>OY728134.1:424298162-434298162 GCA_963277665.1 Viscum album
AAGGACCTGCAGGAGAAGGAACAGGAGATCTAGGCCCTAGGCCTAGGAGCCAGTAACCTGGGTCAGAAGCTGGGTGCTTCACTGGGGCAGCCTCAGTATGGGTCTGAGCAGCATGAACCAATGGTTCAACCTTCTCAGATCCAGGAAGAGATCAATCGGCAAATGGAGCTTAATAATATAGGGGGAAGTTGGGCCGGAATAGAAAATGATGATTATGCCCATAGAAGTGATCCATGTAAGGATATTTTAAGCAAGGGAAAGTTTCCTTCAGTTGATAAAGAGGGATTTCAAATTGTCTATTCAAGGAAATCAAGGAAGAAGAAAGACTTCTCTCAATGGAGAACAACGATGGTGACTAGGTCTCATAGCTCATCTACCTACAACTTGGAATGGGATGATGATGTCGGGGAGGGGGGTTATGAAAATGAAATGCTTTATTATGAAGGCAGTTTTATCAATGTCTAGCCCCATCTCCTCTCTTATGTCATCTTTTGTTTTTAATAAAATTGCTTTAGAGCCTTTCGGCTCGAAGCTTCTTTCTGTTTCGATGGATTTGGGGAGTTTGAACATCTCACATAATCATTTAATTTAAATGTTAAACGATTACTAATGGGATTGAGCCGTATGCTTCAAATGAGCTGAAACGTTTGGGACATTTGTGTAACGTACCATGAATAGGCTGAACATTTTGAGGTTCTCGAAGGCCTATATGAATTGGTTCAATTCCTATGCAAGTGGTTGCACTTGATGGATGAGATCATGTGATCGTTAGAACTCCTCAAAGCCGATTCTCTCTAGCTCTTGTTTCTCTCCCACCTTTAAACAAGGTTCTAACAGACTGTGGTGTTGAGAGAGACCCTACCTAAGCATCAGGTGGTTCCCATAAACCTTGGATACCTCAGAAGGAGTCTTTCGGTGAATTCTCGGAGATCTCGATCAAACGCTTGTGAAAACTTCGACAAGCAGGAAGGACTGGTATTGAGAGAGGTCCTACTAAGTGTCGGGTGATTCCCATGATTTGTGGATACATCTGAAGGAGTCTTTCAGCGACTTCTAAGTGATCACAATCAAACACTTGTGAAAAGCTTTGAAAGACTGGATCGAATGGTGTAAGGTACACCATTCTTATTCTTTGTTTAGATTGATCACAAACATATAGATATATTTCGGCATGACTGCGGCGTGACCGCAGACACCCCTCCCCCCCTGATGGACACCTCTCCCCCCTGCTGGATGTGGCTGGAGCAGGGCCACATCACGGCGTGAATGCGGCGTGACCGCGGCGTGACCGCGGCGTGGCCGCGGCGTGACCGCGGCGTGACCACGTCGTGACCGCGGCGTGACCGCGGCGTGACCGCGGCGTGACCCCAGCGTGACCGCAGCGTGTTGGCCCGATCCAGCGACATCCGCGGGGCAGCATCTTCCGACCAGGAGCGAAGGGAGCGGGAGGAGGCTGGAATGCGGGTGGAAGGGGGCTGGTTGCAAGTGTGGGGGGGATGGTGCGGGCTGATTCGAAGGTGGTGGGGGGGGCTGTTGCAGGCTGGAATGCTGGTGGCAGCGGGCTGAAATGAAGGTGGAAGGGGTCGTGCAATGACACGAATGGGCAGAGTGAGAATATCGGATTGATCATCGAATGGAGTACACTGCAATCAGAGGGAAGAATATGCACTGTGAGAATACAATATGAAATGGAGGATCATCGGATGGTCCAATAAAATTGTACGCTAAGTAGACACCCTATGATCAGACGATTCAGGTATAACATACCCGGTAGTAGAAAAGTTGAAAGAATATGATATGAATCTACATACACAAGAGTTGGAGCACCAAAAAAATGCAACTACTGATGATCATGTGATAATAATACAATCGAGCTGAGTAATAAATACAATAAAGAAACTAATGTGAAGAAAGAAGCAAATAAGAATAGAACCTTTTCTGCCTCATCTTCCACTTCTTTGGTCACATGGAAGGTGATTGTAAGAGGAGTAAAGATTGTGGGTTGTGAAATTTGAAGGTCATTCAGATGCTTTCTGTATGAAGGGATAGGCACATGTTAAGACCTTTGATAGGTCTGGTCTTCCATGGCCGGTGCATGCTCCAGGCAACAGTGCAAGTCCTCTTGCTGATCAGAATTCATAGGGTTCGATCCAGGTAGGTTCTGATGAACCTGCTATTCAAGTGGTAGCTCAGGGTCACCCGGTGGCCTCTTCAGTTCATCTTGATGCCCCTCGAGACTCTGTATAGGGTACTGGTGATGGATCTGATCAGGTACACTTGCAGGTGCAGTCTGAAACATTTGTGGTTCCTTAGGATTCTGTGTAGGTGTCTACAAATCTGGATTATTCTTTTATTGTGGATGCTGTTCAGGCTGATTTGCAAGCTCAGCCAGTGTTTTCTCACGCTGTTAGTCCTAATGCTCCTCGGGATAATTCGCTGGTTGTTGATGCTGCATCTGCTCAGGGAGTGCTGGGTCAGGCAGTGGCCTTACATGCAGGTACAGTGGATGTCCCCTGCATCTGCTCAGGGAGTGCCAGATACTGCACATTGAACCTGAAAGTCACAGAGGAAAAATGCACAAAAAACATCACATAATGCAACTTTAAGCAAATGTGAAGAAAGAAGCAAATAAGAATAGAACCTTTTACGAGCTTTTCCAACTTGGGCACCCATCCAGAAGTTGAGAAAGATATACAGAACAAGAAAAATCACCAAATATCCGTACTCTTTTGGAAACACATCAACTGCATCCATCTTCTATTTTATACGAAAATTTGTTCCTTGGTTATCTTCGGTTCCTCTACCATGGGGAATTTTAAAAACACAATATGAAAACCCTTTACTTCATAATTCATGCATTCAGATCACTTTGTTCCTTAAAACCTAACATCATGAGTCTGCATTGTAAAGAATCATTATCATTGATGAAATTGTGTTTCCATTAACGATCCTTACAATGCAAGTTCATGACGTCCAGCGTAGGGGTCGTGCAATAACCTGTGGAATATCCCGTGAAATAGAAATACCGAGTTACGTTATAAAGTAATCCAAACCCAGCACATATAAGAGGATGATGAAACCCTCCCAGAAACATCAGTAGGAAATATATGGGCAGCCACTCCAGCGAGTTCTGGTGCCCTCTCTGCAAAATCGTCAAATTTGATGTGGTAAAAGGAATTGAGAAGTGGAAAATGAGTTTCATTATACAACAGTTGCGGTATACTTGGTAATCGAAATTCCATCATTTGACCCAGACAAGACCAAAATGGAAAGCCAAAGAAGACAAGAAAACAGAGAGGAGAATGTGGTTGTGGTAGAATAAAAAAATGATCAGCATCATCCAATGTACAGAACTCTGGTGGGTATGATCAATCATAGAACGTCTCATCTGCAATAAGTAAAGATCAGCATCATCTAGTGAACAATTGTTATTAGAATTCATTTACAAAAACTGTAACAGAAATGGTATACATTATTTTCATACCATCATTCTCTTCGACATTATAATCAATCATCTTAATCGTCATCAAAATCAATATTCTGCAAGAAAACAATCAGAAACATAGTTATGATTAGAAATATTTACCAGATTTTATAGCACAGTGCTCACTATCTATAGGTGGTGAAATAGTTATTCCTGGCCTGTGAAGTATCTGTGGGATGTTTTATGATATTTTCCAGATCTGTACAGCAGTGCATTTTCTCTATAGAGACATTCATAACCTGCATGGGCTTAGTTTCCTGTATCGATATTGTGGTACCATGTTCAACTGATTTGGGTGCCACGAAAGAAGTATTACAGGGCTTATTTAGTGTCTCGACGTACCCATAATTGGTAGAAAATGTCGATGCCCTATGAAGCTGAAAGTTCGTCGAAACTTCATTCTTCGGAAACGTGTATTTTTCATACAAATAGGACAGGATAATTTCCCTTTAGTACTCCAACAAGACATCATTCCGTAGGCAGGGAAATCATTTATCGTCCATAATAAAGCTGCACGAAACCTAAAGTACTCCTTTCTGAATGCATCATACGCTTGTGCACCAACAATCCAAAGCTCATTTAACTCCTCTATTAATGGCTGCAAGTATATATCAATATCATTTCCAGGATCACTGGGTCCAGATATCAATATACTCAGGATAGTGCACGGTTTCTTCATACACATCCATGAAGGAAAGTTATAAATGTGAATGAAAACAGGCCAAGTACTGTGTGCAGTATGCATTTGGCAAAATGGGTTGAAACCATCACAGGATAATACCAATCTAACATTTCGTGGGTCAGCTGCAAAATCAGGATGTAACCTATCAAATTTCTTCCAAGACAACCCATCTGCAGGATGCACTATTTCATTGTTATCCTTATTTCTTTCATCTGCATGCCATCGCATATTCATTGCCATTTGTTCTGACATAAAATTTTTTGAATCCTGGGAATTAAAGGGAAGTGCCACATCACTTTCTGTGGTATGCATGATTGAGATCCATCTTTATTAGTCTTCCACCTTGATGTTCCACACTATTTGCACTGACTCAAGTTTGCATTCTCCTTCCAGAACAAACAACAGTCTTTGAGACAAGAATGAATCTTACTAGATGAAACTCCAAATTTTTTAACCAACTTTGATGCCATGTAATCATTTTCTGGAATACATGCATCATCAGGTAGTAAATCCTTAATAAATGTAAGGAGATAGTCGACTGTAGTATTACTAAATCCATACATTGTTTTCCCATGATATAATCGCATTAAAAACTCAAGTTTGCTCATTTTTTCACATGCTTGATATACTGGGGTATTTGCATCTTCCATCAACTTTATAACACTCTCAACGTCATCATCCTGATTAATAGATGAGAAATGTGTTCCAGTATTCATTTCCTATTGCACTGGTCTACATGAGGAGCTAGCTTCAGAAACAAAAGGAAACCGATCAGAAATCAGATTTTTCATACCAATCTTTTCCGCTGAATCGATGACATTCAACACTTGAGATTTTTCTCCATTGTGATACCACACATGATAATTTTTTTGGAAACCACTTTTAGTGATATGGTAACTCACTTCCTCACGAGTTAACCAAGGTCTTCCAACACAATCAAAACACGGGCATCGAATCAATCCGCCATCTGAATCATTATTGAATGCAAAGTCTAAAAAATATTGTAACTCCTTTTGAAATTCATCAGTGATCCGATCAATGTTGTACATCCAGTATCTATCCATTCTGAGGCAGATAAACATACATTAGATAAATAATCTAGAAAATTACTTAACATTATATGTATTGTTTCATGAGATATTAAGTAATCATCAATAACAAGTTAATAAAAAAATTATAACAAATATATTAAAATAATGGTTTAGGGAATTCATAAATGTTTTAAATTATAAAAATTCACGAATAGTCATACATAAGTTCCAATAATGAGGACTGATTATAGTAAAAAGAGTTTATATGAAATCTAAGAGATAATAATAATCAATTCCCAAAAGTGTTTGGGTTAATTCATAACGAGTTCTGATGTTCTGTATTAAATCTACAAAGATTTATTGAAATTTAGAGACATTTTGAAAATATAACCCATATCTACAAAGATATGTTGTCATTCTACTAAAATCCTTGGGAATTTCTGGTGTGGTTGAGTTGTTTAGTGATTTTTCTCAGTTTTCTTGTATGCCTTACCCCGCACCCCATTGAGTAGTGGTAGATGACGGAAAATATAAACCATATCTACAAAGATATGTTGTCATTCTACTAAAATCCTTGGGAATTTCTAGTGTGGTTGAGTTGTTTAGTGATTTTTCTCAGTTTTCTTTTATGCCTTACCCCGCACCCCATTGAGTAGTGGTAGATGACGAAAAATATAAACCATATCATAAAGAAATTAATAATAGAAATCATCATTATTTATCTTTGATAAGGAGAGAGACATTTCATAGAAAATAGTTTTCTTCTTGGTTGAAATTGAAGGTGGAAATATTACTATAATAAATTAATTATATCAATATTTAATTATGTTCAATATCCATTTATATTATATGAACTAGAGTTAAATCCATTTTGATCAAGGACTCATAAGGATATTATTTTTTTGAAGGTTGGGGACCCACCTTACATCAAGTAAGTGGATGATGGATTGATCATCTTACTCTATTAGAATAGAGTCTCTACCCTCAACCCTACACCTATTATTATTTCCTAAAAGCACATACCCTTACAAATTCTTGAATAGATTCAAAAAAGACTCTATATATAGACACAAGTTACAATAATATCCAGAGTTGAGGACCCACTCATGATTGAGTTTATGGATGGATATATTCCGAAATTCAATAGAATAATATCTTGAGTCAACCATAAAAGGCTGGTCAGTTGGTTTTTTGTGTTCTAACTCTCACATGAGTTTCCTACACTTGGGATTAATGTGCATGGGTTTAACATAGTGAAAACATGTGACTTTTCTATCCAAGGAACTAGTTTTCGATTTGGGTTCTTTATTACACTTGGAAAGTATGTTCACTACCACCATAATGACATCAAATCCTCGAGATCGGGGTAAACTAGATATAAAATATATATAAATATCCTCCCACACTTATTAAATAATTATTAATGGCTATAATAATATTCATGAAAGTTGGGCTAAATATTTTTGTCATTGGAAATTGCAGAAACCCCGGCTGATGTGTCCCCTTTACTGGCCACATGCTCATGATCTTCGTTATTGCACAGAGGGTGCTAATGTGGCAGTTCATTAAGCAGGGTGTTGATGTGACAGTTATGTTTAGAAGGTTGTAGCATTAGTTATGGGATGAAAGCTACTAAACATTATAATGAATTTATGGTAAATATTTTTGATGAAGTGGTAATATTAGAACAAGTAAAGATTCTATGATTCTATACCAATAAAAATAAAATAATTCCAAGATGGATTCCTAAATTATAGGAATTCCAATTGAATGTAACAGTGAACAAATCACAAACCAGTAGAAAATTCATTAATGGAATGCTTGCATATTTCTCATAGAAACATAAACAAGAATCTACATAGACTGATTCCCCTAAAACGAGGGTCAAAAACTTGAGAATAGAATTCCAAAACATAGGAATTTACCAAGTTAATAAGAAATATAAACCAATAAAGGTAAAATAATTTGGAAATAGATTCCTAAATTCCAAGAATTCAAAATGATTATAATGACACCAACGAAAAAATTACAAAACAATGGAAAATACAAGTAGTAAATGCTTGCATAATTCTCATATAAATAGAAATAAGAATCCTTACAGATTAATTTATCTAAATCTTGGATAAAAAAACCGAATAATATTCTAAAACATTGAAATTAACACATAATATTTACCCCTATCATTTCCAGAACCAATAAGCATGTTCTTGACACAAAGAATCATCTACAACAATAAACAAAATGAGGGCTGCAGCAAGCAGGGATTAAATGAGTCATAACAGAATTTATTTATAATAGTAAATAGAAAATGTGTTTTAGAATATATTTTTTTGAGATATTCAACATGGTTAGAGGTTTGAAGGTGATTCCCAAACATCTAACATTATCTTTGAACACCTGGTGTGTAGGGTAAATAGGTTTATCATCCATGCTCCATGGAAGTAAAGATTCTTTGACTCTAAACCTATTAACATAAACTAATTCCAATATGGATTCCTAAATTCTTGGAATTCAAAATGATGGTACAAACCAGTGGAAAATTCATGTATGGAATACATGGATAGTTCTCATAGAAAAAAATAAGAATCTGTATAGACAGATTCACATAAAATCTGGGTAAAAAACATGAGAATGCAATTCCAAAACATAGGAATTTACCATGTTCATAAAAAATATAAACCAATAAAGGTTAAATAATTCAGAAATAGATTCTTAAATTCTTGGATTTCCAAATAATTACAATGACACCAGTGAGAAAATCTCAAAATAGTGGAAAATACAAGTAACAAATGTTTGCATAATTCTAATATAAATTGAAATAAAAATCTTTAGATATTGATTTATCTAAATCTAGGATAAAAAACCTATGAATGTGATTCTAAAGAATTTTAATTGACACAACTTATTTAAACCTTTCATTTCCATAACCAATGATCAAGTTCTTGACACAAAGAATCATTTATAGCAATAAAAAAATGAGGGCTTCATCAATAAAGGATTAAAAGAATCATAAGAATTTTTTATAATAGTAAACAGAAAATGGGTTTTAGAATACAAAATAATTGAGATATTCAACATGTTTTGAAATATCAAATAGTTTCTATACAACTGAAGGAGTCAAAACATAACCAGAAACAAAAAATTAAGTTATTTTCAATTCATTAGTGCTATCAAACAGACCCTAAATACATGTTCAAAACATCAATTCAACAAAAAAAGAGTATCAAGAGAGAGTTAAGGGAACACATCTAACGGAAAAAATAACGGATCAAGACCCCTTTTCATGGGATTGGTCTAACCTTCATCACACTCACAGAGCATGTTGGCTAATGGTGTTAAATTTAACCTCTATTTCATCCTTCCCCCCCATATGGGGATTTTGTGTGAAGATGTCGGTCGGGAACGGGGAGGGGGTTCGCGCAAAGATGTCTCAGGGTGACGTCGGCCAAGAACAGGGAGGGGCATTCATCAAGGAGGTCCATTGAATGACAATAGGATTTACTATATTCATAATAGGAATCCACCATCTCAATGTAATTAGAAAAATAAATATTTTTAGGTTCTTATATATTTCTATTTTCATGTATATAAATACCATTATTTTGAACAAGGATCTATATATTTCTGAGGTAAATATAAATTTTTATAGTTTCCCACTGACTCAATGAAGTTGGATAACAGGAATCATGGTGGGTGGATACAATAGAATGAGAAGAAGCACCAACATCATCGGAAGGTAAACACCAAAATCTCATATTTTCAATGGGAGGACCATAATAAATAGATTCTATTATATGATTCTAATTCCTCAAATGTTCAACTATTTCCCTTTATATCCCCTTCAACCTCATGAACTGGTTGATAGTTAGAAACATGATCCAATTTTTCTATTTGATAACCGAGATATAATTGGTTCCAAGATTTAGTGTACTTGTATGTGTATACGGAATACATAATACTGATAGATGATGAATCTGAAATAACATTTCATCGTGAGTGAACTATAGCCAGATATGTTGAGCCACCATTCTATTTTCTGATGAAGTGTAGTGTTGCTGTTTGGAAAACAACTCCTCTAGATGTTGTAAAATTGATATGCAAATCATCATGGTTCATACTAATCACAAACAAAATCATCATTAATTCATGATATAATGACACCATTTATCAAATAATTGTGATACCCTCACCTGGAATGATAAGAACCCTAGAACACCTGACGGAAATCGCAAACAGGAGGAGGAGGAGGGGGTTCGAAGAGGTGGATGAACTGTAGAAAAAAAAACAAATTACCGAGGAAGACAGCTGCAGATGAGGAAAATGTATTGGGAGGGAGATGGGGGTGTCGACCTCGGCGTCAGAAGAGAGCCGTCGGGGAGGAGCCGTTGAGGAGGAGGGCGCGGCGAGGAGGGTGCGGCGAGGAGGAGGTGTCGGGGAGGAGGGTGCGGCGAGGAGGAGGGCGCGACGAGGAGGGCGCGACGAGGAGGAGGGCGTGGCGAGGAGGGCGCGACGAGGAGGAGGCGTCGGGGAGGAGGAGGGCGCGGCGAGGAGGAATTGAGAGGGCGGAGGAGGAGGAGACGTGGTCGGGAGGAGGGTGGTGTGCGAATCGGGGGAGGAGGGCTGCGGGAGGAGGAGCCCGATAAAAGATAGGAGAAAAAAAGGATGAAATGGATTTAGACACGGAAGAAAAATTTAACCGTGGCAATATAATGGCTATAGCCACGGACCTACAAAACCGTGGCTATAGGTCCGTGGCTATAGCCTGGTTTTGTAGTAGTGTGGGGACACCTAAAGACTTAGCACCAGTGAATAGTAAAAAATGGACTTTTCTTCCTCCATATTCTTACACTGTTTCCAAGAAAGAGAGATATTTGTTTTGAAACATCTTGAATGATGTAATGGTTCTAGATGGTTAGTCATAAAATATCAATAATTTCATGTTAATGACTGATTTAAAGTTAAAGGGTCTAAAATCACATGATTGTCAGGATTTGATGCAAGATATAATGATTGCAGCATTAAGTTGCATTTTCCAAAAGGATAACCATCATAAAAAAACCAAAATCTATTTATTTTTCCAAGATACAAGTAGTAATGTTATAAACTAGTGAAAATTTTAAACAAGGGAAAATGAAATTACTATCATGTTTAGTGAATTAGAGGGAATTCTTCCTGCTAACATCCTTTTGTATTATGGTTCACTTGATGGTTCACTTAGTAAGAGATGTTCGACTATGTAGTCCAGTACATCATAGATGGATGCACCCCATAGAATGGTATATGAATATTTTGAAAGGGTATGTTAAAAACAGAAGTTATCTAGAATGATGCATTACAGAGCGATATCTTGTTAAAGAAGACCTTGATTTTTGTACCAACTATTTATGTAATGCGGAAAAGCATTGTTCTACTGAAATCTCATCACATCGGTTAGTTTTTGGGTGAAGGAATTTACATAATATATTATGTCATGATTACTATTATAGAGAAGGAGCATACTCACCTTTATGTTTTACATAATAGTTTTGAGGTTGTGCCGTATGTTAAAACCCACAATGTAATTATTTGGAATTTGAATCCATCAAGGGATGAAATATGGATATCAAATACACATAATAAATAGTTTATATGATGGTTTTATGACCATACATTCAAGGACTCAACTAAAAATCCAGTGTCAATTTTAGAACAACTTTAATGGCTATCCAGAGGACCAAGTGTGCATTTATTATCTTATAATGGTTATGTAATTAATAGTTACAATTTATATAAAACTGAATATGATGAATGTGGTGCCAGGAAAATTAGTGCAGTTACAATTTTGGATGAAGCAATGTATGTATCCAGTACCAAAGATAGAAACCTAATTTATGCGAATATGTTATACTTTGAAATCATCAATCAAATTTGGGAGTTGGATTATACAAATTTCCAGGTGTTGATTATTCAAAGCAAGTTGTTTCATAATTGGAGTGTATTTAAAATAGATGAATTGGGATTTGTGAATATGGATTTTAGTAATGAAGGATACAAATACGAACCATTTATAATGGAATCTCATGTAGTAAAAGTATTTCATATTCCAAATCCTACAAAACAAAGTAGTCAATAGTTCTTTTATTGACCAAAACTATAGAAGGTTCATATGTCAATTCAACTGAGGATGAAACTATCATTGGGATTTCAGAATTATTTACCATCAGTCCCAATTAGATAGGGTCCTGTACGTCAGAGGATACCAAAATGAGGGGATTTAGATACCTAATAGAGGGGTTGAATCCCTTCAACCTTTAAAATTCGAGAGTTCAATTATGAAGTTATATTTTTTTAATATACATTATATTAACTCATATTATTATCTATTAAATAAAGAATTTATATAATCTAAATTAAATGTTCAAACACTTCTATAGAAAATGTCTTCTACACATGTTGAAGCTCCTAATCCTCAAGAACAACAGGTTTATCAACATGTTGATACTCCCAATGTAGAGGAACAACAACCTTATTCACATGCTGATGCTACCAATCCTAAGGAAAAAAATGTTGATGATGTTGAAGAAGAGTAAATAGTATATGGTGAAGAACCTATGTCACATAAAAAACAGGAGTTTCATAGTGTAATATTGTTAGAAAAAATTATTAAGGTGAGAATCAAAGGCAACAAATTCGAGGTTGGATGGAATGCATGTAGCTAGGTTGTTAACACCAGCAGGGTCATGTTTAGTAGTTACATTGGGATCACTACTCGAATGTGTGTGCCTATTGATGTAGATTCATGGCACAATGTTGGGACCACAATTAAGGTACTAATTTGGGAAGAGATTATGGTAACATAATGATACGATTTCTTTATTTTAATAAAAAAACAAAATAATGAAACATTAATTTACTCTTCATTATCCCTTGAAGAGTACCTTTAAAGAAGATGAATCTAGAATTAGATTTATAATAATTATCACTGAAAAGGCTCATAGAGTCTTTCAGTCATTTCATATGAAGTATCATCTCAATGGTGTTGAAGATAAAATAAACCTTCACCCACCATAGATGTATGCACAACTGATAAACCAAAAAGTGAAAGATGTGTTTATTGGTCATCGGGAGGAGTCATATTTTTATGTAGATTGTTACTAATATAATAAAATGTTTGACAATATGTCTTTTAAACACATTTATTATAAATTTTTAATTTATGAAAAAAACAACTGAGTGCTAAAAATAAACAATGTGTAGAAAAACCAATGTATATCAATTATAAATCAAGGATGTGGTATTCTTCACTTGAGAAAAATGGTAAATATTTTTAATCTAAATTAATAATTTTATGTGACATGAAAAAACAACATAATTATGTTACTTTATTTATATGAAGATTTATAAATCGAAATATAATTCCACTTTCATCCAATATCCTGTTCTATGGAAGGATGCATATGTAAATAAAGATAGGATACTAATAGATGAAACCACACAAAAAGTGTGGAAAGCATGTGTAAGTATGAAAAAATAAATATTTTTCCCTTTAAATTATTATTACGTAACAATGCTTACTTATTTTCCTGTGTTTTTTATCCAACTTAGACATAATAATCATTATCATTTGTACCCGACAAAAAACTAAAATTAGTGGCCTTGAAGCCGCAATAACAGTATAGCCATATTAGAGGAGCAGGTTTTGGGGTATCACCCCAAACATTTTTTTGGAAAAGAAATGAAATGAAAGATAAAGAAAATAAGATGGAAGATATACTGGAATGATTAGCTTCTCTTGAAGAAAAATTGAATTTTCTGTCTGAGTTGATATAAAATATTATGGGAAATAATCTAAGAGAAGAAACAACACAACAATAACCACTACGTGGAGATCCCCCCACCCCAGTAGATTTTAGACATTCCATTCCCCTTAAAGGGTTGTCTTAGAAGAGGTAATCAATATTTTCATAATTTGTTCTATGAAATTTGAAGTAGAAAGACATTGATGCCTTTCCTATACAGATATTATATAGGGTGAAAATTATTTTAATATATATATATATATATATAATCACCCACCCATCGCCTAGTTGATATAGGTACCATGTATAATATCCAAAGAGATATTCTATACAATAAAAAATTCTGATAAGTCATGTGAGAATAAGTATTCACATAGCTCATGAGCTAAGTCCCGAGATACCTATTCCACTTGAGGATTTGGATATTTGTACGGTCTATCTTGCTATTGGAACTTTCATAGAATGGCTATTTGATCTTGTAAAAAATACATGTCTATAATGATGTATTCTATTCCAATTTATTTTTTATGAAAAACCATTAACAAATAATAAAAAAATTCAAAGACTGATAACTTTTATTACAGACTGACAAATATTAGGGGGTGAAATTGAAGGTCGAATAAAAATGATCTAAAGGATCAACCAAACAATCGAAAATATCTTCAGAAAGTACCATTACCTCACTCGTTCAACATTCACATTTACAAGAGTTAAAGGTTTATGTGGATACAAAGTTAGAAAATGGTGATATGACCATAATTTTTTTTAAAAACATATATACTTAGAGGACATTACAGAATACCTTTCTATTGAAAATGTAAATGAAATCCTCAAGCATGAATGGCTAGGATTCTCAGTTGTAAATTTATATACGAGGTATGTTTTCCAGATTTCTTGTGCAATAGTTGATCTACTATGTTAGTTATGACTAAATACTTTTCATAATTTTGCATGAATATATTGAAATACTATTTAAAGGGAAATCTATATGAACATAAATTTAGACTCATTAGTCCCCACATCACTTCCACAAAAGATTACTCATTGGAACCAATGTAATATAAATAAATAGTATACAAACAAGACTAAATCTTTGAAAGAAAACATATTGACAACAAAATCTTCTTAATACCCACAATGTAGGGGTAAAACTATAAAATTTAATCATATAAAATATATTTTCATTCATTTCATTTCTTATTCATTTTTTTAGGTATAATTGGTTAATCATTACAATTAATATGGATACTTCAAATTTTTTATATTTTGGATTCAAAGCATGGATACCCATAAAAATGACCACACACGATGATGTTTATCAATTTATAATACACTAAATTCAATGTTTTACAAATAGAATTCAAGTTATATATATTATATTATATTTCAATGAAAATTCTATTACGATAGGGTGATTTTTTAATATCATCAAAATCTTGGCATGAGGACAGTCTGTGAGCATAGGGAGCCTATCGAATTATACAAGTATTTGGCTATATATTATAAAATTTCACTATCAAAACATATATAAAAAAAATTATTTACTTTTATCAATTTATCTACAGTGTCTAAAAAAATAATGAAAAAGATTTTTCTTATTATGTTTTCAAATTCATGAAAGATGCCATATATCATCAATAAACTAAAATCCCAAAAAAGGTATTTCTAATGATAACTAAAATTTCATTTAAAAATACTTATTAATCATTTATTTATATTTTTCATTTACTACAAGGACTCTTGACAGTCCTCATATTCAAAAGAGGAAATAGATTTGTTTAGAAATTAATGGGAAGCAAACCTGGTGTCAAAATGTATACAGACATCATGAAGAGGTGACTTCCTGATACTTATTTAATGAATTTTCTAATCATTTTATCTACTTTTTTAGATAATTTTCAAACCATTTTTATCTTATAATTTTTTTTAATTTTTATAGAGATCATAAAAAAATGACATCATCAATAAGCATGATTCGCCCATCTACTATGATCATGCACTTAGTAAGGATGATTCACTCATGATAATTCACTTTGCTTTTTATTTTGTAGTACATTCCATATTCCAAGTTATCATAAAATAATATTTTCAGATATCCCTGAATGATGAATGTATTGTAGAATATAAAATACATTTTGTAATGTGTAAGAATCAATCGCACCACAATCCTATACAAGGTGTGCCCAGTATGACTCAAATACTATATTTTTAGTTTAAATTTTAAATTTTAATTCAAAACACAGACTATATACTCAAAATCAAGGAAAAACATTCATATTATTTTGATACATTAGAAAAATGAATCATAAGTCATTTTTGATGTATAAGAATTAGTTGTCCCACAATCCAATACACGGTGTGCCTGATATGATAGAGCTAGTAACATGTTCGAAGCTTCTCATGTTCATTAGATATTAGAATTCAAGGCTACAACTAAGATAATGTTGATATGAAAATGGGTCAAGAATTTATACAAACATTTTGAAATAGTGAATTCCTATTACTTAGTTTTTGTCATCATTTTATATATTATTCTTAATTTAATATCATTTTCATTTTTATTAGATTCTTATTTAATTTTTTCATATATATTATGGGAATTCATTCATTAGTTTCAAATATCTACAAAAATCCATAAAAGAGTGAAAATTTTCCTTTCAGATGAATGAGAAAGCCCCATGTTTCCCAAAAACATCAAGTGAATCGTAAGGATGCATCTACCAAATGGATTTTGCAAAAGTTGAATGGAAAAGTATGACTTCCCATAAGATCTATCATGAACATTGTATTGAACAGTGTAGTAATCAACCACATGTCAATTAGTTGTACCTCAATATGATACACAGTGTTCTCGGTATGACACTAATTGTATGTTTTTAGTTTATAATTCACATTTTAGATGAAAACACACATCATATACACAAAATAAAAAAACACATTGAGATTCTTTTGATAATTTAGTACAATGATCCATAAGCCACGTGTAACATGTATGAATAAATTGCACCTCAATCTAATACATTTTGTGTCTGGTATGACTCAAAGTGCACGTTTTCTGTTTAAAATTGACATTTTAGTTCAAAACACAAGTCACGTACTCAAAAACTAGAAAAAAATTAAAATTGTTTTGATACTCTTTGAAAATGATCCATAAATAATTTGTGATGTGTAGGAATCATCCATAAATCAATCTAATACACAGTGTGCCCAATATAACTTAAAGTGTTTGTTAGGAGTTTAGAATTAACATTTTAGCAAAAAACATGTGTTAATCCCTGAAAAATAATTAAGCACACATGCATTGTGTTGATAGTTTATGAAAATGATTTATAAGTTATCTGTGATGTGTAAGAATTAGTCACATGTAAAACTAAAAAATTATGTGATCAGTATAACAAAAAGTGTGTGTTTTCAATTTAAATTGACATTTTAGTAAAGCAGAAACATGACATACTGAAAACTATGAATACTCATTCAAATTGTTTTGATACATTAGTAAAATGAACCTTAAGTCGTTTTTTGATGTTTAGGAATCAGATGCACCTCAATCTGACACCCGGTGTGACTAGTATGACTCCAAGTGTGTCTTTTTTACTTAAAATTAACATTTTAGTTCGAAACATATGTCACATACCCAAAACTAAGAAATCAAATTTATATTGTTATGATAACTTAAGACAATAATACATAAGTCATTTTTTATGTGTAGGAATCAGTCTCACAATCCAATACACGGTGTGCCCGATATGACTCAAAGTGTCAATTATTAGTTTAAAATTGACATTTTAGTTCAAAACCAAGGAAACAAGTTTGTATTGTCTTGATAATTTAGTACAATGATTCTTAATCCCATTGTGATGTGTAGGAATCATTCTCATGTAAAACTAACACATGATTTGACAAGTATGAATCAAAGTACATGTTTTCAATTAAAGTTGACATTTTAATTAAAAAGACACGTGAAATACTAAAAACGACAAAAAAAATTGATTGTATCGATACTTTAATAAAATTATCTTTAAGTAATTTATGATATATAGGAATTAGTTGCACGTCAATCCGATGCATGGTGTGATCGGTATGACTAAAAGTGTGTATTTTTATTTAAAATCAACATTTTATTTCAAAACAAATGTCATGTACTCAAAATAGAGTAAACACATTCAGATTATTTACATACATTAGGAAAATAATCCATATGTCATTTGTGACATGTATCAATTAGTTTCACCTCAATCCGATACACGGTATTCTTGGTATGACTCAAAGTGTTTTTTATCTATTTAAAATTAAAATTTTAGTTCAAAACTTATGTCAAACACAAAAAATTAAGAAAACATGCTCCGATTTTATTGATACAATAGGGAAATAATTCATACATCATTTTTCACATGTAGGAATTAATCTCACATCAAACTGATACACCATGTGACCATTATGAATCAACATGTGTTTATAGTTTAAAATGACATTTTTTTAAAACGACACATTATATACCCAAAACTAAGAAAATGCATTTGGATTGTCTTGATATTTTAGGAAAATGATCCTTATGTCATTTTTGGTGTGTTGGAATTATCCACACCTCAATCTGATGCATGGTGTGATTTTTATGACTCAAAGTGTGTATTTTATTTGAAATTGATATTTTAGTTCAAAACACATGTCACATACTCAAAAACTATGAAAACATATTCATATTGTTTTTTATACTTTAGAAAAATGATATATATGTCATTTTTTATGTGTAAGAATTATCCGCACCTAAATCTGATATATGGGATGCCCGGTATGACTCAAAGTGTCTGTTATTAATTTAAAATTGACATTTTAATTCAAAACAATTATCAATCACTGAAAACTAAGAGAACACACTCGGATTATCTTGATTTATTAGGAAAATAAATTATAAGTCATTTTTTATTATTATAAATTTGTCTCACATCAAGCTGACACAGGGTGTGACCTGAATGAGTGGAAGAGTGTGTTTTCAGTTTAAATTGATATTTTAGTAAAAAAACGTGTGACATACTCAAAACGAAGAAAACACATTCAAATTATATTTATAATTTAGTAAATGGTCCATATGTCTTTTTTAACCTATAGGAATTAGATGTACCTCAATCCAATGCATAGTGTTACTAGCATGACTCTAAAAGTTTCTTTTTATTTAAAACCAAAAATTTAGTTCAAAAGTCACGTGACATACTCAAACCAGAAAAAATGCATTTGGATTGCTTTGATACTTCAGAAAAATCATCCATATAATATTTGTGATGTATAGGAATCTAATGCACTACAATCCTATATATGGTGTGCCTAGTATGACTCAAAGTAACTATTATCAGTTTAAAATTATCATTTTTGTTCAAAATGTGTCACTCACTGAAAAGTGAGAAAAAACACTTAGATTTTATTATTAATTTAGTACAATGATTTTTAAGTCGTTTTTTACATGTATGAAACAATCTCATGAAAAATGATGCGACCATTATGACTCAAAGTGCATGTTTTTTTTAAATTGACATTTTAGTAAAAAAGACATAGAACATACTCAAAACTTTGAAAACATATTCTGAAATTTTCGATACTTTAGTAAAATGATTCATAAGTCATTTGTGATTTGTAAAAATCAGTAGCACCTCAATCTGATGCATGTTGTGACTGATATGACTCCAAATGTGTCCTTATATTTAAAACAGACATTTTATTAATTTATTTTTTCATATTTATGTTTCATTTATTTATTTATAGTATTACGAACATAAGATTTTTTTTTCTTATGCAGGTGGATTGTTTTGATTGAGTTGAGTTGTTTTTTCGGCAACTGATACCATAATTGGGATTTTTTTAGAGGAAGTCTGGTTCCAAATACAATGAAACATTGATGTTTTTAATTATTTGTGACAGTACTCGCTAATGTAATTGTACAAAAAAAATTAAATGTCTATAATATAATGTTATTTTCTTGTATTTGTTATGTAATTTTTATTCCAAATAAATTATGAGTTTTCTATCTACTGGTGTATTTTTTTGTGTAGTGTGTTGTAATTTTAATAGTATATTTTAGCAATATGAACTTTATCACCACAAAAAGGTGTATGTTCTTGTGTAGTGTTGTAATTTTAACAGTATATTGTAGTAATATGGACTTTATCATCACAAAAAGAAGCATTGATATAGGAAACCCTTTATCAGTGATAAATTAGCATTGATAAAAGTGGAAAAGTTTTATCAAATATTAGATCAACAATGTTTTTTAGCATTGTTAAAGGCTTTTTATAGCTTTTAAAATCCAATTCTGTAGCGGGGAATTGTTTAATAAAATGATGTAAATCCTTATAATAAACATTTATAAATGATTTAGTGTATAAAGTGTAGAAAGAACCCAAAAATTATTTATGGTGAGATGTCAAACAGTAGCCACAGACCCCATCCAAAAAAATTTATCCACTCCTTCAAGCTTCCCAAGAAGAAAAAGAAGTGAAGCTATGGGTAAGGATAAGTAAAAAAACTTATAAGAGAGGAAAATTCAATGTTGAATTTAAGGAGGACCGCTCGAGCGGCAGTCCATTTCACTACATGCTCCAAGACTGTTGAATTCAATAAAGGTAAAATTATAATTCACTAATGAAGTTCAGAACATTGCTAGAATATCAGAGATCAATAGTGGAATCGATACCTTATCCTATCATTTACAATACATACCAAATCGATTCAAGAATTGGTCTACATGAAGAACTTCCAAACTAATGAAAATAAAAAATAAATGTAAGACTTCATAACTCTTCTTCCATGAAGGTGATGTCCAGGAGTCATTTATTGATGAAAATTCAAGCATGTGGAGGTGGGGTTGAGAATTGAGGAAGTTGAGAGCTATAGATCTGGTGGCTCTAGGTGAACGTTAACGTTTGCAGATGCTGATTATCTTCTCTGCTGATAAATATAACCTTATAATTTTAAATAATGACCAACTCGGTTCCTTTCTCTTTAAAGAAAGAAAAAGATTTAGGAGGAGAAGTCTTCCATCATTCGTCGAATCTTCTTGACAATTAATCCAAACAACTTCAAACCTTCATCTTGTTTCAAAATAGAATCAATAAAAACTTGGAAATCAGATTTGAGAATGACTTCCTTCTAACCATTCTCAGAAGAAAACTCATAAACCAATAGAATAGCATCAGCCTCAGCAAAAAAATGATTGCAATTTGAAGAGAAATATTTATAAAGCATCAGTAACCAAGCCATGACTGTCTCCTTCAAACTAACAAACACCCACCTAATTATTTCTAGCCGATGTTGTATTAACATTATCTTTAAGAACACCAGGTGTATGGGGGGATAATAACCGTCATGAGATCTATGTCTCTATGATTCCCATAAACATGTTTTGTGCTCCAATTTGAAAGCCATTGAGATGCATGTGCAACCCAAAAATGGTCTAACCGATCAACCACTTTAAGGAGTTCATTTCAATGAACTAGAATCATCCAAGAACCCAAGAAGAGAGCAAAAACAATTTCAACATGTAGTGAGGATAACCACTGGATCAAATTAGATGGTAAATCAAAAGAATAGTCAATGAAAACTTGATACTTCTCCTACAAAACATTCCAATTAAACACCCCTGCCTCCAGTACAATTTAAAATCGCATTTTAAGGGGATTCTATTTCTTAGGAGAAAAGGAAGCATAAAGGGTCACTCATCGATAGTTGATTGAATAGAAATTATCTTGTGGGGAGGATCCCAAAATAAACCTTCCACCAAAAAACTTGATGTTAGGTGAGAGTGACAACTCCCAAAAGAAATTCCAGGGATGAGACACCATAGCGGGAGGGAAGTCATGAGTGAACCTGTATCCTAATTTGACAGAATAAGAACCACAGATCTCCTTAATCTAGCACAAATGATTTGATCCTTCTCCTATAGCAATAGGAATATTGAGAATAATATCATGGTCTGTATCATTAAACGGGGAAGAAAACTTATCCAAATTCAATCCACCCTAATTATCATTAAAAGGCTCTTTAACCATGGAATTATCCAATCCTAGAATAGCTGGTGAGGTTGCCTGGATGCAGTGATAAACAATCCTAGGTTCACACCAAATATTAACACTCTCTCCATCACCCCCGAATGGCCCGAAGGCCTTCTTTTTTATTTTATTATAGATAATCCCCCTTTTAAGGGTTGAAGGGGAACCCGTACATGACCCGTAGGCCCAAGGCACAAGGCCCGACATGACCCGTAATACATGACCCGAAGGCCCATAGACATACCATGCCCAATACATGACACGTAGGCCCAGCCCACTAGAACTGCCTCTCCCAAGCTTCTGCATCATTGATTGCCTTTAGCTCCCCATCTACATTGCTGATCGGCTAGCATTTCCCCATACAAAGCTGCACAGTGCCTAGTCCTGATGGCGATTTTCATACCCTCTCATTCTTCCAATCCGGTTAGCTTTGCTTCTGGTGACTGCTACTGGTGCTCTGATCCTCATCTGGGGCCTGCTCTATGTGAAATGGGCTACTTTATGGTCTTCAATGGCCCGAAGGCCCTGTGGCCCAAAGGCCTTTGATGGCCTGAAGTCCCTGAGACCCGTAGGCCCAAACCGGTGGCCTGAAAGCCCAAATTAGGTGAATAGTCTGGCTGCAACAGTACCGAACAGTTCCTGCTATAGTGTCTGCTACAGTGCCTGCTACAATACCTGCTACAGTACCCCCAGAAATTTGCCTCCTCCCGGTTTTGAACATGGGTCTCTTGGATGCTAATCAGGAGCCCTTACCACTTGGGTACATGCTCGTTCGCCCCTCTCTCCATCACCAATTCTCTAATAAAAACACTTATTCAAAAGACAATGTGACCTTCATAAACATCTCCAAAAAAAAACTAGGCCTTGGACCAAAGCATGAATTCAAAAAATCTAAATAAAGATAATAATTAGAGCAAATAATATGGGAATTCAAGGAATTATGGATTTATAAAAGGTTCCAACCTAGATTAAAAAGCATAGCATCATCAATGGAGCTCAATTTCATGAAACCCAAACCACTATAAGACTTTGGTACACCAAACTTATCCCATGCCACCTAGTGAAATTTCTTTTTTCCATCATGATATCACGGCTTCCAATCGTGAATGTCACTAATCAATAAGACTACCTGGGAGCTAAAAAATAGACATGAAAAAGTTGGGATTGATTGGGAAACTGCCCTGAAAGGAATCTCTTTGCCTTATTTAGAAACTCCCCTTCCAGACCATATCTGAATTTTCTTACCAATTTTACCAACAATAGAAGTGAATTTCTCTTTGTTTGAGATTCCAAAAAACATAGGAAGGACAAGGAATATTTGGTATTTATCCACAGCTTAGATGACTAAAGTGCAGTGCAGATCATCTTTCCTGGAAGGGCAGACATCAATGATAAAGGTGATCTCCGATTTAGATAAGTTAACAGACTGGCCCGAAGCTGTTTCATATATGGAAAAATTATTCTTAATGGCGTGATGTTCCTCTTAAGTGGATCAAACAAATAATAGGTTGTCATATTAAAATAGAAAATGAGAGATAGGGGGATACATCGACATACTTTTTCACCATGAATCAGTTTATTCTAGGTTGGACGATAAGATTAGAGAAAACATCAGCCATAATGATAAATGGGTAGAGGGAAAGAGGACATCCCTAACGAATCCTGGATGAAGGAATAAGGCTTCAGGTAAGATTTCCATCAACCCTGATCTTCAAAGAAATTGAGGAAACACAATGAATAATGACATCCACCAATTAGTTACAAAATCACATCCCATAAAAAAACAATGAAAAAACAGTCCATTCGGATCTATCATATGCTTTAGTAATTTCTAACTTTTAGTCCATCACACCCCTTTTAGAGAGTGAGGATCTTCATTGATTGAAAAACCACATGGTAAACAATGGTTTTATCTGATATGATACATTTGGGCACAAATGAACTTTGATTTAAATAAGTAATGGAAGCTGAAAAACTTCTAAGCCCATTGACCTAATTTTCGATAAAATGTTATAATTCCCATTGCAAAGACTAATAATCCTAAATTACAAAACTCTTGAAGGATTTTTCACTTTGGGAATCAGGGGGTCATTGTTTAATAAATTGAATTGACGAAATCCTTACCTTTCCATAATTAATCCATGAGTTGTGTGATATCAGACCCCATAATATGCCAAAAATTTTGAAGAAAAGGGCATGAAATCCAACCGAGTTGTGGACCTTATTTGAATGTATTTTCGAAAGAGATGAACTGAACTCTTCATAAGTGATGTCCTTTTTAAGATAATTATCTGTTGGGCTCCTCATGTATTAATCATGTTTTAATGATCACAAATTTTATTTAATCATGTGTTAATGGTTCCAAATCTTATTCAACCTAGTTAACTTCTATAAATTATATCCAATCATGTGTATTTATGTTTAAAGTATTCTCATGCTTTAAGAAAAGTCTTACAAGATCTTAATTGCTCTATTTTCAATTTACCTACTTTATACTATCTTTTATCTACTCTCAAAATACCTTCTTTAACAAATGCTTAAGTCTAATCCTTTCTATTATCATCATTATTTAAGTTTGAACACAGTTACTTTTAAGAGTCTAAGACACCGTGAGTCTGTCACTGGCTATGTATTTCTGACACCGTAAACAAGACACCATGAACAAAACACTGTGAACAAGACACCGTGAAGCAGACACCGTAAAACAAGACACCGTAAACCAGGCACCGTAAACAATACACCGTGAACAAAACACAGTGAACAAGACATCGTGAAGCAGACACCGTGAATCAGACACCGTGAACAAGACACCGTGACCATGAGACACCGTGTGAATGAGACATCATTTTCATGACTCACTGTGACATTGTTTCTTAAACTATTTTTTCATCTTTCAATTTAATTTCCAACGGTCATATTTTGTGCTTTTAATACAACTGATATTAATTAATTTGGGTTGTTGGCATGTCAGGGAACCGTACCTTGTACCTGTAAAAGGTATCATTCCCATTGTTGGATAAAAAGAAATAAAAAAAATATCGAGATACAAAGACATATACGCAATAAAGAACATAAGATAAATACGAGACCCATACAAGGAGGTGCACATATACATGCAGATAAGAACACACGAAGAACACGAAGAACACTCATACGCATCAAAAACATAAGTTCAAAGAGGAGGTTCAAGCGCTAAAAGGAATACTCTCACATTTAAGCAGAACTCTTGTACTGGAAGTAAAGGAACAAAACCACGAAACTTTGTTTTCCAGACAACTCCCAGAGGACTCAAAGATTCATCTACTTCAATCCAAAGGAGTCCAGAGCTGCATTGACATCACACAAGATCATTCTAAACTCATCTATATATTCTTGCTCTGATGTGATCATCCTTTTTACATTACAATCAGTGTGTGCTTCTGTCTGTTTTGACACACACTAACTCCTAAGCTGAACTGAAGGATATTGAAATCCTCACACTAAACTCTTTTACACCTTTGTCTATCCCACATAGAACTGTGGTAGAGGTCTGAGTACCTGGAAAACTTGTGTGTTGTTGTTGTTGCTTTCCCACGTAGAACTATGGTAGAGGTCGAAGGACCTGGACAGTCTGAGTACTGTTGTAAACCCCGATCCACGGTGTGGATCAAAGTTATATATAAACTGTTTGAGAGGACTAAGTCTCAACTTGATACTGAACCTCTTGGTTAAAACTGTTGTGCTTCTTATTTTAGTTTAAACTATATTCAATATTCCGCTGCTATTTACTTTGAAACTCAAATCTGTTTTAAAGTAACTTTGATAGTTGAACTAGAAAGTGTTTGTAACTATTTTGAACCAGTAAGTTAGTTTCGAAAGCTAATTTAATCTTCAGATTAAGTTAACTGATAAATAATCAATCTTTGAGAAACTAATTGAACATTTTCAATCTTTATAAATTCACTACAATTTAACTTGTTTTAAGAATTGGGGGATTTTAATATAAATCTTTTAAACAGAAATTTTTAATTGGAACTCAATTCACCCCCCTCTTGAGTATCCACTCCGACCAACATTTGGTATCAGAGGCTGTTGATAAAAGGTTTTCAAAACTCTCTGTTTGTGAAAAGTTTTCAACTGTGATTTTAGTTGTATCTTAATGATCTTAAATTTTTTGTTAATTCTAAATTTTTATATCTTTATATAACTTAGGTATTATGGATAACAGATTAGAAGGTGTAGCTACCAATAGGTCACCCTTCTTTAATGGTGTTAATTATGCCCAATGGAAAATCAAAATGAAAATTCATTTGGAAAGTATGGGATTTGACATTTGGACTCCTATAAAGACTCAATATACGATTCCAGAAACTGTTAGAACTACTTGGGATAAACCTACTAAAGCTGCTTACAATAATAATTATAAAAGAAATGAATGCCCTATATTGTGCTTTAGGAGACGAAGAATTTAATCGAATATCTTCTTGTAAGACTGCTTATGAAATATGGGATACTCTGGCTGTTTCTCATGAGGGAACAACCAATGTTAAAAAATAAGACTAAACACATACACTATTAAGTATGATAATTTGAAAATGAAAACTGATGAATCTATTTATGATATGTATCTCAGGTTTAATGAGATAGTCA
The DNA here is from genome assembly GCA_963277665.1 of Viscum album. Taxonomy (NCBI): domain Eukaryota; kingdom Viridiplantae; phylum Streptophyta; class Magnoliopsida; order Santalales; family Viscaceae; genus Viscum; species Viscum album. The sequence goes on from OY728134.1 coordinate 424,323,803, forward strand.
ATATAATGAGCTCACTGGGAAAAGATGTTCAAGCAAAGGAGCAAATCATGAGAATACTAAGATGCCTGCCAGACAGATGGAGAGGAACCTCTGTCTCTATACGAGAATCATGTGACATTGGCAAGCTACCTGTCAAGGAGCTGATTGGTAAGTTGATGATGTATGAAGAAGATCTGAAGGTAAACAAAGAAGAAGATGATGAACCAAGAAAGAAATCAGTAGCCTTCAAGACATCTGCTTCAAAAATCAAGGACAAAGAAAAAAATTCAAACTACAAGTGATAGGTCAAGTAGTGAAGACGGTGCATCTGATAGTGATACTGAAATGGCTCAGATAGCCAGATGATTTAAGAAGTTCTATAGAAAGAAGAAATTTTTCATAAAATCAAATTATAAGGGTAAGTATGATCAACAAGGTAATTGGAAGAAAGATTGGAAGAAAGCTGATAAAAGTGATGACATAGTCTGCTACGAATTCAAGAGGAAAGGACATGTTAAGACTGACTGTCCAAAATTGAAGTTTAAGAATAAATATGATTATAAGGACAAAAATTACAAGAAATATATAAAGGCAACATGGAGTGCTTCGGAAGACAGCTCAAGTGGATCTGAAGCTTCTGATTCTGAAGAAAAGAATCATGCCAACATGTGTTTTGTGACTAAAGCATCTGAGGTACCTGTTTCCCCTATGCTGAATGATTACTATTCTGGGAATGAAAGTGATTCAGATAATGATGATAATATGTCTAAAACTGAATTATTTGAATATTGTAATATGTTAGAAGATACTTGCAATGGGCTAAAAGATAAGTACACATCATTAAAGAAACAGTATGCCTTGACTAGCATTGTTAAATCTGATCTTAGTATAGAAAAGGAAAAGAATGCTTAATTGTTAAAAGATAATACTGAACTCAAATTGTCTAATGAGAAACTTATAAAAGACTTAGATAAGTTCACAAATGGAAAGGATACTCTAACTCAAATTCTTGGAAAACAAGTTTCACCAAAGTATACTACTGGTTTGGGTTATCAGCCTGGACAGAGACATATTACAAAGAATAGATTTATTCCTGAATCTGGACAGTATGCTGCTAGTTCTAGTTCTGGAAATTCTTATCTCTCAACTAGCTACTCACATAGTAATAGACCAAACAAAGTTTATTTATCAACATCTTTTGAATATATTAATTATAGGAAACCCATTAGACAAATATGGGTGCCTAAAGTTTTACTTGCTAACCATTCTGGACCCAAGAAAATCTGGGTACCAAAGTTATCTTCTATCTAAATCGGTTTTGTAGGAAACTTGTTTGAAAAGTTCATGTAGGAAGATATGGTACTTGGACAGTGGATGTTCAAGACATATGACAGGAGACTACTCATACTTTAAGAGCTTAATCAAAGTTGATGGAGGACATGTAACCTTTGGGGATAACTCAAAAGGAAAAATCATTGGCTTGGGCCAGATTGGTAACACTGATTCGATTTTAATTTCTAAAGTTTTATTTGTTGATGGATTAAAATACAACCTACTAAGTATTTCTCAGTTGTGTGATGATGGTTTCAATGTTAAATTTGAAAATGATGCTTGCAATATATTGGATTCTAAAAATGTTTTGGTATTTACTACATTAAGAAATGAAAATGTTTATAATGTAGATTTGAATTCTTTATCTAAACAAAATGTTACTTGTTTAAATGATTTTCATAAAGAATCCTGACTATGGCACAGAAGATTAGGACACTGCAATGTGCACTCTCTCAGGAAACTGACTAGGAAAGGTTTAGTTAGAGACCTTCCCAAACTAGAATTCCCAAAAGATAAAGTCTGTAATCCTTGTCAAAAGGGAAAACAACATAAAGTTTCTTTCAAATCAATGAAAGAAGTTTCTACTTCTCAACCTCTCGAGTTAGTTCACATGGATTTGTTTGGACCATCAAGGGTTTCAAGCCTAAATGGGAAGCACTATGTTTATGTTCTTGTAGATGATTTTTCTAGGTACACTTGTGTATACTTTCTAGCTCACAAAAGTGAAGCTTGTTCCTATTTTTTTAAATATTCCAAGTCTGTAGAAAACCTTAGTGGACTTAGGATCAAGATCTTGAGAAGTGATCATGGTTGTGAATTTGAAAATCAGGAGTTTGAATCTTATTTCTCACATAATGACTATAGCCACACCTTCTCTGCTCCTAGAACACCCCAACAGAATGGTGTAGTAGAATGAAATAGGACTCTCCAAGAGATTTCTTGGACAATGCTCAATGAATATGATTTACCTATTTACTTTTGGGTTGAAGCTGTCAATACAACTTGTTACATTATCAATAGAGTCTTGATTAGACTAATTCTTAAAAATACCCCTTATGAGATTTGGAACAATAGGAAGCCTAAGGTTAATTACTTTATAGTTTTTGGTTGAAAAGTTTTTATCTTTAACACTAAAGATAATCTTGACAAATTTGCTTCCAAAAGTGATGAAGGAATTTTCTTAGGTTACTCAATATCAAGTAAAGCCTATAGATTATTCAATAAGAGAACCAAATGTGTGGAAGAATATGTACACATAAAATTTGATGAAACTGATCCACATGAACCTAAGACCCCTCTTGAAAATCTTGAAGAAGATATGTCCATTATAAACCTTAATGACAAGAACAGTGAACCTATTTTTAAGACAACCAGTTCTGAAAATTTTCCAGAACCTACTTCTGTAGAACCCAAACCTGTAAATGAAACTGAAATTTCTAGCCCTACCTTTTCTAGACCAACTAGGACTCTTAAAAATCATCCTTTAGATGTTGTAGTAGGAGATTTAGGTAAAGGGACAGAAACTAGAGCTTCTCTGAGAAACCAGGTTGAACATAAATCTTTTCTTTCACAGCTTGAACCTAAAAATATCAATGATGAATTTTGGGTGATGGCTATGCAAGAAGAATTGAATCAATTTGAAAGGAACAAAGTTTGGAAACTTGTAGACAGACCTAAGGACACTTTGACCATAGGAACTAAATGGGTTTTTAGGAATAAAGTTGATGAAGTCAGTAACATAGTTAGAAACAAGGCTAGACTAGTTGCACAAGGATTTAGTCAAGAAGAAGGAATTGACTATGAGGAGACCTTTGCACCAGTATCCAAACTTGAATCCATCAGAATCTTGTTTGCCTATGCACCACATTTGAATTTCAAATTATATCAAATGGATGTCAAGAGTGCATTATTAAATGGTTATATAGCTGATGATGTTTTTGTTGAACAACCCCTTGGATTTACAAACCCTCATATTCCAAATCATATTTTTAAACTATCAAAATCTTTGTATAGTTTAAAGCAAGCTCTGCGAGCTTAGTAAGACAGATTAAGTACTTTTCTTATTTCCAAAGGATTTACAAAAGGAATAGCTGATCCTACTCTTTTTATAAAATGAATTTCTAATGATGTTTTAGTTTTTCAAATCTATGTAGATGACATTATTTTTGGATCTTTGAAAAGTTCTTTATGTGTTGATTTTTCTAAAATGATGCAAAACGAATTTGAAATGAGTTTAATGGGAAAAATAACATATTTTCTTGGATTTCAAGTTTTTCAAAATGAAAATGGTATTATTTTAAAGCAAAATAAATATACAAAGGATCTTCTAAAACATTTTGGATTGGATAACACTAAAAGTAGTGACACTCCCATGAGTAACCCTTGTAAGTTGGATCTTGATGAAGATGGAAAATTTGTTGATCAAACCACTTATAGAGGAATGATTGGAAGTTTACTTTACTTAACTGTTAGTCGTCCTGACATTATGTTTAGTGTGTGTATGTGTGCTCGTTTTCAAGAAAACCCTAAGGAATCTCATTTAAATGTTGTAAAGAGAATTTTCAAATAACTCAAGCAAACACCCAATCTAGGACCATTTTATCCTAAAGGACAATCATTTGAATTAGTTAGTTACTCTAATGCTGACTTCAGTGGTTGTAAGTTAGATAGGAAAAGCACCTCTAGAACATGTCACCTTTTAGGCAAGTCAATAGTATCATGGTGTAGTAAGAAACAAAATTTTGTTGCATTATCTACTGCAAAAGCTGAATACATAGCTGTTGGCAGTTGTTTTGCACAAATTTTGTGGATGAAACACATATTACTAGATTATGGATATCAATTCAGACATGTACCTATAAATTGTGACAACACAAGTGATATTAACATCTCAAAGAATCATGTTTCACATTCTAGGACAAAGCACATTGATGTAAGTGGTTGTGCCCAAATTTACCCTACTGGTAAAAGCGGTCGTTGAAGTAAAAGTAGGGACCGAATCCATAGGGACCGAAAAAGAAACCTTGAGACACTCAAATTTTTGGATGGATTGGTTATGAAGTGGACAACTTTGAGGTAGATTTTAATTGGAGAACTAATGATATAATTTAAATAACAGATAAGGAAAATGATGTTAACTAAAAAATTATTGATGATGGGTTGATCTTAGGGTTTCACTTGGGGTAGATTGGATAAATTTATTTTCTTAAAAATTTCATGTCATTAATTGAAGATGTATCCAAACAACAAGATAATTCTCCCAAATCATTCACCAATTTAATCCATACACAATTCCAAGGTCAATCACTAATTCACTTTAAGGGTCACTTTACTAAGCACTCAAAGGAAATAGATTGTACTAGCACTTAAAATGTGTCATCGTTAAACTTAGCAAAGAAGAAGAAGAACATAACTCATCGAATGGAAATCTTAAAATAGCAAACAGATTTAAAAATTAAAGTCTATGAAATAACATCCAATCCCTGACCTCGCTACTCCCTTGGATCGACCATTAAGTGGTTAGCCCTCCATTGATGCTATTATACCAATGGAAGCGGGATGTAGACTTATGGGGGTGAAATTGAAGAAGAAGAAAATTATTGAAAAATGAACACTCCATCGTTGTGGGATTGAATTCACATGTGCTGGTGGGAATAAATTCACACCTTGATTCAACGGTATCAACATGTGAAGAAAAGGAAAATAAAAAGTGAAGAAGAATAATAAATTTTATTAAAATACTAAATGTGAAAGAAAAACATACGTTAGGGAAATTAACGATGTCATTACAAAATGAAAGTGGAAAATTACAATTGAAAGAAATACAATGGACGAAAGAAAAAAACTTGGATTCAAAGAAAAATGTTAGATGATAATTCTTGTAACACCCGAGACTTTGATAAGAAATATTTTGTTTTTATTTTATATAAATCATCAAAGGAATCTTTCACAACACACAACACTAGCTTGGCTTGCTTTACACGCAATTGCGACCTTCCTTGATAGCTTGCGTCGTACGCAATACCGAGTTTCACTAAACAACGATATGTTATTAAAATATTATTAAAACTAGCCGTTATGAATAGTAATAACCACTTTTTGAAATTTTGTAAATTTTATTTTTCAAAATGGACTTCGTTTTTTGATTCGGAATATCGAAATTAGACTATGGTGAAATTTTGGTATTTTTTTTGGAAACTTTCAATTTTTGATGAATAGTGAAAACACTGGGTTACTATTTAAAAACTGACTTTTTAATTAAACAATTATTTTAGGTCAAAATTGATACATAATACCTATATAAGTTCAATTTAATTCATTGGAGTAATTTTATAATAATTTTAGATATATAAAAATTTTATTGAACTTTTCACCGTCTTTTACCCACCTCCTATGAGAAGTTGCAAATTTACATAAAACTTAATTTTACCGCTTCTGTGAGTGGAATTTCAAAAATCCGAGAGACACGGTTGATGTCAGTAAGTAAAATGTGGTCCAATGAGATGAAAATATTTTTTGGTGAATAGTAAATTTTTACTTTTATTTACCACGGTTAAAAGTAAATAGGGTAATTAAGGGTAAAAATGATATTATTATTACCCTAACACATGTCCTAATTCTATTGGATAAGTGTAATTCGAACACAAACAACCTTAGGAATAAAATATGACCATTTAGGCCCACTTGGATTATATTAGGACATTTATTATTAATTTATTTAAAGAAGGGTTAAAAAAGTTAAAATCAAAGTTTAATAAGTAAATAATTTTTAATATAGGGTTATACATAAGATAAATTCAACTATAAATATTCCTTAGAAATATAAAAATATTTCCTACATAATGGTATTTTATTTGTAATTTTTAGACATTAAATAATTTAATTTATTTATGACACAAAGATGATGCAGTAATTATCTTATTAATGAAATATTGACATAATTGATGTTATAAATACCCAAATAAATGTAATTTGAGACTTTTTATGAATTCCACTAATTTTCTAGGTTAATATGACATGTTAGTATTGATTTAATTAACTTTGTTCTAACTAATCATTCTGTTATGATTTTCACAAAAATCAATTATTAAATAGTGTCAAAATTGAGATAAAATAGTTTTTAAAACAAATATTATATTATGAATTGTTATTTTATTCCTAAAAATATAAGGCTCAGCCAAATGACTTAGATAAGGTTATATATATTAATAATAAACAACTTGGGGTTCGTTTGGCTTGTTATAGTAAGTTTATTAACCTTATAGTGTAAGAACACAAAAAGACACAATAAAAGTAAAATTATCTAACTTAAAGTTAAATCTAAATGATAAGGTTGAAATATTAAACTAAACTTGTCCAAATTCTATTGGATGAGAGGATTTCGACCCATCCCCACATTATCTTCGAAATAAATCAATTTGGAGCTATTTAAAACCGAATATGTCTTTATAATAAAATAATATTTTTTGTTTTTCCAAAGGTGTCTCTCTCCTCCCTTATAAAAGTGCACCTCCTCCCTCTCTTCTTCACACCACTTTGAGCCTTCAAGCTCGGCCAAACCCTGACAATTTCTCCTCTCCACTTCCCTAGAAACATCCTAGAGGTCCTGATCTTCTTCAATGACCAATTTTAGTGCCCTAAAAGGAGGTCTCAAAGAAGAGGTAATGTCCGTTACCGATTCTTTCAACTTTATTTATTCTTCCACTTCTTCTTTAGTTGTTTCATTATGAATTAATAACATTAGTATCACTCATATAATGATATGTTATTATAAGTATGAAACAACCATATTTCACCATCTATCCATCCTACGGAAAATGAAATCACCGCGAGTGCGCACGTACGGAATACCGTCTCCACGCCGTGGTGTAATCTATTTTCCACCACCACCTTACTTGGATGGGTATAATGGTGTAAAGAATTAATATATATGATTATTGTAAAGTGATATTGATTCTGAAATAGTATACATACACTCCAATACAATTCCACGATCATGGGAACGATATCATCGCCCGTGCGTACGTACGGAATACCGTCTCCACGATGTGATGCGACTCGTTCTACATGATTTTCATTTCACAATGATTACATAAATGAATTGAGTGAATATATATGATATATATTACACTAATACCATTCTGAAAATGAGGTATCTATAACCTAAAAAGAAGAATAAGAATTTATTCGACAAAACACGCATAAGAACAAAAAGTAATAAACACTCGAATAACAAGTAGAAATGAAATATTACTAATAATAAGCTTAGAATATGACCATATATGATATCATAACAATGAGTATGATTCTGGAATAAGTCAATGACGTTATTTAAATCATTATACAGGAGGTTCGGACATTTACGAAGCAAATCGGACCTAAGGTAAGGGAAATATCACAATCTCATTTTTATCTGAGATTGTTTATACTTTGGAATTTACTGGGGTGTATTTTATCATCCACATCCATGTTTCCTCAATATGTAATATTATTTCCATCAACCTACAATTTTTTAAATCCAATTTTACCCTTCGGTGAGTTTTTAGTGAAAGATATGAAAGAAATCTTTTGTCGTTTTTCATACGAGGTACTTTTTGACTTTTCCGACAAAAGTACGAGAAGAATGTTTTTTTAAGTTATACGGCATGAATGGATTTTTAAAACATTATTTCCAAGAAGCTTCCTTTACAAATTTTCAAGTTTATTTTTAATCAACTTCTTTTAGTTTAGAATTGTATGACATGTTAAGAAAGGAAAAGTGTTTTTGAAGTAGAAAGAATATTTTCCTCAAGAATGGAGTTCAAGTGTTTTATCAAAATTATTTTCCATCTAAGATAATAAAGGGTTCTGTTTCTATCCCTATTATTACATTGATTTGATTATGTTGTGATGAAATTATTTTTATGAATTCTTTTATCTTATATGAATTGTTTTATGATGTCACGGTGTTTAGGAATCTCATTTTTATTACATGGGTTATGCTATGATATATGGTTTATGATTTTGTGGCACACATAAGAATGGTATCATTATGAGATGGGTGAGACCTATATCTCTCTCCAATGCATTGGGTAAAGATTTTATATCTCATGAGATAGACATGGCTAGAATGGCAGGTTAAACCGGTTCAGTGAAACAGGACTGAAACGAGGAATGAACTCGGTTCAGAAATGGAATTTTTCCACTAAGATAGTCTTGGAAATGAGTCTTGACTAATAAGAAATGATTCTCTATGATTATGTGTGTATTCCACAAAACTTAATGTTTTAAGTTATGATTATTGTGATTACATTTCACTACCATGATTTATCTTATGTTATGAAATTATGATCTCTTTTGCAGGGTAAGATTTCCAAAATGTTATGTTCTTATGAATATGATGTGATTGATATTTCTTTTGTTTACCCTTACTGAGCATTTGAGCTCACCCTTTTGTATGTTTTCTTTCCCCAGGTCATGAAGAAGGTTATTAAGTAAGATATGCCAAAAGGGACTATAGATATGATGAAATAAATGGGAGACAGTGTAGACACTTTATGAACCAGTTGTTTATGTTTCTCAGTTTCTAAAGACATTATACCTATACGGTCCTTTCATGGTTTTGTTATATGTTGTAATAAGTGTACTTCAATTTTGAATTACTAACAATGTATGTAATGTATGGGTCGTTATAGTTGGTATCAGATAAAAGGTATAGTCAACCTTTGGAAAGTAGGATGTGAAAGTCTTAGTAAGAATCCTAAGGATAAGTCTAAGCATAGAACACAATCTTAGTGTTTTAGAAATGGCCATGAATAACCTAGGATAAGACCTTAAGTGTGAAATTTTATTCTTGATTATGTGGTTTTCCTATTATAATTAGTGTTGCTCACACTATTCTTCTTGTTTTTAGTCAATGGCTGGAACCTGAAGGAACCGTGTTAATGCGGAATGCGACGGGCAATGCAATGATTGTCCCCCTGAGAAACCAAACATTATGGGAGCTGGAATGAAAAATCTTGTAGCCATGATCACACAACTTTCTCAAGCTATGAATCATGCGGGACTTCCAAACGAGCAAAGGAAGGAGCAAAATTCTGTTGAATCCTTCATGAGACAGTGTCCACCTTCATTCAGCGGGTCTACTGATCCATTAGTTGCTGAACAATGGATTAGTACTACTGAAAAGATATTTTTAGTTCTTCAATGTTCTGAACATGATAAAAGTCATCTTAGTAGTGTATCGTTTGGAAGGTGATGCTGATCAATGGTGGAATCTTATCAAGAATACGAGGCCAAGAGATGAAATTGAGTCCATGGAATGGGACGAGTTCAAGAACTTATTTTTCAATAAGTACTTCCCTCGTATTCTCCGAACAATGATGGAGAAGGAGTTTCTTGAACTAAAGAAAAAGGATGATGAATCCGTTGGTACCTATGAAGCAAATTTTACAAGACTTGCAAGGTACGCTTCTGGTATTATTATCCAACCTGAGAGTAAGATCGATCGATTCTTTAGTGGCTTAAAACCAAGTTTTCGAATGGCGTTATCCATAAGGGATTTCAATAACTACGAGGAAATCATTCGATGCGCTCTCAAAGTTGAGATGGAGATTGGAGTAACCCATCAGTCATATGGGTTTGATAAGAAGAGGAAAATGGAATTCAAAGGAAAATCTAAAGAGCACACTGAAAAGAAGATGAGTTTTCCTTATGCTCAAAGTGTGGAAAGAAACATGGAGGGAGTTGTCTTAAAGGGACAAGTAAATGTTTCAAATGTGGAAAGGAAGGTCATCGGGAATTTGAATGCCGCAATGATGGGAAGAAGATTTCTAGTGATGCGAACAATGAAATGACTACACAGAGTGCACCTCCTACACTTCAATGTTACAAGTGCAAGGAAATGGGGCATTATGCCAATCAAGGCCCTAATCCAAGGGTTGTTGATGATGATCGACGTCAACAAACTCTTAAGGCTAAAGAAAAAGGAAAGTCACATGAAATTTCTATTAGCGATGTGGAGTATGATAACGAAGTGGTGAAAGCTATACTTACCATCCACTCTAAAGTAGAAAATGTTTTATTTGATTCTGGATCCACCCACTCCTTTATTTCTGAAGAATTTTCTAAGGGTATCACCGTATTACCTCAACAATTAGATGTTGAGTTAGCTGTGACAACCCCTAATGGCACAACAGTCGCATAAAAAGTTTATAATTCTTCTCTGATTGAAGTTTGTGGGAAAGTGCTTCCTGCAAATCTTGCGATCCTCCCTATAGTGGAATTTGATTTGATTCTTGGAATGGATTGTCTTTCTCTATATAGAGCTCATATAAATTGCCAAAGAAGGAAAGTCACATTTCATATTCCAGATCAATCTTTGATTGTCTATCGATGCAAGGATGAACATAACCTTCCAGTGGAAATTTCTTCCATCTTATGGGTCTTGATTCCACTAAATGAAGGTTATTTATCTCAAATGGTAGGTGAGAAACTCACGATTAAGAATATGCCCATTGTACGGGAGTTTGATGATGCCTTTCCGGAGGAATTGTCGGGTCTTCCACCAAATCGTGATGTTGAGTTTTCAATAGAAGTCGTACCGAGTGCTTTACCTATTTCAAAGACATCTTATAGAATGACCCCAATTGAGTTGCAGGAATTGAAGAAGCAACTCCAAGAGAATCTTGATAAGGGGTTCATACGCCCTAGTGCATCACCTTGGGGAGCACCTGTTCTGTTTGTTCAGAAGAAATATGGATCAATGAGACTCTGCATTGATTATCGAGAACTTAACAAGATCACTATCAAGAACAAATATCCTCTCTCGTGCATTGATGACTTGTTTGACCAACTACGCGGAGCTCAATACTTTTCCAATATTGATCTTCGTTCAGGGTATCATCAATTAAGGGTAAAAAGGGAGGATATACCAAAGACGACTTTCCGTACAAGTTATGGACACTATGAATTTATATTGATGCCATTTGGTCTTACTAATGTCACTTCTATCTTCATGGATCTGATGAATAGAGTTTTTAGAGACTATCTTGATCAGTTTGTGGTAGTCTTTATAGACGCTATTCTTGTATATTCAAAGAGCAAGGAAGAACATGAAGATCACTTGAGAATTATATAGAAGACCCTGAGAAAGGATAAGCTTTATGCCAAATTTACCAAGTGTGAGTTTTGGCTTCAAAAAGTTTCATTTTTGGGTCACATAATCTCAAAAGAGGGGATATCTGTGGATCCAGCAAAAATAGAGGTTATCGAAAGATGGTTGAGACCAAAACCAGTAACTGAGATCCGAAGTTTTCTTGGTTTGGATGGATATTATCGACGTTTTGTGAAATATTTTTCACGATTATCTAATCCACTCACCAGGTTGACTCGGAAAGGAGTTAAGTTTGTTTGGATGGAGGAATGTGAAGAGAATTTCAAGGAGTTAAAAAGAAGGTTATCCAGTGCACCTGTGCTCACACTGCCTTGTAGTGGAGAAAGGTTTGTGATCTACAGTGATGCATCCAAGAAGGGATTGGGGTGTGTTCTTATGCAAAATGATATGGTGATAGCTTATGCCTCACGACAGTTGAAAATCCATGAGGAAAATTACCCAACTCATGATTTGGAGTTAGCTGCGGTAATCTTTGCATTAAAGATTTGGAGGAATTATCTTTATAGAGAAAGGTGTGACATTTATACTGATCATAAAAGTTTAAAGTATATTTTCACACAAAAGGAGTTGAATATGCGCCAAAGAAGATGGTTGGAGCTGATTAAAGATTACGACTGCTCAATTCATTACCACCCTGGAAAAGCAAACAAGGTGGAAGATGCATTAAGTCGACAAGACCATGCCATTTTATCCATAATGAGGATCACAAAAGATCCAATATTTATGGATTTACAAAGGATGGATCTTGGAATTATAATGAAAGTGGAAAAATCGTATCTTTCTCAAATGAATGTTCAACCATCTATACATGTTAAGATTAAAGAGGCACAAAAAGAAGATGTAGAGTTACAAAAGAAGGTGAGAAATGTTCCTGAATTCTACCTTGATTGTGATGGGATAATAAAGTTCAGGAATCGGGTTTGTGTTCCTCCCATCCCCGAATTAAAGAAGGAGCTGCTGGATGAGGCTCATAGTTCTTCATTCCCTATTCATCCTGGAAGCACGAAGATGTATAGGGACCTGAAAGAGTACTTCTGGTGGGATGGCATGAAAAGTGATGTTGCTGAATATGTCTCTCGATGCATGGTTTGTCAGCAAGTTAAAGCTGAGAGACAGAAGTCTAAGGGGATGTTACAACCATTACCCATACCCGAATGGAAATGGGAAAACATCACTATGGAATTTGTCATAGGACTTCCTAAAACATCCAAAGGCAATAATGCTATCTGGGTCATAGTTGATCGTCTTATAAAGTCTGCACACTTCATTGCTATTAGAGAGGATTTCTCTCCAGATCATCTTTCCAGGATATATGTAAATGAAGTGTTAAGATTGCATGGAGTACCACTTTCTATTATATCTGATCGGGATCTGAGGTTTACCTTAAAGTTCTGGCGAAGTCTTCAGCATACTCTGGATACAGAGTTGAGTTTCAGCACTGCTTATCATCCTCAGACAAACGGTCAGTCTGAGAGGACAATGCAAACTCTAGAAGATATGTTGAGAGCTTGATCTATGGATTTAAAAGGTGGTTGGGATCAACACCTACCTTTGGTGGAATTTCCTTACAATAATAGCTTTCACTCCAGTATTCAGATGGCTCCTTATGAAGCTCTCTATGGAAAGAAATGCAGGACTCCAACTTGTTGGGATGAATTTGGGGAAAGAAAGCTATTAGGACCTGATCTTGTTGATGAGATGACAGAAAAGGTCCGATCTATTCAACAACACATAAGAGCAGCTCAGAGTCGACAAAAAAGTTATGCCGACAACTGAAGAAAAGACTTAGATTTTTAAGTGGGTGATAAAGTGTTCTTACGAATATCTCCTTGGAAGAGAGTAATGAGATTTGGAAAGAAGGGAAAGCTGAGCCCTAGGTATATCGGTCCTTTTGAAATACTGGATTGTGTTGGGAAGGTAGCTTACCGATTGGCGCTTCCACCGAATCTCTCTCAAGTTCACGATGTGTTCCATGTCTCTCTCCTGAGAAAGTACATACCTGATCCTTCACATGTACTCAGCTCAGAATTTGTACCGCTGGAACAAGATCTTTCTTATGAAGAACAACCGATAGAGATTCTCGATCGTAGTGAAAAAGTCCTACGGAACAAGACCACTCGCTTGGTGAAAGTTTTATGGAGGAACCACCAATTAGAAGAAGCTACATGTGAGCTTGAGGATATGATGAGGGAGAGGTATCCTCATCTGTTTGTTACAAGTGACGAATTTCGAGGGCGAAATTCATTTTAAGGGGGGTAGAATGTAACACCCGACACTTTTATAAGAAATATTTTGTTTTTATTTTATATAAATCATCAATGGAATCTTTCACTACACACAACACTATCTTGGCTTGCTTTACACGCAATCGCGACCTTCCTTGATAGCTTGTGTCGTACGCAATACCGAGTTTCACTAAACAACAATATGCTATTAAAATATTATTAAAACTAGTCGTTATGAATAGTAATAACCACTTTTTGAAATTTTGTAAATTTTATTTTTCAAAATGGACTTCGTTTTTGGATTCGGAATATCGAAATTAGTCTAGGGTGAAATTTTGGTATTTTTCTGGAAACTTTCAATTTTTGATGAATAGTGAAAACACTAGGTTACTATTTAAAAACCGAATTTTTATTTAAATAATTATTTTAGGTCAAAATTGATACATAATACCTATATAAGTTCAATGTAATTCATTGGAGTAATTTTATAATAATTTTAGATATATAAAAATTTTATTGAACTTTTCACCGTCTTTTACCCACCTCCTAGGAGAATTTGAAAATTTACATAAAACTTAATTTTACCACTTCTGTGAGTGGAATTTCAAAAATCCAAGAGACACGGTTGATGTTAGTAAGTAAAATGTGGTTCAATGAGATAAAAATATTTTTTAGTGAATAGTAACTTTTTACTTTTATTTAGCACGATTAAAAGTAAATAGGGTAATTAAGGGTAAAAATGATATTATTATTACCCTAACACATGTCCTAATTCTATTGTATAAGTGTAATTAGACCAAAAACAACCTTAGGAATAAAATATGACCATTTAGGCCCACTTGGATTGGATTAGGACATTTATTATTAAATTATTTAAAGAAGGGTTAAAATAGTTAAAATCAAAGTTTAATAAGTAAATAATTTTTAATATAGGGTTATACATAATTTAAATTAGACTATAAATATTCATTAGAAAACTAAAAAGATTTCCTACATAATGGTATTTTATTTGTAATTTTTAGACATTAAATAATTTAATTTATTTATGACACAAAGATGATGCGGTAATTATCTTATTAATGAAATATCGACATAATTGATGTTATAAATACCCAAATAAATGTAATTTGATACTTTTTATGCATTCCACTAATTTTCTAGGTTAATATGACATGTTAGTATTAATTTAATTAACTTTGTTAGAACTAATCATTTTGTTATGATTTTCACGAAAATCAATTACTAAATAGTGTCAAAATTGACATAAAATAGTTTTTAAAACAAATATTATATTATTAATTGTTATTCTATTCCTAAAAATCTAAGCTTCGGCCAAATGACTTAGATAAGGTTATATATATTAATAATAAACAACTTGGGGTTCGTTTGGCTTGTTATAGTAAGTTTATTAACCTTATAGTGTAAGAACACAAAAAGACACGGTAAAAGTAAAATTATCTAACTTAAAGTTAAATCTAAATGATAAGGTTAAAATAGTAAACTAACCTTGTACAAATTCTATTGGATGAGAGTATTTTGACTCATCCCCACCTTATCTTCGAAATAAATCAATTTGGAGCTATTTAAAATTGAATATGGCTTTATAATAAAATAATATTTTTAGTTTTTCCAAAGGTGCCTCTCTCCTCCCTTATAAAAGGGCACCTCCTCCCTCTCTTCCTCACACCACTTTGAACCTTCAAGCTCGTCCAACCACTGCTAATTTCTCCTCTCCACTTCCCTAGAAACATCCTAGAGGTCCTGGTCTTCTTCAAAGACCAATTTTAGTGCCCTAAAAAGAGGTCTCAAAGAAGCGCTTCAAAGAAGAGGTAATGTCCGTTACCGATTCTTTCAACTTTATTTCTTCTTCCACTTCTTCTTCTTTAGTTGTTTCATTATGAATTAATAACATTAGTATCACTCATATACTGATATGTTATTATAAGTATGAAACAACTCTATTTCACCATCTATCCATCCTACGGAAAATGAAATCACCGCGCGTGCGTACGTACAGAATACCGTCTCCACGCCGTGCTGTAATCTATTTTACACCACCACCTTACTTGGATGGGTATAATGGTGTAAAGAATGAATATATATGATTATTGTAAAGTGATATTGATTCTAAAATAGTATAAATACACTCCAATACAATTCCACGATCATGGGAACGATATCATCGCTCGTGCGTACATACGGAATACCGTCTCCACGATGTGATGCGACTCGTTCTACATGATTTTCATTGCATAATGATTACATAAATGAATTGAGTGAATAAATATGATATATATTACACTAATACCATTCTGGAAATGAGGTATCTATAACCTAAAAAGAAGAATAAGAATTTATTCGACAAAACACGCATAAGAACAAAAAGTAATAAACACCTGAATAACAAGTAGCAATGAAATATTACTAATAATAAGCTAAGAATATGACCATATATGATATCATAAAAATAAGTATGATTCTGGAATAAGTCAATGACATTATTTAAATAATTATACAGGAGGTTTGGACACTTACGAAGCAAATCGGACCTAAGGTAAGGGAAATATCACAATCTCATTTTTATTCGAGATTGTTTATACTTAAGAATTTACTGGGGTGTATTTTATCATCCACATCCATGTTTCCTCAATATGTAAAATTATTTCCATCAACCTACAATTGTTTAAATCCAATTTTACCCTTCGGTGAGTTTTTAGTAAAAAGATATGAAAGGAATCTTTTGTCATTTTTCGTACGAGGTACTTTTTGACTTTTCCAACAAAACTATGAGAAATATATTTTTTTAACTTATACGACATGAATGGATTTTTAAAACATTTTTTCCAAGAAGCTTCCTTTACAAGTTTTCAAGTTTATTTTTAATCAACTTCTTTTATTTTAGAATTGTATGACATGTTAATAAAGGAAAAGTGTTTTTGAAGTAGAAATGATAATTTCCTCAAGAATGGAGTTCAAGTGTTTTATCAAAATTATTTTCCATCTAAGATAATAAAGGGTTCTATTTCTATCCTTATTATTACATTGATTTGATTATGTTGTGATTGAATTATTTTTATGAATTCCTTTATCTTATATGAATTTTTTTATGATGTCACGATGTTTAAGAATCCCATTTTTATTACATGGGTTATGCTATGATATATGGTTTATGATTTTGTGGCACACATAAGAATAGTATCATTATGAGATGGGTGGGACCTATATCTCTCTCCAATGCATTGGGTAAAGATTTTATATCTCATGAGATAGACATGGCTGGAACGGCAGGTTAAACCGGTTCAGTGAAACAGGACTGAAATGAGGAATGAACTTGGTTCAGAAATGGACTTTGTCCACTAAGATAGTCTTGGCAATGAGTCTTGACTAATAAGAAATGATTCTCTATGATTATGTGTGTATGCCACAAATCTTCATGTTTTAAGTTATGATTATTGTGATTACATTTCACTACCATGATTTATCCCATGTTATGAAATTATGATCTCTTTTGCAGGGTAAGATTTTCAAAATGTTATGTTCTTATGAATATGATGTGATTGATATTTCTTTTGTTTACCCTTACTGAGCATTTGAGCTCACCCTTTTGTATGTTTTCTTTCCCTAGGTCAGGAAGAAGGTTATTAAGTAAGATATGCCAAAAGGAACTATAGATATGATGAAATAAATGGAAGACAGTGTAGACGCTTTATGAACCAGTTGTTTTTGTTTCCTAGTTTCTAAAGACACTATAATTATACGGTCCTTTCATGGTTTTGTTATATGTTGTAATAAGTGTACTTCAATTTTGAAGTACTAACAATGTATGTAAAATATGAGTCGTTATAATTCCATTCATCACCAGATCCTTATATAGGCATATTAGGAGCCTTAGAGACACCCCACCACAATAAATTCCATCCCCATTAATTAGAGAGTCAAAAGGATGGTGAGAAAATTAAGGGATTTTGACGTTTCGAAGTTAACCCGGAAATTTCATCCAGATTCATCCTCCATTTTGACGTGTGAATTTGGAATTGAAGGAAGCCGAATCATCAGGGGTCGTAGAAGACAACTATCTTCGTCCATGTGTCCTCTATCATTTTTCCAAATTTCAGGTCATATGGCACAACTTTTTGGACGCTATGGTCGAAATGGTGGGACGACTTTATGTGCATTAATGTCGGGCCCACCATTTAAATCTCAATTTCATATCCATTTATCATCATGAAAACTTCAGAATTAGCTCTGGGCACAGTTGAATAAAATGACCCTCATATTTTTCTCTTTCTACTGTAAAAATTTGAGCTTCATTGGGCTTGGTTTGTGGGCCCCACATTTGTTTGATGGGCCTTAGGCCCATTATGATTTCTCCAGCAAATTTCTGCATTCAGGCGCAAAAATATCCATCTTTCCTTGGGATTCATCCATCGGACCTAAAAGATAAAATGTTTCAAACAATGTGATCAATCATATCCCAAAATATCAAATTCATAAAATGAATATAATGTTGCCCAAAAACAGATGAATGATTGGGCCCAAATTTGCATTTTAAACATGAATTGCATTTAAGATGAGAAATGAAGTTCTATTTATATAATGCACTAAAAACAATGTTTATGGACTTTGGAACAATGAATATAAAGATATTAATGATGAATATTAGCCACTTTTAGTGACTAATCAGTAAGACATCACTTTTTGAGAGATCATTATCAAA
This sequence comes from Viscum album, assembly GCA_963277665.1. NCBI lineage: Eukaryota > Viridiplantae > Streptophyta > Magnoliopsida > Santalales > Viscaceae > Viscum > Viscum album. The sequence continues at coordinate 424,342,209 of OY728134.1, forward strand.
AAGGTGATATCACTTTGGAATTCATATGTACTGAATATCAACTTTCTGATATATTCACCAAACCATTAAATTCTAAGAGAATAGACTACATCATACATGAACTAGACATGATAAATCTCAAATAGATACCTTACTAGTTACTGTTTTAGGTCTCACTGTTCGATATCTTACTGTGTTATACTTTACTGTTTCATGATTACGGTTTCTTGGTTACTGTCTCTCATGTTTACTGTCTTACCGTTAGCATTTTGTACTTACGGTCTGACGTTTACTATCTCACCGTAACACGCACTGAAAAGTTCACTCACGGTCTCACCGTGAAACTCGTCTACTGTCTCACCGTAATGACCACTCACGATCTCACCATGAAAATTCTTTATGTTTTTTTTTAAAATCCATATCGCGGTAATTATCCTTTTCACCTTTTTATCTTCCTGCATTTTTATTTTTGCGACGTTTGGTATTCCTAAATGATAAAACAAAGTATCACTCGCTTCTTCACCCGAGGTTTCTTCTACTTACTCTTTTCGAACCCTTCTTCATCTCTGCAACCCTTCTCTCGAGTTAGTTCACATGGATTTGTTTGGACCATCAAGGGTTTCAAGCCTAAATGGGAAGCACTATGTTTATGTTCTTGTAGATGATTTTTCTAGGTACACTTGGGTATACTTTCTAGCTCACAAAAGTGAAGCTTGTTACTATTTTTTTAAATATTCCAAGTCTGTAGAAAACCTTAGTGGACTTAGGATCAAGATCTTGAGAAGTGATCATGGTTGTGAATTTGAAAATCAGGAATTTGAATCTTATTTCTCACATAATGACTATAGTCACACCTTCTCTGCTCCTAGAACACCCCAACAGAATGGTGTAGTAGAATGAAATAGGACTCTCCAAGAGATTTCTTGGACAATGCTCAATGAATATGATTTACCTATTTACTTTTGGGTTGAATCTGTCAATACAACTTGTTACATTATCAATAGAGTCTTGATTAGACTAATTCTTCAAAATACCCCTTATGATATTTGGAACAATAGGAAGCCTAAGGTTAATTACTTTAGAGTTTTTGGTTGCAAAGTTTTTATCTTTAACACTAAAGATAATCTTGACAAATTTGCTTCCAAAAGTGATGAAGGAATTTTCTTAGGTTACTCAATATCAAGTAAAGCCTATAGATTATTCAATAAGAGAACCAAATGTGTGGAAGAATATGTACACATAAAATTTGATTAAACTGATCCACATGAACCTAAGACCCCTCTTGAAAATCTTGAAGAAGATATGTCCATTATAAACCTTAATGACAAGAACAGTGAACCTATTTTTAAGACAACCAGTTCTGAAAATTTTCCAGAACCTACTTCTGTAGAACCCAAACCTGTAAATGAAAATGAAATTTCTATCCCTACCTTCTCTAGACCAACTAGGACTCTTAAAAATCATCCTTTAGATGTTGTAGTAGGAGATTTAGGTAAAGGGACAGAAACTAGAGCTTCTCTGAGAAACCAGGTTGAACATAAATCTTTTCTTTCACAGCTTCAACCTAAAAATATCAATGATGAATTTTGGGTGATGGCTATGCAAGAAGAATTGAATCAATTTGAAAGGAACAAAGTTTGGAAACTTGTAGACAGACCTAAGGACACTTTGACCATAGGAACTAAATGGGTTTTTAGGAATAAAGTTGATGAAGTCAGTAACATAGTTAGAAACAAGGCTAGACTAGTTGCACAAGGATTTAGTCAAGAAGAAGGAATTGACTATGAGGAGACCTTTGCACCAGTATCCAAACTTGAAGCCATCAGAATCTTGTTTGCCTATGCACCACATTTGAATTTCAAATTATATCAAATGGATGTCAAGAGTGCATTCTTAAATGGGTATATAGCTGATGATGTTTTTGTTGAACAACCCCTTGGATTTACAAACCCTCATATTCGAAATCATATTTTTAAACTATCAAAATCTTTGTATAGTTTAAAGCAAGCTCTGCGAGCTTGGTAAGACATATTAAGTACTTTTCTTATTTCCAAAGGATTTACAAAAGGAATAGCTGATCCTACTCTTTTTATAAAATGAATTTCTAATGATGTTTTAGTTTTTCAAATCTATGTAGATGACATTATTTTTGGATCTTTGAAAAGTTCTTTATGTGTTGATTTTTCTAAAATGATGCAAAACGAATTTGAAATGAGTTTAATGGGAAAAATCACATATTTTCTTGGATTTCAAGTTTTTCAAAATGAAAATGGTATTATTTTAAAGCAAAGTAAATATACAAAGGATCTTCTAAAACATTTTGGATTGGATAACACTAAAAGTAGTGACACTCCCATGAGTACCCCTTGTAAGTTGGATCTTGATGAAGATGGAAAATTTGTTGATCAAACCACTTATAGAGGAATGATTGGAAGTTTACTTTACTTAACTGTTAGTCGTCCTGACATTATGTTTAGTGTGTGTATGTGTGCTAGTTTTCAAGAAAACCCTAAGGAATCTCATTTAAATGTTGTAAAGAGAATTTTCAAATAACTCAAGCAAACACCCAATCTAGGACCGTTTTATCCTAAAGGACAATCATTTGAATTAGTTAGTTACTCTAATGCTTACTTCAGTGGTTGTAAGTTAGATAGGAAAAGCACCTCTAGAACATGTCACCTTTTAGGAAAGTCAATAGTATCATGGTGTAGTAAGAAACAAAATTTTGTTGCATTATCTACTGCAGAAGCTGAATACATAGTTGTTGGCAGTTATTGTGCACAAATTTTGTGGATGAAACGCATATTACTATATTATGGATATCAATTCAGACATGTACCTATAAATTGTGACAACACAAGTGATATTAACATCTCAAAGAATCATGTTTCACATTCTAGGACAAAGCACATTGATGTAAGTGGTTGTGCCCAAATTTACCCTACTGGTAAAAGCAGTCGTTGAAGTAAAAGTAGGGATCAAATCCATAGGGACCGAAGAAGAAACCTTGAGACACTCAAATTTTTGGATGGATTGGTTATGAAGTGGACAACTTTGAGGTAGATTTTAATTGGAGAACTAATGATATAATTTAAATAACAGATAAGGAAAATGATGTTAACTAAACAATTATTGATGATGGGTTGATCTTAGGGTTTCACTTGGGGTAGATTGGATAAATTTATTTTCTTAAAAATTTCATGTCATTAATTGAAGATGTATCCAAACAACAAGATAATTCTCCCAAATCATTCACCAATTTAATCCATACACAATTCCAAGGTCAATCACTAATTCACTTTGAGGGTCACATTACTAAGAACTCAAAGGAAATAGATTGTACTAGCACTTAAAATGTGTCATCGTTAAACTTAGCAAAGAAGAAGAAGAACATAACTCATCGAATGGAAATCTTAAAATAGCAAACAGATTTAAAAATTAAAGTCTATGAAATAACATCCAATCCCTGACCTCGCTACTCCCTTGGATCGAACATTAAGTGGTTAGCCCTCCATTGATGCTATTATACCAATGGAAGCGGGATGTAGACTTATGGGGGTGAAATTGAAGAAGAAGATAATTATTGAAAAATGAACACTCCATCATTGTGGGATTGAATTCACATGTGCTGGTGTGAATAAATTCACACCTTGATTCAACGGTATCAACATGTGAAGAAAAGGAAAATAAAAAGTGAAGAAGAAGAATAAATTTTATTAAAATACTAAATGTGAAAGAAAAACATACATTAGGGAAATTAACGATGTCATTACAAAATGAAAGTGGAAAATTACAATTGAAAGAAATACAATGGACGAAAGAAAAAAACTTGGATTCAAAGAAAAATGTTAGATGATAATTCTTGTAACACCCGAGACTTTGATAAGAAATATTTTGTTTTTATTTTATATAAATCATCAAAGGAATCTTTCACAACACACAACACTAGCTTGGCTTGCTTTACACGCAATCGCGACCTTCCTTGATAGCTTGCGTCGTACGCAATACCGAGTTTCACTAAACAACGATATGTTATTAAAATATTATTAAAACTAGCCGTTATGAATAGTAATAACCACTTTTTGAAATTTTGTAAATTTTATTTTTCAAAATGGACTTCGTTTTTTGGATTCGGAATATCGAAATTAGCCTATGGTGAAATTTTGGTATTTTTTTGGAAACTTTCAATTTTTGATGAATAGTGAAAACACTGGGTTACTATTTAAAAACTGACTTTTTAATTAAACAATTATTTTAGGTCAAAATTGATACATAATACCTATATAAGTTCAATGTAATTCATTGGAGTAATTTTATAATAATTTTAGATATATAAAAATTTTATTGAACTTTTCACCGTCTTTTACCCACCTCCTAGGAGAATTTGCAAATTTACATAAAACTTAATTTTACCGCTTCTGTGAGTGGGATTTCAAAAATCCGAGAGACACGGTTGATGTCAGTAAGTAAAATGTGGTCCAATGAGATGAAAATATTTTTTGGTGAATAGTAACTTTTTACTTTTATTTACCACGGTTAAAAGTAAATAGGGTAATTAAGGGTAAAAATGATATTATTATTACCCTAACACATGTCCTAATTCTATTGGATAAGTGTAATTCGAACAAAAACAACCTTAGGAATAAAATATGACCATTTAGGCCCACTTGGATTATATTAGGACATTTATTATTAATTTATTTAAAGAAGGGTTAAAATAGTTAAAATCAAAGTTTAATAAGTAAATAATTTTTAATATAGGGTTATACATAAGATAAATTCGACTATAAATATTCATTAGAAATATAAAAATATTTCCTACATAATGGTATTTTATTTTTAATTTTTAGACATTAAATAATTTAATTTATTTATGACACAAAGATGATGCAGTAATTATCTTATTAATGAAATATTGACATAATTGATGTTATAAATACCCAAATAAATGTAATTTGAGACTTTTTATGAATTCCACTAATTTTCTAGGTTAATATGACATGTTAGTATTGATTTAATTAACTCTGTTAGAACTAATCATTCTGTTATGATTTTCACGAAAATCAATTACTAAATAGTGTCAAAATTGAGATAAAATAGTTTTTAAAACAAATATTATATTATGAATTGTTATTTTATTCCTAAAAATATAAGGCTCAGCCAAATGACTTAGATAAGGTTATATATATTAATAATAAACAACTTGGGGTTCGTTTGGCTTGTTATAGTACGTTTATTAACCTTATAGTGTAAGAACACAAAAAGACACAATAAAAGTAAAATTATCTAACTTAAAGTTAAATCTAAATGATAAGGTTGAAATAGTAAACTAAACTTGTCCAAATTCTATTGGATGAGAGGATTTCGACCCATCCCCACATTATCTTCGAAATAAATCAATTTGGAGCTATTTAAAACCGAATATGGCTTTATAATAAAATAATATTTTTTGTTTTTCCAAAGGTGTCTCTTTCCTCCCTTATAAAAGTGCACATCCTCCCTCTCTTCTTCACACCACTTTGAGCCTTCAAGCTCGGCCAACCCCTGCCAATTTCTCCTCTCCACTTCCCTAGAAACATCCTAGAGGTCCTGGTCTTCTTCAAAGACCAATTTTAGTGTCCTAAAAGGAGGTCTCAAAGAAGAGGTAATGTCTGTTACCGATTCTTTCAACTTTATTTCTTCTTCCACTTCTTCTTTAGTTGTTTCATTATGAATTAATAACATTAGCATCACTCATATACTGATATGTTATTATAAGTATGAAACAACCCTATTTCACCATCTATCCATCCTACGGAAAATGAAATCACCGCGCGTGCGTACGTACGGAATACCGTCTCCACGCCGTGGTGTAATCTATTTTCCACCACCACCTTACTTGGATGGGTATAATGGTGTAAAGAATGAATATATATGATTATTGTAAAGTGATATTGATTCTGAAATAGTATACATACACTCCAATACAATTCCACGATCATGGGAACGATATCATCGCCCGTGCGTACGTACGGAATACCGTCTCCACGATGTAATGTGACTCGTTCTACATGATTTTCATTTCATAATGATTACATAAATGAATTGAGTGAATATATATGATATATATTACAATAATACCATTCTGAAAATGAGGTATCTATAACCTAAAAAGAAGAATAAGAATTTATTCGAAAAAACACGTATAAGAACAAAAAGTAATAAACACCCGAATAACAAGTAGAAATGAAATATTACTAATAATAAGCTAAGAATGTGACCATATATGATATCATAACAATGATTATGATTCTGGAATAAGTCAATGACATTATTTAAATCATTATACAGGAGGTTCGGACACTTACGAAGCAAATCGGACCTAAGGTAAGGGAAACATCACAATCTCATTTTTATCCGAGATTGTTTGTACTTTGGAATTTACTGGGGTGTATTTTATCATCCACATCCATGTTTCCTCAATATGTAATATTATTTCCATCAACCTACAATTTTTTAAATCCAATTTTACCCTTCGGTGAGTTTTTAGTAAAAGATATGAAAGGAATCTTTTGTCGTTTTTCATACGAGGTACTTTTTGACTTTTCCGACAAAAGTACGAGAAGAATGTTTTTTTAAGTTATACGGCATGAATGGATTTTTAAAACATTATTTCCAAGAAGCTTCCTTTACAAGTTTTCAAGTTTATTTTTAATCAACTTCTTTTAGTTTAGAATTGTATGACATGTTAAGAAAGGAAAAGTGTTTTTGAAGTAGAAAGAATATTTTCCTCAAGAATGGAGTTCAAGTGTTTTATCAAAATTATTTTCCATCTAAGATAATAAAGGGTTCTATTTATATCCCTATTATTACATTGATTTGATTATGTTGTGATGAAATTATTTTTATGAATTCTTTTATCTTATATGAATTGTTTTATGATGTCACGGTGTTTAAGAATCTCATTTTTATTACATGGGTTATGCTATGATATATGGTTTATGATTTTGTGGAACACATAAGAATGGTATCATTTTGAGATGGGTGAGACCTATATCTCTCTCCAATGCATTGGGTAAAGATTTTATATCTCATGAGATAGACATGGCTAGAATGGCAGGTTAAACCGGTTCAGTGAAACAGGACTGAAACGAGGAATGAACTCGGTTCAGAAATGGAATTTTTCCACTAAGATAGTCTTAGAAATGAGTCTTGACTAATAAGAAATGATTCTCTATGATTATGTGTGTATTCCACAAAACATAATGTTTTAAGTTATGATTATTGTGATTACATTTCACTACCATGATTTATCTTATGTTATGAAATTATGATCTCTTTTGCAGGGTAAGATTTCCAAAATGTTATGTTCTTATGAATATGATGTGATTGATATTTCTTTTGTTTACCCTTACTGAGCATTTGAGCTCACCCTTTTGTATGTTTTCTTTCCCCAGGTCATGAAGAAGGTTATTAAGTAAGATATGTCAAAAGGGACTATAGATATGATGAAATAAATGGGAGACAATGTAGACGCTTTATGAACCAGTTGTTTATGTTTCCCAGTTTCTAAAGACATTATACCTATACGGTCCTTTCATGGTTTTGTTATATGTTGTAATAAGTGTACTTCAATTTTGAATTACTAACAATGTATGTAATGTATGGGTCGTTATAGTTGGTATCAGATAAAAGGTATAGTCAACCTTTGGAAAGTAGGATGTGAAAGTCTTAGTAAGAATCCTAAGGATAAGTCTAAGCATAGAACACAATCTTAGTGTTTTAGAAATGGCCATGAATAACCTAGGATAAGACCTTAAGTGTGAAATTTTATTCTTGATTATGTGGTTTTCCTATTATAATTAGTGTTGCTCACACTATTCTTCTTGGTTTTAGTCAATGGCTGGAACCTGAAGGAACCGTGTTAATGCGGAATGCGACGGGCAATGCAATGATTGTCCCCCTGAGAAACCAAACGTTATGGGAGCTGGAATGCAAAATCTTGTAGCCATGATCACACAACTTTCTCAAGCTATGAATCATACGGGACTTCCAAACGAGCAAAGGAAGGAGCAACATTCTGTTGAATCCTTCATGAGACAGTTTCCACCATCATTCAGCGGGTCTACTGATCCATTAGTTGCTGAACAATGGATTAGTACTACTGAAAAGATATTTTTAGTTCTTCAATGTTCTGAACATGATAAAAGTCATCTTAGCAGTGTATCGTTTGGAAGGTGATGCTGATCAATGGTGGAATCTTATCAAGAATATGAGGCCAAGAGATGAAATTGAGTCCATGGAATGGGAAGAGTTCAAGAACTTATTTTTCAATAAGTACTTCCCTCATATTCTCCGAACAAAGATGGAGAAGGAGTTTCTTGAACTAAAGAAAAAGGATGATGAATCCGTTGGTACCTATGAAGAAAATTTTACAAGACTTTCAAGGTACGCTTCTGGTATTATTATCCAACCTGAGAGTAAGATCGATCGATTCTTTAGTGGATTAAAACCAAGTCTTCGAATGGCGTTATCCATAAGGGACTTCAATAGCTACGAGGAAATCATTCGATGCGCTCTCAAAGTTGAGATGGAGATTGGAGTAACCCATCAGTCATATGGGTTTGATAAGAAGAGGAAAATGGAATTCAAAGGAAAATCTAAAGAGCACACTGAAAAGAAGATGAGTTTTCCTTATGCTCAAAGTGTGGAAAGAAACATGGAGGGAGTTGTCTTAAAGGGACAAGTAAATGTTTCAAATGTGGAAAGGAAGGTCATCGGGCATTTGAATGCCGCAATGATGGGAAGAAGATTTCTAGTGATGCGAACAATGAAATGGCTACACAGAGTGCACCTCCTACACTTCAATGTTACATGTGCAAGGAAATGGGGCATTATGCCAATCAATGCCCTAATCCAAGGGTTGTTGATGATGATCGACATCAACAAACTCTTAAGGCTAAAGACAAAGGAAAGTCACATGAAATTTCTATCAGCGATGTGGAGTATGATAACGAAGTGGTGAAAGGTATACTTACCATCCACTCTAAAGTAGCAAATGTTTTATTTGATTCTGGATCCACCCACTCCTTTATTTCTGAAGAATTTTCTAAGGGTATCACCGTATTACCTCAACAATTGCATGTTGAGTTAGCTGTGACAACCCCTAATGGCACAAAAGTCGCACAAAAAGTTTATAATTCTTCTCTGATTGAAGTTTGTGGGAAAGTGCTTCCTGCAAATCTTGCGATCCTCCCTATAGTGGAATTTGATTTGATTCTTGGAATGAATTGTCTTTCTCTATATAGAGCTCATATCAATTGCCAAAGAAGGGAAGTCACATTTCATATTCCAGATCAATCTTTGATTGTCTATCGATGCAAGGATGAACATAACCTTACAGTGTAAATTTCTTCCATCTTATGGGTCTTGATTCCACTAAATGAAGGTTATTTATCTCAAATGGTAGGTGAGAAACTCACGATTAAGAATATGCCCATTGTACGGGAGTTTGATGATGCCTTTCCGAAGGAATTGTCGGGTCTTCCACCAAATCGTGATGTTGAGTTTTCAATAGAAGTCGTACCGAGTGCTTTACCTATTTCAAAGACACCTTATAGAATGACCCCAATTGAGTTGCAGGAATTGAAGAAGCAACTCCAAGAGAATCTTGATAAGGGGTTCATACGCCCTAGTGCATCACCTTGGGGAGCACCTGTTCTGTTTGTTCAGAAGAAATATGGATCAATGAGACTCTGCATTGATTATCGAGAACTTAACAAGATCACTATCAAGAACAAATATCCTCTCTCGTGCATTGATGACTTGTTTGACCAACTACGCGGAGCTCAATACTTTTCCAAGATTGATCTTCGTTCAGGGTATCATCAATTAAGGGTCAAAAGGGCGGATATACCAAAGACGACTTTCCGTACAAGTTATGGACACTATGAATTTATAGTGATGCCATTTGGTCTTACTAATGTCACTTCTATCTTCATGGATCTGATGAATAGAGTTTTTAGAGACTATCTTGATCAGTTTGTGGTAGTCTTTATAGACGATATTCTTGTATATTCAAAGAGCAAGGAAGAACATGAAGATCACTTGAGAATTATATTGAAGACCCTGAGAAAGGATAAGCTTTATGCCAAATTTACCAAGTGTGAGTTTTGGCTTCAAAAAGTTTCATTTTTGGGTCACATAATCTCAAAAGAGGGGATATCTGTGGATCCAGCAAAAACAGAGGTTATCGAAAGATGGTTGAGACCAAAAACAGTAACTGAGATCCGAAGTTTTCTTGGTTTGGATGGATATTATCGACGTTTTGTGAAATATTTTTCACGATTATCTAATCCACTCACCAGGTTGACTCGGAAAGGAGTTAAGTTTGTTTGGATGGAGGAATGTGAAGAGAATTTCAAGGAGTTAAAAAGAAGGTTATCCAGTGCACCTGTGCTCACACTGCCTTGTAGTGGAGAAAGGTTTGTGATCTACAGTGATGAATCCAAGAAGGGATTGGGGTGTGTTCTTATGCAAAATGATATGGTGATAGCTTATGCCTCACGACAGTTGAAAATCCATGAGGAAAATTACCCAACTCATGATTTGGAGTTAGCTGCGGTAATCTTTGCATTAAAGATTTGGAGGCATTATCTTTATGGAGAAAGGTGTGACATTTATACTGATCATAAAAGTTTAAAGTATATTTTCACACAAAAGGAGTTGAATATGCGCCAAAGAAGATGGTTGGAGCTGATTAAAGATTACGACTGCTCAATTCATTACCACCCTGGGAAAGCAAACAAGGTGGCAGATGCATTAAGTCGACAAGACCATGCCATTTTATCCATGATGAGGATCACAAAAGATCCAATATTTATGGATTTACAAAGGATGGATCTTGGAATTATAATGAAAGTGGAAAAATCGTATCTTTCTCAAATGAATGTTCAACCATCTATACATGTTAAGATTAAAGAGGCACAAAAAGAAGATGTAGAGTTACAAAAGAAGGTGAGAAATGTTCCTGAATTCAACCTTGATTGTGATGGGATAATAAAGTTCAGGAATCGGGTTTGTGTTCCTCCCATACCCGAATTAAAGAAGGAGCTACTGGATGAGGCTCATAGTTCTTCATTCCCTATTCATCCTGGAAGCACGAAGATGTATAGGGACCTGAAAGAGTACTTCTGGTGGGATGTCATGAAAAGTGATGTTGCTGAATATGTCTCTCGATGCATGGTTTGTCAGCAAGTTAAAGCTGAGAGACAGAAGTCTAAGGGGATGTTACAACCATTACCCATACCCGAATGGAAATGGGAAAACATCACTATGGACTTTGTTATAGGACTTCCTAAAACATCCAAAGGCAATAATGCTATCTGGGTCATAGTTGATCGTCTTATAAAGTCTGCACACTTCATTGCTATTAGAGAGGATTTCTCTCTAGATCATCTTTCCAGGATATATGTAAAGGAAGTGTTAAGATTGCATGGAGTACCACTTTCTATTATATCTGATCGGGATCTGAGGTTTACCTCAAAGTTCTGGCGAAGTCTTAAGCATACTCTGGATACAGAGTTGAGTTTCAGCACTGCTTATCATCCTCAGACAAACGGTCAGTCTGAGAGGACAATGCAAACTCTAGAAGATATGTTGAGAGCTTGATCTATGGATTTAAAAGGTGGTTGGGATCAACACCTACCTTTGGTGGAATTTCCTTATAATAATAGCTTTCACTCCAGTATTCAGATGGCTCCTTATGAAGCTCTCTATGGAAAGAAATGCAGGACTCCAACTTGTTGGGATGAAGTTGGGGAAAGAAAGCTATTAGGACCTGATCTTGTTGATGAGATGACAGAAAAGGTCCGATCTATTCAACAACACATAAGAGCAGCTCAGAGTCGACAAAAAAGTTATGCCGACAACTGAAGAAAAGACTTAGATTTTGAAGTGGGTGATAAAGTGTTCTTACGAATATCTCCTTGGAAGAGAGTAATGAGATTTGGAAAGAAGGGAAAGCTGAGCCCTAGGTATATCGGTCCTTTCGAAATACTGGATTGTGTTGGGAAGGTGGCTTACAGATTGGCGCTTCCACCGAATCTCTCTCAAGTTCACGATGTGTTCCATGTCTCTCTCCTGAGAAAGTACATACCTGATCCCTCACATGTACTCAGCTCAGAAGTTGTACCGCTGGAACAAGATCTTTCTTATGAAGAACAACCGATAGAGATTCTCGATCGTAGTGAAAAAGTCCTACGGAACAAGACCACTCGCTTGGTGAAAGTTTTATGGAGGAACCACCAATTAGAAAAAGCTACATGGGAGCTTGAGGATATGATGAGGGAGAGGTATCCTCATCTGTTTGTTACAAGTGACGAATTTCGAGGGCGAAATTCATTTTAAGTGGGGTAGAATGTAACACTCGACACTTTTATAAGAAATATTTTGTTTTTATTTTATATAAATCATCAATGAAATCTTTCACTACACACAACACTATCTTGGCTTTCTTTACACGCAATCGCGACCTTCCTTGATAGCTTGCGTCGTACGCAATACCGAGTTTCACTAAACAACAATATGCTATTAAAATATTATTAAAACTAGTCGTTATGAATAGTAATAATCACTTTTTGAAATTTTTTAAATTTTATTTTTCAAAATGGACTTCGTTTTTGGATTCGGAATATCGAAATTAGTCTAGGGTGAAATTTTGGTATTTTTCTGGAAACTTTCAATTTTTGATGAATAGTGAAAACACTAGGTTACTATTTAAAAACCGACTTTTTATTTAAATAATTATTTTAGGTCAAAATTGATACATAATACCTATATAAGTTCAATGTAATTCATTGGAGTAATTTTATAATAATTTTAGATATATAAAAATTTTATTGAACTTTTCACCGTCTTTTACCCACCTCCTAGGAGAATTTGCAAATTTACATAAAACTTAATTTTACCGCTTCTGTGAGTGGAATTTCAAAAATCTGAGAGACACGGTTGATGTTAGTAAGTAAAATGTGGTTCAATGAGATAAAAATATTTTTTAGTGAATAGTAACTTTTTACTTTTATTTACCACGATTAAAAGTAAATAGGGTAATTAAGGGTAAAAATGATATTATTATTACCCTAACACATGTCCTAATTCTATTGTATAAGTGTAATTCGACCAAAAACAACCTTAGGAATAAAATATGACCATTTAGGCCCACTTGGATTAGATTAGGACATTTATTATTAATTTATTTAAAGAAGGGTTAAAATAGTTAAAATCAAAGTTTAATAAGTAAATAATTTCTAATATATGGTTATACATAATTTAAATTAGACTATAAATATTCATTAGAAAACTAAAAAGATTTCCTACATAATGGTATTTTATTTGTAATTTTTAGACATTAAATAATTTAATTTATTTATGACACAAAGATGATGCGGTAATTATCTTATTAATGAAATATTGACATAATTGATGTTATAAATACCCAAATAAATGTAATTTGATACTTTTTATGCATTCCTCTAATTTTCTAGGTTAATATGACATGTTAGTATTAATTTAATTAACTTTGTTCGAACTAATCATTCTGTTATGATTTTCACGAAAATCAATTACTAAATAGTGTCAAAATTGACATAAAATAGTTTTTAAAACAAATATTATATTATTAATTGTTATTCTATTCCTAAAAATCTAAGCTTCGGCCAAATGACTTAGATAAGGTTATATATATTAATAATAAACAACTTGGGGTTCGTTTGGCTTGTTATAGTAAGTTTATTAACCTTATAGTGTAAGAACACAAAAAGACACGGTAAAAGTAAAATTATCTAACTTAAAGTTAAATCTAAATGATAAGGTTAAAATAGTAAACTAACCTTGTCCAAATTCTATTGGATGAGAGTATTTTGACTCATCCCCACCTTATCTTCGAAATAAATCAATTTAGAGCTATTTAAAACCGAATATGGCTTTATAATAAAATAATATTTTTAGTTTTTCCAAAGGTGCCTCTCTCCTCCCTTATAAAAGGGCACCTCATCCCTCTCTTCCTCACACCACTTTGAACCTTCAAGCTCGTCCAACCACTGCCAATTTCTCCTCTCCACTTCCCTAGAAACATCCTAGAGGTCATGGTCTTCTTCAAAGACCAATTTTAGTGCCCTAAAAAGAGGTCTCAAAGAAGCGCTTCAAAGAAGAGGTAATGTCCGTTACCGATTCTTTCAACTTTATTTCTTCTTCCACTTCTTCTTCTTTAGTTGTTTCATTATGAATTAATAACATTAGTATCACTCATATACTGATATGTTATTATAAGTATGAAACAACCCTATTTCACCATCTATCCATCCTACGGAAAATGAAATCACCGCGCGTGCGTACGTACAGAATACCGTCTCCACGCCGTGCTGTAATCAATTTTCCACCACCACCTTACTTGGATGGGTATAATGGTGTAAAGAATGAATATATATGATTATTGTAAAGTGATATTGATTCTAAAATAGTATACATACACTCCAATACAATTCCACGATCATGGGAACGATATCATCGCTCGTGCGTACATACGGAATACCGTCTCCACGATGTGATGCGACTCGTTCTACATGATTTTCATTGCATAATGATTACATAAATGAATTGAGTGAATAAATATGATATATATTACACTAATAAAATTCTGGAAATGAGGTATCTATAACCTAAAAAGAAGAATAAGAATTTATTCGACAAAACACGCAAAAGAACAAAAAGTAATAAACACCCGAATAACAAGTAGCAATGAAATATTACTAATAATAAGCTAAGAATATGACCATATATGATATCATAACAATAAGTATGATTCTGGAATAAGTCAATGACATTATTTAAATAATTATACAGGAGGTTCGGACACTTACGAAGCAAATCGGACCTAAGGTAAGGGAAATATCACAATCTCATTTTTATCCGAGATTGTTTATACTTAAGAATTTACTGGTGTGTATTTTATCATCCACATCCATGTTTCCTCAATATGTAATATTATATCCATCAACCTACAATTGTTTAAATCCAATTTTACCCTTCGGTGAGTTTTTAGTAAAAAGATATGAAAGGAATCTTTTGTCATTTTTCGTACGAGGTACTTTTTGACTTTTCCGACAAAACTACGAGAAAAATATTTTTTTAACTTATACGACATGAATGGATTTTTAAAACATTTTTTCCAAGAAGCTTCCTTTACAAGTTTTCAAGTTTATTTTTATTCAACTTCTTTTATTTTAGAATTGTATGACATGTTAAGAAAGGAAAAGTGTTTTTGAAGTAGAAATGATAATTTCCTCAAGAATGGAGTTCAAGTGTTTTATCAAAATTATTTTCCATCTAAGATAATAAAGGGTTCTATTTCTATCCCTATTATTACATTGATTTGATTATGTTGTGATTGAATTATTTTTATGAATTCCTTTATCTTATATGAATTTTTTTATGATGTCACGATGTTTAAGAATCTCATTTTTATTACATGGGTTATGCTATGATATATGGTTTATGATTTTGTGGCACACATAAGAATAGTATCATTATGAGATGGGTGGGACCTATATCTCTCTCCAATGCATTGGGTAAAGATTTTATATCTCATGAGATAGACATGGCTGGAACGGCAGGTTAAACCGGTTCAGTGAAACAGGACTGAAACGAGGAATGAACTTGGTTCAGAAATGGACTTTGTCCACTAAGATAGTCTTGGCAATGAGTCTTGACTAATAAGAAATGATTATCTATGATTATGTGTGTATGCCACAAAGCTTCATGTTTTAAGTTATGATTATTGTGATTACATTTCACTACCATGATTTATCCCATGTTATGAAATTAGGATCTCTTTTTCAGGGTAAGATTTTCAAAATGTTATGTTCTTATGAATATGATGTGATTGATATTTCTTTTGTTTACCCTTACTGAGCATTTGAGCTCACCCTTTTGTATGTTTTCTTTCCCTAGGTCAGGAAGAAGGTTATTAAGTAAGATATGCCAAAAGGAACTATAGATATGATGAAATAAATGGAAGACAGTGTAGACGCTTTATGAACCAGTTGTTTATGTTTCCTAGTTTCTAAAGACACTATACTTATACGGTCCTTTCATGGTTTTGTTATATGTTGTAATAAGTGTACTTCAATTTTGAAGTACTAACAATGTATGTAAAATATGAGTCGTTATAATTCCATTCATCACCAGATCCTTATATAGGCATATTAGGAGCCTTAGAGACACCCCACCACAATAAATTCCATCCCCATTAATTAGAGAGTCAAAAGGAGGGTGAGAAAATTAAGGGATTTTGACGTTTCGAAGTTGACCCGGAAATTTCATCCAGATTCATCCTCCATTTTGACGTGTGAATTTGGAATTGAAGGAAGCCGAATCATCAGGGGTCGTAGAAGACAACTATCTTCGTCCATGTGTCCTCTATCATTTTTCCAAATTTCAGTTCATATGGCACAACTGTTTCGACGCTATGGTCGAAATGGTGGGACGACTTTATGTGCATTAATGTCGGGCCCACCATTTAAATCTCAATTTCATATCCATTTATCATCATGAAAACTTCAGAATTAGCTCTGGGCACAGTTGAATAAAATGACCCTCATATTTTTCTCTTTCTACTGTAAAAATTTGAGCTTCATTGGGCTTGGTTTGTGGGCCCCACATTTTTTTGATGGGCCTTAGGCCCATTATGCTTTCTCCAGCAAATTTCTGCATTCAGGCGCAAAAATATCCATCTTTCCTTGGGATTCATCCATCGGACCTAAAAGATAAAATGTTTCAAACAATGTGATCAATCATATCCCAAAATATCAAATTCATAAAATGAATATAATGTTGCCCACAAACAGATGAATGATTGGGCCCAAATTTTCATTTTAAACATGAATTGCATTTAAGATGAGAAATGAAGTTCTATTTATATAATGCACTAAAAACAATGTTTATGGACTTTGGAACAATGAATATAAAGATATTAATGATGAATATTAGCCACTTTTAGTGACTAATCAGTAAGACGTCACTTTTTGAGAGATCATTATCAAAAAGGTGATATCACTTTGGAATTCATATGTACTGAATATCAACTTTCTGATATATTCACCAAACCATTAAATTCTGAGAGAATAGACTACATCATACATGAACTAGACATGATAAATCTCAAATAGATACCTTACTAGTTACTGTTTTAGGCCTCACTGTTCGATATCTTACTGTGTTATACTTTACTGTTTCATGATTACGGTTTCTTGGTTACTGTCTCTCATGTTTACTGTCTTACCGTTAGCATTTTGTACTTACGGTCTGACGTTTACTATCTCACCGTAACACGCACTGAAAAGTTCACTCACGGTCTCACCGTGAAACTCGTCTACTGTCTCACCGTAATTACCACTCACGATCTCACCGTGAAAATTCTTTATGTTTTTTTTAAAATCCATATCGCGGTAATTATCCTTTTCACCTTTTTATCTTCCTGCATTTTTATTTTTGCGACGTTTGGTATTCCTAAATGATAAAACAAAGTATCACTCGCTTCTTCACCCGGGGTTTCTTCTACTTACTCTTTTCGAACCCTTCTTCATCTGTGCAACCCTTCTCTCGCTCGAACCTTTAGTGAATGCCAAGAATGAAACGTCCGTCAACATCGACACCTCAGAAGCGCAGCTTGAAGAAGAAGAAGACTGCACCGAAGCTAACACCCGAAGGACCTTTAAATCCGAATCTGGAAAACCGCGTTGTTGTACCTGAGAATGATATTTACCCCAAATGGCTTCTGTCTAGTAAGTCTCTGGTTTTGAAAGTGTTGGAACAACAAGGCTGGTTAGAATGGTTCTCGAAGGAGGATAGACTCATCTATCCTAGGTTAGTAGCTCAGTTTTACCAATACATACAGTTCTCATTTGATTCTGGTGAGAGTTATGTTGTGAGGAGTTGGGTCAATGGCCAGAGATTCTCTTTCTTTTCGAGGTTATGGGTTGCATGCCTTAGGATACCTCATGAAAGCATATGTGAGGATTATCAGAGAAAACCCCCACCTTCAACTGATTTATTTGATTTAGAAGATGCTCTGAAAACCTTAATTGGAAATAGCACCCAGAGGAGATTCAATACTACTGAATTAGATGGAGAAACAAGGCTTCTGTTTAAGTTTGTACAAAATTTGGTAAGTCCAAGAAAAGGTGATTTTACTGTGTTAAAATATCAAGATGTGTTTTTGATTCACCTCATGAAAAATGGGCATAAGATCAACCTGTGCAAGTATATCTACACCACATATGTGAGTTGATCAAAGTAACATCCAAGTCAAATTCTCTGTTTTACTCTCGGCTAATATCAGCCATGCTTCTTGAAAAAGGTGTGGTTGGACCTAATGAGGAGGTGATTATGGACTATGAGTACTGCCTCTCAAAAGCCACTATCAAAAGAATGAAGATAAACTGGAATCCTTGAAAAAAGGAATGGGTGGAAGACAATGATAAAGTTTATGAGAAATTCAATCCGGTGGATTATCCCTCAAGACCAAAAGACATTTCTGATCTTGGTTTGGAACCGGATGAGATTGTTGAGTATCCTAAAGAAGAAGAAATAAGAGGCTGAAGTGCCACCTAGGGAAACAGTTATTGTTGAGGAAGACAAAACTACCGTTCCTCATGATGTTCTTGAAGAAGAAGTCCCCACTCCTAAAGAAGCTGTTAATTTGGAAATTCAACCCGAAGATGTAACAGAATCAACTGCCAAAGAACCAGAAAGGCATGCCATGGAAGAGACTACAATAGAAGAGCCTATAATGGAAGAGCCACCCGTTTTTGCAAGAGGTCAATCTTGAGGAACTCCCTATGGAACAATTTTTTCCTGAAATCATACCTTCTGTTGAAGAACAGATGGAGCTATATTTTCAGCTGGCTAGACAAGAAATGAGTGAGGAACCTAGAGCTGAGTCTGTGGAACTAGACCAAGATCCTAAGCCTCTCAGTCCTGAGAAGGAAGCATCAGTTGAGGGGGAGCAAACCCCAAATCTTGAGTATGTTGAAGCCTCACATCCAACTGAGTCAAATCCTGCAGACACTCAGTATAAATTTCCCAGTTTCTATGATGTGAATGATTCTCAACAGGTTACTGAAACCGAACTTGATATTTCCTCTCTATTTCAGTAGAAATCTATCTCCAATTTTGCACCTGAGAAGGAACCTGAGCCTGTACCAGTCCCTACTCCTGAACCCTTATCTGAACAGTCGTCCTTTGTAAGTAAGGATGATCTGAAGGAATTTGGTGCTACTCTCTTATCCGGAGTTGAGAAACTCATGAATACCCAACTTCTTCCTGTGAAAAATTTAAGTGAGAGAGATGTCTCGCTATTATTGGAGAAGATTGTCTGGAAAATACAACCTATGATGCTCCATGAAATTCAAGAAGTGAGAGTTGAAAATAAGTTGCTCAGTGATGAAGTAAAGACCCTAAGAAGTATGGTTGAAGACATGCAGAGAGAGCTGCATTTGAGATATGAATCTGTTGTTCCTTCTGTAGAACTTGCTGCTCCTCAAATCCCACAAGTTGGTGTGTCTCAGCTTCAACATTATCTAGCATCCTCAAATGAAAAGATCGCTGAAAGGAACAAACAAATTGTGAAGGAAATGAAAGAGCTTGTTGCCAATCTGAATAAACTTACTGATGAGTATACATGGTGTCTTCAAAAGGTGTTGAATCAACTAAAATCTCTGACCACAACTGTCAAAGCATCTGGTCAATCCTCTAAACCCTCCTTGGACAGTGATCTGCTCAAAACTGTAATCAAAGAAGAGCTTCAGAATGTATTCAGTGGTTTCAATTCGGCTTCTTTAATATAAGTGGTCAAAAACAGTGATAGATTTCTTGACCTAGTACAAATCCACTCCAAAATTGCTAATGATGCTCAGCAAGAGATTTCCAAGAAAGTGGATTTCTACTTCAACAGAATCTTCTCCATGACAGATATGACAAACCTTTTCAAGTACCTTGTAGAAAATCTGAGGATTCCTCCTGTGACTCAAGCTTTCAAGAACCAAGTCCAGAAACTCACAGAGTTTACTAGATTGTTGGACAAGTTTATGGAGAACAAGGATGATTTTGAGAAAGTCATGCAGTATGGTGGAGAGATCATTACAGATTTCATCAAACTCCTACGACCCTATATTCATGTCCAGAGTACAGTCATTGTTGCTCTAGCGGCTACACCTCTCAGACCTGGGCAGCCAACCTTCTCCTCTGTTCTAGCCTCAACCACCATGTATGTCAGACAAGCACTCAGTCAGATCAGGCCTGTGATTCTTGATCAACAGCTGCCTCGATCTTCTACTACTCCTACCTTGGCTCCCTCAGTCTTTGAAGGTCTCCCTTTGCCCTCTTTATCAACCACCTCTCTGCCTTCTTCTACCTCGGCCTCTGCCCCTGTGGCTTCCTCTTCTGCCACTACAGCTAAAGACAAAGAGAAGGTCATCCCATGAAGAAGAATAATGATTTTTTTATAGGGATTGTATTGTTTTTGTATTACTCTTTTGTTTTGTACTGAACCTTGTTTACTCTAAATGGAATGTGCCCTTTTTGACCTCTCTTATTTCATCTTTTTGATAATCCCAAAAGGGGGAGAAGTTTCTATACATCAGCCCTTTATCTCTATAGTTGATTTTATCTCTATAGTTGCATCCAATATACATTTTAACTGTACATGATTTGTGATCATCAAAAAGGGGGTTATTGTTGGACTCCTCATGTATTAATCATGTTTTAATGATCACAAATCTTATTTAATCATGTGTTAATGATTCCAAATCTTATTCAACCTAGTTAACTTCTATAAATTATATCCAATCATGTGCATTTATGTTTAATGTATTCTCATGCATTAAGAAGAGTCTTGCAAGATCTTAATTGCTCTATTTTCAATTTACCTACTTTATAATATCTTTTATCTACTCTCAAAATACCTTATTTAACAAATGCTTAAGTCTAATCCTTTCTATTATCATCAATATTTAATTCTGAACACAGTTAATTTGAAGAGTCTAAGACACCGTGAGTCTGCCATTGGCTATGCATTTCTGACACCGTGAACCAGACACCGTAAACAAGACACCATGAACAAAACACAATGAACAAGACACCGTGAGGCAGACACCGTGAAACAAGACACCGTGAACCAGACACCGCAAACCAAACACCGTGAACAAAACACAGTGAACAAGACACCGTGAAGCAGACACCGTGAAGCAGACACCGTGAACAAGACATCGTGAACAAGACATCGTGAAGAAGACACCAAGAACAAGACACCGTGAACAAGACACCGTGACCATGAGACACCGTGTGAAGGAGACACCGTTTTCATGACTCACTGTGACATTGTTTCTTAAACTATTTAGTCGTCTTTCAATTTAATTTCCAACGGTCATATTTTGTGCTTTTAATACAACTGCTATAAATTAATGTGGGTTGTTGGCACGTCAGGGAACCATACCTCGTACCTGTAAAAGGTAATCATTCCCATTCCCGGAGAAAAAGAAATAAAATGAATATCGAGATACCGAGACATACACACAAGAAAGAACAGAAGATACATACGAGACCCATACAAGGAGATACACATATACATGCAGAGAAGAACACACGAAGAACACTCATACGCATCAAGAACAGAAGTTCAAAGAGGAGGTTCAAGCGCTATAAGGAATACTCTCACATTCAAGCAGAACTCATGTACTGGAAGTGAAGGAACAAAACCACGACACTCTGTTTTCCAGACAACTCCCAGAGAAGGACTCAAAGCTTCATCTGCTTCAATCCAAAGGAGTCCAGAGCTGCATTGACATCACATAAGAGCATTCTAAACTCATCTCTATATTCTTGCTCTACTGTGATCATCCTTTTTACATTACGAGCAGTGTGTGCTTCTGTCTGTTTTGACACACACTGACTCCTAAACTGAACTGGAGGACATTGAAATCCTCACACTAAACTCTTTTACACCTTTATGTATCCCACGTAGAACTGTGGTAGAGGTTTGAGGACCTGGACAACCTGTGTGTTGTTGCTATTGCTTTCCCGCGTAGAATTGTGGTAGAGGTCGGAGGACCTGGACAGTCTGAGTACTGTTGTAAACCCCGATCCAGGGTGTGGATCAAAGTTATATATAAACTGTTTGAGAGGACTAAGTCTCGGCTTGAGACTGAACCTCTTGGTTAAAACTGTTGTACTTCTTATTTTAGTTTAAACTATATTCAATATTCCACTGCTATTTACTTTGAAACTCAAATCTGTTTTAAAGTAACTTTGATAGTAGAACTAGCAAGTCTTTTTAATTATTGTGAACCAGTAAGTTAGTTTCAAAAGCTAATTTTATCTTCATATTAAGTTAACTAAGAAATAATCAATATTTGAGAAAGTAATAGAACATTTACAATCTTTATAAATTCACTACAGTTTAACTTGTTTTATGAATTGGGGAATTTTAATATAAATCTTTTAAACAGAAATTTTTAATTAGAACTCAATTCACCCCCCCTCTTGAGTATCCACTCCGACCAACATTATTCATAGATTATTTCTCAACTGTGGATAACCAGGATGCAACCTTAGTAGGAATAAAAGATCCCCTAGATGAGTACAGATCACGATAGAATCTCAAAATAATATCCTCGATTTAACTTTCCCAACTAGTGATTCCTCCTTCAAGCCACTCCAATTTCCAAAAAAAAATACTTTTTCATGATGAAGCATTATGATAGAAATATAAATTATTATGGTATCCTTCATTGATGTGTGATACCCTCACCCACATGAACTAGAAACTCTCTTTATTTCTAAGATTTTTTTCTCACTCTTTTTCAAGAGACAAAATCCGTGAGATCAAAAAATTCACAGTATAGAGAGAATAACACACCTTTAGTGTCTTCTCAATATGGTATCTCAAAATAAAAAAAACCAAATTTAGAGCTCCTTCGTTGCTTATGACCAGTAGCCCCCTTTCCTATTTTATAATAGTAATCAGAATTACAGGAATTCCATGCTGACTTGACCATTCCTTCAAAGCCTTCCTCCATCAACAAGCATTCAAACCCGAAAAAACTTCTATTTTGAACAAGCATACCAAGTCGGTTCATGATGAGAACAATGTGATAGTTTCCCGAAGAAACATCAGAATGATGGGAGACCAAAAATTAAGGAAAAGTATCAATACACTAATAATACTCCATAAATCTATCAAATAATTCAGATATCATTGTCCTATGGGACTATCCCTAAAACCAAGTGAATAGATTTCCTTTAAATCCCAAATTAGACAACCCCCATGGGCATCAAAACAGCCTGGAACTCTGCCATAATAGTTAGAGGCATAAATGAACCCCCTCCCTTTTGTTTCTGTAAAACATTTCATTGAAGCTCTCCCCAAACTAATAAAGGACCATTGATGTCATTTCTCACACACCTCAGCAGTTCTCAAAATTTTCATTTATCAATATGATTCGCCCATCCATAGAAGCCCATGAAGAACCATTCTGCAATTCCCCTCCTAAATGGAGGTTGCAATATGATTTTGCGGGTAATTTTTAATTTTAACAAACAGCTCATCTTTCCAAAGAAAGCATAAGCCACTAGAATGAACCAATCTACCAACTGGAAAACTATATTAAAGACCCAACTTTGTGACCACACCAACCTTGTCCTTTCTTTCCAAAATTGTTTCATACTGGGAATCCACATCTGGGCGATATTTTGAGCACAAAAAAGGTGTGAAATAATTCTTCATGGTTTGGAGAGATAGCGACAGTTCCAACACAAGAGATTCGTTGAATCATGCAGGATTGCATTTCTTGATAAACCAGAAGAGGCAGAGCCAAAAAAGTAGATGAATCCCGAGATCTAAAGACCCTGATGAATCTATACGCACTGATCTGAAAAAGAAAATTTAAACACGATTAATCTAGAAGAAACAACATAGCTGACAAAGATCCCAATCCGACTATGATCGGATGAAACATATCGAATGAAATAGATAAAGCAATCGGACAATGATCCTAATCCTACTACAATTGGAAAACGATCCCAATCCGACGACAATCATACGAAAAATATATGGAAGAAAAAATATGATCATAACTTAAAAGAGATCCCAATCCAACTATGATCGGATGAAAAAAATATAAACCTGATGAAGCCACCGACGCGACGAAGCAGATGAAGCAACAATTCCGACAAAGCAGATCTGAAACTAGTGAAGCATGTCTGGTGATCCCAAAGAAATGTATTTATGGTCAATGATCCATGGTGATGAGATGGAAGAACAATTCTTGTCTTCCACAAGTTGAAGCAGAAGAAAGTGATGAAAAAACAGAAGCCAAAGAGATGGAAACTAAACAAAAAATAAGAGAAACAGATCACCGAGAGGTGGACAAAACCAAGCGAACCCCTGAAAGTGGAATATCATGGCCGAGGAAAAAAAACTCTCACGGCTGTACCATTTTTAATATAAATGATAAAAATTGTAATTGTTTTGCTATCAATTCTTTTAAATGTGATCCTAATATATACTATTATATATAAATTATCATTTATTTAAAAAAAATGCTAACTAATGAGTAAATAAAGATAATTTTTGTTGTTAATCAGTTTCCATGAGAGATTTTTTTGGCGATGGACATCATCTTGGGCATAATCATTCATGTGAGGAACAAGGACAAAGAAGGAACCATAAAAATTGGGTGAAGTGAATGATTAGAGAGGGTGAGATTGAAGGAAATGTGACACATATTACACATATAGATATACTAATTATAGACATTAATATATGTATAGTTGATCACATTGTTACTCCCCACTATCCTCCTCACCATCCTCTATGCACTGCAACAATAAGGCTACTGTGAGTGCTAGAAATAGCTATCAAAAATGCTAAACAGTGCACACAATCTAATCACTCAAAGAAGCGTGTGCCCTTTATCAAGGTTTTATTTACTGCTTCTAATTGTACTGACTACCATTCTCATCCTCACATAGAAAATAACACAATTCTTGATGAATGTGCATGGGCTTATGGAATGATTGTATTCTATTTATGTGCATGGAGGAGGACAAACATAAGATACACATCACTTATGGATCAAGGAGGTTTGAGACTTGTGTTTTTTTACCTCATTGTTCATATGGATTTGATTTATTGATAAGGACTGAACAATTTTATATTGTTCAGAACTCAAGGAGTTAATGATTCAGCGATAGTCATGTGCTTCTTGAGTTTGACAAGACAATACTAAAATATTTATTATATGGGAAGGTATGAGTTGTTTTGGTTGTTTATTCCTATTCATAAATGTTCATTATCCAATGTATTTTTTCAGCATGCACGGTTTCCTTTTTTATTTTCAAAATTTCATGCTCGCATTTCCTTATGTTTTTTTGGCTTAAATTAAACACACAGAACATGTTTTGTAAGCCCAGTTTTATATTCTTTAGGAATTTTAATGAAGTTGATTATCTTTTTAAATTTCTAATTATCTTGGTTATTTTCATTAATTATTTTTGAGATTTGAAAGATGGTAGTCTTATGCGGGCTTAAATTGAACTTGCTGAACATGTTTGGCAAGCCCAGTTTTCCCAGTTTTTAATCATTTCAATGAAATTCCTTATCTTAAAAAATTTCTAACTATCCTGGTCATTTTTTAATCAGTTTTAGATTTGAAAGGTGGTCATTATATAAAGGCTTATAGTGAACTTGCTGTACATGTTTGGTAAGCCCAATTTTTCCATATTTTAATCATTTTAATGAAATTGCTTATCTTTGTAAATTTCTAAATATCCTAGTTATTTTCATTAATCATTTTTTAGATATGAAAGGTGGTAATTTTATGGTGGGTTTAATTGAACTTGCGAAAATGGGTTGAAAATCCCAGTTTTTAAAGTTTTAATCATTATAATGAACTTTAGTATTATGTATTTATGATGTTTATTTTAGTATATATATACATTACAACTAACAGAATAATAGTTTCAAAATCTATTGGAAATTATTCAATTACATCTATTCATCTCTCTTGTACTCCAATAAGTGGACCGCTGCCAACAAATGGAATCACACATGGAGACACACACATGCCATTAACACCATTACCCATCAATGGTTAATTATATATAATATTCTTGTATGAATCTATATACTTATAACTACATTACAAACTAACACAAATTAGTCATATCGAACATCTTCTATGTTGACAGTGCCTCTAGAATCAACAGCCGAGACAACAATCTCTACAGGATCAAACAATAAAAAGAAAAGATAGCATGCCTACAGAGAATATCCACTTCCATTATGTAAGTATGATGTCAATGTTCTTATTTCATTTTATTTAATGTTTAAATGCATACCTAGGTTGTATATTATATGTTACAACCAGAAGATTACTTTGGAAAAAGGAGGATATGAATTGATGCCAAATCTCTTTAGGTTTGTAGGCAAGAAAATTAATTTTTCTCAAATTTTTCTTTCAATAAGAATTGTTGTCTTATCATTGATTAATTTAGGGTTATAACCTTTTTCTCTAAAAAATTAACTTAAAAACTTAAAGAATTTGCTTAATTTTGTATATCATTCAATTCATTGCTTCACGTTTCCTAAGAATCATATTCTCTTATTTAATAACCTAACCACATCATCAAATGAAGATTAAATGTTGATTTCATAGTTGACTTGTTCCCATCCCATGGCACGTGGCATAGAGAGTTCTAAGCCTCCACTAATGGAAGGTGTTGATGCCCTCACCACGGTGAAGGTAAACACTCTGACGAGCTATGCTGAATCTAAAGTCAATGGTCAGTTTCTCATCACTCAATAATTAATTGGTTACTTTAGTTTTCGTGACTGTAAAAAAATTACTTTGCCGGGACTGTACGATTGAAGCCTTTATACCTTCCAAACAATTTTTTACTTCAAAATCTACAAAGCGGGTAAAGCAGGAACTTGTAATTACAACTGGATGGAAAGGATCATAGTTTCTTATTTTCTATGTTATTTTTAGATACCGTTAGACACAGTTACATCAATAAATGATGGATTGAAAATATTGAACATTGGAAAGATTAAGAAACTGGAAGTTTTCTATCGTGTTAATGATTTAAGATCTCCCTTATTGTTAAGACGATTGAACACATAATGAATATCTTTCGCCCCCCTTCTAAATTCATTCATTTTCATGTGGGCTATATTGTTCCAAGGTTTCAAATTAAATGTGGTTTCTGTTTCTACTTGTAGAAAAATAGTGAGTTCGATTCAAAGGCTATGGTTATGCTTCTCGGTCAGTATTCAACTGGAAATAAATACCTATATAAAATACTTTCTTAGGAGTTACTACCTGGGTAAGAAATCTCATTTTCCACTTTTTTTTGGGTTTCTTCATTTTTAAATAATGATTAATTATATGGATAAAAATTACTGTTTCATTCTTTATTTTAATAGAAGCGCACATTGGACGAGAGCCTACCATCGATTGATTTGTTGTTGTTATAGTATCATGATCGTTATTAATAATAATACTCATATTTATTTTTTTATATAGATGATTTTCTTTTTCATTGTTCTACTGAATGAATATACCAGAGTTTGGTTTGAAGGATCAATTCCTTTCTTTTTCTGTTCGGGGAAAGCATGTGTCTTTAATCACTCTGCAAAATAATTTTCTCTTTTGACTGTGATTCAATGTAATGTAACTTATTATCCTTATTTCATACTGTACAATTAATGGATCATTGTGTTCTTTTACAAAGGTTTGAGGCCCAAATCATTCAATCGGCTAAGAATGATATTGAGATTGATACATATTCTCAACACAATGTCAAATTAAACAGATTTTAGTGATATCAGTTGGATAGATTGTGAAATTAATGCTTTTTAGTATTTTGTTCTTCGTTGTTTACTTAGTTTTATGAATACATTCTAAAAAGATTGGATTTCCCATTTTACCAGTGGGTTTTAAGTCTTCATTATACATATTTTCTGACTTAACAAGAAACATGTGAACTGCCACCCAATTTGAGACTTAGTAGCCGAAATATGCATGTGCTCATTATCATATGTAAGTTCTATATAGAGTTATAATACAAGATTTCCACTTAACCATTAATTTTAGGTTTCACTAATTTCATTATTTTGTGCAGGCTCGGATATTTCATTTTCGTGAGACATTTGTGCGGCATGGTGATTGTGAATCAGGTGCATGTTCCATCCCAAATTCGAGTTGTAGATGGTGAGTTTCTACCATATTACATTTGATTCCACTACAATAACTCCTCAAATGATGATGTATGCAAGTCAATCCCTCTCAATAGCCACTTCATGTGGTATAAATGGTATGTAATAATTCACAACCACTATTGCTACTATTTATTTCAAGTTACTTTTCAAATTTGATGTGATAACATGTATGGTACATATGGACTGATCTTACTATGAAATCTTATATATAGAGTGATGTAAAGAAAATGTGGCAATAAGTCAAATGCATGTACTGTTTTATTCATACCACTATAAAGTTCATATGATTTCTTTCTGCGGTCAATTGATAATGGATTGGATGGCTTCATGATCTTCTTAATTAATTATATGAATTTTAAGTTCTCATTGTGAAAATATAAGATCAACACCCACCCACCCTCATATATATTGAAATATAAATTCTTGATTTTGCTTCTACATTTTCCAAGTTTCATTTACAAATTCATTAGGATTTCATGTTTTTTTCCTCCAAAGTTGAAAATTTAACTTATATAATTTATCATAGTAGTGTTTCATTGACCATGGCTTGAGTCTAACTTTCATATAGACCTTCTTTATATTATGTTTATTAACCTTATCAGTTTCTTGGTGTTTAATTTTGTTTTTTTGGTTACATTAATCAATCAGAATCGAGATCTAGAGTCTTGACAGTATATAATGCTTCTTTATATTATGTTCATTCAACCTTAATGCTTCTTAGTGTTTAATTTATCAATTTATTCCTCGGTAAATTAAAATACGGTTATCAAGAGTGAGATTGATGACAAATAAATGATGAAATACCGACTAAATTCTGTCATTTGAAGAAGCTAGCAGTGAGGGAAACTCAGGTGGAGTCTATTCTTTGAAGAAAGATCCATGGACATCAGCTGAGGATGCAATTTTAATGGATTATGTTAGTAAGCATGGTGAAGGGAATTGGAATGTTGTCCAGAATCACTCGGGGATTTGTTTCACTGGGAAAATATGTTGCCTGCAATGGAAAAATCATATGAGACTAGATTTTAAGAAGGTTGTATTCACCCCAGAAGAAGAACATCACATAATCGAGCTACATGCTAAGCTAGGAAATAAATGGGCTTGGATGGTTGCAGAAGTGTTTTTTCCTGTTTCATCTTAATTACCCTATCTTTGAACCCAAAAGAAAACTTCTATCTTGATTCCCTATGTATGCTTTGATTAACTGCAATTGAATCTTATTCTTTTCTATTATTCTAGCTATATTGATTTGCGAATTAATCAGTACTGATTTTTTTTGAGTTTGTTATTGTCCAGTATACTGTGCATTTTTAGAACATTAACTTCAACTATTACTACATTGTTCTATTTAATTTTTAAATTGGATTTTCATATTTAAATATTCATTACTAATTAATCTATATAATTAAGTTTTCGTCTGCAGAGTTCATTTTCTGGACAATGAAGCTGAAGAGATGTTGTAATTACCCTTTGTTCCTGGAACACTTCTCAATAATCACTTTGATGAAATTTTTTTACAAACATGCAATTCATAGACTATTTTGTAATTATAGATTGGGTTCTGACATTTTTTAGTCAAATTAATCCTCTAGCCACAATGGCATAGAATCAGGACTTGTATGCATTTTGAAATGATTTGAAAACATCCTTCAAAAACAAAAACTGCTATTCCTATTTTTGTTCTATGTTCAATTTGTATTTTATTGTATCTAGATTTTTCCCATTCTATTCCATTTATATGTACCAATACTATATGATTAGAAATTAATAAACATTACTATTACTGGGTAACTTTTACAAATAATATTCTATTTTCAATGAAAAACCATTAATTTAATATGTCGTGCATACACACGGGTGATGACTAGTTATCTTAAAAACTAAAATTTTTGTTAGTAATTACATCATTAATTACTAATATTTTAATTACACTATTAATTTTTAATTGTATTATTATTATTATTATTTTTATTATATTAATTAGTTATTTTTTTATTGTTAGTTATTAGAGCTTTTTCACCAAATCTGAACGTGGTTCAAGCCTTCTGATGGGGGTCTTTGTTCAAGCATCCTGAGACTCCCTTTTTAAAATATGGATAATTGTCCTGAAGTTTAAAGGTAAAATGAGCTTGTTTGCATGTTTTTAGAATGTGATGTGCGTTTTAAACTAAAATGAAACTTTTATATTAAAAACATGCACTTTGAGTCATACATGCAACATCATTTGTCGAATTTACGTGTGGTCGATTCCTACATGATACAAATGAATTATGTATCCTTATCATAATGATTCAAGTTAATAAGAACTTGTTTTCCTAGTTTGTCTATGTGACATGTGTTTTGGATTAAAAAAACATTTATATTGAAAACACGCAATTTGAGTCATATCAGGAACATCATGTCGTAGATTGACGTTCAATCTATTTGTGACATCCTTCCCATTATTATTATCTTGAGAGGGTGGTGGAATGATACTTGGCCTTAAGTGACATCCCCAAGGCATCAAAGGGTTGCAATAAATTTTGAGGGATTCAAGAACGGTGGGGGCGATTTTCCCTTTTGAAATAAAAACAACCAACCAAACATACCATAACCAATGAAAACTACATGATGCATGTCAACAATGTTTCACAACTCAATAAGACTATAAGACCAATAAAAACAAACCATAATAATTCATAATGAGAGTACCAAGAATAAGACTAAACAACAACCCAAAGGAACCATGACACAACTCCAAAACTCCTTGCCAAACTCCATGCTCCATGCACCATAATACCACCCAAGCATCACAAAGAACCACTAAGAAAATGAGATGCTTTACCCTTACCTGGGTCTTGGAATACAACATCTGCAAAAGCACCAAAGTGCTAAAGTAGGGGGTGAGTAATAATACTCAGTAAGTTCTCCCCAAACGACTTCCCTACACCCACCACTAGGATAGAACCGTTAGAACAATTATATAAAACAATTTATATAAATCCATTTAAAACAGTTTATAAGTCACAACAAGCCAACCACCACCTTACCCCAAAGAAATTCACCCCAACCAATACAATTCCAAGGAAAGAAACCAAAAATGTCATTACCCACTTCACATTGTCATAACTCATTCCAAATAGCATGGTCGCATCCATATCCCAACCATATACCCAAATTTCACACACACACACACACCCAAGCTCAGTGTTAACATTGATGGTGGCACTTTGGCACATGCGTTGCAACACGTGAAAATTTGAAATATTTATTATCCTACCAACTACTATAGAAGTGGCGAGCGGGGTCGAACCACAGAGAAAATGTGAGTAGACACTAGAAATATCCTCTTAGAGGAATGTTTAGGTAGATTGGATTTAATTGTGATTAACAACTAAGTTCTAAAAACAAAATGACTATTTTAAAAATGACTATTTAAATTGACTAAAACTATCTAAGTGAATTAAACTATGAAAGAAATTGGTGGAGATGGAAGTGTCAGAGTCGTGACGTCCGTTCAAGTGCATGTAATGTTAATTATTTAATTCCCACATTTGAATATTTATTTATTCAATTATCACCGATTCCAAATTTAATCAAAATACTATCTGGTTTCATTCTCTGATGTTAGACAGTATTCTAATGTTTACACAAATTATCCATCATTTCGTTCTCTGTCCTGACGAATAATTTGCACGTCATTATAGCACTGGATCACTTGGTAAAATACGACGACCCGTTTCTCACAAAGTTGAAGTATCTAATTGTGTCAGGTTCGATCACATGAGATCACTTATTCAGTATCACTCACACAAATTTGAAGAAGCACATACACAAAATACTAATTTTTTCAATTAATATATTTATTTATTCAGAATTCGCTCGCGCATGAGCGAATTATGATTAAATACATTCTCTGATGAACTCCTGTTCGTGATTATTTATTAGGTATCACACAAACGGGCACCAAAGCATGTGTGAAGATCTCAAATAACAATTACTTTAAACGTAGATATAATTAATTAAATAAACATCCAATTACTATTAATCTAAAAGGAAATCAAACATAAGAATAAATTAATGACATGCATTCACCGTCACATTTATCACAACTCCGACACCAATGAAATTAGTCCGCCATCACACAAACACGATACATAAAACAAATAAATGAAGTCACCAAGATCGTGTCGACGCGAGGACCACCGCAAGCTGCTGCAGACGATCACAAAATAATAACCTTCAATCCATCGATCGCTGTAACATCGAACCACACCATCATGCCACCACAAAAATGATTGGATATATATTAAATCCTAGCTCGCACCTCTGATCTCTGGAAATGAAACGAACCTCACGCACGTCAGCAACACACGTGAATCCCCATCGATCACCGATGCATCGGGATATATCCACTGCCAGCATGAGGAGAGAGCTGCAGCGTGAGGAGGTTGAGGGTTGTTCGGCGTCATGGGGAGGTTGGGGTGGCTGGGACTGTGGAATGGGAGGCTGGTGGGTGAGAGTGAGAGTGGGGACCGGCTAGGTTGGGAAGCGGGTGAGGAGAGGGGCGACCGAGGGGTTAAAAAACTGAAAAATAAAATAAAAAAAGTTATATTCAAATTCAAATTAAAAAAATCTATTTTCTAAAAGTTAATTAATAATAAAAATTATAATAATAAAATAGTATTAAAAATTAAATATTAATTCACACGTAATTAAATATAATACTACTATTAAATATAATAATAAACTAATAAAAAACTATTTTATTAATACAAAAAAATAATGAAATAAAATAAAATTCTAATAGAGAATTAAAATATACATAAAAATTAATAAAATAAATTAAACTAACATTAGAAAAACTAATAATATTAATATAATGGTAAATATAATATATAAAATTAATATAACTAATAAAAATACTAAATTACTAATATAATTATATAAATTAAATAAAAATTATCAAAATATTTAAACTACTACAAAGCTACAAAAATAAACTAAAAATATAAAAAATGGTTAAAAGAATTAATTAAAACTAAGTTATAGAATTATAAAAATACATACAAAATCCATGTACATCAAATCCCCCACACTTAAACTTTTTCACTCCTAGAAAAAACAATCAGAGAGAAAACACAAGTGGTCGTAGACAAATCAAAACATCAAAATTAAAAGTTCAAAAATTTTCCATCTCATTTACCCATAAAATATTACGCGTCATTTAAAACTCCCATTTTAAAAACCATTTTTCATCCACTCGAATTCTTTCCAAAACAAGTATGTGAACTCATGTATCATGTGACCTACCTCGCCATCACTCTCATCTCTCAAAATTTGATCAAAGCTATGCTCAATTCTCATACACTTGCATGCTAACCATAGGCTTTCTATGAATTTCACATCTCCACTAGTGGAAATCAAAATAATGCACCAATCTCAAGGACTTTAAATGAGGTTCAAATGTCTCTGAGGTTGTAGGATGGTGGGTCATAAAAAAATTTGATAATTTTTTTTTGGAAAAAATGAAGGTGGAATCTTGAAATAAATGCATGATAAATATTAATCCAAGTCTCCCTCAAACTCTCGCTCCCCCACACTTAAAACATTGCTTTTCCCCAAGCATATGATAACCTAATGTTTTTCTCTTTTTTTAAGACATAACTCACTCAAATAATATTTTCAAGAGAAACTAGTGAGTATCAACTCTAAACCCCCATGAAATAAGTGTTAGAAAAAAATCCCAAATAATGGTACACAAGTAGTGCATATGCTAGAACATCTCAATGAAATTAGGTCATATAGAAAACTCTCTAGCTCTTAAAGTAACGGGTCATCACTTTTATAGGTATCCCTAAAAGCGAGGGTTACTGTGTAATGATCACCAATTTACTCATTATTAGAACCAAAAAGATTCTATATTCCCATATCAAAATACATGAAATGAATGTGGATACTGTGAAATATAAATCCTATGACTAGGAGGATATAATTTCAATCTATGTGCATCAAATTAATCACTACCCATCAAACAACCCTCTCCATGAGTAAATCTCTCCCCCACACTTAGATTGAAAATTATCGTGAAAATATTAAAGAAATGGGTTGGTAAGGGTATCAGATAGGGGATCATCCTAATAGGCTTCTTCAAGGCTTCTAAGGGATATATTATGGAGAAAATGTATGGGTGGATCAGTGGGTTAAATAGGATGAATAATCAAACAAATACCTCGATCATTTTAGTGAAACTTTCAAAATTCCTATCGATTTGATGGAAAAACATGGAAAGTAATAGAAGAAATAACATGGTTAAGATTCCCTCAAGAAAAAGATAAATAATAGATGATGTAAAAGGGGTCAGATTCCTCACAGGTATGGAAATATAATGTTGGACAGCACAGATGAGCATGAGTGAAAATAAGTGTCTCAAAAATATACAAGTTTTTGAAAAAAAAATTCAAAGCATGAAATAAAATGAGCAATAATCTAAGTCATGAGATTAAGGATCAAATCATTACAAACAATAATCACGTGATAAAATTGTCTAGGGACATAAGTGGTATGTTCCTGACTATGTTGCGACAAAAATACAACAACTTTTATGTGGGTTCATCAATGATAGGAATGTTAGTTAATTTTATTTTTCAAAATTTTCTTGTTATTTTTTTTAGTTTACATGGTGTTTTTGGAAGCATAAAATATGGAAAAAATAAAACACTTCCCTGTGTAAGTGAAAATAGAATCAGAGAGGTTTTCTGTATTCAATGAAGCTCCAGAAATGGTATACCTGTAAAACCTACACATTGACAACACATACTCGTATCATATCAAAGAATTCACACCATAATCAAAATCATGTGGATGATAAAAATATTTATAATGAATTTAAATCCATTACAGTGCTAGGAGAAAATAGATTGCGGTAAATGCATGCCTTTTTATTTAAAATAAAACTAAATGAAATGAAATTAAATGTAGTGAAAAGAAAACAAACAAATGATGGGTTGCCTCCCATTGAGCACTAAGTTTACTTTGTATTCAGCCAGACGTTGTTGAAACTCCACCAGGATCAAATGGAAATGTAAACCATGAATATGATTCTTTATCAGTGGGAGTGTGGAATCCATTCATTGAAGATGATTTTATCATGAAAGCTGTATAATATCTCAATGAAAACATGGCAGAAAAATGTATGGGTGGAATGAAATGAAAGTAGGACAATTGACAAGGGAAAAAATCTACCTCTCTTGAAGAAACACTTATCAAATAATTGAATTTTGGGTAAAGGTTGTCGATGGAAAGATCAAGAAGATTACCTCTTTGAATATGAACAAGTGAAAAATCCTTTACCAGACTCCTTCAGTGGTTGACTTATATCCATATCATCCTTGAATGCAGTATCTTGGTTGATGATGTATCCCAATTCATTTTTACTACTAACCACTAGCACAGTGTAATCCACTGGTTTCCAACTCAAAGCATACTTGAGTCATGAAGAAAGCAGGGAGATCTCAATTAGAGAAGACGACTCTCTTGTGTCAAGAATGACATCTTTTTCTAAAGTTTCTTCTATATTGACCTCATCATATTTCTATGTTGGCATATGTTTAACCACAAACTCAGGATCCACCATGAAATCCCATTCTTCCATTATTTCTAGAAAATTATGAGTGTTCTCTACCACCAATGCTAACAAATTCTTTGACTCCAAAAAAGTTTTAGATGTCTCCATTTTAGAAAAAGTTTCGGACTCACAAATATTTTTAGAAAGAGGTGATTTGATATCATTTTAAGTGATGTCCTCTTGAATGTGGCAATCTAATGTCTCTTGGTTCAATTCTGAATCTATCATGGTTAAGAATAGTCCTTGTTCAATGTACTCTTCATCCTCAAAAGGTGCAATTTGATAGACATTGAACATGTCCTTTTTCACTTTGGGTGGCTGGGTTGTGAACTCATAGAAGAAGGACATGAAATCACATTTTCTAAGGGACCATTATGTTCAACAAGGTGGAAGACCAAGCTCTCATATTCTTGAAATGTGATTATATTGGAATAATTAAATTGTTATGGAGAGAAGTCATCACTTGGATGAAAAGAAGTTGGATTAATCTCATTATCAGACTTGGGACATGAATGTTGTTCAAATGAAACATCTATTTCACTCTCCACAAAAGAATTTTTTTGAATTAGATAATCAAGTGGCAATGAGGTAGCTAGTTAAAAAATATGATTCATTTGATTTACTATTTTTTTCAATTGATTTTCTAGATATTTTTTTGAGGAAAGCAACTTTGCATTAAATTCATCTTGAAGTTCAAACCTACGATTTTTCTCATTGACAGCACAATGAAACATGTGCTCAATTATTGAATCATTTTTTTGACATGAATTATCAAGTTCTAAATTTTCAGGAATGCTTTGATTTTGAAAATGATTTACAGATGTATAAGGACTTGTTTCATAGCATCGAGAAAAATTCTAATATGGATCATAGCATGGACTTGAATAAAGATCATTGAAATAAACGAGATTACCAGGATAGCTCATGTGAGGTTAATCATTATACGCCATACCTTGAGTTGGGGCTGCGTAGGGTAGGTACTGGTTGTAATTGTGTGGTGCGACCCATGTCATTCTGAACTTCTGGGTGTCTTAAAAATCCTTGCAATGAAAAATTCCCAGAGTAGTAAACTATTTTTTTTGTTTATATTTTTTTAAATTTTCTTTATTTTATTTTTGACTTAAATCACTCTTTTAAAGGAATTATTAATGCTACTATTTTCCCTAGCAACGATGCCATAAATTTGGAATGCGCATCACAATGCGTGAAAATTTTCAATATTTATTATCCTACCAACTACTGTAGAAGTGGCGAGTAAGGTTGAACCACAGAGAGAATGTGATTAGACACTAAAAATATCCTCTTAGAGGAATGTTCAGGTAGAATGGATTTAATTGTGATTAACAACTAAGTTCTAAAAACTAAATCACTATTTTAAAAATGACTATTTAAATTGACTAAAACTATCTAAGTGAATTAAACTATGAAAGAAATTAGAGGAGATGGAAGTGTCAGAGTCATGACGTCCATTCAAGTGCATGCAATGTCAATTATTTAATTCCCACATTTGAATATTTATTTATTCAATTATCATCGATTCCAAATTTAATCAAAATACTATCTGGTCTTGTTCTCTGATGTTAGACAGTATTCTAATGTTTACACAAATTATCCGTTATTTTGTTCTCTATCCTGACGAATAATTTGTGCATCATTATAGCACTGGATTACTTGGTGAAATACAACGTCCCGTTTCTCACAAAGTTGAAGTATCTACCAATGTCGGGTTCGATCATATGAGATCACTTATTCAGTATCACTCACACAAATTTGAAGAAGCGCACACAGAAAATATTAATTTTTTCATAATTGGCTCGCGTGCGAGCGAATTATCAATAAATAAATTCTCTGATAAACTACCGTTCATGATTACTTATTAGGTATAACACAAATGGGAAACAAAGCATGTGTGTAAATCCCAAATAACAATTACTTTAAACACATATATAATTAATTAAATAAAAATCCAATTAAATTTAATTTAAAAGGCAATCAAATATGAGAATGAATTAATGACATGCATTCACCGTCACATTTATCACAACTCCGACACCAATGAAATTATCCCTCCATCGCACAAACACGACACAAAAAATAAATAAATAAAGTCACCAGGTTCGTGTCGATGTGAGGATCATCGCAAGTTTCCACAGATTATTGCAAAATAATAACCTTCAATCCATCGATAACTGTAACGTCGAACCACACCATCGAACCACTGCAAAAATGATTGGATCTATATTAACTCTTGGAATGCATTGCTGATATCTAGAAGTGAAACAAACCCCACACGCGTCGGTAACGCGCGTGAATCACCGTCCATCACCGATGTACCGGGATATATCCACTGCCAGCATGAGGAGAGAGCTACAGTGTGAGGAGGTTGAGGGTTGTTCGACATCGTAGGGAGGTTGGGGAAGCTGGGGTTGTGGAATGGGGAGGCCGACAGGTGAGAGTGAGAGTGGGGACCGACTAGGTTGGGAAGCGGGTGAGGAGAGGGGCGTTTGAGGGTTAAAAAAATGAAAAAAAAAGTTATATTCAAATTCAAATTAAAAAAATATATTTTCTAAAAGTTAATTAATAATAATAATAATAATAATAAAATAATATTAAAAATTAAATATTAATACACATTCAATTAAATATAATACTACTATTAAATATAATAATAAACTTATAAAAAGCTATTTTATTAATACAACAAAATAATGAAATAAAATAAAATAATAGAGAATTAAAATATAAATAAAAATTAATAAACTAAACTAAACTATTATTAGAAAAACTAATAATATTAATATAATGGTAAATGTAATATATAAAATTAATATAACTAATGAAAATACTAAATTACTAATATAAGTATATAAATTAACTAAAAATTATCAAAATATCTAAACTACTACAAAGCTACAAAAATAAACTAAAAATATAAAAAATGGTTTAACTAATTAATTAAAACTAAGTTATAAAATTATAAAAATATACGTGAAATCCATGTACATCAAATTTCACATCCAAACCCATCCTCTTTTTATAGTGGTACTTCACGCCCGCTTACCATTGATGGTGGTTCTTTACGCCCACTATCCATCACTCCCAACCACACCTAACCACTTAAGCCAATAACATTTACCCAAACCACAACAACAATAAAATAAACAATCTCTACAATATTCCAATTCACTTCAATAAATAACCCATTTATTGAAAACACCCACAAACCCTTTTCCATGACAAACCACATTCCAATAAAACAAAATTTTTATTGAAATCCATCTTTCATAAACCATTTTCCATAAACCCACCAAGCCATCGATTTTAAAATCAACATTTTAAAAATCACATAACAAATACCCTTTTGTAACAATCACCGATTTTTTTTTCAAAATCCTCAAATCATCACAAAATGGGTTTCCACCAAGCATCACGCATCAAAAACACAATCAATTTCAAGAAAACTTATTCAATTTGAAATTAATCCTTCTAGTTCTATCAAAATGGAGAAGAGAGTGAATCCACCTACCTTTGGGTTTTAGTGAAATCGACCAACACCCAATCGTACCACAAATCCGATGAAAAATTCCACAAAACCGCCTTAGATCCCATTCCCTAACATCAATAAGCCCAAATCTTACCATCTTAGGCAACAAACCCCCTATATCTACATGAGACGAGTGTAGATCTAGAAACTAAGAGAGAGGGAGAACTAGATCTAAGGGAAACAAATAAAAGACCAAGATAAAAGACTTATCAGAGGAGAATCACCTTCAAACCACCAAGAGAACCCTTCGATTTGCTTTTGAAATGAGTGGGAGATACCCTAGAACCATTGAGAATAAGAAATCCCAAGTTAGGTTCGAGTGGGAGGAGGTTTGGGGTGTTTTAGGTTAAATCCTGAGTGACCCATTTTTAAAAAGCCCATTTTTAAAGCCTCACATGGTTATCACGCACAGTTAGACAAAAAGTGCGCTAACTATGATCCTGCTACTGTCCAAAGGGTGCCCCTCACAGTTTACTTGCATGGTTAGTCAAACCATGTGCAAACTATGTGAATAACACTGTCTCAAGTTGCACGGTTCCCTGGAGGTTTTTTACGGTCTTCCCTAACCGCACTCAAACTGCGCGCCCTCAGAAAAGCCTCAAAACCATTCCAAAACCCTTTCAAACTCTCCCAACCATCACCCAAATGCTTTATATACATAAAAAGACACTAACAAGGGGTAAATAACTTGAACTGGGGGTACTAAATTCTCCCCACCATTGGACTTTCTGTCCTTGGAAAGTAGAGAACCATTACTTTTCTGAAAGAGCTCGAGCCATTGCTCGACCATCTCTTGCTCTTGCTCCCATGTTTCCTCCTAAATCTGACCATGTTTCCAAAAAACCAAAAATATACCAATCATCTTCCCACGCAATACTTTCTCTTGCCAATCCACAATCTGCACTGGCACATGCACCAAACAAGCATCTGACTCTAGCTCAACATGATCCCAATGAATCACATGGTCACGATCTGGCTGATATTTTTTCAACTAAGACATAAGAAACACACTGTTCACCACACTAAACTGTGGTGTAAAATCCAACCGATATTCCACCTCTCAAACCCAATCAAGTATATAAAAAGGAATAATATACCTCACAGATAACTTTCGCTGCTTCCCAAACTAAAGATTTCCCAATCTTGGAGACATTCTCAAGAACACGTGATTAGCCACCTCGAACAACAACGACCGTCGATGATGGACCTCATACAATTTATGAAGACTCTGATCCGTCTCCATTTTCTTCCTAATCAACTCAATCTTCTCTATTTTCTCTTGGAGAAGGCTTGACACAACAAATGAAGTTACTCCTGTTTCCACCCAACATAGTAGAGAATGACATGGATGCCCATACAATGCTTCAAACAGAGCCATATATATGGAGGCATGATAACTGTTATTATAGGATAAATCTACTAATGGTATGTTCTCTTCCCATGAGCCACCAAAATCCATCACACAAGCCCTCAACATATCTTATAACATTTGTATCATCCTCTCGGACTGCCCATCTATTTGTGTATGATACGCCATACTCATTATCAACTAGGTCCCAAGGGCTTGTTGTAAGGATATCCAGAAACGAGATGTGAACCTTGGATCTCTATCTAATAAAATAAAAAATAGAACATCATGCCTCTTTACCACCTCAAGGATATAGATATTTGATAGATCTTCCACCATACGAGATTCATTAATATGGATGAAATGGGTCGAATTTGTGAGTTGATCCACTATCACCCATATTTCATTATGTTTCCTAATCGTTCTTGGGAGACCTATAAAAAATACATCATTATCTGCTCCCATTTCCATATAGAGATTGGTAAATATTGAAACATACCCATTGTATACAAATTCTTTTCCTTGACTTGCTGATAATTCAGTCATCTTTATACAAACTCATACACTTTCCTTTTCATATCGGCCTACTAGAACTGGGCTTTCAAAACCTTATACATTTTCTGAATTCCAAGATGGATAATCCATATAGAATGATGATAAGAAGTGATCCGTTTTTTATGAAAACCCACCGATACAACCATTCTATTCCATAAAGTACAACATTGAATTCACATCCAATTTCCACCCCTCAATGGTATCCCACCATTGAGTTTTGAA
The DNA here is from genome assembly GCA_963277665.1 of Viscum album. Taxonomy (NCBI): domain Eukaryota; kingdom Viridiplantae; phylum Streptophyta; class Magnoliopsida; order Santalales; family Viscaceae; genus Viscum; species Viscum album. The sequence goes on from OY728134.1 coordinate 424,383,778, forward strand.
CTCACAGTCACACACTCTGAATCAAATATCTTTACCTTTACCAGACCAACCAAGTAAGGAACCAATGAAACTAGAAAGAAAACAACTATATTACCCTGGTCATCACATTAAAACCTTATATCAGCTATAACAGACATCAACTTCCACTGATCTGATGCCTGTTTCACCACCTGAGCATATGACTATCTTCTTAATGCATCTGATATTGAATTCCCTTTACCTGGTGTGTACATAAAGTCAAATTCAAATATCCTTAGATACTCCTTAAATTTATTTCTCTCTATGAGAACATATGATTCAAGATCTTATGATCAATATACAACATGAATTTCTCATCGAAGAGATAATGACACCACATTTTCAAATCATGAACCACCACTACCAACTCTAAATCATGTGTTGGGTAATTATTTTCATGAAACCTCAACTTTAGTGATCCATACGAAACCACATGATCCCCTATCATGATAACACACCCCAACCCTGATCCTGATGCATCTCAATACACCACATACACTTTCCCTAGTTCTGGAAAAACCAAGATTGGTATTGATGTTAGAAGATCCTTAAGCTCTTCAAAAGATTTTTGACACTAAACATTCAATTGAAATAGAACATTATTTCTTTTCAAATATGTCATCGGAGAATCTAATCATGAGAAGTCATGAACAAAGCATCGATAATACCCATCTATACCAAGGATGCTTTGTATCTCAAAGACATTATTTGAAGGTTTCCAAGAAACAACTACCTTTATCTTCTATGGATCAACTGAAGCTCCCCTTTTAGAAATCACATGGCCAAGAAAATGTACCTCTTGTATCCAAAATTCACACTTTGAAAAATTGGCATACAACTGATGATCTATTAAGGTTACCAAAACTACTTCTAAGTGTTGCTCATGCTCCACCCGTTTCCTTGAATACACCAGTATATATTCGACAAATACCACAACAACAAAATCTAGATATCTCTGAAATATATTGTTCATCAATTCCATGAACATAGTTGGTGCATTCATAAGACCAAAGGGAATAATGACATACTCATAATGTCCATATCTACTTCTAAAAGATGTTTGGGAAATGTACTCTTTTCGCACACACAACTGATGATACCCTGACCGCATGTCAATTTTAGAGAATCACTAAGCTCCCCTCATCTAATCGAACAGGTCATCAATGCGAGGAAGTGGATATCAATTATCTATCTCAGCATAGTAAAGCCTACGATAATCAAAAGACAGCTGGAGATTTCCATCATTCTTTTTAACAAACAAAACTTGTGATGCCCACATCGACGTGCTAGGCCAGATGAACCCTTTGTTTTCTAACTCTTTCAACTGCACTTTTAATTCCCTCAATTCTACTAGTTTCATTCGGTAAGATGAAAGTGAGATAAGAGTGGTCCCCGGAAGGAGATCAATCACAAACTCCACTTCTCTTACTAGTGGAAACCCTTATAATTCTTCAGAAAAGACATCTATAAACTGAACAACAACTACTTGAAAACTTATTCTCTCATAGTATTCCATTGATGACAAAGAAAAAGCCGCTAAATGATATGATATCATCCCAACTACTGGTTCCAACAATCCTATTGCACTCGACTTTACATGTTTCTCTCTTCTAAAGAGATGCCTAATTCCATCATCTATTGTGAAACTAGTTGTTCACGCATAACTGTCAATGTGGGTATTAAACTTCATCAAACAATCCATACCTAGGATTAAAACATACACATACATATCAAGCACTGAGAAGTCCCACATAAAATAAATCTCATCCAAAACTATGCAACATTCTCTACACAGGAAGGCCCAACACTCTCTTTGACCCAGAAGAGTTTGAAGTTTTAAAACAAATGGAATAATTTCCACACTTAATCCTAGTAAATCAAAAATATGCTATGTAATGAAATAATGAGAAGAACCCATATCAAACAACACTTACATAAAGGTAGAATTCAAAAGAATTGTACCTCACACTGTAGATGGTCTGGATTGATCATCCACCACAACCTGCTCAGCTCCAAACAACTACTTGCTTGTGACACTATACTCTTTGTTACCCTACTAGAACTTCTCCTACCGATGGTTCATGGTATTCCCAAAATCACTATGACTAACTCAGCTCTGCTGATAAGGATTATGCTAATCTCCTCATCCCGTTGAGCCATAGGTTGCCTACGACCCCTAAGGAGTGTCACAAACTCCCAACCTCAGAGTATTACTACAATACCACTAAAGATTCCCCATATTCTTACAATTATGACATGATTGAGGTTGTTCCATACAATCCCTCTTCATGTGGCCTGTAGAAGAACACTGAAATCATCCTGTTTTATTCTGAGGCTTCAGAGGTAGATTCACTGATCCTACTGTCGATTTCTGAGCCATACTCCCACCATGGAAATAAGTGACCCTCTTCTGCTTGATCCCCACGTTAGAATTCCCACTATTCCCCATGGGCACCAAAATAATTCCCCCACCAATAGCCCCAAATATACCCCTTTTAGCCACTAAATATCTATTGACCATTTCCATATAATCACTTATATATAGTACCATAATTTTAGAATGAATTTCTTACCTCAAACCCGATTCAAATATCTACTCCTTCAAGGATGCACTAGCCTCCACCTTAGGTGAAAACCACACTATGTTCATAAACATAGATGCATATTCTATCATCAAAATTCTCTTCTACTTAAAACTAAAGAAATCTTTCGTGTGCTTAATTTTAAATGTATGAGGGTATAATTGTTTGTTAAACAATTCCTTAAACCCTCCCATGTCATACCTTGGTCCATTTCATCATGGACCACCAAATCCCACCACTAACGTGCAAGATCTTCCAACACGTATGTCTCTAACTTCATGTTTAACTCTACCTGTGTTCCTAGAAAATTGAATATTTGATTCATCCCATTAAACCATGATTATGACCTTTCCATCTCAGAATCACCTCAAAAAAATGGGTGGATCCTACTTTTGAAACTGAACCGAGTGATCCACATGCTTTAGATCACCACTTCTATTCCCACTTTCCACATCTTGGAAAGCTTTCACTATGCTTTTCACTAGTTGATAGTTCAACTGGGGATCAGGTGCAACCACATTTTCCGCATCTTCCTCTGATTAGTCTCTATGATGCCTACTCGGTGCCATTTCTATCAAGACAACACAAGTACCACCACAAGTCTCACTCTCTAGAAACTGAAGACTTATAATTTCAAATTAAAATAAATTATAACTATCACAATCATGCTTTCCATATTACAATTTTACCATTTTTACTCAATGTTTGAAATAATCCACCATGTTTTGAAAATCGACCCATTTTCAAAATACAACAACCATTCTCTTTTCAAATCCACACATTTGAAAACAATTTCAAGATTTTCACAAATCAACACATTTATCTCACAACATAAATCATTATGCCCAGTGAAATATGCATACCACTAGGAATTCATTTCTACAATTCATGTCATTCTCATCTCATTGGATATACCCACGATAATGAGATCATACTCCAATAAGTGTCTCCAAAACACTTATGTACCCAACTCCATGGTAATTTGATGTTCAACATAAAAGGGTTAACTATGTCATTTTTTGTTATATATTTCAAGTTCCGACAATCCTTTTCTTTGATAGAATCCCAACTTAAGGAGTAACCAAGAATGAATTCTAACTCTAAGGCCAAAAATCAATGCCAAGGAACCAAATAAACTTGTAATTCATAGACTGAAAAAACTTATACCACTTGTAACATCCTACCCCTTCTCATTGAATTGAGAAGGTGGTGGAATACTACTTGGCCTTAGGTGACATCCCCAAGGTGCCAAAGTCTGGAAATAAATGCTAAGGGCTTTATGAATGGTGGGGGGCAATTTTACCTTTTGAAATAAAAACAACCAACCAAACATACCATAACCAACCAAAACTACATGATGAATGTCAAAAATGTTTCACAACTCAATAAGACCGTAGTACCAATACAAAAAAACCACAAAAATACAAAATTAGAGTGCCAAGAAGAAGACTAAACAACAACCCAAAGGAAACATGACACAACTCCACAGCTCCACACCAAGCTCCATTCTCCAAGAACCACAATACCGTGCAAGCATCATGAATAACCACTAAGGAAATGAGATTCTTTACCATTACCTATGTCCTGGAATATGACATCTACAAAAGCACAAAAGTTACAAAGTAGGGGGTGAGTAATAATACTCAGTAGGTTCCCCCCAAATAACTTCCCTACACCCACCACTAGGATATAATCTTTAGAAAAATTATATAAAACAATTTATATAAATCCATTTAAAATAGTTTACAAGTTAGAACAAGCCAACCACCACCTTACCCCAAAGAAAGTCACCCCAAACTAACACAATTCCAAGGAAAGCAACCAAACATGTCATTAACCACTTCAAAATGTCACAAATCATTCCAACTAGAGTGGTCACATGCATATCCCAACCATATACCCAAATTTCACACACACACACACACACACACGAGATCAGTGTTACGATTGACGGGAGAACTTCACATACAAACCCATCCTCTTTTTGTAGTGGTACATCACACCCACTTCCCATTGATGGTGGTTCTTCACACCCACTATCCATCACTCTCAACCATACATAACCACTTAATCCAATAACATTTACCCAAAACACAACAATAATAAAATAAAAAATCTCTAAAACATGCTAATTCACTTCAATAAATCATCCATTTATTGAAAACAACCATAAACCGTTTTCCATGCCAAACCACATTCCAATAAAACAAATATTTTATTGAAATCCATCATTCATAAACCATTTTCCATAAATCAACCAAGCCATTGATTTTAAAATCAACATTTTAAAATCAAACAACATATCCCCTTTCATAACAATAACACATTTTCCCCAAAATCCTCAAATCATCACAAAATGGGTTTCCACTAAGAATCACACGTCAAAATCATAATAAATTTCAAGAAAAACCATTCAATTTGAAATTATTACTTCTAGTTATATAAAAATAGAGAAGAGAGTGAATCCATCTAACATAGGGTTCCGACGAAATCGACCAACACCCAACCATACCACAAATCCGGTGAAAACTTCCACAAAACTTTCTTAGACCCCATTATCTATCATCAACAATCCCAAATATTACCATCTTAGGAAACAAAACCCCTATATCTATATGTGATGAGTGTAGATCTAAAAACAGAGAGAGAGGGAGAACTAGATCTAAGGGAAACCAATAAATAACCAAGAGAGAAGACTTACTGGAGGAGAATCACCTTCAAACCACCAAGAGAACCATTATATTTGCTTCTAAAATGAGTGGGAGAGCCCCTCTAACACTTAAGAAGAGGAAATGCTAAGTGAGGTTTGAGTGAGAGGAGGTTTGGGGTGTTTTAGGTTAAATATTGAGTGACTCATTTTTAAAAAGGCCATTTTAAAGCCTCGCATGGTTAGCCCGAATAGTTAGAAAAACTGTGTGCTAACCGTGCTCCTACTACTATCCAAAGGGTGCCCCGCATGGTTTCCTCGCACATTTAGGCAAAAAATGCACAAACTATGCGAAGCCCACTGTCCCAAGTTGCACGGTTTCCTGGGGGTTATGCATGTTTTTCCCTAACCATTCACAAACCATGTGCCCTCATAAAAACCTCAAAACCATTCCAAAACCCTCCCAAACTCTCCTAACCATCACCCAACTACTTTATATACATAATAATATATGAAAAGGGGCACATACATCAAACTGAGGGTTCTCCACTATTCTTTCATATCAAAAAATAATTATGGATCACTTCTTTAATGCCTCAAGAAAATATGAGATTGTTTACTCAATTTTGACTATGTTTCATGTGTTTTTCAGTAAAATGACACTTTTAATGTGAAAATACATACTTTGAGTCATAATAAACACATCATGGGTCAGATTTATGTGTGGTTGATTCCTACACATCGGAAATGAATTTTGGATCATTGTCCTAAGGCATCAGGACAATTAGAGCTATGATTCTACGTTTTGGCTAAGGGTATCTTGTTTTAAACTAAAATGAATATTTTTTAAGATGAAAAACAAGAACTTTTTGTCCTACCAATCATGTTGTGTTTCATATTGATGTGTGGTTGATTCATATAAGTCACAAATGAATAATGGATTTCTTTCCTAAATTATCAAGATAATATTGGCTCATTTTCTTGGTTTTGGATATGTGAATCATGTTTCAGACCAAAATTACACTTTTATATTGAAAATAAGCAGTTTGAGTCTTACCAGACACATCGTATGTCAGATTGAAATGTGATCGATTTCTACACATAGAAAATGAAATATGGATCATTTTCCTAATGTATCATGATAATCCATGGTTATTTTCTCAATTTTATTCTATATGAAAAGTGTTATAGGGTAAATTGATACTTTTTTAATGTTAAAACATGAACTTTGATACATACTAGCCACATCATGTGTTGAATTTGGTGCGTGATTGATTCATATACATAAAAAATGAATTATTTATCATTATGCTAATGTATAAAGTCAATTCAATCCCCACTATTGGTGGTAGGTGGTAAGGGTATGGGGGTGAGGGGTAGGTTGCAAGGTCAAGTCTCTAGACTAGAAACTTTACTGCAATTTGTTTCCTTGCATGGTATTCTATGGTGGAGAATGTAACTGACCTTATATAAAGACAATTTGATCTCCTTTCCTCAGGTTTTGGTATGTGAATCTATTTTTAGACTGAAATGAAATTTATTTTATTGTGAACATGAACATGGAGTCCTACTGATGACATCATGTGTCAAATTAACAAGTAGTTGAACCTTATACATCACCAATGAATTGTGAATTATTGACCTAAAGAATAAAAAAAATTCAAGATATTTTTCTTGGATTTTGGATAAATGACACATGTTTTAGAGTAAAACGAAACTTTTAATGTGAAAATAAGTACTATGACCCAAAATGGCCACCTATTGTGTTGGTTTGTTGTACGATCAATTCCTACACACCAAAAACGAATTATGGATGGTTTTCCTAAAGTATTAAGGCATTCTAGCCTCGTTTTATTGATTTTGGCTATGTGAATTACAATTTAGACTAAAATGAAATTTCTTATTGTGAACATAAAATTGAAGTCCTACTAGGAACATCCTGTGTCGAATTGATGCGAGGTTGATTCTTATAGGTCAAAAATGAATTATAGATTGTTTTCCTAAATTATCATGTCAATCCAAGATTGTTTGATATGTTTTGGCTATGTGAATCATATTTTGGAGTGAAATGAAATAATTGATGTGAAAACATGCACTCTGAGTCATACATCCATATCATTTGTTGAATTTCCATATGGACTATTCAAATAGATCAAAAATGCATTATAGATCTTTCTCATAATGTACTATGTCAATCTGAGCTCATTTCCTTAATTTTGGCTATGTTAATCGTGTTTTAGAGTAAAATGAAATTTTTTATTATGAACAAGAACTTAATTTTATACCAGGAACATCATGTGTCAACATGATATTCTGTAACTTCCTACACATCACAAATGAATTATTGATTGTTTTATTAAATTAACAAGAGAAATAGATCTCGTTTTCTAGATTTTTGGCAATGTGATGCATGTTTTACAATAAAATGAAACTTTTATATGTATTCATACCATCACATCATGTGTCAGATTAATATGAGATCAATTACTACATGTTGAAAATTAATAATGAATTATTTTCCCAAAGAATCAAGAATATAAGTGCTCATTTTACTGTATTTTTCTATTTGAATAATTTTTTAGACTAAAACAAATTTTTTTATTATGAACATGAATTTGGATTCATACTGGCCACATCATGTGTCAAATTGATTTTCATTATATTCCTACATGAATAATATAAATTATGGATCATTTTTTGAAATTATCAATAACATATGAGTTTGTATGGTCGGTTTTGGCTATGTGACACATGTTTTAGATGTAAATGCGACTTTTTAATGTGGAAACACACACTTTGAGTGATACCGAGCACAATGTGTGTTATAATAATGTGTGGTATATTCCTATATATTATAAATTAATTATGGATCGTTTTAAAAAATTATTTATAAAATATAATCTTATTTTATCATTTTTAGCTATCTAAATAGGGTTTTAAACAGCCATGACATTTTTTATTATAAACCCACACTTGAATTAATACATGACACATCATGTGTCAGATCACTGTATGAATAATTCCTACACATAAAAATGAATTATTGGTCATTTTACTAAAGTATCAAGACAATTCAAGCTCATTTTATTAGTTTTGGCTATGCGATACATGTTTTAGTGGGAAATGACACTTTTTCAGGTGAAAACATGCACTTTGATTCATATTGGCCACATCCTATGTCATATTGATATGTGGTTGATTCCTACACATAAAAAATGAATTATGGATCATTTTACTAAATTATCAACACAATTTGAGATTGTTTTATTTATTTTGGCTATATAAATTGTGTTTGAGACTAAAATGATATTTTTATTGTGAATAGGCACTTAGAGTCCTATCAGGAGAATTGTGTGTCGAATTAATGTGAAGAATCTTTGTAAAAATAAATAATAAAATATGAATTATTTTTTAAATGTATTAAGATAATACAATCTAATTTTCCTAATTTTGGCTATGTGACATGTGTTTTTTTGTAAAATGACACTTTTTTAATCTGAAAACATGCACATTGAGTCATATTGGCTATATCTTATGTAAAAATGATGTTTGGTCAATTATTACACATCAAAAAGAAACTATTAATCATTTTCATAACATTTAAATATAATACAAGATCATTTTATCTGTTTTGAATATGTGACATGTGTTTTAAACTAAAATGGATTTTTTGTATTGAAACATGCACTTTGAGTTATACCAGCCACATCATGTGTCAAATGAAATGTGGTTGATCCCTATACAAAAAAAATGAATTATGTATCAGTGTACTCAATGTTGAAGACACCAAAGACCATTTTAATATATTTGTCTATGTGATGCATGTTTTGGACTGAAATGACACTTTTATATTAAAAATATGCACACTAATTCATACCGACCATATCATGTGTCAGATTAATGTGAGGTTAATTCCACCATATCATATAAAAAATATGGAAAGTTTTCCTAAACAATCAAGAGAATCCAATATTGTTTATTCAATTTTGTCTATGTGATGCTTCTTTTAGATTAAAATGACACTTTTAATGTGAAAACATCCAATTTGAGTCATATTGACCACATAATATGTTGGATTGATGTGCGTTAAATTATTATAAGACAAAAATGAATTATTGATAGTTATCATAATTTATTAAAAAAATACGATATTATTTTCTCATTTTTTCCTATCTAAATCATGTTTTAGACTAAAATGACTCTTTTATATTGAATACAAGAACTTTGAGTCCTACTAGCCATGTCATGTGTGGATTGACATGTGGTATATTCTTATACATAAAAAATAAATTATGAATTATTTTCCTAATGTATCAAGATAATATGATATTGTTTTATTGTTTTTGGATATGTGATGCTATTTTTAGACTAAATTGACACTTTTTTAATGTAAAAACCTACACATGGAATCCTACCATTCACATCATGTTTTCGGATGACATGTGGTCAATTCCTATATTAAAAATAAATTATGCATAATTTTCCTAACTTATAAAGAGAAGATGATCTTTTTTTCATTATTTTGGATCTATGACACATGTTTTAGAGTAAAATTAAACTTTTTAAATTTTTAATCACACACTTTGAGTCATAATAGACACATCATTTATCATATTGACCTGGGGTTGATTAATATACATCTAAAATGAATTGTAGACCATTTTATTAATGTTTTAAAACAATATGAGTTCATTTTCATGGTTTTCATATTTTTATGTGTTTTTTGAACAAAAAATTAAATTTTATATTTAAAATATACACATTAAGTCATATTGGACACATTGTGTGTAATATTGAGAAGTGGTAAACTGATAATGATCTATGCGAAATGATTATAATTAAAAACATAATATCCAATCACCTTAACTTGATGTCAAAAAAAATTCTAACACCATATAATCTACACACTGATATCTATAAAAATCGAGTTGTTCTTTTGAGTATATAGATTTTTTGAAATAATCGTAGTACTGAGAAAATATAGACAATCAAATGATTAAAAAATATTATAAATGAAATTGAAATTACCTTCGTAAATAGCTATTCAAGGATTCTAGTTTTTTGATGGTATATGATATCATTCATAAAATTAAAAATGTAATACGTACAATAATTTTCATTATTTTGTTTTAAAAACTAAAGAAACATTGAACAAAATAAGTAAATTATATTGAAACATGCTTTGATAGTTAAAAATAATAGTATATATAGCTTAATCAATCTCCATTTTACGAAATAAATAGGCTACTTTTGTTTGATCACCGACCTCGTACAATGATGTGGATGATAATTATATATCACCTTATCATAAAAAAATCTCAATAAAACACCAAATAAAATTCATAATTTGATGATTATATGTAAAATGTTGATTAAAATTCATTAAAAATTAACAATTAACATCACATGTGGTCGCTTTTTTTTGGAAATCCATTCTTTGGATACAAAAAATAAACATTCCTGGTATCAAAATTAAATGTGATGAGCATCTGAATCTTCATAAAAAAACAAAAAATAATAATTAATGAAAATAGTGAAATATATTTTTTCTAATAAGTTTATAGAGTTTTACCCTTATATTGTAGGAATCGAGAGGAGTCTGTCTTCTATTATTTTATTTTCAAATATCACGCATAGTTTACTTTTTTTCTTTCAATTTCTTCAATTTAAAAATGATCATATTGCATATAAATAATAGTAGGATTAGTGAATCCAAATTTTTCTTCATAGGGTTTTCCATTTATAGTGTATTAATATATAATCCTGTAGAAAATATGTATAGTTATTAAATGTAATGAACATAGAGAATAATTTTTTGAAAAAATAATAATGAAAATGTACCTCATGTATGCATTCAAAACCGAGGCTCCCAAATATTTAGACATGAAAATTTCATTTATAATCTCTCGACCAATTGTATCTGTAATGGCCTAACTAAAAATTTATTCTTCATATTAAATTTAGTAAACATTTCCTTCATTGAATATTGTATCTACATGAGCATATAATATTAATAAATGTGGTGGTGGAAATAGTTAGGTGATGGTGCTTTGAGAATGTTCTTTCTATTTTTTGGTTGATCCACTAGATTTTCTTAATGCGACCTTACTTTTCCATTTCAGTTTGTTAATATATATTACCATACCTAATTTTAGACTTTTTTCATAAAAAATTATTGGGTTTTAATTTGAAAAAAATAATAAATTACACACCTCATTATCTTCATATATCGTTATAATATTAAAGGACTATGATATGGAAGTTCCAATACCATCTTTGACCATGTTGACATCCAGGTCATCAAGAAGAACAAATAACTAGGCCCTCATGATAGGAGATACTTAAATCCCCACTCCCATGTGATATTTTGGGAGTTTCTTATTGTGTGGGATGTCGCCTTGCATATTATACACCTTAACCCTCACACCAAGGTGATGGATGGGTGCTAATAGATATAAATCACATACAATTTCATCCTATAAAATTATAGTAATGGAAATTTAAATATATTTTTTTATTTATATTTATACTAAAGTGTTATGACATAAATTTATTACCATAGGTAACATAGGTGGTTGGGTCAAATGTCTAGTATCAAAGATAGCGGGTTCATGTTCCTCTTCATGTACTGATCATTGTTATACTATTGGTTCTCTTTTATCCTTTCACATATACTGTTATGCCAAACCAGATAAGATGATACCAATTTTAAGGCATCTATTTATACCCACACATCTTTCATCATTCCATATGTATCACCTTGTGGCTTTATCTTCCCAAAATACATTTGATGGGACACCTCAAAACCATCACCACTAACAATACATATTGTCAGGGCCGATTCAATGCTACTGAAAGAATTTTTTCTTTGGGTATAGTTGGTAATTATTCATTGGTATAAATCATATAAAAAATGAACATAAATAGATATGTTTATATAATAATATTTTAAATAATAACAAATTAATATTATTTTATACTTATACATGACTCCCTTACAACTTTTTCATTTTCATATACTATTTTCCCCCTTTTATTTACATGATCCTCCTTCTATAGCACATGATGTGGGTTGGAAATTGATTTTGATTTTGATTTACCCATCTGTATATAAACAAAGAAACATATGTTGTTTCTTATAACATAAAACATTTAATTTATATTTAAAATACATACATATTTTAAATTGAATTATACCCATCCTTTATTTATGGTAGAGGTATATTGGTTTTCATGTATGTTACATATTTTCATCACTCCATTATTGTTTCATAAATTATCAATTTTCTATAAAATTTAATAAAATATATAATGTAAAATAAAATATTATTAATTAAAGTACACTTTAAATGATTCCCAATCATAGTAACTAATGAAATATTTCATTGTTTCTTGGATTATAGTGTTTTCATGCATAGTTGTTAGGACGGGGTTCACTTTCCCCACAACTTCCCTGAGATATCTCTTTATCAAATCTGTTTGAAACCTTCTATGATCTTGACAAATTTCTTATGGAAATCATTTAATATAAATGAAATATTTATGGAATAATAAAATTTAAATAAAATTTTCATAAGATAAATTTTTAGTAAAATGGAGAAATTATATCATAACATTACCCTAATATATTCCCAAATAACTATCATCAGTGAAAGTATGGAATTGTGACACATATTTATATAATGGGAACATGTATTCAAGTTATGAAACTAATGTTACAAATTAAAAATGACTTGTTAGGGTTAAGAGGTAGGCCACATTGATTCCATCCAACCTCAAATTTTACACATTTTATTATTTCCTTAATAACTTTATTTAACATGATGATGCTACAATAATCTAGTTTTTTATCAACTTGATGTTGATCCCCTAGAAATTTCTCAGTTTAACCATTGATTGTGTGGTTTTAATTAGGATTGGTAACATAATATTTTAGAGAGATCATTATCAACATGAGTAGATAAAAATATAATCTAGATTATATAATTTAGTAGATAACTCATAATACAATGATTAAATGAATAATATATTAAAAAACACATTAACATCTCTATTGACCTCAATTTTTTGCTTTAAAGTTTTAATGGATTTGTATCCACTATTGAGTATCCAAGCCCCTTATTTAGATTCCCTCCAACTTATAATACAATATATATATTGGGACCACCATGAATTTGTTTTTATCATCCAATAAAAGGGTCATCCACCATTACATTTTCATCTAACCCTGCTGTTTTATTATTCCCCAATATAATTATTGAATAATTTCTATTTATTTGATCTAGGACATAAAATACCTTTACCACTTATGATTACATAACAAGTGGTTCATCATTACGCCCTTCTATAATAAATTCACCTCTATGAAGCACAATTCATTGAATTTTACTACACTCCTATTGTAAACCCATTTGAAATGGAAAATTAACACTTGAGAAGTTATATAATCCAACTCATATATTTTTTCAATGATTCCAATGTATTACACATTCACATAAATTGGATATCTATCCTTGGATCCGGATACATGAATTTATTCTATCACAAGCACATCTATAATAATTTTTGTCATATTGTGTTCATCTTATTCCTTTATATAAGATTTATAACCATTAATTATATAAAATTTGTAATATAATACAATTACATTGGTTCCTCTTATTATCCATTAATGTTGTTATGCATATCGATTCATATTTTCAGACAACTCCTTGTAAATATAATCTTTAATCAATCCTATAAACTATTAATTATTTGTATTTGATATCCATTATTCAGTACTTAATGGATTAAAATGTATAAGAATTACTTTATGGGATTTAATTTATAAATAATCCTATGTTCTATTATGTGAAATATAATAATGATCTTGTTCTTACTCGGTAATTTTAATTGTAACAAAACCTCTTCCATAAATCCATTCTCCCACAACACGTCCACTGTGATTAGATTTTGAGAGACAATTTTTTTAAACATATGATATTTAATTAGTACATAAGTCAATAACTTCTTTAACAATATATCGCTCCTCAATACAACCTTTTTTCTAACTTTGATTCTTGATGTACCCTTTCAAAATATCTATATATCGTTCAATGTGGTACATCCGTCTGTAATGTAAATGACCATATAATTGAACCTCTATAACAAAGTGAACCATCAAGTGCACCATTTTATAAATGAATTAAGGAGATAAGAACATATATAATTAACATAATATGGATACAATTTCTTTATTAATTATTGAAAAAATTATCAGGTATACAACTTTTCTACACATGGCATTGAAAAAGAAGAAAATTCCAGTTAATTTATGTCATGCATTTTTAGTAATAATTAAATGTAAAGATATAAGAATTATATATAGAATAAAAATATGATAGTCATGTGATTTTAGACTATTTAACATCAAATTATTCATTGATATGATATTTTTTATATTTTATGAATACCCCTATAAAACTGTTACATCATTTAAAAAGTTAAAAAATAGATATCTCTCTTGCATGGATAGAGTGTAATATATTGGAGGAAGAAAAGTTCATCTTTCACCCTTCACTAGTTCCAAAACTTCTTTTATCCACATGTTAGTCATATCCAACCTAGCCTTAATTCCATATTTTTTTGTTCATGTACATTTATTAATGTTCCAATAAAACTATCACATGAATTTTTTTCTACAAGCATTATATTAAGAAAACGTGTGATGAAAAAATAATTACAGAATGTTAATTCAAAGAAAACTGATAACTTTTTCCAACCTAATTTCATATGTTTTTTAGAAGGATTAAAAAACCAATGTCAATATATTTTACTTTATCAAACAATTTATCACCTATTAGTAGAGACAATGTTGTACTTTGTTCTTTATTTTCATATAATAATGTCATCCAAGATAGGTATTTATGTAGTAAGGGTAAAAATTTATGATGTCTTAAAAAACAATCCTCTAGGAATGTTTCATCCTAACTAAGTGTATACCTTCTTCATAAATGGTACATCCAAATATTCCTTTCATATTATAGCCTGATAAATTTCTATAAGTATAAAATTCAATTATCATCACATATAACATGGATCTAAATTTGAACTCTTCACTTCTATGAGAATCATACAATGAAAAACCTATACCCATAATAATTTTAGATCTTCTTTTAATAGATCAATATATATATTAATATCATTTCTATGTTTTTTGGTCAAGTTAAAAGGAAATACAACATAATGTATTTATTATTCATGCATAACCATAGTGAAAATTTATAATTTTCCAACATAACTATCCATGTACTCTAACTACTTCTTTTTAATCCAAATGTATTCATTCTATCTGTAGATAATTCAAGATAGACTTTTATCATCTCATTTTAAAACTTAATATACATAAAATTAAGTTTTCTTCCACTGAGGAGAGTCATCTAGGTAACAAAGTTTTCTATATTCAACTCTTGTATCTACATACCATGTCAATTGTATAGTGGTTTCTCGAAATCTATATAGTTACCTAAACCTTATAATGAAAGAAAATACCACTGAACATTCAAAGTACATGATTCATGTATCTTGTATCGAGTTATGCCAAACATAATTAATTTTATGATTGATTTGTATACAATTCAAAATAATATAAAATCACATGGAAAACAGGTATTTTTTCATTGATCATACCCAATGAAATTATAATTATTTTAGTGTTATGTTTTATACAAGGACACTTATTTTATTTTAGTAGCATATCATTCAAGTGATGAATTTGTTCTATAAATATTATTTCTCTCCATCCACTACTAGCATTAAAATTATATAGCTTAAATATAACTGAAAATGTTGTATATATCATTAAACCGGTATGCAATGGTAACTTTACATAGCTATTTCACTTTTAAAACAATTTTAGACAATCACGATATAAAACTTCATTTTCAATTTTTATTTATTTCATATGAACTCGTTCATCATTAACACTAGTATCCATATCAAAAGATTCATCAATCATAGTATCATACTAGATAGGATATACATTCAGTTTTTCCCAATGTTTAATCAAACAATTTTAGATCTGATCCATTCTGTGACAAATAAAATGTTATTCCAACTCTTCTAATTGAATTATTATAGAATAAAAATAAGATAAACACAAACAAAGGATTTGAGAAGGGTCGTATGCATGAACTATTACAAACTAGATGAACTATTTAACTCTATCCTCATACTCTTTTATCATATAATCAGAATCCATCAATTTTCTTTTCATATCCATCCTACGAGGTTAAAAAACATTAAATTTATATAAAAAATACATATAATTTATCCATATAATGTATATATACATTGATATGCAAACAAAGCATCACAATTTAAGTGTAAATATATAATTATTTATATGTATTTGTCTAAATATATTTGTGTGTAAATATATAATGACTATGTTTTAAATAAGTGTATAGACTTCAAAAGAAAAATAGAAAGTTATTTAAACTTCAATGAAATTTGATTATTTTACAAAGAAAAAAGATCCAAACTCACATTGGACACATAAGGAAGGGAAAAAAAAGTTACAATGAAAAAAATATATAGAATTTATTGTTTTCCCGGTTCTGGATAAACCTCTGGTGACCTAATCTTGGGAGAGATAAAGAGAAATCTTCCACTATATTTTTTGTAATTTAATATTCTTTATTTTGGGAATGTTAATATATTTAGTTGAACCATAGTTTTTATTTTTTCATTTCTTCTGAAAAAAATTATTTAATTTTTTATCTTCTATTTATTTGTTTTAATATATTTGACTAAAATTTTATTTCATGTTGATAAATATTCTAAAAATTCAAGACTTTATTAGAATGAGTTCAATTATTTAAACTTATTTAAATTTCTCATCACTCAATTGTGGTTGTGAGAACAATTATAATTACATTGAACTCTTCTCATTAATGATCATTGATTACCTAATAAATCTTACTGAAGGAAATATTATTCCATAGTGATTACTGTATACAATATCTTCAATTTTAACCATATTAGTTCTTAGTTTGTGAATATAAATTATGAACAAAAATTCAATTACTAGAAGAAATATTTTAAACAATTAAAAAGAGGAACCTCATAGATTAAAAATGTTTAAGGTCACTATAGTGACCTAGGATTAACATACATGGATATTTCATCATTTTTTATGAATATTCAGAATATTAAAAAAATACATGGCCTAGGACTATAATATTTTGGTGTATTTGGAAACTTGGAATAAAATATTCCCACTTGGTCAAAGATCTTAAATGTTTCCCATAATGATATCACCCTTTAGTACTTCTATTGAAAACATTTCTTTATAATCTGGGGAAAGTAAACATAATAAAGGTTTGAGCTTGAATGCTCAGTAAGGGTAAACAAAAGAGGTACATAAGTATAACATGATAATAATTGTATGAGAAGATAATCATAAAAATAGAAGATCATACCCTACATATCAAATATCATGATCATGAATCATGGAATTGATATTTGAAGTTCACAAGAAAAGAATCATAATATAATTAAGATCATAAGACATCAAATCATAACATATAAATAAGACCTAGAATTTTTGGTAGACACATAAGTATATAAAATTATTTCAATAGTAGTTAAGGATTCACTTCCATGACTATATTAAAAGTATTATTTCACTCCCCATACCATATTGGAAGTCATGGATGAGACCCATGGCCATCTTAGTAGCATGATATTACTCTTAATACCATCTAGGTAGTCATGGTTTACTCTCATTTCCATATTAGTAGTCAAGGTTCACTCCCAAGAACATATTAGTCTATCTCATGATATATAAATCTTTACCCAAGGCATTGGGGGGAGATATAGGTCTTACCCATCTTATAATGAAATCATACATATATGTGCCACAAGATCATAAACAGTCATATCATAACCCATTAAATGAAATGGGTATCATAAATATGTAGTCATATCACAACCTATGGAAAATAGACAAGTTTCATAATCATTTCATCAAATCATAAACCATGAAAAGAGGTGGGTTTCATAAGCATATAACCCATGAAAGGGAATTGGGTTTCATAAAAACATGTCATCAAAACATAAACCATTTTGAGAAAGAATATGAATAGAATATTTCAATAATTTCCCCAGAAAGGCATGAGTAACACCAATAAATGAAATAATTTATGAAAAATAATATGAAATGATCCATTAAAAAAACTTCTTTAGGACAATGTTGTTTATTATTTGAAAAAATATTTTTAAAACATAAATCATTTTTAAAACAATTTAATTTAAAATTAAACGTGAAAACTTATAAAGGAGTCTTCAAAACAAATTTGAATTTTTTTTCCATAAAATAAGATTGAAAGAATTTGGAAAACCATTTTCTTTGAAAACTTATAAAATAAGCTTGAAAAAATTTTAAAAACCATTTTCCTTTAAAACTTATAAAATAATATTAAAAAAATTTTGAATTTTTTTTTGAAAATACTTTGAATTTTTTAATTATTATTTGAAAACCACAAAACAATTTTGATTTTTTTAGAAATCATGGGTTTGAAAGAGCACAAATTTCTGATAGAAAGGAGAAGTAAGGTCAGATTTTCATAAAAACATTTCCTCAAATTTCTCAAGTACCAATGAGTTGAAAAATGGTAATAATACATGAATATATCATTGAAAACCATTGGATAAGATAATTAATGAGTGTTCTTGAGAGATGGATCATAAGATTTCATCAAAGGAAACATAGTCATAAAAACTCTCAAAAAGTGATGAGATTGTTTCAATAAACTCTTACCACTTGGTAAAATTGAACCATACTCCCCATGTACGAAAATGAAATTACATAAAGCTTAAAATATCATGAAAATAGTGATATTCATAAAATAAACTGTAAAATGGGAGTGTGTTCACCTCATATAATAATATTGGTGTATATCATGGCATGTGTATCAAAGAAGGAAAATCAAGACAAAATTACTTTACTGATTTGGTTACTTTTGAAACATAAACCCCAAGAAAGAAATGTTATCAAATGGATTTATAAATACCCTTAAATCTAGTCATAAGAAACTAATAATACATAAATGGGTAGTATACACACCACATATAAAAAATAGGATGTGAACATGGATTTTGTCTCACAGAACAAAAAAAGTGAGATGAAATTCCATTACCTTGAGTCTGATTTGTCATGTGTATCATTATCTACCTGAATAATGAACTTCTGTCAATTATTTAATTTCATTAGAACAATTTTCAAGTTTATTATTACTTTTAATTAAATTATTAAATTTTTTTATACCACTACTTAAACAATTATGTTTACATTGGGTTTTTTTTCCAAATTCTGTCCATGTGTAAAAAACATATTTTCTATGTGAACTATGGTCAAAGGGGTCATTATATAAACATCTTGAGAATAATAATCGTCAACAAATTATCATATTTATACATAAACTATACTTTTAAAACCAATCATGAAATATTTCTATGAAAAATGAACCAATGTTAAAATAATTTTATCTATTCATATATACTTATATATAATTATTGTGATGTAAAAGGAATCACATCGTGTCGAGGAGGTGGTAGTCCCTACATCCATGATCGACGTTATCACTTTTTGTGTGTAAAAAGGGTAATAAAGAAAATTATATATTATATCTCCAGAAAGATAATTATGTCATGAATATCATATAGATGTTATGTATGTTACAAATGATTAATTAAAACCAATATTAATACATTTTATGTAGTGTGTGAACGTATCACATTACTTTGAGGAGGCGGTATCCCACACATCCACAAACGATGTAATCATATCCCCATAATATGGAATTCATTGATTTATGGTTATATAATAATTATATAAGAATAAATACATTATAAAGAACATAAAATTCATATAAAAATAGAGTTTACATCATATTTTACACTCATGAGAAGTGGTAAAAAAATGACCAATCATCATTTCGTGAGGCAGTAGTTTTCCATACACAAAAGGTAAGTTCATTACCCATTATATGGAAGTGTGTGTTATTGTAGGTAGAACCATTAATATAACAACGCATCAGTATATTTATTATATTGGTGTTATTATTTTATCATGGAATAAAAAAGAGTTGGGGGGGGGGGGTGGAGAATGAAAATAAAGTAAAAGATCTTGAAGAAGCATGTTACCTCTTAATCAGGTAACTCCTTATGGTATTCACCATAGGGATTATTTAGGTGGATTTATTCCAAAAGGGATTCATCTAGGTATAGGGTAGGGATGTTTTTATACTATTTATACATAGTTTTTATGAGCTAAAGTGACTTGAGAGGTGTGAGGAAGGGGAAGAGTGAATTCCTTTTTAAAGTGAGGGGGAGTGGCACTCTTGTAAATACCAAAATCTATACACTAATGGGAGGTCTACCTTACCTAATGTGATTCAAAAATAGAAAAATGATGCATTAAAGTGGAAAAAGTTTCTATAAAAACATCCACCACACAATAATAAGTTCGTTTTTATAATTTTGTTCCTTAACTTCTATTTTTCTCTGATTTTATCATTTTGATTTTTATTAAACTAATTTTCTAACATAAGTAATATTACCATTAAGAATAAATTAAAGTTATATTTTTTTGAAAATATAGACCACCTAAATTATAGTTATTATATATAATTTGATAAATAAAAATTCCATGTGTTTTGGAAATTACTTATAAAATGGGAACATGTAAGAAAAAAACAATACTTTAACTTGGACCATGCTAACAATGTTTTTACTATCTATGGGTCAATATGTTAATTATAAAAGATCAACTGGTCCATGGATGGAACATATTTTATATTAATTAACACTTATAAATAACTTAGCATATGGTTGGACATTATTAATTTTCAATATTTTAATAAAATATCATTTATTGTAAAATAGCACTAATGTAAATTTTGATATTATTTATTTAATTTTAATTTTAAAAATATCAAAAAAAATATTGGAATTCCAATATATTAAGTTTGAATATTTTGAAAAGGATATATTAACATACAAAAACTAATTAATGATAATTATTAAACCAATTTAATTCACTTTTAATATTTATAGTATCAATTATTTTTGTTAATTATTAACTAAATAATCACTACGTTGTCATTTCTTAAGCATTTTAAGTCACCAAATCATGCCTTAAAATTGTAGATAAGTAAATATGAACAAAGTAACTAATTTAATTTTCAAAAGGATATGTATAAACAAAAATATGTTGTTTTTTCCAGGTCTCAAATTTTTATATATGTTAAAGGTGAGGAAAGTTCATTTTTTGTCATTTTCCTTACTTAACTTATGAAATGGAGAAATTCTATTCAATGGTATCCAAATAACTCATAAAATTAGAACCATAAAGGTATATAGTCTAAATATGGTCATCCAATAGTTTTTTTACAATTTTCTAGGTAATTTTGTTCCTTAAGATAAGTTTTAGTCCCTTGTTAAGCTTAATTTTACCTTAATCATTGTAATTTATTTTAATCACTTTCACTATTCATTTTGGTTAAAAATTAATTTAATCTTATTAGACTAAGAATATTATATTTATTAAAAATGTTTAAGTCAATTTTTCCAAATAAAATCACAAACTAGGGAAAATTGAGTTTAATGCAAATCTCATGGATGTTGTAAGAAAGCAGGTTTTAATGGTAAAATCATTCAAATGGTTAATAAGTTTTTATATTCAATTTAAATATTGAAATTATTACAATGAACATAATTGGATTAATATATGTATTATTTATATATTTTGACATTAAAAAAATTTAAAATATAATTTAACACTAATAATTATTTAAACAAAAAGGTGATTTTTAACTAAAATGCGGTATTTTTCACTATTCATCAAAAAATAAAATTTATCAGAAAAATAGAAAACAACACCCTAAGAAAATTTTAACATTATGAATTCAAAAATTATATTTGTTTTATCAAATTTAATTTCTAATAGTGTCTATAATTATATTTAATGTTGTTCACCAAAGGACATAAAAGGCATTTCCTAAATAGTATTTCTAAATATATAATAACCTACAAAATATTATACATTTCATTATAAATATATTTTATTTATATGAAAAAATAATATATAACATTTAAAAATTTGTTATTATTATTCTTATTACTTTGTTCAATGGCTAGGTTATAAGTATCTCATTTAAATATAACAATGAAATTATATTTCATAGAAAATTCTTGTTGCGTGTAACACAAGACATGTCG
Source organism: Viscum album (assembly GCA_963277665.1). Lineage (NCBI taxonomy): Eukaryota > Viridiplantae > Streptophyta > Magnoliopsida > Santalales > Viscaceae > Viscum > Viscum album. The sequence goes on from OY728134.1 coordinate 424,406,287, forward strand.
ATGTTGTGTGGCACAATCTAAGTCAGTGTTTTCTGTCATGAAATCCAATTAGGTGTTATTTGAAATTAATTTTTGACTTAGTGAAATTTAGGATGTAAATTAAAATTAATTTATTCGAGAAAAAAAAGGTTTATAAAACTCAGGGTGTTACATTCTACCCCCCCTTAAAATAAATTTCTCCCTCACAATTCTTCTGGGTTATAAAAGGTTTAATACATGAAATTTCCTTTCCTAGAAACCTAAATTGTAAAAATAAACACTAAAAATTCCTTTAAAAAAGAAAATTTATAAACATAATGGTTACCCAGAGTAACACTTAACTAGGTTTCCAAATAGAAGAACATTGGTGGAAAGTGAAAACATTATCATGGAGGAGAAATATAAATATTATGTTCTGATGGAGAGTGATAAATAACATGGTTAGGAAAAATTTCGGAATCAAAAATACATAACCCAAAGAGGTTTGTAAAAGTTCATCAATATCATAAAAATGAGGATAAGTTGACAACGTTTTTATTTTCAATACCCTTTTTTCTAAAGAATTTTCATGAGAAGATATATTTAACTGAGTTTAGAAAAATATTACCCTTTTATATGCCATGATCAATTTCAACATCTTTTGTTATTCCATGAAATGAAGGTGAATTTTTAATTCCTAAAGAATTAGTAGATCATGAGATCTATAAATAGAATGGTGGGTCATTCCATCTGTCTTTGTCAAAAAAAGGTTAGCACAAGTTATCCAATTTTCATAAATCTTCATATGGTGATATAATAATTTAATTTCACAAAATTCATATGATGTTTTACTTAAAAATATCTTAAATGGATAACCATATCATAATTATGGAGACTCAAAATCAAAAACTTTATAAATATGGTCACTAAATCAGCTTAACAACGACCCATCATATATTATACAGTATGTCTTGGTTGTCACATTCCAAAACATATAAACACCTTCATCTTGTATTCTCATAAAACATGGTAATATCCTAAATTACAATAAATACTTAATGAAAACATGAATTTTTTCTAATTCCAATGTTTTTTGGATATATTCCTTAAATCTAAGAATTTATAAACTTCATCCATGATAACATAGACCACCTTGAAACAAGTCCATAATTAGATCCAAGGTAATCATTACTATTCAATTTACTTATTCATATCCAACATATATTTATCCAAACAATATTATACTAACATAAGGGACATATTGAGGGTTATCCTTCCCTCCATCAAATGGCCCAAATGCCTTCATTTTTTATTGATTTTGATAATTCACCTTTCAAGGGGTGAGGTGGAACCCTTACAAGGCCAATAGGCATAAGTATTACATGGCTCATAGGCCTTAGAGGAATTCATTTCCTATAGGCTTCAAACATTACATACAACCCAAACTAACTAATTGGAACTACTCCTCCCCAGTATCTTCATCGTGAAATCAGCTCTCCACCTTCACATGGCTGTTCGGCTAGGCTATCCTATGCATGCACAAGCTTTTCCTGATGGCAGGTGTCATACCCTCTCATTCTTGCAATCTGTGTAGCTTCTACTGTGGTGAAAGCTCCTTGCTCATCCTTTTTATAGAGCTTGTTCCATGTAGGTTTTCTGGTTTGCATCTGCACTGCAATGTGGCCCGAAGGGCTTACTGGCCCGAAGGCTTGGGTGGCCCGAAGTCATTAAAGGAATCAGTTACCAAATCGGTGGCCCAAAGGCCAAAACGGGGGAAAATTCCCGGCTACTACAGTGCCAAACAGTGCCTGCTACAGTTCCCACTACAGTACCTGCTACAGTACTGTACCGTCCCTGCTACAGTACCTGCTACAGTACTACTACAATACCTGCTACAGCAACCTAGAAATTATGCCTCCACCTAGATTTAATCATGTGTTTCCCATGAACTATACCTTGACTTTAAATCACTTTTCTAGTTAATTGGAATGATTCAACATATTCTTGTAAATACTTAGCAAAAAAAGCATAAACTGAACAATCATTATATTTCACAATTAATAATTCTTGAATAAAAAAATTTATTATTCCACTTAATCCTTAATACATTAACAAGTATACCTCAAAAAATTACTTAATACCCATTTCCTTTCACATTTCATCCGTAGTCTCATCATCATTAATAATATATCCCTTACTCATACCACCTTACTGATTCTATTCAGTATCTTTCCACTTAGGACACCGGTTATCATAATTCCCATTCACTCTACACATAAAACATTCAACCATTGATAAAACCTTAGGGAGGAAAATATTTCAATCCATTTCATTATTTGAGATTTTTGTTTTCCCTTTGCAGTTACATGCTTTGTGTCCTTCTTTTCCACAGTCAAAGCATCTTCCTATTCCATTGAGGCATTGACTGGGGTTTCTCTTACAACATTCTTGACATGTAGGAAACTAAATATAATTTCATTGATTATATCCATTACCCAAACTCTTATTAAACTCCTTCTATATCCTATTTTGTGATTTTGAGAGTTGGTTAAGGTACACATTATTAATCATTTCCTATGATAACTGATTAGGCATGATCACAACATCCTTCAATCTAGTAGTTATCCCATTTTACTATTCATAAAAAAAAATTCCATCACATTCAACACTATAAAAAATTATTTTGGTTCCTTACATTGACTAAAATAAGAAAGAATAGTGTGATTATAAATTATCATAGTGAAAAATTACATATTCCTGACAAATCACTTATAAGATGTCTAAATTATGAAACCTTCCTATGAGGCCTTAGTCTTATATTTAGAGACATCCTAAGACATAACTTAGAAATATCCCTAGTTATCTCTATAAGGTTTTATAATCCTAGTTTACAAAGGTTGACTAAACCTTTCATTTGATACCAACTATAATGACCGAGGCTTAACATACATGGATATTACATCATTTTTATGAGTATTCAGTATATTAAAAAAATTCATGACTGAGGATCATAATAGTTTAGTGCCCTTGGAAACTTGGAACAAAATCATCTAATATGGTGAAATATCATCAATGTTTCACAAAGATCTCACCCTTTACTATTTCATCTTGAAACCTTTCTTCATAACATGGGGAAAGGAAACATAATAAAGGGGTGAGCTCGAATGATCAGTATGGGAAAACAAAAGTGGTACATAAGCATAACTTGATCATAAGGGTATGATAATATGATAATAACAATAGAATATCATACCCTTCATATTAAAAATCATAAAAATGAATCATGGCACATATATTGGCAGTTCATAAGACATGAATCATTATATAATTAAGAGCATAAGACATGAAAACATAATATAGGAATAAGACATATAATTTATGGCAGACACATAAGCATATAAAATGATTTAAATAATAGTCATGGAATTTATTCAAAGGCCATCTTAGTATAATGAGTTCACTCCCCATGCCATCTTAGTAGAATGAGTTAACTCCCCATGCCATCTTTGTATATGGGGTAGATAATGAAAATAAAATAAAAGAACTTGAGAAAGGACGTTACCTCTTAATCGGGTAACTCCTTTTTGTTTTCAAAAAAGGGATTCCTTGGGTGGATGTATTCCCAAAGGGAGGTTTCTTGGTCGAGGGTAGGGATGTTGGGAGACTATTTGGGTATATTTTGGAAGATCCAATGTGTCATGTGATGTGCGAGGAAGGGGAAGAGTTAATGCCTTTTTATAGTGGAGGGGGAGTGACACTCTTGTAAATACCAAAAGCTATACACTAATGGGAGGTCTCCCTTAGATAATGCGATTAAAAAATTGAAAATTAATGGATTAGAGGTGAATAATGGTCGAGATACACCTCCACCACACAAAATTAAGTGAAACTTTATATTTTTTTCCTTAGCTTATATGTTTCTCCAATTTTATCATTTTGGTTCTTACTAAAATAGTTTTCTAACATAATTAATTTAACCATTAATAATAAATTAAACTAAGATTTGTTATGGAATATAGAACCACTAAATTATATTTATGATGTCTAATTTACAAAATAAAAATCCCATGTGTGTTGGAAATTAATTTAAAAATAAGTGCATGTAATGTGTAAAAACACTATATTAACTTGGATAGTGGTAACACTATTTTTACTATCTATGGGTCAATAGGTTAACTATAAGAGATTAATTGGTCCATGAATGGAAAATATTTTATATTTATTAACAATTAAAAATAACTTGGTGGAAGGTAGTGTTTTTATTAATTTTAAATCATTTAATAAAATATCCTTTATTGAAAAATAGAATTAATATCAATTTTGACATTATTTATTTAATTTTAATTTAATAAAATATGAAAACAATATTGTAATTCAAATCTATTAAGATAACATTTTTTTAAATTATAAAATGTTTATAATATATCACAATTCACTTAAAGCTTGATGTTTCATGTTAAGAGAGCTATCAATATTATTATTCATTTAAACTAATTTTTAATGTTTTTACACCATTAGTTTCATAATATCAATTCTCAGGGATATTCAAGTCTCAAGGATCCAAATTACCCAACTCATTATACATACATGGGCCGAATAATTGTTTTGAAGAGTTTTATGTAAGTGTAACTTACCAAATGCATTAACTTGAATATCCTTGATATATTGAGAGGACTACCAAATAATGAAATCCGAGATAATAATATAATCAAAAAAATATCTCTTAGTTACACCCTTCCATTATTTGTTAGTAAACTATTAATGGAAACTAAGTAAAGTTAACCCAAAATCTAATGTTATAATTCCATGGTAATCAAAACCACCATAACAGGGCCAGTCAATAACTATGAAAAATGGTTCATACCCACATAGTATTTATTTTGTGTTATTTATATCTTGATGTGTAAAATAATGCTTTTATAGGAAGCAAAAAAGAGTCTCATCCAATAAAAATCTATCAAGGAGACCAGAGTTGCGGGATTTGTTGCACTCTAATGTATTTGGACCCATGGAGGTGGATTCAATGGGAGGTAAAAAATAATTCATATCATTTATTGATGAGAAATATTGAAGGGTAGGGTTGTTCTTCTTGTGATAAAGTATCATGTACTAGACTAATTCAAGATGTTCCATGCTATGGTGGATCATGAAACTATAAGGAATCTAAAATGTATTTGTTCATATAATGGAATAGAGTAGACATCCATGGAGTTTGATTCCCATTGAAAGATTTAGTGAATCTGAAATGATAGGATGGTCCCACACACCCCACAACACAATGGAGGTATGGAAAGGATGAACCTAACCATCATGGAGAATTTTATAATCATGATGATTTTTTTTAAGAAGCTTAAGACATTCTAGGGAGAATCTATTCAGGTTTCATGCTACCTTATCAATAGATCACCATTAGTCCCACTAAATTTTCATATTCTATAGAATATATTATAACATAAACATCCATACTACTCCCATTCATGGGTATTTGGATGTTTAGAATTTACACATGTATTCAAGGAGCTCAAGAAGAAGATAGACCTGAGATCTACTCTATGCATCTTCCTCAACTATGAAGATTTGGAGTTTGAAAAAAAATTATGGGACCCAAAGGATAAGAACACGATCATAAGAAATTATTTCAAATTCCACAAGAACCAAACCAATGAGGTCATTCAAAATCCAAGAATGTGTTGAAGGGAAAGTTTCAAGGAATAAATTCATGAACCAACACCTGAACCAGCACCACCTATCTCTAATGACAAGGAGGTACAAGAAGACATATCAACAATAGAACATGAGTTAGTTGAGGAAGATATTGAGTAGGGGGAGACTCAATCCACTTCAAGAGAATTTTCCAAACAATCATAGGATATATTTAAGTCGTGCCTCTAAAACCAAACATTTCTCCTGATCTAAGATATTCATGATGAAGGATTTGAAAAACATATATTCAGAGTTAGAGTACCTATTTCCGGAAGATGAGGGGGAGTAATAAGGATACCAATAATTAGTGTCTCATCCATAAAAAATCAATTGGCTATATAAAATGGACGATGATATTGAGTCTTTGACAAAGAACCCGAAATAAAATTTGGTACAACTACCCAAAGGTAAGAAGGAACTAATGAACAAATCGATGTTCAAGATAAAGAAGGATGATAATAAAAAGGAGTTCAAGCATAAATAACTATTAGTATTCAATAGATTCCATTAGAATAAAGAAGCTAACTTTGACGAGATCTATTAACCCATGGGGAATATGGCTTTAATATGTGTCATTTTTGAATTGGTGTTTAGCTTGCACCTAGAGTTTTAACAGTATATGTGAATAGATCTTTTTTTTATGGTGGATTCTTTGAGAATATATATATTAAACAACCAGAAGGTTTTGAGGTTTCTAGATAGGAAAAACTCACATAAAAATTAAATAAGTGATTTTATGGAATAAAATAAGCTCCTAGGTAGTGGTAGGATATATTTGAATCATTAATGGTGAGTCATGGATATAGTCAGACACAGGTGGACCAGTGTGTTTACTTCCAAAGATTTTAATATGGTAACATTTTCGCATATATAATTTATCACGATGACATGTTAATCATTATGAATAATGTATTTAAGATCATCTAGATGAAGAGGGAGTTATCCAAGTCTTTAATATAATGGATTTGGGAGAAGATCAATATATTTTGGGGATATATATCATTCTTTATATAAATAAGAGCTTGTTGTGGCTATCTTTGGAGAAGTATGTTGAACATCCTGAAACATTTCAACATGGAAAAATCCAATCTAGAGAACACTCCTCTTCCCAGGAATTTTATGTTGAGAAAGTGGTTATACTGATAATCCATGGAATAAATCAATGTGATAGAGATGATACCATACACCTTAGTAGTTGTAATCCTAATATACATTATAGTGGGTAAAAAATGAGAAATTTCCCATATAGTGGTGATCACAATCCAATTTCCCTCCAATCCCAGAAAGCAACACTGGGATGTGGTCAAATGAATTATAAGGTACATTAAAGGTACATCAAGTGTATGTTTGTTCTATGGGGTAGATGTCCCTATATTGGAAGGATATAAAAATGTAGGTATGGATGGAGATCCTGATTGTTTGAAGTTTACGTTATGATGCATCTATAATTTTTTAGGAGTTGTATCATACTAGTCATTGTTGAAAATGTGTCTCTCTTTATCCAAAACTAATGCAGAGTATATTGTTGATTTAGAATATGGAAATGAGATATTGTGGCTAAAGATATTTCTCCAAGATCTTAGATTCAGTCACATGGAGTACAAGGTTCATTATGATATTCAATGTGCTTTGAACATGATCAATAACTCCATGTACCATTATTTGATGAAGCAAATCAATATTATTTATCATTGGATATGTGAGGTGATAGATTGAAAATTGTAGAGACTTTTGAATATCCATTATAAGAAGAAACTGATGAATATATTGAAAAAGGTGGTTTCTTGAGAGAATATAGACATTTAAAGATGCTCCAGTGGATTATATCTAGAGGGGGAGAACTGGTGGAGCATTTCTACTTTCCATCATTGGTGGCTGGTGCACTAACGCCATCAGCCCCTTGGCTACCTCAATATTGGATACTGTACATGTTGAATGTGCATGCATCCATGGTTGAAGGTAGGTTAATATTAGTTGGGTATTGGTGTGAGTTGTGTCAAACATGAAACCTCCTATCATTACTACAAAAGGAGTGTATGAGGAGCCCTCTAGGATCACCAATTAAATCTAAGTGTGCTCTATTTTATCTGATGTACGAACCAAGAGATCTCCTTGTCAAAGAAATGGTGGTATGGGAGGGGTCTTTTGTAATATTTGTTCTTAATGAAATAAATATGGGTTTTCTTCCTCCATTCATCTGTCTTCATGAATAGTGAATCACAAAATGATCCTCTAAAACTTCATACTCTCCATAGAAGGTGCTTAATTAGGGAACTATGAAGGATGGATACTGATGATACTGGAAACCACCATGTATAAATATGATGATATTTAATCATCTTTAACCCCTAATTTATTTCCAATAGATGAAATAAATGGATAAATAAGGAGGATGTAAAGACCCGTAAAATTCAAGGGAAATTTTTTCTTAATTTTCTTTGGGATTTTACAAGAACGCAGTTTCTGACGGCTCCTAATTCCGAGGCCCGGTGTGCCCGGAATCAATTTCCGAAGTTAGGCTTGAGTACGTTCAGTGAACGAACGAGCAGGTTTTTCTAACTTTTGAACCGGTTCTCTGAATTGAAATCTGAGGGCACCGATGAACTCGCAACACTGGTAATTTCTTAGGAACACCTTTTCTAGAGTTTCGTTTGCTCGGGTGTGGTTTTTAAAATTTTGGGTTAAGTAAAAGAATAAAATAAAATGGTGCAACCAATTTTATTTTATTTAAAGTAGTTTAACCTAAGATAAGTGGTTGGAGTGGGACCCACTATATCCTACTCCACTATGTAGGAGATTTGTGGGGTGGGGCCCACACGAGCCCCACCTATTCAACTTCCTCAAACCCCCTCTTTTAATTAGGTAATGCACCCGCACCCCCCATTAATTGAAAAGTCAACTCATTAATTGATTAACTTATTCAAAGTAATTAATTATTAGATTCATTTGAATTTCAAATGAAACATTGGCTTGTGGGTTAATTAAATAAGAAAAATTCATATTTTGTGGGAGGTTAGTTTGTTGTGTGAGGGAATTTGGAGAGAAAAGCTCTAAGTTCTGAAGAACGCTCTTCCTCCTTGAAGAGCGCGAAGAATGCACCGTCGCCGCGAAGAACACCGAGCCTTAGACGAAGAACTCCGTCACCGCAAAGGGGAGTTCGTCGTACCATATTCTTCCCTCTCCGCAGCCAGTGAGAGACGCCATCCTCATAGATCGAGGACGCGATGCCGACAATTATCTTTTCCGCGACGTTCGACTTCCGCGACTCGACGACGTGCGACGTCATTTTCGAGGTAGGGAATTAATTTTTGAATGTTAATGAACCCATGTTTACATCCTTCTAAATCAAAGAATGCGGATCAACTAAATATTAAGTTAATCCGCGAAGAATATGTTTGCGGGTTGGGAATTCTTTATTGCGGGGAAAACTGTAGGGGATTATTTCTTTTTGTTCGTGATTACTTTCATCGCCGATTATCATCTTAATTTGAGCCTCCTGATATCGCAATAACGAGAGGAGGTTGGACCGCACAAACACGGCCGACCCTCCTCCCCCCTTGATTGTTGATCTGTTTGCGGCATGAGCAAGGAAGCACGGTGACGATGCACTGCGTGGAAAATAATAAAGAATGGTCGGAGAAGCACGGCGCCATCGCACCGCGCCGTCGCACCGCGCCGTTGAAGATGAACACAACCACAGCACCGTCGTGCCACGCCGGAGAACCTCAAAGAGGCCGCGACTGGAGCGGGGGCCGCGGTGGAGGGGCGCGACGCTATCACGCCACGCCGGTCGAACTAAACCCGCGGCCTTTGGCCGTGGCGGAGCTGGAAGCAGCGGCCGACTTCCGGCCGGTGGCGCCGGAGCAGGAGGTGGGACCCCGGCAGTCCCACGACAGCAGCAACCGGCCGGCCGGACCGGGCCGACCGGCTTCCGAGAAGGCTGGGGGTCGTAACCCCCAGCTGGTCAAAGGAGCGCCCCCCACATGTGGGCCTCAGTTACACAACAGGGGGCAGCGAGCCCCCCCCCCCCCCCCCCCTTCTGCTCGACCGTTTCGGCCGAGCCGCCGGGCCACGCCGGCCAGGCCAGGCCGGACCCGGACCCGGGTGGGGTCGACCCGGTTCAGGCCGACCCAGGGGGTATCGGGCCGGGTCGGACCGGACCCGAAATATCACAACCCGTCCTCGAGGCCCATGCCGTGACTACCCCAAGCCCGCCTTCCATAGGCCAGGGGCTGGCGACTAGCACCAAAGGCATAAATCCCGATAACTGGGAAGACATTTACTTTATAAAAGTAAACAAAACATCACAGAGTACAAGCGGAAGTAAAACACTAAGTACAAAGAGAAGTGATGAAAAGTAAATGGGCCAGAATACTAACCCAACTGAAAGTACAACTACAACTGAAAAAAATTAAAATAGAAAAAGACAACAGCTGGAAGAACAGAAGTGGCTCCTAGGACGTCCTCCTCGGATCCTACCTGAAGGGTAGGTACAGATGGCACATCTCCTGGATCATCCACCACGGATCCTACCTGAGGGGTAGGTACAGATAGCCTCCACAACGCTCTCGCCCGTCAACCTCCTCCGAGTTTCGTCTCACCGTGAAGTCCACCTATGGATACTGACTCGTCGTGTAGTCCACCTCCGGGTACCATCCAGTCCTCGAACACTTGGCCTCCGTTAGCACTGCCCATCGTCTGCAACCAACACAACGAGGTGAGGGCATAGCCCGTACAGGGGTGAGTATAACGATACTCAGTAGGGACCCTGAGACCCTCAAGGTCTCACTAAAACCAACAAGGATAACCACAAAGAAGATCTGAACAGATAACCTCTACTTAGGTATAAGCCCATACATATACCTAAGTTATCAAGTAACCCATCTCAATCATGAGGAAACACAAAGATTATGAAATCAAAGTATAACCACTACCCAGGTATATGCCCATACATATACCTAAGTTATCAAGTGACCCATCTCAATCATGAGGCAAACACAAGGTCATAGACTCAGCTCAAACCAGGATTTTCATTATCGAAACTGTAACTGCTGAAGAGCCCTATCTCTGGAGTGTAAAGTGGTCCGGTCACGACTCCGAGGTACTTCTCACTAATCCAAGTCTCTGAGGTACTCCTCCTGTCGAATACCGTGGGTCTCCTGCCAAATACTGGGCGCTCCGTCCGTTGTGGGTCTGCCGCCAAATACCGGGTGCTCCCCCCAATAGCCTACAGAGGTACTCCTCCGGTCGAGTACCGCGGGTCTGCTGCCAACTACCAGGCGCTCCGTCCGCCGTGGGTCTGCCGCCAAATACCGGGCACTCCGTCCACTGGGCTAGTCGACTCACTCCATGTTGAGTCGGTCAAGCAGTCATCAGGTCTCAGTCGTCTACACGGTCTCCGTACTCCGCACGCTCGTCTCTGGGAGGGTCCGCTCCATTAGCTACAGGTCAATACTCCAAGTATCTCAAAGTCCCACGAATAAGTATCTCAAAGCACCGCCTCGTTATAGGGGTCTCAACGCAACAGACGGTGCGTCAATCGGACGCCCGGTCTGTGAGTTATTAGCCTTTTCGTCCCAGGGGCCCGGTTGGTTTCGTGAGCGAACCAACCCGAACGTATCTCAACTGTACCCCGAACTCTCATAGGGTATAGTCATAGGGACTGTTTCTCAACGTGATCACCAACGCCGCTGACGGTTCGTCAAACGGACGTCCGGTCTGAAAGATATCAGCATTTCCGTTCCAATGGCCTGGTTGGTTTCATGAGCGAACCAACACGACTGCACTCCGACGGCATCCAAACCTCGAGCAGAGTAATCCAAAAGATCCTTCTCACTTAGAGGAATCCATCAAAGTCGACGGCACGTCAATCGGACGTCCGGAGCTCAAGATATAAGCGTTTCCGCTCCGAGGGCCCGACTAGTTTCGTATCCGAACCAACCCGGCCGAACCCAAAGTATTCCGAAACCTTGAGTACGATAAAACTAAACGACCGTCTCGATCCAAGGATCGCATCTCCGCTGACGGTGCGTCGATCGTAGGTCTACAACTCAAGATATGGGCAAAAGACCGTGAGGGGTCGGAAAACGGGGGTTTCGGGGCCGGACCGACCCGGGTGCAGGTCCGACCTGGCCGGCGCGGCGCGGCTCGGCTGGGTGCGGCCCAACCCGGTCTGCCCAAGCCGGCCCGGCTCGGCCGGGGGTTCGGCCGAACGGCCGAACCGTACAGGGGGCACTGCCCCCGCGTGAAGAGCCGCGGCCCCGCGTGGGGCCGCCCGTGCCAGCGGACGTAGTAGCCGGCCGCATCCCGCTGCTCCCCTCCGGCCCCGCGCGGTCGCGGGACCACGCTCCACCGCCGCGGGACCGCGCTCCGCCGCTGCGGCTTCAGCTGCGACGGATTCTTCCGGCGGCGCTCCGGGCGCCGCCGCCCCCAACCGTCGGCACCGCCGCACTGGCGTGGCACGCCGACAGGGGCTTCCGCGGACCACCAGACTGGCTCCGGTGGTCCGATTCGCCTGCGGTCTTCGCCAGTCATCATCCCGGGACCCGACCTTCGCTGCAAAGATCCCACAATGCCCGTGCGACTTCGTTTTTCGTTTTCCGGCGCGGCGCGACGGCGCCGTGTCTTGTTCAACTTCATCGGCGCGACGCGATGGTGCCGCGCTTCTTAGCCCTTCCTCATAATTTCCGCGCGGTGCAATGGCACCACGCCACCTTTCACGTGCCACAACAAATTCAAACAACATGGGGGGAGGAGGGTCGGCCGTGTTCGTGCGGTCCGACCTCCACCCGTTATATTGATAGCAAGTGGCCATCTAATAGAAGTTGACGTACGACAAGGAAATAATTCATGGAAAAAAACAATAATCCTCAACATCAATCCGCATGAACGAACGATACGCGGATCAACCTGGAATTGGTTGGTCCTCACTCGTCGTTCTTTTCTCAAAAGATAAGAGAACACCAAAATAAATTCCCCTACCTCGATTCAAGGTTCGTTCGTCATCGGCGCGGAAATCGGTGTCGCGAGAATGACGTCGCGGGGTCGGACGTAGATTCCATGGACATCGGGGTGTGTCTTAGGAGGAAACGACGTCTCCTCACTTGTTGCTATGGAAGAAGAGGATGGAGAACTGTGGACGCCGATTCGTTCTACGTTGAAGGGAAGGTGTTCTTAATCGAAGAAGAACCATTCTTCGTCGAAGGAAAGTTCTCTTCTACTTCACACCAAAGCTCTCCCAAAAACTCTAGGACTTTGCTAAAGTTTTATCCCACACCAAAAGCTCTAACTCAAAATAATATCCCATGATATTATTTTTATTCACACCACAAATATTTAAAATTCAAGACAAACCACTTAATTAAACAAATGAAGAGACTCATCTCATTAATTAAGGCATGTTGGCATGAATTAATGGTGAAAGGAAAAGGTGAAGAGTTACACAAAATAAGAGGAGTTAACAAACTTAATGGAAGAGGAGATTAATGGGGAGTTTACACATTAAAATCAAGGGAGTTTAAGGGGGGTTGTAGAGTTATACATTTAAACACAAGGGGTGTTAAATGGGGGGAAGTTCGTGGGGGTTAAAGGGAAGGTGAAGGTTTGGGGTTTCGTGCGGACCCCACCACCCTTGGTCATACCCTCTCAAGGGAAGTTAGGTGGGGTGTGGCCCCACCTCCAACTTCTCTATAAAGAAATTAACTTCCACATAAAATAAATTATAACACTACAATTTATTTAAGACTTATCGAATCCCCAAAAATTAACCACCTCATTCGACAAAAACGCAACTACGCTTAAGGTCCCCTTAAGAAATTATTGGTTCTGCGAGTTCATCGGTGCCCTCAGATTTCAATTCCGAGTACTGGTTCAAAAGATAGAAAAACTCGCTCGTTCGTTCACTGAACGTACCCGAGCCAAACTTCGGAAAATGATTCCGGGCACACCGGGCCTCAGAATCAGAAGCCGTCAAAAACTGCGTTCTTGTAAAATACAAAGCAAATTAAGAAAAAAATTTCCTTGAAATTTATGGGTCTTTACATTACTCCCACCTCAGGGCTTTACGTCTCCGTAAAGCTTCAACACAAACTAGGGATACAAAAGCGGTACTGAGCACGCATCTGAGCCTCCTGCTCTCATGTGCTCACCTAGAGGTTCCCATACTGCCAGTGAAAGCGCACCCGAGGAATCATCCATCCTCATAGGATCCACTCCTGTGAATCCTTGATTCCCACTGGAACCTCCGTGAAAGTCACCCCATTGCCAAAGTCCAGCTTCCCATGGTTGATGATATGCGAAGGGTCGAGCAAGTATCTCCTCAGTTGAGATACGTGGAAGTCGTCGTGCACCTGGTGCAACTGAGGTGGATGCGTCAAGCGGTAAACCACTTCGCCTACCCTGCTTAGGACCTAAGAAGGTCCACTGAACCTCCGGAATAACTTGACGCCTTGGACACATCCTTATAAACCTCGTCGAGGTGAAACCCGTATAAGGACGTGATCGTCATCCTCAAACTCTAGAGGCCTCCAAATCCTATTAGCATAAGGCTTCTGTCGGCCCTGTGCTGTCCTCATCTGCTCTTGGATGACCTGGACCTTCTCTAGTCTCATAAGAGTTGCTATGATTTCTTCTCTGCCGATAAGAGAAATCTGGTCTCATCCCCTGGATGAACCACATAATTGCCTAATACAGTCAATCCTGACATGAATGATGCTTTCATACCATGGATGACGTCGTAAGGCCTCGACGTAACTACCAAGAGATCAAACTGTCACTCTCGCCTCCAAGGGTCGAGTCACACTGTCGACATCAGTGTGAGGTCACTAGGTCTCCTCCAGTAGAAATCTCGAAAGTGAGGGTCAAGTCAACAGTCTTAACCGGGACCACTCAGTATCAACCAAACAAAAGGACAGGAAAGAAAAATTTACAAAGATAAGTGTCTTTTCATTATTACAGCTTATAGTACAAAGACACAAATGTAACAACAACAAAACTAGAAGCAACATGATCAATAGACTCCAGGTCTGGAGCTAGTCCCGCTCCTGTCCATCTACTTCCGGAGCTCCATGACCATAGGCCTCAGCTGCCTGAAGCTGAGCTCTCCCATGTCCTCCTATCCCCTGCGGTCGGGGTGGGCCTCCTGGTGGTGGTGGTGGCAACACCCCGATGCGTCGTCCAGCTCCAGCTACACGACCATCTCCTCTTCCGTGGCCTCCTGCTCCTTGCGGTCTGCCCTGATCGAACCTCTGCCTCTGCCTGGGAGGTTCTTCATTTAACTGTTGTTCATCTGCATGGCGGTTCGGACAGTCACATGCCATGTGACCAATACCGCCGCAGGAGTAACACTGTATACTCTCGGCACGACTGGCTCTTACTCCACCCAGGTTCCCCCACACAACTGAACCTGAGTCGTGCAGTCGGCCACCCGTAGGTCTGGTCCTCTTGGAGCTCTGCGTCATCTGTCTACTGTCTGCTGTAGAAGACTCTGCCGTAAGCCGACTAGTGGTGGGTCATGCTGCTGGAGACTGCCCAGCAAGGAAACTCTCCACTATAAGGGCTCTCTCCAACACCCCTGTCTGGGTCGGAATGCTGTGAGAAATAACTAAAGCTCTAATCTCCCGCCTGAGCCCCTGCTCGAAGGTTCGGGCCCTGAAGAACAGGTCTCGTACCATATCTGTGGAGTAGCACGAGAGGTCTGTGAACCTCGCTGAATACCGTGCCACTGTCATGCTGCCCTGCCGCAGCTGAAGTAGCTCCTGTATACGCACTGCTCGAAGGGTGGCTGGTACAAACTCTGCCCGGAACAGGCTCTCGAAGTCTGCCCAAAGAAGTGTCTCCTCATCATGCATCTGGAGCATCAGGATCCACCATCTGACTGCTGCTGCCTGAAGAAGGCTGACAGCAAGGATCACCTTGAAGTCTGTCGGTGTCCCCACTAGCCTGAAGACTCTCACCACAGCCTCCATCCAATCATCAGCCGCCTGCGGGTCCGTCTCTCCCCGGAACCTGGGTGGCCTCTGGCGTTGGAACTCGTGCATTGCGCTCAAGCGACGTGCACCCTATGCTGCTGGGGCTGGTGGCATCGGTGACCCAACAGGTAGTAGTACCGCTGGTGCGCCTACTGGTGCCTTAACTGGGATAGGGCCCTGTATTGAGGCCACGTCGCTCGGCGGGCTGTCAGTATGAACAACTCTCGGGGCTCTAGATGGTCATCCACAGGGAGGAATCCTAAAAGAAACAAACATGACACGGTCAAAAGACTTATACCTGGTGAGATGACCTGGTTTGAGCTGATATTTAAAAACTTCTGGAAACACACACGCAATCAGTGTTTTCGTGCACAAGGTCTGAAATCTGTTGTCAGGGTCCTGGTGTATGGATACGTCGGCCGCCCGCACCAACACTGGACTCCCTGAACTGAAAACCACACTCGGTACTCTTAACACTATTGCTTCACAGAAAGAAAATACCAGAGTTATAAGTTCTGCGGTAGAACCGACTCCTCTGATACCAATTTGTCACGACCCGTCCTCAGGGCCCGTGCCGTGACTACCCCAAGCCCGCCTTCCATAGGCCAGGGGATGGAGACTAGCACCAAAGTCGTAAATCCTGATAACTGGTAAGACATTGCCTTTATAAAAGTAAACAAAACAACACAGAGTACAAGAACAAGTAAAACACTAAGTACAATGAAAAGTGCTGAAAAGTAAATGGGCCAAAATACAAACCCAACTGAAAGTACAACTACAACTGAACAAAAGTAAAATAGAAAAAGACAATAGTTGGAAGAACGGAAGAGGCTCCTGGGACGTCCTCCTCGGATCCTACCTGAAGGATAGGTACAGATGGCACAGCTCCTGGATTGTCCACCACGAATCCTACCTGAAGGGTAGGTACAGATAGCCACCACAACGCCCTCGCCCATCAACCTCCTCTGAGTGTCGTCCGATTCGCCTGTGGTCTTCTCCAATCATCATCCCGGGACCCGACCTTCGCTGCAAATATCCCACAATTCCCGTGCGGCTTCGTTTGTCATTTTCCGACGTGGCGCGACGGCGCCGTGGCTTGTTCAACTTCATCGGCACGGTGCGACGGCGCCGCGCTTCTTAGCCCTTCCTCATAATTTCCGCGCGGTGCAATGGCACCGCGCCGCCTTTCACGTGCTGCAACAAATTCAAACAACAAGGGAGGAGGATGGTCAGCCGTGTTCATGCGGTCCGACCTCCTCCCGTTATTTTGATAGCAAGCGGCCATCTAATATAAGTTTACGTACGGTAGGGAAATAATTCACGGACAAAAACAATAATCCTCAACATCAATCCGCATGAAGGAACGATCCGCGGATCAACCTGGAATTGGTTGGTCCGCTCTCATCGTTCTTTTCTCAAAAGATAAGAGAACACCAAAATAAATTCCCCTACATCGATTCAAGGTTCGTTCGTCGTTGGCGCGGGAATCGGTGTCGCGAGAATGACGTCGCGGGGTCAGACGTAGATTCTGTGGA
The DNA here is from genome assembly GCA_963277665.1 of Viscum album. Lineage (NCBI taxonomy): Eukaryota > Viridiplantae > Streptophyta > Magnoliopsida > Santalales > Viscaceae > Viscum > Viscum album. The sequence continues at coordinate 424,423,451 of OY728134.1, forward strand.
CGTCAGGGTGCGTCCGAGGAGGAAACGACGTCTCCCCACTTGTTGCTATGGAAGAAGAGGATGGAGAACCGTGGACACTGAGTCGTTCTACATTGAAGGGAAGGTGTTCTTAATCGAAGAAGAATCATTCTTCGTCGAAGGAAAGTTCTCTTCTTATTCACACCAAAGCTCTCCCAAAAACTCAAGGACTTTGCTAAAGTTTTCTCCCACACCAAAAGCTCTAACTCAAAATAATATCCCATGATATTATTTTTATTCACACCACAAAGATTTAAAATTCAAACCAAACACTTAATTAAACAAATGAAGAGACTCATCTCATTAATTAAGGCATGTTGGCATGAATTAATGGTGGAAGGAAAAGGTGAAGAGTTACACAAAATAAGAGGACTTAACAAACTTAATGGAAGAGGAGATTAATGGGGAGTTGACACATTAAAAGAAAGGGAGTTTAAGGGGGGTAGTAGAGTTATACATTTAAAAACAAGGGGTGTTAAATGGGGGGAAGTTCGTGGGGGTTAAAGGGAAGGTGAAGGGTTGGGGTTTCGTGCGGACCCCACCACCCTTGGTCATATCCTCTCATGGGAAGTTAGGTGGGGTGTGGCCCCACATACAACTTCTCTATGAAGAAATTAACTTCCACATAAAATAAATTGTAACACTACAATTTATTTAAGACTTATCGAATCCCCAAAAATTAACCACCTCATGCGACAAAAACGCAACTGCGCTTAAGGTCCCCTTAAGCAATTATCGGCGCTGCGAGTTCATTGGTGCCCTCGGATTTCAATTCCGAGTACCGGTTCAAAAGATAGAAAAACTCTTCATTCACTGAACGTACCCGAGCCAAACTTTGGAAAATGATTCCAGGCACACCGGGCCTCGGAATCAGACGCCGTTAGAAACTGTGTTCTTGTAAAATTCCAAATAAAATTAAGAAAAAAATTTCCTTGAAATTTCCGGGTCTTTACATTACTCCCACCTCAGGGATTTACGTCCCCATAAAGCTTCAACACAAACTAGGGATACAAAAGTGGTACTGAGAACGCATCTGAGCCTCCTGATCTCATGTGCTCACCTGGAGGTTCACATACTGCCAGTGAAAGGGCACCTGAGGAATCATCCATCCTCATAGGATCCGCTCCTGTCGATCCTCGATTCCCCCTGGAACCTCCGTGAAAGTCACCCCATCGCTAAAGTCCAGCTTCACATGGTCGATGATATGCGAAAGGTCGAGCACGTATCTCCTCAGTTGAGATACGTGGAAGTCGTCGTGCACCTGGTGCAACTGAGGTGGATGCATCAAGCGGTAAACCACTTCGCCTACCCAGATGAGGACCTAAGAAGGTCCACTGAACCTCTGGTATAACTTATCGCCTTGGACACATCTCCGTAAACCTCGTCGAGGTGAAACCCATATAAGGACGTGATAGTCATCCTAGAACTCTAGAGGCCTCCAAATCCTGTCAGCATAAGGCTTCTGTCGGCCCTGTGCTATCCTCATCCGCTCTTGGATGACCTGGACCTTCTCTAGTCTCACAAGAGTTGCTATGATTTCTTCTTTGCCGATAAGAGAAATCCAGTTTCATCCCCTGGATGAACCACATTCATTGCCTAATACAGTCAATCCTGACATGAATGATGCTTTCATGCCATGGATGACGTCGTAAGGCCTCGACGTAACTACCAAGAGATCCAACTGTCACTCTTGCCTCCAAGGGTCGAGTCACACTCTCGGCATCAGTGTGTGGTCACTAGGTCTCCTCCAGTAGAAATCTCGAAAGTGAGGGTCAAGTCAACAGTCTTAACCGGGACCACTCAGTATCAACCAAACAAAAGGACAAGAAATAAAACTTTACAAAGATAAGTGTCTTTTCATTATTGCAGCTCATAGTACAAAGACACAAATGTAACAACAACAAAACTAGAAGAAACAAGATCAATAGCCTCTAGGTCTGGAGCTAGTGCCGCTCCTGTCCATCTGCTTCTGGAGCTCCATGACCATAGGCCTCAGCTGCCTAAAGCTGAGCTCTCCCATGTCCTCCTATCCCCTGCGGTTGGGGTGGGCCTCCTGGTGGTGGTGGTGGCAACACCCCGATGTGTCGTCCACCTCCAGCTGCACGGCCAGCTCCTGTTCCATGGCCTCCTGCTCCTTGCGGTCTGCCCTGATCGAACCTCTGCCTCTGCCTGGGAGGTTCTTCATTTAACTGCTGGTCATCTGCATGGCGGGTCGGACAGTCACGTGCCATGTGACCAATCCCGCCGCAGGAGTAACACTGTCCACTCTCGGCATGACTGGCTCTGGCTCCACCCCGGTTCCCCCACACAACTGAACCTGAGTCGTGCAGTCGGCCACCCGTAGGTCTGGTCCTCTTGGACCTCTACGTCATCTGTCTACTGTCTGCTGTAGAAGACTCTGCCGCAAGCCGGCTAGTGGTGGGTCGTGCTGCTGGAGACTGCTCAGCAAGGAAACTCTCCACTAAGAGGGATCTCTCCAACACCCATGTTTGGGTTGGAATGCTGTGAGAAACAACAGAAGCTCTAATCTCCTGCCTGAGCCCCTGCTCGAAGGTTCGGGCCCTCAAGAAAGGGTCTCGTACCATATCTGTGGAGTAGCGCGAGAGGTCTGTGAACCTCGCTGAATACTGTGCCACTGTCATGATGCCCTGCTGCAGCTGAAGTAGCTCCTGTATACGCACTGCTCGAAGGGTGGCTGGTACAAACTCTACCCGGAATAGGCTCTCGAAGTCTGCCCAAATAAGTGTCGCCTCGTCATGCATCTGGAGCATCAGGCTCCACCACCTGCCTGCTGCTGCCTGAAGAAGGCTGACAACAAGGATCACCATGAAGTCTTCCGATGTCCCCACTAGCCTGAAGACTCTCACCACAGCCTCCAGCCAATCCTCAGTCGCATGTGGGTCCGTCTCTCCCCGGAACCTGGGTGGACTCTGGCGCTGGAACTAGTGCAGTGCGCTCAAGCGACGTGCACCCTCTACTGCTGGGGCTGGTGGCATCGGTGGCCCAACGGGTAGTAGTACCGCTGGTGCGCCTACTGGTGCCTTAACTGGGATAGGTCCCTGTACTAAGGCCACGTTGCTCGGTGGGCTGTCATTACGAACAACTCTCCGGGCTCTAGATGGTCGTCCGTGGGGAGGCATCCTGAAAGAAACAAACATGACACGGTCAAAAGACTTATACCTGGTGAGATGACCTGGTTTGAGCTGATATTTAAAAACTTCTGGAAACACACACGCAATCAGTGTTTTCGTGCACAAGGTCTGAAATCTGTTGTCAGGGTCCTGGTGTATGGATACGTCGGCCGCCCGCACCAACACTGGACTCCCTGAACTGAAAACCACACTCGGTACTCTTAACACTATTGCTTCACAGAAAGAAAATATCAGAGTTATAAGTTCTGCGGTAGAACCGACTCCTCTGATACCAATTTTTCACGACCCGTCCTCGGGGCCCGTGCCGTGACTACCCAAAGCCTGCCTTCCATAGTCCAGGGGATGGCGACTAGCACCAAAGGCGCAAATCCTGATAACTGGGAAGGCATTGCCTTTATAAAAGTAAAAAAAACACCACAGAGTACAATTGGAAGTAAAACACTAAGTACAAAGAGAAGTGATGAAAAGTAAATGGGCCAGAATACAAACCCAACTGAAAGTACAACTACAACTGAACAAAAGTACAACTGAAAAAGACAACAGCTAGAACAACGGAAGCAGCTTCTGGGACGTCCTCCTCGGATCCTACCTGAAGGGTAGGTACAGATGGCTCAGCTCCTGGATCGTCCACCACGGATCCTACCTGAAGGGTAGGTACAGATAGCCTCCACAATGCCCTCGTCCATCAACCTCCTCCGAGTGTCGTCTGATTCGCCTGCGGTCTTCGCCAATCATCATCCTCGGACCCGACCTTCACTGCAAAGATCATGAAACGCCCGTGCGGCTTCGTTTGTCGTTTTCCAGCACGGCGCGATGGCTCCGTGGCTTGTTCAACTTCATCGGCGCGGCGCGATGGCGCCGCGCTTCTTAGCCCTTCCTCATAATTTCCGCATGGTGCAACGGCACCGCGCCGCCAATCACATGCAGCAACAAATTCAAACAACAAGGGGGGAGGAGGGTCGGCCGTGTTCGTGCGGTCTGACCTCCTCCCGTTATATTGATAGCAAGAAACCATCTAATAGAATTTGACATACGGTAAGGAAATAATTCACGGACAAAAACAATAATCCTCAACATCAATCCGCATGAAGGAACAATCCACGGATCAACCTCGAATTGGTTGGTCCGCGCTCGTCGTTCTTTTCTCAAAAGATAAGAGAACACCAAAATAAATTCCCCTACCTCGATTCAAGGTCCGTTCGTCGTCGACGTGGAAATCGGTGCCGCGAGAATGACGTCGCGGGGTCGGACGTAGATTCCGTGGATGTCAGGGTGCGTCCGAGGAGGAAACGAGGTCTCCTCACTTGTTTCTATGGAAGAAGAGGATGGAGAACCGTGGACGCTAAGTCGTTCTACATTGAAGGGAAGGTGTTCTTAATCGAAGAAGAACTATTCTTCGTCAAAGGGAAGTTCTCTTCTTCTTCACACCAATGCTCTCCCAAAAACTATAGGACTTTGCTAAAGTTTTCTCCCACACCAAAAGCTCCAACTCAAAATAATATCCCATGATATTATTTTTATTCACACCACAAAGATTTAAAATTCAAACCAAACCACTTAATTAAACAAATGAAGAGACTCATCTCATTAATTAAGGCATGTTGGCATGAATTAATGGTGGAAGGAAAAGGTGGAGAGTTACACAAAATAAGAGGAGTTAATAAACTTAATGGAAGAGGAGATTAATGGGGAGTTGACACAATAAAAGCAAGGGAGTTTAAGGGGGGTTGTAGAGTTATACATTTAAACACAAGGGGTGTTAAATGGGGGGAAGTTCGTGGGGGTTAAAGGGAAGGTGAAGGGTTGGGGTTTTGTGCGGACCCCACCACCCTTGGTCATACCCTCTCATGGGAAGTTAGGTGGGGTGTGGCCCCACCTCCAACTTCTCTATGAAGAAATTAACTTCCACATAAAATAAATTGTAACACAATAATTTATTTAAGACTTATCGAATCCCCAAAAATTAACCACCTCATGCGACAAAAACGCAACTGCGCTTAAGGTCCCATTAAGAAATTATTGGTGCTGCGAGTTCATCGGTGCCCTCGGATTTCAATTCCGAGTACCGGTTCAAAAGATAGAAAAACTCGCTCGTTCGTTCACTAAACGTACCCGAGCCAAACTTCGGAAAATGATTCCGGGCACACCGGGCCTCGGAATCAGATTCCGTCAGAAACTGCGTTCTTGTAAAATTCCAAAGAAAATTAAGAAAAAATTTTCCTTGAAATTTACAGGTCTTTACATTACTCCCACCTCAGGGCTTTATGTCCCCGTAAAGCTTCATCACAAACTAGGGATAAAAAAGCGGTACTGAGCACGCATCTGAGCCTCCTGCTCTCATGTTCTCACCTGGAGGTTCCCATACTGCCAGTGAAAGTGCACCCGAGGAATCATCCATCCTCATAGGATCCACTCCTGTCGATCCTCGATTCCCACTGGAACCTCCATGAAAGTCACCCCATTGCCAAAGTCCAGCTCCCCATGGTCGATGATATGCGAAGGGTCGAGCACGTATCTCCTCATTTTAGATACGTGGAAGTCATCATGCACCTGGTGCAACTAAGGTGGATGCATCAAGCGATAAACCACTTCGCCTACCCAGCTGAGGACCTAACAAGGTCCACTGAACCTACTGAATAACTTGCCGCCTTGGACACATCTCTGTAAACCTCGTCGAGGTGAAACCCATATAAGGACGTGATCGTCATCCTCCAACTCTAGAGGCCTCCAAATCCTGTCAGCATAAGGCTTCTGTCGGCCCTGTGCTGTCCTCATCCGCTCTTGGATGAGCTGGACCTTCTCTAGTCTCACAAGAGTTGACATGATTTCTTCTTTGCCGATAAGAGAAATCCGGTCTCATCCCCTGGATGAACAACATTCATTGCCTAATACAGTCAATCCTGACATGAATGATTCTTTCATGCCATGGATGACGTCGTAAGGCCTCGACGTAACTACCAAGAGATCCAACTATCACTCTCGCCTCCAAGGGTCGAGTCACACTGTCGGCATCAGTGTGAGGTCACTAGGTCTCCTCCAGTAGAAATCTCGAAAGTGAGGGTCAAGTCAACAGTATTAACCGGGACCACTCAGTATCAACCAAACAAAAGGACAGGAAAGCAAACTTTACAAAGATAAGTGTCTTTTAATTATTTCAGCTCATAGTACAAAGACACAAATGTAACAACAACAAAACTAGAAGCAACATGATCAATAGCCTCCAGGTCTGGAGCTAGTCCTGCTCCTGTCCATCTACTTCCAGAGCTCCATGACCATAGGCCTCAGCTGCCTGAAGCTGAGCTCTCCCATGTCCTCCTGTCCCCTGCGGTCGGGGTGGGAATCCTGGTGGTGGTGGTGGCAACACCCCGATGCGTCGTCCACCTCCAGCTGTACGGCCATCTCCTCTTCCATGGCCTCCTTCTCCTTGCGGTCTGCCCTGATCGAACCTCTGCCTCTGCCTGGGAGGTTCTTCATTTAAATGCTGGTCATCTGCATGGCGGGTCGGACAGTCACGTACCATGTGACCAATCCCGCCGCAGGAGTAACACTGTCCACTCTCGGCACGACTGGCTCTGACTCCACCCCGATTCCCCCGCACAACTGAACCTAAGTCGGGCAGTCGGCCACCCGTAGGTCTGGTCCTCTTGGACCTCTGCGTCATCTGTCTACTGTCTGCTGCAGAAGACTCTGCCGCAAGCCGGCTAGTGGTGGGTTGTGCTGCTGGAGACTGCTCAGCAAGGAAACTCTCAACTAAGAGGGCTCTCTCCAACACCCCTGTCTGGGTCGGAATGCTGTGAGAAACAACAGAAGCTCTAATCTCCCTCCTGAGCCCCTGATCGAAGGTTCGGGCCCTGAAGAACGGGTCCCGTACCATATCTGAGGAGTAGCGCGAGAGGTCTGTGAACTTCACTGAATACTGTACCACTGTCATGCTGCCCTGCCGCAGCTGAAGTAGCTCCTGTATACGCACTGCTCGAAGGGTGGCTGGTACAAACTCTTCCCGGAACAGGCACTCGAAGTCTGCCCAAAGAAGTGTCACCTCGTCATGCATATGGAGCATCAGGCTCCACCATCTTCCTGCTGCTGCCTGAAGAAGGCTAACAGCAAGGATCACCATTAAGTCTGCCGACGTCCCCACTAGCCTGAAGACTCTCACCAGAGCCTCCAGCCAATCCTCAGTCGCCTGCGAGTCCATCTCTCCCCGGAACCTGGGTGGCCTCTGGCGCTGGAACTCGTGCAGTACGCTCAAGCGACGTGCACCCTCTACTGCTGGGGCTGGTGGCATCGGTGTCCCAACAGGTAGTAGTACCGCTGGTGCGCCTGTTGGTGCCTTAACTGGGATAGGGCCCTGTACTGAGGCCACGTCGCTCGATGGGCTATCAGTACGAACAACTCTCGGGGCTCTAGATGGTCGTCTGTGGGGAGGCATCCTGAAAGAAACAAACATGACACGGTCAAAAAACTTATACCTAGTGAGCTGACCTAGTTTGAGATGATATTTAAAAACTTATGGAAACACACACGTAATTAGTGTTTTCGTGCCCAAGGTCTGAAATCTGTTGTCAGGGTCCTGGTGTATGGATACGTCGGCCGCCCGCACCAACACTGGACTCCCTAAACTGAAAACCACACTCGGTACTCTTAACACTATTGCTTCACAGAAAGAAAATATCAGAGTTATAAGTTCTGCGGTAGAACTGAATCCTCTGATACCAATTTTTCACGACCTGTCCTCGGGCCCCGTGCCGTGACTACCCAAAGCCCGCCTTCCATAGGCCATGGGATGGCGACTAGCACCAAAGGCGTAAATCCTGATAACTGGGAAGGCATTGACTTTATAAAAGTAAACAAAACACCATAGAGTACAAGAGGAAGTAAAACACTAAGTACAAAGAGAAGTGCTGAAAAGTAAATGGTCCAAAATACAAACCCAACTAAAAGTACAACTACAACTGAACAAAAGTACAACAGAAAAAGACAACAGCTGGAAGAACGAAAGAGACTCCTGGGACGTCCTCCTCGGATCCTACCTGAAGGGTAGGTACAGATGGCGCAGCTCCTGGATCATCCACCACGGATCCTCCCCGAAGGGTAGGTACAGATAGCCTTCACAACGCCCTCGCCCATCAACCTCCTCCGAGTGTCGTCCGATTCGCCTGCGGTCTTCGCCAGTCATCATCCTGGGACCCGACCTTCACTACAAAGATCCCAGAACGCCCGTGCGGCTTCATTTGTCGTTTTCCAGTGCGGAGAGACGGCGTCGTGGCTTGTTCAACTTCATCGGCGCGGCGCGACAGCGCCGTGCTTCTTAGCCCTTCCTCATAATTTCCGCGTGGTGCAACGGCACCGCGCCACCTTTCACGTGCGGCAAAAAATTCAAACAACAAGGGGGGAGGAGGGTCAACCGTGTTCGTGCGGTCCGACCTCCTCCCATTATATTTATAGCAAGAGGCCATCTAATAGAAGTTGACGTACGATAAGGAAATAATTCACGGACAAAAACAATAATCCTCAACATCAATCCGCATGAAGGAACGATCCGCAGATCAACCTGGAATTGGTTGGTCCGCGCTCGTCATTCTTTTCTCAAAAGATAAGAGAACACCAAAATAAATTCCCCTACCTTGATTCAAGGTTCGTTCGTCGTCGGCGCGGAAATCAGTGTCGCGATAATGACGTCGCGGGGTCGGACGTAGATTCCGTGGACGTCAGGGTGCGTCCGAGGAGGAAATGACGTCTCCTCACTTGTTGCTATGGAAGAAGTGGATGGAGAACCGTGGACGCTGAGTCATTCTACATTGAAGGGAAGGTGTTCTTAATCGAAGAATAACCGTTCTTCGTCGAAGGAAAGTTCTCTTCTTCTTCACACCAAAGCTCTCCCAAAAACTCTAGGACCTTGTTAATGTTTTCTCCCACACCAAAAGCTCTAACTCAAAATAATATCCCATGATATTATTTTTATTCACATTAAAAAGATTTAAAATTCAAACCAAACCACTTAATTAAACAAATGAAGAGACTCATCTCATTAATTAAGGCATGTTGGCATGAATTAATGGTGGAAGGAAAAGGTGAAGAGTTACAAAAAATAAGAGGAGTTAACAAACTTAATGGAAGAGGAGATTAATGGGGAGTTGACACATTAAAATCAAGGGAGTTTAAGGGGGGTTGTAGAGTTATACATTTAAACACAAGGGGTGTTAAATGGGGGAAAGTTTGTGGGGGTTAAAGGGAAGGTAAAGGGTTGGTGTTTCGTGCGGACCCCACCACCCTTGGTCATACCCTCTCATGGGAAGTTAGGTGGGGTGTGGCCCCACCTCCAACTTCTCTATGAAGAAATTAACTTCCACATAAAATAAATTGTAACACTACAATTTATTTAAGACTTATCGAATCCCCAAAAATTAACCACCTCATGCGACAAAAACGCAACTGCACTTAAGTTCCCCTTAAGCAATTATCGACGCTGCGAGTTCATCGGTGCCCTCAGATTTCAATTCCGAGTACCGGTTCAAAAGATAGAAAAACTCACTCGTTCGTTCACTGAACGTACCCGAGCCAAACATCGGAAAATGATTCCGGGAACACCGGGCCTCAGAATCAGACGCCGTTAGAAACTGCATTCTTGTAAAATTCCAAAGAAAATTAAGAAAAAATTTTCCTTGAAATTTTCGGGTCTTTACATTACTCCCACAACAGGGCTTTACGTCCCCGTAAAGCTTCAACAGAAACTAGGGATACAAAAGCGATACTGAGCACGCATCTGAGCCTCCTGCTCTCATGTGCTCACCTGATGGTTCCCATACTGCCAGTGAAAGAGCACCCGAGGAATCATCCATCCTAATAGGATCTGCTCCTGTCGATCCTCGATTCCCACTGGAACCTCCGTGAAAGTCACCCCATCACCAAAGTCCAGCTCCCCATGGTCGATGATATGCGAAGGGTCGAGCACGTATCTCCTCAGTTGAGATACGTGGAAGTCTTCGTGCACCTGGTGCAACTGAGGTGGATGCGTTGAGCGGTAAACCACTTCGCCTACCCAGCTGAGGACCTAAGAAGGTCCACTGAACCTCCAGAATAATTTGCCGCCTTGGACACATCTCCGTAAACATCGTCGAGGTGAAACCCGTATAAGGACGTGATCATCATCCTCGAACTCTAGAGGCCTCAAAATCCTGTCAGCATAAGGCTTCTGTCGGCCCTGTGCTGTCCTCATCCCCTCTTGGATGACCTGGACCTTATCTAGTCTCACAAGAGTTGCTATGATTTCTTCATTGCTGATAAGAGAAATCTGGTCTCATCCCCTGGATGAACCACATTCATTGCGTAATACAGTCAATCCTGACATGAATGATGCTTTCATGCCATGGATGACGTCGTAACGCCTCGACGTAACTACCAAGAGATCCAACTGTCACTCTCGCCTCCAAGGGTCTAGTCACACTGTCGGCATCAGTGTGAGTTCACTAGGTCTCCTCTAGTAGAAATCTCGAAAGTGAGAGTCAATTCAACAGTCTTAACCGGGACCACTCAGTATCAACCAAACAAAAGGACAGGAAAGTAAACTTTACAAAGATAAGTGTCTTTTCATTATTGAAGCTCATAGTACAAAGACACAAATGTAACAACAACAAAACTAGAATCAACATGATCAATAGACTCCAGGTCTGAAGCTAGTCCCGCTCCTGTCCATCTGCTTCTGGAGCTCCATGACCATAGGCCTCAGCTGCCTGAAGATGAGCTCTCCCATGTCCTCCTGTCCCCTGCGGTCGGGGTGGGCCTCCTGGTGGTGGTGGTGGCAACACCCCGATGCGTCGTCCACCTCCAGCTGCATGGCTAGATCCTCTTCTATGGCCTCCTGCTCCTTGCGGTCTGCCTTGATCGAACCTCTGCCTCTGCTTGGGAGGTTCTTCATTTAACTGCTGGTCATCTGCATGGCAGGTCGGACAGTCACGTGTCATGTGACCAATCCCGCCGCAGGAGTAACAGTGTCCACTCTCGGCACAACTGGCTCTGACTCCACCCCGGTTCCCCCACACAACTGAACCTGAGTCGTGCAGTCGGCCACCCGTAGGTCTGGTCCTCTTGGACCTCTATTTCATCTTTCTACTGTCTGCTGCAGAAGACTCTGCCGCAAGCCGGCTAGTGGTGGGTCGTGCTGCTGGAGACTGCTCAGCAAGGAAACTCTCCACTAAGAGGGCTCTCTCATCCCCTGTGTGTTTGTTGTACACATATGACTTTAGATGTATGATTGTGTATGTATGATGAGTTTATTATGAATTTATGGTTTAGTTTATTGTATGAATGAGTTATTTATATGGATTTTATTTTTTATTAAATAATTTTCATTAAAATATTAATTTTTGTAACATGTTTAGAGGTGGTTTCTGATAACCACTTGTACATAGATTTCTTTTTCTATTTACAATTGGTTATCAGGTACTACTGTTATGTACTATAGTGGGGGTTATGTTAATTCCAAAATTTTTATTTTTCTCTTTATTTTTAATTTTGAAAAAAATATACCACTAACTGAATAAAGAACCATTTCTAAGTACCCAAAAAATGACACATATAAAAACCACTGATAAACTATAAAAAATCACCGCTAAATGATTGCAGATTATGAAATATTTGGATGTTTACATAACCTCCACTAAACAATTTAATGATATTCTAAACCTACAAGACTAGAAAAACAATTCCTTTCACTCTTTGTTTCTTTGTAGGGTTAGGATCAAAACATGAGGGTTGGATCTTAACTTGTAGGATTGAATTGAGATCGTAAGGGTCAAATTAAGTCACTATGTATATTTTATACATCTTTCTAAAAAAACGATACAAATATTATTATTTATATTTTTTAAAATGATGGAAAAATCCACCTGTTCATTACATTAGAGATATATTTTTAATGATTTTTATTCAAGCAAGTGATATCATGGAGTTTCTAGATAGAGGTGATGCTTGAGAAGATACAACCTACAATGTAGAGAATGAGAATGTTTCACAAGGATAGGCATTTCCAAAAGATATTGCGTGTGATATTCTCCATCATGCGATAGGGAAGAGAAGGGTGAGAACATAGTATTGTACGATCCTATGATCCAAATCATGAGTTTGACTGCAACCATTAAATATAAGAAACTTTCAAAAGAATTTATGAATGAAGCAGCTAAATTAAGGTGTATATGGAATAAAAAAACATGTTCTAAACTGAAAATAAACCTGAGGTGATAAATACCAATATAATTTTAGACATTGTGTTAAGAAGATTAAAAAAACTATTCATTGAATATTTCAAAAAATGATCATCTATAAGAAAATTTGGAATTTTTTTCACATCAGGAATCCTTTTCCTATCATTTTAATAACAAAATGTGTGTTAAAATTATATTCCACTGTATATTACATGTAGTTATTTATAGGGGTGAAAAAATGGGTGGTTAACTAGACAGTTAACCAAAAAATGAAAAAAACAACTCAATGATTATACTAAAATGGATTTTGTTTAGTAAAAATTTTATTAAGTTAATTATAGAAAATATTTATCTATTTTAGGATATTAATTTTAGTAATCAAAAACAAAAAAATAACCAAATTTATGTTTTTTAAAATTATTGATAATTTATTATGCAAAATTCCAGGATAAATTGTATATAACAATCCAAAAAACAAAATATTTTTTACTGATACTTAATGAAATGATTTATTTATGATATAGGGATTTAGACCAATGTAGATAGAATATGAATTTTTTACATAATGTTTTTGAATGAAAAAAATAATACTGAATGATTAAGAAAAATTGATAACCAAAATGGGAAAAAATAAAAATAAAATGGTATTGAATTTAGTAATTAAAATGTTAACAAACAATCCAAATGATTTTCAATTTTTTGTTTGTTTATAAACAAAACCAAAATTATCCCACCCCAAATTACTAGTACCTTTACTAGGACATACATATTGGATTATTGAAAATATGTATTCAAATAATTAATGTTTTATTCCACTGTGTATAGTGCACACTGTATATTTGACTGCATCCATCAACTCCACCCAATATTGTGTTAGTATTACCACTTCAGGCCTATATATTGACATTTCAATTTAGGAAAAAGAATATTAAATAGAAATAAATACCTGGTAATGCAAATTTATTTCTAAGATACAAAAAGAAAAATATAAAAGGAAGAATTTTTTATATATAAATTTAAACCACACAAACATGTTCATAAAAAACATCAAATATGAAGCATGATTCTGGCTTCTCTATCAATATGATTTCTTCCCAACCATCTTATTAAGACATTTTATAGAAAATTAATTAGTTTTTATGAAATAAATCACATAAATAAACATATATTAATGAATCATGTATAAATAAAAAATATTTCACTATAAAACATCAATGAAACTGAAACCTATGATTCTATAATTATGTAATAATATGATGTAAATCCTAAAAATAAATATATATAAATGAATTACTGTATGAAGAGTAGAAATTAGGAAAAAAATAATCTTCTGTGAGAGTTCAAACAACAACCAAATACCCCCTCCAAAATTTGTAATCCACCACCTTGGGTGACCTAAAATGATTTGGATGATTAACCTGTTTGAAAAGGAGCTCATCTCGATGAAACCAAATCATCCAAATAATTGAGTAGTGGTCATAAAATATTACAACGGGGGGTGAGGAGACCGACTATACCAGATTAGATGTAAAATCAAAAGAAAAATCATTGACCAACTCAGACTTCCATCGCTAAAATTTCCAAATAAACACCCCTAGCTCGGGGACAATTCAAAATCGCATGTTAAGGGGATAAGATTTTTTAAGATCAATGGGAGAACAAATGGTCACTCATTGAAAGTTGATTTAATAGAAAATATATTTTGGGGAGGATCACAAAACAAATATTCTACAAACAATGATTTTAGGTGGGATAATTAACTCCCAAAGTAACTTCTAGGGTTGATACACCAAAGAGGGAGGGAAGTAAAGAGTAATCCTGTAGCATGATTTGAAAGAATAAGAACCAAAGGTCCCCTTAATCTAGCACAAATGATATGATAATCCTATTATTTAAATAATAATACAATGAATAATATCATATTCCCTATCATTAAACTGGGAAGTAACATTATCCAAACACCGTCAATCCCAATTATCATTAAAGTACCTCTCAAACCTTGGAATTATTAAATATTGGAACATATAGTGATGTATACCTTATGCTATAGTGATAAACTATCTTAGGGACACTCTAAATATTAAGCCTCTCTCTATCACTGATTCTCCAATAGACACCCTTATTCAAAATCCAATGTTCACCACATAAACTTCTCTAATAAAACTAGTCTCTGGCCCTAAGAATGCATTCAAACAATATGAATAAGGATAATAATTAATAAAAATAATCTAGGAACACAAATAATTATGTTTCTAAAGGTTCAAATACTAATTATCTTGAAAATGATCTTTAAAGATCTCAATTTCATGAATCCAAAACCCCCACAAGCCTTTGGTACAAATAACATATCCCTTTCCACCTAGATGGGTTTCTTTTTTCTATACTAATATCACAATAAAAAGTCCAAAAATCATGAAAATAACTAATATATATTATTACTTGGGAGATGAAAAATGGACATGAAACATGTGGGGATATATTAGGGAGACTCTAGGATAAGAATATCTTTACCTTCATTAAAAAATCCATTACTAGAAAGTATCCTAATTTTATAATCAGTTCTATCAATAATAGAAGATAATAGCTCTTTCTTTGAACTTTCAAAAACCATAGGAAGGATATAGTTTTTTTGTTTTTATCCAATAATTAGACAAAAAAATCCACGTTGATAATAATTTATATAAGTAATGAAACATCAGCTAAAGTAGATCTAAAATTTAGATAAGTTAATTGAATAGACCAATGATGTTTCATATATGGAATCAATATTCTTGATGACATGGTGTTCCTATTAAGTGAAATGATAAAGTAACATGTTGTCATTTGTAAATAGTAAATGGGAGATAAGGGGATGTGTCGACATGCCTTTTCACCATGAATCAGTTTATTCTTTTCTAAAGCTATGATAAGATTAGTAAAAACATCATCCATAAAGATAAAAATGTATAGGGAAGGACTATCTCCCTAAAAAATCCCGCAAGAGGAAATAAAGATTCAAGAGTGATTTACATTAAACTTGGTCTTCAACCAAATAGATTAAACACAGTACATAATTACATCCACCCCTTAGTTATAATATCCCATCCTTCTAATAACAAAATTCAAGAAATTTTCATTCGACCCTATCATATGCTTTAGTCATGACCAATTTTTAGGCCCTGAAACCCCTTTTAGAGATAGAGGGTCTTCATTTAGGGAAAATATCATGGGAAACAATAGTATTATCCTATATGGTCTATTTTTGGCACAAATGGATATTTATTTTTTGAAACAATGGATGACAACAAAATTCTATGATGATTGACCATAATTTTTTATAAAATTTTGTAAGTCACAATGAAAATAATAATATGTCTGAATTAAAAAACTCTATATGGATTTTTCACTTTGGTAACCAGGGTGATTATGGTTTCATTAATTTAATTAAAGAAATTCATACCTTTCTATAATTATTTCATGTGTTCTGTGATATTGGACCCTATAATATGCCGAAGTGCTTGAAGAAAAGGGCATGAAGTCCAACCAGGCTGGGGGCCATAGTGGAATATATTTGAAAATGATCCAAGATGACCTCTTTATCTTTTATGTATTTTGTAGGATCATTATTCATAGAATATGTGACAACTAGAGTGATAAATGGGGTAACATCAGAAGAAATAAAAGGTCCCCTAGAAGAGTACAAATCATGAATGAATCTCAAAATAATATCCTTGATTTCACTCTCCCGCATTTTGATTCCTACCTCAAAACTCTCTAATTATGAAATAAATTTATTCCTTTGTCTTACTAACTCATTTTTATAGAAATATAATGTATTATGTTCTACATTATTAATGCATGATTTCCTTTCCTTCATGAACCTTAAACTCTCTTTATTTCTAAGATTTATTTATAACTCTTTTTTAAGAGACAAAATCCACTATATCATAAATGTAAAAGTAGGGTTATAATAACACAACTTTAGAGTCTTCCCAATACATTAAATCTCAAAATCAAAATTATGAAATTTAGATCTACTTTATATCTTAAGAAAAATAACCACTTTTCTAATTTTAGAATAGTAATCAGTATTATAAGAATTCCATGATGACCAAACCATGACTTTATTGTTCCCCTCCTTCATCCACATGCTTTTATACCTAAAAAAACATATATTTTTAACTATCATATCACTTTTTTTGTGATAATAATATCAAGTGTTTTTGAAGAAATAGAAGGATGATGGGAGACCATAAACAAATGAAAAAAGATCTATCCACTAATAAGACCCCATAAATCTATCAAGTAATTTAGATATCCTAGTTATCTTAGACATTCCCATTTACCAAGGGAATATATTTTATTTGAATCTCATATTAGACAACACCATAGGCTTCAAAAAATCTTGGAACTCTTTTATAATAGATTGATTCCTAAAAGAACCCTGCCTTTTTTTCCAGGAGTAGTATTTCATTGATTCTCCCCAACTAATAAAGGGATATAGATATCATTTCTCAAAAAATATGGTAGATCCCATAAGTTTTGTTTATCAATATGATTTTTCCATCTATAAAATCCCATGATTAGTCATTATACAATCCCATACTACTGAATGGAAGTTGTAATATTATTTTTTGAATAATTTTTAAATTTATCAACTATATCATATTTACAAATAATTCATAATCCACATGCATGAACCTGTATACCAATAAAAAAACTACATTGAGGAACCAAATTATAGACCACACTAACCATGTCCCTTATTTCTGACATTATTTCATACTAGAAAACCACATCTGGAATGTTTTTTGAGCATAAAAAATTGAGCGATCTAATTTTTCATGGATTGGAGAGACCATGAGAGTTATAATAAAAGTTATTCATTGCTTCATACATACTGTAACTTCTTGATAAACCATAAAAGGTAGATACTAAAATTTATATGAATATCATGATCCAAATACCTTGATGAATCTAAACCCACCGATATAATGAAGCCACCAATCTTAAAAAAGAAAATATGAACTCGATGAAGCTAGAAGAAAACATGGATATGAAAAATATTCCAAAATAAATATTTTGAACTAAACTTAATGAAGATCACAATACAACTACCATCAGATGAAACATATTTAAAGAAACAGATAAAGATATCAAATGAATATCCAAATTCAATAATGATTCCAATCCTACTAAAATTGGATGAAGATTACAATTTGACAACAATCATACAAAAAATATGTGGAAGAAAAAATATGATCAAAACTCAACAGAGATCCCAATTCAACTATGATCAAATGAAAAAATCAGAACCTGATGAAGCCACTGATGTGAAATAGAAGATGAAGTTACTGGTCTAATAAATTAGTTAAGAACCTAGTTAAGTAGATTTGATGAACTTGAAGAAGCATATTTATAGTTGATGATACATGGTGATGATCCAAAAGAACAATACTTATCTTCAACAATATGATTATGAAGAAAGTTCATAAAAAATTGAAGACAAATACATGGAAACTAAACAACAAAATAGAGAAATAGATCACAAAGAGGTGAAAAAAACAATGCAAACCCATATAAGAGGACCATTATAGTAGATAAAAAACATCTCATGGATTTAAAAATTTTAATATAAAATATATATAATGTCATAGCTGTAACATCCCAACCCAAACCACCAGGTCTAAGACAAAATGTAACATGACCTCATGCCCACCTCCCCATACACAAGAGGTTTACAACTAGTAGTGAGGGTCTATGTATGATAGTGGGGAGACTATAACCTATGTACCATTTCATTATGTAGTATAAATAATAATAATAATAATAATAAGATAATGAATAAATAATCAGAGTAAATGTGAAAAACTGAATATGACATACATAAAATAAATAACTACCTCCTAGTGTGGTAATCATGTCCATAGTATGTAAAATAGATGAAATAAAGACTACATATACATTATATATCATCCTCATCCACCACCAAATCCATGATACAAAACTAATCCATCTACCACATAACCCTTTCAATTCATCGATTCTCTCATAAAATCAATAAGTGCATCGAAATTTGCAAGTAGGTTGTGAGTATAATACTCAATAGGACAACACCAATCCATCCTTAGCTGGTGTTATCAATTATAAAAATTGTATTCCATAATAATAACAAATGAGGTAAGAATAAACACACAATTCAAAAATGATTAGTAGTGCGTTAGATAAGCCACCACCAAACCCCTAATCATACATTCTTTAGATTGTTTTTAGAAATATAACCGTGGAATGTATCATGGAGCACGAACCAGTGAAAAGTGCTTAGAATCCATCTCTGAATAGACTAGTTCGTGGAACTTAGAATCCATATCTGAGTGTTAGTAAGATCATGGAACAATAATACACTCAAAATACATCTCTCAACAATGTTAAGACACTAATACATGGATTAAATTAGGGATCAGAATTTAGACTCATGTCACAAGTCCCACTAAAAATCTATCGTGTTCCAGTGATGCCTCATTTTAGGCCACCAGGCCATCATGTCCCTCAGGTCTAGATAGAATACCATCATGACCCTAATGTGATGACTTGGTTGAGGCTGCTAGGTTTTCATGGCCTATAATTTTTGATCAGTTCAATCATCATTTTCATCTCAATCCACACACCCCCACCCCCACCAAGGGATGTAAGCCACACAACAGTCCACCTATCACAAATACCAACACAACCTCCATGAAAATGATAACTTATATCACAAAGTAAATATAAAAGTATGATATATCACATAATCATTAGTGTAGAGTATAAAAATTAAAACATGGAAACAAGTTACAAAAAATATCACTCATGGAAAGATTAACAGTGTAATGAAATGCCGACATAATTAATCATCATTGAAACATGCATAAATAAGGGCCCAAGAAGGTAAGTAACCTCCTACCTTAAATTATTATATGTTAAAAAATATATACCTCAAAGTGTAGTTCGATAGTTGGTGCAAAAACATCAAAAATAAAGAACACCTCCTTACAAGCCTTATTATTGTAGTTTTCAGCACATCAAAAGTTGAGGTATATCAAAGGTTCCTAGAAATAAAATTATCTATTTTATTTCAAAAGGAAATAAAACATTTCATGTTATAATATATTATCTCTCCTAGATAATTTTCAAATTATTGTTTTAGCCCAAAACATATTCTCAAAATATTATCCTCAGGAATAATTATTAAACAACATTCAAAAATTTATGTCCCTAAAATATTTTGTGAACACATGTGATATTCATTATAATAATTCTTTAAAGATCACAAAAACTATCAACTGCAATTTCATAATTATATTTGATAATTTTTATACTTTTATCATATGATAATTCCCATTATAATCATCCTTAGATAATTTTTATAATTATCATCTAATAATTTTCCTTAAATATTATCTATTATTAATTATTGAATGGTAATTTATTTTCAAAAATTATCATTTAATAATTATTTAATAATTATCCCCTGATAATCATTCAATTATATTTCTTTTATAAATTTTCAATTGATAAATAAATAGTTTTTTCTTTTGATAATTTTGGCAGTTGTCACTTGATAATTCATTGAAGTTAAATTTGATAATTTCATATAATTATCATTTGGTAATTTGAATAAATTATCCCTTGATATTTATTCCATGATAAAAATTTTCATAATTTTTTATTTGATAATTCAATATTTTAAATTTTGATAGTCATGTTGATTATCTTTTTCAAATCCAAGGATTTTATTATTTAGTATTAAAATTAAATTTTTTTCTCTTTCTTTCCATAATAGAAAAATAGGGAAAAGGGGGAGGGAAATAAAAAAACAAAAAAAACTCAAATTCTAGGTGACACATAGAGAAGCCACACACAAAGGGTCATCATCGCTAGAGAAGAAGATAGAAAAGGATAAAGAGACCTTCACTGGCAACATGCATAGAGAAATCGAGGCCCCGTGATTCAACTGAATCAACTATAAACCATGGTATAGTTATTTAGAATCCAAATCCAAGTATGGTTCATCCAATAAAAAATTAAAAACCTAATTTAATCTAATGTTTCAACTAAAAATTGATGGTAGAGTGTTTTAATTCACCCCATTAATGTGTTGGTGATTGGAACTATAAAAAAAGTGAAAATATAAGGTTTTGAAATAACATGTCTGTGAAAAATTATGTATGATGTTTTATGGAGAAGGTGAAAATAATTTTTTTATTTTATAATTAAAATTAAAATAATAAAATATTAAATAACTTAACACAATGAGTGATCTCACAAAACAACCAATGCGCACAACAGTTATGTCCCTACTTAGGTAAATCGCACATCCTAGACCTATCAGTAAGCACAGATCTCGCATAAGATGAACCATTTGGGATATAATCAATTATTTTTAGAAAAATAATACAATAAAAATATTAATAACCTAACCTTATGTGTGATCTAACCAAATGGATGATGCACACAAAAGTTATATCCTACCCAGGGTAAAATCCATATCTCAGACCTAATTGTAATATCATATTTCTCATATGATGCACCATTTGGGAGGTACTAAAATACTTCCCAAAATATATAAATAAAACATTAAGTAATTTTTCCTCACATATAATGGTACAAAATGCCTGATGCGCACAAATGTTATGACATGCATAGGGTAATTCCCCTTCCTGGACCTAATGATGGTCTCATATTTTTTATAGGACACACCATTTGGGAGATATTCTATTATTTTGGAATAATATTGTGTGTTCATAATATAATATATTTTATAATTTTATTTCGTCTGTGTTGAGGTTCTACGGGCATCGAGTTCCTATGCCATCTCAAATGCTAACTCTTAAAATATTCCATAGAATATTACAAGGTGTTAACTATGATTTTACCCTTACACAATGAATTTAAAACAATTATTAATTTATTTTTATTTAAATTTTACATTTTTCACATAAAGAACACATAAATTAATATCAATTAGGGTTTTTTTATTTTTATAAAATTAAAGATATTAAAATTATCCCCATCTATCGACTTCTCATCCTCGATATGTATCTCTAGAGGCCGCTCTTAAACAAATCTAGCCACTGATATCAAACATCAAACTCATTATACCATATCTCCTCATAGATTCTTCCATCGTGCAATCAAATATAGACTAATGGAACTGTATTTCTATGGAACACCTTTGATCTTTGGTCTATGATCCTTACCTGATACTCTTCATAAGATTCACCAGTCTATATATCAACATCCCCTTAATCAAAAACATGTCCTCCAATGGCCCGAAGACCTTCATTTTTATTGATTTTTGATAATCCACCTTTCAAGGGGTGAGGTGGAACCCTTACAAGGCTCGTAGGCATAAGTATTACATGGACCGTAGGCCTTATAAGAATTCATTGCTTGTAGGCTTCAAACATTACATACAACCCAGACTAACCACTTGGAACTGCTCCTCCCCAGCATCTTCATTGTGAAATCAACTCTTCACCTTTGCATGGCTATTTGGCTAGGCTTTACCATGCATGCACATGCTTGTCCCGATGGCAGGTGCCATACCCTCTCATTCTTACAATCCGTTTAGCTTCTGCTATGGTGAAAGCTCCTTGCTCCTCCTCCTTCTGAAGCTTGTTCCTTATAGGTTGTATGGTTTTCATCTGCACTTAAAGTGACCCAAAGGCCCTACTGACCCGAAGGCCTGGGTGGCCCGAAGGACTTAAAGGACTCTAGGACCAAATCGGTGGCCCGAAGGCCCAAACAAAGGAATATTACCAGCTGCTACAGTGCCAAACAGTGCCTGCTATAGTGCCCACTATAGTACCTGCTACAGTTCTGCATAGTACCTGCTACAGTGTCTGCTACAGTACCAGAAATTAGCCTCCACCTAGATTTTATCCCAGGTCTCTTGGATGCACTTAAGGAGTCCTCGCCAACTAGGCTGAGGATCATGTGATAATCAAAAACATGTGAAGGGTTAGGTTTGTACCCCCAAAGCTGTAACACATGGAACACATCATGCATACTTTGATATCAAAAATTGAGGTCAAGATGGTATGATGCTTCCTCTATTCGCTCAATGATCTCAAGGGGACCAATAATACAAGGTGTTATCTTACCATACATCCCTAGAAGTCCATTCCCTAACCAAGGAGTCACTCTAAAGAAGACCTGATCTCCCATATCAAACTCCTTATATCTCCACCTATGGTCAACATAAGTTCTCTGTTCACTCTGAGTGGTGATCAAACTCTTCTGTATTATCTGAACTCTCTCAATGATCTCCTAAACCATACTAGATCTAAAAATCACTACCCCATGCATCTCATTCCAATATAGAGATAAGTGACACAACCATCTATACAGATCCTCATAAGGTTCTATCTAAATCAAACCAGAGTAAATGATACCATATGTGAATTCAATTAGGGATAGGTTATCATACCATTATCGACTGATGTTTATAATGCATGTTTGAATAACATCCTCCAATATATGTATAGAACACTTAGACTTTCTGTCAGTTTGAGGATGGTTTTCCATGCTCAATATTAGCTGAGTCCCTAGGAATTTCTATAATACTTTCCAAAATAATGACATACAACATACATATCTATCTAAAATAATGCTCAATGTAACTCTATGTAGGAATACAATATTTATACATAAAGCCTTCCCAACACCTCCATTGAGTGAGTCTCTCTGAATGGTAAGAATTGAGCTGACATCGCTAGTCGGTCAAAAATCATCCAAACTGTATCACGACTCCTTGGGGTCCTATGAAACCCCATCACAAATTACATAATGACATATTCCCACATCTATATAGGTATTATAAGTGGATAAAAAACCCACCAAGATGATAGTACTCATCCTTTACCCTCTGATAGGTAAGGAATTGGGAGATGAAACCCTCAATGTCTCTCTTCTACCCTGGCCACCAGAATTGCCACCTGAAGTAATCATATATCATAGTTTCACTAGTATGTACTTCCCATCTAGTGGTATGGTAATCCCCAATTATCTCCTATTCGATGGAATTTAGGAGTACTAATCTCCCATTTATCATGATCACTTCTTTTTCATCCACGGTCTATTCGGGTACTGAGTCACCCCCAGTAAGCTACTCCCTCATCAGAGCACCCTCTTGGTCTAACTTCTAACCATTATTCAACTAATCCATAAGATAGTATGTAATCATCATGGGATCTCAAGTCATTGAAATCTGGTCCCTTGTGGAATCTATCCTCCAATCAGTTAATAATATCATCAATCACCACAACTCCTTTGAGGGATTCTCACTAAGAACTGGCTCAACCAGTGTATTATGGATAAGAGAGTCCTCAATGATATTACCCTTTCTAGGCTCATATATCATCTAAAAATAGGATTTATGTAGATACTAAACCCTGTACCACTATCGTATATTTACATCCCATTATGTGAAGATATATTATTGGATTTTATAGTCCATATAAACAACAAATCTATCAAAAAAGAGATTCCAACAAGCCTGTACCCAAGTGGTAAAGGCTCCTGCTTGGCATCCAAGAGACCCAGGTTCAAAACCGGGTGGAGGTGAATTTTCAGGTACTGTAGCAGCACTGTAGTAGGTACTGTAGCAGAAATGTAGCAGGCACGGTAGTAGGTACTATAGGAGCTACTGTAGCAGGTACTATAGCAGGCACTGTTCGGTACTGTAGCAGCCGGACTATTCACCTGATTTGGGCTTTCGGGCCACCGGTTTGGGCCTACGGGTATCAGGGCCTTCGGGCCATCAAAGGACTTCAGACCACAGGTCCTTCAGGCCATTGAAGACCATAAAGTAGCCCAGTTCAAACAGATCATGCCCCAGATGAGGATCAGAGCACCAATAGTAGTCACCAGAAGCAGAGCTAACCGGATTGGAATAATGAGAGGGTATGGAAACCGCCATCGGGACTAGGCACCGTGCAGCTTTGTACAGGGAAATGCTAGCTGATCAGCAATGCAGGTGGGGAGCTAAAGGCAATCAATGATGCAGAAGTTGGGGAGGGTCAGTTCTAGTGGGCTGGGCTTATGGGTCATGTATTGGGCATGGTATGCCTCTGGGCCTTTGGGTCATGTATTTCAGATCATGTCGGGCCTTGTGCCTTGGGCCTACGGGTCATGTTCGGGTTCCCCTTCAACCCTTAAAAGGGGGATTATCTATAATAAAATAAAATAGAAGGCCTTCGGCCCATTCGGGCTATCACAAAAGAGATAATGTCGCAAGAAAATTAGAGTGTAGACCAAAACTTCTAAATTCAAGTCATGTGTAGGGCTGTTTTTCTCATGGGGTTATAACTAATGAGACCCATAGGTTACTACCTTTTCTCTATAAATCATCACCTCTCCCATACTAACTCTTTATGCACATAATACACTGCATAACCAATCCAAAAATCAAGGAGTGTTTATACTTGAGTAGTCATCAACCATATTATTAACTCAAGGAACACCTCTTCATATTGATATGACCAGTAGAACTTCACACCATTATTTTTTATCCCTATCTTGGGTGAAGATATTCTGGAGTATTCATGGATAAACCATCAATAAAATCTTGTTAAACCTAGGAAAATACTAATCTCAAACATGTTATAGAGGGATGTACATGACATAAATACTAAAAAATTCCATGGTTCTATAGATATAATGGTCTTAGATACCACATGCCCTAGGAAATTAAGCTCTCGAATATAGAATTCACACTTCCATAGTTTGGAATAAATACTATGTTCTCAAAGAAAACTCAGGACTATATCTAGGTTCATAGAATGTTTATCTTATCTTAGAAAGTAGATGAGGATGTCATCAATGAATAATATAATGAATGATTCCATGTATGGATGAATGATTTTGTTTATGAGGTATATGAAAACTATTGGTATGTTTGTCAAACTGAACAACATTAACATGTACTCATATAATCTATTCCTTCTCCAAAACACAATATTTAGAATGTCCTCCTTTCTAGCTTTGAATTGGTGATAACCCAATCTAAGATCAATATTGGATAAATAGGGGTATCCTCATAGATGATTGAAAAGATCATAAATCTTATGAAATGGATATTGGTTCTTCACCATCACCTGGTTCTATTTTAGCAATCAATGCATTATAAAAAACTATCATCTTCTTTCTTGGAGAACAAAATAGTTTCACCACAAAGTGATGTACCAGGTCTGATAAATCACTTCCTCTCTAGGTCTTCTAACTATACATTCTACATTGTCATCCCATTTGGATCTATATGGTATGGGGGTATCAAAATGGGTTTTCACCTAATAGGATGTATAACTCAAATTCATATCTTCTATCAGGAGGGAGTCATGAAAATTTATCCAAAAATACTTCCTGATAGATATCCATGACTAGTGGAAAAGATGTGGGAGATGCGAATGATCCTGCTAAAAGAGAAAAACCTTCCATCTATGCTGTAATCATCCCAAACTGACTCAAGTCTGGTCTAATTATACATGATCCCAGTTCCTACTCTCTAGTCATCATCAACTTCTCTCACTTTGGCAAGGTTAACGATACCCATCTATGATAGAAATCAATATGAGCTTGGAAGATGGTAAGACAACCCATGTTGAGAATCACCTCAAAAGCTGTTATCTCTAGAATCATGAATTCCCAAGGATGTCCATAGATGATGATGACTAGTGGACACTCAAGGAATCGGTGCCGATGGTACACTCTCATTCTTCATACTGTATCAAGGGAGACTATCTTAGATGATAACATTAATTTTTAGTCAATTCCTATAACTAGTTGTGTATATTTAAAAGAAAATATAATAGTAAATAGAATATTAGTGGTCAAAAAAACCTAAAACTATGGATTGTTCCTCCCCACCATTTTTTGGAAATAAATCTCTAACATTGGCACATCTTATGTTAACTCTATGACCTTTTACCAAAGTCACTATCATTTAATAATTATACATCATCTTATTTGAATCCTAACTATATTCCTAGTTAATAGATTGTTCTTATCCTCTACCCATATAAAGTCCCAATATTAGGTATTTGTGAAAAAACTTTTGGATATGGAATGCCTTTCCACACTGTTAGCACATGCTCTTGGGTTTTGGGAATACTTAACTATAGTTTCTGTGATTTCCATAGTTTAATCACTAAGGGTCACCTCCAAAAGGAACTAAAGATACTAAACTTCACTGGAACTTCATGCCAGTAATCTGCTACATGTTCTTGGACATACTATTCCTTCCATCAGATTAGGTACCCACAGTAGTAATGGGTGGTCCACCTATCTGAGTAGTGAAAGGTGAAAAAAACTAGCTTCTATTCTATCCTCTAGAGTTTTATCAATTGTTAAAGCCTTTCACAAAACATCTGGTTATGAATCTAGGTTGAAACTATGGAATTAATATCTAAGGTTTAGTTGAAGTTTGATTTAAAACTTATTTTCCTTCTTGGCCTTAATCCCATCCCGAATCAATAATAAATAGATAATCTCAGAAAATCATGTAGAGTATACTGATATTATCATGGAACCCTAATGAAATACATGGAATCCTATTCTTGATCAATCATCAACATTTTTGCAAAATACTCTCTGAAAAGGAGGTCCTTGAATGCCTCCCTGGTGAGGACCTCATGTCATCTAGCATATCCCATAACTCTCCACCAATGCCTGGAAGGTCCCTATATCATGAAGGCTACTTGATTCACCTTTCTATCTTATGGATATAAATGATATAAAAGATACCCTATGTAATTTCTACCCATTACTCAACATCATGTGGTCCATCGATTCCTTGTAAGGATGGAGGATTCTATATATAGAAATCCTTAGAATAGTCAACCATGGATATTGGTGGTGGTTAGTAAGGAATGAATACCTGCACTACTGAAGCTAGTGTAGGGATGTGCTCTGGAGTAGTCTTCTCAGCTGGAGGTCCCACCAAACATTTAAAAGGAAATATTTTCTACAACATAAGTAACATTAGGAATATGGAATGTCCTAAATAGTCTATGGGATCACACTAAATTTTCAAAGAATTCTAACCATACATAAATGTATACCCTCCAAGAGCTAAAAATGGTTTCTTGAAAAAAGGAGAAACATTATTGAACATGTATATATACTAACACAAAAACATGCTCAGTTCAACAACATGATTAATTCAACTAATTAATGATAATAAATATATTTCACTATAGCATGTCAACATTGATATATCAAAAAAGGAGAATATTTCTTGAACATATATCACAAATCATGGAATTCAATTAATGAAATACTATGTGGAACATAAATATAAAAATATATATATATATATATGTATATATATGGAATGTGATCCTAAATTCCTAGTAATGATTCATGAACACACCAAAAATCCCAAAAATCATATATAAATATAATGTGTATAACCTAAGGTGAGTTTAATAAATGGTAATAGGAAAAAATAAACTCCCCACTTTATGGAAACTTGAAGGTCCACTATACAGTGGTGGCATGGCATTGTCACAGTTCCCCTACCCGAGTTCTAATTTTCCTATCTTCTATCTATCATGTACCATCCCAAGGAATGAAGAAGAATAAATTAGTGAATCATAATCCTCTAATTCCATTTTTTAACATCTCATCCTGAACCATCGAGTCCAAGCCAGAATGTCACATGACCTCATGTTCACATCCCCATATGCAAGAGGATGTCAACTAGTAGCACGGGTCTAAGTTTTATATTAGGGAGACTATACCCTCTACATCATGCAATCGACTAGGATAAAAAATAACAATAATAGGAGAATGAATATATAATTAGAGTAAATGTGGAAAACAAATGACTATGTAAATAACATAATTAAATAGCTCCTAGTGTGATAAGAATGTCTATAGTGTGTAAATACGATAAAAAAAAGAATGTGGATCCACCATATCTCATCATCATGAACCCCCATCTCCATGCTCTATGCCCTTCCCTTTGTAGTGTCTCTCATTAAATCTAAAAGGACATTGAAATTTACAAGTAGGGTGTCAGTAAAATACTTAGTAGGAAAATAACATTGTGTACTTATTTGGTGTGATCAATTTTAACAAGAGTATTATATAATAATAATAAATGTGCGATGAAAAAATAAAATATCCAAAACTGAGTGACAGTGCACCAAAAATTCCTCTACAAAATCCTCAATAGTACTTGATTTGGATCCTTTCTAGAAATATAATCATGGAATGTATCAAAGGGAATGAACTAGTGAATGGATATTGGAATCCATACCTGAATAGACTAGCACATGGTGCTCAAAATCCCTCTCTGAGTGCTAGTAAGAGCATGGACCATCAATAAAATCATAATCCATATCTCGACAATGGTAAGGCATAATGTCATGAACCAAATTAGGGTTTGGAATCTAGAATAATGTCACGGTTCATGATCACAATATTTCACATTCCTATGATGCCTTGGGTCAAGACACTAGGCCCTCATATCCCTCAGGTCATGACACCAGACCATCATGCCAATAACAAGCTACCTCGAGTCAGGCCTCTAGGCTACCATGATCCAAACTCTATACTCAAGTCCATCACCATCGTCTTACTAATCCACTCTCACACACCCCCATCAAGGGATGTAAACCACATGATGATCCACATGTCTCATGTACCAACACAACCATTATGGAAATAGTAATTAATATCAAAGATTAAATATACAAGGCAAGCGTTTCAAATCATCATGAGTATATAGTAACAACATAACATCATATGAAAATATAAAACATGGAAATAGGATACAAAAATATCACTCATGGAAAGAATAACAATGTAAATAAAGGAAAATATAAATAATCATCATGGAAACATGCCTAAATAAGGGACCATGATAGTATGGAACTTCCTACATCAAAGTCTACGATAAGAACAACAAATATAAACCACCTAATGCGTTTCAATAGTGGGTGTAAAAACTTCAACAATCAAGAACACCCCCTTGATGAAATTATTATTATAGTTGTCATTATGTAAATTCTCTAGGTATTTCAAGGATTTCTAGAACCAAATTAGCTTTTTTATTTCATATGTAAATAAAATATAACACGGGATAGTACATTCTCTCTCATCGATAATTTCTAAATTATCAATTGAGTCCAACACATGAATTCCCAATATTCTACTAAAAAATAATTATAAAACCACATTTGATAATTTATAAGTATATTTTTTGAGAGCACATGTGGTATTCCTTATAATAATTCTTTAAAAATACCAAAAATAATCTTTAAAAAATGCATAATTATCCTATGATAATTTGATGGCATTACCATATCATAATTACCTTATAAATATCCTTAGATAAATTTTATAATTATAAACTAATAATTTTTCCTTAGATACTTTCCATTCATAATTATTATATGATAATTTGTTTTAACAAATTATTCTTTAATAATTATAGAATAATTATACCTTGATAATTATTCGATGACAATTTTTACAGAAATTGTCATTATATAATTCAGTATTTTATTATTTTATAATTTTAACAAAATAATTCCTTGATAATTATTTTTGGTTATATTGGATAATTTCATGCAATTATCAATTGGTAATTCAATTAAACTATCCCTTAAAATTTATTTCATGATAATATTTTTCAAAATTTTTTGTTTGATAATTCAATATTTAATCATTTGATAATTATGCAGATTATCTTTTGCAAGGACTAGTCTTTCTTCATCGAGTATTAAAATTCAGATTATTTTATCTTTATTCACATATTATGAGAGTAAGGGAAGAGGGGGAAAAGGAAAATAAAAAAACGAAAAAACTCACCCTATATGTGCCACGCACAGAATCCATAGAAGAAGGGTTGCTGCCACCAGAGAAGAAGATGACGAAGAAGGAAGAGACCTTTACTAACCACACACATGAAGAAATCGATGCCCCCATATTCGACCAAACCAACCATAAAATACAATAGAATGGCTTTGGTATTTAGAACCCAAAGCCGCATATGTTTTATCCACCTAAAAATTAAAACCCAAATTTAATCCACCATTTCAACTGAATATTGATGTATGATGGTTTAATTTTACCCATTAATGCATTTGTGAATGGAACGATCAAAAGTGAGTGAAAATTTATAGTGTTAAATTAAACACTAAGACAAAAATCGTAAAAACATAGTGAAGTGAAATATTGGTGAGGGTGAGATTCAAGTAAATGTGGTACATATTACACATATAGATATATAGATTATATATATTGATATTTACATAGTTGATCACAATATCACTCCCCATCCTCCTCCTCACCATCCACCTTACACTACTATAATAAATAAAAAAGTGAGTTCCATAAATAGATATTTTTAGTGCCAGAAAGTGATGACAATATAATCGATCAAAAAATAATGTGGCCTTTAGCGGTGCATTCTTTTAACAAGGATAACAGAGGCCACTATCATCACATTATTGAGTGCTCATACAGGATACTTATCATTTATTTTTTACACACTGATAAAGTCTATACATGATGCTGCAAGGATAAAGTGCCACAAAAACCCTAATAAAAAAATAGATTAGAATTCATAGAAAAAAATTATATATTACAATTAAACATAATTTGAGTCTAAATATTACATTGTACCATCATTTCAATTCCAAACTTATATTTAAAAAATTTCATGCATAATATTTACATCAATGTGATATTTACAATTAGTCAAAGAAATATAACCCAATATAGAAAAAAACTCTTCTAGAATCATTTTTTCCAATGATTATAATTTGTAAAAAAGTGTGTCCCTGTGATAAAACCAATTTTTTTATTAATAGTACTGAAAAATAATAATTTTAATCTTATATAATCCAAATATGATAAATAATATTCTTAGTTATTGAAAATATTAATTATATTATCAGTAATAATATTAATTATATTTCGAATGATTATATTGTTACTTGTATTATTAATTATTAATTATTAATTATACTATTAATTAATAATTATAAGATGAAATATTAATTACATTATTAATTAATAATCTAAATAAATTATATTGTTAATAACTAAATATATTAATGATATTATAAGTTATTAATTTTCTTAATTACATAAATCTTGTAAATATTTATATCATTAATTGATATTTTTTATTAAATTATTAATTATTATTAATATTATTAATTCTATTTTTATTTATTTATTATATTAATTAGTTATTGTTTATTGTTAATTGTTGATATAATTAATTACATTAATTATGTGATTAGTAATTACAGTATGCACACCAAACATGAACATGGTTTACACCTTTTGAACCAGGTGTTTGTTCATGATTTAGGAGACTCCCTTTTCCAAATACGGATCATTTTCCAAATGTTTGAAAGAAAACAGAGCTCATTTTCGTAGTTTGTAGAATGTGATGTTAGTTATAAACTAAAATGATACAACTATAAGGAAAACATGCACCTCAATTCATATAGACAACATCATTTTATCATAAAGATTTAAGACAACCAGATCTCATTTTCTCAGTTTTGTCTATGTAATGTATGTTTGAGACTAAAATGACACTTTTATATTGAAAACACCAACATTGATTCCTATAAGGCACATCATGTCTTAGAATAATGTTTAGTTAATTAAAATATATCAGAAAATAATTATGGATCATTTTCTTAATGTATATAGGAAATATGAGCTGGTTTTCTCAATTTTGGCTATGTGACAGAAGTTTTAGATAAAAATTCACTTTTAATGCGAAAACAAACACTTCGAGTCATACCGACCATATTGTTTGTCATATTGACGTGCAAATGATTCCTATATATCAAAAACGAATTATGGATATTTTTCCTAATGTATCTAGAAAATTCAAGGTCTTTTTATCATTTTTGGATATGTATATCATGTTTTGGATTAAAATGAATCATTTTTAATGTGAAAACAAGAACTTTGATTCCTACCAGCCACGTTGGGTGTGATATTGACATGTGGTTAATTTATATATGTCACAAATGAATTGAGGATTTATTTCCAAAATGATCAAGATAATATGAGATCATTCTATTAGTTTTGGCTATGTGAATCATGTCTTAGACTAGAATGAAACTTCTATATTAAAAAAAGAACTCAGAATCTTACTATCCACATTGTATGTCAGATTAAAATGAAATCGATTTCTACACATCAAAAATAAAATATAGATCATTTTCCTAATGTATAATGGAAATCCATGTACATTTTCTTAGTTTTGTCTATGTGACATGTGTTTTAGAGTAAAATGGTACTTTATTAATGTGAAAATGCACACTTTGAACCATACCAGACACAATTTGTGTTGAATTGGTATGTTTTCGATTCCTACATGTCAAAATTGCATCATTTATTTATTTCCTAAAGTATAAAGACAATTTAAGCCCCAATATTTGTGGTGGGGTGGTCAGGGTTTGGGGGTGAGGGTAAGGTCACAGGGTCATGTCCCTGGACCACTGAGTTTACTATAATTTGTTTCCTTGTATTATGTTAGATGGTGGATTATGTAATCAACCTTATATAAAGACAATTCAAGCTCATCTCCTTGGTTATGGGTATTATAATATCTTTTTAGACTAAAATTCAATTTTTTATTATAAAATGCACATGAAGACCTTCCAGAGACATTATGTGTCAATTTAACATGTTGTTGATTCCTATACATCAAAAATGAATTATGTATTGTTGACCTAAAATATCAAGAAAATGAGATCTCATTTTCTTGGTTTTGGATATGTTACACATGTTATAGAGTACAATGAAACTTTTAATGTGAAAACATGAACATTGAGTCGTACTGGGAAAATCATGTTTTTTTGATGCCCTATAAATTCTTACAAGTCATGAAATGAATTAGGGATTATTTTAATTAATTATAAAGGCAATATGAGCTTGTTTGATCTATTTTGGCTATGTGAAACGTGTTTTGGAGTAAAATTACACATTTAATGTGAAATCGAGTACTATGAGTCATACCAACCACATAATGTATCAGATTGACCTATGTTAAAATCCAACACATAAAAAATGAAATATGGATCTTTCTCATAAATTATCATGACAATATGAGCTCATTTTCTTAGTTTTGGATTTATGAATCATGTTTTAGTGTAAAATGACATTTTTTTGTGAACATTCACTTTGTGTTATACAAGGAACATATTGTGTCAATATGAAATGTGGTAGATTAATACATATTAAAAATTATTTATGGATCCTTTCCATAAATTACCATGACAAACTAATCATTTTTTCTTGATATTTGGCTACGTAACACATCTTTTAGTATAAATTAACACATTTTTAATGTAGCAATACCAGCTACATTGTGTGTCATATTAATGTGAGGACAATAAATACATATTAAAAATGAATTGTGGAGCATTTCCATAAAGTATTAAAAAATAAAAACCCATTTTATTATTTTTTTCAATCTGAAAAGAATTTTTGACTAAAATGATATTTTTATTATGACCATTCAATTGGAGTCATACATGCAACATCATGTGTCAAATTGATGTGTAGTAGATTCATACACATCAAAATTGAATTATGGATCATTTTCTAAAAGTATAAAGATAATTTGAGTTTTTCTATCAGTTTTGGCTACATGACATGTGTTTTAGAGTAAAAAGGCATTTTTTAATGTGAAACATGCAATTTGAGTCAAACTAGCCACAACATGTGTCAGACTATTTTGAAGATTATTCCTACACATTATAAAAGAATAATAATTATTTTATTAAATTATTAAGACTACCTGATATCTTTTTCTCAATTTTGGATATCTTAATCATATTTTAGACTAAAATTATATTTTTTTACTGTAAACATGCACTTGATTTCATATTAGACACATCATGTTTCAGATTAACATATGACTAATTCTTAAAAATATAAAATAAATTATAGATCATTTTACTAAAGTATGAACATAATCCAAAATAATTTTATTTGTTTTGTCTATATGAATCATGTTTTAGATGAAAACAAGCACATTTTTCATGTGAAAACACTCACTTTGAGTCATATGGGCCATATCATGTGCCAGATTGATGTGTGGTTGCTTCGACTAAAATGAATTTTTTTATTGTGAACATGCACTTGGAGTCCAACTGGGAACATCATGCGTTGAATTAATATGAGGTATATTCCTACACATAACAAATGAATCATAGACTATTTTATGAAAGTATCAAGATAATCTGATCTCATTTCCTTGTTTTTGTCTACATGACATGTATTTTAGAATAAATGACACTTTTTGAATGTGAAAACATTCACTTGCAGTCATACCTACCACATAATGTGTCGCGATGGTATGTGGTGAAGTCATACACATAAAAAATAAAATATGGATCATTTTTAGAATGTTTAAAAATAATGAAAGGCCATTTACTAGGTTTTAAAAATATGACAACTCTTTAAACTAAAATGACACTTTTATATTGAAAACATGAACATAAATTCATACTAGCTACATCGTGTTTCAGATTGACATATGGTCTATCCCAAGACACCACAATTGAAATATGTATTTTTGTTATAATTTTTCAAGACAATCAGAGATCATTTTCTTAGTTTTTTCTACTTAAAACATTTTTATACTAAAATGTAACATTTATATTGAAAACAAACACTTTAATTCATATCATCCACATCATGTTTTAGATTGATTTACAATAAAAAAAATCCACATCCTAAATAAATTATTGATTATTTTCCTAAAGTATCAATAAAATCCATGTTCCTTTACATGGTTTTCAGTATGTGATGTGTATTTTAAAGTAAAATGAAACTTTAATGTGAAAAAATATTCTTTGAGTCATACCAACCACATCATCTATTATTTTTATGTGCAATCAATTCTTACATGTCATAGATGAATTATAGGGAAGTTATCCAAAATTATAAAAAAACATGATCTTATTTTCTCGGTTTTCCCTATGGGAATCACTTTTTGGACTAAAATCACACTTTTATATTGAAAATAACGACTTTGGGTTTTAATTTTCATGTCAGGTGTTAGATTGAAATTCGTTTGATTCTTATACATAAAAAATAAATTATGGATTTTTTTATAATGTATTAAAACAATCTGATCATGTTTGCACTATTTTGAATATGTGAAACTTTTTTTGTGTAAAATGACACATTTTTAATGTGAAATCTTGAACTTGGAATCCAACTAGTCTCACCATCTGTCGTATTGACATATATTCAATTCATATATGAAAAATGAATTATGTATAATTTTTCTAAAGTATCAAGATAATATGATACTTCTTTCTTAGTTTTGTCTATATGATGAATTTTTTAGAATAAAATTACACTTTTTACTATGAAAACAAAAACATTGAGTCATACTGACCACATCATGGATCATATTGACATGTGTATAATTTCTACACATCTTAAATAAATTATGGACCATTTAAATAATGTTTGAAAATGATATTTTCTCATTTCCATGTTTTTTATAATGTGATATGCATTTTGAACTAAAATTATACATTTATATTGAAAATAAACACATTGAGTCATACCATCCACCTCATGTGTTAGATTGACATAAGGTAAACTCATAATTATCTATGGGAAATAGAAACAAATACAAATATAATATGAAAAATCATTGTTATAATTTTTTTCAAACACTATAGAAACATTTAAAATAATAATAAATTAATTTGAAATATGTTTTTATAGATTAAAATTTTATAATATATACCCTAATATGTCTCCAATTGAAGAAATATATCAGTTTCATGTGTTCAGTAACCAACCTCATACCATGATTTAGACGATATTTATATATCTCCCTATCATAAAAAGATTCTCATTAAAGAACAAAATAAAATTTATTTTTTGATTTTTATCTATAAAAGTTTCATTTCAATGCATTAAAAATTCACAATAGACATCATGTGTGGTCATTTTTTTGGAAATTCATGATTTGGATCTAAAGATTTTACATTTTGGATATCAAAATTGAATTTTATGAGAATATAAGGCTTACTACAAAAATAAAAAGACATACAAGTAATGAAAAAATGGAAAATAAATTTTATATAATAGATTGTAGAGTTTTAACTCTGCATTGTAGGAATCAAGAGTAATATATCATCTATGATTTTATTTTCAAATATCTTTCATAGTTTTTTCTTTTAATTTATTCAATTTCCAAATGAACTTATAACATATAAATTATAGTAGGATTAGCGATTCCAAATTTTTAATCATATTGTATTCCCATTATAGTGATGTAATATATAAATCTATATAAAATATAAATTTTTTAACTATAATGAACATAATAGATCATTTTATGGAAATAAAAATTATGAAAATGTATCTCATGTATGAATTAAAAACTGGGACACCTATCTATTCAGAATTGAAAGTTTCATTTATAATCTCATGACCAATTATGTTTGTAAAGGACTCACCAAATATATCTTATTCATATTCAATATAGGAAATATTTCCATATTTGAATTTATTATCAACATGACCATACAATGTTAATAAATTTTGTAGTAAAACTGGTGGAGTGATAGTTCAGTCAGAATGTTCTATTGATTTCTTAGCTGATCCACTAGATTATCTTCATGTGTCCTTCTATTTTTTTTCTTTTTTTCAATCAATAATACCATACCACATTTTTACCATTTTTACTCAACTATTAAATATTTTTAATTTGAATAAAATCATAAATGACACACCTTTTGATCTCTATGTAACACTATAAGATTAATGTACCATTTGATGAATGTTAAATAGAACCATCAATAATGTTGGAATTCATATCATCAAGAGGAATAGAAAAACTAACGATCATATCATGATATACTTCAGTACCGATTCCCATGTGATCTTTTGGGAGTTTTTTATTCTATGGGGTTTCACCTTGGATATTTTACACCTTACCCCCATGCCAATGCGATGGGTGGGTAATAATATATATAAATCACATACAATTTCATGCATTTTAATTTTAGTAATATAAATTTATATATTATTTTTTGTTTCACATTTAGATGAATATTTTATGACATAAATTGATTAACTCATGTAAGGATGGGGTTTGTGGTAAATGACTTTCCACAAATCTAGGAGGTTCATGTGGATATTCAGGTACTAATTGTTTTTTAACTATTGATTCTCTTTGATCCTTTAACAAATACTAGTCTACCAAACCAGACCAGACAATAATACATTTTGAATCATTTATTTATTCCTACAAGACTTTCATTATTTCCTATGTATCTTCTTGTGTCTTCATCTTCTCAAATTTTGATCGAGGTGATGCCTCAATACCTGCACCTCTAATATAAAATATTTTCATGGCTATTTAAATGCTACTAAATTTAGTTTTTCTTCAGGTATATATAGTGATGATTATTGGGTCAAAATCATATAAAAAATAAAAAAGTAAAATAAATATTTTTATATAATAATTTTGCAAATCAGAAAAAATTACAATTATGTAATACATATACAAGACTCTCATAATGATTTCATGTTTTCATCTACAAGTTTTGCCTCACTATTTACAAGATAATCCTTCCATAATAAAAGAGTTAGAAGGAAGATTTCATTGAATTTTGATTCATCAATCTGTATATAAACAAAATAACATATGTTCTTTTATATGATATAGAACATTTAATGTATATTTAAAATACATACCTTTTTTAAAAATCAAGCATACCCTATCCTTTTTACACGGTAGGGGTATATT
Source organism: Viscum album (assembly GCA_963277665.1). NCBI lineage: Eukaryota > Viridiplantae > Streptophyta > Magnoliopsida > Santalales > Viscaceae > Viscum > Viscum album. The sequence continues at coordinate 424,461,610 of OY728134.1, forward strand.
GGTTTTGATTAACTCTACTTAATTTCACCAATAAATTTTTGTTTCATAAATTATATTTTTTGAATCAAAGTGGATAAAATAAATAATTTAAAATATAATATTATCAATTAAATAACATGATAAATGATTCCTCATCATGTTGACTAATGAAATATTTCCATGTTTCATGGTTTCTAATGTGTCGATACATATTTGGTGGGAAATGGTTTACTTTCCCCTCAGCATCCCTGAGATTCCACTTTACCCAAATTTTCTAAAAGGATCTTTGAGATTTTCTAGAAACCATTAATATAAAATTCTTATTGAAATCATCTAAAATAAAATAAATTTTCATGGAATATAACAAGTGTAAAAAAAATTCATTAGATAATATTTTTCTTCTATAAAATGGAAAAAGTATATCATAACATTAACCTAACATATTCCCAAATTATTTTCCTCAATAAAGTCATAGAATTGTGCCACATAGTTATTTTAATCTATACATTCATTCAAGTTATGACCCAAATGTTACAAATGAAAATTGGATTTTGGGGTCAATAGGTTGGCTACATTGATTCCATCTAACCTCAAATTTTAAGCCATTTCTTACTGATTTAATAACATTAGTTAACCCATTTATTCTACATTACTCTTGTTTTTTATCCACATAGTATTGATCCCATAGAAATTTATTAGGTTAATCAATGAGAATGTGTTTTCCTTGGTATTGGTAACATTATAATGTGCAGAGGTAATTATCTACAAGAGCAGTGAATAATCTAATTTATATTATGTAAATTTAGTATAAAACACATAATATAATGATTAAAATCATAGTACATTAAAAATAATTTATTACATTCATTTAACTCTATTTTTTCATTAAAGGATGATGAAATTTGGTTACTTTAATGAGTATCCAAATCCCCTTATTGTGGTTCCCTCTAATTTAAAATACACTATTAACATCGGGACTTCATGAAATGATTGTGATTTACCAATGAAAGGGTGATCCTCAATTGGATTCTATTATAATCCTACTTTTGTATTAGTTTATAAAATAATAACAGACCAATTTATATTTATAGGATATGATACATAAGATACATTCACCACCTATGATTCCATTATGAATGGTTTTTCCTTATACCCTTCCACACTAAAATTCACCTCAAAAAATCTCAATTCATTGAATTTAACTACACTCTTGTTGTAAAAAAATTTTAAATAAAAAATCAACACTTATAATGTTTTATTTTACAACTTGTATATTTTTTAGATAATTCCAAAGAATGACATATACACATATATTGGATAACTATCGTTGGAATCAGATATGTTCATTAACTCCACTACAAGTGCAAAACTAATATTTTCCATTATATGATGTTCATCTTATTCATTTGTATAGAACATATAACCATTAATTACATAAATATTGAAATATAAAATATTTACTCTTGGTACCTTTTCTATACATCAAATTCATTGAATAACTGAAATCTGTATTTGAAGATAACTCCTTAAAAATATTATCTTAGAACCATCCTATATACTATTGATTATTTTTATTTGATATCCATTTATTCATCCCTTATTGATTATTTTTATTTGATATCCATCTTTCATCCCTTAAAGGATTCAAATGGTTAATAATTAATTTGTAGGATTTAATGTATGAAAAAACCTATATAGTGTCATGTACTTTGTAAAGGTGAGATTTCTCATATTTTGTAATGGTAATTGTAATAACATCTCTTCCAAAAATCCCCTCTCCCACAAGTCATCCAATATGATGTTAATTTGAGAGACCAATTCTCTCATCATATGATAGATAATTGTTAAATAATTCAACATCTTATTCAAAAATATATCGCTCATCAATACAATCTTATGTTCAACTTCGATTCTTTATGTACCCTTGTAAAATCTCTCAATACCAGTCTATGGGGTACATCCATTTGTAAGGTACACAACCACATAGTTGAATATATATAACTATTTGAACCATCTATTAGACAATTATATGAATGATTGAAGGTGGGAAGAACATCTTTAATTCATATAATATGACTAAAAATCCCTTATTCCATATTGGTAACTTCAATGGTTCTATAAATTAACTAAATAGATATTTTAAAATGAAGAAAAATTTAGTTAATGTATGTCATGAATTTTTAGGTATAATTCAATGTAAAGCTATATTAATTATTAAAACATGATAATCATGTGATTTTAAGAAATTTAACATCAAATAAATTCTTGATATTATATTATTGATATTTTATGAATACCCCTATGGAACCTTTATATCATTCTACAAGTTACAAAACTTATATCTATCTTTCAAGGATAGAGTGTAATATTTTAGGGGAATAAAATTTTATCTTTCAATCTTCACTGGTGTCAACTCTTCCATTATACCCATTTTAGTCATAACCAACCTATCTTTAATTCCATATTTTTTTGTCTTGTATATTTAGTAATTCTCTAATAACACTATCACATGCTTTTTTTCTATATGCATGAAATAAAGAAAATGTTTCACATATAAGTAATTCAAGTATAGTAATTTAGAAAAAAAAATTAAAATTTCAAACATAATTTTGTATGTTTTTTAAATTTTTTTTACCAAAAAATAGTTTCAATATATTTTCTTTTCTCAAGCTATTGATCACCCATTTTTGGATACAATGTTATAAATTATTCTGTATTTACATCGAATGATGTCCTCCAAGTTTGGTATTTTTTTTCTATGTAAAAATTTGTGATGTCTTAAAAAAATAGTCCTCAAATAATTTTTTATCCAAACCAAGTGTATACCTTCTTCAATAATGGAACAACCAATAATTCCTCTTCTGTAGCCTAAAAAAATTTCATATGCATGAAATTTATTTATCACTGCACACAACATGGATCTCAGTGTGAAATATTCCCATCTATTTTCATCATACAATGTAACACTTGTATCCAACATCAAGTTAATATCTTCAATCAGTGGATCCAAATTGACATCAATATCATTAACATGTTGTTTTAGTCTATATATAATCTAATAAAACATAATGTGTTTATGATTCATGAATAATGATAGTGTGAATTTATAACTTTCCAAAATAACTTTCATATACTGTGAGTACTACTTTGTACACCAAAAGGACTCACACCATCTATAGATAATTCAATACAGAGTTTTGTCATCACCTTTCCAAATTCAGGATGCTTATAATAAATTTTATTTTACTGAGGAGATTATACTGGGTAATGTAGTTTCCCATATTCAATTCATGTATATATATACCATATCAATTTTCTAGTGGTTTCCTAATATTCTTATAGTAGTATAAACCATAGAATGATAGGAAGGTATTATAACACATTCAATGGATATGATTAATCTTTCTTTTTTTGAGACACACCACACTTAAGAAATTTTATGAGTGATTCGTGGTCCTTCAAAAACAATATACAATAACTTGAACAAAAATTTATTTTTTTAGAGTACATACCCATTGGACATATAATTATTTTAAAATAATATTTTTGAAAAGGAAGATCACTTTATTTTGGTAGCATGTAATTCAAGAGACCAAATAGTTCTGTAAAGATTCTATCTCTCCATCCTCTACCAATATTCAAATTATATAGATTCAACACAACTGAAAATGTTGTATATTTCATACAACTAATAAATAGTAGTATCTTTTCATAGATATGTAACTTCTTGAACAAGTTTGGAAAATACTAAATCCTATTTTCAATTATAATTTTTATATCTTCCATACGAATATATTCATAATTAACACTAGTATCTATATAAAATTATCCATCAATCACAATATCATTCTAGTCTGAACGTACTTTACATTTTTACATATTTTAGTACTATATTTATAACTTTGATTTATGTTGTGATAAATTAAATGCCCTTCCAACTCTTCTAGATTAATTATTATATAAAAAAACAACCTAAACACAAACAAAGGATTTAAGAAGGGTCGTATGCATACACTATTGAAACCTTGATGACCACATTGAATCCATCCTCATACTCCTTTATCATCAAATTAGAATACATCAATTTTCAATTCATAAAAATACAACAAGTTTCATCAATATTATTTTTTTACAAAAAATAAACAAATACACATAATGTATCCATAATATATGTATATATACACACACACATTGATATATAAACAAATCATAAGAATTTGAGTGTAAATATTAAATTATGTATATGCGTGTGTTTAAACATATTTCTACGTAAATATATAATTTATTTGTTTTAAAGAAGTAAAAAATATTCAAAATAAAAGGATAAAGTTATTGAAACTTCTATGAAATTTGATTATTTTCCTAAGAATAAAGTTATACTCACAATGGACACAAAATGAATGAATGAAAAAATGTCACAATAAAAAAATAAATAGAAGTTGTTGTGTGTCTATGTTTGGAAAAACCTTTTATGACCTATAATTGGGAGATTTAGATTGAAATATTCAAGTATATTCTATAAATTCTAGACAAAAAATTCTGATAAAAGGGTAACCATCATTTGTTCCAGCTAAAGGTGGTAATAAATGTGACTTCTATCAGTACTGATAAAGGTGTATGCTTTATCAGCATATTTTTTTAGCACTGATAAAGGTTCATCCTTATCAACACTCTTCTTAATGATGATAAAAACTTTTAACAAAAATAATTATCAATATACATATATATATATAATTTTCATATTCATATCCAACAATTAATGTTTATTTACAATCATTAATTAAAAAGTTCATGTATATAATTAATATAAATATGATATATTAATATCTATTTTTTTAAAATTAAAACATCTATATAAATATAGCAGAATTTGGTTGTACCATCCCTTCCCTAATCCACTAACTTAGTCATATATACACATTGAACTTCTATAATACCTTGGATGACATCCGAGTGTACCAGACTCTATTACCCACTGGGGTCACTTATCATACTATTGACTATCCCCACAAGATAACACATGTTCATCCTATAAGGACCCAACCTTATTACGTTACATAATCTTGAATTTAGTCAAGAATTCACTTCCTTTAACATTGAGGATCTTTTAAAGTTTAGATATTTATATAATTGGTACATAAAACATTCATAAAATTACACATTATTATAGAGTGGATACCATAAAAACAGTATTCATTTGTTACAAAATATAAAACCTTTCACTTAAAACATGATTTCTTTGACTAATATTAAAACATTTAACTCCACTTCATTATTTTTATTCCACATACTTACAACCTGTGAAAATCATTTAAAAACATGGGATGAGAAAAAATCTCAGTAAGGGATATAAAAAGAAGGAAAGAACACATTAGTCCATGAACACTTGTAACATATGAAATCATTTTCAAAAGGCATAATTGTCACCCATATATACTTAATTTATGAAAAATGAGATTTAAAAAATATCCAAACAAACATAAGAACATAAATATAACCATAAAGGTATATTGGGGCATTACTTACATAATCTTGTAACCCTCTCAACCACCTTATAATTTGTAACCCTCATGGCTACCTTACAATTTGTGTAACCATCGCAGTTACACTTGGTGTTACCATATGGCCAACCTCCAACTTACACATAAACAATGAATTGGAGGGAGATATAGGTCCCAAACTTCATAATAAAAAATTCCCAATAACCAGAAAATAATCATACAACATGAATAATAGCATAAAAACATTGCTTTTGAATTTTGTAAAAGAGAATTTTAAAAGAGGATTTTAAAATAAAAACCCCTTGTATAAATCACATAATTGAAGAGAGACTTAATAGAGTAGATGGAATATGTATATACACTATAATTACACATAATTGAACATAATATAAACAAAAATCATCACAGAAACAATTCTAATACCACATAAATAATGAAGTAGGATGTTAACCCAAAGAATGAAAATCGGGTTAAGAATTCCCTTACCTCAGGCTTGTCTTACTTAAAACTTCTTTAAACCTCCTATATAATGGTTAAAAGAGTGTTTTTATTATATTTCAGAAACATTTTAATCTTTATAACATCTTATAAGATCATTTTATCACATCATTTCACCTTTTAATTGTTAGTATTTTGTTCCTTCCATTGTTTCAGGTGCGTTCTTTACATGATTTCCGTGATTGGTTCATGATAGATGTTCTTTTCAATTGAAAGTGAAACTACAGAACTATAATGGAATGGTATTTAAATATTTACAGAACCATAAATTATTCCATTTATCATTTTTAATTCTTACATGAGGATGATTTATAAGTTAAAACATTAATGATGTTCGTTTAGATCATTTTATTGTTTCTTTGATAATAACGACCTCATTTTGTTTTATAAATTAAAACCATGTGTTAAAAAAGAATTATGGAACCATGGATGAGACATAATAAATATATTATAACCTATTTCAACCATAAAAATGGTTTCATGACCATAATTTTAGTAATTAAAGCAAATTGAAGTCACATCGTCCACGATGTCGGTAACTCGACACATCACAGATAATGTTTTTAATTCCTTGAATAAGTGGGGGAGGGGAAGAAGAATGATGAGTAATTTTACATGAAAATGAGAAAATATACAATATACAATATTCTGGAGCTTTCATTCCTCTTGGATAAGAATAGGTGAGGAAAGAAGAAGAAAAGAAATCAATCTTAAAATTAAAGAAAACTTGATAAATCCCTTATGAAAATTCGACAGCCTAACAACGTCGCTTAAAATTTCATTAAATATTTTGATGGGAGAAAAGGGATATATCATAATTATTACATAATATAGGCAGTAAAGTGGGTATGTAATGACATATCCTAGCCCAAGAAAAATGAAATATAGAAGAATAATAAAAAATGAAAAAAAAGAAAGAAAACTAAAGAGGATGTTTACCTCTTGATCTCTTCTCCTTGAGATCCTCCTTAAGACCTTTGGTTTTGGCCTTTTCGTGATACCAGTAGCTCTAAGACATGGGGAAGAGCCTTGGGGGAATTATTGGTCAAATCATAGGTAAGGATCAAGGCTTTAGAGGTTTGGTAGGAAGAGAGGAATGAGGGTGGTATTTATAGTAGAGGAGAAGAGTTATTTAACATTATGTTAATCATTATTATAATATTTTTGATCAATACTATAAATAATCATAATTTATGTGACCCCAAATTGTAATAGTGGCATGCTAGTTTGAACCTAGTAGGATTACATCACTTATGATGTCATTAATAGTTTATTTTACTGATAATTTGAATATACGGTATTTTACCGTATTTCACTATTCTTCAAAAATTTATGAATTTCATAAAAAACCAAAAAATTTACCCTTACCATTTCTCGATATGTAGAATTAAAAAATGAAGTCCATTTTTTGAAAATATATTTCTAATTATTATTAATTTAATTTGTAAATAAAATCATACTTAATTCAAAAATTAACAATTTTAAAACTATAACTGCTTTTATATCACATTGAAAAATTAACCAAAATGTAATTATCCTCTATCCTTATGAAAATAAAATAATAGTAAAATTTACTATTCATTAGGGTAATATTACTATTCATATTACTATTCATAAGGGTATGTTACTATTCACCAAAAAAACAAGTTAGTTCTATTAGGCTCTAAATAACTTACTAAACACAATTGCAGATAACCAAATTTGGAAATTCAAAACATAGAAGTGCAAAAATTATTTTTAAAGGATAGTTATAAATATTTACTTAAAATAAAGTTTCATGAATTTCCATTTATTTTTAAAAAAACTTGGGGTGTTACATTATCCCCACCTTCTGGAAATTTCATCCTCGCAATTTTATTTACTTGTTAAACAAGTGAGGGTACCTTTCTCTCATAGAATTTTCATACTCCCATGTTGCTTATTTTACCATGTGGTTTCTCCAAAAAACCTTTACCTAGTGGATTACCTTATTCCGTAATACCTGTTCTCTTCAATCAAGAATCTGAACTGGTTTATCTTCATAAGAAAGGATCTCTTCTAGCTGAACTGCTTCTGGGCTCAAGACATGTGATAAATCTGGCACATACTTCCTCAATATCAAAACATGAAAAACATTGTGTACCTGAGACAAACTCAGACTCAAAGCTACTCAATATGAAACTGGTCCAACTTTATCTAGGATTTCAAAAGGACCAATGAACTGCGGACTTAGCTTCCCTTTCATACTGAAACACACCACACTTTTCCAAGGAGTGATTTCAAGGAAAACATGGTTGCCTACCTCGAAAGAGAATTATTTCCTTCTGTTATCTACATAAATTTTTTGCCTGCTCTGAGATATCCTTATGTGCTTCAAGATCATCTTCACTTTCTTAGCCACTTTCTTTAATAATTCTGGCCCCATCAAATTTCTTTCACCGACTTCATCTCAAAACACCGGAGTCTGACACCGCTTTCCATACAAATCCTTGAAAGGTGCCATCTATATACTGGAATGAAAACTATTATTATAAGAAAACTCAACTAAAGAAAGATTCTGATCCCAACTTCCCTGAAAGTCCATTGAACAACCTCAAAGCATATTCTCCAAAGTCTGAATCGTTCACTCTGACTTCCCATATGATTTAGGATGAAAAGATGTACTAAAATTTAATTTTGTGCCCAATGACTTCTGAAGTTCCTTCCAAAAGTTATAAGTGAACCTGGGATCCCGGTCAGATACAATGGAAAGACGAACTCCATGTAGCTTGAAAATATCTTTGAGGTATAATCAAGAAATCTAATCCAAAGACATTTTATCTATATTAGAAAGAAAATGTGCAGATTTTGTGAACTGATCAACAATAACCCAAATCAAGTTGTTACATCGAGAAGTCTTAGGTAGTACCACCATGAAGTCTATGGATATATTATCCCATTTACACTCTGGAAGTAGCTAAGACAGAAGCATCCCATTCGGTATCTTCCACTCTTCTTTACCCTGTTCAAATGTCCAGCATTTCACAGTAAAATCAGCAATATATCTTTTCATTCCATCCCACAAATAATAATCCCGGAGGTCTCTGTACATCTTAGTATGACCAGGATGAACTGAAAATGAAGAACTATGAGCTTCACAAAACAATTATTTCTTCAACTGCCAATTCCAAATCATGTGTGAGATAATTTAACTCATGAGGTTTTAGTTTTCTTTAAGCATAAGAAATTACCTAATCATGCTGCATCAAAACACAAACAAGTCCATTCATTGAAGAATCACCGTAGATGACAAAATCACCATTTTGGGAAGGCAAGGAAAAAATTGGAGCATTCACCAATCTATTATTTAGTTCCTAAAAACAAAAATTACATTCTTTTATCAAAACAAATTTAACCCCTTTCCATGTTAACTTAGTTATCGGGTTAGATAAACATGCAAAGTTCTTAACAAAACATCGGTAATAACCCGTTAATCCAAGAAAAATACGAATCTATGTAACATTTGTGGGTCTTGGACATTAGTCAACCACTTTTGTTTTGGCTGGATCAACTGTTATTCCATCCTTATTTACAATATTCCCAAGAAAAGAAATATGTTGTAACCAAAAATCACACTTGATGAATTTTCCATACAGTTTCATTTTTTTTAAGGTTTGTAGAACAACCCTTAGATGTTTTTCATTCTCCTCTTTATTTTTAGAAAATACCAAGATGTCATCAATAAACAAAACCACAAAAATATACAAAAACTCATGAAATATTCTATTCATAAGATTTATGAATACAACAGGTGCATTAGTTAACCCAAACGACATAACAACAAATTCATAATGCCCATATCTAGTATGAAAGGCTATTTTCAGGATATCATCCTCGTTCAACTTCAATTGATGGTATCCGAATCTCAAGTCTTGGAAAAGTACTGAGCTCCCAAGATCTGATCAAACAAGTCATTGATATGAGGCAAAGGATACTTGTTTTTAATAGTGATGTTATTCAATGCTCTGTAATCAATACAAAGTCTCATGGAACCATCTTAATTTTTAATAAACAAAACAGGAGAACCCCATGGTGAAGTGCTAGGACGAATGGAGCCTTTATAAATAAAATCTTTTAACTGAATTTTCAATTCAATAAGTTCTATTTGAGCCATACGATATGGGGGTTTTGAAACTGGCATAACATCAGGAACTATGTCAATTGTGAATTCAACTTCTCGATCAGGTATGACACCAGGTAACTCATTTGAAAAAACATCAAGGTATTCATTTACCACTGGAACATCACTAATCTGAACAGTTCCCTTGTTTTCAACAATATGAGAAAGATAACTTTAATTCCCATATTTCAATAGTTTCTCAACTTCCTGATATGCTATCAATTGTATGGGTTCATTCTTGTATATGAACTGAAACTCTTTCTGAAAACAACTTCTTTAGCTCTATAGTCAATCTTAACATGATAAACATAAAGCCAATATATTCCCATAATAAAATCAAACTCTACTAACGGAAAAACAACAAGGTTCACAGTTAAAGTCTTTCCACAGATCACAATAGAAATATTATTATAATTCCTCTTTGCTATAATATTTACCCCTGCTGTTTTAACAACAAGTTCTGGTCTCATTTATCAAGGTGATATTTTTAATTTACCAGAAAATTTCTCAGAGATGAAGGAATGTGTAGACCCTGTATCAAACAAAACCTTAGAAAAATATGAGTAAACAAACAAAGTACCTGATAAAACTTTATTGGATGGTTCGACATCTACTAATGTGTTCGCAAAGGATCTCACTACACCTTTCTTCTTGTAGTATGACTTATTTGCATCATTCAGATCTCTCTTTGGGTATACATTTTCATAATGACCCATCTCACCACATTTAAAACAATTTACAATTTTCTTATCAGGATTAGTATTAGGATCATTTTCATTACAATATCGAACCATATGTCTAAACATACCACATTTAAAACACTTTTCAGTTTTGATAAGACATTCCCCAGGGTGATTATTACCACAATTTTCATAAACTGGATACTAGATTTTCTTTCCATCAGATTTCTTTGGTTGATTATTACCCATTTCTTTCCATATAGACTTCTTCTTCTCCTTATTTCCAAAGTGAACATGATCATAAAAAAACTCCATCTCTACCCTCTTAGCACATCATACAATTTTCTCATAACTTTTGAATTCACGAGTGGCCAACGCCCTTCGATACCTTGGCTTCAGTACTGAGTAAAAGCAGCTGATTTTGCTCTCAAGATCCAAAATAAGATTTGGAGCATACCTCGCCAGTCAGGTGAAGTTCACGTCATACACGACCAATGAATATTACTCCTTCTGTTTCAATTCAAGGAATTGATTCACCATCCTAAGTCGCACCACATAACAAAAATATATTTCAAGGAAAATACTATTAAATTTATCCCACTCTAAGGAATAAATTTTTCACTCTATCCTTGATATTCTTTACCATTTACCACCAATGATCAGCTTCACCTTAAAAATGATAAATGGAAAGACTTACCTTTTGATTTTTTGAACATCCCATAACATAGAATATCTTTTCAAGGGATTTAATCCATCCTTCAGCTGCTAATAGGTCAGAAGATCCATTGACAGTAGGAGGGTGTTGTATCATAAAATGTTCCACTACTATCATGTTCCGTTGTGGTACCTCTGGTTATTCTCTTTCATGGATGCTGCCACCATTTATTGACTGTGTCAGCTATTCCATTACTATCTAAAACTACTCGTTTCTAATCCCTACCAATCCGGGCTGTAGATTCAGAAGGATGTCATTCTGTTGGTGCCTCTCCTCTTCAGATTCCCTATTTCTTCTACGGACAACCATTCTGAACAAACATATCTTAGAAGAATCAACATGGTAATATTTAAATGCTATATCATTTAAAATTAATCATAGAGTAAAAATCATTTATGGTAATCTTTTAACATCATCCTAACCCCTAATGTTATCTAAACCATCCTCTGATACCAACTATAAGGACCCGACCTTATTACATTACATAATCTTGAATTTAGTCAAGAATTCACTTCCTTTAACATTGAGAATATTTTAAAGTTTATATATTTAGAGAATTGGGACATAAAACATTAATAAAATTACACATTATTATATAGTGGATACCATAAAAATAGTATTCATTTCTTACAAAATATAAAACTTTTCACATAAAACATGATTTATTTGAATAATCATCAAACATTTAACTTGGCTTAATTATTTTTCTTACACATCCTTACAACCTGTGAAAATCATTTAAAAACTTTGGATGAGCACAAAATCTCAGTAAGGGATGTAAAAATAAGGAAAGAACACATTAGACCATGAACACTTGTAATGTATGAAATCATTTTCAAAAGTCATACTTGTCACCCATATATACTTAATTTGTGAAACATGAGATTTACACAAGATCCAAACAAACATACGAACATAAATATAACCATAAAGGTATCTTGGGTCATTACTTACATAATCTTGTAACCCTCTCGGCTACCTTATCATTTGTAACCCTCACGACTAACTTACAATTTGTGTAACCATCGCAGTTACACTTGGAGTAACCATACGTCTGACCTCCAACTCACACATACCCAATGATTTGGAGGGAGATATAGGTCCCACAATTCATCATAAACAATTTCAAATAACTATAACATAATCATAAAACATGAATAATAGCATAAAAACCTTTCTTTTGAATTTTGTAAAACCGAATTTTAAAAGAGCATTTTAAAATAAAATCCTCTTAGATAAATCATATAATTGAAGCGAGACTTAATAGAGTGGATATAATATGTATATACACTATAATTAAACATAATTTAACATAATATAAACAAAATCCATCATACAAACAATTATAATACCACATAAATAATGAAGTAGGATGTTAACCCAAAGAATGGAAATCAGTTTAATAATTCCCTTACCTCGAGCTTGTCTTACCTCAAAATTATTTAAACTGAATGTATAATGGTTAGAAGAGTGTTGTTATTATATTTTAGAAACATATTAATCTTTATAACATCTTATAATATCATTTTATAACATCAATTCACCTTTTAATTGTTAGTATTTTGTTCCATTGTTTCGGGAGTGTTCTTTACATAATTTACGTGATTAGTTCATGATGGATGTTATTTTCAATTGGAAGTGAAACTCCATAAATATAATAGAATGGTATTTACATATTTATAGAACCATAAATTATACCATTTATCATTTTTAATTCTTACTTGAGGATGATTTATAAGTTAAAACATTAATAATGTTCCGTTAGATCATTTTAGTGGTTCTTTGATAATAACGACCTCATTTTGTTTTATAAATTAAAAACCTGTGTTACAAAAGAATTCCAGAACCATGGATGAGACATAATACATATATTATAACCTGGTTCAACCATAAGGGTTTTTTACTATTCACAAAAAAACATGTTAGTTCCATTAGGCTCTAAATAAATTACTAAACACAATTGTAGATGATCATTTTTTGAAATTCAAAATATAGAAGTGGCAAAATTATTTTTAAAGGATAGTTTTAAATATTGTTGGACTCACCTGTTTTGATAATACCAGATCATGTTTAATAATGATCATAATATATTATGTCATTTGATAATCCCTTCTAATCTGTCTTTATATTATTTATCCAGAATAATCTATATATTTTTTTAGTCTCACGACTTTGTTGCATCAGCTTACAGTTTACATTTCCCTAAGTAAAAGTTCACAGTTAAAGGCTACTGGTAAGATCCTTCTCTTAAAGGTCACCGTTATAGGTCACTGTTGCTAAAATTCACTATCATGATAAAGTTCACCATTGAGAACACTTATGTTGAAGGTTGCTAAAGGTCACCGTTGAAGATCTCTAGTTACTGTTGGAAGCAGACTGTCAAAGGTCACTGTTACAAGTCTACCATTGGAGGTCACTATTACAAGTCTACCGTTGGAGTACTTACCAAAGATTACAGATGAAGAGTCACTATTATAGGTCACTGTTGTGACAAGGTCACTATTATCAAGGCTTCTGTTAGAATTCTACTGTCATACTCAGCATCGAAGGTCTACTATTATATGGTTCTCAGTTCAAGTCTACTACGGGACAAGTCTACCGTTAGTAGAAGTATACTGCTAGACAACTCCACCATGGGCGAAGTCAACTATTGGGATAGTCTACCACTAGAAAGGTCTACTGTTGAGCATACCAAAGAAGTCTACTGTTGAGGATCTTACTGTTGAATTCCACCACTTGACAAGCATCTGCTACCAGTCTTATGATATCCTATTCTTTACTTTAATAAATTTCTTAATATTATCATAATGATCATGTTTGGACAATTTAATGCACTTGACATTATTTAATGATATTTACAGGAATATCAAGAAACCGTATGAGGTATGAGGAAGAACACACATGGGTGGATCATTCCTCTTGTCAGCCCCTACTGAATTAAATAAGGGAAAGATGAGCTGGAAAAATTATATATATATATATAGAGATCCAAAGAAAAGGTTAATATATATATACATACATATAGAGATATACAGGTGTATTCATCAAGATATTTAGGTACACACATAAGGGAGACACATACAGTACCCGATATATGAAGCAAGAAGAAGAACACTCCAGCACTCATTCTGAAGATCAAAGAGCTTCACAAAGATCTGTTGGAAGAACATATTCAAGGTTGTGGTGCTGTTCTAAAAAGAGCTTCTGATCCAAGAAGCTGATCATATTTACACCTAGAAGTCAGAACCTGGAAGTTGCGACACTCTGTTTTAGAGGCAACTTGCAGATAAGGACCCGAACTTCATTTCCTCCATTCCAAGGAGTCCAGATCTGATCTGCCAACACATAGAGCATTCTAAACTCTTTCCTAACATTTTTAGCTCTACTATGTTTAGTATTTTACATTTCTGAGAAGTGTGTCCTTTTTACACACATTGTCTCTTGTGCTTGAACTGGGGGATCCTGAAAATCCTCATACCAAACTCTCTCTAATCTTGTTTCCCACACATACCTGTGGAAGAAGCCTAGTGTGTCTTGGGTGTTTGTTTTCCCACATAAACTGTGGTAGAGATTTCAAAACATGGATAGTTTGTGAAAACTATTGTACTGTCCGATACAGGCTGTGTATCATGTTTTTATATAAACTGCTTGGTGGCAGGTGATCACCAAGTGGAGAGGATTAGGTCTTAACTTAATACGGAACCTCTTTTTTGAATTGTTGTGCTTATCTTTTAAGTACTCTATTTTGTATTTATCCACTGCTCATGTTTTCAATGGAAAAAATCTGTTTTTATAATCACTCTGATAGTTAGTTTTGGTTAGTGTGTATATGTGATTAATTTAGTAAAATTGTTTCAAAAGTTGAATTAGTTTTCACACTAATTCAACTGAGGATTGATCAACCTGTGAGAAACCTATTGAATAATAAATCATTTATATCTCTTCTTCCTTAATTAACTGGGCTGTTTTAATTTGGGGGTTTTTTATTCTAAAGTTTTTAACATAAATTTTAATTGGAACTCAATCCACCCCTCTTGATTATCCACTCCGACCAACATTTGGTATCAAAGGAGTTCTTTATTTATACCATCAAACCAGTTTGTCAAGATTTTCAATTTCTTTTCAACTGTGATTTTAGTTTCACCTCAAAGATCTTAAAATTTTTGTTATATCTAAATTTTCAGTTCTTTAAACTTTTAGTTTTCTATGGATAATCAAGTTGAGGGTGCTGATACTAATAGGACACCTTTCTTTAATGGAAATAATTATGGTCAGTGAAAATTGAAAATGAAAATGTATCTGGAAAGCCTTGGTCCTGAAATCTGGGACACAATTGAAGAACAACATGCATTACCTGCTACTTCTAGGGATACATGGTCTCAATTTACTAACACTGCTTATAATAATAATTTTAAATCAATGAATTTCTTGAATTGTGCTTTAGGTGATGAGGAATTCAATAGAATATCTGCCTGTAAGACTGCTTATGAAATTTGGGATACTTTGTATGTTTCTCATGAAGGAATAACCAATGTTAAAGAAATGAAATTAAATACCTATACTATTAAATATGATAATTTTAAGATGAATCATGATAAACCTATCTATGAAATGTATCTCAGGTTCAATGAAATATTGAACACTATGAGTCTTCTTGGAAAACCAGTGGACAACAAAGACCAAATCATGAGGCTGCTTAGATGCCTACCTGATAGATAGAGAGGCACTTCTGTATCAATCCGAGAATCATGTGACATCAAAAATCTACCAGTAAAGGATCTAATTGGATAGCTAATGATGTATGAAGAAGAGATTAAGGTGAATCATGAAATAGAAGAAGAACCAAGGAAGAAGTCAGTAGCATTCAAGACTTCTACCTCAAAGAGAAAAGACAAAGAAAAAGTTCAAGTACCTGTAGACAGTTCTACAAGTGAAGAGTCAAATTCAGACAGTGATTAAGAGATGACACAACTTTCCAGAAGATTCCAAAGGTTCTACCGAAATAAGAAATTCTCTAGGAAGTCAAACTTCAAAGGAAAGTATGATCATAAAGGACAATGGAAGAAAGACAGGAAGTGGAATGATAATACAAGTGAAATAATATGTTATGAATGTAAATGAAAAGGTCATGTGAAGGCAAACTACCCCAAGCTGAAATTCAAGAGAAAATATGAGGATAAGGACAAAGGTTACAAAAAGGCTATGAAATCTACTTGGAGTGCTTCAGAAGACAGCTCAAGTGAATCTGAAGTCTCTGAAAGTGAACAGAACAAACATGCTAACTTATGTTTCCTGACCGAAACATCTGAGGTAACACTTAATTCCCCTGTGCTTAATACTTATTATTCTGGGAATAAAAGTGACTCTCATAATGATGAAGATATGACTAAATATGAACTATTTGAATATTGTGAGATGTTTGAGGATACCCTTAATTAACTCAATGATAAATATAAATCATTGAAAAGATAACATTCCTTAAATTCAAATTACAAGTCAAATCTGGATATTGAAAAAGATAAATTTTCCAAGATGCTAAAAGAAAATACCGAACTCAAATTATCAAATGAAAAATTAAATAAAGATCTTGAAAAATTTACTGCCGGTAGGCATACCCTGACACAGTTTCTAGGAAAAAATATTTCTCCAAAATATACAACTAGTCTCGGATATCAACCCAGATAGAGAAAATTTAGCAAAACCAAATTTGTTCCATAATCTGGACAGCTCACTACTAGTTCTGGACCATCATTTGAGAAACGATTATCTAAAGAACCAAACAAAGTATTTATGTCTCAAAATATGTTTTCTGATTTTAGGAAACCTATAAAGCATATATGGGTTCCCAAAGTTTTACTTACTAACCTCTCTAGACCCAAGAAAATCTGGGTACCAAAATTACCCCATGTTTAATCTGTTTTGTAGGGAAGTTGCTTAAAAAGTTCCTGTAAAACCTTATGGTACTTGGACAGTGGATATTCATGACATATGACATGAGACTACTCTTTCTTCAAAAGCTTAATTAATGTTTATGGTAGACATGTCACTTTTAGTGACAATGCAAAGGGAAAAATCATCAGCTTAGGCCAAATTGGTAACCCTGATACAATATTAATTTCTAAAGTACTTTTTTTATTGTAGTAAAGTAAAATTTACATATCATCTCTCAGTTATGTGATGATGGTTTTAATGTTAAATTTGAGAATAATGCATGAAATGTTTTCAATTCTAAAAATGATTTAGTTTTCACTGCATGTAGAAATGAAAATGTATATGTTGTTGATCTAAATTCCTTATCCAAGAAAAATGTTTCTTGCTTAAATGATTTTCATAAGGAATCATGGTTATGGCACAGAAGGTTAGGACACTGCAATGTGCACACACTTAGGAATCTATCTAAGAATGGTTTAGTTAGAGACTTACCTAAATTAGAATTCCCACTTGACAAAGTGTGTAATCCCTATCAAAAGGGAAAACAACACAAAGTTTCTTTCAAACCAAATAAAGAAGTTTGAACTTCTCAACCACTTGAGTTGGTTCACATGGATTTGTTTGGATTATCAAGAGTTTCAAGATTAAATTTGAAGAACTATGTTTATGTTCTTGTAGATGACTTTTCTAGGTATACTTGGGTATACATTCTAGCTCAAAAAATTGAAGCTTGTTTCTATTTTATCAAATATTCCAAGTCTGTAGAAAATCTTAGTGGACATAGAATCAAGACCTTGAGAAGTGATCATGGCCGTGAGTTTGAAAATCATGAGTTTGAATCTTTTTGCTCACATAATGTCTATAGTCACAATTTCTCTACTCCTAGAACACCTCAACAAAATGGAGTTGTAGAGAGAAGAAATAGGACCCTTCAAGAAATTTCTAGAACAATGCTCAATGAGTATGATTTACCAATCTATTTCTGGGCTGAAGCTGTAAATACAACTTGTTATATCATCAATAGAGTTTTGATCAGACCTTTTCTTAAGAAGACCCCTTACGAGCTTTGGAATAATAGGAAGCCTAAGGTTAATTAATATAGTTTTTTTGTTGCAAAATATTTATCCTTAATACTAAATATAATCTTGACAAATTTGCTCCCAAAAGTGATGAAGGAATTTTCCTAGGTTACTCTATCTCAAGTAAATCCTATAGAATGTTCAATAAGAAAAAAAATGTGTGGAAGAATCAGTTAATGTCAAATTTGATGAGACTAATCCACATGAGCCTAAAACCTATCTTGAAAATCTTGAGGAAGATATGTCAATTCTGGACCTTAATGGTAATGATAGTGAATCCCCTGTAAAAGTGATCGGTTCTTGGAATTTTATAGAATATGCACCTGTTGAGTCTGAACCAATAGACAACCATGAGGAATCTAGTTCAACCCTTCCTATAGGCATTAGGATTCTTAAGAATAATCCTCTAGATGCTGTTGTTGGTGATTTAAATAGAGGAGCACAAACAAGAGCTTCCCTGAGAAACCAGGTTGAACATCAAGATTTTCTTTCACATCTTGAACCCAAAAATATTAATGATGATATCAATGATGAATTTTGGGTAATGGCTATGCAAGAAGAATTAAATCAGTTCGAAAGAAACAAAGTCTGGTAATTAGTGGAGAGACCTAAGGACACTTTAACAATAGGCACAAAATGAGTATTTAGAAACAAAGTTGATGAGTCTAGAAATAAGTTAGAAATAAGGCTAGGTTAGTTGCATAAGGATATAGTCAAGAGGAAGGAATAGACTATGAGGAGACCTTTTCACCTGTATCTAGATTATAATCCATAAGAATACTACTTGCATATTCAGCTCATCTGAATTTTAAACTTTATCAAATGGATGTTAAAAGTGATTTTTTAAATGGGTATATAGTTGAGGATGTGTTTGTTGAACAACCCCCTGTCTTTACAAATCCCCATTTTTTAAATCATGTTTTTAAACTTTCTAAAGCTTTATATGGTTTAAAACAAGATCCAAGAGCATGGTATGATAGGCTAAGCTCTTTTCTTATGTCAAAAAGGTTTACCAAAGGGATAGTTGATCCTAATTTTTTTATTAAAAGGATTTCCAAAGATGTTTTGATAGTAAAAATTTATGTAGATGATATTATTTTTGGATCATCTAAAAATTCATTATGTATGGATTTTTAAAAAATGATGCAAAATGAATTTGAAATGAGTTTAATGGGAGATCTCAAAATTTTCCTTGGATTTCAGATATTTCAAAATAAAAATGGCATTGGTTTGAATCAAAGTAAATATATTAATGATCTTCTAAAATGTTTTTATTTGGATGGTAGTAAAGTTAGTGACACACCTATGAGTACCACTTGTAAGTTGAAAGCTGATGAAGCTAGAGAACCAGTGGATCAAATCAACTACAGAGGTATGATAGGGAGTCTACTCTATCTTACAGCTAGAAAACCTGACATTATGTTTAGTGTATGTATGTGTGCTCGCTTTCAAGCCAATCCAAAAGAGTCTCATTTAAATACTGTTAAAAGGATTTTTAAATATCTCAAATATACTCCCAACTTAAGGCTATTTTATCCAAAAATACAATCATTTAATTTGTTGAGTTATTATGATGCTGATTTTTCCGGTTGCAAGTTAGATAGAAAAGTCACCTCTAGGACATGTCACATTTTGGGCAAGTCACTAGTATCTTGGTGTAGTAAGAAACAAAATTCTGTTGCATTATCTACTGTTGAAGCTGAATACATAGCTGCTAGTAGTTGTTGTGCTCAAATTATTTGGATGAAACACACTTTACTAGACTATGGATATCAATTCAAACATGTCTCTATAAAGTGTGACAATATAAGTACTATTAACATTTCCAAAAATCCAGTATCTCATGCTAGGACAAAGAATATTGATGTGAGACATCACTTTTTGAGGGATCATTATCAAAAAGGTGATATCACTCTTGAATTCATTGGCACTGAAAATCAATTGGATGATATATTCACAAAGCCTTTGAATTTTAAGAGATTAAATTACATCAAAAATGATTTAGGTATGATTAAATTTAGTATAGGAAACCTCACAGTTGAACCTCACTGTTAGGAACCTCACTGGTGTACCTCACCGTTGGACCTCACTGGTGTACCTCACCGTTGGACCTCACTGGTGTACCTCACCGTTGGACCTCACTGGTGAACCTCACCATTAGGAACCTCACCGTTAAGAACCCCACAATTAGGAACATCACCGTCTGAAGCCTCAACATTGGAACCTCGCTATTGGATACCTCGCTGCTTGATTTTATCGTTTATTTTATGTGGGAATCCAAACCATTTTTGTTATTCGATTCATATTATTTTTAATCCCTAAATTATAAAAATTAGACTTCGAACATATCTCAATCCACTCTCCCTCACTCTCGAACCTTGCTCTCAAAATCCCTAAACCCTAACTCTCCTATTGAACCCACAAACCTCTTTCAATCTCTATGGATAGAACAAAGTGACCCTCGACTGTCAATGAGGATGCGCCAAGGCCAAAGAGGACCCAATCCGATCCCAGTAGTGGTAGTAGTGCGCCAAAATGGACTGTTAATCCGCACATGTCAAAGAGGACTATACTGGTTGAGAAGGAACTGAGTGAAGAATGGTTGATGTGGAGAAAGTCTTTAGTGCTGGAAGTACTAGAAGTTCAAGGATGGAAAGAATGCTTCACAAAAAACAATGGTCCATACTACTCAAAGCTTGTGAATAAATTATATGAATACTTGAAGTTCGAAAAGGAAGATGATGTGCATAGGTTGGTTTCTAGAGTGAATGGAAATGAAGTTAGCTTTACATCTGCTGAGTGGGATGCTTGTCTGAGAGCCCCTCATGAAGGAGTTTTTAACTACTATTCTGGAGTGGATCCTCTAGATAGTGAGATTTTTGGGTATGAGAGAGCTCTGAAAGAGCTGACTAGAGAGAAGACTCAAAGGAAAATCATAGCTGCTGAGATGAATGGGGAAGATAGGCTATTATTCAAATTCATCCAGCATGTGATCAGTCCTAGGATAGGGGACTTTTTAGTACTGAAGTATCAAGAAATATTCCTGATGTTCCTATTGAAGCATGGGGAGAAGATCAATTTGTGTAGGCTATGGATGGCACACTTGGATGATATGAACAAGCCAAGCTCAAAATCAAATTCCCTTTTTCTTGCCAAGTTAATTTATGTAATGATAAAGGTAAAGGGTGTGGCTGGAGGAAAAGAAGAAATGATAATGGCCATAAATAGTATTTGTATCTCCAAGGTCATCTGTAAGTTTATGAAAATTAGCTGGAATACTTGGAAGAAGGAATGGGTGAATGGTGAAGGAAAAATATAAGAAAAATTTGATCCTATCACTCATCCATCTAGGAATAAAGACTAGTGGGATCCTGGCTTAAATCCTGATGGCCTAGAGCCTGCCTATTCAGATGAGGAAGTTGAAGGAACTGTAGATCCTGAAAGAAAGGACACCCCCATTGATCATGAGAGTGATCCTGATTTTCCAGCCAGTCCAATTGTAGGGACAACCTTTGGAGCACCTAGTTCTCTAACAGAACTGCCCAGGAGAGAACCTATTCTAAGAGACGGTGATAATGAGACCAGTGAAGAAGAATAAGTATCTCAGACTATTGTCAGAGACACCTCAGAAGAGGATGATGCTACTAAATCAGATCATTTTGATCATGAGGAACAGGATGCAGGTGATGGAGATAAAGAGAAGGAAGAAGCTAAAGATGAGGACAATGAAGAATAGGAGCTCAGTCTGAGTCCTCTGATAGGTGAATCAGAAAGGACAGTGTCTGGCCAAGAAGTAGAAATGGAACCTGCTTCCATAGAAGTAGATGTAATTAATAATTCTGTGGAGGTAGTATCTCACCCCACTAGTGAATCAATGGATCAGATAAAGGCTGTAACAGTAGTTTCTAGAGTTGAATCAGCAGCTGTGGAAGTGCCAAGAGTAGAACCAATAGAGGAGATTACTCAAGAGGTAGCTCCAACTGAGGGGGATCATCCAATTGCAAGAGGATCTATATCTGTTATCCCTAAAATTGAGGAGTGGTATGAAGACCCAGGGTATCTGATGTTAGGGATGGATTATGATGATTTTGATGATGAAATTCCCAATAGAAGGCAATCAGTGCATATTGTTTCAGAGCCTACTGTAGTATCTCTAGTGACTACAGTTACTAAAGATTATGTTAGAAAAGAGGATCTTGAATCTCTGAAGGAAGATTTGAAAATAATGTTTAATGATAGGTCTTTTGAAATGGACAATACATTAGCCTTGATTCAAGAGATAACTACATCTAAGATGGCCAGAGTTTAGTGTGCCATTCATACTAATCTGACACATGAAATATCACAGTGCAAGAATCAACTCAGGGAGTTGACTCAGTCTATAGAGCTTTTAAGGCAATCTATTGTGAGATTGACTGCTCTTCTAGATTCTAGGACTCAAGAATATAAGGACTTTAATTATTTCAAATGAGTTGTCCAACAGATGGTCACTGTTTTTGAAAGATTTAAGGGCCAAATGAAATCTCATGTGCAGAATCAGGATGATGATGTGAAGAAGCTTATTAATGGATTAACAAAGTCCTTCAAAGAAACTTTTTCTTTCACCATAACACCTTTTGATGCTTCTTCTACTACTTCAACCTCAGTCGCACCACCTGTGGACTTGTCAGCATTCCGAATAGTGGTTAATGAAGAATTAGCTAAATTGTATGGTGTCAGTGCACCTGACTCTCAATCTGTGACTCGGATTATCACTACTACTGGGGATGTGAAAAAAGTAGTCAATGAATTCATGAGATAGGCTACCCAAGATCAGAAAATTATAAAGGAGCATATTTATCATTACTGCAAGTAGATTTACTCTAAGCATCAGATGGATGCTCACTTCAAGCTTCTGTTGGAAAATCTCAAAATTCCACCAGTCACCAGAGCCTTCAAGGAACAAGTTAGCAAGCTGGGACAACTGACTCCTGTCTTATAGAAATTCATGGAGAATAAGGATGATTTCATATCGACTATGTAAAGAGGAGGAAGTATTATTATGGATTTCATAAATCTTCTCCTACCCTTTATCCATGTGGACTGTACTCTTTTTATAGTCCCTCCTACCTTACCTGCATCTGAAACCAGTGCTTCTTCTAGGATGACTCCTACTGAGGCCATCAGAAGAATCACTTCCTTGATACCTCAGAGAGCTACTCACTATAGGAACACATGAGCTTCTGTTGATGCCCCTCCAATTATCCCTGCAATAATTCCCAATCCTACTGATCCAACAGCTCATCCTCTACCTTCTTCTTCCAAAGGGAAAGAACACTTTTCTGAGACTGATGAGGATTCAGTTTGTTTGTGTCTTTTGATAGGGACTTTTTATTATTTTTGGGTCATGTAATATCATTCAATTAATACAAGACTTCTCTGTTATCTCTATTTGGGTTTCTTTTTGCTATTCATAAAGGGGGAGAAATGTTGTGCAAATATGATCACTAATATGATCTTGTGATTTCATTACTAATATGATCCTATGATTTCATTACTAATATGATCACTAATATGATATTTTGGTTTCATTACTCTCTAATGGACCTTTCCTGTTTTTCCCTTTGATACCATGTACCAATATCCTCTGATATTACACTTTTATTAATCTCTGATACCTATCAAACCACAAATGAACTATAAGAACCCAGATCTTCGTTTTCGGGTATGTTTTTCTCTTCCTGGAGTTTTTGAGAAAATAGGGATTTCTAGAAATTTTTGAAGTACACACCATGTACTTTCTGAGTACACACCGTGTGCTCCCTTGCTGCACCAGGCTGTGTGTTGGCCGTGTCCGGGCCACACACATGGTGTGTAGAGGCGATGTGGAGGCCGCTTAAAGTGGAGTACGGAAAAATAGAGTACACTCCATGTACCCTAGAAGTACATGCCATATATTTCCTTTCTTTTTTCATTAAACGGATCGGGGTCGCGCCTGATGGACATAACGCTCTCCTTCTCCAGGTTCATCATCCAAGAGCTACCTGTACGACCATGATTCTTATCCGGATTCCTGAGCCTCCGTCTGTGCTTCGAATCGACCGCCGTCAATTGCGTTGGAACCACAACGATGAGTTCTTCCTTCTATTAGATCCTTGTTTTCCAATTTATCCTCTTTCTCAAGATATATTTGGTTGAGTGTTTTTGATGTTTTCTCAGATCCTCGACGTTCTAAGGAGAATCAGTCATCATGGTTCACGTATATCATTCTCCTATCATCGAGGTAGGGGGTTTGTGCCTTTCTGTAGAAAGTCTATGAATATTTTGTGCAAATTCCACTAATACCCTTGAACAAGGTATTGCCTATTTCCTTTTTTTCCCTTGATGTTTCTTGCTATGCTTGATTGCTTGAGTAGAGGTAATTGTTTGTGAATAGGGTAAATTGTATTGTGCTCTAGATGTTTTTCCATGCTTGTTTTGCTTGTTTGGAATTTTTCTAGTTGTCATGCCTAGTTGTAGGATAGTGGAACTATTGTACTGTTATGATGTTGTGCCTTAGAATGATAGCCAAGTAGTTCATGAGGTTTACTTGGGGCGATATGTGCACTATGCCTATTTGTTTTACACAAGGCTGAGAGAACCTAGTGTAGTGGACCATAGGGAGAATGGACATAAGGGCTTCTCTAGAGTGTCTTTAATTTACGATGTGAGACCACATGGAGAATTGACGATGAGTGCTTCCTCAGGGAGTCTGTAGTTCCTCGACACGGGACATAAGGGGAATGATACATTGAGTGCTTCCCCAGAGAGCCTTTAGTACGATACGAGACTATAGGGGGAATTTACGGTGAGTGATTCCTCAGAGAGTCTATTCCTTAGCTGAACCAGAGGGGCGAGACTATGTGTGCTTAATAGAGGGTTTCTAGTACTATAGGTTGAACCTTAGGGGTTAGACTGTGAGAACTACCCAGAGGTTACCTTCTTGTTCTACTTTATTGATTGGTTGTTTCTTATTTGTAGATTATATGCTAGAAACTGGATTGTTACTGCTGTGTATTACCTTGATTACTGCTTACTGTTTGCTGCTTATTGTACCTTACCTGCCATATATTCACTAATTGTTAGGCACAGATCTTTGGGTGGTTTCCTACTGGGACCTTGTCTCACACCCTGTTTGGACCATGTTTTTGGGCCCAAACAGATTATATTGTTACAGGTATAGATTAGGACAAGATCCCTTCTACTTCAGGTACTTGACTTGTTGTGGAGCTGGAGAGCATGGGACCAAGCTGTGGCTTGTGATGCTGAGAAGTTTACCTGTTTTCTTTTTCACTTTGGTTTAGTATTGTATTCATTATTGTGACTTGTTTGGATACTTTCATAAACATATGTATCATGCATAATTTTATATACATGTGTGTGTGCTCTAGTTTTTTACTGTTAGTATTCCGTTGTTTATCATTTACACTTGTATGGATGGTTACGATTTCTGCTGGTATCTATTTGTTTCTTTTCTATCGTGTACTCTACCAATGAGGGCATAGTTTCCCCACTATCACATCCAAGGCCCTCGATGCTAGTCGGAAGCCTCTGGAGTTTGGGGAAATGCGCTTGAGGCCATGTGATCAACCGGGTATGGGGCACCTCTAGGTGGCTTCCGGAACCAGGATGTTACAAAGTGGTATTAGAGGGGTTCTTTTCTCTTGTTTTACTGTTTGGATCCTTTATCCAGGGATAGGATGGATTTGGTACTTGGTATTAAGTTGTGTTCAGGAGTATCTAACCCATGTGCAGGGAAAGGACAATCTACCTCGCTTATTATAGTTTTCTGGTTTTGCTATGTTACAGCTGATCTGATTTCACCTAGAGTGATTCACATGCCTTTTGATGTTATTGTTATTGATATTGAGGTTCTGTTTCTATCACAACCCAATGAGATGAGGGTATGCCATCTCATGCATCATATAGGCACTTGTTAGAAATCACAATCCATCCATTCTTACCATTCCATCTAGGGTGCATTAGCAATTACATGTTGTTGTGATAAATGTTGTGTAGATTATGCATGCTGTTATGATAGATGTTTTGATAGAATCCCTACAATTTGATAGAGAGGTTTTTTGTATTGTACCTTGCTTAAATGAACGCCAAATTTTGGTTCTTGAGGTGTTATGGGCCCTCATGAATCAGAACTTGGTGGATCATTAACTTGTTTCCCTTATATATGATATGTAGGAGATTCAAAGCTTTGATTCACAGGGAGTATGGGCCCTCATGGATCAGAATTTGGCACCTTCATGCTTGTTTTTCAGTGTTGTTTTGGGCTTCGGTGCAGTTTCAGAGCTACTGCCCATAAAAACCTAGAATACACGGCGTGTACTTATATATACACATCGTGTAGTTTTCAAACCGTGTCACTGACTGTGTGATCAAAAACACGGGTTGTGAAAAATCTCCAGGAACACGATGTGTACGGTAGATACACGTCTTGTAGTAGTGAGCCATGTAACCGGCTATTTCACTAACAACATGGGTCAGGGAAGATCGTTTCATACACGCCGTGTTGTGTATGAACACGCCATGTATCCTTTTTCTCAGTACCCGGCTGTGTCGCAGACAACACGGGTTGGGAAAAATCTTCAAGTACATGCCATGTTTGTTCAGAACACACCATGTAGTCTTAGTCGTGTAATCGTCCGTGTAACTAAAAACATGGGTCATTGAAACCTCGTCTAATACACACCGTTTCCACAAGGAACATGTTGTTTAGTCTCAGTTTAAGAAGACCATGTGGGTTATCCATGAAAGGAGACTCGGGTAGGGGAATAAAGTTAAGTAGACGCCGTGTAGAGTTTATAAACGCCGTGTAGTCATGTTTTATAAATCTTGAGTGTTTCCTTCTCCTATTTCTGTTTTTAATCGTTTGTTCTATGTCCTTGTTTTCCTAATGTAAGTTATTCTTTTGATCTTTCAGAGACATGCCTCCGAGACGTCCTCCGGTTGTACGTCAGTTGGAGGATAGTGATTAGACGCCTGATATGGCTGATCAAGGACTTCCTGCCGATCCTCCAGTCATGCAAGACTTGGCACTGGCTGTCATACCAGTTACGGGCGCTGATGCACATTTCAAAGAAGGCTTTATGAGGATGATGTAGACCTTTCAGGGAGCACCGCCTCCTACCACAACTATGGCAGACTTGACCTGGGTTTTCCAGTAGCAGCATACTCTTAATTTCTCGGGGGAAGGAGGACCATAGGCAGCAGAGTCATGTATGGAAGCCATGCTGACTATCTTTGAGCATCTGGAAACTCCTCCATAGAGGTGGGTCAAGATCGTTAGCTATATTCTATAAGACTTTGCCAAGAGGTGGTGGGACGTGATCTCACAGGCGGGTCATCAGCAGGTTATGGCTTGGGAGGAGTTCTAGCGCGTGTTTTACAACTACTTCTACCCGGAGACCTTGAGGGCCGATCGAGCCTGGGAGTTCATGAGTCTAGAGGAGGGTAATCTTTCTGTTATGGAGTATTCCTCTCGTTTCACCGAGCTGCAGCGTTTCACACCCCTCCGGGGTGGAGATGGGATGTTCTTAGCAAAGAAGTTTGAGGATGGTCTCAGGCGGGAGATCCACTCGCAGGAGAATCTCTTCCAGTTGACTTCCATCACTTCCATCGTCAACCAGGTGCTGATTGTGGAACGCAATCTGAGAGACTCCGGAGCTGTGAGCCAGGGCGGTTTTGCTTCCAGAGCTACTATTCCTCCAGTTGACAGCAGAAAGCATCATAAGGAGTCTACGCACGGTGATTCGAGGAGGCGAGATACATCTTCAGGTAGCCAGGTTATATACTACCAGTGTGGAAGGGAAGGGAACACGAGGCCACAGTGCCAGAGAGACCTAGTGGAGTACCGATCTTGCGGCAAGATGGGTCACCTTCAGCATTTCTTCCAGGTTTTCTCACCAGTAGCTGGTGACGGGGGTTATTCCATGACTCTTCGTTTAGGAGCGGCACCAATAGTTTCTCACCAGTCGGGGAACCAGTTCTCTTCCGGCCGTCCGGGGAGAGGTGGAGGTCAAGGCCGTGGTGGTCAGTCACCAGCCTTTCAGCGTCAGTAGGGAGGATATGCTCAGAGTGGTCAGGCATGGTCACAGGGCCGTGGGGTAGGCCATACTTTTGCGGTGGAGCAGGCCTATTAGGAGCAGGATATAAGACTTTCTACAGTTCTAGGTATGATCTTAGTATCCTTAGTTTTATCTTCATCTCTTTTTGATACTGGTGCAACACATAGCTTTATCTCTGCTGCTGTTGTGGAGGACCTTGCACTCTGTATCTTTTCTTCTACCGACTTGTTGACTCTAGACACACCTTTGGGGATGAGGACATCTAGTATACGTCAGTGCAGAGAGTTCCCTCTCGTGGTTACATGGTATTGTTTCTTATGGGATCTCTATGTCCTAGAGATGACATGCTATGATGTCATTATCAGGATGGACCGGTTGGTTCCCTTCCAAGTAGTCGTCGACTGCTATCACCGCAGGGTGAGTTTCATTTCACAAGAGGGTGAATATTTTCTTCATATAGATGAATGGGACATTCAGGAGAGTCGAGCAGGACTCGAGCATCATGGGCTAGGAGGGGTTACGACCCAGATTTCTAGTCTTTATCTGGATGACCAGAGGACTTCTCAGTTGGAATTTCCTCCAGTGGTGGATGGTTTCAGGTATTTCTTCCTAGAGGACTTTTCAGGTTTTCCTCCGGAGCGTGAGGTATAATTCTCTATTGAGGTCATGCTAGGATCAGCACCAGTGTCCATTCCTCCTTATAGGATGGCTACAACTGAGTTGCTGGAGCTCAAGAAGCATTTGGAGGAGTTGTAGGCAAAGGGTTTCATCCGACCCAGTACTTCTCCTTGGGGTTCGCCTGTCCTATTTGCGAAGAAGGAAGATGGTACCCTTAGGCTCTCTATGGATTATCAGAAGCTGAAACAGTTGACGGTCAAGAACCCATATCCATTGCAGAGGATTGATTATCTTTTTGATCAGCTTAAAGGATCCCGAGTGTTCTCGAAGATCGATTTGAGGTCCAGTTATCATCAGTTTCATGTTAGACCATCAGATATACCTCTGACAGCCTTCAGGAGCAGGTATGGTCTCTACGAGTATACGGTTATGTCGTTCGGTCTCACAAATGTGCCAGCAGTTTTCATGGCACTAATGAACTGAGTGTTCCATCCTTACTTGGATTCCTTCATCGTGGTCTTCGTGGACGATATCTTGGTGTACTCTCACACCAAACATGACCATGCTACCCATCTTGAGATCGTTTTGAGTATACTGAGAGAGCATCAGCTTTATGCTAAACTCTATAAGTCCCAATTTTAGATGGATCATATTCGCTTCTTGGGTCATGTCATCTCAGAGGCAGGAGTATCTATGGACCCAGAGAAAGTGAGAGCTGTAGTTTCCTAGGAGCAGCCGAAGAACATTTTTGAGGTACAAAGTTTCCTAGGGCTGGCTGGATACTACAGACACTTCATTTAGGACTTTTCACGCCTAACAACATCATTGAAAGGTTTGAACAAGAAGGGGGAGAAGTTCTTATGGTCAGATTCTTGTGAGTCAGCCTTTCAGGAGATGAAGGTAAGGTTGACGTCAGTGCTGATACTAGTCTTGACAGAGCCAGGAAAGAGCTATACTGTTTATTGTGATGCTTTAGGTATCGGGCTAGGTGCTGTGCTTATGCAAGGAGATGGGTTCACTGAGTACGGGTCTCGGTAGTTGAGGCCACATGAGAGGAACTACCCGACACAAGATCTGGAGTTGGCAGCTATCCTTCATGCCTTGCGCTGTTGGAGACATTATCTTCTGGGAGAGCACTTTGTGGTTTTCACCGACCATAAGAGTCTCAAGTACATCTTCACTCAGCGTGATCTGAATCTGAGACAGCGCAGGAGGGTCGAATATCTTTAGTGTTTTGATTTTGAGATTGCCTATACACCGGGAAAGGGAAATGCAGTGGCAGATGCGTTGAGCAGGAGAACTCAGATTCAGGCAGTTCTGAAGGCCAACAGTGAGTGGCAGCTTATGGATCTGTTCTATGAGATGCATCTGGAGGTGCACGACAAACAGGGACAGAATTTCCTATCTTCTATAGCTGTTACCTCTACACTTCTTGATCGGGTACAAATGAGGCAGCTATCAGACTCAGAAGGCTTAGTCCTGTGAAAGAGTGTGTTAAGAGAAGACCCTCTTCCTGGATGGACAGTGGGTGAGGATGAGATCTGGCATTTCCAGGGACGCGTATGGGTGCTAGCAAACATACGTGAGTAGCTGATGCGGGATTTTCATTCCTCATTTTGGGCAGTTCATCCTAGTGTCATCAAGATGTATCAGGATCTTCATCACCAGTACTGGTGGCCAGGTATGAAGAGAGATGTTGCTGGTCTCGTCTTGATGTGTTCTACTTGTCAGCAGGTGAAGGCAGAGCTTCAGCGACCAACATGCCTTTTACAGCAGTTATCCATTCCAGAGTGGAAGTGGAACGATGTTGCGATGGACTTCGTGACTGGATTTCCGAAGTCGCCTTGAGGGAACAACAATGTTTGGGTGGTCGTCGACAGGCTTACGAAGGTTGCTCACTTCTTACCGATCTAGGAGACCTTCAGTGTTGATGACCTGGGACGAATGTACATCCAAGAGATTGTACGTTTACATGGAGTTCCACACTCCATTATCTCAGATAGGGATGCACGCTTTACTTCTCGGTTCTGGTAGGGACTTCAGAAGGATTTGGGTACATAGGTACTTTTGAGTACATCATACCATCCCCAGACTGATGGCCAGTCCGAGTGCACGATTCAGGTGCTTGAGGATATGCACCGAGCTTGCATTCTAGACTTTGGAGGTTCTTGGGAGAATCATATTCCTCTTGTTGAGTTCACCTACAACAACAGTTTCCAGGAGACTATTCAGATGGCACCTTACGAGGATTTGTAAAGTAGGCCATGTTGATCACCCTTATGCTGGCTGGGGGCAGGAGAGGAATCTTTGCTGGGACCTCATCTTGTTCAGGAGACTTCAGAGTAGATAGAATTGATTCGGAAGAGTATGGCTATAACACAGTCCCAACAGAAGTCTTATGCTAATCAGAACAGACGACCTCTGGAGTTCGAGGTTGGGGATCAAGTTTTCCTGCGTGTCACACCGAGGTTGAGACATAAGAGGATTTGGTGACAGGGTAAACTTTCACCGTGGTACGTCGGGCTATTTGAGATATTGGAGAGAGTTGGTCCAGTTGCCTATCGGTTGCAGTTACCTCAGAGGTACCAAGCAATGCATGACGTATTACACGTCTCTCATCTCTGACGTTACTTTTCAGACATGTCTCATGTCTTTCAGCCTGAGGAGGTTGAACTCGAAGTGGATGCATCGTTTGAGGAGAATCCTATCTAGATTTTCGATCGTAGTACGAAGGTTCTCTGTGGGAGATCTGTTCCTCTAGTACGGGTGCTATGGTAGCATGGGCGAGTACAGGACGAGACCTGGGAAAGGGAGGCCGATGTACGATCATAGTGGCTAGAGCTGTTCGGGGTTTCTTCTTCTCTGCCTCGTTAGGGAAATTTGGGGACGAATTTCTTTAAGGGGGGAAGTTTGTAAGAACTCGGATCTTCGTTTTCGGGTATGTTTTTCTCTTCCTGGAGTTTTTAAGAAAAGAGGGATTTCTGGAAATTTTTGAAGTACACGCCATGTACTTTCTGAGTACACGCTGTGTACTCCCTTGCCATGCCAGGCCGTGTTCTAGCCATGTCTGGGCCACACACATGGTGTGTAGAGGCGATGTGGCGGCCGCTTAAAGTGGAGTACGGAAAAACAGAGTACACGCTGTGTACCCCAGAAGTACACGCCGTGTATTTTATTTTTATTTTTCATTAAACGGACCGGGGACGTGCCTGACGGATAGAACGCTCTCCTTCTTCAGGTTCTTTGTCCGAGAGCGACCTGTACAACCACGATTCTTCTCTGGATTCCCGAGCCTCTGTCCGTGCTCTAAATCGACCGTCGTCAATTGCGTTGGAACCAAAGCGGTGAGTTCTTCCTTCTCCTAGAGCCTTGTTTTACAATTTCTCCTATTTCTCAAGATATCATTGGTTGAGAATTTTTGACGTTTTCTCAGATCCTTGACATTCTAAGGAGAATCAGTCATCGTGGTTCACGTATATCATTCTCCTAGAATTGAGGTAGGTGGTTTGTATCTTTCTGTAGAAAGTCTGTGAATATTTCTGTGAAAATTCCACTAAAACCCTTAAACGGGGTATTGCGTGTTTCTTGTTTTTCCCTTATTGTTTCCTGCTATGCTTGATTGCTTGAGTAGAGGTAATTGTTTGTGAATAGAGTAAATTGTATTGTGCTCTAGATGTTTTTCCATGCTTGTTTTTCTTGTTTGGTGTTTTTCCAGTTGCCATGCCTAGTTGTAGGATAGTGGAATTGTTGTATTGTTATGCTGTTGTGCCTTATAATGATAGCCAAGTAGTTCATGCAGTTTACTTGGGGTGATACACACGCTAGGCATGTTTGTTTTACACAGGGCTGAGATAACCTAGTTTAGTGGACCATAGGGAGAATGGATGTAAGAGATTCTACAGAGTGTCTTTAATTTACGATGCGAGACCATAGGGGGAATTGATGATGAGTGCTTCCTCAGAGAGTCTGTAGTTCCTCGACGTGGGCCACAGGGGGAATGATACATTGAGTGCTTCCCCATAGAGCCTTTAGTATGACATGAGACTATAGGGGGAATTGACGGTGAGTGATTCCTCAGAGATTCTATTCCTTAGCTGAACCAGAGGGGTGAGACTGTGTGTGATTCCCAGAGGGTTTCTAGTACTATAGGTTGAATATTAGGGGTTAGACTCTGAGAACTACCCAAAGGTTACCTTTTTGTTCTACTTTATTGAGTTGATTTTTCTTGTTTGTAGATTATATGCTAGAAACTGGATTGTTACTACTGTGTATTACCCTGATTACTGCTTACTGTTTGCTGCTTACTGTACCTTACCTGCCATATATT
The DNA here is from genome assembly GCA_963277665.1 of Viscum album. Taxonomy (NCBI): domain Eukaryota; kingdom Viridiplantae; phylum Streptophyta; class Magnoliopsida; order Santalales; family Viscaceae; genus Viscum; species Viscum album. The sequence goes on from OY728134.1 coordinate 424,495,173, forward strand.
CACTGACTGTTAGGCACAAATCTTTGGGTGGTTTCCTACTAGGACCTTGCCTCACACCCTATTTGGGCCATGCTTTTGGGCCCAAACAGATTATATTGTTTCAAGTATAAATAAGGGAAAGCACCCTTCTACTTTAGGTACTTGACTTGCTGTGGAGATGGAGAGCATGGGACCAAGTTGTGGCTTGCGATGCTGAGGATTTTACCTGTTTTATTTTTCACTTTGGTTAGTATTGTATTCATCATTGTGACTTGTTTGGATGCTTTCTTAGACATTTGTATCATGAATCATTTTATATACATGTGTGTGTGTGCTCCAGTTGTTTATTGTTAGTCTTCCGCTGTTTATCATTTACTCTTGTATGGATGGTTATGGTTTTTGAAGCTATATATTTGTTTCTTTTCTGCTGTGTACTCTACCAATGAGGGCATAGTTTCTCCACTATCACATCCAAGGCCCTCACTTCTAGTCAGCAACCTCTGGCGTTTGGAGAAATGTGCTTGAGGCCATGTGACCAACTGGGTATGGGGCGCCTTTGGGTGGCTTCCGGAACCGGGACGTTACATAAACTAAGGTTTACTTTGATCTCTCTTTAATAACTGTATTATATGATTATCTGTGATACCTATAATTAATACATACTGGCATGATTTGTGATTATCAAAAATGGGGAGATTGTTGGACTCACCTGTTTTGACAATCCCAAGTCATGTTTAATACTGATCATAATACATTATGTCATTTGAGAATCCCTTCTAATATGTTTTTATATTATTTATCCTGAACAATCTATATATTTATTTTAGTCTCATGACTTTGTTGCATCAGCTTACAATTTACATTTCCCTAAGTAAAAGTTTACAATTAAAGGCTACTGGTAAGAGCCTTCTGTTCAAGGTCACCATTATAGGTCACTATTGCTAAAAGTCACTGTCATGGTAAAGGTCACCATTGAGAACACTTCTATTGAAGGTTGATAAGGGTCATCATTGAAGATCTCTAGTTACTGTTGGAAGCTGACTATCAAAGGTCACTATTACAAGTCTACCGTTGGAGGTCACTGTTACAAGTCTACTGTTGGAGTACTTACCAAAGCTTATAGATGAAGAGTCACTTTTACAGGTCACTATTGTGACAAGGTCACTGTTATCAAGGCTTCTTTTAGAAGTCTACTGTCAGACTCACCATCAAAGGTCTACAGTTATATGGTTCTCAGTTCAAGTCTACTGTGGGACAAGTCTACCGTTAGTGGAATTCTACTGCTAGAAAACTCCACCATGGGTGAAGTCAACTATTGAGACAGTCTACTGCTGGAAAGGTCTACTTTTGAGCCTACTGTTAAGGAGATTACTATTGAAGTCCACCGCTTGACAAGCATCTTCTACCAGTCTTATGATAACCTATTCTTTACTTTACTAAATTTATTAATATTATCATAACAGTCATGTTTTGACAATTTAATGCACCTGACATTATTAAATTATATTTTCAGGCATATCAGGAAACCATACGAGGTACGAGGAAGACCACACATGGGTGGATCATTCCTCTTGTCAGCCCCTGCTTAATTAAATAAGGGAAAGCTGAGCTGGAAAAATTATATATATATATATATATATAGACCCAAAGAAAAGGTGAATATGTATATATACATACATATAGAGATATACAGGTGTAGTCATCAAGATATTGAGGTACACACATAAGGGAGATGCATACGGTACCCGATATGCAAATCAAGAAGAAGAACACTCCAACACTCATTCTGAAGATCAAATATCTTTACAAAGATCTATTGGAAGAACATATTAAAGGCCGTGGTGATTTGATACAAAGAGATTCTGATCCAAGAAGCTGATCATCTTTACACCTGGAAGTCAGAACCTTGAATTTGTGACACTCTGTTTTAGAGGCAACTTGTAGAGAAAAACCAGAACTTTATTTACTCCATTCCAAGGAGTCCAGAACTGATCTGCCAAAACATTGAGCATTCTAAAATCTTTCCTAACATTTTTAGATCTAATGTGTTTAGTATTTTTCATTTGTGAGAAGTGTGCCTATTTTACACACACTGTCTCTTGTGCTTGAACTGGGGGATCCTAAAAATCCTCATACCTAACTCTATATACTCTTTTTTCCCACACATAATTGTGGAAGAATCCTAGTGTGGCTTGGGTGTTTGTTTTCCCGCGTAAAACTATGGCAGAGGTTTAAAAACCTGGACAGTTTGTGAAAACTATTGTACTACCCGATATAATCTGTGTATCAAGTTTTTATATAAACTGCTTGGTGGCAGGTGATCACCAAGTGGAGAGGATTAGGTCTTGACTTAAGACTGAACCTCTTGTTTCAATTGTTGTGCTTATCTTTCAATTACTCTATTTTTCATTTATCTGTTGCACATGTTTTCAAAGACAAAAATCTGTTTTTATAATCACTATGATAGTTAGTTTTGGTTAGTGTGTATGTGTGATTAATGTAGTAAACTTGTTTCAAAAGTTGAATTAGTTTTCACACTAATTAAACCGAGGATTAATCAACCTATGAGAAACCTATTGAAAAATAAATCATTTATATCTCTAATGCCTTAATTAACTAGGATATTTTAATTTGGGGGATTTTTATTCTAAAGTTTTTAACAAAAATTTTAATTGGAACTCAATTCATCCCCCCTCTTGAGTATCCACTCTGACCAACAAATATATACTTAAAAAAAAGTATCATGCATTTCCATTTATTTTTAAAAAACCATGGGGTGTTACATTTCTAGTGTGTTTTGTCCTAACTCACAAAAACCTTGGAAAACTTCCCAAAAGGTCACCCATCATGGTCACTTCTCTGGGTTAAGCATGACCCATAAGGTTTACTTATCAAACTACTAACTATCCCCCTAAGACAACACATGTTATTGTAGTGTGTTTTTGTCCCAATTTACACACACCTTGGGAAACTTTCCAGAAGGTCAAAAATCATGATCACTACTCCGGGATAAGTACACATAACTATGGAGTTACAGTGAGGTAGGATCTCAAATAGAAAGGTGCATCTTGTTGTCATGGGTAGTAACATTGAGCACTTTTATGTCTCACTTTTCAGGTGTGTTACAGATGTATAGTTAATATGTGATATTTGATTATATATTTATATTAGTTAATGTCTATGTGCATATATGTATATTCATTATGTTGTGTGTGTGTGTGTTTTTGTATAGATGTTGTATGTGTAAATATGTATGTATGTATACATATATGTTCACATGTCCATGAGATGTACATATATATAGAACATGTGTACATGTGTACATGTGTATAAATAATACTTCCAATATGTTTGAAATTTATATGAATAATATGTATTCATTTTTTTCATTATGTTTTAACATTTAAAAAATGATTGAAATTTATATAATTAATCTATTTAAATGTATGTTTTAATAATTTTATATTCTAAATAGTTAATTATAAAATTATAAATATATATTTTTTAAAAATGTATTTATTATATTATATATATAAATTATTTATTTAAAAAATTATTAAATTATAATAAATATTATATATATATATATATATATTCGGTTTGGTCACTTTGCTAGGTTGTTGGTGGAGGTTGATCTTAGCTCCACTTTTATTGACAACGTATCTCTTTCTACCCCTTCTGAAAACATTCAAATTGATGTCGAGTATGAAAAAAAACTCTTTTCGGCAATGAATGTATGGTTGTTCGACACTCTTTAGAGTTATGCTGGAATAATGTTTCTTATGAGGAATGTGGGGTGAGAGGTCATTCAACAGATATCTGTCGTATGAATTCCAAGGTTAAGAACTCTAAATTGTCAAAGTATACTGCTCATGATGGTGGTTCATTAAATGGGACAGTTCCCATTGATGCTGATGTGCCAATTTCTAAGAAATCTGACCCAGGAAAAGGGTTTCTAGTTGATGTATCTCTGAAGGAGGCTCATAGTGGCCCCTCTAATACTCGGTCTGACAAGGTTAAAGAGGTTACTCTAGTTGAGGACACCCACATACGGACTCCATGATTGATGACCCCTGATACCTCCCAAGTTGATGTCTCCAATCAGAATGATGCGCAACAATATATTGATTGCCAAAAAGGAATACAAAAGCTTTTTCAGGTATCTGAATTACCTGAGAATTCAAGAAACGTTTTTGAGGATGAACAGGAGAAGGTGGGTACCCCGATTAGAGTCTCGGGCAGTGGTGGGCACACCTCTTACAAGGATTCAATCTTAAGTGGTGCGAAGAAGATTACTGATGGATAGTTCACCTCCGTCCCCTCAAAGAGGAGACCACGTAAGGATTATTCTAATGTTCCTAGAATCGTTTCGACCAGATCGTCGTCTACGGTAGTGGATAAAAATATCTTGAAAGTCTTAAATTGGGATAAGTCTCAATCTGAGTGGGAGTTTGCTGGTGACTCTGATTATAGAAATGATATGTCGTACTATGATCATTATAACTATTCTTGGTGGTTGAGGGAATTTCTGTTTGTTTGACCCCGTCCGCCGCTCTGATGTAATTTTTCTTTCTTTTTAATAAATGGTCAGAAGCTTTTCTTCTAGCTGACCTTGTCTGGTATATATAAGTATTTAAATACATAAAATTAGATAAATATATTTATAATTATATACAACTAATAATCATTTTATTTATTTACAATTATAAATATAAATATAATTATAATTATAAAATTTTAATAAATATATTTAAATAATAAATAAAAGTGTTATAATTTTTATTATATATTTTTTTATATTAATAAATAAATATATAATTTTATTAATATATAAATATATATTACTATATATATTTATATAAATATATTTATAATTATACAAATATATTTATTTATAATGATTATATTTATATATAATTATTAAACTATAACAAATATATTGAAATTTTAAATATATATATTAAATTTGTAATATATTTATTTATTTATTAATTTATATTTATAAATATTTATAATTATATAAATAAATATAATTATATAATTATATATAATTATATTAATGTATCAAATTACATAATTATATACAAATATTTATAATTATATACAAATATTTATAAATATATTTATGTATAATTATAATAATAATTATAAATAAATAAATATATATATATATATATTTAAATTATCATAAAATTATAATAAATATATTTTAATTTTAAATATATTATTATATTTATAATTATATATATTTATATATTAATAAATATATATTTTTAATTAAAAAATTATATATATAATCAGAAATGGGCTGGTCATGAGGATACAGTTAATTCTCTAGTTACTGGTGGTACACTGAAAATAATGGTCATTGAGAAGACTGGCCCATCACCTTCTGGTCCCGATATGAATAAATTTTGATTACTAGAAATTTTAAATTGATCAAACAGTAAGGATGTTTTTCAAGAGGAATTTGGAAGATCTTATGGAAATAGAGACATTGAGATACTAGATGAGGGAATTGAATCATTCAACTTGGCTGATCAGGGTCACAACTGGAAATCTCCAAAGCAATGGAAGAGAGGAAAACACCCTAGAGGTTGGGGCATCTCTCGTGGAAGGGGCGGTAAACCCAGAAGAAGGTGAATGTGCAACGAACATCGGATATGTTTCTTAAGCATTGTAAAACCCTACCTTCCTTATGTGTACTTTATTTTTATAATAATCAGTTGGGCCATGGATTTTATCCGTGGTTTTCACCTTTCTAGATATATTGAATTATATAAATATATATAATTATATAAATATATTTAAAATTATATACAAGTATTTATAAATATATTTATGTATAATTATAATTATAAAATGATAAATATATACATTTAAATAATTATAAAAGTATAAGAAATTTATTTAAATAATATATATATATTGTATTTAAAATTATTTATATTTACATTTTAATGACTTGGATTTTCCCATTTTTTATTTTTAAAAATTATTTGTGAATATTTTGAGACCATGCGCTTAGACGATGTGTGATTTTGAGGGTCGATGTGCCTGGAATAATTTGTTGGAAAAATGTTATGTTTTTAATAGCACATGAACAACATTTATTAAAAAGTGAAATAAATTTTAAGTAGTTTCCCAGATCAGAAATCTAAGGGCATTGTTGAGATCATAATAGTGGCTTTACCTTACGTATGATCTAAATTTGGTCGGTATATGTCATCTGTAGAAAAATTCACCAAGGATTTAACAATAAATTAAATAATTTTATTTTAAAATCATAATAACTCATAAATGGTAACTTGTATTTGAAATCTGAGACCACCGCTAAAATTTTAAGGGGGTGTTTTCCTTAAGAGAGGCCTAACATTGGCCATCACGGGCCGACGATGGAAGATAGTTTTTGGACGTAAACGTCATTAAAATAATTTAATAAAAATTATTTTTACGCAACATTGATTTTCTTATAAATATTTCCTATTTTAAAGAATATAGGTATAAAAAATAACCCTAGAAATCCTCCCCAAGGAAGGGATACAGAGCTCCCACCAACAAACGCTGACGGATTGGAAAATCAAGAACGACGAACCTCAGATTCAAAGGATCTTGACCATGGAAAAGACATGGCGACTGTTCTTCATCAGTGATCAAATCAGATCTAGTCAGGTTTTTTTGGTTTTGATTATTATTTTCCCCAATATTGAAAATAAATGATGAGTGTGGACCAACCATCGAATAGGTTGACCTGTGGATCACTCGTTCTTGCGGGATGGGCGTAATTGCAGGTTTTTTTCTCAGGGTTGTTTTGATTAAGGATTTAATATGCTTTGATGATCATTCTTATGGGATGGACCAAATATGAAATGAATAATGGATGAGGTTTGATCCATGGGTTGTTCTATGTGATTTTCTTCCCTGATGTTCTTCATGTTCTTTACATTATTCATACTCTTCATGGTTTATGGACAGATGATCGTTGAACCTCCGTTTCTTGGCACAACAGTCCAAAATCAAAGATCTAATGTTGGGATGACCTAACAGAGGTGCAAAGATGACATCAAAAGACTGATCAAAGAGATTTATGAGATATATCCATTCAAGTGGATTTTTATTAGGATTGGATCATGATGTTTATCTGAGCCCAGGGAAGTGAAGAACATGACCTGGGGATCAAAAAAAAGCCTCTGTTTTTAAAAATAGAGCACCGGTGGCCTGCAAAAGGGGTGAACGGTGTCAGTAGAGAAAGGTGGTGGTGGCACGCTATGGTGGTGGTAGCCACATGGACTAGGGCTTGGCCACATTTGGTGGCTCGTGGTGGTAGCAGGCCGCGGGGGAGGCGGTGAATGCGGCGCCGCCACGTAAACCAGTGGGGCATGCAGTCGGGGTTAATTGTGCATGGTGTAGTGAGTCAAACCATGTTCCATGCAGGCTGGAAAAGGAAGTCAGGCCACACTAGTGGACCAATGGGATGGTCTAGACCGGGCCCAATGGATCAAGTATGGTCGGCTGGTGGGCCGGATCAGACCCACACCAGACCTAGATCATACGTTTTCAGTAAAATAGCCATAAATTTTAAATGAAGCATTCATTTGATGACCCATCTATGGAGTTGTGACCCTTGAAATGAGATAGTAATTTTGAGATGTCTTGTTGGGTTTTTAGTTGGACCATAAGAGGTTGGTACCATCCTCCTTTTCTAATCCTATAAAGGTATGATGTAGGATACCGTTCCCGACATAGAGGATGACAACAGAGGTGTACCCTTGGTATTTTCTATGAGGGTCTGATGTTGTATCCCATTCCCATCATAAAGGATGAACCATGTTCTGAATTGAGTTGTCTCATCCCAACTTTGATAGTTGGCTTAGCAAGTTGGAGCATGTATCATACTGAGAGGCATGATCGGTCCTCACTTATCTTTATGTTACCTTAGATAGGGTTTGTGGAGCTGATGTGACCAATATTTTTGTAGGAACCACTATAATACCTAGTATGATGTTTCTAATAGGTCAAGGAGTCCCCCTATTGATCCCTGTTCATGGTGGACCCCCTATATGTGTATCGAGATCAGATTCTTTACAATCTACATGACTGTACCTGATGAGCGCGCTTTGGGAAGTTTTTATTGGTTGATGTTTGGATGTGATGCATCAAGACTCCATATCTTATCAAGACTGGATATCTCATGGAAACTATATGAAATATAGAGGCCAGTCATATCTATGGATAATTTTGGTAAATTTGTTCTACATGCTTCTATTAGATAGCTTGAGGAGTGAGATCTCCTAGAACGAGCATGCTACAAGTGAAACTGTATAACTAGCAGTGGATTAGACCTTGAATCTGGGAATAATTTATGAGTATACCTGAAATTACTTATTATATGTGTTGTAGACACATACATGCATTGATATGACTATATATTCATAGTGGTGTTTACTTTTTGGCATTTACTTCATGTTTTAGGGGTGTCCTAATGAGTATTGTTTTACTCACCCCTGCATGGGATTTGCCCGCACATGTCGTGTCGTATGCAAATGGCCAACCCTATAATGAAGATCTAGTAGGACTAGGATCATATGATTCTTGGTGATTTCATATAGACAGGGGGTGCTCCTATGACTTCAGAAAGCTGACCAGTGCCTTGCCCTTCAGGTATGGTTTTCTGCGAATGCATTTTAAGAACCTGTGCATTCACTTCAACAATCTCTTTCTATTTGTGGGGTTGTATTCTGACCTTTTTTACTTTCTAGTTTTATACTATCATATTCTATGGTTGGTATCTTAGTGTATGCATGCAATTTTTACTTAGTGTTTTTAAATTTCATCATTTCTGGGCTTGGAGATGTGTACATGTGTACAAGTACTTAGTAAAATGCCTCCCATTTGTGGGATTTCCTACTTAGTGATAGTCACAAACCCCTATCCTATTGGAGGAGGGATTAGGGTATTCACGACATGGGACCCTTTGGTATGGGTTGTGATCGAGTGGGATCAAAGGGGGTGGGTTCTACTTTAGGACCGAGAGTCTTTGAGATTGGTTTGGGGAAATAGTGTGTAGTGTTTCAAGTTTGGATTTTAGGCCAGGGACTCCAGTGTTGGTGCAGTGACTGACATATCCATACAATAGGAATATGGATACATACTTTTAATCTTAGTATGTGAAAACACTGGTTTCAAGGAAAATAAAGGTATATGTATCTTATTGGAATGGGTTGTGTTTTTCATGTCCTTCATTAGTCAGATCACCTAGTATATTCTTTTGACCATAATACAAATTGTTTTCTTACAGTATGTATTCATGACGATAGCCCGTGAGGTTTATACAGTATGATCAGGAGTTCAAATTGATTTTTGATGAGGCCTCCCTGAGGGGAGCCCGTCACGAAACAATTTTTCATCAGGATGGTCAGTGGTTAGTGCTTTCGCCTATTGATCAGTTCATAGACACACCTCCAGTGGTTTAGGTGGATGCATCTTTCAAGACTGAGTCATGCATGTATCTTTTGGCACTAGATGATGATAGACATGATTTTATCACATATCATAGGCTTCTAAGGAATTTATTTCCCAGGATGAATGGTCAGAAGGACCTACTGATAGCAGGCACATGACGTAATCCACAAAACATGAGGTTTTGTCGGAAGTACCAGGGGTGTACTAGTTCCCCAAAGAAGAGTCATTTCTATTTTTTTGTGGGAATGGGCATTACATGAAATATTTTACCACCGTTTCTAGATACAGTTAAATAGGAAGTTTATGAACCTCCAAATAAGAGGTAGAGGTAGGAGCAGACAGATCCATCGGGTGGCGGACATGCTGGAGAAGCTGGGTAAGCAGTAGGAGGTAGCCAACATCATTAAAGTGTTACCACCACCTCCCCCAGGTGGTCCATACTAGACTCAAGGAGCTAGAGGACATGGGAAGATACAGTTGTAGGATATTGAGGATTATGACCCCTGGACTCTAAGAATGGTTCAAGGTATGATCTATGTTTTTCTACTTTAGATGTAATATATAGACACATGTTCTAGTAATTTCGTTCCTACCACGTTTCTTGTTTTATACTTAGAGATTCTGGTTAAATTGTTGTCTTTACCCTTACGATTATAGAAACCCACTAGATAAGACATGATGATCACACACTAGTGATGAAGGGTGACATGACTTTTAAAAGAGATAATTTTGGTTGGAATATCTTGGTAGTAGTGTCGAGGCCTTATGATGTCATTCTCAGTATGGAAAAGTAGCGACAATTCATGCTCAGATTGATTGTTTTAGGAAAAGGGTGTTATTTTTACATGGTAAAAGAACCATATTTACCTTTTTATTGATGAAATAAAAATTGTTACAACTTAGGTTGGACTCACGCATAGGAGGGTGCAGTAGATTACTCTTCAGTTGAAAATCATGACCCTCGGTGGAGTGGATGATATGAGTCCTTAGTTTCCTACAGTGGTGGTAGAGTATAAGGAATTATTCCCTGAATATGTTCCAAGTTTTCGTCTATACTGATAGTTAGACTTCTTTATTGATCTACACCCTATGATGACACCAATATCTACACCATCATATCAGACGGATCCCATAGAGCTTCATGAACTAAGGGTGCAGTTGGAGGACTTGAAAAAGAAGGGATTCTTGAGACCCAATGTTTCACCCTGGGTAGCCCTAGGTGGTCTTCATTGATGACGTCCTAGGGTACTCGACGTCTGAGAAGGATCACACAAGACACTTGAGGATGGTCCTAGACACACTTCAAAAGCATCAGATTCATGAGAACCTATTGAAGTGTCAGTCATAGATTCGAGAGGTTTTTTTATGGGATACATCATCTTATATAATAGAGTTGAAATGGATCCAGTGAAGGTTGAGGAAGAGTTTGATGTTCTCTCCCAACATGTGGTTTCTAGAGGAGGGTGTCGAGTATGCAGTGTTTTGTGATGCATCAGGAACCGAGCATGGTGGTGTTCTGATGTAGAGGTAAGAAGTGATTATATATGGTTTACACTAGTTCAAATCACATGATAAAAATGACATGAACCATGATATTGAGTTAGTATTAGTATTCTTCACATTAAATTTGTGGTGAAACTACCTGATGGGTGAACGGTTTTTCATCTACTTTAACCACAAGAGTCTCAAGTATATCTTCTCTCACAAGGATCAGAACTTGAGATAGAGGAGATGGATAGAGTTAATCCAAGACTATGACTTGAAGATTTTTTAGACTATTGGGAAGGGTAACACGATAGAAGATGATCTTAGTAAGAGATCTAGCTTGTAATTACTGAATGAGTCATTAGAGAAGTTATCCTTACTGCAAATATCCTTTTTGGATGGACTTAGAGAACCTTATATCTAATAAATGGTTATCACCCCTCTACTCTTACGATGAGTTAGGGAGTCACAACTTAGGGATACCGACTTTGAGGCTCTATGTGCTCAAATTTTCATAGGGCATGCCATTGATGGATATTCAAAAGGTGGGGGATCACACTATTCTTTTCAAAGGACACAAAATGATACTAGTGGAATAGCAAGAGAAGGTTCTGAAGGATTTTCATGCTTCCCATTTAGTGGTACATCCAAGTGTGTCAATGATTTACCATTAATTATGATGTCAGTTTGGTTTCCATGGATGAAGAAGGATATTATAGAGTTTTTGTCTCAGGGCCTTACTTGTCAAAAAGTGAAGGTTGAGTCTTAGGTTCTTATGAGTTTGAATCAAACCCTTGAGGCGATGGAATGGAAGTGGGATGGGATAATAATGTACTCCATGATGGGTTTACCATGTACGTCTAGGGGGCATGATACCATCTGGGTGACCATTGACAGTCTCACCAAGTTGGCCCACTTCCTATCTATCCAGGAGTAGAGTTCAATAGAGAGATTGGGACACCTCTACATACAGGAGATAGCTTGACTCCTTGGAGTTCCATCGACGATTGTTTCAGATCATGATACTCGCTTCACATCCTAGTTGTGTAATGGATTACATGAGGTGTTTGGGACTCAGTTACGCTTGATAACAATGTTTCACCCTCATATGGATGGCTAGACTGAGCAGACAATTCAGATTCTCGAGGACATGCTTCAGGATTTCATGTTAAGTTTTGTATGTAGTAGGGAGGATCACCTACCTCTAGGGGAGTTTTCGTACAAAAACAGCTACCCCTCTAACATTGGTATGTAACCATTCAAGGTTTGGTATGAGAAACCCTAGAGGTCACCACTTTGTTAGAATAACCCAGGAGAGTCGACACTATTGGGCCTGAAGTTGGTGTAGGTGACTATAGAGAAGGTGTAGATCATCCCAGAGTGGATGAAGACTATATAAATCCATCAGAAATCTTATTTTGACAGGTGATAAAGGCCTTTGGAGTTTGAGGAGGGGGACCATGTGTTTCTTTAGGTCTCTCCTCGATGTGGGATACGAGGATTTAATCGAGATGGAAAGCTATCTCTAAGGGTTATCAACCCTTTCTTGATACTACGTAGAGTTGTAAAGGTCACATATTTCTTGGATCTACTCCCATAGTTGGACTGTGTACACAACATTTTCCACATGTCTTAGCTGAGGAGATACATGAATCATCGATCACACGTCTTTGACTGGGGAAAGATGGACCTTGATGATGGGTCAACTTTTGCGGAGTACTAATTGGAGATCAAGGATTGATAGGAGGGGATCATTCATGGGCAGTTAATTCCTCTGGTGCATGTTCAGTGGATGTATGGGAATCTTTAGGAGAGAATGTGGGAGCAGGAGGCTCAGATTCATTCTCAATACCCTCAATTGTTTGAGTTCCCTTTTTGGGATTTTGGGGATGTAAATCCCTATGGTTGGGAGAATGTAATGACTCATATTTTCCCAATTTCTATATTTAGAAATTATTTGGGAAAATTTCACAACCAAACACTAAGATGGAATGCGATTCCGAGGACTGGGGTTCCTAAAACAATTCCTTAAAAAATGTTATGTTTTTAATAGCATGTGTGCGTGAATTTTATTCAAAAGTGAAATAACTTTTAATTGGTTTCCTAGATCAAAAATAAGAGGGCACTGTTGATCTCAAGACAATTTTTTTACCCTAGGTGCGACCTAACTTTGGTCGGTGCGGGTCATCTGTAGAAAAAGTCTCCAAGGGTGTAACCATAAATAAAATTATTTGATTTAAAAATACTAATAACTCATAAATGATAACTTGTATTGGAAAATCAAGACCACCATTGATTTTTCAAGGTGGTGTTTTTCTGAGGTGAGGCCTAAAATCAGCCAGCACATGCCAGTGGTAAAAGATAGTTTTTGGATGTAATCGTCATTAAAATAATTTAATAAAAATTATTTTTGAGGCAACATTGGTTTTATTTTAAATATTGCCTATTTTTAGGAATCAAGGGTTATGAAATAACCTTATAAATCTTATAAGGCAAGGAGATAGAGGTCCCTTTAACAAACGTCGATGTATTGGAAAATCAAGAATGATAATCCTCAGTTCCATGAAACCTATCTTAGTGTATTCAGGCTTTGGTTACTTAGTGTTTTTACATTTCAGCATTTTGGGCTAGGGATGTGTGCGTGTGTATAGGTACTTCGGAAAATCCCTCCCATTTTTGGGATATGCCTACTCAGTGCTAGTCACCAACCCCTGGCCTATTAGAGGCGTACTTGAGGTAGTCACAACATGAGCCCCTCTGGGACGGGTCGTGACATGCATATTAATAAATATATAGATAATTTTTTAAATATATATAATTACATGATTATCAATAATTATATCAATATATATAATTATATAAATATAAAAATATAAAAATATATAAAAATATAAAAATATATTTATAATTACATACAAATATTTATAAATATATATATTTATAGTTATAAATATAAATATAAATATATCTATAATTATATTTATAAATTCATATTTACAATATTTTTAATATATTTTTAATTATATAAATAATTATTTCTTTAGATATTATATATATTTATATATATTTATAAGAATATTTTTAAGTACTTATTTAAAATTATTAAAATATATTTAAAACTATATAAATATTTATTTATAATTATATACATTTATATTTATTTATAATAATAACATTTAAATTCTTTAATTATATTAATTATATTTTTAAAATTAGTTCTTTATCAATGCTAAAAAAGTGATAATAGAATACATCTTTATTGATACTTGAATCTTATCACAAATAAAGATGTACTTTATTAGTGCTTTATTAATGCAAATAAAGATCATTTTTATAAACACTTATTAATTTAGCACTGATAAAAACTCTCTTTTTTAGTGCTTTTTTAAAATCATAGATAAAAACCTTCCCAGTCTTTTAAATAGAACCCTTATAGAGTTCTCCAACCTCATACTGTTCAGGCTCTCATCGAATCGATCCTTTTCTACTACTCTCCCTCAAACATCTCAGACAAATTGACACTTTTAGTACCCAAGGTATATGACTTGTAATCCTTCTCTCCCCCATGAACATCAGTGTGTGTTTCTTATTTTTCCAATTTTTTTGAACAATGCATGTGAGTGATCTATTTACAACCAACAGAGTACGACTATTCTCACACAAGATATTCCATTACTTAAACACCAAGATAGTGGACAAAATAAATAAAAAATGATGAGAATTATGATGCTCAGAACCTCCACTATTTTTGAACTGCAACCTTCTACACTACATGCAGAGTATTTAACACTTGTTTATAATATTAATATTTTTCTTTATTCTATAACAATTATTGGTACTTGAATTCATTTAAAGGTGTTTGTTGTAGGCTCAAAGGATTTTATAGTTTATGAAAATGGTTTTTTACTTATATAGCGATTTTGCAATTTGAAGAATATTTTTTTTATAATTTCTTGTAAATTAAGAAATTAAATGAAGACTAGATAGATATAAATATAGATACATTATTTCATATATTCACAATTTTTTTTTGTGAATATGTGTAATGGGATGAGTGGTATCAATATTTATAAATGCATACATGTTTAAGGAAAATGGGTGGTTTGGGAACTCAAATTCTATATCCTAAACTTGGTTTCTACACATTTTTATCAATAATGGGATTCTCCAAATGGTATTTTCTAAAGTTGGTAGTACTTTCATAATAAAATTCTCCGATTGACTTGTTTTTCTTTCATGAAATTTTCTATAAAGTTGATTTACTTTTTTATATACTTTTCATGATGATTGGATTGGTTTTTTTATAAATATTGGGTTTAATTTTTTTTACTCTTATTTTAAGAATTATAATGTTTTAAAGTGGAAGATGGTGTTTAATGAATTGAATTTCTTGGAATTAGTTGTTTAATTACCTATTTGATAAAATGTGAACTCTCTAAAATGAGAATAGAACATGGGAACCCCTTCTCAAGACTTATGGTTCATTTGGTTTAAATTCATGTGTTTGTTCCAACGTTGGGTTCTCAAGACTATGTGATTGGGCCATATAAATGTTTTCATCATCTAACAAAATATAAACTTCAGATCCTAATCACATTTTCACTAAAAAATTGCCTCACCCACCACACACCAAGTGAAGAAATGAATAAACACTAAATCCCCCTCATTTTTATTTCAATCAGTCAATGTTTTTATGGATTATGCCTATCTATTTAATCATATGAGATATCATTTAATTAAACCTACATGAGATCATTGTGTTTTGAAATAGAAAGAAATTTAATTAGATTCTCTGTAACATTATATATATCACAACTTCCTTTCCTTAAATGATTTCAACCTCTACAAAATAATCTCAATATGCATTATTCGACTCTTATTTTCTTAGAAAAATGAATTCATGTAGCATAAATTATTCTCTAAGAATTACCTTTCATGGGCTCTAAGACTGCACTTATTTATTTATTTATTTATTTTTTAAATATTAATATTTTTGAATCAAACAAGATGAATATGAATTCAAAATGGATGAATTCAAATTGTATGACAAAAAAAATTAATATGGAGTGAAAGATTTAATCATGTTCTAAAAGCTAATGCATATGACCATTATTAAGTCCTTTGTTTTTTTATTCTATTATTATTCAACAATAATTGGTCTGGATGTGTTGGAAGAACACCTCATATGTAATATAATAGATTAATGTTATAAATATTGGACTAAACATGAGGAAAATTGAATGTAACTAGTGAATTGGATAATACTTTATTTTATGGATCCTATGATATGTTGTAAGTGTGAAAAATAAATAATACCATATCTAGGATATGATTAAAGGTGGGAATTATATTGAATATCTTATTGAGGAAATGATAATTATAGTTGAATATGAACTTCCAGATTGTCCAAAACTGTATGGGAAGTTAAAAATTTGTTCAAAGATTATATGTTATACTAGTTATAGTAAATATAAAACATTTTCATCCATAATGAAGATATATAATTTAAAATCTAAAAATGGATTGAGTGACACTATTTTTAATGAAATCATCACTCTCTTAAATGATATACTCCCAAAAGATAATGAATTTCCTTTCTAAACATATCAAGATATATGAATGATACCTTCAATGGGTATGATCTATGAAAGAATAAATTCATATAAAAAACTATATATTATTTCCAAAGGACTAAAAATAATTTTTAAATGTCCAATATGTGGTGATCATTGATGCAATAAAGATCAATTAACTGCTATAAAGTTTGTATGGTACTTTCAAATCATTTTAAGGATTATGAGCCTATATGGAAATGATGATAATGCAAGGTACATTAACATGGAATATAGAAAAATGAAATTAATATGGGAAGATTTTTCAATTTTTAGTCCCTACACAATAGAAGAGAATTGATCATGAGTATACTAAATTTGGAAATGAGATAGTAAACCTTCTTCTTGTGCTATCTACAGATGGATTGAATCCGTTTCTTTTTCAAATCATCACTAACAATACATGGACATTTATATTAATAAATTATAACTTTCCATCATGGTTATTCATATAATTAAAATACATTATGTTGTATCTACTTATATTATGATAAAAACAAAAAATCCTTGATATTGATGTTTATTTGTCTCCATTAATATAAGATATGAAATTATTACGGGATTCTGATGTTACGTTGTATGATGCATATAAAAATGAAGATTTCACATTGAGAGAAATATCCTATAGGATGATAAATTAAATCCCTTCTTATGTAATTTTACATAATATATAATCGAATAAACTATAGGGTGTCCCATCTGTGAAAAAATTTCATAGTGAATTAGGTTGAAACATTCATCTAAGTTGTTGTTACCAAGACATCACATATTTCTACCCTAGAGACATAAGTTCTAATATAATAGTAAATCATTCAATGAGAGTTTGAAATAATTTACAACACCATAAAAACTAATATGTGATCAAATATTTTACAAAGTATAAGATATGGACATTTATTTTGGTAATTTTTTTTTGAAAAAACATACAAAAACCAGTTGAAAAAAGATTTTTGTTTTTTTATGAATTACCATATTAGAATTGTTTGTACATCAATATTTCTATTGATGTTTTTCATGTGGAAAAAATGTATGTGATAGTTTCATTGGAATGTTACTAAATTAACATGGAAAAACAAAGGTTTTAATTAAGTCTAGTTTGGAAATGATTTACATGGGGACACTGGAAGAGTTGGCACCGGTGAAGAGTGAAAAATAGACTTTTCTTCCTTCTTATGCTTACATTTTTTCCAATAAAGAGAGATATATATTTTTAAACTTATTTAATGATGTAATGGTTCTATATGGGTCTTCATAAAATATAAATAATTTTATGTCAATGATTAATTTAAAGTTAAAGGGTCTGAAATCACATGGTTTTCAGGATTTGATGCATGATATATTTCCTATAGCATTATGTTGTATTTTCAAAAATAATTTCCATCATAAAAAAAAATATTTCTTTTTTAAATATACAATCATTAAAGTAATAGACCAAGTAAAATTTATAACTATGGAAAAGTAGATTACTATATTGTTTTGTGAATTGGTGATATTCTTCCTGCTAACATTATTTTATACTATGGTCCACTTAATGGTTCACTTAGTATGATAGATTTGACTATGTAGTCTTGTGAATCATAGATGGATTCACCCCATATAATGGTACATAATGATTTTTTAAGGGTATGTTTGTAACACCATAAGATTTTATGAAAAATATTCATTTTAATTTCATTAATGTCTTGTGTTGTACGCTACACCAAAAGGAGCTTGCACAACACGCATCTTTGACTTACCTTGCATTACACGCAATCACAACCTTCCTCGATAGCGTGTGTAGTACGCAATACCGAGTTTCACTAAACAACGATATGCTATTAAAATATTATTAAAACTAGCCGTTATGAATAGTAATAACCACCTTTTAAAATTTTAGAAATTTTATCTCCCAAAATGGACTTCATTTTTTGATTCGGAATATCGAAATTAGCATAGGGTGAAATTTTGGTACTTTTCGGATAACTTTCATATTCTGATTAATAGTGAAAATTACTAAATTTTAATTAAAAAAAACTTTTTTAATCAAAATAATTAATAGTGATAAATTATTATTTTGAGTGGTTTTAAAGTATATTTAGAATATAGTTTTACAATTTAATACAATATTGGTCATTAGATGTAATTTCACATTTAAACTAGACATAAACAAGTGTCAATCTTTTGATAGATATTATCTCTAAAAAACAAGCTATTTGTTTTGACGACGAGAATTAATTTTTTAATTAGTTAATGTAACTGATATGTTTTGAATTTGGTAAAATAAACATCATTTTTGAAATCATAATATCAAATATAGCTTAGGCCTAATTTTTGGTATTTTTCTGAAAACATTCAATTTTTGATGAATAGTGAAACCACTAAGTGATAGTTAAAAAACTGAATTTTTCATAAAACTTAATTTTACCACTTCTGTGAGTGGAATTTTGAAAATCCGAGAGACACGGTTAATATCAAGGACTAAAATGTGGTTCAATGAGATAAAAATAATTTTTGGTGAATAGTAACTTTTTACTTTTTTTTACCACGGTTAAAAGTAAATAGGGTAATTAAGGGTAAAAATGATATTATTACTACCCTAACACATGTCCTAATTCTATTGGACAAGTTTAATTCGACCAAAAACAACCTTAGGAATAAAATATGACCATTTAGTCCCACTTGGATTATATTAGGACATTTATTATTATTCAAAGAAGAGTTAAAAGAGTTAAAATCAAAGTTTATTTACTAAAACATTTTTAATATAGGGTTATACATAAGATAAATTCTATTGTAAATATTTATTAGAAATATAATAAGATTTCCTAAATAATGATATTTTATTTATAATTTTAAGACATTAAATAAATTAATTTATTTATGACACAATGATGATGCAGTAATTACCATAATAGTGAAAAATTATAATAATTAATATTATAAATACCCAAATAAATATAATTTGAGATTTTTTATGAATTAAACTAATTTTCTAGGTTAATATGACATTTTAGTATTGATTTAATTAACGTTTTTCGAACTAATCATTCTGTTATGATTTTCACAAAAATCAATTACTAAATAGTGTCAAAATTGACATAAAATAGTTTTTAAAACAAATATTATATTATTAATTGTTATTTTATTCCTAAAAATCTAAGGTTCGGCCAAATGACTTATATAAGGTTATATATTTTAAAAATAAACAACTTGGGGTTCGTTTGGCTTGATATAGTAAGTTTATTAACCTTATAGTGTAAGAAAACAAGAAGACACGGTAAAAGTTAAATTATCTAACTTAAAGTTAAATCTAAATGATAAGGTTATAATTGATAACTAAACTTGTCTAAATTCTATTGGATGAGATGATTTCTACCCCTACCCACCTTATCTTCTAAATATATCAATTTGGAGCTATTAAAAAACCGAATTTGACTTTATAATAAAATAATATTTTTTGTTATTCCAAAGGTGCCCCTCTCCTCCCTTATAAAAGGGAACCTCCTCCCCCTCTTCCTCACACCACTTTGACCCTTCAATCTCAGCCAACCCCTGCCAATTTCTCCTCTACACTTCTCTAGAAACATCCTAGAGGTTCTGGTATTCCTCAAAGACCAATTTTAGTGCCCTAAGAGGAGGTCTCAAAGAGGCGCTTCAAAGAAGAGGTAATTTCCATTACCGATTCTTTCACCTTCATTTCTTCTTCCACTTCTTTTTCTTATAAGGTTGTTTAATTATGAAGTAATAACATCAGTATCACTCATATACTGATATGTTATTATAAGTATGAAACAACCCTATTTCACCATCTATCCATCCTACGGAAAACGAAATCACCGCGCGTGCGTACGTACGGAATACCGTCTCCACGCCGTGGTGTAATCTATTTTCCACCACCACCTTACATGGATGGGTATAATGGTGTAAATAATATCTATATATGATTATTTTAAAGTGATATTGATTCTTTAATAGTATACATACACTCCAATAAAATTCCATGATCATGGGAACGATATCATCGCTCGTGCGTACGTACGGAATACCGTCTCCACGACGCGATGAGATTCATTCTCAATGATTAACCATTCATGAATTATTATAAAGTATATATAATAAGTAATCATGAAATATATGAAATAATAATGATACTGGATTTATATGTATATATATGTATGTCATCTACTTAATTCCATTCAACTCAATAAGGAAACGAAAACAGCGTTCATGCGTACGTACGACCTACCGTCTCCATGAACGGTGTATTTATTTCCATTTACTGATTTATTATATATATGTATATTATGAATATATATTATATATAAATCATGTTTTATATTCTTAAATTAAGTAATCATGATCTAAGTAATCATATGAATAATTACAAGTCAAAACACGGACGACAAATGAAACGATTTTACCCAAAACACTCTTTAACATGGAATTTACAAAAGAACGGGTAATATAAAGTCATAAGTGAACCATATATGATATCATAACAATGAATATGATTCTTTAATAATTCAATGAAATTATTTAAATCATTATACAGGAGGTTCAAACACTTACGAAGAAAATCAGACCTAAGGTTAGGGAAATATCACAATCTCATTTTTATCCTAGATTGTTTATACTTTGGTATTTACTGGGGTGTATTTTATCATCCACATCCATGTTTCCTCAATATGTAATTTTATTTCCATCCACCTAAAATTGTTTAAATCCATTTTTACCCTTTGGTGATATTTTAGTAAAAGATATGAAAGGAATCTTTTGTCATTTTTCATATGAGGTACTTTTTGACTTTTCTGACAAAATTACGAGAAGAATTTTTTTTTAACTTATATGGAATGAATGGATTTTTAAAACATTTTTTTTCCAAGAAGCTTCCTTTACAAATTTTCAAGTTTATTTTTAATCAACTTCTTTTAGTTTAGAATTGTATGACATGTTAAGAAAGGAAAAGTGTTTTTGAAGTAGAAAGGATATTTTCCTCAAGAATGGAGTTCAAGTGTTTTATCAAAATTATTTTCCATCTAAGATAATAAAGGGATTTTTTTCTATACATATTATTACATTGATTTGATTATGTTGTGATGGAATTATTTTTATGAATTCCTTTATCTTATATGAATTGTTTTATGATGTCATGATGTTTAAGATTCCCATTTTTATTACATGGGTTATGCAATGATGTATGATTTATGATTTTGTGGAACACATAAGAATGGTATCATTATGAGATGGGTGGGACCTATATCTCCCTCCAATGCATTGGGTAAAGATTTTCTATCTCATGAGATGGACATGGCTGGAACGGTAGGTTATACCGGTTCAGTGAAACAGGACTGAAACGAGGAGTGAACTCGGTTCAGAAATGGACGTTGTCCACTAAGATAGTCTTGGAAATGATTCTTGAATAATAAGAAATGATTATCTATGATTATGTGTGTATGACACAAAGTTTCATGTTTTAATTTATGATTATTGGGATTACATTTCACTTATCCCATGTTATGATATTATGATCTCTTTTGCAGGTTAAGATTTCCAAAATGTTATGTTCTTATGAATATTATGTGATTGATATTATTTTGTTTACCCTTACTGAGCATTTGAGCTCACCCATTTATGTTTTATTTTTCCCAGGATAAAAAGAAAGGTTTTAGGTAAAAAAAAGAAGATCTTTATGGGAGATGTTGAAGATCTTTCACCACAATTAGAAGATTATATTCCGAGTTTCCAAAGACACTAAACTATTACGGTCCTTGTGTGTGTGTTTTTGTTATGTATTAAGTATTCCGAAAAAGTAATGTAATGTCCATGTACTTTAAGTTTCGGGTCTCTACAGTTGGTATCAGAGGAAAGGTTTAGTCAACCTTTAGAAATTAGGATGCGAGAACATTAGTGAGATCCCTAGAGATATTTCTAAGGTATGTCTAGGGATGTCTCTAAGGATAAGTATACGTATAGGATATAGTCCTAGAACTATGGTAACGATATTAGATTAAAACAAAGATGTTAGATATTGAAGTTACTCCCCCTTTATTATGATTTTTGCCTCTCACACTATTCTTTTTGGGTTTTAGAAAATGGCTGGAAACAAGATGATTCACGATAATGGAGGATATGATGGACAATGGAATGATATTCTTCATGAGCAACCAAATAAAATGGGATTTGGAAGTCCAAACATCATTATTATGCCGAATCAGCAATCTCATAATATGATCAATAAAGTAAAATTTGGTATGTTTCCTGGCTCGGCTAATAAGAGAAAGATGGAGTTTCATGATGATCATAGAAGAAAGAAAGTTCAATTTCCCCTATGTAAATCATATGGGAAGAGGCATCAAGGAGAATGTTTCAAAGGAACTGGAAGATGCTTTGGGTGTGGAAAAGAAGGACACAAAGTCAGTAAGTGCAAAGGAAAAGGTTCAGTTAACACCAGGAATAAGGATAATGGTATTGGTACGACATCAACAATGGTTAAATGTTTTAAATGTGGAATGTACGGGCATTATGCAAACCAATTCCCTAAGGAAAAGTCTCATGAAGAGAATCAGTATGGTCATATGGGTAGTATTTATGTTGATGATGATGAAGAGACTACAAATGATGTGTGAGATGAAAGAATTGTTGAATCTCGGTCAATGGTTTAAGAATGTAGTGGAATGATTACATGTTTATCAAGTGTAATGTTGTATAAGTAATCTCATGGTACTATGGAATAAAGAGAAATCTAAGGATTGTTACACTGTTTTCTTTCCTTGAGTTTTGAAAGTGAATGATTAATGGTACTGGTATCCATGAAAGGTTATTCAGATATTTTTGGAAAGTAGATGATATGCGCATAATGAAGGGATAAGGAGAAAATTAAATGTTTGATAGTATTCATGAGCTCATGACTGATGTAAGGAAATAGTTATATCATGGTTTGAGTATAAAGAATTTTGAGGATTTTGGTTTGTGGAAAGTTTTAACTTTTAACTGTATTCATGTTTTCACTAAAGTTCAATGGGTATTCATTCTTCAAGAGAATACATGATTAAGGTATTCACATGTTTTTATTTTGACCAACAAGATATATCTTATGATATATGGGGGATAAATGATGGCATTCACGTGATTGTTATGTGACATTTCAAGTAATCATTTTCTTTATACTATGAGCTTGGACCGAAGTATTTTAGATAAGCCTAAAGATTGGAATGGATTATGTTGGACATAAGTTAGTATTGTTTAAGGATAGATTTTTTTTTGATATTATTGATGGGATGTTATAGTAATATAGCTTTAGAAAAAGGACAACCTGCAGGACGGGCGACAACCCATCGCGTCGGACAAGGCTGTGGGAATTGAACCCACAACTGAAGTGCGACTGGCCTTTATCGCCTACCACTGGCCTACAGGAAGTCCTTGTTTAGTAGAAACTAGTTTTATTATATTAAGCAGTATGATATAAGAAGTATAAGTCCATTTTAGAAACCATATATGATTAATCTCACTATAGATGGACTTATGTATTTTTTGATAACTTTTCTAACCTTTTGTTTGAGATAGATGGAATGACCCATCATTCTATCATATGATCTACTAACACATCACGAATGAAAAATTAAACTTCATTTCTTTAAGATTTTAATTGGAAATTGTCCAAATAATGACCAACGGTGACACAGTACCAAAATCACGAAAGTATTTCTTCAAATTCCAATTTCATCAACTTTAGGGAAATGATCTTGAAAACCAAAAATGTTTTCCTAGTACTCTTATATCTGATGAATTATATAATACCTTAGATCGTCACAAATTTATGTCTTTGTGATTGATGGATTTTCCATAGCCATGTTCTCTACCACTCTCCATCAGAACATGATGGTTAGATTTCTCTTCCATATCCATATTTTCACCTATGTGGAAACCCAGTGATTAGTTTATTTGGGTAAATGTTATGTTTCATACTTTTGTTTTTAAAGAATGGTTTTGGTATTCCTTTTTACGATGTGGGTTTCTATTAAAGAAACTTTCAAGTAGTAAACCATTTATAACCCCGACGAATTTCGAGGGCGAAATTCATTTTAAGGGGGGTAGAATGTAACACCCCGAGATTTTATGAAAAATATTCTTTTTAATTTAATTAATGTCTTATGTTGTATGCTACACCAAAAGGATCTTGCACAACACGCATCTCTGACTTGCCTTGCATTACACGCAATCGCGACCTTCCTCGATAGCGTGTGTAGTATGCAATACCGAGTTTCACTAAACAATGATATGCTATTAAAATATTATTAAAACTAGCAGTTATGAATAGTAATAACCACCTTTTAAAATTTTAGAAATTTTATCTCTCAAAATGGAATTCATTTTTGGATTCGGAATATCGAAATTAGCTTAGGGTGAAATTTTGGTACTTTTCGGATAACTTTCATATTCTAATGAATAGTGAAAATTACTAAATTTTAATTAATTTTTTTTAATCAAAATATTTAATAGTGATAAATTATTAATTTGAGTGGTTTTAAAGTATATTTAGAATATATTTTTACAATTTAATACAATTTTGGTCATTGGATGTAATTTCACATTTAAACCAGACATAAACAAGTGTCAATCTTTGGATAGTTATTATCTCTTAAAAACACGCTATTTGTTTTGACGACGGGAATTAATTTTTTAATTAGTTAATGTAACTGATATGTTTTGAATTTGGTAAAATAAACATCCTTTTTGAAATCATAATATCAAATATATCTTAGGCCTAATTTTTGGTATTTTTCTGAAAACATTCAATTTTTGATGAATAGTGAAACCACTAAGTGGTAGTTAAAAAACTGAATTTTTCATAAAACTTAATTTTACCACTTCTGTGAGTGGAATTTAGAAAATCCTAGAGACACGGTTAATATCAAGGACTAAAATGTGGTTCAATGAGATGAAAATAATTTTTGGTGAATAGTAACTTTTTACTTTTTTTTACCACGGTTAAAAGTAAATAGGGTAATTAAGGGTAAAAATGATATTATTATTACCCTAACACATGTCCTAATTCTATTGGAAAAATGTAATTCGACCAAAAATAACCTTAGGAATAAAATATGACCATTTAGTCCCACTTGGATTAGATTAGGACATTTATTATTATTCAAAGAAGAGTTAAAAGAGTTAAAATCAAAGTTTATTTACTAAAACATTTTTAATATAGGGTTATACATAAGATAAATTCGATTGTAAATATTTATTAGAAATATAATAAGATTTAATACATAATGATATTTTATTTATAATTTTTAGACATTAAATAAATTAATTTATTTATGACACAATGATGATGCAGTAATTACCATAATAGTGAAAAATTATAATAATTAATATTATAAATACCCAAATAAATATAATTTGAGACTTTTTATGAATTCCACTAATTTTCTAGGTTAATATGACATGTTAGTATTGATTTAATTAACTTTTTTCGAACTAATAATTCTGTTATGATTTTCACAAAAATCAATTACTAAATAGTGTCAAAATTGACATAAAATAGTTTTTAAAACAAATATTATATTATTAATTGTTATTTTATTCCTAAAAATATAAGGTTCGGCCAAATGACTTAGATAAGGTTATATATTTTAAAAATAAACAACTTGGGGTTCGTTTGGCTTGATATAGTAAGTTTATTAACCTTATAGTGTAAGAAAACAAGAAGACACGGTAAAAGTTAAATTATCTAACTTAAAGTTAAATCTAAATGATAAGGTTAAAATTGATAACTAAAATTGTCTAAATTCTATTGGATGAGAGTATTTAGACCCCTACCCACCTTATCTTCTAAATATATCAATTTGTAGCTATTAAAAAACTTAATTTGACTTTATAATAAAATAATATTTTTTGTTATTCCAAAGGTGCCCCTCTCCTCCCTTATAAAAGGGCACCTCCTCCCCCTCTTCCTCACACCACTTTGAGCCTTCAAGCTCGGCCAAACCCTGCCAATTTCTCCTCTCCACTTTCCTAGAAACATATTAGAGGTTCTGGTCTTCCTAAAAGACCAATTTTAGTGCCCTAAGAGGAGGTCTCAAAGAGGCGCTTCAAAGAAGAGGTAATTTCCGTTACCGATTCTTTCACCTTTATTTATTCTTCCACTTATTATTATTCTAAGGTTGTTTCATTATGAATTAATAACATCAGTATCACTCATATACTTATATGTTATTATAAGTATGAAACAACCCTATTTCACCATCTATCCATCATACGGAAAATGAAATCACCGCGCGTGCGTACGTACGGAATACCGTCTCCACGCCGTGGTGTAATCTATTTTCCACCACCACCTTACTTGGATGGGTATAATGGTGTAAATAATATCTATATATGATTATTTTAAAGTGATATTTATTCTGTAATAGTATACATACACTCCAATAAAATTCCACGATCATGGGAATGATATCATCGCTCGTGCGTACGTACGGAATACCGTCTCCACAACGCGATGAGATTCATTCTCAATGATTAACCATTAATGAATGATTATAAAGTATATATAATAAGTAATCATGAAATATATGACATAATAATGATACTGGATTTATATGTATATATATGTATGTCATCTACTTAATTCCATTCAACTCAATAAGGAAACGAAAACAACGTTCATGCGTACGTACGACCTACCGTCTTCATGAACGGTGTATTTCTTTCCATTTACTGATTTATTATATATATGTATATTATGAATATATATTATATATAAATCATGTTTTATATTCTGAAATTAAGTAATCATGATCTAAGTAATCATATGAATCATTACAAGTCAAAACACGGACGACAAATGAAACGATTTTACCCAAAACACTCTTTAACATGGAATTTACAAAAGAACGGGTAATATAAAGTCATAAGTGAACCATATATGATATCATAACAGTGAATATGATTCTGTAATAAGTCAATGACATAATTTAAATCATTATACATGAGGTTTGGACACTTACGAAGCAAATCGGACCTAAGGTAAGGGAAATATCACAATCTCATTTTTATCTGAGATTGTTTATACTTTGGTATTTACTGGGGTGTATTTTATCATCCACATCCATGTTTCCTCAATATGTAATTTTATTTCCATCCAACTAAAATTTTTTAAATCCATTTTTACCCTTTGGTGAGATTTTAGTAAAATATATGAAAGGAATCTTTTGTCGTTTTTCGTACGAGGTACTTTTTGACTTTTCCGACAAAATTACGAGAAGAATGTTTTTTTAACTTATACGGCATGAATGGATTTTTAAAACATTTTTTTCCAAGAATATTCCTTTAAAAATTTTCAAGTTTATTTTTAATCAAATTCTTT
The DNA here is from genome assembly GCA_963277665.1 of Viscum album. NCBI lineage: Eukaryota > Viridiplantae > Streptophyta > Magnoliopsida > Santalales > Viscaceae > Viscum > Viscum album. The sequence goes on from OY728134.1 coordinate 424,523,058, forward strand.
TAGTTTATAATTGTATGACATGTTAAGAAAAGAAAAGTGTTTTTGAAGTAGAAAGGATATTTTCCTCAAGAATGGAGTTCAAGTGTTTTATCAAAATTATTTTCCATCTAAGATAATAAAGGGATTTGTTTCTATCCCTATTATTACATTGATTTGATTATGTTGTGATGGAATTATTTTTATGAATTCCTTTATCTTATATGAATTGTTTTATGATGTCATGATGTTTAAGATTCCCATTTTTATTACATGGGTTATGCAATGATGTATGATTTATGATTTTGTGGCACACATAAGAATGGTATCATTATGAGATGGGTGAGACCTATATCTCCCTCCAATGCATTGGGTAAAGATTTTATATCTCATGAGATAGACATGGCTGGAACGGTAGGTTATACCGGTTCAGTGAAACAGGACTGAAACGAGGAGTGAACTCGGTTCAGAAATGGACGTTGTCCACTAAGATAGTCTTGGCGATGAGTCTTGACTAATAAGAAATGATTCTCTATGATTATGTGTGTATGCCACAAAGTTTCATGTTTTAAGTTATGATTATTGGGATTATATTTCACTACTATGATTTATCCCATGTTATGATATTATGATCTCTTTTGCAGGTTAATATTTCCAAAATGTTATGTTCTTATGAATATGATGTGATTGATATTCTTTTGTTTACCCTTACTAAGCATTTGAGCTCACCCTTTAATGTTTTATTTTCCCCAGGATATAAAGAAAGGTTTTAGGTAAAAAAAGAAGATCTTTATGGGAGATGTTGAAGATCTTTCACCACGATTAGAAGATTATATTCCGAGTTTCCAAAGACACTAAACTATTACGGTCCTTGTGTGTGTGTTTTTGTTATGTATTAAGTATTCCGTAAAAGTAATGGAATGTCCATGTACGTTAAGATTCGGGTCTCTACAATGTTAAAACTAAATTTGTCTAGAAGGATGTATTATGGAGTGATATGTTGTTGAGGAAGTCCTTGAATTCTATAAGAACTGCCTATAAAGTGTGAAAATAATTATTCTACTGAAATCTCATAACATCGGGTGGCTTGTGGGTGAAGGAATTTACAGAATATATTATTTCATAATTACTATTATAGTGTGAGAGCAGACTCACCTTTATGTATTAGATAATAGTTTTAAGGTTGTGTCATATGTTGAAACCCACAAAGTAATTCCTAAGAATTTGAATCCATCAAGGTATGAAATATGGATATCAAATAAACATAAAAAATAGTTTATATGATGTTTCTGAGACCATACATCTAAGGAGTAAACTGAAAATACGGTTTTAGTTTCATAATAAATTTTATGGCTATCCAGAGGACCAAGTGTGCATGTATTATCTTATAGTGGTTATGTAATTAATAGTTACAAGTTATATAAAATTGAATATGATGAATGTGGTTCCATGAAAAATAGCAGAGTTACACATTTGGATGCAATGATGTATGTATCTGGTACCAAAGATAGAAACCTAATTTATGAAATTATTTCATACTTTGGAATCATCAAACAAATTTAGGAGTTGTATTATACAACTTTCCAAGTGATGATTTTCAATGAAAGTGAGTTCATAATTGGAGTCTAGTTAAAATAGATGAATTGGGATTTGTGAATATAGATTTTAGTAAGGAAGGTCACAAATATGATCAGTTTATAATAGAATCCAAAGTAGTACAAGTATTTTATATTCCATATCCAGCAAACCAAAAGCAGTTAATAGTTATTTTATTGATCAAAACTATTGAAGGATTAGATGTTAATTAAAATGAGGATCAAAATTTCATAGGGTTTTTAGGATTATTTCCCAGTAATCCCAATTAGATTGGTCCTGTGTGTTAGAGGAGACCACAATAAGGGGATTTTGATACTCAATAGAGGGGTTAAATCTCTTCAACCTTTTTAAAAGGATAGTTCAATAAAGAAGTTATATTTTTTTAATATACATTGAATTAAATCATATTATTATCTATTAAATAGTGGATTTATATAATCTAAATTAAATGTTCAAACACTTCTATATATAATGACTTCTACACACATTGATTCTTCTAATCCTGAGGAATAACAGGTTTATAAACATATTGATGTTCCCAATGTAGAATAACAACAACCTTATTCACATGTCGGTGCTACTAATCCTAAGGAACAATATATTGATGATTTTGAAGAAGAGGAAATAGTATATAGTGAAGAACCTATGCCACATAAAAATCAAGAGTGTCATAGCATAATAGTTTAGGAAAAAATTATTAAGGTGAGAAGCAAAGGCAATAAATTCAATGTTGGATAGAATTCAAGTGGTTGAGTTGTTAACACCATCAAGTCCATGTTTAGTAGTTATATTGGGCTCAATAAGAAAATGTGTGTAAACATTGGTGAAGATTCATGGATAAATGTTGTTACCACACTTAAGGTACTAATTTGGGAATAGATTAGGGCAACATTATGATATGATTTATTTATTTTAATAAAAATAAATAAAACATTAATTTACTCTTCATTATCCCTAGAAGAGTAAATTTATAGATGATGGATCTAGAATTAGATTTGTATTAATTCTCACTTAAAAAGCTCATAAATCTTTCAAAAATTTTATTTAAAGTATCATATCAATGTTGTTGAACTAAAAATAAGTCCTCACCCACTACAAATGTATTCACACCCAATAAACCAAAAAGTGCAAGATTCATTTATTGGTCATCGGTATGAGACATATTTTTAGGTACATCGTTACTAATAAAACACATTGTTTGAAAATAAATCTATTAATCACTTTGATTATGAATTTTTAATTTATAAAAAAACATCCATGTGCTAAAAATAAGAAATGTGTTGAAAACCAATGTACATATACTATAAAGAAAGGATGGTATATTCTTAAATTGATAAAAATGGTAAGTATTTTAAATCTAAAGTAATCATTTTATGTGACATGAAAATGAAACATAATTATGTTACATTATTTATATGAACATTTATGAATTGAAATCTAATTCCACTTCCATCCAACATCCTGTTCTATAGAAGGAGGTTTGTGTAAATAAAGATTGGATACTAATAGATGAAAACACACAAAAAGTGTGGGAAGAATGTGTAGGTATGAAATAATAAATATTTTTTTCTTCAAATTAGTAATACATAAGAATGTTTACTTATTTTACTATGTTATTTATCTAACTTAGACACAATAATCATTATCATTTGTACAAGATGAGAAACTTCTATCAGAGGCCCTAAAGGGGAAATAAAAATATGGAAATTAGAGGAGCAAGTTTTGGGGTATCACCCTGAACATATTTTTAGAAAAGAAATGAAAAGGTCGATAAAGATAAGTAGATGGTAGATATTCTAGCATGATTAGATTCTATTGAAGAAAAATTGAATTTTATATCTAATTTGATATAAAATTATATGGTAAATAATAAAAGATAAGAAAAAACACAACAATAACCACTACGTGAAGATCCCCCCACCCAAATAGATTTGAGGTGTTCTATTCCCCTCAAAGTGTTGTCTTAGAAGAGGTAATCAATATTTTCATAAATTTTTATGTGAAATGTGAAATTATATAGGGTGATTTTTTTTTAATTTATATTCATCAACACCCACAAATCTCCTTATTTATAGGGGTACCATGTACAATATACCAAGAGATATTATACACAACAAAAACACCCAATATGTAAAGTGATAGTGGGTAATAATATATGTCATGAGCTGAGTTCCAATATACCTATTCTACTTGATGATTTAGATATTTGTATGGTTGAGCTTGCTATTGGAACATTCATAGAATGCCTATTTTATCTTGTAAAAATACAAGTCTTCATTGATGTATTCCATTCCAATTTATTTTTTATTAAAAACCATTAACAATTAATGAAAAAATTCTAAGACTAATGAATTTTATTACAAACCGACAAATGTAAGGGGTGAAGTTGAAGGTTGAATAAAAAATGATCTGAAGGATCAACCAACCAATCGAAAATATCATCACATAGTACCATTACCTCACCCATTCAATATCCACATTTACAAGAGTTAATGGTTTATGTGGATATAATGCTAGAAAATAGTTATATGACTATACTTTCTTTTTATGTACATATATACTAAGTGTCCATTACAGAATATATTTCTATTGAGAATGTAAATGAAATCCTCAAGATTGAATGGTTGGGAGTCTCACATGTAAATATATACATGAGGTGTGTTTTTATGATTTATTTTGTGTAATATGTGATCTACTATGTTAGTTATGACAAAATAATTTTCCTAAATTTGCTGGAATATATAAAAATACTATTTTAAGGGAAATACCTATGAACATAAATTTTGAGTCATTATTCCTCATATAAATTCCACACAAGATTTATTATTGTAACCAAAGTAATATAAATAAATAGTAGAAACACTATCCACAATGTTTTAATGAAAACATATTGAAAACAAAATCTTCTTAAAACCCACAATACAGGGGTAAAACTATACAATTTAATCATATTAAATATATTTTCATTTATTTTATTACTTATTCCTTTTTATTTTTTAAGTAATATTGGTTAATCATTTCAATGAATATGGATACTTAAAATATATATTTTATGAATTCAATACATGGATACACATAAAAATGACCACACATGATGATGTTTATCAACTTATAATACACTAAATGCAATGTTTTAAAAATAGACTTCAAGTTATACATATTATATTATGTTTCAATGAAAATTCTATTATAATAGGGTGATGTTTAAATATCATCAAAGTCCTGGCATGAGTACAATCCATGAGTAAAAGGAGCCTATCAAATTATACAAATGGAGAAGTATTTGGTTATATATAATAAAATTTCACTATCAAAACACATGTCATCAAAATTAATTTATTTTTATAAATTTCTCTATAGTGTCTGAAAAAAATAATGAAAAAGATTTTGGTTATTATGTTTTCAAATTTATGAAAGATATCATATACCATCGACAAACTAGAATCCCAAAAAAGGTATTTATAATGATAATTGTAATTTCATTTAAAATATTTGTTAATCATTTATTTAAAATTTTCATGTACTATAATGACTCTCAACATTACTCATATTCAAAATAGTAAATATATTTGTTTATCAATGAATTAAAATCATAACTTGTGTGATAATGTATACAGGCATCATGGAGATGCGACTTTTTAGTACTTATTTATTGAATTTTCTAATAATTTCATCAACTTTTTTTAGATAACTTCCATATCATTTTTATATGATAATTATTTTTTAATTTTTATAGAGATCATAAAAATTAATTCATTAACAAGGATTATTCTCCAATGTATTATGATCATTCACATAGTAAGGATGATTCACTCATGGTAATGCACTTTTCTTTTTATTTTTTAGTATATTCCACATTCCAAGTTATCAAAAAATAATATTTTTAGATATCCCCAAATACAGAATGTTTGGAAGAATAAAAATACATGGTGTGATGTGTAGGAATCAACCGCACCATAATCCTATATAAGGTATGATTAGTATGACCCAAAAATTATGTTTTTAGACTAAATTTTATATTTTAATTCTAATCACATGTTATATACTAAAAATTAAGTAAATTCATTCATATTTTATTGATTCATTAGGAAAATAATTCATAGGTCATTTTTAATGTATAGGAATTATCTGACCTTCAATCCAATACATAGTGTTCACAATATTATAGAGTTATTAACATGTTTGATTCTTCCCATGTTCATGAGATATTATAATTAAAGGCTACAGTTGAGATAATTTTGATATGAAAATGGGTCAAGAATGTATAAATATATCATGAAACAGTTAATTCTTGCTACTTATTTAGTTATATTTGGTAATCATTTTATCTACTATTTTTAATTTAATATCATTTTCATTTTTATTATATTCTTATTAATTTTTTCATATATCTTATGGGAAGTCATTATTAGTTTCAAATATCTATTAAAATACATAAAAGAGTGAAAATGTTCCTTTAAGATGAAGGAGGAAGCTCCAAGTTTCCTGAAACATGAAGTGAATCATAAGGACACATCTACCTAGGGGTTTTACAAAATTTTAATGGAAAAGAATGACTTACCATAAGATCTATCATGAACATTGTCTTGAAAAGTGCAGTAATCAACCACATATCAATTATTTGTGCCCCAATAGAATATACAGTTTTCTTTGTAAGACACTAATTGTATTTTTTTAGTTTATAAATCACATTTTAGATCAAAACACACATCATATACAAAAAATCAAGAAAAAACCTTCATATTATTTTTATACTTTAGTACAAAGATCCATAAGTCATTTGTGTCATGTATAAATCCACTTCACCTCAATCAAATACATTATGTGTCCCGTGTGAATCCAAGTGCATGTTTTCAGTTGAAAATTGACATTTTAGTTCAAAACATAAGACACATACTCACAAACTATAAAACTAATTCATATTGTTATTATAATCTATGAAAATGATCCATAAATTATTTTTGATTTATAAGAATCATCCACACATCAATCTAATACACGGTGTGTCCAGTATAACTGAAAGTGTATGTTAGGAGTTTAGAATAAAAATGTGCCAATCACTAAAAAATAACCAAAAACACTTGGGTTGTGTTGATATTTTATGAAAATTATTTATAATTCATCTTTGATGCATTGGAATCAGTCGCATGTCAAGCCGAAAAATGATGTGATTAGTATAACAAAAAGTGTGTGTTTTCAATTTAAATCAATATTTTAGTGAAAAAGAAATGTGTAAAATCTAAAACTAATAAAAATAATTCAAATTGTTTTGATACATTAATAAAAATATCCTTAAGTCATTTTGGATGTGTAGGAATCAGACACACCTCAATCTGATGCCCAGTGTGACTAGTATGACTCTAAATGTATCTTATTATTTAAAATAAACATTTTAGTTTAGAACACAAGTCACATAATCAAAACCAAGAAATAACATTCATATTGTTATGATACTTAAATATAGTGATCCATAATTCATTTTTATGTGTAGAAATCAGCCACACCACAATATAATACACGGTTCTCTTGATATGACTCAAAGTGTCCATTATTGGTTTAAAATTAACATTTTAGTTCAAATTGTGTGTCAATGACTAAAAAAATAAAAATACTTTTATTGTCTTGATAATTTAGTACAATGATTCCTAATCCATTTGTGATGTGTAATAATCATTCTGATGTAAAACTAACACCTGATTTGATAGATATGACTCAAAGTGTGTGTTTTAGATTTAAGTTGTCATTTTAGTACAGAATACACATTAAAACTCAAAACCATGAAAACAAAATTTTATTTTTTCAATAAATTAATAAATTATCCTTAAGTCGTTTATAATGTGTAGGAATGAACTGCATGTCAATCCGATGCATGGTGTGACCGGTATGACTCCAACTGTGTATGTTTATTTAAAATAGACAATTTAGTTCAAAACACATGTCCCATAGGAAAGATAGAGTAAACACATTCATATTATTTTTAAACATTAGTAAAATGATCCATATGTCATTTTTTACATCTATAAATTAACCACAACTCAATCCAATACACAGTGTTCTTGGTATGTATCAAAGTGTTCTTATCTATTTAAAATTGATATTTTAGTTCAAAACATGTTTCCCACAATACCAATTAAGAAAACATGCTCAGAATAACTTGATAAATTTGGAAAATAATTAATACAAAATTTTTCACTTGTATGAATTAATATCACATCAAACTAACACACAATGTGACCAGTATTACTCAGAGTGTGTGTTTACAGTTTAAAATGACATTTTAGTAAAAAGGACACATTATATACCAAAAACTAAGAAAACACATTTTTATTGTCTTGATACTTTAGTAAAATGATACTTATGTCATTTTTGTGTGTTGGAATTATTCTCCCCTCAATCCGATGCATAGTGTGAATGTTATGACTCAAAGTGTGCCTTTTTATTTGAAATTGATATTTTAGTTTAAAACACTTGTCACAAAATAAAAAAATATGGAAACCTATTCATATTGTTTTTATAGTTTATAAAAATGATATATATGTCATTTGTGATGGGTAAGAATCATCCACACCTAAATCTAGTACATGGGATTCCTGATATGACTCAAAGTGTCAATTATCATTTTAAAATTGATATTTTAGTTCAAAATGATTATCACTCAGTAATAACTAAGAGAACACACTCATATTATCTTGATACATTAGTAAAATGATTTATAATTCATTTCGAATTTTTAGAAATTGGTCTCACATCAAACTGACCCATGGTGTGACTAGTATGAGTTAAAGTGTGTGTTTTCGGTTTAAATTGGTATTTCAGTAAAAAATGTATGTTACATACTCAAAATTAAGAAAAAACATTCAGATTATTTTTATACATTAGTAAAATGATCCATATGTCCTTTTTAACCTATATGAATTATCTTCTCCTCAATCTAATGAATAGTTTTATCAGTATGACTCTAAGAGTGAATTTTTATTTAAAATTATCATTTTAGTTCAAAAGTCACATGACATACTCAAAACAAATAAAATGTATTTGGTTTTTTTGATAATTTAGGAAAATTTTCTATATTTCATTTTTGATGTATAGGAATATGATGCACTATAATCCTATATATGGTGTACCCAGTGTGACTCAAAGTAGCTAATATGAGTTTAAAATTGACCTTTTAGTTCAAAATGTGTGTCACTCACTGAAAACTTAGAAAACACACTAATATTTTATTACTACTTTAGTAAAATGATTTATAACTCATTTTTGACATGTAGGAATTAGTCTCATGTCAAATTGACATATGATGCAATTATTAAGACTCAAAGCATGTGTTTTCAGTTTAAATTGAAAATTTAGTAAAAATGACATGGGACATACTCAAATCATATAAAATGCATTCAGACATTTTTGATACTTTAGTAAAATGATCCATAAGTCAATTGTGATTTGTAGGAATCAGTCGCACCTCAATATGATGCATGTTGTGACTGGTATGACTCCAAGTGTGTCCTTATATTTAAAATTGACATTTTATTAATTTATTATTTCATATTTATGTTTGAATTATTTATTTATAGTATTAATAACATAAGAAATTTTTTATTATGCAGGTGGACTCTTTTGATTGAGTTGGGGTGGTTTTTTCAGCAATCGATTCAATAATCATGATTTTTTTAGAGGGAGTCTTGTGCCAAAAACAATGAAACATTGATGTTTTTAAATTTTTGTGAAATGTCTTGTTAATTTAATTATAATTTTTTTAAATGTCTATAATATTATGTTTTTCCCTTGTATTTGTTATGTGATTTTTAATTCAATTAAATTTTGAGTTTTCCATCTACCAATGTATTTTCTTATGTAGTGTGTTGTAATTTTAATAGAATATTTGAGCAATATAGGATTTATCAGCACAAAAATAAGTTCTGATATAAGAAACCCATTATTAGTGATAAATTAGCATTGATAAAAGTGGACAAATTTTATCAGAGATGAGATCAATAGTGCTTTTTAGCATTGTTAACTGATTTTCACAGCTCATTTAAAATCCAATTATGTAGTGGTAAATTATTTAATAAAATGATGTAAATCTTAATAAAAAACTTTTATGAATGATTTAGTGTATAATGTGTATAATTTACTGAAAAATTATTTATGGAGAGAAATAAAATAGTAAAAATATACCCCTTCAATTTTTTATCGACCTCTACAAGCTTTCCAAGAAGAAAAAGAAGTGAATTTGTGAGTAAGGATAATTAAAAAATTAATCCTATAGGAGAGAATAATTCATTTTTAAATTTAAGAAGGAACACTCGAGATGTAGTTAACTTCCCCACATGCTCCAAGACAATTTAATTCAAAAAAGTTAATATTATAATTCACTAATGAAGTTGAGGACATCGCTAGAATATATAAGACCAATAGTGAAATCAATTAACCTTATCACATCATTTAAAATACATAGAAAATTGATTCAAGAATTGGTTTATGAAAAAAACTTCAAAAATAAGGAAAATAAAAAATAAATGGAAAGACATCATAACTGTTCTTCCATGAAGGTGTTGTCTAGGAGTCATTTATTGTCTTGTCGAGCATGTGGTGGTCACAAATATGGTTTATTCTTTTATGGTGTATTCTTGGCCAGCCTCTGTGATTAAAACCATCAATGCAATGATGAGGAACTTCATCTAGAGTGATAATATATTAGAAAGGAAAATCATCATAGCCTCTTATAAAAAATGTTTCTTACCTATCTGTCTTGGAATCAAGTGGATATAATTATTCAAGCAGTCTCTTCTTGCTAAATTTTTATGGAGGATAATTAATAATCATTTTGACTCTCTTGATTTCCTGAGACCAAAATTTCTTATAAATCTAATTAAAGGTAACTCGAGTAACATGGATTCCTCTATTTGGCCAGGTCTTAAAAATCTTCCAAAAAATTCACATGCGCTCTCACTAGCTTGATAATAGGGATTCCAACCTGAGATTCTAGTATGAAAATTTGATGGGATATCCTTTAATCAAGAGGATTAAACCCAGTGTTTAAGAGATTGACCAAACCATATCAATATAGATAGAAAATATGGATAACCTTCTTGAAGAAATTGCTGGAGATGTTCCCAACTATCATTTCCTCAATAATGCAGATATTGTCTTCTAGGAAACCTCTCCCAATGAAATTCTGGACTCCAAGAATTTTTACAAGTACCTGCTTCATGGAAAACAAAATTGTATTGGTAAATTCAATAAAAATGGCTTCCTCTATCGAGATTCACACTCCTTTAGACACTTTCTATCAACTAAGTCCCAATCTATGTGAACCTTCAGAGTGTTGGAATTTATCTTTTCTCATAGTGAGTTCTTTTTCATTAGAATAGGGAGGACATTGATCACCTATTTGTGTGCTGCAAGACTTCATCATCTCTCTGGAAATCTATTTTTGAGATCTTCGAGGTATGACCCCTCCATTCTGCCTCCCTCCAGGAGCTGTTGCTTCATATTTTTGGTCTATAGTTTTCTAATAAAATTACACTTCCCTTTTGGAATTCTTGTGTAGAGATAATATATACCTTCTGAAGAGGCCATAACAAATCTCTGCATGATCATAAAAATTTCAACTTTAAATCTACTATTTCTAAAATAATAGATGCTACTCGAAATATCAATGCAGTTCACATTGTATAGTGCAACAAATCAGTTTGTGATTTCTCCATTCTTAGATGGATTTGAATTTTAGGGAACTTCCCTAACCCATGAGGCACTCTAAAAATATTTTGGTATCCTTTACATAGCTATATTAAATGAAATATTGATAGGTATTCGAGAGGAAAACCAGGGCCTGTTGGTTATGGAGTGATTTTTAGAGATCATAATTGGGATTTAGTTGATTATATTTGTGGTATTTGTGGCCGTTCTAATTCCCTCGAGGGTGAAATTACTGCCTTTATTAGAGTTTTCTTCTATGTAAGGCAATGAAACTGGAACAACATATGGTTTGAGTGTGACTCCATCACCATTGTGCAAGCTGTCTAGATGGGTGTGATACATCTTTCATGGAAGCTAACAATGGAATGGAAAAAATTTCTAGACATGCTCTCCTCCATGAACCATATCATTACACACATATATCATAAATCTAACTACTTTGCTGGTGTTCTTGAAAACAAAGGAGTGACTGATGACGTATTCCACTACTCTCACACTCTCCCTAGTAATATACTCCCCATATTTTAATGGAAAAAATGAAAAATACCCTACCTCATACTCCTATAACTGTTCTTTATCTTAACCATAGATCCAATATGCTCAATTTTCCCAAAAAAGACTTGAAACCTTCATATTGTTTCAAAATTGAATCATTAACAACCAAGTAATTGGATTTGAAAATGAAATCCTTCTAACCATTCTTATAAGAAAACTCAAAAACTAACAGAATATCATTAGATTCAATAAAAAAATGATTTCAATTAACAAAGAAATATTTATGTAGAGAATCAATAAAAAATCTATGAATATCTCATGCAAAGTAACAAACACCAACCTAATTGATTCTATATGATGTTTTATTAACATTATCTTTATAAACACCAGGTGTATTGGGGGGGGGGGTTTAATACCTTTCATGAGATCTATGTCTATATGAGTCCCAAAAACATGTTTTTATCCCATGTTGAAAGAAATTCAGATGGATGTGCAACCTAAAAATTTTATGATCGATCAACCTCTTTAAGAAAGAGATCATTTCAATGAACTAGAATCATCCATGAAACCAATCAGAGAGCACAAAATATTTCAACATGGAGTTAGGAGAACCACTAGATTATATTATATGGTAAATCAAAATAAGAATCAATGACAACCTGTGACTTATCCTACAAAAACTCCTAATTAAACACCCATTCCTCTAGTATAATTCAAAATCACATGTTAAAGGGGTTATATTTTTTAGATGGAAAGGAATCATAAAAGGTCACTCATTGAAATCTTATTGAATATAAAATACCTTTTAGGGAGGATCCCAAAAAAATCCTTCCACAAAAAAACATGATGTTTGGTGAGAGTGAAAACTTCCAAAGAAAATTCTAGGGATGAGACACCATATCAGGAGGGAATTCTTGAGTGAACCAGTATCCTAATTTGAAAGAATAAGAACCAAAGGTATCCTTAATCTAGCACAAATTATTTGATCCAAATCCTATAGTAATAGGAATATTGAGAATAATATCATGGTCTGCATCATTAAACTGGGAAGAAAACTTATCCAAATTCCATCCATCTGAATTATTATTAAAAGATCTTTAACCATGTAATTATCCAATCCTATAACAAATTTTGATGTTTCCTATCTATAGTGATAAATAATCCTAGGTTCACTCCAAATATTAACCCTCTCTCTATCACCAATTTTTAATAGAAAACTATATTCAAAAGATAATGTGAGCCTCAGAAACATCTCCCGAAAAAAACCTAGGCCTTGGCTAAAATCATGAATTCAAAAAACATAAGAAAGGAAAATAGTTAGAAAAATACATGGTAAATCAAGGAATTAGGGATTTATAAAAGGTTCCAACCTAGCTTAATAATCGTATCATCATTAATGGAGCTCAATTTCATGAATCCCAATCCATTATAAGCCTTTGTCACACATAACTTATCCAATGCCACATAGTGATATTTCTCTTTTCCATCATGATATCAAGGCTTCCAATCACCAATGTAACTAATAAATAAGACTACCTAGGAGCATAAAAATAGACATCAAAAGTGGGGATTTATTGTGAAATTGACTTGAATAAAATCTCTTTCCCTTCTTTATAAATTCTCTTTCCAGACCATATATGTATTTTCTTACCAATTTTATCAGCAATAGAATTAAATTCATCTTTGTTTGATATTAAAAAAACTGCTGGAAGGCCAATATATATTTGTAATTTATCCATAGCTTAGATGAATGAAGTTTAGTGCATATTATCTTTCCTAGAAGGAAATACAAAAATGCTAAAGGTGATCTGAGATTTAGATAATTTAATAGACTCGCTCAGTGTTGTTCCATATATGGACAAATTATTCTTGATGGTGTGATGTTCCTCTTATGTGGATCAAAAAAATAATAGTTTTCCATATGAAAATAGTAAATGGGTGATAGGGGGATAAATCAACATATTTTTTACCACGAATCAGTTTATTCTTTGTTATACATATGATAATATTAGAGAAAACATCATCCACAATGATAAATATGTACAGGAAAAGAGGACCTCCCTAACGAATCCTACATGAAGGAATAACGACTAAAGTAAGGTTTTCATCAACCCTAGTCTTCAAATAAACTGAGGAAACATATTTCATAATTACATCCACCCATTAGTTACAAAATCCCATCCTGTTAAAATAAATGAAAAAATGGTTCATTCAGATCAATCATATGCTTTATTCATTTCCAATTTTTAGTCCATCACACCCCATTTAGAGTGTCAAAGTCTTCATTGATTGAAAAAACTCATGGTAAACTATTGTATTATCAAATATGATTCATTTGGGATCAAATGAACTTTGATTGAAAGATGTAATGGAAGACTAAAAACCTCTAATATTGTTGACCATAATTTTGGATAAAATATTATAAATCCCATTGTAGGGACTAATAATCCTAAATTGAAAAACTCTAGAAGGTTTTTTTCACTTTGGGAATTAGGGGGTCATTATTTAATAAATTAAATTGAATAAGTCCTTACCTTTCCATAATTTTTTCATGAGTTGTGTGATATGAGACCCCATAATAAGAGAAACTTATTGAAGAAATGGGAATGAATTCTAATTGAGTTTTAGACCTTAGTTGCATTTATTTTCGAAAGAGATGAACTGAAATACTCATAAGTTATGTCCTTTTTAAGAAAATTATTCATATATTATTTCCCAAATGAAGATATACAAGATGAAACTTAATAGGAGTAAAATATACCCTAGGTGAGTACATATCATGATAGAATCTCAAAATAAAATCCTAGATATCACTTTCCAAACTAGTGATTCCCGCTTCTAGCCTCTCTAATTTCCAAAATAATATTACTTTGTTGTGATGAAGTGTTTTGATAGAAATATAAATTATTATGGAATCCTTCATTAATGTGTGATACCCTCACTCGCATGAACTAGAAACTCCCTTTACATGTTATATTTTTCTATAACTCTTTAAAGATACTAAATTAGTGAGATCAAAAAATTCATAGTATAGAGAGAATAACAAACATTTAGTGTCCTCACAATATCGTATCTCAAAATAAAAAAAAAGTAAATTTAGACCTCCTTTGTTTCTTATTAATAGTATCCCCCTTTTCTATTTTATAATAGTAATCAACATTACATGAATTCCATAATGACCTGACCATCCCTTTACAACCTTTATCCTTTTTCCACAAGCATTCAAACCTGAAAAAACATCTATTTTGAACAAGAATACAACCAGGGTTCATGGTGAGAACATTATGACAGTTTCCTAAAGAAACAGGTGAATGATGGGAGACCTAAAATAAAGTAAAAGTATCTATCCACTAGTAAGAATCTATAAATCTATCAAATAATTCAGATATCTTTGATCTATGGGACTATCCCTAAAACCAAGTGAATATATTTCTATTAAAAGCCTAAATTAGATAACCCCATGGGCATTAAAACAATATGGAACTACACTATAATAGTTGGAGGCATAAATGCACCACCATCATTTTGTTTCTATAAAAAATTTCATTGAATATCTACCCCAACTAATAAAGGACCATTGATGTCATTTCTCACACACCTTAGTAGTTTTCAAAATTTTCATTTATCAATATCATTGGCCCACCCATAGAATCCCACGAAGAATCATTATGAAATTCTCTCTTCAATGTAGGCTGCAATATGATTTTGAGAGTAATTTTTAATTTTAACAAACAAATCACCTTTCTAAATAAATCATAGGCCACAAGAATAAACTAATATCCAAACTGGAAAACTATATTAAAGAGACAACTTTGTGACCACACCAACCCTCTCATTTCTTTCCAAAATTGTTTCATAATGGGAATTCAAATCAGGGTGATATTTTGAGCACAAAAAAGGTGTGAAATAATTATGCATGTATTGGTGAGACATCAACATTTCCCACACTAGAGATTCATTTAATCATGTAGTATTACATTTCTCGATAAACTATTAGAGGAAGATCCAAAAAAAGTTGATGAATCCTGAGACCTAAAGACCATGATGAATCAAAACAAACTGATCTAAAAAGAAAATCTAAACATGATGAAACTAGAAGAAACAACATAACTGACAAAGATCCCAATCCAATGAGGTTGAACTAAACCTAATGAATATCCCAATTTTACTATGATCAGATGAAACATATTGAATGAAATAGATAAATCATTCAATCAAAGATCTATATCGTAATACAATTGAAAAAAATATCCCAATCTAAGTTCAATCATGCAAAAAATATATGTAAGAAAAAATATGATCATAACTTAGAAGAGATCTAAATTCAACTATGATTGGATGAAAAAAATAAGAACATGATTAAGCCACCAACGCGATGAAGCAGATAAAGAAACAATTATGAAAAGACAGATATGAACCTATGAAAGTAGATATGTTGATCCCAAAGAAATGTATTTATAGTCAATGATCCATGGTGATGAGATAAAAGAACAATTATTATCTTCCCCAAGTTGAAGTTGAAGAAAGTGATGAAAAAAGAGAAGCCAAAGAGATGGAAACTAAATAAATAATACGAGAAATAGATCACCAAGAGGTGGACGAAACCAAGTGAACCCTTGGAAGTGGAATCTCATGGAAGAGAAAAAAACTCTCACAAATTTACCATTTTTAATATAAATGATAAAAATTGTAATAGTTTTGTTATCAATTAATTTAAATGTTATCCCAATATATACTATTATATATAAATTATCATTTATTTAAAAAAGTGGTAACTATTGAGTATATAAAGATAATTTTTGTTGTTAATCATTTCTTATGAGTGATTTTTTAGTGATGAGCAACATCTTGGGAAGAATCATCCATGTGATGTAACACCCGAGACTTTTATAAGAAATATTTTGTTTTTATTTTATATAAATCATCAAAGGAATCTTTCACTACACACAACACTAGCTTGTCTTGCTTTACACGTAATCGTGACCTTCCTTGATAGCTTGCATCGTACGCAATACCGAGTTTCACTAAACAAAGATATGCTATTAAAATATTATTAAAACTAGCCGTTATGAATAGTAATAACATCTTTTTGAAATTTTTTAAATTTTATTTTTCAAAATGGACTTCGGTTTTGGATTCGGAATATCGAAATTATCCTAGGGTGAAATTTTGGTATTTTTCTGGAAACTTTCAATTTTTGATGAATAGTGAAAACACTGGGTTACTATTTAAAAACCGAATTTTTATTTAAATAATTATTTATTTTATTTAAATTTATTTTAGGTCAAAATTGATACATAATACCTATATAAGTTCAATGTAATTCATTGGAGTAATTTTATAATAATTTTAGATATATAAAAATTTTATTGAACTTTTCACCGTCTTTTACCCACCTCCTAGGAGAATTTGCCAATTTACATAAAACATAATTTTACCGCTTCTGTGAGTTGAATTTCAAAAATCCGAGAGACATGGTTGATGTTAGTAAGTAAAATTTGGTTCAATGAGATGAAAATAATTTTTGGTGAATAGTAACTTGTTACTTTTATTTACCACGGTTAAAAGTAAATAGGGTAATTAAGGGTAAAAATGATATTATTATTACCCTAACACATTTCCTAATTCTATTGGATAAGTGTAATTCGACCAAAAACAACCTTAGGAATAAAATATGACCATTTAGGCCCACTTGGATTAGATTAGGACATTTATTATTAATTTATTTAAAGAAGGGTTAAAATAGTTAAAAACAAAGTTTAATAAGTAAATAATTTTTAATATAGGGTTATACAGAAGATAAATTCGACTATAAATATTCGTTATAAATCTAAATATATTTAATACATAATGGTATTTTATTTTTAATTTTTAGACATTAAATAATTTAATTTATTTATGACACAAAGATGATGCAGTAATTATCTTATTAATGAAATATTGACATAATTGATGTTATAAATACCCAAATAAATGTAATTTGAGACTTTTTATAAATTTAAATAATTTTATAGGTTAATATGATATGTTATTATTGATTTAATTAACTTTTTTTAACTAATCATTCTGTTATAATTTTCACAAAAATCAATTACTAAATAGTGTCAAAATTGACATAAAATAGTTTTTAAAAGAAATATTATATTATTAATTGTTATTTTATTCCTAGAAATATAAGGTTCGGCAAAATGACATATATAAGGTTATATATATTAATAATAAACAACTTGGGGTTCGTTTGGCTTGTTATAGTATGTTTATTAACCTTATAGTGTAAGAACACAAAAAGACACGGTAAAAGTAAAATTATCTAACTTAAAGTTAAATCTAAATGATAAGGTTAAAATAGTAAACTAAACTTTTCAAAATTCTATTGGATGAGAGTATTTAGACCCATACCCATATTATCTTATAAATAAATCAATTTGGATCTATTTAAAACCGAATATGGCTTTATAATAAAATAATATTTTTAGTTTTTCCAAAGGTGCCCCTCTCCTCCCATATAAAAGGGCACCTCCTCCCTCTCTTCCTCACACCACTTTGAGCCTTCAATCTCGGCCAAACCCTGACAATTTATCCTCTCCACTTCCCTAGAAACATTCTAGAGGTCCTGGTATTCTTCAAAGACCAATTTTAGTGCCCTAAAAGGAGGTCTCAAAGAAGTGCTTCCAAGAAGAGGTAATGTCCGTTACCGATTCATTCAACTTTATTTCTTCTTCCACTTCTTCTTATTTAGTTGTTTAATTATGAATTAATAACATCAGTATCACTCATATACTGATATGTTATTATAATTATGAAACAACTTTATTTCACCATCTATCCATCCTACGGAAAACGAAATCACCGTGCGTGCGTACGTACAAAATACAATCTCCACGCCGCAGTGTAATTTATTTTCCACCACCACCTTACTTGGATGGGTATAATGGTGTAAAGAATGAATATATATGATTATTTTAAAGTGATATTGATTCTGAAATAGTATACATACACTCCAATACAATTCCATGATCATGGGAACGATATCATCGCTCGTGCGTACGTACGGAATACCGTCTCCACGATGTGATGCGACTTGTTCTACATGATTTTCATTGCATAATGATTACATAAATGAATTGAGTGAATAAATATGATATATATTGAACTAATACCATTCTGTAAATGAGGTATCTATAACCTAAAAAGAAGAATAAGAATTTATTCGACAAAACACGCATAAGAACAAAAAGTAATAAACACCCGAATAACAAGTAGCAATGAAATATTACTAATAATAAGCTAAGAATATGACCATATATGATCTCATAACAATGAGTATGATTCTGGAATAAGTCAATGACATTATTAAAATCATTATACATGAGGTTCGGACACTTACAAAGCAAATCGAACCTAAAGTAAGGGAAATATCTCAATCTCATTTTTATCCGAGATTGTTTATAATTTGGAATTTACTGGGGTGTATTTTATCATCCACATCCATGTTTCCTCAATATTTAATATTATTTCCATCCACCTAAAATTTTTTAAATCCAATTTTACCATTCGGTGAGTTTTTAGTAAAAGATATTAAAGGAATCTTTTGTCGTTTTTCGTACGAGGTACTTTTTGAATTTTCGGACAAAAGTACGAGAAGAATGTTTTTTTAACTTATACGGCATGAATGGATTTTTAAAAAAGTATTTCCGAGAAGCTTCCTTTACAAGTTTTGAAGTTTATTTTTAATCAAATTCTTTTAGTTTAAAATTGTATGACATGTTAAGAAAGGAAAAGTGTTTTTGAAGTAGAAAGGATATTTTCCTCAAGAATGGAGTTCAAGTGTTTTATCAAAATTATTTTACATCTAAGAAAATAAAAGGTTCTTTTTCTATCCATATTATTACATTTATTTGATTATTTTGTGATGGAATTATTTTTATGAATTCATTTATCTTATATTAATTGTTTTATGATGTCATAATGTTTAAGAATCTCATTTTTATTACATGGGTTATGTTATGATGTATGGTTTATGATTTTGTGGCACACATAAGAATGGTATCATTATGAGATGGGTGGGACCTATATATCCCTCCAATTCATTGGGTAAAGATTTTATATCTCATGAGATAGACATGGCTGGAACGGCAGGTTAAACCGTTTCAGTGAAATAGGACTGAAACGAGGAATGAACTCGGTTCAGAAATGGACTTTGTCCACTAAGATAGTCTTGGAAATGAGTCTTGACTAATAAGAAATGATTCTCTATGATTATGTGTGTATGACACAAAGCTTCATGTTTTAATTTATGATTATTGTGATTACATTTCACTACCATGATTTATCCCATGTTATGAAATTATGATCTCTTTTGCAGGGTAAGATTTCTAAAATGTTTTGTTCTTATGAATATGATGTGATTGATATTTCTTTTGTTTTCCCTTACTGAGCATTTGAGCTCAACCTTTTGTATATTTTCTTTCCCTAGGTCAGGAATAAGGTTATTAAGTAAGATATGCCAAAAGGGACTATAGATATGATGAAATAAATGGGAGACAGTGTAGACGCTTTATGAACCAGTTGTTTATGTTTCCTAGTTTTTAAAGACACTATACCTATACGGTCCTTTCATGGTTTTGTTATATGTTATAATAAGTTTAAATCAGTTTTGAAGTACTAACAATGTATGTAAATTATGGGTCGTTATAGTTGGTATCAGAGGCAAAGGAGGTAGCAATGTATTCGATCCTTGGGAACTCTCACATGTGAGCGTTGGATGAAGCATGGCTCTCCGCCCAAGGGCTTCATGAGGAAATGGCTTCCACTGGGGATGGTGGTGTGTCCCACCCAGGGGGTGTAGCTGCCCATGGAGTGCCCTGATAAGTATCAATTATAGTCCATTGGAAGTAATTCCAGACCGTTATAGTTGGTATCAGAGGAAAGGTATAGTCAACCTTTGGAAACTAGGATGTGAAAGCCTTAGTAAGAATCCTAAGGATAAGTCTAAGCATAGAAAACAATATTAGTGTTTTAGAAATGGCCATGAATAACCTAGTATAAGACCTTAAGTGTGAAATTTTATTCTTTATTATGTGGTTTTCCTATTATAATTAGTGTTGCTCACACTATTCTTCTTGGTTTTAGTCAATGGCTGGAACCCGAAGGAATCGTGTTAATGCGGAATGCGACGGGCAATGTAATGATTGTCCCCCTGAGCAACCAAATGTTATGGGAGATGGAATAAAAAATCTTATATCCATGCTCACACAACTTTATCAAGCTATGAATCATGCAGGACTTCCAAACGAGAAAAGGAAGGAGCACCATTCTGTTTAATCCTTCATGAGACAACGTCAACCTTCATTCAGCGGGTCTACTGATCTATCAGTTGTTGAACAATGGATCAGTACTACTGAAAAGATATTTTCAGTTCTTCAATGTTCTAAACATGATAAAGTCATCTTAGCAGTGTATCGTTTGGAAGGTGATGCTGATCAATGGTGGAATGTTATTAAGAATATGATGCCAAGAGATGAAATTGAGTCCATGGAATGGGACGAGTTCAAGAACTCATTTTTCAATAAATACTTCCCTTGTATTCTCCGAACAAAGATGGAGAAGGAGTTTCTTGAACTAAAGAAAAAGGATGATGAATCTGTTGGTACCTATGAAGAAAATTTTACATGACTTGCAAGGTACTCTTCTGGTATTATTACCCAACCTGAGAGTAAGATCGATTGATTCTTTAGTGTCTTAAAACCAAGTCTTCGAAGGGCCTTATCCATAAGGGAATTCAATAGGTACGAGGAAATCATTCGATGTGCTCTCAAAGTTGAGATGGATATTGGAGGAACCCATCAGTCATATGGGTTTGATAAGAAGAGGAAAATGGAATTCAAAGGAAAATCTAAAGAGCACACTGAAAAGAAGATGAGTTTTTCCTTATGCTCAAAGTGTGGAAAGAAACATGGAGGGAGTTGTCTTAAAGGGACAAGTAAATGTTTCAAATGTGGAAAGGAAGGTCATCGGGAATTTGAATGTTGAAATGATGGGAAGAAGATTTCTAGTGATGCGAACAATGAAAAGGCTACACATAGTGCACCTCCTACACTTCAATGTTACAAGTGCAAGGAAATGGGTCATTATGCCAATCAATGCCCTAATCCAAGGGTTGTTGATGATGATCGAGATCAACAAACTCTTAAGGCTAAAGACAAAGGAAAGTCACATGCAATTTCTATCAGCGATGTGGAGTATGATAACAAAGTGGTGAAAGGTACACTTACCATCCACTCTAAAGTAGAAAATGTTTTATTTGATTCTGGATCCACCCACTCCTTTATTTCTGAAGAATTTTCTAAGGGTATCACCGTATTACCTCAACAATTAGAAGTTCAGTTAGCTATGACAACCCCTAATGGCACAATAGTCACATCAAAATTTTATAATTCTTCTCCGATTGAAGTTTGTGGGAAAGTGATTCCTGCAAATATTGTGATCCTCCCTATAGTGTAATTTGATGTGATTCTTGGCATGGATTGGCTTTCTCTATATGGAGCTCATATCAATTTCCAAAGAAGGGAAGTCAGATTTCATATTCCAGATCAATCTTTGATCTTCTATCGATGCAAGGATGAACATAACCTTCCATTGGAAATTTCTTCCATCTTATGGGTCTTGATTCCACTAAATGAAGGTTATTTATCTCAAATGGTTGGTGAGAAACTCACGATTAATAATGTGCCCATTGTACGGGTGTTTGATGATGTCTTTCTGGAGGAATTGTCAGGTCTTCCACCAAATAGTGAAGTTCAGTTTTCAATAGAACTCATACCGGGTGCTTTACCTATTTCAAATACAACTTATAGAATGGACCCAATTGAGTTGCATGAATTGAAGAAGCAACTCCAAGAGAATCTTGATAAGGGGTTCATACGCCCTAGTGCATCACCTTGGGGAGCACCTGTTCTGTTTGTTAAGAAGAAAGATGGATCAATGAGACTCTGCATTGATTATCGAGAACTTAACAAGATCACTATCAAGAACAAATATCCTCTCTCGCCCATTGATGACTTATTTGACCAACTACACGGAGCTCAATACTTTTCCAAGATTGATCTTCATTCAGGGTATCATCAATTAAGGGTCAAAAGGGAGGATATACCAAAGACAACTTTCCGTACAAGGTATGGACACTATGAATTTATAGTGATGCAATTTGGTCTTACTAATGCCCCTACTATCTTCATGGATCTGATGAATAGAGTCTTTAGAGACTATCTTGATTAGTTTGTGGTAGTCTTTATAGACGATATTCTTGTATATTCAAAGAGCAAGGAAGAACATGAAGATCACTTGAGAATTATATTTAAGACCCTGAGAAAGGAGAAGCTTTATGCCAAATTTACCAAGTGTGAATTTTGGCTTCAAAAAGTTTCATTTTTGGGTCACATAATCTCAAAAGAGGGGATATCTGTGGATCTAGCAAAAACAGAAGTTATCGAAAGATGATCGAGACCAACAACAGTAACTGAGATCCAAATTTTTCTTGGTTTGGCAGGATATTATCGACGTTTTGTGAATGATTTTTCATGATTATCTAATCCACTCACTAGGTTGACTTGGAAAGGAGTTAATTTTGTTTGGATGAAGGAATGTGAAGAGAATTTCAAGGAGTTGAAAAGAAGGTTATCCAGTGCACCTGTGCTCACACTGCCTTATAGTGGAGAAAGGTTTGTGATCTACAGTGATGAATCCAAGAAGGGATTGGGGTGTGTTCTTATGCAAAATGATATGGTGATAGCTTATGCCTCATGACAGTTGAAAATCCATGAGCAAAATTACCCAACTCATGATTTTGAGTTATCTGTGGTAATCTTTGCATTAAATATTTGGAGGCATTATCTTTATGGAGAAAGGTGTGACATTTATATTAATCATAAAAGTTTAAAGTATATTTTCACAAAAAAGGAGCTCAATATGCGCCAAAGAATATGGTTGGAGATGATTAAGGATTATGACTGCTCAATTCATTACCACCCTGGGAAAGAAAACAAGGTGGAAGATGCATTAAGTCGACAAGACCATGCCAGTTTATCCAAGATGAGGATCACAAAAGATCCAATATTTATGGATTTACAAAGGATGGATCTTGGAATTATTATAAAAGGGAAAAAATCGTATCTTTCTCAAATGAATGTTCAACCATCTATACATGTTAAGATTAAAGAGGCACATAAAGAATATGCAGAGTTACAAAAAAAGGTGAGAAATTTTTCTGAATTCAACCTTGATTGTGATGGGATAATAAAGTTCAGGAATCGGGTTTGTGTTCCTCCCATCCCCGAATTAAAGGAGTTGCTGGATGAGGCTCATAGTTATTCATTCTCTATTCATCCTGGAAGCACGAAGATGTATAGGGACCTGAAAGAGTACTTCTGGTGGGATGGCATGAAAAGAGATGTTGCTGAATATATCTCTCGATGCTTGGTTTGTCAGCAAGTTAAATATGAGAGACAGAAGTCTAAGGGGATGTTACAACCATTACCCATACCCGAATGGAAATGGGAAAACATCACTATGGAATTTATCACAGGACTTCCTAAAATATCCAAAGGCAATAATGCTATCTGGGTCATAGTTGATCGTCTTACAAAGTCTGCACACTTCATTGCTATTAGAGAGGATTTATCTCTGGATCAGATTGCCAGGATATATGTAAAGGAAGTGGTAAGATTGCATGGAGTACCACTTTCTATTATATCTGATCGGGATCTGAGGTTTACCTCAAAGTTCTGGCGAAGTCATCAGCATACTCTGGATACAGAGTTGAGTTTTAGCACTGCTTATCATCCTCAGACAGACGGTCAGTCTGAGAGGACAATTCAAACTCTATAAGATATGTTGAGAGCTTTCTCTATGGATTTCAAAGGTGTTTGGGATCAACACCTACCTTTGGTGGAATTTTTTTATAATAATAGCTTTCACTCCAGTATTCAGATGGCTACTTATGAAGCTCTCTATGGAAATAAATGCAGGACTCCAACTTGCTGGGATGAAGTTGGGGAAAGAAAGCTATTAGGACCTGATCTTGTTGATGAGATGGCAGAAAAGGTCCGATCTATTCAACAACACATAAGAGCAGCTGAGAGTCAATAAAAAAGTTATGCCGACAAATGAAGAAAAGACTTAGAGTTTGAAGTGGGTGATAAAGTGTTCTTACGAATATCTCCTTGGAAGAGAGTAATGAGATTTGGAAAGAAGGGAAAGCTGAGCCCTAGGTATATCGGTCCATTCAAAATACCAGATCGTGTTGGGAAGGTAGCTTACCGATTGACGCTTCCATCGAATCTCTCTCAAGTTCACGATGTGTTCCATGTATCTCTCCTGAGAAAGATCTCTCCTGAGAAAGTACATACCAGATCCTTCACATGTACTCAGCTCAGAAGTTGCACCACTGGAACAAGATCTTTCTTATGAAGAACAGCCGATAGAGATTCTCGATCGTAGTGAAAAAGTCCTACGGAAAAATACCACTCGCTTGGTGAAAGTTTTATGAAGGAACCACCAATTAGAAGAAGCTACACGAGATCTTGAGGATATGATGAGGGAGAGGTATCCTCATCTGTTTGTTACAAGTGACGAATTTCGAGGGCGAAATTCATTTTAAGGGGGGTAGAATGTAACACCCGAGACTTTTATAAGAAATATTTTGTTTTTATTTTATATAAATCATCTAAGTAATCTTTCACTACACACAACACTAGCTTGGCTTGATTTACACGCAATCGCGACCTTCCTTGATAGCTTGCGTCGTACGCAATACCGAGTTTCACTAAACAACGATATGCTATTAAAATATTATTAAAACTAGCCGTTATGAATAGTAATAACAAATTTTTGAAATTTTGTAAATTTTATTTTTCAAAATGGACTTCGTTTTTGGATTCGGAATATTGAAATTATCCTAGGGTGAAATTTTGGTATTTTTCTGGAAAATTTCAATTTTTGATGAATAGTGAAAACACTGGGTTACTATTTAAAAACCGACTTTTTATTTAAATAATTATTTATTTTATTTAAATTTATTTTAGGTAAAAATTGATACATAATACCTATATATTTTCAATGTAATTCATTGGAGTAATTTTATAATAATTTTAGATGTATAAAAATTTTATTGAACTTTTCACTGTCTTTTACCCACCTCCTAGGAGAATTTGCAAATTTACATAAAACTTAATTTTACCGCTTATGTGAGTGGAATTTCAAAAATCCTAGAGACAGGGTTGATGTGAGTAAGTAAAATTTGTTTCAATGAGATGAAAATAATTTTTGGAGAATAGTAACTTTTTACTTTTATTTACCACGGTTAAAAGTAAATAGGGTAATTAAGGGTAAAAATGATATTATTATTACCCTAAAACATGTCCTAATTTTATTGGATAAGTTTAATTAGAACAAAAACAACCTTAGGAATAAAATATGACCATTTAGGCCCACTTTGATTAGATTAGGACATTTATTATTAATTTATTTAAAGAAGGGTTAAAATAGTTAAAATCAATGTTTAATAAGTAAATAATTTTTAATATAGGGTTATACATAAGATAAATTCGACTATAAATATTCATTAGAAATATAAAAATATTTCCTATATAATGGTATTTTATTTTTAATTTTTAGACATTAAATAATTTAATTTCTTTATGACACAAAGATGATGCAGTAATTATCTTATTAATGAAATATTGACATAATTGATATTATAAATACCCAAATAAATGTAATTTGAGACTTTTTATGAATTCAACTAATTTTATATGTTAATATGACATGTTAGTATTGATTTAATTAACTCTTTTGAACTAATAATTCTGTTATGATTTTCACAAAAATCAATTACTAAATAGTGTCAAAATTGACATAAAATAGTTTTTAAAACAAATATTATATTATTAATTGTTATTTTATTCCTAAAAATCTAAGGATAGGCCAAATTACATATATAAGGTTATATATATTAATAATAAACAACTTGGGGTTCGTTTGGCTTGTTATAGTAAGTTTATTAACCTTATAGTGTAAGAACACAAAAAGACACGGTAAAAGTAAAATTATCTAACTTAAAGTTAAATCTAAATGATAAGGTTAAAATAGTAAACTAAACTTATCGAAATTATATTGGATGAGAGTATTTCGACCCATACCCACCTTATATTCGAAATAAATCAATTTGGAGCTATTTAAAACCGAATATGGCTTTATAATAAAATAATATTTTTAGTTTTTCCAAAGGTGCCCCTCTCCTCCCTTATAAAAGGGCACCTCCTCCCTCTATTACTCACACCACTTTGAGCCTTCAAGCTCGGCCAACCCCTGCCAATTTCTCCTCTCCACTTCCCTAGAAACATCCTAGAGGTCCTGGTATTCTTCAAAGACCAATTTTATTGCCCTAAAAGGAGGTCTCAAAGAATCACTTCAAAGAAGAGGTAATGTCTGTTACCGATTCTTTCAACTTTATTTCTTCTTCAACTTCTTCTTATTTAGTTGTTTAATTATGAATTAATAACATAAGTATCACTTATATACTGATATGTTATTATAATTATGAAACAACCCTATTTCACCATCTATCCATCCTATGGAAAACGAAATCACCGCGCGTGCGTACGTACGGAATACCGTCTCCACGCCGTGGTGTAATATATTTTCCACCACCACCTTACTTGGATGGGTATAATGGTGTAAAAAATGAATATTTATGATTATTTTAAAGTGATATTGATTCTTAAATAGTATACATACACTACAATACAATTCCACGATCATGGGAACGATATCATCGCTCGTGCGTACGTAGAGAATACCGTCTCCACGATGTGATGCGACTCGTTCTACATGATTTTCATTAGATAATGATTACATAAATGAATTGAGTGAATAAATATGATATATATTACACTAATAAAATTCTGTAAATGAGGTATCTATAACCTAAAAAGAAGAATAAGAATTTATTCGACAAAACACGCATAAGAACAAAAAGTAATAAACACCCGAATAACAAGTAGCAATGAAATATTAAAAATAATAAGCTAAGAATATGACCATATATGATATCATAACAATGAGTATGATTATGGAATAAGTCAATGACATTATTTAAATCATTATACAGGAGGTTCGGACACTTACGAAGCAAATCGGACCTAAGGTAAGGGAAATATCACAATCTCATTTTTATCCGAGATTGTTTATACTTTGGAATTTACTGGGGTGTATTTTATCATCCACATCCATGTTTCCTCAAAATGTAATATTATTTCCATCCACCTAAAATTTTTTAAATCCAATTTTACCCTTCGGTGAGTTTTTAGTAAAAGATATGAAAGGAATCTTTTGTCTTTTTTCGTACGAGGTACTTTTTGACTTTTCCGACAAAAGTACGAGAAGAATGTTTTTTTAACTTATACGGAATGAATGGATTTTTAAAACATTATTTCCAAGAAGATTCCTTTAGAAGTTTTCAAGTTTATTTTTAATCAACTTCTTTTATTTTATAATTGTATGACATGTAAAAAAAGAAAAAGTGTTTTTGAAGTAGAAAGGATATTTTCTTCAAGAATGGAGTTCAAGTGTTTTATCAAAATTATTTTCCATATAAGATAGTAAAGGGTTCTATTTCTATCCCTATTATTAAATTGATTTGATTATGTTGTGATGGAATTATTTTTATGAATTCCTTTATCTTATATGAATTGTTTTATGATGTCACGATGTTTAAGAATCCCATTTTTATTAAATGGGTTATGCTATGATGTATAGTTTATGATTTTGTGGCACACATAAGAATGGTATCATTATGAGATGGGTGAGACCTATATCTCCCTCCAATGCATTGGGTAAAGATTTTATATCTCCTGAGATAGACATGTCTGGAACGGAAGGTTAAACCGGTTCAGTGAAACAGGACTGAAACGAGGAATGAACTCGGTTCAGAAATGGACTTTGTCCACTAAGATAATCTTGGAAATGAGTCTTGACTAATAAGAAATGATTCTCTATGATTATGTGTGTATGAAAAAAAGATTAATGTTTTAAGTTATGATTATTGTGATTAAATTTCACTACCATGATTTATCCCATGTTATGAAATTATGATCTCTTTTGCAGGGTAAGATTTCCAAAATGTTATGTTCTTATGAATATGATGTGATTGATATTTCTTTTATTTACCCTTACTGAGAATTTGAGCTCATAAATTTTTATGTTTTCTTTCCCCAGGTCAGGAAGAAGGTTATTAAGTAAGATATGCCAAAAGGGACTATAGATATGATGAAATAAATTGGAGACAATGTAGACGCTTTATGAACCAGTTGTTTATGTTTCCCAGTTTCTAAAGACACTATACCTATACGGTCCTTTCATGGTTTTGTTATATGTTGTAATAAGTGTACTTAAATTTTGAAATACTAACAATGTATGTAAAGTATGGGTCGTTATATGTGAGAAAGAAGGAATGATAAAAATAGAGTGAAGTGAATGATTAGAGAGGGTGATATTGAAGGAAATGTGAAAAATATTACATATATAGATATATTAATTATAGACATTCATATATGTATAATTAATCACAATTATACTCCCCAGTATCCTCCTCAACATTCTCCTTGCACTACTATATTAATGCCACCATCAGTTCTAGAAATAGCTACTAGAAATTCTAAAGTGCAGATAATCTAATCACTCAAAGAAATGTGTGCCATTTATTAGGGATGTATTTTATAACTAATAAAGGAGGCATTTATCATTAATTTATTTTTCACTGATAAAGGTGATTTATTAGGGATTTTCTACACTGATAATGGCTATGCTAGCTACTGTATGGCTAAAGCGCTGCATCATCCCTAATAGAAAATAGAGATTAAAAAGCATAGAAAAAACAGCTTAAATATTACAATTAAAGAGAATTTGAAAACAAATATTACATTACGCCATGATTTAAAATGAAAAACTTTCATTTAAATGTTTTCATAAAAAATATTTATATTAATATGATATTTATAATTAGTGAAAAAAATAGAAACCCAATATACAAAAACAAAACACTTATAGTAGGCCTTTTCCAATGATCAAACTTTGTACAAAATTGTGTATCTGTAATAAAACCATTAATTATTTTAGTAAAAGTTCTTAGAAAAATAAAAAAAAGATAATTTTAATTTTATATATTCCACATATGATAAAATATATTGTTAATTATCGAATATATAAATTATATTATTAGTTAAACTGTTAATCATATTAGTAATGATTGTATTTTTATTTATAGTATTAAATATTAATAATACTATTAATTAATAATTATACTATTAATTAATAATTATATTAATAATTATAATATTAATTAATAATTATATTAATAATTATTAATTTCATTATTAATTAATAATCTATAAATATTATATTTTTAATTACTAAATACATATTGATATTTTCATTTTTTTAATTATATTGATTACATAAATTGTTGAAAGTAATTGCATCGTTAATTAAAAATATTTTAATTAACCTTTTAAATTTTAATTGTATTATTTTTTTTGTTATATTAATTAGTTATTTTTTTAGTTATTGATATAATTAATTACATTAGTTATGTTATATGTTATTACAGCTTTCACACAAAATGTGAACGTGGTTCAAGCCATCTGATGGGGGTCTCCGTTCAAGCTTTATGAGACTCCTTTTTCAAAATATGGATGGTTGTCCTAATGTTTGAAGATAAACTAAGCTTGTTTGCATGTTTTTTAGAATGTGATGTGTGTTTTAAAATAAAATTACACTTTTATATTGAAAACACACACCTTGAGTTATACATGAAACATCCATTGTCGAATTCACATGTGTTCAATTAATACATGACAAAAATGAATTAGGTATCCTTGTCCCAATGATTCAAGTCAGTAAGAAATAAAATTCTAGGTTTGGATATGTGAAATGTGTTTTAGAATAAAAAGACACATTTATACAGAAAACATGCAATTTAAGTCATATCAAGTACATCGTGTCTTATATTTATGTTCAGTCTATTTCTTCATATCACAAAAGTATTATAGATCATTTCATTAATGTCTCAAGAAAATATGAGATTGTTTATTCGATTTTGGATATATTTCAAGAGTTTTTCAGTAAAATGACACTTTTAATGTGTAAACACACACTTTGAGTCATACTGACAACATCATGTGTTAGATTGATGTGCAGTTGATTCCTACACATTAAAAATAATTTATAGATCATTGTCCTATGCTATTAGGACAATTCAAGCTATGTTTCTTAGTTTTGGCTAAGTGAATCACATTTTATACTGAAATGGTACTTTTTTAATATGAAAACAAGAACTTTTTTTCCTACCAATCATGCTGACATGTGATTTATTACTATAAGTCAAAAATGAATAATGGATTTCTTTCACAAATTATCAAGATAACATGGGCTCATTTTCTTGGTTTTGGCTAAATGAATCATGTTTTAGACTAAAATTCCACTTTTATATTGAAAATAAGAACTTTGAGTCATACCAGCCAAATCGTATGTCAGATTGACATGTGATCAATTTATACAAATCAAAAATGTAATATAGATCATTTTCAAAATGTATCATGATAATTCAAGATCGTTTTCTAAGTTTTTTTCTATATGACATGTGTTATAGTGTAAAATGATACATTTTTAATCTTAAAACACACACTTTGATACATATTGGACACATCGTGTATTGAATTTGGTTTGTGGTGAATTCTTTTACATAAAAATGAATTATTTATTGTTCTCATAATGTATAATGTCAATTCAAGCCCCATTGTTGGTGGTGGGTGGTAAGGATATTGGGGTGAGGGGAATGTCACACGGTCAAGTCTCCAGACCAACATGTTTACTGAAATTTGTTTCATTGCATTGTATTTCATGGTGGTGAACATAATCCACCTTATATAAAGACAGTTTGAGCTCGTTTCCTCATGTTTGTCTATGTGAATATACTTTTAGACTGAAATGATATTTTTTATTGTGAACATGCACATGGAGTCCTACCGATGACATCATGTGTCAAATTAACAAGTAGTTGATTCCGATACATCATAAATGAATTATGAATTATTGACCTACATCATCAAAAAAATTAGATATCTTTTTCTTGGTTTTGGATATATGATGCATGTTGTAGAGTAAAATTAAACTTTTAATTTGAAAAAATAACTATGTTCCAAACTAACCACATCATTTGTTGGTTTGATGTATAGTAAATTCATACACACCAAAAATTAATAATGGATGGGTTTTCTAAAGTATTAATACAATATGGATTGTTTTATTGATTTTGGATATGTGAATAAAATTTTAAACTAAAATGAAATTTATTATTATGAATATACACATGGAGACCTACCATGAGCATCATGTGTCGAATTGATGTGAGGTTAATTTTTATATGTCAAAAATGAATTATGGATTATTTTACTAAAGTACGAAGACACTCTGAGTTTTTTTTATTAGTTTTGGCTATGTGAATCATATTTTAGAGTAAAATGAAATAGTTAATGTGAAAACATGCACTCTGAGACATATTATCCACATTTTATGTCAAATTACCCAATCGTTAATTCCAGAATATCAAAAATGAATTAAGGATCTTTTTTATAAAATATCATTATAATCTGAGCTCATTTCCTTTATTTTGGATTTGTGAGTCATGTTTTAGATCAAAATGACATTTTTTATTATGAAGAATTAATTCATTTTATACCAGGAAAATCATGTGTCAACTTGATTCACAATAACTTCATACACATCAAAAATTAATTATTGATTTTTCCCCTAAATTACCAAGAGAAATGGATATCATTTGCTCAATATTTTAGCAATGTGATGCATTTTTAGAGTAAAATGAAATTTGTTTATGTAGTCATACCAGATGCATCATATGTCAGATTAATATGAGGTCAATTAATACATGTTGAAAATTAATAATGGATTATTTTAAAAAATAATCAAGAATATAAGTGCTCATTTTATTGGGTTTGTTTATATGAGTAGTGTTTTAGACTAAAATGGAATTTTTTATTAAGAACGTGCATTTGGATATATTGGCCACATAATGTGTCGAATTGATTTGAAGTATATTATTACATTAAAAACATAAATAATGGATCATTTTTTGAATGTATCAAGATAATATGAGTTTTTCTACTCTGTTTTGGCTATGTGACACATTTTTTAGATAAAAATGCAACTTTTTAATGTGAAAACAAGCACTTTGAGTAATACAAACCACAATGTGTGTCAGAATAATGTGTGTTAAATTCCTATATAATATAAATGAATTATAGATCATTTTACTAAATTACTGATACAATATTATCATGTTTTATTAGTTTTATCTATTTGAATTATGTTTTAGACTATAATGAAATTTTTTATTGCGAACACATAATTGAATTAATACATGACACATCATGTGTCAGATCTCCATACAGATAATTCCTACACATAAAAAAAGAATTATTGGTCATTTTAATATATTATCAATACAATATAATCTCATTTTATTATTTTTGTCTATGTGATGCATGTTTCAAAGGAAAAAGACACTTTTTCATGAGAAAAATTTCAATTTGATTCATACTAGCTATATCATGTGTGAGATTGACATGCCGTTGATTCCTCCACATAAAAAATAAATTATGGATCATTTAAAAAAATTATCAAGACAATCCAAGACTTTTTTATTTATTTTGGCCATATTAATTGTGTTTTAGACTAAAATTACATTTTTATTGTGAATATGCACTTGGAGTCCTGTTAGAAGAATTTTGTGTTGAATTAATGTGATGATTATTTGCACACATAAAAAATGAATTATATATTTTTAATGTATCAAGATAATACAATCTCATTTTCCTAATTTTGGCTATGTGACATGTGTTTTATTGTATAATTACACTTTTTATTGTGAAAACACGCACATTGAGTCATATCAATCATATCTTTTGTCATAATTATGTTTCGTCAATTCTTACACATCAAAAAGAAATTATGGATCATTTTTCTAACATTCGAATGCAATAGAAGATAATTTTTTCTATTTTGAATAAGTGACATGTGTTTTAAACTAAAATGACATTTTTATATTGAAAATATACACTTTGAGTTATATTGGCCACATCATGTGTCAGATTTACAAGTGGTTGATCCCTATAAACAAAAACTGAATTATGTATCATTGAACTAAATGTTAAAAATAATCAAAGATCATTTTAATAAATTTCCCTTTGTGATGCATGTTTTTTACTAAAATGACACTTTTTATGTTAATAACACACACTTTAAGTCATACTGGACACATCATGTGTCAGATTAATGTACGGTTAATTCCACCACATTATATATGAATTATGGATCTTTTTTCTAAACAATAAATATAATCTAATATTTTTTACTTTATTTTGTATATGTGATGTGTGTTTTAGAGTAAATGACACTTTTAATGTGAAAACATGAAGTTTGAGTCATATTGACCACATAATGTGTTGAATTGATGTACGATCAATTATTACAAGACAAAAATGAATTATTAATAGTTATCCTACAGTATTAAAAAAATACAATTATGTTTTCTCAGTTTTTCCTATATGAATCATGTTTTAGTCAAAATTGTCCTCTTGTATTGGAAATAATCACTTTGAGTCCTACTAACCAGATCATGTGTGGATTGACATGTGGTCTATTACTACACAATTTTTTTTATTATGGATTATTTTCCTAATGTATTGCGATAAAATGATATTTTTTTCTTGGTTTTATATTTGTGATGATATTTTTACACAAAATTGACATTTTTTTAATGTGAAAACATGCTCTTGGACTCCTACCAGTCACATCATGTTTTAAGTTGACATGTGGTCAATTATTATATAAAAAATGAATTAAGTATACATTTCATAAATTATCAAGATTTGATGACATTTTTTTTTCATGTTTTGTGTTGGTCGGAGTGGTTTACTCAAGAGGGGGGGTGAATTGAGTACCAATTAAAATTTCTATATTTAAAAGCAGTGTCTTAAAGACCCCCAAATATAATAAAAAATTAAACTGTATTGAATTTATATTAATGTAGAGATTCTTTTAGTTTCTCAAGGGATTGATTAATTCCCAGTTAATCAACACAGGAGTGTGTGATTATCTTTTGAAACTAACTTACTAATCTACACTTAACATAAACACTTGCTAATTTAATTATCAAAGTAATCTTTAAAAACAGTATTGGTTTTAAGGTGATTAGCAGCGGAATAAAAATTTGAAATAGATGGAACAACAATGTAACCAAGAGGTTCAGTCTCAAGCCGAGACTTAGTCCTCTCAAAAGTTTATATAAAAATGATCCACACCCTGGATCGGGGTTCAACAGTTCACAACTGTCTAGGTCCAAGACCTCTACCACTGTTCTTCGTGGGAAACAGTACAACAGCAACCAGCTGTCCAGGTCACACACGACCTCTACCACAGTTCTTCATGGGAAAGAAAGAATGAAAGAGTTTTGTAAGGATTTACAGATCCTTCAGTTTGAGTACAGGAGACAGTGTATGTGTTAGATATAGCAGATAACACACACTGCTCGAAATGAATGGTAATAAATCACAGAACAAGAGATGTAGAGTTTAGAGATGGTTCTGGTGATTTCAGTATAGCTCTGGACTCCTTTGGATTCGATTAGAAGTGAGTCTGAGTCCTCTTCTCGTTTCTGTTGAGAAACAGAGTGTCGTATGCTCCAGGTTCACAGGTGGTGAGAATGTAGTCGATGAAGTTCTTCTTGTATGCACAGAACACTCCTCGAGTATGCTTGATTGTCTATGAGCTCCTCTATGTTCCTCTTGTGCTTGTGTCGTTTTTGGTATATTGGATGCACCGCACTTTTTCTGGTTCGCTTCTTGTTGTTGTTCGTTTATGTTCGTTCCACCCCTTTTCGCATCACTATCTTGGGCAGCGTAGTCTTCTCGTATTTATCTCCCATTAGGGGACAGAAAAGATTTCATTTCAGCAGGTACGAGGTACGGGTTCCTGACATCCGACAACCTTTATCAGATATTTGACAAATCATTAAAATGTATGATATGACCGTTAGATAGATTAAATATAGGAAATAAAGAAATTCAAACAGTGAGTCGAGTGATCGGTAGGTAATCAGCATCGGTAGCTTGAACATCGGTAGCTTGAACATCAGTAGCTTGAACATCATCGGTAGCTTAAACATCGGTAGCTTGAATCATCGGTAGCTTAATGTCATTAGTTGCTCTGACTCTATCGGTTTCTCCATGCGTCGGTTGGTACATGCTTGTATCAGTGAATCTGTTTATCGGTAGCTCCATGCGTCAGTAGCTTCATGCATCGGTAGGTACATGTGTCGGTAGCTCCATGTATCGGTGGTTGTGAGTCTATCGGTAGCTTCGTCCATCAGTGACTTATTACATCGGTAGCTATTTATACTTACACCGGTAGCTCTACGTTTGTATCGGTAGCTGTATTTATAAGTACATCGGTAACTCTGTGTTAAGTCTATCGGTAGCTGTCTGTCGGTAGACTAAGTCTATCGGTAGACTGGTTACCGGTAGCTCTTTATCAGTAGCTATAGGCAGATTACTTATCTGTTTTATGCAGAACACATCCGATTGTGTTAGAATCAATTTATAACTTGTATGAACATGGATAAATGATGATTAACATATTCCAAAGACTATTTTTAAAAGGTGTTATTGATTTGATCACAGATTGGAAAGAATTAAAGTATAGATCAACAATACTTAACAATATCATAGAGAATGAAGACATAATTGGGATTTTCAACACATATGAGTACATGATTGAGATTATCAAAATAGGTGAGGTCAACAATCTCCCCCTTTTTGATAATCACAATTTATGATATGGTAATATGCGCATTTAACATAGTGAGAATATAATAGTAAAGAGTATAATATTGAATTCAATTTTCTCAGAGAAAACAGCATCATAGATAATAGAAATAGTATGATATAGACATAAGTTATCAGAGATAACAATCATAAGGTACTATATAGACATAAGGTATCAGAGATAAAAATGGAAACAAAACAAAGGATAATGTGTCTCCCCTTATGCCTTATTTTTCTCCATTGAAAATATTTCTCATTTTGTTCTCCTCCTTATTCTCTCATAAAAAGTTTCTCCCCCTCTCTTATTGTTCTCCCCCTTTGTGATAATCAAAAAGTGGGAAAGCATATATATATATATATATAGGAGAGAAATAAAACAAGAGAAGTAAAAAATAGTTCTGCATTATAGTAGTCAAAAAGTACAACAAAAACAGATTACAAAGGAATTCCTATCAAAAAGCATGGCCACTGGTTCAATCCGCATCTGCAATGTGAGATTTTCCTTTGGGATCAGAAGGATGCTCGGGTGGTGAGGATTCAGGTGAAGGTTTGGGAATGCCAGAAAAGATTAAAGGAGGCTAGGCCACTGACACAGAGTCAGGCTTGTAGGTTGAAGATTTTTGGGTGATCATTGGTTTGAGGCTTTGAATGGCTTGAACAGGAGTCAGCTGGACTGAGGAAGCAGCTGAGGCAGAAGCAGGCAAAGCAGGAGGGATGATGACTGGTCTGGCATCAACATGCAAGAAGGGCAGCAGCAGATTTCTAAAATCCATAATAATTCCTCCTCCTCTTTCCATAGCAGAGATGAAATCATCTTTGTTCTCCATGAATTTCTCTAAGGCAGGAGTCAATTCTCTTAGCTTGCTCACTTGTTCTCTGAAGGCTTGAGTGACTGGAGGGAGCTTCATGTGTTCCAACATTAGCTTGAAGTGGTGTTCGAGTTGATGCTTGGTGAAAATTTTGGTAAAGTAGTAGTCCACTTTGCTTTTTATGGCTTCTTGAGAGGCAGAGGCTTCTCTCATAAAATCTTGAACTATCTTCATGATTGCTCTGGCAGAATCCCTTGTAGAAAGCACCACTCGGCTTAACTCTGATGAGTCCCCAGAGCCACTGGTTGAAATAGAACCAATCTCCTCCTTCAACATTGCTTGAACTGAGTTCATATCAACTGATGGTTTGGATGTGAGAGGGCCAAGAGAGAAGGAAACAGTTTCTTTAAAACTCTTTGACAAACCACTGATTAGGCTTTGAACTTGAGAGTCTTGTAATTGAACATGATCCTTCACTGAGGTTTTGAAACTTTCAAACACTGAGACAAACTGGCTTACTACACTCTTCACATAAGCTAGTTCCTTGCCAGCTTGAGACTTGGAGCTCATATAGGAATCCAAAGCAACAACTGATGTCTTGAAAGCTTCCAGATCAGATTCGATTCTTGAAGACTGAGTCTGGCATTCTTTCACTTCTTCCATAAGCTCAGACATAAAGGAAGATAAATTACAAGCCAGAGATAGCTCGAAGGATCTCTCTAGCATTTTCATTTCTTCATAAAAGCTTTACTTCATCTCAGCAACTGAAGCACTGAATGATTCTTTTATCTCATTCTTCATGGATTCAAGATCTGATTTGGAGACAAAATCACTTGAGACAACTGCAGCAGATCCCCTTTCTGAGGCCAAATTAACTACAGAAGTAGTCATTATTGAATTAATTGAGGATGCAAGAGAGGTTTCCATTAGCTTCACTTCTTCAACAAAACTGGATTTGACGTCCTCTTTCAGCTTATTCAAATCATGAAATCTGACCACATCGTCTGGCAACAACTCAGCAGCAAGATCATAATTGGTCTTTGGTCTATCCACAGACATCTCATTGTCAGAATCTGGATAATCCAATCCACAGACTATAAACCCTGGGTCTTCTACCCAGTCTCCAAGCTCAACAGCTACTGTAACATTTCCAAGCACAGACTGATGCTCCCCCTCAATGGGTGCATTCTCATGTATCACAACAGCCTTTTCTGCTGATCTTTCTTCATCAGAATCTTCTACCACAAGTTCTACAGGTGCAGCATCTAGAAGATCTTATGATACAGGTACAACTTCTTCTCTATCTCTTTCTTCTTCAGCAGCAG
The DNA here is from genome assembly GCA_963277665.1 of Viscum album. NCBI lineage: Eukaryota > Viridiplantae > Streptophyta > Magnoliopsida > Santalales > Viscaceae > Viscum > Viscum album. The sequence continues at coordinate 424,561,914 of OY728134.1, forward strand.
GTATAGCTGAGTTTCCAATTAAGGGAATCATACTTAACCTACCAGAAGCAGGCGATTCAAATGCATTCTCCTTTTCCTCTTCTTCTTGGAGAGGTACAGACTGGTCTTCCTCATAAGTAGCCAAAACTTCCTCTACTTTTCCTTTCCTAGAGTAAACCAGTTCTGCAACAGGACTTGGGGGCAAGTCTGGATCTCCTCCAACATCCATAGGAGTTTCTTCTTCTTCCTCTTCTGTCTCATCACTATAAGCAGGTTCCTCTTCATCAGGTTTCAGACTCGAATCTCTCTCATCCTTTGGTCTTGAGGGATAATCCACAGGATTAAACCTATCATAGATCTTCTGATCATCACTGACCCATTCTCCCTTCCATGGGTTCCAGTTAATTTTCATATACCTACATACAGTCGAGGTGATGCAGAAATTGTTCTTGACTACAACTGTCTCATCCTGAGACTCAGCTATTTCTTTCACTTTTATCATCACTGAAATCAGCTTGGCAAAGAACAAAGCATTGGTCTTTGACTTTGGTCTAATCATGTCTTCCATTTGAAGCATCAACAATCTGCACAGATTGACTTTTACACCATGTCTTAGCAAATGAAGAAGTTAGATATCTTGATATCTCAGATTTGCAAAATCTCCTCTCCTCGGTATCAACACATGCTGAACAAATTTGAAAAGCAGTCGATTCTCTCCATCCATTTCAGCAGCAACCACTTGCCTTTGATTTCCATTACCAGTCAGTTCTTGTAGGGCGGTTTCATAATCAAAGATATCACTGCTAGGTGGCATAGCTCTTGATACATACCCAGAGACACCTTCATGTGGTACTTTTAAACTCTCAGCCCACTCTACTGAAGAAAAAGACATCTCTTTTCCATTTACAAAAGAGCTTACCCGATTCTCATTCTCAGACTTCTCAAAGGTTACAAACTCATAGAACTGTTTTACCAACTTCGGGTAGTATGGGCCATTGTTATTCGAGAAACAATCCACCCATTTCTGGTCTTCCAGAATCTCGAGCACTAAGGATTTGCTAGGCAGTAGCCATTCCACGCACAGTTCCTTCTCGATTACTATGTCTCTATTCTGCAAGTGAGGATTCACTGGTCGCCTTCCCGATCTAGTTTTGACTTCACTAACACTGGCTTTATGCTGTGTCTTCTGCTTCTTAGCATTTGGTTCTGCACTTTCATCTCTGATGATAGGAAGCTTGGTTTTTTCCATCGCGGGTTTAGGGTTCTTGGTCGATTTGGGTGCTAAGGTTCGAAGGTGAGAGATTTTGAGCTCGGTGAGGTAAGAAGTGGCTTAGACCTAGTTTTATCATTTAGGAATTCCAAATAAACGTTTAAAATAGAGTAATAAAATAAAATAAAACGATTCATATTCTTGGCGGCAGGCAGAAGTTTTAAACTTTGCATCGGTGTGAGTTAATCATCAGTGAGAAAAACAAATCGGTGAGAGTTGTACATCGGTGAGAATTTCTACGTCGGAGAGAATTTCACATCGGTGAGAATTTCACATCAGTGAGGATTTTCACGTCGGTGAGGATTTTCACGTCAGTGAGGATTTTCACGTCGGTGAGGATTTCACATCAGTGAGGATTTTCACACCGGTTGTGATTAAACATTCCCAGTTCATGTCTTATGAAACTTAGCCTATCCGAACTTAAAGGTTTAGTGAAAATATCAGCCAATTGATGTTCAGTGCCAATAAATTCAAGAGAAATATCACCTTTTTGATAGTGATCTCTTAGGAAATGGTGTCTTACATCTATGTGTTTGGTTCTAGAGTGAGATACAGGATTATTAGAGATGTTTATTGCACTGTTGTTATCACAGTTGATTGAAACATGTTTAAAAACATATCCATAGTCCAAAAGAGTGTGTTTCATCCACAAAATTTGTGCACAGCAACTACCAGCAGCTATATATTCTGCTTCAGCAGTAGATAATGCAACTGAGTTCTGTTTCTTACTACACCAAGAAACTAAGGATTTTCCAAGCAAATGACATGTTCCTGATGTGCTTTTTCTATCTAACTTACAACCAGCAAAGTCAGCATCTGAATAACTCATTAACTCAAAGGATTGTCCTTTTGGGTAAAACAAACCTAAGTTAACCGTGTGTTTGAGATATTTGAAAATTCTTTTAACAGCAAGCAAATGAGATTCTTTTGGATTAGCTTGAAATCTAGCACACATACACACACTAAACATAATATCAGGTCGACTAGCAGTAAGATAAAGTAAACTACCAATCATACCTCTGTAATTTGTTTGATCAACTGGTTTCCCAGTTTCATCTGCATCCAATTTACAGGTAGTACTCATAGGAGTTTCACTTTCCTTGATACTATCCAGACCAAAACGTTTTAAAAGATCCTTTTTATATTTACTTTGATTCAAAATAATACCATTTTCATTTTGAAATACTTGAAATCCAAGAAAGTACTTAAGCTCTCCCATTAAGCTCATTTCAAATTCATTTTGCATACTTTTTGAAAAATCAGTACATAAAGAGTGTTTAGAAGATCCAAAAATAATATCATCAACATATATTTGTACAACTAAAACATCCTTAGAAATTCTTTTAATAAAAAGAGTTGGATCAGCAATCCCTTTAGTAAAACCTTTTGAAATAAGGAAATTGCTAAGTCTATCATACCAAGCTCTTGGAGCTTGTTTTAAACCATACAAAGCTTTAGAAAGTTTAAAAACTTGATTTGGAAAATGGGGGTTAGCAAATCCAGGTGGTTGTTCTACAAAAACATCTTCAATTATAAAACCATTTAGAAATGCACTTTTTACATCCATTTGATATAACTTGAAATCCAGATGTGCAGCATATGCAAGTAAGATCCTAATGGCTTCTAGTCTTGCTACAGGTGAAAAAGTTTCCTCATAGTCTATGCCTTCTTCTTGACTATATCCTTGTGCAACTAGTCTAGCTTTATTTCTAACTATATTTCCAGATTCATCTACTTTATTTCTAAAAACCCATTTTGTGCCTATTGTCAAAGTGTCCTTGGGTCTGTCAACTAATTCCCAGACTTTGTTTCTTTCAAACTGATTTAATTCTTCCTGCATAGCTATTACCCAGAATTCATCATTGATAGCATCATTGATATTTTTGGGTTCCAGCTGTGAAAGAAAGGCTTGATGTTCAACCTGGTTTCTTAGAGAAGCTCTAGTTTGTGTTTCTCTATCAAGATTACCAACAACAGCTTCTAAAGGATGATTCTTTAGAATCCTCGTTGATCTAGTAAAGGTTGGACTAGAAATTTCAGGTTCATCTATAGGTTCGGGTTCAACAGAAGCAGATTCTGGAGAAAGTCCAGAACTGGATACTTTTATAACAGGTTCTTTAGATTTATCATTAAGGTCCAGAATAGACAAATCTTCTTCAAGATTTTCAAGAGAGGTTTTAGGCTCGTGTGGATCAGTTTCATCAAACTTGATGTGAACAGATTCTTCCACACATTTGGTTTTCTTATTGAATACTCTATAGGCTTTAATTGAAATAGAGCAACCCAGAAAAATTCCTTCATCACTTTTGGAAGCAAACTTATCCAGATTATCTTTAGTATTCAGAATAAATACTTTGCAACCAAAAACTTTAAAGTAATTAACCTTAGGCTTTCTATTGTTCCACAATTCATAAGGGGTTTTCTTAATAACTGGTCTTATTAAGACTCTATTAATAACATAACAAGCTGTATTTACAGCTTCAGCCCAAAAATACATAGGCAGGTCATATTCATTGATCATGGTTCTAGCAATTTCTTGAAGGGTTCGGTTTCTTCTTTCTACTACACCATTCTGTTGGGGTGTTCTAGGGGTAGAGAAGTTATGAGTATAGCCATTGTGTGAGCAATAAGATTCAAAATCTTGATTTTCAAACTCACGACCATGATCACTTCTCAGGGTTTTAATCTTAAGTCTACTAAGGTTCTCTACAGACTTGGAGTATTTGACAAAGTAAGAACAGGCTTCACTTTTGTGAGCTAGAAAATATACCCAAGTATATCTAGAAAAGTCATCTACAAGAACATAAACATAGTGCTTCCCATTTAAACTAGAGACTCTTGATGGTCCAAACAAATCCATGTGAACCAATTCAAGTGGTTGAGAAGTTGAAACTTCTTTCTTTGATTTAAAAGAAACTTTGTGTTGTTTTCCCTTTTGACAGGGGTTACACACTCTATCATTTGGGAATTCTAACTTAGGTAGGTCTCTAACTAGGTTTTTCCTAGAAAGTTTTATAAGTGAGTGAATGTTGCAATGTCCTAATCTTCTGTGCCATAGCGAAGATTCTTTATGAAAAGCATTCAAACAATTAATATTCTGCTTAGCTAAAGAATTCAGATTAACAGCATAAACATTTTCATTTCTTAAGGCAGAAAATACCAAAACATTCTTAGAATCAAAAACTTTGCAAGAATCATTTTCAAATTTAACATGAAAACCATCATCACATAACTGAGAAATACTTAATAAATTGTATTTAAGGCCATCAACAAATAAAAATTTAGAAATCAAAATTGAATCAGTGTTACCAATCTGGCCTAGGCTGATGATTTTCCCTTTTGAATTATCACCAAAGGTGACAAAGCCTCCATAAACTTTTATTAAACTCTTGAAACAAGAGAAGTCTCCTGACATATGTCTTGAACATCCACTGTCCAAGTACCATGTCTCTTTACAGGAGCTCTTTAAGCAAGTTCCCTACAAAACAGATTTAGATGGGAGATGATTTTGGTACCCAGATTTTCTTGGGTCCAGACAGGTTAGCTAATAACACTTTAGGTACCCATATTTGTCTGATGGGTCTCACATAATTTGTAGAATTGACATGCTTTGAAAGATAAACTTTATTAGATCCATAGCTATGTATATAACTGGTTGAAGCATATGAAGTTCCAGAATTACCTTCATTCTGTCCAGATTTAGAAATGAATCTTGTTTTGGAAATTTTCCTTTGTCCAGGTTGGTATCCTATACCGGTAGTATATTTAGGTGCTACTTGCTTTCCTAGCATCTGTGTTAGTGTATTTTTTCCATTGGTGAACTTCTCTAAGTCTTTTCTAAGTTGCTCATTTGACATTTTTAGTTCTGTATTTTCTTTTAACAGTTGAGAATTTTTCTCTTTTTCAATAGTGAGTTCGGTTTTAACTGTAGTGGTGAGAGCATGCTGTTTCTTTAATGACTTGTATTTATCCTTAAGTTCATTACATGTCTCTTCCAGCATATCACAGTATTCAAACAGTTCAGATTTAGACATGTTATCACCTTTAGAATCATCTCCAGAATAATATGAATTTGAAGCAGGAGTTTCAGCAGTTACCTCAGAAGTGTTTGCCATAAAGCACATGTTGGCTCGATTCCTTTCTGAGTCTGAAGATTCAGCTTCACTTGTGCTGTCTTCTGAAGCACTCCAAGTAGCCTTCATGGCTTTCTTAAACTTATTGTCCTTATATTCATATTTCTTTTTATACTTCAGCTTTGGACAGTCGGCTTTAATGTGTCCTTTTCTCTTGCACTCATAGCAGACAACATCATATGATTTGTCATTCTTCTTCCAATCCTTTTTCCATTTGCCTTGGTGATCATACTTACCCTTATAATTTGTTTTTCTGAAGAACTTCTTTTTCCTATAAAATTTCTTAAATCTTCTAGCAATGTGAGCCATCTCAGCATCACTGTCAGAATCACTTCCACTGTCTTCACAACTTGAACTCTCAACTACAGCTTGAAGCTTTTCCTTGTCCTTATTCTTTGAAGTTGAGGATTTGAAAGCAACAGACTTTCTTGCAGGTTCATTTTCTTCCTCTTTGTTCACTTTAAGCTCTTCTTCATACATCATCAGCTTTCCAATTAGTTCCTTGACAGGTAGAGCACCTATGTCACATGATTCTCTGATTGAGACAGATGTGCCTCTCCATCTATCAGGTAGACATCTCAAAATTCTCATAATTTGTTCCTTCGATGAGACATCCTTTCCCAGCGAGATCATTGTATTGACAATTTCGTTGAACCTGAGATACATGTCAGAAATGGGTTCGTCAGGCTTCATTTTAAAATTATCATACTTGATAGTATAGGTGTTCAATCTCATTTCTTTAACATTAGTTGTTCCTTCATGAGAAACAGCTAAGGTATCCCAAATTTCATATGCAGTTTTACATGCAGAAATTCTATTAAACTCTTCATCTCCTAGAGCACAGTACAAGGCATTCATAGCTTTACAGTTGTTATTGTAAGCAGTCTTTGTAGGTTCATCCCAAGTAGATCTAGCAGTAGTAGGCATTTTGTATTCTGATTCAATAGCAGTCCAAATATCAAAACCTATGCTTTCTAGATGAATTTTCATTTTCAGTTTCCACTGAGCATAATTAGTTCCATTGAAGAAAGGTGGCCGGTTAGTAGCAGCACCCTCAAGTCTATTGTCCATGATGAGAAAATTTTAAAGAGATAAAAATTTAGAAATAACAGAAATTTTAAGAACTTTAAAATACAACAAAAATCACAGTTCAAACGCAGAGTACTTCTAGAAAGTATTTTGATCCTTTGATACCAAGTGTTGGTCGGAGTGGTTTACTCAAGAGGGGGGGGGTGAATTGAGTACCAATTAAAATTTCTATATTTAAAAGCAGTGTCTTAAAGACCCCCAAATATAATAAAAAATTAAACTGTAGTGAATTTATATTAATGTAGAGATTCTGTTAGGTTCTCAAGGGATTGATTAATTCCCAGTTAATCAACACAGGAGTGTGTGATTATCTTTTGAAACTAACTTACTAATCTACACTTAACATAAACACTTGCTAATTTAATTATCAAAGTAATCTTTAAAAACAGTATTGGTTTTAAGGTGATTAGCAGCGAAATAAAAATTTGAAATAGATGGCACAACAATGTAACCAAGAGGTTCAGTCTCAAGCCGAGACTTAGTCCTCTCAAAAGTTTATATAAAAATGATCCACACCCTGGATCGGGGTTCAACAGTTCACAACTGTCCAGGTCCAAGACCTCTACCACTGTTCTTCGTGGGAAACAGTACAACAGCAACCAGCTGTCCAGGTCACACACGACCTCTACCACAGTTCTTCGTGGGAAAGAAAGAATGAAAGAGTTTTGTAAGGATTTACAGATCCTTCAGTTTGAGTACAGGAGACAGTGTATGTGTTAGATATAGCAGATAACACACACTGCTCGAAATGAATGGTAATAAATCACAGAACAAGAGATGTAGAGTTTAGAGATGGTTCTGGTGATTTCAGTATAGCTCTGGACTCCTTTGGATTCGATTAGAAGTGAGTCTGAGTCCTCTTCTCGTTTCTGTTGAGAAACAGAGTGTCATATGCTCCAGGTTCACAGGTGGTGAGAATTTAGTCGATGAAGTTCTTCTTGTATGCACAGAACACTCCTCGAGTATGCTTGATTGTCTATGAGCTCCTCTATGTTCCTCTTGTGCTTGTGTCGTTTTTGGTATATTGGATGCACCGCACTTTTTCTGGTTCGCTTCTTGTTGTTGTTCGTTTATGTTCGTTCCACCCCTTTTCGCATCACTATCTTGGGCAGCGTAGTCTTCTCGTATTTATCTCCCATCAGGGGACAGAAAAGATTTCATTTCAGCAGGTACGAGGTACGGGTTCCTGACATCCGACAACCTTTATCAGATATTTGACAAATCATTAAAATGTATGATATGACCGTTAGATAGATTAAATATAGGAAATAAAGAAATTCAAACAGTGAGTCGAGTGATCGGTAGGTAATCAGCATCGGTAGCTTGAACATCGGTAGCTTGAACATCAGTAGCTTGAACATCATCGGTAGCTTGAATCATCGGTAGCTTAATGTCATTAGTTGCTCTGACTCTATCGGTTGCTCCATGCGTCGGTTGGTACATGCTTGTATCAGTGACTCTGTTTATCGGTAGCTCCATGCGTCAGTAGCTTCATGCATCGGTAGGTACATGCGTCGGTAGCTCCATGTATCGGTGGCTGTGAGTCTATCGGTAGCTTCGTCCATCAGTGACTTATTACATCGGTAGCTATTTATACTTACACCGGTAGCTCTACGTTTGTATCGGTAGCTGTATTTATAAGTACATCGGTAACTCTGTGTTAAGTCTATCGGTAGCTGTCTGTCGGTAGACTAAGTCTATCGGTAGACTGGTTACCGGTAGCTCTTTATCAGTAGCTATAGGCAGATTACTTATCTGTTTTATGCAGAACACATCCGATTGTGTTAGAATCAATTTATAACTTGTATGAACATGGATAAATGATGATTAACATATTCCAAAGACTATTTTTAAAAGGTGTTATTGATTTGATCACAGATTGGAAAGAATTAAAGTATAGATCAACAATACTTAACAATATCATAGAGAATGAAGACATAATTGGGATTTTCAACACATATGAGTACATGATTGAGATTATCAAAATAGGTGAGGTCAACATTTTGGATATATGACACAATTTTTAGAGTAAAATAAAACTTTTTAAATTTTTAATCACACACTTGGTGTCATACTAGACACATCATGTAGTAGATTGACATTTAGTTGATTCCTATACATCTCAAATGAATTACAGACCATTTTTTAATGTTTAAAAACAACATGAGATCATTTCCAAGGTTTTCATATTTTTATGTGTGTTTTGAACTAAAATTTCTATTTTATATTGAAAATATGAACATTGAGTCATACCAGCCACATCGTGTGTCAGAATAACAAGTGGTAAACTTATAATGATCTATGTGAAATAAAAAAAATTAAAAACATAATATCCAATCACCTCAAATTGATGTCAAAAAAAATTGTGAAACCACATACTCACACACTCATCTCTAGATAAATATATTTCTTCTTTTGGGTATGTTGATTTTCAGAAATACTGGTAGTACTAAGAAAATATATACAATCAAATGATTAAAAAATATTTTAAATGAAATTGTAGTTACCTTTGAAAATATCTGTTCAGGGATGATATTTTGTTGACGGTATATGTTATGTTTCATAAATTTAAATATGTAATATGTACAATCATTATCATTTTTTTTTAAAAACTGCATAAAAATTTACCAAAATAAGTAAATTATTTTTAAATATTCTATGATAGTTAAAAATAACAGTATATATAGCTTAATCTGTCTCTATTTTAAGAAATACATAGGATTATTTTGTCTGATCACTAACCTCATAAACTGATGTAGATTATATTTATATATCAACCTATAAAATAAAATTCTCAATTAAACACCAACTAAAACCTAAAATTTTATTATTATATGAAATTTTTTGATTGAAATTCATTAAAAATTAACAATTAGAATCATGCGTGGTTGATTCTTTTTTGGAAATCCAAGTTTTGGATCCAAAATATTAACATTCAGGGTATCATAATTAAATACGATGGGAATCCAACTCTTCCTAAAAAAAAAATAATAAATAATGAAAAAATGAAAATATATTTTATATGATAAGATTATAGAGGTTTACCCTTGCATTATAGGAATCAAGAGGATTCTGTCTTCTATTATTTTATTTTCAAACATCATGCATAATTTTATTTTTTATTCTAATTTCTTCAATTTAAAAATGAACATCTTGCATTGAAATTATAGTTGGATTTGTGATTCCAAAATTTTCTTCATAAGGTTTTCCCTTTATAGTGTATTAATATGTACTCCTGTAGAAAATATGTACAATTATTAACAGTAATGAGCATAGAAGAACATTTTTTTTGAAAAAAATAATGAAAATTCACCCCATGTATGCATTCACAACTGAGAATGTGAACTATTCAGACTTAAAATTTTCATTTATAATTTCTAGACTAATTGTGACTGTAATGTCCTCACCAAATATTTCTTCTTAATATTAAATGTTGGATACATATCCTTGTTTGAATTTTGTATCTTCATGATCATGTAATATAAATAAATGTTGTAGTGGAACTAGTGAGGTGATGGTTCTCTTGGAAGGTTCTTTTGATTTTTTTGGTTGTTCCACAGGATTTTCTTGATGCGATCATCTATTTCGCCTTCATTTTGTTCATCTTTAATACCATACCCCATTTTAGGAATTTTTCATAAAATAATTATAGGTTTTTCATTTAAAAAAAATAACACACCTCATTATCTTCATATATCATTACAATATTAAAGGAATATGATATGGAAGTTCCAATACCATCATCAAACATATTGACATCCAGGTCATCAAGAGGAACAAAAAACTAGGCACTCATGTTAGGATATAATTCAATCCCCACTTCCATGTGATATTTTGGGAGTTTCTTATTATCTGGGATGTCTCATTCGATATTGTACACCTTAAACCTCACACCAAGGATATTGGTGTGTGATGATAGATATAAATCACATACAATTTCACCCTATAACATTATAGAAATTAAAAGTTTTCTATAGTTTTTATTGATATTTAGCCTGAAGTGTTATGACATAAATTTATTACCTTAGGTATTGTAGGTGGTTGAGTTGAATGTCTAGTCTCAAAGATTATTGGTTCATGTTCCTCTTCATGTATTAATAAATGTTATACTATTGGTTCTCTTTGATCCTTTCTCATATACTGGTATACTAAACCAAACAAGATGATAAATAATTTAAAACATCTATTTATTCTTACAACTCTTTCATCATTTCATATGTATCACCTTGTGGATTTATCTTCTCAAAATATTATTGAGGTGAAAACTCAAATACATCACTACTAAAAATCCATATTTTCATAGATGATTCAATGCTATTGAAAGTATTTTTCATTGGGTATAGTTGGTGAAGATTCATGGGTCTAAATCATATAAAAAATTAATATAAATAGATATTTTTATATAATAATATTTTAAATAATAACAAATTACTAATATTTCATACATATAAATGATTACCTTATATCTTGTGTGTTGTCATATGCTAGTTTTACCCTTTTATTTATATGAGACTCCTTCTATAACACATGATATGGGATAGAAATTTCTTTGGATTTTGATTTATCCATCTGTATATAAATAAATAAGCATATGTTATTATGTATAACATTAAACATTTAATTGATATTTAAAATATATTCCTCATTTCAATTGAAGCATAAACATCCTTGCTTTATGGTATAGGTACATTTTATTTCATGTGTGTTACATATTTTCATCATTCATTTATTGTTTCATAAATTATTAGTTTTTAATAAAATTTCATAAAATAAATAATTTCAAATAAAATATTATTAATTAAACTACACTTGAAATGATTCCCCATCATGGTAACTAATTAAATATTTCATTTTTTTGGATTATAGTGTGTTCATGTATAGTTTGTGGGATGGGGTTCACTTCCAACATATCATCTCTAAGATATATCTTTATTAAAAGTGTTTGAAACCCTCTATGAGATTTTCTAGCAAACATTATTACAAATTTCATATGGAAATCATCTAATATAAATGGAATATTTATGGAATAATGAAAAGTAAATAAAAGTTTCATTATATAATATTTTTAGTAAAATAGAGAAATTATATCATAAAATTACCCTAATATATTCCCAAATGATTGTCCTTAGTTAAATCAGGACATTGTGTCATGTATTTAAATTAATCAGCACTTGTATTCAAGTTATGACCCCAATGATACAAATTAACATTGACTTGTTAGGGTCAATAGGTTGGCCACATTGATTCCATAAAACCTAAAATTTAATGCATTTTATTATTTCCTTAATAACATTAGTTATCATGGTGATGCTACAATGCCCTATTTTTTTATCCACTTTAGGTTGATCCCCTATCAATTTATCAGTTTAACCAATGATAGTGTGTTTTCCATGAGATTAGTAACATCAAATTGTGGAGAGATCATTATCAATATGAGTAGTAAAACATCTAATTTAGATTATTTAATTTATTATAGAACACATAATATAATGATTAAATGAATATTATATTAAAAAACACTCTATCATGTATGCTAACCTCAATTTTTTCCTTTAAAGGTTTAATATATTATGCTCTACTTTTGAGTATCCAAATACACTCCTTGTGGTTCCGTACAACTTATAATACACTATCTATATTGGGATCACCATGGAATGGTTTTTATCATCCAAAGAAAGGGTCATACCCAATTATATTTTCATCTGACCCCACCATTTTATTAGTCCCAAATAGAACAATTGACTAATTTATATTTATAGGATCTAGGACATAAAATACTTTTAGCACCTATAATTTCATAACGAGTGATTCATCATTATGACCTTCCACATGAAATTTATATCCATCAACCACAATTTGTTGAATTTTACTACAATCCTATTGTAAACACATTTGATATGGAAAATTGTCACTTGAGATGTTGCATAATCCAACTATTATATTTTTTCGATGATTCCAAAGTATGACATATTGACAGAAATTGGATATCTATCCTTTGATCCAGATACATGCATTTCTTCTTCCACAAGTGTAACTCTAATAATTTTCATCATATTATGTTCATCTTATTCCTTCATATAAGATGTATAATCATTAATTACATAATATTTTTAAGATAATACAATTACACTTGGTCCTCGTGTTAGCCATCAATGTTGTTCTACATATCGATCCGGATTTTTAGATAAGCCCTTATATATATAATCTTGAATATATCCTATAAACTATTAATTATTTGTATTTGATATCCATTATTCAATACATAATGGATTAAAATGTTTAAGAATTACATTGTGGGATTTAATTTATGTATAATCTTATGTGCTTTTATGTTAAAGGTAATGGTGATCTTGTTCCTACTTTGTAATTGTAATTGTAATAACATATATTATAGAAATCCATTCTCCCACAAGGCAGTCACTGTGATGATATTTTGAGAGACCAATTTTTTCAATATTTAATAGTTAATTGGTACATAATTCAATAACTTCTTCAACAATATTCCACTCCTCAGTAATTTTTTTGCTAACTTTGATTATTGATGCACCCTTTAAAAATATATATTTATCATTCAATGGGGTACACCCATATATAATGTACATGACCACATAGTTGTATCTCTCTAACCAAGTGAACCATCAAGTGAACCATTATATCAATGATTGATGGAGGGAAGAATATCTCAAATTTACATAATATGAATACAATTTCCATATTCATGATTGGAATATTTTTTGAGTATATAACTTTACTACACATGAAATTTATAAATAAGAAAATTATGGTTAATGTATATCATACATTTTTAGTAACAATGAAATATAAATCTATAAGAATTATATCTAGAATCAAAAAATTATAGTCATATGATTTTATAATATTTAACATCAAATTATTAATTAATATGATATTCTTTATATTTTATGAATACCCATATAGAACCTTTACATAATTTTGAAAGTTAAAAAATTAATATCTCTCTTGCATGGATAGAGTGTAATCTATTGGAGGAAGAAAATATCAATATTCACCATTCACCAGTTCCAACACCTCTTTTATCCCCATGTAAGTCATATCCAACCTATCCTTAATTCTACATTTTTTTTCATGTACATTTAGCAATGTTCCAATAACACTATGAATTTTTTTTCTACAATCATTAAATCAATATAATTTATGACATACAAATAATTACATAATATTAATTCAAAGAAAAATGATCACTTTTTTCAACCTAATTTCATATGTTATTTTAAAAGGATTAAAAAACTGGTGTCAATATCTTTTACTTTATCAAACGGTTGATCATCCATTAGTGGAGATAATGTTGTACTTTGTTCTATATTTTCATCGAATAATGTCATCCAAGATTAGTATTTGTGTAGTAAGGGTAACAATTTATGATATTCTAAAAACACTATCCTCTAGGAATGTTTCATCATAACTGATTGTAAACCTTCTTCATAAATGGGACATCCAAACATTCTTTTCATCCTGTAGCATGAGAAACTTCCATAGGAAGGAAATTAATTTATCACCCCATAAAACATGGATCTCAAGTTGAAATATTCTCTTCTATGAGAATGATAAAATGGAAAAACAATATCCCACAATAATTTTAAATCTTATTTTAGTAGATTCAAATAGATATTAGAATCATTTATAGGTTGTTTTGGTCAAGATATAAGGAAATATAACTTGTGCTTCATGCATAACCATAGTAAAAAGTTATAATTTACCAACATAACTAGCCACATACTATAACTAATACTTTTTAAACCAAATGTATTCATTCCATTTTTAGATAATTCAAGACCAATGTTTATCATCTGATTTAAAAATTTAGGATACTTAAAATCAGTTTTCTTCTACTAAGAAGAGTCTTATAGGTAACATAGTTTCCCATAATCAACTCATGTATCTACATACCATGTAAAATTCCTATTGTATTCCTAAAATCCATATGGTATCCTAATAATTAGAATGAAATAAAATACCACTAAAAATTAAAAGGATATTATTCATCTTTCTTGTATCATGTTATTACACACATAAAGAATTTTCTAATTGATTTTTTTTCCTTTCAAAATAATATAAAATCACATGGAAAGAAATTTATTTTTCATTGATCATATTGAAAATATAATTATTTTAGTGTTTAATTTTAGACAAGGAAGCTCATTTTATTTTGTTATTATATCATTCATGAGTTGAAGTAGTTTAGAAAATATTGTGTCTCTCCATCTACTACATGATTTCAAATTATATAGCTTCAATACAACTTAAATTTTTTTATATATCATTCAACCAGTATATAATGGTAACTTCACATCGTTGTTTCACTTTTCAAATAATTTTGGAAAATCATGATGTCAAACTTCAATTTCCATTCTTATTTCTTCCATATGAAGTCCTTCATAATTAACAATTGTATCCATAAAAATTGATTCATCAATCATAGTATCATCCCATATATAATATACTTTCAAATTTTCCCAATGTTTAATCCAAATTTTTTAGATTTGATCTATTATATGAAAAATAAAATGTTCTTCAAACTCTTCTATTTGGATTATTTTAGAATAAAAATAATATAAACACAATTTAAGGATTTGAGAAGGGTTATTTTCATGCACTATTACAAACTTGATGAACTCTTTAACTCCATCCTCATACTCTTTTATCATATAATTATAATCCATCCATTTTCTATTCATATCCATACTGTCGGGTTCAAAAAAATTAATTTATATAGAAAAATACATATAAGTTATCCCTATAATGTATATATGCATTGATATGTAAACAAAAAATCAAAATTTGAGTGTAAATATATAATTATGTATATGTATTTGTATAAACATATTTTTGTGTAAATATATAATGCATATGTTTTAAATAAGTGTAGATTCTTCAAAAGAAAATGATAAAGTTATTGACAATTCAATGAAATTTGATTATTTTATAAAGAAAAAAAAATAAAAACTCACATTGGAGACACAAAGAAGGAACAAAAATAAAATTTACAATAATAAATATATATAGAAGTTGTTATTTTCCCAGTTCCTGATAAACCTATGGTGACCTAAACTTATAAGAGATCAAGTGAAATATTGCACTATCTTTTATGTAATTTCATATTATTTATTCTTTTAATGTTTATATTTAGTCAAAAAATTGTTTATATGATTTGATTTATTCTAAAAAAATTATATATTTTTTTCTCTTGTATTTATGTTTTTGAATATGTTTGATTAAAATTTTATTTCATGTTGATTGATATTCTAAAAATTCAATACTTAATTATAATGGGTTCAACTATTTAAAAGATATTTAAGTTTATCATCACTCAATTGTAGTTGTAAGAGTAATTATAATTCTATTTAAATCTTTTCATTTCTGATTTTTGATTACCTAGTCAATCTTATAGAAGGAAATATTATTCTCATGGTGATTACTGTATAAAATATCTTTGATTTTAACCATATTAGTGCTTAATTTGTAATTATGTATTATGAACTAAAATTAAATTACTGATTTCTTTTCCAATTTAAAATAGGAACTTCATATCTAAAAAAAATTTAAGATCACTATAGAAACCTACTATTAACATACATGAATATTTTATCATTTTTTATGAGTATTTAGAATATTAAAAAAATACATGCCTGAGGACCATAATAGTTTAGTGTATTTAGAAATATGAATCAAAATAATCCTACATGATGAAATATATTCAATGTCTCCCATAATTATCTCCCCATTTATTACTTCTACTTAAAACTTTTATTCATAAACTGGGGAAATGAAACATAAGAATGGGGTGATCTCAAATGCTCAATAAGGGTAAAAAAGAGATACATAAGCATAACATGAGATTAAGGGTATGTGACCATGATCATAACAAAAGAAGATCATACCCTTTATATCAAATATCGTAAACATGAATCATGTAATTGATATTGGAAGTTCATAAAAAATAATCTTAATATAATTAAGAGCATAAGACATGAAATCAAAACATGAAAATAAGACCTATAATTCATGGAAAACACATAAGTATATAAAATAATTTCAATATTTCTCAAGTCATTGCTGCCAAGTCCATCTTGGTAGTATGATTTCACTCTTCATACCATCTTCAAAGTCATGGTTTACTCCCATATCCATCTTACTAGCATGAATTTACTCCTCATACCATCTTGGTAGTCATGTTTTACTCCCATGTCCATCTCAGTAGTCAAGGTTCACTCCCAAGACCATCTTAGTCTATGTCATGAGATATAAATCTTTACGCAATTCATTATATAGAGATATAGGTACCACCCATCTCAAAATGAAATCATTCAAACACGTTCCACTAGATCATAAATAATCATATCATAACCCATGAAATGTGATGAGTATCATAAACATATAATCATATCCCAATCAATATAAAAGAACAAAGTTTCATAATAATTTCATCAAATAATAACCAGTTAAATGTGGTGGGTTTAATAAGAATATAATACATCAAAGGGAAATGGGTTTCGTAAAAACATTTCATCAAAACATATACCATTTTGAGAAAGAATATGAATGTAATATTTCAATTATTTCTTTAGAAAGGCACGAGTAACACCAATGGATGTAATCTTAGATGATTTTTTGAAAGATCATTTAAAAACATTTCTTGAGGACTATATCCTTTCTTATTTGAATTTTTATTAAACCATAAAGAGTTTTTAAAACTATTTTATTTGAAAATAATCTTAAAAACTTATGAATGAGGCTTTAAAAAAATTGAAAACCATTTCCCATAAAAGAAGCTCAAAATCATTTAGAAAACCCTTTTCCTTGAAAATTTATAAAATAATCATAAAAAACATTTGAATCCAATTTTCTTTAAATACTTATAAAATAAGGTTGAAAACATTTTGAAAATCATTTTATTTTAAAACTTATAAAAGAAGCTTGAAAATATTTTGAAAAATATTTTTCATTTAAAACATATAAAAGAATATTGAATTTTTTTGAAAACATTTTCCTTAAATATACTTTGAAATTTTTTAAATTAATCTTTTAAAATCATAACACATTTTTGAAAACATTTTTAGAAATCAAATTTTTGAAAGAACATGAATTTCTGACTGAAAAGAGAAATAAAGTTACATTTTTATAAAAAAAAATTCTTAAATTTTTAAGTACCAAGGAGTTGAAAATGGTACTATTACATGAATAAATCATGGAAAAATAGTGTATAATATAATTCATGAGTATTAGTGAGAGTTGTATCATAAAATTCCACCAAAGAAATCATAGTAATAAATAATCTTGAAAAACTATGAGATTGTGTCAATAAACTATTACCAATCAGTAACATTAAACCATAATCCCCATGTAAGAAAATGAAATTACATGAATCTTAAAATATCATTAAAATAAGGATTTTAATGATATTACCTATCAAGTGGTTGTTTTTGAACCTCATAGAAGAATATAGGTGCATAACATGACATGTGTCTAAAAGAGGCTAAATTTAGACAAAAGTACTTTACAGATTTAGTTACTTTTAAAACCTAAACCCCATGAAATAAATATTATAAAATGGATTTATAAATAAACTTAAATCTATTCATAAGAACCTAATAATATATCCATGTGTAGTATATAAACAAAATATAAAAAATAAGAGGTGAACATGGCTTTTGTCTCATGGAAAATAAAAAGTGAGATGAAATTCCATTACATTGAGTCTGACATGTCACATGTGTCATTATATACCTAAATAATAAACTTATAATAATTATTTAATTTATTAATAACCTTTTTCAAGTTTATTATTAATTTTAATTGACTTATTACAATTTTTATACCTCTAATTAAACAATTACGTTTACCTTGGGAGTTCTGGACAAATTTAGGTCATGTGTTAAAAGCATATTTCTTATGTCAACTATAGTCAAAGGGGTCACTATATAACCATATAAAGAATAATAATCTTGGAATAATTATCATATTTATACATCAATTATACTTTTAAAACCAATCATGAATTATGGATAAGAAAAATAAACCAAGGTTACAATTATGGAGACGGTATGTCGTACATATACATTAGTAACGTCCCTATTTTTCAATGATCATTATGGAAAAAAGGAAAGAAACATGATATATTTCCAAAATTATCATTATATAATAATTAAGATTTTATTTATTAATATATAATTATATATAATTCTTTTTATGCAAAAGGAATCACATCGTGTCGGGGATGTGGTAGTCTACACATCCACAATCGACATTATCAGTTTTTGTGTGAGAAAAGGTTAATAAAGAAAAATATATATTATATCCACAGAAAGTTAATTATTTTATTAATATAATATATTTTTTTCATATGTCACATATTTTTAATTTAAACCATACTTAATACATTCCATGTAGTTTATGAATATATCACATCGCTTTGAGGAGGTGGTAGTCCACATGTCCACAAACGATGTAATTGTATCCCCACAATATGGAATGAATAGAGGAAAGGTTATATATGAATTAATTAAGAATAAATAAATTATAAATATAATATAAATAATATAAAAATATATTTTACATCATATTTCCCACTCACAAGAAGTTGTAAATAAAAAATGAATAATCGTCATTTTGTGAGGTGGTAGTTCGTTGTACATGAATGACAAGTTTGTTACCCATTTGATGGAAGTGTATGTTAGTGTAGGTATAAAACTTAATATAAAAACATATAATTATATTTAGGATACTTTTTTATAATTTAATAATGTAATAATAAGATTTTAGGGGGTGGAGAATGAAAATAAAATAAAATAGCTTCATGAAGGATGTTACCTCTTAATCGGGTAACTCCTTCCAGTTTTCACAAAAGGGATTAATTGGGTTGATTTAATACCAAAATGAGTATTTTAAGTATTGGTAAGGGATATTTTTATACAAATTTTTCAGAGTTCTTATGAGCCAAAGTGGATTGATAGGTATGAGTAATGGGAATAGTGAATTCCTTTTTAAAGTGGAGGGGGGTGTCACTCTTGTAAATACCAAAAGGATACACTAGTGGGAGGTCTCCATTATCTAACATGCTTCAAAAATAGAAAAATAATATATTAAATGGGAATAATTTTCTATAAAAACCTCCACCACACAAATATGTTCATTTTTATAATTTTTTTCCTTAACTTCTATGTTTCCGTAATTTTATCTTTTTTGTTTTTATTAAAATAGTTTTCTAACATAGGTAATATTACCACAAAGAATAAACTAAAGTGAGAGTTTTTATGCAATATATACCACCTAAATTATAATTGATATATATAATTTTAAAAATAAAAATCCAATGTTTGTTGGAAATTAATTTTATAACAAGCGCATATAACACCCAAAAACACTACTTTAACTCGGATTGTTCTAACAATCTTTTTACTATCTATGGATTAATATGTTAATTATAAAAGATCAATTGGTACATGAATGGAATATATTTTATATTTATTAACACTTAAAAATAACTTGGCATAAGTTATGAATTTTATTAATTTTAAATCTTTTAATAAAATATCATTTATTATAAAATAACAATAATGTTAAATTTTACATCATTTATATAATTTTAATTTTAAAAAATATAAAAACATTATTGGAATTCAAATATATTAGGTTCAATTTTTTTTAAAATTATATATTCATCTAAAAAAATAATTAATGAAAATTATTCAACCAATTTACTTCACTTTTAATATTTATAGTATCATTTATTTTAGTTAATTATAAACTTAATAATCACTCCGTTGGCGTTTCTTAATAATTTTAAGTAATAAAATCATATATAAAAATTATATATAAGTTATTATGATAGAAATATGTATTTTAATTTTAGAAATTATATTTATAACCTAAAATATGTTGTTTTTTTCATACCTCAATGTTTTATATTTATTAAAGGTGAGGAATGTTCCCTTTTTGTTGTTTTCATTACATAACTTATGAAATAGAGAAATTTTATTGAATAGTATACCAATGAATCATAAAATTAGAACCATGAAAGTATATAGTCTAAATATGGGCATCCAATGGATTTTGTACAATTTTATAGGTCATTTTGGCCCTTAAGTTAAGGTTTAGTCTCTTGTTACGCTTAATTTTACCTTAATCGCTGTAATTAATTTTAATCACTTTCACTATTCATTTTGGTCAAAAATTAAGTTGATGTCATTAGAATAAAAATATTATACTTATTAAAACCATGAATTTAAATTTTTAAAAATTCAAATCATATAAGTGAGAAAATTAACTTTAACACTAATCCCATGGGCGTGGCAAGAATACAGGTTTTAAGGTAAAAAAATTCAAAAGTTCAATATGTTTTAATATCCAATTTCTATATAAAAATGATTCCAATGAACTTAATTGGATTAATATATGTATTATTTGTCTATTTTGATCATAAAACCAATTTGAAATATAATTTAACACTAATAATTGTTTAAACGAAAAAATGGTTTTTAACTAAAATGCAATATTTTTCACTATTCATCAAAAAATGAAATTTCTAAAAAAACTCCAAAAAAACATAGACCTAAGATAATTTAAACATTATTAATTAAAAAATTATTTCTATTTTATCCAATCTAATTATTGATAGTATGTAAAATTATTTTTATTATTGTTCACCAAAGGACATATAATGCATTTCTTAGATAGTATTTCTAAACATATATAGACTTTACCAAATATTATATGTTTCATTATAAATATGATTTATTTATATGAAAAATTATAAATAATATTTTGAAATTAGTTATTACTATTCATATTACTATGTTTAATTGATAGGTTATAAATATCTTGTTTAAATAATTATAACAACGAAATGATGTTCCATGGAAACTTAGTGTTGTGTGTAACACAAGGCAAGTCAGTGTTGTGTGTAGCACATGCTAAGTAAGTGTTTCATATCTCACAAGACAAGTTTGTGTTATTTGAATGGAATGTTTGACTTAGTTTAGTGAAAATACATAAATTAAAATTAATTTATTCAGTGAAATGAAGGGTCATAAAATTTGATTTGTTACATTCTACCCCTTTTAAAAATAATTTTTCCCTAGAAATTAATATGGGTTATCGAAGTTTTAATACATAACGATTACCTATAGTAACACTTAACCAGGTTTCCACATAAAATAACATTGGTGGAAAGTGAAAACATTAACATGGAAGAGAAATATAACTATGACGTTCTGATGAAGATTGATAGAGAACATGGTTAGGTGAAATTTCAGAATCACAAATCCATAACCCAATAAGGTTTCAAAATTTTCATTGATATCATAAAAAATGATGATAACTTGACAACGTTATTATTTTCAAGAACCTTTTTCCTAAATAATTTCCATGAGAAGATATACTTACCTGAGTTTTTCACAATCACACCCTTTTTTATGCCATGATCAATTTCCACTTCTTCTATTATTCCATGAAATTAAGGTGAATTTTTCATTCATAGAGCATTAATATATCTTGTGATATGTAAATACAAAGGTGAATCATTACATCTATATTTTTCAAAAAAAAAAAGGTTAGCACAAGTTATCCGATATGAATAAATCTTCATATGGGGATATAATACTTTAGTTTCACAAACTTCATCTGAAGTTTAACATGAACATTTCATAAATGGATAACCATATCATCCTTCTCGAGGCTCGGAATCCAAAACATTAGAAATATATTCAATAAAGCATCCTAACAATGATCCATCATATTTCTTACAGTAGTTATTGGTCGTCACATTCCAAAACATATGAATACCTTCATCATGCATTCTCATGAAACACGATAATATAATAAATTACCATAAATCCTTATTGAAAAACTGTATGTTTAATTATTCAATTTTATGGATATATTTCTTAAATCCAAGAAGTTATAAACTTCATCCATGATAACTGTAAGAACCCGGATCTTCTTTTCAGTTACGTTTTCCTTTTTCTGGAGTTTTTGAGAAAAATGAATTTTCTGGAAATTTTAGAAGTAAACGCCGTGTACTTTCTGAGTACACACCGTGTAATCTTCCCTGACTCAAAGTCGCGTGCTAGCTGTGTCCGAGCCATACACACGGTGTGTAAGGCTGAGGTGGAGGCCGGTTATTTCAGAGTATGGAAAATTCGAAGCACACGCCGTGTACTCAAGAAGTATACGTCGTGTACTTTCTGTTTTTTTTTTCATGAAACGGACCGGGGTCGCGTCTAACCCCCAAAATCGTCTTCTTCTTCAGTTTTCGTCCGTCTAAGAGTGACCGTACGGCCAGATCTTTGACGAGCTCACGCCTCTCCGTTCGTTCTCCGATTCGAGCACGGTCGATTGCATTGGAACCACAGTGGTGAGTTCTTCCTTCTGCTTTAGCCTTGTTTCTTAATTCCTCCTCGTTTCCAAGTTATCATGGGATGAACATTTTGTGGGTTTTCTCAGATCTACGTTGTTCTAAGAAGAATCTGTCAACGAGGTTCATGTATATTGATCTCCTTAGATTGAGGTATGTGGTTTGTTCCTTTCTGTAGGAGGTTGATGAATATTATGTGAAAATTCCACCAATAACCTTGAACGGGGTTTTGCGTGTTTCCTATTTTTCCCTTGTTATTTTCCTGCTTTGCTTGATTGCTTTTGTAGAGGTTATTTCTTGTGATTAGTGTAATTTATTTTGTGCTCAGGTTGCTTTGCCATGCTTATTTTCCCTGTTGGGCATTTTTCCAGTTACCATACCTTGTTGTAGGATAATGGAACTGTCACTTTTGATCTGTTTTTGAGCCTTAGTTGATAGCCAAGTAGTTCTTGAGGTTTACTTGGATGGTACACACGCACTGAGCATGTTTAGTTATACTCAAGACTGTGAGAACCTAGAGTAGTAGACCAAAGGGAGAATCGACGAAAGGGCTTCTCCAAGGTGTCTTGTAGTTACGATTCGAGACTATAGGGGGAATTGACATTGAGTGCTTCCCCAGAGAGTCTTTAGATCCACGACTCGGGCCACAGGGGGAATTGACGTTGAGTGCCTCCCCAGAGATCCTTTAGCACGATACGAGACTATAGGGGGAATTGACAGTGAGTGCTTCCCCAGAGAGTCTGCTTAATTACGTAGCTGAACCAGAGGGGTGAGACTGTGTGTGCCTCCCAGAGGGTTTCTAGTACTTAGAGGTTGAACCATAGGGGTTAGACTGTGAGAGCTTCCCAGAGGGTTATCTATTTTCTTCTTGTTTTTGGTTGCTTACTTGTGTCCCTTACTTGTTAGAACTATGGATTGTAGCTTCTTGTGCTTTCCTGTTTACTACTTCTTGTTTATTTTATGCCATGTATTCATTGATTGTTAGGCACAAATCTTTGTGTGATTGCCTACTGGGATTGTATCTCACTCCCTGTTTGGGCCATGCTTTTGGGCCCAAGCAGACTATGTTGCTGTAGGTATAGATAAGGGAAAGCACCCTTCTACTTCAGGATCTTGAATGCATCAGGAGCCGGGGAGCACGGGACCGAGCCATGGCTTGCGATGATGAGGAGATTAATTGTTTTCTTTTGCACTTGGTTTCAGCTATATTCCAACATGTTGTTGTGTTTGTTGTTTTCCATAGATACTTGTACCGGATGCATTATTTTCATCACTGTTATATATCTGCATTGCTTCCGCTGTTTAGTTTCTGTTGTTATGCATGTTGTTTACTGCTTCCTCTGTTTATTGTTGTTTTCTTACCTTGTATACCATACCGAATGAGGGCATAGTTTCCCCACCGACTCACCAAGGCCCTCGCTACTAGTCGGCAGTCTCTGGCATTCAGGGAAACGCGCTTGAGGTCATGTGGCGAACCGGGTACGGGGCACCAGTGGAGGGGCTTCGGACTTGGGATGTTACAAAGTGGTATCAGAGGGGTTATTTTCTCTTGCTTTACTTGTTTGGAGACTTTATCTAGGGATAAGATGGATTCGGTACTTGGCATTAAGATGTGCTCGGGAGTAGCTAACCCGTGTACAGGGAAAGGCCATACTACCTCGTTAATTGCAGTTTGCTGGTTTTGAGTTTTATGGTTGATATGTTTTCACCTAGAGTGATTCGTATGACTTGTGCGATTATTGTTTTGATATTTCGGTTCTATTTCTGTCGCAACCCGATGAGATGAGGGTATTCCATCTCATGCATCATCTAGACACTTGTAGGAATCACATTCCATGCATTCTTTCCATGCCATCTAGGGTGCATTAGTGTTTGCATGCTGTTGTGATAGACTTTGTGTAGACTATGCATGCTGTTATGATAGTTGCTTGATAGGTTCTCTGCTGTTGTGTTAGAAAACTATTT
Organism: Viscum album; assembly: GCA_963277665.1. Classification (NCBI taxonomy): domain Eukaryota; kingdom Viridiplantae; phylum Streptophyta; class Magnoliopsida; order Santalales; family Viscaceae; genus Viscum; species Viscum album. The sequence continues at coordinate 424,586,743 of OY728134.1, forward strand.
GTTTTGTTCCTTGCTTAAAAATGAACGCCTAATTTTGGTTCTTGAGGTGTTATGGGCCCTCACGGATCAGAAATTGGCACTCTTTAGCCTTGTTTTTAGTGTTTCTGGAATTCTGTGCAGTTTCTGAGCTACTGCCCAGAAAAACCCAGAATACACGGCGTGTACTTTTAGATACATACCGTGTAGTTTTCAGGCCTTGTCACTGACCATGTGGGCAGAACACGGTGTCGTGGGAGTAACTTCGGGAACACACCGTGTACCATTGGTACACTCCATGTGAGTTCAGAGCTGTGTACCTGGTCGTGTCACTAACAACACGGGCCGAAGAAGCTTGGGTAGAACACGCCATGTCTATTGGGAACACGCCGTGTAGTCTTGTTCAGGTACCCAACCGTGTAACGAACAACACGTGCAGGCGTTATCTTCCTTTTTACATGTCGTGTTTCTAGGGAACACGCCATGTAGACTTGTCCAGGTACCCAGCCGTGTCACGAACAACACGGGCCGACGTTACCTTCCTTTCCACACGTCATGTTTGTTCGTAACACGCCGTGTAGTCTTGCCTAGGTACCCGGCCATGTCACAAACAACACGGGACGATTTTGCCTTCACCTATGCACGCTGTGCTTGTCCGAAGCACACCGTGTAAGGTCCACCTGTGTAGACGGCCGTGTACTCAATAACACAGACCGTTGAAGCCTTGTCTAGTGCACACCGTGTCTGTTTCAAACACGCCGTGTAGTCTCAGGTTGATTCAGACCGTGTGGGTTAGCCGTGTAAGGAGACTCGGGCAGGGGAGTGGTTTTCAAGTACACGTCGTGTGTGGGGGTCAACACGCCGTGTAGTTTGAAGTGTACACGACTTGTGGGGTGAGAGTACACGCCCATGTCAGTAGTTTAAGAAGACACGCCATGTAGTTTTATACATGCCGTGTGGTCGTGTTTTGCAATCTTTTATGTTTTTCTTTCCCTGTTCCCATTTTTTACTCTTGTGTTCTCTGTCCTTGTTTTCCTGATCTAAGGTGTGCTTTTGATATTTCAGAGCTATTATTCCGAGACATCCTCTTGTCATACGTCTGTCGTCAGGCAGTGATCAGACGCCAGACAGGGCTGATTAGGGACTTCATGTCGATCCCCCAGCCGAGCCAGCTTTGGCACCAGTTGTTGTACCAGTCACGGGCGCTGATGCGCAGTTCAGGGAAGGTTTCATGAGGATGATGCAAACTTTCTAGGGAGCATTTCCTCCTGCCTCGTCTATAGAAGACTTGACGCGGGTCTTTCAGTAGCAGCATCCTCCCACGTTCTTAGGGGAGGTAGGACCTCAGGCTGCAGAGTCATGGATGGAAGCCATGCTGACTATCTTCGAGCATTTAGAGACGCCTCCAGAGAGGCAGGTCAAGCTCGCCACCTACATGCTCCGAGACTCCACCAATAGGTGGTGGGACGTGGTCTCATAGGTGGGTCAACAGTAGGCTATGACATGGGAGGAGTTCCAGCGCGTGTTCTACGACTAATTCTACCCAGAGACCCTGAGGGCCGATCGAGCCCGGGAGTTCATTAGCTTAGAGCAGGGTACTCTATCTGTCATGGAGTATTCCTCTCGTTTCACTGAGCTGCAGCATTTTACACCCCTTCGAGATGGGAGTGGGGGTGTTCTTAGTGAGGAAGTTTGAGGATGGACTCAGGTGGGAGATTCGATCGCAGGTGAACATCTTCCAGCTGACTTCCATTACTTCCATCATCAACCAGGCACTGATTGCGGAGCGCAATCTGAGAGACTCTAGAGCTGCGAGTCAGGGTGGTTCTACTTCTAGAGTTAGCGTTCCTCCAGATGATAGCAAAAAGCGCCATAGGGATCCTACGCGTGGTGATTTGAGGAAGTGAGACACATCATCAGGCAGCCAGGTGACATGCTATCAGTGTGGTCGGATAGGGAACACGAGGCCGTAGTGCCAGAGAGACCCCATGGAGTGCCGATCTTGCGGCAAGATGGGTCACCTTCAGCATTTCTGCCAGGTTTTCTCACCAGCAGCAGGTGACCGGGGTTCTTCCATGACTCCTCGTTTAGGAGCAGCCCCACCAGTCTCCCACTAGTTAGGGAACTGGAGTTCTTCTGTCCATTCGGGCCGAGGTGGAGGTCGAGGCCGTGGTAGTCAGCCACCAGTTCCTCAGCACCAGCAGAGAGCTTCAACTCAGAGTGGTCAGACAGGGGCGCAGGGCTGCGGCACGGGCCAGTCTTTCGCCGTGGAGCAGACTTATCATGAGCAGGATCCCAGCCCTTCTACTATTCGAGGTACGATTTTAGTAGCCTCAGTTTTATCTTTAGCCCTTTACGATACTAGTTCTACGCATAGATTTATCTCTGTTGTCATTGTGGAGATCCTTGGACTCTGCATCCTTTCTTCTGCCGACTCGTTGACACTAGACACACCTTTGGGAATGAGGACATCTAGTGTGCGCCGGTGTAGATAGTGCCCTCTCAAGGTTGCAGTGTATCAATTCTTATGGGATCTCTATGTCCTAGAGATGACAGGCTATGATGTCATTCTTGGCATGGACTGGTTTATTCCCTTCCAGGAAGTCGTTAACTGTTATCGCCGCAGAGTCAGTTTCATCTCACCAGAGGGTGAATCTTTCCTTCATAGAGGCGAATGGGATGTTCGGGCGAGTCGGGCGGGACTCGAGCATATTGGGCTAGGAGGGGTGATAGCCTAGATTTCTAGCCTTTACCTGGATGATCAGGGGACTCCACAGTTGGACTTTCCTCCAGTGGTGGATCGCTTTAGGGATGTCTTTCTAGAGGAATTTTCGGGTTTTCCTCCGAAGCATGAGGTAGACTTCTCTATTGATCTCGTGCCAGGAGTGGCACCAGTGTCCATTCCTCCCTATAGGATGGCCACACCTGAGTTGCAGGAGCTCAAGAAGCAGTTGGAGGAGCTACAGGCTAAGGGTTTCATCCGACCAAGTACTTCTCCTTGGGGTTCGCCTCTTCTGTTTGCGAAGAAGGCAGATGGTACCCTTCGGCTTTGTGTGGATTATCGGAAGCTGAACAATTTGATGGTCTAGAACCGATATCCATTGCCGCGGATTGATGACCTTTTCAATCAGCTTCGAGGAGCCCGGGTGTTCTCGAAGATCGACTTGAGGTCCGTTTATCATCATTTGCGCGTTAGACCATCAGATATACCTCTGACAGCCTTCAGGAGCAGGTATGGTCTATACGAGTATACAGTTATGTTGTTTGGTCTCACAAACGCACCTACAGTTTTCATGGCACTGATGAACCGAGTGTTCCATCCTTACTTGGATTCCTTCTTCGTGGTCTTCGTGGACGATATCTTGGTGTACTCTCACACTCGACATGACCATGCCACACATCTTGAGATCATTCTGAGTATACTGAGAGAGCATCGCCTTTATGCTAAACTCTCGAAGTTCCACTTCTGGATGGATCAGATTCACTTCTTGGGTCATATCATCTCAGAGTCAGGAGTATCTGTGGACCCATAGAAAGTGAGAGTTGAAGTTTCGTGGGAGCAGCCGAAGAACGTTTTTGAGGTATGGAGCTTCCTAGGGCTGGATGGATACTACAGACGCTTCATTCAGGACTCTTCTCGTTTAGCAGCACCTTTGACAAGTTTGACCAAGAAGGGGGTGATGTTCTTATGGTCAGATTCTTGTGAGTCAGCCTTTCAGGAGCTGAAAAGGAGGTTGACGTCAGCACCGATACTAGTCTTGCCATAGCCAGGCAAGAGCTACACTGTTTACTGTGATGTTTCGAGTATCGGGCTGGGAGCTGTGCTTATGTAGGGAGATGGATTCGTTGCGTATGGGTCTCGGCAGTTGAGGCCACATGAGAGGAACTACCCTACGCACGATCTGGAGTTGGCAGTTGTTGTTCATGCCTTGCGCTGTTGGAGACACTATCTTCTGGGAGAGCACTTTGTGGTCTTCACTGACCACAAGAGTCTCAAGTATATCTTCACTCAGCGTGATCTGAATCTGAGGCAGCATAGGTGGGTCGAGTATCTTCAGTATTTTGATTTAGAGCTTGCCTATACACCTGGAAAGGGCAATGTCGTGGCAGGCACGTTGAGCAGGAGAACTCAGATTCAGGCAGTTCAGGAGTCCAGTAGTGAGTGGCAGCTGATGGCTCTATTCTATGAGATGCATCTGGAGGTGCACGACAGATGGGGACAGACTTTTCTATCTTCTGTAGCTATTACCTCTACGCTACGTGATAGGGTACAGATGAGGCATCTATCAGACTCGGAAGGCTTAGTCTTGCGGGAGAGTGTGTCAGGAGGGGACCCTCTTCCTAGATGGACAATGGGTGAGGATGAGATCTTTCATTTCCAAGGACGCGTATGGGTGCCAGCAGACATACGCGAGGATATGATGCGGGATTTCCATTCCTCAGTTTGGGCAGTTCATCCTGGCGTCACCAAGATGTATCAGGATCTTCATCACCAGTACTGGTGGCCAGGTATCAAGAAGGATGTTGCGGGTTTTGTCATGATATGTTCTACTTGTCAGTAGGTGAAAGCAGTGCATCAGCGACCAGCAGGCCTTTTACAGCAGTTATCCATTCCAGAGTGGAAGTGGAACGATGTTGCGATGGACTTCGTGACCGAGTTGCCGAGATCACATTGAGGGAACGATGCTATTTGGGTTGTCGTCGACAGACTTACGAAGGTTTCTCATTTCTTGCCGATCAAGGAGACCTTCAGTGTCGATGATCAGGGACGACTTTACATCAGAGAGATCGTTCGTCTGCATAGAGTTCTGCGCTCTATTGTTTCAGACAGAGATGTGCGCTTTACCTCTCAGTTCTGGCAGGGACTTCAGAAGGCCTTGGGTACACATGTACTTTTGAGTACATCATACCATCCCCAGACTGATGGCCAGTCCGAGCGCACGATCCAGGTGCTCAAGGATATGCTCTGAGCTTGCATCCTTAACTTTGGCGGTTCTTGGGTGAAGCATATTCCTCTGGTGGAGTTCGCCTACAACAACTGTTTCCAGGCGACCATTCAGATGGCGTCATACGAGGCTTTGTACGGTAGGCCATGCTGATCACCCTTATGCTACCTAGAGGTAGGAGAGGCAGCTTTGCTGGGACCTCATCTTGTTCAGGAGACTTCAGAGCAGATAGAGCTGATTCAGAAGAGGATGGCTACAACACAGTCTCGATAGAAGTCTTATGCTGATCAGCGGAGACAACCTCTAGAGTTCTAGGTCGGTGATCAAGTTTTCTTACGTGTCGCACCGAAGTTGGGACACAAAAGGATTCAGAGATAGGTTAAGCTTTCACTGCGGTACGTCGGGCCATTTGAGGTCTTGGAGAGAGTGGGGTCGGTCACCTATTGGTTGCAGCTACCTCAGAGGTATCGGGCCATGCACAACGTCTTCCACGTCTCTCAACTCCAACGTTACTTTTCAGACCCTTCCCACGTCTTTCAGCCTGAGGAAGTCGAGCTTGAAGCAGATGTGTCATTCGAGGAGCATCCTATCTGGATTTTCGATCGTAGTACGAAGGTTCTCCGCGGGCGGTCTGTTTCTATAGTATGAGTGCTATGGCAGCACGGGCGAGTACAAGATGAGACCTAAGAGAGGGAGGCCGATGTACAATCACAATGGTCGGAGCTGTTCGGGGTTTCTTCTTCTCCGACTTGTTAGGGAAATTCAGGGACGAATTTCTTTAAGGGGGGAAGATTGTAAGAACTCGGATCTTCTTTTCAGGTATGTTTTCCTTTTTCTGGAGTTTTTGAGAAAAATGAATTTTATGGAAATTTCAGAAGTACACACCGTGTACTTTCTGAGTACACACCGTGTACTCTTCCCCGGCTCAAAGCCGTGTGCCGGCCGTGTCCGGGCCACACACACGGTGCTTAAGGCTGAGGTGGAGGCCGATTATTTCAGAGTACGGAAAATTCGAAGTACACGCCCTGTACTCAAGAAGTACACGCCGTGTACTTTCTTTTTTTTCATGAAACGGACTGGGGTTGCGTCTAACCCCCAAAATCGTCTTCTTCTTCAGTTTTCGTCCATCTAAGAGCGACCGTACAACCAGATCTTCGACGAGCTCCCACCTCACCGTCCGTTCTCTGATTAGAGCACGGTCGATTGCGTTGGAACCGCAGCGGTGAGTTCTTCCTTCTGCTTTAGCCTTGTTTATTGATTCCTCCTCGTTTCTATGTTATCGTGGGATGAACGTTTTGTGTGTTTTCTCAGATCTACATTGTTCTAAGAGGAATCTGTCATCGAGGTTCATGTATATCGATCTCCTCGGATCGAGGTAGGTAGTTTGTGCCTTTCCGTAGAAATTTGATGAATATTATGTGAAAATTCCACCAATACCCTTGAACGGGGTATTGTGTGTTTCCTATTTTGCCCTTGTTGTTTTCTTGCTTTGCTTGATTTATTTATTAGATGTTATTGCTTGTGAGTAGTGTAATTTATTTTGTGCTCAGGTTGCTTTTCCATGCTTGTTTTGCCTGTTGGGCATTTTTTCAGTTGCCATACCTTGTTGTAGGATAGTGGAACTGTCTCTTTTGATATGCTATTGAGCCTTAGTTGATAGCTAAGTAGTTCTTGAGGTTTACTTGGACGGTACACACATGCTGAGCATGTTTAGTTACACTTAGGACTGTGAGAACCTAGAGTAGTAGACCAAAGGGAGAATCGACAGAAGGGCTTCTCCAGAGTGTCTTTTAGTTACGATGCGAGACTATAGGGGGAATTGACATTGAGTCCTTCCCCAGAGAGTCTGTAGATCCACGATGCGGGCCACAGGGGGAATTGACGTTGAGTGCTTCCCCAGAGATCCTTTAGCACGATACAGGACTATAGGGGGAATTGACGGTGAGTGCTTCCCCAGAGAGTCTGCTTAATTACGTAGCTGAACCAGAGGGGTGAGACTGTGTGTGCCTCCCAGAGGGTTGCTAGTACTTAGAGGTTGAACCATAGGGGTTAGACTGTGAGAGATACCCAGAGGGTTACCTATTTTCTTCTTGTTGCTGATTGCTTACTTGTGTACCTTACTTGTTAGAACTGTGGATTGTAACTGCTTGTGCTTTCCTGTTTACTGCTTCTTGTTTATTTTCTGCCATGTATTCATTGACTGTTAGGCACAAATCTTTGGGTGATTTTCTACTCGGATTGTATCTCACACCCTATTTGGGCCAGGCTTTTGGGCCCAAGCAGACTATATCGCTGCAGGTATAGATAAGGGAAAGCGCCCTTCTATTTCAGGATCTTGACTGCATTAGGAGCTGGGGAGCATGGGACCGAGCCGTGGCTCGCGATGCTGAGGAGATTACTTGTTTTTCTTTTGCACTTGGTTTCAGTTGTATTCCAGCACGTTGTTGTGTTTGTTGTTTTCCATATATACTTGTACCTACTGCATTATTGCCATCATTGTTATATATCTGCATTGCTTCTGCTGTTTGGTTTCTATTGTTATGCATGTTGTTTACTGCTTCCGCTCTTTATTATTGTTTTCTTACCTTGTATACCTTACCGAATGAGGTCATAGTTTCCCCACCGACTCACCAAGGCCCTTGCTGCTAGTCAGCAGCCTCTGGCATTCGGGGAAACGCTCTTGAGGTCATATGGCGAACCGGGTATAGGGCACCAGTGGAGGGGCTCCGGACTTGGGACGTTACAATAACATATACCATCTTGTTATCAAATCCATAATTAGATCCAGGATAATCATTACTTCCCAATCTACTTATTCTTATCTAGAATATAATTATCCAAACAAAATTATCATAAAATAAAGAACATTTTGAGGGTTATATTTCCATTAATCATGTTTTTTCCATGAACATCACATTTACTTTAAATCACTTTCTAAGTTCATCGGAACCATTCAACATATTCTTGTAAATACTTAGAAAAAAACATAAATTAAAGAGTCATTATATTTCACAATTCATAAATATTGATTAAAAAAATTGATTATTCCACTTCATCATTAATACATTAATAAGGATACTTTATCCTGTTACTTAATATCACTTTCCTTTAACATTTAATTAGTATTGTCATCATCATCAATAATATATCCCTTACTCACACCACCTTTCTGATTCCATTTGGTATCTTTCCTCTCAGGACATCAGTATTGCATAATTCACATTCACTCCACACATAAATCATTAAAATTTTGATAATACTTTAGGGAGAAAAATATTTACATTCATTTCAGTATCTGATATTTTCATTTTCATTTTTTAGTTACATGATCTGTGCCCTTCTTTTCCATAGTCAAATCATATTCCTGTTCCTTTGAGGCATTCACATGGGTTTTTCATCCAAAATTATCAACATGTAGGAAACTCAATATTCTTTCCTCGATGGTCTCCATTACCCAAAATATCACGAAAATATTTATTTTTATTCTTTGGTGTTTCCAAGATTTGGTTAAGGTACATATTGTTAATAATGTTCAATACTAACTGATTAGGCATGATCACAACATCCTTCACTCTAATGGTCATCCCATTTGACTGTTCCTCGACAAATGGTGTGTTTCATTAAACATTATCAAAGATCCTTCTAGTACACACCATTTAATAAAACAAGAAACAATAGTGTGAGCACAAATTATCATATCATAAAACCACATATTATATAAAAATCACATATAGACTGTCTAAATTATGACACATTCCTATGACGCCTTATGCTTATCCTTATAAATCCCTATACAATTACTTAGAAATATCCCTAGGTATCTCACTAAGGTTTTTTAATCCTGGTTTACAAAGGATGACTAAACCTTTCCTTTGATACCAACTATAACGAACCAGGATTAACATATATGAATATTATGTCATTTTTATGAATATTCACCATTTTACAAAAGTACATGCCCAAGGACCATAATAGTTTAGTTTCCTTGGAAACTTGGAACAAAATCTTATAATATGGTGAAATATATTTAATGATTCCCATAAATATCTCCCATTTTACTAATTATACTTAAAACCTTCCTTCAAAACCCAAGGAAATGAAACATAATAAATGGGTGAGCTCGAATGATTAGTAAGGTAAAACAAAATAGGTACATAAGCATAACATGAGTATAAGGGTATGATAAGATAATCATAACAATAGAAGAGCATAACCTAATGATAAAAGATCATAAACATGAATCATGTAAAAGATATTGGAAGTTTATAAGACATGAATCATAATAGAATTAAAATCATAAGACATGAAAACACACCATAGGAATAAGATGTATAATTTTTGGCAGACACATAAGCATATAAAATGATTTCCATAATAGTCACAGAATCCATCCCAAGTCTATCATAGTAGTATGATTTCACTCCCCATACCATCTTGGAAGTCATGGTTTACTCTCATGACCATCTTAGTAGCATGATTTTACTCCTCGTACCATATTCTAAGTCATGGTTTACTCCCATGGATATCATTGTAGTCAATGTTCATACCCAAGACCATATTAGTATATCTCATGATATGTAAATCTTTACCCAATGAATTGGATGGAGATATAGGTTCCAACCATATCATAATTAAATCAAACATATGTGTTCAAAAAAATAATAAACAATCATATCATAACCCATGAAATGAAATGGGTATTAAAAACATGTAATCATATCACAACTTGTGTAAAATAAATAAATTTCATAATCATTTTATCAAAGAATATACCATGAAAAGAGGTGGGTTTGATTAGAATATAACCCATGAAAGTTAATTGGTTTTCATAGATATCACATAATCAAAACATAAACTATTTAGATAAAGAATATGAATGGATTCATGGATCATTTCTCCATAAAGGAATGAGTAACACCAATGGAAGTCATCTTAGATGATTTTTTTTGGAATAATCCTTTAAAATTATTTCATGTGGAAAATATCACGTCTTCTTTGAAAAATTATTTTTAAAACATCAAGCCTTTTAAAAACTACTTTCATTGAAAATTAACTTGAAAAATTATAAAGGAGGTCTCAAAAACCTTTTGGAAACCGTTTTTCATAAAAGAATCTTAAAAGAAATTTTGAAAAAAAAATTCCTTAAAAATTTATAAAATAATATTAAAAACATTTTGAAAACCATTTTCCTTTAAAATTTATAAAATAATCTAAAAAAAATTTGAAAATAGTTTTCCATTAAAGCTTATAAAAGAATATTGAAAAAAATTTGAAAATCATTTTCTTTTAAAAATTATAAAAGAAGATTGGATTTTTTTGGAAACTTTTTTATTTAAAAATAATTTGAAACTTTTAAAGTAATATTTGAATAATGTTAAAATTTTTTGAAAACATTTTTAGAAATCATGGTATTGAAAGAACACAGATTTTCGACTGAAAGGATAAATAAAGTCATATTTTCAAAAAAAATCTTAATTATCTTAATTACCAAAGAGTGGAAAATTATACTAATACATTAATATACCATGGAAAACTAGTGGATATGATATGTTGTGATTTTTCTTGACATATAGATTATAATATTTCATAGTCATAAACAATCTCAAAAAGTGATGATATTGCTTCAATAAAGCCATACCACTTGGTAACATTGAACGATACACCCAATGTAAGAAAATTAAATTAAACAAAGCATAAAATATCGTGAAAATAATTATATTAATGATATAACATATAATAAGGATGTGTATACACTTCATTGAATAATATAGGTGTATAACATGTCATGTGTCTCAAAGAAGGAAAATTGAGACAAAATTACTTTAACGATTTGGTTACTTTTGAAACATAAGACCCATGAAAGAAATATTATAAAATAGATTTATAAATACCCTTAAATATAATAATAAGAGCCAAATAATACATCCATGGGAATTATACACACCACTTATAATTAATAGGATGTAAACATGGCTTGTGTGTCGTGGAAAATAAAAAATGAGATGGAATTCCCTTACATTGAGCCCGACTTTTCACGTGTGTCTTTATGTTCATGAATAATAAAATTATGTTAATTATTTAAATTAATCAAAAAAATTCATGTTTATTATTACTTTAATTCACTCATTACAGTGTTTTATTCCACTACTTAAAAAATTGTGCTTACTTTGGGTGTTTTGGCCAAATTCTGTTCATGTATTAAAACGAATTTGTTAGGTCGACTATGGTCAAAGGGTTTATTAAATAAATATCTCAAGAATAATAATACTAAAATAATTATAATATTTATACATCAATTATACTTTTAAAACCACTCATGAAATATGGTTATGAAAAATTAACCAACATTACAATCATGGAGACAGTAGGACGTACGTACGCATGGGTAACATTCCAATTTTTCAAAGGTAATTATTGAAAGATGATAAGAAACACAATATATTTCAAGAATAAAAATTATATCAAAAATAACCCGTTATTTATTTATATATACTTATATATATATAATTATTATGATGTAAAAGGAATCACATCATGTCGAGGAGCTGCTAGTCCACACGACCACGATTGACGTTATCACTTTTTGTCTTTGAAAAGGGAAATAAAGAAAATAATATAATATATCTCTAGAAAATTAATTATTTTATGAATATAATATATATTTTTTCATGTCACTTATTTTTAATTGAAAAAATACTCAATACATTCAATTTAGTGTGTGAATATATCACATCATTTTGAGGAGGTAGTAATCCACAAGTCCAAAAAATGATGTTATCGTATCCACACAATATGAAACATATTGAAGTATGTGTTATATAAAAATTATATAAGAATAATGAAATTATAAACATCATATATATAAAATAAAAACAATTTTTCCATCATAATTACCACTCATGAGAAGTGTTAATGAAAAAACGAACAATCATCATTTCGCGAGGTGGTAGTTCATTGTACATGAATGATACGTTTGTTTCCCATTAGATTAAAGTGTGTGTGATTGTAGATATAAAACTTAATATAAAATCATATAATTACATAAAGGATACTTTCTTATTATTTAATCAATTAATAATAATATTTATATGGTGGATAATGAAAATAAAATAAAAGAGCTTGAGGAATGATGTTACCTCTTAATCGGGTAACACCTTTTGGTTTTCACAAAAGGGATTACTTGGATGGATTTATTTCCAAATGGATGCTTCTAGGACTAGTTTAGTGATGTTGGGATACTATTTGGGAAGATTTGTGATGATCCAAAGTGGATTTATATGTGTAATGAATTGGAATAGTGAATGTTTATTTATAGTGGATGGGGAGTGGCACTCTTGTAAATACAAAAAGGTATACACAAATGGGAGGTATCACATACCTAATGTGATTAAAAAATATAAAAATAATTTATTAAATGAGATATATGGTCTAGATAAAACTAAACTGCAAAAAATTATGTGAATTTGTTTTAATTTTTTCCTTAACTTCTAGGTTTCCCCAATTTTATCATTTTGGTTTTTTTAAACTAGTTTTCTAACATAAGTAATTTTACCATTAATAATAAATTAAAGTGAGATTTATTAGTAAATATATTACCTTAAAATTATAATTATTATATATAATTTACAAAATTAAAATCCCTTATGTGTTGGAAATTAATTTGAAAACAAGTGCCTGTAACGAGAAAAAACACTACTTTAACCTAGATGCTGCTAACAATGTTTTTACTATCTATGGGTCCATATTTTAATTATAAGAGATCAATTAGTCTATGAATGGAAGATATTTTATATTAATTAACACTTATAAAAACTTGGTAGAAGGTAGTTTTTTTATTAATTTTAAATCATTTAATAAAATATTATTTATTGTAAAATAGCATTAATATCAATATTGACATTATTTATTTAATTTTAATTTTAAAAAATATTAAAACAATATTGGAATTAAAATATATTAATATAAATGATTTTTTAAATAATATATTCATCTAAAAAATACTTAATGAAAACTATTCAAATAATAAACTTCACTTTGAATTTGTTTAGTATCATTTATTTTAGTTAGTATTAACTAAATAATCATTACTTTAGAATTTATTAATAATTTTAAGCAACCAAATCATTTCCAAAAATTATTAATAAGTTATTATGATAAAAATAACTCATTTAATTTTTAAAATGACATGTATAACCGAAATTATGTTGTTTTTTCCATATCTTAAATTTGTATAAATGTTAAAGGTGATGAATGTTCCCTTTTTGTCTATTTTTCTTACATAACATATAAAATAGTGAAATTTTATTGAATGCTATACCAATAACTCAAAAAATTACAACCATGATAGGATTTATTCTAAATATGGTCATACAAAGGATTTTTTGTAAAAGTTTTTTATGTCGATTTGGCCTTTAAGTTCCAGGTTTAGTCCATTCTTAAGATTAATTTTACCTGAATCACTCTAATTAATTTTAATCACTTTGACTAATCATTTTGGTCAAAAATTAAGCTTATCATAAAAAAATAAAAAAAATTACTGATTAAAACCATATATTTATATTTTACCAATTAAAATAATAGAAGTTAGAAAATTAAGTTTAATACTAATCTTGCGGACATGGCGAGAAAGCGGGGTTTTAAGGTAAATACATTAAAAAGTTCAATAATATTTTATATCCACTTTCAAAATAAAAGTTATTCCAATGACCTTAATTAGATTAATATATGTATTATTGATCTATTTTGACTTTAAACCCAATTTTAAATATAATTTACCATAAATAATTATTTAAATGAAAAGGCTATTTTAACACAAATGTTGTATTTTTCACTATTAATCATAAAATAAAATTCCTCAGAAAAATCCCAAAAATTCATCATAAGATAATTTTTAAATTATAAATTAAAAAATGATGTGTATTTTATAAAATTAATTTTATCATAGTTTCTAAAATTAATTTTATTATTGCTTAGAGAAGGACATAAAAAGTACTCCCCAAATAGTATTTCTAAACATATAACGACTTGACAAAAAATTATACAGTTCATTATAAATATTTTTTATTTTTACAAAAACATTATAAATAAAATTTAGAATTTTGTTATTACTATTCATATTACTATTTTTTAGGTATATATTATAACTATCTCATTAATATAACTATAATAATGAAATGGTGTTTCATGGAAACTTAGTATTGCATGTAATATAGACCAAGTTGATGATGCATGTAGCACAAGATAAGTCAGTGTTTTGTTCCACACCAGCCAAATCAATTCCATTTGAAAGTAATGTTTGACTCAGTGCAATGAAGGACACTAATGAAAATTAATTTATTTGTTGAAAAAATAGGTTCATAAAACATTGGGTGTTAAATTCACTACTCTAAATCCATTTCTTACTTTCCACAAAAAATTAATTCTCCCCCTTTAATCCATTAGTTACTCTTTCACTTGATTTTTGATCTTCAAAACCCATGGTTTTTGCACTCATTTTCAAATAAAAAATATAATTTTGAATTACATTATAAATATTTATTCAGTAAATCCAATTATATTTATTTTGAATCTATTTATATTTTACATAAAATAGAACTAAATTGGATACCTCCTTGAGAGAAAACTTAGACCAGTATATTACATTATTTTGAAAAAATTATTTTATTGGGTCTTAGATATATGATTCACATGGTCAAATTATCATTTCTATTTGGGAGTTTTCAATAATTTCATTGTTTCCATATTTTAATTCATTTTTTTTTTGAAAATAATTATTATTAGTTTAAATTTCTTATTGAAAACAATTTTGTTTTATATCTAAAATGACATTCAAATAAACCCACAATAATTTAGAGTATTTTGACCCATTAATTAATATGAATTTTGATAATAATATAAAAAACATGATATAATGAGATTCTATGATTTTAGAATAGTCCCTTAATGATGAAATTTGTGAAGAAAACCTTGAAACATCCACTATTAGACTTGAGAAAATAATAACACCCAATAATGAGTGTTTTTACCCCTTGTAAATCATAGGAAAAAACCATGAAAATTTTTGTTATATCAAACTTGTATAATCCCCCAAAAAAATTTTATACCCTATAGATCCAAAGTGAAGATCCCTTAGATCTTGGAAAATAATTTCATAACATAAATTGAAAAATATTATTGAATTGGGTGATCTAAATAGGGTTTAAGATATCAGTTAAAGGACGGTGAAGAACTAAAAATTATGAAACAATATAAGATCAACTAAAAAGGAGTACACATAATCACATACCTTCTATTTTGGGAGGTTTGATTCATTTGATCAGTTTGAGGGGGAGTGGCAGTAGAGGTCAAGTTCCATGAGAGCTGGAATGGCGTGATTGAGTGAGGTTCACTTGGGGATGATTTTAAAAGGATGGATAGGGTTTTATCAATTCTTTACAAAAAGCATTGACAATGATAGGTTTCATTAGTGATAAAATAAAAAAGTGTTGATAAAACTTATCTTTATCAGTGCTAAAAAGTTAGATTTGATAAAGTTAGGTTTTATCATTTGTTTTTATTTTAGTACTAATAAAACCATGTTTTATCAGCATGTTTTTAAGTACTTATAAAAAACTATTTAAAATAAATTTCAAAAAATATTAATCAGATATATATTAAAAATGAATAAATTATAAAAAAGATAAAAAAATAAATTATCATGATCAATGAATAAATAATATTAAATTCATGAATTTTAATATGTGTGAAATTTAATAGATAAAAATGAAGATACCTCAAAATTAGTAATAAAATTAATATGTTTTATTAATTATATTAATTATTAAAACATAATAATGAATATATATTAAAATGAAAATAAATACATATAAATTATGTACATAAAATAAATATCAAAAACATTAAATTTTAATGATTTAGTATGTCAAATAAATATGAATAAAATAAAAAAAATACTAAATGACTAAATTCTAAAAATGACTAAATTCTAAAAAAAAGTAAAATAAAATTTACGATTTATGTAAAAAAAATAATATTAAATAATATTAAATGAATGAATGTTAAAAAATATTGAAATTTATTTATCAAAATATTATAATATCACAAAAAATATAAAAAATTAATAAGAGTTATTAAATATTTTTGGCACCAAAATATGTGTCTGGATGAAAAGGTGGCAAAGAGAAAAGTAGTGCAAAATAGGCTGCCTCACGAAGCCCCTTCTCAGAGCCCCTTTGCATCGTGGCCGACGCAAGGTCGAAGCCCCTCTCTGTGGTCGTCGTAGAGTAAAAGAGGTGAGAAGCTCCATGATTACGATGTAATTGATTGGAAGCTTCGCTCCGTAGAGGGAACCAGATCGCCTCTACAATCCCTTGGAAGTTGACAGAAGCCTCTACGAGTGCCACAGAGGGAATTCAGGAGGGCTCTGTGCCGAGGAGGGGATGACGATTGAATCTACGGTTACAGAAAACTTGATGGAATTTGTGGCCAATCGTGGAGTGATATGTGGCATTGCGCTGAGTTGTCCATAACTTGCGTCACCAAATTCCTATAAATACTGGGCTCCCCTGAACCAAAATGATGGATACCCTGACCTTTCACCCTCTCAGATCTCAAATAGCGAAGCACATTCTGTTCTGTAAAACCTTGAGAAAGATAAGCTCTTCAAGGTACTTGAGCATTGAAAAGTACCTTTACCTTAGTTCAAATACAACCCCTCTTCAAGAAGGGATTCCCTTTGTGGAGCCCACATGAAATCACGAAGGAAGGAGATCCCTAAGGGGATTCAATCTCCGTAGAGCACTTGTGCTTCGTGAAGTACCTTCCATACACATGTGAACTATATGCTAAGGCAGGATCACTGTGCTTCACGAAGTACATTGCCTCATAGTGCTATGATTTGCATAGTACCCATGCTTCATGAAGTCCTACTCTGAGAAAGTCTCTATACTTCATGAAGAACCCTTCTTATGCATCTATAACCTATGCCCAGACTAGTCCACTCCACCTCGTAAAGAATATCCCTTCGTGAAGTCCCTCTACTACGTGGAGCACCAGAGCTTCGCGAGGTATTTTCCTATGAACCCATTTTCTTCACAAACCCTTCTCTCGTACGACCCTCCAGGTTTGTACGAAGTGACTTCAAGGTCCCTTGGGCGATGCTTCACATTGCGTTGTTTAGCCTCATGCTTCTTCACATAGGCATGCTAATGACTATTTCTTCTTCGCATATCCATGCTAATGTGAGCCCCTCAATGGATCAACCCATAGCATTGAATCACCATGGAATTTCTCATGACTTAACTTCCCAAATGGTGGGTGGGTATCAGTTATGTATGTCCTAGGGGTGTGGAGTGAACCCACCTCATCTGAGCTACAGGACGATAAACTACCTAGCACCATCGTCCTCAGCACATGACGTTAAACTATAGTCTCGCCCTGTGCAATATACACGAGGTGCTCCATCTCAGACATTCTCCACACCTTCTCATCTTCACGGGAGTGAGATATTCCTCACATATAATGAGATACTTTTTGTTGGAGTGGCATTTGTCTGTAGGGAAGGGAAACCATCTTGGTGTAAGCCCCTAGCCTTTCTTGCGAGAGGTAGCATCCTTTCTCCTCCTTTATTCTCCAGTGCACAAAGGTCAGAGGAGAGATGGGCACTGGGACCTTCATTACCTCATCCCTCTACCTCTTGGATTTTTCATCATCATGCCTCCATCCTCGAGTAAGTCCCAACCTCTATATACCTGGGCCGCTAACAACATGTAATCCCCACTTTATCCCTCGCGTACACACATTTCACGATGTGATCATTTGGTCTTTTTTGCCTCTTGATTCTCACACCGAGCATGAATCATATGAGCTTAGAGTAAGAATTGACCATGAAACCGTCCTTGGGATGCCTTAGAATGTAAGCCCCAAATCCATATGAACTACGTGGACTTTGATCATTGACCCTTTCCAGGAAAGGTACGTAGGAAACCTCCCTGAGGTTTAAGACCAACGCTTACTTGTACTAACCCCTTTACGTCGGTTCAACTTTGTCCCACAAGACATTAAACTGTATCCTCTCTACCGAACTACATGGACATTGATCCTTACCCCTATCCGAGCAGGGTGCGTAGGAAGCCTCTCTAAGGTTCAAGCCCAACACACATTGGTATCAACCACTTCATGTCGGTCCACATTCGTCCTGTATGATTTTAAATTGTATCCCCCATTCTGAACTACGTGGAATTTTATTCCCTACCATAAGGATATGTAGGAAGCCTCCTTGAGGTTCAATCCCATCACCCATCAGTCCCAAACACTCCACATCGGTTCACCCTCATCCTGCATAATGTTAAACTGTATGCCCCCTTTTCATCCAGCATGACTCTAAACTATATGTGCACGAACTACGTTGGGTTTGATCCCTATTTCCTATATAGGGTATGTAGGAATCCTTCATGCGGTTCAACCCCAACCATCAGTAAGCCACTGTAGCCCCCAACCAGTGATAAGTTATTGTAAACCCCAAACAGTGGTAAGCCATTATAGCCCCCAACCAGCAGTAAGCTTTTTAGCTCCCAACCAGCGATAAGCTGTTATAACCCCCAACAAATGGTAAGATTTTGTAGCCCCCAACTAGTGTTAAGTCGTCGTAGCCCCCAACCAGTGGTAAGCTGTTGTAGCCCCCAAATGATGGTAAGCTGTTGTATCCCCCAACCAGCGATAAGATCTTGTAAACCCCAACCAGTGATAAGCCATTGTAGCCCCCAAGAAGTTCTAACCCATTGTATCCCCCAACCAGTTGTAAACCGCTCTATCCCCCAACCAGCGGTAATCCATTGTAGCCCCCAACCAGCGGTAAGCTGTTGTAGCCCCCAACTCGTGGTAAAAAATTTTAGCCTCCAACCAATGGTAATCTGTTTTAGTCTACAATCAACAACAAGCCTTTGTAGTCCCCTTTGTTGGGACCCACATCTCCGGTCCTCCCCTCAGGAGTCAGACTAACCTAGGCTACTAACAATACATAATACCTAATAGATCATCAGGTCGTTGTCCTATGTGTACACCCCAATTCTATGCCCCCACCCTAAACTATTTGGACTTTGATTCCCTGCCATGTGGATACGTAGGAAGCCTCCCTGAGATTCAATATCATCACCCATGTCTCATCCTGGTCTCTACCTTAAGCCTCTATGTTCCGAGAAGATCATGCCCCAACCCAAAGGTTATATTTCCTCTGGACTCTATCCATGCATCCATTCTCATGGTCCATCTCCTCGGGTGTCCCAACTCCCCACTAAACTAAGTGTACTTTGATTCCCTTCCATAGGGATACGTAGGAAGTATCTTTGAGGCTCAAGACTAACATCACTATTCTCCTCACGTCAGTTCTATCTCATTCTCCATCCACTTATCTCAACCATCCATATCCATACTGATTCTTACCTGGGCCACCACATCCTGGTGAGATCATGTCACCCACTTTCTCACTGCTCCTAGTAACAATCAGGCAGCTAACCACGTGTAGGCCTCATACGGTCCATAGTCATCCACCCAAGAGAATACCTATTGTGATGGTCTTCAATCCATGTGTAATACCCAACATCATCTCTAGGTCTTTACCCTATGTGAACTCCCTGATTTATCACCCCTTCGAACTACATGGGTTTTTATCCCTCTCTCTCTCAAGACAAGGTATGTAGGAAACCTCCATGAGGTTCAATCCCAGCCATAGGTAAACCCTGGTGTCTCCTTTATAGGGTCCCAAGCACCTTCAGATCAATCTTCATTAGATGTCATGATCCGCCTATCTAATAGTATTCTCAGGTGATCCCTCCTAGGGATATACCCATCTAATCCACTATTATTAGTGTTATAATCAGTCTGATCTATCTCTGCAATACGTTAAACTCATTACATAACCCATGTTAAGCATGAGAAGAAGAGGAAAACCTCAGAGATATGCCTATGACATATAATTCCCTACACTCGATGTGGGATGGCTCAAGCTTCCGCACCCTCGAGAAGCCCTATCATAAGAGGAAGAAACCCAGACACATCAGTGATTCAATGTCCAGACACGCCGGTGATGTCCAACATGACTACTACTCTGATAGAAGTTTGCTACCCAAACATGACCCCATGGAAGGTCTTGATAGAAGCAGTGTAATTAACTGGCGTCTACAAGGAGATGGCACTGATAAGAGTTTCATGAACAACATCTTAATCTTTAAGGGATGCCCGAAATAGGTGAAAAATTTGGAGGAGGAATCCATAGAAGGAGAGACCAACATCCCATCATCTCATTTTGATCAAGGAGAAAACATCCATGAATAAGTGATGGATACCGCCCACCTTTGGAAATCGGGAATGCATGGAAACAGACCAGCGCTTACTCAACCGACAGATGCACGTCCCAACAAAAGCGTCAGAAGTAGAAATCATGAACCTGACGTGAAATTCTTCTCCTCAATGTGGAAATTAGTAGAGTTCTAGATATAAGTGGATTATCATGTTACCAGATCCAGTTATCTGATGCCATATCCTTCCAATCAAATAGTGGGCCTGGTGTAAAACTCACTAGAAACTGGGGCAGTTGAACGTTGGACATCCCGATCTGCGATGTTTTTATCATGGATCCTTCTTGACAACCATGGAATATGGAATGGAAATGGGGCACTAGATGTCTCTTTTCTTCTTTTCAACACTAATGGTTGAATCTCACTACTTTGAAGGACCCAAGATTCTATGATAGGAAACCGATCACCACCCACCCACTGACGCAGGGGCCGGGGAAACGCCAACGCGATGATCCCACACAACTCCACCTCTTCCATGGAAGCCTCCACATCCATGGATACTGAGCACGCACACCCCATATCCCCATCTAAATTCATTCAGATAAGGGTAATTAACGACCTTGTTTGATGATATGAGGAGGAGGGGATTATCCCAACCCGGGATATGGATCGACAAGACTTAGAGGCTTCTGTGCCTCATTGTCACCGCCACCCCAAAGGGCCGCGCAGGGAGCCACTGCTCCCCACTCTGACCTACAATCATTTAGGGAGCCTCTCACTAGAATGATTTGACAACTCCCTCCCCTACACCAATGAGGTGAGAGAAGTCTGGGCCAGACCATTTTTAATCTCATCCCAGGGGCTGCCAAGGAGGGCTCCCGCTGGGCCGCATCAGCACCACCACTCGACCCCACTAGATGAGGATCATGTGAGTTATACACTAGTGCCACCGGACATAGTCTAATTATCTCGACCCAGCATCAGGTGTAAGATGAGGAGGACACGTTCCAAGTGGCGTCAACATCAATGGATACTGTGGCCCATGCCACCGCTGACGCATACAATCTATCCCATATTTATTTTGTACAGGGGAACGTATACTCCCAACCCGGATCAAGGACCCAACTAGCCCACAGGAAGGTTGGGATGACTCTCCTGGTCATCGACACAGGTGGCGTCTGTCATGGGTTGACTCATGGCAATGAAATTCAGTATGGAGGTCCTCCCCATGCCACCACCAACGATAGTGTAGGTCCTCCCTACTCCAATTCTCAGTGTGGAGGTCCTCCCCATGCCACTATCAATCTGAGTGAAGGTTCTCCCTACCACATTGACACCCAGTATAAAATCCTCCTCCGCATCTGTGACCTCAGGTATGGAGCCATTACTCTTGTCATAGGTCACCAATGTAAAGATGCTCCTTATAAAATCAAAATTCAGCATCTGGGTCTTCCCCATATTCTTACAGCAACCAATGAATGCCCTCCTCATCCCATAAATCAGAGAGCTGGAGGTCTGCCTCACTTCATTGGAACCCATCACAAATTTCTTACCCGTGTTCAACTCGACCGGTACGAAGGCCCTCCTTGTACCTTAATTGATAAGGGTAACAATCATGGAGGCACTGCCCATGCACCCACTAGCTCCAGTAGAGGTCCTAACCACTCCAGTACTTGCCGTGGAGATTCCCTCCACACTTCAACTGATGAATAGAGAGGTCCTCCTTCTGTTCCTGTTGAAATTTTTCCAGGTTCTCCTCACACCACGTCTCACCCAGGAGAAAGTCCTATCCACCCCAGTATCAGTTTAGTTGAAGGTCCTCCTCGAGCCAAAAACCTACCCTATCCTGAAAATCCATCCTGAGGCATGAGGGAGTGTCACCGATTCCATAATAATAATAAAGATATGTTTCAGACTACGATTAAGCCCATATACTTCTCAGATTTCAAGTTGGAATGCGATTCAACAATGGAACCCTCACCACGATCCTCTGTTTCAAGGGATGGGGTAGGAACAAGGTGTATAAGCCTCATCCTTCTAGAATGTGAGGTCTACCAGATTCTTGCCTCCCTCCATATATACATATAAGAGGAGAAAGATTTGTCCTCTTTCCAGGTCCAAGCCATGCAATCCTCCCTATTGTCAATGGGGTCATTCTCTACCTCAACCAGAGATCATGGAGAATTATTTTGGGGAATGATGGAGGATGAAAAACAACATGGCCCACCCCCAGTAACTGTATCCCCTACACTGGAAACTATAACTACTAGTCCATATTACCAGGATGTGGTGGCTCAGTCCTTACATTCGTCACAGGACAACCTAAGATGCGGCGACTTCTTAGCCCAATCACTGTATTCTCCACCAGTCAGTCTACCATATTAGTAGTCTAATTCAGTGATGTTACCAGTCCCATTGCCACCCCAAGTTTATGAGTGGGAAAACCAAGGGATAGATCATGAGTATGAGCTGAGGATCTTGTGGGACATTCTTACATTGGACCATTTCCCAGATATGTTTTGGCCAGTTAAGACCATGAACTTCAGTGTGATGAAATCGCTTACCCAAGAGGAAATCACATGTTTTCACCAAACCGTCGAGGCGATGCACTTCCATATACATTATCAGCAAGTGGATTACCCCAATATTCAAGAACACATTGAAGATATTTTCCAGTAATTCTGCATGGTCAAATTCAGTGTGCTACCTATAGCCCACGATCTTGAGTCACCCGGTTGCCACCAGACTCTCCAGAAATGATGCATCCAAAACATTGAAGTGCTCATTAGAATTATAAAGGAGGATTCCCACCATATTATGGTTTGTGGTTGGGGGAAGTATTCTTCCCTCCATTTTAGTTCTATCTAGAGCCAGCCTTACTTTCCAGGCGATATTGAGGATATGCCTCTAGGTAGACTCGTAGTTAACATGGACGACCTATCAGACGAAGAGAACAAGACATAACTCCTCGAAGATAACTTACCCTCTTGGGGAGTGACGCACTTAGTGAATAAACTGAGAAGTGTTACTCTCTAGTAGATAAATATACTAGGTATTCATGTGTCCACCGAGTCATTATTCCTCGGCCGAAATCCCAATAGGGGAAAAGAGCATCTTGGGGCCGTCAAACCCTCTGACCCATTTGTCTCAGTGTAGAAGAAAAAATATGATTCTGAAAAGGCCGTGCTATGTCAACAACTCGCAGAGCATAAGAATATTTTCTATTACCTCCTTGTTGAATGTGCTGCAGAGAGGTGACCAGACTATGGTGATCCTCGGTTG
The DNA here is from genome assembly GCA_963277665.1 of Viscum album. Lineage (NCBI taxonomy): Eukaryota > Viridiplantae > Streptophyta > Magnoliopsida > Santalales > Viscaceae > Viscum > Viscum album. The sequence goes on from OY728134.1 coordinate 424,610,240, forward strand.
GGGCAGCAGGGGAAGAAACAAATTCCCCCCTAACGAGTTGCCTCTAGGTGACCCTGACCATCCTGCCCACATAGACATGATAGAGGTTAGAGATTATGGAAATAGGTGTGGTATGTATCACCAAAACCACTTGAATGGTGTAGTAATCCTCATGACTCGGCTCAGGTTCCCCCAGCCGCTCCATAAGTCATCCCACTAGCTACTCCACAAGATGTTGGGCCTGCTTATCATGTTGAAGAACCTTACAATGCACCAGTGGTCAGGGATCCTCATCAAGATAATAATAACCATCCGGATGATCAAATGGTAGCACTTATCGCCCACCTCGAGGCTTTGGAAACTCGACCGGTGGAAATTCCGCCTGATGGAAATCCATATCCAGCGTGGGTGGATGATATTCTAGCACCTCTTGGTTTCAAAAACCCTACCTTTCCCCCCTTTAATGGGATGGGTGACCCGCTGCAGCATCTGGCCAACTTTATCTCAAGGTGTGGACCCATGTTGGGAACTTCAGCATAGCAAGATACCGCCAAACTCCGGTGTTTCTTACAGACATTTGAAGGGGCTACATTTTTTTGGGACAACCATCCATTGGGTCAGTAGTCAACTGGGAAGATCATATTAGAAAATTTATTTACCATTTCACCTCTACCACCCAAAAGAAGAGTACTGCAAGCCTTTTAAAGTGCAAGAAACGACCTGTAGAGTGCATCACAGACTTATTCACCCAGTGGAATGGACTCACCTACTACATTGATATGCTGCTGACTCAGAAACAAATGCAGAAAATGTGTGTGGGGAATGTTAAAAGGAAACTTGTACCCTCTATAATGACTCAAAATTATCCCAGAGGATTCCAAGACTTCTCTGATAAGCCCCAATGTCTAGAAGAAGCCTTGTAGTAGGTAAGATAGGCATGTCGAATGCCTCCTGTTGTTACCACGAGAAGAGTCACTAAGGCCAAGCCCGCCACAGTATCACAGATAGAGGCCCCCAAGCAACTTGAGTTGTTATAAGTGGATCCAACTCCACATCCTCATAGAGGCCCTCCAGCTTAGGCATAGCCTTTGTCCTAACAGTGCCCACTTCAGAATCGGTAGGCGCCCCCACGTAATGCACCATCGCCACCTATGAATGATAATAAAGCTCCACCTCCTCAATAAGCTCGTCCAGCCCCATGATAGGTCTAGGCTCCCAGATCCCCCTTCCTAGATAAGAGAAACTGGACCAACTCATTCAATGAGGCTCAAGTCCTTGATTATTTCTAAAGTGCATTAGAATAAGGAATTCTATGGTTTCTAGTATGAAGGAGGCCCGAAGAGGTGGATCCCATTGATCGCCCTAACTAATATCCCTATCACATGATCCTGGGGAACACCCTCAAACAATGCCATGTGTTTAAATACTGGATTCAAGAACAGATTGATAACAAGATATTCTAGTTAGGCCCATCTCCGGCACATGTTGCATGTGTGTTTGTGAAGCCTGATAGTGGTAGTGACAATGAGGGTGAGTGGCATCAGGTTCTTTACCATGGGTATCAAAAATATTATGAATTAATGGATCATAAGGTAGTCGACCATGCCCGCGGTATTATCCGTGCATGTCTAAATCAACCCGATCCTTCAGAAGTCATCGCATCACCTGGAGCCAGTACTTCTACGTCGATGACTCAACCTTTCTCTTCCCAAAAGATCAGGCATCAGTGACGCAAGGGAAAACAAATTTACCCATTGTTGTTGTTGTTATCTCATACTCTTAGTGACATCATGCCCCTAAAGATAGCGATTACCCCCAGAATCCATCCAGTGGTGGAGTATTCTTCAAGTGACGATGAAGGGTAAGCTTTGGTTAGCACCATGGAGCTGGTAAACCCTTATATGGTTCCTGAAGACGAGGAGCACCAGACAGAATCTCCCAACATCCCAAGCGGTCACCAACATCGGTAGAGCCATGGATATATGGGTCATCAGAATGCCTCATTCAATACTTCTAGCTACGATGTTCATTATACCAAAACCAAAAAACTTTCCCAATGTAGAGCTCAACACACACAACCTTCTCATATGGTATCATCAGGTCCACCTTCACCGAAATTTGTACTACTTGACCAGGAAGATCCACCATGATCGCGCCTTAATTAGCCACATTGTGTTATGGACCGGCCTTAGTCATCTATCCCTCATCCAAAAGTCACTCCACGAGGTTCAACTAGCGAGCAGCGGAACATTCCTAGCACTAGTTAACCGCTGATTCAGCCAAAAGGGCCCATCATACCTCCTTCTATAGAGAGACCTCCTATCAGCAAGAGTTCATGCTTGTAAAGGAAGTATGATGTTCATAAACATATTTCTAGCATCCCTGCAAGGATCTCTATCCTCGAGTCTCTTTTTCTATCAACCGATATGTGCGAAGCCCTTATCGAGGCTTTAATAATCCCCCTCCAGTTTGAGATGGAGGTAGCAGCAGCAGAAGCCTACCATGTTGAGGCAGCTGAGCACATAGAATGTCAAGCCATCATCACTTTCTCCATAGAATATGAATTCTCTCCCGTACAGGGGCACATCCACCCACTGTACATCACCAGCCACTTCAAAGGCGTGGAGTCTCGTCGAAATAGGTTCTGGGATCAACCTTATCCCAACATGGATGCTCTGAAATATGGGGTTTTACGAGGATGATATGAGACCCTCTGACCTAAAAATTCAAGGTTATGATAGGATGAAATAGACACCGATCAAAAATATCCGCCTAAAGACCCGGTTCGATGATCTGGTATCCAGAACCGAGTTCATGGTTGTCTCGCATGACACCGCCTACAACGTGTTTATGGGTAGGCCATGACTCCACCTGCATGTGAAAGTCCCTTATTCATATCACCAATGCCAGTACTCCCTTAATGGTCCAGTTGACATACTATAAGATGATGCGTCTCCATTTTCCTCTTATGAAGCCCGCTAATTGGATGCTGACTATTACAAGAGAAAGGACAAGCCGATCTAGGAGAATGAGGTTGAATATGCTATGGCTGCAACCGACCTGTGGGAAGACCTAGATGATGCCTACATTTTTCCAATCCACTGATTGGAGGCTATGACCACAGATCTAGGGAAATGATTATTTGTTTCTAGAATAAGGGGGAATCGAATTCCTAGGTCTATGGGACACTAGAAAATTACTTCGTATTTATACACAAATAAGGATCGGGTGGTCCCAGAGCCTCCTACTCCCATAAGGTATTTGGATGTCCACCCCATGGTGACGAAAATACATCATACTTGCTTGTTTCACTGGGTTGGGAAAAACTGGCTCAAGTCAATGCTCCACCATTTCATTGATATCATCAAGTGTGGACCCTTGGGACGAAGCCCACATGGGATCAGGTTGATAGCTTTCGTCACTATGGTTTCAACAGTATAGGAGTCCTCTGATGTGATGTCCACCGCCACTCAGGCTAGAACCAATGGCCCATCGGGATCTGTCAACTTAGAGGAATCACCTCCCGCTGAGGACCCCTCCTCCATAAGTGAATAAGAGGATTTAGAGGATGATCCTCCCACTTTCGAAGAAAGTGTCTCCACCATGGTCAATGAATTGGTACAGGTGAACCTCAGTAGTGAGACAGATCTAAAACCTAAATTGATCCATTTCCTCATGCCTATAAAATAGAAATAGTGATACATGAACTTCCTGAAGCAACATCATGATTTATTTCCCAAGATTTATGATTAGATTCTAGGACTATATCCTTAGGTCACTGTCCACCGCCTCGGCCTTCCAGAAAATCATAATGGGTTAAAACAACCTCACCTAAAGATGGATCCTTCTCATGGTGCCATGGTTGAGGGTGAGGTTTATAAGCTCATCATATCCAACTTCATCAAGGAGATCTAATACATATATGGTTAGCCAGCATTGTGCTCGTCAGGAAGAAGAAAAAACAGATCAAAGTCTGCATCGACTTATGGTATCTCAACCATCAATGTCCGAAGGATGATTTTCCCCTTTCTACAAAAAAATGTTGATTGATGCCACCGCTGGGTTCCATGATCTCTCTTTCATGGATGGGTATTCCAGGTATAATAAAATCTGAATGGTCCCTGAGAATGAAGAGTCTATAGGCTTCAAGGCACCACAAGGTACATTATGCTACCAGGTGATTACCTTCAGTCTAGAGAATGCAGGTTCCACCTATCAGTGTGTCATCCATTGCATATTTAAGCCAATCCTTGTGACATTGGTGGAATTCTACATGGATGATCTGGTGGTCAAATCTCACTAGTTCTAGGACCATATCAAAGATCTTGAGAAAGTGTTCGGCTACCTCTAGTATCACCATTTGAATATGAACCCATTGAAGTGATCCTTAGGGGTCACCTTCAGAAAGTTTCACAGCTTAATTTTCAGATAAAAAGGCATCAAGATCAATCCGGATAAGATTAAGGAAATTTTTCAGATGCCTCCTCTAAGAAATATTCAGGAACTTCTGGGTTTTCAAGTTTACTTAGCCTATATACACTGATTCATCATGAAACTAGATGGAAAGTGTAATGTATTTTCCCAGCTCATGAAGAAAGGTGCTTCTTATCAGTGGGATGAAGAGTGTCAGACTGATTTTGAGGAAATCAAGTAGTACCTATTACAACCTTTGGTCCTAATTACATCAATTTACAGAAATCCACTGGTCCTTTACATGATCACTCTGGAATGATCTATCATCACCCTTCTCTTCTAGAAGAACAAAACAAGAAAGGAGAACAATATATACTATCTCAGCTGCATGATCCTCGATACAGAGACCAGATACTCGTCTATCGAGAAAATATCCCTTGCACTAGTATTCGTAGTGTAGAAATTATTACACTACTTGCAGCATCATGAGATACATATAGTGTCCCAAATAGATCCACTGAAGTACATCCTAAACTGCCCCATGTTGACATTCCATCTAGCTCAGTGGGAAATGATCCTCTAAAAGTTCGACATTGGGTTTGTACCCTAGAAGGCCATTAAGGGATATGCATTGGTAGAATTCTTTACCACCCATACAGCTCCTGCGGACCAGTTCCTGAATCTTTATTTTTTAGATGAGGATATCCTCTCAATAGATCAAGACATTCTGTGTTGGTAGAATCATTTTGTTGGTGATTCACAAAGCCCTACCGGAAGAAGACTCAACAACCCCAGACTCAATAGAGTGGTCCCGGTCATTGTCTTTATCACACCTGCGCAAGCTGTTCTGCCCTATTCATTCCTATTATTAGAAGGATGTACCAATAATGAGGCAGAGTATCAGGACCTAATTACTGGTCTCGAGCTGGACCTTGAGATTTATGTTCCCCCACTCACATGTGAAAGGGGACTCTGAACTAGTAATCAAATAGATTAACAGTGACTATGTTGTCAGGAAGCCATAGCTTGTACCATTGTTGGAATGTACCCTCCAGTTGATGGCTCAGTTCCCATCTCGTCCAGAAGTTACTCATATCCCAGAACGATCGAGATGACGCCTTGGATTGCTTGGCTGCATCTCCTATAGAATCCGACCATGATTATTTTATTATTCATGTGGTTCACCAAAGAGTCATCTCTCCCATCACTTCAGAAGACGATGATATCCCTCAGGTAAGCCACCTTACCATCGGTGTCTCCACATCAGGACCCCCAGGCCCCCTTTCTGTAGTGTTGGAGGTGACTCCTGACTGAAGGAATACTTTTATCGAGTACCTCCAACATGATATTCTTCCAACATATCGAGCTAAGAGTGACAAAATTTGACACCGCGCATTATAGTTTACCCTCCAAAGAGGTACCGGTCTTAAGCATATCCTCTACATATGTGGGTTCGATGGGATTATCCTCAATTTCATTTAGGGAGGTGTGATTTCTCAAGTTATGCAGAAATTTCATGTTATTTATTGTGGGGATCAGTAGACTGAGCTTAAACTCTCCCACCAGATCTAGAGATTAGGGTATTTTTGTCCCACCATGATCAGTGACTGTATTGAGTTCTCCAATAGGTGTCATGTTTTCCAAATCCATGCTAATTTTATGCATCATCCACCATAGCCTCTCTACACTACCAAGTACTCTTATACCTTCGCGGTCTAGGGAATCGATGTCATGGGAACCTATCCACCAGCGACAACTCACCAATACAGATTTATCCTGACCACTACGGATTTATTTTCCAAGTGGGAAGAGGTAGTTCGACTCAAGAAGTTTAAGGCCGGATCTATCATTGAATTTGTGAGCTCCAATATCATCTATCGATTTAGAATACCTCATGCTATCCTCACCGATAACGACACCAACATCTGAGTATCCGAACTAAAGAAGTTGTACACCAAGTACAACATCCACTCTAACCATACCTCCCACTATCATGTGCAAGAAAATGGGAAGATCTAGGTGCTCAAAAAAACCTTCTCTAACATTCTGCAGAATATGGTTGGTTAGAACAAGAAAGGTTAGCTATAAAAGCTCCCCAACGCACTCTGGGCCTATTGGAAAATGACTTGAAATTCAACTTAGGTGACCCCATATTCCCTGGTGTACAAAACAAAGGTAGTCCTACCCATTGAGATTTAGTTTCCATCATTGCGCACAACTTTATATGATCAATAGACACAAGATAAGGTAACTGAAATCCATCTGGATGAATTGGAAGTGCTCAATGAGAATAGGATTCATGCCCTACATAATTTGGAGAGGAATCAGAACAAGATAGCAAGAGCTTTAAACAAAAAAGTTTGTCTCTTCTCTTTCTTACAAGGTGACATGGTGTTGGCCCTGAGAATGCCGATGATACCCAGCAAGAAACCAACCAAACTAGAGCCCAAATGGGAAGGACCTTACATTATTCACAAGTTTTACCCCAATGGGGCATACTACCTAGTTACCATGGATGGTGAGCGTATCACTCCTCCCACCAATGCCAAATTCCTCAAGCAATACTTTTCCTAATTATGCAGTCCTAAATGACCATAAATTGTGACGTCTTTACCGCATGACTTTAAAATGCGTGATCTGTCTGAGATGATGGACATAAAACTATTCAGCACTCGTCCTTTATGACATTAAACTATATTTGGTCCTACATGAACATAAACTGTGGCATCTTTACCACATGACGTTAAAATTCATGATTCATCCGAGCTGAAGGATTTAAAACTATTTGGAACTCATCCCGTATGATGTTAAAATGTATCCAGTCCTACATGACCATAAACTGTGAATTCTTTACCACATGACTTTAAAATCTGTGATCCATCTGAGTTAAAGGATTCAAAGCTATTCGGCACTCATCCCACATGACATTAAACTATATCCAGTCTTACATGACCATAAATTATGACATATTTACTGCATGATGTTAAAATGCACGATCCGTCTGAGATGAAGGACAAAAAACTATTCGACACTCAGCCCATATGATGTTAAACTGTATCCGGTCACACATGAACTTAAACTATTCCATCCTGCATGATGTTAAACTACTTTTTCATCTTGCATGATGTTAAACTGTATCTGGTCCCACATGACCTTAAACTGTTCCATCCTGCATGACATTAACTGCTTTGTCATCCCGCATGACGTTAAACTATGTATGGTCCTATATGACCTTAAATTGTTCCGTCCTGCATGATTTTAAACTACTTTTTCATCTTACATGATGTTAAAACTGCGAGTGGTAGATAAAATGAAAAATGGTCTGAGCTCTATGAACATAAACTAAGATCTACCATGTACTTACTGCATGAAGCTAAACTGCACAATATTTCAATAACTACGTATGGATTGATTCCCATTATAATGGGATACATATTAATGCTCAAATGAATCTTCTTAGAGCCTATCTAGTTCTATTTGAGGATCCCACATGGTGTACTATAGGCTTCTATGGCCCCACTCATGTCAGGATTATAATGATCACACCATGTGCCCCTCCTCATTCTTCTATCCTCCCACATCCTCACCGTACAACATTAAACTTCATGGCCCCTTCAATAACTACATGTCTTGATTTCCATCATCATTGGATACATAGGAATGCCCAAACATTTAATTCATAGGCCCAAACCCAAAATTTAGGATCTTCCCTTGTGTCAAAACACATGGTGTGGTGCATGATTTTTCTTTCATTCACATCGAGTTCATCATGACTTCACCATGTATCCCTCTCCTTAGAGATCTCCACCTCTTTCATCATCCCGCATGACGTTAAACTTCACGAGCATATTCATGCTTCATGAATTATATTTATTTGGGTCTCCATCATCATTCACATCTGAAAGGACCCCCGAGAAACATGGATTCTAGGCCCTATGGTTATCCTACCATTTTGGGCCAATGTCCTAGAGGGTCTTGAATGAAAATTTGATACAAGTCCCACGTTGTGAATATGGTCAGTGGTTGACTCTCATTTGTTATTCCCACTTCAGGTCACATAATATGGATGTTGTGTTTAGAATGCGGTCAACAACCATCCTACATCATTTTCACCAGCCCTATATGTCCCAAATATTGGGTGAAATGATTCATTTTGTCCTTTTATCCCTTCAAACATCAGTCTATCTTGAACATGAGTGTTGGTCTGGTTGGGATAGACCCTACTCGATCTATTTCCTTTATTGTCGTGCCCTTATATGCTGGGTAGAACCTAATCCAGATCCTTGTTTCCAACACTGAGATTTTCTCATGTGGTATTAGAAGATTTGGAAAGGAAATTCCCACATAAAATGGAGTGTATCTATGGTCCAAGCCCTATGACCTTAAACTAAGATCGCCACCATCATCACCGCAAGACATTAAACTACAAACTGGCTTGGACTTCCCGTCCTAGGTCCCTCAGCCTTTTCGCCCCCTGTACTAAGTTCTCATTTAGGATTGTGTGGTGTGGTGTGGTGTGGTATGGAATCTATGTCCTCATTCACTTCGGACTATTTTTTTCATGCCACTCATATCCCCTTGAGATATCCATCCATCCTCATCATTGCTATATGAAATTAAACTACACAGGTCCCACCACACTTTACACATCGCTTTATTTGGGTATTCATCACCTTAAACATCCAAAAGGACCCCCAAAAAACATGGATTCTAGGCCCTAGGGATCTCCTCCCATCTCAGGACAATGTCCCTGAGGATTCTGGACGACAATTAGATACAAGTCCCATATTGCGAATGTGGCCAGCGGTTGATATTCACTGTTTGTTCCCATCCCTGGTCACACAATACAGATACTGTGTTGTGAACATGGTCAGTAGTTATCATCAATCATTTTTGTCTTTTTTGTGGTATCCCACATAGCAGGTGTGATGATTTACCCTTTCCACCCATATGTCCCATGCACATGACATTAAACTGGACATCTACAGTCCAAGCTCTATGAACATAAACTAAGATCTTTTACATCCTTATCACATGAAATTAAATTGCACCGCATCTTTTAAAATTACATGTGACTTGATTTCTTCCCCCATAGGATACATAGGAACTCCTGGACATCTCGTCTTTAGGTCCAACACTATTTCTTAGAAACCTCCTCATCTCTCTTTCCCATTTTACTAACTCCTCCAAGAGGGAGGTTATGTGGTGTGGTATGGGCTTATGTTCTCATTAATGTTGGGTTTATGATAGACACACCATGTACCTACCCCTCTTTGATAGTTTACCAGTGTGTCCAGGCGCACTCTAGTTCAGGACCGAGAGTGTTGGATTCTACGTAGACATGTTCTCGCCCATTTTCATGCCTCATGTTCCCCTTTATTTGGATTTTCATCACCTTTCACATCAGAAAGGACCCCTGAATGGCATGGATTCTAGGACCCAGGGCTCTCCTACCATCTCAGGACAACATCCCAGAGGATTTTGGATGGAAGATTTGATACGAATCCCACATTGCGAATATGTTTAGCAGTTGATGCTCATTTGTTGTTCCTATTTCAGGTCACATGATATGGATGTTGTGTTTCAAAAATGGTCAACAGTTATCCTCCACCTTCATGACACCCCCATTAATCCCAAATTATTGGTCTCATGATTCACATCCTTTTACACTCCATCATGTCTAAGTGGAATTTTGACACTCTTGGTGATATCCCTCAATTGGTGTCTTCACGTTTAGAGGAAGAATTCATGGTGTGGTGTCATTTGATACCCTACACCATTTCCCCTTTCCTTGTATTCTACATGTTGCGAAGATATTCTCCACCCTTTTTTCCCACATCGATCATGGATCACGTGGGATTAGGGATTTGGTCAAGGTTTACGCCTACTTGGAAGAGTCCCACTCCTAGGGTCTGAGCTCTATGACCTTAAACTAAGATCTCCCCATGTCCTTTCGTCAAGACATTAAACTTCAGAACATTTTCAAGAACTACCTATGGCTTGATTCCCATACTTATGGGATACATAGGAACACCCGTACATCTCATTTTTGGGTTCAGACCAAGTTCCAATAATTATCTCTTCTATTCTGTATTTTGGCACTAACTTTCATAGGATTTCGTGGTGTGGAATATATGGGTGTATGTCCTCATTCACGTCAGGTATTCTTTATCATTACATGCACATTCCCCTCTAAAACCTCGTTTGCATCCAAGACATATGACTTTAAACTATTGTGTCTTTACTGAACGATGTTAAAATGCATGGTTTGGTCTTAGCATACGACCTTAAACTATGACATTATTGTCCTGGACGCATGATGAAAAATGACACCACATTGTGGTGTCCTCACTCAAGGGGACATCATGCTTGGTATTGGTTCTCCACCATGACATTTTTCAAGGCCTACACATGGATTTCTTCCTATAGCGACACCTGGATTCTCCATCCTAGGTTTGTTTCTTCACAAAAAAACACACACATCTATCCTAAAAACAAACAAGATCTATCAAATGACAATTATTTTGGTGCATGGGACAGACCCACACGATAGTATTGTCCCTAGAGTTGGTACCTTACCATGCCACTTCTGTAACTATGTATGGCTTGATCCCCATCATCATGGTGTACATAGGAATTCCCAAACGCTTTTCCTCAGGCCCATCCGAACTTTAATTCTCGTCCCCTCAACCAAAAACCTCCCCAGGGATCACATGGTGTGATAGGGACTCCTATTGTCCTCATTCACATCAGGTTTTGTAATTACTGAACCATGTGTCTCCCTCCCTCCTTTCCATCTATGGTCCAAGCTCTAAGACCTTAAAACTAAAATCCAACCGTCCTTATCGTAGGACACTAAAATACATAACATTTTCAAGAACTATGTGTGTCTTGATTCCCATCCTCATGGGATACATAGGAATGACTAGACATTTCTTTTATAGGTTTAGCCCCAGGAATATTAAATCATACCCCTTTTTTAGCCACCTGGCCCAAAATCTTTTGGGATCATGTGGTGTGGAGAGTGCCTCATGGGTTTTCATTCACGTTAGGTTTTGCAACAACCACACCATGTGTCTACCTTTTCTCTTCCCAACCTGGTCTGAGTTCCACAACCCTAAACAAAGATCTCCCTATGGGAACTACGCATAGGGCATGGCTACTTCTCCACCCTACGCACATTCCATTAAACGAGGTCCCCTCTTAATTCTCTACTCTATGAACTTAAGATAAGAGTGTGCAACCCCAAGACCCTTGTCCTTAGAAAGGGATTAAACTTCCTTTATCTGGTATGTCTTGTTGGCGTACTTACATGCATTGTGGAAAATATCCCAAAGTGTGAAATGTTTACATAAGCATCCCCTCGTTTTGTGTCCACACTTTATAAGCCCTTTATTTAGATCCCCATCCTCTTCCATGTATAAAGGGACCCCCTTTACGGCTTGATCTCAAGCAACATTGTCTCACCTACCTTCTTAGGCTAACACCCTTAAAGACCCCAAATGGCATTTGAGACAGGTCCTGTATTTCGAACATGGTCAGTGGTCGACCCTCATTTGTTGGTCCCCATTCCAAGATAACGTGAAATGGATACTGTGTTTCAAACATGGTCAATAGTTATCTTCTACCATCATGCTACTATCATTGTGATCCATATCTCAGGCATCATGATTCACATATTTCCATTCCCTTGTGTTTAAGTAGAATTACCGCACACTTGGGTTTATCCCTTCATGAATTTATGTGCATTAAGTAGGTGGATCAATAATATTGGGATTTCTTTCACCTAGAGTTTCATTTCTCCTGATGTGGGCCTCCTTGTACCAGTAAAATCCCATCACTACCCCATGTTTCCCACACTGAGCACAACTCACGTGAGCTTAGTGGTTTTGGTGGAACATGTACTAGCACATCCGTGCAACACATGCCTTTTTCATCATGCATGACATTAAACTATAATCCACAAACTATGTATGGATTTATTCCCATCTTGATGGGGTACATAATAATTACCAAACACTTTTCTTCGAGTTTAGCCCCAAGTCAGGCCAGCTCTATCCTATGGACAAAAGAATCCCATCGGGAACACATGATGTGGTGTGGACTGCTTATGTCCTCATTCACGTCAGGATATGTAACATGCCTCACATTTCTTTTCTAGGTAACAGTATCTTGAATGAAATACTTCAAACTAAGGTTCTACCCTGAACAAGTTCAGGATGACCCATGTTAACTATGGGATGTGTCAGCTTCCTCTCTAGAGAGGATTTCCCCTACCAGCATTGGTCTATGACCACACTATGGTTAATAAATATGTTTGGCTTGATTATCATCCATATGGGATATGTAGTGACGTCCGTGCATTTTGCCTTGGGACCAGCCCCAGATTCAATAACCTTTCTGGCACCTCGGTCTCAATTACGGTCCAATCTCTATGACCTTATACTAGGAGCCTATAGTTTTTGAAACATGACTTTAAACTGCTAGCCTCGGTCCAAGCAGTATGACCTTAAAACAATGTGCAACATCCTGGTCATATGAAGTTAAGCTATTCCATTCATCATCTTCATCTGTATGATGTAAAACATAAAGTCATTCTAGGTCATTACTAGAGAGGTCCTTTCTGAAATTAGTTATGATCCCTAATTAGACCGATGATCTCACCTAATGTGTTTCCATCACGGAGGCATAATTTCAAGAGTGTTGGAATCCATTTGAAAAACCCATCACTCCACCATCCACACTTTGTGTGACCTTTATTTGATTACCATCCCCTTTCATGCATGAAATAACTCCCTAACAGTACAAATTATCGGCCTATGGCTCACCTACTATCATGGACTAACGTTCCGGAAGACTAGTGGATGAAATTTCGAGTTAGGACCCATTTTTTTAACATAGTCAGTGGTCAGACCTCATTTGTCATCCCCATATCAAGCAAACACAATAGGGATGTTGTGTTTCGAACATGGAAAACATTTATCCTTTATTGTCATTCCACCCCTATAGTGTTTTGAATTTTGGGTATCATGATTAAAAATTTACACTCCCCTCTGTTCGGATTGATTCTAACACCCTTGGAGTTACCACACTCATGCACTAGATCACATCGAGAAAACAAAAATTCGACTGCTCTGAGAACATCCTTCTCTAGTCATGCCTCCCTATTTATTACCAGAAATAAGGATTGATTTTTTAGACCTCAGATGACAAAATCATGGTTTTAACTCTCATATTCAGATGAAATAACAATGCAGTCATCCCGTGTTTCTCACATCGGGCATGACCCGCGTGAGCTTAGGGATCATTCACTGAATATTTCATGAATGTGATGTAAATGCAGTAAACCAAAAAAAATAATGGAACTCATGCATGCATCCAACATAAAAAAGAAAAGCATGAAATTAAGTTTATAAGTTTACATACATTACATTACCCAAGGATTGGCCCTTACCATGGATGGGTTGACCCCTTCGATAGAGCGTTCCAACTCTACCACTTTCTAGCTTGTGGCATCCAAGATCCGTTGTCACTAGTTTAGCTCCCACTCCTCCTCGATGGAAATGGGGTGCAATTCATCAGACTCGATCCGTGCTTGATTCTCGTCAGTTTAGATAATGACAATCTCCTCAGAGTCTTTCTTCATTTGTTCTTGAGCCTCTATCAGCTGGGCATTCAGTCATGATACGAGCCCGGATTTTTCATCAAGGAAAGTAGAGTAATTATTTTGACATGCCATCAATCACTGGATCTCATTATCAGCCTCCTAGAGTCTCTTGATTTTTATTAAATTCTTCCACTTCCAGCCCATGCCAAGGACACAATTATTCTCCCGAGTCTTCTCTGTTACGAAGTCTCGGATGAGTATATAAGGATGTTGGGAATCCACTCCTCCAGCGCATAGTTCGTGAAACTGGGAATGGATCCTCCTCATCTGGTCTATCTATTGCACTTGGGGAGTCTCCTCGATGAAGCGCTTGATAAGATTCCATGACCGGTGGAAAGATATATTGCTATCCTCTTCATTAGAAGTTGTATCGTCTTGGTCTGTGCGGTCAGAGGGTTCATACGCAAGGAACGCCTCCAGAAACTCATCAGCAGGTCAAGAACCATGTCAAAGGGTTCATCTAGTGTCTGATAAGGAAGGTCAGGAACCATGTCATCTGATTGATCCCCATCATCAAATTACACCTTGATGACTTTAGGTTCTATCCTGCTGATGGTCCCACCCATGATCAGGAGCGCTTCAGCTTGGTCTATATGGGCGTCTACTTCCACAACCACCAGCATTCCCCTGGGAAAGGCATCTCCAGGAGCTTTAGTCATCCTCACCAAGGCATCCCATTTCATTTAAATAACTGTGCATACAAAAAGATCATGGAAATAAATTAACCTAAACAATGGATGACAGTTACAGATTCTGTGAAGAATACTTACAGAGATTGAACAGTTGGTGTCTACCATGATCTGTTGTTGTAGGGACCCCAAGTCGTGGCCCTCCAAATATGGTTGGGAAATCTGAAGACTCTTGGAGAACCACCCTGGGTATCGCTGCCCTATTAGGTATGATGATTGTCATTACTACGGGTGCAGATCCAGAAGTTCCCGTAGCTACATATACCATTGCGCGGGAGAAGGTCTTGCGTATGAGGCCCTCCTAAATAGATAAAATGTTATTTGAGAAGTCCTAAATTATCTGGATAAAGACTAAAGGAATGTAGTTTAGAGTATTTCCTCAAGAGCCTCCACAAACTCTTCCATCCCTGGGTATGAATTTCCAACCTCAACCACCTCCAGAGGGCTCCCTCCACCAGCCTCTTCCCCCCAGAAGGACCCTTCCAATTCTTACGATAGAGGGAATATCTCCCTCAATTCAGTGGCTGACAATTTTGGAGGGGTCGTTCGATCAAGAAACACCTTCACTCAATCCATCATTGGGCACAGAGCATCCTGAGAGTGCATGAAGTCCTCCATCTCGGCAATGTACTTCTCCCCTAGGCCTGAGACACCGCAAATATGGCCCTAGAAGGAACGATCCCCATAAAATCCATCCCGAGATGGTTCATATGGTTCCAAATTTGGGAAGGGTTGAGGAATTGTCTGTTAATATCCCAGATGTCCCAAGCCTTTGGGAAGACAACATTCTCAGGAAAATCTATATAGCACAGCTGCTTCCCCAAAGCTTGAGTGGGTATCCTACGAAACCCCATAGGCAACCTCCCCTCCGGATGAATATTCTCATCCAGCACCACCAAGTACACCGCTACCGCCTGCCTCTCGGTTGGTACGGGTATCACCGCTACTATAGACCCGCCACCACGGGATGTCCTCGCTGCCTTCCAGCCCTGACCTCGAGGTTGAGAGGGTACCACATCACTGACATAGATGACCTACAACTTCAGTATCTCCCCCAAGTAGGATGCCTCCAAACTCTTGGCGTAATCCTTCACTAGCTCATAGATAGCTGTGGGAAGATGTAGCTCATTTTGCATCTTCCCATCCTCCCATGTGAACATGATACACATCTGCCTCATCACACATGGGTTATCCTCATGGCGCACTCCCAAGTAGACCTATGGGGTGAGCCTCTTCATGAATCAGAACTACCTCACGAAGTAGTGAGGGGTGTACGGATCACAGAGAGGCTCACAGTCAACTCGCGCCACCAGGAATCCACCCCGAAAGGCCAAGAGGTAGGAACAATGCTCCTCTATTCCCTGGACATCATCGATGAACACACCTGTTGGTAATGGGAAAGGGTTTAAGTTGAACTCATATGCCTTCCAGAACCTATTAAGCACTAGAAGTAGGTTCATATTTCTAAAAAAACTCCCCATCGTGTTCAGAATAGCCAGTCGGAAGTCTGCCCCTGGAAGAGAAATGGGGTTTGGGTATTCATAGATTCCCCTAATATGCACCGCTATCCACCCATACAGAAGATATAATAGCCTGCATACCCTGTGTGGCTTCTTTCCTTCGCTGATATCCCACAACACCTTATACATCATGACAAGCATTGGGATCCCTAGGTTGACCCTATCCCTTGTTTACAATGCGGATTCCATGATGAATGTTCTCGGTTGCACACCCATGTTCGTGTCCCTTACTGGCATAATCCATCCATAGATGAGCACTGAAATTAATGCAGCCAACCTAACCACCGATTTCTCCTCGATGTAGATACTGAACCCCCAGGTCTTCAACTGGTTTTCCTCTACGAGTCTTTAGTAGGAGTGCTCCTTTCTGCACTAAACCCCCTTCGAGCAGGTTGGATACCTCACCGCAAATTTCCCATATTCAAGGGAATTCAGGAACCGATTGAATCACCACTTAAAGTGGATATCCCTCACAGACTGCTTATCCTCCCTTGGTACTAGGTCTACCAATTCCATTTCTAGAAACGACATTTTCTCTGGGTACTCCCAAGTATTCTCGACAGGGAGGAACTCATCATACATCGCCCCCAGTATTAGGACCCCTATGATTTAGTGAAGGTCCCTGAGGATGATACCAGCCTCCCCATGGTGAAAATAAAAAGTGCTGGTCCTCAAAGACCACCTAATCAGAAACTCTAACAACAACTACTTTAGCTAGTAGATGTGGAATTGAGGAGCCCATCCCGCTTCATATAGTCCCAATTCCCTCAACTCCACACCAAAATCCTTGCATGAGGAACATACCCAGTAATCCCATGCCTAGTCATCTTTGAAGTTTCCGCCCGGGTGTAGATCCCACTCATCGGTCCATCCATTCTCTAGGTTCCCCAAGGCGGACTTTATAATGGTGTGATATAGTGGGGGATACCTCTGGCTTAAATGCCACCCTGTCAACTTTATTCACATTTTTATACAGGTAGTCAACATCAACAGGTGTGTGATCCTCCTAAGTATGACCATCAACCACCCTAAACCATTGGCTCTAGTACAACGTACTTCTGAGCAAAAAGATGGCTCGTCCCTGCTTGCTTAAGAAATGATAACATCATCCCTTAGGCCAAAACTGTATAAGGGAAACCTATTACACAAAGGATAGTTCTTCTAAACATCCGACAACATCTCCACCAGTGATTCGTGGTCTGAGTGGCTCCACACACACTCCACAATACCCATATTACTATCCATCTTTTCCCCCTAGACATCATCCACAAGGACCCCCTGGAAGCTTCTTGGTGTGCCATTCTATCTCAAAGTTTTTAAACTTTTTTGTTCTTGATCGTGGAACTCGGTCGCAGAGCTCATTTTCAGAGCTCGATCATAGAGATAGGATGTAGATCCCTTCCTCTGACCTTGTAGGCATAAGCTACAGAGCACACGATCACAAAATCTGAAGACTCGTTGTGCACCAAAAAGAAAAAAGGCTTGATTCACAAAGAGTATTCACATAGCACACATAGTTTTGTGAATAGAGAGCCCAAGAATGAGAATTCAAAGATGTAAAAAGGAAAAAAAAGGTTCAGCCTCCTCTATTTATAGGCTATGACCCCCTTACCTTTGCGGAGAGCCTATCTGCAGCCAGATTTACGGCACTATCAACCTGCACATCGCCTCTTCGCATTGTAACCCTGCTTCACAATATGGGTTTTCGATTGGTCTAAATTTTTTGGTGATTTACCCTCAGACTTAGACCCTCATTTTCTTCACAGATCCAAGTATGAGGGGGGGGATTTGTTGGCACCAAAATATGTTTTCAGAGGAAAAGTAGGTAAAGAGGAAACTATTGTATAATGAGATTTCACACGAAGCCCCTTTGCGGAGCCCCTCTGCATCGCGGCCGGTGCAAAGCCGAAGCCTCCCTCTATGGCTGACGTAGAGTAAAATAGGTGGGAGGTTTAGTGGTTATGATGAAATTGATCAGAATCTTCATGTTGTGGAGAAAATCGGATCACCTCTACGATTCCTTGGAACATGATAGAAGCCTCCATGAGTGCCACAGAGGGAATTCAAGAGGTCTCTGCGCCAAGGAGGGGATGAAGGTCAACTCCGTGGTTATGAAAAAAATGACAGAATCTACAGATGATCGCAAAGCACCATGTGGCTTCTTATCAAGCTATCCGAGATTCACGCTGCCTCCTACCTATAAATACTGGGTTCCCCCTAAACCCAAAGGATGGATACCCATAACTTTCTCTTTCTTAGCTCTCAAATCACAAAGCACCTTATACTCTGCAAAACCTTAAGAAATATGAGATCTTCAAGGTACTTAAGCATTGCGAATTACCTTTACCTTAGTTCAAATACAACCCCTCTTCAAGAAGGTATTACCTTTGTGGATCCTATGGGCCATTGGGAAGGAAAGAGATTTCTAATGAGACTCGGGTCTTCACAAAGCACGTAGGCTTCACAAAGTACCTTCCATGCACATGTAAACCACATTCTATGGAATGATCACTGTGATTCACAAAGTAAATTTCTTCACAGTGATATACTTTGTATGGTACCCATTATTCATGATGTACTACTCTGCAAAATCCTTTCAACTTCACGAAGCACCTTTCATATGCATTTATACCCTATGACCAGGCTAGGCCACTTCACTTCATGAAGCATACCCCTTTGCGAATTCCCTCTACTACGCGGAGAATGAGACCTTCGCAAGGTATTTTCCTGTGAATCCATTTGCTTCATAAACCCTTATCATGTAAGACCCTCCAAGTTTGTACGAAGTGACTTCAAGGTCCCTTGGGTGCTGTTTCACATTTCATTGATTAGACTCATGATTCTTCGCATAGGCACGCTAACAGCTATTTATTCTTCGCATAGCCATGCTAACATGATCCCCTCAATGGATCATTCCATATAACCACCTCACTATGGCATTAATGATGCCTTACCTTCCCCAAGGGTGGGTGGGTATCAATTATGTAAGTAATAGGGGTGCAAAGTGAACCCACCTCGTCCTTGATGCATGACTTTAAACTGCCAAGAACCATCATCCTTAGCACATGATGTTAAAATGTAGCCTCTCCCTATGCAATATACACAGGGTGACTTGTCTCGTACATTCTGCATGCCCTCTCATCTCCATGAGAGTCAGATCTTCCTCACACGGAATGAGATCCTCTTTTTTGGAGTTGAGTCTATTCACAGGGAAGGGAAACCACCTTGGTGTAATACCCTAGCATTTCCTATGGGAGGTAGCATCCTTGATCCTGATTTCTTCTTCGGTGCACAAAGGTTAGAGGAGATATGGAACTGGGTCCTTCATTACCTTGTCCTTCTCCCTCTGGGATTTTTCTCCATCAGTCCTCCATCATGGAGTAATTCTCAATCTCTATCTCCCCTGGCCTCTAACCAGGTGTAATCCCCGCTTCATCCCTCGCGTACACACCTTTCGCTACGTGATCATTAGTTTTTTTCTACCTCTTGTTTCTTACAACGATCATGACTCATGTGGGCTTAGAGTAAGCATTGACCACAAAACTGTCCTTGGGACTTTGTATTGATTACCATCGCTTGAACCAATTTAAAGTAAAGAACCTATATCCTCTTCTATGGATTTATGTTTTATTTGATAAGCTAAAGGGATTATGTTGGTTCTTGAAAATAAATTTACGGTCAAGATATCATCAGATGAAAGTGATGGAAGAGGACATTTAGAAGACTTATTTCCATTATTATTATGGGAGTTATGAGTTCATTTTGACGATGGTTAGTGTGATGAATTATCCATCCATGTTCATGTGGTTATTGAACATAGTGTTCAGAGAGTTCTTAGATATGTTCATGGTTGTTTTAATCTATTAAATCCTTATGTAATCTGTATTTGAGGAGGATTATATAGATAATCCAAATTCCATTTTGGGAGTTCATCATCATGAGAATCTATTCAGGATGTTTTCAATGTGTGAGATCTAAGTTCATGAAGTCTATTTCTAGGCTTGTAATACAGCTATGGTGTATCATATGGAACATCCCCCAATGATGAGCATAATAGAATATATTTTTCACATGCTTCAAATATTTCTGTGTCTTTATGATGACTCTTATGTCATCTACTAAGGCGAGATCAATGTTGATGATGATGAAAACATTTAGGAGTGGCTTATGGAGAACTAGGACCACCATGGGAAGGGGTTCCATAGACATTATATTCCCATAGTTTGCATCATATTGTGACACAATTCTATAGAGGATAGTACCTGAGAAAATGATTCACATATGTGCACTCAATACCCCTATTTTTTTGTGTTTATCTCTTATATTGTAGCATTTTACTCTTTTTTATTCTAACCTCTCTAGTTTATGACATGGGTCCCTCCTATTATTTTTTACTAAACATTATATCATTTGAGAGGTATCTACCTTGGAAGAGTGTTTAGGATATTGTTATTATTACTACATGGTTTTAAACATTTTCCATCCAACTGAGGTAGTTGATATCCTTTGATGGTGAGATCCTTGTGAGTTATCTTGTGTGGTGGATATTTAGATGACCAAATTTTAGTTTTTTCTTTTAGTTTGGTGTTAGATTCTCAAGGATTATAAATTATTGAGATGCATCTAATGTAAGGGTAAAAATTAATCTAGCCTGACCCTTTGTGTATTTCTGAAGCCTGTGGATCTCAGAGAAGCCATAGAGTTGGTATAGATGTTTTTGGCTAATAAAATATAGAATCATTTATAATTCATCACATGTAAGTGCTTATTATTCTGAATTTGTGATTCACAGCTTGTGTGAGGCTGGTTCATGAGGTGACTAAGGAAATAAATTATTTTGAGGTTAATTGGATTGAGGTGACACATTTTTTTCCAAAACCTAAATCCCATAATTTATGTGATGTTAAAGGGTTTTCCACCATGAAAATGTGATGTCTAGTGCACCTTTAAAAGCTGATGAACCTTGTGATTTTCTCAAACCCTACACTTTTTTTACACTCTAGGTGGCTAACAGCTCTCCCTCTAAGAATCTTGGAATACCTTTGATGGGGATTGATTCATGTCCATACTTATTCAATATGTGGTGATCCAAGGTATGTTATACCTCTTCTATCATAGTTCTTTTATCTATTTTCTCATGATCCCTCTTATCATGATATGGTGGTCTCTATCCATCATTATAATAGAGTTTTCAATGTTTTTTTTTGTGCAATTATGGTGTGACATCCTTGTAGGGATGAAGAATCTTGTGGGAGTGGTGATCAAGATCTATGATGTTTGTATTTTCTCATGTGAAGAATGCTAACTCCATTGAGGTAGGAGTTTTTTTCCTTTTTAATTATGTGAAATTGTAAGGGTATCATAGTTTATACCCTTGGTTGGATATGGAATTAACCTTATAAATATTGAATCATATTAATAAAGAATTGAATTGTGATAATTTGTCTTTACTTTCAACCATGATAATAGTTTGCCCAATGTTTTGCTTTACATTGTTCTTACTATGATATGTTTGTTTTCATGTTTGGTCATGCTTTTGATAAATATGTTGTTCTTGATAAAAAATGATAAATGACATAAAACCTAAATTAATTGTTAATTAATTTTACAGATAATAAAGAGTTATGTTTATTGAATATTGTGTTTACAATAATTATATAATGATCAAATTGATACGAGTATGCATGTTTAATTGAATATGTAATTTCATGTGTTGATATAATTTGATAAATAATGTGAAGCATGTTAATTCTTATTGAGGTAATGAATTAAAGGCATGATAATTAATTTTAAATCCAATTTTTTTGGAAAGTATAATATGTGTTAGAAGGAATGTTTAAATTAATTGTTTAATTAATATATAATATTATTATAGCTTGATTCCATAGGTTACCCATAGTTGGAACCTATGAATGTGAACCAATTAATTCAACATGGAATAAAAAACAGTTGTTTAATAAAGTTACTTTCAAGGGCCTGAGTCTCTCATATTCTTTATAAGTATGAGTTCCTTGAGTATAGATCTATGAAATATCATTTATGTTTAAAGGTTGGACGCCATTTTTTAGGGCCTATACTACCCTTTTGGTTATGATTATTTTTTTCATGTTTCTTTTGAGATGTTCTCTAGATTTTAACTTCACTATACAATGTGATATGGGGAATAGAGGCCTAGATTTGATATGATCTTTGGATGCTTGAACCTAGGAAAGATGATGTGATGTTGGATGAGGAGGTCCAAATGATGTGGTTGTATTTGACACTTGTAATGGTAAGATGCATCATGATATGCATGTGGGTGTCGGGAATGGAACCAAATATGATGGAATGGGTTGAATCTATTATTACCTATTGATGTGGTCCTAAGAGATGAGAAGTTATCTTATGAATCTGTTTAATTGTTGATGATTGGGTTTCTTGTTATAATTAAATTCCTTTATCTACTACTTCAGGATGCTAGATGTGCTCATATGAATTTTTTTTCTTGGTGGTAGAATAGGATGGTTTTCATAGCGTACCTAGTTTATGAAATGATTCTAATACTGAAAAAATAAATTTTAAGCCATGGGGTTGGTGTTTTTGGAATGAAAGTGCTAAAAATATGTCAATATTCAGAAATCATGGACTCAGTTTGGATTATTCCTGGAAGTTATAGACTTCACTATCATGATTAATGTAATGTAATGTGGAATAATGTTAACGGAAAATTTAATGGATAATAAATTAATTAATGGAAGGAAATGTTAAAAAATAAATAAGTAATTATTTTAGTTCTTTCAAATTCATGTGTGATTATAGGATATCTGGTCTTAATAGTTGTGGTTAGGAGTCAGAGGTACATTAGCTGCAGCTAGGTCTAAGACTAGGTTATTCCCATGGTATGGTTGTGAGCTATATTGTATCATTTGTATTATGTGATTTCATAACCTACTCCAACCATTTTATTTGGGTGACTAACACTGATTGGACTCTAGGAGGATGTTTTCCCAATATCCCAAAGGGATGATGGATGGATGACTACCCCATCTGCCCCCACTCTCTTCATTTGGGAGTTACTTGAGCTAGTATGCATGATGGTTAGATTCCTCATATATGTTTATAGAGGGTTGTGATGTCTTGTGTTTATTTCACACAAATTATTACTATATATAGTATCCAAAGGATTATTATTGGTATGATGTGTATATTTTTGTGATGAATTATCGTACCTTATATAGTGTATTTGATATAATGTCTTCAGGTATAGTAATTGATGCATGATAAATTCCATATGGATGGTGGTGGATACCAGAAACTACTTGGTTACTATATTGAGTAATGTGATATGGGGTGATGTGATCATGTAGTGTATGAGGTGGTTGTTTTTATTCCTTTCCTAGGTCTCTTTAGGCTGGATTATTTTGGAGAAATATAGACCAGGACATGCGACATTGGGCATAGTAGTTCAATATTGGGGAAGATATAGTGGGGAACCATTGATGTTTCATTATTATATTATATTCTCTCTTGTATTTGATACTTAGTGAGAGTTATCCATGGTGAGGTGGGGAAAATTGTATACTTGTTTAGGCAATGAGTTAGTTTCACTGTTGTTCATTGTGATTTAGCATGAATTAATTATCCTTTTCATGAGAGGCTCTAGGGAGGATACTATAGAGTATACTATTATACTCACCCTAAAAATATATAAACTAATTTTTAGGATTATCAGATTAGTTTGGAGATTAGACTGGATATTACTAGCTTATGGTTTGGTAGGAATTGTTTGGCTTTATGGTCATTATCATCTTTACCTTTTTGGAACATGTAGTTTTCCATTCTGTTTTTATAGTATTATATATAATTTCTTATAAAATATTATGTGTTATAAATACATACATACATACATACACACACACACAGACACACACACACACACACACATATATATATTCTCATTAGGTGTTGATTGGTGTATCTGTCTTATCTCTCCTTTCTACATGTTCTCTTATAAGGTAATTACAGCCATATGTTTGTTTATTATACCATCGGTGTAGTTTCCAACCCATGGCCTACTGAAGTATGGACTCATGAAGTCACCATATCCCTTATTTCATTGTTATCCCAAAATTGGTACGCTTTAGTGGGAGGGGTTCATGAAAAATAAATATTTTATTCTCGAAAGGTTTTATCAATGCATGTTTTCTATCATTGTTCAGATATTTTCTCCTATTGGTAGTAAGTATGGGTAGATGTATAATCTTACTTGATGAATCTCAATGGAATGGGATTTTTAATATTGTCCTTGTATACCGATTGGAAGGGGATTATTCCATATTAGGATCCCCTCTATAGAATTGAAGCAATTGGCTTTGGGTCATAGTTTCATTTCCTTGAAGCTAGGTATGCATAGTATTTTGGAATGGAATTAATGTTTTAATCCAGCCAAGCATAGAAACTCGAGAGCTTGAATATGGATTAAATTCGCTGGTTTAAATTGGATTTTATGGAACCCTCACATTTTGTTCGATATTTCTTCTATAGTTTGGATTCCCATAAAAATGGATATGGCTAAAAAATCAGATTGATTTGGGTAATATAACAATATCCTTATTGAAGTTGATCATTCATCCACTATGTTCGATAATGTGAAACTCTCCACTTTAGCTGATGATTTAACATTACATATTGAATATAAAACAAAACCAACATTTTTGTGTGAACTAGAAGTGCAATAGACACATTCAAGATAACTAAACTAAGGATGTTGTTTTCTATTTATGTTCATTTATTAGGAATGATACAAATAAATGTATAATGGATAATAATATAGATAAATATAAAGGTGGAAATCTAAATATTGTTAATGTTGTGGATGTACAGTAGGGAATTTCTCAATTAGATGTTTTGGTATTGGTAAAAGACAATAAAAAAATTACAAAAGGGTAATATTCTTATCACGAGCAAGAGAACTATCATGGGTACCCCATTGATATTAAGGAAAGAAGATGGGAGTAGAATCTTTCCAATAATGTTTATCTTAATCTATAGGGTGTAAAATTTCCAACTAAATTTGATGCTTGATATGTGCCCTATAGACCACTCTCATAGGACCATCCACAGGTGGTCTGTGAGACATGTGTTAGTTCCCAATCAAATACTCTAGAAGTAGGGTCATAAAAGACTGATATCTTATAAGGTGGATCTAAAAGATTAAAAACTTGTAAGGCTTTTGTAGAATCCAATGTTTTATTTGATCGAGATCTAAATTTCGAAACAGTACATGGAAAATGGGATGATGAGGAAATTCCTCAGGAAAATAATAAGGATGAATGGGATAATTTATAATTAGATATACAGACTAATTTTGGTAAGAATTTTTTTAAAGTGGATAGGTTTTTGGAAGCATATAAGAACAAATGAAAATTGAAAAAGGAGGCTACTCAAAATTTTATCAATGCTTTGCATGGAACATCAGACTGGAAGGACCATGCCTTATACTCCCAAGATAATTTTTTTTGATATTTTTAGGAAAGTTTCCTTAGAGAAGTAAGGAGATAATTATTTGAGTGCATACAAGGATAATAGTTCATCCCTTGTAAAAAATGTTGAATATAACATGATTTCTCATAATTCCTCAGAGGAGGTTTATTGAAAATACACTCAGAAATAGAACTCCATGGAGAAGGAAAAATTCATTAATGATAGATAGGATGATTCTAATGATTCAAGTGGCTCTAATGGTTCTTGAAAACATTCAAATAAATTGAGATGAGCTAAGAATTATAAGGGTTGAGTTCGTGGGTGTGATTAGATAAATTTAGGGGCTCAATATAATGAAATCCTCAACTATCAGGTTAAGATTATAAAAAATATTGTTTTGTAACTATTTAGTTCACGTCACTTTGATGTGGAAAACCTTACTATGTTTGACACCTAAATTTTTTGGTTTTATATTATTCTCATTAATAATAGGGAACTGGGCCTAGCTCATTTGATTAAAAAATAAATAATAATTAAATTTCATAAATTATAAAAAATATTAAAAGGAAATAAATAGTATATATTAAATAAAAATATAAAAAATGAATCTAATTTTTCATTTAAAATCACAATATATTAATAATATTATGTTAATAATAAAATATAAATGAATATTAAATATTGAATAAATTTCAGAAATATATTGTGTGTGTGTGTTCTTTTATATAAAATTTCATTAATTACATATATGTGTGTGTGAAATTAAAGTATATATATATAATAGAAGTTTTATATATGTAAAATTGAAAAAAATGATGTTAATATAATATGTTATTAAACCTCTATCAATACTAATTGGTCAACATTTTAAATTAATATTAATTATTTTTATACCATTTTTTACTAAATATATGACTTTTAAAGTGTTAATACATAGTATTTGTTGGACTTCTCATGTTCTAATCATGTTTTATTGATCAAAAATCCTATTCAAACTTGTTAATAATGTGTAAATTATCTCAAATTCATGTGTACTATTGTTTAGTCTCTTTACGCTTTAAGTAAAGCCATTCAATATCTTAAGTTCTATACATCAAGTTTGACTAATGTACACTATATTTACTTTACTTTATAATGATTTCCTTGATACATGATCAAGTCTAATCCATTCTATAAATATCACTGCTTTAGTATGAATACAAATATTTGGCTAAGTCTGAGACACTATGAACAATCAGACACCATGACATCCAGACACTGTGACATTCAGAGACCATGAAAAATCAGACACCGTGACATCTAGACACCGTGATATTCAGACACTGTGAACAATCAGATACTGTGTCATCCAGACACCGTGACCATGAGACACTGTGACCATGAGACACCGTGGACCAAACACCATGACCATGAGACACCGTGAATGAGACACCATGGCCATGAGATACTGTGACCAACCATCCACTATGACCATGAGACACTGCTTCAAGAATACACTGATTCAAGGACACGATGTTCCATGACATACTGTGACACTGTTTCTTAATCTATTTTTTCATTTTTCAATTTAATCTCTAACAGTCATATTTGATGTTTTTAAATGAACTGAAATAATTAATGTTTCTTTATAGACATGTCACCTGATAGTACGAGGTATGAGGTGCATAATACATGCAACATGTCACCTCCAACAAATTTAATACAAGATAAAAGAGTAGTGAGGCCTAGAAGAAAATGAGGCATGAAAGATACAAGTGAGTGTAATCACGACAATGAAGAACACACTTAGAGCATTTTCGAAAAGAGAATCAACCTATAAAACTCAATCCTACTAAAGAACACACGAAGCATACACGAATCCCAATATTAAGGACATCTTATCACTATGAACACCATGAAGAACACACGATAGATCTAGATAACTTTCGATACTCTGTTTTTCACACGAAGACTCAATTTCTACATCTGCTTCATCTTAGAAGCCAATTCTACATAGACAAACACTTAGAGAACTTCTAAAATTATGTCAACATTTCTACTCTATTGTGTATCATTTTATTATCTTTCAAGTAGTGTGTGTGTTCGTACAAAACCACATATTGTCTCCTACATTAAACTGAAGGATACAAGATATCCTTTTATAAACATCTTTTCATGCTTGTATACCCACGTATAAGTGTGGAAGAGGTCCATCTGTGGCCTGGTACCTTGTTCCCATGAAGAAATGTGGAAGAGGTCATGTGACCTGGATAGTCATGTGTACTGTTGTTAACCCCGATCTAGGGTGTGGATCAATTTTATTTATATAAACTGCTTGGTGATAGGTGATCACCAAGTGGAGTTGATTAGGTCTTGACTTGTGACTGAACCACTTGTTTTATATTCGTTGTGCTATTTAATTTAGTTTTCTCTGTTTTACTATTTAATTCAGAATTCACTAAATTTTCTTTGATAGTTAATCTTGGAAAGAAGTTATAATTTTTTTTCCTTATTATAATAACTTCAAAAGTAATATTAATAATTAATATTAGGATTAATATGAATTAATCAATATTCTAAGAAGTTATTTAAACATTCAAACTCTCATAACCATATTAATTTGATTAACTGGGTCGTATTTAACTTTATTGGGTAAACCTTTTAAGAATAATTTTTGAACAGAAATTTTTATAGATACTCAATCACCCCCCCGTCTTGAGTAATCTACTCTGACCAACATTTGGTATCAAAGGTTATTTATTAAGACTCGTTTTTATTTAACCTTATTCAACTGTGATTGTAGTTGTACTTTAAAGATATGTAAAGATCTATTAATTCTAAATTTCTATCTATTTAAAAGTATTTATTTATTATGGATAATAGATTGGAAGGTTCTGAAACCAATATACCACCATTCTTTAATGTAACCAATTATTCTCAATGGAAAATCAAAATGAAAATGCATTTAGAATGTATGAGTTTTGATATATGGTCTTCAATTCTAGATGAATATAATATTTCTACTACTAATAGAACCACTTGGGATGAAGCTACCAAAACTTCCTAAAATAACAATTTCAACGATATGAATGCTTTATATTTATCTTTAGAAGATGAGGAATTCAATAGAATTTCTTCTTGTAAAACAGCCCATGAAATATAGGATACCTTGTCTATTTCACATGGAGGAACATCCAGTGTAAAATAAATGAGAATTAATACTTATACTATTAAATATGATAAATTTAAAATAAAACTTGATGAGCCTATTTCTAACATGTATCTTAGGTTCAATGAAATTGTCAAAACAATGATCTCTCTTGGAAGAGAAGTCACTACTAAGGAACAGATCTTGAGAATTCTTAGATGTCTACCTAAAAGATGGAGAGGAAACTTTGTCTCTATTAGAGAATCATACAACATCAATAAGATACCTATAAAATAACTCATTGGGAATCTTATGATGTATGAAGAGG
This sequence comes from Viscum album, assembly GCA_963277665.1. Classification (NCBI taxonomy): domain Eukaryota; kingdom Viridiplantae; phylum Streptophyta; class Magnoliopsida; order Santalales; family Viscaceae; genus Viscum; species Viscum album. The sequence continues at coordinate 424,639,425 of OY728134.1, forward strand.
ATATGAAATTCAACAAGGAAGAGGAGGATGAACCAAAAAATAAATCAGTTGCATTCATGACCACCACCTTGAAACACAATGAAAAAGGGAAGTTGGAAGCTTGTGTAGAGAGTTACAGCAGCAAAAAATCATCACATGATAGTGATGAGGAGAAGGCTCAATTACCCAGATGATTTAAAATATTTTACAAGAAGAAGAACATTTTCAGAAAGCCTAACTTCAAGGGAATATATGACCAAAAAGGAAGTTGGAAGAAGGATTGGAAAAGAAGTGACAAGACTGATGATATTGTATGATATGAATGTAATCGTAAAGGAAATATCAAGGCTGACTGTACAAAGCTCAACTACAAAAGGAAATATGAGGGCAAAGATAGAAAATATAAAAAGGAAATTAAAGAAACCTAGAGTGCTTCTGAGGACAGTTCAAATGAATCAGAAACATCACATGATGAATAAGATAACAAAGCCAATATGTTTTTTTATGAAAAAAAACATCAGAGGTAACACTAGACTCCTTTTTACATAATTCATAATATTCTGGAGATGAGAGTGACTCTAAAAATATTTCTAATGAAGATATGTTTGAATACTGCAATATTCTTGAAGAAACATGAAATGAACTAAAAGATAAATATAAATCTTTGAAGAAACAGTATGCTCTTACTGTGAGTGTTAAATTTGAACTCACAATTGAAAAAGAGAAAAATGTTCAACTGCTCAAGGAGAAAAATGAATTAAAAATGTCTAATGAGAATTTGATGAATGACTTAGAAAAGTTTACCAATGGGAAAAATACTCTTACTCAAATTCTAGGAAAACAAATTTCCCCTAAATATAATAATGGCATTGGTTATCAACCTGATAAAAGAAATCATGGTAGAACAAACTTTGTTTCTAAATCTAGGATATACTGCTTTACTCCCAGTTCTAGAAACAAATCAACTAGATCAAGTTATGATACACTTTCTACCATTTCATGTTTTTCTGGACCAAATAGGGTTTATTTTTCAAATACTTTCCATGATGCTTATAGGAAACCTGTGAGGAAGATATGAATTCTTAAAGAACTTATCACTAATGTTACTAGACCCAAAAAATTATGGGTACCGAAATCTGTTTTTTCTTGATCATTTTGTAGGAAAGATGCTTAGAGAGTTCCTATAAAATTTTATGGTACTTGGAAAATGGATGTTCATGGAACATGATAGGAGACTACTCATGCTTTAAGAACCTAATAGAAAATGATATAGGACATGTCAACTTTGGTGAAAATTCCAAAGGAAAGATCATTGGCCTTGGCCAAATCAGTAACTCTTACTCAGTCTTAATTTACAAAGGAATTTTTGTTGATGGATTGAAATATAATCTTCTTAGTATTTCACAATTATGTTATGATGGATTTCATGTTATATTTGAAAATAATTCTTGCAATGTTTTAAATTCTGAAGAAGAATTAGTGTTTTCTGCGTCAATAAAAAAATGTATACTCCGTTAACTTAGATTTTTTAGTTTCACATAATGATTCATTCTTAAGTGTATTTCATAAAGATTCTTGGAATTGGCATATGAGACTAGTAAACTGTAATATTCACTCCCTTAGAAAGCTAACTAGAAAACGATTAGTCAAAGACCTACCCAAACTTGAGTTTCCATATGATAAAGTGTGTAATCCCTTTTAAAAAGGAAAACAACACAAATTTTACTTCAAACCAAAGAAAGAAGTGTCAACTACTCAACCTCTCAAACTGGTTCACATGGATTTTTTTTGACCATATAGAGTATCTTGTTTAAATGGGAAGCACTATGTATATATTATTGTAGATGATTTTTCTAGATATACTTGGACCTTCTTTATGGCTCAAAAAAGTGAAGCCTTCTCACATTTTACCAAATATGCCAAGTCTGTAGAAAACCTTAGTGGACTTAAAATTAAATCCTTAATAATTGATCATGGATGTGAGTTTGAAAATCAAGAGTTTGAATCCTTTTTCTCACAAAATAGATATAGTCACAATTTCTTTTCCCCTAGGACACCTCAACAAAATGGAGTTGTAGAAAGAATAAATAGAACCCTACAATAAATTGCTAGAACAATGCTCAATGAAGATGACATACCTATTCATTTTTGGGCTAAAGATGTCAATATAACATGCTACATAATCAATAGAGTGTTAATTAGACCTATTATTAAAAGGACTCCTTATGAGTTATGGAATAATAGAAAACCCAAAGTTAGCTACTTCAAAGTTTTTGGTTGCAAATATCTATCCTTAATACTAAGGAAAATCTTGAAAAATTTGCATCTAAGAGTGATAAAGGTATATTTTTAGGATATTCCATCTCTAGTAAAGCGTATAGAGTGTTCAATAAAAGAACTAAATGTGTGGAAGAATCTGTCCATGTCAAATTTGATGAAATAGATCCGCATGAGCCTAAAACCATTCTAGAGAACCTAGAGGATGATGTATCAAATCTGTACATTAATTCAAAATCCTAGAACCATCGTATGAAGGAATCTATAAAAACTTCTAGTTCTGGAAATTCTTTGGACTCAAGTCACAATGAACCTGAACCTGTTGATGAACCTGAAATCTCTAGTCCTTCCTTTCCTTGATCTGTTAGAACCCTTAAGAACCATCCCTTAGATGTTGTTGTAAGTGACTTAGATAAAGTAACTCAAACCATATATTCTCCTAGAAATAAGGTTGAACATCAAGTATTCTTGTCACAACTTGAACCTAAAAACATTAATGATGCTATCAATGATGAATTTTGGGTGATGTCTATGCAAGAAGAACTTAATCAGTTTGAAAGGAACAATGTTTGGAAACTTGTTAAAAGACCCAAGGACACATTCACCATAGGCACTAAATGCGTGTTTATAAACAAGGTAGATGAAGCTAGAAACATACATAGAAACAAGGATAGATTGTTTTCACAAGGCTATAGTCAAGAAGAAGGAATTGACTATGAAGAGACCTTTTCACCAGTAGACATACTTGAAGTCATATGAATTCTTCTTGCTTATGTTGCACATCTAAATTTCAAACTATATCAAATGGATGTTAAGAGTGCATTTCTGAATGGATATATAGCTGAGGATGTCTTTATTGAGAAACCCCCTAGTTTTACAAATCCTCATTTTCCAAATCATATTTTTAAATTATCAGAAGATTTATATGGTTTAAAACAAGCTACAAGAGCTTGGTATGATAGATTAAGTACTTTTCTTATTTCAAAAGGATTTAAAAAGGAATAGATGATCCTACCCTTTTTATAAAATTAATTTCCAATGATGTTTTAGTTGTTAAAATTTATGTAGATGACATTATCTTTGGATCTTCAAGAAATTATTTATGTATTGAATTTTCTAAAATGATGAAAAATAAATTTTAAATGAGTTTAATGGGGGAACTAAAATTCTTTCTTGGATTTCAAATCTTTCAAAATAATGATTGTATTATTTTAAATCAATGTAAATTCACTAGAGATATTCTAAAAAAATTTGGACTAGATAACACTAAAAGTAGTGACACTCCAATGAGTACCACTGTTAAGTTAGATCTTGATGAAGATGAAAAATCTATTGATCAAACCACTTATAGAGGAATGATTGGATGTTTACTCTACTTGACTACTAGTCGACCAGACATTATGTTCAGTGTGTGTATGTGTGCTTGTTTTCAAGAAAATACTAATGAATATCATTTAAATTTTGTTAAGATAATTTTCAAATACCTCAAGCATACACCCAATCTAGGACTGTACTATCCTAGAGGAAAATCAGTTGAGTTAGTTAGTTATTCTGATGCTGACTACAGAGGCTGTAAGTTAGATAGAAAAATCACCTCTAGAACATGATACTTTTTAGAAAGTCACTAGTATCATGGTGTAGTGAGAAAAAAAATTTGTTCCATTATCTACTGCAAAAGATAAATACATAGCTACTATTAGATTTTGTGCACAAATTTTGGGGATTCAACACACAATACTAGATTATGGATATCAATTCAGGCATGTACCTATAAATTGTGACAACACAAGTGCTATTAACATCTCAAAAAATTATATTTCACATTCTAGGAAAAATCATATTGATGTAAGACATCACTTTTTGAGAGAAAATTATCAAAAAATTGATATCACTTTTGAATTCATTAGAACCAAACATCAGCTTGCTGATATATTCACTAAAGCATTAAATTTAGAAAGAATAAATTACATCATACATGAACTAGGAATGATAAACCTTAAGTAAATATCTTACTGTTTCATATTTTACTATCTTAAAACTTACTGTTTCATGTTTACGGTCTCACAGTTATAATTTCTTGGTTACTGTCTGACACTTACTATCTCAAAAAAAGATCACACAATCTAGAAATTACACTATTACGGACTCACTATGAATGCCTATTATGGGCTCACTATGAATGCCTATTACAGTCTCACCGTGATAGTCAGTTACTGTCTCACCATGATAATTAGCTACTGTCTCACCATAATAATGATTTGTTATTTTATTTATAAATTAGAACCCATATCACTGTAATTACCTATTTTACCCTTTTACTTTCCTCCACTTTTATTTTTTTGATGTTTAGTATTCCTAAATGATAAAATAAAGGAAGTGTCACTCATTCTTCACTCAAGCTTTCTTCTATTAAATCAAATCGTAACCCTTTTCCACCCTTTCAACCCTTCTCTATCGAACCTTTAATACATGCCCAGGATAAAATACCCTTCTTCGTCGACTCTTGAGAATCATAGCTCAAAGAAGAAGATCTCACCTAAAATAACACCCGAGGGTCCTCTGAATCCAAATCTGGTGAAACGAATAGTAGTACCTGAGAAAGAGATATGCCCTAAGTGTATTCTATTGAGTAAGTCTCTAGTTTTGAAAATATTAAAAGAGAAAGGCTGGTTAGTGTGGTTTTCAAAAGAAGATAGACATATCTACCATAATCTAGTGGCTCAATTTTATCAGTATGTTCAGTTTACTTTTGATTCTAAAGATGGCTATGCTGTAAGAAGTTGGATAAATGGCAATAGATGCACATTCTCTTCAAGGTTATGGGCTGCATGCCTTAGGATACCTCATGAAGGCATCTGTGAGGACAATCAGAGAGGTCCTCTACCTCTTAGAAAATTCTTTATTTTGGAGGAGGCCTTGAAAAGTTTAATTGGAAATGGAACCTAGAGAAGAGCCATTGTTGTTGAGCTATATAGAAAATCTATACTTCTTTTTATGTTTATTCAAAACTTGATTATCCCCATAAAAGGTGATTTTACTGTACTTAAATATCAAGATATATTTTTGATTCATCTCATGAAAGATGGACATAAGATCAATATTTGTAAGTATGTCATAGACCATATGTGTGAATTGATCAAGAACACATCCAATTCAACCTCTATATTCTATTCTCGGCTTATCCCAACCATGTTACATGCTAAATGATTGGTTGGACAAAATGAAGAAGTTTTCAAGGATCATGAGTTCTATCTTTCAAAAGTTATTATAAAGAGTATGAAGATCAATTGGAATCCTTGGAAAAAGGCATTGGTGGAAGACAATGAGAGGATCTATGAAAAGTTTAACTCAGTGGAACATCCCTCAAGACCTAAAGGTTTTTCTGATCCTGGATTGGAACCAGATGAATTTGCTGAGTATTCTGAAGAAGAAGTAGAAGAAGAGGCTACTGTGCCTCCCAAAGAAACTTTTCTTGATGACGATGAAAATACTCCTGCTCCTCAAGTAGTAATTGAGAAAGAAATACCTATTCCTAAAGATACTACTGATCTGGAAGACAAACCCGGAGTTGAAAAAGAATATGTTTCTAAAGAAACTAAAAAGGATGTTGTTGAAGAAAAAATAGAAGAAGAAATTCATGTTATAAAAGAAGCTACCCTTGAGGCACTCCCAGAGGAACAAGATATTCCTGAAGTCATTCCCTCAGCTGAAGATAGAATGGTGCTAGATTTTCAGATGGATATACAAGAAATGATTGAGGAAGAAAGTAATGAACTGGTGGAAATACATCAAGGTTCTAAGTCCATGAGTCTTGAGAAGGATTCACCTATTGAGGCAGAGCAACCTCCCAATCTAGAATCTATTGAAGTTCCAAACTCAATTGATCCAAGCTCAGTGGACACATGGTATAAATTCCCCAGTTTTTATGATGTGACTGACTCATAGGATGTCTCAGTCAAAAGTCTTGATCTATATACAATGTTCCAATTGAAATATTTCTCTGATCTTGCACCTAAAAATATCTTGAGCCTGTATCAACCTCTATTTATGAGCCTTCACAAGATCCCTCAGTCTTAGTTAATAAGGATGGCCTGAAAGAATTTGGAGCAACCATTTTGGCTAGAGATGAAAAGATCATGAATACCCAACCAGATCCTATAACAAATTGAAGTGAAATAGATGCTTCACTATTGCTGGAGAAAATTATTTGGAAGATTCAACCCAGGATGCTCCATGAGAATCAGGAAACCAGAATTGAAAACAAGATACATAGTGATGAAGTAAAGACTCTAAGGGGTATGATTGAAGAAATGCAGAAAGTGATGAATTCTAGATCAGAGCCCACTTATCAACCTGTTGAGACTCCTATTTCTTAAACACCATAGGATATTTATTCTCTAATTCAACCTAAATTAACTTCCTTATCTGAAAATGTAGATGAATGAAACAAACAGATAGTGCAATAGATGCGTGAGCTTGTTGTTGGTCTTAACAAGCTAACTGATGAGTATAAGGGGTGCCTTCAGAAAGTTCTCAATCAACTGAAATCTCTTACCATAGCTGTCACTGCTTCTAATGCCTATGGTAAATCTTATTAATCTTCCTTAGACAATGATCTGCTCAGAAAAACGTTCAAATAGGAACTTCAGGCTGTGCTTAGTGGTTTTAATGAAGAATCTCTATCTGAAGTTATCAAGAATAGTGACAGAGTTCTTTATTTGGTTAGAATCTATTCTAAGATTGTAAATGATTATTAGTAAGAATTTTCCAAGAAAGTAGACTTCTATTTAATAGGATATTCTCTAAGACTGACATGACCAATCATTTCAAGTACCTTGTGGAAAATCTGAGGATTCCTCATGTTACTCAAGCCTTCAAGACAAAAGTTCAAAAGCTCACAGAGTTCACTCGTCTGTTGGAAAAGTTTATAGAGAACAAGGATGACTTTGAAAATTCCATGCAGTATGGTAGAGAGATCATTGCTAATTTTATCAAGCTTCTGAGGCCCTATCTTCATGTACAAAGTACTGCCATGGTTGCTTCTATGGATACACCTCTGAGACCTGGTTTTCCTACCTTTACCTCTTCCCTAGCCTCCTATTCTATTTCTGTCAGTCAAGCACTAAGTCAGATCAAGCATGTAATCCTTGACCAACAGTTGCCTTAGTCTTCTACTAAACCTACTTTGTCCCCTCTATCTTTGAAGGTCTTCCTTTAATTTCTCTATCAACATGATCACTCCCTTATTCTAATTCAACCTCTGCTCATATGGCTTCTTCTTCTGATGTTACTGCTCACGAAAATGAGAAGTCCAGCCAGTGATGAAGAACAATGACTATTCTGTTTGATAGGGCAGTCTTTTGAATTTTTGTTATTTACTATTTACACTGGCACTTTTCCATATAATTCAATATGCACTTTTTTGTCTCTTTCCTTTTCACTCTTTTTGATAATCCCAAAAGGGGGATAAATCTATATATGTTATATTCACATCAGAGAAATCTATATATGGTATATGCACATTGGGAATATGAAGTTGTAACAAATTTACACTCTAAATTCACATGATTTTTTATCATAAAAAAGGGGGATATTGTTGGACTCCTCATGTGTTAATCATGTTTTAATGATCACAAATCCTATTCAAACTTGTTAATCCTGTGTAAATTATCTAAAATTCATGTGTACTATTGTTTAATATCTTTATTCTTTAAGTAAATCCATTCTAGATATTAAGTGTTATACATCAAGTTTGACTACTATACACTATATTTACTTTACATTATAATGATTTTCTTGATAAATTATTAAGTCTAATCCATTCTATAAATATCACTGCTTTAGTATAAATATAGATATTTGTCTATGTTTGAGACACCGTGAACAATCAGACACTGTCAAATCCAGACACCGTGACATTCAGACACTGTGAATAATCAGACACCGTGACATCCAGACACCGTGACATTTAGACACCGTGAACAATCAGACACTGTGACATCCAGACACCATGACCATGAGACACCATGAACCAGACACCATGACCATGAGACACTGTGACCATGAGAAACCATGAACCAAACACTCTGACCATGAGAGACCATAACCAACCAGCCACTATGACCATGATACACTACTTCAAGAAGACACCGGTTCAAGGACACACAATTCCATGACATACTGTGACACTGTTTATTAATATGTTTTTTCGTTTTTCATTTTAATCTCTAAAGGTCATATTTAAAGTTTTTAAATGCACTGAAATAATTAATGTTTCTTTGTAGACATGTCACCTGACAGTATGAGGTACGAGGTGCAGAATACATACAAGTCGTCACCTCCAACACATGCACTCTAAGATAAAAGAGTAGTGCGGGCCAGAAACAAAGGAGGCATGAAAGATACAAGCGAGTGTAAGCACGACAACGAAGAACACACTTAGATCATTTTCAAAAAGAGAATCAACATATGAAACTCAATCCTACTAAAGAATAAACGAAGCATACTCAAATCCCAGTATTGAGGACATCTTCGCATTTTGAACACCAAGAACAATACACACCAGATCTAGCTAAAGCGATACCTTTTTTTTCATAGGAAGACTCAATTTATACATCTACTTCATCTCAGAAGTTCAGATATGCATAGACAAACACACAGAGCACTTATAACCTTATCTCAGCATTTATGCTCTGATGTGTATAATTTTATTATCTTTTGAGAAGTGTGTGTGTGTTTGTATAAACCACCACTGTCTACTACATTAAACTGAAGGATACAAGATATCATTTCACAAACATCTTTTCACGCTTGTATACCCATGGATAAGTGTGGAAGAGGTCCTTGTGTGTCTTGGTAACTTGTTCGCACGAAGAACCATGGAAGAGGTCGTGTGACTTGGAGAGTCATGTGTACTGTTGTTAACCCCGATCCAGGGTGTGGATCAATTTTATTTATATAAACTTCTTGGTGGCAGATGATCACCAAGTGGAGTGGATTAGGTCTCAGCTTGAGACTGAACCACTTGTTTTATATCCGTTGTGCTGTTTAATTTAGTTTACTCTGTTTTAATATTTAATTCAAAATTCACTAAATTTATTTTGATAGTTAATCTTGGAAAAAAGTTATAATTATTTTATCTTATTAAAATAACTTCAAAAGTAATATTAATAAATAATATTAAGATTACTGAGAATTAACCAATCTTCTAAGAAGTTATTTAAACAGTCAAACTCTCATAACCGTATTACTTTGATTAAATGGGTTGTATTTAACTTTATTGTGGAAACCATTTAAGAATACTTTTTAAACATAAATTTTTATAGATACTCTATTCACCCCCCTCTTGAGTAATCTACTCTGACCAACAGTATGTATTATATAAATCATACTTAACGAAATTTTATATTTTTGATATATATATATATCAATATAAAAATATTTATTTATTTAAAAAATTTAATATATTAATTAAATATAATTTAAAAAATTAATAAAATTTGATTAAAAAAATGAATAGATTGAAAAACTTTTAAAAAATGAATAATTTTTATTAATTATATAAACATTAAAATTTTATAAATGAATATATATTAAAATGAATAGTGAATACATATATTAATTATGAAAATTAAAACCATAACAAAAAAAACATTAAATGTTAATCCATAAATATGTATAAACAAATTTTAAATATGATTTAAATTAAAAAAATGAAAAAAAATAAAAAAATACATTAAAAAAATTAAAAAATTATTAATGAAATAAATAATAATGACGATGAATATTTTAAAATTTTATATTAAGAAATCATATATGTTATATAATAATATACAAAGTTAACAAAATGTCATAATTAAAAACATAATATATTGAATATTAAATATTAATAAATAAAAATATAAAAAAATAATATTAACAATTTATTATTTGTGTATGTGTGTTTCTAAAAAATTGAATTAATATTGCATATATATGTATGTTTGAAATTAATCTATGTCATATTAAGTGTGAATACATATTTAACAAATATTTTTAATCAATAATTAAATATTTATTAATTAATATATAAATGTCAAATTGAAAACATAAATTACTTTAATATAACAAAATGTTATTAAATGGGTATTAATATTAATAGGTCAACATTTTTTATTAGTATTAATTTTTAATAAATTATAAACCATTTCCCCAAAATATATTACTTATTAAGTGTAAATACATATTTAGTATTTTATAAATTACATTTAATCAAATTAGGTATATATATATATATATACTGAAAATGGTGGGAAGCATGGGTTACAACCCATGATCATGAAATTTATTGAAAATAAGCATGAAGAAAGTTCAAAGGATATGGGATGTGGAAGACAGTGATAGTTCACTATCACAAGGATAGAAAAACATCGACCATGGAAACATATGAAGAGAGATCATCTTATAGGATGAGAGTTTCCCCACCACTACCTCTTGGATGAAATCCTATCTTTGAGGTTATTGGATTTTCCGTGTCTTTTCATCCTAAGTATCAAAGTCCATTGAGATAGACACTTCAGGAGGTTGAGGAACAGCTAGACCAGAACCTTGTAGTGGTGTCTTCATGTCAAATATTCTCTTGACTATGAAAGACTCGGTGCATATGGGTTTTCCATTATAGGAAAATCCATGAGTACTTAAAAATTATTTCTGGAAAACATATATGATTTTGGATCTATTTTAGATGTCAAACTGACTAAAGATATTGTTCCCCTGACTTTTCTAAACCTGAGTCGAGGGGGACTCTCCTTTTTCCTTATCATCCTCCACTCTATATCCATCAGCAACACATATTCAATAAGAACTCTCAATCCCCTTGAGATTGGGGGTTTTCATCTCAATTTGGAATCCTATTTTTTGAAATATCACATACCATATTAATCTTTCATTTTCTTTTTGTATTGTAAAGAATTTTATCTTACTACAATTCTAAATCAACTTCATTCTCCAAATTCAATTCTACATTATCACCCACATAACCCCAAATATATTCCTCAATAAGAAGAGAATATTTCACTATAAGATTCCTCTCATCCTTTTCAACAAGCTCCACCCAAGTTCTTTTACCATGAGTGAATGGTGTATGGATTGAACATCATGTAGGCAATTCATTATCATGTGAAACAACTTTAACCATGAACTGAATCCTTTCACTTCCATCCTCAAGTGATTTATCAATTTATAGTCTATGGATTAATGCATCTCAAAAGGAATCCCTAGGATAGATATAGGTTCTCTCATCATCTATAGTCCCCTAGGATGAGGTGGAAGCATCTAGATCATTTTATAGACCTAAAGGACCAACCTATTATTGCTGAAGTGTAGTCGTAGAAGTAGTAGGTTGCACACCCCTACCTCGAATCTCATTCCTTGTCATATTTCTAATGACCTGATCATTCCCTGCCTTCCTAGAAGTGCCAACTTTCTTCCTATAATGTGGGGGATATATGTCCTCTATTAAGGTAGTTAGAACATACAATATCATTTATAATGTTGGATTTTTCATGCCCAATAATTCAATAAATATAACAAAAGGGGGTAATCCTTTCATAATCAATCATCATATTTACATAATCTTGAGTAATTGAATAGAAAATTCTACCAGTTAATTTGTTGATATGATCAACCTCAATAAGGTACATTATGAACTGAGAAAATATGATCAATTATATGGAATTATTCATTTTAATTTGGATTATAATTGAAGAAGAAAAGTCATATAATATTTGAGTATGCCATAACACCCATCAAAATAAATGAATTAGAACCCAAACCTATGCACATGTCTCCTTGTAATAATAAAAAATGAAATTAAGATTCTAATCATGTTTCCTAAGTGTGACAGGTTTTTGATTGACCAAGACAACACACCAAGACTTACTATTTAAATCAGATGAGGGGAAAGGATGTGAAAAAATGAACAACCAAGGAATATTCAGTTCTAATCACTAAATCCCTAGATCGACACAAAATGATAAATAAGATGATAAACCTTCCAAGGATTTATTCCTTTAAAAAGTAAAATATGGGTGATAAAAAAATGTTTACATATCTTTTTCCTTTTGGAAATAGGACCACTATAGGATGAATCATGATATACATTACCTTTCTTGAATGTTCGTTGTGGGGGAATATCTTTAAGGGATGCAAAAGAACCACCCAAAAACCCTAGATTCAATAGAAAACCCTTTTATACCTATGAAAAATCATGAACACAAGCATGATTTTGAGCCACTATGACATTTATCCTTCTCCTTCTCCTTCTTTGACATACTGATGATGAATTCCTAAGGATCAAAGTAGCAGTCGATATTGGAAAATGGATCTACGTCAGAATCTTCATTTAACCATATTGAGAGAAACTACACAAAATTTCCCATATACCCTTTCATACAATGTTATTGTATACATATATTAATATAAATTTATTTATAAAAAAATATTATTTTTAACAATATATAATTTTTTTTTGAAGAAGATCACCTTTTATTAGCTCTAAAACACACACTAAAATAGGTAACAATTATAATCACTTGATAAAATAATTAAAAAATATTCCTTTATCAGAACTAAAAAAAGTACCGATAAAGGTTTTAGTTTTGTCAATTATTTTCTTGAAATTGAATGAAATACCGTTTGTTAGAACTGTTGACAATAAATGATAAAACAAAAAAATTATTATTGATTTTTTAGCATCAATAAAGGGCACTGATCAATATTCTTGATTTTGTAATAGTGTGGGCATCCCATTCAAAAAGATGCATTAGTTTATTATTCTCCTTCATCTCAGAAGTTCCATTAATAATGATGGTTCATCTTGGATGAATCATTATATCAAGAATCATACATATAATTGAAGTAGGTGACATTAATATGAACAAAAATGTTCCATCCAGTGTCCACATGCTTGAGGAATACGTTCATGCTAAAGGTGAAGAGGTTGTACCCCATGAAATTCATGAAATCTAGGATTAAATGACAAGTATTAAACACCATACATGGTGGAGAAAGGAATTAACAATCATGTATTATTTTAATAAATTGTTTTTCATTCTAAAATTTTGAATAAGATCATTTATTAAAAGAAACTATTAGTCAAAACTTTCACCAGTGCATATTGCATTGATTCCATGTAATTTTTTCTAATGTTTTTTATAGAAAATTGAATGATTTAGATTACACCAAAATATTTATTTTATTAAAAAAATAAAATTATGTTTCTAAGAACCACTAATTTTTTAACTTTGTTAACATAATATTATTTTTTGAAGACATTTAAAATATTATTTTATTAAAAAAATAGTTGAGGTTAAAACTATTTCCATTTTTTACCATATAATTGCATCCATAAAACAACCACTAATAGTTTTAAGTGATAATTTTAAGAGTATTTTATCAAAACATTTTCTAATATATAATTCTAAAATTTAAACCATTAGTGATAGCCAAGAGATATATTTTGGTGGTCTCTAATGGTTTACACCCTAAGAAAGAAATTTTGGTTGTAGTATGTGATCAACAAAAAGAGGGGACACATGGGTGAGGTATAGGGATTTCATGTGCTTCAATCAATGGAAATTAAAGATGTGTGAGAGCTAGAGGGAGTCGAGGAATGTTGAAGGCACTTGATGTGTTGTGGGAGGATTTTGGGGTGTGACCAAAGGGATGCCAAGACTGTTTCAAGGGTGGTTGAGGGTGGTCAATGATGGAAAAGTTTTAGATGGGGTGAAAAATAAGACTTTAGAGGTTATGGAGGGTGGATAAGACATGTTTCAATGGGAATCCATGAAGAAGAATATTATGAAAACCACTAAAATAAGCCGCTAATGGTCACGAATGAAAAAAATACAAATTTATACTCAGTGAAAATGAAAAACCAACTTCATATTTTATAAATTATAATGGTTAATATATAAGATAGGATGGGATACTCTCCCTATCACCCAATGAGTTTTGAGGTGGAAATATAGAATGGATTATTTGTTTGGCCTAAAAGACCTAAGGATGGTGAAATTTTATCCTCATAAATGGTATTAGAGTCATGGTGTAACCTAGGTGTGATTTAGGGAGGACTATTCCAAAAACCATTTTAACAATTATAATGGTGGATCAATGGAATCAAGTGGGTCCATGGTTCCTTATCCTAGATGTCTTCCAGATAATATTTGTGAAGTAGCGAATCCTAATTATGGAGGAAAATAATGGTGAAATATGTTTTGATCAAGTGGATTATCATTAAAGGGGAACCCTAGTTGTGTGGTCTAAGGTTGGAAGGGGGATTTTGGGTGCTAACTCAAGTCCAATTTCATATTTTGAAATGGATTGTGGCTAAAAATAGGTTTGTATGGGATACTCCTATAATCACCTAATGGGTTTAGGATGGAACCCCGGAAGGTATTATGTGTGAAGAGTACATAAGATTTGTAAAATCATGAAAATGATATTAAAAATAAATTTTATATAGATTTATATTGAAATATTCAGTTTATTATACCCTATACTAGATTCAATAATGTTTTCATGAACAGTTCAGGTACCTTGGTAACCCGATAACTGAGCCAGCCCTGACATGACCTAAAGGGAATTCCCGATCCCCACAGGTTGGTGACTAGCAACTGACATCATAAAACATTCAAGTGGGAATTATTTCTTCCAAAATAATATGAAAGAAAAAAATAAAAACAAAACAATATTCATATCAAAAGAAAAATCCAATGTGAGTTGGGTACAAAAATAAAAAAAATAAAGCCAAAGTATAACAACCCAAATTACTAAATAGGAAAAACCACCCCAAGGTCCCTTAGGACACAACTCACCAAGTCCAAAGCTCAACAGCTGGATCCACCTCCAAGAGATCCCTTCCCTTTTCTCGACCCTAGATGAATAATGTCTACAAACACCCGAATGAAAAAGTAGGGTGTGAGCCTAATCCCAGTAGGATACCACCAAATATTCCAAAACAGATGCCAAATATATATTTTACAAAGAAAAGTTTTCAATTTTCAAAATAAACTGGTCTGGAAATTAAAAATACTATTTATACAAAACATGCTATACATTTTCAAAATGATAGAAAATACATTCAAAGGAAAAGATTTACTTTACAAGTGATGGAATATTTCGAAAGCAATGGATTAATAAAAAAATTTATTTAAAATAGTTTATATAAATTCAGTAGGTATGTAAAGAAGTTCAAAAAAACATTGGAATACATTTATATCTAAAATATAAATAAACAAGTGACAAACATGGCCATCTTCGAAAAGGAATGATAGTATTAACTATTTATAGGATTATTTACTCTCTAAGTGAACTTGGAAAAATGTGTATACACACATCCCTATTACACTGACCAATGGAGATTCATCACAAACCTGTTGGGGATGTGACCCATTTCATGTATGTTTCAGAACGTTGTAAAAACGTAGTGTGTATCCAAATAAATCACTAACTACCTGAACCTTGCATGGACTCTTAAATGATGGGAGAACTATTTTAAGACTTATTAGAATACAATCAATCACATTCTTCCATTTAAAAATGAAAATTTCTTTCCACTAAAAACCAAAATATGTTTCATTAAAAAAATCCTTTTTCACAAGATAAAACCACTGGGTTTCTATAAAATAATTTTAAGACATTAAAAATTTTGAAATTCATTTAAAACCAATTATATCCTTTTCACCATTATTTTTTCCAATTAAATTCAACCATCCAATTGAAAACATTTCCATAAAATCCACAATTTAAATTCAAAAATTTAAATTAGAAAATTTTTATAAACCCACCCCAATTCAATGGAATTGGGGGTTTTCCAAGTTTTCATGTCAAAAACATTTAAAGACTCCCAATTCATTGGAATTGGGTTTTATCAAATCAGTTGAAATCAAGATTGAGTATTTGAATTTAAATCATAAATTGAAATAAATTAATTAATATAATGGTAATCAATTTGGAAAATCAGGACGGAACCACCTACTTCTTTCCTGAAGAACGACACTGGCAATGGAACCCATCAATGAGAACAAAGGTGAAGTATACCTTGGAAAAAAACCTATAATAATGATCAAACACCATAGTTACTAGATCAATAAATTTATAGATGATCCATTAAAACCCTAAAAGGATAGAAAGAGAGGAACTTGAAGAATAAGAGAGAACTAGAGAGAATCCTTACTCGGGAATTGCACCACAAGCGAAGAAACGACCCAAATCTATTATAATAAAACCATAAGGAGGAGAGACTCTAAAAAATTCCTAGGAAAGGTATAAACTCAATAGAAAAGAGGTATGGAATGAAAAGGACCAAGAAGAACAGCTGATCATGCGTTTTAAAACTGGACGTGGGCCGGGTCACGACGTGCACCCTAGGGTCATGACGTGTAGTCCACATTAGATAAGTTACACAAAAAACCCATCATGTAGGATTAAAAAAATGAAATTTAACCCCTAAATGATTTGTAAATTAGGTACGTGATGTGTACCAGCTAATGACATGATCTCTTAGTTCACAACATGATCTCCCAGTCCCTGACATGCAACCAACACCAAGTACACGATGTGTACTTCTGGCACACGATGTGTACCTATTCTGCAGTCTGCAGTAAACCCAAAAAAACATAAAAATGATTTTTACCTGAAAGGGAAATTTGAAAGGTGGAAAACATACTAGATCAAGGTAACGAGATGTTACAACCTCCCCACCATAAAAACTTTTTGTCCCCAGAAAGCCTATGAATAAACTTTATGCCAAAAATATGAGGCCACTGCTCTCTCATCAGTGCCTCCCTCTCCCAAATCTCATTATAATCATAACCATGATGCCATATCACATGAACCAAAGGTTTAATCCTCCTATGAAGTACCTTGGTCTCAGAATCAACTATCCTACCTGGTCACTCAGTAAAAGATAAATCAGGCTCGATCTCAAGATCACTCCAGATCAAAACATGAGATAGATCAGATAGATACTTTATCAACTATGATAAATGTAAGACTTTATGTATCTATGTTAGCTATGGTGGAAGTTTCAAATGGTACAAAAACTTCCCCACAAGCTCAAATACCTCAAAAGGTCACACAAAGCGAGGAGAAAGCTTTCCTTTCTTCCCAAGCCATCGATGACCCAACAGGGGTGAAACATTAAAGAACACCTGGTCACCAACTACAAATTACAAAGGTATATTATTTCAATCAATATAAGACTTATATTGGATTTGTGATGTTAAAATATTATGATGAATCAAATAAATGTTTGATATCGTCTCCTGCACCAAGCTTGGTCAAACCAAAGAACTTTCACCGACCACTGACCAATATAATGGAGATTTACAAGGCTGACCACAAAAGGCCTTGAAAGGTGCCATTCTGATAGCGTACTGGTAACTATTGTTATAGGAGAACTCGACCAACCCCAATTGATCATCCCAATCCCCACCGAAGTTGAGGACACAGGCACAAAACATATCATCAAGAATCTTTATATATTTTTATATATGTCCATCCAACTATGGATGGTAGGCTCTACTCAAACAAACCTGAGATCCTAGTTCCTCTTGAAGGCATCTCCAAAAGTGAGAAGTGAACTAAGGATCACAATAATATACTATATAATATGTAACTCCATGTAAATGAACAATCTCTTCAATGTAGAGATTTCCCAACTCCTCAAATTTTTCCATATCTCAAATTGGTATAAAGTGGGATGACTTGGTCAGATTGTTGATCATAAACCATATTGCATTCTTATTTATATGGGTATGAGGAAACCTAACCACAAGTTCTATAGAGATCTCATCCCACTTCCAAGTAGGGACTAGAAGTGGTTGAAGTAAACCCGAAGGTTTTTGGTGCTCAACTCTTACCTACAGGCATGTATAGCAACAAGAGAAAAACTCATCCATGTACCATCTCATACTTGGCTACCAGAACTTCCTCCTCATGTCATATAAGATCTTAGTGGTTACTGGGTGCACAACCCACTGAGAATTACGACAATCCACCATCACTTCATTTCTTACCACTAATGGGACAACAAAGCATTTTTGATATCATAGAACACCCTTTTTGCAAAATGACCAATGGGAAACTGTCTCCCCACCATAAAGGGATTCTCTAATTCTACAGAACTCAACATCAAGATATTGATCCTGAATAATCATCTCAAGAAGGGTAGACGTCAAGTGAACACTAGATAAAGAAACATCATCCCCTTCCTCCTAAACTCCAATATGAAACTATGAAAAAATATCCATCAAGTTCCACTCTTCCAAATAATCATTCACTGCCTGGGTTGGAAATTTTCTGCTTAAACTGTTAGAAATGACATTCCATTTCCCTGGGGTATAGACAATATCATAGTTGAAAGACTACATGTACTCCACCCAACACCTCTGCTGAAGATTCAATTCTTTTTTAGAGAAGATATAACTCAGGTTTTTGTAGTCTAAATACACCCTAAACCTTTCTCCAAAAAGGTAGTGCCACCAACTTTTATGTGCATGCATCATAGCTGCAAGTTCCAGATCTTGGGTAGGATAATTCTTCTCATGTGGCCTAAGATTATGAGGTCCATATGCTACAACATGATCACCCTGTATAAGAATGAAACCCAAGCCTCAACCTGATGCTTCACAAAAGAATAAATAACTGTTCCCATCTTCTAGAAGAGTCATAACTGAAACAATAGAAAATAGATGTTTCATCTCAATAAAGGAACTCTGACATTTTTAATCCCATACAAAATTCACCCCCTTCCAATTCAGAGCAGTCATTAGTGAAGCTAAATTTGAGAAGTCTATCATGAACCTGTTAATATCCAGATAAGTCCTATAATATCCAAATCTCAAAAACATTTCATGGTTTCCATCACATCATAACAACCTTCATATTCTCCAAATCAACCAATACACCCTATTCAGACACCACATTTCCCAAGAATTTCACTTCCTGAATCCAGAAATAAAACTTTGAGAGCATGGCATAAAGGTGGTGATTTCTTAGTAGATTCAAAACTATTCATAGATTTTGAACATGATCCTCCTCATACCTGGAGTAAACAATAATTTCCTCCACAAAAACTAACACAAAGGTACCCAAATAATTATGTAAAATCTTGTTCATTAAATCCCTAAAAACTGTAGGATCATTTTTCATCCCAAAGGGCATAACAAGGTACTCAATGTGCTCGTGCCTACTCTGAAAGGCAGTCTTCTGAATTTCAAATTCTTTTATCCTCAACTAATGGTAACCAGATCAAAGTTCAGTTGTTGAAGACCAATATTCCCCATTCAGCTAATCAAACATATCATCAATCCTTAGAAACGAGTATTTGTTCTTTATCGTAACTTTATTGTGCTTTTGATAATAAAAAAATAGGTGAAGAGAACCATAATACTTTTTAGTAATGAGAACCAGTACTGCCCAAGGTGACACAATTAGAAGAATAATGCCTTTCTCAAGTAGATCATCCAACTAAGACTTCATCACTTTCAGCTCATCTGGTGCCATGCGGTAAGAGGAGATAAATATCAGTTGAGTACCATAAATTAATTCAATAGAAAACTCAACCTATCTCATCAGTTGTAGGCTAGATAAATACAAAGGGAACATGTTAGAAAACTCGGTGAAAACTGTAAGAATATCACCACCCATTGAACCTCACTCCAGTTCAAAAGAGAGCACTGATATCACTTTCCCAAACTCTGGATACGAAGGTCCATCTCTGATTGACCTTGGGTCCCATTCTTCTTGAAAAACAAGAGGCACACCACTGGGTGTAGTAAAGTAGACCCATCAAAGATAAAAATCAATTCGTGATTTATTGGAAATAATCCAATCCATACCAAATATTAAGTTAAGAGGTTTCATATCAAGAACCAGAAAACTCTAAGCTATCTTGAAACCACATAGAGAGAAGGCACATGCAGGACTACGGAGGCCTTTCTCTCTCTTTATGCCAAATGGTGTAGTAATATCAATTTCACAATATATTTTCTACATAGGAATATTAAAAATGTTAACAATATGAGTTGAAATAAAATATTGAGTATCAAAATGAGTAGTCACTAATGATGAAGTAATGGTAATGGTACCTCTCACAGTCGCTGGACCCATTTTTGCTTTCTCTGGAGACACTTCCACTACATAAATAAGCTTCATTTCAGATGCTTATGGTTGGAACCCTTTTGAACATGAAGCATTTGCTTTATGCATAGTGTTAAGAAGAGATAATGATCATGTACCCCTACACAGAGTAGAGAAGTGTTGGCAGAACCTCCTCAAGTGACCTGAACGTCCGCAGGAGATACAATGTCTGGGTGCCTCAGTGTAAACCCTCCTAGAATGTACAGGCTTTCCACACTAATAGGAAGTCAAAAAAAATCCTCCTAGAGTTTTAGGAGGTCTAGAATGAGTCTTCTGTTGAGAAATTCTTTGAGAATCATCATGCTTAAATTTTCCTTTGAAGGAACCAATGCTGCTATTGGGAGAAAAAGGAACTCTCATCAACCCTGACTTGCCAACCAAGTCCGTATCAACCATCATCGTCCTATCCATCACATTAGCATAAGTGGACATCATCAGCAATAAAACCTGAGAATGGATATCTGATCGAAGTCCCAACTCAAATAATTGAGCCTTCATCCTCTTATTAGATACTATCTTAGGTGAAAACTGCACCAGCTCAGAAAAGCGAGTTGAATATTCGGTCACAATTTTGTCAGTCTTATCAAGCTGGGAAAACTCCATATCCTTGGCCAACACCATTGAATATAGATAGAACTGGTTAGTGAAAAGAACCTTGAATTCCTTCCACTATAATTTCTTATGCTTCTCTATCTTCACCATCATTTCCCACCATATCGTGCTCGGTCCCTCAAGCATGAAGGTGTCCCACTTCACCCTGATCAGTTATGGAATCTCCAAAAACTCAAAAAAATAGTATATATTTCCCAACGATTCCTTATCATGTTGAGGACCAGTGAATCCTTTGAAGGTTGGTGGATTTTGGTGATGGAACTCTTGAGAATGATTCTAAAGAACATCCCTCTAAGGATACATAGCTTGATCCTGAGTGGGAACTGGAGGTGGTGCCTGTCCTAGATCTTGGATAGTGTGCACAATCACCTCAACCATGTTCGAATTAACAACATGATTTGATTACTGAGATTTAGTAGCAAACTTTTCCTATATTTAACTCACACATCTTCTCAGAGTCATGATTCTACACAAAATCAACTGATAAAATGAGAACATTATATTAACACTCAAACATAGTAGAATAAGAAAATATTCTCAACACAAGGGACAACCAATATTTGGATTTCAACCCATCCAAATATCTATAGGGAAAATACTAGAACTAATCCACAATATATCTTTCCCTAACCACCCCTAGTGACATAAGGTTCATTATGCTAAAATCTATCTACGTACTCAATTGTAACTACCTCTTATGTTCTAACAAGATTTCAAAAATGTATAATAACATCATGAAAAAATCAAGATCAACAACCTGTATTTGATACCAATTTTTCACAAACCCACACGGGTTCCCTGGTAACCCGATAACTGAGCTGACCCTTACCTAACCTGAAGGGAATTCCCAATCCCCACAGGTTAGTGACTAGCACCTAACATCATAAAACATACAAGTGGGAACTATTTATTGCACAAGGATTCAGAAGAAAACAATAAAACAAATTAGTATGCATCTCAAAAGAAAACTCTACTGGGATTAAGGTACAAGAATACAAAAAGGCATAAAGCCAAAGCACTACAACCCATAGTAC
Source organism: Viscum album (assembly GCA_963277665.1). NCBI lineage: Eukaryota > Viridiplantae > Streptophyta > Magnoliopsida > Santalales > Viscaceae > Viscum > Viscum album. The sequence continues at coordinate 424,661,510 of OY728134.1, forward strand.
TAAACAGGAAAAATATCCCCAAGGTTACTAAGGAAACAACTTACCAAGTCCAAAGATTAATAGTTGAGTCCACCCCCAAGAGATCCCTTACCTTTTCTTGATCCTAGAAGGATAAAGTATACAAACACCCGAAGGAAAAATTAAGATGTGATCATAGGCCCAATAGGATACCACCAATGATTCCATAAAAGATTCCAAATATAGATTTTCCAAATAAAATATTTCAATTTTCAAAATAAATGGGTTTGTAAATTCTAAATAATATTTATACAAAACATGCTATACATTTTCAAAATGGTGGAAAATACATTCAAAGCACATGCTTTACTTTAAAAGTGATGGAATATTTATAAAACAATGTATTAATCAAAAAATTTATATAAAATAGTTTATATAAATTCCTTAGGGATGTAAAACAGTTCAAATAAAATTTATCATACATTTATATCTCAAATATAAATAAACTATTGAGAAACATGGTCATCTGCCAAAAGGTAAGATAATATTAACCAACTATAGGATTTATCACTCTCTAAGTGAACTCATCAAAATGTGTATACAAACATCCTTATGACACTGGCCAATGAAGACTTGTCACCAACCCTTCAGGGATCTAGCCCACTGTATGCATGTTTTAAAATGTTGTAATAGTGTAATGTGTATCCAAATAACTCACTAACTACCTAAGGCTTTCATGTTCTCTTACATGATTGGGTGAAATATTTTAATACTTCTTAGAATAAAATCAATATTATTATTTTGTTTCAAAAAATTCCAATTTCATTCCATTTAAAACCAAGATAGATTTTATTCCAAAACATTCCTTTTTTACAAGATAAAACTATTGGGTTTATATATAATCATTTTAAGTTATTAGCAAGTTTGAAATTCATTCAAAACCAATTCCATCCTTTTCACCATTCCTTTTCCCAATTAAATTAAAACATTAAATTTAAAACATTTACATCAAATCCAAAATTTAAATTCAACAATTTATATTAGGAAACTTCCATAAACCCTCCCCAATTCAATGGAATTGGTGATTTTCCATGTTTCTGTGCCAAAACCATTTCAAATATACCAATTCAATAGAATTGGGTTTTATCAAATAAATTGAAACCAATATTGAGAATTTGAATTTAGATTATTAATTTAAATAAATTAAGCAATATGATGTTAATCAATATGGAAAATCAGGACAGAACCACCTACCTCTTTCTTGAAGAACAACACTCACAATGACACCCATCAATGAGAAAAAAGGTGAATGATACCTTGAAACACAACTAAGAATAATCATCCAACACCACCGGGATGAGATCAATCAATTCCTAGATGATCCATTAAAACCCAAGAGGATATAAATAGAGGAACATGAAGAATCAGAGAGAAAAAGAGAGAATCCTTACCTGGGAATCACACTGCAAGCAAAGAAACGATCCAAAGTTGTTCCGATCAAACCAGAAGGAGGGGATCCACTGAAAAACTCCTAGGAAAGGTCTGGGGTTGAGATCCAATAGGTATGGAATGAAAAGTACTGAGAAGAACTGATGATCATGTGTTTTTAAATTGGACGTGGGCTAGGTCAAAATGTGTACCCCAGGTTCACGATGTGTAGTCCACGCTGGAAAAGCTACGCAAAAAAACTCATATCCTTGGATTAAAAACTGACATTTAACTTCTATATGATGTGTAAATCAGGTAAATGATGTGTACCATCTCACGACATGATCTCCCAGGTCATGACCTGATCTCCTAGTCCCCGACATGCAACCAACACCAAGTACATGACGTGTACTTCAGGAACACGGTGTGTACCTGTTCTATAGTCTGTAGTAAACCTAAAAACAGAGATAAAATTGATTTTTAGACAAAATAGAACTTACAAAATGTGGAAAAATTATATGATAATGGTAACGGGATGTTACAAATGCATCATGTGAAATATAATTAATCATTAATAATTAATAATGAAAAATTAAATCAAAATCGTACCGCTTCCAATTTCATTTGGAATATTGTTTCCATAACATTTGGAGATAATTTCTCAATGGAACAGATATTGTATCCATCCCAATAATACATAAATCATTAAAGAGAATACCAGTACATATAACTTCAATTTTCTAGTTTTATCACATAAAATCAAAGATGATTTCAACATCCTTATAATCGCCTGAGCATCATTCCTTCGATCCGGGATGAAGAACGTGGATCAGGGTGTTAAAATCTCAAATTTTTAACTCTATAATTTAATATAAAAGATATCTTTTCTTTCAAATAAGTTGGAATGAGTATCCCCATAAACTTATGAAATTCAAGAATTATATAGGTAGGTGTAAAGTCTGAGAAATTACACTTAGGGCCTCGAGTAACTTAAACTATCAAAATATACCCATAATGACACTAAATGACTTAGTAACTATTTCATAAATGTCATTTAAATTTTATCAAATACTTGTGACATCAAATATATGATACTTGAAAAAACATGAGTCATTAACATGACTTGATTTTCCCATTAAATACTTAATGAACCTTAAATAAGAATATTAGTTTGAAAAATATATACTTTATATTAACTTAAATACTTCTGAATACAGTGAGTAAATAAATTCAAAACATATTATTCTAAAATAAAATAATATTAAATTTATTTATTTCCTAGTGATTGATTAAACTTCGACACAACTTGAACCCCATGATCAATCCCACCATGTACTAAACTTTTATTCACTTATAATAGGTTGTACTCATGAATATTCTTAGTCTATAACCCTTTAGCTTCTTATCACAATAGTAGTAAGTGGTACTCACATTCCATGATTAGAGTTTCAAAAGAAATCAAATTCCACAGGATATAAGGTTTAGTCATAATAACAATAACCTCTTACAAACATGCATTGTATAATATAATCTCTTTATCTCATGATATCTCATAAAGTAGAATGCACACTTTCTATCATCACCCTTTCTTTCTTTGTTGTTCCAAAAACATAATGTAAAAAATTCCATTTAATCTTCATAGTCATGAATATAATAATGGAATGACCATCTGGGCCAACTAGGCTTGAGACATCTCATCATTTCAAAAGCTAGAAAAACTATCCTGACGATTCAATCAATGTCATAGCACAAATAATACACCCAATTCAAGATAAATTTCCCTGACTAAAATGTCATGGATTTTATATTTCATTAATGTATGTAATTGAATAATACACACAGGTAATGATATGATGTATATAAACTAATACAAGTGTTTAAAAATAGGAATTACTAGTTACACCCATAACATGTGGTGTTCCTATTGGCGGTTTATTCCTCATGATCTCACCTACTTGAGATCGCCAAGTAAGAACTTCATGAGAAGAAGGCTCAATGCTTATGATCCCCATCACCTGATAGTTAGAAAAAATATATTTCCATTCAATATTATGTATTTAAACCTTATAATATATATTAATTATTAATTTCACTATATCTCTAAATTCTAATTATATTTGGGAAAAGTTATAACCTATTGGTATGAAAAATAAAATAAATACATACAATTAAATTGTGGATACAGAATTGTTGACACAATTATGAAAAGGATTCATCCTATATAAATAATTTTATATATGATTTAGTAATTATAAATTAATTCTTATGTTAGGTCCTTGGAACCCAATTAAAAAACAACCCCCCTTTCACTAGAGGAAACTTTATAACGGCCAACTTATTAACTCTCATAGGAATAGATCATTCTTATGATGAGTTATGGATTTAGACATTGATCTTGTCATGTTTTCTAACATGGGAACTCTATTTTATATGAATTCACATCCTTGAGTGAATCATCCCATGAAATGGTATCACTGAGTATAACCTTTTTGGTCCGATTTCATAATATTGATATATTGGTTAGTACCAAAATTACAATTCAAAGAACTAAAACAAATCATTCAATATTTTATGATTCGTTAATTTCATTAGAAGCTAAAACATACTTGATATTTGTAGATGTGGATACCACTAGATTGAATGAATTTCTCTTTCTCATTACCTTATCATATCTATGATATTAGATCATTTTTATGATATCACCATATGTCACTCTATTTTTTGTTTTGTATTATTTTATGAGTTTGAGGTGTGGTTGGAGTTTCAAAGGGGTTTTGATAATAAAATATAAATTCTCATAGGATTCCTTCAGTGCATGATTAAGGTGCATATTTATAGGGAAAGTATGCATCCTCCATTAATGATAATCCTACTCAGTTAATTTTTAACAATACATGGATTGTAATTATGGCTTGCTAACTGTTAACTCAAAAATTAGTGATCCCCTAGGGGAAATTGTGTAGGATCCCTAGTGTTTTTTGGGGTGTGATTCGTGGATTTCACATGGTTTTGTAGACTGTAAAAAAAGCATACATTATTGATATATTTTTTGATAATTCCAAAAAGAATGGTTAGAACATGGTTTTTCCAACATTTTGGTACCCAAGGGGGACCATGGGATTTGTTTCCTGCCTAGGTAGTGGCTTGTGAACAATTGGTGCACGGTTGGGAAAACTTTTTGGACAAACCAGGTGGTGTAACCAAGTGTTTAATTTTTGGGAGTTTTCAATTTTTACCTTATTTAATTAAGAGGTGATTCACCAATCTTATCCCCTATTCATTCCATCTGACTATTGAGAGCCCTAAGATGATTTGAAACCTCCCCCACTTTGGATCCTTTACTTATCTTTCGTGATTTCAAATAGGTTTTGAGGAATTTTTTCTTCTCTTTTCCTATTATTCAATTTCCTCTCTATCCTCTCTTGGATTTTGTTTCCCTATTGATTTCTAGGAATATTATGGATAATTTTATGTTTCAACTGGATCTAATGTTGGGTTTTTTTTCTAGGGTATGTAGGCTCTATTTCTATCCCTATAGGTGTGCTCTCTATTAAAGGTGACATTTTTTTTCTTGGTTTTCACTTATTCCAAGATAGAGTTTCTATGAAATTATTTAATTTTTCAATTCAAAGTGTGCGATTTTATTTCTAAATTATTTTTATTGAATTTATGATAATATGTGATACCATTTTAATGTTTTAAAAATCATTTCATTGTGTTTTGAACTTGGCATTAATGTTTTATCTTTGAAATTCCATTTTTTCATGTTTAAAAAGGAATATTTAGATTTTCTATGATTTTTTGAAAATCCTAAGTGTATTTTTGAAATTATTTTCATTATGTGAGCTAACTTTTGATCTAGTTTTGGTTTTCAATGAGTGAAAACTACATTTTAATTTGGGTTTTGAATGACCACAATTTGATTTGTAAAGGGTTTCTTTAACAGTTTAGAAAATGGTTATTTGAAATATGTCTGTGGTTTACCCCTTTTGAGAAAAGTATTAATGTAACATTTTAATTTTTCTGATAAAAATGACTGTATTATTACTTTTTTTTATTTCTAAGAATAATACACACGTTGGAGGGTGCATTTTAAATGAATTTAATTGGTGTGTGATTTCTATAATTTTATAATGAGTGTTTATAATGTCATTATATAAAATGTGAATGGTCCTGGAATACCAAGACAAGTTTTGATGTTAAATACCTAGTTGTAAATTTGGTTTTAAAATGGTTAATATTAAATAAACCCCTTGATTTTCCCTTGATTTGATTACCCCTAATGTTGGTTCTTTATCAATATGTGATAGTTTTCATTTCACTTGTGTGGGTTATTGATCTCTATGAGAAACTTATTTCTACCCTTTTGTGGGAATGTGTTTTATTATTCAATGGGTTAATTTTTTATATGGGGATATTTTTTGTTGTGTTTTATGTGTGAGGGTTACCTTTGGTTATGCCTTTTTGTTAGACTTGGATTTCATTTTCTTATATCTCACATTCTTTTTGTTCATGTGAACTAGTGTACTAAGTGGGTGATATTGTATATTGCACTAGTTAGTTCACATGACACTAGTGTCCCTATAGTCATTCTTGGAACAAGTGATGTGAGGTGTTTTTTTAGTAATGAGCCTTGTGTGGTCTGGTTAGATGACTTGTGTTTTGAACATTAGTGCACACTAGTTTCTAGTTCATGAGTTGTTATACTATTATATGTCTAGGTGATTTGCATGCTAGGAATACCTATTATAGATATCATGTAATATTTGTTTGGTTGGTCAGTTATTGATTCAGGGGGTTTAGATTTAGTTAACATTTGTATCATTTCCCCGAAATTCATTAGTATAGAACCTATTCATGTTTATATTTTATATATGCCTTATTCGATGGATGGTTTTTGTTTTGTTGTTCTTGAACCGTTTGTGTGTTGGTTTATTTCCTTTGAAAAAATTACATTTCAAAGATGATTGTAAACCATGATTTTAAATTAATTACTCATGTGTGGTTCTTAAATGGTATTTCAAAATGGGTATTTTTTTCCTTTGAGTTGGAATTGATCAGTTAGATGTTTTGAAGTGACTATTTTAATTTAAATAAAAAAAAGAGTGGCTTTCTTATGAAATTAAAAATGGTTTGTGGATATGAAACAAATTAGGTACATGGTAAATTTTTTAATGAATTTTATTTAGTTTTGGAAAACCTAGAGAAATGTTTTGAATAAGAATTACAGAATTGTTCTTATTTCCATAAAAGATATATGTGAAATATTTCACTCTCTAGTTAATTTTCAAATATTAAATTTTAATTTCCTTATGAAACATATTCCATATATTCATTGGATTTTGGTGACCTAAAATGATTAATAGATCATGCCTATATATTTTAGGTTCCAGGTTCCTAATTGGATCACTTCTTCATTCTTTGAGGCCAATGTGGGGTGAGTTGGGTGGTGGTGAGCATCTGGTGGTTTCATTGAGATGGTCTTAATCTTAGCTTGGGATGGTTTGTAGTTGTTATATTTTTGGTTCTTGTGGTATCTACTATTATTGGTGCATCCACTTGTTTATGAATAGTGTTATTATTTATTTGTATGAAAATGTGTTGGGTAAGCTTAGTTCACAATGAACTATTTAGAATGCTTTGTTATTTTGGATCTTTATTTATTCAGATATAATTTATCTATAGTTTGGGCGAAATCATTTCCAAAGGGAAACCTATGATTCCCATGAACTATTTGTTATCTTGTGGTTTCTAGAACTCCCTTTGGGCCTTATGGTGGGCCATGTCATGTGTCGGGTTGGATGGAGGCCCGGTTTGGTTCATTACAAAATTTCTCTCAGTGATGTTTTTTGGTTTACATAAGTATTGGACTAATATTATTGAGTTTCCATTGTTATTTTTGTATATCCTGATAAAGAGGAGACTACAGTTGTTATAGATTTATAGTTAAGGGAGGGGAGAGTATAGATAGATCTTTCTCATCATAATCCTCAAGGTGTCATGGTATGTTTCAGTTTTAAATAAAAAAAATTGAGTTTTTTTAGTTATTGTGATGAATTTTAATAATTATTGAAGATTACTTAATCACTATTGAGTTTGTAACAAATATTGGGGATTGTTTCTTGTTTTTTGGGATGGAAATAGAGGTGCACCTAAGCTTTAGGATTTTCATGCATGACATGTGAAACTATATGATTCCCAGGCTCTTGATTCTACATCTTTTATAATGTTTTTTTTTGAATGGATGGATCATGGTTTCCCAATATATTCATCTAAAATGTTAACATCGTTTTTTTTTCGCAGTTGATTTTTTGGACTCCTCACGATTCTGGACTTCTCATAATGTTATTTTTCACTTCTAGGATGTGGATTGGGAGTGTTTTGGTGAATTTTTTGGATGTTATTATTGTGATACTTGTTCGAAGGGTTGTGTGTTTCCTTGAGTGAGCTAGGTTTTAAAAAAAACTAGAAAATTAATGGTTCTTATGAAATATTTACTTTTGGAACTAGGATTTATGAATAAATTGGAAGAGTAAATTCCCTTAGTGTTATGAAATTTTTTATAAAGTGCTTGTTTTTATTTTGGTATTTGGAAAAAGGGGTGTTTCAAATGTGATTCCATAGGTATTCCCAAAATCAATTCTTTTCAAAGTGGTGGTTTTGAAAGTGTTTTGGGCTCAAAATATGATTTTTTTAAACAAATTTGGAATGTGTTTTGGTAATTGGAAATGAATTTTAATGTTCATTCTTTTGATACTCAATTTTTAAATGATGTGGGATTTTGAATGAAATTTTTTGTAACTTTCATTATTAGGGAACTAAGTGTATGTTCCACCAAGTTTTTTAAAAGTTTTTCATTCTTGGTTTTTGAGTGAAACCTTGGTGGAAGGTGATTTCAAAGATCCTTGTTGAAAATGATTGTTTCAAAATAAATGTTATTTTGTTTTCAAATTTTTATCCTCATTTGAGGGTTTGTCATTCTAAACTTGATTCCTGCCTTATAGTGGAATAAATTGTTTTTTTAGGAATTAGTTGACATTGTTCATATATTTGTTATTTTTTCTCCCATAATGGTCAAAAATGTTTCTCTAGTTCTAGTTCCAACCCATACAACATGTGGAGTGGTAGATGTGGAACCTTACTATATCTTATAAAAATTCATGGACTTATTGAATGAGCATAAAAATTAATCCATTGGTTATCATGGGTTAGTGGAAGTGTTAAGGTAATTCAAAGAGATTAATATGATCCTCAATTATCTTAGAATTCCCGAGGCTTTGTGGACAAGAACCATTGATAGCTTTCTTATTGGTTTCAATCAGGTTTTTTTTAGTCAATAGTACCCACCCACCTGTGTGAAGGTGTTTCTTTGGAGTTTTTTTGGATGGAGTTTTTTACGATGGATCTTTCTAAAGGTTGTGAAAGGGGTGAAAGTGATTGATCTCATGGGTCTTTTTAAGGGTGACCAATCAGTGAGGGAGTATGTCGATCAATTTTTTAAGTTGGTTTCCTTTTCTATAATGATGGTAATCAAAAATTATCATAAAGATAATTTCATCAATGGTTTCCTTCACCCCATATCTTGGTTCAAAAATACATGGATCTATTTTTACATATTTTTAGGATGTTTTAAATGTGACTATTCAAACAAAAGACTAAAATTATAGGAACCTAGTGGTGCATGATACCTTATTTCCATCTGATGGGCGTAATTAAAAACTATAAAGGAGAAGTAGTATGATAATCTAGTGTTAAAATAAAATGGTCTTTCTCATGGGAAGAGGTGATCTCTCATGTGATTCTGGTGTGGGATTCGAGGGTATAATAATCCATCCTATCATATAACAAATAGGATATTATTATGTTGTGGTCATTTAAATCATCAATAGAAGTTGTTTAATATGGGTTTATTGAAGAGGTATCATTTTCAATCCTTTGATGATGAGTTTTTTGTTTTGGGACCTTTTCATTGAAGGGTTTTTATCATAGATTAGATATTTGAATCTTGTTCTTTGAATCTTGATGATTTTTCCTATTTGAAGATGTTTCTTATGTATGGGTTTTAAGTTCATTATTTGGAATAATTTATTCAATTTTTGGAATGATCCCCCTCCCTCTGTTGTGGATTTATTTTGAGGTTGTTCTCTAGGTTTCCTACCTTTTGTGTTTTGTTGTGTGTATTGTTTCATTGACCCTAATTATTTGGGTGAAATTTTTTTGATATTAGTGGGTTGTGGCCATTATTCTATTCATCCTTTTAGGTGATAATCATATAGACATGAGAAAGTTATCGAGTTCACAATTTGGAAACTAGAATGTTTCTTATACTAATTTAATTGGTATACTAATCAGTGTTTATCCTATGATGTTTTGGGATGCACCATGTGAGGGTGATCTAGTTCCTGACCCTAGGTAATATGTGTGTACTTTGGACCGGTATGAGAGATTATTTCATTATATAGAGGTTGTTTTTCATTTCCTTTCCTCCCATGGGTTTGGAAGTGATCTTGGTTTGAGGGTGATTTTCCCTCATGGTTTCTCTGTTATTTGAGGATGAATTTCATGGTAGTTATATTGAAATAGTGGGTTCCATAGACCTAACTATGTAGTACTTTTGATTACCTTGTCATATATATAGTTATATATACATGATGTATTCTTACTATTTTATTGTATACATTTCTACATCCACTATTAAATGGTAATTTCCATATATTAAGTGTCATATCAAAAGGTTATAGAAGATCCCATGCTATAATGAGGACCTCGAGATACTATGACATTAATCTTAAACAAAGGTCTTTTGGTCAAGATAAATCTTACTAACTAGACACATAAGATGTTTGAATATTATATGTTGGGGGATCATAAGGATTGAGACATTTTCTCTTGTTGTTTTCTCTTGGCGATCTCTGGTTGTGAGATCATGAGAACAAACCCGTCAATAGGTACACCACATGTTTTGTGTGTCATTAGTTGTTCATATCTATGGACATGTTTATTGGTCTCCTGAATTGATATAATTACCAATGTGTTCCATTTGATTGAGCACTTTGATGCAATAGAAAAACCTTGATAATGAAATCATGGAAAGGTAGGTTGTTTTGGGTGTGCCATAAGTGGTATATAATTGGTTTAATGGTCAGGAAAGGATTTTTTTCTTCTAGGTTGAAGAAGTAATATATCTAAGGATTTATTGATCTGGATGTTAGTACTTTAGTAAGACCTTGGATAAGGAAGTCAAGGGTAAATCCATCCAGTTATATCAACAAATAATAATGCATTAAAAGGGTGATGGCACAAATGTGCATCTTTCTTTATTAGATATCAAAGTGAAAAGAGATTATAGTACAAAGTGTGTGTCTGTAGGTTGGTTGTCATTACTATGACTTTTCTTATCTCATTAGGGTCCTTGATGGGTTGCTAGACCCCTATATTGGTCTATGGATTTTATTTAATACTATCAGCATTAGGTCCTAGAGGGTCACACACAATTGAATATTCAAGAATCCACCATATTTTGTTGAAAAGTTATATCAGACAAGTTGGGCCCCACCACATGGTCCAAGTGTTGTCCAATTTATCGATCACTGATAAATAAGTAAATTAATATTAATCATGAAAATAATAATTGGTATTGAATTTATTTATTAAATTTATTTACAAGTTAAATAAATATGAAGAATAATATTAATAAAATGAATTTTATTTTAATATTCTAGGTTCTTTTAATATTAAGAAGGATTAGGGGTTAATTTAATGACTCGGATTTTTGTCACATAATATTATATATGTATATATATATATATTATAAGTATGTGATAATATAATAAGTAATATTTAAATAGTTTAGTTCATCATAATTATTTATTTAGTGGATGATGAATTAAGGGGGGTCATGGAACCCATTTAAGAATTTTCATCATGCATTATAAATAGAAAGAGTCTCTCTACCAACATATTATTCATTCATTTATGAATGAGATACTCTCTCGCCTATTGATTCCTAGAAATATAGTCTCTCTCTTCAAGTGGAGAACCAAGAACGCCTTCAAGAAATGATGGAATAGGATAGTAGTGATCATCTGGGTGTCTAAGGCGTTATCAGATCTCTGCACTAGTACCTAGAATTTTACGATCGATACTCCTATAGATTTTTGAAGAATGTGTGGAAGATCTAGAGTGATATTGATATGAATTCTTCAAGAAATTATCACTGAAGATGAGTTTCAATTGACCACAGCTTCAGATCTAAAAAGATATATTTTTTTAGTTTTAATTTATGTGATCTTTTAATTTACACAAGATCTTTAGATCGTATTAGGGCTCATATCATCGGGGACGATAAGATACGTCATCCCGATGATGAAAATTTTTCAAATACTTGGTCCACCAGTTTTCGTTGAGCACCTTGGTACCTTAAACTGGTATCAGAGGTACCCATAAAATTTCTAACCCCAAAAAAGTAAATTGGAATTAAATTTTAGGAGAGGATTTTGATTTAGGTCCTAATGAAATAAAAAACGCGTCGATTTGATTTCAGATGGCCAAGTTATGTCCATATAAATTTGTTAATCTGAATCGTTTAGCAGTTTTCAGGTATTACAATTGAAGAGAATACAGATATAAAACATTTTTTTTTTAATTTTGGTTGTTTAATATATATGATAGTTGAAGATTAATTCCGGTGAATAAGGTATTCTGGTTGGAATAGTTTTTTCCTAGCCAATTATGGGTCATGAGAGTTTTTTTTCAATAATAATATAATTTTAATCATACTTATTAATATTTAATTAAAATAATAATTATTATTATTAAAAACAACAAATTTTCTTCAATGTGTGGAATACAACACTCACAAAAAATATCCCAAATTCCTAGTGGGGTGGCTGACCAGTCAACAAAATGAAAATTTATTAAAAAACACATGGGGCGGTTGATATTGAGAATAAAAAAAGAATAGAATATCCTTTTAGAGATTTTGTCTATAGGTCACCTTCTTAGTAGGACCCCATATCTCCTCAGTCGGGCACCACCTCTCCTATCTAGTGGACCTGCACAATGTCGCCCCTGCTAGGCTCCACTCCCACTGCCCAGCTCCAGGATGCCTCCCCTCACCCAGATTCACCTAGATTTGGCTAGATCTCACTATCCCCATGTAGCTCCCGCCCTTGTGGAGACTCCCTCCAGTGCACCACAGTTCTTCAACTGTGAACCCAGCCCAATCCTGGCTGTCTGGGAGCTCGATCCAACCTCCACGAGGGTCACTACTCCCTACATTCCAAAGACTTGAGCCACCATCAGACCATTCCAGACCAAGATCCCAGCTACCATGAACCTCCAGTGGACTCCCCTATGTATTGCGCTCTGGCTAGTTGAGACTCACTCTCCCTTGATCCCGCCAGGTACCCCGCTATGGGTTCAGTTTGACCTGATCCACCTCAAAATGGGTCCAGGTAGGTTTTCCCGATCAAGTACAGGTCTGGGTAGACATGCCTGGCCTAGATTATCCCAACACAGGTTTTTCTTATCCCAAAATAAGATTATATAGGTATGGTGTGACCCACTTTGGGCCTGTATGGGTTTTTTGAGGCTCAGGTAAGAAAAATTAATTCAATTAATTAATTTAATTATGGTTTTAAATTAAATCAATTAAAGTGTTTATATGGGTTTAAATTTAATAATTTTAATACCATAATTAAATAAATATAATATAGGGTTTAAATTAAAAAAATTAACTAATTAATTTAATTTTTCAAATAAAATTAAATTAATTGTTCAACAAAAATAATTAAATTTATTGAATTATTTAATTCATTTAATTTAATTAAAAATCCATCGTACATAATTTATAAAAATTTAATCACACTTTAATTTTACCAGTATACTAGTCTTGATCACTAGCCTTTGTATGTATTCATTTAAATATTTAATTAATTATTTTAAGTGCATGTGATGTTTGTAATTAATTAATTAATTTATACGGTCTACATATCATATTTTTGGAAAAAATTTATAAGGGAATTTGTTCCCTTTTTATCATATGTAAATTTTACCCCTAGTTACCCTTGAATGCACGTGAGTATTTTTATACATTGGATAAAGAAGGTGTATGATGTGGACCCCATCGAGATGAGGTAGTGTGCTATGACTGAGAGTATAACAACCCTACTCTTTATTTCATATTTAAAAATGATTTATTACATGAATTTTCACTTAATGCAACATAGAGGATCGAGAGGTCTAGTGTCTTGTGTAATTAGGAACATTACATGATAACTTAAACACCTGAAATATAACATCATTATTGAAAATTTCCATTACATGACCACAACATTCCTTCATACTTAACATTGCATGGGATAAAATGAGGACATACAAAATAAGTGGGAGAGATATAAAGCCCATTAAGGGAATAAATATGGCATAAAATAAGTAATAAAATACATGTTATAAAATAGACATATCAATGGATCATAATAGAAACATGAACATAAATGCATGATATAGCATGATAAACATAACATAGAAATGTATCAACAACATACAACATGATATTAGAATGAGCCAAGGCTCATTGCAAATGGGTTACCATGATTAAAACCTCATTTTATATTAATTAACATGATTAAACCCTTATTGCATATGGCATATCATGATATTAATCATTACCCAATGCATTTGAGTGCTATCAAGACACACCCTTCATAATCATTTCATTTCATGAATTAGTCTACCACATAAATCTTTCAACATGATTTCATTAAAAATCATAATTTATTCCCCAAGAAATAAATTTTTAATACATACATGTAATTCCCTATTCAATGATCACATTATCATAAAGTTGAATACCCTCGATAGATAAGTGGGTATGGTATTCACTACACGATGATTTTGGCATAGAAAATCGTGGTGCAATTTTGGTAGCATAACGACGTCAAATAGAAATTCGTAAAATGTATTTATGAGAGATAAAGGAGTATATAATAATTTATACATGACATTTATAGTAAGGGTATCATGGACCACAATATACCAACATAATAAATGGAATTTAGATGCATAATATAAAAGAAATTCTTGAATGGAAATGAGAAGAGAGAAATCCCTTACAGCATTTTCGCATGGTAACGGGTCTACACAAGAGGGATTAATGAGAGATAAAGGGGTCTCTCATAATTACAACATAATAAATTAAGAATGGGGAGGTATCAAAAAACCCCATTATTTTTAATTGAAAATAAAAGGGTGTAACAATATAAGGAAATTTGGATAAAAATGAAAATAGAAGAAACCCTTACTTGGATGTGTGATCTTAAAGGCTTGGGAGAGGCTTATTGGGTGCTTAGGGGCACCTTTGGAGGACTATAGAAAGTATAGATCAGATTTTTGACGGGATACAAGGAATTGGAGTGAAGATTAATGGGTCCTTGGGTGGTTTTGTATAGGAAAGATGGGGGAATTCTTTATTATTTTGGTTTTGGCCACTACACACTAAAATATTCAAAATCCCAAACCAAACCATGGGTTTTTCCCATAGTTTCTAGAAAAGGGTAGAGCAAAACATTATTTTATAATACCTAGAGATTAATATATTAAAACATTTCCATTTCTTATGTGGAGGTGAGTCACACTCTCAAGAAAATTATTTTAAAATATTAAAATATTTTATAAGTCATGGAGGATTCACTAAGTCTTTATAAAATAAATCAAACAAAGGTATAATCACTTTATTTTAAAGTTAAAAAATATATTCATATGAATATACCTTTTATGATATTTTATTACATAACTATCGGTTCATTATGATTTCATAAAATAGATTATATATTTATACAGTATTTAATTTTTACCTAAAAATTTGACTGTCTTAGAAAATTTTGAAAAATTCACCATTGGATAATTTCAATATCCTTATTTCAAAAAATAATGTTCATTTTATCTAAATAATTATATATATATGTGAATTTTCACTTTTAAAAGTAAAAAACTGACCTTTATTGCCAGTTGACGCGTTCTGACAAAAACTGTTTTCAAACGTTAATAAAAATTATATTTGACTTCATAAAAATTATATAATTATTTATATTTAATAAAATTAATTTAATAATAATTTTTCATTACAATATTATTTATTTAAAAAATACATTAATTCACTAAAATAAATTTCTTAATAGAATTTAAATATTAACCAAAAATATTGTTTGTGTATTAAGAGTCACTTACAAAGTAACATTAATTGAATGAATGTATATTAATTATTTTATAAAAAAAATAATGTACATAATAATAATGTTGTGGTGTTGATACATATCTCTTTATTACACAAACATATTCCCTAAGAGTAAGGTGTGTGATGGCAGGGCTTTCATGGGGTCGTTCGGTGACCATGATTTGGGTCGTGATCTCGAAGAGCTTAAAATTCTCCCATAAATGGTTTCTCTAAAGCATAAGTTTTTAGATATAGGATTGGTATTGGTCTAGGAAAAATCCTAGAAATGATATCTCCCTCGAAATCTCTGATAAATGGGCTTCAAAGGGTATGATCCTATTGGTTGAATCCATCACTTCCTTTTTCTGTGCCAAAAGGATTTGTTAAAACCTAGTATTTATCCTAGTCATGTGATCACTATTAAATGACTATATTATCAATGGTAATGATACTTAACAGTCATTTGAATCCAATAAAAAAAGAGTTCATGAGTTTTTTATATCCATAAGACATTAAATAAAATAAAATAAAGGTAATTTTATTCCTAAATGTTCAGGTTATTACATCCTTTCCCCCATTAAGAAATTTTACCCTCAAAATTTCCTTTTCCCACATTAAAATAGATGAGGGTAACTCTGCATCATCACCTACTCTATTTTCCATTCCACTTCTTCAAACTTGTGGTTTCTCTAGAGCACTTTGACGAGGGGAATTTTCTTATTTTGTAGAACTTTTCCCCTATGATCTAAGATATTCAATGACTGCTTCTCATAGGAAAGGTAATTCTCTAATGGTAATACCTCTGGATTGAGTACATGAAATGGCTTAGGTATGTACTCCCTCAAGAGTAATACATGGAGTAAATCATGTACTTGTGATAGGTTCAGTGTTAGTACTAGTCGATAGACCACTTATCTAATGCCATCAAGGATCTCAAAAGGGCCGATGTACCTTGGACTAAGATTTACCTTCTTCCCAAATCTCATTACTCTTTTTCATAGAGATATGCCAAGGAATACCATGTCTCTAGCATCAAACTCTAGGTCTCATCTATGGTTTTCAACATAGCACTTTTATCGAATCTGAGTAGATTTGATGTGATTCTAGATGGTCTTAACCTTGTCCACCATTTATTCAACCATTTATAGAGCTAGATCTTTTTATTCCCCAACTCCATCCCAACATGTCGGTGTTCTACACCACTTCCTATAAAGGGATTCATAAGGATCCATTTGGATGCTTAGGTGGAAACTGTTGTTGTAAGAGAACTCAACCAGTGGAAGATATTCATTACATCTACCTTTGAAGTCCATTGAGAAAGCACTCAACTTTTCCTCAAATTTTGGGATAGTCTACTTTGATTGGCCATCATTTTGAGGGTGATAAGACGTACTGAAGTTTAGCTCGGTGTTTAGAGAATACTGGAGACTTTTACAAAACATAGAGGTGAATCTTGGTTCTCGATCGGACATAATCAATAGTGGTACACCATATAGCCTTAACAATTCTCTAATGTATATCAGTACCATTTGATCTAATGAAAAATCTTGCCAAATCACAATGAAGTGTGTAGCATGTTTAATATGATCCACCAAAACCCATATAGAATTGTTTCCCTTGGATGTATTTGGAATTATTGTGAAAAATTCCATGCTGACGTTCCCCCATTTCCATATTGGTATAGGTAGTGGTTTCAATATCCCCTTAGAATTCTACCTCTCAGCCTTCACTTGCTGACATACCAGGCACATTGATGTATAGTGAGTGATCTCCTTCTTCATGTTATTCCAAAAATAGTACTCTCAGAGATCTCAATACATCTTTGTGTTTCCTGGGTGAATGGATAAAGTCTAACTATGTGAATCATACAATAGTTATTTCTTTAAATTTGGATTTTATGGAACACATATTTTTGACCCAAATATTACAGTTCCTTATTCATTAACATTGAACTCCAAGGATTTCCATTTTCTAATAGTTTCCACTTTCTTTTGAATTCCCTCATCATCTTTTTGAGCATCCTTTAACCTTTCCAAAATAGAATGTTGAGAAATAATTTGTGAAATGATTGATGATTTTCTATTATTTATGATTCCAATTTCCATCTTCATCAAATCTAAGAAGATTGGATCCTTTTCAATTCTCATCAATGATAGAATTTCTAGGTCTTTTCTACTTAGAGAATCCTACACCATGTTTGATTTCCTAGGGTAGTAATAGATTGAGAAATCATAATCCATGAAGAGCTATAAAAATATTCGTTGGCACATATTCATCTCTTTCTATGTGAATATATATTTGAGAATTTTTTGATCCATATATATTTCACACTTCTCCCCAAAGAGATAATTTCACCATATTTTTAATGCAAATATCACTATTGACAACTCCAGATCATTCGTGGGATATTTTTGACCATGAATTTTCAACTTCCTTGAGGTATAGGAAACAAATTTTTCATTTTTCATCAACACACATCCGAAGACCTTCTTTGAAACATCACTTAATACCATGAAAAGTTCTCCATTTATGGGTAGTGCGAGCATAAGGGAAGTGATAATACTCTTCTTCAACTCCATGAAGATTTCATCACATTCATCATTCTAGGAAAACTTGGCTCCCTTTTGCGTTATCTTGGTAAGAGGTTTTGAAAAATTTGATAATTTTCTTAGAAATCAATGATAGTACCCAGCTAACCCATGGAAGCTATAGATATCCATCACAGATGTTGCCTCGTCCTTCCCTCAATTGATTTTTTTTAAAGGATTCACAGTTATCACATTTCTTATGATGATATTCCCCAAGAATGATAATTCCTTCAACCAGAACTCACAACTTTTGTTCTTTACATATACCTTTTCCTTTCTCAAGGTATCTAGGAAAGTGCTCTGGTGCTCCTCATGCTCCTCCTTGGTTTTGGAGTATCTTAGAATAGATTCTATATATAATAACACAAATTTTTTGAGGTAATATCTAAATACTCTATTAATCAAGTCAATGAAAATTACTGGATCATTAGTGAGTCTGAATGGTATCACTATGAACTCATAATGCCCATACCTTGTACGTAAATAATTCTTGGGGATATCCTTCATCTTCACCCTTACTTGGTAATATCCCGACCGCAGATCTAGCTCCCTGTAGTTGATCAAACAAGTAATCAATTCATGGAAAATGATACTTGTTATTTATAATTATTTTTTGAACTCACAATAGTCAATTAAAAGATTCATTGACCCAGCCTTCTTTCTGATGAAGAGGATTGGTGAACCCCATGGTGAAGCACTTGGTCATATAAACCCTTTATCCAGATTCTCATGAAATTGTTTTTTTATCTCCTCATGCTCCACAATGGCCATTATATATGGAGCATTAGATATTTTTAATTCCAGAGGTATAATATCAATCAAGAATTCAAGACCTCTGTTAGGAGGATGACCAGGTAATTAATCAGGAAACACATTAGTGTATTCTCTCACAATAGTCATGTATTCAAGGGTGGTTCCTTCCTTAGACTCAATCATCCGAGAAGGATACACATTCTCATAGGGCAGTAATATCCATGCTTGGGATGATAGTACTGAGGAATATTAATTCTATTCCTTGCACATGTATAGAATCAGGGGTTGATTTTCCATATAGAGAGTGATTTCCCTCTCACAGAAATTTATGTTGGCTCTATATAGGGAAATTCAATCCATTTCCATAATTTTATCAAATTACACCAAGGGAAGTATGATATGGTCCTCTAAGAATTTCAATCCACAAATTGTGATAGGGGAGGAGATATATATGTGGGATTCTATAATTTCCTAATTTTTCATTTCAACAAAATCTTTACTTCCATGATTTGTGGTGGTGTTAGGATTGTTCTACAAAACTTTTAGGATATAAAAGAATGAGTAGAACTGGAATAAAAAATTATGTTTCCAATTCATGAATGAATAACTAGCGTACATTTCACCACTTCAATGTATGGATTCAGTTAGGTGGTAGTGATGGAAAAATATTTCCCTTGCTACCTCGTAGTTTTTTAGTTGCCTTCAGAAACCCTTGTATTAGGGAATTGGTTTTCAAAGTTCCCTAGTTATGTGCAGTTGTTGTAATAAACAATGCGTTGAGGGTCAAACAGAGTGTTACTTTCCACTATCACATTGAGGGGTTTCTCCTATTAGAAATTATGGTCCAGATTCCCTTCTCTTCCACACCTATATCATTTCCTCAATCCCCTTAGGCAATTTCTGAGGAGTTTCTTTCCAAACCTTTGATAAGAGGGGTGCTTGAATTTCTTAGAACCATTGGATTTATTCATCAAACTATTAGAATTAAAGTCCACTTTTCACTTTTTATCCCCATGAATTTATTAAACTTTGAGTTCACATCATACCAATTCTTTGTAGTTATCAAAGTTGCGGATTGCAAAGGATTTTCATAGACTAGGATTTATCCCACCAAAGAAGTGGTCAACCTTGAAATCTAGGGTAACGAAAAAACCAGAGGTGTATCTTAAAAGTATAGTGAAGTTTTCCTTTTACACCCCAAAAAATTCATCGTCCTTTTTTCTTTAGTGTAAGGAAATATTTTTCTATCTTATGATGGAGTGTGTTGGGAAATTTTTATCAAAAAACATTTTCTGAAAATCCTTTCATCCCATCACCTAGATATCTTCCTCAGGCTTCATATTTTTTATCAATGTCCAAATTAGATCAGCTTCACCCTCTATATGATAAGAATCTAGATGAACCTTATCTTGTCCGGATCATTGAATGATGGATATGATCTTCTCAATGGAATTGATCCATTGTTCGATGATTAAGGGATTAGATGATCCATTGAAAGTAGGATTCCTTTGTCTCATGAAGCTCTCTATTGTGACTTGTTTATTTTTAGGGGGTGGAAATTCTTATTGACCAAAGTTTCTATTCAAAACATGATTTAATTGAGAGTGTATAATGAATTGTTTTTATTCCCACTCCCACTATATTTGGCATCTCATTAGGGTATTCATCACATTGATCATCGCATCGTTTTTTAGCCCAATTATTCCTATTAACGACCATTGGATATAAAAAAAAAGGAAAATTATGGGAAATTATTTTAATATATTAAACACATAAAGGGGAATATAATGAATAAAGGTACAACTTATACACTATATTATTTCCTTAACTTATGAATTTATAGGCTTTAGTCTGATTTATCCATGATCTATTTCCTAATGTATATTCTTATGATATTTTTTTTTTTTTTTTTTTCCCTTAATAATGGTTCATACTAATATTATGAATTTAACAATTATTATCCCCTAGTAGAGTCAAACTAAGAGTGTATCAAATCTCTTTTTCGCGCACCAATTCCTATTTGAGTCTATCTCAAAGTGGTGTTTTCAGGTTTTACCCCTAGATACATCTATGCCAGAGCCACCTCTACACGTTCATATCCCTGAAGGGATGTATTTTCTTGATAAACTAATTACTATATACTCACTAAAATTTAGGTATGTTTTTCTTATAATTATTCTTATCCCTAAGTCTTTTAATAGAGTTTTCTAATCCTAATCCCAAAAATAACTAAACCTGCCCTTTGATACGAACTATAACAAACCTAGTCTTTATTTCATATTTAAAAAGGATTTATTAAATAAATTTGAACTTAATACAAAATTTAGGATCAATAGTTCTAGTGTCTTGGGAAATTAATAACATTAAATAACAACTTAAAACATGAAATACAACATAATTATTGAAAACTTCCATTACATGACCACAACATTTATTTATACTTAACATTGCATGGGTTAACCTGAGGACTTACACAAGAAATGGGTGAGATATAAATCTTGGTAGGGGAATAAATATGGAATAATATGAGGAATAAAATACATGTAAGATAATAGGTATATAAATGGATCGTAATATAAACATTAACAAAAAGGAATGATATAGCATGATAATCATAACATGAAAATGTGGCAACAACATACAACAAGATATTATCATGATCTAAGGATCATTGAACATGGATTAGAATGAAAAAACCCTAATTAAACATTAATTTTCATGATTAAACCATCATTTCACATAGCGTATCATGATACTAAACATTACTGAGTGCATTGGAGTGCTATCAGGGCAGACCCTTCATAATCATTTCGTTTCATGCATAAGTTTGCCACATAGATCTTTAAACATGTGTTCATTAAAGATAATAATTTATTACATGAAAAAGGAATGTGGGACACATACATGTAATTACCCATTCAAGAAGTACATGTTCATAATGGTGAATGCCCTTGATAGAGAAGTGGGTATGGTATTCACTACCTGAAGATTTTTGAATGGAAAACCATGGTGAAATTTTGGCACCATAATGACGTCAAATAGAAATTCATAAAATGGTTTGATGAGAGAAAAAGGGATTTATCATAATTTATACATGAAAGGGAAATTAATGGGATCTTAGAACATAATATCCCAACATATGAAATGTAATTTAGATGCATAATATACAAGAAATTATTGAATGGAAATGAGAAGAGAGAAATCCCTTACGGAATTTTAGTATGGTAATGGGTGTACACGGGAAGGATTACTGAGGGATAAAGGGGTATATCATCAATCAAAAATAATAAGGACAGTAGGGGATAGGTGATAAAACATACCCCATCATTTTTAATTGAAAATAAAAGGGTGAAAAAATATAAGAAAAATTGGATAAAAATGAGAAAGGAAGAAATCCTTACTTGGATATGTGATCCCAACGGCTTGGGAGAGGCTTCTTGGGAGCTTGGGGGAGACCTGAGAGGACTCTATGAAGTAGGTAGAAGATTCTGGTAGAGATAAAATAATTTTTAGTGAATAGTAATGGGTTATTTGGTGGGATAATAGAAGAAAGTTGGGGGAATTCTTTATTATTTTGGTTTTGGCCACTACACACTAAAATATTCAAAACCAAAAACCAACCCATAGTTTTTTACCTTGGTTTCTGTCCAATGGGAGTAAAAAAAAATTATAAGTCAATGGGAAGAATATATTAAAATATTTCCTTTTTCATTTGTGTAGGTGAGTCACACTCTCAAGGAAGTTGTTTTAAAATCTTAAAATATTTTATAAGTCTTGGAGGATTCACTAAGTCTTTATAATATCAATCAAAAAATATATAAAATCATATTATTTTAAACAGAAAACATATATTTTTCCTAATATCCCTTTTATAGTATTTTATTACATCATTATTGGGTCATTATGATGTCTTAACTATATTGTATATTTATACGGTATTTAATTTTTACCCAAAAAATCAATTGTCTCAGAAAATTATGAAATATTCACCATTAGATAATTTTTACATCCTAATTCAAAAAATAATATTCATTTTATAATTTTTTTTTTTGAATTATGTGAATTTTCACTTTTAAAAAAACTGATATTTATTTCAAATAGACATGTTTTGACAAAAATAGTTTTCAAACCTTAATAAAAATTACATTTGAATTTATAAAAATTACATGATCATTTATATTTAATCAAATTAATTTAATAAAAATATTTAATTAAAATATTATTTATTTTAAAAATAAATTAATTCTCCAAAATAGATTTCATAATTGAATTTGAATATTAACCAAAAATATTATCCATGCATTAAGATTCATTTACAATGTAACATTAATAGAATAAAAGTATATTCATTAATCTAGAAAAAAAACTATTGTACGTAGTCATAATTCTAGGGTCATGATACATATCCCTTTATTAAACCAATATATGCCCTAAGAGTAAGGGGTGTGATGGTGGAGATTTCATGGGGCTGTTCGGTTAACATGGTTTGGTTCATGATCTCGATGAGCTTGAATTTCTCCTCTATACATTTTCACTCATGATTAAGTTATTATATATTGTCTTGGTATTGGTATAGGGAAAATTCCAAAAATTCTATCTCCCTCAGAATATCGGATAAATGGGATCTAAAGGGTATGATTCTACTGGTTGAAGCCGTCACATCCTTTTTTTGTGCCAAAAGGATTTGTTAAAACTTGGTATTTATACTAGTCATGTGATCATTGTTCAATGACTATATTATCAATGGTAAGGATACATAATAGTAATTTAAATCTAATAAAAAAATAGTGAATGTGTTTTCAATATCAATAATACATTTAATTAAATAAAGGAAAAGGGAATTTTATTCATAAATGTTTTGGTCATTACAGGAATGATTCAAGACATGATGTGGAACCCGCCAGGATGAGGTGGTTCCTCAGATGTGACGTGGACCCTAGAAAGATGAGGGCAATGTAAGATGCAAACAATGTCAAGTCAAGGCATTACTCTAGAAAAGCAACAAACATACTTTATGGTTAAGTCAAGTGATGACTTAGGTACGATTCCTCTAGGTCATTTTAGATGATCAAGACCTTTCAGGTAGTATATTTCCTTTATTCGTTTATTTATTAATTTACGAATTTTATAATGGCAGAAAAATAAATAAAATAATAAATAATAAAATACATAAATAAGCTATGGATATTTTTTAATTAACATTCCATTGTGATAACTAAAACATATATGAACAAGGTTAATATAAATGGATTACATTAATTGAGATAAAAAAACAAATCCCACAAAGAAATATTTAATCATTACCACCTTCCATCATTTAAATTTTAACAAAACTGAGTGTTTGGGGTGCTGGTCCTACCATACCTGAGGGTGCCTCTTGACAATGGGGAGTATTTTTGAGAATGGTGGGTTGACTTTACAAATGTGGTATTAAGTATTAGCCACATCTAACTTATTATAATTTTAGATGAAATCATTGAGTAAATCAAGTTTTGATTTTAGAATATAGGACTTTACTTAACAGATCAAGGAATAATGAGTAAATGTGGTTTCCAACCAAAATCCTACCATGAACCCTATTAGTAGTGGTATAGCCAATGATTGTAGACTATGAGGGGAGGTTCAAGGATCCTTTTCACTAGATTACTCCAGTGAAAGTATATTCCTACTCTATTACAGAGGGTTCCTATAATTTTATAAAATAGTAGGAGAAATTTAAATGATTAAATTAATCAATAATGTCTAAATCAGTAATCAATATAAAAGTACCAATCTGTTGGTTTTTATTATATAGTAAATGGTATGTAATACCACAAGATAAACTATGATAATAATTGGGATAATTAAATATCCAAACTATCATGAATTTCCAAGTGTAGTATAGGCCCTTAGAGACTATACTGCAACATCGGGAATTCAAGGGGCTGGTGTCCCTATACGTATTAATCCACCTCAGGAAGTGAGGGTGTTAAAATTATTCTAGGAGACTCATTTATTGAGTATATTATTGTTATTTCATAATTATATCACCAAATTTTGATGATTGTTTTTGTCACAATATCTAGAAATGGTTGATATAACATGTAGTCTCATCTCTGAGAAGTTTACAAGGAGAAAGTGGCACATGCCTGTCACAGTGTATGGTCAAAATCGATTATAATTTTTACTAGTCCACCACAATGGATGACTAGGGTTGTCTCACTCCCAGTTTGTTCACATACTTCTTCTATATCACCCAAGTTATCTTTTTTTTGTTCTTATAATCTAATTAAAACATTGACAATGGTTTTGGGTTTTTTATTATTAAAGTCATAAAATGTAAAAAACAAAAATCCATTCTAGAATGAAATCTAAATAGAATGAGATAATAAATTAATATAGATAGTCTTAGGTTTAGCCTTGGATTAAATCATTATTCTCCATTATGTGTTTGATTTTAGTTTTATAATTCAATAATGAAACCTTAGGTTTGAGTTACTATTCCTTATTTAGAAGTTGTGGAATATCATTGAATACCTTAGCACCCTTAATTACACCTCCCCCTGTAATCAAGGTTGATGAAACTCCTTGGGAAAATAGGTTCCATCTTCTAGGACTCAGTTTTATTAATGCCCTTTCATCCATTGATTAGTTCAACTCAAATATGTAAAGAACTAACTAATAGAGAGAGGAAAAATGATTTAAATAAAATAATAGAAATAAATTGAGTTACCTACAATTGGTTGGAAGTCATCTAATTAGATACATTCTGATCTGTATACATTCTAATCAATTTACCACCATTATAAAAGTAAACATTAAGGAAAATTGAAGAATACCTTGACCTCCCCCCCCCCCCGGTCCAAGCCTTAGGGTCATCCTCACATTTTCGAGAGTAAGATATTGAAATGGTGGAGTGGGTGGAAGAGGAGAATGAGATATAGAAAGAAATAAAATAATGAATAATTAAAAAGAATGGGGATGAGAAGATAAAATAATAAAAGAAAATAGAATTGGAATGAGAGAAGATAGAGAGAGAGAGAATAGAATAAGAAAAGAATTAAAAAATATAATTTATAAATAATTTTAAGATAATAATAATATTAATTATTATTATTATTTTAGTAATTATGAAAATAATTTTTTTAAATAAGGGAATAAAATAATAAAATAAATTTAACATAAGAAAGGGATATAATAATAATAATAATAAATTATTAATATTATTATAACTAAATAAAAAGGAATTAAATAATGGGAAAAAAATTAAAGTAAATGAATGTATTTTATTTATTTTATTTATTTTTTAAAAAATTAATTTATAATTTAAAATAAACTAAAACTAAAATTTAAATAAATGAATAATGAAAATAAAAATCAATAAGAAATGGGGAGGGAGAGGGTTTCAACGGCGCGACCCGAGCTCCTACTTCTAAGGGATTTCATCTAGATGTATTGTGGAGGAGAAAGGGGCCTCCATTTATATGAGCAAAGGGGAGTCTCAACCTCCTCATCTCTTAATGGAACCTTCCAAGAATGGGGGGTCTTCCATTGAAACCACAAACTCGAGTGGAAGGAGTCTACAAGGGTCACATTCTTTGGAAATGAAAGGGGAATGGAAACAAGAGGTATCATCCAGAGGTGGCACGTGAGATAATAAGTGGTGATCTGCCTCTTCCTACAGCCTTCAAAGTGGAAGGAGGAGGCTCTTTTAGCAGAAGCGGGAATAGAGACGGTGAGATTTGGTTACTATAGGTTGAAACATGTGGTGGTGAGTAGGGGATGACACTAGGGTAGTAGTGGAGGTTCTAGGAGACTATGTTGAATAGATGAGGTTGTATAATAGTTTTCATGGGTCATGGGGGTTATGCATGGTAGGGAGACATCGGCGCTCGCCTCCTCTTATGGCCTTAATAGCTGTCAGAGGATCTTTAATGGGAGATTGGGAGAGGAAATTGGTTTGGTGGAGCATTGAGGTGGAATCCATGGATGTACGGTGGCAGAGATGTGGGGTCCAATGATGAGGCTGAGGGTGGAGGAGGGCTAAGAGTGGAGGTGGAGGTGGCTGGGTGAACTTGTGTGATGGAACATAGTGGGGTATGGTGGAGCACGGTGGTGTACGACTACTGGACAAGGTGCTGCAATGGAGCTCCCATCCCACATCAAAATAGTGGGATAGAAGTCAAGGATTTATAATCCTCGATATAGGAACATGAGGCATTACCCCTCAAGGGTTGTCTCCTAGGTCACCACTTTTACACACTACAAATACGGGCTATGACACACATGGCCCACATGGCCTTTGGGCCACCTATGCTCACCACGAGGCTTGATCACCTATGACCCACCTATAGGGATTCACCACCCATAGGTCGTACTCAGGCCTGACCCCCCCCCCCCCCCCCGAGTGCCCTAGTTGGCTACTACCTCTCCTTAGGAATGTGTAACCTGGTTGGCCCCCTATGGGCAGCCTAAGAGGTGCATGGGCCTTAGTTGATGGATGTCCTAGTTAGGGTATTTCTTTTACAGAAACTAAATAAAAAGAATTATCCAAATTTCCTTAAATATTCAAAGGTTTTGAAAATAAAATTTTTAATCTAAAACAAACACTTTTATTCATTTTAATATACTTACATTATCTTTTTTCAAATTACCCATAATTTACTAAAACATTGGAAGTCACAGGTTTTTACAATGAAAATCATCAAAAAATAATCCAAATTTGATAAAAAAAATGCACATAAGTTTTCTCTGTCAAGTACCCCCACACTTAAACCATGCTTTTCCTCAAGAATAAAATGTAAATATGGAATATCAGAGGTAACCAATGATATCAATATTCTAATTTCAATGAAATATAATCAATAAATCATCAATATCAAATAAAAATTTTCAAATTCCACATAAAATATCAATTCGATATCCCATTATTAAAAAAACAATGAATTCATGTATTTTACTTTTTCCCTTTGAAAAATAACATAAATTCTCTTTTCACTCATTCAAGATATTAAAAAAATTATTTATGAATCAAGACAAATCATGATCTACCTCACTTTTTAATCTTTTCTCTCATCTCTCATGATACAATTCTAGTAGAGTTATTCTCATATCATGATAACATTATCCTTATCTATAGGCTTGTAAAAGAACTAATTTCTGCAATTTGTAATGAAAAAAGGCACATAAAATCAGGAAGAATTTTTTATTAAGGTTCAAATGTCTCTAAGTCTTAAGGTTGGTAAGAATTAATTTTAAAATATAATTCTCAAGGAGGAGGTATATCTTTAAGTACAATGCATGATATCAAAAATAAATGTTTAATGACATTATCCCTTTAAATTTATATCAGTTCCCAACATTCAAAAATTACAATGTAAAGATTATGATCAGTTTAAGCATAATGAATAATTTTTGTCCTCTCGGGGATATATATATTTTATTTTTATACTTTTTCTTTCTTTTTTAAATAACCATTCATTTTTTTCAAAAGTTATGATTATAATAAATATCACATTCACCACATAAACACATATGATAAAAAATCATAGGTCTAGTAATGATGATTTATAGTTTTCCCAAATCACAACCTATTTTTCTCTATTTTTTATTTTTTTTCTTTCCATTTTTTTATATTCAACAAGGGAAAAAATAGAGTTTAATGAATTATTCCACAACATTTTACAATTCCCATAATAATAACCCCTACAATTCTTCAATATAATGTAAATAATCCTATTTACCATGACTCCCTTCACCCCAACACTTCAACTTTATAATATCATGCAATTATAAAGAGTATGGTAGGAATGGATAAAATTGGCTTGAAACATGTCTCATTCCTCTAAAAGTCATTCATGGTCTCTATGGGATAAAGAAAGATTGAGGTAAATGTGGTATTTTAAAGATAAGTGTCTTTTTAAAGGATGCATAAATCATTTTAAAGGTGTTTTTTCATAGTCAAATATTTGACAAGTTCAAATTCATGTTCTAGTAGGTATCATATCCTAAGATAACTCAATAAATATGCTCAAGATAAAATGAGAAACACGTGATCTAGAAATCCTCTTGGGAATGGACATACGATCTGGGAAAATCAATCAAGAAATGATTAATAATAATAAATCAACTCACCTGAATTTTAGAAATTTTAAATAATGAAAAATGGTTTAGAAATTTCATTTACATAAATTAATCAATTTCTTCAAATCATGAGTCCTCATTTTATTTTCGTGGATTCACTTAAATCATCCAATTCTCTATTTTAATCATTCAATTTCATTTAATTTGAAATCTAAACCATGGAATCATAGGATTCCTAAAAACACATGTCTCTAATATTAGTCAATTAAAACATGAATTCAAGTATGAGACAAAAAATTTATCATTAAAGCTCAAAACATGATTTGTAAAAAATGTAATAAGTTTATACGTTTAGAAAATAAAAATGAACTCCCTTTCGCATGATGGTTTTTTCATTTAAATTCACTTTATAAGGATTCCTTATGACATTTATGAGCCTATAAAAGATAATTTAAATAATTAATCAAAATTATCATTTCATTGAAGTTGAAAAAGAATAAGAGGGAGTGGGATGCATGTTATAATACTTCTAAGAAAATAAATTTAAATCTAAAATCATAGAAAAAAATTGAAATGAATAATTCTTGGTATGATCCCCCAAGAGGAACCTAAATTTTTACTACCTCTAGAGGGAAGAACCAGCTATTATCCAAAATCATAAGGTGGATGAATCTTCTTTGATTCGAATCACCACATGTGGCTTTTCACAACTTATGCTTCATCCTTACGGGTGAGGAATGATACATGGACAGAGTACACCAGATCCTCCCATCACAATGAGGTATATCCTGAATGATTGGGGTATTATGAAGTATGAATCATCCTCCTTCTTGGTTGCTACTTGTGCGACCTTTTAATCTTCTAGCACTGGCTTCATAGGAGCTACATGAAATGAATGATCTAAGGGTAAGTAAACCTGTATTTTTACATGAATAAAATGTAAATTTTTAATAAGTAACCCCCTCTTAAATAAAATCCACCTCTTGTGTTATTTTCTCATGCTCATAAAATTGAATCTCTTTATATTGGGTCTTCTCAAATGTGTTTTCATCAAAATCAAAGATCCCCATGTGTTCCTCAATAGATGCACATCCAAGTTCATCTTCTTCCTCCAAGGTATAACAAAAATTGTTTGATTATGTATAACCAAAATATTAGGGAGTTATGCACAATGTTTTCTCAATAAAATTAGAAGATAAAGGGTTTAATGAAATATCATCTCCTTGATTTGGTTTTGGCTCAATAAATGCATCAATGGTGAGTGCCTTGTGGAGTTAGATGGTGGAAAGTTAAGGTGGGTAGTTAGACTGCACCACCTTAAGTTTGGACTCAAGCACTTGGATTTCCTCATAAAAATTAGGAAAGTCCATTGTCACCCACTTCTTGGCCTAATCAGGTAAGAAAAGTGGCTCATATTCTTTTTTATGATTAGACTCATATTTCTTTGATGGTTCTTGGATATATGAATTTAACCAATTCATTTTTTTATATATTTTCACCATTTCCTCATGATCTTCAATATCTACTTGAGTTTTTTTTACACTTTCTCTTTGAATTTTTTTGGTGGAACTTCATCAAAAGTGTTAGGAGGTAATTTAGAGAACTATTATTGTGTCATAGACATTTATTGAAATAATTATGGGAAGTATTCCCAGAATTTAGTGATCTCTTGGTCCAATCCTTCAAAAACTGGTTTCTCGAGGGTCTCATTGAGATCCTAGATGAGGTCCTTGAATTCATTCTATTTAAAAATTTGACTTCAACCCCCCCCCCCCCCCCCAATATCCCTAGACCATAATGAAACACTTTTTTCTGTACACCAGGGGGATTCAACTACTATTTCTAGCATCTATGAGTAATCCTCGGTCCATGGAAGGGTAATCATCATTTGAATTCATCATGGAAAGAATTGTTTTAGTTTTTTTATTTTTATAAAATAACTAAAATTTATCTAAATTTTGATAATATGAAATGTGAATTAATAACTAATTGGATCCCCAATAATAATTATAGTTTTGATGCATTCTTGTTGCAGGGCATGCTCAGAAATAAATATAATTTTTATTAGTCTTACATAGTGGTTGACAGGGGTCATCTCACTTGAGGAGCCTCCTGGTTTGTTCACATAAATCTTCTATATCACTTAAGATATATATTTTTTTGTTTTTATTATCTAATGAAAATAATGATAATGTATTTGGGTTTTTGATTATTTAAGTCAATGACATGAAAAAATGGTAATTTGAACTAGCATGAAAGCTAAACAAAATGAGTTAATAAAGGAAAGTACTTGGTCTTGGTATCAAACTTGAATTCAATCAATTTATCTTTTATGTGTTTGATTTAAGTTTGATAATCCAAAAAGAAAGCTCAGGTTTGAGTTACTATTCTTTATTTAAAAAATATGGAATATCATTGAATTCCTAATGAACCTTAATTCCACCTCCTCATTTAATCAAGGTTCATTACACTCCTTAGTATTTTAGGTTCCATCTTTCTGGATCATCTCTATTGAATTTGTTTCATCCATTGATTAGTTCAACTCCAATATGTAAAGATAAACCCAATGGAGAGAAGGAAATATGGTTTAAATAAAAAAAATAGAAATAAATTGATTTCCTTGTCAATGGTGGGTAGTCATCTAATCAGAGACATTTTCCTCACCATAAATGTTACTCAATTTACCAAAAAAATTAAAAGTAAACTATAAGGAAAACTGAATAATACCTTGACCTCCTCACGGTCCATGTCTCGGGGTTAGCCTCTCATTTCTGAGAGTAAGATATTACAATGGTGGAGTGGATGAAAGAAGAGAAGGATAAATTGATTAAAATAAAATAAAGAATAATTAAAATGAATAGGAATGAGAAGATAAAAGAATAAAAGAAAATTGAATTAGGATGAGAGAAAAGAGAGAGAATAAAATAATAATAGAAAAAATATATAATTTATAAATAATGTTATGATAATAATAATAATAATTATTATTATTATTATTATTATTATTATAATTAAGGGAATAATTTTTGAAAAAAATAAGATATGAAAATAAAAAAATTAGATTTAAAAATAAGAAAGGGGTATAATAATAATAATAGTAACAACAAGAAAAATAATTATAATTATAATAATTACAATAATTAAATAAAAATAAATTAATTTATGGGAATAAAATTAAATGAAATAAATGAATTTTATTTATTTTAAATAAATTAAAATTACAATTTAATACAAACTAAAACTAAAATTTAAATAAATGAAAAATAAAAGTAAAAATTAAGAAGAAAGGGGGAAGGGAGAGGGTTGAGGTAGTGCAGCATGATATCCTCCTTTTGAGGGATGTCATCAAGATGTCTTTATAAGGAATCATGGGCCTCCTTTTATATTATTAGAGGGGATCTTGATCCTCCTCATCTCTTAATGTACCCCCCTCGAGAATGGGGTGGCTTCCTTCAAAACCACACACCCACATGGAAGGAGTCCATTGGGGATACATTCTTTGGTGGTAAAAGGGGTGTGTAAGCTAGAGGTGGCTACCTGCAATGGCATGGAAGATGACTAGTAGTGATTCACCTCCTCCTGTAGCCTTCATAATGGAAAGAGGATGCTCTTTTAGTGGCATCGGGAATAGAGGGGGAATGCTTTAGTTGTTGTGGGTGGCGTCCTGAGGTGGTGAGCCAGGGACGACACTTGGGTAGTGGTGGTTGCTCCAAGAGATTGTGGTGGATGAAAAAGGTGGTATAGTAGCCTACATGGGTAGTGGGGGTAATTCATGGTAGGGAGACATTGGTTATCACCTCCTTTTCTGGCCTTCATTGTGGCAGGAGGAGCTCGACTGGGCGATTGGGCGAGGCATCTAGTCTGGTGAGGCTTGGAGGTGGTGTCCATGGCGGTGCGGTGGTGGACACGTGAGGTCCGATGATGAGTCAGAGGGATGAGGAGGCCTAATAGTAGAGGTGTAGGTGGCCTAGTATAGAATTTTGATGGAACATAGTGGGATGCGATGGATCATAGTAGTGTGTGGCGGCTGGCGGCATAGCATCTGTCCCACATTGAAAATATGGGAGAGAAGTCAAGGTTTTATAAGCCTCAATGCTCGAGAATGAGGTATTCCCACTTTGAGGTGGGATATCAGGACACCACTTTAACACACTATAAATGCATGCTATAATACACATGGCTCGTGTGGATTTTAGTCCATCTATGCTCGTTGTAGGGCTTGATCACCCGCATCCCACCTGCAGGGCTTCACCACCCATAGGTCACACTCAGGGATGAACACCATGAGTGCCCACAACTGCCTATTAGACCTCCTAGGTCCTATGTGGCTGGGTCAGCCCCATGTGACCCACTTAAGAGTCGCATGGGCCTTGGTTGAGGGTTTTCCTATTTAGGGTATTTTTTTACACTATGTAAATAAAAATAGTTATCCAAATTTCCATAAATATTCAAAGGATTCAAAAATAAAGGTTTTAATTGAAAACACACCCTTTTACTCATTTTAATCTAATTCCATTTATTTTTTTCAAACTAACAATAATTTACTAAAAAATTTGATATCAAGGGTTTTAAAAATGAAAATCATCAAAAAATCATCTGAATTTGATAAAAAAATGAACATAAATATTCTCTTTTAGAAAGTGAAGAAATATCTAAATGAGGGATCAATTACACTTGTTTTTTTAATATGAATGTTGTATTATTATAATTTAAGTCATCTCATTCATACACCTAATTAATCTAGTTATGTTTATGATTTCAAAAAAAATAGTAAGGTGTAAACTCTTGATTACATATTTAGGTAAGGTTTTCCAAGTAATAAGAATATAAAAGACAAATTAAACATTAATTCTTATGAAATAAAATTGAAATGAAATGTGAAAAGGCTAATAGAAAGTGAAATTAAAAAGTAAAATTCATAATATCTTTCAATGAAAATAGATTGGTTATTAAATAGGAATATATTTGGATTACATAAATAATTCTATGGAAGTTTAAATGCGATGAACTAAATTAAAGATGCATGTACATGCTTCTTCTTCAAGTATATTCATAAATATAATATTTTAGTTTTTCTTCTTGGGTATTCAATAAAATATTTCTATCACATTTTTGTATTAATATATAGTAACCAATTAATTATAGAAACATTACTATAATTCAAGTGTTTTCTCCAAGCAGCTAAGTAAGGGTGATTCCTAAGTCACCAAAGAGAAATACATTACTTCTAATTTCCAAGTGATTGATTTTAGTTGAAATATTATTAATTATAACCAAAACATTTTCTCTAATATGCACTAGAATTTAGGAGACAATATTACATGTTTAGAAATGAATGTTGTTTTTTTGTTTCATATACAATAAATAGTTTAGTGATATTTGAGTCATAGGAAATATTTGATGAATATGAAAATTTAAGACTTTTACCCAGTTGTGGAAGGATAATTTTTTTTCAATAAAAACAAGTAGTGGAAAATCAAGGATATACCCAGTTTTATACTAATGCTTGATAAATCTAAACACATTTGGTATTATCAATATATTTATTTTTGATAAATAAACCTTTAGAAATAATTGTTTGCCACAAAGATTTAGGATTTAGTTCAGATGGAGAGTGTGGATTTTTCCAAGGGAAATCTAGAGGTATATATACTTCATAAGATTCATTTAAGTAATTAAGGAATGTAATAGTGAACTATATTCATGTTCAAAATATATAAGATGCTTTGATCCGACACATCGATGAGTATCTTGACCAAGTGATCATCAATCATGATAATGTATCATGTAGTAATTCCTAAATTCACATTACCTTATCCATATCACGATAATGATTTATATAAGGAGGATCGATGATAACTCTTACATGTTAACATTGATCAATAAAATGTTGCATGGCGAAATTCCTAAACACACATTTTATACATCATGTGAAATGATGTGAGTAGTATCAATGTCAAAACTTGCGGAAAGTTCAATTATATTTCATGATATTCTTTGAATATAAAAGTGATATTCCATAACCATATACCAACTAACATGA
The DNA here is from genome assembly GCA_963277665.1 of Viscum album. Lineage (NCBI taxonomy): Eukaryota > Viridiplantae > Streptophyta > Magnoliopsida > Santalales > Viscaceae > Viscum > Viscum album. The sequence continues at coordinate 424,696,557 of OY728134.1, forward strand.
CAAATTGATATCATATAAGTCATAATATGATGGAAATCCATTATGTTATAGAACATGTGTTTAGATACAAAGAGTTTGTAAGTATATAAACAAACTCACATAAATTTATACACAATTTTAATCTAAGTAATTATCCTAACATTTTCTTAGGATGTCATATAAATTTATATGATAGAAATGAGAAATTCAAGTTATAGACTATATTTATATATAAGGGTTCACATCTTTGATTGAGATAGTAGGATCTAGATTGGCTTGTATTTGGTCAATGTTTTAGATGCACAAGTAGTTGGAATAGGAACAAGTTCCAAAAGTGCATGTGGAACATGTATTTTCTAGATACAGATACTGTGTAGGTATGTTAAAACCATAGTGACGGTTTTTGTATTCATTGAGGCTGGTGATCCATTATTCATTAAGAATAATAAATCCTACAAGTAATAAGTATATGTAAATAAGATAAGATTTGAAAAGATCATTTAAATTCAATAATGGATTCCACATGTCAAAGTTAAAAGGGGCTTATAAATTGAATACTATGGTGGGTATTCAAGTGAGTTGATACATGGGTGGTACAAGCATAGTACCAATAAGGCCTAGTTGGTTATACTAAGATAGTATTTCTAAATATATCATAATTTTTCTTGTCATCACTAATTTCTAAAATCATTTAATTAGTCATTGTTGTTAAGAAAAACTTTCATGGAAGGTTTCCATATGATGCAACCCGAAAGGCATGGTGAAATTACAGAATTCCAATAAGGGTAAAAGTTACTTAAATCAAGTTTATGATTAAAGTAAGCAACATGATCTTAGAGCGTTAATTTGTAATGAATAGTTTCCATTTGTCTGATATAGTTTAGTGTAAGTGCCATTATTTTTGAATTTTAATACATTTTCCAACATATGGAAAATAGATATTGGTCTTAGATATAGTTAAGGTCAGGTCAAATGTAAATCTCCAATGATTGACTTAAAGTAACAACCTATGTTCTAGGGAACTGGAAATTTTTAGGTAGATCTAAAAATTTCTTAGACAAAGTCAATCATACATATACTAACATAGAATTGAAAAATAATATTTGGAATAATTCAAGAGAAGAATTGTTCCCAATATCAGATGGCATAAATTTCTCTAAGTCAACATGTAGTGAAATAATAGGAGAATAAGTTGTATATTGAGTCCCATATGCTTTAGTGATGGACTAATCACATATTCCAAGATATCTTAAAGAACTTATATTTCCCACTTATACTTTATGGAATGAAAATATTTGTTCTATATAGGAAAACTATAAGTAAAGAAGTGAGAACTATATAATTATATATGGGGGAGTAAAAAAGGTATGTACATGGTATGTGGAGAGGAAAGGATACTAATTTTGAGGGGGGGACTTGTCTTCTTTAGTTCAATTTTATCTAATATTGTAGTTAGCCTAAGGTGATGAGCGATACAAGGTCATATAAGCCAGTGGAACCCATTTATAAAAATATCGAGTATGTTGCAGCCTCTAAAAAAGATAAGGAGTAGTTATTAAATGCAACATTTTTTCCAATTCTTGGAATCACACCTACCAAGTAAAGTTTTATTGAAATGATAATTCTGTTACTGGTATTAGCCAATATGTTATGTTCTAACAGTGGAAAAAAGAGATATACTTGGGGATACAATCTCTTGAGAAGTTTTACTCATGGAGGTAAGGTCACATATAGTAGAATAGCCATGCAATGGAAACATGGAAACCCTAACAGCTAAATCCATTACTCAGAAGAAACATGATCTTTATCATGTGAGTAGATAACAAGTAATGTTAGAAATTTATCTCTAGTATAAGTGGAATATTTTAAATAGCGGGTTCCCTAGAACCAACTATGTAGTAATTTTGATTACCATATCATGTATACTGTTAGATATACCTGATGTATTCTTACCAATTTAGTGTAGAAATTTATGTATCCACTATTAAATATTAATTTCCATAGATTAAGTGTCATATCAAAAGGTTATATCATATTCTAGGCTATAATGAGAACCTTGAGATACTTGAATATTAAGTACTCTAGGATCATAATCGTTTATACTTATTCACGTGAAGTTCACACTTGGTGATCTGTAGTAGTGATATCGTGAGGACAGACCTGCTGATTGGAACATAACATGTTTTGGGTATCATTGGTTCTTCCTATCTATGGACATGTTTATTGGTCTCCTGAATTGAGATCATTACAAATGTGTTCCATTTTATTGTATAAATTGATGCAAGGAAAAAACCATGATAATGAAATCGTGGTGAGGTGTCTTTTTTTGGGCCCGTCATTGGTGGTATGACATTGGTTGAGTGGTCAAGAAATGATTTTTCTCTTACAGGTTGAGGAAGTGATATATATCCATCATTTTTTATCATAATGATAATAACTTAATAAGACCTTGTCCAAGGTAGTTGAGGGTAAATATATCTGTTCATATAAACAAATAATAAATCAATAAACAGGTGACGACACAAGTATAAATCATGCTTTATAAGATATCAAAGTGAAAAGAGATTATAATATAAAATGTGTTTTCATAGGTTGGTTTTCATTTCTATGAGATTACATATCTCATTAGGGGCCTTCATGGGTTGCTAGACCCCACTCTTTTTCTATGTATTTTATTCACTTCTAACAAGATAAGTTTATAGAGGGTCACACACAATAGCATATTCAAGAATCTACCCTATTCAATTGAATAGGTATAATGGATATGGTTGGCCCCACCATGGGGTTTGAGTGTTGTCCAAGTTATTGATCACCGATAAAGAAATAAATTTATATTATTCAAGTAAAGAATAATTTTTATTGAATTTATTTATTAAATAAATTAACAAGTTATGTATATATGAGGATTAATATTAATCGAAAAAATATTATTTTAATATTCATGGTTCATTTAATATTAAGCGGGATTATGAGTCAAGTTAATGATTTTTGTTTTTATCATGTAATATATTTTATGTATATTATAGATATGTGATTAAATAGTAAATAATATTGACGTAGTTCAGTTCTTCATAATTATTTATTTAGTGGATGAGGAATTAATGGGGGTCGGGGAACCCATTCGAGTATTTTCATCATCCATTATAAATAGAGAGAGGCTATCTCCCAATGCACTATTCATTCATTTATGAATTAGAGACTCTATCTCCTCATTATTATTAGAAAGAGAGTATCTATCTTATAGTGATGATCCAAGAATTCCTTTATTCAATAAAGGTAGAGAATCATGGTGACCATCGAGGCGTTGAATGTTTCATTAGATCTCTCCACTAGCACCTGAAATTTGATTATTGACACTCCAATAGATTTTTAAAGTGTATATGGATGAGCTAGAAAAATCCTACTATGGATACATTAAGAAACTATCACTGGATATGAGTTGCATTTGATCGAAACATTAGATATGAAAAGGTATGTTTTCAATTTTAATTTATGTTCTCTTTTAATTGTACACAAGATCCTTACACTATATCAGGGATCATATAATCAAAGATGAAAAGTTACATCATTCTGAAAATTAAATATTTTTAAATACCCAGCCCGCTGACTTCCACTAAGCACCTTAATACTTTTAAGTTATTCATTCTTTACACCATGTTTGAGGAATTATTAATTTTTGTGATAATGTGTTAGGTCTTCTATGATTCACATGAATTCTTGATTGAAGTTCATTTTTTATTTTTGCAGAGATATGTTGGGTAACCATTTGGTTGGCCAATTTGATCATTTTTTAGGATCATGGTTGTTAGTATTGTTGTTATACCATGTTGAGTGATTCTTTTGGTTAGGTCTTATTGGGATCTTCTTTTTTATATTTCCCTTATTTTTTACCATGGACTTTTGTGGGTAGAAATTCACATGGTGGGGATCTTGTGACACCCCCAGTGTAACTGTTTTTTTTTGTATTATTTTCTGAGGTTTAGTACTGGTTTTAATTTACATGGGGTTTCAACTCAAAACATTTAAATTATCATAGGTTTCCTTATATTCATGTTTAATGTTCATGGTTAGATGGAAACCATTTTTCCTACCTTAGTGAGCCTCATAATTTCATTTTAAACTACACATGACTAGTCAGTATGATTTTTTCATGGTTAAGATCGTACTGAGTAGTCCCCTAGGAGAAACCGTGTGGGTTTCTTTGTGTGTCTAGGGTGTGAAACACGACTAGTGCATGGTTATGTAAAACATGTAAAAATCATGTATTGTGTATCTTGTTTTTTTATAGTATTGAATGACATGGTTGGAGATTGATTTTTCTAGACAAGTGGTGACCAAAGTGAATTTTACAAGGGGTTTCTGGAATAGGTATTGGATATAACATGGTTGGTGCATGGTTTGGAAAACAATGTCTCCAAATCATGTGTCCTTATCTAGTGTCGATTTTTTGTGAATATCCCATTTAGGCCTCTTTCAATTAATAGGGGGTTCACTCCTCTTAAACTCCATTCACATTGGCTGACACTTGGGATTACAGGGAGAATCTCCAAACTCCTCCACCGTCGATCCTTTAATTATCTTTGGAAATTTCCAAGAGGTTTTGAGGAATTTCTTCTTCTCTTTACCTCTTCTTCATTTCTATCTCTCTCCTATCTTGTATTTGGTTTCCTCCATGAATCGTATACATCTTGTCGCTCATTTTAGTGTTCTAGGTGGAAGAAATGTTGGGGGGGTTTGGTGATAGGGTTTGTAGGAAACATTTTTATCCCTTTGGGTAGGCTTTTAATTGAAGGAGACATGTTTTTTATTGGTTTAAAATTATTCCAAGTAGGATTATATCAAAAATATATATTTTATTATGGGATTCAAAGTGTTCTTGTGCTTTCTAAATGCTATTTTATTGAAATGATGATTATATGTGATACCCTTATGATGTTTTAAAACCACTTCATTGTGTTTTGATCATGGAATACATGGTTTATAATTTAAATTCCTTGTTTTAATGTTTGAAATAGAATATTTAGATGTTATAATCCATTTTGAAATTCCCTAGGTTCTGTTCAAAATGGTTTTCATAATGTGTGTTTGATGTTCACTTGGTTTTGGTTTTTAATGAGTGAAAATCATATTTTAAAGTGGGGTTTGACTTAAAGTGAGGTTCTTACCTAAAAGTAATTTATAAAGGGGTTCATTAATGTATTTCAAATGGTTATCTAAAATGGGAGTTTGGGATACCCCTTTCTAAAAATTCCTTAATGTATATTTGAAATGTGTTTCATCAAAATGGAGGTCATAAACCTTCTTTTTTATTTCAAATAAGAAGATCTAGGTGGGAGGTTGGATTTAAATTGTTTAAAATGGGGTCTTATTTCTATAATTTTCCAAAGAGTTTTTAGAATTATTTTTTTGAAATATAAAAGGGATTGGAACCATGAGACACATTCTGGTGTTAACGTTCTGGTTGGAACTTTGGTTTTATAATGGCTATTGTGAAAGGAACCCTTTGATTTCCTATTGATTTGATTACACATTTTGTGGGTTATTTATCACTGTATAATTATTTTCATTTACTATGTTAGGGTTATTGTTCTCTATGAGACTCTTATTGCTCCCCTTGTGTGGTAATGCGTTTGATTATTCCATGGGGAGATTAATTATATGGGCTATTAATTGTTGTCTGTTAGGTTTAATGGTTGGATATGGTTACGCCTTGTGTATTAGGATTGTCTTGTATGTTATTACTACTTACGTCCTTTTTGGTCATGGGAACCCTGGTGCTAAGTGGGAGATGTCATCAATTATTCTAGTTGGTTCACACACTGCTAATGGACCTCATGTTGTACTGGGCCCAAGGTCTAGTATGGGTTTATCATTGAAATGAGTCTTATGTGGACAATTTGGTCATCTTGTGGTTTGATCTTCATTTCAAAATGGAGTCTATTTCATGAGTTGGTATACTATTATGTGGCAAGGTGATTCACACATTATAAATCCCTAATATAGATCATGTGACATGTTCAATCTCATGATTTGTTATCAATTTAAAGGATTTTGATCTAGTACTCATTTATAGCATTTTTCTTATGTTTACTGATATAGAACATCTTATTTTTTATATTTGATATATATCTTGTGTTGTGAATGGTGCCAGTTTTTTTTTCTTAAACCATTTGTTCATTGGGTCATTTCATTTAAAAAAATGAGTTTTGAAATATGTTTGGAAAACCTATTTTTAAATTAATGACTATTCATTATTTCTAAAAGTACGTTTCAAAATGGTTGTTTTGGTTTTGAGATTTAATCAATTGGTTATATGTTTGAAATTGACCATTTTTATTTAAAAAATAAATCAGTTGTTATTTTGAGAAATGTGAACATATTTCTTATTTTGAAATATATTAGTCTATTGGGAATGTTTTCAAAGTATTTTATTTAGTTTTGGAAAAGAAAAAGAAATTATTTGAAAGAGAATTGTGGAATTGTTTTGGTTTCCATGAAATTTATATGTGAAAAATTAAACATTCTAATTTAGTTTAATTCTAGAATTTATGAATTTTCCTATGAATCACATTTCATATATTTAGCGGGTTATGGTGACATGATGTGTTTTTTATCTCATTTTTATATATTTAAGGTTCTAAGTTCCCAGTTGGACCTATTATTCATTATTTGAGGCAAATGTAGGTTTATTTGGGTGGTGGTAAGTAATTATAGATTGCATGCATATGGAATTGATCTCATATTAAGTTGGTTTATCATTGTTTTATTTTTGGATGGTTTTTTTATATTATGAATTATTATATCCTCTTTTTTATGGATAATGTTTGTGTTTGTTTTTTTGAAAATGGGTTGGGTATGTTTAGTTGGTTATGACCTTTTTGGCATGCTTCTTTATTTGGGATGCTTATTTATCCTGTAATAATTTATCTTTTGTTTTGTATACATCATTCCCAAATGGATTCCTATTATTCCTATGAACTAGCTACTAGAAAGTTATGTTTTGGAATTCCCTTCAAGACATAGGGTATGTTGGGGTGGGTTCCAGGTCAGATGGCATCCCTATTTGGTTTGTTATGAAATGTTATTAGAGATGTTTTTGGGTTTCCAATAGCCAAATCCAAATATTATTGAGTTTCCCTTTTTATTTAGAGATGTACTAGTTGAGGGGAGACTAAGGTTGTTGCATCATGATAGGTAAGGGAAGTGAGAGTCTAATTATATATTCCTTATCCCGATTCTCAATATACCATGAGAAGGTTGGTTTTTTAATTTAGAATTCAAGGTTTTTTTAGATACTGTGATGGATATTCACATGAAATGATGTTTTTTGATCCCCTTTGAGTATGTAAGTGATGTTGAGGTTGGGGTTCTTTCCTTGGTTTTTGGATGGAATTGGAGGAGAACTTGGGATACATGGTTATATTTAAATTATTATGAAACCATGAGATGCATGTGTGGTAAGGTCTATATATTTTTAAGACAATGTTTCACTTTTGGAACATGTTTTCCCAATCAATGAGGCCAAACCACAAACATCATTTTTTCTTCCCTCGTTGAGTTTTTCAGACTCCTCAATATTTATAACATCTCCCAAAGTGATTTTCACTTGTAGTTTGTGGATTTAAGAATTTTTTTATTCCCTTTATGGATGTTAATTTTGTGAACCTTGTTTGTTGGTATGTGTGGTGCCTTGATTGTTCTTGGTTTTATAACCATATTTTAGAAAATGAAGGCTTTTGTGAAATATTTTTTTATCAAAAAATGGATTTATTTAAAAACATTAATAGTGTATTACCATAGTTTTATAAAAAAAATTATAATGTTGTTATTTTTCTTATGGTATTTGGATGATGGGATGTTTGAAAAAAAATTCCACAGTATTCCTAAAATCTATTTATTCAAAAATGGGGTTTTGAAAGTGTTTCAAGATCAAAATAAGATTTTGTTCGATTCAAATTTGGAATGTGTTTTTAAAAATGGAAATTAATTTTAATGATAACTATTTTAGTGCTTGGTTTTTAGAAAAAGTGGGATTTTGAAATGAATTTTCTATAACTTTTCTTATTATATAGATTTTGGTGTGTTCCATCGTGTATGTTTTTGTTTTAAAAGTTCAGTTATCTTGGTTTTTGAGTTACACCTCGGTGGAAGGAGATATCAAAATTACTTGTAGAAATTTATGGTATCAAATTTAAAAGTTCTAATGGTTTGAATACTTATTCCTTGTTTAAGGGTTTATTGTTTTTGACTTTATTACTACCTTATGGTAGAATCATTTGGTTTTTACTTGGGAAATAATTTGATATTGTTTATGTATTAGTTATTATTTTTTTCCAAAATTAATGATAAGGTTTCACCAATTTTGGTTCCTACTGAAAATACATGTGGAGAGGTGGATATGGAACCTTACTTGAGCTCATGCCCCATCATGGAATTCTTGAATCAGTATCCACCGTATTAAGTGGTGATCATGGGTTAATGGTGGTGGTGGGGTTATTGGAAGAGATTTAGGAGATCCTAAATTTTCATTAAACGTTTGAATCTATATAGATGTGATCCATCAATATCATGCACATTGGTTTCAGTCAAGTTTGGTTGGAGTTATTAGTTCCTACCAATTTACATGAATGTATATCTTAGGGGATGTTCACGATGGAATTTTTCCAGTGGTCCATTCCCAAAGATATGAAAGGAGACAAGTCACTTGATCTCTTGGATATTTATCAAGGTGACCGATCAGTGAGGGAGTATATTGATCACTTTTTGAAGTTGGTCCTCTTTTCTTCGAAGATAGACATCACTAATTTTGATAAAGCTCATTTATTTTTAGGCATCCTTTACCCATATATTGGTTCAAATATACCTTTTCTTGGTATTTCATTTTATAGGAGGTTCCCGATGAGTCCATTCAAATAGAAGTTGACCAGTCTAGGAATCTAGTGGAGGGTAATTCCATAGTTCAATCCAATGGAAATAAGTATAACCCAAAATGTATGAATAAAATATATGATGATCTAGAGCTAGAAAAAAATGTTCCTTTAAATGAGAATATGATATCATTCATGTTCTTTTATTATGTGGCTCCAAGGAATGTGAAGACCTCATTTATTAAGTCTCCTAGGGTTAGAATCCATTTTGGTATTTTGGGTCATCTTTAAAAGTTTAGTATGATGAGTTTTTAGAAGTGATATTGTGATTAATTTTCTAATGATGGGTTATTTTTTTGGGTAATTTCCTTTAATGCTTGTGATATAGGTTTTGGAGCTTTCGATATTTTTGTTTGAATAATATGGATGGTTCCACTTTATAGATTTTTCTTATGGATGGGTTTTAATGTCATTTTATAAAATGCATTATTTTGTTTGTGGAATGCTCCCCCTGCCTCCCATGTGGATGGATTTTGAGCTTGTATCTAGTTTTTCTCAATATTTTTGTTCACTTATAGGTTTCATTTAATTGATCCAAATTATTTGGGAGAACCTTCCTTGAGATTGGTGGGTTTTTCATATTATTTTTTATACTTTAAGGTGATCATTTTTTAGACATTAGAATGGTCTTGAGTTTAGGATTGGGTAAAAGGGTGTTTTTCTACCAATTAATTCACTATAATATATAGTGTTAGGCTTATAAAATTTTAGGATGCACATTGTGAGGGTGATTCAATTATTGAACCTAGGTTACCCATTTATATTTTGACTATATATGAGTGCTCATTACATTATTTTCTGGTTGTTTAGGGTTTATTTTCCTTTTTTAGGTTTGGATGTTTTTTGTTTGATATTGTGTTTCTCCCATGGTAGATTAGTTTTTTGAGGATTCATTTCTTGTTAGTTATTCATTGGTGACACCATGATACAAGAATTTTATTTTTTGGGGATACTATATTGGGTTTCCCATGATTTATAGGAATTCTTATTTTATGTTTTGTAGGATCGTAATAGTAATTAAATGACTACACGATGGTGGTGAAATTTAGTTTCCAAAAAAAACTAACACATTCCCTTTACCAATATTTTGTTTATAATATAATAAATGTATTCAATAGTTACAAAGATTTAATTGTATATACCTACATATGATATATTTCATAAAATCAAAGTTATAATAAATGTTTATTACGAAGTTAAACTTTCCTTGTATAATAGCACAATGAAAATAAACATATAAAACAGAGAAAATAAAACATTATAAAGTTGTAAATAAATACTTACATAATGTTATAAAATAATGATCTTTGATTTAAACTTTATAATTAAGGAATTTTATAGACCAAAAAATAGGTATCCCCTATTTTAACCAAAATATAAGGTCTATATTTTATAAGCAAGGAATCCCTTGATACTAAGATTAGAAGAACTGTTTTTCCCTACACATGGGAACCCTCAATAAGAAAATCAAATTATGCTCTGTCTTCCTACACCCATAAGCCCTCAATAAAACCATATTGATCAAAATTATTACAAAATCATAATATTCTAATGAGTTTACAATACTCACTAGGATTCCTTAGAATTAAAACTATCAAAAGATTTATAAAGATCATATAATAAGATGTTACAACTTATTAAACTTTAGATAGGTTGAGTTGAATATGTTTCTACTTCCTTCTACTTGAATGTTTTTTTATAGGTAATGCTCCAATGGTCATATTCAGTGATTCATGGAGTTAGTTGAAATGGATTTAGATAAATCCTTCTTTACTAGGATGTTCAACATAAACATCATTTGAAGGTCCTTTTGATAGAATCAAGACAATGTTGTTATGTTTTTTGTCTAGTATAGTGAAGATAATTGGAATGTTTATAAATATTGAAATTGTTTAATTATAATGATTCTATAATTTGATTAGAAAGAATCAATCATCTGATTATAAAGTATTTATTATCTGATTAGGAATTGTTTTATCACTTGATTATAAATATTCATCTGAATGAGAAATGTTCTTTAGTTTAGTAAATATATGTTTTCTTCAAAAACATTATAAAACATTGTTAAAGTTTAAACACATTAAACCATATAATTTATGAAATTTTGTTGTGATTTTTATATCAAATATCAAAAAGTGTTGAAAGTAGAGCTTTCGACTCAACATGTTCATGTTTCAATTATGTCTGGAGATTTTTTATAACATTTTGGTTGATTAGTTTGATAATTGTTGAGGATATTAGTTGTGTTTTTGAGGTTAAGATATGTTCATTGGTTCTTTTGGTTATGTTCTCTTTGGATCCTAGATTTTATCTTTCCCTTATTTTTTACTGTGGATTTTTGGAAGGGGAAAGTGGCATGGTAGGAATTTTTTGAAAACCCTCCTATCACTATGTTGTTTTTTTGTATTATTTTATGAGTTTGATGTTTAGTTTGAGATTTTATGGGGTTTTTTCTTTGGAATTTGAAATTATAATAGGCTTCCTTATATGAATGATAAAGGTTCATGTATGGATGGAAACCATATGGAATCCCTTTGTGAGGAGCCTCATCATTTCATTTTGAACTATGCATGGATTTTCATCAAGGGATTCACATGGTTATGTGAAAACTGTAAGATCCTCTCAGGAGATACTGTGTAGGTTCCTTGGTGTTTTTGGGGTGTGGAACATGAATTGTGAAAGGTTTTTAAAAATTTTTGTAAGAAAAATGGTATGGATCTAGATTTTTATAGTACCAAATGGCATAGTTAGAGCACATTTTTTCCAACTATGTAGTTCCCATGGTGAACCATGCCAGGGGTTTCTGGCCTAGGTAGTATCCAGCGCACTATTAGCACATCGTTTGGAAAACCATGTGGCCTACCGAGGTGATTAATTTTTGAGATTTTACCATTTTTTTGTCTTCTCTCCCATTTACATTAGTTGATTATTAACATCCCTTATAAGAGATCCATCATTCTCCACTATTGATAATTTCTTTCTCTTTGGTAGTTTCTATGTAATTTTTGGAATTTCTTCCTCTCTTTCAATATTCATACATTCTATATCTCTCCTCTACAGTATTTGGCTTCCCCATAAACCATGGACCTCTTGTGGATAATTTTAGGCTTCCGATTGAATATAATATTGTGGATTTTGGTGTCTAGGGTTTGTATATCCCATTTCTATCCTTGTGGGTGTGCTCTCTATTAAAGGATATGTGTTTCAAATAATTTTTTTATTATTTAATGTAGGTGTTTCTTTTTAATTATAAAAGTTTTTAATTAAAATTTTTCTTATTCTTTCTAAATTATTTTTTATTAAATGTATGATTATATTTAATACCCTTATAATGTTTTAAAAAAAATTATTTTTTTTGAGATTATTAGGAATGGTTTCACTTTTAAATTCCATTTTTTCATGTTTGAAATTGATTATTTATATTGCTAATATATTTTGAAATTTCAAAGAGGGTTTTTGAAATTGTTTTCATGATGTGAATTGGAAATTGATTTAGTTTTTGTTTTAAATGAGTGGAAACGATATTTTAAAGTGGGTTTTGACTAATGTGAGATGTTGACCTCAATGTGGTTTATAAAGGGGTCCTTTAATAAATTTCAAATTGTGATTTGAAATGTGTTATTGGTTTAACTCTTGTGAAAAATGACTTAAGGGATCATTTGAATTGTTTTTTATGGAAATGAAGGTCTTGGTCAATGTTTTGTATTTAAAAGGATACCCATGTAGGAGGGCGTATTTGAATTTTTGTAAACCATGTATGATTTAAATTATTTTATAAATAGTGTTTTTAATGTCATTTTATGAATGTAAAATTTCTTAGTATCCTAATCCATGTTTTGGTGTTAAAGGTCCAGTTGTAAAGTTGGTTTTAAAATGGTTAATGTGAATGGAAACCTATGAATTCCACTTGATTTTATTACCCTTGTGATAATTCTTTATTGCCATGTGATTCTTGTAATTTACCCTCTGTGGGTTATCAATCCCTATGACATGCTTGTTCCTCCACTTGTGTGGGAATACACTTTATTATATTGTGGTATCATTTTTTATATAAGGATATTAATTTTTGGTTGTTAGGTGAGGGAGTTATCAATGGTTACTCCTTGTGTGTTAGGCTTGGATTTCATGTTCTTATGCCTCACTTCTACTATGATCATGAGAACCTAGGTATCAAGTGGGTAATCTAGTCTGTTATTCTAGTTGGTTAACAAGCCATTAGTGACCCTCCATTCATTCTAGGAACAATGGATAGGTGAGGTTTGTCATTTAAATGTGAATTTTGTTGGATATTTGTATGAAATATGGTTCAATCATTAGTTCACAATGATAGCTGATTTGTGGGTTGATATAAACTAATATGGCTAGGTGCTTCGTATATTAGGAAACCATAGGGTAGATCCCATGACATATTCATTTTAATGGTGGTTATTTATTTTGGGAGTTTGATATAGTTCTAATTTGAACAATTTCCACATTTTTCATTTATATAGAACCTATTATTGTTTATATTTGATATATTTCTTGTGCCCGGGGTAGTTCTTTTTTTGTTATGCTTGACCTATGTGTGTGTTGGGTTATTTTGTTTGGAAAATTGAGTTTTCAAAGATTTTTGTAGAAACTATTTTGAAATTAAATACTATTGTGTGGTTCTTAAATTGGATTTCAAAATGATTATTTTGGTTTTGAGATATTATAAACTGGTTAGATGTTTTAAAGTGACCATTTTCAATTAAATAAAAAATGAGTCTTTTTAAATAGGTGAATGGGTGTGTGGATTTTAAATATATTAGTCTACTAGGAATGTTTTCAATAGTTTATGAAAACAAAGGAAAATTTTTTCAAATAAAATTATCAAATTTTTTGTTTTCCATAAAATTTATATATGAAAAAAGATAACTTTATTTGTTTATTTTCCAACTATAATTTATGTATTTCCTTAAGATAAGGATTGTGTATATTTCGTGGGTTGTGGTGAACTACTAAGATTTTTTATCTCTTGTAAATATATATTTAGTTACAAGTTACAAATTGTATCTTTTATTCATTATTTCCCGTCGATGTGGGGTAATTTAGGTGGTTGTGAGAAATCTATGGTTTCATGGAGATGGTCTTGAGCTCTACAAGAGTTGGGTTTTAGTTATTTTATTTTTGGTTGGGTTTCTATCTATTAATCATTGTTGTATCCTCAATTTTATATATAATTTTTTTTATATTTATAAATATGGTTTAGATCAATTTAGTAAGTTATGACCTGTTTACCATGAATCGTTATTTTAGCACTTTAATAATTCAACTTCTATTTATCTATAGTTAGGGAAAAATAATTCCCAATGTTATTCCTATGATTTTCAGGCATTAGTTTACAGCTAGTGGGGATTAGGAATTCTCTTCGGTCCTTGTGGAATGTCAGGTTGGGTGCATGTTCAGATGGAATTCTAGTTTAGTCCATTACAATAAGGTGTTAGAGAATGTTTTGGGTTTTTTTTAGTAGGATCATATCCTACTTGAGTTACCCTTATTATTTGTGGAAATACTGTTTGATAAGAGATTAGGTTATTGGATATTGAGAGGTAAGGATGGGGAGAGTCTAGATTTATCTTTCTCATCGCAAGCCTCATGCTACCTGGGGAATTTTAGGTTTTGAATTCATAATTCAAGTTTGTTTTAGTTGTTTCAATGGATTTTAATCTAAATTGGTTCTTTTATCCCCATTGAGTATATAATGTATATCGGGATTTGTTCAGTGTTTTTGGAATGGAAATGGAGAAGCACCTGAGATACGTAGTTATCATCCATTGTGTAATTCCCCGAACCTAGTTACCCAGAGTCGGTGCATTATTACATAACTTTTTCATGATCACAAAAGATCAAGTCTTGAAATACCGATTAGTTTAGTAGCCTTGGAAGTACTATATACATTCAAAAGTTTTACATTACATTATAAAATGAAAAAGAACTACAACATTGTCTCCGTTGGATACATTCATATCCTTTAGACTATACCTGTAGGTCAGTAATAATATACTTCTTCACATCCTAGGAAAAATAAAACATAGAAAGGTGTGGGCTCAAATGGTCAGTAAGGATAAAAATATAGATGAAACTTCATAAATAAGCATAAACATTTAAGGCAATGTATAATACTAAAACAAAATCCTTTTAAACTTAAACTTCATCATAATATGGAAAATATAAATCAAAATAATTCCATTTACTTATTCACATGGATATTCTACTAGTCAAATAATCATATGCAATATCAATGTCCAAATTCATAATGATGGAATGCATAATTCCAGACTTCATAACCACATAGTCAATGACTTTCACCAAGAATAAAAATAAGATTTTGTCAAGGACTTATGCCAAGACACTAGTTTGTCTTATGATACCTACTCATGCATCGAGGATCTATAGCGGGTTCCACTGATCACTTACTAAGACCAATGCATTCCTCATATAAAAAGGTTAAAAAATAACATAAACATTCATATTAAAACTAGCATACAAAATGTTAATAAATTAACCATAAAACATGAATGGTATAAAAATAACACATCCACAGTAAAAAACATCACAAAACATTCAATAAAATATGGACGATTTGTATTATAATAAATAAACTTCAAACAAGTATAAAATCCATTAAAGGATGTTGTCATAGTTGAAATCAAAACTATTTGAGTGAAATATATATTTCTATTTTGAAACCATTTAAAAGTAATTTAATTATAAAATAAAACATTTTTTTTGAAAATGTTCTCATAAGGTTGTAAGGGAAGCTTCAAAGGTATTATAACGATGGAAAATAGCCACTCCCACCGTATAAGTTAAAAAAACATTCTTACCTTAATTTTGTCGAAATGGTCATAAATTACCTTGTTTGGAAAATGATGGAAATATTCCTTTATAAAAATCTTAAAAAATTCAAATAAGGGTATAAATTACTTTAACCCATATTCTAGTAAATAGTAAAATAAATTTGAAATACATTTTAAGAAACATGGATGTGGATGATAAATAGGTCCCAATAGATAATTACGTATAAACAACCTTGGGTAATGAAGAGATTGTATAATTAACCTTTACCTTGTACTTTTCCTTGGTTGATGGTACTTTAAACTCCTGTATAATAGTTAAATCATTATTATTAAATTATACAATAACCATTTACATAAATATTATATCATATATGATCTTCTAATATTTCTTTGTTAATAATGTTTTTGTATTATCGTTGTTTTGGGTGTTAACTGATTCATTTTACTTTATATGTTTTGTTACATAAGCCATGTTTTTTGTGGATAGGATGTATTTGATTCATATCCAGAATGATATTAAGTTCTTTAAAAAACTATTTTTAATCATAAAAAGAAAATTATTCTTGAATGGTTACGATGGGGAAATGAATCTCATCGCGTTTGTGGAGACGGTAATCCGTACGTACGCACAAGCGACAATATCATTATTTTGAAATTAAAATATTTAGTAAATGGATGGTATATTATATATAAAGAATCATTAACATGTTATATTTATTATTTACATCAATTATATATCATTATTGTACCCATCCAAATATTAATGTATTGAATAACAACTACACCATGACGTGGAGACAGTAAGCCGTACGTACGTACGTATGGTGACATGTCATTTATAAGATGGATAGAATAATGAATATTATTGTACCATATTTATAATAACATCATAGTATGTATAAGGTACTGGAGTTACTATTTGTTTATGGTAATAACAAAGAGGAAGTGTAAGATGAAAAGAACTTGAAAGAGGTGATGAAATATTTACCTCTTCTTCAGGTTCTTCCTTTTGATTTGATCAAAAGGGCTCATTAGGTTGGATTTATTGTCAAACTAAGGTCTATAGGTTAAATTAAGGTAAGTTGGGAGGATATTGGGTCAGGGGTTGGCCGAGCCAAATGGCATTATAGGTGTGAATTTGAGAGAAGGGGAAGTGCCCTTTTATAAGAGAGATGAGGGGCACCTTAGGAAAAAATTGAAATATTATTTTATAATAAAATTATTTTCTATTTATAATGGCTCAAAAATGATTTATTTAAAGGATAATGTGGTTATGGGTCGAAAACCTCTCAACCAATAGGTTTTATACAGGTTTGGGTCACCATATTAACCTTATCTTTGAGATTTAACTCTTAGTTAAATAGTTTAACTTTTACCATGTATTCTTGTATTATTATAATAATTGGTTAATAAACTTACTATAAAAATATAATCTAACCACAATTGGTTCATTAATGACATATATATTATTATGTAAGTATTTTATCTGAAACATAGATTTTTAGGACTATTATATCATTTAATAATATAATATTTGTTTTAAAAACTCATTTATGTCAATTTTGTCACTATTTAGTAATTGATTTTACTGGAAGTCATAAAAGTATGATTACTTCGAAATAAATTCATTTAATCAACCATAACATCTCATATTAACCTAAAAAATAGTGGAATTCATCAAAAGTATCAAATTACATTTATTTCGATATTTATAATATCAATTATTTTAATATTTCATTAATAAGGTAATTACTGCATCATCATTGTGTCATAAATAAATTTAATTATTTAGTGTCTAAAAATTATAAATAAAATACCATTATGTATTAAATCTTATTATCTTTATAATGAATATTTATAATTGAATTTATCTTATGTATAACCCTATATTAAAAATGTTTTAGTTATGAAAACATGAATTTAACACTTTTGACTTTTCTTTAAATTAAATAATAATAAATGTCCTAATCTAATCCAAGTGGACCAAAGAGGATAATATTTTATTCCTAATGTTGGTCTTGGTTGAAAAATACATATCCAATAGAATTATGACTTGATTTAGGCTAATAATAATATCATTTTTACCTTTAACTACCCTATTTACTTTTAACAGTGGTAAATAAAAGTTAAAAATTACTATTCACCAAAAAATTATTTTCATCTTATTGAACCAAATTTTAATTACTGATATCATCCGTGTCTCTCAGTTTTTTGAAATTAAACTCATAGAAGCGGTAAAATTATGTTTTATGTAAATTTGCAAATGCTCCTAGAAGGTGGGTAAAAGACGGTAAAAAGTTCAACAAAATTTTATATATCTAAAATTTTTATAAAATGACTCTAGTGAATTATAGTGATCTTATATAGGTATTATAGATTTAATTTGACTTAGAATAAATTTAAATAAAATAAATAATTATTTAAATAAAAAGTCAGTTTTAAACAATAACGCAGTGTTTTTCACTATTCATCAAAAATTGAAAGTTTTTAGAAAGATAAAAAAATTAACCTAAGATAATTATGTTATTCCAAATTCAAAAAATCATTTTATTTTAACAAATTCAAAATATATAATTTTAATTAATTAATTTAAAATTAATTCTCGTTGTCAAAACCAAAAAGCGGGGTTTTTAGGAAGTAAAAACTATCAAAAGATTGACATGTGTTTATGTCAAATTTAAGTGTGAAATTAATTATAATGGACTAAATTGTATTAAATGATAAAAATATAATCTAATTATACTTTCAAACCATTAAAATTCATAATTTAACACTATAAATTATTTCTTTGAAAAAAGTTCTTTTCAATTAAAATTTAGTATTTTTCACTATTCATCAAAATATGAAAGTTATCAGAAAGGTACCAAAAATTTATCCAAACTAAATTTTTACGTCCCTATTATAAAGAATAATTTAATTTCATTTAATTTTATATACAAAAGTGTCAAATATTGGTTTTCAAAAAGGTTTTCCATTAAAAGGTGGTAAAATTTCATTTTTTGAAAAATACTTCTTTTATCTGAAAAGAATGAATTTGTTCTTATATTATGTCTAAGAAACACATAATATGGATTATAAAATGATATAGAGTATATAAAATTCAAAATTCAATTAATATTATTCATAACCACTTTTTGAACAGCTAGTTTGGTAAGTCGTGGTGTGCTTGAACTCAAGGTTGTGTGTAGCACAAGTTATTGAGTTACTTTGAAGAGATAACATACTATGAAATATTTGGATGTTATATTCTCCCATATTTCAATAAATTTTTTCCTAGCAATTTGAAATTTTTCTTCGCAAATAAAAGGTTAAAAATAGAAAAATACCTTTGTGGAAAACCCACATCGGAAATTGGGTTAATAAAATTTAGTCTTAATAAGAGGGAAATGGAAATGAAAAAGTCACCACCAAACTATGATCTCAATTAGGAGAAAATTGGTGGAAATTTGAGACAAATAATTAGAGATAAAACTTAAATATTTATAGGGATTGATTGAGGTCATCAATCACAAACAAGTGTAAAATTGAGGGCCTCAAAGCCATCAATCTATGATGATTTAAAATATCATCGGTTCAACAAAACATAAGGTATTAGGATAACACATTTTTGGTTTTAAGATCCCTTCCCTAAAGTTTAAGAATTAATTTATTCCTATAATAAGAGGGGGAAAATATACTTGACAAGTAGATTTTCATCCTTCAACTAATTTCTACCACAAACTCATCTTTCACTCCAAAAGACAATAGAATTCAAAAATATTCTATTTATCCTAATTTTATAGGGTTCTAAAAACAATTAATTTATAATTAATTTGATAGACTATTTAAAAGAAACTAAATTATACAAACCATGACATCACATAGGCCAGTGGTAGGCGATACACCCTTGTCGCCCTTCAGTTGCGGGTTCAAGTCTCGCGGCCTATCCAGATGTGATAGGTTGTCCCCGATCTCGAGGTTGTCATTTTTGTAACAATCCAAAAATAATATTAAGAAATTTATTAACCTTAAAAATAGTATCCAATGTCAAAATTAATCTATTCGAACCTTTAGACTTAACCAAAATACTTTTTTCCAAACTCACATTCCAAAATTTTTAAGGAAGGTAAACATAATGAAGACCTCTTTTTCCACATAATAATGTGTGAATACCTTCATCATGTATTCTCTTAAAACATGGTAACGCCATGAATTACCCTCAAAACTTATTGATTACATTAATGCTCCCTTATTTCTTATAGAATATTGGATATTCTCTTTATATCCATAAATGTTGTAAACTTCAACAATAATGGAATAAAAAACAATTAATTAGTTTCAATGTAGTCAAGAATATCAAATATAATTTATCCAAATCAACCATATCTTATTCCAAAATCACTACCTCAGTATCAAAACCATATGAAGGTTTATCTTTCATTAAACCATATATTTTCCAAAAAATTTAACTTTCTATTGAGTCACTTTTCTTAGAACCATATAATCTCAAACCCTCAATGAAATAGTACTATAGTATAATCCTTATTTATTTATATAATTCATATAACCAGTACATCATTGATACAACACTCAAATAAAATAATTATTTAATAACCACATAAGGATACAAGTCTTTCCTCTTCATCTGTGCTAGTATCATAAACTGATTATTATCCAATAGCATCATTTTGGGCATACTCTGATGATTTGGACATTGATTTGCGTAGTGTCCCAACTCCTTTCAGATGAATCATTGTACTTTTAAAACTTTTTTCATACCCTTGCAATCACGTACTTGGCATCCTTTTTCTCTATACTTATAACAACCTATCATTCCCTTCAAGCATTTACCAAGGTGATTCTTTCCAGAACTATCACATATTGGAAAAATCTTTCTTTCCCTTCTTCCCTTTTATCCATATTTCTCTCCACCATCCTTTTCTTCTCTTACTTCCCTTCAAATCCATAGGACTCAGATAATTATTTACTTATCTTATTAACACATGATAATATTTCTTCATATGATGAGAATACATGGGAGAATATTTCCCTTCTAAATTTTGGCTTAAGACCATGAAAGATATGATACTTCTTACTCTTTGGATTATGTGTATTGCTGGAGTTCTCATTCCTTCTATAGGGCACCATTTCTAAATGACGAGATACACTAGACTAGTTTATGAATCATAATACATAATTTCAAACTTGTAAAGAAATTATCATAAATTGAACAGTTTATGGATATTATCCATAATCATAAAAATGTTTTATTTGAAGAGGTATATACCCATAAATCCTTCATAATGGTTTGTAATGAAAATGTGAATTATCCTAAGCATATCCCTTGGGAGTGTCATAACCAAGAGTGTAGCAAGACTAGTTGTCGTGTACCATACCCTGGGTCAAGATTGAAACTCCTTGTTGGAGTTTTCACTCCTAGGTACATCTATGCATGAGCCGCCTCTACCTACTCGTATCCAGACAGGGATGTGTTGCTTTTAAAATTCATAAAGTCTCTACATTACCGAAATTCTAGGAAGTTCTTATCTACTAACCTGAAAGTCTATCTTAGGTTAATGTTCTCTAATCAGAGTTTATATAAATCTAGTTCCCAAGGTTATTTCTAAACTTCCTCTAATACCAACTGTATCACCCTGACCCCAGAAGCCCAGAGCCAGTGCATTATTTTAATACATTGGCATGATTACAATAAATCAAGTCCTGAAGGACCGATCAGTTTAGTAGTCTTGGAAAATAGATTATATACATGAATGTAACATCACATTATAAAATGAAAAACAACAACAACATTGTCTCCATTTGAAACATTCATATCCCTTAGAATATCCCTACAGTTCAGTCATAATATACTTCTTCACATCCTGGGAAAAATAAAACATAGAAAGGGGTGAACTCATATGCTCAGTAAGGATAACACTGTAGCTAAAACTTCATAAATAAGCATAAACCTTTAAAGGAATGTATAAGACTAAAACAAAATCCTTTTAAACATAAACTTCCTCAAAATATGGAAAATATAAATCAAAATAATTCCATTTACTTATTCACATGAATATTTTAATAGTCGAATAATCACATGCAATATCAATATCCAAATTTATAATGATGGAATGCATAATTACAGACTTCATAACCTCATAGTCAAGGCCTTGTGCCAAGACTACAAAAAAAATTCATGGCCTTGTGTGAAGACACTAGTTTGTCTCAAGAGACCTACTGATGCATCGAGGAGCTATAGTGGGCTCCACTCATCACTTACTAAGTCTAATGCATTCCTCATATGAAAAGTTTGAAACATAACATAAACATTCGTATTAAAACTAGAATACTAAATGTTAATAAATTAACCATAAACCATGAATGGTATTAAAAAACACATCCAAAGTCAAAAATATCACAAAATCATCAATACAATATGGAAAAATTTTATCATAATAAATCAACTTCATACAAGTATAAAATCCATTAAAGGATGTTGACATAGATGAAATCAAAACTATTTGAGAGAAATATCTCTTTCTATTTTGAAATCATTTAAAAGTCATGTAATTATAAAAGAAAACATTTATTTTTAAAATATTCTCATAATATTTTAAGGGATGATTAGAATGTGTTATAATGGCAGAAAATAGTTTCTCCCACCATATAAGTTAAAAAACATTCTTACCTTAATTTTTTCAAAATGGTCATAAAGTACCTTTTTTGGAAAACAATGGAAAAGATTCATTTATAAACATCTTTTTAAAATTCAAAAAAAGGTATAAATTACTTTAACCCATATTCTAGGAAATGGTAATAATGTTTTGAAATACATTTTAAGAATCATGGATGTGGATGATAAAAGGTCAGAGTAGATAATTACATATAAACAACCTCGGATAATGAAGATATTGTAGAATTAACCATTACCTTGTACTTTTCCTTGGTCGATGGTAGATTAAACTCTTGTATAATAGTTAAATAATTGTTATTAAATTATAAAATAACCATATACATAAATATGATATCATATATGATCTTATAATATTACTTTGTTAATAATATTTTGATATTATCTTCGTTTCAGGTGTTATCTGATTCATTTTCCATTATATGTTTTGTTACGTAAGCCATGTTTTTTATGGATAGGATGTATTTGATTCATATCCAGAATGATATTAAGTTCTTTAAACATTATTTTTAATCATCAAATGAAAATTATTCTTGAATGGTTACGATGGGGAAATGAATCTCATCTCGTTCGTGGAGACGGTAATCCGTACGTATGCACGAGCGACAATATCATTCTTTTGATATTAAAATATTAATTAAATGGATAGTATATCATATATAAAGAATAATTAACATGTAATATTTATTATTTAAATCAATTATAAATCATTATTATACCCATCCAAATAATAATGTATTGAATATCAACTACACCACGACGTAGAGACGGTAAGCCGTATGTACGCACGTATGGGGACATGTCATTCATAGAATGGATAGAATAATAAATATAATTGTACCAATTTTATAATAAAATCATAGTATATATAAGGTACTGGATTTATTATTTTGTTATGGGAATAATAAAGAAAGAGAAAGTCGAAGAAGAAAAGAACTTGAAAGAGGTGATGAAATATTTACATATTCTTCAGGTTCTTCCTTTTGATGTGATCAAAAGGGATCCTTAGGTCAGATTTCTGATCAATATAAAGCCTCTATTTTGAATTTAGGGAAGTTGGAAGAATATTTGGGTAGGTTTTGGCTGATCCAAATGGCTTTAGTGGTGTGAATTTGATAGAATTGGAAGTGCCATTTTATAAGAGAGGTGAGGGGCCCCTTAGGAAAAGATTGAAATATTATTTTATAATAAAATCATTTTTAGTTTCTAATGGATCCAAAATAATTTATTTCAAGGCTAGGTTGGGGATGGGTCGAAAACCTCTCAACAAATAGGTTTTAGACAGGTTTGGGTCACCATATTAATCTTATCTTTTAGATTTAACTCTTAGTTAAATAGTTTAACTTTTACCATGTATTCTTGTATTATTATAATAATCTGTTAATAAACGTACTATAAAAATCCAATCTAACAAAAATTGTTTCATTAATGACATATATATTATTTTTTAAGTCCTTTGGCCGAACCTTAGATTTTTAGTACTATTATATCATTTAATAATATAATATTTTTTTAAAAACTCATTTTTGTCAATTTTGTCATTATTTGGTAATTGATTTTTTTGAAAGTCATAACAGTATGATTACATAGAAAAAAATTCATTTAATCAACACTAACATGTAATATTAACCTATAAAATTAGTGTAATTCATCAAAAGACACAAATTACATTTATTTGGATATTTATAATATCAATTATTTTTAATATTTCATTAATAAGGTAATTACTGCATAATCATTGTGTCATAAATGTATAAAAATTATAAATAAAATACCATTATGTAGGAAATATTTTTATCTTTATAATTAATATTTATAGTCAAATTTATCTTATGTATAACCCTATATTAAAAAAAATTTAGTTATAAATAATTGAATTTAACACTTTTAACTCTTCTTTAAATTAAATAATAATAAATGTCCTAATCTAATCTAAGTGAACCAAAGATGATAATATTTTATTCCTAAGGTTGTTTTTCATCAAAAAACACTTATCCAATACAATTATGACATGTGTTAGGGTAATAATAATATCATTTTTTCCTTTAATTACCCTATTTATTTTTAACAATGGTAAATAAAAGTTAAAAGTTACTATTCAACAAAAATTATTTTTAATCTTATTGAACCACATTTTATTTACTGATATCAACTGTATCTCTCAGATATTTGAAAATCAACTCACAGAAGCGGTAAAATTAAGACTTTATGCAAATTTGCAAATGCTCCTAAAAGGTTGGTAAAAGACGGTAAAAAGTTTAATAAAATTTTATATATCTAAACTTATTATAAAATGATTCCAATGAATTACTTTTATCGTACATATGTATTATAGATTTAATTTGACTTAGATTAAATTTAAATAAAATAAATAACTATTTAAATAAAAAGTCGGTTTTAAACAATAACGCAGTGTTTTTCACTATTCATCGAAATTTGGAAGTTTTCAGAAAAATACCAAAAATTTACCCTAAGATACTTTTGATATTCCAAATTCAAAACATAGAAGTTGAATTAATTAATTTAAAATTAATTCCCATTTTCAAAACCAAAAATTAGGGTTTTTTTAAAGTAAAAACTATCAAAAGATTACCATGTGTTTAAGTCAAATTTAAGTGTGAAATTACTTATAATTACATACATTGTATAAAATGATAAAAATATAATCTAATTATACTTACAACCCATTAAAATTCATAATTTAACACTATAAATTATTTTGATTAAAAATTTTGTTTTCAATTAAAATTTAGTATTTTTCACTATTCATCAAAATATGAAAGTTATCAGAAAGGTACCAAAAGTTTATCCAAACTAAATTTTTATGTCCCGCTTATAAAGAAGAATTAAATTTTATTAAATTGAATATATAAAAGTGTCAAATATTGGTTTTAAAAAAGGTTTTCCATTAAAAGGCAGTAAAATTGAATTTTTTGAAAAATTATTCTTTTATCTGAAAATAATGAATTTGTTCTTATATTATGTCTAAGAAACACATAATATGGATTCTAAAATTATATGGAGCATATAAAATTCAAAATTCAGTTAATAATATTCATAACCACTTTTTGAACAGTTAGTTTGGTATGTCGTGGTGTGCTCGAACTCGGTGTTGCGTGTAGCGCAAGTTATTGAATTACTTTAAAGAGATAACGTACTATGAAATATTGGGGTGCTACACATTTCTTGGGAAACTGTGTCATATCAGTGAGGTTGGGTCTACCTCTTTTATAGAGTGTGTTGCATAGTAGGAGCACAATTTCCCAATCTATGTGGAAAAAATGCACATGATGTTTTCTTCCCCAGATGAGTTTTTTTGACTCCTCATGATTCGATGCTTCTCCTAAATTTATTTTCACTTGTATAAGGTGCATTGAGGAGTGTTTTAATTCCCTTTTTGGATGTTATTTTTTAAACTTGTTAGAAGGGTTGTGTAGTGCATTGAGTGAACTTGGTTTTCAAACCAGGTTTTAGAAAACAAATGGTTTTTTTATGTTTTTATTGATTTTTTTTTTGAATAAATGGGAAGGTTGAATTCCATTTGTTTTATTAAATATTTTACAAAGAGAATTTTTTATTAGAGTATTTGAAAATTTTGATGTTTCAAACTTTCTTCCTTGGTAGTTCCCAAAAGTAATTGATTTCATAAATGAGTTTTAAAATAATTTTGATATCAATAAGGGAAATCCTTTTGAACAAAAATTTGGGATGTGTTTTGAAAAATGAAAATGAATTATTAAAAGAATTATTTCTATGATTGGTTTTTAAATGAAGGGGGGTTTTGAAATGAATTTTTTGTAACATACCTTGTTGGGGAAATTTTTGTTTTTTATACTAAGGTTGTTTTGTTTTGAAATTTGTTTTGGATTGCTATTTGAGTGATACATTGGTTGAATATGATTTCAAAATTCCTTGGTGAAATGGTGGTTTCAAAATATAAGTTCTTTTGGTGTGAATGTTTGTGCATTGTTTTAGGATTTATTGTCTTAGCCTTGATTCCTAACATATGGTGAATCATTTGGATTTTTGTAATAAAATAATGTTGTTTATTTATTTTTTATTATTGTCTTATATAATGGTTGAAAAGGTTTATCCAGTTCTTGTGCCTACCCGAACTTTTAGTGGGGTCAGTAACGTGGAACCTTCATGGAGCTCAGACCCCATATTGGACTTCATGAATCAGTATCCACCTTTATTCAGTGGTGATTAAGGGTAAGTGGAATCAGAGAGGTGGTTTGAAGAGATTTAGGTGATCCTCAATTTTCCTAGAATTCCAGGAGATTTATAGGTGAGTGTTATTGAGATATTTCTTTTTAGTTTCGAGCAGGTTTGGTGGGAGTTAATGGTTTCTTCCTAAATACATGAAGGTATGTATTTGAAAATTATCAAGATGTAATTTTTCTAGAGGTTATTTATAATTGATGTAATAAGGTTGAAGTATCTTGATATCATGGGCCTTCATCAAGGTGACCAATCAGTGAGGGAGTATATCACTAAATTTTTCACGTTGGTTGTGTTTTCACTAAAGATTTTCATGAGTAATTCTGATAAAGTCTATTTCTTCAAAGGTGGTCTTCACCCATATCATTGTTTAACTTTACTTATGTTGGGTATTTCATATTTTCATGAGGTTTTCAATGAATCCATTTGAATATAAACTGACCAATCTAGGAATCCAGTGGAGGGAGATGGCTTGGTTTCATTGAATGGTTATAAGTATAACCCGAAAAGTAAAGAGTGGAAGTAGTATGATCTAGAGCTAGAATCATGGGTTCCTTCTATTTAGAAGATCAGATATCTCGTATTCATCTAGAGTGCATCTATATATTAGTCATGTTAATCTTATTATTATTTAAACATCAGATCTCTCGTATTCATTACGATACGTGCACCCTTCACAATTCTCATCAGTCCATTCTCGGTGCGAGTCATTCATCTAATTTCATCAAATTGTTCCAAAGACAATATGTTCTTATTCATGACCTTCACATGACATACTCCTTGGATAGTCCATACTATGGCATCATGCATCTTTAGTTTGATGGTACTGACTCCAATGATCTTCATGGTGTGATTGTTCCCCATGTACACAAGTACTTCTAGGATAGTTTCATACTAGTCAAAAAATTCCTCCAATTTTAATCACATACCATACTCAAATTAATGAAAATTATTAATACCCTAAAATGTGAAAAACACCAGGCCAGAACCCTGCCTCTGATACCACATTTTGGGACTGTAAAATGATTGGCCCACCAATGCAGCCATAAGTACGAGATAAAGAAAAGTGAAAAATGCAGAAAAATTAATGACACTAGATGTATAGTGGGAAAAACCCCAAATAGAAGGGATAAAAACCACGATAAAATAGAAGGATCAATATGGGTTAAAAGTGGTTACACACTCCCTCGCTATTACAAGGAGAAAACAACAAAAAAATATTTATAGAATAAATTTTGGAGAAATCACCTCACAAATACCGCTAATAAATGAAATTTTCGGTGATGAAAATCTGAAGCCGATGAGAAAAAAACATTGGGAGAGAGCCTAATTTATAGGTTTCCACTCCCCTGCCTCCTCTTCCTCTACTGATGAGTTTGGTGAGGTTTGGCCACCCACCACCTAAAACCGCCAGCCCCCTTTGACAAATCAAGGGGGGGTACCGTCCAGAGAAAAACAAAACTGCCAACAGAATGAAGACACCAAGTGTTATCATTTAAGAAAAAATATATACCCAACGCATTTCCCACTGATTAAAGAATAGAGTAATTATGGAGAGGTAGAGGTAGTCCTATTATACTAACCTAAACAGCCGCCTTGCTCAACTCTTTCCAAAAATGAGCATCCCAGGACCACCACACGAGGGAAAAGTGCAAGGAACCACAACGACGTTCAAATCTATAAAATGCCAACACAAATTACTCTATTGATAATAGATGAATAAAAAAATACATTTGGGATAGAACTCAAATATCCACAGGATGGACAAGACCCCATGAGTTTTCAAAAGTTTGAAAAATCGAGAGGGATGGCTTCTCATGACTAAAAATCACCAATAACTTCAGGTTATGATACTCTGAATCATCCATATTTATTCTATCCAAGTGATCAATGATCAACCAGATTCAAATTCTTTAACATTCTCATCATATATTAATTTCAATATATTATATTTTATTTGAATAATATTTTTCCTTATGTTTTTAATTTCTCTATATTTGGTTTATGATTTTCCCCATCAAAAGAAAGTATTTCTTTCTCTGATTATTACACCACCTAAAAGAAAGTTATAGTTGTGAATCCTAATAAAATGCTTTTTAAATGGACTAAATTGGTCTCATGTATCATACTAGTTTGTTCCTCCAAAATTATGTAAAAGTAAGGGTCTATAACATAGTTCTCACACCTTTAAATGTGAGATTATTATAGGGTACTAGTATTCTCAAGGAGTATAAGATATTGAGGAGTGAATTATGATATTTTTGATCCAAACCACTATAAATCCTTGTATTAATTTTTTTAATAATACTGAAACTAAACCCAAGAACATTTCACTCTCAATAGATTAATTTCTTATAAACTCTGATTGTTTTTTCATTACATTTTAAAACAACTCTTTACCCCCCCTCATATCCGGTTTTCAATTAATAATGATCTAATAATTATTATCAGAGGTAAGTAACTTTTTTTATCATCATTATATTAATTTTTAAATAAGAATATTTTATCCACTGGTAAATTTTTAACTCTATGCTTACCTGATTTCCTATACATAACTGTTTATGAAGAAAAAATCTTTTATGATGGCAGGTTTCAATTCCAATGATTGCTGGATTTCACATAAACCCTCATTATTTTATGGGATTGACTATGGATAATGTAAATATAGAATGAAATATTTCTTGAAAAAACTAAGTGTGGATCACTGAACCATCATGGATAAGGCATATGAGCTACCAAAGGTTGATCCAGAGACTATGTTAGGAAAAGACATGGTAAATTATGTTTTCAATTATAAAGTTTTAAATATTTTATATTTTTCTATAAGTATAAGTGTCTATATCCATGTATCATCTATCAGGATAGACCATGTGATATAGAGGAAACTAAAAGTGTCTCATTACAGTACTCACAAACTAAAGAAGACCAAGCTAGGAATGATCTGAGTAGAATACCATGATATAAATATGGGAATGAATAATTTTTAAACCAGACATCTCATCAGTTCAGAAGTAAAAAAAAGGAATGATTAAACTTTTAGACATCTTGGAAAACATAGATCAGGTGGAAAGCGTTATGAGATCTCTTATAAAGAGATGGAATGCATGAAAGGTGGTCATCAATGAGAGTAATAAATTTAAGGAGTATAATTTAGATAAACTAATAGTCGCTCTATTGCAGTATGATTTAGAGATGAAAAATATTTCTGATGAGGAGTTTATAAAAAGAAAAGTTAATTCCATTAAATACATTATTATGGAGACTTATAATTCCTTTGAATTTTTGTACTAGGAAATTTATAATGAGATGAATCACTTAAGTAATAATTTTTTCAAGTTTTTGAAAAACTATGGTAGAAAGAGAAAATTCAAGAGGAATTCCAAAAGGACTATAAGAAAGGTAATATTAAAAAAAATAATTATGTTTCATAATTAAACTATTAATAGTTTATGAAGAAAGGGCACATAATGACTAATTTAACTAAGCTCAAATATCCAAATAAAGAAAAATATAAAATAAGAAAAGGAAAACAAGACTTGTTTGGAATTCGGGACTGTTCAGATAGTTTTGACTCATATGGTGATTATGGAAATGAATTGTAGACAACGAATCCTACACTGATGGGTATTCATTGTGAGGTAAATTATTTTCCCATTACTTAATTAATAACTCCTATAAATACTAGTCATAATGCTTTATATATAAATAAAACTGAAATTTTCTATAATTCATATTTTGATTCTGATTTTGAAAATTCAAAAGTTAAGGAACTGCTTAAAGAAAATGAAGAATTGATGAATGATAGAGCTAGAATAATTGAAAATTATACTTAATTGAAAATAATGAATAATAATTTTATTAAATAATATGATAAAATTAAAAATTAATGTGATAATGTGAAAATCTATGTTTATAGGAATGATAAAACTAAAGAGGATTATACTTTTGATCTTTTAAAACTAAAAGAAGAAAATTAAAGAATTAAAAACGTTCTAGATATAAATAATAAAGATCAATATAAAAGATTTAATTGATCTATGTAAGAATTAAATAAATTATAAAATGAATGTAATAAATTAATGCAAGGAAATTAGAAATTAAGAAACACATCTTGTGGATCTAATTTAAATGTATTTATAGATTTAGAAAATATTCAAAAAGAGAATGTGGATCTGAAAAATGAAGTTGTCCATCTAAAATAAGATTTATCTCATTTTGTAAAAGGTAAAAAAAAATATGTAAAATGATATATTTAATAAAAATAATACCCAATAGGAATGGTTTTGGATATAGTAGTATTAAACAAAGTTTAAATAAGACCAACTTTTTAGAAATCATGGAAGGAATAATTTCTAGTGTATCCTGTTTTAAATAAAAAATGAAAGGAAATTATGAAAATAAGTGTTCACATAAATTTACAAAAACATTTGGGCATAATAGAACTTTAATTGCTAATGGTTTAATTTCTAAGTATCGCATTAATAAATGATTTATATATATTTGTCTTCCAAATGTTTTTCTACTAGTCTTATGAGACCTAAGTTAGAATGGGTACCAAAACAGTCTATTTGATTGTTTATTTTTGTAAATCTACTATAGAAGTCTAAATGACTCATGGTACTTATAAATTTTCTTATCTAAACACATGACATGTGATATTTCAAAATTTATATCATTTAACTCAAGATATGGGGGCCTTGTCAGTTTTTAAGAAAACTATAAAGGTCAGATTAATGGTATTGGTGAAGATGATTTTTCAAAAAAAATTATTATTTCAAACCCATAATATGCACATGGTTTAAAAAAAATCTTATAAGTATATCATAGTTATATGATGAAGTATTTAAATTTATTTTTGAAAATTATAAATATAATATTCTAAAAAAATAAATTAATTTTATTTTCTATAAATAAAAAGTGAATATTTAAAATATTTATTATTTCTGATCTAACCAAACAAAAGGTTAAGTGTGTGACTATCATAGAAGTAGATGACATTATGTGGAATAGAAGTCTTGGGAATGAAAATTTCGTACTGTTACACAAACTATTAAAGTATGAAGAGACACTGCAACTTCCCAAGTTACATATAAGTAAGTACATTATACGTGATTCATGTTTAAAAGGTAAACAACACAAAGAAATATTTAAATCTATAAATGAAATTATTACTACTATATGTTCATAATTATTGCTTCTTGACTTGTTTGGACCTATAAAACCTGCTAGTTTTGGTGATAAAAAGTATGTTTTTATAATTGTAGATTATTACAATAGATTATTATGGATTTAGTTCTTATCCCATAAAAATGAAACTTTATCCAAACTTTGAGATTTTTGTAATCTTATTCAAAATATTAAAAATGTTTCAATCCTCTCTATTAGAAGTGATAGAGGTTTTGAATTTGTGAATTTATAATTTGATAATTTTTTTGAATCGCATAGTTAAAAACATTATTTCACATCCCCTAGGAGACCATTATAGAAGGTGTGGAATAAAGAAAAGATAGATCAATTCATGAAATTTCTAGGTCTATGCTAATATAATTTAGTGTTCCAAAATAATTTTAAGAAGATGGTGTAAATAATTATTTCCATTTATTAAATATAGTTTCAATTATAACTTTCCTAAATGAGACCCCATATGAACTTTTTAAAGGGTTGAAACATGAAGTTTGTTTTTTCAAGGACTTTGGCTGGAAAGTGTTTTTCTTAAAAAAAGATAATTGTGACAAATTTGACTTTAAATCATAATAAGAGATATTTTTTCATATTCTAGTGAAAGTAAATCTTATAGAGTTCTTTATAAGAAGACATTAGTTGTTTAAGAATTTGTGTATGTTATGTTTAATAAAAAAATTATAAAAAGAAGGATTCTGAATCTATCAAAGAAAATGATGAGTTTATAGAATTTTATGTTGGTGAAGAAAATGACCATGATAATGATAATGCATCAGTAGAGGGAGAGCATATCTATTTGAAATTTTTTCCAAAGGAATGGGGAGCACTTAATGATCTCCCTATTGAAAATGTAATTGGTAATGTAGAATCTAGAATTCAAGCCATAGAATCTATTTTACATTACTGTGTAAATTATTCTTTTATTTGAAACTTTTTTCCTGTCAATGTTGAAAATGAAATAATTGATTCAAATTGGATTAATATTATTCATAATTAATTAAATAAATATTAAAGGAATAAATTTTGGTATTTAGTTATTTTTTCAAATAGAAACACTATTATAGAGACCAAATGTTTTTTTAGAAAAAAAACTTGAAAATATGGAAACATAATTTTAAAAAAAGAAAGAATGAAAATACAAGGTTATTTCTATGAAGAGGGAGTTTAATTTAAAGATTATTTTCTCCTATTCCTAGGATAGAAGAAATTATAATTCTATTGTCCTTTACAGGTTTTCAAAATAAAAAATTATTTAAAATAGATGTAAAACATTTCTTTTTTAAATGGAAATATTTATGAGGAATCATGTGTAAGAAAACCCCCTATATTTGAAAATGATAAATTTACAAATCATTTTTTAAGCTTAATAAAGCCTTATACGGTCATAATAAATCTCCCTTTTCTTAGTATGGAATACTTACATAGTTTTTATTACAAAATCAATTTTTAAAGTTAAGGTTGATACAACTTTGTTTATAAAAGGATTCTCAAGTGATATACTGATAATACAGATATATGTAGATGATATAATAAATTTATAAACCAATAATTCTCTATGTAATGTTTTTTTTTCAGATAATTAATAGTGAATTTGATATGAGCTTAATGGGAGAACTGACATTTTTCTTGGTCTACAAATTAATCAAAGAAAATAAGGTATTTTTTTTAATCAAGATAAGTATTTTAAATAAATTGTAAAGAGGTTTTTACTTTATTCTAGTAAAACATTGGAAAAACCTATTGTTACTAATTAATAATTGGACTTAGATGAATTCTGAATATTAGTGGATATTAGATTGTATAGAGTAATGATAAGCAGTTTAATATATATCAGTACTTCTAGTCCAGATATCATGTTCTCACTTTTCTTATGTGATAGGTTTCATTAAAACCTTAAATAATGTTTCCTAAAAGCATTAAAAGATTAATTAGATATATCAATGGTACTATTTGTATTATACTACTCTATTTTAATGAGTACTATTTTGATTTAATTTTCTACTCTGATTCTAAATTTAGAGGTTACATACTTGAGAAAAAAATAACTATAGGTATGTGTCACTTTTTAGGAAAAAAATTGATTTCATGGAGCTATAAGAAAAAAAAATTAGTAGAAATGTCATCTACTGGGTCTAAATATGTTTCAATTGCTATTTTTTGTTCACAAAGTATTTGGATGAAAAACATTTGTGTGATTTTCGTATCAATTTGGATAAAATTCTTATTCTCTGTGATAACACAAGTTGTATTGAAATTTCAATAAAAATATCTTCAATATTACAAAACTAAAAACATAGTTTTAAGATTTAATTTTCATAGGTATTATATAAATAATGGTTGTATATGCTTAGAATTTTCTCCTACATAGAATCAGTTAGATGAAATTTACACAGAACCCTTAGATTCTATTAAATTTGAGAAGATGATATTTGAATTGGGTTTATAAGAATATTAAAATATATTAGTGCAATCACTATCCTTAAATATGTTTTTACATGTTTTCTATAACTGAATGTTATTTTCTAATATGATAATATGAAAACTAGATCATATTGTCTAAAAATGAATTTTCAAAATATTATGATGCCTTAATTATTTATTTTATTGAATATTATAATTAATAAATACTCTCAAGATAATTAACTACTTTGTTTATTTTATATTGGTTGAAATTTTTAAAAGGGTGTCTATTTTTATATTATTATAAATGTACTTTTTGGGAAATTTCACAACAGGGAGATTTTTTATTGAAATTTTACTTAATGTTTTGTTTTTAAATTTAAAAAATGGGGGATTTTTTGGTATTTGAAATTGGTGAATTAATACATTCCAAATATTATATTATTTGATAAATTTGTGTCCCATCATTTTTATTAAAATCCAACTTTTTGTAAAATTTGATCAGTTTTTAATTACATGTTTTAATAATTTTAATTTTATTACATATGATTTTAATGTTATACTTATTGTTATTAATTTTAAAATTTATGTTTTAATATATATTTTTTAAATAAAAAATTTGGGTCATTATTGTGAGCCACTTAGGCTAGTACTTAATCACATAGGGGACCAATTGGGTCAAACCAGAGGGAAATCCTGCCACATGAAGCCCATAAGGAGGATAGAGAGCTTAGTGTGCATAGTTCATGATTAGCATGCATGGGCCCATGTACAAGGCCCATGGAGCATGCATGTAGAAGCATAGGTTGGTCTAGGTTTCCCGCTAGGCCTTATCCCATGTGTGTGCGTTGTGTAAACCGGTGTCGACCCTTGGTTTTCAAATCAAACAAGGGATCCACATGTCTTGTTTGATATATTGGTTTCCTGAAATATCTCTAAACCGATATAGGACTCAACTTTCTTATTAAAGTTCTATCATCTTCAAATTCTCGAAGAAAAGTGGTAAACCCTTATCAATCAGATGAGATCCATATCATTCATTCAATATCCAACTTTTTTTGAACTCCCATAATTATTTTGTATTCCCACACTTCCCCTATTCAAATCCCATCATATTCCTCAAAATTCCAACCATTGACATCTAGTTATTCGTCAATCATCACGGTGTCTTCAAAAAACCTAATAGAGTTTCTTAAAGCCTATATTTTCATCTTAAATTATCTCAAAATATCTATTTTTCATCTACTCTCAAGAAAATAGTAGCTTTAATTCTTTATCTTTGGTGTTCCATCATATCTACTATGTTCTTCTTGCATCATAAATAGGAGCCTTTGTTCATCTAGTTTGAAGCCTTTCCCTTTGTCAATTACTCAATGGTGATTCGATTCGCCATCAGAAACTAACGGTGAGTCATATCACCATTGGACACCAATGGTGAGACGAGTCACTATATAAAAATTATGATACATGTTTCACTATAGGATACCAACAGTGATTCAAGTCACATCCCAATACAAGAAAATTGAAATTTTACAGCTGTTATTTTTGGATATGGTGGAGGTTTAAACTGCGGCCATATGCTTCTGTGGAGGTTTATAAAAACCACTTCTAAATTGTGTGTTGGGAAAATATTTGCGGTGATTAAATAAATTTAGCGACATTTTATGGTAACCATTGTAGGTGGGCCATTTTGGTGGCAGTTATATTGTTTTTCACAGCGGTTTTTCCAGGGAAGGGGATTACTTTTTTTAACGGCGGTTAAAATCGCTGCTAAAAAAAAGTAATGGCCTGCCAGGAAAAACTACCCCGACAAATAATATAACTGCAATGAAAAAAGCACAAAAGATGGGCCACTGTAGCGGTGGTTAGAACCATCGCTAAATTTAAGACTATAGTGGTGATTAAAATCGCCGCTAATAGAAACATATTGACATTTAGCAATGGTTAAAACCACCGCTAAATGTACCTGTTATAGTTAGTAGTGATTAAAACTACCACTAAAGAGTAGATTTACAAAAAAGAACCAGTTTCTAGAGCCCCTATACCAGTGCCCTGAAAAAAAAAACCATTCCAAGAATACCAAAACACCAATAGAATACATACTACAGTCAATATGAAAAGAGATTCTTAACTAAGCACAACCAAATGCATCATTTAGTGAGTAAAAAAATGTAGATAAACATATCACATGGAATAATCCTAGTATCCAATAAAATGTATTGGTGAATTTACAATTTTACCCCTCTTCTATTCTTATACCAATTTCCCTTTTCTATTTCATCTTCCAATTATTTTGAATTATTTAACCTCTTATATAACTAAAATTTTATTGACATAAGTTCATCCATATCTCTATCATTAGACACCCAATTCAAGATCTGAAGGAAGAACTGGATATCTCAACGTAAGGAAACCCCCACTCATACATCCTATTTTAGTTTCCCATTGGATCCTTTGTTCTATATAGGCATAGGAATATTTTCCATACTATCATGGAACTGAACCATTTCTCATATTTCTCCCAAAAATCTTAAAATATGAATCTGATATTGGGAGAGGCGTCATCTATGACCTTTAGGTTGCTAGTCACATTGTTTTCCCTTTGGGTTTCAATGTTTCTTAATTAATCCACTATGTTGCACACCATATTAGGTCAAGAATCTCTATTTAATTGATTTATGTATTTAAAATTTACCATTGTAGAATCATATGTACTAGTTGATTCCTGATTGGATGTTCACTTGTTGTGTGCAACTTATATGGTCACCCATTGGGTGATCTAGGTGAAATGGGACAATATGATTTTTTTTTCAAATGTTGGTACTCCCACATAACTTCTATAATTTTTCAAGAATGTAATATCCCTTTATATATGATTATTTGATAGAACCCAAGAAACCCCTTAGGTGTTATGACCACGTATAGTTAGAATTTATAATGTGGGAATTTTCCTATATTAACATGTCACCATCTAAGTGACTCCATTGATATTATATATGGGTTTCCCATGTTTTCATGAATTGAATGAGTTAAATGTAACTTATAATGTGAAATGGACAATTAATTATGAGTTTCCTTTCTTAAAATAAATCAATAAGTTTTAAATGTAATGACCCCAAGTAATTGTAATGTCATGCTCTTGATTTATGCTTTATAAAATGCTTCATAAGAATTGTAATATCTTAAATGGGAATTGAAGATGGATAAAGACATGAATAAGAGTTTATTCCTTATCTATTATGACACAAATTATTTTTCATTTATTATATATATGGTGTAGATAGAAGAGATGGATGTGAGGTAATTCCCATTTCTAGTTATATTTAATATATGCCTTTATAGAGGTGGTCATATGATGGAATGATATTGTTAAACAAGGAAATATTACAATTCCATACATCAAGTGTTGATCATGGTGTATCACAAAAATGTTACTATATAAGTATTGTGATTTACTCACCACATTCCATGAGTATTATTTTGACCTGATGGTGCACTCAACATCTCATGTGTTGTTTCATGGCGTCTCTCATTCTATTGGGATATAAGGAATGTACCCAATTACATGAGAACATAGGCTCATTATACTGGTTAGGGATGTCTGAGTTATACCATGGTATATTCATCAGTATTATTATAGGTATATGGCTACATATATCTTCACATACCTTGGATATACAAGTGGATGAAATATATATAAACTATTTATATTACTACTATTTATATAGTAACTATTTATATTTCAATTCCATCTATGTGTCCATAAATTTAAACCCTTCTACAGTCCTTTAGAAACATGATTGGGTGGTTATTTATTTATTCCTTAGTTACTCAAAATATGTGGGGTGTAATATGTTGGTGGTAGACCCTTTATCATGGGAATAATGATGTGGTAATATTTCCTTGGGATTAATTTATATCGGTGTTCCATGTGGAATTATTATAAATGAAACATAACATTGGAATTAGGTAAAATCCTCACTTGAGATATTCCATGTGGAATTATTATACTTGAAACTAAAGATAAAAAAAGGTAAAATCATCTCTCCCATAGATAAGGGTTCCAAATTTTTTAAGAGTGACGAATCAGGTTCAAGTATCATCTTTGTTTTACCCATGTTATTTCTTTGGAAAAGGAGTCTTTAGTGTGGTTTTCTTAGAAGGAATGGAATTTGGATCCTAATATATTGTCATACCCATTATGCATCCTAGTTATTTTGATGTACGGAATATAATAGAAGTGATCAATTACATTCCTTCAAAGGGAAGAGTGTCTCGTGGAGGGGGTTGATATATTCTATCAAGGAATATGGATGCTTATAATAAGTTATTTGTGGTAGGGTAGTTGACGCTATAAATGGTAAGTAACTGATCATGTTGTCTATTTAACATTTTTATAGGGAAGGGGGTTCTGGAGAATCTACTAGGAGTTTCCCATCGGCATGTCACACCTACTGAGATAATGGACACTTTCATTCACACCACCTAGCTGTTCTTGGAGGCCACTTTGGAAATGGTGGGAAAACCCCATTTCAGACAGTGTAGCAAAATTTCCCCTAATCTCATATCTGTATCTATAGATTCCAACTATTTTTTAAAAAAAACTAGTATTATGCCACACAAAAGGGTGATCTATCTTAAACATGTTAGTGAGACACACATTCTCATCCCTAGGGATTGATAAAAGAGCATAATTAAAAAGTACTTCTTAGAAATGGAAATATAGTGGTATATGCATTGGGATAGATAATGTAGGACAAGTTATTGTAATAAAAAAATGAATTTAGGAAAAATGAATCATAAAAAATGAATCATCACAATAATGAGCCGATATATATGGTTTATACCACACTCAAGAAATAAAGACATAAAAGGAAACATGATAAATCAAGAAAATGTCAGGTCATGAAAATGTTTGGAGGCAACTATATACCACACATGATATATATACAACCCAGATTTTACAATATTTTTCCACATATCAATAATAATAATAATCATTGTCCGATGATGAACAAATATCGCCACCCTCTCCACCTCCATCTCCACTTCCTGCTACCACCAGTAAGAAAATTATATTGAAAATTAAATAGTGTTGAATATTTATATTTAAACATAAAACCAATAAAAGTTTTCAAACTAAATGATTTTAAATTTTTATGATTTACCTGCTCACCACCAGTTGATGCAATACCACCGGGGGATATCTTCTCATCTGCTAATGTATATTAGTCAATGTTTTCTGCAAAGCGGATATTTGAGCCCCCTGGTCATGAACTGTGTTTTGTAAAGAAACAATCACTCTCTGAGCATCTCCGAGTATGGACTGACTATAACCAGGAGTAGATGCAGCTGTAATCCCTGATGTTCTTCCAAAGACCTTAGATGATATGGTTCCGAAACCCATCCTTGGAACTCTACCAGGATGCTCCTTCCCAAGGAATTTAGAAACCGGGTCATCCTGGGAGGCTGAGTATGACTTCCCATGATTGGAATCCCATATTTCTTTAAATTTTACGTATAAATAAAATATCAAATATATTAACATAGTTAAAACTTATAATAAGTTATTATAATGAAAAAATGAGTTCATACCCCAACTTCTTTGGTAGGATCATTAAAAAAACTTCCATCAGATTTTTTGTGAACATACAACCACACTTCAGTTTAGGATGCTTTGTTCCCTAAACTCTATGACTGTATTAAAAAAAGATAAATCAAATGTTTAATATATTAAACAGATAATATTTTCTTACAAATATTTAAACTAATTAAAAGATTACTAGAGTCGATCGTCTTCTAGAAAAGATTTTTGACCCCACAGTGTGAGGGATGACTTGCTTATCCTGGCTTGATGCATTCTTTCTTGAGAGACCCTGAAATAAATAAAATTAAATCTAATAGTAATGTATTCAATGTAATCTCCTCTTCATATAAATTTATAAATTTAAAATGAGGTTAATATAATAATATATAATTAAATATAATGCTATCCGATCAACAACGCAAGGTGGGGAGCTAGGCGATCAATGATGCAGAAGTTGGGGAGGGGAATTTCTAGTGGGTTGGGCCTATGGGTCATGTATTGGGTATGGTATGCCCCCTGGGCCTTCGGGTCATATATTTTGAAGTCATGTCAGGCCTTGTGCCTTGGGACTAAGGTTCATGTACGGGTTCCCCTTCAACCCTTAAAAGGGGGATTACCCATAATAAAAATAAAAAAGAAGGCCTTTGGGCCATTCGGAGTATATATTTAAATACCATCTGCTTCTCATCACAATGTCTGTCAATAAAAACTTTCCACTGTTCTTTGGATACCCCATTAGGTATCTTCTCATACATTTGTTAGATGGTCAATGAAGTATCATTTACATCCCTCCACAATCTCCATTTTAAGTCTTTCCATTTCTTACCATGATTTTTCAACATCCACTTTCATGCTATCAGATCAGCAACTGTAAAGTAGAAAAACTTTAGTATAAAGAAATTCATTTTGAACATATTAATAACATGACATTCAATTACACCATAATGTATTAAAACTACCATTATTTGGGAATCAAACACTTCATTTTTCCAACTTGGTGTCATATGTCTCCAATAATCATAAGAAATAGGAAGGGAAATGGGCTCCACTGCCAGCTGGCCTAAAATTTGGCCAAGTAATCCCACATCATCATCTGTAGGGACCCCATATGAATCAAATGGGATAGCTATCTTCTCTCCATTCATATTCCACACATCTTCACTTTTTATACTTTTCTGCACAGTTGCATTTTTTCATCTTTAATGAACAAAAAATTAGTATAAAAAGTGCAATAAATTTATTTATATTCAAATTTTTACCTATAACAGTGACCCTCCAGTATGCCCATGATGAACTAGAAGTGGCATGACGTCGCCCCGCTGCTGAGGCTACTGAAGGGTGAGTCGACGACTCACCTTTTAAAGGGATGCTCATAGAGGATATGAGAGATGGTGCAAGGGGAGATGGTGTAGAGCGGCAGGTAGCTGGTGTCTCAGATGCCGTAGGGAGGGAGACAGATGGATCATCATTTGTCACAGTAGTGGATGAAACAGTGTATCGCTTCCTCCTTGGAATTATTATCATTTAATAAAATAAAATTATGTTCAGAACATATATTTCAAAAAAAATATGCAGAACAAAAATTAAAAATGATAATAGATTCCCAATACTAACAAAAAAATATACATAATAATGATAATGAATGACTGTACAAATGAAATAAGTGGTTGCTGAATGAATAAATAACTGTACATACAATCATTTACCCTTCAATAATTTTGGTTTCCTGCTCCATTAATTCATCCACATCATTCATTCTTGGTAGACTAATATTTTTAATATCATGATGGACAAATAATTCTACTTCTTGTTGTTGATGAGATTCAATTTTAGAGGTCAAATCTTCCACTTCATCACCCATATCATACAAATATCTTTGTATTGCGTGAGCAACTACAATCCACCCTTCATCCAAAACAGCATTCACATAATATTCCATTTTTTCTTGAGATGATAAGATATATAGATCATACAGTTCACGATCACCAACATCCTTCAAGCGAGGGAAGTTCACAGAAATAAATTGCAAGGAATCTCTTTTAACACCTCTGGAAATATCTACCCAATTGAATTTGAATAAACCAACTGAAAAATTCCCATGGTAGTCAACTTTCTATAGTATCCCACTTTAGAAAATGTAAATATACCACTATTTTGTGTTTTCAAACCCCTTTTCCGATTGACTGAACGAAATATAAATCCATTCACATTGTAAGCATCAAACTTTCTAACTTTTTTTAGAGGACCTTGAGCAAGAAACATCAAATCTTCTAATAACTCTGCTTGAGTATCAGTATTCATGATCTAAAAAAATAAATATACTTTATTAGATTTACAAAATATATGTGTCAAACTAATATTTGTATTTATTGAAATAGTTATGAACTTAAATGTTGTGCAAACCATTCTACAAGATATTTATTAATAGATTTCGTTATAACTTTATCATTTCATGTTCATCCTCTCATTCATCTCTTTGTTTGTATCCTCAACTCTTCAATAAATGGATCTGCAATTTCACTATTCAGTAGCACATATCTATGTGCCAGTAATAATTCTAATTTTGTTAGTGTCACATTGGAGGTCCTCCAAACTAATTGACCAATAACAGGAAATATTTTTGATTTTTGATGTATTTGAGATTAATTTGATATTTCATCAACATGTAAAACTCGATTAAATCTTGTCTCAATATCAACCAAGTATCTAGAAGAAAAGGTAAGACACTCTTATTCCAAATAGCCTTCAGCAATAGAGCCTTCTGGTTGAACTTTATTTCTCACGTATAATTTCAAATTCCCAAAATATCTGTGAAATAAAATAAACATAATTATGAATTTAATTAAGTGCCAAAAATTGTTTACATAACTAAAAAACAAATAAAATAAGTACCTCTCAATTGGATACATCCATAGATAATGAACGGGGCCTCCTAATTAAGCTTCCCCAACCAAATGCACAGTTAAATGCATCATGACAGTAAAAAACGACATAGGAAAGATCATCTCAATAGCACAAAGGGTGAATAAAAACCCTTATTTGTGGTTTTCAAGCTAAAATTGATATAGATATTTCTCACATAGTTTTCTAAAAAATGTGCAGAATTAGAGTACAATAGCAGTAACTTTTTTAGGTAATAATGTACACAATACTAATGGTAGTAACTGTTGTAACAAAATATATGAATCGTGACTTTTCAATCCATGTAACTTAATATTATTCAAGTCAACACACCTCGAGATGTTACTTTAATACCCATAATATACCTTTGCATTCATTAAAAATTAAAGGAATGCATCTTTATCCCTAATTATCATTGCAAAAATTGTCATAGCATACTTTTCATTCTAATCTGTCTAGAGATCATGTTTTATGTTCATTACTTGTATGTCTTTGTGAGAATTGAGATGATCCTTCAACTTTCCAAGCTCATTAAGCAATTTGAAAATCAAATTGTCACAAACATTCTTCTCAATTTGAATCACATCAAGATTATGCCGCAAAAAATTAAATTCACAATACATAAGTTTGAAGAATATAATTTTTTCTTCTATTGTTGCATTATGATTTCACTTGAAGATGCACTTAAAACTCATTTACTACTATCATTCACATTATGAACCTTCCCAAATTATGTTTTAACATTTTCAAGTTCGTCGATATTTCAGAACTAGTTAACAACTTTGGAGGTGGTCTATGATCATTGAAACTGTTAAATTTTGATATGTTCAGCCGAAATCTATG
The DNA here is from genome assembly GCA_963277665.1 of Viscum album. Taxonomy (NCBI): domain Eukaryota; kingdom Viridiplantae; phylum Streptophyta; class Magnoliopsida; order Santalales; family Viscaceae; genus Viscum; species Viscum album. Next base: position 424,740,087 of record OY728134.1, read on the forward strand.
AGATGCATTGAGAAATATTCTATGGCATAAAAAGCACCATTTTCTACTGTGAGGTATTCGTTTGGGATCAAAATCAAATTTACAAACAGGACAATCCAAACCCATGTAAATGTTCCAACCAGATAAATTTCCACGCCCAGGGAAGTCACTAATGGTCCACATTAAAGAATCATGCATTTTGAACATTGTTTTAAAAGAAGCATAAAATGTCTCAATACCGTTGCTCCATAACTCCTGTAATTCTTCTATCAAAGGCTGCAAGTATACATAAATATCATTTACAGACATTTTTTTTCTAGGAATAATCATCGAAATGATAAAATATGTTTGTTTCATACACATCCATGGAGGCAGATTGTAAGGGATCAAAACAACTGGCCAAATACTATAAATGGTACTCAAAGTCCCAAATGGGTTGAATCCATCAGCAGCCAATCCCAATAGAACATTCCAAGGATCAGCTAAGAAATCTGGATGTAATAAATAAAATTTCTTCCAATATTGTGAATCTCGTGGATGTATCATTAACCTATAATTATTATTATCTATAGAATGCCACTTCATGTGTTTGGCGGTTTTTGATGACATGAATAATCTTTACAATTAAGGCTTTAAAGGAAAGTAACACAAAAACTTTGAAGGTTTGTTCCCTTTCTTCTTCTTTATGAAAGTATGTTGATTCAAACTTCCAATATCACCCATTGACTTCCATCTAGAAGAAGAAATTTTTTTTCAATTCTATCTACTTGAATCCTCTCGCCAATAAAGGATACAATCATTGGGCCACGCATATATTTTTGTATAATTCAGACCAATCCTGTTAACAAGTTTTTTAATATCATAAAAAGACTTGGGAATTTTTGCTTCAGGAAATTCATCATGAAACAATTCCAATATCATGGAATTTACTTAGTGGTAATTCCACATAGACATTTGATGTGGTACATCTTCAGCAGAAAAAAAAAGCTTTGAATATTTCAAACATCCACTATACAACTCTTGATTTCCATCATCAACTAAACCATGAAACTTATTTTCCTCAGTTAAGTTTTATCTTATATTTTTCTCCACAGAATCAAGAGGATTATCCAATGATATGTTACAATCTTGATCTGTTTGTGTTACAGTCTCAGAAACATCACTTGTCATGTTTCAATTTGTAGAACCCTCATCTAGTTGTTCTGTTATGTTTTGTTATTGATAGTGGTGTCTTGCAGTTCCAAATGCATCATTTATGAGGTTTTTCATTTCAATTTTCATTGTCGACGAAGTTGGGAGCTCATTCTATGGATTAAAATTAGTGCTCAACCTTTATGTAATATTTGATTCTCCATGCCAAATCCAGCACAAATATTGATCAGGTAATTTCTTCAGTATTAAATGTTCATAAACTTCATCTCTCTTCAACTATATTCTAAATTTACATTTTGGACATGGAAATTTTATTCTCCCTTCAATGGATCGATTGAAAATTGAAAAATTTAAAAACTCCTTCAAACCCTTAACATACTAAGGTGTGTTCCTTAGTAATGTGATCCAGCTTTTATGTAACACCCCAAGCTTCTACGGTACGCTTCCCTTTGAATAATACAGTAGTGTGTGTTGAACGCAACTTCGAGTTCTAAAACGCACACCACAACCAATCAAACTAGCCGTTATGAATAGTAATACCCACTTTTTGAAATTTTATAAATTTTATATTTCAAAATGGACTTCATTTTTTGATTTGGAATATCGAAATTATCCTAGGGTGAAATTTTGGTATTTTTCTAAAAACATTCAATTTTTTATGAATAGGGAAAAACACTGAGTTATAGTTTAAAACCGAATTTTTATTTAAATAATTATTTATTTTATTTAAATTTAATTAAGGTCAAAATAGATACATAATACCTATATAAGTACAATGTAATTCATTGGAGTTAGTTTTGAATAATTTTAGATATATAAAAATTTTATTGAACTTTTCACCGTCTTTTACCCACCTCCTAGGAGAATTTGAAAATTCACATAAAACATAATTTTACCGCTTCTGTGAGTGGAATTTCTAAAATATGAGATACACGGTTAATATAAATTAGTAAAATGTGGTTCAATGAGATGAAAATAATTTTTGGTGAATAGCAAGTTTTTACTTTTATTTACCGGAGTTAAAAGTAAATAGGGTAATTAAGGGTAAAAATGATATTAATATTACCCTAACACATGTCCTAATACTATTTTACAAGTTTATCTCGACCAAAAACAACCTTAGGAATAAAATATTATCATTTAGGTCCACTTGGATTAGATTAGGACATTAATTATTATTTAATTCAAAGAAGAGTTAAAAGAGTTAAAATCAAAGTTTAATAACTAAGACATTTTTAATATATGGTTATACATAAGATTAATTAGATTGTAAATATTCATTAGAAATATAAAAATATTTCCTACATAATGGTATTTTATTTATAATTTTTAGACATTAAATAATTTAATTTATTTATGACACAATGGTGATGCAGTAATTACCTAATTAATGAAATATTAAACTAATTGATATTATAAATATCAAAATAAATGTAATTTGAGACTTTTTATGAATTAAACTAATTTTATAGGTTAATATGACATATTAAGATTGGTTATATAAACTTTTTTCGAATTAATAATGATGTTATAAAATTATCAAAAATAAAATACCCAATAGTGTCAAAATTGACATAAAAGAGTTTTTAAAACAAATATTATATTATTAATTTATATTCTATTCATAAAAATATAAGGTTCAGCAAAAGGACTTTTATCATGATAGGTGTATCATTAATGGATCACTTGGGGGTCTCTTGGATGTATATATAATGTTTATTAACTATATAATATAAAAATAAAAAGTGACATGGTAAATGTCAAACTAATTAACTAAGAGTTAAAACTAAAAGATAAGGTTAATTTAGTGACCCAAACCTATATAAAACCTATTGGTTGAGTGGTTTTCGACCCATCCCCACCTTAAACTTTATATAATCCACTTTTAATCCATTAGAAACCGAATATGAATTTATTATAAAATAATATTTCTAGCTTTTCCAAAGGTGCCCCTCACCCCTCTTATAAATGGGCACTCCCGCTTCTCACTAATTCACACATTCAAAGCCTTTTGGATCAGCTATCCCCTACCCAAATACTCTCTCAACTTCCCTCACATCGACCTAGAGGCCTTATTTTGATCATAAATCCAACCTAAGGAGCGCTTTTGATCAAATCAAAAGGAAGAACCCGAAGAAGAGGTAATATTTTCACCACCCTCTTTCAAGTTCCTTTATTCTTAAACTTCTTCTTTATTTGTTATTCCCATTATAAAATAATAACTCCAATATCTTATATATACTATGATATTATTATAAATATGGTACAACCATATTCATTATTCTATCCATCCCTTGAATGACATGTCACCATACGTGCGTACGTACGGCTCACCGTCTCCACGTCGTGCTGTAATTGTTATTCAATAAATTATTATTTGGATGGGTATAATAATGATGTGTAATTAATTGAAATAATAAATATAACATGATAATGATTCTGTATATATTACATACCATCCAATTATATATTATTTTAATATCAAAATAATGATATTGTCGCTCATGCGTACGTACGGACTACCGTCTCCACGAACACGATGAGATTCATTCCCCATCGTATCCATTCAAGACTAATTCTCACATAATGATTAAAAATAATGTTTAAGGACTTGATATCATTCTGGATTTGAATAAGACACAACCTATCCATAACAAACATGGCTTATGTAACAAAACATATAAAGAAAAACGAGTAAGTTAACACCCGAAACAACGATAATACTAAGATATTATTAACAAATCAATGTTAAAAGATCATATATGATATCATATTAATTTATATGATTCTTGTATAATTTAATAACAATTATTTAAACATTATATATGAGGTTAACCTACCCTCAACCAAGTAAAATTACAAGGTAAGGATTTATTTCACAATCTCTTCATTATCCGAGGTTGTTTATACGTAATTATCTACCGGGACCTCTTTATCATCCACATCCATGTTTCTTAAAAATGTATTTCAAATAATTCTTACTATTTTAAAGACTATGGGATAGAGTAATTAATACCCTTTTTGACTTTTATAAGATTTTTATAAAGGAATATTTCTGTTGTTTTCCAAACAAGGTCCTTTTTAACCTTTTCAACAGAATTAAGGTAAGAATGTCTTTTTAACTTATACGGCGGGTGCAGCTATTTTCTGCCATTATAAAATCATCAAAGATTCCTTTAAATGATTATAAGAATATTTTCAAATTAAATGTTTTATTTTATAATTATGTGACTTTTAAATGATTTCAAAAAAAAGATGTTTCTCTCAAATAGTTTTGATTTCATCTATGTCAACATCCTTTGATGGATTTTAAGCTTATTTGAAGTTTATTTATTATGAAACAAAACTTCCATATTTTATTTAAGGTTTTGTGATATTTTTGACTATGGATGTGTTATTTTTATACCATTCATGGTTTATGGAAAATGTATTGAAATTTCGTATGCTAGTTTTAATACGAATGTTTATGTTATGTTTAAACATGTTCATATGAGGAATGAATTGGACTTAATATGTGATGGTTGGAGCCCGTTATAGCTCCTCGATGCATCAATAGGTCTCATGAGACAAACTAGTGTCTTGACATAAGGCCTTGACAAAATTTTATTTGTAGTCTTGGCACGAGTCTTTGGCTACGTAGTTATGATAGTCTGGCATTATGCATTCCATCATTATGAAAGTGGTTTTTGATATTGTGTGCGATTATTCGACTAGTAGAATATCCATGTGAATAAGTAAATGTCATTATTTCATTTTATTTTTTTCATATTATGCTGAAGTTCAAATTTAAAAGGCTTTTGATTTAGTTATACATTGCCTTAAATGTTTATTCTTATTTATGAAAGTTTCTTCTATATTGTTATCCTTACTGAGCATCTGAGCTCACCCCTTTCAATGTTTTATTTTTCCTAGGATGTGAAGAAGTAAATTATGAATGACTTATAGGAATAGTATGAGGGGATATGAAGACAGGATTTTGTTGTAGTTATTTTTACTTTATGATGTAATGTAAAACTTTATTAATATATCTGGTGATTCCAAGGCTACTAAACTAATCGGTCTTTTGAGACTTGATATTTTGTGATCATGCCAATGTTCTGTAATAATGCACTGACTCTAGGTAATAGGGGGAAGGGCCTTACATTTTATCTATGTATATCACAGTGTGCCTACAAAATATTAAAAAAAAATTAAAAAACGTAGTCACTCCTAAATAGGGAAAGAGATTCATATACACTAGTTGAAAAAAATATATAAATATGTTACATAAGGTTTTCCTGTATAAATAAATATGGTAAATCACCCACTAGAAAACTGAAGTGCATATGTTCATGGATGTGTATTCTTATAAACATGTGATTACAAACTCACTTGAAGAAACAAGAAGATAGTGAGTATTTTCTTAGGAAGTATACATTTTAAGAAGATAGTGAGTATTTTCAGATATATTTGAGCAAGTTCAGCTATATTAAAAAAAGTTAAGAGTTAAGCTGAAGCATTATATTAGAAGTCAACTTTCAAAGCATTGGGATATTTTCATGTTGATCATTTTGATATAGAAATTAGTCGAATTAGAAGTATTATCTTCTACAATTCATGAGAGTATACTAAACTGACATTCATGCAAAGCTATTAATTATATTCAATGTAAGTCATTTAATTTTATTCCTTTTATTAGAGGAACTATAATTTCTAGTTTGAGAATAATATAGAAAATTAGTTTTTTTCCATTAACATGATATATAAATAAATAAAATATAAAACATCAACTTTATCAATGCACAACATTTTTAAAACAAGGTATAAATATGTTTTTCCTAAAACAATTCCAATTTAAAACTCATTCATCTATCCTTAAAACATCACCCCTTTTATAAAAAAACACTTACATGGTTTAAAAACATATCAAATGAATTTATAATAATGTCTAGAAAATTTAAAAAAAAAATTCCCCTCACTTGAAAGATTTAACACAAAAAACTCAAAGTAAGTAAGGAAACAAGGATAACTATGAAGAAATATTACCTGTAGAAAGTCATAAAATATGCCAATAAATAAGTGGAACATCACTAATCAATATCAGTACTAAATCATTGGAGGATCAATGCTTCAATTAAATTCCATCCAATTAAAAAAACAATACACAAGCTAATAAATAACTAAAGGCATAACACAAGATAAATATCATGAGGAAACACGTTAGAACTAATGGGACAAGTATAATACATGAAAAGGTGGACCTGATTACATCAGTTTAATGGTCACACATCCATCAAACAAATCACTCTAAACCCAATCTCATCTGTGACACCCCACTAGCTCGGTATTTTGTACAACTGGTGGTAACTAGAAAGTGTGTGATCTCAATGTTCCTATAAACATCCCATGACTTCCCACTTAGTATCCTAGGATTCCCTATAAAATAACTAAAGGAAGTTATACACTTTTAAATTGAACGTCACACAATGAAAATAATAATATCCAAAGGCTAGAATAATAATGAAATCCTTCCCACATCCCACATTTAGCTTATAATGAGCCCCCACCAACAAACAAATCATGAATCACATCACAAACAACCATCAAATGGATACACATGACATCATAAATAAATGAAAAGGGGATCAATAAGGTAATAATGAACCAATCAACTCAAATATCACATCACAAATTGTCATCCAAGACTGTTAATTATCACATATAATATATACATTTGTAAATCCCTTTTTAAAATATTTTGGAATCTAAACACCAATATAAGTGAAATCATAATCATTTCCAAAACACAGCCAATATAAACCAAATGAATCACAATTTCATTACATAAAAAAACATGTCCCTTTGAAGCATGGAAACCATTTAACCCCCAAAGGGTAACCCACTTTGAAAAACCAATTTCCCTTAAAATCGAATGACCATGTGTTTTTCTAATATAAAACAATTCTTTTAATTTTATCAAACATGTCGAATGTATAAAATACAAATTTACATAAAAATTTCATTTAAACATGAAATTAAAACCTTTAGCCACATGAAAATCATGTTAAGTTATATAAAACCATTATAAACCAAACCTAGATAACCCACACCCTCATAATCTAGATTATAAATTAATTTATAAATCCAAGAACACATAAATATCTTAAATAAAATTCAATGAAATGGAAACACTGGCCTAAATAAAATTCATTGGCGGTAGGGAGGCGAGCTAGGGTTCGGGTCTCATGGGGGTCAGGGAAAGAAGGTGGGGTCGTGGGGGTCAGGGGGGAGAATGGGGTCCGGGGTCTGGTGTTGGGGGGAAGTGGCGCGGATGGCCGGCCGGTAGTGGGGAGGCGACCTAGGGTTCAGGGATCGCTCATGGGGGTTTGAGGGAGAAGGGGAGTCGGGGTCGGGGGGAAGTGTCACCGCTGAAAAAACGGGGTTTAGCGGTGATTTTTGATAAACCGTAGCTAAACCCTTTTTAAAAAAGTTTCAGAAGTGGTTTACAAACACGCCGCTCAAAGACTTCCACTAAAGGCGATTTATGTTATAGTATCCGAATAATGATGAGTCATGAGCCACCATTGGATACCAATGACGATTCAAGTCATTGTTGGACACCAACAGTGAGTAAAGTCATAGTTGGGTATCAATGATGAGTCATTATCACTCAACATTTGAAATCAACAGTGGGTTATTTTTCTACCCACCATTTTTTCTTCTTTTTGTAAAAATAATTTTAAGATGCTTCTTCACACTCTAACATGAGTGCTTCCTTCTTCGATATTTACTGTAGTTATTTGTTTTTGTTTTATTTTTTTATTTTACTTTATTTTCTATCGTTTTTTTATCATTTTTTTAATAATTTATTCAATAGTATATTTAAAGTATTCCACTATTGTAAATCTTCAATTTTAGCCCTATATTCAGGTGAAAAGATGTTTGGTAGTAGATTTATTTACCTTTTCGTTATCTATGATGTTTCTTTCTTATTTAACTTTCAAGATTATTTATTTATTGTTTCTTCACACTATTTTACAATGTTTTTAGTGATCCACTATTGGACACTTCCAAATATAAGTCATGAGTCACCATTGGAAATCTACGATAGTGATTCATGAGTCACCTTTGGACATCCAATGGTAGTAATAAATTTATTTCTTCTCATGAATCGTTTGGGTTGTTAAGTAGCATGAAATAAATTTTGTTTTGGTTAGATCCATTTATTTTTTTTCTTGAAATTAAAATCTTACCATATTCTCTATTTTTACCTCATGCTATACCACCACTCTCTATTTTCATAATTAGGTCATAAGCCACCATACTCTATTTTAAGTGGTAGGTCATAAGCCACAAATCCCTATTTTTTCAGATGTTGGTCATGATCCATCACTCTCTATTTTCAACAGTTGTTCATGACCCACAATTAGTTTTAAATTATTTTTTTTCATTTATTATATTACATGTTTTCATTAAAATAATTTATTTGTAAATATTTTATTATTTTAGGTTGAAATAAAATTGTAATAGTTCATAAAATATAATTGTATAATTATTTTTTATATACACATGTACATGAAAAATGAAATCATACGATGATATGCTTTCCTATATTTTTTTGCTTTTAATTTATAGAATATTATTCTATTATTTGTCTTTATTCATAAATTATAATCATTATACATTTTTTATACCTTCTATTTTTATTGTTTTACTTCAAAAATTAAATGTTTTATTTTCATATTTCATAAAGAATTACAAAGCCCCATTGTTCTATTTTTTCTACATGAATATGAAAAAAAATGGTAATGTCCATATTATTTTATTATTATTCTATAATAAGTGCCATATAGATATTGGAAACAGACATTCTCCTAGATGATATTTGTTTTAATGATCCATGATATTTCTCTAAAGGAATAAAAAGAACACCAATGTAGATCATTTGAGATGACATGAAAAATATTACTTGTAATGCATAATTGACATTCCTACTACTATAAATTACACATGTACTATTTCAACTTCTACACACTTGATGGGATTATAGAAAGACTTAAACTTCGACATTTGTTCCTTGTAAGTGATCAACGATCATCAGTATTCCAATTCTTCAACATTCGGATCATCTGCTAATTTTTATGTATTATATTTTATTGATGTATTATTTTTTCTTCTATTTTTAATTTCTCTATGTATAGTTTATGATTTTTTCCATTAAAATAAAGTCTTTCTTTATTTGGTTATTCCAAAACCTAAAATAAAGTTGTGTTTGTGACTCTAGATCAAAATTTGGGTAAGAAAACTAGGTTGGTCTCCTGTATCAGACTAGGTTGTGACATTAGGTTTATTTAAATGGAATGGCTTGTGACATGGTTCTCACTCCTTTAAAATTGAGGTTCTTAGTTGGTACTAGTCTCCTCGAGGAGTATAGGATATTATGTAGTTGACTAATATCTTTGAGATCTAAACCTCTATAAATCATTATATTCTTTGTTTTTTAATTATTCTATAACTAAACTCAAGAACAATGCACTCTCTACAGATTAAGTTTTTATAAATTTGGATTATTTTTTCATTAAATTTTTAAAATGACTATTCAAAACACCTTCTTTTTTTCTTTTCCATTAATAATGGTCAATAAAATCCCACTTGTCTTAAGTCTCCTTGGGTTTTCCTCTATTATATCTCTTTGGTTCATCATCATATTTTTTTAAGATGTATTATTAGAAGAGGTATTGTGTTTAAATATTTGGGGATAGTTTGCTTTTTTGGTAACTTTCCTTTGATGGTTTTGATAATGGTTTGTAGCTTTTTTTTATTTTCAGAATATTATGGATGATTCCTCTTTGGATATGTTTTTTAGGGATAGCTTTGAATTTATTTTTATAGCATGATTCGTTTAATTTTTGGAATTATCCTCCTCCTAATATTGTGGATTGAATTTAATTTTTTTTATTTGGGTTTCCTCACTTTTTGTGGTTGTTTGTGGGTGAAATTTCATTTAGCATCATTTTTTTGTTGAACCATAATTGAGAGTGGTTATTTTCAAACATTTTTTTGTGGAAACTTTGAGGTGATGATTGTTTTTACAAGAGAATGGTCTTTAGTTCATAATTGGGTAATTAGGGTTCTTTTTACACTAGTTGAGTAGGTATACTAATTGGTGTTGGGATTATTCCATTCTGGGATGCACCATGTGGGGGTGATCCAGTTCATGACCATATGAAATCAGTGTATATCATGACCTAGGATAAGATACCATGTTGATATTTTGAGGCTAATTTGTGGTTTCTTTTCCTTCCTTGTGTTTGGAATTTCTTTTGGTTTAATAGTGAGTTTCACCTTTGATTGTTGTGATTTCCAAGGAATCATTTAATTTTTTTTATTCATAGGTGTCACCATGATAAAGTGATTCTAATTATTGGGAAGACTATTCTAGGTCTCTTGTGATTTGTAGGACTTCTTGTTTGAGGTTCTTATTTTAGTTGTATTTGGAGATGTTGGTTAACCTTTTGGTTGATCTATTTAATTGTTTTTTAGGATCATGGTTATCGGTTTTGACGTTCAACTGTTCTGACTGGTTCTTTTTGTTAAGTCCTCTTGGGATCTTCTATTTTCTTATACCCTTATTTTTTACTGTGGAATTTATAAGGACAAAATGGGGGAATGGTGGGGATTTTGTGACACCTCATATATCCCCATGTTTTTTTCACATTATTTTATGTGTTTGATGGATTTTTTAGTTTTCTTGTGGATTCATCTCATAACATGGAAATTATAATAGTTTTACTTCTTTTCATTGTTACGGCTTATAACTAGAGGGAAACTATGTGACCTTCCTTCATGGGGAGCCTCCATAGTTCATTCTGAACTGTGTGCGACTTATCATCATGGGTTGTGCAAGGTTAGGCCCAAACCATATGATCCCCTAGGGGAAACCATGTGGTTTCTATAGTGACTCAAGATTTTACACATATTATTACATGATTTGAGGTATACTTATCCATTAAATAAAAACCAAGGATTGAAAATTATAGTTTTATTATTAGACTATGTATAAAAATAGAAATTATGAAACTAAAATAAAATAGTTTTTTTGTTAATTTCCATATAGAGATACTAAATTCCTTTGATCTCCTACAACTATATAGGATAACCTGGGGAGTACATAGACAAAAGGGGTAATCTAAATGTCTTAGTAATGGAATAAACATAGAAATGAAGCATATCACATGAGTCAAAAGGCATAACGTGATAGCATAAAAGATGCAGATCTTAAATAAACACATGGAGGCATATCACATAGAACATGGAATCATTTGACCATGGAAAATAGGAATTTAGTTGTAACATATATCATGACATAAAAAAGAGTCAAGGATAACTTCCAAAAATATATCACATGGTGGACATCTTACAATAATGGATTAGGTTTACTCCCTTATCCCATACATAACATATCATGAGATTAAAAAAATTATCCAATGAATTGGAGTGATATCTAGGAATACCCATCACAACATGTCCATGCATATTTTTTCAAATAGAGAAATAAAACAAAATTAATAATTATAAGGGTTTTCCATATAAATAAATGGGTTTCGTAATCATGTCATAAAGAAAAAACCGAAGGGTGTTTCATAGTGTTATCCATGAAATAGAGGGTTTAAATTATTATTGGACATTCATAAATCTAATATAATAATTGATTGTGAATAATGAAGTCTAAATTATGTGATAAAATTAAAAAGAGTGTCTAGGTAAGCTTAGAAATGTTTCACTTAAGTATTGCTTTAGGGAAAATAATAAATAGTATTTAAATAGGATAAAGGTATAATTATTTCCATAAAACCAAAAATTAATCTAAATTTTCTTTCATGATAATTTTAGTTATTTTATAAAAATATTTTGAGGCTCAAAAAATTTTCGGGAGTGTACTTGAAAGTGGGTAAGAAATAGAGAAGTTCACTTTAATATGGTTTTCTTATCGAGAGTAATTGAGAAAGAAACCTTTTAACACATGTAATTTCCCATAAAAGATAGATGAATTGATATAAATACATATTTTTGGTACATATAAAAAGAATATAGGTGAATTATATATGAATAATTAAGATATAAATTGATTAAAATAGATAGAAAGTGTAACCTAAATGAAATATGGAGGTTCAGGGAGATCCCTTACATTGCATGTTCCTTTAGTCGAACATGCATTAAAATCCTATTTAATCATTTAAATAATTTTAATAATGTATAATATAATGATTTTTTTATTTTTTATATCATATATAATCCTTATATATTCTCTTATCACCTTCTCGTTAATAATATTTCATTACGACCATTGTTTAGGATGTTGCATCATTTTTAATGCATGTTTTTTCACGTAAGATTATCTTCATGTGAATTGGATATATATTAATAATATATTGAATTTAATTAATTATATATGTATCACATTTAATTATTTAATATATTTTTATAACCATTATTGATTGTTGGATATGAAAACCATTCGCATCGTTCCATGGAGACAGTAGGCCATATGTACGCACAAGTGATGGTATCATTACCAAAATGGTGAATGGGTAGATAATTTGATGATATTTTAATTGACTATAATAAATATAATGTAATAATCATCATATATAACCATTATTTATATCATTATAACCAACCAATTAAATTGGTTATGAAAAAAAATTGCACTGCTACGTGGAGACAGAAATTCATTTCTACGTACACATGGTGCTTTCATTTTTCATAGGACGGATAAAAGGTAAAATATGGTTGTATAATAATCATAATAATATCTAAAGGAACATATGGTAGATATATTGGAAGGGACAGAACCACAAGAAAATAAATATATAATTTTAGAAGATAAATAGTCAGAGTTTGGTAAATATATATGTCTAAAATTGGTGTATATAATTTAAGGAAGGGGTGTCATTTTATAATTGGTGTGAGGAGAAATTTTAGAATTTCTCAAAATATTAAAATATAATAAGTCTATTCTAGAGAAAAATTCATCCAAATGGAATATAAATAAATAGATAATGTAATTTTATACCATATATTATCCCATTTGGTCTTATATAATAATTTTATGATTTTAAATAATTTAATAAAATATTAATCCCATAAACTATCAATATTTTCAAATTTAACAGTATTTAGTACATTGACATTAAACTCATCACAAAAAAGGTAAAATTAAAAAAAAACTTTATTATATGTTAAACATTTCATGGTCATCAATATAATTCTTGTATCATATTAAATATCTCAAAATATATTTATTTTAATACTTTTAATATCATTTATTTTATTTTTTCATTAATTTAATAATTACTGCATCAATATTGTGTAAGAATTTAAGGAAATTTTTTATTCCATAAAAATTAAAAATAAATTACCACGATGAAAATAAAAATTTTATACTTCCAAATAATATTTAAAGTAAAACATATCTTCTAGAGAAACACATATTAATAATGATAAAATTATTAAAAATAATAGTGTGACATCTTTGAATTTTCATTAAATAACATATTATAATGGTTATAATCATATCAAATGGAAAAAATGGTAATATAACCAAAACATGAATGGTTATGAATAAAAATTACAGTTACAATAAAATTGGGGAAATTGGTAGGGTCATGTTCTAGTCCTAATAATTTTATTTTTACCCTTAATTACTTTATATCCCTTTATCGTGGTAACAAAATTACCAATGTTACTATTCATATTATCCAAAAATAAAAGGAAACTATTTAATAAACTTTAAACATTTGATTCATAAAATGGAATCCATTTTTCAAAATTCAAACACATATTCTTCATAATTTAATTTAAATTTAAACCGAAAAAATGCAATGAAAAATAGTCTGTCATAAAAATTCCCTTTTTATTATAAAATGTTTTCTAATAAATTCAAGTGCACAATAAATTTAAAAAACCATAATTGTATTATTTTTAATTAAAATTAACTTATTAAAATTTAAAAAAAAATTAAAAAAAAATTTTACCTTCTAAATACATTATAATAAAATACAATTTTCAATAAAAATAGTATTTTCACTATTCCTTGAAAAAATAATATTTTTAGAAATATATCAAATACTCATCCTAATATAAAAAAATGAAATTAATTTTGTAAAATAAATTTCTAAATATTATTGAAATTAATTCTAATATTCACTCATAAAAAGAAAGAAAACCCATTTTTGAAGAAAATATATTTTTGGAAAAATTAAATGGATTTACTAAAAATTATAGTGATTAATTAAAAGAATAAATTAATAAGTTTTAAATGTGTATGACCATTAGATATTTTATAATGTGGTTAATAAAATTCATTTCGTCTAATTTAATGGTTAGGTTATAATGAATATATTTAAATAATAATATTTTTTTCATTTACGCTCGATATTGTGTATCTTGTATGCTATAGAACATAGTCTCTATTTTTTTTTAAAATCATCAGTTGTTACATTGTTCCCCATTTATGAAATTTCTCCCTTAAAATTTATTTCCACATACTAAGGTGAAAACTGGTGAGGGTACTTCTCCTTTATCACTTCCTTTAGTTCCCATGTTTCCTCTTCATATTTGTAGTTCCTTTATAGTACTTTAACCAGGTGAGTGATATTGTTATGTGAATTTTTTTCCTCTATGGTCCAAGATCATCATTGGAAGCTTCTCAAAAGAGAAAAAAACGCTATATGTACCACCTATTAATTCAATACATGTGAGGGATTTGGTATGTACTTCCTCAAGAGAGAGATATGGAATACATCATGAACTTAATACATGGTTAATATAAGTGATTATAAATATACCACAACTCTAATGAGATCGTGAATCTTAAAGGGGATGATGTACCTAGGACTTAGAATTCCCTTATTCTAAAATCTCATGACTCTCCTCCATGTATATATGAAGAGTAACACCTTATCTTCAGCATGAAACTCTATATCCCATCAACAATTGTCTGTATATGTCTTATGTCGACTTTGAGAAGCCAAGATGTGATACTAAACGGTCTTCACATTTTAGTCTATTTCCTCAACCATTTTAGGTCCCAACTGATTATCTACACCAACTTCGTCCCAGCATGCAGGTGTTCTATATCTCTTCCCAAAAATGGATTCATATTAGGAAATTTAGATGCATGAGATGAAACTATTATTGTAAGAGAACATGAACAATGGAAGATTTTGATCCCATCCTCCTTTGAATTACCTTGAGCATGATCTCGATATGTCATTTAGTATCTAAATGGTCCACTCAGACCGACTATCAGTTTGATGGTGATGATCCATACTGAAGTTCATCTTAGTGTATATATAATATGGGATACCTTTTCGGAACATGAAGGTAAATCTCATATCTTGATCATATACAATCAAAAATTGTACTCAATGCAGCCTCATCACTTCTCTGATATATATTTGTGTGTGTTGATCAAGTGATAAGTCCACTATAATTACAATAAATTGAGCTATCTTTGTATAAAAATCCACAAAAACCCATAAAACATTATTTCCTCTTGATGTATTCAGAAGTACAATGACGATGTACAAGGAAATGTTTTCCCATTTTCATGTAGGTATATGTAATGGTTTCTTCATCCCCTTGTATTTTTTTCCTTCCATATTTCACATGATGAAATACCATTAACTTTGATGAATATTCAGTGATCTCCTTATTTATATTTTACCACTAATAGTGCTCTTGAAGATCTCAAAATCATTGTGCTCCCTGTGTGGATAGAGAAGGTCAATCTCTGTGTATAATTCAAAATCACCCTCTTTATCTTAGTATTTTATGGTAAAAATAGTCATCACTCAAATATTATGAGATTTTACTCATCAATTTGGAACTCCAATTATTTTCCATTTCTAATAGATTCTACATCAGAAGTAGTGATAGAATATTCCCTTCCTTACTGGCTTGGATATTGTTTTCATTGATTGTCTCCAAAAATCATTAGCTTAAGGCATTGATCACATAATTCCCATGTTATTTGTAGTTGAAACATAATAATAAAATATGTGTGCTGATAAGAACCATAATTTATTCCTCCATATTAGTGGAATTCTACATATCATTTCTACAAATATTAGCATGATTCCCCTCTCTTCCATATTTAAAGAATCTCATGGATCCCTTTAGAAAGTTTTATGGATTCCTCTTTAAAAACACTTGACCTGTGGGATGTTGGGTTCTCTTTCCCCCATAGTATTTATTTAATCATCCTCCCATATTAAGCTCAATTTTCCAATTTTTATCTACAAACCAATGAAACCACTAAGAGTCTGCAATTACCAATTTATTATTAAGGGAACAATGAATGATCTCCTCATAGTTTTTTAAGTTTTGAATCTCCATGTATTTTCATAAAATATTCCCTAATACACTAAATAATTTATCCAACATTCTTTTAGTGTTCATAAAAAATCTATAGGCATGTCTTACTGGCATTGAAATTTTTTCCTCATATGCTTTGATAGAATTTTCTTCCTTTTTCTTTAGTTTGAAGAACTCCCTCGTCATCTTAACAAAGATAGTTCATGGATAATATGTAATGAAAAATATTTTCATGAATCCTTCCCATTCCATGGAATCTATTTCCTCCTCGGAATTAGTGTTTTGGATCATTTTCTACCACTGAAAAGCATCCCCATAAAAATGATAGACCACCATTATGACTTTATCTTCTTCTAAGTTTCAATAGATAGATATTATCATCTCAGGGGAGTTAATACATTTTTTCTTACTAAGAGGATCAGAAGATCCACTAAAGGTTAGAGGCATTTTTCTTATAAAGTATTTGACTATAACTTTATCTTTCTTTGGGGAAGTAGGGAATTCTACATGAATCAGGTTATTATTTATAACATTCTCTTATTGAGACAATAATATCATGATTTTCTAGAATCCTCGCCCCATT
Organism: Viscum album; assembly: GCA_963277665.1. Taxonomy (NCBI): domain Eukaryota; kingdom Viridiplantae; phylum Streptophyta; class Magnoliopsida; order Santalales; family Viscaceae; genus Viscum; species Viscum album. Next base: position 424,757,161 of record OY728134.1, read on the forward strand.
AGGATTGGTATATGATTATGGAAATCAAAAAATGTATTATCACATTGGTAGTTATCATGGGTTCTCCTATTTTAATCCATAAACTCAATAAAATAAAATAAAATAATGTGGGTGATTTAATACTTATATAATGAGAATATAAAAAGGAAACTATGAACATAGAAGGATAAAATTATAAATCAAAAGTATATCCTAACATATTTATCCCTAATTTTAGTTCTATATTATCCATGGTTATAGAATTATCCCAAGGGTTATTACTAAATTTTTCTAGTCCTAGTCCCCAAAAATAACTATAATGTCCTTTGATATCATCTATATTGACCCAAGGGTTTACATATATTATTACATGATTTTAGGCATAATTATCCATTAAATACAAATGAGGGATAAAAAATTCTAGTATCCTTAGAGGACTAGATGCATAAATAGAAATCATGAAACTATAAAAAACATATTTTTGTTAATTTCCATAATGAGATCCTAACTTCTATTAAGATACTACAATTGTATTGGATAGCTTGGGGAATACATAGACAAAAGGGGTTAGCTAAAAATCCCAATATGGATATAAGCATTGAAATAAACCACAACACATGAGTTAGAAGGCATAACATGATAACGGGAAAGTAATTGCTCTTAAATAAACACATGGAGGCATATCATGTAGAACATGGAATCATATGATTATGGGAAAATCAAAATGTGGTAGCAACATATATCTTGAAATAAACATGAGTCTGGGTTAACTAACATGACTATATCAAATGATGGAAATATTCTCATAATGGATTACATTTACTCTCTAATCCCATACATAACATCTCATGAGACTAAAACATTACCCAATGTATTGGAGTTAAATATGGGTGCACCCATCACAACATGTACATGAGTATTTGTTCCACATAAAGAAATCAAACATAAGTAATGATCATACGGGTTAACCATGTAATGAACTGGGTTTTGTAATCATGTCATAAGGGAAAACCAAAAGGTAATATCATAGTGTTATCTATGAAGTAAGGGATTTAAATTATTAATGTACATTAATAAAGAAAATATAAGAATATATCATGAATAATTAATTCCAAATTACGTTAAAAATGAAAAATAGTGGGTAGGAAACTTTATAAATGTACCAATTAAGCATAATTTTAGGGAAAAGAATAATGATTCATTAAAGATGATAATCATATAATTATTTCTATAAAAAATAAATGAAATAAAATTACCTTTCAGGATAAATTGAGTGATTTTAGAAAAAAAGTTGGAGGATTAAAATAGTTTATGGAGTGTACTTAAAAATGAGTAATAAATAGAGAATTTCCCTTTAATTGAGTTTTCTTTTCGAGAGGAATTGAGTAGGGAACCATTCAAAAAGTGTAATTACCATTAAAATAAATATGAATTAAGAAAAATAGATATGTGTGTAAAATATAAATATAATAAATTATAAGTATATAAGCATAATTAAGAGACAAATTGTTCCAATGAGTGAGAAAGCATAACCCAAAGGAAATATGGAGGTTTAGGGAGATCCGTTACATTATGATTTACATTAGGTGAAAATGGTTTAAAATATTATATAATGGTTTAAATCATGTTATTAATTTATAAAATTACCATATTAATATTTATTATACAATATATAATCCTTGTATAAACTTATACAACCCGCTCGTTAATAATATTTCATTATCAACATTGTTTTGGGTCTTAAGAGGTTCATTTTTCAATGCATGTTTTGTCACCTAAGCTCCAATTAATATGAATGGGATATAGATTAATCATTTGAAAAAATTTATCAATGATATCATTATAATATTTAATTATTTAGTAATTATTTATCACCATTATTAAATTTTGGATATGATAAATGAGTCACATCACTTCGTGTAGATGGTATATCATACGTACGCACGAACGACAAAATCATTACTGTAATGTTGAATGGGTCGAGAACTGGATGATATATTAATTTTAAAGAATCAATATCATGTCATAATTATCATATATAACAATTATTTTCATTATTATAACCATCCACGTATGGTGGTGATGAAAAATGAATTACACTGCTACGTAGAGATGGTAAATCGTAGGTATGTACACGAGGGGATTTCATTTTTCAAAGGATGGAAAAAAGGTGGAATAAGGATTTATAATAGTAATAATAAAATATAATTATATATATTATACTGGACTATTTATTTTAGGATGGTTATAACTTGTTCATATGGGGTAGAAGAAGAAATAAATTTTCAAGAGTGGGTAAAGACGATTACCTTTTCTATGAAGGAGTTCCTTTATACCATCTCTTAAGGGGCCTAGGTTAGGGCTTTTGGAAGGGAAAGAACCAAAATAACATATATACGGATTTTTTTAAGAGAAATAGGATGATTTTGGTTGTGATATATGGATTAATGTTTTTTAAATAATTGAAGGAAGTTGTGTCGTTTTTTAATTGAGGTGAGGGGCCCTTTGAGAATTTCTCTAAATATTGAAACATAATAAGACTATTCTAGAGATAAATTCTTATAGATTCACTATAAGTTTATAAGGGATTAAATATGAGACCATATATTAACCCCTTTTTTATTATTTAAATTTTTTATTTATTTTATATAATTTAATGATATATTAATACCCTAAAATATTATTAATGTCAAATTCGAAACTATTCATTACATTGACTTTCAAATCATCAAGAAAAAATTTAAAATTTGAAAAAACTATTTTATTATCTCCAAAACATGTCATTTTAGTCAATATAATTCTTATTTCACCTTAAATATCACAAATTATATTTCTTTTAATATTTTTAATATCATTTATTTGATTTTTTTCATTAATTGAATAATGACTATATCAGCATTGTGCAGGTATTTAAGGTGATTATTTATTCCATAAAAATAAAACAAATACCATGATAAATATAATTATATTATCTTTGAAAATAATATTTATAGTATTACATATCTTTTGGATAAACACATGTTAAAGTTTTTATACTTATTAAACCCATAGTGTGACATCTTTGAATTTTCGATAAATAAAATATTATAAAGGTTATATTCATATAAAAATGGAATAAAATAGTTATAAAACCAAAAAAATAATGATTAGGGGTGAAAATTACTCATACAATAAAATTGGGTATAGTTTTAGTGTCTTTTTATATTCCTTTTCATTTTATTTTTACCCTTAATTTACTGACTACCCTTTAGCATGGTAACAAAATTACTAAAGTTATTATTCATATTGTCTAGAAATAAAAGGGGCATATTTAATATGTTTGGACCTAATGATTCTAGATATGGAATCAATTTTTAAAAATTAACAACATGAATGTTTATAATTTAAGAAAAATTCAAACCAGAAAATAAAAAGAAAATAGTTTTATGAAAAATTTATATTTAAAAATATAATTTTTTCATACTAAATTAAAGTGTAAAATCCATTTTAAAAACCATAATTGGGTTATTTATAATAAAAAAAATAATTAGAATTTAAAAATATCCAAAACATAATTTTCAGAAAATTATCAAATATTCACCTGAAGATAAAAAATGAAATATTCTTTCTAAAACGTTTATAAATTAATAATAATATTCTCTTATAAAAATATTGAAAACCCATTTTTGAAGAAAATGTATTTTCTGAAGAATAAAATGACTTCACTAAAAAATCGAGTGATTATTTAATAATAATTAATTCATACATTAGTAATGAGTATTTTGAATATATATTTTATAATGTGGTTAATATTATTCATTCCTAATAATTTAAAGGCTAGGTTATAAAATTCATAATTAAATAATAATATTTCATTTTTTGTTTAAGCTCAATGTTATGTATCTTGTATGCTATCGAACAAAGTATTTATTTTAAAAAATATTGGGATTTTATAGGTTCCCTGGTGTGTTTGGGGTGTGGCATATGACATGAAAATGATTTGGTAAATTATATAGAAATCGGGAAGTGTGGATCTAGTTTTTTATAGTGCCTATTGGCATGGTTGGAGCATGTTTTTTTCAACCATGTAGTGCCCTAGGTCAACTAGGAAAGGGGTGTCTAGCCTAGGTTGTGGCTATCTTAAGTTTGGAACACAGTTTATAAAACTATGAATCCAAATTGTAACGTCCTGGTTCCGAGTGCCACGCAACGGGTGCCCCGAACCCGGTTCGCCATGTGACCTCAAGCGCATTTCCCCAAATGCCAGAGGCTGCCGACTAGCAGCGAGGGCCCAGGTCTGATAGTGGGGAAACTATGCCCTCATTTGTCAAAGTGTAATGCAACAGAATACGAAATAAAACATACATCAAATGGCGGAAGCAGTAAATCATACACAACTGAAATTAAATAACTACAGTAGATATAACTAACTGTATATAAATCATGATTCCACATATCTCAAGTTCTAAGAAAATATCCAGAACATGTTATACATCAATACAATACAACTAAAAGCAGCGTACAACAAAACAGAGCAAAACAGCTGGCAGCGGCATCGCAAGCCTAGGCTCGGTCCCATGCCCTCCTACTCCACAATAATAGTCAAGTACCTGTATAGGGACTCTTGCCCCTATCCACACCTGCATAAACGTAATCTGTTTGGGCCGAAAAGCGTGACCCAAACTGGGTGTGAGAAATGTATCTCAGTAGGCACCCACCAAAGGCTCGTGCTCAACTGCGTGTAAGTATGCAACAACAGTGTGCAATAGTAAAATGCAATAAAGTAAGAAGTACTCAAAAGTAACTAACTATCAGTTATATTTCCATTTTATTATTTATTTAATACATTAAATATTAGAAATCACCTCAGTGCATTTCTAAGTAAACAGTCCACATCCTCAGACAAGCAAAACCTTACCCTCAGGTAAGCCGAATCCAACCCATAGGTATTACCCTCAGGCGTAACAGATTTTTGCCCTTAGGCGTAGGTAGTGTCGCCCTCAGGCACAGAGTCTATTGCCCTCAGGCACGGAAGAATTTTCCCTCAGGCTGAAATAACTACTGCCCTCAGGATAAACAATGCAGTGCCTACATGCTAATCACAACAACGCCCTCAGGCTAACAGGTAATCGGGCCATTCCAAACATGCAAACAAGCAGTAAACAAGCAATTCCTCTCAAGGAAATTATACAATTACTACTTTAAAGGAAAACCATCCGGTATCCTGGCCAAACAGATAAACAGTGGAACACACCCCCGGGGTGGTTCCAGATCCAAGCAATGATCCCAACTCGTAGTTTTACAATTTATTCAAATACCTATATAGTTCTAGGTCGTTAAATTAGCCACGGCCTCAGCCACACGACACCCCCAACATGGGTTTGTGGCACGAAAACGCACAAAACACACGTCATTTGGAAAAATAAACACCAAGACACCTACCTTAAACACCAACGAGCATTTATACACAAACGTCGGTTCCTTAAATGCCCAAGAACGACGTAGATCTGATGAATAAACAACCTCACTTAACCTCAAATAACTTCCGTTAGGAGAAGAATTGGTAAGAAACACACTAGGATAAGAGAGGGCTTACCCATGCAGTTCCAATGAGATCATCCGAAGCGTAATTCGATTCTAGATGAACACTCGGTAGATCTTCAAAGGTTCGGTCATCCCTCCAGAGCTCCCTCTTCCGTTCTAAGCCAGTCCTATGAACAGGGTTGGCTACTGTCCATTTTAAGCAAAAAAAAACAATGTACACGGCATGTACTTCCAAGTACACGACGTGTACTTCCTTCATTTAAATGTTCCTCTGGAGGCATCGCCTCACTGTTCATCCGTCGACATGAGTACACGACATGTACTCCCGACTACACGGCGTGTACTGCCGCCCAGCTGGCGGCTGCTCCACCGCCTTACTATTTAGTCCTGCCATCTGACTACATGGCATGTAAGGGACCACTACAGGGAGTGTAGTCAGTTCCTACACCCTTCGTCACCGACATGTCTATATCCCCCATGTACTAATCCCTATACGGCCAAAAGTACACGGCGTTTGGAAAAAGTACACAGTGTGTACTTATAAAATTTAGTATTTTTCCCATTTTCCATATATTCTCAAAAACACTTAACGAAAAGAGAAAAGAAGAAGCCCATATATCAAAATAAGAACCGGGTTCTTACAAACTCCCCCCCCCCCCTATAGCATTTCTTCCCCAAATTTCCCTTCCAAGGGTGGTGAAGATATATCCATGAACAACTCTGGCAACTGAGCATGTACGTCGGTCTCCCACTCCCAGGTTTCTTCCTGCACTCGGCCATGCTGCCATAACACCCATACGATAGGAACTGACCGGCCTCGGCGAACCTTTGTGCTCCTGTCAATGATACGAATCAGATGATCCTCAAAGGATGCATCCATATCGAGCTCAACCTCCTCTGGCTGAAAGGTGTGAGACTGGTCTGAATGATAGTGGCACAACTGAGATACATGGAAGACGTCGTGCATGGCTCGGTACCTCTGAGGTAATGGCAACCGATAAGCAACCAGCCCGACTCTCTCCAGTATCTCAAATGGCCCCACATATCGCAGTGAAAGCTTACCCTACATTCTGATCCGCTTGTGTCCCAGCCTCGGTGAAACACACAATAAAACCTGATCCCCGACCACGAACTCCAAAGGTCGTCTGCGGCGATCAGCATAAGACTTCTGAAGAGACTGTGCGGTAGCCATTCACTTCTGAATCAACTGGACCTTCTCAGAAGTCTCCTGCACGAGACGTGGTCCCAGTAAAGCTTCCTCACCTGCCTCTAACCAGCACAAGGGTGATCGGCATGGCCTACCATATAAAGCCTTGTATGGTTCCATCTCAATAGTTTCCTAAAAACTATTGTTATAGGCAAACTCGACTAGGGGTATGTGCTTCTCCCAAGATCCCCCAAAGTCTAGGACGCATGCTCACAGCATGTCCTCAAGAGCTTTTATAGTACGCTCTGACTGGCCATCTATCTAAGGGTGGTATGTTGTGCTCAGAAGCATCTGTGTACCCAGTGCCCTCTAAAAACTCTGCTAGAAACGAGACGTAAAGTGGGTGTCCCTATCTGAAACGATAGAACAAGGAACCCCATGAAGACGTACGATCTCTGGGATATACAACCTTCCGAGCTCGTCAACACCAAAGGTCTCATTGATCGGCAAGAAGTGAGCTACCTTCATGAGTCTGTCCAAGACAACCCACACGGAATCATTGTCTCTAGGTGACCTCGGAAACCCAGTCACGAAGTCCATCGCGACATCATCCAATTTCCACTTTGGAATGGGTAACTGCTGTAATAGTCCGGATGGCCTCTGATGCTCCGCCTTCACCTACTGACTGGTGGAACACCTCGTAACAAAACCAGCTACATCTCTATTTATACTCGGCCACAAGTACTGACGTCTCAAGTCATGGTACATCTTGGTAACCCCGGGATGAATTGTCCAAGCTAAATCATGAAACTCCCGCATCATCTCCTTGCGTATATCCCCTAGAACCCACACTCGTCCATGGAAACGCAGAACCTCTCCATTGCCTATCATCCAACCAAGAGGAGGGTCCTCACTTGCCACCGACTCCCATAGAACTAGGCCTTCTGAATCAGATAGTTGTCTCATCCTCACTCTATCCAGGAGGGTAGATGTCACAGCTAAAGAAGAAAGATAAGTCTACCCCTGACTATCGTGCACCTCCAGATGCATCTCAGAGAACAAGGCCATAAGCTTCCACTCAACACCGGCCTCCTTCACTACCTATATCTTAGTCTTCCTACTCAGTTCATCTTCTACTACATTACCTTTACCAGGTGTATAGGCAAGCTCAAAATCGAAGGACTGTAGGTATTCGACCTACCTTTTCTGCCTCAGATTCAGGTCAGGGTGAGTAAAGATATACTTGAGGATTTTGTGGTCGGTGAAAACCACAAAATGCTCTCCCAATAGATAATGTCTCCAATAGCGCAACGCATGCACAACTACAGCCAATTCAAGATCATGTGTCAGGTAATTCCGCTCATGCGGCCTCAACTGCCGAGACCCGTACGCAACAACTCGATCGCCCTGCAACAACACTGCTCCCAGCCCAATTCTTGATGCATCACAATAAACTGTATAGCTCTTCCCCTGCTCTGGGAGTATCAGGATCGGTGTTGATGTCAACATTCCTTTCAGGTCCTAAAAGGTAGTCTCACACGCTTCCGACCAAACAAACTTCACGCCCTTCTTAGTCAGACCCGTCAGCAGTGCTGCTAATCGGGAGAAGTCCTGTATGAAGCGTCTGTAGTAACCGGTCATCCCTAAGAAACTACGTATCTCAAACATGTTCTTAAGATTCTCCCAGGAAACTACTGCTCTCACCTTTTCTGTGTCCACAAAAACTCCTTCCTCTATGATGATATGACCTAGGAAGTGAATCTGGTCCATCCAAAAGTGGCACTTTGAGAGCTTAGCATATAGCCTATGCTCTCACAGTGTACTCAATACGATCTCAAGGTGGGTGGCATGGTCGTGTCGAGTGTGAGAGTACACCAAGATGTCGTCCAAGAATACTACCACAAAATAATCCAGATAAGGATAGAACACACGATTCATCAGATCCATGAAAACTGTTGGCGCGTTCGTGAGTCCGAACGGCATAACTACATACTCATATAGACCATACCTGCTCCTGAAAGCTGTGAGAGGTATATCAAATGGTCTAACGCGGAGCTGATGATATCCAGACCTCAAGTCAATCTTCGAGAACACTCGTGCTCCATGAAGCTGATAAAAAATATCGTCAATCATCGGTAAGGGATATCGGTTCTTAACCATCAACTGGTTCGGCTTCCGATAATCCACATAGAGTCTGAGAGTACCATCCTCCTTCTTCGCAAAAAGTAATAGAGAACCCCAAGGAGAAGTATTGGGTCGGATAAAACCCTTTTCCTGTAACTCCTCTAACTGCCTCTTGAGCTCCTGCAACTCAGGCGTAGCCATCCTATTAAGAGGAATGGACACCGGTGCTACTCCTGGCACAAGCTCGATAGAGAAATCCACCTCGCGCTTCAGAGGTAGACCTGAAAAGTCGTCCGGGAAGACATCCCAGAAATGATCAACCACTGGAGGGAAATCTGTCTGACAAGTCCCCTAGTCATCTAGATATAAACTCGCAATCTATGTTGTGACTCCACCTCTCCCATGATGCTCTGGTCCAGCTCGACTCACCTAAACATCCCACTCGCCCTTGTATAGAAACTCTCTACCCTCTGGTGACGTGAAACACACTCTACGACGATAGCAGTCTACAAAGGCTCGAAAGGGAACCAACCAGTTCATCCCGAGAATGACGTCATAAGCTGTCATCTCTAAGGCATAGAGGTCCCAAAGGAAGTGACACCCACCAACCTCAAGGGGGCACTCCTTGCACTGACGCACACCAATCGTTCTAGTCCCCAACGGAGTGTCTAGCATCATAATATCAGAAGAAATAGAAACACAGATCCCAAGGCTCTCCACAACGGGTACAGATATGAAACTATGTGTAGCACATGTATCAAAAAGTACTGAAGATATGACAGAAGCTACTAGAATAGTACCTCTGACTGTAGAAGGTCTGGGATCCTTCTCCTACTGGGTCTGTTTCACTGCATATGCCTGCCCAGTGTCGCAGCCCTGCGACACAGCCTGGATACCCTGAGCTGTCCCGTCCTGCTGCCTCTAAGATCCTGGTGTCTGGCTACCACCGCCATGACCACCATCTCTGCCTGCACGCCCTGACGTATTCCATTTCCTTGACTGGTAAGAATCCACTGGTCCTGCTCCCGCATGCAGAGTCTACACAGAAACCCTCTCACTAGCCACTAGTGGAAATGCCCTGCAAAAGCGTTGCAGATGACCCATCATGCCGTAAGCTCGGCACTCCACTGGGTCTCGTGGACACTGCGGTCTCTTGTTCCCCTCTCTACCACACTGGTAGCACCTGACCAGGCCACCTGAAGAAGTTTCCTAGCTAGCACTGGCGCCCTAAGAGAAGTCCATATGTCTCTTCCTCTTGCCAACAGAGATAGTACCAGTACCTGGTGCTGAACCGCCCTTGCCCACACCACTAGATTCCCGTAGGTTCCTCTCTGTAATCAGTGCCTGATTCATAATATCGTGTACAGTAGGAAACCTGAAAACATTCACCAGTGCCCAGATGTCATACCGAAGACCATCCTCAAAACGGCTGGCTCTCAACGTCTCATCACCCACCAGTACGGGTGAAAAACACTGAAGCTCCGTAAAACGAGAAGAATAGTCCATCACTGACATAGCGCCCTGCTGTAGAATCAAGAACTCCTGAGCTTTATCTGCCCTCAGCGTCTCTGGGAAGAAAACATCATAGAATACTACCTGAAAGTCTTCCCACGCCATATCCCTGTGATTCTCTGACTGGGTGGTAACATCCCACCACCTCTTGGAGGAATCACGTAGCATGTAAGTTGCGAGCTTGACCCTCTGCCCTGGAGGAATCTCAAGATGCTCAAAAATAGTCTTCATCAATCCTAGCCAAGACTATGCAGTCTGTGGTCCGCCATCCCCTGAAAACGTAGGTTGATGTTGGTGCTGGTAGATATGCGTCAGCTCGGCCATAGATGTGGCAGCCTGCGATGCTCCCTGAAAGGTCTGCATGAACCACATAAAGCCTTCACGGAACTATGCCTTCACGCATGTGTCTGGTATAGCAGCTGGTGCCACATCTGGCTCTGCTGGAGGATCAACGGGTAGCCCATGGCCCACCATTTCTGGAGTATAGTAGTCACTGCTCTCCTGGAGAACAACGTGTGGTCATCTCGGCGGCATGACACTACATGGTCAAATGCACACCTTAGATCAGGATTTATCAAATACCAAAAATGAAGAAACCAAAAAATGGAATAGGAAGAAGAAGGCATTAAAAATTTGCAAAACAAGACTACACGGCGTGTATAATGACTACACGGCGTGTACTTGACTTCCCATCCCTACCCGGGTCCTTCTACACGGCTGAGCCACACGGATCCTATTGAACAAAACTACACGGCGTGTATAACATCTACATGGTGTGTATGGTGAAATTTTACAACTACCTATGTCGTCTATGACACGGCTGACTACTCGGCTTGACACTACACGGCGTGTTACACCTGCGCACGGCGTGTACATCACCCCATTTCTCCGTCACACGGCTAACTCCACATGGCCTATCCTCGGACAAGACTACACGGTGTGTCCCACAGGTACACTGCATGTTCAAGGAGAGGTGACACCGACCCGTGTTGTTAGTTACACGGTCGAGTCCCCAGGTCACACTACGTGGCGTGTCCATCTTTGACACGGCGTGTTCTGTACAGGAGTTCACCGACCCGTGTTGTTAGTTACATGGCCGGACTCCAGGTCAACACTACACGGTGTGTACATAATACACACGGCGTGTTCACCCCAAGCACTTCCCTTCCTCATGTCGCCGCCCACACAGTTCGTGACACGGGAAGAGACTACACGACGTGTACTCTGGTTACACGGCGTGTACTCAAAAGTTCATTTTTCTTCCAGAACAGATGGCCATACACGATGTGTTTAAAGTTCTACATGCCGTGTATACTGGGTTTTCAGACAGTATGCCTCAGAAACTTCTCCGGAACCCAGAAAACACTGTAAAACAACACATAAGTGCCAAATTCTGATCCGTGAGGGCCCATACTCCCCACGAATCAAAGTTTGACATCTTAATCTGTGTTATAACAATATAAACAGTCAATGATCCACCAAATTCTGGTCAATGGGGGCTCATACTCCCCAAAAACCAAAGTTTGACGTCCATTCTATAAACAAGCTCACACAATAATACCATATCACATAGCAGGTATTTATCAGAGCAGTTATCACAACAGCATGCTTTACTAGCACAACAACTATCACAACAACATGCAATTTCTAATGCACCTACATGGCATGGAACTATGCAGGGAATGTGATATCTAGCATGTGCCTATATGATGCATGAGATGGCATACCCTCATCTCATTGGGTTGCAACTAAATAGAACCCACAAATAAAAATATAACCAGCACAATACAAGTGCGTCACCCAGCGGTGAAATCAAATCAACTGTATATTGAAAAATCAGTAAACCTTGCAATAAAAGGTAAATTGGATTTTCCTTATACACGAGTTAGCTATGCCCAGGCACAGTTTATTACCAACTACCGTTCGTCCTATCACTGGCTACGTATCCAAATAGTAAGTCAAAGAAAAGAACCCCTCTGATACCACTTTGTAACATCCCTATTCTGGGTGCCACGCAACGGGTGCCCCGAACCCGGTTCGCCACGTGACATCAAGAGAATTTACCCAAATTCCAAAGGCTGCCGACTAGCAGCGAGGGCCCAGGTCTGATAGTGGGGAAACTATGCCCTCATTTGTCAAAGTATAACGCAGCAGAATACGAAATAAAACATACATCAAACGGCGGAAGCAGTAAACCATACACAACTGAAATTAAATAACTGCAATAGATATAACTAACTGTATATAAATCATGATTCCACATGTCTCAAGTTCTAAGAAAACAGCCAGAACATGTTATACATCAATACAGTACAACTAAAAGTAGAGTACAACAAAACAGAGCAAAACAGCTGGCAGCGGCATCGCGAGCCTAGGCTCGGTCCCATGCCCTCATACTTCATAGCAATAGTCAAGTACCTATATAGGGACTCTTGCCCCTATCCACACCTATAGAAACGTAATCTGTTTGAGCCGAAAAGCGTGACCCAAACAGGGTGTGAGAAATGTATCTCAGTAGGCACCCACCAAAGGCCCATGCCCAACTGCGTGTAAGCATGCAACAACAGTGTGCAATAGTAAAATGAAATAAAGTAAGCAGTACTCAAAAGTAACTAACTATTAGTTATATTTCCATTTTATTATTTATTTAATCCATTAAATATTAGAAATCACCTCAGTGCATTTCTAAATAAACAGTCCACGTCCTCAGACAAGAAAATCTTACCCTCAGGTAAGCAGAATCCAACCCGCAAGGTATTTCCCTTAGGCGTAACAGATTTTTTCCCTCAGGCGTAGGTAGTGTCACCCTCAGGCACAGAGTCTATTGCCCTCAGGCACGGAAGAAGTTACCCTCGAGCCGAAATAACTACTTCCCTCGGGCTAAACTGTGCAGTGCCCATAGGTTAATCACAACAATGCCCTCAGGCTAACAGGTAACCGGGCCATGCCCAACATGAAAACAAGCAGTAAACAAGCAATTCCTCTCAAGGCAATTCTACAATTACTACTTTAAAGGCATACCCTCATGTATCCTTTACAAACGGTTAAACAGTGGAACACACCCCCGGGGTGGTTCTGGATCCAAGCAATGATCCCAACCAACAGTTTTACAATTTATTCAAATACCTATACAGTTTTAGGTCGTTAAATTAGCCACGGCCTCAGCCACACGACACCCCCAACATGGCTTCATGGCACAAAAACGCAGAAAACACACATCAGTTGGAAAACTAAACACCAAACCACCTACCTTAAACGCCAACGAGCGTTTATACGCGAACGTCAGTTCCAAAAACGCCCAAGAAAGACGTAGATCTGATGAAGAAATAAACTCGTTTAACATCAAATAACTTCCGTTAGGAGAAGAATTGGTAAGAAACACACTAGTAGAAGAAAGGGCTTACCCGTGTGGTTCCAACGAGATCGTCCGAAGCGGAATCGGATTCCAGATGAACACTCGGCGGATCTTCAAAGGTTCGGCCATCCCTCTCGAGCTCACTCTTCCGTTCTAATCCAATCCTGTGAATAGGGTTGGCTACTGCCTATTTTAAGAAAAAAAAAACAAAGTACACGGCATGTAATTCCAAGTACATGGCGTGTACTTCCTTCATTTAACTATTCCTCTGGCGGTACCACCTCATTATTCATCCGTCGACATGAGTACACGACATGTACTCCCGACTACACGGCGTGTACTATCGCCCAGCTGACGGCTGATCCACCGCCTTACTGTTTAGGCATGCCAACTGACTACATGTCGTGTAAGGGACCACTACACGGTGTTTAGTCGGTTCCTACACCCTTCGTCGCTGACATGGCTACACGCCCCGTATACTCATCCCTACACGGACAAAAGTACACGGAGTGTGGAAAAAGTACACGGCGTGTACTTCTAAAATTTAGGAATTTTTCCATTTTCCATATATTCTCAAAAACACTTAAGTAAAAGAAAAAAGAAGAAGCTCGTACCTCAAAATAAGAACCAGGTTCTTACACAAATCATACGAATTTCCAAGGTACTTATTTTTTTAATTTCTCATTTTTTTCTCCTCAAATTAAGAGTGGTTTCACCCCTCTTCTTCTTTATTCATGTTGGATGGCTATTGGTAGGACTTGAAGGAGCTCTAACCTCATCCAACTTTGATCCTTTAATTCTATTTGGTGATTTCCAAGAGGTATTGAGGAATCACTTCCTCTCTTTCCCTCTTCTTCCCTTACCTCTCTCTCCTATATTGGATTTGGTTTCCTTGGTGAACTATAGACCTATTTATTATGATTTTATGGTTCTAGGTTTCAATATTATTGTGGTTTTGGGGTCTAGGGTGTAAATACCCCGACCCTAGTAGTTCAGATATGATTCCTTACTTACTACATTGGCATATATACAACTGTCGAATCCCAAATGACCGATCAGTTTAGCAGTTTTGGGAATTAAACTACATGCATGAACCTTATATTACTAATTAAAACATAAAATACAACCTAGATTTTTTTTTGAGAACACCATTATTCTCCTAGATTTTCCTTGCATATTAGTCATAATACACATCTTGGAATCTGGGGAAAAATTTAACATAATAAAGTGGTTATCTCAGATGCTCAATAATTGTAATCATAAAATGGAATCTATTATGAATAAATATGCATAAACCTTAAGGCAAGGTGTGTAACTGAAATATAAGATATTCAAACATAATCTTGATCATAATATGGAAAGAATAAATCAAATAATTCTATATATATAACCACATGGAATTATACTAATCAAATAATAACATGTAATATCAATAACTAATCTTATAATGATAAAATTCATAATGTTGTAAATCTAAAACATACCATCAAGGCCTCTCCCAATACATGAAGAAATAAAAGGTTAAGGCCTCGGTAAAATCCATATATGAAAATAGATGAGCAAGGCCTCAACCAAGTCCATATCTATTTTGTATCATGAGATATACCGATGCATCGAGGGGCTATAATGGGACCCACCCATCACTTACTAAGTTTAATGAATTCCTCCTATGAAAAAGGGTGGAACATAAACATTCATATTGAAAAAATGGCATATGAAATGTTAATACTACAACCATAAACCATGAATGGTTTCAAAATAGAACATCCAAAGTCAAACCAAATCATTAAACATTCAATTGAATATGATAAATGGTATCATAATATATCAACCCCAATCAAGAATAATATCCAACAAATTATATTTACATAGATGAAAATATTCTAACAAAATCATTAAAATTTTCATGAGAGAAATACCCATTTTACATTGAATTCACTTGAAAGGATGCATAATTTTAAATAAAATTATTTTTATTGAAAATAATATTTTAAACTTGTATTGGAATATTTTTAAACATCCAGTATTCATGATGGATGAAAAACCCACTCATGTTGTATAAGTTAAAAAACATTCCTTTCTTATTTTTGTCGAAAAAGTCATAAATTACCTTGTTTAGAAAATGAAAAAAAATATTCCTTTCATACCATTTTATAAAATTTAAAACATGGGTAAAAATACATTAACCATTTTTAGGATAAAATATTTATGAATAATTTTTTAAGAATCATGGACATGGAAGATTAATATTCCCTAGTAAATAATTACCTATAAATAGTCTCAAATAATAATGAGATTGGGAAATTAACCCGTAAATTAAAATTTACATTAGTTGAGGATGATTTAAGAATTTATATATTGTTTAATGAATTTTATTAAATTATACCAAAACTATATACATATTTAAAAAATCATATATGATTCAATTATATCATTTTGATAATAATATTTCATTATTACCATTATTTTGGGTGTTAACTACTCCATTTTCCTATGCATGTTCTATCATGTAAGTCTTGTTTATTATGAATAATATATATATATATTTATTATTCATAATTATATAAAGTTTATAAATATTTTATTTACTTATCATATACAATATTATAATAATTCGTTAATGGTTAATGTGGGATATGAATCTCATCGCATCGTGGGGACGGTAGACCGTACATATGCACGAGCAACAGTATCGTTCCCCTAATGGTAAAAGGGTAAGAAATTGGATGGTATATTTATTATAAAGAATCAATATCATGACATATTTATTATTTATATCCATTATATCAATCATTATACTCATCCAAATAAATTTGTGATGAAAAAGAAATTACACCGCGACGTGGAGACATTTAGTCATACATACACACACGTAGTGATTTTATTTTTCATAGGATGGATAAAATAAATAATATTTTTGTCTCATAGTAATATTTATTACTTTATAAGAGAAACTACATATGATGTGAATTATAAGAATAAATGAACTTGAATGAGTTCGAAAAACAATTACCTCTTCTTCGAGGGACTTCCTTTAGATCTTTTCTAAAGGGATATAAAGTTGGAATTTTTTTAAGAACATGACCTATAGAACATGAATAAAAAAATTAAGATAAATGATAATGGTTAGGTATATATATAAGGTTCAATGTGGTGTGAGTATATGAGGTAGGAGGTGCCTTTTTTATAAGAGAGGGGAGGGGCACTCTTTGAATCTTTCAAAATATTAAATTAATATAAAATGATTTTTAATTTGAAATAGTTCAAAATTAATTTATTTATAATATAAAATGATTATGATTCTAAATCCACCAAAAAAATTTATAAATGTTTAGGTCACATTATTGACCTTATCATTTTCTTTTAACCCTTATTTAAACCCTTTAACTCTTACCATGACAAATTGACTTTTTACACATTAGTGTTAATATAGTTACAAGAAAATTAAAAAAGAACCCCAATTTGATCATTTATGGTGTATTTAAAGTTATTATAATCATTTGGACGAATTTTAGTTTTTTATGAATTTTATATCATTTAGTATAATATTATTTATTTTAAAGTATCATTTATTTTAATTTTGATACTATTCATTATTTGTCATTTTACAAAATATCATAACAACATGATATCATCAAACAAAAAAAATATAATATATCACTAATATGTCAAAATTATCTATAAAATATGTTTACGTCATTAATTATGTCAAATTATATCTACTTTAATAATTTTAATATCATTTATTTGATACTTCTATTAATTAAACAATTATTGTATCATCATTGTGTAATCCTTTAAGCCAATTATTTATTTCCTAAAAATTATAAATAAATAAATTTGAATATATATTCATTTTATATTTCAAATTAATATTTATATTAGAGTTTATATTTGGTATAACCCTATATTGAAAATGGTATAGTTATTAAAAATATGAGTGTGACATTTTTAACTTATCTTTAAATAAAATGAAGTAAATTCCATATTCTCACCCAAGTGGATTAAAAAGGTTATAATTTATGTCCAAGGATTATTTTGGTCAAAACCTACTCATACATTGAAATTATGGAAAAATTTAGTGAAATTGTATAATATTATAATATTTGTTTACCTTTAATTTTCTGATTTACCCTTAACCGTGGTAAATAAAAACATTACTAAAGTTACTATTCATAATATCAAAAAATTAGGTTGATCATATTAGAATATAAATATTATACTTATTACAACCATGTATTTAATTTTTTCCAAATTCAGTTAATATAAGTGGCTAAATTATGTTTAATGTTAATCCCACAAACGTGGCGAGAAGGTGGGTAAAAAGAATATTCAAATGTTCAATAAGATTTTATATCTAATTTCAATATAAAAATGATTCAAAAGAAATAAATTGGATTAAGGTGTTTATAATTTATCTATTTTGACTTTATAAAATCAATTTAATGTATAATAACTTTTTAAATGAAAAATCAGTTTTTAACTAAAATGTAGTATTTTTCACTATTCATAAAAAAATGAAACTTCTTAGAAAAATACAAAAAAAATCACCCTAAGATAATTTTGAAATTAAAAATTAAAAATTAAGTTTATTTTCTAAAATAAAATTTAAAAAACTTCAAAATTTTAATTTTAAAATAGGTACGCCATTAAAAGATGGTAAAATTACCCTTTTGAAAAATATAGGTTTTTATTCATAAAATTGAGTTTGTATATATAATATTATTATAACATCTTCTAAATTAATATAAAAAATATTTTATTGAATATAAAAATATATATACTTCATTAATAGTATCCAATAAGAGTGGTTTTATTATTTTATAAACACACTTGTTTTCATTTAATAGGGTTTGTGTTAATTTATAATTAAATTCTCTCTAAAAAATTAATTATATATACTTATGTAAACAATACTTTCATAATTTATTTGATAATTTTTATAATTACTAATTTAACTACTAGGTTATATCTTATTATATAAAATAAAAATATTTTAATAATATTATGTTTTCCAGTAAAACCTGGTCTTCGTGTAATGCTAACCATTGAAGAAAGTCAAACCTACGTGTCACGAAAGAGAAATAAGTGTTACAGAGATTAAAAGATATAGAATATATTAAATTTATTTAAAAATAAAAATATTTTAAATTCATGTGGTGTCACATAGGGTTGGTAGATGATGTTTTTATCCCCATGGGTGTTCTCATCAATGAAGGAGACATGTTCCATCTTGGTTTTTTATTCTTCCAAGTATATGTTTCTATGAAATTGTTTCATTTCGGAATTCAAAGTTTTCTTATTATTTAAAAATTTCTTTGTATTGAAATTATGATTATATTTGATATAATTGTGATGTTTTAAAAATAATTTTGTTTTGTTTTGATTTTGGAATAAATGGTTTCACTTTTAAATTACAAGTTTACATGTTTGAAGTTGATTTTTTTGATGTACTATGATTTTGTGAAATGGCATAGGGGATTTTTGAAATGGTTTTCATGATATGTGGTGAATGATGATCTGTTTTTGTTTTTTAATGAGTAAAAAATACATTTTAATGTGTTTTTTGACCTAAATTGAGGTTTCCACCTCAAAGTGATTTATAAATGGGTTCTTCAATGTATTTCAAATGGTGATTTGAAGTGTGTGTGTGTGGTTTGTCCCTTATGAAAAATTATTTAATTTATTTTTTAAATGTGTTTTATGGAAATAATGTTCATGGATGTTATTTTTTATTTCATAGAAGAAGACTTGTGTGGAAGGGTGGATTTAAAATTTTCTTAAATGGAGTGTTATTTCCATTATTTTTAAAAGATTTTTTTTGAAATTAATTTTAAGAAATGTGAATGGAACAACATCCTCAGACCTGTTATGTGATTAATGAAATGATTGTAACTTTGGTGTTAATATTTTTAATTTTAAAGTTACCCCTTGATTTACCCTTGATTTAATTACCCCTTGTGTTAGTTCTTTGTCTGTATGCTATGATTATCATTTCCCCTATACAGGTTATCTTTCTCTGTAAGATTCTTATTGCTTGCCTGTGTGGGAATGTTCTTGATTACTTCATGGGAGCATTTTTTATATGGGTATGTTCATTGTTGGTTATTAGGTGTGAGGGTTATCTATTGTTATTTTTTGTGTATTAGACTTGTAATGGATGTTCTTATTCCTCACTTCCTTTTTTATCATGGTAACTTAGTTACTAAGTGGTATATCTATTCCTTTATGGTAATCAGTTCACATGTCGCTAATATCCCTCCATTCGTGCTAGGGACAATGGTTGTATGGGTTTTTCATCCCAATGAGGATCATGTGGGATAGTTGGATGACATTTGGGTTGAACTTGAGTGCATGCTAGTGGATGGTTCAAAAGTTGGTATAATATTATATGGCAATGTGCTTCAAACATTAGGAATTCTTAGGGTGTTTATCATGACACATTTGATTTCTTGGTTGGTTATTGATTTTAGGGAGTTTGATCTCATGGTCATTTTTATAATTTCCCCTTCTTTTATTAATATGGAAAATCTTCTTTTTATATTTGATATTTTCTTTTGGGCTTTTCCGGAATTATATAAGTAGGTTTAAAGTCTTGGAAATTTCACATAAGATCCCAGGTAACATAAATATTCAAAATAATCCCTTAATGATATAACTAACATAATAATTATTTCATAAATGTCATTTAAATTTTATCACTTTCTTGTAAAGTCAAATATATGTTGTGTGATAAAACTCGAGTCACTAAATCAACTTGCCTCTCCCATTAAATACTAACTGACATTGATTAATAATATTTGTTCAAAAATACTTATTTTATATTCATTTATATACTTATTAAACCAGAGAGTAATTAAATTCAAAACATATTATTCCAAATTCGAACAATATTCAATATTTATTTCTCAGTGATCGGTCAAACTTGGACATAACCGAAACCCTTTGGATGGGCCCACCATGTCCTAAAATCTTATTCACTCATAATAGGTTAAACACTAGAATATGCTTAGCATATGACCCTCTAAGTCCTTGTATTGATTGTAATGAGTACAAATAATCATCCATGGGAGGAGTCTAGCGACACATAAAGTCCAATAAGTAGATAAGTTATATTCATGTCAATGATAACCTCTTATAAAAAAATAATTTGTAATATAATCTATTTATATCATAATATATCATAAAATAGAATGCTCACTTCATTTCATCATCCTATCTTAATTTTTTACTTGTTGACCTTTCTAGATGGAAATACTTTTAATCACCATGTACATGGATTTAGTAAAGGTACTACCATCCTAATCAACTAGGCTAAAGACATATCATCATTTAAAAATTTAAAAAAACATGATAATTCAATGAATTTTATACCACCAATGACACACCCAATGTAAGCTACCTCACCACACAAAACATTCATGGTTTTAATCTTTTATAAAATTACTTAATCAAATACTTCACACTGATAATAATCTCAATTTGGGAGACCAAAACACGTGTCTGCTGATAAGAACTACCTATAATACCCAAAACATGTGGTGATCCTACTGGAATATCAGCCCTCATGATCTTCTATGCTTGAGATCACCAAGTGAAAACTTCATGAGAAGAAGTATTAATTATTATGGTCCCCCAACACTCGATAGTTAGACACCATATTTGTCCAGTTAGTATTATGTATCTAGACCATGGGATTTATATTATAGATTAATGACATAGTATCTTGGGGTTCTCATTATAGATGGGAAATACTATAATTTGTTGATACGATAAATAATCTAAAGACATTAAAATGTAATTATTGGATTTACAAGTGTCGACACTACATTGGTAAGTATTAATCATTCATTAATCTTTGTATAAATGATTCAATAACTGAAAATTACATTTTAATTTGGTTCTAGGGTACCAAATTTTACAAAAAATGTGTTGGCCTTGGAATAACAAGGTCTGGAGTAATTGGATCCTAATAATTTCTATTTATGATAGTTAGAGGTGGTTATAACCACTAAAAATGTCATGAATAACCCCCCTAATATATATCATTTTTTTGTGGTGTTCCTTATCATAATCCTCCTCAATGATCTCCATAGCATCATCTCTGTAATCAAAACTAAATATCTTGCTTTTAAAAGAACTTAAAATTGCATTTAATAGTGATAAAAAAGTATTGATGATCTAAGTGCTGATAAAAGTCATGGTCTTTTTTAAATGTATAGAATCACACTAATAATTATGATAAAATTATACTTTGTTATCACATTTTTAGCATTGATAAGTATTACCATTATTAGTTGTTTTGAGCATTGAAAGGGTTCCTTTATCACTACTGATAAAACTCAAAAATAAAATACAATTATTCTTCTATTATTAGAACAAATCCTTAACTGCACCCCCCCCCCATTATCAGTGTTATTTCAAGAACCCTAACCCTTTATCAGCACACCACCCACTCTTTATAAATTCTATTTCAACCCTTTAGACCTATTACTATGCCACCCACCTTTATAATCTCTTTTTTGCCCCGTTCTTACCTGTTCACACTTAGATTCGAACCCCATACCTCTTTATTCAAGAAAAACGCATTTTTCAATTTACCAAGAATATTTTATAAATATTTTATGAATTCTACATTTATTTACACATACCTAGGTCAGGTTTTGTTGGGGACTTTTTTCATATTAAATTGCAGCTCCATATACTCTTGATTTTGTGCCTGTGTAATTTTTTTTAAAAGTTTCCCAAGGCCATAGGTTTGGGTTTCTGAATCAATGGTTCAAACTGTTGTTATTTATTTATATACATAGTACTTTTTTATTTATATAGTTAATCATATAGTTATATATAACTATATTATTATTTTTAAAT
This sequence comes from Viscum album, assembly GCA_963277665.1. Taxonomy (NCBI): domain Eukaryota; kingdom Viridiplantae; phylum Streptophyta; class Magnoliopsida; order Santalales; family Viscaceae; genus Viscum; species Viscum album. The sequence continues at coordinate 424,779,672 of OY728134.1, forward strand.
ACATTTAAAAAATATTTAAAAATATATATAAATATATTTACATATAATTGTATATAAAACATAAATTTTTTATAGTGTATTTATAAAACGAAATATTTATTGTAAATATTTTTAGATAATGTATTTATATAATATGTTTAAATATATTTATATTATGTATGTTTATATGCATTTATATTATATATTTAATGATGTATTTACAAAAATACATTTATATGAAGCCTACACACACAATACTGACACACTCATAAAAATATGTACACACACATATTTATATATAAACACACATATACACATATTTATATTACTCACACATACACACATATTTATATTTAGATTTAGATTTATATTTATATTTATATTCATATTTCGCATGCATTCACACACACACAGACACATATACATACTACACACACACATATTTCTATGTTTATATATTAATCTATAAAATCCATATAACTATATTTTTTAATATATATATATATATATTTAATTAAAATTATATATATAATTATAAATAACTATAAAATAATATATGAAATTATAAGTGATTTTTAATATATATAAATATATAATGTGTTTAAATAAATATTTTTTTGTTATATTGAAGAATTTAAGAATATATATATATATATATGTATATATATATATATAATATATGCAAGTTACCTTTTATGTATATATGTGTGTGTGTGTGTGTAAATACAAGTTAAAATTTATTTATATATATTAGAATATACATATATATATAGGCACAGAAACACATATATATTTATATATAAAAGTAATACATACATTTGTATAAGTATATATATATATATATTCACAAATATTTATAAGGTAAATAAAACTGATAATTTTTAATTTTTAATAAAGTGGAAAATAAATTGTTATTTTCATTTGGTTTATATCTTTAAAAAATAATTATAATTAAATATGTTTAAATATTTATTTATACAAATAAATTTTCTATGTAAATATATGAATATATGTATATATTTCTATATTAATTTTTAAATTACATTATAATATGAAAGAGTTAAAATTTCAACACCATAATATTCATATGATTGTAAGAATGGGGAATATAATCTTTCTCTACTAAAAAATGTTAAGAATACTATTCTTAACAAAATATAATTTCTATCAAATATTCAAAATTTGGGGTATCCAAAAAACAATTTGAGGAATTATAGTCTATTTTTAACATAAAAAATAGTGAATGAGGTCCCCCTAGGTCCAAACATCATAAGATTTTTCACATGATTTAATTTTACATCTTGTGGAGTCTAAACCGATGCTGAGATCAAATGTTATGAAAGCTTGATGTTCCATCTATTTTTTAAATTTATCATAAGTTATTAATTAATTAATTAAATTTTCATATCCCCAAATTGTTATTAAATATCTATTACTCTATAATAATTATAAGATATTTAATTATTTTATAAATCATTTTAACTAAATACATTATATATAATGTGAAAAAATATATTTTTTATTATATGAATCATATTTCAAAAAATATATTATATTTTTGTAAATATAATTATATGTATATATTAATATATTATATTTAATAATATAACTATTATTTGTGAAGGTAATTCCCTTATTAGTGCTAGGAAAAGCATTTATAATTGTGTCCCTTTAATAGGGATAAAAAAGCACTAAAATATACGTTTTTATGCATGTGTGGAATGAAATCCATTGATATCCATCATTGGAATTTGGTAAAGGTTGTATTAGGGACCCCCAATGGTGGATTTTAATACTAAAAAAAATTCAGACTATTTTCTTGCACCTATTTAATCTTTTTCAATGTTTTACCACTTAAACTTTTTTTCGACACCCCTTATCAGTCCCTTTGTTTTCACTCTCACACTCTACCACCCTCAATACAACCTGAACACCCCCATACTACCATAAAATACTTGGTGATTCCATCTAGTTTAACCCCCAAATTTTTTCCACTATGACTCGACTGCCCTTGACATATCATGCATCCCTCTGGCCAGCACGCATTAGCCATGCCCCCCTCAAGGGAAGTTCTAGGGGTCCTTCATCATCACCCATGGTTTCCCATGCATCCTAGAACATCCCTTGATCATGTCACACATTAAAATATTCATGTTTTTTATGGGTATAATTAGATATGGTAAAAAGTGGTTTGTTAAGAGGATTTACTGATGAGGAAAATGTGACCACTAAAATCGATCATTGTATAGTCACTAATGTCTTTTTGTAACCACTTTTAGTGGACACTAAAAGTACTTATTATGGTAGTGCTAATAGATGGGTGGCCTTTATTAATGATTAAAAATAACTAATAAAGGGTTTGATTTTATCAGTGATGATAAAGTACTCTTTAGTAGCACCATTCACAAGTGCCGATAAAAGAACCACTTTTATCAGTTATTTTTTAACATTGAAAAATGGTAGTGAAAAAAGAATCATAATTTTTTATTAGTGAATTTTGTATCACCACATCATTCACCTCATTCTAGAAACTGTCAGGATCCCAGCTACCATCTTCATAACTAGTGGAGTCTATATTAACATAAAAAATGATGGGCCATCATGTGTTCACATCCATAAGGAATATGTTCCTCCCAAAGGTGAAAATATCAGGTGTTATGTATTTCATGTTGATTCAGATCAAAGGAAAGGGATTCAACCACATCCATACCGATTAAAGGAACCACTTTTATTATAAGGGTTCAAATCAGTATATATCATTATGTTACATGTTTCTAAAGCTCGTTTTGCTCATAGGAAGCACTGTGTAGGTTCGATAGAGTGTGGGAGATGAAATATGGAAGGAGGAGAAATTTTGGATAGGAATTGTGGTTCAAAATTTGAGTGAGTATTTTGTATCCTGAATAGTGATTTCAGATTGAGTAAGGGTGGTCTTCATGTTGAAATTCTAGGAATGAACCTTATTTTAATCATGTGAATACATGATGGCTTTCATTTAGTGAATATGTCCCCAAAAATTCATGATGTGGACATGTTGTTCATTATTTGAGTTAATCCCAAGTTTGTTAGATCTCAAAGATTTGTTTATCATTGAGACTTAAACTTGGTCCATTAATTATGTGAATGAATCATTTACGTCATGAATTTTTATCTAGAAGAATGAATATAAATCATATTGAACACTCCAATTTTCTCATAACCCTTTTAATCCTCCTGAACTCTAAGTGGTCGAATGATCTCTTTCAAGGTGTTTTAAATCCCTTTCATTTAGGATTGAGCCTCTACTTACCATGTTTAATCCATGGTAATCTTAGGTGAGTTTCCCTATTTATTTTGGTTTCTTATATCAAGGTTCTGGGTAAATCAGAAGTTCCATGAGGGCATTATAAACACAAATTTCGGTCATAATTGATGATTGATCTGATATGTAGATAAAAGAATAAATTTATGATAAAAATAATTCAATTAAAGATTAATTGACATGATAATGCTAGATAAAAATTCTGAATCATCACATAATTAATTATAATTAATTTACGTAGTAAAATAATTACCTTATAATGAATTCATTTATTGATGACAAAACTGAAAACATATCTACGTCATACCTCCATTATATCCCAATAAACAAGTGTAGGTTCCCCTAGAGTTTATCCACATGTGAAACATGAACCTTCGAACATCGTTATAGGAATCTCTAATTGGTAGCGCGGTATTTAATAATAATTACATTGTTTATCCTTGATCACCAAGAGAATCAGTTCCAAGAAGGAATCTTCTTGATATCACTATAATCAAGGGGGTTGGGGGATGAGGATTTCTCTCTAATCAAGAGATATTTCTTGTACAGGTTATCACTAGGGATTTAGAAACTTATCCTTCAGTCGTTTCGTAAAACAAAACAAAAACAGCCACCCTATGGGTTAGAAATAACATAATTTGGTTTAAATAGTGTTGGGGTTATAAAATAATAATTACACTTGCGCCCTTATTATATATTTATTCCCTTTGGATTTCCCATGTCGATATTATTATTATTATTTAACTTTCACAAATCCAATGAATTAACTAAATATTATTCTTCAATAAATTGTTTACAAAAATATTTAAAAAATATTTAATATATTATTTATCACTGGATTATTAAAATCGGTACATAATTCCTACACAATATTTCTTTGTCCTTAAAAAATTATTATTTATTTAACAAATAAATATAATTGAATTATTTTTAAATTCAAAAAAAAATTATATCAACTAAATTGAAAATAAATATTTATTAAATATTCTTCTCAAAAAATATTCTCTTAAATAACTAGTGATGGAATATATATGATCAAGAAAAAAATAAATAATTATAAAACTATATATGGAAATAATATTTATTCAAAATATTAAATAATGAATAATAATATTATTTGAATATGGTTTTAGATACACTTATTGTGTGACCCTCTAGGCCTCTTTCTTCGTGGCACTAGACAAGGCTACCCAAAAAAATTAGCATTTAGAAACATGCCAAGGAACCCATAACATCAAAATGACATACAACCTCACACATACAATTACTATGTAATATAATCTCCTTATCATGATATCAATAATCAATAATGTTTCATGTTGTTATCATCAACCAATGTACATGATGTCTCTTTCTTTGAATTTCCATAAATGAACTTTCCCACATAACACCAAGGAAATATATTTTTTAAGGCTATCTAATTTTCTTAAATTGACCTAGGATATCAACTTCCATTAAATAATAGAAGGGAAAAATCCTATATATTTTTATTTATCAATTAAACATTACTCATGATGCACCCAATATATCTTACCTCACTAGAAATATATGTTATCATGGTTTTCATCAATACATCAAAGCACAATACTAGTAATAATAATAATAATAATAGATTATAAGGATCAATACACAAATCCTTGTATAGAAGCATCCAATGACACTTATAAATGTGGATTTCCTACTAGTGGGTCAAGTAATCATAATCTTCAACATTTCAAATTACCAATGGGGAACATAATGATAAAGTTCATCAAGGTCATATGAGTCTCCACCCTTGATAGCCTATATCATTTGTTTCTAGTTAACTGATATCATCTTACTATAAAACATATATTTTAGAATTCCATCATGGAAATTCTAGGCTCTAATCATAGTAGGTAACTACTATAACCTTTCAGTGAGATAGATACTCTTAGGACATTATTACATACTATTGAATGATTAAAAAAATCATAATGTGATAAATGGGTTATTAATATTAAAAAATGAAATCAATTAACCATAAATTACACATAAGTTTCTTCTAGGGAACCAACTATAAAAAACTCACACTTTCTATATAGATAACTAATAACATCCTTCAATCTTTTATCTATCACATGATTCAAATCCTATGCAATGATAAGTATTTAGTTAATAGATCCAGCACATTTTTATCCATGGAAACTCTTCTTACTAAAACATCACTTGTCTATGAAAATTATATCAAGAGGTGATACTTCTGGAGTGTGTTCCTTTTTCATTAGTTTTCCCATTTCCATTTTGTATGAACCACTATTGTAATATTATCCTCAAATAATGTGATAGGGTATTAATTTTTAGGTACCACATAATTTTCATGGAAAAAGTTACATATTCCAATGGATTAAATAGTTATATCAGAAGTCTCTATATATTCAAAACCTGTTGCAGAATAAATGACAAATGTCTATTTTAAAATCATTATGCTCATAGATCCTACACTAAGACTAAATCTATATCTTGACTATAACATCAGACCATTATGATCTATTTAAAATCTAGTATGAGTGTAAACCCAGATGACTATCTTCACATATTATCTATATACCATGATCATATAATTAGGTCTTCTCAGATACGTAAGGACATCCATAACAATACACTAATTTTTTTCACCTTGGTTATCTTGATATATTCCTACAATTCTCAAGGAATATGCAACATAAATCCTAGTACATAAAATTTCATACATGAGTAACCCTATCATAGAAGTGTATGATATCCTACTAATTCTATATTTTTTTCTATTATGTCTAAGGACACATTTTTTGGGAAGAATGTATATCATGTGACCCTACAACAAATAACCTCTTAGATTATTTCATTATATACCTATTTAATATATAGAAAATGTATATACCTGTACTTGGTCCATGAATCCTATTGGATCTATCAAAAATGATCTTGATCCCAACAATGTTGGCTAGTTCACCTAAGTATTTCATGGAGACACAAATATTTAACAAGTCAAAAACTGAATGTAAGACTAGTATATCATTTCTAATAAGTGATATTTCATCAAGATATACTACTATTATAATGAAAAAACTCTAACTAAACCAATTTTAAACACAAGTCTCACATTTATTTTAATAGAACCAATTTATTTTACCGCTTCATTGAAAAGAATATTATATGACCTAGATGCTTTCTTCAATAAATGAATGAATATCTACAACATTAAAAACTTTTAAAATTATTTAGAGACACAAATCCATATAGTTTTTTCATATATATATATTAATGAAGGTTTATATTAAGAAATACTATTTTGACATTCATCTTCCAAATTTCATAGTCTTAGTAACCGGTAATAGAGATTAGAATTATATTGGATTTTAACATGGAAACTACATAAAATGATTCATCATATTCAATGAATTGATGTTTCTAAACCCTTTATAAACTATACTTAATTTATAGGTACTTAATTTACCTTGAATGTCTATTTTTCTCTTGAATACCTATTTTCACCTAATAGGAATTACATCAACTAGAAGATCGACCATAACCCAAATTTGGTTCTGATACCTAGATTCTATCTCAGAATTTATTTATTTATTCCATTTTTTAGCTTCTGGGATCTATCCTACCTCATTTTAGGATAGAGGTTAATTATTTTCAACTAACAATGAGTCACCATCTTCAGTGACTAGTAAACCATATCTTTCAGGAAAAACATCTTTCATGGGAACCTATGGATTTTTTCCTACACCAACTCTTCTATATCTTGAGCATTAACTTCATCAAATTCAATCATTATCTAATTATACTTGTTGAGGATAAGATCTATATAATGAAATATATATTGTATCATGAAATTTACTTTCATTTTTTAGGGTTATATAGATAGTATACCTTGGTTTACATGGGATATATTATAAATACACATTTTGTGTGTTGGGGTTTTAGTTTTTTTCCAAACAAGGCCTTAAAAATTCCTCACATCCAAATACAAGTGTATGTGATAGAATAACTATCCTTCCACTTTATAACTCAAAGGGAATTATATTTTCAACTTTATTTGGTACTTGATTTAGTGTGTATTCTACAATTTGTAATACACATCACAAAAAATAATGAAATATTTATATGAATCATCATTAACTTTACCATGTCTATTAAGGTACAATTATACCTTTTCACTAAAATATTTTAACTGAGTATTATAAGGTTGAGTGAGTTTAATAGAATCCAAAACATTTTTCAAAATTTTATAAATTATTGATTAATTTATTCACAACCTCGATTATATTGAAGATTCTTTATCTTATTACTGATTTTATTATCTAATTAACTCTTTAATTCATTGAATTTATCAGAGGAATCATACTTATACTTCATTGTGTAGACAGATCTATATATCTTCAATACATCATTAAAATCTATGATGTAATAGTATCCACCTCTATCAATTGATATAAAAATTCCACACACATCAATGTGTACAAATCCTATAAGCTTAGTGGCACTTTTACCTTTTCCTCTAAATAGTGGTTTGGTTATTTCTCCTCGAAAGAAAGAATGAAATATTTAATTTTTTTTAGCTCAATATAGTTTAAATATCGATCATTTTATAAATTTTTCTAACACTTGTTTTTTAAATGATCAAGATGGTGATTCCATAACTAAGTGTTATAAGATTCATGTAAACATGATTCTTTATCAATTTACAATACTTGGTTTTCATAATTTAACACATAAATACCATTATTTTTTTGTTCCATACTATAAAAAATGTTGTATTTGTAAAAGAAGAATTATTTATTTCATAATTTAAAAATTAATTCATCCATATCAAGGATTGAAATATAGATGACATTTTTAGTAAAAATTAGCACAAAATATAAATTTTGTAAAAAAAATAATGTGGTTGGAAATGGAAGGTGGTGGTCTCTTATATCTAAGGCTGAAAGTTTGTTCTATTGGCTACTCAAAGATCCAAATATCCTCTAAAAATTATTTATAATATACATGGATTTTTAATTTGGATATAGATGTTAGCACCAAAAACTATATCTAATACCCAATGTGTAGATGTAGAAATATTACACCTGATAATGAATGCACCTTTAGCTTCCCCCTACTTATGGTTATAGGTTCTCGTCCAGTGAAACAACTTTACACATTAAAAACACAATGCTTGATTTTCATTGAACAAACTTTTCATATTCTTCTTCATGGAAGGATGGTGCTCAAGAGGTTTAGATATGGAGTGAGTTTTGGACCCATTTTCATTGTTATTTCGTTTCTTATTCACCTTAATGAAGATATATCTTTCATTACTCATGTAATTTTAAACTTGGTGAATGAGATTAATAAGTTCTAAAGGATTCTTCCCACCATTACTCATGTTGTAATCAATATTGAAATTGGTGAAGGATTTATAAAGTTAATAATTGATGAGATTTTGGCATATATAATCATGGAATTTAATGGAAAATAAGTCTAAGAGAGCTATGTATCCAATAATCTTCACTACATGAGGCCCAACTGGCATTAACTCTCCTAGAATGCATGTGAATAGTGAATTGGATATCTCATATCTCTCTTATATTTCCTCCTCTTGATAGATATCATGAAGGTGAGACGTCATGTTATACACATTCATGTTCTCATATATCTTTAGAATATCATTGGAAATGGAATATAGCATGAAACTTTGATCATATGTGGAATCTTCCAAATGTTTTTCATAGAGATACAACTTTTCCTTATATCCATCCTAGCCAGGTGTGTCATGACCCATCCTCGGGACCCATGTCGTGACTACCCCTAGCCCGCCTCCCAAGGGCCAGGGGCTGGCGACTAGCACCAAGGCGTAAATCCCGAAAAAATGGGAAGGCATTGCCTTTATAAAGTAAACAAACACCACAGAGTAAGCAATCAGAAGTAAACACTAAGTAAAACTGGGTACAAAAGTAGGTGCGGAAAAGTATGTGGGCCAGAATACAAACCCAAACTGAAAGTAAAGTACAACTAGAAAGTACAACAACTGAAAGTAAAGCAGCAACGTCGAGCCGTCCACTGGTAGTCCCACCTGAAGGGTGGGTACAGATAGCCACCTCAGCTCCTCGGGTCCAGCCGTTCGCTCCGTGTACATCCCGCCCAGTGGTACACCTCCAGGTATCGACTGCTCCACTAGCCTCTACCACGATCAGCGTTGTCCGTCGTCTGCATCCAACACAACGTAGTGCGGGCATAGCCCGTGCAGGGGTGAGTATACGCTACTCAGTAGGGACCCCGAGACCCCCGAAGGTCTCCCAGAATCCACAAAAGATAATCCACAAAAGAGAGATACAATCATGAAGTAACAACCATCATTACTTAGGTATATGCCCATACATATACCTAAGTCATCAATTCCAATTCGGCTCCAGCATCTGAGCCCAATTTCGATCACGTCCACACAGGATAGCACAACACAATCCACATAGGAAAGCAAGTCAATCAAATCGAAGATAATGATTGAAAGTCAAGACTCATCTCACACAGGTATACCTCTTCGGTGATAGAGATGATCAGATATAGCCACTGATTCATCTAAGTTGGGACCCACGTAGGATACTAAACCAGTTACTCTGCCAGACCCACATATGATAGCAAGAACAGAGTCAGACACTGCCAGACCCACATAGGATACAAGAACAATAGTCATTATCGTCGAACCCACATAGGATTTCAGTATGTTCTTCATCACTGCCGAACCCACATAGGATTTCAGTGCAGTCTTCATCTTCGTCAAACCCACATAGGATTTCAGTACGGTCTTCATCGCTGCCAAACCCACATAGGATTTCAGTGCAGTCTTTATCTCTGTCGAACCCATATAGGATTTTAGTATGGTCTTCATCATTGTCGAAACCACATAGGATTTTAGTGCAGTATTCATCGTCGTCGAACCCACATAGGATTTCAGTATGGTCTACATCGCTGCCGTACCCACATAGGATTCCAGTGCAGTCACCATAGTCGCAGTCGCAGCCAGCTCTAGGGTTCCCGCACACAGCATGCTCGTTTCCGGGAGGGTCCGCTCTACTAGCAAAGGGGTCGATACATAAACTGACACTTAGTTCGGAGTTGATGTATCCCAAAGTTCTGTCTCAACAATAGGAACTCAACGTGACAGACGGCGCGTCAATCAGACGCCCGGTCTGAGAGTTATTGGCTTTTTCGTTCCAGGGGCCCGGTTGGTTTTTAAATCAAACCCAACCTGATCGCACTCCAACTGTGTCCAAACCTCGATCAGAGTAAGCCAAAAGGTCTGTCTCACTAAGAGGAATCCAACAAAGTCGACGACACGTCAATCGGACGTCCGGAGCTCAAGTTAAAAGTGTTTCCGCTCCGAGGGCCCGGTAGGTTTCGTGTTCGAACCAACCCAGACATACCCAAAGTTCTTCGAAACCTTTATTGTAATATACCGAAACGACCGTCTCGACCCGAGGATCGCATCGCAACTAAAGTTGCATCGATCGGAGGTCTGTAGCCCAAGATACGAGCGTTTGAACGGAACTGTCTGGAAAAATGGGGTTTTGGGCCCGGACCGACCCGGCCCAAGACCCCCTGGGTCGGCCCGAACCGGGTCGGTCTGAATCGGGTCCGGGTGTGGCCCAGCCCGGCCTGGGCGGCCCTGCCCGGTGCGGCCGGTCCAGCCCAGGGTGGCTCGGCACTGGCCGAGCGGTGTCGGCTCGGCGCTGGCCGAGCGAACGCGCAAGGGGGCGCTGCCCCCTTGATTGAAGCATGGGGGATGCTCCTTGCCAGCGACACAGCGCAAGCCACCGCGTCTCCCACGGATCCCACGCGGCCGTGGGATCCGTTCAACCCGCTGCCGCTGCGGCTTCAGGCGCGGCAGATCCTACCGGCGGCACGCCGGCAGCGCCTTCCACGAACCACCGAACGCGCTCCGGTGGTCCATTTTTCCCACTTTCTGTGCTTGCGGCTTCCCCAGGATCCGTAGATTACTTATAAGGGTTCAAAATGCCCCTGCGGCCTGCTTCATCGTCACCCATCGATCTTCCGTCAATTAAACAATCTGTGGAGCCTTCGAATCGCCGCAACGGCGCGGCGCAACGGTGTCGCGCTTCTTCGCCCGTTCTTCATTGTTTCTGCGCGGTGCCATTGCACCGCGGCGCCTTTGCTCGTGCCACAACAACTTCAACCAACAAAAGGGGGAGGAGGTTCGGTCGTGTTCATGCGGTCCGACCTCCTCCCGTTATTACGATAAGAGGTGGCCCAATAAGAAGACGATGAACAGCAAAGGAAAAACCACGGGCAAAAACAAATAACCCCTACCTTAAGGTGTCGTCGAACGAAGGTTCATCGCGGGAAAGAACGTCGCGAAAGAAGGAGTCGCGGAAAAAGGCGTCGTGGAGAAGAGAATTGTCGGCGTCGCGGTACACGGCATCGCGTCGTCGATCTCCGAGGTTTCGGCATTCTTCGTCACCCTTCGTCGGAGGCCTGCGTTCTTCATCGGCGACGGTGCATTCTTCGTGTTCTTCAAGGAGGAAGATGAAGATTCCAATACTTGGGCTATCCTCTTCAAATCCTCCTCGCACAACGAAACCACATAATAAAATAAGGCTTTGCCTTATTTTATTTCTCATGCCAACTATTTTTGAAATTCAAAAATAGATGACGATTTAATTAATGAGCGTTGACCAATTAATGAGGCGTTTAATAATCCTATTAAACGCAAGCGTTGACTTGGCATTAAAGAGGGGGTAGTGGGTGAGTTACCATATTAAATGCGCGTGGGAGGTAAAAGGTAATAAAGGGGTGGGGCTCGTGTGGGCCCCACCTCACTAATATCCTACCTAGAAGTTAGGATATCATTGGGTCCCACTCCAACCACCATGCCTAGGTTAGCACTACTAAGAATAAAAATAAAATTTGTTGCACAATATTTTATTTTATTCTTTAGTTAACCCAATTAATTAATAACCTCACCCGAGAAAACACAACTCTGGAAAAGGTGTTCTTAATCAATTATCAGCGCTGCGATTCCATTGGTGCCCTCGAAATTCGATTCCGAGCACCGATTCAAAAGTTAGGAAAACCCGCTCGTTCGTTTACTGAACGTACCCGAGCTAAACTTTGGAAATTGATTCCGGGCACACCGGGTCTCGGAATCAGGTGCCGTCAGAAACTGCATTCTTTTAAAATTCCAAAGAAAATTAAGAAAAAAAATTTCCTTGAATTTTACGGTTCTTTACATTACTCCCACCACAGGGCTTTACGTCCCTCTAAAGATACATCATAAACTAGGGGAACAAATGTGGGTACTGAGCATGCATCTGAGCCTCCCGATCCCAAGTGCTCTCTTGTAGGTTCCCATGCTGCCATCTGATGTGCACTATAGGTATCGACTGTCCACGTAGGACCCACTCCTGTCGATCCTCGATCTCCACTGGGACCTCCGTAAAAGTCGCCCCATCATCAAGGTCTAGCTCCCCATGGTCGATGATATGTGTCGAGTCATGCACGTATCTCCTTAGCTGAGATATGTGGAATATGTCGTGCACACGGTGCAATTGAGGCGGTAGAGCCAGGCGATAATCCACCTCGCCTATCCTGCTGAGGACCTGGAATGGTTCGATGAAGTGTTAAGATAACTTGCTGCCTCAGCCAAATCTCCGTAATCCACATCGAGGTGAGACCTGGAAGAAGACGTGGTCGCCATCCTCGAACTCCAGTGGCCTCCGCCTCCTATCAGCATAAGACTTATGCCAGCTCTGAGTTGTCCTCATCTGCTCCTAGATGACCTGGACCTTCTCTGTCATGGCCTGGACCATCTCCGGTCCCAAAAGTGCTGACTCCCCAGGGTCTGTCCAGCATAGAGGTGATCTGCAAGGTCGGTCGTACAATGCCTCGTATGGTGCCATCCCGATGGTGGAGTGGTAGCTATTGTTGTATGCGAACTCCATCAAGGGTAGATGGTCCTCCCAGCTGTGAGAAAAGTCTAGGACACATGCTCGGAGCATTTCCTCGAGAGTCTGAATAGTCCTCTCTGTCTGAACATCCATCTGAGGGTAAAGGCGGTGCTCAGACGTAGTTGCATCCCGAATGAATCCTACAACCCCTTCCAAAGCTGGGAAGTAAAGCGAGCATCTCGATCGGAGACGATAGATAATGGCACAACATGAAGCCATACAATCTCCTGAACGTAGAGACGTCCCAAGCTCTCTACTGAGCCCTGCTCTCTGATGGGTAAGAAGTGGGCCGACTTGGTGAGTCGGTCGACAATCACCCAAATGGATTCGTGACCTCTATAAGTACGTGGAATTCCAGTCACGAAATCCAGAGATATCCCGTCCCACTTCCACTCCGGTACCTCCAAGGGTTGTACCAAGCCTGATGGTACCTGGTGCTCTGCCTTCACCTGCTGGCAGGTGAGGCATCAAGAAACGAACCCTGCCACAGCCTTCTTCATACACGGCCACCAGTGCTGTCGTCTGAGATCCTGGTACATCTTCTCCACTCTAGGATGTACCACCAAAGGGGAATTGTGAAACTCTCTCAGAACCTTCTCCTGTAAAGAAACGGGTACCATGGTACGTCCTCTGAAAAGGACGCCGTGCTCTCCTCCTATAGAGAATCCATCAGGTGACTGTCCTGAGGATATATGAGCATGTTGTGTCTCACAGTCAGCGTCCCCACGTTGTGCCTCTCTGACCCGCTGCAGTAGTGGAGGAGTGACTGTGAGTGACTGAAGAAAGGTTGCCCTATCTCTATCCACGAAGGATATCTGCAAAGCGGCTAGCTACTCTGTCGCCTCCCCGAGTAGCTGAATGCCCATCCTCCTGCTGAGAGCATCAGCTACTACGTTCCCCTTTCCAAGTGTATAGAATATCTCAAAGTCAAAGTCCTGGAGGAACTCGATCCATCACCACTATCTCAGATTCAGGTCCTTCTGCGAGAAGATGTACCTGAGACTCTGGTGGTCAGAGTAGACTGTAAAGCGCTCACCCATCAGATAGTGTCGCCACATCTTCAGAGCGAAGACCACTGCTGCTAACTCCAGGTCATGGGTAGCATAGTTCTTCTCATGCTGCCTCAACTGACGTGATCCATAGGTGATCACTGCCCGCTCCTGCATCAGGACACATCCGAGTCTGGTCCCTGATGCATCGCAGTAGACTACGTACCCTACTCCCTCCTCCGGTAGCCTCAAGATAGGCGCGTTGGTAAATCTCTGTCTCTGCTCCTGGAAGCTCTTATGACATCTTTCTGAACACATGAAGGGTTTCCCCTTCTTCTTCAAAGCTGAGAGTGGTGCCTCAACTCTAGAAAAGTCTGGCACAAATCTCCGGTAGTACCCAGCTAACCCCAAGAAACTCCGCACCTCCATCACGCTCCTGGGTGGCTCCCAAGCTAGCACTGCCTCGATCTTCGCAGGATCCACCGCAACTCCCACCTCAGAGATGACATGTCCCAAGAAGTGGACCTCACGTAACCAGAACTGACACTTCGAGAGCTTTCCATAAATTTGGTGCTCTCGGAGTGTGTCTAGTACAACCCGCAAGTGGTAGGTGTGCTCCTTCTCAGTGGTCGAGTATATCAATATGTTGTCGATGAAGACCACGACAAATCGATCGAGGTATGGCTGAAAGATCTTGTTCATGAGACTCATGAACACTGCTGGAGCATTGGTTACGCCGAAAGGCATAACCAAGAACTCATAGTGGCCATATCGACATCTGAAGGTCGTCTTCTGCACATCCTCATCTCGAACTCTGAGCTGATGATATCCTGATCTGAGGTCTATCTTTGAGAACCATCGTTCTCCCTTGAGCTGATCGAAGAGGTCTTCAATCCTTGGTAGCGGATACTTGTTCCTCATGGTCACCTAGTTCAGGCGACGATAGTCGACACAAAGTCGCAAGCTCCCATCCGCCTTCTTGGAGAACAATATCGGGGAAGCCCAGGGTGAAACACTGGGTCGGATGAATCTATTGCCCTGCAAGTCCTCCAACTGTACTCGTAGCTCTCAAAGCTCAGCGAGGGCCATCCAATATACTGGAGAGGATATTGGGGTTGTCCCGGGGTACATGTCAATATAAAAGTCTACCTCTCTGTGAGGAGGTAGTCCAGGAACGTCGTTAGGGAAAACATCCGCATACTGATCCACCACTACAGGAAAACTAGGACTCTGTACTTCAACTGCTCCTAGAATGAGGCTAGCCAACTGATGAGTTATGGGTTGTCCTCTCCTCTGTGTGAGTCCATCCTGTGCTACAAAGGCTCCCTTATCGCTGGGGAAGGTGAACCTGCTCCCATCGGTGCGTACACACTGCACCTTGCACCTAATACAGTCGATCTGAGCATGGACTGTAGATAACCAATCCATGCCCAAGATGATGTCATAAGGCCTCGACGCCGCTATAAGAAAATCCCATCAAATTATCTCACCCCCTAGAGTAAGCTCACATTGCTGGCACCAGTGCGTAATCGTCGAGTCTGCTCCCTTAAGAGTCTCTAGCCGTAAGGATCGAGCCAACAGCTCCGTCGGAATCTCCGAGCTCCGAACAAGGGCAGCGGCAATAAAATAATGACTCGCTCCTGTGTCTATAAGAACTAAAGCAAGGGTGGAGTAGACACAGATCATACCTCGAGTCATCTCTGGCGCGCCGTGGTCGTAGGCCTCTGCTGCCTGAAGCTGAGCCTGTTTCTGCCCGCCAGCTCCCTATGGTCGGGGTAGACCTCCTGATGGTGGTGGTGGTAGAGCCTCAAAGCATCACCCACCACCTGTTGCTCGGCCAGCTCCCATGCCTCGTCCTCCTGCTCTTAGAAGACCGCCACGGTCGACCCTATGCCTCTGCCTGGGTGGCCCCTCAACCGTCTTCTGCTCCTCTGCATGGTAGGTCAGGCAGTCACGAGCCATGTGGCCCTTCCCGCCGCATGCGTAGCACTGCCTGCTCCTCGGAAGGCTGGCTCTGCGCCCTGTGCCCCACACCTCTGAGCCAATGTCCTGAGGTCGTTTGCCTGATGGTCTGGTCTGCCTGGACCCCTGTGACATCCGTCGACTTCCATCTGCAGACGAATCTGCTACATGCCGCCCTGTGGTAGGTCTCACTGTTGGCGTAGGCTTGGCAAGAAATCTCTCTATGAGAAGAGCTCGCTCCAGTACTCCTGCCTGTGTTGGAATGCTGACGGAGATCATCGATGCCCTGATCTCATGCCTCAGTCCATGCTTGAAGGTCCGGGCCCAGAAAAATGGGTCCTGTACCATGTCCGTCGAATAGCGCGAGAGATCGGTAAATCTCGTCGAGTACTGGGCGACCGTCATGTTGCCCTGCCGCAGCTGTAGAAGCTCCTGGATGCGCACCGTACGGAGGGTGGCTGGGAAGAACTCTGAGTAGAAGAGGCTCTCAAAGTCCGTCCAGAGGAGTGATGCCTCGTCGTGCACCTGGAGCATCAAGCTTCACCATCTGCCTGCTGCCGCGTGCAGGAGGCTCGCTGCGAGGATCACCATGAGGTCCGCTGGTGTCCCCACTAACCTGAAAACTCGAACAACTGCCTCCAGCCAATCCTCGGTTGCCTGAGGGTCCGTCTCCCTGCGGAACCTAGGCGGTCACTGAAGCTGAAACTTGTGCAGTGCACTAAGCCGATGTCCACTATCAGCAGTCGGGGCTGGTAGCATCGGTGGCTCGGCGGGTAGAGGTACCGTTGGTACCTCCGCTCTCAAAGGGCCCTACACCGAGGCCTCGTCGCTCGGTGGGCTTTTGTCTCGCACAACGCTCGGAACCCTAGCTGGCTATCATCGTGGGGCCATCCTGAAAAGAAATAGGTGTGCCACGGTCAAACAGTATACCTGGTGAACTGACACAAAGTAATCACAAAGAAAACTTTTTAAACACACATGCAATCAATGTTTTCGTGCATTGAGTCGGAAATCAGAATTCAGGGTCCTGGTGTACTGATACGTCGGCCGCCGCACCAACACTGGACTCCCTGGACTGATAACAACACTCAATACCCTTAACACTATTGCTTCATATAGAAGAAAGATCAGAGTCCAGAGTTCTGCGGTAGAACCGAACTCCTCTGATAACAATTTGTCACGACCCGTCCTCAGGACCCGTGCTGTGACTACCTCAAGCCCGCCTCCCATAGGCCAGGGGCTGGCAACTAGCACCAAGGCGTAAATCCTGACAAAAGGGGAAGGAATTGCCTTTATAAAGTAAACAAACACCACAGAGTAAGCAAGTAGAAGTAAACACTAAGTAAAACTGGGTACAAAAGTAGGTGCGGAAAAGTAAGTGGGCCAGAATACAAACCCAAACTGAAATTAAAGTACAACTGGAAATGAAGTACAACAACTGAAAGTAAAGAAGCAAAGTCGAGCCATCCACTGGTAGTCCCACCTGAAGGGTGGGACAGATAGCCACCTCATCTCCTCGGGTCTAGTCGTCCGCTTCGTGTACGTTCCGCCCAGTGGTCCACCTCTAGGTACCGACTGCTCCACTAGCCTCTACCATGATCAGCGTTGTCCGTCGTCTGCATCCAACACAACGTAGTGCGGGCATAGCCCGTGCAGGGGTGAGTATACGCTGCTCAGTAGGGACCCCGAGACCCCCAAAGGTCTCCCAGAATCCACAAAGGATAATCCACAAAAGATAGATAAAATCACGTTGTAACAACCAACATTACTTAGGTATATGCCCATATATATACCTAAGTCATCAATTCCAGTTCGGCTCCAACATCCGAGCCCAAGTTCGATTACGTCCAGACAAGATAGCACAACACAATCCACATAGGAAAGCAAGTCAATCATATCGAAGATAATGATTGAAATTCAAGACTCAGCTCACACAGGTATACCTCTTCGGTGATAGAGATGATCAGATATAGCCACTGATTCATCTAAGATGGGACCCACATAGGATGCTAAACCAGCTACTCTGCCAGACCCACATAGGATAGCAAGAACAGAGTTAGACACTGCCATACCCACATAGGATACAAGAACAGTAGTCATTTCCGTCGAACCCACATAGGATTTCAGTACGGTCCTCATCGCTACTGAACCCACATAGGATTTCAGTGCAGTCTCATCTCCGTCGAACCCACATAGGATTTCAGTGTGGTCTTCATCGCTACCGAACCCACATAGGATTTCAGTGCAGTCTTCATCTCCGTCGAACCCACATAGAATTTCAGTATGGTCTTCATCGCTACCGAACCCACATAGGATTTCAGTGCAGTATTCATCATCGTCAAACCCACATAGGATTTCAGTACGGTCTACATCGCTGCCAAACCCACATAGGATTCCAGTGCAGTCACCACAGTCGTAGTCGCAGCCAACTCTAGGGTTCCCGCACACAGCATGCTCGTTTCTGGGAGGGTCCGCTCCATGAGCCAAGGGGTCGATACATCAACTGACACGTAATCCATAGTTGATGTATCCCAAAGTTCCGTCTCGACAGGAGGAACTCAACGTGACAGACGGCGCGTCAATCGGACGCTCGGTCTGAGAGTTATTGGCTTTTTCGTTCCAGGGGCCCGGTTGGTTTTTAAGTCAAAACCAACCCGACCGCACTCCAACTGCATCCAAACCTCGATCGGAGTAATCCAAAAGGTCTGTCTCACTAAGAGGAATCCAACAAAGTCGAGGGCATGTCAATCGGACGTCTGGAGGTCAAGTTATAAGTGTTTCTGCTCCGAGGGCCCGGTTGGTTTCGTGTTCGAACCAACCCAGCCGTACCCAAAT
Source organism: Viscum album (assembly GCA_963277665.1). Lineage (NCBI taxonomy): Eukaryota > Viridiplantae > Streptophyta > Magnoliopsida > Santalales > Viscaceae > Viscum > Viscum album. The sequence continues at coordinate 424,798,688 of OY728134.1, forward strand.
TTCTCCAAAACCTTGAGTGTAATATACTGAAACGACCATATTGATCCAAGGATCGCATCGCAACTGAAGGTTCATCGATCTGAGGTCTGTAACCCAAGATACGTACGTTTGAATGGAACTGTCTGGAAAAAAGGGGGTTTTGGGCCCGGACCGACCCGGCCCAAGACCCCCTGGGTTGGCCCGAACCAATTCAACCCGAACCAGGTCCGGGTCCGGCCCATTAGGGTGCGGCTCGGCCCGGTGTGGCCGGTCCGGCCCGGGGTGGCTCGGCACTGGCCGAGCGGACGCGCAAGGGGGCGCTGCCCCCTTGGTTGAAGCTGCGGCCACCGCATGGGGGCCTCTCCTTGCCAGCGACGCGGCACTGGCCACCGCGTCTCCCATGGATCCCGCGCGTCCACGGGATCCTTTCCACCCATTTCCGCCGCGGCTTCAGCCGCGGCGGATCCTGCCGGCAGCGCGCCGGGGTGCCGCCACCTCCGGGCGGACGGTCGGTGCTGGCCGCCGCCGCGCCGGCGTGGCGTGCCGGCAGCGCCTTCCGCGGACAATCGGACGCGCTTCGGTGGTCCGTTTTGCCCGCCTTCTGCGCCTGCGGCTTCCCCGGGATTCTTAGATTACTAATAAGGGTTCAAAACTCCCTTGCGGCCTGCTTCGTCGTCGCCTGTCGATCCACCGTCAATTAAACAATCCGTGGAGCCTTCGAATCGCCTCAACGGGGCCACGTGACGGCGCCGCGCTTCTTCGCCCATTCTTCATTGTTTCCACGTGGTGCCGTTGCACCGCGGCGCCTTTGCTCGTGTCGTAACAAGTTCAACCAACAAAAGGGGGAGGAGGTTCGGCCGTGTTCGTGTGGTCCGACCTCCTCTCGTTATTATGATAACAGACGGCCCAATAAGAAGACGATGAAGGGCAAAGGAAAAACCACGGGCAAAAACAAATAACCCCTACCTCAAGGTGTCATCAAACGAAGGTTCGTCACGGGAAAGAATGCCACGGAAGAAGGCATCGCAGAAAAAGGCGTCGTGGAGAAGAGAATAATCGGCGCCGCGGTACACGGCGTCGCATCGTCGATCTCCGAGGTTTCGGCGTTCTTCATCGCCCTTCGTTGGAGTTCGGCATTCTTCGTCGGCGACGGTACGTTCTTCGCGTTCTTCAAGGAGGAAGATGAAGATTCCAATACTTGGGCTCTCCTCTTCAAATCCTCCTCGCACAACGAAACCACATAATAAAATAAGGCTTTGCCTTATTTTATTTCTCATGCCAACTGTTTTTGAAATTCAAAAACAGATCACGATTTAATTAATGAGTGTTGACCAATTAATGAGGCGTTTAATAATCCTAGTAAACGCGAGCGTTGACTTGGCATTAAAGCGGGGGTTACGGGTGAGTTACCATATTAAATGCATGTGGGAGGTAAAAGGTAATAAAGGGGTGGGGCTCGTGTGGGCCCCACATCACTAATATCCTACCTAGGAGTTAGGATATCAGTGGGTCCCACTCCAACCACCATGCCTAGGTTAGCACTACTAAGAATAAAAATAAAATCTGTTGACCAATATTTTATTTTATTCTTTAGTTAACCCAATTAATTAATAACCTCACCCGAGCAAACACAACTCCGGAAAAGGTGTTCTTAAGCAATTATCAGCGCTGTGATTCCATCAGTGCCCTCAGAATTTGATTCCGAGCACCAGTTCAAAAGTTAGGAAAACTCGCTCGTTCGTTTACTGAACGTACCTAAGCTAAACTTTGGAAATTGATTTCGGGCACACCGGGTCTCGGAATCAGGTGCCGTTAGAAACTGCGTTCTTGTAAAATTCCAAAGAAAATTAAGAGAAAAAAAATTCCTTGAATTTTATGGGTCTTTACAAGGTGAATTAGGAATTGGGTTTTCAAGAACATATAATTTCCTTTTATGAAGTAGAATAAAACGTAAGAACCTTTTACATTCTAGGAAATTATTGGTAGTGATAATTTAATCCCTATCATGTTTGGATCATAGTAATACATTTTAATTCATTTCAATCATCATTTTTACAATTATGAGGAGTTGAATTTTCATAAATTATAGGATAAAATCAGATATTATGTATTAAATTTATTAATATCATACTATTTTATTGAAAACTAATAGCCCTCGCCATTATATTCAGAACATCCCATTGATTGGACATTATAGTGGAATGGACTCGTATTCTCCTTTTTATAACACATACTTTTTCTGAAAAAAAATTTCTTGAAGGTTTTTATATATGGATACAATTTCTAACAACATTAGCTTGAAATTTTTTGATATGTTGAGTAGACTTCCCAATCCTAAAATCATTAAATTTAGATTTCCTCAATATTTGACTCTCAATACTACTTTAGTAATAAAATATTTATGTGAACTAAGTTAATTCAACCCAAAACCAAAGTTATAATTCCCTGATAATTGAAATCACCTTGAAGTTGGCCAGTCAAGCACGTTTAACTATTTTTCAATTCTAACTTAAGTAGTGGAAGGGTACACTAACTTACTATATATAAATGAGGTATTTTTTATCATTATTTTGAAATTTCCAAATTTTAATCTTTATTAAATTCGTTTTAATATTAAGTGTATTTATTTATTTTATTCAACATATCTTAGATAATTTTTATGCAAAATTTATTTTAATTTAGTTCCAACTTGCATGATTTTTAATTAATTAATTCATGTGATTTAAAAAAAATCCATAACGATATTAACTTTCAAACATGACATAAATAAAATAATAATAGTTGTATAATCATGATCTTTTCTTAATTGTTAGTTTATATAGAGGATGGTAAACTAATCACCGTCCTAGGGGAAAACACCTTGATCCATGGAATTTTTTACATTACATTTATCCACCTATCCACCCTTCTATCTCTTGGATTCTTTTTTCCTTATCTCAATACATGAACCACCTCCACTCTCTTGGGAGCTATATACATTACATAATATTTTACTCACACATAGGTGAGGGTAACCAAATGATTAGTTAATGGTGTTTATGTAAAAGTAAATTATGGTCACACATGCCCATACATAACTAGAAGATTGTTGATTCTTAAGCCATCAATTTCATTTACTAATAAATTAAAAGGAAAACAATCACATACAATGGCCTGGTTTATGCTCATGATCACTCACATACTTGAAAAAAAATTAACATATAATAAATATAATTCATTACCAATCGTTCTTATTTAAGATAAATAATTACTGAATCAATTAATTATATTATTTAATTAATCATTTAGTTTATCTTAATTCTCATCCAAAAATTCTTGAGATCCTCATCAATAAAAATTTTAAATAAATTAAATAAATTTTTTTAATGTCTTTTGTGTAAAAAACATGTACCTTAGGGGAAACATGATGAGTATTCATCAGAACTATCCAAATATGTTATTTTTGTATATTTTTTACTCATGATGCATGTATAATACACATCTTATCATTCAATTTCATGGAATGTATGGGTCAAGTGAATGAAAAATGTACACATGTTAATTAAATTATGTGTTATTTTTAATGCTCATAGAGTAATAATTATATTAAAAATTATACATGATATTCAGTTTCAAAAATTATACCAAATATAATAATACATTTCATATATATATAAAACATCACATAACTTGTATGAGTTGGATGAATGAAACACAGAACACAAGTTGATAAGTTATAATTTATATAATATATTAATTTTAAATTCTATATAAATAGGTAATATACACGGTGTGTACTAACCTATTTCATGTCATGTATAGATCATAACTATCTATCAATGACACACACTTAGGGATTGGGTGTGTGGCCCTGTTATGGAAACTGATAGATTAAATGGTGTGTACATGGGATACACACACCCTATGGTCTTTGAGTTACAAATTTACCAGTCTTGTAGGTTGTGTAAGAAAATACATGGTCCGTATTTCACTAATGGACTACACATCATGTACTCTAGTTACACACCATGTTTTCCAACTAACCATGTGCCAATATGGACCTTTCAACATTGGTAGTATTAAATACACATCACATTTAAAAAATTCACATGCTCTGGATTAATTCCATTTTAATTCCTGAAGTTTATTTCAAAATTAAACATTGGTACACAATGTATACCAATGAGAAGCATGGTGTGTACTCTTGTTCTATCCATATATTTTCCTTCGAACCTCTGAAATAATTATTCAAATGTTTTTAATTCATAATAAATCTTTTTATTGATTATATTTATGAGAATGAAGAGGAAAAATAGAATATCTCATCATTTTTTTAAAGAATAATTAAATCTTAATTAAAAACAAATAGAGAATGCATAAATCAATCAATGATCCTTAAATAATTATAAATAATTATGCAACATCTTTGATTCCACTTGAAGATTTTGGGTGGAGTTAAAGTGTTGGGAGGGAATTACCAACTCATATTTTAGTCATAATAAATGATTAATTTGAGATGTACATTGATGAAGAATTTTTGGAACAATTTAATTATATCATTGATTAATTAACAAGAAATTCCCTGAACCAAACACGGGATCATCACATAATGATTTAAAATTAATTTAGCTATTTAATGAATTTCTTTATGAATAAATATATCTTTGTTGATGAATATAAAAATATCCCTACATCATATATTCATTTCATGGCCAGAATCATGTATATATTACCTCTAGTGTTGGTCCACATGCAAACCATGATCTTTAAAGCATCATTATAGGAACTTATGGGTGATAGTATGATAGATCAAAATTCTAGCATCATTCATCCATAATCGTCATGTGAATCGCTTCCAAGAAGTATTATTCTTGATCTCACTAGAATCAAGAGAGTTGGTGGAGGATTATCTCTCTCTATTTTCAATAACATTTTTGGAGAGTATCCCTCTAGGGATTTAGAGAATTCTCCTAGAGTCGTTGTGCACAACAACAAAAGAACAGAAACACTTAAGGTTAGAAATAATATAATTGTATTTAAATCGTACTATGGTTGGAAAATAATAAGTGTAAATGCACCCTTATTATTTTTCTAATCACCACAGAAACCCATGTATATAATATTAAAATTATTATTATTTATAGACATGTGAAAAAATAGAAAATTAATTATATATTATTTCTTGAATAAATTGTCTAAAATTTATTCAAATCAAATTTAGTATATATTATTTTTCACTGGACTATTAAACTCAGTATGTCATTCCTATAAAATATTTATCTTCTAATGAATAATATCTATTTCTTTAATAAATAAATATCACTCCAATTTTTTCCAATACATAAATAAATACTATATTCCCTAAATAAAAAATAAATATTTTTTAAATATTATTCTCACAGAATATTCTCTTGAAAAACTTTTGATGGAATATATGTGATAAAGTTAATACTGAATAATTATTAAACTATATTTGGAAATAATAATCATTCAACATGTTAAATAATGAATAATATTATTATTTAATAAATACACACTTAGTGTGTGACCCTCTATGCCTATTTCTCAGTGAAATTAAGATGGGTCACCCAGAATCCAAGGTTAGCATCTAGAAACACACCAAGAAACCAATATAGATATAATTTAATGTCATAATGACATATACCTCATACCAAATCTTACTATGTAATATAAACTCAATATAATGATATCTTTAATCAAGAATTTTGTACTCTAGTGTCATCAACCTGTGTACTCGATGTCTCTTTGACATTCCAGAAATGAACCTTCCTAGAGAAATCAAAGTCCATGAATTTATTTAGATATCATCATTTCTATAAAAGGTAATAAGATCTCAACTTCTATTAAATAACATAAGGGGAAAATCCTTTATTTCATTATTCATTAATTAAGTATTACTCATGATGCACCCAACGTATCTTACCTCATCATGAACATATTTTGTCCCCATTTTTATCAACACGTAAAATTAAATGAATAATAATATTCATTAATAATATTATTAATTTTTATGAATCAATACACAAATATATTGATAGAAACACCCAATGACGTGTATAAATAATTATTTCCTACCGGTGAATCAAGTTCTCATAATCTCCTATATTGGAAATTACCTAGGTAAAACACCCTGATAAATTGTATCAAAGTCTTATGAGTCTCCTCCCATAATAACTTGAATAATTTGTGTCCTATAAAATGATATCATCTAGATATAGAACATATATTTAAGAATATTATCATGGAACTTATGGGATCTAATCAAAGTAGGGAACAACTCTAACATTTCAGTGGGACAAATACTATTTGGAAATTATTACATACCATATCAAACTAATAAACAATTATGTTGTGATAAATTTTTTATTAATATTCAAAAAAAATGAATATATGTAACCATAAATTATACATAAGTTTTTTCAAGCGAATCAAATAGAACATTCTTCTTTTGGTTTCATTTTTACATATTCTACCATACCATGCTATAATGATTGATCTCCTTTCTTTTCATGGAGTGATTTTAGTGATTAGTGGACCATTCATAGTGAGGAGCCCGTACGTAATTTGGGTTCCTTGTAGGAGATATGTGATTAAAAATATAAAATATTTTTCTATTCTCATTCAAGTAATGTTGAAAGTATTATGGTATGTGAATTTATGATTCTATATGTTTAAGTGAAATTGTTATGTTATCATGATTTATCTCATTGGGTAATAGTGTAATTAACCACAATTATTATTAAAATATAATTAAATAAGGAACTGGTTATGGGATATTGAGACCTCATGGTGTGTTATATTATGTTTATGATATGTTTTATCATGTCTTCTATTTTTGGAAATCCGATAAAGAACGTAAGGATGGAAATTATTGATGGATAAAATAATAAAATTGGAATGTTTATTCGAAATATTTCTTCATTATAATTGATGGAAATGTAAGTTAATATTGAATAATGTTTAAATAATTTTAGATTATGATAGTTGATTCCTTATATTTCTTGTGGTTGTTACCTATGATAAATAAATCAATTAATTCAAAACAATAATAAATTGGTTTTTTGATAAAGATATTTTTTATATCCCAGTAAGATGTTTTTCTTGTTAAGGATGGATTCCTTAGTTCTAGGGCCTAGATTCCTTGTTAACTACTTGTAATTTTCTTCCTTCCCTATCTATTTTCTCTAGATGCGAGCCTCTCTATGTAACATGATGTGATCCTTAGATGGTTGATTTTTTGGTTGGAAATGGTAGGGGTGTCTAGGTTTGTGGAAATAGTTGGTTCCTGATGTTGTTGGATGGATAGTTATATGCATAGTGGTGTCACGGATGGCATCAAGACTAATAGATCAAGTTAATGTTGAGTTTTACCAATGTTTGTTTTGATGAAAGTTGGTATGATTTCTTGATATGAATTCTCTTTAAATTAAAATTGTCTAGGTTTCTTTTTTATGAATTATTTTCCCCGTTGCTTAATTAAACTGGATGTTAATGATTTATTCATCTTTTATGGTTCCTTAGGATAATTCCTAGTGTAAATTGAATTATGGAATGGAATTAATAATAAACTATTAGCCTATAAGGTTTGGAGTTTTATGGATTACTCAGAATAACTAGCCAATATTTATTGTAATTTTTGAATGTTTCATAGAAATATTAAGTTAGAGTCTCTTGATATGATTGTGTGCTTTTAGGATATATAGTCCATCACAGTGATAGTTGGGCGTCTAAGTGACAATAGTTATAGTCAAGGTTATAGGTAGGTATTTTTTCATAATGTGGCCTTTAAGATATATATATATATATATATATATATTCTACATATTTCATTATTTCATATGCTACCACACACATGTCAGTTCGGTGATTGAAACCCTTTGAACTTTGGAGAGAGTTTTCCCCAATATCATAGTTGGCGAGAAAAATATCAGTGACTGCACCATCTTTCTATACTATCTTCACCCAGTAGTATTATGTGAAGGTAGTCACAATGGTTACTTTCTCATATATGATGGTATATGGCTATAATTTATTATGGTTATTTTCAAACACATGTATCTCTGGACATAGTATCATTAGGATTACTATAAGTATAATGTATACAACCAGTAATGGATTGAGGTATAGTACATGTGGTATGGGATATATTATATCCAAGTAAAATACTTGGTTACCATATTGGGGTGCTGATGCTGATGATATTATGATAGAAATAAGGTGCAAGTTATTATATAGTTATATTTGATGCATGTGGATTATTTTTGGAGAGATGGATCAGGATATGTGATGTTGGGGAAGATCGATAATCTAATGTGTAACAGGTAGTGGGTTACCTTCACTTTTATATTCTATTGGATATCATATTATAACATGTATGTGATACTTAGTGAGAGATCCATGGTGAGGTAAGAACATTGAAAACATGATTAGGTGATAGATTAAATTGATTACTTATTCTCGGGGCTTTAGTATGATCCCTTTATCTTATACAAGAGAGTATATGGGGAGGATCCTACTGTGTATACCTTTTAAGATCACCCTAAAATTATGTAAATTAATTTTTTATTTCCACAAGATATGGTTTGTGATAGGTTTGTAAATTTATAACTCAAGGTGTTGTTCAATAGTTGTTTGTGATTTGTAGACACTACCAAGGATTTTTCTTTTGATACATGTAGTTTCCCTCTAGTTTGTTTATCTTTTATAACTATAATTTCATTTATTAGGATCTTTTTTTCTATAATAATAAGATTATGTTGAGTTTTTCCATCTCACCTCTCATTACCCATTATTCATAGAGGGTAATACCTCCCATTTTTTTATGATTTACCATCATTGATAGTTCCCAACCCATGGCCTATTGAAGGTAGGTTTTTGATATCTTTATATCTCTTCTCTCATTTTCAGTCTATGGGGGATACATTTGTAGGGGATGGGGTCATGACATGTCTTCCTTGATTAAATGATTTTTTATATCTATAATAATGTCTTCTTTAAATAAACGATACTATTCAAAATTATTAGTAGAAAAAATCATTTATTGAATGAAGACAAGTTGAACCTTTCACCAGTTTAATGACAGAGTCATAACCAATGAGTCTAAACCAAAGTGACACTTTACCTTATGTGCACCTCCCCATATGCAACAGGGTGATGACTAAAAATGATGTTATGAGATCGTATGTGGGGATACTATACCCTCAGTGTCATTTAATAGAACAAATAATAATTTAAATAATATAATAAATAATATAGTGATCATGGTAGCAAGAAGAAACTATATAATGAAAAGGAACAGATGTCATACAGGTAATAAAAATGATCCCATATTGGAAAGACAAAATAAAATATAAAATTTTCGTAGGTAAATAAATAAATGAAAAACTATGGATTCATCTGGATTCCATACCAGTCTTTCAAAAGACCCATTATCTAATTATCATCCATCATCCATGGCCCACTTATCATTATTTAGATCCCTATAGATGATTTTTTCATGCAAATCAAGATTCATGTGCAATGTTTGAGTAAAAAACCTAGTAATACATCACAAATGTGTAATTAATAGGTTTTCACATATACATTAGGTTTATTACATGATAATAATAAATGTGAAGGAAATCATAAAAACAAGAGGTCATGTACCAAGTGGTTGTGTAATAACAGAGCTGACAACCCCCCCCCCCCCCAACCTGCTAAAACTGCTTCAGATCCATGCGCAAATGATGATAAAGAGTCATTAGAAGGGATAAAAACTATCCAAAATGTCATAAAAATTCCACTTAAAATCCACTAGTCATAGAGTGGGCATGCTATTTGGAATCTATAAGGCATCGAGTTGACATGATACTCGAAATAACTAAGGCATTGAGATTCATCATGTTCCCTGTAATCCTCAAGGCATCAAGTTTTGTTTGATCTACATGGTTATAATGCTCTGCTATCATCATTACATATCATTCACACTCCCCTTTAAGGGTTAATCATAAAATGATAGTCACTAGTCATGTTTATCATGAACCAAACCTCTAAGGAATGATAATAAACAACAAGGTATAGCATGATAAACAAACATGTCATGGAATCATTAGAAATATAGTATCATTAAAAACATCATAAGAATCTACATCAAGCATAGAAAAAATCTTCCCTAACACATCTCATGAAATAAGGATCAAATATGGGTAACATGGAAATACACACACCCACAAATATCAATCTTGTATTAGTCGATTCAAACCACTCACCAAGGATTTCTAGGACTAAGTATAACTATTATATTTCCAAAACAAATATAAAATCATATTCTATAATAGTTTCTCTCTCATGTATAATTTCAAAAATTATCAAATTATGTCAATTCATGTTCTAGAATTCCATCCATAAATAATAATTGTAAAACTAGAAGTGGTAATACTCTATCTCTATAGAATAATATGAGATGATCATGTCGTGTTACATTATTATTATTCTTTATTAATTCATGTTTATTATCAAATAAAGAATTATTCATCAATTTCTAGAATTTTAAGGAGGTTTTAATTCCAATATTTCTCATGAAAATATACCTGGAAGTAATTCCCTTAAAATAATGCACTAAATAGTAGAAGTGGGATACATAAATCTACCACACCTGGAAACTAGAAGAAGGTCTAGACTCACATAAAGAAGAATTTACAGATCATTCCTAATGGAATTATGGGTTTTCAGACTTAAGAGGGGCTCTAAAATATAATGGTGGTAAGGGTTCATATCTTTACAATAAGTAAAACCACATACTGGTCTGTTACATTAAGTGCAACAAATTAAATTCACCAATTAATTTGTATTTAAAATGTATTTTGAATTTAAAGTGTTTAATTTCATATATAAAATTCATTTTAATCATGAATAAGTCAATGAAATATATTCCCCCAGATTTTAATGTTTTAAATTCATCAAAAGTGGCTAGAGGTACAAGCAGGTGAAGAAGAAATGGGAACATATGGTAAAATTAATTTTTCCTAAAAAAGGTTATTGTATAAGGGAAACATTTTTTTACCATTATACAAATCCTAGACATCACATGTGGTTAAATTGGTTTACCTATACACAATGAATAAATTTTATACCACCCTTATATAGACTTATATTGACCCTCAAACAACCTTTATAAATTAGGAGTTACCCCTAGTTAAAAGAAAGGATACCCATATACAGTGAAAAAAATTCCTCTTACCCTTACACAGTGTAGAGAATATGGGAGTTTCCTTTATGCATCATTTAGAAATTCTTTCATACTATTATGTAGTGCATCGGTTACCCTTGTGTAACCTTTGTAAACATAAGGCTACCATTAAAAAATGCCTAGAAGAAACATAATACCCTTATGTATCGCCTTTTTACCCTAACGTAACTCTTGAAAAATAAGGGATGCCTTTATGTATCACCAAAAATCTTCCCTTTGTACAGGTAGAAGAATTTTACCTTTATCTAGGCCCTAGTCCAGACATAAGGGTAATTTTTTTGAAAATTATTATTCTTATAGAAAAATAACATATAAAATAAAACAAAAAAGTGAATTTTCAAACATTTAAGAACTAAGGATATTACAATTCACCCCCTCCAATGACTTCTTGTCCTCAAGAAGTGTCTCTAGAAGTCTTTTATGAATAACTCAATACATTGATCTCAAACATTTGACTCACATTTCCACATCTACTCCAAGATCCATTCATTCTATCATAGGATCTGAAAAAGAGGAACCATATTCCCCCAAACAAAACCTTCTTTCACTAGTCTATAATCTACACTGAATGATCCTCACAGAATGCATATAGAACCAACTAAACATCCACATAGTCTGTAACATGAATAGTATTTAGGGCACACATATTAGAGATTCGATACTTGAAACATATCATGTATACCTTGGTAGTGTAAAGTATGATCCAGAAGATACACCACTATCCCAACTCACTCTGTGATCTCAAAGTGTCAAACATAACATTGGTATAGATAGATGTTGATGGCCTAATGGAGGAGTTACTCTTAGGAAAACTAGATCTACCGCGAAAAACTCCAAAGGTATCCTCCTATAGTTAATATATGATCTATGCCTTATCAATGCAGATCAACCTATTCTTAATTAGTTTCACTCCATCAAAGATCTTATCTACCAAAATGGTCCCCAAAACTACTACCTCACTAGCCTAATTCCAAAATAGAGGTAAATGTCAAGAAACCCTATAAAGATCTTTGAAATTTTTCATCTTTATTTAATCTTGGAAAATATTATTACCGGATAACTATAAATGGATATATGCTCATCCCATATTCCACTGAATTCTAGAGAGAAATCTTAATCCATATCCTCTAGTATGTGAATCTTCTACTCAAACTATCCATGTGAATAGGGATGGAATGATGTGCTCAACCTCAACTGAGTCCATAGGACCTTCTGTAGGACCTTCCAAAAGTAGGATGTGAAACATCTATCTCTATAAGATACAATTATCAAGGGATCTTCATGTAGGTAAATGATATCACTGATATACATATTTCTTATCTCATCCACAGAGTGAGTCTTCTAGATTGATAAGAAATGAGAATCTATCATTAACTGATCAAAAATCACCCAGACAGCATCACAACTAATTGGGGTCCTATGTATCCCCATCAAAAATTCAATCATGATTTCCTACCACATTCAAATGTGAATTGGAAGTGGTTGGGGAAAACCACCAGGATGTTGGTTCTCATCCTTTACCCTATGGTAGGTAAGGCATCGAGAAAAAAAGACAATGATTTCCCTCTTCATCCCTAGCCACAAAAACTGTTTCCTAATGTCATTATACATCATTTTCAATCTTGGATGTACTGAAAATCTAGATTTAAGGAATTAAATCATTAAATCCTCTCTAATAGAAGTAGGGAGTACTACTCTCCCATGTACAAATATCACATTGTTGACATCAAATGACCACCCGGGTATTGTTTCACTACCTACTAGTTATTCTTGCATCATAGAACAATCAAGTTCAGTATCTTTTACTGTATTTAATTGGTTTACCAAGGAATATGTGACCACTTGTTGATCACCATTCATAGATATCTGATCCTTATAAGCATCTATCCTCTATTCATCCAACATGATCACCAAGTGTCACAACTCCACTAAAGGCCACTCACAAAGATCATTAGGTACTAATATCTTATGACCAAGATAACCCAAAAGGATATTACCTTTCCTTGTTGCATAATCCATCTTGAAGTATAGCATGCGAAGATACTCTACTCAGTGACTCTTTCATGGGTTCAGGTTTTTCTATATAAAGATATATCATAGGATCTTATGTTCAGTGTAGACTACAAATCTATTGTCGAAGAGATAGTGTATCTAACACTAGAAAATGGACCAAGTCATCCAATTCAATGTCATTAGTAGGGCAGTTCCTCTCATAGGCTTACAACATGTTTGAACCATAATCCACCACCTTCTCCCTCTATATAATCTCCACTCCCAGAACACATCAAATACATCATTGTATACAACATAGCTGACCACTTTCTAGGGGATAACCAATACTCTATTTATATTCAACCTTATATTGGTCTTCAAAAATGATTCTTAACACTAATATGAACACTATAACTTCACTCAATTCTCCATCAGCATAGTTATCAGTGCGGATAGATGAGATAGGTCATGTACAAAATTATGGTACAATCTGACTAAACCTATAAATCTCTTGATCTCAAACATGATTTGGGGTCATGTCCATGACATCACTACCTCCACTTTCTCTGTATCCATGGATATACCTACCTTAGACAACACATTACTTGAGAATTTTGATAGATCGGGACATTAAATAAGTTCATATAAAAGCTAATCATGACTCAAAAAATGTTAGATTTGATGGATCATTATAAGATAGTAAAAGATGTAAACATCATAACCAATAAAAATTTTACAATCAGATATTGATAATAAGTAATGTTGTAACTAAGAGGAGATCATTTTCACATTAAATTTATAATATAATTAATTAAATGGAATGAAAGAATACCTCATTCATGAGATCTTTATTCATAGTAGATATTTATTTTCTGAAATCTTATATGATAATCCATCATTGTTCCTATAAAATCTATGTTTATAATCAATATAGTGATCATCCAGACATTATTCAATGATCTTTGAACAACACCATTGAATCATCGGGTGCTAGCATAGTAGACTGAACTCATTTCATTGTTTGTCTTGATCTCTTCACATTTTAGTGGTCTTGATGTGACTCTCATGATCTTCTTATTCTTGATTATAAGTGATAATGAAGAGTAGGTTTTTAGAGAGAAATATATTGTGAAAAAAAATGATCAATTTTATCCTCTCATAGAATACATTAGAAGTCTATTTGTAGACCTAGGGTTAGCATTTTTAATTTAATTAATTTCACAAGATACTATAATAAAATTCCAAACTCGTTTCTAACTCAATTACATGTATTAACATATTAATATTATATTTTTATATCACATATTCTAACTGGGAAAATGATAAATATTATATTACTAGCTTACAAAATAATATTTTTTCATACATAATCTTGTTCAGGTAGTCCTATTTGGAATTTATTGAATACTCAAATAAATTTAATATTTATTAATTTAGTAAATAAATAAAGAAATATTATATATCCCTATAATATAAAAATTTCCATAAAAATATTTAGTTAATTAATTTATGTGATCGTTAATCCAAAATAAAATTATTCCTCAGTTGGAAGAATAATATTTTTCCAACAATTAAATTCAAATACAATTTAATTGAGATCAACAGAAACACTTAGTGTGGAACCATCTAGGATTATTTCCCATTTACATTAGACAAAATTTCTTAAAGTCCATTATTAATTTCTAGAAATGGGTTAAGGCCCCAAAGAGAAAGAAGTTAAATTCGCAACATTGACAACTACATAAGAGGACTCTCTCTATAATATAATCTATTTTTCATGATATCTCATCAAGTAGGTTTCACACCTGTTTCATCAATATATATGATTGATACATATTTATTTATCTATCTTGAATACACTGATAAATACACCAGGGCCATAAAATTTAATATTAAATTAATATTTAAATAAAATGGTTGATATATAAAATTAAATTAAAATGGAATGGAAAAATACTTCTTCAATTTTTTCATTAACAACATGTAATTCATGAAACACTCAATGTACAATACTTCCCAAGAACATATGGCGCCACAATTTTGGATAGTAAATCTATGTTAATGAGTCATGGAAAGCATTAATAATGGTTATAATTTTTAAATACCATTACAAAATCTTTCAAATATGAGAATACATTGACACATAAAATGTGTATAATTCTTTCTGGTGGATCATTTATCATAATCTACAATCTTGGAGATTACTAAGTAAAAACTTCAATATATGAAGTCTCATTTACTTATGAGTAATCATACCTGACAATCAAGATACTTTATTCCCCATCATATATTTTATCTAACCATAGAACTAGTTTTAAGAATATCATAATGTAATTTCAAGGTTCACATTATAAATGGGAACTATTATTCCATTTTCAATGTGAATGATACTCTTAGGAATTATTAAATTAATGTAATGAAAAAAATAAATATTATATAATAATAAGTTTAAGTAATATTAACTTATTTGAATATACATGTAATCTAAAGTACATATAGTTGGTTCTAAGACACAAATTCAAATAGACTTCAACTTGTACTAGACCCAACATGCTATGACATTCTATCCAATAGACTTCACATAAAGATCTTGTTTACATTGAGTTAAGACTCTAGAAAAATGGTATTCCATGTTTTCTTCCATGGAGAATCTACTCATTAAAATATCACGTATCTAAGAAAAATCTATTTTATATGATACTTATAAATTATTTTCTTCTTCTGTTGATGTGATCTTTTCTCATTTTCACGATCCACCACTACATAATTGTCATAACAGAGTGTTATAGGGTGTTTTCCTCTAGGTAACACATCAATATCTTGGATTATTTTTCATATCCAGATTTATTCTTTAACTACCTCATAATATGTAAAATGCACAGACTCTACTATATAATCTATATCTATATATTTATTTGAGATGTTTTGGCTTATATTACCTCCATTTAGGGTTAAAATATATCCCCACTTTGATTTTAGACCATATTTATCTATTTGGAAACTATAATCTACATATCCTATGATAACATATTCCTTACCTCCTTTATATACTTGGAATATATCCTTAGTTCATATTAAATAAATAAGGATACTCTTGACATCCATCCAATAATAGTAACCTATTTGGTCTTGATATCTTCCTATTGCAAATATGGAATAGGTGACATCAATCCTAGTGTATAACATAACATAAATTACTAACACAATACCTGATGTGTATTGAATCTATTCCATCATTATCTTGTTATTTTGTGTATGATGACCCATTTTCTTGGAAATATTAATATCATGTGATACTAGAAACAACCAAATCTTGGATTATTCCATATTGAATATATTTAGTATCTTGTCCATATATGTACTTTGAATTGGACCAATTAGCCTCTTAGATCTTGATCCCAAGAATATAGGTTGCTTCACCTATGACCTTCATGGAGAATAATGTATTTAACTAATATTTAATAGATTAAAATACTTTTATTTCATTTCTAATAAGTATTATTTTAGAAACATAAAATATTAAGAAAAGAACTGCACTCCCACTAAATCGAATATAGACACAAGGATTGAATTCATAGTTGGGTGTGGTATGATTTATGTGAACTGTTGTAATTATGGATGTCCATTTCTTGGTTCATGAAATAAAACACATAAAAACTATTATTTAAATATTCCTTTTGATTAAACATGATTTATTTATAAATTAAATTAAATTAAATTAAAAACATGAATAAAAATAGATCTGTATCAAGTTTAGATAAATTAATAATGTTTTTGAAAACTAATTAAACAAAATAATAACCTCTTATGAAAAAATTTATTCCCATCAGCAATGTAAGGTGGTAGTCTCTAATAGCCACAACTGCAAGTCTTGATTTGTTGGATACTCATTGATCTACCTTCCCTCATTAAATACTCTAGAATATACTTTTTTCCTATATTTAAATACATATGTATGAACCACATGATATGTGTAATACCCAATTAGTATAAATAGATAAATTACACTTTATAACAAATCCAACAAAATTTTCTCCTTACTTCTTGGCATGGGTACAAGTTTCTTATCAGTTACCCTTCTCTCAACATTCAAAAAATATATAATATTTTCCCCTTGTTTATCCATTTATCTTTCTCTTCTTGTAATGGTGTTTTAAATAATCTTTGAACATAGATCTATTAACATGTCCTTTCATTTCATTCACCATAAGGATATCCTGATTTTCATACTTCATGTCATTGTCAACATGATAAAGTAGTGTAAGAATATTTAGGATTAACTATTCAATGTTTTTCATATTGAAATTATCAATAAATATGGAGAATATCTAAGGGAGTGATGGAATAATGAAATCCTTGCATAGTTATTCTGGTATTTTGAACCATAGAACCTCAAGGAGCTCAATATAAATAATGAATTTTACTATGTGAAACCCAGCTATTGCACCTTACCTAAGTTTTCTCTGAAAAATTACATTTATATTCAAAATATTCCTAACTTTTTCTCTCCTAATATAGTCCATAGATATTTCAAATCATTCTATAAGCATCCATGCCTTCATGTGGATTTTTAATTCCATTAGACATGGGTGAAAGTATGAAGCAATGAATATCGACCGCAGCATTCAATTGTTTATCATAGAAAATGAACTCATCATCACTCACCAACTTAGATAGAAGATTAGGTAGTGAGGATTATAGAAAATGAAATTTATATTCATGGTAAAACACTACCTGTAAGTATATGAACCATTATAGTAGGTTTCTTCTAGTAAAGAGATGGTATTTATCAAAATTTAATCACAGGGAAACTATGGTTGATGAACTTTACATTATTTTAATATATTAAAATAGAATATTATTTGTACTTCGTATAGATTAAAATTTATATGATAAATAATGAATTTAATTTTTCTAAGTCTCTCACTATTTTATTTACTCCCAACATCCCTTGCCATTAGACTCATAATGTCTAGTTCTTATAACTTCTAATGGAAAATATAGTATTCCACATATCATAACCCAATAAAGGTATCATTAAATTACATGAAGGTATTTAGGTTGGTATGAATTTTCCAACCATGAGATTGTAACCCCTTGATCTGTTTAGTAGATTCCCCAATCTGTAAATCAGAACTAGTATTTCCTTAGAAACTGCCTCCAAGTCACATCAATTCAACCGAGGGTGAATCCTCTTGATTTAAAATGGTTATGTCATCCCAAAAAAATCACAATAATTACATGATATATTTATTCATCTAAAAAAGTGTTTACCAAACACTTAGTTCTTTGGATTTCATTATTATTCATATAATGGAAGGCTTAGTCTCTCTTAATATTAAGTTGAAGGAAATTATTTTTTATGCATAAACCTTTCTGATTTTATACTTCACATGTATTGTTAGTATAAAGTGGGGTTTTATTTAGGTATTAACCATGTTTCCATAATACATATATGAATAACCCATTTATTTTAATTCTCTATTTGTATATTAGTTAATTGATTTATGTGATCTTGGTCTTGCATCTATAAAGTAAATCATGCATAAGTCAGAATTAAAATATATAAATAAATGAAATTATGATGAGATTTATCTAATTATTGATTTATTTTGAAGAAAATAAATCAATCTATGTCCCTAGTGATAAACTCCTTGTTCTAGTCTTAAAATGAGTTTTAGCATCCCAATTGTCCTCCTATGAATAATTCATTCTCATTTCATCTCAATTCCATTTTGAAAATCCTTTTCCTCAACTCCATCATGAACAGATATGATGCACCTTCAAAAACTCCATTTATTTCATATATTTTATAACTCACACAAAGGTTATCGGAACCAAGGAATCGGCTAAGGGGAATTTTATAAAACAACCTTGGATACTCAATTCATACATAATAAAATAAAAAGGAATGACTCACATGCCATCATATTTAATATAATAATATTTAATTAAAAACCATGTAATAAAATTTAATGAAATAAAACCAACACAAATGTAGGTCCACTCAAACTCATGATCATAAATACACATGCAATGATTACGTATTTAAGGAAACTAAAGACTATTCATTTTAAATTATTCTTAAATAAGATAAAAACTTAATAGAATTAATCTCATTAATTATATTATTAATAAATTAAATAATTGTATCTTATGTGATCCAATTAGACTAAAATTAGCATCTACTTTGATTTTAAATAAAATAAAATATTTTATTTTATTTAAAACTCAATAAAATTTTACAAAATTTTGTACTTGGAAGAAACTTAGTGAGTACCTTCCCAAACTATTTAGTAAGGTTTAAGGTGTAAAAAATGCACTCATACGACATATTATATACATGTAATGTATCATAATTTCAAGGTTTGTACTACCCATTTAATGCCAGATGGAACACATAAAAATTACTAAGCCTATAATGTTTAATGCATTGAGTATTTAGTATACAGTAACCATACATGATTCAAAGTTTCAAATATTATGTAGAATTAATTGCGCATTTAATATAATATAAAACCTAATCTCTAGCATTTATTTCTAATTTAATTCCACATGGATCTCGAGTCGATGTGGTTTAATGTAGTAAATAATTAAATTTAATATTTCCACATAAATTGGTAAAGTACATGACATGTTGAGTCCATCCTCATCATGTGTACATATCTTAATCGGATATCCATAATACATGCTAATGGAATTGGTATGTACATATCATAGAAATTTATGAATTATATGGTTCTAAATTAGGGTCACATGACTGTAAATATTTACACATTGTGTATTAAATACACAAGGTGTATTAATTACATGAGGTGGTTTGTCCCTATGTTTTCCACCTTGAAAACACATGGAGTATATGATGTGAATTCAATCTACATGTTGTGTACTCTGGAAAAGTCATGTTCCACCCTAGCTAGTCAAAACATGGAACATTTATTTAATACATTGTATACTAAATACAAGATGATCTGGAATCTATGTGGGAATCCTTGTGCAATGAACACGGATACACAATGTGTAACAAAGGGGTACACTCCATGTTGTTGTACATTATCCATCCAGAATTCATGAAACCACTGGATGGGTTCTTTATATGTGATCTTCATTAATTATTTACTAATCATGGTAATATGAGTAAGAAACAAAGAAAATTATGAAGATATTTTGACCTAGTTTCAAGATATAATTAAAACATGAAATGAATATTAACTTTTAAATGAGGAGTGATTAGAAATAAAGTAACTAATTATAAATATAAATGTAACCCCTCAAATACCACTTGATGGTTTTAGGTGTAGTGTATGTGCTTTTCTAGGATGATCCTGACTCAAAAAATGGAATATTTGATGGATCATTCTTATATTTTACAAGATGTAAACTTCATGACTAGTGAAATTTTTCTAATCTAATATTGACAAAAAGGGACATTAGAACCAAGAGGAGATATTTATCATATTAAATTTATAATTAATTTAGTTAAATCATAAAAAATAATAACTATTTGTTGACATATTTATTTATAGTATATTTTAATCATTAAAAACCCATTTCTATAATTCATCATGCACTTGTAGTATCCAAGTGTATAATCCCTTTAGCGG
This sequence comes from Viscum album, assembly GCA_963277665.1. Classification (NCBI taxonomy): domain Eukaryota; kingdom Viridiplantae; phylum Streptophyta; class Magnoliopsida; order Santalales; family Viscaceae; genus Viscum; species Viscum album. Next base: position 424,819,490 of record OY728134.1, read on the forward strand.
TGAACCACAAGTGCTCTGATGATATATGAATGAAACCAATGAATCGATGGGTGGAAGCATGATCGAAAGATCATCTTATGATGGTCATCTTGATCGATTCATATTTCATAATTCTTAATGAAATTCTAATAATTTTCTCATTCTTGAGAGGATGTGAGAAGGAAGAGCAGGGTTGTAGAGTGCAATTTTTTGTACATTACGATTATCGATTTCATCCACACATAAAATGAATTAGTGGATTATTTATTCATCTATGGTTAGGTTTTTTAATTTAATTAATTGGAAAAGTTTCCTTAATAAAATGGTAAAATCGTGTCTGAACCCATGCCATGTATTTAAATAATAATTTGTTTATTAAATTTTTTGTACTAACTAGAACAACGATAAATATAATTTTACCAGATTTAAAATTAATTTGTATCTCTGTACAAAATATTTTTCTTCTAGTACACCTCAACATTTATTGAATACTTGAATAAAAAAATATTTATTTAGTAAAAAAAGGATTAAATAATTATTATATTCCTTGTAATTTTAAAATTACCCTGCAAATAAATATTTATGCAATTAATTTGATCATTAATCTCAAATAAAATTATTCTTCTACCCTGAAAATATTATTTATTATAATAAATAAATTCTAAGTGAATTTAATTGAGATTAATGAAGACACATAGTGTTTGACCCTCAAGGATTTTTTATTTTTGTCATTAGAGAGGCTTGCCTAAATTCTAAGATTATTGTCTAGAAATGGGTCAATACACCAAAGAGAATGAATTTAATGTCACAACTTCGATGTCCACATAAAAAACTCATTGTGTAGTATAATTTATATATAATAATATATCATCAATAAGGTTAAAAAACCTTATCATCAACCTATATTCTTGATATGACTTTCATTGACTATTTGAAATAACCTTATCATTACACCATGGCCATGTAATTTAATACAATCATTCTATTTCAATAAAATAGCTATGATATCTAATTTTATTAATATATAATGGAAAAATTATTCCTTAAATTATTCATTAATAACATTTTATTTCTAATTCACCCAACATACCCTACATCCTGTGAACATATGGCATGTAAGGAAGATCTTAGGGAGACTCAAACAAGAAACCACCTTGAGACACAATAGGGCTGCTACCACTAAGTTTTTTCCCAAGGAAACACCACTAACAATAATTATAAGAGAATTAATAGAAATGGTGGTGGTGGGGTGGTGGAAAAAACAACAGTAATAACAACAAGCATACATAGAGTAAATTATTGATATTATATATTATATATAAAATGATAAATATTTATCATGTTTTAGAAATTATGGTGGTAGTCAACCTGGATCAAAGGCCTTATAGATTTTTATTTATTTTCTAGGATAATACCATTTTTTAACTGGGATGAGAGGGAACCCTTACATAACCCATAGGACTAGAGGCACAAGGCCCATTACATTACATGATGGCCCAAAGACCTAACTATACTAGTACAACCCCTTACCGTCATCTGCTTCCTTGAGGATGTTCCCCACCTTACAATACCTAGAACCTATGGAATTTTTAATACCTTCGCATTCTTATAATCTTATTATCTCTAGTCTGATGGTTGTTACTTACTTTGATTCCTCTTCTGGGTTCTGCTTCCATGTGGTCTAACCAGATTGCTTCATAGAATGAAGGCCATGTTCCCCAAAAGACATTGGGTAGAAGGAATGATATGGCATAAAGGCTCTGTGTCCCGAAGGACTGTGGTAGCCTTAAGGCCTGAAGGCCCAAATCTATGGATTGTAGGCCCATATCAGATGAATAGTTTTATAGCTAAAATAACTACTATAGTGCCTAATATAGTAACTCCTATATTGACTTAGAAATTCACCTATGATGGGATTTGATCTTGGGATTCTTATATATATATATAATAATGTTAATGCCAATCATTTATATATTATTTCAGTAAATGTTACATCATAATATATATTTATATATATATTATGTTAATATATTTGACAAAATATCAATAAAAATAATAAAAATGAAAATGAACATGATTTATTATTTATAAAATCTTCTTAGTTATTATTATATTATTTAAAAAATAAAGTAAAATATTCAATTATCATCCCCATTTTAAGGGGATGATCAAGGGTTTATTTATTTTGTTGTATGTGGTTTTTTATTCTATTTGACTTAGTGTTGTTTCAATAAGTGGGGGCTTTAGTTTTTTCACCATTTCACTAAAAAAACATACTGGTTTAACATTTTTTATATAAGAAATTATGAATTTCAAAATCTTACTAATTATTTTTGTTCATCACATTTCTGATGAGAGATTATAAGTGTTCCCAGAAATGAATAATTAAAAAGGAGCACCACCTAGAGATATATTTTTATTAAAAAAACATGAATCCATCAGTTAACACACAAATTAAAAAAATTGAAGGGAGAGAGTGTCATTGATCACACAGGTAGCCAACTCTATACATATTCTAGAGGCACTAGGTGGGGGTGGAACAACTATACATCTTGTCTCATGGTTTCCATTATTTGACGCTTGATCTTGTTGAAGACAATTTCCAAGTAAAGGAGAGTGAGGATAATGGAGGGGGAGATCAAAAAGCCGAGAGGCACCACCAGGTGCCCCGATGTGAATAAAACTAACAGGAATTTAATATAAACCACCTAAAAAGATATATTATAGATATTTCATGGCAATCTCAGAATGATTTTGAAAAAGATAGACTAGATGAAGCGGTTCTGATGGGTGATGAAAGGGGAAACCTTTCATTGGTTCATGAGGTGAAAAACCCCAATTATAACCTGAGTTATGCTCATAAAATCCAAATTCTACTAGGGAACAGTGATACTAGGGGAAATTTTAATCTATATTGGTGTTTTTTATGATTTATTATCTTCCAAAGAACAATAATGGATTATAATATCCAACAAATTCATCATTCCCCAGTGAAATATGGATCTACTAAGTTTTCTTGAGGTTATGGTCAGGGTTCTATAGCTCATATACAATAGATAGGATCCCCATTTAATAACCCACCAACACCTCCTCATCATTACTCTGTTATTCCACATCATTCAATGTTTCCCATTCTACACACTCTATAATGTATCCATTAAGGTGATTTTCATTAGAGTCATGGAAGTGTTTGTCACATCGGGGCTCTTGGAGGTGCTCTAATCTTTTAGATCTTCCCCTCCATTCTCCTTAACCTTATATCCTTGAAAATCATCTTCTATAATATCAAGAATAAACTAATGGAGACTTAGGGACAAGATGTATCAATGTTTCACCTCAACCCATCACCTCCAGGATGTGAACGGAGAAGTCAAACACCTGTGTGATCACGAGCACACTCTCCCATCATTGTTTCATCAGTTTTTTTCTGTGCATGTACGCTGATGCAAGAACAATTTTTTTAATAAAATTGACTCTCCTTGTGGTGTACTTTTTAAATAGTTTTTTCAAGTCACAGTTATCCTATTTAATCAAATATATTGAAATCATCCATAATCGATTGGATTTTAAAATTCAGTATTTTAATATATATAAAAAGTTAAATGAGAATTCTTTTTCATACAAAGGTGAAAAACATAAAGCCCTCACATATATCAACAAATCAAATTTAAATAGAATAAAAAACCTACAAAAATCAAAAGGAATCTATGTTCTTCCCCTAAAAATGGTAATGTGAATTGAATTTATTAGTTTATTTATGTTTTATAAATTATATAAAAATAATAAAAACAATGATATTATTAATAATAAATCAGGATCATGATCATTGTTATTATTTTTTTTGTTATTTTAATATATGTCTTATGTATAAAATATATATATATCTATTTTGACATAATATTTACTAATATAACATATATGTGTTTGATATTAACATTATATATTTATATATATAAATTTAAAATACAATTATTTCACACATAATTTATAAAACCGGATAAAAATCTATAATAATAAATATAATAGACAATGTCAAGAATTTATTACAATTATGCTTGTTGTGGTTGTTGTTTCTTCGGTTGTTACCAACACCATCACCAAAACTATTATTTTTGCTATAATTATTTTCAGGGTAGACCATGAAGATGTAGTTTCCCAAGAAAAACCTTTAAAATGTTTCCCTTTTAGATTTTTTAAATATAAGCGATTGACTATTAAATAAATGAAGTCCTAATTTCCTTGTATCAAGAATATATTGAAAATTTGTAAACAAAAATATAAATGTGACTAATAAAATTTAATGTTATCTTATTCTTCAATGTCGTTTTGATAAAATAATAGTATTTTGAAAATAAAAAAAAATATTCCAACTAATTACTTTTATTCAATTTAATATTCAATTTATGTTGTGTATCATTATCTATAACAATAAAATAGTAAATTTAAATGTAAACCAACTTTTAATAAATATAATTAAACAAATAAAAATAAATGTTCATCAACTAAATCCAAAATAATAAACAAAATTATTAAAAAGAACAAAATATGGAAATAAAAATAATAAATTGAAAATTCAGGTTTAGTATTGAAAATCACTTCCTATTTTCATTTTTTAGATTAATAAGTCATTATTTTTATTTTTTTGATAATTATAAAATAATTGAAGACATTTTTTGGAGAATAAAATAATAAAAAAATTTAAAAAATACATAGTAAAATTTATATAATCTAATAGATTTCATAATAAATTTTTTGAAATTTAAAACAATAAATATTTTAAAAAAACTAAATTTAATGTAGTATTTTGAAAAAAAAAATATAACAAAATGGTGTAAGGAGGATAGGTGAGGTAATCATCTGCACAAGAACACGTATTCAGGGAGGGAGGAAAAAAAGAAGGGGCAAGAAGAGGAGAATTTTCAGGTTGGATAGGTCGATGAGGGAAAGTCTCTATGGGAGATGAGGAGATACATATGAAATTAATCAATTCTAGATCATTTAGAACATCATAGACCAGAGTAGGATGAGTGAAGGGAGGATAAGAAAGCCTTGTGGTGCTGCCCAAAGGCCTTATATAAAGAACACTAAGAAGGATCAACAGCACACCAAGGAAATATGGTTTCCCCTTTATTCTCCCACCCCACTGCTATGAACCATCCTTATATTCCTTTTCTTCCTCACCTTTTATAGTTTACCAATATCCTTCCCAACATAGCCTTGAAGGTGGTTTCAGTCAGAGTGTTGGTAGTGTTATTTATAATGGAGATTGGGGGTGTTACACTCATATTTAAAAAATTAAATCCATAAATATGAATATGTTTTGAGTGTAATTAATATACACCTTAAATCCTCCATTATAAAGGAGCCTGGTAAATTGTGAAGGATGTGGAAGAAAATTAATAAGAGGAAGGTTCATAGTAGAATGGTGGGAGACTAAAAGGGAAACCGCATGGCCTTGGTGCATTGGTGAGCCTTCTCAAGAGAATTATATATTTTCCACCTACTAAAAAAACTCTTATGTAGTAAAACTTAATGTAAAAAACATTGTTGGGAATAGGTAAAAAATATAAATAAAGAAAAGTGTTTTAAAATAAATATACGATATACATTTATAAATATATATAAAAGGGAAAATAAAATAAATAAATATTTTTAGAGATTAATATAATTAAAAATTTAAAATAAATGGGATTTATAAAAAATAATAAAAAAGTGTAATATAGTTAATGTAGTTGAAAGCTCTATGTTCATTCCATCAATGTTTGATTCATCCATTAAATTATTTTAAGCATTACAAGAACTGTTTTTCATATCAAATTACATTTTGTCTCTAGTAGTACCATAAATTTATACTAAAATAAATAAGGTGTTTCACATGGGTTCTGAAAACCACTACTAAATGGAATGATGATAAACACCTTTTTTCATTGTCCTTAGAGAATACTCACCATCATTTCAGATCTTATATGCTTCACCTTTTATATTGTTACTCTCACCACCATAGATTTCCCAAAACAAAATATCCAAAAATTTATAACTTGCATTCCAGGAAGTATACTCACACCACTATAACATATTCTTATAGGGTAAGTTCTATCTTTTATCAGTACTAAAAGAGAAGCATTGATAAAGGGGGAAATTTTACCAGTACTGAGTAAAAGCACTAAAAGACATGGTCTTTATTTGAACTATAATAGCATTGATAAAGGATAGATTTTATTAGTGATTTTTTTAGCATTGATAAAAACACCCTTTATAAGTGTTTTCAAAAACCTTTATTAGTAATTGTTTAGTGTCGATAAAGGACCCCCTTTATCTGTGTTTTTCCTTACACTGATAAATGGTTTCCATCATAAAAACTATAAATTATTAAAAAAATCATTTTAATATATATGTATATTTTTAATGATATATATATAAAATATCTACCTAAATATGATATATATAATACTAAATATTTATTTAATCTTAATATATAGTATTTTAAGTGAAAATGGTTTAAAAAACAATTAAAAATTAATATTAATTATTAATTTCTAAATTAGTATTAAGAAATAGTTATTCAATAATAATTTGTGATAGAAATGATTAATGAATTAATTATTATCTTAAGTTATGTTGAACACAAGACTTGACTATAAAACGACCATGAATTTTGATCCATTTTTTTGTTTAGGATATATGAGATATCAAATTGAATCTTGTGAAGATTTATAGATTTTCAAGACCTAAGAGAAACCCCATTTTTTGTATTTTCTTTGTAAAAAATACTACCAAAAAATTGGGCAAGTCCAGCGCCAACCTTTATCAGCACTAACAAAAAAGCACTGATAAAGGGGGGTACTTTTATCAGCGCTTTTTTTAGCACTGATAAAGGTACCCCCTTTAACAGCGCTTTTTTTTAGTGCTGTTAAAGGGTACCCCTTTATCTGTGCTTTTTAGTAGCGCTGATAAAGGGGGTCTTTATCTGCGCTTTTTTTTAAAGCGCTGATAAAGGGTCTACTTCAAAAAAATTCATTAAAAAAATATATTAATATTTAAATATATAGATATAGTTATATTGATATAAATATAATATATAATTTTTAAATATATTTTAGATAAGTATAAATATACATTTACACTTAACATACTTAATATATAAGATATTTAGTGAAAATGGCTTATAAAAACATTAAAAAATATTTTTAATTAATAATTTTCTAATTATTATAGAGTAATAGTCATTTAATAACAATTGTAAGACTAAAAAAATTAAAAAAATTAAAAAAAGATCCAAAATATGTTGAAAACACAACTCGAAATTCAAACGGCCATAACTTTTGATTCGGGTGTCTGTTTGAGCTCTACAGCATATCAAATAGAAGCTTGCGATGAGCTATACGCACTTATGATTGAGGCAAAGCCTCTGTCACATTTTTCAAGGCCAAAAAAGGCCCAAAAGGCCTCCAAAATTGAGTTTTTAGTCGGGATACCCCGATTTTTTAACATTTTGTGGATTTTCAGCCTCGTTTAAGGGGGTATTATTGGATTTTTTTTGTTGGGGACTAAATTTATTCCAAGTTATTACATTCATATTGATATTATTTATTTGAAATTTTATCCTTTTTTATAATGCACTGCTATTTATAATCAAATATATAACAATATATACATGTTTTTTATATATTCACACATAAAAATTTAATTATAAATATAAATAATAAAATATATTTACATATAAAATATATTAGCTTTATCTAAATAATAACTAATATCTATTTTATTTAAAATACAAATATAGGAATATTTATATACCTATATATTAATCTAACTATATATATATATATATATTAATATAACTACATATATATATTCATATAACTATAAATATATATATTAATATCACTATAAATATATATATTAATATAACTATATATATATATATTAATATAACTATATATATATTAATATAAATATATATTACTATACGAATAAATATAACTATATATATATATATAGAAATATCATGGAATGGAAAACAAATCAAAATAGAGGAGTGGTAAGGGCTTAGGCGCGCAAGGGGGAGGTCTCGAGTTCAAAAACTGGTGGAGTTAGGGGCGCGCGCATGGGGATGGATTTGGGGGGGGCTAGCATTGATAAAGGGTGGAGGGGGTGCGTTCGGGCACTGGAGGAGTTGGAAAGTGCTGTAAAAAGGGGGGCTCAAGCGCTATAAATTCCCCCCGATTGGCAGGAGTTTTTTTAGTTTTTTTTAAATTTTTTTTAATTTTTTTTAGTTTTTTTTACTTTTATTAGTGCTAACAAAAAGTGCTGATAAAAGGGGTATTTTATCAATGTTAAAAAGAAAGAGCTGATAGAGGACCCTTTTATCAATGCCTCTTTTTAGCGCTGATAAAATACCCCTTTTATCAGTGCTTTTTTTAGCATTGATAAAAGGGGTCTTTATCAGCGCTTTTTGGAGCGCTGATAAAGGGGACCCCCCTTATCTTTTTCGGCTTTAACAGCACTTTTCTAGTGCTGTTAAAGGCCATTTTTAGTGCTGATAAAAGGGGAATTTGTAATATTGAAAGGTCTTAAACACCTCCAAAACTGATTTTTTAGTTTTTATACCCATTTTTTTCAATATTAGATGGAATATTCATTTCGTTTAAGAGGGACTTCATGTCATTTTTCTATAAATACATAATTTATACCTAGATATTAGTTACATTTGGATATTATGGTGCTAAAATATTAACAATTCTTGTATTTCATGTATACTTATAATTTAATATATACATATATATTGTGGAAAACCTCTGATTGAAAAATTATCGTTAAAGCTTGGGATTAAGGCGAAGGGGTTCTTCATGTTTTTGGATCTATTATGGAAAATGTTAGGCTGATGGATTTTAAGCTATCATCTAGTGAGTTTTCCTCTATTAGGAATGAAGGTAAAGATGTTTCCCATTTTCTTGCCTCTTTATAGGGTGGTCGATATCCCTTTTGGTGGTTTGCTTCTTTTCCTCCTGACACGTGTAATGCTACTTTGGCTAATCTATTAACCCAACACATATCATTCATATAAATAATATATATATATATATATATATGTATGTATGTATATAATTAGATATAGAAATTTAATTGTTAAAATAAATATTAAAATATATTTATATATAAAATATCTTTTTTAAATATACAATCATATGTAAATAAAAGTTAACTATCCATTTTATATAAAATAATATTTTAACCATTTTATTTAACATATAAAAATTTATGAATATCTATATACCTACTAAAATGTATACATGTGTCTGTGATTACTAATGCTCATAAATTTTACATTGAAAAAAATAAATTTAAATAATTAATTTTAATGATTTCTAATTGATTTTCCCGAAAAAGAATGATTTTAACAAAATATGGGTAATTTAAATTTTTAGAGTAAATATGAATAAAAAGAGTTAAAAATGATAATTCTGAAAGTTTGATTTTGTTATGAATTTCAGGAAAAAATGAGGTGAAGATCCTCCATTAACAAGGTTCATTGGACTTTTGACTGTGGAAAAAACATAATAAATAAGTGACCTCTAAAGCACATAACTGATGTAAAATGGGTTTGAAGTGGGTGTTATTTACACTTTCCAAAATGGTACCACTTCATTTCTTCTGTGAATATCCCCACCTCATACATTTATGCCACTCAACTACCACTATCAACAGTGTTGGATCGCCAAAAAAAATCACCAAATACCACTATAGACGCAAATTCTCGAGTAAGGATTAAATCAAAAAAAGCCACAATGAATCATTGAAATACAATGGTAGACTATAAATTATCTAGGTGATTCCATTCAAGCATCATATGATGAATAAAATTTCATGTTCTAGGGAAATGTATTTCATGACCATTGTTGCTCTATAGTGAGGAAACTAGTGTCCAAGGATGGTGTGCTACCTTCAAGATTTTCCACCACAAAATGCCATTATCACCTCCAATAATTGTCTCTTACCACTTTGTGATATAGGTCATACTATGTCCAGGGGTGATCTGTTAACATCAACTGTCACCTGCGACCGTCGAACCCTCTCACCATCGCTTGCTACTACATGGGATGCATCACAACCCCTTGATACCACTAGCCACTATTAATTCCTTCTACCATTGCACACCTATATTACCGCATGTATACATTTCCCCTACCATTGGAGTCACTACAAATAACTGGAACTTTCACAATATACCATAACTTTTGATCATTCTATTCTACTATTGAGTATATATTTTCTACCATGGAACCTTTTTACCACCATCATCAACCTGGCCACCACCTGTAAAGTTCGAGGAATTCATGAATCATCACTAGATCACTAGATTCTCTAAAACTATATACACCATCAAAGGGGATCGATTCAAGAACTATGAAGTATGGATAATGATTGTACTAGAAACCACCACTGAAACACCAATGGATAAATGAGATAATATCAAAATAGATTGAACCCCATGTTGATAACCCATAGAAGACATGAATGCATGAACAGTGAGTAGATCAAATGAGAAGTGTCCAATCCTTATGCATGGTTGTGATAGAGTTGTGCATATATGCATCAGGAAGAAAACACATGGGTTTTACTCCAACTGTTTTGTGGAATACTAATGCTATCAGAAGAAGAATAATTAAAAACATGAATTCTTGGCCTTATGGTCAACATTGTATTCCTATTCTCGAAGCACCCACTGAAATGTATTAGTATTCTAGGTTGAAGCCCCAATAGAGGAAAGAGTTAGGTCGGGGAACCTCATCACTTTCACATGTTATCTAGGGTTTAAAAACAGAGTAAATATTGGGTTGGGACACATCATTCCATGCACAAATGATCCAAGTATAGAGATGAGTCATATTGAACATGGGAAAATAAATATATCTAAATAGGAGGATAAAGATAAATTAAATCTTGATATATCCATGGGTGAAGATAAGGAAATGTGGGATAGTCAAAGCCGTGAAATCTCTCTCATGGATAATTAAAGGTTAATTTAATATAGGTCTTTACATGGAATTAAAGGAGGAAACATTGAAAAATTTCAAAGAGAATTTTTTTTTTGGAATTTAAACATGATTTTTTTTTATTCAAAGACAAGATCATGGAGGGATTGGTACATATAAATATAGTGGTTCTATGCAGATAAAGGTGGATCATAAACATCACTAAGAAATTAGGATGAAACTATTGTTTTCTTTTTTGTTTTAGATTTAAGTTTTAATTCTTTCTCAAAAAAACATCATATGCATATTCATATAAAGTGTTCCTCTATTATTTATCTCTCTCGCACTCACTCTCTCTCTCTCACTCTTATATTCTCCACTATGGACTCTAAAACACATGATTATGATTAAGTGCCATGATTAATATCCTATGGAAGTATTATAGTTTTGAAAACAAGTATTTTATTTATATATGCTTTATGATAATCTGAGTATGATTTGAGGTGGGTGTAATCATCACTACAATCATCTAAATATTAACTTCCTATTCTACACCAATTCTCTCTCGATAGAGTAGGTGGATGTATGATGTTCATCACAATTTTTGAGTGCAATATACATTCACAACTAGGGTACATGAAGGTGTTTACATATATGATTCGGTTTATTCATTATGTAGATATAAAACAAGATGACGAAGGTTCTCCCTCGATAAATCTCTTAAGAGAATATCCTTTATTTTCTAACATCATCCATTCTGTTTTTCATGGAATTCTCATGTTATGTTTATATTTTCATTAAAATACATTTTCCCCCATATTTATCTTTTTTACATAAAATAAAAAAACATAAAAATACAATAAGTTAACTAGGAATTAGTTTGTGATCGATTATGAAGTTCCTTAAGTGATACAACCCCATTCAGGAACTATAATGCATTTTGAATATAGTTGTATGCTTTTCACACTCTATAATAGGTGTGTCGAAGTAAAAATAAAATAGATATTTATTTATGTATATTATTTGATATATGTAAATAAATATTATTATATATATTTTTTTATTTATTTATTTTTTAAAACATGTATATATATTTCAAAACATATACATATTTATATATACATGTATCAAGTAAAATAATTTTGTCTAGTGTTATGTGTTCTTGTTGGGGTGTCTATATATGTATGTATCATCATACATTGCAACAAATATATATTAAAATAAATATAAAATAATATATGTGGACCCACACACATAGACATATACAAATACACAATCACACACATGCACACACACGCACAAATATATATATATAGGTAGATATATATATACACACAAACATAATTGTATTTTCAATAAATATGCATTTTATAAATACATTCTAATTTTTTTATTGAAATCTAAAATTATATGTATATATATATGTATGTATGTATGTATGTAAATATATAAATGTATATATATATTTGTGTGTGTGTAAATATATGAATATATATATGTATATGTAAATATATAAAAATATTTTATAAATGTATTTAAAAATAACTATACAATTACATATAATGATAAAAAGAAATATATAAAAAAATTATTCAAAATAATATATAAATTAAACATATGTAAAAATACCTATAAATAAATAGATATATAAAAAATAGATGAAAAAAATATGAAGTAGTTATTAGGTCCTTTACATTGAAGGAGTGGGTTCCAAGATCGAATCTAGGCATGTGTGGTTGAGTAGGGGTTTGGAGGGGTAAAAATAAAGGGGGGATAAAGCACTGACAAAAGGTAAAATAGGTGTAAATATCACCTGAATAGGATAATGATATTGGGGGATTGGAAATTTATAAAAGGGGGATAGAGCCCTGATAAAAGTGGGGGTTTAAGCACTACAAGAGGAAAATTTTAATTTTATGTATTTTTGTAGTGCTAAAAAAGGGCTGATAAATAAACCCTTTGACATGCCTGAAGGCATTGTCAATTATTATGGATGGGATTAAAATTAGAAATTTATATTAACCTAAACCTTATTAACTAAAAATTCATAGTATATCAGAAGTGTGGGGTCAAATCCATAGAGAGTGGGGAACGTAGCGATGATAACACTCGACCAAAGGTTGGGTCACTCCAATTTCTAATTAATTTTACTAAACTAATGATGAAATTTAAATAAATTAATTCAAATAGAAAAATATAAGATAAAATAATTAGTTTCCAAGATTAGTTTTTCTAAATAACTTAATTCAATTTCACTCACAAAATCAAATAGTTGTGCAACCAAACAATTATATTGATGAAAGAAATTTTCATTCTCTATCAAACTACACTTGAATTGAAATTCATCATGGATAGAGAAATAAAAATAGATAAAGTGCATTAAGTTTATATTGTCAAAAGCATAAGAATAATTACATTCAATCTTTATGAATAAATCATCTCGATCATGTTGGGTTCGTTCATTTTTGATCGTTAATCCTAAATAAAATTATTCCATATATGGTAGAATAATATTTTTCCAATAATTAAATTCAAATAGAATTTAATTGAGATCAATAAAAACACTTAGTGTGGAACCCTATGGGATTTTTTCTCATTAGAATTTGATAGGATTTCATAAAGTTCATTATTAATGTATAGCAATGGTTTAAGGCACCAAAGAGAAATATGTTAATTTAGCAACATCAAAAACCACATAAGAGGACTCACTCTATAATATAATCCATTTTTCATGATATCTCACCAAGTAGGTTTCACACCTATTTCATCAACATATATGATTGATACATATTTCTTTAACTATATGGAATACACTCATCAATACACCAGGGCCATAAAATTTAATATTAAAGTATTATTTCAATAAAAGGTTTGATATATCGACTTACATTAAAATGTACGGGACAAATAATTCCTCAATTTTTTCATTAACAACATGAAATTTATGACACAATCAATATACACTACTTCCCAAGAACATATGGTTCCACAATATTGGTTAGTAAATATAAGTTAATGAGTCATGGAAAGCATTAATAATGGTTATTATGTTTAAATACCATTACACACACTTTCATATAGGAAAATTCATTGACACATAAAATGTGTAGATTTCTTAATGGTGGATCATTTCTCATAATCTGCAATATTGGAGATTACTAAGTAAAAATTTCAAGATATGAAGTCTCATTTACTTATGAGTAATTTTACTTGACAATAAATATATTATATTCCCCATAATATATTTTATCTAACCATAGAACTAGTTTTAAGAATATCGTCATGGAATTTCATGGTTTATATCATATAGGGGAACTACTATTCCATTTTAATGTGAAAGATACTCTAAGTAATTGTTAAATTAATGCAATAAAAAGAAATAGTATATAATAATAAGTTTAAGTAATATTAACTTATTTTAATATATATGTAATCTAAAGTACATACAGTTGGTTTGAAGACACCAATTCCAATAGACTCCCACTTGGACTGGAGCCAACATCCAATGACTTTGTATCCACTAGACTTCACATAAAAATCTTGTTTCTATTGAGTGAAGACTCTAGTCAAAGGGTTTACCATGTTTTCTTCCATAGAGACTCTACTCATTAAAATATCACATATCTAAGAAAAACATATAATATATGATCCTTCTAAAGTATTTTCTTCATCTACTAATGTGATCTTTTCTCATTTTGAAGATCCAACACTATAGTATTATCATAATAGAGTGTGATAGGGTGTTTTCTTCTAGGTACCACAACAATATCTTGGATGATTTTTCATATCCAAATTTATTCTTTAACTACCTCAGAATCTGTAAAATACACAGACTCTACTATATAATCTATAGCGATGTCTTTTTTGAGATTTTATGGATTATATTACCTTCATTTAGGGTTAAAATATATCCCGAAATTGATTTTATACCATCTTGATCTATTTGGAAACTAAAATATACATATCCTATGATAAATTATTCCTTAACTCCTTCATATACTAGGATTATATTCATAGTTCATATCAAATAAATAAGGATAGTCTTGACATACATCCAATAATGGTGATTTTTTTTGTCTTGGTATCTTCCTTTTATACATAAGGCATAGGTGACATCAAGCCTAGTGTATAACATAACATACATTACTAACACAATCACTAATGTATATTGAATATATTCCACTGTTATCCTTTTATCTTGTATATGTTGAACCATTTTCTAGAAAATATGAATATCATGTGATGCTAGCAACAACCCGCTCTTGGATTATTCTATACTAAATATATTCAGTAGCCTATCCATATATGTACTTTGAATTAGACCAGGAAGCCTCTTGGATCTTGATCCCGAGAATATAGGTTGCTTCACCTATTTTATTCATGGAGAATAATATATTTAACCAAGATTTAATAGATTACAGTACTTGTATTTCATTTCTAATAAGTATTATTTCAGCAACATAAAATATTAAGAAAAGAACTGCACTCCCACTAAATCGCATATAGACACAAGGATTGAATTATTTATTTATGAAACCAAATTCCCTTATGGATTTATATAATAGAATTTTCCATGACATGTAATCATAATTTAATCCATATATGAATCCATTCAATTTTAATACCATGTTGGAATACTTTAAAGTAACAAACCCTTTGGGTTGTTTCATATAGACTTCTTCCTGAAGGTTGTTTTGACGTCCATTTTCCAAATATCATAATCTTGGTAAGCCATAATGGAATGTGTAATTCTAATATATTTTATCATAGAAACTGGTTAAAATGTTTCATCATAGTTTATACCTTGACGTTGTTTGAACCTCTTATACAACTATTCATAAAGTATAAATACTAACATGTCCATCCATGTCCAGTTTATTATTGAAAACCCATTTAAAACCAATAGGATTTACAACCATTGTTGGATATACCAAAATGTTGACTTGATTTTGGTGCATGGAATCCATTTAAAATTCATATATTCCTTATACATATAAACATTTATGCCACTTACTACTTCCAAGTAGGTTAAAGGGTCATTATTATAAACTAATAACTATTATCCATCATTGGTGACTAGAAACCCAGGTCATTTTTGTTCTATAACCCCACTCTTTCTCATATGAATTACATATATCTCTTAAATGTGTTCATCCATGAGGCTTTGTGGTAAATATTTGTGTGTCAAGTATTATTTACCTTGATCTTGAACTTCATAAAATTCTATCACATTCACAGCATTACATTTATATTTCTTATCCCTCTCGTGGAATATGTTTTGTATTTCCATAATTACCTTTTTATGAGGGGTTTCATAATTAATATCCCTTTTCCTTGAGTTATCCTATAAAGGTACACTTTGTGCCTTGAGATGAAAGTTTTTTTCCTAAACAGGCCTTAACAAAAGCTTCTCAATGCCATATATGTAAATTCAACAACATAGAATTTATTCCACACAAAATTTCATATATAATATCATTTTTTACTTTATTTGGAACTTTGATTAGTATACGTGATGATTTCTATAATGTTTATCCCCAAATAGATAACGGATGACACGAATAACTCATCATTGATCTCACCATGTTCAATAGGGTGTGGTTCATCCTTTCACTTACACTATTACATTATTGTGTATAAGGAGGAGTGACTTGGGATTGAATCCCAAAATCCTATAAATAATCAATGAATACTTGGTTAAGATATCCTCCACCATGTTCTGAGCACAGTTTCTTAATCATCTTACCATGATGGTTCCCAAATTAATTCTAATATACTTTTATTTTTTCAAAATAATCTAATGTATACCTCATTAATAGGACATATCCATATCTGATAAAGTCATCAGTAAAAGTTGTTTAGTATGAGTACCAACCACTTTCTTTGAATGGAATTGGTCCACAAACATATGTATGAACTAATTCAAAAATATCCTATCCCCTTTCTCCTTTTTCAATAAATAGGGATTTGGTCATTTTTTATAAACATCAATGACATAAATCAAGCGGTTTTAGTTCAAAGGAATCCAAATATCAATCTAGGTAAAATTTATCATCCACTTTTCATTTACTTGACCTAGTTGATAATGCCATAATTGGGTGTGGTATGATTCATGTGAACTGTTATAATTATGGATTTCCATTTATTGGAACATGAAATCCAACACATAAGAAATTTTATTTAAATATTTCTTATGATTAAACATGATTTTTTCATAAAATAAACACCATTAAATTCAAAACATGAATAAAAATCGATCGGTATCAAGTTTGGATACATAAATAATATTTCTAAAAAGTAATGAAACATAATAATAACCTCTTATAAAAAGATTTATTCCCATCAACAATTTGAGGTGGTAGTCTCTAACACCCACAATTACAATTCTTGATTTTTTGGCTACTCATTGATCTAACTCCCCTTAGTAAATACTCTAGAATATACCTGGTTACTATATTTAATAAATATGTGTTAACCACATTCTATGTGTAATACCCAATTAGTAGAAATGGATAAATTACACTTTATAACAAATACAACAAATGTTTCCCCTTACTTCTTGGCATGGGTACAAGTTTTTTCAGTGACACTTATTTATACATGAGAAACATATATAATATTTTTCCCTTGTTTATACATTTATGTTTATCTTCTTGGAAGGGTGTTTCAAATAATCTCTGAACATAGATCTATTCACCTAGCCTTTCCATTCATTCACCATATGGATATCATGATTTTCACACTTCATGTCCTTGTCAACATGATGATGTGGTGTAAAAATATTTTAGAGTAACTATTATATTTTTTTCTATTGAAATAATCAATAAATATGAAGAATATATAAGGGAGTGATGGAATAATGAAATCATTTCATAGTTATTATTGTATTTTAAACCATAAAACCTCTAGGAGATCAATATAAACAATTAATTTTACTATGTGAGACCCATATATTGCACCTTACTTAAGTTTTCTCTGAAAAATTACATTGATATTCCAAACTATTTATATATTTCTCTCTCCTAATATAGTCCACATAGATTTTAAAGAATTATATAAGCAACCATGTATTCGTGTGAATTTTTTAATTTATTAGGAATGGTTGAAAGCATGAACCATTGAATATATACCGCATCATTCAGGTTTTTATCATAGAAAATTAACTCCTCATTACTCACCTCCTTAGATGAAAGATTAGGCAGTGAGGATTATAAAAAATAAAATTTATATTCATGGTGCAACTCTACCCATAAGCATATGAACCATTCTAGTATGTTTCTTCTAGTAAAGAGATGGAATTTATTATAATTTAATCATAGGGAAACTATGGTTGATGAACTTTAAATTATTCTCATATATTAAAATATATTACTATTAGTACTTTGTATATATTAAAATTTATATGATAAATAATGAATTTAATTTTATTATGTCTCTGACTATTTTATTAACTCCCAACATCCCTTGCCATTAGACTCATAATGTCTAGTTTCCTAAAAATTCTAGTGGAAAAGATCATATTCCACTTCTCATAATTCAATAAAGTTATTATTCAATTACATGAAGGTATTTAGGTAGGTAGGAATTTTCCAACCGTGATATCATAACACCTTGATCTTTTGAGTGGATTTCCCAATATGTAAATAAAAACTAGTATTTCCTTAGTAATTTCCTCTAAGTCACATCAATTCAACCAAGGGTGAATCCTCCTGATGTAAAATGGTTATGTCAACCCAAAAAAATTCACAATAATTACATGATATATGTATTCATCCCAACAAGGTTTTATCAAACACTTAGTTATATGGTTGTCATTAGTATTCATGTAATGGAATGCTTAGTCTGGCTTAATATTATGTTAAAGGAAATTATTTTTTATGCGTAAAATTTTCTTGTTTTATACTTTATGTGTCTTGTTAATATAAAGTGGGGTTTTATTTAGGTATTAACCATGTTTCCATAAAACATTTTTGAATAACCCATTTATTTTAATTCTCTATTTGTATATTAGTTAATTGATTTATGTGATCTTGTTCTAGCATCCATAAAGTAAACCATGCATAAGTCATAATTAAAATATATAAATAAATGAAATGATGATGAGATTTATCTAATTATTTATTTATTTTGAAGAAAATAAATCAATCTATGTCCCTAGTGATAAAATCCTTGTTCTAGTCTTGGAATAAGTTGTAGCATCCCAACTGTCCCCCTATGAATAAATCATGCTCATTTCATCTCGGTTCCATTTTGAAAATCCTTTTCCTCATCTCCATCTTGAATAGACTTGATGCAGCTTCAGAAAACCTATTTATTTCATATATTTTATAACTCAGACATAGGTGATGGGAGCCAAATAATTGGTTAAGGGGAATTTCATAAAACAACCTTGGACACTCAAGTCATGTCACGAACCAACCCAGGTCGACCCTGAACCAGTCACCCAAGCCAGTCACCCTAATGCCCGGTGTTGCCCTACATAGACTAACTAAGGGGCCCAATACCCTAACAGAGTATAATCTGTACTAAGGGCCACTAGCCAGTGCATAATCTAAACTAGTGCAGCAATCGTTCTCATAATATTCACTTACTATGTCAGGTTCCCATGTCAACACATGTAATAAAAAGGAAAGGGGTGAGTCGAAAAAGTCAATCAAGTAGAACAAACATCACACACAACTCATGTAGTCAACGTACGCCAAAGATCACACCTGATTCACCCCAAAGAGAGTTTTCCAAAATAATGTATTTTATTAAAGTATCAAACGGGCCTTCACCAATTTTAAAGAAAATCCACATTTCTCAAGAGAACCAAAGAACTTGTTCACGCTTCAAAAGATATCATTAATCAATAAACCAGAACTACATTGGAAATTCCATGAATTATTTTTAAAGGCCAAATGGGTATTCTTTCACTACTGGGTGTCCGTTCATCAGGAAAATAGTTCAAGTGTCGTGTATAAAATAAACTCTTTTTACACCAAATAATCATTTAAAAATTAATTATATTATATTATTTCCTATTTATTAAAATTAATAAAATATAAAGAAATTAATAAATTCTGAATTTGAAGGCGAGTGCAGTGGGGTACCTACCTCAATTTGCTTCTTGAACACGATGATGCGACACGCCTCGTAAAGGTGTGCATGAACACACAAGTTAATGATTGTAGTATTGCGGTTTTCCTCACTGGCACACTGCAACAACTGCACAAACAACTAAAAACAAAAAAACATGGACTTAAAACAACCCCAACAAACCAACAACACAAAAAGGACCAGTTTAACATGTTTTCAAAACGTAATTCGCACCACACCAATTAATCACAAAACACTCCAAATTAATAATTTAGTCAAAACAATTAACCAAACAAAAATTATCTACAAAACCACATAATTTATTCTAAAATAGATATACTTAAAAATAATTAATTAATATTAAATAAATTTAAGTCATGAAAGAATTAAAATACCTATAAATTTAAAGAGCCGGTGCAAAGGCATCATACCTCAACTCAAGGTGGAATGGAAATGCACACCCGATAATAGTGTGTGATCACATTCGTGCCTCAACTGTATGATCTAGAAGAATAATTAAACCTTGCGCAATCATGATTGAACTCCAATACATAGGGTTTTAGAAAATAATTAAACCCTCTACAAAGTACGTACTAGCCACAAACCCTTATCGAAGGGGAAGGCCGTCGCCGAAGGGGGATGGCACCGATAAGGGGGAGACGCCGGTGTGGGGGCGATGCCGGTGAAGAGCAGATCGCCGTAGGTCATGGTCCAGGGACGGTACACACTGAACAGGGGACGTCGGGGTTGCGGGTCATGCTGGAGATAGCCGAAGAGGGAAAAAATAGCCAGACATGGGAGATCACACCCGCTGGTCGCCAGAGAAGGCTGCGTTGCACCCTGGAGGGGTGACGGCTGTAAGTCGGGGTGGTGCACCGAAGGAAGATGGCCAGAATTGGGGGGTTTGCACCAGAGACAGTTGGAGAGGAGGTTCGCAGGGTGTCTGTTGGAAAGGGGAGGGGTCGGCATTGTGGTCGGTGTAGGGAGGGTGGTTGGAGGCCGGCGAAGCCAGCGAAAGGGCGCTGGTAGGAGGGAGGCGCACTGGCCAGTGTAGGCAGGAGCACCGGAGAGAGGCTAGTGGACGCTGGGCATGCGGTGCAAGGAGTCAGCGGGCGGTCGATCGGGTGGACGGCTGGTGCAGCAGGGGCTTCATCGGGCGGGTGGAGGAGTGGTGCGGCAGGGGCGAGGCCAGCCGGAGGTGCGAGGGATGAAGGCAGAGGCATGGGCGCGGAGGCTGCAAGGGTGAAGAAGGCGTGGGGAGAGGTGTTACGGGAGGGTGCATCATGCGGGGGAAGGATAAGGGAGAGGGTGAGGGTGGCAGCACCGCACAAACCTGGGTAGAGAAGAAGAAAGGAAAAAAACAGGGAGAAGGCTAGGGTTAGAAGAAAAAAAGAAAAGGAAGTAAAAATAAAAAAAGAAAAAGAAAAAAATATAATAACAATAATAATAATATTAACATCAATAATAATAATAATAATACAAATAATAATAATAAAAACATATCTAATAATAAACTAGAAATGTTAAAAATAATAATTATTATTTTTTGTAACAATTCTTTAATAGTAATTTAATATTATTATTTGTGTCAAAATAATATTATTACTGCAATAAGTTATTTATTTAACTTTTTCATCTCATTTAATTTATTTTATTTGGCTGACTCTAACGCCGCAGTCACACAGGTGCTCAAGCTAACCGCACAGCTTCCGTTAGTCGTGCGGTGCTCGCGCACCAACCCAAATATAAAATGTAGTAATAATAATAATAATTCTTAATTTATACACTAATTAATATTAATTTTAATTATATTATCTATAATAACATTTATAATATTAATAAAATTTTTATAATGATGATAATAAGACCAATTTCTTTTAATAATAATAATATTATTATCTGCAACCATAATAATATTATTTTTAAAATTACAATGCTTCGGTTTCTTTACTTTAATTTCAAAAATATTTTTCTCATCTAGTTTTTATTTTATTCATTTCATTTATTTTAATGTTAGGCAACCACACAATCCGCGTGCAGCTCAAGTGGTCGTGTGTGAACCGTGTGGTGAGTTTTGTCCAATCCAAAAGTGATTGCATGGGTGTCTGGCCATAACCTCACAATCTCCAGATTGTACTCTGCACTTACGCCTGATGTCGTCGAGCCCCAAAACATGAATTTTTAAGTCAATGCTCAAAATTTTTAAATAGGGTCTCACCCGAACCCCAACCTGAGCCAGAACTAAGGAAAAATAAAAACCCAAGTGTGACAAGTCATACATAATAAAATAAGGAGGTATGACTCACATGCCATCATATTTATTATAATAAAAATTAATTAAAAACCATGTAATAAAATTGAATGAAATAAAACCAACACAATTGTAGGTCTGATCAAACTCGTGATCCTACATACACATGTAATGATTATGTATTTAAGGAAACTAACTACCATTTTTTCAATTCATTCTTCAATAAGATAAAAACTCACCAGAATTAATCTGATTAACTGTCTTATTAATCAATTAAATAATTTTTTCTTATTTCATCCAATCATCCTAAAATTATAATCTACTGTGATTTTAAATAAAAAATATTTTTTATTTTATTTAAAACTCAATAAAATTTTACACAATTTTGTACTTGGGATAAACTTGGTGAGTACCTTCCCAAAATATTTAGTAAGGTTATAAGTATAAAAAATGCACTCATACGTCATATTATGTACTTGTAATGTGTCATAATTTCAAGGTGTGTACACCCATTTAATGATAGATGGAACACGTGAAAATTACTTTTCCTATAATGTTTAATGAATTGAGTATTTAGTATATAGTAACTATACATGATTCAATGTTTATAGAATTAATTTCACATTTAATATAATATAAAACCTAATAACTAGCATGTAATGCTAATTTAATTCCACATGGATCTAAGGTCGATGAGGTTTAATGTAGTAAATAATTAAATTTAATATTTCCACATAAATAGGTAAAGTACATGACATGTTTAGTCCAACCACATCACATGTATATATCTTCATTGGATATCCCTAGTACATGCCTATGGACTTAGTATGTACTCATCATAGACATTTATGAAGTATATGGTTCTTACTTAGGATCACATGACTATCAATCTTTATACATTGTGTATTAAATACACATAGTGTATTAATTACATGAGGCGGTTAGGCCCTGTGTTTTCCACCATGAAAACACATGGAGTACATGATGTGTATTCAGTATACATTGTGTGTACTCTAGAAAAGTCATGTTCCACCCTAGCTGGTCAACACATAGTGAATTTATTTCATGCATTATATACTAATTACAAGATTATCTAGAATCCATGTGGGAATCCATATGCAATGAACAAGGATATATGATGTGTAACAAAGGGGTACACTCTATGTTGTCTTACATTATCTATCCATAATTCATGGAACCTCTGGATGGGTTATTCATATGTGATATTCATTAATTATTTACCAATCATGGTAATATGAGTAAGAAAAAAATAAATTTATGAAGATATTTCGACCTAGGATCAAGAAATAATTAAAACATGAAATGAATTTTAACTTTTAAATGAGAAGTGATTAGTAATCAAGTAAATAATTATAAATATAAATGTTACCCCTCAAATACCACTTGATGGTTCTAGGTGTAGTGGAAGTGCTTATCCAGGCTGATCCTGACTCAAAAAATGTCATATTCGATGGATCATTCATATATTGTACAAGATGTAAAGTTTTTGACCAATGAAATTTTTCTAATCGGATATTGACAAGAAGGGATGTCTGAACCAAGAGGAGATATTTATCATATTAAATTTATAATTAATTTAGTTAAATCAGAATAAGTAATAAAAATTTATTGACATATTTATTTACAGTATATTTTATTCATTTGAAACCCTTTTCTATAATTCATCATTGCGCTTGTAGGATCCAAGTGTATAATCCCTTTAGTGGTGATCCACGTGTTCTTCGATGGTATATAAATGAAACCAATGAATTGATGGGTAGAAGCATGGTCAATATATCATCTTGTGATGGCCATCTTGATCGATTCATATTTCTTCAGTCTTAATGAAATTTGAATAATATCCTCATTCTTAAGAGGATGTGAGAAGAAAGAGGAGGGTTGTAGTGTGAATTTTTTTTGTACATTATGATTATCGATTTTATCCACATAGGAAATGCATTAGGGGATTATTTATTAATCTATGGTTAGGGTTTTTAATTTAATTAATTGGAAAATTTTCACTAATAAAATGGTAAAACCATGTCTGACCCCATTCTATGTATTATAATAATAATTTTTTTATTAAATATCATGTACTAACTGGAACAGCGATAAATATAATTTTACCAGATTGTAAATTAATTTTTATCTCGAGAAAAAATATTTTCCTGCTAGTCCTTCTTAAAATTTATTGAATACTTGAATAAAAAAATTATTTAGTAAATAAATAATTAAATAATTATTATATATCCTTGTAATTTTACTATTACCCTACAAATAAATATTTATACAATTAATGTGATCGTTAATCCCGAATAAAATTATTCCTCTACCTTGAGAATGTTATTTATTCCAATAAGTAAATTGTAAGTGAATTTAATTGAGATCAATGAAGACACATAGTGTATGACCTTATAAGATTTTTTATTATTGTCATTACATGGGCTTTCCTAAATTCTAAGATTATTGTCTTGCAACGGGTCAAGGCACCAAAGAGAAAGAAGTTAATGTCACAACTTCGATGTCCACATAAAAAAATCATTATGTAATATAATTATATATCATAATATATCATCAAGAAGGTTTCACAACCTTGTCATCAACCTATATGCTTGATATGACTTTCACTGACTATTTGAAATAACCTTATCAATACACCATGGCCATGGAATATAATACGATCATTCTATTTCAATAAAATAACTATGATATCGACTTTCATTAATATATAAGGGAAAAATTATTCCTTAAAATTATTCATTAATAATATTTTATTTTTAATTAACCCAACACAACCTACATCCTATGAACATATGGCATGCAAAGAAGATCTTATGGAGACTCTAACATGAAACCACCTTGAGACACGATAGGGCTTATACCACTAAGTTTTTTCCCAAGGGAACACCACTAAAAAAAATTATAACAAAAGAAATAGTAATGGTGGTGGTAGGGGTGGTGGAAAAAACTATAATAACAACAACAAGCATACTTACAGTAAATTGTTGATATTATATATTATATATAAAATGATAAATATTTATCATGTTTTATAAATTATGGTGGTAATCAACATGGTTCAAAGGCCTTATAGTTTTTTATTTATTTTTTAGGATAATACAATTTTTAACAGGGTTGAGAGGGAATGCTTACATGAACCATAGAACTAGAGGAACAAGTCCCATTACATTACATGATGGCCCAAATACCCAACTATACTAGTACTACCCCTTACCAAAATCTTCTTCCTTGATGGTGTTCCCCAGCTTACAATACCTAGAACCTATGGCTAGTGTAATACCTCCTCATTCTTATAATCTGATTATCTCTAGTCTGGTGGGTGCTAATTACTTTGATTCCTCTTTTGGGTTCTGCTCCCATGTGGTCTAACTAGATTGCTTCATGGCATGAAGGCCATGTTCCCTGAAAGGCATTGACCTGAAGGAATGATATGGCATGAATGCCTTGTGGCCCGAAGGCCTGTGGTATCCTTAAGCCCTGAAGGCCCAAATCTATGACATGTTGGCCCATATGAGATGAATATTTTTATAGCTAAAATAACTACTATAGTTCCTACTATAGTAACTCCTATAGTGAATCAAAAAATTCACCTCTATAGGTGTTTGATCTTAGTATTCTTATATATATATATATATTAATGTTAATGCCAAAAATTTATATGTTATTTCAGTAAATGTTACATCATAATATATATATTATGTTAAGATCTATGACAAATGGTTAATAAAAATAATAACAATGATGATGATCATGATTTATTATTTATTATTTATAATATCTTCTCTTTTATTATTATATTTTTTAAAAAATAAAATAAAATATTAAATTATCATCCCCATTTTAAGGGGATGATCAAGGGTTCCTTTATTTTGTTGTATGTGGTATTTTATTCTATTTAACTTGGTGTTATTGAAGTAGGTGGGGGGTTTATTTTTTTCACTATTTTAATAAAAAAACATACTAGTTTAACATTTTTTATATAATAAAATACTAAATTTCAAAATCTTACTAATTATTTTTGTTCATTACATTATTGATGAGAGTGGCTAAGTATTCCCATAAAATGAATTATTAAAATAGAACACCAGTTGGAGAGATATTTTTATTAAAAAACCATGATTCTATCAGTTAACACGCAAATTAAAAAAAAGAAGGGAGAGAGTTTCAGGGATCACACAGGTTGCCAATATCTCCATCCACACCCTAGAGGCACTAGGTCGGGGTGGAACAATTATACAGCTTGTCTCATGGTTTCCATTATTTGATGCATGATCTTGTGAAAGACAATTTCCAAGTAAAGGAGAGTAAGGTGAATGGAAAGGGAAATCAATAAGCCGAGAGCCACCACCAGGAGCCCCAATGTGAAGAAAACTACAATGAATTTAATCTAAACCACCTAAATAGATATATTATATGGAGTTCATGGGAATTTCAGAATGATTTTGAATAAGAGAATCTAGATGAGGAGGTTCTGATGGGTGATGAAAGTGGAAACCATTCATTGGAACATGATGTGAAAATCCCCAATGATAACCTGAAGTAGGCTCAGTAAATCCATCTTCTACTGGGGAAAATGATACTGGGGGATCTTCTAATCTGTGGTAGTGTTTTTTGTGGTGTCATATATTCCAAAAAACAAAAATTGATTATAAGATTCTCAAAATTCATCATTCCCCAACAGAATATGGATCTGTTAAGCCTACTCAAGGTTATTGTAAGGGATCTATAGATCATACACCATAGATAAGATTCCCCTTTAATAACCCACTGAAACCTCTTCATCCTTACTCTATTATTCAACATCATTCAATGTTTCCCATTCACCACATTGTATAATGATTCCTTTAAGGTGATTTTCATCAGATTCATGGCAGTTTTCTTCACATCGGGGCTCCTGGCAGTGCCTCTCATCTTTTAGATCTTCCCCTCCATTCTCTTTAACCTTATATCCTTGAAAAGTATCTTCCATAAGATCAATAATCAACAAATGGAAACTTCAAACAATATGTATCAATGTTTCACCCCAACCCATCACCACTAGGATGTGAACGGAGACGTCGGACACCCATGTGATCACTAGAACACTCTCCCATCATTGTTTCATTATTTTTTTACTCTGTGTGTACGCTGATGCAAGAACAATTTTTTAAATAAAATTGTCTCTCATTGTGGCGTACTTTTTCAATAGTTTTTTTTGAGTCAAAATTTTCCACTTTCATCAATAATATGGCAAACATCTATAATTGGTTGTATTTCGAACTTTAGAATTTTCATATATATGAAAAGTTAAACGAGTATTCTTTTTCGTAAAAAGGTAAAAAACATAAATCCCTCACATATATCAATAACTGAAATTTAAATAGAATAAAAAATCCAACAAAAATCAAAAATAATCTATGGTTTTCCCCTCAAAATGGTTATGTTAATTGAATTTATTAGTTTATTTATGTTTTATAAATTATATAATAATAATAATAATGATATTATTAATAATAAATCAGTATTGTGAGCATTGTTATTATTTTTTGTTCTTTTATTATAATTCTATGTATATAATATATATCTATTATGACATAACATTTACTAATATAACATATATGTGTTTGATATTATCATTATATATTTATATATATAAATTTAACAAACGATTATTTCACATATAATTTATAAAACCTGATAAAAATCTATAATAATAAATATAATAGAAAATGTCAAGAATTTCTTACCATTATGCTTATTGTTTTTATTGTTTTTTCTTTTGTTGTTACCACCACCATCATCAAAACTATTATTTTTGCTATAATTATTTTCAGGGTCAACCATGAAGATGTAGTTTCTCAAGAAAAACCTTAAAAATGTCTCACTTTTATATTTTTTTAAATATAATTAATTTACTATTAAAGAAATGAAGTCCCAATTTCTTTATATCAAGAATATATTGAAAATTTGTAAACAAAAATATAAAGGTGACTAATACAATTTAATGATATCTTATTCCACTATATCATTTTGATAAAATAATAGCATTTTGAAATTAAAAAAACATATATTCCAACTAATTACTTTTATTCAATTCAATTCATGTTGTGTATCATTAACTATAAAAATAAAATAGTAAATTTAAATTTAAACCAACTTTTAATACATATAATTAAACAAATAAAACTAAATGTTCATCAACTAAATCCAAAATTATAAACAGAATTATCAAGAAGAATAAAATATGGAAATAAAATAGTAAATTATAAAATCAGGTTTAGTATTTAAAAACACTTCATGTTTTCATTTTTTAGATTAATATGTCATTAATTTTATTTTTTTTGATAATTATAAAATAATTGAAGACATTTTTTGGATAATAAAAGAATAAAATATTTTCTAAAAAACATAGCAAATTTTATATAATCTAATAGATTTCATAATAAAAAATTTTAAATTTAAAACAAAAAATATTTTAAATAAACAAAATTTAATGTAGTATTTTGGAAAACTAAATGTAACAAAATGGTGCAAGGAGGATAGGTGAGGTAATCATCTACACAAGCACACATGTTCAAGGAGGGAGGGAAAAAAGAAAGGGTGAGAAGAAGAGAAAGGTTGGGTTGGATATGTCGATGAGGGAAAGTCGCTATGGAAGATGAAAAGATACAGACAACATTAATCAATTCTAGATAATGTGGAAAATCATGGACTCGAGTAGGAGGAATTAAGGGAGGATGAGGAAGACCTATGGTATTGCCCAAAGTCCTCGTATGAAGAACACTGAGAAGGATCAGCAACACACCAAGTTCATATGGTTTCCCCTTGATTCTCCCACCCCACTTCTATGAACCTTCCTTCCATTCATTTTTCGTACTCACCCTTCGCAGTTTACCAGTCTCCTTCCCAATATAGCCTTGAAGGTGGTTTCAGTCATAGTGTTAGAAATGCTATTTATTATGGTGATTAGGGGAGTTAAAATCATATTTAAAAAAAAATAAATCCATAAATATGAATATGTTTTGACTATATATAATATACACCTTAAATCCTCCATTAGAAAGGATCCTGGGAAATTTTGAAGGATGTAGAAGAAAAGGAATAGGAGGAAGGTTCATAGAATAATGGTGGGAGACTAAAAGAGAAACTGCCTGGCCTTGGTGCATTGGTGAGCCTTCTCAGGAGAATTATATATTTCCCACATTACTAAAAAAACTATGATGTAGTAAAACTTAATGTAAAAATCATTTATTGGAATAGGTAAAAAATATTAATAAAGAAAAACGTTTTAAAATAAATATAGGTTATACATTTCTAAATATATATATATAAGAGAATAAAATAAATAAATATTTTTAGAGATTAGGATAATTAAAATTTTAAAATAAATGGGATTTATAAAAACTAATAAAAAAATGCCATAGAGTTAATATAGTTACAAGATCTATGTTCATTCAATCAATGTTCGATTCATCCTTTCAATCATTTTAATCATTCTAGGAACAATTTTTTCATATCGAATTACATTCTTTCTCTAGTAGTACTGTAAATTTCAACTACAAGAAATAAGTTGTTTCACATGGGTTCTGAAAATCGCTACAAAATAGAATGCTACTAAACACCTTATTTAATTTTCCTTCCAGCATACTCACCATCATTTTAGATCTCATAATATTCACCTTATATATTGTTCCTCTCACCACCATAGATTTACCAAAACAAAATCTCCAAAAAAAAATTAACTTGTGTTCCAGGAATTATACTCACACCACTATAACATATCCTTATAGAGTAAATGCTACATTTTATCAATACTAAAAGAGGATCACTGATAAAGGGGGGACTTTTATCAGTACTGAGTAAAATAACTAATAAACGTGGTCTTTATTAGAACTACAATAGCATTGATAAATGCTGGATTTTAAAAGTGATTTTCTTAGCATTGATAAAACCCCCATTATAAGTGTTTTCAAAACCTTTATTATTAATTTTTTAGTGTAGATAAAGGATCCCCTTTATTTGTGTTTTTCTTTGCATTGATAAATGGTGTCCTTCATAAAAAAATATAAATTATTAAAAATGACATTTTAATATATAAGTATATTTTTATTGATATATAAAAAAATATCTACCTAAATATGATATAGTTTATACTAAAAATTTATTTACTCTTAATATATAATATATTAAGTGAAAATGGTTTTAGAAACAATTAAAAATTTATAATAATTATTAATTTGTAAATTTTTATTTGGAAATAGTTATTCAATAATAATTTGTGATATAAATGATTTATGAATTAATTATTATCTTATGTTATGTTGAACACATGACTTAACTATCAAACGACCATGACATTTGATCCAGGTGTTTGTTTAGGATTTATGAGATATCAAATCGAATCTTGTGAAGATTTATACATTTTCAAGACCTAGG
Organism: Viscum album; assembly: GCA_963277665.1. Classification (NCBI taxonomy): domain Eukaryota; kingdom Viridiplantae; phylum Streptophyta; class Magnoliopsida; order Santalales; family Viscaceae; genus Viscum; species Viscum album. Next base: position 424,850,210 of record OY728134.1, read on the forward strand.
GGAACCCCCATTTTTTGTATTTTCTTTGTAAAAAATGTCTTAAATGCCTCCAAAACTTATTTTTTAGTTTCGAAACTCATATTTTTCAATATTCGATAGAATATTTGCTTTTTTTAAGAGGGAAATCATGTCATTTTTCTATAGAGACTTAATTTATACTTAGATATTAGTTTCATTTGGATATTATGGTTCTCAAATATTAACTATTTTTATATTTTATGTATACTTATAATTAATTATATACATATATATTATGGAAAACATCTAATTGAAAAATTATCGTTAAAGCTTGGGATTGAGGTAAAGGGGTTCTTTATGTTTTTGGATCTATTATGGAGAACGTTTGGCTGGTGTCTTCTAAGCTATCATCTTGTGAGTTTTCCTCTATTAGGAATAAATGTAAAGATGTTTCCCATTTTCTTACCTCTTTACTGGGTGGTTGGTGTCCCTTTTTGTGGTTTGCTTCTTTTCCTCCTAACATGTGTAATGTTACTTTGACTAATCTATTACCACAATTCATATCATTCCTATCAAGAATATATATATTTGTATATAGTTATATATAAAAATTTAATTGTATAAATAAATATTCAAACATATTTATATATATAATATCTTTTTAAATATACAATCATATGTAAATAAAAGTTAACTATCCATTTTATGTAAAATAATATTTTAACCATTTTATTAACCATATCAAAATGTTTGAATATATATATACCTACAAAAATGTATATAAGTGTTTATGATTACTAATTCTCATAAGTTTTACATGGAAAAAATTAAATTCAAAAAATTAAATTTAATGATTTTTGATTGATTTTCCCGAAAAGGAATGATTTTATAAAAATAGGGGTAATTTACATTTCTAGAGTTAATTTGAATAAAAATAGGTGAAAATGTTAATTTTTAAAGTTTGATTTTGGTATGAATTTCCAGAAAAAATGTGGTGAATATCCTCTATTAATAAGGTTATTTGGACTTTTTACTGTACAAAAAACATAATAAATAAGCGACCTTTGCAGCGCATAACTGATGTAAAATGGGTTTAATGTGGGTGCTATTCACACTTTCCAAAATGGTGCCACTTCATTTCTTCTGTGCATATCCCCGCCTCAGACATTTCTGCCTTGCAACTACCATGATCAACACCGCTGGCCCGTGGAAACCAATCACCAAATTCCACTATTGCCGCAACTTCTCGATTAAGGCTTAAATCAACAAAATCCACAATGAATCATCGAAATTCAATGGTAGAGCTTGAAGAATCTAGGTGATTAAATTTGAGCATCATATGAGGAAGAAGATGTCATGTTCGAGGGAAATAGAGTCCATGACCATTGTTGCGCTATAGTGAGGAAACTAGTGGCCAAGGATGGTGTGCTATCGTCAATATTTTCCACCGAAAATTGCCACTGTCACCTCCAATAATTGTATTCTACTACTTTGTGATATAGGTCATGCTATGTCCAGGGGAGAACTGCTATCGTCATTATTGGGGAGAATCCTGATCATAGGCCAAAAATTTGCCTACCAAAAATTGTGAGAAACCTGTTGAAAAATGGAAGTGATATAAGTAGAATAAATAAATCAGAACGCAGGATTTTTTAATGTGGAAAAACCCTCCCATATAGAAGATTAAAAAAACCACAGGGTAATTCTCAAAAATATCAACTTTGAAACAGAGAATACAAGAATAAAATTAATTCCCTAAATTTTATCTTCTTTTTCTTAAAATTCTAGGAGGGAGTCCCATTCTTTTTCATTATCAAGAATACCCATTAGGTTGTTCCATATTTTTTCATTATACTCTTCCTTGACTTTTTCTTATTCCATCATAAATTCACTAGCTCACACCTTCTTGACCTCATGCTCATCTTTATTTACCTATGCTTCTTCCTCAAATTTTATTGATTGTATTAATTTGACCTCCTCCTCTTCTTCCTCTTAAACTGTCCAATCAAAAATTTCAATAAAATTTATTTCCTCTTCTTCATACAATTATGAAAGGATTTTTCTTTATTCTTCATTGAATTTTTGTATGTATAGAAGGGATGCCTCACGTTATTATACTTATTAAAAATCTAGAGGTTCAACTTCTTTATTATTTCCAAAATACTCCATGAAATGTTCATAGTTCTCTACCTATGATTTTTCTTCCTTTTTATTTTATACAGTACTGAATTCATCCACCTTTTTATCCTCTTCATCTTAAAACCAAGAAATCCTTGTATTAGATTTTAATGGTATGTTTCATACTACGGAAGTGAAATTATAAATAAAATGATAAATATGAGTAATAAAACCTCCATATTAATTGAGATAGGATTCATTGTCATCCATCTACTTATACAAAAATGGATTGAATTTGGTGAGCAATGTGGCTAGTCTGTCATCTGATTCATGCTCCAGAAGTTGTTAGAAGAGATGGTCTTCTTGAATGTTTTTTTCTTGAGTTTGTTTTGTATCAATAGCATGGAATTTCTCCACCTCTTTACATATGTTATCTTCAAACTATCATGTATCTGCATTAGAAACAATGGGTATGAAACAATTAAAATGAGAAATAATTTTGAAAAGCTGAGTAGTCAATTATCAATGCTCTTTGAGTTCAGCCTCATTATAGTCTATCCTCTTGTCCATCACTTCAATGCACTGAGCAAGAAATCTGGTTAGTCTTTCTTCAGGATACACCTCTTGAGTTTTCTGAAATTAGGAGTCTTCATGGGAGTATAGTTAGGCCCAACAAATTCCTTGGTAGTCTTGATAGTCATGAGCTCCTCTATCAAGCTTATAGTATATTTCATTCTACTATTGGGGTCGGAATTCATTATACTCATGAGAATATTAATCTTTCCAACTATCATTATGTTGTGTCTTCCCTTCTTAATTCAATGTTTCCCATATGGTTGGATACTCCAAATATTCAATGTATTTTGGTGGTGGTGCGGTATAATATTGGGTCATCTGGAATCTCATCCTGCACACCATGAAACACTACCAAAAGTAAAATATATGATAACAAAAATATGACTACAAAATTAATTAACTAAAATAAAATTAGTAGACATAAATGGGATAATAATAGTCTTTTACCTAAGCAATCGATCTTGATTCATCTATAATGCTCTGCTGCTCCCCAGAAATAGTGCCAAAATTTGATGCACCTGAAGGTTTTGTTAATTTCTCTAGGCATGATTCAAATTAGAAATTTATATTAACCTTAACTATACTAACAATATAACCATATTATAGTAGAATTTTGGGGTCAAACCCATAGAGAGAGGGGAATTTGGTGATGAAAACTCTTGAAAAAAGGTTGGGTCACTCTAATTTCTAATTTATTTTACTAAACTAATAATTTAATTTAAATAAATGAATTCAAATAGAAAAACATAAGATAGGGGAATCAGATTCCAAGGTAGTTTTTTCAAAATAAATTAATTCCATTTCTCTCTCAAAATAATTATATTAAATAGGTGTGCAACAAAAAATTATTAAAGAAAGAAATGTCCATTTCCTATCAAACTACCTTTGAATCCCAATTCATCATGGTTATATGAACAAAAATATCTAAAGTGAATTAAGTTCATATTATCAAAATTGTAAGAATAATTACATTAAATCATCATGAATAAATCATCTCAATAATGTTGGGGTTCATTCATTATTGAAACATACAGTCAATGATTCAATGATGAATAAATTAGACATGTAGTCTCAACATGATACTATTGAATAAAATCAATTTTATGAGTGAAATCAAATAAAACAATGTTGGTATGCACCCCCTTTAACCGGTCCCCTTCTTCCCTATGGGTTTAGCCAACCATCGCCAGGTGATCCCCAACATCGATTAAACCTAAATCCATAAGAGGGAGATTAAGAAATAAATAATGAGAAGGTGATGAAGAAAATAAATATATTGGAATTAAAACTATAAAATATTCAATAATTACATGAAATAAAGGAAATAAAAGCATAAACGAAAACTTATCTATGAAGAAATTGGGTCGGAATGCTGTAGTAGTCTCCCGATGGTCGATCCTCCAGCGTGGAATTCCATCCTTGAGTGGAGCTTTAGACTCTCCATTTATAGGATCTATATGGGATCCATTATTAATTAATTCCATAAAGGAATGGTCCAGGTGGGTCCCATGTATAATATTTGGTAAAAAATTGAATATTCTATGATTATGGGAAAAAATGTTCTGGGAAATTACACCACATGTAACTGAGTTTCTCCACATGTAATTCTCTATTTGGAAAGTTACATCACATGTAATTGACTAGGATGTTTTAATTTTCTTAACCTTGTGTCCTTCCACGATGTTAAATTCTATTTTAAATCTATAGAAGTCTCATTTTCCCTCCCTGGAAGTGCTCCATGATCATCCTTAAAAATTCAGTGTCATGCCGCTTCACTTCCCTTGTAGTGTAAAGTGCCTTTTTGTTCCTCAATTCCATTTTTTTCCTTCCTTTTGCTCCAAATTTGAATCCTACATAAGAATTTTAAAAACATTAATATAAGATAAATATATTATATTAAATAAATTAATATATGGTGAATTCATATATAAAAACCCATCAAAATATGTATACAAAATAGTGTTTCACCCTTTATCAACACTAAAAAAGAATTGATAAAATAATGTCTTTGTGAATACTAGAAATTCACTGATAAAATGGTGCCTTTATCATATCTTTGTTTAGCACTGATAATGGGTGCCTTTAACAATAGTTTTTAGCGCTGCTAAAGTTGACTTCCTTTAATCGGTGTTTTGAACTTCAACACATTTTTATAATTGAAAACGCTAATTTCTAATGCTGATAAAATCCAATTCTATAATAGTGAACTTTCCTCATATTGAGACCAGGTGGTTTTGTCTCATATTTAAACAATAAAGGAAGATAAATTTATGTTTTATTTTGTGTTCAATATATAGGTCCTTTGATAATGTTTAATATTATTTATATTTTTTACAAAAGACTTATACTTGATAGAGAAATCTTGGATGAATGGACTATGGTGGCTAGATAAAGTAGGTTAAAATGAGAAGATCAGATGAAGGATGTAACCAAATTTATGTTTGAATAAATTCATTTTTTCATAACATAGAGTTTTCATGGACAAAATAATTCTATATATGTCATCTATATAGTTTTCACTTGATAAATAATGGTTATTTGTTCCTCATATAGATCAATGTTTGTATGTTCACCGAACATTATAGTTTTTAAGGAAATGTTCTACTGATGAAGAATGATAATAGAAAGATCTAACATAGGTTTCATATTGAGTTCACCAGGTAGAGAAATGGTTGTGAGTCCACTGGTTGAAAATTTTTAATTTCATTAGAGAGAGGGTTCCATTAAAAGGAATCAAAAATATATATCTGAGATAAGTCCATTGGGTAGAATAACTCGAATTCATTGGATAAAGGAATCATATTGAGCATTACAATAAGGCGAAGTTCCTAGGATGTTGTATTGAATGGAACATTACCATATGAAGGAGATCTTATAGAGGAGTTCTAGATAAAGTGTTAAGGGTATTTTTAGAATTTTTGTATTGAAATTATTATTGATGATGCTGAGATGGAAGTTCAATGAGTCAATAATCATGAATGGAATATAGTGATTTTGTACATGATTCTAGGGTGTATGATGAATGGTTGAAGCTGATATTTAAGGAAAGCCTTGATGAAGTTGGTTACCTCTAATATTTTTGGATGATTTAAAGAATCCAGGTGAATAATGTTTTCATATGGATATTCGAAGTTTGAGCAGAAATTTTGTGTTTTAATTTCACATAAATCCCTTGATTTTTGGACATATACTACATATTTAAAGGGGAATAGGTGAAATATGAATAATTTTATAATGTTTTTTATTACATGTTAATTGTTGTATATGTGAGGTGTTGAAAGAATACATTTAGAGTGATATTTTACTAAAGCATCATATATAGTATAAATGGATAATGTTGTATAAGAAATAGGATACCATATAATGTTTTACTAGACTAAGGCTACCAATTGAAGAACCTATCAGATGAAGTGGTATCATATAGAGGATACCAGATGAATCAGTACAATTTTGATGCTATCAGATGAAGAATATATAAGATGAATAAGGTATCAGAAATATGGTACTTAATTGAGGTCACCAGATAGAGAATATATCAGACATATATTTTTTAACAAATAAGTTCAATAAGAAATTTCTTACTCATAGTTATTCTAGAAATATATAAGGATGAATAATATTCTATTAGATTTGGTGTTATATATTTAATTATTTTTTCTTTATAATAAATGTATAATCAAAGAAGTAAATATTTATTTAAATATATTATTACATGTTATTAATAATTCTTCATGAAATTAATGTAATAATGTTCTAGATTATCTATCACATTAAAATGGAATAACATCTCTCTATTATGATGAGAAACCTGATATGTCATAATAATATTCTTAAAACCTTGTTATATGGTTTGATAACATTAAATTATGAGGAATATAGTATATTTATAATCAATTATAATTACTTGTTAGCATATGAGACTTTATCTCATGAAGATCATACTTAGTAGTATCCAATATGGGAGATCATGAGAATAGATCATCCTGTAAATCATTTTTTTTTCATTTTCATAAGCCGGTTTAGGGGAACCGGTACCCCAAACCGGTTTAAGGAAAACTGGAAACCGTACAAGCACTTCCCACCACATACAATATTCAACAAAGTTCAAATTTCAAATTTCAAACTTCAAATTTCGAAATTCAAATTTCAAACCAAGCAGATCCACCGAACACCAAGTGTTCCACCTCGTACAGTGCGCCCATCATCGCGCTTCGAAAAACACGAGCCCCACCTCGATCAACGAACCCAATAACACGTAGCACCAGCCACGTGCCCCACCTCGAGCAGTGGACCCATCATCATGTGTCACCGCCGGTGATACAATCCAGCCGGCCACCAAACAGATCACCGGCAAGCAACACCGGCGACCGTCGTTGTCATCATCAACCTGCAAAACGCCGGTGAGCAATATTGACGTCCTTCATCACCATCACCATCGGAGGAAACCCGACACCGCATAATCACCGGTCCAAACCAAAATCCATGAGCAAACATAAGCTCATCCGCTCAACAAACATTCATAGATCCAAAAAAATCAAACGCAACAGGTACGCCTCACAAACCAGAGAAACCAGAAAATAAGAACATAACAGCGAATCACCAACATCGCAGAAAAAATCACGAATGAAACCAAGTCAAACTTAGGAACACCATCCAACCGCGCAAGAAACGCCCTATTTCTGAAGCACCCGCCGCCACCACCAAATCGGCCGCTTCAGACACAACGAAACCCCAACGCACTCACCTAAGAAAAGCTTGAACCCCATGCATCACCGTCGCAAGAGTGAGACCATCAGACACTGAGAAGCTCACCGCAGGACACCCGCGAGCTACCGAGAATGGACCCAGGAGCGCTCCGTAGAGTATGCCATCGACGGGGACCGGTCTTACACCTGTAGGTCTAAACCAGCAACTACCGAAGCCCAAAGAGAAACTCCACAGCAAGGTAAGACCACGAAACCGTGAGATTCCGTAGAGATCCTGAACTACTCACCAAGCTCGAGGGGAATGCCGCACCTTCCACAGCGAAGGGGCGGCGGCGGCGAGAGGAGAACCCTAGAACGGGAGCCCTTTACGGGCGCATCCTACCATTCCATGAGAATAGATCATCCAATAGTAATTTTACAGATCTATGTGTCATTGGATATTCTTCTTTACAAACATGTGTAATGGTACTTATACATAATTATTAATATTAATACATGTGTTGGACACACATGGGACTTTAGTGAGATATTTTCTAAGAGTGGGGTGAATTTGGATATGAAATTCATTCATGTTTCTCTACATACATGTGAAACTCTCACTGTCCTAACTGATCTTGACCACACATGTTAGTAGGGTCACTATTTTTTCATCTGTTAAGGGATGATCCTATTAATTAAATATCTTATCAAATCCTTATCCAGATAATATCAATGATCACTCAATCAAGATGCACTAAATGTTTTCCCACCGAATATAAGATAATAGACCACAGAATAAACAAGAGTTTTACTTGGTTTACCTACATTGGAACCATCCAAGAAGTAGACACCAATGTTATGCCGATTTGAAAAAAAATCCAATAATCTTCTCTTGTCTGATGGAAATAATGTTTTGGATGTGGTTACTCCACACTAGGATCACTGAATTTACAATATTTTAGGTTTGGATCACTGTTACTTAAGGGACACTCCCTCTTTATTATCACACTTCTCATTAATTCATGTGGGAATTTATTTTGGATCATAGTCCAATACCTAACTTCACTATCTGATAGTTAATGCACTGATTAGGTCCCATTGATCTACATGTTTCTCTTTCACATACTGGTTGTGAGAATTACCATTGCAGCATATTCTCCTTCATTTTTGTACCAGTCTTCAAGGAATATCTCATTTGGGAAGGTATAGAATAAGTTCCAATAACTTTATGTATTTTAAAACATAAATCTTTCCTAAAACCATTGCACTACTTTCTCAAAACATTCCTCTTGTTCATGAAACGTTTCACTTTCATGAAACTCATACTCATTCGTGATACTCAAAACCTTTCTTAAAGCATTATAAAACATCATGGAAACCCATAGTCAAATTGAAACAAGTACTTGTTTCATGGAACATATGTTCTTATGAATCCTTCACACATGGAATGAAAATATTTAAACATGTAAATTATGAAATGAGTTTAATGAAACATCTCTGAGCTCTTAAAAAATGTATGAGAAAGTGCCTGAAGGTGTTACTCAGTAACATTGAAAGTTGTTTATTGATATTAACAATGATGCATTTCATATGGTAATTTCATATTTTATAGTATTTAAATAATATAAACACAGTGACATTATAATTTTTTTAGTGTTTCTATTTTTTAGGAATTATCTAAAAAATATTATCAATCATGAGAAACAATTCATTCCACACAATACTGTGTCTCAAAGTTCTTCAAGAAAAATAAAAATAAAGGTTTTATTTTATTTATTATTATTTATATTATTTTATGATAAGTTATTGTTTTTCTATAAATGTTATATATTTTATTTATAAATAATAATGATATTGGTCACTCTATTGGTCGGTCAGAGATTTGTGTCTTAATGTTCATTGAAAACAAGATATCATTTTTGTGAATGAGACTACTAGAGACATTAAAGTATGTAATTTTCCTTATTATTTAATGTTATTTCATTACTGTAAAAAATAATGATTAAAAAAATATAACAACAGACAATCCTTAAACCTGATTCAATGGGGTTGGTTACATAGATCAAATGGTTTTAATTGCCTCTATTAGAACCGTTTGATCCACGTAGTCAGCTCTAGTGAATTGGATTTAAGGATTGTTTTTTGTTATAATTTTTTTCATTATTATGATTTTATAGTAATGAAATAACATTAAAATATAATTATTTTTTTCAATTAGATAATATTATGAAGTTTAGATAATTTAAAAAATTCATAGTTAATATTATTATTTTAATATGTTAAAATTCAATAAACATGGGATGTGAACCCTTCATAATCATTATGGTTTTCCTAGAACAATGAAAACTGCAATAATTTTAGAGAAGGTGCATCCTGAGCATGTACTAGGGAAGCGTTATGGGCCTATTCCATCCTCTGTTATTGGTAGGACATTATAATCATTTAATTCAACCCCCAATGGGAGTTTGAGCAGTGACACTAATTGGGGCACAAAATGAGAAATTTCAATGTTAAAATAAAGTGTGAATGAACGTGACACTTATAGAAAAAGACAAGATCTGTGGTAGTTAGCAATGGTAAATGTTTTTGTTTCTACATTTCATAGGATGATAGGCATGACCCCCAAGTAATTTTATGTTCTTATATCTCATCATTCTAAGGAAAATTTAAAACTCCATAGATCAATAACATATTTTCAAAGAACACATACATTTTCTCATAAAACTAGAAGATTATTTATTTCAGTTGTCATCTCAATGATAAACCCATAAAAATAATCATGGTAGGGTACATAGGTCTAGAATATTTATAAATTGAAGGATTCCATGAATAAAATAAAATATTTTGATTTATATTTCTAGAAACCATAAGAGTTTTCCTTCTGATGTGTGGTGTTCTCATAATGACTCAATAAACAATTTTAAAAGATACCAAAGCCTTTAAAACCCTTAATTAGGTAGTAAAAATCAAGTAAAAAATTCATATGGTTGTTAAATATTAGGAAAATGAATGTATATTGAATTGTAAAATATAGAAACTGACAAATCATCAATCCGAGTCATGGTTTTCCTGGGATGCAGTAAACACATTTTTTGTGTTTAAAAACACTAACAAGTGAATGTATTGGTTAAACCCAAAAAAATAGATCTCATATTTATGTGAAATAATGGTACAACCACCATTGATTTATTTTTGACATGTACTAGTAGACAGCACATTGATCCGACATATAGTGTTCTTGGAATGACTCAATAAGTAGTTTTAAAAGATACCAAAGCCTTTAAAAACATGTTTCAAAGGGTTAAAACTAAGAAAATGGTGTCATATAACTGTGAATAAGAAGTAAAACGACAATATATTTATTTTTTAAATGTGAAAACTAACACCATTTTAATCTGAGTTATGGTTTGGTTGGTTTTCCTGCAAACACATTTTTAGTGTTTCAATGCATGAAAATGTGTGTGTGATGGTCAAAACTATAGAAAATATCCTAAAATTTATGTGAAATCATGGGGAAAACAACATTGAATTATTTTTTCCATGTACAAGAAAAAAATCATGTCCATCAGACATGTGGTGTGCTTGGAACAACTCAATAATCAATTTTAAAAGATACCAAAGACTTTAAAAAACTTTTGTTAGGGGGTCAAAACCAAAGAAACTGTGTCATATGTATATGAAATCATAATAAGATTATTGTATATTTATTTTTGAAATGTATGGGTTGACTCCATATTAATATGATTTACAGGTAGTTCATCATGTTCATAAACATGTTTTAGTGTTTTAAATCTCTAAAATGTGGTTGTAACAGTAAAAACCATAGAAAAAATCTCATATTAACATGAAATAATAGGAAAACTACCGTTGATTTTTTTTAATTTTTTGTATAGAAAACACATCCATCTAATGTGTGGTGTTCTTGGAATGACTCAATATAAAGTTTTAAAAGATTCCAAATCCTTTAAAAACATGTGTGAGGGGGTTAAAACAATGGAAACAATGTTATATATCCATGAAATCATAGTAAAATTTACATAGAATCATTTTTGAAATGTATGAAATGAAACCACATCAATCTGAGTTGTAGTTTTTCTTGGATTCCAATAAATGAATTTTTAGTGTTTCAAAACACTAAAACATTTTTATAATGATCAACCATAGATAACATCATCATATTGAATTTAAATCATTGTATAACTATCGTTAAATTATTTTTGATGTGTAAGAGTGGATAACACATCCAGAATAAATTTGTTTTGTTTGGAATGAATTAATGAGTAGTTTTAAAATATTCTAAAGCCTTTAAAAACATGAGTTAGGGAATCAGAACCAAGGAAATAGTTTCAGATGGCCATGAAATCATAGTACACATAAAATTAATTGATATTAGAAATGTAGGAACTAACACCATTTCAATACAAGTTATTTAATGCCTGGGATTCTCGTAAAATCGTCTTTAGTGTTTTTAAACACAAAACCATTTGTGTAGAATTAAAAATCATAAAAAACTACCACATATTGGAATTAAATCTTGTGAAAACCACCATTGAATTGTTTTTTACTTGTAATAGTACACAACTTGTCTTTCTGATGTGTGATGTGCTTGAAATGACTCAATAATCATTTTTAAAAGATGCTAAAGCATTTAAAAACATGTGTCAGGGGTTCAAAACTATAAAAATAGTTTTAGATGGCCGTTAAATCATAGAAAATCAACCATATATTTATTTTTAAAATGTAGGAGTTGACATCATGTCAAATCAAGTAACAAGTTGGTCTAGATTCCCATAAACATGTTTTTAATGTTTTAAAACACTAAAATGTGGATAAAATCGACAAAAGATAAAAAACAGTCTCAGATTTACATTAAATCAGTTTAAAACCACCATTGAATTATTTTTGAATTATACGATCAAATAACACATCAATTTTATGTGAGATATACTTGGAATAACTCAATAAGAAATTTTAAAAGATACTGAAGCCTTTAAAAACATGTACGTGAGGGTTCAAACCAAGGAAATAACTTCATATGGACATAAAATCATAGAAAAATTATTATATATGTATTTTGGAATGTAGTAACTAACCCTATGTTATTTTTAGTTTTGGTGAGGCTGAGATATTCGTAAATGTGTTTTTCATGTTTTTAAACACTAAAACTTGGGTTTAATGGTCAAAACCATATAATCATCACCATCATTTTATTTTTATTAATAGTGAGAAAAAGAAAAGAAACAAAAATAAAAGAAGAAAGAAAAAACCATACCCCCCCTATTATTAGACCTATCTAAGGAGGCCTAAAATAATGTAGTCTGAGCCATCCCCCTTAATATATTTGATCCCCTCTGCCTTGATGCATGCTGCATTGTGAAGGAACACCTCCACCGTGCTGGAAAAATCCACTGAAGCCAAGTAGACTGCAACCTTGTTCCCCTCCCTCCAGGTATGAATCACCTAAGATTTTCTATTAAGTAACTTTCTACATTTTTTGATAATGTAACAAATCGACCAGGGCACATCTCCATACCCTTTCAAGGCATTGTGGACAATCATAGAGTCAGTCTCCACTTAAGAAAGTTTTAACCCTTTTTTGCCTACATAACTTAAGACCAACATGAATTTCCACTGACTCCGCTTGAAGGGAGTTCCTCGAACCAAATATGGCTGAGAAATCCAAGTATACTAATCCACTACTATCTCACAATACCCCACCTCCACGTGCATACCCCAACACACAAGAACCATCCATGTTCATCTTTAAACTCGCAGCAAACACCCGCCAGCATACCCATTCACCCCTCCTGTTACTAGACGTAGAGACCTTTCCACCACCTTCCTGAAATATATTCATAGAAGAAGCATTATTCCAAGCTCTAACAGCCTTATTTAAATCAATAAATAAATTCTTATTCCATATGATGATACTCCGAGTTTCCACTTGCACTTCCTCATGCCTCGATCTGTTATGTGCCTGACATAGACACCAGCACCCCACATGCATCACCACCGATCACGCTACCCACTCATGACCCAGATCCCTTGTGCCTTGAAACCATATATCAATGAAGGGACAACAATCCCTAGTCATGGGGAGGAAAGTTGTGAATTCACCAAGAACCTTCCACACCTCACTGGCCCATTCAATGCTAAAAAACCAGATGTGAAATGGACTTCTCACTGTGTACAGTATAGCACACACACTTGGACGCCATATGAATACCACACCTACGGATATTTTTGTCAGACTGGAGTGCTCCATTCCTCATCCTCCAGGTGGGGAAATTGAACTTTGTGAGAATATTCTTCACCCAGATGATATCATCCCACTCATAATTATGAACCTGGCCTTGGAAAATGTGGCAGAAATCTTTGTATGAGAATCGGCCTAAGGAAGAGGTGGTAAAAATGCATTTTTACTCCTCTTCATTAACCTCAATGAGATGAAAAATATCCTACTGCTCCTTATCCAACACCATTTCAATAAACATGGGGAACTTAATAGCCTCCTTGAAGGTGATCTCGGGGACCAAACACACCAGGAACCTAAGCATTGATCTGCACCAGTCCTGGTTCCAGAAGGAGACTTCACCTTCCCCAACAATCCAATGGGGAAAAGGTCGGAGAACAGAAACAATGGGGGCAACTATCGACCATATCAAGGAACGATGCCCCTACTCAGGATCCCGAAGGCAATATGTGTACCTTTTCATGGTAATCCCCCAAAGAGTACAATGTTCCAACACACTCCATGTCAGCCTCGCATGCATGTAGTAGAGGGTATATTTCAAGTTCCACACATTAATGCCTCCCTCACACACAGGCTTCGCCATTTTACCCCAACCAACCTAGTGCCTCCTACCCTCTACACCTAGATCCCACATAATGTTTGCAAGTATCCTATCAATAGATCTGATCACACCTTTTGGAACCTTGATGGATGAAAGACCATGAATAGTAGAGGCCACCAGGACACTATTAATAAGGGATATCCTTCCACCAAAATACAGAAACTTGTTCTTCCAGTTCAACACCCTATCAGTGATCCTGGAGAGAAGATAGTCAAAGTCTCTGATTCGAAGCCACTTGTACGACATAGGGTCACCAAGATAAGACATTGGGAAATCGCCCCTCTATATAACAATAAGCCTATTAATAGTATCTACCCTCACCTAGGAACACTTGTTAGAATTGAATAATTCACTCTTTCACTTGTTAATAATTTGGCTGCTCCATCGAGTGTACTCAACTAGTACTATGTTCAGACTTTATATTGTTCTACTTTTGGCATTAAAAAACAAAATGGATTCATCGGCAAACATGAGGTGAGAAATGGTTGGAGCCTTCATCCGAAAATAGTACTGAAGGATCCCCCCTTCATTAATGCTCCTCTGAATTAGCCTACTCAAAACATCCTATATAATAATGAACAGAGAAGACGATATAGGATCCCCTTTCCTAAGGCCTCTGGTGGCCTTGAAAAATCCATAAGATCTGTCCATGAACGTGACAGACAACCACAAGGAGCTAAAGCAGCGTGATTTGATATCAATGTTCCATGGAGAGAACTCCATTCCTGAAAAGACTCTGATAATAAATCTCCATTCAACCCTATCATATGTTTTGTTCATATCTAACTTAATGACCAAGTTCGATCCATGTGTTTTGAAGTTGATATCGCTGATCATCTCATGTGCCAAGGAAATTTCTTCTTGTATCGAATGACCCTTAATAAACCCATGTTGTTCCAAGAAGACCCACCTGGGGATATGCATCGCAAGCCTGGAGTTAATGATACCATTCAAGACTTTGTATGGGATGTTTCACATGCTCACTGGGCAGTAATTTGAGATTGAAGCCAAGCTCTTGGTCTTAGGAAGAAGAACCGTGGTGGTGGCAGAAGCAACCCAAGGTAAGATTCCACCCTAAAATAAGTCTTGGATGGCTGCGATCAGTTCTTCCTTCACTACATCCCAGGAGTTCCCATAAAAGGAGGTAGGGAATCCACCAGGCCCTGCACTGTTATCCGGGTTCAACTGCATGAGGTTCTGCTTAATCTCAAGTTCATCGGGCACCGTTCCTAGGCTAATATTAATCTGGTATGCTGCTACATTAGGAACCACCTCTAAGAAGTCAGAGTATCTCAAAGGATAACCATTGGGAAAACTCTACGAAGGACCGGCCAAAATATCCTTAAAAAACGAGTTAGCCAAGCCTCCCATTGTATCCCTATCATCCGTGTACGATCCATCCTCCAAATGGATGTGAAATTATAGGGGAACTACCATAGATTTATTTTTGAAATATAGGAACTGAACCCACATCAATTTGAGTTATGATTTTTCTAGGATTCTCATAAACAAATTTTTAGTGATTTAAAACACTAAAACACGTGTGAAACACTCAAATAAATATAAAACAATCTTCGACTAACTTGAAATTATGGGAAAACCACTGATGAATTATTTTTTGTGTGTACGAGCTGATAACACATCCATAAAATGTGTGATATGCTTGAAATAACACAATAATTTTTTTTAAATGATACCAATACTTTTAGAAAACTTGTCTTAGGGGGTCAAATCCAAGGAAACGGCATTATATGATAATGAAATCATGAAAAATGACCATATATTTATTTTTAAAATATATGAATCAACCCAAAATCATTCTTAGTTATGGTATGAATTGTATGCCCATAAATGAATTTTTTGTGTTTTAAAAAACAAAAACTTGAATGTAAGGGTCAAAATCATTGAAAATGAACTTGGATTGAAATTAAATCACAAGACATCCACCATTTAATTTCTTTTTGAAAAATAGAAAATCATTTCATATAATTGTCTTTAAAATTTTATTATTGTGTAATTTCATGCACATCACAAGTCAGTTAAAAAATTGATTAGATTGTTTTATATTTAACCTTTTTTGGTCCCAAATGATTATTCATATCTTAAATATGTATGTTTATGTTTTCAAAGTGTTATGCATGATAATTTATTTGATTTATTTTAATATGTCTTATGTTTGATTAATAAAATAACAATTGTTATGTAAAAGATTATGAATATATTCTTTGTTTATTCCCATTCATATTTCATTTTTAAAATATTTTTTTTGTATTGTAGTTCAAATATTCCAACTATAGGTAGGAGATTAACCATTTTGATCTAAAAAATTCTTCATAAGGCAGTCATGATGGTTCATAGTTTCTGCAATATAGTGAAATATTATCAATGATTCTACTATAATTCTAATTTATTTTGTTCAAATCTGACTTATATTTTATTTTTGTTCTAGTTGAGGACATGATGTGGTTGATTTTTCATATGATGGTCATGAATATGAAGGTATATGGATATAGCAGAGGTTGTGGGATTGATGTTTTTTCCTTGGTTTGTTGGTGGTTGATTGACATATTTTATATGAATATATTTATTACTGAGGTTATGGGTTGATTGTTTCTTATATATATATGCTTGTATATGTATGATTATGTATATATGGTTGTGAAAGTATGAAGAGTATTTATGTATTTATGGTTTAGTTTATTGTATGAATGAGTGTTTATATTCATTTTATTTTTTATTTAATTATTTTCAAAAAAAGAATAAATTCTTTAACCTGTTTATCAGAGGTTTTTGAAAACCATCGTGAAAAAAAAATTATTTTTTCTTTTTAGTGGTGGTTATTAAGAACCAATGCTAAAACAAAACAACATTATTTACAATAGGGGTGGTTATGTTAATTCCTCATATTTTATGTTATTATTTTTTTTATTTGAAAAAAACTACTTCTAACTGAATAATGAACCCCTTCTATGTACCCAAAAAGCAACACATAAAAAATTCCACTAATCTATAAAAATCACCACTAAATGATTTATGATTTTTAAATATGCGGAAGTTCTCATAACCACTTCTAAAAAACATAGCAAAATTTTAAACCACAATGAGTAGTAAAAAACCGCCATTAACTCCTTTTTTCATAGTGGTATGATCAGAACATATGGTAGGATTGTAACTCGTAGGATCATAAAGAGTCTACTTAATTCACTATGTAAATTTTATACATATATCGAATATAAAGACAATAAAATATAATAATATTAGTATATATATTTTTTAAAATGATGTTCAAAGACACAGTATCATTACATTAGAGATATATTTTTAAATATTTTTAATCAAGAAAATATATCCTGGAGAGGCTAGATAGGGGGTCCACTTGATAAGACAAAACCTATGGTACAATGAATGAGGAATCATCATAGGGAGAGCCATTTTCAAAAGATATATCACATTATATTCTCTATCACTTGAGGGGGAGTTTGATGCCACAAGTTTTTATACTTTCCATAGTTGTGAGTTCTTTATCATAGAAGGTTTTCTCATAGGGGAGTTAAGTGGAAGTTCGTCATTAATTTATAGTGAATGAAACTGAAACCTTTCACAATACCCAATGTAGCACCCCCATAGTTTTTCCTTACATTTATTTTCATCACTTCCACCATGATTTACCTCACCTCCACACTTCAATTTTAAAATTTCATGAAAATACTAAAATTAGGGTAGGAATGAATAAAAATGTCTTGAAACATGGATCATCACTAACAATGTCATTCATGGTATCTATCAGCTAAACAAGGATTTGTGTATTATGTGGCCTCAAGGATAAGGGGTTATAAAAAGATTCTTTAATCAGTATACCTATGTTTTTTCATAGGCATTGTAATTGACAAGTTTCAATGCAAATTCTGTTAGGTGGAATGTACCAATATCACTCAAGAAATAATTTGAATATAAAATAAAAAGTACTTGGATTAGAAGTTATCTCATGAATATGACATTTTATTAGGGAAAATTACTCATGGAATGACAAATAATAACAAATCAATTTTTATACTTTGATTTGTTTCTATATAGACCTAAAAAATAAAGCACCTCTTGTATGTACAAGTACAATGACATTAAAGATCAAAAAATGAATATAGGGAGTGGGGCTTCATTCTAATATGATCCTAATAATAAAATTTAAATATAAATTACAAAAAATAAAATAAAAATATATGTCTTGATATGATCCCCCAAGTAGGCCCAAGCTTTTTACTACCTCAAGAGGGTACAAACAGCTATTATACATGGTTTAATGGTTGGTGGGTCTTCTTTGATTTGAACCACCACAATTGGCTTTTCCCATCATCCATTTATTCTTTGTTGGGGGGTAACGATCTATGGATAAAGTATAATAGATCCATCCCCATATCAATTTGGTATATCATGAATGGTATGGGTAGGATGAATTATGGATCCTCCTCTTCCTTGGATTCTAAAAATATAACCATCTCTTCATTTTCCAGGGTTGGCTTGATATGAGTTTCATGAATTGTCATTTCAAAAGAAGGGTTCAAATATATTTTTAATTCGATAGAATTTAAACATGAATAATGTAAGTCATAATTCCCCATTTAATTGTTATCATCCAAAATATTTTGTTTCCATGGGCTTAGATACATGGATTCCATCATGGGATTCATCAATTGTATTTTAATAAAAATTAAAGAGCTCCATGTTTTCTTTAGTAGGTGCATGTTCAGTTCCTTCATATTCCATTTCAGTAAAGTAATGATTGACAAAATCTGAAAATTCAATGAATTTAGGAGTCATACTCAAATAAGATTGTACAAAATCAGAAAATAAAGAGTTCAAGAAAGGATCATATCCTAGAGTTTTTTATAGTTCAATCACATCATTAGTAGTATCCACCTCATGAATGTGAGTCTCCATGGAAGAAAGTTGGTAATCGAGCTCCACCATCCTTTCTTCAAATTCCACCACATGGGTGGTGTCTTTTCTTAAATGTCTAGAAATTGGTAATCATGTGTTGATTCTTGAATCTTGTAGATGTGATGATCTCATTGAATTTCATCTTCTACCCATTCACTCCAAAGTTGATCAGAATATTTTCCCACATTTTTATCAATACATGAGTCTTCATCTTCACTCTCTATGTGTTTAGGGTGGTCTTAAAACTAGATCTACGGATGATTGGGCTATGGATGTTCCCCAATCATGGCATCAACTTTTTGTATGTCATCAGAAAAATAAAAAACTGTTAGGGGGTCTTCCTCATATTTAAGTTCAAGTTTCTTGAGGGATACATTGAAATACTCATTTAGCCAATCCATTTTTACCTAAAGATCTTATGTTATATTTTCAAGCTATTGAATCTCCTATATTATGATGTTGTTATCTACTTGTTCTTGGTATTTATACTAGGTAATTTATTCATAAATTATGGGAGGAAACAAGAAACTCCACCCTAGTGTCATGGCCCTTTCCTGAAAAAATTCTAGGAAGTACTCCCAAAATTCAGTTAACTCTATGGACAATACTTAAATTAATGGGTTTCTAAGGGTCTATTTAAGATATTGTATGATTTAATTTAATTATTTCTCTTTGATAATTTGGATTTGGGATCCCATGGAATATCTAGAAAATAAGGTAACACCATCGTTTATAGACTAGTGTGAGATAATTTTTTTGATATTTTAAATAAAACAATAAAAAACTATCTATAATGGGAAAATATAAAATGAAAGAAACTTACTGATATGCATCCTGGAGAAAATTCCAGTTTTGACCCATGCCTATTTTAGGGAGTGGGAAAATAAAATTTATATGTTTTTTCTAGTGTATCACGGTAATTTATCAATGTCATCTTAGTTGAGGAGGTTTACAATTTGTTCACCTACTAATTCTAATTCATCTAAATCTATTTTTTTGTTTTAATTATTTTAGAAAGCAATTATGTTTGAGTTTTTGGTTTTTGGAAATAAATGATATGTAAAATTAAAATGAACTAACATTCAATTATGAATTGAAATGCAATGATAAATTGAATTAAATTAGGTAATAATGTATTTTCTCCCAATAGAGTTTTCCTGGGAGCACCTTCATTGAATAGTTTCAAATCTACTTAATGAAAACACTCCACCATATGGGTACACACAGTGGTTGTACAAAATATCCTTAGTAGTGTTCACGTGTCATCTTTTATAGCCTGAGGGAGTGGCTCATCCTTATTCTTCAGTCTCCCTAAATCTCTCTTCAAGATCTCCATGAGAATCAGGATTATGATGTTTGAAACACCTAAGGATCTCGATTGTTTCCATTTTGGTAAGTATGAAATCCTTACGGTCATTGGAAGTCGAAATTGTGGAAAGAGTAGTGTATGGGATTCATAGAGTATAAGGGAGATGTGGCAGAGTTTCTTCATTACGGCACATGAACATGAGCTGATCATGCATGGTAGTGGGGATCATAGGATCCTCCTCCATACGGCCATTATAGTGGCCAGATGAAAACTCAAAATGGATTTATGTGGTTCATTCAAGGTGGAATAGGTGAGCCATGGTGTCCTGGTGCTGCAGCGGTGGTCTACTTCTCAAGCTCAAGTTTTTCCAATGGTGACCAGGGAGGTTTTGGTGATTTGTAGTGGTGGTAGGATGGCGTTGATTGACATAGTCGAGTATAGATGGTGGCGCAGTGTATCCAAGCATGAGGTGAGTGAGAAGGATGATAATAGTTTCATTTTTATTAGTGAATAAATAGTACCCACCTTAAATTCATCCCACATCAAAATTTAAGTGTGGGAACTCGATTGTTTATAATCCATTCCCTGGATGCGGGTCTAAAATGCCTATACCAGGGTGGGAACCCAAAGAACATGCGCACACATTGGCAGCACATCCCATAAGGTCCTTGTTTTAAACCATACATTGAGGGATATTACTACAAGTCTCATTGCACATGGGTTTGATCTACCATGCAACTTAAATCCCTCTATCGGCTTAGAAAGGCATTCCTAAGATGGTTTGGTCGGTGGGACCACCTTGTCAGCTGATTATAAGGAAGGTTGGCCCAGTTGAGGTCCAAATTGAGTTTGTACCATTTTTTGGTAAACAAATAAAAATAATTAAACAATCTTAATTAAATTTCAAAACTCTTAAAAAATGTAAACTAAAATTTAATAAAATAGCATTTGAAAAGATAAATCATTGCAAACCCCCATTTAAATCCATTTTAGTTATTTCCTTCAAATTTCTCATATTCTCATAAAAAATTACATTCCATGGGTTTATTCATTTAAATACATTAAAAATTATTATAAAACTTTTTAAATTATTCTTGAAATATCAGTTTGTGAGAAAACAAATAAAAAAGGAATTATTAAAGAAAATTTATAACTGAAATTGGAAATACAATAAAATTTGTTTTTGAATTTGGTTAGGAAAATAATAAACTAAAAACCATATGGTTGTCAATTTTTAGTTTTTCTATAAGAGAAACTGAAATTAACCCACCCTAAATTATTGGACACATTATTAAAAACATACCTTTTTGATTCTTGAAAATATGTATTCAAAGAATCTTTGTGTTATTCTACAATGTATAGTCTATAGTGTATATTCAACTTCTTCTCTAAATGACCCCCATCATTGTGTAATTATTACCTAATTTATCCTATGTATTGAAATTACATTTTAGGGAAAAAAGATGAAATAAAAAAACATACTAAATAAACTAAAATTATTTCTGAGATAAAAAAGTAAAAAAATAAAAGGAACACTTGTTTATATAGATTGATAAATCTGAATACATGTTCATATGTAATAATGTCAAAGTTGAAATGTGATTATGGATGCTTTGTCGATATAATTTCTTCAAATCCATCCTGTTATGACATTTCATAGATAATTTAGTGGTGATTATGACCTAAATCACATCAATAAACATATATGAATGAATCATGTATAAAGAAAAAATATTTCCCCACAAATAATTAATTAAACTGGAAAATATGATTGTATAATTATATAGAAAAATATCATAAATCTTAATAATTAATATATATGAATAAATTAGTGTATGAAGCATATAAATACCCCAAAAAGTATATGCAATTAAATTTCAAACAACATCCATAGACCCCTTACAAAAATTTTAATTCACCCCATCATGTTTCCTAAAAATGGTTTGTCTGATCAACATATTTGAAAGGGAGATCATTTTGATGAACCCAAATCATCCAAGAGACTAATAATAGGTGAAAAAATATTTCAATAGTGAGTTAAAATACCCACTAGAATAGATTAAATAGTAAATCAAAAGAAGAATCAATGAACACTATGGATTTCTCTAGAAAAAACATTCTAATTAACTACACTTGGATCTAGGTAAATTCAAAATATCATGTTTAGGGGATTTTATTTCATCAAATAAAAAGGGAGCATAAAGTTCTACTCATAAAAACTCAATTTAATATAAACTCACTTGTAGGGAGGACCCCAAAACAAATCTTCCACCAAAAAACCAAATTTTGTGTGGGGATGACAACTATTAAAGGTACTTCAATTATTGAGCCACCAAAGAGTTAGGGAAGTCAGGAGAGAGGATATAACTTGATTCGATATAATAAGAACCAAATGTCACCTTACTATACAAAAACTTATTTGATCCTGCTACTACTATAATAGGAATACTAAGAATAATATCACAATCCCTATCATTAAATTTGGAAGCAACCTAATCTAAAAACCATCCATCCCAATTATCATGAAAAAAATAACATTAACCTTGGAATTATCCAATCGTATAATAGATGGTGATGTATATATTAAGATTAGTGATAAAAAATCCAAGGTTCACTACAAATAAAAACCCTATCACCATCACCAATTATCTAACAGGTACCCTTATTCTAAATCCAATGTGAGCCCCATAAACTTCTCTAGAAAAAAAATCCTTATCCCCAAACATGAATTCATAATATTATAATAATGATAATACATAGAACAAATAATTTGGACACTAATTTAATTAAGGTTTTATAAAAGGATCCAACCATTCTTAGTAATAAAATAATAATTAAAGGATCTCAATTTCTTAAATCCAAAACCCCCCAAAGCCTTTGTTGATAATAACTTTTTCCATGAAACCCTGTGGGATTTTGTCCTTCCATCATGATATCCCCACCAAAATTATTCCAATCACGAATATAACTAATTAGTAGGAATACATGGGAGTTGAAAAAAATTCATGACATGGGTGGGGATTGAGTGGGAAAATGCCTTAATAGGAGTCTATTTCTCTTCATTATAAGCACCCCTTTCAGACCATATAAAAATTTATATATCAATTTTATCATAAATAGAAAATAATAACTTTTACTTTGATCTTCCAAAAACCATATGAAGGGAAAGGTATTTCCGGGGTTTATCCACCACTTGGATGATAGAGGCACCATTTAATCATCTTTACTATAAGGAAAAATGAATCTTCTAAAGAAGATATCAGAATTAGATATGTTAACAAAATGTTATAAAGCTATTTCATATATTGACATAATATTCTTAATGGCATGAAATTTTTCCAAAGTGGCTTAGGAAAATAATAGGTTTTCATTTTCAAATAGAAAATGGGAGATGAGGCTACATCAATATACTTTTGAACCATAAATAATTTTATTCTATTACAAACCTATGGTAAGAGTAGGTAAAAAATTAGGCTCGAGGATAAAGTGGTACAAGGAAAGAGGGTCTCCCTGATAAATCTTTCGAGAAGGAATAATTCTTCGAGTAAGATTTCCATTAACCTATATATTAAAATAAACCAACAAAACACAATGAAAAATGATAACCAACTACTAGTTACAAAATCCCATCATGCTAACAAAAAAAATGCAAAAAGGGTCCATTAGACTCTATGATATGCTTTAGTCATGTCCAATTTTCAGGCCACCACACAACTTTTAGTGAGAGATAGGGACTCCATTGAGTGGAAAATATCATGGAAAACAATGGTATTATTCGATATGAACTATTTCGGAAAAAATAAAAATTTCTTTTTAGAATTAATTGAATGTAACATATTTCAAATACGATTGATCATGATTTTCAATAAAATATTATAAGTTACATTTCAGAGACTAATGAGCCTTAATTATAAGACATTGAAAGTCTTTTTCACTTTTTTAATCAGCGTGATCATGGTTTATTTAGTTGAATTGAATCAGGACTTACCTTTCTATGGTTCTTCCATGATTTGTGTGATATAGGGCACCACAATATACCAAAATACTTGAAGAAAATGGCATTAAATCCAACCATGTTAGGATCCTTAGTGGAAAGTATTTGTGAAAGAGATGATATTAAATCCTCATTAGTGGTGTCCTTTGAATGATTAGTATTCATAGAATATGTCATAACAGGGAGATATATGAGAAAACTCCATAAAATAATAAGATTCCCTAGAAAAGTGCAGATTATGAGAGAATCCCAAAATTATATCCTAGATTTAACTCTCCCGGTAAGATATTCCTCCTTAAATCCTATCTAATTTCAAAACAAGGTTCTATATTCTTCTTAATGAATCATTTTGATATAAATATAAAGTATTTTCATCTCATTAATTAATTTTTGATTCCCTCACCCACAAGAATGAAAAAATTTATTTATTTATAAGATTTGTTTGTAATGGTTTTTTAATAGATAAAATCTATGAGATCATAAAATTAAAATTAGGGAGAGAATATAACACCTTTATAGTCTTCTCAATACAAGCACTCTAAAAATCAAAATTATTAAATTTAGAGCTCCTTTTTTGTTTAATACCAACAACCACCTTTCCTATTTTAGAACAGTTTTCAACATTATAGAAGTTCCATGATGACCGGGCCATACCTATATAGTCTTACTCTTTTATCCACATGATTTCAAACCTAAAAAACATCAATTTTAAAAATGAATCCCACCTCAGTTTGTGGTGGGAGCAACATAACATTTATATGAAGAAATAGGGTAATAATAGGAGACCTTAAATACATGGAAAAGATCTATCAACTGATATGACCCCAAAAATCTATCTAGCCATTCATATATCCTAGTGCTCTTTGACTTTCCCTAAAACTAAGTGAATATATTTTCTATAAATCCCAAATTACACAACCCCATAGGCTTTAAAACATCATGGAACCATACCATAATAGATGACAGCCTAAAATAACCCCCATCCATTCATATCTATAAAAGGATTTAATTGATGTCCCATCAAACTAAAAAAGGTCCATAAATTTCCTTTCTCACAAAAATCAATAGTTCCAAAAAATATTGTTTATCAATATGATCAGTCCATAAAAATAATCTCAAGAAGAACCATTTTAAAATTCCCTCTTACTTAATGGAAACAGAAACATGATTTTGAGAGTATATTTTAATTTTAACAACCTGCACATTAACTCCCAATAAATCATAAGAAACCTTAATGACCTAGTCTCCCAACTTTAAAACTACATTGAAGACCCTTTTTAGAGACCACAACAACCATGTCCTTTCATTCAAACATTGTTTCATGCTAGAAAACCACTTTTGGGGTGTATTTTTATCACAAAAAAAGAAGTGAACTAATTATGCATGGATTGAAGTGACCATGATAGTTCTAACATAATATATTTATTTTTTCATGTAGGCTGGAACTTCTTGATAAACTGGAAGAGGTGGGGCCAAAAATTAGATGAATATAATGATCCAAAATCCTTGATGAATCAAAACCCACTGATCTGATGATGCCACCAATCTAATAAAGAATATAAAAACTCGATGAATCTAGAAGAAACCACCAAGTTGATAAAGATCCAAATATGATGCATTTGAATTGAACTTGATGAATATACCAATATGAATATGATCGAATGAAACATGTCAGATGAAACGTATAATGATACCAGATGAAGATCCCAATTTGAGGAAGATCACAATCCTGCTATAATTAGATGATATTCCCAATCTGATAATGATCATATGAAAAATATATAGAATCAAAAATATTTTAAAAACTAGATAAATATTCCAATAAAAGTGTGATTGGATGAAACAAATCGTAACCTGATGAATCCACCAACCTAACAATGCAGATGAAGCAACTGGTCCAATGAAGAAGATCTGAACCAAGTGACGAAAATCTGATAAACCTGAGGAAATATATTTTTGGTTTATAAACCATGGTGATGATACAAAAGAACAACACTTGAATTCCATAAGATAAAGATGAAGAAATTACAGAAAAAAAGAATCCAAAGAGATGGAAACTAAACAAGAAAACAGAGAAACAAATCACAAAGAGGTGGATAAAACCAATAAAACCCCAGAAAGTGGTCTCTCATAGTGGATAAAAAAATATCATGGCTTTACCATTTTTATTATAAATGATAATTAATATCATAGTTTTGATATTAATTTTTTTAACCAAAACTAATATATAAAATTATTTATACATTATCATTTATTTTGAAAATTTTAACTAATGATTTGATAAAAATGTTTTTTTTGTGATTAATTTTCTCTGATGGATTAATTGGGTGATGGCCATCATCTTAGGAAGAATCGTCCATGTGAGAAACAAGGTAAAATAAGGCATGATAAAAAAAATGGGTGATGTGAAAGATTAGAGAGGGTAAGATTTAAGGAAATGTGAAATGTATTATACACAAACACACTATATATATATATATATTCAGTGTTGATATTGATATATGTACAGTTGAACAACATGGAACTCCCCATCATCCTCCTAAAATCCTTTTTTCACTACTACAATATGGCCAAAGTCAGTGATAATAGTACTAATAATTTAATCACAAAAAAATCATGTTGCCTTTATCATTACTTTATTTTGAAACTCATAATGGATTCCATTATCAGAACATTATTTTTCACTGATAAAGGTTATTTATCAGTTCTATTTCCAGCATTGATGAAGGCCATATAGGTTGCTGCAAGGTTGAAGTACTACAACAGTCCTAATAGAAAAGAAAATATTAGAATGAATAGAGAAAAGGTTTAAATATTAAAATTAAACACAATTGTAATATAAATATCACACTATACCATCCTTTCAATTTAAAATGTACAATTAAAAGTTTTCATACAAAATATTTACATAGATGTGATATTTGCAATTAGTCAAAAAATAACAACCCAATATGCAAAAAAAATCTTATACCATGATTTTTATGATAATTAAACCCTATTAAAAGGTTCACTATAATAAAACTAAGAATTATTTTAGTAACAGTGCTTAAAAAATAAAAATATATATATTATAATGTTATATAATCACCATATGATAAATTTTATTGTTAATTGCTAAATATGTTAATGATATTATCATTTATACTATTAATTATATTATTAATGATTATTTGGCTAATTATATTAGGAATTTTTAATTATACTATTAATTAATAATTTTATTATGAATTTTTAATTACATTATTAATTAATAATTTTTATTAATAATATTTTTAATTACTAAATATATTAATGATATTATCAGTTAATAATTATCATAAATACATAAATTTTTGTCAATAATTATATCATTAATTACTAATATTTTAATAACATTATTAATTATTAATGATATTATTAAGAGTATTTTTATTTAATTATTATATTAATTAGTTGTGTTTAATTTTTTATCTATTTAATTAATTACACTAATTATCTTATTAATTATTACACCTTGCACACCAAACAAGATTGTGGTTCACGCCTTATGGTGGGGATCATCGTTCATGCTTTATGAGACCCTTTTTTCCAAATATGGATTATTTTCCTGATGTTGGAAAACAAACTGAGATTGTTTTCTTTTTTTTTTTGAGAATGTGATGTGCATTTTAAACTAAAATTACACTTTTATATTCAAAACACAAACTTTGAGTCATACAAACAACATCATTTGATGAATTCATGTGTGGTCAATTCCTATGTGTCACAAAATAATTTTGTATAATTTTCAAAAATATTCAATATATTCAGAGCATATTTTATCATTTTTTGATTTGTGACATGTGCTTTAGTAGAAACTAACCCTTGTATATTGAAAAAAATTACTTTGAGTCATAACTCGAACATCATGTCTTAGTTTGATATTTAGTCGATTCCTACATGTCACAAATGAATTATGGATAATTTACTTAACTTTTCAGGGTAATATGATCTCTTTTACTCAATTGTAGCTATGTGAGATATGGTTTAGAGTAAAATGAAACATTTAATGTGAATACACATACTTTGAGTAACACCAACCTCATAAGGAGTCAAATTGATGTAAAGTTGATTCCTATATGTCAAAATTGAATTATGGATCATTTTCTTAAGGTATTGAGACAATTTGGCCTGTTTTTATCATTTTTGGATAGGTGAATCACATTTTAGAATAAAATTAGACCTCTTAATGTGAAAACAATAATTTTGGGTCCTACCAACCACATTGTGCACCATATTTACATGCGGTTGATTCTTACACATCATAATTGAATTATGGGTTTCTATACTAATTTATTAATATAATATGATATCTTTTTCTTAGTTTTGGCTATATGAATCTTGTTTTAGACTAAAATGACACTTTTATATTGAAAATAAGAACTTTGAGTCTAACCAACCACTTCGTATGTTGGATTAACATGCGATCAAATTTTATCTATCATAAATAAAATATGTTAAATTTTTATAATGTATCAAGATAATCCAAGATTGTTTGCTTAGTTTTTTCAATGTGACACATGTTTTAGAGTAAAATTATACTTTTTAAATGAGGAATCATTCACTTTGATTCATACCAAACATAAGGTGTTTTTAATTGATGTACAGTTGATTCCTACATGTCAAATAAATTATATTTTCCTGAAATTATAAAGAAAAATCAAGCCCCACCATTAGTGATGTGGTGGTAAGTGTTTGGGGGTGAGGAGCAGATCGTAGGGTCAAGTCCTTGGACCTGTATGTTTACTACAATTTGTTTCCCTATTTTGTTTCCTATAGTGGACGATGTAATTGATATTATGTAAATACACTTAGATATCATTTCCTTAGTTTTGGCTATGTGAATCACTTTTTAGACTAAAATGACATTTTTATTATAAACAAGAAATTGGAGTCCTACCGGTGAAAAATGGTGTCAAATTAATGTGTTGTTTATTCATATACATCAAAAATGAATTAGGGATTGTTGAACTAATGTATCAAGAAAATTTGATATCATTTTCTTGGTTTTGGATATATGATGAATTTTTTACATTAAAATAACCATTTTAAAGTGAAAACATGCCTTTTGAGTCATGCCAAAAACATTGTGTGTTGGGTTGATTTGAGTTCAATTATTACACATCAAGAAATGAATTATAGATTTTTTTTACTAAATTTTAAAGATAATATGATTTATTTTATCAGTTTTGGTAATGTGGATCATGTTTTAGTCTAAATGACATTTTTTATTGTGAACATACACTTGGATTCCTATTAGGAACATCATGTGTTGAATTGATGTGAGGATTCTTATTACATATCAAAAATAAATTATGGATTTTTGTACCGAAATTACTAAGAAAATATGATATCATTTGATCAATTTTTATATTTGAAGCATGTTTTGGAGTAAAATGACACATTTAATGTGAAATCACACACTTTGAGTCATAACAACCACATCATGTGTCGGATTGACCTATGGTCTATTACAATACATTAAAAATGAATTATTGAACATTCTTATAAAGTGTCATGACAATCAAATATTTTTTTCATAGTTTTGGCAATGTGAATCATGTTTTAGAGTAAAATGAATTTTTTATTATGAACATGAACTTTTTTTATATCGGACACATCATGTGTCAAAATCACAAGAGGTTGATTCCTACGCATTAAAAATGAATTACGGATCATTTTCATAAATTATCAAGAAAAACTGAGCTTTTTTACTCAATTTTTTGGCAATGTGACACATGTTTTAGAGTAAAATGGAAATTTTTTAGTATAGTCATATCAAATACATCATGTGTCAGATTAATTTTTTGTCAATTAATACAAGTTAAAAATGAATTATGGATCATTTTCCAAATTTATCAAGAAAATTTGAGCTTGTTTCCATGGTTTTGTCTATCTAAATAATGTTGTAGACTAAAATGACAATTTTTATTTTGAACGTGCATTTGGAGCCATACTGGCCAGATCGAGTGTCGAATTGATGTGTATTAGACTCCTACACATCAAAAATAAAATATGGATCATTTTCAAAAAATTTAAAGACAATATGAGTTTGTCTACTCTGTTTTGTCTATGTGAGACATGTTTTTGAAAAAAAATGACGCTTTTTAATGTGAAACATGAATTTTGAGTCATTTTGGAAACAACGTGGGTTGGACTAATTTGTGTATATTCCTAAAAATTAGAAATGAAATATGGATTTTTTCTAAAAAAAAATTATTAAGATATTACGAGATTGTTTTCTCAATTTTGACCATCTGAATTAGGTTTTAGACTAAAATGAAATTTTTTATTGTGAACACACACTTAATGTCACACCAGACACATCATGTGTTAGATTGGTATACAAATAATTCCTATACATAAAAAATTAATTATGAATCATTTTCTTAACGTATCAAGACAATCCAACCACATTATCTTAGTTTTTTCTATGTGACCTGTGTTTTAGAGGAAAATGATGCTTTTATCATGTGAAGACACGTACTATGAGTCATACCAACCACATCATGGGTCAGATTGATGTGTGGTAATTTAATAGACATAAAAAATGAATTATTCATCATTTTACTATAGTATAAAGATAATCCAAGGTCACTTTATTGGTTTTGGATACTTGAATATCATTTTAGACTATAATAATTTTTTAATTTTGAACTTTCACTTTTAGTCCTACCTGGAACATCTTGTATCTAATTAATATGAGGTATATTAATACACATCACAAATTAATTATTTGTTATTTTACTCAAGTATTAAGATAATACAATATCATTTTCTCAGTTTTTTCTATGTGACAATGTTTTAGTATAAAATAAAACTTTTAATATGAAAATGCACACCTAGAGTCATACCGGCCACATCGTGTATCAGAATGACATGGGTTCAGTTCCTAAACATAAAAAATAAATTATCGATCTTTATTATAATTTTTAAGAATAATATAAAATTATTTTCTCTGTTTTGAAAATCTTCTATGCATTTTAAACTTCAAAGACATTTTTATATTGAAAACAATCACTTTAAGTCATACCAGCCACATCATGTGTCAGATTGACATGTGGTCTATCACCACATACTACAATTGAATTATGTATCACATTAATAATGGTTCAAGAAAATCAGATATATTTTTCTTAGTTTTGGATATGTGATGTGTGTTTTAGAATAAAATGATACATTTATAATGAAAACACACAATTTAAGTCATACCACCCACATCATGTGTTGAATTGATGTGTGGTCAAATCCTCCACATCATAAATAAATTATGAGTTTTTTTCATAAAGTATCAAGAAAATAAATGTTCATTTACTTGGTCTTGTCTATGTGATGCTAATTTTTGAGTAAAATGACACTTTAAATGTAAAAATAGACTCTCTAAGTCATGATAGACACATCATGTATCATATTGATGTGTGGTAAGTTATTACAAGCTAAAAATGAATTATGGATAGTTATCTAAATGTATCAAGTCAATAAAATCTTGATTACAAATTTTTTCCTATGTGAATTTTTTTTTTGAATAAAATGAAACTTTTATATTAAAAATAAGATCTTTGAGTCTTACTAACCACGTCGTGTGTTATACTGACAAGTGGTTGATTCCTACACATGAAAAGTGAATTATGGATTTTTTTTTCCCTAATGTATTGAGATAACATGATATTTTTTTCATAGTTTTGGATATCTAAAAATTTTTAGAGTAAAATAACACATTTTTAATGTGAAAACATGCAATTAGACTCATACTGATCACATCATGTATCAGATTTACATGTGACCAATTCCAATTTCACAATTGAATTATGGATAATTTTTCTAATGTTTCAAAATAATATGATATATATTTCATTTTTTTTTCTATGTGATTCATGTTTTGGAGTAAAATCAAACTTTTTTAATATAAAAACATGTAATTTGAGTCATACTGACCATATCATGTATGAGATTGACATGTGGTCGATTCCTACACATATAAAATGAATTATTGACCATTTTTTAATATTTGAAATCAATATGAGGTCATTTTATTAATTTTTATAATTTTATGTCTGTTTTGAACTAAAGTAACTCCTTTATATTGAAAATATTCACATTTATTCATACCATCCACATTGTGTTTCATATATTCACCTGAGGCATTGAGGGTTGACAAGTTCATGTATACTCTTAAGGTCAATTGCATATGTAATGGCATGAACAATTATTTATTATTCATATTCAATGTAGAAAACATTTATATTATTCAATGCTATGTCCACATGAAATTGTACATCTAATAAATTTGGTGGTGGAATTAGTGGGGTGATGGTAATCATGGAAGGTTATTTTTATTTCTTGGTTGATCTACTAGATTATCTTGAGACGACCTTCTGTTTCCCCTTCATTTTGTCCAAATGTAATATCATACCTCATTTTAGACCGTTTTTTGTCGGCTATTAAAGGTTTATCATTTGAAAAATAATAATAAAGTGTATTCCTCATTATCAACATGTATAATTATAATATTAAAAGACTATGCTATGAAACTTTCAAAAGCACCGTAGACCATGTTGACATCCATATCATTAAGAGGAATAGACAACCCAACCCTTAAATCATGATCTACATAAATACTCACTTCCATGTGGTCTTTTTTGAGTTTTTTATGTGTGAAATGTATCCTTGGATATTTTACACCTTACCCATCGCACCAAGGTGATGGGTGCATGCTGAGAGATATAAATCACATAAAATTTCACCTGGTATAATTATTATAATATAATATTATCTTTAGTTTTTTTATTCCCATTTAGCTGAATGTGTTATTGCATAAATTGATTTCATAAGGAAAAGTAGGTGGTTTAGTTGAATATCTACCCTTAAAGATAATGGGGAATGTGGTTCTTCATATGCTGATCATTGTATAACTATTAGTTCTATTTGATTCTTTCACATATAATAGTCTACCAAGACAT
This sequence comes from Viscum album, assembly GCA_963277665.1. NCBI lineage: Eukaryota > Viridiplantae > Streptophyta > Magnoliopsida > Santalales > Viscaceae > Viscum > Viscum album. The sequence goes on from OY728134.1 coordinate 424,883,617, forward strand.
ACTAGAAAATAATACTTTTTAAATAATTTATTTATGCCAATAATATTTACATCATTTCATATGTATCTCCTTATAGCTTTTTCTTCTCAAAATATTCTTTATGTAACACCTCAAAACCTACACCTTTAACATGAAATATTGTCATGGCTTCTTCAAAGCTACTAGAATTGGTCTTTCTTCTGGTATAGTTGGTGATGAATCATGTGTCTAAACAGTATTAAAAAATATGAACATAAATAGATATTTTTTATAATACTATTATTAATCATAATAAATTAATTATATTACATAATTATATATGATCCCAATTCTTCTTGTGTGTATTTTTTTTACTAGTTTTCCCTCATTATTTATACGAGCCTCCTTCCATAACATGTGATGTGGGATAAAAATTTCATTGGATTATAATTAATCAATATAAATATAAACAATGGACATTTTTTTGGTTTAACATAAAACATCTAAAGTAGATTTAAAATACATACCCTTTTTAAATTGAATTTTTCCTCGTCCTTCTTTTTGATAGGGGTACATTAGTTTTAATGCACACTACATATTTTTAGCACTCCATTATTGTTTCATAAATTAGAACTTTCGATTCAAAATGGATAAAATAAATAATTTTAAATATAATATTACCAATTGCATTACAAATAAAATTCTTCCACAATCTGGTGACTAATGAAATATTTCCATTTTTCTTGGTTAATAATGTCTTCATACATAGTTAGTGGCTAGGGGTTTACTTTCCTTTCAACATACCTCAGATGCCACTTTATCAAAATTGTATAAAAGGATATATGAGAATTTCTAGAAACCATTAATAAAAAATTATTATAAATATCATCTAAAATAAATAAAATTATTATAGAATAATGAAAAGTAAATAAAAGTTACATTGGATAATTTTTTTAGTAAAATTTAGAAAGTATATCATAACATTACTCTAATATATTCCTAAATTATTGTCATTAATGTAGTCATGAAATTGTTTCATGTATTTATTAATGAACATTGACTTGTTACTAATGAACATTGACTTGTTGGGGTAAACAGGTTGGCCACATTGATTCCATCCAACCTCAAATTTTACACCATGGATGATTTCCTTAATAACTTTTATTAACATGATGATGCTACACAACTCATGATTTTTTATCCAAGTGATGTTAACCCCTATATATTTCTTATTTTAAGTAATGATAGTGTGTTTTTCTAAAAAATTGGTAAAATGAGTGTGTGTCGAGGTCATCATCTACATGAGTAGTTAAACATCTAATTTAGATTATGTAAATTTAGTAGAGAACACATAAAATTATGAGTAAAATCATAGTATATAAAAAACATTATAACCTATTAATTTAATTGACTTATTTTATTTAAAGTTTGAAGATATTTGGATATGATATTTAGGTAATTCCAAGCTCATGATCTAATATACACATGCAATGATATGCATTTAAAGAAACTATCCAGTATTCATTTCAATTCATTCTTCAATAAGATAAAAACTCACTCAAATTAATCTGATTAATTTTCTTCTTAATAAAATTATTCATTTTATCTTATTTCATCCAATCATTCTAAAATTATCATCCTTTGTGATTTAAAATAAAATAAAATATTTTATTTTATTTAAAATTCAATAAAATAGTACACAATTTTGTACATGGATGAAACTCAGTGAGAACCTTCCCAAACTATTCAGTATGGTATTAATTTTTAAAAATGCACTCACATAACATATTATGTACATGGAATGTGTCAAAATTTCAAGGTATGAAATTTCAATTTAAATACATATGAAACACATGAAAATTAATTAGCCTATATAGTTTAATTCATTACATATTTAATATACTATAACCACACATGATTCATAGTATCTATTATTATGAAGTATTAATTATGAATTTAATATAATATAAAACCTAATGAATAGAATGTACTAGTATTTTAATTTCATATAGAGCTCTGGTCGATGAGGATATATTAATTAATTAAATTTATTATTTCCACATCAGTTGTTAATGTACACAACATGTTCAATCCATCCACATCTCATGCAATTCTCTTCATCAGATATCCGTAGTACACGCATAGGTACTCGATGTGTACTTTTCATAGAGATTTATAAATTATATGAAATTTACATATAGTTACATGTTTTTTGGTCTATACATGTTGTTTATTAAATAAACATGGTGGATTAATTACATGACACTATTTGGACCTATGATTTTTACATTGAAAACACATCGAGTACATGATCTGTAGTCAAACTACACGGTGTGTACTCTGGAAAAGTCATGTTCCACCCTAGCTGGACAACATGCGGTGAATTTATTTCACAAAACATATACTAATTACAAGATAATCTAGTACCCATGTGTCCATTCTTATGCAATGAACAAGGATATATGGTGTATAATGAAGGATTATGCTCCATATAGTGTAATATTATCCATCCATAATTCATGGTACCTCTTGATGGTTTCTTCATATGTGATCTTCATTAATTATTCACCAATCATATTAATATGAGTTGGAAACAAAAAAAGGAAGAAGATATTTTGACCTAGGTTCAAGAAATAATTAAAACATGAAATGAATTTTAACTTTCAAATGAGCTATGATCTATAATCAAATAAATAATTTTAAATATAAGTTTGAGCCCTTAAATAACACTTTATGGTTCTAGGTGTAGTAGGAGAACTTATCTAGGATAATATTGACTCAGTAAATGTCATATTTAATAGATCATTCGTATATTTTACAAGATATAAACTTTATGACCAATGAAATTTTTTCAATCAAAAATTGATAATAAGGGACATTGAAACCAAGTGGATATCTTTCTCAAAATAAATTTATAATTAATTTAATTGAATAATAAGAAATAATATATCATTCTTTAAATATGTATTTATATTATAATTTATTCATCTGAATCCATTTTCGATAATTCTTCACTGAACTTGTAGGATCCAAGTGTATAATCTCTCTATCAGTGAACCACATGCACTCCAATGATTTATAAACAAAACTGATGAATCCCTAGGTGACAACATGGTTGATTGATCATATTGTATTACTCCTCTTAGTGGATTCATGTTTCATCAAATGTGTGGAAATTATAATAATCTTCTCATTCTTGAGAGGATGTGATGAGTAATGGGAGAATTTCAGAGAGAAATCTATTGTGCACTATGATTATCAATTTTAGACTCACATTAAATGAATTAGGGGATTATTTATCAACCTATTATTAGCGTTTTTGAATTAATTAATTGAACAAGTTACATTAATAAATTGTTAAACTCATGTCTTACCCCATGTCATTTGTTAAAATAATAATATTAATTTTATTAAATTTCATGTGCTAATTGGCACAACAATAAATATTATTTTATCAGCTTGAAAATTAATATTTATCTCCAGAAACAATCTTGGTCCACTAGTACTATTCAACAATTAATGAATCCTTGAATAAATAAAATATTTAATCAATAAATAAATAAATAATAAATATTTTATATCCTTGTAATTTTACAATTACCATGTGAATAAATATTATATAATTAATGTGATCATTAATCTCAAATAAAATTATTCCTATAACTTGAGAATAATATTTATTCCACTAATTAAATTCTAAGGTAATTTAATTGATATCAATGAAGACACTTAATGTGTGACCCTGTATGGTTTTTCTTAGTGGCATTATACAGAATTGCCTAAAGTATAAGATTACAGTCTTTCAGCGGGTAATGGCACCCAAAATTGTTAGGACCAATAGGGGCCTATATACCCTGAGAGGGGGGTGAATCAGGGTATGGATATTCTTTTTCAAAGTTCTTCCTGCCCCTCTGGATCTTGACCTCTTTGTTATAAGGGTCACTTTTTTTTGCACTTGTGTGTATGTTATGATCACTTACTTTCTCCTTTATATGATGATGATGCTTTAAATGAAATGCAGGTAAATTAGCAGGTAGACGCAGAGATTTTTACATGGTTCACCCTCACTGGGCTACGTCCAAGGAGCATACGCCGACAAGTTGCCGGTCGAACCAATTCCACTAAACTTCACTAGCTGTGGATTACAATGTTCGGGCTAGATCACTTCTACGCCCAGGCTCACTGCCTTTACAAAGTTTAGGGTCAGCTCACTGCTTTCCCAAGGGTCACTCCCTGTTTCTCTCTCTCTGGCTCACTACTGGTGGAGAGGATCACCTACTTCCTCTTCCTAAGCTCACTGCTCTAGAAGGGATTCACTCACAGTTTATAGACCTGTAGGTCTCTTCATTTCCATTAAGGAATGCATCTTTCTCTGCATTTAGATGCTCTACTGAAGTTCAACTTTCATCCACTGATGAATAGCACTTTTCCTCTGACCACTGGGCAACAGCCTTTGGAAACACCTTCGCAAAGCACCCTACTTCGCGAAGCTCCCAATTTCGCGAAGCTCAACAAGCCTTCGCGAAGCTCCTGCCCTTTCGCGAAGCTCACTCGCGAAGCACCCTCGTGAAGCACTCTCGCGATGCTCAAGACGTCGCAAAGCAACGACCCCCGCGAAGCTAAGTAAGCCAACGCGGAGCTCGCAGGTTTCACGGAGCTATAATAGCCACCGCGAAGCACCTCTTTCGCGAAGCACGCTGGCTCCGCGAACCACCTTCGTAAATCGAGAGCGAATGATCTTCTATGAAAATGCTCTCTGCCTCGCTCGAAGGGGTCAGCCTCTATTTATAGGAGATTTCACCGACCCTCGTCCATTCCACGCGAAGTCAATGCCACGTCATCTCAAATCGCGAAGCTCCAAAGTTTCTGCCGGAATTCTGTCCAAATCGTGAAGCTCCATGGCAATTTTCCGTTCGCGGATCTTGTCGTAGTCGCGAAGAATCACCGTCAACATACCTTCATGACTTCGCCACGAAGATCCCTCACGAAGCCCAAAATTCCTTCGCACCTTCGCCGCGAAGCTCCCTCGCAAAGCCCTTAACCATCGCGATGCGCTTCAGCCTCTGCCGTTCGCGAAGCATGACGTAATCGCGAAGCATCACCGCCTCCATTCTTCTGGTCTTCGCGATTTCCAAACCATGCATCCTATCTTCGCGAAATTCATGCTTTTTCCATATTAAATTATGATCTTCATGGAAATCTACTTTTCGGGATTCTCACCAAACTCCAAATTTTGGACCCCAAAAATTTGGCAAACACTGGGAAACGGCGCCACCTTGTACTGCTCTTTTGTACCGCCTCCAGATCGTCCTTTCCTTTTTCATAGTTCTTTGTCAACATGTAATATCAACAACTTCTCAAGAACTCGACAAGTATCCATGGAAACCTGCTTTGTCAACAAACACAATCAACCCAAAAATGCTGCAATGTTACCTTGAGGGATTTTTGCCCAACAAAAATAAAGAAGTTAATGTCACAAAGTTGATAGAAATATATGATCACTCACTATATAATATAATACCTATATATTAATATCTCATCAATTGGGTTTTACATCTATGTCATCAACATATATTCTTGGTACATTTTTCAATGATTATTTGAAATAAACTCATCGTTACACCATGGCCACAGAATTTAATGTGACCATTCTATTTCAATCAAATGGACATGATATTAACTTCCATTAATATATAAGGGATAAATTATTACTTAACTTATTCATTAATAACATTTCATTTCTAATTCACCCAACAAACCCTACATCCTACAAACATATGGTGTGTAATAAAGAGCTTATGGAGACTCAAACTTGAAACCATCTTGAGACACAGCAAGGACTCTACCACTAAGTTGTTCCATATGGGTACATCACTCATAATAATTATAACAAAAATAGTAGTAATGGTGGTGGTGGTGGTGGTGTTAGCGAAAAAAATAACAAACATACTTGTAGTAAATTATTGAAATTATCTATTATATGTGAAATTATAAATATGTATCATGTTTTATAGATTATGGTGGTTTTCAACCCTACCCAAAGGCCTTAGATATTTTAATTTATTTTTTGGATAATCACTTTTTTAACTATGTTGAGATGGAACCCTTACATGACCCATATACCTAGAGGAATAAGGCCCAGTATATAAACTTAAGGCCCAAAGACCAAAATACACTAGTACTCCCCCTCTCCGGCATCTACTTCATTGATGGTGTTCCCCACCTCGTAATAGCTGATACTGATGGAAATTTTCATACACTCTCATTATTCTAATATGGTTAGCTCTACTCTAGTGGTTACTAATGGATTTTATTCCTCTTTTGGGGTTTTCTCCAATGTGGTCCGACTTGACTAGTTCATGGCCTTAAGGACCTATTCTCTAAAACCCATTGGCTTGAAGGCCTAATCTCAATTGAATGCCCAGTGGCTCAAAGGAAAACAATGGCTTAAAGGCCTGAATACCCAAATATGTAGCATGTTGACCCATATCAGATGAATAATTTTTTAGCTACAATAACTACAAGAGTTACTACTACAGTAACTACTATAGTAACTCATAAATTCACCTATTCCAGGATTTGATCTTTGGATTCATATATATATACAATAATTTTAATGTAAACCAAATATATGTTATATTAGTAAATGTTACATCATAATAGATATATAATTTTTTATATTATGATCTATAATAGAATATCAATAAAAATAATAACAATAATGATGGTCATGATTTAATATTGAAAATATCTTCATATTATTATTATTATATAATTGATAAAACATAAATAAAATTATAAATTCAATTCTCATCACTATTTTTATGGGAAGATAAAGTGTTCATCTGTTTTTCTGTACACAAGTTTTTTATTCTTTTTGACATGGAGTTTTTTTAATAAGTGAGGGAATTTTTTTTTCACCTTTCCACTCAAAAACATACTAGTTTAACATTTTTTATATATAGAAATACGGAATTTCAAAATCCTACAATTTGTTTATTTTTATCTCATTATTGATGAAAGTTTCTATGTGTGGAAAAAAAATAATTAAAAAGGACACCGCCAAGATATTTCTTTTTATTAAAAAAACTATGCTTCAATTGGTTAGCACACATAGTAAAAAATTGAAAAAAATGAAGGGAGAGAGTTCCAGTGATCAAAAAGGCATATGAAATCTCTATCCAAATACTGGTGTCATTGGGTGGATGTGGAATGATTATACATCTTCTCACATTGTGTCCATTAGTCGATTATTGATCTTATGGAAGATATTTTATAGGTAAAGGAGAGTGAGAAGAATAATAGGGAAGATCTAAAAGATGAGAGGTACCTCTAGGAGCTCTGCTGTGGAGAACACCGCCAGGAGACCCAGTATGGAGAACACCACCATGAATCTGAAGTAAATCCCCACATGGAAATATTTAATGATTTTGAATAATTAGGTTAGGATGAGGAGGTTCTGATGGGTGCAGAAAGGGGAAACCTGTCCTTGGTATATGAGCTGCAAAACCCCAATGATAACATAAATAAGGCTGATAAAATCCATCTTCCACTGGGGAATGATGATTATAGGGGAACATATAATCTACAGTGGTGTAATATATTGTGGTTTATGTTCCACAAAACCACAAAAAATTATAAGTTCCCCCAAATTCATTATTCCCCGGTAGAAGATAGATCTGCATAGCCTTTTCCAGTTTATGTTCAAAGTTCTGTAGATCATGCACTAAGGACAGGTTTACCCATTCATCACACACTGAAACCTCCACATCCTAACTCTCTTATCCCACATAATTTGAAGTTTCTCATTCTCCATAGTCTATAATTTATCCATTAAGTAAATTTACCTTGAAGTCATGGCAGCGTTCTTTACATTGAGGCACATCGCAGCACCTCTTGGCTTTCTGATCTTCTCCTTAATTCTCCTCACCCTCATGTCCCTAAAAACCTTCTTCCATAAGATCAAGCATCATCTAATGTCCACTGTGGGAAAAGTTGTGTCAATGTTTCACCTCACACAAAAATGCATTAGGGGATTATTTATTGAACTATTGTTAGGGTTTGTAATTTACTTAATTAGAAGAGTTCCCTTAATAAAATATCAAATCCATATCTCGCCCCATATCATGTATTAAAATGATAATATTTTTTTTATTTTACTATCTTGAAAATTACTATTTATCGTCAGACACATCATGATCAACTAGTCCTCTTCAATTTTATTTAATACTAGAATAAATAAAATATTTATTCAATAAATCAATCAATAAATAAATATTATATATCCTTGTAATTTAACAATTACCTTGAGAATAAATATTTATATAATTAATGAGATCATTAATCTCGAATAAAATTATTTATCTCTATTGAGAATAATATTTATTCCAATAATTAAAATCTAAGGGAATTTAATTGAGATCAATGAAGAAACATAGTGTGTGACCCTATAGCCTTTCTTTTATTAGCATTGGACGATCTTTCCTAATGTCTAAGATTAAGGTCTTGTAACGGGTCAAGGAACCCAAGATAAATAATTGAGTTTTGCAATGTTGATATTCACATACGATCACTTACTATGTAATATAGTCTCTGTATCTTAATATCTCATCAAGTAAATTTCACACCCATGTTGTCAACCTATATGCTTGATACATCTTTCGTTGACTATTTGAAATAAACACATCACTACACCATGGCCATGGAATTTATTGTGAGGGTTTTATTTCAATCAAATGGAAAATATATCGACTTCTATTAATATATAAGTAGAAAATTTCACCTTGACTTATTCATTAATAACTTGTCATTTCTAATTCACCCAATATACCCTATATCCTACAAACAGATGGAATGTAAGAAAGATCGTAGGGTGACTTGAACATGAAACCTTCTTGATATGCTACAGGGCCTCTACCACTAAGTCATTCCATAGGGGCACATCTATAACAAAAATTATAACAAAAATAACAGTAATGGTGATGGTGGTGGTGGTGGTAAAAAAAATAACAAGAATACTTGCTGTAAATTCTTGAAATTATCTATTATATATAAAATTATAAATATTTATCACGTTTTGTAAATTAATGTTGTGGAAAACTCATCCCAAATTCCTTTGATATATATATTTATTTTTTTGAAAAATCATCTTTTTAACTAGGTTTAGAGGGAACCCTTGCATGACCAATGGTCCTAGAGGAACAAGGCCTAGTATATGACCTGATGGAAAGACCCAACTACACTATTACTACCCTTCACCATAATCTACTTCATTAATGGTGTTCCCCACCTCAAAATACCTGGTACTGATGGAAGTTTCTGCAATGTACAAGGATTGGTTAGGTGCCATTGAGGGGGGTGGGTGAATCAATGGAACAATATTTTAAAAAAAACAATCCAACCTATATGAATAATTAAAGTCTTGATCCCTCGTCATTAAATATCAACTTCTCCCTAAAAACAACATTTAAATAAAAGAACAACACACATGTATTTTTATAGGGTTCGGTAGTAAGACCTATGTCCTTGTTGTAATCGGTAGTGACCCCTAGTTACGGATTTTTCACTATATTTAGATAGTTACAACCATGGAAAGTCATATTACCATAAAAATGAGTCCCATAGTGTTCTGCTATAGAGTCCTACTAGATTTTACAAGTTCCCACCTACAGTAGTGACTCTTGAGTCCCACAAGAGGATCTTTAGACTACAAGACACAGTGTTACTAGAATCCCACTCACCTGCTCTTGAATCCCATTGAAGGCTCCAACAAATATTGAATCACACAAGATATGATCCACTAATAGAAGGATATCTATTGGATTTAGAAATATTATACACTTCCTTGAGATGCTGTATTTCTCCAAAAACAAACTGGATAACCTGATATGTTTGTGTATAATATTCATGAATTTTAGAAACTAATAAAAAACCGTGTGATCTTGCTCATTGTCCCTTGATCATCAACTGATCTGAACTTGACATAGCTAAATGAATAATCTTCCTCATATCTTCTGAATTACACTCAGATTCAGACTCAAATAGCACTACAAACTTCATAATGTATATTTCGTGTAAGTTTTTCAAACTTCATGCATGTATAAAATGCATTGCATGGTCTTCATAGTTAATGCATGTATTAATTCATCTAGATGCACACTGCCTCTTTTATTATTTTTGTATACTAACTGATTGTTTTCCAATATGTGAAAATTTACATAGGTATCAAATTATCCTACTTAAATGAAAACCCTTAGTGCAATAGATATGAATTTTTTTTGTATAAATCATGCACACACATAGTGTCCAAACAACATGCACACACAAACTGGATACTCACTAGTGTATTCTCACTACTCAAATGAATACCTTATACCTTATTACGTACTACCTTATGTGCAAATACATAGAACACTCTAACAACCTACAAGAAAACAACATGCATGTACACCATTCACAATACTTCTGTCATCATAAATCATATAAGGACTTCTCATACTGATGGCATAAACTAGGTGAATACACATAATGTAGAGTATCACACTTCCTTATATGGATTCATGAAATAGTTTCTTCATAAATGTAAGGGTGACACAAGTAATTATAACCTATTTTCCTGACGGATCTCAGAACTTGATGAAACAAAATGAGTGTGGTAGCCATATGTCATTTTCATCACGAGAACACTTTTATTCGCACAAAATAGAGTTTTCATGGAACTATTCTCTGATATTGAACCAGAGAGATTCTGCACCTCTGTTATTATAGGAATGAGATTCTCTCAACCACAAAAAAATTTACTTTACCACTAGTATTTATAGGCATTTGGGAACTTCCTTACTCGTATTCACAAGCCTAATTTAACCACATCATCTTAGTTTCATGAAATCAATTATCACCATCTTCAAATTTAATTTTGTTACACCCCATAACCCCTCAGTTTGATCATTATTTTATTATGAAAACAAAGTTCCATAATTATTTTGATTGATTTGGGATCATTATAAGGTTCAAATTATGATTGAAAGCCATGAATCAAGCTTTTAATGACATTTCCATGGAGATCCAATGAACAATACCCAGGTCCATGGATTTTGGGTGAAAACAACTCATCTAAAAATGGTCAAATTTATCAAAATAAAACAATCAAGCAGATCATGAGATCAAATGATAAGAGATGATCAATGGATATATTGGATGGTCATGATTAATTCTGGAGCTACAGTAATGATTCCCACTTCGAAACACGCTAAAGATTTTCGGTTCTTTATAATACAACCCATGTAGGCACCAGACCAAAATTGGTTGTTGTTCCAATTACCATCACTCCTTGGTACCGCCCAGTGCTAGCTCCCACTTCGCAGCCATGGCCCCACTTTGACGCAATTCCCTCTGCACAGTGGTTGATCCCCCGAACCAGTGCCTCACATTGGCATTGCTCCCCTAGTCTGGTTGGCATGGATTAGTTTCTTTTAATGTACAACGCATTAAAAAATTTAACCAAAATCTAAATAAAGTTCAAATTGAGAAAAATAAAACTTGAATCACAAATATAAAGTCCCCTCATGCATGGACTCTTCTTCAAATATCAAATCCTCCTCATGTATGGCCTCTTCTTATTTTTTATCCATTCACTGTTATAAACACTACACATATAAAATAATCCTCAAGCATGGACTCTTCTTATTTTTACTCCATTAACTGATGTAAACATTATGTTAACTTAAATGATCAACGAAACATGTTCCTATGAACTAAAAACTATCTCAATAATCATCACATTAATTGGTTGAGGATATTTTCATAACCATCCTCATCAAAACTTCATTAAAACTAGCATATTGACATCAACTCCATATAAAATTCAGTCATCATTGTTGAAAAAAATTCAATTTGACTCAAATTACACTTTAGTTTTCATACCCTCTCATTATTCTAATCTGGTTAGCTCTGCTCTAGTAGTTTTTACTTGATATGATTCCACTTTTGGGGCCTACTCCCATGTGGTCCGACCTGATTGCTTCATGGCCTGATGTCCCTGTGCTGTAGAATCCATTGGCCTGAAGGCATGATCTGTCTTGAAGGCCTACTGTCCCGAAGGCCTATAGTGTCCTAAATGCCTAAATGCCCAAATTCGTAGCATGTTGGCCCATATCAAATGAATAGTTTTGTAGCTACAATAACTAATACAATGTCTTCTATAGTAACAACTATAGTAACTCAAAAATTCACCTATCTAGGGATTTTATCTTAGAATTATTATATATATAATAATTTTAATGTCAAAAATATATATTTTATATCCATAAATGTTACATCATAATAGATATATATTTTTATGTTATGATCTATAAAAGAATATCAAAAAAATAACAATTATGAAAATCATGATTTATTATTGATAATATCTTCGCTATAATTATATAATTTATAAAACATTAATAGACTTCTAAATTCAATTCACATCACCATTTTTAGGGGAATATCAAGTAATCATTTTTTTTTGTATGTTGGTTTTTTATTCTATTTGAATTCGAGTTATTATAATAAGTGATGACTTTTTTTTCATCCTTACACTAAAAAAATAATGTTTTAACATTTTTTACATATGAAAATACTAAAATTAAAAATTCTACTAATTGCTGATGTTCATCACATTATTAGTGAGAGTGGCTAAGTGTGTCCAGAAAAAAAATGATTAAAAAGGCATACCACCATGATAGATCATTTTATTTAAAAAAACTATGATTACATCGGTTAACACACACAGTAAAAAAACAAAGAAATAAAGAAGGGATAGAGTGTCAGTGATCACAAAAGTAGACTACATCTTTGTCCACATACTTTTGGCATTGGGTGGAGGTGAAACATTGATACATCTTGTCCTATGGTGGCCATTATTTGATGCTTGATCTTATATAAGAAGGTTTTCCTGGACTTGAGGGTGAGAAAAATGTTGGGGAAGATCAAAAGGTTGAGAGGCACCGCCAGAAGCCCTGGTATGAAGAACACCACCATGAAACTGATGTAAAGCACCAAAATTGATTTGTTTTAGAGTGTTCATGGAAAACTTAAAATGATTTTGAATAAGGGAGTTATGATGAGGAGGTTCTTATGGGTGTTGAATGGGGAAACCATTTCTTGGTACATAAGCTGCAAAACCCCAACGATAACCTAAAGCAAACTGAGCAGATCCATCTTCCACAAGGGAACAATGATTTTTGGGGAACTTATAATCTGTGGTGGTGTAAACTGTGGCAGCATATTCTCCACAAAACTACAATGGATTATAAGTTCCCCCAACTTCATTATTCCCTAGTGGAAGATGGATCAGGTGAGCCTACTCAAGGCTATGTTCAAGGTTCTGTTTCTCATACAACAAGGAAAGATTTCTCCATTTTAAACACACAGAATCCACCTCATCCTAACTCTATTATTTCTCAACATTCAAAGTTTCCCATGGCTGACACTGAATAATGTATCCATTAAGGTTATTTACCATGGAGTTTTGGTGGTGCTCTTCACACCAAGGCTCTTGGCAGCGGCTCTCAACTTTATGATCTTCCCCACCATTCTCCTTACCCTCATATCCATGAAAATCTTATTTATTAAGATCAAGAATCAACTAATGGACACTACAGGACAAATTGTATCGATGTTTCACCTCCACCTAGCACCGCTAGGATGTGAACGGAGACATCGGTCTCTCGTGTGATCAATGACACTCTCTCCTGACATTCATTCATTGTTTTTTTAAAATGTGTCGGTAGATGGAGGAAAATATATTTTTAATAAAAATATATCACCTTATGATGTTCTTTTTTAATTGTTTATTTTCTAGGCACACTTACCCACTTTCATCAACAATGTGACATACATCCATAATCAGTTAGATTTTAAAATTCAATATTTTCATATATAAAAAATTTTAAATCTTTATTTTTTTAGTGCAAAGTTGAAAAACATAAATCCCTCACATATTTCAACAGTTGCAAGTCAGAAATAATAAAAAATCATCCTTCAACAAAACAAAGGAATCCATTATCTTCCCCTCAAAATTTTGATGAGAAATGACATTATCTACATATCAAAACCACCATGCTTCCAGTTATCGAGATAGGTATTTCACACCATCACCTTCATAGTACCCCCTTCACCTTTCAGTCGCTGTAATTTCCACTGAAAGGTGCAACACCACCTACATACCGCCCGTAATGAATGGGCTAATCAAATGCTGATGTTAATGAAATACGCAATGGATGGGAATTAAACCCCAACCCCCTAGATTCAAATACTAGGTGCACTGAACCAATCAGCTACACCGCCATTTGATATTATTTTTTATATATTTATAAATTAATATTTTTCTATATATATCAAAGTAATATATATTAATGTATATAAATATTCATAAATAGATATAAATATCTATAAATATAAATTAACATAAATAATTTTCAAAAATATAATATATATATTATTATTATTAAATATAAAAAATATATATATATCCACATCATATATATAAATATATATATATATATGCATAAATAAGTATAATTATCTATAAAATTTTAAAATTTTAAAAATATAAATAGATTAACATGCACGCGCACACGCGCACACACACACATATATATATATATGAAGACATATATATATATATATTTATTTATATATAATTATTATCAAAGAGAATAAATATTCATGAATATATATTGATAGATATAACTTTTTATATCCACATAATATATATAAATATATTAAAATATAAACACATATGAATATTTATAAATATCAATAAATATATATATATATATAATTTAAAAATATATACCTAAATATATATAAATACAAACACACACACATATATAATTAAAGATAACTATATATAAATATAAACATAAATATTTATAAAAACACATATAAAGATACATGAATACACACAGATAGATATATATATATATATATTCCCACATAATATATATATACCAATATATAATATATGATATATGATATATGATATATAATATATAATATAAAATATATAAATATGCATAAATATATTTATATATATACATATAATTATCTATATATATATATATATGTAAACCCGCATAACATATATAAATATAGATATACCAATAAATGAATATAAAAATAATTTAAAATTAATAATTAATAATTAAAAAATAATTAGTAATTTAAAATTATTATTTACTATTTATTAATAAATCATTCTTACTTATTGAAAATTTTAAATGAATAATAATAAATAATTATAAATAATAAATAATTTATAATGAATAACAACAACAACAACAACAAGGAAATAGTTTCTGATGGCCATGAAAGTTTCCAAATCCTTTAAAAAATGTGTTAGGGAATCATAACCAAGGAAATAGTTTTATATGGTCATGAAATCATAGTTCAAGGAAAATAAATTGATATTAGAAATGTGGGAACTAAGACCTTGTCAATATGTGTTATTATTTGCCCGGGATGCTCGTAAACTCATCTTTAGTGTTTTAAAATACCAAAACATGTGTGTAGAATTCAAAACCATAGAAAACTAGCTCATATTGGAATGAAATCATGGGAAACCTTCCATTGAATAATTTTTTTACTTGTAATAGTACACAACATGTCCGTCCGACATGTGATGTGCTCGAAATGACTCAATAATCATTTGTAAAAGATACTAAAGCCTTTAAAAACATGTTTTAGGGGTTCAAAACCATAAAATGGTGTTATATGAACATTAAATTATAGAAAAAAACCATTGATTTATTTGTAAAATGTATTAGCTGACTTCATGTCAAATTGAGTTACAGGTTGGTTGAGATTCCCATAAACACGTTTTTAGTGTTCTCAAGCACTAAAACATGGGTAAAATAGAAAAAAATATAGAAAAAACCCCTCAGATTTAAATTAAAAAATATTAAACCGCCTTTGAATTAGTTTTGATGTGTACGTGTAGAAAACACATCAATTTGATGTGCAGTGTGCATGGAATGAATCAATAAGCAGTTTCAAAAGATACTGAAGCCTTTAAAAACATGTGCAAGAGGGTCCAAACCAAGGAAACAAATTCATATGGACATGAAATCATAGTAAAATTAAGGTATAAGTATTTTTGGAATGTAGGAACTGACGCTATGTTAATATGAGTTATGGTTAGGTCGAGATATTCAAAAATGTGTTTTAGTGTTTTTAAACACTAAAACATGGGTGTAATGGTAAAAACCATATAAAAATACTCATATTTATGTAATATTAGGTAAAACCCACCACTTAAATATTTGTGACATGAATGAGTAGAAAACACATCCACCTGACTTGCGGTGTGCTCGAAATTACTCATTAAGCAGTTTTAAAAGATACCAAAGCCTTTAAAAACAAGTTCTAGAGGGGTCAAAACTAAGGTGATGACATCAAATGGATGGGAAATTCTAGGGTAATGACCATAGATTTATTTTTAAAATATAGTAACTAAAACCACATCAATTAGAGTTATAATTGGTCTTGGAATCCCATAAACACATTTTTAGTGATGTAAAACACACAAATGTGTGTGTAATGCTCAAAACCATATAAAATGATCTCGAACTAACTTGAAATCATGGGGAAACCACTGATAAATTATTTTTGTGTGTGAAATCCAATAATGTGTCTATAAAAAAAAATTTGTGCTTGAAATGACCCAATAAATTGTTTTAAATGATACCAATACTTTTAAAGAACTTGTATTGGGGGGTTAAATCCAAGAGAACAACATTAGATGGCAATGAAATAATGCTAAAATGACCATAGATTTATTTTTAAAATGTAACAACCAACTCCAAATCAATCTAAGTTACGGTATTCATGATATGCCTATAAATTCATTTTTAGTGTTTTAAAACACTAAAACTTTCATGCAAGAGTCAAAATCTTGTAAAATAACCTCATATTGATGTGAAATCATGAGACATCCACTGTTGGATTTTGTTTGAAATATTGGAAAATATTTCCTATAATTATCTTTAAATTTTGTTTATTATGTAATTTCATGCACATCAAAATTCGGTTTAAAAATTGATTATATTGTTTTATACTTATCCCATTTCCTTCCCAAATGAATAATCATATCCTAAATAGGTATGTTTAAGTTTTCAAAGTGTTATGAATAATAATTTTTTTTTTTATTTTTATAATTCTTTTGTTTGACTAAGAAAATAAAAAATATTATGTAGAGAATTGTGAATATATTCTATGTATATTCTCATTCATATTTCTTTTTTAAATATTTTTTTTGTATTGTAGGTGACATATTCCAAATATAGGTAGGAGATTGACCATTCTGATCTACAACATTCTTCATAAGGAAATCATAATGGTTCTTAGTTTATGTGGTATGATGAAATATTATCAATTATTCTACTATAATTATAATTTATTATGTTCAAATTTGACCTTTATTTTCTTTTTATTCTATTTGTGACATGATGTGGTCAATTTTTCATATGATGGTCATGGATGTGGAGGTAAATGGATGCAGCGGAGGTCATGGGATGGATGTTTTATCCATGGGTTGTTGTTCATTGGTGGATGTCATTTATTAGTGTATATTAATTATTGAGGTTATGGTTTGATTGTTTCTTGTACATATATGATTTTGGATGTATGATTATGTATGTATTGTTGTGAAAGTATGATGAGTATTTATGAATTTATGGTTTAGTTTATTGTAGAATGAGGTTTTTATATTCATTTTATTTTTTATCAAATAATTATCAGAAAGGAGTAATTTATTTTACCTATTTAGCGAAGGTTTCTGATAACCATCGTGAAAAATTTTATTTTTTATTTTTAGAGGTGGTTATTAGTAACTGATGTTAAAACAAAACACCACTATTTACTGTAGTGGTGGTTATGTTAATTCCCCATATTTTATTTTCTTCTTTTTTTGTTTGGAAAAAACTACTTTCAACAAAATAATGAACCGCTTATAAGTACCCAAAAAAAAGACACATAAAAATTTCCATAGATCTATAAAAATCACTGCAAAATTTTTTATGATAGTGAAATACATAGTAGTTTTCATAACCACTACTAAAAAATGTAATGGCAGTTTAAACTACTGTGAGTAGTAAAAAAACAACCATTAACTCCTTCTTTCATAGTGGTTGGATCAGAACATGAGGTGTGATTGTAACTCATAGTATTGTAAGAGTATACTTAATTCACTGTGTAAATTTTATACATCTATCTAATAAAAATAAAATAAAAGAAAATAATATATATATATATATATTAAAATTATGGACAGTGCCCCATTTTCATTACATTAGTGATATATTTTTAAAGATTTTTATTCAAAAAACTAATGTTATGGATCATCTAGATAGGGTCACCACTTGATAAGACACAATCTACGGTGCAATGAATAAGGAAGATTCATGGGGAGATCCATTACCAAAACATATTTCACATGAGATTCTCTATCACTTTTGGTGGATTTCAGTGTCATGAATTTTTTGTACTTTCCATATTTGGGAGTTCGTCTTCATAGAAGATTTTCTCATAGGGGAGTTCAGTTAGAGTTCGTCATTAATTTATAATGAATAAAACCAAAAAATTCACAATACCTAATGTATCAGCGCTGTAGTTTTTTCTTACTATTTATTTTCATCACTTCCACTATGATTTCCCTCACCCCCACACTTCAATTTTAAAATATGATGAAAATACTAAAAGTATGAGGAATGGATAAAAATGGATTGAAACATGGATCGTCACTAACAAGTTCATTCATGGTATCTATCGAATAAATAAAGATTAGTGTATAAGGTGGTATCAAGGATAAGGGTTTATCAAAATATTTCTCAATCATTATACCAATATTTTTGCATAGTCATTGGACTTGATAAGTTTTAATGAAAATTATGTTAGGTGTAATGTCCCAAGATCACTCAAGAAGTATGCTCAGGATAAAATAGAAAGTACACAGCCAATAATTTATCTCAGGAATGTGACATTTGATTAGGGACAATCCACTCATGGAATGAAAAATAATAACAAATTAATTTTCATGAATTTTCAAATTTCAAATCATGAAAAATGATAGAGAAATTTAATTTACATGAATCAATTAATTACATAAAATCATGAGTCTATATTTTAATATGCATGATCCACTTTAATTAATCAATTATTTATTTTTCTCATTAAATCTCACTAATGTTGGCATCTA
This sequence comes from Viscum album, assembly GCA_963277665.1. NCBI lineage: Eukaryota > Viridiplantae > Streptophyta > Magnoliopsida > Santalales > Viscaceae > Viscum > Viscum album. Next base: position 424,902,809 of record OY728134.1, read on the forward strand.
AAACAAGGAATGATAATATTCCTAATAAATTCATGTCTCCAAGATAAGTTAAGGAGGGAAAATATTCAAGTATGGGAATGAAATTTTCCAATTTAATGATTAAATAGGAATCTCAGTAAAATGTAGGTAGTTTAAAGACAAAAAAATGTGAACCCCCTTTTGGAATGAAATATTTTAGATTGAATTATGTAGGATTTGATTCATCTCACTATGTGAATCAATTTCACAATGTGAATTTTCATTTCATGGATCAGTTTTTTAGTACATTCTTGACATGTATTACTTTCACGATGTGAATTATATTCATGATGTGTATTACACCTAGTTTCTCAAATTTCTTCCTACTACCATTTGGTTCCATATGTACCTACAAAATAAAACATCTCTTGTAAGTACAATTACAATGACATTAAAGATAAAAAAATTTAAAGAAGGAGTGGGGATACATGATGGGATAATTCTAATAATAAAATAAAAATATAAATTCCATCAAAAAAATAAAAATATAAGTCTTGTTATGATACCCCAAGTAATCCCTATCTTTTTTCTACCACAAGAGGGCACAACCATCTATTTTACAAGGTCTGGTGGTTGGTAGATCTTCTTTGATTTGAACCACTATAATTGGATTTTACCATCTTCCATTTATTCTTTGTTCATGGGGAATGATCCATGGATAAATTATACTTGATCCATCGACATCTCAATTAGGTATATAATGAATGGTGGGTAAGAATGAATTATGGATCCTCCTCTTCCTTGGCTTTTAAAAATGTAACCATCTCTTCATTTTCTAGTGTTGGCTTGATATGAGATTCATGAATTATAATTTAAAAAGTAGGGTTGGAACATATTTTTAATTCAATATTATTTTAAAATGAAGAATGTAAGTCAGAATTCTTCCTTTCATTGTGATCAACAACTATCTTGTTTTCCTTTGGCTCAGCTACATGGACTTCTTCATGGGATTAATCATATGTATTTTCATCAAAATCAGGGAGCTCCAAGTTTTCCTTAATAGGTGCATGTTCAATTTCTTCATATTCTTTTTAGGTAAAGAAATGATAGACTTAATCTAAAAATTCAATGAATTTAGGAGTGATACTCAAACAAGATTGAATAAAATCAGAAAAGAAAGAGTTTAAGAAAGTATCATATCCTAGAGTTTTTTTCTAGCCCAATCACTTACTTAGTAGTATATACCTCATGAATGTGAGTCTCCATGGAGAGAAGTAGGTACTCAGTCTCCACCATACTTTCTTAAAATTCCACCACATGGGTGGTGTCTTCTTCTTCCATGCCTAGAAATTGGTAATCATGTGTTGATTCTTGAATCTTGTAGATGGGAAGATCTCGTTGCATTTTATATTCTGCTTAGTCACTCTGAAATTGATCAGAATATTTTCCCATATTCCTATCAGTACATGAGTCTTCATCTTTACTCTCGAGATTTTTAGGGAGGTATTGAATCTAGATCTAAATATGGTTGGACTATGGATGTTCCTCAAGAATGGCCTCAAATTTTTTTATCACTTCATAAAAAATAAAAGGTTAAGGAATCTTTCTCATATTCAGGTTTAGGTTTCTTGAGGGATACATTGAAATAATCATTTAGCCAATCCATTTTTCCTGGAAGATATTCCACCATCTTTTCAGGCTACTGAATCTAATATATGAAGATGTTGTCAGCTACTTTTTAATGATATTTATTAGTTGAGGTTTGGCTTAGTGGTAAGCACCCCATAATCCTACATGAAAAATGGGGGTTCAAACCCCATTAGGCGCAAGTACTGTAGCAGTACTATAGTGGTACTGTAGAAGTTGTGGTACTGTTCATTGGTGGGTACTATAGTGGCAGCAAGACTGTAGTAGTGGCAGGGAATTGTAGCAGTAATAGGTACTGTAGCAGCTGGGTTACTATTCACAGAATGGGCCTTGGGCCTACGGGCTATGTAATAGGATACATGCCCACTGGACCTTCGGGCTATGTAATGGGTCTCCCTCTACCCGGTTAAAAGAGGTATTTGCTTTGATTTATTAATAAAAATGAGGCCTCGGCCCCAACCTTTAAAAAAACTTGTTATTGATATTTAAACTAGGGAATTTCTTGAAAAATGATCGAAGGAAACAAGGAACACCACAATGGTGTCATGGACATTTATTGATAAAATTATAGGAAGTACTCCTAGAATTTAGTTAACTCTATAGGAAATCCTTCAATTAATGGATTTTTGAGGATCTATTTAAGATATTATATAAGTTCATGAATTCCTCCTCTTTTATAATTTGGCTTCGGGATCCCATGTCACGTCAAGAAAATAAGGAAACAGCATCTTCTACAGACTAGTGTAAGTTAATTTTTTTATATTTTAAATAAAACAATGAAAAACTCTCTATAGTGGTAAAATAGAAAATAAATGAAAAAAATTGATATGCCTCCTAGAAATAATACCATTTTTGACACACACTTGTCATATGGAGCAGAAAAATAAAATTTCTATGTTTTTTCCTAGTGCAGCACAATAGATGGCCAATTCCATCTTAGTTTAAGAGATTCACAATTTGTTCACCTACTTATTCTAATTCATTAAAATCTAGTTTTTTTAATTATTTCATAAAGAAATTATGCATGAGTTTTTGGTTTTTGGAAATAAATGAGATGTAAAACTAAAATTAACTAACATTAAATTATTAATTTCAATTCAATGATAAATAGAATTAAATTAGGTAATAATATATGTTCTCCTGATAGTGTTTTCCTAGGATCACCTTCACTGATTGGTTTCAAATCTATATATTGAAAACACTCCATCATATGTTTGCACATGGTGGTTGTCCAAACTCTCCTTGGAAGTGTCCATGGGTAATATTTCATAGCCTAAGGGAGTGGATCATACTTATTCTTTAGTCTCCCTGAATCTCTCTTCAAGATACCCATGAGACTTGGGATTATGAAGTTTGAAACACCTGAGGATCTTGATTGTTTCCATTTTAGAATGGTTGAAATCCTCGTGGTCATCAGACATAGATATCATGGAAGACCAGTTCATGGGATTCATGGAGTATAAGCGGGACGTGGCAGTGTTTCTTTATTGTGGCCTAGGTTCTTGAGGTGATCATGCATGGTAGCAGTGAGAAGAGTCTCCTCCTTCATAAGACCATCACAGTGGCTGGATGAAAACTCAAAATGGATTTATGTGGGTCATACAAGGTGGTAGAGGTGACCCATGTTGGCCCGGTGCTGTTGTGGTGGACTAATTCTCAAGATTGAGCTTGTCCATTGGTGACCATGGAGGTTTTGGGGATTTGTAGTGGCAGAAGTCTAATGTTGAATGATATAGTTGGGACAGAAAGAGAACAGGGACAGAAAGAGAACAGGGACCCGGGTAGCTGCATTGTGAGCAAGAAGGGGAAATCCAAAGGTCGTAAGGATTATTCATATCTTCCAAGACCTATGGAGACAAGGTTAGCTAAAAAGGGAGGTCCCAACATGATGGATGATGAATCTTCCAAAATGGAACAGGTGGAGGAGGGAAACATGGAAACTGTTAGTGGGAGTGGCACAATTGAAAGCTGCTGCTCTAAAGATAAAGCCCGAGGGAAGGAGGATGGTATGGAAAAAGTTTCTCGGCTCCAAGAAGATGGTATGGCTCCTGATGCCACTCTAACTGTGGCTTAGGGGTCATCAGGAAATAAGGATAACATTGGGGAAGCTCCATTAATTAATACGGATGGATCGGAGTGGGCTGCTGAGACAAAGATTATTGACAACCCATGGGATCTTCTCATGCACTCCGAGGAAGAGATGTTAGAGAAGAGCATTATTATTCATGCGTCTAAGGAGGATGCAGAGAGAATAAATGGGAGACCGTTCCAAGTGGAGTTAACCATAGATCAAGAAGATTGGATCATCAAGCAACATTTAATCATGACTAGAGGCTTCAATGCTAAGAAGATAACAGTGGAATAATTCCTGCAGGCGTGGGACAAGGTGGCAGATCAATTTGAAGATGCCATCAAGGAAGATCTGGTTACACAGGTATCAGCTCTTTCATGGAAATTATATAGGACGGACGCATCTACTTGTTTTAAGTTAGCCTTTAACAACTTTGTCACCTGTTATGAAGTTTGATGCTCTTGGTAGTACTTGCAGGTTTCACACTTTTCCATAAAAGTGTTTTATAATAAAAAATTAACTTTCAGGTCTATTAGTGGATGAATAGTACCCACCTTAAACGCACTCCACATCAAAACTTCATAGTGGGAACTTGATCATTTATAATCCATTCCATGGATGCGGGTCTCAAATTCTTGTACTAGGGTGGTAACCCAGAGAACACACACACACACACACTGGTCGCACGTCCCATGAGGGCCTTGTTCTAAACTATAAATTGAGAGATCTTACTGCAAGACTCATGCCACACAATTTTGATTTACCATGTAACTCCCATCCCCCTGTAGGCTTTGGAAGTCATTCCCAAGATGGTTTGGTCGATGGGCCCATATTGTCGGCTGATTATATGGTAGTCTGGCCTGGTTGAGTTCTATATTGAGTTTGGCACATTTTTCGGTAAACACCTAAAAACAATTAAACAATTTTAATTAAATTTAAAAAATATTAAAAAAATATCAACTAAAATAAAATAAAATAATATTTGACAAAATAAATCATTACAAATCCCCATTTAAATCTATTTCATTTATTTCATTCAAATCCCCCATATTCTCATAAAAAATTACATTCCATGGGTTTATTATTTTAAATCCATTAAAAAATAATTATAAAACTCTTTAAATTATGCTTGAAATATTAGTTTGTTAAAAAAGAAATAAAAAAACGAATGATTAAGGAAAATTTATAGCTAAAATTCAGAATAAAATAAAAATAGTTATTAAATTTTGTTAGAATAATGATAAGCTAGAAACTATATGGTTATTGATTTTCAATTTTTCTATAAGAGAAACTAAAATTCACCAACCCCAAATTATTTTTTCACCTTAACAGGAACATACCTTTTTGAAACTTGAAAATATGTATTCAAATAATATTTGGGTTATTCCGCAATGTATATTGTATAGTGTATATTCGACTACCTCTCTAAATTTCCACATCATTGTGTAAGTCTTACCTCTTTTATCCTATGTATTGACATTACATTTTTGGGGGAAATATAAATAAAAAAATACAAAATAAACTAAAATTATTTCTGAGATCAAAAGGTAAAAATATAAAAGGAACACTTTTTTATATGGATTGATAAACTTAGATACATGTTCATATGTAACAATGTTAGAGATGAAATGTGATTATGGATGCTCTATCAATATAATTGCTTCAAATCCATCTTGTTATGACATTTCATAGATAATTCAGCAATTATTATGAACTAAATCACATCAATAGACATATATGAATGAATCCTGTATAAAGAAAAAATATTTCCCCATAAATAATCAATGAAACTAGAACCTATGATTATATAATTATATAAAAAATATATCATAAATTCAAATAATAAATGTATATGAATAAATTAGTGTATGAAGCATGTAAATACCCCCCAAAATTATATGTAGTTAAAGTTCAAACAACAGCTACAGAATCTTTACAAAAATTTTAATCAAACTCATCATGTTTCCTAAAAATGGTTATTCTGATCAACCTATTTGAAAAGGAGATCATTTTTATGAAACAAAGTCATCCAAGAAAATTAGAAGAGGTGAAAAACTATTTCATTAGGAGTGAGAAGACCCACTGAAACAAATTAAATAGTAAATAAAAGAGATTATCAATGAAAATCGAGGATTTATCATGAAAAAATTCTAATTAACCACCCCTAGCACCATGAAAATTCAAAATCTAATGTTTAGGGGATTTTATTTCATATTAGAAAAGAGAGCATAGAGGGACACTCATCAATAATCGATTGAATATAAACTTTCTTATGGGGAGGACCCCAAAACAAATCTTCCCTAAAAAACCAAATTTTTTGTAGGGATGACAACTATTAAAGGAACTTAAAGTGTTAAGATGCCAAAGAGGTATGGAAGTCAAGAGAGAGGCTATAGCCTGATTTGAAAGAATAAGAACCAAAGTTTACCTTACTCTACAAAAAATGATCAAATCCTGTTCCTGCTACAATATGAATACTATGAATAATATCAAGGTCACTATCATTAAACTAGGAAGAAACTTAATCAAAAAACATCCATCACAATTATCATTAAAAAATTACTTGAACATTGGAATTATCCAATCCAAAAATAGTTGGTGATGTATCCCTTAATTTGTAGTGATAAAAAATCTAAGGTTCACTCCAAATACAAACCCTCCCGCCATCACCAATTCTCCAATATGTTCCCTTATTCAAAATCCAATGTGATCCCCATAAACTTCTCCAGAAAACAAAATAGGCCTTGGCCCCAAACATTCATTCATAATATTTGAATAAGGATAATACATAGAACAAATAATTTGGACACTAGTGGAATTAAGGTTTTATAAAAGGATCTAACCTTTCTTAGTAAGAAAATCATAATTAATGTATCTCAATTTATTGAATCCCAAACCCCAAAAGCCTTTGGTAATAATAACTACTTCAATGCCACCCTATAGGATTCCATCCTTCCAATATTATATTCCCACCAAAAGGATTCCAATCACGAGTGTAACTAATCATTTGGACTACATGGGAGTGGAAAAACATACATGACATCAGTGGGGATTTAGTGGGAAACCGCCTTAATAGAATTATATTTCCCTTAATTAGAAACACCCCTTCCAAAATATATCTAAATTTATATGTCAATTATATAAAAATAGAAAATAATACCTTTTTCTTTGATCTTACAAAAACCATAGGAAGGAAAAGGTATTTTGGGGTTTATTTACCACTTGGATAACAGAGGCACCATTCAATCATCTTTTAAAGAAGATATCTGAGTTAGATAAGTTAACTAAATGTGCTAAATCTATTTCATATATTGAAAAAATATTCTTGATTTCACAACCTTCCTCCAAAGTGGGTCAATAAATTGACAGGTTTTCATTTGAAAATAGAAAATAAGAGATGGGTGATGCATCAACATACATTTGAACCATGAATCATTTTATTCTTTTAAAAACCTATGATAAGAGTAGGTAAAATATTACACCCAAGGATAAACATGTACAAGGAAATAGGATCTCCCTGATGAAGCCTATGAGAAGGAATAATTATTTGATAAAGATTCCCATTAATATAGATATTAAAAGAAACCAATGAAACACAATGCATAATGACATCCACCCACTAGTTAAAAATTCCCATCCCGCTAAGAGAAAAATAAAAAAAGTTCAATTAGACTATCATATGCTTTAGTCATGTCCAATTTTCAGGCCATTTCACCACTTTTAGTGTGAGAGTGGGTCTTCATTGAGTGGAAAATCTCATGGGAAACAATGGTATTATCCAATATGATCCATTTGGTTGAAAATGAACATTAATTTTTATAAATAATTAAATGTAACAAATTTCAAAGCTGATTTACCATAATTTTCAATAAAATATTATAAGTCACATTGAAAATACTAATATTCCTGAATTAAAACACATTGGAAGGATTTTTCAATTTTTTAATCAGTGTGATCATGATTTATTTAGTTGAATTGAATCAGGCCTTACTTTTCCATAGTTATTTCATCAGTTGTGTGATATATGGAACCCCAATATAAAAAACTAATTGAAGAAAATGGCTGAGAAGAACTCCTCATTAGCGGTGTCCTCTGTAGGATTAGTATTCATAGAATATGTCACAACATGGGAGATACATGAGAAACCTACATAAAAATATAAGATCTTCTATAAGAGTGCAGCTCATGAGAGAATCCCAAAATTTTATTGTAGATTTAACTCTCCAAACTATAGATTCCTCCTTAAATCCTATCTAATTTAAAAATAAGGTTCTACATTATTCTTACTGAATCATTTTGATAGAAATATAAAGTATTTTCATATCCTTAATTAATGTTTGATTCCATAACCCACAAGAACCAAAAAATATAAATATTTTTATGATTTGTTTCCAATGGTTTTTTAAGAGATAAAATTTTTGAGATCATAAAATTAAAAGTAGAGATAGAATAGAACACATTTATAGTCTTCTACATACATTCATTCTAAAAATAAAAATTATAAAAATTAGAGATCCTTTGTTGTTTAAGAACAACAAACACCTTTCCTATGTTAGAATAGTGATCAATATTATTGGAATTCCATAATGACCAGACCGTACTTATATAGTCTTACTCCTTCATCCACGTGATTTCAAACCTAAAAAACATTGATTTTGAACATGCATCCCACCTTGGTTTGTGGGGGAACAAAATGAAATTTATATGAAGAAATATGGAAATTTCGGAAGACCTGAAATAGATAGAGAATATCTATCCACATATAAGACTCAATAAATTTATCTATCCATTTATATGTCCTAGTGCTCTTAGACTTTTCCTAATACCAAGTGAATATATTTTCTATAAATCCAAAATTACATAACCACATAATCCTTAAAACTTCCAGGAACACTACCATAATAGATTAAGGCCTAAAATAACCCAAATCCATTTCTATCTATAAAACGATTTAGTTGATGTCCCCTTTGACTAATAAAGGTCCATAAATTTCATTTCTCACAAAAATCAGCAGTTTTAAAAATTATTTTTTATCAATATGATTAGTCCATCCAATGAATCTCATGAAGAAACATTCTAAAATTCCCCCTTTCTGAATGGAAATAGAAACATGATTTTGAGAGTAATTTTTCATTTTAAAAAAATTACACATAACTCCAAATAATGCATAAGAAACTAGCATGACCTAGTCTCCCAACTGGAAAACTACATTGAAGACCCTACTTAGAGACCACATCAACCATGTCTCTTTATTTGAACATTGTTTCATGCCATAAAACCACATCTGAGCTATATTTTTTAGCACAAAAATGAAGTGAACTAATTATGCATGGGTTGAAGTGACCATGATAGTTACAACATAAGATAATCATTCTTTCATGTAGGTTAGAACTTCTTGGTAAACTAGAAGAGGCATATCCAAAAAGTAGAAGAATCCAATGATCCAAATACCTTGATCAATCACAACCCACCAATTTGATGATGCCACTGATCTGAAAAAGAATATATAAACTCGATGAATATAAAAGAAACCACAAAATTGATGAAGATCCCAATATGATGAAGTTGAATTGAACTTGACGAAGGTCCCAATCTGACAATGAATGAATGAAACTTATTAGATGAAACATATAAAGATATCCTATGAAGATCCCAAATTGAGAAAGATCCCAATCCTACTATAATTAGATGATGTTTCCAATTTTATGATGATCATAAGAAAAATATATGGAATCAAATATATGATAAAAACTAGAAAAATATCCTAATAAAACTATAACCATATGAAGTAAATATGAACCTAATGAAGCCACCAACTCGACAAAGAAGATGAAGCAACTGGTACAATGAAGAAGATATGAACCCACAGAATAAATTTTGATTAACCTGAAGAAATCGATTTATGGTTGATGAACCGTGGTGATGATCCAAAAGAACAACACTTGTCTTCTAAAAGATAAAGCTGAATAAATTTAAAAAAACAGAAGCTAAAGAGATAGAAACTAAACAAAAAAATAGATAAATGGATCACAAAGAGGTGTAAAAACCCAAGAAAATCCTTAAAAGAGATCTCTCATAGTGGATAAAATATATCATGGATTTACCATTTTTAGTATAAATGATAATTAATCTCATAGTTTTGTTATTATTTTTTAAAACCGATACTAATATATAAAATTATTTACACATTATCATATATTTAAAAAAAATTAACTAATGAGTTAATAAAAATAATTTTTTTGTTAATCATTTTATGTGATGGATTTATTGGGTGATGGGCATCATCTTGGGAAGAATCATCCATGTGAGAAACAAGGGAAAATAAAGCATGATAAAAAATGGGTGATGTGAAATATTAGATAGGGTGAGATTTTAGGAAATGTGAAATGTATTACACACAATATATATATATATATATATATTAAGTATCAATATTTATATATTCACATTTGATCAACTTGGAACTCCCCATCATTGTTCTCAAAATCCTCCATGTACTACTAAAATATGGCAAAAGTTAGTGCAAAAAGTACTAACAATTGAATCAGGAAAAAATCATACGGCCTTTATCAGTGCATTATTTTATAACTGGTCAAGGATTCCATTATAAGAACATTATTTTTAACTAATAAAGTTTATTTATTAATGCATTTTTCAGTGCTGATAAAGGTCATACAGGTTGCTGTAAGGTTAAGGTGCTAGAACAGTCCTAACAGAAAAGAAAATATTAGAATGAATAGAAAAAAGGTTTAAATATTACAATTAAATACAATTGGAATATAAATATCACATTATTCCATAATTTCAATTTGAAATGTACATTTAAAATATTTCATAAAAAATATTTACATTGATGTGATATTTACAATTAGTCCAAACAATTACATCGCAATATAAAAAAACAAATCTCTTGTATCATGATTTTTCCTATGATTAAACTCTCTTAAAAATTTCACTACAATAAAACAAAGTCTTATTATAGTATTATTATATAAAAATAAAAAAAAAAATGTTATATAATCCCCATATGATAAATTATATTGTTAATTACAGAATATGTTAATGATATTATCGGTTTTACTGTTAATTATATTATTAATGATTATATGGTTAATTATATTGTGAATTATTAATTATACTATTAATTAATAATTTCATTATGAATTTTTAATTATATTATTAATTAATAATTTATATTAATAATATTTTTAATTACTAAATATATTAAAGATATTACCAGTTATTAAATATATTGAATACTTAAATTTTTGTCAATAATTATATCATTAATTACAAATATTTTAATAACATTGTAAATTTTTAATGATATTATTAAGAGTATTATTGTTTATTTACTATATTAATTAGTTATTTGTATTTTTTTTGTTTATATAATTAATTACATTAATTATGTTATTAATTATTACACCTTGCACACAAAACATGAATGTGGTTCACACATTCTGATGGGGATCATAATTCTTGCTTCATGAGACCCTTTTTCCTAAATATGGATCATTGTGGTAATGTTAGAAAACAAAAGGAGATTATTTGCTTTGTTTTGAGAATGTGATGTGCGTTTTAAACTAAAATTACACTTTTATATTGAAAACACACACTTTGAGTTGTACAGACAACATCATTTGATGAATTCATGTGTGGTCAATTCCAATGTCTCACAAAATAATTTTGTATCATTTTTAAAAATATTCAATACAATCATAGCTCATTTTCTTTTTTTTTCTTTGTGGTGTGTGCTTTAGTAAAAAATAAACCTTATATATTGAAAAAAATCACTTTGAGTTATAACTCGGAAATCATGTCATAGAATGAGATTTATTTAATTCATACATGCCACAAATGAATTATGGATCATTTACTTAATGTATCATTGAAATATGATATCTTTTACTCAATTGTGGCTATGTGAGATGTGTTTTAGAGTAAAATGAAACTTTTAATGTGAATACACACACTTTGAGTAACACCGACCTCATCGTGTGTCAAATTTATGTACAATTGATTGCTATATTTCAAAAATGAATTATGGATCATTGTCCTAAGGTATCAAGATAATTTGATCTTATTTCTCGTTTTTGGATAGGTGACTCACATTTTAGAATAAAATTACACTTTTTAATGTGAAAATAATAACTTTGCATCCTACCAGCCACATTGTGTGCCCGATTGACATGTGGTTGATTTTTACACATCACAATTGTATTATAGGTTTATATACTAATTTATTAATATAATATGATCTCGTTTTCTTGGTTTTGGCTCTATGAATCATATTTTAGACTAAAGTGCCACTTTTATATTGAAAACAAGAACTTTGAGTCTAACCAGTCACATAGTATGTCAGATTGACATACGATCAAATTCTATCTATCAAAAATGAAATATGTATTGTTTTCATAATGTATTGAGACAATCCAATATTGTTTGCTCAGTTTTTTCAAATTTGACAATTGTTTTAGAGTAAAATGATACTTTTTAAATGTGAAATCATGCACTTTGAGTCTTCCCAGCCACAACATATGTCGAATTGATGTGCGGTTTATTCCTACATGTCAAAAAATATTTTTTCCCTAAATTATAAAGAAAACTAAATCCCCACCATTAGTGATGGGGTGGTAAGTGTTTGGGGTGAGGAGTAGGTCATAGGGTCAAGTCCTTGGACCTGTATGTTTACTATAATTTTTTTGCGTGTATTTTTTTCCACGGTGGATGATGTAATAAATCTTATATAAATACACTTCATGCTCAATTCTTGAGTTTTGGCTATTTGAATTGTTTTTAAAATAAAATTACATTTTTATTATAAACAAGAAATTGGAGTCATACCAATGAAATATGGTTTCAAATCAATGTGTTGTTGATTCCTATACAACAAAAATGAATTATGTATTGTTGACCTAATGTATCAAAACAATTTGAGCTCATTTTCTTGGTTTTTCATATATGACGAATTTTTTAGAGTAAAATAAAAATTTTAATGTGAAAACATGCATTTTGAGTCATACCGGAAAAATTGTGTGTTGGGTTGATGTGAGGTAAATTTCTACACGCCAAGAGGTGAATTGTGGAATTTTTTATTAAAGTATAAAGACAATATGAGTTTTTTTTCTCAGTTTTGGCTATGTGGGTCATGTTTTAGTCTAAATTTCATTTTTTATTGTGTATATACACTTATATTCCTATTTGAAATATCATGTGTCGAATTAATATGAGGTCGATTCATACATATCATAATGGAATTGTGGATTGTTTTTCAAATGTATGAAGAAAATATGAGCGTTTTTGATAAAAAAATTATTTGAAGCAAGTTTTGGAGTAAAATGACACATTTAATGTGAAAAAACACACTTTGAGTCATAACATATATATCATGTGTCAGATTGAATTATGGTCTATTCCAGTACATCAAAATTGAATTATTGAACTTCCTCATAAAGTGTCATGACAATTATAGATCATTTTCATAGTTTTTGATATGTGAATAATTTTTTATAGTAAAATGACATTTTTATTGTGAAAATTATTTTTATTATACCAAACACATCATGTGTCAAAAAACACATGAGGTCGATTCATACACATTAAAAATGAATTATTGATCATTTTCCAAAATTATAAAGACAAACTAAGCTTGTTTTCTCAATTTGTTTGGCAATGTGAAACATGTTTTAGAGTAAAATAACACTTTTTTAGTATATATATATCAGATACATCATGTGTCAGATTAATCTATGGTTAATCAATACATGTTAAAAATGAATTATGGATAATTTTATAAATGTATCAAGAAAATTTGAGCTCGTTTTCTTAGTTTTATATATCTAAATAGGGTTTTAGACTAAAATGAGAGTTTTCATTTTGAACATGCATTTGGAGCCATATTGGCCACATCGAGTGTAAAATTGATGTGTATTAGACTCATGCACATCAAAAATGAAATTTGGATCATTCTCCAAAAAATTAAGGACAATCTGAGCTTGTCTGCTCAGTTCTGTCTATGTGACACATGTTTTAGAAGAAAATGAAACTCTTTAATGTGAAACACAAACTTTGAGCCATTCTAGCCAAAACATGTGTCATAATAATTTGTGTAGATTACTACAAATTATAAATGAATTATGGTTTGTTTTAATAAATTTTAAAGATATTATGAGATTTGTTTTTCAGTTTTGACTATATAAATCGTGTTTTAGACTGAAATGAAATTGTTTATTGTGAACACACACTTGAAGTCATAGCGGAAACATCATGTGTTATATTGGAATACAACTAAATCCCACAAATAAAAAATGAATTATGAATTATTTTCCTAATGTATCAAGACAATCCAATAACATGATCTTAGTTTTGGCTATGTGACCCACATTTTAGAGGAAAATGACACTTTTATCATGTGAAGACACACACTATGAGTCATACTACCCACATCATGTGTCAGGTTGATGTTCAGTAAATTAATAGACATAAAAAATTATGAATTATTTTACTAAATTATGAAGATAATATGAGGTCATTTTATTATTTTTGGCTATTTAAATATCATTTTAGACTAAAATTATTTCTTATTGTGAACTTTCACTTTCATTCCTGCTAGGAACATCTTGTGTTGAATTAATGTGATTTATATTACTAAAAATTACAAATAAATTATTGATTATTTTCCTCAAGTATAAAGATAATATGATCTCATTTTCTTAGTTTTGGATTTGTTTCAATGTTTTAGAGTAAAATCACACTTTTAATGTGAAAATGTGCACCTGGAGTCATATCGGCCACATTGTGTGTCAGAATGACATGGGCTTAGTTCCTAAACATAACAAATAAACCGTAGATCATTATTATAATGTTTGAGAAAATAAAATCTCATTTTATTTATTTTGAAAATTTTATGTGCATTTTAAACTACAAAGGCACTTTTATATTGAAAACAATCACTTTGAGTCATACCGGCCACATCATGTGTCAGATTGAAATGAGTTCTTTCTCTACACACCAAAATTTAATTATGTATCTCATTAATAAAGGTTCAATACAATCATAACTATTTTTATTATTTTTGGATATGTGATGCTTGTTTTAGACTAAAATGACACTTTTATAATGAAAAACACACAATTTATGTCATACCATCCACATCATGAGTCAGATTTATAATATGTGGTCAAATACTCAACATCATAAATGATTTTTTATTTTTTTTACTAAAGTATCAAGAAAATAATTGTTCATTTACTTGGATTTTTCTTTGTGATGCTAATTGTTGAGTAAAATGACACTTTAAATGTGAAAATATACACTATGAGTCATACCAAACACATCATGAATCATATTTAAGTGTGGTCAATAATTATATGTTAAAAATAAAATATGGATAGTTATATAAATGTATCAAGTCAATAAAATCTTGATTAAATTTTTTTTCCTATGTGAATCACGTAATAAAATAAAATGAAACTTTTATATTAAAAACAAGCTCTTTGAGTCCTACTAGCCATGTCATGTGTCATATTGAAAAGCGGTCAATTCCTACACATAAAAAGTGAATTATAGATTTTTTCCCCTAATTTATTGAGATAATTTGATCTTGTTTGATTAGTTTTGGATATATAAAACTTTTTAGAATAAAATAACACATTTTTAATATGAAAACATGCACTTGGACTCATTCCAATCACATAGTGTATCAGATTTACATGTGATCAGTTTCTATATCACAATTGAATTGTGGATAATTTTCCTAAATTTGTAAAATAATAGGATATATATTTCTTGGTTTTGGTTATGCGATTCATGTTTTAGAGGAAAATTGAACTTTTAAAATGTAAAAACATGCACTTTGACTCATACCAACCACATCATGTATCTGATTGACATGTGGTCGATTCATACACATATAAAATTTATTATTGACTGTTTTTTAATATTTGAAAACAATATGTGGTCATTTTATGATTTTTTATAATGTTATGTCTCTTTTGAACTAAAATAACACTTTTATATTGAAAATATACACATTTATTCATACCAGCCACATTGTGTGTCATATATTCATTTCATCCATTGAGGATTGAAAAGTTCATGTATACTCTTGAGGCTAATTGCATATGTAATGGAATGAACAATTATTTATTCTTCATATTCAATGTAGGAAACATTTCTATTTTTCAATGTTGTATCCTCATGAATATGTACTAAAAATAATATTGGTAGTAGAATGAGTATGGTGATGGTACTCTCGAAAGGTTATTTTTATTTCTTGGTTAATCCACTAGATTATCTTGATGCGACCTTCTGTTTTCCCTTCATTTTTTACATATTTAATACCATTCCTCATTTTACACATTTTTTTCAACTATTAAAGTTTTCTCATTTGAAATTTATTAATAAAGTTCATGCATCATTATCACCATATATAATTATATTATTAAAGGACTGTGCTATGAAATTTACAATATCATCATAGACCGTGTTGACATCCAGATCATCAAGAGGAATAGAAAACCCGACCCTTAAATCAAGAGCTTCATCAATACCCACTTCCATGTGATCTTTTTGGAGTTTTTTATGTGTGTATTGTATCCTTGGATATTGTACACCTTACCCCTCACACTAAGGTGATGGGTGCAAGCTGAGAGATATAAATCACATAAAATTTCACGATGTATAATTATTATAATAGAATGTTATCTTTAGTTTTTTATTCACATTTAGTTGAATGTGTTATGACATAGATTTATTTTCTCAAGAAAGTTAGGTGGTTGAGGTTAATGGCTAGTCTCAAAGCTAATGGGGCATGTGTATCTTCATATACTGATCGTTGTATAATAATTGGTTTTATTTGATCTCCTCACATATACTAGTCTACTAATCTGGACCAGAAAATAATACTTTTAAAATCATTTATGTATGCCTATAATATTTTCATAAATTTATATGTATCACCTTGTGGAGTTTTTCTCAAAATATTCTTGATGTAGCACCTCAAAACCTACACCTTTAACATGAAATATTATCTTGGATTCTTCAAAGATATTGAAATTGGTCTTTCTTTTGGTATAGTTGGTGATGAATCATGTGTATAAACCATATTAAAAGAAATGAACATAAATATATATATTTTATAATATTATTATTAATCATAAGAAAATAATTTTATTACCTAATTATACATGATTTTCATTCTTCTTGTGTGTTTTTGTCTTCTATTTTTTCCTCTTTATTTATACGATCCTCCTTCCATAACATGTGACGTGGGATGAAAATTTAATTGGATTCTAATTCATTAATATAAATATAAATAATGGAATATTTTTAGTTTATTTTAATATTAAACATTTAAATTATATTTAAAATACTTACCTTTTTTAAATTAAAGTGTGCAACATCCTTCTTTACGGTAGGGGTATATTAGTTTTGATACACACTGCATATTTTTAGCACTCAATTGTTGTTTCAAAAATTAAAATCTTTGATTCAAAATGGATAAAATAAATAATGTAAAGTATAATATTAAAAATTAAATTACAAATGAAATTATTCCACAAAATTTTGACAAATGAAATATTTCTATTTTTCTTGGTTAATATTGTGTTCATACATAGTGGGTGGCTACGGGTTTACTTTACCCTCAATATCCCTGAGATTTCTCTTTATCAAAAGTGTTTTAAAGGATGTATATGAATTTCTAGGAACCATTAATAAAAAAAATTTGTGAATATCATCTAAAAAAATTGTATAAAATAATAAAAAAGTAAATAAAAGTTACATTAGATAGTTTTTTTTAGTAAAATGGAGAAAGTATATCATAAAATTACTCTAATATATTCCAAAATTATTTTCCTTAATTTAGTCATGAAATGGTGCCATCTAGTTATTAATGAACATTGACTTGTTATTATTGAACATTGACTTGTTGGGGTAAACATATTGTCCACATTGATTCCATCCAACCTCAAATTTTACACCATGGCTGATTTTCTTAATAACTTTTGTTAACACAATGATGCTACACTGCTCATGATTTTTTATCCAAGTGATATTGAACCCTATATATTTCTTAGTTTTAGTCATGATAGTGTATTTTTTTTAAAAAATGGTAAAATTAGTGTCTATAAAGTTCATTATCTACATAATTAGTTAAAAATCTAATTTAGATTGCGTAAATTTAGTAGATAAAACATAATATTATGAGTACAATCATAGTATATAAAAAACACTATAACCAATTTATTTATCACAATTATTTTCTTTAAAGTTTTAAGATATTAGGATCCCCTATTTAGAACAGGTAAAGATCATGATCGGACATACACATGTAATTATATGCATTTAAAGAAACAAGCTAGCATTAATTTAAATTCAATCTTCAATAAGATAAAAACTCACTCGAATTAATCTGAATAATTGTCTTATAAATTAATTAATTCATTTTGTCTTATTTCTTAAAATCATCCTAAAATTCTAATCCATTATGATTTTAAATAAAATGAAATATTTTATTTTATTTAAAATTAAATAAAATAGTACACAATTTTTTACGTGGATGAAACTCGATGAGTACCTACCCAAACTTTTCATTATGGTTTTAATTGTTAAAAAAGCACTCATATGAAATATTATGTACAAAGAATGTGTCAAAATTTCAAGGTGTGTAATGAAAATTTAAATCCAGAAGAAACACATGAAAATTACTTATCCTATACAGTTTAATGCATTGATTCTTTAGTATACTGTTACCATACATGATTCATAGTTTCTATTATTATGAATAATTAATTATGTACTTAATATAATATAAAACCAAATGAATAGAGTGTACTAGTAATTTAATTTCACATAGATATCAAGTCTATGAGGTTTACTATATTAATTAATTAAACTTATTATTTCCACATAAATAGGTAAAGTGCACGGTGTGTTCAATCCATCCACATCGCATGTAATTCTATTCATTAGATATCTGCAGTACACACATAGGTACTAGGTTTTTACTTTTCATAGAAATTTTTTAAGTATATGGAATTTATATAGAGTTACATGGTTTTTAGTCTATAAACATTTTGTATTAAATACACAAGGTGTATTAATTACATGAGGTAGTTTGGCCCCGTGTTTTTTCACCTTGAAACACATGGAGTACATGATCTGTAGTCTAAATGCACGGTGTGTACTCTAGAAAATTCATTTTCCACACTATTTTTTCAACATGTGGCACATTTATTTCACTTAGGATATACTAATTATAAGATAATCTATAATCCATATGGACATCCTTGTTAAATAAACAAGGATACATGGTGTGTAACAAAGGAGTACGCTCCATGTAGTAGAGTATTATCTTGCCAGAATTCTTGGTACCTCTGGATGGGTTCTTCATATGTGATCTTTATTAAATAGTCACCAATCATGGTAATATGAGTTAGAAATAAAGAAAATGAAGAAGATATTTTGACCTAGGTTCAAGAAAGAATTGAAACTTGAAATGAATTTTAACATTTAAATGGGAAATGATCTTTAATAAAATTAATTATTTTAAATATAAATGTCACCCCTTCGATACCACTTGATGGTTATAGGTAAAGTGGAAGAACTTATCTAGGATTACCCTGAAAAATTAAATGTCATATTAAATGGATAATTCATATATTTTACAAGATGTAAACTTCATGACCAATGAAATTTTTTCAATTGAAAATTAACAAGAAGGGATGTCAAAACCAAGAGGATATTTTTCTCAACATTAATTTATAATTGATTTAATTAAATCATAATAAATAATACCTCATTCTCAAAATATTTCTTTACAATAGAATTTATTCTTCTGAATACATTTTCAATAATTACTTATTACACGAGTAGAATCCAAGTGTATAATCCCTCTAGGAGTGAACAAAAATCACTCTGATGATCTATGAATGAAATAGATGAATTGATGGGTGCCAACATGATCGATTGATCATCTTGAATTTCTCCTCTTAATGGATTCACATTTCCTGAGTCTTATGGATATCCCAATAATCTTCCCTTTCTTGAGAGTATGTGAGAAGGAATAGGAGGATTGTAGAGAGAAATTTGTTGTGCACTGCGATTATTGATTTTAACCTCACATAAAATGAATTAGGGGATTATTTATTGACCTATTATTAGGGTTTGTAAATAAATTAATTGGACAGGTTCCCTTAATAAAATTTTAAACCCATGTCATACCCCATGTTGTCTATTAAAATAAAAATATTATTTTTATTAAATTTCATGTGCTAATAGGAACAATGATAAATATTATTTTACCATCTTGAAAATTCATATTTATCTCCAAAAAAATCGGGGTCCACTATTCCTCCTCAACATTTAATGAATACTTGAATAAATAAAATATTTACTAAATAAATAAATAAATAAATAAATAATTTATATCCTTGTACTTTAAAAATTACCTTGAGAATAAATATTATATAATTAATGTGATCATTAACATAAAATAAAATTATTCCTTTGACTTTAGAATATTATTTATTCCACTAATTAAATTTTAAGGTAATTTAATTTGGATCAATGAAGACACTTAATGTGTTACCCTTGAGGGGTTTTTCTTTTTTCCATTAGATAGGCTGGCCTAAAGTCTAAGATTATAGTTTATCAATGGGTAAAGGAACCCAGGATAAATAAGTTAATGTTGCAATGTTGATATCCACATATGAGCACTCTCTATATAATATAATCCCTATATCATAATATCTCATCAAGTTGGTTTCACACCTATGTCATCAACCTATGTGCTGGATCTTTTTTTCATTGATTATTTAAAATAAACTCATCGTTTCACCATAGACATGGAATTTAAAGTGACCATTCTATTTCAATCAAATTTCCATGGAATTGACTTCCATTAATATACAAGGGACAAATTATTCCTTAACTTATTCATTAATAACATGTTATTTCTAATGCACCCAACAAACCCTACATCCAACAAACATATGGCCTGTAATAAAGAGATTAAGGAGACTCTAACTTGAAACATCCTTGAGACACTACAGGGCCACTACCACTAAGTTGTTCCCTATGGCACATCACTAATAATAATTATAAGAAAAATAATAGTAATGGTGTTGGTGGTGGTGGTGGGGTTGAAAAAAACATTAAAAACGTACTTGGAGTGAATTCTTAAAATTATCTATTATATATGAAATTATAAATATTTATCATGTTTTGTAGATTATGGTGGTGGAAAACCTTTCCCCAAGGCCTTTGAGATTTTTTTTGGATAATTACCTTTTTAACTATATTGATAGGTAATCCTTACATAACCTATAGCCCTATAAGAACAAGACCCAACATGTAAACTGAAGGCCCAAAGACCTGACTACACTAGTGCTCCCCCTCGTTGGAATCTAATTAATTGATAGTGTTATAAACCTCACAATACCTGATATCAATGAAAGTTTACATACCCTCTCATTATTCTAATCGAGTTAGCTCTACTCTGGTGGTTGCTATAGGATCTGATTCCTCTTTTGGGGTCTACTCCCATGTGGTCCGACCTGATTGCTTCATGACCTCAAGGCCCTATTCCCTAAAAGCTATTGTCCTGAAGGCCTGATCTGGATCGAAGGCCCAGTGGATCAAAGGCGAATTGTGGCCAGAAGGCCCATATCTGTAGAAATTTTTCCCATATCCAATGAATAATTTTGTAGCAATAATAACTACTATAGTGCATGCTACAGTAACTGTTATAATAACTCAGAAATTTACCTCTTCTGAGATTTGATCTTGGGATTCATATATATATATATATATATATATAATTTTAATATAAAACATATATATGTTATATCAGTAAATGTAGCATCATAATAGATATTTATTTTTTTATGGTATGATCCATAACAGAAGATCAATAAAAATAATAACAATGATCATGATCATGATTTATTATTGACAATATCAACCAATTATTTTTATTATTATTTAATTTATAAAACATAAATAAACTTATAAATTCAATTCTCATGAGCCAACGAGCTCGTACCCAAGTGGTAAGGGCTTCTGCTTGGCATCCAAGAGACCCGGGATCAAAACCGGGTGGAGGAAAATTTCTGGGTACTATAGCAGTACTGTAGTAGTATTGTAGTAGTTACTGTAGCAGTTACTATTCGGTACTATAGTAGCCGGAACTATTCACCCGATTTGGGCCTTCGAGCCACCGGTTTGGGCCTACGGGTCTCCAGGGCCTTCGGGTCATCAAAGGCCTTCGAGCCACAGGGTCTTCGGGTCATGTAGACCATGGAGTAGCCCAGTTCACACAGAACAGGCCCCAGAAGAGGATCAAAGAAACAGGAGTAGCAGCCACCAGATGTAGAGCTAACCAGATTGAAAGAATGGGAGGGTATGGTAGCCGCCATCGGGATCAGGCACCGTGCAGCTTTGTACGGGGCATTGCTAGCCGATCAGCAATGCAAGGTGGGGAGCTAAGGATATCAATGATTCAAGACACTGGGGAGGGGCAGTTCTAGTGGGATGGTCCTACGGGTCATGTAATGGGCATGGTATGCCTATGGGCCTTCAGGCCATGCATTGCAGGTCATGTCGGGCCTTGTGCCTTGGGCCTACGGGTCATGTACGGGTTCCCCTTCAACCCTTAAAAGAGGGATTATCTATAATAAAATAAAAAAAGAAGGCCTTCGGGCCATTTGGGAAATTCTCATGACTATTTTGATGGGAATATCATGCTTTACTTTTTTTTATATAAATATTTTTTATTCTATTTGACATGGTGTTTTTGTAATAAGTGATGGATTTATTTTTTTCACTTTTCCACTAAAAACATAATGGTTTAACTTTTTTATATATGGAAATACTGAATTTAAAAATCCTACCAATTTTATATTATTTTCTCATTATTGATGAGTGTTTATATGTGTGGCTAAAAAACAAATTCTTGAAAAGGAACACCACTATGAGAGATATTTTTATTAAAAAACTATGCTTCAATTTGTTAGCACACAAGTAAAAACATGAAATAAAGAATGGAGAGAGTTTTAGTGGTCACAATGGTATCTGACATATCCATCCACATACCGATGGCATTGGGTAAAGGTGGAATAATTATATAGATTTTCCCAGTGTCCATTTTTCAATGATTGTTATTTTGGAAGATATTTTATAGGGAAAAGAGATACAAGAGAATGGAAGGGAACATCAAAAATCTAAGAGGCACTACCAGGAGCCCTGGTGTGGAGAATGATGCCAGGATCCTTGTTGGGGTGAACAACACGATGAATCCTAAGTAAAACCCCTAAATAGATCAATTTTAGAGTATACATGGAACAATTCAATTGATTTTGAATAATAGATTTAAGATGAGAAGGTTCAGACGGGTGACGAAAGGGGAAACATGTCCTTGGTACATGCATTGTAGAACACCATAATGAATCCAAAAGTAAACCCCCTAAATGGATCAATTTTAGAGTATACATGGAAAATTATAATTATTTTGAATAAGATAATTAGGATAAGGAGGTTTTTATGGGTTCCAAAAGGGGAAACTTGTCATTGGTACATGCGCTGTAAAACCCCAATGATAACCTGAATTAGGATGAGGAAATCCATCTTCCACTGGGGAACAATGATGATGGGGGAACATATAATATATGGTTGTGTAATATTTGGTGGTTTATATTCCAAAAAACCACAACAGATTATAATTTTCTAAAAATTCCTTATTCCCTAGAACAAGATAGATTTGCTAAGCCTGCTCCAGGTTATGGTCAGAGTTATGTAGCACATGCACCAAGGAAAGGGTTTCCCATTCATCACACACTGAATCATCCTCATAATAACTCTCTTATCCCACATTATTAAAAGTTTCCCATGCTCCACAGTCTTCATTGTATCCATTAAGGTGATTTACCTCGATGTCCTGGAAGTGTTCTTCACACCAAGGCTCATTGCGGCACATCTCGGCTTTCTGATCTTCCCTACCATTCTTCTCACCCTCATTTCCCTAAAAACCTTCTTCCATAAGATCAAGCATCATCTAATGGCCATCCCAGTACAAGTTATGTCAATGTTTTACCTCACACATAAATGTATTAGGGGATTATTTATTGACCTATTGTTAGGGCTTGTAATTTATTTAATTGTAAAAGTTCCCTTAATAAAAATTTAAACCCATGTATCACCCCAAGTATTGAATTAAAATAATAATTTTTTTTATTTTTCTATCCTTAAGATTATTATTTTTCATCAAAAACGTCATGATCTGGTAGTCCTCCTCAAAATTTATTGAATACTCAGATAAATAAAATATTTATTCAATCAATCAATCAATAAATAAATATTATATATCCTTGTAATTTAATAATTACATTGAGAATAATTATTTATATAATTAATGTGATCATTAATCTTGAATAAAATTATTCTTCTATATTGAGAAAAATATTTATTCTAATATTTAAATTATAATGGAATTTAATTGAGATCATTGAAGAAACATAGTGTGTAACCCTCTATCTTTTTTTCTTATTAGCATTAGATGATATTTCCTAATGTCTAAGATTAAGGTCTTGCAATGGGTCAAGGAACCCAAGAGAAATAATTTAATGCTGAAATGTCAATACCCACATACGAGAAATCACTATGTAATATAGTCTCTATATCTTAATATCTCATAAAAAATCTTTCACACCCATGTTGTCAACCTATATGCTTGATACATATTTCATTTACTATTTGAAATAAACTCATCATTACACAATGTACATGGAATTTAATGTGAGGGTTTTATTTCACTCAAATGGAAAATATATCAGCTTCCATTAATATATAAGCAGAAAATTCTCCCTTGACTTATTCATTAATAACATGTCATTTCTAATGCGCTCAATATACCCTAAATCCTACAAATAGATGGCATGTAAGAAAGATCATAGGGTGACTCAAACATGAAACCTCCTTGAGAGACTACATGGACACTACCACTAAGTAGTTCCCTAAGGGAACATCTCAAACAATAATTATAACAAAAATAATAGTAATGGTGATGGTGGTGGTGGTGGTGAAAACAAAAACAATAAAAAGAATACTTGCATTAAATTCTTGAAATTATCTATTATATATAAAATTATAAATATATATCATGTTTTATAAATTATGGTGGTGGTCAACCCGGCACAAAGGCCTTCTATGTTTTTATTTATTTTATTGGAAAATCCAATTTTTAACTAGGTTTGTAGGGAACCCATGCATGGACCATAGTCCTAAAGTCACAAGGCCTAGTATATGACTTGATGGCCCAAAGACCTGACTACACTAGTATTTCCCCTCAGCAACATCTACTTAATTAATGGTGTTCCCCACCTCATAATACCTGTTACTGATGATAGTTGTTGAAATATACAAGGATCAGTTAGGTACCACTGAGGGGGGGGGTGAATCCGTGGTACACTATTTTACAAAAAAAATTATCCAACCTCTATGGCTGATTAAAGTCTTGATCTCTTATCTTTAAATCTTAGATTCTTCCTGAAAAGAACAATTAACTACAAGCACAACACACAAGTATTTTTACAAGGTTTGGTAGTAAGACCTATGTCCTTACTATAATTGGTTATCACCCCTGGTTACATATTTTTCACTATATGTATATAGTTACCACCATAGAAAGTCTGATTACCATCAACAATGATTCTCATAGTGTTCCACTCTAGACTTCAACTAGAGTTTACAATCTCCCACCTACACTAGTGACTCGTGAGTCCCACAAGAGGATCTTTATACTATATGAAACAAATGTTACTAGCATCCCACTATCCTAATCTAGAATCCCACTAAAGGATTCAACAAATATTGAATCACATAAGGTATGATCCATTGAAATAAATATCTCTATTGGTGTTAGGATTATTCTAAACTACCTCGAGATGATATCTTTCTCTACAAACAAACTGGATCACCTAATTTGTTTGTGTACAATATTCAAGAACTTTAGAAACTAATAAACAACTGACTGATCCTGCTCACTATCCACTGATCATCAACTGATCTAAACATGAATCAGATCAATGAATACTCGTCAATATATCTTCTGAATTAGAATCAACTTCAATCTCAAATATCTCTACTCACTATGCAAATTGTATTTCACGTACATTTTTCAAACTTCATGCATGTATAAAATACGTTGCATGGTCTTCACAGTTAATGCGTGTATTAATTCATGTAGATTCACACTACCTATTTTATTCTTTCCATATACTAACTAATTTTTTTCTAATATGTGTATATTAACATAGGTATCGAATTATCTTACTTGCATGAAAACCCTTAGTGTAATAGATATTCAAATATTTTTGCAAAAATCATGCACACACACATTGTACAAACCACTTACAGATACAAATTGGAGGCTTGGTAGTGTATGATCACTACTTGAATGAATACTTTATTACTTCTTATATACTACCTTATGTGAATATACACAAAAAATTAGAACAACCTACAATAAAACCACATGCATGTACACCATTCATGATACTTCTGTCATTATGAATATAAGGCCTTCTCATTCTGATTGCGCAAACCAGGTGAATACCCATCGTGTAGAGTATCATGATTCCTTATATGGCTTCACAAAATAGGTTCTTCATGAAAGGTAGGTTGGAGCTTGTAATTCTATCCTAGTTTCCTCATAGATATTATATATTCATGAAACAGAATGAGTGTGGAAACCAAATGTCATTTTCATCCCGAGAAATCTATTCTTTTAACAAAATAGAGTTTTTGTGGAACTCTTCTCCTATCGTGAAATAGAGAGACTCTACACTTCTATGATTCTTGGAATGAGAATATATCAACCACAAAAAATGTACTCAACCACTGATATTTATAAAAGCTTGAGAACTGACTTACTCATATGCACAAACTTTCTTTAACCACATCATCACGATTTCATGACATCAATTATCAATATCTTCAAATTTAAAATTTTAACATCTCAGTTTGATCCTTATTCTATTATGAAAACAAATTTTCATAATTATTTTTATTGATTTTGGATCATTATAAGGTTTATAGGATGATCATAAGACTTGAATCAAACTTTTGACAACGTTTCCATGGAGATCCAATGAACAACACTCAGGTACGAGGCTTTTGGGAGAATGAGACTCATCTAAAGATGATAAAATGGCTCAGAATAAAACGATCAAGCAGATAAAGAGATCAAATGACAAGAGATGATCTGTAGAGAGATATGATTTTCACGATTAATTCTGGAGTTTTAGAAATTATTTCCACATAGAAACATGCAATGGATTTTTGATTCATTATAATACAACACATGAGGACACCAGACCAGAATTGGTTTCCATTCTGCTTCCCAATACCCCATAACACTGCCCAGTGCTATATCCTACTTCACAGCCATGCCCCTACTCTGCCGCCATGCCCCCTGCACGGTGGTTGCTCCCCCACACCTATGCCTCACATTGGTGCTGCTCCCCTAGTCTGGATGGTGTGGATTGGTTTTTTAAATGTAAAACACATTAAAAAACTTAACCAAAATCTATAAAAAGTTAAAATCTAGACAACTCAAACTTGAATCACAAATATAAATTCCCCTCATGCATGGCCTCATCAATAAATATCAAATCCTCCATATGTATGAACTCTTCTTATTTTTACTCCATTCACTGTTGTAAACACTACACATATAAAATCCTCCTCAAGCATGGACTCTTCTTATTTTTACTCCATTCACTGATGTAAACATTATTTCAACTTAAACGGTCAATGAAACATGTTCTTATGAACTAAAAACCAACTCAATAATCATCATATTAATTGGTTGAGGATATTTTTTTAACCATCCTCATAAAAAATTCACTACAAATGACATATTGACATAAGATCCATATCAAATTCAATCATAATTACTGAAAAAAATGAAATTCAACTCAAATTCCACTTCAGTTGTCATACCCTCTCATTATTATAATCTGGTTAGCTCTACTCTTGTGGTTTCTACTTGATCTAATTCCTCTTCTGGTTCATGCTCCTATGTGGTCTAACCTGGTTGCTTCAAGACCTGAAGGCCATGTGCCGTAAAAGCGATTGGTCTGAAGGTCTGATCTAGCTTGAAGTACTAGTGGCCCAAAGGCCTATGGTGTTCTAAAGGCCTGAATACCCAAATTTGTAACATGTTGGCCCATGTCAAATGAATAGTGTTGTAGCTACAATAACTACTATAGTGTCCGCTGTAGTTTCTTCTATAGTAACTCAAAAATTCACCTATCTTGGGATTTGATATTGGGCTTGTTATATATGTGTGTATATATATATATAATGTTAATGTAAAACATATATATGTTATTTAGTAAATGTTACATCATAATATATATATATATATATTATGTTATGATCTATAATAGAAGATCAAAAAAATAATAACAATGATGATGATCATGAATTATTATAGATAATAACATTTCTATTATTATATAATTTATAAAACATTAATAAAATTATTAAATCAATCCTCATCACCATTTTTAGGGGAAGATCAAGTGTTCCTTTGTTTTTTTGTACATTGGTTTTTTATTCTATTTGACTTGGAGTTGTTGTAATAAGTGATGAATTTATCTTTTTCATCCTTCTACTAAAAAACATACTGGTTTAACATTTTTTATATATGAAAATTCTGAATTTCAAAATTCTACCAATTGTTGATGTTCATTAAATTATTGATGAGAGTGGTTATGTTTTCCCAGAAAACAAATGATAAACAGGGAACACCGCCAGGAGAGATATTTTTATTAAAAAAACTATACTTACATAGGTCAATCAACACAGTAAAAAACAAAGAAAGAAATAAGGGAGATATTTTTAGGGATCACACAGGTAGCTGACATCTCTATCCACATCCCGATGTCATTGGGTGTAGCTGAAACATTGATACATCTTTTACTACGGTGTCCATTAGTTGATTCTTTATATTATAGAAGAAGGCTTTCAGGGACCATAGGGTGAGGAAAATAGTGGGGAAGATAAAAAATTTGAGAGGCACCTCTAGGAGCCCTAGTGTGAATAACACCACCATGAAATTGATGTAAACCACACAAATGGATTTGTTTTAGATCATTCATGGAAAACTTAGAATGATTTTTAATAAGAGAGTTAGGATGATGAGGTTTTGATGGGTGTTGAATGGGGAAACCTGTCCTTGGTACATGAGCTGCAAAACCTTGATGATACCCTGAAGCATACTAAAAAGATCCATCTTCCATTGGGGAAAAAGATGTTGGGGGAACTTATAATTTGTGGTGGTGTAGTCTGTGGTTTCATATGTTCCACATAACCACAACAGATTATAAGTTCCTCCAACTTCATTGTCCCCCAGTGGCAGATGGATCTGCTGAGCCTACTCAAGGTTATGGTTAGGGTTCTATTTCTCATGAACCAAGGATAGGTTTCCCCATTTGATGCACATCGAAACCTCCTTGTCCAAACTCTATTATTCCACATCATTCAAATTTTCCCATGCTTTACACTCTACAATGTATCTATTAAGGTGATTTACCTATAAGTCATGGTGGTTCTATTCACACTGAGGCTCCGGGTGGAACCTCTTGACTTTATGATCTTACCCGACATTCTCTTCACCATCATGTCCCTAAAAACATTCTCCCATAAGATCAATCATCAACTAATGGCCACTGTGGGACAAGCTGTAATAATGTTTCACCAACACCAAGAACTTCTAGGATGTGAACGTGTAATCAATGAAACTCTCTCCCATCATTATTTCATTTTTTTCACTATGTGTTGGATGATGAAATAATAATTTACTTTTAATAAAAATATCTCTCATTGTGGTATTCTTTGTTAGTTTTTTATTTTCTAGGTACAATTATCCACTTATAGAGGAACGGTTTTGTGAGACCCATTGTTTCACCCTAGGCGGACCTAGATTTGTATGCCAAAGGAAAGATAGGTTCTTGAGGTATATTGGATGAGTTATTTATACTTTCATGTTTTGGGTGAAGTTATGTGACAAAGTGGAAGAGTTGATCCTGGCCTTTCCATTATAGTTTCTTTGATCTACATTTATTTCTTGGATTCCATGGAATATGAAGATCCATGATTAGAATTGTTCCATAGTGGTAGAGTTATACCCTATGATGTTTCTATATTGTGAACTAGTTTCCTACCATCTATACTCAGTTGGAATGCCACTAGTGGGTGTGGTAGTGTTTCTATTTTAGAAAATTGTGTTGCACCTGGAGGTTGTAGATAGAGGGCCTGGTAAAACCCAGTGTTCACTCTTGGGAATACTTGTTTCATTCGTGAATACCCTTTCATGTTCAGTGTCTAACTTAAATGAAAGATTCTTGAGGAGGTTGTTGTACAGTTCATATAGGGGTGGATGTGAACTGAGGGGTTTTGTCAGTGTCTGCGTCAGGTTAGCGAGGTAGTGTTCCAATAGACCCCATGACTATAGATGGACTGTGGTTCTTGGTTCTTTCCATATTTTCATAGATATGGAGACATGTGCACTTATTGAATGATTTTGGACCGATAAATATGGACATGGTAGTGGTTGATCTTTGTGGTTCCTTTGTGTGCATGCTTGTAAGCAGCATGGGAACCCTTGGTCAGATCGATGGCATGGGTGCCCAGTGGGCAGCTCAATTTCTACCGTTGTTCTTAGGATTTCACTTTTTTGGTATGAAAAGTCCTAATGTGGGGAGAATGAAATGAACTGGGTTTTAACCCGAAAGACATCAAAAAAATTCAGAAAATATTTCTGGAGTCGGGCATAGAGTCAGCATGAAAGTCGGGGGATAAGGATCCTTGGTGCGATGATATTAAAAATATTAAATATATTTTATCGTGCACATGTAGTGTCTCTTGAAACTTAAATAAATACCATTTGGATTCTTCGATCAAAATTTTGAGACTGCGGTTGAGTCTGTAATGTCGTGTTTACCCTAGGCACATCCTAAAGTCGTCTGTGCTGAGAGCGTTAGTTGGAGGCGAGTTGGAGGGTTGGTTTATAATGAAATAATTAATTAAATGAAGATTTAATTAATAAATTTTAACCAAAACCTAAATACCCTCCCCTTCCCTCATGTTGGAACACATCGCACAAGGAGGTCATGTCTCCTCCTCTACCCCTCTCCCCTCTTTGACCAACATACGAAAACGTGCCAAATCGACGCAGCAAGGTGTTGATGATCCTCATTTTCGATGCATATAATAAACATATCGAAGAGCAGCATGATACGAGCGACGTTCTTTAACCTAAGCTTTGGTGTTTCACCATTGAGGTAGGCGAATTTGAGTTTTGGTTCTAATCCCCTTGTTTATGTGTTTTTCTAAGGTTCTATAGCCCCTATATGAATGCAATTGATCCCTACTAGGTAGATATGTGGGTTTGGGGGGGAAATTGGATGAATCAGTGTGTTATGAAGGAAATTACTAACTAGAATTACCATCTACACAGTGTTTAGTTTAGCAACACACGTCGTATAGCTCTTCCTATTCAGGAAATATGAGCCTTTTGGACTACACACTATGTCTCGGGGATACACGTCATGTAGTTCCCTAGACTGTGTGATCATGGGACATGGATTGGGTTAGCCATGTAAAAGAACATGGTCATGCACTAGCACATGACCAATGTATATAGAAATAGGGTCTAATACATAGACATGGGTAAACTACACAGGCAGGTGGCCGTTTATCCGAACATGACATGTAGTATGGGATACACGGTGTGTAAGGGACATGGTTGGCTGGTAAATGTAGAAGGAGAACATGGCCAGGGGCTGGGTTGTGAGGGGCATGGCATGTATCTTCTTTACATGTCATGTACCCCCATGGGTTGGTGAACCATGTAGATAGGATACTCAGCCAAGTGCTTAGGCGGGATCACACATCATGTGTTCCTCAGTGCATGCCGTGTACTCCTAGGAGATTATACGAGGATCTTCCCCTTTCCATATCTTCTTCTCTGGAACTCATATTCAGGCTTGTGAGTCATCTATCCTGAGTGGTTTTCCACGTAGAACCTGATGGTGTCCTTTGTTATAGCTTTTGAGATACAAAGTGGTGTGATTTGAGAAAATGCTTATTAATTTGTAATAAGGTGATGTTGGAGATTGGTGTGTATTTTGAAAAGATACATTGGGACTGGTACTCCTCTTTACCTTTAGGGAGTGGGTTTTTCTTACCTCTCTAATTAGGTAGATACGCGACTCCCCACATTGTGGTCATGGGTTCATTTCTTTTGAGGTAGATTTCCTCCAAGGGTGTTACTCCCATGGTGGACTAGGGTGCAGGTTTCCTCGAGACGTTTTTAAAGTTAGATAGTGCTCCCCTACTGGGTTAGGGTGTGGGCCCTCCATACTCATTGAATGGTAGAGTAGGTACTCCCTTGTTAGACCAGGGTGTAGGTCCTCTATCCTTGGATTTGGTACTCCCCTATCATTTCGGGGTGTGTTTCCTCCATACATGTTATTCTGGCATAGTTGGTACTCCCCTATCATTATAGGGAGTGGGTACTCTAGCCTGGGGTTGGTAATCCCCTATTGTGTTAGGGTGTGGGTCCCCCATAGTGAATGAGCTGGCAGAGTTGGTACTCCCCTGTTCTACTAGGGTTCGGGTCCTCTAGTCACTGAGTGGTAATCCCCTACCAGGTTAGGGTGAGGATCCACGATTTAAAAAGTGGTACTCTCCTGTTGTACCATGGTGAGATTCATTCATGAGTAGTAATCCCCCTTCTTCGAGTAGAAATGAGGATCAGGTCCTCCATTAGAGATGTAGCTCCTTCATCTATGAGATACAGTTGCGAGTAGTGGGCCCATACACTTTATGTGAACGATACCTAGATAGGATTTAGTTCTCCCTAGAAGGAATGAGGTGTGGGCCACTCCTTGCAGGAGCGACAGAGGTTTCTTGGGGTAGTTTAGGTGTGATACTCCCTCGAATATAGGGCAGTGGAGAGGCATGGGTCCCTCCATTATCTCTTGTTAGATAGGATTCACATTGTACATAGTATGGAGTAGTGCTCACTCAACTATGTGTAGTGGTGAGGGGTGGGCCTCTTCACTTGGGTTTCTTTAGCCTATGTTGGGAAAAAGGTAATGATGACAAGACCTTTGGTGCTGGGAACTAGAGATGGACCTAGTAAGATGTTCTGGATGGAGCATGTTCTCTCAGACATACCATTAAGAAGGGTAGGGTTTTTATTGACGGAGTGTATCTCTTGGACGGGTGCCACTTGGGATGGGTGAGATTATGGAGTTTGTACTCATAGTTTTATGTGTTACATTTATAGCTGAAAGTAGGAATTATATAGCGGACTATGAGTTCATAACCTCATGAGACTTTGGATATGAGACGAGTATATCTGGATAATTTTTTGGGATTCTCTGCAGTTTTGTCACATTTCAAGGTTAACACCCCCTGTAGACCGAGATGACTTGTCATGTACATCCGAGGATGGTTTGAGATGTAGTTTCCCTCTCGATTGGGGTTCCCTCTAGTTAGGTCAAGAAAATTGTTGCCTTTCAGTTGCTCCATTTTTATTTTGGGTTTTTTGGGGTGCCTTCTGAGTATTTTTATACTCACCCCTACATAGACTTTTCCTACCCATGATTTGTGTATTGTGCAGACCACAGGCCTTTCAATAGAGTCCATGGAGGACTTGATGCACGTGGAGCAGCCTTAGATAGATAGAACAAGGTGTTTACTCGAGTTTTCTCAAGTATCATTATGGAATTTGTAATTGAAAGTGACCCCCTCCTATTGAGTAGGTTGGATGATTTTAAAATTTTCTTTGGTGGGCATTATTTTTTCCTTCTTTCTCTTTTAGTTCTTCTATTGTACCCTAGAAATGGATTTTAGTGATATGCTTACTTAGTGTTAGTTGCCAACCCCTGGCCTATTGGAGGAAGTCTTAGGGATTTGTAGCCTGGGCCCTATCATGTCAGGTCATGACAATATAGTGCATTTATTTCATGCAGCATATACTAATTACAAGATAATATAGAATCAATGTGTCATCATTGTGCAATGAACAAGGATACACAGTGTGTAACAAAGAAGTACACTCCATGTAGTGTTATATTATCCATCCAGAATTCATGGTACCTTTCGATGGGTTCTTCCTATGTGATCTTCATTAATTATTCACCAATCATGTCAATATGAGTAAAAAAGAAAAGGAATAATATATTTTGACCACAGTTCAAGAAATTATTAAAACTTGAAATGAATTTTAACTTTTAAATGAGAAATGATCATTAATAAAATAAATAATTATAAATATAAATGTGACCCCTTTGATACCACTTGATGGTTCTAAGTGTAGTGGAAGAACTTATGTGGGTTGATCCCAACTCAGTAAATGTTAGATTTGATGGATCATCTCTATATTTTACAAAACATAAACTTCATGACTGATAAAAATTGTCCAATATAATATTGATAAGGGACATCAGAACCAAGAGGATATCTTTCTCAGATTAAATTTATAATTAATTTAGTTAAATCATAAGAAATAATACCACTTTATTAACATCTTTATTTATAGTATATTTTAATCATCTGAATCCCTTTTCGATAATTGCTTATTGCACTTATAGGACCCCAAGTGTATATTCCCTCTAGTGGTGAACCACAAACTCTCTGATGATCTATAAATGAAACCGATGAATCACTAGGTACCAACATGTTCATTTGATCATCTTGAGTTACTCCTCTTCATGGATACATGTTTCCTTGGTCTTATAGAAATTCTAATAATCATCTCATTCTTAAGAGGATGTGATAAGGAAGAAGAGGATTGTAGAGATAAATTCTTCATGTACTACAATTATCAATTTTAACCTCACATAAAATGAATTATGGGGTTATTTATTGATCTATTATTAGGTATTGTAAATTGATTGATTGGAAAATTTCCATTAATAAAATTTTAAACCCATATCTCACCCCATGTTTTGTATTAAAATAACAATATTATTTTTATTAAATTTCATGTGCTAACTAGCACAATGATAAATATTATTTTACCATCTTGCTAAATAATATTTATCTCTAGACACAATCTTGATCAATTATCCCTCCTAAAAATTTATTTAATACTCTAATAAATAAAATATTTATTAAATAAATAAACAAACATTATATATCCTTGTAATGTAATAATTACCTTATGAATAAATATTATATAATTAATGTGATCATTAATATCAAGTAAAATTATTCCTCTGTCTTGAGAATAATATTTATTCCACTAATGAAATTATAAGGTGATTTAATTGAGATCAATGAAGACACTTAATGTGTGACCCTCTAGGTATTTTCTTGTATGCATTAGATGGGATTGCCTAAAATCTAAGATTTCTATCTAAAAATGGGTAAAGTCACCCAAGATAAATAAATTAATGTCACAATGTTGATAACCACATACAAGCACTCACTATGTAATATAATCCCTATATCTTAATATATCATCAAGTAGGTTGCACACCTGTGTCATCAACCTATATGCTTGATACCCTTTTCATTGACTATTTGAAATAAACTCATTGTTACACCTTGGCCATGGAATTTTATTTAAATATTATATTTCAATAAAATGTACATGATATCAGCTTCAATTAATATATAAGGGGCAAATTATTCCTTGACTTATTCATTAATAACATGTCATTTCTAATGCACCCAACAAACCCTACATCCTACAAACATATAGCATGTAAGAAAGGGATTAAGGATACTTGAACTTGAAACCTCCTTGAGACACTACAGAGATTATACCACTAAGTTGTTCCCTAGGGGTACATCACTAACAATAATTATAACAAAAATCATAGTAATGGTTATGGTGGTGGTGGTGGTAGCAACAAAAACAATAACAAGCATACTTGTAGTAAATTCTTGAAATTATCAACTATATATAAAATTATAAATATTTATCATGTTTTATAAATTATGGTGGTGTCTAAACCTGTCCAAAGGCCTTCAAGATATTTTTTTTGTATTATCCCATTTTTAACTAGGTTGATAGGGAACCCTAACATGACCCATAACCCTAGAGGTAGAAGGACCAGTATATAAATTGAAGGCCCAAAGACCCGACTACACTAGTACTACCGCTCGCCAGCATCTACTTCACTGATGGTGTTCCCCACCTCACAATACCTAATATGGATGGTGGTTTTCATACCCTCTCATTATTATAATCCAGTTAGCTCTGCTTTGGTGGTAGATACTTGATCAGATTCTTCTTTTGGGTCCTTCTCCCATGTGGTCCAACCTGATTACTTCATGGCCTGAAGGGTGTGTGCCCTAAAATCCATTATCCTAAAGGCCTAATTTGGATTGAAGTCCCAATGGCCCAAAGGACTATGGTTTCATTAATTCTTGATGGTCCAAATCTATAGCATGTTCTCCCATATTATATGAATAGTTCTTTTTTCTAAAAGAACTACTACATTGCCTGCTACAGAAACTGCTATAGTAACTCAAAAATTTATATCTGCTGGGATTTGATCTTGGTATTATTACACACACACACACGCACACACAAATATATATTTATGTTAATTTAAAAAATTAAAATGTTATATCAGTAAATGTTACATCATAATAGATATATATTTTTTATGTTATGATTCATAAGAAAAGACCAATAAAAATAAAAAAATGATGATGATCATGATTTATTATTGAAAATATCTTCTCTATTATTATTATATAATTTATAAAAAATAAATAAACTTATAAATTCAATGTTCATAACCATTTTTAGGGTAAGATCAAGGGTTCCTTTTTTTTACGTTGGTTTTTTTTTCTATTTAACTTCGAGTTGTTTTAATAAGTGAGGGCTTTATGTTTTTCA
Source organism: Viscum album (assembly GCA_963277665.1). NCBI lineage: Eukaryota > Viridiplantae > Streptophyta > Magnoliopsida > Santalales > Viscaceae > Viscum > Viscum album. The sequence goes on from OY728134.1 coordinate 424,939,420, forward strand.
CCATTCCACTAAAAAACATACTAGTTTAACATTTTTTATATATGAAAATACTGAATTTTAAAATCCTACCACGGGTTTATGATATTCACATTATTAATGATAGTGGCTAAGTGTGGAAAAAAACAAAGTATTAAAAAGGAACACCACCAGGAGAGATCTTTTTATTAAAAAAATTATGCTTCCATCAGTTCACACACACAGTAAAAAAGCAAAGAAAGAAATAAGGGAGAGAGTGTTAGTGATCATATAGATATCCAACATCTCCATCCACATCCTCGTGGCATTGGGTGGATGTGGAAAAATTATACAGCTTTTCCCACAGTTTCCACTAGTCAACAATTGATCTCATGGAAGATAGTTTTTGGGGGCAGGAAAGTGAGGAGAATAGAGGGGAAGATCAAAAGGCCAAGAAGCACTACATGGATCCCTGATGTGGAGAACACCTCCATGACTCTGGTTTAAACCTCCTAAATGGATATATTTTAGATATTTCATTGAAAACATCTAATGATTTTGAATAAGATGGTTTGGATTAGGAGGTTCTGATGGGTGATGAAAGGGGAAAACAATCCTTGGTACATGAGCTGCAAAACCCCGACAATAACCTAAAGCAGGCTGAGTAGATCCATATTCCAATGGGGAACCATGATGCATAGGGAACTTATAACAATTAGTGGTGTAATCTGTGATGGTGTATGTTACACAAAACTAAAATGAATTATAAGTTCCCCCAACTTCATTGTTCCCCAGAAAAAGATGGATCTACGGAGCCTGCTCCAGGTTATGGTCAGAGTTTTGTAGCTCATGCACCAAGGACAAGTTTCCCCATTCTTCACAGACTCATACCTCTTCATCATAACTCTCTTATTCCACACCATTTTTAGTTTCACATGATCTTCACTCTTCAACTTATCCATTAAGATTATTTACCTCAGAGTCTTAGAGGTGTTATTCACACTGAGGCTCATAGTGGCACCTCTCGACTTTCTGATCTTCCCTATCATTCTCATCACCCTCCTGTCCCAGAAAACCTTCTTCCTTAAGGTCAAGAATAAACTAATTGACACTATGGGATAATTTGTATAAATGTTTCACATTACATAAAAATGTATTATGGGGCTATTAATTGACCTATTGTTAGGGTTTTCAATTTAATTAATTGGAAACATTCCCTTAATAAAATGTTAAACCCATGTCTCACCCCTTGTCGTGTATTAAAATAACAATATTATTTTTATTTTACAATATTGAAAATTAATATTTATCACCAGACTCATCATGGTATGCTAGTTCTTCTCAACATTTATTGAATACTCGAATAAATAAAATATTTATTCAATAAATAAATAAATATTATATATCCTTGTAATTTAACAATTACCTTGAGAATGAATATTTATATAATTAATGTGATCATTAATCTTGAATAAAATTATTCATCTATATTGAGAATAATATTTAATCCAATAATTAAATTCTAAAGAAATTTAATTGAGATCAATGAAGACACTTAGTGTGTGACCCTTAAGACTTTTTTCTTATTGACATTATACGGTCTTTCATAAAGTCTAAGATTAATGCCCTACAATAGGTCACGAAAACCAAGAGAATGAATTTAATTTTGCAACATAGATAGCCACATATGATCACTCACTATGTAATATAGACCCTATATCTTAATATTTCATCAAGAAGGTTTCACGCCTGTGTTTTCATCCTATATGCTTGATAAGTCTTTCATTGACTATTTAAAATAAACTCATCATTATACCATGGATCTGGAATTAATGTTATGGCTCTATTTCACTCAAATGTAAAATATATTGACTTCCATTAATATATAAGAAACAAATTCTTCTTTGACTTATTTATTAATAACATTTCATTTATAATTCACCCAATAAACCCAACATCCTAAAAACATATGGCATTTAAGAAAGAGCTTAGGGAGACTCGAACACAAAACATCCTTGATACACTGTATGGCCTATACCACAAAGTTGTTCCCTAGGGGCATATCACTAAAAATAATTAAAAAATAATAATAGTAATGGTGGTGGTGGTGGTGGTGGTAGTGAAAAAAACAATAACAATCATACTTATAGTAAATTTTGGAAATTATTTATTATATATATAATTATAAATATTTATCATGTTTTATAAATTATGTTTGTGGTCATCTCGACTGAATGGACTTTGAGTTATTTATTTATTTTTTTGGAAAATCCTCTTTTTAATTAGGTTGAGATGGAACCCTTACATTAACCATAGGCATTGAGGCACAAGACCTAGTATATGACCCGAAGGCCCAAAGACCTGACTACACAAGTACTGCCCCTCACCAAAATCTACTCCATTGATGGTGTTCCCCACCTCATAATACCTGGTACCGATGGAAGTTGTTGAAGTGTCTAAGGATCAGTTAGGTACCACTGAGAGGGGGTAAATCAGTGGTACACTATTTTATGAATTTTTTTAATCCAACATTTGTGAATGATTAAATTATTGATCCCTTGTATTTAAATCTCAAATTCTCCCTGAAAAAAAAATTAAATGAAAGCACAACACAGTGATTTTTACAAGGTTGGTACTAAGACCCACATCCTTTCTATAACCAGTTATCACCCCTAGTTAAAGATTTTTCACTGTATATAGATGGTTACAACCAGGGAAAGTCTCATTTCTATCAACACTGAGTCCCATAATGTTCCACTCTAGAGTCTCACTAGAGTTTACAAGTTCCCACCTACACTAGTGACTTCTGAGTCCAATATGAGGATCTTTATACTGCATCACACAGTGTTACCAACATCCCACTAGCCTGAACCAAAATCCCAATCAAGACTTCAACAAATATTGAATCACACAAGATATGTTCCACTGATAGAAAGATCTATGTCTTCCTTAGATAGCTTCTGCATTGTGTCAAGATGATGTCTTTCTCCACAACAAACTGGACCACCTGATATGTTTTTGTACAATATTCAATAACTTTAGCTACTAATAAAAAACTGCCTGATCCTGCTCACTATCCACTGGTCATAAATGTATATGAATGTGAATCAGCTCACTGAATACTCATCTATATATCTTTTAAATTACACTTGACTTCAGTCTCAAATAACACTTCTCGCTGTGCAAAGTATATTGCACATACATTTTTCAAACTTCATGCATGTATAAAATACATTGCATGGTCTTCCCAATTAATGCATGCATTAATTCATGTACATTTACACTATCTCTTTTATTCTTTTTATATACACTCATTGTTTCTCAATATGTGTATATTAACATATGTATCAAATTATCCAACTTGCATACATACCCTAAGTGAAACAGATATGAAAATCTTTTTGAAAAAATCGTGCACACACAATGTCCAAACCACTTTCACACACAAACTAGATGATCATTGTTGTATGTTCAATGATCAAACAAATACCTTCTTCCTTCTTATATACTGCCTTATGTCAACATACACAGAACACTGGCACAACCTACAAGAAAACCACACGCATGTACACCATTATTGACACGTATTTCATCATGAATCAAATAAGGCCTTCTCATACAGATTGAACAAACCGGGTGAATACCCATGTAGATTATAACGATTCATTATATGGATTTGCAAAATAGGTTCTTCATGAAAGGTAGGGTTACACACATAATGATAACCCAATTTCCTTGTAGATATTAGGTCTTCACGAAACAAAACGAGTGTGGAAACCACATGTTGTTTGCATCGCGGGAACTATTTTCTTCACACAAAACAGAGTTTTCACAGAACTCTTCTCCTACCACAAACCAGAGCGATTCCACACTTCTATTATTATGGAAATGAGATTCTTTCAACCATAACAAATAAACTTGGCCACTGATATTTATAGGCATTTGAGAACTGCCTTACTCATATGCAATAACTTGCTTCAATCGCATCATCTCAGTTTCATCACATCAATTATCACCATCTTCAAATTTAAATTTTCTACACCCCGTAACACCTAGGTTTGATCAATGTTCTATTATGAAAAAAAAATACATAATTATTTTGATTGATTTCAGATCATTATAAGGTTCAAATGATGATTAGAAGTCTTGAATGAAGCTTCTGTTGACATTTCCATTGAGATCTGATAAACTGAACTCATGCACAAGGCTCGCTGGAGAAGATGACTCAACTGAAGATGATCGAATGGATCGAAATAAAATAATCAAGTAGATCGAAAGATCAGATGACAAGAGATGATCATCAGATAGATTGAATGGTCACGATTAATTCTAGAGCTACAAAAATGATTTCCACATCAAAACACACTAAGGATTTATGCTTCTTTATAATACAAGCCATGCGGACAATAGACTAGAATTGGTTACCGGTCCACTTACCATCACTCCCTAGCATCTTCTTTTGTCGGCTCCTTCTCTGTCGCCGTGCCCCCCTACATTAGTGGTTTCTCCACCGCACCCATGTCTCATATAGAGATATTCTCCTTGCAATAATTCCCCCCAAGCTATAGTCTATCCATACTAGTCGACTTAGGGTCCTAAGTTTGGCTACCCACAGTGGCGTTGCTCCCAAATCCTTTTTTGTGTGGATTGTTTTTTAAATGTACAACACATTAAAAACATAACCAAAATCCACATAAAGTGAAAATCCGAACAACTCACCCTTGAATCACAAATATAAATTCCCCTCATGCATGGAATCTTTTACAAATATTAAATCCTCCTCATGCATGACCTCTTTTTAATTTTAGTCCATTCACTATTGTAAACACTAAAAATATAAAATCATCCTCAAGCATGGCCTCTTCTTATTTTTACTCCATTCACTGTTGTAAAAAAAATTTCAACTGAAACGATCAATGACACATGTTCTTCTGAACTACAAACCAATTTAGTAATCATCACGTTAATGGGTTGAGGATATTCTCATAACCATCCTCATCAACACTTCACTACAATTGAAATATTAAAATCATCTTCATATCAAATTCAATCATCATTATTGAAAATAAATTCAATTCAACTCAAATGCCACTTCAGTTGTCATACCCTCTCATTATTCTAATCTGGTTAGCTCTGCTATAGTGGTTTCTACTTAATCCGATTCCTCTTATAGGGCCTACTCCCATGTGGTTCGAACTGATTGTTCCATGGTCTAAAAGCCCTATGTCGTAAAATCCATTGGCTTGAAGGCTTGATATGGATTGAAGGCCTAGTGGCCCAAAGGCCTATGGTGGCCTAAAGGCCAGAAGGCCCAAATCTGTAGCATGGTGGCCCATATGAGATGAATAGTTTTGTAGCTACAATAACTACTATAGTACCCACTATAGTAACTTCTATAGTAACTCAGAAATTCATTACTCCCAGGATTTGATCTTGGTCCTCTTATTCTCCTTGCGATAGCTCTCCCTCAGCTATGGCTTTTCCATGTTGGTTGGCTTAGGGTCTTGAGCTTGGATGCCCACAGTGGCGCTACTACCCTAGTTTATCTAGCGTGGATTGGGTTTTTTAATGTACAACACATTAAAAAATATAACCAAAATCCACATAAAGTGAAAAATCAAACAACTTAACCATGAATCACAAATATAAATTCCTCTCTTGCATGGTGTCTTCTACAAATATCAAATCCTCCTCATGCATGGAATCTTCTTATTTTTACTCTATTCACTATTGTCAAAACTATAAATATAAAATCCTCCTCAAGCATGAAATCTTCATATTTTTAATCCATTCACTATTTTAAATATTGTGTCAACTAAAACGATCAATGACACATGTTCTTCTGAACTACAAACCAGCTCGGCAATCATCACATTAATGGGATGAGGATATTTTCATAACCATACTCATAAACACTTCACTATAACTGATATATTGAAATCAGCTCCATATTAAATTAAATCATCATTGTTGACAACAAATGAAATTCAACTCAAATTCCACTTCAGTTGTCATACTCTCTCATTATTATATTCTGGTTATCTCTTCTCTAGTGGTTTCTACTTGATCTGATTCCTCTTTTGGGGCCTTCTCCCATGTGCTCTGACCTGATTGCTTCATGGGCTAAAGGCCATGTTCCATAAAATCCATTGGCATGAAGGCCTGATCTGTGTTGAAGGCCTAGTGTCCTGAAGGCCTATAGTGGCCTAAAGGCATAAAGGCCCAAATCTGTAGCATGTTGGCCCATATCATATGAATAGTTTTGTAGCTATAATAACTAATACAGTGTCTGCTACATTAACTACTATAGTAACTTAGAAATTAACCTCTCTCGGGATTTGATCTTGGGATTCTTATATATATATATATATAATAATGTTAATGTAAAACATATATATGTTATATCAGTAAATGTTACGTAATAATAGATATCTATTTTTTATGTTAGGATCTATAACATAAGATCAAAAAAATACTAACAATGATGATGATCATGATTTATTATTGATAATATCTTCGCTATTATTATATAATTTATAAAACATTAATAAAATTTTAAATTCGATCATCATCACCATTTTGAGGGGAAGATCAAGTGTTCTTTTGTTTTGTTGTATGTTGTCTTTTTATTCTATTTGACTTGGAGTTGTTGTAATAAGTGATGAATTTATGTTTTTCATCCTCCCACTAAAAAACATACTAGTTTTACATTTTTTATATATGAAAATACTGAATTTCAAAATTATACCAATTGCTGATGTTTATCACATTATTGATGAGAGTGAATATGTGTGTCCAAAAACAAATTATTAAAATGGAACACCACCAGGAGAGTTCTTTTTATTAAAACAATTATGCATCCATCAGTTAACACACATAGTAAAAAAAACAAAGAAAGAAATAAGGGAGAGAGTGTCTGTGATCACATAGGTAGCCCACATCTCCGTCCACATCCTGGTGGCACTGGGTGGAGGTGAAACATTGATAGAGCTTGTCCTGCGCTGACCATTAGTTGATTCCTGGTCTTATGGAAGAAGGTCTTCAGGGACAGGAGGGTGAGGAGAATGGTGGGGAAGATCAAAAAGCCGAGAGGCACCACTAGGAGCCCCAGTATGAAGAACACTGCCATGAAACTGATGTAAACGACCTAAATGGATCTGTTTTAGAGCATTCATGGAAAACTTTGAATGATTTTGAATAAGAGAGTTAGGATAAGGAGGTTTTGATGGGTGGTGAGTGGGGTAACCTGTCCTTAGTACACAAGCTGCAAAACCCTGACGATAACCTAAAGCAGACTGAGCAGATCCATCTTCCACTGGGGAACAAAGAAGCTGGGGGAACTTATAATCTATGGTGGTGTAATTTGTGGTGGCGTATGTTCCACAAAACCACAATAGATTATAAGTTCCTCGAACTTTGTTTTTCCCCAACAGAAGATGGATCTGTTGAGCCCACTCCAGGTTATGGTCAGAGTTCTGTTGCTTACGCACCAAGGATAGGTTTCCCCATTTGACACACACTGAAACCTCCTCATCCCAACTCTCTTATTTCACATCATTCCAAGTTTCCCATGATTGAAACTCTACAATGTAGCCATTAATGTGATTTGCCTTGGAGTCATGGCGGTGCTCCTCACACCGAGGCTCGGCTACTGGTGGCGCCTCTCGACTTTATGATCTTCCCCTCTATTCTCCTCACCCTCATGTCCATGAAAACCTTCTTTCATAAGATCAAGTATCAACTAATGGTCACTGCAAGACAAGATGTATCAATGTTTCACCTCCACGGAGCACAGCTAGGATTTGAACGGAGACGTCGACCCCCCATGTGATCAATGACACTCTCTCCCATCATTCTTTCACTGTTTTTTCACTTTGTCGGCCAATGGAAGCACAATTTATTTTTTATAAAAATCTCTCTCCTTGTGGTGTTCTTTTTTAATTGTTTATTTTCTAGGCACACTTATCCACTTTCATCAATAGTGTAATGAACATCCATAATCGGTTGGATTTTGAAATTTGTTATTTTCATATATAAAAAATGTTTAATCATTATGTTTTTTAGTGAAAAGGTGAAAAATATAAAGTCATCATATATTTCAACAACTTCAAGTCAAAAAGAATAAAAAAACCATTCTACATCAAAACAAAGGAAGCCATGATCTTGTGGATGAGGGTGTGTCGCTACGGGGGAGATGAGGAGATGTGGACGCCATTACTCAACGTTGGATCTTGTGGAACACCATGGACTGGAGCAGGACTGCGGGGAGCATGAGAAAGCCCTGTGGGGCTACATTCCTCCCTCGGCCTCTCTGAATTCCAAAGTCACATTTCCTCCAGATCTGGCCTCACTTTGACGGAGTAAGCCTATGTTTGGTTATCTTTTAGTAAAAGAAAAGAAATGATTTCTTAATTCATAAAAGAAAAGAAAAGAAAAGAAATGATTTTCATTTCTCTTAATTTTGTTTGGATACAAAATTTAGTAAAAGAAAAGAAATGATTGTAATTTCTCTCCATCTTGTTTGGTGACAATTTTTAAAAGAAAAGAAAAGAAATGTTTTGAAAATATGACAAAAATAACCCTTATTAAAAAATATAGTTTTTCAATACTCAATTATTCAAAATAAAAAATTATTATGATTTGAAATTTTATCTTTGATTTTCAAATAAATAAATATATTTATTATAAATATATATTTATAAATATATTTATTTATGTATAAATATATAAATACGCATTCATGAATATATATATTTATAAAATAAATTTATAGCTATATAAATATTTTTATAATATATTAGATATATATTTATAAATATATTTATATAAATATAATTATAAATATACATATAAAAAAATTAAATTTGAAATTATTCCCTAATTATTAATTCGGATGCGTTTGGGTAATGTTCTTAAAAAATATAGTTTTTCAATACTTAATTGTTTTAAATAAAAATATATTATAATTTTAAATTGAATCTTTGATTTTTATATCATGTCAATTATATAAACATTTTATTTTGAAAAATATATTAGTAATGATTTCTTTTTTTATTTTTATATCATGTAAATTATATAAACAACATTTTTGATTTTAATCAATCATTATTTTTCATGCCACCAAAATTAGCTAAACATTATTAATTCAAAATTATCATTAATTCAAAATAAATATTAATTCAAAAATATTAACTCAAATTTTTTTTATAAATTATTTATATAAATTATCAATTTAAGATAATTAAAATTATTTATAATCAAAATTAACTATAATCAAAATTAACTATAATCAAAATTATTTACAAATTACGTTTAACAAAATATTTATATACGCATGAAATAATAATTTCAATTATTAATAATCACAAAGATGATAATTTATATATTTACTAATTCAATAAAATATTAAATAAAATAAAACATGTATAGGGGTATAATAGGAAATTTCAAAAAAACATCACAGCCGGAGCTCGTTTCTTTCGAAATCACCCCGATTTTGGGGTGATTGTAAATCTGAAGCGGAGGAAATTGGTTTCTCTCCGTTTCTCCTACCATCATTTCTTTCCGCCAATCATTATGTCACCAAACAATGGAAATCCATTTCTATCCCCCCATTTCATTTTGTTTCCCTCCAAATCATCCGTTCCAAACGAGACCTAAATCCTTCGCGATCATAAGCTCCTTTTTAAGCATTTCTGCCTCCTCCATGAGTTCTGCACATTTCTTATCCAGAGGGTCAGAACCCACCGTAGAATCCACCTTGAGAGTCACCTCAACTTGCTTCTCAAGCACGCGCGATACCTCCCCTTCATCGCTAACAATTTCTGGGGCTCTCAAAACCCCATCGCCAGCACCATCGCTTGATCTACTGTGGACAGTAGCTGGTTGGCCACAATCAAAGGATAGAGCTACCTCCGCCATCGCCCTCGACAAGACACCAGGCAGGGATGAAAGTAAAAGAAAGCTAAGAGAGAATAGAGAGAGAAACAGATAGTCAAGTTGGAAGTAAGAAAGGAAATGGGAAAAGGACACGAGACCCTAACCCATGGTTGTGTAGGTGCAGGACGCGCCGCCACGCCCGACAACTCTAGAGAAGAGATGGAGATGCAAGTGGGTTTCGTGTGCGTGGCGTGAAGCTTAAGACGAGACTGGGCTTGCTCGTAATAATGGTCGGCAACTAGAGGAAATGCATCTCAAGTACATCAATTAGTGTAGGAGGTATGAGAGGATTAATGTCGGATCCCCAAGGCCAAATGATTGATTTACCCATTCAAATCAATTTATGCGAAGGACTTTCTTTAATAGAATATATCATTTCTTTCTTTAAGAGAATATATCATTTTTTGCTACGGAGCTCGCAAAGGAGTTGCAGATACTACTGTATGAACATCAGATGCTGGATATCTCACGCGCAGACTTGTTGAAGTAGTTCACCACATTGTTGTACGTAAAACAGATTGTGGCACCATACGAGGTCTTTCTGTAAGTCCTCAAAAGGAAATGATGCCAGAAAGAGTTTTTATCCAAACATTAATTGGTCGTGTATTAGCAGATGATATATATACAGGTCCGCAATGTATTGCCACTCGAAATCAAGATATTGGAATTGGACTTCTTGATCAATTCATAACCTTTCGCGCACAACCAATATCTATTCAAAACTCCTTTACTTGTAGGGGTACGTCTTGGGTCCGTATATTATGTTATGGTCGGAGTCCTACTCATGGCGACCTGGTCGAATTAGGGGAACCTGTAGGTATTATTGCGGGTCAATCTATTGGAGAACCGGGCACTCGATGAGCAAGGGAAAGCGACGGAACTCTATGAACAGGGGAATCTTTCTGTCATTGTTGTCCGGTCCTACCGTCGTCCAGATTGAAGGAGGGACCTCCGCTGGTAGTACCAATAGAGATGTGGGCCACTCTACCCAAGGGTGAATGTATCGGTTCTTGGGAGAATCAGCTATCGATGGAGGGTAGGGTCCCCCAGGGACGGAATCACTCGACTGATAAGGCTATCACATATCCTATTGGGGTAGGGAGAGGGCAAGACCTTTATGGTGTTAATCCTCGGGCTTAGAAAGCAGTCTAGCAGTTAAGTAAAGAAGAAAGTCACACCGCTACTCTATGCTTACCATGCCTAGCTCCTATCTTGTATCTGGATATGTGCTGCCTTAGCTATCTCCCCATCATGCTGTTAATGAATATCATCTGAATACTGGGCTCTCTACAAGCTATATCAGTAACCTGGCATGTATCCTGCATGACAGGCCTTTCCTTTACTGGTGTGATAGGCATTGGATCATTCTTATTTGATCTTCGCTTCGAAGCGAGGAAGCCGATCCATTGACAAGATTACAGGGGCGCGTCTTTGTTTTGCTTTTGTCTTCTAGGGAAAGGAATTGACTTGCAAACAGCGGCTACGCACCTTAAAGCAGGAAGTCTGGAATAAGAGAGTACCTGGAGTAAGAATTACACACCAGCATATAATCTTTCCTGTACTAGGATACGATTACGATATACGAGACTCCTTTTCCTTTCCAGTAGTACACTATTAAAAGCCCCTATAACCAGGGAGTTTGGGAGTGTAACTAGAACCTAGATAGAATCTCTGGAATCAGAAGCTGCTATCTCTCGCTATGATTTTATGAGTGGATTTGAGAGTGCGGCATAGCTGGAAACTCCTGAATTTTAGGAAGGTTCTAACCTTAATGAAAAGGTAAGTTTGAAGAGAGATTGGGAGAAGTTCCCGAGTGTGGGTATCCAACCCCTTTTTGAAAGGATCTTTCTGCTTTTTAGTTTCCTAATATGTTTGTACCATAATATATTGATTGTATCAGTACTACCAGCGAGCTAAGAGCTAACCCCTTTCTTTTCCTATGGCGTTTTAATACTCACCCCTGAAAGTGAAATAGAGATAGAGAGAATCTATTAAGTTGGAAGGCGGAAAGAAGCACTGGCTAAGACTTTCATGGAGATGGGGCATACAGGGCAAGTGTACTAGCATATGAGTTTCCAGCTTTTGAATTAAGGTTTGTCAAACCCTAAGCTGCTACTTAGAAAGGGGGCGTAGCGGGTAAGGCAAAAGCGCCAGGTGACCGCCTAGACTGAGGTAAGTGGGATTAGGCACTTTAGGATAAGGTTTTTGCTTCGAGTAGCTCTCGGGCATATTCCTAGTTCAGGTAGAGCAGTTGCTTTGGATTCGGCCCGTCCAGTCTGTCTACTATGTCCCGTATGGCTTATCCGTATCACGGCCAATTCCCTTTGTTTGATAAGGAGATTCGTAAGTAAATCGGATCGAGTGCAAGGCATCAGATGGTGTTTTTCTTCTTTCAGGGATTGAAGTGACTGCCCGTGGTTTGGCATTCCTTCCTATATTTCATTTCGAAATAGGAAATTTTTATAGTAGGGAGTGACGCACATACGCTACGGTTAGCCAATGTACGTCCTTAGACAATTACCTAAAGTGGTGGTAGAGTCCATTCCTAGCATTGAGAACTTTATAGACAGGACTGATCTTTAAGCGTGAAATCGCTTTTTCATCCCGTACCCGACCCCGTTTTCCTATCTTTATACCACTAGTTTTTTGCATATTAGGGAAAAAGTTATCTATGCCAATTTCCATTTTTGGATTGGATGTTGTTTCTTTCTGATGCCCTTCATCTCACTATACGAACCCATTCCTTTGATTCCGTTTTCTTTTAGTACGGGTGGTTGATTTCCGGATATTCTAAGGGTACGAGTTGGCACCCTTTGGATGAGATTCATGGCGGTTGGTAACATTTATTTGTATTGGTTTAGCCACTTTTCCAATGAGTGGTAACACATTCATCCTCTTATTTCTAACTTGTCTTTTTTAAAGCTAAAGCCTCTTTTGGCGGCACGAGACTTATTAATAAAAGTGGAAAGTGTGCTTTTTTCACCCTTCATTCATGTTAGGTTTCCCCTTGTTTTTGGGTAATACGTGGGACATTTCTCTTTTTTACCATTCTTATGGTTGAAGTTCCATAAGTGACTCAATCTTCCTTCCCGCTAGCGAGTGGCCTTTTGGAGGATGGGGCACGAGCGGATTGTCCTAACGGTTGTTGCACTGGTGTTACTAGGATTGAGTTTTAACGGGTCCAAGGTTCCCCCACCCCCAGCGTTATCCGGGAAGAGATCCCCAGGAATTGGAACAAACAAAAGCTACTTCTCGATTTCTTCACAAATAAGGCTGCCTGCTGGACTGACAGTGATTGAATGACCAAAAGAATGAATAGGAGGGCTCCCTATTTCTATTGTAGCATAGTCTTGTAGAGTTTCTTCTTAATCGTATTTACTTTCCTATTCATTATTTATTGCCTTTCCTTCCCCCGGTTGGTTTCGCTGCTGCTTCCACTTCCACTGAAACGACTCGCTATGTCCCCCTTCACACTCCCGGGCATTCATCCAATATGGTTAATCCTGAGGAAGGCAAGTCGCTTATCTCTCATCTCCTTTTGATTGAAGGCAGTCCTCACAGGCGGCGGGGCATCAAACTCATGGACTTCAGTCCTATGCCGATCAATCGACCTCCTCTTCCTCTCTACGCCCGCCCTTAGGAACAAGGGTAATCAATGTATCATCAACTCCCTCAGGAAGAATCCCCGTTTGGAGCCACGTCGTCGTATAGTATAGCATGATAAGAAGGTACCATACCCTTAAGGGCACCGAGTTAACGACCGAAGTAGTTTCGTAAGACAGACCCCCATCACTTAAGGGTGAGCACACCAATGATTTGCTTCCGCAAATGATAGCTGTCTTGTACAGCAGGCATCTCTTTTTCATTCTCTCACTTTCCCCTAGTTCCTTGGCCCCCTCAGAATGGTTACTGTACAAGAGCAGAGCGAGCGTCACTCCCATAACATGTACAAGAGTGGTATGATTGAACTAATTTATTAGAGGCCAGGTAGTGTGTTACTCTGTCATCACTTAATTCAATTTCCACTTTTCATAATCATGTGTAACCCCCTAGATGAGATAGATGAGGATATGAAAGTCTTGTTATTGGTTAGCAGTAAGTAAGAAGCTTGCTACAAGATATAGTATGCACGGGAAGGCTGTTTGAAGACGATTATATCATCTGATCGGGGAATTAACTTCCTGAGAGTAAGATTAGACAGTTCCATTTAGTCGAGATGACTCAGGAAGAGTAAGATCCTCACCCTGCGATGATAGGCGTGACTCGGTTTACCAATCGAAGTCCTCCGCCTTGAACTTCCTGCTTGACTCGATCGTGAATTTCATGATGGAATTCTCTCCCAGAGCAGCGGAACTAACGACTCCTATAGTTAGTTACACTAGAAAACAACTTGAGAGTTTTTTCCGAATTCTTTTTTCTTGTGTTAATAAGAAGAATGTCGCTATTTCAGCCATAATAGCCGTGGTATTGGGGCTGCAGTTTTTGAAGTCGAGAACATCTTTACTCGTGATCGTGAGAACATTCACCTTAGTGATAGTGACATATTACAAATTCAAGGGGACTTGTTGAATGGCTCCTATTCATTCTCTCCTTTAAAGGAGGTTCAATCTCCTTTTGACCCTTTCAGTTTGCATCCTTTTTATTATTCAGTACTGGATCTCTCGTCGAAAGCGCTTAAAAATTGAATATGGGGTCGGATGGCAACCCCGTGGTACCGGATAGAACAGTCCTTGTGGCTGAACCAAGGGATGAACTCGTCTGTAGGGCTCTCGGTGCCGTCTTGAATCAGAAACTGCCTTCCTCATCTTCTAACTATTTTCAAGAGGAAGATGATAGTCAAATTGCTTTTTGGAGTCGAGTCCTGGACTGGAACAATAGGCTAGGCCCACTCGCAAAGATCGATATAATTGATATTCACCACATTCACATGAGCGCGGACCACCTAACCCTTTTAGAACGACTTGAGCCTCACTTACATCCCGAGGTCTTAGATTGAGTTTCCGCATTCTTAGAAATGCCGACGATTAGGAATAGCGGTGAATTGGAAGAATGGGAAGAACTGAGAAACCTGGCAGGCTTCGTTTCTCCCCCTTGGGCCTTGTCTTACTGCGGTTCCTTCTGGAAAAGAGAGTCTTCCCACAACTCGAGGAAAGAATCCCGGGGCTGGAATATGCTTGCTGGAAAGGCTGGATCATCAAGCCTACCCCTCTGTTATCCACGTTGAGACCCTTGGAAGGGGTTATCCCTCAATCTACTGGAGAGGAATCTGGAGATGAATCCGAGGATTACGAATCCTACACGTACGTACTTGACGAAAGAGATCCCTTGAGGTTTGAGAACCTGGAGGCGCCGGAGTGGACTTTGAAGGAACGATGATCGCCTTGAACATGAAAGGGGAAGTGGTCATTCATGATAGTAAAACGGGCGCCACTCTCTCAGGCACCAACAGAATGGAAAGACGCTTTCCCGCCATAGCTTTCATTATAACGAGTCTCCTTTTTAAGGGACTCCTTTGAGTGTGGGTAGGGGACGGGAGCGAGAGCTTTACCTATGACCGAGAATTGCACCTTCCTACATGAAAAAAACTAAAAAAAAAAGAAAAAGATCGGCTCGTACTTATCTTATGAAATTGATAGTTAGAGGTTATTTATAACTTCCACACCCTATTCTTCTTCACGTCGCAATTCTTCCTGCAATGTTCAATTCTTTCACCCTTTACTTTATTTCATAACCTTGCGCAAACTGCTTATTCGCTTCGCTCCTTGATGTGCCGGAAGTTCTAATTAATCCTTAATAGCCAGCCCTAAATTCATATCCGTGGTGGCTTAAAAGCTCCAATCCTGCAAAGAGAACAACCCCTGCGACAAATCCAAATACAGGGAAAGGAAACCTCGGGCGTGAAAATATGCCAAATCGAGGTCCTTTTGGTGTCTGCCATAGATGTCAACAACCAGGGCACATAGCCTTCCAATGTCCAAGCAAAGCCCCTGGAAAACCGGTGACACTTGTTGAAGATAAAAATGACGAGGAAGCTGCATTTGAGGAGGAGCCCGTAGCTGAGGCACATGTGACAGATCCTCAATATGAGGACCAAGAGATTCTTGAAGGTGATGTAGGGGAAGTAATGGTGATTCAACGTACCCTACTTACCTCTCCAGTACCATCAGATGACCGATGGCTCCGGCGCAACATCTTTCGTACCACATGCACGTCAGGTGGCAAGGTTTGTACGATCCTAATTGATGGGGGTAGCAGCGAGAACTTTGTTTCTCGAGAAATGGTCGACAAGTGAAAACTAAAGGAGCAAAAGCACCCTCTCCCATTATTGGATTAGGCGAGCTCCACTTTGTCCCCTCTCCCATACCGGATCCAATGGTTTAATAAAGGTTGTGAAGTACCTGTGAATACCAGATGTCTTGTCACTTTTTCTATTGGGAAAAGTTATAAGGATGAAGTTTGGTGTGATGTTGCACCAATGAATGCTTTTCACATATTGCTAGGCCGACAATGGTTGTATAATAGATATGTTACCCATAAGGCTCGGCCAAATACCTATTCATTTGATAAGGATGGAATCCACATAACTCTCTTGCTTTCGAAAGATTTGGGGAGAAACGGGAGTAACAAGGCCAAAGACCCTAAGTTCTTGACGGCACGGAAGTTCGTAACGGAGAGTGAAGAAAGAGGAAGGGTACACGTCCAGCTTAAACAGAAGATGATTTTCGGATCTCTAGCAGACGATTTTTCCACTTTCATTAGACGCTCTCCTGGCTTTAGCGGAATAACAGCTGTTGGTAATATTATAGGCTATAAGTCTTCTTTGCTATAGCTTGACTACGTGATCGACCTATAATAAGTATTTTGTTTGCTGGCTTGAGTCCATAACTACTTCTTTGCTAGCCTGAGTCCGCGTGATTTATCTATCTATTCCAGCGCAGTTTGACCGGCTTCTTGTTGCTAGCAAATGGGAAAAAACTACTTCTTGGCCTTGTTGGGGGCCGACACCCGAGAAGACTAATTAGAGAAAATGGTCGTTAGGTCGTGTTCTCCGCTTAAAGATTGGGCTTTTAGCAATGTTTTAGAATGTCCCCAGTTTCCGGTTTGATTTACTAAAGTAAATAGGCAAGGGAAGAGGAAAAGACGAAAGTATACTTTGAAGCGGACGCCAAAACGTAGGCTCCTGGGCCGGCTCTTTCAAGGGCCACAGAGATACGTTGAGTCAAGCCCCTCATGAATGGGGGTTAGGGCAGGGAAGAAAGCTCTTTCTGGACTTTAGGAGAGGCCTTCGCCCGGCATGGTGGGCGTCTCCTCATATTTTGGTATTCCTTCGAAGGACATCTCCAGGGGCCAGGTGGCGTAGTGTGGCCAACCCTCCCCTTGGTTGGGGTCCTGGCTCCGCCATACATTCAGTAAGTGAATGTTTTTACACTATGTTTGGTTATATTTTAGTAAAAGAAAAGAAAAGATTTGATAGTTTATAAAAGAAAAGAAAAGAAAAGAAATGATTATGATTTCTCTCCTTGTGTTTGGATCCATGACTTAATAAAAGAAAAGAAATGATTTAGATTTCTCTCCATCATGTTTGGTGACAATTTTTAAAAGAAAGGAAAAGAAACTGTTTTGGTGCAAATTACACAAATAACCTTTATTAAAAAATAACACATACACATAGGATTAAAGGGCATACTTGCTCAATATAAAAAACCAATATCGATTAGATCTGCATGGACACCACACCTACCACCATATATTAATACAAATTATAAAATTTAAAAAAATTAACTAAAGATAATCGAAATTATTTATATAATTTATTAATTCAAAATTATTAATTCAAGGTAATCAAAATTATACATTCAAAATTATTAATTAAAAAATTTATTAATTAAAAAATTTATCAATTCAAAATAATTATTAATTCAAAATAATTACTAATTCAAAATAGTTATTAATTCAAAATATTTATTAATTCAAAATTAGTTATAAATTATTTATATAAACTATTAATTCAAGATAATCGTAATTATTTATATTAAAAAAATTCTATAATCAGAATTATTTATAAATTATTTATGATTATTTATATACGCATAATTAGTTATAATCAAAATTATTTATATACACAGTATCAAAATTATTTATATTTGATTGTTATTATTATTTATAAATTATGTTGAACTTAGAAAAATTATTATTTATAAATTATATCGAACAAAATATTTAGATTCCCATGAAAATATTGTTTGTTGTTGTTATTAATAATGAAAAATATGTTCATTTATATAAATATTAATTCAAGAAAATAATATAGTCATGAATAAGACAAATATTTATCTTTTTCTTATGAAATTCAACGCACCACAACTTTGAATTTATCAAACAAATATATTTTATTTCTCATTACAATGAGCGTGTATAAATCATCAAGAAAAATATTATAACTACTCCACAAGATATTTCATAACTACCTCAAACATTTTTAAAAATTAAACATGAATAAAGAAAAATTCAACAAGGTCGTATAGCATTCAAATCACAAATATAAAATAATCATAACAGCGGAAGAACGACGGAGATGAAGCGGGAGTGTGAGATGGGGCGGTAGTGTGAGGTCTGGCTGTTTATATAGAGATCTAAGGGCAATATGGGAAATATATAAAATATGGGAACGAGATTGCCTATTTCCATCGGAATCGTCCCGATTTTGGGACGATTCCAAATCCGTTGAAATCGTGCTTGGGAGAGAAATCGATTTCCCTCCCTTCCAGCCTCTGGCATTTCTCTCGTTCGACGTTGGATAACCAAACAGCAGAAATCGATTTCTCTCCTTTCATATCATCTCTTTTCCATCTGTTTCTCCCGTGCCAAACGAGGGCTTAGGGTGGCCTAATAATTGGAGCTGCCACGAGATCTTTTCCTCCTCCTCCGGGCTGAAGCGTGTTTCAACCCTATTGCAACTGAGATTGAAGGTCCGCCTCCCCTCGTCTTGGTTCTTTTCGTCCACCCTTGGACGCCGAGGCTTTTTTCAATGGAATTACAGCGAGTATGGTATGGCCCGAACAAGCAACGGCAACGGCGCGAAAGCCAACAAGCAATGGCTCATTAGATGGGCGGCTGTCGTTTTCTCGCTTGCAAGCGTTAGGTAAAGCACCCATTTTCTTACTAGCGGCGTTAGCACATCCATTTTCTTACTGGGAGGGTACCTCCTTTTCGTTGAAAGCTTTGAAGCAGTAGGTTTGCTACTCTCTGTGCATGTTCAATAAGATTGCAGATCGATAGAAATTTATCTCCAATCACTTTTTCTAAGCGAACAACCTTGTACTCCAGTCACTTCCCTTGATTTGTGTACTAAATCCCTTTTAAGGACTTGTAAGTAACACGAGTTTCTCCAACACTCAGGACGCACGATCCATGCACATTTTTTGAAAGCTTCGTTTTTCTGGATCAAGGTCGTCTGGAATGAAGTATTCTTCGGAATCCTGATAGTCAAGACAAAGATCATTGGGTGTCGTACTAAAGAAGGCGTAAGGGGAATAACAGACTCGCCTTTTGATGCAGCCCCACAAGGTGGCAATGAGTCTTCCCTCGTCCAGATCCGATATTTGGGAGGAGAATCGCAGCCGGATGAACCTGGATCTAAAGGGGTTCAGATCTATGCCGTCAGCACTAGCTTCCAGGGAAGCGGCAACCACTACGAGAGGTGGATTTCTTTTTTTATGAAAGATCTGGGGCATACCTAAGTAAGGGCTTCAAAGAGTCACATATTTCACGGTTACTCCTCTTTCCTATTAGTTTAGTGCGAGGGGCTACCCTACATTCCCTGATATTGGCGCAAAGTAGTTGTCTCTTTAGTCTAGTGGTTGAGCTTCTTTTGGGGGACCCATAAATAAAGGAAGAGTGGCCGACGAGAGAGGCGCTCGATCCCAGGGAAACATTCTATTCCCTAACTGGTTACAAAGCTAGAAAAGGTAATCAGGACTCGTCTTTCAAAGCTTACACGAGTCGAGTCGGATGACGAAAGGAGTCTAACCGCCTCATTTAAAGCTATGTTCTCAGTCCGGATGCGTCGTCGAGAGGCCCAAATAGGGCTTAAGGGCGGAATAAATGCCCACTGGATGAATCTTAAACATTGAAGAAGGTTCGGAAAGACGCGTTGGTGAATCATTCACGCCTGCTGCGGGAATGGAAAAGGGTATGGGTGATGGGGATTATCGACAGGAATTGATATAAAAGTCCTACGTTTCAGGGTCACAATCTGCTAGCTAAAGGCAGCAAAGCAAATGAACGGACTATTTGATGAGAGACAAATTCAACATCGGTCGTGGGAGATTGGGCCGACTCTACTAACTCCTGTTTCGTCGAGGTTGGTTAGACCCTCCTATTTGATAGCAGCTATTGTTTTGTTTCGGCCTCGCGAGCCTTCTTCAAATAAGTCATTCTTTGCGCTCAACTCTTTCAAGTGTTTATTCGAGTCGAACCATCAACTAGTGGATCTTCAGGACGAGAAGACCCGCGCTTTACCAATTAAGTTATCCCATGTCGAAGGTTGGATCAGTTGCCCTTATCTTCTATTCAAGAAGTTCCTTTTCCGTTTTCTTGGAAGGGCCCGGTTTTAAGCCCCACCCCACTCATATTATGTTCGGGTTGGTTTACTTAAGAAATAGTACAATCGACTAGCCTAGCTTCCGTTGGCTTGCTTTCTTAATATGTTTGTTTCATCTTACGAAGCCTCCGAACAAAGAGCAGATCAAGATCTGAAGCAATATCAAAATCGGAACGGAGCGTGAATGATGCTCTTTTTCTGCTGTCGAATTACTTGAATTTCCTTAAAAGGTAGCAAGTGGGTAAGGTTCATCAGTAAGAGTCGGGCCTGGGGGAAGCTCACCCCTGTCCCTATGATACGACTTTTTCCTCTCAATAGTCATGTTTAACTCAGCTTATGACCCACCGTCCCACGAATAAAAGGGTAGAGAGCGAGATTCCATTCCACCGAGGTGCCTAACCATATCTAATGCTTGCTTCAACTCGCACGAGATTGCCAAAATCTCAACCTATCTTGGAGAGGAAATGCCGACTAGAGGAATGGCTTTGACCACCACAAATTTCCTTTTGTAATTTCGTAACACAACTCCAGCGCCACCAACTCTACTTTCGGGTGAAAAAAGCACCATAAAGACCCCATTACTAAAGAGGCCACTAGGTGGAGGAATCCATTGTTGCTGCACCGCTTTAGGAGACTTCCCATTTGGCTTATTAGCTTTATAGAACTCTCCATACACCCGCATAGTACACTCAAAGGAGGTTACCGCATCTTGAGCAATCTAATCATGAAATATTAAATTGTGATCATGCTCGAACAACGTACCAAAATGGATCCATTTCCGTTTTGGATAGCATCTAACTGGCATGTTCCATGAAGTCACAACAACTAGGCTCCTTCCACGTTGTAAGAACTGAACAAAGCGGGGTGAGCGCCCACATTTTCTTTGCGTTTTCACATTCAAAAAATACATGAATGGTAGTCTCAGCAGCCTTACCACACCTAGGACAGAGAGCATCTACATGGACTTTACGTCAATATAGATTAGCTTTGCATGGAAGAATCTCATGTTATGCACGCCACAACAGTAGCTTCATCTTGGATAGAATCGACATAGCCCATATATATCCTCTTCTGGTACTTCTTCATACTTTTTGAGAATTTGAACCTCCAACATTGCAACCTTTCGAGTCATAATGTCATACCCATGTGTCCTGGTGACGTTGTAGTCTCAAAGGTACTCCTAATATGGCCTCAACATTCCTCTTGATAAAAGTGAGCCCTTATGCCTGAATGGTCCGAATGCCTTCATTTTTTATTGATTTTTGATAACTCTCCTTTCATGGGATGCGGGGGAACTCTTACAAGGCCCGTAGGCTCAGAGATTACATGACTCGTAGGCTTAGGGGATTACATGACCCAAAGGTCTTAGAGAATTCAGCCAGACTATCTACAAGGAACTGCCCCTCCCCAGCATCTGCATCTTGATAGTAGTTCTCCACCTTTGCATGGTCGTCTGGCTAGGCTTCCCGTGCAAGCACAGGCTGGTACCAATGACATAGTCATACCCTCTCATTCTGACAATCCATTTGGCTCTGCTCTGGTGAGTCTACCTGCTTTGAATCCTCATCTGGGGCTGCTCCTTTTTTGTAGTGTGTCTGGGGCCTGCATTCTTGTGGCCCGAAGGCCTTGGGGTGGCCTGAAGGCCTTAAGGTGGACCGAGTACACCTGCTCTGAATCCTTATCAATTTTAAATTATAAAAGAAATGCCTCATTCTATAACCCAGAAGGTGTCATCAATAGAGTCGCAGGGTATCAGCTTCCATACAAGGGGGAGAGAAAGCCTTATCCTTATGGGCTCTTCTATTATTAGGTAGAAAAAGAAGATCAGGAGCCCAACCTAGTGTGTATATAATCGAGGGAAGCAACTGGATAACCAATAAGGGGAAAGGTCATTGCAATAGAAGGAGATTTCCTCAGGTAGTTCATTACCAAACCCACCAGGATTACATCCAACTACATAGATGGAAGGACTCACTAACTACTTACTAAAGGAAGGTTTTTATTCTTATCGCTAGCTAATCCTGGCTCTTCTATCTTAAACAACAGGAAGATGCAAAGACGAAAGAGGATAAGACCGCGCCCATAAGCTATAAGGGTCTTCTCACCTGCTCCTCTATAACAACCTAACGACTCGATACCTAGCTACAAGAAGAGAGCTACAAGCTAATAACTACTCGGATAGGAAGTCAAAACTAGCTACAGAGCTACAGACAAAGATCTAGCTCGATATACTGGGTTCTAATTCAATCCATCGTCCTCTAACCCTAGAAAGAGGAGCTACATCCTACAGGAAAGAGAAACCAAAGGCAACCCTTAGACCTTATGTGAGTCCCTATCTATAGATAGGAGGAACTTCGATGCACTACCCTTACTCAACTACCATCACTCTAAGGAGGTCCTAGCCCTAAGAGAGATTCTTTCTTCGCCTAACAACAAATGAGGGATATAATACCATTATTATCTGTCTTTACTTGATATAACCAAAGAAAGAGAAAACTCAAAAGAAACCAAGTTATGAGGCTTTATTAAAGTAAAGGAAGAAAACTTTATCTCTACTCCAAAAGGAAAGAATAATAAGAGAAAGAGCGTCCAATCTTGGGATACAAATAGGAATAGGTAGGGTCCACTCCTGTCGCAACGTAACGAGATCTCATGCAGGCCCCTTAGTATCTATCTACCATCCATAAGGTAAGTAAGGTAATAACTTCAGGCATGGAGGGAGGGAGTCATTATCTCCATCCATATAGATAAGGTCAGGGAAAGGGAATCGGCCTTCCTTAAGGGTTGAGGGGGAATTCAGCCCTTTATGCATATCAGCCTGGTTCTATTCCAGCAAGAAAACGGATGTGCTAACGCTTGCAAACAAGAAAACGACTGCTTTATTCACCATAACATGCCGCTAGCGAGAAAATGGCAGCGTGTTAGCTCCTAACGTGCAACGTCTTTCGAGCCTTTGCTTGTTGGATTTCTCGCCCCTTACCGTTGCTTGTTGGCTTTCACACTAATAATGTGCACTCAATCTGTTTTTTGTTTAGGGGTTCTTTTGCTTTTTCATCTGTGCTCGTGCATTCATTTATATAAGTAGATATTTTCCTACAGATCCTTCGTTCCCTTTGTTCTTGACCCCTAACTAGAGGGAATACATTTTTAGGTTTAGGGTTTAGATTTTATGTTTTAGAGTTTAGGGATCATGGTTTCAGATATAGGGTTTTGGGGTTAGGTTTTAGGATTTTTTTTGGATTCACGGTTTAGGTTTATGATTTTAATGTAGGGTTTTGGTTTAAAAGTTTAGGGTTTTAGGATTTTTATATTAGGGTATATGGAATATGTTTTTGGGTTTATGGTTTATCTTTTAGGTTTTAGATTTTAGGGATCGGGGTTCTAGGTATAGGGTTTTGGGGATATGTTTTAGGATTTTTTTTGTTTAGGATTCAGGGTTTAGGTTTATGATTTTAATGTAGGATTTAGGTTTTAAGGTTTAGGTATTACAATTTTAAAATTAGGGTATAGGGAATAGGTTTTTGGGTTTAGGTTTCAGCTTTTAGGTTTTACAATTTAGACATCAGGGTTTTAGATATTGGGTTTTGGGGATAGGTTTTTAGATTTTTTTGTCTATGTTTCAGGGTTTAGGTTTATGATTTTAATGTAGGTTTTAGGATTTAAGGGTTAGGGTTTAGAATTTTTAAATTAGGGTATAGGGAAAATGTTTTTGGGTTTAGGGTTCAAGTGTTATGTTTTAGAGTTTAGGGATTAGGGTTTCATATATTGGGTTTTGGGGATAGGTTTTAGGATTTTTTTTGTTTAGGATTGAGAGTTTAGGTTTATGATTTTAATGTTGGGTTTAGGTTTTAAGTTTTACGGTTTAGGATATTGAAATTAGGGTATATAGAATATGTTTCTGTGTTTAGGTTTCAGATTTTAGGTTTTAGATTTTAGGGATCAGGGTTTCAGAAACATGGTTTTGGGGCTAGGGTTTAGGATTTTGAAATTAGGGTGTAGGGAATATATTTTTTGGGTTTAGGGTTCAGATTTTAGGTTTTAGAGTTTATGGATCAAGGTTTCAGATATAGGGTTTCAGGGCTAGGTTTTAAGTTTTTTTTTTGTTTAGGATTGAGGGTTTGTGTTTATGATTTTAATGTAGGGTTTAGGTTTTAAGGTTTAGGGTTCAAGATTTTTAAATTAGGGTATAGGGAATACATTTTTAGGATTAGGGTTTAGCTTTTATGTTTTAGAGTTTAGGGATCAGGGTTTCAGATATAGGGTTTTGGGGTTAGGTTTTAGGATTTTTGTTTTTTTTTGGATTCACAGTTTAGGTTTATGATTTTAATGTAGGGTTTCAATTTTAAGGTTTAGGGTTTTATGATTTTTATATTAGGGTATAGGGAATATGTTTTTGGGTTTATGGTTCATCTTTTAGGTTTTAGATTTTAGGGATCGGGGTTCCAGGTATAGGGTTTTGAGGATAGGTTTTAGGATTTTTTTGGTTAGGATTCAGGGTTTAGGTTTATGATTTTAATGTAGGATTTAGGTTTTAAGGTTTAGGTTTTACGATTTTAAAATTAGGGTATAGGGAATAGGTTTTTGGGTTTAGGGTTCAGCTTTTAGGTTTTACAGTTTGGGAATCAGGGTTTCAAATGCAAACCCACACATCAAGGTCACCAACGGTCATGCCTGGCCCGCATGTCGGAACTCCCATGGTGAACCTCGTTGGTGGCCAGAAACCACCATGTCGCATGTCATCGATACAAGTCCCGCACACCGCCACCTTCACAGTACCCCCTCTACCTTTTAGCCGGTGCAATTTCAATCGAAAGGTGCAACGCCACCTGTATACTGCCCATAATGAATGGGCTAATCAGATGCTGGCGTTAATGAAATACGCAGTGGCTAGGAATTGAACCTCAGCACCCTGGATGCAAATACCAGGTGCACTGCACCACCATTTGCTATTATTTGTTATATATTTATAAATTAATATTTGTCTATATATATCGACATAATATATATTAATGTATATAAATATTCATATATAGATATAAATATCTATAAATATAAATTAAGATAAATAATTTTCATAAATATTAAATATATATATATATTATGATTAAATATAATTGTATATATATACCCACATCATATATATATATATAAATAAATATAAATACAAATTAATACAAATATTTATAAATATGAATTAATATACATAAATACGTATAATTATCTATAAAAATATAAAAATATAAATAGACTAACACACACACACACATATATATATATTAAGACATATATATATGTATGTATGTATGTGTGTGTGTGTATATATATGTATATATATATATATAATTGTTAATAAAGACAAATAAATATACATGAATATATATTGATACATATAAATTTATATATCCACATAATATATTTAAATATATTTAAATATCAACACACCTGGATATTTATTAATATCAATATATATATATATATATATATATATATAAAGGTGAGGTCGAAGCCTCAGTTTATTCGAGGAAGGGGCTACAGTACAATTTATATATATATATATATATATAATTTTAAAAAATATATACCTAAATATATATAACTGTAGACACACCCATATATATAATTAAAGATAATTATATATAAATATAAACATAAATATTTATAAAAACACATATAAAGATACATAAATACACACAGATAAAGATATAAAGATATATATATATATATATATATATATATATATATATTCTCACAAAATATATAATATATAAAGAAATGGTTTAGATGGAGAGATTCTCTCTCAAGAATGGAGAGTTTATCTCTCTTAGATCTCGTGGTGGCAATAATTTCTAGCCGCTATCAGATGTTTGTCGCTTGTGGAAAATCATGATCCGTTTGGAGTTGTTTTAAGGAGGAAACTGATGAAACCCCTTCAGAGAGGAGGGGTCTAGAGGAATTGACAATGAACAAGGGGCGGCATGGATGTGTGCTGCTTTGGGTCGAGGTTGATCTGGGCAGATCCTTTGGGATCTACAGTGACGCGGGGGTTCGTGGGTCTAGCGGTTGACGGACAAGTGAGGAGTGGCGACGGAGAAGTGAGGCATGCTGGAAACATGGTGGGTCTGGGGACTAACAAAGTGAGGCATGGGGGTGCTGGATCTTGGGCGGTGGCGTCCACAAGAGGGGAGGCTTTGGGGGATTTTCTGTGGTGAGGGTTTCATCCTGTGGTGGTCTGAGCGGTGGTTCTGCGTGTGCGGGAGGGTCGTGGAGGGATGGAGGGTTCTCCGAAGTTGGGGATCTCGGTGGTGGGATCTCGTTTGATAACCTGATGGGGCAGATGGATCAGATCGGGGACTATGGTGTGCGGCTGATGGTCCTGCTCGGTGACGGACCGACATGCAGTGCACAAACTGACGCATGTGACGAGATTGATTTGGAGGCACAGGGATCCGGCGATGAGTGGAAAGATTGGGATCTCGATGGCGGGATCCAGACTTGAATGGTGAGTTGGTACAGGTCGGTGCGATTATGGGCTTTATGTGAGCGAGTTGGGTGTCGACGGGGATATAGCGGTGCTCCTGCATGATGGTGTTTGGCAGAGTTTTTTTATACGTTTTATGAAGAAAACAAATTAAACAACATAGGTTAATTTTTTTAAAAAAAATATGCTACAAAGGCGGCAACGTCGATCCCGCCTTTACTCCCCTGCGCCGCCTTTGTCCCGGATCGATGACATGGAAAAGACAGCAGGGTGGGGATGCCGCCTTGGCCTCAACTCCCTATAAAAGGGCACCCCCCCCCCTCTGCTCACTCAATTATTGCCTTCATCTCTCCTAAATTCTCTCCGTCTCTCTCTAGAAAATTCATTTTCTGTGCGGGTTTTTGCGAAGCATCATTTAGAGGTATTTTTATTTATTTAATTTAATGTTTTTTTATTTATTTAATTGAATTCTTTTTAGTTTTAAATATTTCATTTTTTAAGTAGTTTAGGTAATTCTTAATATTTTGTTTATTAGGTTCTGTAATTAGTTATATATAGTTTGAAATAATTATTGTTAGTAGTATAGGTTAATTATAGATTAAGTATAGATTAACTTAGAATTAACTTAGGATTAAGTATTGTGAAATTTTGGTAGCTTAAAGATTATGTGCTTATCTAAGTAATCAAATATCTTTCTGGATACAAACAAGTGGATGTGGCTCTGGCACAAATGTACCTAAGAGTGAAAACTCTGACAAGGAGTTTCGGGCTTGACCCGGGGTATCCTAGTATACAACAACAGGTTTTGATGCACTCCTAGTTTGACACTCCTGGGGGATATGATTAAGATGATTCATATTTTATTTATTAACTACTAAAATATCTAAGAAAAAAGAAATTGAATTAGTATATTTATCAATGATAAAATGATAATTATGATGTTATAGAATGAAATAAGAACAAAAGCATTAATGACTGAATGTTATTATTAGTAATTAAATCTGTTTAAGTAGTTTAATTAGTTATATATAGTTTATAAATAATACTTATTATTAGTAATGACTAATTATAGACTAATTAATGATAAAATAGGATTAAAAATGAATATATATGATTAGTTAATTATAAATAACTAATAAATATAATATGATTAAGGATAAAAGAATAAATAATTAAATAATAACTTAATATTGATTAACTAGTGGTTAAAGAATGAGTGATTAGTTAAAAAAGTTATCATTAGTAATTAAATATGTTATGTATTTAGTAGTTTAGTTAGTTATAATAGTTTAGAAATAATACTTACTATTAGTAATGATTAATTATAGATTAATTAATGATAAATTAGGATTAAAAATGAATACATATGATTAATTAATTATAATTAACTATTAATATTTGTTACAGTATCATAATTCTGATGAAGGAATCATTTTTGACATAGTGAATTATGTTTGCCTATGTGTATTGCTATGGGGAGGTTTTTCAAACTAAGCAAGGAGCTTCTTATAGTACACAACCAATAACGGTGGTTAGTACAGCAGATTGTGTAATCATAAGTGACCTTCAAGAGAGAATTTGGGGTAACTTAAATCTGGGACCCAATCAAGAGATCAAGTCTATGAGTTATAGACCTTTGCAATTCCCAGCAACACTGCGAAATCTAGCTTATTCATTGGTTGTTGATGCGTAGTGGGTCCAAGCAATTAATTTATTTTTTAAATGGTCAGATGGTACCATGATGGAGTTATGCGTTGATGTTGCTAATGTACAACAACAATGTCCAGTTGTACAAAGATGTAGAATTACAAGAGTGGTTGAAGACAATGCACCCCATGAAATTGATCCAATTCCAAATGATGCAGCAAAAGAGGAAAACCTAAATGATCTCCCGGATATACATGTCAATCTGACCTTCGATGAGAAGTTTCGTAATGACGGATTAGATGGTGGAAACTGTGCTGATGAGGAGGGATCAGCTGAAGTTAGGAATAAGGTTTCAAGAAATGCATTAGTTTTACATCAACCTCGACCTATAATAAATCATCCACCACTCCTTTCATCTTGGTCAGAAGCAATGATACGTGTGCCTGAATTCGACAATAATGTTCTCACACCGACAACTGAGTTCCCCAGAGTTATACTAGATAGGTTTAGTGAGCTGGAAAAAACCTTATATATTGGAAGAAATTTTCCAAGTAAAGATGCATTAAAAAGCACGCTAAAGAGATTTCATATTGAGAGGCATTGCAGCTATATAGTTCACGAATCATGTTGTAGTAAATATGTCATACGGTGTGAGATGTATGGGGATGATTGTAGATTTCTCTTGAGGGTGATTCCGGACATTACATTTGTAGGTTGGAGAATCTCGAGGATTGAGGCGGCTCATACTTGTGTTCCGCCAAGCCTCACACAAGATCATACCTCATTGGATGTAAAATTTGTGTCATCTATTGTTGTTGAGATGATTATGACATGTCAAGATGTTCCAATATCCCTTGCGCAAGAGAGGATTCAACAAACATTCTGTTATAAGATTTCCTATAATAAAGCATGGATGGCGAAACAGAACGCAATTGTGAAGGTCTATGGTTACTGGGATGACTCATATCAGGTGTTGTCGCAATTGCTAACCATACTGAAGCATCATAACCAAGTTGTCTTCCATATGGATACAAACGAACATGTGTCTCATGATAACCGACTTGATCCATCTCGTGTTCAATTTCATCTGTTGTTCTGGGCATTCCTTCCTTGTATCTCCACATTTAGTTTCAGCAAACAGTTTATTCAGATTGATGGAACATTTCTGTATGGAAAATACAAGGGCATATTTTTTATTGCAGCAACCCAAGATGGAAATCGTTCACCTCTTCCGCTTTCCTTTTCCATTGTAGAGAAAGAAAACTATGAATCATGGAGTTGGTTTCTAGCATGTATCAACAACCATTTCACCAACATTCGGGGTGTTTGTTTGATATCGGATCACCATCGGGAAATTAATGAGGCAATCAATGTGGATCCTGATACATGGAGATACCCAAATGCACATCATCAGTTCTGCATTAGACACATTGCTAGCAATGTGCATAAAAAATTCCACAACAAATCGATGAAGAAGGCAATCACGAGGCTTGGTACGCATTGTATTTGTAATTTTTTTACTATTTCAACATAATGATAAAATTAATTTATGTGAAATATCATCTATTCTATATAGCATATGAGTTGGACCAACGTCGGTTTGAAGAACGTTTTGATAAAATCCTCCAGGATAATCAGGAATTTTATGATTATATGATGCGGATTCCAAAAGAGAAATGGACATTGGTATATGATGGGGGGGAGAGGTACAAAAAAATGACGAAACACATTGTGGAGTGTATCAATGGTATCTTTAAAGGGATTTTCAAGCTACCTATAACCACCCCAGTTCAGAATACATTATATCGATGCGTGAAGTACTTTGTTGATAGAAAAAAACTGGCATCAGACAGAATATAGCTGGGGTTAGGATACAGAAGACACTTTCAACGAGAAATTGAAAAGAATATTGAAGAAGCTTCTGGTTATCAAGTCTGCCTTTTTTGATGAGAAGACTCCCGATTTGAAGTTCAAGAGCATTCAGACCCCATCACAAATCGCATCGATGAAAAAATGGTGGTTTTACTGGAAACAAGGCAATGTCAATGTGGAAATTTTTAGGCCTTACGGTTTCCACGCACACACGCCATCGCATCATGTGCCTCTGTGAACATATAATGGGAAGCAAATATTGATCTAGTGTACCAAATGGATACCATTTATAACTGTTATGCTGCACCATGGACACCTATTGGGGAGTATCGTTATTTCCCAATGCCCAAAGGAAAGCCAATAGTGATACCTAACATGAATCAGTTACATCCCCATGGGAGACCAGAGGTTAGTAGGATGCGTAATGAGATGGACTGCCCTCAAGAACAATGGCAGAGTTTGCGATGCACAATATGTCATAAAGCAGGTCATAACTGGAAACGATTCCCTAACGTTGTTGGGTTGAGATTACAATCTCATCCAGAATGATGTATTTTCTTCATTGTGACATTCTCATATTGTAAAGTAAATGTTGTTATCTCTTCTTTTTTTTTTCTTGGTTTTCTAAACCCCAAAACCCAAAAGCATAACACTTAACCCAGAAACAGGTTTCCTAAACCTTAATAACAAAATTTGAAACCCTAAACCCTCAAACATAAACCCCAACCTAAAAACATCTTCCCTTTTCCATGGTTTTTGGTTAAATTATGTGTGATATTTTAATAAACTACTCTATAACAAAATAATAGTATCATAATGATTAGAATATGTTATTCAATACAGATAATTACATAAATTCCTAAAACATCATTAGTAAGTGACATGGTTTATCTTAATCCAATCCATAATTACTTAATCATAAAGCTCCTCTAAAATATGTCTTAACCAAATTCAAGACCCAATATTTTAGATAATAGAACTTATTTCATAAAAACATTCTTAATTTCAAGAAATAACTTTCTCATTATTCCTCAAAATTCTCATTTTTCTAAACCCCAAAACCAAAAAGCATAACACTTAACCCAGAAACATGTTTCCTAAACCTTAATAACAAAATTTGAAACCCTAAACCCTCAAACTGAAACCCCAACCCAAAAGCATCTTCCCTTTTCCATGGTTTTTGGTTAAATTATGTGTGATATTTTAATAAAATACTCTATAACGAAATAATAGTATCATAATGATTAGCATAAGTTATTCAATACAGATAATTACATAAATTCCTAAAACATCATTAGTAATTGAAATGGTTTATCTTAATCCAATCCATAATTACTTAATCATAAAGCTCCTCCATAATATGTCTTAACCAAATTCAAGACCCAGAAACATGTTTCCTAAACCTTAATAAAATTATTACAAAGTTATTTTCATTAATAAAATTCTTTCACAACATAATTTTTTCAATCTATTTTTTTCTATTCTTTCCTCTTGATATCTTTCTTCCATTCAAAACCAAAAGAAATGAAGAATTATATTTATTTTGGTAAAAATAACTTCATAAAACAATGTGAATAAACATTTCATGTCTTCCATTCTAAAATTCATAACATTATTCTAACCATAACATTATATTTACATTTTATACTTATGAATCATTTCATTTGTTTATATACAGATGAATTATACCATACTACTCACTCAACAACCTACCCATATTTCATAGGCCGTGTTAGAGGGTCATCCAGATCGATTGATCAAGGTGCGTCGAGTGCACCATTTTCATCATAGGGAGGCTCTATATGCCATTAGACCATACTTACACAGTGTTGGCTTCTATGGTCTTGCCATATCAGATTTCACATTTGTAGATCATTACCTACTTGCTGCCCTCGTTGAGAGGTGGAGACCAGAGACACACACATTCCACCTGCCTGAGTGAGATATGACCATCACCCTCAAGGATGTGGCAGCTCTTCTCGGTATTCCTATCTAGGGGAGACCCGTTATTGGACTCACTCGTGCAACTTGACCAGACCTTTCTCAGCGCTTGTTAGGCGTTGGTATTTTTTCCGACCGTAGGACTACAGATGGAGCATCCATATCTATGCCTTGGTTGGAGTCACAGATTTCACATTTATAGGATGATGATGACGAGCATACTATCATGTGTTACGCTTGTGCATATATATTATGGCTCATTGGTGGGACCATGTGTACTGATCACTTGGGGATGCATGTGCACATGATGTATCTACCCCTACTAGATGACTTTTATTAGGCTGAGACATACAACTAGGGATCAACCTGCTTGGAATACACGTACAAAGAATTATGTAGGCTATCCCACAGGGACCGCACAGGTCTCAGGGGATGCGTCATCCTTATTCAGATGTGGGCATGGGAGCACATCCCATCATTACACCCTGACCTTGCTGGTCTGCCGGTCGAGATGGAGGTGTTGTATGACGTTCTGCGTGGACACTGGTATGATCAGTCATTTCTATTGGTTTATGATTCTACTATGAGTTATTGACTATAATTTCTCATTATTTTTCACTATCGTTGATGTATTTTATAAGTGGTGTCAGCAACACAATTTTAACGTGGTTCTGAGACAACATTTGGGCATATATCGGCTACAGTTGGACTGTATCTTACCTGATCAGGTATGTATATACAATCTATCACTGTTTAACACATTTAATAATAGCATAAATTTTGGTTTTTATTTAGGTGCTTTTTTGATAAAATCACATGTCATTTCAGATTTCATGGCTTCCATATTGGAGTATTACATACCAGTTTCCAGCATACTGCACTATTGGTATTGATGATGTTATGGATGTAGTGCCCCTCATTCACTTCCATATTATTGAGTGGCAGCGGCCTGATAGAGTCATGCGCTAGTTTTGTCGTACACAGCGGATTCCATTACCATCGAGACAGACAGACCGACTTCATGGGATGAAGCTGACAGGGAGGCAGGATGATGACTGGTCCCAAGTACATGCCAACATTATCAACTTCTAGCATAGACATGTAGGGTTTCGTATTCTGAGTGTTCCTATGAATCAATTCTCTCTTTCAAAGCAGGTTGAGTATGCGCCATGGTATAGACTGAAGTCTATACTATATCTTACCCAACCCAGCATAGAGATGCAGAGGATGGTAAGTCAATAAATTTCCATTAGTTTGTTTATTGAACTATTTTTAATTCAATATGAATCTATTTATAGGGAATTCACATAGAGAATCTTGTTTGCATGATTGATGAAGAGGAGGGGGGTCTTTAGCCAGGTAGTCATCCATGCTATAATGCTGAAGGTGAGGGCATCTTTTTGTGCACTTTTAGGGAGCATCTTCACGCGTCTATCTCGGAGAGAGGAGGTTCCTGACCCAGAGGAACATCCTACAGCTATTACTGGTGCTGAGGAGCCATAGCCACAATGACGTAGATAGCGTGGTGCTGCACATGAGGCCTCACCTGTTCCACAAGCAGAGTTCGACCCTCTAGTATTCTAGGATCAACCGATTCAGGATGTGCCTCAGGTGGCATGGGATTTGTCTTTCATGATAGGATATCCACAGTTCTCTCCATCTTGGGTTCCAGATCCTTCACATCCTTGGGATCCATCACAGCCTTGGATTCTAGATCCATTGTCTTCTTGGGGTATAGCTCCATCGCATACTTGGTTCCCCACTGCGATAGAGGCAGGTCCTTCTACCACCCGAGTGGGACAAGGATCCAGAGGGCAGTACAAGATGTAGTTGATAGCTCCTCCCACTGACACACGGATGGAGGATGTGCCAGAAAATGTTCCAGTTCCTGAGGATCATCCTTCTTTGGGTCATCAGACTCCACTACGCACTGGACATGGATGTCCTATTCACAGACCACCATGTGGGACAAAATCTCCTCTCCACAGACATAGACATTGATTGTACATTTTTGGTTATATGTTTTATGTCTAATAAAATCAAAATACTATTATTACCATTAGCTCTTCTCATATGATTATCTAGTATTTAAGTTTTCATTTATATTTTAGGTACAACTTATATTTGACAGCTTTCAAATTCAACTGCTTGAAACATAGAAATAATTAGTAAATTTCTAGTAAATAACTTTAAAATATTGAAAAAATATATAGTATAAAAATAATGTAAATATAATTTAAAAGATAGAACAATCATCTAAAAAGTTTTTTAAAATAAATATTTTCATAAATATAATAAATAAATTATAATAAAAGGAATGTAAGAAATGTAACTCAAAAGTGAGAGCGAAAAGAATGAATTTCGAGGAGGATCCTAAGCCACCTACTTGACTTTGAAACCCTATAAAATATAAACTATAATACCCATATAAATAAAAATAAAAAATTGGACTACTAGTTATATGTTTAATGAATGTTTAAAATTTCATTCATATCGGTCTTATAGCTTATA
The DNA here is from genome assembly GCA_963277665.1 of Viscum album. Taxonomy (NCBI): domain Eukaryota; kingdom Viridiplantae; phylum Streptophyta; class Magnoliopsida; order Santalales; family Viscaceae; genus Viscum; species Viscum album. Next base: position 424,974,366 of record OY728134.1, read on the forward strand.
TTATAAAGGCCAACAAAGTCACGTACTTGAAACATTTTTAAGTTTCAAGTAGGTGGATCAGAAAGCTTATAAATAAATTTTCACCAAGATTTTTTAATAAATTATTTTTATTTTGAACAACTAGTTATATGTTTAAGCAATGTTTAAAATTTCATTCATATTGGTCTTATAGTTTATATTATAAAGGCCAGTAAAGTCACGTACTTGAAACATTTTTAAGTTTCAAGTAGGTGGATTAGAAATCTTATAAATAAATTTTCACCATGAATTTTAAGAAATTGTCTTTATTCTGGACTACTTGTTATATGTTTAAAAAATGTTTAAAATTTCATTCATATCTATCTTACAGTTTATATTATATAGGCTAGAAAAGTCATGTACTTGAATAAAAGATAAATTATGTTGAAAAATTAAGTTTTATTTATATATATATATATAACCATATGAACATAATAATAAAACATTAAAATTTTAAATATATAAAAAACATAATTATAATAGAAAAAAAATTAGTGTTTTAGGAAAAATGCAGCATTGTAGATGTCGCCATACAACGGTATATTTAAAAAAAATTAACTTAGTACGTTTTAAAAAAATCAGAAGGAGGATAAAAAAAACTTGTGGCTGGAGTCTACTTGTTATTGGCCCGTCCTTTGATGGCCGCAATTTGTGATGTTGATTGAATAGTGACTTTGTGACTGAAGAACTTGGGTCATGGGGGACAACTTGATACAGGCTGTCTGGCGTGATCTTTTCATGGGTGTTTTTCTCATTTTATATTTGATGTGTTTTTTGGTGGAATGTGGTGTAGCCGGATGACTGCGAGTCCTTTGGAAGTGGCCACGACAAGTCGTTTATCAGGTGAATGATCATGTTGGACCATTTTCGAGTTTTGTGTGATCTCATAATGTTTTATTTGTTGTGGGGATTTTGGTCTGGTTTTCTTGTGGGCAGCGTGGCCTGCCACCTTGTGTTTGGTGATGCTTATGCCACATTTATGTATGGTTGTATCAGTTTTACTTTTCTTAATAAAATTTTGAGGTTGAGTATGCTTGGATCCCAAACATTTTTGGTATAATATATAAATATGCATAAATATATTTATATATAGACATATAATTATATATATATATATATACCCGAATAACACACATATATATATAGAAAATAACAACAAATGAATATAAAAATAATTTGAAAATTAATAATTAATAATTAGAAAATAATTAATAATTTAAAATTATTAATTATTCTTTGTGAATAAATAATTCTTCATTATTGAAAATTTTAAATAAATAATAATAACACTACTGGAAATTGCTTCATTTGCGACGGGGCATTTGCGATGGAACCCCATCGCAAAAGGTCATTTGCGAGGCCTGTCCCAAATGTCTCTTTGCAAAAAACAGTGTTGCAAATAGACTTTTTTACGATGAGCCGTCACAAAAAATACTATTTTTGATGGGTTCATGTCTCGTCGCAAATAGTTTTCCCGAGAGTTTTTAAAAACCCTATTACGACGAGGGGCCCATCGCAAGGGGGCTCGTTGCTAATAGTTTTCCTAAGGTTTATTAGAAAACACTTTTTGCGACGGCCCGTTGCAAATACTATTTACTACAGGGGGGGCTGTCATAAAATGGCCCATCGTAAATACCTTAAAAAATAAAAAATATATATTTCAATAAAATAATAATAAAATGATATTAGAAAATAATAATAATAATATTAATAACATAAATAATATTTATATAATAATATAAATAATATAATATTAATATTAATTAAATAAAAATATTAATATAAGTAAAATAAACAAATATAAAATAAACAAATAATATTATTATTAATAGTATTAATATAATAATAATAAAATAATATTAATAATATAATAATAATAATTTTATTATTAATATTTATGAAATATTAATATTAATATTAGTAAAATAATAAAAAAGTATGAAATAATAAAAACCTCAATATTCAAATATATATATAAAAAATTACAAAAACAAAATAATAAAAAATTAAAAATTAAATAAAGTAAGAAAAATTAAATAAATAATAAAAAAATGAAATATTCACAACGATATAAAAAATGCATGAATTATAAATAGTTAAGATTACAAAAAAAACATTACATCCAAATGTTTTTATCATAAAAAAAACTCATCACTAGGGGGAGGGTCTTCTGGAGGAGTTAGAGGAGATGGTGGAGAGAACTTCATCCCTAAACCATGAGTCAGACGTCGCATGTACTACATCTGCTCGTGTTGCTACTGCTGCCATCGACACATTTAATCATCCTCCTGCTACTTCTTTTGTCAGAGCTTTTCTTGTTGCTGCTGCTATCATTAACGCATCTCCTCCTACTCCCTATGAATACTCTCTATAATCTCACCCTGAGCTCGCAACTGCTTCTGATACTTTGCAGCAGATGATGATGAATCTCAACAAAATACTCTCGAGATGGACGCCGATATCGCAACGGTGCCATAATAACTCACCTATGTCAATCAAGAGCTAATACCAACAAATCGGCCTTTGTTGAAGGCATACTGGGTCGTCTGCATCCATACTGTCTCATCAAATTGGTGGGCACTGGTCTGATCATCGGTCTCGACCTGAATCTCAGTCTCTGTCTGAGACATCACGACCTCATATGACTCCTTCAATTTCAATTTAAAACTAAAATAGTTAAAATATTATTTATAGTTAATTTTAAAACTCAAAAAGAAATTATACTGGCCACAATCAGATGCTGGCGATCACCTTTAATATCTCAAGTGACTGAATCGATGTACATCCTCCTATAAATGTCGAACTGCATAATATCAGGTTGTTCGACTGCCTATATGAATATAAAATAAACTGATTATATTTAAAGTTATATAAATTATTTTAAAAAAGTACTTACCATATGTTCTCTATGCATACTAAATGTACAACTACCGGCTCGATGTGTCACCTCCTATCTCCCCCAATTTTTTTGACCTACTGATGATATCCTCTGAAAACCACCACCCAACCAGTGTGAACATAATCCATCCCACATGTGAGATTAAATGTAATCAGGTTGGTGGATATGACAAGGCTCGTCAAACTCTGTCACTCCTTTTTTCATCATTGCTTTTCTTCTCAAATTGTGCAAAAAATGAGGGTAACACTCATGCATAAACCCCTCCCATGCCTTTCAGATAACGTCACACATGCTCTCATTTATGAGGTACTATAAACCCTAAAAATAATTAATAATATTAATTTATTAATTAAATAAATTTCAAAATAAATATTATTTATTTATGAAAGAACCAATGATCAACATACAGTGGTGAACATCAATGGGAATCTAATTCCATGTTACCCATTCTTCAGAAAAATAATTGTATAATATAGTGCTCCCTATCAAACATATATATGAAAAAAGTTCCAAAAAAAGAACAAATAATTAAAAAATTAGTATATAAATAAATTAATGAAAGATAACTAAAATACATAGGTAAACATACCTCTGCATGCATGAATCAAAGCCAAGACATGGATGCCACTTGGGGATAGGGTCAGGAATCATCAATCATGAAATAAATGCCCCCTCGGAGTACACCCTGAACCGCCAGCAGTTTGAGGGTCAGATGACCCAACATCTTACTTGTCCAAAAGTCGATCAGCCTTCTGTAACTAACAAAACAGATCCTCATCCATCAGAAACACAAAATGTCTATTATTATCAAATAGTCAAAAACAACTATTATATATAAATATATATTATATATGATTATAACCAGAATTTAACTGTATCAATATTCATCTTCATCCTCATCTTCATATATGACGATGTCAATTTCTTCATATTCCTATTCGACATCATCAATTTCCATATGAGTTTTTGTTTCATATTATCTTTTTATTTCAAATTAATTTGTAACATCATTAATATCATTATCATAGTCGGCCTTTAATTGTGGGGTGTCTTCATCGATATTCATGTCTCTTTATGAAAAAGATGGATTTGGAGCAGTCTTATAAAATTTTTTAATTCCTTTCACTTCAGCGGAACCACATTCACTTTGAGTAAACTGATTTTCCCGAGATTTAATTTTTATTATGCTCCACCAATCACCCAACTCTCTTGGAGTGGCAGAGTTTTTTATAATAAATTTGATGTGCCTGATTAGCCAATAAAAATGGTTTATTTACTGCAATAAGACTTTTATATTTAATATCTACAATTACATGGATCACATGAATATGAAATCCTCTCTTACTATCCATCAACTGATATTTAAACATCATTATGTAATTCTATCTCAGATAACACATTTCAATAATTTCTTCCAGCATGCCACAAACTTGAACTTTAGTTTCCCTATAATAAGATCATCTTAAGAAAATTACACTATTCATTTTTTTTATTCCCCATATGCATGTGTATGAAATATAATACCATTCACCACTTATGCATTATAAGATTTAACCATTTTGGTTGGTGGGTTACTCAATACGCACAATCGATTATCAATTTTATCAGCATATTGAGGTACCTGAAAATTTGTAAAACAATTATCAATATAATAAGTATTAAATTGATTGTAGATGTTAAACCATAAATAATTTATGTAATTACTTTTTGTAACCAATTAGAAAAATTATTTTACCGATGTTCTTTAAGAGAATCTACTATAATTTGTGGAATTTATTTCCTAATATGATTATCATATAACCTAAAAATAAAATAAGATTAATTAATGGTAACAAAAAGTATATAATAATTGATAGGAGCACCCAGAGTAAAAATGGTGTCATTTCTTGACAGTTGTCACGACCCGACCCTACCGGTCTCGAGCCGTAACTACCCCAAGCCCGGCTCCATAGGCCAGGGGCTGGCGATAAGCACCGAAGGCGTAACACTCTCGAGGAGGCCTTTGCCTAAGTACCTGTACACACACACAACCCACTCAATGCAGAAGTATAGAGTAAAAAGGAAACCAATGCACAAACAACTATAACATAACCTCAGTCATGCATTAACTTCTAAAACAGAACAAGTATAGTGATGAAAGGTAGACTGACCAGTAAACTGAGCAGAAAAGGGAAAAACACGCTCTCAACTAGAAATGTGCCACAACCCGACAACAGGTAAATGAAAGTAAACAGCTGGTGAGTCTCACACCTGAAAATCCTACTACGACCACTGGACGCAGTCCAAGATTCTATATCCTATACGCTCCTCCGTAGTCTCGATCGATCTATCTGTCATCTGCAAGGGCACACCAAGTGCAGGCAAAGCCCAAGCAGGGGTGAGTATAAAGATACTCCGTAGGATGCCCCGAAAGCTCAAGGGAGCAACAAAGGAGATACTAAAATGGTGAGTAGTAGACAGAACAAAGAACAATGTGAGAGTACAATAGAGAGAGTGCAGCTTAACCCAACAAAAAGAAGGAAGTTGACTCGTCCAACCAAGAGGAGCTAGACACGGAAAGCACGTGGCAGTCCCTGAGTGTCTTTGCCCCTCCTAGAAGGAAAGTAACTGAACCCAAGGAGTGAGAACAAAAGTAGGGTGTATATATATATATATGTGCTCAATAAGAAACCCGAACGAGGGTGTGAGGGGATCTCCATCTCCAAGCTCAGCCCATAAAAAGTAACCAATAGTTCAAAGGATATCCATCACTAATGCCCAACAGTCTCGTACGACAAAGATGTCTCATCGCTAAACCGTAAAACCAAGGGTCCTGCTCTGGTAACCACGGAGAAAAGTCACTGACTAGCCTCATTGAGAGGGCTGAGTCTAAAAGAAGTCATCAGGTAACCCACTGCCCAGCCCAGCTGGAGGATAAACCCTAAGAGGTCGTCAGGTAATCCACTGCCCAGCCCCGCTGGAGGGTAAACCCTAAGGTGAAAAGGTAACCCATTGCCCAGCCCTGCTGGAGGGTAACCCTAAGGTGAACGGGTAACCCATTGCCCAACCCTGTTGGAGGGTAAAACCTAAGGTTAACGGGTAACCCACTGCCCAGCCTCACTAGAGGGTAAACCCTGATACGTCGGCTGGTAACCCACTGCCCAGCCCCGCTGGTGGTTAAACCCAGAATTGGTCCGATAACTCCGCACTACCCATGCCATCATTGGGTTTCACTAACATCGCTACAATGCGTTGGTTCTGAGTGCGTCAAAGGGACCTCTGACCAACGCCCTTTCATGTTTCCACATTTAATGATATCTTGAAAGAGGATCTGCACTCCCAAATAGATTACACCGTTTTAATCCTAGTGGAAAAACACACGAGATAGACTACTTGCTGGAAACAGACTCCCGACGAAAAAGTCGTAGTACGCTGCACATAGTTTAAAAGAAGGCCTGGGGGGGCACACCTCAACTCAGGCTTCAATGCCTGAAACCACCCTGGTCAACATTGTCTCGATGCCAGGGTCGTAATGCCACTGATGACGCCTAAAACAGACTCTGGATGCAGAAGCTGCAACTCCCACCGTTATGAAAACAGGGCCCTGTGGGGCCCACACCTTGACCCCGAAACACGTCACGCAGATCGTACCATTGCGTTCTTTGCATATAACCACAAGGTGTAGGCTATTCATTTTCTCTAAACAGACTTATGAATCATAAGTTGTAAAAACACAACATACTTCCGAAAGCTACCTCGTGGGGCCCATGCCTCGGGCCCGAATTTAGGTGGGAAGATTGTGTCGTCGCAATCCACTTGGAAGAACACTCATAAATGAGTGCTCAAACACCCCAAATAGATGTCGGGTGAAAAAGTGGTGTTTCACAATAAAACGTGTGAACCATGCCATGTGGGGCCCGCACCTTGTCTCCAACCCAAATGCTTCGTAAAGAATCTCAAAAAGTCCACACGAGGACTGGGGTCACGCTGCCGATAACGGCGCATCAATCAGACATCCCAAGCAGGAGTTAGGTCTGACGCAAGAATAAGTAATTAATTAAATAAATAAATAATTATTTTCATTAAGCGTTTCATGCCACAGAGCAACGAAACCAAACCGCAAGGATTCTGAACCAACTTTGGAAGGACCGTATCAACTCCAGGGCCACAGTGCCTCTAACAGCGCATCAAACGGACATCCAGCTCGCGAATACATCCGTTGTAAACTTTAATAATAATTTATTATTATTAACTTAAAGCGTTTCGGGTCACCCACCTTCGGGATTAGAAATCAAAAACCCCGAAACCCATTTCAAAAAGTCCGTCTCGAAGAGACGGACCCACGGTCATAGACGGCGCGTCAAACGGACGTGCCGTTTAAAATTTACGGTCTCTTGAACACAAGGGGGGCCCAACTGGGCCGGTCCACCCCGGCCGGCCCGGTCCAGACTGCCGGCCCCCGGCCCAGCCGCGGGTCTGGTCCAGCTTGCCGTGCTCCGCTGGCCGCGGCCCGTCTGAAAACCACCGGACCCCTCGGGTCCGACTCCTTCAAACCGACCGGCCAGTTGGCCAGTCTTTGTTCCGTGCTGCACCAATAGGACCCACGTATCGCGGGTCCTTGTCCGCAGCACCGCTCGAGGCGCTGACCTCGGGGCTCCCCCCTGACCAAGACGGCTAACACCGTCGCTCCCCTCCTGCGGAGCGCACCGCCCTGACACTGCCACCCGGCGTGGCGGCCGCCTGGCCTCCCTGCTCCGTTTCCTGGGCTCGCCGCTCCACTGGCCGAGCGCACCGCCCGACACCAGCCACCTGCGCCACAACCATCTGGTTCCCCGCTTCGCCGGAGCTACCCCGTCCGCACCGGCCACACCCGATGCCAAACCCTACGGCCTCTGCTCGTCCGCCAGCCGCCGCGCTCCGCCGCGCCTCCGGCTCGACCTCCGGTCGTCGCCCCTTGCCGGAGCTGGACTTTCCACCGATCTCCTTGACCACTCCGGTGGTCGGAAAAAGTATCTAAAACTGGTTTTGGAATCCTCAGGGTCGGATCTTCACAGCGCTTCCCCTCGCTTGTCGATCTGTCACGGTTTTGGCGCGTCAGAAATTTTGGATGAAGAACGCTCAAGAACAGGATTTAGAACGGGGCTCAGACGATGTTCGTATTCATTTGTCCATCGTCCTAATTCTAGAATTTTAGAATTAGAAGACAAATTTGATGAAAAGTCAAGAAATCGATGAAGGTGTGGAAATTAACCAAAAATCCTACCTCGAATTGGTCATGCGTTGTTGGCGGCATGTCCACGACGCTCCTGCTTCGATCCGCCAAGGTTCCAGCAGAGGTCGCTGCTCAATTAAGCGAAGAACGGAAAAGAATGCCAAAGAATAGTTGAGAGAGAGGGGTAGAGAGAGAGAGAGAGAGAGAGAATATAGAATGGAAAACCCTAACTCCAAACTCCTATTTTTCTATTTATAGAAAAATACGCTTAGCGTGGAATCCGAAACTGTTGTGCCCTCTCATTTTATACTATGCCTAGGAAAAACACCCCATTTAGAACTCAACAGAAGTCTCAGATTTCCATTCTGAGACTTTTTTTGAAAGTTATTCAAAAAGAACGTCAGTGATAAAAATAACTAAGTGGTCATTTATAAAAGACGATTTTACCACGGGTGACTTTTCTCATAGAGGTCTTACACTGACAAAGTTTATTCCCCTCCTAGGGTAAACAAAATGCTCTGAGCTCAACCATGGACTTAGATTTCTGATATGAACAACCTTTTAAGAGATATCCCGTTTTCGTTGTGTGAATAGTATAAAAACACTTAATATTTTTTATATAATTTATTTCGGGCACACCGGGCCTCAGAACCGCACGTTGTCTCATCTCCTAGCTCTGGAAATATATATAGAAATATTCCAAAGTATTATAGGGAAAAAACTGGGTATCTACATCATTTCCTTCTTCAAACTTTTCGTCCCTGAAAAGCAAAACTAGGAAAAAAAACTCGGGATACAGAGCTCACACCTAGCTCTCTCGCTCCTAAGAAAATATTCACAACACCATGCTGGAACAACATGCGAACCAAAGGGATGGTTCATACTCGTATGGTCTGATACTTTTGATGACATGCATAGGAATAAACATGCACCTCATCAGCTGCGACACGTGGAAAACGTCGTGCGCCCAATCCTACTGTTGGGAGGGTAGGGCAAGACGGTAGGAAACCTCTCAATCTCTTGCACGATTCCCGAATGGACCAAAGAAACACTACTACAATAAAGACCATTAGAGACCGCCAAAAGTGGTTGTTATAGGTCTTTAGTGACCGCCTTGCAACCGCTTTTGGTAGTCTCAATTGCCCCGTTGGTAAAGACCAACAGCGACCGCCATTGGCGGTAGCTAAAGCTTATTTAAAATATTCCATGTATTATATTCCTGAGACATGGCATGGGGTGTGAGACAGAAGTGGGGGTACTGGCGCTACGGTGAGGAAGACCTTCGAAGCCATGGTCGCCGACCATGGTGGATCTACAACGGCCGGAGGGAGGGGCATGCACGACATCGAGGGGATCACGGTAGGCGGTCGAACATTGGGGGGCGTCGGGTTCAGAATCGGGTGTGGTAGAAGTGATGTGAGGCCATGCGAGGTGGAGATGGGGGTGACAGACGATGGCTGGACAATGGCGGGGGTGACAGTAGGCCAGTTGCAGCGGTGATTTTCGGGGAAGACAGTGGCGAGGGAGGGAAAAATACCACTATTTTTTTCCGCATTAGCGACCGCCAATGGTGGTCACCTGTTTCCCCAGGCGCAGAATCCAATTTATCTTGTAGTGAAACTCGGGGGACTCCCCCGGCCGAACCTCTACTTTCCACGTCGCGACTGAAATCACGGTTTGTTCCTGAAACATGATCTCGCGATTCCCTCCTTCAGAATACCCATCTAGTGAAACACCCAAGGATATCCGATCACACAAGTTTTCAAAATCAGTGCATCACAACTGAGACTCTCTTACACGCTCCAAAAGTGGATGAGTCAACACCATCGACTGAAGAAAAGTTTCACCCTCCTGGTCAAACAGGGTCGACTGCAGGGAAGCTAACTACCATGAAACTTCCCGCACCTAATGAGTCTAGGACTTTCTACTAAGGGAACCTGCTACAACACTGCCATTTTTTCAGAACATAGACTACCTCAAAATAGTAGTCCTACAGACATTTAAACCCACACCGTCGTCTTAGGTTCAAGTCTCTCTGGGTGAGGACGCACCTGAGACACTGGTGGTCTGAGCAAACCAAAAATCGCTCTCCCAAAAGATAGCTTCTCTACATTCTCAGGGCAAGGACCACCACTACCAGTACCACATAGTGAATCACATGGTTCTGTTTATGGGGTGTCCATCACCTCGACCTGTACTTGATAACAGTATCAAGATTGACGTTGAGCACACAAGGTACCAATAAAGAGGGCAGGCGAGCAGACTCATCCAACCATCAGAGTATAGACACAAAATGTACATGGAATACAACACATGTATTTTCTCCTCTTTGAAGGAGAGTAATCCCCAAAACAGGAACTCTGACAACCCCACTAGTGGTACCTCAACAAAGGGAGGTCAACCATAAAAGCCCCACTGGAAAATCCAGAACCTGCTCGGACACTCCACCATACAACCCTGCCATGAATGCACATGTCAGAGGGTCTCATCCACCACACCTCAATACTATCCACTTTTGGTGGTACTGAATCTCCCTCACGGTTTTGATCGCATCATAAAAACGCGTCTCAGTGGGGAAAGAACCCCTCTTTCCCGTGCATTCAAAGCTACGTCAAACAACACCAATATAAGGTTACACCGACGCCCCGCATCACCCTCGGTGACCCCTCGAACAAGGAGTTAGACGAAAAGAGTACCTCACGCAGCGTCTAACCAGTTCTAGTGAGAAAAGTAGAAAAAGACATAGAGCGTACCTCTTATCATCTCATGCGATGCAGGATTGTAGACATCCATAGCACACAGTCGCTCGTGGCCCTGTCTGTCAGCTCCTTGAGCCTGACATGGGTCGTTTAGTGGTGGTGGAAGGACCTCGAAACATCATCCTCCAACCGCAGTTTTTCCTGCTCTTCTGTCAACACCACCTCCTGGGGACTACCCTATCCTCACTTGGGAGTTCTCTGATTATGACACTGCCTCTGTCGTGGTGGTGCATCTACCAACTATCTGGAAAAACTCACCACATTTTGTTGAGTAGTCTCACGCCACGTGACCTCGCACATCACAGTCATAGCACTAGTCCTCCCTGGGTTGTCTTGGTGTTATACACTATCCCCGACCATGTTCTTGAGTCTCATCAAGGGGAGACCTCCGGCGTTGAGGCCCTTCTAATTGACGTCCCTCTGGCAGAAATTTCTCTGTCACCAGTGCCTACTCCATCACCCTGAGATGGGTGAGGATGCACAAGGGCACTACGGTAGCACCAATCTCCTCTACAGAGACCTCTCTCAAACTTCTATTCTCGGAAGTTTCCATCGTGGACCACGTCCAAAGGGTACCGAGTAAGGTCTTCCAACCTAGTTGCGTACTCAGCCACTGCTATCACTCCCCGCTGAAGCTCCAGTGGCTCCTGAAACCATATAAAGCGTAAGTATGAGGGGTAGTAATCCTCACAAAACAGCAGCTAGAAGTCATCCCACGAGAGTACCAACTCATCATGAATCTGAGTAATCCTGGCTCTACTAACACCAAACTGCTTGGTGGAAAAATTGGTTGTCAAAGCCACCATCTAACCTGTCAGTGTCTGAACATGCCTGAAGAGGCGAACCATCGAATCTAGCCAACTCTTCACTGTCTAATGGTATGGCTCACCGTGGAACCTCAGCGGTCTCTAACGCTAGAACTCACATAGTGCGCTCAGCCTGCGCTCGTCATCGGCCTTCACTGCCGGTACTATATACTACTCCATAGGTGGAGGTGCTGCTGCCTGTCCTCATGGAGAAAGGGTAATCACATGATGGATCTTGAACTGGGGCCTCGTCGCTCATGGAATTGTCGTCACGAACCGGAGCTAGTATCCCGGTGGGCTATCATCGCGGAGACATCCTGAATCCGATCAAGGAGTACCGCGATCAAATGAGCATATATATCAACAACGATTGGGAGATGACTCAAGAAGGACAGTCAAAGACTCAATACTATATGATGCACAAAACAATGTTCCCTGCAAAAAGTTTCTTAGCACACTGAGTCGAAAAACGGGTAATCAAGGTCCTCATGAATGGATACATCGGCCGCCGCACCATCACTGGACTCCCTGTCTTGAGAGCCACTCTAGAGACACATTGACACTATTGCTCCAAAACTCAACCAATTCCTTTTTAGGGACATTCGAGCAATGCCCCAAGGAAAAAACCACCTTTGATACCACTTCATCACGACCCGACCCTACCGGTATCGAGCCACAACTACCCCAAGACAGACTCCATAGGCCAGGGGCTGGAGACAAGCACTGAAGGCGTAACAATATCAGGGAGGCCTTTGCCTAAGTACATGTGCACACACACACATCCCACTCAATGAAGAAGTGCAGAGTAAAAAAGGAAACCAATGCACAAAAAACTATAACCCAAACTCAGTCATGAATTAACTACTAAAACAGAACAAGTAATGTGATGAAAGGTAGACTGACCAGTAAACTGAGCAGAAAAGGGCAAAACACGTGTCCAACTAGAAAGGTGCCACAACTCGGAAGAAGGTAAACGAAAGTAAACAGCTGGCGAGTCTCACACCTAAAAATCCTACTATGACCACTGAATGTAGCCCAAGCTCCTGTGTCCTCTACGCTCCTCCGTAGTCTTGATCGACCTGTCTGTCATCTGCAAGGGCACACCAAGTGTGGGCAAAGCCCAAGCAGGGGTGAGTATAAAGATACTCCGTAGGATGCCCCGAAAGCTCGAGTGAGAAACAAAGGTGATACTAAAACGGTGAGCAGTAGACAGAACAAAGAATAGTGTGAGAGTACAATAGAGAGAGTGCAGCTCAACCCAACAAAAGGAAGGAAGTTGACTCATCCAACCAAGAGGAACTAGACATGGAAAGCACGCGGCATACCCCGCGCGTCTTCGCCCCTCCAAGAAGGAAAGTAACTGAACCCAAGGAGTGGGAACAAAAGTAGGGTATATATATATATATATATATATATGCTCAATAAGAAACCTGAAAAAGTGTGTGAGGGGATCTTCATCTCCAAGCTCAGCTCGGGAAAAGTCAACAACAGTTTAAAGGATATCCATCACTGATGCCCAATAGTCTCGTACGACAAAGCTGTCTCGTCGCTAAACCGTACAACCAAGGGTACTGCTCCGGAAACTACAGAGAAAAGTCACTGACTAGCCTCATAGAGATGGATAAGTCTGAAAGAAGTCATCGGGTAACCCACTGTCCAGCCCAGCTGGAGGGTAAACCCTTAGAGGTCGTCGGGTAACCCATTTCCCAGCCCCGCTGGAGGGTAAACCCTAAGAGGTCGTCGGGTAACCCACTGCCCAACCCCATTGGAGGGTAAACCTTAAGGTGAAAAGGTAACCCACTGCCCAGCCCTACTGGAGGGTAACCCTAAGGTGAACGGGTAACCCACTGCCCAGCCCCACTGGAGGGTAAACCCTGATATGTCGGCGGGTAACCCACTGCCCATCCCCGCTGGAGGGTAAACCCGGAATTGGTCCGATAACTCCGCACTGTCCATGCCAACACCAGGTGTTACTCACATCGCTACCATGCATTGGTTCGGAGTGCGTCAAAGGGACCTCCGACCAACGCCCTTTCATGTTTTTGCATTTAATGAGATCTTGAAAGAGGCTCTATACGCCCAAACAGATTAAATTGTTGTAATCCTCATGGAAAAACACACGAGATAGACTACTTGCTGGAAACGGACTCCCGACGAAAAAGTCGCAGTACGCTGCACACAGTTTAAAAGACGACTCATGGGGCCCACACCTCAACTCTGGCTTCAATGCCTGAAACTACCCTATTCAACTTTGTCTCGATTCCAGGGTTGTAATGCCACTTACGACGCCTAAAACGGACTCCGAATGCAGAAGCTGCAACTCCTAGCGTCATGCAAACGGGGCCCTATGGGGCCCACACATCGACCCTGAAACACGTCATGTAGATCATACCATTGTGTTCCTTGCAGATAACCACGAGGCATAGGCTATTCATTTTCCCTGAACATACTTATGAATCATAAGTCATAAAAACGCAGCAAACGTCCGAAAGTTGCCTCGTGGGGCCCACGCCTCGGGCCCGAATTTAGGTGGGTGGATTGCGCCGTCGCAATCCCCTTGGAAGAAAACTCAGAAACGAGTGCTCAAACACCCCAAACTGATGTCGAGTGAAAAAGTGGCATTTCACCGTAAAATGTGTGAACCAGGACCTATGGGGCCTGCAAATTGTCTCCAACCCGATTGCTTCGGAAAGCATCTCAAAAAGTCTGCACAAGGACTAGGGTCACGCTGTTGCTGACGATGCATCAATCAGACATCCCAAGTAGGAGTTAGGTCCGACGCAAGAATAATTAATTAATTAAATAATAAATTAATTATTCGCATTAAGCGTTTCGTGCCACCGAGCAACGAAACCAAACCGCAAGGGTTCCGAACTAACTTTGGAAGGATCGTCTCAACTCCAGGGCTACAGCGCCTCTGAGGGCACGTTAAACGGAGATTTGGCTCACGAATACGTCCATTGTAAACTTTAATAATAATTTTTTATTATTAACTTAAAAAGTTTCGGGTCACCCACCTTCGATATTAGAACTCAGAAACCCTGAAATCCATTTCAAAAAGTCCATCTCAAAGAGACGAACCCACGACCGCAGACGGCGCGTCAAACAGACGCACCGTTTAAAATTTACGGCCCCTTGAACTCAAGGGGGGGCCGACTGGGCTGGTCCACCCCGACCGGCCCGGTCCAGACCGCCGGCCCGCGGCCCAGCCGTGGGTCCGTTCCAGCTCGTCGTGGCTCGCTGGCTGTGGCCTGTCTGAAAATCGTCAGACCCATTGGGTCCGGCTAATTCAAACAGACCGACCAGTTGGCCGGTCTTTGTTTCGCGCCACACCAGCAGGACCCGCGTACCGCAGGTCTTTATCCGCAGCACCCCCGAGGCGCTGACCTCGGGGCACCCCCCTGACCGCGAGGGCCGATGTCGTCGCTCCCCTCTTACGAAGCGCATTGCCGCGACACCGCCACCCAACGCCACGGCCGCCTGGGCTCCCTGCTCCGCCGCCTGGGCTCACCGCTCCGCCGGCTGAGCGCACTGCCCAGCACTGACCGCCCACGCCGCGACCGCCTAGTCCCCTGCTCCGCCGGAGCTACCCCATCTACGCCAACCACACCCGACGTCAAACCCTCCAGCCTCTGCCCGTCCGCTGGCCGCTGCGCCTCCGGCTCGACCTCCGGCCGTCGCCCCTTGCCAGAGTCAGACCTTCCGCCAGTCCCCCCGACCACTCCGGTGGTCGAAAAAAGTATCTGAAACCGATTTCGGAATCCTTAGGACCAGATCTTCACAGCGCCGCCCCTCGCTTGTTGATCCATCACGGTTTTGGCGCGTCAGAAATTTTGGATGAAGAACGCTCAAGAACGGGATTTAGAACGGGGCTCGGATGATGGCCTTGTTCGTTTTTCCATCGTCCTAATTCTAGAATTTTATAATTAGAAGAAAAATTTGATGAAAAGTCAAGAAATCGACGAAGGTGCAAAAATTAACCAAAAATCCTAGCTCAAATCGGTCGTGCATCATTGGCTTCATGTCCACGACGCTCCTACTTCGATCCGCCAAGGTTCCGGCGGAGTTCGCTCCTCGATTCGGGGAAGAACGGCGAAGAACATCGAAGAAAAGTTGAGAGAGAGGGAGAGAGAGAGAGAGAGGGAGAGAGACATGTGAAGGGAAAACCCTAACTCCAAACTCCTATTTTTCTATTTATAGAAAAATTCACTTAGCACAGAATATGAAACTATCTCGCCCTCTCATTTTATGTTACGCCTAGGAAAAAAAACCCATTTTGAACTCAATGGATGTCTCGGATTTCCATTCCGAGACTTCGTTCGAAAGTTATTCAAAAAGAACGCCAGTGATAAAAATCACTAAGTGGTCATTTCGAAATAACGATTTTACCCCTGAGTGACTTTTCTCACAGAGGTCCTGCGCTGATGAAGTTTATACCCCTCCTAGGGTAAACGAAACGCTCTGAGCTCAATAGTGGACTCATATTCCTAATACGAACAACTGTTTAAGAGATATCCCATTTTCTTTGCGTGAATAGTATAAAAACACTTAATATTTTTGTATAATTTATTTCAGGCACACTGGGCCTCAGAACCACACGTCGTCTCTTCTCCTAGCTCTGTAAATATATATAGAAATATTCCAAAGTCTTATAGGGAAAAAACTGGATCTCTACAACAGTTGAGAAGAATATGTGTATGATCTTTGTGATGTTCATTATCTGAAAGTCATCATTCATGAATACCACTGAATCTAAGTTTGGGATGATTAAAAACTTTTAATTGATTACTTATTGCATCATCAACATTTCCCTCATTACAACCCATGTGGTTATGTTTTGAGGGATATTCAGATTGAAAATAATGAGAACATAAAAAAGAAATTTTCTTTTGCAAATGAGGTTATACAATTGAGACTTCAACCGATGCTTTGTTATGTACTTTTTTTCAATTTCTGCATTCATCTCTCGAATGGATACATACATCGGAACTATAATAGACCTCAACATTTTTCTTTATGTGGTAAATTTTATATCAAATGTTCCATTGAGTCAAAGAATGAAAAAATAAATTTTTTTCCAGTTTAAATATAATTAAAACAATATCTTCTTTGCAGTATTCTTTGTGCATCATAGTCTATTTTCACCGCACAAATATCTTAGAAAAAATATGATATTTCTATTATCGCATCCCAAATAATATAATTAAACAAACCTCTTAAGAAAATTGACATAATTATTTCCATTATAACATGACAATCATGACTTTTTAATCCAGTAATATGACCATTTCTGACACATCTGCTCAAATTGGAAGCATATCCATATGGAAGTCTCAAATATGAAATCCACTGACAAAATAATAATGGATTTACTTTGGAAATTATATAAGCTACTTTTGGATTCATTAACTTTTATGATATGACATTTTAAAATAGTTCAAGTTCTGGTCTCCGACAAATTTGGGAAAGATCTAATCGTGTCTTTACATTATCTTTGGTGTTATCCGGTGTATCCAAGAATGTATGAAATAAATTATCAAAACATTTATTTTGAATATGCATGAAATCCGACATGTGACAGACCAACAAATTAGACCAATATGGAAGATTCTGAAAAATGCTCTGTTTTATCTAATTGCGTTCTTTCCCAAATCCAACAATTTTTTGTTGGTTTATTATTGGTCCAAATGTGATGGGAGGTAATGAAGATGTAATTGATTTTAATGCTTTACCTGATATCATTGTTGGAGGTCCATCTATTTTAATTGTTCCTTTTCTAAAATTGTATTTTTTCCTCCGAAAAGGATGATTGGTTAGACGGAATCTGCGATAACAGGTGAAAAAACAAGGTTTTTTTCCATTGATGAGCATAAAAACTTTGTTTTCTCTCATACAGTATGGGCATGATTTTGGACCATGTGTACTCTATCTAGATAAAATGTCATATACTAGGAAGTCACTAATTGTCCACATCAACGCATCTTTCAGTAGGAAATTTTGTTTCGCAGTAACATCATATGTACTAACACCATTACTCCATATTGAATTTAACTCATCAATCAATGGTTTCAAATAAAAAACATTATTCTTTTTTGGATGTCCTAGAATTAATAAGTTCAAAAAGATATAAGGCTCCTTCATCAACACCCAAGGAGATAAATTGTACAGATTTATAAAGATAGACCAACATGAATATTGACTACCGTAAGAACCAAACATAAAAAAAACCATTAATAGAAAAACCCAATCACATATTTCGGGATTATAAAGAAAAATATGGATGCACTTGGTCAAAATGTTTCCATGAATCACTATCAGAGAGATGATTTAAGATTTTATCAATGGAAATATTGGTTTTGTGCCATGAAATCATTGTTGTTGTGTTGTGAGACAAAAATAAATGTTGTAACCTGGGTGTAAGAAGGAAATAACTCAACTATTTTATAGGAATCAATCCAAACTTCCCTAGTTGAGCCTCTTTATATCTCGATTGTGCACATGTGGGACAACTATCCAAAGACTCATTTTCACCATAATATAATATTCAATCATTTGAACATGCATGAATCTTATGATAACTAAGACCCATATTACGAAACATCCTCTTACTCTTATAGAAATTTATAGGCAACACATTTCTTTTAGGTAACAGTGTTTTAACCAAAGAGAAAATCTGATCCAAAAAGTTGTTTGACATTCCATCATCTGATTTAACAACCATAAATTTTTCAACTGCTTAAAATTTTCTTATCTTGCAACCAAGATATTATGCATCCTCAGCGGAGCTCAAAAACTCATAAAATTTAGATGGTTCTAACTCAGGAGTTAAAAAAATATAATCCTGAGTTTCATTTTGTTGAAAAGAAAAAATTTCCACATCATGCAATAAATTTTGAAATTGTGATGAATTTGGAACCAAATTATTAGTATCTTCTATAGAACTGCGTTCACCATGTTAATACCAAAAAACATAATCTGGTTGAAAACAAAAAAATGTAATATATGACCCCCAATGTTGTCAAATGTGTCAAAATACCTTAGAGCACATTCTTTTATAGGTACACATAATTATCCCTTTTGAAACAAATTATGGTTTTGATGATGTAAATGATAAGAAAGCATTAACACCCTCAATATATATAGAATTTAAACCAGAATTGTTTGGATTCATGCACTTATTTATCCAAGTGTGATCATCTAATAATTAATGTTATCAACTTCCTTGTTCCATATTCTCTAAAAATATAAAATAATTAGTTTTTTTGAATAATTTGATATAAGAAAAAAGATTTCCCAAAAGATAAGAAAAATAAATTCAATTTTCTACCATTTTATAATAATTTAAATTATTTATAGTATTTTCTTAATATGTATACTAATATAAACTAATTTATAATAATTTATACTAATTATTAGTTGTTACAGCTAATTTATAATAATTACCGCTAATTACGGGCAACACCATTTCTAGTGGATTGGCAAAAAGTCTTTTACCTGAAGGCTCAACTCATTGCAACCTTCTCTGACTAAAATTAGTATGAAAAATCTACTCTGGCATACAAATATTTATTTTTCTATGCATGAGAATGGAGAGCAGGGAGGCCTCTCCACGCTACTCTCTATTCTTGTGCATACGAAAATGGATATCTATACACCGTAACAGATTTTTCATACTGATTTAAGTGGGAGAAAGTTTTAAGGAGATGAGTCATCAGGAAAAATAGCTGCTGCCAATCCACTGGAAATTGTGATGATTTATTACTAATTATTACAATTCTTTACTAATTATAACTAATTATTACAAATTATTAGAATTTATTACTAATTATTACTATTATTTCTAATTATTACTAATCAATACAAATTATTACAAATTATTACTAATTATTTCTAATTATTGCAAATTATTACAATTAATTACTAATTATTACAAATTATTACTAATTATTATAATTTATTACTAATTATCACTGATTATTACCAAGCATTAAAATTTACTACTAATTATTACATTTTACTACTAATTACGCTAATTATTACTTATTTCTGCAAATTATTACTAATTATTACTAATTATTATTGGTTATTAGTAATTATTACTAATTATCTCTAATTATTACTAATTATTACAATTTATTACTGATTATCACTAATTATTACTAATTATTCCTAATTTTTTCAAATTATTCCTAATTATTTCTAATTATTACTAATTATTACTAATTACTGGTAATTATTACTAATTATTACTAATTATTACTAATTCCCTCTAATTATTACTAATTATTACAATTTATTACTTATTATTAAAATTTATTACTAATTATTAATAATTATTAAAATTTATAACTAATTATTAAAATTTATAACTAATTATTAAATTTTATTACTAATTATTAAAATTTATTAATAATTATAACAGTTTATTACTAATTACCCTTAATTATTACTTATTTATGCTAATTATTGCTAATTATTACTAATTATTACTAATTATTACTAGATATTACAATTTACAACTAATTATGACTAATTATTACTAATTACCGCTAATTATTTCTAATTAACCCTAATTACTGCTAATTATTACTAATTATTACTAATTATTACTAATTTTTACTAATTATTACTAATTATTACTAACTATTACAATTTATTACTAATTATTACTAATTATTACTAATTATTACTAATTATTTCTAATTATTACTAATTATTACTAATTTTTACAATTTATTACTAATTACTACTAATTATTTCTTATTCCTGCTGATTATTACTAATTCATAATAATTATTTCTAATTGTTACAATTTATTATCAATTACTGCTAATTATTACTAATTATTACTAATTATTACAATTTATTACTAACGATGTATCACCATTAACCGATCACAATGTCTTCACCACTCGAGGCATTATATGGCCTTCAAACTCAACCACCTAAGTCCATCCAAGACCAACGATGTTTCTCAAAGGTTTCACACACAACCAATCACGTCAATGTCCTGTTGTTGAGCAAGCACCGACTTGTATACTAGTACCGACATGATACTACCCACCATAGGAGTGTCCTCATCATCGAATAAAGAGATAGACGAGCCTCTCATAAGAGTACTAGATCATATTTACCTTAAACGTAAGCGTGACACTCCTCCGAGTCACGATCACAAGCTCAATAACATTTAGCATGAAAGCCAAAATCAATTTGAGTGTCATGTAAAAACACCTGAGTCTCATGGAATTCATCTGGGGCATTGGGATGAACTTGATTCCTTTAACTCATAGGTAACTCTACTATATAGATCACCCGAGACGTACTCAACAACACATGGCTCAACGATTCCACTGAACTCAACCAGTTAGTTGCCTCATTTAACAACTCGATGGGCACCGTGTACAGGAACTCATACTACCTTGAGATTTTCTAAGCAAGATGACCATCCTTGATACTGTCCATAGGTTGTCCGCCCTATGCATCCATGTATCACGTAGCCCACGCAGAAAACTGGCTCAAAGTTGTACTATCACACACGACTGTAAAACAGACTGACGACCTCCCGAGTTTCCCAAAGAAAGAGAAACTAGGTCACGAGACCTACTATGCAGCCAACCATTCCCTGGGCATGTCTAACCTACTGAAATTGAGCATTACCCAATGGTTATTCCTGTAACAAGGGTCAAGGATACCATGACCACCCATCTGAATAAGGGTGTCATTTAGAAGGTAAGTGTCCTACTAGGGGCAACGACAACCGAAAAACACCATACATCGGAAAGATCATATCATTTAGTAAGAATTTTTAAGAATTAAGTGTGCTACCTACCTAAGGATAACCCCTTACGAAAGCATAAGCTTTGACCCTATCACTAGGTCACGCCAAACATGTTTCACTAGGCCCTAAGCCTATCATTTAAGCCAATTCTAAAAGAAAACGGCCTATGAAAAACGCTCATGTTTCTATTCGAAGGAAACTCAAGATAGATTTAAACTGTTGGAACCATGGTTTTCCTTTTCTGAAATGGCATATGGTTTGTGTTTGTTTTCAATCCTCTCATGGATGATTAGGGAGATTGCAAGGAAATGGATCATACAGTTCAAGCTGAAAGCAGTATTGAAGGTGGCATTGTTTCCCAATGTTTGCCAAATTTTTGGGGTCTAAAATTTGGAGAATGGAAACCATTGTGAAAAGTTGTTTTTTCTTGAATGACTTATAAAAATATGGAAAAGGCACGAGTTTCGCAAAAATGGGATTCATAAGTAGTGTTTCTTGAATGGTTAAAGAATTATGATGAGGTGCTCTGCGATTACGAGAATTCGAGCTTCGTGAAAGGTATTTTTCTGGAATCAACTCTTTATAAATATAGTAAAGGCATGAATTTTATAAAGACTAGCTTGAGGATTTTGAAGACATGAAGCATTTCATTTTAGATGGTGTTACTTCATGATTATGAGAACTTGAGATTTGTAGCGGCGCGAAGGGTTTTGACATAAATCTATAAAGTTACGATGAGCTTTGCGAACATAGAATTTCTATAGATCTTTGCGAATGGAGGAGTGTCATGGAGATGTTTTTGACCGATCTAGAAAACATGATGGAGGCGGTGGAGCTTCACAATCAGATGAATATTTAAATAGAGGCCACCCCTCTTCATTTTACATGAACTTTTTTAGAGAAAATATAGAACCCCTCTGATTTCGCGAAGGGGCGCTCCTTGAAACGGGTAGTCTATGCGAGCTTAAGCTTCGTGAAAATACTATTCTAGTCTTGACCGAAGTCAATGATTCTAAGTATTGAGTGCTTCGCGAAGATGGGACAATTCGCATTGGCTCAGTGGGCTTTTCTAAGGAAGGGGTGCTTCATGAAGAAGTGATCTTTGCGAAGGAGATTTGTGAAAGGTAGTTTTGGAATATCAGGTTTAAGTGGACATAGCTTTCAGTGTGCATCAACTCAAGTCTATGGTGCAAGAAAAGTCCAATGCTAAGTCAAGGACAAAGACTTTAATAAAAAATCATTAAAGTGACCTTCAAGTTGATAAACTAAGTTAGAATTCTCTCAAAGCAGTGAGCTAGGGGGAGTTAGTGGAAGTGTTCTTAGAGAAGTAGTGATCTATCCTTGAAATATTGTAAAGCCAGTGTGCCTGGCACAGAGTGACTATGATCAAACTTTTGTATTCCACAACTAGTGAAGATTAGTGTATTTTCATACGACCGACACACTGTTGATGTATGCTCCCTGGACGTAGCCCTTAGTGGTTAACCAAGTAAAACTATTATGTCATATCCTTTTGCATTTGAATGTTTGAGTGCGGATCAAACCCATCATATAGGTTTAATGAGTTACTACCAACATGGGAACAAGATCCATCACTTTAAAAGAAAAATTTGACACCCTCATTCACCCCTCCCCTCTCAGGGTGTCCCGTGGTCCTATATAAACTACCCTTACACAAAGGTTTAAATGAAGGACACCTCTTCAGGTTCCCCTTTAAATCCATTTCATTGATTCACATTTAATCTTTAAACATTTAAAATATTTTAAACAGAACATCAAGTACTAACTATAAAACAAAAACACTTGGTACCTGATTTAATGAACACATCAAGGAAAATAGGCAAGTATTATCAAACTTCCTTTTTAAAGAGTTAACCATTTATTAAAATTCATTCATAATTATCAAAATTATCAAAATAAATTCCATTTAAGTTATTAAAGATAAGGTGGCCTATGAGGGACCCGTTTAACCAACCCAGGTTCATTAAGATGCCTCCCAAAAGCATTTGTTTAATTATTAGAGTATCCAAAACATCCATAGCGGGTTACCTCAGAAGAAAAATTCCACAACTGACCTCTTTGGGTCCAATTGTTCATTTTTGAAGCTAATCACATCATCTCCATGCTCGTGTGATAGGGGTACAAGCCTTATTGAGGCACCCAATTCATTTTAGACTAAAAGTAAATACCTTTAACATTTATAACCATGTCAAGATATAATATCCTCTTAAATCATAGTTTGATTATATGGGTTTCCATATTTAATTTATAAAGCTCCCAAAAACTTTATAGATTACAAACAGACTCACATTTAATCGAAACCAATCCACTTTTACATTTGAACTTCAGAATAATTTACATTTTAACAACAATATCTAAATATGTATAAAAATGTCCAAAAGATGGATTGAATACATGGGTTACCCTTTTCCATTACTTGATTTTTTTTACCTTTATTTAATTTTGCCTTATCCTTACCTAACTTTTGGTTACCCTTAACTTTAGTTAACACTTTCTTAATTTACCCTTACATAACTTTGTTTTACACTTACACAGCTTTAGTTTTAGCTTACATAGCTTTCTTTTACAATTAATTAATTTTTGTTGACCCTTACATAACTTATTATTACCATTACATAAATTTGTCTTATCCTCACTTAACTGTTGTTTACCATTACTTAACTATAGTTTACCCTTGATTAAATTTTGTATACCCTTAAATAAGATTGGTTTACCCTTACTTAACCTTAGTTTACCATTACATAACGTTTTTTTACCCTTACATAACCTTAGTTTTCCCCTTCATAACTTTATTTTACCCTTTACATTTTTTACCCTCGCATAACATTATTTTACCCTTATATAACTTTTCCCCCTTAATTAACTTTAGTTTTCACTTACATAAATTTGTTTCACCCTTACTTAAAATCCATTTACCCTAACTTACCCTTACTTAACCTGCACAAGTTTATGTTTACCCTTACATAATTTTTTTCCCTTACTCAACTTTAGTTCACACTTAACTTTAGATTCCCCTTACCAAATTTTGTTTTACCCATACTTATAATTGTTTTATAATACTTTTAATAAATTTATAATTATATAAAAAATTGTTTATTTTTATTTATTTATACTTATATATATTTATATTTATTTATAATTATATTTATAAATACATATTTATCATTATTTTAATATATTTATAATTAAATAAATTTTTATTTACAAATTATATATATTTATATTCATTATAATTAAAGTAATATATTTATTTATATATTTCTCTGTAATTACAATTTTAAAAAATATATATTTATACAATTATATTAATAATTTTATAAATATATATAATTATAATAGATATATTTAATACTAAATAATTAGACATATATTTATTTAACAAATTTTATAATTATTTAGCTATATTTATAATTATATAAATATATTTACAAATACAATTATATAAATATGTTTATTTTTTAAATATAGTAAATATACATGTATAAATATATTTATATATAAATAGTTATAATTATTAATATATGTATAATGATATAATAAAATTACATTTATAAACATATAAGTAGTTATATTATTCAAATAGTTTTAAATATATGTATTCATAAAAAAATATTTATACATATAAATTTATAATTATAGAAATTTATCTATAATTATGTATGTCTTCACAAGTATATTTATATATAAATATATTTTTGTATAACTATAATTGTAAATATACTTTTTTAATTATATTTAAAAATACATATGTTAAATTATTTAATTTTTTTGATAATTATCAAACATATATATATCATATCTGCAAATGTGATGACATGATAAAATTGTCTTGGAGGGGTTTTTGTTTTTTGTAATTTTATGGGTGTAGTTTTTTTATATTTAGGCATATGGGGTGTCCTAGCACCAGATGGATCAGCGTTGTGGGGTCTCACCAGAAAAATGAAAACACCATTCCACCATTGCAATTCCACATCCCCACCATAAATATCTATATATATATTTAATACACCAATAATATATATATATATATATATTAAAATGAAATTTTATAATAAATTAACAAATATAAATAAATATATATTTATAATTAATATGTAAAATTATTTATAATTATATTTATAAATATATTTCTAATTATATAATTATAAATCTATATAATTATAATTATAAATCTATATTTATATAGTTATAAAAAAACCTTATTTAATTAAATAACTAAAACATTTAAATAAACCACATATATAATTATTTATATAAATTTATAAATTTATATATAATTATTTATCAAAATAAAACTTATTAAATTTAAAAAATAAGGTTTTTTATATTTATATAATTATACATAAATAAATAAATTTAAAATATGAAATTATATATTTATATATAAATATTTAAGTATAAATAAACCTTATATTTAAAATTTGTAAATTTATAAATAATTATTTAAATATATAAATAGTCCTTATTAAATTTATTTATAAATTTATATTATATATATATATATATAAACCTTCTTAGATATAGATATATATATATATATATAATAATAATAAATATAAATATAATAAATAAAAATATATTTGTATTTATTATATTTATTATATTTATTAGAGATATATTTATTTTATTTTTATTTGTAATATTTATATTTATATATTTATATTTACATTTATATTTATTATATTTATTATATTTATATTTAATAATATTCTTATTAATAATTTATTATAAATATATAATTTTAAATAAAAATATACAAATATATAATTGTAAATATATAAATATTTATTTTATATTTATAATTATATATTTTTTATAAATAAATAAATATATATATATATATATATAATAAATATAAATATATTTTTATAATATATATATATATATATATATATATATATAAATTATGTTTATATTTATTATATTTATAATTATTATCATTATATTTATTATATTTATATTTATAATTATAATTATTATATTTATTATCTTTATTTTATTTATATTTGTTATAATTATAATTATATTTATTTATATTTATATTTATATTATTTATATTTATTATATTTATATTTATTATATATACATTTATTTACAGTTATATATTTATAATAAATGGTTAATAATTAAATTATTAAATATAAATATAATAAAAATAATAAAATAAATATTTACATATTTATAATTATTTTTTTACAATTATATATTTATAATAATTTGTTAATAATAAAATTATTAAATAAAATTATAATAAATATAATAAATATAAATATAAATATAATAAATATAAATATAAACATAATACAATAAATATAAATATAATAAATATGAATATAATAAATATAAATATAATAATTATAAATATAATAAATATAAATATAATAAATATAAAGTTAATAAATATAATAAATATAAATATAAATACAATGAATAGAAATATAATAAATATTTATAATAAACAAAAATATATTAAATATAAATTTAATAAATATAAATATAAATATATTTATATATATTTATATATATTATATTTATATTTATTTATAATAAATATATAATTATAAATATAAAATAAATATTTATATATTTTTATTTACAATTATATATTTATAATAATTTGCTAATAATAAAATTATAAAATATAAATATAATTAATATAATAAATATAATAAGTAAATAAATACATATATTTATATATATAATAAATACAAATATAATAAATATAACTATAATAAATACAAATATAACAAATATAACTATAATAAATAAAAATACAATAAATACAATAAATAAATATATAAATATATAAATATATATTAATATATATATATATATCTATTATATTTATATTTATATTTGTATATTTTTATAATAAATATATAATTATAAATATAAAATAAATACTTCAATATTTACAATTATATATTTATATATATTTATTTATAATGATATATTTTTAATAAATTGTTAATAAGAAAATTATTAAATATTAATATAATATAAATATAAATATAATAAATATAAATATAAATAAATATAAATATAATAGATATATATTATAAATATAAAATAAATATTTATATATTTACAATTATATATTTATAATAATTTGTTCATAATAAAATTATTAAAAATTAAGGTTTATATATATATATTTAATTAAGGTTTATTTATATATAATTATTTATATAAATAAACCGTATATATTAAATATAAATAATAAGGTATATATATGTGTGTGTGTGTGTGTAAATTTATGGAGGTTTATATATATCTATATAAGGTTTATTTATATATTTAAATAATTATATATAAATTTATAAATTTTAAATATATGGTTTATTTATATTTAAATATTTATATATACTTATAAATTTTAGGTTTATTTATAAATTTATATAAATAATTATATATGGTTTATTTAAATTTTTTACTTTTTTAATTAAATAGTTTTTATTTATAACTATATAAATATAGATATATAATTATAATTTTAGATTTATAATTATTTAATTATAAATATATTTATAAATATATATTTATTTATATTTGTTAATTTATTATAATTTGTTAATTTAATATATATATATATATATAGATAATTATGGGGTGTAAAATTACAATGGGGTGGGGGTACTCAACGCCAAATAGAATGGCGTTTTTCACTTTTTGGGTAAAAACCCACAACGCCAACCCATCTAGCGGTTGGGTACCCCATATACCCAAATATAAAGAACTTACACGCATAAAATTTTTAAAAAACCAAACCCCCTGTCGGCCAATTTTTTCGTCACTGATCACACTGGCGCCCCGACGTCTCCGTGCAGATCTTGGCCACACTGGGTGGAGGTGGAACAATGATACAGCTTGTCCCACATAGGCCATTAGTCGACATTTGGTCTTGTGGAAGGTCATTTTCAGGGACAGGAGGAGGAGAACAGTGGGGTTGTGATCAGAAAGGCGAGATGCACCGCCAGGAGCCCCGGTGTGACCAGTAGGAGCTCGATGCAGACTACGTGGAAGGATCTATCGCACAGAGAGTCATGTGAGAAACATCTTAAGAGGTATAAGATGGGAGTTAGGATTAATACGTTTGTAGCTGTGGGGTGCATGGAAAAAGGGGAATCAGGTGTTGATTTTTTGATGGAAAAAATACCACCATCTAAATTGGTGGGTAGCCGATGGAAGAAAATTGCAGGAGTTGTGTCGCCAAAAAAGACCCTACTTTGATTGATGACCACCAAAGGAGACCCACTGCAGTGTTTGGTGCTGTCCATGAAGAATTGGCAGGAGCTGGTGGTTGTCTGGAGAAAATTTTGAGCAGCCATCTGCATCTTCAACTCCACTGCTGCTTTAAATATGAGTGTGTCTCCTTGAGATATTAGAGAGAGGGATGTGTGGGATTTTGTAAACTTTGTATCCCCGTTTGAATAAAAAATCTTGGCTGCCTTCTCCGTGGACGTAGGTCATCCGATCAAACCATGTAAATTATGTGTCCCTCAATTTGGTATTTTGTTCATTTGTTTTGGTTTGCTTCTTCCATTTTGTGTGAGAATCAGAGTGTGTGAGGCCTTCCACCCATACAAGTTGTATCAGAGGTTGGGGTTTAATTACCTGGAAAGA
The DNA here is from genome assembly GCA_963277665.1 of Viscum album. Lineage (NCBI taxonomy): Eukaryota > Viridiplantae > Streptophyta > Magnoliopsida > Santalales > Viscaceae > Viscum > Viscum album. The sequence continues at coordinate 425,003,461 of OY728134.1, forward strand.
AATCCGCTGCTGTCCGCACATCTGCAACCGCTTGCTGTTTGCGCTTCCTGTTGGAAGCTGGTGACCGAATCCGGATCTGTCGCAACAATGACACTGCTGTCCGCTTGAAGCTACCGCCTATGATCCACGCTCCCTGTGCGTACCACACCCACCTCTGTCCATGCTTCATGCTTGGAGCGTGTCTGCAAATCTGGATTTGATCCTCAGCATGGCTGTCCACACGTGTGTGAAACTCTTGTCGTCCGCTCTCCCCTCCTTTGTCCTTGCAGGGGCCGCTCATCGCTATCTCTTTTGTGATGTATGTGAAGCCTGCACCACATGGTGCACTGCAGTCCATAAAGGCATGCTGCCTGTGAGAGGTAATGAGATTTCTTTTTTAATGGGGTGTGAAAAATAAGAAGGAAAATAAGATAACATAAAATAAGAGGGGGAAGGGACAAGGAGTTGTGGAAGTCAAAAAGTAAAGGGCTTCTTCCTTTTTTTTGTTTGTCATGATGTGTGTGGAAACGAAAGCAAGAAACAAAAAATAGAAAAGATAAAGAAGGGGGAGAAGGTGTATGTGTGGAAGACAAAGGATGATTTGTTTTGATTTGTCCAAGCGCATGTGGAAATTTAAAAGTGAGGGAACCTTTTTTGGCTTTTGTGTATTTTTGAGTAAAAAAAATATAGTTTGAGAGAAAAAATTGAGAGGGGGTGGTGTATAAGAAAATTGAGGGGATTTGTTTTTGTTAGAAATTTTTTTTTGAGTTGTCCTTTTTTCTTTTTTGGTATTTTTTTTTCAAAAAAAAGTACTTGTGAATAAATTTTGATATACATTTGGGATACGTTTGAATCAATTAAATAGTCGATTTCTGCATTTTCGACTATTTCGGATTCATCGGTGCTATCTGTTTTTGAAAATTCTGATCTGTTTTTGTGATGGAGAATCCTAAAACCGAAAGTAGTTCGGTACCCGCCCGAGGAGCACCAGGAGTCTATTCCAGCTACACACATCGGTACTGCAAATACTTTTGGATATAGAAGTATGGTGTCCAATACCAAATTTGAGGTGGAGAAATTTTACAGGACGAACAATTTCAGCATGTGGCAGTGTGAAGTTTTGGATATTCTAACTCAACAGGAGTTAGATATCACCTTGGAAGAAAGACCCGCCAACATCTCTGATGGTGATTGGAAGAGGCTCAACCGTCAAGCTTGCGGTACGATCCGACTCTGTTTGGCTAAAGATCAGAAATACAGTGTGATGCGGGAAACTTCAGCAAAATGTTTGCGGAGTATTTTAGAGAAAAAATATATGGCCAAAAGCATTGAAAATCGGTTGTACCTGAAAAAAAAATTGTTCAGATTTCAGTATAAGAAAGGTATGTCTATGATTAAGCATCTTGATTCGTTTAATAAAATCCTGGTAGATTTTCAACGTTTGGAAGTAACGATCAGAGATGAAGATAAGGCTTTGTTGTTGTTGAACTCTCTACCGGAGAGTTATGATCACCTTACTACAACGTTGTTGTATGGTAAAGATGAGGTGAAATTTGTTGATGTTTCAAATGCTTTAGTTAATAATTAGTACAGGCGGAAGGGAAAATATGATTATTGGGATTTTGGATCAGAGGGATTGATGACAATTGGAGGAAGGTCTTCTGACAGGAAATCAGGAAGATTCAGAAGAGATGAATCTCGATCGACGTCAAAAGGCAAGTCCAGCTTTAGACATCCATCAAAAGATGAGTGTGCCTACTGTCATGAAAAGGGGCACTGGAAGAAGGATTGTCCCAAAATTGGGAAATCAAAGGCAAATGTTATACAGATAACCGAGGATGTTGAAGATGTTGAAGATACTATCCTCATTTGCTCGACGGTCAACCATTCAGAAGGTTGGATTCTTGATTCAGGTTGTTCATTTCATATGTACAGGAATCGAGATTGGTTTTCAAACATCGATGAGTCAGATGAAGGTGTGGTGCTTATGGGAAATAACCACCCTTTCCATACAAGAGGTATTGGAATGATAAGGTTGAAGATGCATGATGGTACAACTCGACGCCTTACAGATGTGAGATATGTACCAGAATTGGAGAAGAACTTAATATCGCTTGGAGTTTTGGATAAGTTTGGTTACCAGATAACTATTGAAGATGGATTCATGAAAATTGTCCATGGTGCACTCCTTGTGATGAAAGGTATTCGAAAAGGTACTTTGTATTATTTGAATGCTGATACTGTTACAGGTGGAGAAGTGACATCATATAAGAGTATCACCACCGGTAGAACACGAAGGATTATACGAAGACCTTCCAGGTTTGGAAAATCAGTCAGCTTTTCTCTTTCTGTAATTGAAGGTGGTGTTCCAGATTGCTATCGAGATGTTTTGGATAGCAAAGAAATCAACCAGTGGAAGTCTGTTATGAAAGAAGATATTAATTCACTGCAACAGAATATGATATGGGATCTTGTTCCTCCATCGAATGACAAGAAAGTTGATAGAGGGATTAAGTTCCAACATTGTTTGGACTTGATCAATATGACTCAAACTTGAGATGCTTACGGGCATCGGGAAGGTAGCAGCAAGCAGAAAGATTTGTTTCAGCAGCAACATGAAAATTTGTTTCAGTTATATGATGTTTTCTTTGAGCGGAAACATAGTGATATTTTTATTCAAGGTGGAGTTTGTTGAGTTTTTGACAGGAAAAATACCACCATCTAAATTGGTGGGTAGCCGATGGAAAAAAATTGCAGGAGTTGGTGTCACCAAAGAAGACCCTGCTCTGATTGATGACCACCAAAGGAGACCCACTGTAGTGTTTGGTGCCGTCCATGAAGAATTGGCAGGAGATGGTGGTTGTCCGGAGAAATTTTTGAGCGGCCATCTGCATCTTTTCCTCCATTGCTGCTTTAAATATGAGTGTGTCTCTGTGAGATATTAGAGAGAGGGATATGTGTGGGATTTTGTAAACTTTGTATCCCCTTTTGAATAACAAAATCTTATCTTCCTTCCCCATGGACATAGGTCATCTGACTGAACCATGTAAATTCTAGTCCCTCAATTTGGTATTTTGTTCCTTTGTTTTGGTTTGCTTCTTCAATTTTGTGTGCGAATCAGAGTGTGTGAGGCCTTCCGCCCCTACATCAGGCACATGGAACTTCAGCTGCAGAAGTTTAATGATGACCTGGAGAAGGCTCAATAGATCCATAATTGGTGTGTCTTCTATCCGAGGACAATGAAGGTGGGAACTTATAATTTGTGGGGTGGCATATGTTCCTCAACAATCCTCACTGGGTATTGTCATGGTTAAATGAAATTCAAAAATGGGCCTCACTGGATGGGTAACATCATGGTGGGGGAGTATTTTTATGTTTAAATGATATTGATAAATGGGTCTCTCCTAAAGGCTAACAGGTGCAGTCTATTGAGTATTGTTTTGTTTAAATGATATTCCTTGGGACTGGCAGCGAGACCACTACTTGTGGTTAGAGGGGATGTAGGAGGAGGTATCTAATAGGGGTTTTTCGGACGTAGATGGGTGGTGTGTGTGTGAGCAGGTGTTTCAGAGAGATGCTGGATTCCAGAAAGGTTGAAACTACATGGAACTATGGTAGAACTTCGCACAAGCAGGCGGAATCAGTGGTGGCAAACGAGTAACAATCCAGCTCTGGAGGAGGGTTGAACATGCAAAACAAAGAGAACATTTTCATGTAATTTTATTAATTTCATCCAAAACTTATCACAACCACCTATTTATAGACTCAAACTCTTTAACAAATAAAAAAACTAATTTTCCATTAAAACATCCAACTAGAATGCAAAAATAATAACTAAACAAAAAAATTAAAACAAAGATGATTTGTGATAGACCCTCTCCTACCACCACTAGGAAAGTATATTCCTGAAGGGGTAAAAGGGACCATGAACATGCTCCAACAGATTGTAGTGGTCCCTAGCCACAACAACATGCTCAAATAGATTCAAGTGGACCCCAGCCCTAACAGACTACTCTAACAGCCCAGGTGGTCCTGAAGCAATTTGGTGGAGATTCTCAACAGCATTAGATACAAATATGGGGAATGAGGGGAGGGGGAGCATGTGGAGTAATGTTAGTTTCGTCCTGGGGCTTGGGACATGAGAGAAACTTCTCTGCTTGTCAGTGTAATTCTTATTTATTCTCAGTTACTTTCCTGTTATAACTCCTATTAAAGGAAGCTTTAATATACTTTAGAATTTCCCTGGTGACCTCTGCTCTACCATTTGGTCAGACCTGACCTATGACTCAGCTCGTCACCTTGCTCGGTTTCACTTTCTCCATCAAAGGCGAATTGTCTCTAATTGATTGAGGTTTGGTGTTTTTATGAAATTCCTTTGTTATACATGACATGAAACGCTTGGGATTTTGAAAATGTTTTTTCTTTCAAGTTAAACCTATATGTGGTACCCATGATTTGTTTATGAAATGGTTTCAATGATTTTCATACTTCACATGAAGATATTTTTATGGGTCTCTAGCTTTTGTTTCCATGGTTAACATTTATTTCCACCAAGTGTTTTCTTAAACACTCGAGAGGCTTTTTAGAAATGATTTTGAGATTTTAAAGATGTGTTTGAAGACAATTTGAGTTTAAAAAAGGGAAATTGGGTTTTCTAGGAATTGTTTAAATACATGATTGTCTTTGAATGGTTTTTGGATGTTTTCAAGGTAAGTATTGATTTCCAAATGTATTTCAAGGGCTGTTACCATGAGTTAGTTTTTAAAGGATGTTTTTTTATAAGTTGTTTTCAAGGGAACAAAAAAGACTTGGCATTCCAAGTTAGTTTTAATGACCAATTTATAAATTTCTGAAAAATGTTTTTACTTGATATTGAAAAACACTCGGATGTTGATCCCCTTTTTTGTGGTATGCCTTTTGTGGACTTTTTCCTCATGGGGGGTTATTATGTGATGCTTGAATTGATTAAAAAGGGTCTGTTTATTATGAGAGTGTTTGAGGTGAGATGAAATTTATCGTTATGTTTTATTATTGATCATTTCGTGATATTATGTCTTGTTTGTTTTCTTACCTCCACTAGAGTTAAATCATCGGAACATTAGGTAGCTAAGTAGATGGTCTGGATGCGTGTTAACCTTGTCTAGTTTTCATGCTGCGTGACAGGTTGTGGCTCGGTGAGATTGAGAAAGCTCCCAGAATGGATTTTGGGACCCAATGAGATTGAGAGAGCTATCAAAATTGAAAGGATAATATATATAGATAAGTATCTAAGAACCAGGTCTAGTATTGTTTCAGATTATATATTAGTGATTTTCCATGATTCTTTGTCCTTGATGGTTGATTCATGGGATTTCCCACCTGATGCTCGATTGTATCCCCTTGTATGTAACATCGTGTTATGTTTTCAGTTACTTTTGATATTTCTAAGTACCTCTATTTTTGGACTAAAGACTTGGGGAGCGTTTAGGTGAAATTCCGAGGAAATCTAAAGGGCAGTGAGTTGTGCACGGTTTGCGCACGGTTTGACAAACCGTGCGACCAAACCCTGCCAACCTTGAAACCTGGACAGTAGCATCCGCACGGGCAGCGCACGATTTGTCTAACCGTGCAGCCAAATCGTGTGAGAAGGGTGACCAAGGTAGTGGCTAATGCATGGCTAGTGCACGGTTTGTCTAACCGTGTAGCCAAACTGTTCGACCACTTAAATGAGATCCTTAAATTGTGGATCTCGCTCGGGTTTTCCTCTAAGTGCCTCGTTTTTCATCCTAAGCGGCCCTAACTCGGGATTTGTCTTCTCTTAAGGTCTTAGAGGGTTCTCCCATCATTCCGGAGGTGATCCATAGGCTCCTCTTGGTGAATCGAAGTCATATTTTTGAGGTATGTGATCGTTCTTCATCATTCTTGATCGGTTTCTTAGATCTACTTAGATCTACTTCTCATCTCTTCTCTGTTTCATAGATCTTCGCCCGTTATGGGTAGATCTAAGTGTGTGGTACCATGTTTTATGGGTTTTGGTCTTGGTCTTGCTAGGAGAAGAGATCTAAGGTGGGTTCTTGAATAAGAAACCCGGTTTTCTTGAGCGTTCTCGACCGTTGTGATTTTGGTCAAAACCTTCAAGGTAGGTGGTTCCATCCTGACTTGCCAAATTGTTTATCATTGTATTTTCTTGATTTATTTCAATTATTGATTTAAATTAAATTTCTCAAATTTTCTTTCAATTAATTGATAAAAACTTTATTCCATTGAATTGAGATATTTGAAATGCTTTTGGTATAGAAATTTGGAAAAACCCCAATTCCATTGAATTGGGTGTGTTTATGGAAATTGACCGATTTAAATTGTTTAAATTTAAATTGTGGATTTGATGGAATTGATTTCAATTAAATTGTTTAATTTAATTGTGAAATTAATTGTGTATTGATGGAATTTATTTTGAATGGATTTCAAACTTATGGAAATGACTTAAAAAGGATTTGATAGAAACCCATTGGTTTTATCTTGTGGAAAGGCATGTTTTGGATAAAACCTATTTTGGTTTTAAATGTAATGAAATTGGCACTTTTTGAAATGGGAGAATGGGATTGATCGTATTTTAAGCATTCTTAAAATATTTCTCCCATCATTTAAGAGCACATGGAATCCTTAGGTAGTTAGTGAGTTATTTGTATACACTCTATGCTACGACAACGTTTTAAAACATACTTACGGCGGGTCACATCCCCGACAGGTTGGTGACGAGTCTTCTTTGGCCAGTGTCATAGGGAAGTGTGTATACACATTTTACTGAGTTCACATAGAGAGTGTGGAATCCTATAACTGGTTAATACTATCGTACCTTTTGGTAGATGACCATGTTGCTCGCTTGTTTATTTATATTTGAGATATAAATGTATGCCAATGTTTTTGAACTGCCTTACATGCCTACTGAATTTATATAAACTGTTTTATATAAATGTTTTTATTAAGCCATTGTTTTAGAAATATTCCATCATTGTAAAGCCTTTGCTTAAGTAATTTTTCCATCTTTTGAAAATGTTTAGCATGTTTTGTTAAAAATATGCTTTTGGGATTTTCAAATATGTTTTTTTGAAAATTGGAAGCTTTTCATTGGAAAATCTATTTGGCATCCGTTACGGAATCTTTGGTGGTATCCTACTGAGCTTTGGCTCATACCCTACTTTTGCCTTCGGGTGTTTGTAGACTTTCTTCTTCCAGGATCAAGCAAAGGGAAGGGACCTCTTGGAGGTGTATCCAGCTGTTGATATTTTTTTTGGTGAGTTCTGTACTTAGAGACCTTGTGGCTGTTTTTCCCATTTTTAGTACTTGGGTTGTAGTACTTTGGGCTTTTATGCCTCTTTGTATTCTGGTACTTTACTCCCGGTGGAGTCTCTTTTGTTTGCATACTGTCTTGTTTCTTTTTCTTCTGCATTCTTGTGGAAAAAATCGTTCCCACTTGCATGTCGTGTGATGCAAGGTGCTAGTTGCCGAACCGTGGGGATCGGGAATGCCCTTCGGGCTATGTCAGGGCTGGCTCGGTTATCAGGTTACCAGGGTACCCGGGCTAGTTCCTGACAAAGTGGTATCAGAGGAAGTTCAAACATCTTACCTTGATGACAGTATGCATTGAGTATTTTTGTCGGGACTTAGGAGGTAGTTGTGATTGAGTGCCCGACCAACTCTCACCACAATGAACCTTAAGTCACCAGGGTTGGTTAGGGAAATACGACTTGTGGATTAGTTTTAGTATTTTCCCTATTTTGATTTGGAAAGAGTGGAATCCAAATCTTGTTAATCCCTTCTATTAAGAATAGTTTTCCTTGTTACTCTGTTGGGGGTTAATCTATGTATTTTTATGCTATGTAGCATCATTCCTCCGAGAAGATGTGGAGCTCAGATCCAAAAAGAGTCTGCTGCTAAACCTCAGCAAGCGAGTCCTATTATGGATCTGAGTCTGGTTGAGGTGATTGTTCGCACTGTCCAAGCTCTGGGACATGCACCACCTCTAGTTCCTGTTCAGACTCCAGCTATAGATCCTCATAGTGATATTCTTAGAAGTCATTCTCCAAAGTTCTTACTCCAGAAGCCACCAGTTTTCAAAGGCTCCACTGATCCTCAACATGCTGAGGAATGGTTGAGTAAGATTGAATGTCTGTTTGGGTTCTTGGAGACACCTGATGTGATCAAGGTGAGGTGTGCCACCTTCGTACTGGAGGGACCAAGTAGGAGATGGTGGGACATAATGGTGACGACTGGGAAACAAGAGGGTTTGGAGTGGAAAGACTTTAGGGTTCTTTTCACTAACCAGTTCTATCCAGAATCAATGGTGTTGGCTAAGGCTGTGGAATTTTTCAAGCTTGAGAAGGCCAACAAAACTGTGACTGAGTACTCAAATAGCTTTTCTAAGTTGGTACAGTTTGCTCCTGATATTGTATCTAATGAGAGGATGAAGGCTCGACGATTCGAGTTGGGACTTTGATCAGATATTCATTCTCGGGTTTTCTTACTGAAGTTACCTACTTATTATAATGTGATGGATAGGGCCATGATGGTTGAGATGGACCTGGCAGGAAAGTCGGGGTTGAAGGAGGTTCTTTTCCCTCATAGTGGCAGTGTCGATTCCTTTAAAGGAAAATGGAAGCGAGACGTTTCTTATGGCAGTTCTCGACAACAGAGTCATTCTAGACCTCCAGTAACAACGGGAGGGGCTTCTTTGACTTGCTATCAGTGTGGAAAGACAAGACATTCTAAGAGGGTTTGCACTAAGGCACCCAAGAACTATAACTCCTGCGGACGTTTAGGGAACTTACATAGATTCTGCCATCACTTCTCTACTCCACGTAGTCGAACAGGATCATCAGCACGTCCAAATACTGCGGGGCAATCAAATGTTTCACATAAAAAAGGGTTCCAGCCATAGGCATCCGGAACGAAGCTTCTTCACGCAGTGTAAGAGTCGCCAGAGGTAGCTGATGCAGGTTCTGCAACTGTGAGAGGTACCATTATTATAGTTTCATCTTTAGTGACAACTCTTTTTGAAATTGGTGCATCTCACTCTTTTATTTCAACCCATCTTGTTAATATGCTTAATCTACCTATGGAACTTTTACCCTGTGTGATGGATATTACTACACCCCTTAGTACAATGAGAGAGAAGGGTCTCTATAGTCCTACTTGTGTCTTCTCTCTATCAGATGTTGATCATTCTTTGAATTTCTTGGTTCTCGACATGAAATCTTTTGACGTCATTTTTGGAATGGATTGGCTCATTGCCAATAAAGCCCGGATCGATTGTTATCTTCGACGGGTCTATCTTACTACACCCAGTGGTGTGCCCCTTGTTTTTCAAGGAGAATGGGACCCAAGGTCAAGCAGAGCTGGACCCTCTTATCCAGAGTTGGGAAAAGTTATATCAGCATTTTCTTTTGATCTGGAGAGAGATTCAATGTGTGGTGATCTTTCTCCAGTCATCACTGAGTTTCCAGACGTGTTTCCTTCTGACTTCTCTGGTTCGCCACCAGTAAGAGAGGTTGACTTTTCTATCGACTTAATTCCTGGTACTCAACCGGTTTCTTTTCCCTCTTACCGAATGGCTCCAGGTGAACTAAAGGAACTGAAGTCTCAGTTAGAAGATCTTCTTGAGAAAGGATTTATATGCCCGAGTGTGTCACCTTAGGCAGCACCAGTTCTCTTCGCCAAGAAGGCTGATGGTTCTCTTTGCTTTTGTGTTGATTATCGAAAGCTCAATAGAGTTACGATAAAGAACAAATATTTGTTACCACGAATTGATGATTTGTTTGATCAATTGAAAGGGGCAAGGTGGTTTTCAAAAATTGATCTTCAATATGGTTACCATCAGTTGAGGATAAAAGAATCTGACATTCATAAGACTGCTTTTCGGAGTAGGTATGGCCATTATGAGTACCTTGTTATGACCTTAGTCCTATCAAATGCTCCTGCAGTTTTCATGGCTTTGATGAACATGGTTTTCCATGAGTACCTAGATACTTTTGTGGTAGTCTTTGTGGATGACATTATTGTCTACTCCAAGTCTGAGGAGGATCATATACATTATCTGAGAATAGTTCTGAGTCTTCTAAGGAATCACCGACTTTATGCCAAGCTTTCGAAGTGCGATTTCTAGATTTGGGAAGTGAAATTCTTGGGACATGTGGTGTCAGAACAAGGAATATCAGTTGATCCTGAGATGGTGAGGGCTGTTATGACTTGGGAACAACCACGAAATGTTTTCGAGATTCGGAGCTTCTTGGGCTTAACAGGATATTATCGCCGGTTTGTTAAAGACTTCTCAAAGTTAGCTTCTCCAGTGACTGCTCTGACTCGAAAGGGAGTGAAGTTTTCCTGGAATGAAAAATTTCAGAGTTCTTTTTTTGAGCTAAAGTGTCTTTTGACTACTGCATCGGTGTTAACACTTCATGAGGCTATGATAGGTTATGTGGTCTTCTGTGATGAATCGGGTTCAGGTTTGGGATGTGTCCTCATGCAGGTTAATCATGTTGTTGCCTATGGATCTCGTCAGCTTAAGCCTCATGAGAAGAACTATCCTACCCATGACCTTGAAATTGCAGCTGTAATGCACACACTTAAGTGTTAGATACATTACCTTTATGGAGAAAGGTTTACTTTGTATTCAGACCACAAGAGCTTGAGTTATATATTCTCTCAAAAAGATTTGAATCTTCGCCAAAGGCGTTGGGTGGAGTACCTGCAATCTTTCGACTTTGACATTGCCTATACCCCGGGGAAAGGGAATGTCATTGAAGATGTGTTAAGAAGGAAACTTCCAAATCAGGATGTGAAGGAATCTTAAGAAGAGTGGATTTTGATGGATCTTTTTGCTCATTTTCATATTGGAGTTTAGTGGAAGGGGAATGGTGTTTCTTTAGCCAGTGTTCAGTTGAATTATGCTCTCCTCGAATTGATTCTTCAGGAACAACAACTGGATGATGAATTACATAGCATTTGGTACACTCTTTATGGTGGGGAGACTGACACCCAGTTGTCGTTCTCCAAAGAGGGTGTTCTGTGTTATCGAAACTGTTACGTTGTGCTGTTATCAGCAAGGAAAGGATGTGATGGGGGATTTCCATAAATCTCAGTGGGCTATGCACCCAGGAACCATGAAAATGTTCTATGACATGTGGCGGAAGTTCTGGAGTCCAGGTATGAGACGAGACATTGCTGATTTTGTATCTCATTGCTATACATGCCAACAGGTGAAAGCCAAGCACCAGAAACCTTCGGGTTTGCTTCAACCACTTCCAGTCCCTGCATGGAAGTGGGATGAAATCTCGATGGACTTTGTGGTTGGGTTACCTCAAACCCAAAGGGAGAAGAATGAGATATGGGTTGTGATCGATAGGTTGACCAAGTCGGCTCACTTTATACCTATTCGGGATACAACCAAAGTTGAGGAGTTGGGAAATATCTATGTGAAAGAAGTCATTCGTTTGCACGGAGTTTCATCTGCTATAGTCTCTAATATGGATCCTCAGTTTACTTCTCGCTTTTGGAGAGGCCTTCAAGAGGCACTGGGATCTCAGGTCCGTTTGAGCACGGCCTACCATCCACAGTCAGATGGCCAGACAGAGAGATCTATTCAGATCCTTGAGGATATGATCCACGCTTGTGTTCTTGATTTTGGTGGCTCTTGGGATGATCATCTGGGGATAATTGAGTTCTCTTATAATAACAGTTATCAGTCTGTAATCAAAATGGCTCCTTTTGAGGCTTTGTATGGCCGTCCTTGTAAATCTCCTTTATGTTGGTCGGATATTGGTGAAAGTTATTTGGTAGGACCGAGTTTGGTCCAAGAGACGACAACTAAGATCCAGTTGATTCGTCGGAGAATGTTGACAACACAGAGTCGGTACAAGTCTTATGCTGATCATCACCGTAAACCTTTAGAGTTCTTAGTTGGTGACCAGGTTTTCTTGAATGTTTCACCCCGATTAGGTCATCGATGGCTTGGGAGGAAAGGGAAGATTACTCCTCGTTTTGTGGGACCTTTTGAGGTTATTGTTCTTGTGGGGAAAGTTGCTTACCGTTTAGCTCTACCACCAAAAATGACGTTGATACATAACGTGTTCCATGTATCACAGCTGCAAATGTATCTCTCTGATCCATCCCATGTTGTGAGGTAGAGTGATATTGAGATTGAACCAGATTTATCTGTTACTGAACGACCAATCTGGCTTGTTGATTCAGATACCAAGGTACTTCGTGGGAGAACGATAACTCTGGTCCGTATACTATGGCATCATGGTTCTGATTCTCATGAGACGTGGGAAAGGGAGGCACTAATGAGAGATCAATGACCTCGTATTTTTGACGTGGAGGTTTCTTCATAGGCTTTCTGGGGATAGAAAGATCTTATGGTGGGGAGGTTGTAACATCACGTTACGTTTTCAGGTACTTTTTATGTTTCTAAGTACCTCTGTTTTTGGAGTAAAGACTTGGGGAGCGTTTAGGTGAACTTTTGAGGAAAACTAAAGGGCAGTGAGTTGTGCACGGTTTGCGCACGGTTTGACCGACTGTGCGACCAAACCGTGCCAACCTTGAAACCTAGACAGTAGCATCCGCACGGGCAGCGCACGATTTGTCTAACCATGCAGCCAAATCGTGCGAGAAGGGTGACCAAGGCAGTGGCTAATGCACGGCTAGCGCATGGTTTGTCTAACCGTGCGGCCAAACCGTGCAGCCACTTAAACGAGATCCTTAAATTATGGATCTCGCTCGGTTTTGCCTCTAAGTGCCTCGTTTTTCCTCCTAAGTGGCCCTAAATCGGGATTTTTCTTCTCCTAAGGTCAGAGAGGGTTCTCCCATCATTCCGTAGGCGATCCATAGGCTCCTCTTGGTGAATTGAAGCCAGATTCTTGAGGTATGTGATCGTTCTTCATTGTTCTTGATCGTTTTCTTAGATCTATTTCGATCTACTTCTCATCTCCTCTCGGTTTCTTAGATCTACGCCCGTTATGGGTAGATCTAAGTGTGTGGTACCAAGTTTGATGAGTTTTGGTCTTGGTCTTTCTAGGGGAAGAGATCTAAGGTGGGTTCTTGAAGAGGCAACCCAGTTTTCTTGAGCGTTCTCGATCGTTGTGGTTTTGGTCAAAACCTTCAAGGTAAGTGGTTCCGTCCCGACATGCCACATTGTTTATCATTGTATTTTCTTGATTTATTTCAATTGTTGATTTAAATTAAATTGCTAAAATTTTCTTTCAATTAATTAATAAAAACTTGATTCCATTGAATTGAGATATTTGAAATGGTTTTGGCATAGAAATTTGGTAAAACCCCAATTCCATTGAATTGGGTGTGTTTATGGAAATTGGCCAATTCAAATTGTTTAAATTTAAATTGTGGATTTGATGAAAATGATTTCAATTAAATTGTTGAATTTAATTGTGAAATGAATTGTGTAATGATGGAATTGATTTTGAATGGATTTCAAACTTATGAAAATGACTTAAAAATGATTTGATAGAAACCCATTGGTTTTATCTTGTGGAAAGACATGTTTTGAATAAAACACTTTTTGATTTTAAATGGAATGAAATTGGCAGTTTTTGAAATGAGAGAATGATATTTATCATATTTTAAGCATTCTTAAAATAGTTCGCCCGTTATTTAAGAGCGCATGCAAGCCTTAGGTAGTTAGTGAGTTATTTTGATACACTCTATGCTACGACAACATTCTAAAACATACTTACAGTGGGTCACATCCCCGATGGGTTGGTGATGAGTCTCCTTTGACCAGTGTCATAGGGACGTGTGTATACACATTTTTCTGAGTTCACATAGAGTGTGCGGAATCCTATAACTGGTTAATACTATCGTACCTTTTGGCAGATGACCATGTTGCTCACTTGTTTATTTATATTTGAGATATAAATGTAAGCCAATGTTTTTGAACTGCCTTACATGCCTGATGAATTTATATAAACTATTTTATATAAACGTTTTTCTTAAGCCATTGTTTTAGAAATATTCCATCATTGTAAAGCCTTTGCTTAAAGTAATTTTTCCATCTTTTGAAAATGTATAGCATGTTTTGTTAAAAATATGCTTTTGGGATTGTCAAATCTGTTTATTTGAAATTGGGAAGCTTTTCTTTGGAAAATCTATATTTGGAATCCGTTACGGAATCTTTGGTGGTATCCTACTGGGCTTTGGCTCACACCCTACTTTTGCCTTCAGGTGTTTGTAGACTTTCTTCTTCCAGGATCAAGAAAAGGGAAGGGACCTCTTGGGGGTGTATCCAGATGTTGATCTTTGGTTTTGGTGGGTTGTTTACTTAGGGACCTTGGGGCTATTTTTCCCATTTTTGGTACTTGGGTTGTAGTACTTTGGGATTTTATGCCTCTTTGTATTCTGGTACTTTACTCCTGGTGGAGTCTCTTCTGTTTGCATATTGTCTCGTTTCTTTTGCTTCTGCATTCTTGTGGCAAAAATTGTTCCCACTTGCATGTTGTGTGATCCAAGGTTCTAGTCGCCGACCCGTGGGGATCGGGAACGCCCTTCGGGCTATGTTAGGGCCGGCTCGGTTATCGGGTTACCAGGGTACCCGAGATGGTTCGTGACATTGTACCTGTTGGGTTTTATAGAACCATGACTTTATTGTTGTTTACTTTTGCAATGATTCTTTGAAATTATGGTGTTTTATTGACCTGTTTTTTCTTTCTTTCATGATTTTTTTTACTTTTAAAATAGTTAAAAAAGTGGTTTTGAAAGAAATATTTAAAGGTGGAAGTGTCTCTTTTCAAATGGTTTTGTTAGGAAGTGTGGCTGGTTGGTTGTGTATGTAACTGCCAGGGGAGAATGTTTGTTAGAGGGGGTTTTTAGTTGTTAGGGGGTTATTAGTTGTCCAAGAAGTTGGGATATTAATAGGCTGGGATGGATGTATGTGGAGGGAGACAATTCATTTGCTGGAACTATAGCTGGTGGAGTTTAGTCTTTGGGAGCTCTCAGCTGGTCTTCTCCAGAGAGTGGTCTTCTCCAAGGACTTCTTCCTTATTCTACCATATATAATTTTTTTAGGTTCGTATACAGATTTCAGTTCATTATCCATGTTTTTGTGCTATGATTCCATTGTTAGGAAACAGTCATAAACACATGAATCTCTCACTGAGAGGATATGTTGAGGGAGGAATTCTTGAATTGAAGTTTTTGAGGACTAAAGTTGCTATAGAACTAGGAACAAGAATAATGCTGGATGAACACTGAGTATGAAATGAGCCATCTAGGCATAGCAGGAAGAGAAAAAAAAAGAGAGCTACAGTAGAGAACAATCATAGAAGAAAGTAATCTCAAGAAATCTCTAGAAGCTAGAAGAAGAATGAGTACAAGAAACCAGTTCTTGATCAAATCATCCCGATCACTGGAGGCCACCGGTGATGGAGTTGTGAAATCAAGAAGTGCCTACAATGGTGCTGTTAATCAGTGCTGGCCAAACTTTGGAGTAGAGTGGTGTGTCAGTTGTTGAGGAAGAAGAAGCATCTAGGGAACCGATTGGTGCTGGACAAACATTACTATGGATGATTTATTTTTTTCTGCTGAGGTATACTGTAAGAACCCGGTTTTTTCTATGAAGGAATTTGGAATATTCTTGATGATATTCCAGAGCAGCGCCTTCAGACGGCGTGCGATTTCGAGCCCCGGAGTGGCCGGAATTAAATTTTCAGCGCGTTCACACTAGAAACGCTAAATAAATGAAATAACCCCTAAACGGATTTCCGGATCAGAGATCCGAGTGTACAGATGGGTCCGTAATGTGGTGTTTACCCTAGGAACGAAATAAAATTTGTCGGCGCGGGATGTTTGGACCCCTCGCCTGCTTCTCAAACGTTAAACGGATTAATAAATTAATTAATTAATTCATTTAATGGCGAAACGCTAGTATCTCTTAAATGGTGGCTCGAATTTGAAAACCGAGTGCACCGTTGAGTTTGGAGTGTGCCGTTTACCCTAGGAGGGGTATAAGTTTCACGGGCGCAGGCCGTTTGTGAAAAATGGCCCCAGGGGCGTTTTGGTAATTTAGCGGCTTCAGACGTTAAATTTTATATCTTTTGAACGGGGTATCGGATTAAAATTCTGAGACCTCCGTTGTGCTCGGGAGGTGATGTTTACCCCAGGGACGCCCTCCTTTTTGTCTGCTTCGGGAGTGGAGTCGGGGGCGTGTCGGGCGGGGTGTTTAAGTGTTTTTATTTAAACACGCACCCCCCTTCTTCCTCTTCTTCTTCTTCGTCACACCCTCGCCCCTTCCCTCCTCCATTCCGGCGAGCTCTGGAGAGGCGAGATCCGGCGAGCCAACTCCGGCGAGGCAACGGCGTGGGGCGGATCGCGCGGGAAGCGTCGGGCAAAGCCCCACGAGGTAGGAGTTATTTCGTTTTCGTTTTTAAATTCCCGCATTTCTTTGAGCCCAATTTATACCATCGAATTGCCGCCCGATCTTCGAAAAAATCCTATAGATGCGTTGATCCCGTCCCGAGGTTTCTGGAAAGCTATCCGGATCGAATTGTCGACCACCGGATCATTTCCGGTGGTCCTCTAAAGTTTTCCGGCCATGAGGCCGGTTTCCGGCGAGGGCCGAAGGCGGCAGACGGCGGCGGCGCGGGGCGGCGCGGGGCGGAGCGCGGCGCAACAGGGCGGTCGCCCGGGTCTTCGGAGGCGGCGACGACTTCCGGAAGCCGGCCGCGGGCGCCGACAGGCGGAGGGGGCCGCGCGGCTCGCGGCCCCATGCGGCAGACCGCGACCCGCGATAAGCGGGTCGCTGTTGGAAATCACGACCGGCCAGTTGGCCGGTCGATGGAGAACCCGTGCGGCGCACGGGTGTCAAAGGGAGGCGGGCCGCGGAGCGGCGTCGCGCGGAGCGGCGGCCCGCGGCTCGGCGGGACCGGGCCCAGCGGCTGGGCCGTGGTCCAGCGGGCCGGCCGGAGAGGGGCGGACCGGCCGGCCCGGGCCGGTCCGGCCGAAGGGGGTTTTCCCCTCGGACTTCGGACGCCCGTATTTCGGGCTACGGGCGTCCGTTTTGCGCGCCGTCTGCGGCAGCGCGGAGCTTGCGTCGAGGGGAATGTTTTGAGATGGTTTCGGGAAATTTTTAATTCCCAAAACGAGGGGCCGCTGAGGCGCGACGCGTCCTTAAGTGGACGAGCGTTTTTCCGGGATTCTTGTTTTGGACGGCGCGGACGCGTCCGACATCCGTTTTGAGCGCCGTCAGCGGCGTTGTGACCTTGGCACTGAGGCGGAGGTTTCCAGTGCGATTCCAGGCGTTGAGGCTGGAGTTGAGGCGCGGGCCCCACGGCCCGTCTTTTGAGCTGCGTGCAGCTTTTAGCGGCTTTTTCCCCGGACGTCCGTTCGGGGCGTGCGAGCAGTCGTTTCTGGGTATTTTTCCGAGGGGATTGCAATGGTGCAATCTGCCCGCTCAATTTCCACACGATGGTGCGGGGCCCAAGAGGGCCGTTTCGGCGTCGACAGTGATTTTTCCATCTTAATCACCGGGCGACCGTTTTGGACAAGTGAGTAGTCCATCTTGTGTGCTTTTTCGAGAGGATCGCAACGGTGCGATCCGTTCGTTGAGTTTCAGGACCGGGTTGTGGGTCCCACGTGGCACCGCTCGTGTGCGGTGCGCCGGAATGCATCTTTTTCTCCGGATACCCGTTCTACTCAAGCGAGTAGTGCTTTCGACGTGTTTTTCCGAGAGCATCGCGATGGCGCAGTCCGTCCGACCTCTTTCGGAGACGTGGTGTGGGTCCCACCCGACCCGGCTACGGTGAATAGTGCACTTTCCACCGGGTGTCCGTTTTGGGCGATTGAGTAGTCAATCCCGTGTGCTTTTCTGAGGGGAACGTCGTGGTGTTCTCCGTTTATTCAGTTTCGAGATTCTGGGGTGGGGCCCATGCAGGTTGGTCACAGTGAATAGTACCTTTTCCACCTGTTGACCGTTTCGGGCGAGTGAGTAGTCTAACTCGCGTGTTTTTCCGCAAGGATTACAACGGTGTGATCCGTTTGGCTGTACGGAGCCTCTTGTGTGATCTTGAGAAATGTGGAAGCATGAAAGGTGCTCCAGTGGTGGTTCGCCCTACTTTGCTTGTAGCGGACCTTTGGCGAGTGATCTCGTGCACTCCCGTGTGAGAGATGTAAATGCTTGAGGTGATGTGGTTGGCCGTGCCCGGGCTTTTGAGTTGGAGATGTTACGTCACGCCTTCGCGTTGACGTTGGGTGCCGTGTGCGCGATAGCCCTTGGGCTGGAGACGAGGTATACTCTGGGAGTATACGGAAGCGCTTGGAGGTACGTGTGGTTTGTACCTGAGACGTTCCTGCGCTTGGTTGGGGTTGACTTGGGGCCACACGTCGTGTGGGCCCCACGTGCGTGCCGAGTTCTGCCTTGCGTACTTGGACCTCTCGCGGCGTAGAGGGTCCCTTTGTGCTCGTTGGTTTGGGCTAGCAGGGTGGAGTTTATCTACCCTGGCTTTGTGCTTGTTTGGTTGACCAGCAGGGTTGAGTGGTCTCCCCCTGGTTTTGTTCTCGTTGGTTTGGCTGGTAGCGGTGCTAGCCACCTAGTGCTGGGACAGGCGCTGAACCCCTCAGGGTGAGTTGTGCTGGAGTTGGGTGGTTGCACGATAACCACTCCGCGTTTGGTTGGCCAGTGTTGTACCCTTCAGTGGATGTGGCCAGAGCAGTTCTGAGTTTTACCCTCCAGCGGGGCTGGGCAGTGGGTTACTCATCGGATTCTAGGGTCTACCCTCCGTCAGAGACTGGGCAGTGGGTCACCCGACACTTTTAGGGTCTACCCTCTAGCAGAGACTGGGCAGTGGGTCGCCTGACGCACTTAGGGTCTACCCTCCAGCAGAGACTGGGCAGTGGGTCACCCGACGACCTCTTAGGGCCTACCCTCCAGCAGGCCTGGGCAGTTGGTCGCCCGTCATCTAGTTCCAGGTCTACCCTCCAGCAAGGCTGGGCAGTGGGTCGCCTGTCGACTTATTCCAGGTCTACCCTCCAGCGGGGCTGGGCAGTGGGTCGCCTTATGATATAATTTGGTTTACCCTCCAGCGGGGCTGGGCAGTGGGTCGCATGATGATGTGTTAGGGTCTACCCTCCAGCAGGGCTAGGCAGTGGGTCACCCGATATCTGATTATGGTCTACCCTCCAGCAGGGCTGGGCAGTGGGTCACCCGATATCTGATTATGGTCTACCCTCCAGCGGGGCTGGGCAGTGGGTCGCCTGACGATGTATTAGGGTTTACCCTCCAGTAGGGCTGGGCAGTGGGTCACCCGATATTTGGTTATGAATTACCCTCCAGCAGGGCTGGGCAGTGGGACACCTGTTGGCATTCTAGGCTCAGCCCTTTTTACTAGGCTAGTATGTGGCTTTCCTCCGTGGTTACCGGAGCGGGACCCTTGGTTGTACGGGTCGGTGATGGAACGACTATGGCTTTAAGGATACCTCTCGACTGCAGGGCAGTGATGAGGTGTGGTTTGACTTTCCCTAGGACTCTCAAGTACGAGGGGTGCTTTCCCCACCGAGACGCGTTCTGGCGACGCGATATAAAACTGTGCGGGCGAGTCAGTGCCGCCCAAAGCGGATAGTATCAAGGTGCGGTGACTGAGCCCCTTGGCTTGCGGTTCAGGGAAGATGTGCGGGATGCTGGGCATTGATGATGGTGTTATGTCTGGGACTGTTGGTGACTCTTTTCTTGGGCTGAGCTACGGGACGGGGATCCCCTTACGACGTCGTTCGGGTTTCTTGTTGAGAATATGTATATGTATATACCTTATTCCGGTACCCACTCCTTGGGTTTTGGTTACTCTCCTTCGAGAGGAGGAGAAGACGCGCGGGGTATGCCACGTGCTTTCCGTGTCTAGCTTCTCGTGGTTGGACGAGTCTACTCTCCTACTATTGGCAGAAAAATCTCGACGAGAAGTGCATCTTCTCACCATTCCTAGCTCCTTGTGTTAGGACGAGTCTTCTACGTTTCTCTTATTGGGTTGAGCTGGACTCTTTGCTTCACTTTCAGTTTTACTCCTCTACTTTTCCTTGTTCGCTCTACTGCTCACCCTTCGTTACCTCCTTTGTTGCTCCCTCGAGCCTTCGGGGTATCCTACTGAGTATTTTTATACTCACCCCTGCTTGGGCTTTGCCCGCACTTGGTGTGCCCTTGCAGAAAACGGACAGGTGGAGTGTGACTTCGGTGGAGCGTAGGAGCTTGGGAGCTAGGACCGCGTGCGGTGGTCGTGGCCGGGTTCCAAGTGGGAGACACGTAAGCTGTTTCCTTTTTGTTTACCTGTTGTAGGGTTGTGGCACCTTTTTGGTTGGGCGCGTTTTTTGCCCCTTTTCTTTTCAGTTTGTACTTTGTATCTTGTAGAGGTCGATGCACTCTGTGGGTTATATATAGCAGTTGTTCTTTTTACTCTGCTTGTCTTTTCTTTTACTCTGCAGTTTGGCATTGAGTTTGCTGCGTGTGTGTGTACATGTACTTAGGAAAAGGCCTCCCCGAGTTGTTGTGCCTTCGGCACTGGTCGCCAGCCCCTGGCCTATGGAGGCGGGCCTGGGGTAGTTGCGGATCGATCCCGGGTAGGGTCGTGTCGTGACAAAGTGGTATCAAAGGTGGTTCGTTCCTTGGGACGTTGTGCGGACGTCCTTAAAAGAGGAATTGGTTGGGATATAGGGCAACAGTGTTAACGTGTCTCGAGAGCGGCTCTTAGGCCAGGGAGTCCAGTGATGGTGCGGCGGCCGACATATCCATTCACGAGGACCCTGATAACCCGCTTGTCGACTCGGCATGCTGAGACACTTGTTGCAGGAAAATTGGTTTGTGCATCATATAGGACTGAGTCTTGACTGTCCTTCTTGAGTCATCTCCCCATCATTGTTGTTATCGGTATATACATATATGCTCATTTGGCCGCGACACTCCTTGATAATATTCAGGATGTCTCCGCGAGGACAACCAGCTAGGATACCAGCTATGGGTGCGTGACGACGACCCTGCGAGCTATGAGGCCATAGTTCAGGACCCATCATGCGAGCCCTCTTCTCCGGGTGGGCCAGTAGTAGCACCCCCACCTGTTGAGTAGCAGGCAGTTTCAGCAGAGCATGATGAGTTTGAGCGCAGGTTGAGCGTGCTCCGTGAGTTCCAGCGGCAGAGACCGCTGAGGTTCAGTGGTGAGACAGACCCTCAGGCAGCATAGGTTTGGCTCGAGGCAGTGGTTCGCCTTTTCAGGCTTGTGAAGACGCCGACAGATCAGAGAGTGGCTTTGATAGCCACCCTTTCTCGTGGAGTAGCTTGGCGTTGGTGGAGTCTGGTGACTCAGTTTCTTGACGAGTCGTCGTTTTCGTTGGATGACTTTCAGTTGTTTCTCCGTGAGGAATTTTTCCCCTCCTGCTTGCACTCCGTTCGGATTCAGGATCTCCTGCAGTTTCAGCAGGGAGGGATGACGGTGGCCGAGTACGCGACTAGTTTTGCAGACCGTGCACGCTTTTACCCGGACTTGGTCCGTGATGATAACCTCCGAGCGTGGAAGTTTGAGCAGGGTCTCCGCTGAGAGATTCGTGCTGTCAGAGTACCCTTGGTCATTTCTACATATGTCGGGATTCTAGAGCAGGCGCTGGTGACATAGGGCTTCCTGTCATGTTTTACGGTTGGTAGTGGTAGTGGGTGCGATGGAGCCGGGACGTCTGTCGTAGCTAGTAGGCGCCGGAGGACAGGACCTCGATGCAGGTGGCCTTCCCACTACCGGTTTCGGAGACGTGGTTGTATACCACTGTGGCGAAAAGGCGCAGGGCCTCATTTAAGGATGCCCTTCCGTGAGTGGATCCCGGGCCGTGGTCGTATACCACAGTGGCGCCGGAGGGAACCTGGGTAGCCCAGAGAGCGCCGGTGTTGTGCTTGTGACGACAAGGTCACTTGGCACGAGACAGCCCGACCCGAGTTGCTGAGAGCTTCGGGCAGGCAGCAGGCGCACCACCACGGCAGAGGCAGCGCCGTGATCAGAGTAGTACCCAGAGAGGTGGTTCTAGCAGAGGAGCGGGAGGAGCTGGAGGTGGGGGACGATGTTACGAGATCTCCTCATCACAACTAGGCGGTCCACGTCAGGCTCCGGGAGCTGATGGTTGGGACCACAGACAGCCGCGAGCTTTGGGTGTCTATGATCCTGCAGAGCACGGGATGGTGAGAGGTGCCCCTTGCGACCCTTCTACTGCTTGCAGTAGAATTGTTAGGCTCTGCGTGTGAAATTCTTCTCTCCTGGCTCCTTGTTTGAGGTGTTACCAGGGTGAGGCAGGGCGTCAGGTGTAACCCTGTGGTGGTAAGGAGAAAGGCGCGAGACCTTTTCCTTTAGTCGATGGTGTTGACTCCTTCGCCTTTTGACCGTGTAAGAGAGCATCGACTGTGGAGCCTCTAGCGTGACCAGATATCCTTGGGTGTTTCACCATATGGATATTCTGAAGGAGGGAATCATTGGGCCTTGTTTCAGGTGCGGGCGGTGATTCCAGTCGCGGCGTGCGGCGTAGAGGTTCGTTCGGGGAGGTGAGCTACCCCCGAGGGCCTTCGGGCCGGTTGAGACCGTGCGAAGGGATGGCGAGGTACCCTATCGCCTTGCCCTAACCCCAAAGTCTGGAGTGGGTGCACGGCGTCGGCAAGGGCCGACCTCGCGTGAATGGATCAATCCTTTGGTTTGTGTGCCGTGACGCAGAGCTATGCGTGGGTTCTTCTGGGTATGGGAAAGCCAGGTGTGGGCTTAGTACCCTGTGTTGCTCCCTAGTTTTGCTTTTCGGGGACGAAAATATTTAAGGAGGGAATGATGTAAGAACCCGGTTTTTTCTACGAAGGACTTTGGAATATTCTTGATGATATTCCAGAGCAGCACCTTCAGACGGCGTGCGATTCCGAGCCCCGGAGTGGCCGGAATTAAATTTTCAGTGCGTTCACACTGGAAACGCTAAATAAATGCAATAACCCCTAAACGGAGTTCCGGATCAGAGATCTGAGTGTACGGATGGGTCCGGAATGGGGTGTTTACCCTAGGAACGACATAAAATTTGTCGGCGCGGGATGTTTGGACCCCTCGCTCGCTTCTGGAACGTTAAACGGATTAATACATTAATTAATTTATTCGTTTAATGGAGAAACTCTAGTATCTCTTAAAAGGTGGCTCGGATTGAAAAACCGAGGACACCGTTGAGTTCGGAACGTTCCGTTTACCCTAGGAGGGGTATAAGTTTCGCGGGCGCAGGCCGTTTGTGAAAAATGGCCCCAGGGGCGTTTTCGTAATTTTGCGGCTTTGGACGTTAAATTTTATATCTTTTGAACGGGGTCTCGGATTAAAATTCAAAGACCGCCATTGTGCTCGGGAGGTGATGGTTACCCCAGGGACACCCTCCTTTTTGTCTGCTTCGGGAGCAGAGTCGGGGGCGTGCCGGGCGGGGTGTTTAAGTGTTTTTATTTAAACATGCACCCCCCTTCTTCCTCTTCTTCTTCTTCCTCACACCCTCACCCCTTCCCTCCTCCATTCTGGTGAGCTCCGGCTAGGCAACGGCGCGGGGCGAATCGCGCGGGAAGCGTCGGGCAAAGCCCCACGAGGTAGAAGTTATTTCGTTTTCGTTTTTAAATTCCCGCATTTCTTTGAGCCCGATTTATACCATCGAATTGCCGCCCGATCTTCGAACAAAGCACGTAGATGCGTAGATCCCGTCCCGAGGTTTCCGGAAAGCTATGCAGATCGAATTTTCGACCACCGGATCGTTTCCGGTGGTCCTCTAATGTTTTCCGGCCATGAGGCCGGTTTCCGGCGAGGGCCGAAGGCGGTAGACAGCGGCGGCGCGGGGCGGAGCGCGGCGCAGCAGGGCGGTCGGCTGGGGCTTCGGAGGCGGTGGCGGCGCTTGCCGGGAGGTGGCGGCGGCTTCCGGAAGCCGGCCGCGACGCCGGCCGCGGGCGCCGACAGGCGAAGGGGGCCGCGCGGCTCGCGGCCCCGTGCGGCAGACCGCGACCCGCGATAAGCGGGTCGCTGTTGGAAATCACGACCAGCCAATTGGCCAGTCGATGGAGAACCCGCGCGGCGCACGGTTGTCAAAGGGAGGCGGGCCGCGGAGCGGCGGCCCGCGGCTCGGCCGGAGCGGGGCGGACCGGCCGGCCCGGGCCGGTCCGGCCGAAGGGGGTTTTTCCCCTCGGACTTCGGACGCCCGTATTTCGGGCTACGAGCGTCCGTTTTGCGCGCCGTCTGCGGCAGCGCGGAGCTTGCGTCGAGGGGAATGTTTTAAGATGGTTTCGGGAAATTTTTAATTCCCGAAACGAGGGGCCGCTGAGGCGCGACGCGTCCTTAAGTGGACGAGCGTTTTTCCGGGATTCTTGTTTTGGACGGCGCGGACGCGTCCGACATCCGTTTTGAGCGCCGTCAGCAGCGTTGTGACCCTGGCACTGAGGCGGAGGTTTCCAGTGCGGTTCCAGGTGTTGAGGCTGGAGTTGAGGCGCGGGCCCCACGTCCCGTCTTTTGAGCTGCGTGCAGCTTTTAGCGGCTTTTTCCCCGGACGTCCGTTCGGGGCGTGCGAGCAGTCGTTTCTGGGTATTTTTCCGACGGGATTGCAATGGTGCAATCTGCCCGCTCAATTTCCACACGATGGTGCGGGGCTCAAGAGGGCCGTTTCGGCGTCGACAGTGATTTTTCCATCTTAATCACCGGGTGACCGTTTTGGACAAGTGAGTAGTCCATCTTGTGTGCTTTTTCGAGAGGATCGCAACGGTGCGATCCGTTCGTTGAGTTTCGGGACTGGGTTGCGGGTCCCACGTGGCACCGCTCGTGTGCGGTGCGCCGGAATGCATCTTTTTCTCCGGATACCCGTTCTACTCAAGCGAGTAGTGCTTTAGACGTGTTTTTCCGAGAGCATCGCGATGACGCAGTCCGCCCGACCTCTTTCGGAGACATGGTGTGGGTCCCAACCGACCCGGCTACGGTGAATAGTGCACTTTCCACCGGGTGTCCGTTTTGGGCGATTGAGTAGTCAATACCGTGTGCTTTTCTGAGAGGAACGCCGTGGTGTGCTCCGTTTATTCAGTTTCGGGATTCTGGGGTGGGCCCCACGTGAGTTGGTCATGGTGAATAGTACCTTTTCCACCTGTTGACCGTTTCGGGCGAGTGAGTAGTCTAACTCGCGTGTTTTTCTGCAAGGATTACAACGGTGTGATCTGTTTGGCTGTACGGAGCCTCTTGCGCGATCTTGAGAAATGTGGAAGCATGAAAGGTGCTTCAGTGGTGGTTCGCCCTACTTTTCTTATAGTGGACCTTTGGCGAGTGATCACGTGCACTCCCGTGTGAGAGATGTAAATGCTTGAGGTGATGTGGTTGGCCGTGCCCGGGCCTTTGAGTTGGAGATGTTACGTCACGCCTTCGCGTTGACGTTGGGTGCCGTGTGCGCGATAGCCCTTGGGCTGGAGACGAGGTATACTCTGGGAGTATACGGAAGCGCTTGGAGGTACGTGTGGTTTGTACCTGAGACATTCGTGCGCTTGGTTGGGGTTGACTTGGGGCCACACGTCGTGTGGGCCCCACGTGTGTGCCGAGTTCTGCCTTGCGTACTTGGACCTCTCGCGGCGTAGAGGGTCCCTTTGTGCTTGTTGGTTTGGGCTAGCAGGGTGGAGTTTATCTCCCCTGGCTTTGTGCTTGTTTGGTTGACCAGCAGGGTTGAGTGGTCTCCCCCTGGTTTCGTTTTCGTTGGTTTGGCCGGTAGCGGTGCCAGCCACCCAGTGCTGGGACAGGCGCTGAACCCCTTAGGGTGAGTTGTGCTGGAGTTGGGTGGTTGCACGATACCGACTCCGCGTTTGGTTGGCCAGTGTTGTACCCTTCAGTGGATGTGGCCAGAGCAGTTCTGAGTTTTACCCTCCAGCGGGGCTGGGAAGTGGGTTACTCATCGGATTCTAGGGTCTACCCTCCGGCAGAGACTGGGCAGTGGGTCACCCGACACTTTTAGGGTCTACCCTCCAGCAGAGACTGGGCAGTGGGTCGCCCGACGCACTTAGGGTCTACCCTCCAGCAGAAACTGGGCAGTGGGTCACCCGACGACCTCTTAGGGCCTACCCTCCAACAGGCCTGGGCAGTGGGTCGCCCGTCGTCTAGTTCTAGGTCTACCCTCCAACAAGGCTGGGCAGTGGGTCGCCTGTCAACTTATTCCAGGTCTACCCTCCAGCGGGGCTGGGCAGTGGGTCGCCTTATGATGTAATTTGGTTTACCCTCCAGCAGGGCTGGGCAGTGGGTCGCCTGATGATGTGTTAGGGTTTACCCTCCAGCAGGGATGGGCAGTGGGTCACCCGATATCTTATTATGGTCTACCCTCCAGCGAGGCTGGGCAGTGGGTCGCCTGACGATGTATTAAGGTTTACCCTCCAGCAGGGATGGGCAGTGGGTCACCCAATATTTGGTTATGAATTACCCTCCAGCAGGGCTGGGCAGTGGGACACCTGTTGGCATTCTAGGCTCAGCCCTTTTTACTAGGCTTGTCTGTGGCTTTCCTCCGTGGTTACCGGAGCGGGACCCTTGGTTGTACGGGTCAGTGATGGAACGACTATGACTTTAAGGAGACCTCTCGACTGCAGGGCAGTGATGAGGTGTGGTTTGACTTTCCCTAGGACTCTCAAGTATGAGGGGTGCTTTCCCCACCGAGACGCGTTCTGGTGACGCGATCTAAAACCGTGCGGGTGAGTCAGTGCTGCCCAAAGCGGATAGTATCAAGGTGCGGTGACTGAACCCCTTGTCTTGCGGTTCAGGGCAGACGTGCGGGATGCTGGGCATCAATGATGGTGTTATGTCTAGGACTGTTGGTGACTCTTTTCTTGGGCTGAGCTACGGGACGGGGATCCCCTTACGACGTCGTTCGGGTTTCTTGTTGAGCATATGTATATGTATATACCTTGTTCCGGTACCCACTCCTTGGGTTTTGGCTACTCTCCTTCCAGAGGAGGCGAAGACGCGCGGGGTATGCCACGTGCTTTCCATGTCTAGCTTCTCGTGGTTGGACGAGTCTACTCTCCTACTATAGGCAGCGAAAGCTCGACGAGAAGTGCATCTTCTCACCGTTCCTAGCTCCTTGTGTTAGGACGAGTCTTCTACGTTTCTCTTGTTGGGTTGAGCTGGACTCTTTGCTTCACTTTCAGTTGTACTCCTCTACTTTTCCTTGTTCGCTCTACTGCTCACCCTTCGGTACCTCCTTTGTTGCTCCCTCGAGCCTTCGGGGTATCCTACTGAGTATTTTTATACTCACCCCTGCTTGGGCTTTGACCGCACTTGGTGTGCCCTTGCAGACGACGGACAGGTGGAGTGTGACTTCGGTGGAGCGTAAGAGCTTGGGAGCTTGGACCGCGTGCGGTGGTCGTGGCCGGGTTCCAGGTGGGAGACCCGTCAGCTGTTTCCTTTTTGCTTACCTGTTGTCGGGTTGTGACACCTTTTTGGTTGGGCGCGTGTTTTGCCCCTTTTCTTTTCAGTTTGTACTTTGTATCTTGTAGAGGTCGATGCACTCTGTGGGTTATATATAGCAGTTGTTCTTTTTACTCTGCTTGTCTTTTCTTTTACTCTGCAGTTTGGCATTGAGTTTGCTGCGTGTGTGTGTACAGGTACTTAGGAAAAGGCCTCCCCGAGTTGTTGTGCCTTCGGCACTGGTCGCTAGCCCCTGGCCTATGGAAGCAGGCCTGGGGTAGTTGCGGCTCGAGCCCGGGTAGGGTCGGGTCGTGACATATACGCTACCACTGGAGAACATCTTTTGGAAGAGACAACCACAAGGAGACCACATTCGCTGGAGGTATCCATCATATCGACTGCTGTGTTGAATTTGTTGGAGTATTTGCTGAGTAGGACAATTTCTCCCCTTTAATGTTGCATGACAATCTCTCCCCTTTACTATCACCACTGAGGAATATAGTCTTCACTACTGGTCTGATCGCGCACTGTGTGAGGTAAACAAATTCTAGTTGTAGACACTGTTAGTGGTTGTTGGAGTTTGGAGAAGCAACTGTGGTGTCAGAGCTGGAACATGTTTTTTCTAGTACAAGCTGAGGAGTTACAGGAGATTCAAATATCTATGGAATCCTTTGAAAAGTTACAGGTAGAGAATATGATGCAGGACTGAGAGGAACTATAATATATTGGGGCTCAAAACTTGGAACTAGTAGAGATGGCTGTTGAGTAACATTCTGTGGAGCAGCAGCTTGTTCCTGGACCATCGACACCTTTGACTGTTGAAGCAGTTCATCCAAACATACCACCAACAGAATAGGTGCTGCAAGAGTTGGTTGATGTTCCTTAAGAGGTAACTAATAAAAATACTGGTAGTATCTCTAAACGCAAGCTAGGAATTGTTACTGCTACTACTAAGATTGGCTGTGAGATTTGTGATTTTTCCTGAGGCAGCGAGCATCAAGCTTACAAGTGCAAGAACCATTTTTTCATGCTGGAAAATGGTCTCCTACAGGGGGAAGAGAGCTCGGATCTAGTAGAATCCATCCTGGTACATATAGTGGAGGTAATTTTTAATCAAAATCATAACGAGGTCAAGTTCATTAGTAGTGATGATGTAGTAGTTCCACCTTATGGAGCTGTTGATGGACTTAATCAGCATGACCAAGGAACACAAATCCTTTTGAACAAGGTTGGATCTTGTGGAGGCAAGAGCAGTAAACTAAGGAAGACTATAGTCCAATCTTGTGGTTGTGAGTGTTGCACTATTGTTTCTCTAACAGCGTCTGCAGAATTTAAGGGTTGGCACAATGCGATTAATCCAAAAATATGGAGAGATGGAAACATCTACTTGAATGAAACACGAGGTGAATTTTCCCACAGTGAAACTTGCATCCCAAAGTCACAACATAAAGAAGGTGTCAGAGGAATGGGATTCAAAATATTTCCATGTTCTGTTATAGAGGATAAGAAATATGTCTGGAACGTTTCAACAGTTGTTTTATCAGAACATAAAGTGCCAAATGTGTTAGCGTTTTCATCCAAACTTCTAGAGTTGTGGTCTTCATGCCCTCCATCACTAGTTCTTGTAAATTCAGAAGTGAGAGGATGTGAAAAGAACCTCAAAGTTTCAGGTGGATGAGTTGTTGAGAGTTCCGAGACAGGGGGTGCAGGTGCTGTTTGCATCTGTATTCTTAGTGAGGGTGGATGTTTTGGCAGTTTTACTAGAGAACAATACTGCGTGCCTCACCTATTATATTTATCCTTGGAGTCCATGGAGGATTTAATGTTCTTGTAGTTCCTTTGTTTGATGAGGGGTATTGGAGTACAAGATACATTTCGGTTATATCCAATGGTCTTTGAGCATGGAGTCTGACAGATTTATCCAGTTGACAGCAAAAGACAATTTTATTTGTCATATCAAATTTTTTTCCTGATGTTTGGAATTTTTCTTTGTTGAAGGCTACGAAGAAAGTGACACCCAAACTTCTCCAGCATGTAGACCCACCTCACTACACACTTCAGCCACCTCCAAGCATGTTTAAAACGGTAATTACGAAGGCTTTCATATGTGTGTTTGAGCCAATTTCGCTGCCTTCAATGAAGCTTGGATGAAGGAGCTCACTTATTGCATTTGAAAAATGTATTTTAATCATGGGAGGGCTCTCTCTTGGTTACCTAATAATTAAGGTTGGTACATTTGGACCAAATTCTACATCAGAGAAGATTCGAACAATAGTTGTGAGGGATGTCTTAAACTTCCATCCTCTCGCAAAAGGTGCTCAATTTTTTTAAGGTAAGATTTTGTATTTTCTGGGTGTCCAAAGAAGACTAAAGAAGTTGAAAATAGCATTAAGGGGTTGTTTTAATTTATGGTAAAATGGAAGTTGGTGTGCTGCAGAACAGTTGGAGTCCACCAGTCGTGTTTTTGGGGACCAAATATAGGACAAAGAGGATCAAGAAACACCAAATCAGATTGAATTTAATCATGTTCTAGAACCAAGGGTAGGCTATGTTGTTTTGTTACTTTTTCCACCACCAGATCCACCAACAAGTGGTTGTTATTCCATTGCTCCAAAGACTATGCCGGGAGATCCACCATGGGGACAATGTGGTTTTTCAAGGGGGAAGTAATGTTATGAAGTGTGGCTGGTTGGCTGTGTATGTAATTTCTTGGGACATAATGTTATTTAGTGTGGTTGGTTGTCTGTGTATGTAACTACCAAAGGAATCTTTGTCATTTCATTTATTAGTTTGTTGGGGTTTTTAGTTTTTAGAGGGGTTTTTAGTTGTTAAAAGGGGATGTTAGTTGTTAGGGATTTATTAGCTAGCTGTCCAGCTAGGTTATTAATAGGATGGGATGGCTGTATGTGGAGGGATGTGATTAATTTTCTGAAACTACAGCAGGCTACTGGGAGTTGAGCCTTGGGAGGTCTCAGTTGGCCTTCTCCAGATTGTGGTCTTCTCCAAGAAGGGTTTCTTCCTCCTTCTTCTCCCTTTTATAATTATGTTAGTTTTTTATACAGATTTCAATTCGTTATCCATGTTTTCCTACTGTGCGTCCATTTTTAGGCAGAAGTCCTAAGAAGTTTTGCCTCACGGCTTACTGGGAGGGGGGGGGGTAGGAAAATGTTTTGAAATGAGAATCATAGTTTTTTTGTTTGTTTTCAAGCCTAAATGTTCTCATTTCTGAATCCATCAGTGCTGGTTCCTCGACGCTCCATCGATTGGCCCTGCCTGTGTGGTACTTTTGTTGTGCCTCGACAACTTTCCACACCACCGATGTAATCTGGCATATATTCCATCAATTTTCATCACAAGGGGGAGTTGCGACCATGGATGATTTATTTTTTTTTCTTGTTTTTTCATAAATATGTGTATGTCAAGCTTGAGAGGGAGTGTTGAAAGGGTCATTTCTATGTTTTTCTTTGGTTTGTTTTCTTTAATTATGTGTCCAAGCTAGGTAGACCTAGATTTAAGGGGAGTGTTGGAGTCTGTATCCCACATCAGACTTATGGTATTATGTGGTATTTATTATTCATTATAAAATTACCTCAAGGCCTCCCTTAGAGAGGAACCATGGGTATTCGGTCCACCTTGGCATCATTATACAATTATTATTATCATGCAAAGAATGAAACCATTCCCAAACATGTGTTCTTGATACTTAGACACTAGTTAGCTGCCCATGGAGATCAAGAACATCATTTGTGCCTTGTATTGGATTTGATAGGGTATTGGTTCAGTGGTACCTCAAGCCGGTTTTTTGTAAAAAGGGTTGTATTAGTTTAAAAACAAGTTTTTATAATTACATTTAAAAATTTTCTTTATGAAATGCATAACATGCACTAAAATATTGAAAACAAAAACTTCGTAATTGTAGAATAATAAGAGAGGTGGATCTAATACCCAAGAAACCTCTCTAAGGGGGAGTGTTAGAAGATGTGATTCCCACTGGGAGGGGGGGGGGTAGGAAAATGTTTTGAAATGAGAATCATAGTTTTTTTGTTTGTTTTCAAGCCTAAATGTTCTCATTTCTGAATCCATCAGTGCTGGTTCCTCGACGCTCCATCGATTGGCCCTGCCTGTGTGGTACTTTTGTTGTGCCTCGACAACTTTCCACACCACCGATGTAATCTGGCATATATTCCATCAATTTTCATCACAAGGGGGAGTTGCGACCATGGATGATTTATTTATTTTTCTTGTTTTTTCATAAATATGTGTATGTCAAGCTTGAGAGGGAGTGTTGAAAGTGTCATTTCTATGTTTTTCTTTGGTTTGTTTTCTTTAATTATGTGTCCAAGCTAGGTAGACCTAGATTTAAGGGGAGTGTTGGAGTCTGTATCCCACATCAGACTTATGGTATTATGTGGTATTTATTATTCATTATAAAATTACCTCAAGGCCTCCCTTAGAGAGGAACCATGGGTATTCGGTCCACCTTGGCATCATTATACAATTATTATTATCATGCAAAGAATGAAACCATTCCCAAACATGTGTTCTTGATACTTAGACACTAGTTAGCTGCCCATGGAGATCAAGAACATCATTTGTGCCTTGTATTGGATTTGATAGGGTATTGGTTCAGTGGTACCTCGAGCCGGTTTTTTGTAAAAAGGGTTGTATTAGTTTAAAAACAAGTTTTTATAATTACATTTAAAAATTTTCTTTATGAAATGCATAACATGCACTAAAATATTGAAAACAAAAACTTCGTAATTGTAGAATAATAAGAGAGGTGGATCTAATACCCAAGAAACCTCTCTAAGGGGGAGTGTTAGAAGATGTGATTCCCACTGGGAGGGGGGGGGGGTAGGAAAATGTTTTGAAATGAGAATCATAGTTTTTTTGTTTGTTTTCAAGCCTAAATGTTCTCATTTCTGAATCCATCAGTGCTGGTTCCTCGACGCTCCATCGATTGGCCCTGCCTGTGTGGTACTTTTGTTGTGCCTCGACAACTTTCCACACCACCGATGTAATCTGGCATATATTCCATCAATTTTCATCACAAGGGGGAGTTGCGACCATGGATGATTTATTTATTTTTCTTGTTTTTTCATAAATATGTGTATGTCAAGCTTGAGAGGGAGTGTTGAAAGTGTCATTTCTATGTTTTTCTTTGGTTTGTTTTCTTTAATTATGTGTCCAAGCTAGGTAGACCTAGATTTAAGGGGAGTGTTGGAGTCTGTATCCCACATCAGACTTATGGTATTATGTGGTATTTATTATTCATTATAAAATTACCTGAAGGCCTCCCTTAGAGAGGAACCATGGGTATTCGGTCCACCTTGGCATCATTATACAATTATTATTATCATGCAAAGAATGAAACCATTCCCAAACATGTGTTCTTGATACTTAGACACTAGTTAGCTGCCCATGGAGATCAAGAACATCATTTGTGCCTTGTATTGGATTTGATAGGGTATTGGTTCAGTGGTACCTCGAGCCGGTTTTTTGTAAAAAGGGTTGTATTAGTTTAAAAACAAGTTTTTATAATTACATTTAAAAATTTTCTTTATGAAATGCATAACATGCACTAAAATATTGAAAACAAAAACTTCGTAATTGTAGAATAATAAGAGAGGTGGATCTAATACCCAAGAAACCTCTCTAAGGGAGGCCTTGGTGTAATTTTAAAATGAATAATAAAGATGGAAAAACCCCTAAACATCATGTGGGAATCACATCTTCTAACACTCCCCCTCAAGCTAGGTGTAACTAGATTGGACACATAATTAAATAAACCAAATCAAAGGACAAAAAGAAATAAACATACACTACAAACACTCCCTGTCAAGATGGACACATCCACCATGATTACATAAATGAAAAAATATAAATATAAACCACTATGGCTACTACTCCCACTAATGAAGTCAAAAGACGACACATCTAAAAAATATTGTTCCAACCAACAAACAAAGCTCGAAATGTAGTTCCCACCGGATGTGCTCCACCTGTTGCACCCCCGCTCATGGATGCAAAAGGATAAATGACCATTGTAGAACTCTAATTCTCCCTCGCTGATAATGACCTTTTCTTAAACATGCTAGATGAAACAGTGATCGATAAACGACCTCAAAATGACCGAGGGAAATGGCGCCTGACTAGTGGACCCAAAAGGTTGGGTGAAATGGTACCCGACTAGCATACCCAAAAAGCTGGGTGATATGTCGCCTCACTAGAAGACCAAAAAGGCTGGGTGATATAGTGCCTGACTAGCAGACCCAAAAGGCCGGGTGAAATGATGTCCATTTTTGTGAACATAAAAATGATGGTTAATAGAAAAGGTCTATGAAAATCAGGGAGCAACAAAGAAACTGATAGAGAGAAATAATTCAATTTGCAATAGTTTGTGTGCAGAATAGGCGATGTGCAGTGCAATGGCGCATGAGATGCTGCACCGGAGAGGTTAGGGGGCGGTGTGTAGGGGCTCCGGAGGAATCGCTTAAGGGCTCAGGCACTGGAGATCAGGGTGGAAGGGGTTATCCATTAGGGATTACTACCCAGGAGGAGCGTCGAGAGAGATAGTTGGGGGCTTTCTAGGAGAAGCGGAAGTGGTGTCGTTAGGCTGAGGGTTGTCGTGCAGGAGGGACGTCATAGAAAATGGCCCAGAATGCCCAATCTGCAGATGCATCCTTCTATGAATCCATCACAAAACCTAGAAAACATCCCCCAACCACAGAAGACTGGTGATGCCAGTAATCCCATCGCCTGAAAACTTCCGAGAAGCATATCTACCCAACTTCTTTTCCAAATTTGGGGAGGAAAGAAAGCTCTTGCACCACTGTTGGGAGCGTGACCGATGGGAGGGGAAAAAGGACAGGGTGTAGTGGCTGTTGTGCAGGGAGGCTAGCGACAGAGCACAATGACAGTTGTGTAGACAATAGCTAGAGATGGCATCCACCAGAGATGGAAGGGGCAGTGGAACTGATGGTGGCCAAGGGCCTGGGGCCGCCACCCCCAATGCTGGAAGTCATAGGTGTCTACTGAGAAAAGAAAAGAGACGTGAGGGTGAGTTAGGGTTAAATAACCCACTCCATTACCATATAGAATGATATAGAGGGTGAATCTAATACCCAAGATACCTATCTAAGGGAGGATTTGGTGTTATTTTATAATTAATAATAAATATGAAAAAACACCTAAATATTGATGTGGGACTCACATATTCTAACAGTAATCAATCCATGATGCTAGTTTACATCGAAGATGTTGAAGAGGTAGAACATGTGCCTTAGTGGTGACCTAGTGTGTTAGGTCTCATATTTTCTCAAGCCCTTTTTCATTTAATGGGTTCTTAGGAAGTTTGGCCGCGTGAATGATTACGGGTAATCTTTAAGGAATTTCTTCATTTTTCGTAAGGTATAAAATATTACATATGAATTTTGAAATATCCTATGTATGAAATACATTCCTCATATATATAACTCAAAAAATATTTGATGTATATAGTATAAAAATACGACATATTAGTTTTTTGATAGCCAAAAACCTTACATATTAAACTAAACTCTTATGTATCAATTTTTTCTGGATATGAGACTGCATTCAACAGATCAAGGAGTCGTGATATAAAGCAGTTGGTCAGAAAAAATCCTACCTTGAGACTCTCCAGGTAGTGGCTTAGCCATTTCCTGTGATGAATGGTTTTAAGGATTCTTTCCATTAAAATATTCAAGGGATTGAATATTCCAAATCTAGTAGTTAAGAGATACTAGACTTCAATAAAATAGTGGGAGACATTCAAGTTTTAAAAAATAATTAATCTTTATAATAAAAAGTAATCAAGAAAAAAGTAGCAATCTTCTTATGTTTATTTTTTTAGAAAATGACATGTTATACCACAGATGCACAGTGATCAATATTGGACAATCAAAATGTCATCAATGACACAAATTTTCCAGAGTGGTACAAGTGATTGTGCATAGTATTACAATATGAAAGGAAATTATATGTGATGGAGTCCCCACTACCTGATCTGCCTCATCATGAAGCATGTGAGTATGAGAAGGATTCTTACAGGAGACTCATGAATGACGCATTTTGATGTCTATATCATAATACTATCATCAATATCCAAAGAGTTTCAAATGCAACATTTGGACATAGATGGTTATACCATGTTCTCTAATATTTGAGAAGTTTGCAAAGGGGAAGTGAAGAAAGAAATCAATCAGATTATGATCACACTCATCCCATATAGATTGAATCCTCATATTATTAGAATGATAGAGTAATCGACTAGAATAATTGGGATTCAAGTCGAATCAAGAACTTTTAGTTTATCTCATGCTCTCATCCTTCCCACTTAGTTTCTCCATCTCCATTGAGAGTTATGAAAGGAATAGTATGGAGAAACCATTTCGATGTCATTTGGGATAGGTTCACTAAGAAGATGAAAATTTGAAGAGGTATAGTATTGAACATGAGGCTATTTTCTTCGCATGTGGCAAGATATGCCATTGGAAGAGAAACTGAAATGAATAAAAGAAAAGAAATCACAAGATTCTACTTTAGGTATATTCATCATTAAATGTAACATTTCATTGATACTATTTGGGTATTAGATGCAATATATTGGTTACATATTTGTTTCTAAATATAGAAACCAAGAAAGATAAGAAACATTACTTGAAGTCAAGGTGTGTTTTCCAGGTGGCTGAGAGAGGATGATACGTACATCTGTGGAGAGAAGAACACAATTTTAATTTCCAAGTGAATGGTTCTTGTGAAACTATAATTGTGTGTTGAATTATACTAGAACATTAGGAATAAATGTTGTTTATGGTATTTGATACACAATTAATAGTTCATTAATACATGACTCATCGGTCATAAATGATGAATATAAAATGTAAAACTCACATCCAGTTGTGACATGATAAATATTTGTTAAGTAAAACTATAAGAAGATGTCAAGAATAAACCTAGTATGGTATTTAGAATCTTTAGATACATGTACCTTAGGAACTATGGGCACATCTACTTATCATGTTTTACACAAAGAAACCATTAGAAGTAACAACATGTCACAAAGATTCCTAAATTAGTTCAACCAACTAGTGTGAACTATTTCAAGTAGAAGTTAGAGATAAATTCACATACTTCATGAGATTTCTTCAAAAGATTTAAGGGATGTAAAAGTGAAGAAATGAATATACTTGGAAAAGATATTGGATCCTCTAGGTGGTCTTGTCAGAGTTCATCTTAACCAAATATTCATTGATCATTAAGATTTAGAGTGGATTAATTCCAAAAATCACATTTCCTTATACACATAAGAGCTATGATGTAAGTAATAGGAAGATCAGTGATGAGTTTTATAAGTCATGAAAAATATTCCATTATCTTTTTGAGGCATGTTTCACAAATAGTAGCATTAACCCATAACCATGTGCCAACTATAATGACAATTGGATATCATATGATATGAAATAAGTCCATTATGTAATAAAATCATGTGGTCTTGACACAAAAGGTTTATTAAGGCTAAGTGAATAAACAAACATGCATCAAGAAATAGACAAATTTCATCTCACATAATTATTCTATATTTTTTTTGTGATGTTACATAGATCCCTAAGATAGAAAATTAATAGCCAATAGATTGAATATATTTATATAAAAGGGTACACATATCTATTTGATATAGTGGGGGGAAAATTGACTTGGGGTAGGGCAAGGATGAAGATAAAAAAATAGATGGAAATGTTATATGTTTCATAAGATCTCGTGGAAAGCAAATGTTCTATAGACACATAACTATGTAGGAAAGATTAAAAAGTGAGATGTTTTATCATCACAAAGTCAGGGTGATATATTATTCAAAAATAATAATAAATTTTTATCCTATAAGAAGTAAATAGTAGTAAGATATGTTTGACAAGCTTATATGAATTTAGGCATTGGATGTCAAGACCACCTTTCTTAAAAGGTGTCTATACGACACAACCAGAAAGGATTAGTGACACAATCAAATGCTAACATGGAATGCAAGTTACAGAGATCCATTTATGGATTAATACAATCATTGAGATCATAATATATTAATTTGGAATGAAAGTATGAAACATATATGAAAGTGGTTAGTGAGAGCGCCATAGTCTTCCAATTGAAATATGTTGAAAACATATGAAAAACAGCTATTAGTCTTACAATTAGATAAAACTTAGTTGAAATTAAATCTACAATGATTGAATTATGGAAGAAAATTATGTTCTTGTGAATGATATATATTGATTTATATCTAAGGGTTGCTTATACAAAGTCAAAATACCTATACTGACAATGTTTTAAAATACTATTTGGAACAATTTGAGTGAGAATTGTTACCAATGTCACATGGAATAAATCTCTCCAAGAAGACATGGGAGAAGATTTACATTTTGAGTAGAGCTCAAAAAGCTTCGATAATGGATCTATCACATATATCATGCTATGTATTAGATATGATATCCAAGAAGTACTTAATAATGTAAGGGGATATCTACCCAGTAATTGGAGAAAATGGAACACTAGTTTTGAGGGGATGAAACTAGCCTTTCCCAAGATCAATATGATCTAATATCATAGTTAGACTATAAAAATAAAAAAGATAAGACTATTTAAACTAATGGTAGCCACATATACAAATAACGAGTACATATGATGCAGCTAAATAAGCATAAAATATGCAACGATTTGTTCTAGTTCTTGGAATCGTACCAAAGGGACTAACCAAGATGTCAAGATTATGACAGAGGACAAAAGGTTATACTCAGGGACACCATTTCTTGGGAAGTTATACTCAAGGAGGTGAAGTCATAGATAATAGAATAACCATGTGGTAAAACATGGTAGGCCCAATGACTAAAGTCATAACTCAGTAGAAGCGTGTTCTTATCATGTGAGCTGATTGTTAGCAAGCTGACTCTAGGGAAAGTGAGAGTGTTGTAAAAGTGGGTGTCCTAGACCCAAAATTGAAAGTAGTTTTTGATTACAAAAACATGTATGTGGAGAGATATGCATGGTATATACTTACGATAATAGTTCCTAAACTTCTATGTCCACTATTTACATGAAATTTTTCTTAGATTATTTACTGTTTCAATGAGTTATAGAAGTTTACAGCTATAATGAGAACCTATAGATACTATGAAAAAAATATTAATAATATGTTATATGGTCTAGATACATTATACTGATAGGAAACATATGATGTTTGAATATCAGGTGTTGGAGGCTCATAAGCATTGAGATTTCTTCTCATGAAGTTTGTGCTTGGTGATCTCAAGTAGAGGAGATCAAGAGAACTGACTTGCCAATAGAAACCCCACATGTTCTAGGTTTCATTGGTTGTTTCTATTTACAATCATGTGTACTGGTCTCTAGACTTGAGATCATTATCAATGTGTACTATTAGATCATGTACTTCGATTCAAGATGAAAATCATGACATTCATGTTGTGATGAGGTAGCTTGAACTGGGTGTGTCATTGATGGCATGATATTGGTTGAATGTTCAAGAAACTTTTTTATTGTTTCAAGGATGAGATGTCTCAGGCTTAGTTGATAAGGATGGTGATACCTTTATTAAATCCATGGCTATAGTGATTAATGGTAATTCTATCTGGTAATTTCACGAAAAAATAAAGTATAAAAGGATAATGACACAAAGTGTGCGGTTTGTTTTATGAGATAGCGTGAGACAAAAAGATTATATTATACATCATGTGTTCATAGGTGGTTTTCATTGCTATGATTAAACCTTATCTCCTTATGGGCCTTGATGGGTTGTCAGATTCTGTTCCTGGTCTATGTGTATCACTCGCTGCTATCAGGATAAAGGTCTAGAGGGTCACACAAAAAGTGTATTCATAATTTTTTCAATTCTAGTGAATTGGATTTTAGGACATGGTGAGCCTTGTGATGATGGTTGGGAAATGACCAAGTTTATACGATCACAAAGTAAATAACTAAATTCAATATTAATCGAGTTAAGAATAATATCCCTTGAATTTATTTACTTATTACATTCACAATCTATTCAGTAAATATAATGATAAAATATTTTTTTAAAGAATATTAAATACTTAATAGTTGGGGTTCATTGAATATTAATGGGGAGACGAGTTGAGGTAATTTGATATGAACCTAACACTGAATACTTGTATAATAGAAGAGAACCAACTGAAATACATGAAGAAGAGAAGAGAGAATATCAGAAGACCACATGCATTTTCCCATGTCTATGGCCGAATATCCAATATTCTCTTTGCTCCCCATTCTCTCTGCCCAATCTACTTCTTGCTTGTAAAAATTAGATGGTTCTCCTCGATAAACCTAGGGACCCCATCCTGACACCGCATGCATGACGTGACCTATGCAGCCGATGGTAAAATAACAAGAGCCCTTATTTGAATCAGCTCAGTTTGTTGTGGCTTGTGATCCAACATTACGAGCATTGAAGTATTCATCTTCTCACTGTATGATAGGTCTATCAAAAACGAGATGGAGGTAGTGTCATCATGATTTTTGGGCATCCCCTTGCTCCATCTATGTGTCCCATATTTGGTAGGCCCCAAGAGTGCAACACAGAGAATTATATTACTGCCGGTGGGAACTCGGATGATGTTGGAGGGGTTCCCTAGGGGAACTTCCAAAATTCTCATGAAGCGCTTTTTTGAGTTGCGTCTAGGTGAGCGTAGGCACAGGGACTTTGGCCAGTAAAAACCAAAGTTCATACATACCAAACATGCATGCCATTAACACCTTTATATGATCTAGAGTTTGACACCTTGAGAAATAATCCTCACCTCTTGAGATTCACATCTCTCAATGTGTGGAAGAAAATTCCGATAGAATCCCTTCTTGTAAGTATTTTTCGTGATTTTTGGTCACCTGAGCACGTGAGTCACCATAGGTTTCCGCATCTGAACAGTCTTTGTTAGCAGGTGGTGTGGCTCCTCCTCCAGACTACATTGCAGTGGGGTGCGCCGGATGTCACCCCCAACCCAGCACAACGACCGAGTAAGACGAGAATCGGTAGGTCCCAAACCGCTTTGAGTTGAAACTGGATGGGTGCCTCTCTTCAAGGTGCAAGCAGTGCTTTTTTTTTTTTTTTTTTTGATTTTCTTCTTAAAGAATACCGTGGAAAATGGAGCGCAGGGGATGGAATGTTGTAATAGTTGTTGCGCCTCCTCCCTCGGACGAAGGTGCAGCGGGGTGCGTCAGAAGGAACCCCCCAAGCGAGAAAACGATCGGGCACCTCGTCTGAGAAAAATGAGAATGGTTATCGTGCCGCAGAATTGAGCCGACAGTGTGTGGGAACTTGGATGATAACCGAGGGGGACTCCTAACGTGAGTCGGAAGAGAGGGAGCAGATGACATACTCGGAAGTGCGCATCACAGCTAGATGTAGGGGGAAGTCGTCGACAGTGCACTACGTCGCGGAAGGAGTGGTTGTTGGTGCGTACCGCTGGGAGGAAACGAGTCGACGGGGCGCGCTGCCTCAGATTCTAGCCAATAGGGTATCCATTGTGTGAGATAAGGAGCGCCGGCAGAGCACGACTGTGCTGAAGAAAATGATATGGAGAACACAAAACATGGAGTCGGCCGGAGGAATCTGGAAGGTCGGACCAATTGATAAGAACCTAACATCGGCTACTTGTATAATAGGAGAGAACCAACAGAGATAGATCTTTGTCCAAGGCAGCATGCTGTTTTCCGAAGGCTAGCGGATTCTCCACTATTTTCTTTGCTCCCCCTTCTCTCTCCCGCGCAATCTTATATATAAGAGATCCCTTACCTCCACGTGTCCCCTCTACAACAACAGTATCCCCTCATAAAAAACTCCAAACTCCCCCCAATAAACTAACCCCTTAAAAATAAAAATATACCCTTCAAAAGAAAAGACCCCCCATGTCCTAACATAATGAATCTAAATTTATCAAGTCATAAATTACTTATGATCACTATGAAACGTTTTCTAGTCTATAAGTGTTATTTTGGGTGTTAAAAGCGGTTAACTTATTAAAGGTGTTAAGTAAAATTTTAATAAATTTAAACCTAACTAAAAATGAAAAAATAAGCCCAAATTCTAGGTAATCCAGTCCCTCAAATTTGAGAAACTCTCTCCCAAGTCTCTTAAGTTCTAGAGGGTGAAAGGGAGGTTTAGAATGCTTTAATCCAAGATTTATTCCTTGGATCGAAGACGCAGTGATCCCATGATTATTGCGACATTAAAGAGCCTTTTGTTGCTCCATGTTATCACCCAAAGCATGAAGATCGTTGATCGTCAAGCTTCTAGAATGTGTGTGGACATTCTAGAAGGTTCCAAGTTCG
The DNA here is from genome assembly GCA_963277665.1 of Viscum album. Lineage (NCBI taxonomy): Eukaryota > Viridiplantae > Streptophyta > Magnoliopsida > Santalales > Viscaceae > Viscum > Viscum album. The sequence goes on from OY728134.1 coordinate 425,045,223, forward strand.
GGTATTGCCAATGATGCGTGAAATGTTTTTCTGATCGAAATCAGATGGGGTACGATTTCAATTTAATTTTTTTTATTTTCCATGATTAATTAATTTTAATGTGATTCATGGATGAATCTGGGATGTGGAATACCAGATTTGTTGTTTTTTCATAAATTTGTACATGAAAATTTTAGAATACCATTTTTCATGCTTCTGCGAAGCCCGAGGTTCCTTCGGTAACAGCATCTGCAGGAAGTAGAGCTGGAGCTTCATTATTCCTACTTCAGTTTCAACAACATCTTGACCATTTATTAATTGATTGAGTAACATCAACTCTAGTTGAGAAGAATGGGTTATATCCGGACATTCAAATTCAGCCATTCTGGAATTTCAAAAGCAACTAGGAGCAAACATGGAATAACATTGCATTTCCAACAGCCAAAAATCTATGGTTATTGGAACTGCTAAATGAGCTTGTCCACCATAATAGCCCACCAAAAGACTGAACTGCTGAGACTTCATTACCAATCTATGAAGCATCTTGGAGATCCACTTTTTCAGTAACTTTAACATCCAAGCCATTAGCTTCCAAAAACAACTCGAGCCTCTACTCTCTATAGAAGCCTATACCAGTTCCAAATTCATCTCCTAATCCTCCTTCTTCACAGAAACCATGGGCTACTTATCCCATATTTTCTTGGCTTGCTGTAGAAGTCTTTGAGTTTCTTGAGCCAGATTTGGATTCACTGCCACCATACGAGGCTCCAATAAGTGTTCAAGAGCACTACGAGTCTCGTCTACCAAACTCCAACTACTAGGACTGTATGCATCGCTCTTTGCACCCACCTCACGCTGATCTTCTGTAAATAGAAAACTGAAACAACATTGTCTTCATCCATGCTTCGCTCCTCTCCTCCTGTTGTTGGGGTTAATTAGTCTAACCCAAGAAAAGCCAAGATCCACTGTTTTATATAAAATGGTGAACAAATAAGAAGGTGTTTGCTAATAGACTAGTTTTAATTGTGCCAGATCCAATATGTGAAACTTGTTCAAGATAAAGATAAACAATCAATGCAAAACAAATATAAAGAGGAAAACAGATATAACATGCTTCGGCCCCAAAGGGACCTACATGCACGACGAGAACGCCACCAGGGAAACCGATTTATTAAGAAAGTAAGAAAGAACGCAAGCACATTTTACAGACTCGAATGCAGAAATAAAGGACCACAAAAACTATCCGAGGAGGCCGAGCTTGCTGAACTAGGTGGCAGTGACCAACTCTGTCATGTAGAGTCAGCCTCTTCCACTCCTAGATGGACTCACGCACGCACACAATAAGGATACAACAACATACATGTTGAAGAAAAAATAAACTGCTACAGAGCCAAAATCAACAAACCAGATCTTGGTTACGATTGAAAGGAATGTAAATACTGTTACCACTTGAAGCATAGCCGTCGAAGAACCCAAAAGCTGGGACGATCCCCACTGAGTCACCACCGGAAGATTAATACGGTTGCAGGAGGTGGTACGTGCAACGTCAAAGGGGAGTGTAGGTGCTGGGAGTCTCTTGGACAGTTTGTCCTTCTTCATGGAGTCTGAACAGATCCGAGCTCATCGAGAGGTCTCTCAGAACCAGAGCAAATGAGCTACAGAGAAGCACACACAACCCTCACAAGGAAAATCGGGGCAATCAATGTGCAAAAAACAGGCATCAGACGGTTCAGAGGATCAACGGGATGGAGGCCGCGTGGATGACAGAGATCATCAAGACAGTTCGCATAACCAAGTCTGGTACAATGCATGGGACATGTGGCATGTTCTGAATGGAGTGGCACAACTCAAAGCAGATCGAAGCTAGCCAGAGCAAACACAACGAATGTAATCCGATCCATCGGATCGACGGTAATCAACGGTCCACAATAGGTCCATGCTAATAGATAAGGAAACAAATAAATCGGGTTCCATAAACAATGAACCGACCGAAAAAAGGCTGAACCGGAAAACGGGATATCTCCCACGTAAAAGAGCCATGCAATAAACAGAATAAACCAATTATACAGATAATATAAAGAGGATGGAATTTATATAATTGAAAAAGGAATATGCATGCATTGGGTTAAAATTCAACAATTCTCCACCTTGCAATCAAATACAATACAGTGATGACGTTCTCGCAACCTACATTATAGAATTGGGACTAAATTCATAAGCCTAAGACAATGCATGAATTTAGATAACGGAACAACCTTAGTCAAACTATCAGTCGAGTTATCATTAGTGGGTATCTTGGGGACACTCACATTCCTAGATTCTATAATATCCCTAACAAAATGAAATCTAATGTCTATGTGCTTCGATCTACCATGACATACATAATTTTTAGATATATGCAAGACAGATTGTCCATCACAGTGAACTACTATACTATCAGCAGATAATGACAACTTAGAAAGAAAACCTTTAAGCCCAATGACTTCCTTAATAGCTTCTGTCAAGGAAATATACTCTGCCTCGGTGGAAGAAATTGAAACCACTAATTGCATGTTGCATTTCCAGGAGACCAGTCCTCTATATGCAAGGAAAACAAATCCAGTGATAGACTTTCGGGTGTCAATATTTGCAGCATAGTCAGAATCAACAAAAACAACTATATCATCATTAAAATAAGTATTCAAGCCATATCGAATGCAAAATTTATCAAGCATAAAAAAATACCTTAATGGCCATTTTAAAGCATGCCAATGCGCCTTACCAGGTTTCCCCATAATCCTACTCAAAGTACAAACAACAAAGGCTAAATCCGGTCTAGAACAGACCATGGCACACATAAGACTTCCTACAACATTTGCATATGAAATCTTATTCATAAAGGAAATTTCATCTTCACTCTTAGGAGATTGGTTTAGGGAAAATTTAAAATGTTTTACTAAGGGAATATTTACAGGTTTAATGTGTTCAAATAGGTATCTCTTTAATACCTTCCTAACATAAGAAAACTGGGATAAGTATAAGGTTCTGGCCTTCTTATCCCTAATTATATCCATACCAAGAATTTGATTTGCATGGCCTAAGTCTTTCATTTCCAAGGCACAATTCAACTGGTGCTTAACAGAATTTATAATCCTCATGTTTTTAAAGATAAACAACATGTCATCAACATATAAAAAAAGATAAATAGATTCAAGTTTAATCGTCTTAAAATATACACATGCATCAAATCTACTTCTAGAAAATTGATTTTCAATCATAAACGAATGAAACCTTTTATATCATTGTCTTGAATATTGTTTAAGTCCATACAAGTACTTTTGTAGAAGACAAACACAATTAGGTTTGAAAAACTTTGAAAATCCTTTTGGAGGGGTCATATAAATGGTCTCATCAAGGCTACCATGTAAAAAAGGCAGTTTTTACATCAAGTTGTTCAACATACATATCAAGTTTGGTAGCAAATGCAAGTAGGATTCTAATGGATGAATGCCTAACAATAGGAGAAAATATTTCACTATAATCAATGCCTTCACACTGCAAAAAACTTTTAGCTACCATTTGGGCATTGAATTTGATTTTATTTTCTCCTACATTGTTTTCCTTTTTCTTATAAATCCATCAGCAACCTATAAGTTTATGGTTATTGGGTCGAGGAACAACAACCCCAGTGTTGTTCTTAAGAAGGGAATTCATCTTCTCTTGTATTGATCCCAGCCAACTACTGGCTTCTTTGGACTTAATAGCTTGGATATAAGTTTGGAGCTCATCATTGAACAGGTACTGAGCTACATTAAAAGCATAGGCAACAATTTATGCCTGGTTGGAACAGGCTGGGGGTCTGACAACTCTCCTCTCTATATCTCAAGTAAGCTGGTAGTTGCTTAGGTCATCTGGTTCTTGACCATCAGGTTCTGATTCTAAACTAGAATCTGATTCAGGTTGGGCTTGGGTAACCATAGGAGCAAGACCAACACTGGACCGTGGTTGGTCACCAGATCTTAAAGGGACTTCAACACCTAACGAGGTTATGAACTGCGTGGTTTCGACATCTTCTTCGGAAGATCCAGCAGGTTCAGGCTCTTTATCATTGGACATAACAGATTCATGGAATACAACATCATGGCTAACGATTCATTTCTGGTAACCCAATTTATCTATCCATAAATGATACCCTTCAACACCCTCTGGATATCTCACGAACATACACTTAATATCCCTAGGAGAAATCTTATCATTACATGAATGTGCATAAGTTGTGGATCCAAAAATACTAAGGTGGTTAAGATTCAGTGGTGTGCCCTTCCAGAGTTCTTCAGGTGTCTTAAAGGAGTTGGCAGGAGATGGGCAACAGTTAATGAGATACACTGTTGTTGAAGCAGCCTCGACCCAAAAGGACTTGGGATGTTTTGAGTGGGACAACATACACCTCACCCTCTCAAGGATAGTCCTATTCATTCTTTCTTCTAATCAATTCTATTGTGGGGTTTCCACAACAGTTCGGTATCTTTGAGTTCCTTCAGATTCACAATATTGAATGAATTCATTAGATAGATATTCTAAACCATTATCAGTCCTTAAGGCCTTAAGTTTCTTATTACTTTCACTCTCTAACAAAGATTTCCATTTCTTAAATGTCTGAAAGGTATCAGACTTATTCTTGAGTATATAAATCCATACTCTCTTAGAGAAATCATCAATAAAAGTCACAAACTATAAGCCTCCACCATGGGAGGTGACCCTATAAGGACCCCACAGATCAGAATATACACATTCAATAGGTTCTTTAGCCTTATACAAATACCTACTGAAACTGACTCTCTTGGACTTCCCATACACACTGTCTTCACAAAAGGGAAGACTGCTAGGAGTGATGTTACTTAAAAGGCCCTACTTCTGGAGCTCACTAAGACCCTTAGCACTAATATGCCCTATTCTCCTATGACACAAAGTAGTGGAATTAGTTCCTAGACTAGTAGAGGCATTTAACTTATTCCTATGCACCTTACCATCTAACACATACAAGCCATTACAAAGGGTTACTTTCATAAATGTGAGGGATCTACGGACCACTCTAAGGCTTCAAGATCCAGACTTGAAGCCAAACCCTTTATGATCAAAGATTCCTAGGGATATTAGGTTTCTTTTCAACTTAGGTACCCACCTAACTTACTCAAGAGACTTAACAGACCCATCATGAGGCTCAAGTAAAATCGATCCAATTCCCATAATTTGGAAGCTCCTGTTATTCCCTAGAAAAACCCTAACTAGACTCGTCTTCCCTTAACTCAGTGAAGAACTCCTTCCTAGGGCACATATGAAATGAGCATCCTGAATCTAGAATCTACTCATCTGAGATGGCTGTTTCAGTGACATTTAAGACATCAGTAGTGTCAAAATCTTGTTCAACTAATAGGGAATGGTCATTATTATTATCTTTATAGTCACTCTTCCAATTTGGACTGTTCCTCTTAATGTGTTCAGGTTTTTTACATTGGAAACATTTTATTACCTTGCCTTTAGACTTGCTTCTATGTTTCTTAGACTGACCCCTATCTTTTCTCTTACCCCTTGACTCACTTCAGCCCCTAAACTCACCTCTGTCACTAACATTTAAACCCTCAGCCTCGGTTTTCAGACTAACTTTTCTTTGAAGGTCTATAGAGATAAAAGCAGATTTGACTTCCTCAAGAGTTAATGTGTCTTTACTAAACATCATAGAGTCTTTAACAGAGTTAAATGAATCATCTAATGATGTTAGCGATATAATAGCTTGGTCTTCACTATCCAATTTAATGTCAATGTTGGCTAGGTCTAATAAGATATTATTAAATTCATCAATGTGTATCCTGAATGCAGTTCCAGGGAACATTTTAAATGTGTATAATCTCATTTTCTTATATATTATACCAATAAGATATTTTTTTATATAAAGGGATTCCAATTTAGACCATATACCAACGACAGTAGACTCATATGCAACCTCTCTTAGGAATTTGTCTCCTAAAGATAAAAGGATTAAACTATGGGCTTTCCTTAGGGTCTCCTCTAAGACATCTACAAAGGAGGTGGTAGCCTGCCCATCAGGGGCAGTGGTGGTAATTTTCTTCCTAGGGTCGGAAAGGGCATCAATAAGGTCATTATGATCTAACAAGGTTGTCATATTAATTCTCCAGAGATTAAAATCATTCTCACCATCAAACTTATCAATATAAAACTTAGTTGAACCCATAGAAATGAAACAGAAGGCTCTGATACCACTTGTTGGGGTTAATTACTCTAACCCAAGAAAATCCAAGATCCACTGTTTTATATAAAATGGTGAACAAATAAGAAGGTGTTTGTTAATGGACTAGTTTTAATCATGCCAGATCCAGAATGTGAAACTTGTTCAAGATAAATATAAACAATCAATGCAAAACAAATATAAAGAGGAAAAAAATATAACGTGCTTTGGCCCCAAGGGGACCTATGTGCATGACGAGAATGCCACCAGGGCAACCGATTTATTAAGAAAGAAAGAAAGAGCGCAAGAACATTTTACATACTCGAATGCCGAAATAAAGGACCACAGAAACTATCAGAGGAGGTCGAGCTTGCTGAACTAGGTTGCAGTGACCAACTCTGTCACGTAGAGTCTGCCCCATCCACTTCTAGACAGACTCACGCACACACACAAGAAGGATACAACAACACACATGTCGAAGAAAAAATAAACCGCTACAAAGACAAGATCTACAAACCAGATCTTGGTTATGATTGAAAGGAATGTAAATAATGTTACCACTTGAAGCATAGCCGTTGAAGAACCCAAAAAATGGGATGATCCCCACTGAGTCTCCATCAGATGAGTAATCTGGTTGCAGGAGGTGGTATGTGCAGTGGCAAAGGGGAGTGTGGGTGCCGGGAGTCTCCTCGATAGTTTGTCCTTCTTCTTTGTGGAGTTGGAACAGATATGAGCTTGTCGAGAGGTCTCTCAAAACCAGAGAGAATGAGCTAGAGAGAAGTACACACAACCCTCGTAAGGAAAATCGGGGTAATCAATGCACAACAGACGGGCGTCAGGCGGTTCAAAGGATTAGCGGGATGGAGGGCGCATGGGCGACAGTGATCATCGAGACGATTCACATAACCGAGGCTGGTATAGCGCATGGGACATGTGGCATGTTCTGAATGGAGTGGCACAACTTGAAGCGGATCAAAGCTAGCCAGAACAAACACAACAGATGTAATCTGAGCCATCAGATCGACATTAATCAACGGTTCACAACGGGTCCATGCTAACAGGTAAGGAAACAAATAAACCGAGTTCCATAAACAACGAACCGACCAAAAAAAAGGTCGAACCAGAAAACGGGATATCTCACATGAAAAAGAGACATGAAATAAATAGAATAAACCAATTATACAGATAATATAAATAGGATGGAATGTATATAATTTCAAAAGGAATATGCATTCATGGGGTGAAAATTCAACACCTATGTTAGGAGAAGAAAAACCAAATACCATTTCATTAAAAGAGGAAGATGAAGTGTTTTTCCCTATTCCTATCTATATTTGTCCTATTGGATGAACTCTTAGAGCTTTTAACCCTCCAGCAATGGGTTCCAAACTAGGACCGAGTTTAGGTTTCACCTCCATAGCACTCCTTCATTCCTTCACATTATCGAATTTAAAACTTTGGTCTCCTCACACCAAACTGGGCATCTCTTTCCTCTATACACCTCTCTTTTCCAGTTCAACATTTCTTGAATTCAGATCAAGAATTACCTCTTTCATCTATTAAAAAATGGAAGAAAACTACTCTTCCATAATACAAGTTTGTTGCTACACCTTCAAAAATCATTCCATGAGAACCGATATCAACTTCTCCCAATTTGAACATGTATTTTCTTACTGCCAAGTTAAAAGCCTGTGCAAAACCGTATACTATATATTCAATTGTGTCTGGGGTAGCTTTGTGTCCTTTCATGTTTGATTTTCTAATAAATACTCATATTCTTTTCTAATCCAACATAGAGGATCCTATTTGATCATGGAAGGCAGTTTCACACACTCTGTAGTTCTCCTTAAATCCTTAGTCGTGCCAAATAGTGTCGTCCTTCCTCCTTGTTTGATGCCAAATACACTTTTTTTCATTTCCGCTACAGTTCGGATACATTGTGGATGCTTCACTTGGTTTTGTAGATTCTGAACTGCGTTCCATCCGATGCTCGAGCCACATTATACTCTCAATTATTTTCTTCGTGGCTCGCATCATTTGACTAGAATTCTCTTGGAATCCAAAAATCACCAGTGAAATCATTGCTTCTACTCGAGCTCTACATAATGTCTTTACACTCCTATAACATGTCTTTTATCTCAAATAATTGCCACATGTAATCTAAGTTTTCATTTTAGAACACTTCCATCAACATTTGAAACTTTCACTACATCTTTTAATCCCTATTGAACCTTTTTTTTCGAAAAAATTTCTTTGGCATTTACTCCAACTACTCCAACGACTTCCACACAACTGGCAATATGGTGTCCCAAAATCCACACTTCAATCGGCATCCTTCAGTCTTCGAACTTCATACATCCTTATAGATGGTGAATTACCATTACCTCAAGGTGAGGTGGAGACATTCTGTTATAGATGGAAGAAAAGGATTACAAGGTGGAGTAATCTGATGTAGGACCCAGAAATACCCTTTACCTAGAAATACAAATAACCAGTTTCAACACTCCCCCTCAAGCTAATACATGATAGCTTGGACCAAGTGTTCCACAAAAAAGAATGAAGACATCATAGAAGACCATACAAACTCCCCCTAAAACTAGGTCATAGATGTTATGGATGCCTAGCTTGGTACTGAGAGAGTCCAGTCAAGCTCCCGGGAGACCTTTGGTGAAGATGTCAGCAAGATGATCTGCCATTAGGATGTGGCTGAAAGTGACATGGTGCTGCTTGAGGTGATAGATAAGAAAGTGATAGTCCACCTAAATATGCTTCGTGAGTTCATGGAATATGGGATTAGAATAAATCTTCATGGCTATTAGATTCTCATACCAAATATGAGAAGATATTTGTTGCGGGAAACCAATATCATGGAGGAGATGACAAAGCCAAAGGATATCAGTAGTGACCATGGACATCGCATGGTATTCAAACTCAACCCTGGATTGGGAGACGAAAATCTATTTCTTTCTTCTCTAGGATATTAGGTTACCTTCCAGAAAAACAGAAAACCAAGAAGTAGACTTTCAGGTATCAAGGCAACCAACATATTCAACATCATGAAAGGCCTCAATATTCAGATGATCGTGATATGAATACCGAAGGCCACGGGAAGATTCTTTCTTGATGTATTTGGCAATGAGAAGGATATCATCCCAGCAAGTGTTTTTCATATTTTTCATGAATTGGATAACTTTTCCAACAATGCAAGCAATGTTTAGATGAGTCATGGTGAGATAATTGAGTTTTCCCACAAGGTGATGGTACCTCTCAGGGTGAGAATATGGTTTCGTGTTGTCATTTATATACCATTCCCTGGGCTCAAGATGCATTTCATAAGCAGTTTCCAGAGTCTAACCATCATCCTGCAAGATACAAAAGGAATATTTCCAATGGAAAATAAAATGGTGTTTGGAGAATAGGAGACCTCAATGTTAAGGAAGTATGTCATAAAACTAAGATCTTTGGTTCAAAAGTGGTGTTGAAGATTCCCTTTGAGGGGGATGATTCCAGTCGAGTCATTCCTAGTGATGATATCATCAACATAAAAAAACAGAAGGATACAGCTAGAGGATGTCGTTCGGTTGAAGATTGTGTGGTCCTTCATACTCTGAGATAGGAAAAATGAAGTGGAGGCGGTGCTGAATCATCCAAACAAAGAATGAATAGACTTCTTAAGGCCATAGAGAGAGCGGTAATGTCGACATACATGACAGTCGGCTCCTGAGGTACGAAACCTAGGAGGTTGGTGCATATATACCTCTTCCTGAAGATGGTCATGGAAAAAGGAATTATTGACGTCAAGTTGATGAGGAGGCCAATGATGATGATAAGTAAGAGAGATGGATAATTAGACATATGCCATCTTTGTAATTAGAGAGAAAGTATCAAAATAGTCGACACCATATTTCTGAGAAAATCCATTTTCCACAAGTTTGACATCAAGGCAATGTAGAGTTCCATATGCATTGATATAGACCATATAAATCTATTTGTTGAAAACCAAATATTTACCTTCCATAATGGGGACCAGATCCCAATTATTATTTGGTGTCCTGATCCTAAAATTCATCAAACATTTCTTGAATCCACCCTGGATTAGATTTGGCATTGCCAACCATGTGGATAATATATATCATCTCGAGAGTGGAAATACCTATGTCTGAGGGTGTGTAAAGAGGAGTATTCTAGAAAGAACAAGTACCTTTTCACAGTGCAATGAGAAAGCCATCTGTTTTTGGAGCAAGAGCATCCGATGAAGATGGGATGATGATGTCCTCATCATGGATGGGGGACACATTCGATGAGTGATGTGAGTAGACAATGTCAAACCAGTGATCTGTAGAGTGGGACACCATAAGTGGGTGGATAATGAGAGGAAGACAATCATAATGGTGGTGTCTGGATAGGGAGAGGGAAAAAAGAAAAGAGAGATCTCAATAAAGGATACATCAATAGAGATAATATATCACCATAAGACTGGAGAGAAGCAATGACATCTACACTGAGTGTGGGAATATCCATGGAATATGAAATGGAGGGATTGAGGAGAAAGCGTGGAATGGTTAGGAGAAGTGTTACAGACATAAAATAGACACCCAAACACCTTGAGTAGAAGTGGGCGAGGAGGTATAGAGGAGAACATAGTCCAAAAAAAGTCTCCCCCTGAAATATTGAAGAAAGAAGGTGATTTAAGAGTTATGTAGCAGTAAGGATGAAATCCCACCCCTAAAAAAAGAGGCACCGATATGTGGAATTAGAGGGAATGAGCAGTCTCCAGAATATGGCGATGTTTACACTTGACCACTTAATTTTGATGAGAGGTCTGATGAATGATGTTTTTAGCCTTGATAAATTGCTGAAAGAAAGTGGATAATATTCTTGTCCATCATCTGAGCAGAGACATTTAACAGAGGTGGAGAACTGAGTATGAATTTAATGATAAAAGGTATAAAAGGCAGTAAACACCTCAGACTGATCACGAAGAAGGTATATCCATGTTATACATGAGAAATCATCAATTAAGGATACATAATATCGGTACCCTAAGTGACTCAAGATGACACAAGGACCCCATACATCTGAATGAACCAAATCAAAGGTTTTGGAGGCCCGTGTTACCACTCAAGGAATATATGATGTGTGATGATGTTTTGAAAATTTATATGACTCATAATGAAAATAAATTTGAAGAATAATATCAGGAAAAAGATGTTGAAGGGTGGAGGTTGGTGGATGTCCCAACCGAGAATGATAGTCTAATTCATGAGCTGAGAGCGTTGTGCATGATACTAATGTTGAACCATCAAACATGTACACCCCATCCCAAAGTTGACCTCTTCCAAGTTCCCGATTCGTTTTTTGATCCCGAAACACAACATCAGATGTAAGAATAACAATACAATTGAATTATTTTGTATGATTACTGATAAAGAGAAGGTTCAAAGGACTTTGAGGAACATGTACAACAAACGACAGACAAATATATGAATTCAAGGATCATGCACCAAATCCCACCATTTCCATAGTGGATCCATCAGCAATAGTGATGGATGAGGGGACAATTTATGGGCAGTAACTAGATAACATACTTGTATCACCTATGAGATGATCGGATGCACTTGAGTTGAGAATCTAGGTAGGTGGACGATGTTTGACCAAAGCAGTTGATCCAGCAGTATGTGCAATAGATGCTGAAGAAAAACCATACATAGAGGCGGTCTAATGATTGTGAGTCAGCTGAAGCTCAAACATGGAGAGGTCCTAACTGGGAGGAAGATTAGAGGCTGTTGGGGATTCAACATGGACCACAATCTGACCTTGTCAATATGGATGAGATATTCGACCATGAAGAACCGAACATCAGCCAATGCGGTTGCCTATCTTGCCATAGTACCAACATGGAGGACAAGTACAACCATCACCACAGCTACATCTGTGAGCGCCTGAAGAGCATCCACTGCCATGGCCTAGAAGGGTAGTAAGATCGACACTGTGAGTCGGTGGGGGAACATACCGATACACCTTTCCATTGAGATTATAACCCATTGGAATCTCAAGTGAGGAGGGGATGGTGACCATCTCAGTGGCCATTGTTGCATATTCAGGATCAAGGTTATGAAGAAGGATGAAAATAAATAATTGGTCCCTCTAGGACAAGGCTACATCAGGTGTTTGAGTAATGGTCCAAAACTCAAGAAATTTATCCCGGAGTGTTTTCCACTTGAGGAAGTATGCCGGAAAAGGACGATTTTGTTGGAGGGTAAGAGATAGTCATTGAAGTTGAAGAACATTTTACACGTGATCCATTTTGTTTGTTTTAGAATAGAAAAGGTTTAAGGAGTCCCAAAGTTCCTTAATAGTATTTTCTATCCAAGTTATATCCTTGACCGAGTGGTCCATCGAATTTTCAAGTAAAGAAAGATTTTCCTGTGAGCTAGTTTCCATGACCTGTATTTTGGATTTGATGGTGCTGGTGGAGGAGACTCGAGGTGTGAGTCGAGATCCATGCCAGTGAGAGACATTAATACCCTCTTCCACCAGACAATTTTTTTTGATTCATGCCTATCATAAACCAAGTGAGTGGGGGTGGTGATCAATGGAGGAAGGATGGAAGAGTCAACCATTGGATAGTCTGAAATCCTCACAGGAGGGGTGGGTCCACAGTGTGTCGGGAAGGGGTGGTGATGACAACAAGGGGCGCATAAAAACCATTGGAGGCATTGTATGCGCTAAGGGAAGGGGTGACCCTACCTGGAAGCAGCAAATGCATGGTGGGAGGTTTGGCCTGGAGATGGGGCATTCAGAGGGAGGGCACGCGGTCCGATTAGGGTACAATCGCACGAGGAGATTCTTAGAGTTGCCAAGAGAGGTGGGGATGGGAGTCGCTGAAGGAGGAGATTCCAGGAAAACACAAGGGAGGTGGGTCTAGAATTCACTAAGGATGGAAGGATAGGATGTTGATGTGTGAGGTGGGTTGGGAAACCACGAGGGAGGTTGGGGTTGTGAAACCCCGTCGGAGGCGGGGTCGGGAAATGCTGAGGAGGGTGGGGGCCAGAAGACCGCATCGAAGGCGAGTCCAGAAGACCACAATGGAGGCAAGGGTCTGGAGACCACGAAGAAGGTGATGTTGGGAGATATTTAAGGGTGGTGAGATGGGTTATCACACAGGAGGTGGAGGGAGAAAAAAATATTGGGAATTTTCCTTTAATACCGTGTAGACATTGAATTTCCCTTACCTCAAGGTGATGTAGAGACATTCTTTTATAGATTGATAAAATGGATTACAAGGTGGAGTAATCCAATGTGGGACTTAGAAATATCATTTACCTGGAAATAAAAATAACTGGGTTCAAAATTCATCAAAGATATTGTCAAGACTCGAGTTGTCACAACATGTTACATCTACTGACAACATTTTCGAGATCCAATCACCCTCTTCTATGTTCGCGCTCCCTAGTGGTGATTCCAATCACTCAACTACAGTCGAATATCTACCTCCTTGAGTTTGACTTCACGATAATCCTCCAAGTGACCAGAACTCTCTCAATGAAAACACCAAATGTTAGGTCTCCGACCTAACAAGTTGGTCGCACAGTAGACATTAGCATAGAAGGAATATAACAATTGCACAACAAGTTCTATTATTCTTGTAGCATGAGACAAAACAGAATTACAAAAGAAGAAAATGTAGAAGATGAGGAAGAAGAGAACTCCCTTAGAAGAAGGCCCCTCTTCCCTAAAGATATAATCCATATCCTCCCAAGGACTAACTCCTAAAAAACCACCTGAAGTTGTAAAATAATATGTATCCCTTCCCTACTAGCTACTCCTGCATTTAATACTTCAACAAACTGACCCACCACCCATATCTGCCACACTAGCCCTCAACAACCATATAATGAAAAGTACAACACTGTCCTTTGGTAGCTATATATTACCCCACCAGTGCCACCAGCCCCAGCACCTCACTTATTTATAACACAAGCTACTCACATCCCTATCAAACCCTATCTATATGTAACTATTTTTTCAGGTCCAATGGAGGGAGTTAGTGATCAAGCTTACAGGTGTTTGTGGTTGCTGCTGTAAGAGCTACTATCATATATTTCTTTTTAGATATTTTATTGTATGACATATCATATATTATGGAGTTGATTGGTGATTTCTATTAGGAATATGGGCCAGATGGGGGATTCTCGTACCTGAGTTATCATTTTTAAGGGATATAGACTCATGAGGGGGAGGCCAGTTTATTTGGATTGTTTGGGCCAACTGTCATCAAGTGCAGGGAAGTTCAGATAAGTTCATGATTGATTAGTTATAAGGGGAGAAATATGGAACTTTATTTATGATTGTGTTGATGGGAATATGGGGGAAATAAATACTAGCATTGGTGGTTGGAGTGGGTATGAAAATATTCATTTGCATACTTCTCAGCTTAGGAGTTTCCGTAAGGGCTAGTCCCTAGGAGGACTCAACAGTGTCCACCAGAAGCGGTCTTCCAGTGGGTCACTCTCTTCTTCCTCTACCAGAACCCTCCCCCACTGCAATTATCTTTCATTAAATGTTTTTCTAGTTACGATACACAATAAATAACTATTTATCCTCATTTATCACTCTTAATATTTTTACCTAACATTTGGAGACTTTGTTTGGGATAATCACATGGGTGAGACAACTAAAGAGGGAGCATGCATGCTGGTAAAATCCCTTGGGAGAGACGACCGAAGGGGGACTGCACACGTTGGGGAAAACAATTGAATGAAGTGAAGTGATTGTTGGGGAATCTAATATTGAGTGCGATGAACACTTCTAGGAGAAGACCGAAAATAGAAAATAAACAAGAGAGGGTGATCCGTATTTGGGTGATAATACACCGCCAGAAGTGATGAATCTGACAGATCTAGAGGAGATCTGGGCGAAGCTTGAAAGCATGTAGAAATAAAAATCCCTCACAAATTGTTTATATTTTATGAAAAGATTTATCGTTTGCGAATGCCAGTGAATGGAGATTTAGGTAACCATCTGGATGAGTTCACCAAACTTATGACGGAGCTATCCTCGATGGCGGTCAAGATTGATGATAAAGGTAATGCGGTACCTGTTGAAATGGAAGAATAAGACAAGGCTTTGCTTCTTTTGGGTTTGTTGCCTAATTCATATGATAATATTGTCAGCACACTATTGTTCAAGAAAGATACACTGAAGTTGGATGATGTGATTTAGTCATTGTTGATGAATGAGACTCAGAGAAAGAAAAATGATGGTGAATATTTAGGTAATAGTGGTATTCTGGCCATGGAAGATGGACTCAGTAGTCAGAGAGGTTAGTCAAAGACAAGAAGAAAGGTCAAATACTTCTTTTGCAACAAGGTGGGTCATGTGCAGAGACGCTGCTATGAATTGAAAAATCTTAAGGAGGAAAAGAAGGCACACGACATTGATTCTGAGGATACCGACATAAGTCTTATTTAGGGTGAGGGAGATTTACATTCAGTTGGCATTGATTATCGCAAGTCAGATTTGTACATTGAATGGGTGGTTGATTCAACAGCATCCTACCATATTTCACTAAAGAGGTGACTATTTTCTTCATATGAAAAAGGTGACTTTGGTAGATTGAAGTTGGTAAATGGATATTTTGCAGATGTCATTGGTGTTGGTGATATTTGTATCACTACAAATGATGATTTTACACTGACATTGAAGGATGTGCAACACGTTCCAGGTATATTCCATAATTTGTTATCTTCTTGTGCACTTGATATTGATGGATTCAGGAGTTCATTTGGTGGTGGAAGATGGACTTTGTACAGAGGATCGATGGTTTACACGTGAGGCAAAATGGATGAAATGCTTTATAGGGCAGATGTAAAGGTGTGCGGTGAGGTGAAAAATCTAGTTTCAAAGAGGAATTCATTAGATTTGTGGCATAGGCGATCATCGTGCATGAGTCAAAGACAATCGACTAAGTTGAAGAAGGTTTGGAAGTAGAAGCATGTCAGGTCAGGTGTTTTAGATCTTACACCTAATTATTTTTTTCAGAGAGTGCCACTATCGTAGAAAGAATGAATATCAATGATCAGGGTGATGCACTGAGAGTTTTTGACTGCTCGGAGGATGTTTAGCAGAGTGAGAGAGTTATTCCTACAGGTTCTCCGGATTATGTGGCGATCACAATTATGGGGGAGACAAATATGATTGATTCTGGTATTATCGGTGCAGACACGGATATGATGAAGACTTAATCATTTTGGATTTCCTTTGTAGGGGGAGCTTTCAGGTTTGCATCAGAGATGCAAAAGGGGGATGTCATATTTTCTACAGAGGTTGACGGTTGGTGCGATACTGATCAGCTTTCTTTCCAACTAAGTTTGTTGGATGTCATCTCCTTCTTCGATGGGATAAAGGGGGAGATTGTTGGGGTTCATCCCGTTTTTATGGAATTAATGGTGCCTTTAAACGAGGACATGCTTTTAAAGAGGAACCCATGTCAAGGCCGCGTGAATTAAATCCACACGAAGACGTGTTTTTGACGTGGGTTTGAAGGCCTATAAAATGGAGGCAGCAACCATGCTTCATCATCCACAATACCAAAAGTAGAGGGGCGCACACATAGCATTTGTAGAGGGCAGAGGCTTGTGCGGAAAATGCGGACAACGGTTTTGAGTGTGGGTGGTAGCAGAAAACAATGAATTGGGTTGTGCAACGAGGTGCTATAACAACGCCATGTGTTCAGGTTTGATCTCTGAAGGGTGAAGACTTGTCACAAACTATCATCAGAGAGGCGGCGGAGGAGTATCGGGGTGTGAATTTCACATAAGTTTTTCTACGCTATATTTGTAATTCAAGTTTGGGCTACTGCTTGGATTCTTTGTATTCTCTCTCATTCATAGTGAATATTCTCAGAGTTGCCTCATGGTTTTTTAATCCTATGCAAGGAGGGTTTTTCCACGTTAAAAATCTATGTCCCCCTTATTATTCTTCTGTGTGGTTTGGTGATTCATTTACATTGGTGATTCTCAAGAATTGTTGTTATTGCAACTACATTTTTTTGAAAGCAATCCGCTTCCGACCCAACAAATCTAAAATTGAGTGCGGTGAACACTGTTGGGAGAAGACCGAAAATAGAAAATCAACAAGAGAGGTTGATAGGTACTGTGGGTGCTGTAAGTACATATGAAGACACCCGATTATTAGGAATAAGTTGGAACACCTTAACATCAATAGTGAGGTGTGTGGAGGAAGCTCCATCTCCTACACTTAACCTCTTCTATGAGACTTAATGGGGGATGTGCAGGCTATTTGGATGAATGTTTCTTGACAGGAGAACTGAGATAGATTTTTAGTTTGGTACATTAAAAATTTTCCGAAGCTTTTTCTTAGAGATAGGGTGTGATTAATAGTCGGTAATGTGAGCTAGTGATTTTGGATTAATAGGATGACAAGAAAGTGCTAGTTGGATGTTTTAACTCAAGAAGCTAATTACAAAAGAGAACTTGGGGCTCAAGCTACAAGTAGACCATGTTTTAGAATCTAAAAAGTAGAGGATGGACTTTGTTGAGTTTCTGGGCAGCATTGGGAGCGGGAAAGTAGAGTATGAAAACAGTCTTGATAGAAGCGTGAAACCAGAAGATCTTTTTCTTACTGAATGAGTGAGGAATGTTTTGAACAAGGCTAATATAATTTATTTTCATGTGAGGATACTTTTTTCTTGAGCAAGAAAATAGAGAAATATAATAACAAAAGGATGATTATGAACTGCATTCAAAACTTCTTATACTGGAGGAGATCAAACCAACTGTTCTGTGAAGAAAAGACTGGATTGAGCTTAGATTAAAATTTGAAGAATGTGTTTAAGAAGAATATTTTCTTGAGATAAGAAAAATAGCATTAGGCATGAGCTGTTCCCATTTGGGACATGAGGGGGTCAGCTGTAATGAGCTTTGCCGCGCAAAATGCCTCCAGTTATGTTCATCTAGAAGAGGTAGTTCTTGACCTGGATTCATGCATGGTTGATCTAGAGAGGATTGACGTAGAGAGGATTGAGATGCCTCTAGTTTAGTCTGCATAATATGGAGACCTAAATTCTAGTGAGGAAAGTCTTGAAGGGTTAACTAAGGAGGTGTGTTTTGTTCTTGGTCCTTGTACGGAACCCCATGTTGGAGGGGTAGCGAGTCCACAAGTTTCTACATGACACATGTGGCATGAAACCAAAAACAATGCTTCATTTATTTCTATAAGTTGTGATGAATTTGTATTCACATTTCCTATTGAAAATCTAGAAGGGAAAGGCATGTACAATAGCAATGTGGCTCCTGTTGTTCGTTCATTGGGATAACAAATCATCTCCAGAGTAAGGATTGTTGCCCGTAGTGCAAGTATTGTAGACTTGGAAGACAAAGCTCATAGAGCTTTTATACATGATTTGGTACCCTCCATCACTATAATTCCTTTGATGATTTGTGTTCAAGTGGCTCCAGGGCCTCTTCTATAGTCCTCGCAAACATTACGTGAGTACACTTTGCTTGTTGTGGTGGTGGAGAAAGGCTACGTCGAGGGTGCTGATGCTTTTAGATTATCTAGTTTGGAATGGTGGGGTGTTTCATGGGATGTCAGAGTACTTAATGTCTTCAATGGTTTGTTCCAAAAATATGGTACAACCGTGGTGATTTAACTTTACAGAGAATGGATTCCGATTTTGGGTGGACACTTACTCTTTCCTCTTGCTATAATGACTATTTTTGGTGGGAGGGATTCTATTTTAATTAAATAATGTCTTGTTGCAGAAGGTGTGGCCAAGAAATTTGGGCTTGTTTGTTCTTTCTTGGTTAAATTTTTGAATTTTGTTGTATTTATGAAGAAGTATTGAACATGAATGAGTAGAGCATGATGTTGGTGTTGTGAAAATGTTGGGAGTCATGCGAAAGAGGTTTGCAGATGAAAACTACATAAACAAAAGTAGTAGAAGAAGATGAACACAGACATAGTGATTTACATGATTCAAGAATAATACCTATGTCCATAGAGAGGTAGAATCACTCCACTAAAAAATATGGGAGAAAAATTACAAGGAGATCAGAGTTTCACACCTCACACAAAACCTTAGCTCAAATGAGATAATAAAGAAGACGAAGCAACGTGTCACAATTGCGGGATGGTGCGTAGTATGGGTCTCTAGCATTCATCCAAAAATATCGGGATACACCAATCCAAAAATCTCCCACTTGGAGATTGAGCCACAATGGTGATCTACTTCAATGCAACTAACTTAGAAAAATTACATAATCTGAGCTCCTCCTTTTCTTTACTCACCAATGCGTTCTTTTCATTTGCGTGTTCAATTTTAAGTTGACGGTTTTTGAAATACTATATGTTTTCCCTTTTGTGATCCTATAGTGTTCTCCCATATTTTGCCTCTCATCCTTCATTTATCAGTGGAGACCAATAGAGGAACAATAATTCCTCAACTTCTATATTATCATCGGCTTCGTAAACATGTCTACCAGATTTTTTGTTCCATGAATCTTCTGCAATATTGACAAACCCAATGAAATTTTCACTCCAGGAGAGACCACTTCTATCTCTATATGCCCCAGTGGAATTTTCACTGCATATTATTTTTCCTGATTCAATATTCCATAGAATCATGGTTGACAATTTCTTTCACCCTCATGTCTGAGGCATGTCAGAACATCCATACCCGATGATCCTCCTTTTACTCATCGTGTCCATGACATATGATCCTAAAAATATGACTTAATACCGCAAGACCCCATGTCATCCTGACCACATGACGCTAAACTACATGGGTGGGGTCCCAGTCACATGATACTAAACAACATGATTTCTAAGATCTATGTATGTCTTGATTCTGTTTATCACAGGATACATAGTGACACCTGTCCTCAATGTCGGGTCCATCCGTTAGATAAAAATGTCTCCCCTTTTCTTATTTACGGGTTAGACCTGCACAAGAAGTTTCTAGACACAATAAAAAAATTTACACCATGTTCCTATATATGAGGTAGATCTACATAAGAGGGTCCAATATGTGTCTCACCCCACTTGTGGGCTTGTATTCAAATGAAAATTCCCCTTCCCCACACAAGAGTTTCATCGATGTGTGGGGAAACCTTCCTAAAACTACATATGGATTGATTCTCATTTTGATGAGATACATAGTGATGTACATACCTCACATCTTGTACCCAACAATATCAAAAAATCCATCCCACATATGGGGTAGATTTGTGTAATGAAAATGTTTCTACCCATTCTCGGAAAACTTGGACGTGAAATGCCCTTTTAATTTCAAGCACTCTCTTTTCACAAACAAAACTTTATGTATGGGAAGATAAAAATTCCCATAAACCTCCCTAACCATTGTAAACAAAGGGTTAGTGTCTTATGGAAACTTTTGTTTGACTATGCATAATATTCCCCAGTTGGATCTGCATAAGTCACCCACGAAAATGTTTTTCAACCAAAGGCATATTCATCCCAAGGAGAGTCTTTTCCTATCAATGTATGGCTCAATGAAGTTTAAATACAAAATCAATCCCAGGATTCAAAAACCTATAGATAATATCTTATAAACACCCCCTTAATTCATGAAGTTGATGGAACATTCATGGGCAGATTACCATGAAAAGTGAAAATCCTTTATCCCTTTGTCAAAGCCAAGTGACCTTAAAAACTAGACTTTGAATGTATATACCATAAGACGTTAAACTACATGGTTCATGTCCTAATTTCACAATGTTAAACTGAACTATACTTAGACCCTCTTTTACAAAGGCCAAATTCATGTAGGAGTTGTCTCTCATTCATGGACAATGCTGATAGAGATGCCCTTGTCATTTTCATAAATCATTCCCTTGAAAAGCTACCCTTAATGGTTATGAGAAGTCTGAATTTTCAAAAATTACCTGGCCATCATAAATGGAGAGTCAGTTTCTTGAGGACACCTTTGTTTGACTATGCATAATTTTCCCTAGTTGGAACTAAAAAAGTCACCCACAAAAAAATCATGTCAACCAAGGGAAATTTATCCCCATGATAGGATACTCTTACTTCCATACACCCTGAAAACATCATTTTGAAAACCATTATAATGGTTTCTCCTTGCATACTTTCCCCATATCATGTATCATATCTAGATATCACAAAACTAGGGTAAAAAAATTCATCATTCATATCTGAAAAATATTGGGAAATTCTCGATTGGTAGCCCTAGTGGGGTTCTCACCCCATAATTCATGGTCAAAGATATTCAAACTAAAACATCAATTACATTATTCTAATTTGAAATAATATAAACATACCATGGAAATAGAAATGGAATGATTTAGTTTGAAAACCCCCAAAGGGATCCATGGGTAAAATTTGAGCCCCATATCACTAAACCTTTTCTTTACATGGTTTTAAAAAATCGAGAAATAAATAAAAAAAGACAAAAAACACGTTTGGTCAAAAACCCTCAATGGGAGGCCTAAAAAAATTCAAGTCATGACAGCCAATCCCACATCATAGTGGAATTGGGAAAAAATTAGGGAAATAATAGAAAATACACAAAGTTCATAGGGTTTTCCATGTTACCCTAGTAATAATCAAAACTACGATCGCTGAGTCCCTTAGATCAGAAAAATATTAGAGCATTACATGATCATGTCAATTTGGTTATCCCAGGTTGTGATTGAAATTGATATCCAATGATGAAGCTATTCAAGTCATCTGAGATATTATCTTTTAAAATATATTTCAAATTGTGATTAGTGGACATTGCAGGAAACAATAAAAGATATGAATTGGATGGAAACATGTTTTCATTTATTTATTGAATGATAATAGTGGAGCATACACATCCTAGACTTTATCCCTAGTGGTAAGAAAAAGAAAAGAAAAAGAACAGAACAATAAAATTGGATACAATGTAGCTTGGCTTTCTTTGGTCAGTAGATTGACTACCACCTAATGCAAGCCATCAAGGATCCTTTCAAAATTGGTTCTTTGCATAGATTCAGTTTCAAATGTTGGGTACATTTGTTTAATGATGGTCCTGATATCTTGACTGTTCTTCTTGATGACTTAAAAACATATTTTTTTTGATGAAAACTACAACTTTAATCTAGCTATGTGAGATTCACATTCTCACAGCTCCACAATTTGTGTGACCATTTGATCATAAGTTAATGATTCTTCAAGAACCAAGTGATATAGCTCATTTAAAGTTTCCTTTAGGGTTTCTTCATGATTATTAGAAGCATTATATTGATAAATTTCACATTCACAAGTGGTTAAGTCCTCTCAATCAATAAGAATATAGTGGATAAGGATATGTAGGTGCAAGTAATCAAATCGACCTCAGCCTAAACCAAGTAAACATTGGTGAAGGTAGTCCACCTTATCATTCACTTCCACCAGGAGTCACCATGATAAAAGTGAAAATTTGGTGTTAGGGCCATTTTCAAATGGCATGGTGTTCGATAGTAGTGCTGGGATCTGAACCTTATGAACTCACTTTTACAGATATGTAATCTGGGATTGCAATTATAGTAGATAGGTTAATGTTAAAAAACTACTCCAAAATGTGAAAATATTTTATCTTTGACTCATATGAAATATTGAGAATTAGGATGATAGGATCAACATCAATTGGAGAAGTTCCCAAAAGATTTTCCACTAGGGAAAACTTCAGTAGGGATACCGACATCGTTAGTTGAAAATATCAGATCTGCACCACCTTCAGTAATGGAGAGATAGAGGATGAGGCTCCCCTGAGTCACTTAGAGTGTTGGAATGCAAGGAATTATCCATGTGAAACCAATGAGGAAGTTGTGTCAGGCATTGATCGTAGAGAGGCCATCAGTTTATACACCTTTCAGATTTCCATCTATAATATATGTTTCTGATGCTTTCTCCGGGGCATGCACGTCTATCTCGTTCGAGGATGAAAGGCACAGTTTTGTTTCCCTACATTCTCGCTTTCCAAAGGCGGGCGACATCCGCTCCTTGTTCAGGGATGTTTGCTCCTTGATCGAAACGGGATGATGAGATGTCGGTTACTCCTTTCGTGGATTCCTCCTCAGAACACGTCGCCTAGTCCGGGTCTCCCTTATATACTTAAGACATTGTTCATGAAACTCTTCCTAGCACCATATCTTCATTAACACCATTTAATTACACTGCTTCTGTCGGGACATTCCAAGGGTTCTGGTCAGGGCAGCAACCTTTAGTCAGGGGAGTAGTCACGTTGGGCATCACTGGCGTGTCTGGGCACTGGGACACTGGAACGTCTGTCTTCTGTCCCTTATTATAGGTCTTCTCGAGGGCGCGGTAGCCTGAGGAATCCCACATCGAATGCGGGGAATCATATTCCATGGGTAAGTATCTGAGGTTTTCCTCAGCTTCCCATGTTTAACACAGGGTATGCCTCAAGTTTAACATCCAGAGGAGTCGGATCGGACTGATCAAAACATTGACTAGAGTGGATCAGATGGGTGAAACCCCTGGAGGGAACACCGATATTGGGGCCAAAGCGTGGTTGGATTCCCGGTCACTATTGAGGGGAATGGGGAATGAGATGGCATGATTTCACTAGGATGTGGTGTCCCAGATAAGAATCAGGATGGATGATGGAGCAGTTATATGAATTGGAGGAGGAATGATATGGGACCGTCGTGAAGGTGATGGTAGTGTTGGTCTTGAGCCTCGAAGAGACTTCCTACGTATCCCCGTGGCAGGGAATCAAAGTCCGTGTAGTTTAGTGATAACAGATTACCGTCGATTGGGGTTTTCAATGGATTACCATTGGATGGGGTCACAATGGATTACCGCTAGATAAGAATGTCAACGAATCACTACTGAATAGGATCATAATGGATTTCTACTGGATGGGGTCCCAATGACTTAATGTCATGCAGTATGGGGGCGAACTGACGTAAAGGTGGTTGGAGTGACCGAGTGTTGGGCTAGCACCTCGTGGAGGCTTCCTACGTACCCTGCCTTGGAAGTGATCAATGTCCATGTAGTTCGTAAGGGGGGAATTTGGGGCTTACGCTCTGAGGCATCCCAAAGTGTTGGTGAACCGGCGTGAAGATGGCCAAAACGACTGGGGTGCTGGGCTTGAACATCGTGGAGGCTTCCTACGTACCTTTCCATAACAAGGATCAAAGACCACGTAGTTCAGGTGGGCGTCGGTGAACCGACTTGAAGGAGGACTTGGGGTCTAATGGGTGGTGGGCTTGAACCTTGTGGAGGCTTCCTACGCACCATGTCTTAGCAAGGATCAAAGACCACGTAGTTTAGGTGGGCGTCAGTGAACCAACGTGAAGGAGGACCTGGGGTCCAATGGGTGGTGGGATTGAACCTCTTGGAGGCTTCCTACATACCCTACCTTAGCAAGGAACAAAGACCACGCAGTTCAGGTGGGCGCCGGTGAACCGACATGAAGGAGGACCTGGGGTTCAATGGGTGGTGGGCTTGAAACTTGTGAAGGCTTGCTACATACCCTTCCTTAGCAAGGATCAAAGACCACGTAGTTCAGGTGGCATGAGGATTACAATCTAGGCTGCCCAGAGTGGATTTCATGGTCGGTGCTTACTCTAAGCCCATGTGATTCATGCTCGGTGTGAGAAACAAGAGGCAACAGAGACCTGACGATCACATTGCGAAAGGTTCGTCTGTGAGAGGTGAAGTGGGGCTTACACGTGATTGCAACCCAAAGAGGAAACAAGGACTTATGTGTGGTTAGCGGCCCGTAGAGGTTGGGACTTACTCCAGGATGGAGGACCAGTGGCGATAAAGCCCAGCAGGAGAGGGATTCGACATGAAAGAAAGGAGGAACACCGTTCCCCATCAAGCCCTTTACTGTCCTTGGACACCGGAAAAGAAAGGAGGAGCAGTGGTGCAACCTCCTGCAAGAAAGGCTAGGGGCTTTCACCAAGGTGGTCTCCCTTTCCCCATGTAGGATGCATGGGGGGATGTCATATTTTAATGTCATGTGCTGATGACGACGGTGCTTAGCAGTTTAACGTCCTGTAGCTCGGACGAGGTGGGTTCACTCCGCACCCCTAAGACTTACATAACTGGTACCCTCTGCACCTTGGTGAAGAGAGGTGATAGGCAACGCCGTGGCTAGGGGGTTTCATGGAGTGAACCATTAGGGGGTCCAAATTAGTATGTCTATGTGAAGAAGAAATAGCCGTTAGCGTGCCTATGTGAAGAAGCATGAGGCGAAACAACACAATGGGAAGTGGTGTCCAGGGGACTTTGAAGTTGCTTCGTGCGAACCTAGGAGGTTTCACGGGAGAGGTAGTTGCAGAGCAAAGGGGGTTTGCGAGTAGAGGCCTCGTTGAGCTCTGGTGCTCCATGCAATGGAAGGGCTTCGTGAAGGTGCGGGCTTCGCGAAGTGAAGTGGCCTAGCCTAAGCATAGGAAATAGGTGCATACAAGAGGTGCTTCGCGAAGCGGAAGGGCGTTCGCGAAGCAAATCCTTACGAAGAATGGGTGCCTCATGAAGAAAGGTACTGTGAAGAAATGTGCTTCGCGAGGCATAGTGACTCTGCCTTAGCACTTGAGTCACGTGTGCATGGGGGGTGCTTCATGAAGCATAAATGCTCTACAATGACCAGAGTCCCTGTGAGGATATCCTTCCTTCGCGAAGACCCGTGGGCTTCACGAAAGGCATACCTTTTCAAAGAGGGGGTGAAAACAAGGAAAAGGGGAGGCACTTCGCGGAGCAAAAGTACCTTGAGCAGCTCATGGTTCGCAGAGCATAATGTGCTTCGCGATTTGAGAGCCGGGAAGAGGAAAGGTCGGATGATCTGTGCTTTGTTCTTGGGGGGAGGCCGATATTTATAGGCAAGAGGCACTACAGAGTAGCACGCACTCGGTGAAAAGATGGATTCCACTCCGCGGAAGGCTTGTGAATGTCACAGTGGCTCACAGAGCATCCCACCTCTGTGCTTCGCGGCGGGCTCACGAATTTCAAAGGGGCTCGCGGAGCATCCCGCCTCCTGACATCGCGGTGGGCTCGCAAACATCAAATGATCTCGCAGAGCATCCCACCTCCTGGCTTTGTAGTAGGCTCACGAACTTCAAAGGGGCTCGCAGAGCATCCTGCCTCTTGGATTCGTGGTGGGCTAGTGAATGTCAAAGGGGCTCACGGAAGGTCTCCGTGAGGCAGTTTCAGAGCCTTTATCCTAAACCTTCTTCCTTCCAATTTTTTGGTGCCAACAAATTCTCCACCTCAGACTTGGAACCGAAGAGAAATCAAGGGTCAAAGTCTGAGGGTCAATCGCCAAAATTCCTCGGCCGGTTCGCGAAGCTGGCTCATGGAGGAGGATCATCGAGCTGGAAAGTGACGGGTTTGCTAGGCGCACCACGAAGCTCTCCACGATTGAGACACACAGTGAAGTGGTGGGGGTCATCAAATATAAATAGAGAGGCTGACTCCTCTTTTATCATTTCTCTCCTTCACGATTTTGGATTGTAGCGCTCTCAATTCGTGAAGCTCTGCGTACTCCGCAAATTGCTCTCCACGAACTGGGCCTTCAGCATCGCAGCATATAGTGAGTCTTTGACTTCACATCTATGTGCTTCGTGACTTTGCCTTCAGAGGCCAAGGAAAGTCTCCACGAACGTGCTCCGCGAACGAGCTTCACGAATGAGATTCATGACCGAACCAAAAAAATCACCCCAACCTAAAAGGCTGCATGGCTCGTCAAGAAGTCGCCCAGGGGGTCCTTGCGGATGCTGCCTAAAGAGACAAGATTTCGAACAACCTGGGTTTAGGAGAGCTATTTTGGAGCCACTCTGACCATGGTTCCTTGGTGGAGGTTCTATCCGAGAGCCATAAGAACTACCCATTATGCAAAAGGTTGCCCTTGTATGGCTTCGGGTTGAGGGATGATGTCTTCATCCCAGAGGGGAGTTGGGACGAACCATCTTACTGGTTCAGGAGCATGCCGTGCTAGCACCCATGGTTCAGGGCGGCTGAAGGTCATGCCCGGGAGGACTTCAGACCCATCATTACGGACTACATATACAACCACCTGAATAATGTTGATGGGAAGGATTTGCAGCCAGAGGCGTCTCCCCCCATGCATCAGATGATATTGAAGGAGGCTCTGGGGAACCCAGAGAAGGGGTGGTCTGAGGAGTGGGACCTAGGATAGGGTGGCAACTTCGCAAACGATTGGGCCTGGGCCTACTGGGTAGACACCTCATGTGAGGAGTTTGGAGCGGAGCTGAGAAGAGTGGGCCTGTTTGATGTAGCTTGGGCCTCCCAGTTTCACATCTACCATCCGAAGCAGCTGATGTCGGAGCTATTGAAAAGGTGGTCATCGAGGACCAAAACATTCCATTTTCACCACGGGGAAGTCAACATCAGCTTGTGGGATTTCCACCAGATCACAGGGGTCCCTATATTGGGGGCTATGTATGATGAATTCCTCCCTATCATGAGTGCGTGGGACGAACGAGAGCAAATGCCGCCGCTGGTGATGTATTTGATGGAGCTTGTGCTGGGAGAGGACAAGGAGGCTGTGAGGGATGTCCATTTCAAGCGGTGGTTCAAATAGTCCATGAGCTTCCTAGAGAACAAAAAGTTTCCGATGAAGCTTAGGACTTGCAAGAAGGGGGCCAGGAGTAAGGAGCACTCATACTGGTGACTTCAGGGTCCACGCCTGCTGCCGAAGAGATCAGTATGTGTGGTGGGGCCGGGATACCCAAAGCAGCTCCTGAACCTTCAGGCTTTCCAACAATATATGGAGGGCCACGCTTCGGGGTCTTGACGACATCAACCCAAGAATGAGACTGAGAATTAGATCTCTATAAGTATCCTCTACCAAGTTAATTATTGTCATCCATCGGCCATGTTAACTAACGTGCATGCTCCCTTTTTGGTATGCACAGTCCTCCAAATGGCGTGGGGTTGCCTTGGTGAGGTCGTTCAGTATCCCTAGCGGCGCCTTTGCCTGGGGAATGCTAGTGACTGTAGAGGTGGAGGTCCGGATTGACCAAACAGTGATGTTCCCGATCACCAAGGGGATCGTCAGGGAGGCTGAGCCTGAGATTATCGAGGTGGGGTCCAACTATGAGGATCGGTCAGACAACCCAAGTCCTGCCATGCCTGATCAAACACCAAATGTGGATCCGGATGATGAGTTACTAGAGGCATTCCCTGCATATGTGCCTGCCAACCGCGCTGACTAGGACGAGAGGACCTCTAATGATGAGGACAACAGAATAGTCTATCGCCAATCATGGAAGAGGATCAAGTGCTTCATTGATGAAACCCCCAAGCACTATGACTGGATGAGATGGACAAACTTTGCTCGCGACTACACGAACTGTGTGCTGGGGGAGTGGATGCCCAATTTCTTCACATGCTCGTCCGAGACCTTATGTCAGGGAAGATTCGGGAGCATGA
Source organism: Viscum album (assembly GCA_963277665.1). Taxonomy (NCBI): domain Eukaryota; kingdom Viridiplantae; phylum Streptophyta; class Magnoliopsida; order Santalales; family Viscaceae; genus Viscum; species Viscum album. Next base: position 425,073,859 of record OY728134.1, read on the forward strand.
ATGTGGCCTCAGTGTGGGTTGGTAGCAGAGGAAATTGGTGAACATTAAGAGGCTCAAGGAGGCTGAAGATGAGGTCCAGCGGCTGTAGAATCGGGAGGATGATCACTCGACCTCCCTCAACGCACAATCTGAGCTGATATTGTGATTGAAGTCCCAACTGGTAGAGGATGAAGAGGGCATGAAGCGAGCTTCTGAAGAAATGATCGTCATCCGGACTGATTTGGAATGGGCCCAGATTGCGACTGATGAATTACGCCTCATTGCTGCCGAGGAGGAGCAGGAACTGAACAGACGACATCAAATCCTAGACGCCACCAGCCAGAGGGTGGAAGAGCTGCTACGCTCCTTTGACGAGGTCAACCCATCCATGGGAGGCGTCGATCCTAGGGTGCAGTGTTCCTGTAACCTTTGAACTCAATTTCATGCTTTGATTATTTTATGCCAACCACATGCATGAGTTCCATTATTTTTGTTGGTTAATTACATTCCTGTGACATTCGTGGAGAATCTAGCGGTCAATACCTAAGCTCATGTGGGTCGGTCCTAATGTGAGAAACAAGGGACGACCACCTTAGTGTCCTATTTCAAATGTAGGAGTGCAAACTAGGCTTCAGTTATCTGGGGGTTTGAACAACCAATCCGGATTCCTGGGAAGATAAAGGAGAGACCTGACTAGAGAATGAAGCTCTCATAACGACTAAATTACCGTTTTCCCAGCCTGCTCTTATGCACGAGCGGGGTAACGCCAGAGGCGCTGGAATAAATCCGAACATAGGGGAATGGAAAGTGTGAATTACAATACCCCAAATTCGTAACACTGTGGGGAAGGCGCAACAATAAAAGATAACTATTTACCATGTTCGAAACACAGAATCTATATTATGTTATCCTGAAACAGGGATAACAAATGAGGGCTGACCGCTGACCATGTTCGAAACATGGGTCTTGACTTAGAATGTCAACGATTATTCTTCCAGAATGTTGGCCCAAGATAGTAGGCAAGCTATAGGCCGAGCATCCATACTATTAGGGGGTTCTTTTAGATGTGAGATAGGATGAGGGTCCGAATAAAGGGCACGTAAAGCGTGGGAGGTGGAGTGAGGAGTTGTTAGACTAGAGTCCAATACTCTTGAAATTACACCACCGTGGTGCAAACACATTAGGTGGATACACCAGCCTAATCAGAGATCAAACATACTTTTGAACAGGACCTCTCTGATTAGGAAACTGTCACCTCCCAATGTTTATCGTGGGGAATCTCGAACTTGTTCAGGGAAATGCCGAAATTTCGTGGTTCCCCAATGAGCTTAGGTCAAGGGACCAGAAAAGGAGGGGGAAATAAGAATTATGGTTCCCGAGGCTAGACCCGGGGGCAGGATGTCTTGGGTTCCTACGTATCCCACGAGAATGGGAATCAAGCCGAATGTAGTTCTGAGAGCACAGTTTAACGTCATGCAGGAGGATGAAAGGCATGTGTGGAAATGGTTGTGCCAGTACACGTCCTACCAGAACTACTAATCCCACGTGAGTCGTGATCGATGTGGGAAACAAGAAGTAGTGATGGGACTTTCCTATCATAGGGAGACACATGTTAGGGATGATGGGGAATTAGATGACTGACTTCCCAACGATGTTGAACCGCCTATATAATGCACCTAGATGCGCTGAAGAGTAAAGCCAAGTATGTTGGAATTCCACTTGAACATAAGGAAGTAGAAATGTGTGAATCATGATGCTTGAGATCTGGACCATAATGATGGTGGCGTGAAGATAGGGGATAACTATTGACTATTTTCGAAACACAGTATCCATATCGTATTAGCCTGGAATGGGGACATAAAAATGAGGGTCGATCACTGACCATGTTCGAAACACGGGACATGTCACAAATGTCATCCGAGATCTTTAGAGACGTTGGCCCGAAACGGTAGGTGAACCGAGGCGTCATGAGACCAGGCCGTGAAGGGGGACCCTTTGGATGTGGAAGAGGATGAGGATCCAAATAACATACTCATGAATCTTGGACATGGAACTAGGGGAATGTCCCCATGAAAATTCCACACTTCGGGTTCTTTATCAGAACGCATCTGAGTACGACAATAAGACATATCAGAAAGAGGGAGTCGAGTCCCCTCCCAAGGACAAGGGTCCTGGGGCCGCACACTTCTATCTTAATGGTTATAGGTTGGACCATTAAGGGGGGATTGATCTAATAGTCTGTGCATAGGGTGGCGAAATAGCCAAATGTGACGCGTAGTTCCCATAGGGAGATCTTAGTTTAAGGTCATAGAGCTCGGACCACGCTGGGAGGAAGATGTAGGAAGCACATGGTGCGGTATTTCCAAAAACCTGACGTGAATGAGGACCCATGAGGTACTCGCTAAATCACATGCTCCTCAGAGAGTTCGGGCCGAGGGGCTGAAAGAGAGGTGAAAGGATTTTGGATTCCTAGGGCTGGACCCAGAGATGAAAAAATGTCTGGGTGTTTCTACATATCCCATGAGAATGGGAATCAAGCCATATGTAGTTCTGAGATGTGGCACGGTAAGGTACCAGTTCCAGGGACAAAAAGGGGTGTGCGGTTCTGGCCCTCGAACCAAAAGAAGTGGCATTTGATAAGTCTTGTTTGTCCTTTAGGGTGAATGGAGGTTTTTTGAGGTGATGGGCCTAGAATAGAGAATCCAGGCATCACAACAAGATTCAAGATAAATGAAGGCATTGACAAATGGTATGGTGTTGTACTTATACCAAACATGATGTCCCTTGAGAAAGGGCACCATAATGTTGTACTATTTTTCATCGTGCTTCCAGGATGATACTATCACAGTTTAGGGTCATGTGATAGGACCAACCACACACTTTAACATTGTGCGGCACAGACGTAGTAGAGATGAGGCTAAAGGGGGAATTTTCACGGTGCAATAAAGCATACCGGATGTGAATGAGGACATAATACCATACCACACTGTGCATGATTCTGAGAAAGAAAACTTGGGACAAGGGGCCTAAAAGAGGTAAGAGGGTAGGAAACATGAGAGACTGGCTCTCAACTAAGCTAGACCCGAAGACGAGATGCCCAGGCATTTCTACGTATCCCATGAGGATGAGAATCAAGCTATACATAGTTCTTAAAGGTGCCTTTTAACGTCATACATGACAAAATACAGTTTAATGTCATGCTGGACAATAGGTAGGAGGGACTAGATCTTAGTAGGGGGAGTATGTGGCGTGGCTATTGCAAACCCGATGAAAATGAGGACAGAAGCCCATATACGCCACACCATGTGGAAGGGTGGGGGCCTAAAAGGCAGAGTAGAATAGATAAATTAATGGAACCGGGCTGGGCCCAAATACGATATTTATGGTCGTTCCTACGTATCCCATGAGGATGGGAATCAAGTTGTACATAGTTATACAAAGAGGAAATACGAAAAGATGTTAGCTTAAGGTCTTAGACTTAGATCATGGAAAAGTGGGACTATTCCAAGTAAGTGTGGACCTTAATCCAATCCCTAAGAATAAGCGAGTCAAACTTGGTTTAGGAAATCAGGGCAGATAAAGTATTTTCAATACATTAAGTACATGCAAAGGGGAAATTGGTGCAGTCCTGAATGATCACCTTATCATGGATTTTTCCTCCTAACGTGCAGATGCGCACTGAAGAATAGTACCAAGAGTCTCAAAATTCTACATGGACATGATGAGGTGGAGATGGGTGTGAGTCATGTAACCAACATTTTGGGCTTAATGAGGTTGACATGATGATGGAGGATAACTATTGACCATTTTCGAAACACAACATCCATATCACGTTAGCCTGGAATGGGAACAACAAATGAGCATCGTCCACTGACCAAATTTACAATGCGGGACTTGTATCAATTTGTTGCTCAGAACCCTTGAGGACGTTGGCCTGTAATGGTAGGAGGGCCCTTAGGCCGAGCATCCATGCCATTCGGGGGTCCCTTTGGATGTGAAAGGTGATGGAAGCCCTAATGAATGATAACACGAAGCCTAAAAAATGGGTGAAAGCATGTCTGAGTAGAGCCCGACATTCTAGGTACTAAACCAGAGTACCCTTAGGCACATTGGTGAATCGCCAAAGAGGACATAGGGGCTCATCTTGAGAGCGAAGGATTTGAAAAGATGAGGATAGAAAAAGGGGATAGAAAACTCTCAATAGGAGGAGTTAAATGGAATGGTTGTTATAACACCCGACGTGAGTGAGAACATAATCTCATACCACACCACATGTTCCTCTCTCTAGGGGAATGTAGGCCAAGGGGCCAAGATGAGAGGGATATTTCTAAGAGATGGGGCTGGACCTGAAGTCTAGACGTTCAGGTGGTCCTACGTATCCCATGAGGATGGGAATCAAGCCACATGTAGTTATTGAAGGGAGTAATGTGCATTTTTTCGTCATGCAGTAGGGACAAAAATGGGAAAGATACCCCACGCACAGGAGGTGTATGGTGCGGTGAGTAACCTGGCATGAATGAGGACATAATCCCATACCACACTGTACAACCCTAAGTGACCTGGATTGGGAATAACAAATGATCTATTGACCATGTTCGAAACACAACATCCCTATAGTGACCTGGACTGGGAACAACAAATGAGCATCGACCGCTGACCATATTCACAACATGGGACTTGTATCAATTTTTTTCTCGACATCCTAGGGGGCGTTTGCTCGAAGTGGTAGGAGAGCCCTTGGGCCTAGCATCCCTTCCGTTCGAGGGCCCTTCTGGATGGGAAAGATGATGGAGTCCCGATCAAAGGAGTGGGTGAAGCATAGCTATAACCATCTGTCAAAGAGGTGAACACCTCCGAGGAGTAGGACGTATGGCGGGATCGAGATGAGCTTGACATGAATTAGGGAAAAATTCTACACCACATCATATGTCTTAACTCAAGGTAAGATTATGGAATTTGGGCTAGGCCAACATACAAAATGTCAGGGAATTCTTATATATCCCATAAGGATGGGAATCAAGCCGTACGTAGTTCTTGAAGGCCATGCAGTTTAACGTCATACGGTGAGGATGTGGGAGGATAGAAGAACGGGGAGTGGGAACATGTTGCAACCATTGTAATCCTGGAATGAGTGGGGCTAAGAAATCTTACACCATATCATGCAAGGATCCTCTGAGAGAACTATGCCCAGGGGGGATAGTCAAAGAAAAGAGTTTGGGGCTGGGCTCAAGACAAAATGTTTGAGCATTCTTATGTATCCCATGTGGATGTGAATCAAGCCGAACATAGTTCTAAGGGTGCAGTTTAATGTCTTGCAGGACGACATACAGTTTATCGTCATGCGGGATGAAGCAGTTTAGGGTCATGCGGGACCATCATGCAATTTAGGGTCATGTGGGAATGTCATGCAGTTTAAAGTCATGCATGACCAAGGGGTTCAGGAAAATTATTGCTTAAGGAACTTGGAATTGGTGGGAGGAGTGATACGCTCACCATCCATGGTCACCAGGGAGTATGAACTATTGGGGTAAACCATGTGAATTATGTAAGGTCCTTCCCATTTGGGCTCTAACTTGGGTGGTTTCCTGCCATGGATTATTGGTGTCTGGAGGGCCAATACCAAGTCTCCTTGCAAGAAAGAGCGGAGGAAAACCTTCTTATTGAAGGCTCTAGCTATTTTATTATTATGATTTTCCAGATTGTGCGGGGCACGAATCCTATTCTCGTCATGTGCTACCAATTTAGCCAGAATAATTTTGGCTACCTTATCCGGTTCCTACTGGTCATATACCACTATGCGTAACGAAGGCAGCAGGATTTCGATGGGTAGGATGACCTCAGATCAGTACACCAGGGAATATGGGGTCACCTGGGTGGAATTACAAGTCATAATTGGATAATCCCAGAGGGAGTTTGGGTGCTTGTACGACCAATTCTTCTAGTTCTGACCAACCATTTTCTGCAAAATGTTAGAGAGGGTTTTGTTGAACGCCTTGATTTGTCCATTTTCTTGCAAGTGGTAGTAGGAGGTATGGTTCGAACGGATGTTGTACTTGGCATACAATTTCTTTAGCCCGGATGCTCAAAAGCTGGTGCCGGTATCGGTGAGGATGGCGTGAGGGACTCCAAACCGGTAGATGATGTTGGATTCATGAAGTCAACGATAGAACATGCCTTGACTCCTTGAGCAGAACTACCTCTGCCCACTTGGAAAAGAAATCTGTGGTGGTTAGGATGAACCTGCACTGGCGAGCTGTCACCGGTGGATGTAGTACCACAACATCGAGTCCCCACACCACAAATGGCCAAGAGTACTTGGTGAAGTGGAGAGGTTATGGCGGCTGATGCAAGAAGTTAGCATGAATTTGGCATGCCTGACACCTCTTGGTGAACTTGATGCAATCATGGATCATGGAGGTCCATAAGTACCCCAGTATCCAGATCTGATGGGACAGCTTCAGCCCAGTCTGGTGATCCCCATAGGAACCGGTGTGAACCTCCTACATGACCTGAGAAATCTCGACTCCTTGAATGAAACAGAGGAGAATACCATTGAACCCACGCTTGTAGAGGATCTTCTCAAGACTAGGACCACTCTAGAGGGTAAATTGCAGTGCGCGACGTTAGATCCACTCGCGCTCGGCCCAATCAGCCAGGAGGCAACCATTTTGGAGATACTCGACAAAGGGGGTTCTCCAGTCGGGGGGTCACTTCAACCTCTACATCTGAGGAACCTGGGGGTCCCGATGTGGAGGTTCCGGCAGTAAGATGACTTACTCGCGGGTCATCGTCATCATCTGAGGTGAAGGGAGTGATGAATCTTCAATGTGCCACGTGTATAATCAGATCAACCAGCTCAAGTTCTGCAAGTGATGCAGCTAGGCTGGCCAGGGCATCGGTTCGACCGTTCTAAGATCGAGGGACATGAGTAAATTCCGGATGAGATAGAAACTGGGCCATTAGCTGGAGGGTGTGCTCCAACAATGGTATGAGCTATGGTTTTCTGACGACCTAGTCACCGTTGATTTTCTTGATGACTAGTTTGGAATCCCCTTTCACATGAAAATGGGGCACATCGATCTCGAGGGATAGCTCGAGGCTATTTATAAGAGCTTGATACTCTACCATGTTGTTGGTGTAGCCTTCTGACAACAGGAATGAGTAGGGTAGAATGGCTTGCGCTGAGGTAATAAAGATAATATCCAGGCCCACCCTGTTGAGCCTGGGATCACTGAGCCTCCTGCCAGTGGGCCTTTGGGAAGCACCATCAAAGTGCATCTACCAACACAGGATGGCATGATCTACCGAGAGGATTGCCTCCTCAGGAAAATCAAGGTCTAGGGACTGGTTTGCTGGGGTTGGATGGGTAGCAATAAAATCTACCAATGCTTGTCCCTTGATAACCTTCTGAGGAACGAACCTAATGTCAAACTTCTGGAGGATTACTTCCCACCTTGCTAAATGGCCGGTCAACATGGGGCAGTTCAGAATGTACTTCAGTAGGTCTACCCATGACACTAACTGTACCTCATGGTGCTACAAGTAGTGTCGCAATTTCTATACTGTGAATACTAGTGCAAGGAAACTCTTTTAGATGGGGGAGTATCTAGTCTCCGTATCAATGAGCATACGACTGAGGTAGTAGAAGCTGTTTTCTGTCCCCTCATTTTTCTTCTGGGTGAGGAGGGTGCCGAGAGATCATTCCAGGGTAGTCACGTATAGGATCAACAGATTTCTGGAGACTAGTGGCATCAAGACCGGAGGTTGGAGTAGATACTTCTTTATTTCCTCGAACTCGGTCAGGCACTCTTCATCCCATTCGTAGGTGGTTCCTTTCTTCATAAGCTGGGAAAAGAACTTAAACTTGCTAGCCAGATTTGCAATGAATCGGCGTATGTAGGCTAAGTGGCCTTGGAAACCTCAAAGCTCTCAAATATTGCTCAGGGGAGGCATTTGACTAACGACATTGATCTTCTCCGGGTCGATCTCGATGCTCCAGTACCTGACAACAAAGCTAAGGATCTTCCCAGAGGTGACCCCAAAGGCACATTTCAACGGGTTCATCTTCAGGTGGTGGGAACGGAGGAAGCCATACACTTTCTCGAGGTCCTTTAAATGGTCCTGGAACTGGTGGTATTTGACCACCAAGTCATCCACATATCATTCCACCAATGTCCCGAGTATTGTCTTGAATATGTGATGCATGTCCTGCTGATAGGTGGCACCTTCATTCTTTAAGATGAAGGGCATGATCTGGTAACAAAACGTACCTTGTAATGCCCTGAAAGCGGTGGACTCCTCATCCTCAGGGGCCATCCGGATCTGATTATATCTGGAGTTCCCATCCATGATGGAAAGGGCTTAGAACCCTGCTGTAGCATTGATCAACAATTCTGTCACTGGAAGGGGAAAATCAACCTTCGGGCACTGATGGTTGAGATCTCAGAAGTCGATGCAGACCCTGATCTGTCCATTCTTCTTCCTAACTGGCACAATGTTGGCTAGCCACATGGGATACTGGACCTCCTTAACAAAGTTGGATTTGATGATCTTGTCAACTTCGGCCTCTACCATGGCACCGTGAGAAGGGTGCATCTTTTTGGGAGGCTGCTTAAACCTATGATGATTTGCAGGAAGAACGAAGTGGTGGATGGATACCTGATGATATAGTCCTGGAATCTCTTCGTAACTCTAGGAAAACATGTCACGGTGCTATTTCAAGAAGCCCACGTACCACTTCTGCTCTTTGAGGGATATGGTGGCACTGATGAATGTGGGTCTCAGATCTGCCTTGCTACCAAGGTTCACCCGTACCAGTTCATTGACCGTGGTGAAGATGCCCTCTTCAAAAGCGGGGGGATCATCCTCTAAATCCTATTATTCGCTTGTAGAGGAGGGATCACCAGTGGGAGAAGCTTCTTCTGGGTTGGAGGATTCTACTGGTAGGCTGGTACCAGCCTGAGCGATAGTGGTCGCTGCATCGGGAGATTCCAGTACTGCCAAAACCATAACAATGAAAGTCGTTGATCCGATCCCATCTGGTTTTCAGCCCAAGGGGCCACTCTTGATGATATCAAAGCAGTAGTGTCACGTTGGCTTGAGTCGGTTAATTCCAGCCCGGCGAAACATGCAATTATGATATACTTCTATTTCCATGGGGAGGACATCCCGATACCGTATGAGGGTAGGAGGCTCCGGGATCACCTGAGCCTGATTTGTGTAGGAGTACGAGGTGATTTTCTACCGTCACTTGGACTTGGGAATATGCCCCTCCCTTGTACCAGATACAACAAAACATTGCACCATGTTGGGTGTTATGGCCTCCAATCGATTGATTAGGAAGACATAGGCGTCATCCAGACCTACCTAGGGGTTAGTTGCAACCGCGACGGGTTCGACCTCACTGGCCTGATTCTGCTTATCCTTCCTCCTATAATAGTCGGCATCCAGGTAGCGGGCTTTACAAGAGGCGAAAGGAGACGCGTCACCTTGGAGTGCGCCTAAACGACCATTAAGGGAGTACTTGAGGCATTGGTGATACGAAGAGGGGACTTCCATGTGCTGGTGGATCCATGGTCTTCCCATCAATGAATTGTACGTTGTGTACTGGGAGATAACCATAAACTCGGTGCTGGAAACTAGGCCACCGAACTAGGTCTTCAAATGGATCTTACCACCTGGGGTCTACTCTATCCTGTCATATCCCTGGATTCTTAAATCAGAGGGAGTCAGGTTATCTTTGGATAACCCCAGCTTCCGTAGTGTCTGTGTCAGGATAAGGTTAATCCTGGAGTTAGTGTTGACAAGACAGCGGCGGACCACCACACCGTTAAATTGGATGGTGATGTATAGTGGGCAGATGTTCCCCTATATGGTAGAACCTTCATCTTCTCCAGAGAACGAAATGATGGTCTAACATTCAGTGTTCTCGACCGCTTCAGCATGAAAGGCTTCTGCAGATGCTACCTCCATCTCAAAATGAAGCGGGCTTCTTAAAGCATCAGCAAGGGCCTCACGCATATCTGATGATAGGAGAAGGGTCTCGAGGATGGAAATCCTTGCTGGGATGCTGGAAAGGTGATTGAGAACATCATACTTCTATTTCAGGAACAAACTTTTTCTTGCAGGAGGCCGCTCTGTGACAAGAGGCATGGCGGGCCCTGCCGGCTGGGCCGACGACTGACTGGTGTTGGGCATATCCTGCTACTCACTAGTTGAAGCCCACAAAGTAAATACCAAATGAGGGCAGGATGACTGAGACCGGCCTATAGCTGGGCGAGGCTAGTCGCAGAATGGTTGATGTAGATCTTCTTGATCTAGCAATACAAACAACGGTGGAGGCGAGCCTCATGACACCGGATGAAGAGAATGTGTGTGCTGAACTCTGCATTGGGCCTGCTGTCTAGTCTCAGTGGCATGCATGACCTAGCTGGAGGTTCCAATTGATGTGCCTAAATGACCCACATGGCCACGACTCTTCTGTCGTTGGTGACGGCTGGGGACGTTGGGGAGGTTCACCTGGCGCTCCCCATCGTCGGGAGTTATATAGGGATTTACCAACTCTGCGTTATTAACCGAAGCATACCATTGACCATCACTTGAAGAGTCATACATTACTAGGAGTATTCTAGAAGGAATCCTCATCTCTGGAGGCATGAAGTCCCCGAGAGTGTGGGATGATTATGGCATCGGGGGGGGGGGGGGGGGGGGGGCGTTGCTTTCCCTTGCGCCGCCGATGCTTGCTCTTTTGGGAAGAGGTCGACTGAGATGATGATGCATAAGTAGTGGCTGTAGCTTCTGAAGTCTCTGGATGATTCAGGCGCACATTAATTATACCATGGGCTTGATCAACCATTTTTCGAGCCATCCAGTCATCATACTTCTGGGACTCGTGGTTAGAAACCTGCTTCCACTCGCCCTCGCTGTCGCTGATGATGTCTGGCCTTACGACGACTTATGTCACTTGTGCTGGGGCTGGGCCCAGCCTGACTATGTTGTTATCGACCCGGTCTTGAAGCCAGTCTCTGAACACATAGCACTACTTTAGGGTGTTCCCCAGGATCTGATGATAGGGGCAGTAGTTGGGGTGATCAGTGAGGTTTGCCTCTTCTAGCCTTCTGCACTCAAGAAAATGCACAATCCCTTATTCCAAGGCACTTCAAAAATAGCCAGGGGACCTAATTATCATTGAATGAGTAGGTCCGATTTATTCTGTCCGAAAAGGGGGGCCTTGGAGCTTGGCCCTAACGAGGAGCCAGAGGATCCTGTCGAGGAGGCAGAACCTGGTTGTCCTGTCTAGGTGGTGGCGGCGCATTCCGCGGGGGGCATCTGCAGATTCTGAGGAAGCCACTACTGGGATGGACGCTGCGCCTATGGTGGCGGGCCTCTATGAGGCTTAGGACTTGGCCCCTCCAGTAATAATTCCAGCTATCTAGGGGCCTCTATTTGGACCACCGCGGCGGGCTCGACTCTGGAATCCCCCTTGCACGAATTACAGGGGGCAACGGCCGTGCCTAGATGGCCTGTTGTAGGGATTCTTCTAGGCACTGGGCCTTATCGGAGAAATCTCAAAATCCCCCAGGGTAGTTCTGGGTTATCAGAGAGGGAACCCACTCCATTTTGATATTTCATACATACATCGTCAGTAATTACTCCCAAGTCAGTGGCATGTCAAGGGAATATGTAAGCACCTTCCACTGGGCGATAAAGTCCGTGAAACACTCATCAGGCCTTTGTTTGCAATTGAAGAGGTCTGCGATGCTCGTTTTCCACGTGGTCATGCTGAACTGGTAGAGGAATTTCTTGCAAAAGTCTTCCTAGATGGTTACGGATCCGATGGGAAGCTGGCTGTACCAGATGAATGCAGGCCCCTCCAATGTTTGAAAAAAACAGCAGAGCTTGGCAGCCTCCTACTGCGCTGGAGTCCCTAACATGGGACCACACCTTGAGTTGAAGTGGGCCAGGTGCTGCAGCGGGTCCCCCGTCCCGTTAAAGGGGGAGAAGGTGGGATTCTCAAAACCCGGAGGTGTCGACATATCATCCACCCATGCTGGGTATGGCTTTCCATCAGGCAAGATTTTCACCTATCATGTTTCCAACACCTCAAGGTGGGAAATGAGTGCCACCATTGGATCATCTGGGCGGGGGTCCCTATCTTGACGGGGATCTCTAACAAAGAGCGTGTTGACAGGTTCGTCAACATGGTAAGAAGGCGCAGCAGCTCATTGAGCGGATGGAAGAATGACCCTCGGGGCAGCTGGGGGATCCCTAGCTGGGTCCCTTGGATTGTCACGTCATTCGGGAGGGGTTGGAAAGACATACCATGCCCTCTTTCCATGAGTTCCGGCCTCAACCCTGTCAGTGGGGATAGTACGATCATGGTTTCCTGGAGGCAGCTCACCGAGGGGGAGTTGTTCCTACCCCTACTGCCCTGGCCTAGGGTCCCCGTAGTCCGGCCGTCGCTCTGCAGCGCGTTCATACAAGAGTTCATCGACCAACTTCTTTTGCTCAGAAAGTTCTTGGCGCAATGTGGCCTTCTCATAGTCTTCCTCTATCTTCTACACTTAGGCAGACGAGTCGGAGTTCTTGGCAGCTTCGACGTGCTCTTTACCTTTACCGGTATTCTAGCTGAGTACCAATGCCTCAGTGGGTGTAGGGAGACCTAGATGGTTCCTCTGATATCGAGTAACCCTCCCCAATGAGTCTAATAGTGGTGGCACACCCTCGGGGGGTAAGCCCCCATCAAGAATCTCCAACTCATCCTCCTCATCCACTAGGTCGGCCATGTTGACTGTGAACCTTCCTGGGGGTGTGTCCTCAATACCGCCTAGCAAGTCAGGTTGCCACCAGATAGGACTGAAAAGGAGGGCAGCATACTGCCCCCAGACACAGAATTGCATGTGGGAAGAGGCCTCCTTGATGATCTTGTGGAGTATCTTGAAACTCTAAATACATTTCTCTTGGAGGACCCTACGTTGGCCTGGTGACTTAGGGCACTGAGCCACAGGGAGCGCAGCCATATCGACTAGATGACATTGCTTGCCAATGTCTTTGAAATGTGCTTGGATCCTGTGATAAACCACTCACTGATGACGAAGGAGAAAGTGCGTCTCCTAAAGGGTTTGGCAGAAACAATCAACCTCATCTGGGGTGAGGGATTTCAGCGCATGAAAATTTGGAACTGCCATGGGCCAAAACATCTCGAGGAAGTGGTCCACTGCGAGGATGTTCCATAAGCTCCTCGGCTCGGATTCAGGGTCTGGTTCTTTATTTCCCCACTTTTCAACTGGAGGTGGCTGAGGAACTAGCAGTGGTACTGAGGCAGACCGCTGGGACGACATGCCGGTGGGTGGAGAGTACGGCGAACGGGCTGACTGGCCACCAAATCTCGGGCTGTCCTCCGAATAGTGTAGTGACCTGGCCACTACATCACAATAAGACGGGATGATGGTCATAGTTCCTGGATCAAGGGATATGGCTACTGGTGATAGGTCGTGCTGCTGCTCGCCTACCATCGGTCCCCAAAATAGTTCTCCGCGATCTCTTGTTGAGGTAGAGAGCGCTTCTAGTGACGACGATGGTGATTGGACGACCGTAACCTGCGAGGGCGCCATATTTTTATCCTCATGGATGTACCTACGGAGGGAGGTGAGAATCCTATGGACCTCACATTCTAGGAGCACTAGGATGATGCGCCTCGTTCCTACCCTAACCCTTGACTCGAATGAGCGAGATGAGGGTTCTCGTGCTGAGTCATATTCCGATTCAGAGTCTGAGAAGCGGACTGGTTTGATCTCCATCCGGACCTTCCCATAATTCTTCTTATGTTGGTGACGACCCGCCTTTCTGCCCCTGGGTGTCTCCTCGGGGTAGGGCTGATTTCTGACACAAGGCCCTTTGGCTGCAATGGTGCTGAGGTGGAGAGGGTTTCCACCTGAGTAAGCCGTGGTGCGGGGAGCACCGGGACAAATTTTAAAGGGGACATGGGGAGGACCTCCATGGATAACGATAGAGTGGGCAAGACCTCCCCTAAAATTGGCATGAGCATGGGGAGGAACTCTATGCTTGTTTCCCCTGGTGACCTTAGTATGTGGAGGGTCATTGTACCAGTCTAGTTGAACACGGGTAGGACCTCTGTGCTGGGTGCTAGTGAGGCGAGGCTGGCCTTCATCCCTTTGGTTTCTGAGGTGAGGAGGACCTTCACCAGCTGCCAAGAGGACATGGGGAGGACCCCCATGTTGAAGAGAGACCGGATGGGCAATGTCCCTACATTGACGATCGGGGGTAGGAGGAATGACTCCATACCCAGTGTAATGGTCACATGAGAGGCTTTCGTACCAAGTATCACCATCATGGGGAAGGCCCTCATTAGGATTGAGGGTGGCACAGGGCGGACCTCCATGCCGAGCCTCAAAGCGGGGAAGGCCCACGCTCTCTGCGGTAATGGTGTGGGGAGGACCTCCGTACTGGGTGGCATCACTGTGGGTTAGTTCACGGCAACCAATACCTGTGCCGGCAACCAAGAGAGTTAACCCAACCTACCCGTGGGGTGGTTGGGGCCTCGATCCTGGTTGGGCATATATGCACCCCTGCTCAGTGTATACAGGGAACTGCTGATATGCGTTGATAGTGGCTCGAGCCACAATATCTGTTGACGTTGACGCTCCTTGGTGGGCGTCCTTAGCTTGTGCTCGACGCTAGCATCGGGTCGGATGAACCAGGGCTAGTGGTGCAGGTACGTGGCTTACCTACTCCTCATTCAGCAGGACCGGGCAGCGGTGCTGACGCGGCCGGGTGGGAGCCCTCACTGGGAGCCCCTGGAATGGGACTCTGACCGGGCTGGGCCGTACATCACTTACCTTATCAGCATAAGGCAGGGAGTCATCAAATCATTTCATGGAGAGGCTCCCGAAACGGTTATATGTTGGCATGGGGAGCAGTGGATCCCTGCGCGGCCCTCGGCGGTGGCGTTGGTGACGAGGTACATACGCCTCCAGATCTAGGCGGGCCATATCCCGGGTCAGGATTATGCCCTCCTCCTCATAACGGTGCACGAGGTCATTGATCACCCTTTGTTGGATGACCTCGAATGAGGAGATGGGTTGTGAGCGCCCTAGGGCCATGGGTGTAGAGGTTGTTGCGAAAGAGGCGGAACCGCGCGGGACTGCCGCGTTGGAATTTCCCCTACCCCTGCGTCAGTGTGCAGGCGATGATCACGTTCTGAGTGCAACAACTTGATTCATGAGAAGCAGGGAGATTAACTCATCAGTGATGAAAGAAAAACAAATCAATGACCAATGCCCCAACACCATTTTTTCTTCCATGACAGGTAAGAGGGATCCATGCTGACAATGTTGTAGAGCGGGATGTACAACGTTCTACAACCCCAATTTTTGGTGAGTTTCACGCTAGGCCCGCTATTTTCTTGGTGGGACCCAGTTCCAGATAACTAGATTCAGTGACATGCCAATCCATTGATTCCTTGAATGCTACTAATCTCTATAATGAGGAGAATAACTTCACGTTGAGTTCACCATTTCTATTTCGGACTCTTTTTCCAGGGCGTGTGCGTCCATCTCTTTTGAGGACGAAAGGCGCAGTTTTTTTCCCCACATTCCCACTTTCCAAAGGCGGGCGATATCTGCTCCTTGTTCAGGGAAGTTTGCTCCTTGATTGAAACTGGATGATGGGATGTTGGTTCCTCCTTCCATGGATTCCTCCTCAGAACTCGTCGCCTAGTCTGGGTCTCCCTTATAGACTTAAGACATTGTTCGTGAAACTCTTCCTAGCGTCATATCCTCATGGACACCAGTTAATTACACTGCTTCTGTCGGGGCATTCCAAGGGATCCGATCAGGGCAGAAAACTTTAGTCAGGGGAGTTGTCATGTTGGGAATCACTGGCATGTCTGGGCGCTGGGACACTGGTGTGTCTGTCTTCTGTCCCTTATTATAGGGCTTCTTGAGGGCGCAGAAGCTTGAGGCATCCCACATCGAATGCAGGGAATCATATGCCATGGGCATGTATATGAGGTTTTCCTTAGCTTCCCATGTTTCACACAGGGTATGCCGCAAGTTTAACATCCAGCGGAGACAGACCGGACTGATTAGAACACTGACTGGTGTGGATCAAATGGGTGCAACCCCTAGAGGGAACACTGATATTAGGGCCAATGCGTGGTTGGCTTCCCGGTCATTGTTGAGGGGAATGGGGAATGAGATGGCATGATTTCACCAGGATGTGGTGGCTCGGATAAGAATCAGGATGGATGATGGAGTGGTTGTATGAATTGGAGGGGGAATGATATGGGACTATCGTGAAGGTGATGGTAGTGTTGGTCTTGAGCCTCAAAGAGAATTCTAACGTATCCCTGTGGTAGGGAATCAATTTCTGCGTAGTTCAGTGATGACAGCTTACTACGGATTGGGGTTTTCAACGACTTACTACTGGATGGGGTCACAACGGCTTGCCACTAGATAAGAATGTACACAGATTACCGCTGAATAGGATCACAAAGGCATACCACTAGATGGGGTCCCAATATCTTAACGTCATGCAGGATGGGGGCGAACCAACATAAAGGTGTTCGGAGCGACCGAGTGTTGGGATTTCACCTCATGGAGGCTTTCTACGTACCCTACCTTGGTAGGGATCAAATTCCATGTAATTCGAAAGTGGGGAATTTGGGGCTTATGCTCTGAGGATGCCCCAAGTGTTGGTGAACCAATGTAAAGATGTCCGGAATGACTGGGGTGGTAGGCTTGAACCTTGTGGAGGCTTCCTACATACCTTGCCTTAGCAAGGATCGAAGACCACATAGTTCAAGTGGGCGTCGGTGAACCGACATGAAGGAGGACCTAGTGTCCAATGGGTGGTGGGATTGAACTTCGTGGAGGCTTCCTATGTACCCTGCTTTAGCAAGGATCAAAGACCACGTAGTTCAGGTGGGCGTTGGTGAACCAACGTGAAGGAGGACCTGGGGTCCAATGGGTGGTGGGCTTGAACCTCGTGGAGTCTTCCTACGTACCCTGCCTTAGCAAGGACCAAAGACCATGTAGTTCAGGTGGGCGTCGTTGAACCAACGTGAAGGAGGACCTGGGGTCCAATGGGTGGTGGGATTGAACCTTTTGGAGGCTTCCTACGTAACCTACCTTAGCAAGGATCAATGACCATGTAGTTCAGGTGGCATGGGGCTTACACTCTAGGCTGCCCAGAGTGGATGTCATGGTCGGTGCTTACTCTAAGGCCACGTGAGTCATGCTCGGTGTGAGAAACAAGAGGCAACAGAGACCTGAAGATCACGTCGTGAAAGGTGCATCTGTGAGAGGTGAAGTGGGACTTACACATGATCATAGACCAAAGAGGAATCATGCACTTATGCGTGGTTAGCGGCCCGAAGAGGTTGGGACTTACTCCAGGATGGAGGCCCGGTGGCGAAAAAGCCCAGCGGGAGAGGGATTCGGCACGAAAGAGAGGAGGAGCACCATTCGACATCATGCCCTTTACTGGACTTAGACACCAGAAAAGAAAGGAGGAGCAGTGGATCTACCTCCTACAAGAAATGCTATGGGATTACACCAAGGTGGTCGCCCTTTCCCCGCATAGGATGCATGGGGGGAAGTCATAGTTTAACGTCATGTGATGAGGATGATGGTGCTTGGAAATTTAATTTCTTACAGCTCGGACGAGGTGGGTTCACTCCGCAAACCTAGGAATTACATAACTGGTACCCTCTACACCTTTGTGAAGATAGGGGACAGGAAACACCGTGGCTAGGGGGTTTCATGGAGTTATCCATTGGGGGGTCCACGTTAACGTGGCTACATGAAGAATAAAGAGCCGTTAGCGTGCCTATGTGAAGAATAACGAGGTAAAGAAACGCAATGGGAAGTGGTGTCTAGGGGACTTTGAAGTTGCTTTGTGCGAACCTAGGAGGTTTCATGGGAGAGGGAGTTGCAGATCAAAGGGGTTTTTGAGTAGAGGCCTCGTTGAGCTCTGGTGATCCATGCAATGGACGGGCTTCATGATGGTGCGGGATTCACGATGTGAAGTTTCCTACCCTAGTAATAGGGCATAGGTGCATACAAGAGGTGCTTCGTGAAGCGGAAGGGAGTTCGTGAAAAAAATCCCTACGAAGCATGGGTGCCTCACGAAGTAAGGTCCTGTGAAGCAATGTGCTTCGCGAGGCACAATGACTCTGCCTTAACATTTGATTCCCATGTGCATGGGGGGTGATTTGTGAAACATAAATGCTTCGAGATGACCCAAGTCCCCATGGGGATCTCTTTCCATCATGAAGGCCCGTGGGCTTCACGAAAGACATCCCTCTCGAAAGAGGGGGTGAAAATAAGTCAAAGGGGAGGCACTTCACGGAGAAAAAGTACCTTGAGCAGCTCATGGTTCATAGAGAAGAAAGTGCTTCGCGATTTAAGATCCTAGAAGAGGAAAGGTCAGATGATCCGTGCTTTGGTCCTGGGGGAGGCCAGTATTTGTAGGCAAGAGGTGCCACAGAGCAGCGCGCACTCGGTACGAAGATGGATTCCACTCCGCGGCGGGCTTGTGAACATCATAATGGCTCCCAGAGCATCCCACCTCCGTGCTTTGCGGTGGGCTCGCGAACATAAAAGGGGCACATGGAGCATCCCACCTCCTGGATTCATGGTAGGCTCATGAATGTCAAAGGGGCTTGGGGAGCATCCTGCCTCCTGGCTTCGCGGCGAGCTCGCGAACATCAATGGGGCTCACGGAGCATCCCGCCTCCTGGGTTCGCGGAGGGCTCACAAATGTCAAAGGGGCTCGCAAAAGTTCTCCACGAGGTAGCTTCAAAGCCTTTCTCCTGAACCTTCTTCTTTATGATTTTTGGCTCCAACAATATCCCATTAGGATAGTATTCTATCCACATCAAGGAATAATCCCATTATAGGTTTATGGGAGTCTCCACACGTGGTAGGGGAATTATCATGCTAGAATATTCGTGCATCATCATCAACCAAAGTTGGAAAATGATAACTATATGTGACTCCTTAATCCATAGAAGAGGAAAAGAGGAAAATTTTTCATACATCCAAATATCATGTGAATATATAAGGAGTATATAATTCACATATGGTTTCTCCATCTACCTATGCATCTAGAGCTCCATCTCACAAAGAAAATGTAAGTGTGTTCTTTCGAAGTCCCTTCACCATTATCAACAACCATTCTTGAATCTACAGGGTAAGGGATGAAATTAAAGTGGGAATGATCACTTAACATATCGATAGTGTCATTGAGGCACAGGGGTTTCAGGAAAATGAAAACAATATTAAGTAGTGCAGGGTGGAAGGTGGAATAATGGATCGTTGAGATATGATGATATTCATAATATCAATAATGTTCTTCCACCTAGCCATATAAGAATTGTAATGACCCATAGAGAGGATGTGGAGACCTAACTTCTTGCATATGGCTCAATAATTCATAAATACAAGTAGGGGTGGGTATAACTATGTTGATGGTTTGTCCCATTTCCCATTTGGCCGCCATCATCAGCATACATACTTTGGAACTAGTATAGGTGTCATGGGATGGTAAGAGTCAACCACTATTGAACATGGTAAAAAATCCTTCCATCCTGAGTCCAGGAGATACATCTGGATGAATTCTATATCCCCACATTATATATTAGCCTACTTTAATAGTTTCCTAATATGACCCCTGAATGCCTCGTGACTATTGAGTTGGATGAGTCCTACCACATCAAATATTTATCCTCATACCACTATGTAACTTTTATAAATAACCTTATCCAATCATTAAATGGAATGAGTGAGTGGGTATGGAGGGGATAACCAAGAAATTCCTCTATCGTGATCAATAGGTCCCTCAACAATGGAGATACTTGCTCGGTGATTTCCCAAGTATTAGCTATAGTACAAAGTTCCTTATACATATTACTGAGAATGGGGACCCCCTAGCTAGTATATATCCCATAAGATGACCCCTACTTAACCATATTATAAATGGAAGGTATTGGTGCTTGAACACAAGTGGCTGTTAAATTTAGGAAATATCTCAATTAGGGAGTAAACTACAAATTAAGAAACCCATAATACCTGATATTGGTTGAAGGCCTCTTATCATCTAGAAAATTACATGCAACTATACTATAACCAGAATTCCCAAGCCCCTTCATATATGAAACTCCATCCAGACTACAAGACCCACTTGGAGCTCCATCCTCTGTTGGGATTTCCTCGTGAGAGGTTGAAGAGGGAAAAATAATATTAGATAGCAGATTTCTAATATATTTCATGACTACATTGACTACTTCGAGACCACATAGATAAATTCAAAATAAAGATTTTATCTTGACCTTACCAACAAATGATGTTCCCTATAGCAGGGATTTCTACCTGGGCATGATCTCGAGAGTTATCAAACAAAAAATATGGTAGATTATGATATACTGGTGGGAGGGGAGAATCTTCTTGAAGTATGAAGTTATAAGGTGTTATCTAGTTAGGATATGGGTAAGTGATAAACTATAGTGAAAGGATATTCTTTAGAATACCCTCCTTAGGGAGGATATGATGTCAAATATTGTATTCAATATTCTCATCCATGTCGGTTCTTCTCTTGGTTGTAGTCATTGAGGTGGAAGCCAAAACCATTTCCCTCTTTAATAGATTGTAAAAAATAAGTGAGATTCATTGGAGAAGGATAAAAAAGATTATTGGGAGAACTTGAAAAAATGTATGATGATTCGTACACCTATAATAGGCCCGTGAACCACTAATCTGTGAGGTTTCATCCCAAGAAACACTGGACCATGAATAATTGGCCAGTGAAGCATCAAACCATGAAGCATTATCCATCAAATTTCCAGACAACAAAGCATCAATATGTAGGGATATCCATATGAAAAGAATATGTTATCTTTGAAGAAGATTAAAACATTATTGTTCGTGGGTGTTGAAGTTCAGTTCATGGAAAGGGATCCTCAAATGAATCATTGTGAGAAATTAGCAGGTGATCATAGGGTTTACAGAGCACTCAGTTCACTGAAAAATTTGGTAATGGAAAAATATTCCAGGAACCCTATTTATAGGCATGGAACCCTCTTGCAAGTCCACTTGCGTACTTAAAACCTATTCAAAACAGGACCTATTTCTATATTAGAATAACCTCTTATTCATCTCGATCAGAACCCATTCTTATAGGGGGAATTTGTTGTATCTTGAAAATTCCGCATACAAGAAGAAGATAATTCCATCATAATCGGAAAATGGTTGAAATAAACTGAGAATAAGAGTGAAGAAAAATGTTCAAGGGGGATGAAACTATGAAGGATGGGTTGATCCCATGATGTATAAATTTCATAATGGACCACCAGTCTGTGTGGCATTCTTCCACTTCTTGAAGAATCCCACAAACAAAATTGTTAATGGGATAAGGTAGTGCACACTACTGGAAATACTACATATACCAACACATCTATACCAATGGTTTATAAAAACCATTGGTACAGGTCCTCTTTCCTAAATTTTTTGCCAAAACTATTGGGAAAGGGTCCAATTTTCCCAAAGGTTTTGTAAAACCATTGGGAAAGAGTACTTTGAGGCCACTTTTCCGAATGGCTTGCCCAAACTGTTGGGAAAGGGTCTAATTTTTCCAACAGTTTTGCCAAAACTGTTGGGAAATAGTACATTGAGGCCACTTTTCCAAATGGTTTGCTAAAATCATTGGTAAAGGGTCCACTTTTTCCAACGGTTTGGGAAAACCATTGGGAAATGGTATATTGAGGCCACTTTTCCCAACAGTTTGCCCAAACTGTTGGGAAAGGGTCTAATTTTCCCAACAGTTTTGCGAAAACTGTTGGTAAAGGGTACTTTGAAGCCACTTTTCCCAATAGTTTTGGAAAACCATTGGGACAAGGTACTTTGAGACCACTTTTTGCAATAGTTTAGGCAAACCATTGGGAAAGGTTGGGGTACCTATCCCAAAATTTCTCAAAATCATTGGGAAAGACCTATCCTAACGGTTTTGAGATCCATTGGGATAGGTAACCTTATTTTTTATGAGTACATTTATTGAATATCATCTAATAAATCAATATATAAATTACACACACACACACACACAGATATATATATATATATATTTATTTATCCAAATATATTCACAAATGAAACTATAGGATAGTGGTAAAGTCATTGATATATAACGTGAAGGTTGTGGGTTCAAACCTCTATTGAAAGTTTTTTTATATATTTACATATCCCAATGGTTTATGAAAACCGTTTTGAAAGATCTATCCCAACGGTTTAGAAAACTGTTGGTAAATATCTATACCAATGGTTTTCAAAATTTTGGGATAGGTATTTCCCAACAGTTTTCCAAACCGTTGGGAAAGACTATGGGAAAGACCTATACCAAATGTTTTCAAATCGTTGGGATAGGTATTTACCAAAGGTTTTCTCCAAACCATTGGGATAGGTCTTTCCCCATGCCAAATCACCCAATGAATTCTCAAACTATTGGTATAGGCTATACCAATGGTTTTGGGACCTATACCAATAGTTCCAAACTGTTGGTATAAGCAATTTTTCCATTAGTGGCAATCAGTTACCACACATAAAACCAATTCATTTGCAAGGTAGGGAGGTGATTTCCTCCCACATGAAAGACCTTCCCCTATGAAAAAAATTGTTCATGGGATGAGGAAGTACTGTCGATGCTCACAGATGAACCAAATTCATTTGTGGGGATGACCAGTGATTTCTTCCCCTGTGAACAAAATACCCCATGAAAAAAATCATTTTGGGTCTAGGGAATGCTCATGGGATCTCACAAAATAATGCCTATGGCCCCCATGGATGACTGAACATCCTGGTACTCAGTCCCTCCAATCCTCTATAAAAGAACCCTAAGGGAAACTGAGGAAGGAGGATGGAAAAGAGGAGATCGTTGGTGGAATGCCCAAAAGAGATCCAATTCATGGAGTTTTCTATTCCTGATAGGTAAAAACCCGTCACATAGAATTAAGGAGGAAATAAAATAATTCCCAACGAAACTTGAAACTCTTTATAGACACTATCCTAGAAGGCATAAACATATGACCCCCTTGTAGACAAGTACCCCGCATAGCATAATGCTATGTGGGTGGAACCCTTCCCCACATGGATATGTTCTACGTATAAGGAACACATCCCTGCATAGTAAAACAGTATTCAAATGAAACCTAGTCATGCATAGAACCAAGATATGCTGAAGATATCCTCACATAGGTAGAAACATGCTACACTGAGGGAACCCCATCTCGCAAAAGAACATGGTATTCATTGTGGGACCTCTTAGGGTGTTTTGTGCTGCAGCTCCCATAACTCCCTTCTATAGTCTCATTAGGCCCCATATTGGCCCATCTATAAACCAGTCCAGAACAAGGCCTCTTCTAAATCCTCCTGACATGTATGATCAGAACATTGGACACATCAATGTTTCCTCTCTATTCTACATACTCATGGTAAGCAGAGTCATATGTGTAACCTCTATAATAAGGAATACCCTCAAATTGTCATCAGGTCTATATTCCTATAGTAACGAGGGTTTCAAAATTGTAGGTTCTCACATGAACCAAGCAATTCTAGGGAGGGATGTTAAGGATCATTCTTGCCATTACCTTTGATAGTGAATGAGATCTTCCACTTGGAACCAATTTTAGCACATCCCTCATGGAGTAATGCCCTAACATTTCTTGCAAGAGGTAGCACTCTTTCTCATCTTCACTAGCCTAAGACATAGCTGGATGGATTAAAAGATGTGACTATCTAGTCTATGAAAATAAAATAGAATATATACACACTCAAGGACCTCTCCCTCTCCCTTTAGACTTTAGTACCACTCACATCAGCAGATTGAGTGGATCATATGATCATTAGATCCACTTATTCCTCTTATTTCTCACATTGAGCATGACTTTCATGGGTTTAAGGTTAGTGGTGATCATGACATGTACCTGGTCCCAATCCAAATGGAATTTCCCTATAAATTTAATCCCCATCATCTATTCATTTGGGTGTTATATATGGTATAAGCCCAATCATATAAAATAAAATGGGTATTCTATATATAGTTAAGCCCCAACCTCCATTACAATGGGAATTTCCCATGTATAATCTCCCAACCACATGCTCCAATGGGCCTCCTATATAGTGTAATCCCCAAATTACCAAACTATATGGGATTTGTTTCCCAACCAAATGGGAAACATAAGAAGCCACCCTAAGGTCCAAAAACAACACTCAAAATCACCCTAGAGTTCTCCGGTCCAAATTCTTGGTAGGTTCATATCCACCTGGGAGACCACATCTCTTCCAGTTCCCTCAATCCACATCAGCGTATGTCCTACACCATCCTTGACCAGGCACCTTTCGCTCGGACTTACTTGTCTCATGATGTTTAACTGTATGGTTGGGTCCTTGACACACAACCTTAAAAGGTGATGTTCTCTACATTGTGGCATCAATCTACGTGGGTTCTTATTCCTTTCATAAGGATACACAGGAAACCCATTATATGGGTTTAATCCTAACATCAAAAAAACTTCTATCTCCCTGGATGACATAAAACATCAGAATTCCTCACAACATGGCTTAAAACCAGCATTGTACTAATAAATGACCAAATAATCTCTAATTCATCCATAAATTGGTTCCATTTATGGAGAACGTCGGATACATAGATATATCTCTATCAATGGAGAACCTCATATATATACAAATGATTTTGAACACATGCATGTTCATAATTGATCACTAACTCAAAGTGATATGCATATACATACTTGGGAATGAACAAAGGATTAATGAAAATATCATAAATATTTAAGAGAGTCTTAGAAGAGAAAATAGTTCCCCCCAAAAGGGTGTGATCAGCCCTAATTCCCATCCTATTGACCAATGTGTGTTCTTAAGTTTCATTGGAAAATTTACCCAATGAACGCATTCCATTGGAATTTAGGTCTATGCGTTTTATTGGATATGAGAGTTGTTTGGTGTTTCTAGTTCAATGAACAAAACTTGTTGGAAACTATACGAAGGTAATGTATCGGATGTGAGTGATTGCACACAATTCAACCCCCTGTAATCAATTGTCGGGAAACAAATGATCTTTCTTCAAAAATAATATACATGCATATGCATACATACATGAAGTTGTACATATAAATATATTATATATTATTTAATATCAACATAAATATATATCTAAAAATATATATTCATTTATATGTTATATAATTGTTTAAATAAAATATTAAACTATTATATTTATTTTATTTTTATAATCATTTTTTAATCAATGTATATAAATAATCTATTAGACATTTTGACTAATTTTTTTTTTATAATTTTTTAAATATATAATTATAAAAATAAGATTCAATTTTATTATTGGAAGATAACTTTTCCTTTGTAACAGATTTTTTTTCATGTTATTCCTGAGCATGTGACATCACCTACTATGGCTTCATCTCCCATGAAGATACAATCAGTTTATTCTAGTGGTTCTTTGATAATTAATCCTCTATTCCAACTTTCTTTGTAGCTGGTGTGCCGCCTGCACCTGGAGATCAACCAGATCACGTGGCATCACCTGCTGCTCCTCATGAATTGGGAACAATGAGACTTAACTGGTCTCTGTCGTCTAAGGTTTCTATTCTTTCCTCTTTAGTTGACTTGGAGGCTCCTTTGGAGGATCATTTGCATGAATCCGTGAAACATAAATTTTTTAACGTGTTGGAGTCTTTGAACTCTCCTGAATTTGACAATCTTTGTAGGGAGAGCAGGGAAAGAAAAGGTAAGCATGCCATAGTTGATACTATGGCTAACTCTCCTAACCTGGAAAAGTAGGCTAGCATTAAGGAGCTTTAGGTTGAGCAGCCCCCTAATGAGGAAATGCTAGTAGAACCCATTGGAGGTGGGAAAGGAAAAGATGATGGTGTTACTATGGATCAGGTGGATCAAAAAGTCACTGAGGCGGAGACTAATGACCAACATGATGTGTGGAAGACCCCAAAGCAATGGCAGAGGGGACAAAACCCAAGAGGCCAAGGATGATGTGGACGTGGTTGAAGAAAAAAGGGATAAATTATATTTTCCTAGTTTTGTTTGATGATGTATGTCACTTTTACCCTGAACTCTCTATGTTTATTTACTATTATTCTTTTGTAATAATTTTTTTGGGCTATGGGGAACACCTGTGGTCTTGAATTTTCTGGTATATATTTATATATTTATATATATGTATATTATTATATATATTTATATATTTTAATAATTATATATATATATATTTTTTAGTTGGTGATTGGTTTAGTGGTAAGCACTCCGTAATACTACATAAAAACGGGGGTTCAAAATCCATTAGGCGTTGGTATTGTAGCAGTGGTGAAAAATGTTCACCGGTGGAACTATAACAGCTACGGGAACTGTAGTGGTGGCAGGTATTATAGCAAGTACTATAGCTGTGGTGGTACTGTAGCAGGGACTGTAGCAGTCGGGTTACTTTTCCTAGAATCGTCCATGGGATAAAAATTTAATGAGATTCATGCCCACTGGGCTTTCAGGCCAAAAATATTATTTAATAAAAACATCTTGTTAGGTGGGATATCCTTGGGGGGGGGGGGTATGACCTTCCTTTCAGTCTTATGTGTGTGCGCTGCATTTATGTTTAATGTAATTTTACCCCAAACACCTAATATATATGTAATTATAAATATAATAAATTTATTTATTAAAAATTTAATTTTATTTAAATAAATATATTTATATATATATTTAAATATATTTTTTATTTAAACATATTTATTATAATTTTTTATTTATTAATATATATATATATATATATTTAAAAACTATATATTTTTTAATTATTAAAAAATATTTATTAATACATCATATTTATATTAATTATATACATGTATTTTTTAATTAATGTTTATATATAAAAAATATTTTTTGAAAATAAATATGATAATTTTTTATTTATTAATAATGTTTTTTATTAAAAAAAATTATTAGCGATAAGAATAACACTCATAAAGATGCACATTTTTCAACTCTTTTATCTAGTGCAGATAAAGGTATCCCTTTTATTAGTGTTTTATGTTTAGTACTGATAAATGAAGGTGTTGTGTAAGCCATGAGCTGCGGTAGTGTAACAATCGAATGTTGGTTTCTAGACCTCATCATCCTAAACCCCTTACAAGCTATGAAATATCCCAAAGAAACACATTCATGTTGTGAATCACATGGTCACATCATGAATACTCCATGCATGTGTAATTTTATCTTTATCATATATTCTACCACCTCCAAACACAGCTAGCCCCTGAAATTCACAAAGTAATAGACTAAAAAGGTCAAGACCGTCCTAGTTGTAGACTCCTCTCAACCCCTTGGACCCATCAAAACCATTTTTGGGTTTCTTGGAGGTCAATTCATGGGTAGTTAAAGGAGATCAAGATTAAATAATTGTGAAAATTATTATAATAAAATAATAAAAACAATTATGTTAAAAACAAAGGGGTGCATATTCCATTTCTATGGCTCGCTAAAAACCAAGTCTCTAAGTCGGTTGAGCATAGTGGAGTTTGAAATGACAGACCAATTTTGAGGGCAATGTGATTAAAATTTTTATAATATTATGATATGATAATAATAATAATAATCAGAGTGATTTTTTTATACCATGTAGTGATCCTCAACTATCCATTCGCATGAGTTGGAGGTTGTGTTTGGCTCGGGATGATGAATCCATGGTCAGAATAAGTTGTTATAGCCGATTAGAGAATATCATTAAACTCCTAAAAGATTATCCTTGGAATAAATTGTTGAATCTATAGATGATACAAAATTAATTATGAATTAATGAATCTAGACCTCGGTAAAATGGGATATTTGGTAAGCTGGTTAAAGATATGGATATATGAGGTTTGTGTTATGTTTAATGGTTTGATAGAGAATTTGATGGGATATATGATAACAACTAGTGATGTATGAATGTGGGGAGTGACTGCATAAATGATAAGTGTTATATGTAGGAAACAATGTGTACTCATGAAGGAACGATGCTGTCTAGATGATTTAAATTTGACAATCAATATGAAGAAGAAGAATGAGATTTGTTGTAACCCGTGAATGAAGAATATTTAAGGCCTAATTTGGTTGTCATTAATGGAGATGAAGTGATATTAATTTTATTTTAACTCAAGCACACTGCACTGTTTTCCTTTAGGCCATACCCATTATGGAATATCATTTAAACATAAGAATACTCAATCACATCTCACATATTAGCCTTCAAGAGAGACCCATTTTGGAATATCATTTAAACATAACAATACTCACCCACCATGATGTTACCCATCCAGTGAGACCCATTTATGAATTTCATTTAACCACTAAGACACCCAGTGAGGATTTTTTAGGAACATACACCACACCAAAGATTAAAAGTTCCCACCTTTCATTGTCCCCCGACATAAGACAGGCCATGGATGGATCTGTTGATCCTTCTCCAGGCCATTATCGAGCTTCTGTAGCTGAAGTTCCAAGTGCCTGATTCCCCCTTTTCCACCCACCCCACATCTACCAACTTATTAATCCTATATCTCATGTTAAACCTCTTATGATGTTTCTCACATGGCTCTATGCGATAGATCCTTCCACATAGTCTGCATCAGGCTCTTACTAGTGTTCTTCACACCGGGGCTCCTAGAGGTGCTTCTCGCCTTTCTGATCACACCCCCACCATTCTACTCACCCTCCTATCCATGAAAACGACCTTCCATAAGACCATGTGTCAATTGATGGCCTATATAGGATAATTCGTCTCATTATTCTGTCCCCACCTAGTGCTGCCAAGATATGCATGGAAACACCGACCGCTAGTATGATAAGTGACAAACTTTCCAATATTTATTTATTTTTTATTCTATTGTGTCGACTAGTTTATTTTTAATAAATATTTCTTTTTTTATAGATCCTATATATATTATGTCCCCACATTTGATGATATGACAAAAATATGTATGATAATTATAAAAAAAATTAAATAATTTAACATATGTATTAATAAATGTAATTAAAAATATATATTTACAATTATAATTCTACTTAAATATATTTATATATAAATATATTTTTTAAGAAATACATACATAATTATAAATAATTTTTTATAATTATAAATTTATATATATAAATATATATGTTTTTTGAATACATATATTTATAACTATTTAAATAATTATAACTACTTATATATTTATAAATGTAATTTTATTATATTATTATATATATATTTATATTTATAACTAATTATATATTTATATATAAGTATATTTATAAAGTTATATTTACTATATTTAAAAAATAAACATATTTATAAATTTATATTTGTAAATATATCTATATAATTATAAATATAGATAAATATTTATAAAATTCACTAAAAAAATATATTTCTGATTATTTACTATTAAGTATATTTATAATTATATATATTTATATATATTTAGTTCTTGAGTTACAAGTACATTATACACATACACACACCACAAAAACAGACTGGAAAGGCATGCCATAGCCCCCCAAAGGGATAACCCTCCAATCAAGCCTTATTTATTCAATTCATGGTCCGAAGGTCTAATGGGAATGAAACCCATTACATGGACCAAAGGCCCATGAACTGACCTAAAGACCTAGTGCAGCATCATGGCTGCATCATGCCTATGTCACCATTTTCTTGCATCACTGCCTGCCAATGGAAATTCGCTCCCACCGTAATTTGAACTCGGGTCAGATGTAGCATAACAGGGAGCCTTTACCACTCGGGTAAATATAATTATATAAATATATATCTTTTATAATGTTAAATATATATAAATATATAAATAAATACATTAATATCACTATAATGAGTATAAATATATATAATTTTTAAATAAATATTTTTAAATAAATATTTATTTATTTATAAATATATTTATATAATTGTAAATATGTATTTATAAATATAATTATAAATAAATTTAAATATATATAAGTATAAATAATTAGTTATATAAATATAAATCTATTGAAATAATTATAAAAAAATTTAAAGTATGGGTAAAAAATTTTTTTGTAAGGGTAAGGAAAAGTTACCGGTGAACTAATGTTAAGGGAAAAAAATTATGTAAGGGTAAGTAGAAACTTGTGCAGGTTAAGAAAGGGTAAGTGTGTGTAAAAAAACATTATATAAGAGTGAGGGAAAACTAAATTCAATTAAGGGTAAAAAAATTTATGTAAGGGTAAAACAATTTTATGTTAGGGTAAAAAACATAAAGGGTAAAATAAAGTTATATAGGGGAAAACTAAAGTTAAGTAAGGGTAAAAAAAATTTATATAATAGAAAACTAAGGTTATGTAAGGTTAAAATAATGTTATTTAAGGGTATAAAAAACTTAATAAAGGGTAATCTAATGCTAAGTAAGGGTAAAAATAGTTAAGTGAGCATAAGACAAATTTAAGTAATGGTAAAAATTAGTTAGGTAAGGGTCAACAAAATTTTTGTAATTTTAAAAGAATGCTGTGTAAGATTATACTAAAGCCATATAAGGGTAAAATAAGTTATGTAAGGGTAAATAAAATTTAATTATGGGTGAAAAAATGTTATGTAAGAGTAAACTAAGGATGAGTAAGTGTTAACTAAAGTTAAGGGTAAACAAAAGATAGGTAAGGATAAAACAAAGTTAAGTAAAGGTAAACAATAGTTATGTAATGGAAAATAGAAGTTATATAAGGGTAGAACAAAGTTATGTAAAGGTAAACTAAACTTAATAAGGGGTAAAAAAAGTTATATAATGGTAAACTAAAGTTATGTAAGGGTAAAACAATATTATGGAATGGTAAATAGAAGTTAAGTAGTGTAAAAACAATGTTATGCAAGGGAAGAATGAAATTTTGTAAGGGTAAAAGAAATTTAATTAAGGGTAATTCAAAGTTATATATGGGTGAAACAAGGTTATGTAAGGGTAATATTAAGTAAACTAATGACAAATAGCAGTTAATTATGGGTAAAACTATGTTATGTAATGGTGAATTAAAGTTAAGTAATTGTAAAAGAATTTTATATAAGGGTAAAAAAATTATGTGAAGGTAAATAATGTTAAGTAATCATAAAATAAAGTTAATAAAGGGAATAATAATGATATTTAAGGGTAAAAAAAGTTATTTAATGGTAATATAAAGTTAAAAAAGTTTAGAACAAGTATATTTATGGGTATTTTTTAAAAAAAAAGTGTAATCTAATGTTAAGTAAGTGTAAACAAAAGTTAAGTGTGGGAAAGAAAAATTTATGTAAGGGTGAATAGAAGTTAATTAAGGGGAAATAAAAGTTATGTAATGTTAAAAAAAGATATGTAAGGTTAAAAAAATATTATGTAAGGGTAAAAACTTTTATTCCAAGGTAAACTAATGTTATGTAATAGTAAACTAAAGTTATGTAAGGGTAAACAAAATTTAAGTGTAAAATAATGTTACGTAAGGTTAAAAATAAACTTTCATAAGTTAAGTAATGGTAAATTAATGTTTAGTAAGGGTAAAAAATGTTATGTAAGGGTAAAATAATTTTAATTAAGGGTAAAATAAAAGTTATGTAAGGGTAATATAATGTTACATAAGTGTAAACAAATATTATGTAAGGGTAACACTTTGTTATGCACGAGTAATCTAAAGTGAAGGATAATAAATTATGTTTCTTATAAATTTAACGTGGTTGGATTTGGTTATTTTCAATTAAATATTGGTTATAATGAGTATATTTTATTCAAAAATACTATATTAATGAATAATGATTTTTTACATTCAATGTCATTGCAAAAGGAGGTACTGAATATTGAAGGATGTGCACTTCGAGCAAATTTTTTTTCCTCGAGCTGAAAAAAGATTCATGGAAGTCTTATAAATAAAATATTATATATAAATATACATTCAAAAATAGAATTTAATTTTCTAAATAAATAGGTTTTTACATATATAAATTCCGTAACACCAGAATAAAACAATGTCAATGCCCCTCAATACCACAACCTGATGTAATGAAACTCACTTCCACTGCATGTTTGACATGTATGCATCCTGGTATTGTAACTATAGGCATGGGTTCCTCCTCATATTGTTACCCTGCCGCATCAAAGGGTGTAAATAATTTTCATTCTAATAATGTTGTGTATTACTCTACTAATGATGGAAGCTCAATATTTGGTGTTGTAGGCGCCGCATCATACCACTAAGTAGAGGAATTCCCCAAATAATATGTGGAAACATATGGGAATGATTGTAGAAGCATGAAAGGAGTGCTTGGAGATGTTAGAAATATGGTATCAAGGAATTCATCACTGACGTAACTGTCGCCCGAGGTCCATAGAATCTATGATATTGTAGTCAAGTCCCACATAATCAATGGTGTACAGATTCCTACTGTAGGATGTATCTATGATGAAAATATATTTTATGTATGAGTAGACATATATGAAACATAAACCTCTCACAAATGCACAAGATCAGGAGTCTGTAGTGTAATATCTTTTCTCGGTGGTGCAACAACATCTTTAGGAGCCTCTCTCATGTGTCACTCTCTATGTCATCACATCTAACCTTTCATATGTTTGTGTATATGTCCTCTATATGGTGGTGATGGTGGAGGTATATCATACTTAATGGAAATAAAAGGCATATCATCATCCCCATGTGCCTCAGTCAGAGCATGTGGATCAGGATAAAGTTGTGGCTCCACTTCATAGAAAATCTAATATATAAAATGGAGAGGATCTATAAGATCCATCAGATCAGGGTGAAATACATCTTACATAATAAATTCCTCTTACAGAGGATCAATAATATGTATAATTTGATCAATTTTGTCTGACTGTAAATGAAATTCATTAAAATTAATATGTATCATGACCTAAAAAATATAATAAATGTTAATAAATATACCAACTCCTAAATTTATATCATATGGAATGTAAGGTACATGATTATGTTTCTTCAGTATAAATTTTCATAATCTTCTTGATTAGATAACTGGAATCATTCTATGGGATATCTGCGTGAAGAGATACTATATTGGGAAATCATCTCCCAACACTCAATGTAACATGAATGATCCTATGGAAAAATCATTGCATGTCTACTTATAAGAATAATAGAATGTAATCCATCAACATATCATGATGTAATGAGGATACATTTTATAAAGCTAAACTGTCACATGAATCGATCTAGCTGGTGCCACTCAATTTTGTTGTAGAGGATGAGCAATGCCACTACATCACGATCTCCAACCATATATGTACATTATAGTGAAGCGACACATAGAAAAATCCAATATACGGGGTTCATGTAACCTAAAATGATAACTCTAAAAAAATTAATAAATTATCACAACAATGTTACTAGAGTAACATCACAATATCTTATAAAATTAATAACAAAATTAAATTTTCTACAAAAAAATTGAGGTTTCACTTACATTAGTTGGGTTTAAAGAATAAATAATCTGTCAAAAACTATGCACACTATTTCTCAGGGGTTTTACGTAATGTTGAGCCTGAATCCATTTGGTAAGAAAATAAATATACCATATGTAATATCCCGTTACCTTATTTTTGTTATTTCTTGTCTATAATTTCGTTTTTCTCTTTGTTTTAGTGTGTTTTGTGCCTTTCAAGGATGAAGAGTGTTTGTGAGGGAAAATAACCTAAAATTAGGGGATTTATGTCTGTTGGAGTTAATGGTTCTTGGGAATAAATGTGAAATAGGATTAAGAGTATTTCCTTTGGGGTCTTGGTTGACCCGAAGTATTTTTCTAAATCTGTCTATTGAATCTGAGTACTAGGTATTTTCATATCATGAACTAGTTACATGATATGAAACCTTTTCCAAGATGATGTCATGAACTGGTGAAGAGTATGAAAAGTTTACAAGACATGAAACTGGTTGACATCATGAAATGTCCGATCAATGTATTTTTTAATTGAGGTGATTCTATTTTCATTGTATACGCTTTCAATAGACTTCATGTCATGAGCCCATGATTCATGTCCTAAAATGTGTGTGTCCTGTAGTTTTTTATAGGCAACACATTTGATTATTTTTCATTAGACAAGCATGAACCTATCTCAAAACATAGGATCCATCCGAAGTGATTTTTTGGATCTTCACTACTTTAGAGTAATTTCATTTGGATATTTATCTTTGTTTTAGTTTCACAAAATCTATCTTGATAAGTGATTTTTCAGT
The DNA here is from genome assembly GCA_963277665.1 of Viscum album. Taxonomy (NCBI): domain Eukaryota; kingdom Viridiplantae; phylum Streptophyta; class Magnoliopsida; order Santalales; family Viscaceae; genus Viscum; species Viscum album. The sequence goes on from OY728134.1 coordinate 425,108,166, forward strand.
TTCCTCATTGTCATTGGTCACTTCAACGATGTTTTACTATTTTTTGAGATTAGTTGGTCATGTCGTGTTGATTCTTATTGATGCTTTCATGATCTGTTGTGTTATCTTCTTCTAGAGGCTAACCTTTGTGTTTATTGGGGTGTGGCATGTTATTTCATTGATATATGTGTTGTTTTATCTTCTTTATCATATCTTCTAAATTTTTAATTGATTCTAAGAAGTAATTATTGATTCTAGGGTTCTTGTTGATGCCTTTGTTTTCTTCCATGTTGGAGGATCCTGTTGTGATCATGTGTAGACAAAGTTTGAGGTTGGTGCTTCCACCTCTAGCCTTTTTTTGATAATACTGTATTTCTCTTATTTTGATAAAAAAGAATTATAAATAAAATGTAATGATTGATTAATTGAGTTGTGTGTGTGTGTGAGAATATGGTTTTGAGAAAGGATTTCCCCCTTGTTTGGTAAAAGGAAATAATAATTTCAAAGTAATGTGAAATAGATTTATGAAATGATTTTCAAATAAGGTTTTTGATGATTTTTTTAGAAAATGTAGCACATGGGAAGCCTTGGGTACTTATGTGGAAGGTGTAGTAATATACCTCATCTATTGATATTATCGGGGGGAGGGGGGGGGGTTCACTCATGAGGTGTCCATATGGTCTTAAGGATTGATGTTATAGGGAATTTTTAGACCTATTGGTATGCTCATATGTCCTATACTCTCTATATTTGATGTATATATCTAGATAATTGATACATGTGATTGTATATGTTTGGGTACAAATGTTTTTTCTAGCCTAACATCTAGTGATCCTTGATGTTATATACCAAGGATTTTGGTTTTACTTATTTGTATTTGATATGATATGTGATAAATGATTTGAATAATTTAATGTATGTGATATTATTTGAAACTGGTTGGCATGGATTATTTGGAAATGCGGAAAAAGGGAATTTATTTTCCATGTTATTGATAAAAATATTATTTAACTGATTATCATGCCTTATTGTTTTTCAAAAATTTGAGCATTGTTTATATTGTTGTATAGAGACTTGTTATGGAACACCTGAGTGGGATCCTTCTAAGCCTATTTATCTAACACCTTGTGTATCCCTTTGGTTCTACGTACACATTGTAATGTATTTCAATGCATTGAATAGAAAGGCGCCACAATGAGGCAGAGAGGTTTTGGTTAGTTGTTTATGGGTAGTTGGTGGTGATATGGTGGGAGTTTTCTCTAGCTATCACATTGAGTAGATATTTTTGGTTTTAGTTGTCCTCTGTTATTGGAATTGTATCTTGGTGACTATTTATCTATGTTTGAGTTGTATCACTACTATAATTTCCTTTTTTCTAGAATATTTATTTCTTGTTTTTTTATTTTATTGTTTCTTCCATTTGTGTATATATATTTCATGTTTTCTACTTCAGGTTGGGTGAAATCATTCTCTCTAGTTGTTATTGATTCTTGGGTGATAATCACTAGCCTATGGATATCAAGAACTTCAGTGTTGAGTTGGCTAGGATATCGGGTTGTGAGGGTATCTGGGTTAGTTCCCAATAGTTTGGTATCAAAGTTGGGCATGCTTAGTTTTGGGAAGATGGTAGAATATAGATAGGATTTTAGTTACATGATAGGTAGGTTGTAGTGATTTTCCAGCCATCTCTTATCATGACAAGACTCAAGTTACACTGGGAAGTTGGGATGTATGTCTCCTGTTTTAAGTTCTTGTTCATAGTCTTAGATTTTTCTTATGGGTTTCTGGTTTGAACTAAGATTATCTAGTTGTTTAATCATCTCTTTTGTTTCGGTGTGTAGTGTTATGCCTCCAAGAAGTATCCCACTAGTTCTTTAGGAGAGTGTAGTGGATTCTACTTAATGTAATCAACCTCAAGTTCATAATATTATCATAGTTATCATGTGGGAATTTGGTGATGTCGACCAAAATTTACTTCAAGTCCAGAACACATTTGTTGAGGTACAACTAGGATACAGAGGATAAAGGGTTTGATCATTAGAGTTCTTATGTGAGATTACACCATGCTTTAATGGTACGAGTGATCCCCATGATGTGGAGGACTCTCTAAGAAAATATTTATCATATCTTTGACTTCTTGGATACACATAAGAAGATACAGGTAGAGTGAATTGAGTTCAAACTTGAGGGTCCTAGTAAACATTGGTGGATTCCATAGTACAGGTGGATAGATAGGTGGGATTGGAGTGGAAGGGTTTCAAGACCCACTTCTTTTAGCAGTTTCTTTTAGATTCACTGTTGATAGTAAAGTCTCTAGATTTCCTCTCTTTATAGAAGGGAAAGAGTTTGGTGTTAGCATACACCAATCTGTTTGTGAAGCTGGTTCATTTTTCTCTGAAGGTAGTAAAGAATGACCAGAAAAAGGATCAAAAGTACCCGTAGGGTTTACCACCAGATATCAAAACACATGTATTTTTGTCGAATATTTCTAAATATGAAGAAACAGTAGACAAATCAATGATGTTAGAGTTGGATATGCTAGGAAAGGTTGGTTATTATTCCCCTTATCTTCCACCTAGTGGCTACTTCATTGGTGTGCAGGGGAGGAAGAGGAAGTGGCATGATCATCAAAAGAGTGGTAGGGGTGGTTCTCAGTATCCAGACTCATCTCCACCTTTATTTACACCCAGTAGTTTGACTTTGACTTGCAATCAATGTGGAAAGGTTAGGAACACCCAACGATATTGTTTCGTACCTGCGAATATGTGTAACAGTTGTGGAAGCTATAACCATCAACTATGTTTCTATCAAGCTATGTCTACACCTCATTATATTCAATGATCATCATCCCAAAATTCTACTACATTGAAATCATATACTTCAATGTCTATAGGGATCTAGCCACAATCCTCTGGGTTGAAGCACCATTACATAGTGGATGAGTTTACAGTAGAGGTTGATGTGGGTCCAACATTAGTGAGAGGTACAATATTTATTGTATCTTAAATAGTGGCTGCATTATATGATATAGGTGTATCCCAATAATTTATATCTACCTATTTTGGGGATATGATTAAACTTCCAATGGAACTCATTCCCTTTGTAATAGAGTTAGAGACATCTATTGGAAAGAGGAAAGAGCAGTAGTTTTAATTCTCTTCTTATTCATTACTGATAGATGATGAAGGGTTAGTTTGGGATTTCCTCATTTTTTATATATATCTATTTAATATCATCATTGGAAATGATTGTAATATCGATCATCTTTATAAGGTTGATTTTTATCACAAGTGTGTCTCATTCCTTGTGTCTTATGGGAGCTCTCAAGTGTTTTAGGGAGAGCGGGATCTAAAGTCAGGTCATGCAGGACCTTCCAACCCAAATCTCATGAGTTTTTTGTCTTCTATTTCAGTTTATACCAATGATTTTTTGGGTAATATTTCCTTGGTTGTTAGGTAATTTCCTAGTGTTTTTCCAGATGATTTATTCAGCCTTCCTACATAGAGTGAGGTAGAGTTTATGATTGATCTGGTGCAAGATATACAGCTGATCATGATAACCTAATATCATATGGTGTTAGTAGAGATGAAATATATCAAGATTTAGTTGGATGATCTAATGGAGAAATGTTTTGTTCTCCCCAATGTTTCACCTTGGTAAACACCAGTTCACTTTTCCAAGAAGGCTGATGATTCACTTAGTTTGTGTGTGTACTATTGGAATTTTAATGGGTAGTGGTTAATAATAAGTATCTTGTGAAATATGTAGATGATTTGTTTGACCATTTAAAGGGGGAAATATGGTTTTTGAAGATCAATCTTTGGTCAAGTTATCATCAGATCATATTTTGTGAGTTTTATATACTAAAGATGACTTTTTGGTGTAGGTATGACCATTAATAGTATCTTATGATGTATTTTGTCTTAATTATCCTTCAATATTTATGGAATTAATGAATGATATATTCCATGGGTATCTTGGAACTTTTTTTGTGGTGTTACTAGATTACATTTTGGTTTATTCAATATTTGTGCCTAATCATGGGCACCATTTGAGTTTAGTTCTGGAAATCCTAAGGAATCACCATTTTTATGGAATTCTTTTGAAATGTGGGTTATAGAATAAATAAGTGATGTTCTTGGGGAACATGATTTATGATCATGTATTTTCAGTTGATCCTGAGAAGGTGAAGGTTTTATTATCATTGGAAGATCCACGAAACATATTTGAGATTCAATGCTTTGTTAGTATTACTGGGTAATACTGATAGTTCTAGGATTTCTTGAAGTTGGTGTCACCTTTGAGTGCTCTTACCATGAAAGGGGTGAAATTATTATGAGTTTTAATGTGTGAATCTTCTTTCAATGAAATAAAATTACTTTTGGAATCATCTCTTATTCTGATCTTACCTGATTCCAGTATGGGTATGTAGTTTTCTGTGATGCTTTTGGTGATGGTTTGGTTTGCGTGCTTATGATGGAGGATCATGTGGTGGCTTATGACTCCTTCCAACTTTAACTGCATGAGAATAAATACTCCACTCATGATTTTGTGTTTTCTGTTGTTATGCATGTGATTAAATGTTGGTGGTGTAATATTTTTTGGGAGATGTTCTCAAAACATTCAGAACATAAAATTCTGTGCTATATCTTTTCTAAAAAATTCTTAAATCTAAAAATATGGTAGTGTGTGGAGTAAATTCATACATTTGACTTCAACATAGCCTATACCTCTGGGAAGGGTAATGATATTGTTGAATCCCATAGTAGAAAAGTACCATCACATGCTATTCTATAATCAAAAGTGGATTGGAACCTTATGGGGCTCTTTGCAAAGTTTCAACAAGATCCTCATGAGCACGTTTTTGGTATGGTTATGACCAGTGTTTAGTTATCATAATCTTTTCTAGAGTTTATTATATTTTATTATTAGTGGGATTATGAATGAAGAAGAATTAGAGAAAACCTATATGGTGGGGAGACCTTTTTTTATGGTCTCTATCTTCTAATGGTATTCCCTAGTTTGGGGATCGATTTTTTTATCACATAATATATGAGAATATTAGTTTTGATCTATTTCCATAGTTCTTTATAGATCATTCATAAGGGAACTAAAAATAATGTATTATCATATGATACGATGATTTCAATGGTAGGGTATGAGGCAGAAATTAAAAATTTTGTGTCCCAATGTTACACATGCCAACAGGTAAAGTTAATGTATTTAAAACCTTATGGTTTTATCTAGACTCTTAGGGTTCCAGTTTGGAAATTTGAAGAAGTGTCCATGAACTATATTTTTGGATTACCACGTACTCCTTGAGTGGTGAATACTATCTATGTGGTGATTGATTGGTTTAAAAATTTAGTTCACATCATTTCAATCAGTGAAACCACTAATGTTGATGACCTAGGTAAGATATATGTGTAGAAGGTTGTGTAGTTACAAGTGGTTCCCTCTTCCAATGTTTTGGATTGGGATCCTAGGTTTACCTCATGGTTCTGGAAGATTCTCTAAAAGGTGTTGGGGACTAAGGTCGGGTTGAGTACAACATACCATCTACATTCATATGGTTAGATGATGTGTGCTATTATGATCTTGGAGGGTGTACTCTGTGCCTGTGTCTTAGATTTTGGTGGATTCTGGGATATCCATATGGGACTGGTGGACTTTTTTTATAAATTTTTTTAGTTGTTGGTTATAATGTCTCCCTTTGAGGATTTTTATGGTCACCCATGCATTTCACCTCTTTATTGGGAAGAGGCAGGTGAGGGAAATTTGGTAAGATTGAATCTCATTTAGGATATATTGGTGAGGATTCAAGAAATACATTATCTTTTGGTTATATATCAGAGTCAATATAAATTGTATGCGGATCATCAGCATCATCATTTTTAGTTTTCAATTAGTGATTGGGTTTTCTTAAATGTATCATTAGTTAGGTCATTGTTGGATTAGAAAATAGGGAATGTTGGATATGAGATATGTTATACCATTTGAAGTCACTGTGCATCTTGGGAGGTTTGATTATCGAATTAAATTTATAGTTCAATGGATGGGTATTCGTGATGTTTTAAAAATATCTAAAAATAGGAAGTACCATCCTAATCCATCATATGTTATGAGTTGGGAAGAAATCGAGTTGAAACCAAATGTTTTTGTTGTAGAGAAACCAGAAGATATCATTGAATCTCAGGTGAATGTCCTGCAGGGGAAGTCAGTTTCATTGGTTAGGGTATTTGGAGACACAAATCAGATTCTCATGAGACTTAGAAGCATGAGTCATCAATGGGGTAGTAATTTCCCTACCGCTTTCCATACACCATTGTTCCACATGAATTCATGGGATATAAAGTTTTATGGTACAATGTTTTTAACATCCCATTACCTTTATTCAATTATTTATCACATCTCTTTTCATTTTCTTCTTTTCTTGGGTGAATTTTGGGTGTTCCAAGGATAAATAGAACTTTATAGGGGAAATGATAAAATGTTAAGGGATGTATGATTTTTTTAATTAATGGAGTCAGGATATAAATGGTAAGAATAATTAAGTGGAAGTTCTTTAGGGTCCTGGTTGATATGGGGACCTTTTCTAAGTGTTTCTATAGAATCTGACTGCTGGGAATTTTCATATCTTGAAATTTTTACACAATGTGAAAACTTTATTGGGCTTATTCCATGATCTATTTTAGAGAATGACAAGTTTACATGATGTGGAAATGGTTCAAATCCTATAAAGGTCAATATGTGTTTTTTAAACCGAGGTGATGCCTTTTTCAGTATATATGATTTCCATGGATTTTAAGTCACGAACCCATGATTTATGTCTTGTAATGTTCATGAAATGTAGGGTTTTATTCACTTTACATCTAATTATTTTTTCAATTGATGTGAAAAATCCACTATCAAATCCTAGGATATATCCCAAGTGATTTTGGGGATATTATCTCTTTCCATATAATTTTGTTTGATGATTGATATTCATTGTAGTTTCACTGAATATCTTCGAGTAACTGATATTTCTAATTCTTCTTTATCATTGGATGAAGAAGTGATTTTTGGCTATTATTTCAGATCATTTTTTGTTGTTTTAATCCTTCTTGGTCCTTTTTTGATCTGTTCTCTAATCTTCCTCCAGAGTTTGAACGTTGTGTCGGTTGGAGTGTGGTGTGAATGTTTCATGATGTATATGTTTTTTTATCTTCTATAACAAATATTATGCTTATTTAATTGATTATAAGATGGAATAATTGATTCTAGGGCCTCTATTATTTTCTTTCTCTTCTTCCATGTTGGGGGATCTCATTGTGAGAATGTGCGACCCAAGTTTAAGGTAGGTGGTTCCATCCCTAGCCTATATTACATGTATCTTAATTTCTATGGTTTTGAAAAAATGTTTCATAAATAAAATGGAATGAATGAATGATGGATTTTAGTGTGTGTTAAAATGAATTTTTGAAAGAAGATGTGTTTCCATTTATTTTGATGAAAGTGAAAGGAATTTTCAAAGCATCATGGAATGGATTTATGAAATGGTTATCAAATAATGGGTTTTAAGAAATAGGTTAAAAAAATGTATCACATGGGAAGCCTTGGGTACTTAGGTGGAAAATGTAGTAATAATTCATGTCCATTGATACTATCTGGTGGTTCACTCATGCGGTGTTCCCCAACTCCCTAAGCCAGTTTTTCTAAGGAATTGTTAAACATTTTGGGAGGTTAACATGATAGGGTGTTCTCTTCTGTCTAGAATCGATTCATATATCTAGAGAATTGATGTATATGATTGTCTATGCTAGGGTATGAGTGTTCTGGATATCTTGACCAGTAGTGATCCTTGGTGTGATTTACCTATGCTTGTTGTATGTACTAATTTGTTTTTGATATAATATGTGATATTATTTGAAACTGTTTTACCAGGAGTATTTGGAAATGTGGAAAATGGGATTTATTTACCATTATTTTGATATAAAAATTGTTTAAATGATAATAATGCCTTATTTTCATTAAAGTTGAGCATTGTTTGGATATTTTTACAAAGACCTACTATGGATAACTTAGATTCTATCCTACTAAGTCTATTTAGCTCACACCTTGTGCACCCATTAAGTAGTGAATAAACCTTGTTATTTCTTTCAATGCAAGGAAAGACAAACCATCCAAGCAAGGAAGTGGGGTTTCTATCAGCTTTGTCTAGTAGCTGGTGGTGAGATACTGGGAGTTTTCCCACCCTATCACATAGAGAGATCTAAAATAGATAGTAAGTCATGACAATGCGTTTTTATTGGATATGAACACAGTAAGTTTGGATACATGTTCTATGATCATTATTTGTAGAAACTTTTTGGAAGATGTGATGTAATTTTTAAAGAAGAGTCGACTATTATAGATATTTATAAGAAAGAAAATTTTTATTCTCCAAATCATGATGGTTTTTTCAATCTTGATCCAATTTCTAATTCACATTTACCTCATATTTTTGATTTTGATAATTGTGTTGATGTGAAGAATGACATTCATGCTAAATAAGTTGGAGTTGATGCTTCTGATGCACCTTTTGTTTCTAACAATCTGGTTCCAAAGGCTATTAATGAATCCTAAGTTTCAATATAGAAATCATCTCTACATCGTACTGTTTCTACATGATATTCACATGATGATTATGTGTTTCTCGCTGAAGGGGGAGAACCATAATCTTTTGATGTGCCAAGGTAAAGTGATCAGAAGGATGGATTGGTTGTGGCAACAGATGATGTGATGATACCATTGAATGACAACCATACTTTTTAGTTGGTGAAGAAACCTATAGCTATGAGATCATTGAAAAATCAATGGATATATCAGATTAAAAATAAAGAATCCAGATTATTCCATGATACAAGGCATGTTTAGTTTTCAAAGGCTATCATTAGAAGAAAGGTATTGATTTTGATAATATTTTTCACTTATTGCAAAAATTTCTTCCTTTTAGGCAATTCTTGGTTTGGATACTAGTTTGGTTGTGAATATTGAGAATATGGATGTGAAGAAAACTTTTCTCCATTGATATTTAGAGGAGATGATTTATATAGAGTAGCCGAAGGGCTTTGTTGAAACATGTAAAGAGAATTATATCTACAAGGTAAAAAAGAGTTTGTATGGTTTGAATCATGATCCGAGGCTGTGGTATAAGAAGTTTGAATCTGTCAATTTTCATTAGGGTTTTAGGAATATATCTTTTGATCATTGTGTTTTTGTTAAGGGATTTAATGATGATGATTTTATTATACTATTTTTATGTTAATGATATGATCATTTTTGGTCATGATGCTTTTAGAATTTATAGATTGAGGAAGGTTCATTGTAAGAATTTGTGGATGAAAGACTTTAGGTCAACATGATAGATTCATGGGATGTCGATTTATCATGACAGGAAGGCCAAAAATTATGGTTATCTTAGGAGAAAGATATTGAGATGGTTCTTCATAGATTTTCAATGGATAGAGAGAAAGTTGTTAGTACTCCTCTGTATTTTCATTTTTAGCTTAGTACTATCCATTCACCTTTTACTGATGAAGAGAGAGTGGAGATGCAGTACATACCACATTCATCTTTTGTTGGTTTTTTGATGTACGCGATGGTGTGTACTAGAATAGATATAGCTCAAAGAGTTAGTGTGGTCAGTCAATTTCTATCTAACATTGGTAGAGAGAATTAGAGAGTAGTTAAGTATATATATTTTTTATCTTCTTGGTACTTTTGATATGAGATTGTGTTTTGGAAAAGGGGAACCTAATCTTTGTGGATTTACATATTCAGATATGGCAGGAGATATGGATTCAAGGAAGTATACTTTAGGCTATTTAATCTATTTTGTAGTGTAAGAAGTATCTTGACAGTCTAGATTGAAAAGATATGTCCCTTTATCTACCACTAAGTTTTTGTTTATTGCAACAGAGGCATGAAAATAATTGTCGTAAATAAAAACTTTTATTTGAGATATAAATTTAAATAAGTAGTGGTATGTTTTATTTTATGACAATCAAAGTTCTATTTATTTGGTAAAGAACCCCACTACTCACTTTTCATGGCAGGTCGAAACATATCAATGTTTGGTATAATTGGATAAGTGGCGTCCTTGATTCGAAATAGTTGGATCTCAAGAAGATCCAAATAGATGACTATGGGTCATAAAAATTGACCAAGAGTTTACCTAGAGGTAAATTTGAGACTTACTGACTGATTATGGGGTTGGAGATGATCCAAAGTTGAGTCAGCAAGGGAGTTTGTTGAGGCACCTCTTTATCTAGCCCCCCAAACATGCCCCTTAAATAAAAAGGAAAACAATTGATATAAAAATAGGGGAGTTATGTATCTTTGAAAGGAAGATGTTTTTTAGGGCTCAAGGTGTGGTAAAACATCTTTATTCTAGGTGTGTGGCACAATTATCAACTTTAGGGTAGTGATTCTAGGGTTATATCCATCATTTTTCAGATCCGCATTGGAAAAATTCTCAAAGTCTAACCAGCTTTCATCTATGGTGGGGTCTTTGATCAGATCCCGATGCTTTTCATCTGCACCTTTTATTTCCATTGGTCATTCTCTTTAGTGTTATCTAGCGCATTTTTCACTATTGGAACCATGACCATTTTATGTTGGAAATGGAGTATGTTTTGTGTTTGTTTTCAATCCCCTTTAGATGTTCAGGAAGTTTTCTAGGAAAGGGATCATACAGTTCAAGAGTACAATAATATTGAAGGTGGCATCATTTCCCATTGTTTGTCAAATTTTTAGGTCTGAAAATTGGAAAATGGAGAAATGTGTGTTTGGAAAAGGAAGTTGTGCTCAAGATTGTAAGTGTCTTAGAAACTTGTGTGTAAGGCATTTTTCAAGATTATAATTTCAAAATTTGGAAATGGAAACAAGTACAAGAAAGACATAAATATCCGCAAAAGGTGAGGTTGCATAGATGAATCTTACGCATCCAATGCAATGTCAAAAGGGGTTTTGCACGCTCATGAAGAATCTTACGTGCATCGAAAAAGATGCTTTGGAAACTTGTGCGTAGGGTCATCGAGTCCTAAAAATAGGCAACTACCCCTGGAAGACTTAAGAATTTTCAGAGGAAAATCTGGTCACTCTACTGCATGAAATATTTGCATGAGAAAGAATTGAAGATAGTTTATATTGCACGCAAGGTGTTCCTTTAGTCCAAAAAGACCAAGTGAACACTTGGGTGTAGTTGTGTGAATGATAAGTGTTGTATGGAAAGTAGGGTTTGAGCGAAAGTCATCCTTTACAACAATTTCCAAATCTTGCACACAAGTGTGGTGTTATGATTTCGACAAGTTTTTGAATATCCAGTTTGTGTGATCAATGCTTTCAAGTGAATAAATTCAGGACTTTGATGCAAGTAGTGTCTCGTGCTGAACAGAGACAAATACTACAATGCAAATATATTGAAGCGAGCTTCAAGTCAATAAACTAAGTTTGACTTCTCTCAAGGCAGTGAGCTAGGGGGAGTCAACGGAAGTGATCTGAGGGACACCATGAGCTTTCCCAAAACCATTGTAAAGGCAGTTTTCCTATCATAGAGTTACTGTGACCGATCTTTGTAATAAAAAAACTAGTGAAGATTAGTGGATTTTGGTATGACCAACACACTGTTGGCATATGCTCCTTGGATGTAGCCCTTAGTGGTGAACCAAGTAAAAGTGTTGTGTGGTCTCTATGCATGTGATTATTTGCTTCCTATTCTCATCACTCTTACAAGTTTAACTAGTTCCTACCAATGTGGGAACAAGATCCTTGTTTTAAAAGAAAAATTTTACACCTTCATTCAACCCTCCTCTCTTAGGGTATCCTGGGGTCCTACAGTCACTTGTTGTATTTCCCAAGAGTCTCCAACTCCATTGCTATGAGCCTTCCTCCTCTTACTTTCCTTCCATATCATTCACATTTATTAGGATCCTTCCCAACAGAACCATGAAGGTGGTATCAATCATACTTTTGGCGGTGCTATTTATAGTGTCATTTGGGGGTGTTACACTCAAAATAAAAAAAACATAAAACCATAAATATGAATAGCACCTTGAATGGAATTTGAGTTTATTTAATATACATCGTAAAAAGACATAAAACAATGCAAAAAAAGTTATGAAAATGAAACAAAAAGAAAAAAAGAAAAAAATAAAAGCATTTGTATGAAAAAATTTGGTAAAAATCATTGATGGGAATTTGTTAAAAGTATAAAAAAAGGATAATGCTGGAAATCTTATCACAATATTTTTTTTGCAACGGTTTTTTATTTATCAGTGGTTTAAACCCCCTCTAAATATTTATCCACGGATTTTTATTTTTTTAAAATTATTTTTTATTTTATAATCAAAAAATAAATATATGCTTATATATATCGACATTATACAAATTAATGTATGTAAATATTCATATATAGATATAAATATCTATAAATATATATTGATATAAATAAATTTCATAGATATAATATATATATATATATATATTATTAAGTATAATAGTATATATATATACTCACGTAATATATATAAATAAATATAAATAAATATAAATATAAATTAATATAAATATATATAAATATATACTTATATACATAAATTTGTATAATTATGTATAAATATATAAAAATGTAAATATATTGACATAAATATATTTTTACTGATATATATAAAATAAATTTTCCTATATATGATTTATATAATGATAAATACTTATTTAAAGTTAATATATAATATATTTTGTTTAAACAAGTTAAAAAATAAAAAACATCTTCACTTCTGTTGTGCTCAGACATTTGGACCTTGCCACAACCGCACTCAACACCGCTTGGTCGTGACAACCAATAACCAGATTCCACCATATCCACCAAGGATGGTGTGATACCATCAGGCTCTGCCACCATCAACCACCAGTGTCACCTCTAACCATTTTCTACTACCGTCATGCACTATCGGTCTTGTTACGTCCAAGGTTGCCCTAATATAGTCAAATACACTATGTTCCACCATCACCTATGACCGTGACTTCCTCCCACCGTTGCATGCTACCCCTTGGGGTGCATCACCCCTCCTTGATACCACTATCCACTGCCGATTAATGAATATCATTTAAACATAATAGCAACATCATTTAATCATAACAAACCCTCCACGACAATGCCCATCCAGCCATACACATTTATGAATTTCATTTATCCATGACAATACCCAACCAGGTTTGTCAATGAACATACATCAACCTAAGGAATATAAATTCTCACCTTCATTGTCCCTTGATGGAAGACACTGAAGATGGATCTGCTGAGCCTTCTCCAGCTCATCACCGGGTATCTACAGCTCAAGTTCCAAGTGTTTGATTTTCCTTTCCTCACACATCCCATAACAAAAAACATATTAATCGTAACTCTCATATTACATCTCTTAAGACATCTCCCACACCACTATTTATTCCATGGATCCCTCCACATAGTTTTCATCAGGCTCTTGCTGATGTTCTTTACACTCTGGCTCTGGCGGAACCTCTCACCCTTCTGATCACCCCCGCCATTCTCTTCACCCCCCTCTCCCTGAAAAAGGTCTTCCACAAGACCAAGAATTTACTGATGACCTTCATGAGACAAGTTTTATCATCCTTTCGAACGCCAATGTGATATGCAACGCACTTTCCAGTCTTTCTTTCTTTGGTTTATTTTATTCTGTTTGTCCGCCTATTTATTTTTCGTAAATTGTTCTTTTGGTATAGATCCTCTATATATTATATCATAACATTTGCTAATATAACATATATATGTTTGATAATTATAAAAAAATAAATAATTTAACATATTAATTTATAAATATAATTAAATATATACATTTACAATTATATTTATACATAAATATATATTTATTTACATATATTCATGATGACATATTTATATAATTGTAAATAAAATTATAAAATTATATATATATATATATATCTTTATGAGTAAATATATTTATAACTATTTATATAATTATAACTATTTATATAATTATAACTATTTATATATTTAAAAATTTAATTTTATTATGTCATTATACACATATTTATAACTATTTATATATTTAGAATGATTTAAATTTACTTTATAATTACACACATATTTATAACTATTTGAACGAACTCTGTCATTATATCATATCTATAAGTATTTATAATGGATTATATCATTATAAACATATATTTATAACTATTTAAAAAGGCCCTATCATTATAGACATATTTATAAATATTTAAAAGGGATATATCATTATACACATGTCTATAACTATTTATAATGATCTCTATCATTATACACATATATTTATAACTATTTAAAGAGGCTTTATCAATATACATATATTTATAGCTATTTAAATGGATTCTATCATTATACACATATTTATAACTATTTATACATTTATAACTATTTAAATCAATATAACTATTTATATATTTATATATTTAATTTTATTATACCATTATACACATATTTATAATTATAACTATGTATATTTTCATATATAAATATACTTATAAATATATATTTATTATATTTTAAAATTAAATATTTTCACATAATTATATATTTATATTTATAAATATATTTATCTAATTGTAAATATAGCTAAATAATCATAATTATACATGAATATATTTATGTTGACATTTATATAATTATAAATAAATTTATATAATTATATATATATATATATATATTTAGGAATACATATATTTATAACTATTTAAATAGTTATTACTATTTATATATTTATAAATGTAATTTTATTATATCATTATATACATATTTATAACTACTCATATATTTATATCTATTTAAATAGACTCTATCATTATACACATATTTATAACCATTTAAACAGACTCTATCATTCTTCTCATATCTATAAATATTTTTAACGGACTCTTTTGTTATACACATATATTCATAACTATTTAAATAGACATTATTGTTATACACATATTTATAACTATTTAAATGTACTCTATCATTATACACATATCTAAAACTATTTATAATGGTCTATATCATTCTACAAATATATTTATAACTATTTAAAGATACTCTATCATTATACACATATTTATAACCATTTCAGTAGACTCTATATCATTATACATATTTTTATAACTATTTAAACAAACCCTATCACTATACACATATTTATAACTATTTATATATTTATAACGATTTAAATAATTATAACTATTTAAATATGTGTATAATGATGTAATAAAATAACATTTATAAATATATAAATAATTATAATTATTTAAATAGTTATGAATATATAAATTTTTATAAATATGTGTACTATGGTAGAGTTTGTTTAAATAGTTATAAACATATGTATAATGATTGTTCATTTAAATAGTTATAAATATGTGTGTAATCATAGAGTTTTTAAACAGTTATACATATATGTGTATAATGATAAAGTTATAAATAGTTATAGATATTTATATAACAAGATTCCATTTAAATAGTTATAATTATGTGGAATTTTATTTATCTTTTACACTCTATTCAATATTTTAAAGGGGGGGGGGATGGAGGAACCTGAGAGGTTACCGTCAACAATTTATGATGGTCTAGATTCCATTGAACATCAAAAAATCTTGAATATGAATTTTTTTACTCTATTCCACCATGATGGGAATCATTGATCGATTCACTCTAAGAAGAACTCAGACAAAGATGAGGTTTCAAAAACATTCTCATATTTTTCAGGTTTTTTCGGGGGCTCATTCACAATGCTCAATAATCGTATCACATAAAGGATAATAAAAAAGGTACTACCACCCATGTTTTTGCATCTAAAGGTTCTATCTCTGAGCGAATTGATCTCTATAAATATTCATTCACTACTCATATTTCTTTCTCCAAAGGCATGATTCCTTGGAAAAATGTTGAACTAGTATAACATTTAGTATCTACATGGGGTTTTCGCAATGAGTATCCCTTGTTAGAGGATTATTTTATACCCTTTTTCCATCACCAGGTCTAAAAAACAATTCTTGTAGTATAATATTGATCAATTTAAGACTAGGCATCATTTGGGTGCATGAGTGGTACTTGAAATTTAACCTAAAAAAATTCTGGGAAACTAGTGATTAGGTATGGGTGAAGATTCATGTCTTAAAATAGGTATTTTTCACCAAAAAATTCAATATGAAATTACTTCATCTATTGGTAAACTAATTAGAATGGATACCCCCCTGAAATGGCCACATTTGGTCATTTTTCTCAGGTTCTAGTAGAAGTAGATTTTAGTGCCATCTTAATTGATAAAATTGTTCTGTCTACTCCACATGATGATGTGCATATTTGAATAGGGTATGAAAGAACCCCCCGACATTTTGTGTATCCTATAAAATCATTGAGAAAATTAAATTTTTATATAGAGATGACATAGTTTTCTACAATTTTCATTTATGTGGTCATGATCTACTCCATTTTCGTAAGAAAAAAAGAATTGGGACTGTTCAAAACTATGGAGACCAAATAGTTGATCTCGATCAAAATAATGATGCACTTGTCTCAATTAGAGGATGTGTAAATGAGATTGATGATCAAAAGCGTATATATGTTGAGGTGTCTTATCAAGGTTTAAATAAAAATGACCCTATAGGTCCTTTATAAGAAAATCAAAGAACAATTTCTATTTATGATTTTTCTCCAATGAATGATATTAGGACTACCTCCCTTACCCAAATAAAATTTTCTAATCCCAATAAATCTTGCACTGACTTAGTATAGAAATTTCACTTGGATGATCATGTCTCTTAGAGAGATTCTTTATCTCATGGAATTTATAATGGCCATGAGGTAGTGGAATCTGATGATGGTCAATCAGATAAATAGATTTCTATCAAAGTAGATGAAGATTATAGCCTATGGCAGGAACAAAAAATCATGGCCTCCAGACCATGCAAAGGGAAGGTTAAATTTGAGATGGAAATCCTAGGGAAATAAAAAAAGAGAAATTCATTGTCTCTAAGGGATAATTAGGAGGTACTGGTACCTCCTTCCCAGATTATTCATGATGTGAATTAGATGCACGAGAAAAAAATTGGGAAATAGCAATCACTAAATGAGTTGGTGAGTCCCTACAAAAAAAACCTTGTCGATTATTCCCATAATTTAAATATTCATATGAATGTACAATTTTTCCCTTCTTGTTTCGATAAAGAAATAAAGGTAGGAGGTTCTGCAGTCTATACAGGTACTAGACAGTCTAAACATGGAACTTATCCCTCCTTGTCTAGTGTAGGGGATGCGGTGAATATTGGCCATGTGGATACTGTCTCTCTTGATTTGAGAAAGAAAGGTGCATCACAACAGGGAAGTGCTAAGAGGACAACCATACATACTAGTATCAATCCAATGTATTTTCTAGATAGATACGAACTTACTTCTGTTTCCACCCCATTCACTAGAGATATTGCAAGTACATGTGTGAAAACCATTATTAGAAAGCAGATGTCTCTAATAGATTTAGAAGCAACCCAGAATCAGAAGTTTCGAACTATGGATGCTGCAACACCTATTCCATGTGTGACGAGGGAAAAAATCACTATTGACTATATTAGTAAATGTGTTAATTCCTCTTCAATTGACACTACTAATGTTTTAAACATGAGTACAAAAAACTCCTTTGAACTGCTTGCCTCTAGAAGTAGTGAAGATCAATTTTCATATAATGACCATGTGCCTATCGCTAAACTGGAGATGGTGATATGTGATGATGATCTCTCAGACGATAGAGGTGGTCCATGGATGGGGGTCCAAACTTGGAGAAGGGGAAGACATCAACATGATTGGGGTGGCTATGTCCCACATCATAGAATGAGTACCATATCTCAAGAACGTTGAGTGTTATTTTTATCTTTTGTTTCTTTTGTCTGCTAACCTTGGATGTTTTTTATGCTCCCACCTATTATGATTTTTTTATTAAAAATGGGCCTTCAAGCCCCAATATTTTCATTTTTTATAAATATGTGTATAATGATAGAGACCATTGAAATTGTTATAAATATCTATCTATAATTATAGAGTCCATTATAAATAGTTATGGATATAATTATAATGATAGAGTCTATTTAAATGGTTATAAATATGTGTATAATGATAGAGTATGTTTAAATTGTAATAAATATATAAATTGTTATAAATATGTTTATAATGATACAATAAAATTACTTTTATTATTATATAAATAGTTATAATTATATAAATAGTAATAAATATATATACTCACATATATATATATATAATTATGTAAATTTATTTACAATTATATAAACACGCAATCATAAATATATGGATATATAAATATATTTATGCATAATTATAATCATAAATATATATTTTTAATTATATTTATAAATAAATATGTTATATTTTTCATTTTTTTATAATTATCAATAATATATATGTTATATCAAAAAATCTGATGACATAATATATATAGGATCAATAATAAAAGAACAATTTGTTAAAAATAAACAGGCATACACACATAATAAAATAAAGCAAAGAAAGAAAGTCTGGAAGGTGTGTTACTAATCACATTGGCGGCTGGAAGGATGATACAAATTATCCCACAAAGGCCATCATTCAACCAATGGAAGGATGTTATTAGGGAGAGGGGAGTGAGGAGAATGATAGGGGAGTGATTAGAAGGGTGAGAGGTTCCGTTAGGAGTCTGGGTGTGAAGAACATCAGCAAGAGTCCAATGCAGACTACATAGAAGGATCTGTGGCACAGAGAGCGGTGTGGGAGACATATTAAGAGGTGTAACATGAGAGTTATGATTAATACGTTGGTTTCTATGGGATGTGTGAGGAATATAGAATCATAAACTTGGAACTTGAGCTACATAATCCCTGTGATGACCTGGAGAGGGGTCAGCATATCCATCTCAGGTTTCTTCCATCAAGGGGCAATGAAGGTCGGAATTTATAATATGTGGGGTGGAATATGATCATCAATAACCTTGTCCAGGTACTGTCATGGTTAAATGAAATTCATAAATGTGTCTATATGGATGGGTAACATCATGGTGGGTGGGTTATGTTTAAAAGATAGTGTTGTTATGTTTAAATGATATTCATTAATCGAAAGTGGCAATTGGTATCAAGGATTGGTGACACACCCCAAGATGTATCATGCGACAATGTGAGGGATCAACGATCATTGGTGATGGTGGAACAAAGCATAGCTGATGACAATAGCCCAACCATGGATGTAACAAGAATGACATTGCACGATGGTAGGAGATAATGGTCGTAGGTGACACTTGTGGTTGGCGGTGGCAGAACTTGATGTTTGCACACCATCCTTGGTGGCTATGGTGGAATTTGATGATGGGTTGTGGCTGTCTGGTGGTGTTGAGCGTGGTAGTGGTGAATCCCAAATGTTTGAGGTGGGGAGATGCACAACATAAGTAAAGATGTTTTTAATTTTTCAAAATGTTTAAAAAAATATTATATATTAACTGTAAATACATATTTATTATTACATATAAATCAGAATTAGTCAAATATATTTTATATATATCAATAAAAATATATTTATACAAATCAATATATTTTTATATATTTATAGATAATTATATTTCTTTATACAGATTAATAAATATTTATATTAATTTGTATTTTTATTCATTTATATATATTATATGGGTATATATATAGACTATTTTATTTAATAATATATATATTATATATCTATGAAAATTTATTTATGTTAATATATATTTATAGATATTTATATCTTTTTATGAATATTTATATAAATTTTTATATATAATTTGTATATTTATATATATATATACAAATATTTATTTTTAATTATATAATAAATAATAAATTTTAAAAAACAAAAAACCGTGGGAAAATATTTAGCGATGGTTTAAACCACTGATAAATAAAAGACTGTTTAAAAAAACTATTGTGAAAGGATTCACAGAATCAAAATGTTATTCTTTAATTAAATTTTTTACCTATTTCCATTAATCACTTCTACAAAAACGCTCATTAGAGAACACCAAAAGATGTCACCAGTGGGCCACCTTTGGCAGTGGATGTAGGCCCAATGCTAAAGGCCATTAGTGACCGCTAGAGGCTATCATTATAGGCCATCCTCAAATGACTGGGGCATTGATCGGAGGGAATACCATCAACAAAAACTTTGGTAGTTAATGATTTTTATTCAAACATAAGGATACATCGACCACAAAAGGCAATATCTTATGATCTTTGAATTATTTTAGAATTAGTGACCACCAATGACAATCGATAACCTACAGATTTTTAAAAAAAAAATCATTGTTTCACATCACCATATAGAAAAAACTAACAAACAACAGAAATAAAAAATAGAAATAAAAAATATCAACTATACTGAAACTCCTCATTTTCTCGGTGTCACATGAATGCAAAAAAATATAACCAAAGTACTTGTCGAATGGATGAAGCTATCCACCAGAAATACCACAATACCTGAGAAACATGGGAATGTAAAAGACTATGCAACCATAGTTGAAGAACTAGAAATGATAGAACCAAAACCAAAGACACCATAAAATTAAAAGGATAATAGTTGAATAAAAAATAGAGAACATATTTGATTTTTTACATGCTTTGATCCAAATTGGACCTACATGCATCTAGTAGTGGTGTTGAGGTTTCACTTTGTAATATATCTAGATCATATTACAAGAGAAGACTAGTTCAATCCAATGAATATTCAAACAACCTAAATTAATATATAAAATAGGATAATAAATTTAAAATAAAAATTAATGAAACACTTTTAGAGTTTGGATTCAATTACCAAGAACTCAGATATGCTTGAAATAGACTCGTTGAAAATTAAGGCCTCCATAATCAAATAAAAACTAAAGAAAATTTTCTCCAATGTGTAGGTTTTCAAGCCACAAGACAACTGGATCCACTCTAACATCACCAAAATCTCTATGGATCAAGGTCACATGAACCAACGAAACACCAATTTGAATGAAAACCATCCCCTCTATTAATCTCTCTAAAACTCTATCAAATCAGTTCTAGAATTGACAAAATTAGTGATAACCCTTAGATTTAATCTTATTCTAAAAAGAAGAAGAAACCCTTAGATGGATAATGATTCTTCACTATAGGTACTTAAGGATCCAATGATAATATGGTTTGATCATTAAATTAAAACAAACCAACATCCAATCATATATGTGGATTTTAAATATTATCCCAATGCTTTATAAATTTGGAAAAGAGAGAGTAGAGTGGGATATATGGCCATGGGATATCAGGAAAAGGCTTATGTAGTTGATCTAGGTTAAGAATCACTGAGAAAGAACATGCACTACAACACAAATAGAAACATTCTTGACCATAAAATTAATAGGGATCAAAGAATAAAGTTATAACCAAGTAGAGTGGGAAGATAAATACAACCTATTGTTTGTTCCCCCATAAATAAATGGAAGGCCATCAGATAAAATAAAACCAATAAATAAAATGGATTTACTTTATACTTCAAGTGAATTAAAATTAAAACACCACTTCAAATTATTATCCCAAATGAATAGTGATATCCACCTTGTTATAAAGAGAGACACTACTGGAAATCTGACCTTTCCCAACGCTTCTATACCAACGGTTCATAAAAACCGTTGGTATAGGTTCCCTTTCCCAACGGTTTGGCCAAACCGTTGGGAAATCCCACTTTGATGCCACCTTTCCCAACGGTTTGGGAAAACCGTTGGGAAAGCCCACATTTTGGGGACCTTTCCCAACGGTTTTGGCCAAACCGTTGGGAAAACCCACATTGTGGGGACCTTTCCCAACGGTTTTGGCCAAACCGTTGGGAAAACCCACATTGTGGGGACCTTTCCCAACGGTTTTGGCAAACCGTTGGGAAAGGTATACCCTTTCCCAACGGTTTTGGCCAAACCGTTGGGAAAGGTCCAATTTGTGGACATCTTTCCCAACGGTTTGGCCAAAACCGTTGGGAAAGGGTATACCTTTCCCAACGGTTTGCCAAAACCGTTGGGAAAGGTCACCCATGAATCAACCTTCACCCAGAATCAAATCCAGGCTCAAAATCTACTCCAACGGTTGTCAAAACCGTTGGTATAGGTCTATACCAACGGTTTTGACAACCGTTGGTATAGATCCTTTGATTTTTTATCATTTCTTCTTACCCAGAACATTATATAAATCAAAATTTAATATAATTATGAGAATACATATATATATTTATGTAATTATATACACAAAAGTCATGTTAGGTTAGTGGTTAAGTCGTTCAATAATAAACTAGGGGTGCTGGGATCAAATCCCAGCGAATGTTTTTTTTTGAAATACATATACCAACGGTTCCACAACCGTTGGTGAAGATTTTCATATTAATTATACCAACGGTTTCCAAAACCGTTGGGATAGGTCTATACCAACGGTTTGGGGAAAACCGTTGGTATAGACCTATCCCAACGGCTTACTTGGCCACGGTTCTCCAAACCGTTGGTATAGGATATACCAACGGTTTGGAGGCATATACCAACAGTTCCAAACCGTTGGTATATGTTAGTTTTCCAGTAGTGAGATACCAGAGTGAGAGGTGTTTCTTAAGACTGAGAAAAAAAGTGGATGAAATCATTCTTTTTTCACATGATTATTTTGGTTTCTTGATACTTATATAGTTTTATTCTTACTATTTGATATATGAGTGAGAAAACTAAGAATATAATACATAAGGGTTGCCACTTATAAAACCATATGTGAAGAAGAAGTTAACTTGGATTTCTAGCAGTGAGAATGATTATGGTTATTATGTTCTGACTTGTGAATAACATAGATATTATACATACTGTATTACATGAACATTATATAAACTTTATTATTCACACATAATGTGTAGTAAGTGGAGTTTGTGTGTGTACATTGATGTGATACATGATGAAGGATATCATTTCATTGTAGAAGCTTGAAGAAGGAAGTAAATTCAGGTTTAGTGTTCAACTACCTGAAGAAGAAGATATGGAATATATATTTTATAAAAGTTGTTATTTTATTTGGAAAATGGAATTCATGTCATATTTTTAAGATCGTATTGAATCCTCATATGATATATCTTCAAGAGTCTCTATTTGGTTGTGTCGACCGGGAGTTGTGCATGAGACAAATCAAATAAAATTATAGATTATTGAATGTGTCAAGAATGTATTGAAAGAGTCCCTTGATAAGAATATGGAAGAAGAAGTTGTTCATTACACTACTTCAAAATTAATATGGTCGATGATGGAATATCTATATGAAATAAATATATTTTAAGTCTAAATATGAATCTTTTAAAGATCCAATTTTGAAGTCCCTTGAAGAGGAGTCTCACCTGTCCAAGAGATAAAAAAAGAACAAGTATAAGTCCAATAAATTGGGTTCACCTATTCAGGTCAACAAAAATGAATCATTGTGCATTTAAGATTCTAACCCAAAAGAAGATATCTCTTGTAAATATGAATATAAAGATTTTATATCAACTTAATGTGAGGATATAACAACAACTTAATAAGGTAAATCTTGAAATTGTTAGTGCATCCCAATAAGAGGAGACTCAAGCCTTGAGAGATGATAAGTTAATAGAGAAAAGTGATGTGATCGATGAACCAATTAATTAGTTGAAAGTAAAAAAATATTATTATAGGGACACTGAATGAAATTATATAATTTTTAGTGATAGATAAATTTCAAGCGTGACTACAATATATTAGGGGTATAGAAGATAGAGAGTAGATCCATATTGAATAGAGAAGTATATTCAATTGATGAGATCAACCAAAATCAATTTACTAGTTCAATGGTTCAGGGATAACATTATTTTACTTTTTTAATGGATAAAAGGAAACCCGAATGCCTAAAATAAGAATCATTACACAGTGACTCAAAAATAATGGGAATCAATAAATAATGACGAAATTGCATCATTGATGTCTAATGAAACATCATATTTGAGTAACATACAATATGGGAAATTACCACTTTGGAAAAAATCAGCTGATCTTTTGGTGTATGAATATGATGAGGATAAGTAGTCCAATACATTGATAGTGGTAAAAGGGTTTTAATGATAAGAATGGTTTAATTTCTTAGAGATTTTATCTATCACGACCTGTCCCCTAGGGCCCAAGCTGTTACTACCTGAAGCCCACCTTCCACAAGCCAGGGTTTGGCGACTAGTACCAGAAAGGAATTTCCCTAAAATGGGAAAGCATTGCCTAAAAACCTATACACACATAGATAGGGTACACTGCACACAAGTAAAACACAACAGAAGAATAATGGTGCAACCACAACTAAAAACCACCACATAGTGTAAAAGTATGTACTGAAGTAAAGGGGGATAGAATACAATCCCAACTGAAATGGAAATACAAAAAAGGGAAAATATCTCTTGAGGTCGTCTGCCAAGGATTCTACCTAAAGGGTAAGTATTGATCGTCATTGTGGCTCTCCATGTCAACTGGTCACCTCCGTACACTGTCAAGTCCTGGCTCCTTGAGACTTAGTCAAATCTACCCATTGTCTTCACAAGACAGAACAAGGTGGGGGTGAAGCCCATGGAGGGGTGAGTATAACAATACACAGTAGGGACCCTGAGACCCCTGAAGGTCTCTCAGAATTCCACAAAGGAAAAACCACAAAGCATGATCTCAATCGAAAAGCACAAAGAAAAATACAACTCACACCAGATTTAACTTAAGTACAGAAGTACATATGTTTAGTCATAAAGCTAGATCATCTTATTCTTTCATGAGGCTCTGCTGATGACCCACACAGGATCACTCGGTGCTGATCCACATAGGATATCTCGGTGCTGATCCACACAGGATCGCTCAGTGCTGATCCACAAAGGAATGCTCAGTGCTGATCCACATAGGATCACTCATTGCTGATCCACAAAGGATCACTATTCATTCTTCACATCTCATCCAACCACTGGATTCCTGCCCAAAGCACACATGATTCCGGGAGGATCTTCTCCTCAAGGCATCGGTCGTATTTCAACTAGCACGAAGTACCATCCCTTTGAACCGACATGTCATAAGGGTTCCAACGCAATAGATGGTGCATCAACCGGACGCCCGGTCTGTAAGTTATAGGCATTTTAGTGTTGAGGGACAAGTTGGATTTGGGTACAATCCAACCCATCCAAAATCCAAATTTCTCCGAAACTCACATGGAGTATCACAAAAGGACCACCTCATCCAAAGGGTTCCTGCACTATATATGGTTTGTCGAGCAGATTTCTAGTTTAGGAGATATGACAAAATAAGTGTAACTAGGTTGAAAGGGGTCCAGGTCTGGTCTGACCCGATCAGACCAACCCGAACTAACCTAGTCTGGGTCGACCTGATCTGATTTGGGTGAACCCAAACTTGGGTCATGTACATGGCTTCATTATCCGAGGCGCACCACGACCCATCGTGGGAACAACTTTCGCCGCCCAGGAACGCCGTTGGGATACGCCTCCTCCAGCGTCGTGACCCGTAGCAGCCGCGGTTTCCTTCGAACATGTACGCCGTAGGGGCACACCTCCTTCAGCACCACGGTCATGGCTTCTGACACCCAGGTGTGCGACTGGGGTGTGCATCTCACTCCAACTTCTGGATGGGTCGGTGGCCCATCTCTTCTCCACCGGGCACACGGCTGGTGCCCCTGCGTGTCGTCTTACCTTCTTGTTACCCATGAGAAACGCAACCAAAACTGAAAATTATAGAGGGTCCGGGCCTTGTTCATTTGGCCTGCACCCTCCCCGTTATCATTAACTTGGGTAATATTTCAATAAAAGTAAAAATCTTAATTAAACAGCCAAAACCCCTACCTTGAGTTCATTGGAAGTCGCTGTGAACAAGGAAGGAGTGTCCTCGTCTGAGGGTGTTGCAGACGAAGGATAAGGTTCATGTCCTTTGGCTCACATCTTCAGATCCTACAATAGTTGTCAAAGCCTCATCCTAGGTCGGTGGAAGGCTCCAAGACACTTCATTAGAGGTTCCTCTTTTGAGTTCCAAATACCCATGCCTATGCTTTGTTTAAATAGACTAAAGATAGGATCAACACACCGCACAATTAATGAGGCTAATTAATGAATTGAATTAATGAACCTATTAATTCTCCCAATGGTGTGGCTACACAAACAAGTGTAACCATCCATTTAATGTTCTAAAAAACTAGCATTCCTGCCATCGTCACTCAATAGTTACAAGAAAGAAATAAAATAACTCATTGAGTGATTTTTTTTATTTTTTTGTAATGTCCAAAAATTAACTTTTTTGCCTGACCCTTTCCCATCAAAGTTAAGCTTCCCTTAAGTGAATCTCGACATTTTAGATTCAACGATTCCCTCAGATTTTTAATCTAAGCACTGGTTAAAAAGATAGAATTCGCCGACTGCACGTTTACTGAATGTACCTTAAAAAATTTTCAAAACTCCATTCTAGGCTCTCTGGGCCTCGAAATCATATGCTTTCAATTTTTTCAGACTCCTAATAATTCCATTTAATTTAAAAAAATTACATGGAATTTATAGGTCTCTAAATTCTCCCCTCAGGGATTTTTATCCTCAAAATCTATAGCAAAATCTAGGGAAACAAATGGGGGTACTGAGCATGTTTATGAGCCTCCCGCTCCCATGTTCTATCTTTGAGGTTCTTGTGCTGCCACTGACCTCACCCCAGAGGAATTGACTGCCCACGAAGGACCCACTTCTATCTATCTTCTATCTCTACTAGGAACTCTGCAAACTTCTCCCCATCGTCGATGTCCAGCTCTCCCCAGTTGATAACATGTGATGGATCATGCACATACCTCCTCAGCTGCGACACATGGAAAATATTATGCACCCGGTGAATCTATGGGGGAAGTGCTAGATGCTACACCACCTATCCTACTCTATTAAGAATCTGGAATGGTCTGTTGAACCTCAGAAATAGCTTGTCGCCCCAGCCAAATCTCTGCAATCCTCGTTGGGGTGAAACCCGTAGGAAGACATGGTTTCCCTCCTCAAACTCCAAGGGTCTCCATCTCTTGTCAAAATAAGACTTATGTCAGATTTGTGCAGTCTTCATCCACTTCTGGATGATCATAACCTTCTCAGTGGTAGCATATACAAACTATGGACCCATAAGTGCTGACTCCCTTGGGTCTGTCCACCATAGAGGTGATTTGCAAGGTTACTCATACAGGGCCTCAAACGGAGCCATGATGATGGTGGAGTGATAGTTGTTATTATATGTGAACTCCACCAGTGGTAGGTGGTCCTCCCAACTATGGCTGAAATCAAGGACAGAAGCATGAATCATGTCATTGAGTGTTTGTATGGTCTACTCCGTCTGACCATCTGTCTGAGGATTAAAGGTGGTGCTCAAATGTAGCTGAGTCTCAAATGCCTCCTGTAATCCCTTACACAACCAGGATTTAAAATGAGCATCTCGATCTGAGACGATCATCGATGTCACCCCGTGAATCCGTACAATCTTCTGTATGTAGAGACGTCCCAATCCCTCTACTGACCCCTACTCTCAAATGGGTAGGAAGTGGGTTGACTTGGAAAGTTGTTCAATAATCACCCAGATGGAATCATAGTCCATGGACGTATGTGGTATCCCTATCATGAAGTCCATGGAGATACCATCCCACTTCCATTCTGGCACCTCAACTGGCTGAGTTAAGATTGCTGGTACCTAATGCCTAACCTTCACTTGCTGACAAGTGAGGCATTTTGATACAAACTCTGCCACCACTTTCTTCATCCCAGGCCACTAGTACTGACACCATAGGTCTTGGTAAATCTTGTCCACTCTATGATGTACCTCCAAAGGGGATGTGGGGAACTCCCTCAATACATCCTCTCGTAGCATCACTATTACCACGGTGTGTTCTCTAAAGAGAATTCCGTGCTCCCCACCTTCAGAAAATCCTTCAGGAGACTGTCATGAGGATATCTGAGCACATCAGGCCTCACAGTCAACATCCTCAAGCTTTGCCTCCCGAACTTGTTGAAAGAGTGGGGGAGTGACGGTCATAGAATATAGGTAAGATTTACCATCTCTATCCATGCATGATATCTGCAACGTGGCTAGCTACTCCGTCACCTCACTCAGAAACTATAAACCAATCCTCCTGCTAAGTGCATCTATTACTACGTTCCTCTTCTCAAGAGTGTAGACTATCTCAAAGTCATAATCCTGGAGGAACTCCAGCCATCGATGATGTCTCAGGTTCGGGACCCTCTATGAGAAAATATACCTGAGACTCTTAGGATCATAGTAAATAGTAAAACATTAACCCATCAAGTAGTGCATCCACATTTCATCACAAAAACCATAGCTGCTAACTTTAGGTCATGGGTATCATAGTTTTGCTCATGCTGTCTCAACTGCTATGAGCTGTAGGTGATCACAACTCACTCCAGTATAAGGACACAACCTAGTTTGATCCCTAATGCATCTCATTATACTACATACCCAACACCATCTTCTAGTATCCTCAAGATGGGGGCACTTTTTAGTCTCTGACTCAGCTCCTGGAAACTCTATTGGCACTTCTCCATCTACAAGAAAGGATAAACCTTCTTTTTCAATGTTGAAAAGGGTGCCGCTACCCTAGAGAAGTCAGGTAAAAATATCCATTAGTACCTTACCAATCCTAGGAAATTCCGCACCTCGGTCACACTCTTGGGTGGATCCCAAGAAACCACTGCCTCTATCTTTGCCGGATCTACTACAACTCCAGCCTCCAAGATAATGTGCCCCAGTAATTAGACTTCCTATATCCAGAACTAGAACTTTGAGATCTTTCCATAAATTTGGTTCTCTATGAGTGTATCCAAAACTATCTACAGGTGCGTGGCATGCTCCTCCTCCATCACTGAGTACATCAAGATGTCATCAATGAAGACCACCATGAAGCAATCAAGGTAAGGTTGGAAGATCCTGTTCATGAGACCCGTGAACACTTCTAAAGCATTTTTCACGCTGAAGGGAATCACCATGAACTCATAATGGCCATACCGACATCTGATGGCTGTCTTCAGTACATCCTCATCCTGTACCCTAAGCTGATGGTAGCCTGGTCTGAGGTCTATCTTCAAAAACAACCATGCTCCCTTCAGCTGGTCGAAGATATCATCAATCCCCAGTAAAGGATACACGTTCTTCACGATCACCTGGTTCAGGAAATGATAGTCCACACGAAGACTCAGACTCCCATTTGTCTTCTTGGCGAACAAAATTAGGGCTTTACAAGGAGAGACACTGGGCCTTACAAACCCCTTCCACTGTAAGTATTCCAACTGTACCCTCAGCTCACAAATCTCCATAGGATCCATCCGATATGCTGGAGTAGATATTGGTGCCGTCCCGAGGTATAGGTCGATGTAAAATCTACCTCTATAAGGGGAGGTAGTACTAGAACATCATTAGGGAAGACATCAGCATACTGGTCCACCACTATAGGATAGCTTATACTCCTCTCGTCTGCTACACCAAGGGTGAGGCTAGCCACCTGATGAGTGATCGGTTGCACCCTCCTCTGAGAAATTCCATCCTATGCTACAAAGGATTCCTTCTCACTGGTGAAGGAAAACTAATCCCACCCTAGCAGACACACTGCACTTTGGGCCTAAAACATTCGATCTAATCATGGACTATGTATAGTAATTTCACACCCAAGATGACGTTGTAAGGCCTCGATGCTACTACTATGAGATCCCAACCAAAGCTCTTGCCTCCTAGAGTGAGCTCACACTACCTGAACCAATTTGTAATCATCGAATCCTCTCTCATAGGAGTCTCTAATCATAAGGATCAAGCCAACATCTCTACCAGAATCTCCGAGCTCTGAACAAGTGTTGTGGTAATGAAAGAGTGACAGGAACCTATATCTATAAGAACTACAACTAGGGTGGAATAGATACAGATCGTACCTCTAATCATCTCTAGTGTGTGTGTGGTCATAGGCCTATACCGCCTGAAGCTGAACTCGCACTTGTTCCCTATGGTCGGGGTAGACCACCTAGGGGTGGTGGTGGTAGGACCTCAAACCGTCATCCACCACCTACTGCACGACCTGCTCCTCTGCCATGTCGGTTTCCCTGCAGACCTCCTTGATCGAACTACGACAACTACCTTGGAAGTCTCTAGACCATCATCTGATAGTCTATGTGGGGAGTTGGACAGTTGCGATCCATGTGTCCCTATCTTCCACAAGGGTAACATACTTTATTACTTATCAGACCTCCTCTGCCTTGAGAGCTCCTCACCTCCAACCCTGAATACTGGGGTCGTTTTCTGAAAGATTTGGCCCACGTAGATTTCTGAATCATCTACCTACTACCAACTGCAGATGACTCAACTACCTGTCATTCGGTGGTGGATCTCACAGTCGATGCCTTCTCATCTAAGAAGCTCTCCACCAATAATGCTCACTTGAGTACTCCAGTATGCATCGGGATATTTGGGTGATATCATCGACACTCTAATCTCACACCAGAGACCCTTCTCAAAGTTCTGGGCCCTGAAGAATGGGCCTCGTACCATGTTGGTGGAGTAGTGATAAAGGTCAGTGAATCTCACTGAGTACTGGGCCACTGTGAGGCTTCCCTGCTGTAAGTGCTTTAGCTCTTGGATATGCACTGAGCGTAAAGTTGCTGGTATGAACTCCGCCCTAAAGAGGGTCTCGAAGTCCAAATAGGATAGTGTCACCTCCTCATGCATCTGGAGAGTCAGGATCCACCATCTCCCTACTGTTCCTTGGAAGAGGATAAGAGCTAGGATCGCCATCTGGTCTGTTGGAGTCTTGACCAATTGAAAAACCCATGCCACAACCTCCAACCGATCCTCATATACCTTGGGATCTGTCTCTCCTAAAAACATCGAATGCCTCTATCTCTGGTACTCATGCAATGCGCTTACTCAGCATGCAAGGTCCGATGGTGGGGCTGGTGGTATCTATTTCCCTATGGGTAGTGGTGCTGCTTGTACACCACCCGAAGTTACTATCGTCGTAAGAGGGACCTGCACCGAATCCTCATCGCTCAGTGGGACATCATCGTGTACACTCTCTAGAATCCTGGATGGCTGTCTACGTGGTGAAAACCTGTAAAGAAACAGTTGTTCCATAGTCAATAAGTTATATATGGTGAGATGACTCAGATATATCAAATAGGAAACAAAATTTTTAAAACACCCACAACTAGTGTTTTCGTGTACCAAGTCGAAAATCCGAATTTAGGGTCCTAGTGTATGGATACATCGGCTGACGCACCAACAATGGACTCCCTGAACTAAAACCTGAACTCAATACACTTAACATAATTTCTCCATTGAAAACATAGAATCATAGTTATTTTGGTAGAACTGACCCCTATGATACCAGTTTGTCATGACCCGTCCCCAGGGGCTCGTGTCATGACTACCCCAAGCTCGCCTTCCATAGGCCAGGGGTTGGAGACTAGCACTAGAAATGCATTTCTCTAAAATGGGAAGGCATTTCCTCAAAACCTGTACACACACAGATAGGGTACACTATGAACAAGTAAAACACAACAAAATAAGAAAGGTGCAACCACAACTAAAAACCACCACAGAGTGTAGAAGTAAGTACTAAATTAAAGGGGTCCAAAAAACAATTCCAACTAAAATAGAAATATAGAAAAAGGGAAAATAGATCCTGAGGTTGTCCACTAAGGACCCTACCTGAAGGGTAGGTACAACTCATCATTGCGGCTCTCCAAGTCAATTGGTCTCCTCCGTACACCGTCAAGTCCTAGAACCTCGATACTCAATCAAATCTACCCATCGTCTGCACAAGGCACAACAAGGTGAGGGTGAAGCTCATAAAGGATTGATTATAAAAATACCTTGTAGGGACCCCGAGACCCCTAAAGGTCTTCAGAATTCCACAAAAAACCCCACAAAGCATGATCTCAATCACAATGCACAAAGAAAAAGACAACTCACACCAAGTTTAACTTAAGTACATAAGTTAAAATGTTTAATCATAAAGATAGATCATCTTATTCTGTCATGAGGCTCTGCTGATAACCCACATAGGATCTCTTGGTGCGGATGGGCCTCAAAATCACATTCCGTCAATTTTTTCAAACTCATAATAATTCCATTTAATTAAAAAAATTACATGTAATTTCAGGGTCTTTACATTATCATGGATATTTAAACATGAGACTGTCCAAATAATGATAATAATAGTTTCATCAGAATGTGATTACATGGAAAAAATGGATGTAAATATAGATTTACTTCATGAATATTTAATGGAATCAATTTAAAAGATGTAACAAATAGGTTTTATGAAAAAATAGTAATTAAAATATTTTGAAAACAGAAGAAATGTCGATGATTTGTTGATTTTCTAAAAAAAAAAAACAAAATGAGACAGTCAATTTTAATGAGAAACTAAAAAGATAAAAAAACCACACCTCTTGAATCTAATGCATCATGTAGGGCCCTGGTTTCTACCTTCGTTTAATGCAATAGGGGCCTACAAAAAATAAAATTTATGAAAATAATAATTATAAATGTAAAAAAAATCATTATAAACCTACATCATAGGATCCCCTCCACCATCACCATGGCACGTATATTCCCATGAATTAGGATTTGTGATATATGAACTAATCACTATTAATGGTATCCGTTTTTATTCATTTGATAGTTGAGAGGACTATTATACATTTTGTTTAATTGGTGGTATTATTTGGAAAGTTTTAAGTGTGATGAAGAAGATATGAGTGTTTAGTGTTTTTTTGGAGTCCAATCTTCATTAGTTTCTATCCATGTTCACTAGTATATATAAATTCAAAGTGTATAGGTGGGTTGTTATGATGTTTCATTCTAAATGGGGGTATGGTATGGATACTTAGAAAATAGAATATTTGGAATTTTTATTTTTCTAGTTATTATCATGATTAGTTCTATAGGCCTATTTACATGATAGTGTTAGATGTAGGTTGCAGTTGGTGATGGGATTACTAGTCTATACATATGTTGAAGATAAAAAGTTTAGTGATTTTTCAAAACATGTGATTGATCAATAAATTTGTAAATCTATGTTGTAAAATTAAATGCATCCATATATTTAAGGGAGAGAATGATCTTTCACCATATCTAGTCCCATAGAATCATTGAATGAATAAGGAAGCTTGTGGTGTGGGAGTTATGTATTAAGGTGCTATGGTGAAGTGGTGTATGGGTGATTGAGGTGTTTACATGTTTATGTATTCATGTTTCAAAAATCAAGGCACCACACTTAGAGGATTTTTTTGAAGTTTTTTTCCTAGAATTTAGTCAGGAATATATATAAATACTTCATGATTCATTCTAAAAAAATGGGTGTTACATTTTTGCACCTGGTTTTGAATAGAAGATGGGAAACTTCATCTAGATATATGAAATAGAGAATATCCTAAGATATATGTTATATATCAGACCATTTATATGAATATAGGGAAATAATCCCCATTTCCAAACCTGGGTATTCTATTGAAGAAGGGATATTGGTGCTATAAAAGATATGGACTGACAGAGGATTGGGTTTGATTTTATGAGGATCTTTATTCTACTAGATTTGGCTTGGGTTTGATTGTACGAGGAGCTTTATGCCATTGGATTTTCTTGTAATATAGAAGAGGGATCTAGGGGTGAGGTGTGAGGGAGAGGGATCTGGGGATGAGTGAGGTAGAGGTGGATGTGGGGAGGGGGTTCAGGGACAGAGAGGTTTATGGAGACAGAAGCGGAGGTGACCAACAATGGAGGGATGGGTAGGGTTTATGTGGGGGAAGAGGGAGGGTGTGGGTGGGTTGTGCATGAGGGAGGGAGGGGTGCGATATGACATATTCTACCCCATGTCTTGGGGGGTAACTGATGTTATGTATTCCACTAAATATGTAGGGGTGGCATGTCTATAGTCATGAAATCA
This sequence comes from Viscum album, assembly GCA_963277665.1. Taxonomy (NCBI): domain Eukaryota; kingdom Viridiplantae; phylum Streptophyta; class Magnoliopsida; order Santalales; family Viscaceae; genus Viscum; species Viscum album. The sequence goes on from OY728134.1 coordinate 425,142,189, forward strand.
ACAAGTCATTGAGTGATTTGACATAAATCATGGATATGACACATTCTACCCAATGGAAAACATCATGGACACTAGATATATTCATATGGTCATGTTTTGCTAATGCCCAATCCCTATCATTTCTCCAATAGTTCTCCCAGGATTATATAATATGTAGATAGTATTTGTTACTAAAATATAATATATCAAAATCAAAAATCATAATGTCTACCATATCCCTTAGAAATTACTTCAAATTCAAGAGTACATTATTCTGAATTCAATAGCACATTATGCCTTATAATATGTCTTTATTTTTTTACAATCCATATTATAATAAATCACATGAAACTGAACAAGTGAAAATATTGAGATCTAAAATTCTCATCTAAAATAATATATATATATAATTTCTAATAAAATTAATAAATAATATAATAAGATATCATATAGGTAAATAAACCTTGTGAAGTAGTAAATCATCATAATATTTATCAAACGAGAGTGTAATCGATAAATAATACCTTTCTGAATAACATTATAATCCATAAAATGGAATTGACTGCTCATATTTATCTTCATATTAGTTCTCTGACAATTGTATAGCATTATCCTATAATAATATCACCGTGGATATATTATTGCAGTCATATTGAGTATTTATAATATGAAGTCCCATCTCTACATCATCGATACATAAATCAACATATACGCCCAAAATAGCTTACTTATACAATGATATACTCTACATATAAAATTTATACAATGTGAAATCCTTTGTATCTTATATTTTATATCATATAAACAATTCATATTTAACCTCATTTATAATATGATGTTTTTATCCACCATTAATATCTTTTTTAATAGAATTTAAATAACATCACCACATAAATATTGAGATATTAGGAAAAAAACTATACCATGATCCTTAAAATGTATACCAATTTCTTATTCTAAGGGAAAAATAATCATATAAAAAAACTCTCGAATCAATGTACATACATCATAAAATAACTTGTATATAGTTAACCATCCCTTAGGAATTGTTAGAAGAAATTCAAATCCCTTGTCTTGAAATGGGTCAACCATCACACCCTTTATTTTTTATATCATATATGATATATAATTATTTCAAACCTAATATTTATCCATAGATTAGGTATACTACTAACTTTACAACCAAATTAAAATCTACACATTTTATTACTCCAATACTCCATCTCAATAGTTTTTTGTATGAATACTTTTTTATCACCTCAGATTACTAAAAACATTAAGGATCATTTAAAAAGACTGAGTGTAAGCCCTCATGTCCACATAAATTATTCAAGGGGTTCAAAATTTATACAAAATGATATAAATCCCCCAAATTGAACATTTTAGGGTGAAGATATAATAAAATTTTTAGCTTTTGATCAATATTGGAGATCATAAGACTGTATGAAGTTTGAAAACATTGAATAGTGTATAATATGTGACCAAAAGGAATAAAAATTAGTCAGATAATTTATTTATTGTATATGAAATATAAATAAACATGTAATGTATTGGAAACATACCTTCAAATTTGGAGGGTATAGTTAACTATCCTTAATGGCTAGCAATGTGGAATTGAGGTCCCAGGTTGACATAATAAAGAGATGGTCCTTAATTATAATTAGAGGGTTGTTTTGGTTCTCCAATGTTATCCCCCTTTACATTAATATCTTGTGATCATAGTACTTGAGAGGGAAGCATGAGTCTTTCCTTGATGAGATTTGTTACATTGAAGAAAAAAATGCCTCAATAGTGTAATTACATGACTTGTTACCCAAAATTTCCTCACCCTTAAAAACTAGGACAACTTGAAATGAAAAAATTCCAAGGTCTTGAAATGGTAAATATTGAAAAAAAGATTCACAGACCTCTATTCAATCTATAGAAAAGTCCTTGTGAGATATCTTTATGATTGTGGTATGAGAGGGACTATCAACAACTACATTCTATATTCAATAGGGAAAGACCTATATCCCAATCTAAATATATAAAAGTTCTCCTTTCTAACATTAAAATACCTGAATCCCCAATATTATCCCTTTACATTTGTTTCCATAGGAAACTTTAACCAGTAACCATCACTTTGCCGATGTGAATCCATTTCAATTGATCCTTTGAAGCACTGTGGGCGGAGAATTGACCTATTTTTCAAAATTTCACAATGAATCTAGGATCATCCTCGAAGGGAATGTTTTGGAAGAAACCACTTACTATTTTAGATCCAAACATTCACCAAAAGCTCTTCAGACTCGAAACCAACATATTTTTAGCTTTGTATATCTTGATTAGAATTCTGAAGGAATAGACACTAGCATGCCATACATCTCCAACCAAATAGGCACTATAAGTGAATCTCACCCAGTAACTAAGGATGGGCTCCATTATTACATATCCATGCGAAATTTTTTAATCGACCAAACATTTCTTCTTCACCAATGATAAAAGCATCTCTTTGAAACCTAAAGAGATAAAAAAAATTCTTCAATGTATTCATTGTTAGATTCCTTAAGTAGAAAGATATAACCATAGTGAAAGGAAAATAAAAAAAAAGTAAAAAAAATCATATGCATTTAAACACACCTCTGTAATCCCTTTGAAGTAGAAGAAAGGGGGGGTAAAGGGATTGAAGAAGACATATTGGCTTTGGAGATATCCAACAAAGAAGATGGCTGAGTTGGAGGTGAAGACAATGGTTGAGGAAGAGGTGTAGAATGAGGCGAAGGAGGAGTTGAAGGTGGATAATATGGACACGGAGGTGGAGGTGTACATTGAGGTGGAGTTTTAGACTGAGACAGAGGAGGAGCTGTAGGTGGAGAAGGTGAATACAGAGGCAGAGGTGTAGACCGATGCATATGTGTAGACCGTGGTGGTGAAGGAAAACATGGAGCAGATGATATGTAGGTGGAAGAAGATCTAGAGGTGGTGGTGGAGGAGGAAGAGGAGGATATAGATTATGGATCATGGTGAAAAAAGGAATAGATATTTGGAGGTAATCAGACATCAAGTACAAAACCTCATATTCATTTAAAGTCGCCTACAGAATCCCTTCAAAGTGGAAGAATGAGGGAAGAAGGGATTGAGGAAGCCATGTTGGATTTGGTGACATCCAAGAATGAAGGTGTCTATGTTGGAGGCGTGGATATATGACAATATGGAGGTATAAAAGGAGGTAGAGGAGGAGTTTCAGGTGGAGACAGTGAACTTGGAGGCAGAGGTACAGACGGAGGCAGAGTTGAAGACTGAGGCGGAGGAGGAGCTGCAGGTGGAGAAGGTGAACGTTGAAGTGGAGGTGTAGACCGAGGTGGTGGTGTAGACCAAGGAGGATAAGGTGAACATGGAGAAGAGGATATATAGGTGTAGGAAGATCTGAAGTCAGTGGAGGAGTATATAGATTAGGGATCACCATGAAAAAAGGAGTCGAGATTTGGAGGTAATCAGAAAATGTGGAGAGCAAGCCATGTAAGGTTGGAATGATGTGAAGGATAAGAATATCCATAAATAGGCAGGTCATATTTCATATTTAATATATTTTTAAGTTTTATATTAAATAAACTCAAAGGCTATCATTCATATTTATGGTTTTATGTTTTTTTTTATTTTGAGTGTAGCACCCCCCAAAAGCCACTATAAATAGAACCACCAACAGTATGACTCATATCACCTTCAAGGTTCTGTTGGGAAGGATCATGGTAAACCATGAAGAATATGGAAGGAAAGGAATAGGAGGAAGGCTGGTAGCATGATAGTGATCACCAAAGTGAATGAACAATGGAAATAAATCCCCTATCCTTTTGAACAAGCCATAATAAAACAACTTGTATTCTCAATGACCAAATATATCTGTAGAAAAATAAATGTTAACACATGAAATTTTAATGTGGAAAAACTAATAGAAATTAGGGAAGTGCTACCTCTGGAAATGGGTGGCTATTAAAATTGGTCGCTATTGATTAGAAGAAGAGACCATAATTGGAGGTAGCAACCCAAAAAAAACATCAGGTCGTATAGCAGCCCTCTACCCCCCCACACGCAAACTATCCCCCTCCATAAACCCTCCCTGCCATGAACCATCCCTCCCATCATGAATCAGAGCCTCCAATGACCACTACCCATCGCAAATCAATGCTTCCACCATCCCCCCCCATTGCTAACTATTTCTCCTCATTGCGAATCAGAGCTGTCACCGTCGCAATCCCTTCAAATCGCGAACCAGTCCTCCCCATCACGAATCAAAGTTGTTTCCATCAAAAACTCTCCCTATCATGAATTATTCCTCCCTATTTCAAATCAAATTCATCTCCACAAAACCCATATCCACTTCCACCCATGGTGAACTAGATTCTCCACCCGTTGCGAACTTGATCCCCCATCTCCAATGAGATTCGTCGCCCTTCTACGTTGGCCAAAACAGGCTCCTTCTTGGATTACCTTGAAACTATATTATTTAAGAGGATAAATTTACTCTTTAGAAATTATCTCCTAGTGTTATTTGTTATTATTAATTCATAGTTTTATCCAAATAGATGAATATTAGTGTGCAATTTTTGTCGGTATGTCATTTGGTACTCTCTTACATACAAGAGTTTATCCCTATCCTAGGTATGTTTAACATTTTATTGTTCAATATCTTCATGAATTGAATTACTATGTTATTTATAGGGTCTTTCAGTTTTTTTTAGGCTACTATGTCCCTACAATAATCACATTATGTATGAAATTGTCTTTTTTCATTGCCCAGCTGGGATCCCAACCGACAGTCAACCTATCCGGACAGGTCGATGTAAGAAGTTATGGCATTGCATTTTCCAACTGTGTTCCTTCTTTTATTCCCTAAAGACTCTATTATTTAATTATTCAAGAGGATAACATAGTCTTATAATTATGAGATTAATATGGTCATCAATGTTTTTATTTTCATTATGAATATAAAGAGATGATGTTTAGTTCATCTATTTCATCACATGATAGGTAAGAAAACTCATGAGATTTAACAATTTAAAATTTTTTATTCAAATATGTGTCATTTATAATATTACAACATACTCAATTTTCAATTTATTATCATGAAATGTGTTATGTTATAGTATGTTTCATTTTTTCAACAACTCATTAACATTACTTGATAAGATTCAACAATTTGTAAGGATTTGTATAATTAAATATATGATCAATGAAACTATGAAGTCTTTGACCATATAGCCGGCGAATTAAAATTAAAATTTAATTATTCATTTAATTATCTATTAAAATGATACCATCTATGAATATATCATTATTTCACTATCCTTGTCACTGGATTTAGTAGAATTTAATTATAAAAATGTTAATGTAAGCTTACCCTATTAAATCATGTTTATCTTAACCCATGAAATCATAAATAGTAGCATTTTATACCAATATCCCTCTCAAAACTATGATTTTATTTTTATACACCAAAACTGTATGTTTATAGACCATCACTGTAATAATTAATTAATTTTTTTCAATTTTTTGATTCAATTTTTTCAATTTCCTTCTAGAGTCTCCGATTATTTTTAGTTTTAAATGTTTTCAAGAAATCAAGTGAAAATTGTTTGAAAATAAAACATTGGATCTCCAGTTTCTGATGGCATTAGTTAATTATAGGTTTATATCCTTTTTTATTTTTGGAATTGGCATTCATTCTATGATTATTTAAGAATAATAAAATGCATTTACATTGGTGACATTCACCAAGTGTTTCTATTTGGACAATCAGTGTTATCAAAAGCGTAATGATGTGTGTGCCTTTGAAAGGGGTTTGGTGAGGCCCACCTAGATCGCCTCACCAATGGTGAGGTGAGGCAACCTCAATGAGGTGTGCCAAAGGCTCTTGTCTCATTCATTTTTTCAGGAGTTTTTGAGGCACAAGACGGGATTTAAATCGCAATGAGAAAATAAAATTTTGGATCTTATTTAAAATTAGAGTAATCTCTTCTCATATTTATTATATATATACTTCTCCACTCACCAATTATTTATTTACAAAAATTTTTCCCCTAAACAATCAATTAAAATCTTATTTTTTACTTAATTATTAAACTCTATTACACATAACATATATTATTTTCATACCCCTATCATCTAAACACAAACATATAATGAAAATAAACAAACTACAAAGATAGTATTAAGGAAATATGATTAAAAAAATAATACTAGTGTATCAAACCCACCACTTATACAGGTTAGGATATTAATGTCATAAAAATGACCCATCACCTATACAGGGTTATAAATATTTGATTTTTATATTGTTAATATGTATGTTAATTTACTTTTATCATTTCATTTAAAACTATATATTTATTATCTTTTACTTATATGTTTTTGGTATTTGTAGCTTTTAAACCTCACCAATGTTCCATACACACTCCAAGTGAATATATATAATATCAAATGGTGATATATACAATTTTTTTCATTGAGAAGATAAAAATTTTCATACATTTCATTAGAATTATGTATTGGTAATTTAATATTTTCTTGATTATATAGTTATTCATTACCATACATTTCACAACTAAAATTTCATTCCCACTAACTGATGATATAAATTATAAAAATGGGTTTTCATTTGAGAAAGATACTATTACTTATTAATATTCAATCTATTAATCATATTATTTTATTTTTATCTATTTATCCATTTATATTAAATGTACTTATGTTTTATTTTTAATGTTTAATACATATTTATGATTGTCTACCAAAATTTATCAATTATCATTATTCCAATTAAAATGTTTCCTTTACTTGGTTAGTATAGATCTACATGGATCCCAACATGAACTTGATTGACAATGAAGGCTAATGATCAAGGGACTACCTAAAGTATTCATAGATGAGTGGAGGTCAAATTATTCCCCCCCATATCATAATATAGATGAGGTTTTTTTAATTGAGGTTAGACTCTTAGTCCTTGATTTTTTTTTCATGTATATCATTTTATAATTCCCAATTAACTGATTACCATTTTCAACCATTGAGATAGTTTCAGTTTGGTAAGCTTATGGTTCTATGTTTTTATTTACCTACCATCTGATATTACATTAATTACTAGAAATTTGAAGTTTACTTTTTATACTAATTTTGATTCTATATAAATACCTTCTCTTAATGATTTATTTATTAAGTATCAGTTTTTTTATAATTTCCTATCTTATGATATTTAATTTATATATTATTTCCCGTCCACTTATTCTTCATAAATATTTTTTTCTTAAACAATCATTTTCAACACATATTTTAGTTTAATTTTTAATCTTTATTACATTTAAAATATGTTATTTTCATACCCTTATCATAAAACCAATATATAATCTTTTAGTTTAATGTTTAAAATTTGATAATTCATTTATATCATATTCAATATATAATATTTGAATCCAGTTTTCTTTCTTCGAAAACAAATCATCATTCAAGACATGGATGTTGAATAATAACCATGGGGGAATATGATTAAAAAATTTCATGGTTCATGCACTATAATTTATTTTACTTGAATAGTATATACCCTAATAGGGTATGAATTGATAATGTTATGGGTATTTTCAGACCATGTTATCATTTTAATAGCATCATTGTGGTGAATTGTTCTTTATATTTATTCCATATAATATGCTTCTCATTAATTTTTATCTTTCATGCATTGGGCCTATGTCATTACGATTTTATAATTAAATTATAAAATGGTAATATTATTTTAAGGTTACATAATAGAATGTTGATAAATATTTTTTATTGCATAGTTTGTAGTTACAAAAAAACTAAGAGTTTATTTATGAATTCTACCATATCCTTGCTCTCAAATTTCATGAAATCCATAAATTAGTGACTAGATAGATAAGTTTATTTTTGGATGATTTTTTATTATCTCTATTTTTCATTGTTTCGATGTACTTATCATTTTTTCATAATGGTCATTTGGGTTTTTTCACATTTCTATTATGTTTTTTATATTTTAGTATCAACATATATCTATTCATTATATATTCATGATCTACATGAATGTTCATAAAACTCGATCACCCATACAAGTACGTTTTTCTTTCTAATCATATTATTTATGGAAATAAAAAATATTTTCATATTTTTATTATAATGTTTTCAAATAGTGTATGATTGTTTGTATCAAATATATGTTCCTATAATCCAATTTTTTATATGATTCCACTCATATGGAAGTGAATAAAAGAATATTTCTTTGTAGATATGGGAAAGGCACCATCATAATTAACTTGCATGGCAGTTGAGGTTTTTTCTTATCTCTATGTTTAATTTAAGCTGTTTATTAATTATCAATTTTTATATATCCCTTTAATAAGATAAATGGTGTTGTTTGGTTTATCATTATAAAATATGATAAAAATATTTATGCTTTTATTTTTATATTGGGAATGTTTTTTCATTGAACCATGTTGTTAGCAGGGATGCCCCTTTACATCACTCTTGATATTAGATAGATGTATTTATCTAGTATAAGTTTTTTATAAATATCCCTAGCCTAAGGATTTTATCCCTATGAAACAATAATAATCTTATGAAAGTTAACAGAGAAAAATAGGCTTGAGCTGGAGGGGGTGACAAACTCATTGTCATGTTTATTCAGCAGTTGAATATTAGAAAATAATACATAAATCAGAAAAATATATTAAGGGGAGACTAGTTTTTTCTTCCCATTTGATCAATGTTTTCGATACCCATCAATACCACCATTTCCAAAAAATAGTGATGGAGTGATTGAAAATGGTGGAAAAATCATATCAGGGTGGGTGATTTATTTTTCCCCATAGATCAGTATCGGCGATCTTCGTTGTCATCTCCATTAAAAAACAATAGTAGAGATGTGACTCAAAATGGGTAAATTTATTTACTACCCCATTCCCTAAAAGTTTCATGTTTGTACACTATGGCTACTTTCACTTCGGAGGAACCTCTACTCCAATCCTATATCGAACACCCTTATCTAGGAGTCTTAAGATTTTGAATTTCTTTCCCAATATAGTAATTTCATATACCCCTTCCTACTCGAACACCATGAATAAATAGACATGCTTTGATATTTTCTTCAAAAATGACACTATCTATTTTTGAAACCTTATGAAGTCCCTTATTGTTCTAATCAAAACATTATCTTCACCCACCAAGATCCTGACCTTGTTCTCCCTTTCTTATACATCAATGGAAATCCTTTTATATAACCAGTGTGTTTTTGGAAATATTCTCATTTTTTCAGTCATCTTATGATCACAACACTTCACATATAATATTATATGGAACTATAGATATCTCATCTTCCTCATATTCTTTCTTCCAATGATTTATCTCATCTCTATGATCTGATTGTTGTTTTCTTACAATGAATTCAGACTGCACATACCTACTTTCGGTGGCTGCATCTGTTCATTACATCATCTTCTTTTTATTTTAATGAATTATTATCTTAGTGTTAATTCACCGTTAGTTTCATCATATGGATATTTATGAACAATGTAAGTATATGAACCATAAAAACATTTCTATATCAAGTTATCTTCTAGAAATATATTTTTCTTATCTTTTTAACAGACAATACGAATGGATCCTTATTGTCGTAAAACACACAATTCATCTTCAAGTTTTTATTTAATTTACTTATCCCTTTATTTCTTTAGATACTCATACCCACTGTATGCATTCACATATTTCCTTTTGAAAGCACTAGACCCACTGATGCTACCGATTATCATGAAATAATTGAGGCCACTGGTCATGGTTTTTCCAATTTATGAAATTTAAAATTAGGTAACTTCAAAAAAAATTCTAATGAAGGTTATGTGGGTACAACTTACAGGAATATGTTTGTTGTTATTGGTGATTAATAGGGAAGATCTACCTTATATATAGTCATGAATCATCTATATAATAGGATTTTAAATAATAAATTTTTTAACTAGATAGAATAACATCTCCAGATATTTCTTCTTCTTCAATAAAAATTTCTCATAAAGGGAATAAGTACTCCACACAAACATCCAAGGGTGAAGTGAATGTTTCAAAACTAATAAACCTCAGATTAGGATCTTCAATGTTTTTTTTTTCTCATTCATACCTTTTAAAATATGTATTCTATTTTCATCAAATACAACCCCATGGGTCACGTCTCCCCCACAATCCTACATAAATTTAAATAGATATTATAAACATTTAAATGTATGGGGAGATGGGTAACTAAATAATCCTAAAGTTTAAGTGTGTAATTGGTAATTGTAGACAAACCCTTTCTTCCCAGCCATTTTAGTGGTGTGATTTTTCTTGACACCACATAAACACACTTCCTTTCTCATGATTTCTTTAGAATTTATCACTAATTTTTTCCCGACCTTCTTCTATGCATACAATATTCATCTTTTCATTAATGTGAAAGTTTTAGATTTCTTGTACGAAGCTTTAACCTTATTGGCTTTAACTTTATGAGGTTAAATTTTACTTGTTGAGTAATGGTGGTGGTGTTTTTGATTCTATTGATTGAATGATTGGCCAAAAACATTGTGGGTGTCCTACTATCACTGCATGCCAGGTCTGTAACAATTTACTATAGATTCAAGTGTTAAATGGAATTTAATTACTTTTAGCCATAAAAAATATATTCTCTTAGAAATATATGAATCTCCTGATCAATTATTGGCTTTCTTTTAGCATACATGACACATTTTTCTCTCTGATTTTGATGAATGTAGGTTGGATAAGTCATTTAAGGGTTAATATAATGTGGGTTTTAAAAAAAAATCAGCAGTCGATAGACCACCTATGGTGGTCATTGATAGTTTTGTAGAGTATTATCAACCACCTGTGGCAGTCACAAATAAATCCCTCCGCACCTAACTACGTAATGGCCTGTGGACACATATAGTGATCTCTTTTTTCGGTTTCTATTTCCCTTTTGTGACTAGGCAACTGTTACCAGCAAAAGCGGTTGAATGGTGGTCTCTAAAGGAAATGTTTTACACATATTTATAACTATAATTGACTCTAGCATTATACACATATCTATAACTATTTATAATTGAATATATCATTATACACAGAAATTTATAACTATTTAAATATTCTTTATCATTATACACATATTTATAACTATATAAACGAACTATATCATTATATATATGTTTATAAATATTTAAACAGACTCAATCATTACACACATATTTATAAATATTTATATATTTTTAACTATTTAAATAATTATAACTATTTATATATTTATAAATGTAAATTTTTATACCATTATACACATATTTATAATTATAACCATTTATATATTTGTATATACATATATTTATAAATGTATACATACTATATTTAAAAAATAAATAAATTTATAGATTTATATTTATAAATATTTTTATACAATTTTAAATATAGATAAATAATTATAATTACACATAAATATATTTATGATGACATATTTATATAATTATTAGTAAATTTATATAATTATAAATATATATATATATATATTATGAATACATATATTTATAACTATTTAAATAATTATAACTATTTATATATTTATAAATGTAATTTTATTATTCCATTATACACATATTTATAACTATTTATATATTTATAACTATTTAAATGGACACCATCATTATACACATATTTATAACTATTTAAACAGACCCTATCATTATACTCATATCTATAACTATTTATAATGGAATATATTATTATACACATATATTTATAACTATTTAAATAGACTCTATCATTATAAACATGTTTATAAATATTTAAAAAGACTCTATCATTATACCCATATCAATAATTATTTATAATAGTCTCTATCGTTATACACATATATTTATAACTATTTAAAAAGACTCTATCATTTTACACATATTTATTACTATTTAAATGATCTATATCATTATAAAAATGTTTATAACTATTTAAATAGACTCTATCGTTATACACATATTTATAACTATTTAAAAAGACTATCATTATACATATGTTTATATATATTTTACATGGACTCTATCATTATACACATATTTTTCAGGCTCGCGACACTTGCACTGTGAATCCATTAGTCCAGGAAAGGGACACTAAGGAGCTCCTAAGAAGAAAAGTAGTAAAATAACCAAAATAGCACCATATTGCATGTACCCATTCACCTTTAAAAATAGATGGTTCAAAATTCCCTCATGATATTCCCTGCAATATGGAAACTTGGAAGCTAGTTAGATGCATGTTATTTTGATAATGTCATTAGTAGGTACCACATGGTTCCTCATTCTCCGTAGAAATAAATTGTACTTAGTAAGAATCATGTTACACCATAGTGTCTAATTCGAGAAATCAGTTTGGTACCAGGATATCATCTCTATTCGAAAGTGACTCATGGGAAAGGCCCATGAATTGGAGGTCGTAAAGATACACATGTCCAGTTCTCTGTTCATGTCAAAAATATCAAAATATTGTTGGTGGTTATGATCCAGGACATCCTCGATGAACATCAGGTATAAGAAGACATCCCTAAAAGAAATTCTTGGTGTTGTACATCTAGGGAAATTGATCTGTGATCTAGCCTAGTTGTTATGATAAAAGACAATATCGCCCTTCCCCAAATTCTATTGGGTAAAAGGTTGCAGAGTAGAGTTGTGGGGAAATACCATGGGCCATAATAGAGAAGAATTCCCTCCCGAAACCTCTTCACCCCTATAACACCCCATAATTAAAAAGGGTTAAATGACTAAATGATATGACTCATGTCAATACGGTGCACCATTATTTTTAGGAGCCTATATGATTAGAACTCCATAGTTAATCATCTTGGACTGGAGTAGTGATCAACATGGGTGACTATCTAGGAAGTTTCCTGGGATGTGTGTGAGTAAGGAAAAATCACACTAGAAAGAACATGTGTTGTCCTGTGGGGAAAGTCATTAGTTAGATGAAACGTTTTGGCATGTGGGTGGGACCTAGGATAGAGACCATGTGTCTGTAGGGCTATTAGTGGTACATGGAGGGCCAGGACCCAATGACCATGTTAAGGAAACGTTTCCGTGCTGTTAGTGGGTCCTAGTTGTTATATTGGCATTAGAACATGAACTGAGTCTTAAGTGTGGTGCATTTCTCAAATGAATAGATTATACGACTCATGTCATCAAGGTACAACTTTCTTTTCAGGAGCCTACCTGATTAGAAATCGACCGTTAAGTGTGCTTGGCATGGAATAATGATCAAGATGGGTGAAATTCTAGTATTTTTTCCAGGATGTGTATAAGTGAGGAAAAAGCATACTAGAAAGAACATTTTTTGGTCTATGAGGATATTCCATAGTTATATCACCCGTTCGGGCATGTGGGTGGGCCCCAAGGTAGGGACCATGTGTCTGTAGGGCAACTAGTGGTACCTGGCAGGACAGTACCCAATGGCCATGTTGGGGTGGGTTGTTTGTGATATCAGTGGGGCCCAATTTTTTCAACCCCTATAAATTTAGTCTCCATGATCTTTACCAAGAGGGTTTACTCCTCTAATACTTCCCACACCATCTTTGCATGCATGAAATGAAGAGTGTTAGAGATATTTCTCACATTAATACCCCCTTTTAGGATTGGTATTTCTATTCTAGCCTTGAATAACCAATGTAGTTTTTCATTCAATAGAGAATCCAAAATAAATCTTTCCAAGATCCTATAAATATTGGATATAATAGGTTTTAGAACCTTAATAACTGCGAGTACATGTATTGGTATGGATGAGAGAATGCTGTTAACGAATGTGATCTAACCTCTGAAAGATAAATAATGGGTTTTCCAATTAAATACATGACCTATGATCCTACATAAAATGCGATCAAAGTGATATATACACATCCTACCTGAAGACATGGGAGTACCTAGTTATTCTATTATAAATATTCCTCTCTACATGACCAGACTGTTACACAAGGAAGAAACCTGTCTATGAGAGCATCCCTTTGAGATATAGAGATTTCTCTTCACCTAGTTGATTATCTATACTCTCCAATGACAATACCCTTCAATAACCATTTTAATTCCTCAAAGTGATCTCTTACTATCATTCATGAAGATAATCATGTCGTCTGTGAACATAAGATGGGAGATACAATGAGGGATCAACCTACTTTGGTAATGAATAATATTTCCATTTTACATGATCCTATTAATAAATAGGCTAATACCATCTTATAAAAGGATGAATACAATTAAGGATATGGGATATCCCTATCTCATCCCATAGGTTTCAGTGAAGAATCCATGATTCCTCCCCATGAAAGAAATTGTCGCCCATAGGGAACTAAAGTACCTAGAAATTAAATAAAAGGCCCATGAAGAGAAGCCCATACTTGTTAACACCTTGATGATAAATAAATACTCAGTTATATCATAGTATTTATCCATATATACTTTAATTTCCATGATTGAACCATGATCCTTAAGGTTAAAGTCGCTAACTACCTCTTGGGAAAATGCAATGCCCCTTGGATTGACCATCCTTTAACAAATCCATGTCGATCCTTGGAGATCTAGTAGGGAATATGTAAGGATAACCTTCTATTAATGACACTCACAAGTAATTTATACAAAATATTACAAATTATCATTGAATTTTAGTGTTAGAGGGAGGAAGAGTCCTTAATTCTGGGTATGAGCACTAAAGTAGTTACGTAGGCAAAATGTGGAAGACTTCATCCTTAGAAGAAGTCTTGAATGGCCAGAACCAGATCAATCCTAACCACATTTAATGATTCCCAGTAGAAAGATCCTAGGAAACTATTTGGTCCTAGATCACTCTTTGGATTTAGGTCCATTATATCCTTATGAATTTATTTCTCATCGTGGACTGCTTCTAAGAGTGCATTGTCCATATTGGAGACAATTTTCAGAACCAATTTTAGAAACATAACATTCCCTCCCAGATACCCTTCATGCATATGTGGGTTAGGCTATGCAAGGAGAGTTTTGAAATGGTATTGAGTTGTACCACCAACTGCATACCAGTATTCAGAGTAAGAACCATCCTCTAGTAATATATTGGGTTCTAAGAGGACCCTCTTCTCCTAGATACAGGCATTGAAATATGATGTATCCCTATTGCCTTCACAGATCCACCTTATTCTCAATTTCTCACGCACCACATATTCTTGTTCCAAGATCATTTCTGCCAAAGTATCCTATTTAAGGGTGAGTTATTCAAATAAAATGTCATTCTATTCCTCTTCAAGGCTAGTTTCCAGTAGGTCGATCTCCTTCATGACTATTTCCATATCCTTGGAGTGGAGAGGTTTCTCCCTAACCCACGATTGTAGGGTGTTTTTGAGACACCTAATCTTATTGTGTAGCCTTACCCATGCATTTAACGTACGGTCTTGGATCAAGAATCACTTATAGTCTAATGTTAGATTGGAATATAAGTCCATAGGTGGGAGAAGTTTAAACGCTCATAGCTCTCATGCATGGGAGACAATGAAACCAACAATGATGAATACTCAGACATACTTCATACCAGGTGAGAAACATTTTCACTAGGACAGGAAGATATGTAATGAACATTTTCTAGGAATATATTAAGGCCTAAACAAGTTTTGAGGACCCCTATTTTTTTGTTTCACCATGTGAACTAATCACCAATGTAGGCCATATACAAAAGCCCCTTGATGGCCCTGAAATGTATGAAATCTATACTTTCCTTTTAGGGGAAGGCCCCTCTACATTTATTCTCATCCAGATCAACTATGACATGAAAGTCTATTACAAAAATATAATGGGAGTCTCATGGATCAAAAGCATCAATACCATGCCACAAGGATTCTCTTATTTGAGCATCACAACTTCTGTAGATGCAGGAAACAAACAAGATGATAGTTCCTATAGTCACTTTCGTAGGGATAAACTAATCATTAGCTTGTATAAATTCCACTGAGATATTTTTTATATATTTATATTTACTATATTTATAAAATAAATATATTTATATAATTTTATAATTATAATTATAAATATATTTATAAAATTATAAATATAGCTAAATAAATATAAAATTATTTAAATAAATACAATTCTAGTTATTTAATATTAAATATATTTATTATAATTATATACATTTATATAATTATAAATATATAATTAAAAATATAAAAATATAAATATTTTTTTAATTATAATTACAAATGAATATAAAAATAAATCCATTAATGTAATAATAAGTGAATATAAATATATCTTTTATAGCTACGTAAGGGTACAAATATAGCGAAACAGACACACCCACACCTCACCAACACACCAATGGGATGGTCATATCCCCCCAAAGGGATAACCTACCCATCAGTTTTTCTTTATTTAGCCTCAAAAGGCCCAAACGAATAGACCATGGGGCACATACCACCATGGACCAAAGGTCCCCCCTTCATCATCGCAACTCTAAGTATCATTAAATTTCACTTACTATGAAATAATTACCAACTGGCATTGTCACTCGTTATTAGGCCTCACCTACAAATCAATTATGGACAAGTTCCTCCAAGTGTTGCAATCCCACACCCACCATCATCTCACTGGAAACCATGGCTATGACATAGAAGACCTCCAGACCACCACCCCCACCATTGAGCAGGGGTTTTCCTATCATAGCCAATAGAAAACAATCTAACTCTATAATACCACCACATCCAAATAAATAGCCTTCGCACATCACTCATGGCTACACAGTACCAACCAATGCCTATCCAATTAACATCATGTTCCCCAATCACCTGTCACTTACTCACAAACCAGATGGAAGCCGTCACTACATATTTCATCCTCCATGTCAAGATGATTGATTAGGTCAATACCCCCCCAGCGATCGCCTGGTCTTCCATCCACAATGTCGGGCTGTGATAAGGTATACCCCCCAGAAATTGAGGGATGTCATAGTCATTTGTCCGAGTGATGCCTACTATCACATCAGCATCTACGTCCACAACCATCCACCAGATGAAACATCCCCCAACTATCGAGTGGGGGTTCCTCCAGTATCAAAATCAATACAAAAGTCAAATAAATATTCCAACTTCCATTACAACTCGGGAAAATGACGCACCTATTGGGATTTGAATCCTAGCCACCCAGAAAACATGTAGGATTAAGTTAAGTAAGTGTAAAACAATATTGGGTAAGGGTACACTAAATTTAAGGGTGAACTAATGTTATTTAAGGGAGATAAAAGTTATTTATGGGTAAATAGAAACTTGTATGGGTTAAGTAAGGGTAAGTAAGGGTAAACAGAGATTAAGTAAGGGTGAAAAAAGTCATTTAAGGGAAAACCAAAGTTAATTAAGGGTAAATATAAATTATGAAAGTGTAAAAAAAGTTATATAAGGGTAAAATAAAGTTATCTAAGGGTCAAAAAAAGTTATGAAAGGGAAAAATAAATTTAAGTATGGGTAAAAAAAGTTATCTAATGGTAAAATAAAGTTATGTAATGGTAAAACATAATCATTTAAGGGTAATGAAAAAACAATCAAGGGTAAACAAAAGCTACGTAATGGTAAACAAAAGTTAAGTGTGGGTAAGATAATTTTGTGTATGGGAAAACATAAGTTAATTAATGATAAAAAAAATTAATTAAGGGTAAAAAAAAGTTATGTAAGGTTAAAATAAAGTTATGCAAAGGTAAAGCAAAGTTATGTAAGGGTAAAATAAACATAACTAAGGGAGAAATGAAGATATTCAAGGGTAAATTGAAATTAAGTAAGTGTTAATTAAATTTAAGGGTAAATAGAAGTAAAGTAAAGATAAAACAAAGTTAAGTAAAGGTAAACATATGTTAAATAAGGGTAAATAGAATTTAAGTAAGGATAAAAAAAGTTACGTAAGGGTATATCAAAGTTATGTTAGGGTAAACAATGTTATATAAGGGTAAAATAAATTTAACTAAATTTAATAAAAGTCATTTAATGGGAAAAAAATTTATGTAAAGGAAAAAAAATTATATTTAAGGGAAGAATGAAATTATGTAAGCATAAAACAAAGTTAATTAAGGGTAAATTGAAGTTAAGTATGGGTAAAAAAATTATTTAAGGGTAATATAAAGTAAAATAAGGGTAAATTGTAGTTAATTATGGGTAATACTATGTTATGTAAGGGTAAACTAAAGTTAAGTAAGTGTAAAACAAAGTTATGTAAGTGTAAAAAAACATATATAATGGTAAAATAAAGTTATGTAATGGTAATACAATGTTATGAAAAGGAAAATTAATGTTATGTAAGGGTAAAACAATGTTATGTAATGGTTATATAATGTTATTTAATGGAAAAACAAATTTATTTAAGGATAAGAAAAATTTATGTAAGGGTAAACTAAAGTTATGTAAGGGTAAAAAAAAGTCAAGTGAGGATAATAAAAATTTAGGTAAGGTTAGATAGAAGTTAAGTAAGGGTAAATAAAGTTATATAAGGGTAAGACAAAGTTGTGTAAGGTTAATCTAAAGTTATGTAAGGGTTAAAAAACGTTATCTAAGGGTAAAATAAATTAATGTAACGGAAAAATAAATCTATTTAAGGGTAAAAAATTTATGTAAGGGTAAAAAAGGTATGTAACAATAAACAGAAACATGCATAGGTTATGTAATGGTAAATTAATATTTAGTAAGGGTGATACAATGTTATTTAACGGTAAATTAATGTTAATTATGGTTAAAACTGTGTTAATTAAGGGTAATATAATTTTATGTAGGTGTAAAAAGATGTTAAGTATGGGAAAAACTATGGTATGTAAGGGTAAAATAAAGTTAAGGATAATAAAACATGTTTCTATTAAATTTAATGCAATTGGTTTTGGATAGTGTCAATTAAACATTGGTTAAAATGACTTGGTTTACTTAAATAAATATTGTATTATTGAATAATAGTTGAATACCTTCAATGTTATTGCAGAGTGTGATATTGAACACTGAAGGGCATGCACCTTGAGAAAATTTATTTTTCTCGAGTAAAAAGAAGAAACATGGAAGTGTTGTAAATGAAGATTTATATATAAATATAGATTTTAAAATATAATTTTATTTTATCACTAAATAGGTTTTTACATATATTCATTGTGTAACACAATAATAAATCTACTTCGATGCCCCTTAGTTGCAGAACCCTACTGTAACGCCCCGACCCCAGTTACCCAGAGTCGGTGCGTTATTACATAACATTGGCATGATCACAAGAAAGATCAAATCTCGAAAGACCGATTGGTTTAGTAGCCTTGGAAACACTAGATATATTCATAAAGTTTTACATTACATCATAAAGTGAAAAACTACTACAACAACATATTGTCTCCATATTCCACACTATTATCCCCTCATAATATCCCTGCAGGTCATTTATAATTTACTTCTTCACATCCTGGGAAAAAAAAAACATAGAAAAGGGGTGAGCTCAAATGCCCAGTAAGGATAACAATATAGCAGAAACTTTCATAAATAAGAATAAACATTTAAGGCAATGTATAACTAAAACAAAATCCTCTTAAACTTGAACTTCAACATAGTATGGCAAAAATAAAATGATATAATTCCATTTTCTTATTCACATGGATATTCTACTAATAAAATAATCACATGCAATACCAATAACCACTTTCATAATGATGGAATGCATAATGCCAGACTATCACAACCACATAGACAAGGCCTCGTGCTAAGATTAAAAATAAGATTTTTCCAAGGCCTTGTGCCAAGACACTAGTTTGTCTCATGAGACCTACTGATGCATCTAGGAGCTATAGTGGGCTCCACCCATCACATATTACGTCCAATGCATTCCCATATGAAAAGGTTTAAACATAACATAAACATTCGTATTAAAACTAGCATATGAAATGTAAATACTTCATCCATAAACCATGAATGGTATAAAAATAACACATCCATAGTCAAACATATCACAAAACCTTCAATACAATATAGAAGTTTTGTATCATAATAAATCAACTTCAAATAAGCGTAAAATCCATCAAAGGATGTTGACATAGATGAAATCAAAACTCTTTTTATAGAAATATCTCTTTCTATTTTGAAATCATTTAAGATTCATATATTTATAAAATAAAAAAT
This sequence comes from Viscum album, assembly GCA_963277665.1. NCBI lineage: Eukaryota > Viridiplantae > Streptophyta > Magnoliopsida > Santalales > Viscaceae > Viscum > Viscum album. Next base: position 425,162,332 of record OY728134.1, read on the forward strand.
TTTCTTTGAAAATATTATTATAATCTTGTAAAGGAAGCTTCGAAGATTTTATAACGGTAGAAAATAGCCGCACCCGCCGTATAAGTTAAAAAAAATTTCTTACCTTAATTCTGTCGAAAAGGTTAAAAGCACCTTGTTTGGTAAACGATGGAAATATTACTTTATAAAACACTTATAAAAAGTAAAATAAGGGTATAAATGGATTTAACCCATATTCTTGTAAATAGTAAAAATGTTTTGAAATACATTTTTAAGAAACATGGATGTGGATGATAAAGAGATCCCAGCAGATTATTACGTATAAACAACCTCGGATAATGAAGAGATTGTGAAGTAAACCCTTACCTTGTACTTTTCCTTGGTTGGGGGTAGGTTAACCTCCTGTATAATGGTGAAATAATTGTTATTAAATTATACAAGAATGATATACATTAATATGATATCATATATGATCTTTTAACATTGATTTGTTAATAATATCTTAGTATTATCGTTGTTTCGGGTGTTAACTTACTCGTTTTCTTTTATATGTTTTGGTACGTAAGTCGTGTTTGTCATGGATAGGTTGTATATTAATCATATTCAGAATTATATCAAGTCCTTATATACTATTATTAATCATCAAATGAGAATTATACTTGAATGGATACGATGGAGAATGAATCTCATCACGTTCGTGGAGACGGTAGTCCGTACGTACGCACGAGCGACAATATCATTCTTTTGATATTAAAATAATATATAATTGGATGGTATATCATATATACAGAATCATTATCATGTTACATTTATTATTTACATGAATCACACATCATTATTATACCCATCCAAATAATAATTTATTGAATAACAATTACACCACGACGTGGAGACGGCAAGCCGTACGTACGCACGTATGGTGACATGTTATTCAAAGGATGGATAGAATACTGAATATGATTGTAACATATTTATAATAACATCACAATATATATAATATACTGGATTTATTATTTTAGAATGGTAATAACAAATAAAGAAGAAGTGGAAGAAGAAACGAACTTGAAAAAGGGTGGTGAAACCATTACCTCTTCTTTGGGTTCTTCCTTTTGATTTGATAAAAAGGGCTCCTTAAGTTAGCTTTCTGACTAAATGAAGGACTCTAGGATGAATTTAGAGAAGTTGAGAGAGTATTTGGGCAGAGGTTGGTCGAACCAAAAGGCTTTTAAGGTGTGAGTTAATGAGAAGGGAGAGTGCCCTTTTTATAAGAGGGGTGAGGGGCACCTTTGGAAAAGCTAGAAATATTATTTTATAATAAATTAATATTCGGTTTATAATGTCTCCAACGTGGATTATTTAAATTTTAAGGTGGGTATAGTTTTAAAACCACTCAACCAATAGAATTTAGACAGGTTTGGGTTACTATATTAACCTTATCTTTAACTATTAACTCTTAGTTAATTAGTTTCACTTTTACAATGTCTCTTTGTATTTTTATATTATATGGTTAATAAACTTACTATATACATCCAAGAGACCCCAAAGTGGTCCATTAACGATACAACTATCATGATATAAGTATCTTTTCCAAACATTATATTTTTAGGAATTTAATATCAATTAATAATATAATATTTGTTTTAAAAACTCTTTTATGTCAATTTTGACACTATTCAATAATTGATTTTTGTGAAACTCATATCAGAATGATTACTTAGAAAAAAGTCCATTAAAGCAATCCTAATATTTCATATTAACCTATAAAATTAGTTTAATTCAATAAAAGTCTCCAATTATATTTATTTGGGTATTTATAATATCAATTATTTTAATTTTTCACTATTATGGTAATTACTGTATCATCATTGTGTCATAAATAAATTAAAATATTTAATGTCTAAAAATTATAAATAAAATATAATTATGTATGAAATCTTTTTATTTTTCTAATGAATATTTATAGTCGAAAATCCAACATATATAACCCTATGTAAAAATTGTTTTTCTAAATGATATATGCTTGTGTCATTTTTGTATTCATTTTAACTTAATTAAAATAAAGTGTCCCTATCACTTACAAGTGGCACCATGGGGTCCCAAAATTGACCCAAAGATGCCCATGGTCGAACATGTATCAACCAATAAGGTTATGACACGTTTTAAGGTAATTTTTTATTATTATAATATTATGTTTAACCCATATTTACCGGATTTACCCTTTAACCATGGTAAATAAAATATTTACCGAAGTAATTATTCAAAATTTCTAAAAATAAAAGTTACATATTTACACAATTTGAACATAATGATTCCAAATATGGAATCCATTTTTCCAAATTCAAAACACATAAGTGGCAGAAATTAATTTAAAATTAATTCCCGCTGTCAAAACAAAAAGCGTGTTTTTAAGATATAATAACTATCAAAAGATTGATACTTGTTTATGTTCGATTTAATTGTGAAATTATGTCCAATGACCAACATTGTATTAAATGGTAAAAATATATTCTAAATATACTTTAAAACCACTCAAATTCATAATTTATCACTATTAATTATTTTGATTCAAAAAGTTGTTTTTAATTAAAATTTAGTAATTTTCACTATTCATCAAAATATTAAAGTTATCCAAAAAGTACCAAAATTTCACCTTAGGCTAAATTCGGTACTCCGAATCCAAAAATGAAGTCCATTTTGAGAGATAAAATTTCAAGATGTAGGTATTACTATTCATAACGGCTAGTTTGATCGGTTGTGGTGTGTGTTAGAACTCGATGTTGCGTACAACACACGCTATTGCATTATTCAAAGAGAAGCGTACCGTAGAATCTTGGGGTGCTGCACATACATATGAACCTAACTTCCACTCCATGTCCAACATGTTTTCTATTTTCGAGTCAAATATATAGCTGTGGGTTTGTCCTTATATTGTATCCCTACCTCAAACAAGGGTAGAAACAACTATGGTGATGATATTGTTGTATATAACCCCACTAATGTTGGAAGTTCAATATATCATGCTGCAAGTGCCTCCTCATACCACTATATATTGGAATCCCTAATAGGATATAAAGGGCCATATGAAAATGATTGTAGATGCACAAAAGGAGAACCTAGAGATGAAAGAAATGTTGTATCAAGGAAATAATTATCGAAGGAAGTGTCTCACGAGGCCTAGAGAAGCTGTGATATCATAGCCAAGTCCCACCACTTTGAGGTTGTATAGATTCTATAAGGAGTCGACCTTAAAAAATTACATAATCTTGAGTTAAGTCAATAATTTTTCTTTATTTTACATTGAGGATATTTTCAAGTTTATATTTTTAGATAATTAGTCCATAAATCATATATAACAAAACAATAATATACAAATTCGACACTTTCTAATAGTATCCATTTTTTCATAATCTAAAACTTAAAAAATAAAGCATGATCTCTTTTATGATACTCTTCACAAAATTCAACATGAATTTTTCTAGTCCCTCACTCATCCTTAAGTCCTATGAAAAACATTAAAAACTTTGGATGAACAAAAAATCTCAGTAAGGGATAAAAAAATAAATAAAACCACTAGTTTAGTGAAAAACATGATAATCAATTTAATGTTCTTTGAGGGAATGAAAAAAAAATTTCACATGAAAAACACACACATTTTTTCTCTAAGAAAAACATTACAACCAATAGAAAGAAATTTAAACTTCCTTAGGTTACTTAGAGAGTCATATACATAAATCCCTTTAAAAAATATTTCAATTAGAACAACCATGTGAACAACTTCCAATATTATTATAATCTAAGGAATTGGATATCTATAATGGTTTTCACCCTTCATATAAGTTATATCGGTAACACTTGTGAGCTATAATGGGGCTCAACCTTTCAGATAAGCTATAAAAGGCTCACCCTTGAGCTATAATGGGATCAACCCTTCATATAGGCTGTTTGGGCTCACCTATGAGCTATAATATGGAAAAAACCTTTTCATAAGTTGTATCAGTCTGACCCGTTTCATATAATTCTCTAGTACCATTTCATGAATAAAACAATTTTATCACAAAACCCTTTTGAAAAAATATTCTAATCCCATATAAAAAACATTTTCATATAAAAATACCATTTTCTTTTAGGAGACCATTTTCAATTCCAAAGTACCCAAAATGATAAAGGTGGTTTTTCATTTATGGAATCCTAAAATCTTAGAAAGGAATATTAAAATAAAATAATGTCCATAATGGTGGAAAAGTCATTATCACTGTATATGATAAGAGTTGAACATTATTTTTGTCATTTCGTATAAAAATATGAAAAATATTACATTTTTAAAACCATTGAATGAAATTTAATATACACATAAAAATACCTTTATAATCTTTTTTATCTATATAAATGAATATGTAAAATAATATAAAAAATATTGACATGGAGAAAAAAGATTTGATAATTAAATCTTTAACATTCAAAGTGTCCATACCACTTTGAACATTTAAATCATAATATCCATGAAAGAATAAATTTACCAAAACATTGAATAACATGAGTATAGATAAAATATGGATATGAAATTTCATAATATCTATATATAAACCCTATAAAATAATAAATGTGCATATCATCAAGTTTTTTCTCAATGAAAGGATATTAAAACAAAATACCTTACCTTGAGTCTGATTCATCACGTATATTCCTTGTTATTCCTGAAAAAAAATAATATGGTAATTATTTAATATCTTTAGACCATTTTAAAGATTATTATTCCTTTTATATCACTTATTATCATGCAATAAAAATTACTTATTTAAATTCATGTCGTATATTTTGATGATATTTGGTATAAGAGTCCAAAATGAATTTGGTAAGTTGAATTTCATCAAAGAGATCACTATTAAATCATCTCAAAAATAATATTCATGATGTAATAATAACTTTTATACATAAAATATACTTTTTAATCAATCCATTTATCTATTTTTATGAAAAATGAACAACGTTACAATCATGAAGACGATAGGTCATACATACACATGAGTAACATTTCAATTTTCATTGATCATTATGGAAAGAGGGTAAGGTTTATTTTGTCTTCATAGAATGATAAGAATATAAATAATATCATATTAATATTTAAAATATACTTATTTATACCATCCATGTGATGTGGTGATAAAAAAATGAATCACATCACTTCATGAAGGTGATAGTTCACACATACACACAAACGATGTTATCATTTTTATGTGCATGAAAAGTAAGAATTTAATTGATATATTATTCTATTATAATGATAAAAATTTAATTAATATCATATATAAATATTAATTCTATCATTATAACAAGTCTTGAGAGATGATAATTGAAAATTAAGTATATCAGTTCATGGAGGCGATGATTCCCACATACGCACAAAGGATTAATTCATTTCCCATTTGATGGAAGTGAAAATGGATTTAGGTGATGATATTAACATAATAAAATATCATTATATTTAGTATATGGGGTTTATTATTTCATCATGTATGAAGAAGATTTTATGGAAGTGGTAGAATAAATAAAATAGAGATACTTAATAAAAAACAATACCTTCCCTTTGGATGATCACATTTGATTAACACCTTAACTCCACTAAGGAGGGTGTTATGCCCAAACTAGGGACTAAATAATGTGGGGAGAGATTCTAGGTAGGTATTTTTGAATCTTTTGGATGATACAATAGGGTTTTTAAGTGTGATTAATAGAGGGTAATGGATGCCTTTTTATAGGACATGAGAGGGGTACCCATGGAAACCATCAAAATATTAAATTAATTTAAATTATTTTTTAACACCAAATGAAAAAAATTATGTTAGTTATAATATAATATGAGTATGGTTTGAAATCATCTCAAATAATAAGTTTTAGACATGTGTTGATTTTATTTTAAATGTAATCTTTTTGTTTTAACCCTTATTTAACCATTTTAATTCTTACTGTTTTATCATATAATTTACAATTTAAGGGTTAAAATAATTAACATAACATGTAAAATGAACAATTAATTAGTAATTAATCTCATTTTTAGATTTATCTAATTTTTTTTGGCAGAAAAATATATTTTTTTAAAAATTTATATCATTTAATTAAATATTCTATATTTTTAAGATATGCATTATGTCAATTTTGACACTATTCATAACTTCAATTTTTTAAAAAATCATAAAAACATGATTCCAAAAAAAGTATACTTGAATTATACTATAACATGTAAAAGTCTTCTAAAAAATTCATGGATGACATCAAAAATTTAAATTATATTTATTTATATATTATTAATATCATTTATTTGATTCTTCTTTTAATAAATCTATTACTGCATCATCATTGTTTCATAGTTAAATTTAATTAGTTAATGAATAAAAATTATAAATAAATTATTATGATTTCAATAAAAATTTTATCTTTCAAATGAATATTTATAGTTGAATTTATCATCTATGTATCCTTACATTAAAAATTATTTACTTGTTAAAAATATGAGTATGACATTTGTAACTTATCTTTAAATAAAATATATTAAGTGTCATATTCTTCCCCAAGTATCCTAAAAAGGTTATAATTTTGTAATAAGGTTTATATTTTTGGGAACACACTCATCCAATGAAATTAGAATAAGTGTTAGGGTAATTTTAAAATATTAAAATATTATTTTTTCCTTTAATTACCCTATTTACCGTTAACAGTGGTAAATAAAATAAAAAGGTTACTATTCACCAAAAATTATGTTAATATTATTAGATCAAATTTTTCATACTAATTACAACCATTTATGCCCATTTTTGAAAATTCAATTCACAGAAGTGGTTAAATTAAGTTTAAATCTAATCTCGTAAATGTGGTGAGAAGGCGGGTAAAAGAGACATTAAAAATTTAAATATGTTTTTATATCTAATTTCAATATAAAAAATATTCCAATGACCCAAATTAGATTAACATATATATTATTGATCTAATGGGACTTTAAAAACCAGTTTAAATCATAATAATTATTTGAATGAAAAATCAGTTTTTAACTATTATGTAGTATTTTTCACTATTCATCAAAAAATGAAACCTTTCAGAAAAACATAAAAAAATCAACCAAAGTAAATTTTGATACTCCTAATCAAAATAATAAGTTTATTTTTTCAAATATAATATATAAATGTGACAAAAACTAGATTTAAAATGGGTTCTCCATCAAAAGGCGTTGATACTACATTTTAAAAATATTTGAGTACTTTATGATTAAAATTGGATTTATTCTCATTTTAAGGCTATAAAATTTATTGAATGAATCTAAAAACATTCCATAAAAACGTGTAAACTTAATACAGTTAGTAATTTTCATTCCCTTCGATATAATGGATAGGTGATAACTACCACATAAAATAATAATATTAACAATATAATATTTTTCATTATAACTTTGTCTTGTGTGAAACGTAAGATTTCAGAGAAACCCATTATTGCGTGCCGAGTTTGCTATCAAACACAACATCCCTGTTAAGGTAACATTACTATCTAATTAAAAAATATTAATAAATATGAAAAAGTATTATTTTATAATTACCTAGGATGTTACATCCTTGCTCATTTTAGAAATTGCATCCTCACAATTTTAAATTGGGCTCGGTAAATAAGGTTTCACTCTTCAAAATTTACATAATTGAAATCACACATTGGAAAAAAATTCAATAAAAACTTCACTTTAAATTTTATAAAATTAAGTACAATGGTCACCCGAGATATCATATACTAGGGTTCCATGTAGGAAAACATGGATATAGAAGAAAAACTAACTACCATGTTCTGATGGAGAGTGATAGAGAACATGGTCAGGAAAATGCTCACAATTAAAAATCTATAAATCTGTGATGATCTAAGGAAACATTTGATTCATCATAAAATAATGTATCAGGGTAACAGTTTTTGTTTCATGATCCTTTCCCTAGAGTTTTAGAATTCATTTACATTATTGAGTATGAACATAATTAAACATACTTACTTGGTATATTTTTATTATATAAGCACAATTTCATCCTCATAATATTCCAAGAATTATTATGTACATCCCTAAAAATATCCTTAGTCATCAAATATGACAAAAACCATAAATGTTATAAATATGTTAAAATAGAGGACCAAAAGTAAAGGTATACTTCACATTAATCAAAAGCCTTACTAGAATATAACCCCAGAAAAGATCTCCCAGAATGGTCCATAATCACATATTATCGCGTAACTTAAAACCTAATAAGGTGTGTTTAAAACCATGAACTTATGGTTATCCTTTTAAAAATAATGGGCTCTCATGAGCTTCCATCACATCACCATATGTCTCAACATCAACTACACTAGTAGAAAAAGATTTTACCAAACCTTTTTTATTCCAATCATATTGATTTCCTCCCAATGAAAATAAATTTGGACATTTATTTTCATAATGTACCAACTAATTTTAGCTAAATAATCTTACTGAATTCTGGCTATTTGTCATCTCATTTTTGGACTATTCAGGCCCCTTTTCCTTACAATCATGAACTTTGTGGCCAAACTTAACACACCAGTAACACTTACATGATCCAAACATACATTCCCCAAAATGTATTTTACCACACATGGGGCAAGTTTTAGTCTTACCTCAAGAATTATTGGTTGCTTCTCCATTTCCTACTACCTTGAACATTTCTTACTCTTAACATATTGTGGCACGTAAGTGTTAGGAAACTCCATTACAACTTTCACAGCAACAATGAAACACTTATTCATATTTTTTAAATTATCAGGAGGCCAAATATCTTCGTAGCCCTGGTTTCATTCCTAAGTAAAATATATTTATTTTACTATAAATGTATCAAATAAAATCTGAAACATACATGACCATTCTTGTAAAGTTCACTTTATAAGTGAAAATTTAATCACCATCCTTTTTCTTTAATTCTGTGAATTCTTTCTCCATACTAAGATAGAAAACTTAGAGAAATATTTCCTAAGGAAAATATCCTTAAATAATTCCCATTACAAAGGATCAAGATCACTTTTCTCTCTTGTATTCTTAACCAATGACCACCATCGATCATTTTCAACTTAAAAATGATTGATGGAAAGAGATACCTTTTGAAATTCTGAACATCCCATGACATCAAATATATTCTATAGGGAATTTATCCATACGTCAGCTACCACTGGGTTATATGATCCATTTAATGATGGGGGATGTTTCCACGTAAAATGTTCCACTACTGACATATTCGTCAGTGGTCGATCTAGATGATCTCATCCATGGATGCCACCTCCATTTATAGCTTTTTTCAACTGAACCATTACCACAAAAAACTATTCAGTTCAGATTCCGACCACCTCATGATGTTGATTTTAGATGATGTTCTCCTCTCGATGCCTTTACATTACTACTTTTTTATTTCATCTTTGGAAACCATTCTGAACAGACATTGTTTAGATAAATAAACTAGGTAATATTAAAATGATACATCATATCAACATAACTATAAAGTAACATCCTCTAAGGGAAAGTAATTAACACCATCACAACCTCTATAATTTTCTAATCCATCCTTTGATACCAACTATAAGGGACCAACCTTAAAACATTACATAATCTAGCGTTAAGTAATTAATTTTACTTTCTTTTACATTAATTATCTTTCAATGTTAAGAGTTTTAGAGAATTAGGCCATAAATCATACATAACAGAACCATAATATACAAAGTGGGAACTTCTGAATTGTATCTGTTTTTTCATAATATAAATATTTTAAAATAATGCATGATCTCTTTTAGGATACTCTTCAAAAAATTCAATATGAATTATTCCAATCCCTCACTCATCATTAAGTCCTCTAAAAAACATTAAAAAATTGGTATGAGCACAAAAAGCTCAGTAAGGGAAAAAAAAGAAAAAGAAATAAAACCATTAATTTAGTGAAAAACATGAGAACCCATTTAATTTTCTTCGATCGAATGAAACAAAATATTTTTACATGAATAACACACATACTATTTTCTCAAAGAAAAACATTAAAACCAATAAAAATAATTTAAAACTCTTTTAGGTGACTTAGAGAATCATATACATATACCCCTTTTAAAAAAATTTCAATTGGAATAACCATATGGAAAAATTAAAATATTATTACAAACCAATGTATAGAGGATATACAATTGTGATCACCCTTCATATAAGCTATATCGGGCTCATCTATGGTCTATAATGGGGCCCATACCTTCATATAATCTATAACAGGCTCACCCGTGAGATATAATGGGGTCAACCCTTCATATAGGCTATGTTGAGCACACCTGTGAACTATAATTAAGCTCACCCCTTTGTATAAGCTATTTCAAGATCACTCGTTTCATATAATTCTCAAGTAACATTTCATTAATAGAACATTTTCATCATAAAACCCTTTTGAAAAACTCTTCTAATCCCATATGAAAAAAATTTGTATGAAAATTATATTGTCTTTTAAGAACCCATTTTCAATACCAAAATACCTAAAATGATAAAGTTCATTTTTCATTTAATTAATAATGAATTATTACAAAGGATGATGAAAATAAAATAATGGTCATGACGATAGAAAATTCATTGTCACCGTATACGATAAGATTAGAACATTATTTTTGTCATTCTGTATAAAAATTTGTAAAAATATTCCTTTTTAAAAAACTTTGAATGAAATTCAATGTATAAATAAAAATCCTTTATAATATTTTTATATCTAAATAAATTTATATGTAAAATAAAATCAAGAATATTGACATAGAGAAAAATGGTTTGATAATTAAATCCTTAAACATTCAAAGTGTCTCATACCAATTTTAACATTTAAATCATAATATCCATGAAGGAATAAATTTACCAAAACATTTAATAACATGATTATAGATAAAATATGGATATAAAATTTCTTATTAGTGATATATACACCTTATAAAAGAATAAAGGTGCACAATATCAAAGATTTTCTCAATGAAAGGATATTGGAACAAAATCCCTTACCCCAAGTCTGATTCTTCAAGTATTTTCTTTGTTCTTCTGGAATAATAAACATAATTTAATTAATTAATTTATTGAGATACTTTTTAAATTTTATTATTCTTTTATATCATTTATTATCATGTCATAACAATTACTTAATTATTTAAGTTCACTTCGTACATTTTGACGATATTCGGTATAAGAGTCCAAAATGACTTCGGTAGGTTGAATAAGATCAAATTGGTCATTAGTACATCATCTAAAAAATAATATTCATGACTTAATAATAAATTTTATTCATAAAAAATAATTTTAATTAAACCATTTATGTATGGTAATGAAAATTAAAAACATTATAATCATGGAGACGGTAGGTCGTATGAACGCATGAGTAACATTTCCATTTTCATTTATCATTATAGAAAGAGGGTAATGTTTATTTTATCATTCCATAATGATCATAATATCATTAATGAAAATATTAATAATTAAAATATACTTTTTATATATCATTCATGTGATGTGGTGATAAAAAAATGAATCACATCGCTTTGTGAAGGTGATAGTTCACACGCACACATGAACAACGTTATCATTTTTATGTGCCTAGAAATTAATAATGCAATTGAAATATTATTCTATTATAATGAAAAAGATGTCATGAATATTATATATAAACATTAATTCTATCAGTATAACCAGTATTGAGACATGATAATGTAAAATGAATTATATTGGTTCATGGATGTGATAATTCACACGTGCACATAAACTATTAATTAATTTCCCATTTGATGGAAGTGATGATGAATTTAGGTGATGAAATCAAAATAATAACATCTATATATATTTAAGATATTAGGGATGTTATTTGATCATGTATGAAGAATATTTTAATGAAGTTGAAGAAGAAAGAAAGCAGAAGTACTTGATTAAAAACAACACCATTCTTTTGGATGATCAACATTGATTAAAATAGTAACACCTCTAAAGAGGATTTTTTTCCAAAAATAAGGCCTCAAGAATGTGAAGGGAGATTATAGGAAGGTATTTAGGAATATTTTATCCAAACTAGGATGGTTTTGAAGTGTGATTAATAGAGAGGAATGAGTGTCCTTTTATAGGAGAGAAGAGGGGCACCCTTGGAAACCCTTAAAATATTAAATTAATATAAATTATTTTTTAACTCCAAATGACTCAAAATTTTGTTATTTTGAAGATGAGATGATTATATTTTGAAATATTCTCAACCATTAATTTTTAAACATTTATTTATTTTATTTTAAAATTTATATTTTAGTTTTAATCCATATTTAACCTTTTTAATTCTTACCATTTTATTAAATAATTTACAGTCTGAGGGTTAAAATAATTACCCTAACATGAAAAACGTAAAATTAATAATGAATTAATGACATTTTAATATTTAACTCAAATTTTAGGTAGAATATTATATTTTTATATATTTTATATCATTTAAATAAATATATTATATTTTAAGATATGAATTATGTCAATTTGAACACTATTCATAGCTTGATTTTTTCTAAAATTCACAACAACTCGATTACGTAAAAAAATTACATTAAATAATCTATAAAATGTCAAATTCTTCCAAAAAATTTGTAGATGTCATCAAAAAATTCAGATTATATTTATTTTAATATTATTAATATAATTTATTTGATTCTACCTTTAATAAATCTATTACCGCATAATCATTATGTCAAAATTAAATTTAATTATTTAATGTCTAAAAATTATAAATAAATTATATTGATTTATATAAAAATTCTATATTTGAAATGACTATTTATAGTTGAATTTATCATTTATATAACCCTATATTAAAAATTATTTACTTATTAAAAATATGAGTATGATATTTTTAAGTAATCTTTAAATAAAATATATAAAATGTCATATTCCTACCCAATTGGCATAAAAAGGTTATAATTTTGGAAGAGGGTTGATTTTGGTTGAAATCAACTCATCCAATTAAATTTGGACAAGTGTTAGAATAACTTTACAATATTATATTATTATTTTTACCTTTAATTACCCTATTTACCCTTAACTATGGTAAATAAAATACAAACTTTATTATTCACCAAAAATTTAGTTGATCCTATTAGACCAAATTTTTCATACGGATTACAAAAATGTATGTCAATTCTGGAAAATTCAATTCCCAGAAGTTGATAAATTAAGTTTAACACTAATCCCATAGATGTGGTGAGAAAGTCGGCAAAAGAGACGTTCAAAATTTTAATAAGTTTTTATATATAATTTCATTATAAAAATTATTCTAATGAACCACATTAGATTAATATATGTATTATTGATCTATTGTGACTTTAAAAATAATTTTATATTACAATAATTATTTAAATAGAAAATCAGTTTTTAACTACATTGCATTATTTTTCACTATTCATAAAAAATGGAACTCTTCAGCAAAATACCAAAAATTCATCTAAAGTAAATTTTGATAATCCACTTCAAAAAAAGAATTTTATTTTTTAAAATTGAATTTATTGAAGTGAAAAACCAGATTTAAAATGGATTCTCTATCAAAAGGCAGTAAAACAATATTTTAAAAATATCAGAGTAATTTATGCTTAAAATTGGATTTATTCTAATTTTGAGCCTATAAAATTTATTGGATGAATATAAAAATATTTTATAAACATGTTTTTAAAAAATAAAATTAATTTTATTCTTTCTATTTGATACATCAACTAGGTGATAACAACCACTTGAAATAATAATATTAATAATATATTATTTTTCAGTGTAATGTTGTCTTGCGTGAAACATAGGATTTCAGAGAAACCCATTATTACATGTAGAGTACACTACCAGACATAGAATCCCTATTAGGGTAACATTACCATCTAATTCATAAATATTAATAAATATGATAAATAATTATTATATAATTACCTGGGATGTTATATCCTTTCCCCCTTTGGGAAATTGTGTCCTTTAAATTTTAAATTGGGCTCGGTAACTACAGTTTCACTTTTCAAAATTTACTTTATTGAAATCCCATATCGGAAAAAGAGTCAATAAAACCAACACATTAAATGAAATAAACTAAAGGAAAAAAGGTCACCCGAGATATCATATACTTGGGATCCGTGTCGGAAAACATGGATATAGAAGAAAAACTAGAAATCATCTTCTGATGAAGAGTGATAGAGAATACGGTCAGAAAAAAGTTAAGAATCACAAAGCTATAAATCTACGATGATTTAAGGAACCATTTGATTCATTAGAAAAGAAGGTACTAGGGTAACATTTTTGGTTTCAAGATCTTCTCTCTAGAGTTGTAAAATTAATTTACATCATTGACTAATAACATAAGTAAACATACTTACTTCATATATTTCTATTTTATAAGAACAATTTCATCCTCATAATATTCCCAGAATTATGATGTACATCCGTAAGAATATCTTTAATCATCAAAGATCACACAAACCATAAAGTTTATCAATATCTTAAAACAAATTTCCAAAAGTAAAGGCATACTTCACATTAAACAAAAGCCTTACATAAACATAACCCTAAAAAACATCAATGAGAAAAGTCATTAATAAATTACAATCACATCACTTAAAACCTGTGAAGGTGTGTCTAAAACCTTGAACATATGGTTATCCTTAGAAAAATATCGGGCTCTCAGGAGATTCTATCACTTCACCAGATTTATCAACATCAACTATAATAGTTGAAAAATATTTTACCGAACCTTTTTGTTTCTGATCATACTGATTTCTTCCTTATTTAACTAAATTACGAAAAATATTTTCATAATGTACCAACTCATTGCAGCTAAAGTATATTACTATAAACTGGATATATATTATCTCATTGTTGGACTATTCAGGACCATTTTCCTTTCAGTCATGAATATTTTGAACAAACATACCACACTGGTACAATTTCTAGATCTAGGAATACATTCCTAAAAATTAATTTTTCTACACATGAAACAAGTTTTAGGCTAACCTATATAATTCTTAGTTGGTTTCTTTTCCATTTCCTATGACCTTGAACATTTATTACTCTTATCATCACATGACACGTAAGTGTCGATAAAATCTATTTCAACTTTCTCTCACCACAATGAACCACTTTTTCATAACATATAAATTCTCAGGAGGCTAATTCTCTTCATAGCCCTGGTTTAAATCCTGAGTAAAATCTACTAATTTTATTGTCAATGTATCGAATAAAATCTGTAAGACACCTGGAAAATCTTGTGAAATTCACTTAATCTACAACAACTGAATCATCATCATTTTGATTTAATTCCACAAATTGTTTCTTCATCCTATGCCAAACAACCTTAGGGAAATATTTATCAAGGAAAATATCCTTAAATTCTACCCATTCCATGGCATAAATATCATTTTTCTCTCTAGTATACTTAATAAATGACCATGATCAATCAGCTTCACCTTTAAAATGATAGATGGAAAGATTTACCTTTTGATGTTCCAAACATCCCATGACTTCAAATATATTCTCTATGGAATTAATCCCTCTTTTTACTACCACTGGGTAAAATGATCCATTGAATGATGGGGGATGTTGCCTCATAAAATTTTCCACTACTAACATAATCAACTATGGTTTATTTAGATGATCGCGTGCATGGTTTCCACCTCCATTTATATCTTGTGTCAACTGATCCATCACAATAAAAAACTATTCAGTTCCGATTCTAAACACCTCATGATGTTTATTTGAAAGGCTATTTTCCTCTCGATGCCTTACCATTAAAACTTTCCTATTTCTTCTATGGAAAACCATTTTGAACAGACATAGTTTAGATGAAACAACAAGTTAATCTTAAAATGCTACATCATTTCAACTTACCTACATAGAAAAATTATCTAAGGGAAGGAAATTAACACTATCCTAACCTCTAATGCTATGTAAACCATCCTTTTATACCAACTATAATGACACAAACTTAAAATAGTACATAATCTTGAGTTAAGTCAAGAATTATAATTTCTTTGACATTGAGAATATTTTTAGGTTTAGAGTTTTAGAGAATTGGCCAATAAATAATACAAAAAAAAACCATAATATACAAAGGGGAAACTTCCGAACAATATCCATTTTTTCATAATCTAACACATTTAAAAATAAGCACGATATCTTTTATGATACTATTCATGAAATTCAACTTGAATTCTTATAATACATAACTCATCCTTAAGTCCTGTAAAAAAATTTAAAACATGGTTTGAGCACAAAGATCTCTTTAAGGGACATAAAAATAAAAAAACCATTAATTTAGTGAAAAACATTATAACCCATTTAATTTTCTTTGAGTGAATGAAGAAAAAAAATTTCACATGAATAACACACACAATTTTTTATCAAAGAAAAACATTAAAACCAATAGATATCTATTAAAACACATTTAGGTGACTTAGAGAATCATAGACATTAATACCATTAAAAACCATTCAGTTTGAATAAATATACAACTGACTTCCAATATTATTATAACCTAATAAATTGGAGATCTATAATGGGGATAAAACTTTGAAAAATCTATATCAGTCACACCTGTGAGCTATAATGGGCCTCATCCCTTTGTATAAGCTATAACGGGATCACCCGTGAGCTATAATGGGGCTCAAACCTTCGTATAAGCTATGTCAGGATCACCTAGGAGATATAATGGGGATCAAACCTTCATGTAAGCTGCATCAGGCACACCCATTTCATATAATGCTCATGTACCATTTCATGACTAAAACACTTCCATCACAAAACCCTTTTGAAAAACTCTTCTAATACCATATGAAAAACATTTTCATATAAAAATACCATATTCTTTTAAGAACCCATTTTCAATACCAATATAACCAAAATGATAAAGATGGTTTTTCATTTAAGGAATAATAAGATCATACTAAGGAATATGAAAATAAAATAATGGCCATGACAACAGAAAAGTCATTGTCGTCGTATATGATAATAGTAGAACATTCTTTTTACTATTCCGTATAAACATACATAAAAAGATTAATTTTTGAAAACCTTTGAATAAAATTAAAAATATAAATAAAAAGTAATTTATAATCTTTCTATATCTATATAAATGAACATGTAAAATAATATCACGAACATTGACATGGAGAAAAATGATTTGATAATTAAATCTTTAAACATTCAAAGTGTTGCATACCACTTTGAGAATTTAAATAGCAATATCCATGAATGAATAAATTTAAAAAAGAATTGAATAAAATGAGTACAGATAAGATATGAATATGAAATTTCATAGTAGCTGTATATACACCTTATAAAAGAATAAAGGGGAATAGTATTAAGGATTGCCTCAATGAAAGGTGATTGAAATGAAATCCCTTACCTTGAGTCTGATTTGTCAGGTATGTTATTTGTAATTCCTAAATAATAAAAATAATTTAATTATTCACTTTATTGAGAGAATTTTTAAAAATTATTATTCCTTTTATATCACTTATTATCATGTAATAAAAATTACTTAATTATTTATGTTCACGGCAGACGTTTGGATGATATTCGGTATAAGAGTCCTGAATGACATTGGTAAGTCTAATATGATCAAAGTGGTCATTATTACATAATATCTAGAATAATATTCATCACATAATAATAAATTTTATACATAAAATATAATTTTTAATCAAACAAGTTATATATGGTTATAAAAAAGTAACAACGCTATAATCATAAAGACGATAGGTCGTACATACGCATGAGTAACATTTCCATTTTCATTAATCGTTAAGGAAATAGGGTAATATTTATTTAATATTTACAAAATTTTCATAATATAATTAATATCATATTTATAATTAATATATATATATATAATCCATGTGATGTGGTGATAAAAAATGAATAACATCGCTTCATGGAGGTGATAGTTCACACATACACACGAATGATGTTATAATTTTTTATGTGCATTGAAATTAAGAACATAATTGATATATTATTCTATTATAATGATAAAATTGTCACTAATATCACATTTAAACATTAATTACATAATTATAACTATTATTGAGATATTGTAATGGAAAATTAATTATATCGGTTCATGGAGGTAATAATTGACACCTACACAAAAACAATTAATCTGTTTCCCATTTGATGGAAGTGAAGATGGATTTAGGTGATGATATTAACATAATAAAATATAAATATATTGAATATACTATATTTATTATTTCACCATGTATGTATAATATTTTAATGAAGTGGAAGAAGAAATAAAATAGAAATACTTGATTAAAAACGATACCTTTAATTTAGATGATGACCTTTGATTAACACCTTAACACCTCTTAGGTGGGTGGTTTTTCCAAAATAAGGCCTCAATAATGAGGGGAGATATTATATAAAAGGATTTAAGGATTTTTTTGCCTAAAAAATATGGTTTTTAAGTGTGTGTAATAGAGAGGAATGGGTTCCTTTTATGGGGGAGGAGAGGGGCACACTTGGAAACCCTTAAAATATTAAATTAATATAAATTAATTTTTAACTATAAATGACACCAAATTCTATTATTTAGAATATAAGATGAATATGGTTCTAAATAATCTCAACCAATAATGTTTAGACATGTATTTATTTATTTTTGAACCTTATATTTTTGTTTTAACCCTTATTTAACCATTTAAATTCTTACAGTTTTATCAAGTAATTTACACATTGAGGGTTAAAATGATAACCAAAACATTCCAAAATACTAATGAATGAGTCATTAATGAAATTTTTATATTTATATCAAATTTTTTTAGAATCAAATTTTTTTAGAAATTTTATATCATTTAATTAAATATTTTATATTATAAGATATGAATTATGTCAATTTGACACTATTCATAACATGACTATTTAAAAAAATAAAAACAACTTGATTCCTTAGAAAAAACCACATTAACTAATCTATAACATGTCAGAGTCATCCATAAAATTTGTGCATAGAATAAAAAAATTTAAATTATATTTATTTTAATATTATTAATATCATTTATTTGATTATTCCTTAAATAAATCTATTACTACATTATCATTGTGTCACAATTAAATTTAATTATTTAACCTGTAAAAATTATAAATAAATTATCATGATTTATATAAAAATTTTAGATATAAAATGAATTTTTATTGTTTAATTTTTTTTTCTATATAACCCTATATTAAAAATTATTTAGTTATTAAAATTATGAGTGTGACATTTTTTACTTATATTTAAATAAAATATATTAATTGTCATATTCTTACCCAAGTGGCATAAAAAGGTTATATTATTTTTCTGAAGATTTATTTTTGTCAAAACCCACTCATCTAATTAAATTAGGACAAGTGTTAGGGTAATTTTATAATATTATAATAATATTTTTATCTTTAATTACCCTATTTATCTGTAACCCTGGTAAATAAAATACAAAAGTTATTATTCACTAAAAATTAAGTTGAGCCTATTAGATCAAAATTTTTATACTAATTATAATCATGTATGTCCATTTTTAAAAATTTAGTTCACAAAAGTGGCTAAATTAAGTTTAACGCTAACCCCACTGATGTGACGAGAAGACGGGTAAAAGATCGTTCAAAATTTCAATAAGTTTTTATATCAAATTTCAATATAAAAATCATTACAATGACCCAAATTAGATTAATATATTTATTATTGATTTATTATGACTATTAAAATCTATTTAAATTATAATAATTATTTAAACAAAAAATAAGTTCTTAACCATAATGTAGTATTTTTCACTATTCATCAAAAAATAAAAATTTTCAGAAAAATACCATAAATTAAACCTACATAAATTTTGATACTTTGATTCTAAATAAGAATTATATTTTTTCAAATATAATTTTAAAAAGTGACACAAACAAAATTTAAAATGGGTTCACCATTAAAAGGTCTTAAAACTACATTTAAAAAAATATTATGGTACTTTATGCTTAAAATTGGATTTATTCTCATTTTAAGCCAATAAAATTTATTGGATGAATGTAAAAAAATTTCATAAAAATTTTTAAACATAATACAGTTAGTATTATTCATTCCCTTCAATACAATAGCTGGCGAAAACTATGACTTAGAATAATAATATTAACAATATATTATTTTTTGGTATAACTCTGTCTTGTTTGAAATGTAAGATTTCAGATAAATTGATTTAAAAGAAAATTTATTTTCATAAAATTTAATTATAAATAAATATTATTTTGTCATATGACTTTAGGATAATTTAATAAGACCTTTGTTAAAATTTTAGGATGTTATAAAATTAGTTTTAATTTTAAAAAAACTATATTTTTCGAGTAAATGATGACTTTAATTAAAAATTAAAATTTTCATATTTAGTAAATTATTTTTATAAAATGGAATTAATTTATGAATTATACATGTTTAAAAATGGTTTGGGAATATTTTTTAGATTTTTCTAAAATGGTTGGGGAATATTTTTTTTATGATAATTTACATTAAATGCTAAATACATGAATTATAGAGTCATGGGTGATGTTTTTCTGATGTAATAACCATTTTCTGGATCTCAAATTAACTAATTACTATATTTAATCAAAATAATAAATACTATTTCTTGTCTTGAGAAAAATTATAAAATAATAAATAAAATAAAGAGAAACCACCCCTCTCATCCACTATAAATACCAGCTGTCACCCCTATCATCCTCACACCAATAAGCCTGGACGCATGTAAAAATTCTACCAAAATCCTCTTACTTAGTCTATCACCAATGTCTAGGATCTATTTTTGTGTTCCAAAAGACCAAAAACCCTTTCCCTAAGGAGGTTCTCAAGGAGGATAATTCTAGAGGTAAACCCTTGATTCACACTCAAATTTACCCAAGAGATGAAGGTAGAATGGCCCGTGTAGTTTAGCTTAGGTTATCGAATCCTCAGAGACCTAAGAAGTAACTTACAGACACGTACATTCTATGAATTTTTTTTTCTATAAATTGGCCAACTTGGTTTGATTTAAGATGGTTTTAAATGAGCTCTAATATTCTTACGTGAATTCAATTTAAAAGAGTGAGTTGATCCTAGGTTATCACTTGAGGTGGATAGGACTTATTTCCTTTTCAATGATTTAAATTTATTATATTTGAGATGGGTTCATTTATGAAGATAAAACAACATCATCACTTACTAGTTTATTTCCTACACCCTTTAATACTAATAAACTATACACTTGAAGGATCAAAGTTTTGAGCACTTCAAGGTAAAGGTTCGTATGAGCACTTGAAGTGTGTGGCCTTAAATTCAACAAGGACGATGGAGTTTAAAAATCATCAAATAAAAATATCAATTAAAGAAGTTATTATACATTAATGGGGTGATAAATAACATCCAATCCATCCCCTTGATACTCCCTTGGATCAACCCATAAGTGGGTTAGCCCTCCATTGATTCTATGGTTTCAATGGAAGCGGGAAGTAGACTCATGAGGGAGGAATTGAAGAAGTAAAGAAAAAAATAAAAAGAAAATGATCACTCCACCATTGTGTGAATAATTTCACAAGGTTTAGTATGAATAAATTCACATCTTGAACCAACGGTATCAAAGTGATATTAAGAATAACAGAATAAGAGGAAAAGAAGAGCTTTTATTAAGAAACTAAAGTGAATTGAACAACTTACATGTGAAAGACAAACTTGAGAAAACAAAATCGTAGCATAACATTAAAATTGAACAAATCACCAAAGATCCTCAACTACTCCACCAAAACTGCCTTAAATAGGAATTTATGAAGCCTTGGGTTGAGCCTTCAATAGTCCAAGTCTCCTAAATTAGTTTTGGTAGGCCATAGGTGGGTGGAAAGTTGAGGGAGAGTTGATTTTTCCACCCTTGACCTGAGGTGGTATCCAGCTTTTATCCACTGAACAGACGTGCTTGTAAGACCTTATATATATAAGAATTAGAGTGGGACATAGAATGATAAAATGGATCCCCAGATGTCTCCTAACCTCTTGTAAAATTTGGTCTCATTTGGAGTTTTGGATTCAGAGATATAATTAGATTAGTGGTCTATTTTTCTGAGCCGCAGAATCTGGTCTAGAATTTTATCTCTAACTTGGGCCACCCAAATAACCATAATGGAGGCCAAATTAGCACTGGATTTTGAAGAATGATTTGTTTTTATATATGTCTTATATCCTCCCACCAAATTTGGGCTTCATTGGGTTTGTAATGTGGGTCACACATTCTCATCAGTGGGATGGTGTCCAATCTGCCTTCTCTAGAATTGCTTCTATTCATCTCCAAATATCTCCATCATCCTTTATAAATCCTCCATTGATCCCTGAATGAAAAATGTTCATATTAAAGTCTAGATACAGTTCCCACAATATTCAATTAAAATATGGATAATTACATTCCTTAAAATTAGATGAATCATTGGGTACTTTAAATGATGTTAAAAAATGTACCACATAATAGTACATTTTAAGAAGGTATTACAATCATAATGTGAAATGATGTTCAAAGTGTAAAACGCACTAAAATGGTGTTTATTAATAAAAAATGACATGAATATTATATATATTAACAATGAATATTAGCCTCATTTAGTGTCTAATCACACGCCCCAACTTAAGTTTTTCTAGTCCCGAGCAAAATATATCTCAACAATATGAAATTCTAATTCCCTTTTACAAAAACATTTTAATACACAATGATCACCAAAAACCCTTATACCAAAAAATCATGAAACCCATAAAAATATTTTAATACATGATAGTTTCATAATCAGATCCCAATCCCAATCCCATTCCTTTATTCAAATTCATTTCCATATTTCATCCAATATCAATTAAGTATGAGGATGTGTTGTGCATCACAATAGACATGGGGGTTCATCTTTATTCAAGGGGGAAATGATGGAAGCGCTAGGTGGTATCAAATTTCAATATTAATATGAGTATTCAATTTTTTTATTGTATTATATTTTTTACTATTTTTTTATTATTTTTTTGTTTTTTTTCAATTTTTCCATGGTAATTGAAATTGCACTCAAAAGAGTCAACCCCTGTAGCGAGACTTTGCCACAGACTCCCAGGCTCAAAGACATCAGGGAACCAAGTGAAGCCCACATACTCGGGCATCATCTCAAGTTAACTCAGTCAAAAACAAATTCAAATTACTAAAAATAGAGATAAAATTACTAACTCTAGGCCAGACAACTATGGAGTCACGATCCCCAAGTGCCGAAAGCCACATATTAGGTCATTTCATTGCTCTATGCACAAATTTATTATTATTATTATTTTTTTAATTTTTTTATTGAATACTAATATTATAACTAAAATGATTACCAAACCTATGCTATTTATTTGGGGGACCCCATGAACTCAAACTAATACCCCACTATCCAAAGGACGTGCATTGTGATCTTTTTTTATTTGGATGAAAATATAAATGATGAAATATCACATTGGACAACCGCACTTTCCAAAATCTATGCTCATGAAATTATACAAGGATTAAAATCAGAATCAGGGCATGCTAAATTATTTTATGTTCAGTTTCAAAGTGTGAAATGTGTATTACCATGTTCAAAGTTAATGGAATTTTCCTTCCATTTACACAAAATATTTTTTTTTTCAAATCATTCATTTTTTTGACACAAAATCATTTTTTATTTTATCTCCCCCCCAACTTAAAATAACACTATCCCCAGTGTTTAAAGAAAAGAAAATTTAGAATGGTGTAGAGGTAGAGAATGAAAGTTCAAAAAGGAAATTGAAAATGAGGATCATGGAATGAAGTCACCTGGTGGCTGAAGTTGAAATTCTTGCTGCTCCCTTTTAATCCTTTGATATCCATATCATTTGAAGAGTTCTCTAGTAGAAAAAGGACAAAAAAAAACAAATATATATATATATATATAATAAAGAAAGTAAAATATAAGTATATACATAAAATTTATAGAATAAGGAAGCACAAAAAGATGTAGGTCAGTGGTAAGCGCGCACCCCTATCTCCCTTCGGTCCCGGGTTCGAATCCCCATGGCTTCGCTAGTTGTGAAGGGGTTTGACCTACGACCACGACGTGTCCCTTATTATTATTATTTATTTTTTGTATTTTTATTTTAATCCTACCAACACATTAAAATAAAACAAACTGATGATACATTGTCTTATTTTTAAATTTCCGGGTAAAACATTACTCAAGGATCACACCACGTGACATGGATGAATATGGTGCTCCCCTTTCATACCCATAAATACTCATAATAGAAGAACAGGTCAACAGTATATATTTTTAAATATAAAAATGATTAATTAATCCTATTTAAAATATAAAGTTGATTAAAACAACAAAATGATAGGAAACTTGAAAACAATGGGTTGCCTCCCATGAAACACTTTGTTTAACATCGTTAGCCCTACATGGATCCTAAATCTATCAATTTTTTCCTATTTCATAGATTGGCTTAATTAACTCAACCTCTATTTCCTGTTTATTGAATGATTCAATGAATGGTTTTAACCTTTGACCATTGACCTTGAAAATGTAACCAATTGTGGGATCTTGAATCTCTACTGCCCCATGGGGGTACACATGATGCACTATGAAAGGACATTACCATCTAGACCTTAACTTTACCAGGTGTAAATGATGTTTTGAGCTATACAAGAGCACAAGTTTTCCCAGTTCAAAATGTTTGACCTTTATATTCCTAGATTGGTAGGCTTGAACTCTAGCTTTATTGATCCTTGAATTTTAATAAGCCTCCATACTTAGTTCCTCCAGTTCATTGAGATCTAATTTCCTTTCTGTTCCGGCCAATGAGAGGTCATAATCCATTTTCTTAATGGCCCAAAAGGCCTTATGCTCAATTTTAATAGGTAAATGGCATGCTTTTCCATAAACCAACCTATATGGTGACATTCCTAGGATGGTTTTGAATGCTGTAAGATATTCCCAAATAGCATCCAAGAGTTTCTCAAACCAATATTTCCTAGAAGGATTGATAGTTTCCTAAAGAATTTTTTTGATTTCACGATTGGATAACTCATCTTGACCATTGGTCTGTGGGTGGTAAGCAGTGGACACTTTGTGAGAAATTCCATATTTTTCCATGAGTGATGAGAATGGATGATTGAAAAAATGAGTTCCACGATCACTAATGATATCCCTAAGAATTCAAAATCTAGAGAATATGTTTTCCTTGAGAAATATAATCATAGTTTGATGATCATTGGATTTTGTAGGAATGGCCTCAACCTATTTGGAGACATAATCGATAGCTAAGAGAATGTAAAGATATCCCCTAGAGTTTGGGAAGGGACCCATGAAATCAATTCCCCAAAAGTAAAAGATTTCAACCACTAAGATGGGAGTGAGTGGCATTTGATTCCTTTTTGTGATGGACCCTACTTTTTGACATGTACATTCTATGGAATCTTGTTCAGATTATGGGAAACACCTCCTAATGAATTGGTCAGGTCAGAACTTATAGAGGTATGGATCATCAAACACATAGTTTTTAACATCAGAAAGGAATTTACTTTGAGCTTGAGTCCCTAAGAATTTTGGAATGAATCCTATAACTAAGAAATTGGCTATGTCAGCATACCAAGGGTAGTCACTCACAGAGTATAGGTGTTCATTAGAAAATGAATCAGACACAGAAAGGTGATTTGAGTTGTCTTTGAATTCTATCCTAGAGAGGTGATCAACTACAAAATTTTCAATGCCCTTTTTATCCTTGATTGTGAGGTCAAATTCTTGTAAGAGAAGGACCCACCTAATCAGTCTAGCCTTATCATCTTGTTTTTGGAAGAGGTATTTTAGTGCAAAATGGTCAGTGAACACAGTGATGGGGGATCCTAAGAGGTAGGACCTAAACTTCTCTAAAGCAAACACAATAGCAAGTAACTCCTTTTCAGTAGTGGTGTAGTTGATTTGGGCATCATTTAAGGATTTTCTTGCATAAGCAATGACATAAGGAGTTTTATCACAACGTTTTCCAAACATAGCTCTTATGGAAAAGTCACTGGCATCACACATAAGTTCTAAAGGAAGGTTCCAATTTGGAGATTTCATAATGGGAGGAGAGGTGAGAGAGGATTTGAGGGTTGAGAATGATCCCTCACACCTTTCTGTCCAAACAAATGGAGCATCCTTTACTAAGAGAGCACAAAGGGGATGGAAGATTGAACTAAATTCCTTAATGAATCTTCTATAGAAACCAACATGTCCTTAGAAATTCCTCACTTCCTTGACAGTTTTGGGTGATGGAAGGTGATGAATGATGTCAACCTTGGCTTTATCAACTTCAATCCCCCTACCTGAGACCAGATGGCCTAGAACTAGTCCCTCTTTAATCATGAAATGGTATTTTCCCCAGTTTAGGACCAGATTTTTTTCTTTACATCTTGACAAGACTCTCTCTACATTCTGAAGACATCCCTCAAATGTATCCCAAAACACAGAGAAGTCATCCATGAAGAACTCAAGAAAATCCCCTACCATGTTTGAGAAGATTCCCATCATGCACTGTTGGAAGGTTCCAGGGGAATTTCATAACCCTAAGGGTATGCGTTTGAAAGCAAAGGTGCCGAATGGACATGTGAATGTAGTCTTACCTTGATCCTCTAGGGAGACCTCAATTTGATTATACCCCGAGTACCCATATAATAAACAATAGAAGGAATGAACTACCACTCTCTCAAGGACTTGGTCAATGAATGGTAAGGGGAAATGGTCCTTCTTGGTGAATGAGTTTAGCTTCCTATAGTCAATGCAGACCCTCCATCCACTACTCACCCTTGTTGGAAGAATCTCTCCATCCTCATTGGTTATCACTGTGATTCCAGCCTTTTTTGGAACCACTTGGATTGGGCTCACCCATTCACTCTCAACTATGGGATATATGATACCAGATTTTAACAATTTCAGATGTTCTTTCCTTACTACCTCCATGAGATTAGGATTGAGTCATTGTTGAGGTTGACTACATGGCTTTGAATCAGATTCCAAAACAATCCTATGAGTCCCAATTAGTGGGCTAATCCCAAGAATATCAGATAGGGTCCAACCAATGGCTTTCTTATGTTTCCTAAGGGCATATAGAAGCATCATCTCATGATTGGATTCAAGATAAGAATAAATAACAATAATATGTGTTTGATTGTCCCCTAGGAAAGCATAATTGAGTGCAGCGGGAAGTTCCTTCAATTCAAGATCATGTTGGTTCATAATTTCAAAAAAAGATTGGGACATCGGATCAAGATCAATTTTATTTCCTAAAGTTTTAGATAGGATTGATTCCCCACATGTAGAAGTTTTAGATACTAGATTGGCTTGATCAGATTTAGGGAAGGAAGTTGGAGTGGTCTCTATGAAAGTGGTTTCTTGAAAGGTTTCACTGATTGTTGGACCTAAGACTTCATCATAAGAGAAATTTGAAAATAATTCAAGCCAAGGAGATAAACTTACTTCATATGAACAAAGGAAATAAATCTCATCCTGACTTAAACATTCATCAAATATTCTTTGATGTTATATGGATTCATTATCAATGTTTCCTATCATGTTTACTTCATGAATGTCCTCATAATCCCTTATTTGTGAGCTTGAATTATATATGTTCAAGTCTAGACTCATGTTTCCAAAGGTGATGGTCATGTTCCCATTTTGGACTCGGATAATAGAGTTGATTGTTGCAAGGAAGGGACGACCAAGGATGATTGGGGTTTGTTACTTATTTCCTAAGTTTGGATGGTTGTCAAGGACAATGAAGTCAGAAGGGTAGATGAAGTTTTAAACCATTACCAGACCGTCCTTTAAAATCCCCTTTGGAACCCTAATGCTATGATCAGCAAGTTGAAGTGTGACAGATGTGGGTTGGAGTTATTCTAGGCCTAACTGGCAGTACACAGTATAGGGAATGAGATTGACACTAGCACCTAGGTCACACAGGGCCTTGTCAACCTTTCTCTCTCCTAGTTCAACATTGATGTAAGGGCAACCCGGGTCTTTCAACTTAGGAGGAATGGTCCCTTGAATGGTGGTACTCACATTAGCAGCCAAAATGCCTTGGTTTGTATGTGAAAATTTTCTTTTAAAAGTGCACAAGTTCTTAAGGTACTTTTAGTAGGAAGGTATGGTTTGGATGGAATCAAGAAGGGGAATGTTCAACTTGACTTGTGAGAATATTTCCCTCAATGTTTCACTCAATTCAGGCTTGGTTTTCCCCCTCATGAGTTGAGGAAATGGTGCATGTTGTGGGGTTGTTTGTTGAAGAGTTGTTTCTTTGAAAATGTTATCAGTTTCCTCAGTTTGATCTTGTGGTTCATTTGAATTTTCATCTAAGTTTGAATCTTCATATGGGTTCTGAATTAGTTGTTCAGGTTTTGCAATTGATTTCCAACTTCTTAAAACAGTCACAACCTTTAGTTGTTCATGAGTTGTTTGAGTACAACTTGACTCTCCCCATGAAGTTGAGGATGGAACCGCTTGAGTAGGCATGGGTCCCTTTCCTGTTTTGATGGTTTGAAGTTCTTGTTTAAGGGAAGAGACTTCCGATTTCATCCTTTCCATTTGTTTGCATAGTTGTTCTAGTAGGATTTGTGGAATAGTTTGGGTTGGTGCTTGAGAAGATTGGTTTATCCCAGGGGGATATTTTGGAGGTGGGATGGTTTGTTGAAAATGGACCGGTGGATATTGGTATTGGATAGGTTGGGTTTGGAACTGGTTATGGGTTTGGTAGTTCTAATGGGGGTAAGGATTTTGTCTCTGTGGTTGGCTAGGTTGTTGGTTATCTTTCCAGCAGAAGCTTGGGTGGTCATTATACCTTGGGTTGAAGTTGTTTTGGTATTGAGGCTTTTGAAAGTTCAAATCATTTACTTCCACTGGGGGTCCTCCTAAAAGAACATCCTTGATGTATGGAATGGTTGGGCAGTTGTCTGTCTCAGTAGTTCTTTGTGGGTTTTTAGAATAAGGTGAAGTTCCCCATGTTTGGTTTTGTTCAAAAAGGATTTCTAGATACTCATAAGCATCATTTGGGGATTTGTTTTCAAAGTTTCCATTACACATCATGTCAATGAATTGTTTGTTCCCCGGACCCAACCATTCATAGAAAATTCTCACTTGTTCAGGAATAGAAAAACCATGGTGTGGAACCATGTTTAGAGTTTCTTTGAACCTCTCCCATGTTTTATAGGACTCCCCCTCTTTTTCAAAAAAGTTTTGGATGCTCTTTTTAAGTGCAATTGTTTTGTGGAGGGGAAAATATTTTTTGTAGAATTCTCATTATAGTTGGTCCCAAGAGTTGATGGATGATGGTCTCAAATTTTTTAGCCAACTTTTATCTCTATCCTTTAAATAAAAAGTAAATATCCTCATCTTAGATGATTCTAGTTGATGTGGGGGACACATGGTTTTTACAATGTCATTAAACTCCTTAATGTGAAGGTAGGGCATCTCAGACTCCATTGAATGGAATGTGGGAAGGTGGTTTAGGACATGGGGTTTAAAAATGTAGTTGGAATATTCTAGGGAATTGTGTCTAATGCATGAGGGGGAATTGGTCCAGGATGGTGTGAGGTAGTCATTCATGGTTTGATCAATTGCATTCCCCAAGTTTGGGGCTGCCTCATTTGGGTTTCCATTTTGGTTCCCACCCAGGTTTATGAGTTGGTTTCTTTGAAGACCTTCCATTGAAATAGGATCAATTTTTGGCTCTGGAGTATTAGTAAGATTATTATATAATGGAAAGAGTTCCCTTGGTGTACTTTAATCCCCAACCCCA
Organism: Viscum album; assembly: GCA_963277665.1. NCBI lineage: Eukaryota > Viridiplantae > Streptophyta > Magnoliopsida > Santalales > Viscaceae > Viscum > Viscum album. The sequence goes on from OY728134.1 coordinate 425,192,160, forward strand.
GAACTATCCACCCAAACTAGACGGTTTGATTGATCCCGGGTGTAGGCGGACATGCGCCAAAAAATTGAGAAAGCGACAAGATAAGAGAATTTGGATGAGAAAATAAGAAATGGGGGGGAATAGAATTATTTTTTAGATGACTTACTTGGGTCCCTGGAAACGGTGCCAAAATTTGACTCACGCTCAAATTTACCCAAGAGATGAAGGTAGAACGTCCCTTATAGTTTATATTGGGTTATCGAATCCTCAGAGACCTAAGAAGTAACCTACATACACGTACATTCTATGAAATGTTTTTGGGTATGAAGTGGAAAAATTGGGTTGATTTAATATGGTTTTAAAATAGATCTAATATTCTTAAGTGAATTCAATTTAAAAGAGTGAGTTGATCCTAGGTTATCACTTGGGGTGGATTGGACTTATTTCCTTTTCAATGATTTCAATTTCTTATATTTGAGATGAGTTCATTTAAGAAGATAAAACAACATCATCACTTACTGGTTTATTGCCTACAACCTTTAATACTAATCACCTATACACTTTAAGGATCAATGTTTTGAGCACTTCAAGGTAAAGATTCGTATGAGCACTTGAAGTGTGTGGCCTTAAATTCAAGAAGGATGATGGAGTTTAAAAATCATCAAATAAAAATCTCAATTAAAGAAGTGATTATACATTAATGGTGTGAAAAATAACATCCAATCCAGCCCGTTTATACTCCCTTGTATCAACCCATAAGTGGGTTATCCCTCCATTGATTCTATGGTTTCAATGGAAGCGGGAAGTAGACTCATGAGGGAGGAATTGAAGAAGTAAAGAAAACAATAAAAAGAAAATGACCACTTCACCGTTGTGTGAATAATTTCTCAAGGTTTAGTATGAATAAATTCACACCTTGAACCAACAGTATCAAAGTGATATGAAGAACAACCTAATAAGAGGAAAAGAAGAGCTTTTATTAAGAAACTAAAGTGAATTGAACAACTTACATGTGAAAGTCAAACTTGAGGCAACAAAATCGCAGCATAACATTACAATTGAACAAAGCACCAAAGATCCTCAAATCCTCCACCAACACTGCCTTAAATAGAATTTTTTGAAGCCTTGGATCTATCCTTAAATAGTCCAAGTCTCCTCAATTAATTTTGGAAGGCCATAGGTGGGTGGAAAGTTGAGGGAGAGTTGTTTTTTCCACCCTTGACCCGAGGTGGCATCCAACTTTCATCCACCGAACAGATGTGCTTGGAATACCTTCTAGATGTCCGAACTAGAGTGGGACATAGAAGGAAAAAATGTATCCCCAGATATCTCCTAACCTACTGTAAAATTTGGGCCCATTTGTAGTTTTGGATTATGAGATATTATTAGATTAGTGGTCTGTTTTTCTGGGACGTAGAATCTAGCCCAGAATTTTATCTCTAACTTGGGCCGCCTAAATGACCCAAATGGAGGCTGAATTAGCACAGGATTCTGAAGAATTATTTTTTCCTATATATGTCTTATATCCTCCCACCAAATTCAGGATTCATTGGGTTTTTAATGTGGGTAACACTTTCTAATCAGTGGGCTGGTGTCCAATCTGCCTTCTCTAGAATTGCTTCCATTCATCTCCAAATATCTCCATCATCCTTTATAAATACTCCATTGATCCCTGAATGAAAAATTTTCATATTTATGTGTATATATAGTTACCAAAACATTAAATTAAAATATGTATAATTACATTCCTTAAAATCATATGAATCATTGGGTACTTTAAATGATGTTAAAAAATGTACCACATAATAGTGCATTTTAAGAAGGTATTACAATCATAATGTAAAATGATGTTCAAAGTGTAAAATTCACTAAAATAGTGTTTATTAATAATAAAGAACACGAATATTATATATATTAACAATAAATATTAGCATCATTTAGTGTCTAATCAACCCTCTTCCCTTTTATTTTAATTTTATTTCAATTTATTTTATTTTCTTATCATATCCTCATCTACTATCTTCAAATGATCATGATAACTCAATTATAATCTATATTCTGGAATGATATCATGTTAATGGAATATCCACCATCAATTTCCTTACACTCTCTATTTTATTTTAAAAACTAAATTATTGTTCGAGAGGTGCCAATTTACAACCTTCGTGGATGACGAACTTTTATTATTTAATTTATCCTTCAAGGCTGGTTATAAAACGATTTTATGGTTTAAAATATTATAAAATAGTTATTATATATTATGTATGGTTATGAAACCATTTTCTATATATGATATTAAATAATATAATAAAACGAGTTCAATGTGATAAAAAACTGCTAAAATTAAGTTAAACGATTATCATTAATGATTAATCAGCATATATAGAAACAAAATAATACATAATAAAAATTAAACTTTTGATTATTCATTATTATAAATTAAATTAAATTATTTATAATTATAATCATTCTACATGAACTTCCATACTCTTATACAAGTATATTGACCATGAAATCAAAGGAAACGAACGCTCTCGAGCGAAAAAATTGTATCTTATAATTCATCAAAAAAGCCATAAATAGAAAAAATAAAATTATAATAAATAAAATAAATTTAGATAAATTAATTATTTAATTAATTAATTCATTTAATTTGTTATCTCATATGTTAATTCAAATGTAGAACACATTCATACATAAGGTAAGGGTTTTCTTCCCGAACCTTTAGTTTCATTCGGGTTATAATTTCTTCCTCTATACAAAAATGTGATTCTTCATTCCTTTTATATACTTATTATAAATTATTTTATTACTTTAAAAACTCATGTATTCATATCATTTCATCTTTTTCTATGAGAATTACAAATTTTACAAAGGTTCCCTTGTCAATTATTCATGACACGCAAGCCCGATTAAAGGGAAGGTCTTGATTTCTTACCCACTTTCAAGTACCAAACATAATATTTTTGAGACACCAATATTTTTATAAATTAATTACTTTTGTCATGAAAAAATATATTTTTTATTATTGGTTTTATAAAAAAAATTATGAAAAATAAAAAATGATTTTCCAAAAGAACTCTTATTTGCAAAGTAAAAAATGGTATTTCTCTTAATAATTCCTCAACAATTTTATTAGCGTATTTTCATCTATTTAAACACCAATGATGAATTTTATGTTTTATTGAGATTTAATTATTATGTTTATCATCCACTATATTTTATTAAATTATTTATGATCAGTTTGGTTGTGGATGAGCTATCTTGACACTATTCACCATACTACTTAGAATGGTTAGTGATTATGTTTATAGTCTGGATAAAGTTATTTACATTTCATATGTATATGTTGTTTATGTTATCCTTGTTCATATTATGAATGAATTGAACTTATTACTTGATATGTGGAGCCTTATATAGCCCCTTGATGCATCAATAGGTCTCATGAGACAAAATAACATGAGTTTTCCCCTTATGTATGGTGTCTTGGTCTAGGACTTGAAAATATGATTATGATGTCCAATATTATGAATTCCCTCGCTGTAAAACTAGTAATTGATATTCCAAGTGATTATTCGACTATTATAATATCCATGGTTATGTTTTATTTTATCATTACATATTTTTCTTTTATTCCTTCCACATTATGATCATGATTATGTTTTAATGGAATGTGTTATTTTGTTATTCTTCATGACTTATTATTTATGATTTTTCTATATTACGTACCCTTACTGACTATCTGAGATCACCCCTTTCTTATTTTTATTTTCTCCAAGATTCCAATATGAATTTTATGAATGAAATTAAAAGATAATTTAGAAGAATATGAGTATTTCCAAAGGAGTTTCTATGATTTATTTCGTTTCAAGTTGTAAGGTTGAACTTATGTATGTATCTGGTCATTCAAAGAAACTAAACTATTCATTTATTCAGGATGAATCTTCCTTGTTTATATGCCAATGTAATAAAATAATGTACTGGATCTAGGCTTCCAGGGTTGGGGTGTTATATTTGGTATCAAATGGAGGTTTAGTAGAATCCTTGGAAACCAAATTAAGAAAATGTACATTAGAGAAAAAACACTAAGATAGACTTTATGGATAATAATACAAGAAGATCCTTGAATTTTGGTAACATATTTTTTTATCTTATTAAAAATACACCCCTATTAGGATACTATAAGTGTAAATGGTCCTAGAACAAATATACCTAGGATTAAAAACTCTGATAAAGTGTTCTGAATCTAACTCGGGGTAACCTAGTACACAAAAATGGACCTTACTTTGCACCTGGTTTAACACTCCCACGTGATATTATTAGGATAATTAAAATTTACCTTATAAACCATTATTAAGTATTTAAATTTAAATATGACTTAAAAGAAACCATTCTTATGATTATGAGATTAAACATGCATAAAAGTTTAATTTATGTTAATTGTTTTACTAATTCTACATTATACATTACAATTCATTACTTAATTTAGTCTATTCCATTATTTAGAAATGGTGCCTAGTGAAAGAAATGGAAGACACATGAACGTGTGTATCCCATGTATGGATTTACCTCATATGCAGGATAATGATGCTGGTACTAATGCTTTGACTAGTGTTAAGAAACTTATAGCTATACTGGGATAGCTGACTCATGTTATGAATAATAAGATTAACTGTATGGATCATCCTGATCCACAATGTGGAGGAGTAATGTTAGACTGCTTTATGAGAAAAAATCATCCATCATTCAATGGGAATACAAAACCATTTTTAGAGGACGAGTGGATAAGTTCATTAGATAAGATATTTCTTGCTTTGGAAAGTAATGAATGGGAGAAGGTTATTATGGAAGTTTATCATCTATTGGGATAAATAGATCAATGGTGGTTGTTAATTCAAAACACCAGGGAGGAGGATGAAATCACAAATATATAGTGGAATGATATTAAGGAATTTTTTGTAGAAAAATATTTTCCTCGCGAAGAATGAGTGGATATGGAGATCAATTCGTGGGTGTAAGACAAAAAGAGGAGAAAATTCTTCCAAGTAAGAATCTAACTTTACATGATTAGAAAGGTATACTATGGAAAACATACATAATACAAGGATAAATATTGATCGATTAATTTATGGTTTAAAACTATTCCTCTGAAGGGAACTGGTCTCAAAATATTTCTTATCATACAAAGATATAGTCTTACACGATATCAAGATAGAAAAATAATTCCCTAAGTTTTATGAATTTTAAGGAATTAAAGATAAGAATAGGGATACTAATCACTCTTGAAAAGGAAATAAGAAGAATGGGAAGAAGGGAAGAATTTATTTTACATCCTAAGATAATTGTGGGAAGAAACACCCTGGTACTTTCCTAAGGGTTATGGGTGTTTATTTCAAGGTTGGAGAAGAAGGACACCAAGCCCATGATTATAACGGAAAGAAAGAAGATACCAATTTTCAATGATACAATTGAAATGAGATGGGAAATTATGCAAATTATTATCATAATCTTCCAGAAAACATTCCCCAAATAAGGATAAGGGAGTAATTCCAAGCTTATATAGTCACAACTACTGAGGATGAAGTTCCTAATGATGTGGTGGTAGGTTCTTTAATCATTTCCTCAAATATATCCAATGCTTTATTTTATTCTGTATCATCACATTATTTTATATCTCCCTAGTTTTCAAATAAAACTAAATAATTCCATTTTGATTTAATAAATTAGTTTTCAGTCAAAACTATTAAGGGAAGTACCATTGAAAAAAATATGTGTTGATCAATCCCCTTTATGACACATAAACATGCTTTAGTTTCTAAACATATCAGCATACCCATGATTGATGTTGATATAATACTCGGTATGGATTGGATTTCAAATTATGATGAGAAAATCTATTTCCAGAAATAGGATGTTACAACTTTTGAGAATAATATATAATCCATTATATTTAGAGAAGAAACCTCACCATATGATTCTTATCTAGATCCACCCCTAATAGAACTACTAAATGACATTTTAATGGAGGTAGAGAAGGAAATATCTATGGGTGAGGAAAGAAATATTAAAATTGAGGATGTACCTATTGTTCAAGAATACGTTGATGTATTTCCAAAGGATTTACCTAGAAATCCTCCAGAGTGGGAAGTTGAGTTCTCTATTGATATAATTCTTAGTTCAAGACCTATATCAAATAATCCTTATATAATGGACACTGTGGAATTAGTAGAACTGAAGAAATAACTAGAGGAATTTGGCGATAAAGGATTTATTCTCCCTAGTGTTTATCCATGGGGAACCGTTGTTCCCTTTGTCAATAAGATAGAAAGTTCCATGAGGTTGTGAATTAATTATATATAAATCAATGATATTAAGATAAAGAACAAGTATACCCTTCCTCACATTGATGATTTATTCAATTAAATTCATGGAGCTCAATAATTTTTGAATATTGACCTTCAATCTGGATATCATTAGTTGCATGTGAGGAAGGAAGAAATTCCAATGACAGCATTTTGAACTATGTATGGGAATTATGAGTTAACAGTAATGCCTTTTGGACTGATTAATTCACCCTATATTTTCATGGATCTAATTAATAGAGTTTTCAAGGAATATCTTGATGAATTTTTTGTGGTATTAATTATTGATATCTTATAAAAATAAAAAATCTACAAAGATAATGATAATCACTTGAGCATTGTTATGAAGACTCCTTTAAAAAATGATTTATATGGGAAGTTTAGAAAGTGTGAATTCTGGATTCAAATTTTTTTTCTTAACCATATTATCTCTAAATATGGAATCCTTATTGACCCCATGAAGATAGAGGCAGTTTAGGAATAGCCTACACCATGGATATAACCTAGGTATGTAGTTTTATTGATTAAGTAGGTAATTATCAATGTTTTTTTTTCAAAACTTCACCCAATTAGCTAAACCATTAACCAAGATTACTCGTAAAGGGGTTAAGTTCTTATGGAAAAAATAATATGAATAATCTTTTGATTAACTAAATAAGAGATTAGTTAATGCTCTGATCTTGACTCTGCCATTGGGAAATGGTGGATTTGTAATATATAGTGATGTATCAAAGAAAGGAATTGGTTGTGTCCTTGTATAGAATGATAGAGTTATTACCTATGCATCAAGGCAATTAAAAGCTCATGAACTGAAATATCTAACTGATGATCTTGAGTTAGCATCTATAATCATTACTCTAAAGATATGGAGACAATATCTCTATGGTTAAATATGGGAGATATATATAGATCATAAGATATTGAAATATGTCTTCTCATAGAAAGAACTCAAAATGAGGAAAAGGCGATGACTCAAGTTGATTAAGGATTATGATTGTTCAATACAATATCACCTAGGGAAGAAAAATAAGGCAGCTAATGCATTAATAAGGAAGGATCATAGAGTTTTGAACAAAATGAGAATTTATTAGGATCACATGTACATGGATCTAGTAGGGGTGAATATGGGGATTATCAAAGAATGTGGAACATCGATAATTTTTCAATTGGTTTCCCAAACATATTTATTAGAAAGGATTAAAAGTTCTAATCTTGATGACACGAATATTTAAAATAAAATTAATAGTGTCAATGATGGGAAGTTGTAAGACTTCATGTGTGAGGATGGAATTCTGAAATTTTTGGAAGAGGCTTTGTATTCCCTCTTTACCTGAGATAAAAAGGGAGTTATTGGATGATGCACATAGTTCGAATTTCTCTATACATCTTGGTGGCACTAAGATATATAGATATTTAAAGGAACATTTATGGAGGGATAACATGTAGAGGTAAATTGCAGATTATGTATCAAGATATTTATTCCTTCGACAGGTGAAGGATGAAAGACAAAATACTAGAGGAGTATTTGAACCACTTCTTATTCCTACATGGAAATGGGACGACATCACTATGTATTTTTTAACTTGATTACCCAAAAATACATGAAATAATTATTAAATATGGATAATAATTTATTAAGTTACAAAATCTACACATTTCCTCACTATAAGAGATGATTTTCCACTATAGCACTTTGTACGACTCTATGTCAATGAAGTTGTAATAATTCATGAAGCACCTACTCAATTTTGTCTGATCATGATCCATGATTTACATTGAAATTCTAGAAAAGTATTCAGAAATATTTATATACTAAGATTCATTTGAGTACAACCTATCACCCACAAACTGATGGGTAGTTAGAAAGGATAATACAAACTTAAGAAGACATGTTTAGATCATGCTCACTTGATTTTCAAGGTACGTGGGATCAATATTTACCTTTGGTAGAGTTTTATTACAATAATAATTTACATACTAGTATTAAAATGGCACCATATGAAGCATTTTATGGAAAGAGATGTCATACACCAACATGTTGGGATGAAGTTTATGAAAGGGATCTTGTAGGCTCAAAACATGTGGAGGAAAGAACAATAAAGGTAAAGACTATTCAAACCCATATCAAAGAATCAAAAATAAAAAAAAGAGCTATGCTGATAATAGAAGGAAGTATTTGTAATTTCAAGTGGGTGATAACGTTTTCTTGAATGTATCAACATATAAGGGTGTTATAAGATTTGGGAAGAAAGGAAAACAGAGCCCCAGGTACATTGGTCCTTTTGAAATTCTGGAGGGAGTTGGAGCTATAGCTTATCGTCTGGAAATGCCTCCTAGGCCTTCTAAAGTACATAATGGTTTCCATGTCTCATTGTTAAGAAATTACATACTAGACCCAACACATGTCCTCACTTTTGAAGGAATAGATCTAGAACCTGATTTATCTTATTGTGAAGATCCTATCCGAATTTTGGACACTAAAGAATAGGTGTTGAGGAATTGGATGACTCAGCTGGTAAAGGTACTTTGTAAAAATCATAAAATTGAAGAGGCGATGTGGGAGATGGAGGGACATATGATGAAGAACATACCAAATCTTTTTATGAGGTAATATTCTAGAATTTTGAGGATTAAATTTTTGAAGGAGGGGAGAATGTAACACCACATGGATTTACAACGAAATTTAATGAATAATTCAATGCACACAACACTGAGTCTCTACGAAACAACACTTTTCTATTGTGATTATTTAAACAAGATAGTTATAACGTATACATGAAACATAATATTACAACTTCTGTGATTTGAATTTTGAAAACTGAATATACACGGTTTCGATCAGTAAGATATTTAGAGTCGGATAAAATAAACTTAATTTTTTGGTGAAGAGTAACTTGAACTTTTTGAATAGAAATGCTACTCTTATGAATATTCGTATAACCCTAATGAATAGTAACATCACCCATGAAAGTATAAATAAAATTTAGGCACCTTAAAAATTAAATTTTGATATAATATTATAAGTAAGATATTTTTTAAAAATTAATAATTGAGTGTTGGTATTTTTTTGAGTAAAAAATATTTAATAACAATTTTGTAATTAATAAATTTATTTAAAAGAAAATTAATTTTGATAAAATGTATTCATAAATATTTATTTTGTTTTTCTAGGATTTTAGGATAATTTAATATGACTTTAGTTATTTTTTTAGGGTGTTATAAAATATGTTTTAATTTAGAAAATATTTTTCGAGTAAATGATGATTTTAATTAAAAATTAAATCTTTCATATTTATAAAATTATTTTCATAAAATGGAGTTCATTTTTGAATTTTACACATTGAAAAAATATTAGGGTGAATTTTTTAGAATATTCTAAAATACTTGAATTTGTGGTGAATAGTAAAGTATGATAATTTACAATAAATGATAAATAAATGAATTATTGAGTCATGGATGATGTTTGGATGATGTATAAATTGTTGTTCTGAACTCAAACTCAATCATTACTCTATTTAGTCACAAGAATAAATACTATTTCTTGTCTTGAGAAAAATAATTAAATAATGAATAAAATACCAAGAAATCACCCATCTCCTCCACTATAAATACCACCCATCACCCCCACTTCTCCTCACACCTATAATCCTTTAATATTGTCAAAATAATTCCCAAATACTCTTCTGTATTCTCTCACACATTTCTAGGAGATCTTGGTATTTAAAAATACCAAAACCCTTATCCCTAAGGAGGTTCTCAAGGTGGATAATTCATGAGGTAAACCCCCTTCCCTTTTCTTTTAATTTCATTTCAATTTATTTTATTTTATTTTAATCTCATCATATAATATATCAAAATGATAATGAAAACTACATTATCTTATATATACTCTAATTATATCATGTTAATGGAAGATCCATCATCTGTTTCCTTACTCTCTTTTATTTTAAAAATGAAACCATCACCTGAGAGGTGCCGATTTACATCCTTCGTGGACGACGAACATTTGTTCGTTAAGTTCTCCTTCGAAGCTGGTCATGAAACCATTTTAATGGTCAAAAAAAATTATAAAATATGTATTAAATCTTATTTAAGGTTCTATAACCACTGTATACATATGATATTAAATAATAGAATAAAACTAGTTCAATGTGATTGAAAGACTACTAAAATTAAGCTAAACGATTTTCATTAATGATTCATACTCATATATGGGAAAAAATAATACATAATACAAATTACACTTATGATTGTTCATTATTATCATATAAATTTAATTTTGGATAATTATAACCATTCCACATGAACTTCCATACTCATATACAAGTATACTGATCGTGAAAACCAAGGAAACAAATGCTCTCTAATGATAAAATTTTAACGTATAATTCATAAAAAATGCCATAAATGAACTTAATAAAATTATAATAAATAAAATAAATATATATAAGGTTATGAGTTAATTAATTAATGTATTTAATTTACTATCTAGTATTTTAAGGTCAAGTGCAGAACACATTCAGACATAAGGTAAGGGTTTTCTTCTCGAACCTTCAATTTTATCCGGGTTATGATTTACTCCTCTATAACAAAATGTGATTATTCATTCTATTTATATACTTATACCAAATTATTTTTTTACATTCAAACCTCATTTATACCTATCATTTCATCTTTTTTATAAGAATTTTCCATTTTACAAAGGTTCCCTTCTCAATTCTTCCCGACACGCAAGCCCGATTAAACGGAACGTCTCGATTTATTACCCATTTCAAGTACCAATCATAATTTATTTTTAGATTTTTTTTAAATAATTAATTTTTTACTTGAAAAATTATATTTTTTCATTACTAGTTTTATACAAATAGTCAGGACTAATAAACCTAAATTTTCCAAAAGAACTACTCTTTGAATAGTAAAAAGGTATTTCTGTGAAGAATTCCTTGATGATTTTATTAGATTATTTTCATACATTTCAACACCTATAATAAATTTTATGTTTCATTAAGTTTTATCTCTTATTTTTATCTTACACCATATTTTATTAAGTAGTTTATGGTTAGTTTGGCTCTGGATGAGCTATATTGACACTATTCCCAATTATACTCAGAATGGTTAGTGATTATGTTTATAGTTTAGGGAAAGTTATTTACATTTCATATGCATATGTTGTTTATGTTATCCCCATTCATAATATGAATGAATTATACTTATTAATTGATGGGTGGTTACTTTTATTTCCACTTTATATATCAGTAGGTCTCATAAGACAAACTTGCTTGGGTTTTTACCCATTATGTATGGTGTCTTGGCTGAGGCCTTAACAATATGATTATGATGTCCAACATTATGAATCCCCTCACTAGGAAACTAGTAATTGATATTCCATGTAATTATTAGACTAGTAGAATATCTATGGTTATGTTTTATTATGGAATTATTTATTCATCTTTTATTCCAACTGTATTATGCTCAATATTCTGTTTTAATGGAATGTGTTCTTTAGTTATTCATCATGCCTTTTTATTTAAGATTCTGCTGTATTCCTTACCCTTACTAAGAATCTGAACTCACCCATTTCTTATGTTTATTTTCCCCATGATTCCAAAATGATTTTTTTGAATGAAATGAAAATATAATTTAGATGAATAAGTTTATTTCCAAAGGAGTTTCAATGATATATTTCATTTTAAGTTGTAATGTTGAACTTATGAAAGTATCTGGTCTTCCAAATCTATTAACATATTTGGTCCTTCAAGGTGCATCTTCCTTGTTTATATGCCAATGAAATAATATAATTCATTGGATACAAGCTTCTGGGTTCAGGGAATTATATGATGGCTACCTGTTTGATCACTGATAGACTTTCCAAATATTATTTCTTGAATTTTTTACCATTTTTGTTGGCTGATTCAACCACTGTTTATTTTTAATAATAATATCTCTCCTAAGGGTGTTATTTTTTTAAAAGAATAGAGGAAAAATAAACATATAAATGGTGATAAACATTGAATTTATTAGTTTATTTAGGTATTATAAATCATATAACTATAATAATTTTGATATAATTAATAATAAATCATGATCATCATCTTTGTTATTATTTTCATAGTTCTTTTGTTATAGATGCTATATATTAAATAATATATCTATTATATTGTAAAATTTACTAATGTACCATATATATGTTTTATATTAAAATTATATATATAGATATAGATATATTTATTGAGCATTTTTTTAATGATCATGACAAAATTTATTAAAATAAAGAAAGGAACTACATGAGTCTGAAGTAAGAAATATTATTGAAATCCCTTTCATAAAGAGGGAGAATATCAATAGGCAGGTCATCCCAACAAGTAATTCCTTGGTAGATTCCCCTATTAACAAGACCATCTGCAACTATGTTCACTTCACGAAAGGTATGAGTGACAATGTATTTGATCTCCAGAAGCGATGCAAGGCATCTCATCCAACAGGAAGTAAGAGGACAAGCAAGATAAACCACACCGTTCTAAATAGTTTGGACTATAGTGGTTGAGTCACATTCAATCCAAATATTGTTCCAGACCTTTTTCCTATCGAAATCCATAGTATGAATTACACCCATCATTTAGGCCTCCAGAGACGAGGTCGTACCACAACTACCAATGAAGCATCCATGACACTGACCAATAAAATCTCTGAAAATAGAACCAAAATCTGTAGGTCCTGGTTTTTTTGGAAGCTCCATTAACATTCACTTTAATCCATCCTGGGAGCAATGTTTTCCAGAACACCTCAAAGGTGCACCTTGATTGTCTTTAGATACAATCAATTCTAAGATGATGAAGGATCTCGAAATCTCTAATAGTGTTATCACAATGATCTTTCTTCATTTGTTAACTTATATTAAAAATGTTAAATTATTTGATATAATTATTCTAATATGTATTATTTTATAGGCTAGTTAAATTTTTTTATACATATAATACAAAAATATATAAATAATAAAAACATGACACACAATTTATTTCTAAAACCAATGTTTTGTAAAGTTCAAACTCCATATTGCTGACACACTTCCCTACTATACTCCCTAAATCACAATCATTAAATATACACTATCAAGTGAAAAATAATTCTTATTTATCTAAAAACAACACTATCTCAATATTTAATTGGATTAAATTATTCATATTTCATTATACCAAATTTTATTTTTACATCAATTATTTATCGAGATATTATCAATCAACTCACACACTAGTTACAATGGTATTTGAAGCTACCTATATGTTTGGGATTATATAACAAAATGGTAGATCAATGTTTCACACTTTCCTTAGAAAAATAAATGGGTTTTGGGATATGAATATGGTGTGAGAAAATTGGGCTTAAGAGAATTCTTTATGTCGGGCCTTGGGAAATGTAAGTTTTTATTGTAAGGAGTTTTCACTCTCCATGAAAATTGGGTAAGATTTAGTTCATATCTTATTTCTCGAGGAGTATATGGGTGTGAAGTGTATTTGTAGGACTTTTTTCATTATAAATACTATAAAAATCCTTATTGACACTCTTTTATTTTATTTTTCTTACAATCTTGATACTCACATAATTTATTATATATCTTTGAATAGTTTATTATTATTTGTCACTATATTCACATTATAATTCGTTTACTATGATTATATTATATTACTAAATTAACCCCCACTTTTATTTTCCATCACTCTTTTGTGACATAAAAATAGATTTCAAAGTGTTGGAAATCTTAGATTATACTGATTTTCTATTATTTTCCTTAACAGAATAGTCTAAGGTAGTGGTAATTTTAAATGGATGAAAAATGGTGAATATATAGTTAGATCCTAATGAAGCCACATTTATTTTATGGTAAATACTATGGTAATTGGGAAGAGTATATTTAAGCCTCCCTCAAGTAATTAATCAACCATAATTAGAACATAACGGTTAAACCACATGAACTATCAAAAGAAAACCCTTCTAGTAATAGTATAGTTATGTGTAATCTTAACAATAACATCATGAACATTCATTATTGTGCTATTAGTTGAAAATTTTTTATTCATGTTTCTACATGTAAAATTAGTAATGATATTTGGAAACTTTTAAATGTTACACATTATGGAACATATATGTTAACATAAAAAATGATTAGAATATTGAGAGGTCAGTGCAAGGACATCAATATGGGAGAAAAAATCACTATTAATCAAATATTTCATAGTATTACATGATTTTTAAATTTAATTAGTGCACTTAGAGAAGCAAAAGAGAATACTACTATGGTTAAGTGAGATTTCAAATCACTACTATAGAATTTACAAGCCAATAATGTTTTATTTTTGAAGAAATTATCATAAAAGTTTAAAATTTTGTGGGATTATCACTTCACTCTTTTAAGAAAATATTGAGTTTAAAAACGTTTGATAATTAATATGATGATAAGAAAAATTATGTAACTAATAAAAATATTCTTATTTGTTCCAGTTCATATGATGATGACTCGTGTTGTTCAAATAATGTAAATGAGAGGATAAATAATGCTATGAAAGGAGTTTAGGAGGTGATAAATAAGAAAATGCATGAAATTGACATAATGATATGCATGAAGGATGATAAAATGGATAAAAATAAAGTTATTATGGATTTATTTATTTCAAAAAAACATGTTATGAGTTCCACAATAAATTAAAAAAATGATCTAGACTATTTTTGGTTAAAGAACTAATGAAAATATTAAATGATTAAGAAGAATGAAAAGAATATGATGGATACATGGAGTAGAAATGATACATATTCAGATGATAAATATTGAGGTGATAAATAAAACTATTATAATATTTTAACTGATAAATATGGTAATGTAACATATTCATTTAACCAAAAATTTTCTTTAAGTGATGTGGAAAAACATGAAATGAATTATGGAAATATAAGTTTTCTGAATAACATGTATCATGTCAATAATTCTAGTTATGATTGAAAAGAAATCACATCCAAATATTAACACATATGTTTCATACATTACTATTTCATAATTTTTGAGATAAATTATATAATAATTATACATTTTAGGATTAAAAGGTTTAGTATCTTGTGAAAATAATGTTCATCCAAAATTTATAAATAATAAAACTTAAAAATTATTTAATTATTTATTTATAATCCTTCCAAATATCCCTTTTTCTCTATAGTATATTTAATATTCTGAGGATATACATCAAAGAATAGGGTGAGCTAAAATCCTAGTAAGGGGATGAATACAAGGGAAGGAAAATGATATATAAGACATATTTAAAACATGCATGATCATAATCACTATCATCATATCATAAAAAGAAAATAATCATTATAAGAATGAGGTATTCATTTGAGATAAGGGTATGGAATGAGGAATATGTATACTAATGAAACATCATAACATAGTGTTCAAATACCAAAAATAGTTTCAAACAAATATTGAATCATGTTCAAACATAACATATGTGCATAAATCATATAATGAAAATTTAGAACAAATCCCTCATCATGTTCACATATAATACACATAGTGTCATGATATATATCAAAAGACCCAATGAATTGGAGGAATATATAATTATGGTCCCAACATGAAAAATTATAATAATTATACATACGACATACAATGGGGACACATTACAATGATAGACATGAATTATACCATGAAAATAGAATGGGTTTCATAAGGGTGTCCTACATCACATATTAGTGAAAAATCATTAATGATCCTAAATGAATAAGGGGAAAACATATTTTTTATCAATATATGTTTTCATAAATGATCATGGGTCATTATGGTATGGCGAAATTTTTTAAAAGTAATCATGAGTTGTTACACCATGTCTATAGAATGAAAATTTTGAAAAGTAACATTCTCCTCTCTGATTTCTCTATAAATGTTTTATTTTTAATTTGTAACTTTTAAATTGAAAAAACTATCATGTCATTACACCATGTCTCTAGAATTTAATCAGAATTTTCCTTTATAATCAAAGGTCTGAGATATCAACTTCCATAAATATGGATGGAACAAATCCTTTCCCAACTTATACATTAATTATATATCATTTGTGATGAACATAACATACCCTACTTCCCAATAACATATGGAATGATAGTTTTTTTGTCAGTAAATATAAGTGATTGAGTCATGAAATTAATAAATGATAATCATAATGTCTGAGGACTATTACACACACTTGAATATAGGAATATCCAATGATAGAAAATTATGAAAAATTCCTATTTGTAAGTCTATTATCAAAATCTACCATTTTGAATATTTTTAAGTGAAAACTTCATGATAAGAAGCCTCATCCACTTATGTGTACTCACACCTAAATTCTATATATTATGTGTCATATCATAGTAAATTATTTATCCATAGAACCATATTTAAAAATATCAACATGGAACTTCGTTGTTCCCCTTATAATAGAGAACTACTATGATCTTTTAAACTCCACATATACTATAGGACATTATTACATCAATTCCATGTAGTAAAATTAACAATATTTAATAATATGTAATATTAATATTCAAAATTTCAAAATACTCATAATCCAAATTACAAACAGATGGTTCTAGAACACCAACTCCAATATAAAGACCCTCCATAAACTAGAGGACTTATCAGGAGGTTTTCATTTTAATATAATCATTGTTTTAAATTATTAATCGAGACATAGAGCATAGAAGAAATATTTTATGATTTGAGTAACCATTTTTAATCAGTGTATTGTCGAGTTATAAAAACCCCATTAATAGTTAAACACATATTCCCCTCAATATATATAAGTACCCCTTATCCCAATGTACATATTTATACATACATTTTATTAACTACAAATATGATACCTATATATATACACACATGTGTATATGTGTGTATGTCACATTTAAAGGGAATAACAAGAATTATAAACCATTTTAAAGCTCTTTAAAAATCAAACATGCCATTAAGAATTTATATAAAACTGGTTAAAAGACCATAAAACCCTTGAAATATATAAATCGGATGAAGTAATAAAATTTGAAAAATGGATTAATAAATTGGTGTGCTTAATCTTTTAAAACTTTTTCTAGAAACACGTTTTATTGAGGAAAACACATGGCCAAACATAGTAAAACATAAAAACATAAAAGAGTACAATTACATCCATAACAATATTTTTTTTAAAAAAAGTTCATAATATATTTAAATTAAATAATTAAACACTCAAGAAATTATGTCTCTCAATTTAAAAGTTTATTCACAGGGTAAGATACCTAAAAACCTTTCACCATTGACAACAATGGAACAAATCTTTCTCAAGAAGCTCCAAAAGAGAAAAAATGACCAAAATGAACTTTAATAAAGAAAAAACCCCAAATTAAAACAAGTGGACATGAACCCTTGGTCGTCAAAACATGTTAAGATTAGATAGGACAAGATAATATGTAATAAAGCAATGGAGGAAGAGGATAGAGGTGATTTACCTTGAAGAATCAAGCACAAATCCCAAAGGAATTCCAAGAACCCACCATGGAAGGAAGAGGAACCGAGGGAGAGGGATCCGTAGTGTCACACAATCCAAATGGGTGGGGGTGAGGGGTGATGTTGGGTTAAAAACTGAGGAGTAAGAAATTATAAAATACCAATTTTAATAAACCTAGGAAACACACATGATCTAGACACACAAAATTATCAATAAAATTGGAGTGTTGGGTTAATAAAATTTTAACATTATGATATAATTTCTTTATTTTACTGGGATTTGGGAAAACCATGAAAGGGAAGGCTGCACAGTTTGGAAAATCTTGCATCAACCTTGTGGTTGGCTATGAAAAACTATAGAGGTTGTCACATGGTTTCTTAATGGTTTAGCAGACCATAGACCTTAACCACGTGACATGCTTTGTATTCTTAAAAACTCTCATTTTCAAGAAAAATATTCCTTAATGGAGAGAAATAATAGAGAGACTCAAAGATAAATAAAATAATATAGTAGTGTTAGGTTGGGGTGTTACACAACTTAAGGGGATTCAATGTTCCTTGAAATAGATCATTCACTCTCCTAGGGTCTGAAGGGAATAAGGTTGGAATGAGTGAATTTGATGGGTTGGTCAATTATTATAGCAGGCTAGAAAAACACTATTCAAGGTGTTGAAACTAGGTTCAATTCATGAATAACTCGAATCACAAACCCACTAAACTTTATTTCACCACCATTTAATCCATGACTGTAAATCTTCACGCCATGAATCATTTTGGGATATAAAACTACCACAGATAGGCCATTTAATATTTAAGAAAAGTGGTTTTAGAAGTTATTGAAAAACGCTATCGTCATCAGAACCATTAAAAGGGGGAACCGTTTATTAGTGCTAAAAAAGTTCCAATAAAGGGGGACCATTATCATCACTAATAAAGTGATAATAAAGGTTGTAATTTATCATCACTATTTCAGCATTGATAAAAGACCCTATTTACTTGTGTTTTTATTGATCATAAAGGTCACCCTTTATTATCCCTTTCATTATGACTAATAAAGGAGAATTTATCAGTGCTAGAAATAGAACTGATAAAGTCCTCATTACTGTAGTGTTCTATTTAATAAGATCACACTCCTGAAAATACACCTGTATACAAATACCTATATGAAAATTAATATTTTTTTGAAATAATGTTTACATCACAAATACAAATAAAAAAACAGAACATTATACACATTTCAAAAAATGTTTTTTAAAATTACATTTTAAGTTACTATCATCAAAAATTTGAAAACATCTCATTGTCTTTGTTACAATGACCCTCTCTTGGAAAATCCCAATAATGCTATCAGTTGCTGAACAAACCACCCCAACCCGAGAAAAAGATTCCACCAATATAAAAAAAATTATCATGTTAGTAATAATATAAATAAATAAACTAAACATAAATATGATGCAATGCACTAATAGAATGTCAATTTTAAATAAAATGATAGAAATGGAGTCATACTGGTCACATCATGTGTCTGATGGGGGTGGGGCTAATTCCAACATGTCACAAATTACTTATGGATCAATTTCCTAATGTATTGAAATAGGACGATTAGATTTTCTCAGTTTTGAGTATGTCACTTTTATTTTTTACTAAAATGTTATTTTAAACTAAAAATAAGAACCTTGAGTCATGTCTATCACATCGTGTGTTCGGATGACATAAGAAAAATTCATAAACATCAAAAATTAATTATGAATCATTATATTAAAATATCAAGACAATCCAAGATAATTTTCACAATTTTTAGTGAGTGAAACACATTTTGAACTAAAATGTCAATTTTTGACTGATAATGGTCGATTTGAGTTATACTAGGCACACCATGAATCAGATTGAGGTACATATGATTCCTAAATTTTGAACTAAAATGTCAAAACAATAAAAATGCATTTTATTTTTTTACTAGGTCACTTATGTTTTTTACTAAAATAAAAATTTTAAATAAAAAGACACACTTGGATTCATACCAGTCACATAATATGTTGGATTGAGTTTAGTTGATTCTTATATGTTTTAAATGACTTGTGGATCACTTTCCTAAAGTATCAAAACAATCTGAATTATTTTTCTTCGTTTTGAGTATATCACATGTGTTTTTTACAAAAATGTAATTTTAAACTGTAAACATGAGCTTTTAGTTATACCAGTCACATTGTGTATAAGATTTATTTGAGACTCATTCTTGTAGATAAAAATGAATTATGAATCATTTTACTAAATTATCAATAAAATTGGAGTGCATTTTTTCAGTGAGTGACACACGTTTCGAACTAAAATGAAAATTTTAAACAAATAAAGGGCACTTTGAGCCATACTGGGCACACAATGTATCATATTGTGGTTAGGATGATTCCTACACATAAAAAATGTCTTATAGACAATTTTAAAAAAGTATCAAAACAATACTAATGATTTTTATCAGTCTTGAGTTTTTCACTTGTCATTTTAACTAAAATTAATGAAAATATTTAATAAAAAAGGAATGATTGGAGTCATTATGCTCATACCATTAATCAGATTGTGAAGTGGTTGATTAATAAACATCAAAATTTACTTATGGATCATTTTCCTAATGTATCAAAAACATTGTGAATGTTTTTTCTTAGTTTTGAGTATGTCACTTATCTTTTTAACTAAAATTAATGTCAATTTTAAATAAAAAGACCCACTTGGGTTCATACCAGTCACACTGTGCATCAGATTGAGGTGTGGAAAATTCTTACATGTCAAAAATGATATATGGATCATTTTCTTAAACTATAAAAACAATCTGAATATGTTTTCTTGGTTTTGAGTATGCCACCTTTTTTTACTAAAATGCCATTTCAAACTAGTAACACAAACTTTGAGTCACAACAGTCACATCATGTGTTAGTTTGACATTAGATTGATTCCTACACATCAAAAATGACTTATGAATAATTTTTCTAAATTATCAAGTCAACCAGAGAACATTTTCTTAGTTCTTAGTGAGTAACACACTTTTTGAACTAATATTTGAAATTTAAACTGATAACAAACACATTGAGTCATAACGAGCACACCATGTATTAGATTTAGGTGAGCATAATTCCTACAAGAAAATAAATTATGATCATTTTCCTAAAGTATCAAAAAAATATTAATTTTTTATTAGTTTTGAGTATTTTAGTTATCATTTTTACAAAAATTAATGTCAATATAAAATAAAAATACACTCTTTGAGTCATATCAGTAACACCGTGCATCATATTGAGGTGCATATGATTCATACACATCACATATGACTTTTAGATCATTTAAAAAAAGTATGAAAACAATATGAATGTATTTTATTAATTTTGAGTATGTCACTTGTGTTTTTTACTAAAATGTCAGTTTAAACTGAAAATGTGAACTTTGAATCATACTGATCATATCATGTGTTGGTCTGACATGAGACCAATTCCTACAAATAAAAAATGAATTCTAAATCATTTTAATAAATTATCAGAACAATTAGAGTGCATGTTATCTTTTTTTAGTGAGTGACGCACTTTTTGAACTTAAATATCAATTTTAAACTGATATTGGACACTTTGAGTTATATCGGGCACACCATGTATCAGATTGATGTAAGGATGATTAAAACACATAAAAAATGACATATAGATCATTTTCATAAAGTATCAAAATAATCTGAACATGTTTTCTTGGTTTTGAGTCTATCACATTTCTCTTTTATTAAAATTAATCTCAATTATAAATAAAAATACACACTTTGAGTCATAATAAAAACACTGTGTGTCAGACTAAGGTACATATGATTCCTACAAGTCAATAGTTATTTATGGATCATTTTTATAATGTATCAAAAAAATATAAATAAATTTTATTTGTTTTGAGTATGTCAATTTCTTTTTTACAAAAAATAATGTCCATTTTAAATAAACAGACAAACTTGGAGTCATATCTGTCACAATGTGCATCATATTGAGGTTTAAATAATTCCTGCACATCACAAATGACTTATGGATAATTGATATAATTTGTAAAAAAATGAACTATTTTTATCTGTTATGAGTGTGTCACTTGTGTTTTTTACTAATATTAATGTCAATTTTAAATAAAAAGGCCCACATGGACTTATACTGATCACGCCGTGTGTCTGATTGAGGTGCATATCATTTATACATATTAAAAATGACATGTAAATAATATTTCTAAACTATCAAAAAATAATATTTTTTTGCTAAATTTTGATTATGTAATGTGTGTTTTGAACTAAAATGTAAATTACATAATAAAAACATACAGTTTGAGTCATACTAAGAACCATATGTATCATATTAATGTGAATCTGATTGAGAATGATATGTGTATTGTTCTTTAAACTACATTCAATAATCCAAAATAGAGAGAACATGTTCCATTTGGATAGAATTGGAAAACCCAAACAACCTGAAACACCCAATCCAAAATCACTATGTTCACTCTTTTTTGGCCAGTTGTAGATAGTGTAATGTAAACTATGAATTCCTAAAATATCTGTGAAAAAAAAATAAATAATTATTAGATAAAAATGATATGGAAATTAAAATAAAAATAATAGATAAAATGTGAATAAATTAAAAAATAAAAATCAAGAATTAACCTTTTCATTATATCTATATAAATTATTGACCCATTTTCTTGTTTCTATTATCTATGTTGTAGCTTTGAAGTTCAATCTCTTATGAGCATGAGCAGCTTCGAAAGAACCACCAAAACTCCAAAAAAAGAATCCACCCATATGAGGGAAAAATTATTATGTTTGAAATACTCTAATGAAATAAATTAAAAAAATCATTAAATTACAAATTAATAAAATGTGAATTTTAAATAGAAACCATACAATTTGAGTCATACCAGGTACACTCTGGATTGGATTGAGGTATGGTTGATTCCACCATGTATTTTTATCATACAGTTCATGATCACAGAATATTAGTGAATCACCATTTTGGTGAATTCATTTATGTATGATCTCTGTGAAAATTAACAAAATAAGTCTCAGATAAAAAATATGAGAAATTTAATTAAAACAAGTAGATAAAATGATGATAAAATCAACTAAATAAGTAGTACAAAGTCACATATTCAGGATATATGAGTACATTCTGAAACTAGGTATTTTCCCATTCATTTATAAACCAATCTATTTCATCTTATGAATACTAGGACATTAAATAGTAATGTTAATACTATAAAAACATAAATACAAAAGGATTAATAATTATTTTAAGTGAAATAGAAATTATCTTTGAAAATATCTTTCTAGGGGTTCTAGTTTGTTGATTATATATGATATATTTCATAAAATTTCAAACATAATTACCATAATATTTTCTATAGGGTTTTTATGTAAACTATAGAAAAATTGAGAAAAATAAGTAATTTATTTTGATATATTATTTCATAGTACAATCTTATTATATATACCCTAATACTTATCCACTTGTAGAGGTTGATAGGCTCCTTGTATATATTGACTATCCTCATTCCATGATTTTTATGACATTTAAACACCACCCTAAGATAAAAAATTTCTCATTAAAATATAATATTAAATATATAACTTGAAGTTTAGTTCAAAAACATTCGATGTAGTTTATTAAAAATTGAAAAATGTCATAACATGCGATCTTTTTGATGGGTATCCATGTAGTTAATCCAAAAAATAAATATTTAGAGTATTGAAATTTACTACAATGAGTATATAATGTTTCCTAAAAAAGAAAAAAAGGAATATGTAATGAAAGGAATTAAAATAGATTTTATATGCTTAAATTGTATATTTTGATACCTATATCATTGGTAATAAGAATATTTTTGTGTCTATATTTTTTCATTGAAATGATGCAGCTAGTTTTTCCACTATTGCATCAATTTGATCTAAATCCAAAGAGGTTAGTTGTACAGAAGTGGTGTGAGTAATAATGAGTCCATATTTTTTTCATAGGGATTTCCATTAAAACAATATTTATATATATTCTTGAAAAAATATGAATTATATTTATTCATAATTAACATATTAGATCAGCTATTGGATTTTTTTAATGAAAATAGACCTCATGTACACATTGACCTAAGCAACATAGTCTGTAATGGATTCTCAATGCACATGTTATTTAAAAACAAGTAATAATTATTATTTAATAATAATTAAAATCAATACCTATTTGTATTATGTCATACTTACACATGATTCCAAAACTTTTCATGTGTTTTTCATCTATTATAATCCCATCATTAATTTCACACACCTCCTTCCATGACATATGATGTGGAATAGAAGTGGATTTGGATTTGGATTCATCAATATAAATATAAATAGAGAAACATAATTATGTTGTTGTTTCATGTGACGTAAAATTATCACGGTAGATTAAAAAACATACCTTTTTTCAAGTGAGGTAGACCCCATACTTACTTTACGGTAGGGGTATATTGGTTTTGATGCTTGTTTCTTATTTTTAGCACACATTTGATATTTCATAAATTATAAATTATTAATCAAGGTATTTAGTACATGTAATGTAAAATAATTTATTGCTAGGAACAATGTACCTAAAAATATGTCTGCTCACAACATCTAGTAAATACACATCACACTTCTTAGCTTATCAGATGTGCATACATTTGTAGTGGGTGCAGGTATATTTTCCCTTCAACATATATTAGATGAATCTTTGTTAGATTTTTGTGAAAGACACTCTAAGCCTTTCTAGTAAGTATTAATAAGAATTTCATTCTGGATTCATCTATTATAAACTCACTCTAAATGGGATAATTAAGAGTAACTAAATGTATCATTATTTTATTTTTTAGTAAAATAAATAAATTATATCATAATTTTACCCTAATATGTTCTCAGATTAGTGTCTTAAGTATAAGAACAACATGTTTTCTTTAATCTAAATTAATGGGTTCACACTATTGAGTAGTTAGCCTAATGAATCTACTTAATAAGGCATTGTTAGGGTTAATATCCTTGCCACACACATTCCACCCAACCTCATATTTGATTCTTTTTTTCCTTAATAATTCTTACTAACACTGTCAAACTACAATGCTCTTGTTTTTTATAGGACATTAGTAATTTTCATATTTCCATTTCCTCTAGTTTGAAATCATCAATATGTTTTTACTATGGATTTGTATCATCTACATGTGAAGATGGTTGTTGTTCTTCTGCTCTAAGAGCACCAGGAGGTTGAGAAACCCATTTTTCCTCAATATTGGGAGCATCAACACATGAATAAGTTATATTCAATATAAATGATTCAATATTTAATTTATATTATATAAATTTAGCAATAAAAATATAATAATATAAGGTAACATAATGTATATTATAGAAAAACATAATCTGATTATTGAAGTCTCTTTTATATAGGTTAAAGGGATTTGAACCCTTTATCGATTATTAAAATCCATTTATTATGGTATCCAATGACATAAAAGACCCCATATACATTGGAACAACTGTGAAATAATTGTGATGTCCTGATGAAAGGGTCATCCTCAGTTTAATTTTCCACTATACCTTTAGTGGTTATGGTTGATAATAGAACAATTGACCACTTTCAGTTTATAAGACATGGAATATAAAATAAATGTACTTCTTATTATGACATCATAAATTGTTCATGCTTATACCCTTCCTTAATAAAACCCACTTTCATAAATCCTAATTCATTTATCTTAATAGTTTTCCTATTATCAACCCACTTTCATTGAAAAATAATCACTTGGAATGTTGTATAATCCTACTCTCATATTTGATTATGTTACCAAAGTATGACATATTTGAATAAATTGTATTTCTATTCTTGGAACTATATACACGCATCACTTCATCCACAATTTTAGCTCTTTTATTTTTCATGGTACTTCCTTCATAATTTTCAATTGTATAGAATATATAACCATTAATTACATAACCATTATAAAATAATACATTCACACTTGGTCCTCTGACTATCCATAAAATTCATTCGAAAAATGAATCCATATTTTCATTTAACTCCTTAAAAATATTGTCTTGAAACCATCCTATAAACTATTAATTTTTTCTATTTGATATCCAGATTTTAGCTCTTGATGGAATAAAATTCCTAGGAATTTATATGTGGGTTTCAACATATATGGAAACCACAAAACTTTTGTAAAAAATGTAAAGGTGGGCCAGCACCTGATCTATTATAATGATTTTCAAAACATCTATTCTATAAATTCCTTCACCCACAAGCCACCCAGTGTGATGAGACTTCGGTAGAACAATGATTTCCACACAGGCCAGGTAGTTTGTAAATAACTCAATCTCTAAATAATACAATCTTCTAGATAAATTCGATTTCTGACATACCCTTTAAATATCTTCATATGCCATTCAATGGAGTACATCCATCTATAATGTACAAGAACATATATTCAAATCTCTCTTACCAAGTGAACCATAAAGTAAACTATCATATCAACGAATCCCGATGGGAAGAACATTTAAAATTCACAAAATATGATGGAAATATCATTTTCCATAGTTGGAAATTTTTTTGGGTCCATGAATTTGCTGCATATAGGTTTGAAAAAAAAATAGAGCTTGGTTAATGTATGATAAAAATTCTTGGGACAAATGAAACATAAATCTATACACATTTGATATATCACCAAAACATAAAAATTATTCGATTTTAGTTCTTTTACCTTTAAATAAATCATTGACATGATATTATTTATATTCCATGAATACCACTTTGTAACCTTTACATCATTTAAGAAGATGAAAAACTAATATCTCTTCTACCTAGAAATAGTATAAGTATTTGGAGGAATAAAAGTCTACTTTTCACCCTCAATATTGCCAAATAATCCTCTATTCCCCTATCAATTATTTCCAACATAGCCTTAATTCCATTTTTTGTCTTTCCAGGTGAATTTATTATCATTCCAATGACACTATCACATTCATTTTTTTTTTCAAAATGAATGACATCATGAAAATTCCCGACGTAAAAAAATTATAGTACGGTAATTCTTAAAGACGAATATCTTTTTCCAACAAGTTTTCATAAGGTTTTTCAAAAAAGGTTTTCTAAAAACAGGGTTAATATATTTTACTTTCTCAAAATGTTGATCACTTATTAGTGGAGATAGTGCTTTACATTCTTCTAAACTCCAATTGAATGATGTCATCCATGATCAGAACTTATTTTGTTGGGATAAACTTTCATGATGACCTAGAAAAAAATTCATTGATAAATATTCTACCCTAATTAACTGTGTACCATGTTCACAAATGGGACACCCTTGAGTTCCTTTAATGCTATATCATGAAAAATTTCATAATAATAAAATTCATTTATTATCCTATAAATCATTATTTCCATATGCATAATAAAAGTTTACATTTTAAACCCACAATAATTTGAAATATTCATTGAATGGATCCAAATAAATATCAATATCATTACCTTGTTTTTTTGGTCCTGATGCAAGCATAGATAAAATGATTTTTCTTTATTTGATGCATAACTATGATGGAAATTTATAATTTACCAACATAACCAATCATGTACTGTGATATATACTATGAAAACCAAAAGGATTAACTCCATATATAGATACAAAAATATAAAGGTTTCTAATATTTTTTTCAAATTCAGGATACTAATTATCAATTCTATTCCACTGAGGAGAGTCACCTAAGAGATGATGTTTTCCATGTTTATTTCATGTATCTAAATTCCATGTTAATTTCCTTACAATCTCCTCACTTATATATAGGCACCTAAGACATGGAATGATTGGAAAGTCCCATAAAAATTTTATAAGACCCAATTCATCTTTCTTGTATTGAGAATCTCCACACTTTGTACATTCATTAAGAGATTTGTGGTCTTTCCTAAATAGTACATAGTAATTTGGATATGCATGTTTTCTTTTAGAGATCATACTCATTAAACATGGAATTATTTTTGTATCATATGTTCATCTAGGAATCCCATTATTTTCTAGGATTATATTAGTCAATAGATCAAGTGGTTCAGTAAAACTAGCACAACTCAATCAATTTATAACTTTTAAATTATATGTCTTCAGTATGGATGAAAATGTTTTAAATTTTGCACAACCAGCTTACAATGGAGTCTTTGCATAACCCTTTAACTTCTCAAACAATTTTGTATAATCATGATGTTCATCATCAATTGCAATCTCCATTTCATCAATATAATCATTATCATCATTCAATCCTATAATCAGATCCTTAATATGGTCTTCTTCATTTTACACAATTGTAATTATATAAGATGATCCATAAAACATTATGCTATCCTAGTCACTAAATGCATTCACTTTTACACCACGTTTAGTCCAATAATTATAAATTTTTCCTATTACATGATACATAAAGTGTTATTCAAACTCCTTTGGAAAAACATTTATTGATTAAAAACATTGTAAACATGAATAAAATATTATATAAGGTTCATATGCATGATATTTTGAAAGCATGATGAACTATTTCACCCCATCTTCCTTATCATTTTTCATAAAATTTTTATCCATTAATTTTTGATTCATATCCTTTCTAACTGATCTAGAAATATTAATATTTAAATGATAAATAAACACACAAAAAGGGACCATAAAAATACGGGGAACATAATATTTGAATGTTTCAAATAATTTCTTCATGATTTGAAGGAAATGGGTAATTGAATTTAAGAAAATAATTACTCCACGGATGGTAGGTGTTATCATCTGAATCCATCTATAATGATAAATGATACCTGATATAGGATGACTGTTGCTCAGGGTAGTTCACGCAACATAGATTCATATCCATAAGAGATGGGGGGTGAGTATTGGGGAACAAAATGAAATAATAACTATTTGGGAGATGAAGTTGATGAGGATGGAAGTTGTGTCCTTAAATCTAAATGTTACCATGATGGGGTGTAGGTGAACCACCAAACATCATTACTTAGTTTGTTTGTATAAATATGAACAAAACCACAATAGTATTCTTCCTATAAGGGTCTCATTGATTGGTACGATCATGAGAAGAATCAGATGGCTAGTCTTACATGCACTCATGCTAAGACTACTATTCTAGTTTCAATATTCAAATCAATCCTCCAATTATTCATAGAATAGGAAAATGCATTTGGTCTATGGCATGAATTTTAGTAGCACTTAGATTCTCGTGAGGCTATGGTTATAGAAGTGGGTTCTTGATGTATATCCTATGGGTTTAATGGAGTTAGTGACATGCCCCTACCTAGTGATAAATTATCACTTACCTATAATCTTCAATGTTCCTTTAGTTTGGTTGGAGTGGATGGTTTTCTTAGATGATAGCAAGTTAATACATTATTTACCTTATCTAGTTTCATAATTCATATAAAAAACCAAAAAATAAATAATTTTATGGATGTATTTTGATAAAAGTTTAGTGAAAAAAGTGAAAATATAATTCAAGTGGGTGATGTGTAAAATTAATTCATCACGTGTCTTAATGTAGGAAGCCCATTCTAGAATTGACAGCTTGATCATCCTAGCCAGAAAATCATGAGTAGGATCCCTGAAGGATAACATGTTCATGAATTTCCAATGCTAAGAAGAGAAAGGAATATGATGTTCTCAACATGCCTAAAGTAAAAAAATATTAACTCTTTACAGTATAATTTTGAGATACAATCATACCGATAATAGTTTCTCATTTATTTATATAACTGTGAGGCCATATGGAAGTATTAAAAAACTGTAGAGAAGTATATTATTTCCATTATTGATAAATTTACATAAATTAAATATATTTTCTTTTAGATACATAAATAATAGGATTTAAATATGTTTAAATTTTTTGGAAGAGAAGCATAGAAGGATTGTAATTTATCCTTATAGATGATTCTGAAAGATAATGGTACAATATTTATAAGGGGAGAAATTGATGATTATTTTGATAAGAATACTATTATCCATGAACATAGTGTACTATATACTACATAATAAAATATCTTTTGGAACAGAAAAATAAAATTTTAGTTGATATGGCTCGAACATTAATGATAGAGCATACTAAATTATAAAAAAAACCAATGAATATATTCACTCTTATTTCAAATAATAATTTTTTTTTTCAATTTAATGTGAAATTTAAAATATCCTTTATTTAGATCATCATTGGAATCCAAAATATCATCCTCATTTTGAAACATCATAGAAATCCAATTTATTAGCTTTAAAACCAATAATTAAACCTTAAAATCGTATTTAAATTATAAAAAACTAATGAATTTTTATTAATAAATTACTGGGACACTTTGTATTAGTCTTTAAAAATGATTTTCACTACTAAAAACATACTACTTTTCTATTTAAAATATCGTTTAATAAAATGTTTACCCATTAAAAAACATTTATTGTAAAATCAAACACATAATTAATTTCAAAACCACATTATAAAACTCACTCACTATATTCAAAACCAATCCCTTTGTATTTTGAACCCAGGTTTCAAACTTATAACAACATCAAACCCCCTTTGAGAAGCTGATCTCATATATTATACAATATAATATGTATAACAATATATATATATATATATATATATATATTTACAAGGAAATATAAAAAACAAAAACTGTATTATTTTAAAACAATTTTCATAATAGAAAATATGACTGTTGAATATAATAAAGACTTCAAAAAATAATAAAAAATATATTATATTTTTTAAAATGTTTTCAAAACTGATAAAAAATATAATGAATAAAATTTGATTAACAGTTCCAATAAACATAATCAATAAAATGATCACCATGACAAGAAGGACATGATTTTATGTTTTATGTTTGTCTTAATATTAGTCAAATACTTATGATGGATAACAATAAATGATAAATTACCATTATACAAGAAACAATGATGGCAGATGTTGAGCGGGATGAGAGAGGGAAAAATCAAATTTAAAATCCATATCTATAAAAAAAAGTCAATAATATTATATTATTGGGATTGATAATGTTATCCTAGAATGGGATCATGGTTTAAATAGAAGTATAATAGCAAAGAAGTATATGAATAAAGAATGTAAAGAAATGGAGGGAGGGCAGGAAGAAACACAACTGTGGAATAGAGCTCATCCACATTAAATACCATCATGGAATTCTTGAGTCCGAGTCTAATGAATATAGTGGTGGCCTTAGGTAGGTTCCATTCCATTCAGGAACTCAAACGAAATCATGATTCTCTCAATCGAACAAATAAAGGTGAATCATGAAGTCTCTTACTCAAAAAAACTAGGAGGAACGAATCAATACTCTCAGCTTAAATAAGACTTGGATATATTTAGAAGTTTATCCTATATGATCTTGAGGAAATCCATTTAACATGCTGGTTCATTTCATAAAAAATATCTATAAATAATAGGATATAAAGAGGACCCTAGGTAATTTTTATCCCCCTTAAGAGTAATTCAATTAGTCTATCATGTTCGAATTCAATGGAGGTATTCTCACTTATAAAAACACCAAGGAAAATTAGAAATAATATAATCAATGGAAATTCTATGGTTTTTATAAAAAAATATTTTCTTTAATAATAATAAATATCCACACCCTATACACATATATATTTGATAAATAAATAAACTTGAAATCCATATATTTTACAATTAAAAACACAGATATATAAATACTTTTAATAATTATTAATAACTTTTAAAATAAATTTAAAACACCCCTTAAAGACTATTAAAAGTATTTTAATAATAAAATACACAACCAAAGGAGTTTCTTAATTAAAATTAAAAATTAAAAACTCCCCATTATTTTTATCAAATAAAATATTTTAATAAAATTATTATTAAAAATAGGTGTTACACTACGGGTAGTGGATTAATCGATTTTATACCGATTCATATAGTATTTTTTCTTACATATAAAGTGAGACCTTCCATACTTCTCATGATTAGGCTCAAGATTCAATTCTTACCTCTTCCATTCCAAAATCCAGTAATCATCAATACTATTACTAATTATATTTTTTTCTCTCTTTTCCCCAACTAAGGAACTAACATAGTTTTTATCCTATCTATATGCACATTTTCATTGATATAAACCCCGAGAAGCTAACACCAAAGGTTTCCTAGATCAAAATCATAGTTGATTAAAGATTTAAACAACCAATTGAGTATAAATTACTGGTGGATTATTATTATTTCTTATCTATTTAGATAAATTAGTCTTTATAATATTGGTTAAATTATATTTTTGAGGAATAAAATCACACTCAAATTGCATTTTAGATTCCTTGGTTATAGAAGAAATAATAATTGGAGTATTCTTTAAAAAAAGTTCCTCATTTAATTCTAAACCTCCAAGAACATACTAATTAGAAAAGGGGGAAAGGGTCACTTTGATAGCTCCCCTTATATGGTAACACATAACCTATGACATCACCATTAATAATTAAAGGGTTGAATCTGGTCCCAACAACATTAAACTAACCCAATCAAGAATGCAAAGGGAATGATTGAGAAAGAAACGAGATTTGGGAAGAAGGAGAAAAAAAATGAGTGGCCACAAAATTAGAAACAAGATTCATAAAAAAATATAGGAAAGTAAATGGATAAGAGTATTTATGTGCTTTGGATCTCATCAGTACTACATACATGGAGGTTAGAGTGGGTAAAGACGTAGATGGAAGAAGCTATTAAAGAGGAGATGTAATAATCTCATACCTTAGATCATGAGAGGATTGATTTGTTGATGATGAGTGGCGAGGGTTTGGTTCTATGAGGTTTAGGTTATGTAAGGGTTTGGTTCCACCCCAGCTTGAAGGCATGAGGGAGGAGAACTCTATTAGGATTCTATTTAAAACATCAGGTTAGGCTTTTATCAGTGTTGTCAAAAAAGTGTTTATAAAGATATGTTTATCAATGCTAAAATAAAAAGCACTAATAAAACTATTCTTTATCAGGGCAAGAAGTCTAGGGTTGTTAAAATTTGTTTTATCAGCACCAAAAATCACTCATAAAGATCTAAACATACTAATATATTTCATTATTTATAATTACAATTATAAATGAAAACATTTATAAACATTTGAATATATTTATAAATATATTTATATTATCATATATATATTTATAAAATTATAAATAAAATTAATATATTTATTATTCAAATATATTTATTATAATTTTATAAATAAATAAATAAATAAATAAATATAATTATAATTATAAATAAATATATTTATAAATATTTATATAATTATAAATATAATTATATAATTATATATAAATTAATATAATTATACATATATATTTTTTAATATATAAATATATATGAATAATATTATAATAAATATATTTATTATAGTTTTATAATTATATAAATATTTTTTTATTTCAAAGTAGAATTATAAATAAATATGTTAAAAATTATATCTATAGATATATATAATTATAAATATTATAACTATATTTATAATTTAAATATTTTTATTATAATTATATATATATATATATTTATAATTATATTTATAAATAATTATATTTTAAAAGTTTTTCAATATAATTATAAATATATTATTATAAATATAAAAAATATATTTATTATTTAAATATATTTATTAAAATTTTATAATTATTTAAAATTGTATTTATTTAATTATAATTATAATTATAATTATAAATAAATATATTTCAAAATTATTTATATATAATTATAAATATATTTATACAAATATGAATAGTTTTTAATATAAAATTAAAGATATAATAAATATATTTATTATTTAAATATATTTATTACAATTTAATAATGATTTAAATATATACATATATTTATTTATTTATAATTTCATAAATATAGTTTTCAAAAATTATTCTTATGTGTTTTTTTTATAATTAACTATTTAAATTACAAAATTACTAAAAAAATTATTTAAATGGGAAAATTATATAAATTTCAAACATATTTTAAATGTTAGAACTTAATAAATAAAAATGAATAAATATTATTCAGATAAACAACAAACATATTGAAAATACTACATGTACAATAAATTAATATATGTATAAATAAATATTACAAAATGATTAAAAAAATTTATAACATTATTAATGGACATATAATAATAAATGAATACATTAAATTAAATAAATTAAAAAAATATTATAAAGTGAATTTTTACCATTTACGTGAATTACAAACATACTTATGTACACATACACATCTACACACACATATACATACACACATGTATATATATTGTTTCTTGAGGATTCCACATACAAGAAGAAATGAATTCCATCAAAATTGGAAAAGGGTAGAATTAAACCTGAAAGTAGATTAAAGAAGAAGGTTCAAGGGGAACAAAACTGTGAAGGACAAGTTGATCCTGTGAAGTAAAAATTACTTCATGGACCACCGCTCAATGTGGTGTTCCGCTACTTTTTGAAGCGTCCCATGAATAAAATCGTTCACTGGATGAGGTGGTATCGTCAACACTTACAGATGAAAAAAAGTCATTTGTGGGATCATGTAGTGATTTATTCTCTTGAGAATGACCATCCCTCCCAAACAAAATTGTTCGTGGGATGATACAGTTCCACCAGTTCCCACAAAAATCCAATGTCGTTTGTGAGGCCGGGTGGTTATTTCCTCCCTCAAAAATGACTTCCCCAACCAACAAAATCATATGTGGTCTAGGGCATCCCCCTGGGATCCTACAAAAGAAGGCTCACGACCCATTATAGACGACCGACCATCCAAGTACTCGGTCTCTCGATTCCTCTATAAAAGATCCTTAAGGCAAACTGAGGGAGGTGGATAGAAAATCAAATATCACATGAGGATATCCGAGAGAAGATCCAAAGCACGAACCTTTCTATCCCTGATAGGTAAAAAACCCCACATTGCATTAAGGGTGAAATAAAAGAACATCTGGCCAACTGTAAATTTGAAATCCTTTGCGAACACCATCCCACAAGGCATAAAATTATGGTCCCTTTCTAGACTATCACCCCACAAAGCAAAATGCTTTGTGGATAGAACCCTACCCCATGTGGAAAAGTGATACATGGGGGGAATGTGGCCCCATGATGAGAAATACTACGTCAATGGAACCTGGACCCACGTAGCTCCATGCTACATGGATGGTACCCTCAACCACATAGAAACATGCAACGTGAAGGGAACCCCATCCAGTATAAGAACATGGTACACATAGTGGGGCTCCTAGGGTGTTCTATGCTCCATATCCCATCACTCCCTTCCTTTATCACATTTGGCCTCATATTGTCCCCTCCACGAACCAGTCTAATAACATCAGAAAATGGCCACTACAAAAGCTGCCTAACATGTTTGATAAGACCATCAGACACATTAGTTTTTCCCCTCATGTCTACATACCCATGGTAAGGGGAGTCACATGTGTAACCTCCACAACAAGGCATACCCTCAGAATGTATTTGGGTCCACATTCTCATGGTAATGAGGGTTAAGACCTCAGAGGTGATCACATGAACCTCTCGGTTCTAGGTGGGGAGGGTGAGGATCACCCTTTCCATTCCCTTTGACACATAATGAGTTCATCATAACCTTGAACCAATTTTAAGGCATCCCTCCTAGAGTAGTCCCCTAGTATTTCTTGCAGGATGTAGCACTCCTACTTCTCTTCGCTATCCTGGGATGTATCTGGATGGATCACTAGATGTGAATATCCTATATTTGAAATAAAAGTAAAGACATAAACACTCAAGGAAATATCCATCTCTATTTTATCTTTAACATATCATCCATGAATGGGCATAGGGGATTGTGTGTTCTTTAGATCCAATTCTTCCTCCTATCTCTCACACATAGCATGACCCACATGGGCTTAGAGGTTAGTAGTGATCATGAAATTGGAACAGTACCAATCCAAATGGTTCTTATCCATATATGTAATCCTCAACCTTTATCCATGTGAGAATCCTATATGGTATCCAATCAGAAAATACTTCTCCAAATATGTAAGCCCAATCCAACAGTCAAATAGGTATGTCCCATGCATAAGCCCCAACCAAATACTCAACTAATCCTCCTATAATGTGTAATCCCCTACATACCAAATGATGTGGTCTTTGAATACCAACTAACTTGGATATATACGAATCCTACTTAAGGTCTAAACCCAACACAAAAATTCCCCCTAATGTTCTCTAGGACACATTCTTGGTAGGGTCATATCCACTAGAGAGAAAACATCTCTTTGTGGTCCCCTAGGACACCTCAGCATAAGTCCCACATCATCCCTGACCAAACACCTTTTGCCTGGACATCCTTGCTTCATGACTTTAAAATGCATTGTTGGGTCCTTGTCACGCAAACTTAAAATGTTATGTTCCCTTTTATGGGGCACCAAATTATATGGGTTCTGATTCCTTTTTAATGGATATGTAGGTATCCCATTATATGGGTTTGATCTTGATAAATAAAACATCCATCTACCTGGATGATAGAAAACTCTAGAGTGTATTACCACATTTCTTAAAACTAGTGTTGTCCTAAAAACAACTAAAGAATTTCTAATACATCCATAAATGGTACTATTTATGGAGAATCGTAGATACAAGTAGAAAAGCTTATCAATACAGAACCTTAGATATATATAGATGATTCCGAACACATGCATGTTCATAATTGATTGCTAACTTAGGGTTATATGCATATACATACTATGTAATGATCAAAGGATTCGTGAACATCTCATTAATATATAATAGGGTCCCGAAATAGGAAATCCCCATCCAAAGGGTGTGATCAGACAAAATTTATATCCTCTCAACTCATGTGAGTTCTTAGGTGTCATTGGCCATGTTCCCTAATTAACTCATACCTTTGGGAAGTAGGTCCATGAGTTTTCATAGATATGAGAGTCTTTGGGTGTTTTCAGTTCCATGAAAAAAATACATTGGAAATTGTTCAAATGTAATGTACCCGACATGAGTGATTATAGAAAATTCAACCCCTTGTAATCAATCATTGGGTGAAAACTATCTTTCTTTAGAATAAAATGGTGATCCTGGAGTGAATCCTTAACCAATATGGTAGTGTACCTAGCTTCATGACCCTTTCACATCTAAAATGGAAAAGTTCCAACCGAGACCATCAATTATTCAAGTGTCCATGAGATAGTACATTGAAAACGTTTTGTTTGATGTACTTGTCACATATATTACAGGCACTCTTCACCATAACTCTCTTCAATCTAATAACATCTAAATAGATTTTGTGAACACACACATCAACCATTTCACAGGTTGTGTACTCAACCAAACCAAGGAATCTATCACCCACCCAATATCTTCATCATTAGGTTTCAAATGCATTGGCATGATATTAGTACTAGAATGACACTCTACCATCCATGGAGGTACCTCAATAGTCCCTCCAGTCCATGATTCCCTGCTAGACACCCACCTAGTGACTGTTGTCTATCTAGAACAAAACATCCCTAGTATCCATCTCAAACCATTTCTAAGCCTGTCACCAGAAGGTGATAATCAGTTCCTCCCTATGGAGTTCTGTAAGGGGAGAAAGTTAAATAATCAAGAATAGAAAAACAACCTTATTCCTATTGAATATTTCCTCC
The DNA here is from genome assembly GCA_963277665.1 of Viscum album. Classification (NCBI taxonomy): domain Eukaryota; kingdom Viridiplantae; phylum Streptophyta; class Magnoliopsida; order Santalales; family Viscaceae; genus Viscum; species Viscum album. Next base: position 425,229,717 of record OY728134.1, read on the forward strand.
ATGTAAATATGGTTACAACCCACGGGAAAACATATATTCCTACTCACTCTCATGAATCTCATCATGAAAATATAGAGACAAACCACGAGAAGATGAAAATTCATTCCCGTTCATGTAAATCCCTCCATGAAAATAGGGTACAAAATTAAATGCTGATAAAAATATCTGCTAACACACATGAAGCTATCCAGTCAAATACAGTGGAAAATTACAGGAAGGTGCATATTCCTACTAATTCATATGAAGCCCATCTGTCAAATATGACAGAAAATGATGAGCATACGTTTGTTCATGCTCATTCTTATCAATCCTAAAAGTAAAATATAATGGAAAATAAAAATTTGAGACAAATAACTACTAATGATCACAAATCCCTCCATTCAAATACAATAGAGAATTATAGGTAGACACATATTCTTACTAATGAATATGAAGCTCGTTAGTCAAATACAATGGAAAATGATGACCATACGTATGTTCCTTCTAACTCTTATCAAGACCATTAGTAGAATATAATGAAAAAACACAAGAATATGTATATAATTAATATTGAAAATGAATATCATCCTTCAAATACAGTGAAAAATTATAGGTAGATGCATATCCTAGAAAATGCACATCAATCCCAATCGTCAAATACAACAGAAACCAACTATGGGATGATAAAAATTCCTTCAAATGAATATCAAGCCCATCATGAAATTATGGTGGAAATCAGAGAAAGAAGTTGGCATATCCCAGTTATAAGTTAGGGGAAAATTCATACCTCTTGTCATGAATAGTTGAACTATTAGTATTTAGTGACAACAAATGGAAAACCAGAGCAGGAACATATTATTACTCTGATACCCGAATGGGCATATATTCTTATTCCCTTAAAGGATGTCTCTCATCATGTCTTAGTAGTTCTATAGGGCCAGACATCAATAATTGACCACATCCTACATAGTTTTCAAGATTTCATTACATACAAGGAGATATCAAGGAGTTGGGCCCACAAATACACCTACTCAAGTGGAGTGACTCACCCACACAATAGGGTGGTCACTCAGGAGTAGAAATGTGTCCCTACTTTTTTCCAAGAGGGTCTTTGGAAATATTATTTGAAAAATTGATAATAGAATTAGGTATAAATAAATATTCCAACAGGGGGACATCGATCCACTTTGATGGAAACTCTAGGGAAAACATATATCCCTACCAGAATTGTAGAACCTTATAGAATATCCTAGTGGCACCATGAGATCCAATCAAATAGAAACCCATATATGAAGGATTTTAATTATCACAAATGACCCCAGTGTATCTCAATAGAGTTCATAAATAGAAATTGCACCAAATAAAGATGTAGAATGAATAGAAGAATCATAACCCTGCTCTGATGGAAGTTAGATTTCTTGAGGCCATTAAAATTATATCACTATTGACCCCTAATTCATCTCATTTGTTACCAAACTAAAAAATTGGTAGTATAAATTACAAAAGTCCTCCTCATAACATTTTTACCAGAGGATCTAGAGGTCCTATTTAGAGCATCTAACATGAAGAATTCCTTCATGGATACAAACCGATCAATCATTAGAGCTTATCTATTGATTATCATCACAAAATCCCTCCTCGTTTCCAAAATACAAAAAAAAAAGAATTTACTGACCTTACTGTCATCTATGATGAAGGTCCTCCCCATGGTATATGCTATATAAATTCTCCCAACAGTCGAAAAATGAGCTGTGATGGTAGTCCTCAACATGATGGCATTCACTGCAAAGGTCCTCTATACAGTGATATCTTATTTCGGCATGAAGTTCCTCCCCTTTATTTCATCCACCCTGAAGGCCCTCTTAAGGGTATATGCTTTTGAGATTCTCCATATATTTTGAAATCAATCTGTGATGGTAGTCCTCTCTATGATGGAATTCGTTGTGAAGGTTCTCCCTATAGTGACCCTTTATATCAGCAAGAAGGTCATCCCCTTTCTATTTTTTACCTTTAATGTCCTCCATAGGGTATACACTATAGAAATTATTCCTGAAGTCATAAATCAATCTATGCTGGTTGTCCTCTCTATGATAGAACCTGCTACAAAGGTCCTCCCCACATTAACAATTCATGTCGGCAGGAAGGACCTCCCCTTTCTGAGTCAAATAAAATAAATCCCTCATACACTTAAGAACTTGGAATGATAGGTCCAAACATTTTTGATACTCTATAACTGGAAAGTGACATCCTTTTTCAACTAGGTGATGGCCTAGGACAACAATCATCCTGCGATCCACCCCTATATTGTTCCATACCAATATGACCCATACTAGCCACAATAATTGAAATAAAAAACAATCAGGACACACCCATGTTAGGCATATTAAGTAGAGGATTCCCTTGCATAAGAACAAAAGGATATGTTTCTCATGATAATACAATTGGATAGAGACAACATACCCATTAGGTTTTGGCTCTCAGCTAATTTTCAGTTCGACATTCCAAATGCATTTTTATAAGAATGCATACATAACATCCATCACAATCTCTGGAAAACTATCATCTGTATGAAAGAAAAATTCATTCCATATAATGTGTATGCAGACCATGTAAATATATTATGGGAGCTTCATCATCAAATCAACTATGATGCTCGCCCATATGTATGGTGACCACGATGAGAGAAGCGATGAAAATATCTTCAATCAGTATACCAAAATTCGTTGTATGAGTTGTATTGTTTAATTGTCAAAGCCCCACCAGATGTTCATATCTTGGGATGGGGGGAACATGGAGATTTTCATTTCACCTCATGACCTATTCAGCAAAACCCACTAATATTGAGGAATGGTAATGTCATTACTCCAAAGAGACTATTACAAAAAATCCCTTCTAGGAAATATGGAACAATAAAAAAGAATCATCCTTGAATAAGTCTCAAAAGTGGTATGCCCAATGAGAGAAATCCAGAAAAAATCCTAAAACAGGAAACCAAGAACATTAATCAAGATTTTATCCTAAGGGAATCCAATATCCACAAACATCAAATGTCTTTATAAACAAAAAGAATTCATGAAGACCCAACATTTTATCCTACTCAAGCTTGATCAAGGATGCACGAGATAAAGAAAAAGATGATAGTAACACCAGCTACCATAGTACGTGATCATCCATAGCTCGTAGTACTGAGAGAATTCTTACCACAAAATTCCCTAGTAAGATAAAGAAATTCTGACTAAGGCATGAAAATAAGAGAACATGAGAAACCCCAACATGTAGGGTTAGAGGAATTTTCACCTCAACCAAACCCTCAACAGAAATAATACTTTTCTTGTTTAGGGAGGACGATAAGAGGAAAGGTATACTAGTTTTCCCATATCATGACTCATTTACCATAGATGGTAGGTGTATGACTAGGTTTCATAGAGAATCCCTTTAAGACACCCTTTTCCGAGAAGCTCGAAGGGGATCCCAGAAAGGATGGAAGAGATCCAAAAAAGGATGTAGAAAATCCTCTTATTATTAAGAAGACAATACAATGCCCATAATTCCTTATGTATCAGTGAATGTCATGAACATGAATCCCGCAGACAACACAAAAAATAATGAAAATTTGAAGAGAAAGGAAATGATGGTTCAACTTGGAATACTAACCACACTATGAATGATGATGTGAACACTAGGAATCATAGGATTTCCCTGAATATGGGTGCTCCCTCAATCAATCCCTCACAACTTACTCATATAATCTTTACCGATGATAAGAATAAAATCAATGTAGCATATGATCCACCTCATACTTTCAATGCGGATGAGATCCCTACTCTTGAAGAAAGATTCACTTAGTAAGAGGAAGAAATAAAATAGTTGAGGCCACTCAATACTAAGATGGTCCAAGGTAGCATTCTTACCGAATGTTCTCTATGAGAAGAGCCTCAATGTAAACATCCAATGGGTGTAACTACACAGGGGTTCATCATTGTAACCGAAGCTAGGCTAAGACATCTTCCCAACATAGAGCATGGACCCTCGAGTTACATAAACATGATAGTGTATGAATATCAATAATTTCTTATTTTAAGGAGACAACTAGAGCGAGTTCAGAAAAATACTCACAATATTTCCCTGGTTAGATATCTTTTGCAAATAGTGACAGAACCTACACATCATATCCTACCCATTACTACACCTATCCAATATCTTATTTGACTAAATAGTCAATAATGGATTATAAACACCATCAAGTCATTGGTATCTCTATTGGGATCCATAGAGGAGTGGCGTACACCAGTGAAGCCAGAACTGAAAGCTTAGCCTGGATGGGTGAGCGACACCCTACCACTTCCAAACTTCAGGATTCCTACATTTCCAATATTTAATGGCTCAAAAGACCCATAAAAACATCTGATGCACTATTCATCCCATTGTGATCTTATGATGGTAACTCCAGAGAAAAAAGAAGTAGTGAAACCAAGATATTTCGTGCGAACCTTGCTGGAGCTAAAATTTGAATGGTATAATATTTTTCCATATTAGTCGATCATAGGAAGGGAGGATCTCCATCAGCAATTCCTCTTTTAGTTCAATTCAACACTGTAAAAGTTGACAATTAGTGAAATCTTAAATTGAAAACAATGAGATAATGAGAGAGTATTAGATTTCATTTCTAGATGGAAATGGTTTACCTATTACCTGAACAAAATACTTCCCCATGAGGATATACTCGCTCTATGAATTTATAACATTCGCAACAATTTGAGAATGCCACTCATACCAATGAATTATATAGGTGGGTTTTAGGATTTTTCTTCCATTTCCCAATAATGGAAGAATCTATGCAACAAAGTAAGATCAATTCCCAAATAACTCCACCAGTCCCAAGGAAAAGAGAAAGAAAGATAGAGGTGGCATCCATCACACTTATGCCAGCCTCCACAACTGCACCAACTATGAAACCTAAACAGTATCATAAATCAACCCTGGGAGTAAAAAAAACCCATATTTATAGGACGAGCATTGGGGACCCTGATGAAATCAATTCGAGGAGCCAAGAAACAATGTTTACTCATTACAAGATGATCTGGTCCATGAATATTTTATAGAAGCCATGTAAAATGATTTTCTCTACCTGTAAAAGACAAAGAGTCTTGACTAGGTAAGTCCCAATGACCGATTTTATTTTTTCCCCTTTCATCGAATAGAGAGACACACCATTCAGAAATGATTCATCTTCAAATACATCCTATAGTAAAAAATAGATTTCAGGAATTTAAAGTTGGGAAGGCGACCCATACTAGTGGTGCATGTTTCTGTCACTACTCCTAAGGAAGGAGGTGAGTGGAATGAAGTTTTTATAAGGAGGTAACAAATGTTTTATAGTTGTAATATTTGGAAGACAATCCACAAGAAGTGATAGTAATCTCTAAGCTTAGTTTAAACAACAAAATATTCCCCCATTGTCTCCCACCGAAACACAAATGACTTTATAATCCCTATAAAAATTCCATAAACAACATTAAAAAAAGTTGTTTGACCAAAATGGAAATAAGAAAACTCATGAAAATGGACCTGTGTTAAGGAAAAATTCATCTTAGACCCTATTATAGTTTACTCCCTCAGATCTGAAAGCATGGGCACCACCCCACCAAATGGTACCACCAGAATTGGTTAGCCATTAAAAGTACTCATAAGAAGAAGAGTTGATATTTGATTCCCTTAATATCATTTATTTAATGGATACCTTTGTAAATGATGAGCATGGATAGGAAACAAAGTTCCTTGCACTTGATTGGGTAACCTAAGGGAGAGTCTATAGTAGCCGATAATACTGGGGAAGACACAGTCATGGAAGGAACCCTAATTCTAGCCACATCCCTAGTCAGACGGTCAATGTTACAGAGACTCATGGATCTTCCATTCAATGGGTCCAATAGGTGTAGGAAAATATTCATGAACTTGATAGAGGAAACTCTGACATGATCACTCTGGAATATTAATCAGAAGAGTAAAAGTTGTCCAATCACCCTCGATGTGCATACAGTCCTGCCCAACCCAACCCACCAAGGACATGAGAACCTCTATCTTCATATCTTGAGGGATGATCCGCCTATATATAATAATCAAGACTATAAATTTCATGTGAAATAGAATAAATTCATCAGTAAGTGCAATATTTTAGACCAGAAGTATGATTTCCTAAAATAGTTAGCCTCAAAACCAACAAATCTATCGATCCTTGATGTCCTGACCTTATAAAAAAATACCTCAGTAAAGAGCTCATAGAGGATTTATAAGACCCTAGGAGTCTGAAGAAAAAGTGTCCACTGTCGAGGTCTATTGGATAGAGGCCAATACTGAATAATTCTATACAGTTATCTCATTCATATATCATGATGAAGGTTTCAATTTTAGGAGGCATATCCAACCCCTGTATGTGTCCAAAATGATAAATGGTGTCGATATCAAAAAAATTTCATTAATAATGGCTCTAGAGTTAACCTCATTCAAGTAAAGATTCTTTTTCGGCTAGGCTACAACCCGGATAAACAATCACCTTCCACCATAACACTGTAGGGAAATGACAAAAGTGAGAAGAATCCATTGGGACAAATCAATCTCAAGGATCAGTTTGGAGACCTCCTAGACGATTCATAATTTATGGTGGTTTGGAAGAACAAGAAATTGAAATTCTTTCTAGAAAGACACTAGTTTCATAAATATGTGTAAATCACCTCATTGCACCATCAATTAATCAAATATTACATTAATGGATAAATCGGGATGTTGCACACCAATAAGACCCCATTCGAAACATATGAGATACATTATTTTAATGCAGGATTCTATCAGGGGAGAGGGAAACAAACCCTAGATGATGGTGTTACTTAGTTCCCCACCATGAATTGTCTTGAAATGATCGTTACTAGACCCTTCATGCAGTTCAATGGAGGGTATGTATTTCCAATCAACCAGGTCGAGTATATGACCCCAAACACTGGTGAATATTTATAAATTTTTATGGTTTCAATCATGACCACTGAGTCTAGCAGTGTGGAATGGTTTGCTAACTCCCCAAACAATGGTAAATACACAGATGAAAATTCCTTCATTCAATTCCTATAGCTCGAAGAAATAATTTTCTCACCATCCAATGTAGAAGAGGTTTTCCTATCGCCCAATGAGGATGAATACACTCTTCCTTTCCTTAATCTGTGTCCTCCACAGATTCAAGAAAATCATGCATTGTCAACAAGGTTAGAGGAAGTCAGTTAATCTTTCAAATATCAAGATATTTAATCCTATATTGAATCTGAAGAACATATTCTACTACTTTCTACCTCTTTTGAATAAGAGTAAGAAGATGTATTAGAAAAATAAGAGGATGAGGAGGAACTTAGGGACTCCCCTCTAGAATTATAGGACGACGTCTCTACCACCATCGATGAACTCAGAGAATTAAATATGTGTATAGAAGAAAACCCAAGAACCAAACTCTTTAGTGTGACTATGTATTCAAAATAACAAGAGAAAGAAAACTCTTTCCTAAAGTAGCAATGGGATGTGTTCACCTAAAACTACATAGAAATGTTGTGTCGTGATCCCAAGGTAGCCACTCACCACATGGGCCTACCAGAGGACCGCTAGGAATATAAATAGGAATCCAAAAGGACATTTCTTATGCATGATACCAAAATTGAGGATAAAGTTGATAGGATCATTAGATACAGCTTAATTCAAGAATTACAATATCCCAAATGGCCAACCAAAATCATCCCTATAAAGAAAAAGTATGGGAAAATCAGAGTCTAAATAAATTTCATAGATCTCAACTGGCACTACCTAAAGTATAACTTCCCAGCCTCATTCAGTGAACTAATAATTGATAAAATAGCTGTATATCAGCAACTATCCTTCATGGATGTCTATTTGGGATATAGTCAAATCGGAATGGCCTAGGAATATGAATAATCACCCCTTTAGGGACCTCGGGTGTATTTTTTTCTAATGGAGAAAGCCCTTTGGATTGAAGAATGTTGGAAATTCATACCAACATACCATGCATCACATCTTCAAACCATTAATGGGAATGTTTTTCAAATTATATTTTGATAAACTGGTGGTTGAATATTAATAATCATCAGACCACATGGTGGATCTTGAATCTCTTTTAAAAAACTAATAAACACATTATGAAAATGAACCCCCTAAAATATGATTTTGGCATTACCTTATGGAAATTTCTTATCTTCTTTGTATTACATCAGGGAATCATAGTCAACCCTGAAAAGAAGAATGCTATCCTTAGAATTTCACCTCCTCACAACATCACAATGTTGAGAGGTATTTAAGTAAAATTTGACTATATTGGGCTATTTATATCCAACCTTGTAGGAAAATTTATTCCCATCACCAGGTTGATGAAAGAAAGGGTTACATATCAATGGACTGATGACTGTCTAGCGGCATTCTAAAATCTTAAGAAATATCTATTGAGACCGCCAGTACTAATGCTGATTGTCAAAGGAAGGACACTTATTTTTTATGTAATAGACTTAGAGCAATCACTAGGTGAATTCCTTGTGCAAAATAACAACACTGATAGAAACACAATTTTAATTCCCTCATCGAACCATGATCAATGCTGATAATAATTATTTAGATATTGAGAAGAGCTTTCTGGTGTAGATATTCAAATTCCATAAGATGAGGTGCTACATGCAGCATCATGAGGTCCATTTTGTCTCTCATGGAAACCCACTCAAATACATTATTTTCAGTTATGCTGTTGATCAAATGTCTATAATGATGGGTAGTCATCCCGTAGTAATTTTACATTCATTTCATTCCTCAGAAAGCGGTTAAAGGCCAAAAATTAGTAGATTTTCTAGCAGAGCACCCAATGGAAAAAATTACTCCATTGAAAACTGAACTACCTAATGAAGAGGTTTTATCTATTCAAGAGGGCCCCTGATTATGAGAGATTTATTTTGATGGTGCATCCATAAGTATAATATGGATGAGGATGGAAGACCCTAGGCTTAATAAAGTGGGGATATGTAACACCCCAAGCTTCCACAGTACGTTTCTCTTTGAATAATGCAATAGCTTGCGTTGTACGCTACATTGAGTTCTAACACACCACGACTAATCAAACCAGCTGTTATGAATAGTAATACCCCATTTTTAAAATTTTATAAAATTTATTTTTCAAAAATGGACTTTATTTTTGGATTCGTAATATCAAAATTATCTTAGGGATATTTTTTGGTATTTTTCTGAAAACTTTCAATTTTTGATGAATAGTGAAAAACACTGCATTATTGTTTAAAACTGAGTTTGTATTTAAATAATTACTTATTTTATTATATTTATTTTAAGAAAAAATAGATACATAATACCCATATAAGTTCAATTTAATTCATTGGAGTGATTTTATAATAAGTTTAGATATATAAAATTTTATTGAACTTTTTACCATCTTTTACTCACCTTCTAGGCACATTTGAAAATTAGCATAAAACTTATTTTTACTACTTCTTTAAATTGAATTAAAAAAATATGAGAGATACAGTTATCATTAGTAAGTAAAATGTGGTTCAATAAGATGAAAACAATTTTGGGTGAATAGTAACTTTTGACTTTTATTTACCACAGTTAAAAGTAAAGAGGGTAATTAAAGATAGAAATGATGTTATAATTACCCTAAAACATGTCATAATTTTATTGGATAAATGTATTTCGACAAAAATAAACCTTAGGAATAAAATATGATCCTTTTGACCCACTTGGATTAGATTAGGACATTTATTATTATTTCATTTAAAGAAGAGTTAGAAGTGTTAAATTCAATTTTTCATAACAAAATCATTATTAATAAAGGTTTATACATAAGATAAATTTGACTATAAATATTTATTAAAAATATAAAAACATTTCCTACATAATGGTATTTTATTTATAATTTTTATACACTAAATAATTAAATTTATTTATGACACAATGACGCTGAAATAATTACCTTATAAATGAATTATTAAAATAATTTCTATTATAGGTATCAAAATAAATGTAAATTGATACTTTTGATGCATTACATGAATTTTATAGATTAATATGACATGTTAAGGTTTATTCAATCAATTTTTTTTCTAAGTAATCAAGCTTTTATGACTTTCACAAAAAACAAATACTAAATAGTGTTAAAATTGACATAAATGATTTTTTAAAACAAATATTATATTATTAAATGATATAATATACCTAAAAATATATGGTTCAGCCAAAGGACATATATAATGATAAATATATCATTAATGAACCACTTGAGGTTCTCTTGGAATTTTATAGTAAGTTTATTAACCATATAATATAAAAATACAAGGAGACATGGTAAATGTAAAACTATTTAACTAAGAGTCAAATCTAAAATATAAGGTTAATATGGTGACCTAAACCTATTTAAAACATATTTTTTAAGAGGTTTTATAACTATAACCACCTTATCCTAAAAATAAATTCTTTTGGAGCCATTATAAATTGAAAATTATTTTATTATAAAATATTATTTCAAGCATTTCCTAAAGTGATCCTCAACTCTCATATAAAAGGGCACTTCCCCTTCTCTCAAAATCACACCTCCAAATCCATTTGTCTCAGCCCAACCCTACCCAAATATCCTCCCAACTAACCTCAATTCATCTTAGAGTCCTTTATTTCATCAGAATCCAACCTAAGGAGCCCTTTTGATCAAATCAAATAGAAGTACCCGAAGAAGGGGTAGTTATTTCACCACCTCTTTCAAGTTCTTTTGTTCTTCAACTTCCTCTTTATTTGTTAATACTGTACCAAAATAATAAATCCAATACCTTATTCATTATGTTATGTTATTATAAATATGGTACGACCATATTCATTATTATACCCATCCTATGAATGAAAAGGTCACCAAACATGTGTACGTACGACTTACCGTCTCCACATCGTGGTGTGGATGTTATGCAACACTTCATTATTTGGATGGATATAATAATGATGTATAATTGATGTAAATAATAAATATAACATGTTAATTATTCTTTATATATGATATAACATTCAATTATATTGTATTTAACCTTCAATTGAATGATATTGCTGCTCGTGCGTACGTACGAATTATCATCTCCACGAACAGGATGGGATTCATTCCCCATCGTAACCATTAAAGATTAATTTTCATTTTATGGTTAAAAATAATTATTAAGAACATGATATCATTCTTTATAAGAATAAAATACATCCTATCCATAACAAACATTACTTATGTAACAAAACATATAAAGGAAAATGAATCTGTTAACACCCAAAACAATGATACTTCTGAAATATTATTAACAAAGAAATATTAGAGGATCATATATGATATCATAATAATGTATATAGTTCTTTTATAATTGAATAAAAATATTTTAACTATTATAAATGAGGTTAACATACCATTTACTAAGTTAATGTACAAGGTATGTGGTTTCTTATCTCACTTTTAATTCCATGAGATTTCCATTGTTCACCACTTATTTATTACATGTGGTGTATTGTGTACTGAAATTTGATATATATTATCATGATTATATTTATATTCATGGTATTATGTGATTAATTTTGTGGTTAATAACTTTTGGTCATATGAATCAACTGATTACAATGTGGTAAGGGGGTTTCGTCTCACTTCTTATTCCCGTGAGATTCATGTTATATTGCCACTATTTCCTTTTGTATGGTGTATTTACTACCCATTATTGTATTCTTGGTGTAATATAATATAATTTATTTGTATTTACATAATCATTGTATGATCCTTCTTTCATGGGGAGTATGTTTCGTAAGTTACCAAATCAGTAAGGGAATTTCAAATTTCAATTTCCACTCATTGGGTTTTACACAAACTTCATTGATTATTTTACTCCAAGATTATGTGTGAAATCACTATTTATTTACTTATGTAGTAATTTACACTCCCCTTTTCATGGATATACTTTTGATACACATAATCACTCCATTTAAAAATTCTCAAGTCATCGATATGAACTTGATAAGAGTAATTCTAACTCAATTTCTATTCATTGAGTTAAACATCCAAGTCATTGGTATTGTTTTTACAAGAATATGTGTGAATGTACTCTAATTGATTTACACTGAATATCTAATCATATTGAGTTTATTTAGATTTTTCACACATAATTATGTCAATTATTTATCCTTAACCTAAAGATATAGTCTTTATAAAGGATTTCATCTCAATTTACATTCCATTGAGACTTCTTTGTTGTTATGCACCAATTCACTTTTATATGGTGTATATACTATACTTTGACATAGTATATCATGAATCCATTTATTCTCATGATATTATAAAGTTTTTATTATCTCAATTATTATTATTCAAGCATCTCTCATTCGGTTAAGAACTCTAACTAAAATATCATTTTAAATATTTTACAGATTTATTCTTCTAAATCTTTCTCATTAATGTCCATATTTTAAAAATTGTTTTAAGGATTTATTTATATGGATATTAATGTTTTAAAATTATAATTAATTTTTAAAGTTTCAAAGTGGTGTGGGAAACTTTGATTAAAAAATCTATTTTAAACGGATTCTTGATAAATAACGATAATTTTAAATGTTTTCAAGAAAAAGGGTGATATTTCTCTCATATAATTTTGATGATTATTTTCATCTATGTCAATATCCTTAATTATTATTGATTGAGGTTAATTTATTATAATACAATCTATCATATTGTATTTATTGAGTTATTTTTGATTGTGGATGGGATATTTTTATACCATTCATGGTTTGTAGTTAAAATATTTACATTTCGTATGATATTTTTAATACGAATGTTTAGATTATGATTCAACCTTTTCATATGAGGAATTCATTGGACTTAGAAAGTAACAGGAGGAGACCTCTATAGTTCCAAAATGCCTCTGTAGGTCTCATGAGACAAACTAGTGTCTTGGGACAAGGCCTTGACAAAATCTTTATTTGTAGTCTTGGAACAAGGCCTGGACTTTGTCATTATGATGTCTGGAATTATGCATTCCATCATTATGAAATTGGCTATTGATATTTCATGTGATTATTCTACTAGTATAATATCCATCTGAATATGTAAATGTAATTATTTGATTTATATTTTCCATATTATTTTGAAGTTTAAGTTTAAAAGGCTTTTGTTTTAGTCTTATACATTGCCTTAAATGTTTGTGCTTATTTATGAAAGTTTCCGCTCTATTGTTATCCTTATTGAGAATCTGATCTCACCCCTTTCTATGTTTTATTTTTCACAGGATGTGAAGAAGTATTTTATGGTTGACCTGTATGATTAGACTAATGGATATGAGTGTGTTCGAAGGGGACAAAATGTTGTTGTTTTTCATTTCATAATATAATGTAAAACATATGTATGTATCTAGTACTTCCAAAACTACTAAACTGATTAGTCTTTCGGGATTTGATCCCTTGTGATCGTGGAAATATTATGTAATAATGCACTGAATCTAGGTAACTAGGGTCGGGGCATTACAGTTGGTATCAAAGGAAGTTTAGTATAAACCTTGGAAACTAGATTTAGATAATATTTGATTTGAGATCATTATCCTAAGATAGACTTTGAGGATTAGTCTAGAAGAACATACTAAAATTTTGGCAATGTAGATATTTTGTGTATTTTCCTAGAAAAACATCCCTGTTTGGATACGAGCAGGTAGAGGTGGCTCTGGAACATATGTACCTAGGAGTGAAAACTCCGACAAGGAGTTTCGGGCTTGACCTGAGGTATCCTGGTATAAGACAAAGAGCCTTTCTACACTCTTGGTTACGACAATCCTAGGGGATATTCTTAGAACAATTCACATTTTCTTTAGAAACCGATTTCAAAGATGTTAATATAACATGTGAATAAATTACCTTGGTTAATCCTAAGGTGTTTTAGATTGAAAATAACGGGTCATGATATTCTCTAAAAGATTTTATGACTAATTTTACTCACACTATTATTTATAGTTTTAGTCAATGGATGGATTCTAAGGAAATCATAGTAACATTGAACATGATGTACAAGGTGGGAATAGTGGTAGAAATGAGTAATGAAATGGAACATTGATAGGTGTAAAAGATACCATGTTCATGAAAAATCAGTTTTCAAAAAATATGATCAACAACATATACATTAACCAACTCCCAAACTCAACAAAGAAGAGAACGGTATAGAATGATAAGAGCTCTAGTAGTGGAGACCATGTAGAAAAGAAAGCTCAATTTCCATCATGAAATAAATGTGGAAGGAGACACCAAGGAAAGTGTCTAAATGGAAAAAATAAATTCTTTATGTGTGGGAAAGAAGGACATAAAGGAAATAATTGTCAAGGAAAAATGAAAAGTACTATGAAAGAAAATAAAAATGATCCTAAGAATCCATTTTTAGTCATTTTTTATAAATTTAGGGGACCTGGGAATCACCCTTGTTAATTCCCTATTCTATAGAATTACCTCTATGTGAGGGAACAACCAATGTGGAAATAAATGGATGGAGAAATGTTTAAAAGTATTAATGAAATTTTTTGGTGGGATTAATTTGGAAGACTTTTCTCTTGTATGTGTAACCCTAAAGTTTGTTATGTAATAATTCTATTTAAGGAAGAAGTATATTTTCTTTTATAGATATAGTTATAAAGAACCATTTGGGTTTATATGATCCTTGAATTTGAGTTAATTATATGTTATTACTGTTGGGGATGAAAATACAAGGGATGAGATAACATTTGTGGTTAAAATATTTTATGGTTATTTTTTAAGAATATATATCATTTTTGGGAATGTTATAAAATTATATAGTTTTTGAAAAAGGGAAACACACAGAACGTGTGACAACCCTTCGTGTCGGAAAAACCTGTGAGAATCGAACTGACAACCAAAGTGTGACTAGGATTTATCGCCTACCACTAGACTACGTGAAGCCCCTGGTTAGTATGACTAATTCTTGTTAGTTAAATGATTTTATGGATCAAGAATATATTGATTTTGGGAACTTATTATTTATCAAATGGATATCCTCAGTATAGTAAAATGATTTGGTGATTATGTGATAAATGTTATTTTGGAAGATGTTCACTCTTTTTGGAACACTATATGCCTATGGAAAATAGAATAAAATGGGTTTTCATTTGAGGAGTAATGATAGGTTTTTTTTATTTTTTTAGAAGAATCTATGTTTTTAATGTTGACTTATAGAAATTTGGGTTTTTTATAGAAATGATTAACCTATCATAGAGAATATGTGACTAGGTTAATTAATTTTAAGTATGTGACTTTAATAGTAGTCGATGTTATTTGGAAATAAATGATAATATTTATCGTGGAAGACTATGTGATCAATTCCTTTGGAATTTTAGGTTTCAAACATAGTTTGGATTATTTTTAATGATTTTAAGGAAAAATGTTTATTGAAGGGTCTTTATTGAACTTTGTGTATTGGTTTTTTTAATTTTGGAGATTAAGAGTAGTATTAATTACTATAAAGAATTATCCTTTTGGGGATCATCTGATCATGTACTAACAATTTTGGTTTTGGTTAATGTCTATAGATGAGGGAAATATATAGTTCATCCTTTGTGGATTATTTTATTCTCTATATGTTGATTCTATCACTTCGTGTGTAACCAAGTCATCTTGAATACTCATCATTTGGAGAAAAGATGAGTTTGCAGTAGAAATTTATTAATGGATGAAACTCTACTTGTAAAGTAAGTATATCTCTTTATGCTCTTAATCAATCTCACAAATAAATTCCTCAACATTATGAAAACAAACTTAATACAAAAACATTTTCCGTTTATTTTTTTTAATGGGTAATCAAATACATTTCAACCCATCACAAGTTTATAGCTTTAAGATCGTTAACTTTCTCTTAATAATATTCTCGATCACTCTCCATCAGAACATGATGATTAGTTTTCTCTTCCTTATCAATGTTTTACTACACGGAACCCTAGTATGTGTTATTTTCGGTAACGTTCATACTTACCTTTCATTATTTTAAAATAGAGTCCACATTAATCCATTTTTCGATGTGGGATTTCAACTAAGATATTTTGAAATGTCAAACCCCAAGTTTTCAATACTAAGATTAAATTGTGTGGAATCAATTTATTGAAGGATGAGAGAATGTAACACCCCAAGCTTCCACGGTACGTTTCTCTTTGAATAATGTAATAGTTTGCGTTGTACGACACTTCGAGTTCTAACACACCACGACCAATCAAACTAGCTATTATGAATAGTAATACCCACTTTTTGAAATTTTATAAATTTTATTTTTAAAAATTGAATTCATTTTTGGATTTGGAATATCAAAATTAGCTTAGGGTGATTTTTTGGTAATTTTCTGAAAACTTTCATTTTTTGATGAATAGTGAAAAACACTATGTTATTGTTTAAAACCGAGTTTCTATTTAAATAATTATTTATTTTATTTAAATTTATTTTAAGTCAAAACAGATACATAAATTTATTTTAAGTCAAAACTTTTATATAAAAGTTTATTGAACTTTTTAAAAGTTTATTAGACAAAACCTACCCAAATGCTCTCCCAACTACCCTAAATTGATCCTAGAGGACTTAATTTGATCATAATCTAACCTAAAAATCCCTTTTGATCAAATAAAAAGGAAGCACCCGAAGAAGAGGTAGTTATTTCACCACCTCTTTCAAGTTCTTTTCTTCTTCCAATTCCTCTTTGTTTGTTATTACCATACCAAAATAATAAATCCATTACCTTATTCATACTTTTATGTTATTATAAATATGGTATGACCATATTCATTATTCTATCCATCCTATGAATGACAAAGTCACCATACATGCATACGTACGACTTACTATCTCCACGTCGTGGTGTGGTTGTTATTCAACACTTCATTATTTGGATGGGTATAATAATGATGTATAATTGATATAAATAATAAATATAACATGTTAATGATTCTTTATATATGATATAACATTCAATTATTTACGATTTCACCTTCAACTGAATGATATTGTCTCTCGTGCGTACGTACGGATTACCGTCTCCATGAACACGATGAGATTCATTCCACATCGTAACCATTCAAGAATAATTTTCATTTTATGGATAAAAATAATGTTTAGAAACATAATATCATTATGTATATGAATAAAATACATTCTATACATAACAAAAATTACTTACGTAACAAAACATATAAAAGAAAATGAATCAGTTAACACCCAAAACAATGATACTACACAAATATTATTAACAAAGAAGTATTAGAAGATCATATATGATATCATATTTATGTGTATAGTTCTTGTATAATTTAATAATAATATTTTAACTATTATACAGGAGGCTAACATACCATTGACTAAGGAAAAGTACAAGTTAAGGGATTTCTTATCTCACTTTAAATTCTATGAGATTTCTACTGTTCGCCACTTATTTATTGGATGTGGTATATTATGTACAACCATTTGATATATATTATCATGATTCTATTTATATTAATGGTATTATGTGATTCATTTTTTGGTTATTAACTTTTGGTCATATGAATCAACTGATTACAATGTGGTAAAGGGGTTTCATCTCACTTCTTATTCCCGGGAGATTCATGCTATATTGCCACTATTTCTTTTTTTTTTATGGTGTATGTACTACCCATTATTGTATTCTTAGTGTAATATACTTTAATTTATGATAATTTAAATCACCATTTTATGATACTTCTTTCAAGGGATGTATGTTTCGTAAGTTACCAAATTGGTAACGGAATTTCAAATTTCAATTTCCGCTCATTGGGTTTTACGCAAACTTCATTGATTATTTTACTCCAATATTATGTATGAAATCACTATTTATTTACTTATGTAGTAATTTAAACTATACTTTTTGTGGATATACTTTTTATACACATAATCACTCTATTGATAAATTCTCAAGTCCTCCATATGAACTTGATAAGAGTAATTTTAACTCAATTTCAATTCATTGAGTTAAACATCCAAGTCATTGGTATTGTTTTTATAAGAATATGTGTGAATGTCCTCTGATTGATTTAAACTGAATATCCAATCATATTGAGTGTATTTATATTTTTCACACATAATTATGTCATTGATTTATCCTAAACCTAAGGATACAATCTTTATAAGGGATTTCATCTCAATTTACATTTCATTGAGACTTCTTTGTTGTTATGCGTAAATTAACTTTTATATGGTGTATATACTATAATTTGACATATTATATCATGAAACACTTTATTCTCATTATATTATAAATTATTTATTACCTCAATTATTTGTATTCAAGTATCTCTCAATTGGTTGGGAACTCTAACTAAAATATCATTTTAAATGTTTTAAAGATTTATTATTCTAAATATTTCACATTAATTTCCATGTTTTAAAAATGGTTTTAAGGATTTATTTATATGGAAATTATTGTTTTAAAATTAAAATTACTTTTAAAAGTTTCAAAGTGGTATGGGACACTTTGATTCAAAAATCTATTTTAAACTGCTTCTTGATAAGTAGTGATACTTTTAAATGTTTTCAAGAAAAGGGGGATATTTTTCTCAATTAGTTTTGATGATTATTTTCATATATGTCATTATCCTTCATTATTATCGATTGAGGTTAATTTATTATAATAAAATCTTCCATATTTAATTGAATGAGTTATGTTTGATAGTGGATGTGCTATTTTTATACCATTCATGGATTGTGGTTAAAATATTGACATTTCGTATGCTAGTTTTAATATGAATGTTTAGATTATGTTTCAACCTTTTCATATGAGGAATGCATTGGACTTAGTAAGTGACAGGAGGAGTCCGCTATAGCTCATCGATGCATCAGAGGTCTCATGAGACAAACTAGAGTCTTGGCACAAGGCCTTGACAAAATCTTTATCTCTAGTATTGGAAAGAGGCCTTGACTATGTGGTTATGATGTCCGACATTATGCATTCCATATTTATTAAAATTGGTTATTGATATTGCATGTGATTATTCTACTAGTAGAATATCCATGTGCATAAGTAAATGAAATTATTTGATTTATATTTACCATATTATGCTGAAGTTTACGTTTAAAATGCTATTGTTTTATTCTTATACATTGCCTTAATTGTTTATGCCTATTTATGAACGTTTCCACTATATTGTTACCATTACTGAGCATATGAGCTCACCCATTTCTATGTTTTATTTTTCCACTACCACAAAACTGTGTTTCCACAGTGCCACCCTTTATCAGCACTAAAAAGAGAGCTGATAAAGGAGGGAGGGGGGGGGGCTTTATCAGTGCTAAAAAAATCACGGATAAAGGGAACATTTAACAGTGCTAAAAAAACATTTTTAAAGGTGGCCATTTATCAGTGCTTTTTTATCACTGATAAAGGCCCCCCTTTTTCAGGTCTTTTTTTAGCACTAATAAAGGGGCCCCTTTATCAGTGCTCTTTTAGTAGCACTGATAAAGGGAGGTTTTATCAGTGCGCATTTTCCTAGACCTGATAAATGTATATATTTCAAAAAAAAATCATAAAAAATAATATATTGATATATAAGTATATTTATATTGATATAAATATAATAAATATTTTTTAAAATATTTTTTATATCGATTTGATATATTGTAGACCTAAAATGGACACCCTAGAGTAGAAATTATGACTGTTTGTAGGTATTACGAACCTTTTAATACATTGAAGAATATGAGAAGGTGTTACAATGGTCACCATAGTGTAGGTCTAGTCGTAAAATTTGTTTTGATATGTGGTTGAGGCAAAACAGACACCCGGAGCAGAAGTTATGGTAAAACGGACCCCCGAAGCCAAACTTATGACCATTCAGAGGGGTTTTTGGTCCTTTTTGAACCTAAAATAATGTGAGAATGGGTTTTGGTGATCACCAGAGTGTGTAACCTTTTGCAAGATTTGATTTTATATGTGGTAGAGCCAAAACAGACACTCAGAGCAGAAGTTATTGTCGTTTGAAAGTTTGTAACTCTCATATCTCCTAAAAACCTAAGAAACTAGCAACTCAATAAAACGATCATAACTTCTAATCTGGTTGTCTGTTTGAGTGCCAAAACTAGTAAAATAAAATATTGTGAAATGAGTGACAACCATGTCTTGTCAAAACTATTATAAGATCAGACGAACGAAAAATATATCAGTTATAGAACTCCAAAAAATTCCAACTTCAAACGACCATAACTTTCGCTCCGGGTGTCCGTTTGGGCTCTACCACATATAAAATCAAATTAAGTGAAGATATCTAAGAAGTAGGCTGACTCAAAAATATTTCTAGTCTTGTTTAGGACCCTAAAATCCCAAAATACAACCAGAAGGCCTCCAAAACTCAGTTTTCGTGTCCAGACCCCTGTCAAGTTTTTCTTAAAATGGTCATAACTTCTGATATGTGGGTCTGTTCGGCCTCCTACACCTATTTTATCATAGTTATTTCCATGATATTTGGATTGAATATTCATGGAGCTGAGACAGACACCCAGAGCAGATGTTATGCCTTTTTCAGTGACTCTGCAATTTTTTAGGTTTTTCGAGACCCCATTTCTAGCACTTTTGTATATAAATATTAATATAAAATATTTGTAAATATATATAAATATGTATAATTATACCTACATATATACATATAATATATATATATATATATATATCTCTGTGTGTTTTATATATGTATGTATGTATGTATTTATTTATTTATAAAAACACACATAAGAAAACATATTTTATAAATGTATTTAAAACTAATATTATAAATATATATTAATATATATTAATATACAACTAAATATATAGATAAAAAATTATAACTAAATATATATATATATATAAATATATATAAATATATATTAATATACGGATATATATATATATATATTAATATGAGTAAATATATATGTATATATTAATATGAGTATATATATATGGATATATATATTAATATAACTATATATATATATTAGTATATGAGTAAATATAACTAAATATATATATATATATATATATATAAATAAATAGATATATTAATAAATGAAGAGAAAAGAAATATGGTGTAGTGGTAAAGGCTTAGGCATGCAGGCAGGAGGTCTCAAGTTCGAATCCTCGGGGAGGCTAGTCGTGTGTGCAGGTGGGGGGGAATTACCTAGCACTGTTAAAGGGGGTGGGGCTGGGTAGAGCTGGCTGGGGACATGCGTGGGTGGTGGGTGTTGTTAAAGGGGGACTTTAAGTGCTATTGAAGCCCCCCATAATTGAAAAAAATTATTATTTTTAAATATTATTTCAACTATTATCAGCGCTAAAAAAAGCACTGATAAAGGACCCTTTTATCAGTGCTTTTTTAGGGCTGATAAAAGGGCCTTTATTAGAGATTTTCTGAGTGCTGATAAAAGGGACCCCCTTTATCTTCACCTTGATTAACAGTGGTTTTTTAGCACTTTTAATCAACTTTTCTAGCACTGATAAAGACCATATTTTTAGTAGTGTTCCCAAGATGTGAAGAAGTATTTTATGGTTGAACTACAGGATTAGACTAATGGATACGAGTGTGTTCGAAGGGGAAAAATGTTTTTGTTTATCATTTCATAATGTAATGTAAAACTTATGTATGTATCTAGTACTTATAAGGCTACTAAAATATTTGGTCTTTCAGGATTTGATCCCTTGGGATCATGCCAATATTTTGTAATAATGAACCAACTCTGGGTAACAAGGGTCAGGGCATTACAAGATAGGGGTCGTGCTCATCTCCCCAACAAAGGTGGTACTACCTTAATACTTCCTGCTATGAGTGGGGTTCATGAACAATGAAGCATAGTATTAAGATCTCATTTCAGGTCTAGAGCTAGCACATGAGGTGAAAGTCAGTCAGTTGAGGATTAAGGGATATTCGTAACTAGTCATCAAGTTGATCAATAGGGATTATACCCTAAAAAAGGTAGAGCTAATCCCCCCAATAAATCATATACGGATACTAATAGTGGATTTCTCTTTAGATACAATATTTAATCACATCCCATGGTCATAAAATGACCATGTCAATGCACTAGATAATGCATCTATAACTCTATCCAATCTAGATTGGGACAAAATAGTTATTAGTATTGCACATTGTCGGATGGTATCACATTTCTTTCAAACCTACCTGGAATTGATCAATGAGATTAGCCCCATCCCCGAACCATATGGTCCTACCACTAGCTGGATGAAACCCATTATAAACTACCTTCTAAAGGGAGAGCTCCTACTGGATTGATATGAGAGGGAGAAAATCAAAATATGAGCAATTGAATTTCTTCTATATGACGACATTAATTTTCAAAAGTTTCTCCATACAAAAATCCTTTATGGGGTCATTCTCATGTGGATTTATGGAGAAGATACTATCACTATCATGAAAGAAGTGAACATTAGAGCCGATGATTCCCACCAATCAGGATCCATGATTTTCTATCAAACTTTATGGTTTGGGTACTACTAGCCAAATATAATGCAGAACAACACTAAATTAAATTTTTTTTCCATTCTTTCCAAGTTCAATCCAGCATCATCCACCAATCCCCTGAGTTTATTAACCTAAAAAGATAATCCTTGACAATTTATATATGGGTAAAGGAAATTTTGGGACAATATCCTCTCACTACATCCAAGAAATTCAAGTACATTATCAGTGGAACTGACTTCTTCTCCAAGTGGTCTAAATCCATACCCCTCAAAGAGGTTGGGGCCAAGAACATTTTTAGTTTCATGATAGTGAACACCATTCCCCAATTTAGTGTAACTCATACAATACTGACAGATAATGTCACCAATTTCTATTCTATTTAGGTGGAAAAAATACATTAGGAGTATGAAATCAAGTCCAACCATTCATCCAAATACAACGTTGTGTATAACAGATAGATAAAAGACTTCAACATGATCCTATCATGTATACTCCAAAAGATGGTAGATAAGGATAAAAATTCTTGGTTGGATAATATCCTACATTCCTTGTGGGATTAATGAACTATGAACATCACTACCACACACAGGACACTGTACTCATTAGTATATGGGATAGAGGTGATCTTGCATATCTAATTTCAATTACCCTCACTCTGAATTTCCATATGTGATCAGTTATCAATAGAAGAGAAATCCCAGAAATGGATAGATTAATTGGAGTGACTGGATGAGAAGATATTTCACAGTGTGGAACATTTGGAGGTCCACCAAATTTGAATTTCATAATACATTAATAAAATAGTTTTCCTCCAATCATTCCTTAAGGGAGAGATGGTGTTAGTCCTCAGGACCCTGATGATACTCAGAAAGAATGCTCCAAAGTTGGGTAAAAGACGGTAAAAAGTTCAATAAACTTTTATATATCCCTTTTGTATTAGACAAAACCTACCCAAATGCTCTCCCAACTACCCTAAATTGATCCTAGAGGACTTAATTTGATCATAATCTAACCTAAAAATCCCTTTTGATCAAATCAAAAGGAAGCACCCGAAGAAGAGGTAGTTATTTCACCACCTCTTTCAAGTTCTTTTCTTCTTCCAATTCCTCTTTGTTTGTTATTACCATACCAAAATAATAAATCCATTACCTTATTCATAATTTTATGTTATTATAAATATGGTATGACCATATTCATTATTCTATCCATCCTAAGAATGACAAAGTCACCATACATGCATACGTACGACTTACTATCTCCACGTCGTGGTGTGGTTGTTATTCAACACTTCATTATTTGGATGGGTATAATAATGATGTATAATTGATATAAATAATAAATATAACATGTTAATGATTCTTTATATATGATATAACATTCAATTATTTACGATTTCACCTTCAACTGAATGATATTGTCTCTCGTGCGTACGTACGGATTACCGTCTCCATGAACACGATGAGATTCATTCCACATCGTAACCATTCAAGAATAATTTTCATTTTATGGATAAAAATAATGTTTAGAAACATAATATCATTATGTATATGAATAAAATACATTCTATACATAACAAAAATTACTTACGTAACAAAACATATAAAAGAAAATGAATCAGTTAACACCCAAAACAATGATACTACAAAAATATTATTAACAAAGAAGTATTAGAAGATCATATATGATATCATATTTATGTGTATAGTTCTTGTATAATTTAATAATAATATTTTAACTATTATACAGGAGGCTAACATACCATTTACTAAGGAAAAGTACAAGTTAAGGGATTTCTTATCTCACTTTAAATTCTATGAGATTTCTACTGTTCGCCACTTATTTATTGGATGTGGTATATTATGTACAACCATTTGATATATATTATCATGATTCTATTTATATTAATGGTATTATGTGATTCATTTTTTGGTTATTAACTTTTGGTCATATGAATCAACTGATTACAATGTGGTAAAGGGGTTTCATCTCACTTCTTATTCCCGGGAGATTCATGCTATATTGCCACTATTTCTTTTTTTTTTATGGTGTATGTACTACCCATTATTGTATTCTTAGTGTAATATACTTTAATTTATGATAATTTAAATCACCATTTTATGATACTTCTTTCAAGGGATGTATGTTTCGTAAGTTACCAAATTGGTAACGGAATTTCAAATTTCAATTTCCGCTCATTGGGTTTTACGCAAACTTAATTGATTATTTTACTCCAATATTATGTATGAAATCACTATTTATTTACTTATGTAGTAATTTAAACTATACTTTTTGTGGATATACTTTTTATACACATAATCACTCTATTGATAAATTCTCAAGTCCTCCATATGAACTTGATAAGAGTAATTTTAACTCAATTTCAATTCATTGAGTTAAACATCCAAGTCATTGGTATTGTTTTTATAAGAATATGTGTGAATGTCCTATGATTGATTTAAACTGAATATCCAATCATATTGAGTGTATTTATATTTTTCACACATAATTATGTCATTGATTTATCCTAAACCTAAGGATACAATCTTTATAAGGGATTTCATCTCAATTTACATTTCATTGAGACTTCTTTGTTGTTATGCGTAAATTAACTTTTATATGGTGTATATACTATAATTTGACATATTATATCATGAAACACTTTATTCTCATTATATTATAAATTATTTATTACCTCAATTATTTGTATTCAAGTATCTCTCAATTGGTTGGGAACTCTAACTAAAATATCATTTTAAATGTTTTAAAGATTTATTATTCTAAATATTTCACATTAATTTCCATGTTTTAAAAATGGTTTTAAGGATTTATTTATATGGAAATTATTGTTTTAAAATTAAAATTACTTTTAAAAGTTTCAAAGTGGTATGGGACACTTTGATTCAAAAATCTATTTTAAACTGCTTCTTGATAAGTAGTGATACTTTTAAATGTTTTCAAGAAAAGGGGGATATTTTTCTCAATTAGTTTTGATGATTATTTTCATCTATGTCATTATCCTTCATTATTATCGATTGAGGTTAATTTATTATAATAAAATCTTCCATATTTAATTGAATGAGTTATGTTTGATAGTGGATGTGCTATTTTTATACCATTCATGGATTGTGGTTAAAATATTGACATTTCGTATGCTAGTTTTAATATGAATGTTTAGATTATGTTTCAACCTTTTCATATGAGGAATGCATTGGACTTAGTAAGTGACAGGAGGAGTCCGCTATAGCTCATCGATGCATCAGAGGTCTCATGAGACAAACTAGAGTCTTGGCACAAGGCCTTGACAAAATCTTTATCTCTAGTATTAGAAAGAGGCCTTGACTATGTGGTTATGATGTCCGACATTATGCATTCCATATTTATTAAAATTGGTTATTGATATTGCATGTGATTATTCTACTAGTAGAATATCCATGTGCATAAGTAAATGAAATTATTTGATTTATATTTACCATATTATGCTGAAGTTTACGTTTAAAATGCTATTGTTTTATTCTTATACATTGCCTTAATTGTTTATGCCTATTTATGAACGTTTCCACTATATTGTTACCATTACTGAGCATATGAGCTCACCCATTTCTATGTTTTATTTTTCCACTACCACAAAACTGTGTTTCCACAGTGCCACCCTTTATCAGCACTAAAAAGAGAGCTGATAAAGGAGGGAGGGGGGGGGGGGGCTTTATCAGTGCTAAAAAAATCACGGATAAAGGGAACATTTAACAGTGCTAAAAAAACATTTTTAAAGGTGGCCATTTATCAGTGCTTTTTTTATCACTGATAAAGGCCCCCCTTTTTCAGGGCTTTTTTTAGCACTAATAAAGGGGCCCCTTTATCAGTGCTCTTTTAGTAGCACTGATAAAGGGAGGTTTTATCAGTGCGCATTTTCCTAGCCCTGATAAATGTATATATTTCAAAAAAAAAATCATAAAAAATAATATATTGATATATAAGTATATTTATATTGATATAAATATAATAAATATTTTTTAAAATATTTTTTATATCGATTTGATATATTGTAGACCTAAAATGGACACCCTAGAGTAGAAATTATGACTGTTTGTAGGTATTACGAACCTTTTAATACATTGAAGAATATGAGAAGGTGTTACAATGGTCACCATAGTGTAGGTCTAGTCGTAAAATTTGTTTTGATATGTGGTTGAGGCAAAACAGACACCCGGAGCAGAAGTTATGGTAAAACGGACCCCCGAAGCCAAACTTATGACCATTCAGAGGGGTTTTTGGTCCTTTTTGAACCTAAAATAATGTGAGAATGGGTTTTGGTGATCACCAGAGTGTGTAACCTTTTGCAAGATTTGATTTTATATGTGGTAGAGCCAAAACAGACACTCAGAGCAGAAGTTATTGTCGTTTGAAAGTTTGTAACTCTCATATCTCCTAAAAACCTAAGAAACTAGCAACTCAATAAAACGATCATAACTTCTAATATGGTTGTCTATTTGAGTGCCAAAACTAGTAAAATAAAATATTGTGAAATGAGTGACAACCATGTCTTGTCAAAACTATTATAAGATCAGACGAACGAAAAATATATCAGTTATAGAACTCCAAAAAATTCCAACTTCAAACGACCATAACTTTCGCTCCGGGTGTCCGTTTGGGCTCTACCACATATAAAATCAAATTAAGTGAAGATATCTAAGAAGTAGGCTGACTCAAAAATATTTCTAGTCTTGTTTAGGACCCTAAAATCCCAAAATACAACCAGAAGGCCTCCAAAACTCAGTTTTCGTGTCCAGACCCCTGTCAAGTTTTTCTTAAAATGGTCATAACTTCTGATATGTGGGTCTGTTCGGCCTCCTACACCTATTTTATCATAGTTAGTTCCATGATATTTGGATTGAATATTCATGGAGCTGAGACAGACACCCAGAGCAGATGTTATGCCTTTTTCAGTGACTCTGCAATTTTTTAGGTTTTTCGAGACCCCATTTCTAGCACTTTTTGTAT
Source organism: Viscum album (assembly GCA_963277665.1). NCBI lineage: Eukaryota > Viridiplantae > Streptophyta > Magnoliopsida > Santalales > Viscaceae > Viscum > Viscum album. The sequence goes on from OY728134.1 coordinate 425,257,235, forward strand.
ATAAATATTAATATAAAATATTTGTAAATATATATAAATATGTATAATTATACCTACATATATACATATAATATATATATATATATATATATCTCTGTGTGTTTTATATATGTATGTATGTATGTATTTATTTATTTATAAAAACACACATAAGAAAACATATTTTATAAATGTATTTAAAACTAATATTATAAATATATATTAATATATATTAATATACAACTAAATATATAGATAAAAAATTATAACTAAATATATATATATATAAATATATATAAATATATATTAATATACAGATATATATATATATATATTAATATGAGTAAATATATATGTATATATTAATATGAGTATATATATATATGGATATATATATTAATATAACTATATATATATATTAGTATATGAGTAAATATAACTAAATATATATATATATATATATATATATAAATATAAATAAATAGATATATTAATAAATGAAGAGAAAAGAAATATGGTGTAGTGGTAAAGGCTTAGGCATGCAGGCAGGAGGTCTCAAGTTCGAATCCTCGGGGAGGCTAGTCGTGTGTGCAGGTGGGGGGGAATTACCTAGCACTGTTAAAGGGGGTGGGGCTGGGTAGAGCTGGCTGGGGGCATGCGTGGGTGGTGGGTGTTGTTAAAGGGGGACTTTAAGTGCTATTGAAGCCCCCCATAATTGAAAAAAATTATTATTTTTAAATATTATTTCAACTATTATCAGCGCTAAAAAAAGCACTGATAAAGGACCCTTTTATCAGTGCTTTTTTAGGGCTGATAAAAGGGCCTTTATTAGAGATTTTCTGAGTGCTGATAAAAGGGACCCCCTTTATCTTCACCTTGATTAACAGTGATTTTTTAGCACTTTTAATCAACTTTTCTAGCACTGATAAAGACCATATTTGTAGTAGTGTTCCCAAGATGTGAAGAAGTATTTTATGGTTGAACTGCAGGATTAGACTAATGGATACGAGTGTGTTCGAAGGGGAAAAATGTTTTTGTTTATCATTTCATAATGTAATGTAAAACTTATGTATGTATCTAGTACTTATAAGGCTACTAAAATATTTGGTCTTTCAGGATTTGATCCCTTGGGATCATGCCAATATTTTGTAATAATGAACCAACTCTGGGTAACAAGGGTCAGGGCATTACAAGATAGGGGTCGTGCTCATCTCCCCAACAAAGGTGGTACTACCTTAATACTTCCTGCTATGAGTGGGGTTCATGAACAATGAAGCATAGTATTAAGATCTCATTTCAGGTCTAGAGCTAGCACATGAGGTGAAAGTCAGTCAGTTGAGGATTAAGGGATATTCGTAACTAGTCATCAAGTTGATCAATAGGGATTATACCCTAAAAAAGGTAGAGCTAATCCCCCCACTAAATCATATACGGATACTAATAGTGGATTTCTCTTTAGATACAATATTTAATCACATCCCATGGTCATAAAATGACCATGTCAATGCACTAGATAATGAATCTATAACTCTATCCAATCTAGATTGGGACAAAATAGTTATTAGTATTGCACATTGTCGGATGGTATCACATTTCTTTCAAACCTACCTGGAATTGATCAATGAGATTAGCCCCATCCCCGAACCATATGGTCCTACCACTAGCTGGATGAAACCCATTATAAACTACCTTCTAAAGGGAGAGCTCCTACTGGATTGATATGAGAGGGAGAAAATCAAAATATGAGCAATTGAATTTCTTCTATATGACGACATTAATTTTCAAAAGTTTCTCCGTACAAAAATCCTTTATGGGGTCATTCTCATGTGGATTTATGGAGAAGATACTATCACTATCATGAAAGAAGTGAACATTAGAGCCGATGATTCCCACCAATCAGGATCTATGATTTTCTATCAAACTTTATGGTTTGGGTACTACTAGCCAAATATAATGCAGAACAACACTAAATTAAATTTTTTTTCCATTCTTTCCAAGTTCAATCCAGCATCATCCACCAATCCCCTGAGTTTATTAACCTAAAAAGATAATCCTTGACAATTTATATATGGGTAAAGGAAATTTTGGGACAATATCCTCTCACTACATCCAAGAAATTCAAGTACATTATCAGTGGAACTGACTTCTTCTCCAAGTGGTCTAAATCCATACCCCTCAAAGAGGTTGGGGCCAAGAACATTTTTAGTTTCATGATAGTGAACACCATTCCCCAATTTAGTGTAACTCATACAATACTGACAGATAATGTCACCAATTTCTATTCTATTTAGGTGGAAAAAATACATTAGGAGTATGAAATCAAGTCCAACCATTCATCCAAATACAACGTTGTGTATAATAGATAGATAAAAGACTTCAACATGATCCTATCATGTATACTCCAAAAGATGGTAGATAAGGATAAAAATTCTTGGTTGGATAATATCCTACATTCCTTGTGGGATTAATGAACTATGAACATCACTACCACACACAGGACACTGTACTCATTAGTATATGGGATAGAGGTGATCTTGCATATCTAATTTCAATTACCCTCACTCTGAATTTCCATATGTGATCAGTTATCAATAGAAGAGAAATCCCAGAAATGGATAGATTAATTGGAGTGACTGGATGAGAAGATATTTCACAGTGTGGAACATTTGGAGGTCCACCAAATTTGAATTTCATAATACATTAATAAAATAGTTTTCCTCCAATCATTCCTTAAGGGAGAGATGGTGTTAGTCCTCAGGACCCTGATGATACTCAGAAAGAATGCTCCAAAGTTGGATTTAAAGTTGTAGGGACCCTATTCCATACATAAACTCAACTCCAATGGGTATTATTATTTGGTATTGATGGAAAATCAGCTTACCATGGCCCCTACCAACATAAGGTTCTTAAATAAGTATTTCTTGTAATCACAAGACTATCATCCTAATTGTGTGGCATTAATCAGCATGGTAGAAAATCCTGACCACATGAAAATAAACTGCATGGTAAATTGTATTAACTACATGACGTCAAACTGAATGGAAAACCATTGTCACAATACCATAAAAAGGTGTGACACTATTTTCTATTTTTAAAGACAAGAATCTTCATGACATCAATGTCCAAACCAAAGGATGTTAAACAACATGGGAATCATCATATCAATCAATGGTTCACTACAGATGAGCTAGTACTATACAGGAGAATGATAATATTCCCCTACCCCATGTGAGAGTCAAATCCACATAGGGAATCTATTTTTTAATAACTATGTGTGTCTTGATTCCTTACATAGAATAATATGTATTGATGCCTAGACCTCTCACATCAGGCCCAACTGAAAATTTACCGCCATTAATATGTTTATTTTCTTACCATCCTTTTGCCTCAAGGCCTCTTTTCACATGAGGATTATGTTTCTCACTGGTCTAAAAAATCATAATTACCATAATTACAAAACCTTCATCTTGGTCACATGTTGTTAAACTGCATGGTAAATCATCCAGATCGCAAAAAAATAAACTGCATGACTCTATTATTCTCACTGTATGGCGTTAAAATACACAACACCATAATGTTCTCATCCAAGAGGATGTTTCTCTCAACATCATTCATTTACCATGACATATTCAAGGACTATGTGTGTCTTGATTCCTATCCACATAGGATATATAGAGATTCTTGGATTTTACATCCTGGTCTAGTCACCCAAAAAATCTCCCCTCTCTATGTATGGGTCATACCCACATAGGGAGATTTCTATAAATAACTACCTATGGATTGATCCATACCATTAAAAGATATGTAGTCATGCCTGAATATCTATTCATGGGCTCAACCATGATGATACTTCTTTCACATCAAGTGACCAACATTTTTAACATGTTATTGAATTATATTTTTCCTCTATAACTATGTGTGGCTTGATTACTACACACATGGGATATGTAGTGACACCAGAATCTCTAATCCTAGGTCTAGCCATAGTAGTCAAACAAACAATGCAAAAATACCTCCTCTGCATATGGATCATACTTGTATAGAGATCTCACACTTAGAAATACGCATGACTTGATTCCTATCATCACATGATACCTAGTGACACCTGAATTTGTAAATACAAGTCCTTTCGCTACATTCCCCCTCTTTCACATCGATTCTATTCATCCTTAACACATGACATTAAATTGAACAAGTTCCCTAGAAATATTTGTGATATGATTCTCACTATTATTATATATTTAGTGATTCCCATAATTTTCATCCTAGTATATCCACCATAAATTCAAAATTTTCATGTCCATTTTATTTCCTCTATGCAGAGGAATAATCATTTTCCACCCCTTATTTATCACATCAAGCATAGATCATGTGGGATTAAGAGTTTTAGTATGGGATTCCTCTCATTATCCTTGCATGTCAATCCACATTAGGGATTCCATGGTCCTTGTAGAAATAACTTAAAGTGAACACCAATTCTCCTTACCATATGATTCTAAAATGCAAGGAAAATGTCTTTACGACATGATATAAAACTGTACTAATCCATGAAATTCATTTTCATTCAAATTTATTGACCCACTTCCATAACTCAAGATATTAAACTAAAAAACTAATTTCCTTACAACCTGAAATTAAACTGCATGTGTTTTCTAGAACTATATGTGGATTTATTATTGTTTTGATGAGATAAATAGTGATAAAAAGATCATTAATATTGGGTCTAACCAAAATATTTTCAACACAGGTCATGGAACACATGTCTTGAACTCATGATGTTAAAATTCATGGAGAAATTCATTTTTTCATTACATTAAAATTCTTGGTAACTCAAGAACTACATGTGGATTGATTATAATTTTGACAAGATACATAGTGACACCTAGGCCTTCTGTGTTAGTCCTAGTCAAAAGGTAAGAAAAAGAAAAATTTCTCCACCTATAATATACAAAAAAATATCTAATCAGATGATTTTATGTTTAGGTTCCTAATAATGGGACCTGTCATGGAAAAATAAATTCTCCCTACATATGAGTCAGATCTATATAAGGAATTTCACACTCCATGGCCAATCGCATTTTGAATATTTCTTACATAAAAGGAAACATTCCTTCCATTCATCATACTCCGTGCCCTTGGAAATTTTAGATCTTAAAAATCTTCATCTGTCCATCCGAGATGGGGGTTAGTGTGCTGAGGACACCTTTTTTTGACTCTGCATAATATTCCTCAGTTAGATCTGTATAATTCACCCAAAAAAGTATTTCTAACCAAAGAAAAATTCATCCCATTGAGAGGCCTCTTATATATCCATAATCCCTAATAGTGTTTTCTCCCCATATCATTTCTCATAATTCGAGAATCCCTAGAATCATGGTTTACACTTTATTTCCTCATCATGTCTAAGGCATGTAAAAACATCCCGAACTGATGAGACTCCTATTAATCATAATTTCCAGGACATAGTATCCTAGTCATATGAACTAAAATTGCAAGACCTCATGTCATTCTGACTGGATGATGTCAAACGGTATGGCTGGTGTCCTAGTCACATGACACTAAACTGCATGATTTTGAAGAGCTAAGTCTATCTTGATTTTTATTATAATGTGATACTTAGTGAAACCTATATCCTCAATGTCAGTTCCATCCATGAGATAAAAATGTATCCCCCTTTTCTATGTATGTTTTTGACCAGCATAGGATGTTTTTTAACAAAAAATTTCCCCCTATATTCCTATACATGAGGTAGATCTATATATGAGGGTCCAACACATGTCTCACCCCACATGTGGGATTTTATTCAATATAAAAATCCCCCTCCCCACACAAGTGTTTGTCGATGTGTGGGGAAACCTTCATGAAACTATGTATGGATTGATTGTCATTCTGAAGAGATATATACTGATGTCCAAACATCAAATCTTGGACCCATCTGTATTAAAAAAATTCTTACTATATATGGGTTAGATCCGCATAAGGAAATTTTTTTAACCATTCAAAAAAAATTTTGACATGAAATTCCTTTTTCATGTTCAGTAAGTCTCCCTTTATATAGAAAAGTTTGTGTCTAAGAAGGTATGAATATCCATAAACCCACCCGAGCATGAAAATTGGAGGTTTAGTTTCATGAGGACACATTTATTTGACAATGCACAATATTCCCTAGTTAGATCTAAATAAGTATCCCGCAAAAAGGCTTATCAACCAAAGGAAAATTCATCCCTAAGAGAGGATTTTTCTATCTATGTATTCCCCAATGGTGTTTATATCCCACATCACTATTCAAATTTGGAAACCCTCAGGTTAAAGATTAATACCTACCCCCTTCTCGTAAATAGATAATTGAACATTATTCAGTAGATTATTGTGAAAATGGAAAATTGTTTATCTATTGGTCAAGGCTATGTGACCATAAATATTAAACTTAGAGTGTCCTTACTGTAATACATTACACTACATGGTCTATTTCGTAATTACATTTTTTTAAACTATATAATTCTCTGTCCCTCCTTTATAAAGGGAAATTCATGTAGGAGTGGTCTCTCATTCATGTCCAATGCCGATACAGATGCCCTAGTCATTTTAAGATATCATTCTGTTGACAAGACACCCTTCATGGACTTGAAAAGTCTGTATTTTCACAAATCACCAGGATATCTGAAATAGATAGTTAGTGTCATGGGGACACTATTGTTTGAATATCAATAAAATTCCCCACTTGGCATTGCATAAGTCACCCAAAAAAAGGCCTATCAACCAAGGGAAAATTCGTCCCCATGAGTGAATTCCCCTACATCCATACACCCCGTCATTATCATGTTAGAGACCATTATAATGGTAAATCCTCATGTAATTTACCTATATCATAACTCAGATCATGAAATCATAAAACCATAGTCCAAAAATTCCTCATTCATGTCTGAATAATAATGGTACACTCTTGGATGGTAATCCATAGTGGGGTTATCACTCTATAATTCGTGGTTAAAGCTGTTTGACCTAAAAAAATCAGTTTCATTAGTCTGATTTGAAATAATCTAAACTTCCCATGAAAAGAGACATGGTACTCTCTAGGTTAAAAATATAAAAAGGGTACCATGGGTAAAAGTCATGTCTCAGCTCTCTAAACCTATGTTTTACATGGTTTAGGAAAAAATGAAGAAATAAAAAAAAACCTGTTAAGTCAAAAATACTCAAAGGGATTCCTATGAAACATTCATGTTACACCTGCTAAAACAACACCATAGTAGAGTTAGGATAAGATTAGGGAAATAACATAAAAGGAACAAAGTTCATAGGTTTTTTCATGTGACCCCAATATCATTCAAAACTATGCACACTGAGTCTTTTGTCTCAAGAAAAAATTAGGGCATTACATGATCCTGTGAATTTGGTTATCCCAGATTTTAATTGAATTTGATATCTAGTCATGATGCTATTCAGTCATTTGAGTTATTATCTTTCAAAACAGATTACAAATTGTGATTAATTGACATTGCATGAAATAATAAAATATATTTGTTTGAGGGAAAACATTTTTTCATTTATTTATTGAATTATAACCGAGGAGCATCCACATCCGAGATTATATCCCTAACTTTAATTAAAAAAATATGGTAAAAATATCAGAACAGTCAAAACGGATACAATGTATCTCAACTTACATTAGTCAGTAGATCGACTACTACCTTATGCATTTCATAAAGGGTCCTTTACAAAATGGTTCTTTGCACAAGTTCTATTTCAGTTATTGGGAACATCTGTTTAATGACACTCTTGAGATGTCGACCCTTCTACATTATGGCTTAAAAACTTGTGTTTATTGATGAAAAATATTCCTTTAATATAGATATGTGAGCATCAAATTATCACAGCTCCACAACATACATGATAACATGATCATAAGTCCATGATATTTTAGAAACCAAGTGATGCAGATCAACGATAGTATCCTTTAGGGTTTCCACATGATGATTAGAAGCATTGAACTAAGAATAGTCAAATTAAAATGAGGATAATCCTTCTAGAGAAATGACTATATAGTGGATAGGGATATAAAGGTTATATTAATAAAAAACACCCAATCCTAAACTAAGGAAAATTTGGTGAAGGTTGTCCACCTTATCATTTATATCCGCTAGGGGGTCTCCATGATAATAGTGAAAATTTGGTATCAAGACCATTTTCGCATGGCCTGGTGTTCGATAGAAGTTCTGGGATCCTAACCCTTTCACTCACTACCAAAGGTATGTAATCCATAATTGAAATTACTGTGGAAATTTTCATGATAAAAAACAACTCCAATGTGAGAAAATATTCTATCTATACCTCATATGCTATCTTGAGAAATAGGATTATGGGCCCAACATCAATTGGGGGAGTTCCCAAAGCCATTATACTAGGTCCAACATCTGTAGGGATGCTGACAGTGTCTGTTGAAAACATCAGATCTGCATCAAATTTAGTAAGGGGTAGCTGGAGGACAAGGATCCCCTATAAACTTAGAGTGTTGGAACGCAAGTAATTATCCTTGTGAAACTGATGATGAATGTGTGTCAGGTATCAATTTAGGAAGTATATTTCTTTATGAACCTTTTAGATATCCTTTTCTAATAACCCATTAACATAGTATTTCATCAAAATCCTAGCATAACCCCAAGATAGGTTGATGGGAGTATTAGCATGAGGTAGGGAAATTATCATGGCAAAATCTTCATGCATCATCATCATCCATAGCTGGTGAAGGATAACTGAGTGAGTCTCCTTAATTTGGGGAAGAGGTAAAGAGGAATTCTATTTCATACATCCAAATTATCATGATAGTAAGTAAGTAGTATAGAATTTTCAAATGGTTACTTGATATACTAGTGTATCCATAACTCCATATTGTAAAAAAATGATGTAAGTGTGTTCCACTTAAGTCCCTTCACAATTATCAACCACCATTCTTAAAGGTGCATGGTAAGGGATAAAATTAAAGTGGTAAGGATCACTTAACATCTTGACAGTTTCATGGAGGACCAGGGGTTCTGGGTGAACCAAAATAATATAAACAATGTTTAGTGGAAGGCAGAATGATGGATCATTGTGATTTGCTGATATTCAGAGCATCGACGATGGTTCACCACCCAACTGTATAAGAATTAGAACAAATTTCAGAGATGATTTAGAGACCTACCTACTTTCATATGTCCCAATAATTCATAAATACAAGTAAGGTTGGAGTACATATAAGTTTATGGGTTGTCCATATTCTAGTATAGATTCCATTATCAGCGTACATAATCTAACACTGGTCTAGGCACCATGGGATGTGAAGAGACATCCATGCTGGAACATGGAAAAAATCCATCCAACATATTGTTAGGAGATATTTCTGGATGAATTCTATATCCCCATGTGGTATATTGGATTACTTCAAGAGTGGACCAATATAAACCACAAATTCCTCGTAACTGTTGAGTTGGATGAGTCCTACTACATCAAAAATTCATACATGGAATAATTACTTTCAGAAATAACATTATCTAATCATTAAATAGAATGAGTGAGTGGGTATGGATATAGGTAGGGATTCAACATATATATCACCAAGAATGGGGATTCCCCCTAGATATTAGTCATCAAATAAGCTGGACCCTACTTTAACATGTGATAAATGGAATCTTTTGATTCTTTAACACTAGTGACAAATCAATTTAGGAAAAATCTTGGTCGGTGAGTAAAACCCAAATTGGAAAACCCATTGTGCTAGATATAGGCCGAAGATCTTCAGTCATCCAGATAACTCCCTCCAATTCTAGTGCACCTTGAATTCCAAAGCCCAATCTTCTAAAAAACTCCCTCCATATTAAAATTCACACTTAGAGATCCATCCTCCATTGGAATCACCTTGTGATAGGTTGAATATGGATGAATAATCTTAGATAGTGGATTTCTAGTATATTTCATTACCATGTTTATTATTTTGTGTCCACATAGATAAATTAAAAAAAATACTTTCTATTGACCTGTTATAGAATGGATTTTCCCTATATTAGAGATGTTCACTTGGGAATGACTTAGAGATGTCTCGAACCAAGGATAAGGGAGATTATGATTAACTTTTGTAAGGGGAGAATCATAGTTATGTCCAAAGTTATAAAATGTTAGCTGGTTGGACAATGGGTTTTTTAGAAGATCTGGTGAAAGGAGGTTATTTAGAATACCCTCCTTAGGGAGAATATTATGCTGAAGATTGGTTTCAATATGTTTAGCCTTGTGGGTTCTTCTACTGGTCACACTCGTCAAGGTGGAAGCTATAGCAATTTTTACCCTACAATGGATTGTAAAAAATATGTGAGATTCATTAGATAAGAATGAAAAAGAATATAGGATGAACCTGAAAAAATAGTATGATGGTTTGTATGCCTAACGTAGACCCATTAACCACAAATCTATATGGTTTCATCCAATGAAACGTTGGCTCATGGAGCATTGTCTAGCGAAGTATTAGACCACACAACACTATCCCGCAATGGTTTTTCCAACAAAGTATAAATACATGGGGTACCCCATCTATCAAGCCTATGGTATCCTTGTAGGAGATTAAAAAATTTCCATTCATGGGGCTCAAATTTTAGTTTTTGAAAAGGAAGTCTGAAAAGGAATCACTAAGTGGAAGCAATGGGAGATCGAAGAGTTTGTGGTGCTATTAGTTTGCCGAGAAATATGGTAAAGGAAAAATGAATTAGGGCCCCTATTTATACGTGTGGTCCCATCTTCTGGGTCGACTTGTATAATAAAAACTAGTTCCAATTAGGACTGATTTCTATATTATAAAATCCTCTACTTAGTCTTGATCAGAACCAATTTCTATGGGAGGAATTCCTTGGGTCTTGAAAATTACTTGTACAAGAAGAAGAGAATTCCATCAAAATATGAAAAGGTTTGAAATAAAAACAGAAAAATATTTAAGAAAAAGGTTCAACGGGGATGAAACCGTGAAGAATGGGTTGATCCTAAGAAGTAAAAATCACTTCATGGACCACCTCTATGCATGGATCTTCTTCACTTTGTGAAGTTCCCATGAATGAAATCCTTCATTGGATGAGGTAGTAGCATTAGTACCCACACGCAAAATGAATTCATTTACGGATCTTAGAGGTAATTTCCTCCCTTGAGAATGACCATCCCCTATGAATGAAATCATTAATTGGATGAGATGGGACCACCGATGCTCCTTGATAAACCAAAGTTTTTTAAATAGATGAGAAATGATTTATTCCCCCCAAAACGACTGGCCCCACGAATGAAATCATTCATGGGGTAGGGAATAATTTTGGGATCCCGTAAAATAAGGCTTATGGATCACCTTACACTACCACAATTTTTTTCCCCATCGCCCCCTTTATCAGCGCTAACGAAAAAGCGCCGATAAAAGGGGGTCCCTTTATCAGCGCTTAAAAAAGCGGTGATAAAGGGTGCTTTTATCGGCGCCAAAAAAGAGCTGATAAAATTACCCCTTTATAAGTGCTTATTTTTAGTGCTGATAAAGGGACCCCCTTTATCAGCACTTGTTTAGTAGCGCTGATAAAGGGGGGGGGGCTTTATCAGTGATTTTTTTAAAAGCGCTGATAAAGGGTTGAATTCAAAAAAAATATTAATATATTAATATATTAATATAGTTATATTGATATAAATATAATATATAATTTTTAAATATATTTTAGATAAGTATAAATGTACATTTACACTTAATATACTTAATATATAAGATATTTAGTGAAAATGGCTTCTTATAAAATTAAAAAATATTTTTAATTAATAATTTGCTAATTATTATGGAGTAATAGTCATTTAATTACAATTTGAAGACTAAAAAAATTAAAAAAAATTAAAAAAAGATCCAAAATATGTTGAAAACGTAGCTCAAACTTCAAACGACCATTACTTTTGATCCGAGTGTCCGTTTGAGCTCTACCACATATCAAATCAAAGCCTGCGACGAGCTATACGTCTTTAAGACCTGGGAGGACCTTGGTCATGGGTTTTTCGAGGCCAAAAGAGGCCCTAAAGGCCTCCAAAACTGAGTTTTTAGTCGGGGTACCCCGATTTTTTAACATTTTGTGGATTTCAGCCTCGTTTAAGGGGGTATTATTGGATTTTTTTGGTGGTTACTGAATTTATTCCAAGGTATTACATTTATATTAATATTATGTATTTGAAATTTCATCATTTTTTATAATGCACTGCAATTTATAATAAAATATATAACTATATGTACATATTTTTTATATATTCACAGCTAAAAATTAAAATTTTAAAATAAATAATTAAACATATTTACATATAAAATATATTAGCTTTATCTAAATAATAACTAATATCCATTTTATTTAAAATACCAATATATTAATATTTATATAACTACTATATATTAATATAACTATATATATATATTAATCTATATATATATATATTAATATAACTACATATATATTAATATTAATATATATATATATATATCACTATAAATATATATATTAATATAACTATAAATATATATATTAATATAACAATAAATATATATATATTCATATAACTATATATATATTAATATAAATATATATTACTATACGAATAAATATAACTAAATATATATATATATATATAAATAGAGATATATATTAATATAACTATATGTAGATATATTAATATAACTATATATAGACATATTAATATAACTATATATATAAATTTATATAAATTTATATTACTATACGAATAAATATAACTATATATATATATAAATAGAGATATATATTAATATAGCTATATATATATTAATATAACTATATATATATTAATATAACTATATATATATATTAATATAACTATATATATATATTAATATAAATATATATTACTATATGAATAAATATAACTATATATATATATATAGATATCATAAAAAATAAAACAAATCAAAATAGAGTAGTGGTAAGGGCTTAGGCGCGCAGGGGGGAGGTCTCGAGTTCAAAGCCTACTGGAGGCAAAGGCACACGCATGGGGGTGGATGTGGGGGTCTAGCACTGATAAAGGGTGGAGGGGGTGTGTGCGGGGTGCTGGAGGGTGTGGAAAATGCTATTAAAAGTTGGGGATCAAGTGCTATAAAGCCCCCCGGATTGGAATGATTTTTTAATTTTTTGTAATTTTTGTAATTTTTTGTAATTTTTTTAACTTTTATCAGTGCTTTTTTAAAAGTGCTGATAAAAGGTTCCTTTATCAGCACTAAAATGAAAGCGCTGATATAGGACCCCTTTATCAGCGCTAAAAAAAGCGCTGATAAAGGGGTACTTTTAACAGTGCTTTTTTTAGAGCTGATAAAAGTCCCCTTTTATCAGCGCTGATAAAAGGGGTTTTTATCAGATCTGTTTTGAGCACTGATAAAGGGGACCCCCCTTTATCTTCGTCGGCTTTAACAGCGCTTTTCTAGTGCTGGTAAAGGCCATTTTTATCGCTGATAAAGGACGTATTTATAGTAGTGGTGGATGACCGAAAACCCTAACACTCAGTCCCTCTATTCCTCTATAAAATAACTATGATATAAAATGAGGGAGGAGGATGGAAATGTGGAGATCACAAGAAGAACATCAGGAAGAGAGCCAGTGTATGGATCTTTGTATTCCTGGAAGATAAAAACCCACCTCATAACATTATGTTGAAATAAAAGAATGATCAGCAAAACTTGAAACCCTTTATAGACACCATCCCATGGGGAATTAATGAATGTACCCTTTATGAACTAGTACATCACATAGAAAAACCTTATGTGAGAAAAACCCCTCCATGTGTAAAAAAGTACGACATGTTAGGGACATGGTCCCTAATTTTAAAACAATAGGCGAATGAAACCTAGACCCGCATAGCACCATGCAATACAGACGATAGAAACTGCTATGTGGAGGGAACCCCATATCACATAAAATCATGTTATGCATAGTGGGACCTCATAGGGTTCTCTATGCTCCAACTCCCACAACTCCATTCCATCATCTCACCAGGACCCTTATTGGGGCCTCTATGAACTAGTCTAGAAACATCAGTTGAAGGCCTCTTCAAAAGCCTCCTAACATGTATGATCACAACATCAGACACATTAGCATGTCCTCTCTACTGTACATACCTTTAGTAAGAGGAGTCACATGTATAACCTTAACAAGGATGACCCCCATAATTTAATCTGGCCCACATTATTATGGTAATGAGGGTTCAGACCTTACAGGTACTCACATGAACCTCCCAATTATTGGCTAGGAGGGTGAGGATCACGCATGACTTTCCTGTTAATAGTTAATGAGATCCTCCCCTAAGAACCAATTTTATCCCATCCCACTTGAATTAATCCTAGTGTTTTTCTTGTGGGAGTCAACTGTCTTGGTCTTCATCACCAGCCTATGATTTAGCTGGATAGATCACGAGATGTTTTTATCCTAGATAGGAAAATAAAATATGATACATGCACACTCAAGGACCTCTTCTTATCCCTTTGGGCTTCAACACCCTATACATCATTGGATAAAGTGGTTCATGCGATCTTCATATCCACAACATCCTGCTGTTTCTCACACTGAGCATGACTCAAGTGGGCATAAAAGTTAGTGGAAATCATGATAGCTGCATGATCCCAATCCAAATGGGCCTTCCCCATAAATGTAATCCCCAACCATTATTCATATGGGCCTCCTATATGGTATACTCCCCAATATTATCCACTCAAATAGGCCTTCTTCATACATTTAAGCCCCAACCTCCATTCAAATGTCCTGATCCCATGAGTAATCCCCAACCAAATGCTCTTGTAGGCCTCCTATAAGGTACAATCCCCAAAATATTGAACTACATGGGATTTGATTCTTGAAAAATTTGGATATGTAGGAATCCTCCCTGAGGTCAAAACCAAAAATTCAAATTTACCCTAATGTTCTTCAGGACACATTACCTATAGAGTTATATCCACCTGGGAGAACACATATCTTATAGGTCCCTTAGCCCCCCTCAATGTAACTTTCACAATATCCTCGACTAGAAACCTTTCACCTAGTCTTCCTTTCCACATGAAATTAAAATGCATGGTTGGGTCCTTGTCACACAAAATTAAAAGGTGATGTGCCCTGTTATGTGGAATTAAACTATATGGGTTATTATTAATTTTATGTGGATATATAGGAATCTCATTATATAGATTTGATCCTCACATGAAAAAAAATTCTGTCTCCATTGATGAGAACAAAAATCTGAGTGACTCACCTCGTGACATAAAACTAGTTTTGTCCAAATAAATGACCAAAAAATCTCTATTTCTTCCATAAAAGGGTAAAATTGATAGAGAAACTCAGATACATATAGATATCCCTATCAATGGAGAACCTTAGATACATAAAAATTATTCCTAACCCACACATGTTCATAATTGATCTCTAACTTAGGTTGATCAACATATACATACTTGGGTATGAAAAAAGGATTCGTGAACATATCTCAAATCTATAAGAGAGTCCCAAAATAAGAAATTGTTCCCCATAAAAGGGAGTGATGAGCCTAACCCCCCGTTATCTTGACCAATGTGAGTTCTTAAGTGTCATTGTCCAAGTTCACCATTGAATTATAGCCTTTGGAAAGTAGGTATATGAGTTGTCATGGATATGAAAGTCGTTGGGTGTTTCTGGTTCTGTGAAAAAAACCCATTGGAAATTGTTCGAAGGTAATTTACTAGTCATGAGTGATTGTACAAGATTAAACCCCTATAATAAATCATTAGGAAAAAACGATCTTTTTTCAGAAAAAATATACATACGTACACATACATACATGCAGTTGTACATGTACATATATTTTATATTATTTAAATATATATATATATATATATATATATATATATATTCATTTATAGCACTTATAAAGATGGGAATTTATCAATTATTTTAGCTAGTGCATATAAAGGTAGCCCTTTTATCAGCGCTTTCTACTTAGTGTTGATAAAAGCAGGCACTACTTAATCCATGAGTCGTGGTAGTGTAACAATCAAATACTAGTTTCTAGACATCATTAGCATGAACCCCTTACAAGCTATGAAATATCCCTAGGAAACACATTAAAGTCCCCCATAGAAATGTAATATCATGAATACTCCATATAGCTAAAATTGTACCTTCACCAACTCTTCTACCACCTCTAAAAATTTAAAGCCCCTGAAATTCAAAAAGCAATAGAATGAAATGTTCTAGACCGCCTCACCCGTTGACTCATCTCAACCCCATGGTCCCATTAGAACCATGTTTGGGTTACTTAGAGATCATTTTATGGGTATTTAAAGGATTATCATATTAAATAAGTTTAAAAATTATTACTATAAAATAATAATAAAAAATCATGATAAAAACATAGGAGTGTATATTTCATTGTTACGGATCACTAAATACCACGTTAGTGAGTCTTTTGAGCGTAGTAGAGTTTGAAATGATGGACCGGTTTTGAGGTAAATGTGAATTAAAATTGAATAATATTATTACATGATGATGATAATAATAATAATCATAACCAATGTTATTTTTCTATACTATTTAGTGATCTTGAATTATCCATTCAGATGAGTTGGAGGCTGTCTTTTGCATAGAATGATGACTCAATGGTCTCAAAAAATTGTTATAGAGAATTAGAGAATATCATTGAAATTATGGAAGATTATTCTTGGAATAAATTTTTGAATATATGGAAGTTATCAAAATCATTATGAATTAATGAATCTAGACCTATGTGGAATGAGAGAGTTGGAAGCTAATTAGTGTAATGGATATATGAGGATTGTGTTCAGTTTAATGGTTTGAAAGAGAATTTTAAAGGGATATATTATAACTGTTTGGGATGTATAAATGTAATGGTGAATGAATGATGTTGTCTGGATGACATAAATTTTACCATCAATATCATGAAGTAGAATGATATTTTGTGTTATCCAAGAATGAAGAATTATGGAGGCCTACTATTAATGGTATTAATGGAGATTAAGTGATATTAATTTTATTTTAACTTAATAACATAACACCCATATTCTTTCTGGCCACAACCATTAAGGAATATCATTTAAACATAACAATACTCATCCACACCACACCTATTTTCCTTCATGTGTGTCCCATTTAGGAATATCATTAAAACATAACAATACCCACCCACTGTGACATTACCCATCCAACAAGACCCATTTATGAATATCATTTGACTAGGAAAATACCCAATGAGTATTATCGAGGAATATATGCCTCCCCATAGATAATAAGTTCCCACCTTCAATGTACCCTGACAGAAGACGCACCGAGGATGGATCTGCTGATCCTTATATAGGTCATTATTAGTATTCTATAGCTGAAGATCCAATTGACTGATTCTACTTTTGTAACCCATCCCATAGCTACCAACGTATTAATATTAACTCTCCTTTTACACATCTCAAGACGTTTACCACATGTCTCTTTTTGTGATGGATTCTTCTACGTAGTCTACATCAGGCTCCTACTAGTGTTCTTCACTCCAGGGTTCCTGGAGGTGCCTCTCACCATTCTAATCCCCCATTCTCCTCACCCTCCTCTCCCTATAAATGACCTTCTAGAAGACCAAGCATTGACTAAAGGCTTCCGTGGGATAATCCGTATCATCATTCAGCCTCCACCTAGTGCTACCAAGATCTGTACTGAGACGTTGGTCACCAGTTTGATTATCGATACACTTTCCAGTCTTTCTTTCTTTATTTTATTTTATTGTTTGTGCCGACTGATTTATTTTTAATGATTATTTATTTTTTATAGATCCTATATATATTATGTCATCACTTTTTATCAATATACACATATTTATAATTATACCTATTTATATATTTATATATAAATATATTTATAAATTTATATTTAATGTATTTAAAAAATAAATATATTTATATAATTATATAATTATATTTATAAATATATTTCTAATTATTTACTATTTTATTTATTTATTATACTTATATATATTTATATAATTATAAATATATTTAAATAATTTTAAATATGCATTTATAATAATAATTATATATATATATATATATATAAATATACATAAATAACAATAATTGATTTTTTATATAATTATAAATTCATTAAAATAATTATAGAATAATGGTAAGTATGGGTAAAAAAATTGGTAAGGGTAAGCTAAAGTTAAGGGTGATGTAAAGTTATGTAAGGGAAAAAAAGTTATGTAAGGGTAAATAGAAACTTTTAGATGTTATGTAAGGGTAAGTAATGGAAAACATAGTTTAAGTAAGGGAGAAAAAAAGTTATATTAGGGAAAACAAAAGTTAATTAATTGTAAAAAAAGTTATGTAAGGGTAAAATAATATTATGTGAGGGTAAATAAGTTATTTAAGGGTCGAATAAAGTTATTAAGTTGAAAATTAATGTTAAATAATGGTAAAAAAAAGTTATGTAATGGTAAAATAAAGTTATGTAAGGGTGAAACAATGTTATTTATGTGTAAAAATATTAATCAAGGGGGAACTAAAGTTAAGTAATGGTAATAAAAAGTTAAGTAAGGGTAATAAAAAATTAATTAAGTGTAAACCTAAGTTAAGTAAGGGTCAAGAAAGTAAGTAATTGTAAAAAAAGCTATGTAATCTTATCAAAAATATATTTAAGGGTAAAAAAAGTTAGGTATGGGTAAATTAAACATAGTTAAGGGTGAAAAAAAGTTACGTAAGGGTAAAATAATGTGAAGAGTAAACATATGTTAGGTAAGGATAAAAAATAAGTAATGGTAAAAAAAGTAAGTAATGGAAAATAAAAGTTATGTAAGGGTGAAAAAAGTTATGTAAGTTTGAACTAAAGTTACCTAATGGTAAAAACATTATGTAATGGTATACTAAAGTTATGTAAGATAAATTCAATGTTATGTAAGGGTGGAATGAAATTATATAAGGGTAAAAACATTAATTAAGTATAAATTGAAGTTATTTATGCGTAAAAAAAGTTATGTAAGGGTAAGATAATGTAAATTAAGTAAACATAGTATTTATTTAAGGGTAAAACTATGTTATGTAAGTGTGAAATAAAGTTAAGTAACTGTAAAACAATGTTATGTAAGAGTAAAAAAATTATGTGAGGGTAAAATAAAGTTATGTAAGGGTAAAAAAAAAGTTATGAAAGATAAAACTAAAGTTATGTAAGGGTAAAAAATTCAATTTAATGGTAATAAAAAGTTAAAAAAGGGTAAAACAAAGATATTTAAGGGTAAAAAAAATTAATCATGGGTAATATAAAGTTATGTAAGGGAAATAAAATGTAATGTCCTGACCCCAGAAGCCCAGAGTCGGTGCATTATTACATAACATTAGCATGATCACAAGAGATCAATTCTCCAAAGACTGATTAGTTTAGTATCCTTGGAAACACTAGATACATTCATAAGTCTTACATTACATCATAAAATGAAAAACTACTACAAAAACTTTTCTACATAGACCACAATCATATCCCCTCGTACTATCCCTACGGGTCATTCATAAATTAATTCTTCATATCCTAGGAAAAATAAAACATAGAAAGGGGTGAACTCAGATGCTCGGTAAGGATAACAATATAGTAGAAACTTTCATAAATAAGCATAAACATTTAAGGCAATGTATAACTAAAACAAAATCCTTTTAAACTTGAACTTTAGCATAATATGGAAAAAATAAAATGGAATAATTCCATTTACTTATTCACATAAATATTCTACTAGTCGAATAATCACCTAGAATATCAATAACCACTTTCATAATAATGGAATGCATAATACCAGACTATCATGACCACATAGTCAAAGCCTTGTGCCAAGACTACAAATAATTTTATGTCAAGGCCTTGTGCCAAGACACTAGTTTGTCCCAAGAGACCTACTAATGCATCGAGGAGCTATAGTGGGCTCCACCCATCACTTACTAAGTCCAATGCATTCCTTATATGAACAGGTTTAAACATAACAAGAACATTCGTATTAAAACTAGCATACTAAATGTCAATACTTTATACACAAACCATGAATGGTATAAAAATAGCACATCCACAGTCAAACATAACTCATTTGATACAATATGGAAGATTTTATTGTATCAGATTAACCTCAATCGAGAATAATTAAGGATATTGACATAGATGAAAATAATAATCAAAACTATTAGAGAGAAATAACGACTTTTTTCTTGAAAACATTTAAAAGTATCACTATTTATCAAGAAGCCATTTAAAATAGATTTTTGAATCAAAGTATCCGATACCACTTTTAAACTTTGAAAATGAATTTTAAATTTAAAACATTAATTTCCATATAGATAAATCCTTCAAACCATTTTTAAAACATGGACATTAATGAGAAAGATTTAGAATAATAAATCTTTAAAACATTTAAAATGATATTTTAGTTAGAGTTCCTAACCAAAAGAGAGACAATTGAATACAAATAATTGAGGCAATAAAAACTTAGTAATATCATGATAATAAAGGGATTCATGATATACTATGTAAAATTATATTATATACACCATATAAAAGTGATTTGGTGTATAAAAACAAAGAAGTATCAATGGAATGTAAATTGAGATGAAATCTCTTATAAAGTTTGTATCCTTAGGTTAAGGATAAATAAATGACATAATTATGTGTGACAAATATAAATACACTCAATATTATTGGATATTCAATGTAAATATATCATAGGAAATTCACACATATTCTTGTAAAAACAACACCAATGAATTGGATATTTAACTCAACAAATGGAGATTGAGTTAGAATTACTCTTATCAGGTTCATATAAATGACTTGAGAATTTATAAATGGAGTGATTATGGGTATAAAAATTATATCCACAAAAAGGGGAGTGGGAATTATGACATAATCAAATGAATAGTGATTCCACACATAATCTTGGAGTAAAATAATCAATGAAGAATGTGTAAAGCCAAATGAGTGGAAATTGAAATTTCAAATTCCCTTATCGATTTAGTAACTTACAAAACATACAACCATGAAAGAAGGATCATAAATTGATTATGTAAATATCCATAAATTAAAGTATGTTACACAATGAGTACCATCGTGGTCAGTACACACACCACATGCAATAAATAAGTGGCGAACAATGGAAATCTCAAGGAATTAAAAGTGAGATAAGAAACCCCATACGTTGTAATTTTTCCTTGGTAGAGGGTAGGTTAACCTCCTGTATAATGGTGAAATAATTTTTATTTAATTATACAAGAATCGTATACATTAATATGGTATCATATATGATCTTTTAACATTGATTTGTTGATAATATCTTAGTATTATCGTCGTTTCGGGTGTTAACAGATTCATTTTACTTTATATTATTTGTTACGTGAGCCATATTTGTTATGGATGGGATGTATATTATTCATATCCAGAATTATATCATGTCTCTAAACATTATTTTTAATCATCAAATGAAATTTATTCTTTAATGGATATGATGGGGAATGAATCTCGTCGCGTTCGTGGAGACGGTAATCCGTACGTACGCACGAACGACAATATCATTATTTTTATATTAAAATAATATATAATTGGATGGTATACCATATATACATAATCATTATCTTGTTCTATTTAATATTTACATGAATTACACATCATTATTATACCCATCCAAATAATTATATATTGAATAACAATTACACCACGACGTGGAGACGGTAGGCCGTACGTACGCACGTATGGTGACATGTCATTAAAAGGATGGATAGAATACTGAATATGGTTGTAACATATTTATAATAACATCAATGTATATAGAAGACACTGTATTTACTATTTTAGAGTGGAAATAACAAAGAAAGAAGAAGTGGAAGAAGAAAGGAACTTGAAAGAGGGGGGGGGGGTGAAATCATAACCTCTTCTTCGGGTTCTTCCTTTTGATTTGATAAAAAGGGATCCTTAGATTGGATTTATGACCAAAGGAGGGTCTCTAGGATGAATTGATGTAATTTTAGAGGATATTTTTTCAGGGTTTGGCTGATCCAAAAGGCTTTGAAGGTGTGAATTAGTGAGTAGGGGGAGTGCCCTTTTATAAGAGGGGTGAGGGGAACCTTAGGAAAAGCTAGAAATATTATTTTATAATAAATTCATATTCAGTTTATAATGGCTCCAAAGTGGATTATTCAAAATTTAATGTGGGTATAGGTTGAAAAGCACTCAACCAATATGTTTTATATAGGTTTGGGTCACTATATTAACTTTATCTTTTTGATTTAACTCTTAGTTAAATAGTTTGACATTTACCATGTCTCTTTGTATTTTTATATTATATAGTTTTTAAAGTTACTATATACTTCCAATAGACCCCCAAGTGATCCATAAATGATAATCCTATAATTATATATGTTCTTTGGCCGAACCTTAGATTTTTAGGAATAGAATATTAATTAATAATATAATATTTGTTTTAGAAACTCATTTATGACAATTTTGAAACTATTTAATAATTGATTTTTGTTAATGTCTTAAAAACTTTATCAATTTGAAACAAATTAATTTAAGTGATAATAACATGTCATATTAATCAATAAAATTCGTTTATTTCATCAAAACTTTCAAATTATATTTATTTTAACATTTATAATACCAATTATTTGATTCTTTAATTAATAAGGAAAATACTGTATCATTATTGTGTCATAAATAAATTTAATTATTCAATGTCTAAAAGTTATAAATAAAATACCATTATGTAGGAAATATTTTTACCTTTCTAGTTAATATTTATAGTATAAAATATAACATATATAACCCTATGTAAAAATTGTTTTTCTAAAAGATATATGCTTATGTCATTTTTGTAATTACTTTAACTTAATTAGTATAAAGTGTCATTATCACTTAAAAGTGGCTCCATGGGGTCCCAAAATCTAACCAAATATTCCCATGGTCGGATATGTATCATCTAATAAGGTTAGGACATGTTTTAGGGTAATTTAATATTATTATAATATTATTCTTTTACCCTTATTAACCGGATTTTCCCTTTAACCATGGTAAATAAAATATTTACCGAAGTAATTATTAAAAATGTCTAAAAATAAAATTTACCTATTTAAAAATTTTTTACCACATGATTATAAATATGGAATCCATTTTTCTAAATTCAAAACATAGAAGTGGAAGAAATTAATTTAAAATTAATTCCCGTTGTCAAAACAAAAAGCTTGTTTTTAAGAAATAATAACAATCAAAAGATTGACTCTTGCCTATGTCCAGTTTAAATGTGAAATTATATCAAATGAACAACATTGTATTAAATGGTAAAAATATAATCTAATTATACTTTAAAATCACTCAAATTAATAATTTATCACTATTAGTTATTTCGATTAAAAAAGTTGTTTTTAATTAAAATTTAGTAATTTTAACTATTCATCAAAATATTAAAGTTATCAGAAAAGTACCAAAAATTCACCCTAAGCTAATTTAGATATTCTGAATCCAAAAATGATGTCCATTTTGAAAGATAAAATTTATAAAATTTCATAAAGTGGGTATTACTATTCATAATGGCTAGTTTGATTGGTTGTGGTGTGTTAGAACTCGAAGTTGCGTACAATACACGCTACTGTATTATTCAAAGAGAAGTGTACCGTGGAAGATTGGGCTGTTAAATTCTCACCTCCTTCAATAAATTGCACCCTCTCCATTTTTAAAATTGGTCTTGGGAATATAATGGAAAGTCCCACATTGGAAAATGAGTCAATAAAACTATCACTTTAAAAGAGAGAAAGAGAAGTACAAAGGTCACCTGAGATAACCTATATTAGGATTCCATGTAGAAAAACATGGACGTGGATGATAAACTAAGTGTCAAGTTCTGATGGAGAGGGATAGAAAACATGATCAGGAGAAATTTAACAACTAGAAAACCACAAACTTGTGATGGGACAAACAGGTCATTAGTTTCCTAGTAGGAAAAGTAAATGGAAAACATTTTTTTTTGTTTTAAGTTCCATTACATAAAGATAAGGAATTAATTTATGAGATTGACTAAGAAATTAAAGATATATACTTACTTTTTAAGTAAAGTTTCATTCTTTAATAAAGTTCTACTACTAACTCATTTTTAAAGGATGAGTATTCAAGAAGACATGGTCACACTGGAAGAGCTAGAATAAACTTCTATAGAATCACATGATCCACAAAGGATAAACTATATATTTACCTTGTCTTTAGAGATTAATCAAAACCAAAATGATTAGTATAAAATTTGATGATCCCCCAAAAGGATATTTCATTAGAGAAAGAAACAATAATATTAATTTTTAAAACTAAACCAACAATACCCAAAAGTTAAATAAATACCATTAAATAAACAATTTTCCTTAAAATCCTTCAATTGAAACCCAAAACATAGAGGAATTTGGTTATGTAGTCTTCCACGTTAAATTGTATCTCCAAATGACATCAACTACTCTTAAAGTCAAATACTTAAAAGTAATTAAATTAATCACTTATTCTCTATTATTGGTTAATCATTTCCATAAATAAACCAAATCACCATAAATCCACAATAAAAACCTAGATAAAAAACCACCATTACTCCTCAAATGAAATCCCATAGTATTATATTTTCCTTGCGCATATAGTGTTCCCAACAAAGCAAACATCATAAAAAATAACATTTATCACTTAATCACAGAATCATTTTCCTATAATAAGGGTATTTATTTGATAATACATAAGATCCGAAATCAACTTATTATTGATCAATAAAATCATTTAACTAAAAATAATTAGTCAGAATAACCAGGGACACCACGTAGTCTAGTGGCAGGTGATAAATCCCAATCACACTTTGGTTGTGGGTTCGATTCCCATAGCTTTGTCTTACGCGACAGGTTGTCACACGGTCTACGTGTTGTCCTTTTTCAAAAACTATATTTTATAAAATTACCAAAATGAGATAAATTCCTCAAAATAACCATAACATAATTTAACCATAAATGTTATCTCATACCTTTCATTTTCATCCCAAAATATAAAAACTTGTAATTGCCTCAAACCCAATGATCATATAAAACCAAATTGTTATCTATAACTATATCCACAAGAGAAAAGATAAGTCTTCCTCAAATATCCTTTTCACATGACAAACTTCAGGGATACAAATACAAGAGAAAATTATTCCAAAGTAATCCCATCAACAAGGAGTACTAGTATTTTTAAAAATTTCTCCAACCATTTATTTCCACATAGCTTATTCTTTGACCAAGAAAATATCCTATAGAATATGCCATTCACTCGAGTAATGTCCTGGTCCCCTACATTTACGGAAAATGGCTGTAAATGGATTCTTGGGACCTTTTTTATTTTCTTCCATAGTACTCTTCATTTTTCCTCAGCAATTCTTCACTTTATGCCCTTCTTTCCCACACGTAAAGCATTTATTTGTTCCATTGAGACACTTTCCTCAGTGTCTCCTCCCACATTTCTTGCATGATGGAAATTGAGGATTATTTTCTCCATGGTCTTCATTGCTGGAGCTCTTATCATTCATCACATTTCTATTCTTTGGTGAGTCCGAGAGTTGGTTAATATATATGTTTTTGATCATATTTTTGGAAAACTGATTTGGAATGAACGCGATATCTTTTACACCTATCAACATTCCATTTTGTTTCTCATTTCCACCATTGTTCCCTCATTGTACATCATTATAAAAGGTACTATGAATTCCTTGGAATCCATCCATTGACTAAAACCAGAAAGCATTGTGTGAGAAACAGTAGTCATAAAATCTTTTAGAGAATATCATGACACCATATTCTTAATTTGAAACACCTTAGTATTAACAAAGGTCATTTATTCTCATATTATATTAAAATAATTCAAATCTGTTTGTAAATAAAATGTAAATTATCCTAAGAATATCCCCCGGGAGTGTCATAAAAAAGAGTGCAACAAGGCTCGTTTTCGTGCACCAATTCCCGCTCGAGTCTATCTCAAAGCGGTGTTTTCAGGTTTTACCACTAGGTAATCTGTGCCAGAGCCGCCTCTACCTGCTCATATCCAGACATAGATGTATTTCTCAGAAAACTCACAAAATCTCTACAATACCAAAATTCTAGGAAGTTATTCTATACTAATCTTCAAAGTCTATCTTAGGTCTATGTGATCTAATCAGAGTTTATCTAAATCTAGTTTACAAGGTTTGTACTAAACTTCCTTTGATACCAAGTGTAATGCCCCAACCCCAGAAGCCCAGATTCGGTGCATTATTACATAACATTGGCATGATCACAAGAGATCAATTCTCTAAAGACCGATTAGTTTAGTAGCCTTGGAAACACTAGATACATTCATAAGTCTTACATTACATCATAAAATGAAAAACTACAACAAAAACTTGTCTACATAGACCATAATCATATCCCCTCACACTATCCCTATGGTTCATTCATAAAATACTTCTTCATATCCTGGGAAAAATAAAACATAGAAAGGGGAGAGCTCAGATGCTTAGTAACGATAACAATATAGCAGAAACTTTCATAAATAAGAATAAACATTTAAGGCAATGTATAACTAAAACAAATGGCTTTTAAACTTGAACTTCAGCATAATATGGAAAAAATAAAATGGAATAATTCCATTTAATTATTCACATGGATATTATACTAGTCAAATAATTACATGTAATATCAATAACCACTTTCATAATGATGGAATGCATAATACCAGACTATCATAACCACATAGTCAAGGCCTTATTCCAAATCTACAAATAAGAGTTTGTCAAGGCCTTGTTCCAAGACACTAGTTTGTCTCATGAGACCTACTAATGCAACGAGGAGCTATAGTGGGCTCCACCTGCCACTTACTAAGTCCAATTAATTTCCTATATGAATTGGTTTAAACATAACAAAAACATTCGTATTAAAACTAGAATACGAAATGTCAATACTTTATCCATAAACCATGAATGGTATAAAAATAGCACATCCACAGTCAAATATAACTCAATGGATACAATATGGAAGATTGTATTTTATCATATTAACCTCAATAGAGAATAATTAAGGATATTGACATAGATGGAAATAATAATCAAAACTATTATAGAGAAATAACACCTTTTTTCTTGAAAACATTTAAAAGTATCACTATTTATCAAGAAGCCATTTAAAATAGATTTTTGAATCAAAGTGTCCCATAAAACTTTGAAACTTTGAAAATGAATTTTAATTTTAAAACATTAATGTCCATATAAATAAACCCTTCAAACCATTTTTAAAACATGAACATTAATGAGAAAGATTTAGAATAATAAATCATTAAAACATTTAAAATGATATTTTAGTTAGAGTTCCTAACCAAAAGAGAGACACATGAATAAAAATAATTGAGGTAATCAAAACTTATTAATATCCTGAGAATAAAGGGATTCATGATATAATATGTCAAATTACATTATATACACCATATAAAAGTGATTAGGTGTATAACAACAAAGAAGTCTCAATGGAATGTAAATTGAGATGAAATATCTTATAAAGTTTGTATCCTTAGGTTAAGGAAAAATCAACGACATAATTATGTGTGAAAAATATAAATACACTCAATATGATTGGATATTTAGTGTAAATAAATCAGAGGACATTCAAATATATTCTTGTAAAAACAACCCCAATGAATTGGATATTTAACTCAACAAATGGAGATTGAGTTACAATTACTCTTATCAAGTTCATATCGATGAATTGAGAATTTATCTATGGAGTGATTATTTGTATAAAATTTAAATCCACAGAAAGAGGAGTGGGAATTATGACATACGCAAATGTATTGTGATTCCACACATAATCTTGGAGTAAAATAATCAATGAAGTATGTGTAAAGCCGAATGAGTGGAAATTGAAATTTCAAATTCCCTTATCGATTTGGTAACTTAAAAAACATACACCCATGAAATAAGGATCATAAAATGATGATGTAAATATCCATAAATTAATTTATATTACACAATGAGTACAATCATGGGCAGTACACACACCACATGGAATAAATAAGTGGCGAACAATGGAAATCTCACGGAATTAAAATTGAGATAAGAAACCCTTTACTTTGTACTTTTTCCTTGGTCGAGGGTAGTTTAACCTTCTTTATAATGGTTAAATAATTGTTATTTAATTATACAAGAATAATATACATTAATTTGGTATCATATATGATCTTTTAACATTGATTTGTTGATAATATCTTAGTATTATTGTTATTTCGGGTGTTAACAGATTCATTTTCCTTTATATTCTTTGTTACGTGAGCCATATTTTTTAGGGATGGGATGTATATTATTCATATCCAGAAAGATATCATGTCCTTAAACATTATTTTTAATCATCAAATGAAATTTAGTCTTGAATGGATATGATGGAGAATGAATCTCATCGCGTTCGTAGAGACTGTAATCCATACGTTCGCACGAGCGACAATATCATTATTTTGATATTAAGATAATACATAATTGGATGGTATATTATATATACAGGATAATTATATTTTTATATTTACTATTTACATGAATTACACATCATTATTATACCCATCCAAATAATAATATATTGAATAACAATTACACCACGACGTGGAGACGGTAGGCCGTACGTACGCACGTATGGTGACATGTCATTAAAAGGATGGATAGAATACTGAATATGGTTATACCATATTTATAATAACATAAAATTATATAGAATACACTAGAGTTATTATTTTATAGTGGAAATAACAAAGAAAAAAGAAGTGGAAGAAAAAAGGAACTTGAAAGAGGGGGGTGAAATCATTACCTCTTCTTCGGGTTCTTCCTTTTGATTTGATCAAAAGGGATCCTTAGATTGACTTTCTGAACAAAAGAGGGTCTCTAAGATGAATTTAGGTAAGTTGAGAGGATATTTGGGCAGGGGTTGTCCAATCCAAAAGGCTTTGAAGGTGTGAATTAGTGAGTAGGGGGGTTCCCTTTTATAAGAGGGGTGAGGGGCACCTTAGGAAAAGCTAGAAATATTATTTTATAATAAATTCATATTAGGTTTATAATGGCTCAAAAGTGGATTATTTAAAGTTTAAGGTGGGGATAGGTCGAAAACTAGTCAACCAATTGGTTTTGGAGAGGTTTGGGTCACTATATTTACTTTATCTTTTTGATTTAACTCTTAGTTAAATAGTTTGACATTTACCATGTCTCTTTAAATTTTTATATTATATAGTTAATAAACTTACTATATACTTCCAAGTGACCCCAAAGTGGTCCATTAATGATAAAACTATCATTATATATGTTCTTTGGCTGAACATTATATTTTTAGGAATAGAATATCAATTAATAATATAATATTTGTTTTAAAAACTCCTTTATGTCAATTTTGACACTATTTAATAATTGATTTTTTTAAAGTCTTAAAAACTTTATCAATTAGAAAAAAATTAATTTAAGAAATAATAACATGTCATATTAACCAATAAAATTCGTTTATGTCATAAAAACTTTCAAATTATATTTATTTTAACGTTTATAAAACCAATTATTAGATTCTTTCATTAATAAGGAAAATACTGCATCATTATTGTGTCATAAATAAATTTAATTATTCTATGTCGAAAAATTATAAATAAAATACCATTATGTAGGAAATATTTTTATATTTCTAGTGAATATTTTTAGTCTAAAATATAACATATATAATACTATGTAAAAATTGTTTTTCTAAAATATATATGCTTATGTCATTTTTGTATTTACTTTAACTTAATTAGTATAAAGTGTCATTATCACTTACAAGTGGCTCCATGGGGTCCCGAAATCGACACAAAGATGCCCATGGTTGGAAATGTATCAACCAATAAGTTTAGGACACGTTTTAGGGTAATTTAATATTATTATAATATTATTATTTTACCCCTATTTACTGGATTTACCCTTTAACCATGGTAAATAAAATATTTACCGAAATAATTATTCAAAATGTCTAAAAATAAAAGTTACCGATTTACAAAATTTTGACCTCCTGATTCTAAATATGGAATAAATTTTTCTAAATTCAAAACATAGAAGTGGCAGAAATTAATATAAAATTAATTCTCGTTGTCAAAACAAAAAGCGTGTTTTTAGAAAATAATAACTATCAAAAGATTAGCTCTTGCTTAGGTCCAGTTTAATTGTGAAATTATGTCCAATGACCAAAATTGGATTAAATGGTAAAAATATAATCTAATTATACTTTAAAATCACTCAAATTGATAATTTATCACTATTAATTATTTCGATTAAAAAAGTTGTTTTTAATTAAAATTTAGTAATTTTAACTATTCATCAAAATATGAAAGTTATCAGAAAAGTACCAAAAATTCATCCTAAGCTAATTTTGATATTCTGAATCCAAAAATGATGTCCATTTTGAAAGATGAAATTTATAAAATTTCATAAAGTGGGTATTACTATTCATAACGGTTAGTTTGATTGGTTGTGGGGTGTTAGAACTCGAAGTTGCGTAGAATACATGATACTATATTATTCAAAGAGAAGTGTATTGTGGAAGATTGGGGTGTTACATTCTCCCCTCCTTCAATAAATTGCATCCTCATAATTTTTAAAATTGGTCTTGGGAATATAATGGAAAGTCCCACATTGGAAAAAGAGTCAATAAAACTTTCACTTTAAAAAAAAGAAAGAGAAGTACAAAGGTCACCAGAGATAACCTATACTAGGATTCCATGTAGAAAAACATGGATGTGGATGATAAACTAAGTGTCAAGTTCGGATGGAGAGGGATAGAAAACATGATCAGGAGAAATTTAACAACAAGAAAACCAGAAACTTGTGATGGGAAATCAAAGGACCATGTTAATGCACGCCGTGATTTGGAAGAAATGGGTTTAAGGAAACAGTTGCATTTACAGTTAGCTGAGGGAAACAAGGCATATATGCCTGATACGCAGTATACGATGACTACAAAGGAGAAAGAGACATTTCTTTCCATTTTGAAGATGCTCAAGGTGCATGATGGTTACTCTTCTAATATTTCAAAGTGTGTGAATCTGATGAGAAAGACATTGCAAGGGTTGAAAAGTCATGACAATCACATACTATTTCAGCAGTTGATTCCAATATCCATTTGTGATTGTTTATCTGCCAATGTTGTTCAGCCGTTGATTGAGATGAGTAATTTTTTTAGACATCTTTTTTTAAGAAATCAACGAATGAGTGATTTAAAAAGTTTACAGGACCGAATTCTACTTACACTTTGTCACTTTGAGAAACTATTTCCCCCCTCATTTTTCAATGTTATGGTCCACTTGACAGTGCACCTAACTGATGAAGTAATGGCTGCTGGTCCAGTGCAATTCAGGTGGATGTATCCTATTGAGCAGTATTTGAGTACATTGAAACGATTTGTATGCAACAGAGCTCGTCCGGAGGCATCAATAGCCAATGGTTATTTGATGGATGAGTGTACTAATTTTTGTGCAGAATATATTACGGATGTTGAAACAAAATTAGATAATCCATCTCAGATTTAGGATGGTCCATTTGGAGAAGGAACCACATATTATATGGACAACATCGAGTGGATACAAGCGCATTGATATATCTTGTTCAATACTCCATCAGTTGCACCATTAATACAGTAAGTATCTTATCAATTTTATTGTTTAACTTTTACATGTTTTGTTTGCATAAGTTGATCATTTAAACATTGCATTATCATTTGTAGAAAACACATTAATGAGATAAAAGAAGAGATGTATCGTGCGACTGAGTTTCAAATTCAATAGTCTCATTATGCGTCATTTCATGATTGGTTCAAGGATTATGTACGTATAAATTGATTTTCATTATGAGTGAAGTATTATAATAATTTCTTTCTTCATATATAATTATTGAATTCTATGAATTATGTAGGTTCATAAGCTAAGGGAGTTAGGGGACCCCATGCTAACTGAAGAATTTATCTAACTGGCTGAGGGTCCATCTATAACGGCTTGTCGTTATAAATCTATAGATGCTAATGGTTTTTTATTTCACATTAAAGATGTTGATGACAAATGAGCAACACAAAATAGTGGCATCAGTTTTCCATTTGTCGATTCTGGTTATTACTATGGTAAATTGATGGACATCATTGAAGTTGTATACACACACAGGTTGAAGTACATATTGTTAAAGTGTAATTGGGTTGATCCATTGCGAGGATGTAAAGTCGATCAATATCAGTTTTCATTGGTGAATTTTAACTATATGTTATACAGAAATGAATGAGTTGATAACGAACCTTTAATTTTGACATCACAAGTGGAACAAGTATTATTCGTTACTTTGCCTTCGAATCCAAGTTGGAAAGTTGTTGTCAAAATGTCTCGGCGAGGAGTGTTTGTATTTGAACAAGATGAACCCGAGACTGTTCCTTTTGTTTCCCAACAACTTGATCAACATACCGTAGTTCAACGTGAAGAAGATATTTATTGGGTCAGAGCGACTATTGAAGTAGAAACGTTCGATTTGCATGCTTACTGAAAGGTATAATTGTTTTCCCACTATTCAGCCTAAGATATCATAAATTATGTAAACATTTTATAAATCATTGTAAGTTTAATCCCCACTTTTTTAAGTTTATTCAGTTATAAATATTTAGGGTGATTTAACTCATGTTATATTGATGTTATTATCAGTGTATCTTCCCGTTGAGGTATTCTTTATTTGGTTCATGTGCTGCTTGAATTTTTATTAATTCAATTTGAAATTTGGCTATGCATTGATTGGTTTTGTACATAATTTGTATATCTGTTTTGTGAACTTTTTGATTTTTTAAAATTCATTCCCAACTAATTATTCAATCCCTTTTTGTTTGATTAACAACTGTACGAGTTTTATTTTTTTTAAAACAATCCAATTTATCATTTGGACACTTTGGATAGTCTCCTTACTAATGTTTTCCATGACTGCAGGCATGTCAGGGGAAGAGACAGAAGATCCACATCATCCATTTGAGGCATCTACGTCTCAGGGTCAAGGTATGTTGGAATGTCATTGTCTCTATTTTTTATGTAATTAATAAACATATATATATATTTATAACATCTGTAAATTTGTATATAAAATTGTTTTCAACAGGATCAGACCCGACTGCTTCTTCCTCTCACAGGAGAGGCCCTGGTCGTGGCATATTATCATGGGATTCTGATAGGACTTTTGATGTTTCATTTGATGAGGTATTTCATCCTGTGGGACGGAATTCCCCTGCATTTATTCGTCATTTAGGTCATATCATACGTGATCCACATCGATTTCCATTGACCACGCGTGACTGGGATTCTATCCCTTAGGACACATTAGATCGTCTTTGGAGGGAGGTTCAGGTAAGAAGACCATTTTACTTTATTCCCTATGTATAAACAACAATAACATATGTGATTTTTTTCTTTAATAGAAAAATTTGAAAGTATGTCCCGATGAGTTTCGACCAGTGTGTATGAGAAAATGCCATAAGATGTGGAAAGACTATAAAGGCAAAGTCAAGAGGGACCACTGGGTACCAAATGTGGGTGCCCCAGATATTCTAGAAAAAGTCCCGAGAGGTGTCCTCCTGGCTCAGTGGCGTGATTTAGTTGCATATTAGTCTACTGAGGGTGTTGCGGTTTGTATATTTATTTTGGTATATATATTTTAAAGAATGTGTGATTTGTTTGATATTTGAATGAATTGAATGTAGGAGGTGTCTACACGCCATTCTGAGAATCGAGCGTTGCAGGGACCACCTCACAGGCTCGGGACTCGTCACGTGTCTCAGATCCGACATGAGGTATTTATTATTCATTTTTTAATTTTTTTTAATTAATACGGTTTTGTTTTTATATTCTATTCATATATAGTTGCGGGAGCAAGGTGCACCAACTGATAAAATGTCGGTGTGGATGAGGACTCGTGATCGCAATGATCCAGAGGCTGCAGCATTGATAGTAAGTGCTTGTACTCATTACTAATACTTACATAAAATCTTTATATTAATATATGTATATATATTTAAATATTTCACAGGCTCAATTTGAAGTTGAATTAGAACATCTGCCAGAGGACCAGCGACAGCTTCCCATGCGAAGGGATGAGATCATTCATCGCATCATTGGTCGGGATGGACATGGATATAGTTTGACCTATGGAACATGGATTCCTTGTTCTGTAGTGTCACGCGCTGCAGTTTCCGGTCCTGCTGTTGCTTAGATGACATAGAAGCTGTCAGATTTCAAGGCACGGCTTCGGGCTTCCGAGGAGGCAAATGCGCAATTGGCTGCCGAGACTAGAGCACTGCGGGAATATGTGCGTCCAGGTGATGGTGCAGGGGATCACACGACGCAGGTTTATACTGTATTTATTTATTTAATTTAAATTATTTTTGTTATGAAAATATTCATAATGTTTATTTTTTGTAGGCCCCTGGACCACCGGATGGAGGTCAGTGATGAACACGCATGACGCATCATATTCACGAGGCGTGTTTCTGCTTTTAATGGTAGGGTTGTTATTGATATTTATGTTGGGTTTCTAGTGAGTTTTTTTTTGATTTGGGGGTATAATGTGTGTTTTGGCCTCATGAAATGTTTTTGTGCATGAATTGAGAAGTAACCATGAAACA
The DNA here is from genome assembly GCA_963277665.1 of Viscum album. Taxonomy (NCBI): domain Eukaryota; kingdom Viridiplantae; phylum Streptophyta; class Magnoliopsida; order Santalales; family Viscaceae; genus Viscum; species Viscum album. Next base: position 425,291,961 of record OY728134.1, read on the forward strand.
GATTATTGATTTGGATATTTTTTGTTCATTTAATTTTCAATGTTTAGAATTGCATGTTCTGTAATATTTTTGAAAAAAATATGTGATTCCTAATATAAATCATTAAACTTGTTTTTGATGAATGAGCTGAGTTCACTATTTGTAGTCCCCGACCTACCCCAGACAGCCCTCCCCGCACTCCGGACAGCCCTCCCCGCACCCCGGACAAGCCCCCCCCACCCGGACAGCCCCCTCGCACCTCGGACAGCCCTCCCCGCACTCCGGAGAGCCCTCCCCACACCCCGGACAGCCCTCCTGCACCCCGGACAGCCTTCCCCACACCCCGGACAGCCCTCCCCACACCCCAGACAGCCCTCCTGCACCCCGGATAGGCCCCCTTCACTCCGTACAGTCCTTCCCGCACCCCGGACAGCCCCCCCGCACCCCGGACAACCCTCCCGCACTCCGGACAGCCCCCCCCCCCCCCCGCACCCCGGACAGCCCTCCCGCACCCCGGACAACCTTCCCCACACTCCGGAAAACAATCTAATTACTATTCGCAACGTGTACGCGCAGACGGCACGTCAATCGGACGTGCGGTCTGCGCGGTAGGGCTCATTATGCGTTCTTTAAGTGTTGCGCGCGCTTGATAAACGCACGTGGGGGGGTCCAAATGGGCCGAAAGAGGTCCGAATGGCCTGAAATCAGACGAAATCAAAGGGTGAGAGAATTGTGATGTGTTCGAGCAGACGACACGTCAAATCGGACGTGCCGTGTGCCCGCGGTGACCGGGAACGCCGTTCTTGTGTCATAAACAGCCAAAACGGGCGTCTAACGGTCAAAGTCATAGCGGACGACATCAGATTGACCTGAAATCACAGGAAAACAATCTAATTATTATTCTTGACGTGTACGCGTAGACGGTATGTCAATCGGACGTGCGGTCTGCGCGGTAGGGCTCATTATGCGTTCTTTAAGTGTTGTGCGCGCTTCGTAAACGCGCGTGGGGGGGTCCAAATAGGCCGAACGACGTCCGAATGGCCTGAAATCAGAAGACATCAAAGGGTGAGTGAATTTTGATGTGGTCGAGCAGATGTCACGTCAATCGGACGTGTCGTGTGCCCGCGGTGACCGGGAACGCCGTTCTGGTGTCATAAACGGCCAAAACAGGTGTCTAACGGTCAAACTCATAGCGGACAACATCAGATTGACCTGAAATCACATGAAAAAATCTAATTATTATTCTCAACGTGTACGCATATACGGCATGTCAATCGGACTTGCGGTCTGCGCGGTAGGGCTCATTATGCGTTCTTTAAGTGTTGCGCGCGCTTGATAAACGCGCGTGGGGGGGTCCAAATGGGCCGAATGAGGTCCGAATGACCTGAAATCAGACAAATCAAAGGGTGAGTGAATTGTGATATGGTCAAGTAGAAGTCACGTCAATCGGACGTGCCGTGTGCCCGCGGTGACCGGGAACACTGTTCGGGTGTCATAAACGGACAAAACGGGCGTCTAACGGTCAAAGTCATAGTGGGCGACATCAGATTGACCTGAAATCATAGGAAAACAATATAATTATTATTCGTTACATGTACGCATAGACGGAACGTCAATCAGACGTGCGGTCAGTGCGGTAGGGCTCATTATGCATTCTTTAAGTGTTGCGCGCGCTTCATAAACGCGCGTGGGGGGGGGGGGGGGGGGGGTCCAAACGGGCCAAACGAGGTCTGAATGGCCTGAAATAAAACGACATCAAAGGGTGAGTGAATTTTGATGTGTTAGAGCAGACGACACTTCAATCGGACGTGCCGTGTTCCCGTGGTGACCAGGAACGCCGTTCTGGTGTCACAAACGGCCAAAACGGGCGTCTAACGGTCAAACTCATAGCGAACGACATCAGATTGACCTGAAATGACAGGAAAACAATCTAATTATTATTCGAAACGTCTACGCATAGACGACACATCAATCGGACGTGCGGTCTACGCCGTAGGGCTCATTATGCGTTCTTTAAGTGTTGCACGCGCTTGATAAACGCACGTGGGGGGGGGGGGGGTCCAAACGGGCCGAATGAGGTCCGAATGGCCTGAAATCAGACGGAATCAAAGGGTGAGTAAATTGTGATGTGGTCGAGTAGAAGAAACGTCAATCGGACGTGCTGTGTGCCCGCGGTGATCGGGAACGCCGTTTTGGTGTCATAAACGGCCAAAACGGGCGTCTAATGGTCAAACTCATAGCAGACGACATCAGATTGACCTGAAATAACAAGAAACCAATATAATTATTATTATCAACGTGTACATGTAGACGGAACGTCAATTGGACGTGCGGTCTGCGCGGTAGGGCTCATTATGCGTTCTTTAAGTGTTGCACGTGCTTGATAAACGCGCGTGGGGGGTCCAAACGGGCCGAATGAGGTCCGAATGGCCTGACATCAGAGGAAATCAAAGGGTGAGTGAATTGTGACGTGGTTGAGTAGACGGAACATCAATTGGACGTGTCGTGTGCCCGCGGTGACCGGGAACGCCGTTCTGGTGTCATAAACGGCCAAAACGGGCGTCTAACGGTCAAACTCATAGCGGACGACATCAGATTGACCTGAAATCACAGGAAAAAAAATCTAATTATTATTCGAAACATGTATGCATAGACGACATGTCAATCAGACGTGCGGTCTGCGCGGTAGGGCTTATTATGCGTTCTTTAAGTGTTGCGCGCGTTTGATAAACGCGCGTGGGGGGGGGGGGGGGGGTCCAAATGGGCCGAACGAGGTCCGAATGGCCTGAAATCAGACGACATCAAAGGGTGAGTGAATTGTGATGTGTTCGAGTAGACAACACGTCAATCGGACGTGCTGTGTGCCCGCGGTGACCGGGAACGCCGTTCTGGTGTCATAAACGGCCAAAACGGGCGTCTAATAGTCAAACTCATAGCGGACGTCATCATATTGACCTTAAATCACAGGAAAAAAATATAATTATTATTCTCAATGTGTACGCGCAGACATCACATCGATCGGACGTGCGGTCTGCGCGGTAGGGCTCATTATGCGTTCTTTAAGTGTTGCGTGCGCTTGATAAACGCACATGGGGGGTCCAAACGGGCTGAACGAGGTTTGAATGGCCTGAAATCAGACGACATCAAAGGGTGAATGAATTTTTATGTGGTCGAGCAGACAGAACATCAATCGGACGTGCCGTGTGCCCGTGGTGACCGGGAACGCCGTTCTTGTGTCATAAACGGCCAAAACGGGCGTCTAATGGTCAAAGTCATAGCGGACGACATCAGATTGACCTGAAATCATAGGAAAACAATCTAATTATTATTCTCAACGTGTAAGCAGAGACATCACGTCAATCGGACGTGCGGTCTGCGCGGTAGGGCTCATTATGTGTTCTTTAAGTGTTGCACGCGCTTGATAAATGCGCGTGGGGGGGTCCAAACAGGCCGAACGAGGTCCGAATGGCCTCAAATCAGATGACATCAAAGGGTGAGTGAATTTTGATGTGGTCAAGTAGACGTCACGTCAATCGGACGTGCCGTGTGCCCGCGGTGACCGGGAACGCTGTTCTGGTGTCATAAACGGCCAAAACGGGCATCTAACGGTCAAAATCATAGCGAACGACATCGGATTGACCTGAAATCATAGGGAAACAATCTAATTATTATTCAAAACGTGTACGCGTAGACGAAACATCAATCGGACGTGCGGTCTGCGTGGTAGGGCTCATTATGCATTCTTTAAGTGTTGTGCGCGCTTGATAAACGCGCGTGAGGGGGGGGGGGGTCCAAATGGTCCGAAAAAAGGTCCTAATGGCCTGAAATCAGACTACATCAAAGGGTGAGTGAATTGTGATGTGGTCGAGCAGACGACACGTCAATCAGACATGCCGTGTGCTCGAGGTGACCAGGAACGCCGTTCTTATGTCATAAACGGCCAAAATGGGCGTCTAACGGTCGGAGTCATAGAGGACGACATCTTATTGACCTGAAATCACAAGAAAACAATATAATTATTATTCGTGACGTGTACGCGCAGACGACACGTCAATCGGACGTGCGGTCTGTGCGGTAGGGCTCATTATGCGTTCTTTAGGTGTTACGCGCGCTTGATAAACGCGCGAGGGGGATCCAAACGGGATGAATGAGGTCCGAATGGCCTTAAATAAGACGACATAAAAGGGTGAGTGAATTGTGATGTGTTCGAGCAGACGGCACGTCAATCGGACGTGCCGTGTGCCCGCGGTGACCAGAAACGCCGTTCTTGTGTCATAAACGGCCAAAACGGACCTCTAATGGTCTAAGTCATAGAGGACGACATCGGATTGACCTGAAATCACAGGAAAACAATCTAATTATTATTCATGACGTTTAAGCGCAGACGACACGTCAATCGGACAAGCGGTGCGTGCGGTACAGCAGAATGCGTCGTTTTCAGCAGCTCGACGCGTGCTAAAACGACACGTTGGGGGGTCAAAACCACCCGAACGACCTCATAATTCCATGAAACCATAAGACATCAGCCGTTGTTTGATTTTTGAAATGTTCGGGCAGACGACACGTCAATCGGAGCTGTCGTTTGACCGCGGTGACTGGAAATGCGTTTCCGGTGTCATAAAACACCAAAAACGGCGTGAGACAGTCGAATTCGGAGAAAACGTGCTCCGAATGACCTGAAACCACAAGAAAACATTAAGAATATTATTCTTGACGTGTAGGAGGAGACGACGTGCCCATAGGACGTGCGGTACGCGCGGTACGGCCGAATGCGTCGTTTTCAGCAGCTCCGCGCGCGCTAAACTGGCGCGTTGGGGGGTCAAAACCACCCGAACGACCTCAGAATTCCATGAAACCGTACGATAACAGCCTTTGTGTGATTTTTGAAATGTTCAGGCAGACAGAATGTCAATATGAGTTGTTGTTTGACCGCGGTGACCGGAAATGCGTTTCCGGTGTCATAAAACACCAAAAACGGCGTGAGACGGTCGAATTCTGAGAAAACGTGCTCCAAATTACCTGAAACCACACTAAAACATTAATAATATTATTCGTGACATGTAGGAAAAGACGGTGTGCCCATCAGACGTGCGGTGCGCGCGGTACGGCCGAATGTGTCGTTTTCAGCAGCTCCGCGCGCGCTAAACCGGCGCGTTGGGGGGTCAAAACCACCCGAACGACCTCGGAATACCATGAAACCGTACGACAACAGCCGTTGTGTGATTAGTGAAATGGTCGGGCAGAAGGCATGTCAATCAGAGGTGTCGTTTGACCGCGGTTACCAGAAACGCGTTTCCGGTGTCATAAAACACCAAAAACGGTGTGAGACGGTCGAATTCGGAGCAAACGTGCTCTGAATGACCTGAAATCACACGAGAAAATTAGGAATATTATTTGGTATCTTTAGGAGGAGACGACGTGCCCATCGGACATGCGGTGCGCGCGGTACGACCGAATGCGTCGTTTTCAGCACCTCAGGGCGCGCTAAAACAGCACATTGGGGGGTCAAAACCACCCAAACAACCTTGGAATGCCATGAAACCATACGAAAACAGCCATTTTGTGATTTGAGAAATTTTTGGGCATACGGCACATCAATTGGAGGTGTCGTTTTACCGCGGTGACTGGAAATGCGTTTCCGGTGTCATAAAACACCAAAAAACAGCGTGAGATGGTCGAATTCGGAGCAAACGTGCTCCGAATGACCTGAAATGATAAAATTTCTTAAATTGGGGGTTTTAAATTATTATAGAACCATGATTTGATGTCAGATTTAATTTTATTATTTGTATATAATAACTGAATAATTATGTTCAATTTACGTTTGTTTTGTTTTTTTGTTTTTTTGTCTTATTGTAGGTTTCGAAGCAGAAGATTGAAATAGATGGACCTGCTCGGATCATTGAAGTACGTTTATCATTTATGATGATTTTTATATTTATGCTGTTTGAAATTGTTTTCCATTTTTTATGATTGTTACCTTGTTTTATATCTGATTTTTCACTGTGAAGAAAAAAACACAATTCGAACATTTCATTAAAAAAATGAAAAATATTTTATTTAATATTATATATACAAATATTTTCATTAATATATATATGTATTTTATTTATTAAATATATATATATATATTTATTTCGGTATGAATTTTTTTTAAAATTTTTTTTCCCAGTTTAGCGACTGCCAAAGGCGGTCGCTATATGCTGCTGTCCGGGCATCCTATAGCGACCGCCAGGCGGTCGCTTAAGGCCATCATTTCGGCCACCTATAGCGACTGCCAATGGCGGTCGCTCTTGGCCTACAACGACGAAGATGATGTGACCTCCATTGGCGGTCGCTAGGCGGTCTCTATAGGACAATAGCGACCGCCAATGGCGGTCACTAATGCCCTTTTTTTAGTAGTAATTATCCTTGTGAAACTGATGATGAATGTGTGTCAGGTATCGATCTAGGAAGTATATTGGTTTATGAACCTTTCAGATATCCTTCCCTAATATCCCATTAACATAGTATTTAATAAAAATCCTGGCATAACCCCAAGATAGGTTGATGGGAGTATTAGCATGAGGTAGGGAAATTATCATGGCATTATCTTCGTGCATCATCATCAGCCATAGCTGGTGAAGGATAACTGAGTGAGTCTCCTTAATTTGGGGAAGAGGTAAAGAGGAATTCTATTGAATACATCCAAATTATCATGATAGTAAGTAAGTAGTATAGAATTTTCAAATGGTTACTTGATATACTAGTGTATCCATAACTCCATATTGCAAAAAAATGATGTAAGTGTGTTCCTCTTAAGTCCCTTTACAATTATCAACCACCATTTTTAAAGGTGCATGGTAAGGGATAAAATTAAAGTGGTAAGGATCACTTAACATCTTGATAGTGTCATGGAGGACCAAGGGTTCTGGGTGAACCAAAATAATATAAACAGTGTTTAGTGGAAGGAAGAATGATGGATCATTGTGATATGCTGATATTCAGAGCATCGACGATGGTTCACCACCCAACTGTATAAGAATTAGAACAACTTTTAGAGATGATTTAGAGACCTACCTACTTTCATATGTCCCAATAATTCATAAATACAAGCAAGGTTGTAGTACATATAAGTTTATGGGTTTTCCATATTCTAGTATAGATTCCATTATCAGCGTACATACTCTGACACTGGTATAGGCGCCATGGGATATGAAGAGACATCCACTCAGGAACATGGTAAAAAATCCATCCAACATATTGTTAGGAGATAGTTATGGATGAATTCCATAGCCCCATGTGGTATATTGGATTACTTCAAGAGTGGACCAACATAAACCCCAAATTCCTCGTAACTGTTGAGTTGGATGAGTTCTACTACATCAAAAATTCATACATGGAACAATTACTTTCAGAAATAACATTATCTAATCATTAAATATAATGAGTGAGTGGGTATGGATAAAGGTAGGGATTCAACATATATATCACCAAGAATGGGGATTCCCCCTAGATATTAGTCATCAAATAAGATGGACCCTACTTAAACATGTGATAAATGGAATCTATTGATTCTTTAACACTAGTGACAAATCAATTTAGGAAAAATCTTGGTCGGTGAGTAAAACCCAAATTGGAAAACCCATAGTGCCACATATAGGCCGAAGACCTTAAGTCATCCAGATAACTCCCTCCAATTCTAGGGTACCTTGAATTCCAAATCCCAATCTTCTAAAAAACTCCCTCCATATTAAAATTCACACTTAGAGATCCATCCTCCATTGGAATCACCTTGTGATAGATTGAAGATGGATGAATAATCTTAGATAGTGGATTTCTAGGACATGTCATTACCATGTTTATTACTTTGTGTCCACATATATAAATTAAAAAAAATACTTTCTATTGACCTGATATAGAATGGATTTTCCCTATATTAGAGATGTTCACTTGGGAATGACTTAGATATGTCTCGAACCAAGGATAAGGGAGATTATGATTAACTTTTGGAAGGGGAGAATCATCTTTATGTCCAAAGTTATAAAATGTTAGCTGGTTGGAAAATGGGTTTTTTAGAAGATCTGGTGAAAGGAGTTTATTTAGAATACCCTCCTTAGGGAGAATATTATGTTGAAGATTGGTTTCAATATTTTTAGCCTTGTCGGTTCTTCTCCTGGTCACACTTTTCAAGGTGGAAGCTATAACCATTTTCACCCTACAATGGATTGTAAAAAATATGTGAGATTCATTGGATACGAATGAAAAAGAATATAGGATGAACCTGAAAAATAGTATGCTAGTTTGTACGCCTAACGTAGACCCATTAACCAAAAATCTATGTGGTTTCATCCAATGAAACGTTGGCTCATGGAGCATTGGCTAGCGAAGTATCAGACCACACAACACTATCCCGCAATGGTTTTTCCAACAAAGTATAAATACATGGGGTACCCCATCTATCAAGCCTATGGGCTCCTTGTAGGAGATTAAAAAATTTCCATTCATGGGGCTCAAATTTTATTTTTCGAAAAGGAAGTCTGCAAAGGAATCACTAAGTGTATGCAATGGGCGATCGAAGAGTTTGTGGTGCTCTTAGTTTGCCGAGAAATATGGTAAAGGAAAAATGAATCAGGCCCCCTATTTATACGTGTGGTCCCATCTTTTGGGTTGACTTGTATAATGAAAACTAGTTCTAATTAGGACTGCTTTCTATATTATAAAATCCTCTACTTAGTCTTGATCAGAACCCATTTCTATGGGAGGAATTCCTTGGGTCTTGAAAATTACTTGTACAAGAAGAAGAGAATTCCATCAAAATATGAAAAGGTTTGAAATAAAAATAGAAAAATATTTAAGAAAAAGTTTCCACGGGGATGAAACCATGAAGAATGGGTTGATCCTAAGAAGTAAAAATCACTTAATGGACCACCTCTATGCATGGATCTTCTTCACTTTGCGAAGTTCCCATGAATGAAATCCTTCATTGGATGAGGTAGTAGCATTAGTACCCACACGCAAAACAAATTCATTTACGGATCTTAGAGGTAATTTCCTCACTTGATAATCACCAACCCCTATGAATGAAATCATTTATTGGATGAGATGGGACCACCGATGCTCCTTGATGAAACAAAGTTTTTTAAATAGGTGAGAAATGATTTATTCCCCCACAAACGACTGGCCCCACGAATGAAATCATTCATGGGGTAGGGAATAATTTTGGGATTTCGTAAAATAAGGCTTATGGATCACCGTGCACTACCACAAAAACAGTTTTTCCCAGCACCCCCCTTTATCAGCGCTAACGAAAAAACGCTGATAAAGGGGGGTCCCTTTATCAGCGCTCAAAAAAGTGGTGATGAAGGGTGCCTTTATCGGTGCTAAAAAAAGCACTGATAAAATTACCCCTTTATCAGTGCTTATTTTTAGCGCTGATAAAGGGACCCCCTTTATCAGCGCTTGTTTAGTAGTGCTGATAAAGGGGGGGCATTTAACAGTGTTTTTTTGAAAGCGCTGATAAAGGGTCGAATTCAGAAAAATATATATTAATATATTAATATATTAATATAGTTATATTGATATAAATATAACATATAATTTTTAAATATATTTTAGATAAGTATAAATGTACATTTACACTTAATATACTTAATATATAAGATATTTAGTGAAAATGGCTTCTTAAAAAATTAAAAAATATTTTTAATTAATAATTTTCTAATTATTATGGAGTAATAGTCATTTAATTACAATTTGAAGACTAAAAAAATTAAAAAAAATTAAAAAAAGATCCAAAATATGTTGAAAACGCAACTCAAACTTCAAACGGCCATAACTTTTGATCCGGGTGTCCGTTTGAGCTCTACCACATATCAAATCGAAGCCTGCAACAAGATATACGTCTTTAAGAACTGGGAGGACCTTGGTAAATGGTTTTTTGAGGCCAAAAGAGGCCCGAAAGGCCTCCAAAACTGAGTTTTTAGTCGGGGTAACCCGATTTTTTAACATTTTGTGGATTTTCAGCCTCGTTTAAGGTGGTATTATTGGCTTTTTTTGGTTGTTACTGAATTTATTCCAATGTATTACATTCATATTGATATTATGTCTATGAAATTTTATCGTTTCTTATAATTCACTGCAATTTATAATCAAATATATAACTATATGTACATATTTTTTATATATTCACAGCTAAAAATTAAAATTTTAAAATAAATAATTAAATATATTTACATATAAAATATATTAGCTTTATATAAATAATAACTAATATCCATTTTATTTAAAATACCAATATATTAATATTTATATAACTACTATATATTAATATAACTATATATATATATATTAATCTAGATATATATATATATATATTAATATAACTACATATATATTAATATATATATATATTAATATCACTATAAATATATATATTAATATAACTATAAATATATATATTAATATAACTATAAATATATATATTCATATAACTATATATATATATTAATATAAATATATATTACTATACGAATAAATATAACTAAATATATATATATAAATAGAGATATATATTAATATAACTATACGTAGATATATTAATATAACTATATATAGACATATTAATATAACTATATATATAAATTAATATAAATTTATATTACTATACGAATAAATATTACTATATATATATAAATAGAGATATATATTAATATAGCTATATATATATATTAATATAACTATATATATATTAATATAACTATATATATATATATATTAATATAACTATATATATATATTAATATAAATATATATTACTATACGAATAAATATAACTATATATATATATATATAAATAGAGATATCATAAAAAAGAAAACAAATCAAAATAGAGTAGTGGTAAGGGCTTAGGCGCACAGGGGGGAGGTCTCGAGTTCAAAACCTGCTGGAGGCAGAGGCGCACGCATGGGGGTGGATGTGGGGGGATAGCGCTGATAAAGGGTGGATGGGGTGTGTGCGGGGCACTGAAGGGTGTGGAAAATGCTATTAAAAGTGGGGGATCAAGTGCTATAAAGCCCCCCGGATTGGAATGATTTTTTTAATTTTTTGTAATTTTTGTAATTTTTTTAACTTTTATCAGCGCTTTTTTAAAAGCACTGATAAAAGGTTCCTTTATCAGCACTAAAATGAAAGCGCTGATAAAGGAAGTGCTGATATAGGACCCCATTATCAGCGCTAAAAAAAGCGCTGATAAAGGGGTACTATTAACAGCGCTTTTTTTAGCGCTGATAAAAGGGTGTTTTATCAGCTCTTTTTTGAGCGCTGATAAAGGGGACCCCCCTTTATCTTCGCTGGCTTTAACAACGCTTTTCTAGCGCTGGTAAAGACCATTTTTAGCGCTGATAAAGGACGTATTTTTAGTAGTGGTGGATGACAGAAAACCCCAATACTCTGTCCCTCTATTACTCTATAAAATAACTATGATATAAAATGAGGGAGGAGGATGGAAATGTGGAGATCACAAGAAGAACATCAGGAAGAGAGCCAGTGTATGGATCTTTGTATTCCTGGAAGGTAAAAATCCACCTCATAACATTATGTTGAAATAAAAGAATCTTCAGCAAAACTTGAAACCCTTTACAGACACCATCCCATGGGAAATTAATGAATGTACCCTTTACGAACTAGTACATCACATAGAAAAACCTTATGCGAGAAAAACCCTTCCATGTGTAAAAAAGTACGACATGTTAGGGACATGGTCCCTAATTTTAAAATAATAGGCGAATGAAACCTAGACCCGCATAGCACCATGCAATACAGACGATACCATCACCTACATAGAAACTGCTATGTGGAGGGAACCCCATATCACATAAAATCATGTTATGCATAGTGGGACCTCATAGGGTTCTCTATGCTCCAACTCCCACAACTCCATTCCATCATCTCACCAGGACCCTTATTGGGGCCTCTATGAACTAGTCTAGAAACATCAGTTGAAGGCCTCTTCAAAAGCCTCCTAACATGTATGATCACAAAATCAGACACATTAGCGTGTCCTCTCTACTATACATACCTTTAGTAAGAGGAGTCACATGTATAACCTTAACAACAAGGCTGACCCCCATAATTTAATCTGGCCCACATTATTATGGTAATGAGGGTTCAGACCTTACAGGTACTCACATGAACCTCCCAATTATTGGCTGGGAGGGTGAGGATCACGCATGACTTTCCTGTTAATAGTTAATGGGATCCTCCCCTAAGAACCAATTTTATCCCATCCCACTTGAATTAATCCCAGTGTTTTTCTTGTGGGATTCAACTCTCTTGGTCTTCATCACCAGCCTATGATATAGCTAGATAGATCACGAGATGTGTTTATCCTAGATAGGAAAATAAAATATGATACATGCACACTCAAGGACCTCTTCTTATCCCTTTGGGCTTCAACACCCTATACATCATTGGATAAAGTGGTTCATGCGATCTTCATATCCACAACATCCTGTTGTTTCTCACACTGAGCATGACTCAAGTGGGCATAAAAGTTAGTGGCGATCATGATAGCTGCATGATCCCAATCCAAATGGGCCTTCCCCATAAATGTAATCCCCAACCATTATTCATATGGGCCTCCTATATGGTATACTCCCTAATCTTATCCACTCAAATAGGCCTTCTTCATAGATTTAAGCCCCAACCTCCATTCAAATGTCCTGATCCCATGAGTAATCCCCAACCAAATGCTCTTGTAGGCCTCCTATAATGTGCAATCCCCAAAATATTGAACTACATGGGATTTGATTCTAGAAAAATTTGGATATGTAGGAATCCTCCCTGAGGTCAAAACCAAAAATTCAAATTTACCCTAATGTTCTTCAGGACACATTACCTATAGAGTTATATCCACCTGGGAGAACACATATCTTATATGTCCCTTAGCCCCCCTCAATGTAACTTTCACAATATCCTTGACTAGACACCTTTCACCTAGTCTTCCTTTCCACATGACATTAAAATTCATGGTTGGGTCCTTGTCACACAAAATTAGAAGGTGATGTGCCCTGTTATGTGGAATTAAACTATATGGGTTATGATTCATTTTATGTGGATATATAGGAATCTCATTATATAGATTTGATCCTCACATGAAAAAAAATTCTGTCTCCATTGATGGGAACAAAAATCTGAGTGACTCACCCCGTGACATAAAACTAGTTTTGTCCAAATAAATGACCAAAAAATCTCTATTTCTTCCATAAAAGGGTAAAATTGATAGAGGAACTCAGATACATATAGATATCCCTATCAATGGAGAACCTTAGATACATAAAAATTATTCCTAACCCACACATGTTCATAATTGATCTCTAACTTAGGTTGATCAACATATACATACTTGGGTATGAAAAAAGGATTCGTGAACATATCTCAAATCTATAAGAGAGTCCCAAAATAAGAAATTGTTCCCCATAAAAGGGAGTGATGAGCCTAACCCCCCGTTATCTTGACCAATGAGAGTTCTTAAGTGTTATTGTCCAAGTTCACCATTGAATTATAGCCTTTGGAAAGTAGGTATATGAGTTGTCATGGATATGAAAGTCGTTGGGTGTTTCTGGTTCCGTGAAAAAAACCCATTGGAAATTGTTCGAAGATAATTTACTAGTCATGAGTGATTGTACAAGATTAAACCCCTATAATAAATCATTAGGAAAAAATGATCTTTTTTCAGAAAAAATATACATACGTACACATACATACATGCAGTTGTACATGTACATATATTTTATATTATTTAAATATATATATATATATATATTCATTTATAGCACTTATAAAGATGTGAATTTATCAATTATTTTATCTAGTGCATATAAAGGTAGCCCTTTTATCAGCACTTTCTACTTAGTGCTGATAAAAGCAGGCACTACTTAATCCATGAGTCGTGGTAGTGTGACAATCAAATACTAGTTTCTAGACCTCATCAGCATGAACCCCTTACAAGCTATGAAATATCCCTAGGAAACACATTCAAGTCCCCCATAGAAATGTAATATCATGAATACTCCATATAGCTGAAATTGTACCTTCACCAACTCTTCTACCACCTCTAAAAATTTAAAGCCCCTGAAATTCACAGAGCAATAGAATGAAATGTTCTAGACCGCCTCACCCGTTGACTCATCTCAACCCCATGGTCCCATTAGAACCATGTTTGGGTTACTTAGAGATCATTTGATGGGTATTTAAAGGATTATCATATTAAATAAGTTTAAAAATTATTACTATAAAATAATAATAAAAAATCATGATAAAACATAGGAGTGTATATTTCATTATTAAGGATCACTAAATACCACGTTAGTGAGTCTTTTGAGCATAGTAGAGTTTGAAATGATGGACCGGTTTTGAGGTAAATTTGAATTAAAATTGAATAATATTATTACATGATGATGATAATAATAATAATCATAATCAGTGTTATTTTTCTATACTATTTAGTGATCTTTAATTATCCATTCAGATGAGTTGGAGGCTGTCTTTTGCATAGAATGATGACTCAATGGTCTCAAAAAATTGTTATAGAGAATTAGGGAATATCATTGAAATTATGGAAGATTATTCTTGGAATAAATTTTTGAATATATGGAAGTTTTCAAAATCATTATGAATTAATGAATCTAGACCTCTTTGGAATGAGAGAGTTGGAAGCTAATTAGTGTAATGGATATATGAGGATTGTGTTCAGTTTAATGGTTTGAAAGAGAATTTTAAAGGGATATATTATAACTGTTTGGGATGTATAAATGTAATGGTGAATGAACGATGTTGTCTGGATGACATAAATTTTACAATCAATATCATGAAGTAGAATGATATTTTGTGTTATCCAAGAATGAAGAATTATGGAGGCCTACTATTAATGGTATTAATGGAGATTAAGTGATATTAATTTTATTTTAACTTAATAACATAACACCCATATTCTTTCTGGCCACACCCATTAAGGAATATCATTTAAACATAACAATACTCATCCACACCAAACCTATTTTCCTTCATGTGTTTCCCATTTAGGAATATCATTAAAACATAACAATACCCACCCATTGTGACATTACCCATCCAACAAGACCCATTTATGAATATCATTTGACCATGAAAATACCCAATGAGTATTATTGAGGAATATATGCCTCCCCATAGATAATAAGTTCCCACCTTCAATGTACCCTGATAGAAGACGCACCGAGGATGGATCTGCTGATCCTTCTATAGGTCATTATTAGTATTCTATAGCTGAAGATCCAATTAACTGATTCTCCTTTTGTAACCCATCCCATAGCTACCAACGTATTAATATTAACTCTCCTTTTACACATCTCAAGACGTTTACCACATGTCTCTTTTTGTGATGGATTCTTCTACGTAGTCTACATCAGGCTCCTATTAGTGTTCTTCACTCCAGGGTTCCTGGAGGTGCCTCTCACCATTCTAATCCCCCATTGTCCTCAACCTCCTCTCCCTATAAATGACCTTCTAGAAGACCAAGCATTGACTAAAGGCTTCTGTGGGATAATTTTTATCATCATTCAGCCTCCACCTAGTGCTACCAAGATCTGCACTGAGACGTTGGTCACCAGTTTGATCATCGATACACTTTCCAGTCTTTCTTTCTTTATTTTATTTTATTGTTTGTGCCGACTGATTTATTTTTAATGATTATTTATTTTTTATAGTTCCTATATATATTATGTCATCACTTTTTCTCAATATTCATATATTTATAATTATACCTATTTATATATTTATATATAAATATATTTATAAATGTATATTTAATGTATTTAAAAAATAAATATATTTATATATTTATATAATTATATTTATAAATATATTTCTAATTATTTACTATTTTATTTATTTATTATACTTATATATATTTATATAATTATAAATATATTTAAATAATTTTAAATATGTATTTATAATAATAATTATATATATATATATAAATATACATAAATATACATAAATAACAATAATTGATTTTTTACATAATTATAAATTCATTAAAATAATTATAGAATAATGGTAAGTATGGGTAAAAAAATTGGTAAGGGTAAGCTAAAGTTAAGGGTGATGTAAAGTTATGTAAGGGAAAAAAAGTTATGTAAGGGTAAATAGAAACTTTTAGATGTTATGTAAGGGTAAGTAATGGAAAACATAGTTTAAGTAAGGGAGAAAAAAAGTTATATAAGGGAAAACTAAAGTTATTTAATTGTAAAAAAATTTATGTAAGGGTAAAATAATATTATGTGAGGGTAAATAAGTTATTTAAGGGTCGAATAAAGTTATTAAGTTGAAAATTAATGTTAAATAAGGGTAAAAAAGTTATGTAATGGTAAAATAAAGTTATGTAAGGGTGAAACAATGTTATTTAAGTGTAAAAATATTAATCAAGGGGGAACTAAAGTTAAGTAATGGTAATAAAAAGTTAAGTAAGGGTAATAAAAAATTAATTAAGTGTAAACCTAAGTTAAGTAAGGGTTAAGAAAGTAAGTAATTGTAAAAAAATCTATGTAATCTTATCAAAAATATATTTAAGGGTAAAAAAAGTTAGGTATGGGTAAATTAAACATAGTTAAGGGTGAAAAAAAGTTACGTAAGGGTAAAATAATGTGAAGAGTAAACATATGTTAGGTAAGGATAAAAAATAAGTAATGGTAAAAAAAAGTAAGTAATGGAAAATAAAAGTTATGTAAGGGTGAAAAAAGTTATGTAAGTTTGAACTAAAGTTACCTAATGGTAAAAACATTATGTAATGGTATACTAAAGTTATGTAAGATAAATTCAATGTTATGTAAGGGTGGAATGAAATTATATACGGGTAAAAACATTAATTAAGTGTAAATTGAAGTTATTTATGCGTAAAAAAAGTTATGTAAGGGTAAGATAATGTAAATTAAGTATACATAGTATTTATGTAAGGGTAAAAATATGTTATGTAAGTGTGAAATAAAGTTAAGTAACTGTAAAACAATGTTATGTAAGGGTAAAAAAATTATGTGAGGGTAAAATAAAGTTATGTAAGGGTAAAAAAAAGTTATGAAAGATAAAACTAAAGTTATGTAAGGGTAAAAAATGCAATTTAATGGTAATAAAAAGTTAAAAACGGGTAAAAAAAAGCTATTTAAGGGTAAAAAAAATTAATCATGGGTAATATAAAGTTATGTAAGGGAAAGAAAATGTAATGTCCTGACCCCAGAAGCCCAGAGTCGGTGTATTATTACATAACATTAGCATGATCACAAGAGATCAATTCTCCAAAGACTGATTAGTTTAGTAGCCTTGGAAACACTAGATACATTCATAAGTCTTACATTACATCATAAAATGAAAAACTACTACAAAAACTTGTCTACATAGACCACAATCATATCCCCTCATACTATCCCTACGAGTCATTCATAAATTAATTCTTCATATCCTAGGAAAAATAAAACATAGAAAGGGGTGAACTCAGATGCTCAGTAAGGATAACAATATAGTAGAAACTTTCATAAATAAGCATAAACATTTAAGGCAATGTATAACTAAAAAAAAATCCTTTTAAACTTGAACTTTAGAATAATATGGCAAAAATAAAATGGAATAATTCCATTTACTTATTCACATAAATATTCTACTAGTCGAATAATAACCTACAATATCAATAACCGTTTTCATAATGATGGAATGCATAATTCCAGACTATCATAACCACATAGTCAAAGCCTTGTGCCAAGACTACAAAAAAGATTTTGTCAAGGCCTTGTGCCAAGACACTAGTTTGTCTCAAGAGACCTACTAATGCATCGAGGAGCTATAGCGGGCTCCACCCATCAGTTACTAAGTCCAATGCATTCCTTATATGAACAGGTTTAAACATAACAAGAACATTTGTATTAAAACTAGCATACTAAATGTCAATAATTTATACACAAACCATGAATGGTATAAAAATAGCACATCCACAGTCAAACATAACTCATTTGATAAAATATGGAAGATTGTATTGTATCAGATTAACCTCAATCGAGAATAATAAAGGATATTGACATAGATGAAAATAATAATCAAAACTATTAGAGAGAAATAACAACTTTTTTCTTGAAAACATTTAAAAGTATCACTATTTATCAAGAAGCCATTTAAAATAGATTTTTGAATCAAAGTATCTGATACCACTTTTAAACTTTGAAAATGAATTTTAAATTTAAAACATTAATGTCCATATAAATAAATCCTTCAAACCATTTTTAAAACATGGACATTAATGAGAAAGATTTAGAATTATAAATCTTTAAAACATTTAAAATGATATTTTAGTTAGAGTTACTAACCAAAAGAGAGACACTTGAATGCAAATAATTGAGGCAATAAAAACTTAGTAATATCATGATAATAAAGGGATTCATGATATACTATGTAAAATTATATTATATACACCATATAAAAGTGATTTGGTGTATAAAAACAAAGAAGTATCAATGTAATGTAAATTGAGATGAAATCTCTTATAAAGTTTGTATCCTTAGGTTAAGGATAAATAAATGACATAATTATGTGTGAAAAATATAAATACACTCAATATTATTGGATATTCAATGTAAATATATCATAGTAAATTCACACATATTCTTGTAAAAACAACACCAATGAATTGGATATTTAACTCAACAAATGGAGATTGAGTTAGAATTACTCTTATCAGGTTCATATCGATGACTTGAGAATTTATAAATGGAGTGATTATGGGTATAAAAATTATATCCACAAAAAGGGGAGTGGGAATTATGACATAATAAAATGAATAGTGATTCCACACATAATCTTGGAGTAAAATAATCAATGAAGAATGTGTAAAGCCAAATGAGTGGAAATTGAAATTTCAAATTCCATTATCGATTTGGTAACTTAAAAAACATACAACCATGAAATAAGGATCATAAAATGATGATGTAAATATCCATAAATTAAAGTATATTACACAATGAGTACCATCGTGGTCAGTACACACACCACATGCAATAAATAAGTGGCGAATAATGGAAATCTCAAGGAATTAAAAGTGAGATAAGATACCCCATACTTTGTACTTTTTCCTTGGTAGAGGGTAGGTTAACCTCCAGTATAGTGGTGAAATAATTTTTATTTAATTATACAAGAATCATATACATTAATATGGTATCATATATGATCTTTTAACATTGATTTGTTGATAATATCTTAGTATTATCGTCGTTTCGGGTGTTAACAGATTCATTTTCCTTTATATTATTTGTTACGTGAGCCATATTTGTTATGGATGGGATGTATATTATTCATATCTAGAATTATATCATGTCTCTAAACATTATTTTTAATCATAAAATGAAATTTATTCTTTAATGGATATGATGGGGAATGAATCTCATTGCATTCGTGGAGACGGTAATCCGTACGTACGCACGAGCGACAATATCATTCTTTTTATATTAAAATAATATATAATTGGATGGTATACCATATATACAGAATAATTATCTTGTTCTATTTAATATTTACATGAATTACACATCATTATTATACCCATCCAAATAATTATATATTGAATAACAATTACACCACGACGTGGAGATGGTAGGCCGTACGTACGCACGTATGGTGACATGTCATTCAAAGGATGGATAGAATACTGAATATGGTTGTAACATATTTATAATAACATAAATGTATATATAAGACACTGTAGTTATTATTTTAGAGTGGAAATAACAAATAAAGAAGAAGTGGAAGAAGAAAGGAACTTGAAAGAGGGGGGGGGGTGAAATCATAACCTCTTCTTCGGGTTCTTCCTTTTGATTTGATAAAAAGGGATCCTTAGATTGGATTTCTGACCAAAGGAGGGTCTATAGGATGAATTGAGGTAATTTTATAGGATATTTTTTCAGGGTTTGGCTGATCCAAAATGCTTTGAAGGTTTTAATTAGTGAGTAGGGGGAGTGCCCTTTTATAAGAGGGGTGAGAGGCACCTTAGGAAAAGCTAGAAATATTATTTTATAATAAATTCATATTCGGTTTATAATGGCTCCAAAGTAGATTATTCAAATTTTAATGTGGGTATAGGTCGAAAAGCACTCAACCAATATGTTTTAGACAGGTTTGGGTCACTATATTAACTTTATCTTTTTGATTTAACTCTTAGTTAAATAGTTTGACATTTACCATGTCTCTTTGTATTTTTATATTATATAGTTTTTAAAGTTACTATATACTTCCAAGATACCCCCAAGTGATCCATAAATGATAATCCTATAATTATATATGTTCTTTGGCCGAACCTTAGATTTTTAGGAATAGAATATCAATTAATAATATAATATTTGTTTTAGAAACTCATTTATGTCAATTTTGAAACTATTTAATAATTGATTCTTGTTAATGTCTTAAAAACTTTATCAATTTGAACCAAATAAATTTAAGTGATAATAACATGTCATATTAACTAATAAAATTCGTTTATTTCATCAAAACTTTCAAATTATATTTATTTTAACATTTATAATACCAATTATTTGATTCTTTAATTAATAAAAAAAATACTGTATCATTATTGTGTCATAAATAAATTTAATTATTCAATGTCTAAAAATTATAAATAAAATACCATTATGTAGGAAATATTTTTACCTTTCTAGTTAATATTTATAGTATAAAATATAACATATATAACCCTATGTAAAAATTGTTTTTCTAAAAGATATATGCTTATGTCATTTTTGTATTTACTTTAACTTAATTAGTATAAAGTGTCATTATCACTTAAAAGTGGCTCCATGGGGTCCCAAAATCTAACCAAATATTCCCATGGTCGGATATGTATCATCTAATAAGGTTAGGACATGTTTTATTGTAATTTAATATTATTATAATATTATTCTTTTACCCTTATTAACCGGATTTTCACTTTAACCATGGTAAATAAAATATTTACCGAAGTAATTATTAAAAATGTCTAAAAATAAAAGTTACCAATTTACAAAATTTTGACCTCATGATTCTAAATATGGAATCCATTTTTCTAAATTCAAAACATAGAAGTGGCAGAAATTAATTTAAAATTAATTCCCATTGTCAAAACAAAAAGCTTATTTTTAAGAAATAATAACTATCAAAAGATTGACTCTTGCCTATGTCCAGTTTAAATGTGAAATTATATCAAATGAACAACATTGGATTAAATGGTAAAAATATAATCTAATTGTACTTTAAAATCACCCAAATTAATAATTTATCACTATTAGTTATTTCGATTAAAAAAGTTATTTTAAATTAAAATTTAGTAATTTTAACTATTCATCAAAATATTAAAGTTATCAGAAAAGTACCAAAAATTCACCCTAAGCTAATTTAGATATTCTGAATCCAAAAATGATGTCCATTTTGAAAGATAAAATTTATAAAATTTCATAAAGTGTGTATTACTATTCATAATGGCTAGTTTGATTGGTTGTGGTGTTTTAGAACTCGAAGTTGCGTACAATACACGCTACTGTATTATTAAAAGAGAAGTGTACTGTGGAAGATTGGGCTGTTAAATTCTCCCCAACTTCAATAAATTCCACCCTCTCCATTTTTAAAATTGGTCTTGGGAATATAATGGAAAGTCCCACATTGGAAAATGAGTCAATAAAACTATCACTTTAAAAGAGAGAAAGAGAAGTACAAAGGTCACCTGAGATAACCTATACTAGGGTTCCATGTAGAAAGACATGGATCTAGATGATAAACTAAGTGTCAAGTTCTGATGAAGAGGTATAGAAAACATGATCAGGAGAAATTTAACAACTAGAAAACCACAAACTTGTGATGGGACAAACAGGTCATTAGTTTTCCAGTAGGAAAAGTAAATGGAAAACATTTTTTTGTTTTAAGTTACATTACATAAAGATAAGGAATTAATTTCTGAGATTGACTAAAAAATTAAAGATATATACTTACTTTTTAAGTAAAGTTTCATTCTTTAATAAATTTCTACTACTAACTCATTTTTAAAGGATGAGTATTCAAGAAGACATGGTCACACTGGAAGAGCTAGAATAAACTTCTATAGAATCACATGATCCACAAAGGATAAACTATATATTTACATTGTCTTTAGAGATTAATCAAAACCAAAATGGTTAGTATAAAATTTGATGATCCCCCAAAAGGATATTTCATTAGAGAAAGAAACAATAATATTAATTTTTAAAACTAAACCAACAATACCCAAAAGTTAAATAAATACCATTAAATAAACAATTGTCCTTAAAATCCTTCAATTGAAACCCAAAACATAAAAGAATTTGGTTATGTAGTCTTCCACGTTAAATTGTATCTCCAAATGACATCAACTACTCTTAAAGTCAAATACTTAAAAGTAATTAAATTAATCACATATTCTCTATTATTGGTTAATCATTTCCATAAATAAACCAAATCACCATAAATCCACAATAAAAACATAGATAAAAAACCACCATTAATCTTCAAATGAAATCCCATAGTATTATATTTTCCTTGCGCATATAGTGTTCCCAACAAAGAAAACATCTTACAAAATAACATTTATCACTTAATCACAGAATCATTTTCCTATACTAAGGGTATTTATTTGATAAGACATAATATCCCAAATCAACTTATTATTGATCAATAAAATCATTTAACTAAAAATAATTAGTCAGAATAACCAGGGATGCCACATAGTCCAGTGGTAGGTGATAAATCCCAATCGCACTTTGGTTGTGGGTTCGATTCCCATAGCTTTGTCTAATGCGACAGGTTGTCACACGGTCTACGTGTTGTCCATTTTCAAAAACTATATTTTATAAAATTACCAAAATGAGATAAATTCCTCAAAATAACCATAACATAATTTAACCACAAATGTTATCTCATACCTTTCATTTTCATCCCAAAATATAAAAACTTGTAATTGCCTCAAACCCAATGATCCTATAAAACCAAATTGTTATCTATAACTATATCCACAAGAGAAAAGATAAGTCTTCCTCAAATATCATTTTCACATGACAAACTTCAGGGATAAAAATACAAGAGAAAATTATTCCAAATTAATCCCATCAACAAGAAGTACTAATATTTTTAAAAATTTCTCCAACCATTTATTTCCACATAGCTTATTCTTTGACCAAGAAAATATCCTATAGAATATGGCATTCACTCGAGTAATGGCTAGGTCCCCTACATTTATGGAAAATGGCTGTAAATGGATTCTTGGGACCTTTTTTATTTTCTTCCATAATACTCTTCATTTTTCCTCGGAAATTCTTCACTTTATGCCCTTCTTTCCCACACATAAAGCATTTATTTGTTCCATTGAGACACTTTCCTCGGTGTCTCCTCCCACATTTCCTGCATAATGGAAACTGTGGATTATTTTCTCCATGGTCTCCATTGCTGGAGCTCTTATCATTCATCACATTTCTATTCTTTGGTGAGTCCGAGAGTTGGTTAATATATATGTTTTTGATCATATTTTTGGAAAACTGATTTGGAATGAACACGATATCTTTTACGCCTATCAACATTCCATTTTGTTTCTCATTTCCACCACTGTTCCCTCCTTGTACATCATTATAAAAGGTACTATGAATTCCTTGGAATCCATCCATTGACTAAAACCAGAAAAAATTGTGTGATAAACAGTAGTCATAAAATCTTTTAGAGAATATCATGACACCATATTCTTAATTTGAAACACCTTAGTATTAACAAAGGTCATTTATTCTCATATTATATTAAAATAATTCAAATCTATTTGCAAATAAAATGTAAATTATCCTAAGAATATCCCCCGGGAGTGTCATAACAAAGAGTGAAACAAGGCCCGTTTTCGTGCACCAATTCCCGCTCGAGTCTAGCTCAAAGCGGTGTTTTTAGGTTTTACCGCTAGGTAATCTATGCCAGAGCCGCCTCTACCTGCTCATATCTAGACAGGGATGTATTTCTCAGAAAACTCAAAAAATCTCTATAATACCAAAATTCTAGGAAGTTCTTCTATACTAATCTTCAAAGTCTATCTTAGGTCTATGTGATCTAATCAGAGTTTATCTAAATCTAGTATCCAAGGTTTGTACTAAACTTTCTCTGATACCAAGTGTAATACCCCAACCCCAGAAGCCCAGAGTCAGTGCATTATTACATAACATTGGCATGATCACAAGAGATCAATTCTCTAAAGACCGATTAGTTTAGTAGCCTTGGAAACACTAGATACATTCATAAGTCTTACATTACATCATAAAATGAAAAACTACAACAAAAACTTGTCTACATAGACCTTAATCATATCCCCTCACACTATCCCTATGGTTTATTCGTAAAATACTTCTTCATATCCTGGGAAAAATAAAACATAGAAAGGGGTGAGCTCAGATGCTCAGTAACGATAACAATATAGCAGAAACTTTCATAAATAAGAATAAACATTTAAGGCATTGTATAACTAAAACAAAGCCTTTTAAACTTGAACTTCAACATAATATGGAAAAAATAAAATGGAATAATTCCATTTAATTATTCACATGGATATTATACTAGTCAAATAATCACATGTAATATCAATAACCACTTTCATAATGATGGAATGCATAATGCCAGACTATCATAACCACATAGTCAAGGCCTTATTCCAAAACTACAAATAAGAGTTTGTAAAGGCCTTGTTCCAAGACACTAGTTTGTCTAATGAGACCTACTAATGCAACGAGGAGCTATAGTGGGCTCCCCCTGCCACTTACTAAGTCCAATTAATTTCTTATATGAATTGGTTTAAACATAACAAAAACAATTGTATTAAAACTAGCATACGAAATGTCAATACTTTATCCACAAACCATGAATGGTATAAAAATAGCACATCCACAGTCAAATATAACTCAATGGATACAATATGGAAGATTTTATTTTATCATATTAACCTCAATCGAGAATAATTAAGTATATTGACATAGATGGAAATAATAATCAAAACTATTATAGATAAATAACACCTTTTTTCTTGAAAACATTTAAAAGTATCACTATTTATCAAGAAGCCATTTAAAATAGATTTTTGAATCAAAGTGTCCCATAAAACTTTGAAACTTTGAAAATGAATTTTAATTTTAAAACATTAATGTCCATATAAATAAACCCTTCAAACCATTTTTAAAACATGGACATTAATGAGAAAGATTTAGAATAATAAATCTTTAAAACATTTAAAATGATATTTTAGTTAGAGTTCCTAACCAAAAGAGAGACACATGAATAAAAATAATTGAGGTAATAAAAACTTATTAATATCATGATAATAAAGGGATTCATGATATAATATGTCAAATTACATTATATACACCATATAAAAGTGATTAGGTGTATAACAACAAAGAAGTCTCAATGGAATGTAAATTGAGATGAAATATCTTATAAAGTTTGTATCCTTAGGTTAAGGAAAAATCAACGACATAATTATGTGTGAAAAATATAAATACACTCAATATGATTGGATATTTAGTGTAAATAAATCAGAGGACATTCACACATATTCTTGTAAAAACAACCCCAATGAATTGGATATTTAACTCAACAAATGAAGATTGAGTTACAATTACTCTTATCAAGTTCATATCGATGACTTGAGAATTTATCAATGGAGTGATTATTTGTATAAAAATTAAATCCACAGAAAGAGGAGTGGGAATTATGACATAAGCAAATGTATTGTGATTCCACACATAATCTTGGAGTAAAATAATCAAGGAAGTATGTGTAAAGCCGAATGAATGGAAATTGAAATTTCAAATTCCCTTATCGATTTGGTAACTTAAAAAACATACACCCATGAAATAATGATCATAAAATGATGATGTAAATATCCATAAATTAATTTATATTACACAATGAGTACAATCATGGGCAGTACACACACCACATGCAATAAATAAGTGGCGAACAATGGAAATCTCACGGAATTAAAATTGAGATAAGAAACCCTTTACTTTGTACTTTTTCCTTGGTAGAGGGTAGTTTAACCTTCTGTATAATGGTTAAATAATTGTTATTTAATTATACAAGAATAATATATATTAATTTGGTATCATATATGATCTTTTAACATTGATTTGTTGATAATATCTTAGTATTATTGTCATTTCGGGTGTTAACAGATTCATTTTCCTTTATATTCTTTGTTACGTGAGCCATATTTTTTAGGGATGGGATTTATATTATTCATATCCAGAATTATATCATGTCTCTAAACATTATTTTTAATCATCAAATGAAATTTAGTCTTGAATGGATATGATGGGGAATGAATCTCATCGCATTCGTAGAGACTGTAATCCGTACGTTCGCACGAGCGACAATATCATTATTTTGATATTAAGATAATAAATAATTGGATGGTATATTATATATACAGGATCATTATATTTTTATATTTACTATTTACATGAATTACACATCATTATTATACCCATCCAAATAATAATATATTGAATAACAATTACACCATGACGTGGAGACGGTAGGCCGTACGTACGCACGTATAGTGACATGTCATTCAAAGGATGGATAGAATACTGAATATGGTTGTACCATATTTATAATAACATAAAAGTATATAGAATAAACTAGAGTTATTATTTTATAGTGTAAATAACAAAGAAAAAAGAAGTGGAAGAAGAAAGGAACTTGAAAGAGGGGGGTGAAATCATTACCTCTTCTTCGGGTTCTTCCTTTTGATTTGATCAAAAGGGATACTTAGATTGACTTTATGAACAAAGGAGGGTCTCTAAGATGAATTTAGGTAATTTGAGAGAATATTTGGTCAGGGGTTGTCCAAGCCAAAAGGCTTTGAAGGTGTGAATTAGTGAGTAGGGGGGTTCCCTTTTATAAGAGGGGTGAGGGGCACCTTAGGAAAAACTAGAAATATTATTTTATAATAAATTCATATTAGGTTTCTAATGGCTCAAAAGTGGATTATTTAAAGTTTAAGGTAGGGATAGGTCGAAAACCAGTCAACCAATTGGTTTTGGAGAGGTTTGGGTCACTATATTAACTTTATATTTTTGATTTAACTCTTAGTTAAATAGTTTGACATTTACCATGTCTCTTTAAAGTTTTATATTATATAGTTAATAAACTTACTATATACTTCCAAGTGACCCCCAAGTGGTCCATTAATGATAAAACTATCATTATATATGTTCTTTGGCCGACCCTTAGATTTTTATAAATATAATACCAATTAAATATATAATATTTGTTTTAGAAACTCATTTATGTTAATTTTGAAACTATTTAATAATTGATTTTTGTTAATGTCTTAAAAACTTTATCAATTTGAACCAAATTAATTTAAGCGATAATAACATGTCATATTAACCAATAAAATTCGTTGATTTCATCAAAACTTTCAAATTATATTTATTTTAACGTTTATAAAACCAATTATTGGATTCTTTCATTAATAAGGAAAATACTGCATCATTATTGTGTCATAAATAAATTTAATTATTCTATGTCGGAAAATTATAAATAAAATACCATTATGTAGGAAATATATTTATATTTCTAGTGAATATTTTTAGTCTAAAATATAACATATATAACACTATGTAAAAATTGTTTTTCTAAAAGATATATGCTTATGTCATTTTTGTATTTACTTTAACTTAATTAGTATAAAGTATCATTATCACTTACAAGTGGCTCCATGGGGTCCCAAAATCGACACAAAGATTCCCATGGTTGGACATGTATCAACCAATAAGTTTAGGACACGTTTTAGGGTAATTTAATATTATTATAATATTATTCTTTTACCCCTATTTACTGGATTTACCCTTTAACCATGGTAAATAAAATATTTACCGAAGTAATTATTCAAAATGTCTAAAAATAAAAGTTACCGATTTACAAAATTTTGACCTCCTGATTCTAAATATGGAATAAATTTTTCTAAATTCAAAACATAGAAGTGGCAGAAATTAATATAAAATTAATTCCCGTTGTCAAAACAATAAGCGTGTTTTTAGAAAATAATGACTATCAAAAGATTGGCTCTTGCTTATGTCCAGTTTAATTGTGAAATTATGTCCAATGACCAAAATTGGATTAAATGGTAAAAATATAATCTAATTATACTTTAAAATCACTCAAATTTATAATTTATCACTATTAATTATTTCGATTAAAAAAGTTGTTTTTAATTAAAATTTAGTAATTTTAACTATTCATCAAAATATGAAAGTTATCAGAAAAGTACCAAAAATTCACCCTAAGCTAATTTTGATATTATAAATCCAAAAATGAAGTCCATTTTGAAAGATGAAATTTATAAAATTTCATAAAGTGGGTATTACTATTCATAACGGTTAGTTTGATTGGTTGTGGGGTGTTAGAACTCGAAGTTGCGTACAATACATGCTACTGTATTATTCAAAGAGAAGTGTATTGTGGAAGATTGAGGTGTTACATTCTCCCCTCCTTCAATAAATTGCATCCTCACAATTTTTAAAATTGGTCTTGGGAATATAATGGAAAGTCCCACATTGGAAAAAGTGTAAATAAAACTTTCACTTTAAAAGAAAGAAAGAGAAGTACAAAGGTCACCAGAGATAACCTGTACTAGGATTCTATGTAGAAAAACATGGATGTGGATGATAAACTAAGTGTCAAGTTTGGATGGAGAGGGATAAAAAACATGATTAGGAGAAATTTAACAACAATAAAACCACAAACTTGTGATGGGACAAACAGGTCATTAGTTTCCGAGTAGGAAAAGTAAATGGACAATATTTTTTTTGTTTTAAGTTACATTACATAAAGATGAGGAATTAATTTCTGAGATTGACTAAGAACATAAATAGATATACTTAATTTAAGTAAAGTTTCATTCTTAAATAAATTTCTACCACTAACTCATTTTTAAACGATGAGTATTCAAGAAGACGTGGTCACACTGGAAGAGCTAGAATAAACTTCTATAGAATCACATGATCCACGAAGGATAAACTATATATTTACCTTGTCTTTAGAGATTAATCAAAATCAAATGGTTAGTATAAGATTTGATGATCCCCCAAAAGTATATTTCATTTGAGAAAGAAACACTAATCTTAATTTCTAAAACTAAACCAACAATATCCAAAAGTAAAATAAATACCATTCAATAAACAATTGTACTTAAAATCCTTCAATTGAAACCCAAAACATAGAAGAATTTGGTTATGTAGTCTTCCACGTTAAATTGTATCTCCAAATGACATAAACTACTGTTAAAGTCAAATACTTAAAAGTAATTAACCTAATCACATATTCTTTATTATTGGTTAATCACTTCTATAAATAAACCAAATCACCCTAAATCCACAATAAAAACCTAGATAAAAATCCACCATTACTCCTCAAATGAAATCCCATAGTATTCTATTTTCGTTGCGCATATAGTGTTCCCAACAAAGCGAACATCTTCCAAAATAACATTTATCACTTAATCACTGGATCATTTTCCTATACTAAGGGTATTCATTTGATAAGACATAAGATCCAAAATCAACTTATTATTGATCAATAAAATCATTTAACTAAAAATAATTAGTCACTCTAACCAGGGACTTCACGTAGTCTAGTGGTATGCGATAAATCCCAATCGCACTTTGGTTGTGGGTTCGATTCCCACTACTTAGTCTGACGTGACAGGTTGTCACACAGTCTGCGTGTTGTACTTTTTCAAAAACTATATTTTATACCACTACCAAAATGAGATAAATTCCTCAGAATAACCATAACATAATTTAACCACAAATGTTATCTCATACCTTTCATTTTCATCCCAAAATATAATAACTTGTAGTTGCCTCAACCCCAATGATCATATAAAACCAAATGTTTATTTATAACTATATCCACAAGAGAAAAGATAAGTCTTCCTCAAATATCATTTTCACATGACAAATTGCAGGGTTACAAATACAAGAGAAAATTATTCCAAAGTAATCCCATCAATAAGGAGTACTAGTACTTTTAAAAATTTCTCTAACCACTTATTTCAAAATAGCTTATTTTTTGACCAAGAAAATATCCTATAGAATAGGGCATTCACTCGGGTAATGGCCAGGTCCCATGTATTTATGAAAATGACTATAAATTGATTCTTGGGACCATTTTTATTTTCTTCCACAGTACTATTCATTTTTCCTCGGAAATTCCTCACTTTATACCCTTCTTTCCCACACATAAATCATTTATTTGTTCCATTGAGACACTTTCCTCGGTGTCTCCTTTCACATTTCCTGCATGATGGAAATTGAGGATTCTTTTCTCCTTGGTCTCCACTACTGGAGCTCTTATCATTCATCACCTTTCTATTCTTTATTGAGTCCTGGAGTAGGTTAATATATATGTTGTTGATCATATTTTTGGAAAACTAATTTGGAAAGAACACGATATCTTTGAAACCAATCAACATTCCATTTTGTTGCTCATTTCCACCACCATTCCCTCATTGTATATCAGTCTCAAAGATACTATGAATTCCTTGGAATCCAGCCATTGACTAAAACCATAAAGCATTGTGTGAGAAACAGTAGTCATAAAATCATTTAGAGAATATCATGAAACCATATTATTAATTTGAAACACCTTAGGATTAACCAACATCATTTATTCTCATCTTATATTAAAATAATTCAAATCGGTTTGTAAATTAAATGTAAATTATCCTAAGCATATCCCCCAAGAGTGTCATAAAAAAGAGTGCAGCAAGGCCCATTGTAGTGCACCCGTTCCCATTCAAGTTTAGCTCAAAGAGGTGTTTTTGGGTTTTACCCTTAGGTACATCTGTGTCAGAGCCGCCTCTACCTGCTCATATCTAGATAGGGATGTATTTCTCAGAAAACTCACACAATCTATACAATACCAAAATTCTAGGAAGTTCTTCTATACTAATCTTCAAAGTCCATATTAGGTCTATGTTCTCTAATTAGAGTTTATATAAATCTAGTTTCCAAGGTTTGTACTAAACTTCCTCTGATACCAACTGTAACACCCCTACCCCAGGAGCCCAAAGTCAGTGCATTATTACATAACATTGGAATGATCAAAAGATATCAATTATATAAAGACCAATTAGTTTAGTAGCCTTGGAAACACTAGATACATTCATAAGTCTTACATTACATCATAAAATGAAAAACTACAACAACAACTTGTCTAAATAGACCACAATAATATCCCCTCATACTATCCCTGCAGGTCATTCATAAAATACTTCTTCATATCCTGAGAAAAATAAAACATAGAAATGGGTGAGCTCAGATG
Organism: Viscum album; assembly: GCA_963277665.1. Taxonomy (NCBI): domain Eukaryota; kingdom Viridiplantae; phylum Streptophyta; class Magnoliopsida; order Santalales; family Viscaceae; genus Viscum; species Viscum album. The sequence continues at coordinate 425,323,329 of OY728134.1, forward strand.
CTCAGTAAGGATAACAATATAGCAGAAACTTTCATAAATAAGCATAAACATTTAAGGCAATGTATAACAAAAACAAAAGCCTTTTAATCTGGAACTTCAGCATAATATGGCAAAAATAAAATGGAATAATGCCATTTACTTATTCACATGGATATTATACTAGTTGAATAATAACATGCAATATCAATAACCACTTTCATAATGATGGAATGCATAATGTCAGACTATCATAACCACACAGCCAAGGCCTTGTTCCAAGAATACAAATAAGATTTTGTCAAGGCCTTGTGCCAAGAAACTAGTTTGTCTCATGAGACCTACCGATGCATCGAGGAGCTATAGAGAGCTCCACCCATCACTTATTAAGTAATATGCATTCCTCATATGAACAGGTTTAAACATAACATAAACATTCATATTAAAACTAGCATACGGAATGTCCATACTTAATTCAAAAACCATGAATGGTATAAAAATAGCACATCAACAGTCAAAAATAAATCATTCGATACAATATGGAAGATTGTATTGTATCAGATTAACCTCAATCAAGAATAATAAAGGATATTGACATAGATGAAAATAATAATCAAAACTATTAGAGAGAAATATCGCCCTTTTTCTTGAAAACATTTCAAAGTATCACTATTTATCAAGAAACCATTTAAAATAGATTTTTGAATAAAAGTGTCCCATACCACTTTGAAACTTTGAAAATGAATTTTAATTTTAAAACATTAATGTCCATATAAATAAATCCTTCAAACCATTTTTAAAACATGTACATTAATGAGAAATATTTAGAATAACAAATATTTAAAACATTTAAAATGATATTTTAGTTAGAGTTCCTAACCAGAAGAGAGACACTTGAATACAAATAATTAAGGTAATCGAAACTTTGTAATATAATGAGAATAAAGGGATTCATGATATACTATGTAAAATTACATTATATACACCATATAAATGTGATTTGGTGTATACTAACAAAGAAGTATCAATGGAATGTAAATTGACATGAAATATCTTATAAAGTCCGTATCCTTAGGTTAAGGATAAATCAACGACATAATTGTGTGTGACAAATATAAATATACTCAATATGATTGTATATTCAGTGTAAATCAATCAGAGGACATTCACACATATTCTTGTAAAAATAACACCAATGAATTGGATATTTAACTCAACAAATGAAGATTGAGTTAGAATTACTCTAATCAAGTTCATATCGATGAATTGAGAATTTATCAATGGAGTGATTATTTGAATAAAAATTATATCCACATAAAGGGGAGTGGGAATTATGACATAATCAAATGAATAGTGATTCCACGCATAATATTGGAGTAAAATAATCAATGAAGTATGTGTAAAGCCGAATGAGTGGAAATTGAAATTTAAAATTCCCTTATCGATTTGTTAACTTAAAAAACATACACCCATGAAAGAAGTATTGTAAAATGATGATATAAATATACATAAATTAAATTATATTAAACAATAAGTATAATCCGGGGTAGTACTCACACCACATGCAATAAATAAGTGGCGAACAATGGAAATATCACGAAATTAAAAGTGAGAAAAGAAACCCCTTACTTTGTACTTTTTCCTTGGTTGAGGGTAGGTTAAACTCCTATATAATGGTGAAATAATTGTTATTTAATTATACAAGAATCATATACAATAATATGATATCATATATGATCTTTTAACATTGATTTTTTGATAACATCTTAGTATTATCGTCATTTCGGGTGTTAACAGATTCATTTTACTTTATATTCTTTGTTACGTGAGCCACATTTGTTATGGATGGGATGTATCTTATTAATATCCAGAATGATATCATGTCTCTAAATATTATTTTTAATCATCAAATGAAATTTATTCTTGAATGGATATGATGTGGAATGATTCTCATCGCGTTCGTGGAGACGGTAATCCGTACGTACGCACGAGCAACAATATCCTTATTTTGATATTAAAATAATACATAATTGGATGGTATATAATATATAAATAATCATTATATTGTTATATTTACTATTTACATGAATTACACATCATTATTATACCCATCCAAATAATAATATATTGAATAACAATTACACCACGACGTGGAGACGGTAGGCCGTACGTACGTACGTATAGTGACATGTCATTCAAAGGATGGATAGAACACTGAATATTGTTGTACCATATTTATAATAACATCAAAGTATATATAATACACTTGATTTATTATTTTAGAGTGGAAATAACAAAGAAAGAAGAAGTGTAAGAAGAAAGGAACTTGAAAGAGGGGGGGGGGGGTGAAATCATTACCTCTTCTTTGGGTTCTTCCTTTTGATTTGATCAAAAGGGCTCCTTAGATTGGATTTTTGACGAAAGGAGGGTCTCTAGGATGAATTGAGGTAAATTTAAAGGATATTTGGGTAGGGTTTGGCCGATCCAAAAGGCTTTGAAGGTGTGAATTAATGAGTAGGGGGAGTTCCCTTTTATAAGAGGGGTGAGGGGCACCTTAGGAAAAGCTAGAAATATTATTTTATAATAAATTCATATTCGATTTATAATGGCTCCAAAGTCAATTATTTAAATATTAAGATGGGTATAGGTCGAAAACCACTCAACCAATAGGTTTTAGACAGGTTTGGGTCACTATATTAACTTTATCTTTTTGATTTAACTCTTAGTTAAATAGTTTGACATTTACCGTGTCTCTTTGTATTTTTATATTATATAGTTAATAAACTTACTATATACATCCAATAGACCCCCAAGTGGTCCATTAATGATAAAAATATAATTATATATGTTCTTTTGCCGAACCTTATATTTTTAGGAATAAAATATCAATTAATAATATAATATTATTTTTAAAAACTCATTTATGTCAATTTTGACATTATTTAATATTTGATTTTGGTTAAAGTCTTAAAAAATTTATCAATTAGAAAAAATTTCATTTAAGAAATCCTAACATGTCGTATTTACCAATAAAATTCATGGATGTTATCAAAACTTTCAAATTAAATTTATTTTAACATTTATAATACCAATTATTTTATTCTTTCATTAATAAGGAAAATACTGCTTCATTATTGTGTCATAAATAAATTTAATTATTCAATTTCTAAAAATTATAAATAAAATAAAATTATGTAGGAAATTTTTTATATTTCTAATTAATATTTATAGTAAAAAATATATCATATATAACCCTATGTAAAAATTGTTTTTCTAAAAGATATATGATTATGTCATTTTTGTATTTACTTTATCTTAATTAGTATAAAGTGTCATTATCACATACAAGTGGCTCCATGGGGTCCCAAAATCGACCCAATGATGGCCATGGTCGGAAATGCATCAACCAATAATGTTAGGACACGTTTTATGGTAATTTAATATTATTATAATTTAATTATTTTACCCTTATTTACCAGATTTAACCTTTAACCATGGTAAATAAAATATTTACCGAAGTAATTATTCAAAATGTGTAAAAATAAAAGTTACATATTTACACAATTTTGACCTCCTGATTCTAAATATGGAATCCATTTTTCTAAATTCAAAATACAGAAGTAGCAGAAATTAATTTAAAATTAATTCCCATTGTCAAAACAAAAAGCGTGTTTTTCTGGGAACCTGCAGTTGCTGGGGCCTCTGCCATCCTTGCAAGCATGATGCTCACTGCGGAACGTGGATGGGATGGTATCATTATTTATTCTGACTGCCTCTTTGTTATCAATGCCATTAACCACAATGACGCTGGAATCCAGCCCTTTGGCTTTGTCATCAGGAGAATCCACTCGCTGCGCTAAGGCTTCTCTTGTTGCACCTCCTCATTTACCAAAAGGGGAGGAAACAATGCGGCCCATCAGATGATGGACTTTGACCCCTTCAATGTCAACCAGCTATGGCTGGACAATTTCCCTTCATGGCTCTGCTGATGTACGACTGCTGATCTGCGTACTTAATATTATCCTTCCCTCTTCTCAAAAAAAAGTCTAGAAATAAAACTTACCTATTTACACATTTTGGACCTCCTGATTCTAAATATGGAATCCATTTTTCTAAATTCAAAACAAATAAGTGGCAGAAATTAATTTAAAATTAATTCCCGTTGTCAAAACAAAAAGCGTGTTTTTAAGGAATAATAACTATTAAAAGATTGGCTCTTGCTTATGTCCAGTTTAAATGTGAAATTATCTCAAATGACTAAAATTGGATTAAATGGTAAAAATATAATCTAATTATACTTTAAAATAACTCAAATTCATAATTTATCACTATTAATTATTTCGATTAAAAAGTTCTTTTTAATTAAAATTTAGTAATTTTCACTATTCATCAAAATATGAAAGTTATCAAAAAAGTACCAAAAATTCACCCAAAGCTAATTTCGATATTCCGAATCAAAAAATGAAGTCCATTTTTAACGATAAAATTTATAAAATTTAAAAAAGTGGGTATTACTATTCATAACGGTTAGTTTGATTGGTTGTGGTGTGTTAGAACTCGAAGTTGCGTACAACACTTGCTACTGTATTATTCAAAGAGAAGTGTACCGTGGAAGCTTGGGGTGTTATAGAAAAAGTTTAGTGTGGGTAAGAAAAATTTATATAAGGGTAAATAGAAGTTATGTAAGGGTAAAAAAAGTTAAGAAAGGGTAAAAAAAATCTATGTAAGGTCAAACTAAAGTTATGTAAGGGTAAAAAAGGTTATTCAATGGTAAAATAATGTTATTTAATTATAAATTAATGTTATGTAAGGGTAAAAAAATCTAATTAAGTGTAAAATAATGTTACGTATGATTAAACAAAAACCCGAATAGGTTACATAATGGTAAATTAATGTTATTTAAGGGTGAAAAAACATTGTGTAATGGTAAAATAATGTTAAGTAATGTTGAATGAAAGTTAAGGGTAATATAATGTTATGTAAGCATACAAAGATGTTAATTAAGGGTTAAAAAATGTTATTTAAGGGTAAAATAATGTTAATAATAATACAATATGTATCAATTAAATTTAATTAAATTTGTTTTGGATGTTGTAAATTAAATATTGGTTACCATGAGTTGGTTTTGTTTAAATATGCTATTTTATTGAATAATGGTTTTCTACATTCAATTTCACTATAAAGGGTGGTATTGATCATCGAAGGATGTGGGCCTTGAGAAAAAAATTGATTGAGTATAAAGGAGAAACATATAAGTTTTGTAAATTTAAATTTATATATTCATATAAATTTTAAAATAGAATTTAATTTTCTCACTAAATATGTTTTTATACATTTAAATTGTGAAACATTAGAATAAATCATCATCGAAGCCCCTCAGTACCACAACCCAATGTATAAACAACACTTACACTCCATGAATGTCATGTATATCATCTTGGTTTCATAACTATAGGCATGGGTTTCTCCTCATGTTGTTCCCCTACCTCAACCAAGGGCATATATGGATATAGTTCTGATACTGTTGTGTATTACTCTATTGATGATGGAAACTAAATATGTAGTGTTGTGGGTGCCTCTAAATACAACTAATTAGAGGAATTCCCAACATCATATGAGTATCCATATGGAAAATAATGTAGATTCCTGAAAGGATCTTCTAGAGATGCTAGAAATATGTTATCAAGGAAGTCATCACTAACGGAAGAGTCACCCGAGGTTTGTAGAAGCTGTGATATCATAGCCAAGTCCCACATAAATTATGCTATATAGATTCCTACTATAGGATGTATCTATGAGTAATGTTTATGTGATGTATGAGTATAAATATATGGAACATAAACCTCTCACAAATATGAGTGGTCAACTGTTTATTGTGTCTGATCCTTTCCCTATGGTGCAAAATATCTATAGGATCCTCTCTCAAGTGTCACTATCTCTATCATCTTCTATACATTTACATATGTTTGAATCTATTTACTCTATATGGGGGTGATGGTGGAGGTTTATTATCCTTAGTGGGAACAAAAGGAGCATCATCATCCCCGAGTGCCTCAGTCAAAGCATGTGGATCGGAATAAAGTTGTGGCTCCTCTTTATAGACACTCTAATGTATGTAATGTATAGGATCACTAATAGACATCGGGTATGGGTGAACTATATATTATCCAATAAATTCCTCTTCATGTGGATCAATAATATGTACAATTTGATCATGTTTTTCTGACTTTAAATTAAGTAATAGTCAAATTAATATGAAACATGACCTAAATAATATAATATATTTTAATAATCATACTGCTAAATTTATATAATATGGAATGTAAGGTACATGATTATGTTTATTAGGAACCAATTTTGAAAATATCCTTGATTAACTAACAGGAAGCATGCTATGTGATATCTGTGCTAAGAGATACAATATTCGGAAAGCATATCCCAACAATCATTGTAACATGAATGATACTATGTAAACATCTTCACATGTCTACCTATAATCTTAATAGAATGTAATCCATAAAACTATTATAGCGACCCAAACTTTACATACATGGGTAATACTTCAAAATTGAAGCATACTTATTACAACATATAACAAAACCATGAAAGGACCGTATAGGTATAGTGTCTTTAGAAACTAGGAAACATAAACAACTGGTTCATAAAGCATCTACACTGTCTCCCATTTATTTCAACATATCTATAATCCCTTTTTGGAATATCTTACTTAATAACCTTCTTCCTAACCTGGGGAAAGAAAAAATACAAAATGGTGAGCTCAAATGCTCAGTAAGGGTAAACAAAAGAAATATCAATCACATCAAATTTATAAGAACATAACATTTTGGAAATCTTACCCTGAAAAAGAGATCATAATTTCATAACATGGGATAAATCATGGTAGTGAAATGTAATCCCAATAATCATAACTTAAAACATGAAATTTTTTGGCATACACACATAATCATAGAGAATCATTTCTTATTAGTCAAGACTCATAGCCAAGACTATCTTAGTGGACAAAGTCCATTTCTGAACCGAGTTCACTCCTCGTTTCAGTCCTGTTTCACTGAACCGGTTTAACCTGCCCTTCCAGCCATGTCTATCTCATGAGATATAAAATCTTTACCCAATTCATTGGAGAGAGATATAGGTACCACCCATCTTATAATGATACCATTCTTATGTGTGCCACAAAATCATAAACCATACATCATAGCATAACCCATGTAATAAAAATAGGAATCTTAAACATCATGACATCATAAAACAATTAATATAAGATAAAGGAATTATTAAAAATATTTCCATCACAACATAATCAAATCAATGTAATAATAGGGATAGAAACTAAACCCTATATTATCTTAGATGGAAAATAATTTTGATAAAACACTTGAACTCCATTCTTGAGGAAAATATCCTTCCTACTTCAAAAACATTTTTCCTTTCTTAACATGTCATACAATTTTAAAATAAAATAAGTTGATTAAAAATAAACTTTAAAACTTGTAAAGGAAGATTCTTGGAAATAATGTTTTAAAAATCCATTCATGTTGTATAAGTTAAAAAAACATTCTTCTCGTACTTTTGTCAGAAAAGTAAAAAAGTACCTCGTACGAAAAATGACAAAAGATTCCTTTAATATCTTTTACTAAAAACTCACCTAAGGATAAAATTGGATTAAAAAAATTGTAGGTGGATGGAAATAAAATTACATATTTAGGAAACATGGATGTGGATGATAAAATACACCCCAGTAAATACCAAAGTATAAACAATCTCGGATAAAAATGAGATTGTGATATTTTCCCTTACCTTAGGTCTGATATGCTTTGCACGTGTCCGAACCTCCTGTATAATGATTTAAATAATTTTATTGACTTATTCCAGAATCATAATTTTTGTTATTATATCATATACGGTCATATTCTTAGCTTCTTATTAGTAATATTTCATTACTACTTGTTATTCGGGTGTTTATTACTTTTTTGTTCTTATGCATGTTTTGTCGAATAAATTATTATTCCTCTTTATAGGATATAGATACATCATTTAAATAATGGTATTAGTGTAATATATATCATATTAATTCATTAAATTAATTTATATAATCATTATTCAATGAAGATCAAATAGAACGAGTCGCATCACATCGTGGAGACGGTAGGCCGTACGTACGCACAAGCGATGATATCATTCCCATGATCATGGAATTGTATTGAAGTGTATGTATACTATTTCAGAATCAATATAACTTTACAATAATCATATATAGTTATTTATTTTCACCAGTATACCCATCCAAGTAAGGTGGTGGTGGAAAATAGATTACACCATGGCGTGGAGACGGTATTCCGTACGTACGCACGCGCGGTGATTTCATTTTCCGTAGGATGGATAAGAGGTGAAATAGGGTTGTTTCATATTTATAATAACATATCAGTATATGAGGGATACTGATGTTATTACCTCATAATGAAACAACTAAAGAAGAGGGAGTAGAAGAAGAATGGAACTTGAAGAAAACGGTAGAAGGTATTACCTCTTTCTCGAAGTGCCTCCTTTAAACTTTCTCTTAAGGCACTAGAGTTGGTCTTTTGAGAAGACCAGTACCTCTAGTAGGTTTCTAAGGAAGTGGGGAAGTAAAATGGGCAGGGTTTGGCCGATCTTGAAGGCTAAAATTGGTGTGAGGAAGAGAGGGAGGAGGTGCCTTTTATAAGGGAGGAGAGGGGCACCTTTGGAAAGTGTGGAAATATTATTTTATTATAAACTTATCTTCGGTTTCGAAAGGTCCAAAAATCATTAAAGATTAAGATAAGATGACTCATGGTCGAAATAAAATCATCCAATCAGAATCGGACATGTTTTGGAAAATATTTTAATCATTATAATCTTATTTATTTAAATCATCTATTAATGAGGTAAATACTTCATCATTATTGTGTCATAAATAATTTAATTTATTTTTTTATAAAAATTATAAAAAAATATCATTATGTAGGAAATCCTTTTAGATTTCTAATGAATATTTATAGTAGAAAATATATTTTATATAACCCCTTATAAAAATTAATTACTAAAATATTTTTGTTTATGTCAATTTTATCTTTACATAAATTAATCAATCCAAATTGTCATTGTCACTACCAAGTGGCTCAATGGGGTCCCAAAATCGACCCAAGGATGCCCACGGTCAGCCAATACTCATACAATAAGGTTAGGATAAGTGTCAAGGTAATTTTGAATTATTATAATATTCTTTTAATCTTGAATTACCCTATTTACCTTTAACCGTAGTAAATAAAAAAAATTACCGTAGTTACTATTCATAATATTAAAAAAATAAAATTAACCTATTAACATAATTTGGACCCACTGATTCCAAATATGGAATCCATTTTTCAAAATTCAAAACACAGAAGTTGCAGTAATTAATTTAAAATTAATCCCGTTGTTAAGCAAACGGGTTTTAAAAGTTAAAACATTGCCAAAGATTGAAATGTTTTTACCTATGAATTCAATGTAAAATTAATGCTAATTACCTAAATTATATTAAATGGTAAAAATATATTCTATTTATACTTTAAAAACATTCAATATTATAATTTAACCATATAAAGTATTGCGATGAAAAAAGTTGTTTTTAATTAAAATATAGTGTGTTTTTACTATTCATTAAAATATGAAAGTTATCAAAATAATATGAAAAATTTATCCAAAGTAAATTTTTATATCCTGATTCTAAAGAAGAATTTTAATTTTTCAAATTGAAATTATAAACTTTTCAAAAACTACAATTAATGTGGATGCGACATCAAAAGATGGTAAAACTGCATTTTTTGAAAAATACTTCTTTTATCCAAAAAACTGATTTTGTTTTCATACCTCATTCTAGAAAATGTATAAGATGAATTAAAATGTTATAAAATAAAAAATTTAGTTAATAATATTCATAACAGCTAATATTATAATATATCGTTGTTTAGTGAAACTCGGTATTGCGTACGACACAAGCTATCGAGGAAGGGCGTGATTGCGTGTAAAGCAAGCCAAGCCAGTGTTGTGTGTAGTGAAAGATTCCTTTGATGATTTATATAACATAAAAACAAAATATTTCTCATAAAAGTCTCGGGTGTTACATTCTACCCCCCTTAAAATGAATTTCGCCCTCGAAATTCGTCACTTCGTAACAAACAGATGATGGTACCTCTCCCTCATCATATCCTCAAGTTCCCCTGTAGCTTCTACTAATTGGTGGTTCCTCCATAAAACTTTCACCAAGCGAGTGGTCTTGTTCCGTAAGACTTTTTCACTACGATCCAGAATCTCTATCGGCTGTTCTTCATAAGAAAGATCTTGTTCCAGCGGTATAACTTCTGAGCTGAGTACATGTGAAGGATCAGGTATGTACTTTCTCAGGAGAGATACATGGAACACATTGTGAACTTGAGAGAGATTCGGTGGAAGCAAAAATCGGTAAGCTACCTTCCCAACACGATCCATAATTTCAAAAGGACCCATATATCTAGGGCTCAACTTTCCCTTCTTTCCAAATATCATTACTCTTTTCCAAGGAGATATTCGTAAGAACACTTTATCACCCACTTCAAACTCTAGGTCTTTTCTTCGGTTGTCGGCATAACTTTTTTGTCGACTCTGAGATTCTCTTATGTGTTGTTGAATAGATCTGACCTTTTCTACCATTTCATCAACAAGATCAGGTCCTAATAGCTTTCTTTCCCCAACTTCATCCCATCAAGTTGGAGTCCTGCATTTCTTTCCATAGAGAGCTTCATAAGGAGCCATCTGAATACTGTAGTGAAAGCTATTATTATAAGAAAATTCCACCAAAGGTAGGTTTTGATCCCAGCCACCTTTGAAATCCATAGAGCAAGCTCTCAACATATCTTCTAGAGTTTGAATTGTCCTCTTAGACTGACCGTCTGTCTGAGGATGATAAGCAGTGCTGAAACTCAACTCTGTATCTAGAGTATGCTGAAGACTTCTCCAGAACTTTGAGGTAAACCTCAGATCCCGATCAGATATAATATAAAGTGGTACTCCATGCAATATTACCACTTCCTTTACATATATCCTGGAAAGCTGATCTAGAGAGAAATCCTCTCTAATAGAAATGAAGTGTGGATACTTTGTAAGACGATCAACTATGACCCAGATAACATTATTGCCTTTGGATGTTTTAGGAAGTCCAGTGACAAAGTCCGTAGTGATGTTTTCCCATTTCCATTCAGGTATGAGTAATGGTTGTAACATCCCCTTAGACTTCTGTCTCCCAGCTTTAACTTGCTGACAAACCAAGCATCGAGAGACATATTCAGCAACATCTCTTTTCATGCCATCCCACCAGAAGTACTCTTTCAGGTCCCTATTCATCTTCGTGCTTCCATGATGAATAGAGAATGAAGAACTATGAGCCTCATCCAGCAGCTCCTTATTTAATTTGGGGATGGGAGGAACACAAACCCGATTCCTGAACTTTATTATCCCATCACAATCAAGGTTGAATTCAGGAACATTTCTCACCTTCTTTTGTAACTCGACATCTTCTTTCTGCGCCTCTTTAATCTTCACATGTATAGATGGTTGAATATTCATTTGAGAAAGATACAATTTTTCCCCTTTCATTATAATTCCAAGATCCATCCTTTGTAAATCCATAAATATTGGATCTTTTATGATCCTCATCATGGATAAGCTAGCATGGTCTTGTCGACTTAATGCATCTGCCACCTTGTTTGCTTTCCCAGGGTGGTAATGAATTGAGCATTTGTAATCTTTATTCAGATCCAACCATCTTCTTTGGCGCATATTCAGCTCCTTTTGTGTGAAAATATACTTTAAACGTTTATGATCAGTATAAATGTCACACTTTTCTCCATAAAGATAATGCCTCCAAATATTTAATGCAATTATTACCGCAGCTAACTCCAAATCATGAGTTGGGTAATTTTGCTCATGGATTTTCAACTGTCGTGAGTCATAAGCTATCACCATATCATTTTGCATAAGAACACGCCCCAATCCCTTCTTGGATGCGTCACTGTAGATCACAAACTTTTCTCCACTACAAGGCAGTGTGAGCACAGGTGAACTGGATAACCTTCTTTTCAACTCCTTGAAATTATCTTCACATTCCTCTATCCAAAAAAACTTAACTCCTTTCCGAGTCAACTTGGTGAGTAGATTAGATAATCATGAGAAATATTTCACAAAACGTAGATAATATCCAACCAAACCAAGAAAACTTCGGATCTCAGTTACTGTTGTTGGTCTCAACCATCTTTTGATAACCTCTGTTTTTGCTGGATACATAGATATCCCCTCTTTTGAGATTATGTGACCCAAAAATGCAACTTTTTGAAGCCAAAATTCACACTTGTTAAATTTGGCATAAAGATTCTCCTTTCTCAAGGTCTTTAATACAATTCTCAAGTGATCTTCATGTTCTTCCTTGCTCTTTGAATAGATAAGAATATAATCTATAAAGACTACCACAAACTGATCAAGATAGTCTCTAAAGACTCTATTAATCAGATCCATGAAGATAGCAAGGGCATTAGTAATACCAAATGGCATCACTATAAATTCATAGTGTCCATACCTTCTACGGAAAGCCGTCTTTGGTATATCCTCCCTTTTGACCCTTAATTGATGATACCCCGAATGAAGATAAATCTTGGAAAAGTATTGAGCTCCGCGTAGTTGGTCAAATAGGTCATCAATGCGTGGGAGAGGATATTTGTTCTTGATAGTGATCTTGTTAAGTTCTCGATAATCAATGTAGAGTCTCATTGATTCATCTTTCTTCTTAACAAAAAGAACTGGTGCTCCCCAAGGTGACGCACTAGGGCGTATGAATCCCTTATCAAGATTCTCTTGGAGTTGCTTCTTCAGTTCCTGCAACTCAATTGGGGCCATTCTATAAGGTGTCTTTGAAATAGGCAAAGCACCCGGTACAAGTTCTATTGAAAACTCAACTTCACGATTTGGTGTAAGACCTGGAAATTCCTCCGGAAAGACATCTTCAAATTCCCATACAATGGGAATATTATTAATCATGAGTTTCTCTCCAACCATTTGAGATAAATAACCTTCATTTAGTGGAATCACGACCTATAAGATAGAATAAATTTCCACTAGAAGGTTATGTTCATCCTTGCATCGATAGACGATCATAGATTGATCTAGAATATGAAACGTGACTTCCCTTGTTTGGAAATTGATATGAGCTCCATATAAAGAAAGCCAATCCATGCCAAGAATCACATCAAATTCCACTATAGGAAGGATCACAAGATTTGTAGGAAGCACTTTCCCACAAACTTCAATCGGAGAAGAATTGTAAACTTTTGATACGGCTGTTGTTCCATTAGGAGTTGTCACAGCCAACTCAACATCTAATTGTTGAGGTAATGCGGCGATACCCTTAGAAAATTCTTCAGAAATAAAAGAGTGGGTGGATCCAGAATCAAATAAAACATTTTCTACTTTAGAGTGGATGGTAAGTGTACCTCTCACCACTTTGTTGTCGTACTCCACATCGCCGATAGTAATTTCATGTGACTTTCCTTTGTCTTTGGCCTTAAGAGTTTGTTGACGTCGATCATCATCATCAGCCCTTGGATTTGGGAATTTATTGGCATAAGGCCCCATCTCCTTGCACTTGAAACATTGAAGTGTAGTAGGTTCATTCTGTGTATCCCTTACTTTGTTTGCATTATTAAACATCTTTTTCCCATTATTTAGACATTCAATTTCCCGATGACCTTCTTTTCCACACTTATAACATTTTCTTGTCCCCTTAAGACAATTTCCTCCATGTTTCTTTCCACACTTTGAGCATAAGGGAAAACTCATCTTCTTTTCAGTGTGGTCTTTATATTTTCCTTTGAATTCCATTTTCCTCTTCTTATCAAACCCATGTGACTGATGGGTTACACCAATCTACATCTCAACTTTGAGAGTACATCGAATAATTTCCTCATAGCTATTGAAGTACCTTATGTCTAATGCCCTTCGAAGACTTGGTTTTAAGCCACTAAAGAATCGATCGATCTTACTCTCAGGTTGGATAATAATTCCGGAAGCATACATTGCAAGGCTTGTAAAATTTTCTTCGTAGGTACCATTGGATTCATCATCCTTTTGCTTCAGTTCAAGAAACTCCTTCTCCATATTTGTTCAAAGAATATGAGGGAAATACTTATTGAAAAATAAGTTCTTGAACTCGTCCCATTCCATGGACTCAATTTCATCCCTTTGCCTCATATTATTAATAAGATTCCACCATTGATCAGCATCACCTTCCAAACGATACACTGCTAAGATGACTTTATCATGTTCAGAACATTGAAGAACTGAAAATATCTTTTCAGTGGTACTGATCCATTGTTCAGCCACTAATGGATCAGAAGACCCACTGAATGAAGGTGGACGCTGCCTCATGAAGGATTCAACAGAATGTTGATCCTTCCTTTGCTCATTTGGAAGTCCTGCATGATTCATAGCTTGAGAAAGTTGTGTGAGCATGGATACAAGATTTTTCATTCCAGCTCCCATATCTTTTGGTTGCTCAGGGGGACAATCATTGCATTTCCCATCGCATTCCGCATTAACACGGTTCCTTCAGGTTCCAGACAGTGACTAAAACCAAGAAGAATAGTGTGAGCAACACTAATTATAAAAAGAAAACCACATTATCAAGAACAAAATTTTACACTTAATGTCTTATCATAGGTTTTTCATGGAAATCAAAACACTAAGATTATGTTCTATGCTTAGAAATATCCTTAGGTTTCTTACTAAGGCTTTCACATCCTAGTTTCCAAAGGTTGACTATACCTTTCCTCTGATACTAACTATAGTGACCCAAACTTTACATACATGGTTAATAATTCAAAATTGAAGCATACTTATTACAAAATATAACAAAACCATGAAAGGACCGTATAGGTATAGTGTCTTTAGAAACTGGGAAACATAAACAACTGGTTCATAAAGCATCTAAACTATCTCCCATTTATTTCATCATATCTATAGTCCCTTTTTGGAATATCTTACTTAATAACATTATTCCTGACCTGGGGAAAGAAAACAAACAAAAGGGTGAGATCAAATGCTCAGTAAGGGTAAAAAAAAGAAATATCAATCACATCAAATTTATAAGAACATAACATTTTGGAAATCTTACCCTACAAAAGAGATCATAATTTCATAACATGGGATAAATCATGGTAGTGAAATGTAATCCCAATAATCATAACCCAAAACATGAAACTTTTTGGCATACAAACATAATCATAGAGAATCATTTCTTATTAGTCAAGACTCATAGCCAAGACTATCTTAGTGGACAAAGTCCATTTCTGAACCGATTTCACTCCTCGTTTTAGTCCTGTTTCACTGAACCAGTTTAACCTGCCATTCCAGCCATGTCTATCTCATGAGATATACAATTTTTACCCAATGAATTGGAGGGAGATATAGGTCCCACCCATCTTATAATGATACCATTCTTATGTGTGCCACAGAATCATAAACCATACATCATAGTATAACACATGTAATAAAAATGGGAATCTTAAGAATCATGACATCATAAAAAAATTCATATAAGATAAAGGAATTCATAAAAATAATTCCATCACAACATAATCAAATCAATGTAATAATAGGGATAGAAACAGAACCCTATATTATCTTAGATGGAAAATAATTTGGTAAAACACTTGAACTCCATTCTTGAGGAAAATATCCTTTCTACTTCGAAATTTTTTTTCCTTTCTTAACATGTCATACAATTTTAAACTAAAATAAGTTGATTAAAAATAAACTTGAAAAATTTTAACGGAATATTCTTGGAAATAATGTTTTAAAAATCCATTCATGCCGTATAAGTTAAAAAAACATTCTTCTCGTACTTTTGTCGGAAAAGTCAAAAAGTACCTCGTACTAAAAATGACAAAAGATTCCTTTCATATCTTTTAATAAAAACTCACCGAAGGGTAAAATTGGATTTAAAAAATTTTATGTGGATGGAAATAATATTACATATTGAGGAAACATGGATGTGGATGATAAAATACACCCTAGTAAATACCAAAGTATAAACAATCTCGGATAAAAATGGGATTGTGATATTTTCCCTTACCTTAGGTCCGATATGCTTTTTACGTGTCCGAACCTCCTGTATAATGATTTAAATAATGTTATTGACTTATTCCAGAAACATAATTATTGTTATGATATCATATATGGTCATATTCATAGCTTCTTATTAGTAATATTTCATTACTACTTGTTATTCGGGTGTTTATTACTTTTTTGTTCTTATGCGTGTTTTGTCGAATAAATTCTTATTACTCGTTATAGGATATAGATACATAATTTAAAGAATGGTATTAGTGTAATATATATCATATTAATTCATTCAATTCATTTATATAATCATTATTCAATGAAGATCATATAGAATGAGTCGCATCACATCGTGGAGACGGTAGACCGTACGTACGCACAAGCGATGATATCGTTCCCATGATCATGGAATTGTATTGAAGTGTTTGTATACTATTTCAGAATAAATATCACTTTACAATAATAATATATAGTTATTTATTTTCACCAGTATACCCATCCAAGTAAGTTGGTGGTGGGAAACAAATTACACCACGGCGTGGAGACGGTATGCCGCACGTACGCACGCGCGATGATTTCATTTTCCGTAGGATGGATAAGAGGTGAAATAGGGTTGTTTCATATTTATAATAACATATCAGTATATGATGGATACTGATGTTATTACCTCATAATTAAACAACTAAAGAAGAGGGAGTATAAGAAGAATGGAACTTGAAGAAAACGGTAGAAGGTATTACCTCTTTCTCGAAGTGCCTCCTTTAAACTTTATCTTAAGGCACTAGAGTTGGTCTTTTGAGAAGACCAGTACCTCTAGTAGGTTTCTAAAGAAGTGGGTAAGTGAAATGGGCAGGTTTTGGCCAAGCTTGAAGGCTCAAATTGGTGTGAGGAAGAGAGGGAGGAGGTTCCTTTTATAAGGGAGGAGAGGGGCACCTTTGGAAAGTGTGGAAATATTATTTTATTATAAACTTATCTTCGGTTTAAAAAGGTCCAAAAATCATTAAAGATAAAGATATGATGACTCATGGTCGAAATAAAATCATCCAATCAGAATTGGAAATGTTTTAGAAAATATTTTAATCATTATAATCTTATTTATTTAAATCATTTATTAATGAGGTAAATACTTCATCATTATTGTGTCATAAATAATTTAATTTATTTAGTGTCTAAAAATTATAAAAAAATATAATTATGTAGGAAATATTTTTATCTTTATAATTAATATTTATAGTCTAAAATATAATTTATATAACCCCTTATAAAAATTAATTACTAAAATATTTTTGTTAATGTCAATTTTGTCTTTACATTAAATTAATTAATCCAAATTGTCATTTTCACTACCAAGTGGATCAATGGGGTCCCGAAATCGACCCAAGGATGCCCACGGTCGGCCAATACTCATCCAATAAGGTTAGGACAAGTGTTAAGGTAATTTTGAATTATTATAATATTCTTTTAACCTTGAATTACCCTATTTACCTTTAACCGTAGTAAATAAAAAAATTATCGTAGTTACTATTCATAATATCAAAAAAATAAAAGTAACATATTAACATAATTTGGACCCACTGATTCCAAATATGGAATCCATTTTTCAAAATTCAAAACATAGAAGTTTCAGTAATTAATTTAAAATTAATCTCGTTGTTAAGCAAATGGGTTTTAAAAGTTAAAACATTGCCAAAGATTGAAATGTTTTTACCTATGAATTCATTGTAAAATTAATGCTAATGACATACACTATATTAAATGTTAAAAATATATTCTATTTATACTTTAAAAACATTCAATATTATAATTTAACCATATAAAGTATTGCGATGAAAAAAGTTGTTTTTAATTAAAATATAGTGTGTTTTTACTATTCATTAAAATATGAAATTTATCAGAATAATATGAAAAATTTATCCAAAGTAAGTTTTTATATCATGATTCTAAATAAGAATTTTATTTTGTCAAATTGAACTTATAAAATTGTCAAAAACTAGATTTAATGTGGGTGCGCCATCAAAAGGCGGTAAAACTGCATTTTTTGAAAAATACTTCTTTTATCCAAAAAACTGATTTTGTTTTCATACCTCATTCTAGAAAATGTATAATATGAATTAAAATTTTATAAAATTCAAAATTCAGTTAATACTATTCATAACAGCTAATATTATAATATATCGTTGTTTAGTGAAACTCGGTATTGCGTACGACGCAAGCTATCGAGGAAGGCCGCGATTGCGTGTAAAGCAAGCCAAGCTAGTGTTGTGTGTAGTGAAAGATTCCTTTGATTATTTATATAACATAAAAACAAAATATTTCTCATAAAATTCTCGGGTGTTACACCTATCATGGTGAAATAATGATATTTTGTACATAGATAACCTACCACCTAACTCGATCTGGCTTGTGCGACTCAATGACGTGGAAGAGGATGAGTGACACCACTGCAACATGATCTCCAACCATATATGTGTAGTATGGTGATTCAAATCATAGAAAAATACAATATATGAGGTTCATGTAACCTAAATTTATAGCTCTAAAAAAATACATAAATTATGAAAACAATGTTACAAAAATAACACTACAATATCATATATATCTAATAAAAAGATAAATTTATATACAATAAAAATTTATGTTTAACTTACATCAGTGGGATTTATAGATCTATAATCTGTCAGAATCTATGCACACTATGTCTCAAGGTTTGTACATAATGTTGAGCCTAACTCCACCTAAAAAAAACAATATACTACATATGACATCTTGTTACCTTCATTCAGGTATTTATAAACTCTATTTTCATTTACCTCTTTTTTCTAGTGTGTTTTGGGCCTTCTGAGGAAGAAGAGAGTATTCTAGAAAAAATGAACTAATGTTTGTGAAATTATGTTTTTTGGAGTTAATGGTATCTAGGTATAAATGTGAAAAAGTATTAAGAGGATTCCCCTTGGGGCCTCGATTGACTTGGGGTATTTTTATAAATGATTCTATAGAATATGTGTATGATTAATTTTCACATCGTGAACTGGTTACACAACATGAAACATTTTCAAAGATGATTTCATGAACTGGTGAAGAGCATGAAAATTTTACAAGAGATTAAACTAGTTAACATCATGAAATGGTCAATCGGTGTATTTTGTTGACCGAGGTGATGCATTTTTTGGCATATATTCTTTTAGTTTATTTCATTCCTTGAACCTTGGATTCATGTCCTGTAAAATGTGCGTCCATTAGGTTTTTATGTGCAACATGTTTGATTATTTTTAATTCGACATGAATCAAACTCTATCAAAACATAGGATTTATCCCAACTAATTTTGGGGATCACCACTCCTTACAAGTCATTTCATTTGGATATTGATCATTATTTCACTACATTTATCTTGGTAAGTGATCTTTCTACTGAAGAATAACCTTTTTGTTTGTTGGGGTTCAACCTGTGAGTTCCTTGATATATATATTTTTTTTATTTTCTTCATTGGTGATTGGTCTTGTTGAATTTATTTTAACATGGAAGTATATATTTTGGGGGCCCTGTTGATGTATTTGTGTTCTTCCATGTTGGTGGATCTCGTTTTGGGCATGTGTAGACAAAGTTTTAGGTAGGTGGTATTTCCTCTAACCTGAGATTGTTAATCCTTTATTTCTTTAGTTATGATTATTTTTTTATAAATAAAATGGAATGATTGATTGATTGATTGATTTTTGCATGTGTGAAAATGGGTTTTTGAGAATTTATTTTCCCCTTGTTTGGTAAAAGGAAAAGGTAATTTCAAAGAATTGTGAAATGGATTTAGGAAATGGGTCTCAAGGTATGGTTTTGATGAATGTTTTTTTGAAAATTTAGCACATGGGAAGACTTGGGTACTCATGTGGAAGGTGTAGTAATATACCTCTTCTGTTGATACTTTTGTGGGGTTCACTCATGAGGTGTTCCTCTACTCCCTAGGCGTGCTTTAATAGGGATTAGTTATACCTATTGGGAGGTTCACTTGTTGTTATTTCCTCTACTCTATATATTTGGGTCATATATTTGGAGACTTGATACATGAAATTGTCTATTCATGGGTATGAATGTTCTAGCTATCCAATAATCTAGTGATCGTTGATGGGATTTACCAATGCTTTTGGTTTTACTTATTTGTATTTGATATAATATGTGATACATGATTTTACTGGTTTAATTTATGTTATATTATTTGAAACTAGTTTACAAGTATTATTTGTAAATGTGGGAAATGGGTATTTATTTTCCATAGTTATGATACAAATATTATTTAACTGATTATCAACCCTTATTTTCTTTATAAATGAGCACTGTTCAGATTGTTGTACAAAGAATTGTTATGGAACACCTGGGTGGGATCCTACTAAGCCTATTTAGATAACACCTATGAACCCCTTAGGTGGTGCTTAGACTAGGTTATGTATTTTGATGTATGGATGGAAAAGGCACCAGAATAAGGTGGTGATGTTTTTTTAGTTGTTTCTAGGTAGCTGGTTGTGAGATTTTATTATTTTTCCAAAGCTATCATATGGATTAGTTGTTTCGATTTTAGTTTTCCTTTTTTGTTGGAATTGTATCTTGGAGACTATTTATCTACATTTGAGTTGTATTTATTCTATTGTTTCATTTTTTCTATGATATTTATTTATTATTTTACTCTTGTATTGTTTCTCCCTTTTGTGTATATATATGTCATGTTCTCCACTTTCGGTTTGGTGAAATAATTCTCTATAGTTTTTTTGATTCTTGGGAGCTAATCACCAACCTGTGGGGATTGGGAATGACCTTAAAGTAAGTGTCTAGTTAGGTAGGGTATTGGGCTATGAGGTTATCTGGGATAGTTCTCCATAGTTTGGTGTCAAATGCTGGCATGCTCAATTTTGGGAAGATGGTTGACTGGAAATAAGATTATCGAGACTTGAGAGGTTGGTTGTGGTGATTTTCTGGACATCTCTTCTCATGATGAGACTCAAGCTACCATGGGATGTTTGGATATATGTATCATATTTTGAGTTCTTGTTCTTAGTCTTAGTTTATCTATATTTGTTTCTAGTTTGAAATGATATTATCTTGTTGTTTGATCATTTCTTTAGTTTCAATGGGAAGTGGTATGCCTCTAGGAAGTATCCCACAAGTTCATTAGGAGACTGCAATTGATTCTCCTCAATGGAATCCACCTATATATCATAATCTTATCAAACTTCTCATTTAGGTAGTTTGTGATGTAGACCATAATGCACTTTAAGTCTAGAACACATTTCTTGCAGTACAACCAGGATATGGAGGAGAAAGGGTTTGATCACGTGAGTTCTTACAAGAGAATCCAATTTTCTTTAAGGGTACAAGTAAGAAACATGAGGAATAGGACTATATGGACAAGATTTATCCTATCTTTGACTTCTTAGTTACACATGAGAAGATAGTGTTAACGTGTGCAGAGTTCAGACTCGAGGGTCCTACTAAGCATTGACCGGATTACATGGTATAGTTGGATATAAATGTGGGATTGGAATGGAATAATTTCAAGACCCACTTCATTCGCCAGTTTCTTCCAGAGTTACTATTGATAGAGATGTCTCTAGAGTTCCTCTCCTTATAATAGAAAAATCCTTTAGTGTCAATGTATATTAATCGATTCACAAAGTTGGTTCGTTTTCCTCTAGAGGAAGTAAAGAATGACTAGAAAAAGTTTCATAAGTATATATTTGGTTTGTGAATAGATATAAAATTATAGGTATTTATGTTTAATCTTTTTAACATTTAAAAGAAAATATACAAAGAAATTATGGAAGATTTGGATATTCCAAAAAAGGTTGGTTATTATTCCTATTCTTTTATATCTAAGAGAAACTTTAGTGGCATTAATTTGATGAAGGGGAAGTGGCATGATCATCAAAGGAGTGGTGGAGGTAGTTCTCATTATTTGGCCACATCTAAAACTTATGTTATATCCAATAGTGTTTCTTTGACTTTGTATTAGTGTGTCAAGGTTGGGAACACACGAAGTTCTTGTTCTGCACCAGTGAATTAGTATAATAGTTGTGGATGATGTGGACATCTATTGTGATTCTATTAGGTTATACCTGCGACTCTTTATGGTAAATAATTGGCCCCAAAGGTTACTACATCATAGTCATATGCTTCAATTTATACAAGGATCCATCCACAAGACTCAGGAGTGAAGAACCTTTACCCAATGGACGTGTTTCTAGTGTATGTAGATGTGGGTCCAACAATTGTTAGAGGCACCATATATATTGTATCTTCTATAGTGAATACATTATTTTTTGCATGTTACTCCCAATCATTTATATCTTCATGTTTTGTGGATATGATTAAACTTTCAATGGAACTCATATCCATTGTAATGGTGTAAGAGACACCTCTTGGAAAGATGAAAGAGTAGGGGTTTCAGTATCCTTATTATTATTTGTTGATATTTTATGAAGATTTAGTCTAGGATTTCCTCATTCTTGATCTATATCTATTTAATACCATCATTGGTATGGATTTCCATATCACTCTTCTTTCTAAGGTTAACTGTTATCATCATTGTGTCTCATTCCTTTTTTTGATGGAGCTCCCATGTGTTCCCTAGAGAGTGTGATTTATGATCTGGTCATGAATGGCCATCCCACCCTGATATCAAGAGTTTTTTTGTCTTCTATTTTAGTTGAGGGAAATGAATTTTCTTTTATTGGTAACCTTCCCTTGGATTTTAGGGAATTTCCTAGTGTTTTCCTAGATGAGTTATTCAGTCTTCCTTCAGAGATGGAGGTAGATTTTATGATTGATATGGTTCCAAATAAGTAGGTGATCTTGATAATCTATTATCATATGGTGATAGTAGAGCTGAATGATCTCCAGATTTAGTTGGGTGATCTAATGAAGAAATGTTTTCTTCTCTCTAATTTTTTACATTAGGAAAACCTAGTGAACTTTTCCAAGAAGGTAGCTGGTTCACTTCATTTGTGTGTGCACTATTGGAAGGTGAAATAGGTAACGGTTAAGAATAAGTGTCCTTCGACATATGTGGATGATTTGTTTGACTAGTTAAAGGGGGAAATGTGTATTTTGAAGATCAATCTTTGGAAATGTTATCATCAACTCATATTTTGAGAGTCTGATATACCAAAGATGATTTTTGGAGTAAGTAAAGCCATTATGAATATATTGTGATGTCTTTTTATTAACCAATGATCCTGAAATTTTGATGGATTTAATGAATTAGATATTACATGAGTACATAGAAACTTTTTTTATAGTGTTCATTGATGATATTTTTATTTATTCAATCTACGAGCATGACCATGGTCACCAATTGAGTTTGGATTTGAAAATATTAAGGAATCACTATTTGTATTGAATGCTTTTGAAATGTGGTTTATGGAACCATGAAATAATGTTCTTGGGGAATATGATTTCAGAACATGTCTTGTTAGTTTACCTTGAGAATGTGAAGGCTGTCTTTCATGGTAAGTACCATGGAAAATATTTTAGATTCAGAGTTTCATTAGTCATACTGGGTGCTACTGATGGTTCTTCAAGCATTTCATGAAGTTGTTGTCACCTTTGATTGTTCTTACCAGGAAAGGGGTGAAATTAATATGGTATAAAAAGCGTTAGTCTTTATTCAATGAATTTAAATGAATTATAACATCATACTCTATTTTAATCTTACCTCAGTCTGGTAGGATTATTCGGGTTTTTATGCTTCTATTGATGGTTGGTATTTCATGCATATGCAAGATGATCATGTTGTGTCTTATGTATTTTTCTAGATTAAAATGAATGAGAATAAATAAATCACTCATGATTTTCAGTTTTCCATAGTTATGTATCTGAATAAATATTGGAGGCACTATCTATTTGGGTAAGGCTCTTGAAACATTTAGACCATTTGATTCTTGGATATATCTTTTCTCAAAAATACTTGAATCTCAGACAACGATGGCGTGTGGAGTAAATTTAGATATTTTAATTAAACATCACATACACCCCAGGGAAGGGGAATGTTGTTTCAGAAACCCTTAGTAGAAAATTACCATCTCATGTTGTTTTGGAATCAAAATATTATTAGAACCTTATGGGGTTCTTAGCTCAGTTGCACCTAGATCCTTAAGAGGCCATTTTAGTTATGGTTCTGACCAATGTTCAGTTATCATCATATCTTCTTAAGTCTATTCTATTGGATCAATACCAGGATGATAAATTCATGGGAATTAAAGAAACCCTATATAGTGGGGAGAATGTTTTTGGTTAGTTTGTATCTTGTAATGGTATTAATAAATTTAGGGATCAATTTTTTTATTCCAAAATCTATGAGAATATCCATTTTGATTGAATATAATATTTATTCATGGCCCATTCATATGGGAACTAAAAATAATTTATTATTATATGAGATTATGATTCTGATGGTTGGGTATGAATCATTAAATTAAAAATTATGTGTCCCAATGATACACATTCCAACAGGTAAAGACAGAGCATCTAAAACCTTCTGGTTTTCTCTAGCCTCTTCTGGGGCTGATTTGGAAATTAAAAGAGGTGTACATAGACTTTATTTTTGGATTACCACATACTATATGTGGGATGAATACTATCTTAGTGTGGATTAATCAGTTGACAGAGTTAGTTCACATCATTCCATTTAGGTACATAACTAAGGTTAATGACAAATGTAAAATATATGTTCAGAAGATTGTGAAGTTATATAGGGTTTTCTATAATATTATTTTTTATGGGTATCCATGGTTTACATCCTGGTTCTATAAGAGTCTCTAAGAGAATATGTGGAATCTTCTTTGGTTGAGTAATTCTTACCATGTACATACATATGGTCAGATGAAGTGTGTTATTAAGATATTGTAGGGTGTAATCTATGTTTGTGCCTTAGATTTTGGTGGATCATTGGATATCCATCTAGGATTGGTTGAGTTTTTTTACAAAAAATTATTATACATTGGTTAGAATGGATCCCTATAAGGATTTTTTTGGTTACCCATGAAGGGATCCTCTTTGTTGGATAAATGTGGGAGATAACACTTTGGTAGGGCTGCGTCTCTTTCAAGAGACATCAGTGAGGATTCAAGATATACATTATCCACTAGTTATACCTAGGAGTTATAAAAAATTGTATATAGATATTCATCATCAACCATTGTAGTTTTCCATTAGTGACCAAGTTTTCTTAAAAGTATCTCCCCAATTAGGTTATTGTTGGATTGAAAAATATGGAAAGTTGTCTATGAGATATGTTGGACCATTTGAGGTCACCAAGAAGCTTGGTAAAGTTTCTTATCAGATTGAATTTATATTTTAGTGGATGTGTTTTCAGGATATTTCCACATATCTTAGCTTAGAAAGTACCATCCTGACCCTCATATGTTTTGAGTTGGGAATAAATTGAGTTATAGCTAGATGTTTCTATTGTAGAGAAACCAACGGAGACCGTTGACTCTCATGTGAAAGTCTTACAAGGGAATTTGATTTCGTTGGTCAAAGTATTATAGATACACAAATAATATTTCCATGAGACTTATAAGCGTGAGTTATCAATGAGGGAGTAATGGATACACCTCATTCCAGACACCATTGTACCTCATGACTTCCCAGGGATAAAAAGTCTTATGGTAGGGAGTTTGTAACATCCCATTACCTTCATTCAATTATTTTTCTTCTCTATTTTCATTTCCCACTTGTTTGGGTGATTTTTGGGCCTTCATAGGATATAGATAAATTCTTGGGAGAAATGAACTAATTTTTAGGGATGTATATATATTGGAATTAATGGGGTTAGAATATAAATTCGAAAAAGGATTAAGTGGATGTTCTTTAGGGTCCCAGTTGACCTGTGATCCTTTTCTAAGTGTTTATAAAAAATCTTCCTTCTTGGAATTTTCATATCTTGGAATAGTCACACAATATGAACCCTATAACAGGATAATTCCATGAACTATTTTAGAGTATAAAAATTTAACATGATGTGAAAATGGTTCACATACTAGAAAGGTCAAAAAAACTTTTTAATCAAGGTGATGCCCTTTCCAGTGTATATGATTTCCATGTATTTTACATCATAAACCCAAGACTCATATCCTGTAATGTGCACGGCCTAAAGGGTTTATAAACTTCACATTTAATTTATTTTCATTTGAGGTGAAGGATCTGATAAAAAATCCTAGGAGCTCTCCCAGGTTATTTTAGGGATATAATCTCTTTCCATATCATTTTGATTGACAATTGATCTTCATTTTAGTTACACTGAATCACTCAGGGTAAGTGATCTTTCTTCTTCTTAATTATCATTATATGTAGTAGTAACATTATGCTAGGTTTTCAAATCCTTTTCTCTTGTGTTGTTAATCCTTCTTGATACTTTCTAGATCTATTGTGTAATCATCCTAAAATGTTTTACCTTTGTGTTTGTTTGAGTGTGGTGTGAGAGTTTCATGAGGTATATATTGTTTTATCTTCCCTACTTACCATTATGATTTTTTAATTGATTCATATAAGGAAGTATTTATTCTCGGTCCACTGTTCTTGTCATTGAAGTACTCCATGTTGGTGGATCTCATTGTGGGCATATGTGAACCTAGTTTGAGGTAGGTAGTTTTGTCTCTAGACTATATTGTATTGATATCAATTTATTTTGTTTTGATAAAAAATATAAATAAAATTTCATGATTTATTGATTGATTTTTGAGTGTGTCCAAATTTATTTTGGAAAACCGATTTTCCCCTTATTTTGGTAAAAGGAAAAGGTATTTTCAAAGCATTGTGAAATGTATTGATGAAATGGTTTTCAAATCATGGTTTTGAGGAAATTTGTTAAAAAATGTATCACATGGGAATCCTTGGGTACTTATGTGGAAGGTGTAGTAGTAGGAAATATTTTTTACTTGATAGGATTCAAAAATGTATCACATGGTAAGCCTTGGGTACTATATGGAGGTCCATTCATGTGGTGTTCCTTTACTCCATAGTCATGTTGTTCTACAGAATTGTTAGAACTATTGATAGGTTCACTTGATAGGGTGTCCTATTCTCTTTAGACTCAATTAATATATCTAGAGACTTGATGCACATAATTATTTATGTTTGGGTATGATTTATTTGGATAGGCTTACCTATAGTGATATTTGGTGTGATTTATCTATTCTTATTATATGCACTAATTTGGTTTTGAAATGATATGTTATATGATTTGAAACTATTTTACTAGGATTATTTTGAAATGTGGAAAAGGAGTTTATTTACATGATTTTGATATAAATTTTTATAACTGATTATCATGCCTTATTTTCATTAAAGTTGAGCATTTTTCATATTGTTGTACAAAGACTAGTTACAGAACAACTGGGTGCTATCCTACTAAGCCTATTTATCTCACCCCATGTTCACCCCTTCAATAGTACATAGACCCTGTTATGAATTTTAATATAGTTAAAGTCATAGAATAATACTGAGGTAGTTGGGTTTTTGGTAGCTGTGTTTGGGTAACTTGTGGAGAGACATTGGGACTTTTACCACACTATCACATAGACTATGTCTTTTGGTTTTAGTTTTCTCTTGTTGTTTGAAATCTATTTTGGAGAATGTTAAGATACATTTGAGTTGAATCACTTATTCTATTTCATTTTTATAGGAAATGTATTTATTATTTATCTCTTCCATTATTTATTACTATTGTGTATATATATGTCCTTTTTTGTACTTCAGGTTGGGAAAAATAATTCTCCCTGGTTGTCGTTGATGCCTCATTTCTAGTTACCAACCTATGAGGATCGGGAATTCTCATTGGGTATGTGCCAGGTCAGTTCAGGTATTGGGTTGTGAGAGTATCCATGTTAGCTCACAATATTGTATGTTTATAAATTATATAAATAAATTTACAAAATAACTCAAATTAGTGATGTAAAAATTCCATCGTCCCCAAGAACAGTCCTAAAATATCTTCTATGGATTTGGTGCGATAACACTAGGATATATTGAGGAAGAATAATCCCATTCCCACATATGTAGAATAGCCATACACCCTATAGTCTAATGTGCATCTGCTTGACAACCTCTAAAGAGGAATATATACAGATGTGATAATACAGTTAACACCCAATTGTATCTATATATTTGGTCTTAATCCTCATGTAATGCTAGGGAAATTTTGTGGACCTAGGTTATGGAATCGTCTACAAACAACATTCCTCTAATCAATCACATAATGTATGCATGTTTGTGTAGAATAGTTATCTCCTCATCAACA
The DNA here is from genome assembly GCA_963277665.1 of Viscum album. Classification (NCBI taxonomy): domain Eukaryota; kingdom Viridiplantae; phylum Streptophyta; class Magnoliopsida; order Santalales; family Viscaceae; genus Viscum; species Viscum album. The sequence continues at coordinate 425,351,744 of OY728134.1, forward strand.
TCATCAGTAATGATGAATACTTGATCATCAGACCACCCCATGTGCAATTGGTAACCCTATAATACACATGGTATACTGATGATATCAAAATATAGTAGATGATGTATGAGCACACATGGGTCACCAATAGTTTCACCCATAAACAGTTGTCTTTGGATGGGTCGACCGAGCAAATATGCCACATCCTATAAAGTAACAGTCAGTTCCCCATTAGGAAGATGAAATGTGTTGGTCTATGATATACATCTCTTAACTAGTGTAGTAATCAAATGTTGATCAATAGTCTTGAAGTCACAAATGGTGACTCAATAAAAGCCATCACATCTAAGGTATAGAAAAATAACCGCTGGAGGTGAATCACGGTGAAAATGATGTGCAATCCGAATAGAAATATCCAAAATAGGTCATCATACCAACAGGATGCAAAGCCCAAGTGACTAATGGGAAGAATTTATAGGCTCCTTAAACTAAATATATGAATAGGATGATATTAATGGTGATAATTATTTAAAACACTGATGGATTTAATATTTTTTCTATTTTTTAAAGTTTATAAATCTTTTTTATGTAAAAGTGTAATAAGTTATTTATGATATAGAAATTATTTTATATTTATTTTATGTATTGAAATTAGAAAATCATATCTCATTACAGTAGTATTCCTCAAATTATAAAATAACATTTAAACCATCACATTTAATGATTATAATTAAAAAATACTTATATGTAAAAACTTTTACCTTAACCAATAGAGTACATCAATAATTTTTACTAATAGATGACTTCTCTATATGTCTAGGGAAACATGTGTGTGTGTGAGTGTGACCTTCCTAGCCATATAAGCCATACCTTTGTGGAGCTTCCTGTTTGTTGGTCCAATGAAAATCATTTAAAATATGGGTCGACTTTGGCCTCCCTCTTGGTCATAGACTTGTTATGTTTGGTAGAAGAGTTGGTGAATCAAAAGGCCGACCAAAATTATGATATTCCCCAACATACATCCATGGATTACTATAGAAGTTGTGAATAATATCTAGTAGATAAATTATATCACCAAATTTCTCCAAAGATAAGCATACAAAAAAGCATGCTTTAATCACATGTGTGAAAGGATACTATAATTCTTGAAAGTTACCACAGTCATAAAAATTATTCTCTAGTAAAAAGACAAGAATATGACCAGTGTTACCAAGTATAGGATCATAAGACTCAGTGAAATCAAATATATGCTTTGTACAGTCGAATTAATAGACACAAAATGTTGTAGCAACCAGAATAAATCTATCAATATCTCATTTGAAATGGTGACCAAATCACAAACATTTGTGCAGACCATCTTCTTCCTATTTTACCCATTCCAAAAAAAATTATTCTGTGATAAAAGGCATCTTTAACTAAATCTATAATTTAAATTCAAAACATTATATTGATATTATATTATAATTATGCGTTTTCTAATTAATATATTATGTAATATTCTTAATTACTTATGATGGGTAATTTTCAAACTCCCTTAAAACCCCATTTACACATTCTACAACATTGGTTGTCACATGTCCATATCAGATCCCATCATCATAAAACTTCGACCATTTATGATCCATAATTTGCATCATGTAATCATAAACAACCTCATTAGGTCTACAAATATCTTTAAGATGCCTATCCATACTTTTTTGTTAAAGCTTGTATGCTAACAAATAAGAACTAATCTTAACACACATTATTATAACTACTACAATGCTTTTCCAAAAAGGGTGTTTATACTAATTTTTATAAATAATTACTTATTAACTATAAATAATTAATTATTAATTAATAAGTAATTATAATTAATTAGTAATTATAATTAGTAATTAAAAAATTAGTAATTATAATTGGTAATTATAATTATTAATTATAATTATTTATTAATTCATTATTATTTTCTTATTAGTTTATTAAATAATAATGATTAATTACTTATTAATAATTATCTAATAATTAAATTTTAATCGATTATTTAGTAATTAATTAACCGTAGTTGGTTAATTTGTAATTGTTCATAGTGAATCATATTAAATGCTAATGATATTAATTAATTATTAACTAACTAGGTTAATTATTATTCATGTCGATAATCATGTGAATTACTGATCATTTTAATTAATTATTAATTTATAATATATTCACTAATTAATCAAATTAAGTAAATTGATAATTGTAATTATTTATTAATTATAGATTATGATTAAAATATTATTGATAAATTAATAATAATAATTAATTAATTAGTAATTATAGTTAATTTATTATTACTTAATTGGTAATTCAAATTAATTAGTCATTATAATCAATAGTTATAATTTCATATTAATTCATTATTAATTATTATCTAATTAGTTATTAATTACATATTAATTACTAATTATTAATTATTTAATAATTAACATTTAATATGTTGTTTAATGATTAATTAATCCTAATAGATAGTAATTAATATTTAATTTCAAACCATATTTCATTAAATAATAAATATTTTTTCTATATAATATTTTACTACCAAATTAAATCTATTCAATTGAAAAATTAAACTAAATTAAATACAAATTAAACGACTACCTAAAAAAATAATATTAAAATAAAACAAAATCTAGCTAAATTTACTTAAAAAAAATATAAAAATTATAAACTACATATTAAAATAAATTAGTCATGAAAATTAAACAACTGGTTATATAACATTGGACATGAAAATTAAATAACTAGCTAAACAAATTAAACATGCAAATTAAAGGACTAGCTAAATAAACTTGTCATTCAAATTAAATGACTAGCTTAATATAAAAAAATTTAAATAACATTTTCCTGAAAATTGTAACATTTATTTTAGAAAAACATTACACCAAATTATACAACCGAATTAAAAAAATAATACCAAAAAATTTAGAAGATTTCCAAATTTGATAAGAGATTTAAAGGAGCATCGAATTGGTAGAGGGAGCTTCTAATTGAGAAAGTGAGGGAAGTTGTGTGATTTTTGTGTGTAGTGGGGGCCCTTTTATAGGTAAAATTAAGGAGGTCACCACATGAAGTGGCATAATTAGTATTTTGATTTTAAGTAAGAGATCCCATTGAAGTAGTGATCTTCCCTCAAAATTTTCCTCCAAAGCACCAAATGAAGTTGTGATGTGGGGTTCTCTCAAAAAATCCATTTCATTTGGCTCTTTTCTAGAAGACCTATAGAGATCCACTCTTTATGGTTCTCAATGGTCCCATCTACCAAAAAATAAACTTGAATCTCAATTAATTGAAAATTTTCATTTAAAAAATTTAGCTGGACTGAGATACTGGCTACCCATATGATAACTAATAGACATTCCCATATTTCATTATTTTTTACCATTTTTATAGGATCATGAAACCAAGGTTTATTTTTAATAAAAATATATTTTCTGTGGGTGGATTTTTTTGAAATAAAATTAAAAATAATCCCTTAAATAGTGATCAACAATGATTTTTTTTGTTTCTTCATGTCTTATAAATTATATAATAATAATAATGTTGATAAAATTAATAATAAATCATGATGATCATCATTGTTATTTTTTTGTTATTTTTTTATAGATCATAAATATAAAATTATATATCTATTATGTTACACCATTTATTGATGTTCTATATATATGTTCATTATTATCATTATATGTTTATATATTTAATGAGAAATGATTTCACTCACAATTTATAAAACAATATAAAAATATATAATTATATATATAAATGATAATGTTAAGAATTTCTTGAATGTATGATTGTTAATTTTATTTTTGTTTCTGTTATGACCACCAACACCACTATTATTTTTGTTATAATTATTATTACTGATGCACCTCTAGGGAGCATCTTAGTGTAAGAAGCCTTACTGTTTCTTAAGAAGGATTCACATTTGAGTCTCCCCAAGCTCTTTCTTATATGATTATATTCGATTTTTTCTTTTCATTTTCTCCCTCACTATGTTGTTTCCTAGTCATCTACTAATTCTACTATTAAAACAACATTTATATTCTTCCTTTCATTATTAACTCCTATAAAATCATAGTAAAAGTAAATATCATTATAGTTTATCTCATTCCATCTACTCTATAAATATTCACTGATCAAGAATCACTGGTCAATATTCTCCCCTATTCTTTCTTGATAAAACAATATTTTTAACACTAAAAGGAATGAAAACTCTCTTCTTAATTATAATTTTTTTTATTTTCATTCTTACATTAATAATTATATATTATTTTATATAATTATTCTTCTATGTATTTTTTATAGGCTAGTCAAATTTGGTTCATAAATATAGTACAAAGCTGTGACAATGATATAAACATGACTCATGATTTATTTATAAAACTAATGTACTTTAAATTTCAGCAGTCATATTATTGACAAACTTTCATACTATACGTCCTAAAGCATAATTATTCAACATTAACTATTAAGGGCCGAAGCATTATTATTTATCCACCAATAACACTATCTCAATATTTCATTGAATTAAATGATTTGTATTTCATTATAATAAATTTATTTGTATATTAATAATTTATAGAGATATAATCACTCATGTAATAGTCTGGTCATACCAATATTTGAAGCTACATGTCTGGTTGTGCTTTCATAAACAAATGGTAGATCAATGTTTCACCCTTTCCCTAGAAAATTACATGGGTTTCGGGACATGAAAAATGGTGTGAAAATATAGGGCCTAATGGATTATTAATGTTGTTCCTTGGGAATGGTAGAGTTTTTTTGTTAAGATTTTCCACCCACCTTCATGATTGTTGTCTATTTAGTGTATATCATATCACTAAAGAAGTGTAGGGGTGTGAAGAGTAGTTTTATGACTTCTTTCATTCTAAAAACTATAATAATCTATATAAACGCTCTTTTAATTTATATTTCTTACACTCTTCATACTCACTTCATTTTTTGTATATGTTTGAATTTATTATTATTTTTTTCATCATATCCACATTATTATTTGTTTTCTCTAATTATCTTATGTTATATAATTAACCCTTCCTCCCTTATTTTCCCTCACTCCCATGGGATATAAAAATTGGTTTCAAAGTGTAGGACCACTTAGATTTTATTAATTTTATATCATTTTCCTAGGAAAAATAGTCTTAGGGAGTGACTAGTGCCTCCAAGAACACTCATTTATTTAGTTGAACCTCACTAAACCCTACCGCTATGTGTCTTCATATATTGTCAATGAACTGAAAAAATAGCCCCAAAAAACAACCATATTTTTTGTATTGGATCACCATATTATCCACCACCATCATTTTATGTTGATTCAACTCATTTAAAACAACCTAGAACTCAACCACACACAACTAATGACTAAAACCACCGACACTTAAACACTATCCACATATCCCTTTTCTCCAGGGTTGATGATTGGGGTTCTCATGTTTTGAGTTGATATTGTGTATGTTATTAATATGTGGTTTGTGTGCTCAATTATTTGAGGGTGTCGTTGGTTACATTCCCATGGTAGTTATAGTTTCATAGCTATGTGTGATCAGTTCATGACTATCAATGATTCATGTGGTGTTTTCATTTTTTATTTGGTGGTTGAGAGAGTGATGTTCCTCATTGGACAATCTTTAATAATGAATTTTAGCGACGTCCACATTGAAAAGAACATGGTAATCACTATTTATTAATTTATGTGTTACTCAAATTTTTGTAATTATATATTTTGATTCTTTATAATAATGAAAATTCCAAAATATTTTCCATTTATATTAAATATTCATTTAAATTATTTTAAGAAAAAACTATTTTTTGGAAACTCTATACCATTTATTTTCCTATAATATTTTTTTATAAAAAAATTATTGTTTTAATTTTTAAATAATATTTATAATTAAATTCATGAAGAAAATCATTTAAATTATAATTTTTTTATATTTATTATCTTTTGTAATTCTTATTTTGAGGTGAAAGAAATTATTGAGTGTGAGTAAACAAAAAATGTAGCATTGTTTAAAACATTGTTTTTTAGTTTTTATAAATATTTTCACAATATCTTCATTTATGATTTTTCAGCAATTAATAGATATCTATTTGAAAAAATAACTTTCTTGAAATTATTTTTTATTTTTTATTTGAAAAAATTATTTTAGAAAAAAAATTATCAACTTTTTAAAAATTTATGTTTATTATCTTTTTTCCTAAAAAACATTTTTATTAGAATTTTAAAAGTGATTTTTCAATTGAAACAATAGTATTTTTCTATAATTTAAACAGAAAATATATATTTTATATTTTCTAGATCAATTTTTAATCTATACTAAAGTTATTTATGTTTTTAAAATTTAAACAAGTGGATTTCATAGATAAAATTATTTTACTAGTAGAGTAAAATATTATTTTATTATATAATAATTCAATAACTCTTATGCATTTACAATCTACAGAAACGATGATAAACACAATTGCGATGACCAAGACTCTATGATCCTTTTGTTTGAATAGTCTTACCTCAAGAACATCCCACATATGGTAAAAATTTTCAAACAATCTATAACCAAACAGTCACATACAAAATTAATAATATTTTAAAATATTAGGCTAATAAAATTTTCCACTTTAATAATGTTGAATCTCTATTTATTATGATAAATATTGAGATAAAAACTGAAGATAAATATAGAATAAGAAATTTAAACTAAAGAGAAAATATATTTGATAGACCTATTCAAATAGATCTATCTTAGATAGATCTATAACTTCATTATTTAAGAATTTTAAAATTATATTTTAAACTAAATCTTTCTCCGGATCATTTCAATAATTTAAATAATTTGGAACTTTTGATGATAAAATTACTTTGAAGCTTATGTTACTAACACATAAAAATATTCAATGTTTATGACTCCAAAACTGTTGTAAAATATGTTCTTATTTTAGCTATATGATTTTTATGGTCTTCCCAAACATTAAGAAAGATGTCCATATAGGTTTAGAAATGGTTATCTAGAAAATTGTTTATGGAAAATATCATCTAACAAAGTTTGTATGTACAAGTTTGTTTGGATAAGGATAGAAGAAAAATTTCATCTTAAATTAAAAATAATATCTTCAAAGTCCATATAATATAACATTGTGTAAAACAATTATTGAACACATATGAGATAGAAAAGGGAATCTAAAAGCAATGACACTAGAGGGAGGGAGACTTCTAAGGTCTTTAGAATTTGATACCATGTAGATAGAATAGAAAATAAAATAAAATTATTTTTCAATAAGGCCACAAATTTATTTATAAAAATATATAAAGGGATACAAGACTTGATATAGATAGAAAATTAAAAATTCAAACTAATAAAATAGTTCTTGGATTTACCTATTAAAAGTGGGCATAAATAGATGATTATCTTAATTTTTAATGACCCTAATAGATTGGTGACACAAACTCTTTGCGAAATTAAGCATAAAAATTTCAATTTAATGTAACCATGAATAACCCTACAATATTGTAAAATTTATTAGTACAATAGTTAAACATCCCCCCACACACTAAAACATAATACTCTGACCAAGATAACTGTAGAGTGTTTAGTAACATGCATGCACTATAATCAAAAGATTAAATAATGTGTAACCCTAGAAAAACATGTAAAACTTAATTGCTTCCAGTATCACCTACTTGTTTTATGTTTGTGGAGTCCTATATAACTACATATTCTTGTTTATTTGGTGTTAGATTCTAAGGGTTGATATCAATGAAAATGTGAGGACTGATGGGATTAGAAACTATGTTATTTATTTAGTTGGGTTAAAGGTAGAAACAAATATAATTAGTAACAATATTGGTGATTGTTGGTTCTATAATGGTATAATTAAGACATTAATATGATTTCATTCTTTTTATGGTTATATATTTCAAATTTTATGGGTTTTTTAGTGTTGAAAATATTTTAAAAATTATAATAATTTCTTTCTTGATTATTGAAACCATTATTATATTCAATATCTGAATTTTAAATTATGAATCCAAATAATATAGATTTTTTTATTTCAATATAACTATATATATGTAAATTGCTATACATATTATACTATATAATAGGTGAGTTGAGATTCTAAAAGGGGGTCAGATGCTGTTAAAGGTTTCAAACCATAGTTAAAAATGGGAAGGGATTGATTTTCAAAATTGTGAGTGAGTATTATAAGGTAGTTTTGAAATGAATTTGGTGTTTTATTTTGTAAAAAATGTTTTTTAATGGGAAAAATATTTGTTAAAAAGTGATTTTAAATAAAGTGTAACATGTTTTTTAGTGGTGAAAATCATTTTGGAAAACAAATAAAAAGTTTCCCAAAGATTTATTATGACAAGATTCATCAGTTTTTTATAATTTAAATGCGATTTTAATGGAAATTGATTGGTTTTAAAGTTATTAAGTTGGATTTATATGATGTTTCAGAATGAGGATGATATTTTGGATTTCAATCATGATCTAAATAAAGGATCTTTTAAATTTCACATTGACATTAAATTGTAGTTTTTATTTGAAATTAGAGTGAATAGATTCATTATGTTTTTTATAATGTAGTATTCCCAATCAATGGGATGAGTGGTATCTGAATTTATAAATGAAAACATGTTTAAGGTAGAAATGTGTTATCTATATTTATATGGTCATATTAACTTTAAGAGACCTCCTAAATACATAGAATATAACCTCCAACATAATATATAATGATACTATCACCATGGAAAGGGCATGTTACTAACTTCATAAAACCCATAAGATATCCATCATGGCACCACTCATGAATCCTTGGCCTCATGGGAAGCTAATGCTACTAAAATTTAGTCCTGAAACTAAAATAATTTTCCTTTTCATGGAGTAAATGAAGAATTTCTTTAAATTATGAAACTATAAAGGTTTCCTGAACATGAGTCTGTGTAAGATGATCAAAATGAGCCTTCTCAAGGTTGCAGCAAAAAAAAATCCCATTGTGGGGATTAGACTACTGCTACTTCTTTTTTATCATTAGATAAAAAAATAAGAATTTTTTTTGGTGATTTGAAAACTCCCCAAGCTGGGAACATTTAGATTTAATGATACAATAATCTTTATTATTATGTTCATCTCTTGAACAGTTGATATTGTATTTTTCTACGTTAGACTCATCCCCCATCTCCTATGGACATTCAACTATGTTCCTTGAACTACCCTAAGAAGTATTAATCCCATACAAAATACTAGTGATCATTATGGATGAATTCATAGAATAACACCCACCACTCATGGAGTAATTATTTTCTTAAATTTAATTACCCACTTCCTTCAAATAAGGATTAAATTATTTGAAACATTAAAATGTTGGGTTCCACTTATTTTAAAGGAACATTTTTATATATTTACTTAATTATTTAAATACTGATATTTATGACTAAAATAAGAGTGATATGAATAAAAAATGGATAGATTCCAATCATATAACAAAAGAGTATGAAGATAGGGTGAAATAGTTCATCAAGTTTGAAAAAGGTTTTGTATATGACCCTTCTCAAATCCTTTTTCCAAGTTTAAAATGTTTATATTCAATAATAATTAGTCTAGAAGAGTTTGAAGAATAATTTATATATCATGGAATATATCAATGTTATAATTGTTGGACTAAACACCAGGAAAATTGAATATAGCTAGTGACTGGGATAACATTGTGTTTTATGGATCATATGATATAATTACAGTTGTGGAAAATGAAGAAGATTGAATCAATGATGTGATTATAGGTATGAATGATGATAAAAATCATAATGAGGAAATGATAATAAATTTTGAATATGTTCTTTGTGAAAATACAAATTTTTTTTGATAAGTTAATCAGTTGTGAAAAGATTTCATTATATGCTGGTTATAGTAAATATAAATCATTATTAAATGTATTGAATCTGTATAATTTAAAAGTTATCCACAAGTGGAGTGATGTTATTTTTACTAAAATTCATTATCTCTTGAATGATATGCTACTAAAATATAATTAAATTACTAGACGGGTACATGATTCTAAAAAAATTCTACGTTCAATGGGTATAAAATCTCAAAGAATACATGCATATCCAAATGACTATATAATGTTTCCTAAGGACCAAAAATCACTTAAAGAATTCCCAAAGTGTGGTGATTCTCAATAAAATAAAGATTATTTGGTTCCAAGGAATGTTTTATGGTATATTATAATCATTACATGTTTAATATACCTATATGGAATTGAGGAGACCATAAGGAAATTTACATGGATTATCGATACAATAAATAAATATGGGAAACTTTTTCACTCACCAGACTCTCCTTAGTGGAAAATAATTGATCATGAGTAATCTGTATTTGGAAATGAGCTAAGAAAACTTCGCCTTGCACTGTCTATATATGGAGTTAATCCTTTTGGTTTTGAAATAAAACTCACAGTATATGGTTGGTTATGTTGGTAAATTATAACTTTCTAATATGGTTACACCTGAAATGAAAATACATTATGTTATCTATGCTTATATCATAACCAAAAAAACTAAATAATTATATTGATTTTTATTTGGGTCCATTGATTGAAGATTTAAAATTATTATGGGATTCATGTGTTATGTTTTATGATGCTAATAGAAATGAATTTTCACATTGAGAGACATGTTGTAGGAGATGATAAATGAATTTTATGATTAAGGAAAATTTTCAAGATATATCATTAAAGGTAATAAAGGGTGTCCCATTTTAATAAAAGGTAAAAATTTATTAGGTTGAAACATTCATTAAAGTATGTGTTTATAGGATATAAAACATTTCTACCCTAGGGAAAAAAGTACCGATATTTGATTACATTATTCGATGGGATTTTATAAGAACGTACAAAACAAACTCCACTAACAGTTGATCAACTATTTTAGAATTTCAAAGATATGGACACTTATTTTTGTAAATAATATTTGAAAGTCCTTACAAAAACTAGTTGAAAAAATGGAATATTTTTTGAATTCGAAAACTAGAACTGTCTATACGCTAGGAATTTTGTTGATGTTATGCATATTGAAAAAAATTGTGATAGTTTCATCAGGTCATTACTAAATGCACCTAAAAAAACATATGATGGAATTAAGGCTTGGTTGTACATGATCAACATGGTATATAGGAATAATTGGTGCTAGTGAAGGGTGAAAACAAACTTTTATTACTTTAGTCTTACACTTTTTCTAAGAAGAAGAGATGCTAGTTTTACAACTTCTTAAATGATGAAAAGGATCCATAGGGGTATTCATTGAATATCAAGAATATGGTGTCAATGAATGATTTAAATTAAAGGTTATGAAATCACAAGGCTGTAATGTTTTGATGCAAGATCTAATGCCTATAGATTTACTTTGAATTTTTACCAAGAATGACTATTATACATTAACCAAACTCTGTTTCTTTTTCAAATATATATTCAAAAAAGTTATAGAACCGATGAAATTTCCAACTATGAAAAAGTAAATATTTGTTATATTATGTGAATTAGAAATGTTATTACAGATGTAATTATTTGATATTATGGTTCAATTAATGATTCAATTATTAAGAGAGATCCAACTATATGGTCATGTACATTATAGATAGATGTAACTGAAAGGCGCTGTCGTGGGAAACCTTAAATGATTTATGGTTTTTTGGGTACTTAGGTGCAGTAAAGTGGATGACCAAGGTCATCTCTCAAAGGAAGAAGTAAATTAAAAAAACTTCATAAAATTATTCTAAAAATAAAATAAAATAGAATAAAAACACTACTATAAAGGATGGAGTTTTTTTATCATTTATAAAACTAAAATAAGTTTGGTGGAATAAGATTGCATTTTTTTTGTTTTTAATTTTGAAATGAAGTTCGATTAAAAAGATGCAACAAGAAGATTTTTTTTAGAAAATATTTTAAAAGGGGTAATCGATATAAATCTACATATTCATTTAATTATTAATAATTATCATTTAAATAAATATCTACTTAATTATGATCCCTTAAATTGTTAACCCCTGAACCCTATAAGAATTAACCTTACCATAAAGATTAAGCGAATTAAACCCTAGGATATCTTCGGAACATGTAATCGCAACACCCTACTTTGACTAATGTTCTAAATTTAGCTTATGGTTAGTGGTAAATTAAGACACATGTCCATTCTGGAAAATGAGGATGAATTGAGCTTATGGATTATATTTTAACTCTACAAGTTTATCCCACGTGATCTTGTTTTACCGATTAAGTTTGGGCTCTCACAATTTACACAAAACTCGACCTCACGAGTTTTTCTGTTAATTGTTCAATTACTTGCTTAGTTTCTTATAATTTAAAAACTCAATTCATCGATCATATTAAGTTAATTAAAATATATTAATGATTCAATATAATTAAATGAATATGGTAGAAGATATATCGATCACTAAGAGAACTACTCTTCCATTGGCGGTGTGGTCATCGAGGAGACATTTTTCATGAGAAAAGTATTGAAAGGGTAAAACCCAATCTCATCTCCACTCTTGATTCCAATCCATATAGGATGAGTAAATAAGAATATAATTTAACCAAAAATAATAAATGAAAACAATAAAAGAAGAACAAAGTAGTTTATTACACAAATGATAACATTACAACATGAAGAAGAGGGGAAGGCTTCAATGAAGGGATCCTTGATTCAAGAGATACCCCACTTAAAATGGTTGGAGAATTTGGGTAAAACCAATAATACTTGGAATTTAATATCCTAATTAACTTTCCAACCCTTACAAATTATACAAATACATATTTATAGAGTGAAGGGAGGCTAGGTTAAAAGTGGTTTCAAGTGTGAATGAGAAGTCTCAGCCAACTATTTTTATACAACTTGAACTGCCCATTTGACCACAAAAACCCATGAATCATCTATCCTTGCAGAAGGATTATTTGTGAAAAAATGAGTCTCTAAGCTCCTCTAAAAATTGGGGCCTAATAAAAGCACGTATGAAGATGTTATGACCCAAATATAGAACCCATGTCCATTATGGAGAGTCCATCCCAACTTTGACTTCATGGCCCATTTTCTCCAACCAAATCCATTATCTAGCTCTAATGTCCTATAATAATGTTTTATCCCATTAATTGAGGAATATAGTTACAAAATTTCAAGTTCAAATAATAATTATTATAATATTTATGTCCAAAATTCTACAGTGAATTTTAAAGGGTAAAACTGGAATTTTCATCAAATTTCCAAATGAATGATCGAATCCCAAATATTTCTTAAATGGACACACTTACCGCAATTTGAGGAAATTATATCATTTATTATAAATAAAATATTCAATAAAAATTTGTTTTATCAACTCCCCCACACTTACCCTTTTTCACTCATGCGAAAAACCTCATACTAAGTAAATGTCAATATCAAATCAAAACAAATTTTAAAACACATATACTTGAGGTCCAACAATTCCAAACCATGAAACAAAAGATATCATTCCTCATAAAAAAATTATTTCAAGTTCTCCAATTATATCATTCAATATACATCCACTTCATTTATCCTCCCATGTACACAAAACACTTACCTCACATGAATTTTATCTTATCACACAAATGTCAATTTTCAGCAATGTATTTATCATACAAACTCATAAAAGGGTCACCATAGATTTGATAAATTCCTAAATTTCCAACCAATGTGATTCAAGGAAATATGTTTATCATGTGGACTTTTCAGGGTTGTTCTGTGGCTTTTGGTGGGAAATAATTAGATGTGAAAAAATTTGTGGCTGAATGAGGAGGGCTAGACTCTTTTTGAAGAAAAATTTCATTATTCTAATTATCATTCAAGTATGGTCTCCACCTCACACCTCTAAGTATCAGCTCCATCTTCATGAAAACTCTTGGAATGTTTACACAATTCACCATTTCAGAAAAAAATGGAAATCTTCTCAAACATAGTTTTTCATGAAATCTATAGATATACACAACTTTCATTCTTCATCAGAAGCTCAAAAAGACACAACTTCTATTATCATTAAAGATCTAGAAAAGGCACAACATTCAACATAATTATTTTCTGCATCAGCAAACAAATATTTTTAGAATTTAATTTTCCACTCGAAGTATCACAGAATGTGGTAGCACAACACAAGACAGATCCCCCACACTTAAGTTCAACTGGATTTTTCAATTTCACTTCAAGAGTCAGTTGGATAGGGAAAATTGGCATGTAATGTGGCCAACCAAATAGGTTGTTCATGGATTCTAAGGGATAAAAGTATAAAATTCTCAAGGTAGGCCATTTAAAAAAGGATTATTTGAAAAAGGGTCTTTAATACAAAAAAAATTCCTCAATCATTTAAAACCCAAGTACCTCAAACCCTCATGTTTTGATAGGAATAAATCAAATTATAGTTAAATCAAGCATGGTTGGGTTCTCTCAAGAAGTGAGTTGAATGTAAAGAATATGAAAATAATAGTTCAGAAGCCTCATGGGAAAGTTATTTCAAATATAAAGATAGTGGGATGTGGTATGGGATTCAAAATTCAAAGAAGGTTTCATGAAATTACCAAAGATTTGAACTTGAAACAAAGTCATTTTCAGAATTAATTTAAGCTTAGTTTCATGGGATAAATTGTTTCACTTACTGATATGGATTTTAAAATCATGATTAGAATTATTTCAGCTCAAAAGATTCATAAACACGAAAAAAATGAAAAATCAACACACACAATTTGAAAAACACAATTTTTTTTTGAAAAAAGGAAAACAATTAAAATTAATAAACTAAAAGGTTCCCTACCCCACACTTAAAAAATTTCATTGTCCTTAATGTGAACCCATGAGATGATATGTGCACATGAAATACATAATTTTAAATAGGAAAAATAATATAAATGTGAAAGGGTTAAGAACAACATGATATGATCAAGTGATGATGTGGTCATGCAGTGTGATGAAATCCACTGTGTCAGTAGGAAGTCCTTCAATGTATTTCTTCAAATGTTTCCCATTGACTGTAAAGCTCCTTCCTATGTCCTCTTGTGTGATCTCCACTGCACCATAAGGAAAAACATTAGTCACAACATAAGGACCTAACCATCTGGAACACAACTTACTAGGCATCAGCTTTAGTCATGAACTATATAGAAGGACTTCCTCTCCAACACGAAACTCCCTTTGTTGGATCATTATATCATGAGATGATTTTTATATTTCCTTTTAGAACGTTGATTTATTATATGAAGATAATTGAATCTCCTTAATCTCTTGAATTTGTAGCTTCCTTTGGATTCTAGATTAGGCCAAATCCATGACACATTTCTTTATAGCTTAGTAATCCTGATGCTCAACTTCCACGGGGATATGACATGCTTTCCCAAAAACAATCTGAAATGGGGACATGCCAATAGGTGTCTTGTACATTGTACTATAAGGATATAATGAATCATCCAAGAGCTTGTTCCAATCCTTCCAAATTGGCTGCAAGGATTTCTCCAAAAAAAAAATTCTACTCCCTATTTGAAACCTCAGCCTGGACATTTTTTTGGGGGTGGTATGGTGTTGATGTTTTATGTGTCACCCCATACTTCCAAAGGAGGGAAGAAAAATTACGATTGAAAAAGTGTGTCCCTTGGTCACTGATGATGTCCTTCGGTACTCCAAACCTACAAAAAATCTACATTTTGACAAATTCCACAACAACATGAGAATCATCCGTCCTAGTGGCCTTAGCCTCCACCCATTTTCTCACATAGTAAACAACAACTAAAATATACAAAAAACCAAATGAATTAGGAAAAGGACCCATAAAATTGATTCCCTATACATCAAAAATCTCATAGATAGTATTGGTTGTTGGGGAATATCATGTATCATAGAAATGTTACCAGTGTGTTGGCAATGAGAGCACGACTTAAAAAACACATGGTCATCACAGAATAAGATATGCCAATATAATCCAGAGTCCAAAACTTTCCTCGGTATCTATTGGGATCCAAAGTGTCCACCACAAGCAAGTGTATGACAAAAATGTAAACCAGACTCCAAATCATGGTTAGGAACACACCTCCTAATAACTTGGTCACTACAAATGCGCAATAGGTATGGATCATCCCACACATAAAATATTCACTCGCTATTTAACTTTTATACTTGATGAATTTTTTTAAATTTTCAATGATTTCATAGGAAATAAGGTAGTTAACTAAATCAACATACCAAGGACGCATACCTGATATGGAATACAGATTCTCATTGGGGAAAGTGTCTCGAAGTGGTACCTGGTCCAAGGTGTTATCCTCTAGTGTGTGAGTAAGCCTACTCATGTGGTTTGCCATCAAGTTTTTTGACCCGTTCTGGTCATTTATCTCAATATCAATTCCTGAAGAAGGAAAATCCATCAGATAAGTCTGGGCTTTGCATATGGCTTCTTGAAGAGGTACCTCAGAGCAGCATGGTTAGAAAAAACAACTACTTTAGAGCCCAATAAATATGAATGAAATTTATCTAAATCAAATATGATGGAAAGAAACTATTTTTCCATGGTTGTGTAGTTTGATTGGTCTGAATCCAGTGTCCTCGATGCATATTCAATAACATGTGGACATACCTCCACCCTATGAGAGAAGACAACTCCAACTACGATGTTGGAGGTGTCTCTCTTAAGTTCAAAAGGAATGTCCCATTGTGGGGGATGTATGATCAGTGGAGTGGTCAGAAACTTATTCTACTTATCAAATGCTACCTTTCATGAATCATCAAACACAAAATCAGAATCCTTTTGAAGTAATTGTGACATAAGAAGATAAATCTTACAAAATCATTGATGAAGCACCAATAAAATCCTATATTCCCTAGGAAATATCTAACATCATGCACACATTAAGGATATGGTAAGGATGAAATAATTTCTATCTTAGATCTATCAACTTCTATCCCATGTTTTGACACTACATTCCCTAAGACAATTCCATGCTCTACCATGAAATGAAACTTTTCAAAGTTCAGGACCAGATTCTTCTCAATATAAAGATTCAACACCTTTCCCAAATGACTTATACATTCATCAAATTAGGATCCATACACTATAAAATCATCCATAAATATTTCTATGCAGGTCTCAATAAAATCAGAAAAAATAATCACCATGCATCTCTAAAGGGTACCTGGGGAATTGCAAAGTCCAAATGGCATCCTCCGGTAGGCAAATGTTCCAAAGGGATAGGTGAATTTAGTCTTCTCCAGATCCTCTAGAGCTATAGGAACCTGAAAATATCCAAAAAAACCATCCAAGAAACAATAATGTGTCTTCCTCGCTAGTCTCTCAAGCATTTGATCAATAAATGGGAGGAAAAATGGTCCTTGCGGGTGGAATAATTTAGTTTCCTATAATCAATACACACTCACCAATTGTTTTGTACCATCATTGTAACTAACTCATATTTCTCGTTTTTAACAATAGTAACACTACTTTTATTAGGCACAACATGAATAGGACTCACCCACTGAGAATCTGAAATGGGATAAATTATACCTGCCTTGAGAAAATTTTCAACCTCTTTTTTAACAACTTACAAAAGGGTTGGATTGAGTCTCCTTTGTGGCTACCTACCATTTTAGCCCCATCTTCCAAAAGAATCCTATGCATGAAAATGGAGTGGCTAATACCTAATATGTCAGCTAAGGTCCACCTGATTGCCTAAATGTTCTCCCTAAAAAGATTCAAATGTTTTTCATCATGTTCAAAAGGGAGTTTGTTAGCAATTATAACAGGTAATTTCTCACCTCTCAATAAGTATGAGTATTTGAGATTTAGTGGAAATGGCTTGAGTTCCAGTGTAGGGGTGGTGTATGGATGGAGAAATTGAAGGAACTGAAATATGTGCACAAAGAGCATTAGTATCAGAATATACATAATCAAAATCAGAGAATAAATCATCAAATCCATCAGTATACTCAATATCCATGTCATAATTAGAGTTCCGATGATCAAAATCATAATATTAATTCATTTCAAAATAAAATATAATAGAGTCTTGTGCATTTGAAATAGGTGTGTAAGTGATCTTAGAAATCAAACTAGAACCAACACTCATAATTTCCCTAATCATAGGACAATCAAATTCCATGGGGTTTTTATTTGGTGGTTCAAAATGGGAGATAATAAAAGTAGAATGGTCTTATAAGGGGTAATTCATGGAATAAATAATATTAAATATCACAACTTCATCTCCAAAATCCATGGAAAGTGTTACCTCATTGACATTTATGATTGTTTTTGCAGTTTTGAGGAATGGCCTTCTTAATATAATGGGAGGATGATAACTTACTTGATCATCCTCCATGTTAAGCATGTATAAATATACTGGAAAGATCATTTCTCTTACCCGAAAAAGTACATCCTCAAGGACTCCTGCTAGATATTTCATATCTCTATTCACCAAATGCACCACTACTCTCGTCAGTTTCAACTCACCCACCAAAAAATAAGGGAATACAAAGTGAGGCATCATATTTATAAAATCTCATAAATCACAAAGAGAATCAAAAAATTGTAAATCCACTATGGTGCATGGGATGGTAAATGTCCCTGGATCCTTGTACTTTGTTGGCATTGCTAGAGTTGGTGTAATGAGTGCTGGCACAATTCTTCAAAGATTGATCCTCTTATTTCTCTTTATCCCTCTTCGATTGGTACAATTTTTTTTAAGAATTTCATATACCTTGGGATTTTCTTGATGGCTTCAAGTAGAGGAATGTTTATCTCCACACTCTTGAATGTATCCAAGACTCCTTTTTTGCATCGCCTCTTTAGCCATATTCATTGTTTGTACAACTCTGTTTTGAAATGGAAGGAGTTTAGGAGGAACATCATCAATCTTTTATTACCTTTATCTTTCTTCATGGATTTCTCATTAGTTGGTATGGAATGTGGCTTCTCCATATTTGAGGTAAATCCCTGTGGAACGATCGGTATAAATATATCATTCATTTTCTTCCCACTTCTCAATGTGATGGCACTGACATTCCCCGTTGGATTTGGAGTAGGTTGGGAAGGTAGATTTCTAGAATTTTTACTTACCAGTTCATGGAGGGTAGTGGAAATCTGGATCATTTGAGTCTTCAACTCCCTCATCTCCAAACCTTGACTCTTTAGATCATTATTTTGATTAAGAAGAATTTTCATAAAAAGGTCATCCGTGTTAGAATCTACCTTGGGTGGGGGATTCCCTTGTCGTTGGCTTGTTTATGCTTGGGCTTCAAATCTCCTTTGGAGTTGTTGGAAACCCTATTGGTAAGGTGGAGGCTACTATAAGTTTTGTTGAAAAGGGGGTCTTTGTGGTTGTCCAGAGTCGTACCTCATGTCTGATTGATCCTTCCACCCTTGGTTGTATGTTGGAACAAAGGAATCAAACTTTTTTTGGGGATTTTTCTGTTATTGATGTTGATATGGTCTCCCTAGGAATACTGCTATGCAATCCTCCGTCTCTTGTAGTTACGAGCAACAGTCAATTGGGTGGATTGTCTCAGTGAAAATTTCACAAGTCCTTGAAGGAGGGGGTTGAGATGTCTTTTGTGCCAAATAAATCTGCCTCACCATATAGGTCAATTCATCTAACTTAGTATCAATCAAATGATTTTCAAGAGAGTAAGGAATTACATGATGTACTCCCCTGACATGTGGTGTACCTCGGTCGCCAAATTATTGGGAGTTTTGTGCCATCTTTTCAGTAAATGCTTGTGCAACTACTGGTGTTTTTTCCACCAATGCCCCTCCAACTACGACATCCACCCTGGTTCTCTCCATAGGTGTGAGTCCTTCATATAATTACTGGATAAGGATTTGATCATTGATTCAGTGATGTGGGAAGATTGCATACAACATCTTGAATTGATCCTAGTACTCATAAATTGACTCCCCTTGTGATTTCTTGATCCTCGAGATCTCTTTATGAATGGAAGTGGTCCTTGATGCTAGAAAAAATCTCTATAAGAAAATACATTTCAAATCATTCCAACAAATCACATATTCAGGTTGTAAATAATAAACCTAATCCTTTACAGATCCATCAAGTGAGAATGAGAATACTGTTAGTTTGATTTGATCTTAAAAAACATTTCTTGGTTTTAATGTTGATAAAACCACATTAAATTCTTTTAAATGTTTATTTGGATCCTCACTAGATAATCCATGAAATTTTGGAAGAAGGTCAATTAATCCAGATTTTAGTTCAAAGTCTGATTCAAGATTTGGGTATGCAATGCAATTTGGTTGATAATTAATATCAGGTAAAGAAAATTCTCAAATGGATCTATTAAGTTCATTTTCATTATTTTCTGCCATTGGTTCTTGTTTTATGTTTTAATTTCAAGTGTTTCCAAATTCAATTTTCTTGGAGTGGAGAAATTCTTTAACTATTTGAATGTTGAAACTTCTCATAGACAGAGAATGTCTGATTCGAGTCCTAAGGCAACGTTCAATCTTAGGGTCAATATTTAAGAGATCCTTGAGATTAGTTTGTGTAATAAATCAAATAAAAATGAAAAGAAGTAAAGTGGACCATAGTTAAATAAAAATGATATGTTTGATTTGATGGTCCAAAAAGAAGTAGAAGAAAATAAAAGAAGAAGAAAAAATTAATATTAGGTAAAGAAGGAAGAAATAAGAGAGGAAGAGAATAAAATGTAAAATAAAATAAATACCTCTAATTAGTTTAATTAATTACTTTACTCCCTAGAAATGATGCCAATTTGAAAGGCATTTTCATGGGTGACCTCAAATGATTAATGGTTTTTGGGTTACTTAGGTGTAGTAGAGTGGCTGACAAAGGTCGTCTCTCAAAGGAAGAAGTAAATTCAAACAACTTATTAAAGGCATTCTAAAAATAAAATTGTTGACATCACCTGTTTTGATAATCCCAATCTTGTATTCATATGTTTTGACAATCCCAATTATGTGTTCATATATTATGATATTCTTAATTACTGTTGATCTACACTTTAATTCTTTTAAATCGATGATCAAGTTAATAATAATGTTAAAATAATTTCTGATTTATGTTAATCTCGATTATCCATGTTTATATAAGTTTTGAAATGATTCTAAGTGAATTAGACGTGTTTTTCATAAGACAGTCAAGTGTAAGTATCACTGACCTGAAGAGAGTTACCGATATGCATAATAGCCAGAGCTACCGATGGACAGAGAGCTACCGATGCATAGAGCTACCGACAACCAAGAGCAACCGATGGAACTAAGTTCATCGAGCTACCGATAAGAGCTACCGATAAGAGCTACCGATAAGAGCTACCGATAAGAGCTACCGATAAGAGCTACCGATAAGAGCTACCGATAAGAGCTACCGATAAGAGCCACCGATAAGAGTTTGAAGAGCTACCGATGGAAGATCCTAGACAGAGTCAACCGTACATGTCTACAAACAAACAGCTACCTATAATGAACTGCGGAGTCAAATCCTATATCTTCGACACTATTTGTTTATTACACTAACGGCTACATTTGTTACTTTTGATGCATTTAATGTTATTAAATGATTTTTGTTTCCATTTCAGGAAACCGTACCAAGTACGATTGAAAAGCATATAATCATTCCTTCTTCTCAGAAAAGAAAAAAAGGCATAAAAGACATCGTGTATGTATCAGTGAAAGGAAGTGAGACAAGAGACTTGAAGAGATCGAGCACACAGAACACACTTGCGATCAAGCTCAAAACGTGCCAAGAACAACTAGAGAACTTGCACTCACAAGACTACTACTACTAGACTCCAGAACACAGAGCATACATCTAGAAATCTATGCTAAAGAAGAACTACACAGAACACTTCATTTTCGGAGCCGATAACCAAGCTGAACCTGGAAGCACTGAAAGAAGAAACGATACTCTGTTTTTTCAGAAAAATACCAGAGAAGGACTCAGAACCATTTCTGATCAAATCCAAAGGAGTCCAGAGCTGCACTGCAATCACCATAGCCATTCTAAACTCTATATCTTGATCTAAGTGATTTAGTATTTGCATTACGAGCAGTGTGTGTAGCCTGTTAATTATTACACACACACTGTCTCCTGAACCTTAACTGGAGGATTTGTAAATCCTCACTCACAATCTTTACATACTTTATTTCCCACTGTGGATAGTGGTAGAGGTCGAGTGTGACCTGGACAGCTTTGAGCTGTTATTTGTTATCCCACGTATAACTATGGTAGAGGTCTCTTGACCTGAACAGTGTGATCTCTGTTGTTAACCTAGATCCAGGGTGTGGATCACTTTATATAAATTTTGAGAGGACTAAGTCTCGGTTTGAGACTGAACCTCTTGGTTAACTCTTGTGTTTTTAGTTAAAATCTATATCCATACTATTTACATTTATTTCATATTCCGCTGCTATTACTTTGAAATATAATTTATCTTCAAAGCTACTTTGATAGTTAAACTCGCAAGTGTTTATATTTATTATAAACCAGTAAGTTAGTTTCAAAAGTTAATTTAATCACAAGATTAAGTTAGCTGAGAATTAATCAATCTTTGAGAAACTAATTGATCCTTTATAATCTATATAAATTCACTACGTGTTAATTTGTTTTGAAATTGGGGGATTTAATAGAAATTGTTTTTAGCAGAAATTTTAATTGGAACTCAATTCACCCCCCCTCTTGAGTGTCCACTCCGACCAACATTTGGTATCAGAGGATTGTGTGTTTTGCAAAACTTTTTATTTACTCTCCGCTTTTCAACTGTGATTTTAGTTGTATTTTAAAGTTCTTAAAATTTCTGTTATTTCTAAATTTTTATCTCTTTAAATTTTGTTTATAATGGATAATAGACTTGAGGGTGCTGCTACTAACCATCCACCTTTCTTTAATGGAAATAACTATGCTCAGTGGAAATTTAAAATGAAAATTCATCTAGAAAGCATGAGTTTTGATATTTGGACTGCTATTGAATCTGAATACAAAATTCCCACTACTGATAGATCTACATGGGATGAACCTACAAAGAATGCTTATAATAATAATTGTAAAGCTATGAATGCTCTGTACTATGCTCTAGGAGATGAAGAATTCAACAGAATTTCTGCATGCAAAACTGCTTTTGAAATTTTGGATACCTTGGCTGTTTCTCATGAAGGAACAAATAATGTTAAAGAAATGAGATTGAACACTTATACTAATAAGTATGATAATTTTAAAATGAAGTCTGATGAACCTATTTCTGACATGTATCTCAGGTTTAATGAGATAGTCAACACGATGAATTCACTCGGAAAAGTTGTTCCACCAAAGGAACAAATTATGAGAATCTTGAGATGTCTACCAGACCGATGGAGAGGCACATCTGTCTCAATCAGAGAATCATGTGACATTTCTGCTCTACCTATCAAAGAAATTATTGGAAAATTGAGGATGTATGAAGAAGAGATCAAGGTAAACAAAGAGGAAGATGATGAACCGAAAAGAAAATCTGTAGCTTTCCAGTCTACTACTTTGAAGAGTAAGGAGAAGGAAAAAATACAAATGGGGGATGAGAGTTCAAAAAGTGAAAACTCAGAGTATGAAAGTGATGCAGAAATGGCTCAGATAGCCAGGAGATTCAAGAAGTTTTATTGGAAAAATAAATTATTTAGGAAAACAAATTACAAAGGAAAGTATGATCAACAAGGCAAATGGAAAAAGGATTGGAAGAAAGCTGACAGGACTGATGAAGTTGTCTGATACGAATGCAAGCGAAAAGGACATATCAAAACAGACTGTCCAAAGTTAAAATTCAAAAAGAAATATGATTACAAAGACAAGAATTACAAGAAAGCCATGAAGGCTACCTGGAGTGCTTCGGAAGACAGCACTAGTGAAGCCGAATCTTCGGACTCTGAAAGGAATCGAGCCAACATGTGTTTCATGAAAAATACTTCTGAGGTAACATCTGACACTCCTGTTTTAAATTCATATTATTCTGGAGATGATTCTGATTCGGAAAACATGTCAAAATATGAACTATTTGAATACTGTGATATGTTAGAAGAAACCTGTAATGAGCTTAAAGACAAATACAAAGGTTTAAAGAAACAATATGCTTTAAGTGTTAAGCATAAATCTGATCTTGATATAGAAAAGGAAAAGAATGCTCAACTATTAAAGGAAAATACAGAACTGAAACTGTCAAATGAGCAACTCAGAAAGGACTTAGAAAAATTCACAAATGGAAAGAATGCTCTAACTAAAATTCTAGGAAAGAAATTTTCACCTAGATATGCTACTGGTTTAGGATACCAACCTGGACAAAGACAGTTCACCAGAACCCGATTTATTCCTAAGTCTGAAAAAAATATTGCTAGTTCCAATTTTGGAAATTCATATGCTTCAACAGGATATTCATATGGTTATAGACCAAATAAAGTTTATCTTTCAAAATCTGTTACTTCTGTTAATTGTATAAAACCAATAAAACAAATCTGGGTACCTAAAGCCCTGATTGCTAACCTATCTGGACCCAAGAAAATCTGGGTACCAAAGTCATTTCTTGTTTAAATCTGTTTTATAGGAGACCTGCTTGAAGAGATGTCACAAGAAGATATGGTATTTAGACAGTGGGTGCTCAAGACACATGGCTAGAGATTATTCTTACTTCAAGAGCTTAATAAAGGTTGATGGAGGTCATGTCACCTTTGGCGACAACTCTAAAGGAAAAATCATCGGCCTAGGCCAGATTGGTAACACTGACTCAGTATTAATTTCTAAAGTTTTATTCGTTGATGGACTTAAATATAACTTTCTTAGTATATCTCAATTATGTGATGATGGTTTCAATGTCAAGTTTGAAAATGATTCCTGTGATGTTTTTAACTCCAAAAATGCTTTAGTATTTTCCGCTCTAAGGAATGAAAATGTTTATGCTGTTGATTTAAATTCTTTAGCTAAACAAAATATTCCTTGTTTGAATGCTTTTCATAAAGAATCTTGGTTATGGAACAGAAGATTAGGACACTGCAAAATTCACTCACTTAGAAAACTGGCTAGGAAAAACTTAGTTAGAGACTTACCTAAATTAGAATTCCCAAATGACAAAGTGTGTAATCCCTGTGAAAAGGGAAAACAACACAATGTTTCTTTTAAATCAAAGAAAGAAGTCTCAACTTCTCAACCACTTGAGTTGGTTCACATGGATTTGTTTGGACCATCAAGAGTTTCTAGTTTAAATGGGAAGCACTATGTCTATGTTCTAGTAGATGACTTCTCTAGATATACTTGGGTATATTTCTTAGCTCACAAAAGTGAGGCTTATTCTTCCTTTGTTAAATACTCCAAGTCTACAGAAAATCTTAGTGGACTCAAAATTAAGACCCTGAGAAGTGATCATGGCCGTGAGTTTGAAAATCAAGACTTTGAATCTTATTGCTTACACAATGGCTACACTCATAACTTTTCATCTCCTAGGACACCTCAATAGAATGGTGTAGTAGAAAGGAGAAACCGAACCCTTCAAGAAATAGCTAGAACCATGCTCAATGAATATGAACTGCCTATTTACTTTTGGGCTGAAGCTGTAAATACAGCTTGTTATGTTATCAATAGAGTCTTGATCAGACCTGTTCTTAAGAAAAAACCATATGAGTTGTGGAACAATAGGAAGCCTAAGGTTAATTACTTCAGAGTTTTTGGTTGCAAAGTCTTTATTCTTAACACAAAGGATAATCTGGACAAGTTTGCTTCTAAAAGTGATGAAAGAATTTTTCTGGGTTACTCTACTTCAAGTAAAGCTTATAGAGTGTTTAATAAGAAATCCAAATGTGTGGAAGAATCTGTTCACATCAAATTCAATGAAACTGATCCACATGAGCCTAAAACCTCTCTTGAGAATCTTGAAGAAGATTTGTCTGTTCTGGACCTTAATGATAAATCCAAAGAACCTATTATAAAAACTTCCAGTTCTGGACTTTTTCCAGAATCTGTTTCGGTTGATCCCAAACCTACTAATGCACCTGAAGTGTCTAGTCCTACCTTTACTAGATCAACAATAATTCTAAAAAATCATCCTTTGGATGCTGTTGTTGGTAATATTCATAGAGGAACACAGACTAGAGCTTCTCTAAGAAATCAGGTTGAACATCAAGCTTTTCTCTCCCAGTTAGAACCCAAAAATATTAATGATGCTATCGTTGATGAATTCTGGGTAATGGCTATGCAAGAAGAGTTAAATCAATTTGAAAGAAACAAAGTCTGGGAATTAGTTGGCAGACCTAAGGACACACTAACAATAGGCACTAAATGGGTTTTTAGAAATAAAGTTGATGAATCAGGAAACATAGTTAGAAACAAAGCTAGGCTAGTTGCACAAGGATATAGTCAAGAAGAAGGCATAGACTACAAGGAGACCTTTGCACCTGTAGCTAGACTAGAAGCCATTAGGATTTTACTTGCATATGCTGCACATCTAAATTTCAAGTTATATCAAATGGATGTCAAAAGTGCATTTCTAAATGGTTTTATAATTGAAGATGTTTTTGTAGAACAACCTCCTGGATTTGCAAACCCCCATTTTCCAAATCAAGTTTTTAAACTTTATAAAGCTTTATATGGCTTAAAACAAGCTCCAAGAGCTTGGTATGATAGACTCAACAATTTTCATATTTCAAAAGGTTTTACTAAAGGGATTGATGATCCAACTCTTTTTATTAAAAGAATTTCTAAAGATGTTTTAGTTGTAAAAATATATGTTGATGATATTATTTTTGGATCTTCTAAACATTCTTTATGTACTGATTTTTCAAAAAGTATGCAAAATGAATTTGAAATGAGTTTAATGGGAGAACTTAAATACTTTCATGGATTTCAAGTATTTCAAAATGAAAATGGTATTATTTTGAATCAAAGCAAATATACAAAGGATCTTTTAAAACGATTTGGTTTGGATAGTATTAAGGAGAGTGAAACTCCTATGAGTACAATCTGTAAATTGGATACAGATGAAACTGGGAAACCAGTGGATCAAACCAATTATAGGGGTATGATTGGTAGTTTACTTTATCTTACTACTAGTCGACCAGATATTATGTTCAGTGTATGTATGTGTGCAAGATTTCAAGCTAACTCGAAAGAATCTCATCTACTTGCTGTTAAAATAATTTTCAAGTATCTCAAACATACAGTTAACCTTGGTTTATTTTATCCAAAAGGACAATACTTTGAGTTAATGAGTTATTCAGATGCTGACTTTGCTGGTTTCAAATTAGACAGAAAAATCACTTCAGGAACATGTCATTTATTAGGAAAATCCTTAGTATATGGGTGTAGTAAAAAGCATAATTCTGTAGCTCTATCCACTGCCGAAGCAGAGTATATAGCTGCTGGTAGTTGCTGTGCAAAAATTCTTGTGGATGAAACACACTCTCTTGGACTATGGATATGATTTTAAGCATGTTTAGATTAACTGTGACAACACTAGTTCAATAAACATCTCAAAGAATCCTGTATCTCACTCAATAACTAAACACATTGATGTAAGGCATCATTTTCTGAGAGATCATTATCAAAAGGGTGATATTTCTCTTGAATTTATCAGCACTGAACATCAATTGGCCGACATTTTCACAAAACCCTTAAGTGTGGATAGGTTATGTTACATTAGGCATGAGCTGGGGATGTTTAATCTTCACCGATAGAAATCCTCACCGATAGAAATCCTCACCAATAGAAATCCTCACCGATAGAAATCCTCACCGATAAAAATCATCACCGACAAAGCGCTGTTTTAAATCTTTTGTCTACTGTCAATAATCTGAAACAATTTTTTTCTTCTTTTATTTTATTTTATTTTTATTTATTTAAATTATGATTCCTAAACGATAAAAATAAGTCTAAGCCACTTCTCACTCCACCAAACCCAAAACCTTTTACCTTCGAACCTTAGAACCCGAACCCTCTGCAAACCTGAGATCCCTCGAACCAGCGATGGAAAAAACCAAAATTCCTGTCATCCGAGAAGACTGTGTTGAGCCTAAAGCAAAAAGGCAGAAGTCTGAGCTAGAAGTGAGTAGTGCTATTAGAACTAGGTCAGGAAGGAGACCAGTAAATCCTCATCTGCAAAATAGAGCTATTGTGATCGAAAAAGAGTTGTGTGTAGACTGGTTGCTGCCCAGCAAGTCGTTGGTGCTCGAAGTTCTGGAAGCTCAGAGATGGGTAGACTGCTTTTCAAATAACAACGGTCCCTACTACCCAACGTTAGTAAAACAGTTTTACGAGTTCGTAAGCTTCGAGAAGTTAGAGAATGAGAACCGAGTATCTTCGTTTGTAAATGGTAAAGTGCTATCATTTTCATCAGTAGAATGGGCTGATTGCTTAAAAGTTCGTCATGAAGGTGTGTCTGGATATGTATCAAGAGCAATGCCACCTACCAGTGACATTTTTGATCATGAGACCGCGTTGAAAGAACTGACTGGTGATGGAACTCCAAGGCAAGTGGTTGCTACAGAAATGGATGGAGAGAACAGATTACTGTTCAAGTTTATTCAACATGTGTTGATACCAAGGAGAGGAGAATTTTCTAATTTCAGATATCATGATATCTATCTCCTACATCTTTTGAGACATAATGTCAAAGTCAATTTGTGCAGATTGGTGATGAATCAAATGGAAGATATGACAAGGCTAAAATCAAAGTCTAACGCCCTATTCTTTGCTAAGTTGATTTCTGTAATGATCAAAGTGAAAGGGATAACTGAGTCTCAAGATGAGACAGTTGTAGTGAAGAGAAACTTTTGTATCACTACTACAGTTTTCAAATATATGAAAATTAATTGGAATCCGTGGAGAGGAGAATGGGTCAATGATGACCAAAAGGTATATGATAAATTTAATCCTGTCAATTATCCTTCAAGGCCAAAGGATAAAAGAGATCTAGGTCTAGGACCTAATGAAGAGGAACCTGAGTACAGTGATGAGTCAGAAGAAGAAGAAGAAGAAGAAGAAGAGGAAGAAACTCCTATGGATGAGGGAGGAGATCCTGACTTGCCTCCAAGCCCTGTTGCTGAAATTATGTCTTTAGAAAAGAAAGTGCTAGCAGAAGTGGAGACACCTGCTAATGAGGAAGACCAGTCGGTCTCTGAGCATGTAGAGGAATAAAAGAATGTCTCTGAATTATCTGATTCTGCTGAATTAAGTCTGAGTCTAGTTATTGGAAGCTCAGTTGTACCTTCTATGGATGAAGAAAGAGAAATAGGAGAAGATGTACCTATTCCAGAAAATCATCTTGCTGTTTTAGAGATGGAAGTTGTTGTGGAAGATTCTGATGAAGAAAGACCAGCAGAGAATGTAGTTGCTATATATGAGAATGCAACCATTGAGGGGGAGAATCACACCAAGTTTGGAAATGTTACAGTGACTATCGAGTCTGAAGACTGGGTAGAAGACCCAGGTTTTATAGTCTTTGGTTTGGATTATCCTGATTCGGATAATGAAGTATCTTTGAATAGACCGAAGATCAGCTATGACATCAATCCCGAGTTATTACCTGTTGATGTGGTCCAATTACATGATTTAGATGTGCTGAAAGAAAATCTCAAAGTCAGTTTTGTAGAAGAAGTAAAGACAATGGAATCTTTTTAGTATCCTCGATTCAATCAGTCATGGATGACTCTGTAGTCAGTTTAGCTTCTGAAAGAGTATCTATTATAGTTGCTCATACTGATTTTGTTACAAAGTCTGACCTCAAACCCCTAAAGCATGAGCTGAAGGAATCCTTCAGTGCCTCTGTTGCTGAGATGAAGCACTGTTTTGGTGAAGAAATGAAGTTGTTAGAAAGGTATTTTGAGATTTCTCTTGGTTGCAATCTGTCAACTTTTGTGGGTGAGCTAATGGAAGAATTCAAGGAGTGCCACACTCAAACTTATAGGCTAGAAGCAGATCTTGAAGCTCTACGGATATCTGTTGTTGCCTTAGACTCCTTCATGAGTTCAAAATCTCAAGCTGATAAGGATTTAGCCTATGTGAAGAGTGTTGTAAGTCAGCTGGTCTCGGTGTTTGAAGCTTTCAAAACATCTGTGAAGGATCATGTCAAAAATCAGGACTCTCAATTGCAAAATCTAGTTAGTGGGTTGACCACAAGCTTCAAAGAAACTGTATCCTTCTCTCTTGGTCCTCTAGTTCCAAAACCTGCAATTGATCTGAATCAATTTCGTGCTCTGATGAAGGAGGAGCTTGGTTCTATTTCAACCAGTGGCTCTGTGGACTCATCAGATTTAAGTCCAGTTGTGCTGTCTACCAGGGATTCAGCCAGAGAAATAATGAAAATCATCCAGGTCTACATGAGAGAGGCCTCTTCTTCTCAAGATGCAATCAAGAATAAGGTGGATACTTATTTTGAAAAGGTTTATACCAAGCAACAACTGACCAACCATTTCAAACATCTGCTTGAGAATCTAAAGTTACCTCCAGTGACTCAGGCCTTCAGAGAGTAGGTTAGTAAGCTCAGGGAGCTTACTCCTGCTTTGGATAAATTCATTGAAAATAGAGATGATTTTGTGTCTGCAATGGAGAGAGGAGGAAGCATTATAATGGATTTCAGAAACCTGTTGCTGCCCTTCCTGCATGTGGATGCCAGACCGGTCATTGTACCTCCTGCTTTGCCTGCCTCTGCCTCTACTGCGTCTCCAGTTCAGCTGACTCCTGCTCAAGCCATAAGAAGTCTCACACCTATGATCACTCAAAGGACTTCCCACTACAGGCCCGTCACTGTATCAGTTGCTCAGCCTCCTCTGATCATTTATGGAATTCCAAAGTCCTCCCCAGTATCCTCCACACCTGAATTCTCTTCTGATCCCAAGGGAAAATCTCACATTGAAGATGTGGATTGATAAAGTGGCAAGGATGTTTGATAGGAATCATTTTTTTTCTATTCTGTTTATGTAATCTTTGTCTGATCTAATAAAAATGCCTTTCTTTCCACTGTCTCAATTTATCAGTTTTCTATGTTTTCTTTCCCACTTCTTGATTATCAAAAAGGGGGAGAAATATACAAGGAGAAATATAAAAGGAGCCATATAAAAGGAGAAATATAAAAGGAGCCATATAAAAGGAGAAATATAAAAGGGGAGAAATATGATCAAAGGAGGAGCCTTTGATACTATTTCTTACCTTTCCTTCTTTGGTACTAATTCTTTCAACCCTTATCTCTGATACTATTGTATTTAATTCTACCTATGATAATTTTTGATCTATATCTTTCTATTACTATTTCCTCTTTCCTCTGATACTGTTTTCTTTGAGAAAATTGAATATTAATGTTATACTATCTTAAAATGGCCATATCATAAGTTGTGATTATCAAAAAGGGGGAGATTGTTGACCTCACCTATTTTGATAATCCCAATCTTGTATTCATATGTTTTGACAATCCCAATTATGTGTTCATATATTATGATATTCTCAATTACTATTGATCTACACTTTAATTCTTTCAAATCGATGATCAAGTTAATAATAATTTTAAAATAATTTCTGATTTATGTTAATCTTGATTATCCATGTTTATATATGTTTTGAAATGATTCTAAGTGAATTAGATGTGTTTTTCATAAGACAGTCAAGTGTAAGTATCACTGACCTGAAGAGAGCTACCGATATGCATAATAGCCAGAGCTACCGATGGACAGAGAGCTACCGATGCATAGAGCTACCGACAGCCAAGAGCAACCGATGGAACTAAGTTCATCGAGCTACCGATAAGAGCTACCGATAAGAGCTACCGATAAGATCTACCGATAAAAGCTACCGATAAGAGCTACCGATAAGAGCCACCGATAAGAGTTTGAAGAGCTACCGATGGAAGATCCTATACAGAGTGAACCGTACACGTCTACAAACAAACGACTACCTATAATGAACTGCGGAGTCAAATCCTATATCTTCGACACTATTTGTTTATTACACTAACGGCTACATTTGTTACTTTTGATGCATTTAATGTTATTAAATGATTTATGTTGCCATTTCATGAAACCGTACCAAGTACGATTGAAAATCATATAATCATTCATTCTTCTTAGAAAAGAAAAAAAAGGCATAAAAGACATCGTGTATGTATCAGTGAAAGGAAGTGAGACAAGAGACTTGAAGAGATCGAGCACACATAACACACTTGCGATCAAGCTCAAAACGTGCCAAGAACAACTGGAGAACTTGCACTCACAAGACTACTACTACTAGACTCCAGAACACAGAGCATACATCGAGCAATCTATGCTAAAGAAGAACTATACAGAACACTTCATTTTCGGAGCCGATAACCAAGCTGAACCTGGAAGAACTGAAAGAAGAAATGATACTCTGTTTTTCAGACAAATACTAGAGAAGGACTCAGAACCATTTCTGATCAAATCCAAAGGAGTCCAGAGCTGCACTGCAATCACCAGAGCCATTCTAAACTCTATATCTTTCTCTAAGTGATTTAGTATTTTCATTATGAGCAGTGTGTGTAGCCTGTTAATTATTACACACACACACTGTATCCTGAACCTTAACTGGAGGATTTGTAAATCCTCACTCACAATCTTTACATCCTTTATTTCCCACTATGGATAGTGGTAGAGGTCGAGTGTGACCTGGACAGCTTTGAGCTGTTGTTTGTTATCCCACGTATAACTGTGGTAGAGGTCTCTTGACCTGAACAGCGTGATCTCTGTTGTTAACCCAGATCCAGGGTGTGGATCACTTTATATAAATTTTGAGAGGACTAAGTCTCAGCTTGAGACTGAACCTATTGGTTAACTCTTGTGTTTTTAGTTAAAATCTATATCCATACTATTTACATTTATTTCATATTCCGCTGCTATTACTTTGAAATATAATTTATCTTCAAAGCTACTTTGATAGTTAACCTCGCAAGTGTTTATATTTATTATAAACTAGTAAGTTAGTTTCAAAAGTTAATTTAATCATAAGATTAAGTTATCTGAGAATTAATCAATCTTTGAGAAACTAATTGAACCTTTATAATCTGTATAAATTCACTACAAGTTAATTTGTTTTGAAATTGGGGGATTTAATAGAAATTGTTTTTAGCAGAAATTTTAATTGGAACTCAATTCACCCCCCATCTTGAGTGTCCACTCCGACCAACAAAAATAAAAGAGAATAAAAACACTACTTGAAAGGATGTGGGTTTTTTTATCATTTATAAAACTAGAAGAAGTTTTCTGGAAGAAGATTGATTTTTTTTTGTTTTTAATTTTGAAATGAAGTTTGATTAAAAAGACACAACAAGAAGATGTTTTTTTAGAAAATATTTTAAAAGGAACAATCGATCTAACTCTGCCTCTTAATTTACATATTAATCATTATCATTGAAACTAATATCCAATTAATTATGATCCCCTGACTTGTTAACCCTTGAACCCTACGAGAATTAACCTTACCACAAAGATGAAGTGAATTAAACCCTAGGCTATCTTCGGAACATGTAATCGCAACACCATTCTTTGATTAATGTTCTAAATTTAAATTATGGTCAATGTTAAATTACGGCACATTTACATTCTAGAAAATGAGGATGAATTGATCTTAGGTATTATATTTTAACTCTACAAATTTATCTCGCATGGTCTTGTTTTACCAATTATTTTTGCGCTCTCACAATTTACTCAATACTCGACCTCGCATGTTTTTTTGTTAATTGTTCAATTACTTGATTAGATTCTTATAATTTAAAAACTCAATTCATGGATAATAATAAATGAATTACATTATATCAATGATTTAAAATAATTAAATGAATATGGTAGAAGATAGATCGATCACTAAGAGAAATACTCTTCCATGGTCGGTGTGGTCATCGTGGAGACGTTTTGCATGAGCAAAGGATTGAAAGGGTACAACCGAATCTCATCTCCACTCTTGATTCCAAAAAAAAGGATGATTTAAGAAAAAGATAGGTTAAAAAAACAAACTAAAATAGAAGAAATAAAATAAGAACAAAGTAGTTTATTACACAAATGAAAACATTACAACATGAATAAGAGGAGAAGGCTTCAATGAGGGGATCCTTGCTTTAAGAGATACCCCTCTTACAATGGTTGGAGAATTTGGGTGAAACCAATTATCCTCTACCTTAAATCTCATAATTCACTTCCCAAACCTTAAAAATGAGAAAAATACATATCTATAGAGTGTAGGGGAGGCTAGGTTAAAATTGGTTTCAAGTGTGAATGAGAAATCTCAGAAAAATATTTTAATACTACTTGCACCGCTCATTTGACCACAAACACGTGTGAATCAGCTCTCCTTTCAGAAGGATAATTTGTGATAAAATGGATCCCCGGTCTCATATTACAATTGGGGCCTAACCAATAATGAATGAAGAAGTTATGGACAAAATATAGAACCCATGTCCATTTAGGTGAGTCCAACCAAACTTTGACTTCATGGCCCATTTTCACCAACCAAATCCATTATTTAGCTCCAATGTCCTAAATTAAAGTTGTATCCCATTAAGTCAAGAATACAATTTGAAAATTTCATGTTCAAATAATAAATATTAAAATATATATGTTCGAAATACTACAGTGAATTTTAAAAGGTAAAATTGGAATTTTCATCAAATTTCTGAATCAATGATCTAATCCCAAATATTTCATAAATGAACACATTTACCACAATCTGAGGAAATTATATCATTTATTATCAATAAAATATTCAATAAAAATGTGTTTTATCAGTAACTCATTGAATGGTATATTATTATTTTCAAAGAGTATATTAAAAATTGAAGTCATCTATAAGGTTGTATTATGGAGTGATATATCATTAAGGAAACCATTAAATTATTTACTAACTAACTATCCATTGTGGAAATAATTGGTATACTGAAATATCAACACATTGGGAATCTTGTTGGTAATGTGATTTCTGTAATAGATATTTTCACAATAACTATTGTAGATCAGAAGAATGACCAAGTTTATGTTTTTCATAATAGTTAAGAGGTTTCCCCATATGTTAAAACCCATAAATAAATTATTAGTAATTTTAATCCTTTAAGTGATGAAATATAGATATCAAATACACATAATAAATATTTTATAGGATGGTTTTGAGATAATGTTTTTTAGGTGTTAGATGAAAATATGGATTCAATTTTAGAATGGCTTCGATGGATAGGTAGTGGACCAAGTGTTCATGTATTATATTATAATGGTTATTTAATTAATGGATATTTGTTCTATAAGAATGAACATGATTAAGGAAGTACCATGAAAAATAATGGAGTTAAACTAGTGGATGAATCAATGCATGTATTTGGTACTGAGGACATGAATCCAATTTATGAGAATATGTTATACTTTGGAATCATCAAAAAAAATATCATAGTTGTATTATAAAATATTCTAAGGGTTGATTTTCATTGTAAATGGGTTGATAATAAGAGTGTTGTTAAAATAGATGAATTGGGATTCATGAAAGTAGATTTTATTAAGGAAGGGTATAAATAAGAACCATTTATAACAACACCATAGGTAGAAAAGTATTTTATATTTCAGTTCCTACAAACTGAAAGTGGTCAATTATCTTGTTATCGAATAAAACCACTGAAGCATCCAATGGAAATTCATCTGAGGGTGACCCTTTTATTAGGATACCACAATTATTTCATATTGGTCCCAATTTAGATGGGGTCTTTTATGTTATAGGATACGATAATGAAGGTATTTGGAAAATCAATAGAGGGGTATAATCCATTCAACCTTTAAAAAAGAGAGTTCAATAATCATGTTATATTTTTTTGTAATATAAATTTTGTTACCTCATATTATTATCTTTTCATTGATATATTTATGTAATCAAAATTAAATGTTGAACCAATTATAAAAATAATGGCTTCTAGATGTTATGATGCTCCCAATATTAAGTAATAATTGGTTTTTCAAATCTGCTGATGCTCCCAGAGCAGGGGAACAACAAACTTTTGAACATTTCAAATGATACCAATCCAAAGGAACATCATATTAATGATTTTGAACATGAGGAAATGGTATTTGGTGAATAACCAATATCTCAAAAAAATAGGAGCTTATAAGCATGAAATTTTTGACAAAAAGTATTATGGTGAAAATAAAAGGAATCAAATTTGATGTTGGATAGAAGGTGTGTGACCAACCTATTAACCCCAATAAGGCTATGTTTGGTAGTTTCATTGGGCTCACTACTTGGTATCTTATTTTTATTGATATAGATTCATGGACCCATATTGTACCCATT
Source organism: Viscum album (assembly GCA_963277665.1). Lineage (NCBI taxonomy): Eukaryota > Viridiplantae > Streptophyta > Magnoliopsida > Santalales > Viscaceae > Viscum > Viscum album. The sequence continues at coordinate 425,388,038 of OY728134.1, forward strand.
CTTAAGAATATGATTTGGGAGGATATTAGAGTAACATTATGACATCCATTATATATTTTACTAAAAAATAAAATAATGAAACAATGAATTACTCTCCATTATCCCTTTAAGATTTAATTTATAGTAGATGAATCCCATAAGAAATTTATATTAATTATTTCTATAAATGCACAAAGGGGATTCCACACAATTCTAATGAAGTTTTAGATCAGTGATGCCAAAAATAAAATAAACTCATACCTGCCACATAAATATGGATACTTGATAATCCAAGAAGCATGGGATTGATTTACTATTTGTTGTGACAAGTCATATTTTCTTGTATATTGTGACTGGTAATACATTGTTTGTAAATATGTGTATTAAATACAATGATTAATAATTTTTAATTTTTAAAATATCCACTAAATGTTGAAAATAAGAAATAGGTAGAAAAAAGAACATACCCCTACCATAAAGAAAGGGTTAGGTACGATTAACTTGAAAAGAATTGGTATTTATTTTAATTATATCTTAATACATTAATATGGTACGAAACAACAACATAATTATTTTCATCTATTTATATTCATATTTGTGAATCCAAATCCAAATACACTTCCATCCCACATCATGTTCTATGGAAGGAGGAACATGTAAATAAAATTGGAAAACTAATAGATGAAAACAAACAAAATATTTGGAATCATGTTTAATTATGAAATAATAAAAATTTGTTTTTCTTTAAATCTCTATTACATACTAGTGGTTACTTTTTCTATATATTTTGTATCTGACTTAGCCTCAGAAGTCATCATCAGCTGTACCAGATGAAAAAACTATTATTAGTGTCATTAAGGTGGATAGAACAATATAGTAGCATTAGATGTGTGGGTTTCAGGATGACACCCTGGAAATATTTTGAGCAAATAAAAAATATGGGTAAAAAGATAAAAAAATGGAAGAGAATCAGGCATGATTAGCTTCCCTAGAATAATAATTTCTTTGAAAGTCTGAGCTGATAGAAAATTTTATTGTGGGAATAAAAGAGAAGATACAACTCGAGAGAAAGCACTACGTTATGACCACCCACAAGCTTTGAGGTAAGACATTCCCCTAAAAAAGATCTCTTATATGAGGTGATAAATATTCTCATAATTGATTATATGAAATGTGAATCATGAAGACACTGAAACATTTCCTATACAAATATTCAATAGGGTGAAAATGAGTGTGATTTATATCTATCAACACCCACATGTCGCCTTATGTTGATGGATACTATTTACAATATCAAAGAAGACTCTCTACACAACAGACAACTTCCAACATGTCATGTGAGAGTGGATATTAGAATATTTCATGATCTGAGCATTGAGCTACATGTTCCACTTGATGAGTCAGATATTCATACAGTCAAGTAAGCTATTGGAACATTCATATGATGACCATAATATCATGTAAAAACTATCTCTAAGGAGGTATTCACTCATGTACAATGATTATAAACCATAAGATAAAAAGGCATGGTAGAATCAACCATACCACAATATGATACACATTATACCTGATATGACTCAAATTATGTGATTTCAGTTTAAAATTGAAATTTTATTAATTAATTTTTCAATATTAATATATAATTTATTTCTTCATAGTATTACTAATATAAAAAATATTTTCTTATAAAGGCATATTATTTTAGGGAAGTCATACATTCCTTTCAACTGTCTATAAAAAGAAAGAAAAGATAGAACATGTTTCTTTTGGATGAGGTGTTTTAGGCTGTATGAGGTTTCCTTTTACATCCAAATGGAATAGATCTCTATTTTATAGTTTAATGAATACCATTAAAAGAAAAAAACTGAAAAATTAATCATCTATACCTCAATTAGATACACGGTGAGCTCGGTTTGACATGAACCATATGTTTATAGTTTATAATTTACATTTTAGTTCAAAACACACATCACATATTCAAAATTAAGAAAACACATTCATATTGTTTTAATAATTTAATAAAATGATCCACAATTCATTTATTAAATTTAGGAATTAGATTCACCTCAACCGGACACACGATGTGACTGGTATGGCTCCAACTCTATCATTTTATTTAAAATTTAAATTAATTTTAGTAAAAAAACACAAGTGACATACTAAAAATAGTGAAAACACATTCATATTTTTTTATGAATTAAGAAAATGATCCATAAGTCATTTTTGATGTGTAGGAATCACCCAAACTTAAAAAGGATGCATGGTGTGACCGGAATGACTCCAAGTGTGTCATTTTAATTAAAATTGACAATGGTTTTGTAAAAACGAAAACTAACATACTAAAAACTGGCCAAATGCATTTAGATTATTTTTATACTATATTAAAATGATCCATTAGTTATTTTTGATGTTTAGGAATCATACACACCTCAATCCAATGTATGGTGTGACCATTATGACTCTACGTGCGTTGTTTTATTTAAAATTGACATAAATTTTAATAAAAAAGAATACTAACATACTCAATATTAATAAAATTCCTTCATATTTTTTTTACTTTAGAAAAATTACCTTAATGTCATTTTTGATGTATAGGAATCAAATTCACCTCAATCTGATATGTAGTGTTCCTAGTATAGATCAAAGTATTTGTTATTAGTTTAAAAATGAAATTTTAATTCAAAAATTGTGTCACTCACTGAAAATGCATAAACACACTTTGATTTTATTGATAATTTATAAAAATTATTCATAATTAATTTTTGACTTGTGGGAAACATTCTCACATAAAATTGACACATGATGTGTTTGGTATGATCAAAATCGCGTGTTTCCAATTTGAAATGACATTTTAGTAAAACAACATGAGTGGAAGACTGAAAATTGTAAAAATACATTAGGATTATATCATTAATTTAGTAAAATGATCCAGATGTTATTTCTGACCTATATTAATTAGTCGCACCTCAATCCAACATACGGTGTGACTGGTATCACTCGAGGTATTCCTTTTTTATTTAGAATTGAAATTACTTTTTGTAAAAAGGAAAACTTACATACTCAAAACTAATAAAATGCATTCATATTGTTCTGATAATTTATAAAAATGATCTATTTGTCATTTTGTATGTATATAAATCAACCACACCTTAATTTGAAGCATGGTGTGATCAGTATGACTCGAAGTGTCTCTTTATATTTAAAATTGACATTAATTTTAGTAAAAAAGACAAGTGGAATAATCAAGACCAAGAAAATGAATTTGTATTATTTTTATACTTTAAAAAATGATACACAAGTCATTTGTGACATGTAGAAATTATTTACACTTTAATTTGATGCATAGTGTGACTAATATGACTCCAAGTGTGTCTTTTTATTTTAAATTGACATTAATTTTAGTAAATTAGACAAGCGAGATACTGAAAACTTAGAAACCACATTTAGATTGTGTTAATACATCTGGAAAATGATCTATAAGTAATTTTGCACGCGTAAGAGTCAACTAAACCACAATTTGATGTATGGTGTGACAAGTGTGAATCCAAGTGTGTCTTTTTATTAAAAAGTGACATTAATTTTTGTAAAAAGGTCATGTGACATATTCAAAACTAAGAAAAAACCTTAATATTGTTTATATAGTTTAGTAAAATGACCCATAATCCATTTTTGATGTGTAGGAGTCACCCTCACCTCAATCTGATGCACGATTTTATTAGTATGACTAAAAGTGTGTAATTTTATTTAAAATTAACATTATTTTTTGTAAAAATGAAAAGTGACATACTCAAAACAAATCAAACACATTAAAAAAATTATAATTTAGGATAATTATCTATATGTCATTTGTGATGTGTAAGAATCAACTACACCTCAATCTAATGTACATTAAAATTGGTATGACTCAGAGTGTGTATTTTTATTTAAAATTGACCATAATTTTTGTAAAAAGGACTAGTGACATACCCAAAACCTTGAAAACGCATTAGGGTTGTTTTTATACTTTATTAAAATGATCTATATGTCATTTATGATGTGTAGGAATCACCCACACCTAAATCTGATGGATGGTGTGACTGGTATGACTCCAAGTGTGTCTTTTTATTTAAAATTGGCATTATTTTTGTAAAAAGGACAAGTGACATACTCAAGACTGGGAAAATTAATTCATATTATTTTTATAATTTAGTAAAATGATCCATAAGTCATTTTGAACATGTATTAATTTCCCTCACCTCAATATGATTCACCATGTGCCCGATGTGATTGAAACTATCCATTATCAGTTTAAAATTAGTATTTTATTTCAAAATGAGTGTCACTAGCTAAAAACCAAGAAAACATACTATGATTATATTTATAATTCAGTACAATGATTCATAAGTTATTTATGATTTTTATGAATCAGTTCCACATCAAGCCAACATAAAATGTTACTAGTATATCCCAAAGTGTGTGTTTTCTGTTTAAAATGAAATTTTCAAAAAAAAACACAAGTATCATTCTCATAAATGAAAAAAACATTTTCATTGTTTTGATACCTTAGGAAAATAATATATAAGTCATTTTTGATGTGTAAAAATCAACTGCACCATAATCTGATGCATGATGTGGATGGTATTACTCAAAGTTTCTGTTACCAGTTTAAATTTGACATTTTAGTTCAAAAAGTGTTTCACTCACTAAAAACCAAGAAAAAACAGACCTATTGTCTTGATAATTTATTAAAATGATTAAAAAGTCATTTTTGGTGTGTATGAATCATCATTACATAAAAGTAACACATTATTTGACCAGTATGACTCAAAGTTCATTTTTTCATATTGAAATGACATTTATGTAAAAATACACAGGTGACATGATAAAAACTAAGAAAACTTATTCAGATTCCTTTTATACTCTAGGAAAATTATCCATATTTTATTTGTGACATATACGAATCAAAGTAACCCATTCTAGTGCATGGTGTGACCATTATGACTCTAATTGTATCTTTTTTATTAAAATTTATATTAATATTATTAAAAAGAAGAATTGACATACTCAAAATTGAGTAAACACATTTGGATTGTTTTGATACTTTAGAAAAATGATCGATAAGTAATTTCTAATGTGTAGGATTCAGCCTCACTTCATTCTTATCTACAAAATGACTTGTATAACTCCAAGTGTGTATTTTTATATAAAGTTTACATTAATTTAATAAAAAATATGGGTGACATACTCAAGACTGAGAAAATGAATTTGGATTATTTTGATACATTAGGAAAATGATCCATAATTAATTTATGATGTGTAGGAATAAATAAAATCTCAACCAGATACACTATGTTCCCTGTATGACTCAAAGTATCTATTATCATTTTAAAATTGACATTTTAGTACAAAATATGTGCAACTCACTGAAAAAAATGCTAACGTGCTCCAATTTTGTTGATACATTGTAACAATGATTCATATGTAGTTTTTGACTCGTGGAAATCATTATCACATAAAACCAACACACTATGTGACTGGTATAATCCAATGTGTGTGTTTTCAGTTTAAAATGACATTTTACTGAAAAAACTGAACTGACATACTCCAAATAGAGAAAATAGATTCATATTGTTTTTTGGTACTTTAAGAAAATTATACATATGTTTTTTATGATGTGTAGGAATCAAATTCACCTCAATATAGTATACGGTATGATTGGTATGATTATAGGTGTATCTTTTTATTTAAAATTGATATTTTATTAAAAAACATAAGTCAAATACTCAAAACTAATAAAACACATTTGGATTGTTTTTATGCTCTATAAAAATGACTCACATGTCATTTTTGATGTGTATGAATCATCCATGCCTCAATGTGAAACATGGTTTTCCCAGTACGACTCAAAGTGTTCATTACCTGTCTAATATTGACATTTTAATTAAAAATGTATATCCCTCATTGAAAACTAAGAAAATATTCTTTGATTTTATTGATACATTACAAAAACAATTCATATGTAATTTGTGTCATGTTTGAATTAGTCTCACATAAAATCGATAGAGGATGTTTCCGGCATGACACAAAGTACATGTTTATAGTTTAAAATCACATTTTAGTTAAAAATACTATTCAAATACTCATAACTGATCAAATGTATGTGGATTATTTCGATAATTTAGGACAACTATCCATATGTCATCTATGACATGTAGGAATCATCCATACCTCAATTTGATGCACGGTGTGACCGGTTTGACTAGTATGACTCCATGTATGCCCTTTAGTTTAAAATTGACATTTTGTTAATGTATTATTTCATATTTTTATTAACTAATTTCATTATAGTATTGCTAACATAAGATTTATTTTCTTATATAGGTGGATTATTTTGATTGGGTTGTGGTGGTTTGTTCAGCAACCAATACCATTGTTGTGATTTTTTAGAGGGGGTTGTAGGTTTGAAAGATGATAAAACATCATTGTTCTTAAATGTTTGTGGATATAAATTGAAAATATACCATAACAGTGTAATTATAGAGGTGAATCCATGATCCATAAAATTATTATTAAAATAAAAGGCAAACATACAAGAAAGGATAGAGATTCAGGGTACAAGTGATGAACACCAATGTAATCCAAACATACTGTTCCTGCCTCCTCTCCCACCCCTTCCTTGATGACCACCACGTCCTCTTGAATTCCTGCCTCTTTTCCACTGATTCAGATTCTTCAATGCATCACCCTAATCAGCCATACCTACATCATCAAAATGATGGGCATCAACTGTATTATCCAGTGTCAACATCATCATGAGCATTTCAAGCAGTGCCTTGATCCTTATCTTTCATATGCTCCTCAGTATCGGGCTATCCAATATGCTCATCCCTCTCTTGTGCAACCAAAGAAGATGCATCAGTAATATGATTTTTCATTGTGGAATTAGATTTAATCTCATGGCTCTCCATATAGAGAAGATCAAAATCAGAGGAATTCATTGAATCCAGCATGGAAAAGAAATTTGTAGCACTAGTGTTAGAAGTTGAAGAAACAACACTAGTTTTAGGAGTCATTTCTATTTTGATGGAAGAATCATCCAAAGGCACCTGACGATCAAGGGATAAAACACCTTCATCCAAGGCATGAAGAGCCTTGTCAACAAAAGAAGGCATAACAGATTCCTGCACAGCAGAGGCCTCAAGAGAGGTCATTATAATGGTGACCGGTTCACCCAAAGGCATAGAAGCATGCCCAGTAGGGGCCTCAAGAGATGATGCTATTTTATTATGTGAAGTATGCCCAGCATGCACATCCATAATGTGGCAAGGTGACTCAAAAACTATTTTAAGAATAGAAGCAGAAGAACTAGAAGCTAGTGAGGCCCCTACTGTATGAACAACAACATGAGAAGCATCAACCTACAAAGAATTATAACCTTACACACCCCTTTGTGAAACAGAATGATAAAAAAATATAATGAGATTAGTACCTCTCCCATAAGATGGGAATCTACCCAGCTTACATTTATAAAAGAATTGCTCCTCCAACAAATCAATATGATCCATCTCCTGATCACTATCATCACTACTAGAACAAATATCACCCCATTTATAGGGTTCTCCATTATCAATTGTAGATAAGCTATAAATAGAGAGTGTACCATCACCCTAAGTATTAGACAGCACACCCCCGCCTTTCTTATCATTCATATGCCTATCAGTGAGGTTCTTACCTACTACAACATCAGTGAAAAAAACAAATACCCCATTCTTAGAAGAAGATAAATTATTTTTCACTACATATACCTTGATATGAGAAGGTGGGATACCATTCACACCATCAGTGGAAGACAAATTCAATGGTGAATCATTAGGGACACCCTTCACCCCATCAAGGGTCCCCTCCATCCCAGAAAAATGCATTGACGGAGCAGGAGCACATCGAACTTTGAACTTATAGCTTTCAACAAGGTTTCCATACCATTTACAGTTGGAACATTGTAATCCTCTATTAAATTTTTCTTTAACATGTTTTATAGATAAACAGTTTATATAGAAAAAAAGAACATGGTCAAACTCAATATCAATGCCGGATCATGTGAACCACTGCAGATTATAAGAGGAGGACTTAATTGGAGGATGAGAAATCCTAGTGATGATGCATGGAGCCTTGGTATGAAAAACACCACTAAGACTATAATATAAACAACATCAAATTTATCCATTGTAGAGGGAGGAGTGATGAAGTTTTCAAACATTTATGTCTTGGAAGTGGGGTGGAAATATTTCTTCCTCCTAAGAAGGCTCAAAAATGTACCAAGGAAAAATGGTTTCCCCTTTAGTCTCTATTGGGGTGTATCCTCATCTGGCCCCCGGTATGTACGAATTAAATACAAATGGGAAAACAGATATGTAAAAAATAGGGTAGTTATGTATCTTTGAGATGTTTACATTTTTTTAAGGCTCAAGTCATGCAGTTATCTCTCAATTATATGTGTGTGGATATCTTCTCTACTTTGGGGTAGTGTGGTTAGGGTTATAATCAATAGTTTTTAGATATTCAATCGAGAAAATTCTTTGGATCTAATCATATTTCATTTGTAGTGGAATTTGATCTGATCCTGGTGGTTTTCATCTACACTTTTTATTTAGACAGTGAACACCTTCTCTTTACAGTTATATCTTTTGGGTTTATTTAATAGGTTGAGTTCTTTGTTTTAGGATGCCTTCAAATTTCATTTTCTTTCTTCCTTTGATCCACTATTTTACCTGAGAATTATTTTTGAGATAACACTCATATTTGGGAGTCCCTGCTTTGTACTCTTGATTATTAGTGGATAATTTTTTCTTAACTAGGTCTGGTGGTTTTTCTATTTTTTGTCTTCCAAATTAAAATTTCGGGTGTCAACATTTATTTTTCTATGCATATATGTTGTTACTGCGCATCTTCATTAATTTTTTCTAGATTTTTCAAAGGGAAACAATTTTTATTTTCACTGGAAGTTTACTTTGTTGTTTTATTTCACATTTATCACTTAACATATTTCCCAACACCTGGTATTAGATGATTTCATTTTTTTCATATAAATTATGGAATCTAATTACAGTTAGATGATTCTGATGAATGGTACCATCTACCATAAATGGAAATTAAAAATTAAGGATATGATTTTCATCAAGCGATTGCATCTTCTAGTGTTTAGTACTCAAAATAATTTATGAAATTCTGATGAATAATGTGAGTTTGAGAATGTGATGGTTTTTTATTTCATTCATTAGTTTGTCAAATACAATGTGTTGAACCATATTTTCAAGATCTCTCATTCTAGAACATTGTGGGAGAAACATGATACTACCTATGCTTCCAAGACAAGAAAAATTAATTTTTTTCTCATACAAAATGATGAATTTGTCATACAATTATAATAAATCTGTTTATAACTATTTGAGTAAATATCATGGATGTTTTGATCAATTTTATGGTAGGGTTATTACTTTTAAAGATGAGGTTTTATCCTTTTTTTTAAAATTTTAGCCAATTCTTATGAGAATATTTGTGTTACTATAACTAGTTATACTCGTAATAGTACTATAACATTCAATTTTGTAAAGTCTATTATCTTTAGTGAAGTGTTTATAAGATGTAATCAGGATAAAACTTCTTTCAATATTTTAGTCACAGAGAACTGGGGGATAAGTTAGGAAATAAATTAGAGAAAGAGTAGTCGAGATAAGAGAAAAGGATAAATCAAATCTAGGTCAAATTAGGGAGTTTTAATGTCATTATTACGGTAAGAAATGACATATAAATAGGTTTTTCTATCATCTAAAAATAGAAAATAGAATGAAGTAAAATATGTAGAAGAAGAATTGTGATAGAGATGATCATGTCGATGCCACTATAGGGGTGATCATGTTATTGTTTAGGAGTACATTAATTTTGCTTCGAATGATTATTGCTGGGTTATTGATAGTGGTTCCTATTTTTATGTAACACATAGGAAGGAGTTATTTACATTTTAAAACCCTAGTAATTTATTCAATTTAAAGATAAGTAATGATATTCATTCTAATGTTGCAGGTATCAGGACTATTTGTTTAGAGACCAGGCCAAGAAGTAAGATAATTTTTGAAGAATTCTCAACATGCACATGAGGTTAATCTGAATCATATTTGTAACATCCCTCCACTCCTCATTGGGTTGATAATGTAGGAAGATATTATTTGTTCTTAAGAAACATTCCCAAGATGCTAAAAGCTAGTAATAAATCTCAGAGGCTTCATTTAAAATTAGGCGATGATTTTACCTTTGAAGATAAAACAACCAAAGAAACATGATATAGCCAAATAAACCACTATATGATGCATTTTATAAATAGAATACAACCCAATGAATTATAATTTATATAAAAACCTGATAAAAATGAGTACTATAGTTGAATACAAACAAAATTCAAACTATACAATAGACAACAAAATACAAAACCCAATGAAAACCACATAACACCAAGGCCTCACAAGATCCATGCTCCAAATCCACTAAAAAAATCCAAATATAATGAATTAATAAAAAATATGTGTGATACATTACCTTTCATCATGTACTGATGGATGATATCTATAAAATTACCATTGTATCAAAGTAGGGGTGAGTACTGAAACTCATTAAGTTTTCCCCAAATGACTTCCTACTCATGCCACTATAATAGAACAAGTAATAACATTAATATAAAATAGTCTATATAAAAAATTTCTAAAAAGGTTATATGAAAATATAAACAAGTTCTATACTAAATAGTTTCCATAAAAAATGATCAAGTTCCAAGTTAAACAACCAAACAATTCTCAAAACCCATTTCAAAAGTTCCATATTGGTTTAATCCATTAAATTAAACAAATACACACAAAAAAACATGCATGTAACCAAGAACTCACTATACTAATGAATGGTGATTCATACGTTCATTAATCTATCACTTAATGAACCATTTTTATGGGGGTACTTTACACCCATATTCATCATAACCTTTTAATGGGAGAACTTTATGCCCTTATCCATCACAATGCACCTGAGCACACACATACAATTCCAAACACATGAAAAAACCATGTGTGCCAAACCCCTTTCGATAAAACAAAATTTTTATTTAAATCCATTTCATAAAACCTTCTTCATAAATCTAAAAAAAATCAATTTTAAAATCAAACCGAAAATCAATTTTCAAAACAACTCAGTAATTTCCACAAAAACTAAAAACTATCACTAAAGAGGGTTTCAACCAAGATTTTAACATCAATTTAATAAATAATATAAAATAAAATAATCAATTTTAAATCATTACATCATCTCTTAAATAGAGTTGTGAAGATTAAATCCACATAACTTGGGTTTTATGATGAAAAAAAGAATAAAAAATTCCCATGAAACCAGGTTGAATCTCAAAAAACCCACCTTAGATCTCTTCCAATAGCATAAAAAATGGAATATATAATAATTTTTGGAATCAGATATCTTATATCTATCCACAACGGAAATAGATCTAAGAAAATTAGATATATGGTGAAGTAGATCTAAAAACCACCATGAACTACCAAGAACAATGACTCGCCACATGAATACAAATACAAAACAACAACATAAGCCTTTAGATTGCCTCTATATCAATTGGAGAAGCTTCCCTAGACATTTTATAGTGATAATCTCAATTTAGGGACACATATAAGTAGAAACAAGGTTCTTAGTGGTGAAAATGTGTGAGACCCACAATTTTAGGATCTCATATTTAACCCATGTATGGTTAGTAGAATGGTTAGGAAAACCATGCACTACCTATGAAATAGCCACTACCTCAAGGATAAACCTCAATGTATCAAGTTGCATAGTTTTTCCTTGGAGGATACATGGTTTGGGAAAACCATGCACCACCTGTGTGCCTTCCATTTAGCCCCTATCTCACTATTCATCGTTTTCTGTAGGTGTTTCATGGTTTCCACAAACCATGTACCAACTGTGAACCATTATAAAAGACTGAAAAGCACTCCAAAAGTAATCCAAACTTTCCCTAAAATAACCCATATACATTAAAAATATAAAAATCATAATGAAAGGGTTACTTACTAGAAAATAGGTGGTGATAAATTATCCCCACAATTTGTCTTTTCATCCCCAAAAAGTAGAAAACAATCACTGTCCCAAAATAGTTATAGTCATAACTCTTTCATTTCCTTACCATGTTCCCAATTCTCTTCCTGAATCTGACCATGTTTCCAAAAACCCTGCACTTGACCGATGCTTTTTCTATGTGATAATTTCTCTTTTCTATCCTCAATCTCCACCAGGATATGTACCAATGAAGTATCCGAATCTAGTTCAATTTGATCCCAATGAATCACATGGTTAGGATCAGGATGATACTTTTTCAACTAAGATACAAAAAAATGCATTATGAACCACACAAAACCATGGTGGTAATGCTAAACGATATTCGATTTCACCAACCCATTCCATTATCTCCAAAGGGACTATGTATATAGGATACAAATTGACCTGATTCCCAAAATGATGATGCCCATGCCTTGGATATATCCTTAATAACTCGTGATTTCTCACCAAAAATTACAAAACTACTGATGATGATCAATATATGATTTCTGATGACTCTTTGTCAAATCTATTAATTTCATGATCATATGAATTTTCTTTATTGTCTCTTTGACAAGGACCCTCCCAACCAGTGAAGTCTCACCTATTTCCACCCAACAAAGTAGAGAACGAAAATGACTCCCATAAAAATCTTCAAACAAATATATATGTATCAAGGCCTAATAAATTTTGTTATATAATAACTCCACTAACATCACATTCTCTTCCCATAAGCCACCAAATTCCATTAAATAAGATCGCAATATGTATTCCAATGTTTGTATCATCTTTTTGGATTTTATGTTTGTATGAGGGTGATAAGACATACTCATGGTCAAATTTTCCCAATGGATTTATGTGAGGATTTCAAAAAACAAGGGGTAAACCTTGGATCTCTGTTTGAAACTATTTAAATTAGTATGCTATGCCCCTTTATATAGATTTTTGGACAGTTATATATTGTTTGATATTCATGAATATGGACGAAATGAACCAACATGGTAAGATGATCCACTATCACTAATATGTAATCATGTTTCCAAACCGTTCTTGGGAGATCAGCTATAAAATCCATAGCAATATTCTCTCATTTCCAAATAGGGATAGGTAAATACTATAACATTCCTACTAGTCACTGATGTTATGCCTTAAGTTCATAACAAGTTAAGCATCGTGAAAAAAATTTATCCACCTTCATTTTCATACATATCCAATAAAATTGTTCTTTAAATGTCTTATATATCTTTTGTTTTAGGATGAGAAGCCCATCTGGAATAGTGGTAAGCATGCAGAAATTTTTCCTGACAAGCTAAATGTATGACCATATGATCTTGAAACCATAAAGCATAACTCCCATCCAGCTTTTATCCCTTAATGGTATCCACAAAATTGTGTTTTTACCTCATAGAATCACATTTAGAATAAGAAATCTATGTCACTTTAACCATATCCACCAAATTAGGAATGAAAAAAACTGAAATGAAAACTAAAACATCACCTCAATCTTCACATTCCATCCTCATATATGCTATCACTGAAATCAACTACCACTGATCTGCATTTTTTTCCCGACTAAGCATAACAATTTCTACTTAATACATCTTCCATGGAATTTACATTAATCAATGTATACATCATATAAAATTAAAACATTTGGAGGTACTCCATCCATATTATTTTCCTTAGGTTCAAATCCTATTGTGAGAAAATATGCTTTAAGCTCTTATGATCTATAAACACTGTAAATTTCTCACTGAAGAGATAATGATGCAATGTCTTCAAAGCATGGACTGTGAAATCTAACTCTAAATTGTGTGTTGGGTTGTTATTCTCATGAAATCATAACTACCTTGAACCATAAGCAAAAACATGGTCTCTCTCCATGAGAACACATCCAACACCGATCTCGAAGCATCATAATACATGATGTGGGCCTATTTTTACAAAGTTTTTCCACATCTTTTATTTAATTTTTATCATTTTAATTTTCTATTTTGAAACTTTTTAATAAATAATGGCATATTTGTATTCTTAACACTAAATATGTTAATTAATCATTTTTTATAATTAAATTTGCGGTTTTAGGCTTTTTATTTAGTCATTCAAATTATTCTAATTAAATTAAACTACTTTTTAGTCTATTAATATTAATCTTCTCAACTTTTAATAATTTGACTCTAACAATAAATAATCATTTAATTTATTTATTTGCGATTTAATTAATTTTGACTATATTATAATATTTTATACTTTAATTAAGATTTATTATAATAATTAAATTTTGTTAAAAAATTTGTTTAACCATCCTTCTTAATAAATAAGATATGTGTTTAAGTTAAAGTGTAATAAAATAATGTGTTTTTAATTTTAAGTTTTCATTTAGTCATTTAATTATTTAACTTTCTTGTTAATATCTCTAGTTAATTTTAATTATTTTAATTTTATGTTTGCAGATAATTATTTGATGGTGTTCCACATTTATTTAGACATATATTTAATTAAACTTAACATTTATATTCTATGTTAATAATTAATTTACTTTTATTTTTAGTTTGTTAATTAGTTTAGTTAGTTTTTAGTTACAGTTAATTATTTAATCTCAAACAACATAGTTAAATTCTCTTTTATGTTAAATAATTAATGTTCTACCATTTTATTTTTTGCTTTAAATTAATTTTTAATGGTTAACATTTTAATTTATATATCGGTGAGTCGTCACACCGATGTAGTGTCACACCGATCTTTTGTCACACTGAAGATTTTTATAACTATCGGTGAGTCGTGACTCAACGATTACTTCAAAACACCATCGGTCTTTTGCGACGCACCAATGTTGTGATGCGCTGATCCTTTTCATCAGTTTCAGTTTCTCTTGCGCTTCGGCTTCAGTATCTCATTTTTTAACTATCAGTCTCTTTTTTTCTTTCGGTGAGTCGTCCAAATCACTGATTGTTCCCTGCTTCCAACATTATACCGGTGAGTCACCGACTCAACGATTTGCATCAGATCTTCTCAGCTGTCAGTTTCAAAAATAAGACACCGATTTATTTCCTCTATCGGTGATTCACTAACTCACTAATGCAAAACGCACACTGATATAACTATCGGTCTCCCATCTTCACCTTCACACACTCACTCTGCACAGACCCTTTATTCATTCCATGCTTCAGCTCACAACCCACACCTTCAACCTTCATCTTCATCATCCTTGCAGCTGACTATCTCCATCTATCACCTCTTCCCTCACATAGTTTACCTATTGTTCATCACAACAAAAAATTTTCTCCCTTTCTCCACTTCCATTCCAAAATCAAAATGCACAAACCACAAACCATAAAATCAAATTTTTTCTGTTTCACACAAGAATTTCAAACTAATCTAAAAGGACCTAGCCAATAATTTCTTGCATTGCTGAGTAGAGTTTATTTGTTTCCACCTTGAACCATACAACCATCGTTGCTGCGGATGATGCCCTGGTCGTCATCGAATATCGGATAACACTATTGTTGGTCATCACACTGTCAGAAGAAGATCTCAAGTTGTCGTCGCTGTTCCACCTCCTACTCCTGATCTGAACCAGGAGATCTTAAGCCGCCACTTGATATGAACCACTACACTGATGAGGAGTAATGCCACCTCTGAATCACCACACCTAGTTGAACCGCGCCGCCTTACTAAAGCCGGGATGCCACGCCGCTTTGCTGAAGTAGGGAGGCCCGATGCTATGGAGTCCAAGCCATGACTCTAGAGGAGTTGCAGGGAGTTGCAGCGCTGCAATCCAGGAGAAAAAAAGGAGAAGAAACCCTCCCCCTTGCGCCGATAATTGGGGGGGGGGGGAGGGATAAGATTGGTTAAAAAATAATAATAAAATGACAATAAATTAAGCTAATTAACAAAAAAAATTTAACTAATAATAAATTAATAAAAATTTATTATAATAAATTAAAAATTAATTAAAACATCATTATTAAACTAATTAAATTAACTAATTAAATTAATTTGTAATTTAATTTTATGTTTTATAAAATAATGTAATTAATTTTGGTCCAATTTAAAAATTAAACTAAGTTATGTTCACTAAATATTAATAACAATTATATTAATAAAATAAAAAAATGAATACAAAATAAATTAAAAACATATTAATTTTATTAATTTTTTTATTCATAATATTAATATTTAATTTATTAAATAATAATTATCAACTTAATTTTTTCATTTAATTAACATTAGTTAACTTTTAATGAGTAATATAACACTTAACTGAAAAAAATAACTATTTTTCATTCTTTGCGTTATCATTTATTTAGTTTTATGTTCTAACTTTACAGGTTCATTCAAGAGGCAGGAAAACATCCAGGTGCATTCAGCTAACTCATCGGGAGTTAGTTACGTGAGGAAAATTAGTGCAACGTGCCAGTCATGAAAAAAGCACACATGTGTGGTGCACAAGTGAAGGATTTCTAAAGTCGGTGGAAGCATGCGGTGACATGTAGTAGATGACAGATGATATTTCAAGGAGGAAAAAAACAAAATTTTGTGGGACACTCATTCATTCGACGAACACACCATACACAAGAGCAGAGCAAGAACCTTGGATGTGAAGTATAGAGCAACTCTCAGAGAACCATCCCTTGGAGATCTGAGGTCCCAGAGCAATAATTCATGCGAGCAGAGTGAGTTTTCTTCCTTTGTTCTATCTCCATTCTCTTCCACTATAATTGAATGAATATAGTATATGGAACATAGATGATGATAAGATAAATACTTCTAGTTAGGAGTTTAAATTGAATCTACTATCAAATCTTTCTTTTTTCCTTCTCTTTTAATTTTAATGTGATTGGGATTGATTGGTGAGGCCAGCTTTGATTAAATTCAATTGCAACGTACCACCTAAGATTAATCTCATAATTCCACATTCATATGATGGGTTTCTTATGTGATCTTTTCAAACTATAATTCTCAAGTTGATTAACCGAGGAGTGGCGACCTCTAAAATTGGTCGACTTGAGTGATTTATCTTCTGGCAAGGGAAATAAATCCCTCATTTTCAGTGGTATTAGTTGTAATTACTTTTGTGAGAAGGAATTCTTTCAAAACCAGTAGAGTTAATATTTAACCCGGACATATTTCTCTATATTTTTCATTCTTCAGCATATTATTCCTCTGTGACTTGCTATTTTTACCAATATTTCTTGTTTTGATACAGTTTAGAACAAAAAAATGTATTGTTTAATTTGTGCCTTATTATAAAAAAAAAAGAAAGATCGAAATTAAATCACTCTGTTGACAATAGTAGGGTCTTTAGTTATATTTTTTTAGAATAATAGTGGTCAAAATATCCTTCCCTGTGGGTTTGACCCTATTTTCCATATATACTGTAGTTAGTGGGAATATAAATATTAAACTTTGACTGGCCTAAATGACGATTTAGGTCTTATATTTGGTGTTGTTTCTGGGGAAGGAATACGTTGAGTGTTCAAAGTTTAATAAAATCTAAAAAAAATTAGAAAAAAAAACATTAAAAAAATCATATAAAAAATCTGATTTAAAAAAACTGCTTTAAGTTGTATCTGATTCTTGTGCTGTTTTTAAAAAATTCGCTCAATTGTGAAACTTTGTGTGTTTTAAGTCATTTGTTTTTAGATTTAAAAATATGGAACATCACCATAACTGGAATAAACTAGGGCCTCATTGTGTGTGTTGTGTCTATAACTAGCCAACACAAGATATTTACATTGAAGAAGATGAATAGTTTGAATCTGATCTTGAATTCCTAGTTAAACATTAATTTATTGAAACCGAACTGGATGCTAGGGAGAATAATTGGAATTATTGGTTTAATAAAACCTATGAAATTCATCTTAGAGATTCTCAAGAGAGAGATAAAATAATGAAAATATTGGAAAACATGCTTTTGTAATTACAACAAAGGGTTAAAGAACAAAAATAATTTGAAGAAAAAGAAAAAGGAAATGTTTACAAAAGATTCAAAAATCAATTGGAAGAGGAAAGTGATAGTGAAACCAGACAAGAAAACATTATCTTTAAAAAATCTGATTCTATTGAACCAAATCTAGTAATAACCAACTCATTAAACCAAGATAATAACATTGAATATTCAAAAATGAATTTTAATGATTTTGAGTTGGAAAATTTTGAAGATGAATTGAAATTGATTGAAAAGGATTGCCCAGTTCTCTTCATAATTCCTACACTTGAGAAAAATCACTGTTTTTGGAGTTTTGATAAGGAAGTCACTCATGTAGAAGAGATATTTTAGAATGAAAATTTGAATGTTAAAAACTATTTTCCCAAATTTTTTGATGTTGTGAACAATGAGTCTGAACTTGAATTGGGGAATATGTTGGAAGTGAACCTAAAAATAGAAGTTAAAGAAAATGAAGTTTTTAAACCTCAATTGTATACTTCTCTTCCATGTTTTGAACATGTAAACCCAATAATTTATAAATTGTTATTTGATAATGAGGAAGAGGGAATGATTTTTGAAGAAAGACTAAGTGATGAGTTTTCATTTTTCTATTCTCATAGTAATGATTTTTCTAAAACATTGTGTAATGAATTGGAAATCAGTGCTTACCAAATTGAGGAGGATTGTTTAATTTGAGCATTCTAGAAACTGAATATATTGAAACTGAATTGTACAATTATTTTCCAGAAATTGAATTGCAACACCCAATTGACATGGTTTTAGAAAGTGAGCCTTTTGAACTTGAAATTAAAGTTGAGGTTGAACACACACTTGAATTAGGAAGAAATGAGTTTATAGAAGCAGTAGATGTTCAATGTGAGTTAATAGATGATGATCTTTTAGAAGAGATTTATAACATTGTTATAACAAAATCTATTTGTGATAAAATAAATTCTCTTCCATGTCTGTCACTTACATCCTCAACTTTGAAGGGTGCTGAGCCATTTCATGATACTGATAGTAGTCCAGAGTGAGAATAATTCATGAGTTCTAATGTTCATAATTCTATTCAGCACTCTATTGAATCTCCTCTTGAGCCTGCTTATCAGAATTTACCCACATGCACCCTTGAATGTGAATCCTTGAGTGTTGAATTTAAGAGAGATATCCACGAGAATAATGCCAAACCCTTTGAAGCATCTAGTACTATGTTTTCCCTTCATGTGAACTCAACTCTTGATAACTCTGAAACAATTCTGGAAGTAGACAGCATTATGCTTGCAATAGTTAAAAGGTGCTACATAGGGGTTATTTTTATAAGCTATGAGAGTGTGGTTGTGTTTCGTTTGGGAGACAACAAATTTCATCTTTATATTAAAACTATTTGGGCCAAACACATGTGGTGGTTCTTATTAAAGAAACCACATCCACCTAGAGACTACAATTAGTTCTAGGTGAGTCCGGCTAAGGACTATAAATATAGCGCTGCATGGGAGGAAACCCATGATTTTTTGGGTTAATAAATAATTTTTTTGATTAAATAAAGTCTAACTAAAGACATTAAATTAAGTGCTTCATGGGATTCAACCCATGCTCTTTTTTGTGTTCACTTTTTTATTGTTTTACCTTGAATAAAATGATGCTTTTATGATCTGTTTTTGTGAAATACATGTTACTGCTTGGTTTTTGTTCTTGGGTTACATGTTCTGTCTCAGGTTGCTGCTGCTTGTGTTAATATAGGAGTGAAATTACCATGATCATTTTTGGACAAGAACTTAGTCAGGGAAGTACTTCAACTTTTTGCATGTATTTCTACTCCAGTTTTTGTTAATAAAATTCCGCTTACTAAAAAATTATGCTTATATGAGAAAATTATGCTACATGTGTACTGAAAATTCTGTTTCATGGCTTGAACTGTATGAAATCCTGCTACATGTCACAATGCTGTGCTTTAAAATTCTGCATGTTCCTCTAGATGGAAATTCGAGTTCATTGATAAATATTTAAATAATCTCTCACAGCATGAAATTAAGTGTGTGGGGGGGGGGGGGGGGGTACATGTTGCTGGTATTTATGTTTTTCATTGGAACCGATTATACTATAGGGTGGTTAGCAGGAATCTTTCTGCTATATTGAACATCCATTTGAATCATAATTTGTTAAAAGGCTTACACCCAATTAATTGTGCACCCATTCCTTATATTCTACTTTTGGGATATATTGAAAATCTTTGTCACTGGACTTAAATATTAATGTCTGTGTTTAGATATGAACCTGCTGTTAATTTATTCATTTTGGAACACAACATTTTTGAACTTCATTGAGACCCATCATACATGTTATTAATCTACTTAATTGAAAATATGTTTTGAACTTCAATTGATTAATTGTTCTTATCCATATTTAAAAAGTCAAATTTGGGGACAAAGTTTGGTTTTAAGTGTGGGGGAGCGGGTTAATTATTGACGATGTTAAATTGTGCTTTATTGAAATCCCATTAATTCCCATTTCAAGCCAAACCTTTTGTCAAAAAAATGGATAATTGTTTTTCAAAATTCTTTCACAATTTTAGGCTTTATACTGTGCTAAATTGGGTATTTCCTTAGGAAAAGTTCTTTACTGGTAGCAAGAACTGTTTAGAATATGAAATTGATGAGTTTAGATGATTCCTGAGTGATCTTGTTTAGTGATTTGATGGAAATTTGGTTTAGGAACTATTTATGAAAGTGATATGGGTACCATTTTAATGGAATTATGATCATACCATTTGGAACTAGAAGTTATATTATGATTCTAGGGTCCTCATTCATATTTAAATTATTAAAAGTAATCATCTTAATGATCCAATGTAAATGAGTTTTAAATAAATCTTTTGGAACTGGAGTAATTTGGGCATCTGGGATCCCATGGTGAGTCTATGAGACCCTAGATGCAGGGTGCATTTCTGTTTACTATAAGCCCTCTGTACACCTTGTATAAGTGCATTGCACACTGCTTAGCACAATGAAACATGGCATGGAAAAAATAAATAAAGAGTCTAGGGTAAAAAATGAGCTCATTAAGGTGAGGGGAATGATGAACACCAGATGAAGAAGGGATCAATTGGTTTATATGGGAGTCATTTATGCTGTATCATTGAGGTGATTCAAAAAAAATATATTTTTGGAACCTAGGTGAAAAGTCAAAGTACAAAGTACGTTGGTTAATATCTTAATTCCATTGATGTTTTACCTCTTTTCATTCATGAACTTAGAACTTAAGCATGGATTGAAGTGATTCATTACGTAGTATCAAATATGAGGCATGACATCTTCATTGTTTGATGATTCATAGCTTTCTTAATTACCCATGAGTATTTTTTATAGGCAAGATTCATATGAGTAATTCATTTTCTAAAAGCCTCCTATTATTTTTTTCCTTTTTTTGAGTTCCAAACATGCTATAGTGTGATATTAATAATATACACTTTAATCTTGTTCAAAGAAAATAAGACATGAGATTTTTTGAGGACAAACAATGCTTAAGTGTGGGGGAATTTTTGTGGCCCTATTTTTACATTGTTTTTCCACATCTTTTATTTAATTTTTATAAATTTTATTTTTCATTTTGACACTTTTTAATAAATAATGGAATATTTGTATTTTTAACACTAAATATATTAATTAATCATTTTTATAATTAAATTTGTGATTTTAGCCTTTTTATTTAGTCATTAAAATTATTCTAATTAAATTAAACTACCATTTAGTTTATTAATATTAATCTTCTCACCTTTTAATAATTTGAATCTAACAATAAATAATAATTTAATTTCCATATTTGTGTTTTAATTAATTTTGACTATATTTTAATATTTTATCCTTTAATTAAGATTTATTATAATTATTTAATTTTGTTATGTTTTTTTGACCATCCTTCTTAATAAATAAGTTAAGTGTTTAAGTTAAACTGTAATAAAATAATGTGTTTTTAATTTTAAGTTTTCATTTATTAATTTAATTATTTAACTTTCTTGTTAATATATCTAGTTAAGTTTAATTATTTAAATTTTATGTTTGCAGATAATTATTTACTGGTGTTCTGCATTTATTTAGACACATATTTAGTTAAACATAATATTTATATTTTAAGTTAATAATTAAGTTACTTTTATTTTTAGTTTGTTAATTAATTTAGTTAGTTTTTAGTTACAGTTAATTATTTAATCTCAAACAACATATTTAAATTCTCTTTTGTGTTAATTTATTAATGTTCTACCATTTTATTTTTTGCTTTAAATTAATTTTTAAAGGTTAATGTTTTAATTTATCTATCGGAGAGTCATCACGTTGATGCAGCGTCACACCGATCTTTTGTCACATCGAAGATTTTTATAACTATTGGTGAGTCGTGACTCACTGATTACTTTGAAACACCATGAGTCTCTCACGATGCACCGATGTTGCGACATGCCGATCCTTTTAATCAGTTTTGGCATCTCTTGCGCTTCAACTTCAGTATCTCATTTTTTTTAACTATTGGTATTTTTTTCTTTTGGTGAGTCATCCAACTCACCGATTGTTCCCTGCTTCCAACCTTACATCGGCGAGTCACTGACTCACCAATTTGCAGCAGAACTTCTCAGCTGCCAGTTTCACAAATAAGACACTAATTTATTTCCTCTATCGGTGAGTCACCGACTCACCGATGCAAAATGCACACCGATCTAACTATCGGTCTCACATCTTCACCTTCAAGCACTCACTCCGCCCAATCCCTTTATTCATTCCCTGCTTCAGCTGATGACCCACACCTTCAAACTTTATCTTCATCATCCTTGCAGCCAATTATCTCCATCCATCACCTCTTCCCTCACGCAGTTTCCCTGTTGTTCATTGCAGCAAATTTTTTTTCCCTTTCTCCACATCCATTCCAAAATCAATATGCACAAACCACAAACTAGAAAATCAAATTTTTTCTATTTCACACAAGAATTTCAACCAAATCTAAAACGATTAAGTTGATCCATTCTTGCTTTACTGAGTAGAGTTTCCTTGTTGCCTTCTTGAACCATACACCCATCGTCGCTGCTGATGAGGCCCTGGTCATCGTCGAAGATTGGATAACACAACTGTTGGTCGTCACGCTGTCGGAAGAAGATCTCAAGTTGTCATCATTGTTCCACCTCCTGCTCCTAATCTGAACTAGGAGATCTTAAGCGGCCACTTGAGATGAACCGCTACGCCACTGAGGAGTAATGCCACCTCCAAATCGCCGCACCTAGTTGAACCACGCCACCTTGCTGAAGCTGGGATGCCACGACGCTTTGCTAAAGTAGGGAGGTCTGCCACTATGGAGTCCAAGCCATGTCGCTAGTGAAGTAGCAGGGAGTTGCAGCACTGCAATCCAGGAGAAAAAATGGAGAAGAAACCCTCCCCCTTGCACCCATAATTGAGGGTGAAGGGATAAGATTGGTTAAATAATAATAATAAATGATAATAAATTAAACTAATTAAAAAACAAACAATTTAACTAATAATAAATTAAAAAAATTTATTATAATAAATTAATAAATAATTAAAACATGATTATTAAACTAATTAAATTAACTAATTAAATTAATTTGTAATTTAATTTAACTTTTTATAAAATAAAGTAGTTAATATTGGTCCAATTTAGGAATTAAACAAAGTTATGTTCACTAAATATTAATAACACTTATATTAATAGAATTAATCAATGAATAAAAATAAATTAAAAACTTAATAATTTTATTAATGTTTTCATTCATAATGTTAATATTTAATCTATTAATTAATAATTATAA
This sequence comes from Viscum album, assembly GCA_963277665.1. NCBI lineage: Eukaryota > Viridiplantae > Streptophyta > Magnoliopsida > Santalales > Viscaceae > Viscum > Viscum album. The sequence goes on from OY728134.1 coordinate 425,411,875, forward strand.
ACTTATGTTTTTTATTTAATTAAATTTAGTTAACTTTTAACGAGTAATATAACACTTAACTTAAAAAATAACTATTTTTCATTATTTTTATTATAATATATTTATTTTTCTGTTCTAACTTTGTAGGTACATTCAAGAGGCAGGAAAACATCCAGGTGCATTCAACTAACTCAGCAGGAGTTAGTTACGTGAGGAAAATTAGTGCGACGTGCTAGTAGCGAAAAAAGCACACGTGTGCGGTGCAGAAGTAAAGGATTTCTAAAGTCGGTGGAAGCATGCGGTGATGTGTAGCAGATGATGAATCATATTTAGAGCAGAGTAGAGGAAGAATTTTGTGGGATGCTCATTCAATCGACAAACACACCAGACACGAGAGCGAAGAAAGAACCTTGGAGGTGAATTCTGGAGCAACTCTCAGAGAACCATCCCTTGGAGATCTGAGGTCCTGGAGCAGTAATTCATGCGAGAAGAGGGAGTTTTCTTCCAATGTTCCATCTCCATTCTCTTCCATTGTAATTGAATGCATATAGTATACAAAACAGAGATGATGATAGGCTAAATACTTCTAGTTCAGGGTTTAAATTGAATCTACTGGTTAATATTTTTTTTCCTTATCTTTTAATTTTAATGTGATTGTTATTGATCGGTGAGGTTAGCTTTGATTACATTCAATTACAATGTACCACCTATGCTTAATCTCAGAATTCCACATTCATATGGTGAGTTTGTTCTGTGATATTTTCAAACTATAATTCTCATGTTGATTAACTGAGGAGTGGAGAACTCTAAAATTTGTCGGCTTGAGTGATTTATCTCCTGGCGAGGGAAATAAATCACTTTTTTAGTGGTATTAGTTATAATTACTTTTTTGAGAAGGAATGCTTTCAAAACCAGTAGAGTTGATATTTACCCCAGACGTATTTCTCTATATTGTTCATTATTCAGCATATTATTCCTCTGTGACTTACTATTTTTACCACCGTTTCTTATTTTGATATAGTTTAGAACAAAAAAATGTATTGTTTCATTTTTTCCTTATTATAAACAAAATAATAATGATAAAAAATCAATCCCTCTACTGATAACAGTATGGTCTTTAGTTAGTATTTTTAGAAGAATAGTGGTCAATGTAACCTTCTCTGTGGGTTCGACCCTACTTTACACATATACCGCAGTTAGTAGGAATATAAATATTAAACATTGATCGGCTTCAATGATGTTTTAGGTCAATACACCACATACCCTAGTACTTATTCTAAAAAAATCAAGATTAGTGATGGTGTAAGGTAATATTTTATCTCTTGAAAAGATTTTTGACATTCCTCATCCCATTAAAATGGAACACTATTATTTTTAAAATTTATCATAGGAAATTATAGTTATCAAACGTCATGTAAAAATTATCAAAAATAACCAGCTATACCAAGAAAACTATGTATCTCAAAGATATTATTTGGCAGTTTCCATGAGATGGCAACCTCTATCTTTTTGGGATCCATCGAAAAAACTCTCTCAGAGATTACATGGACATGGAAATTTACCATTTCTATCCAAAAATCAATCTTTGATAATTTTTCACACAAATAATTATCCCTCAAGATTCTCAACACTATCGCCAAGTATTTTTTATACTCGACCCTTATCCTAGAATACACCAATATGTCATCCACAAACACCACCACAAAAGAATCCAGATATCTCTAAAATATCTTATTCATCAATGAAATAAAGACCACCAAAGCATTCATAAGACCAAAATTCATTACCACATATTCATAATGGACATATCTACTGTTTAATGATATGTTTGAAATATCCTTTTTCTGAACATGCAATTGGTGATATCCTGAGTGCACGTCAATTTTGGAGAACCATTGTGCTCCCTTAAATTGAACGAACAAATCATCAATTTTTTTAAGTGGATATTGATTCTTTATCATAACTTGGTTAATATTATGATGATCCTCACACAAACTTATAGTTCCATCCGAATTTTTCAAAAACAAGACCGCCGCTGCCCATAGAGATGTGTTTGGCAGATAGAATCCTTTTCTTCCTAGCTCTTTCAACTGCACCTTGATTTACCTTAACTATGTTGGCGTTATTCGATAAAATGGAAGTGAGATAGGATTGGTCCCCAGAGGGATATCAATCAAAATCCATGCTTATCTTATAGGTGGAAACCCTGAGAAATTTTTGGGTAACACATGTTGAAATTGATCCATAATTACTGGAAAAATATTCTTATCGATATCATCCATTGATTCCAAATACAATGCTTCCAACTAGTATAAGATTTTCCCACTTCTAGTTCCAACTAGCTTGTTTCACCCGCCTTTACATTTTAGTCCCATCTAAAGAAATTCTTGATGCCATCCCTAGTCATAAAACTAAATCTATTTGTGTAATATTCAATGTGATCCTTGTACACTATCAACTAATCCATATCCATGAGTATATAAAAACATCCATCTCAAGAACGAATAAATCCCATTTCATCTCATCTATATAAATTGTTATTGAACATTCAATACTAACGAAGGTGCTACATTCTCATGGACTGATAAGAGTTTGCAGTTTTATCACATATGGGGATCATCTCAACTTTTAAACTTAGAAAATAATTAACACGAGAATCAATAATGGAATGGGATTTACCCATATCAAAAAACATTTTCATAAGGGTGGAATTCAAAAGAATCATACCTCAAACAATATATGGTCCAGACTAATCGTCCATAATAAACTGCACCACTCTATATAATTGCTTTTTCACAACACTTTGATCCTTATTTCCCTATTGAGATTACACTGCCTAAGGAGTCTTGGTATTCCTATAATAAAAATGTCTATCTCTATTATTTTTATGATTCTAACTCTTCTTCCCCCATATTTTTGAATCATACGACACCTGTGACACTTGAGAAGTGTCCCTAACACCTAACCTTGGAGAATTGCGACAATAAAACTAAAGATCCCCCATATGATTTCAATTTTGGAATGATCTAGGTTATTTCGTACACTCTCTTTATGTGGTCGAGTAAAACAAATTAAAAACATCATTATTTTCTCTTGGGTCATGTATGAAGATTTACAGATACATCCATCTGTTTTTGATTCAGGCTCCCACCTTGGAAATAGGTGTCCCTCTTTGAATTTATCCCAACATTAGAGTTCTAACTATTTCCCATGGGTATTAACATGATTCCTTCTCCTATAGATCCTATGATTTCCCTTTCATCTACCTTCACCCTATTGAAAATCTCATTATAATTCGTAATATAGAGTATAATAATCTTTGATTTAATTTCCGGTATAATATCCAATTCAATGATATGTACCCTTACGTATGCACTACCAGAAACCTCAGTTGAAAATCACACTACATTCAATAATTTATCTTCATATTCCATGATAGAAAGATTTTCCTTTTTCAATATGAAGAAATACATCATTCTTTGAATTATGAACATGTGCAGATAGAATTTTTTGCTAAAAAATACCTCAAACTCCTCTCATGTAAGGACTTGGTCTAATTTCTCCTGAACTACTAAATCCCACAATTTTCATACAATGAATCCCAAAAATATATTTCTTCTCCTTTACTTCCAACTCTACTGGTGTCCTGATGAAATTGAAGATATGATTCACCCTATTCACCCACACCTCTACCTTTTCTAGTTCATAATCACCCCGAAAGATGGGTGGATTCTACTTCTAAAATTAGATGTAGTGATCCACCAACCTTGGACCATCCCTCCTATTCCTGCTTACCATAGCTTGAAAATCTTGGATGATACTCTGAACCTGTTATTGGTTCACCTGTGCCTTATCTGCATCCACATTCTTAGCAGCATATTCCGGTTGGTTTCAATGATGCCTACAGGGTCCCATTTTCTATACATAAAAAAACACCATAAGTATCACTATATATTAACTGAAGGCTTAATAATTTTATATTCAACAACATTATACTACCATATTTTTTTTTAAAAAAAATCAACATTTATGTGATCAACAATTTTTGAAAAATATCACCATGCTTTTGAAAATCACACCATTTTTAAAATACTCAAATCATGAACTTTTTAAATATATCACATTATAAAACAATTTAAAAAATTTTAAAAAATACGAATTTATACCCCAAAATCATAAATCACTTCTCAAAATTAAATATACACTCTTAGTGGAAAGTCATTCCTATAAGGCATGTCATGATCGTCTCATTTGTTAAACCCATGAAAATGAGATTCTAATTCCTATAAGTGTCTCCAAAATACTTATGTACCCAACTCCTTGGAAACTTTATGTTCATAATAAATTTTTTTATCTATGTCTTTTTATTCGTTACATTTAATGTCCTGAAAATCCTACTCCATTATATGAACCCCACTCAAGGAATAGACAAGAATGAATTTCAACTCCAAGAACGACAACCAATATCATGTCAAAGACCACTTGTTATAATAAGATATTCATAAGGGCCAAGATGATACCACTTGTAAAATACCACCCCTCCTCATTGGCTTGAGAAGAAAGGAGGACATTACATGGCTTTAAGCGACATTCAAGGGATTGCAAATATTGAAAATAAATGCCAAGGGATTCATTTACAATTGGGGGATAATTTACCTTTGAAGATAAAACAACCAACCAAACATAATATGACTAAATAAACCACTACATGATGCATTATATAAATGTAAGACAACCCAAAGCATCACCATTTATATCAAAACCAACTACAAAAGAGTACCACAGTGGAAGACAAACTAACATCAAGGTATATAGTGGAAGAAAAACTACAAAATCCAATGACAACCACATATATCCAAGGCTCCAAAATCTCTATGATCCAACTACACCAAAACAGCCCAAATATTATGAAGTACTACTAAATATGTGTGATACATTACCCTTTCTCATGTCCCGATAGATGATATCTGCAAAAGAACCAATGTGCCAAAGTAGGGGTGAGTAATGACACTTAGTAGGTTTTCCCGAAATGACTACCCTACTCATGGCACTAGGAGAGAACAAGTTAGAACATTTATATAAAATAGTTTATATAAAAAATTAATAGTTTATATTAGAATATAAACATTTTCCATAATAAACAATTTTCACAAAAAAAAATATCATGTTCCAAGGAAATTAACTAAACAATTCTCAAAAACCATTTCATAAGTTCCATTTTGGAATAAGACATTACATTCCACAAATCCACACAAACAACCATGCATGTAACCTATACCAACCTACTCTAATGACTGGTGAGTCATCCTTTAATTATTCCATTACTTAATGAGCCATTTTTATGGGGGTACTTTACACCCATATCTGTCTCAACCTTTTGATAGGGGTACTTCACGCTTTTATCCATCCCAATGCACATGAACACACACTGACCATTCCAAACCTATTTCAAACTAGTTTCAATAAAAAAAATTATTCAAAACAATTTCTTAATACCTTTTTCATAAATCCAACCGTATAATGTATTTTAAAATCATCGTTTTAAAATAAAACCACAAAGCATTTCTCACAACAATTCCACAATTTCCATAAAAACTACAAACCACCCCTAAAGAGGGTTTCAACCAATATTTTCACATTAATTTCACAAAAAAAAAATAAAGTAAAAAATTCAATTTGAAATATATCCTTCATGTTTGAAATATAGGAGTTAATAGTGAATCCACATTCCTCATGTTTCATGATGAAACTAAAGAATGACACAAAAACACCCATGAAAACAGTTTATATTTCAAAAAAACCATCTTAGTTATCTTCCCCTATCATCAAAAAGGACAAATATAATCATATTTGGCCTCAAATACCATAGCTCTATCCACATCAGATGTAGATATAATAAAAAGAGAGATATAGATAAATAGATATAAGAAAAATAGACATGAATTACCAAGAATGATGACTTGTGCAAGAATATGGCTTCAAAACACCAAGATAAGTCTTTAGGTTGCCTTCGGGTTGATGGGAGAAGCTTACATAGCCTATGGGAAGAGAGAATCTCGAGTTATGGCTTCATAGGGGAAAACAGTTCCTTAGATGTCAAAACATGTGAGATCCACAATTTATGTAGCTCACTTTTAACTTGTGCATGGTTAGTCACACGGTTAGGAAAACCGTGCGCTAACCATGAACCAACCACTGCCTCAAGGATAATCCTCACGATCTCAAGTTTCATGTTTTCTACTTAGAGGATACACTATTTGGGTAAACCATTTTCCATGCATTCGACTTACCTTTATCCCATTTCTCACTGTTCATGGTCTCATGTAGGTGTTGCATGGTTTCCACAAACCGTGCACCAATCATTTGTAGGACGCCAGGACACCTTGAGAGGGGAGAGGTGAATTGAGGTGTCAATTTTTTTAAAGTGATGGATTGTGTTCCTATATTGGTAGGAACTTATTAAACCTATATGATCGATATAATCATAAATCAAACATTCACATGAAAAGAGACGACACAACAGTTTTACTTGGTTCACCACTAAGGTCTATGTCCAAGGAGCATACGCCGAGAGTGTGTCAGTTGTAAAAAAATACACTAATCTTCACTAGCTATGGAATACAAAAGTTCGGTCATAGTAACTCTATTCTAGGAAAATTTACTATATAAGATTTTAGTAATAACTCACTGCTTCCCTCAGAACACTTTCTCTAACTCTGCCTAGATCACGTGTTTGAGAGAAGTCTAACTCTGTTTATTAACATGAAGGTTGTTGCAATGATTTGACCTAAAGGTTTTTTCCCTAACTAATCACGAGACTCTTCTTAAACCATAGAACCAAGTTGATGCACACTGAAATACCTATCCACTTAAACCTGACATTCAAAACCTGTATTTTGAAAAGCTCCATGACGAATATCACTTCTTGGCAAAGCACCCCTGACATTGCAGAACACACTGCCTTCAAGAAGCTCCCTTGCCTTCATGAAACAACCCAACTTCACAAAACTCACTAAGACAATGTGTAACATCCCATATTCATGAAGAACTAAATATATAGAAGCATTGACTTTCATCAAGACTAGAATAGTCTATTCATGAAGCTAAATCTCACATAGACTACCAGTTTTACAGAGCACCCCTTACTTCATGAAATCAAAGAGATTCTGGATTTTCTCTAAAAATTTATTCTCAAATAAAGAGGGGTATCCAATTATTTATAGGCTCGGCTTATCTTAAATCTCCACCGTGTCCCGTGCATTTTATGGATAGATAAAAAACATCTTCACAGTGATCCTCCATTCACAAAGCTCCACAAAAATTCTCTTTTTGAAAATATAATCTTTACCATAGAGATTTCCATCAAAACCCTTCGTGGAACCGCATAGCTCCAATTCTCATAATAAAAAAATAACTCTATCTTAATTCACAAAGCTTCATATCTTTTAAATTATCAAGCCAGTATTCATTAAATCCATGCCTTTCCCATATTTATGAAGAGTAGATTATTGAATAATACCTTTCACAAAGCTCAAATTCTCGTAATCACAAAGCACACTATCACAATACATGAATACTTCTCAAAAGAAAAATCACGAAGCCCATATCTGTAAAACTCATTCATTTTAAATATTTTCATAAGGACTTCAAGAAAAAAAAACTTTTCATAATACTTTCCATTCTCTAAATTTTATACCCCAAAAATTTGGAAAACACTTTGAAATGATTCCACCTTGAATACTACTTTTGGATTTAATTTGTATGATCCCTTTCCTTTCAATCTCCCCAATCATCCATTAGAGGATTGACAACAAACTCAAACCATACTCCATTTCCAGCAAAGAACAACCTTGGTTCCAACATAGTGAACCCTTAGAAAATCCCCAAAAACGTTTGAAATATTCTCCAAACTCTCCCAAAATTCACACATATAATTTACAATCTTAAAAATAATAAAGAAATCGTAACATACTAGAAACAGAGGGTGATACATTATTTTTAACATTGTTCTTTATGATAGTGTTTTTATCATTATTCTTGGTGATGTCTAATGGATGTTTTCCAAGGGATCCTTAATTGTGGCTCTCAAGGGATGGAGTAGTCGGGTTTATACTGGAATAGAGATTCAATTTCTTATGATAATTCTTGCATTATTTAGTTCGGTTTGTCGTCCATGTTATGTAATAAGAGGTTCATCCACATTAGTGATAGAGGGATTGGTTTTTTGGGAAATAAAGAAATAATTCTAGGTTTGAATGATGTTAAATTGGACATGTGCAACCATTGCAAGCTTGTAAAAAATATTAGGAAAGGTTTTACCAATATTCCTTTGTATAGGAAGTCACAATTACTTGGTTGAATACATTTTGATATTTGTGGCCTTTTGAAACTAAAGAACTTTAATGCGTTTTTTTAATTCAAAAAGGTAGTTGCTTAGTGCGTTTGAGAAATTTCATGTTTCATATGAGATGGAATCTCATTGAGTTGAAATATATTCATACTGACAATAAGGTAGAGTATTGTTGTCCATTTGATCAGTATTTCATGTCAGAAGGAAATAAACATCAGAATACACCTCCTAAGACACCATAGATAAATAGGGAAGTTGAGTGGATGGTCATGAATTTTTTAGAAAGAGTTCATAGTTTTATTTTGGAATAAAAGTTTCTTGGAAATTATTTTGGGTGATGATTTAATTACTATTGCACATATTATCAATATATCACCCATAGTTTCTTTGCAGACATACACTCCCAATATGTTTTTTATGGAAAAGTGATCGAGTATGATCATTTATGTGATTTTGGTTACATGTATTTTGTTCATATCCATATAGATAAGAGGTCTAAAATGGATTCTAAGTCATGAAAGTGTATTTTTATTATCTATGGACATGATGAGTTTGGATACAAGTTATATGATCCTGATTTGAAGAAACTTGTTAGAAGCTGTGATGCTATTTTTAAAGAGGATCAGACTATTATAGATATTGATAAGGTAGAAAATTTTTCTTCTCCAACTTCTAATTTCTTTTTAAATATTGATATAGTTTCTAATTCACATTTACCTCGTATTATTGATTCTGATAGTCTTGCCGATGTGAAGAATGATGTTAGGGTGAATATATTAGAGATGATATTTCTAATGCACCATTTGTTTCTAATGATCCAGTTCCAGGGGTCGTTAATGAACCCACTGTTCCACTCCAGTGATCATCTCAACATCATACTATTTATTCTCAGCATTCACTTGGAGAGTATGTTCTCCTCACTGAAGGGGGGGAACTAGGATCTTTTGACAAGGTAATTTAAAGTGACCAGAAAGACATATGGGTTGTGGAAATGGATGATTTGATGTGGTGAATGCATGACAACCATAATTTTTATCTTTTGAAATTAATTATAGGTAATAGTGAGTTTCGTAATCAAAGGGTATATCAGATTAAAAAAGAATAATCTAGTTGTGTTTGATGATACAAGGAAAGGTTAGTTATCAAAGGATTTCATCATAAGAAAAGTATTAATTTTGATTAGATTTTCTCTCCTGTTGTCAAAATTCATTCCATTCATGTTATTCTTATGTTGGCTTCTTGTTTGGATCTGCATATTGAGTAGATGGATGTGAAGAAAACTTTCCTCCATTGTGATTTAGATGAGGATATTCACATAAAGAATCCATATGGTTTTGTTGAGATAGGTAAATTGAATTATGTCTATAGGTTAATGAATAGTTTTTACGGTTTGAACCATGTTGTAAGGTAGTGGTATGAGAAGTTTGAATCTGTCAGTTTTCATCAGGGTTTCCAGAAGATAAATTTTGATCATTGTGTTTTTATTAAGAGATTTACTGATGATGATTTTATTATATTATTTCACTATGTTGATGATATTATCATTGTTGGTCATGATGTTTCTAGAATTGATAGATTGAAGAAGGATCTTTATTAGTCTTTTGTGATGAAAGACTTAGGGCCAGTATAAAGAATTTTTGGCATGTCAATTTCTCATGATAAAAAGGATAATAATTTGTATTTAAATGGGGATATATATATATTGAGATGGTTATTTATATATTTTATATAGATAGAGAGAATTTGGTTAGTACTCCTCCTACTTTTCATTTGAAGTTTAGTACTAGTCAGTCATATTTTACTAATGAAGAGAGAGAGATAGAGGAGATGAAACACATACCTTGTTCATATTTCATTGGATGTATGATGTATGTGATGGTATAAAATAGACCAGATATATCTCATGGAGTTAGTGTGGTCAGTCATTAGCTATCTAATCAAGGTAGATAGAATTGGAGAGAAGTAAAGTACATTTTTATCTTCAGGGTACTTCTGATCTGATATTGTGTTTTCAAAATGGAGAACCTATGATTTTTGTATTCATAGATTTAGATATGGAAGGATATATAGATTTTAGGAAGTACACTTAGGATAATTGATAACTTTTTTAGGGGGAGTAGTATCTGGATAGTCTAGATTACAAAGATAAGTTTCTTTATCTACCAACAAGTCTGAGTTTATTGAAACAATAGAGGCATGCAAAGAATTTTTGTAAAAGAAAACATGTATTTTAGAGTTCAATTTTAATCAAGTGTGGTATTTTTTATTTTGTGACAATCATATTTCTACTTGTTTGGGAAAGAATCCCACTTTTCTCAGTTGTTCGTAATATATCGATGTTTGGTATAATTGGATTTATGACATCCTTGATTTGAGATATTTAGAACATAAGAATATTCACATGGAAGAAAATGGGTCCTACATGTTAACCAAGAGTTTACCAAGAGGTAAATTTGAGACTTATCAACTGATTTTAGGGTTGGTGGTGATCCATAGTTGAGTTGGATGGGGAGATTGTTGAGGTTCCTCCTCATTTAGACCTAAACACATGCCACTTAAATAAAAAAGGGGAAAATTAGATATTAAAATAGGGGAGTTATGTATCGTTAAAATGCCGAAATTTTTAGGGCTCAAGTAATGTGAACATCTCTTTACTCTAGGAGTGAAACTATCTTATCAACTTTGGGGCAGTGCTGTTAGGGTTATATCTATTGGTTTTTAGATATTCATCGACAAAATTCTTCTGGTCTGATCGACTTTTATCTGTGGTGGGGTCTTTTTTCTAATCTTGGTTCTTTTAATTTGAACCTTCTATTTGGACAGAGAACACAGGCTTTTCATGTCCAGATTTTTTGAGTTTCTTTATCAGGTTGTATTATTCATTTCAAGGTTCCTTCAGAATGCATCTGTTTTTTTCCTTTGATAAACTATTTTATCTGGGTATTATTTTTGATATCCCACTCCTCATTGGGAGTCCTTGTTTTGTACTATTTATTATTAGTGGATTAAACTTTCTATACTAGGTCCCATGGTTTTTCAATTTTAGGTGTTCCAGATTAAAATATCTAGTCTCAAAATTTATTTTTATGTGTGTATATTTGGTCACTATGCATCTGCTATAATTTGTTCTCACTTGTTCAAAAAGAAATGATTTTTACTTCTATTGCGCATTCACTTTGGTGTTTGCTAGAATGTTCATCTCTTTCTGTATCTCCAAAGATTCTATCACACCACTATTATGAGCAACCTTGTCTTCTTTTCCTTTCATATCCTTCCCATTTTACTATGCTCTTTACCAACAGAGCCATGGAGGTGGTATCAGTCATACTGTTGGTGGTGATATTTATAGTGGAATTTGGGGGTGTTACACTCAATATAAAAACGTAAAACCATAAATATGAATGGTTCCATGAATATAATTTGAGATTATTTAATATACACCTTAAAAATACATAAAATAATGAAAAAAAGTTTGGCTAATGAAATAAAAACAGAAAATAGAAAAATGTTTATATGATTTTTTTGGAAAACATTGATTGTAATAGGTAAAAAATGTAATGAAAGAAAACATTTGAAAATAAATATATAGTATAAATTTGTAAAAATACAGAAAATGGATAATTGGATAAATAAATTTGTTTAGACATTAGGATTATCAAAATTATAAAATAAACGGAATTTATAAAAAAAATAATAGAAAAATGTTATATAATAAAGGAATTTTCAATGTTTTTATTCGTTTAATTAACATTTGATTCATCCTTTCAACCATGTCATGCATTCCATGATTTTTTTCTCATATCATAGTCCTTTCTATCTATAGAAATACCCAAAATTCCAAATATAATAAAGACAAGTTTAACAACACTTGTTAGCATTTAGTGGTGATTTAAACAACCGATAAATGATGTGTGACACTTTTGTCACGTATTTGCGTGTTGAGAGTCTTTTCACATCATTATTTTTCAATTTTTTTATTTATCAGTGGTTTAAACCACCACTAAATATTTATCCACAATTTTTTATTTTCTATATTTATTATTTATTATATAATTACAAATAAATACATTCATATATATATATATCGACATAATATATATTAATGTATATAAATTTCTATAAATAGATATAAATATATGTACATATATATTAACATAAATAAAATTTCATTAATATATATGTGTGTATATCCAAATTGTAGTTGGGAGCTTACCTGAGTGATAAAGGCTTCCTCTAATCCTACATCAAACTCGAGTTCAAATCCGGGTGGGAGTGAATTTCTGCAGGCAAGCAGGGACGTAGGCATGATGCATGACGCAGGTAGCCAGTGACACAGGCATGACAGAGGCCTAATGTTTTAGGCGGTATGATGCATGCACGTTGCACTGGGCCATCGAGCCATTTTGTGGCCCTTTGGCCCATTTTGTGGGCCTTTGGGCCATGTAGTGGGTTTCATTCCAACTGGACCGTCGGGCCAAGTACTGAATAAATAAGAATTGATGGGTGGACTATCCTATGGGGAGGGGGGCTATGGAATACATTTTCGGCCTGTGTGTGTGGTGTGTGTGTGTTTAATGTAATTTTACCCCAAATCACCACATATATATATATATCCACAAAAAATATATAAATAAATATAAATTCAAATTAATATAAATACGCATTAATATATATTAATATATATGAATACATATAATTGTATATAACTATATAAAATATAAATAGATAAACATATATATATATATAAAGCCACATATATAAATATATATTTAAATATAATTATTAATAATGAAAAATAAATATACATATATATATATACATATAAATTTATATATCCACATAAAATATATAAATATATATAAATATAAAAACATTTGAATATTTATAAATGTATATATATATATATATATTTGTATATAAATATAATAAATATCAATAAATATATATAATTATAAATAAATATACATAAATACAAACACATATATGTAATTAAAGAAAATTTTATATAAATATAAATAAATAAATATATATATATATAAACCCATATAAAGATACCTAAATACACACACATGAAGATATATATATATATATATATATTAAATGTTGGGGTCGAATAATCTTTTTATTATGAAAGTGAACCCCTCTTTTTTATATAGGTAGAGGAAGACCCATTACATAGTCTATAGGCCCAAGGTAAAGTGGCACATGAACTTGGGTTGAAAGCCCAGTGCAGCATCATGCCAGCATAACCCAGCATATGTCACTACCTATAACATAAATCCCCCAAGGGGCTAACCAGGAATCTAACACTGGTCTTTTGGATTAGGTATAATGGGGTTTACCACTCAAGCACCACCCAAACTGTACACACACACACACACACACACATACATATTTCCCACATAATATATATAGATATATATACAAATATATAATATATAATATATAATATATAATATATAATATATAATATATAATATATAATATATAATATATAAATATGCATAAATATTTATATTTACATACTTATAATTATCTATAAATATACCTGCATATTAATATAATAATAAATAAAAGAAAAAGAAAATTATAAATAAATATAAATAAATATAATTAATAATTAATAATTATAAAATAATTAAAATAATTAAAATTAAAAAATATTAATTATTAATTAATCATGATCAGTAATTTAAGATTTAAAATAAATAATAATAAATACTTATTAAATAACAATAACAATTACATAATTCATAACAACAACAACAATAAAAAATTATCAATAAAAAATATTTAATTATAAATTAAAAAATTTGAAACATTTTTAAAAAAATTACAAAAAACTAAAATAACATTTAAATATTGCCACTTGTTATATATCAGCAGTTTAAATCATTGTGACATAAACGACCACTAAATAAAAAACCATCATGATTCAGTGATGGTTTTCTAAAAATGATTCTAAATAAATAAAAATTAAAAATATAACATTGGTTTTGAAACCCGCTGCTAAATAAAACGCTGCTAATCAACATTTTTTGTAGAGTCCTTCCCACTCACTCACCACTATTTCTGATCTCAAATGCTTCACCTTATATCTAGTTTATCTCACCACTATATATTTTTCATAACAAAAGACTACAGACACTTCTAACATATGTTTCAGGAAGTATACCCACACCACTACAACATATTCATGCATATTGAGAAATTCCTTTTATCAGTGTTAAAAGAAAAGCACTGCTAAAGGTGTTACTTTTATCAGCACTAACTAAAAGCGTTGATAAATGGCGTATTTATAAGCACTATAAAAGCACTGAAAAATGTTCTCTATTATCAATGTTTTTTTAGTATTGATAAAGACCACCATACTATTTTTATTACCCTTTATCATTGATATTTTAGCACTCATAAATGACACTTTTATCATTGTTTTTTTCCACTGATAAAATGTGACATTCATAAAAAATATAAATCATTAGAAATCACATTTTAATATATCAATATATTTTTATTGATATATATATATATAACATAATTTTCCTCAATATGATTTACATAATTCTAAATATGCATTTAAACATAATATATAATATAGTTTGTTTAAACAATGTAAAAAATAATTAATAAAAATATAAATTATTGATTCATAAATTAGTATTAAGTGATTGTTATTTAATAAAAGTTTTGTGATAGAAACAATTAATAAATTAACTAACATCTTATGAAAAGTTGAAAACACGACATTAACTTCAAACGAAAATAACTTTTGAGCCAGGTATTTTTTAGGCTTCATGAGATATCAAATTGAATCTTGTAAAGATATATATATTTTCAACACCCAGGGGAACCCCCATCCATGTATTTTCTTAGTAAAAAAATTCTTGTAAGGCCTCTAAAACTGAGTTTTTACTTGGGATACCCATATTTATCAACATTCGATGGAATTTATACTTCATTTGAGAGTGTATTATTATCCTTTTTCTATAAGGACTTTATTTATTCTGAGGGATTAGATTCATATTGATATTATGGAGTTCAAATATTAACTATTTTAATATTGTATGGTTATTTATAATTATATATATATATATATATACTGTGGATAACATCTGATTTCCAAAATGTCGTTTAAGATTTGGATTGAGGAAAAGAGTATCTTTATGTTTTGGGATCTACTGTGGACACCATAATTTTGGGAATATAAGATATCATATTGTGAGTTTTCTTTTATTGGGAATGAAGGTAATCACATTTCCCATTTTCTTACCACTTTGTAGGATTGTGGGGATCCCTTCTATTGGTTTTTTTATTTTCCTCCAGACCCATACAATTTTACTTGGCCAATATTTTAATATAAGATATACATTTCCTTTCTATACACACACACACACATATATATATAAATATGTGTACATAATTTGATATAAAATTTAATTGTATAAATAAATATTTAAACATATTCATATCTACAATATCTTTCTAAATATATAAATCATGTGTAAATTAAATTAAATTATCCATATTATTTAAAATAAAAATTTATCCATTTTATTTACTGTATAAAAATATATGAATATGTATATATCTACAAATATTTATATTTTTTTGTGTGGTGTATTGATGCTCATAAATTTTACATGATAGAAAATATATTTAAATAATTAATTTTAATGAATTCCCCAAATAATGAATGGTTTTACAAAATGAAGGAAACTTATATTATATGAGTTAATATTGAAAAAGTCTCTAAAATTTTTCTATAATTCCACCGATAACAACACTTTTTAACACTTCTTAAAATGGCACTGCTTCACTTCTGTTGTTCATCTCCCCACCTATTACATTTTCGCCTCCCTATTACTACACTAAACACTACCAGGCTGTGACTACCAATCAATGGATTCCACTATAACCACTAAGGATATAATGATACTGTCAAGATCTTCCACCACCAACCACCACTATCACCTCCTACCGTTGTATCATATCAATGTGATCTATCAGTCTGGCAATGTCCAAGGTTGCACTCATGTTGTCAGCTACAAGCAGGTTGTACCACTATGTTCCTCCATCACCAGGGACCATCGATCCCCCATGTTGTTGCATGTTTCCCCTTGTGGTGCATCACCACTCCATGATACCACTAGAAATAGTAGATTAATGTTAAAAATAAAGATCACTTCTATAATAACTTTCATATTCATCATCATTATTAGTAGTTTTCCACCCTCACTGTGAATATCCATTATTATGAATCCCAAGAATCATTGTCTTCGACCATTCTTGCGGTGGAGTGAACTTGATAAAATATTCATTGGAGGATTTGGTGGACACATTCCTTGGAAGATTATAATAATAATTCTGTGGCCTTCTTTTTGGAAGAGTTTGAGTCAATCCTTCATTAATAACCATTTTACCCTTTCCCATTAAAACATCGTCCTTAGAAAAAATAGGATCACCGCTGCTCATAGATCAGATATGGGTGGTGTCCAATAAAACCATTAGCTTCTCATTTTCACTTATATCATCTGATACATTACTCCATTGATGATATAATTAAGTGGACCTAAAAAGATTCTAAATCTCTTAATAATAATCCACACTATGATGAACACCATATTCTAGGGGAACATGTATAGATAAGTATGCGGATAGTGGTTTCACAATACAGTCTTGTTTAGAAGGCTGTGAATACATATATTTATGACTATTTAAATAATTATGAGTATTTAAATATATATAAATTTAATTTTATTATATCACTGATGTCATGAGGATAACCATGTTATGGATTATTTGAGTGGTGCTGGAGAAGTGCTGGAGATCTGGATTATAGTGGATTAAACCCAGATTTGGTTTCCTGGTGGGACGATCTGATGCCTCTGGGTGTTCACGGTGTCTAGCCACACCTTGGTGATGATGCACCTCAATAGTGGGTGGTGTTTTTGGGCACAGGCTGGTGATGACGATGGCATTGCTTTCAGCGATCTCTTTTTCCATCAACAACAATGGCGGATGCCTCTGGCAGCCGGAGATGAAGGAGGTTCCAGATGTGGTTTGTAATGGGTCTTGTTCCATTAGGATATTCAACCAATAAATTTTTAAGGTTATGTTCCTATTGAATTTCGAGTTTGTAATGGGATCTCACTCCCAGTTCAAAAGGTCCCCTATTTTTCTTTTTCAGTTTTTTAATAATAGGTTATGCCCCCAACCTATTCAATATTTATATAATTATAGAAAAATTTATATAATTATAAATTAAAATATATAAATATAAATATAAATATACATTATGAATACATATATTTATAACAACTTAACTAATTATTACTATTTATATATATAAATGTAATTTTATTATATCATTATACATATATTTATAATTATAAATATTTGTATATTTATCTATAAATATATTTATAAAGGTATATTTACTATATTTAAAATTAAATATATTTATATAATTATATATTTATATGTATAAATATATTTATAAAATTATAAATATATCTCAATAATTATAATTATACATATATATATATATATTTACTATTACAATTATTCATAAATATATTTATATATAAATATATTAAGGGTAAAACATTTATATAATTACAAATAAATTTATAAATTTATAAATTTATATATGTAAATATTTTTTTATGAACACATATATTTATAACCATTTCATCATCATCATTATCATTTATTTATTTTAAAAGTTTGTGAGAAGATAAAAAAGAGAAAAAACTAAAAAACATGGGACTAGGGAGGCCTGAAATAGGTGTCCAAGGGCATCCCCTCTTACAAGGTTCACCCCCATAGGCCTCAAGAAATTTGAGCTTGGGAAATAAGTAACACTATATACTTAGTCTTCCATGGATTAAATGTGGTATAAAACCTTATTTCCCTCACTCCAGGTGTGGAGTACAAGAATATTACCATTGAGGAGACTTATGCACCTTCTGATAACATAATAAATACACTGTGGGATAATACCTATGCCATGCAGAGAGGTTTGTCGAATAATAGATTTTTTTACTTATGTTAGTTTTATATTCCTTTGACAACATAAGCATAGTGAAATGATCAAAGCCTAGGATTTGGCCTGGAGGGAGTGGCCGTAACTAAAATGTGCTGTAAAATCTCAAATAACTGATCACATAGGGTCTCAAATGACACCCCCTCCTCGCATGTCACCTAGGATGAATGAACCGTTTGTGTTAAGTTTGAGGCTAGAGAGGGGTGGACACCATCAAACCCAATATCCCTAGGAATTAATGTAGTTATAGTGGTTAGGAGGGTTCCTTAAAACCAGTGGTATTAGTGTGGGAGCATCATGAAAGTTTTTAAAAAGTATTTCTCTGCCGAGCAGTAGGTTTCTTTTTTATGATGATTAGAGATTTATCCATTACAAAAACCACTTCATTTCGAGCCCTATTTATTGATTTCCGGATACACCAGCAACCAATGATCATCATAATTGCTTGTTCCATCCTTTCCGAGCTTGCAGAACCCCCACGGTGAAACTATCAATCCAATAAAGGGACACCAAGGAACTCCTGAGAAGAGAAAGCATTAAAATCACCTAAAGAGTTCCATATTGAACGCACCCAATCACCTTTAAAAAATATATGGTTCGAAATCTCCTCCAATTATTCCATATAACACAGACACTTGGAAGATAGGTAGATTCTAGTTATTTTGATATATTCATCAGTAGGTACCGCATGGTTCCTTATTCTCCATATAAGGAAACTATACTTAGTACGAATCATATTAAAACAAACTATTTTTCTCCATCAATCAGTTTGGTCCTAGGAGATTGTCTCCCTTCAACAGTCTATCATAGAAAAGGCCCCTGAATTGGATTCCATAAAGATACACCTGTCCAACTCTGTGTTCATGTCAATAAGATCAAAATATTCTTTCTGGTTCTGATAAAAAATATCCATAATGAACATAGGTTATAGGTTTTCCTCTCTAGAATAAATTTATGGAGCTATAAATAAAGGGAAACCGATATGTGATCTATCCTTGTTGTGGTGCCAAAAGAGAATATCACTTTTCCTAACAATCCATCAGGTAAAAGGATGTAGAGTCAATATTTGGGAAAAAATAATGGGAAATATACAAGAAGAATATTGTCACGACACTCAGCCCTCAGAATTTTGTAGCCATGAAATTTCCGCAAAGGGTTTTCTCCTCTTAAAGTTCCCACATTAAAATTTCATGTATGCAATGGAGGGTTTTAGGGATATTTCTAACATTAATACCCCCTTTCTGGATTGGCCTTGTCATTCTGGCCCAAGACACCCAATGTTTTTCTCTATGAGAGAGAACCCGAAATAATTTCATCCATGATCCTCTAAATATTTGATATAATAGTTTTCAAAACCTTATCAACTATGAGTGAATGTATTGATATGGCAGTGAGAACACTGTTAAGTAATGCGATCATACATCTTAAAAATAAATAACAGTTTTTCCAACTCAAGACAAAACCCATGATCCTTCTTATAATGTGATCAATGTGATGTATACATAACCTACCTAAAGACATGGGAGAACCCTGGTACTCCCTCGAAAATATTCTTCTCTGTATGGCCATACTATTACACAAGGAATTAACCCATCTATCCAAGCATCAATTTGAAATTTAGAGACCCCTCTTCAACCAATTTATTATTTATATGATTTAATGACAATACTCTTCAAGGCCCATAATGATGGCTTAGACTGATCTCTTACTGTAATTCAAGAAGATTATCATTTCATCTGAAAACATAAGATGGGAGATACAATGAGGGATCAACTTGATCAAGTGAAGAAGAATATCTCCCTTTATCATTCTCTTATTAATAGGGTGGCGTGGAAAATCTTGGGAATGGATAAAAATGATCAGGGATATGGGATCTACCTATCTCATCCCATATATTTCCTAAAAAACGCTATAATTCTTCCCTATGAATGAGATGACCTGCTATGAGGAACTAAATGTTAGGTATAATCCCGATTCCGGGCCGAAAATTTCTAACCAAAAAATATTGTGAGAAACCCGTTGAAATATGGAAGTAATATAAGAAGAATAAATAAATAAACAAGTAGGATTTTTTAACGTGAAAAAACCCTCCCATGTGGAGGATTAAAAAACCACAGGGCAATTCCCAGAAATATCACTTTGAATAATAGAATAAAAGAATCCAAGTAATTCCTGAACTTGAATTACTAATGGGAGAGCATTGAAAACCTATGTGAAAAGCACACATCGATATGCCTATGATCTCTCTTAGATAAATATCCCGCTAATTCCATGTATCAGAATATCAATCTGTGACAAAATGTCACCCTTCTGTCGACAAAACATCACTACCTCAGAGATCTTCAACTGAACATGCATCAACAGTTCACCAGCTTGCGACCCCCAAAAAAACTCACCATCATGATGTACCTCTGATCTCTATTTGGAACATTCCACCTGATCACCGTTATCAGAAAAACATTCGATACATGGCCCCTATCATCAATTTTGTTGCCACTTCTCAGCACCTGTCAAACGCCAATGCGCCGCACATGCTACCGCCGATGCAACATCCCCCTTCTTGATCCCGGTGGACTGCATCTTGAACACCTTATCAAAAATATTGCCACACATACAACATAATTTCACCATCTTCATCGTGTCACATAGGCCACTATAAACATGAAAACCCCTTCGCAGGTCTCCCTTGCCGGCTACATCTTTCTGACACACCCCTTAAAAAATAAGTTGCCACAACCTCCTTATATATAAACCAAATCCATAATCACTAATTAATGCAGTAAAAATCTATTATTCCATCCATTAATTTAATAATTAAATATGTATTAACGTTGGGAGAAAATCCTAAATTAATTATGATATAAATCTCTCCATTAATAATTTTCCTCTCTCATTAATAAATGTGATGAATCCCTCCATTAATATTTTTTATCTCTCATCAATAAATGTGATGAATCCAAAAATAACCCCCTTCATCACATTAATGAATGGAACCATCCAACAAGCCCTGTTGGAAAGAATATTGGTCGGTATCACACCAACCATCATCAACTGTATAAAATACGGCGACCTCTTTTTTCACTCCTAATAAAAAAAATATCACATCCCCCTACAAAAAGAAAACCAAACACAGAAATTTTCACCACATTTGTATCTGTACCATCCTACTAAAAAATAAAAGAACCATAAATATCTGTCTCCCCCATAATCATGATTGCCACATAATTTGGAGCACCTGCAGGAAGAACTTTCTCCCCCATGCTCAACATCCCCTGATCAGACATGTGCATCACCTCTCTCAGCCTGCTTTAATTTCATAATTTATTCTGCTCCACACACTCATCTTTGATCCTCTTCGAAATATCCACAATTCTCACAAACAAATTCAAATACGAACCTTCGCCTCTGATACCACTTGTTGGGGAGAATCCCAATTCTAAACACCTAGAAATTAAAAAGGAGGCCTAGTAAGAAAACCCAATACATGTTAACACCTTGATGATAAATCTCCACACAGTTATATCATCAGTTTTATCAAAAACTATTTTGATTTCTAATTTTGAACCATGATCTTTGTAGCTAATGTCACTAACAACCTCTTGGGCCAACGCTATGTCCCCTTGGATTGATCATTCATTAATGAATCGATGATGGTCCTCAAAGATCCGTCACAAAAGATGATAGGATAGCCTTTTTTTATTGAACCTGATAAGTAATTTATATGTAAAATTACACATGATAACAAACTTTTAGTATTGGAGGGAGGAGGTGTCCTTAATTTTGGCTATGAACACTAAATTATTGGTGTATGCGGCACATGGAAGTATTTATCCTTGGAATAATTCATGAATGAACATAACCAGATCACTACTAACCACTTTCAAAGATTCCTTATAGAAATATCCATAGAAAATATATGGTACCAAATCACTATCGGGATTAAGTCCTATAATAGAATCATGAATTTATTTATCATCAGGGACTTCTTCCAAGAGTGCATTGTACTGATTGGAGACAGTGTTCAGAACCAATCCCAGAAACATATAATTCCCACCAGGATACCCTTCAGACTTACATGGGTTAATTCCTGGAAGGAGAGTTTTAAAATAAAATTGATCCATACCACAAATGACGTCCAAATATTTAGAGTATAACCAATACTCTAGCAATATATTCAGTCATATGCGACATCATTTCTCTCAGATTCATGCCCGATAATATGTCGTATTCCTATCGCATTCACAGAGCCACCAAATTCTCAATTTCTCATGCACCACCCTTTCTTGTATCAAGATAATTTCTACTAGAGTATCCTTTTTTACTATTGAGTTCTTCAAAAAATATGTCATTATAGTCCCATTTAAGGTAGGATTCCATCCAGTCGATCTCCTTGATTGTTTTCATATCCGGGGAGTGGGTTGGTTTCTCCCTAACACATGACTATATTGTGTTTATGAGGTGCCTCATGTTATTGTGTAGCCTTATCCAAGAATTTCCCGATATGGGATTGGACCAAAAATCACATACAGTATGATGATATCTTGGAATGTGGGTCCATAGATGGGAGAAGTTGAAACACTCACAAATCTACTACTTGGGTGACAATGAGACCAGCAAAGGTGCATGATCAAACATACCTCATACCAGGTGAGAAACCGTTGCACTAGGATATGCAGATATAGAATGAAATTTTTCCAAACATCTGTTAATGAGCCACCAATTTCAGTAGCCCCATCTTTGGTTGTTGCACCATGTGAACCGATCACCTGTGTAACCCATATTTAATATCCTCTTACTGGCCATGAATTGTAAAAAAATTAATATTATCCTTCTGGGGGAAGGCCCTTCTACCTTTCTTCTCATGCAGTTATTCTATGACATTAAAGCCTCATCCAAAAATCCATGGGGAGCCTCATGGATCAAAAGCTTCAAGACTATTCCATAAGGATTCTCTTATTTGATCAACAAAACATCTATAGATGAAGGAATCAAGAAAGCTACTTGTGCATGTAGTCACTTTTGTAGTGATAAACTGGTCATATTCTTATCTCCAGTTCACAGAAATATTATTTTCAAAATTATATTTAATATATTTAAAAAATAATTATATTTAAATAATTATAAATATATCTAAATAATTATAAAATTATTTAAATAAATATATTTCTAATTATTTATTATTAAATATTTTTATTGTTAAATATATTTATTATAATTACATATATTTATATAATTATAAATATATTATTATTAATATAATTATATAAATATATATTAATTATAATTTTAATTAAAAATAAATATATAAATAAATCCATTAATGTGATTATAATGAATATAAATATATAATAAATGTACATAAGGGTATAATTACAGTGAAACACACACACCGAAACCTCACCCATAAACCAATGGGTAGGTCATAGCCACCAATGGATAACATACCCATTAATATTACTTTATTTTTCCTCGAAAGGCCAAAAAAATGGCCCATAGGGCCCAGACCACCATGGACTTAAGGCCCCACCCTTCATCATCGCAACTCGAAGCACCTCCAAATGTCACTTCTTATGAAAATATCACTAAGAGGAATTTTCACCCATGATTAGGCCTCACTTGTAGGTCATTGATTTCTAGGTTTCTCTAAGTGTTTCTAACCCACACCCACCACTATCTCATAGAATTCCATAGTTATACCATAGACGAGCACCAAACTACCACCCCCGCCGTGGAGTGGGGGTTCACCTATTCCAACCACTGGACAATAGGATAAATTTCTATATTCACCACATACAAATAAAAACCTCATCACATATCCCATTCCTACACGGTACCAACAGCTTCCTGTACAATGCCCATCGGGCTCCTCCATCACCTCTCGCCCACTCACAAAACAGTCTGAAGTCGTCACCTGGTCTACCGTCCACCATGTCAGGTTGATCAATTAGGTCGAATACCCCACCCTTCCCATGGTTTTCCATCTACCATTCCAAGAATTGATTAGATAGACCCTTAGATTTTGAGTGACTACACAATCTTATGTATGAATACTGCCTACTATCACATCAGTATCTCTATCCATAGTCAACAGTCGGCTAAAACTACCCCCACCGTCGAGTGGGGGTTCCTCTAATATCACACCCTCTATAATGGTTAATGAAATACTTCAACCCCAATATAACTAGGTAAAATAAAACACTTGATGGGATTTAAATTCCATCCACCCAGAAAACATGCACGATTATGCAGCACCTCAACTACTGAGGCACACCACAAAAGCTAAATAGATATAGATATATATATTTAAAAATAAATACATATATAATTATAAATATATTTAAATAATTATAAATATATAAATATATTATTATAAATAATTAAAAATAAATAAATAAAAATAAATAAATAAATAATTATATATTTATTAAAATAATTCTAAAACAATGTTAAGTAAGGGTAAAAGAAAATTTGGTAAGGGTAAGCTAAATCTAAAGGTGAACTAAATTTAAGTAAGAGAAAAAGTTATGTATGGGTAAACAGAAACTTGTATAGGTTAAGTAAGAGAATGTTAGGGTAAACTAAGTTTAATTAAGGGTGAAACAAAGTAATATAAGAAATAAAATAAAGTTTATTATTGTTAAAAAATGTTATATAAGTGTAATAAAATGTTATGTGAGGGTAAACTATTGTTAAGTAAGGGTAAAATAATTTTATGAAAGTGAAAACTAAATTTAAGTATCTATCAAATAAAGTTATGTAATGGTAAAATAAAGTCAATTAACAGAAAACCAAAATCATTTATGGGTAGAAAAAATTTAAACAAGGGTAAAATAAACTTAAGTAAGGGTAACATGAAGTTAATTGAGGGTAATAGAAATGTATATAAGTGTAAATAAAATTTAAGTAAGGGTAAAATAAAATTAAGTAAGGGTAAATCAAAGCTATGTATAGTGGAACTAAAGCTATGTAAGTGTAAAAGAAAGGTATGTAAGAGTAATATAAACTTAATTAAATGTGAAATAAAGTTATATAAGGATGAACTACAATTAAGTAAGTGTTAACTAATGTTAAGGGTAAACAAAAGTTAGGTAAAGATAAAACAATGTATTGTAAAGGTAAACAAAACTTAAGTAAGGGTAAATGGAATTTAATTAAGGATAAAACAAAGTAATTTAACGGTAATTTAAATTTATGTAATGGTAAAAAAAAGTTAAATAATAATAAACTAAATTTAATTAATGGTAGAAAAAGTTAGGTAATGGAAAACTAAAGTAATATAAAGGAATAAAATTATATATCTAAGGGAAGACTCAAATAATGTAAGGGTAAAACAAAGGTAATTAATTGTAAACCAAAGTTAGGTATGGGTAAAAAAAATTTATGTAAGGGTAAGATAAAGTAACATAAGGGTAAATAATAGTTAATTAAGGGTGAAACTATGTTATGTATAGGTAAAATAAAGTTAACTATGTGTAAAAAAAGTTATGTAAGTCTAAAACAAAATTATGTGAGGGTAAAATAATGTTATATAAGGGTAATAAAATGTTATGAAAGGGGAAAATAATGTTAATTAAGGGTAAAAAAATGTTAGTTAATGGAAATATAAAGTTAAGTAAGGGTAAAAAAGATATTTAAGGGTATGAAAAATGTAAGAAAGGGTAAACTAAAGTTAAGTAAGTGTAAAAAAAGTAATGTGAGGGTAAGAAAAATTTATTCAAGGGGAAAAAGATGTTAATTAAGGTTAAAATGTTAAATAAGGGTAAAAAATGATCTGTAAGGATAAAGTAAAGTTGTGTAAGTTTTAAACAAAGTTATGTAATTGTGAACTAAAGTTATAAAATTGTAGACAAAAGTTATATAAGAGTAAACAAAAGATATGTAATAGTAAAACAAAGTTATATAAGGGTAAAAAGAAACATGCATAGGTCAAGTAATGGTAAATTAATTTTAATTAAGGGTGAAAAAATGTTATGCATATCTAAACTAATGTGGGGTAAATCAATGTTATTTACAATAAATATAATGTTATGTATATGTAAAAAGATATTAAGTAAGGGTAAAACTTTGTTATGTACGAGTAACTAAATTCAAGGATAATAAAACATGTTTTAATTTTATCTAATGCAATTTGTTTTGGTTAGTGACAATTAAATGTTAGTTACAATGAGTTGGTTTTGATCAAAAATATTGTTTTACAAAATAATGGTTAACTACATTAAATGTCATTGTAGAGGGTAATATTGAACATTCAAGAGCATGTTCCTCAAGAAAAATAATTTTTCACAAGCAAAAAGAAGAAACTGGAAGTGTTGTAAATGAAGATTTATATATAAATATAATTTTAAAATATAATTTTATTTTCTCAATAAATAGTTTTTTACATACATACATTGGGAATTTCTAGAATAAATCAATGTAGATGTCCCTCAGTATCACAAATAGATGTATGAACCACACTTCCACTCCATGTTTGACATGTTTTCCATTATGGTTTTATAGCTATAGGTGTGGGTTTCTACTCATATTTTCCCCTACCTCAACCAAGGGCATAGAGGACTGTATTGATAATACAATTGTTTATAACTCTACTAATGTTGGAATCTCAGTATGCGATACTGAAAGTGACTCCTCATACCAATAATTATTAGAACTTCCAACAGTGTATGGGGATCCATATGGAAATGATTTTAGAAGCATGAATGCAGAACCAGGATATTATAAAAATGTGGAATCAAGGAAGTCTCTGCCGAAAAAAGTGTCACCCAAGGTCTGCAGAAGCTGTGATATCACAACAAATTCCCACATAATTGACATTATATAGATGTGTACTAATGGATATATTTTATATGAACATATATAAGATGTATTAATAGACATAAATAGAACATAAACCTCTCCCAAACATTCATGATCATTCTTTCTTTGTGTAGGATCCTTTCTCTCCGGAGAAAAAAATTATATTTAGGTGCCTCTCTCGAGTGGCGCTCTTTCTATCAGCACCTCCACCCTTGCACATGTTTATATCTTTTTCTTTTAGCTAGTAGTGATGGTGGTGGTTAATTATCCCCAGTTGAAAAAATAGACATATCCTCATCCCCATGTGCTTTAGTTAGAACATGTGGACTAGGATATAATTGTGGCTCCTCTTCATAGAAACTCTATTGTATGAAATGGAGAGGATATCTAAGATCCATTAGATCTGGGTGAACCAAATCTTACCTAATAAATTCCTCTTCCTAAGGATCAATATTATGTATAATTCAACCAATTTTTTCCGACTATAAATGAAATAACATTCAAATTAATATGAAACATGAACTAAAAAATATAATAAATATTAATAAAAATAGAAAATTAGAATTTTATATCCAATGGCATGTAGGGTACATGATAGTGTTTCTTAAGTACCAATTATAATAATCTAATTGAAATCATACTATGGGATATCCATTCAAAGAGATATTTTATTTGGAAAGCATTTCCCAATACACAATTTAACATGAATGATATTGTGGAAAATTCATTGGTTGTCTAATAGTAAGCATAATAGAATGTGATCCATCAACCTGTCATGGTGAAATGAAGATATGTTGTATATAGCTATACTATTGTGTGACATGATCTGGATGGTGCCACTAAATGATGTGGAAGAGGATGAGTGACACCACTACACCATGATCTCCAACCATAGAGGTGAATTATGGTGGAACCAGTGTGTAGAAAAATCTAATATACGAGGTCTATGTAACCTAAAAAGATAACTCTAAAAAGAATTAATAAATTATCACAAAAATTTTACTAAGATAACAATGAAATATCTAATAAAATTACTAACAAAATTAATTTTTCTACCTAAAAAATTAATGTTTAACTTCAATTAGCGGGATTTGTAGAATTAAAAATTTGTCTAATTCAATTCAAATTATGCCTCAGGAAATGTACATAATGCTAAGACTGACTACACCTGATAAAAAATAAATATACTATAAGTAACATCATATTACCTTCTATATTTTATTTATCATATCTCTTTTTGTTTTCCTCTTTGTTTGCGTACATTTTGGGCTATCTGAGGATGGGGAGAATTTTCTAGGGAAAGTGACCAAATGTCTAGGATATTATGTTTTTTTGGAATTAATGGTGACTAAGTATAAATGAGAAAATTCATTGAGAGGATTTCCTCTAGGGTCCTGGTTCACCTGAGATATTTTTCTAAATGTTTCTATAGAATATTCCTTTTTGGAACTTTCACATCGTGAACTGGTTACATGATGTGAAACATTTTTTGGGATGATGCCTTGAACTGGTGTAGAGAATGGAATTTTTTCAAGACATGAAACTAGTTCAAGTCATGAAATGGTCAATTTATGTATTTCTTAATTGATATAATTTCTTTTTTAGTTAATATGATTTCAGTGGATTTGATGTCTTGAACTTAGTATTCATGTCATGTAATGTGTTGGTCCTGCAATTTTTGTGTGCAACAAGTCTAATTTTTATCTATTTGATGTGAATTCACCTATCCCAAAACATAGAATCTCTCCCAATTTATCTTGGTGATTGTTTCTCCTTTTGATTCATTTCATTCGATGATTGATCATTATTTTAGTTTCACTACATTAATTTGGGTAAGTGATCTTTCTACTTTCTCATTGTTATTGTTCACCGCATCACCATTTCATTGTGTTTTTAGAATAGTTTGTCTTGTTGTGTTGATCCTTATTGATCCTTTTAACATATATTTTTTTATATTCTTCTAGAGGCTCTCCTTTGTGTTGGATGGGAATAGATTTGTGAGTTTTTTGATATAAGTGTTGTTTTATCCTCATCATCAGATGTTGATATTATTGAATTGATTCTGATAGGAAATGATTGATTATATGGACCCCATTTTTTTATCTATGTTCTTCCATGTTTGTGGATGTTTTTGTGGGTGTGTGGAGTCTAAAATTGTTATAGGTTGTTCTATCTCATGTCTTTGTCTGATAAACCATGATTTCAATGGGTATGATAGATTTTTTATAAATAAAATGGAATAAATGATTGATTG
The DNA here is from genome assembly GCA_963277665.1 of Viscum album. Classification (NCBI taxonomy): domain Eukaryota; kingdom Viridiplantae; phylum Streptophyta; class Magnoliopsida; order Santalales; family Viscaceae; genus Viscum; species Viscum album. Next base: position 425,441,299 of record OY728134.1, read on the forward strand.
ATTTGTGTGTGTGTGAAAATGTATTTTTTAGAAATGATTTTACCCTTGTTTAGGTTAAATGAAGAGGTAATTTCAAATCAATATTAAATGGATTAATGAAATAGTTTTCAAAGAATGATTTTGATGAAATGTTTTGAAAAATGTTGCACATGGGAAGACTTGAGACCTTATGTTGAAGGTGTAGTAATAAGCCTCATCCATTGATCTTGTCTAGAGGTTCACTCATGAGGTGTTCTTTTACTCCCAAGTCATGCTGTTATAGGGACTTTTTAGACCTTTTGAGAGGTTCACTTGTAGGTATTTCTTATACTCTCTATATTTAATTCATATATCTATATAATTGATACACATGACTCTATATGTTTCTGTATTTGTGTCCTATTTAGGATAACCTCTAGTGGCCCTTTAGGCGATTTTCCAATTTTTATGATTTTTACTTATTTAGATTTGATTTGATATGTGATTTATGATTTGAATGCTTAAATATGTGTGATTTTCTATGAAACTGATTGAATTGTAATATTTTGAAATGTGAAAAAGGGTACTAATTTTACATTATTTTGATATAAAAATGATTAACTAGTTATCATTCCTTATTTTCTTTAAAGTTGATCGTTATTCAGATTTTTCTACAAAGACTTATTATAGAACACCTGGGTGAGATCCTGCTAATATTATTTTTCTCACACCTAATGCACCCCTTTGACGGTGCATATACCTTGTTATGTCCTTCAATGTAGGAAAAGTTAACTCACTGTAATGTGGTGGTGAGGTTTTTTCAATTGTTTCCGGTTATCTGGATATGAGATGGTGGGAGTTTTCTAAGATATCACATAGAGTAGATATTTTGGTTTTATTTGTACTTTATTGTTGGACTTGTATCTTGGAGATTTTTTACCTAATTTTGAGTTTCATCACATCCACCATTTCCTTTTTTTTTCTATGACATGTATTTATTGTTTTACTCTTCCATTTTTTATTCCTATCATGTATATATATTTTGTGTTGACTATTTAAATTTAGGTGAAGTCATTCTCTCTGGTTTTTATTGATGCTTGGTTTCTAATCGCCAGCCTATGGGAATCAAGAATGCCCTTCAGTTTTATATTGAGTTTGGTAGGGTACTGGGTTTTGATGGTATCTGGATTAGTTCACCATAGTTTAGTATCAAAGGAGGGAATGCCATGATTTGGGAAGTTCTTAAACTATAGATATTATTGATGGGACTTGAGAGGTAGGTTGCGTTGATTTTTTTAGCTAAATATTATCTTGATGAGACTCAAGTTACCATGGGATTTTGGAATACATGTCTCCTATTTGGAGTTCTTGATTATAGTCTTAGTTTATTCTTATGGTTTTCTAGTTTTATCAGTTATTATTTTGTTATGTGATCATGTCTTTTGTTTTGCAGTGTAGTGGTATGCCTCTAAGAAGTATTTGACTAGTTACTCAAGAGAGTGCAACAGATCCTCCTCAAGGGAATCCACCTCTAGATTATAATCTTTTCAAATTTATCATGTTGGAAGTTTGTGTTATAAAACAAAATGTACATCAAGCCCTGAATGAATTTTTTGATGTGCACGTGGAGCTGGAGGAGAAAGGGATCAATCAAAGGAGTTCTTACATGAGAATCTAGCATCCATTAAGGGTATGAGTGATCTTCATGAGGTAGAAGAATGTATGGACATGATTTATCATATATTTGACTTCCTAGATACACATGAGAATATCAAGGTAATGATTGGGGAATTCAGACTCAAGGGTCCCATTAAGAAGTGTTGGGATTCCATGGAACATATGGATAAACATGTGGTCTTGGGTTTGAAGGGATTCAAGACCCACATCATTCTTATGTTTTGACCAGATTCACCATTTTTTTGAGAAGTCTCTCAAGATCCTATCCACATAATAGGTAAATCATTCGGTTTTAGCATAGACTAATTGGTCTGTGAAGATGGTTTATTTTTCTCAAGGGTAGTAAAGAATGACCAGTTAAAGGCTCAAAAGTACCTTCAGGGATTGTGACAAGATATCAGATCACATGTTTTTATGCTAAATATTTCTAACTATACATATATATTAGAGAAGGAAATGATAGAAATGATGGATAATCCAAAAATGGTTGGTTATTTTTTCCCTTCTCTTCTACCCATTATCAGCTTTAGTGTTGTGAATTGGAGGAAGAGGAAGTGGAATGATCATCATAGGAGTGGTGATAATGGTTCTTAGTAGTGAGCCTCCTCTAAAACTTCTGTTATATCTAGTAGTGTACCTTTGACATTATATTAGTGTGTCAAGGTTTGGAACACCATACGTTATTGTTCCCCACTTACAAATATGTGTAATAGTTGTGGATTCTATGGCCATATAAAATTTTTATATCAATCTGTGCCTATTCCTTGTCATGTTCAATGATCATTATCCCCAAAGGCTACTACAGTGTAATCAGATGCTTCAAATTATATAGGTCTCCAACTATAGGCGTCATGTGTGAATAACCTTTACACAAAAGATGAGTTTCCAGTGGAGGTAGATGTGTGTCTAATGATAGGTAGAGGTACCATATTTATTGTAACATTAATAGAAACTGAATTATTTGATATAGTTTCCTACCAATCATTCATATCTTCCAATTTTTTTGGATATTATTAAACTTACAACAGAACTCATGTCAATTGTATTTGAGTTAGTGACACCTCTTGGAAAGAGAAATGAGCAGGGGGTTTTGTATCCTTCATATTCATTATTGACAGATGATATAGATTTAGTCTGAAATTTCTTCATTCATGATCAAGATCTATTCAATTTAATTATCATGATGGATTGGATTAAAAATCATTGTGATGATGTCTATTTCGATCATTGATGTTTCTCACTACATGTGTCTGATGGGAGCTCTCAGGTGTTTCAAGGAGGGGAATATGAGGTCAGGTCAGGTAGGGCCTTCCCACCTGGATCTCAAGAGTTAATTTTCTACTATTGTATTTGATCATAATGATGTTTATTTTGTGGGTAATATTCCATTATTTTTCAAGAAAATTACTAGTTTTTTCCAAAATGATTTATTTATTCTTCCTCCAGATAGGGAGATAGAGTTTACGATTGATCTAGTGCCAAATATGCAGTTGATCAAAATAAACTCTTATCATATAGTGTCTGTGAATATAAAAGAGCTCAAGATTCTGTTTGATTATCTAATGATGAATGTTTTTGTCCTCCTCAGTGTTTCACCATGGAAAACCCCATTTCCCTTTTCCATTATGTATTATGGTCCACATCCCATGTATGTGTACTATATGAAGTGGAAGTGAATAAAAATGAAGAATAAGTATCCTTTGCATTCTGTGGATGATTTTTTGACCAGTTAAAGGGGGAGTGTAGATTTTGAATATAAATCATGGTACAAGTTATCAACATCTCAAAATTTCTTAGTATGATATACTGAACAGGACTTTTGGGATCAGATATGGTCATTAAAAATATCTTGTGATGGAATTTGGATTGAATAATTTTCCTAAATTTTTTTTACAGGTCTAATGAATTAGATATTCCATGAGTATATCAACACATTCTTGGTAGTGTTCATGGATGATATTTTGGTTTATTCATGATTTGAGGATGATAACAAGAACCATTTGAGTTTGGTTCTGGAAATCAGGAAGATTCTCCTCTTGTATAGAATACTTTGGAAATGTGGTCTGTGCATCCAAGAAGTGATGGTATCGAGGAACAATATTTCTAAGCATGTCTTGTCTGTTGATCCTAAGAAGGTTAAGGTTGTCTTATCATGGGAACTGTCATGAAATTTCTTTGAGATTCAATGATTATTCAATATTACTAGGTACTACCGACGATTTTTCAAGGATTTCTTAAAGTTTGTGTCTCCTTTGACTACTCTTTCTAAGAAAGGGGTAAAATTCATATGGAATGAAATGTGTTAGTCTTATTTTAATGAACTGAAATGGATTCTGACATTAGATACTATTCAGATCTTATAAGATCCCAGTAGTGGGTATATTATTTTTTATTTGTTTGGTGATGGTTTGGGTTGTGTTCTTATACGGAATGATCATGTGCATGATTAAATACTTAACTATCTTTGATCACATGAGAATAAATACCCCACTCATGACTTAGAGTCTTCCATAGTTATGATTGTACTTAAAAGGTGGAGGAACTCTATTTTGGGGAGAGTTCCTAAAAACTTTTGGACCATAAGAGTATGAGCATATATTTTCTCAAGAATACTTGAATCTTTGTTAGAGGTGGTGTGTAGAGTACATTCAGACATTTGACGTCATCATCACCTACCCCCCAAGGAAGGGTAATGTTGCTTTGGAAACCACTAGAAGAAATGTACCATCACATCCTGTTTTGGATTCAAAGGAGGATTGAAACCATATTAAGATGTTTACTCAGTGGTTCCTGGATGCTCAAGAGGATGTTTTAGGCACGATTTTGAACAATTTTTATATATCATCATCTACTATTGAGTCTATTATGGAGGATGAGTATCAAGATGATGAGTTTAAAAGGAATTTGAGAAACCCTATATATTGGAAGGATTTTTTTGATTAGTCTCTCTCTTCAAATGGAATTCTCCATTTTGGTGATTGGTTTTTTATCCTAGCATCTGTGAGAAGACCATTTTTTATTTACAATCATAGTTCATCATGGCCCATTTGTATAGGAACTGAAAATATGGATTATGACATGAGATAAAGATTATTGTGGCTAGGTATGAAGTGTGAAATTTTAAATTATGTGTCCCAATGTTACCCTTGTGAACATGTAAAGTCAATGAATCTAAAACCTTTTGATTTTCTCTAACCTATAATAGTTCCAGTTTGAAAATAAGAATAGGTTTTTGTTAACATTATTGTTAGATTAAAATAAACTCCTCAATGGAGGAATACTATCTATATAGTTATTTTTGGTTGAAAAAGTCAGTTCACATCATTCTAATCATAGACACCACTAATGTTGATGACCTAGGTAAGGTTCATCTGAAGAAGGTTTTGAGGTTATATGGGGTTACCTTCACCATTTTTTTGGATAGGGATACTAGGTTTACCTAATGATTATAGAATAGTTCTCATGAGGTGATGGGGACTCATGTCAGGTTGATTATAACTTACCGTACACATACAGGTGGTTAGATAGAGCATGCAATTCAGATCCTGGCGGGTGTAATCTTTGCATGTGTATTTGTTTTTGGTGGATCATGCGATTCCATATGGGACTATTTGAGTTTTATTATAAATATTTTTATTATTATTTTGGTCATAATGTCTCCCTATGTGGATTTTTATGGTATCCCATGCATGTCACCTCTTTGCTGGGCAGAGGAGGGGGAGGCATCTTTGGTAGCACTGAGTCCTATTTTGGAGATGTTGTTGAGGATTAAAGATATACATCATCTTCTAGTTAATGATTAGTGTAATTAGAAATAATATGTGGATATTTGGAATCATCCTTTGGAGCTTTCCCTTGGTGATCATGTTTTAATAAAAGTATATCCTCAGTTAGGTCATTGTCGGCATGGAAAATAGGGAAAGTTTGCTTCAAGATATGTTGAACCATTTGAGGTCACTGAGTGGATTTGGCATGTTTCTGATAAATTTAAATTTCTAGTTCCATGGATGGGTGTTAATGATGTCTTCCACATATATCAGCATAGGAAGTAAAATCATGATCCATCCCACATTCTAAGATTGGAAAAAATTGAGTTAGATCTAGATGTTTCTATTGTAGAAAAACCAATGTAGATCATTGACCCTCATGTGAAAGTCTTTAATGTGAAGTTTATTCCATTGGTTAGAGTATTATGGTGTAATATATCTAATTTAGATGAGACTTAGGACCAAACTTCATAAAAGAGGGAGTAATGGACCAACCTCTTTATGGACACCATTGTTCAACATGACTTCACATAGACAAAAAGTATTTTGGTTGAGAGTTTGTAACATCTCTTTAACTTATTTCAAGTATTTATCATATCTCTTTTCATTTCACTCTTTATTTGAGTGAATTTTGGGAATTCTGGGGATAGAGAAAGTTTTATGGGGGAGATGGCCTAATGTTTAGGGATGTATGTTTGTTGGAATTAGTGGATCTATGATAAGAATGTGAAAATTGGTAAAGTGGATTTTATTTACAGTCTGTGTTGACATAGGAGATTTTTCTAAGTGTTTTTGTAGAATCTTCTGGATGGGAATTTTCATATCATGATATGTTTACACAAATTTAAACCTTTTTTGGGATGATTTTGTGAACTATTGTAGAGAATGAAGATTTTATATGATGTGAAAATGGTTTATATTCTGAAAAGTTATATTCATTTTTTTAACTAAGGTGACACCTTTTTCAGTTTATACGATCTCCAGAGATTTCACATCATGAAACCAATATTCTTTTCCTATAATGTGCATGGTCTATAGGGTTTTATTCACTAGACATATAATTCATTTTCATTTGATGTGAAGGATCGTATATCAAATCCTATGAGCTATCCCAAGTGATTTTTGGGATTCTATATGTTTCTTGATGATTTTGTTTGATTATTGATCGTCACTATAGTTACACTACATATCTTAATGTAAGTGATCTTTCTGGTTCTTCATTTTAGTTGGATGAAGTAACACCATTGTGTTATGTTTTAAGATCCTTTGGTCTTGTGGTGTTAAAACGTCTTGATAATTTCTAGATTTGTTGTGTGATATTCTTCTAGAGGATGACCATTATGTTGGTTGGAGTGTGTCTTGAAAGTTTCATGAGGTACGTGTTATTTAATATTCCCTAACAACCATTACGATTGTATAATTTATTCTAAGATTGAAGGATTTATTCTAGGGGCCCTATTGTTGTCTTTTCATTCTTCCATGTTGGTGGATCTCATTACGAGCATGTGCGACCAATGTTTGAGGTAGGTGGTTTTATATCTATTCAGTGTTAGATGAATCTTAATTTATGTGATTTTGATATATTTTTTATAAATAAAATGGAATGATTCATTGATTTCTCTATGTGTGTGCGTGAAAATGGGGTTTTGGAAAAAGATGGGGTTCCAGTTATTTTGGAAAAAAGAAAATGAATTTTCAAATTATCATGAAATGGATTTATAAATTGGTTTTCAAATCATGGTTTTGATGAAATGATTTTAAAAATGTATTAAATGGAAGTCCTTGGGTACTTAGGTGGATGGTGTAGTAGTAGGCCATGTATATTGATACTATATAGGGGTTCACTCATGGGGTATTCCTCTACTCCCTAAGCCTGTTGTTCTAAATACTTGGTAGAACTCTTGAGAGGTTTACTTGATATGGTTTTCTATACTATATAGATTCTACTCATATATCTACAAATTTGACACTATTAATTAACTATGATTGGGTATTAGTTTTTAGGATGAGTTGGCCTATATAGATCCTTTGTGTGATTTTCTTGTGCATATTGTATGTATTAATTTTTATTTGATATGATATGTGATATATTATTTGAATTCTTTGACGTATGTGATATTATTTGAAACTGTTTACTAGGTTTATTTGTAAATGCAGAACAATGGATTTATTTACCGTAATTTTGATATAATTCATTTTAAATAAGAATCATGCATTATCTTATTTTATGTTGAATTTTTTTTGGACTATTGTACAAAGACTTGGTATCAAATGCTTGGGTGTGATCCTACTAGGACAATTTATTTCACATTGTGTGCTCTCCTTAAGCAGTGTATAGACCTTGTTTTTCCCTTCGATGAAGGGAAATAAAAGGTGTCACAGTGAGGTATTGACGTTTTTGTCTGCTATTTATTGGTAGTTGGCGGTGGGATAGTGGGAGGTTTTACATGATATCACAAGGAGTAGCTATTTCAGTTTTATTTTTCCTTTTTATAGACTTTTATATTGGTGATTGTTTAGATACATTTGAGTTATATCTCTTATGTTGTTTCCATTTTTCTATGAGTAGTATTCCTTATTTTACTATTCTATTTTTTCTTCTAGTCATGTATAAATATGACATTTTTTGGATTCAGTCTACGTAAAATCATTCTCTAATATAGTTTTTTATTGTCAATAGCTATTCGATTGCTTTTGTGGATCGGGAGCTCCCTTTAGGTATGTGTTGAGTTAGGTTAGGTATTCGGTTGTGAGCATATTCAGGTCGGTCCACCATACTATACATTTGTAAATGATATTATAAAATTTACAAAATAACTCAAATTAATAATGTAAAAATGCTAGTATTCCCAAGAATATCCAGAAAACAAATGCTATTGAAGTGGTATGATAAAACTAATAACGATTCATAGAAAACATCCCATGCCCACATATGTAACATATTCATACACCCTATAATATGTTGTGAATTTTCTCAACAACCTATATAGAGGCATCTATACATATGTGATAATACAATGAATCCCCAACTATATATACCTATTTGGTCATAAACCTCACGTAATGGTAGGTACATTTTGTGTACCAAGGTGGTGGAGTGGTATACACACAACATGCCTCTAATCAAACACATAATGTATGAAAATGTTTGTTGAAGAAGCATATAATCATTAGAATCATCGAGAATGATGGATAAATTCTCACCAAACCACCCCATGTGTAATTAGAAACCCTAGAAGACATATGATATTTTACTGATGTCAATTTCGAGTTGGTGATGTATGACCTCACACATGTCGCCAATAGTTTCACCCATAACCGATTGTCTGTGGATGGGTAGACCGAGCATATATTCCATATCCTCTAATTTAATACCCATATCCTCATTTGGAAGATGAAATTTGTGTCTCTATTAACCATATCTGAACATGTGTAGTAATGAAATAATTACCAATAGTCTTGATGTCGCAAATGGAGACTCCATAAAATCAAGCACATATGAGGTATAGAACAATAATAGCTGGAGTTGAATCCTGGTGAAAATTATTTTCTCTCCAAATATTAATATGTCTAATAGGTCATCACACCAACACATCGTGTGTCACATGTGACTGAAGGGTATAAAATTGAGGCTCCTCCATCTAAATCTGTTAATAGAAAGACATTAATGGTGAAAACTATTTGAAACATTCATGGATTTATGATTTTGTATAAAATATTTTTTATGTTTCCAATTCATTTTTTGTAAAAATAAAGTATGCAATTTATGATATAGACATTCTATTATATTTATTTTATGTATTAAAATTAGAAAACCATATTTCATTATAGTGGTATTAGTCAAATTATATAGGCATGTTCACATCATCACATTTAATTATTATAATTAAAATAATAATTTTATGTAAATTATTTTTCATTAAAAAATAGAGTACATAAATAATTTTAACTAATAGATGAATGCCTTATAAGTCTATGGAAATGTCTATGTGTGTTACCTTCCTAGAAGTATAAACAACACCTTCGTGAAAGTTCCTCTTCGTTGGTCTAATCCATATCATTTAAAATATGGGTCTAATTTGGACTCCCTCTTGGTCACAACCTTTTCATGTTTGGTAGAAGCATGGGTTCATCAATAGGTAGACCAAAATTATGATATTTACCCAAAATAATCCATGGATTACAATAGAACTCATTAATACTCTCTAGTAGATAAACTAGATCAATGGATTTTACCAAGATAAGAATATAAAAGCGCATGCTATAATCACATGTGCACAATGATGTTGTAATGCTTAAATGTTCTTGTAATAAGAATAATAATTCTCTAGTAAAACAATAAGAATAAAAACATTGTTACCAGTCATAGAATCATGAGCCTCAGTGAAATCAAATCTAAACTCTTCATAGTCAGATGAACTGACATGAAATGATTTAGCCTCCCTAAGAACTCTATTAGTCTCAAACTATAAATAGTTACCATGTCACATCTCTATGTTTAGACCCTCTTCGGTCAATTTTCCTCATTAAAAAGAAGACATTATAGTGTGATAGAAGGTATCTTTTAGAAAACCTATAATTTAAATTTAAAATAAAATATTTATATTATATTAAAATTATCAGTTTTCTAATTAATATAAAATATAATATTCTTAATTATTTATCATGGGTAATTTTCGAACTCCCATGAAAACCCCATTTACACATTCTACAATGTTGGTTGTCATATCTCTATATCACCTTCCATCATTATATGCCATCAACCATTTATGCCCTATATTCTACATCATGTAATCTTAAATTTTTTGATTAGGTCTACAAATATCTTCGAGATTCTCATCCATCCTTTGGTATTGAAGCTCGTATGATAAAAAATATAAACTAATCCAAAAACATATTATATTAACCACTACAATTCTTTTCCAATGGAAAAGGATATTTATACCAATTTTTATGATTACTTACTTATTAATTATAATTAATTAATAATGAAATATAATTAATTATAAATTATAATTAAGAATTGTATTTATTTATCAATTCATTGTCAATTTGTTATTGATTATTGATTAATTTATTATTAATTACCTATTATTAATTATTTTCTAATTACATTTTAATCAATTAGTTAATAATTAAATAATCAAATTTACTTAACTATTAATTCTTTATTGTGAATCATATTAATTTCCAATTGTAACACCCCAAGTTTTCATAGTGCGTTATTTCTTTAAAATATTTCAATAACTTGCACTACACACAACACCGAGTTCAAGCGCACCATGACTTACCAAACTATCCATTCAAAAGAGGTTATGAATAGTATTAAATGAATTTTTAACTTTATATAATCCTTATAATTTTAGAATCCATATTATGAGAATAAATCCATTTTTTTAGATAAAAGAAGTATTTTTCAAAAATGCACTTTTACTGACTTTTAATGGTGAACCCTTTTTAAATCCAATATTTTAAAACTTTTATATATTCAATTTGACTAAATAAATTTATTCTTTAGAATGGGGACATCAAAAATTTACAATGTAACACCATAATCTTCCCCGGTACACTTCTATTTGAATAATATAGTAGCATGTGTTGTACGCAACTTCGAGTTCTAACACACACCAAAACCAATCAAACTAGCTCTTATGAATAGTAATACCTACTTTTTGATATCTTATACATTTTATATTTAAAAATGGACTTCATTTCTGGATTCGGAATATTTAAATTATCCTAGGGTGAAATTTTGGAACATTTCGGATAACTTTTATATTTTAATGAATAGTGAAAATTACTAAATTTTAATTAAAAACAAATTTTTTAATCAAAATAATTAATAGTGATAAATTATGTTTTTGAGTGGTTTAGAAGTATATTTAGAATATATTTTTACCGTTTAATACAATTTTGTTCATTGGACATAATTTCACATTTAAACTGGACATAAACAAGTGCCAATCTTTTGATAGTTATTATCTCTTAAAAACACGCTTTTTGTTTTAACAACGGGAATTAATTTTAAATTAATTTCTGCCACTTCTATGTTTTGAATTTGGAAAAATGGACTCCATATTTGGAATCAGGATTTCCAAATTGTGTAAAAAGGTAACTTTTATTTTTATACATTTTGAATAATTACTTCGGTAAATATTTTATTTACCATGGTTAAAGGGTAAATTCGGTAAATAAGGGTAAAAAATAATATTATAATAATACTAAATTACTCTAAAAGGTGTCTTAACCCTATTTGTTGATACATTTCTAACAATGGGAATCTTTGGGTCGACTTTGGGACCCCATGGATCGACTTGTATGTGATAATCACACTTTATATTAATTAAGTTAAAGTAAATACAAAAATGACATAAGCATATATCTTTTAGAAAAACAATTTTTACATATGGTTATATATATTATATTTTCAAATATAAATATTAATTATAATGATAAAAATATTTACTATATAATGGTATTTTATTTATAATTTTTAGATATTGAAAAATTAAAAATATATATGACACAATAATGATGCAATATTTTCCTTACTAATGAAAGAATCAAATAATTGGTATTATAAATGTTAAAATAAATATGATTTGAAAATTTTGATGACATCCACAAATATTTTTGGTTAATATGAAATGTTAGTATTGATTAAATTAATTTGGTTCGAATTAATAAAGTTTTTAAGACTTTAACGAAAATCAATTATTGAATAGTGTCAAAATTGGCATAAATGAGTTTTTAAAACAAATATTATATTTTTAAATGATTTTATATTCCTAAAAATCTAAGGATCTGCAAAAGGACTTATATAATGATAGTTGTATCATTAATGGACCACTTGGGGGTATCTTGGATGTATATAGTAAGTTTATTAACAATATATTATAAAAATACAAAGTGACATGGTAAGTGTTAAACTAATTAACCAAGAGTTAAAAATAAAAGATAAGGTTAATATAATGACCCAAACCAATCTAAAATCTATTGTTTGAAAGGATTTAGACCCATACCCACCATAGAAATTGAATAATTTACTTTGGGGCCATTTTAAACTGAATATGAATTTATTATAAATTAATACTTTAAGTTTTTCCTAAAGAGCCCCACCTCCCCCTTATAAAAGGACACCACTTCTAACCAATTATTCACACCTTAAAAGCCTTTTTTTTCGGCCAACCCCTGCCCAATTATTCTATAAACTTCCCTAAATTCAACCTAGAGGCCTTAGTTTGATCAGAAATCCAACCTATGGATCCCTTTTGATCAAATCAAAAGGAAGAACCTGAAGAAGAGGTAATGTTTTCACAACCCTTTTTCAAGTTCCTTTATTCTTCAACTTCTTCTTTCTTTGTTATATCCTTTCTAAAATAATAAATCCAGTATCTCATTTGTACTTTGATGTTATTATAAATATGGTACAACCAAATTCATTATTCTATCCATCCCTTGAATGACATGTCACCATACATGCGTATGTACGACCTACCATCTCCACTTTGTGGTGTAATTGTTATTCAATATATTATTATTTAGATTTGTATAATAATGATGTATAATTCATGAAAATAATTAATATAACATGATAATGATTCTGTATATATAATATACCATCCAATTATATATTATTTTAATGATATTGTCACTCGTGTGTACGTAAGGATTACCGTCTCCACGACGCGATGAGATTCATTTCCAAGTCCAGCATTCATTGACGATTATAAGAATATATTAATAATATGTATGTAATATATGACATAATAATTATATTGGAGATATATATATATTTATATATATATATTTATTTATATACATACATATATCTTATTCACTTAGTTCCGTTCAATACGATATGAAAACGGAAACAACATTTATGCGTACGTACGGACTACTGTCTCCATAAACGGTGTGTTCCATTTCATACATATGTATATTATATATATTTATATTATAAATATAAATGATATATAAATCATGTTTTACATTCTGGAATTATTTAAATCAATATCAAAGTAATACAATCAAAAGTAACAAGTTAAAACACGTACGATAAAGAATGCAATTATTAGCTGAAATATTAATATAACATGGAAATTATTATTAAATGGGTAGTATAATGTCATAAATGAATAATGTATGATATAATAAATGTTAAAATGGTTCTGGTATAATTTAATAACATACTACGGTCTTTATACAGGAGGTTAAACGTACCCTTGACTAAAAGAAAGTGCAAGGTAAGGGGTTTTCATCTCACTCCTTATTCCCGTGAGATTCATGCCATATTGACACTATTACCTTTTGTGTGGTGTATGTACTTCCCATAATTGTAATGTTTGTGTAATACACTTCAATTTATGTGTATTTACATATTCATTGTATGATACCTCTTTCATGGGGTTTATGTTTCGTAAGTTACCAAATTGGTAAGGGGTTTCATCTCACTCCTTATTCCTGTGAGATTCATGCCATATTGCCACTATTACCTTTTTTGTGGTGTATGTACTGCCCATAATTGTATTATTTATGTAATAAAATTTAATTTATGTTTATTTACATATTCATTGTGTGATACCTCTTTCATGAGGTGTATGTTTCATAAGTTACCAAATTGGTAAGGGTTAATTTCGCAACCTCTTTATTATCCGAGGTTGTTTTTACGTATCTACTGGGACATATTTATTATCCATGTCCATCTTTTATGAAAGAGTTTTCAAAGGGATTATTTTAAGGGACTTTTTACTAAAACTACATTTCAAATGTTTTAAATATTTATTCTTCTAAATCTTTCTCATTAATGTTCATGTCTTCAAAATGGGTTTTAAGGATTTATTTATATGGACATGAATGTTTTTAAAATGTTAATTCCTTTCAAAAGTTTCAAAGTGGTATGAGACACTTTGATTCAAAAATGTCTTTAAACGACCTATTTTCCAAATTATGTGATTTTTAAATGATTTCAAAAAAGAGAGAGATATTTCTCTCAAATATATGAAAATCCAGTGCAAATGTATGCGTATTTAACGCAAGATTAAAAATGTTTTCAGAAAACCTGACTCTTGAGTGTGGTAGACATGAAGGGATTGGGCGTGGACCCATCATGGCCTGTAATTAGTCGAGCAGTCTCAGAATTAGTTATTTTGTTTTCAGAAGCTTGCATAATGTTTTGAGAAAAACACTGGAGTATATTTGAGTTATTTTAAACATAATTATCTTCTAAAAAAATTGCATCGGTAGGTCTCATGATACAAACTACTGTCTTGGCACGAGGCCATGACAAAATCTTATTTGTAGTCTTGGCACGAGGCCTTGGCTACGTGGTTATGATAGTCTGACATTATGTATTCCATCATTATGAAAGTGGTTATTGATATTTCATGTGATTATTCGACTAGTAGAATATCAATGTGAATAAGTAAATGACATTATTTTATTTTATCTTTGCCATATTATGCTTAAGTTCAAGAGGATTTTGTTTTAGATATACATTGGCTTAAATTTTTATGCTTATTTATGAATGTTTCCGCTATATTTCTATCCTTACTGAGCATCTAAGCTCACCCATTTCAATATTTTATTTTTCCCAGGATGTGAAGAAGTAATTTATGAATGACCTGCAGGGATAATATGAGGGGATATGAAGACAAAATGTTTTTGTTGTAGTTTTCACTTTATGATGTAATGTAATATTTATAAATGTATCTAGTTTTAGAAGACTGCTAAACTGATCAGTCCTTCAGGACTTGATTCCTTGTAATCATGCCAATGTTTTAAAATAATGTAACGACTCTGGGTAACTGGGGTCGGGGCATTACAGTTGGTATCAGAGGAAGTTTATCAATAACCTTGGAAGATAGATTTAGATAAACTATGATTAGAGCACATATCCCTAAGATAGACTTTGAGAATTAGTAGAGAATAACTTCCTAGAATTTTGATATTGTATAGATTTTGTGAGTTTTTCAAGCAATACATCCCTGTTTGGATACGAGCAGGTAGAGGAGGATTTGGCACATATGTACCTAGGGGTAAAACCTGAAAACACCGCTTTGAGCTAGACACTAATGGGAACTGGTGCACAACAACGGGCCTTGCTTCACTCTTGGTTACGACACTCCCAGGGGATATGCTTAGGATAATTCTCATTTTCTTTACAAATGATTATGAAGGGATTATGAGTATATACTTCCTTAAAGAAGACATTTTTATGATATGGATTATACCCATAAACTGTTTAATTTATTTTATGGTTTTTACAAGTTTGGGATCTGGTATTTCTATTCACAAACTAATCTAGTATATTCCACTGTTTTGAAATGGATCCCAGTAGAAGGAATGAGAACTCCAGCAATACGCATGATCCAAAGAGTAAGAAAGATCATATCTTTCATGGTATTAAGACATAATTTATAAGGGAAATAGTCTCCCATGTATTATCATCTTATGAATAAATAGTATCATGTGTTGATAAGATAAGTAAAGAGTTCTCCGAGTCCTATGGATTTGAAGGGAAGTAAGAGAAGAAAAGGATGAAAGAGAGAAAGATGGATAAAGGGAAGAGGGAAAAGAAGAATTTTCCCATATGTGATAACTATGGGAAGAAACACCCTGGAACTTGCTTGAAGGGAATGCGAGTTTGTTATAAGTGTTGAGAAAAAGGACACCTTGTACGTGACTCCAAGGGTATGAAAAAGGTTACAAATGTACAATGCTTCATCTGCAAGGATTTGGGACACTACGTAAACCAATTTCCAAATCATCAGAGTATGCCCCAAATGATGCTATTGGATAATAATCAAGTTATGATACTACCATAGATGAGGAGGAATGATTAGAGTTCTTATGTTGTTATTAAATAATTATGTCATTTGAGTATTGTATCAACGATGTACTGGTTATAATAATCATACAATATTTAAGGATTGTACTGCAGTACTATTTCATTAAGGACTTGAGATTGTGTGGAACTATGAAAATTTACTCAATTGCAGGTTAAATTTTTGGAAAATATATGGTTGATAGAAAGATAAACCATAATATGGTTCTAATACCGAGGTAGTGATTTTGGAATAATACATGATTGATTTGGATAAATTATATTAGATATTATTGACTACCTTGAAACTGAATAATGATTTGTATATTCCATCATTGTTTGAGTTTACAACATTTTTGGATTGAAGAAGTATATCCATTATTCTTTAAGGAATAAGGGATCATGAATGTAATCAATAAGGTTTTATGGTAATTTAGGATGCTGCAGTGTTTTAAAAGAATACATGATGAAGGTGTTCACATGTTATTACGCGGAAAAAAGGATCTTCATTGTGTTTACCTTCCTTATAAATTTTGGACTGAAGTATTTTGGATAGTTCTAGTTTGGATTATTTTTGGATTTCCATAAAAGGACAACCCAAAGGTCGGTCGGCAACCTGTCGTGTCCGACAAGGCCGCGAGACTTGAACCCACAACCGAAGGGCGACAAGGGTGTATCACCTACCCCCAGCCCACGTGATGTCCTGGATTAAATAATGTAGTTTTTTAAGATCTGGTAGATGAATTATAAATTCATTTTTCAGAACCCTATACGAATAGAATAAATAGAATATTTTTTTACGTTCTATTGCCTTTTAGAGTGAAAGATGAGTTTGTGGTAGAAATTAGTTAAAGGATGGAACTCTACTTTTCAAGAATATATTTTTCTTCTTCTTATATTCTATGAAGAAATTAATTCTTATACTTTATTTAAGGTATCCTAAAACCAAAAATGTGTTATCCTAATAGCCAATGTTTTGTTGAACCGATGGTATTTCAAATCAGCATAGATTGATGAATTTAAGGACCTCAAATTTACACTTGTTTGTGACTGATGACCTCAATCACTACCTATAAATATTTATATTTTCCTCCAATTATATTTCCTTAATTTACACTAATGTTCTCCTAATAGAGATCATAATGTGGTGGTGACACTTTCATTTCTCTTTTCCTTTTATTAAGACTAAATTTTATTAACCCAATTTTCGATGTGGGTTTTCCCACAAAGATATTTTCTATTTTCAACCTTTTATTTCCAAGGAACAATTTCAAATTTTGAGGCCGCAATTTATTGAAGGAGGGGAGAATGTAACACCCCAAGATTTCATAGTGCGTTATTTATTCAAAATAATTCAATAACTTGCACTACACGCAACACCGAGTTCAAGCGCACCATGACTTACCAAAATAGCCGTTCAAAAGAGGTTATGGATATTATTAACTGAATTTTGAACATTATATAATCCTTATAATTTTAGAATCCATATTATGAGAAAAAATTCATTTTTTTCAGATAAATGAAGTATTTTTCAAAAATGCACTTTTACCGACTTTTAATGGCGAAGCCTTTTTAAATATAATATTTTAAAACCTTTATATATTCAATTTGACTAAATAAATTTATTCTTTAAAATGGGGACATAAAAAAATTACAATGTAACACCCCAAGCTTCCTTGGTACACTTCTATTTGAATAATACGGTAGCGTGTGTTGTACGCAACTTCGAGTTTTAACACACACCACAACCACTCAAACTAGCCCTTATAAATATTAATATCTACTTTTTGAAATTTTATACATTTTATTTTTTAAAATGGACTTCATTTTTGGATTCGGAATATTGAAATTAGCCTAGGGTGAAATTTTGGTACTTTTCGGATAACTTTTATATTTTAATGATTAGTAAAAATTAATAAATTTTAATTAAAAACAACCTTTTTAATCAAAATAATTAATAGTGATAAATTATGAATTTGAGTGGTTTTAAAGTATAATTAGAATATATTTTTACCATTTAATACAATGTTGTTCATTGGAAATAATTTCACATTTAAACCGGACATAAACAAGTGTCAATCTTTTGATAGTTATTATCTCTTAAAAACACGCTTTTTGTTTTAACAACGGGAATTAATTTTAAATTAATTTCTGCCACTTCTCTATTTTGAATTTGGAAAAATGGAATCCATATTTGGAATCAGTATGTCAAAATTGTGTAAATAGGTAGCTTTTATTTTTAGACATTTTGAATAATTACTTCGGTAAATATTTTATTTACCATGGTTAAAGGGTAAATCCGGTAAATAAGGGTAAAAAATAATATTATAATAATAATAAATAACAATAAAATGTGTCTCAACCATATTGGATGATACATTTCCGACCATGTGAATCTTTGGGTCGATTTTGGGACCCCATGGATTCACTTGTATGTGATAATGACACTTTATATTAATTAAGTTAAAGTAAATTCAAAAATGAAATAAGCATATATCTTTTAGAATTTTTTTTTACATAGGGTTATATATATTATTTTTTTGACTATAAATATTCATTAGAATTATAAAAGGATTTACCACATAATGATATTTTATTTATAATTTTTAGACATTGAAAAGTTAAAAATATATATGACACAATAATGATGCAATATTTTCCTTATTAATGATAGAATCAAATAATTGGTATTATAAATGTTAAAATAAATATAATTTGAAAATTTTGATGACATCCACAAATTTTATTGGTTAATATGACATTTTAGGATTTCTTAAATGAATTTGGTTCGAATTAAGAAAGTTGTTAAGACTTTAACAAAAATCAATTATTGAATAGTGTCAAAATTGACATAAATGAGTTTTTAAAACAAATATTATATTATTAATTTATATTATATTCCTAAAAATCTAAGGATCGGACAAAAGAATTATATAATGATAGGTGTATAATTAATATACCACTTTGGGGTCTCTTGGATGTATATAGTAAGTTTATTAACTATATATTATAAAAATACAAAGTGACATGGTAACTATTAAACTAATTAACCAAGAGTTAAAACTAAACGATAAGGTTAATATAATGACTCAAACCTATCTAAAATCTGTTGTTTGAAAATATTTATACCCATAAACACCTTATACATTGAATAATTAACTTTTGAGCCATTTGAAACCGAATATTAATTTATTATAAATTAATACTTTAAGTTTTTCCTAAAGATCCCCACCTCCCCCTTATAAAAAGACACCACTTATAACCAATTATTCACACCTTAAAAGCTTTTTTTTCGGCCCAATCCTACCCAATTATTCTATAAACTTCCCTCACTTCAACCTAGAGGCCTTAGTTTGATCAGAAATCCAACCTATGGAGCCCTTTTTATCAAATAAAAAGGAAGAACCCGAAGAAGAGGTAATGTTTTCACAACACGTTTTCAAGTTCCTTTCTTCTTCAACTTCTTCTTTATTTGTTATTTCCTTTCTAAAATAATAACTCTAGTATCTTATATATACTGTGATGTTATTATAAATATGGTACAACCAAATTCATTATTTTATCCATCCCTTGAATGACATGTCACCATACGTGTATACGTACGACCTACCGTCTCCATGTCGTGGTGTAATTGTTATTCAATATATTATTATTTAGATGGGTATAATAATGATGTATAATTCATGTAAATAATTAGTATAACATGATAATTATTCTGTATATATAATATACCATCCAATTATATATTATTTTAATGATATTGTCACTCGTGCGTACGTACGGATTACCGTCTCCACGACGCGATGAGATTCATTTCCAAGTCCACCATTCATCGACGATTATAAAAATATATTACTAATAATTATGTAATATATGACTTAATAATTCTACTGGATATATATATATATATATATATATATATATATTTATTTATGTACATACATATATCTTATTCACTTAGTTCCGTTCAATACGATATGAAAACAGAAACATCGTTTATGCGTACGTACGGACTACCGTCTCCATAAACGGTGTTTTCAATTTCATATATACGTATATTATACATATTTATATTCTAAATATACATGATATATAAATTATGTTTTATATTCTGGAAGTATTTAAATCATTATCAATGCAATACAATCAAGAGTAACAAGTTAAAACACGTACGATAAAAAAACGATTATTACCCAAAATATTAATATAACATGGAAATTATTTTTAAATGGGTATTATAATGTCATAAATGAATAATGTATGATATCATAAATATTAATATGGTTCTGTTATAATTTAATAACATACTACGGTCTTTATATATGAGGTTAAACTTACCCTCGACTAAAAGAAAGTGCAAGGTAAGGGGTTTTCATCTCACTCCTTATTCCCGTGAGATTCATGCCATATTGACACTATTACCTTTTGTGTGGTGTATGTACTGCCCATAATTGTATTCTTTGTGTAATAAACTTAAATTTATGTGTATTTACATATTAATTGTATGATACCTCTTTCAGGGGGTGTATGTTTTGTAAGTTACCAAATTGTTAAGGGTTTTTATCTCACTCATTATTCCCGTGAGATTGATGCCATATTGCAACTATTACCTTTTGTGTGGTGTATGTACTGCCCATAATTGTAATTTTTGTGTAATACACTTTAATTTATGTTTATTTACATATTTATTGTATGATACCTCTTTCATGGGGTGTATGTTTCATAAGTTACCAAATTGGTAAGGGTTAATTTCACAATCTCTTTATTATCCGAGGTTGTTTTTATGTAAGTATCTACTGAGACATATTTTTTATCCATGTCCATGTTTTATGAAAGAGTTTTCAAAGGTGTTATTTTCAGGGACTTTTTACTAAAACAACATTTCAAATGTTTTAAATATTTGTTGTTCTAAATATTTCTAATTAATGTTCATGTCTTTAAAATGATTTTTAAGGATTTATTTATATGGACATGAATGTTTTTAAAATGTTAATTCCTTTAAAAAGTTTCAAAGTGTTATGAGACACTTTGATTCAAAAATGTCTTTAAATGACCCCTTTTCCAAATCATGTGATTTTTAAATGAATTCAAAAAAAGAGAGAGATATTTCTCTCAAATATATGAAAATCCAGTGCAAACGTATACGTATTTAACATAAGCTTAAAAATGTTTTCAGAAAACCTGACTCTCGAGTGCGGTAGACAGGAAGGGATTGGGCTTGGACCCATCATGGCCTTTAATTAGTCGAGCAGTCCCAGAATTAGTTATTTTGTTTTCAGAATCTTGCATAATGTTTTCAGAAAAACACTGGAGTATATTTGAGTAATTTTAAACATAATTATCTTCTAGAAAAATTACTTCGATAGGTCTCATGAGACAAACTAGTGTCTTGGCACGAGGCCTTGACAAAATCTTATTTGTAGTCTTGGCACGAGGCATTGGCTACGTGGTTATGATAGTCTGGGATTATGCATTCCATCATTATGAAAGTGGTTATTGATATTGCATGTGATTATTAGACTAGTAGAATATCCATGTGAATAAGTAAATGACATTATTTCATTTTATCTTTTCCATATTATGCTGAATTTCAAGATTAAAAGGCTTTTGTTTTAGCTATACATTGCCTTAAATGTTTATGCTTATTTATGAATGTTTCTAATATATTGTTACCCTTACTGATCATCTGAGCTCACCCCTTTCAATGTTTTATTTTTCCAAGGATGTGAAGAAGTAATTTATGAATGACCTATAGGGATAATATGAGGGGATATGAAGACAAGATGTTGTTGTAGTAGTTTTCACTTTATGATGTAATGTAAACTTTATGAATGTATATAGTTTTCCAAGATTGCTAAACTGATCGGTCCTTCGGGACTTTATTCCTTGTAATCATGTCAATGTATTAAAATAACGCACCAACTCTGGGTAACTGGGGTTGGGGCATTACACCAATGATATTTATTAATTATTAAATAAACATGTTAAGTAAAATTCATATTGATAATTATATGAATTAACAATCAAATTAATTAATTAATAATTTATTGTTTATTCACTAATTATTCATAACAAGTTAATTACTAATTTAAAATAATTATTAATCAAATATTATTATTAAATTATTATTGATAAATTAGTAATTATTTTTGAATAATTAGTATTTATAATTAATTTTTTTTGTTAATTAGTAATTCTAATTAATCAGTCATCATAATTGGTAATTATAATTTTAGATTAATTAATTATTAATTAGTTACTAATTAATTATTCATTAATTATTCATTACATATTATTAATTATTTAATAATCAAATTTTAATATATTATTTAACAATAAATTAATACAAATTAATAGTAATTAATATTTTATTTCTATCAAGAAATTCATTAAATAATAATTATTTTTTCAATATTTTCATTTAAAAACAATATAAATATATTTAATTAATTAACTGAACTAAATAAACATAACATTTTAGGAATTCCTATATGAATAAAATTAAAATAAATTAAATGACTAGTTAAATAAACTAAAAATAAATAAAACATATTATAAACCGCATATTAAAATAAATTGGACATGAATATTAACCACATAGTTATATAACATTGTACATGAAAATTAATCAATTAGCTAAAAAATTAAACATCTGTATGAAACGACTAGCTAAATAAATTGGACTTGAAAATTAAATGACCAACTAAATATAAAAAAATTAAGTAAAATTTTCATGAAACTTTTAAAATGTCTATCAAAAAATATTATACCAAATTATACCACTGAATTTTATAAAATTTAATACCATCAAATATTGAAGAATGAAAAAAATTGAAGAGGGATTTAAGGGAGATTTGAACTGGGGGATAGATCATGTAATTTAGTGAGGGAGGGAAGTTGATTTATTTGTATGGGGGTAATTTCTATATTATAGGAAATTTTGAGTAGGTTGCCACATGAGGTGGTGTAATTAGTATTTGGATTTGACGTAAGAGATCCAATTGAGGTGGTGATACACCCTCAAAAAGTTTCCCCATAGCACCAATTCAAGTGTTGATGTAAGGTTCTCCCCAAAAAACCCATATAATATGGATATTTTCTATAGGACCAGTCAAGCCCAATTCTTTATGGTTCTCAACAGTCCCATTTACCAAAAATAAGCCTTAATCTTAAAAAATTAAAAAATAATATTTGAAATTTTTTAATTGTATGGAGATATAGGCCACCTATATGATCACTATTTGACTTTCCCAACTTTCTTTCTTTGATTTTTGACTATTTGTGTTGGCTGATGTAACCACAATTTATTTTTAATAAAAATCTATGTCCTAAGGGTGATATTTTTTTAAATAGCATAAAAATTAAACCTCTAAATGGTGATCAACATTAAAATTATTAGTTTATTTATGTATTATAAATTATATAACAATTAAAATATTGGTATAATTAATAGTAATTCATGATCAACGTCATTGTAATTATTTTTGTAGTTATTTTGTTAAAGATCTTATATATTAAATTATATATCTATTCTATTGTAAAATTTACTGATGTACTATATATATGTTTGATACTAACATTATATATACATAATGAGTAATGATTTCAATCATAATTTATAAAACAAGATAAAAATCTATAATTATATATAATTGATAATGTTAATAATTTCTTGCAAGTATTATTATTAATGATGTTTCTATTTTTATGACGACTAAAACCACTACTATTATTTTTGTTATAATTATTTTTATTGTTTCACCTCTTGGGAAAAAATTATTGGCATCATCCTGGTAGTGTCTTAAGAATATTTCATGTTTGATTATCCACATGCTCTTTGTTATATGATTTAGTTCATTTTTTTGTTTTCATTTTCTCTCTCACTATGATGGTTCATTAACTTCTACCAATTCTATATGGAAAAAACATTTAAATTCTTCCTCTCCTTATTCCCTCCTAGAAATTCATTATAAAATTAAATTTCATCATATATTTTCTCATTCTCTCCACTTTGTAAATATTCACTTATCGAGCAACACTATTCAATACTATCCTATCTTCTTTCATGATATATCCGGGTTTTTAACACTGAAATGCATCAAAATTCTCTCCTTAATTCTTAAAAATAATTATATTTTACATTTGTAAACTTATATAAAAAATGATATATTATTTTATATATTTATTCTATGATGTATTATTTTATAGGCTAATCAAATTTGGTTTTTAAATAGAATACAATGCTATGAAAATGATATAATCATCGCACACAATTTATTTAAAAAACAAATGTGTTGTAAATATCAAAAGTCGAATTGTTGACATAGTTCCCTACTATACTTCTTAAAGAATAATCATTCGACATACACTATCAAGGTCTAAAGAATTCTTAATTATCCCCCAAAAACAACATCTCAGTATTTAATTGGATTAAATATTTAATATTTCATTATAATAAATTTTATTTTACCATTAATTATTTATCAAGATATAATCACTAAACTCAGACACTGGTTATACCAATATTTGAAGCTACAATTCTGGTTGGGATTACATAACCAAATGGTAGATCAATGTTTCACATTTTCACTAGAAAAATTCATGGGTTTTGGGACCTGATTTTTGGTGTGAAAAAATTGGTCTTAAGGGGTTTTTTATGTTGTTACATGGGAAAGGTAAATTTTGGTTGTAAAGAGTTGTCACTCCCCTTCAAAATTGGGTAATATTTAATAAATATAATATCTATCAAGGAGTATAGGGGTGTGAAGAGTACTTGTAGGATTTTTTAATCGAAATACTATAAAATCCTTATGCACACTCTTTTACTTTATTTTCATACTTACTGTATTTATTGTATTTGTTTGAATTGTTTATTATTATTAATAACCAAATCTAGAATATTATTTGTCTAATTTTATTATATTATGTTATATAATTAATCCCCATAGTATTTTCCATCACTCTGGTGGGACATAAAAATAGGCTTCAAAGTTTAGGACCTCTTAGATTCTACTCATTTTATGTCATTTTACTTGACACAATAGTCTAAGGTAGTGATCATTTTTTATATATAGAGAGTCGGGAATTTAAAGTTAGATCCCAATGAAGCCACATTTATTTTATGGGAATAACTTTGGTTATTGGGAAGTTAATATAGAATCCTACCTCATGTAATTAATCAATGAGAATTAGAGCGTAACTCTAAAACCATACGAACTATCAGAAGAAAACCCAACAGGTAATAGTACAACTATGTGTAATCTTAAATATAACATCATGAACATTGATTGTTTTGATATAAGATTAAATGTTTTATTAATGTTTCTACATGTAAAATTGTTCATTATATTTAGAAATTTTTTCAATTTACACATTAGGGTGCATATATGTTAACATGAAAAATGATTATAATTTTGAGATCTAAGTACATGGACATAAATATGGGAGAAAATGGATACAAATAAAATATTCCATAGGTTCACAATAATTTTAAATGGAATAAGTGAAATTGTAGAAGCATAGGAGAATACTACTATATTTAAGTGGGATTTAAAAATCACTACTATAGAAGTGGCATGTCAAGAATATTTTGTTGTTGAAAGAATGAACATTAAAGTTTTAAATTGGGATAAATGAGTCCCCACTCTCCAGGAGCGCTCTCGGGCTCCTGTTTCGGCTCGGATTCTTCCTCCTCCAAGGCTTCCTCCCCGGCGGCATTACGATTTCTCCAGGTCCTCTCTTCTTTCTTTTTCGATGTTTCATGGATTCCTTTCGGTGCTCTAGGTCTCTCGCATTGGCTCATCTTACTGCACCTTGGCCTCGAATCCCACCGCTCCTATCCAGGTCGGATCTGGAGTGGAGGGTATACCAAGGTTTTTGGATTGTGTTTTGGCTATTGAGGTTCCTCTGGGCATCTCTGGTCTTCTTATTTTAGGGTTTCAACCCCCTGATCTCTATAGGTTTTTATCCCCTCACATCTCTTTTACTTTTAAGGATTTTTCTCCGTTTCCTCCAAGGGTTCCAATCCCTCTGTTTCTTTCTTTCTCTTGGTGATTTTGAGTTGTTTTTCTGTTGGGGTTTTGTTCTTTCTGTTGTTGGTTCAATGTTGGAGTGTTGGCGGTGTTGTGTCGGCATAGGGTGGTTTTGTGGTGTGACATGGATGGATTCCCTGGTTCATGGTCCCAAACGATGATGGTCTTGCTGCTGTTTTGTCCTGCAAAGCCCGTTTTTTCTCTACTCTGGATCCAGGCTTCCACTGTTCTCTCCGAGGTGGAGCTCGCGGTGGTCTCCAAGGTTCTTTGGTAAGTGAGGTTGAGCGGGCAGCTTCGGGAGGTAGACGGTGACGACGATCGTTCAGCGATAGTGATTCTTCGTACCATTACATTGATGATGATGATGGGCTTAGTGATGAGGTTTTCAGATAAGGCACTATGGTTTATAATGGCTCGATGCGACAAGGGTTTTCTGATGACGGTGCGGGTGTGTGGTGGTGGGAGGTGCTCTGATGGTTTGCTATCGCCAGCGACGTGGTGACTCTGGAGATGACGGACCGATGTTGGGAAGAGATGATGATGGTGTGATGATGACTACTGGTTGTAGTGATGGCGTTGTCTGCATGCTATTCGATGGTGCATGATTTGCGAGATTTGGTTTTCATGGCGGTGGCCTTTGTTTTGAATTTTGACTTGGCCCCGTTTTGTATTTTGAATATGTATGCTGTAATCGGTCTTGCGTGGTTCCCACTTTTCCCTAAAAGTGGACTTTTATGAAAATAATAAAAAATTGATTCGGATGCCTTAAATTAGGATAGATTATTACCTCACTCTTATATTACAAGCCGAAGTTTAAAAACTTTTGATAATTAAGATGATGATAAGAAGAATTGTGTAACTACAAAAATATTCTTATTTGTGGAAGTTCCTATAATGATGATTCTTTTTGTCTAACTAATGTAAATTAGAGGATAACTAATTTTTTAAAGGGAGTGTAGAAGTTGATAAAGTAAAACATGTATACAATGGATATAATGATATCCATGAAGGATGATATAAGGGATAAAAATAAATGTAGTATAAATTTATGTATTAAAAAAACATGATATGATTTTCATAATAAATGAAAAAATGATCCAGAATGTTTTTATTTGAAGAATTAAAGAAAATATAATATGTTTAATAATAATTAAAAGAATGTGTTGGATAAATATCCTAGAAATGATGATACATATACAAATGAGAAAAATTGATGTGAGAAAGAAAAATATTATAATATTTTTATTGATAAATACGGTAATGTAACTTATTCGCATAACAAAAAATGTTCTTAAAGTGATGTGGAAAAAAATTCAAGGAATTATGGAAATATAAGTTTTCTGAATAACATGTATCATCTCTGTAAATCTATTTATGATTGAAAAGGACACACAAGATCAACAAGAATTCACTTAGTGGGGGTGGGGGCGAATCGGTTTATTTGAGTCCCTTTTAAATTTCATTAAAAAACATGGATCACCTATTAATGCTAAAGAAATTTTTGTTAATACATGTATAATTAAACACACATAGAAGGAATTATAGATTTTTTAAATGGTTTACCACTAAAAACTGATATAAAATCCTATGTATGGATAAAATCATCTAACACCATAAAGTCCAATAGTATCATAATTGTGATTAAAAAAGAATATGTATTTTCATTAACACCAGGTTACAAAATATGTATCTTTACCGTGTAATTTGAGAACACACTATTAATATATAAATTCTATTTTCATCAAATTTTGGTTCTCAAATAGGATCTAACATCAATCAAGTTATTGTAGTTCTTATTCTTATTATTTCTCTTTTTAATCTTCTATATCAAATTATATAAGAGAATAAACATTTCTCTTCCTATCATTATTCTCTATATATTTTTATTTTCTAAATATAAAACTATTTACAAAGTTGAACCACTTGTTACCTCTTCATATTAAAATTTCAATTTTGAAATTCAAAAAATAAACAACATTCAACATCTTCCAACATCGTGTTAAAATTATCCCATTTCTTATTATATTAAAAATGTTTCAAGGTCATCAAAATACTAACACATTTTTTATACATGACTATTACATAATTTTTAAGTTAATTTATATAATTTTAATACATTCCAGGATCAAAAGGTTTAGTGTCTTGGGAAAATTATGTTCTTCCAAAATCTATACATGATAAGACATAAAAAATTATTTAATTCCTTCTTCATAATCCTTCCAGATATCCCTTTTTCTACTTAGTACTTAATTCTTATGAGGATATACATCAAATAATGGGGTGATATAAAATCCAAGTAAGGGGAGAAATATAAGGGAAGGAACATGATATATAAAACAATTTATAACATGAGTGAGTATAATCATTATCATAATTTCTTAAGGAAAAGATAATCCTAAAAAGAATGGATTCAAAATTTTAAAAAAGGGAATGGAATGGGGAATATGTATACTAATGAAACATCATAACATAGCGTACAAATACCAAAAATATTTGTGAAAAAATATTGCATCATGTTTACAAATAACATATGTGTGTAAATCCTAACATCAAATTTGTGAAAAATTCCTCAACATGTTCACATATACCAGACATAGTCTCATGATATATATTACAAGACCCAATTAATTATAGGAATATATAATTATGGTCCCACCTTATAAAATTATAATAATTATACATGCAACATACAATAGGGACACATTATAACGATAGACATGAATTCTCCCATGAAAAGAGAATGGGATCCATGAGGATGTCATGAATCGCATATTTGTGAAAAACATTAATACTCCTAAAATAAGGAGGGAACAAATTTTTTTTGTTCGATATATGTTTTAATAAAAGATCTTGGGTCATTATGTTATGAAGAAAAATTTTAAATGTAATCATGGGTTGTTACATCGTGTCTATGGAATGAAAATTTTAAAAATTAATCTTCCCCTCTCTTCTTTGTTGATAATTGTTTCTTCTTCATTTTTACCTTTTATGGTATGGACTCTATTACAAAAATTACATATAGAAAAATGAACAATATATAAAAATATGTTATATTAATATTCAAAATTTGAAATATACATGTATTCCAACGTACTAATAGCTGGTTCTAGAACCCCAACTCCAACATAACAACCTTATGTAAAATATAGGGCTTACAGGGGGGTGTGAAATTTAAGATATTTTTTTTAAATTACCTATCGGGCCTTATAACATGGAATAAAACATTGATCATTTGAGTTACCATTTTAAATCCATGGCTTGATGAGTTTTGAAAACACCCTTAATAGTTAAAAACATATTCACCTCAATATATATATAAGTTCCCCTTATCCCAATGTACATATTCAGAAAAAATTCTTATTAATTGAAGAGAGGATAACTATAATAATAAATACACGTATATATGTGTATAAGTCACATTTGAAAAGAATAAGGAGAATTAGAGACCATTTGGATGCTCTTTAGAAATCAAAAATGGAATTTGGACATTATAGAAAACTATTTGGAAGACCATAGAACCCTTTAAATCTCTTATATGGACTAATTAAGAAAATTTGATAAAAAATTCAAGCACTTGGTGCACTTAATCTTTTAAAATTTTATTTTGAAATATGTTTTATAAAGGAAAACACGTGGCCAAATATAATAAATCATTGAAACACAAACAGGGACATTTCCATCCGTAGGAATAATTTTATTTAATAAATTTTCTATATTATATAATTAAAATACCAGATTAAATTTTTAATAAATCCTAGATATCAATTTAATGGTTTAGTCATTGGATAATCTACCTAAAAACTTTTCACAATTGACTATAATTGCACAATTATTTCTCAATAAGATTTAAAGGAAAAGGATTGACCAAAAGGAACCTTGGAGAAGAAAAACAACCAAATTAAAACAAGGTGACATGAACCCTAGGCCATCATAATATGTTAGGGTTAGAGAGAAGGAGAAAATATAGAAGAAAGGGAAGGAGTAAGAGGCCAGAGGTGATTTACCTTTAAGAATTGATCACAGATCTTAAAGGAACTCCAAGAATCCACCATGGAAGGAAGAGGAACTGAGGGAGATGGATCCCAAGTACATATGATCCAACTGGGAGTGGTGATGGGTGATTTTGGGTTAAAACCTGAGGAGGAATAAATTTTTAAAATATAATTTTTAATGAACTTGTAAAACACACACAGTATAACCACACGGTTGGGAGAAACGTACCCTAGTTGTACGCCATCCACTTGGATTCTAGAGAACTATGAAAGGGAAATCAACATGGTTTATAAAATCTTACACCAATAATTTTGATGTCTATAAAAACAATATATTTTTTCACACAGTTATTGTATGGTTTATAAAACCATTCACTTAACCGTACGATACACTTTTCATGCCAAAACAGTCTCAGTTCTGGGAAAAAAACTACCTAGAATGTGAGAAAGTGTTGAGGGAAACAAAGATAAATAAAATAATATAGTAGTGTCGTGTTAGGGTGTGACACAACCTTAGAAGATTCAATGTTATTTAAAATTAATCATTTTTTACCTATGGTATGAATGGAAGTGTCTTATAATTAGTGAATTTGAGGGGTTGGTCGATTTTTATAACATGATGAAAAACCTTATTCAAGGTGTGGCCACTAGGCTCACTTTGTGAATAAATCAAATCATAAACCCAATAAAACTTATGTCGCCACCATTTACACCATGAAGGGAAATATTCACACCATGAATATTTCTGGGCCATAACACCACCATAGATATGCCATTTAAGAGTGTGCAAAGTGGATTTAACAGTTCTAAAAAAGTGTCATTACCACCAGCGCCATTAAAAGTGAGGAACCCTTTATTAGTGCTAAAAAGCGTTGAAAATGAGGGGGCATTATCACCACTAAAAATAGTTCTGATAAATGTGATCCTTTATCATCACTAATTCGGAACTGATAAAAGACCACATTTAACAACAAATTTTTTAGCACTCATAAAGGTAATCCTTTATCATCCCTTTTCATTTACACTGATAACGACCCTATTTTTGTAGTGTACTATTTAATAAGAGCACAATATAGAAAATACACATGTATACAAATAAACCAATATACCAATACACCTATCTAAAAATTTATAATTTAATTGAAATAAAATTTACATTACAAATAAGAACAACTATATTATATATATTTAAAATAATGTTTTCTATAATTAAATTTGAAGTTATTATCCACAAACAATGGAAAATATCTCGTTGTATTTGGAACCCATGACCCTATCTCAAAAAATTCAAATCATGGAATTAGTTGTTGAACAACCAACCCAACCCAGGAAAAAGAATCCACCAGTATAAGAAAAAAATTCTTAAGTTAGCAAAACTTTAATGAAATAAATTAAACTAAAATGTGAATGGATACATTAAGAAAATGTATATTTTAAACAAAGGTACACACTTGGAGTAATATAAGCCTCAACATGCACCTGATTATGGTGATAATGATTCCGAAATGTCAGAAATGACTTAGGGATCATTTTCCTAAAGTATCAAAACAAACAGAATATTTTTTCCTAATTTTGAGTCTGTCACTTTTCTTTTTTACTAATATGTTATTTTAAACTGAAAACATGAACTATGAGTCATATCGGTCATAGCATGTGTTGGGTTGACATGAGATTGATTCAAACACAAAAAAAGTGACTTATGAATCATTATACTAATTTATCATGACAATCCTAGTGAATTTTTTCCGTTTTTAGTGAGTGACACATTTTGAACTAAAATATAAATTTTAGAATGATTACAGTCAATTTAAGTCATACTGGGAACACCGTGTATCATATTGAGGTGCGTAAAATTCTTTCATGTCAAAAATAACTTCAGAATTGTTTTTATTAAAGTATAAAAAGAATCCAAATTCATTTTCATGTGTTTTAGTATAAAAATTATGTTTTTTACTAAAATGTCAAGTTTAAATAAAAAAACACACTTGCCGTCATACCGATCACATCATGTTTCAGATTGAGTTTCATTTGATTTCTATATTTCAAAAATGACTTAGAGATCTATTTACAGAAGTACCAAAAAATTATTAATTCTTTTTCTTAGTATTGAGAAGCTCACTTTTGTTTTTTTATGAAAATTTTGTTTTAATATGTAAACAAACACTTTGGGTTATAACAGTCACATAATGTGTCAAATTGATGTGGGAATAATTCCTACACATCAAAAATGACTTATAAATCATTTTACCAAATTATCAAGAAAATTGGAGTGTATTTTCGTGTCTTTCAGGGAGTGGAACACATTTTGAAAAAAATGAAATTTTTTAACTGATAACATAATATTTGAGTCATACCAGGCACATGATATATCATATTGAGGTGAGGCTGATTCCTACAAATAAAAAATGAATTATGGACGATTTTACTAAAGTATAAAAAAATCATAATGATATTTATCAATCTTGAGTATGGAAGTTTTCCTTTTTACCAAAAATTAATGCAAATATAAAATATTAAGGAACAATCGATGTCATACTCGTCATATCATGCATCATATTGAGGTGTGGTTGATTAATATACTTCAAATATGAATTGTGGATCATTTTACTAAATTATCAAAATAATATGAATGTTTTCCATAGTTTTGAGTATGTCACATGCCCTTTTCACTGAAATTAATGTCAATTTTAAATAAAAAGATACACTTGGAGGCATATCAGTCACATTGTGATTCAAATTGAGGTGAGTCTAATTCATACATGTCACAAATTAAATATGGATAATTTTACTAAAGTATCTAAACAATACGATTATGTTTTATTGGTTTTTAGTATGTCACTTGTGTTTTTTACTAAAATGTAATTTCAAACTAGAAACACACAATTTGAGTAACACTGATCACATTTTCTGTCATCTTGACATGATATTTATTTATACACATCAAAAATGACTTATGAATTATTGACCTAAATTATCACGACAATGAGAGAATGTTTTTTAGTTTACATTGACTAAAAAACTTTTTGAACTAAAATGTGAATTTTAAATGGATAATGTACACATTGAGTCATACCGAGAACACTACATATCATATTGAGGTGGGGATGATTATTACACATCAAAAACAACTTATGGATCATTTTAATAAAGTATAAAACAATATGAATGTTTTTTCTCAGTTTTTTGTATTTAAATTTACTTTTTTAGTATGATTAATATCAATTTTAAATAAAATGATAAACTTGGAGTCATATCTATAACATTTTGCATTGTATTGAGGTGATGATGAATCCAACACATTATAGATGACTTTTGGATAATTTTAATAATGGATGAAAATAATTTGAATGTTTTTTTTATTAGTTTTGATTATGAAACTTTTGTTTTTTACTAAAATGTCATTTTGAACAGGAAATTCACACTTTGAGTGGTATGAGTCACATCATGTTTAGGTTTGTCAGGATATCGATTACTACACATAAAAAATAAATTATGAATAATTTTCCTAAATTATCAAGACAATTAGAGAATGCTTTCACTATTTTTAGTCTGTAACACACTTTTTGAATTAAAAAAACCAATTTTAAATAGATAACAGACACTTTGAGTTATATCGGGCCCACCATGTATCAGATTGAGGTGAGGATGATTCCAACACACCAAAAACGACATAAAAATTCTTGTCCTAAAGTATCAAAATATCCTAAATTTGTTTTCTCAATTTTAAGTTCTTTAATTTTCTTTTTTTATAAAATTAATATCTATTTTAAATAAATGAAACACTTACAGTCATACTAGGAACACCATGTATCAGATTGTGGTAAAAATTATTCCTATATCTCAAATATGACTTATGAATCATTTTTATAAAGTATCAAAAAAATATTAATGCATTTGATTTTTTTGGGTATGTCAGTTTTATTTGTACTAAAATTAATGTCTATTTTAAATAAAAACACTCAAATATAGTCATACCGGTCACACAATGCGTCATATTTTGGTTCAGATAATTCCTACATGTCAAAAATTAATTATATATCATTTATCTAATGTATCAAAACAATATGAATTATTTATCTATATTTTGAGTATGCCAATTGTATTTTTTACTAAAATTAATGTCAATTTTAAATAAAAAGACACACATGGAGTCATACAGGTCACACCTTGTTCCTAATTGAGCTGCGACTAATTTTTACAAATCGAAAATGACTTATGGATCATTTTCCTAAACTATAAAAATAACATTAATGTGTTTGATCAATTTTGAGTATGTGATGTGTGTTTCAAACTAAAATCTAAATTATAAACTAAAAAATATAGTTTGAGTCAAATAGAGAACCTTGTATATCGGATTAACATGCATCTGGTTGAGTATGTGATATTTTTTTCTTTAAACTATATGAAATAATCCAAAAATGAGAGAACATTTTCTATTTTGATGGAAGTGGAAACCCCATGGTGCCTAAAAACCCCATAAAAAGCATTTTGTTCACTTGTTTTTGGATAATTGTAGATAATCGAATGAAAAATATGACTTCCAAAAAGATCCATGAAAAAAAACTAAATAATTATTATATAAAAATAATAATGAATTAATTTAAATATAGTATATAAAATTGGGAGAAAATTAACTAAATAATATGTACAAATTCACCTTTTCATGATGCTAGTATACATTCCTGTCACATTTCCTTGTTCCCATTATCTATGTTTCATCCTCAGCATCAAATCTCTCATGAGCACAATAAGTTTCTCAAAAACC
This sequence comes from Viscum album, assembly GCA_963277665.1. Taxonomy (NCBI): domain Eukaryota; kingdom Viridiplantae; phylum Streptophyta; class Magnoliopsida; order Santalales; family Viscaceae; genus Viscum; species Viscum album. Next base: position 425,476,314 of record OY728134.1, read on the forward strand.
TCCCCAACTCTATAAAAATAATCCACCTATATAAGGAAACAATTATTATATTATTAATACTATAAATAAATAAATTAAAAATAAAAATGAAATTAAAAATTAATAAAATGTGAATTTTAAACTGAAACCACAAAATTTGAGTCATACTGGGTACACCATGTATTAGTTTGAGGTATGGTTTATTCCAACATGCGTTTTTATCCTATAGTGCATGATACTATTACATGACTGAATCATCCTTTTTGTTGAATTCATTTATTCATGATCTCTGTGAAAATTAAAAAAAATAAGTATCAAATAAAAATAATTAATAAATTAACAAAAAAGTAGATAAAAATGATGATAAAATCAATTAAATGTGTATTAGGAAGTAACATCTTCATGATATATGTGTAAATTATGACACCAAGTTTGTTTTCTAGTCATTTAAAAACTAATCTATTTCATATTATGAATACAAGGACCTTCAATTGTAATGGTAATACTATAAATACTTAAATACCCAATGGATTAAAAATTATGTTAAATAAAATAGTAATTATCATTTAAAATACCTCTTCCGGGATGCTAATTTGTTGATGGTATATGATATCTCTCAAAAAAATTTCAAAAATAATAACCAAAATATTTTACATTGGGTTGTTTTAGAAACTGAAAAAAAAATTGTGAAAAATAAGTTATTTGTTCTTATAGTGAAATATTATTATATATACCCCAATACTAATCCACTTGTAGAGGTCGAAAGACTCCATGTATTCCTGGACTATCCTTATTCGATGAATTTGATAATATTTAAAAACTTATCTATAATAAAACAATTCTCATTGAAACATAATATAAAATATATAACTTGAAATTTAATTTTAAAATGTTAGATGTAGTGTATTAAAATTTGAAAAACATTATCACATGTGGTTGATTTTTTGGGTATCCATGTAGTGAATCCAAAAAAATAAATCTTTAGGGTATCCAAATTGACTATAATGAGTATCCAATGGTGAAAAAAAGAGAAATCAAGGAACAAGTAATAAATATAATGAACATATATTTTATATAATTAAATTTTAGAGTTTGACCTCTACATCATTGGTAATAAGAAGAGTTTTTTTCTGTATTTTTATTTCAAATGAAGCATCTAGTTTTACCACTATTGTATCAATTTGATCTGAATATAAAGAGGAAAGTTTTGTAGAAGTGGTGTGAGGAATAATGATTCCATATTTATGTTCATTGGGGTTTCCCTTAAAATAGTATTGATATAGATGCCAGAAAAATATTATGAATTATATTTATTCATAATTTACATAGTAGATCAACAATTAGAAAAATAAATTAAGAAACCATATATCTTGTATACATTTACAACAATGACTCTTAGTTAGTCATACTTGAGGATTTCATTTACATTCCCAAGAGAAATGAAGTCTGTAATGGCCTCTCAATACATTTGTTATTTAAAATCAACTATGACATTTCTACCATTTCATAACCTTGTTTCCCCATGAACCATCAATGTTAGTAATTGTAGATATTTAACAGGTGTGGTAAATGTGCTTTTTGAAGATATTTTCGATTGGTTGGATGATATTTTAGATATTTTTTATTCAACCTTTCATTTCACACCTTCCATTTGTCCATATATAATAAAATAATTCGTTTTAGAACTTTATTCATTAATTTTTAATGGTTTTGCATGAAAAATAAATTGTAAATGAATACCACCTTATAGATATGTTTTTTACATGATCTAATAGCCATTCTAGAACATCATGACCCTACTAACCAGTATGACAATATTTGGGTCGGTGGGTCAAATGACCACAAGAACACCTTCCCATATACCAGAGGCTACTAAATAGAAAAGTGGGAGTAAGGAGGTGATATTGTGGATAATATGACCTAATGTTTAGAGTAGAACAATATTCTAATAGAAGTAAATAATAAATAATACTAAAAGGAGAAGAAAATGAAAGACATATTGTAGAAGAACAAGAATATAAATACTGAATCAAAAGATGGACAACACCAATGTATACGATTCTTGCCTATCTAGATGACAATTCATGACTAAAACATCTAAAATACAATAGGAAACATGATATATTACAATATATAATTAATAAATGAAAAGTAAAACCATGAGGGAGATCTCGATGAGCATCATGGGCTCCAGCTAAGTCTTGTGCTCCTAACTACAATGTACATGTTTTACAGAATAAGAAAAGGCACATGGTACTACAAACATTATATCTACCCAGGTAACCCAATACAATGGTTGTCGAACAAGGGTGTGAGATATAAATCACAATAGGTTTCCACCCATGATTTCTATAACTATTCCAGTCTGTGAGGTATAATTTAAAACAGCGTGCAAGTATTCAAAAATAGTATGCTATGATAAAAAAAATAAATAAACATCATTCGACTAATTTTCCAATGGGACACTTCACTGACCCTACCTACTTTGGAACATGGCTAAAAATAGATCAATCAGAAACTACATATATAGTAACAATATATATATAAATGTTATATATTGAGTCCACCTGTATGAACCAATTACATGCAAATGTAAGTGTTCATATACCTTGAATACTAGGTTCTAGATAGACTAGTGAATAGCTCATTAATCCATAACCAATCTGAAGGAGCCTATAAGATCATGAAAAAGGGTATATTCCGTATATCTCATAATGAGTAGGAGACATAATGATCGTCACTCTAGATGGTGAGTGTGTTGTCATGTCAACACTCAAATACTAGTGAGTGAGCTGTCATGTCAATAGTGAATAAGGGATGTGGGGTGTCTTTCCCACAATCCATATAGTGTCACTTGTGTGAGACGCCATGGCTCGACCCCCAGTGTAAGGGAGCATGATTCTGCCATGCTCAATTTCACCCTTACCATCATCCCACAACCAATATCAATGTGTAATCATATAATAATAACAATCAAATCTAGGAATCATTACCTCTCATAATCTATATTAAATAATCCCAATTAACATTATGTTCATTACATTTAGAAAAATATGTATAAGATGTTCAGATCTAATTATCAATAGAGGCATGTTCATACAACCCAAATCAATTCCATCTAAATGAAACCATTTAATACAATCGAGGGAAAAAACCACCATGAAAAAGATTAACAAACTAATACATTCTATTTAAATCAATTAATGCATTTTAGGGAAGGAATTCCATCATTACTGTCCATTCCATTTAATATAATTTCTTATCAGACACTCATTTATATAAGGAAAGATGAATGGTCATACCAACCATTTAAATTTCACCTAAAACATGTTATTTATTCTACTAAAAACATTTTCAAACAATTATAAGGATCAAATAGGAACTTAGAAGGTGCCCTTGTCTATTGGGAAGATCATCTACATGAGGAATCCCACTTATTAATAAAGTCAAGCCCTTAAGAGGGACTTGGTCCATGTTTCATTTAGATAGGAGTGTTCCAGGCATTCATGTAGGAGGTTCAATGGTTCAATGATCATTTATATTGAAATAATTAAACTCTATTTAAATATAGAAGAAGAGGTCAAGTACTAAACATGAATTATTTCAAACAATAAAGTCATAGGGGACCATCCAAGCCATAAGGCCAAAAAATATGCAATTCACTAAACAAAACATTATAATTTTGAAGATAGTGCACCTTGTTCAAGGTGTTTCATTATAAATTCCTGACATTATTTATCAATAATTCACTTATCATAAACAAACAGCACATTCAAAAATTATAACTCAATTATCATTAAAGAAACATTTTTTTAAAACTACCCAAAATAAAAATTCAACTCATAATGTTTTAACATTGAATTTAAGAGGTTCTATTTTCATTTAGGTAATTTTTTACAAGTGTAAATTCCAATATTAATCCAAGCCTAATTCTTAGAAGCTAATCTAGGCATTTAAACAATCAATTAAAAAGTGGTTAAAATAAGGCACCACTTATAAGGGGTTCCCATGATCAAAATTGACAACCTAAAATTAAATAAAAAAGATTAATGAGAGTAATACAAGGTGTTTAAACCATCTTATATTGAGGAAAACATTTTATGGAAAAGTATAGAAAAGTCCCCATGCGGCATAATAAATCTATTTATAAATTGATAGAAACATGAGGAAAAATCCATAGACCACCTACCCTATTCATAGGACTCTTTACTCATCCAATATCAAGTTTTGATTTGGTCCAATTTGGAAGAAATATAATAAATGGAAATTTGACTTAAAAATAGGGAAAATGAAATCTCACATGGATAACTCAATCGAGAGAAGATTAAATGATGAAATGTTCAAAAGGATTAGAGTGCCTACCAATGCAGATCCATATAGATTGACGATGCTCGATTTAGAATTTGGATAGAGAAGATATCTTGATGCCTAGAATAAGCTTTAGGAGGAAGACAATGAAACACACAAGTAGGCTCACATGGTTGGAAGAAGAGGAATAAAGAATAAAAATGAAAAAAATAAACTTATTTAGGGAAAAGGGTAATTTCACCCTAAAAATTGGGCAGCACTGTTTGGGCTGCATGGTTTGCAAACCTTGTGCCAACCGTGTATTTCACCCTTCTTAGGAAGCCTACCTCACACCATTTCTTGGGGATGGTTACCCTAACATGTTCCAAACATGTGACTAATAGTTCATAAGTACTGCCTAAGTGTCAATAACCGTGTGATATGGGCACACAGTTTGGGGAATCCGTCCATAGCCCATGTGCTTCACATCTTATCCTCTCATTCAAGTTTCATGGTTTGTTTCTAGGGGTCTCAAGGTTTCATACAAACCCTACATCCTATTCAAACCACCCAACCTTATGGTTTCTCGGGCCCGTCGCACCTGAAACTCAACCAATAATCTATGGAACCTCTCAAGACTTCACCCAAGTCTAAAAAACATCTATGTGTTCCAACTCTTAGAATTATGTTCTGAATCCCAGTTCGTAGAATTGACCAAATAGTAAATTCCTAAATTAAAATTCCCATGTAATTTTACCTTAGCACAAAAACACAGGCCGTTGTAACCTCCCCACCTTATAACATCTCATCTCTAAGAAGCCTCTCTGAACAAATAAAGAACCACCCAAACGACTAGGGTTTTAAATACTTGTTCAAACAGTAGTGTCGTATTTCCAAACACCCAATGCACCTCCAAGATTGTGTTAAACATATTACATTTAATCCACTAAAACTTTAGATAAATCTATTTCACTGATTTAAAAAAAGAAATAGTTCTTACCCACACCCATTTAACTAGAGATGAAATCACATCATCATCTCTTTAAACATTTGTCCAATGGTGATCCCCACTATAGGCCTTAACATAAAATGGGGCTAAAACCAGAACCATTGTTCAATCCACTGTTGGAATTTCCTAACATCCTAAAAATGTTCCTGGAATGATTTTCTTCAACTGGGTGAACCCGTTTACTTCTGAGGTCATATCGGGGGCCTCACCATAAATGAACAGTTGAATATGGATTGACCAAATAGAAAATGGTCATGCAAGTTTTCCTTGAAAGACACTGATGGGCTTTACACAACACCCACCTTAACCTGGTGACATATTTAAACCAGTTCCTCTCTACTATAGACACCGACATGAAGTATAAAAATTTGATCCACTCTGGATGTCATATTTAAATAAATACTCTGATTAGATGATTGGCATATTACAAACTAAACTGAAACACCCTCTCCCAAGGAATCTTGTGTTTGCTACAAGAACATTCAGTGAATCTCAAACCCAAATCATAGTGATGTTCTCTACTCAAGAAAAACATGACCATTTAAACTGTTGTGCCTCATCATGAGAAACATTGTAATCTAGATTCATCCCATTATAATAAATACCCATTCAAGAAACACCTCCGAGCTTGACATCTTGTCAGGGATAACCTTGGATTCATTAAACTGGATCCCAAGGAAGTAACCAAATTTAGTCTATACTCCATGATTACATTTGAGATGTGGGTACAAAGCCAATGCATCCACATCAGATCATTGAGTAATCCCATATCAGTATATTCTAGGAGATCATGTCAAAGGATAATGGCTGGTGTCTAAGAGTTCCTCCAAGGAATTCTTACATGGTAACCCAGGTATCACTCAAGACTAACCAAATCTTGATAAGAACTATGAATCCAATGTAAAAAAACGGATTGAACCACCCAATAAACCAAAAATATTTAAATAATTAGTGTGATTTAAGAGATATTATCTCTTATTGAATCAAGGATGAGGTCAATTTTGGGAACATTATCATCACTAAAAAAGAGTACACTAGGAGGATAAAAGAAAATAAGAACTGTCAAACCACTATGGTCAACTTTTTGGAAGAAGATCAACTTCACCTAAGGAATTATCACCATTAATCAATCACAATGACTTCACCACTCGAGGAATTGTGTGATAGTCTAACTCAACCACCTAAGTCCATCCAAGACCAACAATGGTTCTCAAAGGTTACACACATAGGCAGCCACATCAATGTCATGTTTCCAAACAAGCACCGAAAAGTATACTACTACCAACATGACACTACCCACCATAGGATTGTATTAATTGTCAAATGAAGATATAGACCATCCAATCATAAGTTTTATATATTAAATTTACCTTAAATGTAAGTGAGATACTACTCTAAGTCATGATCATGAGCACAATAACATTTGGCATGAAAGCAAAAATCAATTTTACTAGGATATAAAAACACCCGAGTCTCATGGAATTCATCTGGGGCACTAGGATGAACTTGATTCCTCTAACTCATAGGTTAATCTACTGTGGAGATCACCCAAGATGTACTCAACAACACATGGATCCGTGATTCTACTGAACTCAACCACTTTGTTACGTCATTTAGCTACTCGACGTGAATCCCGTATAGAAATCCATACTACCAAGATATTTTCAAAGAAAGATGATCATCCTTGATATAGTACATAGGTTTTACTCTCTATGAATCCACATATTAGGTGGCCCACATTGAAAACTGGATCAATGTTGTACTATCATAAATGATTTTAAAACAGATTAACAGCTTCCCGAGTTGTCCAATGAAAGAGAAACTAGAACATGAGACCTATTAAGCCCCCAACCATTCCCTAGGAATGTGTAACCTATTGAAACCAAGAATTACCCAATCCATATGATTTTAACATTGGTCAAAGATACCAAGACCACCCATCTGAATAAGGGTGTCATTTAGAAGGTAATATTCCTACTAGAGACAATGAATCTTGAAAGGAATTGTACTCAGAAAGATCATATCATTTTGTAAGTCATTTAAACTACAGGGGTTCTACCTACCTCAGGTTGTACCCTTACAAAAGAATATGTGTCGACCCTATCACTAGGTCATAAAAAACATGTTTCACTAGGTCCTAAGCCTATTATTTAAGCCATTTAAATAAGAAAGTGACCTATATAAAACACTAACGTTTGTATTCCAAAGAAACTCAAGAGAGGTTTAGACTACCCTTACATGAGGTTTTAAATGAAGGAAACCTCTTCAGGTTCCCCTTTAAATCCATTTCATTGATTCAAATTTAATATTTAATCATTTAAAAAATTTCAAATAGAAAATCAAGTACCAAATATAAAAAAAAACAATTGGTACTTGATTTAATGAATGCATCAATGAAAATAGGAAAGTATTATCAAAAATCCTTTTTAAAGAGTTAACAATTTATTGACATTTATTGAAAACTAGCAACTTTATCAAAAAATATTAATTTTATGTTATTAAAGATAAGGAAACCTACGAGGGACCTGTTAAGCCAACATGGGTTCATTATGATGCATCCCAATAGCATTTGTTTAATTATTAGAGTTTCTAAAACACCCATAGTGGGTTACCTCAGAAGAAACATGCCTCAACTGACCTATTTGGGTATAATTCTACATTTCTAAATCTAGTCACATGATCTCCATGCCCGTGTGATAGGTGTACAATCCTTATTATGGAAGCCAATTCAATTTATACCAAAAGTATATACCTTTAACATTTATAACCATTTAGAGATATAATATTTTCTTAAATCATTGTCTGATTAAATGGGTTTTCATCTCTAATTTATAAATCTCCCATACACTTTATAGATCACAGACTAACTCCCATTTAATCAAAACCATTTAAATTTTACATTTGAACATTAGTAGATTTTACATTTTAACAAAAGTATCTAAATATGTACAAACAAGTCCAAAAGATATTTAAGATACATGGGTTTTCCTTTTCCAATCATAAGGAACTCATACACTACACAATAAAAAACCAGTTCCCATTTAATTGCAACCAATAACTTTGTCCCATGAAACCATTTATACATATTAACAACAAACTAGCATGTTATAAAAAGTAATAAACATAGAGAAACATGATATAACATAGAAGAAAGATACAATGTACAGACATGCTAATTAAATAGGAAACATGGAATATCACTCTAGGTACATAATCCAAAACAACATGCAACCTATAAATACAACTACAAGGAATGGAATATGCACGGAATGTGAATTTATATGTGCATGTAATGATTCATGTAATGCTACTTCCTTTCCATACCAGTCCAAAAATAAATACCAAAAATCTCAGAAATCAATAAGTAGTGGAAAGTAAACCACTCACTCAAGGTGAAATCAAAATTAACTGTAATAGTGAACAAAATAAACAATAATACCAGCCCGAGTTGCATGGACTTTTCCACATGGATGGAGTGATCAATCCTAAAAATGGATGTTTACTATGAACCGACATGTTCCTAGTCTCATATTTACCAACCTAATATAGTAAGATAGTGAAAATAAAGGCTCTGATTGTAACACCCCAAGCTTTAATGGTACTGTTCTCTTCGAATAATATAATAGCTTGTGTTGTACGCAACTTCGAATTCTAACAAACCACGATCAATCAAAATAGTAGTTATGAATAGTAATAACCACTTTTTAAAATTTTATAAATTTAATTTTTTAAAATAGACTTAATTTTTGGATTTGAAATATCCAAATTAGCTTAGGGTGAATTTTTTGTATTTTTTGGAAAATTTTCAATTTTTGATGAATAGTGAAAAACATTGCATTATTGTCTAAAACAGATTTTTTTAAATGATTATTTATTTTATTTAAATTTATTTTATGTCAAAATAGATAAATAATACTAATATAATTCCAATTTAATTCATTGTAGTCATTTTATAATAAGTTTAGATATATAAAAGTTTATTGAACTTTTTACCGTCTTTTACCAACCTACTTGGCTCATTTGAAAATTGGCAAAAAACATAATTTTAACACTTCTGTGAATTGAATTTTGAAAATATGAGAGACCAAATTGACATCCGTAAGTAAAATGTGGTTCAATAAGATGAAAATATTTTTTTTAAATAGTAACTTTTGACTTTTATTTACCACAGTTAAAAGTAAATGAGGTAATTAAAGGTAAAAGGATATTATAATTACCCTAAAACAAGTCCTAATTCTATTAAATAAATTTATTTTGACCAAAATCAACCTTATTAATAAAATATGATCCTTTTTGTCCACTTGGATTAAATTAGTACATTTATTATTATTTTATTTAAAGAAAAGTTAAAAGTGTTAAATTCAAATTTTCATAACTAAAATATTTTTAATATAGGGTTACACGTAAGATATATTCGACTATAAATATTAATTATAAAGATAAAAATATTTCCTACATAATGGTATTTTATTTATAATTTTTAGACATTAAATAATTAAATTTATTTATGACACAATGATGATGCAGTAATTACCTTATAAATGAAAGATTAAAATAATTGATATTATAAATATTAAAATAAATATAATTTGAAATTTTTGTCGCTATTAAAGAATTTTATATATTAATATGACATGTTAGTATTGATTCAATGAATTTTTTTGATGTAATAATGATTTTATGACTTTCACAAAAACCAAATACTAAATAGTGTCAAAATTTACATAAATGAGTTTTTAGAGAAACAATTATATTATTAAATGATATAATATTCCTAAAAATATAAGGTTCGGAAAAAGGACTTAGATAAGTTTATATATATCAATAATAAACCACTTGGGGTTTTAGTTTTAGTTTATAGTAAGTTTATTAACTATATAATATAAAAATACAAGGAGACATGGTAAATGTCAAACTATTTAACTTAGAGTTAAATCTAAATGATGAGGATAATATAGTGACCTAAACCTGTCTAAAACCTATTGGTTAAGAGGTTTTTGACACATAAAAATCTTATCCTATAAGTGAATCTTTTTTAATCCCTTATAAATCGAAAATTATTATAATATAAAATAATATTTCAAGTTTTTTCTAAAGTGACCCTCACCACTCTTATAAAAGGGAACTTCCCCTTCTTTCAAAATCACACCTCCAAAGCAATTTTTCTCGACCAACCCCTGACCAAATATCCTCCCATATACCCTTAATTAATCTTAGGGGCCTTAATATGATCATAATCAATCTAAGGAGCCCTTTTGATCAAATAAAAATGAATCAATCGAAGAAGAGGTCATTATTTCACCACCTCTTTCAAGTTCTTTTCTTCTTCCACTTCCTCTTTATTTATTATTACCATACGAAAATAATAAATCCAGTACCTTCTTTATACTGTTATTTTATTATAAATATGGTATGACCATATTCATTATTCTATCCATCCTATGAATGAAAAAGTCACGATAGGTGCGTACGTACGGTTTATCATCTCGACGTCGTGGTGTAGTTGTTATTCAACACTTAATTATTTGGTTGGGTATAATAATGATGTATAATTGATGTAAATAATAAATATAACATGTTAATTATTCTATATATGTGATATAAAATTCAATTATATATTATTTAACTTTTAATTGAATGATACTGTCGCTTGTGCGTACGTACGGATTATCGTCTCCACGAACGCAATGAGATTCATTCCCCATCGTAACCATTAAAGAATAATTTTTATTTTATGGTCAGAAATAATGTTTAAGAGAATAGTATAATTAAATATATAAATAAAATACATCCTATCCATAACAAACATTACTTACGTAACAAAACGTATAAAGGAAAATGAATCAGTTAACACCTGAAACAATGATACTATTGAAATATTATTAACAAAGAAATATTAGAAAATCATATATGATATCATATTTATGTATATTGTTCTTTTATAATTTAATAACAATGATTTAAATATTATATAGAGGTTAACTCACCCTCAATAAATGAAAAGTGCAAGGTAAGGGTTAATTTAGCAATCTCTTTATTATCCGAGGTTGTTTTTACATAAGTATCCACTGGGAATTCTTTTTCATACCCATCCTTGTTTCTTAAAAATGTATTTCAGAACATTTTTAATAATTCCTAGAATATGTTTTAATGTCATTTATACCCCTGTTTTAATTTTTATAAATATTTGAAAGGAATATTTCCGTCATTTTTCAAACAAGGTACTTTATGACCTTTTTGACAAATTAAGGTAAGAATGTTTTTAACGTATATGGAGGGTGCGACTATTTTCTGCTATTATAACATCTTTGAAGCTTCCCTTACAATCTTATAAGAATATTTTCATAATAAATGTTTTATTTTATAATTACATGACTTTTAAATGATTTCAAAATATAAAGAGTCATTTCTCTCAAATAGTTTTTATTTCATCTATGTCAACATCCTTTAATGGATTTTATACTTCTTTGATGTTGAATTATTATGATACAAATATCCCATATTATGTTGAAGGTTTTTTGATATGTTTGACTGTGGATGTGATATTTTTATACCATTCATGGTTTATGGTTAATGTATTAACATTTTGTATGCTATTTCTAATACGAATGTTTATATTATGTTTGAACCTTTTCATATGAGGAATGCATTGGAATTATTATGTGATGGGTGGAGAACGCTATAGCTCCTCGATGTATCAGTAGGTCTCATGAGACAAACTAGTGTCTTGGCACAATTTCTTGAAAAAATCTTATTTTTAGTCTTGGCACGAGGCCTTTACTATGTGGTTATGATGTCTGACTTTATGCATTCCATCATTATGAAATTGGTTATTTATATTGCATGTGATTATTCAACTAGTATAATATCCACGTGAATAAGTAAATGGAATTATTTGATTTATATTTTCCATATTATTCTGAATTTTAGGTTTCAAAGGATTTTGTTTTAGTATTATACATTTCCTTACATTTTTATGCTTATTAATGAACGTTTCTACCATATTGTTATCCTTACTGAGCATCTGAGCTCACCCATTTCTATGTTCTATTCTTCCCAGGATGTGAAGAAGTATTTTATGGTTGACCTAAAAAATTATGCTAAGGGATATGAGTGTGTTCAAAGGGGACACAATGTTTTTGTTTTTCATTTCATAATGTAATGTAAAACTTATATATGTACCTAGTACTTCCTAGGATACTAAACTAATCGGTCTTTCGAGACTTGATATCTTGTGATCTTTCCAATGTTATGTAATAATGCAATGAATCTAGATAACTGGGGCCAGGGCGTTACAATTGGTATCATAGGAAGTTTAGTAAAAACCTTGGAAATTAGATTTAGAAAAACTTTGATTAGAGCACATTACCCAAAGATAAACTTTGAGGATTTGTATAGAAGGACTTACTAGAATTTTAGTAATGTAGAGATTTTGTGTATTTTCCAAGAAATACATCCATGTCTGGATATGATCAGGTACAGGTGGCTTTGGTACTGGTGTACGTATGAGTGAAAAATCTGACAATGAGTTTTGGGAATGACCGGGGGTATTCGGTTACATAACAATGGGACTTGCTAAACTCTTGGTTACGACACTCTTAGGGGATAAGCTTAGGATAATTCAAATTTTCTTTAAAAAACATTATGAAGTATTTATGAGTATATAACTCTTCAAAGAAAACATTTTTTGATTATAGATTATATCCATAAACTATTCAATTTATGTTAAGTTTTTTACAAGTTTGGAATTATATATTGTGATTCACAAACTAATGTAGAGTATGACATTGTTTATAAATGGATTCAAGTGGAAGGAATAGAAACCATATCAATTCATGTAATCCATGTACGTATTTCCCTCTTACAAAAGATAATTATACTGGAGCTGGTGATGCAACTGGTGCTGATCATCTTATCACCATACTGGGACAACTCACTCAGGTTATGAATAATAACCTTACCTATATAGAGCACCCTGATCCACAACATGGAGGATAAATGTTATAATTATTCATGAGGCAACAACCACAAACATTCAATGGTACTGCAAATCCATTTGTATATGAGTAATGGATAAGTTCCATAGAAAAAAATGTCATGCTTTGTGGAGTAGCGAAAGAGAAAAAGTTGTCATGACAGTTTATCACCTCACAAAAGATGCAGATCAATGGTGGTCATTAATTTAAAACACAAAGGAAGATGAAGAAGTATAAAATATGGAATGGAGGAAGTTTAAATAGATTTTCATAAAAAAATACTTTCCTTGTGACCATTGACCGGATATGGAAAGGCAATTTCTGAGTCTGAGGCCAAAGGAGGATGAGAATTTCACAAAATATGAGGCTAAATTTACAAGGTTAGCAAGGCATGCTGCAGATTATATACATAACCCAAGGAGTGATATTGAATTATTCTTTGATGGGTTAATACCATTTATCTGTTGAGAATTAGTCTTATAATCCATCTCGTCATATGAAGATATAGTCTCATGTGCTATCAAGACAGAAAAACAATTATCTAAGTCTTATGACTTTAAAGAAAAGCAGGAGAATAAGAGATCTATTGAACACTCTAGAAATGGAAATAAGGGGAAGAAGGGAAAATATGAATATCCATTCTACAATAAATGTTGGAAGAAACTCCCTGGTACTTTTCTGAAGGGAATGGGAGTCTATTACAAGTGTGGTGAAAAGGGACACCAAGCTCATGATTTCAAGGGAAAGAAAGTGGCAGTAAATGTTGAATTCTACAAATGTAGAGAAAGGGTCCATTATTAAAATGATTTTCCTAAGCACCAAGAAAACAAGCCTCATAAAATGCTAATGGAGAAAGGACAAGCTTATGCGATCACTACTGTTAAGGTTGAAGCTCCGAATGACGTAGTGGCAGGTCATTTAATGGTTTCTTCAAATTTAGCCAATGATTTATTTGATTCTAGATCATCACATTGTTTCATATCTTCCCAGTTTGCAATGAAAATTAGATATTTCAAATTTGATTTAATAGGAGAGTTGTCAGTCAAAAATATTAAGGGAATTATCATTGCAACAATGTTTTTTTCAATCAGTTCCCATTAGGGAATATAAAATTTCTTTATCTGTTGATGTCATCTTCATGCCCATGATTTAATTTGATATAATCCTCATTAAGGATTGGATTTCAGACCCTGATGAGAAAAATTTATTGTAATAAGAAGGAGGTTACAATTTTTGATGATGATGATAAAGAACACCTTATCTTTAAAGTATGAACATCACCATATGATTATTATCTCGATCTACCCCTAGTAACTCTACTAAATTCAATTATTAGAGAAGAAGATAATGGAAATACTATGGGTGAGGAAAATAATGTTCAAATAGAGGATGTATATATTGTACAAGAATATGTTGATGTGTTTCTAGAGGATTTACCTGGCCATCCTCCATAATGAGAAATTGATTTTTACATTGATTTAATTCTTGATTCAAGGCACATATCGAAGACCCCTTATAAAATGGACACTATGGAATTAGTGGAGATAAAGAAAAAACTAGAGGAGTTGAGTAATAAAGGATTTATTCACCCTAGTGTTCCACTGTGGGGATCCCATATTCATTTTGTTAAAAAGAAAGATGGATCGATGAGGTTGTGCATTGACTACAAGGAGATCAATTCTATAACAATAAAGAACAAGTATCCCCTACCTCACATTGATGATTTATTCAATCAACTTCATGGAGATCAATATTTTTCAAAGATTTACCTTCAATCTAGATATCATTAGTTGTGTGTGAAGGAGGAATACATTCAAAAGACAACATTTTGTACCTAGTATGGGCATTATGAGTTTACAGTAATGCCTTTTGGACTGACTAATTCACCCTCTATCTTCATGGATCAAATGAATAGATTTTTCAAGGAATATCTTGATGAATTTTTAGTAGTATTTATTAATGATATCTTGGTTTACTCTAAAATCTATGAAGATCATGAAAATCACTTGTGCACTATTCTGAAAACTCCTAAAAGAAATGAATTATACTAGATGTTTAGAAAGTGCGAATTATTTTTTTCAGGAGATTTATTTTCTTAGACATATGTTCTATAAAAATGGAATCTCTGATGATCCTTCTAAGACAAGAGAAATCCAAGAATGTCTAGCACCGATGAGTATAACTGAGGTATGCAATTTTATTGGTTTATCTTGTTATTATTGGCGTTTCGTCCAGAATTTTTCTTGATTGGCTAACCCATTAACCAAGATCATGTGTAAAAGGGTTAAATTTGTTTGAAAAAAGAGTGTGAATAATGTTTTGAAGAACTGAAGAGAATATTAGTAAATTCCCTTATCTTGACTCTACCATTAGGGAATGAGGGGTTTATTATTTATAGTGATGCTTCAAAGAAAGAACATGTTGTGTCCTTATGTAGAATGATAGAGTTATTGAATATGAATCACAGTAGCTATAAATTCATGAAACAAACTATCCCACACATGATCTTGAGTTAGCAGCAATAATATTTTCTCTGAGGATATGGAGACACTATCTCTATGGTGAAAAATGTGATATTTATACTGATTACAAGAGTCTGAAGTATATTTTATCACAAAAAGAACTCAACATGAGGCAAAGGAGATGGATTGAACTACTCATGGATTATTATTGCACTATACACTACCACATGGGGAAGGAAAATAAGGTGAAAGATGCTTTGAGTAGAAAGGATAATGGAGTTCTGAACAAGATGAGAGTTGAAAAGGAAACTATATAAATGGATCTAGTGAAGATGGACATGGGAATAACCATTGAAGGTGAAACATCAATGATTTTTTGAATTTTTGCCAAACCATCTTTACTAGAAAGGATAAATGTTCTTAGACTGATGAAGAGGAGTTTCAAAAGAAAATTAAAGTTTTGAATGATGGGATATTAATCAAATTCATGTATGAAACTGGAATTTTGAAACTCGGGAAAATACTTTGTGTTCCTGATATACCTGGCCTAAAAAGGGAATTTTTGGATGATGCTCATAACTCTAATTTCTCTATAAAACTTGGTAGCACTAAGATGTATAGAGATTTGAAGGAACATTTTTGGTGGGACAACATGAGGAGGGAGATTGCTAATTATGTGTCAAGATGTATGGTTTCCCAATAGGTGAAATCTGGAAGACAACATCCTGGAGGATTCATGTAACCTATTCCCATATTTGAGTGGAAATGGGATGATATTATGATGGAATTTGTCATGGGACTACCAAAGACTCCAAGAAGGAATGATGCAATATGGTTCATTGTTGATCGTCTTACCAAGTCAGCACATTTTCTTGCTATAAGAGAATATTTACCACTTGAACGTTTTGCAAGACTATATATTAATGAAGTTGTAAGACTTCATGGTGTACCCCTATCGATTTCTTCTGATTTTTATCCCCATTTTACATCATGATTATGGAAATGTCTTCAGAAAGCCCTGGATACTGAACTCTGTTTGAGCACTGCCTACCACCCTCAAATTGATGGACAATCATAATGGAGTATTAAAACCTAAGAAGACATGTTGAGATCTTTCTCCCTTTACTTTCAAGGTATGAAAGATCAGTATTTACCTATGGTAGAATTTTCCTATAACAATAGCTTCCATTCAAGTATTTAGATGGAACCATATGAAGTGTTATATGGAAAGAGATATCAAACACCAACATGTTTGGATGATGTCGGTGGAAGAAAACTCTTAGGCCCAGAACTTGTTGAGGAAACAATAGAAAATGTGAATATTATCCAAACCCACATCAAATCTTCTCAAAGTAGGCAAAAGAGATATACTGATAACCGAAAGAAGGATTTGGATTTTTAGGTAGGAGATTATGTTTTCTTGAAGGCATCTCTATGGAAGGGAGTTATACAGTTTGGTAAGAAGGGTAAATTAAGACCCAAGTACCTCGGACCTTTCAAAATTCTAGAACGGATTGGGGTTGTAGCTTACCATTTGGAAATGCCTCTAAGTCTCTCCAAATTTCATGATGTGTTCCATGTATCACTGTTTAGAAAATACGTGCCAGACCCAACACATGTACTTACCTATGAAGAAATATAACTGGAACATGATCTATCTTATTGTGAAGAGCCTATAAAAATTTTTGATACTAGAGGACAATTTTTGAGAAACTTAATGACCCATCTGGTAAAAGTTCTATGGAGAAACCATAAGATGAAAGAGGAGACGTGGGAACCCAAGGAACTTATGATGAAGAGCCACCCTAGTCTTTTTATGCAGTGATATTCTAGAAATTTCTTGGAAGAATTTATTTGAAGGAGGGAAGAATGTAACACCCCAAGCTTCCACAATACGCTTATCTTTAAATAATACAATAGCTTGTGTTGTACGCAACATCGAGTTCAAACACACCACGACCAATCAAACCAGCCGTTGTGAATAGTAATACCAAAATTTTTAAATTTTATAAATTTAATTTTTTAAAATGGACTTAATTTTTGGATTTAGAATATCAAAATTAGATTAGGGTGTATTTTTGGTATTTTTATGAAAACATTCAATTTTTGATGAATAGTGAAAAAAACTGCGTTATTGTTTAAAATCGAATTTTTATTTAAATAATTATTTATTTTATATAAATTTATTTTTGGTAGAAATAGATACATAATACCTATATAATTTCAATGTAATTCATTTGATTCATTTTATAATAAGTTTCGATATATAAAATTTTATTGAACTTTTTACCATCTTTTACCCACCTTCTAGGTGCATTTGCAAATTTTTATAAAACATACTTTTACTACTTCTGTGAATTAAATTTCAAAAAAACTTAGAGACATGGTTGACAACAGTAAGTAAAATGTGATTCAATAAGATGAAAATAACTTTTGGTGAATAATATCTTTTGACTTTTATTTACCACGGTTAAAAGTAAATGGGATAATTAAAGGTAAAAATGATATTATAATTACCCTAACACAAGTCTTAATTATATTTTATAATTTTATTTAGAACAAAATCAACCTTGGGAATAAAATATGATCATTTTGGTCCACTTGGATTAGATTAGGACATTTATTATTATTTTATTTAAAGAAGAGTTAAAAGTGTTAAATTCAAATTTTCATAACTAAAAAAATTTGAATATGAAGTTATAAATAAGATAAATTCTACTATAAATAATACCTATAAAGATAAAAATATTTCCTACATAATGTTATTTTATTTATAATTTTTATACATTATATAGTTATATTTATTTAGACACATTTATGATACAGTAATTACCTTATTAATGAAAGATTAAAATAATTGATATTATAAATATTAAAATAAATATAATTTGAATGTTTTGATGACATAAAATAATTTTTTAGATTAATATGACATGTTAGGGTTGATTAAATTAATTTTTCTATAAGTAATAATACTGATATGACTTTCACAAAAACCAAATACTAAATAGTGTCAAAATTGACATAAATGAGTTTTTAAAACCAATATTATATTATTAAATGATATAATATTCCTAAAAATATAAGTTTTGGCCATAACACTTATATAAGGATAGATATATCAATAATTTACCACTTGGGGTTCTCTTGGCAGTTTATAGTTAGTTTATTAACCATATAATATAAAAATACAAGGGGACATGGTAAATGTCAAACTATTTAACTAAGAGTTAAATCTAAAAGATAAGGTTAATATAGTGAACTAAACTTCTCTAAAACCTTTTAATTGAAAGTTTTTGACCCATACCCACCTTATCCTCAAAATAAACTCTTTTAGAGACATTAAAAATAGAAAATGATTTTATTACAAAATAATATTTCATGATTTTCCTAAATTGACCCTCACCTCTCTTATAAAAGGGAACTTCCCCTTCTCTCAGAATCACACCTACAAATCCATTTGGATCAGACAAACCTTGACCAAATATCCTACCAAATACCCTCAATTCATCCTAGAGTCCTTAATTTGATCATAAGCTAACCTATGGATCCCTTTTGATCAAATCAAAAGAAATCACCCGAAAAAGAAGTAATTATTTCACCACCTCTTTCAAGTTCTTTTCTTCTTCCAATTCATCTTTATTTTCTATTACCATACCAAAATAATAAATCTAGTACCTTATTCATACTTTTATTTTATTATAAATATGGTACTACCATATTAATTATTCTACCCATCCTATGAATGAAAAATTCATCTTACATGCGTAAGTACGACTTACCGTCTCCACATCGTGGTGTAGTTATTATTCCACACTTCATTATTTGGATGGGTATAATAATGATGTATAATTGATATAAATAATAAATATAACATGTTATTTATTTATTATATATGATATAACATTAAATTATAAATTATTTCACCTTCAATTGAATGATATTATCGCTCATGCGTATGTAAAGATTACTGTCTCCATGAACACGATGAGATTCATTCCCCATCATAATCATTCAAGAATAATTTTCATTTTATGGTTAAAAATTATGTTTAAGAACATAATATCATTTTTTATATGAATAAAATACATTCTATCCATAACAAACATTACTTACATAACAAAAAATATGAAGGAAAATGAATCATTTTACACCTGAAACAATGATACTACTGAAATATTATTAAGAAAGCAATATTATAAGATCATATATGATATAATATTTATGAATTAGTTCTTGTATAATTTAATAAAAATGATTTAACTATTATACATGAGGTTAATTTACCCTCGATTAAGGAAAAGTTCAAGGTAAGGTTTAATTTCACAATCTCTTTATTTTCCGAGGTTGTTTTTATATAAGTATCTAATGGGATTTATTTACCATCCACATCTGTGTTTCATAAAAAAATATTTAAATTTTTTTTTACTATTTCCTAGAATATGGTTTAAAGTCATTTATACCCTTTTTTGACTTTTTATAAATGTTTTAAAGGAATCTTTCCATCATTTTCCAAACAACGTACTTTATGACCTTTTTGAAAAATTAATGTAAGAATGTTTTTAAAGTATATGGTGGGTGTAGATATTTTCCACCGTTATAACATCTTCAAAGCTTCCCTTACAATCATATAATAATATTTTCAAAATAAATGTTTTATTTTATAATTACATGACTTTTAAATGATTTCAAAATAGAAATATATATTTCTCTCAAATATTTTTGATTTCATCTATGTTAACATCCTTTAATGAATTTTATACTTGTTTGAAGTTGATTTATTATGATACAAATCCTCTATATTATACTGAAGGTTTTGTGATATGTTTGACTATGGATGTGTTATTTTTATAACATTGATGGTTTATGGTTAATTTATTAACATTTTATATGCATGTTTTAATACGAATTTTTATGTTATATTGCAACCTTTTCATATGAGGAATGCATTGGATTTAGTAAGTGACGGGTGGAGCCTGCTATAGCTCCTCGATGAATCGGTAGGTCTCATGAGACAAACTAGTGTCTTGGAACAAGGACTTGAAAAAATCTTATTTGAAGTCTTACCATGAGGCCTTGATTATGTGGTTATGATGTCCAGAATTATGCATTCCATCATTATGAAATTAGCTATTGATATTGCGTGTGATTATTCGACTAGTAGAATACCCATGTGAATAACTAAATGGTATTATTTTCAATATATTTTCCATATTATGCTGAAGTTTTAGTTTAAAAGTATTTTTAGTCTTATACATTTCCTTAAATGTTTATTCTTATTTATGAATGTTTCCAATATATTGTTATTCTTACTGAGCATCTGAGTTTTCCCCTTTCCATGTTTTACTTTTACCAGGATGTGAAGAAGTATTTTATGGTTGACCTGTAGGATTAGGTTAAGGGCTTTGAGTGTATTCAAATGGGACACAATGTTGTTGTTTTTCATTTCATAATATATTTTAAAACTTATGTATGTATCTAGTACTTCCAAGGATACTAAACTAATCGGTCTTTCGAGACTTGATCTCTTGTGATCATGCCAATGTTATGTATTAATGCACCAACTCTAAGTAACTAGGGTCAGGGTGTTACACATATTATACTTTGTAACGTTCCTACCCAACTAACCACTAGGATGGTATCTGGACCAGTTTGTTATGTGGACCCAGGCATGCCCCCTATATGCCAAAGGTTGTTGACTGGAAACAAGGGTGTAAGGAGGGGATAGTATGGAGACTATACCCTCGATATTAGAGTACCGTAGTGGTAAAAAATAATAACTAAAATTAAATAGTGGAATAAGTAGAAAAGGAATGGAAGATAGAAGAAAAAAATAATATAACAACTAAATCAAAAGAAGTCCAAAACCAATGTAAACAATGCAGTCATGTCCAGATGATGATTCATAACTAAAACAACAGACATACAACATGATACATGATACAATACAATATAGGAATAAAGAAAAGAAAAGAAAATCCCTAAGGGTGATTTCCATGAGCATCCTAATATCTAACTCAGTCTAGTGATCCTAACTCCTGAGTGAATTCCTAACAACAAAAGAAAGGGTCCATGGTCCTGTATACATGAGATCTACTCAAGGACCTCATTGAAATGGAGGCTCGAGTAGAGTGTGAGATATAAATCTCATTTGGTTACCACCCATGGTTTCTACAACAAATCTAGTATGTGAATTGTAATGTAAATTTTTTTTCATGTATATATAAATAATAAGAAGCGAAGAATAAATAAATAAACATTTTTCAGATCATAATCCAAATTGGACACCTAATCGAATCAACCTACTTTATCTCATGGATTAAAAGAGTTTGATCAGAAACTATATATATAGTAATATATATATATATATATTATATTTGTATATTTAATCCACCTATATGAAACACGTACCTGTGGATGTAAGTGGTCATATGCCTGGAATACTAGTTGTTGGATCAATCAAGGCATAACTCAATCATATATAACTAGTATGAACAATCCTATAAGCTCATGCAATAGGGAACATGCCTTATATCTCATAATGAGTGGGAGATTCCATGCTCGTCACTCTTGATGGTGAGTGTTCCATCATGTCAACACTCGAACAATATTGAGTGCACCTTAATTTCAACACTCAACAAGGGACACGGTGCATCAAGCCCACCACCCACATTGTATCACTGGTGTGAGATTCTATGGTTCAACACCCGATGTAAGGGAGCATGATTTCTAGAATCTCAAATACACCATTACCATAGTCCTACAACCTATATCAAGGCATAATCATATAATAATAATAATCAAATCCACGAGGTATTACCTCTCATGATTTACATTTAATAATACCAATTAACATTAAGGTCATCAAATTTAGAACAATTTACATATGTTATGCTTATCTAATTATAACAAGAGGAGTGATTGTATGACCAAAATCAATTCAATATTAATGAAACCATTTAACACAAGAAAGGGAATTCAAGACACCCAGATCAATCTTATCAAACTAATTCATTCCATTTAAATAAATTAATACATTTTAATGAAGTAATTACATCATGACTAGTTATTACATTTAATATAATTTCTTAATTCATGCTCATTTAGATAAAACAAGTGTTTTGGTAATAAAACACTTTTCAATTACATTTAAAACATGTCATTTCATCTACTAAAAACTTGGTCAAACAATTACAAGGATAAAATAGGTACTTAGAAGGTACCCTGGTCCATTTGGAAGATCACCTACATGTGAAATCCCATTTATTAATAAAGTTAAGCCCTCAATATGGGCTTGGTTCATTTTTCATTTAGGTAGAAGTGTACCAGGCATGCACTTAGGAGGTGAAATGATTCAATGATCATTTATATATAAAGCGCGTGTAACCTCCTGGTTCTGAAAGCTACCCAGAGGTGCCCCGTACCTAGTTGGTCAGTAATAATACAACACAACAGTAACATAGTAGAAGAAAAACAGACATACAATAGTAGAAGTAGTAATAATACCATAAAATAGTAAATAGTGGAAGATTGAAAGTAAGAAAAAACTAGAACACATATATAAATGATGCATGATAAATATGTATAGGAAAGAATCTAAACAAGTCAAAATGCTGGAACACAAACTGTACTAAACCAAAGTAAAAAAGAAAACAGATAAACTCCAACAACATCGCAATCCTCGGCTTGGTCCCTTGGTCTCCATCCCCAAAGTAGTCAAGTACCTGAAGTAGAAGGCAACTTGTCCATATCTAAACCTGCAACAATATAATCTGTTTGGGTCCAAAAGCGTGACTCAAATAGGGTGTGATAATAAATCCCAGAAGGCAACCACCAAAATATTTGTGCCTAACAGTTAGTGGATATATATGGAAGGCAATAAGAAAAAAGGAAGCAATAAACAAGGAAGTACTCAAAAGTAAACAATTCCACAGTTTCAAAGCATTTAGTTCCACCTATCAAGTAAACAGCTAATCAAAGCAGGTAACCCTATGGGAATTACTCACATCCTAACCCCTCTGGTTCAACCAAACATCACAAGAAACCCTTTGGTAAGTACACTCATTTTAACCCCTCTGGTTCAGCTTTATCATAGACTCTGTGGGGAAGCACTCGCCTTCAATTCCCCCTATATTCTCATATCGGTAACTAAAAGGCACTCTGGGGAAGAACTTACATCACATTCCCCCTGTGGCCCACGTCAAGGAACTACAGACACTCTGAGGAAGCACTTACATCAATTCCCCTTCTAGTCTCACATCGTAACAGTAAAACAAACACTCTGGAGAAGCCCTTACATCCATTATCCCTATGGTCTACTACACCAAGTTCTCACGGCCCTGTGTAAGTCAATTGAGTACAGAAATACGTAGTGGCCAAAGTAAACCTCAAGAACTACTTGGCTAACAGTCTACAACATAACAACATGTTAGATAAACAGAGTCACTCCATCCTACCATACTAGGAATGGGGAAAATAAGGCAGCCTAATAGGCTAAGTAGGACCAAATGGTCATAAACAACACATGCATGGGAAACCACTTCCAAATCAAAACAATTAACCCTATTCACTTTTAATTAACCTCTAATCAAGCATACAAGCATAGTAGAAAATTAATAGGGATAAAACCATAACCACACAATACCCCGTTCATGGGTATTGGGAACTTTTTCACATAAAACTCAAAGGCATTCTACAGAAAATCACAAACCACATACCTCGGTGTTTTTGGATCGTTATACGTGAACCTCGATCCTTGAATATCCCAAGAACACAATAGATCTACAAAAACTCTAAAAACGCTCAACCAAAGATAACTCTTGAAAGTAGAGGAATTGGGAAACAAATATCTAGAAGAAGCAAGAGATTACAGATTTTATCCCAATGTAATCGACGACGGTTGATTAAGAGAAGGGGTGCTCGATTGGGGGCTCAGAGAAGAATTACAGTTGTACGATCTCTCCTGCACAAACCAGACCTAGAAGGAGACGATTTTGTCCATCAGACGTGATCCCAGTACATTTAATGAAAAATAAATAAATTACACGGCATGTACCTTAGAAGTACATGATGTGTAATTGCCTTTACCTACCCCGTATTAGGTGGTCTTCAGGTCACCGCACATGGCTGTGTGCATGGCCGTTACACGGCCATCACCCGACTACCCGCGGTAACCGAGTACGTGGAGTGTAATTATAAAGTACACGGTGTGTACTGAAGAATTTTATAGAAATTCCTCTTTTCCTCAAAAACAACCAGAAGGAGGAAAACATACCTGAAAAAAAGATCCGGGTTCTTACAAACATCATCCCTTAAATAAATTCGTCCCCAAATTTCCCTAGCAAGAAGGCGTAGATGAAGAACTCTCGAGAAACTTCAACCACTATGACCGTAAATTAGCCTCCCTTTCCCAAGTCTCATCCCATACTCACCCATTCTACTATAGAACTCATACCATAGGAACATACCAGCCATAGAGAACCCTCATACTTCGATCAAAAATCCGGATAGGATGCTCCTCGAAAGATGCATCCACATAGAGCTCAACCTCCTTAGGTTGGAAAACATGAGATGGGTCTGAGAAGTAACATAATAGCTGAGAAACATGGAAGACTTCATGCATTTCCCGATACCTCTGAGGTAACTGCAACTGATAGGAAACCGGTACAACTCTCTCCAACACCTCAAATGGTCTGACATACCTCAGTGAATGCTAACCCTATCCCCTAATCCTTATGTGCCCCGACCTCGATGTGACGCGCAGGAAAACCTGATCCCCAACCTCAAACTCCAGAGGTCATCTCCTCGGATTTGCATAAGACTTCTGTAAAGACTATGTAGTATCCATCCTCTTTCGAATCAACTCTATCTTCTCTATGGTCTCCTATACAAGACAAGGTCTCAGCATTGCTGCCTCTCCTGCCTCCAGCCAACATAAGGGTAATCGGCATGACCTATCGTACAAAGCCTCATAAGGTGCCATCTGAATAGTTTCTTGAAAACTATTATTGTAGGAAAACTCCAAAAGAGGTATGTGATTCTCCCAAGAACTTCCAAAATCTAGGATGCATGCTCGAAGCATGTCCTCATGCACCTGAATCACATGCTCAGACTAAACATCTGTCTGGGGATGGTAAGTTTTACTCAAAAGTACATGTGTACCAAAAACCTTTAGTAGCCCCTGACAGACCCGATAATTAAAACTTTCATCCCTATCTGAAACAATGGAGTGTGGAACCCCATGTAGACGTATATTCTAACAGATGTACAACCATCCCAACTCATCAACACTGAAGGTCTCCTTGATTGGATAGAAGCGAGAAACCTTAGTGAGTCTATCAATGACAACCCACACTGAATCATTCTTTCAAGGCAACCTCAAAAACCCTGTTAAGAAATCCATCGCGACATCATTCCACTTCCACTCGGGAATGGGTAACTGCTGCAAATTCCCTACTGGTCGTTGATGTTCCGCCTTCACCTGCTGTCAGGTGGAGCACCTCATGATGAAACTAACAACATCTTTCTTCATACCTAGCCACCAGTATAGGCGGTGTATATCACGATACATCTTGGTGACACCAGGATGAACTGCACAAACTGAGGAATGAAAGTCCCGCATCAACTCCTTGGGTATTTATACAGGCACCCATACGCACCCCTGAAAACACAAGATCTCATACTTTCATACTATCCATATAGGAATAGGGTTCGGTCATGACACAAATTCCCGTAGGACTAGGCCTTCTGAATATGAGAGCTTCCTCATTTTCACTTGATTTAGAAGGGTAGAGGTAATATCTACATAAGAAAGAAATGTCTGCACCTGTTTGTTGTGCACCTCTAAATGCATCTCAGAGAACATAGCCATAAGCTTCCACTCACTACTGGCCTCCTGAACTGCCTATATCTAAGTCCTCCTGCTCAGCACATCAGCCATAGTGTTGCATTTCCCAGGCGTATAGGCAAGCTCAAAGTCAAAATACTGAAGGTACACAACCCACCTTCACTGTATCAAATTCAAGTCAAGATGGGTGAAGATTTACTTGATACTCTTATGGTTGGTGAAAACCACAAAATTTTCTCCTGACAGATAATCTATCCAACAACATAAGGCATGAACAACTACAGCCAACTCAGGATCATGCATCAGGAAATTCCTTTCGTGTGGACTCAACTTCCAAGACCCGTACACAACGAATCCTTCTCCCAACATAAGCACAACTCCCCGCCTGATACCTGATGCATCACAGTACATAGTATAGCTCTTTCCCAGTTTTGTAAATACTATAATCGGTGATGAAGTTATTCTCCCCTTCAGCTACTGAAAGGCTGACTCACAAGAATATGACCACAAGAACATTTCACACTACTTAGTTAGACCTGTCAGTGCCGTTTCTAAGCGGGAAAAGTCCTATATGAAACATATGTTGTATTCATCCAGCCCAAGAAAACTTCATACCTCAAAGAAGTTTTTTGGATGATCCTAGGAAACTACTACTCTCACTTTCTCTGGGTCTACTGATACTTCTGTCTCTGATAAAACATGACCCAAGAAGTGAATTTGGTCCATCAAAAAGTGTAATTTTGAGAGATTATCATATAACTGATGCACTCTTATTGTACTCAGAGTGATATCAAGATGAGTAGCATGGTCGTGTCGAGTGTGTGAGTACACCAAGATATAGTCCACAAAGACTACCACAAATAAATCCATGTATGGACGAAACACTCAGTTCATTAGTTCCATGAAAACTGAAGGTGCATTCGTGAGACCAAATGGGATAACCATATACTCATATAGACCATACTTATTTCAGAAAGCTGTAACAGGTATATCTGATTGTCTAACACGCAACTAATGGTAACCGCATCTCAAGTCAATCTTCAAGAACACCCAGTCTACTCAAAGACAATCAAAGAGATCATCAATCCTTTTAAAGGGATATCAGTTCTTGATCTTAAACTGGTTCAACTTCCGATAATCCACACAAAGCCTATGGGTACCATCTGCCTTCTTTGCAAATAGGACAGGAAAACCCCAAGGAGAAGTACTGGGTCGGATGAAACCCTCTGTTTTAAACTCCTCCAACCACTTCTTGAGCTCCAAAAACATTGGTGTATCTATCCTATAAGGAGTAATGGACACCAATGTCGCTCCTAGAACGTTCTCAATAAAAAATTCCACCTCTTGCTCTTAAGGAAAACCTGAAAAGTCCTCTGGAAAGACATCCCTAAAATGATCCCCAATAGATGAAAGTTGTAACAACCCAAGATTTTATGAGAATTATTATTTTTAATTTCATTGATGTCTTGTGTTATACGCTACACCCAAATTATCTTATTTTATATGCAACACCATATTAGCATGTAGTATACGCAACACTATTCTTGGATCGTGTTACACACAATTTCAAATTCATTTGATAGTAGTTATTCTACCCAACATTGAGTGTGTATATATATATATATATTCAATGTATAAAAGAAATATGGTTGGATTCTGTTATACGCAACAACAAAGGAGTCTTGCACTACACACAACCCTGACTTGGCTTGCATTACACGCAATCATGACCTTCCTCGATAGCGTGTGTTGTACGCAATACTGGGTTTCACTAAACAACGATATATTGTTATAATATTATTATGGACTAGACGTTATGAATAGTATTAACTACATTTTGAATTTTATAACATTATTATTGATCTTACACATTTTCTAGAACATGGTATAAGAAAAAAATATTTTTTTCGGGTAAAATTAGTATTTTTTTTAAAAAAAGCAGTTTTTCCGCCTTTTAATGGCGCACCCACATTAAATCTAGTTTTTGAAATGTTTATAAGTTCATTTTGAAAAAATAAAATTCTTATTTGGAATCAGGATATTAAAATTTACTTTGGATAAAAATTTTATATTATTCAGATAACTTTCATATTTTAATGAATAATAAAAACACGCTATATTTTAATTAATTTTTTTTATCGTAATAATTTATATGGTTAAATTATAATATTGAATGGTTTTAAAGTATAAATAGAATACATTTTTACCATTTAATATAACTTATGTAATTATCCTTTATTTTACATTGAATTCATTGGTAAAATCATTTCAATCTTTTGTAATGTTTTAACTTTTAAAACTCATTTTCTTAATAGCGGGATTAATTTTAAATTAATTACTGAAACTTCTGTGTTATGAATTTTGAAAAATGGATTCCATATTTGGAATCAGTAGGTATAAATTATGTTAATAGGCTACTTTTTTATTTTTTGGGCACTATGAATAGTAACTACAGTAATTTTTATTTACTTCAGTTAAATATAAATCGGGTAATTAAGGGTAAACCTAAGATTATAAAATTACACTAACACATGCCAAAATTATATTGGATGACTAAAAGTCGACCCATATCACCTAATTGTCGGATTAGATTCAATATATGGACTTTTGACCATGAAAATAATTTAATTATTATTAAAACCAAAGAAAGTGACAACATGTCACTCTCTTAAATATTATAAGTATAATAATTTTAATTTAGTGATAAAATTCATTAAACATCAAACATGAATAGTATACAGAAATATAACAACATTATATATATCATGATAATTTATTTAGAATTTTTAGGGATTAAATATTTTTCATTAATGGTGACACAATAGTGATGCAGAAATTGTTTATTTAGTGAAAAATCAATAATATAGTTTTTATTAAAATACAAATACCTATCCAAAGGACCATAAACTTGACCAAACATTATTGTTAGAGTATATATATACCCTAAGAATCCAAGGGTCAATTTTTGGACCATTTGGAGCCTTATAAAACCGATTATGACATTTATATTATTTTATTTTAAATGATGTCAAAGATGTCACCTTCATAATTTAATAAATATAACAATTTAAATGTTGTTATTTTAAGATAATAAATTCAATTAATAATGTTATTATGAAATATATTATATTTATATTCATCATAGTATTTTATTTTAAATTTTTATGCAAAAATATGTATATTAAATAATTATAGAAAAATGTTGTAGTAATTATTTTATTAAGAGAAGTATCAAATAAATGGTTTTACAAATTGTAAAATAAATATTATATGAAATATTTAATGTTCTACACTAATTTTATAGATTATTATGACATGTTAGTAACCTATTAAATATTTTAGTTCGAATATAACCTCTGTTTGTATTTTATTTAAATTCAAATAAATGAATAGTTTCAAAATTGACACTATTGTTGTTTTATAAAAATAACATATTATTAAATTGTTTAAAAGTCACAAAAATCATTAAAAATTATAAATTGAAATTTATATAGTCTAAAATGTCATAAAGTATACAATTATGGAAAATTAACAACACATAAGTGATTATTTATTACCATTTATAATTTATAATTTTATTACCACAAATAAAATTAAATAGATTATATAAGGATAAATCAAAATGATAAGGTTTAAAATAAGATAATAAAATATCCAAATTTAATGTTTTTATTAGATTACAATCCTATATCAAATAATATTTTAATCAAGTCATTTTTGGAGGTTTTTATGTGGGGTTTGAATTTATATTATACTAATATTTTTGAGGATTCCAAAGGTGCCCTTCTCCTCCCTTATAAAAGGGCACCTCCTCCCTCTCATCTTTACACAACTTTGAGCCTTAAAGCTCAGAAAAACCATGTCCATTTCCATTATAAACTTCCCTATAAATATTATAGAGGTCCTGGTATTATTCAAAGTCCAATTTTAGTGCCCTAAGAGGAGGTTTCAAAGAGGCATGTCGAAGAAGTGGTAATATCCATTACCGATTCTTTCAAATATATTTTTTCTTCTACTTCATATTATATAGTTGTTTAATTATTAAGTAATAAAATAAGTATCAATAATATACTGATATGTTATTATAAATATTAATCAACCATATTCCACCTTCTATCCTTCCTAAGGAAAATAAAATCACCGCACATGCGTACGTACAGAATACCGTCTCCACGCCGTGGTGTAATCTGTTTTTTCCACCACCACCTTACTTGGATGGATATAATGGTGTAAAGAATAAATATATATGATTATTATAACATCATAATAATTCTAAGATATTATATCAATCACTCCAATTCCATTCAACAAATATGGGAATGATATCATCGCTCGTGCATACGTACGGATTTCCGTCTCCACGCCGCGATGAGATTCATTCTCCATGTTAACCACTCAAGAATGATTATTAAGTATATATAATGAATAATAATGAAATATATGACATTATAATGCTACTATATATATATATATATTTCATCTACTTACTTTCATTCAAGTCAATAAGGAAAGGAAAAAATCATTCATGCGTACGTACGGCCTACCGTCTCCATGAACTATGTGTTTCATTTCATTTATCTATCTATTATATATATATATTGAATATATATGATATATAAATCATGATTCACATTCTGGAAGTAAGTAAATCATGATATAAGTAATAATAATATCAAGAACAACAAGTCCAAACAAGTACGATAAATAAAGCGATTTTACCCAAAACACTACTTTAACATGAATTTACAAAATAACGGGTAATATAAAGTCATAAGTGAACCATATATGATATAATAACAATGAATATGATTCTATAATAATTCAATGAAATTATTTAAATCATTATAAAGGAGGTTCTGATACGTACGAAGCATATTAGACCTAAGGTAAGGGATAATTATTCCAACCTCATTCTTATCCGAGATTGTTTATTCGTAAGTATTTACTGGGTTTATGTTTATCATCCATGTACATGTTTTCTAAATTTTTTTTCATAAAATGTTTAGTATTATTCCATGTATGTGTAAAGTAATTTTTACCCTTTTATGACTTTTACCACAAGGTTTGGAAGGAATCATTCTTTTGTTTACCATACGTAGTACTTTTTGACTTTTCCGAAAAAAGTACCAGGAGAATGTTTTTTTAACTTATACAGAATGAATGGATTTTTAAGGTTTTATAATGCCTTATTTTCATGATGCTTAATATACAAGATTTCATGACTATTTTCAACAAAATCATTTTCTTTGCATGGAATTTTGTGAAAAGAAAATGATTTTTAATAAGAAAGGATATTTTCCTCTAGAATTCATTTCAAGTGTTTTATCAAAACTATTTTCCATCTAAGATGACATTATTTCATATGTGTATGTTTCAAGTATAATGTCTCTATGATTTAAATTGTTTCACTTTTCTTGTGATTACATGATATCCCTTTTTTGTATGGATTATGTTATGATGGGATGATGTTTATGAAACCCATTTTTATTCTTTGGGTTATGATGAATGGTTTATGATTATGTTGTGGCACAACTAAGAATGATTTTATAATGAGATGGGTGGGACCTATATCTCCCTCCAATGAATTGGGAAAAGATTTATATCTCATGAGATAGACATGGCTGAAATGGCATGTAAATCCGGTTCAGTAATATAGGGCTGGAACGACAAGTAAACCCGGTTCAGTAAAGGACTTTTTCCACTAAGATGGTCTTGGCAGCAATGCCTTAGCTACTATGGAAATCATAACATGTGCTTAATGGTTTCCACAATTACATTTTTTATTCCCATGCCATTTTATCATGATTTATGTTCCATTATGATCTATTCCTTATGTAGTTCCATGTTTTATGTCATTGCTCAAAAATTTGATGTTTAAATATTATGTTCATGTTTTGAAGTTCATATGTATAGGGTTTGTTTTATTTTCTCCATGCTTACCCTTACTGATCATTTGAGCTCACCCTTTATATGTTTTATTTTCCCCAGGATATAAAGAAAGGTTTTAGGTAAGATAAAAAATGCAGATCTTTATGGGAGATGTTGAAGATCTTTAACCAAGATTAGAAGATTATGTTCCATGTTTGCAAAGACATTAAACTATTACTATCCTTGTGTGACTATTATTGTTATGTATTAAGTATTCTGAAAAATTAATGTAATGTCCATGTATGTCAAGCTTTGGGTCTTTATAGTTGGTATCAGAGGAAAGTTTTAGTTAACCTTTAGAAACAAATATGCGAAAACTTTAGTGAGATCCATAGAGATATTTCTAAGGTATGTCTAGAGATGTCCCTAAGGTTAAGTATAAGTATAGGTTATAGTCCTAGAATTTCGGTAACAATCTTAGAATTAACTCTAAGATGTTATATATTGAAGGTACTCCCCCTTTATTTTGTTGTTTTCCCTAGCATGATTTTTGCCTATCACACTATTCTTTTTGGGTTTTAGATAATGCATAGAACCCAAAGGAACCGTGTTGATCAATGTAATGGATGATGCAATGATTGTCCTCCTGAACATACCAACATAATGGGAGATGGAGTGAAAAATCTTATTGCTATACTTACACAAGCTATAAATCATTCTAGATTTCCAAATGATCAGAGAAGGGAACAATATTCTATTGAGTCCTTCAGGAGGCAACGTCCACCTTCTTTCAATGGGTCTTCTGATCCACTTGTTGTTGAAAAATGGATCAGTACCATTGAAAAGATATTTTCCATACTTCGCTGTGCATAACATGATAAATTAATTCTAGTTGTTTACCATTTGGAAGGTGAAGCAGACCAGTGGTGGACTCAAATTAAGAATACAAGGTGCCAAGATGAAATTGAATCCATTGAATGGGACGAGTTCAAGAACCTGTTTTTAAGTAAGTACTTCCCTCGTATTCTTCAAACAAAGATGGAAAAGGAGTTCCTTGAGGTTAAGAAGAAGTATGATGAATCTGTTCGTATATACGAAGCAAATTTTACAAGACATTCAAGGTATGCATCTGGTTTTATCATCCAACATGAAAGTAAAGTTGATCGAATTTTTAGTGGCTTAAAACCAAGTCTTCGAAGGGAATTAGCTATAAGAGACTTCAGTAGCTATGAAAAAATTGTGTGTTGTGCTATCAAGGTAGAAATAGAAGTTGGTGTTACATATCCACCACATAGTTTTGAAAAGAAACGAAAGATTGAATTCAAGGAGAAATTTCAGAATAATGGTGAAAAGAAGAAAAAGGTTTTTTATGCTCAAAGTGTGGAAAGAAGCATGGTGTAGATTGTATTAAAGGGACTAGAAAATGATTTAAGTGTGGAAAAGAAGGTCATCAAGAAGCTGAGTGTTGAAGTAATGGAAAAAGGGTTGCTAATGATGTGAATAAAGAAAAGACCGTAGAGAACACACCACCAACACTTAAATGATTCAAGTGTAAGGAAATAGGGCATTATGCTAATCAATGCCCTATTCAAAGGGTTAATGATGATCAACGTGAGAAACCTCTTAAGGAAAAGGACAAAGGTAAGTCACATGCGATCACTATTAGCAATGTTGAGTATGACAACAATGTGGTGGAATAATTATGTGTTTATGTAAAGGGATTCCAAAATAATGTTGTGGAATCTAATTTATAGTAATTCTGGAACATTGGAATGTCTATGTAATGGTTTATTGTGGTTTTCAATAATTATATGGTACCAGTAACCATGAAAAGTGATTCAAATAGTTTGGAAAGCAGATGATATGCACATAATGAATATATAAGGAGAAAATTAAATTTTTGATAGTATTAATGACCTCATGACTAATATGAGGAAAAAGTGATATCATGGTTTGAGTATATAGAATTTTTGGGATTTTGGTATGAAGAAAGATTTAGCTTTTGAAAACATTAATGTTTTCACTAAGGTTCAATGGGTATTAATTTTTCAAGAGAATACATGATTAAGGTATTCACATGTCTGGAATGTGACCAATAAGATATATTTTATGATATATGGGGATAAATGATGGTATTCACATGCTTGGTAGATGACATTTCTAGTAATTATTTTCTTTATACTATGATCTTGGACAAGAGTATTTTGGATAAGCCTAAATATTGGGATGAATTAAGGCTAGAACTTTTTTTGATATTATTGCAGGAATGTTATAATAGTGTAGTTTTAGAAAAAGGACAACCCATAGGATGGGAAAAAACATCGCGTTGGACAATGCTGCGGGAATAAAACCCTAAACCGAAGTGTGGCAGGCCTTTAGCGCCAACCACTAGCCTACATGAAGTCCCGGGTTATTAGAAACTAGTTTTATTTTATTAACTGGTATGATAGATGAAGTATAAGTTCATTTTTGGAATCATATACGATTAACCTCACCATAAATGGAATTATGTATGTTTGATAACTTTTTCTAACCTTTTGATTGAAACAGATGGAATGACCCATAATTCTATCACATGATCTGTTAACTCTTCATGAATAACAAATTCAACTTAATTTCATTAAAATATTAAGTATAAATTGTTCAAGGCACGAAAAACAGTGAGATTGTACCAAAATCATGTAATTATTTCTTTTAATTCGTCAACTTTAGAGAAATGATCTTGAAAACCAATAATTTTGTCCTAGTTCCCTCATATATGATGATTCAGATGGTCCCTTAGATCATCACAAAATTATGGGTTTATGATTGTTGGCTTTATCATAGCCATGTCCTCTACCACTCTCCATCAGAACTTGATGGTTAGATTTATCTTCCATATCCATATTTTCACCTATTTTATCCTAGGTGGAAACCTAGTGATGAGTTAATTTGGGTAACCATTATGTTTCATAATTCACTATTTAAAATTAAGTTTCAGTATTCTTTTTTATGATGTGGGTTTCTATGAAAGAAACTCTAATGTAATAAACCATTTATAAGCCCGAAGAATTTCTAGGGCGGAATTCATTTTAAAGGGGGTAGAATGTAACAACCCGAGATTTTATGAGAATTATTCTTTTTAATTTCATTTGTTTCTTGTGTTATACACTACACCAAAATTATCTTGTTCTATATGCAACACCGTATTAGCTTGCAGTATACACAACACTTTTCTTGGATCGTGTTACACACAATTTCAAGTTCGTTTGATAGTAGTTATTCTACGCAAAATTGAGTGTGTATATATATATATTCAATGTATAAATGAAATATGTTTGGATTTTGTTATATGAAACAACAAAGGAGTCTTGCACTACACACAACCCTGACTTGGCTTGCATTACACGCAATCACGAGCTTCCTCAATAGTGTGTGTTGTACGCAATACCGTGTTTCACTAAACAACGATATATTGTTACAATATTTTTATGGACTAGCCGTTTTGAATAGTATTGACTA
The DNA here is from genome assembly GCA_963277665.1 of Viscum album. Classification (NCBI taxonomy): domain Eukaryota; kingdom Viridiplantae; phylum Streptophyta; class Magnoliopsida; order Santalales; family Viscaceae; genus Viscum; species Viscum album. The sequence goes on from OY728134.1 coordinate 425,512,242, forward strand.
CATTTTGAATTTTATAACATTATTATTCATCTTACACATTTTCTTGAACATGGTATAAGAACAAAATAAATTTTTCAGGTAGAATAAGTATTATTCACAAAATGCATTTTTGCCGCCTTTTGATGGCGCACCCACTTTAAATCTAGTTTTTGACATGTCTATAAGTTCAATTTGACAAAATAAAATTCTTCTTTGGAATCAGGATATTAAAATTTACTTTGGATAAAATTTTCATATTATTCTGATAACTTTCATATTTTAATGAATAGTAAAAACATGCTATATTTGAATTAAAACCAACTTTTTTCATTGTAATAATTTATATGGTTAAATAATAATATTGAATGGTTTTAAAGTATAAATAGAATATATTTTTACCATTCAATATAATTTATGTCATTAGAATTTATTTATATTGAATTCATAGGTAAAATCATTTCAATCTTTTGCAATGTTTTAACTTTTAAAACTCATTTTCTTAATATCGAGATTAATTTTAAATTAATTACTGCAACTTCTATGTTTATAATTTTGAAAAATGGATTCCATATTTGGATTAAATAGGTCCAAATTATGTTAATATTCTACTTTTTATTTTTGTGCACTATGAATAGTAACTACGGTAATTTTTATTTACTTCAGTTAAAGATAAATCGGGTAATTAAGGGTAAACATAAGATTATAAAATTACCCTAACACATGCCAAAATAATATTTGATGACTAAAAGTCTATCCATATCACCTAAGGGTAGGATTGGATTCATTTTATGGACTTTTGACCATGAAAATAATTTAATTATTATTAAAACCAAAGAAACTGACAACATGTCACTCTCTTAAATCTTATAAGTATAATAATTTTAATTTAGTGATAAACTTCATGAAACATCAAAAATTAATAGTCTCCAGAATGATAACATAATTATATACATCATTATAATTTATTTATAATTTTTAGGGATTAAATAATTGTCATTAATGGTGACACAATAGTGATACAGAAATTGTTTATTTAGTGAAAAATCAATAATATAGTTTTTATTAAAATTAAAATACCTATCAAAAGGACCATAAACTTGACCAAACATTATTGGTCGAGTATATTTATACCCTAATCATCTAAGTGTCGATTTTTGGACCATTTGGAGCCTTATAAAACCGATTGTGACATTTATATTATTTTATTTTAAATGATGTCAAAGATGTCAACTTCATAATTTAATAAATATAACAATTTAAATGTTGTGATTTTAAGATAATAAATTCAATTAAGAATATTATTATGAAATTTATTATATTTAGATTCATAATAGGATTTTATTTTAAATTTCTATGCAAAAAATAAGTATATTAAATAATTTTACAAAAATGTTGTAGTAATTATTTTATTAAGAGAAGTATCAAATAAATGGTTTTACAAATTGTAAAATAAATATTATATGAATTATTTAATGTTCTCCACTAATTTTATAGATGAATATTACATGTTATTAACCTATTAAATATTTTAGTTTGAATATACCCTCTGTGTGGATTTTAGTTAAATTCAAATAAATGAATTGTGTCAAAATTGACACTATTGTTATTTTATAAAAATAACATATTATTAAATTGTTTAAAAATCACAAAAATATTTAAAAATTATAAATTGAAATTTATATAGTCTAAAATGTCATAATGTATCCAATTATTAAAAATTAACAACACATAAGTGATTATTTATAACCATTTAAAATTTAGAATCTTATTACCACAAATAAAATTAAATAGATTAAATAAAGATAAATCAAAATGATATGGTTTAAAATAAGATCCAAACAAGTCTAAATTTTATTGGTTGATGATATTACAATCCTATCTCATCTAATATTTTAATTTAGTCATTTTTGGAGGTTTTTATGTAGGGTTTTAATTTATATTAAACTAATATTTTTGAGGATTCCAAAGGTGCCCCTCTCCTTCCTTATAAAAGGGAACCTCCTCCCTCTCATCTTTACATAAAATTGAGCCTTAAGGCTCGGCCAAACCATGCCCATTTCCCTTCTCAACTTCCTTAGAAATATTTTATAGGTCTTGGTCTTCTTCAATGATCAATTTTAGTGCCCTAAGAGGAGGTTTCAAAGAGGCGTATCGAAGAAGAGGTAATATCCATTACCGATTCTTTCAAATTTATTTCTTCTTCTACTTCCTCTTCTTTAGTTGTTTCATTATGAGGTAATAACATCACTATCAATCATATACTGATATGTTTTTATAAATATTAAACAACCATATTCCACCTTCTATCCATCCTATTGAAAACAAAATCACCGCGCGTGCGTACGTACGGAATACCATCTCCACGCCGTGGTGTAATCTGTTTTTCCACCACCACCTTACTTGGAAGGGTATAATGGTGTGAAGAATAAAAATATATGTTTATTATAAAATCATACTGATTCTAAGATATTATATCATTCACTCCAATTCCATTCAATAAATATGGGAACGATATCATCCCTCGTGCGTACGTACGGATTACCGTCTCCACGACGCGATGAGATTAATTCTCCATGTTAACCACTCAAGAATGATTATTAAGTATATATAATGAATAATAATGAAATACATGACATGATAATGATACTAGATTTATGTATATATATATATGTCATCTTCTTACTTCCATTCAAGTCAATAAGGAAAGGAAAACAGTGTTCATGCGTACGTACGACCTACCGTCTCCATGAATGGTGTGTTTCATTTCATTTATATATCTATTATATATATATATACTGAATATATATGATATATAAATTATGATTCACATTCTTTAAGTAAGTAAATCATGATATAAGTAATAATAATATCAAGAACAACATGTCCAAACATGTACGATAAATAAAACGATTTTACCCAAAACACTCCTTTAACATGAATTTACAAAAGAACGGGTAATATAAAGTCATAAGTGAACCATATATGATATCATAACAATGAATATGATTCTGTAATAATTAAATGACATTATTTAAATCATTATACAGTAGGTTTGGATACGTACGAAGCATATCATACCTAAGGTAAGGGATAATTATTCCAATATCATTTTTATCCGAGATTGTTTAATTGTAATTATTTTCTGGGGTTATCTTTACCATCCATGTCCATGTTTTCTAAAAATGTTTTCATAAATTTTTTAGTATTCTTCCATGTATGTTTAAAGTCATTTTTACCCTTTTATGACTTTTACCACATGGTTTGGAAGGAATCTTTCTTTTGTTTACCATATGATGTACTTTTTGACTTTTCCGACAAAAGTACAAGGAGAATGTTTTTTTAACTTATACGGCATGAATGGATTTTTACGGTTTTATAATGCCTTATTTTCAGGAAGCTTAATCTACAATATTTCATGACTATTTTCAACAAAATCCTTTTCTTTGCATGGGATTTTGTGAAAAGAATATGATTTTGAATAAGAATGGATACTTTCCTCATGAATTTATTTCAAGTGTTTTATCAAAACTATGTTCCATCTAAGATGACATTTTTTCATATGTGTATGTTTCAAGTATAATGTCTCTATGATTTACATTGTTTCACTTTTCTTGTGATGAAATGATATTCATTTTTTTGTATGGATTATGTTATGATGGGATGATGTTTATGAAACCCATTTTTATTCTTTGGGTTATGATGAATGGTTTATGTTTATGTTGTGGCACAAGTAAGAAATATTTCATTATGATATGGGTGGGAACTGTATCTCCCTCTAATTCATTGGTTAAAGATTTATATCTCATGAGATAGACAAGGCTTAAACAGTAAGTAAATCTGGTTCAGTAAAACAGGGCTGGAACGACAAGTAAACCTGATTCTGTAAGGGACTTTGTCCACTAAGATAGTCTTAGCAGCAATGCCTTAGCTACTATGGAAATCATAACATGTGATTAATGGTTTCCAAAATTACATGTTTTATTCCCATGCCATTTTATCATGATTTATGTTCCATTATGATCTATGCCTTATGTACTTCCATGTTTTATGTCATTGCTCAAGAATTTGATGTTTAAATATTATGTTCGTGTTTTGAAGTTCATATGTAGAGGGTTTGTTTTATTTTCTACATGATTACCATTACTGAGCATTTGAGCTCACCCATTATATGTTTTATTTTCCCTAGGATATAGAGAATGGTTTTAGGTAAGAAAAAAAGGTAATATCTTTATGGGAGATGTTGAAGATCTTTCACCAAGATTAGAAGATTATGTTCCAAGTTTTCAAAGAAACTAAACTATTAAGGTCCTTGTGTGTCTGTTTTTGTTATGTATTAAGTATTCCAAAAAAGTAATGTAATGTCCATGTACGTCAAGATTTGGGTATTTATAAAATTTTAACTATGAAGTCCCCTGATCATCCAGATATAGACTAGCAATATGGGTGGTAACTCCTCTCAACCCATGATGCTCGGGTCCCGCTCTGCCCGCCTGGACATCCTATTCTCCCTTATGAAGAAAATATCCACCCTATGGTGATGTGAACCTCACCCTACAACCATAACAGTCAACAACTGCTTGGAAGGGAACTAACCATTACATTCTGAGAATGACATCATAGCTTGTCATCTCTAGGACATAGAGGTCCCATAAGAAGTGACACGCACAAACCTCTAGAGGGAACTCCTTGAACTGTTGTACACTAGCCTCTCTAGCTCTCAATAGAGTGTGTAGTGTCAAGATATTAGTAGAGGAAAAGATGTAGAGCCCAAGGCTCTCCGCAACGGCAATAGATATAAAGCTATAAGAAGCCCCTGTTTCGAAAAGTGTATAATCTAAAACCAAGGAAACTAAGATAGTACCTTGTACTGTAGAGGGTACAGGATCCTACTCATGATGGGTCTACTCCACTGCAAAATAATGACTTGTACTACGGCCCTGTGACCCTTCTTGACCACTCTAAGATGATACACCCTGTTGTCGCTAAAATCCTGGCGACTGAATACCATAACCACGACCTCCACCTCGGCCTAAACGGCTAGAAGAACTCCAATTCCTAGACTGATTAGAAATTGGTGGTGTTATTCCAGAATGAGGAGTTATAGAAGAACCCCTCTCAGCAGATGATGGTGAGATGGAATGACATAAGCACTGAAGATGACCCATCTGGTCATAAGATCGGCATTCTACTAGGACTATTGGGCAATGTGGCCTCATTTTCCCACTCTTCCCATACTGGTAGCACACCACCTAGGTACCATAATAAGTGTCTCACCTCCTTGGATCACAGTGCGAAGACTCCCTTTAGTGCTTCCTTCTATTAGTAGTTGTAATACTAACTCCAGATGTCATACCGCCCTGGATCACAACTCTAGAAACCCTCACATTTTGCTCTGTGTTCAGCACTTGGTTGACGATAGAAGTGATGGAAGTCAACCTAAAGATGTTCACCTATGATTAGATGTCATGCCTCAGACCATCCTCAAAATTCCTTGCTAGGAATAACTCATCACTTCCTGGAATGGACAGGAATTACTACAACTCTGTGAAGAGAAAAGAATACTCCATAACAGAAATAATACCCTACTCCAGACTCATGAAATCTCAGGCTCGATCGGACCATAAAGTCTTAGGATAGAAGTATTAGTAGAAGTCACATTGGAACTCATATCGGGCCATGATCTACTGGCATCCCTGTAGTGAGATCACATCTCACCATATCTTAGAGGAATCCAGAAGAATATAGGTAGCGAGCTTCACCCTCTTCTCTGGGGGCATCTCCAGATGCTAGAAGATATAAAGAATGTCTTCTAACCATGAATCTGCAGCCTGGGGTCCTCCTTCACCTATGAAGGTTGGAATATATTTCTGTAGGAAAACCTATGTCAACTCTTCTATAGACAGGGGAGGATGCGGTACTCCTCAGAAGGTCTGCATGAACCTCATGAAGCCTTATCGGAACTGTGTGTCAGCACCTATGTCCAGAATGATGGCCGATGACAATACTGGCACAACTGGAGGATCTGCTGGAAGTCCTTGATCAACCATGTATGGTGTTGATCATTTCCCTGTAACTGGCGGACAACCGGAGGACGTCTCGGTGGCATGACTTTGCAAGGTCAAGCGCACAACTTAGATCAAGATTATCATAGACTGAAAACAATAAGATTAAGAATGTGATAGGAGAGAGAAAGCATTCATGTTTAACAAAACATGGGTACACGACGTGTATATTTAACTATATGGAATGTTACCTTAAGGTTTTCACATGGGTGTGTACTTCTGTCAAAACTGGTCATGTAACACCCCAAACACATGACGTGTTGTCCTAACAGACGGCGTGTACTTGAATCTTCTTCCCCTACCAGATCCCTTCTACACGGCTAAGCCACACGGTTCTCCTAAAACAAAACTACACGGTGTTTTCATGCCAGACATGGTGTGTACTAGAAAATCTTCACTAGCCCATGTCGTTAGAGACATGGTCGACTACATGGCTAACCCTAAAAAGCGTGTTTGTGCCAGACACGACATGTATTATGATGATTTTTCCGACCCATGTTGTTCATGACACAACCAAACACTTGGGTTACACTGCACGATGTGTTCAAACCTGACACAACATGTATAACTTAAGATTTATCAATCCGTATCGTTAGTCACATGGGTAGACACATGGTCCACACAACACGACGTGTACGACCGGTACACGGCGTGTTACCCCAAATATTTCTCAACCCTGTGTCTCTGCCCACACAGCTTGTGACATGGTTATAGACTACACGCCGTGTATATACATTACATGACATGTACTTAAGAAAAACAGTTTCTTCTCAAATATAGGAACACATGGCATGTATTCATCACTACACGCCGTGTATTTTGGGTTTTTCCCGACAGTAAGCCTTAGAAACTACTCCAAAACACAGAAAAAACACTAAAACGAACATTAATATGCCAAATTACGATCCTTGAGGGCCCATACTCCCCGCAAATCAAATCTTGGAATCTTATACATGTTACATACAAGCAAAACGATTATTGATCCACCACATTCTGGTCCATGAGGGCCCATAACACCACAAGAACCAATGTTTGGCATTCATTCAAACAAATACTTAAACAAATCAATACCCTATCAAACAACAGGTATTCTATCATGGCATCTATCACAACAACATGCATATCTAACACAACATCTATCACAACAACATGAAATCGCTAATTCACCCAACATGGCCTGGAAAGAATGCATGACATGTGATTTCTAGAAAGTGCCTATATAATTCCTGAGATGGAATACACTCATCTTATCGGGTTGCAATAGAAATAGAACCTCAATAATATCAACAATAATAGAACAATACATGTGAGTCACCCAATGTTGAAAATCAAATCAACCGTAAAATTGAAAAACAAAAAAATTGCATTAACAAGGTAAATTGGATTTTCCCTATACAAGGGTTAGCTACTCTCAGGCATAGCTTATTACCAAGTACCTGTTCCTTTCTATCCCCGAATATTGGCTCCATATAGTAAGTCAAGTAGAAATGAATTCCCTCTGATACCACTTTAACATCCCGGTTCTGGAAGCCACCCAGAGGTGCCCTATACCCGGTTGGTCACATGGCCTCAAGGACATTTCCCCAAACACCAGAGGCTGCCAACTATAAGTGAGGGCCTTGGGTGTGATAGTACAGAAATTGTTCCCTCATTTGAAGAGTAACACATTGGAAGTAAAACATGCATACAATAGCAGAAGCAGTAATAATACCATAAAACAGTAAATAGTGGAAGACTGAATGTAAGGAACAACTGGAACACATATATAAATGATGCATGATACATATGTCTAGGAAAGAATCCAAACAAGTCACAATGATGGAAAACATATAGTACTAAACAAAAGTAAAAAAAAGAAAATAGATAAACTCCAATAGAATCGCAAGCCTCAACTTGGTCCCATTCTCTCCAACCCCAAAGCAATCAAGTACCTGAAGTAGAAGGGTGCTTACCCTTATCTAAACCTGCAACAATATAACCTGTTTAGGCTCAAAAGCATATCCCAAATATGGTGGGAGACTATATCCCAGTAGACAACCACCAGAAGATCTGTTCCTAATATTCAGTGAATATATATGTTAGGGAATAAGAAAAAAGGAACTAGTAAACAAAAAAGTACTCAAAAGAAACAATTCCACAGTTTCAAAGCATTCAGTTCCACATATCAAGTAAGCAGCTAATCAAAGCAGGTATCCCTATAGGAAGTACTCACAGCCTAACCCCTCTGGTTCAACCAAACATTACAAGCAACCCACTGGAATGTACACTCAGTCTAACCCCTTTGGTTTAGCTTTAACATAGACTCTCTGGGGAATCACTTGCTATAAATTTCCAATTATAGTATCAGACCAGTAAATAAAAGGCGCTCTTGGGAAGTACTTATGTCACATTCCCCCTATGGCCCATGTCGAGGAACTATAGACACTCTGAGGAAGCACTTACGTCAATTCCCCATGTCGTCTCTCATCATAATAGTAAAATAGACCCTCTGAAGAAGCTCTTACGTCCATTCTCCCTATGGTCTACTACACCAGGTTATCATAGCCCTATATAAGTCAATTGAGTATAGTAATACATAGAGGCCAAATTAAACCTCCAGAACTACTTTTCTAACAACCTAAAACATAACATCATGTCAGATAAACAGAGACACTCCATACTACCATACTAGACATGGAAAAAACGAGGCAGCCTAACAAGCTAAGCAAGATCAAACGGTCATAAACAACACATGCATGGGAAACCACTTCCAAATCATAGAAATTAACCCTATTCACATTCAATTAACCTCTACTCAATTATACAAGAATATCAAGCAATTAATAGGGATAAAACCATAACCATGAAATGCCCCGTTTATGGGTATTGGGCACTTTTGCACATAAAAATCAAAGAATTTCCATAGAAAAGCACAAACCACCTACCTCGGTGTTTTAGAATCGTTGTACGCGAACCTCAAGCCTTGAATCACCAAAGAACACCATAAGTCTCCAAAAGCGATAAAACGCTCAACTGAATATAACTCTTGAAAGAGGAGGAATCAGGAAACAAAGCTCTAGAAGAAGGAAGAGCTTAATAAGGTGATCCTAATGCAATTGAAAACAGTCGATTCGGAGAACAAGTGCTCGATCGGGGGATCAGAGAAGAATCGCGACCGTACGGTCTCTCTCAGATGAACCAGACCTAGAAGGAGATGGTTTTGTCCGTCAGACATGACTCTGATACGTTTAATGAAAAAAATGAAAGTAAATGGTCTTTACTTTATAAGTACAAGACTTGTACTTTACTTTACCAACCCCCACATTCGGCAGTCTCTAGGTCACCACACACGGCCGTGTGCGTGGTCGTTACACGACCAGCACCTAGCTACCCATTGTAACCGAGTACACAACATGTACTTAAGAATTTTCCGGAAATTCCTTTTTTCCTCAAAAATGACCAGAAGGAGGAAAACATACATGAAAAGAATATTTGGGTTCTTATAGAGGAAAACTCCATTTTAATATAACAAAATAGGTCATTTATTAATAATTCCTTATTTCTATCAATAAGGACATAGTGGACCATCCATGTTACAAGGGAATACAAGATGAAATTCACTAAACATCACATTATTATTTTGAAGACATATCTCCTCGTTTGAGGGGTTTTATTATAAAATCATGACATTATTTATCAACAATTCACATAGCATAAATAAACACTATATTCAAACATCCTAACTAAATTATCATTAATGAATAATTTTTGAAAAAAATACCCAAAATGGAAATTCAATTCATAAATGTTCAACATGGAATTTACAATGTTTCATTATTATTTAGTAAATTCCCTCTAAGGGAAAATTATATTATTAATCCAAGATAAATGCTTATAAGGATATCCAAGCATTTAAAAAATTAATTAAAAAGGGGACAAAAGAAGGCAGTATGCCCAAGGGGTGCCTGTTATTGAGATTGAAAACCTAAAATTAAATAACAATGATCAGTGAGAGTAGTAATAGGTACATAAAGAAACCTATATTGAATAAAATATTTTTAATATAATGTGAAACAAAGGTCAGTGTGCGACGTAATGACACTATTTATAAAATGATAAAAACTTGAGGAAAAATCCATAAGCAACTAACCATATGCTTAGAATACTTTACACATCTAATATTAATCATTGATTTTGTCTAGTTCATAAAAAATATAAGAAAAATACATTTTTTTCAAAATAGGGAAAATGAGGTTGCACCTCGATAAATAAATCGAGAGAAGATTAAACAAATAAAGGTTCAAAAAGAGTCAAGATATTTCTAATGCAGATCCATAGAGACCAACAAAGTTTTATTTGGACTTTAAATGGATGAGATCTCCTAATGCCGAGAATAAGCTTGAAAAGGAAGCCAATGATGCATAAAAGGAGGATTACATGGATAGAGGAGGAGGAAGAAAGTAGAAAAAAGAGAAAACTTAATCTCATTAATGGAAAATTGTAATTTCCTCAAAAAATCCGGCTGCATGTTTTCGGCTACATGGTTTTCAAATCATGCACAAAATATGTGACTCCCTATACTTTGGAAGCTTACTTTGCATAGTTTTTACCACAAAGGTAACCTAATCATGCTCCAATTGTGATATGAATAGTGTGTAGGTATTTCATAAGTGGAACTAACCATGCGAGATGGGTTCACAATTTGGGGAAACAGTGCATAGAGAATGTACTTCACATATGATCCTTTGGTTTAGATTTCTGTGTTTGATATTGAGGGACACATGGTTTCAGAGAAATTTTGCGCCCTTTTCAGACCACCCAACCTTGTGGTTTCTAGGGCTCGATGCCCCCAAAACACAATGAAGCACCTGGAGAACAACCCAGGACTTCACCCATGTCTAAAAAAATCATTTAAGTTCTATAACTCTCAAAATTATATATCAAATCCTGGTTCAAAGAATGACCCATCCAGTAAATTCCAAAATTTAAATTCTCTTATAATTTTACCTTCGATAAAAATCACATGTTGTTACTCATTCTGTGAATGTTCCAGTAGCTTTATTGACTGTATGAATATATGTTTCATAAAGTGGAATAAGTTTCTCAGTGATTGTCTCAAAAGTTATGATAATTCCTACTCTCACATGATCTGTTGGAAGTTGTATGTTGTATAGTGTATCTTCAATGATATTGAAAACTATAGAAATTTAAAAAATTTATGGGTGGGTGTTGATAGATATAAATCACTATCATTTTCACCCTATAGAATATTAGTACAATAAAGGTATATGTGTCTTCTTGATTCAAATTTCATTGAAATGATTATGATAATATTGATTACCTAAACTAAGACATATCTTTTAAGGGAATATATCACCTCAAAGATGGTGGGGGTGAGGGTGGGGGATCATCATGTAGTGGTTGTTATTGATTTGTTTCTTCTATTATGTTCCTCCCAATATCATTTTCAAGAAAATCATACTTCCAATGATTTTTTTTCAATAGTTTCTAATCATGATTTCATCTCTTCCATTTTTTATCTTTATCCCCCTCATATTTTCTTTTCTCAAAATATGTTTGGGGTGTCGCACCAAAACCCACACATTAGATGCATCCATACTGTTCTGGCTGCTTCAAGGACACTAAGAGTAGTTGTTCATCCTACATACCTGATGATTATTCTTGTGACAAAGTTGGGTTAAAAATATAAGGAAATAAGTAATCATTGTTATGTAATACATATTTAAATAAAACACAATTTTCATTATGTCATACTTGCACATGCTTCCCAATTTTGGGGTTTTTATGTATTATAATCCCATATTTATTTTCAAATGCCTTCATCCATATCACATGATATGGAATGGAATAAAATTTTGATTTCAAATCATCAATTTTCATTTAAACATAGGAATACAATTATGTTGTCTTTTTATGTCACATATTAGTATTATAATATATTTAAAATATGTAATATTATTTTTCAAGTGAATCATACTATATCCTTGAATTATGGTAGAGGTACATTGGTTTTTCTTCCCCTTGATTATTTTTATCACACGTTTTCTATTTCATAAATTAACAATTCTTAATCTTGGTATTTAATACACGTTTTTCAAAAAATGAATTTCCATCCACAATGTACCAAAAAATACGTTTCATCACAATGTTCAATAAATGAATCTCATGCTTCATGGATTATCATATGTGAATACATTTATTGTGATTTCATGCATATTTTTCCTTCAATATATTTGAGATGAAACTTTGTTATAATTTTTTGAAAGCCTCTGGGAGACTTTTTTTAAATCATTAATAAAATTTATTTTAGGATTGATATACTATAAATGAACTCTAAATTGGATAATTAAGAGTAAGTAAATGTTTTTTTATTTTATTTATTAGTAAAATAAAAAAATTATATCAAAATTTTACCCTAATATCTTCTCAAATCAATGAATTAAGCGTGGTCAAAACATGTTTCTAGGAATCTGCATCAATCAAAATGCACTACTGAGTTGTGAACCCCATGAAACTACAGAACATGGTATTGTTGGGATTAACATCCTAGCCACGTACATTCTATCCAACCTCTAATTTGATGCCTTTTTTTACATTAATAATTCTTACTAACACTGTCACACTCTAATTATCTTTTTTAAGGACACTTTTTATTTTCCTTTTACCATTTCCTAGGGTTCAACATCATCAATATGTTATTCCTATGAATTGGTAGCATCAACATGTGACAAAGATTGTTGTTCCACTACACTGGGAGCACCAGTAGGTTGAGAAACCTACTGTTCTTCAAGATTTGGAGCATTCACATGTGTAAAAGTCATTATCAATAGAAGTGGTTCAATATTTAATTTAGATTATATAAATGATACAGTGAATAGATAATAATTTTAGGTAACATAATTTATATTATAAAAAATATACCATTATTATTAAAATATCTTTTTTATAGGTTGAAGGGATTTGACCCCACGATCGATTTTTCAAATCCCTTCACTATGGTATCCCTTGACAATAAAGACCCAATATATATTGGGATTTTTTTTGAAATGATTTTGATGTCCTAAGTAAAGGGTCATCCTTAGTTGAATTTTCATATATCCCTTCAGTGGTTATGGTCAATAACAGAATAGTTTACCACTTTTAGTTTACAAGATGTGGATCATAAAATAATTGTACTTCCTATGATTCCATTATAATGGTTCATCTTTGTACCCTCCTTACTAAAATCCACATTCACGAATCCTAATTCATTTACCTTAACAGAACTCCTATTATCAACCCACATGCATTGAAAAACTGTCACTTGGAATGTTTAAAATCCAATTTCCTTATTTGTTTGTGATTCCAAAGTATGATATATTCACATAAATTGTATTTCTATCCTTGGTACAATATTCATTCATCACCCAGCCACAAGTGTAACACCACTATTTTTCATGTTACTTCCTTCATCATGTTCATTTATATATAATGTATAACCATTAATTATATAACCATTATATTATAATAGATGAAAACTTAGTCCTATGTATATCCATCAAAGTCATTCTAAAAATGAATCTGTATTTTAATCCACCTCCTTAAAAATATGGTCTAAAAAACATCATATAATCTATTGATTATATATATTTTGTATCCATCTTTTAGCCATTGATGGATTCAAATTACTAGAAATTTATTTGTGGGTTTAAACATATGGGAAACCTCTAAGATTTTATAAAAACATAAAGGTGGTCCTACTTCCAATCTATAATAGTGATTGTAAAAACATATATTCTAGAAATTCCATCACCCACAAGCCTCCTAGTGTGATGATACATTGGTAGACCAATGTTTTCCACACTAGGAAGGTAGTTGGTAAAGAACAAAATTAATTCCTAAATAATATCACTCAATAATAAAAACTTATGGAAAAATTTAATTTTTTATATACCCTTTCAAAATCTTCATATGTCATTCAATGGGGTACATCCATATATATTGTACATGACTATATATTCAAATATCTCTTACCAAGTGAACCATCAAGTGAACTATCATATCAATGAATATTAGTGGGAAGAATATTTAAAATTCACATAATACGACAGAAATATCTTTTGGTAGTTGGTAATTTTTCTATGTATAAATATTTTTTGTGTATATTTGAAAAAAATGGAGCCTGGTTAATGTATGATAATCATTATTGGAAAAAATGCCATGAAAATCTACATGCATTATTTCTTTCACCAAAACATAAAATTCATTTTATTTCAGACCCTTTAACTTTAAATGAATCATTTACATTATATTATTGATATTTTATTAATACCCCCTTGGAATCATTACATCATTTATGAAGATGAAAAACTAATATCTCTCATACTTGGGAAGAGTGTAAGTAGATAGATGAAGAAAAATATGTTTTTCACCCTTCACTGGTGCCAACTCTCCCCGTATTTCCTTATCAATCATGTCCAACCTAGCCTTAATTTCAACCTTTGTTTCTCTGGGTGAATTTAGTAATGTGCCAATGACACTATCACATTTTTTTTCTTCAAATTTCATGACATAATGGAAATTATTGAAAATTAATCAATTATAATATGGTAATTAAAAAGAACAAATATCTTTTTCCAATAGTTTTTCATATGTTTTTTATCAGAAAATGTTTTCCAAAAGATGTTTATGTATATTTTACATTCTCAAACTGTTGATCTCTCATTAGTGGAGACTGTATTGTATATAAAGGACCTCAGAACACCCTGAGAGGGGAGGGGATAATCAGGGTGTCAAATTATTCTTTTTAAAGTTGTGGATCTTATTCCCATATTGGTAGGAACTTTTTAAATCTGTCAACAAATGAAATTAGGGAGATGACACAACACTTTTACTTGGTTCACCGCAAAGGGCTACGTCCAACGAGCATACTCTGATAGTGTGTCGGTCGTACCTAAATCCAATAATCTTTAAAATTTTGATGATTATAATATTTTGTTCATAGAAACTTAGTTCTAGACACACATCGTTTACAAAGGTTCAAGGAACGCTCACTGCATCCCTCAGATCACTTCCGTTAACTCCCCTAGCTCACTGCCATGAGATAAGTCAAACTTAGTTTATCAACTTGATGGTATCTTCCATAGATTTTTATTGAAGTATTTATCTCTGTTTAGCATGAGACACTACTTGCATCGATGTCCAGGAATGAATCACATGAAATCCCTGATCACAAACACCGGATAATTAAAATCCTTTCAAATGCATAACACCACACTTGCGTGCAATACCCCAACTTGCACGCAAGATTTGGGAATTATCGCGAAAGATGACTATAGCACAATACCTACTTTCTGTACAATCCTTATCTTTCATGAAACTACACCGAATTGTTCACTTGGTCTTTTCAGACTAAAATAACACCTTTCATGCAAGATTAACCCCCTTTCAATCTTTCGCATGCAAATATTTTGTGCGGCTAATTAACCTTATTTTTGTTGGAAAATTCTTAAGTCTTCCTTGGGGGTAGCTGCATATTTATAGGCCCTTGATGACCCTATGCACAATATCCTGACACGTATTTGTCAATGCACACAGTATTCTTCATAGGCACACAAAATCCCTTTTGACGTCACATTGGGAAAGCAGACCCTTTCACGCAACATCATCTTCCACGCACTCCACGACTTTGACATTTTTTGACATTATGATCCCGAAACATGTCTTGTGAACATGTTCCAAAAATACCATCAATATTACGTGCAGAGACTAATATTTTTTTCACACTTCGAATATATTACACAACTTCCTTTTACAAAAACATGCTTCTCCAATTTCCGATTTTCAGCCCCAAAAATTTGGCAAACACTGGAGAATGACTCCACCTTCAATACTATTTTCATATCAAACTATATGACCCATTTCCATGTAATATCCCTAATCTTCCATGAAAGTTATGACAATAAAAAACAAAAACCATGATCAACCCAAAGTATATTGATGAAAAACACAAACTGAACTCCTTTTTTAGCAAAGAACATCCTTGGTTCCAACAATATATTCTTCTAAACTCCTGTTAAATGATGTCATCCATGATTGGTACTTATTTTGATGGGATAAAAATCTATAATTTTCCTGAAAAAAATTCATTGTGAATGTTTCTCCATACTTGACTGTGTACCATGTTCACAAATGGGACACCCTTAAGTTCCTTTAATGCTATATCGTGAAAATTTTCTACAAGAATAAAATTCAATTTTCATCCCTTAAATCTTAATTTTTTATGAATCATAAAACATAACACATGAATCCCACAATAATTTCAAATCGTCAATCAATGTAGTAAAATAATCATCAATATCATTACCCAGTTGTTTTTGTCTTGATATAAGAATAAATAACACAATTTATTTTATTTTCATGCATAAACTCAATGGAAAGTTATAATTTAATAACATAACGAGCCATGTACTGTGAGAGATTCTCTAAAAACTAGAAGGATTCAATCCATATGTAGATAATTAAAAAAGAAGGTTTATCAGCTCATTTCTAAATATAGGATACTCATGATCAATTCAATTTCAATAAGGAGAGTCTATTGGGTGAATAAGTTTCCAAAATTTATTTATTGTATCTATATTCCATTTTAATTTCCTTACAGTATCTTCAATTCTATATAGAATAATGAAACATAAAATGAATGGAAAGTAGCATAAAAATTTCATAGGACCCAATTAATCTTTATTGAAATGATAATCACCGAACGTTGGGAGTTATTTAAGGTATTTTTAGTCCTTTCCAAATAGTACAGACTCATTTGGAACTTATTTTTTTCTTTTCGAGATCATACCCATTGAACGTAGCATTCATTTAACATCATATGTTCAGTTAGGAAGCCCTTTATCTTTTGGGATCATATTATTCAAGATACCTACTAGTTTAGTGAAACTGAAATCACTCCATCTATTTCTAGCTTGCAAATTATACAGCTTTAGTATGGGTGATATGGTGGTATATTTATGACAACAAACATACAATGGCATCTTTGCAGAACCCTTTAACTTTTCAAACAATTTTGGACAATCATGATGTTCATCATCAAAAATCATATATATTTTTTCTATACAATCTTCATCATCATTCACACCTGTAACCACATCCTCAATTTGGTCTAATTTATTTTACAAACTTTTAAATATATCATATGTTCCATAAAATATTGTGTTATCTAAATCACTAGATACATTTAATTTTCCCCCATGTTTGGTCCAAAATTTATAACTTCGATCCATTCCATGAAAGATAAAGTGTTCTTCATACTCCTCTAGACAAATTTGTATTAAAAATCATTTTAAACATGAATAAATAAGTAGATAATGGTCATATGTATGATATTTTGAAAACATGGTTAATTATTTCACCCCATCTTCATACTATTTTTTCATATGATTGTAATCCATCCATTTTAGATTCATACCTATTTTATTCAGTAATATTAATATTTATCAAAATAAATAAATACACAAAAATGTCACTTTTTAATAAGGGGGAAAAATATTTAAATGTTTCCAATAATTTTAGAATGCTTTAAAGGTAAATGGGTAATTGAATCTAAGAAAAGAATTACTCTATTAGTGGTAGGTGTTATCCTTTGAATTCATCCAAAATAATAAATGATACCTAGTATATGATTACTATTTCTTAGTTTAGATAAATAAACATTAGTGCATGTCCATAAGATATGGGGGGTGAATCTCATGAAATAAAATTCTATAATAACTATTCGAGAGATAAAACTGATGAAGATGGAAGTTTCCTCCTTAATTCTAAATGTTCCCAAGCAAGGGATTTGGTGAAGCACTAGAATAAATTTATTGCTTTTCTTTTTAAAGTTATAAAAAGCAGTGACAATAGTTTAATCACTACAAGGGGATCCTTGATTTGTGTAATCATGAAAAGACATAACTGGATAGTCTTATAGGCACTCAAAATAAAAAAATCATTCCAGTATCAACATTCAAATAAATCCTTCAATAAATCCATGAAAATGAAACTGAATTTGGTCTAAGGAATGAATTTTAGAAGAATTTAGATTCCTTTAAGGCCAAGGTTTCAAGAGTGGGGAAATTATGGATATCCTATGACTTCGATGAAGTTAGTGTCATGCGCCTTCCTAGTAATAAATTATCACACCCCTAGAATATTTAATGTTCCTTTGGGTTGGTTTGAGTGGATGGTTTTTTTGGTTGATACCAAGGTAATGCATTTTTTCCCTTTTCTAGTATCATACTTTATATAAAAAACCAATCCATAATTTTATAGTTGTATTTTGATCAGATATCAGTTACCAAAGTGAAAATATAATTCAAGTGAGTGATGCAATAAATTCATTAAACTTACATCTTAACATTAGAAGACAATAATAAAATAGATTTTTTAATTATCATACCCAAAAAACATGAATATGGTCACTTAAGATGAAAATGTTTGTGACATTCCAATACTAAAAAGATAAAGGAATATGATGTTCTCAATAACCCTAAATGGAAAAATTGTTAACTCATCACATAATAATTTAGAGATATAACCTTCCCAATAATAGAAGATCATTTATTTATATAATTTCGGGGGCCATGATGAAGTATTAAAAAAATAGTGAGAAGTATATTATTTCCATTATTGATAAATTTTCATAAATTAAATCTATTTTCTTTGTGAGACATAAACTGTAGGATCTATAATAAATTTTTTTTGAAACCTATGAGCCTGACTCTTTTAACAATTCTTCGACATCCCCTTTAACAGTTCTCCATATCCCCTTTATTAGCAATTTTCACCCCACAACCCCATTAATTAGCACTTTCTGAATTTCCAGCCACATGCGTGCCCATCTAGATTCGAACCCTACACCTCTCCTCCAAATATGGAATGATCTTACCACTAAACCATGTTGTTTTGCTGTCTATTTAATGATATTTCTTTTTATTTATATATAAACATATATACATTTATTTATATAATTATTTTTAAATAACGTTATACAATATATGTGTGTGTGTGATATATATACTTATATTTACATCAATATATTTTATATTATATTAATTTACATATACTAGAATATAATATAAATATATATATGTGTTTATTAATAAACACACATATGTATATATAAACATTAAAAATGTATTTCTATAATGTCAAAAATGGTTAGATATTGTTTTACATACATTTTTAGAATATATATTTATTTATATATATATTTCAATATACATTATTACACAAATATGTTGATATATGAATTTATAAGAGAGATTTATTATAAGTAAATATAAGAAAACATGCATATGTTTAATTATAAATAAAATTACATTATTGAAAGATGATTAAATTTAAAAACCATAATATCAATATAAATGTAATACCTAGGAATAAATTCAGTTCCCACTGACAAAGGACAAAAATACCCCCTTAAACAAGGCTGAAAATCCATCAAATGTTAAAAAATCGGGGTACCTTGAATAAAAACTCAGTTTAGACGGTTTATGGGACTTTTTTGCCTCAAAAAAAGTTATATAGGATTACCTATATCACCAAGGGTGTAAATATTGTCGCAGGTATTGATTTTATAAGTGGTAGAGCCCAAACGGACAACCAGATCAAAAGTTATGTCCATTTGAGGTTTGAGTTATGTTTTCAACTTATTTTATATCTTTAATTAATTTTTTAATTTTTTTATCTTCAAATTGATATTAAATTTCTATTACTTAGTAATAATAATAAAATAATTAATTAAAAATATTTTTTAGTTATTTTATAATCTATTTTCAATAAATATCTTATATATTAAGTGTGAATTCCTATATACCTTATTTAAAAAATATTTCAAAAAATATATATTATATTTATCTCAATATAAACATATTTATATATTAATATATTATTTTTTGTGAAATATTTTTTTAAAGTATACTTTTACGAGTGTATGTTAAAAATCGCTAGTATAGGGGGGTATGCCTCTGGGCCTTTGGGTCATGTATTGCGGGTTAGTCAGGCCTTGTGCTTTAGGCCTATGGGTCATGTTCTTGTTCCCCTTCAATCCTTAAAAGGGGGATTATCAATAATAAAATAAAAAGAAGGCCTTCAATCCATTTGGGCTAGTACATGGGGTCTTTATCAACACTTCTATAAAACTACTGATAAAAAACCCCTTATCAACTATTTTTTTAGGATCACTGATAAAAGATCCCATTTATCAGTGATTGTAAAAAACACCGATAAAGGTCCTCCTTTAACATCACTTTTTTTAACATTGACAAAGGGGGTATTTAACAGGGTTTTTCACTTGCATTGTTAAAGCTATGGTGCTGGATAAACCAAGTTTTGTTATAGTTTCACCATGAACATAGTGTATTATATACTTTATAATAATTATTTTTGAAAAGAAGAATAAAATTTTACTTTAGATGGCTCAAATATTATTGATAGAGCATACTACATTATAAAAAACCTGATGAATCTATTCACTCTAGATCCAAATCACAAAAATGCATTTTAAAGTCAATGTGAAACATAAAATATCTGTTATTTAGATCACCATTAGAATCCAAAATATCATCCTCATCCTGAAACATCATAGAAATAAATTTTATTATCATTAAAACCAATCATTTACCCTCAAAATCACATTTAAATTATAAAAAAAACCAACGAATCTTGTCCTAACAAATCATTGGGACACTTTTTATTAGTTTTTAAAAATAATTTTCACCGCTAAAAAACATGTTATCTTTAACTTATAATCAATTTTAAACAAAAAATTTTCCCATTACAAAAAAAATTATATGATATCCAATCACCAAATTAATTTTCAAATTTCCTTAGAAAACACAATAACTATTTACAAAACCGACCCCTTTCCATTTTAAACTAAGCTTTCCAAAATATAACAGTATAAAACCCATTTGAAAAGATTATATCACCTATAATATAGTATAATATTTATAAATAAATATATATATATATACAAGGAAATAAAAAAAATACTATATTATTTGAAAAAAATTTTCATAATAGAAAATATGACTATTGATTATAATAATCGTTTTACAAATAAAAAATAAATTATTATATTTTTTAAAATATTTTCAACACTGAAAAAAATATAATGAATAAAATATAAATAATGGTTCCAATAAACATGAAAAATAAAATGATCGCACCGATATGATGGATGGGATTTTATGTGTTTTGTTTGACATAATATTTGTCAAATACTTAGGATCGATAAAATGATTAATGAAAAAGTACCATTATAAAAGAAACAGTTATGGCAGTTACTGAGTGGGGTGGGAGAGGGAACCTTCAAATTTTAAATCCATAGACATCAAAAGAATTAAATATATTATATTATTGAGATTTATAATGTTATCCTAGGATAGATGCATGGTTGTAAAATAACGATAATAGAGAAGAAACATAGGAATAAACAAAACAAAGAAAGTGAAAGAGGATGAGAAAGAAACAAATTTATCAAATAGAGCTAATCCCCAACAAACAACATCATATAATTCTCAAGTTCGAGTATAATGAATTAGTTGGTGGCCCCAGGTAGAATTAATTTCATTAAAGAACTCAAATAAAATCATGATTCTCTCAATCAAACAAAGAAAAGTGATTTGTGAAGTCTCTTACTCATAAAAAATCAAGGAGGAATGAATCAAGACTTAGAGCTCATAGGAGATGCGAAGAGGGTTAAAAGTTTATCCAAGATGATCTTGAGGAAATCAATTTAACATGATGGATTATTTCATCAGAAATATCCCTAAATAATAGGGTAGATATATGACCCTAGTTAATTTTTATTCCCATCCACCTTTAGAGTAATTAAGTCATTCTATCATGGTTTGATTTAATAGAGGTATTATCACTTATAAAAACACCAAATAAAATTAGTAATAAGATAATCATTGGAATTTCTATGGTTTTTATAAAAAAAATATTTCCTTTAATAGTAATACAAATAAAAAAACTATACATGTATATATTTGATAAATAAATGAACTATAAATCCACATTTTTTTCAATTAAAAACACACACATATAAATATTTCCGTCAATAATTAATCACTTGTAAAATAAATTTAAAACACCCCTTAAATACTATTATAAGTATTGTAATAATAAAATACACTACCAATAAAGTTTCATAATTAAAATTAGAAATTAAAACATTACCCATTATTTTTATCAATAAAATATTAAAATAGGTGTTAAACTATGGGTAGGGGATTCATCCATTTTCAACCAATTCATATAGTATTGTGTCTTACATATCAATTTATGCCATCATTCATCTTCATGATAAGGCTCAGGTTTTATGGCTTACCTATTCCATTCAAAAATCCAACAATCATCAATCTTATTACTATTTTTTTGGTTTTTAACTTTTTCCTACTTAAAAAACTTACACAGTTTCTCATCCTTTATATCCTCACATTTGTGTTGATATAAACCCCTTTAATCCAACACTAATGGTTTATTGGATGGAAATCTAAGGTGATTAAATATTTAAAAAATCTATTCAGTTTAAATTACAGGTGGATTAATATTTAATGAAATTTATCTTTATAATATAGTTAAAATTATATTTGTGAGGAAGAAAATCACACTTGAAGTGCATTATGGAATCCTTATTGGGTGAGGTAAGGATAATTAAGGTATTTATTCACAAAAAGTTCCTCATATAATTCAAAAACTCTATGAACAAAATAAGAAGACAAGGTGACAAAGGGTCAATTTGAAAGCCCCCTAGAGGGTTACACATTAACCTATAACATCACCATTAATAATGAATGTGGTGGATCCAGTCTGAACAACATAGACCTAAACCAATCAATAATGTAAGAGAATGATTGAGAAAGAAATACAATTCAGGAAAAAGGTGCAAAAAAAAGGAGGCCATAAAATAAAAACAAGATTCATTAAAAAAATAAAGGAAAGTAAATATACAAGAGTATTTACATGCTTTAGACCTCATAAATACTACATACATGGATATATGAGGGGATACATATCTAAATGGAAGAAGCAATTAAAGAGGAGATGAAATAATCTCATACCTTTGATGTTGAGAGGATTGATTTGTTGATGAAGAGCGGTAGGGGTTTGGTTCCATATGGATTCTATTTCATGAGAACTTGAAGAGATGAGGGAGGAGGACTCTATTAGGGTTCAATTTAAAACATCGGGTGTGGCTTTTATCAACAGTTTCAAAAAAGTGCTGATAAAGATACAATTTATCAAGGATAAAATAGAATGCACTAATAAAACTATTCTTTATCAGCACCAAAATTCTAGGTTTGATAAAGGGTTGTTTTAACATTGCTAAAAAAGTGCTCCTGAAGATCTAATCATCATAATATACATATATTTATATATAATTACAATTATAAATAAAAATATTTTTAAATATTTGAATATATTTGTATATATATTTATATTATCATATATATATATATATATAAAATTGCAAATATAAAAAATATATTTATAAAATTATAAATATAATAAATATAATAAATATATTTATTATATTTTTATAATTATATATATATATAATTATAAATAAATATATTTATATCTATTCATAATTATAATTGTAAATAAATATTTATATATTTATATATATAATTATTTATTTATATATAAATTAATATAATTATGCATATGTATTTTTTAATAAATAAATATATATATAAGATTAAAAAAAATATACTTACTATTTAAATATATTTAATTTAGTTTAGTAATTATTTAAATATTTATTTATTAATTTCTAATTATAATTATAAGTAAATAGATTTAAAATATTTATGTATAAATATATTTATAATTATAAATATATATATTATTTAAATATATTTATTATATTTTTTAATTATTGATATATATATATATATTTATAATTATAATTACAAATATTTATATTTATAAATTATTTAAATATAAATATAAATATATAATTATAAACATTAAAAATATATTTATTATTTAAACATGTTTATTATAATTTTATAATTAGTTAAATTTGTATTTATTAATCTAAAATTGTAATTATAAATAAATATATTTCAAAATTATTTATATATGGTTATAAATATACTTACATAAATATATATAATTTAATATATAATTATGAATATAATAAATATATTTATTATAATTTTATAATTATTTAATTATATATATATTTATAATTTCATAAATACTTTTTAAAAAGTTATATATACTTATAATTTTATTATTCATATATTCAATTAGTATATTATTAAAAAAATCATTTTAATACTTTAATTATATAAATTTCAAACATATTATAAATGTTAAAATTTAATAAATAAAAAACGAATAAATATTATTCAGATAAATTACAAACATGTTGAAAATGTTACATGTACGACAAATAAATATATGTATTAATAAACCAGAAAGAATATTATAGAATAATGTTCAAGGGGATGAAACTGTGAATGAGGAGTTGATCCCGGGATGTACAAGTTACTATGTGGATCGCTGCTTTGTGTGGCGTTCCTCCGCTTCTCGAAGCATCTTGTGAAAAAAAATAGTTTGTGGGATGAGGTGGTTTCACCAACACCTGCTAATGAAACAAAGTTGTTTGTAAGGTTGTACAATGATTTTATCCCACCCTCCCTAAATGAATGTCCCCGTGAACAAAATCAATTGTGGGATGACACAGTTCTGCCAGCGCCCATAGGTGAACCAAAGTTGTTTGTGGGGTCAGGAAATTATTTCCTCCTCATTGAATGTATGCCCCCAGGAATGAAATCATTCATGGTCTGGGGCATCCCCCTGGGCTCTAGTAAAAGAAGAATCGTGGCCCACCATAGGCGACCAACAATTCCAATACTCAGTCTCTCTATTCCTCTATAAAAGAACCCTGAGGGAAACCAAGGGAGGAGGAAAAAAAGCCAAGATCGTAGTAATAAATCCCAAACGATAGCCAAAGAATGGAGCTTTGTATTCCCGAATGGTAAAAACCCACCACATAGAATTAAGGGAGAAATAAAAGAACGTCCGACCAACTACAAACTTGAAACCCTTTGCGGACACCATTCCTCAAGGAATAAATGGATGTTTCCTTCATAGACTATCACCCCACATAGAAAAACACTATATGGGTGGAACCTTTCCCCACATGGTTAAGCGCTATGTGGGAGGAATGTGGCCCTGCATTGCAAAACGCTACACGGAAAGAACATAGTCCCACATATCTCCATGCTATATGGACGATACCCTCACCCATGTAGAAACATTATACATGGAGGGAACCCAATCCCGCATAAGAATGTGATATTTAGAGTGGGGCCCCTAGGGTGTTCTGCGCTCCAGCTCCCATCACTCCCTTCCGTCGTCACATTAGGCCCTATATTGGACCCTCTATGAACCAGTCCAACAACATCAAACTAACGCCTCTTCCAAATCCTCTTAATATGTTTGATCAGAACATAAGACACTTCATAATTTCCTATCAAGTTAACATACAAGTGGTAAGAAGAGTCACATGGGTAACCTCTACAACAAGAAAACCCTCAAAATTTCTTCGGGTCTATATTCCTATGGTAACAAGGGTTCTGACCTTGGAGGTTCTCATTTTAACCACCTGGTTCTATGAGGGGAGGTTGAGGATCAAAATTTCTATTCCCTTTGTCTAGGAATTAGATCCTCCCCACCCAGAACCAATTTAAGGGAATCCCTCCAAGAGTAATCCCCTAGTATTTCTTGAAGAAGGTGGAACTCTTTCCCCTTTTCACTAGACCGGGATATAGATGGATGGATCACCATATTTGACTATCCTAGAAATGAAAATAAATGATGAGACATACACCCTCAAGTCCAATCCCCCCCCTTTGTGATTCAGCACATTGTCCATTAGTGGAGAGGGTGTATTGGGTGATCTTCAGATCCACTACTTCCTCTTTTTTCTCACATCGATCATGACTCACATGCGCTTGGGTGTTAGTGGTGATCATAACACCCACATGATCCCAATCTAAATGGTCCTTCTCCATAGATGTAATACCCAACCTCTATTCATATGGGAAGCCTATATGGTATAATCCCAAATCATATCTACTCAAATGGGACTTCTCTATAAATGTAAACCCAAAAATCTATTCAAATGGGAAAGTCCCATGCGTAATAACCAACCACCTGCACCTATGAACCTCCTATAAGGTGTATTACCCAACTTACCGAACTACATGGGTGTTGATTCCCGACTAACTATGATACGTGGGAAGCCTCCCTAAGATACAGACCCAGCACTGAAATTCACCCTAATGTTCTCTAGGCAACATTCCCAGTATGATCATATCCACCTAGGAGACCACATCCCTTCCAGGCCCCCTAGGCCACCTCCACATAAGTCCCACCCCATCGTTGTCCAAGCACCCTTCACCTACACATCCTTTCCACATGGTGTTAAATTGTATGGTTAGGTCCTTGTCACATGACCTTAAAATGTGATGTGCCTTATTAATTGAAGATGAATTATCTGGGTTCTGATTCATTTCATGAGGATACATAGAAAGCCCATTATATGGGTTTGATCTCGACATTACAACATATTTATTCTCCCAAGATGATAGAAAACTCTAAAGTGCCTCACTATATGGATTAAAATCAGCATCTTCCTAATAAATAAACAAATAATCTATAATCCGTCCATAAAAGGGTACCATTGATAGTGATCCTCATATACATACAGATATCCCTATTAATGAAGAAACTCAGATATATATATATATATATATATGTGATTCCTAAACCATGTGTGTTCATATTTGATCGCTAACTTAGGGTGATCTACGTATATATTATTGGAAATGATCAAATTATTTGAGAACATATCTTAAATCTATATGAGAGTCCCAGAATATGCAATAGTGTCCCCCAAAAGGGTTTGATGAGCCCAAATTCCAATCCCCTCAAATAATGTTATTTCATAAGTGTCATTGGCCATGTTATCCAATAAAATATTACCATTAGAAAGCAGGTCCTTTAGTTTTCATAGATATGAGAGACATTTGGTGTTTCCAGATCCATGAAAAAAACTCATTATAAATCATTCTAAGGTGAATTACCCAACTTTGGTGATTGAACACAATTCAACCCCTTGTAATCAATCATTAGGAGACAAAAAAAATATTTCATAAAAAACAAAATGGTGAACCTAATGTAAATCCCTAACCAATATGGCAGTTTTACCCCCCATCTGGAACCTTTCACATCTGAAATGGAAGTACTCCAAATGAGAACATAAATTACGCATGTGGTCATGAGATTGTACTTTAAATATGTTTTGTTGTTTGTAATTGTCACATATATTACATGTACTCTTCTCCAAACTCTCTTCAATCTAATGACGTCTCACCAGATTTTGTGAACATGTGCATCAGTGACTGCATAGGTCGAGTCCTCAAAAAATACAAGGAAACCATCACCCAACAACTGTATTCAATGTTGGGTTTTAAATGCATTGGTCTAATAGTACCACCATAATGATACTATCACATCCCTATAACTACCTCTACAAGACTTATAGTCTATGAATCCCTGCCATCTATCCACCCAGTGACAGTCAACAGTCTAGGAAAAAATGTCTCTGGTATCCATCTAAAACCATTTTAGGAGCCTATCCCTAGAACATGACAATGAGTTCCTCCCTTACCTTAGAGAGGCTAATGAAGTGGTTACCCGTGACATCAACCTAGCAGCACAAGAGTCACACCCACATGTCATTTCTGAAAATCATTGTTTCCAATTCCGTGTGGCCCAGTATCCTCACCATGAAGAAGATATCACCCAATGGGCCTTAACCAAGGTCAAATTGAACAAGTCCCCTTGGATGGTCTTCCAGGGGAAATGATAAAACAATATGGAACAAGAAATCATTCTAATTCCTAATGAAGAATCCTACAATCTAAATATTGTAACAACCCACGTGTAGTTGTATATTGCTGCTCAATATCATGAATCCCATCATACAAATACGGTGGAAAACCACAAGAATATGCACATTCATTCTCATTCACATCAAGCCCTATATGAAGAAAGGAATAAAATTACAAGATAATGAAAATACATGATAATTCACATGAATCCATATAGACAAATTTGGAAAAAAATTATAGGTAGACGCAAATTCCTACTAATGCATATGAATCCCATCAGTGACATATGGTAGAAAACAATGTGCATATGCATGTTACTACTCACACTTATACAGACCATAATTAAAATATGATGGAAAATAAAAATTTTAAACCAATACCTACTAATGAACATGAATTCTCCAAATCAAATACGGTGGAAAATAATTTTTATATACACATTCCTTCTAATGCATATGAAGACAATTAGTAAAATACTGCGATAAACGAGGATAAGATGTATGTACCTACTCACTATTATCAAGACCTTTAGTTAAGTATGAAGAAAAATAAAAATCAAACACATATCTCTACTATTTCATATGAAATATGTTTATCAAATACAAAGGTAAATTATAGGCAGGCGCACATCCAAGCTAATGCACATCAAGACCATAAGTAAAATTTGGAGGCAACCAAATATGAGAAGATGAAAATTCCTACATATGAATATCAAGTTTTTCATTAAAATACTACAAAAATTAGAGAATATAGTTGGTGAATCCTAGTTTTATGTTAGATCTAGACTCATACCTCTTCCCCCGAACAGGTGAACTGTTAGTACATATTTATTTATCAGACATCGAAATGGGCATATATCCATGTTCCTACCAAGGATGTTTCTAAAAAAATCTTAGGAATGATGGAGGGTGAGACAATAATCCCAAGACATTTCCTATAGACATTCCAAGATTTCATCACATCTATGGAAATAGTGAAGAGTTGGTCCCCCAAACTCACCTCCTCAAGTGGGGTGACTCAACCACACATCAAGATAGTCACACATGAGCAGAAATGCATCCTTAGTCCCATCTAGGAGGGTTGTAGGAAATATTTCATGATAAATGGACAATAGGATCCTGCCCAAATACCCATTACAATAGGTGGACTCTAGTACACTTCGATGGCCTCTCTGGTATAGGCATATATCCCTGTCATAATTTTGGTAGATTATTAACAAATCCTAATGGAAACACAAGTGCCACTATACTTTTAAAATGTATATGAAGGCTTTCACTTAAAAATGGAACCAAACAGGGAAGATTAGTCATCCACCACCATGCAGACATCCTCAACCACAACAAAGGCCATTTTAACAAAACCCTCAAAAACCTGAGCCTGGATTAGAAGATATGATGAAACAAATGGCTTCCAACAATATCCAATTCCAACAAACCACTCAAGAAGCCATAAAATTCCTCAAAACCCAATTAGGAAAAGTAGCTAATTCAGTGGAAGAAATTCAAAGTCGTGGGTCAGGTAAACTACCATCTCAATAATTATTCACCCCTAGAGATAATGGAAATGTTAGTTCCATCACCCTTAGGAGTGGAAAACAACTTTACAGTCAAATAAATCCTCCATTAGGGTCATCCCCTCCTGATGAAACCGCCATCCCAACTATTAAAAATGTTCCAAATGTTAAAAAACCATGTCTTGAAAGAATCCCTCCCAAAGAAAAGAGTGTGGATGTCGATGAGTCTCCTAGACAATGCATTCCTCTTTTATTTCCCCAATGGGCCACCCAACCTAGAATAAAAAAGGAAACTAAACTCGATAAAGAAATTTTGGACACTTTCAAAAAAGTTTAGGTAAACATCCCCTTGATTGATTATTTGAAACAAATTCCAAGATATGAAATGTTTTTAAAGGATATGTGTACACATCAATGATGTATTCATGGTGATGAGAAGGTATTCTTGGGAGGGAATGTCTCAACATTGATAGAACCATCACATCCTACCAAATGAAATGATCCTAGAACATTCTTGATTCCATGCACCATAAAAAAGTTTTAATTATCTAATTCTATGATTGATTTAGGTGCCTATATAAATGTGATGTATCACTCCATTTACTCTTCATTGCAGGTTGGATAATTGAAGCCAACTAGGATAGTCGTTCAACTAGAAAATCAGAGTACAACACACCCTTTCGGTGTGTTAGAGGATTTTCTTACAAGGGTTCAAAATTTAAATTTTCTTACTGATTTATATATGCTTAAAATGGAAGACGATTGGATGAATAGACATTCCCTAATTATATTGGGGATACCATTCTTGAAAAAATCCTAAACCATAATTAATGTCCATAATAAAACATTATCTATGGAGTTTGTTGGGGACATTGTCCACTTCAACATCTTAGATTCCCAAAAACAACCCTCAGAAAAACATTCATCTCTCTCTGTTAATTCTATAGATATACTCCCTTTCCTTGAGAAAACATAATTTCATTCCCCTGATCCCCTTTCTGAGTATTCTTCATTGATATAAATGCTAGGAAATTATTCATGAATTGATTGTTGTAGTAGTCTAGAGAGATGTAATGCATGTTTGTTTATTGATGATTTCTTGAACTCTGAGGATCACTAAACCATTAATGATACTGCTAAACTTGTAAAATCTCATTACTCTATTGAGGATGATACCATTGAGATTTTAGATGAGATCAATGACCTCTCACTTTAACACACACTTCCATAAATCCAAAGTTCACCTGAATTGGGACTAAAACAACTGCCTCAAGATTTAAAATATTCATATCTTGAGAATGGAAACAAGTTTCCCATCATCATTTCGAGTTCACTCCCTCCTGAGCATGAATTGAGACTTTTTGAACTTTGGAGGGAGTATAAACAATCTTTGGGATGGACACTTTCTAAAATTACAAGTATTAGGCCCTCAATGGGCACACATCATATTTTATTAAATGATGAGGCTAAACTAGTGATGTAGTCACAATGTCGACTAAACCCAAACCTCCTAGAAGTTGGAAAAAAGGAGATATCAAAATTTTTGGATTCTGGAATCATTTACCCCATCTCTGATAGCCAGTGGGTTAGTCCCATTGAATTTGTTCCTAAAAAAACTGGCCATACGGTAACCAAAAATGAAAAGAATGAATTGGTTTTAACTCATGTGCATAATAGTTGGTGTATCTGCATAGACTATTTTCGACTAAACCAACACACTAAGAAGAACCATTTTCACATTACCATTCATTGGCCAAATGCTAGAGATGATAGAGGGTAAGTCCCACTACTATTTCCTAGATGGGTATTCTGGATACATTCAGATTCATATATCCCCTAAGGACCAGGAAAAGATGACCTTCACATGCCCCTTTGGCACATTTTCATATAGGGGATTCGATTTGGGTTTTTCAATGCTCCGGGTACTTTCCAGTGATGCATGGTTAGTATTTTTTTTTGATTAACTAGAGAATTGCATTGAAGTTTTCATGGATGATTTCATTGTGTATGGATCTTCTTTTGATGATTGTTTAAGTAGTTTAGGATCAGTCCTATGTCGCTGTATTGAAATTAATCTCTAATTGAATTATGAGAAATTCCATTTCGTGGTGCAAGAAGGTATAGTTTTGGGGAATGTCATTTATAGGGATGATATACAAGTAGATAAATAAAAGTTGTATGTAATTCATTCCTCACCATTCCCTAAAAATGTATGGGATGTGTTATCTTTCCTAGATCATGCTGGATTTTACCATTGTTTCATTCATGAATTTAGAAAAATTGCACTCCCCCTATCCCAATTTCTCCAAAAAGGAAATGATTTTTTTTTGAAAAATAATGCAAGGAATATTTTAATAAATTAAAAAGGCATCTCACGTCACCCATGGTAATTGAACTACCTCAGTGGGATTTACCATTTGAGATCATGTGTGATGCTTCTAACTATGCATTTGGGACAGTCTTGTCACAAAGGGTTGACCAAGCACCACATGTCATAGCTTATTCCTCACGCACACTGGACCATTCCCAAGTAAAATACAAAACAACTGAAAAATAATTCCTTTCCATAGTGTTTTCCTTGGATAATTTAGGCCCTAACTTTTAGGTACCAAAGTCATTGTATTCTAAGACCAGTAGCCCTATGGTATATTCTAAAGAAACCGGAAGCCAAACCATGTTTCATCCACTAGTTGCTCCTCTTTCGTGAATTAAATCAAGAAATTAGAAATAAAAAATGGGCATAGAATGTGGTGTCTGACCATATCAGTAGGATTCCCCCATACTCGTACATTGACTCATCACCCTGTATTTCTATAAATGACTTGTTACCCGATGAGAAATTGTACCAATTGTAAGACATTATTCCTTGGTATGTCGAAATTGTAAATTATTTGGTAGAATCTTTCATTCCTACTGATTTAAAAAAAATCCAATCGTATAAAAAATTACTCTCATTGGTACATTTGGGATGACCCCTACCTATGTCCCATATGTAGTGATCAATTACTTAGGCTTTGTGTTCTCGATATCGAGTATCATTCTATCCATAGATTCTATCAAACCCTTACTTGTGGGGGCCACTTTGGTCCCCAGTGAACTGCTCGCAAAATCCTTGATTCTGGTCTCTTTTGGCCATCACTTTTTTTTTGTATTCCCATGATTTTTTTTAATATCGGCCTAGTTGTTAAATAATGGATAATTTCTATAAAATAAATAAAATTCCATAACAACCATTGCTCTTTCATGAAATTTTTGATGTTTGGGACATTGACTTTATGAGTCTATTTCCCAATTCCCTTAGAAAACTGTACATTATTCTGGAAGTTGATTACAAGTCAAAATTGGTAAAGGCATGATCCTCAAGGATGGATGATTCCAAAATAGTTGTATAATTTCTGAGAACCCAAATTTTTTGTAGGTCTGGCTTACTTAGGTTCATCATTAGTGACTAGGGTTCTCAATTATACAAACGAACAATGTAGTCACTTTTGAGTCAGTATGGGGTTGGTCATCGAGTGTATACTACATATCACCCACGGACCAATGGTCAAGACAAGGTGTAAAATAGAGCTGTAAAACAATTTCTTGAAAAATGGTTCAACTCAATAGAAAAAACCGGATTCCTAGACTTGATGATTCATTATGGGCTTACCATACTGCTTCTAAAACCCCAATTGGAATGTCACCTTATAGGCTTGTTTTTGGAAAGAGTTGTCACCCCCTATTGAGATTGAGCACCGCACCTAATAGGCCATTAAAAAATTAAATTCTAACCTTTCTGATGTAGGTTCTTAGAGGAAGTTACAGATACAAGAGTTGGAGTAAATGCATAGAGATTTATATGAGAACTCTAAAATTTATATGGAGCGAACCAAGGCTTCCCACAACTGGCTTATCAATCATTTTCAGTTCCAAATTGGGAAGAAGGTCCTCCTCTACAATGAAAGGCTGAAATTGAATCCCATAATATTTGTTCCTGCTAGTTTAGACCATTCAATGTTACTAATGTCTTTCTGTTTGGTGTTTATCAAGTTCAAAATAATAAAACCAAGCAATCCGTCACTGTAAATGGGAAGTGGTTGGACCTATTTCATGAAACCATTATGGAGTCCCCAATGGAGGAACTCCATGTTCATGAAGAAACCTATGAATGACAGCCACTAGGTTTTATCCTTCCTTCGTACATTCTATTTTTTTACAGTGAGGAAACTGCATGTTCTATGTGTGAGGGGATGGGTACATTCCTGGGTTATTTAGGATTTTTCATCAAATTGTTTTCTCTCTTTTCTCTCTTGTTGAATAACAGTGTCACTTGTCCCCTTGTTTTATCCTTATCTTTTGTGCCGGAATTTTAATTTCATCATTAAATAAGATGTATGCTTTAAAATAATTTCAAATCATTTTTGATTCTTGATTTGGTTGTGTGAAAAATTCCATTGTTTTTGGAAAAATGTTTTTCAAATGAATGTTGATATGAAATCTTTTTCTAGAATTTATATTTTCAAATCATTCTTAGTTGTTTAATGAATTTTTGAAACCCATACCTCAGTAGCACTGACCAATATTTTAATCCCTTTCTCGAGAGACATTATAAGTCCTTTATTGCATATTATTTCTTTTAATCACTTTCTTGAGAGTCTCAGGTCATGTAGAGAAACTAGAACTTACCTCAATTCTATTTGAATCCATAAGATTCAAGCGTGCTACATTCATGATAGAGGCCATCATTCATTGAAAATCCCTTTGAACAATTAACCTCTATTTTTTCCACCTTGACATTTTACCCTTCTTAAGCCTTAATAACCATGAAATTCCTATTCGGTATCCACATTACAACCTTATTTATCCCTTCCTACCCATATTTTGTGTACATTATTGTTTTACTTTTAGCAAGTGTGGGGGAGAGGGTGTTTCTATGGAAATTAACCGGAATGAATCATTGTTGTGGGTTCATAGAAAGGGTGCCTACATTTTCCTTGGGAAGTGGATTCACAAGCCATATTGTATCATTGTTTTAAAAATATTACCTCTTTATCTATAATGAAAATTGTAAAAAAAAAGATAAAATAGTTCGGGACATTGAAAAAAACATAACAAAAAGAAAAAAACTAATGGAGAAAAGATGAAGTTTTTTCATTATTATTCACTGATCAGTTGTGACCCACACAAATATAAAATGGGGATACTGAGTTGGAAGCGATACAATTTTTTAGGGGATGAGTGTGTACATTCATTGTGAAAACATTTGGGATTTTGACTTGTTTTGTACTTTATAGATTAAATACTTTTCTCCGCCTTATATTTTTTATACATTAAATCCGACTAACTCTTGAACCTCAAAATAGCCTATTAGAAGTCCTCTTGAGTAGCAAACTATTTTTTTCCAGTAGAGAAATTAGAATCTTGGTAAGCATATGGTAAGATCACATGAACTCTGTGGAAATAGAATAACTCCACTTTCATATGTTCCATGAGTAAAGAGGGAAAATTTATAAGTAAGGTAGGCTGTGACATGTTTCATGGGTGAAAAAATAATGTAGAACAAATTCAAATGTGAGAGAAGAAAAATGATAGAAAAATTGATTTCATAAACGAGTCATGATGAATTTAATTTCATAAGAATCTTGTAACTTTTCTCTCCTTTGATATTGGAACAAGACTTGGTTAGGATA
Source organism: Viscum album (assembly GCA_963277665.1). Classification (NCBI taxonomy): domain Eukaryota; kingdom Viridiplantae; phylum Streptophyta; class Magnoliopsida; order Santalales; family Viscaceae; genus Viscum; species Viscum album. The sequence goes on from OY728134.1 coordinate 425,547,421, forward strand.
TAGGACATTTCCTAGGAGTTCAAAAGTTTAGGTGTGGGGGTGTGATGACACCGCAATTCACAATTTCATTTTCACCCTTACACCATTGTATTAAACTGAATTTGTATTGTAAATATCAAATATAATAACAAATTTCACTTCATGTATGATTAATTTTTTTTATCATTGTTAAAAGGGGAAATTATACTTGTTTTGAAATTTTCATTAAAGGTGTAGGTGATTTGGAGGCCCTGGAGATGATCTAGAAGAAAAATTGGCCAAACTTTATGACATCCCATGGAAATATGTCCACTGTTTTGATCATTAAGATAATTCCATACATTCAAATGGGTTGAAACATTGTTTTCCTCTCCAAAACATCATGGGATACAACTCTTCTTAAGTAACCTAAGCCCCATTCATCCATTATGGGTCCCATAAAAACCATTCTGTCTAGTGTAAATAATCAGTACGAATTCAAAAGTTTGATTTGGTATTTTGACAATATCTCCCAATAAAATGTCCAATGGCCTCCAAATTTTACATGGAGACATTAAATAGGATGTCAAAAAACTCTCTTCTTTTTTCTAAGTCGTGATATGGTAGTTTACTTGTTAGAAACCGAGAATCAAATTTTATCAAAAAAACTGGGTGCTTAAAACCACTTACAGTTTTGGCTATAAAATGGAAACAAGGGAACTTCGTTTGAAAGTTCGAACTAGGATCCACACACTACTATTTTTGATACCATGAAATTTATCCTCATTAAACTAGAATTTTTGGTGGCCCCTATCCTCATAGGGGGATCAAGGATGAAGAATTAGTTCCACCCTACTTTCCTCCTCCTCTTAATGTTGGGATAATCAGTGGGTGTTCATTGTGAGGGTTCTACACATCTTGTAAATAGAGTTATAGAACTTGTAATAATACTGGTTTTATTTATTTTGGGTTTGAAAACATTTCATTCATAAGTATCTTACATTGATTTATCTTTTTTTATTTAACCGAATGAAATGCACTTTACTTTTAACTGATTGGTGTGAGGTTTTGAGTTCATGACTTATGTTGTTATGATTGGACAATACAAGAATATTTTTCTTCCTCACTTATTTTATATTTAAATTTGTTTTGGAAGCTATTATACTGTTCATGTGATCTAGACCTTGGTTATACGATTGTTATATCACGGATTGGATCAATGTTCTTTGATATAAGAGCTTTGAATGTAATCAAGATTCTGATTAATTTAAAACAAAGACTTACATAAAACCTTAATTAATATCTGATAATAATGAACTTTAAATGTGTGTAGTGAAATAAAAATTAAAACTTTTTTCTCATCATTATAAAACACCACCTTTCCTTATCAACTATTAAACTCTTTAATTAAGTCATTTTATTTTTAAAACTATTTTCAAAACGACCCCCAATTTTAGACATTTTTTATTAAAAACACACATTCTAAACCTATCAACGCTTCTTGAGAGACATCCGAGGGTCTTACCTATACTATAAATAAATCTTACAAACATTACCAATTTTACAGGTAGCTACAAAGTGGTCAATTTTCAATAGGATGAGGAATGGTTGATAAGGATTGAATGTTTGTTCAATTTCTTGGAGACACTTGATGAGATCAAGGTGGTGTGTGCCGCCTTAATGCTAGAGGGACAATCAAGGATATTGTGGTACATGATGGTTACTGAAAGGAAACATGAGGGACTAGAGTGGAAAGATATCAAATTTATTTTTACTAACCAATTCTATCTATATTTGATTTAATTGGCCAAGGCTATTGAGTTTTTAAAACTCAAGTAGGAAGAAATAACTGTGACTGGGTATTCAAATTGATTTTCCAAGATTGTATAGTTTTCACCAGAGATTATATCTAATGAGAGGATTAAGGCTCGATGGTTCGAGTTGGGAATTCAATCACATATTATTTCTCAGGTTTTCTTATTGAATATTCCTTCGTATAATGATGTGCTGGATAGATATTTGATGGTCAAAATGGACATGTCTGGAAAGTAAGGATTTATGGGAGTTCAATTTTATCCCAATGGAAGTGTGAATTCCTCTAAAAGAAATAAGAAGTATGACGATTCTCCTGGTGGATATCAATAATAGGGTTGTTATATACCTCATACAGTTCCTATAAGAGGCCCTTTGATATGCTACCAGTGTGTCATGCTAGTGAATTCGAAGAGGGTTTGCACTGAGGCACCTAAGTAATGTGGTTCTTACAGGCCCTCAAGTAATCTCTAGAATTTTTTCCATTTATATTTCACTCTATATAGTGTAATTATATCATCAAAACCTCCTCAAACTATAGAAAAATCATATTCTTCATGAGAAAATGGGTCAAAGTCACAAGCATATGTAACATAGCTTCTTCACGTAGTGGAAGAGTCCTCAGAGGAAGTGGCTATGGGTCCATTGACTATGAGAGGTACCATCACTATAGCTTCATCATTAGTAACTGGTTTATTTTATACTGTTGAATCTCACTCACTCATTTCTACCTATATTTTTAATCCTCTTAATCTTAATATGGAGATTTTATCTTACATGATGGATATTAATGAACCACATGGAATAAAGAGAGATCAGGGTCTCCGTATTCCTACTCGAGTTTTCTCTTTATCATATTTCGAGATTGTTTTTTATTTTCTGGTACTCAACATGAAACCCCTTGGCCACATTTTTAGTATGGATTGAATCATTTTAAAAAAATAATGAATTTTTCTTATCTTTTATTGGTCTTCTTTACTTCACCTAGTGGGGTTTTCTAGATCATTCATGGAGAATGAGATCTGAGGTTGAGAAGAGTAGGAAATTCTTATCTAGAGTTGGGGAAAGTGATAACTGTGTTTTCTTTTGATATGGGGTGGGAATCATTAAGAGATGTTATTCCTCGAGTTTTTGTAAATTTTTCCTGATGTTTTTCCTTCTAAATTCTATGGTTCGACACCATTAAGGTAGGTAGAGTTCTTTGTTGATTTATTGTTAGGTACTTAGCCAGTATCAATTATTTCTTACCATATGGCACCAGATGAAATAAAGGAATTGAAGACTCTGTTAGATGATCATTTAGAGAAAGGATTTATACCCCTGAGTGTGTCAAATTGAGAAGCACCAATTCTCTTTGCTAAGAAAGATGATGGTTCACTTCGGATCTGTGTTGATTACCGGAAGTTAAATCAAGTAATGATAAATAACAAGTATCCAATACCATGAATTGACAGTCTATTTGACCATTTGAAAGGGTAAAAGTGGTTCTTAAAGATTTATTTTCTATTTGGTTACCATCATATGAGTATAAAAGAATCTATCATTCATAATTACACCTTCTAGAGTAGGTATGGCCATTATGAGCACATTTACATGCCATTTCTCTAACTAATTCTCATATCATCTTCGTATTTTCAATGAACATTATTTAAAATGGTCATCTTGATACCTTTGGGGTAGTATTTGAAGATGATATCCTTAATTACTCTATGTTCGAGGAGGATCATGTGCGTCATCTGAGAGGAGTTTGGGAATTTTTTAGTTGTCACCATCTTTATTCCAAGCTATCAAAATGTGATTTATGTATTTGGGAAGTGAATTTATTAGGGCATGTGGTGTTAGAATATGGAATCTCAGTTGATCTTGAAAAGGTGAAAGTTGTTATGACATGGGAACAATAATGAAATTTCATCAAGATTCAGAGCTTTTGGGGTTTAGCTGGATATTATTTTCAGTTTGTTATGGAATTATCAAAGTTAGATTCTCCTATGGATTCTGTAACTTAGAAGGGAGTAAAATTTTATTGGGATGAGAATTTTCATTCTTTTTTGAACTAAAACATATTTCGACTACTACACCAAAGATGTATCTTCTAGTGGATATTCGAGGCTATGTGGTCTTATATGATGCATCTAGTTCTTGTTTGGGTTGAGTTATTATGTAGGGTGATAATGTCATTTCTTATGGATCCAGTCAGCTTAAGTCACATGAGAAGAATTACCCAAACCACCCAAATGGCCCGAAGGCCTTATTTTTGTGGATTTTTTTGATAACCCCCTTTCAAGGGATGAGGGGGAACCCTTACAAGCCCCATAGGCTTAGAGATTATATGACTTGTATGTTTTAGAGGAAATATCCAGACAATAAGTACTTGGAACTTCTCCTCCCCACCTTCTATTTCATGATGTCATCTCTCCACCTTTTCATGGTTGTTCACCTAGTCTTCCCGTTCTTTCACAGGTTGGTCCCAATGGAAATTCCATAACCTCTATTTCTTCCAAATCTATTAGACACTTCTATAGTGAATGTGATTTCTCTGAATCCTCATATAATGTCTGCTCCTTATAGAGACTTCCTGGTCTATTAAGTACAGTTTCAGGTGGCCCAAAATCCATGAGGTGGCCCTACATCCTTAAGGTGGCTCGAAGGCCTTGAGGTGGCATGAAAGCCTTACTATCCTGAAGGGATTGGGTGAATTGAAGGCCTTTAATGACCCAAGGACCAAACCGATGGACCAAAATCCCGATTGGATGAATTTTTCTTGGCTACTACAGTGCCAAATAGTACCTACTATAGTAATGCTATAGTGCTTGCTACAATACTACTACAGTTCCCCAGAAATTATCTCTCCGCCCATATTTGAACTCAGGCCTCTTGGATGCACTTTTTGATTCCTCACTAACCCATGACTTGAACATGCACCTATGATGCATACACATAAGAGTTTGAGGTATTAACTTTATGAAGAAAGGTTTATTATATATTCTGACCATAAGATATTTATTTATATCATCTCTCAAAAATATTTAAATCTCTGCTATAGGAATTGGGTAGAATACCTAAAATCTTCTGAATTTGACATCACCTATAACCAGGGGAAATGGAATGTCATTGTAGATAGTTTGTGTAGGATATATCCAACTCAGGTAGTGAAAGAATCTTCAGAATAGTGGAATATGATGAATCTCATTGAATAGTTTCATATTGGAGTCTAGGAATCAGGGGCTGAGGTTTCTTTGGCCAGTGTTCAGTTCAAATACTCTCTTCTTGAGAATATTCTTCATGAAAAATATCTTAATGATGAGTTATATAGAATTAGACAATTTTTGTATGGTGGGGATATCATTCCTGACTATTCATTCTCCACCGAGGGAATTATATGATATAAGAAAGGTTTTTGGGCTATTAGTGATAAGAAATGTTTTTATGTGGGATGTCTATAATTCTTAGTCTGTGGTACGACAATAAGAATTAGATGTCTTAAGGAATGGGCCCGTAAGGGGCACAACGTTGCTCTGCTAGGGTTCTCGCGCCGGCTTCCCCTTCCCGGATCTACGCTCCCTCACCTTCCTAGTTCGACTGGTCGGGGTGGTGGTTATCTGTATCTACGACCTTTTTTGACTCGTTATGCGCGCACTGGTGTCTTTCTCTTTGACACAGTGTTGAATCTGCGCCTGAGTTCTTGGCCCTGTGGCCCGAGACCGTCCCCTTGTCTATATTTGGGCGTTTGAAGGTAGAGCATTATTTCTGTGGAGTTGTCGGATGGCGGCTTTGGGATCTGGTTTTCTTGGAGGGGATGAGGTTCTTTCTCTTCCGTTGATTCTTCTTTTTTTTTGAGTTGGGTTTCTTGATGTTTGCTGGGATGCGTTTTTGAGGTTGATTTGGTTTTGTTGGTTTGGGGAAGTCTGTTTCATGTTGTTTTGTATCGATCTGGTGGTGGATTTTGCTCGCCGATTTTGGCCTGGTTGTTTCTGGCCACTTAGGGCTTGAATCTTGGTCTGGTTTTTCATTGGTGTTGTTGAAAGACGATGGTGAAGCTTAACAGTGATCCGGTTGAAGCGGATGAATTGTTTTTACTGTTCGTTCAAGACAGGACATGGATTTTGCATCAGGGTTTGTTCTCTGGTGGACAGGATGAAGGTGGTGGTTTGACAGTGCTTCGGTGACATTGTCAGCTGATGTTTCCAGAGTCTTCCTATGGTGAACGGTGGCGAGTGGTGATGGATCTTGGTTTTCCAGTGATGACTCTTCCGGCGGTCTCACCGGCGACCAGCAGGGATGATGTGCGTGATTCGATGCAGTGTGACGGTTCGACCTGGAGTGACTACGATTTAGTGAAGGCGACGTGTGATGATGGGTTCGAGTCTCAGAGTGTGGCGTGTGGCTTTTGAGGAATTTTTTTTGGTGTGAATTTGAAATTTTAATTCTGGTTTTGGGAACTATTTTTATGGGTACCGGGAACCCATAAACTGGCTATTGGAAAAAGGAAAACAATGTTTCGGGTATAGTCTGTGGTGCACCCAAGAACCATGAAAATGTTTTATGACATGTATTGTAGATTATCGGAACAAGATATGAGACATGGAATTTAGCAATTTGTATCTTGTTTTATACATGCTAATGGGTCAATACCGAGCACAAAAATCCTTCAGGTTTACTTCAGCCACTATTGGTTCCTACTAGGAATTGGATGACATATCTATGGACATTGTGGTTGGTTTTACTCATACATAGAGAATTAATAATGTAATATGGGTTTTGATTGAAATGTTGAATAGTCATATCACTTTATACCTATTCTAGATATAACCAAAGTTGAGGAGTTTGGAAATATATATGTGAAAGATATTTTTTGTATTAATAGAGTAATGCCAACTATATTCTCAATAGGGATCCTCAGTTCACTTCTTTCTTTGGGAGAGTCCTTCAAGAGTCACTGTGATTTTAGGTCTATTTGAGGAAAACATACCATCAGTAGTCGGATGAAAAAAAGGTCTATTCAGATTTTAGAGTATATTATTCATGCTTGTGTTCTCCTATTTGGTGGATCTTGGGTTGATCATTTGGGGTTGTTTGAGTTTTATTATATCAATAGTTACAAGTCCATGATCAGAATGTCTCTTTTTTAGGCCTTGTATGGATAGACTTGTAGATCTCCATTGTGTTGGTCGGATATGGGTGAAAGTTCCTTGTTTGGTCCAAGATTGGTTCAAGAGATGACAAAAAATATTCAGTTTAATTTTTAGATAATGTTGAAATAATAGAGATGGTATAAAATCTTTTGTTGATCATCACCATAGATCATTGGTATTTTTAGTTGGTGATTAGGTGTTCTGGAAAGGTTAACCTAGGTTGGGTCATCAACGGATTGGTAGGAAATGGAAGCATGATCCTCATTTTGTGGGACCTTTTGAGATTTTTGAGTAGGTTGGAAAAGTATATTACCATTTAACACTTATACTATAGCTGATGTCGGTACATAACGTGTTCCATGTATCTTAGATTTAAATTTATCTATCTGATCTATCTCATGTTTTGAAATGGAGTGATCTTGAGGTTGAACCTAATTTTTCTGCGACTGCGCATCTAGTTAGTATAGTTGATTTTGAAACCAAGGTACTTCGTGGGAGGGAAATACATTTTTGGGTGTTATGGAAGTAATGTTCTGATTCCTATGACACTTGGGATATGGATCCACTAATGAGAGAGAAGTGGACTCATCTTTTTGGCATGGAATTTTCTTCATAGGCTTTCTGGGTATAGAAAGATTCTATAGTGGAGAGGTTGTAACATCATGTTAATTTTTTAAGGCATTCATAAACCCCTATTTTTATCATTCTTTTATTAGGTTACATTTGAGTTTCTTTTAGGTGAAAAATTGTAAATATTGAATGATTATAGATTTTCAATGGTTGGCACACGGTTTTCCCAAACTATGAACTTTTTTGGTGAAAACCATACAACCCAAGGAAGTGGGGGTTTTGCATAGTTAGCACATGATTCAAAAATACGTGCTCAACCAAGGAGAAACAATGAACATAGAAAAATATGGGAGCATGGTTAGGGCACACAGTTTAACAAAATGTGTGGCTCTTCCTTGGAAACTGTGAATACGGGTTTTAATTGATCTGAATTTTAATGTTAAACCCTAAGACCCCTGTTATTGGTGCCCGACAAACCTCCTTCAATATTAATTGATTTATTCTTACATGAGGGATCCCAAGAGTATTTTTCCTCTATATAACCCTATGAAAGAGGATATATTCTTAGAAAATGATGTTCGATCTTTCTTCAGTATGATTCTTCTTCATGTTCTCTTTATCCCACTCTCTCTCCTTTCCTCCCAAGGTTTTTTAGATCTCTATTTTGGTTGTAGGATATAATTCTCACTATTTTGGGTCTTGAAAATATATTCAATTATTGTATCTTTGTTTTTTTTGTTATTCTTCGATGTATCATGGTTAGGTCTTGGTGTTTTGAGATCTTCTGATCTCGTGATCCCATGGTTGGTGGTTCCATCATGATGTGTAATTTTTATTAACCCTTAATTTGTTGATCTAAATTATTATTTTTGATTTAAATGAAATTACATAATTTTTATTAAATTGATTTCAATTTATATAATTAAAAACACAATTCCATTTAATTTTAGGATTTTGATGATTTGGAACAAATTTTGGAAACCCCCTGAATTCCATTGAATTGGGGTGTATTTGTGGAATTTTTGGAAAACTATGAAAATTTATCTTGTTGAATTTAAGTTGAGAAATTAGTTTCATGGAAAATTTTATATTTTAAATTTTTGTATTGAAATATGTGAAATTTATTTGGTGGAATATATTTCAAAATGGTATTTAATGAAAATGGATTTAAATGATTTTTGTAGAAACCTTTGGGTTTTATCTTGGAAAATAGAATGTTTTTTTTAAAAAAAAGTGTAGGTTTTTGAATAGAAAATAGGAGTATTTGAAATTGAGAATAAGATGAATTGTATTTTATGAAGTCTTAAAATAAATTAACCATCATTATTTTTAATAGATAACATACAAGACTAGGTAGTTAGTAAGTTTTTGTGGAAACACTCTTTTGAAAAATTACACCATTCTAATACATAAATGTATCATGTCAAATCCTGAAGTGGATGGTGATGAATAAATTTTGGGTAGTGTCAAAGGGATGTGTGTATACTAATATTTTTTTTGTCCAACTTGGAGTGTGTGAGGATCTCATTGCTTGGAACTATCCAATATTTTTGGAATATGACCATGTGGCTCAATTTTTCATATATGTTATTTTTTATTGTAAACTTCTTATACATGCTTTATTAATTTATATAAAATATTTTCTATAAAATGATTTTTAAGCCATTTGTTTAAAATAATTTACATTATTTTAATTATAAATCTTGATTTTTTAAATATTCTTTTGAATCGTCCTGTCTATTTTACTTTTAAAATTGAAATCATCCCCTTTGTTAATTAATTTTTGGCATACATATATGGAATCATTGGTAAGAACCTACTAGGATATTAGCTCACACCCTACCCATGCCTTCAGGTTCTTGGAGATTTTATCCTTCCAAGTTTGAACATGGGTAAAGTGCCACAAGGAGGTGGTTATAGCTGTTGATCCTTAAACTTGGTGATTTGTGACCATTGTGACATGGGATTTTATCTTGTGTTTGGTGCCTTTTAGAAGTACATTGGACTATTTATTGATATTTGACTTCTGATACACTTCTCACTATGGAGTTTCCTCATATTTATAATGAATTATCATATTACATCTGTTCCGATTCTGGAGAATTTGTTCCCCCTTTCATATTGTATTGTGCTAGGTGATTATCTTCATCCCATGGGGTTCATGAATGCCCTTAAAGCTATGTTAAGGCTGACTCAATTATTAGGTTACCAGGGTACTTGGGCTAGTTCGTGATAATTCCACTTCTTTATCCTTCTATGGAACAATATGAATAATATAAATAAGAAAAAGAATTATAGGAGGAGGACCTTAGGGATTCCACTATAGAATTATAGGATGGCATCCATACCACCATTGATGAATTCTGAGAAATAATTATGGGTAAAAAATAAGACCCATGACCCATATTCATTACTAAATCCATGTCTTCTGATGTACAATTAGTATATACCTCATTACAAAAGCAGAATCAAGATGTGTTCACATAGAACTACAAAGAGATACTAGACCTTAATCCTGAGGTAGACAATCACCACCTAGGCCAGCCAGAGGACCATCAGGGTTATAAAAAGATAGCCAAAAGGATGCAACCAACACATGATGCCAAAATTCTGGTTGAATTTGACAATCTCATCAAATATAAATTCATTAATTAAGTCCCATAACCCAAATGGCTTACCAATATCATTCCCATAATGAAATGAATTAGAAAATTAGAGTTTTCATCAATTTCATAGATCTCAACCAGATTTTCCTAAACAATGACTTCCCAGTCCCGATCACTGAACTAATGATCGATGCAACAACTAAATATTAGGTTTTATCCTTCATGTATGGATATTTAAGAAACATTCAAATTTGAATTACCAAGGAAAAGGAAGAATCAACCACCTTCAGGGCCCCCAGTGATGTTATTTTCTATCAGGTAATTCCATATGGCCTAAAGAATGTCGACGCTACGTACAAATATTCTATCCATCACATCTTTAAACCCTTATTGGGAAATTTTATTGAATTCTATATTATTGACCTTGTGGTTGAATCTCAAACTCTTAGACCACCTGGTGAATCATGAAACAATCTCCATCAAAATTTGACAACAAAATCTAAATATGAACCCCATAAAATGCGTTTTCAGTGTTACGTTAGGGAAATTTCTCAGCTTCTTTATATGACATCATGGAATCAGAGTCGACCTTGAAAAGTTAAATTCTATACTTGAAATTTCACCTCTTCACAACCTCATAAAGTTATAGGAATTTAATGAAACTTGGCTTATATTCGATGCTATATAGACAACCTTGAAGGAAAATATCTTCCCATCACTAGTTTGATGAAAAAGTTGTAAAATATTAGTGGACTAAGGATTTTCATGAGGCATTCGATAGTCTCCAGAAATATCTCTTGAGCCCTCTAGTGATGATGTTGATTGTTGAATTAATTCCTCTTATTTTTTATGTTACAACCTTAGAGAGATCATTATGTGCCTTTTTTTCAAAAAAGAACGACACCAGAAGTGAAAATGATCTTTATTACCTAATAAAAACCATGATTGATGCTGAGACTCATTACTCAAATATCCAGAAGATCTGGTTGGTGGTAGTTTTCATAGTCTATAAGATGAGGCACTACTTGCAGCATCACAAGGTCCATTTGGTCCTTTATAGAAACAAAATCAAATAAATTCTCAGTTTCCTGATGTTGACTAGACTTCTATGATGGTGGGAAGTCATCCTTTAGTATTTTGACATTCATTTCATGCCTTGTAAAATGGTCAAAGGCAAGGCATAGGTAAATTTACTGGCAGAGCACCCCATGGATGAAATGACTTCATTGGAATCTGAACTACCCAATGAATAGTTCTTATCTTTTCAAGAGGACACCATTTATTAGAGATTTATTTTTATGGTGCATCCATAAGTCTGATAGGGATGATGATGGAAGACCCTAGGATAAAAAAAGTGGAGCTAGGGATCGTGCTCATCTCCCCATGAAAGGAAGTTCTACCATACACTTTCCAACAATCAGAGAGGTACACAAGTAATAAATCAAAGTATCATTCTCTCATTATAGGGATAGATCTTGTACTTTAGGTGAAAGTAACTCAATGGACAATAAAAGTAAATTTATAACTATTCATTAAGTAGATCAATAGAGATTATTCCATAAACAAGGAAGTGATAATCCCCTTAATAAACCACATATAGAGACTAATGGTGGAGTTTTGTTTCTATTCAACATTAACTCACATCCCAAGGTTGTAAAAATCATACGTCCATGCATTGAAGAGTGCATCCATATCTCTAGATTATCTATACCAGGATGAAGTAATCATCAGTATTGGGCATCCTCAGATGGTCTAACCTTTCATTCAAACCACCACGAAACTGATTGATGATATTATCCCCATCCCCAAATTGTATGGTCTTGCCACTAGCTATATGAAACCCATTTTATATTACTTTATAAACGGAGATCTCCCACTAGATTGATCCAGGGGAGATAAAATCTGAATATGAGTAATTTTCTTTTGGTTTATATGATGATGTGAATCATCGAAAGTTCTTCTATAAGTGGATTATTAATGGGGTCTTTATAAGGTGAATTTATGGATAATATATCACCATTATCATGAAGGAAGTTCAAACTATAGCCTTTGGTTCCCACCAATCAGGATCCAAGAATTCCTATTAAATCTATAGGATTGGGTACTACTGGCCCACTGTAATGTAGAAGTACCCTAAATTCTAAAAAAGTGTCATTCCTACCAAGTTAAAGCCAACCTCATCTACCAACCCTTAAAGTTTTTCCCACAACAAAATACTTCTATCCATTTTTTAAAAGGGGAAATGGACATCATGGTGCTATATCCTCCCACTATGGCCAAGAAGTTCATGTACATTCTCACTATAAACAACTTCTTCTCCATGTGGGATGAAGTGGTACCTCTCATAGTGGTTGGGGGATGGAACATTCTTAGTTTTTTGAGAGCCAATTACATCACCCAATTTAGTGTCCTTTATATAGTACTTATGGATAACAACACAATATTCTATTCTACTAAAGTGGGAAAACTATATCAGGGGTATGGAATGAACTCCAACCATTCATCTAGCTACCATGCAACAACTAATTGAATGATAGAGGGATTAAACAAGACCCTATCAAATATACTCAAGATTATGGTAATAAGGATAAAAAGACTTAGCCAGATAAACTTCTGTATGCCTTGTGGAATTACTAAACTATGAACTACACTGCTACATAGAGGACACTATACTCATTAATATATGTGACTGAGGTGGTCCTTCCCATTAATGTTTAATTTCCATCACTCCCCATTGACATATATGATCATTTATCCATGGATGAGAAATCCCAAAAATGGAAGGATGAATTGGAGAAATTGGATGAGAAGAGATTTCACACCTTGAGTCATTTGGATGTCCACCAAAACTGGATTACACAAACCTATAATAACTTTTTTCCTTGCATTATTTCCTCGAATGACATATGGTGTTAGTCCTTAGGACTCCAATGATACTCATAAATAAACCTCCAATGTTTGATCCAAAGTGAGAGGGACTCTATTAAATACACAAAGTCAACACCAATGTAGCTTATTCTTTGATCTCAATGGATTGGAAGCTTACCATGGCCACCATAAACTTGAGTTTCTTAAAGAAGTATTTCATTTAATCATAATACATTTATCCTAATCACATGAAATTAAAATTGATGGTATAACGTTCTAACTGAATGACAAAAAGTGCATGGTAAATTGTCCTAGCTGCAAAATGTTAAACTGCATGGATGGTCTTTGTTAGAAGACCATAAAAAATTTGGACACCATTTACTATTTATCCAATCAATAATGCGTATGACATCAATGTCCAAAATGCATGATAATAAAATATACGGTAATCATCATTTCAGTCAATGATTCACCGCACATGAGTTATACTTATGTGGCAGAAAAATGAAATTACCATACCCATGTGTGATAGGTAGATCCACATAGGAACTATCTTTTTATAGAACTATGTGTGGATTGATTCCTATTATCACAGGATACGTAGAGATGCTTAAACCACTCATGTCAATCCTAACCTCAAATTTCCCTCTATTCAGAAATTTATTTTTTTACTAGGCTTTGGTCTCAAGGCCTATTTTCACATCAAGATTTTATTTCTCACTAGCTTACAACATCATACTTCCCTTAACTATAAGACCTTCATCTTGATTTCATGATGTTAAACTATATGGTACATCATCCATGTCCCAAGACAATAAACTTCATGACACCAATGTCCTCACTATATGATGTTAAATTACGCAACACCATAATTTTCTAACATGAGAGGACGTCTCCCTAAACACCGTTTATCTACCATTACATATTCATGAACTACATGCATATTTATTTCTATCCACACAGGATTTACAGTGATGCCTAGATATCACATCCTGGTCCATCCCCATAAAAAATGACCCCTCCCTATTTACGGGTCAATCCTACATAGGGAAATTTCTACCAATGACTGCATATGTCTTGATCCCTACCCTCGAAGGATCTATATTAACAGCAAAATATCTATTCATGGGCTTAGTCACAATGATTATTTTTTAATGTAGAGTGACCAATGACATTACTGCAAGATGTTAAAATGAATGGTTCCTATGAACCACGTGTGGAATTATTCTTTCCCACATGAGATATGTAGTGATGCTCGGATCCCCAATCATTGGTATAAAATCATCAATCAAACAAACAATGGGAAAAATTCCCCCATCTGCATACATATCATACCTGTGTAGAGAGTTTCTTATTAGAACTGTGTATGACTTCATTCCTTTCATCATAGGATACTTTGTGATTCCCAGATTTCTAATTCCAGATCTAGCCCAAAATTACCCCAATTTGACATCAATTCATATTCATCTTTACCACTTGATGTTAAAATGCATGAGGTCCCTAGAACTACACTTGGATTTTTTTAAATATAATGAGATATATAATGACACCGGGATTTTTCATCTTACTCTAGCCACCAAAAATTCAAAATCCCCATGTATTTCATATTATCTCTTATATGTGGTGTGATAAATATTCTCCACCTATTTTTTCTTACACAGATCATAGATCACATGGGATTAAGAGTTTTGGAAGTAGATTCTTAGCATGATCAAGGAGTGACAATCCATATCATTCTTTCTATGGTTTTGGTGGAAACACCTTAAAAGGAATTCCAATTTTCATTACAATATAACATTAAACTCCTAGTAAAAGTTCCTCACCAAATGACATAAAACTGTATAGATATATGAAATTTACTTTCATTCATATTGGTTGACCAATGTCCTTAAAATAAGATGTGAAACTACACAGGTTTTCTATAACAATGTATGGATTGATTCTAGTTTTGATGAGATCTGTAGTGAAACCCAGATCATTAATATTAGGTCCAGCCATAATATTTCCTCTATGCATTATGGAGCATTTTTTCTTATAATATGATGTTAAAATTCATGTAGAAATTCCTTATCGCACGACATTAAACTTCATGGTTCTTCAAGAACTATTCATGTATTGATCAACATTTCAACGAGATACGTAGTGATGCCTATGAATTATATCCTAGTCCCATATTTGATGTAATGAAAAAGAAAGATTTCCTCACCTATTGTATACAAAAAAAATATCTATTCCAGAGATCTCAAGTATATGTTCCTCATAAATGGATCTATGAAATAAAGAAAAATCCCCCCTTACATATGAGTCGTATCTATGTGGGGACTTTTACAATCCATGTCCAATCATAGTCTAAATGTTTCATAAATACATGGTTACATTCCATCCATTCATCATACATTGTTCCTAGAGTAATTTTGGGTCTTCAATTCATCCTATAAAGATTGGATATGGGGTGGGGGTTATTTTTTTAGGAAAATTTTGTTTTAATATGTATAATATTTCCCAAGGGAATATTAATAAGTCACCCAAAAAGGTCTGATAACCAAATACATTTTCATCCCAAGGAGGGGCATCCTCTATCTCCGTAATCCCTAATGACATTTTACCCCATATCATTTCTCCTAATTTGAGGATACCCAAAATAATGGTTTGCACATTCTTTACCCCTCACATCCGAGGCATGTTGGAACATCCTAGACCAATGAGTATTCTATTACTCATCATTTTCATGACATATGATCATATCCATATGACCTAAAACTATAAGTACCCATTTCATCTTGACCACATGATGTTAAACTTCATGGATGGTGTCATAGTTTCATAACACTAAACTGCAAAATTTCTAAGAGCTATGTCAAGCTTGATTCCTATTATCATGGGATACATAGCAACATATGGATCCTCAATTACAGGTCTATCTATGAGATAAAAATGTCTTTCCTTTTTCTCTTCATGTGTTAGAACTACACAGGAAGTTTCTGGAAAAAATAAAAAAAATTCCCCCATGTGATTTAATATGAGGTAGATATGAATAGGAGGGTCCAATATGTGTCTCACCCCACATGTGGGCTAATATGAATAAGAAAATGTCCCTTCCTCACACAAGATTGTGATCAATGTGTGGGGAAACATTCTTATAACTACAGATGGATTGATTATCATTATGACAAGATATATAGTGATGTCTAGGAGTCACATATTAGACCCAGATGTATTAAAAACCCATCCTATGTATGGGTTAGACATACATATGGAAAAAAATTATATCTATTTCCTAAAATTTTTTACATGAAATTCTTTTTCCATGTTCAGTAACTGTCCTTTCACAAACCAAACTCATTTTCTGGGAAGGTTCAAATCCTTATAAACATCCTAGACCATTGGAAATAGAGGGACAGTTCCCTGAGGACACCATTGTTTGACTATGCATAATATTCCCCAATTAGGCTTTCATAATTATCCCACAAAAGCCCTATCAACCAAAAGAAAATTCATCCCCTTGAGAGGTTTTTTCAATCTTTGTATGTCACAATGAAGTATACATCCCACATCACTCCTCATATTTAGATACCCCTAGATTACATCTTACAACCTTCCCCCTTCATTATTGAAGATGATAGAACATTCCTGGGAAGATTATTTTGAAAATGTAAAATCATTTATCCCTTTTTCAAAGTATGTGACCTTAAATCATAGACATCGAATGTACAAACCATAAGATGTTAAACTAAATACTTTGTGTCCTAAATACACAATGTTAAACTTCACCACACTCTGACCCTCATTTAAAAAGTTCAAATTCATGTAGGAGTCATCTCTCATTCATGGCCAGTGTAGATACTGATTCCATTTTCATTTTCATACACCATTCTCTTTAGAACTCACCCTTAATGTTCTTGAGAAGTCTGAATTTTCAAAAATTACCTAGCTGTCAGAAATAGAGATCTAGTTTCCATCAGAAACCTTTGTTTTACTATGCATAATAATCTCCAGTTGGCTCTACCTATGTCTCCCACAAAAAAGGCATTTCAACCAAGGGGATTTTCCTCCCCATGAGAGGATTCTCCTACTTCCGTATGCCCATAAAATATCATGTTCGAAACCATTATAATTGTTAATCCTTGCGTAATTTCCCTATATAATGTCTCAGATCCATATATCATAAAA
Organism: Viscum album; assembly: GCA_963277665.1. NCBI lineage: Eukaryota > Viridiplantae > Streptophyta > Magnoliopsida > Santalales > Viscaceae > Viscum > Viscum album. Next base: position 425,564,537 of record OY728134.1, read on the forward strand.
CAACGGACAATAATTCCCTCATTCATGTTTGAACAATATTGGCACATTCTTGATTGGTAATCCCTAGTGGGGTTGTGTGTCCATAATTCAAGGTCAATGATGTTCGACCTAAAACATCAATTTCATTTTTATGATTTGAAACACTCTAAAATACCCATGAAAAGATAAATGGTACTCACTATGTTGATACCATGAAAAGGGAACCCTATGTAAGAGTCAAGTCCCAGCTCCCCAAACCTATTCTTTATATTGTTTAGGAAAATAATAGAGAAATAAAAAAGACACAAAAATTTGTTATGTCAAGAAACTTCAAAGGGAAGCCTAATAAAAAGTCATGTAATTTCTTCTAAGCCCACACCATAGTGGACATAGGAAAAGATTATGGAAAGAACATAAAATACACAATGATTGTAATGTTTTCCATGTTTCCCTAGTAATAGTCAAAACTAAACTCACTAAGTCCCCTGACATAGGAAATATTTTTCACATTACTTGATCATAAATTTTTTTATCCCATATTGTGATTGAAATTGATATCCAATTAAGAAGCTATTCAAGTCATCTGAGATATTATCTTTCAAAACAAATTGAAAATTGTGATTAGTAGACATTGAAAGAAATTATAAAAGATATGTGTTGGATGGAAAAAATATTTTCATTTATTTATTGAATGAGAATGGAGGATCATAAACATCCTAGAATCACTCCCTAATGATAATTAAAAAAGAAGGGGAAATAGAAAAGAATAGTAAAAATGGATACAATGTGGCATGGATTACTTTAGTAATCATATTCACTAGCGCCTAATAAAATCTATCAAGAATTGCTTCAAAAAATGTTCTATGTATAGCTTCAGTTTTAGCTGTTGGAATAATCTGTTTAATGATGGTCCTGATATCTTGACCCTTTTTCTTGATATTTTCAAAAAATTCATTTTTTGATGGAATCTATGCCTTTAATCTGGCTACATGAGTTTTATATTCTCATAGATTCATAGTCTATGTGACCACTTTATCATAAGTTCATGATTCATTATCAACTAGGTGATGTATCTCAGGGGTAATGTCCTTTAGGGTTTCTTCATGATGATCGGAAGCATTAAAATTAGAAAGGTCACAATCAAGGGTGGATAATTCTTCTCAAGCAATGAGGTTCTAGTGGATAAGGATATGCAGGTGCTGGTAATCAAACCCACATGATCCTAAACCATGTAAAAGTTGGTGAAGGCTATCTGTCTTGATATCCATTTCTACCAGGGGGTCTCCATGATAACAGTGTGGATTTTTTTTTCTTGGACCATTTTCACATAGATTGATGTCCGATAGTGGTACTAGGATCCTTGACATATTCACTCACTACCACATGTATGCAATCCATAATTGAAATTATAGAATACATGTTCATGTTACAATATGACTCCAATGTGGGAAAATATTCTATCTCTACCTCCTATGTAGTTTTGGGAAATAGGATAATGGATCCAACATCAATTGGGGGACTTCCCAAAGTCATTCCACTAGGTCCAACATCAGTTGGGTTGCTGCCAATGTCAGTTGAAAACATCAGATATGCCCCACCTTTAGTAAGGGGGCTGTAGGATGAGGCTACCCGGAGTTTCTCAAAGCATTGGAACACATGAAATTATCCTTGGGAAATTAATGAGGAAGGTGTGTCAGGAATAAATATGGGAGAGGCCAGTGGTTTATGTACCTTTTAGACTGACTTACCTAATATCCCATTAGGATAGTATTCCGTCCACATCCTAGAAAAATCCCATGATAGGTAGATGGGAGTCTCAACAAGAGGAAGGGATATTCTAATTCTAGAATCATCACACATCATCATCAACCAAAGATAGGGAAGGATAACATGGTGTGACTCCTTAATTTTAGGAAGAGGAAAAGAGTAATTCTATTACATATATCCAAATTTCCATGAAAATTTATAAGAAGTATATATTTCATAGATGGTTACTCCTCCCCTACCCGAATGTACTGAAAGCCTTATTTTATTTTATTTTATTATAGATAATCCCCCTTTTTTAAGGGTTGAAGGGGAACTCGTACATGACCCGTAGGCCCAAGGAAAATGGCCCGTAATGACCCGTAATACATGACCCGAAGGCCCAGAGGCATACCATGCCCAATACATGACCCGTAAGCCCATCCCATTAGAACTGCCTCTCCCCAGCTTCTACATCATTGATTTTCTTTATCTCCCCACCTGCATTATTGATCGGCTAGCATTTCCCCGTACAAAGATGTACGGTGCCTAGTCCTGATGGCGGTTTCCGTACCCACTCATTCTTCCAATCCGTTTAGCTATGCTTCTGGTGACTGCTACTGGTGCTCTGATCCCCATGTGAGGCCTGATCTGTGTGAACTGGGCTACTTCATGGTCTTCAATGGCCCAAATTCCTTATGTCCCGAAGGCCTTCGATGGCCCGAAGGCCCTGAGACCTGTAGGCCCAAACCAGTGGTCCGAAAGCCCAAATCAAATGAATAGTTTGGCTACTATAGTACTGAATAGTTCCTTCTACAGTTCTTGCTATAGTACCTGCTACAGTACTGCTGCAGTACTGCTACAGTAACCAAAAAATTCACCTCCACTCGGTTTTGAACCTACGTCTCTTGGATGCCAAGCAGGAGCCCTTACCACTCGGGTATGGGATCATTGGAACATAGATGGTTACTACATCTACCCATGGATGTAGAGATCCATCTCACAATGAAATGATGTATGTGTGTTCCACCAAAGCCCCTTCACCATTATCAACCTCCATTCCTGAAGGTACAGGGTAAGGGATGAAACTAAAGTTTGAAGGATCACATAAAATTTAGACAATGCCATTGCGGAATAGGGGTTTCGGGAAAGTGAAAAAAATATGAAACAGTGCAGGGTGGAAGTTGGAATGAAGGATCGTTATGATATGCTAACATACATAGAATAAATAGTGTTCCACCACCCATCCATATAAAAATTTTAATGCCCCGCAAAGTTGATGTGGAGACCTACCTTATTTAATATGAATGAATAATGCATAAATATGATCAAGGTAGGGTACATCTAAGTTGATGGGTTGCCCCTCCACCAGGTTTCACATCATCATCAGCATATAGTCTATGACATCATTATAGGTATCATGGGATGGGAAGATCCATCCACTCAGGAAGATGGAAAAAATACCATTAACCTAAGGTTAGAAGATACATCTGGATGAATTATATATCCCCACATGGTATATAGGTCCACTTCAAGAGTGGCCCAATATAACTGTGAATGCCTTGCGACAGTTGATTTAGATGAGTCCTTCTATGTTTAACTTTTAGACATGGACCAATAAATTTCAAAAACAACTTTATACAGTCATTTCATGGAATGAGTGAGTGGGTATAGAGGGGACAACCAAGAAATTCCTATTCCACAGTCAGCAGGTCCCTCGCCAATTGAGATACTTGTTTGGTGTTTTCCAAGATATTGGCCTCTGACATGATTTTTTTATACCTATTATTGAGAAAGGGGAGTCACCATAGCTAGTAGACATTCCATACGATGAACCATACTTCACCATGTGATTAATGGAAGGTATTGGTTCTAAAAAACCAATGACTAAAAAATTATAACATTATCTTGGTTGGTGATTAAACCGAAAATGGAGAATCTTAGACTGCCTGATATTGGTCGATGACCTTTGGGAATCTAGAAAATTCCCTATAGTTCTAGTGCACCCATAATCCATAATATTATTCATCTAAGAAACTCACTCTATGATGAATGTACCACATGAAGCTCCATACTCCATCATGATCTCTTTGGGAGAGGTTGAATATGGATGATTAACATTGGATATAAAATTACCAAGATATGTCATGAATATGTTGATTTATTTGAGTCCACATCGGAAAATTCTAAAAAATAATTTATCTTGACCTAACCTGTAAATTAATTTCTCTATAGTAGAGATATTCTCTTGGGAATGATCTTGATAGTTCTTGAACCATGGAGATGAGAGATTCTGATTAACTGGTTGAAGGGGAGAATCATATCGAAGTTTGAAGTTACAAAGTTTTAGCTAGTTGGACAATGGGTATGTCGGAATCTTTGGTGAAAGGAGGTTCTTCAGAATACCCTCCTTAGGGAGGATATGATGTTGAAGATTATTTTCAATATTCTCAAACATGTTGGTTCTTCTTCTAGTCACAGTGGTCTAGGTGGATTCCAGAAGAATTTTATCACTGCAACAAATCCTAAAAAATATGTGAGATTTATTGTAGACATTTGAAAATTAATACATGGATAACATAGAAAACAATATAATGGTTCATATACCTAGAGTAAGCCAGTAAACCACCAATATGAGAGGCATCATCCAGTGAAACTATGGCCCACGAAGAATTTTCCATTGATGCATTGGACCCTGAAGTGTTGTCCCTCAAGCGTTGTCCATAAAATAATCAGTACATGGGAAAATCCATCCATGAAAAATCAGGTCACATTTTGGGAGATTAAAACATTCCTGTTTTAGGAAGTTGAATTTCTATTCGTGGAAATGGAGTCAAAAAAGGAATCACTATGACAAAGTAGTGGGTGATTAGAGAGTTTACAGAGCACTCATTTCGTTAAGAAATCCAATAAGAGAAAAATGAGTTGAGACCCTATTTATAGGTATATTCCCCTCTTGTCATTCAACATGCGTACTACAATTTAGTTCAAAACAAGACTAATTTCTATATCGGAATAGCCTCTTCTTCATCCTGATCAGAACTTATTATAGTGGGGGGATTTCTTGGGTCCTGAAAATTCACCATTAAATATTAAGATAATTCCATCGAAATAAAAAAGGGTAGATATAAACCCATAAGAAGATTGAATAAAAATGTTCAAGGGGGACAAAACCACAAATGACGGGTTAATCCCATGAAGTACAAATCTCATCACGGATCACTGCTTTTCATGGAATTATTCTTCTTTGAAAAGATTCTTGTGAATGAAATTGTTCACGGGATGAGGTGGTACCACCAATGCATGCAAACAAAAAAATGTCATTTGTGGGGATGGGATGTGATTTTCTCATCCACAAACGACCATCCCATGTGAACAGAATCATTTGGGGGATAAGGTGGTATCGTCGGTGCTCGTAGATGATCCAAAGTTGATTATAGGGTTAGGTGGTGATTTTTACCCCCATGAACAAAATCATTTATAGGATAGGGAATCATCCTAGGGTCCCTCAAAAGAAGGCCCATGACTCACCATAGAAGATCGACTGACCCAGTACTCAGTACCTCTATTGCTCTATAAAAGAACCTCAATGAAAACTAACTGAGGAGGATGGAAAAGAGAATATTGTAGGAGGAATGCCTACACAAGAGCCAATGCAAGGAGATTTCTATTACCAGTAGGTAAAAACCCACCACATAGAATTAAGGGGGAAATAAATGAGCATCAGTCCGAACATTAAACCCATTATAGAAACCATCCTGCAGGGTATAAATTCTTGAATCCTTTTTGGACCAGTACCCCACATAGAAAAATGATATGCGAGAGGAATCCTGCTCCATGTGGAAATGTTGTACACGGGTGGAATTTTTCCTCACATAGTAAAACTCTATGGGGATAGAACATAGCCCTATATAGAACCATGCTACACTGACGGTACCTTCACCCACATTGAAACATGATATGGGGAGGGAACCCAATCTCGCATAAGAACATCCTACATAGAGTGGGGCCTCCTAGGGTGTTTAGTGCTCAATATCCCATCACTCCCTTCCTTCATCTCATCAGGACCCATATTGGCCCCTATGTGAACCTATCTAATGACAACTTAACAAGGACTCTTCCAAAGTCTCCTAACATGTATGATCAAAACATAGGACACATCAGCATGTCCTTTCTAGTCTATATACCCCTACTAAGATGAGTCTTGTGTGTAACCTCTGTAACACTACAAGACCCTCCTAATGTCATTGGGTCAACATTCATATTGTAGTGAGGGTTTCAACATTGGAGTTGCTCAAGTGAACCTCCCTATTCTAGGAGTGGAGGGTGAGGATCACATTTCCATTCCCTTTGACAAGGAATGAGATCCTCCCCCAGAACCAATTTTAGTTCATCTTTCATGGAGTAATCCCCTAGTATTTCTTGTGGGAGGTGGTACTATTTCTCATCATTACCAGCCCAAGATATAGTCGGATAGATCCCCATGTGTGACTATCCTGGCTATAAAAATGAAATAAGATACATCCATAATCATGGTCCTACCCCTCTCCCTTTGGGCTTAAACACCTCAGTCATTAGTGGATAGAGTGGATAATATGATCTTCAGATCCACTACTTCCCCTTGTTTCACACACTAAGAAAGACTCATGTGTGATTAGAGGTAGTGGTGATCATAAAATCGCATGGTCCCATTCAAAATGGGCCTTCCCCATAGATGTAAGAAAAAAATATGTTCCTATGGGTCTCCTATACGGTACAATCCCCAATAATATCCACTTAAATGGGACTTCTCCATAGATGTAATCCCCAACCTCCATTAAAATGGGAAACTCCCATGCATAATCCCCAACCACATTCTCCTCTGGGGCTCCTATAAGTTGTAAGCCCCAACATACTAAACTACATGGGCTTTGATTTCTAACTAACTGGGACACGTAGGAAGCTACCCCGAGGTCCAAACCCAACACTCAAATTCACCCTAACATTCTCCAGGCCCCATTCCTGATAGCTTCATGTCCTCTTAGGAAACCACATCTCTTCCAAGTCTCTCGAGCCACCTCAACATATGTCCCACACCATCCTTGATAAGGAACATTTCACCTTGCCTTCCTTGCCACATGAAGTTAAACTTCATGGTTGGGTCTTTGTCATACGACCATAAAATATCATGTTCTCTATTATTTGGGCATCAAACTATCTGGGTTTTGATTCCTTTCTCAAGGATATATAGGAAGCCTACTATATGGCTTAGATCCAGACATCAAAAAAACTTTCATCTCCTTGGATGACAGAAATAATCAGATTGCCTCACCACATGTCTTAAAACCAGCATTGTCCTAATAAACGACCAAAGAGCCTCTAAGACATCCATAAAAGGGAACCATTACTGGATAACGTCATATAAATAGAGATACCCCTATCAATGGAGAACCTCTGATACATACAAATGATTACAAACCCCAACATGTTTATAATTGATTGCTAACTCAGGTTGATCCACATATACATACTTCAGAATGAAAAAATAATTAATGAACATATCTTAAATCTTTAAGAGAGTCTTAGAATATACAGGAGTTCCCACAAAAAGGATTTGATGAGCCCTAATTCTCATCCTATCGACCTATGCAAGTACTTGTGTTTCATTGGAAAAGTTCCCCAATGAACGGATGGCTTTGGAAAGTAGGTCCCAGAGTTGTCGAGGATTTAAAAGTCTTTTTTTTGTTTTCAATTCTATGAAAAAAAACCGTTAGAAACTGTTTGAAGGCAATGTACCAGATGTGAGTGATTCCACAAAAATTCATCCCCATGTATTCAATTGTCGGATGAAAATTGATCTTTCTTCAGAAATAATATACATACATACACATACATACATGAAATTGTACATGTAAATATATTATATATTCTTGAATATCGATATAAATATATATTTATATAAATATATTCATTTATATGTTATATAATTGTTTAAATAAAATATTAATATATTATAATCATTTTAAATTTATACACATTTCGTAATAAATGTATATAAATAAACTATTAAACATTTTGACTAATATAAATTTAAAAAATTTATATATATATAATTATTAAAATAAGATTCTTTTTTTATTAAAAGTTATATAAATCATATTTATATATTATCCTAGATGGCCCAATGGTTTTCTTTTTTATTTTATTTTTGGACAATCCCCTTTTAAGGGTAGATGGGGAACCCTTACATGACCTGTAGGCCCAAGGCACAAGGCCTATACATTACCCGAAGACCTAGAGGCACAAGGCCGAATACATGACCTTAAAGGCCCAAGATCGGACACACTTGAAACATCCCCTCCCCACATCTGCATCTTGAAAACACTTATCTCCCCACCTCTCATGGTTGATCAGCTGGAATTGCCATGTGCAGAGCTTCATGGTTCCTAGTCCGGATGGCATATTCCCTACCCTCTCATTCTTCCACTTCGATTAGCTCTTATCTGGTGGTTTCTATTTTTCTATGAATCCTCTTCTGGGCCTATTCCTATGTGGTCATCCCATTCTTGGACTTTTTTGTGGCCTGAAATCCCTATGGCCTGAAGTCCATTGGTGGCTTAAAAGCCCGTACAACCTAAATGCCTTGTTGTCTGAAGGCCTTTGGTGGCCCAAAGGCTGTGAGACCCATAGGCTCGAAGGACTAAATCAAATGAATAGTTCAAGCTACTACAATACTAGATAGTACCCTGCTACAGTAACTAGTTCAGTAAGGCTATAGTAACCCAAAATTCACCCTCACCTAGATTTTTCCTGGGTCTTTTGGATGCCAAGCGGGAGCCTCTACCACTCGGGTACATGCACCTTGACATATTTATATAATAATTTAAATATTTACACATATATATATATATACTTATTTCAATACAAATAGTATTTAAAAATATATAAATAAATATATATTTACAATTATTATTATAATTAAATATATTTATGATTATAATTATAAATATATTTTTATAATTACATATAATTTTATAATTATATATATATATATATTATATCTATTTACTAGTACTTAATTATACATAATTATAAATATAATAAATATAAATTATTTAAATATATTTATTATAATATTACAATTATTTAAATATATATATATTTATAATTTTAATTATAAATAAATATATTTATAAATATTTGTATATAGTAATAAATATATTTATATAAATATATTTATTTATTAATATATATATATAATAAAAATAGTTATTATAATTTTATAATTATATATATATATATATTATTTTATTAATAATTTTAAAAAACTATATATATTTTTGAATTTTAAAAAAACTATATACTAATATATCATATTTATATTAATTATATACATGTATTTTTTAAATAATGTTTATATATAATCATCATTATTAGAATATAAATATGATAATATTATATATATTAATAATTTTTTATTAAGTTTTTTTATCAGCGCTAAAAATAATGCTCATAAAGATGCACATTTATAAACCCTTTTATCTAGTGTAGATAAAGGCAGCTCTTTTATTAATGTTTTCTGATTAGCACTGATATTATAGGCACTGCGTAAGCCACAAACTGTGGTGGTGTAACCACCGAATGCTGGTTTCTAGACCTCCCTATCATGAACCCCTTACAAGCTATGAATGGTCCCTAAGAAACACATTCACATCACAAATCACATGGTCACGTCGTAAATACTCCATGTAGCTGCAATTTTATCTTCATCAGCTCTTCTACCACCTACAAACACAACTATCCCCTAAAATTCACAAGGTAATAGTCTAAAAAGGTCTAGACCGTCGCACCCGTAGACTCCTCTCAACCCCCTGGACCCATTAGAACAGTGTTTGGCTTACTTGGAGATCATTTGATGGGTAGTAAAAGGAGTTCAAGATTAAATAAGTGAACAATAATATCATAAAATAATAATAATAATTATGTTGGAAATAAAGGGGGTGAATATTCCATTCCAATGGATCACAAGATACCATGTTAGTGTGTCAATTGTGCTTAGTATAGTTTGAAATGATGGACTTGTTTTGAGGGAAATGTGAGTTAAAATTATATAATATTATTATAGGATAATAATAAAAATAATTATTAGAGTGATATTTTATACTATGTAGTGGTCCTAAATTATATATTTGAATGAGTTAGAGGTTGTGTTTGGCTCATAAAGATGGCTCAATGCTCACAATAAGTTGTTATAGCCGATTATAGAATATCATTGAAATCTTGGAAGATACTTATTGGAATATATTGTTGAATCTATGGAAGCTAAGAAATTCAGTATGAATTAAAGAATCTAGACCTTTGTGAAATGAGATAGTTGTTAAGCTTATTAGTGATATGGATATATGAGATTTGTGTTATGTTTAATGGTTTGACAGATAATTTTAATGGGATATATGATAAAAACTAGTAATGTATGAATATGTGAAGTGACTGCATAAATGATAAGTGGTACATGCAAGAAACAATGTGTAATCTTGAAGCAAAGATGTTGCATGGATGATGTAAATTTGATAATCAATATCATGTAGTGGAATGAAATTTTTTATAACCCGTGAAAGAAGAATAATGGGGTCCTACATTGGTTTAATTTAATATAGATGAAGTTATATTAATTTTATTTTAACTCAGGAACATAAAACTCGTTTTCTATCTGGACATACACATTAAAGAATATCATTTAAGCATAACAATACTCAATCATACCGCACCCGTTATCCTTCAAGTGAGACCCATTTTAGAATATCCTTTATACATAACAATACCCACCCACCATGATGTTACCAATCCAAAAAGACCCATTAAGAATTTCCTTTAACCATGAAAATACCCAATGAGGATTTTTGAGGAACATACACCACCCCATAGATTATTAGTTCCCACCTTCATTGTCCCCCAATGGAAGACACACCGAGTATGGATCTGCTAAGCCTTCTCCAGGTCATCATTGGGTTTCTGCAACTGAAGCTCCATGTTCCTGATTTCCCATTTTTTAACCAACCCATAACTACCAACGTATTAATTCTAACTCCCATATTATACCACTTAAGATGTTTCCAACATGGTTATCTATGTGACAGATTCTTCCACAGAGTCTGCATCGGGTTGTTGCTTGTGTTCTTCACACTGGGACTCCTAGAGGTGCCTCTTGCCTTTTTGATCCCCCGTTGTTCTCCTCACCATCATGTCCTAGAAAATGACCATAAAAACCAAGGGTTGGATGATGACCTCTACGGGAAAATCCATATCAGCGTTCTGCCTCCACAAATTTCTACCAAGATCTTCATGGAGATATCAACAACTAGTGTGATCAGTGACACACTTTATAGTCTTTCTTTCTTTGATTTATTTTATTGTGTATTCCAGTGAGTTTATTTTTAATAAATAGGTCTTTTTTATAGATCCTATATATATTATGTCATCACATCTACTGATATAACAAATTTATATGTTTGATAATTAACAAAAAAATTAAATAATTTAACATATGTATATTAAATATAAATTTATATTTATATTTATGATTATAATTATACAAATATAAATGAATATATATATATATATATATATATATATATATTTGTGAAGACATACATATATAATTAAAAATAAATTTACATATATAATTTTTTTAAGAGTACATATATTTATAACTATTTAAATAATTATAACTAATTATGAATTTATAAATGTAATTTTATAATATCATTGTACATATATTAAAAATTATAACTATTTATATATAAATATATTTATAAATTTATATTTACTATATTAAAAAAATAAATATAATTATATAATTATATAATTATTAATACAGCTAAATAATTACAAAATTAGTTAAATAAACTTGTTTCAAATTATTCACTTTCTAATATATTTTTATAATTATATATAATTATATATTTATAAATACATAATTAGAAATATAATTATATGAATAGATATTTTTAGAATTATAATTAAAAAAAATATTCAAATAAATACATGAATATAATTATAACAAATATAAATATAAATAATTATAAAACAATAATTATAAATAAATATTTACTTAATTATTAATATATTTAAATAATTGTAAATATGTATTTGTAAATTGAATTATAAATAAATATAAATATATATAAGTATAAATAGACAAAAATGAATATTTTTTATATAATTATAAATTTAAAAAAAAATCTAGGACAATGTTAAGTATGGGTGAAATAAAATTTGGTGAGGGTAAGCTAATGTTAAGGGTAAAATAAAGATAAGTATGTGATAAAAGTTATGTAAGGGTAAATAGAAACTTTCACAGGTTAAGTAAGGGTAAGTAGGGGTAAAAATATTTTAAGTAAGGGTGAAATAATGTTATGTATTGGAAAAATAAAGTCATGTATGGGTAAAAAGTTATTTAAGGGTAAAACAAAGTTATTTAGGGGTAAAAAAAAGTTATATGAGGGTAAAAAATGTTACGTAAGGGTAAAATATTGTAATGAAGGGGAAAACTAAAGTTACGTAATAGTAGAAAAAATTTATGTTAAGGTAAACTAAGGTTATGTAAGGGAAAACAATGTTATTTAAGGGTAAAAAATAATTTAATCAAGGGTATAATAAAATAAAGTAAGTGTAAAAAAAGTTAAGTGAGGGCAAGAAAAATTTAATTAAGGGTAAACATAAGTTAAGTAAGGGTCAATTAAAAGTATTTAATTGTATAAAAAATCTATTTAAGCTTAAACTAAAGCTATTTAAGGGTAAAACAAAGTTATCTAATGGTAAACTAAACATAAGTAAGGGTGAAACACTTTATATGTAAGGGTAAAACAATGTTATTTCAGTGTTTACTAAAGTTAAGGGTAAACCGATGTTAGGTAAGGGTAAACCAATGTTATGTAAAGGTAAACAGAAGTTATGTAATGGAAAATAAAAGTTATGTAAGGGTAAAAAAAGTTATGTAACAGTGGAATAAATTTAATTAAGGTTAAAAAAGTTATATTAATAAAAATTAAGTTATTTTAGGGTAAAAAAAGTTATTTAATGGTAAATTAATGTTATGTAAGGTAAAAAAATGTCATGTAAGGGAAGAATGAAATAATGTAAGGGGAAAAATTAATTGAGGGTAAACATAGGTTATTTATGGTTAAAATAAATTTATGTAATGGTATGATAAAGTAAAGTAATGGTAAATATTTGTTAATTAAGGGTAAAACTATGTTATATAAGGGTAAACTAAAGTTAATTAATTGTAGAACATATTTTTTTAATTGTAAAAAAAATTATGTGAGGGTAAAATAATGTTATTTAAGTGTTAAAAAAAGTTATGAATTGGAAAAATAAAGTTAAATAAGGGGAAAACAATGTTATGTAATGTTAATATAAATTTAAACAAGGGTAAAACAAAAATATTTAAGGGCTAAAAATTTTAAACAAGGGTAATATAAAGTTAATTATGGGTTAATAAAAGTTAAGCGTGGGCAATAAATTTTTTTTAAGGGTAAATAGAAGTTAAGTAAGTGTAAAAAAAATCTATGTATGGTTAAACTAAAGTTATATTAGGGTAAAACAATGTTATGTAAGTGTGAAAAATGTTATTCTAGGGTAAAATAAAGTTATTTAAGGGTAAATAGAATTTAAGTAAGTGTAAAACAATGTTATGTAAGTTCAAATAGAAAAATTCATAGCTTATGTTATGGTAAATTATTTTTATGTAAGAGTGAAACAATATTGTTTAAGGGTAATGTATTGTTAACTAAGGGTAAAATAATGTTATGAATGGGTTATATAATGTTATGTATGTGTACAAAACTATTAATTAATGGTAGAACTATGTTATTTAAGGGTAAATTAAAGTTATATAGAATAAATTATATTTATTTTAAATTTAATACAATTAGTTTTGGTTATTATCAATTAAATATTGGCTACAATGAGTTGGTATTGTCCAATAAATTTGTATCATTGAATAATGGTTTTCTACATTCAATGTCATTATAGAGGGAGGTATTGAAAATTGAAGGATATGAACCTTGAGAAATTTTTTTTCTTGAGAAGATAGAAGAAACATGGATATTTCTTAAATAAAAATTTATATATAAATATGGATACTAAAATAGAATTTAATTTTTTCACTAAATAGGTTTTTATATATATAAATCATGTAACACCAAAATAAATCAACACTGTTTCCCCTTAGTACCACAACCTGAAGTATGAACCTCACTTCCAGTCCATTACCAACATGTATGTTATCTTGGTGTTATAAATATTAGCATGGGTTCCTCCACATATTGTGACCCTACCTCAACCAAGGGCATACACAATTGTGGTTCTGATACTATTTTTTATTACTACACTAATGATAGTAGCTTAATATGTGGTGCTTTAGGTGCCTCCTCATAACACTAAGTAGAGGACTTAAAAACATCATATGTGGAGTTATATGGCCATGATAATAGAGGAATGAATGGAGTACCTAGATATTTTAGAAATGTGGTATCAAAGAATTCATCACTAACAGAAGTGTCACCCGAGGTCTGAAAAAGAAATGATATCATAGCCAAGTCACACACTATATATGATATATAAATGCCTATTGCGGGATGTATCAGAGATGAAAACATATCAGATGTGTGAGTAGACATATAGAGAACATAAACCTCTCACAAATGTGCAAGATCAATGGTCTATTGTGTAGGTTCCTTTCTCTGCAGTGCAATAATATCTGTAGGAGCCTCTCTTGAGTGTAACTCTTTTGTTAATCGCTTCTACCCTTGAATATGATTATGTTTATGTCCACTAGATTGCATTGATAGTGGAGGTGCATCATCCTCAATGGGAACAAAAGGAAAAACAACATCCCCATGTGACTTTGTCAAAGAATGTGGATCAGGATAAAGTTGTGGCTCCTCTTCATAGGAATTATAATGTAATAAATGGGGAGAATATCTAATAGCCATAAGATTTGGTTGAGCTATATGTTGCCTAATAAATGTCTCTTCTTGAGTATTAATCATATGTATAATTTAATATATTTATTCTAACTATAAATGAAATAACATTCAAATTAATATGAAAAATGACCTAAAATATAAAATAAATGTTAATAAACATACTATATACTAAATTTCTATCAAATGGAATGTAAGGTACATGATTTTGTTTAATGAGTACAAGTTTTCATAATCTTATTGATCAACTAACTAGAAACATTCTGTAGGATATCCTTGCTGAGAGATATAGTATTGGGAAAGCATGTCCCATCGCTAAATGTAACATGAATGATACCATATAAAAATCGTCACCTCTATACCTATAATAATAATAGGATGTAATATATCAACCTTTCATGGTGAATTGAGGATGTGTTTTATTTATCTAAACTATTGCGTGACTCATTCTAGCTGGTTCCACTCAATGAAGTGGAAGAGGATGAGTGATTCCACAACAACATGACCTCTAACCACAGATGTGTAGTATGGTGAAATCATCACAAAGAAAAATCTAATGTACAAGGTTCATGTAACCTAAAACGATAAATCTAAATAAACTTCATACAATATCAAAACAATTTTACTAAAATAACATTACAATATCTTATAAAATTAATAACAAAATTAATTTTTCTACAAAAAAATTATGTCCAACTTACATCAATGAGTTATATAGCCTCGATAATCTATCATAATATATGAACATTATATTTCATTGTTTGTACATAATGTATAACCTGACTACATCTGTTAAAATAATACTATATGTAACATCCCATTACCTTTTTTCAGGTAGTACTTATCTCTGTTTTCATTTTCCTCTTCGTTCTAGTGCGTTTTGGCCCTTCCAATGATGAAGAGCGTCTCCTAGGGAAAATTATCTAATGTTGGTGTCTGTGTATAAATGTGAAAAAGGATTAAGAGGGATTTATTTAGGTCCAGGTTAACCCAAAGTATTTTTTATATGTTTCTACCAAATTCACATACTAGGAATTTTCACATCGAGAACTGGTTACACGGCGTGCTACTTTTTCCAGGATGTTTCTATGAACAGTTGAAGATCATGAAAAATTTACAAGATATTAAATTGGTTTACATAATGAATTGGTCAATTGGTGTATGTTTTTAACTGAGGTGGCACATTTTTTAGCAGATATGATTTCAGGGGATTTCATGTCGTGAACCCCGAATTCATGTCCTTCATTGTGTGTAACCTATAGTCTTTTATGAAAAACACATCTGATTACTTTTCATTCGACATGTATTAACCTATCTCAAAACATATGAGATCTAACAAGTAATTTTTGGGACATTTACTCCTCATGATTCATTTAATTAAAAGATTTATCTTTGTGGTAGTATCACTACTTATCTCCATGTATGTGATCTTTTTTCGTTCTAATTGTCATTGGTCACTATAGCATTGTTGCACTATGTTTTCATATTTGTTGGTATTTTCCTATTTATCCTTCTTGATCCTTTCATGATCAATTTTTCTATCATCCTCCGAAGGCTAACTTATTTTTGGTTAGGGTGTAACGTGTGATTTCATTGATATATGTGTTTTTTTTCCTTATTTATTTGTTCTTTTTATTATGGAATTAATTATTTGATGGGAGGATTGATTTTAGTGCCCCATTGATTTATTTGTGTTACTCTATGTTGTTGGATCTTATTGTTGGAGTTTGTAGTAAATAATGGCATTATTTAGTAATTTATTTGTGTGTGTGTGAAAATGGGTTTTTGAGAAAGGATTTTCCCCTTGTTTGGTTGAAGGAAAATGTAATTTCAATTGATTGTGGAATGGATTTATCAAATGGTTTTCAAAGAATGGTTTTGATGAATCATTTTGGAAAATGCAACACATGTGAAGTATTTGGTAATTAAGTGGAAGGTGTAGTAATGTACCTCGTCTATTGATATTGTCATGGGGTTTAATCATGAGGTGTTACTCTACTCCCTAGGATTTCTATTAATGAGACTTGTTAGACCTATTTGGAGGTTCACTTGTTGGGATGTCCTCTACTCTCTATATTCGACACATATATCTAGAGACTTGATACATGCTGTTGTCTATGTTAGGGTATGAGTGTTCTATTAGCCTAACCTCTATTGATCCTTGGCGGTATCTACCAATGCTTTTGGTTTTACTTCTTTGGATTTGATATGATATGTGAAAAACGATTTGACTACTTTAATGTATGTGATATTTTTTGAAACCATGTAACGTATATTATTTAGAAATATGGAAATAGTGAATTTATTTTCCATTCTTTTGATATAAAATTTTTTAACTGATTATCATACCTTATTTTCATTAAATTTGAGGATTTTTTATATTTTTGTACAAAGACTAGTTATGGAATACCTAGGTGTGATAATACTAATATAGTTTAGTTAACACCCTGCACACCACTTTAGTGGTTCATAGACCTTGTTATGTCCTTCAATTAAGGTAAAGGAATGGTTACACAATGAGGAAGTGGGGTCTCTATTAGTCGTTTATGGGAGGATGGTGGTGAGATGGTGGGAGTTTTCCAAGCTATCACATGGAGTATATGTTTTAGTTTCAGTTTCTCATTTCTATTAGAATTTTATCTTAGAGAATATTTATCAACTTTTGAGTTATACCACTTATGTTGTTTCCTTTTTTCTATGATATGTATTTCTTGTTTTACTCTTCCATTGTTTCATCCTTTATTATATATATATGTCATGTTGTCTCCTTTATGTTGGGTGAGATTATTATTTATGGTTATTGTTGATTTCTGGGTGCTAATCGCTATGCTATGGAGATCGAGAATACCCTTCCGGTAAGTGTTGGGTTTGGTAGGGTACCTAGTTGTGAGGGTATCTGGGATAGTTCTCCAAATTTTGTTATCAAATGTGGGTGTGCTCAGTTTTTGTATGTTTGATGACTAGATATAGTATTTTTAGAACTTGAGATGTTGGTTTAGGTGATTGTATATCCAACTCTTATCATGATGAGATTAAAGTTACCATGGGATATTGGGATGTATCTCACTTGTTTTGAGTTCTTTTTACTTGTCCTTGTTTATGCTTATGGTTTTCTTGTTTGAGCTGATATTATCTTGTTGTTTGATCATCACTTCTCTTTTTGTGTACAATAGTATGCCTCCAATATGCATCCTACCAGTTCCTTAGGAAATTTCAGTGGATTCTCCTCAAGGGAATCCTCCTATAGATCATAATATTATCAATGTTATATTGTAGAAAATTTTTTATGTAGACCAAAATGTACATCAAGTACAGAACACATTTGTTTAGGTATAACCAGAAGATGGTGGAGAACGGATTTGATCATGTGAGTCTTACGCGAGAATCAACCATCCATTAAGGGTATGAGTGAGCCCCATGAGGTATAGGACTGGATGGAAAATATTTATCATATATTAGACTTCCTAAATACACATGAGATGATAGATGTAAAGTGTGTGTAGTTTCAACTTGAAGGTCCTAGTATGCTTTAGCGAGATCCCATAGAACAAGTGGATAGAAATGTGGGCTTTCACTGGAAGGGTTTAGAGACTCGTATATTTCAATAGTTTCTTCCAGAGTCTCCATTGATAAGGAAGTCTATGGAGTTCCTCTACTCATATAAGGGAAAGTGTTTGGTGTTAGAATACACCAATCAGTTCACGAAGCTGGTTCGTTTTGCTCTGGAGGTAGTAAACAATGACCATAAAAGGCTTATAAGTACTTGTAGGGTTTGCGACTAGATATGAGATAAAAAGTATTTTTGGTTATTATTTAGAACTATTTAGATATATTAGGCAATGAAATGATGGAGGAGTTGGATATGCCAAAAATCGTTGGTTATTATTCCACATCTCTTCCACCTAGTGGAAGATTCGGGGGAATAAAGGGGAGGAAGAGTAAGGGCCATGATAATCACAGGATATTTGGGGGGTGGTTCTCCACACTGGTCCTCCAATGAACATGCAGTTACACCCAATACTATTCCTTTGACTTTTTATTAGGTTGGAAATGTTGGGTACATCCTAAGTTCTTCTTCTGCACTGGTGAATATTTATAAAAGTTGTGGAAGCTATGTCCATCTACTAATTTTCTATCAGGCTATGTCTGTTCCTCATTAGGGTCAAGGATCATCATCCCAAAATGCTACTAAAGTGCATTCTGATGCTTCAAATCCTATAATTATCTTTCCATAGGCCGCTGGAGTGAAGCACCTTTACATAGTTGATGAGTTTCGGGTGGTGGTATATGTGGATCCAGCGATAGTGAGTGGTACCATATTTATTATATCTTCAATAGTGACTACATTATTTAATACAAGTGCCTTCCAATAATTTATATCTTCCTGTTTTATGGATATTATTAAACTTCCAATAGAATTCATGTCCATTTTAATAGAGGTAGATACACCTATTGGAATGATGAAAGAGTAGGGGGTTCAGTTTTCTTATTATTCAATGTTGATAGATAATGAATATTTAGTCTTGGATTTCTTCATTCTTGATCTGGATCCATTTAACATCATCATTCAGATAGATTAGAATATCATTTATCTTTTTGAGGTTGACTTTTAGAATCGGTGTGTCTCATTCCATGTGTCTAATGGGAGTTCTCAAGTGTTTCAAGTATAGTGGGATCTGAGGTCAGGCTATGCAGGACCTTCCCACCAAGATCTCTGGAGTTTGTTGTCTGCTATTATAGTTGAGCATGATGATGTTTCTTTTATGGGTAACCTTTTCATGGTTGTTATGGAATTCCATATTGATTTACAAGATGATTTATTCAGTATTCTTTTAGAGAAGAAGGGAGAGTTTATGATTGATCTATTTTCAGATATTTAGATGATCTTGATACCCTCTTATCATATGGTTTTAGAAAATATAAAATACCTCAAGATTTAGTTGGATGATGCAATGAAGAAATTTTATGTTCTCCCTAATGTTTCACCTTGGGAAGACTAGTTCAATTTTCTAAGAAGTCTGATGGTTCACATCATTTATATGTGTACTATTTGAAGTTAAATATGGTAGCGATTAAGAATAAATATTATTTGACCTATATGGATGATTTGTTTGAATAGTTGAAGGGGGGATTAAGTTTTGGAAGATTAATCTTAGGCCAAGTTATCATCATCTCAGAGTTTGTGAGTATGATATACTGAAGACAAAATTTTGGAGTACGTCTAGCCATTATCAATATTTTATGATGACTTTTGGCCTCACAAATTCTAATGTAGATTTTATAGCTTTAATGAATCAGATATTCCTTGAGTATCTTGATAATCATTTGGTAGTGTTCATAGATGATATTTTGGATTATTCAAGCTTCGAGTGTGATAATGGGAACCATTTGTGTTTGGATTTGGACTCTCCATTTGTATGGAATTCTTTTGAAATGTGGATTATGGACCCAAGAAGTGATGTTCATGGGGAACATGATTTCTAAACATGGATTTTCCATTGATCCTGAGAAGTTGAAGGTTGTATTATCTGGGGAATATCCATGAAACATCATTGATATTCATATATTCATTAGTTTTATTGGGTATTACCATCATTTCTTCAAGGATTTATTGAATTTGGCATCACCTTTGACTACTCCTACTAGGGAAGGGGTGAAATTCATATGGTATGCAAAGTTTCATTCATATTTCAATTAGGTGAAATTTATTCTGATATCAGCTCCTATTCTGATATTACCTTACTTCAGTAGGGTTATGTGGTTTTTTTGTGATGCTTTTGGAGATGGTTGGGTTGTGTACTAATGAAAGACAATCATGTGATGGATTTGATCTATTTCCATCTTTGACTACATGTAAATAAATACCCCACTCATGATTTTGATTTTTCCTCATTTATGTTTGGGTTTTAATTTTAGAACCACTATCTTTTTTAGGTAAAGGTTCTCAAAACATTTAGACTATAAGATTCCGAGATGTATATTTTCTTAAAAATACTTGAATATCATACAGTGGTAGTGTGTGGATTAAATTCATAAATTTGAATTCAACATTGTATAAACTTTTTAGAAGTGGAATGATGTTCCATAAACACTTAGTAGATAATTTCCATTGCCTGATTTTTAGTATTAAAAAGATGATTGGAACATTATGGGGCTCCTCACTCAGTTGAAACTAGATTTTTAAATGGAAATTTTAGGTATGGTTCTGACTTGTGTTCAATTATAATCATCTCCTTGTGAGCTTATTCTTTCGTATCAGAAGTAGGATGATGAATTCAGGGTAATTGTAGAAACCCTATCTAGTGGGTATACGATTTTTGGTTAGTCTTTCTCTTCTGATGGTATTCTCTATTATGGATATCATTTTTCATCCCAACTTCTTTGAGATGTTTAGGTTTTATTGATTATCTTAGTCGTTATTATCCCATTTATACAAGAAATAATAAAATGTATTATGATATTAGACGATGATTCTGGTGGCTAGGTATGAAGTGTGAAATAATAAATTATGTTCCCTAATTTTACAAATTCCCGCAGTTAAAGAAAGATAATATAAAACCAAATGGTTTCCTCCATCCTCTTCTAGTTCTAGTTTGTAAATGGGAAGAGGGGTACATTATCTTTACTATTGTATTACCATGGACTCCTTGAAGGAGAAATACTATCAAGGTGGTGATTTATCAGTGAAAAAATTAGTTTACATCATTCCATTCAGGGACACCACTAATGTTGATGACCTAGGTAACATATATGTGAATGAGGTTATGAGGTAAAATGGGGTTTACTCTGCCATTATTTTGTACAGAGGTTATAGGTTTACGTCATGGTTCTGGAAGAGTCTTTGAGAGGTGATTGGTACTCTGGTCAGGTTGAGTACAAATTACCATATACATAGAGATGGTTAGAAGAAGTGTGATATTTAGATCCCAGAGGGTGTAATTCATGCATCTGTCTTAGATTTTGGTGGATCATGAGATATACATCTAGGATTGGTTGAGTTTTTTATAACAAATGTCATTATTTATTGGTCAGAATGGATCCATTTGATTATTTTTATAGTTTCCCATGCATGTAAACTCTTTTTTGGGATGAGGTGGGAAAGAACACTTTTGTAAAACCAAGTCTTGTTCAGGAGATGTCGGTGAGGATTTAAAATATACATAATCTTCTAGTTATAGATTATAGTCATAAAAAATTGTTTATGGATCATCAGTATCATACTTTGTAGTTTTCAATTGGTGACTGAGTTTTCTTAAAAGTCTCATCTCAGTTATGTCAATGTTTTCTTGGAAAATTTGGATAACATGCTATGAGATATGTTCGACCATTTGAGGTCACCAAGATATTTGGGAAGTTTGCTTATCGGATTGAATGTATAGGTAATTGTATGGATATTCATGATGTATTCCAAATATATTGGCTTATGAAGTACCATCTTGATCCCTCCCATGTTCTACGTTGGTAAGAAATCTAGTTGGAACCAGATGTTTATATTGTTGAGAAACTAGTAGAGATCATTGACATTCAAGTGAAATTTTTACAAGGGAAGTAGATTTTGTTGGTCAGTGTATTATAAAGAAATAGATCATATTTTTACTAGACATAGTAGCATGATTCATCAATATGGGAGTAATGGCCCCGTCTATTTCTGGACACCATTGTTCCACATGGTTTCCTCGGGATAGAAAGTCTTATGGTAGCGAGTTTGTAACATCCCTTTACATTCATTCAAGTATTCCACATCTCACTTTTTATTTCCCTCTTTGATTGGGTGAATTTTGTGCCTTCTGTGGAAATAGAGAAATTTTTGGGGGAAATGGTCTAATGTTTAGGGATTTAGGTTTTTTTAATTAATGGAGTCAAGATATAAATATGAAAAATGATAAAGTGGATGTTCTTTGGGGTCTTAGTCGACCTTGGGGCCTTTTCTAAGTGTTTCCGTAGAATATGCCTACTAGAAATATTCATGTATTTAAATTGTTACACAATGTGAAAAATTTACTGCAATGATGTTGTGAACTATTGTCAAGCATGATAAGTTTACACAACATAGAAATCATTCAAATACTAGAAAGGGCAGTTCATGTTTTCTTAACTGAGGCTATACCTTTTTTAGTGTATATGATTTTCATGGATTTCAAATCATGAACTTAGTATTCACATCAAATAATGTTCATGGCCTATAGAGTTTTATGCACTTCACATATAATTATTTTCCATTTGATGTGAATCCTCCACTATTAAATACTATAGCTCTCCCAAGTGATTTTTAGGATCTCATATCTTTCTAGATCGTTTTTTTAAGATTGATTTTCATTTTAGTTGCACTAAATCTCTCTGGGTATGTGATATTACTTCTTCTTCATTATTGTTGGATGTATCAGTGATGTTGTGTGAATTTTTCAGATCCTTTGGTCTTATGGTGTCATAATTCTTAATCCTTTTTAGACCTATTGTGTGATCTTCCTCTGGAGGTTGACCTTTGTTTTGGTTGGAGTGTGGTGTGTGAGTTTCGTGAGGTACATGTTGTTTTATCTAACCTATCATACATTATGGGTGTTTAATTTAATATAATATGGAATGATTGATTCTAGGTCCTCTATTGTTTTCATTACATTCTTTCATGTTGGTGGATATCATTGAGGGCTTGTGAGACCCAAGTTTCTAGTAGGTGGTTCTGTCACTTTCTTGTATTGGATGAATCTTAATTTCTATGGTTTTGATAAATTATTTTATAAATAAAATGGCATTATTGATTGAATTATTTTTGTTTTTATGAAAGCATCTTTAAAAAAAAGATTTGTTTCTTCTTATTTTAGTAAAAGGAAAAGGAATTTTCAAAGCATTGTGAAAAGGATTTATGAAATTTTTTCAAAGAATGGTTTTGATGAAATGGGTTAAAAATGAATCACATTATATTCCTTGGGTACTTAGTTGGATGGTGTAGTAATTGGCCATGTTCGTTGATACTATTTGGGGGTTCACTCATGGGGTGTTCTTCTGATCCCTAGTCCTATTTTTCTAAGGAATTTTTAGACCTATTTAG
This sequence comes from Viscum album, assembly GCA_963277665.1. Classification (NCBI taxonomy): domain Eukaryota; kingdom Viridiplantae; phylum Streptophyta; class Magnoliopsida; order Santalales; family Viscaceae; genus Viscum; species Viscum album. The sequence continues at coordinate 425,588,273 of OY728134.1, forward strand.
AGGTTCCATTATTAGGGTGTCCTCTTCTCTCTATATTGGATGCATATATCTAGATGCTTTATGCCCATGAATTGTTTTGATTGGGTATGATTGTTCTGGTCATCCTAGCTCATGGAGATCCTTATTGTGATTTACATGTGCTTGTTTTGTGTACTAATTTGGATATGATATGATATGTGATATGCTTTGAAACTGTTTGACCAGAATTATTTTGAAATGTGGAAAAGGGGATTTATTTACCATGATTTTGATATAATTTTTGTTCATTTATTATCATGTCTTATTTTATTTAAAGTTGACCATTGTTCAGATTATTTTACATACCTATTATGGATCAACTAGTTGTTATCCTACTAAACCTATTTAGCTCACACCCTATGAAAACCTTCTGTGGTGTATAGACCTGGTTATGTCATTCAATACAGGGAATGGAAAGGCATAACAATGAGGTAGTGTATTTTCTTTAGCTTTGTATGGGTAGTTGGTGGTGAGATAGTGGGATTTTCCCACCCTATCAGATAGAGTATCTATTTTGATTTTAGTATTCCTTTTTTGTTGGACTTATATCATGGAAATTTTTTAGATACATTTCAGTTGTATTTCTTATTCTATTTCCTTTTTTCTTTGACATGTATTTATTGTTTTACTCTTGCATTTTTTCTTCCTGTTGGGTATATATATGTCATTTTTTCAGCTTCAGGTTGGGAAAAATAATTCTCTCTAGTTGTTTTTGATTCCCAAGCGCTATACTCCTACATGTGGGGATCAGAAATGCCCTTCATGTATGTGATAAGTGAGGTTGATACTGGGTTGTGAGGGTATATAGGTTATCTAACCACACTATATTTTTATAAATGATATAAATAAATTTATAAAATAACTCAAATTAATGATGTAAAAATTCCATCATCCCTATGAAAAGTCTTGAAATATGTTCTATGTAAGTGGTGTGATAACTCTAGGAGAGATGCATGGAAAATAATCTCATTCCCACATATGTAGCATATCCATACACCCTATAATAAGATTTTCATAAGCTAGAAAACCTGTGTAGAGCCATATATATAGATGTGATAATACAGTGAGCACACAACTATATCTATCTATGTGGTCACGATCCTCAAGTAATGGTAGGTACTTTTTTATACCAAGGCGGTGGAGTGGTTTACAAAAAAAATTACTTTGATCAATCGCATAATGTATGAATGTGCTGGTAGAATAGGTATATTCTCATCATCATCATCAACAATAATGATGGAAAATTGATCCTAAATCCACCCCATGAGCAATTATGAACCTTATAAGATACATGGTATGATGATGATGTCAATTCATAGTTGACGATGTACGAGTGCACACTTGTAGCCAATAGTTTCACCCATAACTGACTATTCATGGATGGGTAGACCGAGCATATATGCCACATTCTCTAATGTAATATTCACCTCCCCATCAGGGTGATGAAAATTGTGTGTTAATGATCTCCATATAACAACCAGTACAATAATCAAAAGGTGATCAATATTCTTGAAGTGGCACATGATGACTCCATAAAATCCATCACATTTGGGGTATAGAACAATAACTACTGGTGGTGCATCATGGTAAAAATGATGTTAAATACGAATATAAATATGTCTAACAAGTCATTGCACCAACATGTCATGTGACACACATGAGTACTAGGCAGAAAATAGAGGCACATCCATCAAAAATTTTAAATAGTAAGATATTGGTGGTAAAAACTATTTAAAAGATACATGGTTTATTATTTGGTCTAAAATATTTTTTATGTTTCCATTTTTTTAAAAGAAATATGTTATTTATGATATGGGATTTCTATTATATTTATTTTATGTATTAAAATTAGAAAACCATATTTCATTGTAGTGGTATTTGTTAAATTATTTAGGAATTCTTACACCATCACATTTAATGATTATAATTAAAACAATAATTGAATTTCAAAAATTATACATTAAAAAATAGAGTATATAAATAATTTTAACTGATAATATACTTCCCTATAATTTTAGGGAAACATGTATGTGTGCGACCATCCTAGCTGCATAAACCACACCTCTTACGGGTTCCTGTTCACTAGGCCAATCCATCTCATTAAAAATACGGGTCAACTTTGGCTTCCCTCTTGGTTAGAGCCTTATCATGTCACATAGAAAAGTGGGTGCATCAAAATGAAAACCAAAATTCTAATATTCCCCCACATACAGCAATGGATTACTATAGTAGTCATTAATACTCTCTAGTAGATAAAATGGATCAATGGTTTTCTCCCAAGATAAGTATACAAAAGCGTATGCCCTTATCACATGTGCACAAGGATACATTAATGCTTGAAAGTTTCCACAATCAGAATAATACTACTCTAGTAAAATGAAAATCATAAACCACTGTTACCAGTCATAGGATCATGAGACTCAATGACCTAAAATCTACACTCTCTTGTGTAAAATTAATAGACAGAAAATTTTGTATCATCCTAAATAAATCTATCAATCTCAAACTAGAAATAGTGATCATATCATAACCCTCTACTCGGACACCCTTCAGCGTATTTTCCGCATTCCCAAAAATACATCATAGTGTGATTGAAGGTCACTTGTAGTAAATCTATAATTTAAATTTAACAAATTATATTGATATTAAAATATAATTGCGGGGGTTGTTATTAATATGTAATCTAATATTCTTAATTACCTATGATGGGTAATTTTATGCTCCCTTGAAAACCTCATTTACACATTCTACAATATTGGTCTCCATATGTCAATATCACCTCCCACCATTATTCACCATCGATCATCTATGCTCTACAATTTGCATCATATAATCATAATCTTTCTAATTAGGTCTGTGAATATATTCAAGACAGTCATCCATTATTTTTTTTGAAGCTTGTATGGTAATAAATAAGAACTAATCTGAGCGTATTGTTACAACTACTATAATGTTTTTTCAAACAAAAAAGTATATTTACACACATTTTTATAATTATATACATATTAATTATAATTAATTAATTATTAATTAAAACATATTTATAATTAATTAGTAATTACAATTATTAATTATATAAAATTATTAATTATAATTAGTAATAAATTTTAAAAATAATAATTATTTATTAATTCATTATCAATTTGTTATTAGTTAATTACTATTAATTATCAATTAATTAATAATTATTATTTACTAATTAAATTTTAATCTATTATTTAATAGTTAATTAATTTTTTTTGTTAATTGTTCATTACGAATCATATTAATTTTTAATGATATTTATTAATTATTAACTAATCAGGTTAATTATTATTCATATTGATAATCATGTGAATTAATAATCATATTAATTATTTATTAATTTATTATGTATTCCCTAACAATTCATATTAAGTTAATTGATAATTGAAATTCATTATTAATTATAAATTATTATTAAACTATTATCATTAAATTAGTAATTATAATTGATTTATAATTACTTAATTAGTAATTCAAATTAATTAGACATTATAATTAGTAGTTATAATTTCATATCAATTTTTTATTACTTAGTTACTAATTAATTTTTAATTACATTTAATTACATTTTAATTACTTATTATTAGTTATTTACTAATTAAAGTTTAATATATTATTTAACAATTCATTAATCCTAATAAATAGTAATTACTATATAATTGCTCACAATAATTTGTTAAATAATAATTATATTTTCAATATATTCTTTTACTAATAAAATAAATATATTTAATTAAACAATTAAACTAAATAAACTAAAAATTAAACAACTACCTACATAAATAATATTAAAATATATTAAATGACTAGCTAAATATAAATAAAAACATTAAAAAAATTATTAATTGTGTATTAAAATAAATTGGACATTTAAATTAAACAACTAGTTATATAACATTGGACATGAAAATTAAACAACTAGCTAAACACATTAAACATGAAAATGAAATGATTGGCTAAATAAATCGGATATGAAAATTAAACATCCAACTAAATATTAAAATTGTAAATAAATTTTACATAAAACGTTTTACATTTCTATTAAAAAACATCACACAAAATTATACAACTGAATTATATAAAATTTCATAGATGAGAATGATGGGTCTGCAAGAGCTGTTGGGTTCGAGCCACCATGGTGATTAGGGCTTGGTTATATCATCAATGGCTGATATGCTCACACGCAGCTGATTTGATTCTCACACATATGTGGGTGTCATGAAGGATGGAAATGAGTTTTGTAGCATATGCGATGTTTCACCTGTTTTTGGATAGGTTAGTTCACCCAACCACTTCTACCTTATTAAGAGTTCGACGACCAATGGTATACACTAGAATGGAAATTTCGCTCATGTAAGAGCTGACCCGATGGTTTTCATCGAAAAAATCAATATTAGTGGGCACTCAATCATCAGGAGGTTAATTTTTCTAAGAGGCATGACACCCAGGTGAGTTAGGATCCTGATTGAGTAGTTATCTGCTATTTGGGGATTTTCAAACTAGTGTTGCAACACTTCAGGACATGGTTACTTCCACCAGCTCTTCCCTTCAACGGATCTAAAGTTGCGAGCCTGGGGCTTCGTCTTGATATCTATCAAGCCCATATTCTTTCATATATGTGGATGGGATCAGAAATTCATCCCGCTAGAGGTTGGTCACTCATTCATCTATGTAAGAATGAAGGTATTTGGTATGAACTGGATCTTATGGAACCCCAAGATCCTTTACTACATTGCACTGTCCATTAGGGTGTTAATTAAACTGGATAAGGAAACTAAAATGTCTTTTTTTGGGAATTATTCCCACTTCTTAGTTGAGATTGATTTGCATTCTATTCTAGATGGCATAGTATTGATAACAACAGATGATGATGAATTTGATCTGGGAATCAAGTATGAAAGTGTACCTAACTTCTTCTCTAACTACAAAGTAATTGGCCCTGAAAAGTTTGATTGTAACAGATTAATTGTGTGTGCTGTCTGTTCTGGGAAATAACACAATGAGGCAGCATGCTTCAAGAAAATATATGACTAATTTAACAATGGCATGATCAAGGCTAGGAAAGAGATGATGATGGACAGGGCGAATAATCATGTAAGGCATGGTAATACACATTGATGTGAACCTATTCAAAATCATGGTGGTTCTAATGATGGAAATGAGCAGAACATTGATGTTGGGGATGATCAAAACATTGATGTTGGGGATGGTCATAGAGGGAACACTGTCTCAGAGAGACTTGATCATGGTAGTGGGAATCCACCCAATACAAGGGTTGAGATTATAGAGGAGGGAAACGTTGATGATGCTCCTATTGAGGATATTGCAGGAAATCCAAAACTTATATAGGTTGATTTATTAGACCCAACTGATTATGTAATGATTCCTACTATAAATGATTTTAGTGTTGGTATAGGAAGTCGTGTGGGTACTAGCAATGGGCAATGCTCAGGTGAGAAATAAGGGTTGGTTGTGATATTAGTAGATGGACTCTCCATTGATGAAGATTCTTCTCAAAAAGCAGTTGATCTATTTCTTGAACAAGAAAAACAGGTCAGAAATCATAAATGCAAGAAATGGATTAACGCAGAAGGCTTTTAAATGGTTATCTATATCAAATTAAATATCTCCTAGTATTCACAGAATCTCGGCCTAAATTAAATGTAAGAGGTCTTGGAACCTACATGGTTATCTTTCATACATGTTATACCCCCAACTGGTGGGAAATATTGTGAGGTTGACCCTTAGAGGGATGGTCTTTAGATGACTGTTGCTTCCAGTTTTCCTGATGACAACCATCCAGTAACTAATATGGATGGTCTAAAGCACATTGATTATACTTTTCCATCATAATTTTCTAATATCATAAAAAATTATTATGGGTATTTTGGTAAGGTCTTAGAGGATTAATGGATCATCTCACAAGATTAGAACATGAAAGTTATCATTCTAAAAGACCAGGAGGGTGGGAGGCCCATTGTCCAAACCAATAAAGAAGTGGTGGACCAGTTCTTCTCTCAAATGGAGGTTACATTATCTATGATTGATCTAGATGTATTCATCTTTATCAATTACTTATAAGTGAAGAAAATGTTAGCATTATCTTTAATTAAGGACTCTACCTGAACCCGAAGATGAACTTTCGAGAATTGTTATGGAAGTTCAAAACTTATTCTATGTTAGAGGAATCCCTTTAATCAGCATCTGATGCAGAGTAGAATTCCTTGCAACCCAATACCCAGTAGAGGGGATGAAATTCAAAGGGAAAATGTAGATTTCCTAGGAATACTGGATCTAGGGGCATGTTAAAGGAGTGATACTTGTTTCATTGTGGTTTCTCTATGCCCTTATTGTACCACTTTCTCTTCTGTACTTTTATCTTTTATTAATAAATTTTTAGTCACGAGTTTGGATCGAAAACCCATGAATGAGGTTTTTGAGTATATAAAAAGTAATACTGAAAAAATTAGAAGACATAAGTTTTTTAAGAGAGATTTAAAGGAGATTGGAACTTGAAGAGTGGGCTTCAAATTGATAATGGGAGAAAAGTTGAGTTATTTGTGTGGGTGGGGGAGGTATTGTATTTTTATAGGGAATGTATATAAGGGTTCCACATTAAGTGGAATAATTAGTATTTTAATTTGAAGGAAGAGATATAGTTGGATTGGTGATCTTCTCACACAAAAATTACCCAAAGCGCTAATTGAAGTGGCGATGCGGGGATATCACAAAATGATAATTTTAGTTAAAACTATTCTAGATGACATGTCGAGTGCCATTACTTATGGTGATCGATAGTCCCATTTACCAAAAAATAAACATTAATTTTAATTAGTAAAAATATTTCATTGAGAAAATTTAAGTGGGAAAAGATGCTAGCTACCCATATGATCACTAATAGACTTTCCATATTTTCTTTATTTCTTTATTAACAATTTTCATAGGTTTATGAAACTGAGTTTTATTTTTAATAAAAAGTTTTATCCCACTGGTGTTTTTTTCTTTAATAAAAGAAAAATCATCCTCTAAATGGTGATATACATTGAATTGTTTAGTTTATTTATGTCTTATAAATTATATAACATTAATAATGTTGATATAATTAATTATAAATTAGGTTCATCATCATATTTAATTTTTTTGGTTCTTTTATTATAGATCTTGTATATAAAATTATATATCTATTATGTTGTTCCATTTACCAATGTACCATATATATGTTTGTTATTATCATTATATTCATATATATTTAATGAGAAATTATTTTACTCATAATTTATAAAAAAATAAAGATTTATAATTATATATATAATTAAAAATGTTAAATATTTCCAGCATGTTGGATTGTTATTGTTGTTTCTGTTTTTGTTAGGACCACCATCACCACTATTATTTTTGTTATAATTATTGTTACTGATGTGCCTCTAGGGAACATCTTAGTTGAAGGAGCCTTGAGGTATCTTAAGGAGGTTTCACATTTGAGTCTCCCCATGATCATTCTTTTATGCTTCTGTTAGGTGTTTTCTTTTCATTTTCTCCCTCACTATTGGGTTTCCTTTTCTTTTACTTATTCTACCAAAAAACAACATTTATATTATTACTCTTCTTATTTACTCCTAGAAAATCATGGTAAAAGTAAATTTCAGCACAGATTTTTGCATGATATCCACTCTATAAATATTCACTAATCAAGCATCACTGGTTAATCTTCTTGTCTCTTATTTCTTGAAAAAATAGGTTTTTAACCATGAAAGGCATCCAAACTCTCTTCTTAATTCTAAAAAATAATATTTGTCTACCTTTAGAGACTTATATTAATAATGTTATATTATTTGATATAATTATTATGCTATTTATTATTTTTTAGTCTAGTAAAATTTTGATCCTAAATAGAATACAAAGCCATTGAAATGATAAAAACATGACACAAAATTTATTTCGAAAACTAATGTGTCATAAAGATCAAAAGTCATATTATTAAAACACTTCCCTACTATACTTCTTAAAGAATAGTTATTCAACATAAAATATTAGGGGAAGACGCATTTTTATTTCTCCATTAATAACACAAAATCAACATTTCATTGAATTAAATGTTTGAAATTTCATTATACTAAATTTTATTTTTATATTATTTATTTATTAAGATATAAACAATCAAATTAACTACCAGTAATACCAATATTTGAAGCTACATGTTTTGTTGTGCTTATATAACCAAATAGTAGATCAATGTTTCACCTTTTACCTATAAAATTTCATGGGTTTTGGGACACGTTTTATGATGTGAAAAATAGGTCTTAAGGGGTTTTAATGTTTGTACATGGGAAAAGTAAAGGTTTGTTGTAAATATTTTACACACTCCTTCAGAATTGGGGTCTATTTAGTGCATATCATATCTCTCAATGAGTATAGGGGAGTGAATAGTGGTTTTATGACTATTTTCATTATAACTACTATAAAAATTATTATACACACTATTCTACTTTATTTTTCTCACTCTCTTCATACTCACTGCATTTATTATATATGATTGAATTATTTATTACTATAAATCACTATATACACAATATTATTTGATTTCTCTGATTATCATAGGTTAAGTAATTAACCCCTCCTCAAGTATTTTCCATCACTACCATGGGACAAAAAAATAGGATTCAAAATGTATGACCTCTTAGATTCTATTAATTTTCTATTAATTTACAAGGAGAAATAATCTAAGGGAGTGATTAGAGCCTTCAACCACACTCATTTCTTCAATTAAACATTACCGAACCCTACTTTTATGCATCTTCAAGTATTCTCAACAATCCGAACAAATATCCTGAAAAACATTCACCTTGGCTATATAGGATCAATATATTGGCCACTACCACTATTTTCCATTGATTCATCTCCTTCACAACAAACTAAATCTCACCCACACACAACTAATTACTAAAATGGCCTACCTCTAAAATATATCCACATCTTTGTTTTCTCAATGGTTGGTGATTGGGGTTCTCATGTTTTAGTAGATATTTTGTATGGTATTAGTATGTTATTTGTGTGCGCAATGATTTGAGAGCGTCATTGGTCACATTCATTGCATAGTAGTTCTAGTTTCATAGCCAAGTGTGGGTAGTGCATGAGTTTCAATAATGAATGCGGTGTTTACTTTTTTTATTTGGTGATTGAGAGAGTGATATTCCACATTGTACAATATTCAATGGTGACTTTCAGTGATTTTCACATTTATAAGAAAATGGGGATCACTATTTATTAATTTATGCGTTACCTAAATTTTTGTAATTATATATTTTAATTAATTATAATAATTATCATTCCATAATATATTCCATTTATCTTAAATATTCCCATATATTATTTTAATAAAAACCTAATTTTTGGAAACTCTATGCCATTTATTTTGATATAATATTTTTTTATAAACTTTAATTGTTCTGTTTTTTAAATAACATTTATAATTAAATTCATGAAAGAAAATCATTCAAAGTAAACACTTTTTTTATATTTATTCACTTATTTAATTTTTATTTTAAGATGAAAGAAATTATTGATTTTGAGTTAACCAAACGTGTTACACCTTTTAAAAATAATTATTTTTTGTAATCATTTTTAGAAACTATTTTTTTACAATTTTTTAGTAGTAGAAACATATTTTATTGAAAAAACATATTGTTTGAAACTATTTTTTCTTTTCTCTTATTAAAAATGTATTTTTGAAAAACATAATTTTCTATTTTTGAAAAATTCATGTTTATTATCTTTTTTTTCTTAAAAACCATTTTTATTAGATATTTGAAACTATTTTTTCAATTTAAACTATTGCGTTTTCTTATAATTCAATCACAAAATATTTTTTTTCCATTTTCTAGATCATTTTTTAAATTATCTTAAATTTAGTTATGTTTTTAAAATTTAAACAAGTGAGTTTAATGAATAAAATTATTTTAGTAGTAGAAAATATCATTTATTTTATTTTATAAAAATGTAATAACACCTTTTAATTTACAAATTGTAGAAATGAGAAGAAACACAACTGTGATGACCAAGAATCTAAGACCTTTTTGTTTTAATCCTCTTACCTTAACAATGTCGCATATACGATAAACATTTCCAAATAATCTATATCCAACACTCGCACCCAACATTAATAATATTTTAAAAAATTAATCCAAGAAACTATTCCACTTGAATAATATTGAAACTCAATTTATAGGGATGAATATTGACGTGTAAAAATCCAGATAAATATAAAATACAAAATTTAAACTAAAGAAAAAATAAATTTAATAGACCTATTTAAATAGATCTATCTTAGAATGATCCATAGCCTCAATATTTAAGTATTCTAAAATTTTATTTCAAACTAGATTATTATCTATCTCATTTCACTTATTTAAAAAAATTTGATCCTGTTATGATAAACATACATCGAAGATAATGTCACTAACACATAAAAATTTCTAATTTTTATTATTCCAAAACTATTGTAATAGATGTTATTCTTTTAGTAATATGGATTTCATGGTCTTCCCAGACATGAAAAATTGTGTCAATATTGGCTTAAAAATGGCTATATCAAAAATAATTTTTGGAAAATGTCATCTGGAAAAGGAAACATGTAAACGATTTATTTGATATGGTTTCAAGAAAAATTTCATCTGGAATAAGAAATAATATCTTCAATGACCATGTAAGATTTCATATTAAAAAATAGGTATGTATATGAGAGACAAAGTGGAATCCGAAAGAAATGACACTAGAGGGAGGGATAGAGGGAGACTTCTAATGTTTCTAGGCTTTTATACCATGAATAAATAATATACCAAAAAAATTATTCTTTAAAAACGTTAATTTTTTTTAATAAAAAATAGATGATGACATACAAGACTCAATATAGATAAAAGATTAAAAATTCAAACTAATAGAAAAGTTTTAGGATGTACCAATTAAAAATAGTCACAGATAGTTCACTATATTAATTCATTAATGACCCTAATAGATTGGTAACACAAAATCCTTATGTAATTTAACATAAAACTTTCATTTTAATGTAACCAAGAATAACCCAAATATATTGTAAACTTTATTGGTGTAACAATTAAACTTCCCTCCCACACTCTAAAACATAAAACATTCACTAGTAAAAAAATGGTATATAAAATTGGAATTTTAATGTCAGTTCTTAAAGACTAACATTAAAATTCATACATGAGGACTTTCAAAATGGGTTATTTAGTAATTGATCTTAAAAGTTCACTTTTATTGTCAGTTTTGTAAAAATTGATTGTAAAAGTCCTAATGAAACACTTTTAACATTTTTTTTTCAGGAACTAACATGAAAAGTAACTTCTGGGATCATGTTTTCAAATACCCAATGAAAAAAATCTAAACAATATTTTATATCATTTCCCAGGATTTTGTTTTACTAGTCTTGAAGCTAAAACGGACATATGAATCAAAAGGTATAAAAGTCAGAAGTTGAACATTAGAGGACTTTTAAGGTCAATTTTTTCAGAAATCAACATTAAAATTCACTTTTGGAAACAGTTTCTCAAATAACCAACATAATATTTTTTATCCAAGTTGTATCTCAGTTTCCAAGCTTCTATTTGAATTTTCATAGAGCTAAAATAAACTGAAGGATCAAAAGTTATAGATGTCAGAATTTGAACTTCTCTAAAATAAGTCTTAAAGAAGTACAACTTTTGAAGGTCATAACATTTGATCTGTACATCTATTTGAGATCTTACTCTAGTAAATTTTATGATTGGGAAATGAGATACAACTTTATTAGAATTTTTTAGTTAGTTTTTTTAAAACTAATGAAAAAAGTTACATTTAAAGTCAGTTTTTGAAAAAAAAACCGACGTGAAAGGTCTTATAATGTTCAGCTTCTGATATCCATAACTTTTGATCCCTATGTTTGATAAATAAAAACTTGGTAAATGGGATACAACTTGTTTATCATTTTTGATGTTATTTATTTAAAAAACTGATACTAATAGTTACTTTTATCATTAGTTTCTAAAAAAACTGATGTCAAAAGTCTTCATTATGACTTTTAATGCCAATTAATGAATAACCAATGTTTAAAGTCCAAATGGAATACTTTTAACATCAATCTCTAAGAGTGGATTTTCAATTTACTCATGGAATACATTTTAACTTTGGTCATATATTTAACTGATGTTAAAAGTAAAATTTCAAATATATGGGATCAGTTTTTCAGTTTTTTCACATCGCGTGTTTCATTTTTTACTATCCCACTTAAATTTTAATACAACTGAATTTAAAATATATTTTTTACTATATATAAATATGTATCCTTTTTCTGTCATCTTTTTCGATATCTATGATTCAATCAAATTTTTAATGCTTATTCAATCGATGGTTTGAACATGGTATCTATTCTAATCATTTAATTTATTTATTATTATTTTATTTCATTGCTAAAAATCTTGATAAATTTCAATTAAATAATGAATTATTTTTATGATCGAGTTATAAATATAAAAAAATTGGATGAGATTTACCAATCGAGGAGGAAAATTTATTATCAGCCACTCGTTTCATTATCACATGTGTTCTAGCCTAAAAAAGAGAGAAATAATGATAAACAACATATAAATTTGAGAAAATTCCTAAAATCATTGAAATATGTTTGAAGCCTTAAGCTTAATTTTTTTCATTTGGTGTTATTTATTTTAATTCATTTTTCTCATGTTTTTTTTGAAATAAGTTCTATCTATCAAATCATAGAGAAGTACAACTTATGAGGCCCATAACTTTTGATCTGTAACTCCATTTTTTCTCCACAACCAATCAAATAAAATATAATGAAATGATATAAAACATGAGAATAATTTCTAACATTGGTTATTAAAAAACTCCAAAATGACTTTTAAAATTGTTTTATATAAAAAACCAATGTAAAAAACATTATGTAATCAGAAATTTGATGTGGTTTTTTTTTAAAAAAACTGACACCGAAAGTTAAACATTTTAATTTTAACATCAATTTATGAAAATTTTCATCAAAAGTCCAATTTATAACGTCATAGGATAATACATTGGTTAAAAACCGATGTTAAAATTTAAAAACCAACATTATAAAAAACAATTATACTCATGTTTGACCAAGATATCTTTTGAGTCATCTCCTAAAAGAATATACTCAAAATGTGAATTAATGCTTACCCCTATTGAAAATCATAACCCTTATTTTCACCAAACATCAACTACATGGTTTAAATTAGGGGAGTCCTCTACAACTACATATTCTCTAGAATTTTTTGTTATCTTCTAAGGTTTTATATCAATAAAAATGCAAAGACAGATTGGATGAAAAAATATGTTAGTTCATTAGTTGGTTCAAAGGAAGAAACTAGTAGAATTACTAATAAGATTGATGATTTTTGGGTTTTGGAACGGTAGAGGTAATAATTGAATATAATTTCCTTCTTTTTATGGCTAAATATTTCAAATTTTATGGGTGTTTTCCATCTTGAGAATATTTTAAAAAGTATAATAATTACTATTTTTTATTCAATAGCAGTATTTTCTATTATAAAAATAGTTTTCAAATTAAATAAATTTTGTTTTTTAATTTCAATGTTAATATTTATATATATATGTAAATTTTTATTCATAATATTCAAAATAATAGTTTAATTATGCTTCTCGAAGGAGTTTGGCTGCTATTAAAATTTTTGAGACCTTCTACAAAATGGAAAGGGATTGATTTTTTAAATAGTGAAGTTTTCTATGGCAGTTTGAATATTATTTAGGTGTTTTATTTTCCAAAAAAATGTTTTAATGGGTAAATTTTTTGTTAAAAAGTGTTTTTAAATAAGGGGTAACATGTTTTTTAGAGGTGAAAATAATTTTTAAAAATAAATAAAAAGTGTCCTAATGATTTATTAGGACAAGATTCATCAGTTTTTTATAATTAAAATATAAACATTAAGGGTAATTGATTGGTTTTAAAGTTAATAAGTTATATTTCTATGATATTTCAGAATGAGGATGATATTTTGGATTTTAATGATAATATAAATAAATCATCTATAAAATTTCACATGGACTTTAAAATGGAGGTTTAAGATCTAAAATTATATTGAATATATTCATCCATTTATTTGTAATGTAGTATTCCCTATCAACGTGTTGAGTGGTATCTAAATTTATAAATACAAACATTTTTAATGAAAAATGTTGTTATCTATATTTATACAATCATATTAATATTCGGATACCTTCTAAATACACAAAATATTACCTCATACATAATATATATTGATAATAACATAATAAAAAGTTCATGTCACTAACTAAATCTAATCCATAGGATATCCATAATTACCCCACTCTCAAAACTTTGGACACATGGGAAGCTAAGAACCACTAAAATTCATTCTTGAGACGAAAATCCTTTTCCTTTTGATGATGTAATTTAAGGTCTACTTTAATGCTAAAACTATAATGGCTGTCTCAGCATGGGTGCGAGTAAAACCATCCAGATAAGCCTTCTAATGTTTTCACCAATCAAGTAGCCCATTATAGGGATCAAACTACTACTTCATCATTTTTAACATTATATAGAAAACTAATAAATGTTGTTTGGTGATTCTCTAACTCCCCAGCCTAAAAACATTTAGATTTAATGAGATAAATTTCATCCTCATTAGCTTCATCTCCTGAATAGTTATTTTTGAATTTTATTTCCTAGAACTCATTCCCCATATCTTTTGGACGTGCACTTATGTTTAATGAATTACCCTAATTAGTATTCATCCCATACTAAATACTGATGAACACTGTGGAAAAATTCATTGGATAAAACCTACCACCCATGGAGTAATTATTTTCCTAAATTTAAATACCCACTTCATTAAAAGCATGATGATTTTCTTGAAATATTGAAATGTTTCATTTACCTTATTTGAAAGGCCCCTATTTGTGTATTAATTTATTTTGTTAAATATTTATATTTACAAATCAAATAGGATGGGTTTGAATTGAAATTGGATATATTCCAATCATATGACAAAAGAGTATGAATATGGTGTGAAATAGTTTATCATGTCTGCAAAAGATCATGTATATAACCCTTCTCAAATATTTTTTCCAAGTTTTAGATATTGTTATTCATTACTAATTAGTCCATAAGAGTTGGAAGAACAATTGGTCTTTCACATAATATATTGAAGTAATAAATTCTTCTCTAAACACATTGAAAATTGAATATAGCTCATGACTGGAGTAACACTAAGTTTAATGGATCATCAAATATGATTACAATTAATGAAAATAAAGAATACTGTATCGAGTATGTGATTATAAGTGTAAATGATGAGGCATATCATATTAACGAAATGAAAATGAATGTCGAATATGAAATTTGGGATTGTCCAAAATTGTTTGAGAAGTTAAAGAGCCGTGGAAACATGTCATTATTCAATGGATTTACTAAATATTTTTCATTATTATATGTACTAATGCTGAATAATTTAAAATACATAAATGAATTGGGTGACCCCAGTTTTACTGAACTACTTGATCTCTTTAATGATATGATCCTACTAGATAATGAACTTCCAATCCAAGCACAAGATGCTAAACGAATCCTATGTTCAATAGGTATGATCTCTAAAAGAATACATTCCTATACAAAGGACTATATACTATTTATTAATGACCAAAAATCACTTAAATAATTCCCAAAGTGTGGTGATTCTTACAAAAATAAAGATGAATCATGTCCTAGGAAATTTTAATGGAACATTCCAATGATTCTAATTCTTAGGAGCCTATATGTATGTGAGGAGACTATAAGTCAATTTTAGTGGAACCAAGATATAGAAAATAAATATGGAAAATGTTTTTATTCACGAGACTCTTCTCATTGGAATAGAATTGGTCATGAGTATCTATAATTTAAAAATGATCGATGAAACCTTCAACTTTCCTCTCTATAGATGGTTTGAATTCTTTTTGTTTTCAAATAATATCTTATTGTATATGTATGGTTATGTCAGAAAATTATAACATTCCATTGTGGTTATGCATGAAGAAAAAATACATTATGTTATCCATGATTTTATCATGACCAATACAATCAGGTAATGATATTTTTTTATTTGGCCCCATTGATCAAAGATTTGGAATTATTATGGGATTCAAGTGTTACATTGTATGATGATTACAGAAATAAATATTTCACATTGAGATCCATTTTGTACGAGATGATAATAAGATATAAAATTAAAGGAACTCAGGGGTGTCCTATTTTTGAAAAAGGTAGACTATAAATTAGGTTTAAACATTCATCAAATAATGTGATTTATAAGAAATCATATATTTATACCTGGAAAAAATAAGTACCAATATTGGATGACATCATTCAATGGGAGTTCAAAAGAATGTAAAACACCTTCTCCACTAAAAGGTGATCAATAGTTTGAGAATTTCAAAGATACATACACTAAGTTTGGTAAATATTTTCTTAAAATCATTACGAAAACTTTTTGTAAACATATATTAGTTTTTTTAATTACCAAAACAAAATTTTCTATATGTCATAAATTTTCACCATGTTAGGAATGTTGAAAAAAATTTATGGGATAGTTATTTTGGGATGTCACTAAATGCACCTCAAAAAAGTAATGGAATTAATCCTAGGTTGGACATAATCGTTATGGGAATATAGAAAGATTTGACACCAGTGAAGGGTGAAAATAGACTTTTCTTCCTTTAGCTACTTACCAGATATCCAGGCAGGAGAGATATTATTTTTAAAACTTCTTGAATGATGTAAATGTTCAAGAGTATTATTCATCAAATATCTAGAATATGGTACTAATAAATGATTTAATATTAATTGGACTAAAATCACAAGATTTTCATGCTTTGATTCAAGATTTATTTCCTTTATCATTACTTTTAATTTTTTCAAATATTGTCCACCATACATTATCCAAGATAAATTAATTTTTCAAATCTATATGTAGAAAAGTAATAGACCTGGTGGAATTTTCAACTATGGAAATAGAAATTTTTGACATATTAGGTGAATTAGAAATGTTCTTCTGACTGGAATTATTTAATAATATGGCTCACTTGATTGTTCACATCGTAAAAGAGATCTGACTATGTGGTCCTAAACATTATAGATGGATGTACCACATTGAATGATTTTTGATGATTCTGAAAGTGTATTTCAAATATTGAAGTTTTCTAGAGGGTTGTATTGTGGAGAAATATATTGTTGAGGAAACCATTGAATTTTTTACCAACTACCTATCAGGTGTGGAAAGAATTGTTTTACTAAAAAATTTCACATTGAGAACCTTTTGGGTAATGGAATTTTTGGAATAGATGTTCTTGCAATCACTATTACAGATTGGTAGTAGGGCCACCTTTACATTTTTCATAATATTTAAGAGGTTTCAATATATGTTTAAACCCATAAAGAAATTATTAGGCATTTTAATACATTATGGGTTGAAATATAGATATAAAATAAAGGTAATAAATAGTTTATATGATTGTTTTGAGAT
Organism: Viscum album; assembly: GCA_963277665.1. Classification (NCBI taxonomy): domain Eukaryota; kingdom Viridiplantae; phylum Streptophyta; class Magnoliopsida; order Santalales; family Viscaceae; genus Viscum; species Viscum album. Next base: position 425,605,885 of record OY728134.1, read on the forward strand.
CATATTTCTTAAGATATAGATTAAAATCTAGATTCAATTTTCGAATGACTTCAATGTCCAGCCAGAGGACCAAGTGTTCATGTATTATATTATAACGGCAATATGTTCTATAAGAATAAACATGATGAAGGAAGTACCATAAAAAATAGTGTATTTACAATTATAGTGTAGTGAATCACATATATGGTACTAAGGATAAGAATATAATTTATGAGAATATGTTATACTTTAGAATAAAAAAACATGGGATTTGTATTATAAAACATTCCAAGTGCCAATTTTCGATGAAAATTGGTTGATAATATGTTTTTTTTTAAAATTGATGAATTGGGATTCATGAAAGTGAATTTCAGTAAGGGAGGGTAAAAAAGAAGAACTGTTTATAACATCATCACATGAAATAAAAGTATATTATATCATAGATCCCAAAAACCGGAAGTGACCAATTGTTCTGTTATCGACCAAAACCATTGAAGGGTCAGATGAAAATTCAACTGAGGATGAACCTTTCTTTGGGATGTCACAATCCTTTCATAGTGGTCCCAATATATATGGGGCATTGTTTGTCATAGGAGACCATAATTAATGGAGGTGGATACATAATAGAGGAGAATAATCCCTTAAAAATTTAAAAAATGTGAGTTCAATAATAATTTTATATATTTTTTGTAATGTACATTTTTTACCTCATATTATTATATGTTCACAGATGAATTTATATAATATAAATTAAATATTGAACAACATCTATAGATAATGAATTTCTCACATGCTAATACTCCCAATCCCAAGGAATAATTGGTTTCTCAAGCTGTTGTAGCTCCTAGTGTAGAGGAACAAATACCTTCTACACATGCCAATACTACCAATCCAAAAAAACAATATATTGCCGATTTTGAACCCATGGAAATGGTATATGGTGAAGATTTGATATCTCAAAAGAACAGGAGAATTATAGCATGGCAGTGTTATAAAAAATTATTAATGTGAAAACAAAAGACATATTATTCAAGGTTGGATGGAATTATTGTGTCCATCCTATTAACCCCAACAAGGACATTTTCAGCAGTCTCATTGGGCTCACCACTCAGAAAATCATTCTGATTGATGTAGATTCATGGAAACATGTTTTATCTATGATTAAGACAGTAATTTTGGAATATATTATGGTAACATTATGATATACTTTCAATAATTTAGTAAAAAATAAAATAATAAATATTAAATTACTAATCATTATCCCTTGAAGAGTGCATTTATAGTTGATAACTCCCATAAGAAATTTGTATTAATGCATGCTGTAAAGTCTCCTAGTGGCCATTTCAAAATTCTAATGAAGCTTTATCTCAATGATTTTGAAGGGAAAAAATCAACACCCACCAAATATATATTCCCACATGATAATCCAAGAAGCATAGGATTCATTTAGTGATCGTTTGAAGAAGAAATATTTTCAATTACATTGTGGATGGTAATATATATTTTTACAATACGTGTATTAAAAACATTGATTATTAATTTTTAATTTATGAAACATCCATTGAGTTCTAAAAATATGAAATAGGAATAAAAATGAGCATAGCCCTACTGTAAAGTAAAGATGGGGTACACTAAACTTGAAAAAAAATTGGTATGTATTTTAAATCTACCATAGTAATTGTATGTGACATGAATCAAAATCATAATTATGTTCATATATTTATATCTAGATTGATGAATCTAAATCCAATTCCACTTACATCAGACATTATGTGCTATAAAAGGAGGCATGTGTAAATAAATTTGGGATACTAATAGATTAGAACACACAAAATGTGTGGGAAGCATGTGTATGTATGACATAATAAAAAAATTCTTTAAATCACTACTACATAACAATTGTTACTTATTTTAATATATTTTTTATCTGAATTTTACAAATGAATTATTATTAGTTTTGCCAAAGGAAAATATATTATTATTGGCCCGGAAGCAGCCCGGATAGTATGGACACATCAGAGGTGTGGGTTTTGGGGAGAAACCACAAACATATTTTGAGAAAATAAAAGAAAAGGGGTAAAAGATAAAAAAATTGAAGAGACACATGCATGATTATCTTGAATTGAAATAAGAATTATATGGTAGTATGAGTTGATAGAAAATTTTATGGGGGGGAAGAAAAGACGAGAAAAACTCAAGAGAAACCACTACATAATGCCGCCCTCATATGCTCTAAGGTGATCCATTCACCTCAAGGTGTTGTCTTAGATGAGGTAATCAATATTCTCATGGTTGTTACTTTGAAATATGAATCATGAAGGCATTGATACCTTTCTCACATAGATACTCAATAGGGTGAAAATTATTGTGATTTATATCTATCAATACCCATTCATTACATTTTTGTGATGTCTACTGTGTACAATATCCAAGAAGACACCCTACATAGTAGAAAACATCTAATATTTCATGTGAGAGTGGGGATTTTCATAGATCATGAACTAAGAAATGAGATACCTAATCCACATGATGAGTAATATACTCATACAGTTGAGAAAGCTATTGGAACATTCAGAGCATGACCATCATATATTGAAAAACAAACATGTTGACAAGTAGTTATTCACTCACTTACTATGATCAGGCACTATAGGATAAAAAGACATGATGTAATCAACCAGACCTTAATCTATTACATGGTGTAACTCGTATGACTCAAAATGTGTGATTTCAGTTTAAAATTTACATTATATTAATGTATTGTTTCATATTTTCGTTTAATTTTTTTTCATTATATCATTACTGAGACAAAAACTGTTTTCTTATACAATTTTATTCTTTTGGAGAAGTTATATTTTTTTCTTTTAACTATCTACAACAAAAAAGAGAGAGAACATGTTTCTTTTGTATAAGGTGTTTCAGGTAGAATGGGGTTTCCTTTTCCATGTAAATGGAATAGTTCTCTCTTTTCTAGATAGGTGTAGATAGTTAAAAAAATGTTGAAAACTCAATCATCTGCACCTTAATCTGCAACACAATGTTCTCGGTATGGAATGAACTGTATGTTTTAGTTTATAATTAACATTTTAGTTCAAAACCTACATCACATACTCAAAATTAATTAAATCACATTGATATTATTATTTTTACTTTAGGGAAATGATTCATAAGTAATTTTTTAAGTTTAGTAATCATCCGAATCTCAACCAAACACACAATCTGACGGGTATGACCCCAAGTGTGTCTTTTTATTTAAAAATGGTATTAGTTTTAGAAAAAAGACAAGTTTCATACTCAAAATCATGAAAGAACATCATATTATATTGATAAATTATTAAAATTATCCATAAGTCAATTTTGATGTGTAGGAATCACCAACACTTAAATATGATGCATTGTGTGACTGGTATGACTCCAAGTGTGTCTTTATATTTAAAATTGACATTAATTTTAGTAAAAAAATAAAAAAGGACACACTCAGAACTGACCAAACACATTTAGATTTTTTTATAATTTAGGAAAATAATCATTTATTCATTTTGATGTTTAGGAATCATCTAAACCTCAATATGACATGTGGTCTGAACGGTATGACTCTAAGTGTGTCTTATTATTTAAAATTTACATAAATATTAATAAAAAACAATAGATATTCTAAAAATAGATAGAACACATTCATGGTGTTGTGATACTTTATTAAAATCATCTAGAAGTAATTTTTGATGTGAAGGAATCATCTTCCCTGATATATGATACACAGTGTGCCCGGTATAACCCAAAGTGTCAGGTATTAGTTTAAAATTAAAATTTCAATTCAAAAAATGTGTCAGTCACAAAAAAAGGACCAAAAACACTCTTATTGTCTTGATAATTTATAATAATGATAAATTAGTCATATTTTACATGTGATAATCATTCCCCCACCAAACTGACATAAGATGTGACCGGTATGACTCAAAGTGTGTGTTTCCACTTTGACATGTCATTTTAGTAAAAAACATGAGTGACATATTCAAAAATGAGAAGATGAATTTGGAGTGTATTATTGTATTTAAAAAACCATATGCCATTTCTAACATGTTAGAATTAGCCTAACCTCAATCCATCACATGGTGTGACCGGTATGACTCAAAGTGTGCATTTTTATTTAAAATTGACATTAACTATATTAAAAAGAAAAATTTTCATGATCAAAACAAATAAAATGCATTCACAATTTGTTGATACTTTATAAAAATTATCCATGAGTCATTTTTGATGTGTGTGAATCAACTGCACCTCAATCCGACACATGGTGTGACTGGTAAGACTTCATGGGTCTCTTTTTATTTAAAATTTACATCAAATTTAGTAAAAAGGATAAGTGGCGCAACCAAGACCGAGAAAATGAATTTTTATTGTTTTTATACTTCAGGAAAATAATAAATATGATTTTTTTATATTTATTAATCATTAAAACATCAATTTGATGTATGGTGTGACCATTATGACTCCAATTGCATATTTTTATTTAAAATTGACATTAATTTTAATCAAATGGACAAGAGATATACCCAAAACCTATAAAACACATTATATTATATTGATACATTATGAAAATGATCCGTAAGTGATTTTTGATGTGTTAGAATCATACTATCCTCAATTAAATGCACAGTGTGATCGGTATGACTCTAGGGGTATCTTTTTATTTAAAATTGACATTAATTTTAGTAAAAAGGACATGTGACATACTCAAAATTGAGAAAAACCATTCATATTGTTTATATATTTTCTAAAAATGATCCATAAGTCATTTTTGATCTGTATGAATCATCCTCAAATCAATCTGATGCACTGTGTGACGGTTATGACACCAAGTGTGTCATTTTATTTGAAATTTACATTAATTTTAGTAAAAATGACGAGGGACATACTTAATATCAATCAAACGCATTCATATTTTCATGATACTTTAGGATAATGATCTATATGTAATTTCTGACATGTAATAATCAAATTAACCTCAATCCAATGCATCATGTGACCAATATGACTCCATGTGTTACTTTTTATTTGAAATTGACAATAATGTTAGTAAAAAGGACACCATTGAAAAACTAAAAATCAAGAAAATGCATTAGGGTTGTTTTGATACATTAGTGCAGTGATCCGTATGTAATTTTTGATGTATAAGAATCACTCGTACCTCGATCTGATGCATGATGTGACGGATATGACTCCATGTGTGTCTTTTTATTTAAAATTGGCATTAATTTTAGTAAAAGGGGAAAGTGACATACACAACACTCTGAAAACACATTCATATTGTTTTGATACTTTAGTAAAATTATCCATAAGTCATTGTGATGGGTAGTTTTTAGCCTCACCTCAACCAGATACACCATGTGCCCAGTATGAGTGAAATTGTTTGTTATCGGTTTAAAATTGAAATTTTAGTTAAAAAAAAGAATCCCCCAGTGAAAACCATGAAAAAGAGAAATAAAAATATTAATAATTTATTATAATGGTTCATAATTAATTTATTATGTGTAGGAATTAGTATCACATCAAAGTGGCACATGACGTGATTAGTATAACCCAAAGTGTATGTTTTCAGTTTAAAATGACATTTTAGTAAAAAACCAAAAGTTTCATTCGCAAAGCTGAAAAAATACATCTGTATTATTTTTGTAAAGTCTGAAAAATATATATGTCATTTGTGATGTGTACAAATAAACTTCACCTCAATTTGATGCACGATGTGGTAGGTATGTCTCAAATTATCTTCAATCAGTTTAAAGTTGACATTTTATTTCAAAAAGTATGCCCCTCATTAAAAAATGATAAAAAACATTCCTATTATATTGATAATTTAGTAAAATGATTCAAAAATAATTTGTGGTCTGTAGGAATCATTATGACATCAAACTAACACACAATGTGACCAGAATGACTTAAAGTGTGCATTTCCAAATTGAAATGACATTTCAGTAAAAAATAAAATTGGCATCCTCAAAACTAATAAAATGCATTTATAGTGTTCTTCTACTTAGAAAAATGATCTATATGTCATTTTTTATGTGTAGGAATCAGACAAACCTCAATCCTATGCATGGTGTGACATGTAGGACTCCAAGTGTGTATTTTGTTTTAAAATTGACATTAATTTTAGTAAAAAGAACAAGTGACATACTAAAAACTGATAAAACAAAATTGTATTATTTTTATACTTTATAAAAATGACCCATAAGTCATTTTGGATGTGTAGGAATCTGCCACACCTCAATCTAACACACGGTGTGACCAGTATGACTCCATGTGTATCTTTTTATTTAAAATTGACATTAATTTTAATAAAAAATACATGTGACATACTCAAGAAAAATAATGATATTTTTGATTATTATGATACATCAGGAAAATTATCCACAGGTCATTTGTGATGTGTAGAAATCAGTCACACCTCAATCAGATAAACTGTGTACCATGTATCACTCAAAGTGTCCATTATGAGTTTAAAATTGACATTTAAGTTCAAAATGTGTTTTACTCACTGAAAAACATGAAAACATGCTCCAATTGTCTCAATAATTTAGAAAAAAATTGATAAGACCTTTTGGGACATGTGAGAATCAGTCTCACACTGAACTGACACACGATGTGATCGGGATATCCTAAAGTGCATGTTTTCAGTTTAAAATGAAATTTTAGAAAAAAAACAAGTGACATACTCAAAATTGAGAAAACACATTTGGATTGTTTGGATACTTTAGAAAAATGATCTATAAGTTATTTATAATGTGTATAAATCAACAACATATCAATATGACAGAAAACGTTACTGGTATGACTCGATGTGTATATATTTATTTAAAATTTTCATTTCTATAAAAAATAAAGGTGACATACTCAAAATAAAAGAAAATATTCATATTGTTTTGATTCTTTATAAAAATGATCCATAAGTCATTTATAACATGTAGTAATTACCCACACCTCAATTTGATACACAATATGCCTAATATGTCTCAAAGTTCATGTTATCAATCTAAATTTTACATTTTAGTTCAAAATGTGTCACTCATTGAAAACTAAGAAAATGTGCTCTAATTTTCTTGATCCTTTAGTAAAACAATTCAGTAGTGATTTGTGACATGTGTGCCCGGTATGCCAAAAATTTAGTGATTTCAATTTAAAATGAAATTTTAGTTAAAAATACATGTTTCATACTAAAAAAAAACGAACATATTAAGATTGTTTTTATAATGTAGGAAAATGATCCCCATGTCATTTTTGATGTGTAGAAATCAGCCCCACCTCAATCTGATGCATGGTGTGACTAGTATGACTCTAAGTGTTTCCTTTTATTTAAAATAGATATTTTATGAATGTATAATTTCATATTTTTTATATTTATTTCTTTATTGTATTGAAAACATAATACTCATTTAGTTATATAGGTGGATTCTTTTGATTGAGTTGGGGTGGTTTTTTCGGCAACCGATACCATTGTCTAGATTTTTTGAGAGGGGGTTGTGGTTTCCAAAGATGATGTAACATTGATGTTTTTCAATTTATATGGAAATTAATTGAAATTTTAATTGTAAAAAACACTTTTTAAAATTTATAGAATAGGTTTTTTGTATTTGAGATGTAAAATTTATTTTTATTAAATTATGTATTTTTATACAGGTGCATTTACATACAAGTTTGTTTTCATATATTTGAATATAGGTGTATTTTATGCAATGTTCTATTATTCAATCAACACACTAAAATAGTAATTCCTTTATTAGTGTTATTTATAGAACTAATAAATCTACCCTACTTATCATCACTAGAAAATGCACTGATAAAGGGGGTATCTTATCAGTTCTTTTTTTGGAGGTGATAAAGGGGTCCCCCCTTTGACAACACTGAGGAAAACAAAATTTGTTTAGCACTATAAAAGCCCTTTTTTGTGAAATGTTAAAGGGTTGAACTATGGTGTTTCCCCACCTCACATTAACTTTTACCAGTGGAATTTATCATACCCTCTCATTCTTCAAATCCTATGAGCTCAGCTTTACTTGTTTCTACGTTCTCTATTTCATCTTCTAGGGTTTTCTCCCATGTGTTAAGACCTGACGAATTTATGGAATGAAGATCCTATTCCCTTGAAATCCATTAGTCCAATGAGGGCCATTACTCAATGCTAGATTGTATGGAACAACATGGACTAGAGAAGGTGTACTGATTGGGGGATGAGAAAGCCTAATGATGATGCCTGAAGCCTCAGTATAAAGAACACTACCAAGAGTCTAATATAAAAATAATTATGGATCTATTTTAGAGGTAGGAGCAATGATTTTGGCCTACATCAATGTTTTATCAGTTCGGTGGGAAATATATCTTTCTCTTAATAAGGCTCACCAATGCACCAAGATCGAACAGTTTTCTCATTAGTCTCTATTGGGGTTCCTCCTCATCTAGCCCCAACACATGAAATATAAACAAATATATATATATATATGAAAAGATGGGAGTTATGTATCTTTGAGAGGTGGAAATGTTTAAGGCTCAAGGTCTGTTGGTATCCCCCTATTCTTGTTGTGAGGCTCTATTCTATACTTTTGGACAGTGTAGTTAGGGTTATATCCAACATTTTTCAGATCTTCAACAAGAAAAATTATCCAGATATAATCATATTTCATCCATGGTGGTATTTGATCTAATATTAGTGCTTCTTATATTCAAATTTTATTCAGACAATGAAAACCTACTTTTCACAATCAGATCTATTTGGGTTTCTATATCAGACTATGTTATTCATTTTATCCTGCCTTCAAATTGCATCTACTTTATATTATTGACCACTATTTTTTATGAGTAATATTTTTGAGATCCCACAGATCTTTTGGAGTCTACGATTTGTACTCTATATTAATATTGTATTATTCTTTCATGATTAGGTCCAATGTTTTTTCTCTTTGGGATTTCCCATGTTAAAATTTCTGGTGTTAAAATTTATTTTTCAACACAAATATTTTATTACTTTTCATCCTCTTTAATTTTTGTCTATCTTGTTCAAAGTGAAAGGAAATTTATTTCCACTACACATTCACTTCAATGTTTTCTTTCACATTCTTCACATTCAAATTCTCCAACATCTGGTATCATAGGGTTTGGTTTTTGTTCAGATAAATTATGGAATCCAATTAACATCAAATGATTTTTTTGAATAGTTCCAACTACCATATATGGTTATTCAAAAATGAACGATCTGATTTTCATCAAGCGAATACAGCTTCTAGTGTTTATTACTCAAAATCTAGTAATAATTTCTAATGAAAAATGGGGTTTTGATAATGTGATTTTTTTGTTTCATTCATTAGTGGGTCGAAGACAACAAAATGAACCATATTGTCAACATCTCTCATACTAGAACATTTTTGGAGAATCATGAGGCTATATATGCTTCCAAGAAAAGAAAAAATATTTTTTTCTCCTAAAAAAATGATGAATTTGTAGTAAAAATAAGGTATGTATGTTTCAAAATATTTTATGGAATATCATGGAAGTTTTGATCAATTGTATGGTATAGGTAATACCATTTAAGATGAAATTTTAGTTACTTTTTTCTTAATATTTTACCCAATTCTTGGGTGAATTTCTATATTACTCTATCTGAATCTACTCCTAATGGTACTGTAACAATCTTTTTTGTTATTTCTGTTGTCTTTCATGAATATTTCAAGAGTTGTAATTAGTATAAATATTAGTTATAGCTTTTAGTTACATAGAATAGGGGGAGAAGTTAGGAAACAAATCAAGGATAGAGTATTCATGTAAAGAGAAAATGAAGAAGAAAATCTAGGTCTAAAAGGTAGTTTTAATTTTATCATTGTGGAAACAAATGACATATAAACACATTTTTCTATCAGATGAAGACTGAAAATAGAATGAAGGAAAATAAGTAGAAGATGAATGGTTATGGGGATGATCCTATCACTTATCCTATAGGGGTTATCGGGTTATTATTTATAAATCCATTAATACTTCTTCTGATTATTCTCACTGGGTTGTGGAAAGTGGTTCCCATTTTCACCTGACATTGAAGAAGGTGTTCATTACATCTTACACAATGATTAATTTTTGGATTTTATATATAATTTATGATTTCTATTTAGATGTTGTAGGTATCAGGAATGTTGGTTAGATATAAACATAGAAAATAAGCTAATTTTGAAAAATGTTCGACATCAACCAAAGGTTCTTCTAAATTTTATTTATACCAGTATTCTTAATGATGAATGTTTTCTCTATAATTTTGGTGATGGACAATGTATTCTTTCAAAGGGATCCTTGATTGTGGCATGGGGGAAGAAGTAGTCAGGTTTTTACTAGAATAGATCTTCCATTTAATGTGCTACTACTTACATTATCTAGTGAATTTTGTCTTCCATGATAGGGAATAAGAGGCTCAACCACATTGGTGAGAAATGGATTGGTTGATTGGACAAAGAAAATTTTTATTCCATGCTTGAAAAGTGTTAAATTGGACATGTGAGACCACTATATAGCCATAAAACATGTTAGGGTGAGTTTCTACCATAATCCATGGTATAAGAAGTCACAAGTACTTGAATTAGTTCATTCTGATATTTTTTCCCCTTTGAAATCTAAAAACATTAATGGAAGTCTTTATTTTTTGACATTTTTTTATAAAGATTCATGTAATATTTAGGATTGTGTTTTTAGGTAAAAAATTTATGTGCCCACTATTTTTATGCATTTTAAGTTTTAAATGAGTGGGGATATCATTAGAAGTTGAAATGTACTCATAATGGAAATGAGGGAGAGTATTTTGGTATGTTTGATCAGTATTGCAGATCAGAATGTATTCAACATCAGAAGAAATCTCCTATGACACCACAACTAAATGGTGTAGCTGAGTGGATGAACAAGACTTTGTTGGAAGGAGTTTGTTGTTTTCTTTTAGAAGTAATGTTTCATAGACATTTTTGTTGTGATTATTTAGTTAATACTGCTTATATTATCAATTTATCAGCTGTAGATGATTTGTAAAAAGACACTCCTGAAAATATTTTGTATGAAAAAGAGATCAATTATAATTATTTGCATGTTTTCCATTTCAAGTCTTTTGTTTATATTCCTAGATATGAGATGTCTAAACTAGATGTTAAGTCAAAATAGTCTATTTTATTGCATATAGACATAATGAGTTTAGATACAAGTTTTATGATCCTATATCGAATAATCCTATTAGAAGTAGTGATTTATTTTCCAAAGACGATTGGACTATTAAAAATATTGAGAAGGGATAACATTATACATCTCCAGCTTCTTATAGATTTTTCAATCTTGATCTAGTTTAAAATTCACATTTACCTCGTATTTTTTATTCTGATAATTATGTTGATGTGCAGAATGATGTTTAGGGGGAATAGGTTGGAATTTATGTTTTTAATACAACTTTTTTTATGATTCGGTTCAAGGGGTTATTAATGAACCCTTAGTTCCACTACGGATATCATCTCAACATCGTAAAATTTCTACATGGTATTAACCAGATGAGTATGTTCTCTTCACTGAAGGGGGAGAACTAGAATCATTTGAAAATGTGATAGAAAGTGATCAAAAGGATATGTGGGTTGTGGAAATGGATGATGTGATGATATCATTGCATGAAAACCAAATATTTGAGATCATGAAGTTACCTAAAGGTAAGAGAGAATTGAAAAATATTTGGATATATTAGATTAAAATTGAGAAATCCAGTTTTGTTCTATGATACAAGGAATGTTTAGTTATCAAAGGCATTCATCAAAATAAAAGTATTGGTTTTGATGATATTTTCTCAGATTTTGTCAAATTTTCTTCCATTCAATTTATTCTTGGTTTGGATACATGTTTGGATCTACAGATTGAGCAGATGGATATGAAGAAATTTTTTCTCCATTTTGATTTAGAGGAGGATATTTATCTGAGGAATCTAGAGGTTTTTGTTGAAAATGGTAAAGATAATTATGTCTACATGTTAAAGAAGAGTTTTTATTGTTGGAATCATGCTATGAGGAAGTGGTATAAGAGTTTTGAATCTATCAATTTTCATCAGGGTTTCAGGAGGACATAATTTGATCATTGTGTTTTCTAAGAGATTTACTATTTATGATTTTATTATACTATTGATTTATGTTGTTGATATGCCCATTTTTTTCATGATGATTCTATAATTTAAAGATTGATGAAGGATATTTTTCATTATTTTGTGATGAAAGACTTAGGGCCAACATGACAGAATCTTGGCCTGTCGATTTCATGTCATAGAAAGGGGAAGAAATTGAGGTTCTCGCAAGAGAGAGATATTGAGATAGTTTTTCTAACAATTTCTATGGATAGAGAAAAAGTGGTTAGTACTCCTGTTTCTTTACATTTCAGGCCTGGTACTATTCAGTCACATTCTACTGGTGAGGTGGGAGAGAAAATATGCATCTCATACCTTATTCATATTTCATTGGCTTCTTCAAGTATGTAATGAAATGTACTAGTCCAGATATAGCTCATGGAGTTGGTGTGGTAATTAATTTTATATCTAATCTCAGTAGAGGGCATTGCAGAGTAGTGAAGTATATACTTTTTTATCTTCTTTGTACTTATGATCTAAGATTATATTTTGTAAATAGGGAACCTATGCATTGTGGCTTTATAGATTCAAATGAGGAAGGAGATTTGGATTCAAGGAAGTCTACTTCAGGATATTTAATCACTTTTATAGGGGGAGTATCTTGATAGACTAGACTGAATAGATGTGTTGATTTATCTTCCACTGAGTTTGAGTTTATTTCAATAATGGTGGCATGTAAATAATTGTTATAAATAAAAACTTTTATTTGAGATCTCAATTTTAATTAGAAGTGGGATGTTTTATTTTTTGAATGTAAGAGATCTATTTGTTTAGGATAGTATCCCACTTTTCATGGAAGGTCGAAACATATCAATGTTTGGTTTCATTGGATATCAGATGTCCATGATTCAAGATATTTGGATCTCAATAATATCCACAAAGATGAAAATTGTTTAAACATGTCGACCAATAGTTTACCTAGAGGTCAATTTATGTATTTTTGACATATTTTAGGGTTGGCAGTGATCCATAGTTGATTCATAAGGGAAGTTTGGTGGGGTGGATCCTCATATAGCCCACATAACATGCCACTTAAATAAAATGGGAAAAATAGATATGAAAAAGGGGAGTTAGATATATTTTCAAGGAAAAAAATTTTAGGGATCAAGGAGTGTGGTCTTCTATTTATTCATAGTGTGTGGATCTCTTCTCATCTTAACAAAAGTTTTGATGGGGTTATATCTAGTGTTTTTAAAATCTAAATTGGTGAAATTCTCCAGGTCTGATCGGATTTCATCTATGATGGGACTTTGATCTGATGCCAGTGTTTTTTATCTGCACCTTTTATTCAGACAGTGAACACGTATATCTCATGGTCACATCTATTTCAGTTTCTTTATCATATATCCTTCTGTATTTCAAGTTTTCTTCAGACTACTTATATTTTCTCCCTTTGACAAACTTTTTTATCTGAGTATTATTTTTGAGATCACACCCATCATTAAGAGTCTCTAATTTTTACTCTGTTATTAGTGGATTATACTTTATAGACTAGATGATCCCATGGGTTTTCTTTTTTAGGTTTTCCACATTAAAATTTATAGTGTCAACATTTATTTTTTTCACATATATTCAGTCACTGTGCATCAGCTTTTATTTTTTATGGCTTGATCAAAAGGAAAAGAAATTTATTTTTATTGTGCATACACTTTAGTTTTCGCTAGAGCATTCTTCACTTATTTTATTTTCAAAGAGTCTCCTACCCCAATACTATGAGCCTTCCTCCTCTTCCTTTCCTTCCATATCATTCACAATTTACCAGGTTCCTTCCCAATGAATCCTTGAATTTGGTATCAGTCTTACTAATAGTGGTTCTATTTATAGTGGTGTTTGGCGATGTTACACTAAAAACACAAAGAAAACCATAAATATGAATGGTGGCTCAAATGTTGTCTGAGTTTATTTTATATACACCTTAGGAATACATAAAACAATGAAAAAATGTTATGTGAATGAAACAAAAGAAAAAAATAAAAATGTCTATATGAAAAAATTTGGGGAAAAATTGATGGGAATATGTAAAAAAATTATAAATAAAGAATAAAGTTAGAAATGAAATATATATTATAAATTTTTAAAAATACTATTGTAATATAAAATAAAGAAATATGTTTAGATATTAGGATAATTAAAATTAAGGAATTTACAAAAAATAATAATAAATGTTATATAGTTATTGTAGTTGCAAGCTTCTTATTAATTTCCATTAATGTTTGATTCATCCTTTCAACCATGTCATGCATTCCATGAACTATTTTTCAGATTTTAGTTCTTTATGTCTACTACAATACACAAATTTCCAACTACAATAAAAATTGATTTTAACTGTGGTTTTTAGCATTTAATGAAGATTTAAACCAATGATAAATGATGTGTGATAATTTCTAATAGCATCACTTATTTGCTTGCTGGGAATCCTTTTACAGTAGTACTTTTGGAAGATGTTTTTATTTATCAGTGGTTTAAACCACAGTTAAATATCTAGCCATGTTTTTTTTATTTTTTAAAATTTATTATTTATTATATAATTACAAATAAATATATGTATATATATATATATCAAAAAACTATATATTAATTTATATAAATATCTATAAATATATTTTAACAAAAATAAATTTTTATAAATAAAATATTTATATATATATTATTAAATTTAACAATATATATATATACCCACATAATATATATAAATAAATATAAAAACAAATTAACATAAATATATATTAATATACATAAATAAAAATAATTATATATAAATATATAAAAATATAAATAAGTTAAAATAAATATATATAAACACACACATATATAAATGTATATTTAAATATAACTATTAATAGAAAAAAAAATATGCACATATATATACATATAACATTATATATCAACATAATATATATTAATATATATAAATATAAATAAATGCATATAAATACTATAAATATCAATAAATATATATAATTATAAATAAATATACATAAACCCACACACATATATACAATTAAGGATAATTATATAAAAATATAAAAATATAAAAAACATACATAAATATATATATACAGATACATAAGTACACACACACATGAAGATGTATGTATATATATATTCCCAATATATATATACAAATAACCCAATGGTGCAAACCCTGCTAACCATGGCTCCAAAAACATATTAGAAAAGGGAAATTACAAGGAAGAGGAAAAGGGTTAACAATTCAAAAAATCATCACAAATATAAATGTCCACTACCACCTTTTGAGTCTAATGCCCCCTTCACGGTAGCCACCCCAACCCCTCCGGTGTGATCCACTTTTCAATTATTTGGGGTCCTACCAGTTTCCTTCTTGATCATCCATGTCTGATGATTCATCTTTCTCATTATGGGATTAAATCATGAAAAACTCTTCGTGGAATACTTCCCTGATACTAGATCTATTTAGAATATCAGTTAAATAGATCTTGTTAATATTAGTATGAGAGGCCAATGGAGTGCACTCGGTCACCTCCCATTCCATGTCACCATCAGGTGTATAAATCCCAATGTCCCTAGACACAGTTGAAACCTCTTTCCCCTTCTTCTCCACTTTTTCCTCAGTAGCACGAGAGGAATCATTTCTTATAGAAGCTTCATTACCATGTACCTAGGAAGGGTCGGTCATCATCCCCTATGTAGTAGATAAAAGAAGTTGGTTACTCCCTAGAATGTTAACAGGAGATCTTAAATTAGGTAAACTCATCCCTTAAGGCTCATTTTGATTCAATTTATCTTTTGATGAAGTTTAATCCATTCCTCACATTCCCTTTCGAGCCCTTGAGTCAATTAAATCTTCTTGTAAGAGTTGTTTGTCAACCAATTCTTGAGAATAATCTTCATCTTGGCTATCCAATGCTTCCTCATCCAAGACATCTCCCAAAAAACCATTATCATCCAACATTTCATTGTCCAAACCCCCTATTATATAACACCCAATAGTGGAGTCTCTATATGAGATTCCATCCTTGTCAGATGAACCAAATGACTTCTAACTACTACCCTTTGAAGCTTCCATTACAGATATTGGATGAGTACCACGTTGGTTCTGTCCTATCTGGGTAGCAACCGGCTCCACCACATGACCCTACGCACCTGGACCAACATAACATGTACAAATAAATAAAAATATATAAAATTATAAATGAATATATTTAAAAATAATTAAAATTTTAAAAAATAAAAATTAATAGTTAGAAAATAATTAAAATTTAAAAATTATTAATTAATCATTCTTAATTATTTAAAATTTTCAATAATTAATAATAAATTCTTATCAAATAATAATAAATAATAAATAACACATAATTCATAATATTAATAATAATAAAAACAACAACAACAAAAATAGTAATAAATAAATAAATAATAAAAAATGTATAGTTATAAATTTAAAAATAAAAAAACATTTAAAAAATCTAAAATAACTTAAAAGAAACTACAAATTATTATTTAGCAGTCATTTAAATCATTTTGTAATGAATCACCACTAAATAAAAAGCCATCATGAATTATCTATGGATTTCTTAATCTTCCACTAAATAAATAAAATTAAAAAAAGCATTGGTTTTGAAACCCACCGTTAAATAAAACATTACTAAACATTGTTTTTTGTAGCGTCCTTCCAGCTTACTCACCACTCTTTATGATCTCAGACACTTCACCTTATATCTTTTTTATCTCATCCCCATAGCTTTTCCATAAATAAAAACTCCAAAAACATCTAAATTATGTTTCAATATGTACAGATACACCACTACAACATATTCATGCCTGTTAAGCACTTCCTTTTATCAGTACTAAAATAAAAGCACTCGAAAGATGGTACTTTTATCATCACTAACTAAAAGCATTGATAAAAAGGGTTTTTATGAGTGCTATGAAATAACAGATAAATTATTATTAAGTAATAGTTATGTAATAACAGTTTGGTGATAAAAAAAAGTTATTGAATTAATTAATATCTTAAGATAATTTGAAAACACGACTTGAACTTCAAACTAAAATATCTTTTGATCCGGGTGTCCATTTAGGCTTCATGAGATATTATATAGAATGTTTCAAATATCTTTACATTTTCAACACCCATATGAACCCTATCCATGTATTTTCTAAGTAAGAAAAGGCTCATATAGCCTCTAAATACGAGTTTTTATTTGGGATACGCATATTATTCATCAATCTATGGAATTTATACTTCATTTATAAGGGTATTCATATTATTTTTATATATATAATTAAATTATTCCCATGGATTAGTTTCATATATATGTAATGAAATTAAAATATTACCATTTTTCATATTTTATGG
This sequence comes from Viscum album, assembly GCA_963277665.1. Classification (NCBI taxonomy): domain Eukaryota; kingdom Viridiplantae; phylum Streptophyta; class Magnoliopsida; order Santalales; family Viscaceae; genus Viscum; species Viscum album. The sequence goes on from OY728134.1 coordinate 425,623,374, forward strand.
TTATTTATAATTATATATATATATTGTGGATTACATCTGATTTCCAAATTGTTGTCAATGATTTGGATCGAGGTGAAGGTAATCTTTATGTTTTTTGGATATATTGTTAAAAAATGATGTTTATGGCATCTGAGCTATAATCTTGTGAGTTTTCCTCTATTAAGAATGAAGGTAATCATGTGTGTAACACCACAAGGTTTTGTGATTTTTTTTAAAATTAAATTAATCATTTTGATATATTTCATTTCATACAACACTAAATATTGGTTTTTATATAAAATCACTATAAGTGGATTACATTATATGGTACACCAATATAATTTTTGTGATACAGGTAATGCCAACTTTTCTTATGCTACACGCAACACCAAGTGTAAAAGGGAATATAAAAACCCAAAACATTAAAATATATTTACCATATTAAATAAATAAAATTTATTATATGTATTGTAATTCATTCCAAACTGAGTAAGTATACATTACATATAAGAGATAATTTCTCTGATAACTTACATTACACAGAATAATGAGTTTTACAAAAAAACAATATATTATTAAGACATTATTATAATATGATATAACCTAGACATTAAATTTGTAGTTATTAACAGTATTAAATATATTATGAATATTTATGTTTTATAAAAATATAAATTTAATTCATTGGTTACTAATTAATTAGAAATCAAGATAATACCCAATTGAATATAAAAATAAAAATAATTATTTTTTACTTCCAAAGGTGTTTTGTCTTAATAAACTAAATTAATTATAATTTGTGAATGATTTTAATGAAATATATATGTTATATATTCAATAAAACATTTTTTATATTCATCCATTAGGTTTGATAAGAATAATATAATAACAAACCCAATTTCACACAAAAAACATTTATTTTTATAAAGGAAATTTTACCACCTTATAATAGAGAACCAATTTTAAATCTAAAATTAGAAACATTAATTGATTTAATATGTCAAAAAAACCTAATTTACAAAAGAGAAACATTAATATTAGGTTAGGGTTCTCATTTTATATCTGTCTAAAATAGTTCAATTTTTTACTAAATATTTAAAAATACTGAATTTTAATTCAAAACTAATTTTTCATTTAATTTATTTATAGGGTTAAATTTAATTTGGAATTAGTTTTAAAGTCACATTATATGTATTATAAAAAATTTAATCCAATTTATTTCATATTAATAAATTTCACTATGAGATTGAATACAATATTTTTTCAAACTTTTGGATGCTTTTACTTTAAAAACCTAGATTTTCATCCGGCATGTAGGATGAGTTTTATAATTAATTCCTAATAATTTTATTATTGTAATTTTGAAAATTGGATTAAAAATTTGGAATAATAATAATTTATAATTTATAATAATGTAAAATTAGTTTTTGACAAAAAATATTAGTGAATGTAATTAAAATTAACCACAACGAGTAAGGTTAAATGAAGCTTAACTAGTGACTAAACCTTAATCATAAGACCCAAAATAACCTAGAAACTTTTTCAAATGAAATTATATAGACATATTACAAACCTATAATTAATTTTATATAATTTTTTATATTTTTGGATCAACTTTACATGGAAAAAGCATTTGTATAATTCACTCTTCAAATATTCACAATAGTGTCACTCCTCATCTGCTATAAAAGGGTTCTTCTCCTACTACTTACTCACACCTCAAAAGCACTTTGTATATATATAGATATACACAAATAGATCATGAAAATACCTATACTCTAACTAAATCCTAAAATTGGTAATAAATCCATCCAAGTAATCCCTTGGTGCCAACCAAAAGAAGTTATCCGATTAAAAGGTAACGCTTTCCAACGAGCACTTTTCATTCATTTACTTCTCCACCACCTAAAATATTATTATTACATGATAATATAATAATAAAAATATTTTTAATATACTGAGATGTTTTTATATTAATTTTTTATCCTAAAAATACACACACTTCCATCTAACAGGGTAGTAAAAATACCATTTGTGTATGTTGAACTACCACCTCACGAAATAAAAATTGTTCATTTTTCTTTGCCGCCTTTCATGGTTGGAAATTGATATGGAAAATATATTTTTATATGATATATTTTATATTTTATATTTATTTATTATTATTTAATTATAAAATAAAACATGCCTTCATGATCTTCATATTTTGGATAGATGGTAACATTGTTTGCAGACATCTGAACCACTGCCTCCTCAAAACGATGTGATTTGTTCACACATTACATGGAATGTATTAAAAATTGTTTCAGTTAACATATATGATATAAATGAAATATTAATTCTACTATAATTATATTATATTATATTATATATATATATATCAATTCCTTCCATTTTTAATACAAAAATAAAACGAAAATAATGTTCATGTGTACATACGACCTACCTTCTCCATGAACACTATATTTCCTTTAACATTAAAAATTATTGTAATTAAATATATATTAAATATATAATATATTTATATCATTTTTAAATTATATTAAAAAGTAAATTATGATCTATGTAATAGAATATATAAAAAATCAAAACACGTACAATTAACAAAGAATATATCACCTGAAACGTAACTTTAACATGGGGTAAATAATAAATGGGTAATAAAATGTATTATTTAAATAAAATTATATATTAAATATATGAATATGGTTCTATGATAGATGTATAATAAACATATATTTATTATATATAATGTTTGATCAAGTATGATGAGAGTCAATACATATGGTAAGTGAAATTTCATCTCACTTTTTATTACTATGAGATACATTCCATATTCACCACTCACTTTTATTTTGTGTTGTATTAACTTTAATCCAAAATATTATATCTTGAATCTCATTATTTTTATGATAGTTAAAGCTTCATTTAATTTCAATTTCTTACATGGGGATTATGATTCAAAGTTACAGTGTGGTAGTAATTTACTTAAACAATCTCATCTTTTTTTTGGATTGTTTATAATTATGATTCCATTGATGAAATATTGTGATCCATCTATCAAGAACCCTCATGAATTTTCAGAAACTCTATTTATTAATGTTATATCCAATTAAATTAACAATTATCCACTCATTTGTTGTCATGTTAATTAAGAAAATGTTTTTATGAATTTCTGACATTATTTCTCTTCTCAGTCAGAAATCATTGTTATTAAAAAAAATTATTTCTTTAAAATTATTTCAAAAATTATTTAATATTATCCTAGGGTGGTAATGAAATTCTTACCCATGTTTTAACTTTTATTAATGGTTTATAAAAATAAATATTATTTTTGTTTTCCGATAAAGGAACGTTTCTTAAGTTTTAATGTGAAAAATAAATGTTCGGCATATACGACCCACCATTATGACGGAAATTTCTTGAATCATACTTTTAATTTTTAAAAGTTTGTTATTTTAAAATAATATTTTTTTATTATGTTATATAAATTAATTTGTTTAATTTTTTTTCATAGAAAAAGGGTTTTTCAAAATAATATTTTTCTAAATAAGTGGTTTATGTAATTTTTAAAGAATCCTATATATGTTTTCAAAAGGTTAATTTTTTCAAAAAAAATTGTTGGTTTTCAATTTATTTTCAAAGAAAAGTTATTTCAAAAATGTTTTCAAGCTTCTTTTATAACTTTTCAAGGAATTTGTTTTTCAAATTTTTTTAATTTTTTCTTCAGAAAATGTTTTTAAATTGTTTTTAAGGAAACAGTTTATTTATTAAAGTTCATTCTCAATGAAAATGGTTTTCAAAAAAAAATGTTTCAAAAAGTGATTTTAAAGAATAATGGATATTTTCCGCAATTTTTTTTTAAATGATCTTACAAATTATTTCCTATCTAAGATGACATCCATTGGTGTTACTCATGACTTTCTAAGAAAAAGATCCAGGTTTTTATTCATATTATTTATATGAATGGATTATGTTTTTATAGAATTATGTTTATGAAACATGTTTCCCTTTTATGGGTGATATGATCTTGAAACCTAATTAATTTCACAAGTTAAACTTTTGATTAAATGATTATGAAACCTGTATCTTTTTCAATAGGTAATGATATGATTACATGATTATGATACCCATTTCATTTCATGGGTTCTGATTTGATTGTTTATGATCATTTGGCACGCATATTTATGCTTTAATTATGATATTGGTGGGACTGATATCTACCTCCAATGAATTGAGTAAATATTTATATCTCATGAGATAGTCATAGCTGGAACGAGAGTGAAATCAGTTCATTAAAGGAATATGATGACTAAGATGGTATTTGGAATGAACCTTGACTACTAAGATGGTCATGTGAGTTTACGATTACTACCTAATTGGTTTGGGGAGTGAACCCATTATACTAATATGGCATTGTAAGTGATCCCTTGATGATTAAAAAAATAATTTTATATCCATATGTGTCTTCCATAATTCCATGTATTAATCTTTTGTTATGATTTCATTTATTATGATCTTGATTCGATTAGGATTCCTATATTGTGAACTAAAAATATCTATTACATGATTCATGTTTATGAAATTTGATATGTAGGATAAAATATTTTATTATTATTCTCATTTTCCTCGTACACTTATGCTCATGTTATGATTAAAAACCTATTTTGTTTACCCTTACTAAGCATTAGAGCTCACCCCTTTATTATGTTTCACTTACCTAGGTTATAAATAAAGGTTATAAGTACAAGTACTAAATGTGGATATCTTTGTGGGAAATATTTAATATATTTCACCATGTTAGAATATTTTGTTCCAAGTTTCCAAAGAAACTAAAATATTATAGTCATTGCTCATATGTTTTTTAATATGATTAATATTCATAAAACATAGTGTAATATCTATATATGTTAACCCTGAGTTTCTTTAGTTGGTATCAAAGGAAATGTTTAGTCAACCATTGGAAACTAATATTATAAAAACATAGTGATAACCCTAAGGATATTTCTAAGGATATGTCTATGGATGTATCTAAGGATAATCCTAAGGTGTCATAATTTAGACATCCTATATGTCATTATTCATTATTATGTGGGTTTCGAATATGTTAATTGTTTATCACACTATTCATTTTGGTTTTAGTAAATGGTCGGAACTAGAAGGAGCTAGATTAACATTGAATGTGATAAACAATTTGATGATGAGAAGTCAAATGGGATGATCACTAGAGTAAGGATATTATTATAATGCCTAATCATCTATCACATAACATGATTAACAATGTATAACTTAACCAACTATAAAAATCACTAAAGAAGGGAATGAGGGAGTTTGATGAGAGTTCAGGTAATAGAGGCCACGAAATAAAGATTAAATTTTCTTTATGTTGAGAATGTTGAAAGAATCACCCAACTGAATTCCTTATAAGATCAAGAAGATGTTTTACTATGGAAAATAAGGACACAATACAAGTAACTACAAAGGAAAAATGAAGAGTTCAGTTAATTAAATGGATGAGAATATTTTCCTTCCTATAAAATCATCAAAAGTTAAATTCAATATGTTTGGAATGAATGGGTATTATAAAAACCAATTCCCTAAGAGTAAATCTCATGAAGGAAATCAACAAGGCCATATGATTAATGTTTATATTGATTATGATGATGATGAGACTACAGAATAAATGTGAATGAAAATAGGTATTGAGTAATAGGATGAAATGGTATTGTTAATGTCTTAAGTATTAATTGGAATAATGAATTTTTTTATTTATTTGGACTTTTGAATTATGTTATATTAATTATGGAATATATAAGGACTGTTCAGTTTATGTTTTTGTTAAGGATTTACAAGAATATGTTAAATAGTCCCGATGGACTAGAAAAGTTATTTCATGAAAAGACTTCACTTTGACTAAGGGAAGATGACCCTGAATATGTTTCTTATGTAAAGGTAATGATTTTTGGATAATGATGTGTTATATATGAATAAGTAAATTGGATGATACTGATTACCTTGGAACTGGTAAAGTGTTTTTTTGACAAATTAGTATATGTTATCATGGATGAAGATTACAATTTCTTTCATTTAAGTAATATATATACAGTATTATTTAGAATAAAAAATCTTACATATTTTATAAATTTATTTGTGTAAATTGAAGTTATTATAATGCTTTAGGAGAATATTTGATAAGGGTATTCAAATGTTTTGAATTCGATAATAAAGAGATACTTTGTGATTTATGGGGGATCAATGTAAAGCTTATTTCATGAAATTATTTCTAATATTTTGGATTTTTATATTTTGGATGTGTTATATGGTGTAACATTTATGTAATGTTTAAGTTAAGTATTTATGTATTAAGGTTATATTAAAAACCATTGATAAAAAAATTTAGTGATTAAAGGATATCCTTTATAATTATTTTGGAAATTATATTAATGTGGTTTTAAAAAAGGATATCATATGTGTCAGGTGAAGAAATAGTGGACAAAATTCTTATGTTTCAGGTGACGTAGGAATAGGTTGACCAAATTATACGAATATTGATTTGAGTGGACACTACTAAGGATAAAGGTGAGTGGATTGATAAAATGGACTGCATATTGGTTAGAGGCTTTAACACGGGGAAGATTAACAATGGAAAATAGATTCAATCTTGGGAATACTTGGAATATCATTATGAAGACATCTGAAAGGATGATCTTGACACTCAGGTAAATGCGCTCCCCTGAAAATTGTTTAGGGAGATTGATTCTAGTCGGCTCAAACTCTTATTTAACATGTTTGCAGTATCTTTTAGTGTTTGAAATTGTTAACTATGAGGGTTCTAACTTTTCCATTAATAGTTTTTAAAAATAAAAAAGTTACATTAGATGGATGAATAAATATTAATGATGAACCAATAGTTTTACTGTTAAAATTAATAATTATAATTTTCAATCATTTATGGGCCTTAAGACCCATTAAAAGTTTATTTTAGTGCCTCAGGCATAAAAGTTAAATATTTGGAAATGCATTTTATAAATTAATGGATGAATTAGAAATTTATCGAAGCACAACCAAAAGATGAATTTTTTTATGTAAATATATCAACTATGTTTATTTCATTATATTCTTGTTCAATAAAATAATTACTCAACATTAGGAAAATGATAAAAAAATTATCCTACGAACTTAGATTTTGATGAACTGATATATTACTAAATCATAACAGATTTATGAATTTGAGGCCATAAAAATTCCATTTATCATTCACTTTTTTTATGATTGATTACCTCAATCACTCCATATAAATACTTCCACTTTTCCTCTAAGCCCATATCATCACTCCCAACCTATTTTCTATTATGTGGAAACCTAGTTATGTGTTATTTTGGGTAACCATTATGTTTACAATTTTTTTTAAAGTATGTTTTAGTATAAATTTTTACAATGTGGGTTTCTATGAAAATAACTTTTAAATATAAAACATTTGATAACCCAGATGAATTTCAAGGGAGAAATTTATTTTAAGGGGAAAAGAATTTAACACCCCAAGATTTTGTAATTTTTTTTGAAATTAAAATAATCTTTTTAATATATTTAATTTCATTCAACACTAGATATTATTTTTTATATAAAATAACTAAGATTTGATTTCATTATTTGCTACACCAAGATAAGTTTGTGATACATACAATGATGACTTCGCTTGCGCTACACACAACACCACGTGTAAAAGGGAATATAAAAACCTTATACTTTACAATATATTTACTATTATAAATAAATATAATATATTATATGGCTTGTAATTCACCACCATAGAGATATCATTCAATACGCACGAAATTTAATTTATTCGATAACTAACATTAGAAGCAAGATCGAATTTTACAAAACAATGATATATTATTAAAAAATTATTTTAATAAGATATTACCAAGAAAATAAATTAGTAGATATTAATAGTATTAACTAAATTATAAAAATTTATGGTTTATATAAATATAAAATAGATTCATTGGTTACCAATTAATTATAAATGAAAATAAGAACCAATTAAATATAAAAAGAAATATTTTTATTTTTATTTTTCAAAAAATGTTTTGTCTTAATAAACTATATTAATTACAATTAGTGAATTATTTTAATTAAATAAATATGTTATATATTCAATATAATATTTCTTATATTCAACCATTAGGTGTTATAGGAATAATATAAGAACAAAACCAATTTCACACATAAAAACCTACATTTTTACAGAAGGCAATTTTACAACCTATTAATGGAGAACCTATTTTTAAAATGAATTTTGAAACTTTTTTTTGATTTAATATGTAAATATAAACTACATGTTTGAATTAGAAACATAAAAATTATGCTATGGTGATATATATATATATTAAAATATTTTAATTTTTTAGTGAATATTTAAAAATATTGAGTTTTAATTTAAAAATTATTTTTTATCTAATTTTGTTATAGGGTTATATTATATTTGGAATTGGGTTAAAATTATTTATTTCACTTGTAAAATAATTAATCCAATTTGGGTAATTTTAATAAATTTCAATTTGAAATTGAATATAAAAACTAATCAAACTTTTGATTGCTTTTACTTTAGAAGACCATATTTTTGTCCCTACTGCAGGATGAATTTTAAATTAATTCATTCCACTTATATGATTTGAATTTGGAAAAATAGATTCAATATTTAAAATAATGATAATTTAGAATGTCTAATAATGTAAAATTAGTTTTTAACCAAAAATTATAGTGAAAGTAATTAAAACTAATTACAATTATTAAGGTTAAATTATGTTTAACAAGGGAATAAACCTTAAACTTGAGACCCAAAAAGTCCTATAAAATTTTCAAACAATACATTATATGGATATATTTTTACCATATACTCCCTTTTATTAACTTTTTTCAATTATTGGATCCACTTTCCATAGGGAAAACGTGGGGGGAATTCCTTCTTCAAATATTTATAGGAGTGTCACTCCTCCACTATAAAAGGTCTCCTCTCCTCCAACTTTTTAAAACATATAAAGAACCTTGTCTCAAAAAACCTCCACCAAAATATATTATAATCATCCTGAACCTATTCCTAGAATCCTCTCTTTGGTTGTAAATCCATCCCCAGAATCCCTTTGTTAACCAAAAAGAGTTACCTGATTAAAAGGTAACACTTTAAAATGATCACAACCTCAAATATTCTTATTTAATATTAATATAATAAAACCAATATCATAAATATACTTAGATTTTGTTACATTAAGGGTTAAAAATACGCTTAAATAGAATTCCATATAATGGGTAACAAACTCACCATTCGTGTACGATGAATTACCGCCTCACAAAACAATGATTGTTCATTTTTACTTTTCCACCTTTCATGGTTGGACATTAAGATGGAAAATATTCTTTTATAGGATATATATTGTAGAGACCAAAATCTTGACGTACATGGACATTATATTACTTTTGTGGAATACTTAGTACATAACAAAAACACACACACAAGGATCGTAATAGTTTAGTGTCTTTGGAAACTCGGAATAAAATCTTCTAATCATGGTGAAAGATCTTCAACATCTCCCATAAAGATCTTCCTTTTTTTATACCTAAAACCTTTCTTTATATCCTGGGGAAAAGAAAACATAAAAGGGTGAGCTCAAATTCTCAGTAAGGGTAAACAAAAGAAATATCAATCACATCATATTCATAAGAGCATAACATTTTGGAAATCTTAACCTGCAAAAGAGAGCATCATTTCATAACATGGGATAAATCATAGTAGTGAAATGAAATCCCAATAATCATAACATAAAACATGAAACTTTGTGACATACACACATAATCATAGATAATCATTTCTTGTTAGTCAAGACTCATTGCCAAGACTATCTTAGTGGACAAAGTCCATTTCTGAACCGAGTTACCCTCATTTCAGTCCTGCTTCACTGAACCGGTATAACCTACCATTCCAGCCCTATCTATATCATGAGATATAAATCTTTACCCAATGCATTGGAGGGAGATATAGGTCCCACCCATCTCATAATGATACCATTCTTATGTGTGCCACAAAATCATAAATCATACATCATTGCATAACCCATGTAATAAAAATGGGCATCTTAAACATCATAACATCATAAAACAATTCATATAAGATAAAGGAATTCATAAAAATATTTCCATCACAACATAATAAAGTAAATTTAATAATAGAGATAGAAACAGAACCCTCTATTATCTTAGATGGAAAATAATTTTGATAAAACACTTGAACTCCATTCTTGAGGAAAATATCCTTTCTACTTCAAAAACATTTTCCTTTCTTAACATGTCATACAATTTTAAACTATAAGAAGTTTATTAAAAATAAACTTGAAAACTTGTAAAGGAATCTTCTTGGAAATAATGTTTTAAAAATCCATTCATTCTGTATAAGTTAAAAAAACATTCTTTGTACTTTTGTCGGAAAAGTCAAAAAGTACCTCGTACGAAAAACGACAAAAGATTCCTTTCATATCTTTTACTAAAAACTCACAGAAGGGTAAAATTGGATATAAACTATTGTATAAGTATATAAATATTACATATTGAGGAAACATGGATGTGGATGATAAAATACACCCCAGTAAATTTCAAAGTATAAACAATCTCGGATAAAAATGAGATTGTGATATTTTACTTTACCTTAGGTCCGATTTGCTTCGTATGTGTCCGAAACTCCTGTATAATGATTTAAATAATGTCATTGACTTATTCTAGAATCATAATCATTGTTATGATATCATATATGGTTTACTTATGGATTTATATTACCCGTTCTTTTGTAAATTCCATGTTAAAGAAGCGTTTTGGGTAAAATCGTTTCATTTATCGTAGGTGTTTGGACTTGTTGTTCTTGACATTAGTATTAATTATATCATGATTTAATTACTTCTAGAATATAAAACATGATTTATATAACATATATATTCAGTATATATATATATAATAGATAGATATATGAAATGAAACACACCGTTCATGGAGACGGTAGTCCGTATGTACGCATGAACGCTGTTTTCCTTTCCTTATTGTCTTGAATGTAAGTAAGTAGATGACATAAATATATATATATACATAAATCCAGTAGATTTAACATGTCATATATTTCATTATTATTCATTATATATACTTTATAATCATTCATGAATGGTTAATGTGGAGAATGAATCTCATCGCGTCGTGGAAACGGTAGTCCGTACGTACGCACGAGCGATGATATCGTTCTCATGATCGTGGAATTGTATTGGAGTGTATGTATACTATTTCAGAATCAATATCAATTTACAATAATCATATATAGTTATTATTTACACCATTATACCCATCCAAGTAAGGTGGTGGTGGAAAATAGATTACACCCCGGCATGGAGACGGTATTCCGTACGTACGCACGCGCGGTGATTTCCTTTTTCCGTAGGATGGATAGAAGGTTAATTAGAGTTGTTTGGTATTTATAATAACATATCAGTATATAAGAAATACTGATGTTATTACTTTATCATGAAACAACTAAAGAAGAAGAAGTTGAAGAAGAAAAAAATTGAAAAAGATCGGTAATGGATATTACATCTTTTTGACGCGCCTTCACTTAACCTCCACTTAAAGAACTAAGGATGATCTTTGAAGAATACCAGGACCTCTAGGATGATACTAGGGAAGTGGAGAAGAGATTTTGGCAGGGGTTGGCCGAACTTGAATGCTCAAATTGGTGTGAGGAGGGGAGGGAGGAGGTGCCCTTTTATAAGGGAGGAGAGGGGCACCTTAGGAAAATCTCAAAATATTATTTTTTTATAAAGCCAAATTCGGTTTTAAATGGCTCCAAATTGATTTATTTCGAAGATAAGGTGGGGATGGGTCGAAATACTCTCATACAATAGAATTTAGACAAGTTTAGGTTCCTATTTTAACCTTATCATATAGATTTAACATTAAGTTAAATAATTTTACTTTTACCGTGTCTTCTTGTGTTCTTACACTATAAGGTTAATAAACGTACTATAACAAGACAAACGAACCCCAAGTTGTTTATTATTAATTTATATAACCTTATATAAGTCATTTTGATGAACCTTAGATTTTTAGGAATAAAATAACAATTAATAATATAATATTTGTTTTAAAAACTATTTTATGTCAATTTTGACACTATTTAGTAATTGATTTTTGTGAAACTCATAACAGAATGATTAGTTCGAAAAAAGTTAATTAAATCAATACTAACATGTCATATTAACATATAAAATTAGTGGAATTCATAAAAAGTTTCAAATTACATTTATTTGGGTATTTATAACATCAATTATATCAATATTCCGTTAATAAGATAATTACTGTATCATCTTTGTGTCATAAGTAAATTAAATTATTTATTGTCTAAAAATTACAAATAAAATACCATTATGTAGTAAATCGTTTTAGCTTTCTAATGAGTATTTATAGTCGAATTTATCTTATGTATAACCCTATATTAAAAATTAGTTACTTATTAAACTTTGATTTTAACTATTTTAACCCTTCTTTAAATAAATTAATAATAAATGTCCTAATCTAATCCAAGTGGGCCTAAATGGTCATATTTTATTCCTAGGGTTGTTTATGGTTGAATTACACTTGTCCAATAGAATTTGGACATGTGTTAGGGTAATAATAATATCATTTTTACCCTTAATTACCCTATTTACTTTTAACCGTGGTAAATAAAAGTAAAAAGTTACTATTCACCAAAAATTATTTTCATCTCATTGAACCACATTTTACTTACTGACATCAACCGTGTCTCTCGGATTTTTGAAATTCCACTCACAGAAGCGGTAAAATTAAGTTTTATGAAAAATTCAGTTTTTAACTACCACTTGGTGGTTTCACTATTCATCAAAAATTGAAAGTTTTCAGAAAAATACCAAAAATTAGGCCTAAGCTATTTTTGATATTATGAACTCAAAAATGATGTCTATCTTACCAAATTCAAAACATATTAGTTGCATAAATTAATTTAAAAATTAATTCCCGTCGTCAAAACAAATAGCGTGTTCTTAAGAGATAATAACTATCAAAAGATTGACACTTGTTTATGTCTGGTTTAAATGTAGAATTACATCCAATGACCAACATTGTATTAAATTGTAAAAATATATTCTAAATATACTTTAAAACCACTCAAATTAATAAATTATCACTATTAATTATTTCGATTAAAAAAGGTGTTTTTAATTAAAATTTAGTAATTTTCACTATTCATCAGAATATGAAAGTTATCCGAAAAGTACCAAAATTTCACCTTAGGCTAAATTCGATACTACGAATCCAAAAATGAAGTCCATTTTGAGAGATTAAATTTCTAAAATTTTAAAAGGTGGTTATTACTATTCATACAGCTAGTTTTAATAATATTTTAATAGCATATCGTTGTTTAGTGAAACTCGGTATTGCGTACTACACACGCTATCGAGGAAGGTCGTGATTGCGTGTAATGCAAGGTAAGTCAAGGATGCGTGTTGTGCAAGCTTCTTTTGGTGTAGCGTACAACACAAGACATTAATGAAATTAAAAAGAATATTTTTCATAAAATCTCGGGGTGTTACATTCTACCCCCCTTAAAATGAATTTCGCCCTCGAAATTCGTCGGGGTTATAAATCGTTTATTATTCATAAAAACCCACATCGTAGAAAGAAATACCAAAACTGAACTTTAAAAACTAAAGTATGAAATATAACGGTTACCCAAATGAACTCATCACTGGGTTTCTATATAGGAGATAATATGGACATGGAAGAGAAATCTAACCATCATGTTCTGATGGACAGTGGTAGAGAACATGGCTATGGAAAAGCCATCAATCACAAAGCCAAAAATTTGGGACGATCTAAGGTACCATCTGATTCATCAGATATAAGAGCACTAGGACAACATTTTGGTTTTCAAGATAATTTCCCTAAGGTTTATGAAATTGGAATTAGAAGAAATACTTTCGTGATTTTGGTATAGTCTCACCATTTTTCATTCTTTGGACAATTTCCACTTCATATCTTAAACAAATAAAGTTGAATTTGTCATTTGTGATGTGTTAGCAGATCATGTGATAGAATGATGGGTCATTCCATCTGTCTCAAACAAAAGGTTAGAAAAGTTATCAAAAAATACATAAGTCCATTTATAGTGAGATTAATCTTATATAGTTCCTAAAATGGACTTATACTGCTTAATATAATAAAAATATTTTCTACTAAACAGGGACTTCCTGTAGGCCAGTGGTAGGCGAAAAAGGCCAGTCGCACTTCGGTTGTGGGTTCGATTCCCACGGCTTTGTCCGACGCGATGGGCTGCCGCCCGTCCTGCAGGTTGTCCTTTTTCTAAAACTATATTACTATAACATCCCATCAATAATATCGAAAAAGTTTTATCATTAAACAATAATATCTTATGTCCAATATAATCCATTCTAATCTTTAGGTTTATCTAAACTACTTCAATCCAAGCTCATAGTATAATGAAAATGATCACGTGAATGCCATCATTTATCCCCCATATATCATAAGATATATCTTGTTGGTCAAATTACAAACATGTGAATACCTTAATCATGTATTCTCTTGAAGAATGAATACCCATTGAACCTTAGTGAAAACATGAATGCAGTTAAAAGTTAACACTTTCCAAATACCAAAATCCTCAAAATTCTATATCCTCAAACCATGATATCACTTAGTCCTTATATCAATCATGAGCTCATGAATACGATCAAAAATTTAATTTTCTCCTTATACCTTCATTATGTGCATATCATCTACATTCCAAAAATATCTGAATAACCTTTCATGGATACTGGTACCATTAATAATACACTTTCAAAACTCAAGGAAAGACAACAGTGTAACAATCCTTAGATGTCTCTTTATTCCATAGTACCATGAGATTACTTATACAAAATTACACATGATAAACATGTAATCATTCCACTACATTCTTAAACCATTGACCGAGCTTCAACAATTCTTTCATCTCACATATTGTAGTCTCTTCATCATCATCAACATAAATACTACCCATACGACCATACTGATTCCCTTCATGAGACTTTCCCTTAGGGCATTGGTTTTTATAATGCCCGTACATTCCACATTTAAAACATTTAACCATTGTTGACGTTGTAGCAATACCATTATCCTCATCCCTGGTGTTAACTGAACCTTTTCCTTTGCACTTACTGGCTTTGTGTCCTTATTTTCCACACCCAAAGCATCTTCCAGTTCCTTTGAAACATTCTCCTTGATGCCTCTTCCCACATGATTTACATAGGTGAAATTGAATTTTCTTTTCTCTATGATCATCATGAAACTCCATCTTTCTCTTATTAGCCGAGTCAGGAAACATAACAAATTTTACTTTATTGATCATATTTTGAGATTGCTGATTCGGAATAATAATGATGCTTGGACTTCCAAATCCCATTTCATTTGGTTTCTCATGAATAATGTCATTCCATTGTCCATCATATCCTCCATTATCATGAATCATCTTGTTTCCAGCCATTTTTTAAAACCCAAAAAGAATAGTGTGAGAGGAAAAAATCATAATAAAGGGGGAGTAACTTCAATATCTAACATATTTGGTTTAATCTAATATCGTTACCATAGTTCTAGGACTATATCCTATACGTATACTTATCCTTAGGGACATCCCTAGACATACCTTAGAAATATCTCTAGGGATCTTACTAACATTTTCGCATCCTAGTTTCCAAAGGTTGACTAAACCTTTCCTCTGATACCAACTGTAGAGACCCGAAGATTGACGTACATGGACATTACATTACTTTTGCGGAATACTTAGTACATAACAAAAACACACACACAAGGATCGTAATAGTTTAGTTTCTTTGGAAACTCGGAATAAAATCTTCTAATCGTGGTGAAAGATCTTCAACATCTCCCATAAAGATCTTCCTTTTTTTTACCTAAAACCTTTCTTTATATCCTAGGGAAAAGAAAACATAAAAGGGTGAGCTCAAATGCTCAGTAAGGGTAAAAAAAAGAAATATCAATCACATCATATTCATAAGAGCATAACATTTTGGAAATCTTAACCTGCAAAAGAGTGCATAATTTCATAACATGGGATAAATCATAGTAGTAAAATGAAATCCCAATAATCATAACTTAAAACATGAAACTTTGTGGCATACACACATAATCATAGAGAATCATTTCTTGTTAGTCAAGACTCATTGCCAAGACTATCTTAGTGAACAAAGTCCATTTCTGAACCGAGTTTCCCTCATTTCAGTCCTGCTTCACTGAACCTGTATAACCTACCGTTCTAGCCCTGTCTATCTCATGAGATATAAAATCTTTACCCAATGCATTGGAGGAAGATATAGGTCCCACCCATCTCATAATGATACCATTCTTATGTGTGCCAAAAAATCATAAATCATACATCATTGCATAACCCATGTAATAAAAATGGGCATCTTAAACATCATGACATCATAAAACAATTCATATAAGATAATGGAATTCATAAAAATATTTCCATCACAACATAATCAAGTAAATGTAATAATATGGATAGAAACAGAACCCTATATTATCTTATATGGAAAATAATTTTGATAAAACACTTGAACTCCATTCTTGAGGAAAATATCATTTCTACTTCAAATACATTTTCCTTTCTTAACATGTCATACAATTTTAAACTGTAAGAAGTTGATTAAAAATAAACTTGAAAACATTTAAAGGAAGCTTCTTGGAAATAATGTTTTAAAAATCCATTCATGTCGTATATGTTAAAAAAACATTCTTCGTACTTCTGTTGGAAAAGTCAAAAAGTACCTCATACGAATAACGACAAAAGATTCCTTTCATATCTTTTACTAAGAACTCACCGAAGGGTAAAATTGGATATAAACTATTGTATAAGGATATAAATATTACATATTGAGGAAACATGGATGTGGATGATAAAATACACCCTAGTAAATTTCAAAGTATAAACAATCTCGGAAAAAAATGAGATTGTGATATTTTCCCTTACCTTAGGTCCGATTTGATTCGTATGTGTCCGAAACTCCTATATAATGATTTAAATAATGTCATAGACTTATTCCAGAATCATACACATTGTTATGATATCATATATGGTTCACTTATGGTTTTATATTACCCGTTCTTTTGTAAATTCCATGTTAAAGAAGCGTTTTGGGTAAAATCGTTTCATTTATCGTAGGTGTTTGGACTTGTTGTTCTTGACATTATTATTACTTATATCATGATTTACTTACTTCCAGAATATAAAACATGATTTATATATCATATATATTCAGTATATATATATATATAATATATAGATAAATGAAATGAAACACACCGTTCATGGAGATGGTAGTCTGTACGTACGCATGAACGCTGTTTTCCTTTCCTTAATGTCTTGAATGGAAGTAATTAGATGACATAAATATATATATATACATAAATCCAGTAGATTTAACATGTCATATATTTCATTATTATGCATTATATATACTTTATAATCATTCATGAATGGTTAATGTGGAGAATGAATCTCATCGCGTCGTGGAGACGCTAGTCCGTACGTACGCACGAGCGATGATTTCGTTCTCATGATCGTGGAATTGTATTGGAGTGTATGTATACTATTTCAGAATCAATATCACTTGTAAAATAATCATATATAGTAATTATGTACACCATTATACCCATCCAAGTAAGGTGGTGGTGGAAAATATATTACACCACGGCGTGGAGACGGTATTCCGTACGTACGCACGCGCGGTGATTTCCTTTTTCCGTAGGATGGATAGAAGGTTAATTAGAGTTGTTTCATATTTATAATAACATATCAGTATATAATAAATACTGATGTTATTACTTTATCATGAAACAACTAAAGAAGAAGAAGTTGAAGAAGAAAGAAATTGAAAAAGATCGGTAATGGATATTACCTCTTTTTGACGCGCCTTCACTTAACCTCCACTTAGAGAACTAAGGATAGTATTTGAAGAATACCAGGACCTATAGGATGATACTAGGGATGTTTAGAATAGATTTTGGCAGGGTTTGGCCGATATTGAATGCTCAAATTGGTGTGAGGAGGAGAGGGAGGAGGTGCCCTTTTATAAGGGAGGAGAGGGGCACCTTAGGAAAATCTCAAAATATTATTTTATTATAAAGCCAAATTCGGTTTAAATAGATCCAAATTGATTTATTTCTAAGAGAAGGTGGGGATGGGTCTAAATCCTCTCATAAAATATAATTTAGACAAGTTTAGGTTCCTATTTTAACCTTATCATTTAGATTTAACATTAAGTTAAATAATTTTACTTTTACTGTGTCTTCTTGTGTTCTTACACTATAAGGTTAATAAACTTACTATAACATGCCAAAAGAACCCCAAGTTGTTTATTATTAATATATATAACCTTATTTAAGTCATTTGGCAGAACCTTATATTTTTAGGAATAAAATAACAATTAATAATATAATATTTGTTTTAAAAACTATTTTATGTCAATTTTGACACTATTTAGTAATTGATTTTTGTGAAAATCATAACAGAATTATTAGTTCAAAACAAGTTAATTAAATCAATACTAACATGTCATATTAACATATAAAATTAGTGTAATTCATAAAAAGTCTCAAATTACATTTATATGGGTATTTATAACATCAATTATGTCAATATTTCATTAATAAGATAATTACTGCATCATCTTTGTGTCAAAAATAAATTAAATTATTTAATGTCTAAAAATTAAAAATAAAATACCATTATTTAGTAAATCGTTTTATCTTTCTAATGAGTATTTATAGTCGAATTTATCTTATGTATAACCCTATATTAAAAATGATTTACTTATTAAACTTTGATTTTAACTATTTTAACCCTTTTTTAAATAAATTAATAATAAATGTCCTAATCTAATCCAAGTGGGCCTAAATAGTCATATTTTATTCCTAGGGTTGTTTTTGGTCTAATTACACTTGTCCATTAGAATTAGGACATGTGTTAGGGTAATAATAATATCATTTGTACCCTTAATTACCCTATTTACTTTTTACCGTGGCAAATAAAAGTAAAAAGTTTCTATTCACCAAAAATTATTTTCATCTCATTGAACCACATTTTACTTACTGACATCAACCGTGTCTCTCGGATTTTTGAAATTACACTCACAGAAGCGGTAAAATTAAGTTTTATGAAAAATTCAGTTTTTTTTAACTACCACTTAGTGGTTTCACTATTCATCAAAAATTGAAAGTTTTCAGAAAAATACCAAAAATTAGGCCTAAGTTATATTTGATATTATGAACTCAAAAATGATTTCTATTTTACCGAATTCAAAACATATCAGTTGCATTAATTAATTTAAAAATTAATTCCCGTCGTCAAAATAAATAGCGTGTTCTTAAGAGATAATAACTATCAAAAGATTGACACTTGTTTATGTCTGGTTTAAATGTAGAATTACATCCAATGAACAACATTGTATTAAATTGTAAAAATATATTCAAAATATACTTTAAAACCACTCAAATTAATAATTTATCACTATTAATTATTTCGATTAAAAAAGTTGTTTTTAATTAAAATTTAGTAATTTTCACTATTCATCAGAATATGAAAGTTATCCGAAAAGTACAAAAATTTCACCTTAGGCTAAATTCGATACTCCGAATCCAAAAATGAGGTTCATTTTGAGAGATAAAATTTCTAAAATTT
This sequence comes from Viscum album, assembly GCA_963277665.1. Classification (NCBI taxonomy): domain Eukaryota; kingdom Viridiplantae; phylum Streptophyta; class Magnoliopsida; order Santalales; family Viscaceae; genus Viscum; species Viscum album. The sequence goes on from OY728134.1 coordinate 425,643,157, forward strand.
TAAAAGGTGGTTATTACTATTCATATAGCTAGTTTTAATAATATTTTAATAGCATATCGTTGTTTAGTGAAACTCGGTATTGCGTACTACACACGCTATCAAGGAAGGTCGTGATTGCGTGTAATGCAAGGCAAGTCAAGGATGCGTTTTGTGCAAGCTTCTTTTGGTGTAGCGTACAACACAAGACATTAATGAAATTAAAAAGAATATTTTTCATAAAATCTAGGGGTGTTACATTCTACCCCCCTTAAAATGAATTTTGCCCTCGAAATTCGTCGGGGTTATAAATCGTTTATTATTCATAAAAACCCAGATCATAAAAAGAAATACCAAAACTGAACTTTAAAAACTAAATTATGAAATATAAAGGTTACCCAAATGAACTCATCACTGGGTTTCCATATAGGAGAAAATATGGACATGGAAGAGAAATCTAACCGTCTTGTTTTGATGGAGAGTGGTAGAGAACATGGCTATGGAAAAGCCATCAATCACAAAGCTATAAATTTGTGATGATCTAAGGTACCATATGATTCATCAGATATAAGAGCACTAGGAAAACATTTTGGTTTTCAAGATCATTTCCCTAAAGTTGATGAAATTGGAATTAGAAGAAATACTTTCGTGATTTTGGTATAGTCTCACCGTTTGTCATTCTTTGGACAATTTCCACTTCATCTCTTAAAGAAATGAAGTTGAATTTGTCATTCGTGATGTGTTAGTAGATCATGTGATAGAATGATGGGTCATTCCATCTGTCTCAAACAAAAGGTTAGAAAAGTTATCAAAAAATACATAAGTCCATCTATAGTGAGATTAATCTTATATAGTTCCTAAAATGGACTTATGCTGCTTAATATAATAAAACTAGTTTCTACTAAACAGGGACTTCCTGTAGGCCAGTCGCACTTCGGTTGTGGGTTCGATTCCCACGGCCTTGTCCGACGCGATGGGCTGTCGCCCGTCCTGCAGGTTGTCCTTTTTCTAAAACTATATTACTATAAAATCCCATCAATAATATCGAAAAAGTTTTATCCTGAAACAATACTAACTTATGTCCAACATAATCCATTCCAATATTTAGTCTTATCTAAACTACTTCGATCCAAGCTCATTGTATAAAGAAAATGATCACGTGAATTCCATCATTTATCCCCCATATATCATAAGGTATATCTTGTTGGTCAAATTACAAACATGTGAATACCTTAATCATGTATTCTATTGAAGAATGAATACCCATTGAACCTTAGTGAAAACATGAATGCAGTTAAAAGTTAACACTTTCCACATACCAAAATCCTCAAAATTCTATATCCTCAAACCATGATATCACTTAGTCCATATATCAATCATGAGCTCATGAATACTATCAAACATTTAATTTTCTATTTATCCCTTAATTATGCGCATATCATCTGCATTCCAAAAATATCTGAATAACCTTTCATGGATACTGGTACCATTAATCATACACTTTAAAAACTCAAGGAAAGACAACAGTGTAACAATCCTTAGATGTCTCTTTATTCCATAGTACCATGAGATTACTTATACAACATTACACATGATAAACATGTAATCATTCCACTACATTCTTAAACCATTGACCGAGCATCAAAAATTATTTCATCTCACATATCATTTGTAGTCTCTTCATCTTCATCAACATAAATACTACCCATACGACCATACTGATTCTCTTCATGAGACTTTCCCTTAGGGCATTGGTTTTCATAATGCCCGTATATTCCAAATTTAAAACATTTAACCATTGTTGATGTTGTAGCAATACTATTATCCTCATCCCTGGTGTTAACTGAACCTTTTCCTTTGAACTTACTGGCTTTGTGTCCTTCTTTTCCACACCCAAAGCATCTTCCAGTTCCTTTGAAACATTCTCCTTGATGCCTCTTCCCACATGATTTACATAGGGGAAATTGAACTTTCTTTCCTCTATGATCGTCATGAAAATCCATCTTTCTCTTATTAGCCGAGTCAGGAAACTTAACAAATTTTACTTTATTGATCATATTATGAGATTGCTGATTCGGCATAATAATGATGCTTGGACTTCCAAATCCCTTTTCATTTGGTTTCTCATGAAGATTGTCATTCCATTGTCCATCATATCCTCCATTATCGTGAATCATCTTGTTTCCAGCCATTTTCTAAAACCCAAAAAGAATAGTGTGAGAGGAAAAAATCATAATAAAGGGGGAGTAACTTGAATATCTAACATCTTTGGTTTAATCTAATATCGTTACCATAGTTCTAGGACTATATCGTATACGTGTACTTATCCTTAGGGACATCCCAAGACATACCTTAGAAATATCTCTAGGGATCTTACTAATGTTTTCGCATCATAGTTTCCAAAGGTTGACTAAAACTTTCCTCTAATACCAACTGTAGAGACCCGAAGCTTGACGTACATGGACATTACATTACATTTGCGGAATACTTAGTACATAACAAAAACACACACACAGGGATCGTAATAGTTTAGTGTCTTTGGAAACTCGGAATAAAATCTTCTAATCGTGGTGAAAGATCTTCAACATCTCCCATAAAGATCTTACTTTTTTTACCTAAAACCATTCTTTATATCCTGGGGAAAAGAAAACATAAAAGGGTGAGCTCAAATGCTCAGTAAGGGTAAACAAAAGAAATATCAATCACATCATATTCATAAGATCATAACATTTTGGAAATCTTAACCTGCAAAAGAGAGCATAATTTCATAACATGGGATAAATCATAGTCGTGAAATGAAATCTCAATAATCATAACATAAAACATGAAACTTTGTGGCATAAACACATAATCATAGAGAATCATTTCTTGTTAGTCAATACTCATTGCCAAGACTATCTTAGTGGACAAAGTCCATTTCTGAACCGAGTTACCCTCGTTTCAGTCCTGTTTCACTGAACCGGTATAACCTACCTTTCGAGCCCTGTCTATCTCATGAGATATAAAATCTTTACCTAATGCATTGGAGGGATATATAGGTCCCACCCATCTCATAATGATACCATTCTTATGTGTGCCACAAAATCATAAATCATACATCATTGCATAACCCATGTAATAAAAATGGGCATCTTAAATATCATGACATCATAAAACAATTCATATAAGATAAAGGAATTCATAAAAATATTTCCATCACAACATAATCAAGTAAATGTAATAATAGGGATAGAAACATAACCCTATATTATCTTAGATGGAAAATAATTTTGATAAAACACTTGAACTCCATTCTTGAGGAAAATATCTTTTCTACTTCAAAAAAATTTTCCTTTCTTAACATGTCATACAATTTTAAACTATAAGAAGTTGATTAAAAATAAAATTGAAAACTTGTAAAGGAAGCTTCTTGGAAATAATGTTTTAAAAATCCATTCATGCCGTATAAGTTAAAAAAAACATTCTTCGTTCTTTTGTCGGAAAAGTCAAAAAGTACCTCGTACGAAAAACGACAAAAGATTCCTTTCATATCTTTTACTAAAAACTCACCGAAGGGTAAAATTGGATATAAACTATTGTATAAGTATCTAAATATTACATATTGAGGAAACATGGATGTGGATGATAAAATACACCCCAGTAAATTACAAAGTATAAACAATCTCGGATAAAAATGAGATTGTGATATTTTCCCTTACCTTAGGTCCAATTTGCTTCGTATGTGTCCGAAACTCCTGTATAATGATTTAAATAATGTCATGGAATTATTCCAGAATTATAATCATTGTTATTATATCATATATGGTTCACTTATGACTTTATATTACCCGTTCTTTTGTAAATTCCATTTTAAAGAAGCGTTTTGGGTAAAATCGTTTCATTTATCGTAGGTGTTTGGACTTGTTGTTCTTGACATTATTATTACTTATATCATGATTTAATTACTTCCAGAATATAAAGCATGATTTATATATCATATATATTCAGTATATATATATATATAATAGATAGATAAATTAAATGAAACACACCGTTCATGGAGACGGTAGTCCGTACGTACGCATGAACGCTGTTTTCCTTTCCTTATTGTCTTGAATGGAAGTAAGTAGATGACATACATATATATATATACATAAATCCAGTAGATTTAACATGTCATATATTTCATTATTATTCATTATATATACTTTATAATCATTCATGAATGGTTAATGTGGAGAATGAATCTCATCGCGTCGTGGAGACGGTAGTCCGTACGTACGTACGAGCGATGATATCGTTCTCATGATCGTGGAATTGTATTGGAGTGTATGTATACTATTTCAGAATCAATATAAATTTACAATAATCATATATAGTTATTATGTACACCATTATACCCATCCAAGTAAGGTGGTGGTGGAAAATAGATTACACCACGACGTGGAGACGGTATTCCGTACGTACGCACGCGCGGTGATTTCCTTTTTCCGTAGGATGGATAGAAGGTTAATTAGAGTTGTTTCATATTTATAATAACATATCAGTATATAATAAATACTGATGTTATTACTTTATCATGAAACAACTAAAGAAGAAGAAGTTGAAGAAGAAAGAAATTGAAAAAGATCGGTAATGGATATTACCTCTTTTTGACGCGCCTTCACTTAACCTCCACTTAATGAACTAATGATGGTCTTTGAAGAATACCAGGACCTCTAGGATGATACTAGGGAAGTGTAGAAGAGATTTTGGCAGGGGTTGGCCGAGCTTGAATGCTCAAATTGGTGTGAGGAGGAGAGGGAGGAGGTGCCCTTTTATAAGGGAGGAGAGGGGCACCTTAGGAAAATCTCAAAATATTATTTTATTATAAAGCCAAATTCGGTTTTAAATAGCTCCAAATTGATTTATTTCGAAGATAAGGCGGGGATGGGTCAAAATCCTCTCATCCAATATAATTTAGACAAGTGTAGGTTCCTATTTTAACCTTATCATTTAGATTTAACATTAAGTTAAATAATTTTACTTTTACCGTGTCTTCTTGTGTTCTTACACTATATGGTTAATAAACTTACTATAACAAGACAAACGAACCCCAAGTTGTTTATTATAAATATATAAAACCTTATCTAGGTCATTTGGCAGAAACTTAGATTTTTAGGAATAAAATAACAATTAATAATATAATATTTGTTTTAAAAACTATTTTATGTCAATTTTGACACTATTTAGTAATTGATTTTTTTGAAAATCATAACAGAATTAATAGTTCTAAAAAAGTTAATTAAATCAATACTAACATGTCATATTAACATAGAAAATTAGTGGAATTCATAAAAAGTCTCAAATTACATTTATTTGGGTATTTATAACATCAATTATGTCAATATTTCATTAATAAGATAATTACTGCATCATCTTTATGTCATAAATAAATTAAATTATTTAATGTCTAAAAATTACAAATAATATACCATTATATAGTAAAGCTTTTTAGACTTCTAATGAGTATTTATAGTCGAATTTATCTTATGTATAACCCTATATTAAAAATGATTTACTTATTAAACTTTGATTTTAACTATTTTACCCCTTCTTTAAATAAATTAATAATAAATGTCCTAATCTAATCCAAGTGGGCCTAAATGGTCATATTTTATTCCTAGGGTTGTTTTTGGTCGAATTACACTTGTCCAATAGAATTATGACATGTGTTAGGGTAATAATAATATCATTTGTACCCTTAATTACCCTATTTAATTTTAACCGTGGTAAATAAAAGTAAAAAGTTACTATTCACCAAAAATTATTTTCTTCTCATTGAACCACATTTTACTTACTGACATCAACCGTGTCTCTCGGATTTTTGAAATTCCACTCACAGAAGTGGTAAAATTAAGTTTTATGAAAAATTCAGTTTTTTTAACTACCACTTAGTGGTTTCACTATTCATCAAAAATTGAAAGTTTTCAGAAAAATACCAAAAATTAGGCCTAAGATATATTTGATATTATGAACTCAAAAATGATGTCTATTTTACCAAATTAAAAACATATCAGTTGCATTAATAAATTCAAAAATTAATTCCCGTCCTCAAAACAAATAGCCTGTTCTTAAGAGATAATAACTATCAAAAGATTGACACTTGTTTATGTCTGGTTTAAATGTAGAATTACATCCAATGACCAACATTGTATTAAATTGTAAAAATATATTCTAAATATACTTTAAAACCAATAAAATTAATAATTTATCACTATTAATTATTTCGATTAAAAAAAGTTGTTTTTAATTAAAATTTAGTAATTTTCACTATTCATCATAATATGAAAGTTATCCGAAAAGTACCAAAATTTCACCTTAGGCTAAATTCGATACTCCGAATCCAAAAATGAAGTCCATTTTGAGAGATAAAATTTCTAAAATTTTAAAAGGAGGTTATTACTATTCATACAACTAGTTTTAATAATATTTTAATAGCATATCGTTGTTTAGTGAAACTCGATATTGCGTACTACACACGCTATCGAGGAAGGTTGTGATTGCGTGTAATGCAAGGCAAGTCAAGGATGCGTGTTGTGAAAGATTCTTTTGGTGTAGCGTACAACACAAGACATTAATGAAATTAAAAAGAATATTTTTCATAAAATCTCGGGGTGTTACATTCTACCCCCCTTAAAATGAATTTCGCCCTCGAAATTCGTCGGGGTTATAAATCGTTTATTATTCATAAAAACCCACATCGTAAAAAGAAATACCAAAACTGAACTTTAAAAACTAAAGTATGAAATATAACGGTTACCCAAATGAACTCATCACTGGGTTTCCATATAGGAGAAAATATGGACATGGAAGAGAAATCTAACTGTCATGTTCTGATGGAGAGTGGTAGAGAACATGATTATGGAAAATCCAGCAATCACAAAGCCATAAATTTGTGACGATCTATGGTACCATATGATTCATCAGATATAAGAGCACTAGGACAACATTTTGGTTTTCAAGATCATTTGTCTAAAGTTGATGAAATTGGAATTAGAAGAAATACTTTCATGATTTTTGTATAGTCTCACCGTTTGTCATTATTTGGACAATTTCCACTTCATCTCTTAAAGAAATGAAGTTGAATTTGTCATTCGTGATGTGTTAGCAGATCATGTGATAGAATGATGAGTCATTCCATCTGTCTCAAACAAAAGGTTAGAAAAGTTATCAAAAAATACATAAGTCCATCTATAGTGAGATTAATCTTATATAGTTCCTAAAATGGACTTATACTGCTTAATATAATAAAACTAGTTTCTACTAAACAGGGACTTCCTGTAGGCCAGTGGTAGGCGAAAAAGGCCAGTCGCACTTCAGTTGTGGGTTCGATTCCCACGGCCTTGTCCGACGCGATGGGTTGTCGCCCGTCCTGCAGGTTGTCCTTTTTCTAAAACTATATTACTATAAAATCCCATCAATAATATCGAAAAAGTTTTATCCTTAAACAATACTAACTTATGTCCAACATAATCCATTCCAATCTTTAGGCTTATCTAAACTACTTCGGTTCAAGCTCATAGTATAAAGAAAATGATCACGTGAATGCCATAATTTATCCCTCATATATCATAAGATATATCTTGTTGGTCAAATTACAAACATGTGAATACCTTAATCATGTATTCTCTTGAAGAATGAATACCCATTGAACCTTAGTGAAAACATGAATGCAGTTAAAAGTTAACACTTTCCACATACCAAAATCCTCAAAATTCTATATCCTCAAACCATGATATCACATAGTCCTTATATCAATCATGAGCTCATGAAAACTATCAAACATTTAATTTTCTCCTTATCCCTTCATTATGTGCATATCATCTACATTCAAAAAATATCTGAATAAACTTTCATGGATACTGGTACCATTAATCATACACTTTCAAAACTCAAGGAAAGACAACAGTGTAACAATCCTTAGATGTCTCTTTATTCCATAGTACCATGAGATTACTTATACAACATTACACCTGATAAACATGTAATCATTCCACTACATTCTTAAACCATTTACCGAGCTTCAACAATTCTTTCATCTCACATATCATTTGTAGTCTCTTCATCATCATCAACATAAATACTACCCATACGACCATACTGATTCTCTTCATGAGACTTTCCCTTAGGGCATTGGTTTTCATAATACCCGTATATTCCACATTTAAAACATTTAACCATTGTTGATGTTGTAGCAATACCATTATCCTCATCCCTGGTGTTAACTGAAGCTTTTCCTTTGCACTTACTGGCTTTGTGTCCTTCTTTTCCACACCCAAATCATCTTCCAGTTCCTTTGAAACATTCTCCTTGATGCCTCTTCCCACATGATTTACATAGGGGAAATTGAACTTTCTTTCCTCTATGATCATCATAAAACTCCATCTTTCCCTTATTAGCCAAGTCAGAAAACTTAACAAATTTTACTTTATTGATCGTATTATGAGATTGCTGATTCGGCATAATAATGATTCTTGGACTTCCAAATCCCATTTCATTTGGTTGCTCATGAAGAATGTCATTCCATTGTCCATTATATCCTCCATTATCGTGAATCATCTTGTTTCCAGCCATTTTCTAAAACCCAAAAAGAATAGTGTGAGAGGCAAAAATCATAATAAAGGGGCAGTAACTTCAATATCTAACATCTTTGGTTTAATCTAATATCGTTACCATAGTTCTAGGACTATATCCTATACGTATACTTATCCTTTGGGACATCCCTAGACATACCCTAGAAATATCACTAGGGATCTTACTAACGTTTTCGTATCCTAGTTTCCAAAGGTTGACTAAACCTTTCCTCTGATACCAACTGTAGAGACCCGAATCTTGACGTACATGGACATTACTTTACTTTTGCGGAATACTTAGTACATAACAAAAACACACACACAAGGATCGTAATAGTTTAGTGTCTTTGGAAACTCGGAATAAAATCTTCTAATCATGGTGAAAGATCTTCAATATCTCCCATAAAGATCATCCTTTTTTTACCTAAAACCTTTCTTTATATCCTGGGAAAAAGAAAACATAAAAGGGTGAGCTCAAATGCTCAGTAAGGGTAAACAAAAGAAATATCAGTCACATCATATTCATAAGAGCATAACATTTTGGAAATATTAACCTGCAAAAGATAGCATAATTTCATAACATGGGATAAATCATAGTAGTGAAATGAAATCCCAATAATCATAACATAAAACATGAAACTTTGTGGCATACACACATAATCATAGAGAATCATTTCTTGTTAGTCAAGACTCATTGCCAAGACTATCTTAGTGGAAAAAGTCCATTTCTGAACCGAGTTACCCTCGTTTCAGTCCTCCTTCACTGAACCGGTATAACCTACCGTTCCATCCCTGTCTATCTCATGAGATAGAAAATCTTTACCTAATGCATTGGAGGGAGATATAGGTCCCACCCATCTCATAATGATACCATTCTTATGTGTGCCACAAAATCATAAATCATACATCATTGCATAACCCATGTAATAAAAATGGGCATCTTAAACATCATGACATCATAAAACAATTCATATAAGATAAAGGAATTCATAAAAATATTTCCATCACAACATAATCAAGTAAATTTAATAATAGGGATAGAAACATAACCCTATATTATCTTAGATGGAAAATAATTTTGATAAAACACTTGAACTCCATTCTTGAGGAAAATATCCTTTCTACTTCAAAAACATTTTCCTTTCTTAACATGTCATACAATTTTAAACTATAAGAAGTTGATTAAAAATAAACTTGAAAACTTGTAAAGGAAACTTCTTGGAAATAATGTTTTAAAAATCCATTCATGCAGTATAAGTTTAAAAAAAACATTCTTCGTACTTTTTTCGAAAAAGTCAAAAAGTACCTCGTACGAAAAACGACAAAAGATTCCTTTCATATCTTTTACTAAATACTCACTGAAGGGTAAAATTGGATATAAACTATTGTTTAAGTATATAAATATTACATATTGGGGAAACATGGATGTGGATGATAAAATACACCCCAGTAAATTTCAAAGTATAAACAATCTCGGATAAAAAGGAGATTGTGATATTTTCCCTTACCTTAGGTCTGATTTGCTTTGTATGTGTCCGAAACTCCTGTATAATGATTTAAATAATGTCATTGACTTATTACAGATTCATAATCATTGTTATGATATCATATATGGTTCACTTATGGCTTTATATTACCCGTTCTTTTGTAAATTCCATGTTAAAGAAGCGTTTTGGGTGAAATCGTTTCATTTAGCGTAGGTGTTTGGACTTGTTGTTCTTGACATTATTATTACTTATATCATGATTTACTTACTTCCAGAATATAAAACATGATTTATATATCATATATATTCAGTATATATATATATAATAGATAGATAAATGAAATGAAACACACCGTTCATGGAGACGGTAGTCCGTACGTACGCATGAACGCTGTTTTCCTTATTGTCTTGAATGGAAGTAAGTAGATGACATACATATATATATATATATACATAAATCCAGTAGATTTAACATTTCATATATTTCATTATTATTCATTATATATACTTTATAATCATTCATGAATGGTTAATGTGGAGAATGAATCTCATCGCGTCGTGGAGAGGGTAGTCCGTACGTATGCACGAGCAATGATATCGTTCTCATGATCGTGGAATTGTATTGGAGTGTATGTATAATATTTCAGAATCAATATCACTTTACAATAATTATATATAGTTATTATTTACACCATTATACCCATCCAAGTAAGGTGGTGGTGGAAAATAGATTACACCACGGCGTGGAGACGGTATTCCGTACGTACGCACGCGTGGTGATTTCATTTTTCCGTAGGATGGATAGAAGGTTAATTAGAGTTGTTTCATATTTATAATAACATATCAGTATATAATAAATACTGATGTTATTACTTTATCATTAAACAACTAAATAAGAAGAAGTTGAAGAAGAAAGAAATTGAAAAAGATCGGTAATGGATATTACCTCTTTTTGACGCGCCTTCACTTAACCTCCACTTAAAGAACTAAGGATGGTCCTTGAAGAATACCAGGACCTCTAGGATGATACTAGGGAAGTGGAGAAGAGATTTTGGCAGGGGTTGGCTGAGCTTGAATGCTCAAATTGATGTGAGGAGGAGAGGGAGGAGGTTCCCTTTTATAAGGGAGGAGAGGGACACCTTAGGAAAATCTCAAAATATTATTTTATTATAAAGCCAAATTCGTTTTTAAATAGCTCCAAATTGATTTATTTCGAAGATAAGGCGGGGATGGGTCGAAATAATCTAATCCAATAGAATTAATACAAGTTTAGGTTCCTATTTTAACCTTATCATTTATATTTAACATTAAGTTAAATAATTTTACTTTTACCGTGTCTTCTTGTGTTCTTACACTATAAGGTTAATAAACTTACTATAACAAGACAAACGAACCCCAAGTTGTTTATTATTGATATATATAACCTTATCTAAGTCATTTGGAAGAACCTTAGATTTTTAGGAATAAAATAACAATTAATAATATAATATTTGTTTTAAAAACTATTTTATGTCAATTTTGACACTATTTAGTAATTGATTTTTTTGAAAATCATAACAGAATTATTAGTTCGAAAAAAGTTAATTAAATCAATAATAACATGTCATATTAACATATAAAATTAGTTTAATTCATAAAAAGTCTCAAATTACATTTATTTGGGTATTTATAACTTCAATTATGTCAATATTTCATTAATAAGATAATTACTGCATCATCTTTGTGTCATAAATAAATTAAATTATTTAATGTCTAAAAATTACAAATAAAATACCATTATGTAGTAAATCTTTTTATATTTCTAATGAGTATTTATAGTCGAATTTATCTTATGTATAACCCTATATTAAAAATGATTTACTTATTAAACTTTGATTTTAACTATTTTAACCCTTCTTTAAATAAATTAATAATAAATGTCCTAATCTAATCCAAGTGGGCCTAAATGGACATATTTTATTCCTAGGGTTGTTTTTGGTCGAATTACACTTGTCCAATAGAATTATTACATGTGTTAGGGTAATAATAATATCATTTTTACCCTTAATTACCCTATTTACTTTTAACCGTGGTAAATAAAAGTAAAAAGTTACTATTCACCAAAAAGTATTTTTATCTCATTGAACCACATTTTACTTACTGACATCAACCGTGTCCCTCGGATTTTTGAAATTACACTCACAGAAGCGGTAAAATTAAGTTTTATGAAAAATTCAGTTTTTTTTAACTACCACTTAGTGGTTTCACTATTCATCAAAAATTGAAAGTTTTCAGAAAAATACCAAAAATTAGGCCTAAGCTATATTTGATATTATGAACTCAAAAATGATGTCTATTTTACCAAATTCAAAACATATCAGTTGCATTAATTAATTTAAAAATTAATTCCCGTCGTCAAAACAAATAGCGTGTTCTTAAGAGATAATAACTATCAAAATATTGACACTTGTTTATGTCTGGTTTAAATGTAGAATTACATACAATGACCAACATTGTATTAAATAGTAAAAATATATTCTAAATATACTTTAAAACCACTCAAATTAATAATTTATCACTATTAATTATTTCGATTAAAAAAGTTGTTTTTAATTAAAATTTAGTAATTTCACTATTCATCAGAATATGAAAGTTATCTGAAAAGTACCAAAATTTCACCTTAGACTAAATTCGATACTCCGAATCCAAAAATGAAGTCCATTTTGAGAGATAAAATTTCTAAAATTTTAAAAGGTGGTTATTACTCTTCATACAACTAGTTTTAATAATATTTTAATAGCATATCATTGTTTAGTGAAACTCGGTATTGCGTACTACACACGCTATCGAGGAAGGTCGTGATTGCGTGTAATGAAAGGCAAGTGAAGGATGCGTGTTGTGCAAGCTTCTTTTGGTGTAGCGTACAACACAAGACATTAATGAAATTAAAAAGAATATTTTTCATAAAATCTCGGGGTGTTACATTCTACCCCCCTTAAAATGAATTTCGCCCTCGAAATTCGTCGTGGTTATAAATCGTTTATTATTCATAAAAACCCACATCGTAAAAAGAAATACCAAAACTGAACTTTAAAAACTAAAGTATGAAATATAACGGTTAACCAAATGAACTCATCACTGGGTTTCCATATAGGAGAAAATATGGACATGGAAGAGAAATCTAACCGTCGTGTTCTGATGGAGAGTGGTAGAGAACATGGCTATGGAAAAGCCATCAATCAGAAAGCCATAAATTTGTGACAATCTAAGGTACCATATGATTCATCAGATATGAGAGCACTAGGACAACATTTTGGTTTTCATGATCATTTCCCTAAAGTTGATGAAATTGGAATTAGAAGAAATACTTTCGTGATTTTGGTATAGTCTCACCGTTTGTCATTCTTTGGAAAATTTCCACTTCATCTCTTAATGAAATGAAGTTGAATTTGTCATTCGTGATGTGTTAGCAGATCATGTGATAGAATGATGGGTCATTCCATCTGTCTCAAACAAAAGGTTAGAAAAGTTATCAAAAAATACATAAGTCCATCTATAGTGAGATTAATCTTATATAGTTCGTAAAATGGACTTATACTGCTTAATATAATAAAACTAGTTTCTACTAAACAGGGACTTCTTGTAGGCCAGTGGTAGGCGAAAAAGGCCAGTCACACTTCGATTGTGGGTTCGATTCCCACGGCCTTGTCCGACGCGATGGGATGTCGCTCATCCTGCAAGTTGTCCTTTTTCTAAAACTATATTACTATAAAATCCCATCAATAATATCGAAAAAGTTTTATCCTTAAACAATACTTACTTATGTCCAACATAATCCATTCTAATCTTTAGTCTTATCTAAACTACTTCGGTCCAAGCTCATAGTATAAAGAAAATGATCACGTGAATGCCATCATTTATCCCCCATATATCATAAGATATATCTTGTTGGTCAAATTACAAACATGTGAATACCTTAATCATGCATTCTCTTGAAGAATGAATACCCATTGAACCTTATTGAAAACATGAATGCAGTTAAAAGTTAACACTTTCCACATACCAAAATACTCAAAATTCTATATCCTCAAACCATGATATCACTTAGTCCTTTTATCAATCATGAGCTCATGAATACTATCAAACATTTAATTTTCTCCTTATCCCTTCATTATGCGCATATCATCTACATTCAAAAAATATCTAAATAACCTTTCATGGATTCTGGTACCATTAATCATACACTTTCAAAACTCAAGGAAAGACAACAGTGTAACAATCCTTAGATGTCTCTTTATTCCATAGTACCATGAGATTACTTATACAACATTACACATGATAAACATGTAATCATTCCACTACATTCTTAAACCATTGACCGAGCTTCAACAATTCTTTCTTCTCACATATCATTTGTAGTCTCTTCATCATCATCAACATAAATACTACCCATACGACCATACTGATTCTCATCATGAGACTTTCCCTTAGGGAATTGGTTTGCATAATTCCCGTATATTCCACATTTAAAACATTTAACCATTGTTGATGTTGTAGCAATACAATTATCCTCATCCCTGGTGTTAACTGAACCTTTTCCTTTGCACTTACTAGCTTTGTGTCCTTCTTTTCCACACCCAAAGCATCTTCCAGTTCCTTTGAAACATTCTGCTTGGTGGCTCTTCCCACATGATTTACATAGGGGAAATTGAACTTTCTTTCCTCTATGATCATCATGAAACTCTATCTTTCTCTTATTAACTGAGTTAGGAAACTTAACAAATTTTACTTTATTTATCATATTATGAGATTGCTGATTCGGCATAATAATGATGCTTGGACTTCCAAATCCCATTTCATTTGGTTGCTCATGAAGATTGTCATTCCATTGTCCATCATATCCTCCATTATCGTGAATCATCTTGTTTCCATCCATTTTCTAAAACCCAAAAAGAATAGTGAGAGAGGCAAAAATCATAATAAAGGGGGAGTAACTTCAATATCTAACATCTTTGGTTTAATCTAATATCATTACCATAGTTCTAGGACTATATTCTATACGTATACTTAACCTTAGGGACATCCCTAGACATACCTTAGAAATATCTCTAGGGATCTTACTAACCTTTTCGCATCCTAGTTTCCAAAGGTTGACTAAACCTTTCCTCTGATGCCAACTGTAGAGACCCGAAGCTTGACGTACGTGGACATTACATTACTTTTACAGAATAATTAGTACATAACAAAAACACACACACAAGGATCGTAATAGTTTAGTGTCTTTGGAAACTCGGAATAAAATCTTCTAATCGTGGTGAAAGATCTTCAACATCTCCCATAAAGATCTTCCTTTTTTTAACCTAAAACCTTTCTTTTATATCCTGGGGAAAAGAAAACATAAAAGGGTGAGCTCAAATGCTCAGTAAGGTTAAAAAAAAGAAATATCAATCACATCATATTCATAAGAGCATAACATTTTGGAAATCTTAACCTGCAAAAGAGAGCATAATTTCATAACATGGGATACATCATAGTAGTGAAATGAAATCCCAATAATCATAACATAAAACATGAAACTTTGTGGCATACACACATAATCATATATAATCATTTCTTATAAGTCAAGACTCATTGCCAAGACTATCTTAGTGGACAAAGTCCATTTCTGAACCGAGTTACCCTCGTTTCAGTCCTGCTTCACTAAACCGGTATAACCTACCGTTCCAGCCCTGTCTATCTCATGAGATATAAAATCTTTACCCAATGCATTGGATGGAGATATAGGTCCCACCCATCTCATAATGATACCATTCTTATTTGTTCCAAAAAATCATAAATCATACATCATTGCATAACCCATGTAATAAAAATGGGCATCTTAAACATCATGACATCATAAAACAATTCATATAAGATAAAGGAATTCATAAAAATATTTCCATCACAACATAATCAAGTAAATGTAATAATAGGGATAGAAACAGAACCCTATATTATCTTAGATGGAAAATAATTTTGATAAAACACTTGAACTCCATTCTTGAGGAAAATATCCTTTCTACTTCAAAAACATTTTCCTTTCATAACATGTCATACAATTTTAAACTATAAGAAGTTGATTAAAAATAAACTTGAAAACTTGTAAAGGAATCTTCTTGGAAATAATGTTTTAAAAATCCATTCATGTCGTATAAGTTAAAAAAACATTCTTCGTACTTTTGTCGGAAAAGTCAAAAAGTACCTCGTACGAAAAATGACAAAAGATTCCTTTCATATCTTTTACTAAAAACATACCGAAGGGTAAAATTGGATATAAACTATTGTATAAGGATATAAATATTACATATTGAGGAAACATGGATGTGGATGATAAAATACACCCAAGTAAATTTCAAAGTATAAACAATCTCGGATAAAAAGGAGATTGTGATATTTTCCCTTACCTTAGGTCTGATTTTCTTCGTATGTGTCCGAAACTCCTATATAATGATTTAAATAATGTCATTGACTTATTCCAGAATCATAATCATTGTTATGATATCATATATGGTTCACTTATGGCTTTATATTACCCGTTCTTTTGTAAATTCCATGTTAAAGAAGCGTTTTGGGTAAAATCATTTCATTTATCGTAGGTGTTTGGACTTGTTGTTCTTGACATTATTATTACTTATATCATGATTTACTTACTTCCAGAATATAAAACATGATTTATATATCATATATATTCAGTATATATATATATATATATAATAGATAGATAAATGAAATGAAACACACCGTTCATGGAGACGGTAGTCCGTACATACGCATGAACGTTGTTTTCCTTTCCTTATTGTCTTGAATGGAAGTAAGTATATGACATACATATATATATATACATAAATCCAGTAGATTCAACATGTCATATATTTCATTATTATTCATTATATATACTTTATAATCATTCATGAATGGTTAATGTGGGGAATGAATCTCATCGCGTCGTGTAGACGGTAGTCTGTACGTACGCACGAGCGATGATATCGTTCTCATGATCATGGAATTGTATTGGAGTGTATGTATACTATTTCAGAATCAATATCACTTTACAATAATCATATATAGTTATTATGTACACCATTATACCCATCCAAGTAATGTGGTGGTGGAAAATAGATTACACCACGGCGTGGAGACGGTATTCCGTACGTACGCACGCGCGGTGATTTCCTTTTTCTGTAGGATGGATAGAAGGTTAATTAGAGTTGTTTCATATTTATAATAACATATCAGTATATAAGAAATACTGATGTTATTACTTTATTATGAAAAAACTAAAGAATAAGAAGTTGAAGAAGAAAGAAATTGAATAAGATCGGTAATGGATATTACCTCTTTTTGACGCGCCTTCACTTAACCTCCACTTAAAGAACTAAGGATGGTCTTTGAAGAATACCAGGACCTCTAGGATGATACTAGGGAAGTGGAGAAGATATTTTGGCAGGGGTTGGCCGAGCTTGAATGCTCAAATTGGTGTGAGGAGGAGAGGGAGGAGGTGCCCTTTTATAAGGGAGGAGAGGGGCACGCTAGGAAAATCTCAAAATATTATTTTATTATAAAGCCAAATTCGGTTTTAAATAGCTCCAAACTGATTTATTTAGAAGATAAGGTGGGGATGGATCGAAATACTCTCATCCAATATAATTTAGACAAGTTTAGGTTCCTATTTTAACCTTATCATTTAGATTTAACATTAAGTTAAATAATTTTACTTTTACCGTGTCTTCTTGTGTTCTTACACTATAAGGATAATAAACTTACTATAACAAGCCAAACGAACCCCAAGTTGTTTATTATTAATATATATAACCTTATCTAAGTCATTTGGCCGAACCTTAGATTTTTAGGAATAAAATAACAATTAATAATATAATATTTGTTTTAAAAACTATTTTATGTCAATTTTGACACTATTTAGTAATTGTTTTTTGTGAAAATCATAACAGAATGATTAGTTCGAAAAAAGTTAATTAAATCAATACTAACATGTCATATTAACATATAAAATTAGTGGAATTCATAAAAAGTCTTAAATTATATTTATTTGGGTATTTATAACTTCCATTATGTCAATATTTCATTAATAAGATAATTACTGCATCATCTTTGTGTCATAAATAAATTAAATTATTTAATGTCTAAAAATTACAAATAAAATACCATTATGTATTAAATATTTTTATCTTTCTAATGAGTATTTATAGTCGAATTTATATTATGTATTACCCTATATTAAAAATGATTTACTTATTAAACTTTGATTTTAACTATTTTAACCCTTCTTTAAATAAATTAATAATAAATGTCCTAATCTAATCTAAGTGGGCCTAAATGGTCATATTTTATTCCTAGGGTTGTTTTTGGTCGAATTAAACTTGTCCAATAGAATTAGGACATTTGTTAGGGTAATAATAATATCATTTTTACCCTTAATTACCCTATTTACTTTTAACCGTGGTAAATAAAAGTAAAAAGTTACTATTCACCAATAATTATTTTCATCTCATTGAACCAAATTTTACTTACTGACATCAACCGTGTGTCTCAGATTTTTGAAATTCCACTCACAGAAGCGGTAAAATTAAGTTTTATGAAAAATTCTGTTTTTTTAACTACCACTTAGTGGTTTCACTATTCATCAAAAATTGAAAGTTTTCAGAAAAATACCAAAAATTAGGCCTAAGCTATATTTGATATTATTAAATAAAAAATGATGTATATTTTACCAAATTCAAAACATATCTGTTGCATTAATTAATTTAAAAATTAATTCCCGTCGTCAAAACAAATCGCGTGTTCCTAAGAGATAATAACTATCAAAAGATTGACACTTGTTTATGTCTGGTTTAAATGTAGAATTACATCTAATGACCAACATTGTATTAAATTTTAAAAATATATTCTAAATATACTTTAAAACCACTCAAATTAATAATTTATCACTATTAATTATTTCGATTAAAAAAGTTGTTTTTAATTAAAATTTAGTAATTTTCACTATTTATCAGAATATGAAAGTTATCCGAAAAGTACCAAAATTTCTCCTTAGGCTAAATTCGATACTCCAAATCCAAAAATGAAGTCCATTTTGAGAGATAAAATTTCTAAAATTTTAAAAGGTGGTTATTACTATTCATACAGTTAGTTTTAATAATATTTTAATAGCATATCGTTGTTTAGTGAAACTCGGTTTTGCGTACTACACACGCTATCGAGGAAGGTCGTGATTGGGTGTAATGCAAGGCAAGTCAAGGATGCGTGTTGTGCAAGCTTCTTTTGGTGTAGCGAACAACACAAGACATTAATGAAATTAAAAAAATATATTTTTAATAAAATCTCGGGGTGTTACATATATTATATTTATGTTGTGATTATACTTATTTAATTATAAAATAACTAACACCTTAATGCTTTCTATATTGTGGATATTCAATAACATCATTTTTGGACATGTGGACTACCGTCTCTTCAATGTGATGTGATTGGTTCACACTTTGCATGAAATTTATAAAGGATTGTTTTAGTAAAAATATATGATATAAATGAAATATTAACGATAATGTAATGATATTATATATATATCATTTACATTCTTTATTTTAATAGGAAAACAAAACAAAAATAGTGTTCATGCATACGTATGACCTACCGTCTACATGAATGGTATATTTAGTTTGACATTAAATATTATTATATTTACTTGTATATTGAATATATAAGATATTTATATCATGTTTTAAATCCTTTAAATAATTACATCATGATCTATGTAAGATAATAACAAATGACAAGTCAAAACACATATGATTAACAAACCAAATATCACTCGAAACGTAACTTCAACAAGGATTTAATAATAAAAAGGTAATAAAAAGTCTTATGTAAATAATATAGGGTATTAAATATATTTATATGGTTCTGTTATAGATGTATAATAAAATTATAATTATTATACATGAGGTTTTAAAGCGTACAATGAGATTCAACAAATAAGTTAAGAGAAATTTAATCTCACTTTTTATTACGGTGAGACACAAGATATATTCACCACTCACTTTTATTATGTGGTGTATAAACTATCATTTTACATATTATATAATTAATATAATTATTTTCATGTTATTTTATGCTTCATTTAATTTCAATTTCTTATATGTGGAGTATGAATCAATGTTACCAAGTGGTAATAGTTTATTGAAATAATCGCATCATTTATCAGGATTCTTTATAATTATGTTTCAATTGATTAAATATTATAATACATATATTAATAAAACTCATTACATTAATTAACCTATATTTATTCATGTTATATCAAAGTAATTTTACCATTTTCCTAATCATTGGTACTTATGGTAATTAAGAAAATGTTTTTATGAAATTTTGACTTTATTTCTCTTCTTGGACAGAAATATGTGTTCTTTCAAGAATATTTTTTCAAAAATGTTTTAGAAAATGTTTTACTATTATACTATGATATTAAATCACATTTATACCCATCTTTTAACTTTTAGAAAACTATTTTATAAAAGAAAATTCTGGTCATTTTTCAATCAAAGTTCTTTTCTTATGTTTTAAGGTGAAAACAAAATGTTTGGCATTTATGGACTTACCCGCCATTATGAACATCATTTCCTAGAATATTCCATTTCAAGGATAAAAGATTAATTTTTTAAAAGATTTTTTTTTAATATTATATAAATTCTTTGTTTTAATTTGGTTTTCAAATAATAAGGGTTTTTAAAAAAAATATTATTTTTAAAAAGTGTTTTATATGATTTTCCAAGAATATTTTATATTCCTTTAAAATGTTTTTTGAAAGAAATGAATTTCAAAGTTTTAAAGAATTTTTTTTAAAACTATTTTCAATGAAATTATATTTTTAAAATGTTTTAAATCTTTTTTTAATTTTTTTTATATTTTCATAGAAAACTGTTTTTTTATTTTTGTTATGTTTTAAAGGGAAACCGATTTAAAAATATTTTCAAGGATTCCATTATAATTATTCAAGTTCATTATCAATAAAAATGGTTTTAAAAAAGGTTTCATGTTTTAAAAGACAATTTTAAATAAGAAAGGATATTTTCCACAAAAAATGTTTTTAAAAGATCTTTGAAATTATTTTCCATCTATGATGACATCCATTGGTGTTACTCTTGCCTTTCTAGATAAGTGATCCAATTTTCCATTCATATTATTTATCTAAATGGATTATTTTTTGACGTCATGATTTTTATGAAACTAAATTCACTTTCATGGGTTATAGGTTTTTCAAACCCACTTCTTTTAACAGTTTATGCTTTTGATTAAATGACTATGAATCATGTATCTTTTTACATAGGTTATGATATGATTCCATGTAAATGATACCCATTTCATTACATGGGTCATGATATGATTATTTATGATCTTTTGGTACACGTATGTATAATTTCATTATGAGATGGGTAGGACCTATATCTCCCTAAAATGCATTGGCTAAAATTTATATCCCATGGGATAAACATGGCTAGAACAGAAGTGATATTGGTTCAGTAAAGGGATATGTTCTATAATATAGTTTTAAGAGTAAACCTTGACCGCTAAGATTTTCATGGGATTGAACCGTTACTACTAAGATGGTATGGGGAGTGAAACCATACTACTATGTTGGCCTTATATGTGATTACTTGACTATTATGGAAATAATTTTACATGCTTACGTGTATTCCATAATTCCATTTCTTATTCCTATGTTATGATTTAATATATCATGCTCTTGTGTCTATTATGATTCATGTTTTATTAACTACCAATATCTATGCTATGATTCATGTTTATAAGCTTTGATATGCAAGGTATGATCTTCTATGATCATTTTCCTCATACACTTATGCTCATGTTATGCATATGTACATATTTTTTTTACCTTTACTAGGCATTCAAACTCACCTCTTTATTATGTTTCCTTTCCCCATGTTATTAATAAAGGTTTTAAGTAGAAGTTAAAAATGGGGTGATATTTTTGGGAAAAATTGATGACCTTTCAGCAAGTTAGAATATTTTTTTCCATGTTTTTGAAGACACTATACTATTACGGTCCTCGGGCATGTGCTTTTGTAATATGAAGAATATTCATATAAAATAATGTAATATCCAAGTAAGTTAATCCCAAGTTGCTATAGTATAGCCAATTTTCTTATTACTTGGCGAGGTAGTTGGGATCCCTTCTGCTGGTATTCTTCTTTTCCTCCAGACCCATGTAATGTAACTATGGATCGTTTCAAGACACACAAACAGATAAAAATATGTGTATATAATTTGACATAAAACTTAAATTGTATAAATAAATATTTATAAATATTAATATATAAAATATCTTTTCAAATATATAAATAGAATGTAAATAAAATTTAATTACCCATTTTATTTAAATAAATATTTATCCATATTTTTAATATATAAAAATGTATGAATATGTACATACCAAAAAAATGTATATATGTGTCTGTGATGTACTGATGATCATAAATTTTACATGAAAAAAATATATTTTTATAATTAATTTTAATGAATTTCCAAAATAATAAATGGTTTTACCAAAATGTGGTTAACTTATATTTTAAGGGTTAATATGGACAATGTCTCCAAAAGTTGGCTAGCATTCCACAAATAAAAATGCATTTTCACAGATACCAAAATGGAACTACTTATGTTCTTCTATGCATATCCCCACCTCAGACATTTACTCCTCACCACTACTACTCTCAACATCACCTGACTACTGCAACAAATCATTGGGTTCCACTATAGCCGCCTCTTCTTGAGCAGGGATTAAATAAAAAAATCCACATTAAATCCTCAAAATTCCATGGAATAACTTGAAAGCTTGTGGTGATTCCCTGTGATCATGATAGTATGAAGAAGATGTCTTTCTCAAGGGAAATGGCGGTCATGACCATTTTTGCATTATAGTGTAGAAAATAGTGGCCAAGGATTGTGTGTTACAATCAAACTCCACCACCACTAACCAAGACTGTAAATCAGAAGTGGTTTTTTTATTTATAACTATTTTTATATTTATATATATATTTATAAAATTATATTTAGTATATTTGGAATTTAAATATTTTTATATAATTATATAATTATATTTATAAATATATTTATAAAATTGTAAATATAGTTAAATAATTATAATTATACATAAATATATTTTTACAATTACAATTTTAAATAAATATATTTATATATAAATATATTTTTTATGATACATTTATATAATTATAAATAAATTTATATGAGATGCCACACCCGATTAAGAGTGGGAGAATCACGCTATTTCTTAAAAAGTCTTATTGTGTCGAGTAGTAGGTTCCCTATTATGATGGTAATAGAATTTAACATTACAAAAACCACTTCATGTAGTGCCCTATTTCTTGTTTTCTAGATACACTAGAATCCAATGTTCTTCAAAATTACATGTTCTATTCTTTTAGGACCAACGACACCTGCAATATGAAACCATTGGTCTAGAAAAGGGACACTGAGGAACTCTAGAGAAGAAAAAGTAGTAAAATCCCAAAAAGATATCTGTATTTTACACACTAAGTCACCTTTAAAAACATATGTTTCAAACTATCCTCCTAGAATTCCTTGAATCATGGCCACCTGGAAGCTAGGTAGATTCCAGTTATTTTGATATTGTTATCAATAGTCACCGCATGGTTCCTTATTCTCCAGACAAAAAAATTTTACTTTTTAAGAATCATATTACACCATTGTGTCTCACTCCAGTAATCATTTCGGTTGTGAGTGATCATCTCCCTTCTAATGTTCCTCATGGAAACGACCCTTAAATTAGAGGCCATAATGATACACCTGTCTGGTTCTGTGTTCATATCAATAAGATCGATAGATTCTTACTGTTTATGATCTAGTACAACCTTATCAAACATCAGGTACAGTATGGCCTCTCTAAAAGAACGTCTTCAACCTGGACATCTGTGGAAACTGATCTATGATCCAATTGATTTATGGTTCCAAAATAAAATATCACATTTCCCTCAAAATCCATTGGGTAATAGGTTTTAGAGTTGATATATGGGAAAAATAATGGTCCATAAGGATGAATAATCTATTACGGACACATGTGAACCCCTCTTCATTTAGTAGCAATGACCTTTACCTAGAGGGTTCTCACCTCTAAGACTTCCCACACCATCCTTACATGAATGAAATGTAGAGTGTCAAATATATTTTTCATGTTAATACCCCCTTCCTGGATTTTCCTTTCCATTTTAGCATTGGAGACCTAATGAATTTTTCACTATAAGAGAGCGTCCCAGATAAATCCATCCAATATCCTATGAATGTCGAATATAATAGTTTTTGGAATCGTAAAAGTTCTGATTGCATGTATCGGTAAAGCTAAGAGAACACTGTTAAACAATGTGATCCTTCCTCTGATGGATAAATAACAAATTTTCGAATTCAATAGTCAAAAATTGATCTTTCTTACAATGTAATCAGTGTGATGTATACATAGCCTACCTAAAGACATGGGGTCACCCATGTACTCTATCAGAAATTTTCCTCTCTGTATGGCCATACTATTACATAAGGATGTAAACCGTCTACCTGAGAAACTGTTTTAGATTTAGAGACTACTTGTCACCTGATTTATTATCTTTCCACTCCAATGACTGTACTTTTAAAGAATTATATTGATGCCTCATACTAATCTATAACTATCATTCAAGAAGATAATAATGTCATCTATAAAAATAATATTGGATGTACAATGAGGGATAAAATTGTTTCGATAAGGAAGAATATAAACATTTAGCATGATCCTATTAATAAGGCAGCTGAGAACATCATGGGAAAGGATGAAAATTATTGGGGATATGGGATCCCCCTATATCAGTCCATGAGTTTCCTTGAATAAGATATTATTCCTTCCCATGAAAGAGATTCCATCTATAAGGAACTGAAGAACCTAAAAATTAAATAGGAGACACAGGAAGAGAAGCCCATACCTATTAACCCATTGATGATAAATATAAATGAAATTATATCATAGTATTTATCAATATCTTTTTTTATTTCCAAGTTTGAACCATGACCCTTGAGTTTAATGTCACTAACTTCTTATTGGTCCAGCGTTATGGCCCCTTAGATTAATCATTCATTAATGAATCATTGATGTTCCTTAGAGATCCAATGGGGAAGATTCGAGGATAGCCTTATATTGATGAGGATTATAAGTGCTTTTTATAGAAAATTACACATTCTCACCATCCTATAATGTTGGAGGGAGGAAGAGTCATTAATTTTCGGTTTGATCACTAAAGTATTAGTGTAGGCCACACACGGAAGGCTTACTCCTCCAAAGAAGTCTTGAATGGACACAACCAGATCACTCTTAACCACATTCCAAGATTCACTGTAGAAAGATACCAATAAAATATCTTCTCCTGGATCACACTTTGTATTAAGGCGTATCATAGCCTCATGAATATATTTCTCATCAAGGAATACTTCTAAGACTAGAATTTCTAGATGGGAGACAATGTTCCAATCCACTTTTAGAAACTCAGTGTTCCCTCCCGGATACCCATCAATCATACATGGGTTAGGTCCCATAAAGAGATTTTTAAAATGGGATTGAGAAATACCATCCACGATGTACCCATATTAAGAGTAATATCCATATTCTAGAAATATATTGGGTCTTATGAGGCACTATTTCTCCCTGATGCATGCATGGAAATATGATGCATTCCAATCATCTTCATAGAGCCACCTTATTCTTAATTTCTCTTATACCAAACATTCTTGTCTCAAGATAATTTTATCTAGAGTATCTTTTATACTAGTGAGTTATTCAAATAACATGTCATTATAGTACTCTTCAAGGATTGATTCCAGTAGGTTGATCTCATTCTCGATTGTTTTTAAGTCATGAGAGTGGGGAGGTTTCTCCCTAACCCATGATTGTAGAGTGTTCTTGAGGCGCCTCATCTTATTATATAGCCTTAACATGGATTTACATGAGTGGGATTCGACCAAAAATCCCTTACAATTTTATGGTAGCCTTGAATTCTGGTCCATATACATAAGAATTTAAAGAACTCATAGCTCTCCTTCATGGGAGACAACGAGACGGGAAAAGGTGAATGATCATATATACCTTGTAGTAGGTCAAAAAACATTTCACTAGGACAAGAATATATATAATGTACATTTTCAAGGCATCTGTCAAGGCAGAACCATGTTTGGAGGCCCCCTATTTGGTTGTTTCACCCTGTGAACTGATCACCGGTGTAACCCATATCCATTATCCCCTTACTGGCCATGAACTATATGAAATCCATTCTAGCCTTTTGGGGGGAGGTCCCTCTACCATTCTTATCATTTGGTTCATCTATGACACTAAAGTCCCCTACAACAACCCATAGGGAGTCTCAAAGATCAAAATCATAAAGGCCATGCCTCAAGGATTCTCTTCTTTGAGCATCAAAACTTCTGTAGATGAAGGAAACTCATAAGCTGCTAGGGTGTGCAGTCACTTTTGTAGGGATAAACTGGTCATCTTCTTGTATTAGTTCCACTGGGATATTATTTATAAATGTATATTTACTATATTTGAAAATTAAATATATTTAAATAATTTTATAATTAAATTTATAAATATATTTATATAATTATAAATATAGATAATTAATTATCAAATTATTTAAATAACTATATTTATAATTATTCACTATTAAATATATTTATTATAATTATATATATTTATACAATTATAAATACATAAATATATATATAATTATATATATATATATAATTATAATTATAAAAAAATATAAATAAATTGATCAATGTAATTATAAATGCACACACACACAGATATATATATATTATAGGTAGTTAAGGGTAGAATACCCATCAAAATAAATTTATTTAGCCTTGAAAGTCCCAAACAAACAGCCCATAGGGCCCAAACCCCCATGGACCGAAGGCCCCACCCTTCTTCATCGCAACCTAAAGGAGTGCCAAATGTAACTTCAAATAAAATCATTACCAAGGGGCATTGTCTCCCATGATTAGGCCTCACCTATAGATCAATGATGTATAGGTTCCTCCAAGAGTTGCTAATCCAAAACCACTATCATCTGGTCGGACACCTTGGATGTTCCATAGATGACCACCATTCCACCACCCCCACCATGGAGTGGGGGTTCGCCTATCCAAAGCACTAGAAAACACGCCAACTTAATCCTACCACCGTATCCAAATTAAAACCCTCCACGCATATCATGTGAATTCAAAACACCCCCACCACCTTTCCAAGGCCCGTTATATTTTTTCATCACATGTCACCTGCACATAAATGAGCTAGAATCCATCACCTAGTCCACCTTACACCATGTCATGCTAATCGATCAAGTCGAAATCCCACATCTATCCCCTATTCTTCCATCCTCCAGGTCAGGCATCGATCAGGATTACCACCCCTCAGACGTTGAGGGTCATCACAGTCTTCTATTTTAGTTCTGCCTACTGTTATATCAATATCTTCATCCATAGCCAACCATAGGATGAAATTACCCCCAATGTTGAGTGGGGGTTCCTCTAGTATCACAACCATTGTACATGTCAATGAAACATGCCAACCACCAATATAACTAGGGAAAATAATGCTTCTATTGGTATTTCAATCCCAGCCACCAAGCAAACATATAGGATTATGTGGCACCACAACCACCGAGAAACACCCCAACAACAATATGAATATTAATATACAAATAATTGTAAATAAATATTTATAAATAATAACTTATATAATTATGAATATATTTAAATAAATATAAATATAAATATAAATAAATATATAAATATATACATATGAATAAATAAAAATAACAAATTAATTATATAATTATAAATTTATTAACATAATTTTAAAACAATATTAACTAAGTATAAAGAAAAATTTGGTAAGGCTAAGTTAAACTTAAGGGGGAACTAAAGTTCAGTAAGGAAAAACAATTATTTATGGGTAAACAAAAACTTGTATAGGTTATATTAGGGTAAGTAAGGGTAAACAAAGTTTAAATAAGGGTGAAACAAAGTTATGTAAGGGATAAATAAAGTTAATTAGTGTTAAAAAATTTACATAAGTGAAAAACAAAGCTATATTAGGGTAAACTAAAGTTAGGTAAGGGTAAAACAAAGTCATGAAAGGGAAAAGTAATGTTAAGTATGGGAAAATAAACTAATGTATTTGTTAACTGATTTTAAGTGAGGGTAAAAAAGTCATTTAGGGGTAAAAACAATTTAATAAAGGGTAAAAATGTTATGTAATGTTAAAAAAAAGTTAAGCGAGGATAATAAAAATTAACGTATGGGTAAACATAAGTTAAGTGAAGGTAAAAAAAATTTAAGTAAGTGTAAAAAAGGTATTTAAGGATAAAATAAATTTATGTTAGTGTAAAACAAAGTTATGTATGGGTAAAATAAACTTATGCAAGATTGAAACAAAGTAATGTAAAAGTTTACTAAAGTTTAGTAAGTGTCATCTAAATGTAAGGGTAAACATAAGTTAGGTAATGATTAAAAAAAGTTATGAAAAGGTAAACATAAGTTAAGTAAGGATAAAACAGAGTTATTTAATGGTAAATTTATGTTATGAAATTTTAATACAAAGTTATATATGGGTAAAATAATTTTATGTAGTGGTAAAAAAGATGTGTAATGGAAAAATAATGTTATATAATGGAAACAATGATATATATGGGAATATTGAATTTATGTAAGGGTAAAAAAAAGTTAATTAAGGGTAAAACAAAGTTATGTATGGGTAAAAAATTTATGTAAGTGTAATACGAAATAAATTAAGGGTAAAAATACCTAATTAAGCATAAAACTATTTTATGTAAGGGTAAACTAAATTTATGTATGGGTAAAACAAAGTTATGTAAGTGTATAAAAAACTTATGTGAAAGTAAAATAATGTTATGTAAGGGTAATAAAATGTTATGAAAGGGAAAACCAATGTTAATTAAATTTAAAATAATGTTATGTAATAGAAATATAATGTAAGGGTAAAAAAAATTTATTTAAGGGTATGAATAATTTAAGCATGGGTAAACTAATGTTAAGTAAGGGTGAAGAAAGTTATATGAGGGTAAGAATAATTTATGTTAGGGTAAACAAACATGGAGTAAGGGTAATAAAAAGTTATATAAGGGTAAACATTAGTTAATTAAGGCTAAACAAAAGTTACATAAGGGTAAAAAGACATGTATAAGTTATGTAATCCTTAATTAATGTTATGTAATGTTTAAAAATGATATGTAATTGTAATATAAGGTTAATAAAGGGTTGTGAAATATTAATTAAGGGTAATATAATGACATGTAAGTGTAAATATATGTTAATTAAGGGTAACACTATTTTATATAGGTGTAAACTAATGTTAAGGATAATACAACATGTTTCTTTTAAATTTAATGCAATTGGGTTTGGTTAGTGTGAATTAAGTATTGGTTACAATGAGTTGGATTTCTTCCAAAATATTGTTTTTTTAACATCCCACGTTTTTAAAAGGAAACAAAATGTTCAAAAGTGTACAAGTTATGCCACATCGAGCATAAACAAATAGCTAAATGTTATTATTTTATATGGTAGTTATCACCTAGCTGTTAAATTGGGGGGAATTAAAATTGTTAACTTAATTATAAAAATATGGTTTACACATGTTTATATAATGATTCATTGGTTACCAAATTAACTTAAAATGAAACAAAAAACTAATGGAATGTAAAGAATGTATTTTTATGAAAAACTATTTAAATGTGAATAATTATGTTTATAAAATAATAAAATCAATTTTTTTATTATATTAATGAAAAATTAATTCAATATAATATTTTAAATTAATCATACGTGTTTTCTAGACATGATTTAATAACAAATACAATTTTACAGATAAAAGGAGTATTTTTCAAAAAATGTAGTTTTATCACCTTATGATGGTGAACCCATTTTAAATCATGTTTTGAAACATTTATAAGTTATATATGAAAAAAAACTTATTATATGGAATCGAGAGATAAAAATTTACTTTGGTTGAATTTTTTTTATGATAAAATTCAACTTTTAATGAATAGTGAAAAATATTGCATTTTAATACAAAACTGCCCTTTCTTATAATTTATTTATGTAGTTATATTATCCTTTTAATTAGGATTAAAGTATAATTAAATAATATTTTTATCATTTAATACAATTTTGGTCATTGAAATCAATTTTTCAATGAAATTGATCATAAAAACTATGTGAACTTTTGAACTTTTTAATTAAAAGAATCACATTGACAGAATAAGAAAACATGATTATTTTTTTAATTAATTTATGCCAATTATGTTTTTTAAATTTGGAAAAATGGATTCCATATTTGTAATAATATGGTAAAAATTATGTAAATATATCCCTTTTATTTTTGAACAATAATAATAGTAACTTTAGTATTTTTTTTATTACCACAATTAAAGGTAAATCGGGTAATGAACTGTAAAAATAATATCATGATAATATAAAAATAACCTAACACTTATCCTCATATTATTTTATGAGTTATTTTATACCATTTAAATCATTGGGCCAAAATTGTGGCCTTTGGAAGCCATTTGGGTGTGGTTATGACATTTACAACATTTCATTTAAACTAAAGGCTAATATGTAATAAATATGTCTCTTCTGACTAAAATAATTTTAATATAGGGTTATATAAGGGATATATTTGAATATAAATATTTTATATAAATCTAAAAATATTACCTACATCAAAAAAATATTAATATTTTTTTAGGAAATAAATAATTAAATTTAATTATGACACAATGATGACACGATAATAGATTTATTAAAGAAAGGATCAAATAAATGATATTAGTAATATTAAATAAATATAATTTGAAATATTTTATGCCATAAACTAATTTTATGGATTAATATGATATAATATGATTGATTTAATGTATTTTTTTCAAAGGAATCATGTTTTTATGATATATTTAAAAAGTCATGTAATGAATACTGTAAAAGTTGACGTAATTCATACTTTAAAATGTTAAATATTTAATTATATGATATAAAATTTATCGGAACATAATATTCAGGAAAAAATTGATATAACTAGAAAATTTAATTACTTACTCATTAATCAGTCATTTGGAATGATTTTGTAATTATTTTAACCCATTAATTGAAAATAACATTATATCATGATAAGATTAAAAAGAAAAAAATAAGGGTTAAATAAAAAAGATAAGGATTAAAAAATATTCAAAACATGTCTAATTTTAAATGGATGATTCATATTACAAAAAAAATCATCTAACATTCGAAATAAATTAGTTCGGTACAATTTGGAATCAAAAATAAATTTATATTAATTTAGTAATTTTAATAATTCCAAGGGTGCCCCTCCCCTCTCTTATAATAAAGAACCCATTCCTACCTATTAATCAAAATTTCAAAACGATTTTTTGGAAAACATATGTCCAAAACCCTTACTAAAATACCTCAACACATTCTTGAATACTTATTTTAGTCATAACACTTTTCTTAGAGGTGTTAAGGTGTTCTTCAATGGTGATCAACTGAAGAAGAGGTATCATTTTCTTTAAGTATTTCTATTTTATTTATTCTTCCACATCCTTCAAATATAATTCATCCATGATGAACTAAAAAATATATAATCCTCAATATATTGAGATGTTATTTATTTAATAACATCACCCAAATCCCTCTCTAATTTCATCAAATGGGAAATGAATATTTCATTCGTGTGTACGACGGACTACCGCCTCGCGAACCGATGTAGTTCATTTTTCATCACCGTCATTTAAGACTGGTTATAATGATGTACTTAATGTTAATATGTGATATTAATGACATTTTAATCATTATAAGATAATAATATATCAATTACTTTCTTAAATTCCATACACATAAAAATGATAACATGATTCATGCGTATGTGTGAACTATCACCTCCACGAAGCAATGCGATTCATTTTTAATCACCACATCACTTGGATAATATATATATGCATATTTAAATAATTTTGGGATTAAGTGATTAATGTTATTTTTGGAATATGTTCAATATTATTGGAACAATATATTATAAACTAAAATAGAATACGATGGAATTTTATTTGAGAAATTATTTTTGGAGAAATCAATGATTTTAACTATGAAGCTATGTTGATCCAATTTTGTTATTGAAATGATTTATCCATCATAGAGAATATGTGATTAGGTTAATTAATTTTTGTTATTAACCATTAATATTGATCGAAGTTATTTTTATACTGGTCTTAAATTTTATCTTCAAAGATTAAGTGATCAAATTATTCCGAGTTTTGAGGTTTCAATCTTAGTTTGGATTATGTTGAGGAATTTTAAGGAAATTTTTTTTGAATAGTATATGTTTAAATTTGGGTATTATAGTAAAATTTTAAAGATCAAAGGAATTTTTTCATCATCCAATGGTTTATTCTTTTTGGATAATTGTTTTAAATTATCTTAACCAAATTGGTTTTGGTTAATGTTTCAAGATAGGAGAAATGGATTATTAATATTTTGTGAATTTTGTGGTTCTCTAGTAGTTGATTAAACAATAAAAAATTCATATTGAATACTCATAATTTGGAAAAAAAGATGAGTTTTTAATGAAAATTAAATTAATGTATTAAACTATACTTTTCAATTTAGTATATTTCCTTGTGTTCTTGGTCTAGTAAGTGAATGAATTTCTTAAATCTATTAAAAGGATCTTAAATCAAAAACGTTATATATTTACATTTATTAATGGTTTTTTAACCCATCACATATTCATGGTTTTGTGATGGGTAACTTCACAATGAGTATGTTCTCTACCAATCTCTGTTATACATTAAGAGTATGTTTTATCATCCATTCCCATGTTTTCCTACATGTAATCCTAGTGTGTGTTCTCTTATGTGACCTTCGTACGTTCCTTTCATTATTTTAAAGTTGAAGTTTTATTAATCCTTTTTCTGATGTGGTATTTCAATTAAGGTATTTTGAAAGGCCATACCTCAGTTACTAACCCCATGTTAATATTTCAAAGAAACAATTTCCAAAATAGGGGATGAATTTATCATCCCGAGTTTTTAAAAGGAAACAAAATGTTCGATAATATACATGATACACCACATCGAGCATAAATGAACAACTAAATATAATTATTTAATATGGTAGTTATCACCTAGATTTTGTAATATTGATAATGAAAAATATTAATTTAATTATGAAAATATGGTTTACACATGTTTATATAATGATTCATTGGTTACAAAATTAACTTTAAATGAAACCAAAAACCAATTGAATATAGAGGATGTTTTTTTATAAAAAACTATTTAAATATAAATAATTCTGTTTATAAAATAATAAAATCACTTTTTTGGGTTATAATAATAAAATATTATTTCAATTTATTGTTTAAAATTCATCATATTTGTTTTCTATACATGACATTAGAAAAAAATTCATTTTTACGGATAAAAGGAGTACTTTTCTAAAAATTCAGTTTTACCGCCGTTTGATAGACAACCCATTTTAAATATAGTTTTTTTACACTTTTGTAAGTTTTATATGAAATAATAATCATATTCATTGGAATTAGGACTTCAAAATTTACTTTGGTTGAAATTTTGGTATTTTTATGACAAAATTCATATTTTAATGAATAGTGAAATATATTGCATTTTAATTCAAAACTGTCTTTCCGTATGATTTTTATATATATATAGATTATCATATAAAGTGTTTTTAAGGTATAATTAAATAAGGTTTTATAATTTATACATTTTTGGTCATTGGAATCAATTTCACAATGAAATTTAAGATAAAAACTATGTGAAATTTTGAACTTTTTACTTAAGGTTTTATTTAATAATGGTTAACTACATTAAAAGTCATTAAAGAGGGAAGTATTGAACACTGATGGGCATGAACCTAGAGAAATATTTATTTTCTCCATAAAAAATAAGAAACAAGGAAGAAATTTAAATGATGATTTATATATAAATTTATATTTTAAAATACAATTTTATTTTCTTACAAAATAGGTTTATATATATATAAATTGTGTAACATAAGAATAAATCCATTTCAACGCCCCTCAGTAGAAAAACCCAACTTATGAACCTCAATTACCCTCAATGTCAATAATTGTATCTATTCTAGTGTCATAATTATAGGTGTGGGTTTCTCATCATATTGTGCTCCTACCTCAACCAAGTGCATAAACAACTATGCTGATGATACTATTGTGTATAACTATACTAATGTGGGAATCTCAATATGAGGAGATACAAGTGCCTCCTTATGAAAATAAGTATATGAATTACAAATAAGATATGTGGAAACATATGGAAATGAATTTATAGTCATGGAAGGAGCACATGGAGAGGCCAAAATGCAGTTTCAAGGAATTCACTGGCGAAAGAAGTGTCTCCCAAGTTCTGTAGAAGATGTGATATCTGAGATAGGTCCAACATAAATAAAAATATATAGATGCCTAATTCTGAAAATATCTAATATGAACATATACCATATGTGTGAGTAGATATATATGACACATAAACCTCTCCCAAATGTATAAGATCATCCATTTTTTGTGTGGGATCCTTTCTATACTGTGCAATAATATCTTTAGGAGGCTCTCTCGAGTGGAACTATCTCTATAATCACCTCTAACCTTTCATATGTTTATTTCTACTTCCTTTAGCTAGTAGTGATGGTGTAGGTGAATTATTCTTAGTGAGAAAAATATGCACATCATCATCCCCAGGTCCCTCATTTGGAAAATATAGATTAGGATATAGTTGTGGGTCCTCTTCAAAGACACTCTGTTGTATGAAATAGAGAGGATATATAAGAACCATTAGATCTGGGAGAACCACAACTTACCTAATTAATTTATCTTCATAAGAATAAATAATATATATAATTTTATTAAGTATTTTTGACTATAAATGAAAAATAATACAAATTAATATGAAACATAACCTAAAAAATATAACAAATGTTAATAAACATACAAACTACAAAATTTCTACCCTATGGATTACAAGGTACATGATAGTTCTTCTTCGGTACAAATTTTCATAAACTCCTTTATCAGATAATAGGAAGAATTTTATGGGATATCTGTGCACAGAGATATTCTATTGTGAAAGTATGTACAAACAAACAATGAAACATGAATGATATTATGGAAAATTCAACATCTATCTAGTAATATGTGTAATAGAATGTAATCCATGAACCTATCTTGGTGCAATGAGGATATGTTGTATATATCTAAACTATCACATGACTCAATCTGGCTGGGTCAACTCAATGATGTGGAAGAGGATGAGTGACACCACTAAACCATGATCTCCAACTATAGATGTGTAGTATGGTGGAAGCGGTGTATAGAAAAATCCAATATACGAGGTCTATATAACATAAAATGATAACTCTAGAAATAAGTCATAAATTAGAAAAAAAAATTATTTATATAAAATTTTATTAATTAATAAAATCACTAAAAAATTAATTTCTCTACAAAAAAATGTTTAACCTACATTAGTGGGATTTATTGAATACAAAATATATTAAAATATATGCATATTATTACTCTGAAAATGTACATAATTCTGATCCTAAATCCACTTAGTAAAAAAATATACTATAAGTAAAATCCCATCACATTATTTCAGATATTTCTTAAATCTCTTTTAGTTTTCCTATTTTTTTGGGTTTGTTTTGGGCCTTCCGGGGATGGAGAGTGTTTTATAGAGAAAATGACCTAATGTTTAGGGATTTATGTTTGTTGAAAATAATGGTTTCTTGGTATGAATGTGAAAAAGGATTGAGAGGATGTCCTTTGTGGTCATTATTGACCTGAGGTAATTTTATAAATGTTTCTACAGAATCTTTCTTTTGGGAATTTTTACATTGTGAACAGGTTACATGATGTGAAACGTTTTCCAAGATAATGCCATGAACTGGTGTAGTGCATGAAAAGTGTACAATACCTACAAATTGATCACATCATGAAATGGTTTATCAATGGTTTTTTAAAACAAGATAATTCACTTTACATCTTATATGCTTTTAGTGTATTTTTTGTCATGATCCCACTATTCATTTGGTTAAATGTGTGCATCCTATAGGTTTTTATGTTCAACGCATCTAATTATTTTTTCATCGATGTGCATGCACCTATATAAAAACATAAGAGCTCTCCCACCTTATTTTAGGGATCATTTCTCTTTCTAAGTCATTCCATTCATAGTTTGATCTTTGTTGTAGTCACACTACATCACTTTGGGTAAGTGATATTTCTACATACTCATTATCTTTGGTCGCCACAGTGCCATTGCGCTATGTTTTTATATTAGTTTATCTTGTCTTTTTTATCCTTCTAGATACTTTCAAGATCTTATATGTGATCTTTATCCATAGGATGATCAATGTGTTGGTTGGGGTGATTCATTTGAGTTCCTTATGATATGTGTTATATTATCTTCTTCATCATCAATTCTTCTTATTGAATTGATCTTGATATAGTAGGATTGATTCTAGGGCCCTCATATTTGTCTTTGTATTCTTCTATGTTGGTGGATGCCATTGTGGGTGTGTGCAGCCCAAGTTTGTGGTAGGTGGTTATATCTCAAGAATGTGTTTTATGAACCATTATTTCTATATTTTTAATATAAACTTTTATAAATAAAATGGATTGGTTGATTGATTGATTTGTGTGTGTGTGAAAATTAGTTTTTTAGAAAGGATTGTTTTCCCCTTGTTTTAGTAAAAAGAAAAGGAAATTTCAATGCATGGTGAAATATATTAATGAAATAATTTTCAAAGCTGATTTTGATGATGTGGTTTGGATAATGTAGAACATGGGAAGCCTTAGTTACTTAAGTGGAAGGTGTAGTGGTATGAATCGTCTTTAGATATTGTTAGGGGGTTCACTCATGAGGTGTTCTTTTTCTCCCTAGGCCTGTTGTTATAGGGAATCATTAGACCTATATAAAGGTTAACTTACAAGGATTCCCTTTACTCTATATATTAAACAAATATATCTATATACTTTATATATGCAACTGTATATGTTTGGGAATGGGCAATCTAGCTAGTATAACCTCTAGTGATCATTTTCATGATTTATATATGCTAGTGGTTTTAATTTATATGGATTTCATATGATATGTGATACATGATTTAATTACTTTAATGCATGTGATCTTCTTCGAAACAACTTTACCTGGATTATTTTTAAATTTGGAAAAGGGTATTTATTTACCATGCTTTTGAAATAAAAAATGTTTAACCGGTTATCTTTCCTTATTTATTAACTAATAGGTAAATATAATTAATTATAAATTATAACTATTTATTATGTTATAATTAATAAATTATTAATTAAACATTAATTACTTATTAATAATTATTTGATAATTTAGTTTTAATCTATTATTTATCAATTATATAATCGTATTTAATTAAAAATCTATTGTTCATTGTGAATTATATTAATTACTAATTATATTTTTTAATTATAAACTAATCATGTTAATAATTATTTATATTGATAATCATCTGAATTACTAATAGTATTAATTAATTATTTATTATTTATTCACTAATTAATCATTTTAAGTTAATTGATAATTTTAATTAATTATTAATTATAAATTATTATGAAATTCTTATTGATAAATTAGTATTTATTATTAAATAATTAGTATTTATAATAAATTTAGTATTACTTAAATATTAATTCTAATTAATTAGTCATTATAATTAGTAATTATAATTTCATATTAATTGACTATTAATTAGATACTAATAGTTATTAATTAATTATTAATTACATATTATAAATTATTTAATAATTAAAATTTAATATATTATTTAGAAATTAATTAATCCAAATGAACATTAATTACTATTTATTTTCTATCAAAGAATTCATTAAATAAAAATTATTTTTTCTATATTTTCTTCTACTAACAAAATAAATTTAATTAATTAATCAATTTAACTAATTAAGATACAACTTAAAAGACTACCTAAATAAACAATATTAAAATAAATCAAATGACTAGCTAAATAAACATAAAAAACATTAAAACAAATTATAAAGAACATACTAAAATTAATTGGACACAAATATTAAGCACTTAGTTATATAACATTGGACATGCAAATTAAACAACTAGCTAAAATAATTAAACATTAGAATTAAATGAATAGATAAATAATTTGGATATATAAATTAAACTTCTAGATAAATATAGAATATTTAAATAAATTTGACTTGAAATTTTTAAAATTTCTATTAAAAAAACATTATACCAAACTATACGACTGAATTACATAAAAATTAATACCCCAAAATTTTGAAGACCACAAAATTTGAAGTGGGATTTAAAGGAGCTTAGAACATGGAGAGGGAGATTATAATTATGTTAAGTAGGGATGTTGAGTGATTTGGGGTGGGGGTTCTTTCTAATTTATTGGGAAAGTTAAGTTGGGAACTACATGAATTTATGGAGTTGGTATTTGGATTTGATGTAAGAGAGGTAATTGGAGTGGTGCTCCACCCTCAAAATATTTCCCCAAAGCACCAATTGAAGTTGTGATATTTGGTTTTTTCCGAAAAAATCCATTTCTTCTAGCTTTGTTGTAGGCATCCCATCTATCACTATATCTTATGGTTCTCTACAGTCCCATTTACCAAAAATAAACATTAATCATAAATAACTAAAAAATCATTGAAAACATTTAGCTGGATAGAGATGATGGCTACCCATATGATCAACAATAGACTTTCCCAACTTTGTTTCTTTATTTTTTACCATATTTATTAGTTTATGTAACCATAATTTATTTTTAATAAAATGTTCTCTCCCGAGAGTGTTGTTTTTTAAATAGAATAAAAAAATAAACCTTTAAATGATGATCAAAATTGATTTTTTAGTTTATTTATGTCTTATAAATTATATAAAAATAATAATATTGATATAATTAACAATAAACCATCATCATCATCATTGAAATAATTTTTATTTTTCCTTTGTTTTAGATCTTACATATTAAATTATATATATATTATGTTGTAACATTTAATGATGTACGATGTATATGTTCAATATTAACATTATATATATATATATATATATTCAATGAGAAAGTATTTCAATAATATTTTAAAAAACAATATTAATACCTATAAATATATATATGATTTACAATGTTAACAATTTCTTGCAAGTATTCTTGTTAATGTTGTTTTTTACAATGATGACCACCACTATCATTTATGTTATAATTATTGTTACTGATGTTCCTCTAGGGAATAAAAGAGTGTCAAGATCCTTAATGTGTCTTGAGGATATTTCGTGTTTGAGTCTCCCCATGCTTTCTTATATTATTTTGTTCAGCTCTTTATTTTTATTTCTCCCCAACTATATTGTTTCCTTTTCTTCTACTAATTATACTTGCACAAAAACATTTATATTATTACTCTTCTTATTCCCTTCTAGAAAATCATTGTAAAATTAAATTTCATCACAGATTACCACATCCTCTCCACTTTGTAAATATTCATATATTGAGCAACACTAGTCAACCTTCTCCTCTATTCTTTCTCGATACACATGGTTTTTAACACTCCAAGGCCTCGAAACTCTCTCCTTAATTCAAAAAAATAATTATCTTCTTCATTGGTAGACTTATATTAACAACGTTATGTTATTTGATAGAATCATTTACTAGGCATTATTTAATTGGCTAATCATATTTGGTTTGTAAAGTGAATAAAAATATATGGAAATGATATATACATGAGACTCAATTTATTTATAAAAATAATGTGTTGTAATGTTCAAAAGACATATTTTTGACACACTTCCCTACTACATTTCTTAAATCATAATCATTGAATATACACTATCAAGGGCTAAAACATTTTTATTTCTCCACCAAAAACACCATCTCAATATTTCATTAGATTAAACGTTTCATATTTCATTATTCTAAATTTTATTTGTATATTAATTATTTATTGAGATAAAATCACTCAACTCACACACACTGGTTATACCAGTATTTGAAGCTACATGTCTGGTTGGGATTATATAAGCAAATGGTAGATCTCTGTTAAAAATTTTCCTTAAAAAATGAATTCATTTTGGGACATGGATTATGGTGTGAAAAAAAGTTATCATAAGGGGTTTTTATGTTGTGCCTTTGGAAAGGTAACTTTTTGTTGTAAAGAGTTGTAATTGTCCTTCAAAATTGGGGAAAACATAGTTCATATCATATATCTCAAGGATTATAGGGGTGTGATGAGTAGTTTTATGAGTTTTTTCATTCATACTACAATAAAAAACCTTTTGTAAACTCTTTTACTTTATTTTACATGCACTCTTCATACTCACTACATTTATTTTATATGTTAGAATTGTTTATTATTATTAATAAATATATCCACATTATTATTATTTTACTTTTATTATCTTATGTTAGACAATTAACCCCATTATTATATTTTCCATCACTATTGTGGGACGTACAAATAGGATTCAAAGTATATGACCACTTAGATTATACTCAATTTTTATAATTTTCCATAACACAATAGTCTAAGGGAGTTATCATTTTAGATGTATAGAAAAGGTTTAATTGATATTTGAATCCCAATTAATACACCTTTATTTTTTGGCAAAGACTATGATTAATGGGAATTTAAAATGTAAGCCTACCTCTAGTAATTAATCAATGAGAATTAGAACATAACGGTAAAACCATACAAACTATCAAAACAAAATCATACATATAATAGTATAGATACATGTAATCATAACTATGACATCATGAACATTGATTATAGTGTTATTAGTTCAAATGTTTTTATTCATGTTTTTACATGTATAAATAGTCATGATATTTTGAAAATTTTGAATGTTAAACATTATGATATATATATGTTAATATGAAAAATGATTGGAATATTGAGAGTTGAGTAAAAGGACATCAATATGGGAGAAAACAAGGCTATAAATAACATATTACATAGGTTGACAATCATTTTCAATAGAATAAGTGAACTTAGATAATAATAGGATAATACTATTATGGTTGATTGAGATTTAAAATCACTACTATAGAAGTGGAATACTCAAAATGTTTTATTATTGAATGAATGAACATAAAAGTTTAAAATAGGGTCATATTATTAATTAAATATTATAATAATTTCTTAAGATGAAAAGAATTTGATAATTAAGATGATTATAAGTAGAATGGTGTTACTAATAAAACTATTCTTATATGTTCTTGTTTCTATGATGACGATTCATGTTGTTTAACTAATGTATATGAGAGGATAATGAATGTTATGAAAGGAATGAATAAGGTGATGAAGAAGAATATGTACACAATTGATATAATGATATCCATGAAGGATGAAAGAAGGGACAAAAATAAAGGTAGTATGAATTTATGTATTTCAAAATAGAGATGTTATGATTTCCACAATAAATAACACAATGATCAAGCCTGTTTTTTGTTAAATAATTAATGAAAAGACAAAAATTTTAATAAGAATGAAAAGAATGTGATGGATACAAGTAGTATAAATGATGATATATATTCAAATGATAAATATTTAGGTGAGAACGAAAAATAGTAGAATATTTTAATGGATAAATATTGTAAAGTAACATATTCACTTAATCATAAATTTTATTTATGTGATGTGGAAAATATTTTAAGGAATTATGGAAATATAAGATTTCTAAATAACATGTATCATGTTAGTAATTATGGATATGATTGAAAAATATGCACAAGATCAATGAGAGTTCACTCTTAGGTGGTGGAGTGAATCAGTAAATTTGAGTTACTTTAAAATTTCATTAAAAAATCCTCATTACTTATTAATGATAAAGAATTTATTATTATTAAAAGAACAATTAGAAATATATAGAAGGCAATATATATTTTTTAAATGGTTTAAAACTGACAAAAAAATATAAAATTCAAGGTACGGATGAAATCATCTAAGAACATATAGTCCAATAGTAATTACAAATAAGTATGTATTTTCATTGAAATCATGTTACAAAAAATATATCTTTAACATGTAATGTGATAACACACTATTAATATAGAAAATCTATTTAAATAAAAATGTGTTTCTCAAATTGGATCAGGCATCAATCATTTTATTGTAGTTCTTATAATTAATCATTATCTTTTTACTCTTACACATAAAATTACATAAGATAATGTTCATTTCTATTCATCTCCTTATTTTATATATTTTTTTCTATGTTAAAATATAAAAATATTTTTAAAGCATCAAAACATGTCACCTCTTCATATTTAAATTTCCATTTAGAAATTTTGAAAAGAAACAACTTTTAATATCTCCCTACTTCATGTTCAAATAATACCATTTTTTATTCTTTTATTAATTCTTTTCGGTCATAAAAATACTAACACACCATTTTCCAACATGACTATTACATAATTTTAGATAGAAATTACATAATAGTAATATATTATAGGATCTAAAGGTTTAGTATAGTTGGAAAATTATGTTCATCAAAAATCAATGAATAATAAGACATAAAAAATTATTTAATTCATTATTCATAATAATTTTAAATAATACCTTTTCTTTATATTACTTTTTATATTTTGAGGATATAAATCAATGATTGTGGTGAGAAAAAATTATATCAAGGGGTGGAATAAAAGGTACGGAACATGATATATAATAAAATTTGAAACATTTGTGAGCATAATCATTATCATCATTCTAAGAAAAATATAATCAGAAAAATAATGAGGTATTAATTTGAGAAAAGGTAATGGAATGAGGATTATGGGTACAAATGAAACATCATATCATAGTATTCAAATACAACAAATAGTTGAGAAAAAATTTAACATCTTGTTCACACATAACATATGTCCATAAATCGTAACATCAAAATTGTAAACAAATCACACATCATGTTCAACTATAATACACATTGTATCATGGGATATATCACAAGACCCCATAAATTGTATGAATATATAATTATTGGACCACAATATAAAATTATAATAATTATATATGTGACATATAATGGGGGCACACTACAATGATACGCATGAATTCTCCCATGAAAAGAGAATGAGTTTCATGAGGGTGTCATGTATCACATATAAGTGAAAAACTTTAATGATCCTAAATGAAGAAGAGGAAAACATAATTTTGGTCAATTTATTTTTTCAAAAATTATCATGTGTAATTATGTTATGGATAAATATTTTAAAAGTAATTATGAGTTA
The DNA here is from genome assembly GCA_963277665.1 of Viscum album. Lineage (NCBI taxonomy): Eukaryota > Viridiplantae > Streptophyta > Magnoliopsida > Santalales > Viscaceae > Viscum > Viscum album. The sequence continues at coordinate 425,686,672 of OY728134.1, forward strand.
TTACACAATTTCTATAGAATAAAATTCAAAAAAATTAATCTTATCCACTCATCTTTCTAAAAAAATATTTTCGTTTGTATTTGTCTTTTTTATATTTAAAAAAATATCATGTCATTACAACATGTATATGGAATTTAATCTGAAGATTCCATTCCAATCAAAAGGTTGAGAATCAAATTCCATAAATATTGAAGGTAAAAATACTTCCTCATATTATACATTAATTACATGTCATTTGTGATGCACCCAATATACCCAACTTCCCACTAACACATGGTATGATATTGTTTTCCTTAAATCTAGGTGGTTGAGTAATTACATGCATCAATGATAATCATAAAGTCTAAAGACCATTAAGAAAACTATAATATAGTTATATCTGATGATATATAAATATGAAAAATTTCTATTAGTAGGAATATTCTCATAATCTCCCATTTTGTTGATTACTAAGTGAAAACTTCATAAGAATAAGCCTCATCCACTTATGTGTACTCACACATAATATTCTATATATTGTGTTCCCTATCATAATACATTATCCATATATAGAACCATATTTTATAATATCATTAAGTAACTTCAATGTTCTCATAATAGTGGAGAAATAATATGACATATTCAATACCACATATACTATATGACATTATTACATCAATTACATTTAGAAAAATAAACAATATATAATAATATGTTATATTAATATTAATATTTTAAAATATACAAGTAATATAAAGTTTTAACAACTTTTCTAGAACACCAACTCCAACATAATTACCCTCCCTAAACTAGATTACTTACAAGTAGAGATTACTTTATGGAAAACATTAATTTAAATTACTAATTGGGCCTTATATCATGGAATAAATCATTAGTCATTTGAGTAACCATTTTCAATCAGTGGATTCTCGAGTTCTGAAAGCACCCTTAACATTTAAACACATATTCACTTCAATATATATATATAAGTACCACTTATTCCAATGTACATATTCAAACAAACTAGTGATTAACTACAAAGAGGTTACCTATAAGTACACACACATGTGTATACATGTATAAGTCATATTTAAAAAGAAGAAGGATAATTAGAAACTATTTTGAAGTACTTTAGAAATCAAAAATGCCATTAAAAATTTATAGAAAACTGGATGGAAGACCAAATAACCCTTGAAATGTATAACATGGATGATTTAATATAATATTAAAAATAGAGCAAACACTTGGTGTGATTAATATTTTAAAATTTGTTTTAAAAACATGCTTTATTGAGGAAAACACATGGAAAAACATTAAAAAACATGGAAACATGAAAGAGGCCAATTCCATCCATAAAAATAATTTTTTTAATAGATTTACTCCATAATATAATGAAAATAAATAATTAAACACTCAAGAAATTATGTTTCTCAATTTAAATATTTAGTCACATGGTATACTACTAAAAAAATTCACCATTGAAAATAGTGATATAAATCTTTTATAAGAATACACAAAGGAGAAATACTGACCACAACAAACTTAAACAAAAAATCCTAATTAAAATTAAGGGAACATGGGCCCTAGTTCATCAGAACATGTTTGGGTTATAGAGTAAGAACTAATATAGAATAAATGGAAGGGGAATAGGTTATCGGTGATTTTCCTTGATGATTCAAGAATAAGTCATGAAGGAACTCCAAGAATCTAGCATGGAAGGAAGAGGAACTGAGGTAGAGGGATCCCTAGTGTCACACAAGAAAAAGGAGAGGGGTGAGGGGTGATTTTTTTTAACTGAGGAGAAATAAATTGTAAAATAAAAATTTTAATGAACCTAGGAAACACACATGATCTAGCCACATGGTTGGGAAGAACATAACACAATTATGCATCGTCTACTAGGATTTTAGAGAACCATGAAAGGGGAAGGCCACATGGTTTGGAAAATATTTCTACAACAATACAGAGGTTGTCACACAATTTCTACATGGTTTATCAATACTTGTGCCTTAACTATGCTACACGATTTTCATGCCCAAAAACCATCAGTTTTAAGTAAAAACTACCTGGAATCATAGAAACTATATATGAACTCAAAGATAAATAAAATAATATAGTAGTTTTGGTTAGAGGTGTGACACAACCTAAGGGAATTCAATGTTCATCAAAATAGATCCTTTTCTCTCCTAGGGTCTGATGGGAAGAGGGTTAGAATGAGTGAATTTGACGAGTTAGTCGATTTTTATAAAAGGCTAGAAAAACCCAATTCAATGTGCTACAACTAGGCCCACTTCATGAATAACTCAAATCACAAACCCACAAAAATTTAAGTCATCATCATTAAACCATGAAGGGAAATATTCATACCAAGAATCTTTTTGGGACATAGCACTACTATAGATAGGCCATTTAAAAGTGTGGAAAAGTGCATTTAACACCTCTAAGAAAGTGTTATTGTTGTTAGTGACATTAATAGGGGGACCCCTTTATCAGTGATAAAAATGTGCTGATAAAGGGGGGCATTTATCGTCACTAAAAAGTGATGACAAAGTTGGTACATTATTAGTGATAGTTTAGAACTGATAAAATTCCCCATTTATCAGAGATTTTTTAATTATCATAAAGGTCACCCTTTATCATCCCTTTTAATTAACACTAATAAATGGGATTTTATTAGTGATAGAAAGAGCACTAATAAAGGCCTCACTGATTCATTGTATTATTGAATAATATCATAATATAAAAAACATACCTATATAAAAATACACCTATATACAAATACACCTGTATGGAAATTAATAATTTAAATGAAATAAAATTTACATCACAAATAAAAAAAATATTATATACATTTCAAATAGTATTTTTTTATAATTACACTTGAAATTAATATCCACCAAAATTTTAGAGCATCTCATTTTCATTGTCACCTGTCACCCTATCTCAAAAAAACCCAATCATGGTATCATTTTCTAAATAGGCCACCCCAAACAGAGTGAAAAAATTTACCAGTATAAGAAAACAATTCTTATGTCTGTAATACTCTAAAGAAATAAATGAAACATAAATATGAAAGAAGAAATTAATAAAACATAAATTTTAAATAAAATGAAACACTTGGATTCATACAATTTACATCGTGTGTTTGATTTCGGGGGGGGGGGGGGGTATTCCTATATGCTGTAAATGACTTATGTATAATTTTCCAGAAGAATCCAAACAAGCTAAATATGTTTACACATATTTGAGTAAGTCACTTTTCTTTTTTAATAAAATGAAATTTTAAACTTAAAACACAAACATTTAGTCATACTAGTCAAATCATGTGTTGTTTTGAGATGATACTGATTAATACACATCAGAAATGACTTATGAATCATTATCCTACTGTATCAAGACAATTCAATAAAAAAAATTAGTTTTCAGTCAGTGACACTCATTTTGAATTGAAATTTCAATTTTAGACTGATAATGGTCACTTTGAGTCATTCTGGGCACACCATGTTTCATATTGAGGTGGTCATTATTCCATCATGTCAAAACTTATATAGGGATTGTTTTATTAAATTATCAAAACAATCCAAATGGGTTTTCTTGGTTTTGATTATTTCACATATTTTTTTTACTAAAATGTTAATTTTAAATAAGAAGACACACTTGAGGTCATACCAGTCACATCATGTTTCATATTGAGTTGCAGTTTATTCCAACATGTTAAAAATGACAAATAGATCACTCTATTAAAGTATCAAAATAATATGAATGATTTTTCTCACTTTTGATTATGTCACTTTTGTTTTTATGAAAATGTCATTTTAAACTGTAAACATGCACTTTAGGTTATACACATAACATCTCATGTCATATTGATGTGAGACTTATTCCTACACATCAACAATGACATATAAGTAATTTTACAAAATTATCATGATAATTAGAGTTCAATTTCTTATTTCTCTTCAAGTGACACACATTTTTAACTAAAATGAAAATTTCAAAATGATAATGTACACTTTGAGTCAAACCGGGAACATGGGGTATCATATTGATGTAAGAAGGATTCTTAAACATCAAAAATAAATTATGCTTCATTTTAGTAAAGTATCAAAAAAATCCTAATGGTTTTTGTTGGTATTTAGTATGTCACATGTCCTTCTTACTAAAATTAATGACTGTATTAAATAAAAAAGCACACGTGGAGTCATACAAGTATACAATGTGTTGTATTAATAAGTGGTTAATTCTAACACTTCAAATATTACTCATGGATAATTTTCTTAAAGTATCAAAACAATATGAATATGTTTTCTTGGTTTTGAGTATGCCACTTGTTTTTAAAAAAATGAAATTTCAAACTAGAAACACACACTTTGAGTCACACAGTTCACATCATATATTAGTTTTACATGATATTGATTACTATATATAAAAAAATGACTTATTAATCTTTATCCTAAATTATCAATAAAATCAAATCATGTTTTCTTAATTTTCAGTGAGTATAAACTTTTTTGAACTAAAATGTGAATTCTAAACTGATAACTGATACATTGAGTCGTACCAAGAACACCATGTATCATATTTAAGTATGGATGATTCCAACACATAAAAAATCCTATGGAACATTTTCTTAATGTATTAAAATAATATGAATGTTTTTTCTAGTTTTGAGTATTTCACTTGACTTTTTTACTAAAATTAATGTCAATTTTAAATAAATTGACACAATTAGAGTCATATTGATAACACCATACCTTGGACTGAGGTTTGGATGATTCATAAACATCACAGATGTCATATGGACCATTTTCAATAATTCTAAAAACAATATGAATGTGTTTTCTTGTTTTTGAGTATGTAACTTGTTTTTTGACTAAAATTTCATTTTAAACTACAAACAAACACTTCAAGTCATATCGGTCACATTGTGTGTCTGTTAGAAATAAGACTGATTCCTACACATTAGAAATTAATTATGATTTAGTGTCTTAAACTATAAAAAAATTAGAGAAATGTTTTCTCTATTTTCAATGAGTGTCACACTTTTTAAACTAAAATGTCAATTCTAAACTCATAATGGACATTTTTAGTTTTATTAGGAAAATCGTATATTGGATTGAGGTGAGGCTGATTATAACACACACAAAATTACACAGGGTTCATTTTCCTAAATTTTGAAAATAATCTGAATGTGTTTTCTCAATTCTTAGTATGTCACCATTCATTTTTACTAAAATTAATGTCAATCTTAAATAAAAAGACACACTTGGAGTTATAATAGTAACACCATGTATAATATTATGGTAAAAATGTATCATAAACATAAAAAATAAATTAAGGATCATTTTTCTGAATTATTAAAATAATATGACTGCATTTAATTTGTTTATATTATCTCAGTTTCTTTTTTACTATAATTAATGTCCATTTTAAATAAAAAAGAAACACATGGAGTCCTACAAATCACACTGTGTGTCAGTTTGAGGTGTAGCTAATTCCTATATGTCATAAATTACCTATGGATTGTTGATCTAATGTACCCAAAACAATATGAAACATTTTTCATGGTTTTATGTATTTCAATTGTATTTTTAGTAAAATTAATGTCAATTTTAAATAAAAAGACACACTTGAAGTCATACTTGTCACACCATGTGTCTGGTTATGGTGTGGATGATTTCTACACATCAAAAATGACTTATAGATTTTTTCTTAAAGTATCAAAACAATATTAACAGGTTTTATCAATTTTGAGTATGTGATGTTTTTTTGAACTAAAATGTAAATTATGAACTAAAAACATATAGTTTGTGTCATACTGTGAACACTGTGTATTGGATTGATGTAAGTTTTATTGAGTATGTGATGTTTATTTTGAATTCAACTATATGAAATAATGAAAAAAATGAAAACATGTTCTATATGGTTGGAAGAGTAAATCCTATACTTCCTAAAATATCCCATCCAAAGCACTTTGTTCACTCTTTTCTAGCTTGGTGTAGAAAGTTGAATGAAAAATATGACTTCCTAAAAGATTGATGAAAAAAGTAAATAATTAATAGATAAAAATTATATAGAAATTAAATTAAAAATAATAGATAAAATGGTGACAAAATTAACTAAATAATAAATATGGATTCACTTTTTCATGATGTATTTATATATTCTTGACTCATTTTCTTGTTTCTATTATCTAATTTGTAGCCTTGAAGTCTATTCTCTCATGAGAAGAATTATCTTTGAAAAACCCACCCCAACTATAGAAAAAGAATCCACCCTTATATTGATAAAATTCTTATGTTAGAAATACTATAAAGAGATATATTAAACAGAAATATGAAATAATAAATTAATAAAATTTTAATTATAAACTAAAATTAAACAATTTGAGTTATACAAAGTACACCATGGATTGTATTTAGGTATGGTTGATTCCACCGTGTATTTTTATCCTATAATGCATGATCATAGTACATGAGTGTATCATATTATTTTTATGAATCTATTTCTTCATGATCTTTATGAAAATTAACAAAATAAGTATCAGAAAAAAATGATAAAGAAATTAATAAAAATAATTAGGTACAATTATGATAAAATCAACTAAATAAGTAGTAGGAAGTCATATTTTCATGATATATGTGTTCATTATAACACCATTTATGTTTCCCAGTCATTTATAAACTAATCTATCACTTATTATGAATATGAGGACATTCAGAAATAATGGAAGTACTAGAAAAACACAAATACACAAAGGATTAATAATTGTTTGAAATGAAATAGTTATTATCTTAGAAAATACCTATTTTGATATTCTAATTTTTTTTGTGGTATGTGATATCTTTCATAAAATTTAAAACATAATAACAAAAATATTTTCCATTGGTTTGTTTTAGACATTATATAAAAAATGTGAAAAATAAGTAATTTGTTTTGTTATGTGTTTTGATAGTGAAATCTTATTATGTATACCCTAATAATTATCCAATTTTAGAGGTCTACATGATCCTTGTATGCATGGATTATCCCCATTCCATGATTTTGATGATATTTAAATACCACCCTATTATAACAAAATTATCATTAAAACCTAATATAAAAATATATATTAATATTTTTAGTTCTAAAATTATGGATGTAGTGTATTAAAAATTGACAAGCATCGTCACATGTGGTTGGTTAGTTGGGTATCTATGTTGTGAATCCAGAAAATAAATCCTTAGAGTAACCAAATTGACTAAAATGAGTATCTAATGTTTCTTAAACAACTAAAAATAGAATAATTAATGAAAGGAATCAAAATTTATTTTATATGATTAAATTGATATGTTTTACCCATGCATCATTGGTAATAAGAAGAGTTTATCATATGAAAGCTTTCTTTTAGATGATTGAACTAGTTTCTGTACTATTTAATTAATTTTTTTTGAATCTAAATAGGTTATTTGTATATAAGTTGTTTGAGGACTAATGAGTATATATTTATGTTCATAGGGGTTTCCCTTAAAATCATATTGATATAGATGCCTGAACAAAAAATATGAATTATATTTATTCAAAATTAACATAGTAGATAAAATATTGGAAAAACAAATCTTCAAAAAACACCTCATTTTTTCATTAACAACTGATACTCCTAGCCAACCATACTCGAGGATTTCATTTACATTATTAAAGGAAATGTGGACTATAATGGATTCCTAGTACATTTTTTATTTAAAATCAACTAATACATTACTACCATTTTGTAAACTTGTATCCACAAGAACCTTTAATGTTAGTAAATGTTGATATTGGAAACGTGGAGTAAAGGTTATTTATAAAGGTATTTTTGATTAGTTGATTGATCTTTTTAATCTTTCTGATTCAACCTTTCATTTCACCCATTCCCTTTGTTCATATATAATAACCTTCTTCAGTTTGGAAAATTTTTCATTAATTTTTAAAGGTTTTCCATGAAAAATAAATTTTATGTGAATAAAACCTTCTCGATATGTTTTTGTTTCAAAATCTGACAGCCATGTTGTAACATCCCGAACCTACTGACCTCTAGGATGGTAGCCGGACCAGTGGGACACATGGCTTCAAGAACGCCTTCTGGTATTCCAGAGGCTACCGACTATCATTGAGGGTGTAAGGGGGTGATAGTAGGGAGAGTAAACACTCAAGATAAGAGTAGAAAAATTGTATAATAGAAGTTAAAAAAATAATAGTTGAAGTAGTATAAAAGGAAAGATAGATAGCAACAGAAGAATAATATTACAACTAAATAAAAAGATGGCCAATTACAGTTTATACAATGCATACATTTTTAGATGATGATGCGCAAATAAAATAGAAGACATACAACCGACAACGTGATACAATACAATACATGAATAAATAAAATAAAAGAAAATCCCTTAGGGAAATATCTATGAACATCATGAGATCCAACTTAGTCCTATGCTCCTAACTCCTAGGTACAAGTGTAACAACATAAGCAAAGGCTTATGCTCCTATGAACATGAGAACTACTCAGGTACCTATCACGAACCAAGTCAGTATGCTATCCAACCTGACATTAAACAATGTTTGACATATGCAATGAAAGGAATTTACGATCACCACGAGAAGGAAACTAGTGCTAGGAATCAATGTAATAACTATGGGAAAGATTTTTACCATTAAACCAATATCAAATAAATAAAATGAACAAGAAGAAGAACCAATAATAACTAAATCTCAATAAATATACAAACTGATCTAAACACAACAGTTGTTGCACAAAACAAACTGAAAATTAAATGAAAAGATAAAATTGGATCACACCAACAATATCGCCTTGTGAAATCTTGGTTTCCCCCATACACAAGACTAAAATTTTCAAAGGTAAACTAAAATATAAACTTACACCTGGAAAATAGCTTTGTTATACCAACTCAAAGTGTCACAAGTACGGTGTGAGATTAAAAACCTCATTAGATAATTAATAAAAAGTCTATACATTTCCTTTACCAAAAAAATACACAAATAATAGTTTAAAAATTCACACAAAAAATTGGATTTTAATAATTTAATGGAAACACACCCAACATTCACAAGTTCTATTTTTAAAACAACACACATACTTATTTACTTTTTTAAAAATAGTTTCACTTATCACAACCCTTTTTAATTCCAAAACCCAAATACAAACCTGAACCAAGTAACCAACAAAGGCTATGTAGAAAGTAAAAGAAAATAAAAAAGAAATCAATAACTAACATGGATAATATTCAAAGTTCTTTTGAAATAAACAAAATATGTAGATAGATAATCATGATCATCTCTTAAACATCCCTAGAGCTATCCATTGATGTACTCAGATCAGTCTCACCTACCGGAATATGTTTCAACTTTTTAGTTTATAACTCACTGGCCATTCAAAATACCAATCAAGTAGAACATCCTACTAAGACCTATAATTTAGAGGGGTTATGAACCCATGTAATTTGGGTTGACAAGAAACTATCACTCGAACCTATACAATATGCCCAAGAATCCCATGATAGTAATAGAGAAACATAGTGGAATGTGAGTCCAAGGAATTAGTGGGTCACTTTCGCCACTGCACTTACCTACCCCAATCACCGACACCACCCATGTGATAAACCACATATCATGAAATTTACAAAGGTGTTCCCATATTGTAATAATATACACACAAGTTCCAATTATACCATCACATCATTTGAGATTCAAAAACCACTTTCCAAAATATTTTAAAATACCAGTTGCCTTTAATAACATACGAGTATAAAACAAAACTCTCATTATATTTCATGTAACAACCCAAAGTTTCATTAATGGAAATCCATATTGATCTAATTAATTGTATATTTACATAAAATGTTTATATAAAATGTCAACTTCTTTGGTTTTATGTTAAGAATTGTGACCGTTACATTTATAACCATTGAACAGTGATCACATGATTAGTATAAATATAGGGCTTTAACAAATCCAATTTACTCAGACAAAAGAAGCGATGGCCTCATCTAGTAGAATTGCTCCATACAAAGCCCATTTGTCAGAGCTCGGAAAAGAGGTGGTGTCTTTGGGATTTCCTCTTGACCAAGACCATGATGTGCTTCATCTTGTCAAGCTCGAACGTGACCGTCTATGGGAAAAGTGGAAGTTAATAGAAATTACCATTCGAGCGATGTTATCCGAGCCACCCCAAGAGTATGTCACCATCGCACACCTTACCCTTAGGTCCTATGCGGCTGTTTTAAGGGGCTATGTAACTAATCACTAGTACTATATTCATGTACATTATTTGTTTTTATATAATAATTAATATACTTTCTTGCCATTATTGATACATTGTAAATAGTTTTTAAAGTGCAAATAGTGTTTTTAGATATTATTTAATTAAGAATTATATTTTATTAAATTAAGGGATTTTGGAGTTAAATAATTTTTTAATAAAATATTAATATTAATATTAATAAATTAATTTTATTATAAATAAATGATCATATAATTTTATGAATGCAATTCTAATTTTTATTAAGGTTTGAAAGCCATTTTTGTCAAAACCCGTGAATTTTCGATAAATGTCATTTTTTATTTTAAAAGTGAAAATTAACATATTTAGAAAATTATTTACATAAAATAAATGTTATTTCTAGAATCATGATGTTGAAATTATCCAACGGTGAATTTTTCATAATTTTCTGAGATAGTCAAATTTTTGGGTAAAAATTAAATACCGTTTAAATATATAATGTGTTTTATGACCTCATAATGACCCAATAGTGATGTAATAAAACCCTATAAGCTTTATATTCGGACAATATATGTATTAAAATTAAAATAATGTAATTTTGGGATTGTTTGACTTAATTTTCAATGCATTAATGGACCCTTCAAGACTTATTAAACACCTTGTCTTTTTAAATTTTTTTCCATGGCAGTGTGACTCACCTCCACATAAGCAACCCTATTATTTTAAGAAGTTTGGACTTTTTCCTTATAAAATAATTTTTTCCTCTTCTCGTTTCCACAAACCATGGGAAAAACCATGGGATGGTTTGTGGTTTAGATTAATATAATATAAGGGGTCTTGAACCTAAATAATAAAGAATTCCCTCACCTTTCCTATATAAACCCACCCAGGCTCCCACTTCCTCCTCACTCAAAGCCTTTTGAGTTCATCCAAACTCTGCCCTACTCTCTATATAATCCTCCCAAGGTGCCCCAATCCCCCAAGAAGCCTCTATCAAGCCTCTCTCTAGCCTTTGGAAGCACACTTCCACGTAAGGGTTTTTTCTTCCGTTCTCATTTTTGTTGAATTTTATTTAAGTTGTTTTGCCCTTTTAATTTCAATTATGAATGTTGGGGTATGGCTTCGAACCTCCCTCATACTGCCATATTTATTTCTGAATGATTGGATACCCCTTTCTCTCTCATTAAATGTCTCCCACGTACACCTGTTACTATGCCGAAATTCCGAAAGGAACTTCTCCCTCCTCATTTACATTCAAGCAATATTTTTGTATCATGAACCTAAATTCCATTTCAATTGTCGTTACATGTATCTATATTGCCCACTTACTATCCATTACATTTAAATATGATGAGTAACCCATTTCTCTCTCATAATCCTTTTTTATGAATTCTTATGTCACGCTGTTACGCTGCTGAAATCACATCGATTTTCTAAGCCAATGCCATTGTGTAGTGAATATCGTGCCCATTTCTCCATCAAGGGTATTCACCTTTATGAACATTTACTTATTGATTATAAAGTTTCATGTATGAATTTCACATTCCTTTATCGTGGAATAAATGATTATGTTTTATGAATCCATATTTTATGATCCATGTGGCACACTTATGCATTAAATGAAATGTTTAAGAAGGGTGCACCCTTATAGCGCTACAATGCATTGGGTAAATTATATTATCATGATACGTAATGTGAAATGAGTGTTGACTCATGATAATTTAAGTGAAATTAGGGTTTACTCGTGATTCATGTACAATGAGAATTTACTCATGCTCCATGTGCAATGAGCCTTAACTCATGCTAATTCCATGTTAAGTGTTGTTGCCACATTTCCATGTTATGATTATCATGATTTATCATGAAATTATGTTCATGTTTCTCTTGTTCTCTATTGATATACCTATTTTCTAACATGTATTGTACTCCTCATGTATTCCATGTTTATTCCCTTACTGGGATTTATAGCTCACCCTTTTCTTATGCATGTCCTCAGGTTATCCCATGCAATGCTAAGTACGAGGGAATGTCATGGTCATGTAAATGAAGTTTTCAATAAAGATGTTGTATTTCATGTTTTAAGTTGTTATGTAATGATCCTAATCCCCAAATACACTAGACCTCTCCATCTTCCATGTTGTATCAAGTGAATAGTTTATGTAATAAATCATGTTTAAGTTTGTAATAAAAGTAGGGTTGTCATAGTTGGTGTCAGAGGAAAGGTTTACTTATTTTTGGGATTAGGATTAGAAAACCCTAGTAAAGCCTTAGATACAAGACTATGTATAATAAAATCATCCCTATGTTTTGGTAAGTACTAAGTAAGTGGTTTATCAAGCAAATACATCCTTGTATAGATAAGAGCAGGTAGAGGCGGCTCTGGGACAGATGTATCCTAGGGGTAAAACACGAAAACACCGCTTTGAGCTAGACTTGAATAGGAACTGGTGCATGACAACGGGACTTGCTACACTCTTGGTTACGAAACTCCCAGGGGATATGTTTTGATAAATTCACAAGCTTAGTATGAACCCTTACTATAGGAATTAAAAAAAATTCCCCTCTAAATATATGTTAGAAATTAGTCATGAAAAGCCTATATTGAAGCCTATAGACTCATGAGATAAGGAAATAAAAGATTATTTATAAGTCATCAACTTTTTTATTTGGATTACCCTTTATGAGTTACCCCCTAAATTTCCTTTTATTCCAGCCAATGGCCGGTAATAGGAGGACTCGGGCTAACAACCGATGTGAAGATCAGTGTGATGACTACACTAATGAGATGCCCAATCCAATGGGAGCGAGAATCGCGAACTTTGTCATGCTTCTCTCCCAGCTAACTAAATATTTGAATAGAAACACGGGTCAAGAGGAACGTTCAACCCCCCCTAAGAAAGAACAAGTCGTTATTGAGAGCTTCATGAGACAAAGGCCTCCTACTTTTAATAGATCATCTGATCCCACTATCGTTGAACAGTGGACAAACTCCATTGAAAAGATCTTCTTCATCCTTCAATGTTCTGAAAAAGAGAAGGTTCTCCTGGAAGATTATCGTATGGAGGGTGAAGCTGATCAATGGTGGATGTTGATAAAAAATACGAAGCCTGAGGAGGAGATTGAGGCGTTGGAATGGAAGGATTTCAGGAAGATATTTTTCGATAAATATTTTCCGTGCACCCTCTGGCTTAAGATGGAAAGGGACTTCCTTTACCTCAAGAAAAAAGAAGAAGAACATGTTAGATCATACGAGTCAAACATCACAAGGCTTGAACGATACACTTCCGGCTTTGTTGTTACCCCCTAATACAAGGTTGACCGCCTCTTTGGTGGGCTGAATCCTAGCCTGCAGAAAGCATTAGCGATCTATGACTTCGACAGCTATGAGGAAATTGTTCGATGTGCCTGCAAGGTCGAAATGGAGATCAGTGAATCACAAAGGTTTCATGGGGACAAGAATCATAATGTGGACTTCAATGTTGGTGGTACAATGGATAAATACAAGGGTTCTAAAAATATCCAACACCCCACTTTCCAAAAGTGTGGAAAGAAGCACCCTGGAAATTGCCTCAAGGGGATGAGGAAATGCTTTAGGTGTGGAAAAGAAGGTCACCTGGCTATTAACTGTCGGCAAGAAATACTTTCAGCTGCGGAAGAGGAGAGGAACACTCCGTTCGAACCTCAACGCGTTTTTCATTGCCTCAAATGCAAAGAACCGAGGCATCTTGCAAATCAGTGCCCTAATCCAAGGGTTTTCGGAGGCAACCAACAACCTCCAAGGCCGCAAGGAAGAGATTTTTCCATCACTTCTGCCGAAGTGAACCCCGACAATGAAGTGGTGATAGGTACGCTAGTTATTCATTCAAGAATAGTGAATATAATTTTTGATTCCAGTTCTAAAAATTCTTTTATATCTCGAACGTTTAGTAGAATAATCCCAGCACCACCACAAATCATAGAAGTGAAGATGTCGGTGAGTACGGAAAATGGGGCAATCATTGCATCCCATGAATATAAGTCTTCCCATGCTATAATCTGTGGATTGAATTTCCTGGCGAACCTCATCATACTCCATCTAGTGGAATTTGATGCAATTATTGGCATGGATCGGCTTTCCTTATATAGAGCCAACATAAATTGTCGGGAGAGGGAAATAACACTCCATATAGAGAATCAACCCCCGATTATTTACAAGTGTAAGGAGGAAGATGAATTTCCTTTAGCTCCATCATATCAAGCATGGATATTACTTCCCTATAAGCACGTGTATCTAGCTTAGATGATTGAGTCGAAGGATGAAACCATCCTGGAGGAAATGCCTATTGTGAGGGAATTCGCTGAAGTGTTTCCCGAGGAACTGCCTGGTCTTCCTCCTAGAAGAGATGTTGAATTCTCAATTGAACTTATACTAGGGCCTCTACCAATATCCAATACTCCATATATAATTGCTGTCATGGAGCATGAGAATCTTAAGAAACAACAACAGGAGAATCTGGATAAAGGGTTTATACGCCCAAGTGCTTCACCATGGGATGCACTAGTCCTCTTCATCAAGAAGAAGGATGGATCAATGTGGCTTTGCATCGATTATCATGAAATTAAAAAAATCATCATAAAGAACAAGTATCCTCTTCCACAGATCGATGACTTGTTTGATCAGCTGTGTGGAGCACAATACTTCTCCAAGGTAGATTTGCGGTCAGGATATTATCAAGTAAGGGTGAAGAAGGAAGATGTCCCCAAGACTGCTTTTCGTATAAGATACGGGCACTATGAATTCATAGTAATGCCTTTAGGAATCACTAATGCTCCAGAAATCTTCATGGACTTGATGAATAGAGTCTTCATAGATTACCTTGACAAATTTGTGGTAGTCTTTATAGATTATATTCTAATATACTCCAAAACCAAGGAGGGTCATGAGGAGTATTTAAGAATTGTACTAGAGACTTTGTGAAAGGAGACAATCTATGAAAAGTACAACAAGTGTAAGTTCTGGTTGAAGGAGGTCTCATTTTTGGTCCATATCATCATAAGTAATGTTATATCTATGGATCCCTCTAAAATAGATGCAATTGAGGGATGGACGAGGCCAACATTGGTAACAGATATCCGTAGCTTATTGGGGTTAGCTGGATATTATCGACGATTTGTGAGAAATTTCTCACGATTGTCCAACCCTCTTACCAAGCTAACTCGAAAGGGATTAAAGTTTTCTTGGAGTGATGAATTCGAAGAAAGCTTCAAGGAGTTGAAAAAGAGGCTTATCACTGCACCCGTGCTCACTTTACCCACATGTTGGGAAATTTTTGTGGTATTCAGTGATGCTTTGAAGATGGGATTAGGCTGTGTGCTAATGCATAATGATAAAGTGATATCCTATGCCACAAGGCAGTTGAAAATGCAAGATCGAAACTATCCAACGCATGATCTGGAGTTGGCAGCGGTGATCTTTTCCTTGAAAATCTGGTGACATTATCTCTATAGGGAGAGATGTGAGATATATGCTGACCACAAGAGACTTAAATATATATTCACATAGAAAGAGCTTAATATGAATCATAGAAGATAGATAGATCTCATCAAGGATTATGAATGTTCAATACATTACCATCCTGGGAAAGTGAACAAGGTGGCTGATGCCCTAAGTAGAAAGGAGCCAGTGATTCTATCAATGATGAGAATTGAGAAGGATCAAATATTCTTATACTTGATGAAGATAGACATGGGAATCATAAAGAAGGGAACATCATCAATCCTTTCACAAATGATTGCTCAACCGTCTCTTTTTGAAAGGTTAAAGGATGCTCAAAAGGATGATGTAGGAATTCAGGAAAAAGTGGAAGCTATCGAAAAAGGGAAATCCTCGGTGTTTAATGTTAATGAAGAAGGAATTGTGAAGTTTGGGAAAAGAGTATGTGTTCCATCAAGTCCGGAGATGAAGAAGGAAATTTTGGATGATGCACATAGTTCAAATTTCTCTATTCACCCAGGGAGCACAAATATGTATCGAGATCTCCGAGAAAACTTTTGGTGGGATAATATGAAGAAGGAGATTGCTGAATATACATGAATGTGCCATGTGTGCCAGCAAGTGAAGTTAGAGAGGCAGAAGTCTAAGGGGATGATGCAACCATTGCCCATACCAGAATTAAAATGGGATAACATCACCATGGGCTTTGTCACCGGACTTATAAGGACATCCAAAGGCAACAATGAAATCTGGGTTGTTGTGGATCGTCTTACAAAGACTGCACACTTCATTGCTATTTGGGAGGATTTATCAATGGTTCAACTGGAACATATATATATCAGGGAAGTGGTAAGGCTGCATGGAGTTCCACTATCTATTGTTTCTGACCGAGATCCAAGATTCACCTCTATGTTTTGGAAGAGTCTTTAACATGCTCGGAATACGGAACTGAACTTCAGTACGGTCTATCATCCTCAAACTGATGGCAAATCCGAGCAGACTATCCAAACACTTTAGGACATGTTGAGAGAGTGCTCAATGAAATTGAAAGGAGGATGGGATCAACATCATCCTCTGGTTAAGTTCTCTTACAATAACAGTTTCACTCGAGCATCCAAATGGCACCTTATAAAGCCCTGTATGGGAAAAGGTGAAGAACACCAGCATTTTGGGATGAGGTCGGTGAACGTAAGCTGCTTGGACCAGAAATGGTCGAGGAAATGGTGGAAAAGGTGAAAACCATTCAAAAATGTATCAAGGCAGCCCAGAGTCGACAGAAGAGTTATGCAGATAATCGTCGACGAGACCTTGAGTTTAAAGTTGGATACATGGTTTTTTACGCATATCTCCGTGGAATAAGGTCATGAGGTTTTGAAAGAAAGGGAAGTTAAGTCCAAGGTACATCGACCCCTTTGGGATTCTTTATCGTGTCGGGGCTGTGGCCTATCGACTAGCACTTCCACCTACAATGGCCAAAGTACATGATGTCTTTCACATATCCCTCTTAAAGAAGTACATACTATACCCTTCACATGTACTCTCTTCAGAGGTGGTACAGTTGGAGGATGATCATTCTTATGAGGAGTAACCAGTGAAGATCTTAGATCGTAGAGAAGAAGTTCTACGAATTAAGACAATGCCCCTCATCAAGGTGTTGTGGCGAAACCACAAGTTTGAAGAAGCGACTTGGGAATCGGAGGAAATGATGAAGTTGAGTTACCCACATCTATTTTAGTGTGGGAAAAGGAAATTTTGAGGGAAATTTTTTTTAACGGGGGAATATTTTAACGACCCAAAGTTTCATTAATGGAAATCTCTCTTGATCTAATTAAATGTCTCTTTACGTAAAAAGTTTATATAAAATTTTAACTTCTTTGGTTTTATGTTATGAATTGTGACCGTTACTTTTATAGCCGTTGAATAGTGATCACATGATTAGTATAAATATAGGTCTTTAACAAATCAAATTTACTCAGACAAAAGAAGCGATAGCCTCATCCAGTAGAATTGATCCATATGAAGCCCATTTGTCGGAGCTCGGAAAAGAGGTGGCATATTTGGGTTTCGCTCTTGACCAAGCCCAAGATGAGCTTCATCATTTCAAGCTCGAACATGATCGTCTATGGTAAATGTGGAAGTTGATAGAAATTACCACTCGAGCGATGTTATCTAAGCCACCCCAAGAGTCTGTCACCATCTCACACCTTACCCTTAGGTCTTATGCGGTTGTTTTAAGGGGTTATGTAACAAATCAATAGTACTATATTCATGTACATTATTTTTTTGTATATAATAATGAATATAATTTCTTTTCATTATTGATACATTGTAAATAGTTTTTAAAGTGAAAATAGTGTTTTTAGATATTATTTAATTAAGAATAATATTTAATTAAATTATGTGATTCTTGAATTAAAAAATATTTTAATAAAATATTCTTATTATTATTAATAAATTAATTTTATTATAAATAAATTATCATATAATTTTATGAATGCAATTGTAATTTTTATTAAGGTTTAAAAACCATTTTTTTCAAAACCCATGAATTTTTGATAAATGTCGGTTTTTATTTTAAAAGTGAAAATTAACATATTTAGAAAATTATTTAGATAAAATAAATGTTGTTATCTGGAATCAGGATGTCAAAATTATCCAACGATTAATTTTTCATAATTTTCTAAGATAGTCAAATTTTTGTGTAAAAATTAAATACCGTTTAAATATATAATGTGTCTTTTGACATAATAATGACCCAATAGTGATGTAATAAAATACTATAAGCTTTATTTTCGGCCAATATATGTTTTAAAATTAAAATAATATGATTTTGGGCATGTTTGACTTACTTTTCAAAGCATTACTGGACCCTTCAGGACTTATTAAACACATTTTCTTTTTAAATTGTTTTCCATGGGCGTGTGACTCACCTCTACATAAGAAACCTTATTATTTTAAGAAGTTAGGACTTTTTCCTTATAAGATATTTTTTTCCTCTTCCCTTTTCCAAAAATCTATGGGAAAAAATCATGAGATGGTTTGTAGTTTAGATTAATTTAATATAAGGGGCCCCAAACCTAAATAATAAAGAATTCCCTCACCTTTCCTATATAAACCCACCCAAGCTCACACTTCCTCCTCACTAAAAGACTTTTGAGTTCGTCCAACCTCTGCCCTACTCTCTCTAGAATCCTCCCAAGGTGCCCCAATCCCCCAAAAATCTTCTCTCAATCCTCTCTCTAGCCTTTGGAAGCATACTTCCAAGTAATGGTTTTTTCTTCCTTTCTCATTTTTTTCCAATTTTTTTTAAGTTATTTTGAACTTTTATTTTCAATTATGAATTTTGGGGTATGGTTTCGCACTTCCCTCATACTTCCCTCTTTATTTTTGAATGATGGGAGACCCCTTTCTCTCTCATTAAATGCCTCCCATGTACACCCGTTACTATGCCGAAATTCCGAAAGGAACTTCTCCCTCCACATTTACATTCAAGCAATACTTTTGTATCATGAACCTAAATTCCATTACAATTGTTGGGACATGTATCGACATTACCTAATTAATGTCCATTACATGTAAATATGATGAGTAACCCCTTTGTCTCTCATCAAACCTTTTTAAGAATTATTATTTCAGGCCGTTACGCTGCCGAAATCGCACCGATTTTCTATGCCAATGTCATTGTGTAGTGAATACCATGCCCATTTCTCCATCAAGGGTATTCACCTTTATGCACATTTACTTATGGATTATAAAGTTTCATGTATGAATTACACATTCTGTTATCATGGAATAAATTATTATGTTTTATGAATCAATGTTTTATGATCCATGTGGCACACTTATGCATGAAATGAAATGTTTAAGAAGGGTGCACCCTTATAGCGCTCCCATGCATTGGGTAAAGTATAGTATCATGATACGTCATGTTAAATGAGTGTTGACTCATGA
Organism: Viscum album; assembly: GCA_963277665.1. NCBI lineage: Eukaryota > Viridiplantae > Streptophyta > Magnoliopsida > Santalales > Viscaceae > Viscum > Viscum album. Next base: position 425,706,330 of record OY728134.1, read on the forward strand.
TAATTCATGTGCAACAAGTGTTTAATCATGCTTCATGTGCAATGATAATTTACTCATTCTCCATGTGCAATGTGCCTTGGCTCATGCTAATTCCATGTTAAGTGTTGGTTCCATATTTACATGTTATGATTATCATGATTTATCATGCCTTTATGTTCATGTTTCTCTTATGCTCTGTTGATATGCCTATTGTCTAACATGTATTGTACTCCTCATGTATTCTATGTTTATTCCCTTACTGGTCTTTATAGCTCACCCTTTTCTTATACATGTCCTCAGGTTATCCCATGCAATGCTAAGTATGAGGGAATGTAGTGGTCATGTAAAGGAAGTTTCCAATAAAGATGTTGTATTTCATGTTTTAAGTTATTATGTAATGATCCTAATACCCAAAGTCACTAGAACTATCAATCTTCCATGTTGTATCACATGAATAGTTTATGTAATAAATCATGTTTAAGTTTTTAATAAAAGCAGGGTTGTCAAATTTCAAGTGCCAAATAAGCCTCAAATTTCGGAAACCAAATACAATTACAATATTCTTCCACATCATTTTTTGAAATCAATATAGAACACAAATTTCATATACACAACACCAAAAAGGCCTTTAAACACATTAGAAATCAAGCTATATTACAAAACACTAAATGGTCCTTTATGTTATATTAGTTACCAAAAGTATTTAAAGATACAACATGCCTTTAATATTTACAATCCAAATACATTTATAAACCATTTCCAAACTAGAGTGAAAAATTCAACAATACAAAAAGTTACAAATGGTCCTTTATGCCTATTATTCACAATGGGGAACCGACACATCATTTATACCAAGGAAACATTTTGATAAAAAGTGGATCACTCTTAAGTGCCATAATTATTTATATTCCCATCCATGTGTGAACAGCATGAACCCATGGACAAGCCAGAATCCAATGAAACACATCAACTGTCCATGAAATAATCCAAAAATCATTTTCAAGAATCACATCTTCTCTTTAAACCAACACAACTAGTCACCCAATTACAATGTCACCAATAAGAATTTAAAATCAAATAGGATATTTCCAAAAAAAAATTACTACAAATAATTATAACATTAAGAGGCTTCTAAACTACACATAATAAACAATTTATAATTTAACCCAAGCTATCAAAACATAATAAATTCCAAATAATACCACAAGTCCTCAAATTCACTTGAAAACACAATTTTCATTTTAACAAACACCCAATGTGCTTGTAAATATAAGTATTGATAAAAGAAACCCTTTTAAAACTATTTAGAAACAAATTCAACACCTTAAAAGCACCGAATATATTTATGATAACACATGTCAAGGAAGATTATTATATATTTAATTCATTAAAGGAATAACAAAGCATTAAAAGAATGTGCTGGAAAGGAAATGGATGGAAAAACCAACCTCAACGATGTGTGAAATCAACCAAACTTCAATAGGAGGGAGATCAAATCATGATACAGAATCAAATAACCTTAACAACTAAGAAAAAACACTACACATCATCCCTAACCCTTATATTTCTTCCAATATATAACCCCCAACATAAAACACTACGAAACTAAGAGGGGAGAAGGGGAAGTGGAGAAAAAAAGGAAAAACCCTAAGACACTCAGCTTATTAACTTGTAGGAGCATCCATGGAGGGAAGAGAACCTCATAGAATGGGGGTTTGGGACCCCTTCATGCACAAAAAAATGAGGTTGGGGATCGATTTATTGTAAAAATAGGGGAGGGTAGAATAGAGATTTCAAGATTTTAAATTTCCTAGAAACTTTCACGGTTTGGCTGCAAGGTTTGAAGAACCGTGCATCAACTGTGTGCCATGTACTAGATGAAAGGTAGAACCCCAAATGGGATGTATTCATGGTTTCCAAACCGTTCACCAATCATGATAAACACCCAATGATGATTCTAGAACAAAACTGCACTCTAGAAATATAGTTTTTCCACCCGTTCACCATCCATGGGCCAAACCCAAGACCCCAAAGGATGATCTACATAGATACCTAGGAAAAAATGCATTGGTTTCCTAATGAGGAAATGACCATAAAACCCTTGATTTTAATCAAAAAAATTACGTTTTTCAAAAAAAATCAAAATTTAAATCAAGGACTGAACCCAAACCTCAACCAAAAAATCCAAGATCAGGAAAAGAATAATGTTAAGGAATTTCCAATGTCAGTGTGTAACAGTACCCTAGTGCAATGGAAGCTTGTGAAAGGTGTGAGATATAAATCCCAGTAGGTTATCAACCATGATGTCTAATGATAACCCAGTCAATGAATTATAATGTAAAAAAATGTTTAGGTATACTAAAATAATAAGTAGTGTTGAATAAATAAATAAACATTGGTCGGCTCAGGTTCCAATGGGACACCTACCAGACTCTACGTGATTCGACTCATGGCCAAAAAGAGTCTGATCAAAAACTATATATATAGTAATAATATATATATATATATAGTAATGCTATATATTGAATCCACCTACATGAACCTAGTACACATAGACATAAGTGGTCATTTACCTAGAATACTAGGTGCTGGCTAGATCGGAGTGTAACTCAATCATCCATAACCAGTATAAATGAGCCTATAATATCAAGTAATACAGTTTATATCCTATATCTCATAATGAGTGGGATAAATCATGCTCATCACTTGAGATGGTGAGTGTGTCTTCATGTCAACACTCAGATAGTAGTGAGTGCACCATCATGTCAACACTCAATAAGGGATGTGGTGCATCATTCCCACTATCCACATAATATCATTAGTCTGAGATTCTATGGCTCAACGCCTTATGTATGGGAGGATGATTCTTAGATGATCAACTAAACCTATACCATAATCCCACAACATATATCAGAGCATAATCCTATAATAATAATAATTTAATCCATGAGGCATTACCTCTCATGCCTAACATTTTATAAGCCCAATTTACTTTAAGGGCATCACATTTAGAACAATTTACATAAGACATGCTTATATAATTATAACAATAGGTGCGATCATACAACCAAAATAATTTCCATATTAATAAAACCATTTTATACATGAAAGGGAAAGTAATCTACCATGAACAAGATTATTAAACAAATACATGACATTTAAATCAATTAATATATTTTAAAGAAGAAATTCCATCATCAATAGCCATTATATTTTTTACAATTTTTAAGCCATTATAATATAGATAAAGAAAGATCCCTAGTCATACCACCCATTTAAATTACATTTAAAACATGTCATTTAATCTTGTAAAAATATTTCAAAATAATTTAAAGGCTCAAATAGGTACATAGAAGGTAATATAGTCCATTGGGAATATCACCTACTAGATAAATGTCATTTATTAAGCAATCCAAGTCCTTAGTAGGGTCTTGGTACATTTTTCATTTAGGTAGTAGTGTTCCATTATTTCACTTAGGAAGTGTAATGGTTCAATGGTAATTTATATAGAAATAGAAAAACTCCATTTAAATAAAACAAAACATGTCATGTACTAAACATGCATTATTTCAGAAAATAATGTCATAAGGGACCATCCATGGAAGAAGTCCAAACAAGATGCGATTCGCTAAAAATATTTTTGTAATTTTGACAATAGAACACCTCATTCGAGGGTTTTATTATAAAATCATGAAATTATTTATAAAAAATTCACTTAGAAAAAATATACATCACATTCAAAATCATAACTCAATTATCATTAAAGAATCATTTTATAACAAAACTACCCTAGATGGAAAGTCAATTCATAAAGGTTCAACATGACATTTAGGAGGTTCCATTATTAGTTAGGAAATTACCTACAAGGTTAAATTTCGTTATTAATCCATGAAGAATTATTAGAAATCAATCCATGCATTTAAAAAAATTAAAATGAGGTAAAAAAAGACAAAACATCCAAGGGGTTCCCATGATTGATATTGACATCACCAAATTAAATAAAAAATCTCAAAAGGATTAATACTAGGTGTGTAAACCAACTTATATTTAAGAAATTTGTTTTATTTAAAACCATGACAATGGAAAGCATGCAGTGCAATGACATTATTTATAAAATGATAGAAACATGAGGAAAAGGTGGTAGATCACATACCTTATTATTAGGATTATTTACTCGTCCAATATCAAACTTTTATTTGGTCCAGTTTGAAATAAATATATGAAACATACATTCACCCTAATAATAGGGCCAATGATCATTCACCTTGGTTACTCAATTGAGATAAGATTAAACAAAGAAATGTTCAAAATTATTCAAGAGCTTATTGATGAGGATTCATAGAGACCGATGATGTTCAATTAAAACTCCAGACAAAGGTGATCTCTTGATGCATAGAATAAGCTTGAGGAGGAAGCCAATATCACAAAGAAGGATGCTCACATGGATGGAGGAGGATGAAGAAAATATAAAAAAAATAAAACATAAATATATTAAGGGAAAAGTGTAATTTCACCCTAAAAGATGTGTCACATGATTTTCAAATCGTGTTCTGATTGTGCGACTCCATCTATAAGGCCCCAGCCTTAAACATTACTTACTATTGAATTAAATGAATAATTCACATTGAGGATCTTTTCAAGTTTAGAGTTTTAGAGAATTAGGACATAACTATTACATCTCAAAATATTACAAAGTAGAGACTTCTACTAAGTTTCCATAAAATAAAAACTCTTAAAAAGAAACATTTCTAGTTCCATGTTTTAGATAGCATGACTTTTCCTTGATCCCATCCTTGACCCTATTCCACTTTAAGTCCGGTGAAAAACATTTCAAAAACTTGGGGTGAGCATAAAAATCTCAGTAATGGAAACACAAAGAATGAAAACTTTTAGTTTTTCAAAACAACAAGTAAACCATGTATATTTTATCAATGTAATACTTTTCACATTTATGAAGTAGTAAAAACTCTTCACTGAATAAAATATCATTACTTACCCTTTTGTAACCAAAATATTACCATAAAACCCATATAAAGAACACATAACATATAAAGGTAACTTAGGACATAAACATACATAAATGGAATAACCATACGGTCGACTTCCACACATATCACTTAATGGAATAGCCATACGGCCAACTTCCATACCCAATGCATTGGAGGTTATAACGTAACCACCCATCCTGGTATTCACAGCACCACTCGTCATATGGTTTATCACGTAACCACCTATCAAATTTCCAAGTACCATTATAAAATCATAAGACATAAAACAAATATAATGGAAAGAAAACATTTCCACACTTTGATCACAATATATCACATAAATATATTGATATAACAAATCCATTATAAAAACCATTTTCAATACCAAAATACATAAAAGGTTATATGGTATTTATTTCATTTTAAAAACATTATGGCTTATTGAGGAAGCCAAAGACCAAATAATACTCGCGGCGGCGAAAAAGGTTGTTGTCACCGCGTACGTTAAAAGAAACATTCCTTTTTGTCGTTTTGTAAAACGCTTCATAGAAAAAGATTCCTTTTGTATAAAAGTAAAATTCAAAGGGGTTTATACACCGTATAAAATACTGTTGTGTATAAAACGAGATATGCCTCAATGAAAGGAGATTGAGACGAAGTCCCTTACCTCGGGTCCGACTTGACTCGATCGTTCTTTAACATCCTGAATAATAAACATGAGTTAATTTATACTTGCTTAAGAACCTTTTTCAAGCTTATTATTCCTTTTATATCACTTATTTCTATGTTATAAACATTATGTAATCATTTAATTTAATAATGTTTTTTTTGTTGATATTTGGTTCTTAAGTCGAAAGTGGACTTCTTACAATTACATGTTGTTCGTGTGGTCAAAGGTTATTTATATCCCAAATAAAATTCCTTATTTGGATATCATATATATCATATATATCGAGCATATACATGTATTTATAATATCACATAATCATTTAGAGGTAAGAAATGAAATGCACCGTTCATGGAGACGGTAAGCCGTACGTACGCATGAACGCTACTTTCATTTCTATGTCATATTAATGGAATTAAAACTAAATGAGAGGTAAGTATATTTTAATTCCAGAATTATATTCACCATTTATATGTAACATAAATCATATATATACATTATATATATGTACTTATAATAGTACATTACATTAGGGGATAAGAAATGAAATGCACCGTTCATGAAGACGGTAAGCCGTACGTACGCATGAACGCTACTATCATTTCTATCTCATACTTTAATGAAGTGAAATCATAATGATAAAAAATTTATATTATAATTCCAGTATAATATCATATATAATATTATTAAATCCATCCTTTATACGTTCCACGTATGGCATTAACGAATCAAATCACTTTGAGGGGGCGGTAGTCCGCACTTCATAATATGAAGATATCACGTATACCCATAATGGAAGCCATAAAGGTATGACATAAATGAAAAATACAGAAGCTTAAGGAAAACATAAACATATTATATATCATATATAAATATAGTGACATTTTAATGGCCATATTTGAAGGTGTTAGAAGAATATTGAACAATCATCGTTTCGTGAGGCAGAAATTCGCCATCCACAGAAACAGTATGTTCTTTAACCATTAGATGTAGGTGTGTGTAAGTGTAGATAGAATTATTCTTATAAAAACATCCTAGTATATTAAATTTACTGGAGTTGTTACAAAATAAATGAATAAAAAGAGTTTAGGGGGTTGGAGAAGAAAAATAAAACCAAAGAACAGAAGTGAAGACATAACATTAAAATCGGGTAACTCTCTTATATTTGAGATCAAAGGCTTTTTTGGGAAGACTTCTGACAAAAGTGTGGCTTCTAGGAGTAATAGAGGGATGTGGAGAGACAAAAAGAGAAGATCTTGGCCGAACCAAAGGCTTGAGAGGTGTGGGTAAGGTGGTATAGGTGGGGGCCTTTTATAAGAGGAGAGGAGGGGCACTCTTGGAAAGTAAGGAAATGTTACTTTATTTTAGAATGAGTTTCGGATTTTAATTGTCCCACAATAATTTGTTTCAAGGATAAGGTGATAAGGGTTTGAAATCCACCCATCCAATAGGTTTTATACATGTTTAGGTCTTATATTTTACATTATCTTTCCATTTTATTTAAATCGTTAAATAATGAGGTAATCGATGCATCATCTTGGTGTCATAAATAATTTAATTTATTTAATGTCAAAAAATTATAAAAAAATAATATGATGTAGGAAATCGTTTTATATTTCCAATGAATATTTATAGTAAAAAATATGACTTGTATAACCCCATGTAAAAATTGTTTTAGTAAAACATATCATGTTTGTGACATTTTTATTTTAACATTAAATAAAAAGTTATTAATGTCATTTTCCAACCAAAGTGGCTCCATGGGGTCCCCAAGTTGACCCATGGATTTTCTTGGTCGGCCATGACACATAAAATAAGGTTAGGCTATGTTTAAAGTTCATTTCATATTATTAAAACATTATCTTTACCTTAAACTACACTAATTACCTCTAATCGCGATTAATAAACTTAAAAGTTACTATTCACCAAAAAATTATTTTAATCCCATTTAACCACATTTTTCTTCTTAATGACAACCATGTATGTTGGATTTTTTGAAATTCAAAACACATAGGTGGTAAAATTTCATTTAAATGAAAAATCAGTTTTTTAAGTACCACATGGTGGTTTTACTATTCATCAAAAATTGAAGTTTTTCAGAAAAATACCAAAACATCACGCTAAGCTATATTTGATATTCAGAATTCAAAAATGAAGTAAATTTTACAAAATTCAAAACATATAAGTTTCATTAATTAATTTAATAATTAATTCCCGCTTTCAGAGAAAATAGCGTGTTTTTATGAAACAATAAGTATCAAAAGATTAACACTAGTTAAAGTCCGATTTCAAAGTGAAATTAATTCCAACGACCACTGTTGGATTAAATAGTACAAATATATTCTAATTTAACTTTTAAACCAATTCAAATGATAATATAATCATATAAATAAATTATATTAAAAAGAGGTTTTGAATTAAAATACAACATTTTTCAATATTCATTAAAAAATGAACTTTATCAGAAAAATACCAAAAATTTACACAAAGTAAATTTTGATGTCCCGATTCTAAATAAGAGTTTTATTTGGTCCAAAATAATTTATAAGAGTGAAAAAAACTATATTTAAATAAGGTTCTCCATGAAAGGCGATAAGTCGACCTTTAGTGAATATTAGAGTATCTATGCCAAAAATTGAATTGTTTTTTTATTTTAAGCCTTTATCTTATATTGGATAAATATAAAAACATTTAAAAAACATATATAATCATATTTTAGTTAATTCTATTCATTCCCGCTAATACAACGGCTGCATGTTAACTACCATTTAAAAATAATATTATAATATTACTAGTGTGCAACGTAAGATTTCAAAGAAACCCGTTGTTGCGTATCGGGCACGCTATCGAACATAGAAACCCTTTAAAGTAAAATTAATATTTAATTCATAAATATTAATAAATATATAAATTTTTTATTCATTATTTACCTGGGATGTTACATTCTTCTCCCCTTTTGGGAATTGCATCCTCGCAATTTTATTCACTTATCAAAATAAGTGGGGGTATTTATCCCTCATAGCATTTTCAGATTCCCATGTTGCCTCTTCAACCATATGGTTTTTACAAAAAACCTTTACCAGTTGAATTACCTTATTTCACAAAATTTTCTCTCTTCAGTCAAGAATCTGGACTGGTTGATCTTCATAAGAGATATTCTCTTCCAACTGAACTACCTCTGGGCTCAAAACATGAGATGGATCTGGCATATAATTTCTCAACATCGAAACTTGAAAAACATTGTGTACCGGAGATAAACTCGGAGGTAATGACACTCTATATGCAACTGATCCAACTCTCTCCAGAATTTCATATGGTCCAATGAACCTTGGACTCAGCTTTCTTTTCTTACCAAATCGCATCACACTTTTCCATGGAGAAACCTTGAGAAAAACATGATCACCTACCTCGAAAGATAGATCCTTCGTCCGGTTATCCACATAACACTTCTACCTACTCTGAGCTGTTGTCATGTGTTTCTGAATCAACTGAACTTTTTCTGCCATCTCTTCTACCAATTCTAGTCCCATCAGCTTCCTTTTACCCACTTCATCCCAAAAAGCTGGAGTTCGACCCCACTTCCCATATAATGCCTCAAATGGTGCCATCTGTATACTGGAATGAAAACTATTATTATAAGAAAAATCAACCAAAGAAAGATGTTGGTCCCAACTTCCCTGATAATCCATCGAACAAGCTCGTAGCATATCCTCCAAGGTCTGAATTGTTCATTCTGACTGCCCATCTGATTGTGGATGAAATGTTGTACTAAAATTTAATTCAGTACCCAACAAGTTCTGAAGGCCCTTCAAAAAGTTATAAGTAATCCTGGGATCACGATCAGATATAATGGAGAGGGGAACTCCATGCAACCTGACTATCTATTTAAGATACAACCGAGAAAGTTGATCTAGAGACAAAGTATCTCGAATAGGAAGGAAATGAGCAGATTTATTCAATCGATAAACAATATCCTAGATTGCATTATTACCTCCAGATGTCTTCGGTAATCCCACAACAAAGTACATGGATATATTTTCCCATTTCAACTCTGTCACTGGTAGAGGCTGAAGCATCCCTTTCGGTAACTTCCGCTCTGCTTTAACCTGCTGACAAGTCAAACACTTCACAGTAAAATCAGCAATATCTCTTTTCATTCCATCCCACCAGTAATACTCCCGCAGATCTCTGTACATCTTAGTACTGCCAGGATGAACTGAAAACAGAGAATTATGAGCTTCACATAACAACTCTCTCTTCAACTATGAATCACAAGGCACACACAATCTCTTCCCAAATCTCAAAACACAATCATTATCAATGTTGAATTCATGCAACTTACCCTTCTGAACCAGCTCTACCTTTTTCTGCAACTCACTGTCTTGCTTCTGTGCTTGCTTGATTCTGTCTGATAGAAAAGATTTCACTGATACCTGAAACAAAACAGAAGGACTTCCTGCACAAACAACTTCCATTCCAATGTTCATCAAATCAAAAACCAAAGGATCTCATTCCAAACGTAGCATGGTTAATGAAGCATTACTTTTTCAGCTCAAAGCATCAGCCACTTTATTTTCTTTTCCCGGATGGTAATGAATTGTACAATCATAATCCTTAATTAATTCCAGCCATCTCCTCTGTCTCATGTTCAATTCTTTCTGAGTGAATATATACTTTATATTTTTTTATCAGAATGTATTTCACACTTTAATCCATAAAAATGATGCCTCCAAATTTTTAGAGCAAAAACAACAGCAGCTAATTCCAAATCATTTGTAGGGTAATTTACCTCATGAGTTTTTAACTGACGTGAAGCATATGAAATTACCTGATCATTCTGCATAAGGAAACAGCCAAGTCCTTTCAATGAAGCATCACTGTAGATAACAAACTCACCATTTCTAGAAGGAAGTGCCAAAACTGGAGCATTCACCAATCTTCTTTTCAACTCCTGAAAACAATCATCACATTCTTTTTTCCAGATAAACTTAACACCCTTCCGAGTTAGCTTAGTCATTGGACTAGATAACCGTGAAAAATTTTCAACAAACCTTCGGTAGTAACCTGCCAAACCAGTAAAACTACGGGTCTCGGTTACATTTGTGGGTCTTGGCCATTCCTCAATAACTTTTGTTTTAGCAGGATCAACAGTTATGACATCTTTTGAAACAATGTGACCAAGGAAAGAAATTTTTTGTAACCAAAACTCACACTTGCTAAATATTCCATATAGTTTCATTTATTTTAAGGTTTGTAGGACAACCCTTAAATGATTTTCATTCTCTTCTTTACTTTTAGAAAACACCAAAATATCATCAATGAAAACAACCACAAACTTATCCAAGAACTCATGGAAAATTCTATTCATAAGGTCCATGAATACAGCAGGTGCATTGGTTAACCCAAAAGGCATAACTAAAAATTCATAATGGTCATATCTAGTACGGAACGCAGTCTTTGGAACGTCTTCTTCTTTTACTTTCAACTGATGGTACCCCGAACTCAAGTCAATATTCGAAAAATACTGAGCTCCCTTGAGCTGATCAAACATATCACTGATATGAGGCAAAGGATACTTGTTCTTAACAGTAATGTTATTCAAGGCTCTATAATCAATGAAAAGTCTCATTGAACTATATTTATTTTTAACAAACAAGACAGGAGCACCCCATGGTGAAGTGCTAGGTCGAATGAAACCTTTATCTAATAACTCCTGCAATTGTTTCTTTAACTCTAAAAGTTCATCTTGAGCCATTCGATAAGGGGGTTTTGAAATTGGATTAGAATCACGAACTAATTTAACAGCAAATTCAACTTCCCGATCAGGAATAATACCAGGAAACTCATCAGGAAAAACATTAAGATACTCATTTACCACTAGCACATCATTAATCTGAACAGTTCCATTATTTTCAACAATATGTGCAAGATAACATTCATTTCCATCTTTTACTAGTTTCTCAAATTCCTGATATGTTATCAAAAGCAAGGGTTCATTCTTGTACACAAACTAAAAATCTTTCTGAAAAGAAACCTTTTTAGCTCTGTAGTCAATCTTAGCTTGATAAACAGAATGCCAATCCATGCCCAAAATAACATAAAACTCTACTAGAGGCAAAAAAATAAGGTTTACTGGTAGATTCTTTCCGAAAACAAGGATAGGAAGGTTCTTATAATTCCTTTTTGTCTCAAAGTTCCCTCTGGGTGTTTTTACCCTAAGTTTAGGATTCATATCTTGAGATGGAATTTCCAATTTTCTAGAAAACTTCTCAGAAATGAAAGAATGTGTAGACTCTGAATTAAACAACACATTGGCATAATCTGAACAAACAAACAGTGTACCTGATAATACTTTATTCGATGGCCAAACATCTGCTGAAGTAGTTGCAAAGTATTTCACCACCCCCTTCTGATTGTAGTCTGGATTATTTTCCCCAGATGAGTTCTTCGTTAGACACTCATTTGCATAATGAACCATATCATTACACTTAAAACATCTTACCACCGGCTTTTCATTGCCTTCTTGATCATCTTCCTTACAGTTACGAGGAATATGACCAGACTTACCACACCGAAAGCACTTACCAGACATGGATAAACATTCTCCAGGATGAATTTTACCACACTTATCATAGGTTGGATATTTGGTTTTCTTACCTCCTTGCTTATTTGATGAATTCTTCCCCTTTTCTTGCCAAATGGACCTCTTATTCTGTTGTTTGTCATAGAACACCTGATCATCGGAAAACTCCATTTCCACCTTCTCCTCACATCGAACAAATTTTTCATAACATTTGAACTCACAAGAAGATAAATCCCTTCGATACTTTGGCTTTAACCCTGAGTAAAAATGGTTTATTTTACTATCAAGATCTCGTATGAAGTTTGGAGCATACCTTGCCAGTCGAGTGAACTTTGATTCATAAGTAGCCACTGAGTCATCTTCTTGCCTCAATTCTAGGAACTGTTTTTCCATACTAAGACGAACCACCTTAGGAAAATATTTCTCAAGAAACATAACTTTGAATTCATACCAGTGAAGATCATCAATCTCATCACTATCCCTGGTATTTTTCACCATCGACCACCACTGATCAGCTTCTCCTTCAAAACGGTAAATGGAAAGACTGACCTTTTGATGTTCTGAACACCCCATGACATCAAAAATCTTCTCCAGTGCTTTACTCCACCCTTCATCTTGCACAGGGTCAGATGATCCTCTTAATGATGGGGGATGTTGCGTCATGAAATGTTCCACCACTGAAATGTTCCTCTGCGGTTGATCTGGCTGATCTCGTGCATGGATACCACCACCATTTATAGCCTGAGTCAACTGTGCCATCACTGCAACAAACTATTCAGTTCCCATTCTGACTATCTCAGGTTGCTGATTTGTAAGGTTGTCTTCCTCCTGATGTCATCCCAATATAGTTGCTTTGTTTCCTTTGCGGAAAACCATTCTGAACAAAGAAATATCTTAGGCGAAGCAATATGTTAATCTTTAAATTCTATATCATTTCAGTCATATCATAAATTAACTTATAATTTAACAATTTTCTAACTCCTAAAGTTGTCTAAACCGACCTCTGATACCAACAATAAGGCCCCGACCTTAAACCTTACTTAATATTGAATTAAATGAATAATTCACATTGAGGATCTTTTCAGGTTTAGAGTTTTAGAGAATTAGGATATAACTATTACATCTCAAAATATTACAAAGTAGACACTTCTACTAAGTTTCCATAAAATAAAAACTCTTAAAAAGAAACATGTCTAGTTCCATGTTTTAGATAGAATGACTTTTCCTTGATCCCATCCTTGACCCTATTCCACTTTATGTCTTGTGAAAAACATTTCCAAAACTTGGGGTGAGCATAAAAAGCTCAGTAAGGGAAACACAAAGAATGAAAACTGTTAATTTCTACTTGCTTAAGAACCTTTTTCAAGATTATTATTCCTTTTATATCACTTATTTCCATGTTATAAACATTATGTAATCATTTAATTTAATAATGTTTGTTTTGTTGATATTTGGTTCTTAAGTCGAAAGTGGACTTCTTACAATTACATGTTGTTCGTGTGGTCAAAGGTTATTTATATCCCAAATAAAATTCCTGATTTGGATATCATATATATCATATATATCGAGCATATACATGTATTTATAATATCACATAATCATTTAGAGGTAAGAAATGAAATGCACCGTTCATGGAGACGGTAAGCCGTACGTACGCATGAACGCTACTTTCATTTCTATGTCATATTAATGGAATTCAAACTAAATGAGAGGTAAGTATATTTTAATTCCAAAATTATATTCACCATTTATATGTAACATAAATCATATATATCCATTATATATATTTACTTATAATAGTACATTACATTAGGGGATAAGAAATGAAATGCACCGTTCATGAAGACGGTAAGCCGTACGTACGCATGAACGCTACTATCATTTCTATCTCATACTTTAATGAAGTGAAATCATAATGATAAAAAGATATATTATAATTCCAGTATAATATCATATATAATATTATTAAATCCATCCTTTATACGTCCCACGTATGGCATTAACGAATCAAATCACTTTGAGGGGGCGGTAGTCCGCACTTCATAAAATGAAGATATCACGTATACCCATAATGGAAGCCACAAAGGTATGACATAAATGAAAAATACAGAAGCTTAAAGAAAACATAAAAATATTATATATCATATATAAATATAGTGACATCTTAATGGCCACATTTGAAGGTGTTAGAAGAATATTGAACAATCATCGTTTCGTGAGGCAGAAATTCGCCATCCACAGAAACAGTATGTTCTTTAACCATTAGATGTAGGTGTGTGTAAGTGTAGATAGAATGATTCTTATAAAAAAATCCTAGTATATTAAATTTACTGGAGTTGTTACAAAATAAATAAATAAAAAGAGTTTAGGGGGTTGGAGAAGCAAAATAAAACAAAAGAACAGAAGTGAAGACATTACATTAAAATCGGGTAACTCTCTTAGATTTGAGATCAAAGGCTTCCTTGGGAAGATTTCTGACAAAAGTGTGGCTTCTAGGAGTAATAGAGGGATGTGTAGAGACAAAAAGAGAAGATCTTGGCCGAACCAAAGGCTTGAGAGGTGTGGGTAAGGTGGTATAGGTGGGGGCCTTTTATAAGAGGAGAGGAGGGGCACTCTTGGAAAGTAAGGAAATGTTACTTTATTTTAGAATGAGTTTCGGATTTTAATGGTCCCACATTGATTTGTTTCTAGGATAAGGTGATAAGGGTTCGAAATCCACCCATCCAATAGGTTTTATACATGTGTAGGTCTTAGATTTTACATTATCTTTCCATTTTATTTAAATCGTTAAATAATGAGGTAATCGATGCATCATCTTGGTGTCATAAATAATTTAATTTATTTAATGTCAAAAAATTATAAAAAAATAATATGATGTAGGAAATCTTTTTATATTTCCAATGAATATTTATAGTAAAAAATATGACTTGTATAACCCCATGTAAAAATTGTTTTAGTAAAACAAATCATGTTTGTGACATTTTTATTTTAACATTAAATAAAAAGTTATTAATGTCATTTTCCAACCAAAGTGGCTCCATGGGGTCCCCAAGTTGACCCATTGATTGTCTTGGTCGTCCATGACACATCAAATAAGGTTAGGCTATGTTTCATGTTCATTTCATATTATTAAAACATTATCTTTACCTTAAACTACACTAATTACCTCTAATCGCGATTAATAAACTTAAAAGTTACTATTCACCAAAAAATTATTTTAATCCCATTTAACCACATTTTTCTTCTTAATGAAAACCATGTATGTTGGATTTTTTGAAATTCAAAACATATAGGTGGTAAAATTTCATTTAAACGAAAAATCAGTTTTTAAGTACCACTTAGTGGTTTCACTATTCATCAAAAATTGAAGTTTTTCAGAAAAATACCAAAACATCACGCGAAGCTATATTTGATATTCCGAATTCAAAAATGAAGTAAATTTTACAAAATTCAAAACATATAAGTTTCATTAATTAATTTAATAATTAATTCCCGCTGTCAGAGCAAATAGCTTGTTTTTATGAAACAATAAGTATCAAAAGATTGACACTAGTTAAAGTCCGATTTCAAAGTGAAATTAATTCCAACGACCACTATTGGATTAAATGGTACAAATATATTCTAATTTTACTTTTAAAACAATTCAAATGATAATATAATCATATAAATAAATTATATTAAAAAGATGTTTTGAATTAAAATACAACATTTTTCACTATTCATTAAAAAATGAACATTATCGGAAAAATACCAAAAATTTACACAAAGTAAATTTTGATGTCCCGATTCTAAATAAGAGTTTTATTTGGTCCAAAATAATTTATAAGAGTGAAAAAAACTATATTTAAAGAAGGTTCTCCATGAAAGGCGATAAGTCGACCTTTAGTGAATATTAGAGTATCTATGCCAAAAATTGAATTCTTTTTTTATTTTAAGCCTTTATCTTTTATTGGATAAATATAAAAACATTTAAAAAACATATATAATCATATTTTAGTTAATTATATTCATTCCCTCTAATACAACGGCTGCATGTTAACTACCATTTAAAAAAAATATTATAATATTACTAGTGTGCAACGTAAGATTTCAAAGAAACTCGTTGTTGCGTATCGGGCACGCTATCGAACATAGAAACCCTTTAAAGTAAAATTAATATTTAATTCATAAATATTAATAAATATATAAATTTTTTATTCATTATTTATCTGGGATGTTACATCCTTCTCCCCTTTTGGGAATTGCATCCTCGCAATTTTATTCACTTATCAAAATAAGTGGGGGTATTTATCCCTCATAGCATTTTCAGATTCCCATGTTGCCTCTTCAACCATATGGTTTTTACACAAAACGTTTACCAGTTGAATTACCTTATTTCACAAAACTTGCTCTCTTCAGTCAAGAATCTGGACGGGTTGATCTTCATAAGAGAGATTCTCTTCCAACTGAACTACCTCTGGGCTCAAAACATGAGATGGATCTGGCATATACTTTCTCAACATCGAAACTTGAAAAACATTGTGTACCAGAGATAAACTCGGAGGTAATGACAATCTGTATGCAACTGATCCTACTCTCTCCAGAATTTCATATGGTCCAATGAACCTTGGACTCAGCTTTCTTTTCTTACCAAATCGCATCACACTTTTCCATGGAGAAACCTTGAGAAAAACATGATCACCTACCTCGAAAGATAGATCCTTCCTCTGGTTATCCGCATAACACTTCTGCCTACTTTGAGCTGTTGTCATGTGTTTCTGAATCAACTGAACTTTTTCTGCCATCTCTTCTACCAATTCTGGTCCCATCAGCTTCCTTTTACCCACTTCATCCCAAAAAGCTAGAGTTCGACACCACTTCCCATATAATGCCTCAAATGGTGCCATCTGTATACTGGACTGAAAACTGTTGTTATAAGAAAAATCAACCAAAGAAAGATGTTGGTCCCAACTTCCCTGATAATCCATCGAACAAGCTCGTAGCATATCCTCCAAGGTCTGAATTGTTCGTTCCGACTGCCCATCTGATTGCGGATGAAATGTTGTACTAAAATTTAATTCAGTACCCAACAACTTCTGAAGGCCTTTCCAAAAGTTATAAGTAATCCTGGGATCACGATCAGATACAATGGAGAGGGGAACTCCATTCAACCTGACTATCTATTTAAGATACAACCGAGAAAGTTAATCTAGAGACAAAGTATCTCGAATAGGAAGGAAATGAGCAGATTTATTCAATCGATCAACAATATCCCAGATTGCATTATTACCTCTAGATGTCTTCGGTAATCCCACAACAAAGTACATGGATATATTTTCCCATTTCCACTCTGTCACTGGTAGAGCTGAAGCATCCCTTTCGGTAACTTCCGCTCTGCTTTAACCTGCTGACAAGTCAAACACTTCACAGTAAAATCAGCAATATCACTTTTTATTCCATCCCACCAGTAATACTCCCGCAGATCTCTGTACATCTTAGTACTGCCAGGATGAACTGAAAACGGAGAACTATGAGCTTCACATAACAACTCTCTCTTCAACGGTGAATCACAAGGCACACACAATCTCTTCCCAAATCTCAAAACACAATCATTATCAATGTTGAATTCATGCAACTTACCCTTCTGAACCAGCTCTACCTTTTTCTGGAACTCACTGTCTTGCTTCTGTGCTTGCTTGATTCTATCTGATAGAAAAGATTTCACTGATACCTGAAACAAAACAGAAGGACTTCCTGCACAAACAACTTCCATTCCAAAGTTCATCAAATCAAAAACCAAAGGATCTCATTCCAAATGTAGCATGGTTAATGAAGCATTACTTTTTCAACTCAAAGCATCAGCCACTTTATTTTCTTTTCCCAGATGGTAATGAATTGTACAATCATAATCCTTAATTAATTCCAGCCATCTCCTCTATCTCATGTTCAATTCTTTCTGAGTGAATATATACTTTATACCTTTTTTTATCAGTATATATTTCACACTTTAATCCATAAAAATGATGCCTCCAAATTTTTAGAGCGAAAACAACAGCAGCTAATTCCAAATCATGTGTAGGGTAATTTACCTCATGAGTTTTTAACTGACGTGAAGCATATGAAATTACCTGATCATTCTACATAAGGACACAGCCAAGTCTTTTCAATGAAGCATCACTGTAGATAACAAACTCACCATTTTTAGAAGGAAGTGCCAAAACTGGAGCATTCAACAATCTTCTATTCAACTCCTGAAAACAATCATCACATTCTTTTGTCCAGATAAACTTAACACCCTTCCGAGTTATCTTAGTCATTGGACTAGATAACCGTGAAAAATTTTCAACAAACCTTCGGTAGTAACCTACCAAACCAAGAAAACTAGGGGTCTCGGTAACATTTGTGGGTCTTTTCCATTCCTCAACAACTTTTGTTTTAGCAGGATCAACAGTTATGCCATCTTTTGAAACAATGTGACCAAGGAAAGAAATTTGTTGTAACCAAAACTCACACTTTCTAAATTTTCCATATAGTTTCATTTCTTTTAAGGTTTGCAGGACAACCCTTAAATGATTTTCATGATCTTATTTACTTTTAGAAAACACCAAAATATCATCAATGAAAACGACCACAAACTTATCCAAGAACTCATGGAAAATTCTATTCATAAGGTCCATGAATACAGCAGGTGCATTGGTTAACCCGAAAGGCATAACTACAAATTCATAATGGCCATATCTAGTACGGAACGCAGTCTTCGGAACGTCTGCTTCTTTTACTTTCAACTGATGGTACCCCAAACTCAAGTCAATATTCAAAAAATACTGAGCTCCCTTGAGCTGATCAAACATATCATTGATATGAGGCAAAGGATACTTGTTCTTAACAGTAATGTTATTCAAGGCTCTATAATCAATGCAAAGTCTCATTGAACCATATTTCTTTTTAACAAACAAGACAGGAGCACCCCATGGTGAAGTGCTAGGTCGAATGAAACCTTTATCTAATAACTCCTGCAATTGTTTCTTTAACTCTAAAAGTTCATCTTGAGCCATTCGATAAGGGGGTTTTGAAATTGGATTAGAATCAGGAACTAATTTAACAGTAAATTCAACTTCCCGATCATGAATAATACCAGGTAACTCATCAGGAAAAACATTAAGATACTCATTTACCACTAGCACATCATTAATCTGAACAGTTACATTATTTTCAACAATATGTGCAAGATAACATTCATTTCTATCTTTTACTAGTTTCTCAACTTCCTGATATGTTATCAAAAGAAAGGGTTCTTTCTTGTACACAAACTAAAAATCTTTCTGAAAAGAAACCATTTTAGCTCTGTAGTCAATCTTAGCATGATAAACAGAATGCCAATCCATGCCCAAAATATCATAAAACTCTACTAGAGGCAAAAAATAAGGTTTACTGGTAGATTCTTTCCAAAAACAAGGATAGGAAGGTTCTTATAATTCCTTTTTGTCTCAAAGTTCCCTCTGGGTGTTTTTACCCTAAGTTCCGGATTCATATCTTGAGATGGAATTTCCAATTTTCTAGAAAACTTCTCAGAAATGAAAGAATGTGTAGACCCTGAATTAAACAACACATTGGCATAATCTGAACAAACAAACAGTGTACCTGATAATACTTTATTCGATGGCCCAACATCTGCTGAAGTAGTTGCAAAGGATTTCACCACCCCTTTCTGATTGTAGTCTGGATTCTTTTCCCCAGATGAGTTCTTCGTTAGACACTCATTTTCATAATGACCCATATCATTACACTTAAAACATCTTACCACTGGCTTTTCATTGCCTTCTTGATCATCTTCCTTATAGTTACGAGCAATATGACCAGACTTACCACACCGAAAGCACTTACCAGACTTTGATAAATATTCTCTAGGATGAATTTTACCACACTTCTCACAGGATGGATATTTGGTTTTCTTTCCTCCTTTCTTCTTTGATGAATTCTTCCCCTTTTCCTTCCAAATGGACCTCTTATTCTATTGTTTGTCATAAAACACCTGATCATCGGAAAACTACATTTCCACCTTCTCCTCACATCGAACAAATTTTTCATAACATTTGAACTCACGAGAAGATAAATCCCTTCGATAATTTGGCTTTAACCCTGAGTAAAAATGGTTTATTTTACTATCAAGATCTCATATGAAGTTTGGAGCATACCTTGCCAGTCGAGTGAAATTTGATTCATAAGTATCCACTGAGTCATCCTCTTGCCTCAATTCTAGGAACTGTTTTTCCATACTAAGACGAACCACCTTAGGAAAATATTTCTCAAGAAACATAACTTTGAATTCATACCAGTGAAGATCATCAATCTCATCACTATCCCTGGTATTTTTCACCATCAGCCACCACTGATCAGCTTCTCCTTCAAAACGGTAAATGGAAAGACTGACCTTTTGATGTTCTAAACACCCCATGACATCAAAAATCTTCTCCAGTGCTTTAATCCACCCTTCATCTTGCACAGGGTCAGATGATCCTCTAAATGATGGGGGATGTTGCCTCATGAAATGTTCCACCACTGAAATGTTCCTCTGCGGTTGATCTGGCTGATCTCATGCATGGATACCACCACCATTTATAGCCTGAGTCAACTGTGCCATCACTACAACAAACTATTCAGTTCCCATTCTGACCATCTTAGGTTGCTGATTTGTAAGGTTGTCTTCCTCCTGATGTCGTCCCAACATAGTTGCTTTGTTTCCTCTGCGGAAAACCATTCTGAACATGGAAATATCTTAGGCGAAGCAATATGTTAATATTTAAATGCTATATCATTTCAGTCATATCATAAATTTACTTATAATTTAACAATTTTCTAACTCCTAAAGTTGTCTAAACTGACCTCTGATACCAACTATAAGGCCCCGACCTTAAACCTTACTTAATATTGAATTAAATGAATAATTCACATTGATGATCTTTTCAGGTTTAGATTTTTAGAGAATTAGGACATAACTATTACATCTCAAAATATTACAAAGTAGACACTTCTACTAAGTTTCCATAAAATAAAAACTCTTAAAAAGAAACATGTCTAGTTCCATGTTTTAGATAGAATGACTTTTCCTTGATCCCATCCTTGACCTTATTCCACTTTATGTCTTGTGAAAAACATTTCAAAAACTTGGGGTGAGCATAAAAAGCTCAGTAAGGGAAACAAAAAGTATGAAAACTGTTAGTTTTTTAAAACAACAAGTAAACCATGTATACTTTATCAATGTAATACTTTTCACCTTTATGAAGTATTAAAAACCCTTCACTGAATAAAATATCATTACTTACCCTTTTGTAACCAAAAGATTACCTTAAAACCCATATAAAGAACACATAACATATAAAGGTAACTTGGGACATAAACATACTTAAATGGAATAACTATGCGGTCGACTTCCTCACATATCACTTAATGGAATAGCCATACGGCTGACTTCCATACCCAATGCATTGGAGGTTATAACGTAACCACCCGTCCTGGTATTCACAGCCCCACCCATCATATGGTTTATCACGTAACCACCCATCAAATGTCCAAGTACCATTATAAAATCATAAGACATAAAACAAATATAATGGAAAGAAAACATTTCCACACTTTGATCACAATATATCTCATAAATATATTGACATAACAAATCCATTATAAAAACCATTTTCAATACCAAAATACATAAAAGGGTATATGGTATTTATTTCATTTTAAAAACATTACGGCTTGTTGAGGAAGCCAAAGACCAAATAATACTCGCGGCGGCGGAAAAGGTCGTTGTCACCACGTACGTTAAAAGAAACATTCCTTTTTGTCATTTCGTAAAATGCTTCGTAGAAAAAGATTTCTTTTGTTTAAAAGTAAATGTCAAAGGGGTTTATACACCGTATAAAATAATGTTGTGTATAAAACGAGATATGCCTCAATGAAAGGAGATTGAGACGAAGTCCCTTACCTCGGGTCTGACTTGACTCGATCGTTCTTTATCGTCCTGAATAATAAACTTGAGTTAATTTATACATACTTAAGAACCTTTTACAATCTTATTATTCCTTTTATATCACTTATTTCCATGTTATAAACATTATGTAATCATTTAAGTTAATAATGTTTGTTTTGTCGATATTTGGTTCTTAAGTCGAAAGTGGACTTCTTACAATTACATGTTGTTCGTGTGGTCAAAGGTTCATTATATACTGAATGACATTCCTGATTTGGATATCATATATATCATATATATCTAGCATATACATGTATTTATAATATCACATAATCATTTATAGGTAAGAAATGAAATGCACCGTTCATAGAGACGGTAAGTCGTACGTACTCAAGAACGCTACTTTCATTTCTATGTCATATTAATGGAATTCAAACTAAATGAGAGGTATGTATATATTAATTCCAGAATTATATTAATCATTTAGATGTAACATACATCATATATATCCATTATATATATGTACTTATAATAGTACATTACATTTGGGGATAAGAAATGAAATGCACCGTTCATGGAGACGGTAAGTCGTACGTACGCATGAATGCTACTTTAATTTCTATCTCATACTTTAATGGAGTTAAATCATAATGATAAAAAGGTATATTATAATTCCAGTATAATATCATATATAATATTATTAAATCCATCCTTTATACGTCCCACGTATGGAATTAACGAATCAAATCACTTTGAGGGTGCGGTAGTCCGCACTTCCTAAAATGAAGATATCGCGTATACCCATAATGGAAGCCACAAAGGTATGACATAAATGAAAAATACAGAATCTTAATGAAAACATAAACATATTATATATCATATATAAATATAGTGACATCTTCACGGCCACCTTTGAAGGTGTTAGAAGAATATTGAACAATCATCGTTTCGTGAGGCAGAAATTCGCCATCCACAGAAACAGTATGTCTTTAACCATTAGATGTAGGTGTGTGTAAGTGTAGCTCAAATTATTCTTATTAAAACATCCTAGTATATTGAAGATACTGGATTTCTTACAATAGAAATGAATAAAAAGAGTTTAGGGGGTTGGAGAAGCAAAATAAAACAAAAGAACAGAAGTGAAGACATTACCTTAAAATCGCGTAACTCTCTTAGATTTGAGATCAAAGGCTTCCTTGGGAAGACTTCTGCCAAAAGTTAGGCTTCTAGGAGTAAGGTAGGGATGTGGAGAGACACAAAGAGTAGATCTTGGCCGAACCAAAGGCTTGAGAGGTGTGGGTAAGGTGGTAGAGTTGGGGGCCTTTTATAAGAGGAGAGGAGGGGCACTCTTGGAAAGTAAGGAAATGTTACTTTATTTTAGAATGATTTTCGGATTTTAATGGTCCCACATTGATGTGTTTCGAGGATAAGGTGATAAGAGTTCAAAATCCACCAATCCAATAGCTTTTAGACATGTTTAGGTCTTATATTTTACATTATCTTTTCATTTTATTTAAATCGTTAAATAATGAGGTAATCACTGCATCATCATGGTGTCATAAATAATTTAATTTATTTAGTGTCCAAAAATTATAAAAAAACTACTATGATGTATGAAATCGTTTTATCTTTCTAATGAATATTTATAGTCAAAAATCTGACTTGTATAACCCCATGTAAAAATTGTTTTAGTAAAACAACTCATGTTTGTGACATTTTTATTTTAACATTAAATAAAAAGATATTAATGTCATTTTCCAACCAAAGTGGCTCCATGGGGTCCCCAAGTTGACCCATGGATTGTCTTGGTCAGCCATGACACATCCAATAAGGGTAGGACATGTTTGAAGTTCATTTTATATTATTAAAACATTATCTTTACCTTAAACTACACTAATTACCTCTAATCGCGATTAATAATCTTAAAAGTTACTATTCACCAAAAAATTATTTTAATCCCATTAAAACACATTTTTCGTCTTATTGAAAACCATGTATGTAGGAATTTTGAAATTCAAAACACAGAGGTGGTAAAATTTCATTTAAACGAAAAATCAGTTTTTTAAGTACCACTTAGTGGTTTCACTATTCATCAAAAATTGAAATTTTTCAGAAAAACACCAAAACATCACCCTAAGAAATATTTGATATTCCGAATTCAAAAATGAAGTCCATTTTATAAAATTCAAAACATATAAGTTGCATTAATTAATTTAATAATTATTCCCGTTGTCAGAGCAAATAGCGTGTTTTTATGAAACAATAAGTATCAAAAGATTGACACCAGTTTAAGTCTGATTTCAAAGTGAAATTAATTCCAATGACCACTATTGGATTAAATGGTAAAAATATATTCTAATTTCACTTTAAAACCAATTCAAATGATAATCTAATCATATAAATAAATTAGATTTAAAAGTGGTTTTGAATTAAAATACAACATTTTTCACTATTCATTAAAAAATGAACTTTATCGGAAAAATACCAAAAATTTACACAAAGTAAATTTTGATGACCCTATTCTAAAGAAGAGTTTTATTTGGTCCAAAATAATTTATAAGAGTGACCAAAACTATATTTAAAGAAGGTTCTCCATGAAAAGGTGATAAGTCGACCTTTAGTGAATATTAGAGTATCTATGCCAAAAATTGAATTCTTTTCTTATTTTAAGCCTCTATCTTTTATTGGATAAATATAAAAACATTTAAAAAACATATATAATCATATTTTAGTTAATTCTATTCATTCTCACCAATACAACGGCTGCGTGTTAACTACCATTTAAAAAAATATATTATAATATTACTTGTGTGCAACGTAAGATTTCAAAGAAACTCGTTGTTGCGTATCGGGCACGCTATCGAACATAGCCACGTTTTAAAGTAAAAAAATTTAATTCGTAAATATTAATAAATATGAAAATGTTTTATTCATTATTTACCTGGGATGTTACATCATCTGCTTAGGAAACCTACCTCGTACAGTTTTCCCAGCATGGTTACCCTATCCAAGCACTAACTATGTGATGAATAGTACATAGGTACTACATAAGTGGCACTAACCATGTTATATGGGAAAATATTTTGGGGAAAACATGTGTATAACATGCACTTCACATCTACTCCTCTGGTTCTTGCTACACAGTTTGGTGTCGGGGGCCACATGGTTTCAGAAAATCCATGTGTGCTATTCAAACCACCTATCCTTTTGGTTTTTGGGGCTGGATGCTCCCAAAACTCGACAGAGCCTCATGGGAACCTATTATGCCTTAAAAAAAGTCTAAAAATAACACACTGAATAGTTCCAACTCTATGAATTATATTTCATATCCCAAATCAAAGGATGACACTACCAGTAAATGCCAAAAATTAAATTCCCTAGTAATTTTACCTTGTTTTGAAAAAAGAGGGTGCTACAACCTCCCCACCATAGAACTTCTCATTCTCAGTAATCCATTGGTAACAAAAAAACACAACCCGACCTATAGGTATGTAAATACTTATTCAAATTTTCACACTATAATTCTAAATGCCCAACTCACCTCCAATATTTTCTTAAGATTATAAAACTTAAACCTTTAAAACATGATCCAAAGATCATCCTCTAATTGAAATGATGAAATAGTTCTTAACCAAATCCATTCAACTATATACAAAATCACGTTGTTGTATCATTAAAAATTATGCTGATGGTGCTCCCCACCAATGGTCATAACATTAAAAGTGTCCAAAACATGAACCACGTTATACTACACTGTTAGAATACACTACAACATAGGCTCTGATGTTATAATGATGTTCCTAGTGTGATTTAATTCATCTTGGAAAACCCTTTTACTTTTGAGGTCATATCAAAGACCAAACCATAATGGAATTTTCAAATATTGATCAACCAAATAGAAACTAGTTTCACAATCTTTCCTTGAAATACAAATTCACCCTTTACACCACACCCTCCTCAATATAATGACCTGTTTAAACCACTTCCTCTAGACCACAGACACTGAAACAAAGGATAAAAATTAGAGCCACTCTAACTAGATTGTCATGAAAAAACTCATCTTAGATCATCATGGTATTAAAAACTGAACCATAATTCCTTTTCCAAGGGCATCTTATGTTTTCATTAAGAATGTTCACTAAATCCCAAACTCAGATCCTGGTGATGTTGCCTGATCAACCACCACTTGACAATTTAATATTTCACGTCATATCAAAATAAAAGGGTGTAATCCATATTGATACCACTAGAATTGTTACCCATTCAAGAAACACCTCTGAGCCTAAAAACCAGTCTGGGATAAACTCAGATTAATTAAATTGGAGTCCAAGTAACTAACCCAAGATAGTCCAAAATCCATGCTTATAAGTGAGATTTTGGTTCAAATACAAGACATCCACATCATATCATTTATTGAGCCCAGACCGGAATCTACCTAGTGGTCATATCAAAGGAAAACAACTAGTTTCCAAGAGTTCATCCAAGGAATTCCTACACGGGAACCAAGGTATCAATCAAGACTAACTATTCCTTGATAAGAACCATGAATCCAATGTGAAGACAAAATTTAACCACCCAAAAAACTCAATCTCTTAAATCATTAGCGTGGCATAGAACTGATGATCCATTATTGAATCAAGGGAGATGTCATGGTAGGGGACATGTTCTTCACTTAGAAAGAGTACACTAAAAGGATAGAATAAGAAGAGAACAATCAAACCACAATGGTAAACGTTTTGGAAGAATATCATCTTCACCTACCAATGTATTTCTATTAACTGATCATAATGCCTTCACCACCTGAGGAATTATGTAATAGTCCACCCCAACCACCGAAGTCCATACAATACCAATAATGTTTCTCAAAGGTCACACACACAAGAAATCATGTCAAATTCATGCTACCAAGAAACCACCAACATGTATACTAGAACAGACGTGACACTCCCCACTTTAGAAGTTTCTTAGTCACTAAAAGTGGAGATAAACCAACCGCTCATGATCATATTTACCTTAACTTTTAGTATGACACTCTTATGAGTCACAATCACATGTTCTATAACATTTGGCATGAAATTCAAAATCAATCTAACTAGTGGGTCCAAACAAATGAGTCACTTGGAAGACATCCCATCATTGCGATGAACATGATTCCTTTAACTCATATGTAACTCTACTAAGAAGATGACCTAAGATGTACCCAACAACACAAGGATCAATGATTCCACTAAACTTATCTGGCTTGTTACTTTATTTAGAAACATAACGTCCACCACTTATAGGAACACATACCACACCAACATTTTCTAAGAAAGGCCACCATCCTCGATACTGTACTTAGATTGTCCACCCTATGCATACAAGTATTAGGTGGCCCACATAGAAAGTTGGATCAAAGTCATAGTATCACATAAAAATGTAAAACAAACTGGAGACCTCCCAAGTCACCCAAGAGAAGATAAACTAGGACATGAGACCTACTAAGCAGCCAACCATTTCCTAGGCATATCTAACATAATAAAACTGAGAAATACTCAATGATCACTCCCATAACATGGGTCAAGGATACCATGAACACTCGTCTAAGTAAGTGTGTCATTTATAAGTTACGAGTCCTATAAGGGACATCGTCACCTAAAATAAACCATACATCAGAAACATCATAGAATTTAGCAAATAATTTATGATCTAAAGGTGATACCTACCTCAAGATATCCCCTTACAAAAGAATAAGCGTCAAACCTACCACTAGATCACATAAAATAGGTTTCACTAGGACCTAAAGTTATCATTTAATACATTTTTTAAAGAAAATAGCCTATAAAAATGATCATTTTTTTGTTCTAGTGATACTAAAATGAGTTTTAAACTACCCTTACATGAGGGTTTAAATGAAGGAAACCTCTTCAGGTTACCCTTTAAATCCATTTCATTAATTCAAATTCAAATTTTAAACATTTTAAACATTTTAAATAGAACATCAACTACCAACTATGAAACAAAAGAACTTGGTACCTGATTTAATGAACTCATCAAGGAAAATAGAAAGTCTTATCAAAATTCTTTTTTAAAGATTTAACTATTTATTGACATTCAATCATAATTAGGAAATTTATAAAAATAAATTCTTTTTAAGTTATTAAATATAACACTACCTATGAGGGCCCCATTTAACCAACTTGGGTTCATTAGGATGTAGCCCAATAACAGTTTTCTTATTATTAGAGTTTCCAACATACCCGTAGGAGGTTACCTCAAAAGAAACATGCCCCAAATGACCTATATGGATCTAGTGGTGAATTTTTGATGCTAATAACAAGATTTACATTCCCATGTGATAGGGTTAAAATCCTTATTAAGGAATTAAACTCATTTTAGACCAAAAGTAAACTCATTTTACAATTATTATATTTGGGATATAACATTCTCTTAAATAAATGTTCAACTATATGGTCTCCATCTCAAATTTAAAAAGCACCCATACACTTTATATATTGTAAAATAAATCCCATTTAATTGAAACAATTTTAATTTTACATTTTAACTTTAGAATACTTTACATTTTAAAAACAGTCTCTGAATATGTATTAACAAGTCCAAAAGATGGTTTGAATAATGGGCTTCCCTTTCCAAATAATAAGGTTCCCGTACACCTTGCGACCGAAAATTGGTTCTTGTTTAATCACAACTAATAAATTCAACCCATGCAACCATTTATACATATTAACAAAAAAATATAATGTTATCAAAAGAAATAAACATAGAGAAACATTCCATAACACAGAAGAATGATACAATGGCCGAACATGGTAATGAAATAGGCATCATGGAATATCACTCAAGGCAGAAAATTCAAAATAATGGGAAACCTACAACTACAACTACATGGCATGTCATATACATGGAATTTAAATCTCTATATTCCCATAATGATGTGTTTAAATCTACCTCCATTCCATACCACTCCAAAGACAAATATGACAAATTTCATGAATCAATAAGCAACAGAAAGTACACCATTCACTTTAGGTGAAATAAAAATCAACTATTATAGTGAACAACACAAACTAAAATCCCATCCATGGCCACTTAGACTTTTCCCATTGGTGGGGTGATCAGTCCCAAAAATGACTATTTATCAGGAGCTAACACATTCCTAGTGTAACACCACATGATTCCACGGTATGATTCTCTTTGAATAATACAATAGTGTGTGTTGTACGTAACTTCGAGTTCTGACACACACCACAATCAATCAAACTAACCGTTATGAACAGTAATACCCACTTTTTTAAATTTTATAAATTTTATATTTCAAAATGGACTTCATTTTTGGATTCAGAATATTGAAATTATCTTATGGTGAATTTTTGGTACTTTTCTGCTAACTTTCATAGTTTGATGAATAGTGAAAATTACTAAATTTTAATTAAAAAAACTTTTTTAATCCGAATAATTAATAGTGATAAATTATGAATTTTAGTGGTTTTAAAGTATATTTATAATATATTTTTACCATTTAATCCAATGTTTGTCATTGGACAAAATTTCTCATTTAAACAGGACATAAACAAGTGCCAATCTTTTGATAGTTATTGTTTCTTAAAAACAGACTTTTTGTTTTGAAAGCGGGAATAAATTTGAAATTAATTTATTCCACTTCTGTGTTTTTAATTTAGAAAAATGGATTCCATATTTGGAATCAGGATTCCCAAATTTTGTAAATTTTTAACTCTTATTTTTATAAATTTTGAATAATTACATCGGTAAATATTTTATTTACCTTGGTTAAAGGGTGAATCCAGTAAATAGGGGTAAAAAAATAATATTATAATAATATTAAATTACCCTAAAACATGTCAAAACCTTATTTTCTGATACATTTATGACCATGGACATCTTTGGGTCAATTTTGGGACCCCATGGAGCCACTTGTAAGTGATAATGACACTTTATATTAATTAAGTTAAAGTAAATACTAAAATGACATAAGCATATATCTTTTAGAAAAACAATTTTTACATAGGGTTATATATGTTATATTTTTGACTATAAATATTCATTATAAATCTAAAAATATTTCTTACATAATGGTATTTTATTTTTAATTTTTTGACATTGAATAATTAAATTTATTTATGACACAATAATGATGTAGTATTTTCCTTATTAATGAAAGAATCAAATAATTGGTATTATAAATGTTAAAATAAATATAATTAGAATGTTTTCATGACATAAAAGAATTTTATTTGTGAATATGGCATGTTATTATTGCTTAAAGTAATTGTTTTTTAATTAATAAAGTTGTTAAGACTTTAACAGAAATCAATTATTCAATAGTGTCAAAATTGACATAAATGAGTTTTTAAAACAAATATTATATTATTAATTGATATTCTACTCCTAAATATCTAAGGTTCGGCAAAAGGATTTAAATAATGATATTTGTATCATTAATGGACCACTTGGGTGTCTCTTGGAAGTATATAGTATCTTTATTAACCATATATTATAAAAATACAAAGTGACATGGTAAATGTCAAACAAATTAACTAAGAGTTAAAACTAACTGATAAGGTTAATAAAGTGACCCAAACCTCTATAAAACCTATTGGTGGAGCATTTTTTGACCTATCCCTACCTTAGACATTGAATAATCAACTTTAAATCCATTATAAACCGAATATGAATTTATTATAATATAATATTTCTAGCTTTTCCTAAGATGCCTCTCACCCCTCTTATAAAAGGGCACTCCCTCTTCTCTCAAATTCATACCCTCAAAGCCTTTTGGCTCGGCCAAAACCTACCCAAATATTATTTCAACTTTCTTCACTTCATCCTAGAGGCTTCCCATTAGTTATAAATCCAACTTAAGGATCCATTTTGATCAAATAAAAAGGAAGAACCCGAAAATAGGTAATGATTTCACCACCATCTTTCAAGTTCATTTCTTCTTCCACTTCTTCTTTCTTTGTTATTTTTTTCTAAAATAATAACTCTGGTATCTTATATATAATGTGATGTTATTAAAAATATGGTACTACCACATTAATTATTATATCCATCCTCTGAATGACATGTCACCACACGTGCATACGTACGGCCTACCGTCTCCATATCGTGGTGTAATTGTTATTCAATAAATTATTATTTGGATGGGTATGATAATTATGTGTAATTGATTTAAATAATAAATATAACATGATAATTATTCTGTATATATGATATAGCATCTAAATATATATTATTTTAATATCAAAAGAATGATATTGTCGCTCGTGCGTACGTACGGACTACCGTCACCGTGAACGCGATGAGAATCATTCCTCATCGTATCCATTCAAGAATAATTTTCATTTTATGATTAAAAATAATTTTTAAAGACTTGATATCATTATGGATATGAATAATATACATCCCATACATAATTATTATGACTCACATAATAAATAATACAAAGAATAATGAATCCGTTAACACCCAAAACGACGATAATACTAAGATATTATTAACAAAGCAATGTTAAAACATCATATATAATATCATATTAATATATATGATTATTGTATAATTTAATAACAATCATTTCACCATTATACATGAGGTTATCCTACCATCTTCAAAGGAAAAGTACAAGTTAAGGGTTTATTTCACAATCTCTTCATAATCCGAGGTTGTTTATACGTAATTATCTACTGGGACCACTTTATCATCCACATCAATGATTCTTAAAAATGTATTTCAAATAATTCTTACTATTTTACAGACTATGGGTTAAATTCATTTATACCATTTTTGGCCTTTTATATGATGTTTATAAAGGAATCTTTTCATCGTTTTCCAAACATGGTGCTTTTTAACCTTTTCGACCAAATTAAGGAAAGAATGTCTTTTTTTAACTTATACGGCGGGTGTGGATATTTTCTGCTGTTATAAAATCGTCGAAGCTTCCCTTACAAGCTTATAATAATATTTTCAAATTAAATGTTTTCTTTTATAATTATGTGACTTCTAAATGATTTCAAAAAAGAGATATTTCTCTCAAATAGTTTTGATTTCATCTATGTCAACATCATTTTAAATGTTTTAATGATTTATTATTCTAAACCCTTCTCATTAATGTCCATGTTTGGAAAATGGTTTCAAAGTGGTATGGGACACTTTGATTCAAAAATGTATTTAAATGTCTTCCTTTCTAAATTGTGTGACTTTTAAATGTTTTCATGAAAAGGGATATTTCAATCAAAGAGTTTTACAAATCATTTCCATATACTTAAAATCTTTTAATGGATTTTAAACTTGTTTTTAAGTTGATTTATCATGACACAAAACTTCCATATTTTATTGAAGGTTTTTTGATATGTTTGACTATGGATGTGTTATTTTTATACCATTCATGGTTTATGGTTAAAGTATTGACATTTTGTATCCTAGTTCTTATTCAAAATTTTATGTTATGTTTCAACCTTTTCATACGAGGAATTTATTGGACATAGTAAGTGATGGGTGGAGCTCACTATAGCTACTCGATGCATCATTACGTCTCATGAGACAACTAGACATGGAATTGGCCGAGGCCTTTTCCAAATTTGATTTACGGTTTTGGTCAAGGCCTTAATCATTTTTAGACGTCTTGGACAAGGCCTTGAAAAAATGTTTTAGAATGTCTATCATTATACATTACCTCATTATAGAAACAATATTGATGGTTCATGTGGTCATTTTACTAGTAGAATACCCATTATTATGTTTTATTATGGCATTATTTACGCAGTTCATATTCTTTCCATAAAATTATTCATGTTTATTATTGGTAAAGGCATCCAGTTTGAATTATTCACAATGCTTAATATTTCTGTTATTTTCTACTCTATTTCTTACCCTTACTGAGTGTTTGAGCTCACCCCTTTCTATGTTTTATTTTTTCCAGGAATCCAAGAAGTTTGTTGTGATTGATATGCAGGGTTAAGCTAAGGGAATAATGGTGTTCATAAAGGATAATTTATGTTGTGTGGTATGTTATAAAGTGTAATGTAACATTCATGTATGTAATCTATTTTCCAAAACTGCTAAACCGATCGATCCTTCAGGACTTGATTCCTTGTAATCATGAAAATGTATTAAAATAATGCACCAACTCTGGGTAACTAGTGTTGGGGCATTAAAGTTGGTATCAGAGGAAGTTTAGAAATAACCTTGGAAACTAGATTTAGATAAACTCTGATTAGAGCACATATCCCTATGATAGACTTTGAGGATTATTATAGAATAACTTCCTTGAATTTTGGTATTATAGAGATTTTTTGATTTTTCCAAGCAATGCATCCCTGTATGGATACGAGCAGGTAGAGGCAACTCTAGCATTGATATACCTAGGGGAAAATTCTGAAAACAACACTTTGAGCTAGACTCGAATGGGAACTGGTGCATGACAATGGGCCTTGCTGCACTCTTTTTTACGATACTCCCGAGGGATATGCTTAGGATAATTCTCATTTTCTTTACAAACCATTATGAAGGGATTGTGAGTATATAATTACTCAAAGAAAACATTTTTATAATTATGGATTATCTCCATAAACTGTTCAATTTACGTTATGTATTTTATAATTTTGGAATTATTCATTCCAATTCACAAACTGACCTAGGGTATTCCATTGTATAGAAATGGTTCCCAGTAGGAGGAATGTGAACTCCAGCAATACATATGATCTAAATAGTAATAAAGATCATATCTTCCACGTTATTACGCCAACATTTAGAAGGGAAATGGTCTCTCATGTTTTCTAAACATATGAAGAAATAATATCACGTGTTAATAAGATAAGTAAACAATTCTCTGAGTCCTATGTCTTTGAAGGGATGCAAGAGAAGAAAATGATGGAAGCGAGAAAGACGAATAAAGGGAAGAGGGAAAAGAATAATTTTCCCATATGTGATAACTATTGGAAGAAATTCCCTAGAACTTTCCCAAAGGGAATGAGGGTTTGTTATAAGTGTGGAGAAGAAGGATACCAAGTACGTGACCGCAAGGGTCAGAAAAAGGTTTCAAATGTACAATGCTTCATCTATGAAGAGTCGGGACACTGTGCAAACCAATGTCCAAATCATCAGAGTATACCCCAAACGATGATATTGGATAATAATCAAGTTATGATACTACCTCAGATGAAGAATAATGAATAGTGTTCTTATGTTGTTATTATAAGATTATTTCATTTGAGTGTTGTATCAACAATATACTGGTTATATGAATTATGGAGATAAATAAGAATTGTACTGTAGTACTATTTTATTGAGGATTTGAGATTATATGGATATAAGAAAAGTGACTTAATAGTGAGCCAAAATTTTGGTAAAATACATGGTTAGATGAAAGGTAATCCTTAATAAGGTCCAGAAAATGTGGTAGTGATTTTGGAATAATAGATGGTTGATTTGAATAATTTATATTGGATATTCTTGACTACCTTAAAAATAATTAATGATATTTCATTGTTGGAGTTTACAAAATTTTTGGATAGAAGGAGTATATCCAGTATTCTATAAAGAATAAGGGATCATGAATGTAATCAATAAGGTTTTATGGTAATTCAGGATATTACCATGTTTTAAAATAATACATGATGAAGGTGTTCACATGTTATTACATGGTAAAAGGATCTTCATTGTGTTTAACTTCCTTATAAATTTTGGACTATGAGTTTGGATATACGTATTTTGGATAAGTCTAAAGGTTGGAATGGATTAAGTTTGAAAGGTTATTTTTGGATTTTTATAAAAGGACAACACGCAGACCGTGTGACAACCCGTCACATCAGAAAAAGCTGCGGGAATCGAACGCACTACCATAATGCGATTGGGATTTATCACCTACCACTATACTACGTGATTTTCCTGGATGGTATAATGTAGTTTCTTTTTTAAAGGGTCTGATATGTGAATTATAAATTCATTATATTTGGAACCCTATACGATTAGGATAAATAGAGTATTTTTGAGTTGTATTATGTTTTGCGGTGAAAGATGAGTTTGTGGTAGAAATTTATTAATGGATAATACTCTAATTATAAATTATGTATATCTCCTTACAATCTTATGTAATCTCATAAATAAATTCCTCAACATTACGAAATAGAACTTAGAACAAAAATGTTTTCCTAGATGGTACCTAAGATCATCACAAATTTATGGCTTTGTGATTGCTGGCCTTTTCATAGCCATGTTCTCTACCACCCAGTAACACCCCGACCCCAGCTACCCAGAGTCGGTGCATTACTTTGTAACATTTGCATGATCACAAATGATCAAGTCTCGAAAGACCGATTAGTTTAGTAGCCTTGGAAACACTAGATACATTCATAAGTCTTTCATTACATAATAAAGTAAAAAAAAATATTATAATATGGTCTTCATAGTCCACACTCATATCCCTTTCTGACTATCCCTGCAGTTCATTCTTAAAATACTTCTTCACATCCTGGAAAATATTAAAACATTGAAAGGGGTGAGCTCAGATGCTCAGTAAGGATAACAATATTGAGGAAGCTTTCGAAAATAAACATTAACATTTAAGGAAATGTATAACTAAAACAAAAGCCTTTTTAAAATTTAACTTCAGCATAAAATGGAAAAAATAAAATTAAATAATGTCATTTACTTACTCACATGGATATTCTACTAGTCGAATAAAAACATGCAATATCAATAACCACTTTCATAATGATGGAATTCATAATGCCAGACTATCATAACCATGTAGTCAAGGCCTCGTGCCAAGACCACAAATAAGATTTTGTCAAGGACTCATGCCAAGACACTAGTTTGTCTCATGAGACCTACCGATGCATCGAGGATCTGTATCGGGCTCCACCCGTCACTTATTAAGTCCAATGCATTCCTCATATGAATAGGTATAAACATATCATAAACCATAACATAATTGTATCACATAAAACATGCATAAAGGAAACATAACATTTCCACATTTCAATCAAAATATATCAATACAACACATTTATATAATAAAAACACTTTCAAAACCATTTTCAATACCAAAATAAAAGAAAGTTAAAACTTTGTATTTATTTTTCATTAAAAAAAGTTATGGTTTGTAAAGGAATCCGAAACACAAATAATGGTCACGGTGGCAGAGAAGTCGTTGTCGCCACATACGTAAGAAAAAAATTCCTTTTGTTGTTTAGTAAAAAACTCTTTGTATAAAAAGATTCCTTTTGAATAAAAGTAAAAGTTAAAGGGGTTTATACACCATATAAAAGAAGTATGTGTATAAAACAAAATATGCCTCAATGAATGGAGATTGAGACGAAGTCCCTTAAAAGATCGTTTTTAAATAAAATATATCTATTATGTGTATTCACTATATGTACACATAAAGAAAGTATAAATAAAATATAGGATATAATAACATCATGACATAATTTGAAAGTAGGAGATTAACCCAAAGAATGGAAATTGGGTTAAGAAGTTCCCTTACCTCGTGTCCGAATTCACTCGACCGTTCTTTGATCTCCTGAATAATAAACTAGAGTTAATCTCTACCTTCTTAAGAACCTTTTTCATGTTCATTATTCCTTTTATATCCCTTATTACCATGTTATGAACATTATGTAATTATTTAAGTTTATAACTGTCATTTTGTCGATCTTAGGTACTTGAGTCAAAAATAAAATTCTTATAATTACAAGTTGTTCATGTGGTGATATATCCATTATATCCAGAATTATGTTCATGATGTAGATATCATATATATCATATATATCCAGTATATACATGAATTTATAATATTACATAACTTTTAGAGGTGAGAAATGAAATGCACCGTTCATGGAGACGGTAAGCCGTACGTACGCATGAACGCTACTTTCATTTCTATTTCGTATTTAATGGAATGATGTTATAATTATATAAAGGTATAATATAATTCCAGTATAATATAATGTATAATACCATTTACTCCATCCTTTATACATCCCACATATGGCATTAACGATTCAAATCACTTTGAGGGGGTGGTAGTCCGCACTTCCTAAAATGAAATTATCGCGTTTACCCATAATGGAAATCATAAATGTATGCCATAAATTAAAAATACATAAGATTAAGTAAAACATAAACATATTATATATCAAATATAAATATAGTGACATCTTAATGGCCACTTTTGAAGGTGTTATATGAGTGTTGAACAATCATCGTTTCGTGAGGCAGAAATTCGCCATCCAGAGAAACCGTATGTTCTTTAACCATTAGATGTAGGTGTGTGTAAGTTTAGCTCGAATACTCATTATAACAACATCCTAGTATATTTAGGATACTGGTGTTGTTACAAAAGAAAATAATAAAAAGAGTTTAGGGGGTTGGAGAAGAAAAATAAAATAAAAGAACACAAGAGAAGACATTACCTTAAAATTGGGTAACTCTTTTGATTTGTGCCAAAGGCTTTCTTGGGAAGAGTTCTGCCCAAAGTGAGGCGTCTAGGAGTAATAGGGGGAATTTGGGAGAGTATTTGGGCAGAGGTTGGCCGAGACAAATGGATTTAAAGTGTGAATAAGGTGGGAGTGGTGGGGGCCTTTTATAAGAGGAGAGGAGGGGCACTCTTGGAAAGTAAGGAAATTTTACATTATTATACAATCCTTTTCGGATTCTAAAGGTCCCAAACTTATATAATTCGAGGATAAGGTGATAAGGGTTCGAAATCTACCCATCCAATAGTCTTTTGACAAGTGTAAGCCTTCGATTTTACATTATCTTTTCATTTTATTAAAATCGTTAAATAATGAGGTCATCACTGCATCATCATGATGTCATAAATAATTTAATTTATTCAATGTATAAAAATTATAAAAAAAACTACTATGATGTAGGAAATCTTTTTATCTTTCCAATTAATATTTATAGTCAAAAAGATGACTTGTATAACCCCCTGTAAAAATTGTTTTAGTAAAACATTTCATGTTTTTGTCATTTTTTACTTTAACATTAAATAAAAGGTATTTATGTCATTTTCCAACTAAAGTGGCTCCATGGGGTCCCCAAGTTGACCCATGGATTGTCTTGGTCGGCCATGGCACATCCAATGAGGGTAGGACATGTGTCAAGCTCATCTCATATTATTAAAACATTATTTTTACCTTAAACTACACTAATTACCTCTAATCGCGATTAAGAACATAAAAGTTACTATTCACCAAAAATTATTTTAATCTCATTGAACCACATTTTACTTCTTAATGATAACCATGTATGTCGGATTTTTGAAATTCAAAACACAGAACTGGTAATATTTCATTTAAATGAAAAATCAGTTATTTAACTACCATTTAGTGGTTTCACTATTCATCAAAAATTGAAGTTTTTCAGAACAATGCCAAAATTTCACCCTAAGCTATAATTGATATTCTGAATTCAAAAATGATGTCTATTTTATGAAATTACAAACATATTGCATTAATTAATTTCATAATTAATTCCTGCTGTCACAACAAATAGCGTGTTTTTAAGAAACAATATATTTCAAAAGATTGACAATTGTTTATGTCTAATTTCAAAGTGAAATTAATTATAATGAACACCATTGGATAAAATGGTAAAAATATATTCTAATTATACTTTAAAACAACTCAATAGTATAACTTATCACTATAAACTATTTTGATTAAAAAATTTGTTTTAAGTATTTTTCACTATTCATAAAAATTTGGAAGTTCTTAGAAAATTACAAAAAATTCAACATAGGCTAATTTCAACATTCCGAATCCAAAAATGAAGTCCATTTTGAAATATAAAATATATATAATTTCAAAAAGTGGGTATTACTATTCATAATGGCTATTTTGATTAGTCGCGGTGTGTTAGAACTCGAACTTGCGTAAATTGTAAGCTATTGAATTATTGAAAGAGAGGTGTATCATTAAAGCTCGGGGTGGTACATTCTCCCCTCCTTCAATAAATTGCGTCCTCGCAATTTGAAATTCTTCTTTGAAAATAAAAGGTTGAAAATAGAAAATACCTTTGTGGAAAACCCACATCGGAAATAAGGTTAATAAAATTTGTCCTTAATAAGAGGGAATAGGAAATCAAAAAGTCACCACCAAATTATGATCTCAATAAGAAGAACATTGGTGGAAATTAAAGACATATAATTGGAGGAAAAAGGTAAATATTTATAGGGAGTGATTGAGGTCATCAATCACAAACAAGTGTAAAATTGAGGGCCTCAAAGCCTTCAATCTATATTGATTTAAAATATTATTAGTTCAACAAGATATAATGTATTAGGATAACACATTTTTTTGTTTTAATATCCCTTTACTAAAGTTTAAGAATTAATTTATTCATAGAATAAGAGATAGGTATATATATATTTATGCTTGACAAGTAGAGTTTCAACCTTCAACTAATTTCTACCATAACCTCATCTTTCACTCAAAAAGATACTAGAAATCAAAAATATTATATTTATCCTAATCGTACAAGGTTCATAATATTAACACATACCATTTAGATTAGAAAAACTATTTTTTAATAACCAGGGACTTCACGTAGTCCAGTGGTAGGCGATTAATCCCAATCGCACTATGGTTTTGGGTTCGATTCCCACAACTTTGTCTGACGCGATGGGTTGTCACTTGGTCTGCGTGTTGCCCTTTTTATAAATATCTAAAAATAACCTTAACAATAGTATCCGATGTAAAATATAATCCATTCCAACCATTATAGTTACCCAAAATACTTCTGTCCAACTCACAGTCCAAATTTTATGAGGAAGGTAAACATAATGAAGCTCCTTTTTTTCTGCGTAACAACATGTGAACACCTTCATCATTTATTCTTTTAAAACACTGCAACATACTGAATTACCATAAATCCTTATTGATTACATTCGTGATCCCTTATTCCTTATAGAAAACTAGATATACTCCTTCTATCCAAAAATGTTTACAAATCATTAATCAGTTTCAAGGATGTTAAGAATATCTAACATAATTTATCCAAATCAATCATGTATTATTCCAAAATCACTATCTCTGTATCAGAACCATATTATGGTTTATCTTTCTCTCAACCATATATTTTCCAAAAATTTAACCTGATGTGGAGTCACTTTTCTTGGTTCCACACAATCTCAAGTCCTTGATGAAATAGTACTGCATTATAATCCTTATGTACTCCATAATTATTATAACCAGTGCATTATTGATACAACACTCAAATGACAAAATTATTTAATAACAACATAAGAACTCTAATCATTCCTCCTCATCTATGGTAGTATCATAACTTGATTATTATCCAATAACATCATTTGGGGCATACTCTGATGATTTGAACATTGGTGGGCGTAGTGTCCCCACTCCTTGCAGATGAAGCATTGTACATTTGAAACCTTTTTCTTACCCTTGCAGTCATGCACTTGGTGTCCTTTTTCTCCACACTTATAACAAACTCCCATTCCCTTCAGGAAAATTCCATGGTGTTTCTTCCCACAATTATCATATATTGGAAAATTCTTCTTTTCCCTCGTCCCTTTATCCATCATTCTCTCTTCCATCCTTTTCTTCTCTTTCATCCCTTCAAATCCATAAGACTCAGAGAATTCTCTACTTATTTTATTAACACATGATACTATTTATTCATATGTTTATAACACATGGGAGACTATTTCTCTTCTAAATTTTGGCTTAATACCATGAAAGATATGATCCTTCTTACTCTTTGGATCATACGTATTGATGGAGTTCACATTCCTTCTACTGGGTGCCATTTCTATACAATGCCATAAACTAGGTTAGTTTATGAATCGAAATACATAATAACAAACTTGAAAACACTTAACATCAATTGAACTATTTATGGATATAATCCATAATAATAAAAATGTTTTCTTTCAGGAAGTATATACTCATAACCCTTCATAGTGGTTTGTATAGAAAATGTGAATTATCCTAAGCATATCCCCCGGGAGTGTCGTAACCAAGAGTGTAGCAAGGCCCGTTGTCGTGCACCAGTTCCTGTTCGAGTCTAGCTCAAAGAGGTGTTTTCGGGTTTTACCCCTAGGTACATCTGTGCCAGAGCCGCCTCTACCTACTCGTATCCAGACAGGGATGTATTTCTCGGAAAACTCACAACATCTCTATAATACCAAAATTATAGGATGTTCTTCTATACTAATCCTCAAAGTCTATCTTTGGGCTATGTGCTCTAATCAGAGTTTATCTAAATCTAGCTTCCAAGGTTAGTACTAAACTGTCTCTGATACCAACTGTAACGCCCCGACCCCAGCTACCCAGAGTCGGTGCATTACTTCGTAACATTGGCATGATCACAAATGATCAAGTCTCAAAAGACCGATTAGTTTAGTATCCTTTGAAACACTAGATACATTCATAAGTCTTTCATTACATCATAAAGTATAAAAAACTATAATAACATGGTCTTCATAGTCCACACTCATATCCCTTTCTGACTATCCCTGCTGGTCATTCATAAAATACTTCTTCACATCCTGGAAAATATTAAAACATTGAAAGGGGTGAGCTCAGATGCTCAGTAAGGATAACAATATTGAGGAAGCTTTAGAAAATAAACATTAACATTTAAGGCAATGTATAACTAAAACAAAAGCCTTTTTAAACTTTATCTTCAGCATAAAATGGTAAAATAAAATTAAATAATGCCATTTACTTACTCACATGGATATTCTACTAGTCTAATAATCACATGAAATATCAATAACCACTTTCATAATGATAGAATACATAATGCCAGACTATCATAACCACGTAGTCAAGGACTCATGCCAAGACCACAAATAAGATTTTGTCAAGGCCTCATGCCAAGACACTAGTTTGTCTCATGAGACCTATCGATGCATCGAGGAGCTGTAGTGGGCTCCACCCGTCACTTATTATGTCCAATTCATTCCTCATATGAATAGGTATAAACATATCATAAACCATAACATAATTGTATCACATAAAACATGCATAAAGGAAACATAACATTTCCACATTTCAATCACAAGATATCAATACAACACATTGATATAATAAAAACACTTTCAAAACCATTTTCAATACCAAAATAAAAGAAAGTTAAAACTTTGTATTTATTTTTCATTAAAAAAAGTTATGGCTTGTAAAGGAAGCAGAAACTCAAATAATGGTCTCGGCGGCGGAGAAGTCATTGTCGCCGCATACGTAAGAAAAACATTCCTTTTGTAGTTTAGTAAAAATGCTTCGTATAAAAAGATTCCTTTTGAATAAAAGTAAAAGTCAAAGGGGTTTATACACCATATAAAAGAAGTATGTGTATAAAACAAAATATGCCTTAATGAATGGAGATTGAGACGAAGTCCCTTAAAAGATCATTTTTAAATAAAATATATCTATTATGTGTATTCATTATATGTACACATAAAGAAAGTATAAATAAAAGATAGGACATAATAACATCATGACAGAATTTGAAAGTAGGAGATTAACCCAAAGAATGGAAATTGGGTTAAGAAGTTCCCTTACCTCGTGTCCGAATTCACTCGACCGTTCTTTGATCTCCTAAATAATAAAATAGAGTTAATCTCTACCTTCTTAAGAAACTTTTTCATGTTCATTATTCCTTTTATATCCCTTATTACCATGTTATGAACATTATGTAATTATTTAAGTTTATAACGGTCATTTTGTCGATCTTAGGTACTTGAGTCAAAAATAAAATTCTTATAATTACAAGTTGTTCATGTGGTGATATATCCATTATATCCAGAATTGTGTTCATGATGTAGATATCATATATATAATATATATCCAGTATATACATGCATTTATAATATTACATAACTTTTAGAGGTAAGAAATGAAATGCACCGTTCATGGAGACGGTAAGCCGTACGTACGCATGAACGCTACTTTCATTTCTATTTCGTAATTAATGGAATGATGTTATAATTATATAAAGGTATAATATAATTCCAGTATAATATAATGTATAATACCATTTATTCCATCCTTTATACATCCCACATATGGCATTAATGATTCAAATCACTTTGAGGGGGCGGTAGTCCGCACTTCTTAAAATGAAATTATCGCGTTTACCCATAATGGAAATCATAAAGGTATGCCATAAATGAAAAATACAGAAGATTAAGTAAAACATAAACATATTATATATCATATATAAATATAGTGACATCTTAATATCCACCTTAGAAGGTGTTATATGAGTGTTGAACAATCATCGTTTCGTGAGGCAGAAACTCGCCATCCACAGAAATCGTATGTTCTTTAACCATTAGATGTAGGTGTGTGTAAGTTTATCTCTAATACTCATTATAACAACATCCTAGTATATTGAGTATACTGGTTTTGTTACAAAAGAAAATAATAAAAAGATTTTAGGGGGTTGGAGAAGAAAAATAAAATAAAAGAACACAAGAGAAGACATTACCTTAAAATTGGGTAACTCTTTTGATTTGAGCCAAAGGCTTCCTTGGGAAGAGTTATGCCCAAAGTGAGGCTTCTAGGAGTAATAGGGGGAATTTGGAAGAGTATTTGGGCATAGGTTGGCCGAGACAAATGGCATGAATGTGTGAATAAGGTGGGAGTGGTGGGGGCCTTTTATAAGAGGAGAGGAGGGGCACTCTTGGAAAGTAAGGAAATTTTACATTATTATACAATGCTTTTCGGATTCTAAAGGTCCCAAACTTATATAATTGGAGGATAAGGTAATAAGGGTTCTAAATCTACCCATAAAATAGTCTTTGGACAAGTTTAAGCCTTGGAGTTTACATTATCATTTCATTTTATTAAAATCGTTAAATAATGAGGTCATCGCTGCATCATCATGATGTCATAAATAATTTAA
Organism: Viscum album; assembly: GCA_963277665.1. Lineage (NCBI taxonomy): Eukaryota > Viridiplantae > Streptophyta > Magnoliopsida > Santalales > Viscaceae > Viscum > Viscum album. The sequence continues at coordinate 425,750,387 of OY728134.1, forward strand.
TTTATTCAATGTATAAAAATTATAAAAAAATACTATGATGTAGGAAATCTTTTTAGCTTTCTAATTAATATTTATAGTCAAAACTATGACTTGTATAACCCCATGTAAAAATTGTTTTAGTAAAACATTTCATGTTTGTGTCATTTTTTACTTTAACATTAAATAAAAGGTATTTATGTCATTTTCCAACTAAAGTGGCTCCATGGGGTCCCCAAGTTGACCCATGGATTTTATTGGTCGTCCATGGCACATCCAATGAGGTTAGGACATGTGTCAAGCTCATCTCATATTATTAAAACATTATTTTTACCTTAAACTACACTAATTACCTCTAATCGCGATTAAGAACTTAAAAGTTACTATTCACCAAAATTATTTTAATCTCATTGAACCAAATTTTACTTCTTAATGACAAACATGTATGTAGGATTTTTGAAATTCAAAACACAAAAGTGGTAATATTTCATTTAAACGAAAAATCAGTTATTTAACTACCACTTAGTGGTTTCACTATTCATCAAAAATTGAAGTTTTTCAGAACAATGCCAAAATTTCACCCTAAGCTATAATTGATATTCTGAATTCAAAAATGATGTCTATTTTATGAAATTACAAACATATTTCATTAATTAATTTCATAATTAATTCCCACTGTCACAACAAATAGCGTGTTTTTAAGAAACAATATATATCAAAAGATTGACAATTGTTTATGTCTAATTTCAAAGTGAAATTAATTCTAATGAAAACCATTGGATAAAATGGTAAAAATATATTCTAATTATACTTTAAAACCACTCAATATTATTACTTATCACTATAAATTATTTTGATTAAAAAAATTGTTTTAAGTATTTTTCACTATTCATAAAAATTTGGAAGTTCTCAGAAAATTACAAAAAATTCAACATAGGCTAATTTCGACATTCCGAATCCAAAAATGAAGTCCATTTTGAAATATAAAATATATATAATTTCAAAAAGTGGGTATTACTATTCATAATGGCTATTTTGATTAGTCGCGGTGTGTTAGAACTCGAACTTGCGTAAAATGAAAGCTATTGAATTATTGAAAGAGAGGTGTATCGTTAAAGCTCGGGGTGTTACACACTCTCAATTAGATATTGATGTCTAGATTTCTCTTCCATATCCATGTATTCCTACATGGAACCATAGTATGTGTTATTTTTGGTAACCTTCATACTTACCACTCTTTATTTTAAATAGAGGCCTCATTAATCCATTTTTCGATGAGGGATTTCAACTAAGATATTATGAAATGTCAACCCCAATTTTCCAATACCTAGCATAAATTACTAGGACTCACTTTATTTAAGGAGGTGAGAATGTAACACCCCATGATTCCATGGTATGCTTCTCTTTGAATAATATAGTAGCGTGTGTTGTATACAACTTCGAGTTCTAACACACACCACAACCAATCAAACTAGCCGTTATAAATAGTAATACCCACTTTTTGAAATTTTATACATTTTATCATTCAAAATGGACTTTATTTTTGGATTTTTAATATCAAAATTATCATAGGGTGAATCTTTGGTACTTTTCTGACAACTTTCATATTTTGATGAATAGTGAAAATTACTAAATTTTAATTAAAAACAACTATTTTAATCGAAATAATTAATAGTGATAAATTATGAATTTGAGTGATTTTAAAGTATTTTTATAATATATTTTTACCATTTAATCCAATTTTGGTCATTGGGCATAATTTCATATTGAAAATGGACATAAACATGTGTCAATCCATTGATAGTAATTGTTTCTTAAAAACACGTTTTTTATTTTGATAGCAGGAATTAATTTTAAATTAATATCTACCACTTCTGTGTTTTGAATTTCGAAAAATGGATTCCATATTTGGAATCAGGACAACCAAATTTTTTTAAATTGGTAAGTCTTATTTATAGACATTTTGAATAATTATATCGGTAAATATTTCATTTACCATGGTTAAAGGGTTAATCAGGTAAATAAGGGTAAAAAATAATATTATAATAATATTAAATTACCCTAAAATGTGTCCTAAACCTATCAGTTGATACATTTCCGACCATGGTCATCTTTGGGTCGATTTTGGGACCCCATGGAGCCACCTGTAAGTTATAATGACACTTTATATTGATTAAGTTAAAGTAAATACAAAAATGACATAAGCATATATCTTTTAGCAAAACAATTTTTACATAGGGTTATATATGTTATATTTTAGACTATAAATATTCATTAGAAATATAAAATTATTTCCTATATAATGGTATTTTATTTATAATTTTTAGACATTGAATAATTAAATTTATTTATGACACAATAATGATGCAGTATTTTCTTTATTAATGAATGAATCAAATAATTGGCATTATAAATGTTAAAATAAATATAATTTGAATGTTTTGATGACATAAACAAATTTTATTGGTTAATATGACATGATAGTATTGCTTAAAGAATTTTTTTTTGATTTAATAAAGTTGTTAAGACTTTAACAAAAAAATCAATTATTGAACGGTGTCAAAATTGACATAAATGAGTTTTTAAAACAAATATTATATTATTAATTGATATTCTATTCCAAAAAATCTAAGGATCAGTAAAAGGACTTATATAATAATATTTGTATCATTAATGGACCACTTGGGGGGTCGTTTGGAAGTATATAGTATGTTTTTTAACTGTATAATATAAAAATACAAAGTGACATGGTAAATGTAAAACTAATTAACTAAGAGTTAAAACTAAAAGATAAGGTTAATAAAGTGACCCAAACCTATCTAAAACCAATTGGTTGAGTTTTTTTGACCTATCCCACCCTTATACTTTGAATAATCCACTTTGGAGACATTATAAACTGAATATGAATTTATTATAAAATAATATTTCTATCTTTTCCTAAGGTTCCTGTCACCCCTCTTATAAAAGGGCACTCTCTATTCTCTCAAATTATTACCCCCAAAGCCTTTTGGCTCAGCCAGAATCTGTCCAAATACTCTCTAACCTTCCCTAAATTAGTCCTAGAGGCATTCCTTTAGTCATAAAGCCAACATAGGGATCCCTTTTGATCAAATCAAAAAGAAGAACCCAAAGAAAAGGTAATGATTTCACCACCCTCTTTCAAGTTCCTTTCTTCTTCCACTTCTTCTTTCTTTTTTATTTCCATTATAAAATAACAAATCCAGTATCTTATATATAATGTGATGTTATTAAAAATATGTTACAACCATATTTATTATTCTATCCATCCTTTGAATGACATGCCACCATATGTGCGTACGTACAGCCTACCGTCTCCACGTCGTGGTGTAATTGTTATTCAATACATTATTATTTGGATGGGTATGATAATGATGTTTAATTGATTTAAACAATAAATATAACATGATAATGATTCTGTATATATTATATACCATCCAATTATATATTATTATTTTATCAAAATATTGATATTGTCGCTCGTACGTACGTACGGACTACCGTCTCCACGAACGCGATGAGAATCATTCCCCATCATATCCATTCAAGAATAATTTTCATTTGATGATTAAAAATAATGTTTAAAGAATTGATATCATTCTGGATATGAATAAGATACATCCCAACCATAATTATTATGACTCATATTACAAAGAATACAAAGAAAAATGAATCTATTAACACCTGAAACGATGATAATACTAAGATATTATTAATAAAGCAATGTTAAAAGATCATATATGATATAATATTAATGTATATGATTCATGTATAATTTAATAACAATAATTTAACCATTATAAAAAAGGTTAACCTACCCTCTACAATATAAAAGTACAAGGTAAGGGTTTATTTCACAATCTCTTCATTATCCGAGGTTTTTTATGCGTAATTATCAACTGGGACCTCTTTATCATCCACATCCATGATTCTTAAGAATGTATTTCAAATCATTCTTACTATTTTATAGACTATGGGTTAAATTCATTTATACCTTTGTTTGACCTTTTATAAGATGTTTATAAAGGGATCTCTCCATCATTTTCCAAACATGGTCCTTTTTAAACTTTTCGACAAAATTAAGGTAAGAATGTATTTTTTTAACTTATATGGCGGGTGCAGCTATTTTCCACCGTTATAAAATCATCGAATCTTACCTTATATTTTTTTTAAAGGTTGGGGCCGAAGCCTCATTTTTTATTAATAAAGCAAAGCAAAGACCTCTTTTAACTTGGTAGAGGGAGACCCATTACATAGCCCGAAGGCCCAGTGGGCTAGTAGCCCATTACATAGCCCGTAGGCCCAAATTTTTGCCCAAATTCCTATTCTGTGAATAGTAACTCGGCTGCTATAGTACCGCTGCCGCTACAGTGCCCTGCCACCGCTACAGTACCCGCCGATCAATAGTACCATCGCTGCTACAGTACCCGCTACAGTGATTCTACAGTAACCTCCGCCCAATGGGTTTTGAACCCCCATTTTTCATGTAGTATTACGGGGTGCTTACCACTTAGCCAAACCCCAACTACATGAATCTTACCTTATATGATTATAAGAATATTTTAAAATTAAATGTTTTCTTTTATAATTATCTGACTCTTAAATGATTTCAAAAAAGTGATATGTCTCTCAAATAGTTTTGATTTCATCTATGTCAACATCATTTTAAATGTTTAATTATTTATTCTTCTAAACCATTCTCAATAATGTCCATGTTTTCAAAATGGTTTTAAGGATTTATTTAAATGGATATGAATGTTTTAGAATGTTAATTACTTTAAAAACATTCAAATTGGTATGGGACACTTTCATTCAAAAATGTCTTTAAATGTTTTCCTTTCTAAATTGTGTGACTTTTAAATGTTTTCATGAAAAGGGATATTTCAATAAAAGAGTTTTACAAATAATTTCCATATACGTCCAATCCTTTAATGGATTTTAAACTTTTTTTGAAGTTGATTTATCATGATACAAAACTTCCATATTGTATTGATGTTTTTGTGTTATCTTTGACTGTGGCTGTGTTATTTTGATACCATTCATGGTTTATTGTTAAAGTATTGACATTTCGTATCCTAGTTATTATACGAATGTTTATGTTATGTTTCAACCTTTTCATATGAGAAATGTATTGGACATATTAAGTGACGGGTGGAGCCCGCTTTAACTCCCCGATGCATCGGTAGGTCTCATGAGATAACTAGATGTGGAATTGGCCAAGGCCTTTTCCCAATTTGATTTATGGTTTTGGCCAAGGCCTTAATCATTTTTAGACGTCTTGGCCAAGGCCTTCAATAAATGTTTCAGAATGTCTGGCATTATACATTCCCTCATTATAGAAATAATATTGATGGTTCATGTGGTCATTCCACTAGTAGAATACCCAATATTATGTTTTATTATTTAATTATTTACTCAGCTAATATTCTTTCCATAAAAGTATTCATGTTTATTATTGGTAAAGGAATGCTATTTCAATTATTCACCATGCTTAATATTTATGTTATTTTCCACTGTATTGCTTACCCTTACTGAGCGTTTGAGCTCACCACTTTCTATGTTTTATTTTTTCCAAGATTCCAAGAAGTGTATTATGATTGATATGCAGGGTTAAGATATGGGAATAATGGCATTCATAAAAGATTATTTATGTTGTGTTGAATTTTATAAAGTGTAATGTAACATTCATGTATGTAATCTATTTTCCAATATTGCTAAACTAATCGGTCCTTCGGGACTTGATTCCTTGTAATCTTGCCAATTTATTAAAATAATGCACCGAGTCTCAGTAACTAGGGTCGGGACGTTACACCTAGTCTCATGTCTACTAGACTAAAATAATAAGACAAGGAAGAGAAAGGTTCTAATACCCCATTATAACATCCTGACCTAACTTACCACTATGAAAGTAGTCGAACTGGTGGGTCACATATCCTCAAGAACACCTCATCATATGCTAGAGGCTTCTGACTAACAGTGAGGGTGTAAGGAGGTGGTAAAGAATATATTCTACCTTAAAGATCAGATTAGCACATCGGTATAATAGAAGTAAATAACAAAATGTAGTAGAAGAAGTAGAAATTGAAGGACTAATAGTAGTGGAAGAAAAATATAACAACTGAGTAAAATTATGATCAACGCCAATGTATAAAATTCATGAATTTCCTGATGATGATGCATAACAAAAATAGCATACATAAATCATGAATCATGATACAATACAGAAAAAAAAAAGAAAAGAAAAGAGAAGTAAAGTCACAAGTGTGATCTCCACAAGAATACTAATATCTATCTCAGTCATGTTCTCCTACCTACAAGGTACAAGCATAAAATTATAAGAAAAGGTTAATGGTCATGAGAACTTGAGATATACTTAGGTACCCAAGAGTAATGGTTGTTTGAACAGGGTATGCGATATAAATCTTAGTAGGTTACCACCCATGATTCCTATAGCTAATATATCCTGTATAGTATAATGTTAAACAACTTTCCAGTATACAGAAATAATAAGCATTGATGAATAAATAAACAAACACTGGTCAGCTCAAGTTCAATGGGACACCTGGAAGACTCTACCTACTTCAGATCACTGCCATAAATATTCTGATCAAAAACTATATATATATATAGTAATAATATATATTTTATTGATTTCTATTATATACACCTATAAGAACCAAGTACATAAGGACGTAAGTGGTCATGTACCTCGAATACTAGTACTTTGTAGACTAAGGTATACATCAATCATCTATAACCAGTTTGAACGAGCCTGTAAGATCATGAAATATGGTACATTCTATATATCTCATACTGAGTGGGAGATTTCATAATCATCACTCCAGATGGTAAGTGTGTCTTCATGTCAAAACTCATGTAGTAGTGAGTGTTTCGTCATGTCAACATTCAATAAGGGACATGGTGTGTCATTCCCACTATCCATATAGTATCACTAGTGTGAGATGCCATGTATCAACACATGATGTAAGGGAACATGATTCTTCCATTATCAACTACACCATTACCATTATCCCACAACCTATATCAAGTCATAATCATATAATAATAACAATCGAAGACATTGGCCATTATCCTTCATGATTTATATATAATAATCCCAATTAACATTAAGGGCATCACATTTAGAACAATTTACATAATCTTGCCTTATCTAATTATAACCAGAGGCATGATCATACCACCCAAATTAAGTCCATCTTAATGAAACCATTTAATTTATTCAAGGCAAAAGAATACACCACGAATAATCTTATAAAACTAATACATTCCATTTAAATTAATTAATAAATTTTAAGGAATGAATTCCATCATGACTATCCATTCTATTTAATATAATTTCTTAACCCATGCTCATTTAGATAAATCAAGTGGTGTGGTCATACCAAATATTTCAATTAAATTCAAAACATTTTGTTTAATCTAATAAATATATTCCCAATAAACTAAAAGGCTCAAAGTGGTACATAGAAGGTACCCTATTCCTTTGGGAAGACCACCCACAGGAGAAATCCTATTTATTGAGAAATTTGTTCCCTTAGAAGAGGCTTAGTCCATTTTTCATTTAAGTAGCAGTGTGCCACATGTTTATTTTGAAGGTGAAATGGTTCAATGATTATTTATATCGAATTTGGGAAACTCCAAGAAAAAATAAAAAAAGTGTTCATTTATTAAACATGACTTATTTCAAATAATAAAGGTATAAGGGACTATCCATGACATAAGGCCAAACAATATGAAATTCCTTAATCATAAATTTGTAATTTTGAATAAAAAGTACCTATTTTTAGGGGTTTTATTATAAAATCATTACATTATTTATCAACAATTCAATTAGCATAAATAAAAACCACATTCAAACATCATAATTCAATTCTCATTAAAGATTCATTTTAGAAAAAGCTACCCCAAATGGAAATTCAATTCATAAAGGTTCAACATGGAATTTGGGAGGTGCCATCATCATTTAGTAAATTCCATATAATGTGTAATTTCATTATTAATCTAAGTCTAACACTTATAAGTAAATCTATCCATTTGAAAAATTAGATTGAAGATAACATATTTAAGACAAAGCACAAAAAATGGGTGATTGTGATCAATATTTACAACCTCAAATTAAATAAAAAATATAAATGGGAGTAATACTAGGTGAATAAAGAAACATAGATTGAAGAAAACTTGTTTATGGAAAATCATGACAAAGTCTGGTTTGTGGCGCAACTGCACAACTTATAAAATGATGGAAACTTGTGGAAAATCCATTGACCACCAACCTTATGATTATGAAACATTATTCATCTAATATCAAGCTCTGATTTCATCATATTTAGAAGAAATCAATGAAATTTACATTCACCCTAAAAATTGGGGAAATGTTAATACACCTCGATAACTCAATCGAAATAATATTAAATGAAGAAAGGTTTAAAAGGAGACAATATCATACTGATGCAGATCCATAGAGACTGAAAGAGTTCAATTAAAATGTCATATGGAGTAGATCACTTTATTCCTAGAATATGATTGAGGAGAAAGGAAATGGTGCATAAAAATAGGCTAATATGGTTGGATGATGTTGAAGAAAGAAGAAAAACAAGAAAATATAAACTCATTGAGGGAAAAATCTAATTTCACCCTAAAAATTAGACCGCACTGTTTGGGAAATATGGTTTACAAACCATGTGCCAACTGTGCGACTCGCTTTGATTAGAAAACCTACCCTATATGGTTTTCCCCGCACTATTACCCTAACAGTGCTCCAAACCTGTGATGAATAACGAACAGGTACTGCTTAAGTGGCACTAAACATGTGAGATTGACACAAATTTGGGGAAACCATGAATATCCCATCTTCTTCCCATACGCTCCTCTAGTTCATGCAGTACATTTTGAAGTCTAGGGCTACACAGTTTTAGAAAAAACATGTACCCTATTCAAACCATTTAACCTTCTAGTTTTTGAGGCCTAGCACTACCAAATCTCAATGGAGCACCTAGGGAATATCTTGTACTTCACCCAAGTCTGAAAAAGCACATTGTGGTGTTCCAACTCTTAGAATTATGTTTTGAAACTTAGTTCAATGAACCCACTCTCCAGCAAATGCTAAGGTTCAAATTCCATTGAATTTTTTCCTTGGATAAAAAACATGTGTCGTTAAACATGCTAAGATTATTCCATTAGCTTGATCGATTTCATGAATATTCTATTTATCATTTGAAATAGGTAGCTCAACACTTGGATCATGAGATACACTAATACCCACTCTCACATAACATGTTGGAAGTTGTATATTGTGTGGATTAAATTCATGGATATTGAACACGGTATCCCTCTCAATAACGATATGGATTGGTGTTGATACATAAATATAATAATCATTTTCACCCTATATAATATTAGTACAAGAAAGGTATATATGTCCGACTGATTCACATTTCATAGAAACAATTATGAGGATATTGATTACCTCATCTAAGATAGAGGGTAATGTATTACCTCAAAGGTGGTTAGGGTGGTTTGGGGGATATTTATGTATTGGTGTTTCTTGATTTGTGTCTTATATTCAATTAATCCCCATAATAAATATCTAGAAAATTATACTTCCAATTATATTTTTATTAAACAGTAGTTAATCATTCCTACATCTCTTCTATTTTTTTATATTTTTCCCCTTTTTTCTCAAAATATGTTACGGGTGTCACACCCAAACCCACACCTCTGATGAGACCATACTATTCATTTCACTTCAAGGCCACTGATATTAGTTGTTTATCCAGAATAGCTGATGATGATTCGTATGTCTAATTAGAATAAAAATTATTGGAAAATGAATAATAATTGTTATGTAATACTAATTTAAAGAAAAATTAATTTTTATTATGTCATACTTACCCATGATTGCCACATTTTTATCTATTTTCATATATTATAACCCCATATTTATTTTCACGTGCCTCCTTTCATAGCACATGATGTGTAATAGAAGCATATTTGGATTTGGATTCTTCAATTTGCATATAAACATAGTAACATAATTATGTTTTTGTTTAATGTCACATAAAAGTATTAATGTATATTTAAAATACGTACAAATTTTTGTTAAGTAAAGCATACCCCATCCTTGATTTATGGTAGGGGTACATTGGTATTTCTTCCCATTTCTTTTTTTAAAAAAAATATGATATTTCTTAAATAAAAAATTCTTAATCAAGGTATTTAATACACATACTATAAAATAATGGATTACCATACACAATTTACCAAAAGATATGTATCCTCAAAACGCCTTGTAAACTTATATCATGCTTCTTAGATTATCAGCTGTGCATACATTTTCAATGGGTGTAGGTATATTTTTCCTTCAACATCTTTGAGATGAAACTTTTTTTGAATTTTACTAAAGCCTTTTTGATCCTTTTCAGTAAGAATTTATAAGAATTTATTTTGATCTACTATAAATGCACTCTAAATGAGATAATGAAGAGTAATTAAATGTTTAATTATTATATCTTCACTAAAATAAAGAAGGAATATCCTAATATTACCCCAATATCTTCCCAAATTAATGTATTAAGAATGTGCACAACATGTTTCCTTGAATATATATCAATCAAAAAACACTACTGAGTAGTGAGAACAATGAAACTACTTAACACGGCCTTGTTGGGGTTAACATATGGGTTGCACACATTCCATCCAACCTCTAATTTTATGCCTTTTCACATTAATAATTCTTACTAACACCATCACACTACAATGAACTTATTTTTTATGGTACATCGATTTATTTTCTTTTACCATTTCCTTGAGTTCAATATCATTAATATGTTGTTCTTCTATATTGGTAGCATTGACATGTTAAAATTTTTGTTGTTCCTCTGCACTACGAGAACCAGCAGGTTGTGAAAACTATTGTTCCTCATTATTGGGAGTATCAATACGTGTAGAAGTAATTATCAATAGAAGTGGTTCAATATTTAATTTAGATTACATAAATGTATCAATGAAAAAATAATAATATAAGGTAGAATAATGAATATTACAAAATATAACATGATTATTGAAATATATTATTTATATTTTAAAGGGACTTTACCCCTTTATCAACTATTCAAATCCGTTCATTATGGTATCCCCTAACAAACCAGACATCATCCACATTGGGACTGCTGTGGAATGATTGTGATGTCCAAATGAAAGGGTCATCGTCAGTTGAATTTTCATTTATACCATCAGTGGTTATGGTTGATAACAGGAGAATTGACCTCTTTCAAGTTACATGATGTGGAACATAAAATACTTGTACTTATTATGCTATAATTATAAACGATTCTTTTTTATACCATTTCTTACTAAAATCCACTTTCATGAATTGCAATTCATCTATCTTAATAGAACTCCTTTTATCAACTCACTTGCATTGAAAATTTTTCACTTGGAATGTTTTATAATCCAACTCCCATATTTTTTATGATTCCAAAGTGTGACATATTTTCATAGATTCTATTTTTATCTGTGGTACCAGATACATGAATTTCTTCATCCATAAGTGTAACTCTATTATTTTTATTGGTATTACATTCATAATGTTCATTAGTATAGAACATATAACCACTCATTACATAATAATTATATGAAAATACATGTACACATGGTCCTCTAGATATCCATCAATGTTGTTCTAAAAATGAATCTGTATTTTTCATCTAACTCTTTAAAAATATAGGCTTAAAACCATTCGATAATCTATTTATTATGTGTATTTTATATTCACCCTTCATACCTTGATGGATTAAAATTCATTGGAATTTATTTTTGGGTTTCAAAATATGGGGAAACCTCTAAACTATTATTAAAAACATAAATTTGGGCATGATTTTGATATGTAAAAGTCATTCTAAAAACATCTATTCTAGAAATTTCATCACCTACAAGCCACCCAGTGTGATGAGACTTCAGTAGACCAATGATTTCCACATCCAGATGGTAGTTGGTAAAGATCTCAATAGCTTCCTCAATATTATATCAATCAATAATACAACCTTATGGATGAATTTTCTTATTGACATACCCTTTCAAAATCATTATATGTTGTTCATTGAGGTACATACATCTATAATGTATAGGACCACATAGTTGAATCTCTCTTAAAAAATGAACCATCATGTGAACCATCATATAAAATAATTCTACTGGGAATAACAATTCCAATTCACATAATATGATGGAAATATCTGTTTCTATAGTTATAATTTTGTGGGTCTATATCCTTGATGCATGTAGCTTTGAAAAAAAATAGATCTTGGTTAATGTATGATGAAATTTCTTCATAAAATGTAAAGTGAATCTATAAGTATTAGATATTTCACCAAAACATAATCTTCATTTGATTTCAAACCCTCTAACTTTAATTAAATCATTGATATGATATTATGGATATTTTATGAATAAACCTTTAAAACCATTAAATCATTTAAAAAGAAGAAAAATTGATATCTATCCTTCCTAGAAAGTGCTTAAGTAGCTGGAGAAAGAAAATTATATTTTTGACCCTTAACTGGTGCTAAGTCTTCCTATATTCCCATGTCAATCATGTACAATGAGCCTTTACTCCAACCTTTATTTTTTTAGGTTCATTTAGTAGCATGAAAATTAAACCATCACATACATTTTTTAACATGAATGACATCATGAAAATGAATGATGTAAAAACAATTACAATATAGGAATTCCAAAAAAAACTGATTCCTTTTTTCAAATAGGTTCTCATAAGGATTTTTGAAAAAATGATTTTAAAAAATTAGTGTCTATATCTTTTACTTTCTCAAATATATGATCTCTTTTTAGTTGAGATAGTGTAGTACATACTTCTGAAATTCCATCAAATGATGTCATCCACGATTGATACTTATATTGTTGGGCTATAAATCCATCATGACTTGTAAACACAGTCATTAAGGAATGGTTCACCCTAATTTACTATGAACCATGTTCCCAAATGATACATTCTTTATTTCTTTTAATTTATTATTAGGAAAATTTTATATAAGCAGGAAATTCGTTTACCATCCTGTAAAAATTCATTTCTTTATGAATAATAAAATGTAACACATGAATCCAAAAATAATTTCAAATGTTCGATCAATGGAGCCAAATAAACATCAATATCATTACCTGGGTGTTTTGGTCCTAATATAAGAATCTATAACATAATATATTTTCATTTTATGCATAACCACAAAAGAAGGGTTGTAATTTACCAACATAACTGGCCATGTACTGCAATAGATGCTATGTAAACCAAAAGGATACACTCCAACTTTATATAGAACAAGATGAAGTTTTCTCCACTCATTTCCCAATATGGGAAACTCGTGGTCAATCATATTCCTATAAGGAGTCCTCTGGGTGATGATGTTTTGAAAAAAATTATATCTTCATTCCACATTAATTTTTTTATAGCCTTCTCACTTACTTGTAGGCAACTAAACTATGGAATGGTTCAAAAGTTCCATAAAAATTTCATAAGACCAGAATCAGCATTCTGAAATCATGAATCACCACACTTTGGGAAATCTTTATGTGATTTTTGTTCCTTTATAAAAAGTAAAAAATCATTTTTATAGTCATGTTCTTGTTCAGAGATAATACCCACTAAACATAGCATTCATTTAGAGTCATATGTTTTTCTAGGAAGACTATTATCATATTTGATCATATCATTCAATAGACCAAGTAGTCTAGTAAAACTACGGTGACTTAATTCGTTACTAATTTATAAATTATAAATCTTCAGTATGGATTAAAATGTTGTTTATTTAGGACCACTAGTATACATCGACATATTTTCACAACTTTTTAACTTCTCATAAAATTTTGGAAAATCATGATGTTAATCTTCAATTGTATTTTTCATTTCCTCAATAAAATCTTCCTCATCCTTCACACCTATAATCACATCCTCAATACGGTCTTCTTCATTTTTTACACTTGTAATCATATTAGATGATCCATAAAAAATATTCATATCCCAATCACCAGCTACATTCACTTTTTTCTCATTTTTAGTCCATAATTTATAAATTTGATCTATTCCATGACAAATAAAGTGTTATTATAACTCTCCGGAAATAATTTGACTAAAAAATCATTGTAAACACGAATAAAGGATTGTAGAATGGTCATATGCATGATATTTTGAAAACATGACGAACTCTTTCACCCAATCTTCATAATCTTTTGTTATTTTATTTTCATACATCCATTTTTAATTCAAATCCATCATATTTGCTTCAGTAATATTAATATTCATAAAAATAAATAAATACAAAAAAGGATAATATCAAATAAAAGGAACATAATATTTTAATGTTACAAATAATTTCAGCATGCTTTGAAGTAAATGACTAATTTAATTTAAGAAAATATTTACTCCAATCCTTTGAGGTATTGTCCAAAAAATTTGTCCACAATGATAAATAATACACGATGTGAGATTACTATTTCTTAGGGTAGTTTAAGAAACATTTTTTCATGTAAATAAGACATGGGGGATGAGTCTTAAGAAATAAATGAAATAATAACTATCTAAGAGATGAAGTTGATGAGGATGAAAGTTGTCACCTTAAATATAAATGTTCCCAAGCTAGGGATTTGTTGAGGCATTGTGAAAAAATTCATTATTTTGTTGTCAATGTTAAAAAAACAGCAGAAATAGTCTAATCCCTACAAGGGGCTCCTTGATTGGTGAGATCACGAGAAGACTTAGTTATATGGTCTTACAGACACTCATGTCGAGGAAACCATTCTAGTTTCAAAGTTCAACAAAATCATTCAATTACCACATAAAAAGGGAAATGAATTTGATCCAAGGAATGCATTTTAGTTTCTCTTATCTTCCTCTGAGTTCATGGTTGTAGCAGTGGGGTCATGAAGAATATCCTATGGGTTGGATAGAGTTAGTGTCATGCCCCTTCCATGTGATAAGTTATCCCTTCCCTAGAATTTTAAATTTTTCCTTGGTTAGGTTGGAGTGGATGATTTCTTTGGATGCTACCAAGGTAATACATCATTTCCCTTTTCGAGTTTCATACTTCATATAAAAAAACCAATCCATAATTTTGTGGATGTATTTTTAAAATAGTTCAGTTACCAAAGTGAAAATATAATTCATGTGGGAAATGTGGGAAATTCATTCAACATACGTATTAACATAGTAATCCCATTATGGAATAGACAACTTGATAATATTAGAAAAAAAACATGATGAGGATTATATAAGGAGAAAATGTTTATGAGCTATCAATACTAAAAAGAGAAAATAATATGATGTATTAAACTTGACTAAAGGGGAAATCATTAAATAATCACATAATAATTTAGAGATAAAATCTTCCCAATAATATAATTTCACTTATTTATATAATTATAGGGCCATGTGAAATTAATCAAAAAATGGAGAGAAGTGTATTATTTCCATTATTAATAAAATTATATAAATTAGATCTATTTTCTTTGTGAAATATAAATCACAGTATCTAAATATTTTTTAATTTTTTATAATATAAGTAGAGAAGGATTTTAATTTATCCATATTGATGATCTAAAAAGATAATGTACATGAAATTTATAAGGGGAATAATGGATGATTACTTTGAGAAGCATAATATTCACCACGAACATAGTGTACCATATACTGCATAATAAAATGTTGTTTTTGAATAGAATAATACAATTTTACATGATATGGTTTGAAAATTACTAATAGATCACACTACATTATAAAAAAAGTTGATGATTAAATTCACTATAACTTCAAATAAAAAAAAATCCTATTTATTGTCAATGTGGAATTTAAAAGATATTTTATTTAGATCATAATTGTAATCCAAAATATCATCCTCATTATGAAACATTATATAAATCCAATTTATTATCTTTAAAACCATTCATTTACCCATAAAATCACATTTACATTATAAAAAATTGATTAATCTTCTCTTAATAAATCATTGGGACACTTTGTATAAGTTTTTTAAAATAATTTTTTCCACTAAAAAACATGTTACCCTTTATTTAAAATCATTTTTTAACAAAATAATTAGCCATTAAAAACATTTATTGGAAATTCAAACATTGAACCAATTTTAAAATTGGCTTAGAAAACTCACTCACTATTTTTAAAACCAACTCCTTTCCATTTCAAACCAATGTATTAAACTTGTAACAACAGCCAACCCATTTTGAGAAACTTAGCTAACCTTTTATATAATATAATATGTATAATAACTTATATATATATATAAATATTTATAGGTAAATATAAAAAATAAAATTGTATTGTTTAAAAACCATTTTCATAATATAAAATATTATTAGTTAATATAATAATGGTTACATAAATAAAAAAAGAAATTATTATATTTTTTAATATATTTTCAACACAAAAAAATTATAATGAATAAAATTCAAATAATGGTTCCAATAAACACGAATACTAAAATGATCACCCTGAAAAGGGGTGAGGGATTTTATGTGTTATTTTTGAGTTTATATTTTGTTAAATACTTATGATGGATATACTGATTAATGATAAACTACCATTATAAAAGAAACAGTGATGGAAGTTATAGAGTGGGCAAGAGAGGAAAATGTCAAATTTGAATTTTGTATCCATCAAAATAAGTAAATCATATTCTATTATTGAGATCTATAATGTTATCTTAGGATGGTTGCATATTTGGTAAAAAAATATATTAATGAAGAATAATAAAAATAAACAAAATAAAGAAAGGGAAATAGGAAGAGGAAGAAACACAATTATGGAGTTGAGATCATCCCAATTAAACGCAATCATGGAATGCTCGAGTCCAAGTCTAATAAATTCAGTAGTGGCTTCAGGTAGGTTCCATTGCATTGAGGAACTAAAAATAATCCTTATTCTCTTAATTGATCAAAGAAAAGAAAATCATGAAGTCTATTTCTCAAAAAAAACATGGAGGGCCGAATCGAGACTCTGAGCACAAAGAATAGATGAATAGGGTTATAAGTTTATCATAGATTAATTCAAGGTAACCCATTTAACATGCTTGTTGATTTCATGAAAAAAAATCACTAAATAATAGGGCACATATAGGACGCTAGGAAATTTTTATCCCCCCTTAAGAGGCATTCAACCAGTCTATCATGGCTGACTTTATTAAAGGTATTATTACATATAGAAACTCCAATGAAAATTAGTAATAAGAGAATAATTTGACATTCAAATATTTTTATAAAAAAATATTTCATTTCATAATAATACACATCCACACACTATACACAGATATATTTGATGACAAAGTAAACTTGAAATCCATATTTTCTATAATTAAAACCACACACATGTAAATACTTGTAAAATAATTAATAATTTTAAAAATAAATTTAAAATACCCCTTAAAGACTACTAAATGTATTGTGATAATTAAATACACTAACAAAGGAGTTCTATAATTAAAATTAAAATTTAAAACCATACCCATTATTTTTAGCAATAAAATATGTTTTTAAAATTATTATAAAAAATGGGTGTTACACTATGAGTAGTGGATTCATCCATTTTCTAATGATTCATATATTCCATTGTAATACATATGAATTGAGACCCACCTTCCTCTTCATGATTCAGTTTAGGATTTAAGGATTACATCATCTATTCAAAAATCCCACAATCATCAATCTTATTATTAATTATATTTTTTTCTACCTTTTCTAAAACTAATGAACTAATGTAGTTTCTCATCCCATATATCTTAATATTTTCATTGATACAATCCCTTATATGTTAAACCAATGGTTTCTTGGATCAAAATCAATGGTGTTTAAGGATTTAAACAATCAATTGTGTTTAAATTACTGGTGTATTACTATTATTCATTATTTATTTAATGAAATTTATCTTCATAATATAGGTAAAATTATATATGTTTGAATGAAAATAACACTATAAGTTCATTTTATAATTTTTTTGGGCATGGAAAGGATAATTTTAGGACTATTTCACAAAAAAAGTTCCTCATATAACTCTAAACCTCCAATAACATAATAAGAAAATGAGGGGACAAATATTCACATTTATATCACCCCTAGAGGGTTACACATAACCTTTAACATCACCATTAATAATAAAATGGGTGAATCAGGTCCGAACAACATGGAAACACCCCATTTAATAACGAAAATAGAAATATTGATAAAGAAATGTGATTCAAGAATAAGGAGAAAATATAAAAAAAAGTGTGGCTAAAAAAATAGAAACAAGATTCATAAAAAATATAGGAATGTAAATGAAAAAGAGTATTTACATGCTTTAAACCTCATTAGTACTCCATACATAGAGTTTAGAGGTGTTAATACCTAGATGGAATAACTGATTAAAGAGATGATGAAATAATATAATACTCCAAGCCTTGATAGGATTTATTTTTTGATGAAGAGAAGTGAGGCTTTAGTTCCATGAGGGTTAGGTTTCATGAGGGTTTTCTTCCACATGAGAATTAAGGCATGAGGGAGGAGGAATCTGTTATGGTTCTATTTAAAACATCAGGTAAGGTTTTACCAGTGATTTAAAAAAAGTGCCGATAAAGATATGTTTTATTAGTGCTAAAATAGAATGTTATGATAAAACAATTCATTATCACTATAAGAATTCTAGGGTTGATAAGAGTGGTTTTATCAGTGCTAAAAATAGCTCGAGGCATGGTCACAGTGTTCTTAGATCATGGTGTCGGGACACACTGCTCGACAATATGACATGGTGTATATTCAAGGTGTGGATGGAGATGATAGTTTCTCACGTGACAGCTGATCAGTGGATGTGATGAATAGGAGTTTTTTGTGAGGGTAGCCTGGTGATAGGTTGGATGAGGTAGGAGATGGTGTATTCCTTGAAACACGTGATTAGTTTCCTCAATCTAGGCGATCAGGATATGCGTAGTGGATATAGGGTGCTTTGCCAATAGTGTTGGACTATGTTGATGTCATCATGGGGAGTGGTCGAGGTGATGTAGTCATTAACATCAGGACATGCTTTAGTAGATGGGTTTGGGATGTGGGTTAGCTGAGTAGGCCAGATGTAGGCCGGTGCAGGTCCTTATTGATGATGATGTTTGGCATGGGAAAACCATGTGGGAATTTTGTTTGGTTGTTCATTTACTAAAACTAGAATTGGTATTAGGGTCATAATAAATTTCTGCTCAGGTTTATAGTAGTTGAGATCTTCCCTCTAGGCCTTTTCACTTTTGAGTCATGATGGTGCTTGGTATGCCACATCTTTTGTTTCCACTATATTTTTATTTTGAAATAAATTTATACGCATGATTACACTCGGTTCCTGGAGTTTCCTTGTATAATTTCATCAATACTTTTTAAAAACAATTATATAAATTTATTGTTTTCAATTAAATATTTAAAATTTAAAAAAATATTAAAAAATCATTTAAATTGGTTAATTATAAAAATTTAAAACCTACTTTAATTGTTAAAACATAATAAATTAAAACAAATAAATTGTATTCAAATAAATTTAAAACATATTGAAAAAGTTACATGTATAGTTAATAAATATATGTATAAATAAATCTTTCAAAATGAATAAATTTATTTTTAACATTATTAATGAAGACATAATATTAAATGAAAAAATTAAATTAAATAAATTACTGAAATATTATAAATTTAATTCGTAACATTTATATGAATTACAAACATAATTATGTACATATACACATCTACACACATATATATACAGAAAGGCTTGTATATATATATATATATATATATGGTTCAAAGGATTACACATACAAGAAAAAGATAATTCCATTGAAATCGGAAAATGGTGGAAATAAACCTAGAAGAAAATTAAAGAAGAAGGTTCAAGGGGGAAAACTATGAAGGAAGAGTTGATCCCATGAAGTACAAATTGCTTCATGTACCACCACTCCATGTGGCATTCCACCACTTCACAAAGCATCATGCGAATAAAATCATTCATAGGATGATGTGGTATCATCGACAAAAAAAAGAAACTATGTCATTTGTGGGGTCATAAAGTGATTTCATCCCTCGTGAATGACTACCCCCATGAAATAAAGTTTTCACATGATGAGGAAATTCCATCGACACCTACAGGTGAATCATAGTAATTTTCAGGTCTGTTTGGGGATTTCCAACCATGCAAATGGATTCCCCTATGAACAAAATGTTTTGCTGGATAGGGCTTCCTCATGGGATCGTACAAAAAATGGCTCATGGACTACCGAAAACCACTGGTTGTCCTGATACTCGGTCTACCCATTCCTCTATAAAAGAACCCTAAGGGAAACTGAAGGAGGAGGATGGAAAAGTGTAAATCATAAGAGGAAATCATGGATGAGATCAAAATCATGGTGTGTTCTATTCATGATAGGTAAAAACCAACAAAATAGAATTAAGGGTGAAATAAAAAAATGTTTGTCCAACCGTGAACTTGAAACCATTTTCTCACACCATATATTGGGGAATAAATTCATGTCCCCTTTTTAAACTAGCATCCCACATAGAAAAACACTATGCGGGTGGGACTCTGCAACATGTGGTAATGTTATATGTGGGAGTAACAAGAGAACTCAGTGCAAAATCTACATAGACGTAACCTATCCCAGTTGAACTCCATGCTACGAATATGACACCCTTTCCCACATAGAAACATTCTATGTGGAGGGAACCCCATCCCACATAAGAACATGATATGTAGAGTGGGGCCTCCTAGGGTGCTTTTTACTCAAGTTCCCATCACTTCCTTCTGTCCTCACATCAGGCCCCATAGTGGCCCGTCCCTGAACCTTTCCAATAGCATTAGATCAGGGATTCTTCCAAAGCTTTCGAACATGTGTGATCAGATAATCAGACCCATCAATGTATTCTCTCATGTCTACAAACCCATGGTAAGCGGAGTCACATGTGTAACCTCCAAAACATAGTAATGCCTCAGAATTTATATGGGTCTATTTTCACATGGTAACTAGGGTTCTGACCTTGGAGGTTCTCACATGAACCTCCCAGTTCTAGGAGGGGTGGGTGAGGATCACACATTCTTTTCCTTTCAATAGGGAATATGATCCTCTCCACCCTGATCAAATTTTAAGGAATCGTTCCTAGCGTATGCCCCAAGTCATTATTTCAGGAGGTGACATGGTTGCTCCTCTTTACTGGCCTAGGACATAGTTAGATGGATCACTATATGTGACTATAGTGGCTATAAAAATAAAATAGGAGACATGTACACTAAACCCCCTCTCCCTCTCCCTTTGGACTTTAGCACCTCATCCATTAGTGGAAAAGGTGGATTTTGAAATATTTAGATCCACTGCTTCATCTTGTTTCTCAGAGCAATCATGACTCACATGGGCCTAGAGGTTAGTGTTAATCATGAAAGATGCATTTTACCAATCCAATTGGGCCTAATTCATAGATGTAAGAAGAATGATCTATTCATATGGGACTCTTATACAGTATAATCCCTAATCATATCCACTCAAATGGGACTTCTCCATAGATATAAGCCCCATCCCCATTCAAATGGGAAATTCCCATGTGTAAGCCCCAAAAAAATAAACCTATAATCCTTCTATAAGGTGTAAGACCTAAATTACTATACTATGTGGGCTTTGATTCCTGACTAACTAGGATAAGTAGGAAACATCTTTTCGGTTCAATCCTAACACTCAAATTCACCCTAAAGTTATATGTTCATAATTCCTAGTAGGGTCATATCCACTTGGGAGACCACATACCTTCTAGCCCCCCCTGACACCATGATGTATGTCCCAGACCATCTTCGACAAGAAACTTTTTACTGTATATCCTTGCCACATGATGTAAAAATTCTTGGTTTTGTCCTCGTCCTAAATCCTTAAAAGGTAATGTGACCCATTAAGTGTCACTAAGAAACATGGGTTCTTATTCCTTTCATGAGGATATTTAAGAATACTATTACATGGGTTTTATCCTAACATAAAAATAAAATTCATCTCCCTGGATGATAGATAACTCCTCAGTGCCTCACCATGTGGCTTAAAACTAGTGTCATCCTAATAAATGACCAAAAAAATTTGTATTCTTTACATAAAAGGGTACCATTAATGGAGAAAATCATATACATATAGATATCCCTATAAATAGAGAACCTCATATATTTATGGATGATTCTGAACCCATGAAAGTTCATAATTGATCGATAATTTAGGGTGATATACGTATATATACATGAGAATTATCAATGGATTCATGAACATATCTTAAATCTTAAGGAGAGTCCCAAAATAGGAAATAATTCCCCTAAAAAGGGTTTGATGAGCCCAAAATCACATCCTATCAACCAATGTGAGTTATTAAGTGTCATTGGGAAAGTTCCTCAATGAACGCCTACCTTTAGAAAGTAGGTCCATGAGTTTTCCTAGATATGAGAGTCATTGGGTGTTTTCGGTTCCATGAAAAAAAATTGTTGGAAATCATTCATAGGTAATATACCCAATTTGAGTTATTTCACACAATTAAACCCCTTTTAATCAATAATTGGGTGAAAGTGATCTTTTTTTGAAAAAAAAATGTGAAACTAACTTGAATCATTAACCAAGGTGGCGGTGTTACCTCGGTTTAGGCCACTTTCACATCAAAAAATGGAAGACAGACAAACGAGACCATTAATTATGAATGTGTTCATGAGATGCTAATTTGATGAGGTTGTATTTTCTATAATTTCCACATAAATTATAGGCACTATTAAATAGAACTCTCTCCAATCTAATTGAATCTCACTAACTTTCACAAACACAAGCATCATCCACTGCATAGGTCGTGTCCTCAACCAAAACAACAATTCTATCTCCCACACAACATCTTCAACGCCAGGTTTTGAATGCATTGATCTGAAAATAACAAAATAATGATACTCTACCATACCTAATAGAAGATTTATATGCCCTATGGTATATGAAACCCCACCAGTCGTCCACTGAGTGACAGTCGGCAGTCCAAAACTAGACATCCCAGGTAATTGTTTCAAACTATTTCTAGAGCTTGTCCCCAGAACATGATAACAAGTTCCTCCCAATACATAAATAGGCCAATGAAGTGGTTTATATAAAATTAATCCTTTTTTAAAAGGGGTCCTTCCCAATGACCCCTTTTAGAAATCATAACTATCAGTGATGTGTGGACCAGTATCCTCACGATGAAGAGGATAACGTCCCATGGGCCTCAATTGAGGTCAAATAGACCCATGACCCCCAAGGGGGTCTTAAAGGGGTGAAGACCAAACAATAAAGAACAATCCATCATCCTTATTCTTATTTAAGAATCCCTCTATGTAAATATGGTGGCAACCCATAGGTAGACGTATATTCCTACTCACTCTCATGAATCCCATCATGAAACCATGGTGGAAAACCATGAGAAGATGAAAATTCATTATCATTCACATCAATCCCAAATTGAAAATAGGGTGGAAAATTATAGTTTAATTGAAATCCATACCAATGAACATGAATAATTCTAGTCAAATATAGTGGGAAATTTTAGGCAAACGTATATTCATGCTAATGCATATGAATCCATCAGTGAAATACAAAGGAAAACAACATGTAGATATATGTTCCTTCTCACACTTTTCAATCGCTTCAAAATAATATGATGTAAATTCACAAGAATACGCACATACCTACTAATGTACATGAATCACTATAGTGAAATATTACAAAAAAATAAAAGTCAATGCATATTCAAGATAATTCATATAAAGCATGTTAGTCAAATACAATCGAAAATGATGAGCATGCATATTTTACTGATCACGATTATCAAGCCCATTAGTCAAATATAATAATAAATGAAAATTAGATGAATATACCTGCTAATTCACATCAATTTCATTTATCAAATATGGTGGAAAATTATAGGAAGACACATATCCCTACTAATAAACATCATGCTTATGAGTTAAATATGAAAGTAACAAACTATGAGAATATAAAAATTCCTACGTATGAATATCAATTTTTTCATTAAAATATATCTACATTTGGAGAAATAATCTAGTATATCCCAGTTGTAAGTCAGTTGTAGAATCATAACTCTTCCCCCACAGAGGTGAACTATCAGTACTTACTAGTAGGAAATGGAGAACCGGAGTAGGTACATATTCTTGCTCCAACACCAAAATGGGCATATATTCATGTCCCCACTAAGGATTTCTCTCAAAACATATTAGTAGTGATGTAGGTCCATACATAATTACATTACCATATACTATAGACATTATTAGATGTCTTCACATCCATGAAATTATAAACGATTCAGGCCCACAAACCCTCCTCTTCAAGTGGGGTGACCCTCCCTCACAATGGGGTGGTCAATCAAGAGTAGAAATGAATACATACTTCCATCCAAGAGGGTATTCATAAATATTAAATGTTAAATAAACAATAGGATAAAAAAATACCCATTTTGATAGGGGGACACTAGTCCACTTCAGTGGAAACTCCATGGCATGCATATATCCCTTCCAGAATTATTGAATCTTACCATCCTTTCATGGTGGCATCACAAAAGCCACTTGAATAGGAAACTATATATAAATTTTATAAAATATAGAAAACTTCCCCAGTTTCCCATAAGCTAGTTCTTAAAAGGAAATCAAACCAAAGGTAGATGGAAAATAAAGAGCATACTCATTACCCTGCTCTGATGAAAGTTATAGTTCTTGAGGCCATCAAAAAACTCTCACTGGTGGATCAAGATCTGACTGATATGTTACCAAACATCAAAAGTCGCAGTAGCAGTAATGAAGGTTCTCCTCAAAACATTTTTACTAGAAGATCTGGTGGTCCTCCCAAGAAAATCTATCATGGAGGCTTCCTTTGTGGACATAAACCCATCGATCATGAGAGAATATCTCTTGAAGACCCTCACAGTAGTCCTCTTCATGTACAAAGAATCAAACAACAATAAGTTACTCCCCTTACTATCATCCTCCTTTAAGGTCTTCTCTACGTTATATGCTATAGAAATTCTCCTTACAATCGAACATTGAGATGTGATTGTAGTCATTATCATGATGGCATTCGCTACGAAGGTCATCCCCACAACGATACATTCATTTAACAAGATGTTCCTCCCACTACTATCATCCACCATAAAGGTCTTCCCCAAGGTATACACTATATAAATTATCCCTATATTTAGACATCGAGATGTGATTGTAGTTCTATCCATTATGATTTTTTTTTGAGAATGTCCTCCCCATAGTGACACTTTCTTTCAACAAGAAGTTCCTCTCCTTTCATTGTTCATCCCTAAAGGTCCTCTCCAGGGTATATGCTATATAAATTCTCCCTATTGTTAGAAATCAAGCTATGATGTTAGTCCTATCCATGAGAGAACCCTCTTTGAAGTTCCTTCCCACTACAACATTTCATGTCGATAGGAAGGATCTCTCATTGCTGAGTCAAATAGAAGAAAGACCTCTAACTTTGAGGTGCATGGAAAGGTGGGTCCAGATATGTTAGATAAACTATAAAAGTAAAGTGACATCCTTTATAAAATAAAACATGTCCCAGGAAAAATTTCATCCTTATATACAACCTGAAACCATTCCCACACCAATGACACCCCTACTAGCCACACTGATTACAATAAAATAGTCAAGAAGTGCCCATGTTGGGTAGATCAGGTAGAGGAGTATCTGGAAGAAGAACAAAAATATATGTTTCTAATGAGAAGAAAACTTGACAAGGATGACATAACAACTATGTTTTGGCCCTAAACTACATCCTAGTTTGACATTCCAAAGGCATTGTTATAAGAAAAAAAAACATAAAATTCATCTCAATATCTAGAAAAATATCCACCGCATAAAAGAAAAATTCCTTAATAATGATATGTAGAGAATTTCAAAATATTGTGGGAGATTCACTACCAAATAAACTTAGAATACCTCACATAGGTTTAGTGCCCATGATCAGAGAATCGATGAAAATAAATTCAATCAGCATGCCTCAATGTGTTGTATGTGTTTTATTGCCTAATTGTTGACGCTCCACCTAGAATTCATATATATGGATGGGGGAATATGGATATAATTATTTCACCTCATAGTCCATTCAGAAGAAACCATTGGAAATTATTTCTGGTTAGGTCATTACCCTAAGGTGGTGATTATGAAAATCCATAATTAGGGAATATGTCAAAATCAACAAGAATTGGCCTTCAATAAGTCTCAATAGTGTAAGGAATAATGAGAGAAAGCTATCAAATAACCCATTAACTAGGAAATCTAGAACATTTAGAAGGATTCTCACCTAGGTAAATCCAATCAACAAGCACAACCAATGTCCTTGAAAATTAATTGTTTCTGTCTAGACTCATCATTGTATCTTACTCATGCTCAAATAAGGATGCACGATTTGAAGAAAATGTGATAATAGCAACATCCTTTATAGAATGGGAACATTCCCCCTCCCACGGGATTTAGGGAATTTTTACCACAAAATTCCCCCGTAATACTGGAAATTCGGATCGGGGCATGACAGAAAAAAGAATGGGAGAAAACCCAAACTGCCAGTCTGTGGGATTTTTTACATTAATCACCTTGTCAATAGAAATGAATCTTTTCCTATTTATGGAGGAAGAATAGAGGAATGTAATCCTCATTTTCCCCATATCATGAATCATTTTCTATAGAATGGGGGTGTATTAATAGGTTGCATTGCGGATCCCTTTGAGTCACCCTTCACCAAGAAGATCAAAGGGGATCCCAGAAAGAAAGAAAGATATCCAAAAAGGACATAAATGACCCTCATATCATTCAAAAATCAGTTTGATGCACACAATGCCTTATGTATCAGTGAAAATCATGGACATCAATCCTATAGACAACATCAAAAATAGTGAAAATATAGAATATAAAGGAGAGTATGTTTCCACCTAGAATATGAAACAAAATAATAATGAAGGTGTGCATACCCAGAATAAGATAATCTCCCTGAATTTGGGTAATTCCTTAATCAATCGCTCATTTCCTCCTCATTGAATCCCTACAAATGAGAAGAATAAAATAAAGGTCGCATATGATCCACATCCTTCTTTTTATGAGGATGATCTCCCTATAATCGAATAACTATTTTCTCAGTAGGAGGAAGAAATGAATTAAATGAGGAAACTCAACACTGATCTATTCTTTGGAAGCCTTCCTACTGAATATGTTATACAAGAAGATCCTTAATGTACACTTTAAACAATTGTACCTCCATAAGGGTTCATCCCAGTAACTGAAGCTAAGATAGGAAATCCTCCCAACTTAGTGCATAGACTGATGAGTTACCTATACATGATCATGTGTGAATATAAATATTTCCCACAATTAATGATACAACCATAGTGGGTTCAATAAAATCCTCAAAATATATCCCCATATGAATATCATCCTAAAATTGTGGTATAATTAGTGCATCAAATCCTTTCCATTTATGAATCTATCTAAGATCTGATTCAACAGAACACTCATCAAGGGATAATTGACCCCATAATGTAAATATAAGCTCTATTATAATTGATAGGGGAGTGGAGTACACTAGTGAAGTTGAAACTAAAACCTTACCCTGACTAGGTGATCGAAACCTCAACACTTCCAAGCTTCTAGAGTCCTACATTTATGATATTCAATGGCTCAGAAGGCTCAGAACAATATCTGACACACTATCCATCCTATTGTGATCCCATGATCGAAACTCTATAGCAATAAGAAGAAGTGAGTCCAGGATGCTTTGTGTGAATCTTGTTAGGGCCAACCTTTGTATGATACACAAGTTTGTAAGAATGTTCAATCATGGGAAGTGAGTATCTTCATCAATAATTCATCTTCTAGTTCCGCTCAACACTACAAAAGATGATAATTGGTGATCTCTAAAATTTAAAATAGTGATATAATGAGTGTATTAGATTTCATTCACAGATGGAAAGGGTTTACCTATTCCAAAAACTGACCACTTCCCCCTGATAATATGCTCGTTCTATGCATTTATAACCTTCAGAATGATTAATGAATTCCTTTAATACAGGTGAAGTATATAGGTGGGTTTTAGGATCGACCCACTATTTCCCAAAGAATGGATGAATCTATACAATGAAATATGGTCAAGTCCCGGATAACTTCACTTGTCTCGAGGAAAATATCCAAAATTGAGGAAGAGATATACATCACACTTATTGCATCCTCCATGCATGAAACAGCTCCAAATCCTACACCGAATCATGAAAAACCCCCTTAGCATCAATTGAAACCCCTTCCATGAACAAAAGATAAGAGGGTACCATGGTGAAATAAAATCGATGAGTGAAGGAAAAAAATTACACATTTCGAGATGATCAAGTCTGTTGAAATTTTATAGTCGTCATGGACAATGGTTTTCTTTTCCTTATAGAGATGAAGAGTCTTGAATTTGTAGGTCTCAATGAATAGACAAAGTGTTATCTCTTTCAAAATAATCTAGACCACATCATTTATAAATGATTAATCCTTAATGAAATTCTGAATAAAATGGTAGATTTCAGGTAGGTAATTTTGGGAAGGCCAGGATCACAAGTAGTGTATATTTTTGTCACTATCCCCAATAAAGGACGTGACTGGAAGGATGTTGTTAGTAGGAGGGAACCAAATTTTGATACATTTATGGCTTAGAATATAATAAAATGAAATCATGGTATTCTTCAACCATAATTGATATAACCTACTATTCCCTCAATCACTCTCGCCGCAACAAAGTCGACATCATGAGTCCCAAAGACATTTGAGAACAAGCCTTCAAAAAAGTTGTCTGACTAGAAAGGTATGGATAAAATGTTGGAAAAAAATGTGTCAAGGGAAAAGTTATCTTTTACCCTATTAGATTTTATTCCCTTTGATCTAAAATCATGGGAACCACCCCACCAAATGGCAGCACCATAAATGGTCACTCAAGTAATGTACTCAACAGATGGAGAGTTTATCATTGGTTCTCTTAATGTAAGTCATTTAATGGATACCTTATCCGATGATGAGTATGTCTTTGAACCCAAATTACCTGTACCCGATTGGGGAATAAGAGATAGAGGTCACAGTATCTAAGAATATCAGGGAAGACACAGTTATTAAAGAAACCATAATTCTAGCCACATCCCTACTTAGACGTTCAATGATGTAGAGAGTCATGGAAGAGCCCATTAATGGGTCCAATAAGAGTAGAAAAATACCCATGAACCTTCTAGAAGGAACTCTAACCCAATCACTCTGGAATATCAATAGGAAGAGGAAAAGGAGTCCAATAATCCCTAGTGTATATAATGACCTACCCAACCTGACCCACCAAGGATAGGAGCAGCTCCAGCATCATGTATCTAGGGTTGATCCATCTAAATTAAATATTGAATCCTCTAAATTAAATGTGTAAGAGAATCACTACACCAGGAAGTGCATAAATTTAGACCCTATGTTTGATATCCTAAAATAGTTAGCCTTGGTACTAGTGATTCTATCAATCCTGGATGCTCTGAGCTTGTCAAATGACCTCAAGGAAACACTCATAAAGGCTTTGCTAAGACCGTAGATGCTTGAAGCCGAAGTGGTTGCTGCCGAGGTCTATTAAACAGAGATTGATCATGTATAATTACATGAGGTTATCTATTTAACATATCAAGATGAATATTATGTTATAAAGGGACATATCCAACCCCTGTATGTGTGTGGAAGGATGAATGGTATTGATATCTAAAAATAATTCATTGATAAAGTCTTTAGAGTGAACCTCATTCTAGTATGAACACTTTGTCAGATGTGATGTGATACGATTAACCTAGTACCTTCCAATATAACACTTTAGGGTAATGGAAAAAAGTGAGATGAATCCATTGGGTTAAATCAAGATAATGACTCAGTTTGGAGACCTTGTAGCTCACTCAAAATTTATGGTGGTTTGGCATAACATTTCCTTCAAAGACCTTCTAAGAGGGACCTAGTAGCATCAATATGTGGAAATCCCCTCAATGTACTATCAATGCATCAAATAAATCATTAATGAAAAATGAGGACATTGAACGCTTATAAGGCCCCTTTTGAATCCTAAAAGTCACATTATATCAATGCAGTACTCTATTAAGGGAAAGGGAAAAATCCCTGGTTGATGGTGTTACATAGGTCACCACCCAGAATTGTCTAGAAATGATCCTAAACAACCCCATCGAGTAACTCAGTGGAGATTATGTCTTTCCCATCAACTAGGTCCAGTATATGATCCCAAATAAAGGCACTTATTAATAAATATTTATGGTTTCAATCTTGACCATTGGGTCTAGTAGCGAGAATGGTTTGATAACTCCCTAAACAATGGTGAAAGCTTGGATGAAAATTCCCTCATTCCATCCCCATATCTCTAATAAATCACTAAAAAAATGACTTCTAACTATATAAATTTATTATCAGAGAATATATCTATTAGTTAAAATTTGAAATTCTAATAGATATTAAGTTTTATTGGTATTTATTTTAAATACCAACACTTTTTTTACCAACAAATACATCTGTTGGTACTGATTATTTAACACCAACAAATCTTTTATCAAAATTGAAATTTATTTTATTATTATACTAATACCAACATTTTTTTTACTAACATATGATCTTGTTATTAATAATAACTCTTATATTTTTGCAATCAATAAAAAATGTTATAATATACTATTAAATAATGACAATTATTTTATCAATAATAAATTAATAGAAACCAAGTGTCTGTGTTTCTATGTATAATTTTTATGAAAAAAGTCAAATTTAATTTCTTAGGGTACAGAGGCCCTTTGATTTGGTCAATGAAGTGTTAAACCCAGTCTTCCCAGCCCACCAGAGTATGGCCAAACACACCTTTACACGTCTGGCCTACCTACTCGCATCTTCCTTGGCCCTCCCTTTTATACTTGGGCTAGCACACTACTGGCATCTCCCCACCTAGTATGTCATAATACCCCTTTTCACTCACTGATGCATGTTTTTTCACCATCATAGCTCACTCTCCCCTTTTTATTCAGTTTCCATATGCCGATGTTCTCCACCTCAAAATGTGGCATCACCTCCCACCCCATTGGCCAATCGTCCTCACCCCTATCAACAAGAGGGATCCTTGAGTATCACAGTCTATTCCTGCCAGCGTGGGTCATGCTTCTCCCAATTCACCCCTCTCATGTTTTACCCTCTTCTCAGGTATATAATTTAACTCTTCATGTTTTAAGAACATAAAATCACATTTAGCCCTTATTTTTATTTAATTTTAGTTTGGGCTTCTCAGAAACGCGGATGGAATTAGTTTTCTTGTTTTTTTGTTTTGGAAACTTTAAGATAATTATTAAATATTTTAGAGGATCCACTTTAGTTTTTTGAGTTAGGCCTTCGTGTTTGTTGCTGAATTTTTCAAAATACCATTCTTACTGGGAATGTTATTTGGATAGTAGAAAATTTAACATAAATATATTGAATTATTTATTGTTTTTGGTATAAAAACTTGTGACAAACACAAAAATTATAATCATCATATATCATTGATTTCTTTTTATCTTTTAATATAACATATAAACCTAAATTCAATGGCTCCATGACATGATATCTTATTCCAATTATAGTTTAATATTGCATGATTAAGTTGTTTTATCTATTTGGTAGTGGTTTAGGTGTATTTGTGTACGTAATTTATTTATGTTACACATTAGTTACAAGCTCATTGTTTCTTGTCAAACATTTTCCAAATCCTAAATTTTTTTTTGTATATCAGATGAGGCATGAGTCTTTAATGAATGAGTTTTGGATTTCCACTTCTTGTAATTTTTAAAATATGAAAGTGTTTCTTCCTTTTGAGTATTTGTCGATGTTTGATGATGCTGTGAATAACTGTTTGTTCTTGGAACAATTATTGTAGGTAAATATATTAAATCAAATGATAATACACACAACAAACATATTGAAAAAAAATACAAGTAAATGAATGATTAATTTTCAAGAATACACACCCACACAATTAATATATTGAAAAAATGTAATTAAAATGTTATTAAATTAAAGGGAGCATAAAATATAATTGTAAAAAATATGTAATAGGAATCAAAAATAAAAATAAAAATGTTAAGAGTGGGAAAAGTGAAAAACAATAAATATTAAATATACATACAATAATTGAAATTAAAGGATATATTTTTGAAAAATATAACTCTCCTTAGAGAAAATTCTTGAAGTAAATTCTAAAAAATATTTAATTTTTATTAATATTGTATCTAATTGTAGTGATGTTGTTTAAATTCACCCCCTAAAGACAGTAATAGTAATAAATCGTGTATGATTAGTAAATCCATATATTTCTATTTTTGTTTTTATAATTATTTAAATTCATAATTAAATTAATTTTTTTCCAACTACAAAGATATTTAATATGAAGAAAAATAAAGGGAAAAAATAATATTAATACAATAAATATTGTTAATAAAGAGTACACGACATAAAGATTCAATATGAAAACATATATTAATTCACTGGAAAATAAAATAATAATTACAATGCTTTTTATGGTAAAAAATGTACATGGAAAACCAAAATACAATGGTATTGTTAATTAAAATAGATATTAAGTCACAATGTTACTAAAAAATATATCCCATGAAATAGGAAATAATATATAAAAATTAAGAAACCTAAAATTGAGGTCTTTAGTAATGGGTTTTCCAATGAAGTTATTCACTAAAATAGGAAAAAAGGTTAATGATTTTAAGTCGATCACTGAAATTATAAGTAAGGTATAGGATTTTACCAATTGAAGGTCACTGTAAGGAAATAAGAAAACTGTAAACATGTATAACCCACCTATATCTCTTATTATTTACAATGTGATTCACTATATATTAATCTCTAATGAGAATGTTGAAATCTTACGTAGGTGTGGGGAAGAGGACAATGATTCTAAGTTGAATGATTATTTTAAAAGCTCAAATCCATACATTGATTTTGTGATCTATGGTGAAAGGTAATAGGTGATAGGGAATTTGAAAATTCTACTCAATTGATAATTCATGTGGAGGTTGTAAATAAAATTCAACCTTGTGGGGATCAAGCATGTTGTTCCATCAACTCTATCCTCATAAAAATTTATCTTATGTTGTATCCCATTCTTAGATTATCAACACATAGAAAAGTCAATATGTTAAAAAAAACTAACAATAATGAGATCGTTTCATCAATAGATTATTCAATGGTAACCTAAGATGAGTATTTCAGTCATCAAGTATACCGGTTGATGGAAAAAATGATACTAAAAGTCGATGGAATAGAAGATGAAAATTTAGGGATTGCGGAGAACTAATGTATCACACTTGGAAGGAAAATCTATATATATAGGAGAACCAATTCCCAAATACGATGAAATAACTGATGGAAATCAAGGGATTGGGGATGTGGTTCTCTTTTTTAAAACCCACTATTGGGTTTGGTAACAAAGTATTATGTATTTGAGATATTTTTTATTGAAAATGTTCATTGTGAATTAAGTTTTTTTAATGTATGTATTTGGTGTTTGGGATTATAAATTTACTTTGAAAAAATTATTTGGAAAAAATATAGTAGTCAAATATACTGGAATTATGATAATCTATACAAGATCAAACTTATTCAATAAAATTCAAAATATTTTTTCACAGCAAGAACATTTATGATTTATATATTTAGAATCAAATTTATTTTCTATGTATTTTTTTCTATACCTAATGGAATAATAACAACTGAATATTGTGGTGTTATTAAACCCATTTTGATTGATATTGACTTTTTTATGGAATTAAAATTTTATATTAACTGCAATTTTAATTTCATAATTTAGTTTTTTTCTTTTTTCAATAGCTTGAATTTGTTTTATTGAGATACTCTAAGCTATTCCTTTATGGGAACTTTTTGATTTTAATACCTCAAAAGGATATTATTTTTTTTATCTTACAATACTTCTCTTTAAAATCAATGTTAACCTTATCAAATATACTGATGTATTTATTTTTATCTGAATGTTGTAAAATAAATTTTTCTCCCCAATTCAATTTACTTGTAAAGAACACAGTATACACTATTAAATAAGTGGGTTTTATTTGATTCAATAATGAATATTAATATTTCATTTATTTTTTCATTAGATTTGAATATTTTTATTGATGTTTGATTCATTTTTTAACATAATTTTTATGGATGTTGCAGTATGTTTGGTAAGAGAATAGAACAATTATTTATTATAGTGGAAAATATTAGTTCTTTTAAATTTCATTGAACAAAATTATGATAAATAGTATGTGTTATCCATTATATTATGTTTGATGTCTTTGCTGAAGATATATATATTTTTTCTTCATGTGAATTTAGTGTTCTTCATGGGCTACTATAGTTCATGCTACCCTACTAGAAGAAGTAATTCTTAATGCATAGAGTTTTTTTTCTACAAGGAAATGAAATGAAACTAGACCTATGATTCTTCTTCTACAAACTTGAGGTACTTTTAGGTGTCACATTGTTTTCTAGTTCATCCTTAATGTGCAGTTTTGTGGAAATCATTGAGGTACTGGTTTGTTATCCAGCATGACTAAAAGATGTCTCATGGAAGATGATACTGGGATGCATTCCTAGTTCATAGGACTGAATATATAGATCTAAATGTTTATTATGAGTTAATTTGTTATGGATATGAATCTACTCCTCAAATTAGTATAAATAAAGGTTTAGTGTTAGCGTACATGATGCTAGTTGTGACTTTGGTTCAAGCTAACTTGAATCTGGGTTGTGTATATTTTAGCTAAAGACCTGAGCTTGACTGGTTAATGTTTTTTCTTATACAAGAGTAATATTTCAGGTTGTACATCTGAAATAATGAAGACTTTTATATGGAATTTGATAAGTTATAATCCTATCATATCTTTGAAAAAATATTGAAGGGGGTTCACTATGTTGACTTCGTACTGACTGAAGACCAAAGGTTTGTGTTGATGAAACTATTTGTAGATGGCTCGTTGGCATGGATGGGATGGTTCTTGAGCTGACTCACTGGCATGGATTAGCTGGTGCTTGATAAAGATCAATGGAAAATATGGGTTTCTGTTATGCTAACATGGAATATACGGGTCACTGAGGATACTCGATGGTTTCTTGTAGGGACTGGCTCATTGGAATGGATGGGTTTCTTGTGGAGGAGCTAGATCATTGGTAGGTACAAGTCCAGGCGGAGTGTGGGTGGGGAGTGATGGATCCTATTGTATTATGTTTCATTTTTAATATAATTTTTTTCTAAGTTTTAACATTGGTTAAAATCATCTTTGGTTTAATAATTAAAGAAAATGTATTATATATGAAAATTAAAAAATATAATATGAAATTTTTATAGTAATTAAAAATTATAAATTTTATTAAATGTATTTAAATATATATATATATATTATGTTGGAAATCTTATTACCAATAGAAAAAATTTCATCCATACCCATTGAAAAACACTTTAACCAATATATATATTATTCATTGGTATTAATATAATTGTAATAGAAATATTTTTTCTATCCCAAAAGAATTTAGTGATATATTTTTTACCAAAAATTTAGTGATAGGGACATGTATATTGGTAAAAGGTTTGACCAATAAAAATGTACTTTTATCAATAGACATGACTCTATTAGAAAAATTAAAATATTTAATACTAAATCCATACCTAACCAACTATGGTAAAAATGATTGTCCTTCTACCCATATAGGATGAAGAAGCACATCTAATCCCCAACCCATGTCCTCTATATTTTTACAAAAATCTTAGACTATCAACGAGGTCAGAGGATGTGAGTTCATATTTTGAATATCAGGATATTGACTACTCTTCTAACCCTAGAAAACTTATCCCACTACATGACCCCACTATGTAACAAAAGGAATAATATGAATAGGAAAAAGAAGAAGAGGAGGAAGAAATTAGGGGTTCCTATCCAGAATTATAGGAGTGAATCTCTACCACCATTGATGAACTCTGATAAATAATTCTGGGTATAAATTAAGACCCACTATTCTTAGAGTGAATCTCTACCACCATTGGTGAACTCAGAGAAATAAATATGGGTATGAAAGAACAACCAAAACCCACATTCATTAGTGGGGGTGTGTCTTTTAAAGAACAAGAGGTATATAACTCTTTTCTAAAATAGAATTGGGATGTTCATGTAGAACAACACAAAAATAATGAGCCTTGATCCTAAGGTATCCACTCACCACTTGGGCTTTCTTGAGGCCCATTGTGGCCATAAACAACCAGCCATAAGAAAGAACAAGACACATACTACCAAAATTAAGGCTCATGATGATAATTTTATTATATCAAACTTCATTTGGGAAGTCCAATATGCCAAATGGCTGACCAATATCATCTCCATAAATAAAAATAATAGAAAAATATGAGCCTTCGTCAATTTCATTGATCTCAATCAGCACTACATGAAAGATGACTTCCATGTCTCGATCACTAAACTGTTGATTGATGCAAAATTTTTATATCAAAATCTATCCATCATGGGTTTTTATTTAGGATATATTCAAATATGAATGTCCTAGAATGATGATGAATCCACCGCCTTCAGGTCCCCCACATATTTTTCTATATTGGGAAATTCCCTTTTCCTTGAAGAATTTTTGCACAACGTACCAACATTTCATGCATCACATCTTCAAACCCATAATGTGAAAGTTTTCTAAATGCTATATTGAGGACCTGGTGGTTGAATCTCAAAATCACTTATACCACCTGGTAGATCTTGAAACCTTCTTCAAAAAAACTGAGACAACACAGCCTGAAAATGAACTCTTTAGAATGTTCTTTTGACACTAACTTAGAGAAATATTTCAGATTCATCATATGCGATCATGGAATCATAGTCAAACTCAAACAGTCAAAGGCTATCCTTAGAATGTGATCACCTATAAACCTCAAAAAGTTTAAATGATTTTAAGGAAACATGGACTTAATTATGTACTTTATAGCAAACCATGTAGTCAAATGTATTCCCTTAAAAATGTTGATGAAAAAGGGTTTACATATTAGTGGACTGATGTTTTTCAAGTGGCATTTGACATATAAAATAAATAACTCTTGAGCCCTCTGGTTTTGAGGAAAACATTCAAAGGAAGACCTCAAATTTTTTATGTGAAATCCTTAGAGTGACCCCTAAGTTCCTTATGAAAAATAATGACATTCGTAGTGAAAATATTCAATATTACCTTATCCAAACCATGATCGATGTTAAGAATCATTATTCAAATATTGAGAAGAGTTTTCTGCTACTAATTTTTGATGTCTAGAAGCTAAGGCACTACTTGCAGCATCAGGAGTTCTATATGGTCTCTTGTAGAAGCCCACTCAAATATATTACCGGTCATCTGATTTTTCCCAGACATCTATCATGGTGGGAAGTCATCCTATAGTAGTTTTACATTCAGTTAGTACATCAACAAGGATTAAAATGCAAGATTTTAGAAGATATTATGGTAG
The DNA here is from genome assembly GCA_963277665.1 of Viscum album. Lineage (NCBI taxonomy): Eukaryota > Viridiplantae > Streptophyta > Magnoliopsida > Santalales > Viscaceae > Viscum > Viscum album. The sequence continues at coordinate 425,788,039 of OY728134.1, forward strand.
TGAAACTCTAGGAAGAAATTACATCATTGGAAACTGAACTACCAAATGTATAGGTTTTCTCAATTTAAGAGGGCCCCTAGTAATAGGAGATTTATTTTGGTGGTGCATCTAGAAGTCTGATAGGTATGAGGATGGAAGAAACCTATCTCAAAAAAGTGGGGCTGGGGGTCATGCTCGTCTCCCCAAAAAGGGGGGTCATACCTTTCTCATGCTTTCTATCTGAGGGGTTCATGAATAATGAATTAGAGTATTAATCTCTCATTGTAAGGATAGAGCTATCACTTTAGGTGAAAGTCAATCACTTGAGGATAAAAGGTGATCCAAAACTAGTCATCAAGCATATCAATAGGGATTATACAATAAAAAATGATAAGCTAATACCCCTAATAAACCATATCATGAGACTAATGGTGGAGTTCCATTTGGATCCTAAATTGACTCAAATCCCATAGTTGTAAAATTCCAAATCTAACACACTAGAAAATACAGCCATAGATCTTGATCGATATAAAACTTGAATGGAATGAAGGCCTTATATTTTTATTTATTATTGACAATCTCCCTTTTAAGGGTTGAGGGGGAACCCTTACATGGCCTGTATGCCCATTATCATGAGGCACATTACCTGGCCTAAAGGTCTAGAGGCACAAGGCCCGATACATGACCTGAATCCCACACCTTGACCCTTGTAACTTTCCCTCCCTAGCATCTACAGGATTGAATACTTTATCTCTCAAATTATCGTGGTTGTTTTCTAGAGTTTCCTTAATGAAGAGATTTATGGGCTCCGGTACCAATGGAAATTGTGATACCCTCTCATTCTTCCAACATGGTTAGTTCAACCCTTGTGGATGCTACTTACTGTAAATCATCTTCTGGGTCCCATTCCAATGTGGTCTGCCTAAGATACTTCCATGAATTTGTGGCTCAAAGGACTTACGTCACATAATATTTAATGTCCTGAAGTCCCTATGGCCCAAAGGTCATTGATGACCCGAAGGACCTAAGACCCATAGGCCCAAATTGGTGGCCCGAAGGACCAAATCAGATGAATGGTTCTAGTTTCTAAAGTACCAAACAATACATGTTATAGTACAACTACAGTAACATCTATAGTAACACAAGAATCAGTCCCACCAAGTTTAGAACCTGAGTCTCTTAGATGTTATGTAGGAGCCCTTACTACTCGGGTATGGGCTCGTCGGATAAGCTGGTATAAAACAATCATCGGTATTGTGCATTATCAGATAAGATCACCTTTCATTCAAACCAAAACATAAGTGATCGATGAGATTATCCGAATCCCTAAATTGTATGGTCCCACCACTGGCTGGATGACACCCATTGTGGAATACCATATAAAGGGAGAGATCCCATCGAACCGAGATAGGAGAGAGAAAATATGAATACGTGTAATTAACTTTGTTCTAAATGATGGAACAAATCATCAAAAGGTCCTCTATAAGATGATCTTTAATGGGGTCCTTATCAGGTGCATTGATGGAGAAAGTACTGGAACTATTATGAAGGAAATGGAGACCAGATCCATCTATTACCAATAATTAGGATCCAATATTTCCTATCAAATATGAAGGGTTGGGTACTATTGGCCCATTTTAATGTAGGACTACACTAAATTTGCAAAAAAGTCCCATTCCTACCAAGTTCAAGATGACTTCATCCACCAACCCCCATATTTTCTTCACCCAAAAAAATACTCCTAGCCATTATAAAAATAGGTAATGGACATCATGGGACTATATCCTCCCACTATGTAAAAGAAGTTCAAGTGCATTATCATTTCAAATAACTTCTTCCCCAAGTGGTCTGAAGCTATACCACTCAAAAAGGTAGGGGAAAAGAAACATTGTTATTTTTGTGAGAGCCAACAAAATCACCAAATTTGGTGTCCCTCATGCAATAATAATGGATAAAACACCAATTTATATTCTACTGAGGAGGGAAAACAATATTAGGAGTATGGAATAAAGTCCAAGAATTCATCCATCTACCATGAAGTAGCTAACAGAAAAATAGGGGACTTTAAGAAGACCCTATCTAGTATAATTTATGATGGACTCCTCATGTGTTAATAATATTTTAATGATCACAAATCCTATAAACTCTATAAAACTTGTTAATCCTGTGTAATCTGTCTCAAATCATGTGTACAAATAATTATTATCTTTATGCTTTAAATAAATCTATCCAAAATTTTAATATCTAAAAATTAAGTTTGATTATTGTACACTATATTTAATTTAATTCATAATGAATTATTTGATGAATGATTAAGTCTAATACATTATATGAATATCACTATTTAATTCTGTATACAGATATTTGACTAATTATGAGAAACCATGAGTCTGCCACCAATTATATTTTTCTGGCAAAGGATCCAGACATCATGACCAGACACCATGACCATCCAGACACTGTGACTATCAAGACACCATGACCATCCAGACACTATTACTATCCAGACACTATGACCGTCAATACATAATGACCATATAGACACTGTTTCATGAAGACACCATTTCATGGAGACACTGTTTCTTGACAGAATGTGACCCTGTTTCTTAATCTGTTTTCTTATTTTTCAATTTAATCTATAACGGTCATATTTGAAGCATTTAAATGCTTTGAAATAATTAAATTTTCTTTGTAGACATGTCACCTAACAATACGAGGTACGAGGTGTAGAATACATGCATCATGTCATCTCCAACACATGCACTCCAAAAATAAAAAGAACACTGTGGACTGAAGAAAAACAGAGATGAAAATGAAACAAGAGTGCGCGATAATGAAGAAGCACAAACATATTCTTGAGAAGATAACTAACACATATAACTCAATACATCTGAATAACACATGAATCATTCACTGTGATATCATTGATTAGAGTTGATAACATCTTCACGATACATACTCCATGAAGAACATGAGCTAGATCTAGCTGACTTGCGATACTCTGTTTTTCACAAGATGAATATATTAATGAATATTATTTATCATAGAAGTCCAGAGATTCGTAGACTAACACTCAGAGCACTTATAACCTCATATCATCATCTTTTATCTATTGTGTATCGTTTTTAGATTTTGAGTTGTGTGTCTGTGTCTGTATAAAAACATGCACTGTCTCTTGAATTAAACTGAAGGATACAAGATAAACTTTCTCTCACATATTTTACACTTTTTTATTCCCACAGATAAGTGTGGAAGTGGTCTTTGTGTGACCTATTAGTTCATATCCATGAAGAACTGTGGAAGGATTCATGTGACCTGGATAGTCATATGTATTGTCGTTAACCCCGATCTAGGGTGTGGATCAAGTTTATTAATATAGCATGCTTCATGGCAGGTGATCACCAAGTGGAGTGGATTATGTCTCAACTTGATACTGAACCACTTGTTTTATATCCATTGTGCAGTTTAATTTAGTTTCCTCTAATTTACTATTTAATTCAGAAATCACTAAATTTACTTTGATAGTTAATCTTGGAATGGAGTTATAATTGTTTTTACTTATTAGAATTGAATAAAAGGTAATGTTAATAAATAATATTAATATTACTGAGAATTAATCAATATATTGAGAAGTTATTTAAATAGTCAAACTTCCATAACCGTATTACTTTGTTTAACTGGCCTGTATTTATTTTTATTGGGGAATCTTTTTAAGAATAATTTTTAAATAGAAATTTTAAATAGATACTCAATTCACCCCCCTCTGGAGTACTCTACTCCGACCAACATTTGGTATCAAAGGAGATTGTTATTCCTATTATGACTCTGTTTTTGACCCTGTTCAACTGTGATTTTAGTTGTACTTTTAAGATCTGCAAATTTATATTAATTATAAATTTATAGATATTTCAAAGTATTTATTTATTATGGATAGTGGATTGGATGGTGATGCAACACAAATACCACTGTTATTTAATAGAACAAACTATTCTCAATGTAAAATCAAAATGAAAATGAATTTAGAAAGTATGATTTTTGAAATCTGGTCTTCAATTATAGAAGAGTATAAGATTCTTTCTATTGATAGAATCACTTGCGATGGGCATAGCAAGACTACCTATAATAACAAATGAAAACCCATGAATTATTTATATTTATTTTCTATGAAGAATTTAATAGAATTTTTGCATGTAAAACATCCAATGAAATTTAGGATACTTTGTCTGTTTCACATGAAGGAACGTCTAGTGTGAAAAAAATGATACTTAATACTTATACTATTAAATATGATAACATTTAAATTAAACCTGATGAGCCTATTTATGACATGTGTATTAGGTTCAATGAAATTTTAAACACACTAATTTCTTTTGGAAGAGAAGTCACTTATGAAGAATAGATTATGAGGATTCTGAAATTCCTACCTAAAAAATGTATAGGAACCTATGTCTCTATTAGATAATCATATGATATTAGCAAGTTACCTGTAAAATAACTCATTGGGAAACTGATGATGTATGAAGAGGAGCTGAAATCTAACAAGGAAGTAGAGGCTGAACCCAACAGAAAATATGTTGCATTCAAAAACACCACTTCTAAAAAGAAATAGAAAGGGAAATTGGAAGTTTCTATAGAAAGTTACAATAGTGAAAAATCATCTCATGAAAGTTATGAAGAGATGGATCAATTATCCAGAAGTTTTAAGATATTTTACAACAAGAAGAACATTTTTTGATAGCGTAACTTCAATGGAAGATATCATTAAAAAGGAAGCTGGGAGAAAGATTGGAAAAGAAGTGACAAGTCAGATGAGATTGTCTACTATGAATATAAGTGAAAGGTACATATCAAGGATAAATGTCCCAAGATCTAGTACAAAAAGAAGTATGAGGACAAATATAGAAAGTATAAAAAGGTAATGAAAGAAACATGGAGTGATTAGGAGGAAAGTTCACATGACTCTGAATCTTTACATGATGAGTAGGCTAACAAAGCCAATATGTGTTTTATGAAAAACACATATGAGGTAACACTAAAATATCATGTACACAATCCCTATTATTCTGGATATGAGAGTGACTCTGAAAATATGTCTAGTGAAGAAATGTTTGAATACTGTAAAATTATTGAAGATACATTCAATGAACTAAAAGATAATTACAAGTCTTTGAAGAAACATCATGCTCTTACCTCAACTGTAAAAAATGAACTCAGTATAGAAAGGGGGAAAATGCTCAACTTATGAATGAGGGAAATGAACTAAAAATGTCTAATGATAAATTTAATAATGACTTAGAAAAGTTTACTAATAGTAAAAATACCCTTAATCAAATTCTATGTAAATAGATTGTGCCTAAATTTACTACTGGAATTGGATATCATCCAGGTAAAAGAAATTTTGGAAGAACTAATTTTGTTTCTAAGTCTAGGAGATACAACTTTTATCCTAGTTTTGGAAATCATTCAGCTAGTTCAAGTTATGATACACTCTCTACTGTTTCAAGCTTTTCTAGACCAAATAGAGTTTATTTTTCAACTACTTTACATAATTCTTATAGGAAACCTATGAGGCAGATATGGGTTCCTAAAGCACTAGTCACTAATATTAATGGACCCAAATAGGTATGGGTACTAAAATCTTTTTTTATCTTACTATTTTGTACGAAAGTTGCTTAAAGAGATCCTGTAAAAGCTTATGGTACTTGGATAGTGGGTGTTCAAGACACATGAAAGGAGACTATTCATTCTTCAAAAGAGTAATAAAAATTGATGGTGGAAATGTCACCTTTGGTGACAATTCCAAAAGAAACATCATTGGCCTAGTCCAAATCGGTAACTCTAACTCAGTTTTAATTTCCAAAGTACTTTTTGTTGATGGAATGAAATATAATTTTCTTATTATATCAAAACAATGTCATGATGGGTTTCATTTTAAATTTGAAAATGATTCTTTCAATGTTTTTAATTATAAAAATGAATTAGTGTTTTTTTCATTCAGAAATGAAAATGTTTAATCTGTTAACTTGGAATCTTTAGTTTCTAAAAATTCATTATGTTTAAGTGTGTTCAAAAAAGAGTCTTGGTTTGTCATAGGAGACTAAGACACTGTAATATTCAATCCATTAGAAATCTAACTAGAAAAATCTTAGTCAAAGACCTACTGTAACTTGAGTTTCCAAATTATAAAGCATGTAATCCTTGTCAAAAAGGAAACAACACAAAATTTCCATCAATACCAAAGAAAAAAGTGTCAAATTCTCAACCTCTCAAAATAGTTCACATGGATTTTTTTGGACCATATAGAGTTTCTAGTTTGGCTTACAAAAGTGAATCCTACTCCCATTTTACCAAATATTCCAAAACATGAGAAAATATAAGTGGACTTAGAAGTAAATTCTTAATAAGTGATCATGGTCTTGAGTTTCAAAATCAAGAGTTTGAATCCTTTTTCTCTCAAAATGGCTATAGTCATAATTTCTCTGCCCCTAGAACACCTTATCAGAATGGAGTTGTAGAAAGAAGAAACATAACCCTACAAGAAATTTCTAGAACCATGCATTGTGAGTATGACATACCTATTTATTTTTGGTATGACTCTGTAAATATAGAATGATACATAATTAATATAGTGTTAATTAGATCTATTATTAAAATAAATCCATATGAGTTTTGGAACAATAGAAAACCCAAAGTTAGGTAATTCAAAGTTTTTGATTACAAAGTATATATAATTAAAACTAAGGACAATCTTGAAAATTTTTTATCCAAGAGTGATGAAGGAATATGTTTAAGATATTCCATATCTAGTAAATCCTATATAGTATAACATCCCACCTTTTTATAACATAAACTTTCATTACACTACACAAAACTGAGGATCTTTAAGGTCTAGTGTCTTGGAAACCAGGAACATAATACATGAAAACAACATAAAACATTCTTCTTAAACACATGAAAGGCGTCTCCTTATGTTCATTCTAGGTTCATTACTGCATCTCATAACCTGGGGACATACATCAAAAGAAAGGGTGAGCAGAAGGCCCAGTAAGGGAAACAAGAGAAACATTTTACAAGTGAACTTGAGATACTTCAATAAGCACATGAAAAGAACTTTAAGGGATGAGAAAGAAATCATGAGATACATCATAATAAAAAAAAACATTTTTTCAAAACTTGAATATGTGGCTGCAACATTTAATATTGACAATCGTTTCGTTTCACCAAGGTCCATCCCCAAGGTGTCGTTAAAAATTACCAAGGTTATTCACCAAGGCGTCGTTAAAATGGTCATCTCTAGAGATTAAGTCTTTACCCAATGCATTGGAGCGCTATCAGGGCGCACCCTTAAATTTGCCTTTATTATCATGTGAGCCACATACATCATCATCAAACATTTCATAAATAACCCATATAGCATAAAATAAATGGGTTTCATTTCATAATCATAACGTTTTAAAAACTGCTTTAAGGACATGATCTTTTACGTTACTTTAAACCCACGGAAAGGGAAGGCGGGTCTCATGTATGTAAATCCCAGAATTTAAAATAGAACATTTTCATATATATGTGAATAACCCTGTAGAAATAGGAGCTTTGATTATTCACTTTATAACATAAAATAATTTTGAGAAAAGAGAGGCATTTTGAGACGAAAATTCTGCAGCATAACGGCTAAGTTTCGAGGTTTTAGAAAACATTGAAATGAGAGGGGACATGGGTCAACCACTCATAAATGATCCATAAAACAGTAGGGTGAAAGATTAAGAAGGACATATGGACATGGTAATTAAATTTGAGAGACATACCATTTGAAATGAAAAACATGGAGGGAAAAAGATTAGATTTCTCTTATGAAAATTCGGCAGCCTTACGGCGTCACTTAACTTCAAAAGAAAATGATTTGACCAGATCAAATAGGGTCCCTCATCATATGATCATAAGAGATCAGTATGATAGATATAGAGATCATACCCCAACATAATAAAAAGGAACTTGAAAGACTTGATATGAAAATCGAACTTGAAAAATGAGAAGGGTGAAAGAATCCCTTAAAAATTCGGCAGCCTAACGGCGTCACTTAAACTTTCATAAAACGAAATGTTGAGAGTAAGAGGGGATCTCTCATCATATAAACATGAAAGGGCAGTAAGAGGAATATAAAAGAACATCCTCTCACATAAAAACATGGAGCATAATAGGAATGACATAAAAGAGATTACATGAAAAGAAAGAGAGGGGTCGGATCCCTTACCTTAAAACGTGACTCTTGAAACTCAAAGGATTGGACCTTGAGGGCTTGGGGGCACCTTGGGAGGACTCCTTGGAAGGTAAGAAGAACAGAACTTCGTTGGGGGAGAGTTGGGAGTGAAAACTAAAGGAGGAAAGGGTGGGTATTTATAGGGAAAGTGAGGGGACAAAGCATTAATGGCCAAGGGACACCTCACATGTGCTTTTCTCAAACCCATGTGCTCTCCCTTGGCATTTATCATGGAGTTAGGCCACATGGGGCCCCCAAAACAATAATTCATCACCCTTGTCCGGCCAACCCTCAAAAGATCTCATGACATCATCATGACACCGCTATGATGTCATTAGACATACCGAAACCCTAAAACTGTATTTTTACTATTCACTGAAAATTCAACTTTCTCAGATTAATCCCAAAATTTCACCTTAACCAAATATCAGTGCTCTGATTTCAAAAATGAAATCCATTTTATAAAAATATTTTTCTAAATATTTTTAATTTAATTTTTAAATAAAAACACTATTCATCGAAAATTCATTTTTTTCAGAAAAATCCCCAAAAATTACCTTAACATAATATCGATGCTCTGAGTTCAAAAATAAAGTCATTTTTATAAAAATAATTTTCTAATTATTTTTAATTATATTTTTAATTAAAAAAAACACTATTCATCCGAAAAACTAATACTTGAATAACAATTTATGAAACCGTTATTTACCTATTTTATTCAATCACATTACTTAATCTAGGTGTCTAAATTATATTAAAACTTTCTTTGAGTGAAATTACTAATCCATTTGGTCACATTACTAATCCTAAGCGTAAAATCACTATTCATAATTTACTATTCATCAAAAATTAAGTTGATCTTATTTGACTCCAAATTCCCCACTGAACACTTTTGTAGAAGACCATTTTTTGAAAATCATTACACATCATTAGTTATTAAGGGTTTACATAAATATTTTAAAATATCCCTTTTTCAAAATTCATCAATAAAATACATTCTAAAATTATCTAGACATTTGAAATTTCAGAAACATCACTAAAGGAAGAAATCTCAATTTATTCACCCGAAAGGATTACACAAGGAAGCTACGGTCTCATCACATAGCCCATTATAACACCAGCATAAGACCTAAGTGTAAGGTGTGCTATGGTGAGAGAATCTGAGGGAGGCTCAGATAACATTGCCCTAGTAGCAATCTCCACTAACTTGAACTTCTCTTGCAAGCGTTTTCGTTCAAGCTTGACACGCTGGAGCTCGGCTTGGGATTGGTCCAAAGCGAAGCCCACAGATGCTACCTCCTTCCCAAGCTCTGATAAGTGGGCTTCGTAAGGGTTGAGTCTACTGGATGAAGCCATCGACTCCTCTTTCTGCATTAACCATTAACATCTTATTAAATCATTAAGAGTAAGTTAATATAATACTCAAAAAGATTGGGTCGTTACATTCTTCCCCCCTTAAGAAATTTCGTCCCCGAAATTTATTCTTGAGGCCTAGTCGAAAAGGTGAGGGTACTTTTGCTTCATTGTTTCCTCCGGCTCCCAAGTCGCCTCTTCATATTTATGATTCCTCCACAACACTTTCACAAGGTGGGTAGTCTTGTTTCGTAGAACCTTGTCTCTACGGTCTAAGATCTCCACTGGCTGCTCTTCATAAGAGAGGTCATGTTCCAGTTGTACCACCTCTGGGTTCAGTACATGCGAAGGGTCGGGTATGTACTTTCTCAAGAGAGATACATGGAAGACATCATGAACTTGAGCTAGGTTCGGTGGAAGTGCTAGACGATAGGCCACTGCTCCTATGCGATCAAGGATTTCATAGGGGCCAATGTACCTAGGGCTGAGCTTCCCTTTCTTCCCAAACCGCATGACTCTCTTCCATGGAGAAATTCGAAGGAAGACTTTGTCACCAACACCAAACTCCAAGTCCCTTCGACGATTGTCAGCATAGCTCTTCTGCCGACTCTGAGCAGCCTTTATGTGTTGTTGGATGGCATGAACCTGCTCTGTCATCTCTTGCACGAGATCGGGCCCAAGGAGCTTCCTCTCACCAGTTTCATCCCAACAAGTAGGAGTTCTACACCGCTTTCCATATAGAGCTTCATAGGGTGCCATCTGAATACTCGAATGGAAGCTGTTGTTATAGGAGAACTCAACTAATGGGAGGTGTTGATCCCATCCACCTTTAAATTCCATTGAGCATAATCTCAACATGTCTTCGAGTGTCTGAATAGTCCTTTCAGATTGGCCATCAGTTTGAGGATGATAGGCCGTACTAAAATTCAATTCAGTATTCAGTGCATGTTGAAGACTTCTCCAGAATTTTGATGTGAATCTTGGGTCACGATCAGATACGATGGATAGTGGTACCCCATGCAGCCTTACCACTTCCTTCACGTATATCTTGGCAAGCTGATCCAGAGAGAAATCTTCCCGAATAGAGATAAAATGGGATGTCTTGGTGAGACGGTCCACAATAACCCATATCGCATTGTTTCCTTTGGATGTTTTTGGGAGACCAGTTACAAAGTCCATAGTGATATTATCCCACTTCCACACTGATATGGGTAGTGGTTGTAATACCCCCTTAGGAAGTTGTCTTTCTGCCTTTACTTGCTGACACACCAGGCACCTTGTAGTGTAATCAGCAATCTCCCACTTCATGTTATCCCACCAATAATGATCACGAAGGTCTCCATACATCTTAGTGCTTCCCGGGTGTATAGAGAATGTAGAGCTATGATCTTCATCCATCAGTTCTTTCTTTATCTCTGGAATAGATGGAACACATAGTCTTGTACGAAATTTCAATACACCTTCTTGATCAATATGGAAATCAGGGAACTTCCCATCCTTTACAGCCTCAAACTTCTCCTGCAGCAAAGGATCTTCTTTTTTAGCCTTCTTGATCCTATCTAGTAATGAAGGTTGAGAAATCATTTGGAATAGGGTTGATGATGTCCCTTTCCTTATAATTCCCATGTCCAGTTTTACTAGATCTTTAATCAAGGGATCTCCTACGATCCTCATTGTTGACAGAATAATAGGATCTTTCCTGCTTAACGCATCCGCGACTTTGTTTGCTCTTCCTGGGTGATAATGAATTGAACAATCATAGTCTTTAATAAGCTCCAACCATCTCCTTTGTCTCATGTTCAATTCTTTATGTGTGAAAATATACTTTAGACTTTGGTGGTCAGTGTATATATCACATTTCTCCCCATAAAGATAGTGCCTCCATATCATTAGAGCAAAAACAACTTCCGCCAGCTCTAGATCATGCGTAGGATAATTCTGCTCATGAATCTTCAACTGTCGAGATGCATAAGCAATTACCTTGTCATTTTGCATGAGGACGCACCCAAGACCTTTCAGAGATGCATCGCTAAAAATAACGAATCCTTCTCCGATAGAGGGTAGTGTTAACACAGGTGCAGTAACCAATCTCTTCTTCAGCTCTTGGAAACTTTCCTCGCATTCCTTTGTCCAGATGAACTTAACCCCTTTTCGAGTCAACTTGGTTAGTGGATTAGAAAGTCGTGAAAAGTTTTTCACAAACCTCCTATAATATCCCGCTAAACCAAGGAAACTACGAATCTCAGTTACTGTTGTGGGTTGAGGCCACTCCTCCACAACCATTGTCTTTGCAGGGTCAACCGAGATTCCTTCATTGGTTACGATGTGCCCCAAGAAAGCCACCTGTTGTAACCAAAACTCACACTTGCTGAACTTCCCAAAGAGCCTCTCCTTCCGTAGAGTTTTCAAAATAACCCTCAGATGATCTTCATGCTCCTCATGACTTTTTGAATATATGAAAATATCATCAATAAAAACTACCACAAAGTTATCAAGGTAGTCCTTAAAGACTCTATTCATCAAATCCATGAAAATAGCAGGAGCATTAGTCAAGCAGAAGGGCATAATAGTAAACTCATAATGCCCATATCTTGATCGGAAGGCAGTCTTTGGAATATCTTCCTTCTTCACCCTCAGTTGATGATAACCAGATCGAAGGTCAATCTTAGAGAAGAATTGAGCCCCACGAAGTTGGTCAAATAAATCATCAATTCTTGGAAGAGGATATCTGTTCTTCACTGTGATCCCGTTCAGTTCTCTATAATCAATGAATAGCCGCATTGATCCATCCTTCTTCTTCACAAAGAGAACTGGTGCTCCCCAAGGGGACACACTCGGTCGGATAAACCCCTTCTCCAACAAGTCTTGGAGTTGTTTCTTTAACTCTTCTAGCTCCACATTTGCCATTCTATACAGAGTCTTTGATATCGGCTGAGACCCAGGTACGAGTTCAATGGAGAACTCTACCTCTCTTTCTGGGGGAGGTCCAGGTAACTCCTCAGAAAATACATCCATGTATTCTTGAACAATCGTAACATCTTCTATTTGTATGCTCCTTTTTCCTTATTCATCATCACCGATTAACTCCATAAAGAAAGCTATAGGAGGTGCTTCTAGATAGGGATCAGTTCGGGATATCTCTCCTTAGAAGATAACTGTAGGTCGTTCATTCAAGACTACTGAGATTTCCTTACTTCTGCATTTGATCTTATCATTATACTTTGAGAGCCAGTCCATCCCTAGTATAATGTAAAATTCCATCATGGGAATGACTACTAGATTTGAGAAAAGATTGTGCTCACCAAAGTAAACACTAGAGTCTCTAAACACTGTTGATGCATGGATAATCCCACTTGGAGTCTTGACTGACAACTCTACCTCAAGAAATTCGGGGATTGACTCTATATTCTTTGCAAACTTGGAAGAAATAAAGGAATGCGTAGAACCAGAATCAAATAAAGTACTTGCTAGCTTTGAGAGGACAACAAGAGTACCTGCTACCACATCGTTCGGGACTTCAACTTCAGCTGTTGTGATAGCGAAAGCACGACCTTGCTCTCTTGGCCTCTGCTGAGGTTGATGGTGATTCCCCTCCACCGCCCTCGGATTTGGACATTGGTTAGCAAAGTGCCCAAGCTGTCCACACATGAAGCATGTGACTTCGGGTAGGGCCAGAACCATCTTTCCTCTGTCGTTAGTGTTGGGAAGCTGAGGCTTCACCTCACTATGACAATTCCAAGCAATATGGCCTCCTCTTCCACACTTGTAGCACTTTCCACTTCCGTTCAAGCAGTTCCCCAGATGATTCTTCCCACATTTATTGCATGTGGTAAGTTGAATTTGCTTTCCACCTCTTCCCTGATCAAAAGACTTCCCTAAAATGGGCTCCAATGATCTCTTCTTTTCATTTGGTTTATGAGACCACTGTGTCTCACCAAACTCCAGCTCGACTTTCATAGCACTTCGAACTATTTCTTCATAGCTATCATAGTCCCTGTTGGCTAAATTCTTCCGGAGATGAGGTCGTAGTCCACCAAAGAATCTATCAACCTTCCCATTAGGGTCCATGACAAAGCTTGAGGTATAACGGGAAAGCCTTGTGAAGTTCATCTCATAGCTTCCGACAGATTCATTCTCCTTCTGCTTCAGCTCGAGAAACTCTTTCTCCATTCTCGTTCTCATGGAACGAGGGAAATACTTGTTAAAGAAAATCCCTCGAAATTCTTCCCACTCCATAGCTTCCATCTCTCCTCGTGGATTCGTGTTTTTGATTAGTGACCACCACTGATCAGCTTCTCCCTCTAGGCGGTAAACAGCAAGGGTGACTTTTTCTTGTTCCGAACAATGAAGTACAGAAAAGATCTTTTCAATGGAGCTTATCCATTGTTCCGCAACCAATGGGTCAGTAGATCCACTGAATGTTGGCGTTCGTTGACGCATGAAGGACTCAACAGAAAGTTGTTCCCTTCGTGGTGAGGTCGGCCTCTCAGCTTGATTCAAGTTATTACTCATAACTTGAGTCAGTTGGTTCATCATTCGCATGAATGTTTCCATTCCGGCTTCCATCGGAGGGCCGTCAGCATATGGTGCATTGCGGTCACCATCGGAACGGTTCCTCCTATTTCCCGCCATCTTCTAAAAGAATAAAACCTTAGTAAGAAACTTATTTCATTTATGAATCTTTTAACTAAGACTTCATGCTTAGGCAATTACACTTTTCTATAATTCCTTCATAATGATTTATAAAAAGCTTGTGATTAACCAAACATATCCCCCGGGAGTGTCGTAACCAAGAGTGCAGAAAGGCCCGTTATCGTGCACCAGTTCCCGTTCGAGTCTAGCTCAAAGCGGTGTTTTCGGGTTTTACCCCTATGTACATCTGTGCCAGAGCCGCCTCTACCTGCTCGTATCCAGACAGGGATGTATTTGTTTGATAAACCACTTACTCAATACTTACCAAAATACCAGGAAGTTTTCCTATATTTAAACTTTTCTATAGGGTTCTTCCTAAAGTTTTTGTATCCTAATTTCCACAAATAACTAAACCATCCTATGATACCAACTATAACATCCCGCCTTTTTATAACATAAACTTTCATTACACTACACAAAACTGAGGATCTTTAAGGTCTAGTGTCTTGGAAACCAGGAACATAATACATGAAAACAACATAAAACATTCTTCTTAAACACATGAAAGGCGTCTCCTTATGTTCATTCTAGGTTCATTACTGCATCTCATAACCTGGGGACATACATCAAAAGAAAGGGTGAGCAGAAGGCCCAGTAAGGGAAACAAGAGAAACATTTTACAAGTGAACTTGAGATACTTCAATAAGCACACGAAAAGAACTTTAAGGGATGAGAAAGAAATCATGAGATACATCATAATAAAAAAACATTTTTTCATAACTTGAATATGTGGCTGAAACATTTAATATTGACAATCGTTTCGTTTCACCAAGGTCCATCCCCAAGGTGTCGTTAAAAATTACCAAGGTTATTCACCAAGGCGTCGTTAAAATGGTCATCTCTAGAGATTAAGTCTTTACCCAATGCATTGGAGCGCTATCAGGGCGCACCCTTAAATTTGCCTTTATTATCATGTGAGCCACATACATCATCATCAAACATTTCATAAATAACCCATATAGCATAAAATAAATGGGTTTCATTTCATAATCATAACGTTTTAAAAACTGCTTTAAGGACATGATCTTTTACGTTACTTTAAACCCACGGAAAGGGAAGGCGGGTCTCATGTATGTAAATCCCAGAATTTAAAATAGAACATTTTCATATATATGTGAATAACCCTGTAGAAATAGGAACTTTGATTATTCACTTTATAACATAAAATAATTTTGAGAAAAGAGAGGCATTTTGAGACGAAAATTCTGCAGCATAATGGCTAAGTTTCGAGGTTTTAGAAAACATTGAAATGAGAGGGGACATGGGTCAACCACTCATAAATGATCCATAAAACAGTAGGGTGAAAGAGTAAGAAGGACATATGGACATGGTAATGAAATTTGAGGGACATACCATTTGAAATGAAAAACATGGAGGGAAAAAGATTACATTTCTCTTATGAAAATTCGGCAGCCTTACGGCATCACTTAACTTCAAAAGAAAATGATTTGACCAGATCAAATAGGGTCCCTCATCATATGATCATAATAGATCAGTATGATAGATATAGATATCATACCCCAAAATAATAAAAAGGAACTTGAAAGACTTGATATGAAAATCGAACTTGAAAAATGAGAAGGGTGAAAGAATCCCTTAAAAATTCGGCAGCCTAACGGCGTCACTTAAAATTTCATAAAACGAAATGATGAGAGTAAGAGGGGATCTCTCATCATATAAACATGAAATGGAAGTAAGAGGAATATAAAAGAACATCCTCTCACATAAAAACATGGAGCATAATAGGAATGACATAAAAGAGATTACATGAAAAGAAAGAGAGGGGTCGGATCCCTTACCTTAAAACGTGACTCTTGAAACTCAAAGGATTGGACCTTGAGGGATTGGGGTAACCTTGGGAGGACTCCTTGGAAGGTAAGAAGAACAGAACTTCGTTGGGGGAGAGTTGGGAGTGAAAACTAAAGGAGGAAAGGGTGGGTATTTATAGGGAAAGTGAGGGGACAAAGCATTAATGGCCAAGGGACACCTCACATGTGCTTTTCTCAAACCCATGTGCTCTCCCTTGGCATTTATCATGGAGTTAGGCCACATGGGGCCCCCAAAACAATAATTCATCACCCTTGGCCGGCCAACCCTCAAAAGATCTCATGAAATCATCATGACACTGCTATGATGTCATTAAACATACCGAAACCCTAAAACTGTATTTTTACTATTCACTGAAAATTCAACTTTCTCAGATTAATCCCAAAATTTCACCTTAACCAAATATCAATGCTCTGATTTCAAAAATGAAATCCATTTTATAAAAATATTTTTCTAAATATTTTTAATTTAATTTTTAAATAAAAACACTATTCATCGAAAATTCATTTTTTTCAGAAAAATCCCCAAAAATTACCTTAACATAATATCGATGCTCTGAGTTCAAAAATAAAGTCATTTTTATAAAAATACTTTTCTAATCATTTTTAATTATATTTTTAATTAAAAAAAACACTATTCATCCGAAAAACTAATACTTGAATAACAATTTATGAAACCGTTATTTACCTATTTTATTGAATCACATTACTTAATCTAGGTGTCTAAATTATATTAAAACTTTCTTTGAGTGAAATTACTAATCCATTTGGTCACATTACTAATCCTAAGCGTAAAATCACTATTCATAATTTACTATTCATCAAAAATTATGTTGATCTTATTTGACTCCAAATTCCTCACTGAACACTTTTGTAGAAGACCATTTTTTGAAAATCATTACACATCATTAGTTATTAAGGGTTTACATAAATATTTTAAAATATCCCTTTTTCAAAATTCATCAATAAAATACATTCTAAAATTATCTAGACATTTGAAATTTCAGAAACATCACTAAAGGAAGAAATCTCAATTTATTCACCCGAAAGGATTACACAAGGAAGCTAGGGTCTCATCACATAGCCCCTTATAACACCAGCATAAGACCTAAGTGTAAGGTGTGCTATGGTGAGAGAATCTGAAGGAGGCTCAGATAACATTGCCCTAGTAGCAATCTCCACTAACTTGAACTTCTCTTGCAAGCGTTTTCTTTCAAGCTTGACACGCTGGAGCTCGGCTTGGGCTTGGTCCAAAGCGAAGCCCACAGATGCTACCTCCTTCCCAAGCTCTGATAAGTGGGCTTCGTAAGGGTTGAGTCTACTGGATGAAGCCATCGACTCCTCTTTCTGCATTAACCATTAACATCTTATTAAATCATTAAGAGTAAGTTAATATAATACTCAAAAAGATTGGGTCGTTACATATAGTGTTTAATAAAAGAACTAAAAGTTTTGAAGAATATTTACATGTCAAAGTATATGAAACATATCTATATGAGCCTAAAACTACTCTGGAGAAAATAGAGGATGATGTATCAAATCTAGATATCAATTCAAAATCCTCTAACCTTTCTGTAAAGAAATATGTGAAAACTTCAATTTCTAGATAATTATTTAGATTCAAGTCACAATGGATCTGACCCTGTTGATGAACTTAAAATCACTAGTCCTTATTTTTCAAGAGCTGTTAGAACTCTTAAGAACCATCATTTAGATGTTGTTGTATGAGACTTAGATAAAGAAACTCAAACTAGATATTCTCTTAGAAATCAAGTTGAACATCTAGTCTTCTTGTCACAACTTGAACCTAAAAACATAAATGATTATATCAATGATGAATTTTGGGTGGTGGCTATGCAAGAAGAACTTAATCAGTTTGAATGGAACAATGTTTGGAAACTTGTTGACAAACCCAAAGATACATTCACCATAGTCACTAAATGGGTGTTTATAAATATTGTAGATGAATCTAGAAACATAGTTAGAAACAAGGATAGATTGGTTTCACGAGGCTATAATAAAGAATAAGGAATTAACTATGAAGAGACCTTTTCACCAGTATCTAGACTTGAAGCCATCATAATTCTTCTTGCTTATGCTTCAAATCTAAATTTAAAACTATATCAGATGGATGTTAAGAGTGATTTACTAAATGGGTCAATAGATGAGGATTTCTTTTCTGAGTAACACCCTAGTTTTACAAATCTTTATTTTCTAAATCATATTTTTATGTTATTAGAAGCTTTATATGGTTTAAAACAATCTCCATGAGCTTGGTATGATAGACGGTTTACTTTTCTTGTTTATAAAGGTTTTATAAATGAAATAGTTGATCCTACCCTTTTTATAAAAAAATTTCCAATGATGTTTTAGTAGTTCAAATTTATGTAGATGAAATTATCTTTGAATCTTAATGAAATTATTTATGTATTGAATTTTCTAAAATGAGGGAAAAAAATTTTAAATGAGTTTAATGGGTGAACTAAAATTCTTTCTTCGATTTCAAATATTTGAAAATAATAATGGTATTATTTTAAATCAAAGAAAATAAAATTGAGATATTTTAAAACAATTTGGTTTGGATAACACTAAAATTAGTGAAACTCTAATGAGTACTACTTGTATGTTGGATCTTGATGAAGATGGAGAATTTGTTGATCAAACCACTTATAGAGGAATGATTGGAAGCTTACTCTACATAACTGCTAGCCGACATGAAATAATGTATAGTGTGTGTATGTGTTCTTTCTTTCAAGAAAACCCCAAGGAATCTAATTTAAATGTTGTTAAGAGAATTTTCAAATACCTCAAGCATACACCAAATTTAGGAGTGTTCTGTCCCAGTGGAAAATCATTTGATTTGGCGAGTTATTCTTATGCTGACTTCGGTGGTTGTAAGTTAGATAGAAAAAGAACCTATAGAATATGTACCTTTTTAGGCAAGCCACTAGTATCATAGTTTAGTATGAAATAAAAATCTGTTACATTATCTATAGTATAAGCTGAATACATAGCTGCTGGTAGTTATTGTGCACAAAATTTGTGGATAAAACACACATTACTAGATTATGGATATAAATTCAGGCATATAACCATACATTTTGACAACACAAGTTCTATAAGCATTTCAAAAATATTTTTTCACAATAGAGGACATAACATATTGATGTAAGACATCACTTTTTGAGAGATCATTATAAAAAAGGTGATATCACTTTGGAATTCATTGGAACTAAATATCAGATCACTAATATATTGACCAAACTATTAAATTCTAAAAGAATAGATTAAATTATACATGAATTCGGAAAGATAAATTTTAAGTAGTAAGTATACTATTTCACATTTTAAGGTTTCACAAGTCACTATCTTGAGATTACTATTTAACTCTAATAGTTCTATAATTTTACTGTCTTAAGACTTGCTATTTCATGTTTATAGTCTCAACATGTACTACTTCTCAGTTACTACCTGGCACTTACTGTCTCAAACAACACGGTCACATAGTTTAGAAACCATATGGTTACAGTCTCACCATCTCACCATGAAATCTAGTTATAGTCTCACCATGAAATCCAGTTACAGTCTCATTGTGAAATCCAGTTACGGTCTGACCATGAAAACCAATTCCGGTCTCACCATAAAAATCTGTCATTGTCTCACTGTAATGACTCTTTGTTGTGTTATAACTCATATCACGGTAATTAATTTTTTATTCTTTTACTTTCTTGCTCTTTTGTTTTTGCGATGCTTGGTATCCCTAAATGATATAAATAAAAGAAGTCTTACTTCTTTCTTCACCTGATATATCTTTTATAGAACCATAAGCCCTCTCTCTCAACCCTTTATCTCTCTCTCTCCCTCTCTTGAACCATTGTTGAATTCCTAGGATGATTTTTCCATCATCATCAACTCCTAATAAGTGCATCTAAAAGAAGTTGAAAATAATGCTGAAGTTATCCCCCAAAGGACCTCTGAATCAGAATATGGAAAGCAGAATAGTGATTCCTAAAAAGGATATATGCCCTAAGTAGATTCTGTCAAGTAAATTTTTTATATTGAAAGTGCTATAAGAGAAAGGATGGTTTTATTGATTCAAAAAGGAGAATAATCCTATTTATCCTAAATTATTTTCATAGTTTTACCAGTATGTTAAATTCACTTTTGATTCAGAAGATGGCTATGTTGTAAGAATCTCGATTAATGGACAGAGATGGAATTTTTCTTCAAGTTTATGAGTTGCATGCCTTAGGTTACCTATGATGGTATTTGTGAAGACTACCAGAGAGGTTCTTCACCTCCAATTGAGTTATTTTTTTGGAAGAATCATTGGGAAGTTTAAATTGAAATGAAACAAAGAGAAGAGCCATAGCTGCTGAGTTGGATGGTGAAACTGGACTCTTGTTCAAGTTTGTTTAGAATTTGATTATCCCTAGAAAAGGTGATTTTGATTGAATCTAGTATCAGGATTTATTTTTGATAGATATCATGAAAAATGTACATAATATCAATCTATATAAGTATTTCATACACCATATGTGTGATTTGATCAAAACCACCTCCAAGTCAACCTCCTTCTTCTACTCAAGGATTATCTTGGTTATGCTTCATGAAAAAGGGTTGGTTGGACCAAATAAATAATATATTAAGGATTATGAATTTTTTATTTCAAAAGATATAGTAAGAAGAATGAAAATAACTTGTAATCCATGAATAAAATCATGGGTGGAAGATAATGATACGATTTATGAAAAGTTTAAACCAGTGGAATACTATTCAATACCTAAGGACATTTTTTATCTTGGTTTGGAACCAGATGAACTTGTTGAGTATTCTGATGAGGAAGAAAAAGAAAAGATTGTTGAACCTACAAGAGAAACTGTTCTGATTCATGAAGACAATGGATCTTCTCCTCATGTATTATTTGAGAAAAAAAAATACATGTTCCAGAAAAATTTGTTGATTTGGAAGAACAAACTGCTGCAGAAGAAGAATCTATTGCAAAGGTAAATGAAAAGGTTTTTTTATAAGAGAATATAGAGGGAAATATTTCTATTAGAAAATAAACTACTCTTGATGAGCACCCAGAGGAACAAGCTTTTCCTGGAATTATTCCATCTTCGGAAGAGAGAATATAGAAATCCTTTTAGTTGGCGAGGAAGGAAATGGGTGAAGAAATTAGAGATGAAATCATGGAAATAGATAAAGGATTTAAGTCTCTCTATCCTGAGAAAGATTCACCTATTTAGGGAGAGAAACCCCCCAATTTGGAAAGTGTTGAAGTGCATAATCCCATTGATCCAAGCTCAATAGATACATGGTATAAATTCCCTTGTTATTTTGATGTGAATGATTCACAGGAAGACTATGTTCAATGAATTGATCTGTCTACTATGTTTGAATTGAAACTAGAATATGCACCTGAAGATATCTATGCCAAAGATCCTAAGCCTATCTCATCTTCTATCCTTGATCCTTCACAATAATCTCTAAACTTGGTGAATAAGGACGATCTAAAATCTTTTGGAGCTACCCTATTGGTTGGGTATAAAAACATCATGAATAATCTACCTACTCATTTGACAAATTTGAGAGAAAGAGGTGCTTACCTTTTGATGGAAAAGATTATATAGAGGATTCATCCCAATATTCCCCATGAGATTCAAGAGACCAAAATTGAAAGTAAACAATTAAGCGATGAAGTGAAGTCTCTCAGAGGTATGGTTGAAGATATACAGAGAGTCCTGAAATCGAGAATAGAACATGCTTCTCATCCTGTTGAGGATGTTGGTAGTTAGATTCCATAGGAAGTATCATCCCTAATACAACCTACTCTCACTTCCTTAGCTAACAAAGTAGTTGAAAGAAACAACCAGATTGTTCAAGAGATGTGTAAACTTGTTATTGGTCTTAATAAGTGGAATGATGAGTATAAGGGTTGTCTCCAGAAAGTTATGAATCAACTGAAATCCCTTACTTCAGTAGTTAATTCTTCTACTATCTCTAGAAAATAATCTCAACCCTCTTTAGGTAGTGATTTGTTAAGAACAGTTATCAAAGAAGAACTTCAGGCTCTGCTTAGTGGTTTTGAAAAAGAATCTCTCTTTGAATTTATCAACAATAGTGATAGAGTTCTTTATTTGGTGAGAATTAAATCCAATATTTCCAATGATTCTCTGCAAGAAATTGCTTAAAATTTAGATTTTTTACTTCAACTAGATCTTCTATAATAATTACATGGCCAAACATTTCAAGTACCTAGTGGAGAATCTGAGAATCCCTCATGTTACTCAAGCTTTCAAAACTCAAGTCCAAAAGCTCAAAGATTTCACTCATTTGTTGGGTAATTTTATGAATAACTAGGATGACTTTGAGAGATCCATGAAGTATGGTGAAGAGATCATTTCTAACTTCATCATGATTTTGAGGCCTTCTCTTCATGTACATAGTACTACCATTGTGGCTCCTACAACTGCACCATTGAGATCTAGTTTTCCAAACTTATCATCTTCTGCCCTTGACTCTATATCTATGTCTGTATCTCAGTATCTAAGTTAGATCAGTCCTATTATCCTTGATCATCTATTTCCTAGGTCTTCCACTACACCTACCTTGGCCCTTTATGTTTTTGAAGGACTCCCATTACCCACTCTGTCCACTGGTTCACTCTCTTCTTCCACTTCTATCTATGCTTTTATGAATTTTTCTTCTAATGTTGCTACCAAGGGAAAAGAGAAGACAATCCAGTGTTGAAGAACAATGACTATTATCTTTTGATAGGGATGATATCTATATATCTTGTTACTTACTATTTGTAATGACACTTTTTATCCCTCTAATGAAGTATTAACTTTTATTTTCTATTTATAATTTCTACCTTTTGATAATCCCAAAAGGGGGAGAAATATGTACTCAAAATGCACCCTAAAGAAGAGACACGTTACCTAAGAATAGATATGTCACTCACTTGATTTGTGATAATAAAAAAGGGGGAGATTGTTGGACTCCTCATGTGTTAATAATGTTTTAATGATAAAAAATCTTATACACTCTGTAAAACTTGTTAATATTATGTAATCTATCTCAAATCATGTGTATAGATGATTAGTATCTTTATGATTTAAATAAATCTATCCAAAATCTTAATTTCTATACATTATGTTTGATTATTGTACACTATATTTAATTTACATCATAATGATTTCTTTGACGAATGATTAAGTCTAATAAATTATATGAATATCACTATTTAAGTATGTATATAGAAATTTGACTAAGTCTGAGAAACCATGAGTCTACCACCAGTTATGTTTTTCTAGGAAAGGATCCAGACACCGTGACCATACACCATGACTAGACATTGTGACTAGACACCGTGACTATCCATCCACCATGACTATCCAGACACCGTGACTATCCAGACACCATGACCATCCAGACACCGTGACTATCTAGACACCATGACCATCCAGACACCATTTCAAGAAGTCATTATTTTATGGAGACACAATTTCCTAACAGAATGTGACACCGTTTATTAATCTATTTTGTCAATTTTTAATTTAATCTATAACGGTCATATTTGAAGCTTTTAAATGAACTATTATAATTAATGTTTCCTTAGAGACATGTCACTTGACAGTATGAGGTATGAGGTGAAGAATACATGCATACTGTCGACTCCAGAACATGAACTCTAATAATAAAAAGAACATCATAACCTGAAGCAAAGTAGAGATGACAATGAAACAAGTGTGCACGATAAAGAAGAAGCACAATCATATTCTCAAGAAGATAACTGACACATGAAACTCAATACATCTAAAGAACACATGAAGAATTCACTATGATATCATTTATCAGAGTGGAGAACGTCTTCGCGATACAAACTCCATGAAGAAAACGAGCCCGATCTAACTGACTTGCAATACTCTTTTTTTCACAAGAGGACTCAATTTTTTCATATGCTTCATCCTAGAAGTCCAATGATGCATAGTCTAACAATCATACCACTTATAACCTCATCTCATCATCTTTTCTCTATTGTGTATGGTTTTTAGATTTTGATCAGTGTATGTGTGTCAGTATAAAAACACGCACTATCTTCTGCATTAAAATTAAGGATACAAGATATCCTTTATCTCACATATTTTACACTTGTGTATTCCCATAGATTAGTGTGTAAGAGGTCCGTGTGTGACATGTTAGTTCATACCCATGAAGAACTGTGGAAGAGGTCATGTGACCTGGACAGTCTTATGTACTATCATTAACCCCAATCTAGAGTGTGGATCAAGTTTATTAATATAAAATTTTTGGTGGTAGGTGATCAACCAGTGGAGTGGATTAGGTCTCAGATTGAGATTGAACCACTTGTTTTATATTTTCTATGCTGTTTAATTAAGTGTTCTCTATTTTACAAATTAATTCAGAAATCAATAAATTTAATTGGATATTTAATCATGGAAAGAATTTATAATTGTTTTTGACTTATTATAATAGCTTCAAAGGTATTGTTAATAACTAATATTAAGATTAATGAGAATTAATAAATCTTCTAAGAAGTTATTTAAAAAGTCAAACTTTCATAATCATATTACTTTGATTAACTGTCATGTATTTATTTTTATTGGGGAAACTTTTTAGGAATATTTTTTAAACAGAAATTTTAAATAGATACTCAATTCACCCCCCCTCTTGAGTACTCTACTCCAAGCAACACTTCATAAGATTGTAGATACAGATAAAATGTCTTAGCTGGATATGTTCTTACATGCCCTGTGGGAATAATGAACTACAAACCACACTTACCCAAAGGGAACCCTATGCTCATTAGTATATGGGATAGAGGTTTTCTTTCACATTGTAGTTCTATTTACCTTACTCCACATTGCCATCTGTGATCAGTTATCCATTGATTAGAAATCCCAAAAATGGATGGATGAATTAGAGAAACTGGATGATAAGATATTTCCCACTTATAATCATTTGTAAGCCCCAAAAAACTAGATAGCACAATATTTAATATAAATTTTTACCTCCAGTCTAAAGATGGAGTTTATCCTCAGTACTATAATGATAATCAGAAGGAAACCTCGATAGTTGGATCTGAAGTTGGAGGGACACTATTCCATACACAAGGTATACTATAAGAGAGCTCATTATTTTATGTAGATGTAATGGCTTCTTACCATGGTCCCCACAAACTTGATGTTAACAAATAAGTATTTCATATAATCAGAAGATATTTTTCCTAACCACATGACATTAAACTGCATGATATAAAATCTTGACTGCATGAAAATGAACTGGATAGAAAACTATCCATGCTATACGATGTTAAAAATCATGGAAATTCTTTGTCACTATATTGTAAAAAATAATGACTTTGTTGCCTATTTTTCAAGATAATAAACTATAATGGCATTGTTGCCTATTTTTCAAGATAATAAACTATATTATATCAATGTACATACCTCATGACCTTAAAATTCTTGGAATTCATCATTTTAATCAATGATTCACCGCACATGATCTAGACCTATGTGGGAGAAAGATGAAATGACCCTACCTCTATGGGAGAGTCATATCCAAATAGAAAGTCTCTTTTTCAAGAACTATGTGTGGATTGATTCCTTACATCACATTATACATAGTGAGTACAAGACCTATCATATTAGGCCTAGACACAAATTTCCCTCCATTAATAAGATGATTTTCTTACTATACATTGGACTCAAGTCCTATTTTCATATTGGGATTATATTTCTCACTGGTTTAGAAAATCACCCTTCCCATAACTATAAGACATTCCTTCTGATCTCATGATGTTAAAATTCATGGTACATCATCCATCTCATAGTACAATAAACCTCATGACACCAATTTCCTTGTTGTATTCTGTTAAGCTACACATCACCATAATGCTCCCACCCAAGAGGGTGTCACCCACAACATCAATCATCTACTTTTCCATATTGAAGAACTTTATGCGGCTTGATTCCTATCCACACAATATATATATAGTGATTACTAGATTTTACATCCTGGACCATCCACACAAAAAATTCCCCCTCTATGTGTATGGGTAAGACCTACGCAGGGATATTTCTATTAAGAAATATGTTTATCTTTATCTCTTTTCTTACAAGATAATTAGTTACACCAAGAACTCTATTCATGGGCCTATAAGCGATGATACTTATTTAACATCAAGTTATAAATATCTTTACCATAATATGTTAAACTTCATGGTTCATCTAGAACTACGTGTGGCTTGATTCCTGCCCACACAGGATATATAGTGAAGCCCAAATCTCCTACCCCAATATTAAGTACATGAATCAAATAAAAATGAAAAAAATACACCCCTATACCTATAAGTCATATATACCTATAGAGTTCCTACTTAAAAATATGTATGACTTGATTCCTATCATTAGATGATACATAGTGATGCCCATATTTCTAATTCTGGGTTCAATTGCAACATTCCACCTTTTCCACATCAATTCACCTTCATCCTTACTAAAAGATGTCAAAAATCATGGGTTTCATAGAACTATGCATGGATTGATTCTCACTCTAATAAGATATGTAGTGATTATTAGATTTTTCATCCTAGTCCAGCCACCATAAATTCAAAATTCACATTTCTTTTGTTTTATATCCTCTGTGTTGTGGAATAAATATTTTCCACCCCCGGTTTCTCACAATGAGTGTAGCTCACGTGGGATTAGGATTTTAAGAATTTAATTCCTCACATGATCATCATATTTCAATATATATCACAGTTTCCATGGTATTTGTAGAATTACCAAAAAAGTAACACCAATTTTCTTTACTGTATGACGTTAAAATGAAAGGAAAACATTTTTACTACATGATGTAAAACTACACGGATCCATGAAATCCATTTTCATTCATGTTGGTTGACCTATATCATTACCACAAGACATTAAACAACTGAAAAAATTCCTTATGAAATGACATTAAACTTCATTGGTTTTCAAGGACTATGTGTGGCTTGATTCCAGTTTGGACAAGATACATAATGACACCTAGATCTTTAATATTAGTTCCAACTGAAATATTTCCTCCACACATCATCAAACATGTGCAATTTCTGTATGATGCTAAACTACATTTAAAAATTCCTTTCCACACAACATTAAACACCATGGTACCTCATGAAATATGTGTGTATTGATCCTGTTTTGAAAAATATATGTTGTGAAATCTATGAATTGTGTCCTAGTCCTAGCCACGAGGTAAAGAAAGATATTATTTTTTCTAACTCCTCTATAAAAATAGAGATCTTTTTAGGAGATTTCAAGTTTAGGTTCTTAATAAATTTATCTATTGTGGAAATATAAATTCCCCCAACACATGAGTTCGATCTATGTAGGGAATTTCAATTTCCATATCCAATCTTAGTGTGAATGATTCTTATATACTCATACACATTCCTTCCATTCATCATATTCTATATCCCACGAAATTTTAGATCTTTATAATCTTTTTATGGCTATGAGAGATGGGGGGGTAGTGTCCTTAGGACACCTTTGTTTGAATATATATTATATGCCCCAGTTGGATCCGTATAATTCACCTAAAAGGCCTACTAACAGATAGAAAATTAATCCCTAAGAGATGCCTCTACTCTCTTCATAAGCCCCAATGATGGTTTCACCCCATATACTTTCATATAATTCATGAATCACTAAAAACATGGTTTACACTTTCATTAATCCTCACATCTGAGACATATTAAAACATATATGCCTGATGAGACTAATATTACACATCATTTCCATGAGATATTATCCTATCTATGTGACCTAAAACAGCAAGATCCCATGTCTTCCTAACCGCATGATGTTAAACTGTATGGTTGGTGTCCTAGTCACATGACACTAAACTGTAATATTTTTAAAATCTATGTCTGTATTGATTCTTGTTATCATGAGATATGTAGGGGAACCTGGATCCTCAATGCATAGTCCATCCTTGTGATAAACATATCTCCTCTTTTTCTATGTTTGGTCAGAACTTCATAGGAAGTTTCTAGACAAAAAATATTTCCCCCCATGTTCCAATATACGAGGTATATCTACATAGGAGGGTCCAATAAATGTATCACCCCACATATGGGCAATTATTTAAAATAAAATTTCCCTTACCCACACAATATTTGTATTGATGTTTCGGGAAACCATCCTATAACTACGTATGGATTGATTCTCATTCTGATGATATATGTAGTTATGTTCAGAACTCACATCTCAGACCCACTATTATAAAAAAATACATCCTGCGTATGGGTCAGACTGGTGTATGGAAAATTTTCTACCTATTCTTAGAAAATTTCAACATGAAACTCCCTTTTCATGTTCATTCAATATCCATTCACAAACTAAACACAATGTATTGAAGGTCTGAATCTATAAAAACCTTCATGGACATCAGAAATAGAGGGTCACTGTCTAAAGGACCCCTTTGTTTGACTATTCAAAATATACCCTTGTTAGCAATATGTAAGTCGTCCTAAAAAAAGGTCAGTGAACCAGAAGTAAATTAATCCCCATGATAGGTTTTTCTTATCTCTATACAACCCCATGAAATTTACTCCCCCCATAACTCCTCATATTCAAAAAACTTTATATTACATCCTATAAACTTCCCCCTTCATGCGTGAAGATGATGTAAATTCATAGTAATATTACTTTTAAAAGGGAAAATCGTTTATCCCTTAGTCAAATCTAAGTGACCTTAAATCATATACATGGAATATCCATATCATAAAAAGTTAAAATAGATGGTCCATGTCCTAATTTCATGATGATAAACTACACCATTCTCTAAACCTCATTTTCGAAGGCTAAATTTGAATTGGAGTTGTCTCTCATTCATGGACAATGCCAATACAGTTGGATTTTGTTTTTCAGGCATAAATCACATCACAGTTCACCCATCATGGTATTAAGAAGTCTTTATTTTACCAAATTAATTGGCCTTCTAAAATGGATAATCAGTGTCTAGAGGAAACTATTGTTTTACAATGCATATTATTCCCTAGTAGGATCTACATAAGTCGCCCACAAAAAGTCCTGTCAACCAAGGAAAAATTTTTCACCATGAGAGGCTTTTCGTACTTTTATATGCCCTAAAAACAACATGTTAGAAATAATTATAATGGATAATGCACACATAATCTCCCCATATCATGTCTCAGATCTATAAATAAATAAACTGGGGTAAAAAAATCCCTCATTCATATATAAAAAATATTGGGACATTCTCAGATGGTAAGCCCTATTGTATTCCTCACCCAATAACTCATGGTCAAAGTTGTTTCACCTAAAACATTAGTGGCATTAGTCTGATTTGAAAGACTCTAAACTACCCATTAAAAACAAATTGGTACTCACCAAGTTGAAAACACGCAAAGGGAACCCTGGGAAAAAGTTGAGTTTTGACTCTTTAAACCTATTATTTACATGGTTTAGAAAAAATCAAGAAAACAGAAAAAATCAGAAAAATTGTTAAGTCAATAACCCTAAAAGGGAGTCCTAGAAAAAGTCATGTTATTCTCACCAAGCATGCACCATATTGTAATTAGAAAAATTTTGTGAAATAAAATAAAATACCTAATGTTCATAGGGTTTTCCATTTTACCCTAATAACCGTCAAAGCTACACTCACAAAGACCCTTAGCTTAGGAAAAAACTAGATCATTACATGATCATGTCAATTTGGTAATCCTAGATTGTGATTTAAAATGATATCCAGTGACGAAGCTATTCAAGAAATCTGAGATATTATATTTCAAAACACATTGAAAATTGAGATTTATGGATATTGTAGGAAACATAAAAAAGATATGTGTTGGATGGGAAACAAGTTTTCATTTATTTATAGAATGAGAATAGATGATCATACACAACTTAGATTCTCTCACTAAATTTAATTAAAAAATAGTGGAAAATATCAAAATATTAAAAATGTAGAAATGTATCTAGGCATTATTTAGTAAGTATATTTACTACCGCCTGATGCAAGAGATCAATGGCCCATTCCAAAATTGTTCTTTTCACAACATCAATTTCAACTGATGGGATCATCTATTTAATGAAGGTCCTAAGATCTCAACCCTTCTACTCGATAGATTCAAAACATGTTTTTTTATGACCACTACACCTTTTATCTAGATACTCGAGCATCACATTCTCAAATATCCATAATCTACATGACTACATTATCATAAGTTTGTGATTCCACAATAACCAGGTGATGTAGCTCAGCGATAGTGTCCTTTAGGGTTTCTAAAATATTATTGGAATATTTAAACTGAGAATGGTAACATTCAAAAGTGCATATACTTTCTCGATCAATGAGGATCTATTAGATAATGATATTCATTTTACAGTAATCAAACACACCCGATCCTAAATCAAGGAAATGTTTGTGAAGTCAATCTACCTAGTCAGCCATTTATGATAGGGGGTCTCCATGATAACAGTGAGAATTTTGTGTTAGGAACATTTTCTCATTGGACGGTGTTCGATAGTAGTGTTGGGATCATGACCCAGTTCAACTTGCTTCCACATGTATGGAATTAGGAAATTAAATTACACCAAACAGGTTCTTGATAAAAAAGACTACAAAGTGGTAACATATTCCATCTCTATGTCATGTGCAGTCATGATAACCAGAATGATATGCCCAACATCAATTGCAGGAGTTCCCAAATACATTCCACTTGGGGAAATGTTAGTAGGGCTTCTAGAAATTTTAGTTGAAAACATTAGATCTGTACTGCCTTTAGTAAGGGGGAGATGGAGGATGAGGATCCCTTGAGATGCTCAGTGTGTTGGAACACAAAGAATTCTCCCTATAAAATAAATGGGGAAATTTTTTAGAAATTTATATGGGAGAGGCCATATGTTTTAGAACTTTTCATATTTCCTTCACTAATATCCCATAATGATGATGTTCTTTCTATATATTAGAGTAATCCCATGATAGGGTGATGGGAGTCTCCACACGAGGTAGGGAAATTCTAATGCTAGAATCATCACACACATCATCAGCCATAGATGGAGAAGGATAATTGGGTGTGACTCCTTAATATAGGTAAAAGGAAAATAGGAAATCAGTTACATACATCCAAATAGTCATTCTAATTTGTAAGGGATAAGGAATTCAGAGATGGTTACTCCATCTACCCATGAATCTATAGCTTTTTCTTAATAAGAAATGATCAAAGTGTGTTCCTATGAAGTCTCTTCACCATTATCAACCATTATTCTTGATGAAGCAGGGTAACACTACGACAAAAAAGGGCAAGGGATGTGTTACCCCTTTATAAGTGCTTTTTTTAGTAATGATGATAAAGGGGGGATTTATCAGTGCTTTTTCCTATCGGTGATAAATTTTATGTTTCAAAAAAATTCATGAAAAACAAATTATTTTTATATAAGTATATTTATATTGATATAAATATAATATATATTTTTTAAATATGTTTTAGATACATATAAATAGACTATTACATTTAATATATAAGAAATTTAGTGAAAAATGCTTTAAAATATTTTAAAAAATATTATTAATTCAATATTTCTAATTATTATTGATTAAAAATCATTTAATAACAATTTGAAGATTCAAAAAATCAAAACAATTAATAAATGGTCTAAAATAAGTTGAATATATAACTCAAACTTCAAACGATGATAACTTTTGATCCAGACATCTGTTTGAGCTCTAAAACATATCAAATTGAAGCATGCGATGAGCTCTATGCGCTAGTGA
The DNA here is from genome assembly GCA_963277665.1 of Viscum album. Classification (NCBI taxonomy): domain Eukaryota; kingdom Viridiplantae; phylum Streptophyta; class Magnoliopsida; order Santalales; family Viscaceae; genus Viscum; species Viscum album. The sequence continues at coordinate 425,819,962 of OY728134.1, forward strand.
CCCAAACAAAGCCTATGTCACATTTGAGGGGCCAAAAATGCCCATAAGGCCTCCAAAACTGAGTATTTAGTCGGGATTCCACAATTTTTTACCATTCAAATAAGTATAATTTCTGATCTGGATGTCCGTTACGCCTATACCACATATCATATAGAATATTTTTTCATTTTCTTCAATTTTTCTGGTTGTTGAGTTGAAACGGGATTCTGGATTATAAGTTATGGTCGTTTTAACATTCTATGGCTTCTTAAATACACATATATATGTATTTATTCATAAATATATATGTGTCTATGTGTGTGTGTCTGTGTGTGTTTGTGTTGTATATATGTATGTATGTATGTATTTATTTATTTATAATCACACAAAAAGAACATATTTCATAAATGTATTTAAAACTAATCTTATAAGTATATACTAATATTCAAATAAATATAAGGATAAAAAATGATAACTAAAAATATATATATAAATATATAAAAATATATATTAATATACGAATGAATATATATATATACTAAAATATGAATAAATATATTTATATTAATATGAATCTATATCAATATATGAATAAATATAAATATAAATATGTATATATATATATAGGTATATCATTAAATCGAAAAAAATGGCTTAGTGGTAAAGGGGCAGTCGCGAAAGGGGGGAGGTCGTGGTTCGAGTTCAGGTGGAAGAAAAGGGGTGTGTGTGTGAGGATATGTGGGAAAGGCAGCGCGCGGGAGACTGCCTAGTGCTGATAAGGGGGGGGGGGGGTCAACCACTATTAAAATCTCTCCCCAAATTATATAATTCGTGTTTATTTTTTAAATTTTTTTACTTTTATCAGCGCTTTTCAGAGCGCTCCTAAAAGGGACCCCCCTCTATCCACGTAGAGATTTACAACGCTTTTTTAGCATTGTTAAAGCCCGTTTTGAGCACTGATAAAGCTCGTTTTTATAGTAGTGTAAGGTCTGAAATTAAACTGGTAAGGATTTATTAACATATCAACAATACCATTGAGGCCTAGGGATTTCCAAAAAATTACAACACTATTAAGAAGTGTTGGGAAGATGATGGCATAATAGATCATTGTGATATACTGATATTTATTGCATCAATAGTGTTTTTTCACCCATCCGTATAAGAATTGGAGAGACCCATATAGATGATGTAGAGTCTTAACTTCATGTATGTGGACCAATAATTAATAAACATGAAAATTGATAGGTATAACTATGTTAATGGGTTTTCCCTCTACTAGTTTGGCCACCATCCTAAGCATACAGACTCTAACACTAGTATCGGTGTCACAAGATGTTTGGTTCCATCCAATCAGGAACATAGAGAAAAATCATTCCGACATGAATTCAAGAGATATGTTTGGATGAATTCCATAGCCCCACGTGGTATAGTGGACTTCTTCAAGTGTTTCACAATATGAACCCTAAATTCCTCACAAATGCTTAGTTGGTTTAGTCCAACTATGTTGAAATTTTTACCTTGGGCCACTAACTTTCAGAAAAAATCTTTAAATAATCATTTAATTGAATGAGTATGAAGGCTTGGAGGGGTTGACCAAGAAATTCATCTTTTGCGGTCAGCAGGTCCCTCATTAATAGAGATACTTGTTCAGTGTTTTCCTAGGTACTGGCGACAAGAATGAATTCATCATTAATATTTCTAAGAATGGTGATTCTCTATAACTATTAGAAATCACTAAATTCGACCCCAATTTCAATGAGAAAAAACAGAGGGTATTTGTAATCTAACACCAGCAACTGATAAATTCAGAAAATATCTTTGTCAATGACTAATCCAAAAATTGAGAAGCCTAGAATTTCTAATATAGGCCCATGAACTCAAGTGATCTAGAATATTCTATGTAATTCCGATGCACCTAGAATTCCTAAGCCCATTCACTTATGAAACTCCCACATATTAAAAGTCCCCCATGGAACTCCATCCTCTATTGGGATCTCTTGACAAGATGTTGAAGAAGAACAAATAATCTTTTATAGTAGATTTATAGGATATTTAAAGAATATGTTTATTTCTTTGAGTACACATAGAGGAATAAAAAACAAAAATTTTCTATTAACTTGACCTAGAAATGATTTTACCTGTAGAAGAGATGTTCACCTAGGAATAATCTCGAGATTTCTCGAAACAAGGAGATGGGATATACTGATTAACTGGTGGAAGGGGAGAATATTATTGAAGTTCAAAGTTATAAAGTGTTATATGGTTGTAAAAGGGTTAATTCAGAAGCATTGGTGAATGAAGGTTCTTTAGAATACCCTCGTCAGGGAGGATATGTTGTCGATGATTTTTTTTCAATATTCATTACCATGTTGGTTCTTCTCCAAGTCGTAGTTGTCGAGTTGGAATCCAGATAAATTTTTCCCGATAATGGATCATCAAAAATACATGAGATTCATTGAAGAAGTAGGAAAAATAATTCAGGGAGATATTGGAAAACTATATGACAGTTCATAATCCTAGTGTAGGACTGTGAGGCATCATACTATGAAAATCTTGGCCCATGAAGCATTGGCTAGCGAAGCATCAGACCACAAAGAACTGCCCCCAAAAGTGTTTTCCAGTTAATCAATAGTAATTTGGGTTCTCCATCTGAAAATTATTTTTCCACTTTACGGGAGATTAAAAATTACAATTCATAGATGTCAAAGTTTAGTTCTTGGAAAGGGAGTCTGAAAAATAAAGCATTATGTGGAAGAAGTGGTTGATCATAGACTTTATGAAGCACTTAGTTTGCTGAAAATTTTAGTTGAGGAAAAAAGAATTAGGCACCCTATTTATAGGTGTGGTTCCCATTTGTTGGTCCACTTGCATACCACAAACTGGTTCAAATCAAAACTTCTTTATATATTGTAATAGACTCTTATTCATCCTGATTGGAACCTATTCTAATGGAGAAAATTACTGGGTCCTAAAAGTTCCAAATACAAGAAGAAGTGAATTGAATCCAAATTGGAAAAGGGTGTAAATAAACCTATAAGAATATGCAAGGAAAAGGTTCAAGGTGGAACACATCGTGATGGAAAGGTTGATCCCACAAACTAAAAATCACTTTGCAGACCACCGCTCTACATGTAATTACACCACTTTGTGAAGTGTCTTGAGAATAAAATTGTTCATGGGATGAGGCAGTACCATTAGTGCCTGCAAAAAAAACAAAGTCATTTGAGATGTCAGGAGGTGATTTCCTCCCCCAAAAATGACTATCCCCAGAGAACGAAATTATTTGTGGGATGTGGTGGTACCACCGATACTCGTAGTTAAACCAAAGTTAATTTTTGGGATAGGTGTTGATTTTTCCCCCATGAACGACTTCCCCTATGACTGCAGTATCTCATGGGCTAGGGAATCCTCCTAGGATCCTAAAAAACTAGGTATGTGACCCACTGTGGATGACTGACCATAATGATACTTGGTCCCTCAATTCCTCTATAAATGAATCCCATTGGAAACCGAGGGAGGTGGATAGAAAAAAAATCGTAGGAGGAATGCCTGAATGGGAGGAAATTCATGGATATTTCTATTCTAGAAAGGTACAAACCCGCTTCATAGAATTAAGGGGGAAATAAAATAATGTCCAAATCAACATGAAATCCTTTAGAGACACCATCCTGTGTGGAATAAAGTGATGGCCCCTTTGCATACTAGTATCCCGCATAAAAAACATTATTGGGGCGAAACCCTTCTCCATGTGGCAAAGTGCTACATAAGAGGTGTGTGTCCCCATGTAGTAAAACATTGCATGGATGGAACCTAGCCCCAAATATCACAATTCTACATTGAGGGTACCCTAACCCACATAGCAACATGATATGTAGAGGTAACTCCATATCGGATAATAACATGCTACATAGAGTGGGTCTCCTAGGGTGTTTTCTTCTCCTTCTCCCATCACTCCCTTACATCATCTCATCAGGCCCATTATTGGCCCCTCTATGAACTAGTCTAGTAGTTTCAGACCAAGGCCTCTTCTAAAGACTCTTGATATATATTATTACAGAATTAGAAACAGCAGTGTGTCCTCTTAATTCTACATGCCCATGGTAAGTAGAGTTGTGTGTGTAATCTCTGCAATAAGAAGGACCCTCATAATGCAATCAGGTCTATATTTTCATAGTAATGAGGGTTCCAACATTGGAGGTGCTCACGTGAACCTCCCATTTCCATAGATGTAAGCCATTACCTCCATTAAAATGGGAATCTCCCATGCATAATCCCCAGCCACATGTTTCTCTTGACCTCCTATTAGTTGTAATCCCCAACTTAACAAACTATATGGGCTTTGATTCCTGACTATCTGGGATATATAGGAATCCACCCTAAGGTCCAAACCCAAGAACAAATTCACCCTAAAGTTCACCATGCCACATTCCTAGTAGGGTCATATCCACCTAAGAGACCACATCACTTTTAGGTTCCTCAAGCCACCTCAGAATAAATCATACACCATTCTTGACCATCCACTTTTCACCTGGAATTCCTTGATGTATGACGTTAAACTACATGGTTAATTTCTTATCAAACGACCATAAGAGGTGATCATCCTTGTTATGTGCATCAAACTATGTGGGTTCATATTCATTTTTTGGGGATACATTGGTAGCCCATTATATGAGTTCGATCCCGACAGCAAAACAACATTTGTATCCCTGGGTAACATAAAACTTTAGGGTGCCTCACCACATGAATTAAAACCAGAATCGTCCTAATAAATAGGAAAATAATCTCTAATTTGTCCATAAAAGGGTACCCTTGATGGAGAAGCTAAGATACATAGAGATATCAATATTAATGGAGAAATTTAGACACATACAAATGATTCTGAACCCATTCACGTTCATAATCCACTACTAACTTAGGGTGATCCACGTATACATACTTGGAAATGAACAAATAATTCAGGAAAATATCTTAAATCTATAAGAGAGATTTGGAATAGGAAATAGTTCTCCACAAAAGGGTGTTATGAGCCCGACTTCGCATCCTCTTGACCAATGCGAGTTCTTAAGTGTCGTTGGCCAATTTCCCCAATAAACACCTGCCTTTGGAATGTAGGTCCATGAGTTATCATGGATATGAGATTCGTTGGGTATTTTAAATTCCAAGAACAAAACTCGTAATAATCTATTCGATGGAAATGTACAAGACGTGAGTGATTGAACACAATTCAACCACCAATAATCAATAGTCGGGCGATAAATGATCTTTTGTCAGCAAAAATATTAATACATACACATACATACATACAGTTGTACATGTACCTATATTTTATATTACTTAATATCAATATAAATATATATTTAAAAAAATATATTCATTTATATATTATATAATTACTTAAATAAAATATTAATTTATTCTATTTATTTTAAATTTGTACACATTTTGTTACCAATGTATGTAAATAAATATTAAAAATTATGAATAATATAAATTTTATTATTTTTTTGTTTATAAAATAATGAAAATAAGATTCATTTTTTTATTAAAAGTCATATAAATAATTTATATATATTAATTGAAATATATATATATAAATACTTACTATTGTAAAAAACTTATTTAAATATATATATATAATTATAAATTTATTTATTTATATATATTTTCATATAATTATAAATATATTTTTATAATTATATGTATTTATATAATTATATATATGTAATTATATATATTTATTAGTATATAAGTGCATATAAATATAAATATAACAATTACATTTTATTCAAATATATTAATCTTAATTTTATAATTATATATATATAAATATATAATTCTAATTATAAATAAATATATTTATAAATATTTGTATATAGATGTAAATATATTTATATAAATATATAATTATATACATGTATATTATTATACATATTTATATATTTAAAAATATTTACATAATTATATATATATTTATTAATTAATATATATATATATATACTAAATATAATAAATTTTTTATTATATAAATTTTTTTATTATAATTCTATAATTATTTAAATAATTATATATATTTAAATATATTTATTATAAATTTATAATTATTTATTATTATATATATTTATTATTATATAAATAATTTTTTAAAAAAATTATATATATATATTTGAATTATTAAAAATATATATTAATATATCATATTTTTATAAATTATATATAAGTAGTTTTTAATTAATGTATATATATAAAAATTATTATATATATATAAATATGATAATTATATGTATATTGATAGTGATTTTTATTAAAAAAATTATCAGTACTAAGAATAGCGCTCATAAATATGCACATTTATCAATAATTTTATATTGTAAAGATAAAGGTATCACTTTTATTAGTGCTTTCTGTTTAGTATTAATAAAATTAGGTGTTGTGTAAGACACAAGCTATGGTAGTTCAACAACCAAATGCTATTTTATAGACCTCCTCACTGTGAACCCCTTACAAGCTATGAAATCTCCCTAGAAAACACAATCATTTCATGAATCACATGGTCACATCGTGAAAACTCCATCCAGCTACAATTTTATCTTCTTATCTCTTCTACTTCCTCCAAACATAGCTAGCCCCCAAAATTCCCAATGTAATAGACTGAAAAGGTCCTGACCGTCGCACCTATTGAGTCATCCCAACCCACTGGACCCATTAGAACCATGTTTGGCTTACATATAGATCATTTTATGGGTAGTCAAAGGAGTTTTTGATTAAATAATTGTGAAAATTATTATTATAAAATAATAAAAAAAAATTTATGTTAAAAGGAAAGGGGGTAAATATTGCATTGTTATGGCTCCCTAGACACCAAGTTAGAGAGTCGGTTGATCTTAGTGGGGTTTCAAATTATGGACCAATTTTGAGGGAAAAGTGAGTTAAATTATATAAAATTATTTTATGATAATAATAATAATAATATTCAGAGTGATTTTGTCATACCATGTAGTGATCTTGAATTATCCATTCAGATGAGTTGGAGGTTGTGTTTGACTCGAAATGATGAATCAATGGTCACAATAAGTAGTTATAGCTAACTAAAGAATATCATTGAAATCCTAGAAGAATCTTATTGGAATACATTATTGAATCTATGGAAGCTATGAAATTCATTATGAATTAATGAATCTAGACCTCATAGAAATGAGAGGGTTGGTAAGGTGATTAGTGATATGGATATATGAGTTTTGTGTAAATTTTAATGGATTGAAAGAGAATTTTAATGAGATATATGATGACAACTAGGAATGTATGAATTTGGGGAGTGACTGCATAAATGATCAGTGGCACATGCTGGAAAAAGTAGATACCCTTGAAGCAGTAATGTTTTTATAGGACATAAATTTGACAATCAATATCAAGTAGTATAATTTAATTTGTTGTAACCCATAAATGAAGAATAATGGGGGCCTAATGTGGTTGGATTTAGTGGAGATGATGTGATTTTAATTTTATTTTAACTCAAGAACGCAACACCAATTTTTCTTTTAGTAAGACCCATTAAAGAATATCATTTAATCCTAACAATACTTTACCACACCGCACTTATTAGCCTTCAAGAAAGACCCATTTAGAAATATCATTTAAATATAATAATATCAATGCGCCATGATATTACCCATCCGACGAGACCCATTTATGAATCTAATTTAACCATGAAAATACCTAGAGATGATTTTAATGGAACATACACCACCAAACATATTATAAGTTTCCACTTTCATTGTCCCCTAATGGAAGACACACTAAGGATGGATCTTCTGTGCCTTCTACAGGTCATCATCAGGCTTCTACAACTGAATTTCCAATTTCCTAATTCCCACATTTACCCACCCCACATTTAGCAATGTAATAATCCTAACTCTCATGTTACACCTCTTAATATGTTTCCAACATGGCTCTCCATGCGACGGATCCTTCCACATAGTCTACATCGGGCTCCTGATTGTGTTCTTCAAACCAGGTCTCCTGGAAGTGCCTCTCAACATTATGATCCCCCCAACATTTTTCTCTCCCTTCGATCCCTAGAAACAGAATTCCATATGACCAAGTGTCAACTGATGGTACAAAGACCCTACTTTTCTTACATAACCATTACTTTATTTTAAAGATAAAAGCCAAATAACATTACAAAACGAGGATCAAAAGGTTTTATGTCTTGGGAAAATTAGGACCGTACATAATATTTATATAATAAAAAATAAAAAATATTTAATTCCGTATTCTATAGCATCTTAGTTTCTCTTCTATTGTCCTTAGTACAATAAATCACCTGAGGATATACCTCAAGAAAAGGGGTGAGCTAAAATCATGGTAAGAGGATAGATAAGAAGAAGAGTCAATATAACACAGGTGAGAATAATCATATTCATCATAAAATAAGATTGGTATAATCATCATAGTCCAGAAAGTAATCATTAAATAGATACATGGAATGTGGAATTTCATAAAAATGAAACATCATGTCTTAGTGTACAACTACCACACTTAGTTGTGAACATAGTTAGCATCATGTCAGCACATAACCTAATTGTATCATCCTAAAATGATAATTTTGAACAAATAAAGCATCATCTTCATTCATATTTCACATTATCTCTTGAGATAAATCGCATTAACCAATGCATTGAAACACTATATAATTCTGGGAGCACCCGTCACCTCATAACATTTAAATAATCGTGCATGCCACATAAAATATACATCAATCATAAAATAATACATTGAAACAAATGGTTTTTACATAATAAATTATATATTATTTAATAAAATTTTAGGGTTCCCAAAAGAATAAGGTAATAACATACTTGGTATAATAATCATTGATATTGAGTGGAGAGAAAATAACTCAACAGGGGTAAAATGTGTTTTTTTGGAATGGAGAGTTATTATGGAAAAATAAATTATTTTCTCATTAAACCATACAAGAAACATGTATATCCCAAAAAATAAATGTTACAAGAAAATAAAATATTTTTTAAGAACACCCATATAGAAAATTTGGTATGAAAGTAGATTACCACAGAGAAAGGAAATGGGTTTGAGAAATCCCCTTACCTTATGTCCGAAAGATTACTTCAATTTAATATCATGTATAATCAAATTATAATCATTAATGAATGTATCTAAAAACTATTATACTTGTACTTGATTTAGTATAATTTTATTATTTTCATTTAAGGAATTGTGAGATGAGTTATAGAGTTTAATTTCATCAATCCGGATTGTCCATTTTCTTTGTTTTCATGATTGGTTCACTTGAATATGGGTATGGATGTTTATGTAGAATAAGAATAATTATTCAAAATTGAAATCATATGTTGTTAAAGAAAATACATAATTTTAAATGTTTACATATATAATTTGGTTTTATGGTATGAGGATGTATCATTAGATAAAAAGTTAGAGATAATCATTTAGATTATATTTGCGGTTCTTTGAATGTCACAAAATAGTTTTATTCCATTATTTATTATTATAAAAAAGTTTTTACTTGAAAATAAAAATTTTTATAACATACACATTATAATATATTTCAACTTCAATAATGGTCTTATTAAAATCCTTGAAGTATTTAAAGTAAAATGAAAACTCATCGTCCACAATGTTGGTAAATTGACACATCAATGGTGATGATTTAAGTTTTAGAATAAAAGTATGAGAGAAATAAGTTTTATTATGGATATTCCATTAACATGATAGGATTGCATTATATTAATGTTACTGGAGTTATCATTCCACTTGGATCAGGGTAGGTCAGGATAAGATAAAAAAATAAAAGAGATTGGAAAAAAATTAAAAGAAAAAGGAAGAAGATTTACATCCTAATTTCACGTCCTTGAGAACCACCTTTGTAACGACCTAAAATTTTTGAGTAAATTTTGTTCCCTATTTTTGGTGGGTTATTTTATTTTTCATTTAATAAAATGAGTATAATTAAAATGAGACCATTGGGTTTCAACTGTTTTAGGACCATTGGTCAATATGACCGTTGGAAACTAAATGTTACAATTATTTTATATAAATACAAATGATATTGATTAATTAATATAGGAAGAAGATTTTATGGACTTATCTAGCAGTCTCGGGCCGATCGAAGCCCATCCGACGGAACTCAGGAAGGAGTTAGAACCATTAGACTTTGCTCTGGAACAAACCCAAGACGAACTTCATCGTGTGAAGCTAGAACATAATCTCGTTCGCGAGAAGTTCAAGCTGATAGAAATCACTACTCGAGCAATGTTGGCCGAGCCACCCCAACATTATATTACCCTAGCACACCTTACTCTTAAGTATTATACTGGTGTTATAAGGGGATATGTAATGATACTGTAACCGCCTTGTGTAATCTTTTGATTTAAATAAAAATTGTGATTTCTTCTTATGGTGAAGTTTGTGAATCTCAAGTGTCCGGATAAATATAGGATGTATATTATTGATGAATTTTGAAAAAAGAATATTTTAAAATATTTATGTAAACCTTAAATAATTAAAAATGTTTAATTATTTTTAAAAAATGGTCTTCTACATTTGTGTTCAGTATAAAATTTAGAGTCTAATAAGATCAACTTTATTTTTGATGAATAGTAAATTTTGAATAGTGATTTTACGCTTTGGATTATTAATGTGACCAAATTGATTTTTAATATCACTTCAATAAAGTATTAATATAATTAAGGCAACTTGATTAAGTAACATGAGTCAATAAAATAGGTAAATAACTGTTTCAGACATTTTTAGTCAAGTATTAGTTTTTTTCGGGTAAATAGTTTTTTTATTTTTGAATTAAATTAAAAATATTTAGAAAATTATTTTTATAAAATGGAGTTCATTTTTGAATTCAGAGAATCGATATTATGTTAAGGAGATTTTTTTGGGATTTTTCTGAAAAAGTTGAATTTTCGGTGAATAGTGAATTTTTAGTTTAGAGTTTCGTGTGTTCAATGACATCATTAAGGATGTAACAATTATATAATAATTCAGGTCGACTTATGAATAGTAAGATAAGTTATGAGGTGTTCCAAGTGGCTAATACTATGGGAAAATACCGTGGGCAGGCCCATGGTTTTTCCAAAACCACCAATGAGGTGTCCCTTGTCCATTAATGCCTTGTCCCCTCACCAGCCCTATATATAACAAGCCATTATCTCATTGTTTCCATTACAATATCCTCCTAAACGAAGTTATGGTCTCCTTAATTCCCAAGGAGTCCTCCCAAGGTTCCCTCAAGCCACCCAAGGTCCCAATCTTTAAGATTTCGAAGTTACTCTTCAAGATAAGGGATCCTACCTCTCTCTTTCTTTTCATGTATTCTCCTTTATGTCATTTATTTTAAGGTCCATGTTATATTGTTGGGGATATTATTTTATATTCATCTTATTGTACTTTTCATTTTTATATTATGAGAGACCCCCTCTTGATCTCATCAATTCATTTTAATAATTTTTAAATGTCATCGTTAGGCTGCCGAATTTTTTTGTAAGGGATCCTACCTCTCTCTTTCTTTTCAAGTACTCTCATTTATGTCATTTCTTTTAATACCCATGTTATTTCGTTGGGGGTTCTCTTTTATATTCATATTAATTTCCTTTTCATGTTAATATGATGAGAGACCCCCTCCTTCTCTCATCATTCCATTTTATGAATGTTTAAGTTGCGTCGTTAGGCTACCGAATTTTTGTAAGGGATTCTTTCACCCTTCTCATTTTCAAAGTTATATTTAAATGTAAAGACTTTAGAGTTTCTTTTTCTTATGTTGGGGTATGATATATATATCCATAATAATGTAATATTTATGTTCATATGAGGAGAGACCCTATTTTATCTCATCAATTCATTTTTCAAAGTTTTAAGTGACGTCGTTAGGCTGCCGAATTATCATAAGAGAACTCTTATTTTTGTCTTCCTTAAATGTTTTTCATTTTATATGGTATGTCATTAAAATTTCATTACCATGTTATTATATTTTTTATATTCTATCCCTATACTATTTTATTTATCATTTATGATTGGGTGACCCATGTCCCCTCTCTTTTCAATATTTTCTAAAACCCTGCAACATAGTCGTTATGCTGCTGAATTTTCGTCTCAAAATGTCTCTCTCTTTTTATAAAATTATTTTATTTTATTAAGTGAATACTCAAAACTCTTTATTCTAAAGGGTTATTCACATATATAACAAAATTTTCTATTTTAAATTCAGGGAGTTACATACATGAAACCCTCTTTCCATTTCTGTGGGTTTAAAGTGACATAAAGATCATGTCTTTAAATCATTTTTTAAAACAATATGAATATGAAATGAAACCCACTTATTTTATGCTATATGGGTTATTTAGGAAATTTTTGATGATGATACATCTGGATCACATGATAATAAAGACAAATTAAGAGTTCTCCCTAATAGCGCTCCAATGCATTGGGTAAAGACTTAATCTCTAGAGATGACCATTTTAACGATACCTTGGTGAATAACCTTGGTAATTTTTTAATGACACCTTGGGGATGGACCTTGGTGATACAGATTTTATTGTCTATGTTAAATGTTGTATCCACATCTTCAAGTTATGAAACAAGTTATTTCTATTACGATATGCCACATGACCTATTTCTCATTCCTTAAAGTTATCTATGATGACTTTATTGATGTGTCTCAAGTTCACAAGTAAAATGTTTCTCTTGTTTCCCTTACATGGCCTTCTGCTCACCCTTTCCTTTGATGTATGCTCCCAGGTTATGAGATGCTGTAATGAACTTAGGATTAACAAATGAAGAATCCTTTCAAGTGTTTAAGAAGAATGTTTTATGTCGTCATGTATTAAGATCCTGATTTCCAAGACACTAAACCTTAAAGATCCTCAGTTTTGTATAATGTAATGAATGTTTATTGGATATAATGGCGAGATGTCATAGTTGGTATCAAAGGATGTTTTAGTTATTAGTGTAAATTAGGATTTTAAAACCTTACAAGGTTTCTTAATGAAAGTATTTAATATAGTAAAACATCCTGGTATTTTTGTGAAGTATTGGGTAAGTGGAATCCAAACAAATAAATCGATGTCTGGATATGAACAAGTAGAGGTGGCTCTAGAACAGATGTACCTAGGAGTGAAAACTCTGACAAGGTGTTTCGGGCTTGACCCGGAGTAACCTGGTACACAAAATCGGGCCTTGCTGCACTCTTGGTTTGACACTCCCAGGGGGTATGCTTTGGTAAATTCATAAGCTTAGTATGAACCATTATTAAAGGAACAAATATAAAATAAAATAAAGATTCGCATAAGAATATATGATCATGGATAACCTAGATTGGAACATAGGTGATCACAAGTTAGGATATACATTTATTCTGCAAGTTTATCCTTCTATGCTAAAAGTTTCCTTTTCATGATTTTTGGCTAAGTGTTTAAGCCCCCTAATTATACTTTCTTTTATTAGTTAATGGAGGGAAATATAAGAACATGTCCCAACAACAAATGTGATAGGAAATGTGAAGATTTCCCTATTAATATGACAGAGATGACGGGAGATCAAGTTGAACATATTGTGATTATGCCAAACCAGCTATCAAAAATCATAATTAATAATTAGTACCTAGTTGAATTACCAAATTAATCAAGGAAGAGGAAGACAAAGTCTAAAGGATTTTCATCTGATAAAGGTGATAAGGGAAAGTAGACCCAATTTCCTTTGTTCAAAAAGTGTAGAAAGAGGCACCAAGGAAAATTTCACAAAGGAACTAGGAGATGTTTTAAGTGTGGGCAGATAGGGCATAAAGTAGCCAATTGCTTTAAAAAATGGATAATGTGATGAATGGAGATAAGGTTGAATCTAATATACCTTATACTATTAAATTTCATAAATGTGGAGAAGTTTGACATTATCCAAGGAAATTCTCTCTTGGAGGGGATGAGAATCATGATGTGCATCAACAATCTTCAAGGAAAAGGGATCAATGAAAGTCCTATGCTGAGATGGATCATGATGACTAATGTAAATATAACTTCTTTTCAATAATTGTCTATGTCATGTTGTATTTTAGTTCATGCTCTATGATCATATCTTTAATGTTTTCTAAGAACATCGAGTCACTACCTAAGATGATTTTATATCATTAAGAAAAACATATATTGTTATGTATCACATGTTGATGTTGTGAAGCTGTTCTTCTTGGAAAAAATGATTAGGGGATTAAAAGATGAATGTTATTTTGGAAGATGTTCACAAATTTGGGAACCCTATATGATCAAGGTAAATAGATTACTACGGTATTTTCTTTGAGAAGTAAAGGTTGACTTATATTTTGAAGAATCAATCAATTTAAGGTGAACTTATGGTAATTTAGGTTACTTATGGAAATGATTAACCTATATTGGGGGAAAATGTTATTAGGTTAGTTACTTTTGTAATAAGGCATTAAGAGTGGTTGATGTTGTTTGGAGATGAATGATAAAGTTTATCTTGGAAGACTATATTATCAAATCATTCTTATATTTGGGTTCCAATCTCAGTTTGGATTATTCTGAAGAATTTTAATGAAGATTGTGTATTGAATGGTCTTTCTGGAACTTTGGGTACTTTTGTTGAATTTTGGATATTAATTGTCAAATTTCATTTTATAAAGGATTATCCTTTTTGGGGATTATATGATCTTGTACTAACCATTTTAGTTTTAGTTGATAACTAAAAACAAGGGGAAAATATGGTTAATCTTTTTTGGATTATATGATTCCCTAGAAGATTATTCTTGTGCTTTTGATGAGACCTAGTCCTTTTGAATGCTCATTGTTTGGAGAAAAGAGTAGTCTTGGTAGAAACTAATTAAAGGATGAAACTCTACTTGAAGGTAAGTATATTTCCTTATGTTTTTATTCTATGTAGTAAATGAATTCCTCAAAGTTAAGAAAAGTAACATAAAAAAATGTTGTTGGGTTACGTTTCCTACTGGGCAATCAAATACCGTTTAACACGTCATAAGTTTGTGATCTTCTTGTGGTTAATTTTCTCCTAATAATGTTTTCTATCACTCTCCATCAGAACTTGACCCTTTGTTTTCTCTTCCATATCCATGTTTTCATGCATGTAATCCTAGTATGGGTTAACTTGGGTGACCATTGTACTTCCCATTCTTTCTTTTAAAGTAATAGTTTTACTGACTCTTTTTCTGATGTGGGACTTTCAATGAAATTTCCAAGCCCAATTTTAAAATTGCGAGGATGCAATTTCTTTAGGGGGAAGATTGTAAGGACCCAAAAATTTTGAGTAAATTTTGTTCCCTATTTTTTGTGGGTTATTTTATTTTTCATTTAATAAAATGAGTATAATTAAAATGAGACCATTGGGTTTCAACTGTTATATGATTGTCGGTGAATATGATAGTTGGAAACTAAATGATAAAATTATTTTATATAAATATAACTGATCTTAATTAATTTATATAGAAAGAAGATTTGATGGCCCCATCCAGTAGTCTCGGGCCGATCGAAGCCCATCTGACGGAACTCGAGAAGGAGGTATCACCATTGGACTTTACTCTGGACCAAACCCAAGCCGGAATTCATCGTGTGAAGCGGGAACAGAATCTCCTTCGCGATAAGTTCAAGCTGATAGAAATCACTACTCAGGAAATGTTGGCCGAGCTACCCCCATATTCTATCACCCTATCACACCTTACTCTTAGGTCCTATGCTGGTGTTATAAGGGGATATGTAACGAGACCGTAATTTCCTTCTGTAATCCTTTGATTTAAATAAAAATTGTGATTTCTTCTTACGGTGAAGTTTGTGAATCTCAAGTTTCCGGATAAATATAGAATGCATATTATTGATGAATTTTGGAAAAAGGATTTTTTAAAATATTTATGTAAACCTTAAATAATTTAAAATGTGTAATGATTTTCAAAAAATAGTCTTTTACATTTGTGTTCAGTATGAAATTTAGAGTCTAATAAGATCAACTTAATTTTTGATGAATAATAAATTATGAATAGTGATTTTACGCTTAGGATTAGTAATGAGACTAAATGTATTAGTAATCTCTCTTAGAGAAAGTATTAATATAATTTAGGTAACTTGATTAAGTAATGTGATTCAATAAAATAGGTAAATATCTGTTTCAGAAATTATTAGTCAAGTATTAGTTTTTTCGGGTGAATAGTGTTTTTTATTTAAAAATTAAATTAAAAATATTTAGAAAATTATTTTTTAAAAATTGAGCTCATTTTTGAATTCAGAGAATCGATATTATGTTACGGTGAATTTTTCGGATTTTTCTGAAAAATTTGAATTTTTGGCGAATAGTGAATTTTCAGTTTAGAGTTTCGCGTGCTTAATGACATCATTAAAGATGTAATAATTATGTAATAATTTTTGTAGACTTATGAATAGTAATATAAGGTATGATTTGTCCTAGGTGGCCAATACAATGGTCAAATACCATGGGCAAGCCCATGGTTTTTTCAATACCACCAATGAGGTGTCTGTTGGCCATTAATGCCTTGTCCCCTCACTTCCCCTATAAATACCAAGCCATTATCTCATAATTTCCATTCCAAAATCCTCCTCAACGTAGTTCATGTCTCCTTACCTCCCAAGGAGTCCTCCCATGGTGCCCTAAAGACACCCAAGGTCCCAAACATCAAGATTTTGAAGTTACTCTTCAAGGTAAGGGATCCTACCTCTCTCTTTCTTTTCATGTATTCTCCTTTATGTCATTTATTTTAATCTCCATGTTCTTATGTTGGGGAGATTATCTTATATTCATCCAAATATACTTTTAATTTTCATAGAATGAGATACCCCCTCTTTCTCTCATCAATTCATTTTATGAATGTTTAAGTAGCGCTGTTAGGCTGCCGAAATTTTTTAAGGGATCCTACCTCTCTCTTTCTTTTCAAGTACTCTCAATTATGTCATTTCTTTTAATCCCATTGTACTTTTGTTGGGGGTGTTATTTTATATTCATATTACTTTCCTTTTCATTTTCATATTATGAGAGAACCCCTCTTTCTCTCATCATTTCATTTTATGAATGTTTAAGTGGTGTCGTTAGGCTGCCGAATTTTTGTAAGGGATTCTTTCACACATCTCATTGACAAAGTTCTATTTTAATGTCATGTATTTCTAGTTCCTTTTTCTAATGATGTGGTATTATATATATATCCATAATACTTTAATATTTATGTTTATATGAGGATAGACCCTATTTGATCTCATCAATTCATTTTTTGAAGTTTTATGTGACGTTGTTAGGCTGCCGAATTTTCATAAGAGAACTCTTATTTTTGTCTTCCTTTCATGTTTTTAATTTCATATAGTATGTCCATAAAATTTCATTAACATGTTCTTATATCCTTAATATTCTGTCCCTCTACTATTTTATGAATCATTTATGAGTGGGTGACCCATTTCCCCTCTCTTTTCAATATTTTCTAAAACTCTACAACACAATCGTTTTGCTGCCGAATTTTCATCTCAAAATGTCTCTCTCTTTTTCTAAAATTATTTTATTTTATTAAGTGAATACTCAAAAATATTTATTCTAAAGGTTTATTCACATATATACCAAAATTTTCTATTTTAAATTCTGGGAGTTACAAACATGAAACCCATTTTCCATTTCCGTGGGTTTAAAGTGACATAAAGATCATGTCTTTAAAGTAGTTTTTAAAACGTTCTGATTATAAAATGAAACCCATTTCTTTTATTCTATATGGGTTATTTATGAAATGTTTGATGATTGGCTCACATGATAATAAATACAAATTAAGGGTGCTCCCTGATAGCGCTCCAATGCATTGGGTAAAGACTTAATCTCTAGAGATGACCATTTTAACGATACCCTGGTGAATAACCTTGGTTATTTTTTAATGACACCTTGGGGATAGACCTTGGTGATACAGAAATGATTATCTATGTTAAATTTTGTAGCGACATATTCAAGTTATTAAACATGTTATTTTTATTATGATATGCCTCATGATCTCTTTCTCATTCCTTAATGTTATTTATAATGAATTTATTGATGTATCTCAAGTTCACATGTAAAATGTTTCTCTTGTTTCCATTAATGGGCCTTCTTCTCACCATTTCCTTGGATGTATGCTCCCAAGTTATGAGATGTTGTAATGAACTTAGGATGAAAAAATTAATAATACTTTGAAGTGTTTAAGAAGATTTTTTTATGTCGTCATGTATTAAGTTCCCGATTTCCAAGACACTAAACCTTAAAGATCCCCAGTTTTGTATGATGTAATGAATGTTTTTGTGATAAAAAGGCGGGATGTAATAACCTTAAAGAACTTATTTTTGGTTGTTTTTTGAGAAAAAAACCCCTTGGACATAGGGAATAGTCTATGGAAAAGTTTTTATTAGAGATTGGGAAAGATTCAATGCTTTTGAGGTGTGAATAGAAGAGGTGGTGAAGGGTGGTATTTGTAGGGGAGGAGAGGGGATGTTTTTTATTTCATTATTCATTAGTTTACTTGTCTCAAGACTATGAATAGTTTTTATTCCCATGAATAATTTCAATAATGAGGGGAGGTGGGTTCGATGTTATTGGATTACATCACCCATAAATCTGTTGATGACTCAATAATTCATGTATTTATTAAATACCATAAATTTTCATATTTCATTATTCATGATAAATAATATATATATATATATATATATATCTGTGTGTGTGTGTGTGTTAGAGAGAGAGAGAGGTAGATGTTTTATTACAATATTCTGACCCTACATCATGATAGGGATTAGGGTCTCATTGTCTAGCCTCTTTGCCTGAATTTTTTGGAGCTGATCTCTTCTTAGTTTTTGGGCACTTCGATTATTAGAGGCATGATCATTCAGGAAAGGCTTGTGCTATTTCGTGCCCAAATATATGCTCTCTCTTGAGTCATATTGTCTTTGCTGTCATGACCTGACCCAACGGGTCTTGAGCCGTGACTGCCCTAGCCCACCTCCAATAGGCCAGGGGCTGGCGACTAGCATAGAGTAGTCTATCACAGACATGGGAGGCATTAGCCTAAGGTACCTGTAAACATGCACCCACATACACCTCCAAGAAACTATGTAGAGCTATACCTAAAAGCTGGAAAGAAGATATTTCATACATCTTACCCACAACCAGAGTGAAATACAAGTATACAGGGAAAAACATACCCCTCCAAAGGAAAACTAGAAAAGCATCCAACCTGTTCAGAAGGAGGAAGTACACTGCTAAATAACCTACTAGTAAGCTCTTCAGCACAGATCCAGTAAACCCCTTCGGTCGGTCATGCACACTAAGCTCCGCTTGCTCCGGGTCCTCCTAGAATTCCATCGAAAGTCCTATGGTATTCACAAGACACAAACATGTGTGGGAAAGCCTATGCAGGGGTGAGTATATAAAATAACCAGTAGGCACCCCAAAAATCCCAAAACAAAAGGGAGAAACTGAAAGGAAATAGTCATCTCATCCCAGCTAGAGGGAACCCAAACGAGAGAGAAAATCCACCTCAAGACCATCATCGACTAAACACTACTAGTCAGCACAGGTGAGGTGTATTCCCATACATACACCATGAGCATCCACTCAGTTTTATACCCTTACACATACCATGAACATCCGCTCAGGTATATGCCCATACATACACAATGAGCAATCCAGATATACTCCAACATGCACCAAGCCTCATGAGGTTCCGACCTAGTAACCTACGACAGGTACATAACTAGGAGAACACACTCCATGAGCTCTGTCATCCCAGATGAAACTCGTCCGAGAGACATACGCTCATCGAATATCGTCACTAAGAACCTCACGCTGAAACAGACGAAATACAAAACTCCTCAGATAGGGGATCACTCCTAGGGTCCTATAAGGGATAGAAAACCCCACTATGGTAACTCGTAGATCTCACAAAAAAGGGATCACTCCCAGGATCCACTAGGGGATACCACAACCCGATCTGGTGATCCAATGATCACATCACTCAGATAGAGGATCGTCACCCTTGTAAGGTGGTCACGGTGATACCAAAACCCTATCTGGTATAACTCACGATGTAGGGGATTGAACTGACGATGCACCAACCTTACAGAAACCATAATCTATGTAGGGGATCGTATAACCAATGATTTTAAAACCCTAATATAAACCACATGATGAGTAAGGGATTGTATAACCAATGATGCCACAACCCTACTATGCGTGGACCACAACGTAGGGGATCATCTTCCCGATGATTCCTCAAACCCTATGGGATTAACCTCCTAGATAGGGGATCACCACCCGTGGATAAGCGGTTATAGCGATACCAAGAACCTGATCTAGGGAAGTGAAGATAGAGGATCCCTCTCAAAACCCGTCAGAGGGATGCCACAAATCTAACACAAATTTATCCTATCGAGGGGATCACAAACCTATACTGAGGTAGTAACGCCACACAAACCCTCATAAGAATGATCCAAGGGAGTACACTCATCCACTGCTGGTCTAGACATCGCTAAACAAAGCAACCAGCATCGTCGCAACATTGCGCACCTCCTAGTCCTATACCAAGGCCACCATCGCATTCTAATCATAAAAACACACAAGTTAGTCTATTCATTTTTCCCGAACGGACTTTCAAAGAATAAGTTGTAAAAACCCAGCATACGTTCAATATCCCCCTCCTAGGGCCCACGCCTCAACCCCAAATTTAGGTGGGAAGATTTCACCATTGAAATCCCCTTAGAAAAACACACAGAAATGATTGTTCAAACACTCCAAATGGATGTCGGGTGAAAAAGTGACATTTCATCGTAAAATGTGAAAACCGGGCCCTGTGTGGAATGCACCCTATATTTAGCCTAAAAATGAAAGGAGCATATTAAAAAGTCTTCATGAGATCTAGGATCATGCTACCGCTGATGGAACATCCATCGGACATCCGGTTCGCGAGGTACGTTCGTTGCAAGCTTTAATAATAATTTAATATTATCAATTTAAAGCATTTCGGGTCACCCACCTTCGAGTGCAGAACTCAAAAACCCTGAAACCCACTTCAAAAATTTTTCTCACTAACATGAACTTTTGGACATATACGGTGCATCAAATAGATGCGACGTTTAAAAGTTATGCCCCTTTGAAAACAAGGGGGGCCAACTGGGCCGGTCCATCTCGGTCGGCCTAGTCTAGACCACCGGCCCGCAGGCCACTGGTCGCACCCCATCCCAACACCACCAGACCCTAGGGTCAGGTTCCTCCAAGAAGAATAGCCGACCGTCCGGCCTTTTTCCACGTTTCACAGCAGCAGGACCCGCCGAACGCGGGTCTTTGTCCGGCGCACCCCCTGAGGTGTTGACCTCAGGGCTCCTCCCGAACGCGACAGGCTGAGGGAGACACCCCCTCACCACCGGCCGAGCGCATTGTCGTGACACTGTTCACCCATGTCATGGCCTCCTGGGCTCCCCGATCCACCACTAGGATAGACCGGCTCTTCTGGTCCCCTACTACGCCTCGCCGCAGCCGCCTCCGCCCGGCCGCACCCGAGCTCGCTGCTCTGGCCACACTCGATACCGCTGTCCTCACCGGCCGCACCCGACGCCGCATGTCCACCTACTGCCGAACCCCTCCAGACTCCCCTCATCTATTGTCCGCCACATGTTGGCCCTCCGAGCTTTGCCTTGGCCTACCGCGCCACAACAAACGCCTATGGCCGGCTCCACCGCTACAACACCCTGATCTCCAACCACCGCCCTTGCTGGAGCCAGGGCTTTCATCGGCCGCCACAACCCCTCTGACGGCACGATTTTAAAACTAAAGGAGGATTTTGAATTCTCGGGATGAGGCCTTTGGAGTGTCTACCCCTGATCAATGATCCCAAGGAGTTTTGATGCATCTGAAAATTTTCCCGAAGAACGACAAAGAATGCATCGAACATGGGATTTATAATGGGACTTGGATGGTGGGCGTTTTCGTCTGGCCATCGTCCCATTTATAAAATTATAAAATTAAAATGATGGATTTTAAAAAAAACACAAGAAATTGATGAAGGAGCAAAAAATAAACCGAAATCCTACGTTGATCCGTTCGTTTTTCATTGGCGACGCACCCGCAACGATCCCACTTTGATCTGCCGGAGTTCGCTTTTAAATCCGGCGAAGAATGACGAATAATTCTGAAGAACATTTGAGAGAGAGAGAGAGATGGGGGGGGGGGGTGGGGAAATGGGTTCTCTCCTTACTTCTCCACATATGTGGAATTTATAAACTCTCTGAGACTCTACTAATGGGTGAGGATTCTGAAACATCCGGGCCCGCCCATTTTATATCACGCCTAGGAAAAACACCACATTTCAAACTCAACAGAAGTCTTCGATTTCTATTTCGAGAATTCGTTCAAAAGTTATTCGAAAAGAAAACCAGTGATAAAAATCACTAAGTCATTATTTCAAAATGATGATTTTCCCCTGTGTGACATCTCTCACAGCAGGCTCATGCTCGCAACTTTTACACCCCACCTAAGGTAAACGACACGCTCTAGATGCAACTGTGACCTCAGATTTTGAATCCGAGCCACGGTTTAATATATAACTCTTTCTCGCCTCGTGCATAGTATAAAAATACTTAATATTTTTATAAAATTAATTCCGGGCACATCGGGCCTCGGAAACTCAAGGCGTCTTCACGCCAAGCTCTGGAATTATTCATAGAAATATTTCAAGTTATTATAGGGCCAAAACCCGAGTTGCTACAACCTCCCCACCTTAGAAATTTTATTCCTTAAAAATCAATAATCACAAGGAAAGAAACTGGACTCTCAACTGGGTCTCCCACGTCGGTGAGTTCACCAAAAAATTCCCCTGCTCGAACACATAAGTCAGAGGGACTCATCCAAGACACCTTAACACTATCTGCTTTGGGAGGCATTGACTCGCCCGCACGATTTTGATCGCATCACAAAAATGCATCTCAGTGGGGGAATGATCTCTCTTCGTCGCACATTCAAATAACACAGAACAACACCCACATGGGGTCTTAAAAATGCCCAGAACAAAACTAGAGAAAGAAATGGAAGGGAAGAGTACCGCTAGATAGTGTCTATCTAACTACTGTAGAAAGTAGAAAGGAAACAAGGCATACCTCTATCCATTATAGAGCCTCTGGGTCAATAGCCTCTAGGGAAAGTAGATGTCCTTGCCCTCACCCTCCAACTCCCTGAGCTCAGCGTGGACCACCTAGGGGTGGTGGTGGTGGCATCTGATACCGCCTACCACCTCCAACTATTGCACCAGCCCCATCTCTACATATGCCACCCTGCGAACCTCCAAACTCGAGATGTTGCCACTACCAAGGTGGCATGTCGACTGGATCCCTATCAACAGTATGATGGGTTGGACAATCTCTAGCATGATGTCCCCGACTGTCGCAAGCATAACACCGCCTCTCCTGCGGTTGACCAAAACTGGTCTGCAAGCCCTGTGATCCCCGAACCTTAGATCCACCATCCTGGGGTCACCTCCAAAAACGTCGGCCATGTCCAGACCCTTGCACCTGCCGCCAGCTACCAGTTGTCGATGTCTCAACTGCCATACGCCCAACACTGACGGGCGGTATCTACTCAGCCAGAAAGCTCTCCACCACCAAGGATTGCTCCAGCACTCCAGGGTAGGTGGGTAGACACAAGGAAACCACACCTTCCCAGATGTCTCTACGTAGGATCTTCTCGAAGGTCTGATCCCTAAATAACGAGTCTCAAACCATATTAAGGGTGTAGAGAGATAGGTCTGTAAACCTCCCTGAGCACTCTGAAATAGCCATGCCCTCCTACCGAAGCTTCGGAAGATTCTGAATCCGCACTGACCTCAGCATCACCGGATATAACTCTTCCCTGAAGAGTTTCTCAAACTATGCCCAAGTGATCATCTCCTCGTCATGGGATTGCATCACCAAACTCCACCATCGCCCGACCAAACAATGCAGAAGGCTCACCACTAAGAACAATATCTGATTTCTGGATGTCCTCACCAGGAGGAAAACTCAGGTGACTACTTCGAGTCAGTCATCAGCTTCTTGAAGATCTGGATCACCTCGGAACCTCAAAGGTCACTGCCTCTGGAACTCATGCAGTGCACTCAGCCTACGTGCAACCTCATCCTACATTACTGGCACAACTAGCTGCCTGACAGGTGGTGGCTCAACTGGTGGACCACATGGAGGTCCAGCCTCGGAACCTGAGCCCTGGTCCACAGCCTCTACACCGGGCGGATCATTACCACAATCCCACTGCAGAACCCTCACTGGCTATTGTCATGGAGGCATCATGTAATTCAATAAGGATGCACCATAGTCAAAGAGTATTTCTGGAGAGATGACTCAAGAAGAACAAGGGAAACCCAAAAACCCAGTCCTATATGTTGCATGTACCATTATGTCCCTACGACTAGTGTCCAAACGTCCCAAGTCAAATGGAAGGTTATCAGAGTTCTAGTGAATGGATACATCGGTCACATCACCAACACTGGAGTCCCAGGCCTGAAATCCAAACTCGAAAAATCTTCACACTGCCGCAATGAAACCCAAGCCAAACTCACAGCTAGACCAGCAACACTTTGATATCCCAATGGTGGAACCTCCTCTGATACCACTCTGTCACGACCCGACCCAACGGGGCTCGAGCCATGACTTCCCAAGCCCGCCTCCAATAGGCCAGGGGCTGGCGACTAGCACCGAGTAAGATATCACACACATGGGAGGCATTAGCCTAAGGTACCTGTACACACGCACCCACATACACCTCCAACTAACTGTGCAGAGATATATATATAAACTGGAAAGAAAATCATGCATACATATATCCCACAACTACAGTGCAATAGAAGTACAAATGAAAAAATAGGGCCCACCAAAGAAAAAATACAAAAGCCTCCAACCTGCTCAAAAAGAGGAAGTATGCCGCCAATAGCACCTGTTGGTAAGCTTCTGAGCCTAGCTCTAGTAAAATCCCATATCGTTCATGCAAACTAAGCTCCGCCTTCTCCAGGTCATCCTGGAACTCCGTCAAAAGGCTTGTGGTTTTCACTAGACACAAACATGTGCGGGAAAAGCCCGTGCAGGGGTGAGTATATAAAATAGCCAATAGGCACCCCAGATACACCAAAATAAAAGGTAGCAACTGAAAGGTAATACTCAGCTCATCCCAGACAGAGGGAACCCAAATGAGAGAGAAACTCCACCTCAAGACCATCCTCGGCTAAACACAACTAGTCAGTATAGCTCAAGTGTATGCCCACACATACACCATGACCATCCACTCAGGTATATTCCCATACATATACCATGAACAAATTCTTAGGTATATTCCCATGCATATACAATGAAAAATCCAGATATACTTAAACACACACTAAGCCTCATGAAGTTTTGACCTCAAAACCTGTGATAGGTACATAACTAGGAGAACGAAATCCATGAACATGTCATCCCAGATGACACTCGTCCGAGATACATACACTCATCGAATATAGTCACTGAGAAACTCATGCTGAAAAAATAGAAATACCCAACTCCTCATATAGGGGATCACTCCCAGGGTCTTCTAGGGATACAAAAAGCCACTCTGGTAACTCGTAGATCTTAATGATAAAGGATCACTTCCAGGATCCACTAGGGGATACCACAACCCGATCTAGTGCTCTAAAAATCACATCACTCAGATAAAGGATCGTCTCCCATGTAATGATCGTCATGGTGATACCGGAACCCTATCTGGTATAACGCACGATGTAGGGGATCAAACAAACAATGCACCAACCCTACAAACACCATAAGCTAAGTAAGGGATCATATAACCAACGATGTCGCAACCCTACTATAAACCACATGCTGAGTAAGGTACTGTATATCCAATGATTCCACAACCCTACTATGCATGGGCCACAACGTAGGGGATCATCTTCATGATGATGCCTCAAACCCTACGAGATTAACCTGCTAGATAGGGGATAACCGCCCGTGGATAAGCGGTCACATCGATACCAAGAACCCGATCTAGGGAAGCGAATCTAGAGGATCCCACTGTGAACCCATCGGAGGGATTCCACACTCTAACATAAATTCATCCTATCGAGGGGATCACAAACCTATACTAAGGTGGTAATACCACACAAAATCTCATAGGAACGAACCAAGGGAGTACACTCAACCACTGTTGGTCCAAACGTCGCTAACCTGAGCGACTGGAAGCTTCACCACATTGTGCACCTCCTAGGACTATACTGAGGCCACCATCACGATCTATGTGAAAAAACAAGCAAGGTAGGCTATTTATTTTCCCCAAACGGACTTACGAAGCATAAGTCGTAAAAACGCATCATATACCTAGTATCCGCATCGTGGGTCCCACACCTCAACCCCAAATTTTGGTGGGCATATTGAACCGTTGCAATCCCCTATGAAAAACACACATAAATTAGTGTTCAAGAACTCCAAATGGATGTCGAGTGAAAAAAATGACATTTCATCGTAAAACGTGCAAACCGAGCCCTTTGGAGCCCGCACCTTGTCTTTAGCCCAAGCACTGAAAGAAGCATCTCAAAAAGTCCACACGAGAACTTGGATCATGTTGCTATTGAAGGTGCATCCATCAGATGTCTGGTTCGCGAGGTACATTTATTGCAAGCTTTAATAATAATTTAATATTATTAAATTAAAGCATTTCGGGTCACCCACCTTTGAGAGGAGAACTCAAAAACCCTAAATCCCACTTCAAAATGTGTGTCTCACTGACACGAACTCGTTTCCGCAGATAGAGCATCAAACGAACACACTGCTTAATAGCTATGCCCCTTTGAAGACAAGGGGGCCCAACTGGGCTAGTACATCTCTGCCGGCCCGGTCTAGACCGTCAGCCCGCAGAGCAGCCGCGGGTCCGGCCCAGCACGCCACGGCCCGCAGGCCGCGGCCCGTCCCAACACCACCGGATCCTAGGGTTCGGTTATTCCAAATAGACCGGCCGAGCGGCTGGTCTTTGTCCGCGGGCCGCACCGTCAAGACCCGACGAACGTGGGTCCTTGTCCACGGCACCCCCCGAGGTGCTGACCTTAGGGCTCCTCCTGACCGCGACAAGCTGAGGGAGACACCCCCCCCCCCCCCACCTCGCTAGCCTAGCGCACCACCATGACACCGGCCACATGCGACGCAGCTGCCTGGTCTCCCCGCTCCGCCACCGGGCCAGCCCAACTCCTCTGGTCCCCTTCTACGCCTCACCGCAGCCGCCTCTGCCTGGCCACACACAAGGGCTTTGCTACAGCCACACCTGACACCAGCATCCTCACCAGCCACACCCAACGCCACCTCTCTTCCAACTACCAAACCCCTCCAAACTCCGCTCATCCGCCGGCCGCCGCATGTCGGCCCTCCGAGCTCCGCCTCGGCCTACTGTGCTGCAACAAATGCCTTCGACCGGCTCTACCGATGCGCCACCCCGATCTCTAGCCCCCACCCTTGCCGGAGTCGGGGCTTCCTTCGGCCACCACAACCACTTCGGTGGCCTGATTTCAAAACCTAAAGGTGGATTTTGAATTCTCGGAATGAGGCCTTCGCAACGCCTGCCCCCTGTCAACGATCCCAAGGAGTTTTGGAACATTCGAAAATTCAGTCGAAGAATGATGAAGAACGCGTCGAACATGAGATTTTGAATGGGACTCAGACGGTGGTCGTGTTCATTTGTCCATTTTACCAATTCTAAAATTATATAATTAAATTTATGGATTTGATAAAAATAAATACATTGACAAAGGAGCAAAAAATCATCTGAAATCCTACCTCGATACGGTCGTTTGTTGTTGGGGATGCACCCGTTGCGATCCCACTTCAATCCTCTGGAGTTCTCTCCACAATCCGATGAAGAACAGAGAATAACTATAAAGAAAATTTGATATATATATATATATGTATATATATATATAGAAGGTGAAATGGGTTCTCGTTTTAATTCCACACTTAAGTGGAATTTATAAACTCTCTGAGATTCTGCTGATGGGTTTGAATTCCAAAACTTCCGCGCCTGCCTATTTTATATCACACCTAGGCAAAAAACTCCATTTCGAACTCAACATATGTCTTAGATTTCCATTCAGAGACTTTGTTCAAAAGTTATTCAAAAAGAACACTAGTGAAAAAAATCACTAAGTCATTATTTCACAATGACGATTTTTCCCCTCTGTGACATCTCTTAGAGAAGGCCCACGCCCACAACTTTTACACCCTGCCTAAGGTAAAAGGCATGATATGGACGCAACTATGCCATCAGATTTCTAATCCGAGCTACCATTTAAGAGATAACTCGTTCTCGCCTCACGCATAGTATAAAATTAATTAATTTTTTTATAAAATTAATTCTGGTAACACCGTGCCTCGGAATCGCCCGTCGTCTTCGTTCCTAGCTATGGAATTATTCATTGAAATATTCCAAAATCAAGAAGGGCCCAAACCCGAGTCACTACAGCTACGTTCAACATCGATATCAATTATTGCAACATCCTCAATAACCTCCTTGCTCACAGTGATGATCAATCCATTTCTCCTACCACTCACGATGAAGAAACTCCGACTAATGATGAAGTGGACATATGCTCATTCACTCTATAAAAGGGATCATATGCTCCTCCTATATTTCAAATTGTATGTTTGGAACACATCATGGATAATCCAATTACTATCTCATAACATGTCAAAATAGTTGATCACTCCATAATATCTCCTCTCATTTTATCTAGGGGTTACAATCCATTGATAATTGAAGAAATAATTGAGCATATCCTGACAATCTAGGGGTTCTCATCATGGAAATGAATTTCATTGGGTCACAGCTTCTATCATATTCTCTTTCCCTCTTCTTATTTGAAGATGCAGGCATTGGGATTTGGATTTATTTTTCTTAAAACATGCATTATTCATATCTATGAATAGTAAATTAATTTTAATCCTCTTAAAGTTGGTAAGTCTTCAATTCAACTATGGTTAAGGGTCTATGGCCTTAATTGGATTATTTGGAACCCTGAAATACTACATGATATCACAATTTCAATTGGAGTTCAAATTAAAATTGAAAAAGCAATAGAGACTGCATTATTTGGGCACTTTTCCTGATTTTTTGTCAAAGTTGATTTAAACACCACATTAGTGGATCATGTTCTAGTGTACACTGATAAAGATGATATTTATTTGAAAACTATTTACAAAAAAATGAAAACATTTTGTTTGGAAATCAAGGTAATTGAACATAAAAAATCTAATTTTAAGAAATATGTTGTTTTTTACTATTTCTATCTTCATGGGAATGACTCTAAGATATGTATAAAGAAGAATAAAAAAGAATCCACCCAGCTTTCTGGCAGGCACGATCGAACAATTTTAGTAACATCAAGTGGTAATGCTCGGCACATCCATGGGAAGATTATGCATGCATATGATGGTCTCAACGTACAAGGTGATACACATTCAGTGGATGTTGTTACTACAAAGAAAAATACACATTTGAGAGTACATGCTCCAAAGATATCATATATAAATGTTATGAAAACATCTAGGTATGATACTGACATGGTTCTTATAAAGCAAACCCCTGGATAAGATAATGGTAGTGCAGGGTTTGGACAACCAGCTTGTGGGATCTTTAGAAAGTTTATTATGAAGTCTGAAGGTGATGGTGATTCTACTAGGTGAGTGTAGGAAGGGGAAGACACTCATTTACAGTGCACTAGTAAAAAACAGATATGGTCAGATATCATTGCGGGGAATGAACAAAATGTATGGAAGGGCAGTTTGGTTGTTCAAGTTGGTCAAAAATCCACTACGATTGGTAACATGCAAGTGACTAATAATCCATCACCTATCATGGATATAAGGGAGTTTATTTAACATGATATTAGAGTGAAAACTATAGAGGATTATTCATCAAGAGTCATTAATGAATTTATGGAGCAGCCTCTCACTCTTTTTGAACCATAAGGGGATTGAAAGCATACTTAGACTTGGAAACATGGTCGGCATCTCAAAAACCATGGACGAGGACGTGTCATGGATGACTAGGTCACTCCACATGAGCATGACAGGTCTACTAGGACTTCTCCCAAGGATTTCACTCTGGAGTAGCTTAAAATCAAGGTGAAGAACTTTTTTCATTATAACTAGATGAATTCACAGTCAGAATGGGAATCGGCTGATACCTTAGATCATGATTATAGGGATGATCCTGATTCTACCCATTTGTAGTATTTATTTTAGGGATGAAGAGTTGTCTCCTCTACTTCCTTTTTCAAATGTTCTTTCTTATTATTTATTCAATTTTGGTAGGAATGGGTTTGCCTGCCTTCTAGACCCTTTTGGATATCGTATTTCACTATTCATAAAAATTCAACATTTTTAGAAAAATCCAAAAAAATCCACCCTAACCATTTTTTGATGTGTAGAATTACCAAATTAATTCCATTTTATGTAATTAATTTTTTAAATTTAAGGAATTTAATTTTTAATTAAAATCACCATTATTTCAAAAAATACCAATTTTAAAATTATAACAGATTTTATGACACATTGAAAATTTAATACAGTCTCGTAAAATTAATTTATAATAATAAGATTATAAAATATTAATTTTTGAAACTATTTTATGAAAATAAATATTCTTTTAAATAATTATTTTAATTATAAAATTATAAATAACCATTTACATTATACAAAAATACGAACACTTATTTTATCATTTTTATAACATTTAATTTCTTTTGATATGATATAATGATATCATTTTTCCAATGATGATGTGAATATATTTTATTTATACTTTCATAGTAGGGGTACCATTCTATTGGTCAGTTTACTATTCCTAAGGGCCATATTACTATTCCAAAGTTCAAGTTACTATTCCCTCCACATAGGTTCTTTAATTTCTAGAAATAATGTTTATTTTATTTATTATTCACCTATGAAGTTTTCATTGTGTTTTATATGCGATTTTAAATGATTTATACTATACGAAATTTATAAAAAGGAAAAAATTCCATTGAAAACAGTTTTTGTCGTTACATTTTCCCCCCTTTTGAAATTTCTCCCTCATAGTTAAGTTTTACAAGATTGGGTGATAACAGGTTAGGGTACTTCTACTTTATCACATCTTATGGTTACCAATTCACTTCTTTTTAATTATTATTCCTCTAAAAACATTGACAAGGCTGTCTTTTTTTCGTAGGAACTAATCAATCTGGTCCAGAATTTTTTCTAGTTGTTCCTCATTAGAGAGATAATCTTCCAACTATACCACCTCAAAAATTAGTACATGTGAGTGATATATTATGTAATTCTTTAGGATATATACAAGGAACACATCATGAATTCCATATATACTTGGTGGATGTGAAAGCTAACAAGCCACTACTTCTACGTGATCAAGAATATCAAAGGGGACAATGTATCTTGGGTTAAGCTTCAATTTCATTACAAACCTCATTACTCTCATCTATGGTGTTATTAGAAAGAATAATTTATCTCCAACATCAAACTTCAAGTTCCTTCAATTATTTTCAGTAGAGCTCTTTTTTTGGCTCTGAGAAGCTTTGATCTACTGCTGGATGGCCAGAACCTTCTCTTTCATCTCTTTCACAAGATCAGGTCTAATAAATTTTATTCACCAACATCATCCCAACAGGTTGGAGTTATACATTTTTTTCAATATAGAGGTTTATATGGAGCCATCAGAATAATTGAGTGGAAGCTATCGTTTTATGAGAACTCATCCAATTGAAGATGTTGATCCCATCTAACTTTGAATTCCATTAATTAGAATATTAACATGACCTCGATTGGATAAATATTCATTTTATATTGGAATCTATTTGGGGGTGATAGGATGTATTGATATTCAGTTTATTACTCAGATCATATTAAAGAGTCCGATAGAATTTAGATTTAAACCTTGGATCATGATCAGGTACAATTGAAATTGGTACCCCATGTAGTTTCACCACTTCCTTCATATATATCTTGGAAAGTTGTTCAAGTGAGAGATCTTCCCAAATAGCGATAATGTGGGAAGTCTCAGTGAGTCAATCCACCAAAAGCCAAGTTGTATTGTATTATTTAAATGTATTCAAGAGACTAGTGATTATGTCAATTGTGACATTCGACCATTTACTCATGGTTAAAGGTAATGGTTTCATCATAACTTTGGACTTTTTTCACTCTGATTTAACATGATGACATATCAATCACCTTGAGATATACTCTGTAATCTTTTTCTTCATGTTTTACCACCAGAATTGTTCTCTAAGATAAATATACATATTGGTACTTCCAGGATGGATAGAGAAAGTTGAGCTATGTGTATTCTCAAAAAGATCCTTCTTTATCTCAAGTAATAAAGGTACAAAAATCCTTATTCCAAACCGAATCACACCATCATCATCGATATGAAACTCTTGTAGCTTCCATTAATATACTAAATTCACCTTCTTTTGATGTTCTATATCATCCCTTTGTTCCTCTTTGATCTTATCTTGTATAGACGGTTGCGAAATCTTTTGGGAGAGTTAGGATTTATTCCCCACCATTATGATTTAAAAATAAATCCCTTTCCTATACATGATGATAGAGTATTCCTCAATCCATATCATGGATATTGTAGAAGGTTTTTTTCTACTAAGAGAATACATTATGCAGTTTTCCTTCCCAAGAGGATAGTGAGTAGAGAAATTATAGTCCTTCATTACCGTTAACCATTCCTTTAATGCATGTTGGGCTCCTTTTGTGTGAATATATACTTTAGGATATTATTATCTATATATATGTCAAACATTTCACCATAGAGGTAGTGCCTCTATATTTTCAAGAAAAAAAGCATAGTTGTTAGATCCAGATCATGTATTGGTTAGTTTTTCTCAGGGATCTTCAAATTTCGTGAGGTATATGATATCACTTTATTTTTTTTCATGAGTATACAAACCTAGAATTTCTTCGAAGCATAAATATATATCACAAAAATTTCTGAACTTATTTTTAACGTGAGTATTGGTGAAGTGATAATCCTATTCTTTAGCTCCTTTAATCTTTACACAAATTCTTCCCTAAAGAAATGATCTACCCATTTCCTTATTAACATAGTTATCAAGCTAGAAAATCATGATAAATTTCCCACAAAAAAGTCAGTAGTACCCTTCCAATCCAATAAAACTATATATTTTTAGGACATTTGTTAGTCTATACCATTATTTAATTGCCTTTTATTTTCAATGGTCCACAGAAATTCCCTCACTTGTGGTCACCTGTCCCAAGAATGTGACTTGTTATATCAAAAATTCAAACTTGCTGAACTTGTAATACAATTTATACTTCCTTTATGTCATCAAAAAATCCTTATATGTTTTTCATGTTCTACTTTTCTATAGGAGTAGTTAAGAATATAATTAATAAACACTACCACAAATTTTTCAATGTAGTATATAAAGACTCTATTCATAAAATCAATGAAGACTGTCGGGGCATTTGTATGTCTAAAGGGAATCACTAGAAACTTGTAGTGCACAAACCATGTTTGAAAGGTAGTATTCTTAATATCTTATTCACCTTCATTTGATGATATAAACAACTAATATCCACCTTTGAGAAGTATTGATCTTCTCATAAGGGATCGAACAAGTCATTGATCCTTAGAAGAGGATACTTTTTCTTTATAGTGATCTTGTTGAGTTATCCTTAATTGATACACAGTCACATTGATCCATCATTCTTCATGAAAAAGAGCACTGGTTCACCCCAAGGTGATGCACTATGTCATAACAACCCTTTGTTCAAATTCTCTTGCAACTACAAATTTAACTCCTCTAATTCAATAGGTTTCATCCTATAATGAAATTTTTAGATAGGATTAGGTTTGGGTATGAGTTCTATTGATAACTCTACATCAAAATACAAGGGAATTTTGGGTAACTCTTCAAGAAATGCATCAATATATTCCATCACAATGAGGATTTACTCCATGTTGATACCTTCCATTGACCCGACCATTTAAGTGAGGTATGATTATTCAATGTGAATTAACACCCATAATGTTGAGTGATTTCCCAAAGGAGATTCATGTTATTCCTTTCATTAGTAGAGGAGAATGGGATGGTTCATAATTTTAAAAGTTATTTCCATTTAATGAAATTTGATATGTGCTTAATATAATGAGATCCAATCCATTCTCATTATAGAATCAAATTCCACCAAGGGATGTATCACAAGATTTGATGGAAAAATATTCTCACATAATCTATATGGAGAAGAGTCCAACACGTTGGTTGCAATGAATAAAACATTATGTTTTTTATAGATATCTTTACTTCATGTTTTCTGGGGTTTTGATTTAATAGTTCTAGAAGATATGCATGATATATTAGAATTAATAGAACTAGAATAAAATAAGTCATTTCCCATTCTTGAGTGAATAAGAAGTGAACCTTGGATGACTTAATTTTATTTCTCCAATTCAACATTAGTGATGTAATAAGACTTCTGTTTCTCTTTTGGATTTGGTGGTTGATTATGCTAATTACCCTTGATGAATCTAGGTTTGGGGCACTGGCATTAAAAGTTCCATATCTCCCAACTGTTGAAGCATTGTTCCATGGGTGGTGATCACATTCCCTCCATCATATTGGCTGAATTATTCTGACATTAATTATCTTTCTATTCATCTCTCTTATATTTTATGCATTTCCCCATCCTTATTAGGAAAATCTCAAGATTCTTCGTCCCACATTTTTGAGTTTCTTGTGATTTATTTACACTTTATTAATTATATCCTCTAGATTGAAACTCTATCTTTCATTTCATATGACCAGATTCATGGGACCATTCCCCAAACTCCATATCCACTTTGAGATAATATTGAACAACCTCTTCATAACTTCCAAATTCTCGAATTTCTTGAGCTTTACAATGGTTTTTTTAAATCATTAAATAATATATCAATTTTTTTTTATCATTTTTGATAAAAAACATGAGGCGTACCTTACTTTCTTTTTTAAATTTTCTTCATAGGTCATGAAAGATTCACCTTCCCTTTTCTTGAGATATATAAATTCTCTCTCCATTTTTGTATAGAGAGTTTGAGGGAAATACTTGTTATGAAATATTATTTAAAGTATGACCAATTCATCTCTTCAATTTTTCCCTTGTCTTGGTGTTCTTAATCAACACTCACCATTGATTGACCTCTCCATCTAGATGAAAAATGGCCAGATTCACCTTCTCCATCAAAAAATAGTGAAACACAAAAAATATTTTCTCTATTGAGTTGACTTACTACCCTGCGATGAGTGGATCATAATATCCTCTAAATGTCGGTGGTCATTTCTGCATAAGATTTTCAGTAGCTAGTTTCTCCCTCTTACGAGAAGGAGAGAGTTCCACATTATTCATGTTATTTTTCATAATCTAAGACATCTAGGTAATTATCACCATGAAATTTTAAACTCAACCTCCCAACGTATTGGGGATGTCGTTCAAGAAATAGATGTATTGTCCCTCACATGAGTTGTTTCCCTAGTTTCTCCTGGTTCCCTCCATTTTCTAAAATAGAAAATGGTAGAACAAAAAATAATTCAATGAGTCATTAATATATAATTTCTTTTCTCTTTGAATTTAACAATAAAGGAATATCTTATGGGATCCCTTTGTATAGTATTTTTCTAAAACAAATATTCTTTGGTGATTAATTATACTTAGTCTCATACTAAAAGTTTTCACTAATGTTTTCTAATCCTAATTCCCAAATTAACTAAACAATGATCCAATACCAAATATAGAGACCATACATTTCTTACATAACAATTACATCATTTTAAAGATAAACAACATAATAACAATACAAAACTAGAATAAAAAGGTTTTGTGACTTGGTAAAATAAAGAACATACATAAAATTTACATAATAAAACTTAAACATTATTTAAATCTTTTGTCTATATATTTTTAGTGTCCCTTGGTTTCTCTTTAGAACAAGAAATCACTTGAGGATATACATCAAGAATATGGGTGAGATAAAAGCCTAGTAAGAGGATAGATAAGAAAAATATTCAATGTAGCATGGGTGAGAATAATCATAACCCTCATAACATATGAATGGTATCATCATCATAATCATGAAAGGAATCATTATATAGAGGCATGAAATTTGGCAATTCATAAAAATGAAACATTGTGTCTTAGTGGCCAACTACCACACATAGTTGTGAACAAAGCTAGTATCATGTCCATGAATAACATAAGTGCATCATCATAATGGATTCATTGTGAAAAAATATAGCATCATTTTCATGCATATTGAACATTATATCATGAGATACATCACATTATCCAATGTATAGGATCACTATATAATTTCGGGTGCACCTGTCACCTCATTATATTTACATAAACATGCATGAAACATAGAATGTACATCAATCATAAACTAACACATGGAAAGAAATGGGTTTCATTTTATAAATCATACATTATATAATAATCTTCTTGTATCCCAAAATAAAAAGGGAATAATATAATTTATATAAGAATCATTGATCTTTAGTGAAAAATAAATATATCAAGTGGAGTCAAAATATGTTTATTTTTAAAAAATAGCTATTTTTGAAAAAAAATCATTTGTCATGAAACTATATTAGAAACATGTATATCCATGAAAAAAATGGTATTAAAACCGAAATTATATTTTAAGAACATCCTTACTAAAAATTTGGTATGAAAGTGAAATAACCCAAAGAGTAGAAATGGGTTCCAGAAATCCCCTTACCTTATGTCTAAAAGATTCATTTTTTTAATTTACAGTATAATCAAAATAGATTCATTAATTACTATATAAATAACATATTATAAATGTATCTTATTTATTATAATTTAATTATGTTCATTTAAGGCCTTTTAGATGAGTTATAGAGTTTAATTCCATCATTTGAGACTGCTCATTTTCTTGGTTTTCACGATCGGTTCACTTGAATATGAGTACGGAAGTTTATGTAGAGTGGGAATAATTATAAAAAATTGAAGAAGTATATTATTAATGATAATATATAATATTAAATGTTTATATATATCATTTTGTTTTAAGGAATGAGGGTGAATCATTAGATAAAACTTTAGTGATAATCATTGACATTATTTTGGCGGTTCTTCGAATGTCATGAACTTGTTTTGTTCCATTATTTATTATTATAAACAAGTAAAAACCATAACATAAGATGGATATAAAATACAATTTAAAATATTTATCATCCATTATAATGGTTTTATTAATATCTTTGAAGTTCTTAAATGAAAATGAAAATGCATCTTCCATGATGTTGGTATATTGAGACAACATAGGCACTAATTCCATTTTTAGAATAAAAGGGAAAGAGAAAGAATTTTGATGATAGATAGTAAATTAAAATGATATAATTATAGTATATAAATTATAATAGATTTATAGTTCAACATGGAAAATTATAAGTGAGGAGAAGATTAAAAAAAGATATGGGAACGAAATTAAAAGAAAAAAGGAATATGATTTACCTCTAGATTTATCCTCATTGGGAACCTCCTTCAAGCACATAGACTTGGTATTTTGTTGTGAAAAAAACCACCAGGACATGTATTAGAGTTTAAAGAAGAGTATTGATCAGATACTAGGTAATATTGACGGATTTTGAGGTGTGAGGAGAAGAGGTGGTGATGGATGGTATTTATAGGGGAGGGGAGGGGAAGTTTTTTATTTCTTTATTCATTAGTTTACTATTTGGTTCAAAACTATTAATATTTTTTATTTCCATTAATAAATAGAATAAATAGGGTATTATGGTTTGATATTATAGGATTAAATCATCCATACATTAGCCGATGACTCATTAATTCATGTATTTATAAAATACCATTAATGATTATATTTCACCATTCACCAAAAAATCAACATTTTTAGAAAAAATACAAAAAAATAAACCAAACCTTTTTTCAATATATATAACTCATCATTGAACTACATTTTATTAAATTAATTTTATAAATTTGAGATATTAAATTTTAAATTAAAATCAACATTTATTCAGAAAATACCAATTTTAAAATGAAAACAGATTTTATGAAAATTTGAAAATTTTATTACGGTCTCATAAAATTTTATTATAATCCTAAGAAAATAAATATTAATTTATGAAATTATTTTAAGTAAATAAAATTTCTTTTAAATATTTATATTTATTATAAAATTGTAAATAAAAATTTAAGTTATACAAAAATATAATCACTAAATTTATCATTTTTATAACATTTAATTACATACACTATAATATAATTATATCATATCTTCAATTATAAGATGACCATATTTTATTTATAATTTCATAGGTTATCTTACTATTCTATTGGTCAGTTTACTATTCCTAAAGGTCATATTATAATTCCAAAGGTGAAGTTACTATTCCTATAGAATATGTACCGTAATTTCTAGAAATAAATTTTATTTAATTTATTATTCGATTATAAGGTTTCTAATGTGTTCTATATATGGTTTTATATGGTTTATACTATATGAAATAATTATAAGAAGGGAAAACTTTCATTGAAGTTTTTTTGTGTCATTACATATGGACTTCGCGGGACAAGTCATATCATCATTCCACCTCCACCAAGTGCTGCCAAGATCTACGTCGAGACGTCGGCCA
Organism: Viscum album; assembly: GCA_963277665.1. NCBI lineage: Eukaryota > Viridiplantae > Streptophyta > Magnoliopsida > Santalales > Viscaceae > Viscum > Viscum album. Next base: position 425,858,687 of record OY728134.1, read on the forward strand.
CTAGTGTGATCAACGACACACTTTCTGGTATTTAATTATTATTTTTATTTTATTATGTGTTCTAGTTAGTGTGATCAACTATTGGAGTTCCCATTATAATGGATAAAGAAATTGAGAAAGCAATGTATGGTCACATTTCTAGGCTATAGGTTAAAGTTGATCTCAGATGTCCTTCAGTAATGTCCATTGTGTTGACAGTGGATGTTAATAGATTTGATCTAGTGGTTCATTATGATAAATATCATGACTTATGCAAAGTATTTCACTACATGGTAAACACTTATTAAAAGTTTCTTTGAAGTATGATATGCAATATTTTTTGGATGAAAGGGAAATATGTTGATTATTTAAAAAGGAAACTCAACTCTAAAGTAGAGGTGGGGGTAGCTTCCAACCCTCACCCTTTGATGAACCCTATTTGTTCTGTTCATGAGATATAACATGTCACTATTTCTGGGAATCCCTCTTTTGCCGATGTGGTCAAGTGGGGCTCTCCTTCTGATGGTAGTTCCAAGGGGTCATGACCTAAGATGGATACTAATGAAACGAGAAAGAGAATGATGATGGAGATGTAGCTTATGATGGTGTGGAGAAGATTTAAATTGATATAAAAAATAAAGTATACAAGGAACTATTCCAAGAACAATCTTTATCTACCCCTTCGAGGAAGGTCAAGGATAAGTTGTCCCCTATTTATTCTAAGAATATTGTGGTTAATACTAAATAGTTCCCTTTGAAGAGTAGGGGTATGGTATAGGTTACCACCTAAAACACTTTTTATGTTCTTGATCTAGTGTGGGTGACACCTATTTCTACCAGCTGCATTCATGTTTTTGTCCCCTCTACGGACATTATGACTCCTAATATTAATGAGCATATAACTGAGTTGGGGAGGGAAAAGCTAGAAGATTCATGTAAATAGGCTAAGAATTGGAGGTGGGGTCTTCATCCAAAAAATCATGGTTGAGGACATGGACAAGAGGACACATGAGGATGTTGCTGAAGTGCGTCTTCCAGGACTCATCTCACCCCAGAGTATGGTAAGATTAACGGGAAATATATCGCTCTCTTCAATCAAAATAGCTCCCAATCCTAGTAGGAGCCTTATAATGATGTTAGAGATCATGGTAATAATTATGACCTTGATTATGATCATGATTATGATGAATTTTGACCTGATTTTTCTTTATTTGCATAAGGTCATGTCCTTGTGCTTGACCCCATCTATCTTTTCTTATGTTTTCTTTATTTTTCATTAAATTTTAATAAATGGCTAAGAGCTTCAGCTTTTGGGTAGACCTCTTTACAATATTTATAAATGTATATTTACTATATTTAAAAAGTAAATATATTTAAAATTTTATATAGTTATATTTATAAGTATATTTATATAATTATAAATATATCTAAATAATTATAAAATTAGCTAAATCAATATATTTATAAATATTTACTATTAAATATTTTTATTATATTTATATTTATTTATTTAAAAATAAAATTATATGAATAAATATAATTATATAAATTTATATTTTTTATAACTATAAATACAAATAAATATATAAATAAATACATTAATGTAATTATAATGAATATAAATATATATAATTATAAATAAATACTTATTTAATTATAAATATATTTAAATAATTGAAAATATATATTTATAAATATAATTACCAATAAATAGAGATATATATAAGTATACATAAATAAATATAAATAAATCATTATATAATTATAAATTTATTATAATAATTCTCAAATAGTGTTATGTATGGGTAAAAAAATTTGGTAAGGGTAAGTTAAAGGTAAGGATTAACTAAAGTTTAGTAAGGTAAAAAAAATATATGCAAGGGTAAACAAAAACATGCACATAATAAGGTTGATTAATTTTAAATAGAGTTTCAATAAGGGTGAAACAAAGTTATGTAAGGGAAAACTAAAGTTATGTATTGGTAAAGAAAAGTTATGTGAGGGTAAAAATCTAAGTAAGAGTAAAATAATGTTATCAAGGGGAAAGTTAAAGGTAAGTAATGGTAAAACAAATTTATATAATGATAAACCAAGGTTAATTAAGGGTAAAATAATGTTATTTATGGGTAAACAAAATTTAATCAAAGGTTAAATCAAGTAAAGTGTGGGTAAAAAAATTGAATTGAGGTTTGAAAATTTTAAGTAAAGGTAAGAAAAAGTTAATTAAGGGTCAACAAGAAGTATGTAATTGTAAAACCAATATATATAAGCTTAAAATAAAGCTATATAAGGGTAAAAAATGTTATGTAAGGGTAATCTAAACTTATGTAATGGTGACAAAAGTTATGTATGGGAAAACTAATGTTAAGTAAGTGTTAACTAAAGTTAAGGGTAAATCGAAGTTATGTAAGGATAAAAAAGTTAATTAAAGGTAAATAAAAGTTAAGTAATGTAAAATATACGTTAAGTGAGGGTAAACCAAGTTTATATAAGGGTTAAGTAAACTTAATTAGGGGTAAAAAAGTTATATAAGTTTAAAATAAAGGTATATAAGGGTAAAAAAGTTATATATTGGTGATGTAAAGTTAATAAAGGTAAAAAAACTTTATGTAAGAAAATAATGATATTATTTAAGGGTAAAATAAATTTAATTAACTTCAATACAAAGTTATGTATGGGTAAATTTAGTTTTTTTAAGGGTAAGATAAATTAAATTAAGGATAAATAGTAGTTAAGTAATGGTAAAACTACATTATATAAGGGTGAACAAAAGTTAATTAATTGTAGAAAAATTTTATGTAAGGTCAAAACAAAATTATGTGAGTCTAAAATAAGGTTAAGTAAGTGTAAAAAAATTATGAAAGGGAAAACTAAATTTATGTGAGGGTAAAACAAGGTTATGTAAAGATAGACTAAAGTTAAAAAGGGGTAAAAAAATCCAATTAAGTGTAAACAAAATTTTATAAATGGTAATATAATGTTATATAAGGGTAAAAAAAAAGTTAACTCTGGGTAATAAAATTGTTTAATAGTAAATATAATTTAATTAAGGGTAAACAAAATTTATGTAACAATAAAACAAATCTATGTCAGGTTAAAACAAAGGTATGTAAGGGTAAAAAAGTGTTATTAAAGGGTAAACTAATGTTATGTAATGGTAGAATAATGTTAAGTATATGCAAATAGAGTTTAAGTAAGTGTAAAAAATTTTACATAATGATAAACAAAAACATTCATTGGTTATGTAATGGTAAATTAATGTTATTTAAAGGTAAAACAACATTATTTAAGGGTAATATAATGTTATGTAAGGGTAAAAAAACTCATATAAGGTTAATAAAATGTTATTAAACATTTAAAAAATGTTATGTAAGGGTGAAACTATGTTATTTAAGGTTAAACTAAAGTTAAGGATAATAAAATATATTTCTATTAAATTTAATGAAATATGTTTTAGTCATTTTCATTTAAATATTGGTTACAATGTGTTAGTTTTGTTCAAAAATACTGTATTATTGAATAATTGTTGTCTACAATCAATGTCATTGTAGAGGGAAGTATTGAACATATAAGGATGTGCACCTCATGAAAAATTGTTTTTCATGAGAAGAGAGAAAAAACATGGATTTTTTTTAAAAGAAAATTTATATTTAAATATTGGTTTAAAAAATAGTTTTTAATCTTCTCAATAAATATTTTTAAGTTTTGTAACACTAGAATAAATCAACATAGATGACCCTATATACTAAAACCCAACATATATACCTCACTTACACTTCATGTTTGACATGTATTCCATCTTAGTGTCATAACTATAGTCATGGGTTCCTCCACATATTATACCCCAACCTCAACAAAGGGAAAAGATTACTATGATTCTTATACTGTTGTGTATTACTCTACTAATGATGGAAGCTCAATATGTGGTGTTATAGGTGCCTACTCATACCAGTAAGTTGAGTAATTCCCAACATCCTTTGTGGATCCATATGTACATGATTGTAGATTCATGAAAGAATCACCTAGAGATGCTAGAAATGTGGCATTAAGGATTTCATCACCGACAGAAGTGTCACCAGTGTTCTGTAGAAGTTGTGATATCATAGCCAAGTCCTACATCATCGATGATATATATTTTCATACTGGAGTATGTATCTTATACGAATGTATATCATATATATAAGTATATATATGGAATATAAACCTCTCTCAAATGAAAAGGATCTGTTTTTTGTTGTGTAGGATTCTTTCTCTGTGGTATAAAAACTTTTATAGGAGCCTCTCTCGAGTGTCACTCTCTCTGTCATTGTACCTTACCTTGTATATGATTGTATCTATGTACTCTAAATAGTGGTAATGGTTAACGTGAATCATCCTTATTTGTAACAAAAGGAATATTATCATCCACAAGTGCCTTATTCAGATCATGTGGATCAGGATAAAGTTGTGGCTCCTCTTCATAGACACTCTAATGTTTGGAATAGATAAATCACTATGATTTATCATATCTGTATGAACTACATCTTACCTAATAAATTCATCTTCACGAGGATCAATTGTATGTATAGTTTGATAAATGTTTTTTGAATTTAAATGAAATAACATTCAACTTAATATGAAATGTGAGCTAAAAAATATAATTACTGTTAATAAACATACCAACAACCAAATTTATATCCTATGGATTGTAAGGTACATGGTTGTGTTTATTTGGAACAAATTTTCATAATCTCCTTGATCAGATAACTTTAATAAAGTTGTTGGATATCCATGATGAGTGATACTGTATTGGGAAATCATGTCCCAACATTCAATGTAACATGAATGATACTGTGAAAAATTCATCACATTTATAACTATAGGATTAATAGAATGTAATATGTTGACCTATCATGGTGCAATGTGGATATGATATATATTTCTAAAATATTGTATGAATCAGTATAGATAGTTCCTCAAAATGATATGTAAGAGGATGAGTGATGACACTGTAACATGATATTCAACCATAGATGTGCAGTATGGTGGAAGCAAGACATAAAAAATACAGTATATGAGGTGCTTGTAACCAAACATGATAAATCTATAAAAATTCATAAATTATAAAAAAATGACTAAAATAAAATTTTAATATAATATAAAATTAATAAAAAATAATAATTTATCTATAAAAAAATTATGTTTAACTTACATCAGTGGGATTTATAGCATCGATAGTCTATCAGAATCTATGTACACTATGTCTCAGGGTTTGTACATAATTTTGACCCTGACTCCACATAGTAAAATATCATTATACTTTATTTAACATGATGTTATCTTCATTTAGGTATTTCTCATCTCTATTTTCATTTCCCTCTTTATTATGGTGCATTTTGGGAATTTTGAGGATGAAGAGTGCATGTTTGGTAAAATGACCTAAAATTTATGTATTTATGATTGATAGTGTTACCAGTGTACAATAATAAATTAGAAAAGGTATTAATAGTATTTAATTTGGGGTCTCGATAGAATGAGGGTATTTTTCTAATTTTTTCTATAGAATCTACATACTGGGTATTTTCACATTATGATCTGGTTCCATGACATGAAATATTTTCCAAAATGATTCCATGAACTGGTGAAGGGAATGAAAAGTTTATAAGACATGAAACAGGTTCACATCAGGAAATGGTCAATCAATGTATTTTTAACTAATGGAATTCATTTTTCGACATATATGATTTCCATTTGTTTCATGTCATAAACCTAAGATTCATTTCTTTCAATGTGTGGCACTTGTAGTTTTTTATGTGAAACACGTCTAATTATTTTTCATTTAACATGCATTAAAATCTCTCAAAACATTGGAGCTCTCCCAAGTTATTTTGGGGATATTTAATCCATAAAATTCATTTCATTTGTTGATTGATCTTGGCTTTATTTTCAATGAATCTATTAGGGTAAGTGATCTTTCTTCTTCCTCATTGTTATTTGTCACTATAGTGCCACTCCACTATTTTTTCCGATTAGTTGGTCTTGTCATGTTGATCATTCTCAATCCTTCCAAGATATGTTGTGTGATCTTCCTTCAGAGGCTATCCTTCATGTTGGTTGGGGTATGTATTATGACTTCCCTCATATATATATAGGTGTGTGTGTGTGTGTTGTTTTATCTTCATCATTTTTTGTTCTTGTTGATGAATTCGTATTAATATTTATGTAATGATTTTAGGGACCTAGTTGATGTCTTTGTGTTCTTCCATATTGGTGAATCCCACTATTGGTGTGTGTTGAAAACGTTTGAGATAAGTATTTTCTCCTCTATAATGTGTTTTTGATCCTTCATTTCACTAGTTTTGATAAAAAAATTATAAATAAAATGACATTATTGATTGATTGATTTGTGTGCATGTGAAAGTGTAATTTTGAAAATTTATTTTCTCCCTTTTTTGTAAAATTAAAAGGTAATTTCAAAACATTGTGAAATGGATTTATGAAATTTTTTTCAATGTAATATTTTGATGAAATGGTTTGGAGGATGTTGCACTTGGGAATCTTTGGGTACTTATGTGGAAGGTGTGGTAATATACCTCGTCCATTGATACTATCAGGGGGTTCACTCATGAGGTGATCCTCTACTCCCTAGGATTGATGTTATAGGTACTTATTATACCTTTTGGGAGCTTCACTTATTGTGATTTCTTATACTCTCTATATTTGATGCATATATCTTGAGACTTGATGCATGAAATTTTCTATGTATGGGTATGAGTGTTCTAGATAGCCTAACCTCTAGTGATCCATGACATGACTTACCATTGATTGTGGTTTTAATTTTTTAGTTTTGATATGATATTTTATACATGATTTGAATAGATTAATGTATATGATATTGTTTTAAATTTATTCACCATAATTATTTGGAAATTTGGAAAAATGGTATTTATTTTACATTGTTTTGATAGAAAAATTGCTTAACTGGTTATCTTTCCTTCTGTTAATTAAATTTGAGTATTTTTTAGATAGTTTTATAGAGAATTTTTATGGAACACCTGAATGGGATCCTGCTAATACAATTTAGCTAACACCTTATTCACTGCTTTAGTGGTGTATAGACCTTGATTTGTTCTTTGATTTAGGGAAAGGCAGGGTTCCAAAATGAGGTAGTGAGGTTTCTGTAAGTTGTTTCTGGGTAGCTAGTGGTGAGATAGTAGGACTTTCCTCAACCTATCACATTGAGTAACTAATTTAGTTATAGTTTTTATTTTCTATTTGAATTGTATCTTGGAGTTTTTTTATCTACTTTTGAGTTGTATCATTTCTAATTCTCATTTTTTCTATGATATTTATTTATTGTGGTGATTTTTTATCCTGCTCTTATCATGTTGAGACTCGGGTTACCATTGAATATTAGGATGTGGGTCTCATGTTTTGTGTTCTTGATCTTACTCTTAGTTTCTCGTTATGGTTATCTAGTTTGAACTAAGATTATCTTTTTGTTTTATCAACTCTTCTATTTTGGTGTGTAGTTTTATGCCTCTGAGAAGTATCACACTAATTACTTATGAGAGTGCAGTGGATTATCATTAAGGTATTCCACATTTATATCATAATCTTTTCAATGTTTTCAAGTGGGTAGTCTATGATTTAGACCAAAATGTACTTCAAGTAAAAAAAATTGAGGTACAATAAAGAGATGGATAAGAAAGGGCTTCATCACATTAGTTCTTAAGAGAGAATACACCATCCTTTAATGGTACAGGTGAGCCCCGTGAGGCAGAATACTAGCTAGACAAGATTTATCATATCCTATAATTCTTGGATACACATGAGAAGATCGAGTTATAGTGTTTGTAGTTCAGACTCGAGGGTCCTAGTAACCATTGGAGGGATTCCACAGTACTAGTGGATAGACATGTTTTCTTGAACTACAAGGGTCTCAAGTCCTACTTATTTCAATAGTTTCATCCAGAGTCACAATTGATATCGAGGTACCTGGAGTTCCTCTCTTAATATCATGGAAATTGATCGGTGTCTACATACACCAATCGATTCAGATATATGGTTCTCTTTTCTCTGGAGGTAGTAAAGATTGGCCATAAAAAGTCTCATAAGTACCTACAGGTTTTGATATCAGATATCATATCATAGGTATTTATGTTGAATCATTATATCTATATAAAATAGTAGACAAAGTAATTATGGATGAGTTGGATATACTAGAAAAGGATTGTTATTCTTCCCCATCTCTACCACCAATTAGAATCTCCAGTGGCATGCATGGGAGGAATAGGAAGTGGCATGATCATTACAGTTGTGGTGGGGGTCATTCTTAGTAGAGGACCTCTTCTGAACCTTCATTTATATCAAGTAGTGTGCCTTTGACTCGCTATTAGTGTGGCAAGGTTGGGTACAACTTATTTTCTTGTTCTGAACCTGTGAAGATGTGTAATCATTGTGTACATTATATACATTTTTTGTGTTTCTATACGGAAATTTGTATTCCTAATTATATCATATTATTATCATCCCCAAATGCTATCAAAGCACAGTAATATGCTTCAATGTCTACAAATATCCATCTATAGGCTTCAATAGTGAATCACCTTTACATAGTGAATGGGTTTCCGACACAGGTAGATGGGGGTCCAGTGAAAGTGAGAGGTACCATATTTATTGTATCTTTAATTTTGAATACATTATTTTATACATGTTCCTCCAAATATTTTTTATCTACCTATTTTGTGGATATGATTAAACACCCAATGAAACTCATGTCCATTGTAATGGAGATAGGGACACCTCTTAGAAAGAGGATAGAATAGGGGTTTTAGTTTCCTTCTTATTGGATGTTAATAGCTAATGAAGAGTTAGTCTAGTATTTTCTCATTCTTGATTAATATCTATTTAATATCCTCATTTTTATGGACACACATGTCGCTCATCTTTTAGAGGTTTACTTTTATCATTAGTGTGTCTCATTCGTTATGTCTAATGGGAGCTCTCATGTGTTTCAGGGATTGTGGGATCTAAGGTTCAATCATGCAGGAACTTCCCACCGAGATCTCAGAAGTTTTTTTCTAATATTTCAGTTGATCTTGATAAAATTTCTTTTGGGGGTAACCATCCCTTGGTTTTTAGGGAATTTCCTGGGGTTTTCCAAGATTATTTTTTTAGTATTCTTCTAGGGAGGGGGTAGAGTTTATTATTGATTTGGTACCATATATGAAGCTAATAATGAAACCATATTATCATATAGTTTAATAAGAGATGAAAGATATCATGATTTAGTTGGATGATATAATCATGTATGCTTTTTTCACCCCAATATTTCACCTTGGGAAACCCCAATCCACTTTTCCAAGGAGACGTATGGTTCAATATGTTTTTTAGTGAACTATTAGAAGTTTAATGGGGTAAAAGTTAAGAATAAGTTTCCTTTGACCTATGCGGATGATTGTTTACCATTTAAAGGGAGAAATGTGGATTTTGAAGATCAATCTTAGGTTAGGTTATAATCAGATCATATTTTGTGAGTCTGACAAATAGAAGATGACTTTGTTGTTGTAGGTATTGCGATTATGAATATCTTGTGATGTATTCTAGAATGAATAATTATCCTGTAGTTTTTTTGGATTTAATTAATCAAATATTTAATGAGTATCTCAACACGTTTTTGGTAATTTTGATAGATGTTATTTTGTTTTATTCATGTTATGAGCATGATCATGGGAACCATTTGAATTTGGTTTGGGAAATATCGAGGATTCACCATTTTTAAGGGATTCTTTTGAAATGTGGATTACAAACTTAATAAGTGATTTTCATGGGGAACATGATTTCTAAGCATGTATTTTCATTTGTGCCTAATGTCACGATCCGTCCTCGGGGCCCGTGCCGTGACTACCCCAAGCCCGCCTTCCATAGGCCAGGGGCTGGCGACTAGCACCAAAGGCGTAAAATCCCGATAACTGGGAAGGCATTGCCTTTATAAAAGAAAACAAGCACCACAGAGTACAAGTGGAAGCAAAACACTAAGTACAAAAGAAAAAGCTGAAAAGTAAATGGGCCAGAATACAAACTCAAAAGAAAGTACAACTACAACTGAACAAGGTACAACAGCAAAAAGACAAACAGCTGGAAGAAGGAACCAGCTCCTGGGTCGTCTTCCTCGGATCCTACCTGAAGGGTAGGTACAGATAGCGCAACTCCTGGTCGTCCACCACAGATCCTACCTGAAGGGTAGGTATAGATAGCGCAGCTCCACGCTCTCATCCGTCAACCTCCTCTATGAGTCGTCACGTCGTGTAGTCCACCTCCGGGTACTGACTGGTGGTGTAGTCCACCTCCGGGTACCGTCCAGTCCTCGAACACTCGGCCTCCGTCAGCACTGCCCGTCATCTGCAACCAACACAACGAGGTGCGGGCATAACCCGTGCAGGGGTGAGTATAACGATACTCAGTAGGGACCCCGAGACCCTCAAGGTCTCACTAAACCCACAAGGATAACCACAAAGAAGACCTTAACAGATAACCTCTACTTAGGTATATGCCGATACATATACCTAAGTTATCCAGTAACCCATCTCAATCATGAGGAAACACAAGGATTGTGAAATCAACGGATAACCACTACCCAGGTATATGCCCATACATATACCTAAGTTAGGAAGTGACCCATCTCAATAATGATGTAAACACAAGGTCAAAAGTCTCAGCTCAAACCAGGATTTTCATTATCGAAACTGTAACTGCTGAAGAGCTCCGTCTCTAGAGTGTACAGTGGTCCTGTCACGACTCCGAGGTACTACTCACTAACCTAAGACTGCTGAGGTACTCCTCCTGTCGAGTACCGCGGGCCTGCCACCTCACACAGTAGTGCTTCCCACCGGGGTCTGCCACCCAACACAGTAGTGCTCCCCCCTCATAACCTACAGAGGTACTCCTCCTGTCGAGTACCGCGGTTCTGCCACCTCACATAGTAGTGCTCCTCCGTTGTGGGTATGCCACATCACAAAGTAGTTCTCCCCACTGGGCTACTTAAGTCACTCCGAATCGAATCGGACAAGCAGTCTTCAGGTCTCTACCGGCTACACGGTCTCCGTACTCCGTACGCTCGTCTCTAGGAGGGTCCGCTCCACGTGCTACAAGTCGATACTCTAAGTATCTCAAAGCCCCATGAAGAAGTATCTCAAAGGACTGCCTCGTCATAGGGGTCTCAACGCAACAGACAGCGCGTCAATCGGACGTCCGGTCTGTGAGTTATTAGCCTTTTCGTCCCAGGGGCCCGGTTGGTTTCGTGAGCGAACCAAACCCGGCCGCATCTCAACTGTACCCCGAACTCTCATAGGGTATGCTCATAGGGACCCTTTCTCAACGAGATCACCAACGCCGCTGACGGTTCGTCAAACGGACGTTCTGTCAGAAAGGTTTCAGCTTTTCCGTTCCAGGGGCCCGGTTGGATTTCTGTGCGATCCAACCCAGCCACTATCCATCTGCATCCAAATCTCGGGCGGAGAATGCCAAAAGTTCCGTATCGTCAACAGGAACTCAACGCAATAGACGGCGCGTCAATCGGACGCCCGGTCTGAGAATTATTGGCTTTTTCGTTCCAGGGGCCCAGTTGGTTTTTAAGGCAAAACCAACCCGACCGTACTCCACCTGCTTCCAAACCTCGGGCGGAGTATGCCAAAAGATCCGTCTCATCAAGAGGAATTCAACGAAACAGACGGCCCGTAAATCGGACACCCGGTATGTTATTTATTGGTCTTTCCGTCTCACACCCACCCTGGGAAACTTCCCAGGAGGTCACCCATCCTTATCACTACTCTAGGCCAAACACGCTTAACTATGGAGTTTTAACCACGCTGGCTGCCAAAAAGGAAGGTGCACCTTGAGTATAGTATATCGAAACGACCGTCTCGATCCAAGGATCGTGTTGCCGCTGACGGCGAGTCGTTAGGAGGCCCATAGCCCAAGATACGGGCATTTGACCAAAAGTGGTCCGAAACTGGGGGTCTGGGCCCGGGCCGACCCGGGCCGCCCCCCCCCCCCCCCCCCCTGTGTCGGCCGAACCGGGTCGACCCGGCCCGGGCGGCGACCCGGCCCGGGCGGCGACCCGGCCTGACGACCCGGCCCGGGCGGCGACCCGGCCTGACGACCCGGCCCGGCTCGGAAAACCCGGCCCGGCCAGCGGCGCGGTCCGGCGCGGCGGCGCGGTCCGGCGCGGCGGCGCGGTCCGGCGCGGCGGCGCGGTCCGGCGCGGCGGCGCGGACCGGCACGGCGGTGCGGCCTGGGCGCCGTTCGGGTGCCGAGCGCGGGGGGCAAAGCCCCCCCCCCCTTTGAGAACGGCGGCCCCTTAATTGGGGCCGCTTTTGAGACCCGACCGGGGGAAATTAATTCCCCCGGTCTCCTCTGTCCGGCCGGCCCGCACTGGCCGGCCGGTTTCACCAGCAAGGACCGGTCCTTCCTTCGCCGACACCGGCGGCCCGGTGCCGCCCCCCGGTCATCTTGCTCCGCCGCGGCCTGGAACCGGCCGCGGCCTATGCCGTTCGGCGCGATGCGACGACATCGCTTCCCTCCGCTGCGACCCCGCTCCGGCCGCGGCGCCTTTGACTTTCTTTGATGCGACGCGACGGCGTCGCATTCTTTGATTTCTTTCCACGGCACGGCGCGACGGTGCCGCACAACAATTGCCGTGCGATTCCCGCGTGGTGCGACGGCACCACGCCATCCCGTTCCATCCGCAAGGAAACAATTATGAACATAGGAGGGGGGTTCGGCCGTGTTGGTGCGGTCCGGGCCCCCATCTCATTAGACAATAACATTTAATCCTTTACCCTCGAAGTTCGACATTCTAGAATCAAGAATGGAAAATAAATAAAAAAAATATCAACAATCCCCTACCTCGGATTCAAGTGCGGAGCACGCCAATCAAGCCGCGGAAGACTAGCGTCACGAAGGTCGGGCGTCGCGGAAATCGAACGTCGTTTCCGTTGATGTCGAGGTGCGTCCAAAGAGGTACGTCGCTGGAGAAGCTTCGTAAGCTGACGGAGATAGTCCGAGGAGGAAACGGCGTCTCCTTTCGTTGACACGGGAAGAAGATCGAAGAAGCGGCGTCATCGATCTTCGGAAACACACCGGCTACGAAGAAGTGAAGCGGCGTTCTTCGTCGGAGCTTAAGTGTTCTTCGTGTTCTTCGTCAAGGTTGAAGAAGATGGAGAGAGCTTCTTAAAATCTCTCAAGGTGGCAAAGGGGACCAACCCAAAATAAAATAAGCTTAAGCCTTATTTTATTTACACAACTAAACATTTGAATTTCAAAAGATAAGAAACGAACCATTAATTCGTAGAATTAATTCAACGAGAGAAACATCTCATTTAATTTACGAAATAAACTGCCCAATTAAATGGTCTGTTAAGAATTTAAGAAAACGCGTCAGTTGACTTTCATAATGACGGGTTTTCGCGGGTGCGTTACTTAGCGGAAAGAAACGGCGGGGCTCGTGCGGGCCCCACCTCACAAATATCCTACCAAGAGGGTTGGATATTTCTGGATAGTACCCTATCCGGTTCAACTCAGTTTAAGCCGCTTTTAAGTGGCTTCAAGTGGCTTCCAAGTGGCTTAAGTGAAATAAAATAAAGTTATCGAAAAATTATTTTATTTCTTAACCTTAAGCCCAAAAATTTAAAAACCACACCCGAGAAAATGAAACTCCGGAAGTGGCATTTCTAAGAGAATACCGGCGCTGCGATTTCATCGGTGCCCTCAGAATTCGATTCCGGGCACCGGTTCAAAAGTTAGAAAAACCCGCTCGTCCGTTCACTGAACGTACCCGAGCCAATCTTCGGAAATTGATTCCGAGCACACCGGGCCTCGGAATCAGGCGCCGTCAGAAACTACGTTCTTGTAAAATTCCAAAGAAAATTAAGAAAAAAAATTCCTTGGAATTTACTGGTCTTTACATTACTCCCACCACAGGGCTTTACGTCCCCGTAAAGCTTCACCACAAACTTAGGGAAACAAAGCGGTACTGAGCACGCATCTGAGGCTTTCGCTCCCATGTGCTCACCTGGAGGTTCCCGCGCTGCCAAAGAAAGTGCACAAGAGGAATCAACTGTCCTCCTAGGATCCGCTCCTATCGATCCTCAATCCCCATAGGAACCTCAGTAGAAGACACTCATCGCCACTGTCCATCTCCTCATGGTCGATGATATGCGAAGGGGTCGAGCACGTATCTCCTCAGTTGGGATACGTGGAAAACGTCGTGCACCTAGTGCAATTAAAGTGGATGGGCCAAGCGGTAAACCACCTCGCCTACCCAATTGAGGACCTAGAAAGGTCTGTTGAACCTCGGAGATAACTTGCCTCCCAGGCCACATCTCCGAAAACCTCGTCGAGGTGAGACCCGTAAGAAGACGTGGTCGTCATCCTCGAACTCCAGAGGTCTCCATTTCTGTTAGAACTGAAACTCAAAATGATAGCTGCTACAAGGGTAAGGTTGACTGACTCAAGAGTGATCGGTCGCACCCTCCTGTGCAAGAGTTACCCTGCGCTGCCTGGGGTTTCCTTTTCTTTCGACCAAGGAAAACCCATCCCGACGTTTGCCTAAAACCGTCAATTTGAGTATAAATAGTTATTGCCCATTCCATACTCAAACTAACGTCGTAAGGCCTCGACGCTGCCACCAAGAGATTCCAACCAGAACTCTCACCTCGAGGGTCTGACCACACCGTCGGCGTATGTGTGATTATCGAGTCTCCTCCCAAGGTATCTCCAGACGTGAGGGTCAAGTCCACGGCTTACCGGAAACTCTAGGTCTGGAACAAGATTTGTGAAAGCGAGGAATGATTCATATCGATGTCTGTTACTACAGCAGCTAGTAGTGGACACAGCCTGTCCCTTGAATCATTTCTAGAGCCATTGGGTCACACTCCATGACCGCATGCAGCCGCACTCTTCCTCTGCCCTCCAGCTCCCTGAGCCTGGCAGGAATAACTAAGGCGGGTGGTTGTAGCATGTTAAGATGTACACCACCTCATGATGCTCTCCTAGCTCTGCCTCCACGTCTGACGCTTCGCAGACTCATCTCTATTTAAAGCTTCCTCTTCTTGAAACATTTAACACACCCGAGTCCCTAAGACTGGCACCGGTTCCCTGTTTCTTACTGAACTGTGCAGTCTTCATCCGCTCCTGGATGAACTGCACCTCCTTTAGTCTCACAAGAGTTGCTATGATTTATTCTTTGCTGACAAGATAAATCTGGTCTCATCCCCTGGATGAACCACATTCGTTGTCTAATACAGTCAATCCTGACATGAATGATGCATTCATGCCATGGATGACGTCGTAAGGCCTCGACGTAATTACTAAGAGATCCAACTGTCACTCTCGCCTCCAAGGGTCGAGTCACACTGTCGGCATCAGTGTGAGGTCACTGGGTCCCCTCCAGTTGAAATCTCGAAAGTGAGGGTCAAGTCAACAGTTTAACCGGGACCACTCAGTATCAACCAAACAAAAGGACAGGAAAGAAAAAAAAGATAAGTGTATTTTTATTATTGCAGCTCATAGTACAAAGACACGAATACAAAAGCAACATGGAACTAGAAGTACAAAGGATGTATCCACTAGTTCCTCTCCTGCCCACCTGCTCTCGGAGCTCTACTGCCTTGTCCACTGCTCGGCTGTTGCTCAAGCACTCGTCACTGCTTCTGGCTCGGTGGCTCCTCCAATGCCTACGGATCAACTATAAGAGGAGTCGGACAGTCACGTGCCAGGTGACCCTTTCCGCCGCATGAGTAACACAACCAGCTTCTGGAACGCCTAGCTCTGTTCCCACCCCGGGTACCCCGCACCACCGGTCCTAAAACCCGAGATCGTCCAACTGCTAGTCTTATCCTCCTGGACCTCTGCATCATCTTTCTACTGCCCACAGATGACTCGGCTACTGATCGAAAAACACGCGGCAAAGGCAGAAGCTCCCGTACACGCTCGGGGTGTAGAGCTACTGGCACAAACTCCACCCTGAAGAAGGTCTCGAAGTCTTCCCATGCGAAGTTCATCCCGTCGCAAAACTGAAACAAGTGGCTCCACCACCTGCCTGCTGCTGCCTGAAGGAGGCTGGCAACAAAGATCACCATGAAGTCTGCCGGCGTCCCCACTAGCCTGAAGACTCTCACCACAGCCTCCAGCCAAACCTCAGCCGCCTTTGGGTCCGTATCTCCCTAGAACCTGGGTGGCCTCTGGCGCTGGAACTCGTGAAGCGCGCTCAAGCGTCGTGCATCGCCTACTGCTGGGGATGGTGGCATCGGTGGCCCAACGGGTAGCAGTACCGCTGGTGCCTCCGCTGGTGCCTCAACTGCAAGAGGGCCCTGTACCGAAGCCTCGTCGCTCGACAGGCTGTCAGCACGCACATCCCTATGGGCTCTAGCTGGTCATCCGTGAAAAGGCATCCTGAAAGAAACATCGTGACACGGTCAAACGTTTATACCTGGTGAGCTGACCTGGTTTGAGCTGTTTTAAGGGAAAACCTTTGAAAACACACATGCAATCAGTGTTTTCGTGCACAAAGTCAGAAATCAGTTGTCAGGGTCCTGGTGTATGGATACGTCGGCCACCCGCACCAACACTGGACTCCCTGA
The DNA here is from genome assembly GCA_963277665.1 of Viscum album. NCBI lineage: Eukaryota > Viridiplantae > Streptophyta > Magnoliopsida > Santalales > Viscaceae > Viscum > Viscum album. Next base: position 425,875,288 of record OY728134.1, read on the forward strand.
ACTGAAAACCACACTCGGTACTCTCAAAACTATTGCTTCACAGAAAGAAACATCAGAGTTATAAGTTCTGAAGTAGAGCCGAACTCCTCTGATACCAATTGTCACGACCCGTCCTCGGGGCCCGTGCCGTGACTACCCTAAGCCCGCCTTCCAAAGGCCAGGGGATGGCGACTAGCACCAAAGGCGTAAAATCCCGATAACTGGGAAGGCATTGCCTTTATAAAAGAAAACAAGCACCACAGAGTACAAGCGGAAGCAAAACACTAAGTACAAAAGAAAAGCTGAAAAGTAAATGGGCCAGAATACAAACCCAAAAGAAAGTACAACTACAACTGAACAAGGTACAACAGCAAAAAGACAAACGGCTGGAAGAAGGAAGCAGCTCCTGGGTCGTCCTCCTCGGATCCTACCTGAAGGGTAGGTATAGATAGCGCAGCTCCTGGTCGTCCACCACGGATCCTACCTGAAGGGTAGGTACAGATAGCGCAGCTCCACGCTCTCGTCCGTCAACCTCCTCTATGAGTCATCACGTCGTGTAGTCCACCTCCGGGTACTGACTCGTCGCGTAGTCCACCTCCGGGTACCGTCCAGTCCTCAAATACTCGGCCTCCGTCAGCACTGCCCGTCGTCTGCAACCAACACAACGAGGTGCGGGCATAACCCGTGCAGGGGTGAGTATAACGATACTCAGTAGGGACCCCGAGACCCTCAAGGTCTCACTAAACCAAAATGGATAACCACAAAGAAGACCTCAACAGATAACCTCTACTTAGGTATATGCCCATACATATACCTAAGTTATCCAGTAACCCATCTCAATCATGAGGAAACACAAGGATTCTGAAATCAATGGATAACCACTACCCAGGTATATGCCCATACATATACCTAAGTTAGGAAGTGACCCATCTCAATCATGAGGTAAACACAAGGTCAAAAGTCTCAGCTCAAACCAGGATTTTCATTATCGAAACCGTAACTGCTGAAGAGCTCCGTCTCTAGAGTGTACAGTGGTCCTGTCACGGCTCCGAGGTACTGCTCACTAATCTAAGAATGCTGAGGTACTCCTCCTGTCGAAACCGCGGGCCTGCCACCTCACACAGTAGTGCTTCCCGCCGGGATCTGCCACCCAACACAGTAGTGCTCCCCCCTCATAGCCTACAGAGGTACTCCTCCTGTCGAGTACCCCGGGTCTACCACCTCACATAGTACTGCTCCTCCGCTGTGGGTCTGCCACATCACAAAGTTGTGCTCCCCACTGGGCTATGTAAGTCACTCCGAATCGAATCGGACAAGCAGTCTTCAGGTCTCTGCCGGCTACACGGTCTCCGTACTCCGTACGCTCGTCTCTGGGAGGGTCCGCTCCATGAGCTACAAGTCGATACTCCAAGTATCTCAAAGTCCCACGAAGAAGTATCTCAAAGGACCACATCATCATAGGGGTCTCAACGCAACATACGACGTGTCAATCGGACGGCCGGTCTGTCAGTTATTAGCCTTTTCGTCCCAGGGGCCCGGTTGGATTCGTGAGCGAACCAAACCCGGCCGCATCTCAACTGTACCTCGAAATCTCATAGGGTATGCTCATAGGGACCGTTTCTCAACGATATCACCAACACCGCTGATGGTTTGTCAAACGGACGTTCTGTCAGAAAGGTATTAGCTTTTCCGTTCCAGGGGCCCGGTTGGATTTCTGTGCGATCCAACCCGGACACTATCCATGTGCATCCAAATCTCGGGCGGATAATGCCAAAAGTTCTGTATCGTCAACAGGAACTCAACGCAACAGACGGCGCGTCAATCGGACGCCCGGTCTGAGAGTTATCGGCTTTTTCGTTCCAGGGGCATGGTTGGTTTTTAAGGGAAAACCAACCCGACCGTACTCCACCTGCGTCCAAACCTCGGGCGGAGTATGCCAAAAGATCTGTCTCATCAAGAGGAATTCAACGAAACAAAAGGCGCGTAAATCGGACGCCCGATCTGTTAGTTATTGGCCTTTCTGTCTCACACCAACCCTGGGAAACTTCCCAGGAGGTCACCCATCCTGATCACTACTCTAGGCCAAGCACGCTTAACTATGGAGTTTTAACCACGCAGGCTCTCAAAAAGGAAGGTGCACCTTGATTATAGTATACCGAAACGACCGTCTCGATCCAAGGATCGTGTTGTTGCTGACGGCGAGTCGTTAAGAGGCCCGTAGCCCAAGATACGGGCATTTGACCAAAAGTGGTCCGAAACTGGGGGTCTGGGCCCGGGCCGACCCGGCCCGACCCCCCCTGGGTCGGCCGAACCGGGTCGACCCAGCCCGGCCAGCGACCCGGCCTGACGACCCGGCCCAGCTCGGAAAACCCGGCCCGGGCCGGTGCGGCGGCGCGGTCCGGCGCGGTGGCGCCGTCCGGCGCGGCGGCGCGGACCGGCACGGCGGCGCGGCCTGGGCGCCGTTAGGGTGCCGCGCGCGGGGGGCAAAGCCCCCCCCCCTTTGAAAACCACGGCCCCTTAATTGGGGCCGCTTTTGAGACCCGGCCGGGGGAAATTAATTCCCCCGGTCTCCTATGTCCGGCCGGCCCGCACTGGCCGGCCGGTTTCGCCAGCAAGGACCGGCGACGGCCGGTCCTTCCTTCGCCGACACCGGCGGCCCGGTGCCGGCCGCCGGTCATCTTGCTCCGCTGCGGCCCGGAACCGGCCGCGGCCTATGCCGTTCGGCGCGATGCGACGACATCGCTTCCCTCCGCTGCGGCCCCGCTCCGGCCGTGGCGCCTTTGACTTTCTTTGACGCGACGCGACGGCGTCGCGTTCTTGGATTTCTTTCCACGGCGCGGCGCGACGCGACGGCGTCGCGTTCTTGGATTTCTTTCCACGGCGCGGCGCGACGGCGCCGCGCAACAATTGCCGTGCGATTCCCGCGTGGTGCGACGGCACCACGCCATCCCGTTCCATCCGGAAGGAAACAATTATGAACATAGGAGGGGGGTTCGGGCGTCGTGGAAATCGAACGTCGTTTCTGTTGACGTCGAGGTGTGTCCGAAGAGGTACGTCGCTGGAGAAGCTTCGTAAGCTGACGGAGATAGTCCGAGGAGGAAACGGCGTCTCCTTTCGTTGACACGGGAAGAAGATCGAAGAAGCGGCGTCGTCGATCTTCGTAAACACACCGGCTACAAAGAAGAGAAGCGGCGTTCTTTGTCGGAGCTTAAGTGTTCTTCGTGTTCTTCGTCAAGGTTGAAGAAGATGGAGAGAGATTCTCAAAATCTCTCAAGGTGGAAAAGGAGACCAACCCAAAATAAAATAAGCTTAAGCCTTATTTTATTTACACAACTAAACATTTGAATTTCAAAAGATAAGAAACGAACCATTAATTCGTAGAATTAATTCAACGAAAGAAACAGCTCATTTAATTTACGAAATAAACCGCCCAATTAAATGGTCTGTTAAGAATTTAAGAAAACGTGTCAGTGGAATTTCATAATGACGGGTTTTCGCGGGTGCGTTACTTAGCGGAAAGAAACGGCGGGGCTCGTGCGGGCCCCACCTCACAAATATCCTACCAAGAGGGTAGGATATTTCTGGATAGTACTCTATCCGGTTCAACTCAGTTTAAGCCGCTTTTAAGTGGCTTCAAGTGGCTTCCATGTGGCTTAAGTGACATAAAACAAAGTTGTCGAAAAATTATTTTATTTCTTAACCTTTAGCCCGAAAATTTAAAAACCACACCTGAGCAAACGCAACTCTGGAAGAGGCATTTCTAAGCGAATACCGGCACTGTGATTTCATCAGTGCCCTCAGAATTCAATTCCGGGCACCGGTTTAAAAGTTAGAAAAACCTGCTAATCCGTTCACTGAACATACCCGAGCCAAACTTCGGAAATTGATTCCGGGCACACCGGGCCTCGGAATCAGGCGCCGTCAGAAACTGCGTTCTTGTAAAATTCCAAAGAAAATTAAGACAAAAATTCCCTTGGAATTTACGGGTCTTTACACCTAATAAGATGAAGGTTTAATTTCTATGGTAATATCTAAGAAACATCTTTGAGATTCAGAGCTTCATTAATATTACTGGGTACTACCAGTAGTTCATCAAGTATTTCATGAAGTTTACGTTACCATTAAATACTCTTACTAAGAATGGTTTGAAATTTATATGGGATTCATGGTGTTAATATTATTTCAATGAACTAAAATTACTTCTGATATCAGCTCCTATTCTGGTCTTACCAAAGTCTGGTAGGGGTATGTGAATTTTTTTGTGATTATTTTGTTGATGGTTTGGGTTGCATGATTTTGAAGGATGATTATGTGGTGGATTATGGATCTTTCTAGATTTGACTACATAAAAAGAAATATTACACTCATGGTTTTGAGTGTTCTTTAGTTATGTATGTGATTAAATGTTTGTGGCACTATTTTTTAGTGAGATATTCTCAAAACATTTTGACCATAATATTATGAGATATATATTTTCATAAAAATAATTGCATCTCAGGCAGTGGCGGTGTGTGGAGTAAATTTATACATTTGAATATAAAATCACATACACCTTGTTGAAGGGGAATGGCATTATAGATACCCTTAGTAGAAAAGTACCATCACATGCTATTCTAGAATAAAAAGAGGATCCGAACCTTGTGGGGATCTTCACTCAGTTGTACCAATATCCTCAAGAGAACATTTTAGGTAATGTTCTAACCAGTATTCAATTATCATAATCTCTTCTTGAGTCTATTCTTTTGGATCAATATTAGGATGAAAAATTCATGGGAATTAGAGAAATCCTATATGATGGGAAGACCATTTTTCATTAGTCTCTCTTTTCTAATTGTATTCTCCATTTTGGGGATCATTTTTTCAACCTAATATATATGAGAAAATATGTTTTATTGACTATAATAGTTCATGATTTCCCATTAATATGGTAACTATGAATAATGTATTATGATATGAGATGATAATTCTGGCAGTTGGTTATAAATCATGAAATTAAAAATTATTTATCCCAATGTTACACATTACAACAGGTAAAGACAGAGCATCTAAAACCTTTTGGTTTTCTTTGGCCTATTATAATGGTAGTTTGGAAATTGGAAGAGGTGTCTGTGAACATTATGTTAGGATTAACACATACCCCATGAGGGAGTAATACTACCTAGGTGGTGATTGATCGGTTAAAAAATTCAGTTTACATCATTCCAATCAAAGACACCAATAAGGTTGATGACCTGGGTAAGCTATATGTGTAGGAGGTTTTGAGGGTACATGGGGTTCCCTCTACCGTTTCGTGTATAGGGTTCCTATGTTTACCTGATGGTTATGTAATAATATCTAGGAGTTGATGGGGGCTCAGGTTAGGTTGAGTATAACTTATCATATACAAACAAATGGTTAGTAATGTGTTATTCATATCTGTGAGGGTATACCCCATGCCTTTGTCTTAGATTTTGGTGGATCATGGGATGTTCATATGGGACTAGTTGATTTTTTTTAAAACATATGTTATTAGTCGTTGATCATAATAAATCCCATTGAGTATTTTTATGGTCGCACATTCGGGTCACATATTTTTTGGTTAGAGGTGTGTTAGGACACTTTGACAGAACCAAGTATCATTTTGGAGATGTTGGAAAGGATTGAAGATATAAATAATATTTTGGTTACAGCTCTAAGCCATCAAAAATTGTATGTTGATCGTCAAAATTATCAGTTGTAGTTTTCCATTGGTGATCGAGTTTTCTTAAAATTATCTCTTCAGTTAGGTCATTGTTGTCTTACAAAATAGGAAACATTGGCTTTGAGATATATTATACCTTTTGAGATCATTGTGTGGTGTGGGTAGGTTTCTTATTTGATTGAATTTCTAGTTTAGTGGATGGGTATTCATGATTTTTTCCACACATATCATCTTAGGAAGTTCCAACCTGATCCCTCCCATTTTTGAGTTGGGAAGAAATCTAGTTTGATATAGATTTTTCTGTTGTAGAGAAACTAGTGGATGTCTTTGAATCTTAGGTGAACAACATTCATGGGAAGTTAATATCGTTGGTCATAGTATTATGGTGAAATAGATCAAATTCTCAAGAGATTTAGAAACACAAGTCATCCTTGAGTGAATAGTGACCCCATCTTCTTCCGAACACCATTGTTCCACATGAATTACTAGGGATGTGAATTCATATAATGGGGAGTTAGTAACATCTATTTACCTTCATTAATGTATTTCTCATATCACTTTTCATTTCCATCTTTTTTGGGTGAATTTTCGGCCTTATGAGGAAAAATATTATTTTCTGGGGGTAAATGTCATAATTTTTAGGGATGTATGTTTGTTTGATTTAATGTAATAAGGATATAATTGTAAAAACTGATTAATTGGATGTCCTTTAGGGCCCTAGGTGTCCTGGGGTCCTTTCCTTAGTGTTTATACCGAATATTCATTCTAGGAATTTTTATTTCTTGAAATTGTTAGACAACATGAAACATTTACTGGGATGATTTCATAGGCTATTTTAGATCATGAAAATTTTACATGATTTGAAAATGGTTCACATCCTAAAAAGATAAATCAATGTTTATTTAACTGAGGAGATGCCTTTTTCAGTGTATATTCTTTCCATGGATTTCAAATCATAATCCCATGATACATATCCTATAATGTGCATGGCATGTAGTTTTTTTCTCTTCATGTATAATTATTTTTCATTTGTCATGATGGCTCTACTATGGAATCCTGGGAGATATCCTATTTGATTTTAGGGATCTCAAATCTTTCTAGATCGTTTTGTTTGATTATTGATCTTTATTATAGTTAAAATGAATCACTCTAGGTAAGTGATATTTCTTCTTCTTCATCATATTTGGACACAATAGAGATTTTATGAAACATTTTCTGATCCTTTGGCCTTGTGGTGTTAATCCTTCTTGATACATCCTAAATCTAATGTGTGATCATCCTTTAAGGGATGGAATTTTTGTTGGTTGGAGTGTTTTGCATGAGTTTCATGAGTTATATGTTGTTTTATCTTACCTACCAACCATTATGATTGTTTAATAGATTATAATATGGGAGGATTGATTCTAGGGCCACTTTTTTGTCTTTTCATTCATTCATGTTTGGGGATCTCATTGCAGGCATTTTTGTCCCGGGTTTGAGGTTAGTGGTTTTGTCTCTAGCCTGTATTGGATGAATCTTAATTTCTCTATTTTTGATAAATTTTATAACAAATAAATTAGAATTATTGATTGATTTATTTTTTGTGTGTTCAAATTTGGTTTTTGAAAAACTTTATTTTCACGTAGTTTTGGTAAAAGAAAAAGGTATTTTCTATGAAATATGAAATGGATTTATGAAATGGTTTTCAAATAATGGTTTAAATGAAATGTGTTAAAAATGTATCATATGGGAACCCTTGGGTACATAGGGGGATGTTTTAGTAATATTCCATCTCCATTGATACAATCTGAGGATTAACTCATGGGGTGTTCCTCTACTCCTTGGGCATATTGTTCTGAGGTATTGGTAGATCTCCAAGGAGTTTCACTTGATAGGGTGCCCTCTTCTCTCTATACTCGATGCATATATATAGATACTTGATGCACACAATTGTCTATGTTGGGATATGAGTGTTCTGGCTATCCTGACCTATAGTGATCCTTGGTATAATTTACCTATGCTTGTTATATGTATTAATTTGGATTTTATGTGATATGTGATATGATTTGAAATTTTTATACAAGGATAATTTGGAAATGTGGAAAAGGATATTTAATTACCATGGTTTTGATGTTAAATTTTTTAACTGATTAGCATGCCTTATTTTCTTTAAAGATGAACATTGTTCGGATTTTTTTACAAATACATGTTATGGATCACTTGGGTTATATACTACTAATCCTTTTTACTTCACACTATGTGCACCCATTTAGTGGTTTGTAAACCTTGTTTTGTCTTTAAATCCAAGGAAACGAAAGTCATAATAGTGAGGTAGTGTGGTTTATTTCATATATTTCTTGTTACCTTGTGGTGATATAGTGGGAGTTTTCCAACTATCAAGTTATCCCATGATAGTTGGAGTTTTCCCAAGCTAGTTGGTTTTAGTTTTCCATTGTTGTTGGACTTGTATATTGGATATTTTTTTCTACATTTGAGTTGTATAACTTCTTATGTTTCATTTTTCTATCACATATATTTTTTGTTTTACTCTTAAATTGTTTCTTTCTATTGTGTATATATATATGACATTTATTCTACTTCAGGTTGGGTGAAATCATTCTTTCTGGTTGTTGATTATACCCGAGTGCTAGTCGCTAGCCTGTGGGGATTGGGATCACCCTTTTGGTATGTGTTGGGTAAAGTTGGGTACCAGGTTGTGAGGGTATCTAATTCAGCTCAACATATTATATGTTTATAAATTATATAATTAAATTTATTACGTAACTAAAATTAACGATTTAAAAATACCATAAACCCCATGAATAGTCTTGAAATAAGTGAAATGGATGTGGTTTGATAACTCTATGAGAGATTCATAGAAAATAACATGATGCTCCCATATATATCATAGTCATACACCCTATAATCAGTAGGTAATCTACTTGAATACCAGTATAGAGGTATCTTTATAGATGTGATAATATAGTGAACACCCAACTCTATCTATCTATATGGTCATGATCCTCGAGTAATTGTAGGTGCATTTTTTGTCCCACGATGGTGGAGTGGTCTACACACAACATTCATTTGATCAATCACATAATTTATGAATGTGTGTAGAATAGGTATTTCCTAATCAACATCATTAGTAAAGATGAATAAATTATCATCAAGCCACCCCATGTGAAATTGGAAACCCAAGAAGATTCATGATATGATGACGATTTCAAAATCTAGAAAACGATATATGAGAGTACACGAGTAGCCAATAGTATCACCCATAAAAAATGTCTGTGGATGGGGAGATCAGGCACATATTCCCCATCATATAAATTAATGGTCATCTACCTATCAATGATATTTAATTTTTTTTATGATGTTCATCTCTCAGCTAGTGCGGTAATGAAATGATGATCAATAGTCTTGAAGTTACACATTGTGACTCCATAAAAGCCAGAACATTAGAGGTATGGAACAATAACTGTTGGTGATTCATCATGGTGAAAATAATGTGCACTCCGAATAGAGATACGTATAAAAGGTCATCTCACCAACACATCACAAGATACGTGGGACTAATGGGTAAAAAATAGAGGCTCCTCCATCAAAATATATAAACAATGAGATATTAATTATGACAAATTTTTAAAACATACATACTTTTATTATTTAGTCTAAAATATTATTTAAGTTTCCAATTTTTTTTGCAAAAATAAAATATGTTATTTATGATATTGACTTTATGTTATATTTTTTTTATGTATTAAAATGAGAAAACCATATTTCATTATAGTGGTATTATTCAAATTATATAGACATGTTTATGTTATCACATTTAATTATTATAATTTAAAACTATAATTATATATAAAATCTTCTACATTAACAAAATATAGTAAATCAATAAAATTAACAAATAGTTGACTTCACTCTAAGTATTGGGAAACATGTCTATGTGTGACCTTACTAGATGCATAAACCACCCCTTCGTGTAGGTGGCTATTCTTTGGGCTAATCTATCTCATTTAAAATACAGGTCGACTTTTCCCTCCATCTTGGTCGCAACCTTGTCATGTTTGGTAGAAGAGTGGGTGCATCAAAAGGCATACCAAAATTCTGATATTCCCCCATAGACATCCATGGATTACTATATCTATTGAGAATAATATCTAATAGATAAAATTGATCAATGAAATTCTCCCAAGATAAGCGTAAAAAAGCACATGTTGTAATCACATGTGCACAAGGATAATGTAATGCTTGAAAATTACAAAAATCAAAATAATGATGCTTTAGTAAAACGATAAGCATATGACCACTATTATCAGTCATATGATCATGAGACTCAGTAACATCCAATCTACACTCTGCACAGTCAAATGAACAGATAGAAAATGCTACAGTATCCTGAATAAATCTAGCAATCCCTCACAAGAAATTGTGAACATATCACAAACCTCTGTTCAGACCCTCTTCGGCCTATTTTTCCCTTTCCAAAAAATACATCATAGTGCGATAAATGGTCTCTTATACTAAATCAATAATTTAAATTTAAAATATTTTATTTATATTATATTCTAATTGTGGGTTTTCTAATTAATTTATAATCTAATATTCATAATTACATATGAGGGGTAATTTTCAAACTCCCACGAAAACCCTATTAACATATTATATGACATTGGTTGTCATATGTTCATATCACTTCCCACTATCATACACAATTGACCACTTATACTCTTTAATTTGAATCATGTAATCATAAACTTTTGGATTACATCATTGCATATACTCAAGCCACTCATTCATCTTTTTTTTGAAGCTCATATGCTAACAAATAAGAAATAGTCTGAACACATATTATTATAACTACTACAATTTTTTTTAGACAAAAAGGATATTTATACAAATTTTTACAATTACATAAATATTAATATAACTAATTAATTATTAATTATGAAGTAATTATAATTAATTAGTAATTATAATTAGTAATTATAATGAAAATTATAATTATGTATTAATTCATTATTAATTAATGAATTATTAATTAATTATTAATTAATATTTAAAAATTAAATTTAATCTATTATTTAATAATTATTTAATAATTATTTAATCATATTTATTTAATTTTTCATTTTTAACTGTGAATCATATTAACTTCTAATGATATTTATTCATTATTAACTAATAAGGTTATTTATTATTTATATTGATAATCATGTGAATTAATATTCAAATTAATTAATTATTAATTTATTATATTTTAACTAATTAATCACATTATGTTAATAGATATTTTTAATTGATTATTAATTCTAAATTATTAATATGATATTATTGATAAATTATTAATTATTATTAATTAATTATTATTAATTTGTAATTCAAATTAATTATACATTTTAATTAGTAGTTATAATTTCATATTAATTCATCACTAGTTTTTTTCTAATTATTTATTAATTACATATTAATTAATTATTACTAATTATTTACGAATTAACATTTAATATATTATTTAACAATTAATTAATTCTAATAAATAGTAATTAATATTTAATTTCTAATAATAATTTAATAAATAATTAATATAATTTAAATATATTATTTTACTAAAAATATATATTTTTAATTAAAAATATAAACTAAATAGACTACAAATTAAATGACTAACCAAACAAAGATTATTAAAATAAATTAAACGACTACCTAAATATATCTAAAAAACATTAAAACAAATTATAAAATACTTATTAAAATAAATTGGACAAAAAAATTAAAAAATTAGTTATATAAACATGGACTTGAAAATTAAAAAACAAGCTAAACTAATTAACCATGCTAATGAAATGACTTAATAAATAAACCGAACATGAAAATGAAACGACTTGTTAAATATAAAGAATTAAAACTAAATGTGGTGTGTAACTTTTAACATTTCTATTTAAAACATTTCAAAAAATTATACTAATAAATTACATAAAAATTAATACTAGAAAATTTAGAAGATCAGAAAATTTGAAGAGTGCATTGAAGGACCTTCAAACATAGAGAAGGAGCATCAAATTTAGAAAGGGAGGGATGTTGAGTAACTTATGCCGGTTGGGGGTGATTTCCCTTTTATAGTAAAAGTATAGTAGCACACCACATGAATTGGACTTATTTGTATTCTCATATCAAGGAAGAGAGCCAATTGAAGTGGTTATCTTCCCTAAATTTTTTCCCCAAAGCACAAATTATAGTGGTGATGTTGGGTTCTCACCAAAAAACCATTTCCTTTATTGCTATTCTAGATGGCCTATTGAGAACCTTTTATTATAGTGATCTATAGTCCCACTTACTAAAGTTAAAAATTAATCTTAATTAATTAAAAAATCATTATTGAAAAAATTTATCTAGATGGAGATACTGGCTACCTGTATGATCACTAACCAAATTTCCAAACTTTAATTATTCTATTTCTTAATATTTTTACAAGCTTATGAAACCAAGGTTTATTTTGAATAAAATTATCTATCATGAGGGTGTTGTTTTTTAAAAATAAAATTAAAAAAACCTCTAAATGGCGATAAACATTGAATGTTTTAGTTTATTTCACTCTTATAAATTATATAATAATAATAATTTTGATATAATTAATAATAAATCATGATAATAATCATTGTTATTATTTTTGATATTGTTTTTTATAGGTCTTATATATAAAATTATATATCTTTTATGTTGTGTTATTTACTGATGTACCATATACATGTATGTTATTAACATTATATGTATATATATTTAATGAGAAATTATTTCACTCATAATTTATAAAACAAGATAAACATCTATATTTTTATATATAATTGATAATGTATATAATTTCATACATGTATGATTGTTAATGTTGTTTTTTTGTTACGACCACCTCCACCACTATTATTTTTGTTATAATTATTGTTACTAATGTGTCTCTAGGTAAAATCATAGTGGAAGGAACTATTCAGTGTCTTAAGGATCTTTCACATTAGAGTCTCCCCATACTCCAGCATATATTCTTTTATTCTCTGTTTTCATTTCATTTTCTCACTCACTATGTTGTTTCTTTTTCTTTTACATATTCAACTATAAAAACAACATTTATATTCTTCATCTCATTATTAAATCCTATAAATTCATGGTAAAATTAAATTTCACCCTAGATTATTTCATTCTCTCCACTCTAAATATTTACTTATTGAGCATCACTAGTCAGTATTATCTCTCTTCTTTCTCAAAAAATAGTTTTTTAACACAACAAGGCATCAAAACTCCCTTATTAATTCTAAACAATATTTGTTTCTTAATTTTCATACTTATAGTAAAAAAATTATATTATTTTATATTATTATTGTTCTATATATTATTTTATATTCTTGTCAAATTTGGTTCATAAATATAATTAAATCTATGGAAATTATTTTAATATGATAGAAAATTTATTTCTAAAACTAATGTGTTTTATAGTTAAAAACTATAACTATTGACACACTTCCCTACTATATTTTCTAAATCATAATAATTCAACATAAACTATCAAGAAATGAAGCATTATTGTTTATCCACCAACAACACTATCTTAATATTTCATTGAATTACATGTTTAATATTTCATTATAGTAAATTTTCTTTGTCGATTATTTATTTATCGATATATAATCACTCGTATCACACACTATTTATACCAATACTTGAACCTGCATATTAGGTTATTCTTACATAACTAATTAAAAGATCGTTTTTTCAACTTTTCCCTAAAAAAATTCATGGGTTTTGGTACATGAATTATGGTTTAAACAAATTGGGATTAAGGGGTTTAAATGTTGTTCCTTAGGAAAGTTAATGGTCTTTTTGTAAAGAGTAGTCACTCTCCATCAATATTGGGATCTATTTAGTGCACATTGTATCTCTCAAGGAGTAGAGGGATGCGAAGAGTATTTTTAGGGATATTTTCATTTGAACTACTATAAAAATACTTATGAACACTCTTTTAATTTATTTTTATTACTCTCTTCATATTCAATGAATATATTGTATATTTTTGAATTGTTTATTAATATAAATTACCATATCCAAATTATAATTTATTTTTTATGATTATCTTATGATAAAAAATTAACATATACTCTATTGTTTTCCATCACTCATGTAGAACATAAAAAATGGTTTTAAAGTGTAGGAAATCTTATATTCTATTCATTTTATATCATTTTCCTATAAAATATAGTCTAAGGGCAAGATTAGTGCCTCCAACTACACTTATTTCTTCAAGTTCACCTCGTTGAACCCTATCACTATGCATCTTTACATAATCTCAACAAACCATACAAATATACCCAAAAAAACATCACTATTGTGTATGATCACTATATCATCACCCACTATCATTTTCCTTTGATTCACCTCCTTCACAATAACTTAACACTCACCCATACACAATTAATGCCTAAAACTACCTACCCCCAAACACTATCAACATCACCCTTTTCTCTAGGGTTGATGATTAGTGTTATCATGTTTTCTATAAATATTTGTATGTTATTAATCTTCTATTTGTGTGCCAAATGATTTGTGGGAGCCTTTTTTTATATTCCTTACACGGTAGTTCTTATTTAATATCCATGTGTGGGAAGTTCATGAGGGTCAGTGTTGCTTGTGGTGTATTCTTTTATGATTTTGTGATTGAAAGAGTGATGTTCCACATTGTAAAATCTTTAATGGTGACTTTCACATTGATAAAAACACGAGAATCACTATTTATTAAGTTATGTTTTACATAATTTTTTTAATTATATATTCTAATTCAATAAAATATTTTTTATTCCATAATATATTATATTTATCATAAATATTACCATGTATTGTTTTAAAAAACAAATTTTTGGAAACAATATACCATTTATTTTCCTTTAATTGTTGTTTTAAAAAAATTAATGATTCCTTTGTTTTTTTAAATGGCAATTATAATTATAATCATGAAAAATATCATTAAAATTATACACTATTATTATATTTATTGACTTATTTAATTTTTAATTTCTGATGAAATAAATTATTGAGTGTGAGTAATCCAAACATGTTTCTTCATTTAAAATATTTTTTAGTTTTTTAATGATTTTTACAACCTATTTGTTTAATATTTTTCTTCTATAAAAAAACTTTTTATTGAAAAAATAACTTCTTGAACATTATTGTTTCTTTCTTATTTGAAAAAATAAATTTTAGAAAAATAATTTTCTAATTTTCAAAAATTTATGTTTATTATATTTTTTTATTTAAAAAACATTTTCATTAGCTTTTTAAAACTAATTTTTTAATGAAACTATAATGTATTTTTATAATTTAAACACAAAATATTTTTTCCCAATTTTCTAGATAATTTTTAAAACTATACTAATGTTAGTTATGTTTCTAAAATTGAAACATGTGAGTTTCAGGAATAAAATTATTTTAGTAGTAGAAAAATATTTATTTTATTTTTTTATAATAAAATAATAATTTAGTGTTTAAAAATTGTAGAAATGATGAAGGAAATGGATAAAATAACCTAGACTCTAATACCATTTTGTTAGAATCCTCTTACCCTAAGGATATCCCACATACGATAAAATTTTTCCAAAAATATATAAACAAAAAATCGCATACAACATTAATAATATTTTAAAATATTAATCCAAGAAACTGAGCCACTTGAATAATGTTGAAACTCTATTTATAGAGAGTAATTTTGACATACGAAACATAAGATGAAAAAATAAAAAATTTGAACTGAAGAGAAAATATATGTGATAGAACTATTGAAATAGATATATCATAGATAGATCCATACCCTCATTATTTAATCATTCTAAAATTATATTTCGAACTATAGAATACTCTATCTCATTTCATTAATTTAGAAAAATTGGAAGTTGTGATGAAAAAAATCCTTCATAGGTGATGTTACTGACACATAAAAATATCAAATATAGATGATTCCAAAAATGTTGTAAAATATATTATTATTTTAGCTATATGGATGTCAGGGTCTTTATAAACATGAAAAAAGATGTCAATATAGGTTTGAAAATTTTTGTCTCAAAATTTATTTATAGAAAATATCATCTGTAAAAGGATATATGTACAAGAATTTTTGGATAAGGATGCATTAAAATTTTCATCTGAAATAAAAAATTATTTCCTCAAATACTGTGTATGATAACTCTGCAGAAAACATGTATGGAAATAATAGGATAGGAAAAGGGGAATCTAAAAGAAACAACTCTATAGGGATGGACATAGGGAGACTTATAAGGTTTCTAGGATTTGATACCATGTAGAAACAATTGACCAAAAACATTTCTTCTCTAATAAGGTCAAAACATTATTTATAAAAATAGATAGTAAGAGACAAGACTCGAGATAGATATAAAATATAAAATTCAAACTAATAGAAAATTTATTTTATTTACCTATTAAAAAATTCATATATGTATCCATCTCATAATTCTTTAATGACCCTAATAAATTTCTAACCCAATCTCCTTATTAAATACAACATAATGCTTGTAATTTAGAGTAACAAATAATAACCCCACTATATTGTAAACCTTTTTGGTACAATATTTAATCTTCCCTTCCACACATCAAAACATTAACGTCCATCCAAGATAACCATTATGTATTCACCAAATATCATATAACACCATAAAAATTTGAATTAATTTTTAACCCTAGTGAAACTATTAAATCTTCTTTACATACAATATCACCTACATGGTTTAAATTATGGGATTCCTCTACAACTACATATTCTATTTTATTTGGTGTTATCTTCTAAGGGTTGATATCAATAAAAATTAGAGGAATGATGGGATGAGAAATTATGTTAGTTATTCTATTGGGGAAAATGTATAAACCAATATAATTAGTATTAATATTAATAATTTTTGGGTTTTTCAATGGTATAGTTAAGCCTCAAAGATGATTTCATGATTTTTATGTCTATAGATTTCAAATTTGACTGGTGTTTTCTATGTTGAAAATATTTTAAAATGTATAATAATTTTTTTAATGATTATTATGTTCAATAGCTATATTTTATATTATAAAAATAGTTTTCATACAATACATCTTTTTTTCATTAATATATATATATATAAATTTTTATACATAATATACTATATAATAGGTTAGTTAAGCTTATCAAAGGGGGTTTACTGATGTTAAAAGTTTTAAATAATGGTTCATAATAGATAGGTATGATTTTTAAAATAATGAGTGATATTTCTATGGAAGTTTGAAAATAATTTCAGTGTTTAATTTTTCAGAATTGTTTTAATAGATAAACATTTTGTTTACTAGTGAATATAAATAAAGGTTAACATGTTTTTTTAGAGATGAAAATAATTTTAAAAAACAAATAAAATGTTCCCCCAATGGTTTATTAGGACAAGATTCATTGATTTTTTATAATGTTAATGTGATTTTAAGGGTAATCGATAGGTGTTAAAGTTAATAAGATGGATTTTTATGATGTTTCAGAATGAGGTTGATATTTTGGATTTTGATGATTTTCTAATTAAAGGATCTTTAAAATTTCACATTTAATTTTAAATTGTATTTTTGGTATTTGAAATTAGAGTGAATAGATTCATCAGTTTTTTTATAATTTAGTATCCCCTATCAACAGGATGGGTGGTATATAAATTTATAAATGAAAACATGTGTAATGAAAAAGGGTGTTATCTATATTTATATGATCATAATAAATTTTAAAGACCTTCCAAATTCATATAATATAATCTTATACATAATATAGATTTATAATAACACCATGGAAATGTAATTTCACTAACAAAATCCAACACATAGGATATATATCATGACCGCACTCCTATAACCATAGCCTCACGAGAAGCTAAGCACTACTGAAATTTAGTCCTAAGACCAAGACCTTTTCATTTTGAAGTATTAATTAAAGGATTGATTTAAAAGATAAAACTATAACGGTTATCTTAGCATGATCGGTTGTATGAACAACTACCTAAGCCTTCTCATTGTTGCACCAGTCAAGGAGCCCCTTGTGTGGATTAGACTACTGCTACTTCTTTTTTAGCTTTAGATATAAATTAATTAAATGTTGTCAGGTGCTTCACCGACTCCCTAGTCTATGAAAATTTAGATTTAATTAAATAATTATCATCTTCATAGATCCATCTCAAAAATAGTTATTATTGAATTTAGTTGACTAATACTCATCCCCAATATCTTCTGGACATGAGCATATGTTGGTTGAACTACCCTGAGAAGTAGTCATCCCATACCGAATACTAGTGATCATTTTGGATGAATTCAGAGGATAACTCCTACCACCAATGGATTTTTTCATTTATTAAATTCAATTACCCACTTCCTCCCTAGCATGATGAAATTATTTTAAACTTTAAAATATTTGGTTCCAATTAATTGAATGTCCCATTTTTATGTATTTATTTATTTTATTAAATATTGATATTTACGAATCAGATAGGATGGATATGAATTGAAAATGGATGGATTCCAATCGTATGAAAAAAAATGTATGAAAATGGAGTGAAAGAGTTCATAAATTATGAAAAATATCATGTATTTAACCATTATCAATTCCTTTTTCCATGTTTACACTATTTTTATTCAAGACTAATTAGTCCATAAGAGTTTGAAGAACACTTTATCTATCATTGAATAAATAGAAGTTATAAATATGGAACTGAACACAAGGAAAATTGAATATCACCAATGACTAGGATAGCAATACATTTTATGGATCATATGATATGAATAAAAATTTTGAAAATTGAAGAATACTGCATCGAGGATTTGATTACAGGTGTGAATGATGATGCAGATCATATTGAAGAAATGATAGTGAAAGTTAAATAAGAAAATTGTGATTATCCGAAATTTTTTGAGAAGTTAAAGAGTTTTGAAAATACATCACCATATGCTGGTTGTACTAAATATATACAATTATCATACATAATGAATCTCTATAATTTAAAATATATCAATGGATGGAGTGACACTAGTTTTACATAACTTCTTGATATCTTAAATGATATGATCCCAAATGATAATGAACTTACTATCCAAGAACATGATGCTAAATGAATTCTATGTTCAATGGGTATTATCTATTAAATAATACATGCCTATCCAAATGACTATATACTATTTTTTAAGGACCAAAAATCAATTAAAAATTCCCATAATGTGGTGCCTCTTTATACAAGAAAGATGAATCTTACCTAGGAATGTTGTATGTTACCTTCCAAACACTAAAAGTCTGAGACTCCTATATATAATTGAGGACATTATAAGGAAATTTACATGGAATGAATATACAAGATATAACTATGAGAAACTTTTTCACTCATCATACTATCCTTAGTGTATTAGAATAGATCATGAGTATCCTGAATTTGGAAATGAGTTGAGAAACCTTCATCTTTCACAATCTATAGATGGATTTATTCCTTTTTGTTTTCAAAGGATCACTCATAATATATGGATGGATATGTTTGTAAATTATAAATTTACACTATTGTTATGCATGAAAATAAATTAATTTTTTTATATATGCTTATATCATTACCAAAACAATCAGGTAAAAATATTGATGTTTATTTTGCTTCATTGATTGAATATTTGAAATTTTTATGGGATTCAGGTGTTATGTTGTATGATTATTATAGAAATGAAGATTTCACATTAAGAGCCTTATTGTATGAGATGATAAATTACTTTCCATCTTATAGAATTTTTTTAGGATATCACATTAATGTAACTCAAGGGTGTCCAATTTTTTGAACAATGTAAATAGTTAATTAGGCTTAAACAATCATTGAAGACTATGTTAATAGAAAATCACAAATTTCTACCCCAATGACATAATTACTGATCTTGGATGACATCATTAGATGGGATTTAACTAGAATGTACAACACTATATCCACTAATATGTGATCTTATATTGGAGAAATTCATTTATATAGTCACTGATTTTGGTAAATCTTTTTCTAAAATCCATAAAACACCGATTGAAAAAAGAGATTAGTTTTTTTTAATTACCATACTGGAATTTTATGTGCATCAGAAATTTTCTTGTTGTTATGTATGTTTAAAAAAATGTATGTGATAGTGTCATTGGTATGTTACTAAATGAAAATAAAAAAAGGATAAAATTAAGGCTAGGTTGTAGATGATCAACATGGGAATACAGGAAGTGTTGGCACCAGTGAAGGGTGAAAATTGACTTTTATATATTCACCTGCTTACACTCTTTCTAGGTAAGAGAGTAGTTAGTTTTACAACATCATGAATGAGGTAACAGTTTATAAGGGGTATTCATCAAATATCAAGATTATGGTATTAATGAATGATTTAAAGTTAAAGGGTCTAAAATCACAAGACACCATGTTTTGATGAATGATATAATTCATGTAGATTTACATTGTATTTTCCCAAGAATTTCCATCGCACATTAACCAAGCTCTGTTTCTTTTTCAAAGCTATATGTAGTAATGTTATAGATGTGGCATAATTTACAACAATGGAAAAGGAAATTTCCATCATGTTATGTGAATTGTAAATGTTCTTCTCACTTGTATTCTATGATAATACGATTCACTTGATGGTTCAATTGGTAAGAGAGATATAACTAAGTGGTATTGTACATTATAGATGGATGTCCCCATTGAATGGTATATGATTATTTTGAAAGTGTATCTCAAAAAATAGAAGGTATACTGAGGCTTTTATTATGGAGAGAGATATTGATGAGGAAACCATTGAATTTTGTACCAAATACTTGTTCGGTGCGGAAATCATTGGTCTACCAAAATAGAATTACATTGGGTAGTTTGTGGTTAATGGAATATCAAGAATAGATGTTATCAAAATCACTATTATAGACCAATATTAGGACCACATTGATGTTTTTAGAGCAATTAAGAGGATTCCCCACATGTAGAAACCCGTAAAGAAATTTTTATGAATTTGAATTCATCATGGATTGAAATATAGATATCAAATACACATAATAGAAAGTATATAATAGGGTTTTGAGATGATATTTTTGAATGAGTTAGATGAAAATACAGAATTAATTTCAGAATGACTTCGATGGCTAGCTAGAGGAATAAGTTCCCACATATTATCTTGTAATGGTTATGTAATTTATGGTTATATGTTATATAAGAATGAACATAACGAAGGAAGAACCATGAAAAATAGCAAAGCTACACATGTGGATCAAAAAATTCATGTATCTGGTGCTAATTATAAGAATCCAATTAATGATAATAGGTTATACTTTTGCATCATCAAACAAATATGGGAGTTGTATTATAAAATATTATATGTTCTGATTCTTAAATGAAAAAGGGTTGATAATAGGTTTGTGGTTAAAATAGATTAATTAGGATTCATCAAAGATGATTTTAGTAAGTAAGGGTACAAAGAAGAATCGTTCATAATGACAGAACATGTAGTACATGTATTTTATATTCAAGATCACCCAAACTGAAAGTGGTCAATTGTTCTATTATCAACCAAAACCAGTAAAGATTCAGATGAAAATTTAACTAAGGACGACCCTTTAATTGGGATGTTGTAATCAGTTCATAGTGATCTAAATGTAGATGGGGTCTTGTATGTCAATGGAGACCATAATTAAGGATTTTTTATACTGAATAGAGGTGTAAAACCCCTTAAACATTTAAAAACAGAGTGTTCAATAGTGATGTTATATATTTTTTGTAATATACATTTTTTACCTCATATTATTATCCATTTACTAATTTATTTATATAATCTAATACAATATTAAACTAATTAGATAAATAATTACTTCTACACATGATGATGCCCCTAATCTTGCGGAATAAATGGGTTCTCAACCTTCTAGAGCTCCCAATGCAGAGTAACATTGACCTTTTGCACATGAAAATGCTACTAATTCAAAGGAACAACATATTGATGATTTTAAAACTAAAGAAATGGTAAATGGTGAAGAAATAATGTCTCAAAAAAATAGGAGTGTCAAATCAATGTAGTGTTATAAAAAATTATTAACGTGAAAAGTAAAGGCATCAAATTTGAGGTTGGATGGAATGTGTGCAACCAACTTGTTAACCCCAAAAAGGCAATGTTTAGTAGTTTCATTGGGTTTAACACTTGGTAGCACGTGTTAATTTATTTAGATTCATGGAATCATGTTTTATCCATGCTTAAGACACTGATTTGGTAAGAGACTATGGTAGCATTATGATATCCTAATTTTATTTTACTAAAAACATAAAATAATTAAAATTGGATTTATCTTCATTATACCTTGAAGAGTGAATTTTTTAAGATTAATCCAAAAAATGATATATATTAATGATTTATATAAAGGCTCATATGTGATTTCACAAAATTATAATGAAGTTTCATGTCAGTGATGCTAAAGGTAATATAAATCTCTATGCACCGCATATATATGCACACCTGATAAGCCAAGAAGCATGAGATGTATTAAATGATCATTGTAAGGAGACATCATTTCAAGTACATTATGTCTGGTAATACATTATTTTAAAATAAATATATTAAACACTTTGATTATTAATTTTTAATTTATGAAAAATCCACTGAGTGATGAAAATAATCAACAGACAACAAAACGAACTTACCCCTACTATAAAGCAAGGAAGGTGTATGATTAACTTGAAAAAAAATTGATATGTATTTTAAATATACCACAATAATTTTATGTGACATGAGATAAAAAAAATGTGTTCATATATTTATATATAGATTGATGAATCCAAATCCAATTCCACTTCTATCTAATATCATGTGTTATGGACGGATACACTTGTAAATAATGTTGGGATACTAATAGATGAAAATGCACAAAAATGTGTGGGAAGAAAGTATAAGAATGAAATAATTATTTTTCTATTTAAATAGATATTAAATAATATTGGTTACATAGTTTTTTATTTTTTATTCAACTAAGACATAGGAATCATCATCAGTTGTACTAGTTGAATAACTATTATTAGTGGCCTTGAAGCAGCCGAAATAGTATGGACACATTAGATGTGTGGGTTTTAAGGTGACCCCACATTGATATTTTGATAAACTAAAAGAACATGGTGAAAACGATTAAAAATCTATGATATAAATGTATGATTATCTAACCTTGAAGAATAATTCATTTGGAAGTTTTCTAGAAAATTTGATGGGGGGAGAAAAGAAAAGAAACAACTCGATATAAACCACTATGAGATGATGCACCTCCACACCCACCCCCCATGATCTTTTAGGAGAGACATTACACTTAAATATTAGTCTTATATGATGTAATTAGTATTCTCATAATAGTTTTTATGAAATGTGAATCAGGAAGACACTGATACCCTTAATATATAGATATTCAATAGGGTAAAATTTTTGTGATGAAAATCTATCAACAGCCATCCATTTCCTTCTTGTGATGTATATAGTATAAAATATCAAAGAAGACCATATAACAAAAAAACATTAAACATGTCATCTCAAAGTAGGTATTATCATAGCTCATGAGCTAAGCACTGAGCTACCTGTTCCATTAAATGAGTCATATATTCATGTTTCCAGGAAAGCTATCGGATCATTTAGATCAAGTCCATCAAATCTTGTAAAAAAACATTTATACAAGGAGTTATTCACTCATGCACTATGATCATTCACTGTAGGATAAAAATATATGGCGGAATCTACCATACCTCAATATGATACATGGTATACCTGGTATGACTCAAATTGTGTGATTTCAGTCTAAAATTTAAATTTTATTAATGTATTGTTTCATATTTATGTTTAATTTAATTATTTATAGTATAAATAACATAAAAAATATTTTTTATACAACTTTATTCTTTTTTGGAAAGTCATATTTTTTTCAACTATCTTCATAAAGCCTAAAAAAGTGAACATGTTTCTTTTAGATGATGAATTTTAAGAAGCATGGGGTTTCCTTTTCTGTCCAAATGGAATAGTTATCTCTTTAATTGGATTTTTGAACACAATTAAAAGCAAAAAAAACATTGAAATATCAACCATCCACACCTCAATCTGAAATATAGTTTTCTTGGTATTACGTTAATAGTATGTTTCTAGTTTATAATTTACATTTTTGTTAAAAACAAACATCACATAATCAAAATTATGAAAACACATTTTTATTGTTTTAATACTTTAAGAACATGATTTGTAAGTGAGGTTCTACATTTAGGAATTAGCCACACCTCATCCAGACACATAATATTACCTTTATGACTCCCAGTGTGTGCTTTTATTTAAAATTGACATTAATTTTATTAAAAAAACAAATTGAAATACTCAAAATAAAAAAAACATGTTTAAATTAATTTGATACATTAGGAAAATTATTTATAATTTAATTGTGATGTGTAAGAATCACCCCCTCTCTAATTTGATGCATGGTGTGACCAGTATTACTCAATGTGTGTCATTTTACTTGAAATTGACATTAATTTTAGTACAAAATGAAAACTGACATACTCGAAACCATCCAAACACATTAATATTATTCATATAATTTAAAAAATCAATCCTATAATTCATTTTTTTATGTTTAGGAATCGTCCACATGTTAATATAAGGTACCGTGTGACCGACATAACTCTAAGTGTGTCTTTTTATTTAATATTGGAATAATTTTTAATAAAAAAACACAATGGACATACTCAAAATCAATAAAACACATTCATGCTATTTTTATACTTTAGAGAAATAATCCATATTTTATTTTCGATGTATAGGAATCCTCTTCAAATCTATCCAATACATAGTGTGCCTAAAATAACTCAAAGTGTATTTTATTAGTTTTAAATGGAGATTTTAATTCAAAAAGTGTTTCACTTCTTGAAAATGGATAAAACAAACTCTTATTTCATGGATATGATCCAAAAGTAATTTATGACATGTGAGAATCATTATCACAACAAACTGATAGATGATGTGACTTGTAGGACTCATGGTGCATGTTTCCAGTTTGAAATTACATTTTAGTAAAAAGCACGAGTTATAAACTCATAACAAAGAAAAAAAATTTGGATTCTATTATTACTTTAGGAAAATGATACATAAGTCATTTTTGACATTTAAGATTCATACAAACCCTAATATGGCACACTGTATGACCAGTATGACTCCCAGTGTGCCTTTTTATTTAGAATTGATAATAATTCTAGTAAAAAAGGACATGTTAAATAATCAAAACCAAGAAAATTAAGTCAGATAGTTTTTATAATTTAGTAAAATGATCCATAAGTCCTTTTTTATGTGTATTAATCATTCAAACCCCAATCTGATGCATTGTGTGACCATTATAAATCCAAGTGTCTCTTTTCATTTAAAATTGATACTAATTTTAGTAAAAAGGAGAAGTGGCACACTCAGGTTTGGGAAAATGAATTTGGACTATTTTTATACTTTAATAAAATGATCCATAAATCATTTGTGACATTTAGGAATCATTCGTAGTTCAATATGATGCATGGTGTGACTGGTATGACTCCATGTGTGTATTTTTATTTAAAATTGACATTAATTTTAGTAAAAAAGACAACCAAAATACTCAAAAAATGAGAAAATGGATTCATATTTTTTTATTCTTTAGGAAAAATATACTTAATTAATTTGAGATGTATAAGATTCAACTTCATCTTAATCAAATGGATAATGTGACTATTATGACTCTAGGTGAGTCGTTTTATTCAAAATTGACATTAATTTTAGTAAAAAGGAAAAGTGACGTACTCAAAACTTAGAAAATGAATTTCAATTGTATATTTATTTTTGTAAAATGATAAATATATCATTTTTCATGTTTATAAATCACCTGAACTTCAATACAATGAACTGTGTGACCAGTATAACTCGTTATTTTTAGTAAAAATGACATGTTACATACTCAAAACCAATAAAACATTTTAGTATTGTTTTGATACATAAGGATATTGATCCATATGTAATTTATGACATGTTAGAATCATATTCATCTCAATGCGATGAACAGTGTGACTGGTATGAATGAAAGTGTGTCTTTTTATTTAAAATTAACAATAATTATTGTAAAAAGAACCTATGACATACACAGACCCAAGAAAATTAATTATGGTTGAATTGATACATTATGAAAATTATCTATATTTCATTTTTGATGTTGGAAAATCCCCCACACATTAATATTATGCATGGTTTGACTGGTATGACTCCAAGTGTGTCTTTTTATTTACAATTGGAATTCATTTTTAGTAAAAAGGACAATTAAAATAACTAAGACTATGAAAAAGCATTTATATTGGTTTGATACTTTATGAAAATGATTTATATGTCATTTTTCATGTGTATAAATTAGACTATCCTCAATCTGATACACCATGGTCCTGATATTATTGAAACTATCCATTATCTGTTTTAAATTGACATTTTAGTTCAAAAACTATGTCACTCAATGAAAACCATGAAAACAAAATATTATTATCTTTATTATTAATTAAAATGATTCATAATTAATATATTATGTGTAGTAATCAATATCACATCATACCGACACACGATGAGACCGATATAACCTAAAGTGTATGTTATCAGTTTAAAATGACATTTTAGTAAAAAAAATAAAAGTGACATTCTCAAAATCAAGAATACTCATTTGGATTATTTTTTTACTTTAGAAAAATAATCCATAAGTCGTTTTTGATGTGTAGGAATCAAATTCACCTCAATTTTATGCATGGTGTGGCCAATATGACTCAAAGTATGACAACCCTGCTTTTATTACAAACTTAAACATGATTTATTACATAAACTATTCACTTGATACAACATGGAAGATAGAGAGGTCTAGTGTATTTGGTTCTTAGGATCATTACATAACAACTTAAAACATGAAATACAACATCTTTATTGAAAACATCCTTTACATGACCACTACATTCCCTCATACTTAGCATTTCATGGGATAACCTGAGGACATGCATAAGAAAAGGGTGAGTTATAAAGCCCAGTAAGGGAGTACACATGGAATAACATGAGGAGTAAAATACATGTTAGACAATAGGCATATCAATAGATCATAAGAGAAACATTAACATAAATGCGTGATAAAGAATGATAATCATAACATGGAAATGTGGCAACAACACTTAACATGGAATTAGCATGAGCCAAGGCTCATTGCACATGGAGAATGAGTAAATCCTCATTGCACATAAATCAAGATTAAACCCTCATTTCACTTTAATTATCATGAGTCAAAACTCATTTCACATTACGTATCATTATACTATACTTTACTCAATGCATTGGAGCGCTATAAGGGCGCACCGTTCTTAAACATTTCATTTCATGCATAAGTGTGCCACATGGATCATAAAACATGGATTCATAAAACATAATCATTTATTATATGATAAAGGAATGTGTAATTAATACATGAAACTTTATAATCAATACGTAAATGTGCATAATGGTGAATACCCTTGATGGAGAAATGGGCATGGTATTCACTACACAATGGCATTGGCATAGAAAATCGGTGCGATTTTGGCAGGGTAAGGGCGTGACATTTGAATTCATAAAAATGGTTGATGAGAGATAAAGGGGTTCCTCAGAATATTTACTTATAATTTAAAGTAAGTGGGTCATATAGATACATTTCCAAACAATTGTAATGGAATTTATATTCATGATACAAAAGTATTTCTTGAATGTAAATGAGGAGAGAGAAGTTCCTTTCGGAATTTCGGCATAGTAACGGGTGTACATGGGAGGCATTTAATGAGAGAGAAAGGGGTATCACATCATTAAAAAAATAAGAGGGAAGTATGGGGGAGGTTAATAACCATACCCCATCATTTATAATTGAAATTAAAAGGGAATAACAATATGAAGAAAATTGGACAAAAATGAGAAAGGAAGAAAAAAACCCCTTACTTGGAAGTGTGCTTCCAAAGGCTTGAGAGAGGCTTGAGAGAGGATTCTTGGGAGCTTGGGGCACCTTGGGAGGATTCTAGAGGGAGTATATCAGAGGTTGGATGAACTCCAAAGGCTTTTAGTTAATGGGAAGTGGGAACTTTGGTGGGTTTATATAGGAAAGGTGGGGGAATTATTTATTATTTATGTTTGGTACCCCTTATATTAAATTAATATAAACCACAAACCATACCTAGGTTTTTGCCCATGGTTTTATGCAATAGTAAGAGGAAAATAATATTTTATAAGGCCAAAGTCCGATCTTCTTAAAATAATAGGGTTTCTTATGTGGAGGTGAGTCACACTCCCAAGGAAAACAATTTAATAAGACAAGGTGTTTAAAAAGTCTTGAGGGGTCCATTAATACTTTGAAAAGTAAGTAAAACAAACCCATAATTAAATTATTTTAATGGTAAAACATATATTGTCCGAACATAAATCTTATAGTATTTTATTACAACACTTTTGGGTCATTATGATGTCATAAAACACATTATATATTTAAACGGTATATAATTTTTACCCAAAAATTTGACTGTCTCAGAAAATTATGAAAAATTAACCGTTGGATAATTTCGACATCTTGATTCTACAAATAACATTTATTTTATCTATATAATTTTCTAAATATGTTAATTTTTACTTTTAAAATAAAAACCGATATTTATCGAAAATTCACGGGATTTGAATAAAATGACTTTCGAACCATAATAAAAATTACAATTGCATTCATAAAATTATATGATCATCTATATGTAATATAAATTAATTTAATAATAATAATAATAATTTATTAAAATATTATTTAATTCAAAAATCCCTTAATTTAATAAAGTAGAATTCTTAATTAAATAATAACTAAAAACACTATTTTTACTTTTAAAACTATTTACAATGTATCAATAATGACAAGAAAGTATATACATTATTATACACACAAAAAATAATGTACATGAACATAGTACTAGTGATTTGTTACATAACCCCTTAAAACAGTCGCATAAGACCTAAGGGTAAGGTGTGCGATGGTGACAGACTCTTGGGGTGGCTCGGATAACATCGCTCGAGTGGTAATTTCTATCAACTTCCACTTCTCCCGTAGACGGTCCCGTTTGAGCTTGACATGATGAAGCTCAATTTGGGCTTGGTCAAGAGCGAAGCCCAAGGATGCCCCCTCTTTTCTGAGCTCTGACAAATGGGCTTCGTATGGGTCAATTCTACTGGATGAGGCCATCACTTCCTTTGTATGAGTAAATTGGATTTGTTAAAGCCCAATATTTATACTAATCATGTGATCACTGTTCAACGGCTATAAAAGAAATGGTCACAATTCTTAACATAAAACCAAAGAATTTGACATTTTATATAAAAATTTTACATAAAGAGACATTTAATTAGATCAAGTGTGATTTTCCATTAATTAAACTTTGGGTTGTTACAATATTCCCCCCTTAAGAAATTTCTCCCTCGAAATTTTCCTTTTCCCACACTAAAACAGATGTGGGTAACTCAGCTTCATCATTCCCTCCAATTCCCAAGTCGCTTCTTCAAAATTGTGGTTTTTCCACAACACCCTGACAAGGGGAATTGTCTTATTTTGTAGAACTTTTTCTCTACGATCTAAGATCTTCACTGGTTACTCCTCATAAGAAAGATCATCTTCCAATTGTACCACCTCATAAGAGAGTACATGTGAAGGGTCTGGTATGTACTTCCTTAAGAGGGATACATGAAAGACATCATGTACTTTGGCCATGGTAGGTGGAAGTGCTAGTCGATAGGCCACATCCCCAACACGATCAAGAATCCCAAAGGGGCTGATATACCTTGGACTTAACTTCCCTTTCTTTCCAAACCTCATGACCTTCTTCCACGGAGATATACGTAGAAACACCATGTCTCCAACTTTAAACTCATGGTCTTGTCGATGATTATCTGCAAAACTCTTCTATTGACTATAGGCTGCTTTGATATGCTACTAAATGGTTTTCACCTTCTCCACCATTTCCTTGACCATCTCTGGTCCAACCAGCTTACATTCACTGACCTCAACCCAACATGTTGGTGTTCTGCACCTTTTCCCATATAGGGCTTCATATGGTGCCATTTGGATGCTCGAGTGGAAACTATTATTATAATAGAACTCAACCATATGAAGATGTTGATCCCATCCTCCATTAAAGTCCATTTATCACACTCTCAACATGTCCTCAAGTGTTTGGATTGTCCGCTCAGATTGGCCATCAGTTTGAGGATGATAGGTCGTAATGAAGTTCAGTTCAGTATTCAAAGCATATTGAAGACTCTTCCAAAATTTAGTGGTGAATCATAGATCTCAGTCAGACACAATAGAAAGTGGAACTCCACGCAGCCTTACCACTTCCCTGATATATATATGTTCCAGTTGATCCAATGAGAAATCCTCCCGAATAGCAATGAAGTGTGCAGTCTTTGTAAGATGATCCACAACAACCCAGATTGCATTGTTGCCTTTGGATGTCCTTAGAAGTCTGGTCACAAAGTCCATGGTGATGTTCTCCCATTTCCATTATGGTATGGGAAATGGTTGCATCATCCCCTTAGACTTCTGCCTCTCTGCCTTCACATGCTGACACACCAGTCACTTTGATGTATATTCCGTGATCTCCATC
Organism: Viscum album; assembly: GCA_963277665.1. Lineage (NCBI taxonomy): Eukaryota > Viridiplantae > Streptophyta > Magnoliopsida > Santalales > Viscaceae > Viscum > Viscum album. The sequence goes on from OY728134.1 coordinate 425,905,657, forward strand.
TTCATATTATCCCACCAAAATTTTTCTTGTAGATCTCGATATATCTTTTTTCTCCGTGGGTGAATAGAGAAATTTGAACTATATGCATCATCCAAAAGTTCCTTCTTCAGCTCTGGACTTGATGGAACACATAGTATTTTCCCAAACCACACAATTCCTTCTTCATTAACATTAAACTCCAAGGATTTCCCTTTTTCGATAGCTTCCACTTTTTCTTGAGTTCCCATATCATCCTTTTGAGCATCCTTTAACCTTTCCAAAAGAGAGGGTTGAGCAATAATTTGTGAAAGGATTGATGATTTTCCCTTCTCTATGATTCCCATGTCTATCTTCATCAAGTCTAAGAAGATTGCATCCCTCTCAATTCTCATCATTGATAGAATCACTGGGTCCTTTCTACTTAGGGCATCTGCCACCATGTTTGCTTTCCTAGGGTGGTAATGGATTGAACAGTCATAATCCTTGATGAGCTCTATCCATCTTCTCTGGCACATATTAAGCTCTTTCTATGTGAATATATATTTAAGACTCTTGTGGTCAGTATATATCTCGCATTTTTCTCCATAGAGATAATGCCGCCAGATTTTCAAGGAAAACATCACAGCCACCAACTCTAGATCTTGTGTTGGATAGTTTTTCTCATGGATTTCTAACTTCCTTGAGGCATAGGATATCACTTTATCATTCTGCCTCAGTACACAGCCTAATCCCTTCTTTAAATCATCACTGAATACCACAAAAAGTTCCCCCCTTATGGGTAAAGTGAGCACGGTCACATTGATAAGCCTCCTTTTCAACTCCTGGAAGCTTTATTCGCATTCATCACTCCAAGAAAACATTACTCCATTTCTAGTTAGCTTAGTAAGAGGGTTGGAAAATCATGATAAATTTCTCCCAAATCATCGATAATATCCAGCTAACCCCAAGAATCTATGGATATCCATTACCGATGTTGGCTTCGGCTATCCCTCAATTGCATCTATTTTGGAGGGGTCAACAAATATCCCATTGCTTGTGATGATATAGCCCAGGAATGAGACCTCCTTCAGCTAGAACTCACACTTTCTATACTTTTCATAGATCTTCTCCTTGCGCAAAGTCTCTAGTACAGTTCTTAAATACTCCTCATGATCCTTCTTGGTTTTGGAGTATATTAGAATTTCATCTATAAAGACTACCACAAATTTATCGAGGTAATCTCTAAAGAATCTATTCATCAAGTCCATGAAGATTTCAGGAGCATTGGTGAGTCCGAAAGGCATTAATATGAATTCATAGTGCCCTTATCTTGTACAAAAAGTAGTCTTGGGGACATCTTCCTTCTTCAGCCTTATTTGATAATATCTCAACCGCAAATCCACCTTGGAGAAGTATTGTGCTCCATGCAACTGATCAAACAAGTCATAAATTCATGGGAGAGGATAATTGTTCTTTATCATGATTTTTTTGAGCTCTCAATAATTGATGAAAAGGCACATCGACCCATCCTTCTTCTTGACGAAGAGGACTGGTGCACCCCATGGTGAAGCACTTGGGTGTATAAACCCCTTATCCAGATTCTCCTGTAGTTGTTTCTTCAGCTCTTCAAGCTCTACAACAGCCATTCTATATGTAGTCTTGGATATTGGTAATGCCCCGGGTATAAGTTCAATTGAGAATTCAACATCTCCTCTAGGAGAAAGACCAGACAGTTCCTCAGGAAACACTTCAGCAAATTCCCTCACAATAGGAATTTCTTCAAGGGTGGTTTCTTCCTTGGACTCAATCATCTGAGCCAGATACGTGTGCTCATAGGGCAGTAATATCCATGCTTGAGATGATGGATCTAAATGAGATTTATCTTCCTCCTTACACTTATAAAGAATCGGGGGGTAGATTCTCCATATGGAGTGTGATTTCCCTCTCCCGACAATTTATGCTGGCTCTATATAAGGAAATCCAATCCTTGCCAAGAATTGCATAAAATTCCACCAGAGGAAGTATGATGAGGTTTTACAGGAAATTCAATCCATAGATTATAATAGGGGAGGACTTATATTCATGTGATGCAATGATTGCCCCATTTTCCATACTCACCAACATCTTCCCTTCCATGATTTGAGGTGGTGATGGGATTATTCAACTAAACTTTCAAGATATAAAAGAATTCATAGAACCTAAATCAAAAAGTACGTTCGCTATTATTGAATGAATAACTAGCGTACCTGTCACCACTTCATTGTTGGGGTTCACTTCGGTAGTAGTGATTGAAAAAGCTCTTCCTTGCTACCTTGGAGGTTGTTGGTTGCCTCCAAAAACCCTTGGTTTAGTGCACCGATTTGAAATGTGCCCCGGTACTTTGCAGTTGTAGTAATAAAGAATGCATTGAGGTTCAAACAGAGCATTCCTCTCCTCTATCGTAATCGCGGGTCTTTCTTGCCGACAGTTAACATCTATGTGCCCTTCTCTTCCACACCTAAAGCATTTCCTCACCCCCTTGAGGAAATTTCCAAGGTGCTTCATTCTACTCTTTTGACAAGTGGGGTGTTGGATCTTCTTAGCACCATTGGATTTATCCATCGAACCACCAGCATTGAAGTCCACCTTACACTTCTTGTCCCCATGATACCCCTGTGATTCCCCGATCTCCATTTCGACCTTGGGGGCACATCGGAAAATTTCCTCATAGCTGTCAAAGTCATGGATCCCTAATGATTTCTACAGGCTAGGCTTCATCCCACCAAATAAGCGGTCAACCTTGCATTCGGGGGTAACGACAAAGCCGGAAGCATATCGTGCAATCATTGTGAAGTTTTCCTCGTACGCTCCAACAGATTCTTCTTCTTTTTGTTTGAGGGAATGGAAGTCCCTTTCCATCTTAAGCTGGAGGGTGCGTGGAAAATATTTATTGAAAAACATATTCTGTAAATCCTTCCTTTCCAACGCCTCAATCTCCTCCTCAGGCTTCGTATTTTTGATCAACATCCACCATTGATCAGCTTCACCCTCTATAAGATAAGCCGCTAGGAGAACCTTCTCATGTTCAGAACATTGAAGGATGGAGAAGATCTTTTCAATGGAGTTGATCCATTGTTTAGCGATCTTGGGATCAGATGATCCACTAAAAGTAGGAGGCCTTTGTAATGGCCCGGATCTCTCCGGCCCATTCCTTTGTCAAAAAGAAGGTCAAGAAGTGTTCTAGAGGGTAAAATATACTTTTCCCACACTTTCCAGAATAATGAAACTACACGACGTGTAGTTTGAGTACACGCCATGTACCCCCTCTTTGGGTATACCCAGTCTTCCAGGCCATGTCCTCGCCATTTGAAGTAAATGAGTACATGCCATGTAGTGTAACTACATGCCGTGTACCACCTTGCTGGGTATACCCCGTGTTGAATGTCGCGTCCTTGCTGTGTGAAATAATTGGTGCACGCCGTGTGTCCAGTTCTACACGCCGTGTAGTCCTTCCCCGCGTACGGGTTACCAGTCAATGACCATGTTCCATGTTGGAGTCATGTCCTTGCCGTGTCCAATGAATGAGTACACGCTGTGTGTCTAAACTACACGTCGTGTAGTCCTTCCCCACGTATGCATTACCCTCAAACCATGTGTTGACCAGTCTACGGCCGCAGAGCCGTGTTGGAAGCCGCGTGGAGACCGTGTAAAATAACCGAGTACATGTCGTGTACCATAATTTACACGCCGTGTACTTTTCATTTTCTTTCCTATAAAAGGAGGTGTCCCCTCCTCCTTTCAATTCACTCCTCTCCTCCCCTTTCCTCTGAGCAGAGTTCTACCAAGAGACTCGAAGGCTTTTTCTTCCATAACTTCTTCGTCCAAGCTCCGATTTATGATCCGTTAGCAGCCACGGGATCGTAACAATGAGGTGGAACTTCCGAGATTGGATCCATTATATTTCCTTCAGCCTTTCCTTTCCGACTTCTACCCGAGGAGATTTTTCCGGGACCTGACAGAAGTGACGAACGCCGATGGACGTCTTCTAAAGTTGATCCGGGGGAGCGGGGCGATCGGAACCTGTTGAGGTAGGGATCTTACCTTCGTCTCTCTAATTTTTGCATCATGCGGGGTGGGTGTCCTCTTGCTTACATGAAACACTTTTGAACCGGTTTAGTAAAGATAATAACTGGCTTATAACGGGGTTGGGAAGTTTGTGATTGTTGTTAATTTATATCCTGTGATATTATGTTGTGAATTGAATGAGCTTCTACCTACTGAATATCACGGTCGTTGGGGGCCTTTTCTTACGCAATTAAATATTTCCCTCTTCTTCTGGATTTTCTTAAGGATGGAAACTTGTGGAATGTGGAAATTGGTTAATCATGTAAAGTTGGCTGTTTAAAATCTGGAACCCTTGTGTGATCACCCCGGTTAAACCAAAACGGAATAATGAACATGTGGGTGTTGTCTTGGATACGTGGCATGTGATGGGGGTGTTTTGTGGGTTGTTGTAGATAGGGTGAGAAGCGGGGCTGTGGTTGGCTTGATTGTGGGTTGGTGTAAATGTTGTGTTGGTAATGGGCAGAGGGGCTGCGATAAATGGTATTAAAGGGATAATGATGTACGGTGCAGTTGTGGTTATGGTAGTTGGAAGAGGGGCTGCAGGTATGGGATTGAATGTGAACAGAATATGGGTTGTGAATAATAAATAAAAAGTGGAAGAGTTAATAAATGGTGGGTCATGGAAATGGAACAGGATCAATAATCAATGGGGTTGGTTGGTTGATAAGAAGGGATTGGTTATGCTGCTTGGGTTTTCCTAACTTGATTTTTGGATGGAAGGGATATGTTTACGAATGATTTATGTGGTTGTTTGTGGATAGTTGCCCAGTAGTTAAGGAACTAAATAAACTAATTCTGCTGAAATGTGAAAACCTAAATGGGGTTGGGGTTGTTTGTTGTATGCATGCTTCGTAGTAGCAGTGTCGAGGCACGTGCTCAGTTTCTCTGTTTAGAAGCCATAGGTTGGGCTGTGTGTTTGGTATTCATATATATATATCTATATCTTTTTTGTTTTATCGCACCCCACCCATGTTGAGCACTTAGTGCCGAACACTCCCATTTCATGGGAGAGGGTGTTTTCCCTTAGTTACTAGCTCCTTCCTGCTCCTTCTCCCCTAGGCTATGATGGATTGAGGCAACCTTACACCTAATACTATTCGGGTAGGTTTCGATTGGGGTGGTTTTAGCCCAAGACTCTTCAGGAAGGTTCTACTGTTTCCCAAGAATCTTCGGGATGAGGCCTAGGTGTGTGCGGGTGGGATACATGGTTGTGAGGCCCAGGTGTGTGCGGGCGGGATACGTGGTTGTGAGGCCGAGGTGTGTACGGGCAGGATACATGGTTGTGAGGCCCAGGTGTGTGCGGGTGGGATACATGGTTTTGAGTCCTAGGTGTGTGCGGGCAGGATACGTGGTTATGAGGCCCAGGTGTGTGCGGGCGGGGAGAGTGTGGCAGCGTCAGGACATTCGTCGTTAGGAAGAGTAGCTAACTAAAGGGAAATGGTGTGGGGTACCCAATACTCTTGTTTCTTATATACTACTACCTATTGTGCGTATGTTTTGGTGAGTGTGGATGGTGAGGTTGGGTGGATAGAATTCTTTTCTAGGTTTCTTCTATTGTTCCCACGGGACATTAGGATGTCTCCCCACTTTTGCACGAGAGCTTTAGGTTTCCCTACTGAGTATACTTGTATTCTCACCCTACGTTTACTTTCAGGTTTCTAGGAGGACTACCAGGGCCGTGCGGGACCCTACTAGTCGGACAGTTTGAGTTGTTGCAGTTGTTGTTCTCTTGTTTTCTGTTGGTATTGTACTTTAGCTTTCTTGTACTTGTACCATGTTATAAAATTATTTAAACATCAATGTCGGATTGGTTTGGGTTTATTTATATACACTTGTTCTTTACCATTTTGGTGGTTAAATTGTCCTATTTCCCGATCCTAAATAAATAAAAAGGGTAATGCCTCCTATATTTGTAAAAACTCATAACCTTGGTGCTAGTCGCCACCCCGGGGCCTACTGGAGGCGGGACTCAGGGGTCATTATCTCCCTTTCACCATTGCCAGCTCAGGAGGTGCATCTTTGGTGGGAGGGTGTCGTGATAGAATGGTATCAGAGGTGATGATTGAGGGATAGGATGAATTCTGAAGTTAGACACAGTGAGGATTGCATGGGATTGTAGGGTAACAATGTTACTTAATCTTGGTGCATGACATAGGCTAAGGAAGACCGGCTAGGACACAGGATTTTTAGCCCCCCCCCCCCCGTGATCTGATGAAAGTACTCTAAGACTACCGAACAACCAAGTGAGACTACATTGATTGCAGGGTAGAGACCGTAGGGAAGGTACATGCATCATCATGATTGTGTTTTACTTGATTTGGGTGTTCTGGGGAGGAAATTTAAATAAAATGATAAAATAAAACAATGAGCTTTTCCTTACTACTTGGGCTTAGGAGATCCTTGTTTACTGTACAGCTATGGAACCTGGACGTCATCCCCAGGTGGCTCAGACAGCCGAGGCCCAGCAGATTCAGGCAGTCGATCAGTTGAGGATTGACCGAGAGGAGGAATATAGCCAGTGGCAGAAGACTCTCCGTTCTTTCCAATGTCAGACCCTCAAGAAGTACGAGGGTAGTACTTCGGATATGGAGACGGAGGGGTGTCTTGAGGATCTAGGGATCGCTTTTACCTTGATTCTTGCTCTGAGGGAGTACTGGGTTCCCCTAGCTGTCAGTCAGCTGAGAGGTGCAGCGCAACAGTGGTGGACACTCTACCTCGGAGAGAGGATATAGGCAGAGGTTCCATGGGCTGAATTTGAGAAGGAATTCCTAGAGGAATTATTTTCTTCCATGATCAAGGTGGAGAAGCGGAAGGAGTTACTCTCCCTTCAGTATGGGAGTATGTCGGTATGAGAGCTGAGGATCAAGTTCAAGGATCTCTTGTGCTTTGCTCCAGATCTTTTTCCAGATGAGGAGTCTCAGGAGAGACGTTTGGAGGAGGCGCTTCGTCCTTCGCTCCAGTATGTTGTCACCACATTCACCCTTCCGACGTACTTGGCGGTACAGAAGAAGGCAGAGATTGTAGAGAGGATGCACTCGCTAGGATGTGCACCCTGAGAGGGGAACCAGCCAGGCTCGTCGAAGGAAAAGGCAATTAGCAGCAGGTCTCCTGCGATGGGACCTTCTAGGTTCATACCAGTGGGGACCAGGCACCAGCAGTTCCAGTTCAGATCTTCGGGTCCTTGTCCCTTTTTCATGAGCCCAGGACCGGGGTGTTTTTCTTGTGGAGGTTTCAAGCATGTTCAGAGTCGGTGCCTTACCCGAGATTAGTACGGTGGAGGTGGGCATGTTCAGTGCCGACCTCAGTAGCACCAGTTGTCAGCGAGGCCCTTCCAGCAGCAGTAGGACCATGCTCCTTCGAGGGCAGACTTTTCGGGAGGAGGTCGACCTCAGGGTGCTCCTCAGGGACCTCGACCAGGGCATGGTCGGAGAGGTGGACGACATCAGAGAGGCAAAGGAGCTAGGCGTGGACAGTTGCACGCAGTAGAGTTGACATCTTCGGCAGGACCAGAGGTGGTGCGAGGTACGATTTGTTTGTTCAGCACTCTTGTTTCTACTTTGTTCGATTCAGGAGCTTCACACCCCTTTGTTGCACCCGGTCTAGACCATGCTTTGGGACTAGATGTAGAGAGACTTTCCGTACCACTGGTACTGAGTACACTATTTGGAGGCCGGACCAGCGTATCTTGTGTTTTCCAGGGATGTGGGTTGATGTTGGGACCACATCGATCTGGTGGGGACCTTCTTCTATTACAGATGCAGCCATACGATGTCATATTAGGCATCGACTGGTTGTTTTCTGTTAGTTCCGTTATCTAATGCTTCCAGAGAAGAGTCGTGTTCTCCAACATGGATGGGCAGCGCGTATCTTTTTTTTGGCGAGAGGAGCTATCAGGTGGGAAGCCGGCATGTGGATCCTCTCCTTTCCTTGTTAGGTGGGCTATCAGTGGTTCCAGCTGATACAGAGATGATGGATGTCCTGGAGGTTGTTGGGGAGTTCCTAGATGTTTTTCCTTAGGAGTTTGTGACTCTACCACCCCCCCCCCCTGACGTGACGTTGAGTTCAGGATAGGCTTACAGCTTGGTGCTCGTCCGATTTCGATGGCCCCTTATCGGATGGAACCTTCGGAGTTGCGGGAGTTGCGGATTCAGATTGACGATCTGATGGAGAATGGTTTTGTTCGACCCAGTGTATCGCCATGGGGTGCTTCAGTTTTGTTTTTGAAGAAGGCCGATGGTGGTCTCAGGTTATGCATAGACTACCGAAGGTTGAACCAGGTAACGGTCAAGAACCGTTACCCCCTCCAAAGGATAGATGATCTCTTCGACCAACTGAGGGGAGAAGGTTGGTTTTCCAAGATTGATCTAAGATCTGGATATCATCAGTTTAGGGTAAAAGGCAGTGACATCTCGAAGACGGCTTTTAGGTGCAGGTATGGGCACTTCGACTCTGTGGTGATGCCGTTTGGAGTTACGAATGCACCGGTTGTGTTCATGGGACTTATGAACTTTGTCTTCTGGGAGTTTCTGGACTGCTTCGTCATTGTGTTTATCGATGACATCCTGATCTAATCAAGGTCATAGGAGGAGCACGTTGAGCATCTCAGGGTAGTCTTGGGAGTCCTTAGACATCACCAGCTTTACGGGAAATTGTCGAAGTGTTAGTTCTTGACACCAGAAGTACACTTCCTTGGGCACGTGGTGTCTCAGCATGGAGTGTCAGTGGACCCGTCAAAGGTGGAAGCAGTTGTTTATTAGGCAGCACCCAAGAGCGTGGCAGAAGTTCGTAGTTTCCTGGGGTTAGTAGGTTACTATGGGAGGTTCGTTTCAGACTTCTCTCAAGTTGCTACTCCATTGACAGCTTTGACTAGGAAGAACCAAGTCTTCCTATAGAGCAAGAAGTTACAGAAAGCTTTCGACTACCTAAAGGAGAAGTTGGTCAGTGCTCTCGTACTCAGGTTTCCAGAGGAAGTGCTGATGTATGAGGTGTTTTGTGATGCTTCTGGCCTTGGTCTGGGGTGTGTGCTGATGCAGAAGAAGGGAGTGATCTGTTATGTGTTTAGGAAGTTATGCCCTCATGAGTGTAAATATGCCACCCATGACCTAGAGCTTGCAGCAGTAGTGTTCACACTGAAGTTGTGGTGACATTACCTTTTTGGGGAGCGCTTTGTGGTCTTCTCAGATCACAAGAGCCTGCGTTATATCTTCTCCCAGCATGACCTGAACTTATGGCAGCAGAGATGGGATGAGTTTCTCCAAGACTATGACTTTGAGATCTCTGACACTGAAGGTAAGGGAAACGTTATGGCTGATTCCCTGAGCAGGAAGTCGCATCAGGAAGTAGTTCGAGAATCCACTGATGCTTGGAAGGCGATGGGAGAGGTGGCTGCCCTACACTTGGATGCCAGGGTAGAAGGTGTTCGAGGGTGTTTGTTTCAGATGACGGTGCAGTCCTCCTTGTTGCAGCAGGTGTAAGAGTCTCAGTGGGGGGACTCTGAGGCGGAAGTGATGCGGGATCATGTCGATCAGGGGAATTCTCCAGAGGGATGGTCAGAGGACATCCGACATCAGATGCTTTTCCATGGAAGGTTGTTTTTCTCAGAGACAATACGTGAGGGAGTTCTCCGTGAGTTCCATATCTCAGCCTTGGCGGTACATCCAGGAGTTTCAAAAATGTACCAAGGCCTGAGGGAACAGTTTTGGTGGCCCGGGGTGAAACGGGAAGTGGCAGAGTTTGTGGCTAAATTCCTAGTGTGTCAGCAAGTGAAGGCTGAACACCGTGTTCCCAGTGGTTTGTTTCATCCTTTAGATGTCCCCGAGTGGAAGTGGGATGAAATCTCAATGCAATTCATCACAAAACTACCCAGAGCTCAGGGTGGGTATGATGCTATCTGGGTAGTGGTGGATCGTCTGACGAAATCAGCTCACTTATTAACAATTAAGGAGTCAGGCCCAGTGAGTACCTTAGCACAGAGGTATGTAGATGAGGTTGTACATTTGCATGGAGTCTCGAAGACTATCGTCTCTGATCGGGATACTCGGTTTACCTCACGAGTCTAGAGGGGGTTACAACATGATTTTGGCACCCAGCTACGCCTTAGCACTGCATTCCACCCCCAGACCGACGGGCAGACAGAGCAGACTATCCAGACGCTGGAGGACATGTTGCGAGCATGCATTCTGTATTTCGAAGGATCATGGGTACAACACTTTCCTTTAGTAGAGTTTTCCTACAACAACAGCTTCCACTCTACTATTGGCATGGAACCGTTTGAGGCTTTGTATGGAAGACCATGTCGTTCAGCCATTTGCTGGGCAGAGGTTGGTGAGACAGGTGCTCTTGGGCCAGAGGTAGTGCAGAGCACCACAGAGAAAGTCCAGCTTGTACGTGAGAGGATGAAAGCAGCTCAGGACTGACAGAAGTCTTATGCTGATCTTTGGAGGAGGCCCTTGGAGTTCGAGGTGGGAGATCATGTGTTCTTGAAGGTTTCCCCTCGACGGGGGAAGAAAAGGTTTGGGAAGGGGAGAAAGATCTCACCAAGGTTCATCGGACCTTTTGAGGTGTTGAGGTGAGTTGGCGAGGTGGCATATCAGCTAGCCCTACCACTTCAGTTGGAGAAGGTTCATGGCATCTTCCACGTCTCCCAGCTTCGTCGGTACTTACACGACGACTCCCGTGTTATCGACTGGGGATAGTTATATATGGGAGACGACGTGACCTTCGAGGAATGACCATTCATGATCGAGGATCGTAAAGGGAAGGTGCTATGTGGACAAACCATTATGTTGGTTCGTGTGTTGTGGAGGCATGGAGGCCTCGAGGAGAGCACTTGGGAGCAGGAGACCCAGATGCATGCTCAGTACCCAGATTTTTTTGACTTGTGTTTTCCCTTGTTCTTCTGAGCTTTGTGTTGATGTTATACTCTGTACCTTTGATATATGGAATTCTTGGCATGTCGGTTGTGAGACCTTTTGTTTCCTTGTTCTCTGGTAATGTGTAACATGTTCGGATGTGTGGGGAAAGGGAAAAAACTGACCCTTAATCGAGACTCATTAATGCAGATGCGATTGAACCCGTGCGGGAGAGTCAGTTCCACCTAAAGCAGATAATATCTCGACATAGGAGAATGAATTTCCCAAAAACCACATGTTTGGGCAGTGAGTTGGTTGTGTGGTGTTGGGGGTAGTACGAGTTGAAAAATCCTAATGTATGAAAGTGGGAAGACCCAATTCTTAATCGAGACGCATTAATGAGGATATTATTGAACCTGTGCAGGCGAGTCAGTGCCGCCTAAAACGGATAATATCTCGACATAGGAGAAGGAATTCCTAAAACATATGATTAGGGTTGTTGGTTGGGTTCCTATTATAACGAGACCCTAAGAGGTATCTTGTTGGGTTTCCTCTGGGTTGGTTTTTGAATTCTAGGGGACAAGAATGTTTTAAGAGGTATCTGATGTAATGGCCCAGATCTCTTCGGCCCATTCCTTTGTCAAAAAGAAGATCAAGAAGTGTTCTGAAGGTTAAAATGGACTTTTCCCACACTTTCAAGAATTTTGAAACTACAAGCCGTGTAGTTTGAGTACACGTCGTGTACCCCCTTTCCGGGTATACCCCGTGTTGTAGGTTGTGTCCTCGCCGTGTGAAGTAAATGAGTACACACCATGTAGTGTAACTACACGCCGTGTACCACCTTGCTGGGTATACCCCATGTTGAAGGCCGCGTCCTTGCTGTGTGAAATAATTGGTGCACGTCGTGTGTCCAGTTCTACATGCCGTGTAGTCCTTCCCCGCATACGTGTTACCAGTCAACGGCCGTGTACTATGTTGGAGTCGTGTCCATGCCGTGTGAAATGAATGAGTACACGCCGTGTGTCTAAACTACACTCCGTGTAGTCCTTCCCCGCGTATGCATTACCCTCAAACCGTGTGTTGACCAGTCAACGGCCGCGGAGCAGTGTTGGAAGCCGCATGGAGACCATGTAAAATAACCGAGTACACGCGTGTACCATAAAGTACACGCCATGTACTTTTCCTTTTCTCACCTATAAAAGGAGGGGTCCACTCTTCCTTTCAATTCACTCCTCTCCTCCCCTTTCCTCAGAGCAGAGTTCTCCCAAGAGACTCGAAGGCTCTTTCTTCCATAACTTCTTCTTCCGAGCTCCGATTTACGATCCGTCAGCAGCCACAGGATCGTAACGACGAGGCGGAACTTCCGAGCTTGGATCCATTATATTTCCTTCCTCCTTTCCTTTCTGACTTCCACCCAATGAGGTTTTTCTAGGACCCGACAGAAGTGAAGGACGCCGACGAACGTCTTCTAAAGTTTATTCGGGGGAGTGTTGCGATCGGAACCTGTTGAGGTAGGGATCTTACCTTTGTCTCTCTAATTTGTGCATCGTGCGGGGTGGGTGTACTCTTGCTTACGTGAAACACTTTTGAACTTGTTTAATAAAGATAATCACTGGCTTATAACAGGGTTGGGAATTTTGTGATAGTAGTTCCTTTATATCCTGTGATATTATGTTGTGAATTGAATGAGCTTCTACCTAATGAAAATCACGGTCTTTGGGGGACTTTTCTTACGCAATTAAATTTTTCCCTCTCCTTCTGGATTTTTTTATGGATGGAAACTTGTGGAATATGGAAATTGGTTAATCACGTAAATGTGGCTGTTTAAAATCTGGAACCCTTGTGTGATCACCCCGGTTAAACAAAAACATAATAATGAACATGTGGGTGTTGTCTTGTATACGTGGCATGTGATGGGGGTGTTTTGTGGGTTGTTGTAGATAGGGTGAGAAGTGGGGCTGTGGTTGGCTTGATTGTGGGTCGGTGTAAATGTTGTGTTGGTAACGGGCAGCGTGGCTGCGATAAATGGTATTAAAGGGATAATGATGCATGGTGCAGTTGTGGTTATGGTAGTTGGCAGTGGGGCTGCAGGAATGGGCTTGAATGTGAACGGACTATGGGTTGTGAATAATAAATAAAAAGTGGAAGAGTTAATAAATGATGGGTCTTGGAAATGGAACGGGATTAATAATCAATGGGGTTGGTTGGTTGATAAGAAGGGCTTGGTTGTGCTTCTTGTGTTTTCCTAACATGATTTGTGGATGGTAGGGATATGTTTACGAACAATTGATGTGGTTGGTTTTGGATAGATTCCTAGTAGTTAAGGAACTAAATAAACTAATTCTGCTGAAATGTGAAAACCTAAATGGGTTTGGGGTTGTTTGTTGTATGCATGCATCGTAGTAGCAGTGTCAAGGCATGTGCTCTGTTTATCTGCTTAGAAGCCATAGGTTGGGATGTGTGTTTGGTATACATATATATATATGTATGTATCTTTTGTGTTTTATCGCACCCCACCCATGTTGAGCACCTAGTTCCGAAAACTCCCATTTCATGGGAGAGGGTGTTTTCCCTTAGTTACTAGCTCCTTCCTGCTTCTTCTCCCCTAGGCTGTGATGGCTTGAGGTGACCTTACACCTAAGACTCTTTGGGTAGGTTTCTATTGGGGTGGTTTTAGCCCAAGACTCTTCGGGTATGTTCTACTGTTTCCCAAGAATCTTTGGGATGAGTCCCAGGTGTGTGCGGGCAGGATACATGGTTGTGAGGCCCAGGTGTGTGTGGGCAGGATACGTGGTTGTGAGGCCCAGGTGTGTGCGGACGGGGAGAGTGTGGAAACGTCAGGACGTTTTTTGTTGGAAGAGCAGCTAACTAAAGGGAAATGGTGTGGGTTACCCAATACCCTTCTTTCTTATATACTACTACCTGTTCTGCTTGTGTTTTGGTGAGGTTGGTTGGATAAAATTCCATGCTAGGTTTTTTCTGTTGTCCTCACAGGACATTAGGATGTCTCCCCACTCGTGCACAAAAGATTTAGGTTTCCCTACTGAGTATACTTGTATGCTCACCCTACGTTTACTTTCAGGTTTCTAGGAGGACTATCAGGGTCGTGCGGGACCCTACTAGTCAGACAGTTGTAGTTGTTGTTCTCTTGTTTTCTTTTGGTATTGCACTTTGAGATTTCTTGTACTTGTACCTTGTTATAAAATTATTTAAACATGCATGTGGGCTTGGTTTGGGTTTATTTATATACACTTGTTCTTTTCCTTTTTGGTGGTTGACTTGTCCTATTTCCCGATCCTAAATAAATAAAAAGGGTAATGCATCCCATATTTGTGAAAACTCATACCCTTGGTGCTAGTCGCCACCCCGGGACCTACTGGAGGCGGGACTCGGGGGTCATTATCTCCCTTTCACCATTTCCAGCTCAGGAGGGGCATCTTTGGTGGGATAGGGTTGTGACAGCCTTTGTCTCATGAATCTCTCGATAGCGACTTGTTCCTTCTTAGGGGGTTTGGATGTTCCTATTGACCCGTGTTTCTATTCAAAACTTGAGTTATCTGAGAGAGAAGTGTGACAAAGTTCGTGATTCCCACTCCCATTGGATTGGGTATCTCATTAGTACAGTCATCATACAAAGCTTGTGAATTTATCAAAGCATATCCCCCGGGAGTGTCGTAACCAAGAGTGCAGCAAGGCCCGTTGTCGTGCACCAGTTCCTGTTCGAGTCTAGCTCAAACCGGTGTTTTCGGGTTTTACCCCTAGGATACATCTCTGCCAGAGCCGCCTCTACCTGCTCGTATCTAGAGAGGGATGTATTTGATTGATAAACCACTTACTCAGTACTTACCAAAACATAGGGATGTTTTTATTATGCCTAGTCTTGTCTCTAAGGCTTTACTAGGGGTTTCTAATCCTAATCCCAAAAATAACTAAACCTATCCTCTGATACCAACTATGAAAACCTTTCTTTTTTTACAAACTTAATCATGATTTATTACATAAACTATTAACTTTATACAACATAGAATATTGAGAGATATAGTGTCTTTGGGGCTTAGGATCATTATATAAAAACTTAAAACATGAAATACGACATCTTTATTGAAAACTTCCTTTACATGACCACTACATTCCCTCGTACTTAGCATTGCATGGGATAACCTAAGGAAATGCATAAGAAAAGGGTGAGCTATAAAGCCCAGTAAGGGAGTACACATGGAATAAAAAGAGGAGTACAATAAATGTTAGACAATAGGCATATCAATAGAGCATAAGAGATCCATGAACATAAAGGCGTGATAAAGCATGATAATCATAATATGGAAATGTGGCAACAACACTTAACATGGAATTAGAATGAGCCAAGGCTCATTGCACATGGAGCATGAGTAAATCCTCATTGCACATAAAGCACGAGTAAACCCACATTGCACTTGAATTACCATGAGTAAACACTCATTGTGGATGACGTATCATGATACTATACTTTACCCAATGCATTGGAGCGCTATAATGGCACAACCTTCTTAAACATTTCATTCCATTCATAAGTGTGCCACATGGATCATAAAACATGGATTCATAAAACATAATCAGTTATTCCACAATAAAGGAATGTGTAATTTATACATGAAAATTTATAATCAATAAGTAAATGTGCATAAAGGTGAATACCCTTGATGGAGAAATGGGCATGGTATTCACTACACAATGGCATTGGCTTAGAAAATCGGTGCGATTTCGGCAGCGTAACGGCATGACATAAGAATTCATAAAAATGGTTGATGAGAGAGAAAGGGGTTCCTCATAATATTTAAATGTAATGGATATTAAGGGGTCATATAGATACATGTCCAAACAATTTTAATGGAATTTAGATTCATGATACAAAAGTATTGCTTGAATGTAAATGAGGAGAGAGAAGTTCCTTTCGGAATTTCAGCATAGTAACGGGTGTACATGGGAGGAATTTAATGAGAGAGAAAGGGGTCTCCCATCATTCAAAAAATAAAAGTGAAGTATGGGGGAGGCGCAAAATCATACCCCAGCATTTATAATTGAAATTAAAGGGCATGACAATATGAAGAAAATTAGACAAAAATGAGAAAGTAAAAAAAAGCCTTACTTGGAAGTGTGCTTCAAGGGCTTGAGAGAGGCTTTAGAGAGGCTTCTTGGGAGGTTGGGGAACCTTGGGAGGACTCTAGAGAGAGTAGGGCAGAGTTTGGAAAAACTCCAAAGGCTTTGAGGGAAAAGGAAGTGGGATCTTGGGTGGGTTTATATAGGAAAGGTGAGGGAATTCTTTATTATTTAGGTTTGGGACCCCTTATATTAAATTAATCAAAACCACAAACCATACCATGGTTTTTGCCCATGTTTTTTGGAAAAGGGAATAGGATAACAATATTTTATAAGGCCAAAGACTGAATTTCTTAAATTAATAGGGTTGCTTATGTGGAGGTGAGTCACACTCCCAAGGAAAAAAATTTAAAAAGACAAGGTGTTTAATAAGTCTTGAGGGGTCCATTATTTCTTTGAAAAGTAAGTCAAACAAACACAAAATAACATTATTTTAATGGTAAAACATATATCGGCTGAACATAAAGCTTATAGTATTTTATTACATCACTATTGGGTCATTATGATGTCATAAAACACCTTATATATTTAAATAGTATTTAATTTTTAACCAAATATTTGACTGTATCAAAAAATTATGAAAAATTCACCATTGGATAATTTTGACTTCCTGATTCAAGAAATAAAATTTATTTTATCTAAATAATTTTTTAAATATGTTAATTTTCACTTTTAAAATAAAAACTGACATTTATCGAAAATTCACAGGTTTTGAAAAAAATGGCTTTCAAACCTTAATAAAAGTTACAGTTGCATTCATAAAATTATATGATCATCTATATATAATAAAAATTAATTTGATAATAATAATAATAATATTTTATTAAAAGTTTGTTTAATTCAAAAATCCCTTAATTTAATAAAATAGAATTCTTAATTAAATAATAACTAAAAACATTATTTGTACTTTAAAAACTATTTACAATGTATCAATAATGACAAGAAAGTATATACATTATTATATACATAAAATAATAATGTACATGAACATAATACAAGTGATTTGTTACATAACCCCTTAAAACAGCCGCATAAGACTTAAGGGTAAGGTGTGCGATGGTGACAGACTCTTGGGGTGGCTCGGATAACATCGCTCGAGTGATAATTTCTATCAACTTCCACTTCTCCCGTAGAATATCTCGTTCGACCTTGATATGATGAAGCTCAGCTTGGGCTTGGTCAAGAGCGAAGCCCAAGGATTCCACCTCTTTTCTGAGCTCCGACAAATGGGCTTCGTATGGGGCAATTCTACTGGATGAGGTCATCGCTTCCTTTGTCTGAGTAAATTGGATTTAATAAAGCCCTGTATTTATACTAGTCATGTGATCACTGTTCAATGGCTATAAAAGCAACAGTCACAATTCTTAACATAAAACCAAAGAATTTGACATTTTATATAAACATTTTACATAAAGAGATATTTAATTAGATCAAGAGGTATTTTCCATTAATGAAACTTTGGGTCGTTACACAAAGTGTCTATTATCAGTTTAAAATTGACATTTTATTTCAAAAAGAGTGTCACTCATTGAAACATAAGAAATAATACTCTGATTGTATGGATAATTTAGTAAAATGATTCATAAGTCATTTTTGGTGTATAGGAATCAACATCACATCAAAATAACAGACAATGTAATTGGTATGACTCAAAGTGCATTTTTCCATATTGAATTGACATTATAGTAAAAAAACAAGTGACATGATCAAAACCAGGTAAATTAATTTATATTTATGTTAAGAATTAATAAAATGATCCATTTGTCATTTTTGACATATAGGATTCAGACACACATCAATATGGTGCACTGTGTGACCGGTATGACTCTAAGTGTGCCGTTTTATTTGAAATTGACAACAATTTTAGTAAAAAGAACAATTTATATACTCAAAACTAAGAAAACACTTTTATATTGGTTTGATACTTTAGTAAAATGATCCATAAGACGTTTTTGATGTTTAGAAATCATCTCATCTTTAATCTGATGCACGGTGTGACTGGTATGGATCCATGTGTGTCTTTTTAATTAAAATTGACATTAATTTTTTTTAAAAAGACAAGTGACATATTTGAGAGTCAGAAAAAGAATTAAAATTTATTTGAAATATTATGAAAATGATCCATATGTGATTTTTGATGTATATGAATTAGTCACACCTCAATCAGATACATCTTGTTCCTTGTATGACTCAATGTGTCTATTATCAGTTTAAAATTAACATTTCAGTTCAAAATGTATGTCTCTCATTAAAAACCAAGAAAAAATGCTTCGATTGTCTTGGATATTTATTAAAACAATTCATAATTCATTTGTGACATGAGGGAATCAGTCTCATGTCAAACTTCACATGAGCCTTATCCTAGTTTGTGTGTAGTCTTCATGTACATCAAAGAGACCCAAGATCAAACCTGGGTGGAGGCTTAATTCAGGGAACTCTATATGCACAGTAGCAGGTATTGTTTGGTACTTTAGCATCCAGAACTATTCATCTAATTCAGTATTTGGGCCACCGGTTTGGTCCTCAAGTCCTTCAGGCGTTCAGACCATCCAAGGCCTTAGGTCCAGGGAGGCCTTCAGGATACCTCATGCCTCATGGTCTTCAATCCACTTCAAGGGATTTGGGCCACATTAAATGCAGATGAAACCAGACAGACTCTATAAGGAATAAGCTCCAAATAAGGATTCAAAGAGGGTTCATTCACCCAAGTAATGCTAACTGGATTTTAAAGAATGAGAGGTTGTGATATTGCCATCAGTTCCAGTCATGTGCATCTTCACACAGGATAGCCACCTGAACATTCATGCGAAGGTGGAGAGTTGACATCACGATATAGTTTCTAGGGAGGGTCAGTTCCATGTAATAATAGTTTGGGATGAATACCTCTAAGACCTCAGAGTCATGTAATGTGTCACTATACCTATAGGCCTTGTAAGTGTTCCCTCAAAACACTTAAAATATGGTTTATCAAAAAAAAATATGGTCATTGAGCTATTTTGGAGGAGTCTCATGTCAAACTGACACATGATGTGACCGGTATAACCCAAAGTGTATGTTTTCTATTTAAAATGACATTTTAGTAAAAAATCAAGTGACATACTCAAAACCACAAAAAATTCAGATTGTTTTGATAATTTAAGACAATAATCCATAAGTTATTTTTAATGTGTATGACACAGCTTCCCCTAAATCTTACATACGGTATGACCGGTATGAATCTCTGTGTATATTTTTATTTAAAAATAATATTTTAATGAAAAACTTAGTTGAAATACTGAAAACTTTCAAACAAATTCATATTGTTTTCATACTTTTTAAAAATGATCCATAGGTCATTTTTTATATGTGGGAATTAGCCTCACCTCAATGTGATACATGGTGTTACTAGTATCACAAAAAATGTCTGGTATTAGTATAAAATTGACATTTTATTTAAAAATGTGTGTCACTCACTAAAAACTGGGAAAATGAACTTTGATTATCTAGATTCATTAGTAAAATAGTTCATAAGTCATTTCTGATATGTATTAATCATTTTCACATAAAATAGACAAATGATGTGGCTGATATGATACAAAGTGTGTATTCACAGGTTAAATTGAAATTTCAATTAAAAATACAAGTGACATTCTGAAAAATGATCTAACATATTTTGATTATTTTCATAATTTAGGAAAATGATCTATAAGTCATTATTTACATTTAGGAATTATCCTCAAGTCAATCGGACAAATGGTGTGACTTGTATGACTTTAAGCGTGTCATTTTAGTTAAAATTAACATTTTATTAATGCATTATATCATATTTATTTATAATTTATTTCTTTTTAGTATTTTTATCATAAGATTCATTTTCTTATAAGAGTGGATTTTTTTATCAGGTTGGGGTGGTTTGTTCAGCAAGTGATACTATTGTCAAGATTTTTTTAGAGGGGGTCATGGTTTCCAAATATGATGAAACATTGATGGTTTTATATATTTTTGGATAGTAATTACAAAATAAATTATAAAAAAACATATAATTGTGTTTTTTTATTTGTGATGGAAAATATATTTCAATTAAATTATGTATTTTCATACAGGTGTATTTCCGTACTGTTTTATTTTCATATAGGCGTACATAGGTTTATTTTTCTCAATGTGCTATTATTCAAATAGCACACTATAATAGTAAGGCCTTTATCAGTGTTATTTCTATCACTGATAATGGGGGTATTTGACCAACACTTTGTTGGTAGAGATAAAGAGGCACCCACTTTATTGAAATTTAAGACAACAACACTTTTTAGCACTTTTAATTTCCTTTTTATGAAATGTTAAAGGGTTGAACTGTGGTATTGTACCCACCTCACATTACCTTGTACTGATGAAAGTTGTCATACCCTCTTATTCTTCCAATCCTATTAGCTTTCTCTAAGGGAATCTACATTCTCTATTTCTTCTTCTGTGGTCAACTCCCACGTGTTCATAATTGAATACAATGTAATGAAGACCCAATTCCATCAAAATCCATTGGTCCGATGGGAACCATTACTCAATTTCGGGTCATGTGGAACATTATGGACTAGAGGAGGAGGAATGAATAGAGGATGAGAAAGCCCAACAATGATGCATGTAGCATCGGTATGAAGAACATTTCCAAGAATCCTATATAAACAAACTTCATGGCTCTATTGTAGAGGGAGGATCCATGAAGTTGGAATACATAGATGTCATGGTAGTGGTGTGGAAGATATATCTTTCTCATAAGAAGGATCACGAATTCAAAAAGGCCAAAGGGTTTCCCATTTAGTCACTATTATAATGCCTCCTCATATGTCCCCCAGCATGTTCCACTTCAATAAAAAGAAAAAAATAGACATGGAAATATGGTAGTTACGTATCATTGAAAGATGGGAATTTTATAAGGCTCAAGGCATATATCTACTCTAGGCATGTGACTCTCTTCTCCATATCGGGGTTGTAAAGTTAGGGTTATATTCAACGGTTCTTATATATACAATTGAAAAAATTATCCAGATCTAATAGTATCTAATTTTCAATGGTATGAGATCTGATCTCTATGCTTTTCTTATGAGAATTTTGTTTAGACACTGAACACATTCTTTTCACAGTCAGATGTATTTCAGATATTTTATCAGGCTGCATTCTTCATTTCATGTAGCCTTCAAAATGCATCTTCTTTCTGGATTTGATCCACTATTCTATATGAGTATTATTTTTTAGATCCCAATCATCTTTGGTGGTCATTTCTTTATACTCTTGATTATTAGTGTATTATTTTATCTTGAGAGGTCAAGTGGTTTTTCACTTTTGGGTTTTCCACATTAAAATTTCTAGTGTCAACATTTATTTTTCTACACATATATTTTTTTTGAACATCTTCCATAATGTTTTATATATTTTTCAATGGGAAAGGATATTTATTTCCACTTTGCATTTGCTTTGATGTTTTCTTTAAAATTCATCACTTTCCTTATTTCTAAACATCTAGTATCAGAGGGTTTATTTTTTATTCAGATAAATTATGGAAGCCAATTATAGTCGGATGAATTTTTTGAATGGTACCAACTACCATATATGGTGATTAAAAATAAAGGATCTTATTTTCATCAAAATAATAAATCTATCAGTGTTTGGGGGTCATCCATTTTCTTTCATGAGCATATTTTACCATTGTATCCTATTGGAATGCACTATCGGTCTTGTAATGTCTAGGGTTGAACTACTGTCATCAACTACAACCAGGTTGTACCATTATTTTCCACCATCACCTATAACGAAGGATCTTTCCCATAGTCACATGCTACCCCTTGGGGTGCATCACCACTCCTTGATACAACTAGGATCAACAGAATCCTGCTACCATTACATGCCTATGTTACCACCAATCTCTATTCCTACCAGTCTCCTTAATACCACAAGCCACAATCAATTTTTACTAGACTTGGAGTTCCATCCATCCAAAACCATTAATGAATATCATTAAAAAATAATAGCACCCATTATCCTTTAGGAGAATATTATTTAATAATAACAATACCCCCCCACCATGATGTTTTCCATCCATCAAGACACATTTATAAATTTCATTTAACCATGAAAATACCCAGTGAGGATTGTCGAGGAATATACGCTACCCCATGAATTATATGTTCCCACATTCATTATCCCCCAATAGAAGACACACCAATGATGGATCTATTGATCCTTCTCCAATTCATCAATGGGATTCTATAGCTTATTTTCCACAATCTCGATTCCCCTTTTGTCACCCACCCCACAAATACCAATGTATTAATCATAGCTCTCATCTTACACCTCTTTATATGTTTCACACATGGATATCCATGCCACGGATCCTTCCACATAGTTTTCATCAGGATCCTACTAGTGTTCTTTATAATGTGTATTGGTGCAGCACCTCTCTCCTTTATAATCCTCCTCGATGTTATCCTTACCCTCCTATCCCTGAAAAAAAACCTTCCACAAGACCAGTCGTCAACTGATGGCCTCCAAAGGACAAGCCATATCATCGTTCATCCTCCACCAAATGCTATCAAGATCTATAAGAAGATATCATTAACCGGTGTGATAAGTGACACATTATCTATTCTTTATTTCTTTGTTTTTTGTTGGGTACACCGATGGATTTATTTTTAATAAATAGTTCTTTTGTTATAGATCTTATATATATTATGTTGTCACATTTTCAGATATAACATATATTTGTTTAATAATTAACAAAACAAATTAAATAATATAACATATGTATTTATAGATATAATTAAAAATATATATTTACAAATATATTTATACATAAATATATTTATATATAAATATATTTACGAAGACATATTTATATAATTTTAAATACATTTATATAATTATAAATAAATATATATAAATATTTTTGAATACATATATTAAACACTACTTAAATAATTATAAATATTTATATATTTATAAATTTAATTTTATTATAAAATTTTTACCATATTTGTAATTATGAATAATTATATAATTATATATAAATATATTTATAAATTTATATTGACTTTATTTTAAAAATAAATATAATTATATAATTATATGAAAAAGGTCAATCTAGAAGTAGAAGAAACTTATATTAAATTAAAATTGAAATTAAAAAAGAAGACATGCAAGAAAGATAGCGGATGGGGTCACATAAATAGACATGTTCTAATGGATAATATAATATTAATAATCACAAAAGAAGGATCATTTCCATAATCCTATCTAGATTCATCAGGATCATTAGCATTCTCACACCCTAACTATGAATTTCCTTGATTATGAATCCCAAGAATCACCGTCTTTGAGCTTTCTTACTCTAGAGTAAGCTTGATCAAAGATTCCTTGGATATTATAGTGGATGCGTTCTTTGGGAGATTTGAATAATCCTTCTACAACCTTATTTTTTTAGGAGATAAAGTCAACCCTTCATTATGGACCATTTTCCACTTTTCCTTTAAAAGAACACCTTTAAAAGAAACAGCATCATTGTTACTCATATATATCAGATGGTTGGTGTCTAATAAAACCATTGTATGCTTCTATTCACTTATATTATTCCAAGCCATCACTCCATTTACCATGTATTTTGGAAGACCTAAAACTATTGCAAATCTCTTGATATCAATCCACACTCTGATGAACACTTCCTTCCTATCGAACATGTCCTAAGAATTTAGTGGCTAGTGGTTTCACAATACAATCTTGCTCAACAGGCTGTGAATACATATATTTATAACTATTTAAAGAATTATAACTATTTATATATTTAAAATTTTAATTTTATTATATGATTATACATATATTTATAATTATAACTATTTTTATATTTATATAAAAATATATTTATAAATTTATATTTACTATATTTAAAAAATAAATATAATTATATAATTATATAATTATATTTATAAATATATTTATACAATTGTAAATATAATTAAATAATTATAATTATACATAAATATATTTATGTGAAGATATTTAATTAATTATAAATAAATTTATATCATTATAAATTTATATATATATATATATTATGAACACATATATTTATATCTATTTAAATAATTATAACAAGTTTTATATTTATAAATATTATTTTACAATAAAATTGTACATATATTTACAATTATAACTACTAATATATTTATATATAAATATATTTATTAATGTATATGTACTATATTTAAAATAAATATTTCTACAATTATATAGTTATATTTATAAATATATTTATACCCTTGTAAATGTAGTTTAATAATTACAATTATACATGAATATATATATATATACTCAAATTATACATTAATATATTTATATCTAAATTTATTTATGATGACACGTTTATATAATTATAAATAAATTTACATAATTCCAAATATATATATACAAATATATATTTTTTATGAATAAATATATTTATAACTATTTCATCATCATAGAAATCATTTATTTATTCAAAAAATTCATGGGAACAGAAACAAGAGAAATAACTATAAAACATGGGAGTAGGGAAGCCTGAAATATAAGTCCAAGGGAATCTCCTCATATTATGTTCTCCTCCATAGGCCTCAAGAAGTTCAGGCTTGGAAAAAATGTGACAATAGATACTTGGTTTTCCATGGATACAAGGTGGTATGGAACCTTGATTCCATCACAACATGTGTGGAGTACGTGAATATTGCTATTGATGAGACTTCTAAAACTTCTGATAACATAAGAAATTGACAGTGAGATAATACCTATTCCATGAAGATAATTGTGTATAATGATAGGGCCTATTTCCACTTCAACTAGTTCTATATTCCTTTGATGGGATAAGCATATTCTAGTGATCAAAGCCTTGGCTTTGGCCTGGAGGGAGTAGATGCTACCAAAATGTACTGTATAATCCAAAATAATATATCCCCTAGGGTATCAAATGAAACACCCTACCTACATGAAAATCAGTATTAATGAACAATCAGTTTTATGATTGAGGCCCAAAAGTGGTGGAAACCATCAAACCTAGTACCCCTGGGAATTATTACAGATGGATTGGTTAGGAGGGTTTCTCACCTATAGTGGTCTCAAAGTGGGTTCATCATGCTAGTTATTGAAAATTATTTTTGTGTCGAGTAGTATTTTCCTTGTTCTGATGATAATATATTTCCCCATTAAAAAAATCTCTTCATGTCGAGCCATCTTTCTTGATTTCTAGATTCACCAATAGACATTGACTATCACAATTTCTCCTTTCATTCTTTTTGGGCCTGCAACACCCACGCCATGAAATCATCATTATAGGAAAGAGACACTGAGGATCTCTATAGAAGATAAAGAAGTAAAATCACCAAATATATCCATATTTTATGCACCCAATCACCATTATAAAATAGATGGTTCAAACTCTCATATAGATATTACCTACAAAAAAGACACCTGGAAGCTTGGTACATGCCAATTATTTTAATATTTTCATCATTAGGATAAATATGGTTCCTTATTTTCCCAACAAGGAAATTTTACTTATCATGAATCATAATACACAATAGTGTATCACTCTAGAAATTATTTTTCAAATGGGAGATCATCTCCCTTTAGAAGCCCCTTAGGGAAAAGGCCCCTAAATTGGAGGATATAAAGATACACCTGTCCAGTTCTGTATTCATGTGAATCATATGGAAATATTGTTAATGGTTATAATCCAAGGTAACCTTGATGATCATCGGGTACAGGCTGGCCTCCCTAAATGAAATTCTTAGAGCAGGACATCCTGGGAAACTGATCTGTGATCCAGCCCAGTTGTGGTGAAGAAAGAGAATATTACCTTTTCCCACAATCCATCGGGTAAGAGGTTTCATAGTCAAGATGTGGGAAAAATCATGGTCTATAAAGGAAAAAAATTCCCTCCCCACACCTCTTCACACCTACTTCATTTAGTATCCAAAAACTGTCTTCCTAAGGTTCACTGCTCTAAGACTTCTCGTGCAGGTTTTTCATGCATTCAATGGAGAGTGTGAGAGATATTTCTAACTTTGATACCCCTTACTAAGATATCCTCGATGACCCAGTGTCTTTTTCCCTCCAAGTGAGCAACCCAAATAAATAAATCCAAGATCCTATCAATATTGGATATAATAGTATTTGGAACCTTAACAGATATGAGTACATGTGTTGGTATGACCGAGAGAACGCTGATAACCAACACAATACTACCTCCTAAAGATAAATGATATTTTTTTCAATTCAATACTTGCCCCATGATTCTACTTACAATGTGATCAAAGTGATTTATACACAGCCTACATGAAGACATAAGGGCACCCAGGTACTCCGTTGGAAAGCTTCCTCTCAGAATGGATAGAATGTTACAAAAGAAAGTAACTCATTTATCTGTGCATCTCTGTGATATGTTGAGACTTTTATTTTCTTGATTGATTATCTATCCACTCTATAGAAAATACTCTTCAATACTAATATTGATTCTTCATACTAATATCTTACAGGCATTAAATAATATAATCATGTTTTCTATAAAAATAAGATGGGAGATAAAATGAGCACCAACCTTCTTTGGTAAGGAAGAATATGTCCCTTTATAATTATCATGTTAATAAGGAGGCTGAGAATATATTTGTAATGAATGAAAATTCAGGGTGATATGGGATATTCGTGTCTTATCCGATGGGTTACATTGAAGAATCTATGATTCCTTCCAAGGAATGAAACTACCAGCCACAAGAAACTATAGAACATACAAATTAAATATGATCTCTATGAAGATAATTCCATACCTATTAATACCTTTATTATAATTATCCACTCAATTATATCATAGTAATTAACCCTATATATTTTCATATCCATGTTTTATCTTTGATCCTTTATTTTAATGTCACTAACTACCTATTGGTCCGACGCTATTTCCCCTATGATTGATCATCCTTTAACGAATCCATGATTCTCCTCAGGGATCCAGTAGGTAATATGTAAGGATATCCCTCTATTGATGACACTCGCAAATAAATTATATGGAAAATTACAAATTATCACCAGCTAGTAGTGTTGGAGGGAATAAGGGTCCTTGATTTTGGGTTTGACCACTAAATTAGTGTCACATGTGACATGCAGAAGAATTATTCCTTGGAAGAAGTCTTGAATGTCCATAAATAGAATACTCCTAACCACATTCCCAGGTTCCAAATAGAAAGATCCTAGGAAAATGTCCGGTCATATATTACTCTAAGGATTAAGGCCCATCATAGGATCATGAATTTCTTTCTCATCAGGGACTGCTTCAAAGTGTGCATTTTATTAATTAGAGATAGTGTTGTAACAACTTCTAGAAACATGGTGTTCCCTCTTGGATACCCTTCACGCATAAATGGTTTTTCCCCATTAAGGAGTGTTTTAAAATGGGATTGATCCATAACACAAATTAAATCCAAATATTCAGAGTAAGAGCCATCCTCTAGCAATATATTATGTCATTTGAGGCTCTATTTCTCCCAGATGCAGTCATGGAAATATTCTATATTCCTTTCACCTTCATGGAACCACTTAATTATCAATTTATCATAAGCCAAAAATTCGTTTCTCAAGATCATTTATATGATAGTATTCTTTTTTACTAGTGATTTCTTCAAACAACATGTCTTCCTTTTCAATCCTGGATTCCATCTAGTCAATCTCCTTCTTGACTGTTTTCATATCCTAGGAGCGGGGAGGTTGCTCCCTAACCCATTATTGTAGGCTGTTTTTGAGAAAAATCAAATTATCGTGTAGCCATATCTAGACATTAATCTATATGGGATTAGTCTATGAATCTCATACAGCCTGATGGTATCCTGGAATGAGGGTCTATTGATTGGAGATGTTGAAACTCTCATAGATCTATAGCCTGGGAGATAATGAGACCAGTAAAGGTGAATGATTGGATTTACCTTATACCAGGTGAAAACCATTGCACATGGATAAGAAGATATAGAATGATAATTTTCTAGGAATATTTCAAGGAAACACCAAGTTTTACAGATCCCTCTTTAGTTGTTGCACCATGTGAACCGATCACCAATATAGCCCATACCCAATAGCCCCTTACTGGCCACGAACTCTATGAAATCCATAATAGCCTTCCTAGAGAATTCCCATATACATTTCTTCTCATATGAAATAGTTATGACATTAAAAACTCCTCTAAAAATCCATGGGGAGTCTCATGGGTCAAAATCTTCAAGACTGTTCCACAAGGATTCTCTTCGTTGAGTATCACATCTTCTGTCAATGAAAGAAACAAACAAGATCCTAGTGCCTGTAGTAACTTTTGTAGTGATAAACTAGTCATCTTCTCATATCAGTTCCACTAAGATATTATTTATAAATTTATATTTACTATATTTAAAAAGTAAATATACTTATATAATTTTATAATTATATGTAAATAATTATAAAATTATTTAAAGTAATATATTTATAATTATTTACAATTAAATATATTTATTATTGTTATATATATTTATATAAATAAAAATATATAATTCTGAATATAATTATATAAATATAAAATTTTTATGATTATAAATAAAAATAAATATATAAATAAATCCATTAATGTAATTATAAATGAGTATAAATATACATATTTTATAGGTACTTAAGGGTATAATTACAAAAAAAGACACACACCCACACCTCACCCACAGACCAATGGGATGTTCATAGCCTCCAAGGGATAAAATATCAATCAATATTTTTTTATTTAGCCTAAAAATTCCTAGAAAAATAGCCCATAGAGTCCAGAATACCATGTCCCAAATGCCCCACCCTTCATTATCACAACTCGAAGCAGCACCAAATGTCGTTTCTTACAAAATCATCACCAAGCGACATTGTGACCCATGATTCGGCCTCATGTACAGATCAATGATGGCCATTTTCTTTGAAGCATTTCAAACCTACACCCGCCATCATCTCACTAGATGAAATGTTTGTTACATAGAGGGTTGATGAACCACCACCCCTACCATGGAGTGGGGGTTCTTCTATCTTAACCACTGGACAACATGATAATTTTCTACTACCTCTGCATCCAAATAAAAAGTGTTTGCACATCTCATGTGACAACACAATACCCAATGACACCTGTTCAATGCCTTTCAGGTGTCGTCATCACCTAACGTACACTCAAAAACATCCCAGAAGTCATCGCCTGGTCTACCATCAACCATGTCAGGTTGATCACTCAAGTCGATGCGCCCGTCATATCCTAGTCTTATGTACACCATGTAGGGCTTCGATTAGGTATAACCTCCCAGACATTAAGCGTCATTATAGTTGTCCATTTGAGTGTTGTGTATTGTAACATCAGTATCTCCATCCATAGAAAACCATCAGATGAAACTACACTCATTGTCGAGTGGGGGTTCCTCTAGTATCGCACCCGCTGTGTAGGTCAATGAAACACACTAACCACCAATATAACTAGGGAAATCCCACAACTTCTTGGATTAGAATC
The DNA here is from genome assembly GCA_963277665.1 of Viscum album. Classification (NCBI taxonomy): domain Eukaryota; kingdom Viridiplantae; phylum Streptophyta; class Magnoliopsida; order Santalales; family Viscaceae; genus Viscum; species Viscum album. The sequence goes on from OY728134.1 coordinate 425,935,240, forward strand.
CTATCCTCCTAGCGAACATGTAGGATTACAGGTCATGCCAACCACTGAGGCACACCCCGACAGCTAAATGTGTGTATATATATAATTATAAATAAATAATTATAAATAAATACTTATATAATTATAAATATATATAAATAATTATAAATACCTATTTAAAAATATAATTATAAATAATCATAAATATATATTAGTATAAACAAATAAAAAGAATTATTTATTTATTTTTTTATAATTTTTTAAAATTATTTCTAAAACAATTTTAAGTAAGTGTAAAATGAAATTTGGCATTGGTAATATAAAGTTAAGGGTGAACTAAATTTGAGTAAGGGAAAAATGTTATATATGGGTAAACTAAAACATGTATAAGTTAAATTAGGGAAATTAAGGGTAAACATAGTTTACATAAGGGTGAAACAAAGTTATGTATGAAAAAAAATGTTATATAAGGTTAAAACAAAGTTATATAAGTGTTAAACAAAGTTATGTGAGGGTAAACTAAAGTTAAGTAAGGGTGAAAAAATGGTATGAATGGGAAAAATAATGTTATGTATGGGTAAACCAAAGTTATATAATGGTAAACTAATGTAAAGTAAGGGTAAATTAAAGCCATTTTAGGGTAAAAAAATTAATCATTGGTAAAATAAAGTTAAGTAAGGGTAAAAAAAATTAAGTGAGGTTAAGAAAAATTTATGTAAGGGTAAACATAAGAAACTAAAGTGATGTAAGTGTAAAATATAGTTATGTAAGGGTAAAATAAACTTAAGTAAGGGTGAAACATAGTTATATAAGGTTGAAATAAAAATAAGTAAGTGTTAACTAAGGTTAAGGGTAAATAGAAGTTAGGTAAAGATAAAAAAGAGATAAGTAAAGGTAAAAACATTTAATTAAGGGTAAATAGAAGTAATGTAAGGATAAAAAAGTTACATTAGGGTAAATTAATGTATTTTAAGGGTAAATAAAGTTATATAAGTGTAAAAACAGTAATGTAAGGGAAAGAAGCTATATAATGGAAAAATATTTTTACATAATGGAAAAACAATGACATTTAAGGGAATAATAATATTATGTAACTGTAAAACAAAGTTAATTAAGCATAAACTGAAGTTAAGTATGGATAAAACAGTGTCATGTAATGGTAAGATAAAGTAAGGTAAGGGTAAATAGTAGTTAATTAAGGGTAAAACTATGTTATTTATGGGCAAACTAAAGTCATGTAAGTGTAAAAAAGGCATGTAAGTGTAAAAAAAACTTATGTGAGGGTTAAATAAAGTTATGTATGGGTAAAAAAGTTTTGAAAGGGAAAAATAATGTTACATGAGGGTAAAAACATTGTGTAATGGTAATATAAAGTTAATTAAGGGTAAAATAAAGCTACATAAGGGTAAGAATATTTTAATAAAGGGTAAAATAAAGTTAAATAAGGGTAAAAAAATTTAAGTGAGGGTGATAAATATTTAATTAAGGGTAAATAAAAGTTAATTAAGGGTAAAAAAAGTTATTTAAGGGTAAAACAAAGCTATGTGTGGTTAAACTGAAGTTATATAAGGGCTAAAAAAGTTATGTAAGGGTAAAGTAATGTTATTTAAGGGTAAACTAAAGTTATGTATGGGTAAAAAGAAGTTATGTAAGGGTAAAATAAAGTTACATAAGGGTAAACAGAAACATGTGTAGGTTATGTAATGGTAAATTAAAGTTAAGTAAGGGTTATACAATGTTATATAAGGGTAAAACAATGTTATATAAGGGTGAAGAAATTTTATTTAAGTGTAATATAATTTTATGTAACTGTAAAAATCTTTTAATTAAGGGTAAAACTATATTATGTAAGGTTAAAATAATTTTGAGGATAATACAACATGTTTTTGTTAAATTTAATGAAATTGGTCATGGATAGAATCAATTAAATATTGGTTACAATGAGTTTATTTTGTACAAAAATATTGTATTATTGAATAATTGTTAACTAAATTCAATGTCATTATAAAGAGAAATATTAAACATTGAAGGGAGTGTGCCTCAATAAGAATTGTTTTTCTCAAGATGAATGATAGAGCGCTGTCGTGGGCGCCCTCAAATGATTAGTGTAATTTGGGGTACTTAAGTGCAGCAGAGTGGCTAACCAAGGTCGTCTCTCAAAGGAGGAAGTGAATTTAACAACTTATTAGAGGTATTATAAAAATAAAATAAAAGAGAATAAAATAAAAACACTACTTTAAAGGATTGGGGTTTGTTTTAGTTTATGAATCTAGAAGAAGTTTGCTGGAAGAAGATTGTATAAATTTTTTTTTGTTTTTAGTTTTGAAATGAATTTCGATTAAAATGACACAACAAGAAGATGTTTTTTTAGAAATCTATTTAAAGGCGTAATTGATCTAACTCTACCTCTTCAATTTATTATTAATCATTATCACGTAGATGAAAATTTACTTAATTATGATCCCTAAATTTGTTAAATCCCGAACCCTACGAGAATTAACTTTACCACGAAGATGATATGAATTTAACCCTAGGCTAACTTCGGAAATGCAATTGCAGCACCCTGCTTTGATTGATGTTCTAAGATTAGCTTATGGTCAGTGGTAAATTAAGGCTCATATCCATTCTATAAATGAGGATGAATTGTGTTTATGGATTATATTTGAACTCTACAAATTTATCATGTGTGGTCTTGTATTACCGATTAAGATCGTGCTCTCACAATTTACACAAAATCCCGACCTCGCGTGTTTTTGTGTTAATTGTTCAGTTTCTTTCTTAGTTTATTACAATTTAAAAACACAATTCATGGATCATATTAAGTGAATTACAGTATCTCAATTATTCAAAATAATTAAATGAAGATGGTAGAAGATAGATCGATTACTAAAAGACTACTCTTCCATGGGTGGCGTAATAATCGTAGAAGTGTTTTGCATGTGCAAAGGTTTATAATGGGTATAAACCAATAACGCTTCTACTCAAGAATTCCAGCCCAAAAAGGTAGATTAATAGAAGAATAAATTTAAACAAAAAAGAAGAAAAGATAAGAAATAAAAGAAAAACAAAGAAGTTTGTTACACAAATGAAAACATTACAAAATGAAGAAGAGAAGGAGGCTTCGATGAGGGGATCCTTGTTTCAAGAGATACCCCTCTTACAATGGTTGGACAATTTGGGTGAAACAAATTCTCCTCTGCTTCCAATCTCCCAATTCACGTCAAAACCCCTCCAAATGAGAAAAACTCCAATTTATAGAGGGGAGGGGAGGAGAGGTTACAAGTGGTTTCAAGTGTGAATGTGGAAATTCGGCCAAATATTTTAATGAAAATTTAACCGCCAATTTGACCATCAAAACGCGTGAATTGGCCGGCCTTCCAGAAGGATAAAATGTGAGGATATGGGTCCTCTATCTCCTCTCCAACTTTGGGCTCAATAAAAGCCTATATATAGGAGTTATGGCCGTAATACATAAGCTTATCCATTCTGGTGAGTCCCGCCCATCTTTGACTTTATGTACCAATTACTCCATTAAAATGCATTTTTTTGATCTAGTGTCGTGAAAAAAAGTTATAGATAATTAAGTTAGAAACACTGTTACAAAATTTCAAATACAAATAATAAATATAAAAATATTTATCTTCGAAATACTACAGTGAACTATAAAGGGTAAAACTGGAATTTTCATCAAATATTCAAATGAATGATCTAATCCCAAATATTTTATAAATAAACATACTTAACACAATTTTAGGAAATTATATCATTTATTATCAATAAAATATTCAATAAAATAGTGTTTTATCAACTCCCCCACACTTACCCTTTTGCACACCTGGGCAAAACCTCATATCAAGTAAACATCAATATCAAATCAAAACCAATTTTAAAACACATATCCTTAAGATCAATCAATTTAACACCAAGAATCAAAAGATATCATGCCTCATAAAAAACCTTATTTCAAGTTCTCCATTTATATCATTCAATATATTTCCACTTCATTTATCTGCCCATGCACAAAACACTTACCTCACTTGAATTTTCTCTCATCACTCAAATATCAATTTTTTTTCAATGTCTTTCTCATCCAAACTCATAAAAGGGTCACCATAGGCTTGATATATTCCTACATCACTACCCGATGCGAGTCAAGGACATATGTTTATCATGAGGACTTTTCAGGGTTGTTCTGTGGCTTTCGGTTGGTAGGATTAAGATGTGAAAAACTCTGAGGCTGAATGAGGAGGGCTTGACTCTTTTGAAGCAAAATTTCATTAATCTAATTTTCACTTAAATATGGTCTTCTCTTCAATCCCCATAGTATCAATTTATCTCCATCATCATGAAAAGTCATGAAAGGTTTACACCATTCATCATTTCAGCATAAAAAATGTCAATCTTCTCAAACATGATTTTCTTGAAAGCTCCAGATGGGCACAGCTTTCCACCTCAATTAGAAGCTCCAGAAAAGGCACAACTTCACTTGTCATGAAAGCTCCAGAAAAGGCACAGCTTTCAATATAATGACTTTATTTAGCAGCAAACACATCTCTTCAGAATTTAATTTTCCACCCAAAGTATCACAGAATGTGGTGGAAAAACACAAGACAACTTCCCCCACACTTAAGCTCAACTAGATTATGCAATTTCACTTCAAGAGTTGGTTGGATAGGGAAAATTGGCTTGTAATGTGGCTAACCTAACAGGCTTTGCATGGAATCTAAGGGCTACAAGGATTAAATATTCAAGGTAGGCCATTATAAAAAAAGTATTCTTTGAAATAGGGGCTTTAATACCAAACAAATGCCTCAATCATTTAATCATAAGTACCTCAAACTCTCAAGTTTTGACAGGAATAGATCAAATTCTGGTTAAATCAAGTATGGTTTGGTTCTCTCAAGAAGTGAGGTGAATGTAAAGAATATGAAAATAATGGTTTAGAAGCCTCATAGGAATGTGATTTCAAATATAAAGACAGTGAGATTGGCATGGGAATCAAAATTCAGCAAACTTTTCATGAAATTACTAAATATTTGAACTTGAAACAAAGTCATTTCATCATTAATTTAAGCTTAGTTTCAAGGGGTAAATTGTTTCACTTATTGATATTGATTTAAAAATGGTGATGAGAATAATTTCAGCCCAAAAGTTTCAAAAACACACAGAAAATTGTAAAATAAACACACAAAATTTGAAAAACACACAATTTTTTTTTGGTTTTTTTTAACAGGAAAGAAATTGAAATTACTAAACTAAAAGGTTCCCTCCCCCACACTTAAAATATTGCATTTTCCTAAATGTGAACCTATGAGATGATATATGCACATGAAATGCAGAATTTTTAAATAGGACAAATAATATAAAAGTGAAAGGGTTAGGAATAGCCTGATGTGCTCAAGTGCTGATGGGGTCATGCAGTGTGATAAAATCCACTGCATCAGTAGGAAGTCCCTCAATGTATCTCTTCAAACGTTTCCCATTGACTGTATAGCTCCTTCCAGTGTCCTCTTGTGTTATCTCCACTACACCATAAGGAAAAACATTAGTCAAAACATAAGGACCTAACCATCTGAAATGCAACTTACCAGGAATCTACTTCAGTCGTGAACTGTAGAGAAGGACTTTCTCTCCAACATGAAACTCCCTTTGTTGGATCATTTTTTCATGAGCTGTTTTTGATCTTTCCTTGTGTAGCCTTGAGTTCTCATATGATGATAATCTAATCTCCTCAAGCTCTTGAATTTGCAGCTTCCTTTGGATTCCAGCTTGGGCCAAATCCACGTTGCATTTCTTTATAACCCAATAAGACCGATGCTCGACTTCCACTGGGAGATGACATGATTTCCCAAAAACAATCCGAAATGGGGACATACCAATGGGGGTCTTGTATGCTGTTCTATAAGCCCACAATGCATCATCCAAGCGCTTGCTCCAATCCTTCCTATTTGGCTGCACGGTTTTCTCCAAGATTTGTTTCAACTCATGATTTGAAACCTCAGCCTGGCCATTTGTTTGGGGGTGGTATGGTGTTGATGTTTTGTGTGTCACCCCATACTTTCGAAGGAGGGAAGAAAAATTCCTATTGCAAAAGTGTGTCCCTTGGTCACTGATGATGGCCTTTGGTACTCCAAACCTGCAGAAAATTTGAGCCTTGACAAAATCCACTACAACATGAGAATCGTCAGTCCTGGTGGCCTTGGACTCCACCCATTTACTCACATAATAAACAGCAACCAAAATATACAAAAATCCAAATGAACTAGGAAAAGGACCCATAAAATCAATGCCCCATACACCAAAAGTCTCACAGAATAGTATGGGTTGTTGGGGCATCTCATGTCTCTTAGAAATGTTCTCAGTGTGTTGGCAACGATAGCATGACTTAAAAAACACATGGGCATCATGGAATAATCTAGGCCAATATAATCCAGAGTCCAAAACCTTCCTAGCTGTATGTTGGGGTCCAAAGTGTCCACCACAAGCAAGTGTATGACATAAATGCAAAACAGACTCAAACTCATGATCGGGAACACACCTCATAATGACTTGGTCACTACACATGCGCCATAAGTATGGATCATCCCAAACATAAAATCTTGACTCACTCTTTAATTTTTGGACTTGATGTTTCTTTAAATTTGCAGGGATTTCAGAAGCAACAAGGTAGTTAACTAAATCAGCATACCAAGGATGTGTACCTGAGATGGTATAGAGATGCTCATCAGGGAAAGTGTCCCGAAGTGGTACCTAATCCAAGGTGTCATCCTCTAGTGTGTGAGTAAGCCTACTCATGTGGTCTGCCACCATGTTTTCTGACCCCTTTTTTTCCTTTATCTTGATGTCAAACTCTTGAAGAAGGAGCATCCAACGGAGAAGTCGTGGCTTTGCATCTGGCTTCTTCAGGAGGTACCTCAAAGCTGCATGGTCAGAAAAAATAACTACTTTAGAGCCCAATAAATGTGAACGGAATTTATCTAAAGCGAATATGACAGCAAGAAACTCCTTTTCCGTGGTTGTGTAGTTTGATTGGGCTGAATCCAATGTCCTTGATGCACAGACAATCACATGTGAATGTCCTTCCACCCTCTGAGATAAGATAGCTCCAACCGCGAAGTTGGAGGCATCACACATAAGCTCAAATGGAAGGTCCCACCGTGGGGGTTGTATGATAGGTGGAGTGGTCAGACACTTCTTCAGCTCATCAAAGGAAGTCCTACAAGAATCATCAAACACAAAATCAGAATCTTTTTGAAGTAATCATGACATAGGAAGAGCGATCTTACTAAAATCTTTGATGAAGCGCCGATAAAATCCTGCATTCCCTAGGAAAGATCTAACATCACGCACACATGAAGGATAGGGTAAGGATGAAATAATGTCTACCTTAGATCTATCAACCTCTATCCCATGTTTTGACACCACATGACCTAAGACAATGCCATGCTCTACCATAAATTGACACTTTTCAAAGTTCCGGACCAGATTCTTCTCAATACAATGATTCAACACCTTTCCCAAACTACATAGACATTCATCAAATGAAGACCCATACACTGTAAAATCATCCATAATTACCTCCATGCAGGTCTCAATAAAATCAAAAAAAATACTCACCATACATCTCTGGAAGGTACCTGGGGCGTTGCAAAGTCCAAATGGAATCCTCCAGTAGGCAAATGAGCCAAAGGGACATGTGAATGTAGTCTTCTCCTGATCCTCTGGAGCTATAGGAACCGGAAAATAACCAGAAAATCCATCCAAGAAACAATAGTGTGTTTTCCCAGCTAGTCTCTCGAGCATTTGATCAATAAATGGGAGGGGGAAATGGTCCTTGCGAGTGGTCTGATTTAGTTTCCTATAATCAATACACACATGCCAACTGTTTTTCACCCTCATTGGAACTAAATCATCTTTCTCATTTTTAAAAACAGTAAAACCAGTTTTCTTAGGCACAACCTGAATTGGACTTACCCACTGAGAATCTGAAATGGGAAAGATTATACCTACCTCGAGCAATTTCTCAACTTCTTTTTTAAAAACTTCCAGGAGGGTGGGATTGAGTCTCCTTTGTGGCTTTCTCACCGGTTTAGCCCCATCCTCCAAGAGAATCCTATGCATACAAATAGAGAGGCTAATACCTGATATGTCAGCCAAGGTCCACCCAATCGCCCTGATGTTCTCCCTCAAAATATTCAAAAGATTTTCTTCATATTCAAAAGGGATATTGTTAGCAATGATAACAGGTAATCTCTCACCATTCAACAAGTATGATTATTTCATATTTGGTGGCAATGGCTTGAGTTCTAATGAAGGAGGGTGTAGTATGGATGGAGAAATTGATGCAACAAACATATCTGCACAATGAACATCAGTATCAAAATAAAAATCATCACAATCAGAGAATAAAGCACCAAATCCATCAGCATACTCAATAGCCATGTCATAATCAGAGTTCACATGATCAAAATCAGAATATGATTCCATTTCAAAATCAAATCTTTGAGAGTCTTGTTCCTTAAAAACGGGTGTAGAAGTACTCTTAGACATCAAACTAGAACCAATACTCATAATCTCCCTAAGCATAGGACAATCCAATTCCATGATGTTTTTACTTGGTGGTTCAAAATGGGAGATAACAAAAGCAGAATGGTCCTCTGAGGGGTACTTCATGGAATCCATAACATTAAATATCACAACTTCATCTCCAAACTCCATGGAAAGTGTACCCTCATTGACATTTATGATAGTTTTTGCAGTTTTGAGGAAGGGTCTACCTAAGATAATGGGGGAATGAGAACTTAACTGATCATCCTCCATGTTAAGCACATAGAAGTCTGCTGGAAAGATCATGTCTCTTACCCGAACAAGTACATCCTCAAGAACTCCCGCTGGATATGCTGTAGCTCTATTCACCAATTGCACCACTACTCTTGTTGTCTTCAACTCACCAACCTGCAAGGAAGAGAATACAGAGTGAGGCATCACATTTATTGAAGCTCCTAAATCACAAAGAGCATCAGAGAAGTGCAACTCCTCTATGGTACATGGGATGGTGAATGTCCCGGGATCCTTGCACTTTGTTGGCATTGCTAGAGTTGGTGTAATGAGTTCTGAGACATTCCTTCCAAGGTTGATCCTCTCATTTCCCTTGAGCCCTCTTCGATTGGTACAAAGTTCTTTTAAGAATTTCGCATACCTTGGAATTTGCTTAATGGCTTCAAGTAGAGGAATGTTGATCTCCACACGCTTGAATGTATCCAAAACCTCCTTTTGCATTGCTTCTTCAGCCATATTCTTGGTTTGAACAACCCTGTTTGGAAAAGGAAGGGGTTTAGGAGGTACATCATCAATATTTTTCTTACCTTTATCTTTATCCTTGGATTTCTCATCAGTTGGTATGGAATGTAGCTTCTCTAGAGTAGAGGTGAATCCCAGTGGAATGGTAGGTCCAGATGTATCATTCATTTTCTTCCGACTTCTCAATGTGATGGCACTAACATTCCCCTTTGGATTTGGAGTGGGTTGGGAAGGTAGATTTCCAGAATTCTTACTCACAAGTTCATGGAGGGCGGTGGCAATCTGACTCATTTGAGTCTTCAACTCTCTCAGCTCCGAACCATGACTCTTCAGATCATTCTGTTGATTAAGAACAATTTTTTTCAAAAGATCATCATTGTTAGAGTCTACCTTGTGTTGGATATTCCCTTGTTGCTAACTCGTTGATGTTTGAGCTTCGAATCTCCTTTGGGGTTGTTGGAAACCTTGTTGGTAAGGTGGAGGCTACTAGAAGTTTGGTTGAAAAGGGGCCCTTTGTTGTTGTCCAGAGCCATACCTCATGTCTGACTGATCTTTCCACCCTTGGTTGTATACTGTATCAAACTTCTTTTGGGGATATGGTTGTTGTTGTTGATGCTGAAATGGTCTCCCAGAGAACACTGCTGCACAATCTTCTGTCTCTTGTAGTTGTGGGAAACAGTCAGTTGGGTGGCTTGTCTCAGTGTAAATGCCACATGGCCTTGAAGGAGGGGGTTGGGATGTCTTTTGAGCCAATGCAATCTGCCTCACCATAGTTGTCAATTATTCTAACTTAGTATCAATCAAATGACTTTCAATAAAATAAGGACTTACTTGATGTACTCCTCAAACATGTGGTGTACCTCTATCACCGAATTGTTGAGAGTTTTGGGCCATTTTGTCGATCAATGCTCGTGCAGCTACTGGTGTCTTGTCCACCAATGCTCCTCCAGCTTCAGCATCCACCATTCTCCTCTCCATGGGTGTGAGTCCTTCATAGAAGTACTGGATGAGTAGTTCCTCACTAATTTGGTGATGTGGGCAGCTTGCACACAACTTCTTGAATCGCTCCCAGTACTCATACATTGACTCCCCTTGTGCTTGCTTGATCCCCGATATCTCCTTTCGAATGGATGTGGTCCTTGATGCTGGAAAAAATCTTTGCAAGAAAAGACGTTTCAAATCATTCCAACATGTTACATCTTTAGGTTGCAAATAATACATCCAATCTTTTGCAGCTCCATCAAGTGAGAATGGGAATGCTCTTAATTTTATTTGATCTTCAGAAACATTTCTTGGTTTAAGGGTTGAGAAAACCACATTAAATTCTTTCAAATGTTTATTGGGATCCACACCAGAGAGGCCATGAAACTTTGGAAGTAAGTGAATTAACCCATATTTTAGTTCAAAGTCCGATTCGAGATTTGGGTATGCAATACAATTTGGTTGATAGTTAACATCAGGTGCAGCCAATTCTTGAATGGTTCTATTAAGTTCATTTCCATTGTTTCCAGCCATTGGTTCCTCTTTTAGGTTTGAATTTGAATTTCTTACAATTTCAATGTTTCCAGAAGAGAGGAATTCACCAACTGGTTGAATATTGAAACTTCCCGTAGACTGAGAATTTCTGATTCGAGCACTAAGGCTACGTTCAATCTCAGGGTCAAGATCTAAGAGATCTTCGGGATTAGTTCGTGTCATAGATCAAATAAAAATGAAAAGAAAGAAAGTGGACCATAGTAAAATAAAAATGAGAAGTTTGAGTTGATGGTCCAAAAAGAAGTAGAAGAAAATAAAAGAAGAGGAAGAAAAATCAGATTGGGTACAGAAGGAAGAAAGAAGAGAGGAAGAGAATAAAATGTGAAATAAAATAAATACCTCGAATTGCTTGAAATAATTACTTGCCTCCCCGGCAACGGCGCCAATTTGATAGAGCACTGTCGTGGGTGCCCTCAAATGATTAGTGTAATTTGGGGTACTTAGGTGCAGCAGAGCGGCTGACCAAGGTCGTCTCTCAAAGGAGGAAGTGAATTTAACAACTTATTAGAGGTATTCTAAAAATAAAATAAAAGAGAATAAAATAAAAACACTACTTTAAAGGATTGGGGTTTTTTGTAGTTTATGAATCTAGAAGAAGTTTGCTGGAAGAAGATTGTATAATTTTTTTTGTTTTTAGTTTTGAAATGAATTTCGATTAAAATGACACAATAAGAAGATGTTTTTTTAGAAATCAATTTAAAAGACATAATCGATCTAACTCTACCTCTTCACTTTATTATTAATCATTATCATGTAGATTAAAATTCACTTAATTATGATCCCATAATTTGTTAAATCCTAAACCCTATGAGAATTAACTTTACCACGAAGATGATGTGAATTTAACCCTAGGCTAACTTCGGAACATGCAATCGCAGCACCCTGCTTTGATTGATGTTCTAAGATTAGCTTATAGTCAGTGGTAAATTAAGGCTCATATCCATTCTGGAAATGAGGATTAATTGTGTTTAGGGATTATATTTGAACTCTACAAATTTATCCTGTGTGGTCTTGTATTACCGATTAAGATCGCGCTCTCACAATTTACACAAAATCCCGACCTCGCGTGTTTTTGTGTTAATTGTTCAATTGCTTGCTTAGTTTCTTACAATTTAAAAACACAATTCATGGATCATATTAAGTGAATTAATGTATCTCAATGATTCAAAATAATTAAATGAATAGGGTATAAGATAGATCGATTACTAAAAGACTACTCTTCCATAGGTGGCGTAATCATCGTAGAAGCGTTTTGCATGTGCAAAGGTTTATAATGGGTATAACCCAATAACAATTCTACTCAAGAATTCCAGCCCAAAGAGGAAGATTAAGAGAATAATAAATTTAAACAAAACCGAAGAAAAGAGAAGAAATAAAATAAGAACAAAGAAGTTTATTACACAAATTAAATCAATACAAAATGAAGAAGAGAAGGAGGCTTCGATGAGGGGATCCTTGCTTCAAGAGCTACCCCTCTTACAATGGTTGGAGAATTTGGGTGAAACAAATTCTCCTCTGCCTCCAATCTCTCAATGCACGTCCCAACCCCTCCAAATGAGAAAAAATCCAATTTATAGAGGGTAGGGGAGGAGAGGTTACAAGTGGTTTCAAGTGTGAATGTGGAAATTCGGCCAAATATTTTAATGCAAATTTAACCGCCAATATGACCACCAAAACGCGTGAATTGGCCGGCCTTCCAGAAGGATCAAATGTGAGGATATGGTTCCTCTATCTCCTCTACAAATGTTGGATCAATAAAATCCCATATGTAGGATTTATGGCCGCAATACATAAGCTTATCCATTCTGGAGAGTCCAGCCCACCTTTGACTTTATGGCCCAATTACTCCATTAAAATGCATTCTTGTGATCTAGTGTCCTGAATAACAGTTGTAGAAACGTAAGTTAGGAACACTGTTACAAAATTTCAAATTCATATAATAAATGTAAAAATATTTATCTTCGAAATACTACAGTGAACTATAAAGGGTAAAACTGGAAGTTTCATCAAATATTCAAATGAATGATCTAATCCCAAATATTTTATAAATAAACATATTTAACACAATTTGAGGAAATTATGTCATTTATTATCAATAAAATATTCAATAAAATAGTGTTTTATCAATGAAATAAGACGAATGGATGTTTTTTGAATGAATATTTTTATATAAAAATATATTTTAAAATAAAAATTTATTTTCTCCATAAAAATGTTCTTACACACACACATATATATATATATATATATATATTGTGTAACACTATAATAAACCAATGTTAAGACCCCTCAGTAGCACAACCCGACATATGAACCTTAATTCCACTAGATGTATGAAATTCTTCCATTATGGTGTCACTAATATAGTAATGGGTCCCTCCAAATATTGTTCCCCTACCTCAAATAAGGGAATAAATGACTGTGATGTCGATATTGTTGTGTATAACTCTTCTGATGTTGGAAGCTCAATATTCAGTTCTACAAGTGCATCCTCATACCACTAAGTAGAGGAATTACTATTATGATATGTGGGGATAGATGTAAATGATTGTAGAGGAATGAATAGAGAACCTGGTGATGGAAAAAACGTGGTATCAAGGAATTAATTGCAGACGCACATGTCGCCCAAGATCTGGAGAAGCTGTGATATCATATCCAAGTCTCACATCATTGATGGTAAATAGATTCCAACTAATAAATATATATGAGATGAAAATATATCAGATGTATGAGTAGATATATATGGCACATATACCTCTCCCAAATTTTCAATATCATCCATTTTTTGTTTAGGATCCTTTCAAGATCATCCATTAGAATATGTTTCCATCTCTATCATCTAACTAATAGTGACGGTGAAGGTGAATTATCCTAAGTCAGAACAATATGCACATCACCATCCCCAGCTGCCTTAGTTGGAGCATTTGGATTAGGATATATTTGTGGATCCTCTTCATAGATAATATGTTCTATTAAATGGAGACGTTCTCTAAGATCTATTGAATCTAGGTGAACTGAATATTACCTAAAAAATTCATCATCTTAAGGATCAATCATATGAATAATTAAATCATGTTTTTTGTACTGTAAATGAAGTAAAATTAAAATTCATGTGAAACTTGACCAAAAAAAATAATAAATGTTAATAAACATAAAAAATGATGAATTTATATCCTATGGAATATAAGGTGCATGATAGTGTTTCCTCAATACCAATTTGTATAATATCTTTGATCAGCTAATTGGAATCATGCTAGAGGATATTCATGATGAGAGATATTATATTGGGAAGAAATTTCCCAACACTCAAGATAACGTGAATGATGCTGTGGAAAATTAATCTCCTATCTACCAAAAAGCATAATAAAATGCAATCCATCAACCTATAATGGTGTAATGAGGATATATTTTATATAGCTAAACTATCACATCACATGATCTGGCTGGTGGCACTAAATGATGTGGAAGAGGATGAGTGACACCACTACACCATGATCTCAAACAAAATATGTCCATTATGGTGGAAGTGGTGCATAGAAAAATAAAATATACAGTTTCCATGTAATGTAAAATGATAACTCAAAAAATAATTCTTAAATTATCACAAAAATGTTAAATGGATAATATTAAAATATCTAATAAAATTACTAAAAAATATTTTTTCAAAAAAATAAACATAATGTATAACATATATCAGCGGGATTTATAACATCAAAAAACTATCAAAATATTTGAAAATTATGCCTTAGTAAATGTATCTAATGCTGATCTTGACTCCACCTGGTAAAAATAGAATGTACAATAAGTAACATCTTGTTACCTTCTTTCAAGAATTTATCATATCTCATTTTTTCCTCTTTGTCTGGGTGTGTTCTATGCCTTCTAATGACAGAGGGTTTTTTCTAGGAAAAATGAAATAATGTTCATGGATTTATGTTTTTTGGAATTAATGGTTTTTTTCTATAAATGTGAAAAATAATTGAGATTATTTGTTTTGGTTAATTGTTTACAATTGTTATTTTTCTATATGTTTATGTAGAATATACCTTATAAAAATTTTCACATCATGAATTGTTTACACAATGTGAAAATTTTTCTAGGATGATTCCATGAACTGGTGCAAATTAAGAAAATTTTAAAAGACATAAAACTGGTTCACATCATGAAATGGTTGATTGGTATATTATTTAACTAATATAATTCATTTTTTTTGGTATATATGCATTCAGTGGATTTCAAGTCTTGAACCCAGTATTCATGTTATACAATTTGATAGTCCTGTAGGTTTTTATGCGCAACACATATAATTATTTTTCATCTGATGTGAATGAACCTATCTCAAAAGATCAGAGATATCCTAGTTTATTTTGGGGATATTTTCTCTATTCGATTCATTTCATTAAGCGATTGATATTTTTTGTAGTTTCACTGCATCACTCTTTATAAGTGATATTTCTACTTCCTTGTTTTCATTGGTCTCCACAGTGCCATTGCACTATGTTTCCATATTAGTTTGTCTTTTCATGTTGATCTTTCTTGATCCTTTCAAGATCTATTGTGATATCTTCCTCCATAGGTTGACCTTTGTGTTGGTTAGGGTGTAGAGTGTGAGTTCCTCAATGTATGTGTTGTTTTTTCCTCTTTAACAAACATTCATCTTATTTAATTGATTCTGATATAGAAGGATTAATTCAAGGCCCCCCATTTTTTCTCTATGTTTGTTTATACTGGTGGATGTCGTTGTGGGTGTGTGTATCCCAAGATTATGGTAGGTGGTTTCATCTCAAGCATGTTTTTGATTAACCTTGATTTGTATGGTTTTGATAAAACAAATTATAAATATAATGTAATAATTGATTAATTTATTTTTTTGTGTGTGGAAATGGGTTTCTAAGAAAGGATTATTTTCCCCATATTTTAGTAAAATGAAATGGTGAATTCAAACCATTTTGAAATGGATTTATGAAATGGTTTTAAAAGCATGGTTTTGATGAAATTGATTGGAAAATGTATCACATGCGAAGCATTGGGTACTTAAGTGGATGGTATAGTAATAGGCCTCATCCATTGATACTGTCAATGGTCATGAGGTGTTCCTCTTCTCCCTAGGAATGTTGTTAAAGGTACTTTTTAGACCCGCTGGGAGGTTTGATTTTTGTGATTTCTTTTACTATATATATTCAATTCGTAGATCTATATAATTGATACGTGTGATTGTATATTTTTGGGTAAGGGTGATCAAGATAGCATAACCTCTATTAATCCTTTAAGTGATTTTCCTATGATTACGGTTTTTACTTCTTTGGATTTTATATGATTTGTGATACAAGATTTGACAGATTTAATGTATGTGATATTCTTCAAAAAAATTCTAACTTTATTATTTGTAAATGTTGTAAAACATATTTTTATTTATCATGATTTTGATATAAATATTTTTTAGCTAATTATCATTCCTTATTTTATTTAAATATGATCATTGTTTGGATTTTTGTATAGAGTCTTGTTAGGGAACACCTGTTTGGGATCCTTCTAAGCTTATTTAGATCATACCTTGAACACCCATTTGGAAATGAATATAAATTATTATGTAATTCAACGTAGGAAAGGTAAATGAAACACAATTAGGAGGAGAGGTTTTTTTATGTTTACTCTAGGAATCTAGTTGTGGGATGGTGGGAGTTTTCCCAAGATATCACATGGATTAGTTGCTTTAGTTTTATTTTTTTACTTTGTTTTTGGAATTGTATCATAAATATTGTTTAGCTACTTTTGAGTTTTATCATTTCTATCATTTCCTTTTTTCTATGATAAGTATTTATTATTTTACTCTTCTATTTTTTCTTCCCCTCATGTATATATATTTAATATTTTCTGCTTTAGGTTGGGTGAAATATTTATCTATGGTTGTTGTTGATTCTATGGAACTAATCACTAGCCTGTGGAGTTCGATAATTACCTTAGTTTTTATGTCGGATCAGGTAGGGTACTGGGTTTTGAGGACATCTAGCTCAGTTCAGTATAGTCTAGTATCGATGGTGTTCGTTCTATGATTTTGGATGTTGGTAAACTGGAGATAGGATTGTTATTACTTGAGAGATAGGTTATGGTAATTTTTTTCGGAGAGCTCTTATCTTGATGAAACTCAAGATTCCATGGCATTTTGGTATGTATGTATCATGTTTTGAGTTCATGATCATAGTCTCAGTTCCTTATTATGGTATTATAGTTAGAACTGAGAATATCTAGTTGTTTGATTGTCACTTTTGTTATGGTGTGTAGTGGTATGCCTTTAAGAAGTATCCCACTGGACCCTCATGAGATTTTAGTTGATACTCCTCAAGTTAATCCACCTTTAGATCATAATATTATTAAATTTATCACGTAGGTAGTTTTTATTATAGGCCAAAATGTACTTCATTTCTAGAAATCATTCTTTGAGGTATACCTAGAAGATGGAGGAGAAAGGGATCGATCAAAAGATTTTTTACGCAGTAATCCACCATCTTTTTAGGGTACGAGTGAGACCCATGAGGTGAATGAATGGAAAGACATGATTTATCTTATATTTTACATCCTAGATACATATGAGAATATCAAGGTAAAGTTTGCGGTGTTCGAACTTGAGGGTCCCGGTGAGCAATGTTTGGATTCCATGGTACAGGTGGAAAAACAAATGGTCTTGGACTGGAAGGGTTTCAAAACCCACAAAGTTTAGTAGTTTTTTCCGTAGTCATTATTGATAGGGAATTATATGGAGGTCCTCTCCTCATAATAGGGAAGGCATTTGTTGTCAACAAACACCAATTGGTCCTTGAATCTAGTTTGTTTTTCTACAGGGTAGTAAAGAATGATTTGATAAAGGATACAAACTACCTTCAGGGTTTGCGACCAGATATCAGATTGTAGGTCTTTACGATGATTCTTTCTAACTATATAGAGAATTTAGAAAATATAATGATGGAAGGTATGGATATTCCAGAAAAGGTAGGTTATTAGGACCCTTCTCTTCCTCCAAATGGCTACTACAATGGAATGCATCAGAGGATGATTAAGTGGATTGATCATCATAGGAGTAGTGAGGATGTATCCCAGAAGTGATCCTATTATACAACTTCAGTTATATCTAGTAGTGTGTTATTGAATTTCTATCAGTGTGGAAAGGTTGGGCACACCCTACATTTATTTTCTACACCTGTGAATATGTGTAACATTTGTGGACTCTATGTCCATATATTTTGTTTACATATTTCTATGTTTATTCTTTATTATAGTCCATGATTGTCAGTCCCAAAGGCTACTATGGTGAAATAAGATTCCTTAAAGTCTACAAGTCTTCATCCATAGTCCTCAGGATTGAATCACCTTTATGTAGTGGATGAGTTTCTAGTGAAAGTATATGTGGGTCCAGTAACACTGAGAGGTAACATATTTATTGTATCATAAATAGTTATATTATTATTTGATACAAGTTCCTACCAATAATTTTATCTTCCATTTTTATGGATATTCTTAAACATCCAATGGAATTCAAGTCAATTTTGTTGTAGTTAGAAAGACCTCTTGGAAAGATAATTTAGTTTGGGTTTCAGTTTCCTTCTTATTCACAGTTGATAGAAGATGTAGAGTTAGTCTTCAATTTCATCATTATTGGTCATGATCTATTTAATTTCATCCTCAAGATGGATTGTAATATCACTAATCGTGATTTTTTTTATTGTTATCATCAATGTGTCTCCATTTTTATGGTTGATTAGAGCACTCAGGTGTTTCAGGTAGACTGGGATTTGAGGTTAGGTCATACATTACCTTCCCACCCAGATCTCAGGAGTTAACTATCTACTCTTGTAGTTGATCCATATGATGTTTCCTTTTTGGGTAATATTCCCTTTATTATTAGGGAATTCTATGGTGTTTTCTCAAATGATTTATTTAGTCTTCCTCTAAATAGGTATATAGGGTTTAAAATTGATCTAGTTCCAGATATTCAGCTGATCTCAATACCATCTAATCCTATGGTTTTAGAAAAGTTGAACGATCTCATAATTCAGTTTGATGATCTAATAGAAAAAGGTTTTTTATACCCTAGTGTTTCACCTTGGGAAACCCAAATTCTCTTTTCCAAGAAGGCTTATTTTTTACTTTTTTTATATGTGTACTATTAGAATTTAAAGCAAGTAACAATTAAGAATAAGTATCCTTTCACTTATGTGGAAGATTTTTGTGACCAATTAAAGGAGTAATAAAGTTTTTGAAGTTCAATCATAGGCCTTGTTATCATCATCTCATATTTTTTGAGTTTTATAAACCAAAGATGGCTTGTAAGATCATGTATGGCCATTATGAATATCTTGTGATGTCGTGTGGATTAACTAATGATCCTGTAGTTTTTATGGATTTAATTAATTACATATTCTATGAGTATCTCAACACTTTTCTGGTACTGTTCATGGATGATATTTTGGTTTATTCACGCTCTAAGAAGTAGAATGATTAATATTTTAGTGTAGTTCTTAAAATCCTAAGGATTAACCACTTTTATGGAATACTTTTGAAATGTGGATTATGGATCCAAGATGTGATGATCTTGGGGAACAAGTTTTATGAGCATGGATTATCAATTGATCCAAAGTAGTTGAAGTTTGTCATATGATGGGAAGAGCCACAAAGCATCTTTGATATTCAGAGCATAATTAGTATTATTGGGAATTATCAATGATTCATCAATGATTTATTGAAATTTGTATCCCCATTGAATCCTCTTACCATTAATGTGGTGAAAATAATATGGGATTAACTGTGTCAAACTTATTTTAAGGAAATGAAATGTCTTCTAACATCAACTCATATTCTAATCTTACATGGGCATGTGGTTTTCTATGATTCTTATTATGATGGTTTGGGTTTTGTGACAATTCATGATGATCATGTGTCGGAATATTGATCTAGATAGTTTTTACCTCATTATAATAAATACCCAAATAATGTTTTAGAGTTTAACATAGTTATGAGTGATTTTAAATATTATAGGAACTACATTTTTGAGAGAGGTTCTCAAAACATTCAGACCATAATAGTATAATCTATATATTTTATCAAAATGACATGAATCATAGATCAAGGCAGTGTGTTGAGTACATTCATACAATTGAATTCAACATAACCTAAACCCTAGAGAATAGGAATGACATTGTTGAACCCCTTAGTAGAAAAGTACCATCACTTTCTATTTTAGAATTAAAGGAGGATTGGAACCTTATAGGGATCTTTACTTAGTTGTACCTAGATGCTCAAAAGGATATTTTATATATTATTTTGACCAATTTTGAGATATCACCATCTATTATTGAATCTATTATGTAGTATTAACACTAAAATGATAAATTCATAGGATTTTGAGAAACCCTCTATGGTGGCGATACCTTTTCAGGTTAGTCTCTCTCTTATGTAATTGAATTCTCCATTTTAGTGATTGGTTTTTCATCCCAGTATCTATGAGAATATCAACTTTGATTGACTTCTAGAGTTCTTCATGGAAAATTCATAGAATAACTAAAAATATTAATTATGACATGATATAATGATTTATTGGCTGATAATGATGTGTAAAATTTCGAATTATGTGTCACAATGTGACACCTACAAATAAGTAAAGATAAAGAATCCAAAACCTTCTGGTTTACACCAAACTATTCTGGTGCTGGTTTGAAAATGGAAAGTGGTTTCCATAAACCTTATTATTGGCATAAAAATGGATTCTCTGAGGGAGGAATACTATATAGGTTTTTATTGATTGGTTGAAAAGGATAGTTCACTTCAATTTAATTAGGGAAAACACTAAGGTTGATGAAGTAGGTAAGTTGTATGTGTTGGAGGTTGTGAGGTTACATAGGATTCTCTATGCCATTGTTTTGGAAAGTGTTAATAGGTTTCCCTCATGGTTCTAAAAGTGTTCCTAGGGGGTGATGGGGAATCACGTCAAGTTGATTAAAACTTACCAATGACAGATAGATGTTTAAATGGAGCATGGCATTCAGATCATGGTGGGTGTACGCTGATCATGTGTATTAGATTTTATTGAATCATATGATATCCATATTGTATAGGTTGAGTCTGATTATAAATAAAATTATTATTCTTTTTTCAGAATGGATCCCTTTGATGTTTTGTATCCTCTCTCATGAAATTATCCTAGTTTTTTAGTCATATGTGGGTGATGAAACTTTGGTAGGACCAAGTCTTGTTTAGGATACATTATAAAGGATTCATTATATACATCATCTTATGGATATAGATCAGAGTCATTAAAAGTTTGACATAGATATTTTTCTTCATCATTTGGATTTTTCCATTGGTGATCATGTTTTCTTAATAGTTTAGTCTCAATTCAGTCATTGTCAGTATGGAAAATAGGGAATGTTAACGTGAAGATATATTGGACCATCTTAGATCCTTGAGCAGCTTTGGAAGGTTTCTTATCGGTAGTAATTTCTAGTTCATGGAATGTGTGTTTAATATGTTTTCCACATATCTCATCTCATAAAATAAAATCCTAATACCTCCCACATTATGAGTTGGTAAGAAATTGAGTTCGGGATAGATGTTTCTATTGTAGAGAAACCAGTGAAGATCATCGACTCTCTGGGACATTTCTTGCATGGGAATTTGATTTTATTGGTCTGAGTATTATGGTGGCATGGATTATATTCTCATGATACATAATAGCGTGAGTCATCAAAGAGGGAGTCATGGCCCCACCTCTTTCAAGAAACTATTTATCCGCATGACTTCCCATTGATATAAAGCCTTATAATAGGGAGTTTGTAACACCCATTTAACTTCTTTCAAGAATTTATCATATCTTTTTTCTTTTCAATCATGGTTTGGGTGAATTTTGGGCCTTCTAATGATAGAGATAGTTTTTTAGTGTAATGGACCTAATTTTCAGGGACATATGTTTTTTTAATTAATGGAGATAGGATACAAATGTGAAAAAGGATTAATTGGGTATTCTATATGGTTTAGGTTGAGATAGGGAATATTTATAAGTGTTTATATAGAATCTTACAGATGGGAATTTTCATATCATGAAATGGTAAAACAATGTAAAACCTTTGATGGGATGATTCCATGAACTGTTATAGAGCATGAAAATTTTAAACAGTGGGAAAATGCATCACATTCGAAAATGGCTTATCCATGTTTTGTTTAAACTCAGGAGACACATTTTTGATCTATATACATTCTATGGATTTCACATTTTAAACCCATGATTCATGTCCTGTAATGTTCATGGAATGTAAGGTTTTATTCACCTCACATATAATTATTTTTCATTCAGTGTGAAGGCTCCTGTATTGAATCCTTGGGTCTCTCGCAGTTGACTTTGGGGATCTACTCTCTTTCCCGATAATTTTGTTTGATGATTGAACTTCATTGTAGTTACACTAAATCTCTCGGGGTATGTGATATGTGTGGTTCATCATTTTTTTGGATGCATAAACAATGTTGTGATATATTTTTAGATCCATTGGTCTTGTCATGTTAATCCTTCTTGATCCCTTTTAGATCTTTTGTGTGATATTCTTTCGGAGGATTTACTTTGTGTTGGTTAGAGTATGGCGCGTGAGTTTCAGGAGGTATGTGTTTTTTTCATCCCAATAAATCATTATCTATTTCATTTGATTCTATGATGGAAGGATTGATTCTAGCTCCTCAATTTTTGTCTTTTCATTCTTCCATGTTGGTGAATCTTATTGTAGAAATGTGCATCCCAAGATTGAGGGAGGTGGTTATGTATCTATCATTTGTTGGATAAATCAAAATTTATCTAATTTTGATACATTTTTTTAAATAAATACCATGATTGATTGATTTATTTGTGAGTTTTTAAAAATTGGGTTTTGAACAAATATGGGGTTCCCCTTTATTTGGTAAAAGGAAAAGTTATTTTCAAAGCATTGTTAAAGGGATTTATGAATTTTTTTCAAAGGATGGTTTTGATGAAGTGATTAAATAATTATATCACATGTAAATCCTTGGTTACATAGTTTAAAGGTGTTGTAATAGGACTCGTCTGTTGAAACTATATCGGGGTTAACTCATGGGGTGTTCCTATGCTCCCTGGGCCTGTGTTCTAAGGACTTGTTAGACTTGTTGGGAGTTTTACATGATAGGGTTTCATCTTATCTCTAGATTTTACACATATATCTAGAGACATAATGAATGTGATTTCATAGGTATGGGTATGAGGTTTTAGGATATCTTGGACTATAATTATCCTTGGTGTGATTTACTTGTTATTATTATATGTAGTAATTTTTATTTGATATGATATACGATACATGCTTTGACTTCTTTGATGTATGTGGCATTATTTGAACATATTTCACCTAGTTTATATGGAAATAAAGATAAGGGGATTTATTTACAATGATTTTTATATAAAAATGGTTTAACTTGTTATCATTCCTTATCTTCTTTAAATTTGAGAATTTTTGGATTATTGTAAAAAGACTTGTTATGGAGACCGGTGTGTGATCCTACTATGACTATTTAGCTCACACCCAATGCACCACTTCAGCAATGCAAAAAACTTGTTATGTCCTTAAATTAAGGGAAAGGAAAGGCATCACAATGAGGTTGTGTGGTTTTTGTTAGCTATTTTTGGGTATCTGGTTGTTAGAGAGTGGGAGTTTTCCCATTGTATCACGTGGAGTGGCTATTTTAGTTCTAGTTTTCCTTTGTTGTTGGACTTGTATCTTGGAGGTTTTTTATGTAACATCCCAGGTAAATTAAGAATAATATATTTTCATATTTATTAATATTTTTGAATTAAATATTAATTTTACTTTAAAATGGTTTCTATGTTCGATAGCATACCTGATACGAAACAACGGGTTTCATTGAAATCTTACGTTGCATAATAATAATATAATATTATTATTTTAAATAGTAGTTAACTCCTAGCCGTTGTGTAACACCCCGAGATTTTATGAAAAATATTCTTTTCAATAATGTCCTATGTTGTACGCTACACCAAAAGGAGCTTTCACAACATGTATCCTTGACTTTCCTTGCATTACACGAAATCGCGACCTTCCTCGATAGCTTGCGTCGTAGGCAATACCGAGTTTCACTAAACAATGATATGCTATTAAAATATTATTAAAACTAACCGTTATGAATAGTAATAACCACCTTTTAAAATTTTAGAAATTTTAGCTCTCAAAATGGACTTCATTTTTGGATTCTGAGTATCGAATTTACCCTAAGGTGAAATTTTGGTACCTTTCGGATAACTTTCATATTCTGATGAATAGTGAAAATTACTAAATTTTAATTAAAAAGTACTTTTTTAATAGAAATAATTAATAGTGATAAATTATTAATTTGAGTGGTTTTAAAGTATATTTAAAATATATTTTTACAATTTAATACAATGTTGGTCATTGGATGTAATTCTACATTTAAACCAGACATAAACAAGTGTCAATCTTTTGATGATTATTATCTCTTAAAAACACGCTATTTGTTTTGACGACGGGAATTAATTTTTAAATTAATTAATGCAACTAATATGTTTTGAATTTTGTAAAATAGACATCATTTTTTGAGTTCATAATATCAAATATAGCTTAGGCCTAATTTTTGGTATTTTTCTGAAAACTTTCATTTTTTAATGAATAGTGAAACCACTAAGTGGTAGTTAAAAAAAATGAATTTTTCATAAAACTTAATTTTACCACTTATATGAGTGGAATTTAAAAAATCCAAGAGACACAGTTGATGTCAGTAAGTAACATGTGGTTCAATGAGATGAAAATAATTTTTTTGGTGAATAGTAACTTTTTACTTTTTTTACCACGGTTAACAGTAAATAGGGTAATTAAGGGTAAAAATGATATTATTATTACCCTAACACATGTCCTAATTCTATTGGACAAGTTTGATTCGACCAAAAATAAACTTAGGAATAAAATATGACCATTTAGGCCCACTTGGATTAGATTAGGACATTTATTATTAATTTATTAAAAGAAGGGTTAAAATAGTTAAAATCAAAGTTTAATAAGTATATCATTTTTAATATGGGGTTATACATAAGATAAATTAAACTATAAATATTAATTAGAAATATAAAAGTATTTCCTACATAATGGTATTTTATTTGTAATTTTTAGACATTAAATAATTTAATTTATTTATGACACAACGATGATGCAGTAATTATCTTATTAATGAAATATTGACATAATTGATCTTATAAATACCCAAATAAATATAATTTGAGACTTTTTATGAACTAAAATAATTTTATAGGTTAATATGACATGTTAGGATTGATTTAATTAACTTTTGTCTAAGTAATCATTCTGTTATGAGTTTCAAAAAAATCAACTATTAAATAGTGTCAAAATTGACATAAAATAGTTTTTAAAACAAATATTATATTATTAATTGTTATTTTATTCCTAAAAATCTAAGGTTAGGCCAAATGACTTAGATAAGGTTATATATATTAATAAAACACAACTTGGGGGTCGCTTGGATGTATATGGTAAGTTTATTAACTATATAATATAAAAATACAAAGTGACATGGTAAATGTCAATCTAATTAACTAAGAGTTAAAACTAAAAGATAAGGTTAATATAGGAACCTAAACTTGTCTAAATTATATTGGATGAGAGGATTTCGACCCATCCCCACCTTATATTCTAAATAAATCCATTTGAAGCTATTTAAAACCTAATTTGACTTTATAATAAAATAATAGTTTTAGTTATTCCAAAGGTACCCCTCTCCTCCCTTATAAAAGGGCACCTCCTCCCACTCTTCCTAACACCACTTTGAGCCTTCAAGCTCGGCCAACCCCTGCAAAATTCTCTTCTCCACTTCCCTAGAAATATTCTAGAGGTTATGGTCTTCCTCAAAGACCAATTTTAGTGCCCTAAAGGGAGATCTCAAAGAGGCGCTTCAAAGAAGAGGTAATGTCCATTACTGATTCTTTTATCTTTATTTCTTCTTCCACTTCTTCTTCTTAGGTTGTTTAATTATGAAGTAATAACATCAGTATCACTAATATACTGATATTTTATTACAAGTATGAAACAACCCTATTTCACCATCTATCCATCCTATGGAAAACGAAATCACTGCGCGTGCGTACGTACGGAATACCGTCTCCACGCCGTGGTGAAATCTATTTTCCACCACCACCTTACTTGGATGGGTATAATGGTGTAAATAATGACTATATATGACTATTATAAGGTGATATTGATTCTGAAATAGTATACGTACACTCCAATACAATTCCACGATCATAGGAACAATATCATCACTCGTGCGTACGTACGGAATACCGTCTCCACGATGTGATGCGACTCGTTCTGCATGATCTTCATTTCATAATGATTATATAAATGAATTGAATGAATGAATATGATATATATTACACTAATACCATTCTGGAAATGAGGTATCTATAACCTAAAGATAAGAATAAGAATTTATTCGACAAAACATGCATAAGAACAAAAAGTAATAAACACCCGAATAACAAGTAGTAATGAAATATTACTAATAATAAGCTAAGAATATGACCATATATGATATCATAAAAATAAGTATGATTATTTAATAAGTCAATAACATTATTTAAATCATTATACAGGAGGTTCGGACACTTACGAAGCAAATCGGATCTAAGGTAAGGGAAATATCACAATCTCATTTTTATCCGAGATTATTTTACTTTGGTATTTACTGGGGTGTATTTTATCATCCACATCCATGTTTCCTCAATATATAATATTATTTCCATCCACCTACAATTTTTTAAATCCAATTTTACACTTCGGTGAGTTTTTAGTAAAGGATATGAAAGGAATCTTTTGTCGTTTTTTGTACGAAGTACTTTTTGACTTTTCCGACAAAAGTACGAAGAATGCTTTTTTTAACTTATACGGCATGAATGGATTTTTAAAACATTATTTCCAAGAAGACTCCTTTTCAAGTTTTCAAGTTTATTTTTAATCAACTTCTTTTAGTTTAAAATTTTATGACATGTCAATAAAGTAAAAGTGTTTTTGAAGTAGAAAGGATATTTTCCTCAAGAATGGAGTTCAAGTGTTTTATCAAAATTATCTTCCATCTAAGATAATAAAGGGTTATGTTTCTATCTCTATTATTACATGGATTTGATTATGTTGTGAGGTAAATATTTTTATGAATTCCTTTACCTTATATGAATTGTTTTATGATGTCACGATGTTTAAGATTCCCATTTTTATTACATGGGTTATGAAATGATGTATGATTTATGATTTTGTGGCACACATAAGAATGGTATCATTATGAGATGGGTGGGACCTATATCTCCCTCCAATGCATTGGGTAAAGATTTTATATCCCATGAGATAGACATGGCTGGAATGGTAGGTTATACCAGTTCAGTGAAGCAGGACTGAAACGAGGGTAACTCGGTTAAGAAATGGACTTTGTCCACTAAGATAGTCTTGGAAATGAGTCTTGACTAATAAGAAATGATTCTCTATGATTGTGTGTGTATGACACAAAGTTTCATGTTGTAAGTTATGATTATTGGTATTTCATTTCACTACTATGATTTATCCTATGTTATGAAATTATGCTCTCTTTTGCAGGCTAAGATTTCCAAAATGTTATGTTCTTATGAATATGATGTGATTGGTATTTCTTTTGTTTACCCTTACTAAGCATTTGAGCTCACCCTTTTATGTTTTCTTTTCCCCAGGATATAAAGAAAGGTTTTAGGTAGAAAATAGGAAGATATTTATGGGATATGTTGAAGATCTTTCACCACGATTAGAAGATTATATTCCGAGTTTCCAAAGACACTAAACTATTACGATCCTTGTGTGTGTGTTTTTGTTATTTACTAAGTATTCCGCAAAAGTAATGTAATGTCAATGTACGTCAGGCTTCGGGTCTCTACAGTTGGTATCATAGCCAAAGGAGGTAGGAATGTATCCGATCCTTGGGAACTCTCACTTGTGAGCATTGGACGAAGCATGGCTCTCCGCCCAAGGGCTTCATGAGGAAATGGCTACCACTGGGGATGGTGGTGTGTCCCGCCCAGGGGGTGTATCCACCCATGGAGTGCCCTGACAGGTATCAATTATAGTCCACTGGAAGTAATTCCATACCGCTACAGTTGGTATCAGAGGAAAAGTTTAGTCAACCTTTGGAAACTAGGATGCGAAAATGTTAGTGAGATCCCTAGAGATATTTCTAAGGTATGTCTAGGGATGCCCCTAAGGATAAGTATACGTATAGGATATAGTCCTAGAACTATGGTAACGATCTTAGAATTTGACCGAAGATGTTAGATATTGAGGGTAATCCCCCTTTACTATGTTGTATTCTCTAGCATGATTTTTGCCTCTCACAGAATTATTTTTGTGTTTTAGTTAATGGAGGGAACCAGAAGGAATTCGGTTAACATTGAATCCAATGGACAAATTGGTGACTATGAGAAAAAAATTGTGTAATGCCTAGAGAGAAAGATATTGTGATTATGCCGAATCAGTCATCGCGATATATGATCAACAAGGTGAAATTTAGTGGTATGCCTAATTCATCAAATAAGAGGAAGATATACTTTTATACATGTTTGTATGTGGAGGAGCATAAAGAAAGGAAGATTGAGATTTCTAAAGAAGGGAAGAAGAACCTCGAGGAATACCTCAAATGGAGGGAAAAATGTTATCTGTGTGGAGAAAAGGTTCATAGAGTGACAGACTGTTATACAGTTCAATGTCTTATTTGTGGAGAACATGGGCATTACCCAACTCAATGCCCTAACCTAAAAAGTTACTTCTAAATCAAGGAAGGAATTATTCCAAGACAATCATTGAAGAGGATGGATTGAAGTGTTTATGTATTGTTATTCAAGAATAATGTTGTTGAGGTACTTTTATGGATTATTAGAATATTTTTGTATTAGTCTATTGTGGTTTTCAATAATTTTATGGTACTGGTAACCATGGAAAGTGATTGAGATATTTTTAGAAAAAAGATGATATGCGCATAATGAAGGGATAAGGAAAAAATGAAATGTTTGACAGTATTCATGAGCTCATGATTGATATAAGGACTAAGTATATAGAATTTTGAGGATTTTGGTATGTGGAAAGAGTTATCTTTTGACAGCACTCATGTTTTCACTAAGATTAAATAGGTATTCATTTTTCAAGAGATTACATGATTATGGTATTCACAGGACTGGAATGTGACGAACAAGATATTTGAGGGATAAATGATGGCATTCACGTGATCATTTTCTCTATACTATGAGCTAAGACCGAAGTATTTTAGATAAGCCTAAAGATTGGAATGGATTATGTTGGACATAAGTTAGTATTGTTTAAGGATAAAAGTTTTTTTCGATATTATTGATGGGATGTTATAGTAATGTAGTTTTAGAAAAAGGACAACCTACAGGACGGGCGACAACCCATCGCGTCGGACAAGGCTGTGGGAATCGAACCCACAACCGAAGTGCGACTGGCCTTTATCGCCTACCACTGGCCTACAGGAAGTCCCTGTTTAGTAGAAACTAGTTTTATTATATTAAGTAGTATGATATATGAAGTATAAGTCTATTTTAGGAACCATATATGATTAATCTCACTATAGATGGACTTATGTATTTTTTGATAACTTTTCTAACCTTTTGTTTGAGACAGATGGAATGACCCATCATTCTATCACATGATCTGCTAACACATCATGAATGACAAATTCAACTTCATTTCTTTAAGAGATGAAGTGGAAATTGTCCAAAGAACGATAAATGGTGAGACTATACCAAAATCACGAAAGTATTTCTTCTAATTCCAATTTCATCAACTTTAGGGAAATGATCTTGAAAACCAAAAATGGTGTCCTAGTGCTCTTATATCTGATGAATCAGATGGTACCTTAGATCGTCACAAATTTATGGCTTTGTGATTGCTGGCTTTTCCATAGCCATGTTCTCTACCACTCTCCATCAGAACATGATGGTTATATTTTTCTTCCATATCCATATTTTCACCTATGTGGAAACCCAGTGATTAGTTTATTTGGGTAATCGTTACATTCCATACTTTAGTTTTTAAAGCCACGTTTTGGTATTCCTTTTTATGATGTGGGTTTCTATTAAAGAAACTTTTGAGTAGTAAACCATTTATAACCCCGACGAATTTCGAGGGCGAAATTCATTTTAAGGGGGGTAGAATATAACACCCCGAGATTTTATGAAAAATATTCTTTTCAATAATGTCTTGTGTTGTACGCTACACCAAAAGGAGCTTTCACAACACACACCCTTGACTTGCCTTGCATTACACGCAATCACGACCTTCCTCGATAGCTTGCATCGTAGGCAATACTGAGTTTCACTAAACAACGATATGTTATTAAAATATTATTAAAACTAGCCGTTATGAATATTAATAACCACCTTTTAAAATTTTAGAAATTTTAGCTCTCAAAATGGGCTTCATTTTTGGATTCGGAGTATCTAATTTAGCCTAAGGTGAAATTTTGGTACCTTTCGGATAACTTTCATATTCTGATGAATAGTGAAAATTACTAAATTTTAATTAAAAAGAACTTTTTTAATAGAAATAATTAATAGTGATAAATTATTAATTTGATTGGTTTTAAAGTATATTTAGAATATATTTTTACAATTTAATACAATGTTGGTCATTGGATGTAATTCTACATTTAAACCAGACATAAACAAGTGTCAATCTTTTGATGATTATTATCTCTTAAAAACATGCTATTTGTTTTGATGATAAGAATTAATTTTTAAATTAATTAATGCAACTAATATGTTTTGAATTTTTTAAAATAGACATCATTTTTGAGTTCATAATATCAAATATATCTTAGGCCTAATTTTTGGTATTTTTCTGGAAACTTTCATTTTTTGATGAATTGTGAAACCACTAAGTGGTAGTTAAAAAAATGAATTTTTCATAAAACTTAATTTTACCGCTTCTGTGAGTGGAATTTCAAAAATCCGAGAGACACGGTTGATGTCAGTAAGTAAAATTTGGTTCAATGAGATGAAAATAATTTTTTTGGTGAATAGTAACTTTTTACTTTTTTTACCACGGTTAACAGTAAATGTGGTAATTAAGGGTAAAAATGATATTATTATTACCCTAACACATGTCCTAATTCTATTGTACAAGTGTGATTCGACCAAAAACAAACTTAGGAATAAAATATGACCATTTAGGCCCACTTGGATTAGATTAGGACATTTATTATTAATTTATTTAAAGAAGGGTTAAAATAGTTAAAATCAATGTTTAATAAGTAAATCATTTTTAATATGGGGTTATACATAAGATAAATTAGACTATAAATATTCATTATAAAGATAAAACGATTTCCTACATAATGGTAGTTTATTTGGAATTTTTAGACATTAAATAATTTAATTTATTTATGACACAATGATGATGCAGTAATTATCTTATTAATGAAATATTGACATAATTGATGTTATAAATACCCAAATAAATATAATTTGAGACTTTTTATGAACTAAACTAATTTTCTAGGTTAATATGACATGTTAGTATTGATTTAATTAACTTTTGTCGAAGTAATCATTCTGTTATGAGTTTCAAACAAATCAACTATTGAATAGTGTCAAAATTGACATAAAATAGTTTTTAAAAAAAATATTATATTATTAATTGTTATTATATTCCTAAAAATCTAAGGTTCGGCCAAATGACTTATATAAGGTTATATATATTAATAAAACACAACTTGGGGTTCTCTTGGATGTATATGGTAAGTTTATTAACTATATAATATAAAAATACAAAGTGACATGGTAAATGTCAATCTAATTAACTAAGAGTTAAAACTAAATGATAAGGTTAATATAGGAACCTAAAATTGTCTAAATTATATTGGATGAGAGGATTTAGACCCATCCCAACCTTATCTTCGAAATAAATCAATTTGGAGCTATTTAAAACCGAATTTGACTTTATAATAAAATAATAGTTTTAGTTATTCCAAAGGTACCCCTCTCCTCCCTTATAAAAGGGCACCTCCTCCCCCTCTTCCTCACACCACTTTTAGCCTTAAAGCTCTGCCAAACCCTGCCAAATTCTCTTCTCCACTTTCATAGTAATATCCTAGAGGTTCTGGTCTTCCTCAAAGACCAATTTTAGTGCCCTAAAGGGAGATCTCAAAGAGGCGCTTCAAAGAATAGGTAATGTCCATTACCGATTATTTTATCTTTATTTCTTCTTCAACTTCTTCTTCTTAGGTTGTTTCATTATGAAGTAATAAAATCAGTATCACTCATATACTTATATGTTATTATAAGTATGAAACAAATCTATTTCACCATCTATCCATCCTACGGAAAACGAAATCACCGCGCATGCGTACGTACGGAATACCGTTTCCACGCTGTGGTGAAATCTATTTTCCACCACCACCTTACTTGGATGGGTATAATGGTGTAAATAATGACTATATATGACTATTATAAAGTGATATTGATTCTGAAATAGTATACATACACTCCAATACAATTCCACGATCATAAGAACAATATCATCACTCGTGCGTACGTATGGAATACCGTCTCCACGATGTGATGCGACTCGTTCTGCATGATCTTCATTTCATAATTATTATATAAATGAATTTAATGAATGAATATGATATATATTACACTAATACCATTCTGGAAATGAGGTATCTATAACCTAAATATAAGAATAAGAATTTATTCGACAAAACACGCATAAGAACAAAAAGTAATAAACACCCGAATAACAAGTAGTAATGAAATATTACTAATAATAAGCTAAAAATATGACCATATATGATATCATAAAAATAATTATGATTCTTTAATAAGTAAATAACATTATTTAAATCATTATGCAGGAGGTTCGGACACTTACGAAGCAAATCGGATCTAAGGGAAGGGAAATATCACAATCTCATTTTTATCTGAGATTGTTTATACTTTGGTATTTACTAGGGTGTATTTAATCATCCACATCCATGTTTCCTCAATATGTAATATTATTTCAATCCACCTACAATTGTTTAAATCCAATTTTACCCTTCGGTGAGTTTTTAGTAAAGGATATGAAAGGAATCTTTTGTCGTTTTTCATACGAAGTACTTTTTGACTTTTCCGACAAAAGTACAAAGAATGTTTTTTTAACTTATACGGCATGAATGGATTTTTAAAACATTATTTCCAAGAATATTACTTTTCAAGTTTTCAATTTTATTTTTAATCCACTTCTTTTAGTTTAAAATTTTATGACATGTTAATAAAGGAAAAGTGTTTTTGAAGTAGAAAGGATATTTTCCTCAAGAATGGAGTTCAAGTGTATTATCAAAATTATTTTCCATCTAAGATAATAAAGGGTTCTGTTTCTATCTCTATTATTACATGGATTTGATTATGTTGTGATGGAAATATTTTTATGAATTCCTTTACCTTATATGAATTGTTTTATGATGTCACGATGTTTAAGATTCCCATTTTTATTACATATGTTATGAAATGATGTATGATTTATGATTTTGTGGCACACATAAGAATGGTATCATTATGAGATGGGTGGGACCTATATCTCCCTCCAATTCATCGGGTAAAGATTTTATATCTCATGAGATAGACATGGCTGGAATGGTAGGTTATACTGGTTCAGTGAAGTAGGACTGAAACGAGGGTAACTCGGTTCAGAAATGGACTTTGTCCACTAAGATAGTCTTGGCAATGCATCTTGACTAATAAGAAATGATTCTCTATGATTGTGTGTGTATGCCACAAAGTTTCATGTTGTAAGTTATGATTATTGGGATTTCATTTCACTACTATGATTTATCCTATGTTATGAAATTATGCTCTCTTTTACAGGCTAATATTTCCAAAATGTTATATTCTTATGAATATGATATGATTGGTATTTCTTTTGTTTACACTTACTGAGAATTTGAGCTCACCCTTTTATGTTTTCTTTTCCCCAGGATATAAAGAAAGTTTTTAGGTAAAAAAAAGGAAGATATTTATGGGAGATGTTGAAGATCTTTCACCACGATTAGAAGATTATATTTTGAGTTTCCAAAGACACTAAACTATTACGATCCTTGTGTGTGTGTTTTTGTTATGTACTAAGTATTCCGCAAAAGTAATGTAATGTCAATGACGTCAGGCTTCGGGTCTCTACATTTTGTATTGGAAAGAATGAATAAAAATAACTACAATATGATTATACATTTTTTTTAAATGTATTTACATTTATCCAATAAAAGTTAGAGGCTTAAAATGTGAATGAATCTAATTTTAACCATAATTTACATTAAAAGGTCGATTTACCACCTTTTAATGGAGAAACCTATTTAAATATAGTTTTGATCACTTTAATACATTCTATTTGACCAAATAAAATCCTTATTTATAATGGGGACATCAAATTTTACTTAGTGTAAATTTTTTGGATTTTTCCGTTAAAGTTCATTTTTTAAAGAATAGTGAAAATTATGGTATTTTAATTCAAAACTGTGTTATAATCTAATTTATTTATATTGTTATATTATATTTTTATTTGGTTTTAAAGTGTAACTAGAATATATTTTTACTATTTAATCCAATGTTGGTCATTGGAATTAATTTCACTTTGAAATTTGACATAAACAAGTGTCAATCTTTTGATAGTTATTGTTTCTTAAAAACACGCTATTTGTTTTAACAATATGAATTAATTTTAATTTAATTAATGAAAATTATATGTATATAATTTTGTAAAATGGACATCTTTTTTGAATTTGGAATATCAAATATAGCTCTGGCTGAATTGTTTGTGTTTTTCTGAAAAACTTCAATTTTTGATGAATAGTGAAACCACTTAGTAGTTGTTAAAAAAACTGATTTTTTCATTTAAATGATATTTTACCAATTTTTTGAATTTAATATCGAAAATAAGACATAAATGGTTGTTATTAGTTAGTAAAATTTGGTTGAATAAGATGAAAATTATTTTTGGTGAATAGTAGCTTTTGACTTTTATTTACCGTGGTTAAAAGTAAATAGGGTAATTTAAGGTAAAAAGAATATAATAATAATTAGAAATTACCTTAACACGTTTCATAACCTTTTTGAATGAGTAATGTCCGACCATTGGAATATTTGGGTCGATTTGGTGACCCCATGGAGCCACTTATGAAAGATAATGACACTTTAGATTAATTAATTTAATGTAAAGGCAAAAATGACATAAACAAAACTCTTTTAGTAAATTAATTTTTATATGGGGTTATAAAAATTATATTTTCTACTATAAATATTCATTGGAAATATAAATATATTTTCTAAATCATGGTGTTTTTTTTAATTTTTAGACATCAAATAAATTAAAGTATTTATGACACAATAATGATGCAGTGTTTACCTCATTAATAAATGATTTAAATAAATAAGATTATAATAATTAAAATATTATCCAAAACATGTCCAATTCCAATTGGATGATATTATTTCGACTATGAGTCATCTTATATTCGATTTTAATGATTTTTGGACCCTTAGAAACCTAATATAATTATATAATAAAATAATATTTTCACACATTCCTAAAGAGCCCCTCCTCCCCCTTATAAAAAGAGAGCACTTCTAACCAATTCCACACACCTCTCAAGCCTTTTGTGTAGCATCCCGACTTTTTATAACATAAACTTTCATTACATTACACAAAACTGAGGATCTTTAAGGTCTAGTGTCTTGGAAACCAGGAACATAATACATGAAAACAACATAAAACATTCTTCTTAAACACTTGAAAGGCGTCTCCTTAAGTTCATTCTAGGTTCATTACTGCATCTCATAACCTGGGGACATACATCAAAAGAAAGGGTGAGCAGAAGGCCCAGTAAGGGAAACAAGAGGAACATTTTACATGTGAACATGAGATACTTCAATAAGGACATGAATAGAACTTTAAGGCATGAGAAAGAAATCATGAGGCATTTCATAATAAAAATAACATTTTTCATAACTTGAAGATGTGGCTACATAATTTAACATAGACAATCATGAACATATCACCAAGGTCCATCCCCAAGGTGTCATTTGAAAATTACCAAGGTTATTCACCAAGGTATCGTGAAAATTGTAATCTCTAGTGGTTACATCATTACCCAATGCATTGGAGCGCTATCAGGGCGCACCCTTAAATTTGCCTTTATTATCATGTGAGCCACATATATCATCATCAAAAATTTCATAAATAACCCACATAGCATAAAATAAATGGGTTTCATTTCATAATCATAACGTTTTAAAAACTGCTTTAAAGACATGATCTTTACGTCACTTTAAACCCACGGAAAGGGAAAGTGGGTCTCATGTATGTAAATCCCAGAATTTAAAATGGAACATTTTGATATATATGTGAATACCCTTGTAGAAATAAGAGCTTTGAGTATTCACTTTATAACATAAAATAATTTTGAGAAAAGAGGGAGAGGCATTTTGAGACGAAAATTCTGCAGCATAACGACTATGTTTTGGGGTTTTAGAAAACATTGAAAAGAGAGGGGACATGGGTCACCCACTCATAAATGATCCATAAAACAGTAGGGGACAGAATAAGAAGGATATATGGACATGGTAATGAAATTTGAAGGACATACCATTTGAAATGAAAAACATGGAAGGAAGACAAAAATTAGATTTCTCTTATGAAAATTCGGCAGCCAAACGGCGTCACTTAAACTTCAATAAAAAAGAATTGACAAGATCAAATAGGGTCCCTAATCATATGATCATAAGAGATCAGTATGATAGATATAGATATCATACCCCAACATAATAAAAAGGAACTTGAATGACTTGACATGAAAGTAGAACTTTGAAAAGAATGAGAAGGGTGAAAGAATCCCTTAAAAATTTGGCAGCCTAACGGCGTCACTTAAGCTTTCATAAAACGAAATGATGAGAGTAAGAGGGGATCTCTCATCATATAAACATTAAAGGGCAGTAAGAGGAATATAAAAGAACATCCTCTCACATAAAAACATGGAGCATAATAGGAATGACATAAGAGAGATTACATGAAAAGAAAGAGAGGGGTCGGATCCCTTACCTTAAAACGTGACTCTTGAAACTCAAAGGATTGGACCTTGAGGGCTTGGGGGCACCTTTGGAGGACTCCTTGGAAGTTAAGAAGACCGGAACTTCGTTGGGGGAGAGTTGGGAGTGAAAACTAAGGGAGGAAAGGGTGGGTATTTATTGGGAAAGTGAGGGGACAAAGCATTAATGGCCAAGGGACACCTCACATGTTCTTTTCTCAAACCCATGTGCTATCCCTTGGCATTTATCATGGAGTTAGGCCACATGGGGCCCCCAAAACAATAATTCATCACCCTTGGCCGGCCAACCCTCAAAAGATCTCATGACATCATCATGACACCATTATGATGTCATTAAACATACCGAAACCCTAAAACTGATTTTTTACTATTCACTGAAAATTCAACTTTCTCAGAATAATCCCAAAATTTCACCTTAACCAAATATCAATGCTCTGATTTCAAAAATGAAATCCATTTTATAAAAATATTTTTCTAAATATTTTTAATTTAATTTTTAAATAAAAACACTATTCATCAAAAATTCATTTTTTTCAGAAAAAACCCCAAAAATTACCATAACATAATATCGATGCTCTGAGTTCAAAAATAAAGTCATTTTTATAAAAATAATTTTCTAATTATTTTTAATTAAATTTTTAATTAAAAAACACTATTCATCCGAAAAAACTAATACTTGAATAATAATTTATGAAACCGTTATTTACCCATTTTATTGAATCACATTACTTAATCTAGGTGTCTAAATTATATTTAAACTTTCTTTGAGTGAAATTACTAATCCATTTGGTCATATTACTAATCCTAAGCGTAAAATCACTATTCATAATTTACTATTCATCAAAAATTAAGTTGATCTTATTAGACTCCAAATTCCTTAATGAACACTTTTGTAGAAGACCATTTTTTGAAAATCATTACTCATCATTAGTTATTTAGGGTTTACATAAATATTTCAAAATATCCCTTTTTCAAAATTCATCAATAAAATACATTATAAAATTATCTAGATATTTGAAATTTCACAAACATCACTAAAGGAAGAAATCTCAATTTATTCACCCGAGAGAATTACACAAGGAAACTAGGGTCTCATCACATAGCCCCTTATAACACTGGCATAAGACCTAAGCGTAAGGTGTGATATGGTGAGAGAATCTGAGGGAGGCTCAGATAACATTGCCCTAGTAGCAATCTCCACTAACTTGAACTTCTCCTGCAAGCGTTTTCGTTCAAGCTTGACACGCTGGAGCTCGGCTTGGGCTTGGTCTAAAGCGAAGCCCACAGATGCTACCTCCTTCCCAAGCTCTGATAAGTGGGCTTCGTAAGGGTTGAGTCTACTGGATGAAGCCATCAACTCCCCTTTCTGCATTAACCATTAACATCTTATTAAATCATTAAGAGTAAGTTAATATACTACTCAAAAAGATTGGGTCGTTACATTCTTCCCCCCTTAAGAAATTTCGTCCCCGAAATTTATACTTGAGGCCTAGCCGAAAAGGTGAGGGTACTTTTGCTTCATCGTTTCCTCGGGCTCCCAAGTCGCTTCTTCATACTTATGATTCCTCCACAACACTTTCAGAAGGTGGGTAGTCTTGTTTCTTAGAACCTTGTCTCTACGGTCTAAGATCTCCACTGGCTGCTCTTCATAAGAGAGGTCATGTTCAAGTTGTACCACCTCTGGGTTCAGTACATGCGAAGGGTCGGGTATGTACTTCCTCAAGAGAGATACATGGAAGACATCATGAACTTGAGCTAGGTTCGGTGGAAGTGCTAGACGATAGGCCACTGCTCCTATGCGATCAAGGATTTCATAGGGGCCAATGTACCTAGGGCTGAGCTTCCCTTTCTTCCCAAACCGCATGACTCTCTTCCATGGAGAGATTCGAAGGAAGACTTTGTCACCAATACCAAACTCCAAGTCTCTTCGTCGATTGTCAGCATAGCTCTTCTGCCGACTCTAAGCAGCCTTTATGTGTTGTTGGATGGCATGAACCTGTTCTGTCATCTCTTGCACGAGATCAGGCCCAAGAAGCTTCCTCTCACCAGTTTCATCCCAACAAGTAGGAGTTCTACACCGCTTTCCATACAGAGCTTCATAGGGTTCCATATGAATACTCGCATGGAAGCTGTTGTTATAGGAGAACTCCACTAATGGGAGGTGTTGATCCCATCCACCTTTAAATTCCATTGAGCATAATCTCAACATGTCTTCGAGTGTCTGAATAGTCCTTTCAGATTGGCCATCAGTTTGAGGATGATAGGCCGTACTAAAATTCAATTCAGTGTTCAGAGCATGCTGAAGACTTCTCCAGAATTTTGATGTGAATCTTGGGTCACGATCAGATACGATGGATAGTGGTACCCCATGCAGCCTTACCACTTCCTTCACGTATATCTTGGCAAGCTGATCCAGAGAGAAATCTTCCCGAATAGAGATAAAATGGGCTGTCTTGGTGAGACGGTCCACAATAACCCATATCGCATTGTTTCCTTTGGATGTTTTTGGGAGACCAGTTACAAAGTCCATGGTGATATTATCCCACTTCCATACTGGTATGGGTAGCGGTTGTAATACCCCCTTAGGAAGTTGTCTTTCTGCCTTTACTTGCTGACACACCAGGCACCTTGTAGTGTAATCGGCAATCTCCCTCTTCATGTTATCCCACCAATAATGATCACGAAGGTCTCTATACATCTTAGTGCTTCCCGGATGTATAGATAAATTAGAGCTATGAGCTTCATCCATCAGTTCTTTCTTTATATACGGAATAGATGGAACACATAGTCTTGTACGAAATTTCAATACACCTTCTTGATCAATATTGAAATCAGGGAACTTCCCATCCTTTACAGCCTCGAACTTCTCCTACAGAAAAGGATCTTCTTTTTGAGCCTTCTTGATCTTCTCTAGTAATGAAGGTTGGGAAATCATTTGGGATAGGGTTGATGATGTCCCTTTCCTTATAATTCCCATGTCCAGTTTTACTAGATCTTTAATCAAGGGATCTCCCAGGATCCTCATTGTTGCCAGAACAACAGGATCTTTCCTGCTTAACGCATCCGCGACTTTGTTTGCTCTTCCAGGGTGATAATGAATTGAAAAATCATAGTCTTTAATAAGCTCCAACCATCTCCTTTGTCTCATGTTCAATTCTTTCTGAGTGAAAATATACTTTAGACTTTGGTGGTTAGTGTATATATCACATTTCTCCCCATAAAGATAGTGCCTCCATATCTTTAGAGCAAAAACAACTGCCGCCAGCTCTAGATCATGCGTAGGATAATTCTGCTCATGAATCTTCAACTGTCAAGATGCATAAGCAATTACTTTGTCATTTTGCATGAGGACGCACCCAAGCCCTTTCAGAGATGCATCGCTAAAAATAACGAATCCTTCTCCGATAGAGGGTAGTGTTAACACAGGTGCAGTAACCAATCTCTTCTTCAGCTCTTGGAAACTTTCCTCACATTCCTTTGTCCAGATGAACTTAACCCCTTTTCGAGTCAACTTGGTTAGTGGATTAGAATGCCGTGAAAAGTTTTTCACAAACCTCCTATAATATCCCGCTAAACCAAGGAAACTACGAATCTCAGTTACTGTTGTGGGTTGAGGCCACTCCTCCACAACCATTGTCTTTGCAGGGTCAACCGAGATTCCTTCATTGGTTACGATGTGCCCCAAGAAAGCCACTTGTTGTAACCAAAACTCACACTTGCTGAACTTCCCAAAGAGCCTCTCCTTCCGTAGAGTTTTCAAAATAACCCTCAGATGATTTTCATGCTCCTCACGACTTTTTGAATATATCAAAATATCATCAATAAAAACTACCACGAAGTTATCAAGGTAGTCCTTAAAGACTCTATTCATCAAATCCATGAAAATAGAAGGAGCATTAGTCAAGCCGAAGGGCATAACAGTAAACTCATAATGCCCATATCTTGATCGGAAGGCAGTCTTTGGAATATCTTCCTTCTTCACCCTCAGTTGATGATAACCAGATCGAAGGTCAATCTTAGAGAAGAATTGAGCCCCACGAAGTTGGTCAAATAAATCATCAATTCTTGGAAGAGGGTATCTGTTCTTCACTGTAATCCCGTTCAGTTCTCTATAATAAATGCATAGCCGCATTGATCCATCCTTCTTCTTCACAAAGAGAACTGGTGCTCCCCAAGGAGACACACTCGGTCGGATAAACCCCTTTTCCAACAAGTCTTGGAGTTGTTTCTTTAACTCTTCTAGCTCCACATTTGCCATTCTATACGGATTCTTTGATATCGATTGAGACCCAGGTACGAGTTCAATGGAGAACTCTACCTCTCTTTCTGGGGGAGGTCCAGGTAAATCCTCAGGAAATACATCCATGTATTCATGAACAATCGGAACATCTTCAATTTGTATGCTCCCTTTCCCTTCTTCCTCATCACCGATTAACTCCATAAAGAAAGCTATAGGAGGTGCTTCTAGATAGGGATCAGTTCGGGATATCTCTCCTCGGAAGATAACTGTAGGTCGTT
Organism: Viscum album; assembly: GCA_963277665.1. Taxonomy (NCBI): domain Eukaryota; kingdom Viridiplantae; phylum Streptophyta; class Magnoliopsida; order Santalales; family Viscaceae; genus Viscum; species Viscum album. Next base: position 425,976,763 of record OY728134.1, read on the forward strand.
CATTCAAGACTACTGAGATTTCCTTACTTCTGCATTTGATCTTAGCATTATACTTTGAGAGCCAGTCCATCCCTAGTATAATGTCAAATTCCATCATGGGAATGACTACTAGATTTGCGATAAGATTGTGCTCACCAAAGTAAACACTAGAGTCTCTAAACACTGTTGATGCATGGATAATCCCACTTGGAGTCTTGACTGACAACTCTACCTCAAGCAATTCGGGGATTGATTCTATATTCTTTGCAAACTTGGAAGAAATAAAGGAATGCGTAGAACCAGAATCAAATAAAGCACTTGCTAGTTTTGAGAGGACAACAAGAGTACCTGCTACCACATCGTTTGGAACTTCAACTTCGGTTGTTGTGATAGCGAAAGCACGACCTTGCTCCCTTGGCCTCTGCTGAGGTTGATGGTGATTCCCCTCCACCGCCCTCGGATTTGGACATTGCTTAGCAAAGTGCCCAAGCTGTCCACACTTGAAGCATGTGACTTCGGGTAGGGCCATAACCATCTTTCCTCTGTCGTTAGTGTTGGGAAGTTGAGCTGTAGCATCCCGCCTTTTTATAACATAAACTTTCATTACATTACACAAAACTGAGGATCTTTAAGGTCTAGTGTCTTGGAAACTAGGAACATAATACATGAAAACAACATAAAACATTCTTCTTAAACACTTGAAAGGCGTCTCCTTAAGTTCATTCTAGGTTCATTACTGCATCTCATAACCTGGGGACATACATCAAAAGAAAGGGTGAGCAGAAGGCCCAGTAAGGGAAACAAGAGGAACATTTTACATGTGAACTTGAGATACTTCAATAAGGACATGAAAAGAACTTTAAGGCATGAGAAAGAAATCATGAGGCATTTCATAATAAAAATAACATTTTTCATAACTTGAAGATGTGGCTACATCATTTAACATAGACAATCATGAACATATCACCAAGGTCCATCCCCAAGGTGTCATTTGAAAATTACCAAGGTTATTCACCAAGGTATCGTGAAAATTGTAATCTCTAGTGGTTACATCATTACCCAATGCATTGGAGCGCTATCAGGGCGCACCCTTAAATTTTCCTTTATTATCATGTGAGCCACATATATCATCATCAAACATTTCATAAATAACCCACATAGCATAAAATAAATGGGTTTCATTTCATAATCATAACGTTTTAAAAACTGCTTTAAAGACATGATCTTTACGTCACTTTAAACCCACGGAAAGGGAAAGTGGGTCTCATGTATGTAAATCCCAGAATTTAAAATGGAACATTTTGATATATATGTGAATACCCTTGTAGAAATAAGAGCTTTGAGTATTCACTTTATAACATAAAATAATTTTGAGAAAAGAGGGAGAGGCATTTTGAGACGAAAATTCTGCAGCATAACGGCTATGTTTTGGGGTTTTAGAAAACATTGAAAAGAGAGGGGACATGGGTCACCCACTCATAAATGATCCATAAAACAGTAGGGGACAGAATAAGAAGGATATATGGACATGGTAATGAAATTTGAAGGACATACCATTTGAAATGAAAAACATGGAAGGAAGACAAAAATTAGATTTCTCTTATGAAAATTCGGCAGCCTAACGGCGTCACTTAAACTTCAATAAAAAAGAATTGACAAGATCAAATAGGGTCCCTCATCATATGATCATAAGAGATCAGTATGATAGATATAGAGATCATACCCCAACATAATAAAAAGGAACTTGAAAGACTTGACATGAAAGTAGAACTTTGAAAAAATGAGAAGGGTGAAAGAATCCCTTAAAAATTCGGCAGCCTAACGGCGTCACTTAAACTTTCATAAAACGAAATGATGAGAGTAAGAGGGGATCTCTCATCATATAAACATGAAAGGGCAGTAAGAGTAATATAAAAGAACATCCTCTCACATAAAAACATGGAGCATAATAGGAATGACATAAGAGAGATTACATGAAAAGAAAGAGAGGGGTCGGATCCCTTACCTTAAAACGTGACTCTTGAAACTCAAAGGATTGGACCTTGAGGGCTTGGGGGCACCTTTGGAGGACTCCTTGGAAGTTAAGAAGACCAGAACTTCTTTGGGGGAGAGTTGGGAGTGAAAACTAAAGGAGGAAAGGGTGGGTATTTATAGGGAAAGTGAGGGGACAAAGCATTAATGGCCAAGGGACACCTCACATGTTCTTTTCTCAAACACATGTGCTATCCATTGGCATTTATCATGGAGTTAGGCCACATGGGGCCCCCAAAACAATAATTCATCACCCTTGGCCGGCCAACCCTCAAAAGATCTCATGACATCATCATGACACCATTATGATGTCATTAAACATACCGAAACCCTAAAACTGAATTTTTACTATTCACTGAAAATTCAACTTTCTCAGAATAATCCCAAAATTTCACCTTAACCAAATATCAATGCTCTGATTTCAAAAATGAAATCCATTTTATAAAAATATTTTTCTAAATATTTTTAATTTAATTTTTAAATAAAAACACTATTCATCGAAAATTCATTTTTTTCAGAAAAAACCCCAAAAATTACCATAACATAATATCGATGCTCTGAGTTCAAAAATAAAGTCATTTTTATAAAAAATAATGTTCTAATTATTTTTAATTAAATTTTTAATTAAAAAACACTATTCATCCAAAAAAACTAATACTTGAATAATAATTTATGAAACTGTTATTTACCCATTTTATTGAATCACATTACTTAATCTAGGTGTCTAAATTATATTAAAACTTTCTTTGAGTGAAATTACTAATCCATTTGGTCATATTACTAATCCTAAGCGTAAAATCACTATTCATAATTTACTATTAATCAAAAATTAAGTTGATCTTATTAGACTCCAAATTACTTAATGAACACTTTTGTAGAAGACCATTTTTTGAAAATCATTACTCATCATTAGTTATTTAGGGTTTACATAAATATTTCAAAATATCCCTTTTTCAAAATTCATCAATAAAATACATTCTAAAATTATCTAGATATTTGAAATTTCACAAACATCACTAAAGGAAGAAATCTCAATTTATTCACCCGAGAGAATTACACAAGGAAACTAGGGTCTCATCACATAGCCCCTTATAACACTGGCATAAGACCTAAGCGTAAGGTGTGATATGGTGAGAGAATCTGAGGGAGGCTCAGATAACATTGCCCTAGTAGCAATCTCCACTAACTTGAACTTCTCCTGCAAGCGTTTTCGTTCAAGCTTGACACGCTGGAGCTCGGCTTGGGCTTGGTCCAAAGCGAAGCCCACAGATGCTACCTCCTTCCCAAGCTCTAATAAGTGGGCTTCGTAAGGGTTGAGTCTACTGGATGAAGCCATCAACTCCCCTTTCTGCATTAACCATTAACATGTTATTAAATCATTAAGAGTAAGTTAATATACTACTCAAAAAGATTGGGTCGTTACATTTTGGATCATAAAAACTATGTCCAATTAATCTCCCTACATACTTCTCCTCCTCATATATTCCTTACCTTAGACAGAAGGCACTTCAAGAAGTCCTTTGGTTCAAACCAACAGGAGTTACCCAAATTAAAGGAAACGGTTCCTCCTAACTTGTTTTCTTTTATATTACTTCTCCAACCCCATAAACTACTTTTATTCCTTTATTTTGTAACAACACCAGTATAATCAATATAATAGGATGTTTTTATTAGAATTATTCAAACTAAACTTACACACACCTCCATCTAATGGGTGAAGAACATAATGTTTCTGTGGATGGAAAACTAACGCCTCATGAAACAGTGATTGTTCGAATATCTTCTACTGCCTCTCATGGTAGACATTATGATGACACTATATTTATATATGATATATATTATGTTAATGTTTTCTTTATGGTTTTGTATTTTACATTTATATCGAAACATTATGGCTTCCATTATTGGTAAACGTGATAATTTCATTTGAGGAAGTGCGGACTACCGCCCCCTCAAAGTGATATGACTCGTTCATACCATATGTGGTATGTATAAAGGATATATTGAATGATATTATATATTATAAAATAAATTAATTATAATTATACTATGTATCATTATTTTTTAATTCCATTAAATATGAAATATACATGGAAGTAGCGTTCATGTGTACGTACAACTTACTGTCTCCATGAATGGTGCATTTCATTTCTTACCTCTAAATGTTATGTACTATTATAAATATATGTATATGATGGATATATATGATATATATGATATCCAAATCATGAATATAATTCTGGATATAATTAACCTTTTATCACATGAACAACATGTAATTATAAGAAGTCCATTTTTGACTCAAGTACCAAATTTCACCAAAATGAACATTATTAACTTCAATGATTATATAATGCTCATAACATGGTAATAAGTGATATAAAAGTAATAATAAACTTGAAAAGGTTCTTATGTATGTAGAAATTTACTTTAGTTTATTATTCAGGAGATTAAAGAACAATCGAGTCAAGTCAGACATGAGGTACGGGACTTCGTCTCAATTTCCATTCATTAATGCATATTTTATTTTAATACAAGACTTTCTTTTATACATTTTATAAAAGACCTTGAATTTTCAAAGGGAATATTTTTCTATGAAGCATTTTACTAAATGACAAAAAGGAATGTTTCTTTTAACGTAAGCGGTAACAATGTCCTTTTCCGCCGCCGCGAGTATTATTTGATCTTTGGCTTCCTCAATAGGCTGTAGTGTTTTTAAAAGAAAATAAATACCATATACTCTTTTATGTATTTTGGTATTGAAAATGGTCTTGATAATAGATTTTTTATATTGATATATTTAAGTGATATATTTTGATTGAAATGTGGAAATGTTTTCTTTCCGTTATATTTATTTTATGTCTTATGATTTTATAATGGTACATGGAAATTTGACGGGTGGTTACATGATAAACCAAATGACGGGTGGTGCCGTGAATACCAGGATGAGTGGTTACGTTATAACCTCCAATTCATTTGGTTTGGAAGTTGGCTGTATGACTATTCCGTTTTGTGATATGTGTAGAAGTCGACCGTATGGTTATTCAATTTAAGTATGTTTATGTCCCAAGTTACCTTTATATGTTATGTGTTCTTTATATGGGTTTTATGGTAATATTCTGGTTATAAAAGGGTAAGTAGTGATCTTGTATTCAGTAAAGAGTATTTACCAATTCATAAAGGTGAAAAGTATTAATTATGTTAAAGTATTCATGGTTTATGTGTTGTTTTGAAAAACTAATAGTTTTCCTTCTTTGTGTATCCCTTACTGAGCTTTTTATGGTCATACCAAGTTTTTGAAATGTTTTTCACAGGAGATAATGTGGAATAGGGTCAAGGATGGGATCAATAAAAAGTCATGCTGTCTTAAACTTGGAACTATACATGACAATATTTTTCAAGAGTTCATGTTTTGTAAAAAAAAATTGAAACTTTGTAGAAGTGTTTACTTTTTAATCATTTGAGATGTAATAGTTATGTACTAATTCTTTGAAACTCTAAACCTGAAAAGATCATCAACGTGAATTATTCATTTAATTCAATATTATGTAAGGTTTAAGGCCAGGTCCTTATAGTTGTTATCATAGGTCGGTTTAGATAACTTTAGGAGTTAGGGTATTATTAAATAAATGTCCATAAATTAATTTATGGCAATATTGAAATGATATAGCATTTATAAATTACCATGTTGCTTCACCTAAGATATTTCTATGTTCAAAATTGTTTTCCACAGAGGAAACATGGCAGCTATGTTGGGATGACATCCGGAGGAAGACAACCTTCCAAATCAGCAACATGAGATGGTCGGAATCGGAACTTAATAGTTTGTTGCAGTGATGGCACAATTGACTCAAGCTATAAATGGTGGTGGTATCCATGCATGAGATCAACCAGATCAACCGTAGAGGAACATGTCAGTAGTATAGAATTTCATGAGGCAACATCCCCCATCATTCAGAGAATTATCTGACCATGTGCTATCTGAAGGGTGGATTAATGCATTGGAAAATATTTTCGATGTCATGGGTTTTTCAGAACATCAAAAGGTTAGTCTCGTTGTTTACCGTTTTGAAGGTGAAGCTGATCAGTGGTGGTTGATGGTGAAAAATATCAGGTATAGTGACGATATTGATACTCCTGTTTGGGATGAATTCAAAGGTATGTTTCTAGAGAAATATTTTCTAATGGTTGTTCATCTTAGCATGGAAAAACAATTCCTAGAATTGATGTGGGAGGATAACTCAGTGGCAGCTTATGAAGAAAAGTTCACTCGATTGGCATGGTTTGCACCAAATTCCATCCGAGAACATGATATTAAGATAAATTGATTTTACTCAGGACTAATTCCATAATATCGAAGAGAATTAGCCTCTCGTGAGTTCAAAAGTTATGAAAAAATTGTTTGATGGATGGAGAAGGTTGAAATGGAGTTTTCTGATGATCAAGTGTTCTTTAAAAAACAACAGAATAAGAGGTCCAGTTGGCAGAAAAAGGGGAAGAATTCATCAAAGAATCCAGGAGGTACGAAAATTAAATATCCAACATGAGAGAAGTGTGGTAAAAAGATTCCTGGAGAATGTTTATCAATGTCTCTAAAGTTCTTCTAGTGTGGTAAGTCTGGTCATAATGCTCATAATTGTAAGGAAGATGATCAAGAAGGAAATGAAAAGCCATCGGTAAGACGTTTTAAGTGTAATAAAATGGCTCATTATGAAAATTAGTGTCCAGAGAAGAACTCAACTAAGGGAAAGTAGTCTGACTACAAGAAAATAGGTGTGGTGAAATCCTTTGCAACTACTTCAGCAGATTTGGGCCATCTAACAAAGTAGTATCAGGTACACTGTTTGTTTTTTCAGATTATGCCAATGTGTTTTTTGATTCAGGGTCTACACACTCTTTAATTTCTATAAAGTTTTCTAGTTAATTGGGAATTTCATCTCAATATATTAATATAGAACATACAGTAAAAACACCTGGAAAAAATTTTGAGACAAAAAGAAAACATAAGAACCTTCATGTCTTTATTTGTGGAAAGAACCTACATTCAAACCTTATTGTTTTGTCTCTAGTAGAGTTTGATGTTATTTTGGGCATGGATTGGATTTCTATTTTTCATTCTTAGATTGTCTGCAGGGGTAAAGAGGTTTCATTTCAGAACATTTTTCAGTTTGTGTACAAGAATGAACCCTTGTTTTTTATAACATGTTAGGAAGCTGAGAATCTAATAAAAGATGGAAATAAATGTTACCTTGCACATATTGTTGAAAATAAAGGAACAGTTCAGATTAATGATGTGCCAGTGGAAAAGGTGTACCTTGATGTTTTTTTGATGATTTCCCTAGTATAATACATGATTGAGAAGTTGAATTTACTGTTTATTAGTTCCTGATGCTAAGCCAATTTCAAAAACCCCTTATCGAATGGCTCCAATTGAACTTTTAGAGTTAAATAACCAATTACAGGAGTTATTAGATAAATGTTTCATTCGACCTAGCACATCACCATGGGGTGCTCTTGTCTTGTTTGTTAAAAAAAATATGGTTCAATGAGACTTTTCATTGATTACAGAGCATTGAATAACATCACTGTTAAGAACAATTATCCTTTTCCTCATATCGATGATTTTTTTGATCATCTCCAAAGAGCTCAGTATTTTTCTAAGATTGATTTTTGGATGGGGTACCATCAGTTTATAGTAAAGGAAGAAGACGTTCTGAAGAACGCATTTCGTACTAGATATGGCCATTATGAATTTTTAGTTATGACTTTTGGGTTAACCAATGCATCTGCTGTATTCATGGATCTCATGAATATAATTTTTCATGATTTCCTGGATAAGTTTGTGGTTGTGTTCATTGATGATATTTTGGTTTATTCCAAAAGTAAGTTGGAAGATGAAATTCATTTAAGGGTTGTCTTGAAAACCTTAAAAGAAAAGAAATTGTTTGGGAAATTCAGCATGTGTGAGTTTTGGTTACAACAAATTTCTTTCTGTTGTCACATTTTTTTATTGATCATGATAAAACAATAGTTGTTGAAGAATGGACAAGACCCAAAAATATAACACTGATTCTTAGTTTTTTTGGTTTGGCAGGTTATTACCGGAGGATTGTTGAAAATTTTTCACATTTATCTAGTCCAATGACTATGTTAACTAGAAAAGGTGTTAATTTCATTTGGACAAAATAATGAGATGATTATTTTCAGGAATTGAAAAGAATATTGGTGAATGCTCTAGTTTTAGCACTGCCTTCCAGAATTGATGATTTTTTTATCTACAGTGATGCTTCGTTGAAAGGACTTGGTTGTGTCCTTATGCAGAATGATCAGGTAATTGCTTATGCTTCACGTCTGTTGAAACCCCATGAGTTAAATTACCGTACACATGATTTGGAATTAGATGCTATTTTTGTTTTAAAAATTTGGATGCATCATTTTTATGGAGTGAAGTGTGAAATATATACTGATCACAAAAGTTTGAAGTATATATTCACTCAAAAAGAATTGAACATGAGACGTAAAAGATGGTTGGAATTAATCAAGGATTATGATTTCACGATCCATTACCATCCGGAAAAGAAAATAATGTGGTAGATGTTTTGAGTCGAAAAAGTAATGATTCATTAACCATGTTACATTTGGAACGAGATCCTTTGGTTTTTGATTTGATAAACATTGGCATAAGAAGTTGTTGGTGCAGGAAATTTTTCTTTTTTGTTTCAGGTGTCAGTGAGATCATCTCTATCAGACAGAATAAAGCAAGCGTAGAAAGAAAACAGTGAGTTGCAAAAAAAGGTGGAGTTGGTTTAGAAGGGTAAGTTGCCTGAATTTAACATTGATAATGATTGAGTTTTGAGTTTTGGAAATAGATTATGTCTACCTTTTAATTCACAGATGAAGAATGAGTTGTTATGTGAAGCTCATAGTTCTCTGTTTTTAGTTCATCCTAGTAGTACAAAGATGTACAGAGATCTTCGGGAGTATTACTTTTGGGATGAAATAAAAAGAGATATTGATGATTTTACTGTGAAGTGTTTGACTTGTCAGAAGTTTAAAGCAGAGTGGTAGTTACCTAAAGGGACGCTTCAGCCTTTACCGGTGCCAAAGTGGAAATGGGAAAATATATCCATGGACTTCGTTGTGGGTTTACAAAAGACATCTTGAGGTAATAATGCAATCTGGGTTATAGATGATTGATTGACTAAATATTCTCATTTCCTTCCTATTCGAGATACTTTGTCTCTAGATCAACTTGCTCGGTTTTATGTTATGAAGATAGTCAGGTTTAATGGAGTTCTCCTCTCCATTGTATTTGATCGTGATCTCAGGTTTACTTCTAACTTTTGGAAAGGTCTTCAGAAGTCATTGGGTACTGAATTAAATTTTAGTACAACTTTTCATCCTCAATCAGATGGTCCATCAGAACGAACAATTCAGACCTTGCAGGATATGCTACGTGCTTGTTCACTGGATTATTAGGGAAGTTGGGACCAAAAACTCTATTTGGTGGAATTTTCATATAATAACTGTTTCCAATCTAGTATACAGATGGCTCCATTTGAGGAATTATATGGAAAACGTTGTCGAAATCTAGGTTTTTGGGATGAAGTGGGTGAAAGGAAGCTGATGGGACCGGAATTAGTAGAAGAGATGGAAGAGAAAGTTCAGTTGATTCAGAAGCACATGAGAACAGCTCAAAGTAGAGAGAAAAGTTATGTAGATAACCGAAGGAAGAATCTTTCTTTTGAGGTAGGTGATCATGTCTTTCTCAAAGTTTCTCCATGGAAAAGTGTGATGCGTGTTGGTAAGAAGGGAAAGTTGAGTCCGAGGTTCATTGGACCTTATGAAATTCTAGAGAAATTTGGATCAGTTCCGTATAGAGTGGCTTTACCTCCAAGTTTATCCCTAGTACACAATGATTTTCATGTTTCTATGTTGAGAAAGTATATGCCAAATCCATCTCATGTTTTGAGCCGAGAGGTAGTTCAGTTGGAAGAGAATCTCTCTTTTGAAGAATAACCAGTTTAGATTCTTGACTGTAGAGAGCAAGTGTTGTGGAATAAGGTAATTCACCAGGTAAAGTTTTTGTGGAAAAACCATATGGTTGTAGAGGCAACGTGGGAATTTTAAAATGCTATAAGGGATAAATACCACCACTTATTTTGATATGTGAATAAAAATTGTGAGGACAAAATTTACAAAAGGGAGAAAGGATATCACATCCCAAGTAAATGAAGAATAATATATTTCCATATTTATTAATATTTTTGAAATAAATATTAATTTTACTTTAATAGGGTTTCTATGTTCGATAGTTTACCCGATACGCAACAATGGGTTTCTTTGAAATCTTATGTTGCACAGTAATAATATAATATTATTATTTTAAATGGAGTATAACTCCTAGATATTTTATTGTAAGGAATGAAAAAAACTAACCACAATATGATTATACGTGTTTTTTAAATGTATTTTCATTTATCCCATAAATGTTAGAGGCTTAAAATGTGAATGAATCTAATTTTAAGCATAATTTACATTAAAAGGTCGATTTACATCCTTTTAATGGAGAAACATCTTTATATATAGTTTTTGTCACATTAATAAATTCTATTTGACTAAATAAAATCATTATTTAGAATGGGGATATCAAAATTTACTTTGTGTAAATTTTTGGGATTTTTCTGTTAAAGTTCATTTTTAATGAATAGTGAAAATTATTGTATTTTAATTCAAAGCTACGTTATAATATAATTTATTTATATGGTTATATTATATTTTTAATTGGTTTTAAAGATTAATTAGAATATATTTTTACTATTTAATCCAATTTTGGTCCTTGGAATTAATTTCACCTTGAAATTAGACATGAACAAGTGTCAATCTTTTGATAGTTATTTTTTCTTAAAAACACGCTATTTGTTTTAACCAATGAGAATAAATTTTCAATTAATTAATGAAACTTATATATATATATAATTTGTTAAAATATACATATTTTTGGAATTTGGAATATCAAATATAGCTTTGGCTGAATTTTAGGTATTTTTTTGAAAAACATCAATTTTTGATGAATAGTGAAACCACTTAGTAGTTGTTAAAAAAACTGAATTTTTCATTTAAATGAAATTTTACCACTTCTGTGAATTGAATTTAGAAAATCCGAAATACTTGGTTGTTATTAGTTAGTAAAATTTGGTTCAATAAGATGAAAATAATTTTTGGTAAATAGTAACTTTTGACTTTTATTTACCGCAGTTAAAGGTAAATGGGGTAATTTAAGGTAAAAAGAATATTATAATAATTTCAAATTACCTTAACACTTGTTCTAACATTATTTTATGAGTAATGGACTACCATGGGCATCATTGGGTAGATTTTGGGACCCCATGGAGCCACTTATGAAAGATAATGACACTTCAGATTAATTAATTTAATGTAATGGCAAAAATGACATAAACATAAAACTTTTAGAAAATTAATTTTTATATGGTGTTAAATAAATTATATTTTCGACTATAAATATATATTGGAAATATAAAAAATATTTCCTACATCATGGTATTTTTTATATAATTTTTAGACATCAAATAAATTAAATTATGTATGACACAATAATGATGCAATGTTTACCTCATTAATAAATTATTTAAGTAAATAAGATTATAATGATTAAAATATTCTCCAAAACATATCCAATTCCTATTGGATGATATTATTTAGATTATGAGTCATATTATATTACACTTTAATGATTTTTGGACTATTAAAAACATAATATCATTATATAATAAAATAATATTTTCACACTTTCTTAAAGAGCCCCTTCTCCCCCTTACAAAAGGAGACCACTTCTAACCAATTACTCACACCTCTAAAGCCTTTTGACTCATCCAACATCTGTCCAATTAATCTCCTTACATTCCTATCATCATACTAGAATCCTTAAATGAGTCATAAGGTACTTCAAGAAGTCCTTCGGTTCAAACCAAAGGGTGTTACCCAAATTAAAGGTAACAATTTGTCTTAACTTGTTTTCTTTTTTTTTACTTCTCCATCCCCATAAACTCTTTTTATTCCTTTATTCTATAACAACACCAGTATCCTCAATATACTATGATTTTTTTAGAAGGATCATAACTACACTTACACACACCTCCATCTAATGTGTGAAGAACATAATGTTTCTGTGGATGGAAAACTAACGCCTCATGAAACAATGATTATTCGATTGTCTCCTACTGCCTCTTATGGTGGCCATTATGATGACACTGTATTTATATATGATATGTATTATGTTTATGTTTATTTATGCTTCTGTATTTTCCATTTATATCATACCTTTATGGTTTCGATTATGGGTAAACGCGATAATTTCATTTGAGGAAGTGCAGACTACCGCCCCCTCAAATTGATATAACTCATTCATACCATTTGTGGTACATATAAAGGATATATTTAATGATATTATATATTATACAATATTGGAATTATAATACTACTATGTATCATTGTTTTTTAATTCCATTAAATATGAAATAGAAATGGAAGTAGTGTTCATGCGTACGTACGAGTTGCCGTCTCCATGAACGGTGCATTTCATTTCATACCTATAAATTGTATGTACTATTATAAATACATGTATATGATGTATATATATGATATATATTATATCAAAATCTTGAATATCATTTTGGATATAATGAACCTTTGACAACATGAACAACATGTAATTATAAGAAGTCCATTTTTGACTCAAGTACCAAATATCGACAAAACGAACATTATTAAATTAAATTATTACATGATGTTTATAACATGGTAATAAGTGAAATAAAAGGAATAATATACATGAAAAAGATTCTTAAGAAAGGATAAATTATCTACCATTTGTTATTCAAGATATTAATGAATGATCGAGTCAAGTCAGACACGAGGTAAGGGACTTCATCTCAATTTCCATTCATTGAGGAATATTTTTTTAATAAAAGACTTTCTATTATACATTTTATAAACACCCGTGACATTTAAAAGGGAATATTTTTCTACGAAGCATTTTAATAAATGAAAAAAAGTAATATTTCTTTTAACGTAAGCGGTGACAATGACCTTTTCCTCCGTCGCGAGTATTATTTGATCTTTGGCTTCCTCAACAAGCTGTAATGTTTTTAAAAGAAAATAAATAACATATAATCTTTTATGTATTTTGGTATTGAAAATGGTTTTGATAATCAATTTTTTATGTCGGTATATTTAAATGATATATTGTGATTGAAATGTGGAAATGTTTTCTTTCTGTTATATTTGTTTTATGTCTTATGATTTTATAATGGTACTTGGACATTTGACGGGTGGTTACGTGACAAACCAAATGACGTGTGGTGTCGTGAATACCAGGACAGGTGGTTACATTATAACCTCAAATGCATTGGGTACGGAAGTCAGCCGTATGGCTATTCAATTTAGTAATATGAGTGGAGGTCGACCGTATGGTTATTCAAATGGTCCGAAGCCCTTAGATTTTTATTATTATGTGTTCTTTATATGCGGTTTATGGTAATATTTTTGTTACAAAAGGGTTAGTAGTGATCTTTTATTCAGTGAAGAGTACTTACTACTTCATAAAGGTGAAAATATTACTTACGTTAAAGTATTCATGGTTTACGTGTTGTTTTGAAAAACTAACAGTTTTCCTTCATTGTGTATCCCTTACTGAGATTTTTATGCTCATCCCATGTTTTTGAAATGTATTTCACAGGACATGATGTGGAATATGGTCAAGGATGGGATAAAGTAAAAGTCATGTTGTCTTAAACTTGGAACTAGACATGACTCTTTTTTTCAAGAGTTCATGTTTTGTAAAACAAATGGAAACTGTATAGAAGTGTCTACTTTGTAATCTTTTGAGATGTAATAGTTATGTACTAATTCTATAAAACTATAAACATGAATATGTCACCAATGTGAATTATTCATTTAATTCCATATTATGTAAGTTTTAAGGCTGGTTCCTTGTAGTTTTTCTTCATTTGAGTTGTATAACTTCTGGTGTTTGCTTTTTCTATGGAATTTTTTTCTTGTTTTACTCTTCTATTGCTTCTCTTAGAGTTACTGTCCTAGAACCGACTATTTTTACTTCAAATACATGAATATTTGATGTATTAAATATTAAATTAAACATCTTATTACATATTGATCATTTTTGTATAGAATGTAATGTGATAGTTTTCTAGAGTATTTGTCGCATTGATAAGTTCATAGTAGTTCGCTGCTATGATGAGAACCTTAAAGTTCTATGAAAATATTATTAATCGAGTTATGTGGTTGAATAACATTATATGATTGGACACATAGTATATAGACCGTCAGGTGCAATTACTCGTAAGAGGGTGAGACTTCTTCTCCTAACATTCACACTTGGTAATCTCCAAGATGGTAGATTATAAGAACAAACCTTCCAGTATGGATTCCACATGTTCTGTTGTCATCAGATATTCTTATTTACGAGCATGTGTACTGGTCCTTAGACTTTAATATTATCATTAATTTATGTCATGACTCGCACAATAAAATTTTATGAAAAAACCATCACACCATATACCATAGAGAAGTTGGGTACATTGGGTGCATCAATATTGACATGTAATTGATGGATAAGTCAAAGAAAGATTTGTCCCTTCCATCATTATGAAAGTTGATATCTCAAACATTTGATATAAATAGTACCATCTCTCTAAATTCCATGGACATGGTGTCACGATGAATTTAATTTAGATAGTCAAAGAATGATGTATCGACCATATAGGTTGATGACACCATCATGAATCTTTCTTGATGAGATATTGTGAAAAGGAGATTATGTTACATAATGAGTGTTCATATGTGGTTTTCATCGTTATGACATTAAGTTCTTTATCTTAGGTGCCTTTACTAATTTTTAGATAGTAATCTTGGAAATTAGGCAAGTCTGCTTAATGCCAATGAGAAGGAATCCTAGAGGGTCACACACTAACTATTTTTTTGTTCTTGATTAAATTATATTTGAATTAAATTAATAGAATAAATATTTTTCTCTAGACTAAGGAAGAAATTTAGTCATGTTATATTGATAATATAAATTAAATAAATATTTAGTCACATGATTTTGAATAAAATATATTTATTTATTTATTGAATATTTAATAAATATCAATTTACTATTTTGATAATAAAATATTTTTTTAAGAGAATAAATTTTTTATTCTGGTGTTCAATAAATGCAAGAGCAGTTCGAACTGACCAAGAATGTGTTCAATGATAAAATATTTTTTTACGGGTTGGTAAATATTATTAATCCATTTTGTGCAAGTTAGAACACCACAATAATAATAATATTATTAGTATTATTATGTGTCCTAGTATTTCATTAATGGTTATAATTATATTTAATGGTTGTTATGCAAATTAAATTTTGTAACCAAAATCACAGCTCTATAAATAGACAATGATGTATATTTTGTAAAACATTTAAAACAAAA
The DNA here is from genome assembly GCA_963277665.1 of Viscum album. Taxonomy (NCBI): domain Eukaryota; kingdom Viridiplantae; phylum Streptophyta; class Magnoliopsida; order Santalales; family Viscaceae; genus Viscum; species Viscum album. The sequence goes on from OY728134.1 coordinate 425,992,290, forward strand.
TTCAAGTTTGGGAGTAGAGAATTATTGTGCACAATGAATTATCTCCTCACTCCTCCTCCTCTCTCCCTCTCAAGAATGATAATCCCAAGAGAGAATTTCTTCCAGACATAAAAATGAGAGATCAATAATGAAAAACACAAGATATTTGATTCGTCATGCTGGCTCCCAAAGAATGAGTGGAATTTCTTAGAGACCTTTGAAGCATGTGGGGATCACACCTAGAGATATCCTACCCTTGGATCCTCACAAAGGTATCAAAGGGAATCCAGATAATCCTTTTTGGAAGATTAATAATCATCAATTGAGAAAGTTCCTATGCCCATGTATTTATTTCATCACATATCAAATAAATTAATTATAAATCTGATGTACAAGATCTCTTATCTTGGTTTTGGGAAATGATTATTAAAATAAATTTTAATATATCTCCCTCCACCGCAGTTCTTCTACTGATCCTAAAACCAAAAAGTTTTATTAGAGTGGTCATGTATAAATTTATAATTATTTATTTGATTGTTGATCTATACAAAATCATGGTTAGATTTTCATTTCTTCTTATTCATTCTTTAATCTTATTTGAATTAACATGTTGTCTACATATTAATCAAGCATGTTCAGTGTTTCATTTTCTTATAGTTCTAAAAAAATTAATAATGACCGATGATTCCATCAAGAGGTGCCAAATATTGGGCCGGCAAAGCTAGTTTACTTGGCATGCGGATGGAGCTCATGTTGTATACCTATGTTCATTGTATCTAGATGTGATGAGAAATTAAGAACACACAGTGCTTTTATTGCACACCACATGTTGACTGGGCCAACCTAGCACATGGAAAGTGGATACAAGGTGTATAGTTGGCACGTACACACCATTTAGTCTATCTGAGTTAAAACAGCAAATCCCCAAGTGTGTGACTTGGATATACATCAACTGAGGTACATAGCGTGTATCCCAATGTAAACGGCATGTAGTATTCCATTAATGGAAAAATTAAAATTATATTAAATTTAAAATATTTCATCATTAAAACATTATTTTATTGATTTAAACACTGTTGTTTGTTTAGCAATTTTATATTGGTTTTCAAGAATTTTAAATTCTCAATTAATTTACTATAATAAATATTTCATTAATGGTTTTTCCATTTATTTACTATGAATTACACTTTAACAAATCCTTAGGTTTCCCTCACTTGTGTGTGAGTAATAAATATTTTTAATTAAGGGAGCATCCCAAGGTGTATGGAGACCATTCACAATGGAACTATAATGATGCCAATTCAGTGATACATATGTGGAAATGTGGAATGTTGTAGCTCATTCCAAGTCTTGTATAAGGAGTTATTTACCCTATGTTATAGGTTGATTTAATGTTTTCGCAAAAAATCAACCATCAGATAAGCTCATCATCTGTACTTTTTTTTATTTAATTATTTTTTTTGTGTAATTCATTAAAATTATATTTATTGATGTTGGACCACAATCACCAAAATGAATGAATTAATATACAAAGACAAAAATTGAATAAAATTGATTATGAGTAAATTTTTTATCTAGACATAGTTAATTAATTAATTAAACACTCACTTAAATATTAACAAGATATTTAAAGGATAAAACAAGATAAAAATTTATTCATAATAAATTAAAATCCCTCAACCTAATATTAAGTCAAACTAAGCCTTCCATTACTTTATTTGGAACAAAACTCAATAGAACTATCTGTTTGACAGACCCTTATTGGGACACATAATTTTATAAGGGGTTCTTATGATGGTTTTGGATTGAATTAACTATTTTACATCAATAGGAGTATCCCTTTCTATAATTTGTTTAATTTTGAGGCAAGTGTTCAGAAAATATAGGTCATGATTTCTATATTAGGGAGTCCAATGAATGGATCAAGGAGAATAAATCCCACATTTTAAAGACTCACCTACCTAAATTCCTTCAAAATATATTGACCAACCCTTTTGGGGTTATGTAGAGTGGAATATGGATCTTTTCCACTATAATTTCATAGAAACTAGACATTCCATCTTCAACGGTGAGGGCTATTGGGACTTGATAAAATAGTGGGAGATTTAAGAAAATCAATTAATTCATTATTTATCACAGAATATGTAATCAAGAAAACTAATAATAATTTGCTCTTTTAATTGAATAATAAAATGAAAATATCATCATCCATACTATCCCTATGATCAATATTGAATAAAAATAGTGTCCTTACTCACAGTATCTTCTAGAAGTGGTTTAGATTCACTATTGGAAAATTGATATATACCCACGATTTGAAATTGTGGGTATAGTCTATACTCATGGTTTCAAGAAACCATGGGAAATTAAGGTGTGTGTATAGCCTCAAGCTATATGAATGGTTTTGGAAAATATGGGTGTAGATCTAGTATACCATGTCATTTACTTGTACCCATGATTTGTAAAACTATGGGTATCACTTTGAAAAAATATGAAGCCACATGATTCGATCTCTAGACCACCCCTTTACCCTTACGGTGCCTAACCACTACCCTATTTAACTTATTGGTATGTAAATATATATATACTTGTATATATTTATATAAACCATATATATAGGTAGATAAAAATGGGAATAGGTGTTCCCGCGAATTGTTTTTAGGTCCCATGGAATTTTTTTTCTTGCTATAACGCGGGAATGATATACCCACGTTCTATAAACCTGTGGGTATAGGTCCTCAAAAAAGAACCATATACCCACATTTTTATAGAAACTATGGGTATAGGTCTCAAAAAATAAACCTATAGCCATGGTTTAGAACAAACCATTGGTATAAGTCTTGAAAAATAACCTATACCCATGGTTCTCCTAGAATCATTGGTATAGAGGGCCCATACCCATTATTTTCCAAAATCGTGCTTATAGGATCCTATAATATACCCATATAAATGTTTTTTTTTAAAACTATGGGTATAGAGCCATTTTACAGTAGTTGTGCCTTCAGGTTATTCTATGAACTGAACAGAAATCATACATTCTAGAATCCTCAATGCCTGGTCTGCTTGATCAAGAGGTGAGTGATGAAGAGTTTATAGTATAAGAAAAACATATGAATGGTGTATTCAAAGTTTAGTGTTTTATTCTTCATCTATGTTTAGTGAACTCATGATGTCCCATGAAAACATGTATGTATATAGCATGCTTCATCACTTCTATAGTTTTTACCATGAGAGAGCTAGAAAAGAAAAGTTTGATATTTTCAAGGCACTCTTTCAGAGTAATCTTGGAGACAGTGCCCCAGGTAGGCCTCACTTAAACAAGATCATTGTCTATGTTGGGCATCTAGAGGTTATAGGATTTCAACTCCCTAAAGAACTAGGAACTGATCACATTCTAGCATCACTCCCTCAGAGCTTCTCCAATTTTGTTGTTAATTTTAATATGAAAAACATTCAGAAGTCTCTTCTGGGTCTTCTTATCCTTCTTTTTCAAGTAGATGATGATATGAAGTGTGAAAATACTTCTATATTTATGGTAAAAAATGGAAAGGGAAAGAAAATTGATTTAATCCCAAATCTTATTCACACCCTTATAAGAAGAAGATGATCAACGGGAAAGCAAGGGAATAGGATATTTTCTGTTTCTCATGTGATAGAAGGTCCACTAGAAGAAAAACTGCATGCAGTTAAAGAAACAAGGGGAAGCTTTAGGTGTGTTTGTTATCAAGTAAAATTTATCTGTTTATAAAAAATGGGAATTAGATACATCTTGATGTATTTACATATGTATTCAAATACAAGAACCATGTTGATTCAGAAAAACTGACTGAGGGGAGGTAGATCTATGAGCAGTCAATGGAGATAAACTTTCTTATGTAGCTATCGGGGAATACCACCTCACATTTCCAACCGGAATGATTGTGATTTTAAAGGGTTGTTATTATATGCCTTTAGTTACCAAAATTATTATTTCTATATCTAGACTAGATATGGACGGATTCATTTTCAAAATTTTAAATAAATTTTTCTTCTTTTATAAAGATTTCATTTTTATAGTAATTCACATTTACATAATGGTCTTTACATGTTGGATTATATGAACCATGTAGTGGAAATTGATAACAAAGTGACTTCATGTGACTCATACTACACCAACATTGGTATCACCGGCTAGGTCATGTAAAGGGAAAATGATGGACAAAATTACATCAAGATGGATATTTAGATTCTTTAGAACCAAAACCACTTCGTGTATGTCACACATGTCTACAAATAAAAATGACCAAATCCCCAATTAGTGGGAAAGGTGAAAGGGATAAAGAGCTTCTTGAATTATTTCATACCGATGTGTGTAGACCATTTACTATTTAATCAAGGTGTGGTTACTCATATTTCAAAAAATTTACTAAAGATTTTAACAGATAAGGATATATTTACTTAATGAGGCACGAGTCAAATTATTTTGATGAAATCAAGTAATACAAGAATAATGTTGAGAACCAATTTGGTAAGAAGATTAAAAAACTCTGCTCAGACAATGGTGGAAAATATCTTAATCAAGATTTCATTGATTACGTACAGGAGTTTTGGATTCTATCCCAACACAATCCTCCTTACACAATATAGCGGAATGGTTTAAGAAAAAGGAAGAACTACACCTTGTTGGACATGGTGAGATCAATGATGAGTCAAGTGAGTCTTCCATTATCCTTTTAGGGATATGTGTTATAAAAAATGACACACATAGTAGAATAGATACCAAATAAATTTATAAATGGTATTTCATACTAATTTTGGAGTGGAAGAAAAATCGTGTTATCAAATTTACTTATGTGGGGAAGTGAAGCATTTGTTATGTCCTTTTCTAGTAACAAACTTCCCCCCTAAGTCACAATGTGTACCTTTATAAGATACCACAAGGAAATAAAGGGATATTACATATATGAACCCACATAAAAAGGATATAGTGTATAGAAAAAACATATTCGTTTATAAAGAGATCAAATCTCCAAAATATATAATGGGTATTAGATAAACTTCTATGAAGTTGAGACTTAAGGCACACAAGAGTTGGTACATGATAAGATTCCACAAAGGACCATGGATAAAGAAACATTTCTATAGAAACAACAACTATGTAGGTGTACAAGAGTGGTTTAAGAACTAGAATGTTATGGTTCTCTTGTTACCAAGGATGGTGACTCATTATTAGCTGATAATAATGATACTCAAACCTATAAGGAAGCATTAACTGGCACAAACATTTCCATGTGTCAAGATTCAATTAATTCTGAAATGGATTACATATACCAAAACCAATTCCTTTTTTTGGTAGATTCTCCATTATATGTAAATATTATTGGTTGAAAATGGGTATTCAATAAGAAAATAGACATTGAAGGACAAGTCAGAACTTATAAGGCTTTAATGGTTACTAAAGGGTTTAAACTAAATCAATGCATTGATTATGATGAAACCTTTTAACTTGTTTCAATGGTGAAATACATAAAAATAATCATTTACATTTTGACATACCATGACTATGATATTTGGAAAATGGATTTTAAAATAGCCTTCCTTAATGGAAACCTTTAGAAAGATGTCTTCAGGACACAAACTGAAGGGTTTTTGAGTCCACAGGATGCCTATAAGATATACAAGTTGCAAAAATCAATTTATGGATTAAAGAAATTATTAAGGTCATGGAACATTCATTTCAATGAATCCATAATGGAATTTGAGCTTATAAAGAATGAATTTAATCCTTGTATCTACAAATAGTTTATTGGGAGTGCAATCGTTTTCTTAATAGTATATATTGATGACATATTACTTATTGGAAATGAAATACCATTCTTATAATATGTTAAGGAATGGTTGAATAAATTATTTTGCATTAAAGACTTGGGTGAGGAATCATATATTCTTGCGATCTAGATCCATCATGATAGATTGAATAGGTTTATCGGGATAAGTCATATTTCATACATTGACAAAATACTGAAGAGATTCAGTATAGAACAATCCAAGAGGGGATTGTTTCTAGTGTCACATGGTATTCATATTTCCAAGAAAATGTGTCCTCATCCCCATGAGGAATGAAATAAAATTTCAATGATTCCATAAGAATTATAGATTGGTTCGGTCATGCATTATAAACTTTGTACTAGTCTACATGTCTCCTATGCATTAAGTATATTAGACAGATATCAAGATGATCCAGGTGACCACTATCAGATGGAAGTAAATACTATCCTTATGTATCATAGGTGTACTAAGTATATGTTCTTAGTTTATGGAGTAGATAAGGAACTAGTCATCAGAGGATTTTTATATGCTAGTTTCCAAATTGATCAAGATGAAATGAAGTCAAAAACAAGAAACATATTCACTTTGAATGGTGGGTGTTGTGAGCTGGAAGATCTCATTGCATGTTATAGACAAAGACTTTATAGAATACTCTGAGTATATTGTGGATTCAGAGGAAGCTAAAGAAGTAGTTTGGTTGTGAAATTTTATCCAATATCTTGACGTAGTACCCAACAGTAAAGATCACATCACACAATATTGTGACAATACTATAGAGGTGGCTCTCACAAAAGAGCCAAGGTCACATCAATGGAAGAAGCACATACATTCTAAGTATCATCTCTTGATGGATTTTCTCAAATAGGTGAGGTTGTGGTGAGAATTATTTCCATAGAAGACAATGTGGTAAGCCCATTGACTAAATCCTTTACTTAGTAGAAACAAGATTATCATGTGAGGTCTAGGGAACTGAAATTCTTAGGTAGTTCGATCTAGAAGAAGTGGGAGTTTTTTGGAGTTGGTTCCCTAGAGACAATTAATATTAATTTTATTACAAGAATATATGATGTATGAAATATTAAATTAATCATCTTATTACATATTGTTAATTTTTCTTCACGACTTCAATGTAATAATGTTCTAGAGTATTTGTTGCATTGATAAGGTCTTATTAGTTCCCCGCTATGATGAGAACCTTTAATTTCTATGAAAATATTCCTAATATTGTTCTCTAGTTGGACAAAATACTATGATGGGACACATATTATATAGACCATTAGGTGTGAGTACTCATAAGAAGATGAGACTTCTTCTCATAAAGTTCACACTTGGTAATCTCTAAGATGATAGATTATAAGAACAGGCCCCCCAGTAAAAATTCTGTATGTTTTGGTGTCATTGGATATTCTTATATGTGATCATTGTTAATGGTCCTTAGACTTAAATATTATCATTAATGACTTTCAGGACTCATGCACTTAGATTTACTGGCAAAAACCATCATACCATTTCTTGGAGGTAAGTAGGTTATATTGGGTGCATCCCAAATGACATGTTATTAATGTATAAGTCAAGGAAGGATTTGTCCATTACATCTTTATAGAAGTTGGTATCTCAATCCATTTACTGAAATTAAAGCTTCTTCCTAAATTACATGGACATGGTGTAACAAAGAGTTTATCATTTATATTCAAAGAATGATGTATCATGCATATGGGTTGATGAAACTGTCATGAAACCTTCTTGATGAGATATCGTGATAAATAGATTATATTACATAGTGAGTATTAAAATTTGGTTGTCATTGTTGTGACATTACGTTCTTTCTCATGGGTTCCGTGACACATTTCTAGATAGTAATCTTAGACTTTAGGCAAGCCTTCCTAATGCCAATGAGAAAGAATCCTAGAGGGTTACAAACTAACTGTTTCTGTTGGTCTCGGTTAATTTCTATTTGAATTTAATTAATGAAATAAATATTATTCTAAATACAAAGGAATGATTTTATTCAAGTTATATTGATCTCATAAATTAAATAAATATTTATTCACTAGATGGTGAATAAAATTTATTTATTTATTTTATTGAATATTTAATAAATATTTATTTACTGTTTTGTGAATAAAAAACTTATTTAAGAGAATAAAATATTTAATCGCGTGTTCAATAAATGAATGTGGAGTTTGAAAAGATCAAGACAGTTTCCAGTGAATAAATAATTATTTACAAGTCAGTAAATAATATTTATCCATTTTTCAAAAGTTGGTGTAGCCAAAAAAATTATTATTATTATTATTATTATTATTATTATTATTCTTTCTATAAGATTTCATTAATGGTTATAATTATATTTAATAGTTGTTATGAAATTAAATTTTGTAACTAAAATCTTATATCTATAAATAGATGGCTATGTCTATTGTGTATAGCTTTAAAACCTAATTCCAAGTTTGCGAATAGATAATTGTTGTGCACAACAAATTTTCTCTCAACTCTTCATCTCTCCCTCTCTAGAATGATAAACCCAATAGAGAATTTCATTAGTAATGAAGAATGAGAGATCAATAATGAATAGTTAAATAAATTCAGTTCATCATTATAGCACTTGGAGAATGAGTGGCATTTCTTGAAGACCATTTTAGCATGTATGGATCAATGCGAGAGGGATTATATGCATGGATCCTCAGAAGCGCAATACAGGAAATCTGGAAGGGCCTTTTAGGATGATCAACAATCATCAATAAAGAATGTTCCTAGGACCAGGTATTTATTTCTTCATATATCATATTAATTAATTATGAAATTAACATTCAAGATCCTCGCTATTGGATTCAAGAAACGACTATTAAATGAAATGTTAATATATCACCCTCCACCACAATTCTTCCACTGCACCTGAAACAAACAGTTTCTTCCATTTATGTTTACATATGTCATTTTTTCTACTTTGGGTTGGGTAAAATCATTCTCTCTATTTATTGTTGTTGCTCAAGTTCTATTCACCTACCCATATGAATCAGGAATTCCATTTAGGAATGTGTTAGGTCAGGTCGGGTACTAGGTTGTGAGGGCATCTAGGTCGGTTCACCATGATCGAATTTTATAAATGATATTAATAAAATTAAAAAATAACTCAAATTAATAATGTAAAAATTACAGCAACCCCAATAAAAATCCTAAAATAGGTTCTACGAAAGTAGTGGTATAACTCTAGGGGCGATGCATGGAAAACAATCCCATGCCAACATCTGTATCATAGCCATACAACCAACAATATGATGTTAATTTTCTCAATAACCTATATATACGAATCTAAACATATGTGATAATACATTGAACCCCCAACTGTATCTAACTATTTGGTCATGATCCTCAAGTAATGGTTGCTATATTTTTTGTACTAAGGTGGTGTAGTGGTCTATAAACAAAATTCCTCTGATCAATCACATAATTCTTGCACATGTGTGTCAAATAAGTATCTCCTCTATAGAATCATTAGGAATGATGGATAATTTCTCATTAAACCACCCCATTTGTAATCAAGAACCAGATAAGGCATATGGTATGCTGATGATGTTAATGCCTATTAAATGATGAATGACCACACACAATTCACCAATAATGGAACCCATAACTGACTGTCCATTGATGGGTAGAGTGAACATATATTCCACATACTCTAAAGTAATAGTCATCACCTTGTTTAGGAGATGAATTGTGTGTGCCTCCATTTATAATCTCTCAACATGTGCAATAATAAAATGATGACATAGTCTTGAAGTCACACATAGTTTTTTCATAAAATCCAACACATCTGAGGTATAGAACAATAACTACTGGAGTTTAATCATGGTTAAAATGATGTTCTCTCTGAATTTAAATATGTCTAACAGGTCATCACACCAACACATCATTTGAAACATGTGACTGATGGGAAGAAAATAGAGGTTACTCCATCTAAATGTATGAATAGTAAGACATTAATAGTGACAACTAATTAAAACATACATGGTTTTATGATTCAGTATTAAATATTTTTTATGTATAAAATTAATTTTTTATAAAAATGTGTATGTTATTTATTAAATAGACATGATACTATATTTATTTTATGTATTAAAATTAGAAAACCATATTTCATTATAGTGTTATTGGTCAAATTATACAAGCATGTTTACATCATCACATTTAATGATTATAATTTGAACAATAATTGTGTGTAATAACTTTTACATTAAACAATATAGTACATCAATAATTTTAACTAATATAAGAATTATATATAATTCTAGGTTAATGTGTCTATGTGACCTTCTGGGGTGAATAAACCACACCTCCTTAAATCTTCCTGTTCGCTGGGGCAATCCATCTTATTTAAAATATCTGTCGAATTTCGAATTCCTCTTGGTCGCAACTTTTTCATGTCTGGTAGAAGAGTTGGTGAATCAAAAGGAAGTCCCAAATTATGATATTTATCCACATGCATCCATGGATTAATATATAAGTCATTAATGATCTCTAGTAGATAAAATAGATCAATGAATTTCTCCCAAGATAACTATATATAAGTGCATGTTATAATCACACGTGCACAAGGATACCGTAGTGCTTAAAATTTCACGCAATAAAAATATTTATACTCAAGTAAAATGATAAGAATACAAATACTATTGATATTCATAGAATCATGAGAGTTAGGGGCCTCAAATATATGATCTACATAGTCCAATAAACAAACATGAAATGTTGTAGCTTGTTAAATAACTCTATCAATATCACATTGGATATGTTAACCATATAACATCCCTCTATTCAGACCCTCTTTGGTCAATTTTCCCCACTCCAAAAAATACTTTATACTGTGACAGAAGGTATCTTGAACTAAAAAAATAATTTAAATTTAAAACACCATATTGATATTATATTATAATTGTGGATTTTATAATTAATATATAATCTAGTATCCTTAATTAACTATGATGATAAATTTACAAACTTCGTTGAAACCCCTATTTACACATTTAATGATGTTGGCCGTGAAATGTCCATATCACCACCCATCATCATACGCCATTGACCATTTATGCTCTATAATTTTCATCATGTTATCATAAACCTTTTGGTTATGTTTGGGAATATCTTTGAGATGCTCATCCATCCATTGTCAATGAAGCTCTATGCTAACAAACATGATCTAATCCAAACACATATTATAATAAATACTACAAATATTTTTCAATGAAAAAAGGATATTTATACCAATTTTTATGATTACTTACTTCTTAATTATAATTAATTAATTTTTAATTAATAAGTAATTATAATTATCAATTAATTCATTATCAATTTCTTATTAATTAACAATTAATTAATCAGTAATTAATTATTATTAATTATTTACTAATTAAAATTAAATATATTATATAATAATTAAATTATCTTAATTATTAATTTATTAATTTCTCATTGCAAATCATATTAATTACTAATGATATTTTTTAATTATTAACTAGTCATGTTAATTATAATTAACCAAGGAAGATTAGGGTCTGAGAAAATCACATCCCTATGAAATTAATACAAAATAGAAAAGGTTTCAAAACATGAGGGCTTACAAAGATGAGAATGAAACACACCGCGCATATCCGATTCAACAAAACAAGAGAAACAATTTGGGGTAATAAAGGACCATCTCAAAGAAACCTCTATGATAGCCTCTTTGGAGAGGGCATCTGCAACCTAGTTTTCCTCCCTGTAGAAATGAGTGACATTCAGCTGCAAATGATCAAGAGTGTTAAGTCATGTAATCCATGATAGGAGAACATTCCATTGAACATTCCCTGAACACGTCTTCAAAATTTTCACTGCTGTGGTAGAATCAGATTCCACCCAGATATGCGTCAATCCATAATGGGTCACATATTCATGTTAATTATTATTCATTCTGATAATCTTATGCATTAATAATCATATGAACTAATTATTCATTTATTAATTAATCATATTATGTTAATTTTTAATTTTTAATAAATTTTTATTAAATTTTTTATTAAATTGTTATTTTTAAATTAGTAATAATTATTAACTAATAATTATTTATAATTAATTTATAATTACATAATTATTAATAATAATTATTCAATCAATATAATTAGTAATTATAATTAAATATTAATTAATTATTATTTAGTAACTAATTAGTATTTAATATTGTATTTAGAAATTAACTTATCCAAATAAAATGTAATTATTATTTTATTGCTAATAAAGAATCCATTAAATAATAATTATTTTTTCAATATTCCCTTTTACTAACCAAATCAATATATTTAATTATGAATTAATCTAAATTAACTAAAAATAAAAGGACTACCTAAATTAAAAATATTAAAATAAATTTAACGGCTAGCTAAAAAATGTAAAAAACATTAAAAAATTATAAACAAAATATTAAAATAAATTAGATATTAATTTAAAACATGTAGTTATATTATATGAGACATGAAAATTAAACAACTAGAAAAACAAATTAAACATGTGAATTAAATGACTAGTTAATTAAATTAGATGTGAAAATTAGACGACTAGCTAAATATAAAAAATTTAAATAAATTCGTAATGAAAATCTAAACATTTAAATTAAAAAAACATTATAGAAAATTATTCTATTAAATTATTTTCAAAGTAATACTACAAAATTTATAATACCACAAAATTTTATGTGAACTTTAATGTAGCTTTGAACTGGGAGAGGGAGCATCTAATTGAGTGAGGGAGGTTTGTTGAGTGATTTGTGTGTGTGTGGGGGGAGGGGGGTGCTTTCCATTTTATAGGTAATGTTGATTAGGGTTCCACATGAATTGTTTTAGTTAGTATTTGGATTTTAAGGAAGAGATCCAATTGAACTAGTGCTCCTCCCTCAAAATTTCCCCTCAGAGCGCTAATTGTAGTGGCAATGAGGGGTTCTCACTAAAAAAATCCATTTCACATGGATCTATTCTTGATGACCCATCGATCACCATTTATTATGGTTATAAAAACTCTCATTTAACAAAAATTAACCTTAATATTAAATAATTAAAAAGAAATCATTGAAAAAATTTATCTGGATAGAGATGTTGGCTACCCATATGATCACTAACAGACCTTCTAAACTTTCATTCATTTTTTTACCATTTTTTCTAAATTAGAAAACCATAATTTATTTTTAATAAAAAAATCCCTTCTCAGGGTGTTATTATTTTTTAACATAAGAAAAAAATAAACCTCTAATTAGTGATTAACTTTTAATTTATTAGTTTTTTTATATATTATAAATTATATAATAATAATAATGTTGATATAATTAATAATAAATCATGATCAACATCATAATTATTATTTTTTTGGTTCCTCTATTATAGATCTTATATATTAAATTATAAATCTATTATTTTGTAACATTTAATAATGTACCATATATATGTTCCATATTAAAATTATATATATATATATATATTTAATGATCAATTATTTCAATCATAATTTATAAAACAATATTGATATCTAAAATTATATATATAATTGATAATGTTTATAATTTCTTGCAAGTATTCTTGTTGAGGTTGTTTTTGTTTTTTTACAACCATCACCACCACAATTATTTTTGTTATAATTATTGTTACGAATGTTCCTCTATGGAAAACTTAGTGGTAGGAGACTTGTAGTGAAGATTTCATGTTTTAGTCTCCCTATTATCTTTCTTATATTTTTTTATGTGTTTTCTATGAATTTTCTCTCTCACTATGTTTTTCCCTTTTCTACTACTAATTCTACTTACACAAAAACATTTATATTCTCCAACTCCTTATTCTATCCGAGAAAATCATGGTAAAATTAAATTTTATCATATATTATCACATTCTCTAAACTCTATAAATGTTCACTTATATATAAACAATAGTCAATATTCTCCTCTCTTTTTTCTTGATACAATTGGTTTTTAACACTGCAAGTCATAAAAAATATATCCTTAATTATAAAAAATAATTCTCTTCTTCATTTATAGACATATATTAACAATGTTATAAAATTTTATATATTTATTTAAATTTTTATTATTTTATAATATAGTGAAATTTGGTTTATAAGTAGAATAAAAATCTATGTAAATGATATAAACATGAAACACAATATATATTTAAAACTAATGTGTTGTAAAGTTCAAAATTCATATTGTTGACACACATACCTACTATAGTGCCTAAATAATAACCATTTAACATAAATTATCAAGGGACAAAGCATTATTATTTATCTACCAAAAACACCATCTCTATATTTCATTGGATTAAGGGTTTCATATTTCATATACTAAATTTTATTTGTAAATTAATTATTTATAGAGATATAATCACTCAACTCACACATTGGCTATACTGTTATTTTAAGATACAAGTTCAGTTGGGATTACATAACCAAATGGTAGCTCAATGTTGCACGTTTTCCCTAGAAAAATGCATGGGATTTGGTATATGAATTTTGTTGGGAAAAAAATTTCTCTGAAGGGGTTTTTTATGTTGATTCATGGGAAAGGTAAATTTTTTGTTGTAAAGAGTTGTCACTCTCCTTTAAAATTGTGTACTATTTAGTTTATATCATATTTATCAAAGAGTATATGTGTGTGAAGAGTAGTTATAGGATTGTTTTCATTTGAACTACTATAAATTTATTATGCACACTCTTTTACTTTATTTTTCTTACCCTCTTCATACTCACTGCATTAATTTCATTTGTTTTAATTGTTTATTATTATTAATTACCATATCAACATTATTATTTGATCACTATTATTATCTTATGTTAGTAAATTAACCACACCCTTTATTATTTTACATCACTCTTTTGGGACATAAAAATAGTATTCAATGTGTAGGAACTCTTAAATTATACTCATTTTATATTATTTTCCATGACATAAAAGTCTAAGTGAGTGATAAGTTTAGATTTAGGGAGAAGGGTGAATTGATAGTTTGATACCAATGAAGCCAACTTTATTTTATGGGAATTAATATAGTTATTTAAAATGTAATATGGAATCCTAAATTGATAAATTAATCAATGAGATATAACATAACTATAAAACCAGAAGAACTGTTAGAAGAAAAGGCTATCAGTAATATAAATTTTTCATGTAATATTAACTATAATATCATGAACATTGTTAGTCGTGTTTGTATACGTAAAATTAGTCATGATATTTGGAAAATTTTGAAAGTAATAGATTACGGTACATATATGTTATCATTATAAATGATTTAAATATTTTTAGCTAAGTACAAGAACATAAATTTGGGAGAAAACATGGATATTAATGAAATAATCCATAGGTTCTGAAGTAATTGTAATTGATTGAGTGCACTTGGAGACGCATAGGATAATACTTCTTTGGTTGAGTAAGATTTAAAATCACTACTATAGAAGTGTTATTCTATGAATATTTTCCTTTTGAAAGAATGAACTTAAAATTTTAAAATTGGTTGAGATTATTATTTCAAACTTATAATACAAACATGACTTGAAAAACCTTTAATATTTAATATTATATTAATTGGAATAATGAAACTTCTAAAACTATTATTATTTTTTCTAGTTTCTATGATGAGGATTCATGTTGTTCTACTAATGTAAATGATAGGATAATTAATGTTATGAAAGGAGTGTAAAAGGTGATAAAGATGAAAATATATACAATTGATATAATGATATCCATGAAGTATGATATAAGGGATAACAAGAAAGGTATTATGAATCTATGTTATAAAATACATGTTATGAGTTCTATAATTAATGACACAATGATAAAGAATGTTTTTGGTTTAAGAATTAATGAAAATAAAATAATTTTGTTAATAATGAAAACAAATTGATGGATACATGGAGTAGAAATGATGATTCATATTCAAATGATTAATATTGATGTGAGAAATAAAAATAGTAGAATATTTATATTGATAAATATGGTAATTAACATATTCACTTAACCAAAAATGTTCTTTTAGGGATGTGGAAAACATTCAAGGAATTTTGGAAATATGAGTTTGTCAAATAACATGTATCATATTAGTAATTCTACCTATGATTAAAAAAGGACACCCAATATCAATGGGAATTCACTTAGAGGGGATGGGAGAGAATCTGTAAATTTGGTTCCCTTTTAAATTTAAATAAAAAAATTTCATCACCTATTAATTATAAAAAAATTATTATTATTAAAAACATAATTAAGCACACATTGAATGCATTATATATTTTTTAAATGGTTTACCACTCACAAAAAATAGAAAATCCAAAGTATGGTTGAAATCTTCTAAGACCATATAGTCCAGTAATATCATAATTGTGTTTAAAAAATGATTATGTATTTTCATTGACACCATGTCACAAAAAATATGTGTGTGTCCTGAAATTTTATAAAACACTATTAATAAATAAAATATATATTTATAAAAATGTGATTCTAAAATAGGATCAGACATCAATCATGTTATTGTAGTTAATTATTATTATTATTTCTCTTTTTACTCTTCAATATCAAATTACATAAGAGAATGTACATTTCTATTCCTCTTATTATTTTCTATATATATTTGTTTTTCCAAATATAAAACTATTTTCAAAGCAGAAACACTTTTTACCTCTTCATATTAAAATTTAAATTTCAAAATTCAAAAAATAAATAACATTAAACATCTCCCAATATAAAGTTAAATTTATCTCATTTTTTATTATATTATTAAATATTTCTAAGTCATAAGAATACTGAAACAACCTTTTCATACCTAAAATTTACATCATTTTTGAGATAAATTACATAATAATATTAGATTCCAGGTTTGAAAGGTTTAGTATCTTGGTAAAATAATATTTATCCAAAATACAAACATAATAAAACATAAAAATTATTTAATTCCATCATCATAATCCTTGCAAATATCCCTTTTTATTCTTTGTACTTTTAATCTTCAGAGGATATGCATCTAATAATTGAGTGAACTAAAATCATAGTAAGGGGGAATACAAGGAAAGGAACATGATATATAAAACAATTTAAAACATGTGGTAGAATAATAATTATCATCATATCATAAGAATATTATAATCATAAAAATAATTAGGTATTCAATTGAAAAAAGGGAATGTAATGAAGAATATGTATACTATTGAAACATCAAAACATAGTGTTAAAATAAAAAAATAGTTTCTAAAAAATCTAGTATGATGTTCACACATAACATATGTGCATAAATATTAACATAAAAATTATGTACAAGTCCCTAATCATGTTCACATATAATACACATACACTCATGATATATATATAACCCAATGAATTATAGGAATATATAATTATAATCCCTCATTATAAAATTATAATAATTATACAGGCAATATATAATGGGAACAAATTACAATGTTAGACAAGAATTATCCCATGAAAAAAGAATGGGTTTCATGAGGGTGTCTTAAATTAAATATTAGTGAAAACCCTTTTTTAATACTAAAAGAAGAAGAGGAATACATATTTTTGGCCAATATATGTTTTCATAAATGATCATGGGTTATTATGGCATGGAGATTTTTAAAAAAAATAATTATGAGTTGTTACACCATGTTTATAGAATAAAAAATTTGAAAAGTAATATTCTCCTCTTTTATTTATCAATAATTTTTTTCTTCTTCATTTGTACCTTTTATATTGAAAAAACTATTAGGTTTTTACACCAAGTATATGTAATTTAATCTGTTGGTTCCACTCAAATCAATTTTTTGACATATCAACTTCCATAAAGATGGAAGGCATAAATCCTTCCTAAAATTATCCAACAATTACATGTCATTAGTGATGAACCCAACAAACCCTACTTCTCACTAACATATGGCATGATAGTTTTTTAGTAAATCTAATTGATTGATTCATAAAATTCATCAATGATAATCATAATGTCCAATGACCATTACACACTAGAATATAATAATATTTAATGACAACATAATATTAAAAATTCTTATTGGTAGGTTTATTCTCATAATCATCCATTTTGAAGTTTACCTAGTGAAAGATTTATGAGATAAATCTTCATTCGCTATTGTGTACTCACACCTAATAGTGTACATATTATTTTTTCTATTATAGTACATTATATATCTATAGTACCATATTTAATAATATCATTATGGAACATCGATGTTACCATCATAGTGGAGAACTACTATTATATTTTCAATTCCAAATATACTATCGGACATTATAATATTAATTCCATGCATTAAAATGAACAATATATATCAACATGTTATATTAATATTAAAAATTGGAAATATACAAGTAATCAAAAGTACAAAAATGTGGTTCTAGAACACCAACTCCAATATAACTACCCTTCTAAAACTAGAGGACTTTCTAGGAGGTGTGAAATTTAATTAAAAAATTATTTTAAATTACCAATCGGGACATATAATGTGGATTATGTCAATTATAATTTGAGTGAACATTTTAATATGTGGCTCGTCGAGTTCTAAAAAAACCCTTAACAGTTAAACAAATATTCACCTCAATATATATAAGTACCCCTTATCTAAATGTACATATTCAAAAAACTTGTGATTAACTACAAATAAAATACCTATAAACATATACACATGTGTATATACTTATAAGACACATTTAAATACGAGGAGAATTAAAAAACCATTTTGAAACTCTTTAGGAATCCAAAATGAAATTAGGAATTTATATAAAATATTTTAGAGGACTAAAGAACCCTTTAAATCTCTATTTTTCATGATTTAATACAATTTGAAAAACATATCAAGGAATTTGTGTGATTAATCCTTTAAAAAAAGTTTTATAAACACATTTTATTGAAGAAAACACATGGAAAAACATATTGAAACATATAAACTTGAAAGATACCAATCAATTCCATAACAATAATTTTAATTAATAAATTTACATCATAATATATTTAAAATTCCTAATTAAACACTGAAGAAATCATGGTTGTCAATTCAATGGTTTATAAATTGTGTAGTATACATAAAAACTTTTCACACTGACAATAGTGGCACAAATCTATCTCAAGAAGATCCAAATGATAATGAACAACAATAAGGGACATTAACAAATCAAAACACCAAAATTAAAACAAGGGGACATAAACCCTAGCTCATCAAAACAAGTTAGGGTTCGAGGGTAGTAGATAATATAAAGAAATGGGAGGAGGAACAGGATAAATGTGGTTTAGCATGAAGAATCAAGCACAAATCTTGATGGAACAACAAGAATCCACCATGGAAGGAAGAGAAAATGACGGAGATGGATCCCTAGTATCACACGATCCAAATGGAATGGGAGAGGGGTGATTTTGGGTTAATAACCGAGGAGAAATAAATTGTAAAATACAATTTTTAATGAACCTAGGAAACATACATAGTCTATCCACATGATTTGGAATAATGTAGACCAATTGTGGTCCATCTACTAGGAATATTGAGAAACATGTAAGGGAAAGTTGTGTGGTTTGGACCATATTGCGCCAACTATGTGGTTGTCTCTGATAAAATATATATTTTGTTGCATTGTTTCTACATGGTTTATAAAACCATTCGAATTAACCATGAGAGATGATTTTCATTCCCAAAAACTATCAATTTTTAGGAAAAACTAATTATAATTAGAGAAAGAGTAGGGTACTAAAAGATAAATAAAATAATGAAGTAGTGTTGAGTTTGGGTGTTACACAACCTAAGGGGATTCAATGTTATTGGAAAAGGATCCTTATCCCTCATAGGGTTTGAAGGAAGTGGGGTGGAATGATTGAATTTGATGGGTTGGTTGATTTTAATAATAGGCTAGAAAAAACACTATTCAAGGTGTTGTAACTGGGTTCAATTCATGAATAACCTGAATCACAAACCCAATAAAATTTAAGTCACCACCATTTAAATAATAAGGGAAATCTTCACATCTCGAATTTATTTGGGATAGAACAATACCATAGATAGGACATTTTTTAGAATGGAAAAGTTGATTTAATATTGGTAAAAAGGAATTGTTTTCATCAGTTACATTAAAAGTTGGACCCTTTTATTAGTGCTAAAAAATCATCAATAAAAGGAGACCTTTATCATCACTAAAAAATCACTATTAAATGATGACTTCTATAAATGACAGTTATACTCTAATAAAAGACCTCATTTATCAGTGATTTTTTTGGAACTCATAAGGGTCCTCTTTAATCATCACCTTCATTATCACCAATAGTGGAGGATTTATCAGTTCTAGAAATATAATTGATAAAGGACCTAATTCTGTAGTGTATTTTTGAATAAGAGCACCCCACAACAAATACACATTTATAAAATTAAACTTTTTTACGAATAGACCTCTATGAAAATTAATATTTTAATTAAAATCAAATTTACCTCACAAAAAGAAAAAAACACTATATTATATACATTTCAAAAAATGATTTCTATAATTACATTTAAAGATACTATGCAGAAACATTTGAAAACAACTCATTGTCTTTGGTACCCGTGGCCCTATCTCAAAATAGCCCAATTGTGGTATCGGTTGCTGAATAAACCGCCCCAACCCAAGAAAAAGAATCCACCGGTATAGGAAAAAAATTCTTATTTTAGAAATACTATAAAAAATTAATTTAAACATAAATATAAAATAATACATTAAAAAACTACCAATTTTAAATAAAAGGACTCACTTGGAGTCATACCGGTCACATTGTGTGTTTGAATGAGGTGGGAATGGTAAATATATGTCATAAATGACTTATGGATCATATTCCTAAATTATAAAAACAATAGGGATATGTTTTATAGGTTTTGAGTATGTCACTTTACTATTTTACTAAAATTATATTTTAAGATGAAGACACGAACCTTGAGTCATAGTAGCCACATTGTGGGTTGGGTTGACATAAGACTCATTCGTAGATATTATAAATGTTTTATGAATATTTATCCTAAATTATCATGAAAATACAATATAATTTTCTTAGTTTTTAGTGAGTGAGAAACATCTTAAACTAAATTGTCAATTTGATACTGATAATAACCACTTTGAGTCATATTTGGCACATCGTGTATCATATTAAGGTGCAGCTAATTTCTACATGTCAAAATTGAAATATGTATTGTTTTATTAAAGTATGAAATCAATCCAAATGTGTTTTCTTAGTTATGATAATGTCATATATTTTTTTTACTAAAATTTTATTTTCAAATAAAAAGGCTCACTTGGAGTCTTTCTTGCCACATCATGTGTTTGATTGAGTTTTGGTTAATTTATACTTGTTAAAAATGACTTACAGATTTTTTTCCTAATGAATCAAAACTATATAAATGATTTTTGTTGGTTTTGAGTATGCCACTTGTGTTTTTTTACAAAAAATTTATTTTAAACTATAAACGTACACTTTGGGTTATACAGGTCACAACATTTGTAGGATTGATGTGACACTCATTCATACACGTCAAAAAGGATTTATGAATTGTTTTCCCAGATTATCAATAAAAAAGGAGATTTTTTCTTATTTTTCAGTGAGTGGCACATGTTTTTAAATAACATGACAAGTTAAAACTAATAAAGAAACTTTGGTTCATACCGATAACATGGTGAATTATATTTTGGTGAGGCAGATTCCTGAACATCAAAAATTACTTATGGACCATCTTCTAAATGTATCAAAATGAAACTAATCATTATTTTTGTCCTGAGTAAGTTACTTTTCCTTTTTACAAAAATTAATTCCAATATTAAATAAAAAGTCACACTTTGAGTCTTATTGACCATACTATGCATCGAATTAAGGTTTACTAGATTCCTACACATCAATGATGACTTATGGATTATTTTCCTAAATATAAAAACAATATGCAAGTTTTTGTCTTGATTTTGAGTATGTCACTTTTCCTTTTAACTAAAATTAATGTCAATTTTAAATAAAATGTCACACCTGGAGTCATACCAATCATAGTGTGCCTCAAATTGAGGTACGAATAATTCAAAGATGTCACAAATGACATAAGGATAATTTTCCTAAAGTATAAAAACAATATGAATATGTTTTCTAGGTTTTGAGTATGTCACTAGTGTTTTTTTCTAAAATGACATTTCAAACTAGAAACACACACTTTGAGTAAAAATGCTGACATTGTGTGTTATATTGACATGAGGTTGATTACTATACATAAAAAATGAATTATGAAGCACTGTCCAAAATTATCAAGAATGCAGAGGATGTTTTCTCATTTTTTATTGAGTAATAGACTTTTAGAACTAAAATGTGAATTTTTAAAGTGATAACGGACACATTTAGTTACAATGAGGAAACCATGTATCAGATTGATGTGTAGTTGATTCCTATAAATTGAAAATGAATTATGGATCATTTTATTAATTTATAAAAATAATATGATTGTTTTTTTATCAGTTTTGAGTATTTCACTTGTATTTTGTACTAAAATTAATATCAATTTTAAATAAAAAGTCACACTTGTTGTCATATCGATAACGCCACACCTCGAATTGAGTTGTAGATGATTCCCACACATCACAGGTCACTTATGGACCATTTTAATAATGTATTAAAACAATATTCCTTTTTTCTTAGTCATGATTATTTCACTTGAGTTTTTAACTAAAAATTCATTTTAAAATTGAAACGTGAACTTTGAGTCATACTAGTCACATCATGTGTCAGTTTGACGTCACACTAACTCCAATGCATCAAAAATGAATTATGAATCACATTACTAAATTATAAATACAATCAAAGTGAATTTTCTTTTTTTTAGTGAGTGACACACTTTTTAGCTAAAATGTCAATTTTAAACAAATAATGGACATTGTGTTATATCGGGGACATTGTTTATCTTATTGAGGTGATGATAATTCCAACACATAAATAATAAATTAAATAATGTTTTTTTAAAGTATAAAAATAATTTGAATGTGTTTTCTTAGTTTTTGAGTAGATCAAATTTCTTTTTTATTAAAATTACTGTCAATTTTAAATTAGAAACACACTTGGAGTCAAACCGGAAACACCATGTATCAGATTAAGGTAAAAATTATTCCTACATGTCAAAAATAAATTATTGATCATTTTATAAATTATATAAATAATATGAATGTGTTTTATTTGTTTTGAGTATGTCAGTTTCTTTTTTACTAAAAGTAATATATATTCTAATAAAAAGACACAGATGGAGTCATACAGGCCACACTGTGCATCATATTGAATAAAGGTTAATTCATACATGTTAAAAATGACTTATAGATTGTTGATTTAATAGATCAAAACAACATGAATGATTTTTATTTTTTTTAATTAAGTCATTTGTAGTTTTTTATAAAATTAATGTCAATTTTAAAGAAAAAGATACATTTTGAGTCATATCAGTCACACCGTGTGTCCTATTGAGATACTGATGATTTATACACATAAAAATCGTCTTGTAGATCACTTTCATAAAGTATAAAAATAATCTTAATGTTTTTTCTCAATTTTGAGTATGTGATTTGTGTTTTGAACTGAAATGTAAATTATAAAAAAATAATGTTTGAGTCGTACTAACCACATTGTGCATCAGATTGACATACATATTATTGTGTATGTGATGTATGTTTTTCATTCAACTATTTGAAAGAGTCCAAAAATGATAGAACATTTTTCATTTGGATGGAAAAGGAAACCCCATGCTGTCTGAAACACCCCATACAAAATCACTATATTCAATATTTTCTTACTTGTCATAGACAGTTGAATAAATAATATGACTTCCCAAAATATCAATAAATAAACTAAATAACAACAAGATTAAAATGGCATAAAAATAAACTTAAAAATATTAGATAAAATGGTGGAAAAATTAAATAAAATATAAATAGGAATTAAACTTTTCATGATGTATATATATACATTTTTGGCCCATTTCCTAGTTTCCATTATCTATGTTGCAGCCTTAAAGTCCAGTTCCTCATAAGAAGGAGCAGCTTCGAACAAATCACCCCCAACTCTAGAAAAATAATTCTCCTATATAACGAAAATGTTCTTAATTTATTAATACTATAAAAATAAATTAAACATAAATATGAAACAATAAATTAAAAAAATGTGAATTTAAAACTAAAACCACACAATTTGAGTCATACTGCATATACCATGGATTGGGTTGAAGTACGGTTGATTCTGAATTTTCTTTTTATCATACATTTCATGATCATAGTACATGTTTGAATCATACTTTTTGATGAATTTATTTCTTTATGATCTCTATAAAAATTAACAAAATAAGTATCAGATAAAAATTATGATGAAATTAACTTAAATAGTAGATAAAATAATGATAAAATCAACTAAATAAATAGTAGTAATTAACATCTTCATGATATATTTGTACATTCTGACACTAGGTATGTTTCCTATTTATTTGTAAATTAACCCATTTAATCCTATGAAAATAACGAATTTCAACAGTAATGGTAGTACTAGAAAAACATAAATACAAAAAATATTAATAATTATTGTAAACGAAATAGTAATTATCTTTCAAAATACCCCTTAGGGATTCTAGTGTATTGATGTTATATGATATCTCCAATAAATGTGTAAACATAATAACCATGATATTTTTCAACGGTTTGTTTCAAAAACTATATAAAAATTGATTAAAAATAAGAATTTTTTTATATGTGTTTTGATAGTTAAATACTCTTATATATACCCTAATACTTATCCACTTGTATATGTAAATAGACTCTTTGTGTAAATGGACTATCCTCATTCCATTAATTTAAAGATATTTAAACACCACCCTATCATAACAAATTTCTCATTAAAACATAATATAAAACATATAACTTGATGTTTAGTTCCAAAACATTGGATGTAGGGTATTAAAAATTATCAAAAGCCATCGCATGTGGTCGAATTGTTGGGTATCCATGTAGTGAATCCAAAAAATAAATCCTTATATGATCCAAATTTTCTACAATGTGTATACATTGTTTATGAAAAAAAGGGATAAGTAATGAAAGGAATAATAATATATTTTATATGGTTAAATACTAGATTTTTACCCATGCATCATTGGTAATAAGAAGATATTGTCATCCATATGTTTTATTTCAAACGATGCATCTATTTTTTCCACTATTACATCAATTCGATCAAAATCCAAAGAGGTTAGTTGTGTAGAAGTGCTATGAGGACTAATGTGTCCATATTTTTGTTCACTGGGGTTTCCCTTAAAATAATATTTATATAGAAACCTGAAAAAAAATGAATTTTATTTATTAATAATTAACATAGTTGACCAGTAACTGGAAAAAAGTCATCAAAACACATATCATGTATATATTTAAAACTTATACTCCCAGCCATTCATACATGAGGATTTCATTTACATTCTCTAGATCAATTTAGTCTATAATGGTTTCTATGTACATTTTTTTTGTTTAAAATCAACTATAACATCGCTACCATTTTGTAAACATGTATCCACATGAAACTTCAATGTTAGTAAATAATGATATTGAATAGGTAGGATAAAGGTGCTTCGTGAAGATATTTTCAATTGATTGGTTGATTATTTTGATGATTTTGATTCTAAATTTTAGTTCACCCATTCTCTTTGTCTATCTATAATAACATTCTTCAGTTCATAACTCTTTTCATTAATTGTTAAATGTTTTTCATAATAAAAAATTGGAAAATAATACCTCCTTTTTAACATATTGTTTTACAAGATCTATGAATGTTCCAATATCTTTCTTGATCTTATGAATATATACATCATCAAGTGGAAAAGGTATCTCAGCACTCAGATCATGAGCTACACTAATCCCCACTCTCATATGACATGTTGGAGGTTGTATGTTGTGAAGAGTATCATCAAGGATATTGAACATGGTATCCATCTAAAAAAGGTGATGAGTGGGGTTTGATATATATAAATCACAACCATTTTCACCCTGTAAAATATTATTATAAGAAAGTTAGCTGTGTATGACAGATTCATATTTCAAAAGACAAATATGATAATATTTATTACCTCATCTAAGACATATCTTTGAGGGGAATTGATCACCTCAAAGCTTGTGGGGGTCTTCATTCAGTGGTTAATCTTTATTTTTTCTTCTGTTCTCTTCCTCACTATAACATTTTCTATAAAATGGTACTATAAATTAATCATTTATTTAATATAATATAATTTTTCCTTCATCTCTTCCATTTTTTATCTTTATCCCCCTCTTCTTATTTTTTTATCTAAATAGGTTTAGGGTGTGACACCAAAACCCACACCTCTGATATGGACATATTGTTCTAGCACCTTCGATGACACTGATAGTAGTTGTTCATCTGGTATAGATAATGGTGATTCCTATGTAATATTTGTTAGGACCATGCTAAAGGAAGAGATGGTTTTCATGGATTGTCTTTTGTTGATCTTCATGAAGTTTTCATAAAGGAAAGACACCTTGAATTTTTAAGAATTCGGAAGCTGGAAGTATGAAGATTCGTAACTGAGTATATTGAACATTCGGAACCTGGTGTTTGAAGAATTCCAAGTCTGGAATTAGGAGTCTGGAAATTGAGAAGTTCAGAACCGGTAAATTGCAAATTCTCAAAAGCTGGTTGATAGGACATGTGAAGGCATTAATTGTGATGATTGTTTTCTGTTTTGTACCTCTAAATTTGTGAGAATATGCAAGTACTCACGATGCAAGAAAAAGTTGGATCAAGAATTCATACCGAGAACCAAAAGCCGTTCTAAGAATCAGGAAGAGCCGTTCTGAGAACCAGAAGTCATTCTGAGAACCTGAAGTCGTTCTAAGAACTTGAAGTCGTACGGAGAATCGAAGAAGTCATATCGAGATCTAGAGGAGTCATACCAAGAGTTCAAAATCTTCAGTATCAATGAATAAAGAAGGGTCATACCGAGAATTGAAATAGTGTCATGACTATGAATAAAAGAAGAGTGGATCCAAGAATGTGTTACCAAGAAATCAGAAAAGTGGATCCGAGAATGTGACTCCGAGAAACCTGTGTAACAAGGTCAGATCCAAAAAATTCCAAAGCTCTAAATCAAGAGAAGGGGAAGACGATTCTAGAAGATTCTAGAAATGTTGAAAAAGTATTAATTACTCTGAAATTTCGGAAGAAATTAAGATTTTTGTGAATTTAAGTGAGTGGAAAAATTATTTTGGTTTCCCGCCTAAGAACACTTTGGAGAACCTATAAAAGTATATTAGAGTACTAAGTAAATTGATTGATGATGCTGTAGTAATAGAAGCTCTGATTATCTTGAGAGAGAAAGAAGTGTGTGGCTGACTGAGTTTTCATTTCAGTTTCAATTGAAATGAGAATTTGATACTGGTTGACACCGTATTGAGTTTCTCGGATTAAAGAAAACTCATATTGAAGAATTGGAGTGAAAGTGAAGAATTTGGAGTGGAGATTAGGAGTGGAAATTCAGAGTGGAGATTTAGAGTGGAGATTCGGATTGAAAAAATTCAGAGTGAAGAAGAAAAATTTAGAGTGAAGAATTCGGAGTGGAGATTTAGAATGGGGAATCAGTACTGGCTGTCACCGTATTGAGTTTCTCAGACTGAGGAAGACTCGGATTGAAGAATCGGAGTGAAGAAGAAAATTTCGAGTGAATAATTCAGAGTTGAGATTAGGAATGGTAATTTCTGACTGTAATTGATCTATCTCTAGTCCAAGAAGTCCTTTCCTTTCTTCTGGGTAAAGAAGTGAATATTTGTGTTGAACTTGCTTACACTTGTGTATTTAAAAGGAAGTGAAGGTAACCTAAGTTGTTACAAGAAAAGAGACTTTTCCCTATTGTGCTAAGAGGGTGAACGCGCACTAGAGAGATTGTTTCACAGTGCTTCACGAGTGTAACGGTATATCCTACTCGTTGTAATCCAAGGAATTTTTTTCTTAGTGGATTGTATGGTGCTGATTGTTTCCAACCATACCAAGGACATAGCTATTCTTATTGAATAGTGAACCTTGTAAATTGTTGTGTTCCTTTGGATGTGTTCCTGTTTGTTTCTCAGCAGGGAAGTATATCTTTAACAGGAGACAAAGGTTGTTCTCATTATAAGGTAACTTAAAAGAAGAAAAGGGGGTACCACTAATTCACCCCCCCCCAGTGGTTCATTACTCCAACTGGGTCCTTACAAGTGTTATCAGAGGGAGGTTGCCTTTGTTTTCCTTGCTGATGGAGAATCTGAATTATGTGAACAATAAAGGCATTCCAGTATTCGATGGGAATAACTATCACATCTAGAAGGATAAAATGCTACTGTATCTCATGTCTATTAGTTATGAAGTTATTGAAGCTTCAACAGTTGGGTTTCCCCCCATTGAAGACAATTTTCCAATTATGCCTGTTGACAAGTAGTTTCTTGAGAATGATGGAAGAGCCAAGAATGCTATATTATTTCACTTTATGAAAGTGAATTCTTAAGAGTAAAAGTAGTGTCCATAGCCAAAGGTATATGGGAAAAACTGAAAAACATATATGAAGGCAATACAAAAGTCAAAAATGAAAAACTACAAATCTGGAGATTGAAGTATGAAGACTTAAAGATGGGAGAGCATGAATCTATTGGGGATTTCTTCAATAGGGTAAATGATATTTTTAGTATCATCAGGTGTCTTGGTGAAGAGATTAAAGACTCTATTGTGGTGGAAAAAATCTTGAGGATTCTTTCTGATAAATTTGATATGAAGTTATCTTCATTATAATACAGAGACTCGGAGACTCTATCTCTTGATGATTTTCATAGCACACTCATTACTTATGAGATAAGAAGGGAAAAGGCTATAAATACCAAGACAGGGGTTGACAGAGAATTATATTTCAAAGACTTGAAGAAGAAGAAGTGTAATAAGATCCTGATTAATGAAGATGGTGGTGACTCTGACTCTGAAAGTGAGGTATATAAAAATCTTAATGATATTTTATCCTTGTTTTTAAAAAATGTTAAAAGAGGCACAGGTAAATACAAGGGGAAACTACTCTTGAAGTGTTTTGAATGTGGAGGCATTGGCCACTTTGCGGCTAACTTTCCTCAAAGGGAGAATGAAAAAGATAGTGATGAAGAAGAAATAAATCCAAGAAAGTTATGGAAGAAGCAGGGTGGTAAAGGAAAGTTGGGGAAATAAAAGAAGTTCTTCAAATCCAAGAGAAAAAGCTTTCTATCCACAAATGAATAAGATTAATAAAGTGATTATGAATCTGAAAAATCAGTTGAGCATGGTGTTGATAATACTTTCATTGCAACAGTAAATGATGATGATTTAGGAAGTAGCAGCTTGGAAGAAGAAGAAACTCAGCTTGAGATACATCTGAAAGAATTATTGAAGGAATGTTTAAGGAAGATCAGAAGGCTGGAGAAGCTTAACAAAAAGCTGGAAGATGAATTTTTCTCAGCATCTAATCAAGTTAATGATAAAGAATAACTTGAGAAGGAACTTGAAGACTTGAAAAAGTCTCTGGAAGATGAAAAAAATCAAAATGAGCATATGAGAGTTAAGTTGAAGACAAAAGAGGAAGAATTAGAACTCGTTCAAAAGAAGCTCTCAAAAGATGAATAAAAAAACATTTGTTTTCAAAACTCAACTACTGATGTTGGTGAAGGCTCTCAATAAGCACATTGTAAGAAAATTCAAGAGAAGAATAAAGCAGTTGTTGTGAAGAAGAAAGCTGAGAAAGTTACTTATGTGTCCAAGACCAGCATTACTAAGAACTCTGAAGTTTCAAGGAAAATGAAGTCTAACATTGCTGAAAAACAAGAAAAATCAGAGAAGGAAGAATTCCAGCAGTGCAATCTTGCTAACAAAATAATGGTTGGTGGGGCTGAAGAAAGAGAAACAAATAAGTATCAGAACAAAAGCATTAGAGGAAGGTACTCCTTCTATGTGTACTGTTGGTATTGTGGTAGATTTGGGCATACTACGAATATGTGTTGGTTCAATCAACATTATTACCATCACCCCACAAGTTATTAAAGGCAGAGATTGAGGGGGATTCAATCTCTTCAAAGGAAGAGGAGTGAGAATGTTTTCTTGAAGAAAGTTTCAAAGAATGAAGTCAAGACAAAAAATAGGTTCCAGCCTCTGGAGACCATTTGTGAAAGGTGTGAACAACCTAGACACCTTGAAAAAGTATGTCTTGTGCTATTACAAGCTCAACAAAAAGTTATTAATTTTCAGAAGCTGAAGGTGAAGAAAGAAGTGAAAGAAGAAAAAGCTCTTGTTGTTGAAACTACTCTAAAAGTTACAAAGGAAGAACGACCTTAGATACTTGATAGTGGGTGTTCTTCACATATGATAGGAGACATGAAGTTGCTAAAGAATATGAAGAAGTTTAAAGAAGGAACTGTGACATTTGGCAATGATGAATCTTTAAAAATCAAAGGTGTTGGATCAGCCATCATTGGGAAGGAAAAATTAAATTCTAAGAAAACTTTGTATGTTGATGGGATGAAGCGCAAAATGCTGAGTGTATCACAATTGTGTGATGAGGGTAACAAAGTTATCTTCAAGAAAGATGGATTTATTGTGAAAAGTGAAGAAAAT
Organism: Viscum album; assembly: GCA_963277665.1. Taxonomy (NCBI): domain Eukaryota; kingdom Viridiplantae; phylum Streptophyta; class Magnoliopsida; order Santalales; family Viscaceae; genus Viscum; species Viscum album. The sequence continues at coordinate 426,022,739 of OY728134.1, forward strand.
GGGTAGATTGTTACAAGAGTCCAACGAACCAAAGGAAATCTATTTCAAGTTGGAAATTAAAAAAACTGTTGTTACATGAGCATAGTGGAAGAAAATCAGTTGTGGAACAGAAGACTTGGACACATGTGTCAAAGAAATATGAGCAAGTTATCTCAAAGGGACAGTGTTGGAGATATTCTAGATTTTCCAAGAAGAAGAAATTGGTGTTGTATTACCTCTTAGAAAGGAAAGATTACAAGTGTTGTGCATAAGAAGGTTGGAATTTGTTCAAAACAACACCTTGAACTCATACATTCTAATATATGTGGTCCAATGAGAAAACAATCAACATACAAAGATAAGTACTTCATCACCTTCATTGATAATTTTATGTGCATTACATGTGTTATGTTTATGAAGCACAAGTCAGATGCCCTAAAAATGTTTAAAAACATCAGAAGGAAAGCTGAGAAAGAATGTGAGTACTCTGTGAAGAAGTTGAGAACAGATAATGGTGGTGAGTATAGAAGTGAATAATTTGAAGACTATCTTGAGAAGCATGGGATTAAACATGAATATAGTGATCCATATACACCTCAACAAAATTGGGTTTCTGAAAGGAAGAATAGAAGCTTGGTGGAAATGGGAAGAACCATGTCACTTGAACATGGCCTTACTCATTACTTTTGGAGGCAAGCTACAAGTACAGCAGTTTATATTCAAAATCGATGTTTCTACAGGCCTCAATCAAACAAGACTCCATATGAACTTTTCTATGTCATTAATCCAAGTATGAAGTATGCTAATGTTTTTGGGAGACCATGCATTATAAAGATGAAAGGTGGAAGCAGTGGAAAATTTGAGAATAAAGGAGAAGATAGAATTTATCTTAGTTATGCACCAGAAGGAAGAGGTTATAGATTCTCTAACAAAGAAAGAGGAAGAATGGTGGATGTAGTTGATGTAAAAGTCATTGAAACTCTGGGGAAAGATAAGCATGTCCAGACAGACAAGGAAGATGAGGAAGATGAATTTAACGATTCTGATAAAGATGCAATGATTTGTAATCCTAATCAAGATGAAGAATCGAATTCATCCATATCAATTGATGAGGAAGGCACATTAAAAACTTATCCAAGGCTAATGAAAAAAAGTACAAGATAAGAAATATTATTGGTGATCAACGTCAAATGGTTCAAACAAGAAGAACAAGTAATTCTATATCACATACTTCCCTGTATTCCAAAGTGGAACCAAATGATGTTAAAGAAGCCTTTAAGCATCCGGAATGGGTTCAAGCCATGAATGAAGAATTGGATCAGATTGAAAAGAATGACACATGGGAACTCGTACCCAAGCCTGAAAATAAGAACATTATTGGCACCAAATGGGTCTTCCGGAACAAGTTGAATGAAGAAGGTGCAGTTATTAGAAATAAAGAAATATTGGTTTTCAAAGGCTACTCTCAAATTGAAGGAATTGACTTTGAAGAAACTTTTGCTTCGGTAGCGATATTAGAAACTATCCGAATCATTTTTCTATTGCTGCACAACGAGGATACAAAATCATTCAAATGGATGTTAAATCTGCATTTCTTAATGGTGATTTCAAAGAAGATGTTTATATTGAAAAACCATGTGGCTTTGTTGTTGGAAAGAATGAAAGTTATGTGTACAGGTTGAAGAAATCCTTGTATGGGATAAAGCAAGCTCCAAGAGCATGGTATCCCAAATTTGATATTTGCTTAAAGGAGATGAGCTTCAAGAAAGGGAGATTTGGTAGCAATCTATACATCAAGGAAAGACAAGATCTTTCTCTCATTGTGATTGTCTATGTTGACGACATTATTTTTGATGGGAATGATGAAAGAAGTTGTGAAAGGTTTGCTAAAGAAATAAAGAATGTCTTTGAGATGTCCATGTTGGGTGAAATGAGATACTTTCTTGGGTTACATATTTTTCAACAGAAAGAATTCATTTTTCTCTCCCAAGAAAAGTATGCTAAGGAACTTCTTAAGAAGTTTGGGATGGAAAACTCAAAACCTGTATCAACTCTTATCTCAGTGGGAACGAAGCTAAGAAAATATAATGAAGGAAAAGAAGTTGATTAGAAAGAATATCGAAAGATTATTGGAAGTTTGTTATACCTGACTGCATCAAGACCAGATATTGTTTTTGATGTTACATTATGTGAAAGATTCCAGAGTGCTCCTAAACACCCACATCTTGTTGCTGGAAAAAGAATTCTCAAATTCATAAATGGCATAGAAGAATTCAAAATCAAGTATAGTGGCTCAAATAACATCGATTTGTTTGTCTATTCAGATGTAGATTGGGCAGGAAATGTTGATGATAGAAGATCCACATCTGGTGGAGTGTTCTTTATAGGAAAAAGTTGTGTTGGCTGGCACTTGAAGAAGCAAAATTCTGTGACACTTAGTACGGCTGATGCTGAATATGTTGCTGCCACCATGGCTGCTACTCAACTTATCTGGATAAAGACACTGTTGGAGGATTTATCAGTTGAAGTGAAGCTTCCCTTGCTCTTGGGCTATGATAATCAAATAACAATTTATCTTACCAAGAATCCAGTCCAACATTCTCTTTCAAAGCATATTGACATAAAATATCATTTCATCATATAGCATGTGGAAAAGAATGAACTTAAACATGACTATTTTTCATCTACTGAACAAGTTTCTGATATTTTCCTGAAACCTCTACCAAAGGAATCATTCTCAATATTGTGGTTGTACATGGGTTTCCAACCACTTTCTCTTCATGGATAAGGTATGTTGTTCTGTCCCCTCTCTCTTCATACCTTTGGATTGTTTTTTCAAGGGGGATAAGTTGTTTGTATCGTAAATCTATTGTTAAAAGAGAGAGTTGTGGGTAATCTGTGAACTCATCACTACTTGTGTACGTGAACTATTCTAACTGTTTTTTGGAGTGGTTGTGGGAAAGAACTATAAAGGTGAAGATGTATGAAGTTGAAGATGTCATTTTCACTACCTATGGACAACATGGTTTTTCTGTCAATGATTCTTGTTTCCTACAATGTGTTAGCTCACGTATTCTTAGAATTATTGATAAGTAATCCATTGCTTAAGGTTACAAAGTTTGGTGATTTATGAAAACTTGGTTGACAACAAAATCCGAAGGGGGAGATTGTTAGGACCAAGCTGAAGGAAGAGATGGTATTCATAGATTGTCTTTTGTTGATCTTGAGAAATCATTCATAAAGGAAAGACACATTGAATTTCTAAGAATTAGGAACCTGGAGGTTTGCAGATTCGGAACCGAGTATATTGAACATTCGGAACCTGCTGTTCAAAGAATTTGGAGTCTGGAATTCGGAGTCTAGAAATAGAGAAGTTCGGAACCGGGAAATTGCAAATTCTCAAAAGCTGGCTGATAGGAGATGTGAAGGAATTAATTGTGACGATATTTTTCTATTTTGTAACTCTAAATTTGTGAGTATATTCAAGTACTCATGATGTAAGAAAAATTTGGATCGAGAAGTCATAACGAGAACCAAAATCTATTCCGAGAATCATGAAGAGTCGTTCTGAGAACCAGAAGTCATTCCGAGAACCTGAAGTCATACCGAGAATCAAAGAAGCCGTATCAAGATCCATAAGAGTCATACCGAGAGTTCAAAATATTCGGTATTGATGAATAAAGAAGGGTCATACCAAGAATTCAAATGGTGTCATGTCGAGGAAGCAAAGAAGAGTGGATCCGAGAATGTGATACTAAGAAATCAGAAAAGTGGATCCGAGAATATGACTCTGAGAAACCTACGTAACAAGGTCAGATCCAGAAAAGTCCAAATCTCTAAATCAGGAGAAGGGGAAAAATATTCAAGAAGATTCTAGAAGCGTTGACAAAGTCTTAATTACGCTGAGATTTCAATAGAAATTAAGATTTGGGTGAATTTAAGTGAGCGGGGAAATTATTTTGGTTTCCCACCTAAGAACAGTTTGGAGCACCTATAAAAGGAGATCAGAGTACTAAGAAAATTGATTGATGATGTTGTAGTGAGAGAATCTTTGATAATATAGAGAGAGAAAGAAGTGTGTGTCCGACTGAGTTTTCATTGCATTTTTAATTTAAAAGAGAATTTGATACTGGTTGACACTGTATTGAGTTTCCCAGATTAAAGAAAACTCAGATTGAAGAATTGGAGTGAAAGTAAAGAATTCGGAGTGGAGATTCCGAGTGGAAATTCGGAGTGGAGATTCGGAGTGGAGATTCAGATTGAGATAATTTGAAGTGAAGAAGAAATATTCAGAGTGAAGAATTTGGAGTGGAGATTCGGAATGGTGAATCAGTACTAGCTATCACCATATTGAGTTTCTCATACTGAGGAAGACTCAGACTGAAGAATCGGAGTGAAGAAGAAAATTCGGAGTGAAGAATTCAGATTGGAGATTCAGAATGGGAAGTTCTGACTATAATTGATCTATCTCTAGTCCAAGAAGCCCTTTCCTTTCTTCTGGGTAAGGATGTGAAGATTTGTGATGAACTTTCTTACACTTGTGTATTTGAAAGGAAGTGCCGGTAACATAAGTTGTTACAAGAAAAGAGACTTTTCCCTATTGTGCTAAGAGGGTGCATGTGCACTAGAATGATTATTTCACAGTGCTTCATGAGTGTAAGGGTATATCCAACTAGTTGTAATCCAAGGATTGTTTTCTTAGTGGATTGTAAGGTGATGGATTTTTTCCAACCATGCCAAAGACGTAGCTATTCTTATTGAATAGTGAACCTTGTAAATTGTTTTGTTCCTTTGGATGTCTGCTTGTTTGTTTCTAAACAGGGAAGTATATGTTTAACATGAGACAAAGGTTGTTCTCATTTTAAATGAACTTAAAAGAAGAAAAAGGGGTACCGCTGATTCACCCCCCCCCCCTCTAAGTGGTTCATTACACCAACTGGGTCCTTACAATATTTCGATAAAAAATATATGAAAATAAAGAATCATTATCATGTAATACCAATTTAGAGAAAACCCAATTTTTATTATTACATAATTACACATAATTCCCACACATTTTGTGTATTTTCATTTATTATAATCCCATATTTATTTTTATGTTCTTCCTTCCATAGCACATGATGTGGAATGAAAATGAATTTGGATTTGGATTCATCAATCAGTATATAAATAGAGGAACATAAATATTGTTTTATTTCATGTCACTTAAAGGTAATGTAGTAGATTTAAAACATGTACCATTTTTTTCAATTTAAGCATACCGCATCCTTTATTTATGATAGGGGTACATTAGTTTTCTGCCCATTGCTTATTTGTAGCACAAATTTGTTGTTTCATAAATCATAAACACTTAATCAAGGTATTTAATACATGCATTGTCGAACAATATCTTAGAATCTATAATGTACTAAAAAAACATGTCTCCTCACAACATCCAGTAAATTAATTTCACAATTCATTGCTTATCAGATGTGCATACATTTTCTGTGGGTATAAGTATATTTTCCCTTTGACATCATTCAGTAGAAACATTGTTAGAATTTTATGAATGTCACTATAAGCCTTTCCAGCAAATAATAAAAAAATTCTTTCAGGGTCCATATACTATAAATGCACTCTAAATGGTACACTGATGAGTAAGTAAATGTTTTGTTATTTTATTTTATAGTAAAAAATAATATTTATCAAAATAGTACCCTAATCTCCTCTCAAATCATTTTCTTAAGCATGGGAAATTTTGTTTTTCCTTGAATCCACATCAATCATAACACACTATTGAGTAGTGAGCCAAATGAAACTACTAAACATGGCCTTGTTAGGTTTAAAATCCATGATGCATACATTCCATCAAACCTTGAATTTGATGAATTTTTCTCCATAATAATTCTTTCTAACACTATCACACTACAAATATCCTTTTTTTTTCTAAGAAACAAGTTCAATCTGTTTTACCATTTACTCATGTTCAATATCATCAATATGTTACTTCTCTAGATTTGTAGAATCGACATGTGAAGAAGGTTATTGTTCCTCTATGCTGGGAGCATCAACAGTTTGAGAAACTTGTTTTTCCCAAATATCAAGAGCATCAGCACGTATATAAGTCATTATCAATATAATTGGTTCAATATTTATTTTAGATTATGTAAATATTGAAGTGAATAGATAATAATATGAGGTAAATCAATGTATATTACAAAAAATATAAACTAATTATTAAAATATCTATTTTATAGGTTGAATGGATTTGACCCCTCTATTGATTATTCAAATCTCTTAATTTTCTTATCCACTAACATACAAGAAACCATCAACATTATGACTGTTGTGAAATTATTATGATGTCCTAATTAAAGGGTAATCCTCAGTTGAATTTTCATTTATCCCTTCAGTGGATATGGTTAATAATAGAATAATTGAACACTTTTAGTTTACAAGATATGGAACATAAAATAGATGTAATTACTTTTATTCTGTAATAAACTATTTGTGTTTGTACACTTCCTTTATAAAATCAGCTTTTGTGAATCCAGATTCACTTATCTTAATAGTATTCCAATTCTTAACCCATTAGTATTAAAAAATAGGCACTTGGAAGGTTAAATGATCCAACTCCCGTATTTGAGTGTGATTCCAAAGTATAACAAATTTTCGTAAATTATATTCCTATGGTTGGTACCAGATACATGCAGCATGTCCTCCATAAGTGTAACTCCACCATTTTTCATAGTAATTATTTCATCATGTTAATCTGTATAGAATGTATAACCATTAATTACATAACCATTATAAGGTAATACTTGTACACTTGGTCCTCTGACTAAACATATAAGTTGTTATAAAAATGAATATGGATTTTAATCTGAATCCATAAAAATATAGTCTCAAAATCATCCTATAAACTATTTATTATGTGTATTTAATATCCACTTTCCATCGCTTGATAGTTTCAAATTACTAGGAATTCTATTGTGGGTTTCAAAATATGGGGAAACCTATAAAATGTTATAAAAACATAAAGGTGGTCCTGATCCCAATCTATAATAGTGATGGTAAAAACCTCTATTCTAGATTTTAATACACCCAAAAGCCACCAAGTGGGACCAGACTTCAGTAGAACAATGCTTTCTACATTGGTCTAGTAGTTTCTAAAGAACTCAACGGATTCCTCAATAATATATCTCATAACAATACAACATTCTGGATGAATTTTATTTTTGACATACCCTTCAAAAATATACATCTTCCATTCAATGGGGTATATCCATCTATACTATACAAGACCACATAGTTTAATCTCTTTTACCAAGTGAACCATCATGTGAACCATCATATCAATGAATTCTGGTGGGAAGAACATTTCCAATTCACAAAATATGAAAGAAATATCCTTTTTCATAGTTTCTAATTTTTCCAGGCCTATATCATTTCTACATATAGCTTTGAAAAATAAATATAGCTTGGTTAATGTATGATGAAAATTCTTGTAAAAAATAAAATTTAAATCTACATGCATTATATATTTCACCAAAACATGATAATCATTTTACTGTAGACCCTTTAACTTTAAATCAATCATTAACATGACAATATTGATATTCAATGAATACCCCTCTAAAACCATTACATTATTTAATAAGATGAAAATGTGATATCTCACCTTCTTGGAAAGAGTGTAAGTAGCTATAGGTATAATTGTATGTTTTTCACCCATCACTAGCACCAACACTTCTCATATTCCCATGTCAATCATTTCTAAACTAGTTTTAATTCTATCCATTGTTTTCCTGGGTTTATTTAGTAACATTCCAATGACACTATCACATAAAACATTTTCAATATCCATGACATCATGAAAATACCTAACGTGAAAAAAAATCTAGTAGGGTAATTCAAAAAAAACCGACAACTTTTTCCAAAAAGTGTTCATAAGGTTTTTCAAAAAAAAGTTTTCCAAAAGTAGTGTCTGTATATTATACTTTCTCAAATTATTGATCACTTGTTATTGTATACAGTGTAGTATATTTTTCTAAATTCCATCGAATGATTTCCCCCAAGATCATTACTTATGTTGTTGGACTATAAATCCATGATTTCTAATAAACACAATCATTTGGTGAATGTTTCGCCCTAATTGATTGTCTACCATGTTCACAAATGGGACACCCTTAAGTTCCTTTAATGATATATCATGAAAATTTTCCATAACCAAGAAATTAATTTATAATCCAATAAATATTCATTTCTATAGGAATCATAACATGTAACACCTGAATCCCATAATAATTTTAAATCTTCTATCAATGGCACCAAATAAACATCAATATAATTACCCAGTTGTTTTGGTCTTGATATAAGTGTAGATAACATAATTTATTTTAATTTTAGGAAAAATTGTGATGAAATGTTATAATTTACCAACATAACTGGCCTTGTAATATGATATATACTTTGAAATCCAAAAGCATTCACTCCATATGTAGTAGCGTAAGATAATATTTTCTTAGATCATTTCAAAATTTAGGATACTCAAGATGAATTCTCTTCCACTAAGGGGAGTCTTTTGACTAATAAAGTTTCCCAAATTTATTTCATATATCTGTATTCTATGTAAATTTCCTTATAGTCTCCACACTTTCATATAAGTTATAAAACCATGGGATGATTAGGAATTACCATAGAAACATTATAGTTCCGGATTCATCATTATTGTATCGATAATCAGCACATGTTGGGCATTATTTAAGCAATTTATGGTCCTTTAAAAATAGTACATAGTCATTTAGACAATCATGTTTCTTTTATAGATCATACCAATTGACCATAGAATTCATTTAGCTTAATATGTTCATTTATGAAACACATTATCTTCTAGGGACATATCATCTAAGAGACCATGTAGTTCATTAAAATTGGCATTACACCATCCTTTATAAGCTTTTAAATTATACATCTTCAGTATGGATAACAATATAATATATTTAGCACAACAAGCTTCTAGTGGTGTCTTTGTAAAACCATTTAACTTCTCAACCAATTTTGTATAATCATGTTGTTCATCATTAATTTTCTTTATCATTTCATAAATATGATCAGTGTAGAGACCCGAAACTTATCGTACATTGACATTACATTAATTTTGCGGAATACTTAGTACATAACAAAAACACACACACAAGGATCGTAATAGTTTAGTGTCTTTGGAAACTCGGAACGTAAACTTCTAATTGTGGTGGAAGATCTTCAACATCTCCCATAAAGATCTTCCTTTTTATACCTAAAACCTTTCTTTATATCCTGGGGAAAAGAAAACATAAAAGGGTGAGCTCAAATGCTCAGTAAGGGTAAACAAAAGAAATATCAATCACATCATATACATAAGAACATAGCTTTTGGAAATCTTAACCTGCAAAAGAGATCATAATTTCATAACATGGGATAAATCATAGAAGTGAAATGAAACCATAACTTAAAACATTACTCATTGTGTCATACACACATAATCATAGAGAATCATTTCTTGTTAGTCAAGACTCATTGCCAAGACTATCTTAGTGGACAAAGTCCCTTTCTGAATCGAGTAATCCTCGTTTCAGTCCTGTTTCACTGAACCGGTATAACCTACCATTCCAGCCATGTCTATCTCATGAGATATAAAATCGTTACCCAATGCATTGGAGGGAGATATAGGTCCCACCCATCTCATAATGATACCATTCTTATGTGTGCCACGAAATCATAAATCATACATCATTTAATAACCCATGTAATAAAAATGGTATTCTTAAAACAACATGACATCATAAAACCATTCATAAGATAAAGGAATTCATAAACATAATTCCATCACAACATAGTCAAATCAATGTAAAAATATGGATAGAAATAGAACCCTTTATTATCTTAGATGGAAAATAATTTTGATAAAACATTTGAAATGAATTCTTGAGGAAAATATCCTTTCTTCTTCAAAATCAATTTCTTTTCACAAAACATCATGCAATTTTAAAAGAAAGAGATTTTATTAAAAATATTCATGAAATCTTTTGGAGGATGATTCATGAAAATAAGGCTTTATAAAACCGAAAAAAATCCGTTCATGCCGTTTAAGTTAAAAAACATTCTTCGTACTTTTGTCGGAAAAGTCAAAAAGTACCTCGTACGAAAAACGACAAAAGATTCCTTTCATTTATTTTACTAAAAACTCACCGAAGGGTAAAAATGGATTTAAACAATTGTAGGTGGATGGAAATAATATTACATATTTATGAAACATGGATGTGGATGATAAAATACACCCCAGTAAATACTTACGAATAAACAATCTCGGATAAAAATGAGATTGTGATATTTCCCTTACCTTAGGTCCGACTTGCTTTGTAAGTGTCCGAACCTCCTGTATAATGATTTAAATCATGTTATTGACTTATTAAAGAATCATATTCATTGTTATGATATCATATATGGTTCACTTATGACATTATATTACCCGTTCTTTTGTAAATTCCATGTTAAAGAAGCGTTTTGGGTAAAATCGTTTCATTTATCGTAGGTGTTTTGACTTGTTGTTCTTGACATCATTATTACTTATATCATGATTTACTTACTTCCAGAATATAAAATATGATTTATATATCATATATATTCAGTATATATATATATATAATAGATAGATAAATAAAATGAAAAACACCGTTCATGGAGACGGTAGTCCGTACGTACGCATGAACGCTGTTTTACTTTCCTTATTGTCTTGAAATGGAAGTAAGTAGATGACATACATATATATATACATAAATCCAGTAGCTTTATAATGTCATATATTTCATTATTATTTCTTATATATACTTTATAATCATTCTTAAATGGTTAACATGGAGAATGAATCTCATCGCGTCGTGGAGACGGTAGTCCGTACGTACGCACGAGCGATGATATAATTTCCATAAATATTGAACTGAATTGGAGTGGATTATACAATATATCAGAATCAATATGATGTTGTAATAACTATGTATAGTTATTCTTTACACCATTATACCCATCCGTGTAAGGTGGTGGTGGAAAATAGATTACACCACGGCGTGGAGACGGTATTCCGTACGTACGCACGCGCGGTGATTTCTTTTTCCGTAGGATGGATAGATGGTGAAATAGGATTGTTTCATACTTATAATAACATATCAGTATATGAGTGATACTGATGTTATTACTTCATAATGAAACAACCTAAGAAGAAGAAGTGGAAGAAGAAATAAAGATGAAAGAATTGGTAACGGTAATTACCTCTTCTTTGAAGCGCCTTTTGGAGACCTCCTCTTAGGGAACTAAAATTGGTCTTTGAGTAAGACCAGAACCTCTAGGATGTTGCTAGGGAAGTGGAGAAGAGATTTTGTCAGGGGTTGGCCGAGCTTGAGTGCTCAAATTGGTGTGAGGAGGAGGGGGAGGAGGTGTCCTTTTATAGGCTAGGAGAGGGGCACCTTAGGAATATCTCAAAATATTATTTTATATTAAAGTCAAAATCGGTTTATAATGGTTCCAAAGGGTCTTATTTCGAAGCTAAAGTGGGGATGGGTCGAAATCCTATCAACCAATAAAATTTAGACAAGTTTAGGATATTATTTTAACCTTATCAATTAGATTTAACTCTAAGTTAAATAATTTAACTTTTACCATGTCTTTTTGTTTTCTTTCACAATATGGTTAATACACTTACTATAACATGCCAAACGAACCCCAAATTGTTTATTATTAATATATATATCCTTATCTAAGTCATTTGGCCGAACCTTAGATTTTTAGGAATAAAATAACAATTAATAATATAATATTTGATTTAAAAACTATTTTGTGTCAATTTTGACACTATTTGATATATGATTTTTGTGAGAGTCATAACAGAATTAAATGTTCGAACAAAGTTAATTAAATCAACATTAATATATCATAGTAACCTATAAAATTAGTGGAATTCATAAAAAATCTCAAATTACATTTATTTTGGTGTTTATAACATCAATTATGTCAATATTTCATTAATAAGATAATTATTGCATCATCGTTGTGTCATAAATAAATTAAATTATTTTATGTCTAAAAATTACAAATAAAATTTCATCATGTAGGAAATCTTTTTATCTTTCTAATGAATATTTACAATCGAATTTATCTTATGTATAACCTCATATTAAAAATGATTTACTTATTAAACTTTGATTTTAACTATTTTAACCTTTCTTTAAATAAATTAATAATAAATGTCCTAATCTAATCCAAGTGGGCCTAAATGGTCATATTTTATTCCTAAGTTTGTTTTTGGTCGAATTACACTTGTCCAATAGAATTAGGACATGTGTTAGGGTAATAGTAATATCATATTTACCCTTAGTTACCCTATTTACTATTAACCGCGGTAAAAAAAAGTAAAAAGTTACTATTCACCAAAAAATTATTTTCATCTTATTGAACCACATTTTAGTCCTTGATATTAACCGTGTCTCTCGGATTTTCGAAATTCCATTCACAGAAGCGGTAAAATTAAGTTTTATGCAAAATTCAGTTTTTAACCTACCACTTAGTAGTTTCACTATTCATCAAAAATTGATGTTTTTCAGAACAATGCCAAAATTTCATCCCAAGCTATATTTCATATTCTGAATTCAAAAATGAAGTCTATTTTACCAAATTCATAACATAAAAGTTTCATTAATTAATTTTATAATTAAATCCCGCTGTTAAAACAAATAGCGTGTTTTTAAGAAACAATATCTATCAAAAGATTGACACTTGTTTGTGTCTAGTTTAAATGTGAAATTACAACCAATGACCAACATTGTATTAATTTGTAAAAATATATTCTAAATATACTTTAAAACCACTCAAATTAATAATTTATCACTATTAATTATTTTGATTAAAAAAGTTGTTTTTAATTATAATTTAGTAATTTTCACTATTCATCAGAATATGAAAGTTATCCGAAAAGTACCAAAATTTCACCTTAGGCTAAATTCGATACTCCGAATCCAAAAATGAAGTCTATTTTGAAAAATAAAATTTACAAAATTTCAAAAAGTGGTTATTACTATTCACAACAGCTAGTTTAATAATATCTTAATAGCATATCGTTGTTTAGCGAAACTTGGTGTTGCGTACAACACACGCTATCGAGGAAGGTTGCGATTGCGTGTAATGCAAGGCAAGTCAAGGATGCGTGTTGTGCAAGCTCCTTTTGGTGTAGCGTACAACACAAGACATTAATAAAATTAAAAAGAATATATTTTTTTTATATAAAATCTTGGGCTGTTACATTCTACCCCCCTTAAAATGAATTTCGCCCTCGAAATTCGTCGGGGTTATAAATGGTTTACTATTCGAAAGTTTCTTTAATAGAAACCCACATCGTAAAAGGGAATACCAAAACTTGGCTTTAAAAACTAAAGTATGAAATGTAACGATTACCCAAATAAACTAATCACTGGGTTTCCACATAGGTGAAAATATGGATATGGAAGAGAAATCTAACCATCATGTTCTGATGGAGAGTGGTAGAGAACATGGATATGGAAAATCCAGTAATCACAAATCCATAAATTTGTGATGATCTAAGGTACCATCTGATTCATCAGGTATAAGAGAACTAGGACAACATTTTTGGTTTTCAAGATCATTTCCCTAAAGTTAAAGAATTTGATTTAGAATAAATACTTACTTTATTTTGGTACAATCTCACTATTTTTCGTGCCTTTAACAATTTCCACTTCATCTCTTAAATAAATGAAGTTGAATTTGTTATTCCTGAAGTGTTAGCAGATCATGTGATAGAATGATGGGTCATTCCATCTGTTTCAAACAAAAGGTTAGCAAAATTATATACATAAGTCGATCTATAGTGAGATTAATCACATATGGTTTCTAAAATGGACTTATACTTCATATATCATACTGCTTAATATAATAAAACTAGTTTCTACTAAACAGGGACTTCCTGTAGGTCATTGGTAGGCGATAAAGGCCAGTCGCACTTCGGTTGTGGGTTCGATTACTACAGCCTTGTCCGAAGCGATGGGTTGTCGCCCGTCCTGCAGGTTGTCCCTTTTTCTAAAACTACGTTACTATAACATCCCATCTTCTATCCTTAAACAATACTAACTTATGTCCAACATAATCCAGTCTAATCTTTAGGCTTATACATAATACTGCAGTCCACTCTCATAATATAGTGACAACGATTACCAGAGATTTAATATTGTCGTTGATCCCCACATATCATAAGATATGTCTTGTTGGTCACATTCCAAACACTCAAAGTCCTTAATCGTGTATTCTCTTGAATACCTTAGTGAAAAAAGTTAACACTTTCCACATACCAAAATCCTCAAAATTCTATATACTCAAACCATGATATCACTTAGTCCTTATATTAATCATGAGCTCATGAATACTATTAAACATTTCATTTTCTCGCATATCATCTTATTTCCAAAAAAAAAATATCTCAATCACTTTGAATACCACATCAATAAATATTGCAATACTCAATGATACAACATTATTTTGGAATCCCATTACATAAACACTTAATCATTCCACCACATCGTTGTCATATTCAACATTGCCAATAGTGATCGCATGTGATTTCCCTTTGTCCTTTGCCTTCAGTGGTTGCTCATGTTGATCATCACTAACCCTTGGATTAGGGCAATTATTAGCATAATGCCCCATTTCCTTGCACTTGAAGCATTGAAGTGTTGGCGGTGCGTTCTCTGCAGTGTTTGCTTTATTCACATCATTAGAAACCCTTTTTCCATTACTTCGACACTCAGCTGCTCGATGACCTTCTTTTCCACACTTAAAACATTTTCTAGTCCCTTTAAGACAATCTCCACCATGCTTCTTCCCACACTTTGTGCATAAAGAAACATTCATCTTCTTTTCATCATTATTCTGAGATTTCTCCTTGAACTCCATCTTTCGTTTCTTGTCAAAACCATGAGATGGATATGTAACACCAACTTCCATTTCTACCTTGATAGCACAACGCACAATTTCTTCATAGCTACTGAAGTCTCTTATAGCTAATGCCCTTCGAAGACTTGGTTTTAAGCCACTGAAAAATCGATCAACTTTACTTTCAGGTTGAATGATAATTCCAGAAGCATACCTTGCAAGTCTTGTAAAATTTGCTTCATAGGTACCAACAGATTCATCGTCCTTTTGCTTCAGTTCAAGAAACTCTTTCTCCATCTTTGTTCGAAGAATACGAGGGAAGTACTTACTGAAAAACAGGTTCTTGAACTCGTCCCATTCCATGGACTCAATTTCATCTCTTGGCCTCGTATTCTTGATAAGATTCCACCATTGATCAGCTTCACCTTCCAAACGATATACTGCTAAGATGACTTTATCATGTTCAGAACATTGAAGAACTGAAAATATCTTTTCAGTAGTACTAATCCATTGTTCAGCAACTAATGGATCAGTAGACCCACTGAAATAAGGTGGACGTTGTCTCATGAAGGACTCAATAGAATATTGTTCCCTTCTCTGCTCATTTGGAAGTCCAGAATGATTCATAGCTTGTGTAAGTATAGCAATAAGATTTTGCACTCCATCTCCCATAACATTTGTTTGTTCAGGAGGGCAATCATTGCATTGTCCATTGCATTGATCAACACGGTTCCTTCGGGTTCCAGCCATTGTCTAAAACCCAAAAAGAATAGTGTGAGAGGCAAAAATCATGCTAGAGAAACCAATCTAGTAAAGGGGAAGTATCCTCAATATCTAACTTCTTAGGTTAAATTCTATGATCGTTACCGTAGTTCTAGGACTGTATCTTATACTTATACTTATCCTTAGGGACATCCCTAGACATACCTTAGAAATATCTCTAGGGATCTCACTAACGTTTTCGCATCCTAGTTTCCAAAGGTTGACTAAACCTTTCCTCTGATACCAACTGTAGAGACCCGAAGCTTATCGTACATTGACATTACATTACTTTTGCGGAATACTTAGTACATAACAAAAACACACACACAAGGATCGTAATAGTTTAGTGTCTTTGGAAACTCGGAACGTAAACTTCTAATTGTGGTGGAAGATCTTCAACATCTCCCATAAAGATCTTCCTTTTTATACCTAAAACCTTTCTTTATATCCTGGGGAAAAGAAAACATAAAAGGGTGAGCTCAAATGCTCATTAAGGGTAAACAAAAGAAATATCAATCACATCATATACATAAGAACATAGCTTTTGGAAATCTTAACCTGCAAAAGAGATCATAATTTCATAACATGGGATAAATCATAGAAGTGAAATGAAACCATAACTTAAAACATTACTCACTGTGGCATACACACATAATCATAGAGAATCATTTCTTGTTAGTCAAGACTCATTGCCAAGACTATCTTAGTGGACAAAGTCCCTTTCTGAATCGAGTAATCCTCGTTTCAGTCCTGTTTCACTGAACCGGTATAACCTACCATTCCAGCCATGTCTATATCATGAGATATAAAATCGTTACCCAATGCATTGGAGGGAGATATAGGTCCCACCCATCTCATAATGATACCATTCTTATGTGTGCCACGAAATCATAAATCATACATCATTTCATAACCCATGTAATAAAAATGGGATTCTTAAAACAACATGACATCATAAAACCATTCATAAGATAAAGGAATTCATAAACATAATTCCATCACAACATAGTCAAATCAATGTAAAAATATGGATAGAAGCAGAACCCTTTATTATCTTAGATGGAAAATAATTTTGATAAAACATTTGAAATGAATTCTTGAGGAAAATATCCTTTCTTCTTCAAAATCAATTTCTTTTCACAAAACATCATGCAATTTTAAAAGAAATATATTTTATTAAAAATAGTCATGAAATCTTTTGGAGGAAGCTTCATGAAAATAAGGCTTTATAAAACCGAAAAAAATCCGTTCATGCCGTTTAAGTTAAAAAAACATTCTTCGTACTTTTGTCGGAAAAGTCAAAAAGTACCTCGTATGAAAAACGACAAAAGATTCCTTTCATTTATTTTACTAAAAACTCACCGAAGGGTAAAAATGGATTTAAACAATTGTAGGTGGATGGAAATAATATTACATATTTATGAAACATGGATGTGGATGATAAAATACACCCCAGTAAATACTTACGAATAAACAATCTCGGATAAAAATGAGATTGTGATATTTCCCTTACCTTAGGTCCGACTTGCTTTGTAAGTGTCCGAACCTCCTGTATAATGATTTAAATCATGTTATTGACTTATTAAAGAATCATATTCATTGTTATGATATCATATATGGTTCACTTATGACATTATATTACCCGTTCTTTTGTAAATTCCATGTTAAAGAAGCGTTTTGGGTAAAATCGTTTCATTTATCGTAGGTGTTTTGACTTGTTGTTCTTGACATCATTATTACTTATATCATGATTTAATTACTTCCAGAATATAAAATATGATTTATATATCATATATATTCAGTATATATATATATATATAATAGATAGATAAATAAAATGAAAAACACCGTTCATGGAGACGGTAGTCCGTACGTACGCATGAACGCTGTTTTACTTTCCTTATTGTCTTGAAATGGAAGTAAGTAGATGACATACATATATATATACATAAATCCAGTAGCTTTATAATGTCATATATTTCATTATTATTTCTTATATATACTTTATAATCATTCTTAAATGGTTAACATGGAGAATGAATCTCATCGCGTCGTGGAGACGGTAGTCCGTACGTACGCACGAGCGATGATATAATTTCCATAAATATTGAACTGAATTGGAGTGGATTATACAATATATCAGAATCAATATGATGTTGTAATAACTATGTATAGTTATTCTTTACACCATTATACCCATCCGTGTAAGGTGGTGGTGGAAAATAGATTACACCACGGCGTGGAGACGGTATTCCGTACGTACGCACGCGCGGTGATTTCTTTTTCCGTAGGATGGATAGATGGTGAAATAGGTTTGTTTCATACTTATAATAACATATCAGTATATGAGTGATACTGATGTTATTACTTCATAATGAAACAACCTAAGAAGAAGAAGTGGAAGAAGAAATAAAGATGAAAGAATTGGTAACGGTAATTACCTCTTCTTTGAAGCGCCTTTTGGAGACCTCCTCTTAGGGAACTAAAATTGGTCTTTGAGTAAGACCAGAACCTCTAGGATGTTGCTAGGGAAGTGGAGAAGAGATTTTGGCAGGGGTTGGCCGAGCTTGAGTGCTCAAATTGGTGTGAGGAGGAGGGGGAGGAGGTGTCCTTTTATAGGGGAGGAGAGGGGCACCTTAGGAATATCTCAAAATATTATTTTATATTAAAGTCAAAATCGGTTTATAATGGTTCCAAAGGGTCTTATTTCGAAGCTAAAGTGGGGATGGGTCGAAATCCTATCAACCAATAAAATTTAGACAAGTTTAGGATATTATTTTAACCTTATCAATTAGATTTAACTCTAAGTTAAATAATTTAACTTTTACCATGTCTTTTTGTTTTCTTTCACAATATGGTTAATACACTTACTATAACATGCCAAACGAACCCCAAATTGTTTATTATTAATATATATATCCTTATCTAAGTCATTTGGCCGAACCTTAGATTTTTAGGAGTAAAATAACAATTAATAATATAATATTTGATTTAAAAACTATTTTGTGTCAATTTTGACACTATTTGATATATGATTTTTGTGAGAGTCATAACAGAATTAAATGTTCGAACAAAGTTAATTAAATCAACATTAATATATCATAGTAACCTATAAAATTAGTGGAATTCATAAACAATCTCAAATTACATTTATTTTGGTGTTTATAACATCAATTATGTCAATATTTCATTAATAAGATAATTACTGCATCATCGTTGTGTCATAAATAAATTAAATTATTTTATGTCTAAAAATTACAAATAAAATTTCATCATGTAGGAAATATTTTTATCTTTCTAATGAATATTTAAAATCGAATTTATCTTATGTATAACCCCATATTAAAAATTATTTACTTATTAAACTTTGATTTTAACTATTTTAACCTTTCTTTAAATAAATTAATAATAAATGTCCTAATCTAATCCAAGTGGGCCTAAATGGTCATATTTTATTCCTAAGTTTGTTTTTGGTCGAATTACACTTGTCCAATAGAATTAGGACATGTGTTAGGGTAATAGTAATATCATATTTACCCTTAGTTACCCTATTTACTATTAACCATGGTAAAAAAAGTAAAAAGTTACTATTCACCAAAAAATTATTTTCATCTTATTGAACCACATTTTAGTCCTTGATATTAACCGTGTCTCTCAGATTTTCGAAATTCCATTCACAGAAGTGGTAAAATTAAGTTTTATGCAAAATTCAGTTTTTAACCTACCACTTAGTAGTTTCACTATTCATCAAAAATTGATGTTTTTCAGAACAATGCCAAAATTTCATCCCAAGCTATATTTCATATTCCGAATTCAAAAATGAAGTCTATTTTACCAAATTCATAACATAAAAGTTTCATTAATTAATTTTATAATTAAATCCCGATGTTAAAACAAATAGCGTGTTTTTAAGAAACAATATCTATCAAAAGATTGACACTTGTTTGTGTCTAGTTTAAATGTGAAATTACAACCAATGACCAACATTGTATTAATTTGTAAAAATATATTCTAAATATACTTTAAAACCACTCAAATTAATAATTTATCACTATTAATTATTTCGATTAAAAAAGTTGTTTTTAATTATAATTTAGTAATTTTCACTATTCATCAGAATATGAAAGTTATCCGAAAAGTACCAAAATTTCACCTTAGGCTAAATTTGATACTCCGAATCCAAAAATGAAGTCTATTTTGAAAAATAAAATTTACAAAATTTCAAAAAGTGGTTATTACTATTCACAACAGCTAGTTTTAATAATATCTTAATAGCATATCGTTGTTTAGCGAAACTTGGTGTTGCGTACAACACACGCTATCGAGGAAGGTTGCGATTGCGTGTAATGCAAGGCAAGTCAAGGATGCGTGTTGTGCAAGCTCCTTTTGGTGTAGCGTACAACACAAGACATTAATAAAATTAAAAAGAATATATATTTTTTTTTATAAAATCTTGGGCTGTTACAATCAGCATCATCATTCACACCTATAATCACATACTTGATACTGTTGTCTTCATTTTCCACACTTTTAAGCATATCACATGATAGATAAAACATTATGTTATCCTAGTCACTTTCTACATTCACTTTTCCCTCATGTTTAGTAAAACATTTATAAATTTTATATATTACATGCTAGATAATGTGTTTTTACAACTCATACGGACAAATTTTTCTTGAATAAAAACATTGAAACAAGAATAATGGATTGTATAAGGGTCATATTCATGATCTTTTAATAACATGATTAACCCTTTTAGCCCATATTCATACTATTTTTTATATGATTGGAATCCATCCATTTTCAATTCATATCCATTTTATTTGATTCAGTAAAATTCATATTTAACCAAATAATTAAATACAAAAAAAGGTTCCTTTCAAATAAGGGGAACATAATATTTGAATTTTTCAAATAATTTCATCATGATTTGAAGTAAATGAGTAATTTAATTTAAGAAAATAATTACTCTATTAGTGGTCAGTGTTATCCTTTTAATTCATCCAAAATGATAAATGATACCCAATATAGGTTGACTATTGCTTAGGGTAGTTCATGAAATATATGTCCATGTCCATAAGGGGTGGGGGATCAGTCACAATCAACAAAATCAAATAATAACCATTCAAGAGATGAATCTGATGAGGATAGAAGTTTCCTTCTTAAATATTAATGTTCTAAAGATGGGGAGTTAGGGAAGCATCAACAAAACATTTATTAGTTTTATGTTTAATGTTTAAAAAGAAACCACAATAGTTTGATCCCAACAATGGAATCCTTGACTATGGAAATCATTATAAAACTCAGTTGTATGGTCTTACATGAAATCATGTTGAGACAAATTTTCCAGTTCCAACATTCAAAGAAATACTTCAATTACTCCATGAAAAGGAAAATGAATTTGGTATAAGGACTTAATGTCAATATTTATTTAATTCTTATGAGTTCAAGGTTTTGGGAGTGGGGTATTTATGTATATAATATTGGTTGTATGTAGTTAGTGACGTTCCCCTACCTAGTGATAAATTATCACTACCCTATAATCATCAATGTTTATTTGGATTGGTTATATTGGATTGTTTTCTTGGATGATACTAGGGTAATACATTGTTTGAACTTTATAGTTTCATAATTCAAATAAAAAGTAATCTAAAACCATAATTTTATGGATGTATTTTGATAATATTTTAGTGACCAATGTGAAAATATAATTCAAGTGGGGGATGTAGGAAATTCATTCCAATTGTATCTTAACGTAGGAAGAAAGATATATAATAGACATATTAATAATCATAGATAAAAAACATGAGTAGGGCCACTTAAGGTGAAAATTTTGGTGACCTTTGAATACTAGAAGAAGAAAATAATATGATGTTCTCAACATTCCAAAAGAGAAATTTTTTTTACTCTCCATGGAATAATATGTAGAAACAATCTTCTCAACAATAGAAGAACATTTATTTATATAATTGTGGGATGGTGATGAATCATTCAAAAAATAGAGAGAATTATATTATTTAAATATTTATAAATTTCTCTAAATTAAATCTATTTTCTTTATGAGATTTAAATAGTAGGATATATATATATTTACATCTTTTTTTATGATAATTATAGATGGATTGTAATTTATCCTTATAGATGATCCAAAAATATACTAGTATGATATTCATTAGGGTAACAGTGATGATTATTTTGAGAATAATGGTATTAAAAATGAACATAGTGTACCATATACTACATAATAAAATATTTTTTTGAATATAATAATTACATTTTAGTTGAGATGGCTTGAAAATTACTGATAGAGCATACAAAATTATAAAAAAATGATGAATCTATTCACTGTAATTTGAAATAAAAAAATCTATTTGAAATTAGATGTAAAATTTAAAAGATCATTTATTTAGATCATCATTGGAATCCAAAATATCACCCTGATTCTGTAACATTATATAAATCGAATTTACTATCTTTAAAACCTATCATTTACCCTTAAAATCAAATTTACATTATAAAAACTGATGAATCTTATCCTAAAAAATCATTGGAGGCACATTTTATTGGGTTTTAAATATTATTTTCATCATTAAAAAACATTTTACCCTTTATTTAAAATCACTTTTTTTTAAAAAAAATTACCCATTAAAAAAAATTATTGTAAATTCAAACTTTGAATTCATTCTAAAACCCCCTTAGAAAACTCACTCACTATTTTTGAAACCAATCCCTTTCCATTTTGAACCATGTTTTTTCAAACATATAACAATAGCCAACACCCTTTGAGAATCTTAGCTAACCTATTATATATTATAATATATATAAAAATTTATATATATTTATTTACAAGAGATTTGAAAATATAAATTGTATTATTTGAAATCCATTTTAATAATAGTTAATACGAATATTGAATATAACAATGGTTTCATTAATAAAAAAAGAAATGATTATATTTTTTAAAATATTTTAAAAACTAAATAAAAATTAATGAATAAAAACTAGTTAATGGTTTCAATAAACATGAAAAATAAAATGATCACCCCGAAAATAGGGTATTTATTTTATGAGTTATTTTTGACATAATATTTTTCAAATAATTATGATGGATAAACTAATTAACAATAAAGTACCATTATATAGGAAACATTGATGGATGTTTTTGAGTGGGGTGAGAGGGGGAACTATTAAATTTGAAATCCATAACCATCAAAAGAAGTTAATAATATTTTATTATTGATATTTATAGTGTTATCTAATGATTTGTTTATGGTTAGAACAGAAGGATAATAGAAAATAAGTACAAGAATCAAGAAAATAAATAATGGGAAGTATGAGGAGGAAGAAATAATATTGTGGAATAGAGTTCATCCCCATTAAACACCGCCACAAAATGTTCGAGTCCTAGTATAATGAATTTAGAGGTGGCCCTAGATAGGTTACATTATATTCAGGAACTCAAATGAAATCATGATTATCTTAATTGACAAATAAATGAGAATCATAAATTCTCTTGCTCAGAAAAATAAAGTGGACATAATTGAGACTCAGATCATAAAGAAGATGTGAAGCAGTTTTAAAGTTTATCCAATGTGATCTCAAGGGAATCTATTTAACATGATGGTCGATTTCATAAAAAAATTCCCAAAATAAAATAATATATAGAGGACCCTAGTTAAAATTTTGTTCCCCCTTAAGAGGAATTCAATCAGTCTATGAGGTTGGAATT
Source organism: Viscum album (assembly GCA_963277665.1). Taxonomy (NCBI): domain Eukaryota; kingdom Viridiplantae; phylum Streptophyta; class Magnoliopsida; order Santalales; family Viscaceae; genus Viscum; species Viscum album. The sequence goes on from OY728134.1 coordinate 426,046,161, forward strand.
TAATATAGGTATTATCAGTCATAAAATCACCAAATAAAATTAGTTATTAAAGAATCATTGAAAATTATATGGTTCTTATAAAAAAAATATTTTCTTAAATAATAATACACATCCACACACTACACACATATATATTTGGTAAGTACATAAACATGAAATCCAGATTTTTTTCAATTAAAAACGCACACATATAAATACTTTTAGTAATAATTAATCACTTTTAAAATTAAATTAAAACACCTATTAAAGAATAATAAATGTATTTTAATAATAAAATAATCTTCCAATGGAGTTTTGTAATTAAAATTTAAAATTAAAACCTTACCCATTATTTTATGAATACTTTTTTTATTAAATTATTATCAAAAAATTGGTGTTATAGTATGGGTAGTGGATTTGTACATTTTCTACTGATTCATATAGTATTTTGTTTTATATATAAATCAATACCCTCCTTCCCCTTCATGATTAGGATCCATAGTCAAGGATTACCTCTTACATTCTAAAATACAAAAAACATCAATATTATTACTAATTCTATTGGTTTCTACCTCTTCCCTAACTAAAGAACCAACATTGTTTCTCATCACATATATCATCACATTTACATTGATATAAACCCCTAGAAATGAAGACCAAAGGATGAATGGATCGAGATATAAGTTGATTAAGGATTTAAAAAATCAATTGAGTATAAATTACTTGTGGATTACTGTAATTCATTATTTAGTTAATGAAATTTATCTTTATAATATATCTAATATTATTTTTGTGAGGAATAAAATCACACTAGTAGTATAGTTTGGAATCATTGTTGGGTGAGGTAGGTATAATTATAGGCTTATTTCACAAAACATTCCCCATATTATTATAAACCTCTTGGAACATAATAAGAAGATGTAGGGACAAAGGGTCACTTTGATAACACCCCCTGGAGGGTTACACATAACCTCAAACATCACCATAAATAATTAAGTGGTAAATCAAGTCTGAACAAAATGGTCCTAGACCAATCAATAATGCAAAGAGAATGATTGATAAAGAAATGTGATTCAAGAAGAAAGAGTAAATATAAAAAAAGGGCGGCCACAAAATTATAAAAAGACTCATAAAAAAATATGAAAGTAAATGAAAAATAATATTTATTTTCATTGGACCTCATCAGTACTACATAAATAGAGGTCAGGGGGTAAAGAACTAGATGGAGGGAAAATTAAAGTGGAGATGAAATAATATCATACCTTATATCTTGAGAGGAATTATTCGTTGATGAAGAGTGGCAAGGGTTCTGTTCTATGAGGGTTAGGTTCCATGGGGATTTAGTTCCATGAGTGTTTGAAGGTGTGAGGGAGGAATCTATTAGGGCTTTATTTAAAACATATAGTAAGGATTTTATCATCACTTTCAAAAAAGTGATGTTAAATTTACATCTTATCTGCACTAAAATAGAAATTGTTGATAAAACTATTCTTTATCAGCACATAAATTCTTGGGATAATAAAGAGTGGTTTTACCATCACTAAAAAAGTTTTGATAATGATATACTCCTAACAATATATATAAAAATATATTTATAAATACAATTATAAATAATAATATTTAAAAATATTCTAATATATTTATAAATAAATTTATATTATTATATAAATTTATATAAATATAAATATAATAAAAATATTAATATTTAAATATATTTATTAAACGTGATTTGGGGATTACCCAAGTGGTAAAGGCTCCCCATAGTCTTGCATCAGACCCATTTCAAATCTAGGTGGGATTGAATTTATACGGGTACCGTTGCAGTATGGTATTAGATAAATATATAGGTAGGCAGTGACATAGGCATGATGAATGACGCAGGCAAGCAGTGAAGCAGACATGACACAGGCCTAGTGATATAGGTTTTATTATGTAAGCATAACACTACACTAGTCCTTGGGGATAGTTACATGGAATTGTTTCTATTTAATGGGATTCATTCTGACTTGGCCTTCAAGCCATGTACTGAATAAATAATTCTTGATAGGTGGGATATCCATTGGGGGGTATGTCATGCCTTTCTGGACTATGTGTGTGGTGTGTTTGTTTGTAATGTAATTATACCCTAAACTCCAAATATATATATATATATATTATAATTACACACACACACACAGAGAGATATATATATATGTATATTTATGTATGTATGTATACTCAAATGGTTCAAGAGATACGTAATCCCGCTCCTAAAAAAATTATTAAAAAAATAAATATGTTAGAGGAAAGAGAACGGATGGGGTCAAAAAAAGGCATGAACACATCCAAAAAAGAATTGTAAAAATCCATAACATGATCATTCCTTTAATGGAATAATACCTGGTGGAAATTCAACCACACCCTTGTGCACCATCCCAATCATGAAAACCACATTCCCAGCTACGATTTTTTGGATGAACACCCAATTACCAAGTCTTAACATAATGTCAACCCCTCCCGAGTGCTTCCTATCCATCTCAGAAATATATTTCTCCATGAGGATTTTCTTCTTAGGAGTAGGGGACTATCCAAGATAAGTAGAAGACGTAATCGCCACATTTTACTTATCCAGATGATGATAAGAAAAAAAACATTGATTTACTCTTTATTCTAGAGGAATTGAATGCTTGTTCTTGGATCAATTTTTTGTCCACTTCAACTAGAATTGCATCTTTATGCTACTCCAAATCATCGGAATCAGTAACGATGTCAGCATGCTTCGGCTCTCCTGTGTCATCCTTTTAATGTGGGATAAATTATCCCTATTTATAAATAGGTGAAATCATTGGATTAAACTCCTCAACTTTAGGAATAACCTGCTGGGAATTCACATCCCACTGAGTAATGTTGACGTTGCAACCTGAAACATGCGCATTTGAATCCAAAGTATTACCTTACATTGAGGTCAACTACACCTCCTCATAACCCTGATCCTTACCCATGTGGCTACTTCCCATATTTCCCTATGTCATGGAAGTAAAACAAACACATTCTTGAAAACCTGAAGAAGCCTCAACATCCCCTTTAGTTGTAGCTTCTGAAAAAAAAAATCTTAGCATTATGGGAGGATTTTCTTATTCTAGGGTCTCCCGAAACTTGTGTCATGCCTTCATCAGTAGCATCAAAATGGTCTTCTTAAAAAATTCACCCAAGATATGGAATCCTTATTTATTATTTCAATACCCTAATCATGTTGTCTATATCCTATACATGCATCGCCATATTTCTGCTGACAGAAATTATCCCTCATTGGCATCACATTGTTACCACTTGCTCAATTCCCCTGACCACACCCAAGGACCCATCCAGATTTAGAGAAATCTGTGTTTCACATATAGATAGATGTGAAACCATGTCTGTTGAGTTGGAATTAATCAAATCACACCTTCCAAGATAAGATCCTCTACTCAGTATATATCCATCAATTCCCGCAGGCATCCTTGGTCTTTCTTTTTATAACAACTTCTTTATTCATGACCACAAGGTTTACAAAAACCACAAGTCCTAGATAAATTTCAAGAAAATAAATCATATTTGATAAACCTACATTTATTTTATAACATTGGGACATTTTCATAGTCAACTCTTAATTTGAGTTCATCCAAATTAGTAGAAAGAAATGATTTATCATCCAATGTTGACCCTAAGTCATATTCGACCAAAAAATGGTCATAGTTTCCATAGAGAACTGGATTTGTTTCTTTATCAAGCTTAATCAGAATGCCAATTGATAAATCAATAGCATATAGAATATTTGGATGCCATAATAACTAATTGAGGAAAAAAATGAGCCACAAAAATACATTGGAATTACATAACTCCATAGGATTGAGGTACTCATCCCACTCTCGAAGATACAAGATTTCGGGCTTGCGAGAGACTGATTTGAGACCGCATTCCCACAGCATCAGTTCCTCTATGGGGAAGAGGATGTGTAAAAATACTCTTCCCATCAAGACACATCTACAATTGCTAAATCCCCACACCATTGAGAGTCACATTACCATATCTTCCATCTTCCATGATTTTGAACCCATGGGTAGGATTAGTCTTGAAATGATCAAATGATTACCCATTTTAGGTGCTCCAAACCCGCCTCAGCATCAGCGTTTTCATGGGAAATTTTACCCTTTCTACGAATCACCCCAACCACAAATTCCATATATATCAAGAAAGAGTTGTGATGTGTGGCTATGGAGGACAACACTACACTAAAATCACCTCCAGTCATCCTACAATCAACAGATCTATATGATGCATTTCTGTGTGATTCAAAGCACCCCTGGGTGAGGAATGATTATACTAACAAGATTCCAGATGAAGTTTCCATTAGGAAGAACCCTAGAAATCTCCATTTCCGCGAAATGGGAGGTAAACTCATGAAACCCATCCTCCTATATATTTAGGTCAATATATGTATATATATTTAAAAATATAATAATAAATAAATATTTTTATCAATATTTTTATATAAATATAATTATATAAATGTATATAAATGTATATAATTATATGTATATATATAAAAAAATTTAATATATAAATATTTATATTTATGATATTATAATAAATATATTTAAAAATATTTCTATATAAATAAATATATATAATTATAATATGATAACTATAATTATTATTTAAATAATTTTATTAAATTTTTTTAATTATATAAACATATTTATTTATTTATAATTATAATAATATATGATTATATTTATAAATAATTTAAATATAATTATAGATATATAATTATAAATATAATAATTATATTTATTATTTGAATATATATTTTATAATTTTATAATTATTTAAATTTGAAAATATTTTTTTATAATTATAATTATAAATAAATATATTTCAAAATTATTTATATATAATTATAAATATATTTATATAAATATATTTATTGTGTAAATATATTTATTATAATTTTATAATTATTTAAATATATTTATATATCTATAGTTTCAAATATAATTTTTTTTGGAAAATTATAAATATTTATGGTTTTATAATTATAAATTTAAATTATATAATTATTAAAAAAATCAGTTAAATAGGATAATTATTTAATTTTGAAACATATTTTAAATAATAAAACGTAATAAACAAAAATGAATGAATATTTTAGAGATAAATTACATACATATTGAAAATATTACATGTAAAGTAAATAAATATTTCAAAATGGTTAAATATATTTTTAACACTATTGGTGAAGATATAATAAAAAATAAATATATGAAATTAATTAAATTAAAAAATATTATAAAATGAATTCAAAACATTGACGTGAATTACAAACATACTTATATACACATAATCATCTACACACCAACATATATATACGCACATGTATATATATTGGGTCCTAAGGACTCCACATACAAGAAGAAGAGAATTCCATCCAAATTGAAAATATGAAGAAATATATGCGGAATAAGATTAAAGAACAAGGTTCAGGGGGGGTGAAACTGTGAATGATGAGTTGATCTAGTAAAGTAAGATATCTCCTCATCGGCCACCACATTGTGTAGAATTCTATCACTTTGTGAAACATCATGTGAACGAAATCGTTCGCGGGATGAGGTGGTATCACCAACACCATTAGAAAAAACAATGTCGTTTGTAGGGTCATGCGGTGATTTCGTCCCTCGTGAATGACTATCCCCCATGGATGAAATCATTAGAAAGATGATCCTGATCCTTTGGTGCCTACAGTCGAACCAAAGTCATTTGTAGGGTCGTCAAGTGATTTCCTCCCCCACGAATGATTGTCCCCACAAATGAAATAATTTTTGGGTTGGGAAGTCATCTTGGTCTCCCATAAAAGATGGCCCTTAGGCCACCACATACAACCAACCATCCCTATACTTGTTCTCTCCATTTATATATTAAAAACCTTGAGGGAAACCAATGAAGGAGAGTGAAAAAGTAGAGATCGCATGAGTAAATCTCAGACATGATCAATATCATGAAGCTTTCTATTCCTGGTAGTTAAAAACCCACCACATAGTGTTAAGGGTGAACTAAAAGAATGTATGTCCAACCACATACATGAAAACCTTTTGGGGACACCATCCATCAGGGCATAAATGGATGGACCCTTTGCAAACTAGCACCCCTCATAGAAAAACTCTATGTGAGAAGAACCCTACTCCATGTGGTAAAGTGATACGTGAGAGGAACATGGCCCCATGTAGAAAAATTATATGCTGATGGAACCTACCTTGTGTATCTCCATGCTACTATGATGATACCCTCACCCATGTAGAAACATTCTATGTGGAGGGAACACCATCCCACAAAAGAACATGATACATAGTGTGGGGACTCCTAGGGTGTTCTATGGTCCATCTAACATTACTCCCTTTTGTCATCACATTAGGAACCGTAATGACCCCTTCGTGAATTAGTCCAACAACATTAATCCACGGACTCCTCCAAATCCTCCTAACAAGTATTATTAGACCATCATACACATCAGTGTGTCCTCTCAATTCTACATACTCGTGGTAAGTAGAGACACATGTGTAACCTCTATAAAAATTTGGACCCTCAAAATGTTTTTGGGTTCACATTCCAATGGTAAAGAGGGTTCTAGCCTTGGAAATTCTAATGTGAACCTCCTGGTTCTAGGCAATGAGTTTGGGGATCAGGTTTTCATTTCCCTTCGATAGGGAATGTGATCATCCCCACCCAAAACCAATTTTAGGACACCCTCATGGAGCAATCCCCTAGTATTTCTTGTGAGAGGAGCTACTATTGCACCTCTTTTTCAGACCATGAAGTAGTCAAATGGATCACCAGATGTGACTATCCTAGATATGAAAATAAAAGAGGATGCATGAACACTGAATGCTCTCTCTCTCTCTCTCTCTGGGCTTCATCACCTCAACCATTAGTGGATAGAGTGGATCATGAGATCATCATATCCATTTTTTCCTCTTGTTTCCTACACAGAGCATTACTCATGTAGGATTAAAGGTTAGTTTCCATCATGACACCTACATAGTCCCAATCCGAATGGGACTTATCCATAGATGTATGCCCAACCTCTATTCAAATGGGGTTCCTATAAAATATAATACCCAATCATATCCACTCAAATGAGGATTCTCAATAGATGTACTCCACAACCTCTATTATAATGGAAAGTCCAATGTGTATTCCCTAACCACAGGCTCCTATGATCCTCCTATAAGGTATAATTCACATGTTACAAAATTTTTGGGATTTGATTACCGACTAACTAGCATATGTAGGGAGCCTCCCTAAGGTCGAAACCCAACACTCAAATTAAACCTAATATTCTCGGGGACACATTACTAGTAGGTTCGTATCCACCTAGGATACCACATCTATTCCAGGTCCCCCAAGTCACCTCATCAAAAGTCCCAAATAATTCTTGCCTAGTAATATTTTTCCTGGATTTCATGCCATATGAACTAAAACTGCAGGGTTGGGTCCTTGTCACATGACCTAAAAGCGATGTGCCCAATCATGTGGCACCGAACTATGTGGGTTCTGATTAAATTCATGAGGATTTGATGGTTACTCATTATATGGTTTCAATCATGACCCCAAAAAAGCTTATGTATCCTTGAATTACAAAAAACTCATGAGTGCATCACCACATGTCTTAAAATGAGAATCTTCATAATAAAAAACCAAAAAATCTATAATCATTCCATAAAGGGTACCATTGATGGAGAGCCCTAGTTGCATATATATATCCCTATTAATATAGAACCTCGTACATATAAAGACGATTATAAACCCATGTGTGTTCATAATTGATCACTAACTAAGGATTATATATATATATACATACTTTGTAATGATCAAAGAATTCATGATCATATCTTAACTCTACAATAATGTCATGGAATAAGAAATATTTTCCCATAAAAGGGTGTGATGATCCATACATTTCATCCTCTAAATAAATTTGAGTTTTTAAGTTTCATTGGAAATGTTCCCCAATGAACACTTGCCTTTAAAAAGTAGGATCATGATTTTTGGTAGATATGTGAGTTGTTGGGTGTTTCTGGTTTCATGAACAAAACCCATTGGAAACAATTGGAAGGTAATGTACTTGAATTGAGTGATTTCACACAATTCATCCCCATTTAATCAATAATTGGGGAAAAAATAACTTTTTTCGTAAAAAAATGGTGATCCTAACATGAATCCTTAACCAAGGTGTTGGTGTCACTCCGCTTCAGTCCCGTTTTACATTAAAAATGAAAGAGGGCCAAACAAGACCATCAATTATGAATGTGGTCATGAGATGCTATTTTAATGATTTATTTATTTACTTGTCACATATATTATTGTAACTCTTCTCCAAAACTCTCATCAATTCAATGGTGTCTCACTAGCATTCTCAAAGACATGCATCATCCATATCACGTGACGGTTCCTTGACCAAATGAAGAGTGCCATCACCCACCCAACATCTTCAATATTAGATTTTGAATGAATTAGTCCAAGAGTTATACTAGAATGATAATATCTCATACATATAGGTAGCTCTACGGGACCTCCAGTCCATGAATCCCCACCAGCCTTCTACCCAGTGATAGTCTAAAGTCTAGAACCAGACATCCACTGTAGCTGTCTCAAACCGTTTCAGGAGACTATCTCGAGAAGGTGATAACGAGTTCCTACCTTACCTTAGGGAGACTGATGAGGTGGTTTCTAGAAACATCATCATAGAATCATAGGGGTCCCACCCTGGTACCCTTACTATAAACTGTCACCGTCAATGACTTGTGACCCAATATACTCACCATGAAGAGGATACCGACCCACGGACCTCGTCTAAGGTCAAATAGACACATGCCACTAGGGAGGTTTTCATGGGAATACAATTATATAATCATGAATATGGAATCTTATTTATTCCTACTAAAAATACCTCGATGTAAATACGGACAAAACCAATGGAAATACGTAGATTCTTACTCACTCTCAGGATGTTTGTCATGAAAATACGGCAGAAAATGATGATAAGATGAAAAATACTTATCATTCACATTAAGACCTCCATGAAAATGGGAGAGATTATATGTTGATGTAAATACCTTCTAAGTTACATGAATCCTGCCAGTCAAATACAATGGAACTTTACAGGCATACCCATATTCTTGTTATTTCATATAAAGTATGTCATTCAAATATGGCAGAAAACAACAAGAATACATATGTTCCATTACACACTTATCAATATTTTCAATAAAATATGATGTAAAATCACATGTAGATTAAAATACCTACTAAATCACATGAAGACCACCAGTCAAATAAGATGGAAAATTAGGGGCAAGTTAATATTCTTGTTAACGTATATGAAGCCTATTAGTCAAATATGATGGAAAACGTTGAGAATACATATTTTCCATTTCACTTTTATCAAGATCGTCAGTCAAATATGATCAAACATCACAAGAAGACACATATACTTTCAAATTCACATGAATTTATTCTTTAAAATAAAATGTAAAATTACAAGAAGATGCATATCCCTACTAATACACATCATGTCCATTGGTGAAATAGTGTGGTAATCAACTTTGAGTAGATGAAAATTCATATAGATGAATATAAATTATATCATTAAAGTATAGTGGAAATTGGTGAAAGAAGCCGGTGTATCAAAGTTGTAAGTCAGGGGAAGACTTGTACCCCTTCCCCCACAAAGGTGAACTATCAGTACTTAATGGAAGGAAATGGAGAACCAAAGCTGGAACAAATTCATGCTCTGATATCATAATGGTAATATATTTTTATTCCTTCCAAGTAAGTCTCTTAACATGTCTTATATATAATGTAGGGAAAGACATAAATCCCTAAACATATCCTAAAAACTTTCCATAATTTCATCACATCTGCAGTAATAGCAAAGAGTTAGGCCCACAAAATTCATCCTCTAGTGGGGTGACTCACCCATAGAATTATGTGGTCACTCGGGATCATAAATTTATCCCTAATACTATCCAAGAGGTTCTTCAGAAACATTCCATGATAAACAGACAATAGGATCATGCACAAATACATGTTCCAATAGGGGGACACTGGTTCTCTTTGGTGGCTGCTCTAGGTTAGGCATATATCCCTGTCAAAATTTTGGAAGCTTACTAACATATTCTGGTGCCACCATGAGAACTAGTCAAAGAGAAAATTTTATATGAAAACCATTAATTATAAAAAATATCACTAGTTTCCAATTAGAGAGTGATTAAAAAGAAATCACCCCAAAGGAATATAAAAAATGAAGATCAGACTCATAACTTACCTCTAGTGGAAGATAGAGTTCTTGAGGCCATTAAAATTCTATCACTAGTGGACTGGGATCCTACTAATGTGTTAATAAACTAAAAAAGGGGTATAATTAGTTATAAAGGTCCTCTGCACAATTTTTTTACCAGTAGATTTGTAGGTCCTCCCTTGAGGATCTACCACAAAGGCTTCCTTCATGGACATAAACCTATTAATCATGAGAGTATATCTCTTAATAAACATCATAGTATCCCTCTTTTATCGAAAAGATCAAACAACAGGATTTTCATCCCCTTATTTTAATCCATATCCTGAAGGTCCTCCCCAGGGTATGTGCTATAGAAATTATCACTACATTCAAACATCGAGTTGTGATGGTAGTCCCCATCAAATGGTATTCCCTATGAAAGTCCTCCCTACATTGATACAATATTTCAAAAAAATTTCCTCATATTTCTGTCATCCACCCTAAAGTTACACCCTAATATATATTCTATATAAATTATCCTTTTAGTTGGACATAAATATTTGATGGTAGTCTTCTCCATAATGGCATTTACTATGAAGGTGATCTCTGTAGTGACACCTTATTTTAAAAAGAAGGTTTGCCCCTTGTTGTTTTCTTCTCAGAAGGTCCTCCCTAGGGTATAAACTACAGAAACTCTGCCAATAGTAGTACATCAGGCTATTATTTTAGTCATCTCTATGATAGAAACTACTTTTAAGGTCCTCCCCATAGTAACATTTCTTGTTGGCAAGAAGGACCACCCCTTGCCGAGTAAAATACAAGAAATCCCTCCTACTCTGAGGCACATGGATTGATGGGGTCAGACATGTTAAATACCTTTTCAATGGAAATTGATATCATTTATCAACTAAGAGATGGTCCAAGACAGTTCTCATTATTTGATCTACCCCTGAACATTTCCCATACCAACGAGACCCTTATGAGCCTCAATACTTACGACAAACCAGTCAAGAAGTTCCAATTATGGGAAGATCAAGTTGACTCTATAGAAGAAACACAAAAGGATATGTTTATCATGAGAATAAAATTTTCTATGGATGAAAAACCCATTATTTTTTGGCCTTTATCTACTTCTCAGTTTAACGTTCCAAAGGAATTGTCAGAAGAATTCAAACATAACATCTGTCTGAATCTCTATAAAACTCTCCAAAAACTGAAATAAAAAAAATATTACCTTATAAAGGGTATATAGACTATGTCAAAATATGGGGGGATTCTTCATCAAATCAATAGGGAATCCCTCCCATCTGTACAATGACCATGATCAGATAAGAAATAAAAATATCTTCAATTGACATGCCTCAATGCACTATATGAGTTGTGCCATCTAATTATCCATGCCCTTCCTGGAATTCATATCTAGGGATGGGGGAATATAAAGCTTCTCATTTCACCTCACAACCCATTCAACAAAATCTACTTGAAATGAAATTGACTAATGTCATTACTCCAAGGTGGCTATTAAGAAAATTCCCAACCCAGGAAAGATTTCACCCTCAATAAGAATAATCCTTGAATAAGTCTCAATAGAATTAGGAATGACAAGATAAATCCATCGAAAAACTCATGAACCAGGAAACTGAGAATGTTCAACAGGCTTCCCCCTAAGGGAAGCCAATTACCAAGCATTGCTAATGTCCTAAAAAAACATTTTGGCCAATATATATATAATTATGATAACCAGATTCATTTTTTATTAAAAGTTATATAAATTGTATACGTATACTAATTTAGATAGATATATATATCTAATTACTATAAAATAAATCTTATTTAAAAATATATAAATATATTTATGAATAGTTTCATATAATTATAAATATATTTTTATAATTATATATATTTATATAATTATATATGTAATTATATATATTTATTAGTATATAAGTATATATAATCATGAATATTGTAAATAAATATTATTTAGAGGGTGCAGTACTGTAGTTTTTACTGTAGTAGTCAGGTTACTATTCACATAATGGGTATTGAGCCAAAAAGTTTGGGCCTATGGGTTATGTAATGGGTTTCATGCCCACTTGGCTTTTGGGCCAAAAATATATTATGCAATAAAGCGACTTGTTCGGTGGGTTATCCCTTGGGGTGTCTATGACCTTTCTTTCAGGCTTGGGTGTGTATGGTGTGTTTGTATTTAATGTAATAGTAGCCCCAAGCACCTAATATATATATATATATATACATATATATATATTTAAATATATTTATTGTATATTTATAATTATTTAGATATATATTATTGTATTTATAATTTTATAAATACTTTTTTAAATTATATATATGTATTTGAATTATTAAAAATTATTTACTAATATATCATAATTATATTAATTATATAATTCCATATTTTAATTAATTTCTATATACAAACATTATTTTTTTCAATATAAATATGATAATTATATATGTATATATTAATAATTTTTTTATTAATTTTTTTTACCAGTGATAAGAATAGAACTCATAAAGATTCACATTTATTAATGCTTTTATTGAATGCGGATAAAGGTATCCCTTTTATCATTACATTTTTTAGCACTAATAAAAGTATGAGCTACGTAAGCCATGAATTGTGGTATTGTAACAACCAAATGTTGGTTTTTAGACCTCCTTAGAGATAACCCCATACAATCTATGAAAGCTACCTAGGAAACACATTCATGTTGTGAATCACATGGTCACATAATGAATAATCCATGCACGTTCAATTTTATCTTCAACAGTTATTATACCATATAAAAACATAGCTATCCTTGAAATTCACGAAGTAATAGACTGAAAAGGTCTAGATTGTCACACCCGTAGACTCCTCTCAACCCCCGAGACCCATTTAAACCATGTTTCGGTTACTTGTATATCATTTTATGGTTAGTTAAATGATTTCTAGATTAAATAATTGTGAAAAAATTTACAATAAAATAATGAAAAATATTATATTAAAAAGAAATGGGTTTCATATTCTATTGTTATGGATCGCTAGATACCAAGTTAGTGAGTCAGTTGAGCTTATTGAAGTTTGAAATGATTAACCAGTTATAAGGTTAATGCGAGTTAGAATTATATAACATTATTATATGATAATAATAATAACAATATTCAATGTGATGTTGTAATACTATATAGTGATCCTGAATTACCCATTCAGATGAGTTAGAGGTTGTGTTTGGCTCGGAATGATGACTCAATGGTCACAATAAATATTTCTAGCTGATTAGAGAACATCATTGAACTCTTGGAAGATTCTTCTTGGAATACATTGATGAATCTCTGGAATCTTTGAAATTCATTAAGAATTAATGAATCTAGAGTCCGAGAAATGAAATATTTGGTATGCTGATTAGTGTTGTGGATATATGAGGTTTGTGTTATGTTTAATGGTTTGAAATAGAATTTTAATGTGTTATATGAAAACAACTAGTGATGTATGAATGTGGGGAGTGACTACATGAATGATAAGTGGTACATGTAGGAAATAGTGTATACTTTTACAGTAATAATGTTGTTTGGATGATATAAATTTGAAAATCAATATCAAGAAGAAAAATGACATTTTCTGTAACCCATGAATGAAGAAGAATGGGGGACTAATGTGGTTCTATTTAATAGAGATGAAGTTATATTAATCTTATTTTAAATCTAGAATTCCACACTAATTTTCCTTCCTTCCAGACCTATTATGTAATATCATTTAAACATAACATAATTCAACAACATTGCACCTGTTTGCATTCAAGCGATACCCATTAAGGAATATCATTTAAACATACCAACACCCATCGACCATGATGTTACCCTTCTAGTGAGACCCATTTATGGATTACACTAACCATGACAATACTCAATGATTATTATCGAGGAATATATGCCACCTCACATATTATAAGTTCCCACATTCATTTTCCCCCAATGGAAGACACACTGAGGATGGATCTATTGATCCTTCTCCAAGTCATATTTAGGCATCTTTAGCTGAAGTTCCAAGTGACTGATTGCACTTCTGTCAACCACCCCATAGCTACCAACATATTAATCCTAACTCTTGTATTGCACCTATTAAGATGTTTCCCACATGAATCTTTGCATGAAGAATCCTTCCCCCTATTCTGCATCAGGATCCTGCTAGTTTTCTTTACACTGGGGATCTAGGCAGTGACTCTCACCTTTTGAATCCCCCGCCATTATCTTCATTATCTTTTCCCTGAAAACATTCTTCCGCAAGACCATGTGTCGACTGATGGCCTCCACGGGACATGTTGTATCATCATTCTGCCTCCACCCAATCCTCCCAAAATCTGCATAGATATATCGGCTTCTAATGTGATCAATGAAACACTTTACAGTCTTTATTTATTTGTTTTATTTTATTTTTTGTATCAAACGGTTTATTTTTAATAAATATTTCTTTTCTTATAGATCATCTATATATTATGTCATCACAAATTATCTTTATACATAAATTTATAATTATAACTATTTATATATTTAAATATAGATATATTTATAAATTTATATTTACTATATTAAAAAAATAAATATATTTTATATAATTATAAAAATACATATATATTTATAAATTTTTTAAAATAAATATATTTCTAATTATTTACTATTAAATATATTTATTATAATTATATATACTTATAAATATACTTATATAAAAATATACATTTTATAACTATAATTACAAATAAATATATAAATAAATACATTAATATAAATATAATGAATATATATAATTATAAATAATTAATTATTTAATTATAAATATATTTAAATAATTGTAAATATTTAATTATAATAGTAATTATAAATAATTAAAATTACGTATAATTATAAATGAATAAAAAATAATTAGTTATATAATTCTAAATTTGTTAAAAGAATTATAAAAAAATTGTAAGTATGGGTAAAACAAAATTTGGTAAGGGTAAGATAAAGTTAAGGGTGAACTAAAGTTATATAAGGGAAAAAATTTGGTAAGGGTAAATAGAAATGGGAGGTATTGTTGATTTATCAAGAAGTCATAATGGCCTTTTTTTGGTCAGGAGACGAGGGTGAGTGATGCTTGAGAATAACGGGAAGCCGCTGGTAATGGACTCTGGTCTGATCGAGAGATGACGACGGGAGCTCGAGATGATGGTGGGAACTGAGAGGGTACACCGATCTTGTTGGGAAATAATCATGTGCAAATCTTGGGGGCTTTGTAGATCTGGATAGAAGTGGTTGAGTATTTCTAATGATGAATTGGGAATGGAAATGATGAACTGATGGTGGGGAAGGTGAGATCTTTTTCTCCGTGCAATGAGGAGGGTCTTCTAGAGATGGGAGATGAATAGTATGGGATCTCGCTGATAGGAAATGATTTATTTGGCAACTACTACTAGTGTGGCATTGACGGTGTGCCTTATGATGGTGTAGGATCTAGGTGGTGCTCCATCGAGTTAGGACCCTGCCTGAGGTGTCCTTAGTTGTCTTCGGTGTGGATCATGCGATGTGAACCCTATGGATGGGGTGGGTTTCTAGTTGGCTTTGTTTCAGAGAATCCTTATTTCTGGCTGAAAATTGATTTTAAAAAATATTGTGAGAAATGCATTGAAATATGGAAGCGATATAAGTAGAATAAATAAATCAACACAAAAAAACCCTACCATTCAGAGGAGTAAAAAAATCATGTGGAAATTCCAAGAAATATCCACTATGAATAAAAGAATACAAGAATCCAAGTAATTAAAAATATTGAATTACAAATGAGAGAGCATAGAAAACATATATGAAAATCACACCTCGATACGCCTCTGCCTTCTCTTTGATAAACATCCCACTAACACCATGTATTGGAAGATCAATATTTGACAAAACATCACCCTTTTGTCGATAAAATGTTACTACCTCAGAGATCTTCACCCGAACATGTGTCAACCTCGCACCAACTTGTGAAACCTGAATGATTTCTCCATTGTGATGTATTGTCGATCTTCAATTGGGTCATGCCACATAATCAATGCTATCCAAAATAATTTCAATATGTAGCCCTGATCCTCAATTGTGTCGTCACTGCTCTGAACCTACTAAACGCCGATGTACTGCACATGCTACTGCTGACACGACCACCCCAATCTTTCTCTCGATAGACTGTATCCTAAACACCCTACCAAGAACATCGCCACACGTACAAGATAATTGCACCATCATCATCATGTCACACAGGCCACCATAAACACAGCATCCCCTTCTCGGTATCCCTTGCTGACTACATCGTGTTGGCACACCCTTGAAATATGGTGTTTCATCCTCTTTATATAGACACCAAGTCCATAATCACCAATTAATGTAATCAATATCGATTATTCCATCCATTAATATTGAGAATTAAATATCCAATAATGTTGGGAGAAAATCCCCAATTAATGTTGATATAAATATCTTCATTAATAATTTTCCTCTATCATCCATAAATGTGATGAATCCCAACTGTAACACCCATTTGTTTTATGAAATATTTAAATATTTTTTATTCTCCAGTAGATTGTTTTTCATGCAATTGTTAGTTTGAACAAACTGTGATGTGCCCTTAATATAAAATTTCCATTATAACCTATTTGTTATGTTAGTGGGAATAAATATAAATAACTTTAAAAATATATGATAACTTTAAATAAATTATATTTCATATTAGTTATTTAAGTGAATGAAATTAATAAGATATGTATGTTATATAATTAAAATGATATTTTTGATATTCATCAAAAAGATATTAAAAGAATGGTTTCCCACCTTTTAATTGCAATCCTTTTTAATTTAAGATTTAGGCACATTAATAATTTTAATATTAAAATGTGAACCTTTTATTTGGAAGCAGGATATAAAAATTTACTTTGGTTAAAATTCTGATATTTTTCTAATAAACTTCATAATTTGATGAATAGTAAAAGTGCGGTAAATTTTAATTAAAAACAACTTTTTTCATCGAGATAATTTATATGGTTATATTATAATATTGAATGGTTTTAAAGTATAAATAGAATATATTTTTACTATTTAAGATAATTTATTTCATTATCATTAATTTTACAATGAATTCATAGGTAAAATCATTCCAATTTTTTGCAATGTTTTAAACAAAAACCCCATTTTTTGACAATGAGATTAATTTTAAATTAAATTTCTCAAGCTTTTGTGTCTTGAATTTGGAAAATTGGATTCTATATTCAAAATAAGTAGGTTCAAATTATGTTAATAGGCTACATTTATTTTTTTCATTAGAAATAGTAACTACCATAAATTTTATTTACCATAGTTAAAGGTAAATTGGGTAATTAAGGGTAAAAATAATATTATTAAATTACCATAACACTTTTCATAATATAATTGGATAATTATTTTTCATCTGAAAATATACTTGGGTCGAAATGATATCTATTGGAACCGACTTTGATGAGATTGAGATAATTAATTTATTTTATTTAAAGGAAAGTGAAATATGTCTCACTCAAACATTAATAATAAAATTATTTTTAATATAAGGTTATACAGAATATAAATTCAATTATAAATTTTATTTTGAAAGATATGATTTTTTTTATCATGGTAATTTATTATTAATTTTTATGCAATATATAATTACCCTAATATCTTATATATTAATGTTGCTGAAATTATTTATTTAGTGAAAAATCAATAATATAGTTTTTATTAAAAAAATAATACCCATTAAAAGAGCCAAACACTTGAAAAAAAATTATTGGTCGAGTATATATAAACGATAAGTATCCAAGGGTACAATTTTGGATCATTTTGATCCTTATAAAAGTGATTATGACACTTATAATTTTTTTAAAATAATGTCAAAAATATCACCTTCATATTTTAATAGATATAACATTTTAAAAGTTGGTTTTTTAAGAAAATAAAATATGCTAAAAGTATTATTATGAAATATATTATATTTATCTTTATCATTGTATTTTATTGTTAATTTTTATACAACAAATAAGTAGATTAAATAATAATACAAAATTTTTTTGGTAATTATTTTATCAAGAGAAATATCAAATAAATAGTTATATAAATATTAAAATAAATATAATATGATATAATTAATATTCTCCACGAATTTTCTAGATGAATATGACTTTTAAGGAATCTATTATATATTTTTTTTTCTAAAATATCATCTGTGTGGATTTTATTTAAATTAAAATAAACGAAATGTGTCAAAATTGACACTATTCATATTTTATGAAAATAACATATTATTAAATTGTTTAAAAATCCCAAAATTATTTAAAAATTACAAATTAAAATTTATATGGTTGACCATGTCATAGAATATTCAATTATTTATAATTATTAACACATAATTAATTATTTATCACCATTTATAATTTATAACATTATTACCCAAGATAAAATTAAATAGATTATATAAGGATAAATCAGAATGATAAGGTTTAAAATAAAATCAAAACATGTCAAATTGGTGGATGAGATTACAACCCTATATCATCTTATCTTCAAATTTGATTCATTTTGGAGGTTCTTATGTGGTGTTGAATTTTATTATAAATTAATATTTTTGAGGTTTCCAAAAGTGCCCCTCTCCTCTCTTATAAAAGGACACCCCCCTTCCCTCTCATCTTCACTTGATTTTGAGCCTTCAAGCTCAGCCAAACCTTACTAAATCATCTTATAAACCTCTCTAGTTACATAATAGAGGTTTTTTTCTTCTCAAAAGACTAATTCTAGTTCTCTAAGAGGAAGTTTAAAGGAGGCACTTTGAGGAAGAGGTAATATCTTCTACCGATTCTTTAAAATTTATTTCTTCCTCTACTTCCTCTTATTTAGTTGTTTCATTATAAATTAATATCATAATTATAACTAATATACTTATATTTTATTATAAATATGAAACAACCCTATTTCACCATCTATACATCCTACGAAAAATGAAATCATCGTGCGTGCGTACGTACGGAATACCGTCTGGACACCATGGTGTAGTATTTGTTTTCATCACCAATACACTTAGATGGGTATAATGATAGAATAAATTACTATATATTATTATATTAAGGTTATATTTATTCTGAAATATTATACACCATACACTTCATTAAAATTTCACAATCAAGGGAATGATATCATCGCTCGTGCATACGTACGACCTACCGTCTCCACGATGTGATGCGATTCATTCTACATGATCTTCATTGAAGAATGATTATATAAATGAATTTAATGAATAAATATGATATATATTATACAATTACAATTTTGTTAATGATATATCTATAACCTAAAAAGAGAAATAAGAATTTATTTGACAAAACATGCATAATAATATAAAGTAGTTATCACCCGAATAATGAGTAACAATAAAATTTTACAAATAAACAGATAAGAATATGACCATATATTATATAATAACAATGAATATGATTTTGGAATAATTCAATGACATTATTTATATCATTATACAAGAGTTTCGAATACGTACAAAGCATATCGGACCTAAGGTAAGGGAAGATCTCGCAATCTCATTTTTTTATCTAAGATTGTTTATACTTAAATGTTTACTGTGGCATATTTGTCATCAACATACATGTTTCCTCAATATGTAATATTATTTTTATCCTCCTAAAATTGTTTAAATCCAATTTTACCTATTGATGAGTTTTTAGTAAAATAAATGAAAAGAATCTTTTGTCCTTTTCAGTACGATATACTTTTTGACTTTTCCAGCCAATGTATGAGAAGAATGTTTTTTTAACTTATATGACATGAGAGGATTATTATGATTTCATAGTAAATTATTTCCATAAAATATTACTTTACATTTTTTCATATTTATTTTCAATTAACTTCATTTAATTTAAAATTTCATGAAATGTTGAGAAAAGAAAAAGTTTTGATGAAGAAAGGATATTTTCCTCAAGAACTATGTTAAAGTGTTTTATCAAACTCATTTTCCATATATTATGATATAAGATTATGTTTATGTCCCTATTATTACATTGATTTTATTATTTTCTGATGGAAATATTTTTATGAAGTCCTTTTATCATATGATGGCATGATTTTTAAGAATCCCATTTTATTACATAGGTTATGTTATAATGTATGATTTATGATTTTGTGGCACACATAAGAATGAATTCATTATGAGATGGGAGGGAACTTTATCTCCCTCCAATTCATTGTTAAATATTTGTATCTCCTGAGATATACATGGCTGGAAGGTCAAGTTAATCCAGTTCAGTGATACAGGACTGGACGAGGAGTGAACTCGGTTCAATAATGGACATTGTCCACTACTATGGTCTTGGAAATGAGCCATGACTAATATGAAATGATTTTCTAGGCTTATGTGTGTATGAAACAAATTTTCATGTCTAATTTTATTATTATTGGAATTACATTACAGTTCCATGATTTATCCCATGACATGATATCATGACCTCTTATGCAGGATAAGACTTTCAAACGTTATGATCTTAAGAATATGATATGATCGATAATTATTTTGTTTACCCTTACTAAGAATTTAAGCTCACTCTTTTTTATGTTTCTTCTCCCAAGGTCAGGAAGAAGGGTATTAAATATGATATGCCAAAAAAGTTTCTATATATGATCAAATAAACGGGAGATAATATAGATGATTTATGTACGAGTTGTTTATGTTTCCCAGTTTTAGAAGACACTATACATATACTTTCCTATAATTTCTTTGTCATATGTTGTAAAACATATACTTTAATTTTGAAGTATTAGAAATGTATGTAATGTATGGGTTTTTATAGTTGTTATCAGATGAAAGGTTTAGTTAACATTTGGAAACTAGGATGTGAACGCCTTAGTAAGAACCCTAAAAATATGTCTAAGTATTGGACACAATCATAGTGTTTTATAAATGTCCATTAATAACCTATGATAAGACATAAATTGTTAAATTTTATTCTTGATTATGTGGTTTTCCTATTGTAATTAGTGTTTCTCACACTATGCTTCTTGGTTTTTAGTTAATGGATAGAACCCGAAGGAATCGTGTTAATGTTGAATGTGAAGGGCAATGCAATGATTTTCCCCCTGAGTAACAAAAAGTTATGGGAGATAGAATGAAAAATCTTATAGCCATTCTCACACAACATTCTCAAGATATGAATCATGCAGGACTTCCAAATGAGAAAAGGAAGAAGCAACATTCTGTTTAGTCCTTAATGAAGCAGTGTCGACCTTCATTCAGTGGGTCTTCTAATACATTAGTGGATGAATGATGATATTTTAAGTTCTACAATGTTCTGAACATGATACAGTCATTTTAGCAGTATATCATTTGGAAGGTGAAGCTGATCAATGGTGGAATCTTATCAAGAATATGAGGCAAAGAGATGAAATTGAGTCCATGGAATGGTATGAGTCCAAGAACATATTTTTCAATAAGTACTTCCCTTGTATTCATTGAGAAAAGAAGTAGAATGAGTTTCTTAAACTAAAGAAAAAGGATAATGAATTTGTTGGTACCTACGAAGATAATTTTACATGACTTGTAAGGTATGATTTTGGAATCATTATCCAACCTGAGAGTAAGATCGATCGATTCTTTAGTGGATTAAAACCAAGTCTCTGAAGGGCATTATCCATAAGGGACTTCAATAGCTATGAGGAAATTGTTCGATGTTCTCTCAAGGCTGAGATGGAGATTGGAGTAACCCATCAGTCATATGGGTTTGATAAGAAGAGGAAAATGGAATTCAAAGGAAAATCTAAAGACCACACTGAAAAGAAGATGAGTTTTCCCTTATGCTCAAAGTGTAGAAAAAACGTGGAGGGAATTGTCTTAAAGGGACAAGTAAATGTTTTAAATGTGGAAAAGAAGGTCATTGGGCAATTAAATGCCATAGTGATGGGAAAAAGATGTCTAATTATGGGAAAAGAGAAAAGGCTACACAAAATGCACCTCCTACACTTCAATGTTACAAATGCAATGAAATCGGTATTTATACAAATTAGTGCCCTAATCCAAGGGTTGTTGATGATGATCGACGTCAACAAACTCTTAAGGACAAAGACAAAGGAAAGTCACAATAAATTTCTATCGGCGATGGGGAGTACGATAAAAATGTGGTGAAAGGTACACTTACCATCCACTCTAAAGTATAAAATGTTTTATTTTATTTAGGATCCCCC
Source organism: Viscum album (assembly GCA_963277665.1). Taxonomy (NCBI): domain Eukaryota; kingdom Viridiplantae; phylum Streptophyta; class Magnoliopsida; order Santalales; family Viscaceae; genus Viscum; species Viscum album. The sequence goes on from OY728134.1 coordinate 426,068,692, forward strand.
CACTCTTTTATTTTTGAAAAATTTTCTAAGGATATCATCGTACTACATCAACAATTAGATGTTGAGTTAGCTGTGACAACTCCTAATGGCACGACAGTTTCATCAAAAGTTTATAATTCTTCTCCAATTGACGTTTTTGGGAAATTTCTTCTTGCAAATCTTATGATCCTTCCTATAGTGTCATTTTATGTGATCCTTGGCATGGATTGACTTTCCTTATATGGATCTAATATCAATTTTCAAAGAAAGTAAGTCACATTTCATATCCCATGTCAATCTATGATCATCTATCAATGCAAGGATGAATATAACCTTCCAGTGAAAATTTATTCCATCTTATGGGACTTAATTCCAATAAATGAAGGTTATTTATCTCAAATGGTTGGGGAGAAACTCATGATTAAGAATATTCCCATTGTACGAGTGTTTGATGATGTCTTTACCATGGAATTTCTAGGTCTTCCACCAAATAGTGAAGTTGAGTTTTCAATAGAACTCATACAGGGTGCTCTGCCCATTTCAAAGACAGCTTATAAAATATACCCAATTGAGTTGTAGGAATTGAAGAAGTAACTCCAAGAGAATCTTGATAAGGGATTCATATGCCCTAGAGCATCACCTTGGGGAGCACCTATTCTGTTTGTTAAGAGGAAAGATGGATCAATGAGACTCTTCATTCATTATCGAGAACTTAACAATATCACTATCAAGAAAAAATATCCTCATCCAAGCATTGATGACTTATTTGACCAACTATGAAGAGCTCAATAATTTTCCAAGATTGATCTTCGTTTAGGGTATCATCAATTAAGGGTCAAAACGGAGGATATATCAAAGACGGCTTTCAATACAAGGTACAGACACTATGAATTTATAGTGTTGCCATTTGGTCTTACTAATTCCCCTGTTATCTTCATAGATCTAATGAATAGAGTCTTTAGAGACTATATTGACCAGTTTGTGGTAGTCTTTATAGACGACATTCTTGTCTATTAAAATATCAAGGAAGAATATGAAGATCGCTTAAGAATTGTATTAAAGACCCTGAGAAAGGAGAATCTTTATGCCAAATTTACCGAGTGTGAATTTTGGCTTCAAAAACATTCATTTTTGGGTTACATAATCTCAAGAGAGGTGATATCTGTGGATCTAAAAAAAATAGAGGTTATTAAAAGATGGTCTAGACCAAAGACAGTAACTGAGATCTGAAGTTTTCTTGGTTTGGATAGATATTATCGATGTTTTTTGGAATATTTTTCATTATTATCTAATCTACTCACTTGGTTGACTCGAAAAGGAGTTAAGTTCATTTGTATGGAAGAGTGTGAAGATAATTTCAAGGAGTTAAAAAGAAGGTTATTCGGTGCACTTGTGCTCACACTACCTTGTAGTGGAGAAAGGTTTGTGATCTATAGTGATGCATCCAAGAAGGGATTGGGGTGTGTTCTCATAAAAAATGATATGGTGATATCTTATGCCTCACAAGAGTTGAAAATCCATGAGCAAAATTACCCAACTCATGATTTGGAGTTATTTATGGTAATATTTTCATTAAAAATATGAAGGCATTATCTTTATAGTGAAAGGTGTGATATTTATACTGATCCTAAAAGTTTAAAGTATATTTTCACACAAAAGGAGCTAAATATGAACCAAATAAGATGGCTGGAGTTGATTAATGATTATGACTGCTCCAGACATTACCACCCTAGGAAAGAAAACAAGGTGGTAGATGCATTAATCTGACAAGACCATGCCATCTTCTCCATGATGAGGATCATGAAAGACCCAATATTTATGGATTTCTAAAGGAATGATCTTAATATTATAATGGAATGGGAAAATATTATCTTTCTCAAATGAATGTTCAACCATATAAACAAGTGAAGATTCAAGAGGCACAGAATGAAGATGTAGAGTTTCAAAATAAGGAGAGAAATGTTACTTAATTCAACATTGATTGTGATGAAATAATAAGGTTAAGGAATTGGGTTTTTGTTCCTCCAATACTAGAATTAAAGAAGGAAATATTGGATGACGCTCATAGTTCTCCATTCTCTATTAACCCCAGAAGCACGAAGATGTATAGAGACCTAAAAGGGTACTTATGGTGGGATGGAATGAAAAGAGATATATCTGAATATGTCTCTCGATGTTTGGTTTGTCAGCAAGTTAAGGCTTAAATATAGAAGTCTAAGGGGATGTTGTAACCATTACCTATACCATAATGGAAATGGGAAAACATCACTATGGACTTTATCACCGGAATTCCCAAAACATCCAAAGGCAATAATTCTATCTAGGTTATAGTTGAACGTCTAACAAAGTCGGCACACTTAATTGCTATTAGAGAAGATTTATCTCTTGATATAATTGCCAGTATATATGTAAAATAAGTGGTAAGATTGAATGGAGTACCACTTTAAATTATATCTAATTGGGTTCCGAGGTTTACCTTGAAGTTCTAGAAAAGTCTTCAGCATGCTCTAGATACATAGTTGAGTTTCAGCACTACTTATCATCCTCAGAAATATGATCAGTCTAAAAGTAAAATTCAAACTCTAGAAGACATTTTGAGATATTTATCTATGTATTTAAAAGGTTTTGGGGATTTTCACCTACCATTGGTGGAATCTTCATACAACAATAGCTTTCACTTTAGTATTCAGATGGCTCCTTATGAAGCCCTCTACGAAAAGAAGTGAATAACCCCAACTTGTTGGGATGAAGTTGGGGAAAGAAAGCTATTAGGACCTGATCTTGTTGATGAAATGGAAGAAAAGGTCAGATCTATTCAACAACATATAAGAGCAGCTCAGAGTCGACAAAAACGTTATTCTGACAACTGAATAAAATAACTTGAGTTTGAATTGGTAGATAAGGTGTTCTTAAGAATATCTCCCTAGAAGAGTGTAATGAGATTTGGAAAGAATGGATAGATGATCCCTAGGTATATCGGTCCTTTTGAGATTCTGGATCATGTTGGGAAGGTAGCTTACTGATTGGTGCTTCCACCTAATCTCTCTCAAGTTCATGATGTGTTCCATGTATCCCTACTGATAAAGTACATTCTCGATACTTCACATGTACTATGCTCAGAATTTGTACCAATGGAGCAATATCTTTCTTATGAAGAACAACCGATAGAGATTATAGATCATAGTGAAAAAGTTCTGTGAAACAAGACCACTCGATTGGTTAAAGTTTTATGGAGGAACCACAAATTAGAAGAAGCTACATGGGAACTTGAGAATATGATGAGGGAGAGCTATCCTCGTCTGTTTATTTCCAAGTGATGAATTTCTATGGAGAAATTCAGTTTAAGGGGGATAGAATGTAATTCCCATGTGTTATATAAAATATTTAAATAACTTTTATTCTTCATTAGCTTTTTTTGCATGTAATCGTTAGTTTAAACAATCTGTGAGGTGCCCTTAATATAAATTTTTCGTTATAACCTAGTCGTTATGTTAACAGAAATAAATAAAACTAAAATTTAAAAATATATGATAAATGTAAATCAATTATATTTCATATTAGTTATTTGAGTGAATGAAATTATTAAGATATGTATGTTATATAATTAAAATGATATTTTTGATATTCATCAAATAGATATTAAAAAATTGTTTCTTTCTTTTAATGGAAAACCCTTTTCAATTTAAGATTTAGGCACATTAATAATTTTAATGTTACAATGTAAAATTTTTATTTGGAAGAGGGATATAAAAATTTACCTTAGTTAAAATTCTAGTATTTTTTGGATAAACATCATAATTTGATGAATAGTAAAAATACGCTAAATTTTAATTAAAAACAACTTTTTTCATCGAGATAATTTGTATGGTTAAATTAAGATATTGAATGGATTTAAAATATATATAGAATAAATTCTTACTATTTAATATAATTTATTTCATTATCATTAATTTTACAATTAATTCATAGGTAAAATCATTTCAATCTTTTGCAAGGTTTTAAACAAAAAAACCATTTTTTTCGACAACATGATTAATTTTAAATTAAATTTCTGCAACTTCTGTGTCTTAAATATGAAAAAAAGGATTCCATATTTAGAATCATTTGGTACAAATTGTGTTAATAGGATAATTTTATTTTTTGGCATTATGAATAGTAACTTCGGTAAATTTTATTTACCACAGTTAAAGGTAAATCGGGTAATTAAGGGTAAAAATAATATAATAAAATTACCATAACGCGTGTATTAATATAATTAGATGATTATATTAAATCAAAAAAAACATAATTGGGTCTAAATGGTATCTATTGGAACCCACTTGGATGAGATTGAGACAATTAATTTATTTTATTTAAATGAAAGTGAAATATGTCTCACTCAAACTTTAGTAATTAAATTATTTTTAATATAAGGTTGTATAGAATAAAAATTTGATTATAAATACGCATTTTAAAGATAACTTTTTTTTCTTTATCATGGTAAATTATTTGTAATTTTTATAAAATACATAAATACCTTAATAGCTTATACTTTAATGATGCAGAAATTATTTATTTAGTGAAAAATCAATAATAAAGTTTTTATTAAAATAATAATACCCAATAAAAGGAGCAAAAAATTGACCAAACCTTATTTTTCAAGTATATATAAACCATAATCATCCAAGGGTCGACTTCTGGGCCATTTTTAACCATATAAAAGTGATTATGACACTTATATTTGTTTTATTTTAAATAATTTCAAAATTGTCACCTTCATAATCTAATAAATATAAAATTTTAAAAGTTGTTTTTTTAGAAGATAAAATCAAATATATGTATTATTATGAAATATATTAGATTTATCTTCATCATTTTATTTTATTTTTAATTTTTATGCAACAAATAAGTAGATTTAATAATTATACAGAAATTTTGAAGTAATTATTTTATCAAAAGAAATATCGAATAAATAGTTTTAAAAATATTAAAATAAATATTATATGATATAATTAATGTTCTAAAATAATTTTATAGATTAATATGAATTTTTAGGAATCTATTAAATATGTTTTTTCGAAAATATTTTCTGTTTGGAGTTTAATTAAATTCAAATAAACGAATTTTTGTCAAAATTGACACTATTGATATTTTATGAAAATAACATATTATTAAATTGTTTAAAAATCACAAAAATTTTAAAAAATTACAAATAAAAAATTATATGGTCAAAGATGTCAAAAATTATCCAATTATTACAATTAACAACACATAAGAAAGTAATTATAACCATTTAAAATTTATAACATTATTACCACAAATAAAATTAAATAGATTAAATAAGGATAAATCAAAATGATGTGGTTTAAAATAAAATAAAAACATGTATAAATTTTATTTTTTGAGATATTAAAACCCTATATCATCTCATGTTATACGTTGAGTCATTTTATATGTTTTTATGTGGGGTTGGTTTTTATTATAAATTAATATTTTTGAGGTTTCCAAAAGTGCCCCTCTCCTCTCTTATAAAAGGGCACCCCTCGTCCCTCTTATCTTCACTCAATTTTGAGCCTTCAGGCTCGTCCAAACCAACCAATTCTTCTTCTCAAACTCTCTAGTTACATTATAGAGCTTTTTGTTTTCTCAAAATACCAACTCTAGTTCCCTAAGAGGAAGTTTATAGGACGCACTTCGAGGAAGAGGTAATATCTTCTACCGATTCTTTCAAATTTATTTCTTATTATACTTCCTATTCTATAGTTGTTTCATTATAAATTAATAACATTAGTATCACTCATATATTGATATGTTATTATAAATATTAAAAAACCTTATTTCATCTTCTATCCATCCTGCGAAAAATGGAATCACCGTGCGTGGGTATGTACGGAATATCGTCTCCACGTCGTGGTGTAATCTTTTTTTCATCACCAACATACTTGGATGGGTATAATTATTGAAGAAATTACTATATATGATTATTTTAAAGTGATATTGATTCTGAAATATTATACCCCATAAACTTCAATACAATTTCACAATCATGGGAATGATATCATCACTCGTGCATACGTATGGCATGTCGTCTCCACAATGTGATGTGATTCGTTCTAAATAATCTTCATTGAAGAATGATTATATAAATGAATTGAATGAATAAATTTGATATATATTTTACTAATAACATTCTATAAATGTTATATCTATAACCTAAAAAGAGGAATAAGAATTTATTTGACAAAACAAGCATAAGAATATAAAGCAGTTAACACCCGAATAATGAGTAACAATAAAATGTTACTAATAAACATATAATAATATGACCATATATAATATCATAAAAATTACTATGATACTGTAATAACTCAATGAAATTATTTAAACCATTATACAAGAGGTTCAGATACGTACAAATCATATCGGACCTAATGTAAGGGAAAATATCAAAATCTCATTTTTTTATCCAAGATTGTTTATACTTCAGTATTTACTAGGGAATATTTATCATCCACATCCATATTTCCTAAATATATAGTATTATTTTTATCCTCTAAAAATTTTTTGAATACAATTTTACCTATTGATGAGTTTTTAGTAAAAGAAATGAAAATAATCTTTTGTCCTTTTTAGTACGAGACACTTTTTGAATTTTCCAGCCAATGTACGAGAAGAATTTTTTTAACTTATATGACATGAGAGGATTATTATGATTTTATAGGAAATTATTTCCATGTAAGATTACTTTACATGTTTTCAAGTTTATTTTCAATTAACTTATTTTAATTTAAAATTGCATGACATGTTGAGAAAAGAAAAAGTATTGATGAAGAAAAGATATTTTCCTCAAGATCTATGTTAAAGTGTTTCATCAAAATTATTTTCCATCTATGATGATATAGGTTTATGTTTATATCCCTATTATTACATTTATTTTATTATATTATGATGGTATTATTTTTATGGCATCCTTTTATCTTATGATGGCATGATGTTTAAGAATCCTATTTTATTACTTGGGTTATGCTATGATGTATGATTTATGATTTTCTAGAACACATAAGAATGGTTTCATTATGAGATATTTGGGACCTATATCTCCCTCCAATGAATTGGGTAAATATTTGTATCTCATGAGATTGACATGGACGGAAGGGAAAGTTTATCTAGTTCAATGATACAGGACTGGAACGAGGAGTGGACTTGGTTCAGTAATGGACATTGTCCGCTACGATGGTCTTGGAAATGAGCAATGACTAATATGAAATGATTTTATATTCTTATGTGTGTATGCCACAAAGTTTAATGTTTTATTTTATGATGATTGGAATTACATTGCAGTACTATGATTTATCCCATGACATGATATTGTTACCTCTTGTGCAGGATAATATTTTCAAACGTTATGATCTTAAGAATATGATCTGATTTATATTTCTTTTGTTTACCCATATTGAGCATTTGAGCTCACCCTTTTGTATATTTCGTTTTCCCAGGTCAGGAAGAAGGGTATTAAATATGATATTCCAAAAAGGAGTCTAGATATGATCAAATAAACACGAGACAACGTAGATGCTTTATGAACTTTTTGTTTATGTTTCTTAGTTTCTAAAGACACTATACCTATATAGTTATATCATGGTTTTGTTGTATTTTTTTAAAACATATACTTCAATTCTGAATTTTTAACAATGTATGTAATGTATGGGCTGTTATACCAAAAATCTCCCCATTCAACCCATTAATGAATTAAAACACCCAACAAACCTAGTTGGAAAGAAAATAGGTTGATATCACATCAACCATCATCAGCAGTGGAAAATATGACAGTGTCCTTTTGAACTTATAATAAAAAAATTAGAAAATCCCCCTTCAAAAACAAAACCAAATGCCAAAATCTTCATCACATTTGTATCTACACCATCTTTCTGAACAATAAGAGAACCTAAAACAACTGGCTTTCCCATAATAGTGCTTACCATATAATCTAGAGAACCTGTAGTAATAAACTGCTCCACCTTCTTAACATCCCATGAGCGGGTATGTGTATCACCTCTCTCAACCTGCTTTGATTTCCAAACCTTATTCTACTTCTTGCACACATCAGAGATCCTCTTAGAATATTCCATAATACTCATGTTATACTGTAATCATTAACCAACCTCCTCTTATACCACATGGTGGGGAGAATCCCGATTTCGGGCTGAAAATTTATTGTAAAAAATATCATAAGAAACCCATCGAAATATGGATAAGATATAAGCATAATAAATAAATTAGGGCGTATAATTTTTTACATGGAAAACACCTCCCTTATAATAGATTAGAAAATCACAGGGAAATTCCTAAAAATATCCACTAATAATTAGAGAATACAATAATCCAAGTAATGACTGAACTTGAATTACAAATGAGAGATCATAGAAAACCTATGTGAAAATCACATCCTGATATTCCTTTGCCTTATCTCTAATAATAATTTCACTAGAACCTTGTATCGGAAGATCAATATGTGACAAAATATCACCTTTCTGTCAAAAAAACATTAATACCTTGGCGATATTCACTCGAACATGCATCAACCATGCACTAGATTGTGACACCTAAATGATCTTTCTATCATTATGTAACTTCGATCTTCAATCAAGACACACCACTTAATCATCGCTATCAGGAATAATTTCGATATGTGGACATGATCATCAATGGCATCGTTGCTTCTCCACACCTGTTAAATGCCGACATGCTTCACATGCTATTTAGGATGCACCGTCCCCCTTCTTTCTCTCAATGGACTACATCTTGAACACCTTTCCAAGAACATCACCACATGTACAAGATAATTGTGTTGTTGTCATCGTGTCACAAAGGCCACTACAAACACAACATCCCATTCCCGGGTCTCACTTGCCAGCTACATCTTGCTGGAAAGCCCTTGGAATATGTTGTTGCAACCTTTTTATATAGACACCAAGTCCATAATCACCAATTTATGTAGTCAACATCCACTATTCGATCCATTAATATTGAGAATTAAATATTCATTATTGTTTGGAGAAAATCCTCCATTAATGTTGATATAAATATCATCATTAATAAGTTTACTCTCTCGCCAATAAATTTAATGAATCCCAATAGGCTTAATAGGGATGGCGATGACCTCAAACGGTGACTGATGACCTCGATCGAGATGTGTGATGGCTATTGGACCATTGTGCAACGGTGATGGAAAAACAAAATGATCTTGTTTGGAGGATCAATGATGTACTTTGTTTTTTTTTCAATGTGATAGAATGATGATGAATTGTGTTGTGGCTAGCGATTGTCAGCTGGCAGGAGGTGGGGAGAAGATCTGCAAAGATCATGGCCTTGGGATGCAGACTAGAAAAAAACTTCTGAATGTGACCTTACCCTCATGGTAATAATGAATGTGTGGGCCCTGGATAGTTTATAGGCTACTTGACCACTGTATATTTATATGGGTTTTTGGAATGATGGATGTGTCAGTCAATTTTGAAATGCAAGAAGACATTTGGTGTGATGGCAGGTAATGATGGGTTGGATGAGCGTTGAGCATGGGATTCCATGCGGTTCACATTTTTGTGATGGAGAATCTATCAGCATGGGTTGGTTTTCACTCATCTTTATCTTTTGTGAGCCCGATTACATTGGGCTATTATTTTTTATGGGATTGTATTTTTTGGATAGGGATATCATTGTGACTATCTTTTGGGGTGCTCCTTTGTGCCACATTGTGTTTAGTGGTGGCTCATATACCCCTAGTCTTGAGTTTTTTCTTTTCTTCTTTTTATTTTCATTAAAACAATTATGACTGAGCATGCTTGGATCCTTAACCATCCTGGTAAATGAATTTAAGGGTAAAAAAATTATGTGAGGTTACAAAAAGTTAAGTGAGTTTAAATTAAAGTTATAAAGGGGAAATCTAAAGTTAAGTAATGGTAAAAAAAATTATGTAATAGTAAAATAAAGTTATGTAAGGGTAAAAAAAAAATTTACGGGTAAAAAAACTTATTAAAAGGTAAAAAAAGTTAAGTAAGGGTAAACAAAAGTTAAGTGAGAGTATAAAAAAAATTAGTAAGGGTAATCATAAGTTAAGTAAGGGTCAACGAAAAGTAAGTATTTGTAAAATGCAGATAAATAATCTTAAACTAAAGATATTTAAGGGTAAAGAAAAGTTATATAAAGCTAAGCTAAACATAATTAAGGGTTAAACAATGTTATGTAAGGGAAAAAAAGTTGAGTAAGTGTTAACTAAAGTTAAGGTTAAACATAAGTTATGTAAGGATGAATCAACGATAAGTAAAGGTAAATAGAAGTAAAGTAATGGAAAATAGAAGTTAGTTAAGGGTAAAACAAAGTTATATAAGGGTGAATTAAAGTTAATTATGGGTAAAAATAGGTAATATAAGGGTAAAATAAAGTTATATAAGGGTAAAAAAATTAATGTAATGGTAAAATAAATTAATTTATGGTAAAAAAAATGCTATGTAAGGGGAAAATAAAATTATGTATGGGTAAAATAATTTTCATTAAGTGTAAAATGAAATGATGTATAGGTAAAACAATGTTATGTAAGGGTAATATTATGTAAAGTAAAGATAAATAGTAGTAATGCAAGGGTAAAAATATGTTATGTAAGGGTGAACTAAACTTAAGTAACTGTAAAAAAATGTTACGTAAGGGTAAACAAATTATGTGAGGGTAAAATAATGTTAAGAAATATTAAAAAATTATGAAAGGGAAAACTAACATTATGTAAGGGTAAAAAAAGTTATGTAATGGTAATATAAAGTTAAACAAGGGTAAAACAAATCAATTTAAAAGTAAATGATACTTTATAAAGGGTAATATAATGTTATATAAGGTTAAATAAAAGTTAAGTGTGGCTAATAAAAATTTATATAGGTGTAAATAGAAGTTATGTAATGGTAAATAAAAGTTATGTAAGGTTAAAACAAATCTATTTAAGGTTAAAATAAATTTATGTAAGGGAAAAAATGTTAAATAAGGGTAAAATAATGTTATGTAATGGTAAAATAAAGTTATTTAAGAATAAAAATAATTTATGTAACTATAAAAAATGTTACTTATGGTTAAACAGGTTCTTTCATAGGTTAAATAATGGTAAATTATTGTTAAGTTTGGGTGAAACACTGTTTTTTAAGGGTAAAAAAATGTTATGTATGGTCAAAAAAAAGTTATGTAAGGGTAATATAATGTTATTTAAGTGTAAATAGATGTTAAATAAGATTAAAAATATGTTATATAAGGGAAAACTAAAGTTAAGGATAATAAAATATTTTTTAAAACTTAATGCAATTGGTTTTGGTTATTTTCAATTATATATTGGTTACAATTAGTTGGATTTGTTCAAAAATATTGTACTATTAAATAACTGTTTGATAAATCCAATGTCATTACAGAAGGATGTATTGATCATTGACGGTTCTATGCCTAGATGATAATTGTTTTTCTCAAGTATAAAGAAGAAACATGGATGTTTTGTAAACAAAAAATTATATATTAATATAGATTCTAAAATAGAATTTCATTTTCTTGCTAATAGGGTTTTACATATAGAAATTGTGTAACACCAAAATAAATCCACATCAACACCCCTCAGTACCACAACCTAACATATGAACCTCACTTCCACTCTATGTATGACATGTATTTAATCATGGTTTCATAATTATAGGTCTAGGTTCCTGCTTATATTGTTCCCCGACCACAACCAAGGGCATACACGGTTGTGGTTCTGATACTATTATGGATTACTCTACTGATGATGGAAGCTCAATACATGGTGCTACAAGTGCCTCCTCATACCACTATATAGATTACTTCTAAACATCATATATGGAACCCTATAGTCATGATTATAGATGCATGAAAGTAATTCCTAGAGATGCTAGAAATGTGGTATTAAGGAATTCATTACTAACGAAGTGTCACCCAAGGTCTGCAAAAGCTGTGATATCATATACAAGTACCACATCATTGATGAAGTTCGAATCCCTACTGTAGAATGTATCCAATATAAACATATATCAGATGTATGGGTAGACATCTATAGAAGATAAATCTCTCACCAATGTGCAAGATCATCCATATGTTGTATAGCATCTTTTCATTGTGGTACAACAACATCTATAGGAGCCTATCTCAAGTGTCAATCTCTTTATATCATCACTTATACCCTTGAATATGTTTGCGTCTATATCCTCAATATTGTTGTGATAGTTTATGTGCATCATCCTTAGTGGGAACAAAGGTCCCATCATCATCCCCAAGTGCCTCAGTAGAAGCATGTGGATTAGGATAAGGTTGTGGCTCCTCTTCAAAGAAACATTATTATATGGAATGGAGAGGATATCTAAGATCCATCATATATGTCTTAACTATATCATACCAAATAAATTCCTCTTCATTAGGATAAATAATATATATAATTTTATCAAGTTTGTCTGACATTAAATGAAACGATATTAAAATTAATATAAAACATGACCTAAAAAATATAATAAATGTTAATAGACATACCAACTGCTAAATTTATATTATATAGATTGTATGTTACATGATTGTGTTTCTTTAGTACCAATTTTCATAATCTCTTACATCATCTAGCAAGAAGCTTGTAGTGGGATATTCATACTGAGAGATAATGGTTTGGGAAATCATGTCTTCAAACTCAATGAAATGTGAATGATAGAGTGGAAAGATCATCACCTATCTACAAATATGCATAATATAATGTAATCCATAAATTTTTCATGGTACAATGAGGATATGTTGTATATAGATAAAATATTGAATTACTAAATTTTTATGGTTCTACACAATGATGTGGAAGAATATGAGTGACACCACAACAACACGATCTCTAACCATAGATGTGCAGCATGGTGGAACTGACACATAGAAAAATCCCATTTATGAGTTGAATGTAACCTAAAATGATAACTCTAATAAAATCCATAAATTATCACAAAAATGTTACTAAAATAACATTGATATATCTTACAAAATTAATAACAAAATTAATTTTTCTATAAAAAAATTATGTTTAACATACATCAGTGGGATTTATAGCATTGACAGTCTGACAGAATCTATGAATAAAATTTCTCAAGGTTTATACATAATAATGTGCCTAAATCCACATGTTAAAAAATAAATATTCTATATTTAACATCTTGTTAACTTCTTTTAGGTATTTATACTCTCTCATTTTTCTTCCCGCTTCATTCGGGTGCATTTTGGGCCTTCCGAGGATGAAGAGAATTTATTGGGGAAAATGAATTAATGTCCATGGATCTATGTTTCATGAGTTAATGGTTTCTATGTATAAATATGAACAAGAAATAAGAGTATTTACATTGGGGTCTAGGTTTTCCCATGGTGTTTTTCTAAATGATTATTTAGAATATTTGTATTGGGAATTTTCACATTGTGAACTGGTTACCTAATGTGAAACCTTTTACAAGCTAATTTCTTGAACTAGTAAAAAGAATGAAAAGTTTACAAATCATAAAACTGGTTCACATCTTGAAATGTTAAATTGATGTATTTTTTAACTAATGCGATTCATTTTTTTCATATACTCTATCAATGGATTTCAGGTCATGAACCCAGGATTCATTTCCTGTAATTTTTTTATCTTGTAGGTTTTTATTTGTAACACGTCTAATTATTTTTCATTTGATATGAATAAACATCTCTCAAAACATTAGATCTCTCCTAAAACAATTAGGTACCTTCACTCCTTACATGTCATTTCATTCAGATATTGGTCTTTTTTTGGTTTCCCTCTATCTCTCAGAGTAAGTGATATTTCTGAATCCTTGTTATCATTGGTCACTACAGCACCGTTGAATAATGTTTTTAGATTAGTTGGTCTTGTCATGTTTATCCTTCTTGATCATTTCAATATTTGTTGTGTAATATTCCTTTGGAGTCTATCCTTTATGTTGGGTGGGGTGTAGTGTGTGAGTTCATTAATATATGTGTTTTTTTATCTTCTTCATTGTTCGTTCATGTTGAATTGATTCTAATGTGGAAGGATTTATTCTAGGGCCCTTGTTGATATCCTTTTGTTCTTCCATGTTAGTGGATCCCATTATCAGCATGTGTAGTGTGAGTTGGAGGTAGGTTGTTCCACCTATAGCCTGTGTTTTATAAACCTTTATTTCTCTAGTTTTGATAAAATAAATTTTAAATAAAACTACATGATTTATTGATTGATTTGTGTGTGTGCAAATGGTTTTTTGATAAAGTAATTTTTTTCTTCGTTTGTTAAAAGGAAAAGGTAATTTTGAAGTATTGTAAATGGATTTATGAATTGGTTTTCAAAGAATTATTTTGATGAAATGGTTTGGAAAATGTATCACATGGGAAGCATTGTGTACTTAATTGTAAGGTGTATTAATATACCTGATCCATTGATACTATCGGGGGGTTCACTTTTGAGGTGTTCCTCTACTCCCTGGACTTCCAGTTATAGGTACTTGAAAGACCTATTGGGAGGTTCACTTGTTGGGATGTCCACTACTCTCTATATTTGATTCTTAAATCTAGATAATTGATAAATGTGATTGTATATGTGTGGGTATGAGTTTTCTAACTAGCCTAACCTCCATTAATCCTTGAAATTATATACCAAATCTTTGGGTTTTACTTATTTGTATTTGATATGATATCTGATACATGATTTGATTTATTTATTGTATGTGATATTATTTGAAAATTATTTACCTATATCATTTTGAAATGTGGGAAGGGTATTTATTTTTCATGCTTATAATAGAAAAATTATTTAACTAGTTATCAGGAATTATTTATATAAAATTTGTGCATATTTTGGATTGTTATATAGAGACATGATATGGAACACTTGGGTGGGATCCTACAAAGCCTATTTATCTAACACTATATTCATCCCTTTTGTGGTGCATATACCTTGTTATGTATTTCAATTTAGGGATAGGCATGGAACCACAATGATCTCATGATATTTATGTTAGTTGTTTCTAGGTAGCTGGTGTTGATATGGTTTGATTTATACCAAGATATCACATTGAGTAGCTATTTTGGTTTTAGTTATCATTTTTCATTAGAATTGTGTATTGGATATATCTTCTTTTTAGTTGTATCTCTTCCACTATTTCATTTTTTCTATGATATGTATTGCTTGTTTTACTCTTCTATTGTTTCTTCCATTCATGTATATTTATTTCATGTCATCTACTTCAAGTTGGGTGAAATCTTTCTATATGGATGTTGTTGATGCCTAAGTGATAATCACCAGCTTATGGGGATCAAGATTTCCCTTTAGGTAAGTGTTAGGTCGTGTCAAGTACCATGTTGTGATGGTATCTGGATCATTTCACCATATTTTTGGAATCAAATATGGCAATTCTAGTTTTAGAAAGTTGGTATACATGAGAGAGGATTGTTTGGACTTGAGAGGAAGGTTGTGGTTCTTTTCTATCCATTTATTTTCATGAAAATACTCTTGTTAGCATGGGATATTGGGACGTATGTCTCTTATTTTGAGTTCATTGTCTTAGTCTTATTTTTTGTTTATGGTTTTCTGGTTTGAAATAATATTGTGTTGTCATTTGATCGTCTCTTGTATTTCGGTGTGTAGTGGTATGCCTCCAAGAAGTATCCCACAAGTTATTTAAGGGAGTGAAGTGGATTCTCCTCAAGGGAATTTGACTCTAGATCATAATATTATCAAAGTTATCATGCATGCATTTTTTTATATAGACCAAAATGTACTTCAAGTATAGAATAAATTTGTTGAGGTACAAACAGGAGATGGAGGATAAAGGGTATGCTTGTGTGAGTTCTTACCTGAGAATCCACCTTCCATTAAGGGTTTTAGTGAGCTCCATGAGGCGAAGGACTGGATGGACAAGATTTATCATATCTTTGACTTCTTGGATACATATGAGAAGATATAGGTAAAGTGTGCAGAGTTCAGACATGAGGGTCCCAGTTAGCATTTGTGGGATTCCATGGTACAGGTTGATAGACATGTGGTCTTTTACTAGAAGGGTTTCAAGACTGAATTCTGTCACCAGTTCATTAAAGAGTCACTATTGATAGTGAATTCTCTAGAGTTATATGCCTTATTGCAGGGAAATCATTCAATGTCAACATACACCAATTAGTTCATGAATCTTGTTCCTTTTCCTATATAGGTAGTAAATGAATGACTAGAAAAGGCTCATAAGTACCTGTATGGTTTGAGACCAGATATCATATCACATGTATTTGTGTTTAATATTTATAACTATAAAAATACAATAGAAAAAGAAATTATATAAGATTTTGATATTCTATAAAATTTTGGTCATTCTTCCCCTTCTCTTCCAACTAGTGGTAGCTTCAGTGGTGTGCAGTGGAGGAAGAGGAAGTGGAATCATCATCACATGAGTGGTGGTGGTAGTTCTAAGTAGCAGGCCTCCAATTCACCTTCATTTAAAGAAATTAGTGTGACTTTGACTTTCTATATGTGTGGAAAGATTAGGCACAACCGATGTTCATATTCTGCACCTGAGAAAATGTGCAATAGTTGTGGATGTTATGACAATTTTTTTTTCTTCTCTCAGGTTATATATATTCTCATTATAGTCAATGATAATTGACCCCATAGGCTACTATACTGAATTTAGACAATTCATAGTATACAGGGCCCCAACCATAGGCCTTAGGAGTGAAGAACCATTACAAGTGGATGATTTTCTAGTAGATCTAGATGTGGGTTGAGTGATAATGAGTGGTACCATATTTATTTTATCATAATAGTGACTATATTATTTGATTTAGGTGCATCCCAATCATTTCAATATTTCTATTTTTTTATATTATTAAACTTCCAAAAAAACTCATACCCATTTTAATGGAGTTAGCGACGCCTCTTTAAAATAGAAAAGAGTAGGGTTTCGGTTTCCTTCCTATTCACTCTTGATAGTATATGTAGAGTTAGTCAAGGATTTTCTCATTCTAGATATTGATCTATTTAATATAATCATTGGGATATATTGGAATATCACTCATCTTGATAAGGTTTACTATTAGAATTCGTGTTTCTCATTCCTTCTATCTGATGAGAGCTCTCAAGTGTTTCAGGGAGAGGGGGATTCAAGGTCAGGACATGCTTGAGCTTCCAATTAAAATCTAAAGAGTTTTTTTCTACTTTTTTAGTTGATCCTGGTGAAGTTTCTTTTATGGGAAATATTACATTGGTTGTTGGATAATTTCCTATTGTTTTCTGAGATTATTTATTCATACTTCATGCAGAGGTGGAGGTAGATTTTATGATTAATCTGGTGCTAGATATACCACTTATTATGATACCCTCTTATCATATGCTGTCATCGAAGTTGAAAGATCTCAATATTCAGTTGGATGATCTAATAAATATTTTTTTTGTTTTCCCAAATTTTCACCTTGAAAAACCCCAGTGCACTTTTCCAAGAAGGTTATGGTTTAATTCATTTGTGTGTGTAATATTGGAATTTAAACCAGATAATAGTTAAGAATAAGTATACATTGACCTATGTGGATGATTCTTTTGACCAGTTAATGGGTGAAATGTGGCTTTTGAAGATCAGTAAAAGGTCAAGTTATCATCATCTAAGATTTTGTGGGTCTTATATAACAAAGATGACTTTTTGGTGTAGGTATAACCATTATGAATATCTTTTGATGTCTTTTTTATTGACTAAATCTCCTGTAGTTTTTATGGGCTTTATAAATCATACATTACATGAGTATATTGACTCTTTTTTGGAAGTGTCTGTAGATGATATTTTGGTTTATTCCAGCTCTAAGCGTGAGAATGGGAACCATTTGAGTTTGGTTCTAGAAATCCTGAGGATTCACCATTTGTATGGAATTGTTTTGAAATTTGTTTTATCGACCCAAGAAGTGATAATATTGGGGAACATGATTTCTAACCATGGATTTTTGGTTAATCCTGATAAGGTGAATGTTCTATTGTCCTGGTAATATTCACAAAAATTCATTAAGATTTAGAGGATTGATAGTATTACTAGGTACTACCAATGGTTCTTCAGAGATTTATTGAAGTTTCCATCAACTTTAACTACTCCTACCAGGATCAGGGTGAAATTCATATGGGATACAAAGTTTTAGTCTTCTTTCAAGGAAATGAAATGACTTCCAATATCAGCTCCTATTCTAATCTTTCTTGAGTCTGATTGGGGTATGTGGTTTTTTTTATGTTTCTAGTGATGGTTTGGGTTGAATGCTTATGAAATATGATCGTTTGGTGACTTACAGAAAATTCCATCTCGGAATCCATTAGAATAAATACCCCACTCATGATTTTGATTTTCCCGCAGTTATGTATGTGATTAAATGTTGGAGAAACTTTCTTTTTTTGGGAGAGGTTATCAAAACATTTGAAATATAAGATATTGAGATATATATTTTCTTAAAAAGAATTGAATATCAGATATTGGCGGTGTGTGGAGTAAATTTAGACATTTTACTTCAACATTTTCTACACCCTAGGAAGGGTAATGTCACTATATAAACCCTTAGTAGAAAAGTACCATAACAGGCTATTGTGGAATAAAAACAGTATTGGAACTTTATGGGGCTCTTCAGGAAGTTGTACCTAGATCTTTATGAGGACATTTTAGGTATGGTTATAAATAGTGTTCATTTATCATCCTCTCTTCTTAAGTATATTGTGCTGGATCAAAAATAGGATTAGGAATTCAAGGGAATTAGAGAAACCCTATATGGTGGGGAGATTTGTTTTGGTTAGTATCTCACTTCAGGTGGTATTCTTAATTTTGGTGATCAGTCTTCCATCCAAGACTCTAGGATATGGTCATTTTTTATTGATTTTCATAGTTCTTTAGGGATTATTTATATAGGATCTATGAAAAATGAATTTTGATATGACACGATGATTCTAATGGATGGTTATAATGCGTGAAATTAAAAATTATATGTCCCAATGTTACACATACCAAAAGGTAAATAAAGAGTATTTAAAACCTTCTAGTTTTATCCAACCTTTTCTGGTTCCGGTTTAGAAATAGGGAGAGGTGTCAAAGAACATTATTATTAGTTACCATTGACCCCCTAAAGGAGGTAGACTATCTAGGTTGGTATTGTTCAGTTGAAAAATTCAGTTCACATCATTCAGATTAGGGACACCACTAAGGTCAATAACCTAGGTATGGTACATGTGCATGAGGTTTTGAGGTTACATGGGGTTACCTCATCCATTATTTTGGACAAAGATCCTAATTTTCCTCATGGTTCTAGAATAGTCTCTTGGAGATGATGGGGACTCAAATCAAGTTGATTAAAACATACCATATACATATAGATAGTTATATAGTGTGCTCTATTCAGATCTTGGATGGTGTACTATGTTCTTATGTCATAGATTTTGGTGGATCGTGGAATATCCATCAAGGACTGCTTGAGTTTTTTATAGTAAAATTAATTATTCATTGGTTAGAATGGATCCCTTTGATAACTTTTATGGTTTCCCATGTGGTTCAACTCTTTTTTTTCATAGAGGTTATTGAGGACACTTTGGTAGGAACAAGTTTCATTCAAGAGATATTATCAAGGATTCAAGATATACTTCATATTCTAGTTATAGCTAAAATTCATTATAAATTGTATATAGATCCTAAGCATAATCCTTTGTTATTTTCCATTAGTCACCATGTTTTATTAAAAGTATCTCCTCAGTTAGGTCATTTTTATCTTGGAAAATAGGGATAGTAGGCTCTGAGATATGTTGGATCATTTGAGTTCACTGAGTGGATTCTGCATGTTTGTCATCGAATTTAATTTCTAGTTCAACGGATGGGTATTCATGATGTTTTACACAAATCTCATCTCAGGAAGTACCATCCCAATCCCTTCTATATTCTGATTTGGTAAGAAATCGAGTTGGAGACATATATTTCAATTGTAGATAAACCAGTGGGAATCATTAACTCTTAGGTGAATATCTTTCATGGGAATTTTATTTCATTAATCAGAGTATTATGGTGATAAAGATCATAGTCTCATGAAACATAGAAGTGAAAGTCATTAATGAGGGATTAATGACCCCACCAATTTCTAGAAACCATTGTTCCACATGAATTTCCAGGAACCTAAATTCTTATTGTAGAGATTTTGTAACATCCCTTTACCTTCATTAAAGTATTTATCGTTACTCTTTTCATTTTCCTATTTATTTGGGTGAATTTTCACCCTCTTGGGGACATGGAGAATTTTCTTGGGTAAGTGACCTAATTTTTAGAAAAGTTTGTATGAGTTAATGGAGTCAAGATATAAATGTGAAAAAGATTAATTGGATGTTTTTTAGGGTACCAGATGACCTTGGAGAATTTTCCAAATGTTTTTTTAGAATCTACCTACTGGGAATTTTCATATCATGAAATTTTTACACAACATGAAACCTTTACTAGGATGATTCCACGAACTATTTTAGAACATTAAAACTTTACACGACATCAAGATAGTTTACATTCTAGAAAGGTAAATTCGTGTTCTTTTAACCGAGGTGATGCCTTTTTCAGAGTGTATACTTTTCATGGATTTCACATCATTATCAAAGGATTCATATCCTATAATGTTCATAGCCTATAGAGTTTTATGTAATTCAAAAATAATTGTTTTTCATTCAATTTAAAGGCTCCACTATCCAATCCCATGAGATCTCTTAAGTGATTTTGTGGATCTCATCTCTTTCCAGTTCTTTTTTCAGACAATTGATCTTCATTGTAGTTACATTTAATCTCTCGAAGTATGTGATCTTTATTCTTTTTCATTATCATTGGAAATAGTAGTGACATTTTTATAAATTTTCAGATCCTTTGGTCTTGTGGTGTTAATACTTCTTCATCATTTCAATATCTATTGTGTGATCTTCCTTCATAGGTTGCCCTTTGTGTTCTTTGGTGTATGGTGTGTGAGTTTCATGAGGTACATGTTGTTTTATATTCCCTACTGACCATTATGATTGTTTAATTTATTCTAATATTGAAGGATTGATTATAGGGACTCTATTTTTTTTCCTTTCATGCTTTCATGCCAATGGATCTTATTGTGGGCATGTGATACCCAAGTTTGAGTTAGGTGGTTCCATCTCTAGCATATATTGGATGAATCTTGGTTATTATGGTTTTTATAAATTGTTGTATATATAAAATGGAATGATTGAATGATTGGCTTGTGTCTGTGGGAAATGTGTTTTTGAAAAAAGATGTGTCTCGCCTAATTGTTTGTAAAATAAAAAGGTATTTTCAAAGCATTCTGAAATGGATTTATGAAACGGTTTTTGTTGTCCCATAGGATATTGTTTGCCACTCTCTCTGATTATAATGGTTTTAATTATCAAAAATTATGAAATATATTAACATATATCTTACCTCATGATAGATCATAAATTATTTCAAAGTTTATCGTGTATATCAGATCATTTAAATCATATAACTAAATATATTTTATTAAGTCTAAACAAGCGTATAACTGATTATCTATGTTTAATTATGGGTATTAACACTTTCTAAATTTGTTGTACTATAAGAATTATAGAACATCCAAAATTATCTAAGTATGAGTAACTGACACTGATAGAAGAACTGAGACACTGACAAACAAATGACTCACCGATGTATATGACTCACCGACACAGATGACATACTGATGCCTATAACTCACGGATGCAGATGAACTACTGATGCAATCAACCTACTGTCAGACCCCGTGACATACCTATGCATGGTGATACCGATGCAAGGACTCACCAACAGTTAAAATGAGTCACCGTTGTAATGAGTCACAAATGTATGGCAAGACCAATAGAATAACATACTGATGGGTTGGTCACCAACATAAGTAGATATCGATAGACTAGTCACTGATTGATGTCTCACTGATAGGACGACTCACCGATAGATTGACTCACCGACAGAGGAGTCACCAACAGACTATTTAAATTTTCATTTATTAAAATTATTTCTAATGGTCATATTTGAGTCATTAAATGATACTAACATATTTAATAATCTTTTGTAGAAATTTTAGCAGATAGTATAAAGTATGATGAACCTATGCACGTGAAAAGATCATGCTCTCTATCAGGCCTAAAATATTAAATCATTTTGAATAAAGAAGGAAAAAAGGTGTGGCGTGCTTTTATATAAGACATACAGAAGAACGTCTGCAACTCTCATGAACACACTATGAACTCAAGATCAAAAGGAATAACACACGAGGTAATCTCAATCAATCTGTACCTAGAATTGAAATACTAATTGGCATATCAAGGAAGGAAAAGAATATACCTACAAACTATACATGTACCAAGAAGCCAGAATATGACACTTTTTTTCTGTCAGCTTCTAAAAGAGTACTTAAACCTCATCTCATCAATATCATAAGAGTTCAGAGTTGAATATCAAGACACAAAGAGCCTTTTAAATCCTTTATCATATTTATTTGATCAATTTTGTGCATTTTTTCAAACTTTTGAGAAGTGCGTGTATCTATTTGTAAAGAACACATTGTCTCCTATATCAAATTGAAGGATACAAGATATCATTCCACTCAAACCTTATTACACTATTTTAATCCCATAGATTAGTGTGTATGAGGCCCTTGTGTGACCTGGTATTTTGTATCCATGATGAAATATGGTAGAGTTTTTGCCCCGATCCAGGGTGTGGATCAAATTGTTTATTAATTTAAACCACTTGGTGGCAGTTGGTCACCAGGTGGAGAGGATTAGGTATCTTCTTGAGACTGAACCTCTTATTTTATTTCCTATGTGTTTTTACTTTTATTTTTACTCTTTCTTATCATATATTTCATAAAAAATAAATTTAACTCTAATAGTTAGTCTTAGCAAGTGTTTATAACAGTATTGACTTATTAAGTTAGTTGAAAAAGTTGTATTCATTTTCAAATTGATATAACAAAGAAATAATCACTCTTTTGAGAAATTAATCAAAAATTTAAACTCTTATAAATTCACTACTAGCTAACTGGTCAATTGAATTTCAAATTTGGGGAATTTCAAATAATAATTTTTAACATATTTTTTCTCAGGAACTCAATTCACCCCCTCCCCCTCTTGAGTGTCCTACTCTGAAAAACATTTGGTATCTGAGGCTTAGAATTTTTAGTTTTCAAATATTTTTCAAACTTTTTAAACTATGATTTTAGTTGTATTTAAAAGATCTTAAAATTATTGTTAATACTAAATTATTATCGCATTAAAATATTTTTATAAAACATTATTATGAAAAATAGGTCGGAAGGTGTTTCTGCCAAAAGAACTCCATTATTTAATGGAACCAACTATGCACAATGGAAAATTAAAATGAAAATGCAATTAAAAAGTATGGGTTTTGAGATTTGATCTTCAATTGTAGATGAATATAAGATTCTTTCTACTGCTATAAATACTTGGGATGAACCAACTAAGGATGATTATAATAATAATTATAGAGCCATTAACACCATATACTATTCTTTGTGAGATAAAAAATTAACAGAATTTCAACATGTCAAACAGCCCATGAAATTTGGGATACTTTGTTTGTTTCACATGAAGGAACAACTAATGTCAAAGAAATGAGACTTAACACATATACTATTTAATATGATAACTTTAAAATGAAGCCTGATGAGCCTATTTCTGACATGTATCCTAGGTTTAGTGAAATTGTGAACAATATCATCTCTCTGGGAAGAGATGTTACAACTAAGGAACAAATTATAAGGATTCTCATATCCTTACTGGATAGATAGATAGAAACTTATTTCACCATTTGAGAATCACGTGACATCAGCAAAGTAAATATCAAAGTACTCATTAGAAAAATGATGATGTATGAAGAAGATCTGAAAGTCAACTGGGAAGAAGAGGATGAACCTAAAAAATCTATAGCCATCAAGGCTACTACCTCAAAGAATAAGGAAAAATAGATGCTGCTAGACTCTGTTGAAATATCTAGTAATGATGAATAAACATCTAATAGTGATGGATAAATTTCTCAACTGGCCAGAAGATTCAAGAAATTCTATCGGAAGAAGAAGTTCTATAGGAAACCCAATTATAAAAAAAGATATGATAACAAGGGAAACTGAAAAAAGGATTGGAAAATAAATGAAAAATCAGAGGATATTGCCTTTTATGAATGTAAGAGAAGAGGAAATGTTAAATATGATTGTCCAAAATTAAAAAAACAAAAAAAATTATGAAAACAAAGACAATAAGTATAAGAAATCTATGAAGGCCACCTGGAGTGCCTATGAGGATAGCTCTAGTGGATCGGAACCATATCATGATGAGAGAGATGACAAGGAAAATATGTGTTTTTATGACAAACACAACTGAGGTAACCTTAGACTCTCTTATACACAATTGTTATTATTCTGGAGATGAAAGTGATTTTAAAAATATGACATGTGATGAACTATTTGAATACTATAACATGATGGAAGAGACATGTAATGAATTGAAAGATAAATATAAATCTTTAAATAAACATAATGATCTCATAGTAAATATTAATTCTAAACTTACTATGGAAAAGGAAAAGAATTCTCAACTGCTTAAAGAAAACACTGAATTACAAATGTTTAAAAAGAAATTGAAGAAAGATCTAGAAAAGTATACCAATGTAAAAAAATAATCCTACTCAAATTCATTGTAAATATATAGCTCTTAAGTAAACATCTAGTATTATATATCATTCTATACAAAGAAACCTATCTAAAACACATTTTTTAACTAAATATGGAAAATCTGTTTTTCTACCTAAAAATCAAAATTTTCCTTTTAATTTCAGTTATGGAAAATTATTTACTACCTCTAGTTTTTATGGACCAGATAAAGTCTATTTTTAAATATTTTATATAATTATTATAGGAAACCCATAAATAAAATGTCAGTACCTAAATCATTTATTACTAATGTCACTAGACCCAAACAATTTTGGGTACCAAAATCTGTTCTTGATTGATTATTATGTAGAAAAGCTGATGAAGATCTCTTGTAAAAGCTTATGATACTTAGACAGTGGATGTCCAATACATATGACAGGGTTTTATTCAAGAATCAAGAACCTAATCAATATTGATGGTGGATATTTCACCTTTGGTGACAATGCTAAAGGAAAAAATTATTCGCTTAGGCTTTATTGGTAACTCTAACACATTTTTAATTTCTGAATTTCGTTTTTTAATTGATTGAAATATAATTTTCATAGTATTTCATAAATATGTGATGATTTATTTCATGTTAAATTAAAAAATTATTCTTTCAATGTTTTTAACTCTAAAAATGAGTTAGTATTTTCTTCTTTTAGAATTGAAAATGTATATGTTCTCAACATAGATTATTTAGTTTCTCAAAATGTTTCCTTTTTATGTGCCTTTCAAAAAGAGTCTTGGATTTGGCATATGAGATTAGGACACTATGATGTAAACTCTTTTAGAAAGCTTACTATAAAATGACTTGTCAAGGATCTACCCAAAATTGAGTCTTCAAATGATGAAGTCTGTAATCCTTGTAAAAAGGGTAAATAACACATATATCTTTCAAATCAAAGAAAAAAGTTTCAAATTCTCAACCTTTAGAGTTGGTCTACAAGGAATCATTTGGACCATCTAGAGTTTCTAGTTTAAATTTGAAGCACTATGTTTATGTTCTTGTAGATGACTATTGTAGGTATTCTTGGACTTATTTCTTAGCTCACAAATTTGAAGCATGTACTTACTTCACCAAGTATGCTAAAATAGTGGAAAATCTAAGTGGAATTAGAATAAAATCTTTATGAATTGATCATGGTCATGAGTTTGAAAATCAAGACTTAAAAATTTTTTTCTCACACAATGGATATAGTCATAACTCCTCTACCCCTAAGGAACCTCAATAAAATGGATTTGTGGAAAGAAGAAATAGAACGTTACAAGAGATATCCCAAACAATGCTTAATGAATTTGATCTACCCGATTACTTTTGGTCTAAGGCTGTGAATACAGCTTGCTAAATAATTAATAGATCCTTAATTAGACATATCGTCTTTAATACTCCTTACATGTTTTGGAACAATAGAAACCCCAAATATAGTTACTTCATAGTTTTTGGTTTCAATGTCTACATCCTTAATACAAAGGAAAATCTTGAAAAAAATTCATCCAAAAGTGATGAAAGAATATTCCTAGGTTACTCAATCTCTATTAAAGCCTATAGGGTATTTAATAAAAGAACCAAGTGTGTTGAATAATTTGGGATTATCAAATTGTATATAATAGATCCACATCAACCTAAGACCTCCCTATAAAACCTTGAATATGATATGAAAAATATGGAAATAAATGAAAAATCATCTAATCCTCTTGTCAAGAAATCTGTTAAATCAAATAGTTCTAAAAATTCTTTAGACTCTGAACATGATGAACCCGAAACTATATATGAACCTAAAATTACTAGAACATCACTTTGTAGACCAACTAGAACTATAATGAACCATCCTTTAGATGCTGTTGTTGGAGACTTAGATGAAGGGACACAAACTAGACATTCTCTTAGAAACAAGGTTGAACATCAAGATTTTTTATCACATCTTGAACCCAAAAACATCAATGATTAAATTAAAGATGAATTTTGGGTGATGGATATGAAATAAGAACTTAATCAATTTTAAATAAATAAATTTTGAAAACTTTTGGATAGACCCAAAGACACCATGGCTATTGAAACTAAATGATTTTTTAGGAACAAAGTAGAAGAATCTAGTAATATTGTTAGAAATAAAGTCATATTAGTTGCCCAAGTTTATAATAAAGAAGACGGCATTGACTATAAAGAAAAATTTTCACCTATTTCTAGAATTGAGGCCATCATGGTACTACTTTCTTATGATTCCCATCTTAATTTCAAGATTTATCAAATGGATGTTAAAAGTGCATTTTTAAAGGGGTATCTAGTTGAGGATGTTTTTGTTGAACAACCCCCTGGTTTTACAAACCCTCATTTTAAAAATCATGTTTTCAAATTAAAAAAAGATTTATATGGTATAAAACAAGTTCCAAGAGAAAGTTATGATAGACTAACTACTTTTCTCATTACAAAAGTATTTACAAAATGAATTGTTGATCTTAAACTATTTATAAAATGAATTTATAAAGATTTTTTAATAGTTCAGATTTATGTAAATGATATTATTTTTGCATCTTCAAGAAATTATTTATGTATTGATTTTTCTAAAATGATGTAAAATGAGTTTTAAATGAGTTAGATTGGTGAACTAAAATTCTTTCCTGGATTTCATATTTTTCAAAATAAAGAAGGTATCATTTTAAATCAAATTAAATACACAAAAGACTTTTTAAAAAGATTTGTCTTTGATAGCATTAAAAATAGTGACACTCGAATTAGTACAACATGTATGTTGGATCTTGATGAAGATGTAAAATTGATTGATCAAACCCCTTATAAAGGAACGATTGGAAGTTTTCTATAATTGACTGCTTGTAGGACAGATATAATTTTTAGTGTGTGTATGTGTTCCTATTTTCAAGATAACCCCAAATAATCTCACTTAAATATTGTTAAAATAATTTTTAAATACCCCAAACATACTATTAATTTAGGTTTGTTTTACACTAAAGTAAAATCATTTGATATAGTGAGTTATTATGATGTTGATTTTGGTGGATTCAAGTTAGATAGAAATGGAACCTCTAGAACATGTCACTTTTTGGGAAAGTATTTTGTTTCATGGTGTATAAAGAAACAAAATTTGGTTGCATTATCTACTCCTGGAGCTTAATACCTAGATTCTGGTAGCTGTTGTTCTTATATTTTTCATATAAAACATACTCTGTTAGACTATAGATATCAATTTAGACATGTACCTATAAATTGTGATAATAAAAGTACTATTAAAATTTCTAAGAACCCAGTTTCTCATTCTAGAACAAAAAATATTGATGTAAGACATCACTTTTTAAGAGATCATTATCAAAAGGGTGATATCACATTTGAATTTATTGGCACTGAATATCATCTTGCTGACATATTCACTAATCCATTGAACACTGAAAAAAGTAATTACATCAGACATGAGTTTGGAATGATCAATCTATAGGACCTTGTGCTGTTATTACTTTTATCTTTTTAAGTGATTTTTTCATACTGATATTGATTCTATTTTATGACGACACCAACGCTATGTCATATTGACATTGATGCCTTCTCATGCCGACATCATTAGTGCTATGAAAAATTTGTAATTCTGACACCGATGACTCACTATTTTTATATAGTTTCTAGTTTTATCAAAATGACATTTTTCATTATTTTTTTTGAATCCAGTTCATGATTTCACAATTTCAGAATTTCATAATCCCTAAATGATATAAATTTGAATTGATCCACTCTACTCCTTTACCTCTACACTCTTTCTTACATTTCTCTCTCTCTACTCATGACCTTTCAACTTCTAACCATCAGACTAAACGGATTGGAATGGCACATGTGAAGTGATATCTTGATGTTGTAAAGTCTCATGCTTCTAATAAATAGAAAGGTGAAATGAGAAAATATTCAGAACTTATAAATCATGCTCTGGAAAATCATGTTGTAACTCTAAAAAAAGTAGTTCTTCCATAATAGATGTTAAAAATCAAGTCACTACTTCAAAGGTACTTCAAGATCAAGGTTGTCTTCAGTGGTTCTCAAAAAATGAAAAACCCTTTACCTAAAGCTAGTAAATGTATTTTACATGAATATAGAGTTTTTTTGGGAAGGAAGTGATGTCTCCTAGATAAAATCCATTGTAAAAGGAATGATAATCTCTTTCTCTTCAAGAAATTGGGCTGAATGTCTTAAAATTCCTCATAAAGGTGTATTTGATGATTATCAAGGTTCCTCTCCACCTAAGAGTGATGTGTTTTTCTTTGAGTCAATGTTAAAGTAAATCCCTAATGATGATGAGCACAGAAGACCCATTACTACAGATTTATGTGGAGAATGTAGAATCTTGTTTAAGTGTATCCATCATTAAATATGTCCTAGGAAAGGGGAATTTTCTTCTCTGATATATCAATATGTCTAATTGGTTTATCATCTAAGAAAATGGATCGAGGTAAATTTTTGTAGATACCTTGTTGTGCACCTAAATGAGATGATCAAACCTTCATGCAAAACTAATTCCCTATTCTATCCAAGGAAGATCTCAAATGTGATGAAAGAAACAAGTAGTTTAAATGAAAAAGAATAATCTTTTTCTGAGTGCAGTGGGATCCGCCTTAGTAAAGAGATTTGTAAAAGGATGAAAATCAACTAGAACCCATGGAATATAGATTGGGTTAGTGATGAATATAATATCTATGAAAAGTTCAATCCACTGGATTAACCCACTAGACCTAAGAATATGGATGATCCTATTCTAAGACCAAATTAGGTAGTTGTTTAATCTTCAGAAGAAGAAGAATAATAAGAAGAAGAGTCTATCACTCTAATTAGAGGTCAGGGATCACCTATTCCTGATATGAGTGATCCTGAGACTACTGAACCTCGCAAAGGTTTTTCTTTTGGACCTCATAGTCCTTACCTTAACCATTGATGATCCCACTCTTGAAGATAATGGGTATGAGGAGACATAAGTCAATATGTAAGTATATCTAGTGACTTTGAAGAAGAATAAGAAAACGAATATGGTGAAAGTGGTTGTAGTATTGAATAAGAAGAAGGTGAAGAAGATGGGGATAAAAATAAAAATGAAGAACATGTCTTTGGACATGATGATGATGAAAGAAATGAAAGTGACAATGACCATCATAAGGATAATCAAGGTGAAGATGTTGAAATTATTGAATTTATAGATCATCCATGGTTGGAAGAACCTCTTGAAGTTGTTGTTGGAGTGAGAGAAAATGGTGAAGTTGCTACATAATTGGAAGCTCAAGAAATTCATGTACCTAATTTGGTTTATGAAAGAATAAAACCTCATGCTGAAGATGAGAAGCCAGTAATGAAAGATCATATTGAGGGGGAGCCTTAATAAATATAAAATCAATCTAAAGAAGAGAATAAACTTGTAATATTAAGGCTTTACACTCTCACTACTCTCTATGATGATGTAATGGTTGAATGGGAGAGGAATCCTAGGTATTTGGAATGGGTATTAGCTTATGAGGATTTAGATTATGATGTTTTTGTACCCATTGTTAAAGAACCAGCGGCTGAGAATCTTTCTAGTGACTAAGTCACTTAGGCTGAATTTAAAAAATTCAAGGAATAAATTTGTTCATCAGTAAGAAATTTAGTGCAATCTCAGATGAGATATGATATTGATGAAGCTGGGAGTAGAAACACCAAGATGACTGATAACTTTAAAGCTATCTGGTCTATGGTTGAAGGTGTAAGGTAAACTAGGAATTCTAGTTCTACTCCTGCCTCGACAAGTAAGTTGATGCTGGTTCAGTCTCACAGATGGTGATAAAATAAATTCATCCAATTTTTTTTACAACCACCAAAAGCATTTTGGAAAGTAACACCAATATTAGGAATTAGATGAAGAATTTAACTACTATCATCAATTCATTAACCACATAGTGTGAGAATACAATAGAGAGTTTCATGAAAATAATTGAATATCTTGTTTATCATCTTAAGGTTCCTACTTTTTCCAAACTGAGAAAGGAAGTAAAGGAAATTGTGCAATCTAATTCAACCTCAACTCCTTATTCTATTCCTTCCACATCTAGTCAGACCTCTCAGACTCTGGATACTGGGGCAATCAGAACTTTTGTAAAAGAATATATTAAAGCTCTATTTTATACCTATGTCTTGGGAAACATATAACAGATTGATAATGATAGTGATCGTGTTCATGATATGGTCAGATAACATACCAAGGAAGCATATTCCACTTAAGAAGAGCATACAATGAGGATAAATTCATATTTCTCTAAGATTTACTCCATGCACTAGTTGAAAAGTCATTTTAATTATTTTGTAGAAAAGTATACTTTACCCCCAGTTACAAAAGAATTCAAAGAACAAGTCAAGCAATTGAAGGAATTCACTCCTCTTTTGGAAATATTCATGGAGAATAAGGATAACATCAAAAAATCAATTAATTATGGAGGATAAATCATTGAGGACTTTTTCAGGCTACTAAAACCATATCTCCATGTTTAGAGGGAATCCATTATTGTTCTAGCTATTGAATATATTCAATTTATTCCACCAATGACTTCCTCTTCAATGTAGGTTGCTTAGGCCTTTACCCAAATATGTCATGTTATCATAGAATAACATTAACCTTGAGTGTTATCCCAGTACAGTCCAAACCTGGAACCAATTGTTCTAGCAATAATTCATTTACCTCCAATGAAGATCCATTCAGATGCTTCTATTTCTTATCCACCACCTATTGGACCTACCATTGATCCATCTGATAAGATGAAGGTACCCCTTGACCCTAATAAGTATTGTGGAGTTATTATTTTTTATATGGATGAGTGCTTGTATTTTTTGTATTTTAGTGTAATTTTATTATGTCTGCCAATTCACTACTTCTATTATTCTATTTTAGTTTCTAACCTTCCACTATTTTCTAATCCCAAAAGGGGGAGAACTTTATTAATCATTATTATTTGTTTATTCATTGTTATTTTTTTATGTTACTCTAATACATTTCACTTACCGTAATTATTTTTGAGCCCATTCATATTTATGGGAGCTAATAATCAGATTGTTTACATTAATCAATCCTTAATGGTACTTAATAATGCCATGATTTGTGATCATCAAAAGGGGGATATTGTTATCCCATAGGATATTGTTGGCCACTATCTCTGACTATAATAGTTTTAATTATCACAAATCATGTCATATTTTAATATATATCTTACCTCATGATAGATCCTAAATTATATCAAAGATTATCTTGTATATCAGATCATTTCAATCATATAACTAATTGTGTTTTTTTAAGTCTCAACAAAATTATAATTGATTATCTATTTTTAATTATGGGTATTAACACTTTATAACCTTTTTTGTATTGTAAGACAGATAGAACATCAAAAATTATTTAAGTATGAGTCACTAACACTGACAGAAAAATGGAGACACTGAAAGAGAAATGGCTCACCAATTCATATGACTCACCTAAATTGATGAAAAACTGATGCATATGAATCACTGACATAGATGACCTATCGATGTAATCGACCTACAATCATTACAAGTGACCTACCAATGCATGGTGCTACTGACACAAGGACTCACTGATAGTTAAAACAAGTCACCAATATAATGAGTCACCTACATATGGAAATACTGACAAAATGACATATTGATGGGTTGAGTCACTGGAAGAAGGATGTTTGGATAGACAAGTCATCGACTGATGTCTCATAGATAGGACGACTCATCGATAGACTGACTCACTGATAGAGGATTCATCGATAGACTGTTTAAATTTTCATTTATTAAAATTATTTATAACGCTCATATTTGAGTCATTTAAGGATATGAACATATTTAATAATATTTTGTCGTACTTTTAGTATACAGCATGAAGTACGATGAACATATGCATGTGAAAAGATCATTCTATTTGTCTTCCCTTAAATATAAAATCAGTTTGATGAATGAAGCGAAAAAAAAAGAAGTGTGGCGTGCTCGCATGTAAGACATACTGAAGAACATCTGCGACTCTCATGCACCCACTGTGAACTGAATAAAAAAACGAAGAACCCATGAGGAAACTCAATTGATTTGCCCATATAATTTAAAAAATACTCAAGCATATCAAGGAAGGATAAGAATATACATCCAGAACCATACTTGTTCCTTGAAGCTAGAATATGACACACTATTTTTATGTCATCCTCTAGAAGAGGACTGAAACCTCATCTAAGCTACATTAAAAGAGTCTAGTTATGCATATCAAGACACACATATCATTCTAAATCCTTTCTCATATTTATTTTCTATGTTGTGTTCATTTTTACATGATTTTTAGTTGTTTGTGTATCTATATATAAAGCACGCACTATATCCCATATCAAACTGAAGGATACAAGATATCCTTCCTCTCAAACCTTCTTACACCTTTTTACTCCCACTAATAAGTGTGTAAGAGGTCCTTTTGTGAACTGGTATTTTGTACCCATGATGAACTATGGTTAAGGTCTTATGACTTAGAAATATGTGTGCTATTGTGAACCCCATTCTAGGGTGTGGATCATACTATTTATTAATTTGAACTACTTGGTGTCAGGTGATCACCAAGTGGATAGGATTAGGTCTCTACATGAGACTGAACCACTTGTTTTATTTCGGCTGTTTTATTACTTTTATTTTTTACTTTTTTTTATCACATATTTCCAAAAAAACTAAATTTAACTCTGATATTTAGTCTTAGCAAGTGTTTATAATAGCATTGAATTATTATATTTGTTTCAAAATTTGTATTATTTATCAAATTGATATAACTGAGAACTAATCACTCTTTTGATAAATTAATCGAATAGTCAATAACTTATAAATTCACTACAGGATAACTGATCAATTGAATATTAAATTTGGTGAATTTTAAATAACAGTTTTTAACATAAATTTTTATAGGAACTCAATTCACCCCCACCCCCCTCTTGAGTGTCCTACTCTGACCAATATTTTTCAAATCATGATTTTGATAAAATGTGTTCAAAAATATTTCACATGATAATTCTTTGGTACTTAGGTGGAAGGTGTAGTAATAGGCCATGTATATGGATACTGTCTAGGGGTTCACTCATGGAGTATTCCTCTGCTCCCTTGGCCTATTGTTCTAAGGAATTGTTTGACCTATTAAGATGTTCACCTGATAGGGTTTCCTTTTCTCTCTAGACTCAATGAATATATCTAGATACTTGATGCAAATAGTTATATATATTTGGTCATGGGGGTTCTAGCTAGCTTGACCATTATTTATCATTGGTGTGATTTACATGTGCTTATTGTATGTTCTAGTTTGGATTTGATATGATATGTGATATGATTTAAAACAATTTACCTGGATTATTTGGAATAATGGAAAAGGGGATTTATTTACCATGATTTTGAAATTAATTTTTTTTAGCTAATTATCAATTCTTATTTTCTTTAATGTTGATATTTTCCTGAATTATTTTACAAAGTCCTTTTATGGAACACCTAGGTGCTTTCCTACTAAGCCTATTTATCTCAAACCTTATACTCCCCTTCAGTGGTGTGAATACCTTGTTATGTATTTCAATACTGGTAAAGGTAAGGCATCACAGCAAGGTAGTGGGTTTTATGTCAATTTTGTATGGGTAGATGGTGGTGAGATAGTGGGAGCTTTCCCATACTATCACATAGAGTATATCTTTTAGTTTTAGTTTTTCTATCTTTTTATACTTGTATCATGGAGATTGTTTAGTTTTATTTTAATTGCATCACTTCTTTTGTTTACTTTTTTCTATGATATGTATTTCATTTTTTACTCTTCCAATGTTTCTTATTATTGTATGTATATATATATATATATATCATTTCTTCTACTTCAGGTTGGGAAAATCATTCCCTCTTGTACTTGTTTATTCTTGAGTGCTATTATCAATATTTTGTGGATCAAGAATTCCCTTCGGGTATGTGTGGTCCATGTTTAGGTATAGGGTTATGAGGGTATCTAGGTTGACTCACCATATTGTCTGTTTATAAATGATATATATAAATTTTAAAAAATAACACTAATTAATGATGTCAAAATTCAAGCATCCCCATGAATAGTCAGGAACTAGGTATCATGGAAGTGGTGCAGTAAATCTAGGAGATATTCAACGAAAATAATCCCATGCCCATATATTTAGTATAGTCATACACTCTATAATATAATGGGTATCTGTGAAAAAAATGTATAGAGGAATATATGTAGATGTGACAATATAGTGAACACTCAACTATATCTATCTTTCTAATAATAATCCTCAAGTAATTGTAGGTACATTATGTGTACCAAGGTGGTGGGTGGTCTATACACAACATTCCTCCAATTAATCATGTAATGTATGCAAGTGTTTATAGACTAGGTATCTCTACATCAGTATCATCAATAATCATGGAGAAATACTCATCAAGAAACCCCATGTGCAATTGGGAACCTTATAAGACACATGGAATGCTTAAGATTCCAGCACATAGTAGATGATGTATGAGTTCACACCAATCATGATAGTTGAACCCATAACTAATTGTTCATGGATGGGTAGACCGAAGATATATTCCACTTCCTCTAAAGTAATAGAAATCTCCCCATTAGGGAGATGAACCATGTGTGTTTATGATATCTATCTCTTCACAAGTACAGTAATCAAATGATGATCAATAGACATGAATTCACACATGGATACTCCATAAAATCCATCACATTTGAGGTGTGGAACAATACTTATTGAAGGTTCATCATGGAGAAAATTATGCACAATTTGTATAGAAATATGTCTAACAGGACAACCTACCAACACGTCGTGCGACACGTGTGACTACTAGGCATAAAATAGAGTCTCCTCAGTCTAAATGTATTAATAAAAAGATATCAATGGTGACAACTATTTAAAACATACTTGTTTTTATTTTTTGGTCTCAAATATTTTTTAGGTTTCCAATTTTTTTCTTAAAAATAAAGTATGTTATTTATGACTGAAAATTTATTTTTTATTTCCAAACACTTTTAGGAAAAGTGAAAAACCAAGAGCCACAAACCGCACAAGAATCCCACCCATACAATTCAACAGCAAAGAGAAAAAAGAAAAACAACAAGAATATACTATCACAACAACTAATAATCAAAATAACCATACTTTTCACCACACCCAACACATGAGTCCTCCTCCACAGTGGATGATTCCCATTCAGAAGCTGGCTTATACTGCCTCTAGAGATTATCGCTTTGGTTCTGGTTCCTCATTTGATCCATAGAACGCTGCCCTGAGCATGATTTCATGACAATTCTATCTTTTTTGAAAGAAAGGATCACCTCGTGGTCTTGCTTAGATGAAGCTCTAGTATTCACTAGACACGGAAGATAAGAATAATCCTTCCTCATTTTCCTTCGTGGCATAGCCGAAAATGCTCAAACATCCTCATTCATTCTCCTTTTCCCACCTTGAACAATATCACTAAAGGAACGGGAACCTGAGCCTCTCAGATTTTCTTTATCAATCCCATCAATATACCCCCTCTTATCAAAAGGAATCTCTGAAATAGGTTCCTTGAACCCCTTGTCCTTGCCCCTCCTTGGGTCAGGTGTGTTGCATTCGATCACTGAAAGGCACCTCACCAAAGCTCCAATGTCTTTAGGCTTTTCCTTTCCCTCACCCTCTGCCATTATCCTAAGCTCCTCTTCTTTGTCCTGCAATTTCTGAAGTCCCAGTTAGGGAGCTCCTCCACCATCATAGAGAACCCCTCGCGACCCTGGTTCTCCTGGTAGCCCTCATCCACACCACCAGAAGCCACATGATTAATGGCTAAGACAACTTCAGATAGGCCATCGAATCTATTGTTCAGTTGGAGTAAAGGCCTCACCAGTAGAGTAGGACCTCCATCATCTCGGTTCCTGCCTGAGCAAGCCACCTCTATGCAAGGAACAACCCCTTCTCCTTCAGTCTGTTGAAACCTCTCCTCCTCATCCCCGTTCCTTTGAATCTCTACAAGACTCTCCTCACAATAAGAATTGGCCTCCTTCCATAAGCACCGCCTGGAAGGCCCCTCCAAGTCCTACCTCAGCCTTCTAAAAACTTCGGACACCATTGGGTTTGGAACCATTGTTTCCATCGCAACAAGACCAGGATCATTAACCCTAGACACATTACGAGCACCCTCCAAGACATCCTGCTCCAATAGAGGCGGTGGTTGAACCCCGCCGCAACCTTTTGAACCATGCACCCTCTGTTCTGGTCCAACTCCCCTAAAAACCGCAGGTGTTTAACCTTTTTACCTTTCCTCCCTTCTTGCTGGGACCAGAGGGACCACACAATGAGTCTCCCCTTGAGTTGTCGGTCTTCTTCGGCAAACCTCCTGCGAGTGACCCAGGCGGTTGCAGGACGAACAGAATTTAGTCCAATTTTCATAAATAACCCTTTATTTGTATATGTACTCCTCTCCAATGGTGATCCAAAAAAAGTAAAAAGGACACCGGTGTAACAGCCCGAGATTTTATGAAAAATATTCTTTTTTTTTATTTCACTAATGTCTTGTGTTGTACGCTACACCAAAAGGAGCTTGCACAACACGCATCCTTGACTTGCCTTGCATTACACGCAATCACAACCTTCCTCGATAGCGTGTGTGGTACGTAATCCTGAGTTTCACGAAACAATGATATGCTATTAAAATATTATTAAAACTAGCCGTTATGAATAGTAATAACCACTTTTTAAATTTTAGAAATTTTAACTCTCAAAATGGACTTCATTTTTTGGATTCGGAGTATCGAATTTAGCCTAAGGTGAAATTTTGGTACTTTTCGGATAACTTTCATATTCTGATGAATAGTGAAAATTACCAAATTATAATTAAAAACAACTTTTTTAATCGAAATAATTAATATTGATAAATCATTAATTTGAGTGGTTTTAAAGTATATTTAGAATATATTTTTACAATTTAATACAATGTTGGTCATTGGATGTAATTTCACATTTAAACTAGACATAAACAAGTGTCAATCTTTTGATAGATTTTGTTTCTTAAAAACACGCTATTTGTTTTAACAGCGGGATTTAATTATAAAATTAATTAATGCAACTTATATGTTGGGAATTTTTTTAAAATAGAAATCATTTTTGAATTCGGAATATCAATTATAGCTTAGGGTGAAATTTTGGCATTTTTCTGAAAAACTTCAATTTTTGATGAATAGTGAAACCACTAAGTGGTAGGTTAAAAACTGAATTTTGCATAAAACTTAATTTTACCGCTTCTGTGAATGGAATTTCGAAAATCCGAGAGACACGGTTAATATCAAGGACTAAAATGTGGTTCAATGAGATGAAAATAATTTTTGGTGAATAGTAACTTTTTACTTTTTTTACCGCGGTTAATAGTAAATAGGGTAACTAAGGGTAAATATGATATTAATATTACCCTAACACATGTCCTAATTCTATTGGACAAGTGTAATTCGACCAAAAACAAACTTAGGAATAAAATATGACCATTTAGGCCCACTTGGATTAGATTAGGACTTTTATTATTAATTTATTTAAAGAAGGGTTAAAATAGTTAAAATCAAAGTTTAATAAGTAAATCATTTTTAATATGGGGTTATACATAAGATAAATTCGACTATAAATATTCATTAGAAAGATAAAAAGATTTAATACATTATGGTATTTTATTTGTAATTTTTAGACATCAAATAATTTAATTTATTTATGACACAACGATGATGCAGTAATTATCTTATTAATGAAATATTGACATAATTGATGTTATAAACACCAAAATAAATGTAATTTGAGACTTTTTATGAATTACACTAATTTTCTAGGTTACTATGATATATTAATGTTGATTTAATCAACTTGGTTCGAACATTTAATTCTGTTATGACTTTCACAAAAATCATATATCAAATAGTGTCAAAATTGACACAAAATAGTTTTTAAATCAAATATTATATTATTAATTGTTATTGTATTCCTAAAAATCTAAGGTTCGGCCAAATGACTTAGATAAGGATATATATAATAATAATAAACAATTTGGGGTTCGTTTGGCATGTTATAGTAATTTTATTAACCATATAGTGTAAGAAAACAAAAAGACACGGTAAAAGTTAAATTATTTAACTTATAGTTAAATCTAATTGATAAGGTTAAAATAATACCCTAAACTTGTCTAAATCCTATTGGTTGATAGGATTTCGACCCATCCCCACTTTAGCTTCGAAATAAGACTTTTCGGAACCATTATAAACCGATTTTGACTTTAATATAAAATAATATTTTGAGATATTCCTAAGGTGCCCCTCTCCTCCCCTATAAAAGGACACCTCCTCCCCCTCCTCCTCACACCAATTTGAGCACTCAAGCTCGGCCAACCCCTGCCAATTTATCCTCTCCACTTCCCTAGAAACATCCTAGAGGTTCTTTTCTTCCTCAAAGACCAATTTTAGTGCCCTAAGAGGAGGTCTCAAAGAGGCACTTCAAAGAAGAGGTAATTACCGTTACCAATTCTTTCATCTTTATTTCTTCTTCCACTTCTTCTTCTTAGGTTGTTTCATTATGAAGTAATAACATAAGTATCACTCATATACTGATATGTTATTATAAGTATGAAACAACCCTATTTCACCATCTATCCATCCTACGGAAAAAGAAATCACCGCGCGTGCGTACGTACGGAATACCGTCTCCACGCCGTGGTGTAATCTATTTTCCACCGCCACCTTACATGGATGGGTATAATGGTGTAAAGAATAACTATACATAGTTATTACAACATCATATTGATTCTGATATATTGTATAATCCACTCCAATTCAATTCAATATTTATAGAAATGATATCATCGCTCGTGCGTACGTACGAACTACCGTCTCCACGACGCGATGAGATTCATTCTCCATGTTAACCATTTAAGAATGATTATAATGTATATATAAGAAATAATAATGAAATATATGACATTATAAAGCTACTGTATTTATGTATATATATACATATGTATGTCATCTACTTACTTCCATTTCAAGACAATAAGGAAAGAAAAACAGCGTTCATGCGTACGTACGGACTACCGTCTCCATGAACGGTGTTTTTTATTTTATTTATCTATCTATTATATATATATATATACTGAATATATATGATATATAAATAATATTTTATATTCTGGAAGTAAGTAAATCATGATATAAGTAATAATAATGTCAATAACAACATGTCAAAATACCTACGATAAAAGAAACGATTTTACCCAAAACGCTTCTTTAACATGGAATTTACAAAAGAACGGGTAATATAATGTCATAAGTGAACCATATATGATATCATAACAATGAATATGATTCTGTAATAAGTCAATGACATTATTTAAATCATTATACAGGAGGTTCGGACACATACGAAGCAAATTGGACCTAAGGTAAGGGAAATACCACAATCTCATTTTTATCCGAGATTGTTTATTCGTAAGTATTTACTGGGGTGTATTTTATCATCCACATCCATGTTCCTTCAATATTTAATATTGTTTCCATCCACTTAAAATAGTTTAAATCCAATTTTACTCTTCGGTGAGTTTTTAGTAAAGAATATGAAAGGAATCTTTTGTCTCTTTTTCATACGAGGTACTTTTTGACTTTTCCGACAAAAGTACGAAGAATGTTTTTTTTAACCTATACGGCACGAACGGATTTATACTGTTTTATAAAGCCTTATTTTCATGAAGCTTCGTCTATAAGATTTCATGACTATTTTCAATAAAATCTCTTTCTTTTAAAATTGCATGATGTTTTGTGAAAAGAAATTGATTTTGAAGAAGAAAGGATATTTTCCTCAAGAATTCAATTCAAGTGTTTTATCAAAATTATTTTCCATATAAGATAATAAAGGGTTCTGTTTCTATCCATATTTTTACATTGATTTGACTATGTTGTGATGGAATTATGTTTATGAATTCCTTTATCTTATATGAATGGTTTTATGATGTCATGTTGTTTAAGAATCCCATTTTTATTACATGGGTTATGCAATGATGTATGATTTATGATTTTGTGGCACACATAAGAAAGGATTCATTAAGAGATGGGTGGGACCTATATCTCCCTCCAATGCATTGGGTAAAGATTTCATATCTCATGAGATAGACATGGCTGGAATGGTAGGTTATACCGGTTCAGTGAAACAGGACTGAAACGAGGATTACTCGATTCAGAAAGGGACTTTGTCCACTAAGATAGTCTTGGCAATGAGTCTTGACTAACAAGAAATGATTCTCTATGATTATGTGTGTATGCCACAATGAGTAATGTTTTAAGTAAGGGTTTCATTTTCACTACTATGATTTATCCCATGTTATGAAATTATGCTCTCTTTTGCAGGTTAAGATTTCCAAAAATGTTATGTTCTTATGAAAATTATGTGATTGATATTTCTTTTGTTTACCCTTACTGAGCATTTGAGCTCACCCTTTTATGTTTTCTTTTCCCCAGGATATAAAGAAAGGTTTTAGGTAAAAAATAAAAGAAGATCTTTGTGGGAGATTTTGAAGATCTTTCACCAGGATTAGAAGATTACGTTCCGAGTTTCCAAAGACACTAAACTATTACGATCCTTGTGTGTGTATTTTTGTTATGTACTAAGTATTCCGCAAATGTAATGTAATGTCCATGTACGTCAGGATACGGGTCTCTACAGTTGGTATCAGAGGAAAGGTTTAGTCAACCTTTGGAAACTAGGATGCGAAAACATTAGTGAGATCCCTAGAGATATTTCTAAGGTATGTCTAGGGATGCCCCTAAGGATAAGTATACGTATAGGATATAGTCCTAGAACTATGGTAACGATATTAGATTAAACCAAAGATGATAGATATTTAAGTTACTCCCCCTTTATTACGATTTTTGCATCTAACACTATTCTGTTTGGGTTTTAGAAAATGGCTGGAAACAAGATGATTCACAATAATGGAGGATATGATGGACAATGGAATGATATTCTTTATGAGAAACCAAATGAAATGGGATTTGGAAGTCCAAACATCATTATTATGCCGAATCATAAATCTCATAATATGATCAATAAAGTAAACTTTGGTAAGTTTCCTGACTCGTCTAATAAGAGAAAGATGGAGTTTCATGATGATCATAGAGGAAAGAAAGTTCAATTTCCCCTATGTAAATCATGTGGGAAGAGGCATCAAGGAGAATGTTTCAAGGGAACTGGAAGATGCTTTGGGTGTGGAAAATAAGGACACAAATCAAGTAAGTGCAAAGGAAAAGGGTCGGTTAACACCATGGATGAGGATAATGGTATTGCTAAGACATCAAAAATGGTTAAGTGTTTTAAATGTGGAATGTATGGGCATTATGCAAACAAATGCTCTAAGGGAAAGACTCATGAAGAGAATCAGTATGGTCATATGGGTATTATTTATGTGGATGATGATGAAGAGACTACAAATGATATATGAAAGAATTTTTGAAGCTCGGTCAATGGTTTGAGAATGTAGTGGCATGATTACATGTTTATCATGTGTAATTTTGGAATAAAGAGACATCTATGGATTGTTACACTGTTGTCTTTCCTTGTGTTTTGAAAGTATATGATTAATGTTACCAGTATCCATGAAAGGTTATTCAGATATTTTTGGAATGTAGATGATATGCGCATAATGAAGGGATAAGGAGAAAATTAAATGTTTGATAGTATTCATGAGCTCATGATTGATATAAGGACTAAGTGATATCATGGTTTGAGTATATAGAATTTTGAGGATTTTGGTATGTGGAAAGTGTTAACTTTTAACTGCACTCATGTTTTCACTAAGGTATTCAAGAGAATACACGATTAAGGACTTTGAATGTTTGGAATGTGACCAACAAGACATATCTTATGATATGTGGGGATCAACGACAGTATTAAATCTCTGGTAATCGATGTCACTATATTATGAGAGTGGACTGCAGTATTATGTATAAGCCTAATGATTAGACTGGATTATGTTGGACATAAGTTAGTATTGTTTAAGGATAGAAGATTTTCGATATTATTGATGGGATGTTATAGTAACGTAGTTTTAGAAAAAGGACAACCTGCAGGACGGGCGACAGCCCATCGCTTCAGACAAGGCTGTAGGAATCGAACCCACAACCGAAGTGCGACTGGCCTTTATCGCCTACCACTGACCTACAGGAAGTCCCTGTTTAGTAGAAACTAGTTTTATTATATTAAGCAGTATGATATATGAAGTATAAGTCCATTTTAGAAACCATATGTGATTAATCTCACTATAGATCGACTTATGTATATAATTTTGCTAACCTTTTGTTTGAAACAGATGGAATGACCCGTCATTCTATCACATGATCTGCTAGAACTTCACGAATAACAAATTCAACTTCATTTATTTAAGAGATGAAGTGGAAATTGTTAAAGGCACGAACAACAGTGAGATTGTACCGAAATAAAGTAAGTATTTATTATAATTCAAATTCTTTAACTTTAGGGAAATGATCTTGAAAACCAAAAATGTTGTCGTAGTTCTCTTATACCTGATGAATCAGATGGTACCTTAGATCGTCACAAATTTATGGATTTGTGATTACTGGATTTTCCATAGCCATGTTCTCTACCACTCTCCATCAGAACATGATGGTTAGATTTCTCTTCCATATCCATATTTTCACCTATGTGGAAACCCAGTGATTAGTTTATTTGGGTAATCGTTACATTTCATACTTTAGTTTTTAAAGCCAAGTTTTGGTATTCCCTTTTACGATGTGGGTTTCTATTAAAGAAACTTTCGAATAGTAAACCATTTATAACCCCGACGAATTTCGAGGGCGAAATTCATTTTAAGGGGGGTAGAATGTAACAGCCCGAGATTTTATGAAAAATATTCTTTTTTTTTATTTCACTAATGTCTTGTGTTGTACGCTACACAAAAAGGAGCTTTCACAACACGCATCCTTGACTTGCATTGCATTACACGCAATCGCAACCTTCCTCGATAGCGTGTGTGGTACATAATCCTGAGTTTCACGAAACAATGATATGCTATTAAAATATTATTAAAACTAGCCGTTATGAATAGTAATAACCACTTTTTAAATTTTACAAATTTTAACTCTCAAAATGGACTTCATTTTTGGATTCGGAGTATCGAATTTAGCCTAAGGTGAAATTTTGGTACTTTTCGGATAACTTTCA
Source organism: Viscum album (assembly GCA_963277665.1). Lineage (NCBI taxonomy): Eukaryota > Viridiplantae > Streptophyta > Magnoliopsida > Santalales > Viscaceae > Viscum > Viscum album. The sequence goes on from OY728134.1 coordinate 426,112,669, forward strand.
TATTCTGATGAATAGTGAAAATTACCAAATTATAATTAAAAACAACTTTTTTAATCGAAATAATTAATAGTGATAAATCATTAATTTGAGTGGTTTTAAAGTATATTTAGAATATATTTTTACAATTTAATACAATGTTGGTCATTGGATGTAATTTCACATTTAAACTAGACATAAACAAGTGTCAATCTTTTGATAGATTTTGTTTCTTAAAAACACGCTATTTGTTTTAACAGCGGGATTTAATTATAAAATTAATTAATGCAACTTATATGTTGGGAATTTTTTAAAATAGAAATCATTTTTGAATTCGGAATATCAATTATATCTTAGGGTGAAATTTTGGCATTTTTCTGAAAAACTTCAATTTTTGATGAATAGTGAAACCACTAAGTGGTAGGTTAAAAACTGAATTTTGCATAAAACTTAATTTTACCGCTTCTGTGAATGGAATTTCGAAAATACGAGAGACACGGTTAATATCAAGGACTAAAATGTGGTTCAATGAGATGAAAATAATTTTTGGTGAATAGTAACTTTTTACTTTTTTTACCGCGGTTAATAGTAAATAGGGTAACTAAGGGTAAATATGATATTAATATTACCCTAACACATGTACTAATTCTATTGGACAAGTGTAATTCGACCAAAAACAAACTTAGGAATAAAATATGACCATTTAGGCCCACTTGGATTAGATTAGGACTTTTATTATTAATTTATTTAAAGAAGGGTTAAAATAGTTAAAATCAAAGTTTAATAAGTAAATCATTTTTAATATGGGGTTATACATAAGATAAATTCGACTATAAATATTCATTAGAAAGATAAAAATATTTCCTATATTATGGTATTTTATTTGTAATTTTTAGACATCAAATAATTTAATTTATTTATGACACAACGATGATGCAGTAATTATCTTATTAATGAAATATTGACATAATTGATGTTATAAACACCAAAATAAATGTAATTTGAGACTTTTTATGAATTCCACTAATTTTCTAGGTTACTATGATATATTAATGTTTATTTAATCAACTTGGTTCGAACATTTAATTCTGTTATGACTTTCACAAAAATCATATATCAAATAGTGTCAAAATTGACACAAAATAGTTTTTAAATCAAATATTATATTATTAATTGTTATTGTATTCCTAAAAATCTAAGGTTCGGCCAAATGACTTAGATAAGGATATATATATTAATAATAAACAATTTGGGGTTCGTTTGGCATGTTATAGTAATTGTATTAACCATATAGTGTAAGAAAACAAAAAGACACGGTAAAAGTTAAATTATTTAACTTATAGTTAAATCTAATTGATAAGGTTAAAATAATACCCTAAACTTGTCTAAATCCTATTGGTTGATATTATTTCGACCCTTCCCCACTTTAGCTTCGAAATAAGACTTTTTGGAACCATTATAAACCGATTTTGACTTTAATATAAAATAATATTTTGAGATATTCCTAAGGTGCCCCTCTCCTCCCCTATAAAAGGACACCTCCTCCCCCTCCTCCTCACACCAATTTGAGCACTCAAGCTCGGACAACCCCTGCCAATTTATCCTCTACACTTCCATAGAAACATCCTAGAGGTTCTGGTCTTCCTCAAAGACCAATTTTAGTGCCCTAAGAGGAGGTCTCAAAGAGGCACTTCAAAGAAGAGGTAATTACCGTTACCAATTCTTTCATCTTTATTTCTTCTTCCACTTCTTCTTCTTAGGTTGTTTCATTATGAAGTAATAACATAAGTATCACTCATATACTGATATGTTATTATAAGTATGAAACAACCCTATTTCACCATCTATCCATCCTACGGAAAAAGAAATCACCGCGCGTGCGTACGTACGGAATACCGTCTCCACGCCGTGGTGTAATCTATTTTCCACCGCCACCTTACATGGATGGGTATAATGGTGTAAAGAATAACTATACATAGTTATTACAACATCATATTGATTCTGATATATTGTATAATCCACTCCAATTCAATTCAATATTTATAGAAATGATATCATCGCTCGTGCGTACGTACGAACTACCGTCTCCACGACGCGATGAGATTCATTCTCCATGTTAACCATTTAAGAATGATTATAATGTATATATAAGAAATAATAATGAAATATATGACATTATAAAGCTACTGTATTTATGTATATATATACATATGTATGTCATCTACTTACTTCCATTTCAAGACAATAAGGAAAGAAAAACAGCGTTCATGCGTACGTACGGACTACCGTCTCCATGAACGGTGTTTTTTATTTTATTTATCTATCTATTATATATATATATATACTGAATATATATGATATATAAATAATATTTTATATTCTGGAAGTAAGTAAATCATGATATAAGTAATAATAATGTCAATAACAACATGTCAAAATACCTACGATAAAAGAAACGATTTTACCCAAAACGCTTCTTTAACATGGAATTTACAAAAGAACGGGTAATATAATGTCATAAGTGAACCATATATGATATCATAACAATGAATATGATTCTGTAATAAGTCAATGACATTATTTAAATCATTATACAGGAGGTTCGGACACATACGAAGCAAATTGGACCTAAGGTAAGGGAAATACCACAATCTCATTTTTATCCGAGATTGTTTATTCGTAAGTATTTACTGGGGTGTATTTTATCATCCACATCCATGTTCCTTCAATATTTAATATTGTTTCCATCCACTTACAATAGTTTAAATCCAATTTTACTCTTCGGTGAGTTTTTAGTAAAGAATATGAAAGGAATCTTTTGTCTCTTTTTCATACGAGGTACTTTTTGACTTTTCCGACAAAAGTACGAAGAATGTTTTTTTTAACCTATACGGCACGAACGGATTTATACTGTTTTATAAAGCCTTATTTTCATGAAGCTTCGTCTATAAGATTTCATGACTATTTTCAATAAAATCTCTTTCTTTTAAAATTGCATGATGTTTTGTGAAAAGAAATTGATTTTGAAGAAGAAAGGATATTTTCCTCAAGAATTCAATTCAAGTGTTTTATCAAAATTATTTTCCATATAAGATAATAAAGGGTTCTGTTTCTATCCATATTTTTACATTGATTTGACTATGTTGTGATGGAATTATGTTTATGAATTCCTTTATCTTATATGAATGGTTTTATGATGTCATGTTGTTTAAGAATCCCATTTTTATTACATGGGTTATGCAATGATGTATGATTTATGATTTTGTGGCACACATAAGAAAGGATTCATTAAGAGATGGGTGGGACCTATATCTCCCTCCAATGCATTGGGTAAAGATTTCATATCTCATGAGATAGACATGGCTGGAATGGTAGGTTATACCGGTTCAGTGAAACAGGACTGAAACGAGGATTACTCGATTCAGAAAGGGACTTTGTCCACTAAGATAGTCTTGGCAATGAGTCTTGACTAACAAGAAATGATTCTCTATGATTATGTGTGTATGCCACAATGAGTAATGTTTTAAGTAAGGGTTTCATTTTCACTACTATGATTTATCCCATGTTATGAAATTATGCTCTCTTTTGCAGGTTAAGATTTCCAAAAATGTTATGTTCTTATGAAAATTATGTGATTGATATTTCTTTTGTTTACCCTTACTGAGCATTTGAGCTCACCCTTTTATGTTTTCTTTTCCCCAGGATATAAAGAAAGGTTTTAGGTAAAAAAAAAGAAGATCTTTGTGGGATATTTTGAAGATCTTTCACCAGGATTAGAAGATTACGTTCCGAGTTTCCAAAGACACTAAACTATTACGATCCTTGTGTGTGTATTTTTGTTATGTACTAAGTATTCCGCAAATGTAATGTAATGTCCATGTACGTCAGGATACGGGTCTCTACAACCGGGATGCATCAACTTCAACACAGATCTGGGGATTAACTGGATTACATACTGCCAGCGTTCGGATATCCGTGCATAAGAACCTCCCGACAAGGTTACCCAACATTTTGATAGTAGATGGATTTCGGAAAGGTAATGGATGGTTAGGGAAACTTACCCATACCGCTACAGAGGGAGAATCACAGTCCATATGAAAATAGTAGGACCAACGTAGGAGGAAAAAACAAATCCCATTACAGCTACGCGGAGCCGTAGACTAGGGTTTGATGAGATCCTCTTCTGATTAGAACTGAATCATGATGTGGTGGCTATCAAGTAAACAAACAATCACCCTTTCTTGGAGGTCCCATGAGGAGAACACAAACCTGTCAAAGGCATCAACTGAGGGTCTCCTATGCTTATCAATGAATTTCTCCTATGATAAGCATACAAAAACGCATGTTGTAATCACATGTGCGCAAGGATACCATAATGCTTGAATGTTACCACAATCACTGTAATGTTACTCTAGTAAAACGTCAAGCATACAACCACTATTACTATTCATAGGATCACAAGACTCGGTGACCTCAAATCTACGCTCTACATAGTAAATGGAATAGACACAAAATTTTGTAGCGACCTAAAGAAATCTATCAATCTCGCACTGTAAATGGTGACCATATCACAACCCTCTGTTCATAGCCTCTTTGACCTATTTTCCCAATTATAATAAATACATTTTAGTGTCATAGAAAGTCTCTTTTACTAAATATTTAATTAAAATTAAAGCATTATATTGACATTAAATTATAATTGTGGGTTTTCTAATTAATATATAAACCAATATTCTTAGTACATATGATGGTTAATTTTTAATCTCCCTTAAAATCCCCATTTACACATTCTATGATGTTGGTTTTCATATGTCCACATCACCTCCAGTCATCATATTCCAGGGACCATTTATGATCTTTAATTTTCATCATGTAATCATAAAATGGGCTTTTCCCCTTCCTTTCTCAAAAAATCCTAAACTTCCTCATTATGTATGTGAATATCTATAAGACACTCATCAATCTTTTGTTGTTAAAGCTCAAATGCTAAAAAATGGAACTAATCTTAACCCATATTCTAATAAATAATACAATTCTTTTTCGAACAAAAAAAGGATATTTATACCAATTTTTATGATTAATTACTTATTAATTATATATATATATCAGGTTCCTGGGGGTACAATAAATTCATTATTAATTAATTAATTAATTAATTAATACTTATTAAAAATTATTTACTAATTAAATTTTAATATATTATTTAATAATTAATTAATCAAATTAATTTAATTGTTCATTTTTCATTGTAAATCGTATTAATTGTTAATAATATTTATCAATTATTAATTAATCAAGTTAATTATTATTCATATTGATAATCACATGAATTTCTAATTATATTAATTAATTACTAATTTCTTATTTATTCAAAAATTAATCATATTAATTTATATGATAATTTTAATTAATTATTAAACTATTATTGGTAAATTAGTAATTATTTATAGTAATTAGTAAATATAATTAATTAATTAATACTTAATTACTAATTAAAACTAATTTGTCATTATAATTAGTAGTTATAATTTCATATTAATTCATTATTAATTAGTAACTAATTAGTTATTAATTACATATTAATAACTTATCATTAGTTATTTACTAATTAAAATTTAATATATTATTTAACAATTAATTAATCCTAATGAATTTTAATTACTATTTAATTACTAACAATAAATCATTAAATAATAATTTTTTCAATATATACTATTACTTAAAAAATAAATATATTTAATTATACAATTATATTAAATAAACTTCAAATAAAATGAAAACCAAAATAATGAATATTAAAATAAATGAAATATATAGCTAAATATACTTAAAAAATTAAAAAATTATAAACTTCATAATAAAAAAATGAACATGAAAATTAAACAACTAGTTATATAGCATTGGACATTCGTATTAAACAACAAGATAAATAGATTAAACTTGTTAATGAAATGACTAGCTAAATAAATTAGACATGCAAATTAAATGACTAGTTAAATATAAAAAAATTAAATAACTTTGAAATGTATGTTTTAACATTTCTATTAAAAACATTACACTAAATTATACTAAGGAATTATATAAAAAGTAATATAGAAAATGTATAAGACCGTAAAATTTAATGAGAGCATTAAAGGAGTTTTGAACTTGGGGAGGTAAATTCTGATTGAGAAAGGGAGGGATGCTGAGTAATTTTTAGGGGTGGGTGTGCTTTACCTTTTATAGGTAAATTCTACCAGTGTTCCACATGATGTGTTGTAATTAGTATTTAAATTTGAAGGAAGATATCTAATTGAAGTGGTTCTCTTCCATCAGATTTTTCTCCACAGTTCCAATTGAAGTGGTGATGTGGAGTTTTTTCCAAAAAACCATTTCATTTTTTCTATTCTAGATAACCTATTGAGGGTCATTTCTTATAGTTCTCGAAAGTCTCATTTAATAAAAATAAACCTTAATATCAATTTATTTAAAAAATCATTGAAAAAATTTAGCTGATTGGAGATACTGGCTACCCGTATGATCACTAGCTGAATTTCACAACTTTCATTATTTGTTTTTTACCATCTGTATAGGCTAATAAAACCAAGGTTTATTTTTAATAAATATCTCTATCTCGAGGGTGTTATTTTTTATATAAAATAAAAAATAGACCTCTAAATGATGAGGAACATTGAATTTTTTTTAGTTCATTTATTTCTTATTAATTATATAGATATTATAATGTTGAAATATTTAATAATAAATCATGGTCACCATTATTGTAATTATTTTCTTTTTTTATAGATATTATATATAAAATTACATATTTATTATGTTGTACCATTTATTGATGTACCATACATATGTTCATTATTAAAATTATATGTATATATATTTAATGAATAATTATTTCACACATAATTTGTAAAACAAGATAAAATATATAATTATATATATAAATGATAACGATAATAATTTCCTACAAGTAATAATGTTAATATTTTTTTTGACCACCACCACCACTATTATTTTTATTATAATTATTATTACTGATGTTCTTCTAGGGGAAATCTAAATTGAAGGATCCTTATAGTGTCTTAAGGGGGTTTTATATTTGAGCCTCCCGATACTCTTTTTTATATTTTTCTATTCATTTTTTTCTTTGTATTTTATCCCACACTTAGTTGTTTCTTTTTTATCTACTTATTCAACCAGTAAAACAACATTTATATTCATCATCTCTTTATTAACTCATAGAAAATCATGATAATAGTAAATTTCAATGTACATGATTGCATGCTACCCACTCTGTAAATATTCACATATCGAGCATCACTAGTCAATCTTACATTCTATTATTTCTCCATAAAAACAAGTTTTTTAACACTGAGAGGCATCAAAACTCTCCTCTTAATTCTAAACAATAATTTTATTATTAATTTTCTATCTTATATTAAAAATGTTATATTATTTAATATAATTATTACTCTATGTATTATTTTATAGGCTAGTAAAACATAGTTTATAAAAATAATACAACATTATGGCAATGATGTATTCATGAGACATGATTTATTAAAAAACTAATGTGCTATAAATTTCAAAAGACATATTATTGACATAGTTCCCTACTATACTTTCTAAATAATAATCATATAATATAAAATATCATAGGCTAAAGCAATCTTATTTCTCCACCAACAACACTATCTCTATATTCCATTGAATTAAATTTTTCATATTTCATTATACATAATTTTATTTGTACATTAATAATTTATCGAGATATAATCACTCAACTCACACACTGGTTAAACCAATATTTTATTCTACATGTATTCTTGTGATTACATAACTAATTGGTATATCAATTTTCCATAGTGTATATGGTTGAATTGTTTAATATTATTAATCACCACATCCACATAATTATTTGTTTTCCTTATTTATCTAATGTTAGGAAATTAACCCCTACTCTAGTATTTTCTATCAATCTTGTGGGGCATAAAAATAGGTTTCAATGTGTAGGACCTCTTAGATTATATTCATTTTTTATCATTTTCCTAGAAAAATAGACAAAGGGAGTGATTTGTACTTCCAATGGAGCTGATATCTTCAGTTTCACCTCATCATACCCTACTACTATGTGTCTTAAAATCTTCTAAATGAACTAAAAAATATCCCCAAAACAACCATCCCTATTGTATAGGATCGCCATACTAGAAACCATCATCATTTTCCATCTATTCAACTCCTTTATAATAATATAACATTGACCCACCCATAACTAATTCATAATACATCCTACCCTTAAACACTATCCATATCTCCATTTTCTCAAGGGTTGATGAATGGGTTTCTCACATTTTAAGTTGATATTGTGTTTGGTATTATTATTTGGTTTCTGTGTGCAATGATTCGAGGGAGACATTATTTACCGTACTTGTATTGTAGTTATAGTTTTATATCCAGGTGTAAGAAGTTCATGATTTTTAATGATACATGTGGTGTTTTGTTTTTTTATTTAGTGAATGATATATCGATGTTCCACATTGTACATTTTTCAATGGCGAATTTCAGAGAAATCCAAATTCAAAAGAATAGAGGGATCAATATTTATTAATTTATGTGTTATTAATTATTTTAATTATATATTTTTATTCATTATAATAATGTTTATTCCATAATATATTACATTTATATTAAATATTCCCACATATTATTTTATAAAAAATATAATATTTGGATACTCTATACCATTTATTTTCTTATAATAATTGTTTTTAATAAAATTATAGTCTTTTTATTTTTTTGAATTACATTTATAATTAAATTCATGAAGAAAATCATTCAATGTATACGCTTTTTTAACATTTATTGACTTATGTAATTGTTATTTTAGGATTAAAAAAATTAATGAGTGTATGTACACCAAATATGATGCATCGTTTAAAACATACATTAGTTTTTTTAATGATTTTCACAACCAATTTTTTTATGATTTTTTGGCACTAAAAACATCTTTTATTAGAAAAATAAAGTGTTTGAAATTGTTGTTTCTTTTTTATTTGAAAAAACTCATTTTAGAAAAATAATAATAATTTTCTTTGATTCAAAAAATCATGTTGATTATATTTATTTTCTTAAAAATAATCTTTATTATCTTTTTAAAACTAAATTCTCAATTGAAAATATAGTGTTTTTTATAATTTAAACACAAAACATTTTTTTCTATTTTCTAGATAATTTTTTAAACTATCCTAAAGTTAGTTAGGCTTTTAAAATTGAAACAACTTGGGTTCATGGATAAAATTATTTAAGTTTTTTAATAAAAAAAATTTATTTTTTAATAATGCTATAACACGTACGCATTAACAAAAAGAAAAAATAAAGAAAAACACAGTTGCGATGACCAAGAATATAATACCCATTTCTTTGAATCCTCTTACCTCAAGAATGTCATACATATGATAAAAATTTCCTAAAAATATATAACCAAAAAATCACATCCAGCAATAATAATAATTTAAAATATTAGGTCAATAAATAGTTCCACTTCAATAATATTGAAACTCTATTTATAAGGATGGATACTGAGATAGAAAAATCAAGATAAGTATGAAATAAAAACATTTAATTTAAATAGAAAATATATTTGGAAGGCCTATTCAAATAGATCAATCTTTGATAGATCCACACCCTAATTATTTAACAATTATAAAATTATATTTCAAACAAGAGAATAATCTATATAATTTCACTAATTTAAAAAAATATGAACTTGGGATGATAAAATTTTGTTGAAGGTGATGTTACTAACACATAAAAATATCCAATATAGATGACTCCAAAACTGTTGTAAAGGATGTTATTATTTTAGCTATATAGATTCTATGGTCATCCCAGACATGAAAAAATATTTCAATATAGGTTTAAAAACTGTTATATCAAAAAATATTTATGGAAAATATCATCTATAAAAGGTCATATGTACAAGATTTTTCAGATAAGGATGCAAGAAAAATATCATCTAAAATAAAACCTAATATCTTCAGTGACCATGTAACATAAATTTATGGATAATATGCATGGAAAGAAAATGAGACCCAAAGGGTAATTGGAAAGCAATGAAGCTAGAGGGAGGGACATATGGAGACTTATAAGGTTTCTAGGCTTTGAAACCATGTTGAATGAAATGAAAAAAATCATCTTTAATAAGGTCAAAAAATTATTTGTAAAAACACATAATGTCATATAATACTTGAGAGAGATATAAAATTAAAAATACTAACCAATTGTAAAGTGATAGGATGAACCTATTAAAAAATTACATTGATTGATCACCATATTAATTCATTAATGACACTAATAGATTGCTAGCACAAAATCCTTGTGTAATTAAACATAAAACATGCAATTTAATGTAACCAAGAATAACCCCATTGTATTGTAAACATTATTGGTGAAATAGTTAAACTTCGTATTTTTTTAAAATACATTTTAAAAAAAAAATTATTTTATAAAACCGCATAGGGTAATTTTTTTAAAAATAAGCTCTAAGGGTGGCAGGGTAGTTATCGACTTTAGGCTTTGGGCGAAAATAAAAAAATTAAAAAATGTATCAGAATTTTACGCTATTTAAAATACAGTCGTTCTATCATTACAGGGGTCTAGATTCTTATAGAAGCTCTCACCCAGGTCTCCCTTTTATAAGAGAGCTTACCCTGGAAATCATTCTGTATTTTCGATGTGGGATTACGGTTCTCCCTTTTCTGCACAGAACATTCTGCATTTCCGATGTGGGATTCTGTTTCAAGTACGTGAATTTGAAAAACTAAAAAATAGAAACTATAAGAACAATATAAATAAAATTTAAAACATGTATTAAACATATAAAAAATACTTTTAAAAAAAAGAATTTTAGAAAAAATGATGATAAAAAATAATTTATAAGCTTTCAAAACCACCTAATTGAAACATAAAAAGTTTCAAGTACATGACTTTGAAAGCCTATAAAATATATACTACAAGACCAATATAAATGAAACATAATACATTGATTAAACATATAAAAAATAGTTGAAAATAAAAATAATTTCGTAAAAAAATGTTGATGGAAAATAATTTATAAGTTTTCAAAGGCACCTACATGAAAATTAAAAATGTTTCAAGCACGTGACTTTGAAAGCCTATAAAATATAGACTATAAGATTGATATAAATGAAACATACAACAAGAATTACACATATAAAAAATAGTTGAAAATAAAAAGAATTTCTTAAAAAATGTTCATGAAAAATAATATATAAGCTTTCAAAACCACCTACTTGAAACTTAAAAATTGATTCAATTAAGTGGCATTAAAAGACTCTAAAATATAAACTATAAGATCGATATAATTTAATGTTACAACATAGATTAAACATATAATAAATTATTTAATTATTTAATTATTTAATTAAAATTAATTAATTAATTTATTAGAAAATATTAATAATTAATTATATAATAGTTAACTAATTAATTAGTAATATAATTATTAATTATATAATAGTTAATTAGTAAATTAGTGATATAATTATAAATTATATTCATTTATTGTAATTAAAAATTAGTAATTATTAAAAATTATTATATAATAATTAATTAGTTAATTGGTAATATAATTATTAGTTATATAACAGTTAATTAGTTATTTAAAAATATTATTATAAATTATAATTATTTTTTTAATTATTCATTATAATTATTCATTATAGTTATTCATTATAATTATTAATTATTAATTGTTAATTATTAATTTGTTATTTAGTAATATAATTATTAATTATATAACTATTAATTGTATACTAATTAGTTAGTTAATTAGTAATTATTAATAATTATTAGTTAAGATACTAATTATTATAAAATTAATTATTATATAACTAATAATTATATCACTAATTAACTAATTAACTAATTAATAATTAATAATTAATAATTAATAATTAATAATTAATAATTAATAATTAATAATTAATAATTAATAATTATAATTATAATTAATAATTAATAATTACAATTAATAATTAATAATTAATAATTATAATTAATAATTAATAATTAATAATTATAATTAATAATTATAATTATTAATTATAATGAATAATTATAAAGAATAATTATATTATAAATCAACTAATTAATTAATATGTAATTATTATTAATAATTATTAATTAATAATTATTATGAATAGTTATATTACTAATTAACTAGTTAACTATTATATAATTAATAATTATATTACCAGTTAACCAATTAATTATTATATAATAATTTTTATTAAATACTAATTAGTATTTATAATGAATAATTATAATTTATAATTATATTATTAATTAACTAATTATGAAAACGGTCTCGACTCTATCTTTCTCAAAAAATTGACCAATTAAATATTATCTAATTAATAAATATATTACTAATTAACTAATTAATTATTATATAATTGATGATTACAAATTAATAATTAACTTATTACAAATTATATAATTAATAATTATATTACTTATTAACTTATTAATTACTATATAATTAATAATTATATTACTATGTAACTAATTAATTACTAAATAATTAATAATTATATTACTAATTAACTATTTAATTATTATATAATTAATTATTAATGATTACTAATTATCTAACTAATTATTATACAATTAATATTTATATAACTAATAATTATATTACTAATTAACTAATTAGTTATTATATAACTAATTAATAATAAAGACTAATTAACTAATTACAAATTATATAATTAATAATTATATTACTAATTAACTAATTAATTATTATTAAATTAATAATTATATTACGATTTAACTTATTATATCCATAATTAACTAATTAATTATTATAAAATTAATTATTAATAATTACTAATTAACGAACTAATTATTATACAATTAACAATTATATAATTAATTATTATATTACTAATTAACTAATTAGTTATTATATAATTAATAATGGATAATTATAATTTTTAATTATAATGAATAATTAAAATTTATAATTATATTACTAATTAACTAATTAACTATTATATAATTAATAATTATATTACCAATTAACTAATTAATTATTATATAATAATTTTTAATAATTACTAATTATTAATTATAATGAATAATTATAATTTATAATTATATTACTAATTATCTAATTAACAATTATATATATAGTAATTTTAAAATTTATTAGTTAATTACTATATAATTGATTATTAATAATTAGTAATTAACTATTCAATTATTATATAATTCTTTATTAATAATATTAATTAAATAATTAAATAATTTTTATGTGTTTAATCCATGTTTTAACATTAAATTATATTGGTCTTATAGTTTATATTTTATAGTCTGTCAAAGCCACATACTTCAATCATTTTTAAGTTTTTAGTAGGTGGTTTTGAAAGCTTATAAATTATTTTTTTGGAATATTCTTTACAAAATTCTTTATGTTTTCTACTATTTCTTATATGTTTAATCCATGTATTAAGTTTCATTTATATTGGTATTTTAGTTTATATGTTATAAGCTTTCAAACTCACGTGCTTGAAACATTTTTAAGTTTCATGCAGATGTCTTTCAAAAATTATAAATTATTTTCCATCAACATTTTTTCCAAAATACTTTTTATTTTGAACTATTCGTTATATGTTTAATCTATGTATTAATTTTAATTTATATTGGTCTTTTAGTTTATATTTTATAGGCTTTCAAAGTCACGTACTTGTAACATTTTTAATTTTCAAGTAGGTTGTTTTGAAAGCTTATAAATTATTTTTTATCATCATTTTTTATGAAATACTTTTTTTTCAACTTTTTTTTATATTTTTAATCCATGTTTTACGTTTCATTTTTATTGGTCTTATAGTTTATATTTTATAGTCTTTCAAAGTCACTTGAAACAGAATCCCACATCGGAAATGCAGAGTATTCTGCACCGAAAAGGGAGAACCAAAATCCCACATCGAAAATGCAGAATGATTTCCAGGATAAGCACTCTTATAAAAGGGAGCCCTGGGTGAGAGCTTCTACCAGAATCTAGATTACTGTAATGGTAGTGTTGTTGGATTTTAAATAGCGGATAAATTCTACTGAAAAAATTATTTTTTTAATTTTTTGTTTTGTTTTGTTTATATATATATATAAACCAAACAAAAAAATAATTTAAAAATAATAATATTTTTATGGTTTTAGTAGAAAGGTGGTATCTACGATGCGGCCTTTGATGTGTAGTGTAAAAAAAATTAAACCCAGAAGTTTTGACTAATATAACCACTAAGTCTTCACCAACAAGATAATACCACCATCGAAAGGTGAATTAATGTTTAACCCTAGTGAAACTTCAAAGAATTATTTTCATCCAACATCACCAGCATGGTTTAAATTAGGGGAGTCTTCCGCAACTACATGTTCTCTCTTATTTAGTGTCAGCTTTTAAGGGTAGATATCAACAAAAATGTGAGGATAGATTGGATGAGAATCTATGTTAGTTCTTTAGAAGGGTAAAAGGTAGAAAACAATAGAATTAGTAATAAGATTGGTGATTGTTGGGTTTTTGATTGGTAGAGGTATGTACTAAAGATGGTTGAATTCTTTTTATGGTTATATATTTTAAATTTTATGGGTGTTTTCTTTGTTGAAAATATTTTAAAAATTATAATAATTTATTTTTTTATTTGTGAAACCATTATTATATTCAATATCCATATATTCTATTATGAATTTTTTTATAATAATATAGTTTTTTTATTTTATTGTAAATATATATATATATACATACATTTAAATATTTATACATATTATACTATATAATAGGTGATTCAATCTTCTTAAAGGGGGTTGGATTCTTTTAAAATTTTGAAACCATGGTTCAAAATGGAAAGGGATTGGTTTTGAAAATAGTGAGTGAGTTTTATAAGTTTGTTTGAAAATGAATTCAGTGTTTTATTTTCTAACAAATATTTTTTAAATTGGGTAAACATATTTTTAAACCATGATTTTAAATAAAGGATAATATGTTTTTTTATGGTGAAAATCTTTTTTAAAAAGAAATAAAAAGTTTTCAATGATTTATTAAGACAATATTCACTAATTATTTATAACTTAAATGTTATATTATGAAAAACTGGTTGGTTTTACTATCAATAAGATGCATTTTTATGATGTTTCAGAATAAGGATGATATTTTGTATTTAAATTATGATTTAAAAATGATATTTTGAATTTCCCATTAACAATAAAATGGGGTTTTGTGATTTGAAATTAGAGTGAATAGATTTATCAGTTTTTTTATAATGTAGTATGCTCTTTCAACGAGATGAGTGTAATCTAAATTTATAAATTCAAACATGTGTAAGGACAAAGGGTCTTGTCTATATTTTTATTATCATATTGACTTTCATAGACCTCCTTAATACATAGTATATTACCACATATATAATATATAATGATAATTACACTATAGAAATGGAATGTCACTAACTCCATCCAAACCATAGGATATCCATCATGACCCCCACACCCACAACTTTGGCCTCATGGGAAGCTAAGTATGACTAAAATTCATCCCTAAGGAAAAATTCCTTTTCCTTTTCAGGTAGTAATTAAAGGTTCTCCTTAAATATTGAAACTTAAATGGTTGTCTCAGCTTGAGTGTGTGTAAGAGCATCCAGAAGAACCCTTTCATTGTTACACCAATCATTGAGCTCCTTGTTAGGATCATACTACTACTGGTTCTTTTTTAACATTAGATATAAAATTATGAAATGTTGTTCAGTGCTTCGCCAACTCCCCATCCTAGGAATATTTATATTTAAGGAGAAAAATTTCACCCTCATTAACTTCATCACCCAAATAGTTATTATTTCATTTTGTTTCCTAAGACTCATTCCCCTTCTCTTCTGAACATGCATCTTTATTTCTTGAACTATACATAGAAGTTGTCATCCCATACCGAATACCAATGATCACTATGGATAAACTCATAGGATAAAAACTACCACCCATGGAGTAATTAGTTTCTTAAATTCAATTACTCACTTACTTCAAATCATGATGTAATTATTTGAAACATTCAAATATTGGGTTACCCTTATTTAAAAGGGACATTTTGATTTATTTATTTATTTATTTATTTATTTAAATATTCATATTAATGAATCAAATATGATGTATATAAATCAAAAATGGAAGGATTCCAATTGTATGAAAAAATACTCTGAAGATGGGGTGAAAGAGTTCATCATGTTTTCAAAAGATCATGTATATAACCCCTCTCAAATCCTTTTTCCATGTTTACACAAGACTAATTAGTACAGAGGTGTTATAAGAACAATTTATCTTTCATGTAATATATTTAAGTTATAAATGTCTGATTAATCACTAGGAAAATTTAATATAGCTATTGATTGGGATAGAACTGCATTTTATGGATCATATAAATGATTACAATTGTGTAAAATGAAGAAAAATATATCAAGAATTTGATTTTAGGTGTGAATGATGTTATATATAATATTGACAAAATGATAATTTATGTTAAGGATGAACTTTTTGATTGTAAAAAATTGTATGGGAAGTTAACGAGTTCTGGAAAGTCATAATTGTATGATGGTTTTACTAAATATACATCATTATCAAATGTATTAAAGACCTATTATTTAAAATCATCCAACATATGGAGTGATGACTATTTTACTAAGCTCCATGCTCTCTTGACTATTATTCTCCCATAAGATAATGAACTTCCTAGCTGAGAACATGATTCTAAAATAATTCTACGTCTAATGGGTATGATATGTAAAAGAATAAATGGTTATCCAAATGATTGTGTACTATTTTTTAAGGACCAAAAATCACTTAAAGAATGCCCAAAGTGGGGTTCTTATTGATACAAGAAATATAAATCGGGTCCTATGAATGTTGTATAGTAAATTCCAATCATTCCAAGTCTCAGGCTCCTATATGGAAACTAGGATACTACAAGCTGATTCACATAGCGCATAGAGAAAAGAAATAAAGTTGAGAAACTTTTCCACTTAGAAGACTCTCCTCGGTGAATAAGAATTGATCACGAGTATCCTAAATTTGGAAATAGGTCGAGAAACCTTTCGTCTTGTGCTATCTACAAATGTATTGAATCCTTTTTTTAAAGGATCACTCACAATAAATAATTAATTATGTTGATAAATTATAACTTTCCACTATGGTTATGCATGAAATGACAATACATTATGTTATATATGATTATATCATGACCAAAACAACAGTGTAATGATTTTGATGTTTATTTGGCTCTATTTATTGAAGATTTGAAATTATATGAGATTCAAGTGTTACATTGTGTGGCTATTACAAAAATGAATATTTCACATTGAGAGCCATGTTGTGTGGGATGATAATTGAATTTCATGCATATGGAATATTTCGAGGTTACAACCTTAAAGGAACTCAAGGGTGTCCCATTTTTTAACAAGGTGCATAGTTAATTAGGTTGAAACATGCATCGAAGAATTTGTTTATAGGACATCATAGATTTCTACCCTGGATACATAAGAACCAATCTTGGACAACATCATTCAATTGGAGTTCATAAAAACATAAAACCTTGTATCTACTAATAGGTAACAAACTATTTGAGAAATTCAATGATATGGAAAATATTTTTGGTTAATATTTTAAGAAAATTCATACAAGAAATAGTTGAAAAAATATATTGTTTTTTTTTTAATTACTATATTTGAATTGTTTGTGTGTCAAGAAATTTCCCAATGTTAATCATGTTGAAAAAATATATGTGATTGTGTAATTGTTACATTACTAACTAAACCCATATAAACAAATGATGTAATTGAGGAAAGGTTATACATGATCAACATAGGAATACAGGAAGAGTTAGCTCCAGTGAAGGGTGAAAATGAAATTTTCTTCCTTAAGATACATGCACTATTTTTAGGATGAAGACATATCAGTTTTATAACATGTTTAATGATGTAAATGTTCTAAAAGGGTATTCATCAAATATCAAGAATATGCTGTCAATGAATTAATTAAAGTTAAAGGGTCTAAAATCATAGGGTTGTCATATTTTGATGCAAGATATAATGCCTATAACTTTATGTTGCATTTTTTCTAAGAATTTCCATCATAAATTAACCAAGCTCTGTTTCTTTTTAAAAGATATATGTAGCAACATTATATACCTAAAATAATTTCCATCTATGGAAAAGTAAGTTATCATTATATTATATGAATTAGAAATGTTCTTCCCATTGGAATTATTTGATATGATAGTTCACATGATGGCACACTGGGTTAGAGAGATCCGACTATGTGGTCCTATACCTTATAGATGGATGTTCCCAATTGAATGTTATATGATGATTTTGAATGTTTATGTCAAAAATAGAAGTCGTCAAGATGGTTTTATTATGAAGAGATATATTGGGTAGGAAGCCCTTGAATTCTCTACTAATTACATGTCTGGCGTGGAAAGTATTGTTTTACTAATATATCATCACACTAGGAAGCTTGTGGTTAAAGGAATTTCTAGAATAGATGTTATCACATTCACTATTACATATCGATATCATGCCCACATTTACATTTTTTATAATAGTTAATATTTTTCCCCATATGTTTAAACACATTAAGAAATTATTACGCATTTGAATCCACCAATTGATAAAATCTAGATATTTAATACACGCAATCAATACTTTTTAGGATAGTTTTCACACCATACTTTTAAAGATTTAGATGAAAATCCAAATTTAATTTCAGAATGACTTTGATTGATAGATAGATAAATAAGTGAGAACTTATTATCTTATAATTTTTATGTAATTAATGGTTATACGTTCTATAAGAATGAACTTGGTGAAGTCAGTACCATGAAAAATAGTGGAGTTACCCTTATTGATAAAGAAATGCATGTATCTAGTACTAAGGATTGGAATCCAATTTGTGATAATATGTTATACTATGGCATTAAAAAATAAATATGGGAGTTATATTTTGAAACATTAAAAGTTCCAATTTTTCAATGAATATTGTTTTATAATAAGAGTATTGTTAAAATAGATAATTTGTTATTCATGAAAGTGGATTTCAGTAAGGAAGGGTATAAGGACAAACTTCTTATAATGGAATCATAACTAGTAAAAGTATTTTATATTCCAAATCCTATACACCTAAAGAGGTCAATTTTTTTGTTGTCGACCAAAACCAAGGAAGGGTTAGATGAAAATTCAACTAAGGATGGCCCTTTTATTGGGACATAACAATAATTTCACAGTGGTCCCAATGTAAATGGGGTCTTGTATATTATAGGGGGCCATAATTAAGGTATTTGGATACTCAATAGAGGTGTAAAATACCTTCAACCATTAAAAAAGAGATTTTGATAATCATGTTATATTTTTTTTAATATTCATTTTGTTACCTTATATTATAATCAGTTCACAGTTGTATTTAAATAATATAAATTAAATGTTGAGTCACTTCTAAAGATAATAACTTATGTATGTGATAATGATCCCAATCATGAGGAATAATTGGTTTCTCAACCTGCTAGTGCTCCCAATTCCTAGGAACAACTAAATTCTACATGTTCCAATGCTACTAATCCGAATGAATAACATATTAACTATTCTAATTCTGGGGAAATGGGAGATGGTGCAGAACTGATGTCTTTAGAAAAATAGAAGCATCATAGTGTGATTTTGATAGTAGAAATTATTAAGGTGAAATGAAAAGTTATCAAATTAAATGTTGGGTGAATTCATGTGGTTATCCTATTAACCTCAACAAGTTCATTTTCAGTAGTTTCATTGGGATCATCACTTAGTATAATGTGTCAATTGTTGTAGATTCATGGAACCATGTTGTATCCATGATTAAGTTACTAATTTAGGAAGATATTAGGGTAACATAATGATATAATTTATTTATATTAATAAATAATAAAATAATTAATCATTGGGTAACTCTATACTACCTCTCAAAGAGTGAATTTATAGTAGATTAATCCCATTATAAATTTGTATTAATTTATACTATAAAGACTCATAGGGGATTTCTCAAAATTCTAACAATGCTTCATCCCATTGATACTGTATTGAAAATAAACCCGCACCTACTGCTTATATATCCATACCTAGTAAGCCAATAATCCTAGGATACATTTACTAGTTGTTTTGAGGGGAGATATTGTAACAGCCCAATATTTTATAAAGAAATATTCTTTTTAATTTTATTAATGTCTTGTGTTATACGCTACACCAAAAGGAGCTTGCACAACACGCATCCTTGACTTGCCTTGCATTACACGCAATCGCAACCTTCCTCGATAGCGTGTGTGGTACGTAATCCTGAGTTTCACGAAACAATGATATGCTATTAAAATATTATTAAAACTAGCTGTTATGAATAGTAATAACCACTTTTTGAAATCCAGTAAATCTTATTTTTCAAAATGAACTTTATTTTTGGATTCGGAGTATCGAATTTAGCCTAAGGTGAAATTTTGGTACTTTTCGGATAACTTTCATATTCTGATGAATAGTGAAAATTACTAAATTATAATTAAAAACAACTTTTT
Organism: Viscum album; assembly: GCA_963277665.1. NCBI lineage: Eukaryota > Viridiplantae > Streptophyta > Magnoliopsida > Santalales > Viscaceae > Viscum > Viscum album. The sequence goes on from OY728134.1 coordinate 426,133,286, forward strand.
TTAATCGAAATAATTAATAGTGATAAATCATTAATTTTAGTGGTTTTAAATTATATTTAGAATATATTTTTACAATTTAATACAATGTTGGTCATTGGATGTAATTTCACATTTAAACTAGACATAAACAAGTGTCAATCTTTTGATAGATATTGTTTCTTAAAAACACGCTATTTGTTTTAACAGCGGGATTTAATTATAAAATTAATTAATGCAACTTTTATGTTATGAATTTGGTAAAATAGACTTCATTTTTGAATTCGGAATATGAAATATAGCTTGGGATGAAATTTTGGCATTGTTCTGAAAAACATCAATTTTTGATGAATAGTGAAACTACTAAGTGGTAGGTTAAAAACTGAATTTTGCATAAAACTTAATTTTACCGCTTCTGTGAATGTAATTTCTAAAATCCGAGAGACACGGTTAATATCAAGGACTAAAATTTGGTTCAATAAGATGAAAATAATTTTTTGGTGAATAGTAACTTTTTACTTTTTTTACCGCGGTTAATAGTAAATAGGGTAACTAAGGGTAAATATGATATTACTATTACCCTAACACATGTCCTAATTCTATTGGACAAGTGTAATTCTACCAAAAACAAACTTAGGAATAAAATATGACCATTTAGGCCCACTTGGATTAGATTAGGACATTTATTATTAATTTATTTAAAGAAAGGTTAAAATAGTTAAAATCAAAGTTTAATAAGTAAATCATTTTTAATATGGGGTTATACATAAGATAAATTCGATTGTAAATATTCATTAGAAAGATAAAAAGATTTCCTACATGATTAAATTTTATTTGTAATTTTTAGACATAAAATAATTTAATTTATTTATGACACAACGATGATGCAGTAATTATCTTATTAATGAAATATTGACATAATTGATGTTATAAACACCAAAATAAATGTAATTTGAAATTTTTTATGAATTCCACTAATTTTATAGGTTACTATGATATATTAATGTTGATTTAATTAACTCGGTTCGAACATTTAATTCTGTTATGACTCTCACAAAAATCATATATCAAATAGTGTCAAAATTGACACAAAATAGTTTTTAAATCAAATATTATATTATTAATTGTTATTTTATTCCTAAAAATCTAAGGTTCGGCCAAAGGACTTAGATAAGGATATATATATTAATAATAAACAATTTGGGGTTCGTTTGGCATGTTATAGTAAGTGTATTAACCATATTGTGAAAGAAAACAAAAAGACATGGTAAAAGTTAAATTATTTAACTTAGAGTTAAATCTAATTGATAAGGTTAAAATAATATCCTAAACTTGTCTAAATTTTATTGGTTGATAGGATTTCGACCCATCCCCACTTTAGCTTCGAAATAAGACCCTTTGGAACCATTATAAACCGATTTTGACTTTAATATAAAATAATATTTTGAGATATTCCTAAGGTTCCCCTCTCCTCCCTTATAAAAGGACACCTCCTCCCCCTTCTCCTCACACCAATTTGAGCACTCAAGCTCGGCCAACCCCTGCCAAAATCTCTTCTCCACTTCCCTAGCAACATCCTAGAGGTTCTGGTCTTACTCAAAGACCAATTTTAGTTCCCTAAGAGGAGGTCTCCAAAAGGCGCTTCAAAGAAGAGGTAATTACCATTACCAATTCTTTCATCTTTATTTCTTCTTCCACTTCTTCTTCTTAGGTTGTTTCATTATGAAGTAATAACATCAGTATCACTCATATACTGATATGTTATTATAAGTATGAAACAACCCTATTTCACCATCTATCCATCCTAAGGAAAAAGAAATCACCGCGCGTGCGTACGTACGGAATACCGTCTCCACGCCGTGGTGTAATCTATTTTCCACCACCACCTTACATGGATGGGTATAATGGTGTAAAGAATAACTATACATAGTTATTACAACATCATATTGATTCTGATATATTGTATAATCCACTCCACTCCAATTCAATATTTATAGAAATGATATCATCGCTCGTGCGTACGTACGGACTACCGTCTCCACGACGCGATGAGATTCATTCTCCATGTTAACCATTTAAGAATGATTATAAAGTATATATAAGAAATAATAATGAAATATATGACATTTTAAAGCTACTGGATTTATGTATAAATATATATGTATGTCATCTACTTACTTCCATTTCAAGACAATAAGGAAAGTAAAACAGCGTTCATGCGTACGTACGGACTACCGTCTCCATGAACGGTGTTTTTCATTTTATTTATCTACCTATTATATATATATATATACTGAATATATATGATATATAAATCATATTTTATATTCTGGAAGTAAGTAAATCATGATATAAGTAAAAATGATGTCAAGAACAACAAGTCGAAACACCTACGATAAATGAAACGATTTTACCCAAAACGCTTCTTTAACATGGAATTTACAAAAGAACGGGTAATATAATGTCATAAGTAAACCATATATGATATCATAACAATGAATATGACTCTGTAATAAGTCAATAACATGATTTAAATCATTATACAGGAGGTTCGGACACTTACAAAGCAAGTCGGACCTAAGGTAAGGGAAATACCACAATCTCATTTTTATCCGAGATTGTTTATTCGTAAGTATTTACTGGGGTGTATTTTATCATCCACATCCATGTTCCTTCAATATGTAATATTGTTTCCATCCACTTACAATAGTTTAAATCCAATTTTACTCTTCGGTGAGTTTTTAGTAAAGAATATGAAAGGAATCTTTTGTCGCTTTTTCATACGAGGTACTTTTTGACTTTTCCGACAAAAGTACGAAGAATGTTTTTTTTAACTTATACGGCACGAACGGATTTTTACGGTTTTATAAATCCTTATTTTCATGAACCTTCCTCCAAAATATTTCATGACTATTTTTAATAAAATCTCTTTCTTTTAAAATTGTATGATGTTTTGTGAAAAGAAATTGATTTTGAAGAAGAAAGGATATTTTCCTCAAGAATTCATTTCAAGTGTTTTATCAAAATTATTTTCCATCTAAGATAATAAAGGGTTCTGTTTCTATCCATATTTTTACATTGATTTGACTATGTTGTGATGGAATTATGTTTATGAATTCCTTTATCTTATATGAATGGTTTTATGATGTCATGTTGTTTAAGAATCCCATTTTTATTACATGGGTTATGCAATGATGTATGATTTATGATTTTGTGGCACACATAAGAAAGGATTCATTAAGAGATGGGTGGGACCTATATCTCCCTCCAATGCATTGGGTAAAGATTTTATATCTCATGAGATAGACATGGCTGGAATGGTAGGTTATACCGGTTCAGTGAAACAGGACTGAAACGAGGATTACTCGATTCAGAAAGGGACTTTGTCCACTAAGATAGTCTTGGCAATGAGTCTTGACTAACAAGAAATGATTCTCTATGATTATGTGTGTATTCCACAATGAGTAATGTTTTAAGTTATGATTTCATTTCACTACCATGATTTATCCCATGTTATGAAATTATGCTCTCTTTTGCAGGTTATGATTTCCAAAATGTTATGTTCTTATGAATACGATGTGATTGATATTTCTTTTGTTTACCCTTACTGAGCATTTGAGCTCACCCTTTTATGTTTTCTTTTCCCCAGGATATAAAGAAAGGTTTTAGGTAAAAAAAAGGAAGATCTTTATGGGAGATGTTGAAGTTCTTTCACCACGATTAGAAGATTTTATTCCAAGTTTCCAAAGACACTAAACTATTACGATCCTTGTGTGTGTGTTTTTGTTATGTACTAAGTATTCCGCAAAAGTAATGTAATGTCAATGTACGTCAATCTTCGGGTCTCTACAGTTGGTATCAGAGGAAAGGTTTAGTCAACCTTTGGAAACTAGGATGTGAGAACGTTAGTGAGATCCCTAGAGATATTTCTAAGGTATGTCTAGGGATGTCCCTAAGGATAAGTATACGTATAGGTTATAGTAATAGAATTACGCTAACGATCATAGAATCAAACCTAAGATGTTGGATATTGAAGGTACTCCCCCTTTATTATGTTGTTTTCCCTAGCATGATTTTTCCCTCTCACACTATTCTTTTTGGGTTGTAGACGATGGCTGGAACTCGAAGGAACCGTGTTGATCAATGCAATGGACAATGCAATGATTGCCCTCCTGAACAAACAAATGTTATGGGAGATGGAGTGCAAAATCTTATTGCTATACTTACACAAGCTATGAATCATTCTGGACTTCCAAATGAGCAGAGAAGGGAACAATATTCTATTGAGTCCTTCATGAGGCAACGTCCACCTTCTTTCAGTGGGTCTTCTGATCCACTTGTGGCTGAACAATGGATCAGTACTACTGAAAAGATATTTTCAGTTCTTCAATGTCCTGAACATGATAAAGTCATCTTAGCAGTATATCGTTTAGAAGGTGAAGCTGATCAATGGTGGAATCTTATCAAAATACGAGGCCAAGAGATGAAATTGAGTCCATGGAATGGGACGAGTTCAAGAACTTGTTTTTCAGTAAGTACATCCCCCGTATTCTTTGAACAAAGATGGAGAAAGAGTTTCTTGAACTGAAGCAAAGGGACGATGAATCTGTTGGTACCTATGAAGCAAATTTTACAAGACTTGCAAGGTATGCTTCTGGAATTATCATCCAACCTGAAAGTAAAGTTGATCGATTTTTCAGTGGCTTAAAACCAAGTCTTCGAAGGGCATTAGCTATAAGAGACTTCAGTAGCTATGAAGAAATTGTGCGTTGTGCTATCAAGGTAGAAATGGAAGTTGGTGTTACATATCCATCTCATGGTTTTGACAAGAAACGAAAGATGGAGTTCAAGGAGAAATCTCAGAATAATGGTGAAAAGAAGATGAATGTTTCCTTATGCACAAAGTGTGGAAAGAAGCATGGTGGAGATTGTCTTAAAGGGACTAGAAAATGTTTTAAGTGTGGAAAATAAGGTCATCGAGCAGCTGAGTGTCGAAGTAATGGAAAAAGGGTTTCTAATGATGTGAATAAAGCAAACACTGCAGAGAACGCACCGCCAACACTTCAATGCTTCAAGTGCAAGGAAATGGGGCATTATGCTAATAATTGCCCTAATCCAAGGGTTAGTGATGATCAACATGAGCAACCACTGAAGGCAAAGGACAAAGGGAAATCACATGCGATCACTATTGGCAATGTTGAATATGACAACGATGTGGTGGAATGATTAAGTGTTTATGTAATGGGATTCCAAAATAATGTTGTATCATTGAGTATTGCAATATTTATTGATGTGGTATTCAAAGTGATTGAGATATTTTTTTTGGAAATAAGATGATATGCGAGAAAATGAAATGTTTAATAGTATTCATGAGCTCATGATTAATATAAGGACTAAGTGATATCATGGTTTGAGTATATAGAATTTTGAGGATTTTGGTATGTGGAAAGTGTTAACTTTTTTCACTAAGGTATTCAAGAGAATACACGATTAAGGACTTTGAGTGTTTGGAATGTGACCAACAAGACATATCTTATGATATGTGGGGATCAACGACAATATTAAATCTCTGGTAATCGTTGTCACTATATTATGAGAGTGGACTGCAGTATTATGTATAAGCCTAAAGATTAGACTGGATTATGTTGGACATAAGTTAGTATTGTTTAAGGATAGAAGATTTTCGATATTATTGATGGGATGTTATAGTAACGTAGTTTTAGAAAAAGGGACAACCTGCAGGACGGGCGACAGCCCATCGCTTCGGACAAGGCTGTAGGAATCGAACCCACAACCGAAGTGCGACTGGCCTTTATCGCCTACCACTAGACTACAGGAAGTCCCTGTTTAGTAGAAACTAGTTTTATTATATTAAGCAGTATGATATATGAAGTATAAGTCCATTTTAGGAACCATATGTGATTAATCTCACTATAGAATGACTTATGTATATTTAATAACATTTTCTAACCTTTTGTTTGAGACAGATGGAATGACCCATCATTCTATCACATAATCTTATAACACTTCACAAATAACAAATTCAACTTCATTTATTTAAGAGATGAAGTAGAAATTGTTCAAGGCACGAACAAAAGTGAGATTGTACCAAAATAAAGTAAGTATTTATTTTAAGCAAATTTTCAACTTTAGGGAAATGATCTTGAAAACCAAAAATGTTGTCCTAGTGATCTTATACCTGATGAATCAGATGGTACCTTATATCATCACAAATCTATGGATTTGTGATTACTGGCTTTTCCATAGCCATGTTCTCTACCACTCTCCATCAGAACATGATGGTTAGATTTCTCTTCCATATCCATATTTTCACCTATGTGGAAACCCAGTGATTAGTTTATTTGGGTAATCGTTACATTTCATACTTTAGTTTTTAAAGCCAAGTTTTGGTATTCCCTTTTACGATGTGGGTTTCTATTAAAGAAACTTTCGAATAGTAAACCATTTATAACCCCGACGAATTTCGAGGGCGAAATTCATTTTAAGGGGGGTAGAATGTAACAGCCCAATATTTTATAAAGAAATATTCTTTTTAATTTTATTAATGTCTTGTGTTATACGCTACACCAAAAGGAGCTTGCACAACACGCATCCTTGACTTGCCTTGCATTACACGCAATCGCAACCTTCCTCGATAGCGTGTGTGGTACGTAATCCTGAGTTTCACGAAACAATGATATGCTATTAAAATATTATTAAAACTAGCCGTTATGAATAGTAATAACCACCTTTTGAAATCCAGTAAATCTTATTTTTCAAAATGAACTTTATTTTTGGATTCGGAGTATCGAATTTAGCCTAAGGTGAAATTTTGGTACTTTTCGGATAACTTTCATATTCTGATGAATAGTGAAAATTACTAAATTATAATTAAAAACAACTTTTTTAATCGAAATAATTAATAGTGATAAATTATTAATTTGAGTGGTTTTAAAGTATATTTAGAATATATTTTTACAAATTAATACAATGTTGGTCATTGGTTGTAATTTCACATTTAAACTAGACACAAACAAGTGTCAATCTTTTGATAGATATTGTTTCTTAAAAACACGCTATTTGTTTTAACAGCGGGATTTAATTATAAAATTAATTAATGCAACTTTTATGTTATGAATTTGGTAAAATAGACTTCATTTTTGAATTCGGAATATGAAATATAGCTTGGGATGAAATTTTGGCATTGTTCTGAAAAACATCAATTTTTGATGAATAGTGAAACTACTAAGTGGTAGGTTAAAAACTGAATTTTGCATAAAACATAATTTCACCGCTTCTGTGAATGGAATTTCGAAAATCCGAGAGACACGGTTAATATCAAGGACTAAAATGTGGTTCAATAAGATGAAAATAATTTTTTGGTGAATAGTAACTTTTTACTTTTTTTACCGCGGTTAATAGTAAATAGGGTAACTAAGGGTAAATATGATATTACTATTACCCTAACACATGTCCTAATTCTATTGGACAAGTGTAATTCGACCAAAAACAAACTTAGGAATAAAATATGACCATTTAGGCCCACTTGGATTAGATTAGGACATTTATTATTAATTTATTTAAAGAAAGGTTAAAATAGTTAAAATCAAAGTTTAATAAGTAAATCATTTTTAATATGGGGTTATACATAAGATAAATTCGATTGTAAATATTCATTAGAAAGATAAAAAGATTTCCTACATGATGAAATTTTATTTGTAATTTTTAGACATAAAATAATTTAATTTATTTATGACACAACGATGATGCAGTAATTATCTTATTAATGAAATATTGACATAATTGATGTTATAAACACCAAAATAAATGTAATTTGAAATTTTTTATGAATTCCACTAATTTTATAGGTTACTATGATATATTAATGTTGATTTAATTAACTCGGTTCGAACATTTAATTCTGTTATGACTCTCACAAAAATCATATATCAAATAGTGTCAAAATTGACACAAAATAGTTTTTAAATCAAATATTATATTATTAATTGTTATTTTATTCCTAAAAATCTAAGGTTCGGCCAAATGACTTAGATAAGGATATATATATTAATAATAAACAATTTGGGGTTCGTTTGGCATGTTATAGTAAGTTTATTAACCATATTGTGAAAGAAAACAAAAAGACATGGTAAAAGTTAAATTATTTAACTTAGAGTTAAATCTAATTGATAAGGTTAAAATAATATCCTAAACTTGTCTAAATTTTATTGGTTGATAGGATTTCGACCCATCCCCACTTTAGCTTCGAAATAAGACCCTTTGGAACCATTATAAACCGATTTTGACTTTAATATAAAATAATATTTTGAGATATTCCTAAGGTGCCCCTCTCCTCCCTTATAAAAGGACACCTCCTCCCCCTTCTCCTCACACCAATTTGAGCACTCAAGCTCGGCCAACCCCTGCCAAAATCTCTTCTCCACTTCCCTAGAAACATCCTAGAGGTTCTGGTCTTACTCAAAGACCAATTTTAGTTCCCTAAGAGGAGGTCTCCAAAAGGCGCTTCAAAGAAGAGGTAATTACCATTACCAATTCTTTCATCTTTATTTCTTCTTCCACTTCTTCTTCTTAGGTTGTTTCATTATGAAGTAATAACATCAGTATCACTCATATACTGATATGTTATTATAAGTATGAAACAACCCTATTTCACCATCTATCCATCCTACGGAAAAAGAAATCACCGCGCGTGCGTACGTACGGAATACCGTCTCCACGCCGTGGTGTAATCTATTTTCCACCACCACCTTACATGGATGGGTATAATGGTGTAAAGAATAACTATACATAGTTATTACAACATCATATTGATTCTGATATATTGTATAATCCACTCCACTCCAATTCAATATTTATAGAAATGATATCATCGCTCGTGCGTACGTACGGACTACCGTCTCCACGACGCGATGAGATTCATTCTCCATGTTAACCATTTAAGAATGATTATAAAGTATATATAAGAAATAATAATGAAATATATGACATTTTAAAGCTACTGGATTTATGTATAAATATATATGTATGTCATCTACTTACTTCCATTTCAAGACAATAAGGAAAGTAAAACAGCGTTCATGCGTACGTACGGACTACCGTCTCCATGAACGGTGTTTTTCATTTTATTTATCTACCTATTATATATATATATATACTGAATATATATGATATATAAATCATATTTTATATTCTGGAAGTAAGTAAATCATGATATAAGTAAAAATGATGTCAAGAACAACAAGTCGAAACACCTACGATAAATGAAACGATTTTACCCAAAACGCTTCTTTAACATGGAATTTACAAAAGAACGGGTAATATAATGTCATAAGTAAACCATATATGATATCATAACAATGAATATGATTCTTTAATAATTCAATAACATGATTTAAATCATTATACAGGAGGTTCGGACACTTACAAAGCAAGTCGGACCTAAGGTAAGGGAAATACCACAATCTCATTTTTATCCGAGATTGTTTATTCGTAAGTATTTACTGGGGTGTATTTTATCATCCACATCCATGTTCCTTCAATATGTAATATTGTTTCCATCCACTTACAATAGTTTAAATCCAATTTTACTCTTCGGTGAGTTTTTAGTAAAGAATATGAAAGGAATCTTTTGTCGCTTTTTCATACGAGGTACTTTTTGACTTTTCCGACAAAAGTACTAAGAATGTTTTTTTTTAACTTATACGGCACGAACGGATTTTTACGGTTTTATAAAGCCTTATTTTCATGAACCTTCCTCCAAAATATTTCATGACTATTTTTAATAAAATCTCTTTCTTTTAAAATTGTATGATGTTTTGTGAAAAGAAATTGATTTTGAAGAAGAAAGGATATTTTCCTCAAGAATTCATTTCAAGTGTTTTATCAAAATTATTTTCCATCTAAGATAATAAAGGGTTCTGTTTCTATCCATATTTTTACATTGATTTGACTATGTTGTGATGGAATTATGTTTATGAATTCCTTTATCTTATGTGAATGGTTTTATGATGTCATGTTGTTTAAGAATCCCATTTTTATTACATGGGTTATGCAATGATGTATGATTTATGATTTTTTGGCACACATAAGAAAGGATTCATTAAGAGATGGGTGGGACCTATATCTCCCTCCAATGCATTGGGTAAAGATTTTATATCTCATGAGATAGACATGGCTGGAATGGTAGGTTATACCGGTTCAGTGAAACAGGACTGAAACGAGGATTACTCGATTCAGAAAGGGACTTTGTCCACTAAGATAGTCTTGGCAATGAGTCTTGACTAACAAGAAATGATTCTCTATGATTATGTGTGTATGCCACAATGAGTAATGTTTTAAGTTATGATTTCATTTCACTACCATGATTTATCCCATGTTATGAAATTATGCTCTCTTTTGCAGGTTATGATTTCCAAAATGTTATGTTCTTATGAATACGATGTGATTGATATTTCTTTTGTTTACCCTTACTGAGCATTTGAGCTCACCCTTTTATGTTTTCTTTTCCCCGGGATATAAAGAAAGGTTTTAGGTAAAAAAAAGGAAGATCTTTATGGGATATGTTGAAGATCTTTCACCACGATTAGAAGATTTTATTCCGAGTTTCCAAAGACACTAAACTATTACGATCCTTGTGTGTGTGTTTTTGTTATGTACTAAGTATTCCGTAAAAGTAATGTAATGTCAATGTACGTCAAGCTTCGGGTCTCTACAGATATTTTCAGTTACATTGTGGTTGGAAATAAATTCATTGACAATACATGTTTTGAACAATTTGATTATTAATATTTAATTTATAAAACATCATCTGAGTGCTGAAAATAAGCAACAGGTAGCAAAACAGACATACCCCTATAGAAAAGAATGGATGGGGTATGATTCATATGAAAAAATTGGTACATATTTTAAATATATCATAATACTTTTACATGACATGAAACAAAAACATGATTATATTCATATGGTTATATAAAGAATGATGAATCCATATCCATATCCACTTCCATCCAACGTCATGTTCTATGTAAGGAGGAATGTGTAAATAATGTTGGGATACTAATACATGAAAACATACAAAATGGGTGGGAAGCATGTGTAAGTATGACATAATATTTTTTTATTTAAATCACTATTACATTACAAGGATTACTTGCTTTAATGTATTTTTTATCTGACATTAAGAAAGGAATAATCATCAGATTCACCAAATGGATAGCTATTATCAGTGGCCTTGAAGCAGCTAGGACAGTACTGCAGCATCAGAGCTGGGGGGTTTGGGGTGACACCCCAAACATATATTCAGAATAGAAAAGAACTTGTGTAAAAAGATAAACAAATTGAAGAGATACAAGAATGATTAGATTCTAATTAGGAAAAATTTATTTGGTATTCTAAGTTTCTAGAAATTATTATGGGGGTAGAAAAGATGAGAAATAACTCGAGAGAAAATAGTACGTGATGACCCCCCCCCCACCCCCAAACATTGAGGTAATCAATTCCCCTCAAAGAGCTGTCTTAGATAAGGTAATCAATATTCTCATAATTGTTTCTATGAAATTTGAATTAGGAATACATTGACATTTCTTCTATAGATATTCAATAAGTTGAAAATGATCATCATTTATATATATCAACACCCACCCATCACCTTGTTGTGATGGATACTTTGTACAATATCCAAGAAGACACTATACACAATATACAAATTACAACATGTCATGTGATAATAGGGATTATCATAGATCATGATCTAAGAATTGAGCTATCAATTCCACCTGATAAGGTAGATATTCATACAGTAGAGTAATCTATTAGAACATTCAAATCATGGCCATTAGATCTTATAAAAAGCATGTTGATAAGGAGGTATTCACTCATGTACTTTGATAATTCACTATAAGATAAAAAAATACATGGTGGGATCAACCATACCTCAATCTAATACATGTTGTACCTAGTATGACTCAAATTTTTTGATTTCAATTTAAAATTGGCATTTTATTAATGTATTGTTTCATATTTATGTTTAATTTATTTAATTATAGTACTAAAAACATAAAAACTAATTTCTTATGCAGGTGTATTATTTTTGGGAAGTCCTGTTTTTTATTTCAACTATCTACAATAAGCTAGAAAATAGAGAACATGTTTCTTTTGGATGAGATATTTCAGGTAGCATGGGTTTCATTTTCTATTAAAATGGAGTAGTTCTCTCATTTATAGATTGGTGCAGATAGTTTAAAGAAAAAAAAACACTTCAAACTCAATCATCTTCATATCAATTTGATACACAGTGTGCTTGGTATGACTTCAAATGTATGTTTTTAGTTTATAATTTACATTGTATTTCAAAACAAACATCACACACTAAAAACTAATAAAACATATTAATATTATTTTGATTATTTAGATAAATAATACATAAGTAATTTTTTATATTTAAGAATTAGAAACATCTCAACCAGACACACTGTGTGATTGGTATGACTCCAATTGTTTCTTTCTATTTATAATTGATATAAATTTTATTAAAAAACATAGGTGACATAATCAAAGTCAAGAAAAAACATTTGTATTATTTTGAAACTTTATGAAAATGATTCTTAAGTCATTTGTTACATATATGAATCACCCAAACTTGAATCTATTTCATGGTGTGACCGGTATGACTCCAAGTGTGTCTTTTTATTTAAAATTGACATTAATGTTAGTAAAAACTAATAATTGACATACTCAAAACCAACCAAACACAATAGGGTTATTTTTATACCTTAGTAAAATAATACATGTGTAATTTTTGATGTGTATGAATCATCCACACCTCAATCTGTTGTAAAATTTCTTCAAAATGACTCTATGTGTCTCTTCTTATTTAAAATTATCAAAAATTTTAATAAAAAATAAAACTGATAGACTCAAAATTGATAAAAACACATTCATACAATTCTGGTACTTTATAAGAATAATACATAGGTCATTTTTTATGCATAAAAATCATCTCCACTTCTATCTGATACACTGTGTCCCCAGTATAACTCAAAGTGTCCGTTATTAGTTTAAAATTGACAGTTTAATTCAAAAAGGGATTAATTTACAAAAAATAAAGGAAACACACTCTTATTGTCTTGATAATTTATAAAACTAATTCATAATTCATTTTTGAAAATTTTGAATCATTATCACATTAAAATGACACATGATGTGACAAGTATTATTTAGTGTGCGTGTTTCCAGTTTGAAAAGGCATTTTAGTGAAAAAAAAATATAAGTGATAGACTCAAAACTAAAAAAACACAATATGATTGTATTGTTACATCTGGAAAATGATCTATAAGTTAATTTTTACATGTATGAGTCAATTTCACCACAATCTGACACAAAATGTGATCATTATGACTCTAATTGTGCCTTTTTATTTAAAATCGACATTAATTTTAGTAAAAAGAACAAGTTATATACTCAAAAACTTAGAAAATGAATTGGGATTATTTTGATACTATATTAAAACGATTCATAATTTTTTTTGAAATGTAGAAATCAACCATACCTCAATCTAATGCATCGTGTGACCAGTTTGACTCAATATGTCCCTTTTTATTTAAAATTTACATTAATTTTAGTAAAAAGGAAAATTGGCTTACTCAAGATTGAGAAAATGAACTTTTAATGTTTTTATAATTTAGTAAAATGATCCATAAGTCATTTTTTACAAATAGGAATCATTCACACCTCCATTTAATACATAGTGTGATCTGCATGACTCCAAGTGTGTCTTTGTATTTAAAATTGAGATTAATTTTAGTGAAGAGGACAAGAGACATAATAAAAACTGATAAATCAAATCCATATTGTTTCGATACTTTATTGAAAAAATCCATAAGTTATTTATGATGTGTAAGAATCAAAATATCTTCAATTGGACGTACGGTGTGACCGGTGTGACTCCAATTCTGTCTTTTTATTTAAAATTGACATTACTTTTAATAAAAAGGAAAAGTGACATAATAAAAACTGAGAAAATGAATTCGGATAGTTTATATATTTTATTAAAATATTCCATATGTCATTTTTGATTTTTAATAATTACACACACCATAATATGATGCACGGTGTGACCGATATATATCCAATTATGTCATTTTATTTAAAATTAGCATTAATTTTAGTAAACATTACATTTGACGTACTCAAAACCAAACATACTCATTCGTATAGTTTTGATACATTTTTATAATGATCCATATATAATTATTGTTGTGTAATAATCAATATCACCGCAAAAAAATACATGGTGCGACCGATATGACTCCAAGTGTGTATTTTTATTTAAAACTGAAAATTATTTTAGTTAAAAGGACCAGTGACATAATCAAAATGAATAAAACACATTAGGGTTGCTTTTACATTTTATTAAAGTGATACATATATAATTTTGTATCTTTAGGAATCATTTTTACCTCAAACTAATTCATGGTGTGACTGGTATGACTAAAAGTGCATCTTTTTATTTAAAATTTCCATTAATTTTAGTAAAAATGAACGCTACATACTCAAAACTTGGATAATTCATTTATATTGTTTTAATACTTTAGTAAAATGATCCATAAATCATTTTTGATGTTTGGGAATCAGACTCACCTCAATCTAATACACATTGTGCTCGATATTACTAAAAATGCATGTTATCAGTTTAAAATTGACATTTTAGTTCAAAAATTATGTTACTAACTGAAACCCAAGAAAACAAAATCTGATTATCATGATAATTTAGTACAAATATTGTTGGCCGAAAATACCTCAAGGTATCATTGAAGCATTTTTGATGAGATTGTGTTTGTTGAAAAAGAGGGCCTCTATGTTGTGATTATTGACAATGCAGACCATGATATCCAATTAGTTTACAAATGGGGTTTTTTCATGGTGATTTTTTTAGGTTCAAGAGATGTTGTTGGCTATCCTTGTTTGACAGAAGAACCTAGACAAAAGAATGGATGATCTGGAGGTGGTATAAAAAGATCATATATAAGGTGGTGTTGTTTTCCAGTTTTTGCCATCTTTTTGGGCCTAAAAATCCTAAAATGGAGAGATATGATTCTGGAAAAGGGAGTTACATGAAAAATTAGAGTAGTGCATGAAAAATGAAAGTGGTGAGCGAAATATTTGTGTGGTGTGTGAAAAAGAAAAGTGGTGCGTGAAATATTTGTGTGGTGCACAAAATAGAGGAATGCAGTTTTTTGTGCAAGAGATATTTCAAGATCAGAAGCTCGAAAATTTTAAAAGGCATAATGTGCGTGAAATATTGGAGCAGTGTGTGAAAAATGATGTTGCACGGAAGATGTGTTTTTCTCTCTTGATATTAATTACATGCCCAAGGATGGTTTTTCATGCAGGGTTGTTTTTGCCTATAAATATTAAGTGACCCCCCTCATTTGAAGTAGCTCAAGACTTAGAGAGTATTCAAGCTCTGGTGAGCAAAATTGAAGTACGCAGGGGAGTTGCGCATAAACTAAAATTTTGTGCGTAAAAAGGTGTTTGTGTGTAAAGATCAGGATTTGTGTAAAAAGGTTATTGTGCGTAAAGAAAAAGATACACGTAAAAGAAGGCTATTGAACGTAAAATAATTGGTTGCACGTAAAAGAGGTGTTAAGCAAAAAGAGGATTTCGTGAAAAAGTAGGGAATTACGCGCAAGGACCAGAGAATGATGCATGTAAATTTTGGGGTTTTCCGGTATACCCAGTGCAAAGTGAGATTCATCTACAGGTGAAAGATGGACATCAATAGAGCATCAATCAATAGTTAAGGATGCAAATTTAATTATAGAAAATGAAGAGACCTACAGGTCTTTAAACTATGAGTGGATCTTCTGAAGAGGCAGTTATCTCACTTCAGTTGAGAGAGAAGTGAGTTCTCAAATTGTGAGTGGTTGTAAACCTAGAGGGATAGTGAGTTTGCTTCTAACTTGTAAACAGTAGTGTGCTTATAGTGGATTTGGTACATCGGCGCATTGCCGGTGTATGCTCTTTGTATGTAGCCCAGTGAGGGTGAACCATGTAAAATTTTTTGATTCATGTGCATGATTTAATTTCTGTCTATACTTTTCTATGGGAAGGATAGAGAAAAAAGATTTGCTTAATAGCGAAATAAGATCAATAAGGGCAGTTTTTTTAACATTTCATACCCTAATTCACCCCCCCCCTCTCAGGGTATATAACCTAGTGGACCTAACAAATATTCATAAGTAATTTATTATTTTTATGATTAAGTATCACATCAAACTAACACACGATGTGACCAGTATAACCAAATGTGAGTGTTTTTAGTTCAAAATGACATTTTAGTTAAAAACACAAGTGGAATTCTAAAAAACACATTTTTATGGTTTTGATACATTATGAAAATGATCCATAAGTCATTTTTATGTGTATTAATCAACTTCGCCTCAATCTTATTAATAGTGTGGCATGTATGACTCCAAGTGTCCGTTATTAGTGTAAAATTAACATTTTAGTTTAAAAGGAGTGTCACTCACTAAAAACTAAGAAAACACACATTAATTTTCATTATAATTTAGTAAAACTATTCATAAGTTATTTTTGCTATGTATAAATCATCCTCGCATAAAACTAACCCATGATGTAACTGGTATGACTCAAAATTCATTTTTCCAGATTGAAATGAAATTTTAGTAAAGAAAACAAGTGACGTCATCATAACTATTAAAATGAATTCAGATTGTTTTTATACATTATGAAAATGATCTGTATGTCATTTTAGATGTGTAAGAATCAAACACACCTCAATCCGATGCACGGTGTGACCGGTATGACTCTAAGTGTGACTTTTTATTTAAAATTGACATTAATCTTAGTAAAAAGAATTAGTGAAAAATTCAATATTTATAAAGTACATTTGTATTGTTTTGAAACACTAAGAAAATGATTCTTGAGTAATTTTTTAGGTGTAGGAATCAGCCGCACCTTAATCAGACTCACTAAGTGACTGGTATGACTCCAAGTGTGTCTTTTTATTTAAAATTGACATTAATTTTAATAAAAAATAAAGGTTGCATACTAAATACCAATAAAAAGTGTTCATATTATTTAGACACATTAGGAAAATTATACATAAGTAATTTTTGATTTGTAGGAATTAGTCACACCCTAATCAGATACACCATGTGACCTGAATGACTCAAAGTTTCGGTTATCAGTTTAAAATTGTCATTTTAGTTTTAAATGTGTGTCACTCGCTAAAAACCAATAATACACACTCTTATTTTCTTGATATTTTATAAAAATTATTCCTAAGTCATTTCTCGCAAGTGTGATTCAGTCTCACATCAAACTGACGAACGATATAACCGATATAACCCAAAGTGAATGTTTTCAATTTAAAATAAAATTTTAGTAATAAATATAAGTGACGTAATCAAAACCATGAAAACCCATTGATATTGTTTATATACTTTATAAAAATTATCCATATGTAGTTTTTGATGTTTATGAATCAACTTCACCTCAATCCTATGTATGGTGTGACCAGTATGACTCAAAGTGTATCTTTTTATTTAAAATTTACATTTTAATAAAAAATAGATGACATACTCAAAACTAATAAAATGAATTCATGTTGTTTTGATAAATTATAAAAACGATTAATAAGTCATTTTGATGTATAGGAATCAATCATACCTCAATTTGATAAATGGTGTGACCAGTATGACTCAACGTGTTTGTTATCAGTCTAAAATTGACATTTTAGTTCAAAATGTATGTCACTCACTGAAAACTAATAAAATATGCTCTAATTGTCTTGATAAATTATTAAAACAATTCATAATTCATTTCTCGATGTTTATGAATTAGTCTCATGTCACACCGACTCACGATGTGAACGGTATGACACAAAGTGAAAGTTTTCAATTGAAACTGAATTTTTAGTTAAAAAGAAAAGTGATGTATGCAAAAAGTGACCAAACATATTCATATTGTTTCAATAATTTTGGAAACCAATCCATGTGTCCTTTTTGACATGTAAGAATCATCCCCACCTAAATATGACGTATGGTGTGATGAGTATGACTTTAAATGTGTCCATTTATTTAAAATTTACATTTTATTAATGTATTCATTCATATTTTTTTTAACTTGTTTACTTATATTATTCCAAACAAAAGATTCATTTTCTTACATAGGTGGATTATTCTAATCATGTTGGGTTGGTTTTTTTAGCAACTGATACCATTGTTGGACTTTTTTAGATGTGGTTGTGGGTTCCAAAGATAATGAAACATCGATGTTTATAAATGTTTGTGGATAGTAATTGAAAATGTGATTATGGAAAACATTTTTCGAAATGAATATAATAGTGTTATTAATATCATGCTATTTTTAAAACTACACACTGCAATAGTAAGACCATTATCAGTTCTATTTCTAGCAATGAAAATGGAACCCCTTTATCAGTTCTACAAAAAGAACTGATAAAAGGGGACTTTTATTAGATATTTTTTTATAGTGATAAAGGGGTCATCCCCTTTAATAGTACTGAGGACAATAATTATTTTATAATTATTAAATCCCTTTTTGGTGTGATATTAAGGGGTGAACTGTGGTAGTGTTCCCACCTCACATTACCTTGTATCGATGGTGGTTTTCATACCCTCTCATTCTTTCAATCGTGTTACCTCTGCATTGGTGGTTGCTACTTTCTATATTTCCTATTCCGGTGTATGATCCTATGTGATCTGACCAAACTACTTCATGTCATGAATAACCTATTCCCCTAAAATCCATTGGTCCATTAGGGGCCATTAATCAATATCGGATCATGTAGAACATCGTGGAATAGAGTAGGATGAATGAGGGAAGGATGAGAAATCCCCACGATGATGCCTGGAGCCTCGGTATGAAGAAAATTTCCAAGACTCTAATATAAAAAATATTTATAGCTCTATTATAGAAGGATAATCCATGAAGTTGTCCTGCATCAAAGTCTTGAAAGTGGGGTGGGAAATATATTTTCCTCCTAAGAAGGATCCTGAATATACCAAGGTCATATGGATTCCCCTTTACTCTTTTTCGGGGTGCCTCCTCATCTAGCCCCCAGAAAGAGGGACTTAAATAAAAAGAAATAAAATAAATATAAAAATATGGGAGTTATGTATCATTGAGAGGTTGAAATTTATTAAGTATCAAGGCATATGGGTATCTCTCTATTACAGGCATGCGACTCTCCTCTCCACTTTGGGGTAGTGCATTTTGGATTATATCCAACAGTTTTTAGATCTGCAACCAGAAAAATTCATTAGATATAATTATCATTCATATATGGTGGTATTTGATTTCATCCTTATGTTTTTAATATGCATATTTTATTCATATAATTAACACCTAATTTTTTAGTCAGATATATTTGTGTTTCCTTATCAGGGTGAGTTCTTTGTTTTCGGATGCCATCAAACTACATATTCTTTCTACCTTTGGTCCACTATTTTATATGAGTATTATTTTTGAGATCCCACTCATCTTTATGAGTCTCTAATTTGTAATATTTATTATTAGTGAAGTATTATTTGGTGACTAGGTCATGTGGTTTTTCTGTTTTGGGGTTTCCACATTAAAATTTATGGTGTCAAACTTTAATTTTATGTACATTTATTTTGTTACTACACATCATCTTTAATTTCTTTTGTCTTGTTCAAAGGGAAGGAAAATTAATTTCTACTACGCATTTGCTTCGGTGTTTAAATTCACATTCATCGCTTTCCGTATTTCCCAACATCTAGAATCATAGGATTTGGATATTGTTTGGATAAATTATGGAATCAAGTTATAGATTAATTATTTTGTTGAATGGTACCAAAATCCATATATGGTGATTAAAAATAAAGGATTTGATTTTTTTTCTAGAAAATTCATCTTCTAGTGTTTTGTACTCAAAATCCAGAAAAAAAATCTGATGAAGAATGGGAGTTTGAGAATATGATGGTTTGTGGTTTCATTCATCAGTGGGTATAATAATACGTGATGAACCATATTTTCAACATATCTCATGCTATAAATTTTCGGTATAATTATGAGACTACCTATGATTCCAAGATAGAAAAAAATAATTTTTTAGCCTAAAAATATAAGAATTATTGGTCCAAATAAGGGGTGTATATTTATAACTATTTTAGTGAGTATCTTGTATTTTTTATCAATTTTATGGTTTGGGTATTATATTTGAAGATGTGGTTTTAGCTCTTTTGTTGCTTAATATTGTTCTGAATCCTTGGAATAATTTATGTGTTACTCTAACTGGTTCAACTCCTGATGGTACTATTACATTAGGTTTTTTATGTCTATTGTCTTTAATGAAGAGTTCATGAGATGTAATGTGGAGAAATATTATTAAATGATTTTAGTCACAACGAACATGGAGAGAAGTTAGGAAACAAATATGTGATAGATTTATTGAGGTAAGAGAAAAGGAAGAAGAAAATTCAGGTCAAATAAGGGAGTTTTAATTTCATCATTTTAGTAAGAAAGAACATATTAAGATGTTTTCCTATAAGATGAAAAGAGAAACAATAATGAAAGAAAATTAGCAGAAGAAGAATGGTGATCTAGATGATCGTTTCACTACCACTAAAAAAGTGATCATGTTATTTTCTATGAATCAATTAATGTTTATTATGATGATTATTGTTGGGTTATTGATAGTGATACCTATTTTCATGTGACATTGAGGTAGGAGTTATTAACATATTACAAACCTAGTCATTATGGAATTTTAATGACAGGTACTGATGGTTATGATGATGTTGCAGGTATCAGGACTGTTTTTTTAGAGACCATCACATGAAGTAACCTAATTTTGAAGAATGTTAGACATGCGCCTGAGGTTCATATGAATCTTATTTCTACTAGAATTATTTATGATGATGGTTTTATCAGTATTTTTTATGATGTAGAAAGTATTTTTTCCTAGGGATCCTTGATTGTGCCTCAAGGGAAAAAACAATAAGTTTTGTACTGGACTAAAGATTGTATTTCTTATTATACTACTTTAATTGTTGATTTTAGTTTTTCTTTAATGTTATGGAATAAGAGGCTCATCTACATAAGTGAGAATAGAAATTTTTGTTTGGAAAATTAATTTTTTCTTCCAAGTTTGAACTATGTTAAATTGGACATGTGCGACCACTGTATAGATATAAAATAGATCAGGGTGAGTTTTAGTAGTTTTCCTTTGTATAGGAAGTCACAAGTGCTCGAATTCGTACATTATGATATTTGTGGCCCTTTGAAATCTAATACCTTTTATGGAAGTCTTTATTTTGTGGCATTTATTGATTAATACTAATGTAATCTTTGGGTTTATTTTTTTATTTCCAAAAGTCATGTGCTAAGTGTTTTTAAGAAATTTTTGGTTTTAGATGAGAGGGAATCATGTATGAAGTTGAAATGTATTCATACTAAAATGATAGAGAGTATTGTGGTTTTTTTGATCAGTATTGCAATTTAGAAGGTATTTGGAATTAATAAATTCCTCTTAAGACACCATAGATAAATGGTGTAGCTGAGATAATTAACAAGACACTTTTTTAGAAACATTTCAATGTTTTCTTTCGGAAGAAAAGTCTCCTTAATATTTTTGGGGTGATGCTTTAATTATTGCCTCTTACATCATAAATTTATCACCTGTAATTACTTTATTGATAGAAACTCCTATCATGTTTTTGTATGTAATTAGATCAACTATGATCAAGTATGTGTTTTTAGTTGCAAGGCTTTTGTTAATGTGCCTAGAGATGAGAGGTCCAAACTAGATTGTAAGTCATGATAGTGTATTTTTTGTGGATATAGACATGATGAGTTTGGATATAAGTTTTATGATCCAGCTTTGAAGAAACATTTCAAAAGATGTGATGTAGTGTTCAAAGAGGATCGGAATATTATAGATATTGATAAGAAAGAAAATTATACTTCTCCAACTTTTGATGGCTTTTTTAATATTGATCTAGTTTATAATTCACATTTATCTTGTATTTTTTCTGATAATCATGTTGATGTGTATAATGATGTTCAAGGTGAATAGGTTTGAGTTGATTTTTCTGATACACCTTTCTTCTGATGATCTGGTTCCAAGGGTTATTAATGAACCCACAATTCCACTCAGAGATAATTTTGGAATAGTTCTATTTATACATGGTATTCACCTAATGAGTATGTGCTCCTCAATAATGGTGGAGAACTAGAATATTTTTATGAGGAGATAGAATGTGATCATAAGGGCATATAGGATGTGTCAATGGATGGCGTGATGAGATCATTTCATGACAACCATACTTCTATGCTGGTGAAGTTACACATAGGTAAGATATATTTAAAAATTTGATAGATATAACATGTTAAAAATGAAGAATCCAGTTATGTTCCAAAATACAAGGAAATGTTCGTTATCTGAGGATTTCATCAAAATAGATGTATTGATTTGGATGAGATTTTATCACATGTTTTAAAAAAAAATTAAATTCTGGTTATTATTGGTTTTGATACTTGTTTGGATTTTTATATTGAGAAGAGGGATGTGAAGACAACCTTCCTCCATTGATATTTAGAGAAGAATATTTATTTTAAGAATCTTGAGGGTTTTTTTGAAAGTCGTAAAGATAATTATGTCTACATGTTAAAGAATATATTGTATGGTTTGAATCAAGTTCTGAGGAAGTGGTATATGAACACTGAATCTGTCAATTTCATCAGGTTTTCTGAAAGACATATTTTTATCATTTTGTTTTTATTAAGATATTTACAGATGAATATTTTATTATATTATTGATTTATGCTGATGATATGCTCATTTTTGGTCATGATGATTCTAGAATTGATATATTGAAGAAGGATAATTGTTAGTCGTTTGCGATGAATAACATGAGGTCAGCATGACAGATTATTGGCTTGTCAATATCTCATGACAGAAAGGCTAAGAAATTTTGGTTCACTTAGGATAGAGATATTCATATGGTTCTTCCGATATTTTATATAGATAGAACAAAAGTTGTTAACACACATCTTAATTTACATTTTAAACTTAGTGTTAGTCAGAAACCTTCTTCAGAGAAAGAGAGATGGGATGCATCACATAACATATGTTTCTTTCTTTGGTCGTTTGATGTTTGTGGTGGTATGTACAAGACTAGATATAGCTCATAGAGTTGATGTGGTCAGTCATTTTCTATATAATCATGGTAGAGATAATCAGAGAGAAGTAAAGTATATATTTTTTTATCTTCTTGGTATTTCTGATCTAAGATTATGTTTTGGAAATGGGGATCCTATGGTTTGTGGATTTAAATATTTAGATATGATAGAGGATATAGATTTGAGGTAGTATACTTCAAGATATTTGATCACTATTGGAGGGGGAGAAATATTCTGAAAGTTTAGATTACAGAGATGTGTTGCATTATCAACCAAAAATTTTGAGTTTATTACAATAATAGAGGCATGAAAAGAATTATTTTAATTTAAAACCATTATTCGAGTGCTCAATTTTAATATAGAGTGGTATTTTTTATTTTTTGACAAACAGAATGCTATTTGTTTGAGAAAGAATCCCACTTTTCATGGAAGTTACAAATATATCAATGTTTGGTACCATTTGATATGTGACATCCTTGATTTAAGATAGTTGGATCTCAAGAAGAGCCACATGGATGATAATGGGTCACTCTTGTGGACTAAGTGTTTACCCATAGGTAAATTGAAGACTTACCGACTAATTATAAGGTTGGTAGTGATCTACAGTTGAGTCGTAGGGGGAGTTTAATGGGGAACCTTCTCATCTGTCCCCCAAAACATTCCACTTAAATAAATAGGAAAAAAGATATTAAAAGTGGGGAGTTAATTATATTTGAAAGGAAGATGTTTTTTAGGGCTCAAGGCATGTGGTTGTCTCTTTATTATAGGTGTTCAGCTCTCTTCTCAACTTCGGGGAAATGTTGGTTGGGTTATATCCAGCTGTTTTTTGATCTGTATCGATGAAATTCTCTATGTTTTATCATATTTCAACTATGGTGGAAGTCTTTGATCTGATAACAATTCTTTTTATCTACACCTTTTATTCAGACAATGAATACCTGCTTTTCATGGTTAGATCTATTTGAGTTTCTTTATCAGAATTCATTCTTCATTTCAGGGTGCCTTCAGACTGCATCTGTTTTTTTCCTTTGGTCCACTATTTTATCTATGTATTTTCTTTTAGATCCCCATCATCTATGGGAGTCTCTTCTTTGTACTTCTTATTAATAGGGGATTCTTATTTCTAGAATAGTTCTCAAGGTTTTTTATTCTTCTTTTCCCATGTTAAAATTTATAATGTCTATATTTATTTATATGCACATATATTTGTCCATTGTTCATCTAATTTAATTTTTTCTATATTGTTCAAAAGGAAAGGAAATTTATTTACATTACTCATTTTCTTTGGTGTTCACTAGATCATTTTTCACCAACTGTATTTTCCAAGAGTCTCCCACCCCACTAATTTGAGCCTTTCTCCTACTCCTTTACTTTCACATCCTTCCCAATATACCAGGATCCTTCCCAAAAGAGCCTTGATGGTAGTATCAATCGTATTGTTGGTTGTTCTATTTATAGTGGGGTTTTAGGGTGTTACAATCAAAATTAAAAAACATAAAACCATAAATATGGATGGTTCCTTGAATAGAATATTAGTTAATTTAATATACATTGTAAAATGGCATAAAACAATGCAATAAAAGTTATGTGAATGAAACAAAAATCAATAAAGAAAAACATTTATAAGAAAAAAAATCGGGAAAATTGATGGGAGTAGGAAGAAAATATAATTAAAGAATAATATTTGAAAAGAAATATATAGTATAAATTGGTAAAAATATATAGATGAGATAATTAAATAAATAAATATATTTATATATTAGGATAATAGAATTTATAGAAATTAATAGATTTTATAAATAATCATAAAAAACGTTATATATTTAAAGCAATCGTATGATTATAGTTCTTTCCATTAATATTTGATTTATCCTTTCAATCATGTCATTCGTTGAAAGAAATATTTTTTCAAATTGTAGTCCTTTGTGTCTACAGTAATACTCAAAATTCGAACTACAATAAAAAATGAATTCAACAATGGTTTTTTATAATTTAGCGGTGATTTAAACCACCAATAAATGAGGTGTGGTGCTTTCTACTAGCATCACGTATTTGCATGCAATGAATATTTTCACAATAATTTTATTTCAATGGTTTTTTATTTATATGTGGTTTAAACCACCAAAAAATATTTAGCCATGGTTTTTTATTTTTTAAAATTTTTTTTTATTATATAATTACAAATAAATATATGTCCATACATATATAGACATAATATATATTAATGTATATAAATATTCATAAGTGGATATAAATATCTATAAATATAAAGTAACATAAATCAATATTCCAAAATAATATATATATATATATATATTATTATTAAATAAAATAGTATATATATACCGACATTGTACATATAAATAAACAAAAATAAAAATTAATATTAATATATATTAATATATATTAATATACATAAATAGATATAGTTATATATAAATATATAAAAATATAAATATATATAAAGACAAATAAAAAAGTATATATTTAAATATAATTATTAATATAGGTAAATAAATATACATATATATATATACATATAACTTTATATATCCACATAATATATATATATATAAATATAAATATATATAAATATAAATACATATGAATATTTATAAATATATATATATAATTATAAATATAAATAAATTTATATAAATACAATAAATATCAATAAATATCAATAAATATTTATGATTATAAATAAAAATACATAAATACACATACATATATATAATTAAATATAATTATATAAAAATAATAAAATATATTTATATATAAACCCAAATAAAGATACATAAATACACACACACATGACGATATATATATATATATTCTCAAATAATATATATAAATATATAATATAAGATATATGATATATAATATATAATATATAATATATAATATATAAATATGCATAAATATATATATTTATATACATATAATTATCTATGAATATACCTGCATAACATAAATAGATAAATACAAATACAGAAAATTATAAATGAATATATTTAAAAATAATTAAAATATAATAATTAGTAATTAATAATTAGAAAATAATTAAAATTTATATATTAAAAATTAAAAATTATTAATTGATCATTCTTAGTTATTTAGAATTTTAAATAAATAATAAATACTTATTAAATAATCATAAATATTAAATATTAAATATTTCATGGTGAATAATAATAATAATAATAATAAATATGTAATTATAAATTATAAAGGTTAAAATAATTTTTAAAAAATTATAAAAAAAATAAAAAATGAACACTTATTATTTAGTAGTGGTTTAAATCATTATGAAATAAAATTACACTAAATAAAAAAACCATAGTGAACTAGAGATGGATTTCTAAAAACCCACTAAATAATTAAAAATTAAAAATATATCACTAGTTTTGGAACCCATCACTTAATAAAATGCCGCTAATTATCATTTTTTGTAGTGTTCTTCCATCTTACTCACCATTGTTTCTGATCTCAGACACTCCACCTTATATCTTATTTCTTTAACTACCATCGCTTTTCCCTAAATAAAAACTCCAAACACTTCTAACTTATGTTCTAGGAAGTATACCCACACCCACATTAGGTACTACCTTTTATCAGTACTAAAATAAAATCACTAATAAAGGAGGTAATTTTATCAAAAATGACTAAAATCATTAATAAATGGTGTATTTATAAATGATAAAAAATCATTAATAAAGGATTTCTTTTACCAATGGTTTTTTAGTGTTGATAAATACCCCATTTGTGTTTTTATTAGGCTTTATCAATGCTTTTTAGCACTCATAAATGACCCATTCATCAGTGTTTTTCTTTTAACTGATAAAATATGGCCTTCATAAAAAATAAAAATTATTAAAAATAACATGTTAATATAGAAATATAGTTCTATTGATATATATATATAATATTTTCATAAATATGATTTAAATAATGATAAATTTTTATTTACAATTATTATAAATATATTTTTTTAACAATTTAAAAAAGAATTAAAAACTAATATTTGTTATTGATTTGTCATTTATTATTAAGTAATAGTTATTTAATAATATTTTTTTGATAGTCAAAATTAATGAATTAATTAATATCTTAAGATAGGTTGAAAACATGACATGAACTTCAAATGACAAAAACATTTGATTCAGGTGTCTATTTAGGATCCATGAGATATCAAATTGAATCTATAAAAGATATCTAAATTGGAAACACTGAGGGAAACCCCCGTTCATGTATTTTCATAGTAAAAAGGCTCATAAGGCATTTAAAACTATGTTTTTAGTTGCGATACCCATATTTTTAAGTATTCAATGGAATCTCAACTTCGTTTTAGAGGGTATTCATATCCTTTTTCAATAAAGACTTAATTTATCCCGAAAGACTAGTTTCATATAGATATTATGGATTTTAAATATTATTATTTTTTATATTTTATTGTTATTTATAATTATATATATGCATATATATTCTGGATAACAGCTGATTTCAAAATTTTCATCAAATATTTGGATCAAGGTTGTCACACCCTTTATTTCTATTTTATTTATTTTATTTATTTTATTAACTTTCTTTGCGTCGGGTAGTTTGGGTATAAACCCCAACTAGGTTTTCGAGTTCTTTATGTTTTGGCCTTGTTTGCATCCAGCGCAACCAAGTCGAAGCTGCGCGGCCTCGGTTGGGTCATCGTGCGGCCCCGCCCGGTCCACCGCACACCTTGCCGATGTTTAATTAATGAAATAAAATGAATTAACAATTGTTTATAATCATAATAATGTCAGTTTAGATTATTATTATTATTATTATTATTTCTATTTCAATTTATTACAATTATTATTGATTTGTTAATTTTACTATTATTATTATTATGGTAATTATTATCATTAGTATTATTATTATTATTAGAACTTGTTTTGGTTTTGAGTTTTGTTCTATGTTTTTATTTAGTTTTATTTTTAATTGAACTTTGTTTTAAGTTTTTATTTAGTTTTATTTTTATTCCTTTTTTTTCTCTCTCATTTTTTTTCCTTTCCCTCTTCTGTCGTGACCTAGCTTCCCCCTTTCCCCGTTTTTTCTTAATCACGTCAACCCCCCCCCCATTCTCCCATGTTTGCACCGCCTCCCTCTTCCCCTGTCCGGCGAACCTCCCTCTCGGCCCGGTCGAAGCGTGACCCCTGCCCTATCCGCTGCAGGCCGCCACCCCAGCTCCCAGGTGCCCAGCTCCCTCTCCAGCCCGCCGTGCGCGTTGTTCGCGTCGTCCCGCATCATTCCCCTCCCTATCGCGCCAAGCCCCCGTCTCATCTTCTCGTCGCCACTTCCCTCCTCCAGCGCTGCGACCCGCTGCCGCCCCTCCTCCGGTTTCTCCTCCGAAAAGCCTTTGGCCGAACCCCCTTTTCCCTCTTGCTGTCCACTCGAGCAGCGCCCTCCCGGCTCGGAATCGCTGCTTCCTTTTGGAAGCCCGCCGGACCCCCTGTTTCCAGCCCAGAACCCCGCCGAACCTCCCCTCTGGTGCCCCCTCCTGTGACCGTCGTTGTCCAGCCGACCCACTGCTCTGTGACCCCCATCGCGCCTGTCTCCCCTGTTGGCACAATATCCAGCGCACTGCTCCCCTTGGCTGCAACTCTTTCCCAGCACAGCTCACCTCCGGTGACCCCCTTTAAGCTTCGGCTAGCTTGCCTACTTGTGCCTCACCCCCCATGGAAACCGGCCTCCCTTCCTTGTCCAGAAAATTCTAGTCGGCACCCTTCTTCCTCCCTCTGGCCACCCCGCACCCCTTCACGCAACCACACAGCCGCCCCGCACCCCCTTCGCAGTACTGGACAGCCTCCCCACACCTCCTTGCATGACTCCGGCAGCCTCTGTCGTCCTCCGGCCGACCTCCCGTACCCCCGTTGTAAGTGTGTTTTCCTTGTTTTCTTGTTGTTTAATCATGGTTGAGTACGATTAGAGTTTTGAATCGAGTTTGGTTCAATTTTGGTATAATTGGTCCGATGTGTTTTTTTTAGGTTCTATTTGGACTTTGTTTGAGTTGTAGTTGGTGTGCGGCGGTTCGTGTGCACCATATTTGTGAAGTATTCTATGACAAGGTAGGTGGTTCCATGTTTAATCATTATTTGATAAATTAATTTGCAAGTTTAATTTGTTTATCCTGTTATTTAATTAATTGGTGTAGTGTGAAGTGATTTTTCATTAGAGTTTGATTTGCATTGAAAATTTTCAGTAGCCTGTTTATATATGTGTGTGTTTTCTATTGTGAACTTTTATTTAGTTGTTAGTAATTTTTTTTATGCGGTTGGATTATTATCTTGTGCAAGTGGTGAAAATAGTATCCTTGACATGACGTCGTGTGCGTTTTATTGTAAAAGAGGTGTTTGTGTTGGTTTAGTGGTTAATGCCAAGCGATTTCTTTCGAATTGTTTTTTTTAATATTTTATTTTTGTCTTGTTAAATTATTTGGTTTATGCATTTGTGTTTTTAATAGTGTAATTTTTTTCCATTAAACTACTCGGGTGGTGCATGTCACACTTTAAAATTTTATTTGAGTGTGTGCGACGTGTGAATGCATTTGAACTTATAAATGGATACTTTAGTTTGTGAAAAGACATGTGACACCTTTTTTTCTATTTCTTTATAATTTCTTCTATGGTTTACTTAATTATGAAAATGGTGCTAAACATGTTTGAAAAATTATTTAGTGTGTGCCGTATTTCAAAATAGTGTCTACGTGTGTAAGTGGTGGTTTGTTTAGTGATGAGTGTCTTTTAAAGTGTGCAGATGATTTAATTGTGTATGTAACCAATGCATATATTGTTTTGAAAATATTTTGGTGTGCGTACGGTTTTAAAAGCGGATTTGGGTGTAAAAATTGTTATTTTTCATGTGTAAGTACCCTGTTTGGATTTTATGCATTATAGTGACATGTTACATGAACTTGAAACTTGTTTGAGCACAAACCGGGAAGCCCAGGTAGCTAGGAGGGTGGACTAGACTAGTGAGCTAGTGTTCCAGAGGTGACTTGACCTAGTTTCACCGGCAGGACTGAAGATTGCAACACTAACTAAACATATTCTTTTCTGAGGGTCGTGGCCTTCTAAGCCACGTTTTCTGTGGGTCGTGGCCTTCTAAGCCACGTTTTCTGAGGGTCACGGCCTTCTAAGCCACGTTTCCTGAGGGTTTTGTCCTTCTAAGCCACATTTCACCGAGACACGAAGATCTAGGGACCCAAGCTAGTTAACACCTATGCAGCCCCTCCCGTATTAGTGCTCATTGGATACCTTACGCTCATCAGTGTGAAAAACTGGTTATTTTAAAAATTGAGTGTGTGTGTTTTAATTTAAGTTCTTCCATTTTAAACTGTTTTCTTTAATCCCATTTTCTTTTAAACTATTCAAGAATTCATTTTCTTTTCTTTAGTTAATATTGCAAATGTTTTTGTCATCTAATGTTTATACGTGGAACCTTTTTGTTGGGTGACGTCCTACTGGGCTCTTGGCTGACACCCTACATACACCTTCGGGTGTATGTAGGCCTTGTTCTCTGTGTATTCCAGGTTGAGGCACCGTGCTCAGTGATGGTGGTTCGGGTTGTAGTTGGTCTTTTCATGCAGAGTGGTGTCATGTGGCCTCTCTTTTGTCAGGCGGTTTGAGTAAGAGTTTTATTTTCGGCTGCCGTCTTTTCTTTTTAGTTCTTGGTTTGAGTTGTAGACTTTAAAATGTTCATATTTTAAATACATGTTTGGTTGTCCTTTTTTCAGTTTCAGTTTATTTGTCTGGCTAATTGTTTTTCTGTCTTTTATTTCGGGTAAAATCATTCCCACTTGTTATTTACGATACCCGGGAACTTGTGCCAGTCCGTGGGGATCGGGAATTCCCTTTGGGTCTTGCTGCGGGTCGGGTCGAGTCGCCACCACGATATGGCCTGGTTCGTGACAAAATGGTATCATAGGGAAAGGTTTTCTCTCTTGGGTCATTTTCTATTGGGATAGAGTCACGGTAGACTTGAGTTAAAGTTGTCGGGACTCGATGTCCTGGCTACGAGTAAGGTGCCTAGCCAGCACAACTTGTGGCGGGACTCAAGTCACCAAAGTATGTTGGGGGTTGTTTGAGTTTTTGGTCCTCGCGGTTAATCGTGTCTAAGGGAAATGAAAAGGGAGTAAGGTCAGTGGTCTTAGTGAGCTCGCAAGGTCTGGAAAGCCTTGTGGAGCCGGGGACACTGTCCTAAAATACTCTTCGTGGCCAATGGCGTGATTGGCGTATGGCCACCAACCATATGCTCCAATCACCCGCTAACACTAGTTTCCTCCAATATTGTTTATCGTCTCCTTGTTTTGGATTTGTGGAAGTTTGGTTTTTAAGTAAAAATGATTTGGTCTTCGAAAATGTTTTGAAATGAAGCGTTTTAAAAACAAAATGATGTGAAAGATTTGGAAAGTGTGGTTGGATGTTTTGGTTTTGAAAAAAAATGGAAAGGTCTGGTTTTGATCCTTGGTGTTCTCATGGGCAACCACATGCATGATTGTATATGGAAAGACAAAGGGTTAATGGCATTAGAGGATGAGTGCCTGGATGGACATGAGGTGGGTGCCAGTGCGGCACGGGAACATGCATGTGCGGGGCTCATGAGACGCCATTGGTGTTTGTGCAACCCACTGGGTTTGCTTATTTTCAAAAAAAATTGTTAAAGGAATGAAATTTGGTGTTTTAGTAAACAGTGTTTGTGTGGCGTGTCTTGTGTTTTGAAAATGTTAGATGTGAGGGGTTTTGAGCCGAGGACTCTTTCTGAATGGTTGTGTCCTGAGTTTGAATTCTTATTTGTAAGTTTGTATGCAAGCATGTAGCTAGTTAATTCTTTTGAAAAGTACATCGGGGGAGCCCTTACAGTGGTTTCCCTGCACATTTGGTGTTCGCTTGTGGTATGTCCTGACCATTGGACCAGTTCGGTTGGGTCCATGGTTTTCATTCTTGGTTAGTGTATGCCCCAATAAAGAGTTAATGTGAGAATGACATGCGACCACAGATGGTTTGTCGTTGGCCGACCCTCCAATTGAAAAAAGTAAGGACTCTTCTTTTTTTTGTGGCAATGCTAAGTCTATTACTTTTTTCCTTCAGTTAAGCGGATCCTCTCACAGCGGAATGACTGATGAGAGGGGATCTGAAGGGAGTTTTGGTCTTTTTGAGTTGTCTGACTCGTCGGGTATGAAGTTGACATCGTTGTGTCTAAAGGTCCCCCTGGAAGCGGTGAAAGAAATTCCAGCGAGGAAAGTTGAAGGTGGTTTGGTATTATTAGTGTTGACCAGTGTCTGGAAGGGGTTTGTAGTACTTTCATCGGCTGCAAGGGTCATGTTTGGTGATGTCTTGCAGCATCTGGTCCCTTTGATAGTCAACGGTTGTTTAGAAGCGGTAAAGGAAACTCCAGTGGGGAAAAGGTGGAAGCAACTCGAAGTTGTTGGTGCGGTCTATCATTCTAAATGACCTCTAGTATTTGGTTTGTTTTTTTAAGGAATGGTTCGTGTTAGGCTACTAGTTTGGCAGATCCAACCGTATGAGGTTGCTATGGTCGTTCGCAGGAATCACATGTTGTTCAAAACGCAGTTTAAAGTCTTTCTCAGTGTAAATTTCCTCTCAACAGCAATGGTCACGTTCAAGTGACGATTGGTGGTGTCGTGTTCTCATTCTTCGTGATAAAGGGTGATGTGCATGCACAATTTCAACTCCGGTATTGGTGAATGTTCCACGTATGATTAGTCAGATGTTGTAATTTGTTGTGTTTGATGGTGTTGCCTCGGGTGCAATATGATTGCGTGTGGCACCAAAATGAGAAGCTCCGCTCGGGAGTCTTCAATGCCTGACTGCGAGGCAGAAGATGCTTCAAACATCAGGGCTCCAGCCATAGTCCTCAGAGTGAAGCTGCTGCGTGGTCAGGAACCCCGGGAGTGTATGGGACCCCAACTTTATTTCTGTCATCAGTGTGGAAATTGAAACCAGCTTAAATTGTTTGCTATGGTTGTTCCGTTTCGAACAAACTGTCTGGTTGCATAAGGTTTTCGCGACCATGTGGAGGCATGTTCGTCTCATTTCCTTAAAGTCTTGGGGAATGTGTCCCATTGGATGCAATCGTTTTAGTGGTCCTTATGTGAGTTTGTTGAGTACATCTATCTCAAGTCTGAATAAATCTCATCCAGGAATGCGGAAATGCTGGTTTGTCTTGGGTCATGCTTTTGACACCCCGGTAGTCGGGCCCCTCCCTCCCCGCCCCTTGTGGTGGGGTGTCTGGTCACCATCGAGAATTTTTTTAATGTTCTATATCCTCTGATAGTTCTAGTGGAGGCGATACCCACGATGGGTCTCGCACAAAGGTCTCTGGAATAAATCAGTGTTGGCCTTTCCTTAATGGTGGGGAGTCCGGCCGGACCTCCCCATGTTGGTTTTCTACTCTCTCCATGGGCGTTGGTAGGTCCTTAATGGTGGGGAGACCCATATTGGGTCTCACATGAATGTCTCTAGAATTAATCAGTGTTGGACTTTTCATTAATGGTGGGGAGTCTGCTCAAACTTCTCCGTGTCGGTTTTCCAGTCTCGTTTCGAGCGTCAGTGACTTCCTAATGGTGGGGAGCCCCTCGGGCCCCCCATGTTGATCTTTTACTTCTAGTTTTAAATATGGTTTGGTGATAAGTGATAATAGTGTTCCGTGGATGTGGTTTGACCTTTTTTGTTCATTTTAGCCAAGTGGTGTGGTTTCGGTTTCACAGTGCTTGAGGTGTTTCATCTTGTGAAGTTGGTTCTTGTGGGTTTAAGAGTTCATTTTCTAAAACAATCGGTTGGAGTCGTTCTAGCTCTTTGGGGTGGGAGACACATATCAAAAAGTCTTTTGACATGTTTCTTGATGTTGTCTTTGAGTCACTTTCTCTGAGCACGGTGTTTTCTATCTCTCTTTGATTGGTGTTTGTGGGGATCCTATTTGATCCTTAGTGGGGTATCGTTTCCTAGTTTTGGTTTCTGCCTTAGTTGTGGCTTTCTAGGGATGGAAAGCTTTATGGTGGGGAGAATTGTCACACCCTTCATTTCAATTTTATTTATTTTATTAAATTTCTTTGTGTCGGGTAGTTCGGGTCCAAACCCGAACTAAGTTTTTGAGTTCTTTATGTTTTGGCCTTATTTGCGTCCAGCGCAACGCAGTCGAAGCTGCGCGGCCTCGGTTGGGTCATCGCGCGGCCCCGCCCTATTCACCGCACACCTTGACGATGTTTAATTAATGAAATAAAATGAATTAACAATTGTTTTAATAATAATAATCATAATAATGTCAGTTGAGATTATTATTATTATTATTTTTGTTGTTATTTCTATTTTAATTTATTACAATTATTATTGATTTGTTAATTTTACTATTACTATTATTATGCTAATTATTATCACTAGTATTATTATTATTATTAGAACTTGTTTTGCTTTTGAGTTTTGTTCTATGTTTTTATTTAGTTTTATTTTTAATTGAACTTTGTTTTAAGTTTTTATTTAGTTTTATTTTTATTCCATTTTTCTCTCTCTCATTTTTTTTCCTTTCCCTCTTATGTCGTGACCTAGCTCCCCCCTTTCCCCGTTTTTTTTCTTCATCATGTCGAAACCCCCCCCCCCCCATTCTCCCATGTTTGCACTGCCTCCCTCTTCCCCTGTCCGGTGACCCTCCCTCTCGGCCCGGTCAAAGCGCGACCCCTGCCCTATCCACTGCAGGCCGCCACCTCGGCTCCCAGGCGCCCTGCTCCCTCTCCAGCCCGCCAGGAGCGTTGTCCGCGCTGTCCAGCATCATTCCCCTCCCCGTCGCTCCAAGCCCCCATCTCGGCTTCTCGTCACCACTTCCCTCTTCCGGCGCTGCAACCCGCTGCCGCCCATCCTCCGGTTTCTCCTTCGGCAAGCCTTTGGCCGAACCCCCTTTTCCCCCTTGTTGTCCACTCGAGCAGCTCCCTCCCGGCTCAGAACCGCTACTTCCTTTTGGAAGCCCGCCGGACCCTCTGTTTCCAGCTCGGAACCCCGCCGGACCTCCCCTCTGGTGCCCCCTCCTGTGACCACCGCTGTCCAGCCGACCCGCTGCTCCGCCACCCCCATCACGCCTGTCTCCCCTATTGGAAAAATATCCTGCGCACTGCTCCCCTTGGATGCAACTCTTTCCCAGCACATCTCACCTCCGGCGACCCCCTTTAAGCTTCGGCTAGATGGCCTACTTGCGCCGCACCCCCCATGGCAACCGTCCTCCCTGCCTTGTCCAGAAAATTCTAGTCGGCACACTTCTTCCTCCCTCCGGCCACCCCGCACCCCTTCGTGCAACCACACAGCCACCCCGTACCCCCTTCGCAGTACTGGACAGCCTCCCCGCACCTCCTCGCATGACTCCGGCAGCCTCCATCGACCTCCGGCCAACCTCCCGCACCCCCTTTGTAAGTGTGTTTTCCTTTTTTTCTTGTTGTTTAATCATGGTTGAGTACTATTAGAGTTTTGAATCGAGTTTGGTTCAATTTTGGTATAATTGGTCTGATGCGTTTTTTTTAGGTTCTATTTGGACTTTGTTTGAGTTGCAGTTGGTGTGCGGCGGTTCGTGTCCACCATATTTGTGGAGTCTTCTATGACAAGGTAGGTGGTTCCATGTTTAATCATTATTTGATAAATTAATTTTCAAGTTTAATTTGTTTAGAATGTTATTTAATTAATTGGTGTAGTGTGAAGTGAGTTTTCATTAGATTTTGATTTGCATCGAAAATTGCTAGTAGCCTTTTTATGTACGTGTGTGTTTTCTATTGTGAACTTTTATTTAGTTGTTAGTAATTTTTTTTGTGCGGTTGGATTATTATCTTGTGAAAGTGGTGAAAATAGTATCCTTGACATGACGTCGTGTGCATTTTGTCGTAAAAGAGGGGTTTGTGTTGGTTTAGTGGTTAATGCCAAGCGATTTCTTTCAAATTTTTTTTTTAAGATTTTATTTTTGGCTTGTTAAATTATGTGGTTTATGCATTTGTGTTTTTCATAGTGTAATGTTTTTCCATTAAACTACTCGGGTGGTGCATGTCACACTTTAAAATTTTATTTGAGTGTGTGCGACGTGTGAATGCGTTTGAACATATAAATGGTTACTTTAGTTTGTGAAAAGACATGTGACACCTTTTTTCTATTGCTTTATAATTTCTTCTATGGTTTACTTAATTATGAAAATGGTGCTAAACATGTTTGAAAAATGATTTAGTGTGTTCCGTATTTCAAAATAGTGTCTACGTGTGTAAGTGGTGGATTGTTTAGTGACGAGTGTCTTTTAAAGTGTGAAGATGATTTAATTGTGTATGTAACCAATGAAGATATTGTTTTGAAAAGATTTTGGTGTGCGTACGGTTTTAAAAGCAGATTTGAGTGTGAAAATTGTGATTTTGTGTGTGTAAGTACCCTGTTTGGATTTTATGCATTATAGTGACATGTTACAAGAACTTGAAACTTGTTTGAGCACAAACCAGGAAGCCCAGGTAGCTAGGAGGGTGGATTAGACTAGTGAGATAGTCTTCCGGAGGTGACTCGACCCGGTTTCACCAGTAGGACTGACGATTGCAACACTAACTAAACATATGATTTTCTAAGGGTCGTGGCCTTCTAAGCCACGTTTTCTGAGGGTCGTGGCCTTCTAAGCCACGTTTCACCAAGACACGAAGATCTAGGGACCCAATCTAGCTAACTCCTATGCGGCCCCTCCCGTATTAGTGCTCATTGGTTACCTTACGCTCATCAGTGTGACAAACTGGTTATTTTAAAAAGTGAATGTGTGTGTTTTAATTTAAGTTGTTCCATTTGAAACAGTTTTCTTTAATCCTGTTTTCTTTTAAACTATTCAAGAATTCATTTTCTTTTCTTTAGTTAATATTGAAAAAGTTTTTGTCATATAATGTTTATACATGGAACCTTTTTGTTGGGTGACGTCCTACTGTGCTCCTGGCTCACACCCTACATACACCTTCGGGTTTATGTAGGCCTTGTTCTCTGTGTATTCCAGGTTGAGGCATTGTGCTCAGTGATGGTGGTTCGGGTTACAGTTGGTCTTTTCATGCAGAGTGGTGTTGTGTGGCCTCTCTTTTGTCGGGAGGTTTGAGTAAGAGTTTTATTTTTCGCTGTCGTCTTTTCTTTTTAGTTCTTGGTTCGAGTTGTAGACTTTAAAAATATCGATAGTTTAAATACATGTTTGGTTGTCCTTTTTTTTAGTTTCAGTTTATTTGTCTGGATAATTGTTTTTCTGTCTTTTATTTCGAGTAAAATTGTTCCCACTTGTTACTTACGATACCCGGGCACTTGTTCCAGCCCGTGGGGATCGGGAACGCCCTTCGGGTCTTGCTGCGGGCCGGGTCGGGTCGCCACCGCGACGTGGCCTGGTTCATGACAAAGGTGATGGGGATCTTCATGTTTTTTGGATCTACTGTGGAAAAAATAATGTTTATGGAATATAAGCTATCATCTTGTGTGTTTTCCTCTATTGGGAATGAAGGTAATTGGTTTTCCCATTTTCTTACCTCTTTACGGTGTGGTTGGTATCCCTTGTGCTGGTTTTCTTTTTTTCCTCTAGACCCATATGATGTTACATTTTCCAATAATTTAATATAAGGTGTACCTTTACTTTCTAGACACACACACACATATATAAATATGTGTATATAATTTGACATAAATATTTAGTTGTATAAATAAACTTTTAATCATATTTATAAATAAAATATATTTTAAATATATTAACCATATATAAATAAAATTTAATTATCCATTTTATTTAAATTAAAAATGTGTCTATTTTAATTACTATATAAAAATGTATGGTTATGTATATATATATATTAATTTATACATGCACGTGTGATATATTTATTATCATAAAATTTACATGAAAATAATATATTTAAATAATTAATTTTAATAAATTGACTAAATAATGAATTTTATTACCTAAATGCGAGTAACATATATTTCGCAGGTGAATATGGATAGTCTTCATAAGTTTTTTTTCATTTAGAGGATAATAATGCATTTTCACTCTTTCTAAAATGGAATCTTCTTAACTTCTATTGTGAATCTCCCCTCCTTAGTCATTTATACCTCACCACTACTGTACTCAACACCGCCAATCTACCACAACGAATCACCAGATTCAACCATAGCCTCCACTTCATGATTGATGTTTGAATCAAAAAATCCACACAGAATCCTAAAAATACAATGGTATACCTAAAAAGCTCAAGGTGCTTCCCTATGAGCATGATTTCATGGGGAAGATTTCATGTTTTAGGTAAATAGAGGGAATGACCATTGTTGCACTATAGTGAGAAAACTAGTGGCAAAGGAAGGTGTTCTACCATCAAGATCTGCCACCACCGTCCACCACTATCAATTAGGAGTGGTATATTTTATTTATAACAATTTATGTATTTATATATAAATATATTCTTAAATTTAAATTTAATATATTTAAAAAATAAATATAATTATATAATTATATAATTATATTATAAATATATTTATAAAATTTTAATCAGAATGGAGCGAGAAACGAGTTAGAAACCATGTCCCTAGAAATGTTATTAAAATAAAGTAAATACACACAGAAAGAAAGACAATGAAGGAAAATGAAAAAAATTTGAAAAACCCACTGCCACCAAAAACTGATTCATGATTATTCACCTTATTTTGTGCCTACCAACCCTTCCTCATGAACCACCCTGATTCATCGAATGCCTACCTCTCTTCCTCTACATAAGAGCATTCCAAATACCAGTCTAATCAACCATACCTGGTAATTCCTCATAATCAACATGAGGCTCAGAGCCCTAAACTCGAATTTATTCTTCAAGTGTAGAAGATCCATGGATGCTACCAAATTCCTCAAAAAACACTTCCTTGTAGTTAGATCTGATAATAATATCATCTTAAGTAAGACTAGTATTACCAGGAACAATGTTTGGTGGGGGTATTGGTAGCCTCAATTTCCTTCTTCATTTCAAATCAAGATTCATCAACCCTTGCTCTGCATGATTTTGAGTCCTCAACCTAAGATAAATACTTCTCTATTTCCTTTCATGGAGAACAAATTAATTTTGGATCTCCCACATTCTTCTTTCCAGTCATCACTAATTGATTATCTTTGGGAGTAGTGCGGAAGACGATCTCTTAATCGTGCGGTTTAATATAAACAGGTAAGACGAGCCTAATAAGAGGTGTAGAATTCCCAAACTTTTGATAAGTGACTCTTTGGAATCCCTCTTCATCTACAACTTTAGTTATCCCATTAATTTTGGTAGAAATTAAAAAAAATTAAAACAGGTTGAGGGTCTAGGACCCTTTATTGAAAAAGAAACATGAAATCCTCTTTTGAAAAATGAGAAAGAGGTAACCCATTACAATGAACATGGAAAATTCCAAAAACACAAACCCGAATAAAGAAATGGTCCCAAGTGATCAAAAGAAAGAAAATACCAAGATAATAAAGTGAAAAAGATTCATCTCTCCCCTAAATGATGATGCAATAGTGAAATCGGTCAAAGAGAAAGTGTTTCCCCCGGCCAAAAATTTTCACCATGCTAGAAGTGCAATGAGGCAGATCACTCCTTCCACACACAAAAGGGCAGAGAGGAAAAAAGACACATCCTCTATTCCATCTTCAGTTCTCATACAAATAGAATATTTATAGGAGAGGTTAGAATGGGCCACCAGCACTTCCACTTCCTATTCAAATGAAATCTTATCCCATGATGCCTTTACAACTAGTGTTGACACACATTCTTCCATCTTTAAACATTCAATCATCACAATAGAAGTCCCATAATTCTTCTACCCAATATGAAATTACACAACTCTATAATATCCTCTTAGAGTGGATATATTGAATGCATCATCCCATTCTTTTAAGTAGATAATATCATCTCCTTTTCTTGTATATATTTCACCCCAGAATCCTCTATAGTCACCTTATTACAACGTATATATAGACCATCATCAGTCAGACGACCTATGCAATTAACATCAGAATGACCAACCATTTTACTGTGGGAACAATGTAAGTTCCTCTAAAAAATATCATTCAATTTTCTAGTATACTTATATAGAATATAGAAAAATGGCCATCTTCTATACTCTATAGAGAGTTTAATACACTGATCTGCAACCAGAAATATAACATATTCAATTATTATGGAGGAGAAATCAACCTCAAATAGGACCCTTGAAAATCACCCATAGAAAGACCATTCGATCTCCCTTCCAAACTTTATTGGGAACCCTAGCATCAAATAAATGTCCCACACGATATCAGGATTCCATAATAACCAACTATGTCAACAGATGAGAACCCATAGATGAGCGACTGATTTCTTGATATTCTCAGGATCAAAGAGAGGATCATAGTCTTATATTTCGAGGAAAACAGGTTTTAGAGGTACAATTTCATGACCCCATGACATAATATTAAGATCCATAGATGGGAATAAAATGTGATAAAAGCCTTTCCCAATAGAGACAATTTTTCATCCACTAAATCCTAAAAAATGCATGATACAAGTTCATAGATCATAAAATTTCAAGGGAATCTCCTCTTGTGAAATAAGAATTCACACAAGAATTGAAAACATACATTAATCAATCAACATTTCAAGGATCTAAGGATTCTATTTAAACGCATCCAATTTTTCATTTTGGGTGATTCAATTTGAACCAGAACCACCCTTGTTCTTTGAGAAGAAACACTGGTGTTGCGGTCATTTCTTCACATGAATCGAGGGCACTAAAGCCTTAATCCCCTTCAAAGGGAAAAAAAACCTTGTCTAAGATGAAATAATATATTGGATATAAGGTCATCTCACTATGATAACCTAGACTCCATGGCTATAATGATAGGTAATCTTGAGCTCCCACAAAGCATCCCTCACCTTTTATTTATACAATTTTAAATATAGCTAAATAATTATAATTACACACAAATATATATTTACAATTACAATTATACATAAAAATATTTTTTGTGAAACATTTATATAGTTATGAATAAATTTATATGGGATTCTACAACTGATTAAGAGTGTGAGCATCATGCCAGTTCTAAAAAGTCTTATTGTGTCGAGCAGTAGGTTCTATGTTATAATGATAAGCAATTTTACCATTAAAAAACCTCTTCATGTCAAACCCTATTTAATTCTTTCCAAATGCACTAGTATCTAGTTATCATCATAATTTCTTGTTACATATTTTCTAGGCCCGCAACACCCGCACCATGAAACCATATATCCAAGAAAGGGACGCCGAGGAACTCCTGAGATGAGAAATCAGTAAAATCACCAAAATACATTTATATTACACATGCCTAATCACCTTTAGAAAAAAATGGTTTTTACTCTCCTCTTGTTATTCCCAAAAACACAAATACCAATAATTTAGTTATATAATAGTAATTTTGATATTATCCTTAGTAGATACCACACTGCATGGTTCATTATTCTCTATAAAAGTAAATTTTACTGGGTAGGTTTCATATTGCACCATAGTTTCTCATCCCAAAATTTAGTTTGATTCTAAGAAATCACCTCCTTTTGGAAGACCCTCATAGAAAATTCCCTTTAATTGGAGGTCATAAAGATACACTAGTCTAGTTTTCTCTTCATGTCAATAAGATCAAAATATTCTTTCTCATTATGATCTAGGACAACCTTGATAAACATAGGGTACAAGATGGCCTCCCTAAAAGAAATTATGGAAGGGGAACATCTAGGGAAACTAATCTATGATCTATCTTAGTTGTGGTGGAAAAATAAAATATCACATTTCCCCATAATACATCGAGTAAAAGGTTTCAGTGTTGAGAATTGGGGAAAATCATGGTTCATAAAGGAGAAGAATTCCCCTTGACACCTCTGCACCCCCTCTCCATTTAGTATCCATGAACTTTCTACATAGGGTTTTCTCATCTAAGACTTCTAAAACCATCATTTTGTGTATGCAATAGAGAGTGTTAGTGAGATTTCTCACATTGATACCCCCTTCCTATATTGTCCTTGACATTCTAGACTAGGATACCCATTTTCTTTTTTCTATCCAAGAGATCATCCCTAATAAACCCAGCCATGATCATATCAATTTTTTTATATAACACTCTTTGGAACCTTAAGAGTTGGGAGTGTTGTATTGGTATGGGTGAGATAATTCAGTTAACCAATGTGATCCTACCTCTGAAGGATAAATAACAGTTTTTACAATTCAATAAATGAACCATGATCCTGATTACAATGTAATCAAATTGATGTATATGCAGCCTACCTAAAGAAATGGGGGAACCTAGGTACTCAATGAGGAAGCTTACTATATACATGTAAATACTATTTAATAATGAAGTAACACATCTATCCGAGCATCTATTTGAGATGTGGAGACTTCACTTTGCTAGATAGATTATATGTCTGCTCAAATGAAAATAATATTCAAGAACCATATTGATTACTCAGACTGATCTCTTACTATAATTCAAGAATATAATCATGTCATATGTGAACATAATATTGGAGATACAATGACGGCCCAACCTACTGTGGTATAGAAGAATATCTCTCTTTATCATGCTTCTATTAAAAATTTAACTGAGAACACCTTGGGAAATAATGAAATTTCTTGGTGATATGGTTTCCCCCAATCTCATCCCACAGGTTTCCTTTAAGAAGGCATGATTCCTCCCCATTAAGGATATTTCCATCCACAAGGAACTCCTACCCCTGAAAATTAAATATGAGGCCTATGAAGAATATCCCAAACCTGTTAACAACTAGATGATAAAGCTCCACTCAATTCTATCATAGGCTTTATCCATGTCTATTTTGATTTTAGTGTTTAAACCATGATCCATGAGGTTAATTTCTCTAACTACTTCTTTGTCTAGTGCTATGGCCCTTTGGATTGATTTTCCTTTAATGAATCCATGATTCTCCTTGGAGATCTAATGGAGAATATATAAGGATAGAATTATGCAAATGACACCTGCAAGTACTTTATAAAGAAAATTACACATTCTCACCAGACTCTAGTGTTGGAGGGTGGTAGGGTCCTTAATTTTGGGTATGAGAACTAAAGTAAAGGCATATGTGGCATGCGGAAGACTTACTCCTTAGAAAAAATATTGAATGGTCATAACCAGATCACTTCTAACCAGATTCCAAGATTCTTTGTAGAAAGGGACCGAGAAACTGTCTAGAACCATATCACTATTAGGATTAGGGCCCATCATAGCCTCATAAATTTATTTCTTATCATAGACTATTTTAAGAGTTCATTGTCCTGATTAGAGACAGTTTTTGGAACCACTTCTAGAAACCCAGTTTTCCCTCTCAGATACCCTTCCGACATACCTGGGTTAGGCCCTACAAGCAGTGTTTTAAATTGGGATTGAGCCATACCAACAATTATGTCCCGGTTTTTAGAGTAAGGTCAATCTATATAAATATATTTGTTCTTATGAGGTGTCATTTCTCCCAAATAAAAATAATGAACTAAGATTTAAGTAAATTGATTTTATATCATATTTTTGGAATACACAAAAACACACCCAAAGACCATATTAGTTTAGTGCCTTCGGAAACATAGAACAAAAACTTCTAGTCTAGTGAAAGATCTTTAATGAGTCCTATAAAGATCTTCCCCATTATTACTCCTAACTAAAACCTTTATTTATAACCTGGGGAAAAGAAAACATAAGAAAGGTTGAGCATAGGTATTCAGTATGGGTAAACACGGGATATATCAATCATATCATAATCATAAGTACGTATACATAATATTGAAAAATTTAATCATACATATCAACGATAATGAAATCATGTCATGGGATAAATTATATAAGTTCATCAAAGATCATATTACCATAAATAATAACATAACACATGAAATTTGAGGCGTACAAATAACCATAAAAGTCATTTCCATATTATCCAACGCTCATTTACAATACTAATATAGTGGAAAAATTACTTTACTAAACTGAGTTCAATCCTCATTCCAACCCTATATTACTAATCCATGTTTATTTCCCGTCCCATCCCAATATTACTGAACTTGGTTCACTTCACATTATACTCATGTTTATCTCAAAAGATATAAATCTTTACCCAATGCATTGGAGGAAGGTATAGGTCCCACCCATCACAAAATGAAAACAGTATATATGTGTGCTATAAGAACATAAATAATTCATCATATCATAACCCATGGAATAAAATGGGTTTCGTAAATAAAATTCCCTCAT
Organism: Viscum album; assembly: GCA_963277665.1. Classification (NCBI taxonomy): domain Eukaryota; kingdom Viridiplantae; phylum Streptophyta; class Magnoliopsida; order Santalales; family Viscaceae; genus Viscum; species Viscum album. Next base: position 426,177,773 of record OY728134.1, read on the forward strand.
AAACATATCCCAAGTACAGAAATAATTGGAATTGTATACATGAAAAACACCCCTATTAAATCAAAATTAACATCAAAACATGTCATTATATATGGAAAATAATTTTTAGATATTATTTGTAAATAATTCTTAAGGAAAATATCCTTTCTTATTTGAAAATGTTTGTTTTTCTTAAAATTCCACACAATTTTTAAAATAAAAAAATTTCATTCAAAATATCTTTATAATATTGTAAGGCAATCTTTAAGAAATAAGGTGTCATGAAAGAGGAAAAATCCATTCATGTTGTATAAGGTAAAAGAAAATATTCTTCTCATAATTTTATCAAAAAATACATAAAGTACTTTGTCTCAAAAATGAAAAAAAATATTCTATTCAAAACATGTAGTAAAATAAAAAAAGGTTCAAAATGAAATTAAAAATATATAGGATAATAGTAAAACTTTTTTGATTTTTTTAAAAACATTACATGGATGATAAATATTCCCCAACAGAGATTTAAAATGAAACTATCCCAAATATCTAAGTGATTATAAAATAAATACTTACCACATTATAATCAATAGAATCGTATACCCCTGTAATGAAATAAATTTATAAGGATATTAAAATACCATAATATTCTATATAAAACTCATAAAAATACATTTAATGGATATATATACACTATGTAGAATAAATAAGTAGTGTATAAGGAAAGTGTCTCATAGAAATAAAGGTAAGACAAAAATAATCCCTTACCATAAGTCTTGATTTCCTTTGGACACATTTGAACCTCCTGTATAATAATTATAAGTTTATTATATATCAATAATAGAACCATATTCATATATGATTTACTTATGAATTTATATTACTGGCATATTAACAATTCCATGTTAAAATTATGTCTCACGTAATAACCGCTTTTTTCATTCCTATTTTGACTTTTTATCCATGGTCCTATTATATAGATCATGATTTAATGAACTTGATAATGATAATAGTAACTCCCCGACCCTAGAAACCTGGAGACAGAGCATTAATTTAATATATTAGTATGATTAAAATAAATCAAATCCTAAAGTACATATTAGTTTATCAATTTTGGAAGATAAAATTATATACATGAAACTCATATTACATTGGGTAATGTAACAAAATACAATACATACCATAAAATAATAAATTACCTCCATGAAAACTTAATAAATGGTCTCTTCTTCATAATCGCTTGAAGGTAAAAAAATGAAATGGGTGAGCTCAAATGCTTAATAAGGTTTACATATAGTGTAATCATGAATCAATAATAAGTGAATCATAATAAATTAGACATGACTAATATGGAATGATGAATAAATGAAAACACATTCCATCAATAAGCTGAGAATAAATATGTATGAATAGATTTTTTCATAGTGAAAACATGAGGGATAGTAATAACTGAATAATTAATAAAGTGTATGATTATTATTTGGATTTCATTTATCTGAAACATGAACCACTATATCATTGATATGGTTTAAGTCTGTGGGTATAAACCTGTTTGATTTTTGGAAACAAACTCGAAGGGTTTGCCACCAACAGTTTCCTCATGAGACTTATCAATGCATTGAGGGGATATAGTGGATCCCATCCATCAATTATAGTCCAAATAATTCTTTATAAAAAATTTAATACAATAATAATATGCCTTATAAATATCAATATTGAGTAGAGGATACAGAATCATCAATATTTCCGTAGTTAAAGTAACATTCAAAATAAACACTGTATGTGAAATGATATAGGACTTAAGGAAATAATCATATCCATGATACAAAAAAATGGATATTTAAAAAAATTATAATTTTAAAGGAAAAATTCTCTCAAATGGGTATTAGATACACCACATAATAAATATTAGGTTCTCAATACCAGGTAAATCTCAATGAAATTCAAATTGAGACAAAGTACCTTACCGCGTTGTAATCAATTGAATCGTGTGAAAAAAAATTAATAATCACAAAATGGATCACATAATACCATGAATATAAATAGAATCATGATATTATATTTAAAATGGAATTATACATACACCACATATAAGAAATAAGTTTTGAAAAATGGAAATCACATTGAATTAAAAATGAGATTAGAAACCCCTTACCTTATGCCGGAATGTGTTCTTCGATTGATCTTAATAACCTGAATAATAAAATTTAGCTTCATTAATTAATATTACTAGAACTTCCTCTACATTAAATTGATATATTATAACCTTATTTTGTTTTTTCATTGCCTTTTTTAGGGGTTTAAGAGGTTCAATTTTATTGTTTTGGAAGCATTTTTTTCCTTTGTTTCCACGATTGGTTTACTTGTATTCATGAATGGAAGTTCATTTGAGATGTGCTTAAACATCTTGAATTGTTAATATATATTATTAGTATAATTAAATTGATATAAATGATCTTATAATTATTTTTTTATATACCATGATGATGACTCAGTAGATAAAAGTTAAGGATAAACGCTTGGATTAACTTGGCAGTTTTGTGCACAACGAACTTGTTTTGTATTATTATTTTATATAATGAGTGTGCAAGGATTAAAAATATTGAATAATATAAAATAAATATATTATTATCTGTTTAAACCATTAGAAAGTTTTTATGACCTATCTTGAAGATTTTAATGCAAATTGAAAACCCGGCTTCCTTGAATGTGATAAATTTACACATCTCGAACAGTGTTTTCATTTACAGTATTAAAGGAGGGAAAGGAAGAGATGGTGATGGGGTATTCCATTATCATAAAAACATTAAAGTAAATATAATTTACTTCAGTTGTCAAAACATTTGGATGGTAATAGGTGATAATAGAAAAAAATTACAAAGGAACCTTGAAAGAAAATAAAATAATTGAAGAAATGAATTTACCTCTTGAATATATCTTCATTTGAAAGCCTCTTTAGGGAAGCGAATTTGGTCTTTTGAGGAGAATAATGGATTCTAGAAGTTAGGGGGTTCTTAGGGAGATATTTTAGTAGAATTTAGGCATGTCTTGAAGCTTAATTGGTGTGAATAAAAGAGGGTGTGAGAGGTGGTATTTATAATGGAGGGGAGGAGGGTTTTCTTAATATTTTAATCATTAGTTTATTATTTTTCTCTAAGAAAATTAATTGTGATGATTAAATGAAAAAATAGTAATAAGTTAATTTGAGTTTGAACCAAGTGTGGTAACCTCAGCAGGACATCATCTATGACTCAATAAATCATGAGTTAGTATTTATCATAATTTATCATATTTTACTATTCACAAAAAATTTACGTATTTAAAAAAATACCCAAAATTAACCCTAACCATTTTTTGATGTGTAGAATCCAAAAATAAAATCCATTTTTTAAAAACATTTTCTTTAATATGATTTATTTAATTTTTAATTAAAATCATCATTTAATCGACAAATACCAACACTTAAAATATTCATCATCATTTTTAAGGTGCCTAAATTTTATTTACACATTCATGGGTATGGTTACCATTCATAAGAGTAATATTAATATTCATAAGGGTAAGTTAATATTCATAAGGTTAATTTAATATTCATAAGGGTAGGTTACTATTCACCAAAAATTAAGTTGATTCTATCAGACTCCAAATATCACCCTTATCACAACTGTGTATGTCCGTTTTTCTAAATTAAAAACACTGAAGTGAAAAATTTAAGTTTAATGGATAGGTTATGTCTATATCCTATAAATAACCATGTTTTGTTTCATAGATACTTAGTTCTTTATAAAATATAGTCTATCTAATGTATTTTATGTATTTAAGAGAAACATACCATAAAATATTTGGGGTGTTACATTCTTAACTCTGGAAATTTCTTCCTCAAAATTTTTCAGGTATATTGTTCTGTAAAAAGATGTGGGTGATTCTTATTCATAACATCCTATGGTTCCCAAATTGCTTCCTCCATTTTATGGTTTCTCTAGAGAACCTTTACTAGTCGAGTTGTTCGATTTCAAAGTACCCACTCCCTTGTGTCAAGAATCTCGATAGGCTCTTCACAGTATCACAAATCTGGTTCTAGCTCTATTTCTTCATAGGTGAGTAAATGTAGTGGGTATGGAATTTATTTCTTTAATAACAAAATATGGAACACATTATGAACTTTGGAGAGACTTGGTGGCATTTCTAAATGGTAAGATACATCTCTGATTCTTTCTAGAATTTTGAGCGGTCTGATGCACCTAGGGAACAGTTTTCCTTTCTTATCGAACCTTAAGACACCCTTCCATGGAGATAAATTTATAATGACATGATCTCCCACATGAAATTCTGAATACCTTTTCTTGTTTTCTGTATAACTCTTTTTCCTACTTTGTAATGCTTTAATATGGGCCTAAATTGACTTTACCTTTTCATTTGTCTCTTCGATAAGTTATAGGCCTATTGGATTCCTCTCACCAACTTCATCAAAAAAATTTGGAGTTCGAAAACTCTTTCCATATAATGATTTATATGGAGCCATTTTAATACTAGAGTGTAAACTGTTATTGTAGGAAAACTCTACCAAAAGCATGTATTGATCCCACATACCTTGAAAGTCAAGAGATCATGATCTCAACATGTCTTCTAGTGTTTGAATAGTCCTTTTTGACTATACATTGTCTTGGGGGTGATAAGAACTACTCATATAAATCTCAGTATCCAAATCCTTCTAGAGACTTTTCTTGAATTTTTATGTAAATTGGGGATATCTATCAGACACAATCAATAGAGGTGCACCCTGAAGTCTTACAACTTCATTAATATAAAGTCTTGTTAGGTTCCCAAGTGGTAAATCCTATCTTATAACAAGGAAATATGCCGATTTTTTGAGATGATCAACAATTACTCAATTGCATCATTCCTTCTAGGTATCATTGATAGTCCTATGAAAAATTACATCATAATGTCATCCCACTTCCACATATGAATAGGTAGAGGTTTTATGACCCCTCTAGAATTTTTTCTCTTTGCCTTCACTTGTTAACAAATTAGAAACCTTAACACATATTCAATAATTTATCGCTTCATGTTATCCCACCAAAAATGTTCCTTCATATATCTATAAATCTTGGCAGTACCAAGGTGTATAGATAAATTTGAGCTATTATAATCATATAATAGTTCCCTTTTTAGATCAGGTACTGATGGAATACTTAACCTCTTCCCAAATTTTAGAACTCCATCCTAATACACAAATTCCGCCAATCTTCCATCCTTAACAGATTTAATTTTACTTTTTATATTCTCATCATCAGATTGAGATCTTTTTATCTTCTCTAGTAAATATGTTTTATAAATCATTTTAAAGATGAAATATGTTTCCCCTTCATTAATAATTCTTATATCTATATTTAGTAGATCTAGTAATATAGGATCTCTCTTAATCATCATTTGGGTCAGAAGTCCATGATCTTTCTTTATTAATGAATTGTTCGCCTTATTTACCTTTCCTAGGTTGTAGTGTATTGAACAATCATAGTCATAGAGTAACTTGATCCATCTCCTTTTCCTCAGGCTGAGTTCTTTCTATGGAAAAATTTATTACAAACTCTTGTTATCCATATATATCTCATATCTTTCACCATATAGATAGTGTCTACATATTTTTAGAGTAAATATTATGGCTACCAGCTCAATATCATGATTTGGATAATATTGTTAATGAGTCCTCACTCTGCCTTTATACATAAGAAATAAATTTATCATTTTTCATAAGGATGCAACCAATCCTTTTATTCGATGCATCACTGTATATCACAAATACATCATTTTCATTGGGAAGATTCAAAATTGGATCATTGACCAATCTTACTTTCAAATCTTCAAAGCATTCTATACAATATTTCATCCATACAAACTTTACCCCTTTATGTGTAAGCTTGGATAGCAGGTTAGCCAGTCTGGTGAAATTCTGAACGAAACGCCAATAGTAACCTGCTAAGACAATAAAACTACATACCTAGGTTATGTTCGTTGGTGTGGGACACTCTTGTATTACCTTTTTCTTTTTAGAATCAATTAAGATTACATACTTAGAGAAAATATGGCCAAGAAAAACATGATTGAATCCAAAAATCACACTTTCTAAACTTCCCATATATTTCATTTATTTTAAGATTTTTTAGAATCACCCGCATGTGATTCTCATGGTATTCATAGATTTTGGACTATACCAGGATATCATCAATAAATACCAAAAAAAATTCATCAAGATATTCCTTAAAAATCACATTCATTAGATCCATAAAACTGAGGTTGCATTATTTATTCCAAAAGGAATTACTGTAAACTCATAATTCCCATACCTAATTCTAAATGTTGACTTAGGAATATCTTCCTTCCTCACAAATAGCTGATTATATCCAGATTGAAGTTTAATCTTCAAAAAATATTCGAATCCATGGAGTTGATCAAATAAATCATCAATGCGACGAAGAGGATAATTGTTCTTTGTTGTAATACCATTGATCTTCCTATATTCATGGCACAACTTCATAGATCATTAATTCTTCAGGAAAAAGACTACATGGGCTCCCCATAGAGAAACACTAGGGTGGATAAATCCTTTATCACTCAATTCCTCTAGTTTTTTCTTGATTAATACTAATTCCATAGTGTCCATTATATAAGGAGTCTTTGAAATTGGTCGTTCAATAATAATTAAATCAATAGAGAAATAAACTTCCCACTCTAGTGTATATCCATGTAAATCCTCCAAAAATTCATCATTGTATTCTTGCACAATAGGTACATCTTCAATTTGAATATCCATAGATGATTTTTTCCCCGCCAATAATTTCATTTAGAAGAGATGCTGATGGTGGATCTGGATAAGATCCATATGATGATGTTTCTACTATAAAGATAAGTGATTCTAAATCACTATCAAAAATTGAAAAAATTCTTCTTCTTGTAATAAATTTTCACATCATAATTTTAAATCCAATTAATACTGAGAATTATGTAAAATTCAATCATACATATGACGATAAAGTCAGAAACTAAAGTAAGTTTGTGTCTTGCAAATGGGACAGACTTTCATATCTTTATTGCAAATATTCTTACCTTAAGGGTTTTGATTGAAAAATCCATTATTAAATCAAATTGGAAATGCATAATTTTCTTGGAAAACTATGAAGACATAAACGAATGTGATGATCCAAAGTCAAATAATGCATTGAATAAGTTTGAGGAAACAATTAAAGTACCTGCCACCATATCATTAGGAACTTCAACCTCCACAGTTGTAATCACATAAGTTTTCCCTTTATCTCATGGAATTTTATGAGGAATGTTTCTTTGGTTCTTAGAAAACTCATTTTCATATTGTCCCATCTCTCTAAAATTTTATCTTTAAATATAATTGAATTATTTTATCCCCTTGCATTAATTAGATTGATGAACCTTCTCTCCAAACTTAAGTAAAACTCACATGACATTCAAGCATTTCCCAGGATAATTATTTCCACAGTTCTTTTATAATGGGAATTTCATCATTACCTTTTTCTTCTTTGGGGCTTCACCTTTTCCATGATTATCAGAGTATCTCTTCTTATATTAGTTTCCCATGAAAAAAAATTATAGAAAATTCTTTCTTTTTTGTGATGGAACTTAATACGATTTCACCATATGATGGAAATGTTTGAGAAGCCAGTTCCCTTCAAAGACTTATCTTAAGACCTTCAAAGAAATGATCAAACTTGTCTTCCGAATCACATATATAATCTATAGAATACCTGGCTAATCTTGTGATGGTAGCCTCATACTATGTGACACTCTCTTCTTCCCTTTTCTTTCGGCTAAGTAATTTCATCTTCAATTCATTTCATTGCTCAAGAGGGAAATATTTTTCAAATAACATTTTCTTAAAATTCATCCATTCCATATCTTTTATTTCTTCTTCCCCTATGGTATTATGAATCAAGGACCACCATTGATTAGCATCACCCTTGAGATAATTTACTGCTAGTACTACCTTTTCATTTTCATTGAATCTTAAAGCATGGAATATCTTTTCAAGGGACTTGATCTAATTCTTAGCTATAACAAGGTTAGTATTCCTTCTAAAATATGGGGGATTCTATCACATTAAAATGACCCAACATAGTTATTTCAAGGTTATTCATCACAGCCTAAGTAAGTTCTCCCAATATGGTCATGATCTAATCTGCTCCAACCCTGACTCTTTTAACTTGCTCAGTGGGGAAATCCATATATTTTCTGTGGGTATTGACTCCCCTTCTTCCATTAGGCATACTAAACAATGTAATACACTAAATTAGGTCATGATTCATAATTTACAATTAGAAAATAATATAATTTCAAAATTTATGAAAATCTAATCTCATAATCATAAACATGGTTTCAATTTACTTTTAAATCCTTCATGATGGTTTGTAAAGAAAATATTAATTATCATAAGAATATCCTCTCGGAGTGTCAAACCAGGTGTGTAGTAAGGCTCGTTTTCATGTACCATCATATCTCATTTCAAGCCTAAATCTCGTTTTATCATTTGTTACTCTTAGGTATATTTGTGCCAGAACCACGTCCACTTGTAGTATCAAGAAAGATATTTGTTTCTAGGAAGACCCACATAATCTCTACTTTACCAAAATTATAGGATTTTATTAAATGATTATTCTCAAAGTATATATTAGTTTTATTTCCTCTAAACTATGTTTTTTAAATATATTTTCTAAGGTTTTTTCTAAACTTCCTCAAATATCGACTGTAACGCCCCGACCCCAAAAACCCAGAACCTATGCATTACTTTACAATATCAGCATGATAACAAGAAATTATATCCTGAAGGAATGATTAGTTTAGTAGTTTTGGAAGACCATATTTCATATAAGAAACTCATATTACGTTAGGGAAGGTAAGAAAATACAATACATAACAAAAACTAATACACTGCCTCCATGAAAACACAATAAATGGTCTCTTATTCATAACCTATTGAAGGTAAAAAATGAAATGGGTGAGCTCAAATTAAAATTAAGGGTTACATATAATGCAATTAGGAATCAATAATAAGTGAATAATAATCAATTAGACATGACTAATATGGATTGATGTATAAATGAAAACACTTTCCATCAATAATATGAGAATAAAAATACATCTATAGATTCTCTCATTGTGAAAACCTTATGGATAGTAATAACTAAATAATTAATAAGGTGTATGCTTATTATTTGGATTCCATGTATTAGGAACATGAACCATTATACCATTGATATGGTTTATGTCTGTGGGTAGAACCCCATCAAATTTTTGGAAAAAAACCTGAAGGGTTTGCCGCCAACTGATTTGTCTCATTAGACATGTTGATGCATTGAGGGGCTATAGAGGGCCCCAACCATCCCTTCTAGTCCAAATAATTATTCATACAAAGACTTAATACAAGAAAAATATTCCTTTTAAATATCTATATTGAGTATATGTTACAGATTCATCAATATTTCTATAGTTAAAGTAGCATTCAAAATAAACACCATATGTGAAATGATATACGGTTTAAGGAAATAATCATATATATGATCCAAGAAAATGGATATTTAATAGAATTATAATTTAAAATTAAAAATTATCTCAATGTTATGTAGATACACCACATAATAAATATTAGGTGGTCAATACCAAGTAAGTCTCAATGAAATAGAAATTGAGACAAAGCCCCTTACCACATTTTAATCAATCGAATCATTTGAAAAAAATTAATAATCACCAAATGAATCATAAAATACCATGAATATAAAAATAATAATGACATTATATATAAAATGGAAGTATATTTATACCACATTCCAGAAATATGGGGCGAAAAATGGAAATCTCATGGAATAAAAATTGAGATGAGAAATTCCTTCCCTTATACCTGAATGTGTTCTTAGAATGATTGTAATGAACTGAATAATAAAATTTATATTCATTAATTAATAGTTCCAAAACTTCATATAAATTTAATTGATATATTATAACGTTATTATGTTCATTAATGGAATTTTTTATGGGTTTAATAGGTTCAATTTTATTTTTTTGGAAGCATTTTCTTCCTTGGTTTCTATGATCAGTTTACTTGTAATCATGGATGGAAGTTCATTTGAAATGTGGTTTAACATCCAGAATTGTTAATATATATTATTACTGACATTAAAGAGATATGAGTTATCTTATAATGTTTTTTTCCTATACCACGAGGATGAATCATTAGATAAAAGTTAATGATAAATGTGTGGATTAACTTGGTGGTTTTGTGCACAATGAACTTGTTTTGTATTATTATTTTATATTATGAGTGGGTAAGGATTACAGAAAAATACATAAGATAAATTAAATTTATTATCATCTATTTCAACCATTAAAAAGTTTTCATGTCTAGTCATGAAGTTATTTATGAAAATTGAAAACTCGTCTTCCTTGAATACGATTGATTAACACATCTCAGACGGTGTTTTCATTTATAGTATAAAAGGAGGGGAAGGAAAAGATAATGATAGAATTTTCCATTATCATAATAGGATTCTAGTACATATAATCTATTGTATTTTTCACAACATTTGTATGAGAATATGTGAGAATAGAAAAAATAACAAAGGAATGTGAAAAAAAAACAAAAGAATTTAAATGAGGAATTTACCTCTTGAACCTATCTTCCTTTGAGCGCCTCTTTAGGGGAGATAATTTAGTCTTTTGAGGAGACCAAGGGATGATAGACATTGGGGATGAGGTTAGGGAGAGATTTACGTAGAATTTAGGGAAGGATTGATGCTTGAGAGGTGTGAATAAATGAGGGTGTGAGAGGTGGTATTTATAGTGGAGGGGAGGAGTGTTTTCTTAATATTTTAATCATTAGTTTATTATTTTTTCCCTAAGATAGTAAATAGTGATGATTACATGACTATAAATAGTAAAAAGATCATGTGGGTTTGAACCAAGTGTTCTTACCTTAACAAGACATCATCCATGAATCAATAATTCCTATATTTAGTATTTATCATAATTTATCGTATTTTACTATTCACCAATGATTCCAGTATTTCAAAAAAATCCCAAAAATTCACCTTAACCATTTTTCAGCATTTAGAATCCAAAAATGAACTCCATTTTTTCAAAATAATTTTATAAATATGATGAATTTAATTTTTAATTAAAATCATCATTTAATCGAAAAATACCAACACTTAAAATATTCATCTTCATTTTTAAGGTGCCTAAATATTTTTTACACCTTGATGGGTATGGTTACAATTCATAAGATTCATATTACTATTAATAAGGTTAAGTCACTATTCATAAGGGTACGTTACTATTCATAAGGGTAGGTTACTATTCATTGAAAATTAAGTTGATTCTATCAAACTCCAAATATCACACTGATCACAATTATGTATGTCCATTTTTCAAAATTGAAAATATAGAAGTGGAAAATTTAAGTTTAATGGATAGGTTATGACTATCTCCTATAAATTACCAAGTGTTGTTTCACAGAGACTCAGTGCTTCATGCAATACAGGCTACCTAATGGATTGAAAGTATTTAAGAGAAACATACCATAAAATTTCTGGAGTGTTATAATAATCATGATATATAATATATATATATATATATATATATATATATATATATTAAACATATATGTATTCATAGTTGATCATAAAATTTAGAAATAGAAAATAAAATCCACTGGTCATGGAGATGGTTAGTCGTGCGAATGCATAAAAGTTATTTTAATTTTCTTTTTCGGTTAAAAGAAAGGAAAATATCTGATATTTTTATCATTACAGAATAATATTTATGTCATATATAACATATATATTTATAAAATACATCCTTATTACCAACCATGTGAAATGTAGTTGAATAACGAATAACATTGCATTGTGGTTATGGTAAGCCATATATACGCAAGAGAGATGTTTTTATTTTCCCAAAATATTTGATGGTAAAAAGTTGGAAATGATATTATCATTACATAAGTATAATTATAAGATAAATATAATATTAACTAATTCTATACATCTATAAAATTATCCTGTAATTGTGATCATGGAGATTGAATCACACCGCATTGTGGAGACAGTGGGTTGTACGTACACACAAGTGATGATATCATTCTATTGATAGTAAAAAGGTAAAGAAGTATACGGTATATATTTTGTTCTAGAATCAATATCATGATATAATAATCATATATATTTATTATTAACATCATTACACCCATCCAAATAAAGTGGTGATAAAAAGAAAATCGCACCATGACATGGAGATGGTAGGTCGTATGTACACACATGGGGTGATTTCATTTTTCATGGGGTGGATAAAGGGTGGAATATGGTTTTTACATAATCATAATAACATATCATAATATATAAGATACTATATTTATTACTTTATGATATAAAAAAATAGGAGGAGGAAGTAGAAGAAGAAATTTTTTTGAGAGAGTCGGTAAAGGGGATTACTTCTTCTTCAGTGGGATCCCTCTAGATCTCCACTAAGGGATACTAGTGTTGGTATTTTCAGAATAATATGACATCAATTACTTTGATAATAATATTAGGAGGAGAAATGGTAATGATTTTTTTTATCTATAAGGCTCAATGTTGTGTGAGGAAGTGAGGAAGGTGGTTCCCTTTTATAAGAGAGGGGAGGGGAACTCTTGGAATCCTTTAAAATATTAAATTAATAAAAATTTATTTTAGATTTCAAATTTGTAAAAAGTGAGTTATTTAGAATATAATATTATTATGGGTCTAATTCCTCAAAAACAATGAATTTTAGACATGTTTAGGTCACATTATTAACCTTATTTTTACCATTAACCCTTAGTTAAACCCTGTATCTCTTACCATGACAGCTTTTCTATTTAATCTTTCAGGTTAATATACTTATTATAAAATTCCAAACGAGCCCCAAATTGATCATTGATGACATATTTACCATTATTATATTTATTTTTCCTAATTTTAAATTTTTATAAATTTTATATCATTTAATAAAATATTTTTTTTAAAGTATCATTTATGTCAATTTTGATACTATTCATTATTTGTCTCTTTAGAAATGTCATAAAAACTTGATAACTTTGAACCAAAAATTCTAATATATCACTAAAATGACTAAGTTATCTAAAAAATTATTGGATTTCATTAATTTATTCAAAATATTTTTATTTAAATATTTTTAATATCATTTATTTGATATTTCTATTAATGAAACAAGTATTGCGTCATTATTATGAAAGCCATTAATTAAATAATTTCTTCTATAAAAATTATAAATAAATTATAACGATAAAGATAAATTTATTTTAATTAAAATGAATATTTATAGTTAAATTTATCTTCTGTATAAACTTTTATTTAAATGTAATACTTATTAAAAACATGAGTATAATATTTTTAACTTATCTTTAAAAAAAATATTTTAAATGTCATATTCTTACCCAAGTGAGTTAAAAGGTTGTAATTTAGGCCTAATATTGAATTTTTTTGAAACCCACTTATGAAACGAAATTATTACAATTATTAGTGTAATTTTATAATATTATAATATTATTTTTACCTTTAATTGCCTTATTTAGTGTTGTGTGAAGTGAAAAATATCAAAAATAATAATTTTTTTGGAAAAAAATTAATTCACAAAATTTCAAGGTGTTACATTCTACCAACCTTAAAATGAATTTTCCCTCAAAATTCATCTAGATTGTCAATTTTTTAATACTTGAGAGTTATTTTCATAGAAACCCACATAATAATAATTAATACTAAAACTTTTTAAAAAAAATAAATGTTATAAAAATAACAGTTTCCCAATGTCACACATAACAAGGTTTCTTCATAGGAGAACATCGGTGGAATGTGAAAACATGGGAATGAAAGAGAAACCCTATTATAAAGTTCTCATAGAGAGTAATAGATAACTTGGTCAGGAGAAATTTAACCTTCACAAATCCATAAATTTGGGATTATCTAAGGGGCCACTAGATTCATCATAAAAGAAGTTACAAGGATGATATTTTTGGTTTCAAGATTCTTTCCCTAGATTTGAAGAATTTTTCATGAGAAGAAATACTTACTTGATTTCATCACAATCTCACCATTGTTCTTCCCTTGAACAATTTCCACTTTATCTCTTATTCCATGAAATTAAGGTGAATTTTTCAACCCATAAGTACTAAAAAATCCTGAGATCCATAAATAGAATGATGGTTCATTCCATATTTCTTTAACAAAACTAATTGTTAGAAAAAGTTATGAAATAATCATATATCCCCCTATTGTGATATAATACTTTAATCTCACAAAGTTCATATGAATTTTAACTTAAAATGTACATAAATGGGTAACCTTAAAATCCTTCCAAAATCTGAAAATCCAAAAAATTAGAAAGAGGATCATTAAATCAGCTTAACATTTATTCCTCCTATATCATAAAATAGCTCTTGGTTGTCACATTACAAACATGTGAATACCTTCCTCATGTATTCCCTTGAAACATGTTAATATCATAAATTACCATACATAATTTTGAAAAACATGTATGATTACTTATTCTAAAGATTATTGGACATATTATTTAAATCCATGAAGTTTTAACTTCAACCATGATAGCATAATCCACTTATAAATAAATCCTTAATTAGTTTCAAAGTAACCAATATCATCCAATTTACATATTTATATCTAATATACAATTATCCAAACATCATAAGGAACATACATCGGGTAACCTTTCCTTAATATTGTGTTCTCAAAAAATATCACCTTACCACCTCAATCACTATTAATGATTACTATTACCATTCAACATATACATTCAATTACTTAAGGAAAAAATAAAGTGGAAAATCCTAAGATGTTTCATTATTCTATAATACCATAAAAATACTTCTACAACACTATTCATGATAAACATGAAATCATTCAAATATCTTATTAAACCATTGAAAAATCATCATCATTTTATTCCTTAACACTTATTTCATATCATATATCATTTATAGTCTCTTCATATTCATAAATATAAACACAACTCATATGACCATGTTGATTCTATTCATGATATTTTCCCTTAAGGTATCAATTTTCATAATTACCATACATTACACATTTAAAAAATTTAATTATCGTTGATTCCATAACAATACCATTATCTTTGTCCATTGTTTTAACTAAAACTTTACCTTTTAAGTTACTTTATTTGTGTACTTATTTTACATACCCAAATCATATTCCATTTCCTTTGAGCATTCTTTTTGGTGCCTCTTCCCAATTGATTTTCATGAGGAAAATTGAACTTTATTTCAAATGTGGTCATCATGAAAATCCATATTTCTCTAATTAAATTTTGTAAGAAACTCATAATATTTGAGACTATTAATCATATTATGTGATTTTTGATTAGGAATAATAATGATGTTTCACCTTCCAAATCCCATTTCAATTGGTTTCTCATAAAGAATATCATTCCATTGTCCATTGCATTCTTTATTAACATGAATCCTATCATTTTCATCCATTTTATAAAAACCAAAAAGAATAGTGTGAGAGACAATAATCATATTGGGGAGACCACATAACCAAGGGAAATTATATTCAATATATAAAATCTTAGGTTTATTCCTAGTTTATCCATGATCATTACCAAAATTCTTGGATTTTAACCTATAGATAGATTTATCATTAAGGACATCTCGAGAGATATCCTTAGAAATATCTCTAGGGATTTTACTAAAGATTTCACACCCTATTTTCCAAAGGATGACTAAACCTTTACGCTAATACGAACTATAACCACCCAATATTAAAGTATAATGGATATTATATTATATTTTTGTAACACAAAAAAAATTCCAAATATCGTATTATTTTAGTTCTATTGGAAACATGGAGCAAATACTTCTAGTCTAGTGAAATATCTTTAATTTTTTCCATAATCATTTTCCCCTTTAAAACTCCTACCTAAAACCTTTATTTATAACCTTGGGAAATGAAAACCTAAGAAAGGGTGAGCTCAGATGATCAGTAAGGTTAATAATTGTATATATCAATCATATCATAATCATAAGAACACAAATAGATAACATAAGACATAGAGTTTTTTTAACAGACATATGAATATAAAATCATTTCCATATTATCCAAGGCTAATTTCAAAGACCATCACATTCTACAAATTACTTTACTGAACTCAGTTCACTCATCATTTTAACTATGTATTACTGAACCGGGTTTACTTCTTGTTCGAGCCCTATATTACTAAAATGGGTTCCCTTACCATTAAATTCATATCTATCTCATGATATATAAATCATTACCTAATGCATTTTAGAGAGATATAGGTCTCACCCATCAAATAATGAAAATCATACATATTTGTTTCAGAACATCATAACTCACGCATCATATCAAAACCCATGGAATAAAATGGGTTTCATAAATAGCATTCCATCATTAACATAATCCAACCATATGAATAATAGAGATATTATACCTGAAAAATATTGAAATTAAATAAGAATTAACATCAAATATTTTCATTCTAGTTGAAAAATAATTTGGTGTGATTATTTGTAATTAATTCTTAAGGGAAATATCCTTTCTTATTTGAAAATGTTTCCTTTTCTTAAAATTCCACGAGATTTTTAAAATAAAAAAAATATTTTAAAAAATTTATATAGTATTTTAATGTAATATTTAAGTAAATAAGGCATCATTATAGTGAAAAAAACTCATTCATATTTTATAACTTAAAATAAAACATTCTTCTCATACTTTTTCCAGGAAATTCATGAAGTACCTTGTTTAGAAAATGAAAAAAAATATTCCTTTAAAACCACATACTAAAAGTAAAAATGGGTAAAATTGACCTTAAAATTTAATTTGAGAATAAAGTTTTTTAATTTTTTTGAAAACAATGGCATTGGTGATAAATATTCTCCAACAATAACTTAAAACAAAACAATCCAAAATATTTAAGATATTTTGAAATAAATACTTATCAATTTATAATCAATAGAATCATATGCCCCATGAAAGAAATAAAATTATAAATACACTAAAATAACATAATATTCTGTATAATACTCATAAAAACACATTCATGGGTTGTATATACACTACATAGAAAAAATAAGTAGTGTATAAGGCATGTGTCTCATAGAAATAAATTTGAGAAAAAAATAATCCCTTACCTTAGGTCTTGACTTCCTTCAAACACGTTTAAACATCCTTTATAATAAATATCAGTTTATTATAAATCTATAATGGAAAATATTCGTATATTATTTACTTATTAATTTATATTACTCGCATATTAACCATTCCATGTTAAAGTTATGTCTCGGGTAACAACCGCTTTGTTTTTCATTCATGTTTTGACTTGTTATCCTTGTTCCTCTTACATAGGTCATGATTTCAACATATCTAGAATGATAATCATGATATAGATATCATATATATAAATACATATTCATTATATATTTATTCATATTTATTCATAAAAATTATAGATATAAAATATAATACATTCTTCATGGAGATGGTTGGTCGTACATTAGCATGAACATTGTTTTTCATTTTCTTGTTGGGTCAAAAAATTCAAATTATATGATATAATTATCATTAAAAAATCATTTTTATTTTATATATATCATATATATACTAATAAAATTTATCCTTATTACCATCCATATGAAATATAGGTGAATAACTAGTCAAGTCGCATTATGGAGATGGTAATCCATACAAATGCATGAGTGAAATTATCATTTTCCCAAAATATTAAATTTTAAAAATGAAGAGATGATATTATACTTCCATAAGTATATTTATATTATAAATATAATATTTATTCATTATATACATTTATATAATTATTATTTAACAGTGATCATGGAGAGTGAATCTGTAATGCCTCGGATTTTCCATGTATTATTTTTATATAATATATGGAATTATTTCGAGACCAAGCGTGGAGACGACACATCATTCTAAGGCCTGGTGATCCTAGAGTGGTGGTTTGATATTTTTTTAAGTTAATTGAGTCTGCGTGTGTGTGTGTGGTTGTGGCAGTCTCCAAATGGATGCCCAGATTAAAAATCTGAGGGCACTTTTGCATTTGGGATAAATACTTTACCTATGAACCGGCCTAATCTCGACCGGCGCAGGTTGAGGGAAAAAATAAATTTTTTGGATGTTTTAAATAAAATAAAATTAATATTTTATTTTATTTTATTTGTAAACGTTCAATGCAGCGCAACGATGGGGTAGCTGTTTCAATAATGACACAACATAATCACTCTGAAACAGCAACGCTAACTCATTAATGACGCAGCACAACGACAGTGAATTAGTGTGATAGAACATTGAAATTCATTCCCTCATTTTAATGGGTAAATGAAATTTTGGTCATTGGAAAAATATTGAGAGAAACTCTAGAGAATTATTTTAGCTTTGGGGAGAACTATTGACAACAAATGATGATGAATCAAAAGTGTGAATCATTGCACCAATGGAGTTGAAGGATCTCGGCGATGACGGTAGCACGATCCCTTCATTAGTGATTGATCCATCCTCATGGTAGGGGTTATGTTTTAAATTATTTCTTACCCATTCATTAAAATAAAACTATGAACGTGAATAAACCCACGAACTGGTTGACTCGCGCATCATCGTTCTTACAGGACAGATTTTATTTATCGGGTTCGTTCCTAGGGATTCTTTTTTCAGGGTTGAATGTTTTTAATTTTCCTCATTCAAACCTTATAATGTTAGAGGATTAATGTTGTGATGAACAATGAAGGAGGTATGTTCCTCTGTTATTTTGTTTTCTTCCTCCCTCTTCCCCAGGTTCTTCATGTTCTTTGCAAGGATACAAACGAGGAATCATTGTGCACCTGTTTCTTAAAACAATGATCCCAAAACAAAGATCTGGCATCGTAATGACCCAACGGAGGTGCCAAAGCAATAGAGGATGATGAATCGACATGGTTTGGGAGTTCTTGGTCTTCGAGTGTTCTTTGTGTGGGTTAATCATAATGTGTTTTTGAGGCTGATTGAAGGCCCGAAAGTGACAAAATCGGCTTTGTGGTGTCGTGGTGACCTAAACCCTTGAGTTTTATGGTGATCATATAGTCAGATCAAAGAACAAAGCAACATGGGAGGTGAGCCATTAAAGACTATCGATTTTTTAAATTTATGAAGAACATATCTTGTATCCTGAAGAAAACATCGTATGGGATCGCCTCAGTGGCGAATAGGGTTCCGCGATGTAGGAAGCGATGACACGACATGTTCTCTAAAGAACACGACATGTGGTTCCTTACATGGGAATCGCAGTGTATCTCAAATGATATATAGACATGGGGTGGGGTACACGTCCATGTACACCTCCACATAGCCAGACCAGGCCGCCTGTAAGGGTTACCCCATGTACCAGTTACATAAGATGACGTACATGGGTTGAGCCCATGTACGGACACACAGTCCTGCACACAGAGTATACCTTAGTTACTCAGAAACGGAGTGTGTTCCACCCTACACTCTATGTACATGCCTTTTTACATGGTATGTTCCCTCTGACTTGGTCCATTACACACAGGCAGTACCCGGAGTCACGAGATACGGCGTGTGACCCCTTCTACATGTTGTGTACATCCTGGAAACATGGAATGATCTCCTTGTACAATATTCCATGGAAAACTTTCCTTTGGTTTAGTGCCCCTTTTTCTCATTCCCATAATGTTCGGGTATCGTTTCCATCCATAGAAGTATGATCCCTTCAGTAGGACTTTCTGAGATAGATTCAGGCTTCCCTTCGGGAGACCCGGAGCGGGATCCTCTATCCATTTTTTACCCTAGTTAGAGTCAATTATCAACGTGACTAATCCTAAGGGATGCCAATACTCTACCTATCATATGAATCCAGATGAGTTTTGATATCTAGAAAGGCCCTGGAAGTGATCCTCATCTGTGTATCATGATCTTTTCCCACTCAAGAGTGTGTTCTCCCAGAATGAGTGTATCTCTCTCTCATAGCTTTTCCTGAAAAAAAATTACTTCTCAAACGGACATCATCAGAGCTATCTAACTCATGGAGTGAGTTCCCTCAGACGAGTACTTCGTGGAACCTTTTAACTGAATCCCTAGCGTGGGAATGTGGTTGTGTGACTAGTATCTAGACTATGGGTTTGGGTTTCGAGTATATATGGATTGTGTTTATCTTACTATATGTTTAGTATACATATATTTTGTCGAGATTACTATACCTTTACCTTGTATATTTCTTTTTGGTTTTCAGGGTCCCCTACAGAGTATTTCTAAACTCACCCCTAAACGGGATTTTTCCACACGTGTTGTGTCTTGTGTAGATGAGTGACCTTTTGATGGAGTCTAGGGAGTAACAGGACCAGGCCAAGCTTTATGAGTTCCCTATAGGTCGAGGTTTTCCTACAGATTCGAGTAGAAGTCCCAATACCACTTTTTGCTAACCAATTGGACTTTATAGTTTGTAGACTCTTTTTTTTCATGGGCTTGTATTCTAGACCAGTTTTACTTTTCGCACTTTACATCTATTGTACTATGTTGGTTTGGTTTAGTTGTATGAATGTATTTTGTTCCTTAGTGTTTTTTTACATTTCATCATTTGTTGGATTAGAGATGTGTGCATGTGTATAGGTACTTAGGAAATTCTTCCCATGTTAGTGATATACCTACTCGGTGCTAGTCACCATCTCTTGGTGTAACAGCCCGAGATTTTATAAGATATATTCTTTTTAATTTCTTTCATATCCTCTGTTGTATGCTACACCAAGATTATCTTGCGCTATAGGCAACACTATATTATCTTTTAGTATACACAACACTAATCTTGGATCGTGTTACACACAATTTCATGTTCGTTTGATAGAAAATTTTTTATGCAAAATTGAGTGTATATATATATATATATTCAATGTATAAATGAAATATGGCTAGAATATATTATACACAACAACAAATGAATCTTTCACTACACGCAACCCTAAATTGTCTTTCATTACATGCAATCGCGACCTTCCACGATAGCGTGTGTTGTACGCAATACCGAGTTTCACTAAACAATGATATGTTATTAAAATATTATATAAACTAGCCATTATGAATAGTAATACCCAATTTTTGAAATTTTATAAATTTTATCTTTCAAAATGGACTTCATTTTTTTATTCGGAATATAGAAATTAGCCTAGGGTGAAGTTTTGGTATTTTTCTGAAAACTTTCAATTTTTGATGAATAGTAAAAACACTAGATTACTATTTAAAAACCAACTTTTTATTTAAATAATTATTTATTTTATTTAAATTTATTTTAGGTAAAAATTGATACATAATACCTATATGAGTTCAATTTAATTCATTTGAGTCATTTTATAATAATTTTAGATATATAAAAATTTTATTGAACTTTTCACCGTCTTTTACCCACCTCCTAGGAGAATTTGAAAATCTACATAAAACTTAATTTTTTGGCTTATGTGAGTGGAATTTCAAAAATCCTAGAGACATGGTTAATATCAAGGAGTAAAATGTGGTTCAATAAGATAAAAATAATTTTTCTGAATAGTAACTTTTTACTTTTATTTACCACGGTTAAAAGAGTATAGGGTAATTAAGGGAAAAAATGATATTATTATTACCTTAACAAATGTCCTAATTCTATTGGATAAGTATAATTAGACCAGAAACAACCTTAGAAATAAAATATGACCATTTAGGTCCACTTGGATTTGATGAGGACACTTATTATTATTTTATTTAATGAAGCGTTAAAATAGTTAAAATCAAAGTTTAATAACTAAAACATTTTTAATATAGGGTTATACATAAGATAAATTCGACTATAAATATTCATTCTGAATATAAAAATATTTCCTACATAATGGTATTTTATTTATAATTTTTAGACATTAAATAATTTAATTTATTTATGACACAATGATGATGTAATAATTACCTTATTAATGAAATATTAACATAATTGATGTTATAAATACCCAAATAAATGTAATTTGAGACTTTTATGAATTACACTAATTTTATAGGATCATTTGACATTTTAGTATGGATTAAATTAACTTTGTTCGAACTAATCATGTTGTTAGTATTTTCACAAAAATCAATTACCAAATAGTGTCAAAATTGAAATAAAATAGTTTTCAAAACAAATATTATAATATTAATTGTTATTATATTCTTAAGAATATAAGGTTTGAGAAAATTACTTATATAAGGTTATATATATTAATAATTAACCACTTGGGGTTCGTTTTTCTTGTTATTGTAAGTTTATTAACCATATAGTGTAAGAAAACAAGAAGACATGGTAAAAGTTAAATTATTTAACTTAGAGTTAAATCTAAATGACAGGGTTAACATAGTAACCTAAACTTGTCTAAAACCTATTTTTTGAGGGTATTTCGACCCATAAACACATTATCTTCTAAATAAATAAATTTTGAGCTATTATAAAACGAATATGAATTTATTATAAAATAATAGTTTAATTTTTTTCAAAAGTGCCCCTCTCCTCCCTTATAAAAAGGGCACCCCTTCCATCTTATCTTCACACCCTTTTGAGCCTTTCATCTCAGACAACCCCTGCCCATTTCCCTTATAATATTTAATATAAGAATTATAGAGGTTCTGGTCTCCTCAAAAGACCAACCCTAGTGCCTTAAGAGGAGGTTAAGAAGAGGCGCATCAAAGAAGAGGTAATATCCTTTAGCGATTCTTTCCAATTTATTTCTTCTTCTACTTCTTCTTCTTTATTAGTTTCATAATAAATTAATAACATCAGTATCACTCATATACTTATATGTTTTTATAAATATGAAACAACCCAATTTAATCTTCTATCCATCCTACGGAAAACGAAATCACCGCGCCTGCGTACGTACCGAATACCGTCTCCACGCAGTGGTGTAATCTGTTTTCCACCACCACCTTAATTGGATGGGTATAATGGTGTAAATAAATAACTATATATTATTATTTTAAAGTGATATTGATTATGAAATATTATACATACACTTCAATACAATTCCATGATCATGGGAATGATATCTCGCTCGTGCGTACGTATGGACTACCGTCTCCATGAACGCGATGAGATTCATTTTCCATGATTAACCATTCAAGTATGATTATAAAGTAAATATAATAAATAATCATGAAATATATAACATAATAATGATACTGGATATATGTACATATATGTTTGATTTACTTAATTTTATTTAATTCAATAAGGAAACGAAAATAGCGTCCATGCGTACGCACGACCTACCGTCTCCATGAACGGTGTATTTCATTCCATTTATCGATCTATCATATATATTTATATAATGAATATCTATTATATATAAATCATGTTTTACATTCTTGAATTAATTAAATTTGGATATAAGTAATAATATCAAGAACAACATGTCGAAACATGTACGATAAATGAAACGATTTTACCCAAAACGCTGCTTTAACATGGAATTTACAAAATAACGGGTAATATAAAGTCATAAGTGAACCATATATGATATCATAACAATGAATATGATTTTTTATTAAGTCAATGACATTATTTAAATCATTATACAAGAGGTTCGGATACGTACGAAGCATATCGGACCTCAGGTAAGGGATAACTATTCCAATCTCGTTCTTATCCGAGATTGTTATTCGTAAGTATTTACTGGGGTTATTGTTATCATCCATGCCCATATTTTCTAAAAATGTTTTCATGTATTTTTAAAGTCCTTTTTACCCATTTTTTAAATTTACCACATTTTATGAAAGGAATCTTACTTTTGTTTACCACACTGGGAACTTTTTGACTTTTTCGACAAAAGTACGAGAAGAATGTTATTTTTAACTTATACAACGTGAACGGATTTTTTTGGTTTCATAACGCCTCGTTTTCATGAAGCTTAATCTACAAGATTTTATGACTATTTTCAAAAAAACACTTTTCTTTTAAAATTGCATGTCATTTTTTGAAAAGAAATTGATTTTGAAGAAGAAACGATATTTTCCTCAAGAATTCAGTTCAAGTGTTTTATCAAAACCATTTTCCATATAAGATGAAATTATTTCATATGTGTATAATTCAACTATAATGTCTCTATGATTTACATGGTTTCACTTTTCTTGTGATGAAACAATATCCATTTGTTTTATATGGATTATGTTATGATGGGATGGTGTTTATGAAACCCATTTTTAGTCTTTGGGTTATGATGAATGATTTATGTTTATTATGTGGCACAAGTAAGAATGATTTCATTATGAGATGTTTGGGACCTATATCTCTCTCCAATGAATTTGTTAAAGATTTATATCTCATGAGATAGAATGGATGTAATGGTAAGTTAATCCGTTTCATTGATACAGGACGGGAACGAGGAGTGAACTCGATTCAGAAAGGGACTTTGTCCACTAAGATGGTCTTGGCAGCAATGCCTTGGCTACTATGGAAATCATATCATGTGATTAATGGTTTTCCACAATTACGTGATTTATTCCCATGCTATTTTATGATTATTTATGTCCCATTATGATCTATGCCTTACGTACTGCCATGTTTTATGTCATTGCTCAAGATTTTTATGTTTAAACATTATTGTCATGTTTTTAAGATCAAATGTATATGGTTGGTTTTATTTTCTCCATGATTACCCTTACTGATCATTTGAGCTCACCCTTTATATGTTTTCTTTTCCCCATTATATAAATAAAGGTTTTAGGTTAGAAAACAAAAGGGGAAGATCTTAGTGGGAGATGTTGAAGATCTTTCACCATGATTAGAAGATTATGTTCCGAGTTTACAAAGACACTAAACTACTATGGTACTTTGGTGTCTGTTTTTGTTATGTATTATATATTCCACAAAATTAATGTAATGTCCATGTACGTCCAGTTTGGGGTCTCTACATTTGGTATCGGAGGAAAGGTTTAGTTTTCCTTTGGAAACTAGGATGTGAAAACTTTAGTGAGATCCCTAGAGATATTTCTAATGTATGTCTAGGGATGTCCCAAAGGTTAAATTTAAGTATAGGTTATAGTCCTAAAATTACTTTAACGGTCTTATATTTATACCTAAGATGTTAGATATTGAAGGTACTACCCCTTTATTATGTTGTTTTCCCTAGCATGATTTTTTCATCTCACACTATTCTTTTTGGGTTTTAGACGATGGTTGGAACCCGAAGGAACTGTGTTGATCAATGTAATGGACAATGCAATGATTTTCCTCATGAACAAACCGATGTTATGGGAAATGGAGTGTAAAATCTTATTTCTATACTTACACAAGCTATGAATCATTTTGGACTTCCGAATGAGCAGAGAAGGGAACAATATTCTATTGAGTCCTTCATGAGGCAACGTCCACCTTCTTTCAGTGGTTCTTCTGATCCACTTGTTGGTGAAAAATGGATCAGTACCATTGAAAAGATATTTTCCGTACTTCATTGTTCAGAACATGAAAATGTCATTCTAGCTATTTACCGTTTAGAAGGTGAAGCTGATCAATGGTGGACTCTAATTAAGAATACAAGGCCCCAAGATGAAATTGAATCCATGGAATGGGATAAGTTCAAGAACTTGTTTTTTAGTAAGTACTTCCCTTGTATTCTTCGAACAAATATGGAAAAGGAGTTCCTTGAGATTAATCAGAAGGATGATGAATCTTTTGGTATATACGAAGCGAATTTTACAAGACTGGAAAGGTACGCATCTGGCTTTATCATCCAACCTGAAAGTAAAGTTGATCGATTATTCAGTGGCTTAAAACCAAGTCTTCTAAGGGCATTAGCTATAAGAGACTTCAGTAGCTATGAATAAATTGTGCGTTGTGCTATCAAGGTAGAACTATAAGTTGGTGTTACATATCCATCTCATGGTTTTGACAAGAAACAAAAGATGGAGTTCAAAGAAAAATCTCAAAACAATGGTGAAAAGAAGACGAATGTTTCTTTATGCTCAAAGTGTGGAAATAAGCATGGTGGAGATTTTCTAAAAGGTACTAGAAAATGTTTCAAGTGTGGAAAAGAAGGTCATCTAGCAGCTGAGTGCTGAAGTAATGGGAAAAAGGTTTCTAATGACATGAACAGAGAAAAGACTATAGAGAACACTCCACCAACACTTCAATGCTTCTAGTGCAAAGAAATGGGGCATTATGCTAATCAATGCCCTAATCCAAGGGTTAATGATGATCAACGTGAGCAACCTCTTAAGGAAAAGGATAAAGGTAAGTCACATGCGATCACTATTTATGATTTTGTGTATGACAATGATGTTGTAGAATGATTAAGTTTTTATGTAATGGGATTTCAAAATAGTATCACGGAATCTCATTTATGGTATCGTGGAATTTTGGAATATCTATGTATTGGTTTTCAATAATTATATGGTACCGGTAACCATGAAAAGTGATTGAAATATTTTTGGAAAGAAGATGATATGTTCATAATGAAGGGATCAGTAGAAAATAATAAGTGTGATAGTATTCATGAGCTCATGACTGATATAAGGACAAAATTATATCATGCTTTGAGTAGGTAGAATTTTTGGGATTTTTGTATGTGGAAAGAGTTACCTTTTGACAGCATTCATGTTTTCACTAAGGTTCTATGGTAATGTATGTTTCAAGAGAATACATGATTAAGGTATTCACATGTTTGGAATGCAATCAACAAGATATATCTTATGATATATAAATGATGGTATTCACATGCTTGTTATATGACCATTCTAGTAATCGTTCTCTTTAAACTATGAGTTTGGAAAGAAGTATTTTGGATAAATCTTAAGGTTGGACTGGATTATATTGGAAATCAGATAGTATTGTTTAAGTCTATAACTTTTTTCGATATTATTTCTGTAATGTTATAATAGTGTAAAAAACAACTCGTAGGACGGGAGAAAACCCGTCATGTCGGACAAGGTTGCAGGAATTGAACCCACAACCGAAGTGCGACAGGGCATTATCGCCTACCACTAGCCTACATGAAGTCCCTGGTTAGTAGAAACTAGTTTTATTTTATTAAGTGGTGTGATAGATGAAGTATAAGTTCATTTTTGGAATCATATACGATTTACCTCACCATAGATGGACTTATGTATATTTGGTAACTTTTGCTAACCTTTTGTTTGAGACATATGGAATGACCCATCATTCTATCACATGATCTGCTAATACTTCACGAATGAAAAATTTAACTTCATTTCTTTAAGAGATGAAGTGGAAATTGTTCAAGGAACGAAAAACAGTGATATTATACCAAAATAAAGTAAGTATTTCTTCTAATTCAAATTCATAAACTTTAGGGAAATGATCTTGAAAACCAAAAATGTTGTCCTAGTGCCCTTATATCTGATTAATCAGATGGTACATTAGATCATCACAAATTTTGGGCTTTGTGATTGTTGGCTTTATCATAGCCATGTTCTCTACCACTATCCATCAGAACATGACGGTTAGATTTCTCTTCCATATCCATATTTTCACCTATGTTCTCCTATGTGGAAACCCAGTGATGAGTTAATTTGGGTAACTGATATGTTTTGTACTTCACTTTTTAAAATTATGTTTTAGTATTCCTTTTTACTATATGGGTTTCTATGAAAGAAACTATCATGTAGTAAACCATTTATAACCCCGATGAATTTTGAGGGCGAAATTCATTT
Source organism: Viscum album (assembly GCA_963277665.1). Taxonomy (NCBI): domain Eukaryota; kingdom Viridiplantae; phylum Streptophyta; class Magnoliopsida; order Santalales; family Viscaceae; genus Viscum; species Viscum album. Next base: position 426,205,522 of record OY728134.1, read on the forward strand.
TAAGGGGGGTAGAATGTAACACCCCGAGATTTTATAAGATATATTCTTTTTAATTTCTTTAATATATTATGTTGTACGCTACACCAAGATTATCTTGTGCTATACACAACACTGTATTAGCTTGTAGTATACACAACCCTAATCTTGGATCATGTTACACACAATTTCAAGTTCATTTGATAGAAGTAATTTTACGCAACATTGAGTGTATATATATATATTCAATGTATAAATGAAATATGGTTGGATTCTATTATACGCAACAATAAATGAATATTTCACTACACGCAACCCTGACTTGGATTTCATTACACGCAATCGCGACCTTCCACTATAGCGTGTGTTGTACGCAATACCGAGTTTCACTAAACAATGATATGTTATTAAAATATTATATAAACTTGCCATTATGAATAGTAATACCCACTTTTTAAAATTTTATAAATTTTATCTTTCAAAATGGACTTCATTTTTGGATTCGGAATATCGAAATTATCCTAGGGCGAATTTTTGGTATTTTTCTGAAAACTTTCAATTTTTGATGAATAGTGAAAACACTGGGTTACTATTTAAAAACTGAATTTTTATTTAAATAATTATTTATTTTATTTAAATTTATTTTAGGTCAAAATTGATATATAATACCTATATATGTTAATGTAATTCATTTGATTCATTTTATAATAATTTTATACATATAAAAATTTTATTGAACTTTTCACCGTCTTTTACCCACCTCCTAGGAGAATTTGAAAATCTACATAAAACATAATTTTACCGCTTCTGTGAGTGGAATTTTGAAAATCTGAGAGACACAGTTAATATTAAGGAGTAAAATTTGGTTCAATAAGATAAAAATAATTTTTTTTGAATAGTAACTTTTTACTTTTATTTACCACGGTTAAAAGAGTATCGGGTAATTAAGGGTAAAAATGATATTATTATTACCTTAACACATGTCCTAATTCTATTGTATAAGTGTAATTCGACCAGAAACAACCTTAGGAATAAAATATGACCATTTAGGTCCACTTGGATTAGATTAGGACACTTATTATTATTTTATTTAATGAAGAGTTAAAATAGTTAAAATCAAAGTTTAATAACTAAAACATTTTTAATATAGGGTTATACATAAGATAAATTAGACTATAAATATTAATTATAAAGATATAATGATTTACTACATGATGGTATTTTATTTATAATTTTTAAACATTAAATAATTTAATTTATTTATGACAAAATGATGATTCAGTAATTACCATATTAATGAAATATTATCATAATTGATGTTATAAATACCCAAATGAATGTCATTTGAGACTTTTTATGAATTACACTAATTTTATAGGTTAATATGACACGTTAGTATTTATTCAATTAATTGTTTTCGAACTAATCATGTTGTTATGATTTTCACAAAAATCATTTACAAAATAATGTCAAAATTGACATAAATAGTTTTTAAAACAAATATTATATTATAAATTGTTATTATATTCATAAAAATCTAAGGATAGGAAAAATTACTTATATAAGGTTATATATATTAATAATGAACCACTTGGGGTTCTTTTGTCTTGTTATAGTAAGTTTATTAACCATATAGTGTAAGAAAACAAGAAGGCACAGTAAAAGTTAAATTATTTAACATAGAGTTAAATCTAAATGAAAAGGTTAAAATAGTAACCTAAACTTGTATAAACCCTATTGGTTGAGATTATTTAGACTCATCCCCACTTTAGCTTTGAAATAAATCAATTTGGAGCTATTATAAACCGAATATGACTTTATTATAAAATAATATTTTATGTTTTTCCAATGGTGCCCCTCTCCTCCCTTGTAAAAGGGAACCCATTCCCTCTTATCTTCACACCCTTTTGAGCCTTGAATCTCGGCCAACCCCTGCCTATTTACCTTCTCATATTCCTTATAAACATTATAGTGGTTTTGGTCTCCTCAAAAGACCAATCCTAGTGCCATAAGAGGAGGTTAAGAAGAGGCGCGTCAAAGAAGAGTTAATACCCTTTACCGATTCTTTCCAATTTATTTCTTCTTCTACTTATCATTCTTTATTTTTTTCATCATAAATTAATAACATCATTATCACTCATATACTGATATGATATTATAAATATTAAACAACCCAATTTAATCTTCTTTCTATCCTATGGAAAACAAAATCACTGCGCGTGCGTACGTACGGAATACCGTCTCCACGCCGTGGTGTAATCTGTTTTGCACCACCACCTTACTTGGATGGGTATAATGGTGTAAATAAATAACTATATATGATTATTGTAAATTTATATTGATTCTGAAATATTATACATACACTTCAATACAATTCCACGATCATGGGAATGATATCATCGCTCGTGTGTACGTACGAACTACCGTCTCCACGAACACGATGGGATTCATTTTCCATGACTGACCATTCAAGTATGATTATAAAGTATATATAATAAATAATCATGAAAGATATTACATAATAATGATACTGGATTTATATACATATATGTTTCATTTACATAATTCCATTTAATTCAATAAGGAAACGGAAATAGCGTTCATGCGTACGCACGGCCTACCGTCTCCATGAACAGTGTATTTCATTCCATTTATCGATCTATCATATATATTTATATACTGAATATATATTATATATAAATCATTTTCTACATTCTGGAATTAACTAAATCTGGATATAATTAATAATATCAAGAAAAACATGTCGAAACACTTACGATAAATGAAACAATTTTACCCAAAACGCTGCTTTAACATGGAATTTACAAAAGAATGGGTAATATGAAGTCATAAGTGAACCATATATGATATCATAACAATGAATATGATTATTTAATAAGTCAATGACATTATTTAAATCATTATACAGGAGTTTCGGATATGTACGAAGCATATCGAACCTAAGGTAATGGATAACTATTCCAATCTCGTTCTTATTCGAGATTGTTATTCGTAAGTATTTACTGGGGTTATTTTTATCATCCATGCCCATGTTTTCTAAAAAAATTCATGTATTTTTAAAGTCCTTTTAACCCATTTTTGAAATTTACCACATGTTATGAAAGGAATCTTACTTTTTTTTACCACACGAGGAACTTTTTTACTTTTCTGACAAAAGTACGAGAAGAATGTTATTTTTAACCTATACGGCGTGAACGGATTTTTATGGTTTAATAATGCCTCATTTTCATGATTCTTACTCTACAATATTTTATTAATATTTTCAACAAAATACTTTTCTTTTAAAATTTCATGGAATTTTGTGAAAAGAAAATTATTTTGAAGAAGAAAGGATATTTTCCTCAAGAATTCATTTCAAGTGTTTTATTAAAACCATTTTCCATCTAAGATGAAATTATTTAATATGGGTATGTTTCAAGTATAATGTCTCTATGATTTACATGGTTTCATTTTTCTTGTGATGAAATGATATCCATTTGTTTTATATGGATTATGTTATGATGGGATGATGTTTATGAAACCAATTTTTATTATTTGGGTTATGATGAATGATTTATGTTTATGTTGTGGCACAAGTAAGAATGATTTCATTATGAGATGGGTGGGACCTATATCTCCCTCCAATGCTTTGGGTAAAGATTTATATCTCATGAGATAGACATGGCTGGAACGGTAAGTTAATTCGGTTCAGTGATATAGGACTGGAACGAGGAATGAACTCGATTCAGAAAGGGACTTTGTCCACTAAGATGGTCTTGGTAGCAATGTCTTGGATACTATGGAAATAATATCATGTGCTTAATGGTTTCCCACAATTAGATTATTTATTTCCATGAAATTTTATGATTATTGATGTTCTATTATGATCTATGTCTTACGCACTGTCGTGTTTTATGGCATTGCTCAATATTTTGATGTTTAAACATTAGGTTCATGTCTTTAAGTTCAAATGTATATGTTTTGTTTTGGTTTATCCATGTTTACCCTTACTGAGCATTTGAGCTAACCCTTTATATTTTTTCTTTTCCCCAGGATATAAAGAAAGGTTTTAGGTAAGAAAATAAAAGGGGAAGATCTTTATGGGAGATGTTGAAGATCTTTCACCACGATTAGAAGATTATGTTCCGAGTTTCCAAAGACACTAAAATATTACGGTCCTTTGGTGTCTGTTTTTGTTATGTATTAGATATTCCGAAAAAGTAATGTAATTTCCATGTACATCAAGTTTGGGGTCTCTACACTTGGCTTATTAGAGGTGGGCTTGGAGAGTCATGACACATGTTCCACTAGGACGGGTCGTGAAAGAGTGGTATTAGAGGAGGTTGGTTCTATAATAGGACCAAGAGTATATGAGATTGGTTTGGGGTAAAAATGTTAAGTGTTTCGAGTTCGGATTTCAGGCCAGGGACTCCAGTGTTATTGTGGGCATCCAACGTATCCATACATCAGGACTCTGATAAACTACCTTTCAACTCTATACATGAAAACACTTGTTGAGAGGAAGTAAAATAATGGTACGTTCATCATATAGGAATGGGTTGTGTTTTCCATATCCTTTGTGTCAGCTATCTAGATATACTCGTTGAACATGGTACATCTTATTTTCTTACATGATTCCTCTGTGACGCATACCCGCTAGGATTCAGCAGTGTGATAATGAGGATGGCCCCCTCAGTGATGAGGCTTTGATTAAAGGACTATTTTCCCAGGTGTTACCTACCGGTGGTGCACCTGCTATACCACCACTAGCAGAGCATCCCTTGGTACCTAAAGTACTAACAGACGAGGGGTGTAGGCTGAGAGCACTCCATGATTTCAAGAGATATATACCCCTTAGGTTTTGAGGCGAGCCCAACCCTCAGGTGGATGAGGACTATATTGAGGCAGTGACCAAATTTTTTCATCTAGTGAGGACACCAGTAGACAAGATAGAGATCCTAGGAGTGATCCTTCTTTAGGGTTTAGTGGGAAAATGGTGGAGTCTGACCACACAAATTCACGATGAAGAGACTCTTTCATGGATGGATTTTGAGAGACTCTTTAGAGAGGAGGGCTCTCTGGTTATGCCGAGATAAGTTCATATCCAAGAGATTATTCATCTCTAGCAGGGTAGTTTGATGGTGGATTACTATTCAACGAGGTTCACCAATCTCGCTAGGTACTTGATGGATATGGTCAGGGATCAGTACTTCAGAGCTCGGAACATTGAGTGATGTCTACAATGGGACATCCGAGCTAGTGTCATGCCTCTATGCATTTCAATTTATTCTAGAGTGATCGAGTGGAAGTTGGTGATCGATATCCACTTGGTGGAATAGAGGCATCCAATAGCAGTCAGCAATAGGAAGATAGGTGTGAAGTCCTCGGCAGCAGGGATCCGACGTCATGCATAGGGTTTGGGATGTGGGAGACATCATTGGAGGACCTAGGACATGGGATCAACAGTCCAGGGCTCTCATGCTACATCTATTCAGCCTAGGGAGAGGTGTTCTACTCATGCAACATTAGGGTACATATCGCTAGATACTATCTGACCCATCGAGTTGTAGAAAGATAGGTGATGGATGGACTACCGAGGTAGAGGCATAAAGTGTAGAAGACAGACCTGCTAGGTAGTGGATGTGGTAGAAAATCAGGGAGAGATATACGTTGTGGTAGATTCTTCGATCTACTTCCACAACCACCCCTAAGAGATCCACACCAGGATCAGGGATCTGGGGGATAGGGGTGGGGACAGCTGCATGCCATCGAGGTGTATGACCCAGGTACTCTGGGGATGATCCGAGGTATGATCTAGGTCTTCTCTACCTTATATGTCGTACTTATAGACATTTGTTCCAGTCATTCCTTCCTTACCACATGTCTTGTGAAAAACCTTGATATTTTGGTAGAGCCATTGGCATGACCCTTACACTTGGAGAAACCTATGGGAGGAGATTTAACGATCACTCATCTTTGCAGATAATGTGATATCTCCCTTAGAAGTGATAGTTTTGGTTCAAGCCCCTTGGTGGTAGTGTTGAGGCCTTGTGACGTCATTCTCATTGTGGATTGGCTATCTTCAATATATGCCCAAATTGAATGCTTTAGGTGAAGAGTGTGGTGTGTCCATAGTGATGTGATGAGGTTTTCCATTGTGAGTGAAATGGAGACCAAGGTAGCACATGATGGGCTCGTGAATAGAAAGGTACAATCGATCAATCATGAGTTGGCTAGCCTTAACCTCAGAGTAGTAGATGTTGTGAGCTTCCAGTTCCCAATAGTTGTGGTAGAGTACGAGGAAGTGTTTCCCCCAGATGTTCCAAGACTACCTCCCCACCAGGAGATCGACTTCTGAATCAACATACACCCCGGGACAGCATCGATATCCTCACCATTGTATTGGATGGATCTTGCAGAGCTTCATGAGCTAAGGGTGCAGTAGGAGGATCTACAGAGTAAAAGATTCGTAAGACCTAATGTTTCACCCCAGGCAGCCCCATTTTTGTTTTCCAAGAAGGCAGATGGGATTTTGAGGTTTTTTGTGGATTACCGGCACCTGAAGCAGGTGATAGTGAAGAAAATTATACAATGTCGATGATCAAAGACCTCTTCGATCAACTATGAGGGGCATAATGGTTCTCAAAGGTTGACATTCGATCAGGTTACCACCATTTATGAGTACGGGATGACGATATACCTAACATAACTTTCATATTACTCCACCGTCACTATGATTACTTGGTGATGCCTTTCGGAATGACGAATGGCCCTATAGAGTTCATGGGACTTATGAACCGGATCTTCCAGCCATATTTATACTGGTTCATAGTTGTCTTCATCGAAAACATCCTTGGGTACTCAATATCATAGGAGGAGCATGTAAGACACCGGAGGATGGTACTAGACATAGTCCAAGAGCACTATCTTTCTGGGAAGCTCTCGAAGTTCTTGCTCTGGATTCAGGAGGTCCAGTTTCTAGGACATGTCATCTCGGAAGATGGAGTAGTTGTGGACCCAGCCAAGGTGGAGGCAGTGTTATCATGTGAGCCACCTCAGAGCGTGATAGAGGAGCATAGCTTCCTTGGGTTGGTAGGATATTACTAAATATTCATTTCTAATTTCACTTGGATATCAACACTGATGATATCCTTGACTAGGAAGGGGAAACCCTTAATGTGGATGGAGAAGTTCCAGTAGGCTTTCAAGTAGTTGAGATAAAGTTTTATGAGTGCCCCAATCTTGAGATTTCCAGAGGAGAGTGTTGAGTTCATATTTATATGTGATTCATTAGGTACCGGGCTTGGATGTGTCCTGATGTAGGTACAGGTAGTGATTTCTTATGGTTTGTGATAGCTAAGACCGCACGTGTAGAACTATGCGACCCAAGATCTTGAGTTGGCAGTGGTAGTCTTCTCATTGAATATGTGGCGACACTACCTTATGGGCAAGAGGTTTATCATCTACTCTGACCAAAAGATCCTCAAATACATCTTCTCAAATAAGGATATCAATCTAAGATAGAGGTTTTGGCTATAGTTTCTCTAGGACTGTGATTTTTAGATCATCTATACTCATGGGAAGGGGAACATGGTAGAAAATTCTCTTATCAAGAGATCGAGCTCACAACTTTTGAGTGAGGTGATGGAGCAGTTGGCCTCGTTATAGATATCCTTCATGGAAAAAGAGGATTCATATTACCTTAAATCTATTGTTGTCACCCCTCCACTCTTACAGTGAGTTAGGGAGGCATATCTTGGAGATGTTGACTTTAAGGATTTACATGATCAGTTATCCACAAGTCATGCTCATGATGGATATTCAGAAGGTGGGGAGCATTTTTTTTATTTTAATAGGGTGATGGTTGTTCCAGTGGCATTGTGGGAGGAGGTTCTGAGGGAGTTTCACACATCCCCCTTGTAAGTATATCCTAGAGTGGTAAAAATGTACTAGGACCTCCAGCATCAGTTCTGGTGGAAAGGTATGATGAAGGAAGTAGCAGAGTTCGTTTCCCGATGCCTTACAAGCTAGTAGGTGAAAGTTGAGCACCAGGTTCCAGAAGGGTTAGCTCACCCCTGGAAGTGTTGGAGTAGATGTGGTATGGGATATTAATGGACTTCATAATGGGCTTACCATGAACGTCCAAGATACATGATCCCATATGGGTGATCATTGACCGACTCACCAAGTCGGCCCACTTCTTATCTATTAGTGAGCAGAGTTCCATAGAGAGATTGGGATTCCTCTACATGAAAAAGATAGTTCATCTTCATGGAAACCCTTCTAATATAGACTCAGATCACGATGCTCATTTCACATCTCGGTTATGAAAGGGACTGCAGGAGGCATTTGGGACTCAACTATGCTTGATCATGGCATTCCATCCCCAGACCGATAGTCAGACGGAGAGAACCATTCTTGTTCTGGAGGATATGATTCGGGCATGTATCTTGGTTTTTGGTCGTGGTTGGGAGGACCACTTACCACTGTTGGAGTTTTCATAAAATAATAGCTACCACTCCACCATTGGCATGGTCCCGTTTGAGGACTTATACGGGAAACCCTACCATCACCACTTTGCTGGACTGACCCTGGAGAGTCAGCACTCATGGGTCCAGAGTTGGTGCAAGCTACCACTGAGAAGTGGTAGATCATCCTGGATTGGATGAAGTCTACACAAAGTCGATATAAGTCTTATGCTGACAAGAACCAGAGACCTCCGGAGTTTGAGGAGGGAGACCATGTCTTCTTTCGGGTCTCACCTCGATGAGGGTTGTGTATATTCGGTTGGGGTCAAGATATATCTGAGGCTCATCAGAGCTTTCCAAATAATATACAGAGTTTGTGAGGTGTCGTACCACTTTTCTCTACCATAGCTATTGTACTGGGTACATGATGTCTTCCATGTGTCGCAGCTGAGGGGTACGTGCATGACCCATCGCACGCCATTGACTAGGGCGAGCTGGACATCGAGGATAGAGTGACCTTTGCTGAGTACCCAATGGAGATCAAGGATATAGAGAAGAGGATCCTTTGGGGGTGATCGATTCCCTTAGTGCGTGTCTGGTGGCATCACAGGAACCTTTAGGAGAGCACGTGGGAGCGGGAGGCTCAGATCCATTCCCAGTACCCACATCTTTTTTAGTATCCCTTGTTTTGGATTTTAAGGGATGAAAATCCCCAAGGTGGGGAGAATTTAATGTCTTGAATTTTCTATTTATTATTTTTAAATATTATATGTAATTATTTCGAGAAGAAGTGCAGAGGCGACACGTTATTCTGAGTCCTGGTGATCCTGAAATGGTGGTTTGAATTTTATTTAAGTTAAGTTAGTCGGGGTGTGTGCGCGTTTGTGGTAGTTTTCAAAAGGATTCTCAGATTAAAAATATGAGGGTACTGTTGCATTCAGGATGAAGATTTTTGATAAGTATGGGCCTAACCTCTACCAGCACAGGTCGAAGGAAAAAGTTAATTTTTGGAAGTTTTAAGTAAAATAAAATAATATAATATAAATTGAAAATTTTATTTTAATTTATTTGGAAAAATTAGCTTAAGCACAATGACGGGGTAGCTATTTTGATAATTAAGGACACATCATAATCACTCTGAAACAGCAACTCTAACTCATTAATGTCACTGTGTAATGACAATGACTCAGCATGACGGAATGCTGAAATGTGTTCCCTCCTTTTAATGGGTTAATCTAATGTTGGTATTTGGTGGAAGATTGAGAAAACTCAGGAGAATTATTTGAGCTTTAAAGAGAACTCTTGACAATGAATGATGATGAATAAAAAGTTTGAATCACTGCACCAATGGAGTTGAAGGATCTCAGCAATGACGATAGCATGATCCCTCATCCTTGATTGATCCCTCCTCAAGGTAGGGGTTACGTTTTAAATTTTTTCTACCCTGTTATTTAAAATAAAATGACAAACGTGAATAAAACCACAAACTGGTTGACCCGTTCATCATTGTTCTTACAGGAGGGGTTTTCTTTATCGAGTTTGTTCCTGGGGATTATTTTTTCATGATTGGATTTTTTTAATTTTCCATGTTCAAACCATATAATGGGGGTGGATTAATTCCATGAAGAATGATGGTGGAGGTTCATTCCTCATTTTTTATTTTATTTTCTTCCTCCCTCTTCCCCACGTTCTTTGTGTTCTTCACGAGGCCATAAATGAGGAATCTCTATGCACATGTTTCTTATCTCAATGATCCCAAAATGGAGATCCATCATCGTGATGACCCAGTGGAGGTGCGACGGTGGTAGAGGTTGATGAATCGACATGGTTTGGGAGTTCTCATTATTTGAGCATTTTCCGTGTGGGTGAATCAGAACGTGTTTTCGGGACTGATCGGAGGCTCTAAACCAATGTAATCAACTTCGTGATGTCATAAAAACCTAAAACCTTGAGTTTCATGGAGATCGGACGGCCGTATCGAAGAACAGAGCATCAATGGAGGTTCTCCAATGAAGAACAGTGATTCTAGAAATTTCTGAAGAACACAACGTGTATCATGAATAACATACCATGTGGGATCAGATCAGTGGTGGCTAGGGTTCCGCTATGTAGGAAGCGGTGACATGGAATATTCTTCGAAGAAAACGACATGTGATTCCTTACATGGTACTCTACGTGTATCTCAGACGATACACAGACACGGGGTGGCATACAGGTCTATGTACTCCATCACATGGCCAGACCCGACTGGTTTCACGGTTTACATTGTGTACTGGTTACACAGAATGACATACATGGGTTCAGGCTGTGCACGACCACACAGCCGCGCACATGGAACGGACCTTGGTTGTCTGGAAATGGTGTGTGGTCTACCCTACATGTTGTGTAAATACCTTCTACACAGCATGTTCCCTCTGACTCAGGTCGTTACACATGGGAAGTACTCTGAGTCATGAGACACGTTGTGTGACCCCTTCAACACGCCGTGTATATCATGGAAACTTTACATGATCTCCTTGTCCACCATTCCTTGGACAAGTTTCCTTTTTGATAGTTCCCATTTTTCTCAGTTCCCTGAAGGTCAGTTATTTTTTCCATTCATAGTAGTATGATCACTTCAGCCGGAAATTCCGAGATAGAGTCAGGCATCTCTCTGAGAGGCCCATAGCAAGATCCTCTATCTATTATTGACTATAGGTAAAGTTAGGTATCTACATGACTAATCCTATGGTAAACCTATAATCTACCAAGAAAGTGAATCCGGATGAGTTGTGGTATCCTCCAAGGCCCTGGTAGTGATCCTCATCTATGTATTATGATCTTTTCCCACTCAGGAGTGTGTTCCCTTGGAATGATTTTATCTCTCTCATGGCTTTTCTTGATGCACAATACTTCTCATAAAGACTTAAATGAAGTTTTCTAACTCATGCAGTGAGTTCTCTCGGACAAGTTCTTCATGGAAACTTTGAACTGAATTCCTAGTGGGGGTATGCGGTTGTGAAACTTGTCTTTAGACTACAGGTCTGGGTTTTGATTATATCTAGACTGTGTTTCTCTTACCATATGTTCATTAGACATATACTATGTATAGCTAATTGTACCTTTACCTTGTGTATTTATTTGTTGTTTTTGGGGTCCCCTACTAAGTATTGTTATACTCACCCTTACACGGTATTTTCCTGCACGTGTCATGTCTTGTGATGATGAGTGACCTTTTGACAGAGTCCATGGCAGTCCAGGACCGAACCGAGAATCCTAATTTCCCTACAGGATGAGGTATTCCTACGGATTCAAGTAGTAGTCCCAATACATTTTTTTGCTTACATGTTGGACTTTATAGTTTGTAGAATCTTGTTTTTTGTGGTCTTGTATTCTAGCCCAGTTTTACTTTCTGCACATTTCTTCCATTGTACTCTGTTTGTTCGGTTTAGTTGTATGCATGCATTTTATTCCTTAGTGTTTTTTTACATTTTAGCATTTATGGGCTTGGAGATGTGTGTGTGTGTGTGTGTGTGTGTGTGTGTGTGTGTGTGTGTGTGTGTGTGTGTGTGTGTGTGTGTGTGTGTGGGTACTTAATAAATGCCTCCCATGTTAGTGATATGCCTACTTGGTTCTAGTCACCTACCCATGACCTATTAGAGGTAGGCTTGTGGAGTTGCATCATGGGCCCCAATGGGATGGGTCATGGAAGAATCGCACTGTGTCGCGGAGACAGTATGACGTACGTACACATGAGTGATGATATCATTCACTTGATATTAAAAAGGTAAGGAAGTGGATGATATATATATTATTCCAGAAACAATATCATAATATAATAATTATATATATTTATTATTTCCATCATTATACCCATCCAAATAAAGTGTTTATGAAAAATATATTACAACATAGCATGGATACTGTAGGTCGTACATACGTAGGCATGGTGATTTTGTTTTTAGTAGGATGGATATAAGGTGGAATATGGTTGGTCCATAATAATAATAAAAAATTAGCATATAGTTGATACTACAGTTATTAATTCATAATAGAAACAATAAAGGAAGAGGAAGTAGAAGAAGAAATGATCTTGAGAGTGTCGGTAAAGGAGATTAGCTCTTCTTCAGTGAGATCCTTCTAGATCTCCACTTAGGGATACTAGAGTTGTCTTTTGACAGTGATAAAACCTCCAAAACTTAGATAAGATTTTTTTGAGGATACATGTTAAGTTTTTGGTTGAGATATAAGGCCCAAATTGGTGTGAGTAATTGAGGGAGGAGATTCTCTTTTATATGAGTGGGGAGGGTCACTCTTGGTATCTTTTAAAATATTAAATTAATATAAAATTTTTTTTGATTTAAAATATTTCTAAACTGGTTTATTTTAAATCCAATAACAATATTGGTCAAAATTATCTCAAACCATAATTTTAAGACAAGTTCATATCACATTATTGACTGTATCATTTGTATTAACCTTTATTTAAATCCTTTAACTCTTACTGTGAAAACTTGCCTTTTTTACTTTTTAGGGTTAATATAGTTTATATAGAATAAAAAAAGAAATAAAAATGGATCATTGATGACATATTTAACATTATTCTAGTTATTTGGATGATTTTTAGACTTTTATAAATTTTATATTATTTAATAAAATATTTTCTATTTTAAAATACCATTTAAATCAATGTTGATATTATTCCTTAATTTTTTTAAATACCATAAAAAATTTATAACATAATAAAAAAATTTCTAATATATCACTAACATTTCTATGTTTCTTATGAAATTAGTTAATGTCATTAATTATATCAAATTAAATTTATTTAGATATTTTTTATATCATTTATTTGATATTTCCATTAATTAAACGATTACTGCATAATTATTATTAAAGACTTTAATTAAATTATTTTTTCTGTAAAAATGAAAAATAGATTATTATGATGAATAGAAATTTATTATATTTCAAATCACTTTTTATAATAGAATTTATAATTTTTATAAACTTTTATTAAAAATGAAATACTTATTAAAATCATGAGTTTGGAATTTTTAACATATTTTTAAATAAAATATTATAAAAGTTATATTCTTACCCAAGTGGAATAAGAAGTTTATAATTTTGGCATAAGTTTGATTCTGGTCGAAACCCTTTTATAAAATTATGTTTGTACAAGTTTTAGGGTAATTTTATATTATTATATTATTATTTTTAACTTTAATTACTCGATTTACCTTTAACCATGGTAAATAAAAATTTACTACAGTTACTATTCATAATATCAAAGATTAATTTGATCATATTAAACTAAAAATATAATACTTATTACAACCATGTATGTCCATGTTTTAATATTTATTTCACAGAAGTGGAATAATTATGGTCAATGATCGTTCCACAGATGTGGTGAGAAGGCGGGTAAAAAGAATGTTCAAAAGTTCAATATGACTTTTATATATAATTTCATTGTAAAAATGATTACAATTAACAAAATTGGATTAATTTATGTATAATTTACATGTTTTGAATTTAAAAATTAATTTAAATTATAATAATTATTTAAATTAATAGGCTGTTTTTAACTACACTGCATTATTTTCCACTATTCATCAAAAAAATAAAACTTCTAAGAAAATACTAAAAATTAACCCTAAGTAAATTTTTACATTCCAAATTAAAAAAAATGATGTTTATTTTATCAAATTCAATTTCTAAGAATGTCTGAAAATTCATTTTCTAATTATTCACATAAGGACATAAAAAGCAGTTCCTTTGTGAAAATAGTATTTCTAAATATATAATTACTTTACCAAAAAAATATACATTTCATTATAAATATGTTTTATTTATGTAAAAAATTATAATTAAATTTTAAAAAAAAAAAGTTATTACTATTCATATTATTATGTTTAATGTCTAGTTTATAACTATCACATTTGAATAATTATAATAATAATAAGTTTTTTCACCGAAACTCTATGTTGCGTGTAATCCAAACTAAGTCATTGTTGCATGTAGCACAATAATAACATGGTGTTTGATATAATTTAATCCAAACATATTTATTTTATATATTAACAAAAATATATATTTAGTGTTGCGTGAAGCTAAAAATGTCAAAAATATTAAATTATTTGGGAAAAAAATAATTCAAAAATCTCAGGGTGTTACAATGCAAGCATGGAAATGTGTTTTATTTCTTATTTCCTTTAGAGGGACACCTTATTCTTGATTTATTTCATTCCACACATTCATGTCTCAAGATAATTTCTTCCAGATTATCCTTTTTTACTATTGAGTTCTTCAAACAACATACCATTATAGTCCTCTTCAAGGTTTGACTTCAGCCGTTCAATCTCCTTTTTGACTATTTCCATATCCTGGGAGTGGGGAGGTTTCTCCCTAACCCATGATTATAAAGTGTTTTTGAGTCACCTCAGTTTATTTTGTAGCCTTATCAATGCATTTCAAAATATGGGTTTAGAACATAAATCACTTATAGTTTGATGGTACCCTGTAATGTGGGTCCATAGATGGGAGATGTTGAAATGCTCACAGCACTCCTACTTAGGATAAAATGAGACCAGTAAAGGTGGATGATTATATATACCTCATACTTGGTGAGAAACCCTTTCACTAGGATATGCAGATATGGCATGAACATTTTCTAGGAATATTTAAAGGTGGAACCAAGTTTAGAAACCCCCTATTTGGTTATTTTACTATGTGAACCGATCACCAGTTTAGCCCATATCCAATAGCCCCTTACTAGCCATAAACTATACAAAATACATACCCACCTTTCAGGGGATGGACTCTCTACCTTTCTCCTCATCTGGATAATTTATGAAATTAATGTATCCTCCAAAAAATCACAGGGAGTCTTCTAGATCAAACTTTTTAAGGTCATGCCATAAGGGTTCTCTTCTATGACTATCAAAACTTCCATAAGTGAAGGAAATAAAAAAGATGGTAGTGCGTGTTGTCAATTTTAAAGTGATAAACTTGTCCTTCGGTTGTATTAGTTCCACTAAGATATTATTTATAAATTTATATTTACTATATTTAAAAAATAATTATATTTATATAGTTATAAACATAGATAAATAATTATAATATTATGTAAATAAATTGACTTTGTTGGAAAAGAGGGATGTTGTGAGTAGGGAGCTTCTCGTTCTATGACCATGGCATCTAGGTTTTTCATTTATAATGAATCCATCCTTGCTTTTGTATTTTTATCATTTGGATGCCTTTTTTGTCCCCTAAAATAGAAGAGATCTTGATCGATGCAAATTAAAGTGTCGGTTGTGGACTCGTCCAATGATAATGAACCCTTAAAGTGAACTAATTTGGGAGGATCTTAGAGTGAAGAAGATCCACTAAAAGGTGATGATCAATTTTTCCTTGGATCTCTGAGAGGTTCTATCTCCCATAATAGGATCTCAAGGAACGGTTAACTTGATGTTTTATAAGTTAACTCTCATGTTTTTAAAGAGTGTATTGATTCCTGAAAATACTCAATTATTGCTCTCCTTGGTTCAAAAATAAACAAATCCTAGAATCTTGACGAGATAATGGATTGTCTGCTTTAGATATGGTGTTTCAATGAATGATGAATTTTATAACTCGGTATTAATTTCTATCACATCACTTTTCATTAAAATAAAATAATATCAAAAGCTTGTAGTTTTGGATTTGTCAAGATGAAGCCTTGTATTTTGAGGATTCAAAACTGGGATCCCTGGTTTGATTATCTTAAAGTTAAGAATACTATTTTCTATACTTGGCTCCATGTTAAGGGCTTAAATTTTGTTTTTTGAGATCCAAGTATACGTTGGGAAGTTATGTTGGTTGTTGTAACTCCAATAAAACTTTACAAGGAGACTGTTTCTATCAGGTATGATCACTTTTCTTGCATTTGGATTGAGTTTCATCTATTGCTTCCCCTTTTTGAGACTATTTACTTTCTTGCTGGTGAGTTTAATTTTGAACATGACATTGAGTTTGAACATGTTCCTAAGTTATACACTAATTTTTCAACTATTGGACATGTTAAGGACAACTTACACAAATAATTGAGATGCTCAAATTATAAAATATATTGACATATTTCTGAAAAGTGTATGTTTAAAAAGAAATTTTTATGGAGATTCTAATCCTGTGTTTGGGAAGAAGGGTACCTTTGATGGGATGAAGGATTCTCCACCTTAACCCCTTAAGGAGAACCTAATGAATAACATCATCTCTATGAATGGGGTCCCTCCATATTTTTTTGATGTTGTTGCTGGGGAAAACATGTTGGTATGCAATTTACGGTTGATGGTGGCGATGGTGTCCTACCTCCAAGCCCATGTACACCCTCCACATACAATATTCCTTTTTTGATCCACAGAGAGACCTCTTCTAAATGGGGTGATGTTGATAGTCATTCTATATTTGATGATATAGATCTTGAAATTCTATTAGAAGATCAATTCCTATCAAAATGGAAACTCAATTCTTGTTCCATTGTTTAAAGGACCTCTTCTAATGTGGTTGGGAAGAAAATTCATTCCTCTGAGCTATGTGGTACAACTTTGTGTCTTAATATAGGATCTCAACAATGTGTATAGGATTCTCTGGCACCTATTTCATCTTTGAGTTTGGGAGAGATACAAGTCGTCTCTAGAGACCTTTTCACATACCACATTTGTGGGGGTGTCTCCTGATGACACTAATCTTGTTATCTATCCTCTATGAGATACTGATACATCTAATAAATCTATTTTGATAGATGATGTTCCATTTGAGTTAGTGCAGGAAACCTCTTGTAAAATTCTGTATGGAATTAACTCCCAGGGGAATGTGCTCCTTTCACATGCCCCTGGTTCTAAACCTATAGTTGCAGTGGTGACTTCGCATGATGATGACACAATTATTAAATCATCTAATACTGGAGCTGGGAAGAAAAACGTCTTCATAATGATTTAGTCCATCAACTCTCCAGAATTTGATGTGATTTACAAAGAAACTCATAAGAGAAAAGTTACAAAAAAATCAACATCTCACATGACTAATGTCTCTCCATCGATGTCTAAATATAATGAGGAAAAGGGGTTATATGTTGGGAAGCTCTTCATTGAAGACTTTGTGGATGGAAAAGCTAATAAAGATGGTGAATTGGTTGATGATGGCCAGGGAAATGTAGTGGCTAATAAAAAATGGATACTGATGAGCATGATGGTGTGTGGTAGACCCGAAAGTAGTGGAGGAGTGGGCAACACCCTAGAGGACGTAGATTTTGGGGGAGAGGTGGTAGAAATATAGGATAAACTATTTGTTTTGGTTGTTTATTTTCACTACTACCTGATTCTATATTTTTTTCTCTTATCATACTTTTTATTTAATTAATTACTGATCCTAGAGTTTTCCATGGTACACACTATTTTGTATGTAAATAAATATATTTCCAATTATTTACTATTAAATATATCTATTAGAATTATAAATATTTATATATCTATAAATATTTAATAATAAATATAATTATATACATATATATTTTTTATAATTATAATTACAAATAAATATATAAATAAATCCATTAATGTAATTAAAAATGAATATTAAAGTGTATATATATATATTAGGTACTTAAGGGTATAATTACAATGAATCACACACACCCACACCTCACTCATAGACCAATGGGAAGGTCATATCCCCCCAAAGGGATAACATACCCATCAAGATTGCTTTATTTTGCCTCAAAAGGCCCCAACAAATAGCCCATAGGTCCCAAGACCACCATGTCCCAAAGGCCCCACACTTCATCATCGCAACCCGAAGCAGCGCCAAATGTCACTTACTACAAAATCATTACCATGCGGCATTGTCACCCGCGATTAGTCCTCACATGCATATCAATGATGGAAATGTTCCTCCAAGAGAGCCAACCCACACCCTCCATCACCTCATCGGATGCCATGGATATTCCATAGATGATTTCCAACCCACCACTCCCATCATGGAGTAGGGGTTATCATATCGTAGCCCGAATGGCCCAAAGGCCTTATTTTTATTTTATTGTAGATAATCACCCTTTTTAAGGGATGAAGGGGAACCCGTACTTGACCCATAAGGCCCAAGGCCAAAGGCTCGACACGACTCGCAATACATGACCCGAAGGCCGAAAGACATACTATGCCCAATACATGACCCGTAGGCCCAACCCATAGGAACTACCCCTCCCCTAGCTTCTGCATCATTGATCACCTAGCTCCTCACCTTGCATTGTTGATCGGCTAGCATTGCCCCATACAAAGCCGCATGGTGCCTTGTCTATATGGTGGTTTCCATACCCTCTCATTCTTCCAATCTGGTAGCTCTGCTTCTGGTGACTGCTAGTCATGTTTCTCTGATCTTCTTCTGGGGCCTACTCTATGTGAACTGGGCTACTACATAGTCTTTGTGGCCCAAAGTCCCTGAGGCCCAAAGACCATTGTTATCATATCCTAACCACTAGAAAATATTTCAACCTATTCTTTCCACCACATCTAGAAAAAAAGCCTCAACACATCTCATGTTCTTGCACAGTACCCACCTCCTCCTGTCCAATGCATTTCAGGTGCTA
Organism: Viscum album; assembly: GCA_963277665.1. Taxonomy (NCBI): domain Eukaryota; kingdom Viridiplantae; phylum Streptophyta; class Magnoliopsida; order Santalales; family Viscaceae; genus Viscum; species Viscum album. The sequence continues at coordinate 426,224,566 of OY728134.1, forward strand.
TTGTAACCTATCGGCCTTGAAAAAACCAGTCGAAAGCTTTAACCTGGTCTATCTTTCAATATTTCAAGTTGATCGATTAGGTTGACACCCCATAACCATCACCTAGTCTTTCATCCTCTATGTCAGGCTTCGATCAGGTAGACCCCACATATGTTGAGTGTCATAACAATTGTCCATTTGAGCGCTACATACTTTCACATCAACATATCCATCCACATCCAACCACCATATGAAATTACCCCAAAATCGTGTAGTGGTTCCTCCAATATCACACCCATTGAACAAGTCAACAAAGCATGCCAACCCCCAATATAACTAGGTAAAATCACACACCTATTGGGATTTGAATCCCAGATGGCTGGTAAACATGTGGAATTATGGGGTACCTTAACTACTGAGGCACACCCCAATGCTAAATTAATATAAATATATATAATTATAAAAAATATTTATAAATAAATACTCATATAATTATAAAGATATTTAAATAACTGTAAATATGTATTTCTAAATATAATTATAAATAAATATAAATATATAAGTATAAATAAATAAAAATATTTATTTACATATATAATTATAAATTTATTAAAATAATTCTAAAATAATTTTATCTAGGGGTAAAAAAATTTCTAACAGTAAGTAAAATTTAAGGGTGAACTAAAGTTATGTTAGGGAAAAAAGTTATGTATGTGTAAACGGAATCTTATATAGGTTAAGTAAGGGTAAGAAGAGTTTATGTAAGGGTGAAACAAAGTTATGTAAGGGGAAACTAAATATAAGTAAGGGTATAAAATGTAATGTTAGTGTATAACAAGGTTATGTGAGGGTAAACTAATCTCAATTAAGGGTGAAACAAATTTATGAAAGGGAAAATTAAAGTTATGTATGTGTAAAATAGAAATATGTAATGGTAAAATAAAGTTAGGTTAAGGGTAAAACAATCTCATTTATGGGTAAACACAACTTAATTGAGGGTAAAATAATGTTAATTAAGGGTATAAAAAAGTTATTTAAGGGTAAGAGATATTTATTTATGGGTAAAAAAATATTAGGCAAGGGTAAACAAAAATTAATTAAGGATAAAAAAATATATGTAAGGTTAAATTAAAGTTATGTAAGGGTAAAAAACGTTATGTAAGGGTAAAACAAACTTATGTAAGGGTGAAATAAAGTTATTTAAGGGTGAAATAAAGTTAATAAAGTGTTAACTAATGTTAAGGGTAAACAGAAATTAGGTAAAGATAAAACAAATTTAAGGAAAGGTAAACATAGGTAAATTGAGGGTAAACAGAAGTTAAGTATGGATAGAAAAAAGTAATTTAAGGGTAAAATAATTTTATGTAAGGGTAAAAAAGGTATATAAGGGTAAAATAATGTTATTTAAGGGTAAAATGATGTTATTTAATGGAAAACTAAAGTTATGTAAGGTAAAAACCATAATATGTAAGGGAACACTAAAATTATATAAGGTTAAACAAAAATTTAATTAAGGGTAAAATGAAGTTTAAGTGTGGTTAAAACAGAGTTATGTAGGGGTAAGATAAATTAATTTAAGGGTAAATAGTATTTAATTAAGGGTAAAACTATGTTATGAAAGGGTAAATAAAGTTAATTAAGTGTAAACTAAAGTTATGTAAGTGTAAAACAATCTTATACAAGAGTAAACTAAATTTATGTAAGGTTAAGACAATGTTATGAAATATAAAATTAATGTTAAGTAATGGAAAACAATTATGTAATGGTAGTATAATGATAAGGGTAGAAAAGGTATTTAAGGGTAAGAAAATTTTAATAAAGGGTAAACTAATGCTATGTAAAGGTAAAAAAAATTATGTGAAGGTAAGGAAAAGTTATGTAAGGGTAAAAAAAGTTAGGTGAGGGTAAAAAAAGTTATGTGAGGGTAAAAAGAGTTTTGTAATGTTATATTATAGTTATGTAAGGTCTAAAAATGTCATTTATGGGTAAAATAAAGTTATGTATGGGTAAAAATAAGTCAAGTTAGGGTAAACCAAAGTTACATAATAGTAAACAGAAACATTCATAGGTTGCATAATGGAAAATTAATGTTAAGTGAAAGTGAAAAAATGTTATGTAAGGGTAAAATAATGTTATGTAATTGTAATTAAATGTTAATTAAGGTTAATATAATGTTATATAAGTGTAAATTGATGTTAAGTAAGGTTAAAAATATATCATGTAAGGGTAAACTAAATTTAAGAATAATGAAACATTTTTTGTTAAATTTAATGTAATTGGTTTTGGTTATTGTTAATTAAATATTGGTTACAATGATTTGGTTTTGTTAAAAAAAATTATTATTGAATAATGATTAACTACATTTGGTGTCATTATAGAGGGTGGTATTGAACATTCAAGGGTGCACACCTCGATAAAAATTTATTTTCTTAAGAATAAATAAGAAACATGGAAGTGTTGTAAACTAATATTTAAATGTAAATACAAATTTTAAAATAGAATTTTATTTTCTTAAAATATAATTTTTTACATATACACATTGTGTAACACCTGAATAAATTAATATTGATGCCTATTAGTAGAACAACCAGACTTATAAATCTTACTTCCACTCTATGCTCAACATGTATGTAGTTCTGGTGTCATAACTATAGGTGTGGGTTCCTCCTCATATTATTCCACTACCTCATCTAAGGGAATAGAAGGTTGTGGTGCTGATACTGTTGTATATTACTCAATTGATACTAGAAGCTCAATATGCAGTCTTGTAGGTTCCTCCACATATCACTATGAATAGGCCTTCCCAACATCTTATGTGGAGAGATATGCCCATGATTATAGAGGTTTGAAAGGAACACCTAGATATTCAAAAAATGTGGTATCAAGGAAGTCACTATCGATGGAAGTGTTACCCGATGTCTACCAAAGTTGTGATATCATAGCCAAGTCCCGCATCATTGATGATATATGGATGAATACTATGGGATGTATCTAAGAGGAACATATATAATATGTATGATTAGACATATATGGATAGGGGTGTCCAAACCCAAACCAACCCAAAGAACCCAACCCGACCCGACTAGGTTTGGTCAGGTCAGGTCAGTTTATGCTAAACATATCTGGGTTGGGTTTCTCATGGGTTAACCTAATAATGGGTTGGGTTAGGTCTTGGTTTGGTTGCATATCGACCCAAATTGACCCTTTCACCCAATGACATGAATATAAGAAAAAAACAACAACCCTTAACTGGCTCGGCAGCGGGCTGCTCCTCTCCTCATTTCATTCCCTCCTCCCTCCCTCCCTCAGGACGCCTGCGTTGTCCTCCTCCTCCTCTTCCTAACCCAATCCTAACCTTCCCTTGGATGTTGAAACCCTCCTTCCTCATCATTCCTTCACGAGCGACATCCGAATCCTGGTCTCCTCTTCATCAAACCCTCCTCACCCGAACTCCTCCCCTTACTAGAAAACCCTAACTCACATCTTCTCTTTTCGTGAAACCCTAATCCTCCTCCATCCTCATCTCCTGCTTCCTCCTTTCGCTCATAACTTCGGTAAATCACCCATCTAGACTTGCCTCTTATCCTTTCGTGAAATCGATACTCCTCCTCTTCCTAGTGTGGTGCGGTGCATCTGGTGCATTCTATCTAGTGGTACGTAGCAAGGATTTTTCTTCCATATTCACAATACATTAGAACTCATTTTTATTTTGTTTTAAGAGTTGAAATTTCATGCTACAATACTTTCTTCAATGAGAATTTAACCTTGGGTCAAGAAGTGAGGGAGATGAGGAATGTCTTAGCTGTTAACTTCACTGTTATAATACTGTCAAATTTATTTGAGCAAGACTTTCTTTTTTCATGGGAAATATTTGATTCTAGATTTTTTCATGTTTAAAAAGGAGAAAATACCCTTTATTTCTTTTAATCATACTTTTATTTTATTTCATTTGTGCCCAATAATTGCTATATATATTATTTAAATAAATATTTGAATGGTTGATGGTAGTGTGGAGGAATAGTTATTCATATAATTATATTTACCATTTCATACAATGTTATTGGATGTAGGTATCAATTCATTCATATGGAAGGTGGTGCAACAACAAAAAGTTGTTCTAATACCCTAGTTGTCGCAGCAGGAACTCAGAGTCATATGGGGTCTACAAAACATTCAATTATAGAAATAGGAGGTGGATTTGTAGAAAACCAGTTAGAGAAAATGAAGGTAAGAAGTCTCCTAAAAAGGTAATAATTCCTAAAGCTTCTTCTAGTTATAGATATTCTCAAGCTTGGGATCATTTTCAAAAGAATTATAGAAGATCTATTTGTAATTACTATGGTAAATATTGCGCTTGCATATCTGGTCAGCATAGAACTAGTAATCTGAATAGGCATTTGACAAAGTGTAACAAAAATCCTCACAAAAAAATCGAGAAAAGTCATACCACTCTTGGTCTTAGAAGGAAGTTTGAAGATGAGGATGATGGAATGATTAAAATTTTAGTAGCTCATTTTAATCAAGAAGAGTGTAGAATTACTCTAGCTAAAATGATAATCATTGATGAGTTATCATTTAAATATGTTGAGAATCAAGGATTTAGGAAATTTATTGAAGTTGTTCAACCTCAATTTCATGTTCCATCCTGACAAACAGTTCCTAGAGATTTCTTGCAGTTATATTTGAATGAGAAAGATAAATTTAATTCCATGTTTGATACGTTGTCTCATATGGTATGTCTTACCATCGACACATGGACTTCAATTCAGAATCTAAATTATATGTGCGTGACTACACATTTTATTGATAATAATTGGATCTTGAATAAAAAATAATATTTTTTCTTATTGCGGATCATAAAGGGGAAACAATTGGTCGGGTATTAGAATAGACATTGAAACAATGAGGGATTGAAAGGATTAATATTTTTACCGTGGACAATGCTAGTTCTAATAATACAAAGATCGGTTATTTAATGAGGAGTGTTAATGATTGGAATGGGTCTATTCTTAAAGGAGAGTATATTCATATGAGATATTGTGCACATATTTTAAACCTTATAATTAGTGATGGGCTAAAGGAAGTATCAACCTAAATTGGTATAATCAGATTTTCCTGAAAATTTTTTAGAAGTTCACCTTCTATATTGGCTCTTTTTAAGAGCATTGCTGGGGAGTTAACAATTCCTTATAGAGAGGTTATAATTCTTAATGTGCCAACTAGGTGTAATTATTTTTATTTTATGTTGGATGTTTATGAAAAATATGAGAAGGTATGTATTCGTCTTGATGAGGATTCAAGATTTAGGAGTGCTCTTGTCTACGAAGGTGGGGCTACAACAACATATGATTGGGAGCGTGCTGGTGTATTTGTTATGTTTTTAAGGATATTTTTTGATATCACTGTTGAATTTTCTGGTTCTATGCATGTGACCTATCACACTTTCTTTCATGCTCTTTGTGACATATATAGAAAAATCAAGAAATGGATGAAGAGTTCTGATATGACTGTGAGTGAAATGGATATTGAAATGAAGGTGAAGTTGGAAAAATATTGGGGTATTGGTTATAATTTTAATTCACTCTTACTTTTCACAGTTTTTATTGATCCTTGATATAAATTAGAATATGTTTAGTACAGTTTTGAAATGATACTTGATTATGGATACAAGAATGAGTTGATCAGTAAATTAACAGAGGTTATGAATAATCTCTCTCAGGCTTATAAATGAAAATATCCCATCCCGGTTGATCAATGTGAGTCAAGTTCTCATCAAGATGCACATATTCATGATGCCACTGCCACTAGCGGTAGTGAGGATGACAAAAAAATGGAAAGATGCTTATAGATCAAAGAAAAGGAAAAGACAATTGACACAACAAAGAAATGAATTAGAAAGATATCTAGAGATTTATGATTGTGAGGATGATTTCGATGTATTTGATTTTTTAGGCTGGTGTAAAGGAAAGTCAAGTAAGTATCATGTTCTCTCATGAATTGCTAGAAATATTCTAGGAATTCCATTAACTACAGTATCTTTAGAGTCTGCATTTAGTATAGGATGACGAGTCCTTGATCCATTTCATAGTTGTTTGAATCCAAATACAATTGAGGCATTAATTTGATCCCAAAATTGGTTTAGAAAGTCTAAACCAATTGACATTAGAAATAAACTAGAAGAAGTTGAATTGATTGAATCAGGTATCATTAGAAATATTATGTGTTTTATCAGTTAACATTTATCAATTATAAACGTGTGTTTGAAAAATAAAAATATTGACTTGTTATTTTTTGTGCTTTTTAGATAGCCATAATCCACCACAACTCAATGATCAAATTTTCATTATCTAAAAATAATGAATGGTGTTGCTAAGGTGGTTTCCCTTCCACGCCAAATCTCACTTTAGTTTCCCCTTCTTTGTTGTGTTTCAAATTGGATGTTTCTTTTGTTTGGTTGTTGAATCTTTTATTTTTGATAGTGATAAATGGTTATTAATTTCTCTTGTATTATTTGATAAATGTTGATATTTTTACAATGGTTTATTCATGTATATCTAAAGTGTTGATATGGTTTCTCTGCCAGGTTTTTCTGGGTCTTTCAGAGTGCTATTGGAGTGAAATCTACATTAATCATTATGGAAGTTATTCCATTTCTGGTCTGGGTTGTAAGTTACATCATTAGGATTTTTAGTAGCTATACAAACTTGTAAAAAAATTACCCTTCTCTGTTTCTCTTATGCAACATCTTGATAGCTTTTAATTAATGAATTTCAATGGAAATATTTTATGTGACCGGTATTATTTCTTTATTGTGCTAAGATATGTGGACCTTAATTTACTTATAATTGTGTTTGCCAAAGAAAAGACTGAAAACTTGAACTGAAACCTACTTATTATTACATCTCTTTATGTTCTATTAGAATTCCTTCTGCAAGTTAATGCTTTTTTTACATTGATAGTTTTCAATTTTATGAGAGCATAGGATAATAGGATCGACTGTTTCCCATGCATAAAAGTTCCTTTATATTATAGGGAATCTAATGAAGATTTTTTCATTATTATTCACTTACATTTTGATTATGGACATGGTGTTTAATATGCTGTAAATGTCAGTTCAATTATAGATATAGTATTCTAAAAATACATTCTGATTTCAGTATTTAATTTAAGTGTAGGCATAAATGATAAAGATCTTGGACTGCTTTTATGCTATATGAAGGTAAATTGATTTGTATTTTTGTATAATTGTGTTATCAAATGTTTTGAACCTCAAAATAAAATATTGAATTTGAGTATGTTTACATATGCCCCTATGTTTATTTGCACTTTCAATTTTATAACACTTAAAAGGCCTATGATGTCACACATCGCTTAATTATTGGTTCACTAGAATTCTCTGTTAGGATTCAAGTTCTTCAGTTACAATTCTCTATTGAAATTTTGTGTGATGTCATATTTTTTATTTTCCTGCTGATGCATTTTCAATTGAATTTGTCTCATCTGAAATTTTAGTATTTCATAACCCTACTAAAATGAAATTATGAATGCTTCTTTCTTTCATTTTTTAGAGTTTCTTTCTTGGACCCAATCTGAAGGATTGGAACCAATCTGATATGATGCATTTTTTGGATCCATTATTTCTTGCATTTTTTGGGACCAAATACATTGGGTTAGGTAGGATAGGGTAGGGTATCGGTAGGGTATGTCTAGTCTGTTGTCTTTTTTTGGATCCATTCTTTGCTGCATTTTTTTTTATCCATTTTTTGCTGCATTTTTTTCAAACCAACTGAATTGGGTTGGGTCGGTTAGGGTAGGGTCTCGGTAGGGTATGTCTGATCTACTGCATTTTTTTGGATCCATTATTTTGTAAAAAAATTAAAACCAATTGCATTGGGTTTGGTTGGTTAGGGTAGGGTATCAGTAGGGTATGGTTCGGGTTGTTCTGGGCTGGGTAGGGTCTGGGTTGGGTTAGGCCTGAAACTCTCGGGTTGGGTTGGGTCTGGATGTTCATCCCTCAGGTTGGGTCAGTTCTGACCACACAACCTAAGCTGTTTGACCCAACCCACAAATTTTTGGGTTGGGTCTGGTCCTTTTTTCCATGCATCACCCAACCCGGCCCCTACGGGTTGGGTTGGTTCGGGTGATCTAGTCATGTAGAGTGTGACCCGACCCGACCCGACCCAAATTTTCTCTTCCAAGTCGAGTCCAAAGCCACCTATAACCCAACCCATCCCGACCTATAAAAACCTCTATATATGGAACATAAACCTAACCCAAATGTGAATGATCATCAGTTTTTTGTGTAAGATCCTTTCTATGTAGTTCCATAACATATTGTGGAGCCTCTCTCGAGTGGTGCTCTCTCTATCATCACCTCTACCCTTGAACAAGTTGGAATCTATGCCCTATTGTTGGTTGTGATAGTGGAGGTGGATTATAATCAGTGGGAATAATAGGAACATCATCATACCTAGGTTCCTCAGCTAGAGCGTGTGGATCCAGGTATATTTGTGGCCACTTTTCATAGACACTCTATTTTTTTAAATGGAAAGGATCTCTGAGAACCATTACATCTAGGTTAACCACATCTTACCTAAAAGTTAATATTCCTTAGGATCAAAAATATGTACTATTAAATCATGTTTTTATTATTTTAAATGAGATAGCATTCATATTAATATGAAATGTGACCTAAAAAATAATAAATATTAATAAACAGACAAACTGCCAGAGAATGTAAGGTACAAGATAGTGTTTCTTTAATACAAATTTTCATAAAATCTAGGTTGATATAACTAGAAGCATATTGTGGGATATTTGTGCTGAATGATATTATATTGGGAAAGCATGTCCCATCACCCAATGTAACGTGAATGATACTATGGAATATTTATCGCATATATACCAATAAGCTTAATAGAATGTAATCCATCAATTTTTCATTATTAAATGAAGATATGTTGTATATAACTAAAATATAACATGACTCAATCTATCTAGTGCCAATCAATGATGTAGAAGAAGATGAGGGACACCACTGCCCCCATGATCTCCAACCATATATGTCTAGTGTGGTGAAAGCGCTATGTAGAAAAATCCAATACATGATGTCCATGTAACATAAAATGATAACTCTAAAAATATTTCATAAATTAAAACTAAAATGTTTCTATGATAACATTGCAATATCTAATAAAATTAATATCAAAATTAAATTTTATATAAAAAAGTAGTGCTTAAATTACATCATCAGGCTTTATAGCATCAAAAAACTATCAAAATATATCCACATTATGCCTCGGGCAATGTCCATAATGTTGAGACTGACTCCATCCAATATAAAATAAATATACTATATGTAGCATATCATTACCTTTTTTCAAGTATTTCTCATATATCACTTCATTTTTCTCTTTTTTTGGTTGCATTTTGGACCTTCTGAGGATGAGAGTGTTTTCTAAGGAAAATGACCTAATGTTTAGGGATTTATGTTTGTCGGAATTAATGGAGTTTATAAATAAATTTGAAAATGTATAGTGATATTTTCCTTTGGGGTCCTGGTTAAACTAAGGTGTTTTTCTAAATGTTTTTTTAGAATCTGTATTTTGGGGATTTTCACATAATTAATAGGTTACATTATGTGAAACATTTTTTGGGATGATGTTGTGAACTGTTAGAGAGAATGGAGATTTTACAAGACATGAAACTGGTTCATGTCATGAAATGGTCCATTTGTGTAGTTTTTTTAAATAGAGATAATGCCTTTTGGGGTATATAGTTTTAGTGGATTTCATTTCATGATCCTAGTATTCTTTTCATGCAATTTTTTGTCTCCTGTAATTTATTATATGTAACATGTTTAATTATTTTTCATTCTATGTACATGAACTTCTCTTCAACATAGGATCTCTCCCAAGTGATTTTAGGGATCACAGCACCTTTAGAGTCATTCAATTCAATGATTAGTCTCGGTTGTATTTTCACTACATTTATCTAGTTAAGTAATCTTTCTACGACCTCATTTTCTTTGGATGATGTAGCACTGTTGCACTAGGTTTTCATCTTAGTTGGTCTTGTAGTGTTTATCCTTCTAGATCCTTTCAAGATATGTTGTGTGATATTCTTCTAGAAGATAAAATTTGTGTTGGTTGGGTTGTGTCATGTGAGTTCCTTTATTTCTTTTTTGTTTTATAATATTTATTAGTTGTTCTTCTTATTGAATTGATTATGATATTAACAGATTGATTCTATGTCCCTCATTTTTGTTGTTGTGTTCTTCCATGTTGGTGGATGTCGTTGTGGTCATGTACAACTCAAGATTGAGGTAGGTGGTTCTGAATCAAGCCTATGTTTGATGAAACTTTATATTAATGGCTTTGATAAAAAAATTATAAATAAATGGAAATATTTTTTGATTTATTTGTGTGTGTTTGTGTTTGAAAATGGGATTTTTTGAAAGTATTTTTTCAACTAGTTTTTGTATAAGGGACAGGTAATCTCAATGAATTGTGAAATGTATTTATGAAATGGTGTTAAAATAATGGTTTTGATGAAATGGTTTGGAAAATGCAGGACATGGTAACCCTTGTGTACTTAAGTGGATGGTGTAGTAATAGGCCTCATCTGTTGATATTTTCATGGTGTTCACTCATGAGGTGTTCATATTCTCTCAAGGAATATTGTTATAGGGACTTATTAGAACTTTTGGGGGGTTCAATTGTTGGTATTCCCTCTAATATTTATATTAAATGTAAACATATATAGACATGATATAAATTGTTGTATATGTTTGGGTATAGGTTTTCTATCTAGAATAACCTCTATTGATCCTTGACATGATTTACCTTTGTTTTTGGAATTTACTTCTTTGGATATGATATGATATGTGATACATTTCTTGAATGCTTTAATATATGTGATATTATTTTAAACTGATTTACTTGATTATTTAGAAATGCAGAAAAGGGTATTTATTTACCATGATTTTGATATAAAAATTATTTATCTAATTATATTGCCTTGTTTTCTTTAAAGATGATCATTGTTCATATTATTGTACAGAGACTTGTTATGGAGCACTTAGGTTATATCCTCTTAATATTATTTATATCACACCTTGTGCACCCCTTTGGAAGTGCATATACCTTGTTATATCTTTAAATTCATGAATAGTAAAGGCACTACAATGAGGCGGTGATGTTTTTACCAGTTCCTTCTGGATAGCTGACGGTGAGATGGTTAGATTTTCCCCAATATATCACATGGATTAGCTATTTTGGTTTTAGTTATACTTTTCTATTGAACTTGTATCTTGGGTATTGTTTAGCAACTTTTTAGTTTTATCACTTCTAATGTATCCTTTTTTCTATGACATATATTTCTTTTTTTACTCTTCCATTTTGTCTTCCTTCCATGTATATATATTTTGTGTTGACTATTTCAGGTTGGGTAAAATAGTTCTCTTTGGTTTTTATCGATGCTTGGGTGCTAATCTCTAGCCTATGGGGATCGATAATGCCCTTAAATTTTGTGTTAGGTCGAGTAGGGTCCCGAGTTGTGAGGGTATCTGGCTCAGTTCACCATAGTTTTGTATCAAAGGTAGTAATTCTCTATTTTGGGAAGTTGGTAGACTTTAGATAGGATTTTCAATACTTTAGAGGTAGGTTATGATAATTTTTTGGATATCTCTTGTCATGAAGTGTCTTGAGTTACAACAGGATTTTGGGATGTATGTCTCTTGTTTGGTGTTCTTGATCTTAGTATCAGTTTTTTCTTATGGTTTTCTAGATTGAACTGAGATTATCATATTGTTTAATCATCTATACTGTTTAATTGCATAGTAGTGTGCCTCCAAGAAGTATCCCACTAGTTCCTCAAGAGATTACAATAAATCATTATCAAGTTAATCCATTTCTATATCACAATATTATCAAATTTATCATGGGGGTAGTTTGTGTTATAGACCAAAATTTACATGAAGTCCAAAATAAATTAATTGAAGTACAACAAAGAACTGGAAGATAATGAGATCAATCATTGGAATTCTTACATGAGAGTCCACCATTATTTAAGGGTACGAGAGAGCCCCATGATTCTAAAGATTGGATGGACATGATTTATCATATATTTGAATTTCTTAATACACATTATAAAATCAAGGTAATTTTTGTAGATTTTATACTCGAGGGTCCCAGTAAGAAATGTTGGGATTCTATAGTAAAGGTGGATAAACACATGGGATTAAATTACAAGGGTTTCAAGACCCACTTATTTTATTAGTTTAATCCAGAGTCACTGTTGATAGGGAAGTATCTGGAGTTCCTCTCCTCATAATAGGGAATGCATTTGGCATCAGCATACACCAATCAATCTATAAATCTGGTTCATTTTTCTATGTGGTAATAAATAATGAACAACTAAAGGCTCATAAGAAACATTAGGGTTTGCGAAAATATCATATTGTAGGTATTTATGTTGAATCTTTATAAATATATAGAGATAATAGAAAAGGTAATAAAGTAAAATATGGATATGTTAGAAAATGTTGGTTATTCTACCCCTTATCTTCCACCTAGTGGAAGCTTCAATAGAATGTAGTGGTGTAAGGGGAGGTGGCATGATCATCATAAGAGTGGTGATTATGGTTCTCTACAGCAACAATCTTTTTCCCCTTCAGTTACAACTAGTAGTATTTCTTTTACTTTCTATCAGTGTGGAAAGGTTGGGAACACCCAACATCCTTGTTCTACACCAGTGAAGATGTGTAACTGTTGTGAAATCTATGGCCATTTACTATTTTTATAATAGTATATTACTTTTCCTCATTATAGTCAATGATCATCAACCCTAAATACTATTACAGTGAAATTAGATGCATAAAAGTCTACAGGGTTCCAACCACAGACCTCCAGAGTAAAGCACCTTTACAAAGTGGATGAGTTTCCAACGTAGGTAGAATTGGGTCCAGTGATAGTGGGTGGTTACATATGTATTTTATCTTCAATAGAGACTACATTATTTGATACAATTTCATCAAAATCATTTATATCTTCAATTTTTAGGGATATTTTTAAACATCCAATGGAAATCATGTTGATTTTAATGGAGTTAGTGACACCTCTTGGAAAGATAAATGTGTAAGGGTTTAAATTACATTTTTATTATCTATTAATAGTCGATGCAGAGTTAGTTTGTGATTTTATCATTCTTAATTTAGTTTTATTCAATGTAATCATCAAGATTGATTGGATTATCACTCATCACGTTGAGGTTGACTATTATCAATGATCTGTTTCATTCATTGTGGCTGATGGGATCTCTTAGGTGTTTTGGGGAGAGTGGTATTTGAGGTCAGGTCATGCAGGACCTTCCCATACAAATATTAAGAATTCATTGTTTTTTGTTGTATTTGATCCTGATAATTTTTTTGTGGGTACTATTCCTTTAGTTTTTAGGTAATTTCCTAGTATTTTCCCAAGTGATTTATTTATTCTTCCTCTAGAGAGGTGGATAGAGTTTACAATTAACCTCGTTCCACATATGTAGTTTATCTCAATACCAACTTATCATATGGTGTCAATGAAGCTAAAAGAGATCAAGATTTAGTTTGATGATCGAATGACAAAAAGTTTTTTTTCCCTGGTGTTCAACCTTGGGAAACCCAAGTTCTCTTCTCCAAAAATACTTATTGTTCCCTTTGTTTGTCTATGTACTATAAAAATTTGAACCAAATAACAATTAAGAATAATTATCCTTTGACCAATGTGAAAGATTATTTTTAACCGGTTAATGGGAGAATGTCATTTTTGAATATCAATTGTAGGACGGGTTTTCATCAACTTAATTTTTTTGTGTCTGATATACCAAAGACGCCATTTAAGATCAGGTATGGACATTACAAATATCTTGTGACATAGTTTGGAATAAAAAAATTCTTCTAAAGTTTTACAGATATAATGAATCAGATATTCCATGAGTATCTAAACCCTTTCTTGGTAGTGTTCATGGTTGATATTATTTTTTATTCAAGATATTTGTGTGAGAACAAGAACTATTTGAGTTTGATTCTTTAAATATTAAGAACTCACCATTTTTATGGAATACTCTTGAAATTTGTTTTATGGATTCATGAAGTGATGATCTTATGGAACTATATTTTTGATCATGTATTGTCAGTTGTCCCTGAGAAGGTGAAGGTTGTATTTTAATGGAAAGACCCAAGAAACATCTTTGTGATTCATAGATTTGTAAGTCTTAGTAGGTACCAATGACTTCAAGGAACTAATGAAGTTTGTTTCACCTTAGTATTATATTCCCATGAAAGGGTTGAAATAAATATGGGATTCAAAGTGTAAATATTATTTTAATGAACTGAAATGTCTTCTGGAATCACCTCCTATTCTTATCTTACCTGTGCCTGGTAAAAAGTATGTGGTTTTCTTTGATTCTTATAGTGATAGTTTGGGTTTTGTGCTTATACAGGATGATCATGTTCTAGATTTTGTCCCTCACTATCTTTTATCTCATGAGAATAAATACACCACTCATGATTGGGTGTTTTCCATAGTTATGAATGTTCTTAAATGTTATAGTAACTATCCTTTTAGATGAAGGTTGTGTGTATATTACATTTAGACATTTTAATTCATCATTTCCTATATCCTAGTGAAAGGAAATGTCATTATGGAAACCCTTATTAGAAAAGAACCATCACATGCTGTTTTGGAATCAGAGGATTGGAACCCTATGGGGTTCTTCACTCAGTTGAACCTAGATTCTCAGGAGAACATTTCAGATATTTTTTTGACGAGTTTTAAGATATAATCATAACTTATTGAGTTTATTATGTAGTTTTAATAGTAAGATGATAAATACATGGGAATTTTAAAAACCCTATATGGCAGCGAGACCCTTTTTTGTTAGACTCTCTCTTCTGATGGAATTATCTATTTTGGTTATTGTTTTACAATCCCAGTATCTGTGAGAAGATTTGTTTTGATTGAATATTATTGTTATTCATAGACCATTCACACAAGAACTAAATATATGAATTATGACATGAGAAAATGATTTTGGTGTCCGGGTATGAAGTGTGAAATTTAAAATTATGTGTCCCAATGTTACTCATATGAACAAGTAAAGACGGAGAATCTAAAACCTTATAGATTTCTCCAACATAATTTGGTGCTAGTTTAAAAATGGGAAGAGGTCTCCATGAACTTTATTTTTGGATTACAATGGACTCCCCAAGGGAATTATACTATCTAGGTGGTGATTGATCTATTGAAAAAGTTATTTCACTTCATTCTGATCAAGGAAACCACTAAGTTTGATGACTTGTGTATGATATATGTGCATATGGTTGTGAGATTACATAGGGTTCCCTCTACAATTTTTTAGATAGGGATCCTAGGTTTAACTCATTGTTCTGGAAGAGACCCCATGAGGTAATTGGAACTCATGTCAAGTTGAGTACAACATACCATCCACAAGAAGATGGTTAGAAGGAGCTTGATATTTAGATCTTATAGGAGGTACTCCTTTTTATTATATTTTGGTGGATCATGAGATATCAATTTGGGACTGGTTGAGTTTGATTATAAAAAAATTATTATTTATTGGTTATAATGGATCCCTTTGAGGATTTATATTGTCACCCATACATGTCACTTATTTATTGGGTAGAGGTGAGTGAGGACACTTTGGTTGGACCGAGTCTAATTCAGGATACATTGGTAAGTAATAAAGATATAAATCATCTTCTGGTTATAGCTCAAATTCATTAGCAATAGTATATGGATCATTGGAACCATCCTTTGGATATTTCCATTGGTGATTGGGTTTTCATAAAATTATATCGTCAATTAGGTAATTATTGTCTTGAAAAATAGGGAAAGTTTGCTTTATGATATGTTGGACCATTTAAGGTCATTTAGAAGTATAGTTAGGTTTCTTATCGGTTGGAATTGTTGGTTCATTGGATGGGTGTTGATGATGTTTTCCACATATTTCATCTCCGGAAGTAAAATCATGATCCCTCCAACATCCTGAGTTGGGAAGAAATCAAGATAAAGATGGATGTTTCTTTTGTAGAGAAAACAATAAATATTTTTTGACTCTCAGGTGAAGGTATTGCATGATAATTTTATTGCACTAGTCATATTATTATGCTGGCATGGATTAGATTCTCATGATACTTAGGAGAGCAATTGACCGATGAGGGAGTAATATCCCTACCTCTTTCCAGACACCATTATTCCACATGACTTCCCATGGACTAAAATTATTATGGTAGGGAGTATAAAACTTCCATTTACCTTATTTCATGTATTTATCATCTCTATTTTCTTTTCACTCATTTTTTGGGTTAATTTTGGGCCTTTCGAGGATGTAGAGAGTTTTCTGGGGGGAAATGACATTATGTGTCATGGTATAAATATGGTCTCCATTAAAAATGGCAACATAACTGGTCCATGAAAGTCCCAAACTTTTTTCCCTATCCCCACAATCTGTAAAAAGTGCTTGTGTATGATAAAAAAATCTGTTGGGAATGATTTACCTTAGTTTAGAAGCATTAATTAACCAAAAACAATCAATAAATTGAATCTGAAAATTACCAACCATGAAATCCTTAAATAAAATTCAGAACTCAATACAAGGTTTTAAAAATGAAACAAGAGGTAAAAAAACTACAAAAGTAGCAGAAAAAAACAACCCAAGTACCACCACACGATAATGGGACATTACCCATGAGCTGTCTTCACAACACTCCATCATGGAAGGGAACTAAAAACCTGAACCACCGTCTCTAAGAATATATCCCTTAACTATGTCAAAAATTATCAATTCTACTTACATACAATGTTTTATGTAGGGTGTGATCCTAATCCTAATAGAATACTACCCAAATATTTCATTTGATATCCATTATAAGATAAAAAGCTTGCAAGTTTTTGTTAAACAAGAAATGGTAGAAACAATTTATAAAGATGCAACTTTTAAATGAAAACGTTTTTCAAGAGTTAACCATTAAGAGTGGATAAATTTAAATAAAACATGTAAGATACTGAATTTTCCATCCAAAACACCATAATTAAATGGTAAATACCAAATAGTTCATGAGCACTAGTCATAGGAACACCCCTAGACACTAGCTAGTTGTGGGCCCTAGGTACCTCATATGTCAGTGTAAAAGTAACCATAACAAATATTTTTTATCGTGAATGTTCCACTAGTAGGTAATATACCCATAACCTATTGGTACCCATTCATCATCATTATAGTTTTTTTAGTGTTTTCAACATCAAACTTGCTGAGTGAAATAGGGGCAAACCCACTCTAAATCACTAGCATACTAGTACACATCTTCCCACCTAGATACCCGGTTTTCCCTCTATATGATCAAACAAGTAACACATTCTATAAAATTTCATTTACACATAAAAACACTAGTACTGGTCATACACAATCAAAATAGTAGCTAAACATGCTTTTCACCATCATGTAACTCAATAAAATACTTAGAATTTACATAAAAATTTTCACAAGGTATAACAGAACTTTTCACATAAAATACATTTTAAACCCCTCTTTTAAAACCAAATTATTACCAATATTACACCAAACCATAATTTTAAGAACTAAAACATTTTAATAAAACCATTTTATGAAGTATAAAACAACCCCAATTGGTACAACATAGAATTCACATGAAACCCCCCCCCCCCATTTTCACACAAAAATACCACTTAAAAATAAACCGCTTAACAAATAATACCAAAAAATAGTTTTTTCACCAAACACAATGAAAGAGGAATGCGATAAAAAAATAAATCCATTAATCTAACTCATTATACAATCCCTACACATGTAATCACCTACCAAAAGTGTCAAAAACCCCAAATATTTGTGTTATACTTCAACCACACCATTGCAGCACCATAAGGGACTAAAAACGAACATAAAACCACAATATTGGACCGAGAGACTCAAAAACAA
This sequence comes from Viscum album, assembly GCA_963277665.1. NCBI lineage: Eukaryota > Viridiplantae > Streptophyta > Magnoliopsida > Santalales > Viscaceae > Viscum > Viscum album. The sequence continues at coordinate 426,242,542 of OY728134.1, forward strand.
ATCCTAGGTACGAAGCCCTAGATTTTGGACATTTGGAGCTTCAAGAAAAGTGGGAGAAACCCTAAGGAAAAGAAGTAACTAAGAAAAAAACTCACTTAATTGAGAAAGTTTGAAGTTTCTCCACTAAATCCCCCTTCAAAATTGAGTTCCAAGGAGGCTTGATAGATCTTAGAGGCTATCCATGGTTTCTAGGCACGAAATGGGTAAGAAATGGGAAAATTAGGGTTTATTATGAAAGGGAAAATGGTCATTAGAAAAAAAAAATAATGATCTAGATATGGATGCATAGTTTTCTTGCACAGTTTGGTAAACCGTGCACACAAACTGTGTGGCCTAGTCTAGCCACCCAAAAATGTTCCACTTTTCTTCATTTTTAGGGGCTTATAAGGGGGAAAACTATGGGGTAATGAGAGATAGTAATATGAGAGAAAATCACCTGAAAATAAAGGAATGGATGTGACAATTCTCCACATCATGAAAGGCTTCCCGCCCCAGAAAGTCAACCCAATGCTTGATCGGAAAACAAGAATGGGTAGTCTTAAACCCATGAATTCCACTCCCAATTCTACACATCATTACCACGCTTCCAAAGGACCCAAAATAATGTAATATACTTTCCCCAAAGTATATTCTATTGAGAATCCACTATTTTCACTGGCAGTTCAAACACTTATAAATCAGGATCTAACTCTAACTCTTCCCAATTCAGCACATGAGATGGATCTGGATTGTACTTATTCAACTAGGATACATAGAATACATCATGGATAGATTTAAACTAATAAGTAAAATCTAACCTATATTCCACTTTTCCAATCCATTCGACAATCTCAAATGGTCTGACATACCTCAGCAATAGCTTGCCCTGATTTCCCATAGGATGATGACCCAAATGAGGGGCCACATTCAAGAATACCCAATCTCCCACAGAAAAATCTAGGTCTCAACGCCTTTGATCAGTATAGGATATTTAGAGACTTTGAGCTATCAATAATTTCTTCATGATCAACATGACCATCTCAGATGTCTCTTGCACAAGGCTCATCCCCAACACTGAGGTCTCACCTACCTCATCCCAACATAGAGGGGACTGAAAAGGCCAACCATAAAGCCCCTAAAAATGAGCCATTATAATCAAGGATTTGTAACTATTATTATAAGTAAACTCAACCAATCCATAATTTCTATCCTTGGAACCTCCAAAGTCCAAAACACATGCATAGAGTACGTCCTCTATAATCTGATTTTCTTGCTCTGTCTGGTCATCCATTTGAGGATGGTATGTCGTGCTCATTTTAATCTGAGACCCCAAGGCCTTTTGAAGGAATTAACAAAGTAAATAAGTGAAATGGGAGTCTATATTTGAGAAAATAGTTGATGTAACACCATGAATCCTTAAAACCTCCGAAAGATACAAATGGAACAACTCATCCACTTTAATTGTATCTCTAATTGGAATGAAGTGGGATGATTTGGTCAGACGATCAATCACCACCCAAATATAATTCTTACCCCAAGTTGTATGAGGCAAGACAATAATGAAATCCATGGAGACCTAATCCTACTTCTAGGTAGGAATGGGTACAGGCTAGAGCAAACTGGATTGTTTTTAGGCTTTGCTTTCACCTACTGGCATGTGTAGCACCTTGACACGAAGTCCCCAATGTATCACATCATACTTGGACACTAGAAATGATAAAATACATCACAATACATCTTAGTTTCTTCAGTATGGATATCCCACTAAGATCGGTGGCTATCCTACATCACCACATACCTCAGTGACAAAGATGCCACTAAACATCCCTTGAAGCAGAAGATGCCCTCAAGAAATGAAGACTAATCGAAAGGCATATCCCCACTATGAATAAACTAACTCAGTCACTGACATATCTCATCACTAGTATACTCCCTTTGAATCAACTATAAAAGAGCAGGATTCAACTAAACACTCGCTAAGAACATACATCCACTATGCTCCTTGGTCTCCACATGCATCTAAGAAAATATCCCCATCAGATTCCACTCATCACTAGACTTCCTCAAAGATTATACTGGTACTCTCCTACTCAAGGAATCATCCAACACATTACCCTTTCCTGGGGTATAGAAAATGTCAAATTTGAACCCCTATAGGTACATAATCCAACATTGCTGCCTCAGATTAAGATCCTTCTGTGAGAAAATTTTGGCTAAGATATTATGGTCCGAGTAGACCAAAAACTTCTCCCCATATATATAGTAACACCAAATCTTCAAAGCATGAATCACTAATACTAACTCCAATTCATGGGTCAGGTAATTCCTTTAATTTGTTTGGAGTTGGTGAGAGCCATATGCAACCACGTGGTCACCCTACATAAGCACACACCTGAGACCCATACTTGAAGTGTCACAATACACCATATATCCCTTTCTAGATTCTATCAAGATCAACATAGGAGTGGTAGTCAACCACCACTTCAAATCCTTAAAGGATTCTTGACCTTTTGTCCCATATAAAAACTTCACCCATTTCAAGGTGAGCACAGTCATGTGTGAGGCAAGCTGAGAGAAATCCCAAACAAACTACCTGTAATAACCTATCGTGACAAGGAATCTTTTGATCTGAAACACATTCTTCAGTTGATCCCATGACATCACAACGCTGATATTCTTGAGGTCCAATGAAACCCCATGCTCTGAGATCACATGGCCCAAAAATTTCACCTCCCCAATCTAGAAAGTGCACTTAGACAACTTTTCATAAAGGTGATGATCCCTCAAAGTTCCCAACAAGATCAAAAAATGACACTCATGATCTTCCTCGGATCCAAAGTGAACAAAGATTTCATCAAAAAATACCATGAAAAATGAGTTGAGATACTAGTGGAAACCCATGAGTTCTATAAAAGCTTCAAGATCATTGGTCAACCTGAAAGACATGACCAAGTACTCAAAGTTGTCTTGCCTTTTTCATAAAGACATTTTTGGGATATCCTCCTCTCTCACCCTAAGTTGGTGGTAACCTGAACACAATCCTATTTTTGAAAAACACCTTTCCCCCTTCAACTAATCAAACAATTAATCTATTTTACATATAGGATATTTTATCTTTATGGTTACCATGTTCAACTTCTGGTAGTCAACAAAAAACTGGATGGATCCTGTAGCCTTCTTCGCAAAAAGTACAAGATCCTCCCAAGGATATACGTTCAGATGAATGAATAGTCCAGTTGTATCTTTAATTACCATAGTTTGGTGGGTTCCATATGATAAAAGATAATAGATATTTGTTTTGTTCTCGGTTCCAAATTGATTGAGAACTCCACATCCTTATTGGGGGAAATCCTGAAAAATCATCTAGGAATACCTTCAGGAACTCATCCAATGCAAGAGGTAACCCACCATTTGGGTCACGACCATCATCCTTTAGTGCAAGAGATAAAAACTAGAAGATAATGTCTCCCAACTCTGCACAACCTGATTGAGGATCCCATTCCCCATGAAAAACCTAAGGACTACCATCAGGTGTCGTAAAAACTACCTACCGCCTAGAGAAATCGATATGTGCTTGAAAGTGAACTAACCAATCCTTTCTAAGTATTACATCAAAAAGATCCATATTCATGACCAATAGGTACCACTCCATCTATACCCCAGACATAGTAAGTGCACACAATGGGAACCTAAGACTCTGCTTCTTATTCTTACCCAACATCGTAACCAACTCCATCGTAACGGATAACAACTCAGTTAGAAAATTTAGAGTGCTCAAAAAATGGTTACAGATAAATTAAATAGAAGCACCAATATCAAAAAGAGAAGTAGCTATAGAATATTAAATCAATATCATACCTCAAAACTATCGAAGGCCCCGCATCTGATGTCACTGGCGCATGATCCATAGCATGAAGATGACTACTCTCAGCCTAAGAATGCCCTATTTCCTATGGATATACCCTGAACTGGATCTTCTAAGAAGATGATCTAGCCCTGCCTGCATGGGTACAAAACTGATATCCCCCCATCCTCGAAGTCTTTGACTGAGCTGGCACTCCCCTGGAATCCACATACCCTGCTCCGCTCTAAAGTAGTCATGCCACCCTGCAAAAGCGTTTAAAATTTCCAATACCTCCACACTGATAACAAGGCTTTGGAGGTGATTTTCATGTTATTCAAGTGTTACCTAGCCTCTCACACTAGTGTCATATAACAGTCCTTGTATCAAGGCCACTAAAGAAAACTTCCCTGAAGGTTGGCCTGAACTACCACCTCTATTCTTCCCCTACTCCACTCATTTCCTTTTCTTCTTAAAAGAACTGCCACTACCCATCACTAACATTTCCCCAGAAAAACTAGACCTCCCATTTCAGTCAATCTCTACCACACAATCCCGATAAACCACCTCTGTGTATGTCTCCATGTTGAACAAGAATACTTGGGAATAGATCTTTGTCCACAAACCCCTCTCAAAATTCTAAGACTTTATCTGCCCATTAGAGACCATTTCCAGAGCATACCGGACCATATTAGAAAAACGATTAGCATAATCCATCACAAAAAGATCCCCCATAACAGGTTCTATAAACTCCTAGGATATAGAATATACCAACACTTCAGGGAATTTCTGGTCATTGAAGGTAACCTTGAAGTCCTTCCAGCTCATATGTTCATGCTTCCCAGCATGAAGCACTAATTCCCACCACCTTCAGTTCATACCCTCTAACAGAAAGAAGAAACACTTCACCCAAACCTCCTTATGTGTTTCAAGAAACTATAACAAGTTCTTGATCTTCTCGAGCAACTCCTCTTGTTCCTTGGGTTCCGTGTTACCTCAAAAAGTAGGAGGCTTTTTCTTTAGGAACTCCTAGGATTTTCCCTTCTAAGGATCAGACTCCTCTTCTCTAATAGAAGAATAAGTGGGAGCGACTCCATTTCCTAGGTCTTAGACAACCCTAACCACGGCTTCTACCATCCTTTGATCAATCAGTGAGGGAGAACTCTCTCTGGTGTCATCCTATGGGTGCATGGGAGCTTTTCGAGGATGCATGTTTCTACACAAGGCAACAGTCAAAAAAGAAATAATCCATAAATAAATTTTGAAATATTTCAGTAATTATATCAAATATATATAATTCAAACACATCACAACATTGAAATAAATAACCACTTCTCTCCCACCCCATGTCTACGTGCAGTTTGAAGCCTACACATCCAACCAGGAAGAGAAGTCAAACAAACAATCCCAGCATCCCATGGAAACTTGATATTTGTCATGAGAGGTATTGTCCAGGAACCCTAATCATAACCAAAACTCCAATACCCAACAATCATAACTTCTTTCTAACCTAACTCATCCCAAAAAATGATATTACCCAAAAGGATTAACCTATCGTTGATACCATTTTGTCATGAAATGAATTTGGTCACCATTAAAACTAGAACATGACCCAATCCATGGTAAGGACCGAAGGGTGTTCCCTATCCCCATGGGCTCTTACAAGTTCCTGGGTATGATAAAAAATGTTTTGGGAATAATTTACCTAAGTTCAAAATCATAAATTAACCAAAAACAATCAATAAACTGAATATGAAAATTACCAACCAAGAAATCCTTAAATAAAATTCAGAACTGAATATAAGGTTTCAAACATGACACAAGAGGTCCAAAACTACAAAATTAGAAGAAACAAATAGCCTAAGTACCACCACATGACAAGGGGTCATCACCCACGAGCCGTCTCCTCGACACCGCACCGTAGAAGGAAACTAACAACCCGAACCGCCATCTCCTAGGACCTTTACCTTACTTGTTTCAAACACTTTCAAGTATACTTAAACACAAAGTTGTATGTATGGTGTGATCCTAATCCCAATATTATACCACCTAGATATTCCATGTGATAACCATTATAATATAAATATCTTTCAGATTTTTGTTAAATAAGAAATGGTAGCAACAATTTCTAAAGATGCAACTTTTAAATAAAAATGTTCTTCAAGAGTTAACCTTTAAGGGTGAATAGATTTAAATAAAACTTGTAAGATACTGAATTTTCTATCCAAACACATCATAATCCAATGTTAAATACCAAATATTTCATGATAACTAGTCATGGGACCGCCCATAGGCACTAGCTAGTTGTGGGCCCTAGGTACCTCGTATCTTAGTGTAAAAGTAACCATAAAAAATATTTGTTATCAAGCACGATCCACTATTAGGGAACATAACCATAACCTAGTGGTCCCAAATAATCATCATTATAGTTTTTTTAGTGTTTTCAACATCAAACATGCTCAGTGAAATAGGTGCAAAACCACTCTGGATAACCAGCATACTAGTCCACATCCACCCACCAAGATACCCGGGTTTCACTCTATGTGCTCAAACATGTTCTAAATACTATAAAATGAAATTTACACATAAAAAACACCATTTTTGTTCATACACACTCAAAATAGTAGCTAAACATTCTTTCCACCATCATGTAAGTCAATAAAGCACTTAGAATTTCTATAAAACAATTTCACAAGGTATGACAAAACCTTTCACATAAAATCCATTTAAAAACCCTTTTTAAAAACAAATGAATACCAATATTACTCCAAAGTAGGATTGAAAGAACTAAAAAAAATTAATAAAACCACTCTATGAAGTATAAAACAACCTCAATTGGTATAACATAGAATGCCCATGAAAACCCCCCATTTTCACACATAATTGACACTTAAAAATCAATCACTTATCAAATGCAACCAAAAATAGTTTTGACACCAAAAAAATGAAAGAGGAATATTTTAAAAATATAAATCCATCAAGATAACTAATTCTACAATGATTACACAGGGAATCACTTTCCAAAAGTGTCAAAAATTTCAAATCATTATGTGATACTTGAACCGCACTGCCGCAGCATCACAAGGGAGTGAAAAAAACCTAAAACCACAATATTGGACCAAGAGACTCAAAAACAACCCTATTTATGAATCCCTATCTTATGTAAATTTGGATATTCAAGAAAAGTTGGAGAAACCCTAAGGAAATGGAAGGAACTAAGAAGGAAACTTACTTACTTGGGAATGTTTAATGTTTCTCCACCAAATCCCCCTTCAAAATTGAGTTCCAAGGATTCTTGATAGAGATTAGAGGTTGTACATGGATGCTAAGCATGAAATTATTATGAAATGGGTGTATTGGGGTTTATTCCAGAATAGAAATATGGTCATTAAAAAAAATTAATGATCTTGAAAAGGCATCACAGTTTTTTTGCACAGTTTGGTAAACTGTGCACAGAAATTTTGCGTCCTAGTATGGAAACTTAAAAATTTTACACATTACTCCAATTTAATGGGGTAAATGGGTAAACCTATGGGAAATTAGGTCTAAGAATATAATATAAAAATACCTGAAAATAAAGGCATGTATGTGACATAATGTGTTGGGTTGTATGTTTGTTGTAATTAATAGAGCCAGGATAAATAAATTAAATTAGTTTAAGTTGATGTTATTTAGGGTTTGAGTTGACTTGGGGGGATTTTCTATGAGTTTATATTGAATCTTCCTGATAGGAATTTTCATATCAAAAATTGTTACACAGTGTGAAAAAAATTTTGGGCTGATTCTGTGAACTATTTTAGAGCATGAAAAGGTTACATGAACTGAAAATTGTTCACATTGTAAAAAGGTAGATCTATATTTTTTAATAGAGGTGATTACTTTTTTAGTCAATATTCATTCAATGGATTTCACTTCATGAACTCAAGTTTCATGTCCTATAATGTGCATGGCCTAAATGGTTTTATTCATTACACATATAATTCTTTTATATTCGATGTGAAGGATCCTATATCGAATCCTAGGATATCTCCCAAGTGATTTTGGGGATATACTCTCTTTATGGATAATATTGTTTTATGATTGATCTTTGTTTTAGTTACAGTTCATATCTTCCAGTAACTGATCATTTTGGTTCTTCATTTTCATTGGACGCAGCAGCACTGTTGTGTCATGTTTTCTGATCCTTTGATCTTATGGTGTTATTCCTTCTTGATCCTTTCTAGATCTATTGTGTGATCTTCCTCCAGAGGCTGAAAATATTTTTGGTTGGAGTTTGGTGTATGATATCCTTTAAGTACATGTTTTTTATCATCCCTAACTACTATTATGTTTGATTAATTGATTCTAGGATGTAAGGATTGATTATAGGGCCTCTATTTTTTCCTTTTCATTCTTCCAAGTTCATTGATCTCATTGTGGGTATGTGGGACCCAATTTTGAGGTAGGTGGTTTCGTCTCTATACTATATAGGATGAATATTAATTTCTCTAGTTTTGCTAAATTTATATATAAATAAAATCAAATGAGTGATCTATTTATTTTTGTGAGTTTGAAAAAATGGTTTTGAAAAAAATGGTGTTCCCATTATCACTGTAAAAGAAAAATGTATTTTCAATTAATTTTGAAATGTATTTATTAAATGATTTTCAAAGCATGGTTTTTATGAAATGATTTAAAAAATATTTCACATCGAAAACCTTGGTTACTTATGTGGAAGGTGTAGTAATAGGCCATGTCCATTGATACTATATGGGTGTTCAATCAGGGGTGTTCCTCTACTCCCTATTCCTGTTGTTCTGGGGACTTAATAGACTAGTTGGGAGGTTCACATGATAGGGTGCCTTCTCCTCCCTAGATTTGACACATATATCTAGATACCCGATTCATGTAATTGTACACATTTGGGTATGATTGTTTTGGCTAGCTTGGCCTATAATGATCTTTGGTGTGGTTTAAATGTGCTTGTCCAGTGTAATAATTTAGTTTCGATATGATTTTTGATACATGATTTGACAAATTTGATGTATGTGATATTATTTTAAATTTTTTACTGTGTTTATTTGGGAATGTGGAAAAGGGTATTTATTTATCATGACTTGGATATAAAAATTGTTTAACTGATCATTATGACCTATTTTATTTAATGTTGAGCATTGTACATAGATTTTTCATGGAACACTTGGGTGTGATACTACTAAGACTATTTAGATCACAGTCAGTGCTCCCATTCATTAGTGTATGACCTTTTTATATCTTTCAATGTAGGTAAATTCATGGAATCTCAACGAGGCGAGGTTTCTGTCAAATATTTCTGGTTAGCTGGGGGTGAGATAGTGTGATTTTTTCAACTCTATAACATCAAGTAATTGTTTATGTTTTATTTTTTCCTTTGCTTTTGGATTAGTATCTTGGATACTTTTATCTAAATTTGAGTTTTACCACTTCTGTTGTTTTTTTATGAAATATTTTTTATGTTTTATTCTTTTTTTGTTTCTTTCTATCATGTATACATATGTCATTTTTTCTACTTTGTGTTGGGTGAAATCATTCTCTAAATATATTTTTGATACTAAAGTGACAGTCACCAGTAAGATGTGATCAGGAACACCCTTTAGGTATTTTTTGGGTCAGGCCGGGTGTTTGGTTTTGAGGGTATCTGATTCGGTTCACCATATTGTATGTTTATAAATGATATTAATAGATTTACAAAATAACATAAATTAATGACATAAAAATTCTATCATCCCCTGGAAAAGTCATGAAATATGTTCTAGGGAACAAGTGTGATAACTCTAGTAGCAATGAATGGAAAACACTCCCATGCCCATATATGTAGCATAGCTATACACCATATAGTATGATGATCATTTTCTAGAAAACATATACAGATGCATCTATACAAATGTGATAATACAATGAACCCCCAACTATATCTACATGTCTGGTCATGATCCTCAAGTAATGGTTTGAATATTTTGTGTACCAAGGTGGGGGAGTGGTCTACACACAACAATCCCATGGTCAATTACATAATCTATGAACTTGTGTGTCAAATAAGTTTCTCCACATCAACATCATCATGAATGATGGAGAAATTCTCATCAGGAAACCTTATGTGCAATCGGGAACCCTATATTACACATTGTATGTTGACAATGTCAATACCTAGTAGATGATGTATGACCGCACACAATTCACCAATAGTGGAACCCCTAACCAAATATTGGAAGAATGGTAGACCGAGCATGTATGACACATCCTCTAAAGTATTAGTCTTATTCCCATTAGGAAGATGAAATGTGTTTGCATATTTTTTTCTTCTCTCAACCTGTGCAGTAATAAATTGATGATCATTTTCTTGTAGTCACACATGGTGACTCCATAAAAGAAATCATATATGTGGTATGTAACAATAATTGATGGAGGTGAATCATGGGTAAAATGATGTTCTCTTTGAATAGAAATATGTCTAATAGGTTACCACACCAACATGTCGTGTGACACGTGCGACTACTGGTCAGAAAATAGAGGCTCCTACATCTAAATGTATGAATAGTAGTACATTAATAGTGAAAACTATTTAATACATACATAGTTTTATGAATTTGTATAAAATATTTTTTATTTTTCCAATTCATTTTTTATAAGAATGAAGTATGTTATTTATTATACGGAATTAATGTAATATTTATTTATTGAATTAAAATTAGAAAACCATATTTCATTATAGAAGTATTGGTCAAATTATATAGACATGTTTACATTATCACATTTAATTATTATAATTAAGAGAATAATTATATATATAAGTGTTTATATTAACCAATAGAGTTCATTAGTAATTTAAACTAATATATGACTGCCTATAAGTCTAGGGAAATGTGTATTTTTGTGAACTTACTAGATGTGTAAACCACACCTTTGTAAAGGTGCCTGTTCATTGGGCTAATCCATCTCATTTAAAATACGGGTTGACTTTGGCCTCCCTTTTGCTCGTAGAATTTTCATGTTTGGTAGAAGCATGGGTGCCTCAAAAGGCAGAGCAAAATTCTTATATTTCCCAAAGGCATCCATGAATTACAACAGTGCTCATTAATAATCTCTAGTAGATAAACTAGATCAATGAATCGTTACCAAGATAAGTGTACCGAAGTGCATGTTGTAATCACATGTGCACAAGGATACTGTAATGCTTAAAAGTACTCACAATGATAATAGTGATGCACCAGTAAAATGAAAAACATACCAACACTATTACCAATTATAGAATCACGAGACTCATCGAATTCAAATATATTCTCTTCATAGTCAAATAAACATATAAAAAATGTTTCAGCCTCTTGAAGAACTCTATCAATCTCACACTGGAAATGTAAACCATACCACATCCCTCTGTTCGGACCCTCTTTGACCTATTTTACCCATTCCAAAAAAAATTTATAGTGTGGTAGAAAGTCTCTTGTACTAAAACTGTAATTCAAATTTAAAACATCATATTGATATTATGTTATAATTATGGATTTTCTAATTAATATACAATCTAATATTCTAAATGAACTATGATGGGTAATTTTCAAACTCCCTTAAAAGCCCCATTTACACATTCTACGATGTTGGTCATCATATGTTCATATTACCTCCCCTAATATTATGCCATCAACGACTTATGATCTATAATTTGAATCATGTAATCATAAAAATATTTATTAGGTCTGTAAATATCATCGAGATGCTCATCCATCATTTGTTGTTGAAGCTTGTATTCTAATAAACATGAAATAATACGAACACATATTATAATAACTATTAAATTGTATTTTTAAGGAACAAATGATATTTAGAACAATTTTTATGATTACTTACTTATTAATTATAATTAATTAATTATTAAATAATAAGTAATTATTATTAATTATTAATTATAATTAGAAAATTTTAATTATTTATTGAATCATTATTAATTTTTTATAATACAATTATTAATTAATCATTAATTACTTATTATTAAGTATTTAAAAATTAAATTTTAATCAATTGTTTGTTAATTAAATAACTATATTTAGTTAATTTTGAATTTTTAATTGTTCATTGTGAATATTATTAATTACTAATGATATTTATTAATTAATAACTAATCACATTAATTATTAATCATTTGGATAATCATATTAATTATTAATCATATTAACTAATTATTAATTTATTATTTATTCACTAATTAATCATAATAATTTAATTGATAATTTTAATTAATTATTAAATATAAATTACTATTAAATTATTATTGATAAATCAGTAATTAGTATTAATTAATTAGAATTTATAATAAATTTATTATTAATTAAGTATTAATTCTAATAAATTAGTCATTATAATCAGTAATTATAATTTCATATTAATAAATTATTAATTAGTTACAAATTAATTATTAATTAATATTTTTTTAGTTATTTACTAATTAAAATTTAATATGTTAGTCAACAATTAAATAATTAAACAAATAGTTATTACTATTTAATTACTAAGAATGAATTTCGGAAATAAAAAAAATATTTTCTTTTACTAACCAAAATAGATCAATTTAAGTAAATAATTAAACTAAATAAACTACAAGTTAAAGGACTACCTAAATAAAAAATATTAGAATATATTAAACGACTCACTAAATAAACTTAGAAAAGAATAAAATATATTACAAATCACACATTAACATAAATTGTACATGAATATTAGACACTTAGTCATATAAAAATTTATATGAAAATTAAAAACTAGATAAAAAAATAAACATGCTAATTAAATGAATAGATAAATAAATTGGACATGAAAATTAAATGAATAACTAAATATAGAAAATTTAAATAAATTCAACATGTAACTTTTAAAATTTATTTTAAAAAAACAATATACCAATTTATACTACAAAATTATAAACCACGAAATTTATAAGGCTGCAAAATGTTAAGCGATCATTAAAGGACCTTTGAACTAGGAGAGGGAGCATCTAATTAAGGGAGGGATGGGAGATGAGTGATTTGGGGGGGGGGGTACGTTCCCTTTAATAGGGAATTATAAGTTGGGAGACATATGAAGTGGCATAGTTAACATTTGGATTTGAATAAAGAGATCCAATTTAAGTGGTGCTCCTCCCTCAAAATTTTTCACCAAAACTCCAATTGAAGTAGTGATGTGGGATTCTTTTAAAAAAAACAATTTCATCTAGTGATGTTCTAGATGACCCATCGAGAACCATTTCTTATGGTTCTAGACAGTCCCATTTACAAAAAATAAGCCTTAATATTAAATAATTAAAAATAATAATTGAAAATTTTTATTTGGGTAGAGATGTTGGCTACCCATATGATCACTAATAGACTTGCCCAACATTATTTATTTAGTTTTTTTCCATTTTTCCTGGATGATGCAACCATAATTTATTTTCAATATAAATCTCTCTCTCAAGGGTGCTATTTTTTTAAATAGAAGAATAAATAAACCTCTAAATTGTGATCAACATTGAATTTATTAGTTAATTTATGTATTATACATTATATAACAATAATAATTTTGATATAATTATTAAATCATCATCATTATCATCATTATCATTTTTTATTTACTTTTTTATATATATTATATATTAAATTATATATCTACTATATTGTAACATTTATTGTTGTACCATATATATATTTGATATTAACATTATATATATATATATAATGATTAATTAATTCAATCATAATTTATAAAACAAGAAGAAAATTCTATAAATATATATATATATATATATAATTGAAAATTTTAAGAATTTCTTACAATTATGCTTTTTAATGTTGTTTTTAATTTTTATGACCACCACCACCACTACTATTTTTGTTATAAATATTGTTACTAATGTGTATTGAGAGAATAACATAGTGGCAGGATCCTTGTAGTGTCTTAAGGATATTTCATGTTTGAGTCTCCCCATGCTCTTTCTTATATACTTTTGTTCAATGTTATCTTTTCATTTTCTCCCTCTTTGTGTTTATTCCTTTTCTTCTATTAATTATACATTCACAACAACATTTATATTATTCCTCTCCTTGTTCTCTCTTAAAAAATTATGGTAAAATTTAATTTCATCATTGCTTATCACATTCTCCCCACTCATTAAATATTCACTTATCAAGCAACACTAGTTAATCATCTCCTCCCATCTTTCTCGATACAACTGGGTTTTTAACACTGCAAGGCAACAAAACGCTCTCATTAATTGTAAATAATAATTTTATTCTTCATTTGTATACATACATTAAAATTTTCATATTATTTGATAGAGATATTCTACTATGTTTTATTTTATTGGATAGTTGAATTTGGTTTATTAATTGGATACAAATCCATGACAATGATTTAAACATGACACACAATATCTTTCTAAAAGTAACATTTTGTAAAGGTAAAAAATCACATTGTTAAAAAAAACTTCTCTATTATAATTTCTAAAGTATAATCATTCAACAAACACTATCAAGGGACAAAGAATTCTTATTTCTCAACCAACAACACCATCTCAATATTTCATTATATTAAATGCTTCATATTTCATTATAATAAATTTTATTTGTAAATTAATTGTTTATCAAGATATAACCACTCAACCCACACACTATTTATACCTATATTTGAAGCTATATTTTTATTTGGGATTACATAAAAAATGGTAGATCAATGTTTCACATTTTCCCTAGAAAAATTCCTGGGTTTTGGGACATGATTTATGGTGTGAGAAAATTGGGCTTAAGGGGGTGTTTATGTTGTGCCTTGGGAAAGGTAAAAAAATTTTGCAAAGAGTTGTGACTCTCCCAAAAAATTTGGGACTATTCATTTAATATTATATCTTTCAAATAGTATAGTAATATGAAGAGTAGTTATAGGATAGTTTTCTTTTAAACTACTACAAAAATCATAATGCACACACTTTTACATTATATTTCTTACAGTCTTCATACTCACTAAATTTATTTTATATGTTTGAATTGTTTTTTATTATTAATAACCATATCCACATTATTTTTATTTTACTCTAATTATATTATTTTATAAAATTAACTTCTTCCTCTAGTATTTTCCATCGCACTTTTGGTACATAAAAATAGGTTTCAAAGTGTCAGAACTCTTAGATTCTGCTCATTTTCTATCACTTTCCAGCCACAAATTTCTAATGGAGTGTTCATTTTAGATGTTTGGAGAAGGTTGAATAGATATTTTTATCCCAATTAAGGCACATTTATTTTATAGGAACGACTATAGTTATTGTGAAACTAAGATGGAAGCCTACCACAATTAATTAATCAATGATAATTAGAACATAAGAGTAAAACTATATGAACTATCAGAAGAAAACCCAATAGGTAATAGTGTTGTTAAGTGTAATCTAAACTATAAAATCATGAAAATTGATTGTTTTTCAATTAGTTGAAATTTTTTTATTCATGTTTCTACATTTAAAATTTTTCATTTTTTTAAAAAAAATTGAGGCGCAATGACAACTTTTATTGACATAAAAAACAGGTTCTAAAGGAGGAGAATACAAACAAAAAGTGTACCCAATAAAAATAAAAGGACTGGAGAAATATATTTCAAGACCCTCTAGAGTGTGTGCTCATATTATGATGTGAGTAACATCCACTCCTACTATGGGGATTTCAACCTCTCCTCCATGTTTTCTCCTACAACCATGGACCCCCTTTGTTATCTGTGACAACATCTAAAATTTCCCTCAAGGCATGTACTGCATGTATAACTTCTTTACCTTGACCTTACTCTTCACTGCTACTAGAGGACATCAATCCAAAATAGTAATGTGTAATAACCTTTGAAATATATTAATCTTTTGATAGTAGATTCATAATAGAAATAATTGATTCATCAAAGACCTTTTTTCATATCTTCCATTAGCATGATTAGAGCCCCATCCGAACACTGGTTGTAGTGCTGGAAACATGGGTTTTTTCAAGACATCATCCTTCCTCCTCTGTATACATTATGCTTCAGAAAATCTAGCTCCTTCATTGTGTGTTTCCCTCCCTTTAAAAGGTTGAGTATTAATGCTCAATAGTATCATGACATTAGAATTTTCTAATTCTATAAATACTTTTGGAACACTACTAGTGGCCAAAAGGCATTGTGATTTGCAAGAAGTGTGTAGTTTGTGACTTTTTTAAGAGATGTTCCATCGTATTCATTACCAAAAAAATAAGAGTATGCAAGATATCCTCATAAGTCTCACCCGGTTCCTCTTGAGGTTGTATATCTTAAGAAGACATATTCTACCTAGGATAAACTGATATACCTTCAATTGTTTCTGGTGCATATTTTCATTTATCATGATTAGACATGCTTTTATGATTATATTTTATAGTAGCCTCAGTCTTTGCCTTACCTTTGAGATTTTTTGAAGATATAATTGCTTGTCCTTCCAAAAATAAATATAAATAGTAGCCTATGTATTTATTTCTTTTTTATATTGGCTATCCAATGAGTCTTCACTAGAAGAATCATCTTTTATGACTCAAGATAAAGAATCCTTTAAAGAAATACCCCCAACCTCTAGGTGGTTATTAGCAATATCTGCCCATTATTGTAGTTTATGTTTCATATATGGAGAGGATTATGTACTAGACACATCTTCATGGGTCACAACAGACTTGGGATTCAGTGATTTGTTACATAAAAAATTTTTTTGTAGTGTGATTCAGTCCATTCGGTAGGGCTTGAGCATCACATACCAAGGAATTTCTTTTATTTTCAATAGGCTACAAATTCTGTTAAGAAAAAAATTCATCATTATACTTCGTTCGGTAGTATTGAGATTCATTACCCCTGATCTAACAACAAGAACATATAACATATCTTCTATAATTAATCTTATCTTGTCTTCTAACACGGAAAGAAGCACATAAAGGTGGAATTTTTTTTTAAATTCAATACTAAGGATAATTTCATCATGTAGTGTAGAGAGTACTACCTTATCAACCAAATTATAATTTAGATCAATTTCTACCATGATCTGAGCATAGTGACCAAAGCATATAGATTCTGTAGCACTATCCAGCCTAATCATAATGACAATCGAGGAGGCTATTTCAAATAAAATATCTGACTTCTATAAAACCCAATTCATACCATGAATCTTGATCCATATCTATGCATAGGTATCCTTGAAATCATTAATGTTGAAGCTTAAACACCATTAATATAGTTGTATAACACCTAGTTTTAGATTCACCAATCCTAAATTCCTGGATTTTTCCATCAACTCTGTAGATGGGAATGAGAAACGAATGAAACTACATCCTAAAACGATGAACTTAAAATCCGAAGACCCTGAATGTGAAGCCAAATGAGAAACTATATCTATAGTTTTCTAGGGTTTAATACCATTTTATAAGGTTATGTGGTATATGGAAGTGTTTACAATGATTCAACCTTTCTAATATATCCCCTTCCAAGGCTGAGACATTCGCTATTGTACCCTTCCAAAAAATTATTTACAAAATCCTATTTCTAAGTGCAAAAAAGGGAGCCTCCTGATAAGTTGTTGAATGAGTAGTACCCTTTTAGTTCAGAATCCAAGAATCCTTTTTCCTTTAGAGAAGGCGTCAATCACCAATGATCTATAAACTGAATCCAGTCATACGTGAATAGATTGAGGCTTCTTAGGTTGTTGAAGATCAGGTAATCGCCTAAAGTCATCGAGAGCCGCTACCCCCATTTCTCCTGCTCCCCCATCTCCATAAAATTAGTCATGATATTTGAAATTTTAAAACATACACATTATGGTAAATATATGTTAATAAGAAAAATGATTGGAATATTAAGAGATGAGTACAAAGACAACAATATGGTCGAAAACATGGATATCAATCAAATATTCCATAGGTTCATAAGCATTTTAAATAGAATGAGTTCACTTAGTGAAGCATAGGAGAATACTGTTATGATTGGGTGAAATTTCAAATCACTACTATAGAAGTGGCATGTAAAGAATGTTTTATTGTTGAAATAATTAACTTAAAAGTTTAAAATTTGGTGATGTTATTACTTCACTATTATAATACAAGCTTGAGATGAAAAAATGGATAATTAAGATGATGATAAGAAGAATGGTGTAACAGATAAAATTGTTATTATTTTTTCTAGTTCCTATGATGATGATTCATGTTTTTCAAATAATGTAAATGTGAGGATAAATAATGTTATGAATAGAGTGTAGAAGGTTATAAAGAATAAAACATGTACAATTGATATAATGATATCAATGAAGGATGATGGAAGGGATAAAAAGGAAGGTAATATAGATTTATATATTTCCAAACAATCATGTTTTGAGTTCTGTGATAAATGAAATAGTGATAAAGATTGTTTTTTGTTGAAGAATTAATGAAAAGATAATAAGATTAAGAATAATGAAAATAATTTGATGGATACAGTGAGTAAAAAAAATAATAAATATTCAAATGATAAATATTGAGGTGAGAAAGAAAACTATTACAATATTTTTATGGATAAATAAGTAAAATTAACAAATTCACTTAACCATAAATGTTCTTTAAGTTATGTAAAATAACATTCAAGGACTTATGAAAATATAATTTTTATAATTAACATGTATTAGGTTAGTAATTCTGGTTATGATTTAAAAGTATGCACAAGATCAATGAGAATTCACTTAGAGGAGTTGGGGGTAAATCAGTAAATTGCATTCCATTTTAAATTTAATTAAAAAACACTCATTTCCTATTAATTGAAAAGAATTTATTATTATTACCTACACAATTAAACACACAGATAAGGAATTGTAGTTTTTTTAAATGGATTGCAACTCACAAAAAATATAAAATCTTAGGTGTGGACAAAATATTATAATATCATATAGTCTAATAGTATCATAATTTTGATTAAAACTGATTATATATTTTCATTGACATCATGTTACAACTTATATATATTTACCCTATAATGCGATAACACACTATTAAGATATAAAATCAATTTTCATCAAAATGTGATTCTAAATTAGGATCAGATATAAATCATGTTATTATAGTTCATATTCTTTTTCATTTTATTTTTACTCTTCCACGTCAAATTATATAGATGAATGCACATTTCCTTTTCTATCATTATTTTCTATATATTTTTTTCACAAATATAAAAATACTTTCAAAGGAGAAACTCTTATTTGCCTAATTATATTCAATTTTTAATTTCTCAATTAAGAAAATAAACAACATTCATTATCTCCCAACATCATGTCAAATTTTTTCATTTATTATTATATTATTAAATCTTTTTAAGTCATCATAATAATAACAGAACATTTTTATACATTACTATTACATCATTTTCAAGATAATTTACATAATAGTAATATATTCTAGGGTTGAAATATTTAGTATCTTGGGGAAATTATGTTAATACAAAAGATATATATAATAAAACATAAAAATTATTTAATTCCTTCTTCATAATCCCTCTAAATATCTATTTTTCGCCATGGTACTTTTAATCATATGAGGATATACATCACATAATTGGGTGAGATAAAATTCTAGTAAGTGGAGGAATATATGGGAAGGAACATGATATATAAAAAATTTAAAACATGTGTGATAATAATCATTATCATCAAGTCATATGGAAAAGATAATCATAAAAATAATGAGGTCTTAATTTTAGAAAAGTTGATGTAATGAGGAATGAATCATCATAACATAGTGTTCAAATATCATAAATAGTTGTGAAAAAATCTTGAATCATGTTCACACATAACATATGAGTATAAATCATAACATAGAAACTATGAACAAATACCTCATCATGTTCAAATATAATAAACATAGTATCATGAGATATATCACAAGACCCAATTAATTAGAGTGATATATAATTATGGGCCCACCTTAAAATATTATAATAATTATACATGATACATACAATATGGACACGTTATAATGATATACATGGAATATCCCATGAAAATATAATGGGTTTCAGGAGGGTCTCCTTAATCACATATTAGTAAAAAAACATAATGATCCTAAAAGAATAAGGGGAAAATATATTTTTGGTCAATATATGTATTCATAAATGATCAGGAGTCATTATGGTATGGTGAAAATTTTAGAAAGTAATAATGAGTTGTTACACCATGTCTATGGAATGAAAATTTTGAAAAGTAATATTCTCTTATATTCTTTCTTAATAAACATTTTTTATTCATTTTTTCATTTTATTTTGAAAAAATATATCATGTTGTTGCACCATGTCTATTGGATTTAATCCAACATTTCTATTCCAATAAAAGGTATGAGATATCAATGTTAATAAAAATTGAAGGAAAAAATAATTCATTAACTTATCCATTAATTACTTATCATTTGTGATGCACTGAATATACCCTACATCCCACTAACATATGATGTGATGGTTGTTTTTAGTAAATACAAGTGATTGAGACATTACATGAATCAATGATAATCATAAAGTCCAAGGACAATTACACACACTAGAATATAAGAATATTTAATGACACTAAAACAAGAAAAATTCATACTGGTTATTCTGTTCACATAATCTCCCATTTTGTATATTACTAAGTGAAACATTCATGAGAAGAAGCCTCGTCCACTTATGTGTACTCACACCCAATAGTCTATATACTATGCACCCTATCATATGACATTATCCATCTATATAACCATATTTAAGAATATCATCATGGAACTTCGATGTTCTCATCACAGTAGAGAAATACTTTGATATTTTCAATTCCATGTATACTATGGTATATTATTACATTAATTCCATGTATAAAAATCAACAATATACAATAATATGTTATATTAATATTCAAAATTTAAAAATATACATGTAATCCAGGGTACAAATAGCTAGTTCATGAATAGAAACTCAACATAATAACCTTAACTAAACTAGAGGAAACCCAAAGAGGTGTGAAAATTAAGAAAAACATTCTTCTAAATTTCCAATTATGCCTTATAATATAGAAGAAATCGTTGATCATTTGGGCAACCATTTTAAATCTGTGGCATATTGAGTTCTGAAACACCCTTAATAGTTAAACACATATTCACCTAAATATATATATATAATTACACCTTATCCCAATGTACATATTCAGAAAAACTTATGATTAACTAAAAAGATGACACCTACAAATATATACACATGTGTATATGTGTATAAGTCACATTTAAAAAGATGAAGGAGAATAAAAATCTATTTTAAACCTCTTTATAAATCAAACATTTCATTACGGATTTATAGAAAACTAGTTGAATGACCAAAGCACCATTTAAATCTCTAACTTGGATGAAGTAAGACAACATTAAAAATAAATAAAGAACATAGTGTGCTTAATTTTGTAAAACATGTTTTATAAAATCATTTTATTGAGGAAAACGCATGGCCAAACATAGTTAAACATTGAAACACAAAAGAGGCCAATTAAATCCATAGAAATTATTTTCATCAATAAATATAATTTATAATATAATGGAAATACCTAATTAAAAAGATATATTTCCCTTAGAGGAAAGGGGATATATTATGAAGAAATACATTTTCATATTTTATCACCTCAATACTGGCACTATGCAAAATTATTCATTTAACGACGGGTTTTTTTTTCATTTAGCATCGATTTAAATAGCTGCTAAATCATTCTACGACAGTTTTGGAAAACCGCCCCTAAATCATGTGTCGTCAATCAATTAGCGGTAGTTTTTAAAAACACTGCAGAACTATTTAGCGAAGGTTCCCATTTTCGTTTAGTGGTGGTTTAAACCATAGGTAAATCATTTTTTATTCATTTTTTATTTTCCTAATTAATTAAATAATTTTATTTATTTATTATTTATTTACTATTTATTAAATATTATTTATTTATTTATTTATTTATTTATTTATTTATTATTATTGTTAATTAATTAATTAATTTAATATTTATGATTTACTTATTACTTATAACTTATTATTTACTTATTATTTATTATTTATTATTTACTTATTATTATTTATTGTGTACTTATTTATTTATTTTTGTAATTAATTAGTTAATTTATTTTCATAATTACTTTATTTTTTTATTTTTTATTTATCTATCTATTATTTATTTGTTATTTATTATTTTTTATATACTTTCTTAATGAATTAATTAATTAATTTTCGTAATTACTTTATTTATTTAGTTATTTACTTATTTATTTATATTTGTAATTTATTTATTATTTATTATTTATTATTTCCATGCTCATGTCCATCTCCTCGCATAAGCCTATTTCCATGCACATGTCCATGCCATATATGAAAATTCTATGTTGGGTGAGATTTGAACCCCCTACCTCTTGCTTATTCTCAAAAAACGTTACCACTCCAAAAGGGTCTTCATGTGGTCAATAAATCGAATTTAATATATATATATATATATTAGAAAGACAAATATTACATAACAAATAGATACACATTAAATAATTATTAATCAATAATTATTAATCAATAATGATTAACCAATAACCAATAATGAATGATGAATAATAAATAATATACAATTTATAATTAACAATTAATTATTAGTATTTAATAATTACTAATTATAAATTAATAATTAATAAATAGAATTTAAATGTACAATATATAAAGAAATAAATAATATGGAAATAAATGGTAAATAATAAATAGTAAATAAAAAATAGTAAATAGTAAATAATAAATAGTAAACAGTAAATAGTAAATAGTAACTTGTAAATACTAAATACTAAATACTAAATACGAAATAATATATAATAAATAATATATAATATATAATAGATATTACATAATATATAATACATAATATATAATAGATAGTAGATAAAAGATAATAAATAATAGATAATACATAATACATAATCCTTAAAAAATAGTAGATAATATATAATATATAATATATAATATATAATATATAATACATAATACATAATACATAATACATAATACATAATACATAATATATAATATGTATTATATAATATATAATACATAAGTAATATATAAATAATAAATTAATTAAAAAATAATTTAATATATGATAAAAAAATAATAAAATAATAATAAAATAATAAATTATAAAGAAACAAATAAATAATAAATAATAAATATTAGATAGTAAATAGTACATAGTAGATGGTAAATAAATAATAATTAATAATTAATAATAACTAAAAATTAATAATTGATCATTATGAATTAAAAATTAAAAATTAATATTTATAAATTTATAAATAATCAATAAATAATAAATAAATAAATAATATTTAATTAATCAATAATTAATAAATAATGAATTTTTAATAAAGAATTAATCATTAATAAATTAATAAATAATAAATAATGAATTTTGAATAAATAAATAATAAATAAATAAATAGATAAACATGAATAATAAACTGGTAATAAATTAATATTCAATAAATTAAAAATTAATTAACAAATGATAGATAATAAACAATAAATAAATAAATAAGGGAGAAAAAAGAATAAACAAATAAATAAACAAACAAATAAATTATAGTTAATTAATTAATTAATTAATTAATAATTAATAAGTAATAATTTATAATTATTAATAACTAATAAACAATAATTGATATCTAACAACTAATAATTCTTAATTAATAATCATTAATTAATAATTAATATTTAATATTTAATAAATAATAAACATACAAATAATTAATAAATATTAAACAGTTAATAATTAATTAATAATTAAATAAAAAATAATAAATAAAGAATAAATAAATAAATCATAAATGAATAATAAAATAATAATAATTAATTAATTAATAAATAATGAATAAATTAATAATAAATTAATAATTAATGTGTACATAATATCTAAATAAATAAATAAATAAATAAATAAGGAAATAAATAAATTTATTAATAAATAAGTAAATAAATAAATATTATAAATAATTAAATAATATATAATATATAATATATAAATAAATAATAATAATAATAAATTAATTTTTTAATTAATAAATATTAAATAAATATAAAATAGATAAATAAATGATCAATTAATTAATTAAATCATAAGACGTTAAGAACCACTAAAGCACCTAAAAACACTAAAATGACCATAAAATCTGATCTGAGACTCCTTTTTCAGCACTATAACCAGTCAAATCGAAGACCATGAAATGTGATTTGATATGATATGTGGTACAGGCCAAACAAGCACCTTGATCAGAAGTTATAACTGTTTGAATTTTAATAAATTAGGGTCTACAACTAAAACCTCGGTTTTGGAGGCGTTTTGGGCCTTTCTGACAGAATAAAAACAGGTAAAAGACTTGAATAGTTGGTACTAGACCTAAATGGCAAAGATCACATCACAAGATTTGATTTAATATGTGGTAGAGCCCAAACAGACACCGGAATTAAATGTTATGGTCGTTTGAAGTTCAGGTACGATTTTCAAATTTTGAAATTTGAATATTTTTTCCGTTTGATTATCACATGATTTAAATATCACTTGGTTTTAGCTCATTTAATAAGCTTCAGTTTTACTAGTTGTAGAGCTTAAATGGACTCTCGAATCAGAAGTTATGATCATTTGATGCCAAAGTCTGTTTTTCAACTTATTAATGATCTATTTTCAGTTTAAAAATATTATCAACAAATAATTATAAATATTTATTAATCGACACATTATAAATAATTAAAATTATGAATAATAAACAATATTTTTTTTGTAAATAATAAATAAAAATTTATTAATAAACAAATAATTTTTATATTTTTTTCAATTTTGCGGCGGTTTTTTTTAAAAACCGCCGCTAAAAAAAATTTAAAATTTTATTTTGGAGAAAATTTTGAAAAATTTATAAAAAATATTTTTAAAACATTTTGCGGGAGTTTTTTCAAGGTGGTTTTCAAAACTGATTCTAAATTTTTTGGTATCAAAATATTACCGGTGGTTTTGAAAATAACAGTGAAAATACCACCGCTAAAAGACTATTTTCTTGTAGTGTGGTATTGAATATTGTTTCATCATGCCATTAGACATTCTTTTTTCAGCCATGAATTTTCATCTCACCAAGAATCTATTTTCAAATTCTGCAATCTGCCTCCTAATGATAACCCAAAATTTGTTTTACTTCAGATCTCTGTATATATTAGAGCTTCTTTATTGTATAAAGTAGGTAAATTTATACACACCATCCTAATGTTTCTTATTATTCATTGATTTTGATGGGTCACACATCCATTTTCCAAACCAAATAAATGTATATTAGGAAACTTTGATCTCTCTAATATTCTATGCCTTTTTTAGATAGTTTTAAATTTTTTGGTCCCCCTTGATTATCCCATGTTTGAATGGTTATGAATTTATTTATGAAACGAAGGATAGAGTTCATTTTATGATTCCCATATCATTCCTTTTCATTTCAAATAATATTTTAAACCTTTCAATCCTCATTATGGATAAGGTTACAAGATCCTTTATTCTCCGAGCATCTTACACTTTATTCATTTTTTAAATTTGATTATAGATTTAATTATCATAATCCTTAATAATCTATAACAACCATTCTTTTATCATATTGAGTTATTTTCCTTGGAATATATAAATCATTATTTTATGATATGTATATATGTCACACTTCTCCCAATAGGGATAATGTCACCAAATAATCTTTGAAATTTTCACTATATCCAATTCTTGATCATTCTTTTTGTACTTCTACCCATGGATCATTAATTAGCAGGAGTCATAGGGTATAATTTTTTTTGTTTTTCATAGGTACTCAACCCAATCCATTTTGATGCATCATTGTAGGTCATAAATCCTTCCCCAATGGTTTGTAATGCATTCCTTGTCATAGTTATTAACCTTTTCACTAACACTTCAAATCTATCC
Source organism: Viscum album (assembly GCA_963277665.1). Classification (NCBI taxonomy): domain Eukaryota; kingdom Viridiplantae; phylum Streptophyta; class Magnoliopsida; order Santalales; family Viscaceae; genus Viscum; species Viscum album. The sequence continues at coordinate 426,268,347 of OY728134.1, forward strand.
TATATTAACGAGTCCTGAAAATCATCACTCCTTTCTTGGATATCTTGGTTGTTAAATTGATAATCATGATTTTTTTACTTAAAAATTTATGATTATTCCTAGATAATCCAAGAAAATTATAGATATCAATCAATGATATTTGTCTGGTCTATCCTTCAATGGCCTATGTCCTTGAATGATCCAAACATATCCATTTTTTAGTGATTATATAAACCAAAAATGCCTCTTTCTCCAAAAAAAAATTCACATTTTTTGTACTTAGAATTTAACTTTCCATTTTACAAGGTCATCTATATAACATTAATTTGACTTTATAATCCTCCTTTCATTTCATATAGATATTAATGTCATCTAAAAGGTCTAAAACAATTCATGTAATTGATGTAGACACCATTCATTATCTACTTGAAGGTAGTGAGAGCACTAATGAGTCCTAATCACATCAATAATAACTCAAAGTTCCCACACTATGTATAAAAAGAAGTCTTCGAGATTATCTCCTTCTTTTCCTTTACTTGGTAATAAATCAAGAGAAGATCAACCATTATGGAATATTTGGATCAAAAGAACATACCAATGATTCCATCAATATGTGGAAAAGTAAACATGTTGTTTATAGTGATCTTTTTTTCTCATGATAATAAATTAGTAGGAGAACATACCCATCCTTATTATTAACCAAAATGAAAAGTTCATAAAATGAAAAACCATAAGGATGTATAAAAACATTATCGAGATATTATTTTATTTTCTTCTATAACTCTTACAGTTAAAGAAAAATTCTTCTCTGTAAGGAGTCATGGATATTGGAGTTTATTTATGTATATGTTCTATTATGAACTCAACCTCTCATCTAGATGGAAGTTAATGAAATTCTTTAGGAAATTGATCAGTGTATTATATTAGAATGGGAATTTCATTAAGTAAGATCTTTTCCATAGCCTTAAAAATTTGAGCTTGATATGATTACTCATAAAGAAATAGTATCCATTCTTTATATTATGATTCCAAAGAAGATTCATCCTCTTTTCATGATTATATAATCAGAGGTATATTTTTGATATAGAGGAGGATATGATTCATCAAATAAATTATTTTTTCTCTACACATTTAAAGATAATTCATGCCTAAAATATCCATGAATTCCCATTAATTGCGTATCACAAGGTTTTCTTTGAAGTTTAATCCACAAGTATTAATACCAGGGAAGTTATATTCTTAGGAGGTAATAATTGACCAATTTTTCAATTTCAATGATAGTTTGACATCAATATTGTGTGGTGGTATTATGTAGTCCTTCAGGAATGTCACTTGAGTATTGCAAAGCCCTCTAGACATGTCACCCATGTATTGTGAAGTTCTCCAGACTTATGATACAAGTCTTGTCAATTCCTCTATACATGTATTCCATGTCTTTCGAATTCCTCCATAAATATCAGCCATGGAATTAGACACCCTCTAGATATGCCATCTAGATTATGTGATGTCCTCTAAACACATCATACGAGTCATGTGATATCCTCCTCATAGACATCTAGGTAATGCAACATCATCTCGACATGCCATCTAGATCAAGTGACATCCTCCAGACACATAAAATGGATTATGAAATTATTATTTTACTTATTCCCTAGGAAACCATTATGTTTCTAGACATCCTTAAGCATGTCATATAGAAAACCAGAACATTTCAGGATAACCATTAAGATATTTCAGGCATAAACCCTTTGACAAGTCCAAAATGTTAGCAAAACACCTTGAGACATGATTACCATTTCTGTCAGGACAAATCTGAACATACTTTGATTAGAACAATGATAAGTTTGATTCCATTCCAAATAGGATATATAGGAATCCTTCTAAGTCATGAACTATAATTGGAATCTTCCTTGGTGTAAGTCCCTCTATTTCTCAGAAACTAAAACACTTGGGATCCAATCCCTCATAGGTGGTCATCATTAATCCACATCCATTAACTGAATAATAAAATAGATAAACTATGAGAATTATAATTCATACTATATGAATGATACATAGGAAGAATTACTATGGTCCGGGATCCATATAAAACATCCAATAATTGTTTCCTAGGTTATATGTCCTGAATCTATATATTGTGATACATGGAACCTTCTATTCGTCGTTTCTCTCATTGATCATGAAACACATGGTCTTTGGTGTTTACAATAATAAAATAATTTTAATATTGAATTTAATCACTAAGGTATACCTCATTATTTAATATAATGACCCATGATTATCATATGTTAACATTACATTAACATTATTGTAATACTTAAAACATTGTACAAAAAGATGCCCAAATACCATACTAGTCCAATGACATTGGAAACATGGAAACATGAACACTAACACATAAGTGAGCTAGATAATCTCTCACTAGGTTGTTCTTGACTAGCACCCTTTTTAGACACATCAAACATAATACATATCTTCATAACCTGGGTATGGAAACATGAAAGGGGGTGATATCAGATTCTTAGTAAAGGTAAATAAGGGATGCATTTAAGCATTAACAAGAGCACATGGGTATAAAAATGTGATTCTAAAAATACAATATTATACCCTACATATCATAGATCATAAACATGAATCATGGAATAAGTATTGGTAGTTTATAAGACATAAATCATAAGGAAATGAAAAACATAAGCCATGAAATCATAACATAGGAATAAAACAGGGAATGGTGGTAGACACATAATAATATAATATGATTTCCATAGTATCCAATCCATCACTTCCAAGGCCAATTTTTGTAGTTTGGGTTCACTCCCCATACCATCTTGGTAGTCATTATTTACTCCCATCGAATAATAGTAGCATGAGTTCACTCCACATACCATATTGGTAGTCATTTTTCACTCCCATGGACATCTTAGTAGTCAAGGTCCATTCCCTAGACTATATTAGTCTATTTCATGAGATATAAATATTTACCCAATGCATTGGAGGGAGATATTGGTCCCACCCATATCAAAATAAAATCATACATACATGTGAAAAAAATCATAAACAGTCATATCATAACCCATGAAATGAAATGGAGATCATAAGAATTAAATCATATCATAACCTATGAAAAAAGAAACAGGTTTCATAATACATTCCTCAAATTAATAACCCTTGAAAATAAGCAGGTTTCAAAAGCATATAAACCGTGAAAGTGAAACGGGTTTCATAAAAATCATGTCGTCAAACTAAAAACCATTCAGAGAAAGAATATAAATGTAGGAATTAAATAATTTACATAAAAAAGCATTATTAACACCAATGGATGTCATCATAGATGGTAAATAATATTTATGTATCCTTTAAAAACGTTTCTTGAGTAAAATGTCATTTCTTCTTTGAAAAATTATTTTTAAAACATAAATCCTTTTGAATACAATTTTTTTTGAAAATACTTTGAAAGATTTGAAAACTTATAAAGGAAGAATTTAAAATAATAAAACTTTTTTTTAAATAATTTTACCTTGAAAATGGGCTTCAAATATCTTTTGAAAATATTTTTTGATAACATTTTTGAAAACATGGTTTTTGAATGTCATAGATTTCCAACTGAAGAGACATATAATAAGATTTTAATTAAAAACATTATATTAAAAACAAATGAGTTGAATAAATGGTACTAGTATATGAGGATAACATTAATAACTAGAGGAAAAGAAAAAGAATGTGTGTTATTGAGATATGGATAATGAGATTTTGTTAACTAAAGCATAATCACAAACAATCTTGAAAAGTGACGAGTTTGTTTCAATAAACACTTATCACTTGGTAACATGAGATCATTCTATCTATTTAAGAAGTGGAAATTATATGAATATAAAAATATAATTAAAATAATTATATTCATGATATAACATGTCAAATGGAAGAATATACACCTCAAAAAAATTATATGTATAACAAAACATGTGTATTAAAGTAGGCAAGTTGAGAAAAACATGTCTTCCCAATTTGGTAAATTTTGAAACATAAAACCCTTGAAAAAAATATCATAAAATATATATTTATTTTCCCATAAATTTAATTATATTATAAATATAATACATTAATGGGCAGTATATACCCCATAAAAAAGTGAGTTGTGATTATGGCATGTATCTCACAGAAATAAAAGTGAGATGAAATTCCCTTACCTTATAACATCCCAGGTAAATAAAGAATAAATAATTTTCATATTTATTAATATTTATGAATTAAATATTAATTTTACTTTAAAGGGGTTTCTATGTTCGATAGCGTACCTGATACGCAACAAAGAGTTTCATTGAAATCTTACGTTGCACACTAGTAATAAAATAATATTATTTGAAATAGTAGTTAACACATAGCCGTTGTATTGGCGGGAATGGATAGAAATAACTAGAATATGATTATATATGTTTTTAAATGTTTTACATCTATAAAATAAAAGATAAAGGCTTAAAATACAAAAAGAATTCAATTTTAGGCTTTTATACCCTAATTTTCACTAAAGGTTCACTTATCGCCTTTTGATGGAGAACCGTCATTAAATATAGTTTTGGTCACTTTTATACATTCTATTGGACCAAATAAAACTCTTTTTTAGAATCGGGACATCAAAATTTACGTTGTTTAAATTTTTGGTATTTTTCTGATAAAGTTCATTTTTTTAATGAACAGTGAAAAATGTTGTATTTTAATTCAAAACCTCTTTTTAATCTAATTTATTTATATTCTTAGGTTATCATTTTAATTGGTTTTAAAGTGAAATTAGAATATATTTTTACCATTAAATCCAATAGTTGTCGTTGGAATTAATTTCACTTTGAAATTGGACTTAAACTACTGTCAATCTTTTGATATTTATTGTTTCATGAAAACACGCTATTTGCTCTGACAGCGGGAATTAATTATTAAATTAATTAATTCAACTTATATGTTTTTAATTTTTTAAAATAGACTTTATTTTTGAATTTGGGATATCAAATATAGCTTAGGGTGAATTTTTGGTATTTTTCTGAAAAACTTCAATTTTTGATGAATAGTGAAACCACTAAGTGGTACTTATAAAAACTGATTTTTCGTTTAAATGAAATTTCACCACTTCTGTGTTTTGAATTTCAAAAATCCGAAAAACATGGTTGTCATTAAGAAGTAAAATGCAGTTCGATGGGATTAAAATAATTTTTTGGTGAATAGTAACTTTTAAGTTTTTAATCGTGATTAGAGGTAATTAGTGTAGTTTAAGGTAAAAATAATGTTTTAATAATATGAAATGAACTTGAAACATGTCCTAGCCTTATTGGATGTGTCATGGCCGACCAAGACAATCCATGGGTCAACTTAGGGACCCCATGGAGCCACTTTAGTTGGAAAATGACATTAATATCTTTTTATTTAATGTTAAATTAAAAATGTCACATACATGAGTTGTTTTACTAAAACACTTTTTACATGGGGTTATAAAAGTCAGATTTTTGACTATAAATATTCATTGGAAATATAGAAATATTTCCTACATCATGATATTTTTTTTAATAATTTTTAGACATTAAATAAATTAAATTATTTATGACACCATGATGATGCAGTGATTACCTCATTATTTAACGATTTAAATAAAATGGAAAGATAATGTAAAATATAAGACCTACACATGTCCAAAACCTATTGGATGGGTGGATTTCAAACCCTTATCAACTTATCATCGAAACACATCAATGTGGGACCATTAAAATCCGAAACTCATTCTATAATAAAGTAACATTTCATTACTTTCCAAGAGTGCCCCTCCTCTCCTCTTATAAAAGGCCCCCACCTCTACCACCTTATCCACACTTCAAAAGCCTTTGGCTCGGCCAAACCCTGCCCATTTTGTCTCTCCACATCCCTCTCTTACTCCTTGAAGCCTCACTTTGGGCAGAAGTCTTCCCAAGGAAGCCTTTGAGCTCAAATCTAAGAGAGTTACTCGATTTTAAGGTAATGTGTTCACTTGTGTTCTTTTGTTTTATTTTGCTTCTCCAACCCCCTAAACTCTTTTTATTAATTTCTTTTGTAACAAATCCAGTATCTTCAATATACTAGGATGTTGTTATAATAATCATTCGAGCTACACTTACACACATCTACATCTAATGGTTAAAGAACATACTGTTTCTGTGGTTTGCGAATTTCTGCCTCACGAAACGATGATTGTTCAATCTTCTTTTAAACACCTTTAATGGTGGCCATTAAGATGTCACTCTATTTATATATGATATATATTATGTTTATTTTTTTCTTATGCTTCTTCATTTTTCATTTGTGGTATACCTTTATGGTTTCCATTGTGGGTAAACACGATAATTTCATTTTAGGAAGTGCGGACTACCGCCCCCTCAAAGTGATTTGATTCGTTAATGCCATATGTGGGACGTATAAAGGATGGATTTAAAGTTATTATATATGATGTTATACTGAAATTATAATATACCTCTATATCATTTTTTTCTTTCCATTAAAGTATGAGATAGAAATGAAAGTAGCGTTCATGCGTACGTACGGCTTACCGTCTCCATGAACGGTGCATTTCATTTCTTATCCCCAAATGTAATGTACTATTATAAGTACATATATATAATGGATATATATGATGTATGTTACATCTAAATGATTAATATAATTCTAGAATTAAAATATACATACCTCTCATTTAGTTTTAATTCCATTAATATGACATAGAAATGAAAGTAGCGTTCATGCGTACATACGGCTTACCGTCTCCATGAACGGTGCATTTCATTTCTTACCTCTAAATTATTATGTGATATTATAAATACATGTATATGATAGATATATATGATATATATGATATCCAAATCAGGAATTTCATTCTGGATATAAAGAACCTTTAACCACACGAACAACATGTAATTGTAAGAAGTCCACTTTCGACTTAAGAACCAAATATCGACAAAACAAACATTATTAACATAATGATTACATAATGTTTATAACATGGAAATAAGTGATATAAAAGGAATAATAAGATTGAAAAAGGTTCTTAAGCAAGTATAAATTAACTCAAGTTTATTATTCAGGACGTTAAAGAACGATCGATTCAAGTCGGACCCGAGGTAAGGGACTTCGTCTCAATCTCCTTTCATTGAGGCATATTTCGTTTCATACACAACTATCTTTTATATGGTGTATAAACCCCTTTTACTTTTACTTTTATACAAAATGAATCTTTTTCTATGAATTTTTTTACTAAAAGACAAAAAGGAATGTTTTTTTTAACGTACGCGGTGACAACAACCTTTTCCACCGCCGCAAGTATTATTTGGTCTTTGGCTTCCTCAACAAGCCGTAATGTTTTTTTAAATGAAATAAATACCATATACTCTTTTATGTATTTTGGTATTGAAAATGGTTTTTATAATGGATTTTTTATATCAATATATTTAATTGATATATTGTGATCAAATTGTGGAAATGTTTTCTTTCCATTATATTTGTTTTATGTCTTATTATTTTATAATGTTACTTGGACATTTGACGGGTGGTTACGTGATGAACCATATGACGGGTGGTGTCATGAATACCAGGACGAGTGGTTACGTTATAACCTATAATGCATTGGGTATGGAAGTCACCCGTATGGCTATTCCATTAAGTATGTATGGAATTTGGCCGTATGGCTATTCCATTAAGTGATATGTGTGGAAGTCGACCGTATGGTTATTCCACTAAAGTATGTTTATGTCCCAAGTTACCTTTATATGTTATGTGTTCTTTATATGGGTTTTATGGTAATCCTTTGGTTACAAAAGGGTAAGTAATGATATTTTTTTCAGTGAAGAGTTTTTACAAATTCATGAAGGTGAAGGTATTACTTTGATAAAGTATACATGGTTTACTTGATGTTTGAAAAACTAACAGTTTTCATTCTTTGTGTATCCCTTACTGAGATTTTTTATGCTCACCCCAAGTTTTTTGAAATGTTTTTCACAGGACTTAGTGTGGAATAGGGTCAGGGATGGGAGCAAGGGAAATTCATGCTATCTAAAACATAGAACTAGACATGTTTGTTTTTAATAGTTTTTATTTTATGGAAACTTAGTCTACTTTGTAATCTTTTGAGATGTAACAGTTACGTCCTAATTCTCTAAAACTCTAAACCTGAAAATATCCTCAATGTGAATTATTCATTTAATTCAATATTAAGTAAGGTTTAAGGTCGGGGCCTTATACATGGTATCAGTTTCTGACCAAACCACCCCAACCCAAGAAAAATAATCCACTAGTATAAGAAAACAATTATTATGTTAATAATACTATAAATAAATAAATTAAACAAAAATATAAATGAATACATTAATAAAATGGAAATTTTAAATAAAAGGACACACATAGAGTCATACCCATCATATCATGAATTTTATTAAGGTGGAATTGATTCCTACATGTCACAAATGACTTATGGATTATTTTTCTAATGTATCAAAATAAGAAGAATATGATTTCCCGATTTTGAGTATGTCACTTTTATTTTTTACTAAAATTTTATTTTAAATTAAAAACACGAAACTTGACTTATACCGATAACATCATGTGTTGGGTTGACATGAGACTGATTCATACACATCACAAATGACTTATGAATTTTTTTCCTAAAGTATTAAGAAAATACAAGAAACTTTTCTTAGTTTTCAGTGAGTGACACACATTTTGAACAAAATTGTCAATTTTAGACTGATAATGGTCATATTGAGTCATACTGGGAACATCATGTATCAAATCGAGGTGATTGTAATTCCTACTTGTCAAAAATGACTTATGGATTGTTTTATTAAAGTATCAAAACAATATAAATGAATTTTATTGGTTTTGAGTATATCACTTATGTTTTTCTACAAAAATGTAAATTTTAAATAAAAAGACACACTTTGAGTCATACTGGTCACATCATGGTCATATTGAGTTGTGGTTAATTCCTAAATGTTGAAAGTGACTTAAGGATCACTGTCTTAATTCATTAAAATAATATGAATGTTTTTTCTCATTTTTGAGTATGTCACTTGTTTTTTTATGAAAATTTCATTTAAAACTGTCAACATGTGCTTTGGGTAATATCGGTCACATCATGCATCATATTGATGTGAGACTCATTCCTACACATCAAAAATGACTTGTAAATCATTTTACTAAATTATCCAGAAAATTTGAGTGTGTTTTATTATTTTTTGTGAGTTACATACATGTTGAACTAAAATGGAAATTTTAAACTAATAACGGACACTTTGAGTCATACTGGACTCACCGTGTATGATATTAAGGTGAGGCTGATTCCTACATATAAAAAATGACTTATGAACAATTTTCCTAAAGTATCAAAATAGTCTTGAGGATTTTTATCAGCCATGAGAATGTCACTTTTCCTTTTTACTAAAATTAATGCTAATATTAAATAAAAATGCGTAGTTTGAGTCATACTATTCATACCATGGATCGGATTAAGGTGTGGTTGATTCCTACACATCAAGGATGACATATGGATCATTTTCATAAATTATCAAAACAATATGAATTTTTTTTCTTGGTTTTGAGTATTTTACTTGTCCTTTTAACTAAAATTATTGTCATTTTTAAATAAAAAACTCACTTTGAGTCATATCGGTCACACCATGCATCATATTAAGGTGTATTTCATTCATACACATCACAAATGAAATATGGATCATTTTACTAATGTATCAAAATAATATGAATATTTATTATTGATACTGAGTCTTTCAATTATTTTTTTTACTAAAATGTCATTTCAAACTAAAAACACACACTTTGAGTCACACCAATCACATTTTCTATCAGTTTGACATGAGATTGATTCCTACACATCAAAAATGACTTATGAGTTAGTGTCTTAAATTATCAATACATTTAGTTAACATTTTCTATGTTATCAGTGAGTAATACACTTTTTGAACTAAAATGTTAATTTTAAACTGATAACATACACATTAGGTCATATTGACCACATCAGGTATCGAATTAAGGTGTATTAGATTCCTACACATCAAAAAAATAATATATACCATTTATTTAAAGTATCAAAATAATATGAATTTTTTTCTCAATTATGAGTATTTCACTTGCATTTTTTACTAAAATTAATTTCAATTTTAAATAATAATACACACTTTTAGTTATATCAGCAACATCATGCATCATATTGGTGTGATGATGATTTATACACATCACATAAGACTTATGGATCATTTTACTAATGTAAAAAAAACAACATGAATGCATTTTCTCATTTTTGAGTATGCCACTTGTTTTTTTCACTAATATATCATATTAAACTGAAAACACACACTTTGAGTCATATTGGCCCATCATGTGTTGGTTGGACATGAGACTGATTCGTACACATAAAATTGACTTATGAATCATTTTCCCAGTTTATCATGATAATCATATCATGTTTTATCTATTTTTATTGAGTGTCACACTTTTTTACCAAAAATGTCAATTCAAAACTATTCAGAGACACATTGAGTTACACTAGGCACACCATGTATCTGATTATGGTGCGGCTGATTCCTATACACTATAAATGAAATATAGAACATTGTCCAAAATTATCAAAATAATCTGAATGTTTTTTCTCATTTTTGATTATGTTACTTTTCTTTTTTACTAAAATTAATGTCAATTTAAAATAAAAAGACACAACTTGAGTCATACCAGACACACCGTGTATCAGATTAAAGTAAAAATTATTTCTACACATCAAAAATGACTTATGGATCATTTTTTGAAATTATTAAAACAATATGAATGCATTTGATTTGTTCTGAGTATGTTAATTTATTTTTTTCTAAAATCAATGTCCATTTTATATCAAAAGACACACAAGGAGTCATATTGGTGACACTATGCATTAGATTCAGGTGTGCATAATTCCTACAAGTCAAAAATGAAATATATATTTTTAATCTATTGTATAAAAACATTATTAATTATTTTTTTAGTTTTGATTATCTCACTTGTGTTTTTTACTAAAATTAATGTAAATTATAAATAAAAAGATATACTTGAAGTCATACGAATCACACTGTGTGTCTGATTGAGGTGCGGATGATTACTGCACATCACAAATTAATTTTGGATAGTTTTACTAAGGTATCAAAACAATATCAATGTGTTTTATAAATTTTGAGTATGTGATGTGTGTTTTTAACTAAAATGTAAATTATAAACTAAATAATACAATTCTATTCATATCAATCACACTATGTATCAGATTAACATGTGTCTTATTGAGTATGTGATGTCTATTTTTCTTTAAAATATATGAAATAATGCAAAAATGAGTGAACATGATCCATTTGGATGGAAGAGGAAACCCCATGCTACCTGAAACACCCCATCAAAAAGAACCATATTCACTCTTTTCTCACTTGTTTCGGATAGCTGAATGAAAAATATGAATTCCCAAAAGTCCTGTGAAAAAAACTAAATGAATATTAGATAAAAATGGTATGGAATTTAACATAAAATAGTAGTGAAAATAGTGAAAAAAAAACTAAATAATAAGTATGAATTCACCTTTTTAGGTTGTCTTTATACATTCTTAACACATTTCCTTTTTTCTAGTATCTATGTTTCATCCTCAAAGTATAATCTATCATGAGCATGATCAGATTCAAACAAACCACCCCAAATCTAGAGAAAAAATTGACCTGTATAAGGAAACAATTATTATGTTATTAAACGTATAAATTAATTAATTAAAAATAAATATAAAACAATAAATTAATAAATTGTGAATTTTAAACTAAAACCACACAATTTGAGTTATACCGGGTACTCCATGGATTGGATTGTAGTATGGTTGATTCCACCATTTATTTTTATCTGGAAGTTCATAATCATTGTACATAAGTGAATCATTATTTTTTATGAATTAATTTCCTTGTGATCTCTATGAAAATTAATAACATAAGTATCATATAAAAATGATGAGGAAAATAACTTAAAAAAGTAGATAAAATGATGATAAAATCAACTAAATAAGTAGTATGAAGCCACATCTTCCAAATATATGTATATTTTATGAAAATGGGTTTATTTACTAATAAATTATAAACTAATCTATTTAATCTTATGAATACCTAGACTTTCAACATTAATGGTAGTACTAGGAAAACATAAATACTCAAAGGATTAAAAATTATTTTAAATGAAATAGTAATTTTCTTTGTAAACACATCTTCAGGGATGAAATTTTGTGGATGGTATATGATATCTCTCATAAATTTGAAAAAATAATAACCACAATCATTTCAATTGGTTTTTTTCAGAAACTAAAAAAATGGAGAAAATATGTATTGTTTTTATATATGTTTTGATAATGAAATTTTATTATATAGACCCTAATAATTATCCGTTTGTAGAGGTCTAATAGCTCATTATATGTGTGGACAATATTCATGCCATGATTTTGATGATATTTAAACACTGCCATATCATAAAAAAATTCTCATTAAAACATAATATAAAATATATAACATGATGTTTAATTATAAAAAGGTAGATGTGGTGTGTTACAAATTGACAAATTCCATCACATGTGGTCTGTTTGTTGGGTATCTATGTAGTGAATAAAAAAATCTTTAGAGTACCTAAATTTACTTCAATGAGTATCAAATGTCTCCAAAAAGATAAAAAAGGAATTAGTAATGATAGGAATGGAAATATATTTTATATGATAACATTTTAGACTTTGGTCCCTGTATAATTGGTAATAATAATAGTTTTTCCTTCATAAGTTTTAATTCAAATGATGTAGCTAGTTTTAACACTATTGAATCAAAATGATCTAAATCCAAAGAGGTTAGTTGTGTAGAAGTGTTTTGAGTACTAATGAGTCCATATTTATGTTCATAGGGATTTCCCTTAAAATAGTATTGATATGAAAACCTAAAATAACAAGAATTGTATTTATTAAAAATTCAAATAGTAGATTAGCTATTGGAAAAACAAATCCTGAAAACACACCTCAGGTATACATTTACAACTGAGAATCATAGTCATTCATACTTGGGGATTTCATATAAATTCTCAAGATAAATATAGTTTGTAATGGATATACATTTTTGTTTAAATTCAACTATGACATTCTTACCATTTTATAACCTTGTATCCACATTAAACTTCAATGTTAGTAAATAAATATATTGATCAAGAAGGGTGATGGTGCTTTGTGAAGATATTTTTGATTGGTCGGTTGATCTTTTATATTGTTTTTATTCAACCTTTCAAATAAACCCTCGCAATTGTTCGTCTATAGTAACATTCTTTAGTTTAGATCTTATTTTATTAATTGTTAATGGTTTTTCATTAAAAAATAAATATAAAATTAATACCTCCTTTTCAAAAACAAATTACAATATCTGATGGCCATGCTATGAATGTTTCAAAATCTTTCTTGATCAAATGAATACTTGCTTCATCGACTGGAACAAGTAGCTCGACACTCAGATCATGAGTTATGCTATTACTTAACATCACATGACATGTTGGATATTTTATGTTGTGTATAATATCCTCATCGATATTGACCATGGTATCCCTACAAACAGGGACATGGGTGTGTGTTGATAGATATCAATCACAGTCATTTTTACCCTATAGAATATCAGTATAGGAAAGGTATCATTGTCTTACAGATTCAAATTTCACATAACCAATTTTGAGAATATTTATTACCTCATATAATACAAATCATTGGGGGGAATAGATCACCTCAAAGTTGGTGGGTTTGGGGGGAGGGGATCTTAATGTAGTGGTTTTTCTTGATTTTTTTTCTTTTTTCTCTTCCTCTATATAGAATTTCAAGAAACTCCTACTTCCAATGAAATTTTTATTCAAGATAATATAATCAGTATTTTATATCATCCATTTTTTCATCTTTATCTCCCTATTTTTTCAAAAAATATGTTTGGGTGTCACACCAAAACCCACACCTCTAATGAAGCCAAAATATTATGGCTGCTTGAATTCAACTAATAGTAGTTCTTCATCCAACGTAGTTGATGATGATACATATGTCCAAGTTGGATAAAAAATATAGTAAAATAAGAAATCATTTTTATGTAATATATATTTAAATAAAAACAAATTTTTATTATTTCATACGTCCACATTCTTCCAATAATTTTTTTCCATTTTAATCTATTATAATTTGATCTTTATTTTCACGTGACACCTTCCATAAAATAGGAAGTAGAATGGAAGAATATTTGTATTTAGATTAACCAGATTCATATAAATAGAGGAACATAATTATGTTGTTGTTTCATATTATATAAAAGAATTAATATTTCTTTAAAATATATACCAATTTTTTCAAGTGAAGCAAACCCCATCCTTGCATTATGGTAGGGTACATTGGATTTTGTTCCCATTGATAATTTTTATAAAAAATTTGTTGTTTCATAAATTAAAAATTCTTAATAAAGGTATTTAATACATTTATTTTTAAATAATGTATTACCAACCACAATTTACTTAAAAATATGTAACCTTATAATGTCCAGTAAATGAATCTCATACTTCTTGGTTTATCATATGTGCATAAATTTGCGGTGGGAGAAGGTATATTTTACCTTCAACAACTTTTATATGAATCTTTGTAAGAATTTTTTGAAAGCCTCTATGATACTTTCTAGAAAGCATTGATACAAATTGTTTTAGGATTTATCTACTATAAATTCACTATGAATGAGATAATAAAGAGTAAGTGAATGTTTAATTATTTTATTTTTTAGTAAAATAGTGAATATAAATCATAATTTTACCCTAATATGTTCTCAAATCAGTTTCTTAATCATGGTAACAACATGTTTTCTTTAGTCTACATCAATTTTAATGAACTGTAGAGTTGTGGGCCCAATGAAACTTTTGAACATGGCCTTATTGGGGTTAGAATCGTGTCTGATTTCATTATATCCAACCTTGAATTTGATACCTTTTTTTACCTCAATAATTTTTACTGACATCATCACACTATAATGCACTTGTTTCTTCTAGGACACTGGTTTATTTCTTTTTACCATTTCCTTTGGGTCAAAATCATAAATATGTTGTTCCTCCAGAATGGTACCACTGATATGTGTATAAGGTTATTATTCCTCTATAGTGGGAGAACCAAAAAGTTGAGAAACATGTTGTTCTTGAAGACTAGGAGCATTGACTCATGCTGAAGTCATTTACAATAGATGTGGATCGATATATAATTTAGATTACATAATTGTAGTAGGGAAAAAATAATAATATCGGATAACACAATGTATATTAAAAAAATATATAAACTGATTATTGAAATATACTTTTTATAAGTTGAAATGATTTGAACCCTCTATCAAGTACTGAAATCAATTCGTTATGGTATCCCTTGACATAAAAGACCCAATCTAAATTGGGACCACTGTGAAATGATTGTGATGACCTAATTAAAGGGTCATCCTCAGTTGAATTCTCATCCATCCCTTCATTGGTTATGGTTGATAAGAGAAAAAATGACCACTTTTGGTTTACAAGATATGGAATATAAAATAATATTACTTATAATGATTCACTTATAAACAGTTCAATTGTGTACCCTTCCTTACTAAAATCAAATTTCATGAATCCCAATCCATATATTTTAATATAAATCCTATTATCAGCCCACTTGAATTGAAAAATCATCACATGTAATGTTGTATAATCCAACTTCCATATTTGTTTATGATGAAAAATAATGACATATTTTTATAAATTGGATTTATATCCTTGGTACTAGATACATGAATCACTTTAACTACAAGTATAACTCTACTATTTTTCATGGTACTTCTCCCATCATGTTCGTTTCTATATAATGTATAACCATTAATTACATAACCATTATAAGATAATACAATCACACTTGGTACTCTAGATATCCATTAAGGTCATCCTATAATTGAATCTAGATTTTCATCTAACTCCTTCAAAATATGGACTCAGACCCATCTTATAAACTTTTTATTATGTGTATTTGATATCCATATTTAATCCATTGATGGATTAAAAGTTATAGTAATTTCATTGTGGGTTTCAATATATGTGGAAAACTATAAAATATTATTCTAATCATAAATGTGGTCCAACTCTTGATATATAATAGTGATTTTAAAAACATCCATTTCAGAAAAATTCCTTCACCCACAATACTCTCAATGTAGTGGGTCTTTAGTTGACCAATTCTTTCCACACTAGGTAGGTAGTTTGTAAAAAACTCTTTGGATAACTCAATAATATATCCCTCAATAACACAACATTCTAGCCAAATTCAATTTTTGACACACCCTTTCAAAATCATAATATGTTGTTCAATGGGGTACATCCATCTATAATGTACAGGACCAGAGAGTCGAATCTCTCTTACCAAGTGAACCATCATATCAAATAATGACAATGGGGAGACCATTTCCAATTCACATAATATAATGGAAAAATATTTTTCCATAGTTGGTAATTTTTCTAGGTCTATAGATTTTCTGCATATAGCATTGAAAAATAAACAGCTCTCGGTTAATGTATGATAAGCATTATTAGGAAAAATACAATGTAAAGCTACAATCATTAGATCCATCCACAAAACATGATACTTATTTGATTTCAAACCCTTTATCAACAAATCAATAATTTACATGATATTATTCATATTCAATGAATACCCCTATTGAAACATTACATCATTTATGAAGATGAAAAATAGATATCTCTCCTACCTAGAAAGAGTGTATGAAGATGGAGGAAGAAAATTATGTTTTTCACCCTTCATTGGGACCAACTCTTCTCGTATTGTCATGTCAATCATGTCCAACCCAGACTTAATTCCATCCTTTGTTTTTCTAGGTGCATTTAGTAACCTTAAAATGACACTTTCAAATACATTTTTTCAACATACATGAAATCATGAAAATAACTAATGTACAAAACATTCTAGTATTAAATTCAAAAAAATTTGTATCTTTTTTCTAATAGGTTTTTATAAGGACTTTTGAAGAAGTATTTCGAAAATTAGTTTCCATATCTTTTACATTCTCAAATATTTTATCACTTGTTAATGTAGATGGTTTTGTACATTCTTTTGAACTACTATTAAATGATTTCATCCAAGATCGGTACTTATGTTGTCAGACTACAAATCTATGATGTCCTAGAAACACTATCATTGATGAATGTTTAAATCTAATTGACTATATACCATTTTCAAAAATAGGACACCCTTGAGTACCTTTAATACCATATCATGAAAATTTTCCATAAGTATGAAATTAATTTATCATCCCATAAATCCTCATTTCTATATGCATCATACAATGAAACACCTGAATCCCAAAATAATTTAAAATCATTGATCAATAGATCCAAATAAACATCATTTCCATTACCCCATTGTTTTGGTCCTGATATAATCATAGATAATATAATGTATTATCATTTCATACATAACCACAATGTAATGTTATAATTTATCCAAACAACTGACTATGTATAGTGAGAGATGCTTTGAAATCCAAAAGGATTCACTCCACATTTAGATATCACAAGAAAAAGGTTTCTCTACTGATTTCCAAATTCAGGTTACTCATGATCAATTCTATTCCACTGAGGAGAGTCTACTGGGTGAAGAATTTTCCCAAATTTATTTATTATATCTACATTCCATGTTAATTGGCTTGCAGTCTCCTCAATTCCATATTGGTGCCTAAATAGTGGAATGATTGGAAAGTACCATAAAAATTTCATAGGATCTAATTCATCTTTCTTGTATTAAGAATTACCACACATTGGGTATTATTTAAGTTTTTTCAGTCCTTCTGAAATTGTACACAGTCATTTAAACAGCCATGTTTTCTTTCATATATCATACCCATTGAATGTAGCAATCATTTAGAATCATATTTTTCGCTTGGAATCTAATTATCTTTTGGGATCATATCATTAAAGAGACCAAGTAGTTCATTAAAGCTGGCATCACTCCATCTGTTTCAAGCTTTTAAATTATATAGCTTCAATAAGTCTGACAATGTTATCTTTTTAGCACAACCAACATACAATGGAATCTTTGGAAAACCATTTAACTTATAGAAAAATGTTGGAGAATCATGATGTTTATCTTCAATTTTTATTTTTTTCCCTCAATACAATAATCATCATCATTCACACCTATAATCAAATCCTTGATACAGTCTTCTTTATTTTACAAACTTGTAATCATTTCATATCAGCCATAAAATTTTGTGATATCTCAATCACTAGATGAAATCCTTTCTCCCCCATGTTTAGTCAAAAAGTTATAACATTTATATATTCCATGATATATAAAGTGTTCTTCTAACTCCTCTGGGATAATTTTTCTTGAATAAAAAAATTTTAAACTCAAAAAATGGATTGGATAAGGGTCATACACATGATATTTTGAAAAATTGATGAACTCTTTCACCATATCATCATATTATTTTATCATTTGATTTTCAGCCATAAATTATCAATTCATATAATCCTATTTGATACATTAATATTAATATTTAAAAAAATAATTAAACACACAAAAGTGACCTTTCAAATAAGGGTGACATGATATTTAAAATTTTCAAATAATTTCATCATGCTTTGAAGGAAATGGGTAATTGAATTTATGAAATGAATTACTCCCCTAATGGTAGGTGTTATCTATTGAATTAATCCACAATGATAAATGATACCTGGTATATGATTTCTATTTCTTAGGGTAGTTTATAAAACATAGGTGCATGTCCCTAAGAGATGGGGGATGAGTCTCTGGGAAAAAATTTAATAATAACTATTTGGGAGATAAACATGATGAGGATGGAAGTTGTCTCGTTAAATATAAATGTACCCAATATGGGGAGTTTCTAAAGAACTCGAAAAAACTCTTCAGTGTTCTATCTAAATTTTAAAAAATAAAAAATAATAGTTTAATCCCTACAAGGGGGTCCTTGATTGGTGCGGTCATTAGAAGACTCAACTGGATGGTCTTACAGTCACTCATGCTGAGACAACCATTCCAATTTCAATAGTCAAATCTATCCTTCAATTACTCTATGAAAATGAAAATTAATTTGGTATAAATATCAAATTTCAGTTGTTCTTATCTTATTGTGAGGTCATGGTTGTGATATTGGGTTCATGGTGAATATCATATGGGTTGGATGATGTTATTGAAATTCCCCTTCAAAGTGATAAATTATCGCTTCCATAGAATCTTCAATGTACCTTTGGTTTGGTTGGAGTGGATGGTTTTCTTGAATGATACCAATGTAATATATTTTTTCATCTAACACCCTTAGTTTTTATGGACCATTTTTTTCGAATAAATTAAAATTTTCGTTGATATCTTGCAATGCACTAAGTCAAACATTGTTTTCACACTAAACTGACTTGTCATATGTTACATGAAAAACTGAGAATAGATTTTGTTAAATGTATAAAAGAACTATATTCGGATTATGTTATATGTAACACCAAATGAATATTTCACTATACTAAACACTAACGTGGCTTGTGTTACACACAAGAGCGACCTTCCTCGATAGCTTGTGTTGTATGCAATACTGAGTTTCACTAAAAAATGAGACATTATTAAATATTATTATTTAATGGGATATAAAATAGACATTATGAATAGTATTAACCACATTTTAAATTTTATATAATATTAAAATTCATCTTATGTATTTTCTATACATGATATAAGAACAAGTTCAATTTTTCAGATAAAAGAAGTATTTGTCAAAGAAATAAAATTTTACCGCCTTTTGATGGAGAACCCTTTTTAAATACTATTTTTGATAATTTATAAGTTCTATTTGACATAATAAACTTCTCTTTTCGAAGCAGGATATCAAAAATTACCTCTTTTTAAATTTTGGTATTTTTCTAATGAAATTCATATTTTAATGAATAGTGAAAAATACTACATTTTAATTAAAAACTGCCTTTTCTTATAATTTAATTATATAGTTAGATTATCTTTTTAATTGGTTTTAATGTGTAACTAGATTATTTTATATAATTTAATCCAATTTTTGTCATTTTATGTAATTTCACATTTAAATTGGACATAAACACATGTCAATCTTTTGATGGTTTTTACTTCTATAAAAACTCACTTTTGGGTTTTAACAACGGGAATGAATTTTAAATTAATTAATGAAAATTTTGTGTTTTTTATTTTGAAAAATTAATTCCATATTTGGAATCAGTGGGTCAAAATTATGTTAATGGGTTACATTTTTTTGATATTATGAATAGTAACTATGGTAATTTTTATTTACCACAGTTAAAGTTAAATCTGGTAAATTAGGGTAACAAAAAATATGATAAAGATAATAAAATTACCCAAACACCTAAAAAATCCTATTGAAAGAATTTAATTCTAAAAATAAAACCTAATGGCTAGAATTTATTCATTTAATTGAATTTTTTATGAAAATGATGTAATTAAAATTAAAACAAAATAAAGTGACAACATGTCACTCTCATATATATTATAAGTATAATAATTTTAATGTAGTGATAAACATGATAAAACTTCAAAAATAAATAGTATTTATAAACCTAATGAAATTATCTACATCATGTGAATTTATTTAGAAATTTTATAGATTAAATAATTACCATTAATGATGACACAATAGTGATGTTTAAATTATTTTATTGATATAAATATTAAATAAATGTTTTTAACAATATTAAAATGAATATCCAATTAAATAATTAATGTTATCCACTAATTTTCAAGGTGAATATGATATTTTAGGAGTGTATTAAAATTTTGGTTCAAATTTATCTTCTGTTTGGATTGTATTTAAATTTAAATAAATGTATACTGTCAAAATTAATACTATTAATATTTTATAAAAATAATTATTATTAAATTATTTAAAATTATCAAAAATATTTAAAAAATTAAAAATTAAAAATTATATGGTTAAAATTTTCATAAATTATCCAATTGTAGACAATTTACATCACATAAGTAAATATTTATAACCATTTAATATTTCAAATATTATTATCAAAAATGAAATTAAATAGATTAAATAAGGATAAATAAAAATGATAAGGTTTAAAATAAAATAAAAACATGTCCAAATTTTATTGGTTGAGATTATTTCAACCCATAATCATCTTATTTTAGAAATTAATGAGTTTGGGAGAATTATAAACTGAAAATGAATTTATTATAAATTAATATTTCAAGACTTTCCAAAGGTGCCCCTCCCCTCTCTTATAAAATGGCACGTGTCCTTATCTTTTAATCACACCTCCAAATCCCTTTGTCTCAGACAAAATCTACCCAAACCTCCTCCCAAATTACCTTAATTCATATTAGAGGCCACCCTTTCAGTAGAAATCTATCTTAAGGATTTATTTTGTGCATACCAAAAAGAGATAATGAAAAAAGAGGTAATTTTTTTATCACCTCTTTCAAAATTCTTTTTTTCTTCTACTTTATTTTATTATGTTTTCCCCATAATAAAGTAATAAATACAATATCTAAAACGTTTTTTTATGTCATTATAATTATGGAACAACCTTATAACTCCTTTTATCCATCCTATGAATAACAATACCACCATACGTGTGTACGTATGACTTACCGTCTCTACACAGTGGTGTAATATGTTATTAAACAATAAATAATTTGGATTGGTATATTTATGAGTACAATGGATTTAAATAATGAGTATAACATGATATTATTTCTTTAAAATTCATATACCATCCAATTCCATACCATTTAACAATCAAGGGAATGATATCATTGCTCATGTGTATGTACGGCATACCGTCTTCACAACACGATGAGATTCATTCTCCATGTTAGCCATTCAAAAATGATTATAAATTATATGTAATAAATAAGAATGAAATATATAACATAATAATGCTACTTGATTTATGTATGTATATATATATATCTGTGTGTGTGTGTGTGTGTTTCGTTTACTTGATTCCATTCAATTCAACAAGGAAACAAAAACAACGTTCATGTGTACGTACGACTGCCCATCTTGATGAACAGTTTATTCCATTTCATTTATCTATCTATTATATATATTTATGTACTAAATATATATGATATATAAATAATTTTTTACATTCTGGAAGTAAGTAAATCATATCTAAGTAATAATATAAAGAATAACAAGTCAAAACACATATGATAAATAAAACAATTATTACCCAAAATTTTCCTTTAACATGGAAGTGATAAATAAAAGGGTAATATTAAGTCATAAGTGAATAATATATAATAACATAAATATGATAAATGGTTCTTTTACAAGTAAATAATATGTTTAAATAGACTATAAAAGAGTTTTGGACACATACGGAGGAAATCAGACCTAAGGTAAGGGATAATTTAGCAAACTAATTTTTATCCAAGATTGTTTATACGTAAGTATTTTCTAAGGTATATTTATCATCCATGTCCATGATTTCTAAAAATTATTTTATAAAATGTTAATTATTATTATATTTATGTTTAAAGTCATTTTTACCCATTTTTTACTTTTACTACATGGTATGGAAGGAATATTTATTTCGTTTTTCATAAGAGGTATTTTTTGACTTTTCTGGAAAGAGTAAGAGAAGAATGTTTTTTTACTTCTACAGCATTAATATATTCTTATGCTTTCATAAATCCTTATTTTCATGAAGCTTCCTCTAAATTATTCCAAGTTTATTTTGAAATAAATTATTTTCTTTTAAAATTGTGTGAAATTTTGAGAAAAGAAAACATTTTTGAATAAGAAATGAGATTTTCCTCAAGAATTAAGTTCAACTATTTTATCAAATTTATTTACCATCTAAGATAATGCTCTTTAAATAGGGATATTTTTATATAATTGTTATTAATATGATTTGATTGTGTTAATTATGGAATTATATTATATATGGATTATATAATGATAGAATTATGTTTAAGAAACCCATTTTATTTCTTAGGTTATGCTATGATGAATGATTTATGTTTTTGAGGCACATGTAAGAATTATTTCATTATGATATGGGTTAGACCTATATCTCCCTCTAATTAATTGGGTAAATATTCATATCTCATGATATATACATGACTTAAATGGTAATTAAATCTAATTTAGTGATACATGGCCGGAACGGTAAGTAAATCTGGTTTTGTAATACATGGCTGGAAGGGTAGGTAAACTGGGTTTAGTAATGGACTTTTCCTCTATGATGGTCTAGGAAGAAATGCCTTGTCTACTATGGAAATCATATTATGTTCTTATTTTAATTACATAGTTTCATGTTTTATGTAAATGTTATTTTTTTCATGGTTTGTGTTCATTTATGATTTATTCCTTATGAACTTCCAAAATTTATTCCATGACTCACAATTTTGGTATTCAAAATTTATGTTCATGTTTTTACATTATTATTTTTATGTTTACCCTTAATAAGAATTTGATCTCACCCTTTTTATGTTTTATTTTTCCTAAGATATAAACAAAGGTTTTAGGTAAGAAGACTAATGGGGAAGATCTTTATGGGAGATGTTCAAGATCATTCCCCAAGATAGAAAAATGTGTTCCAAGTTTCCAAAGACACTAATCTAATATAGTATTTGGGTGTCTATTTGTGTAATGAATTATTTATTCTGAAAAAGAAATTTAATTTCCATGTATGTCAAGCTTGGGACTTTATAGTTGGTATTAGAGTGAAGGTTTAGTCAACCTTTTGAAATTAGGATGAAAAAACATTAGTGATATCCCTATAGATATTTCTAAGTATATGTCTTGGGATTTCCTAAGGATAAGTCTATATATAGGTTACACTCCTAGGGTTTTTGTGATAATCATTACTTACCTGGGGTTAAATCGAATATATCATAGATTGAAATATTATATGTGTTTCTAATCTCTGATATGTATTTCTCAAACATTAATTTATAGTGTTAGTCAATAGCCAAAACTACATAGAACATAGTTATCCATTAAATTTTTTAGATGTGGAAAGTATGGGAATTATTAATACCAATTTCCTAATTGGAAATATCATTAATATAATCATGAAAATGGTATGATTATTGTTCATAATAATGATGATAAAGAGATTTTAAACCACGTGAGAAAGGTAAGTGATGTTTTTCCAGTATTCTTTAAAATAAACCTAAGATTCTAGAGGTTGATAAACCTTAAGTCAAGATTCATATTTTAGGAAAGAAAAATATGATGGATCCTAAGTTATGGTTTAATAATAATGTTGGATGATTGAGGTGTATATGTTTAGGATTTCAAGGATTTTGTTATATGAATCTTGAAATATATAAGTGTTTCCAGTATATGTTTTTAATTAAGGATTAGAAAGCATATGCAAAATAGTTCTGAGGAGATAGAAAAGTGATCTAAGGGTAATGTGATATACTTGTAGAACACGTGATTAAGGGGAAGATAACCCTTAATAAGTACCTTATGTTATGATAATAATGGTTAGTTAAAGATATGATAGGATTATGGTAGTTTCTGGAGATCTAATTATGGAGTTATTGATAAGAGGTTAATCCAATCATGGATGAAGTATACAACATTTTAGGACTTAAATAATATATCCAATAAGTTTTGGAATAATGAAGAATGCATGTTTTCAATAAGGATATCTAATAATTCAGGTTATTACCGTGAATCAAGAGAATACATGATGAATATGTTCACATTTTTGGAATGAGAACAACCAGAGATATCTTATGATATATGGGGGATAAATGTTAATTCAATTATGGGAACCTTTTTCTATTGTTTTGGATTTTCATCATTCCGATAGATTTTAAGGATATCAAATTTTTGGAAATGTTAAGTTAAACATTGGATGAAGTTTGTTAGAATAAAGTATTATCTCACCATATATGGACTTATACATGTTTAATAATGTGTGCTAACATTTTTTTTAATCAAGACAGATGGAATGACCTATCATTAAATTTATATATCACATTATCTGTTAACACTTCAGGAATGACAAATTCAACTTTCCTACTTTAAATAAGAGATGAATTGGAAATTGTACAAGGCACCACCAACGATGAGATTGTACTGAAATCAGGTAAGTATTTTATCTCATGTTCTTCAACTTTAGGAAAAGGATCTTGAAATCTAGAAATTTTATCCTTGTACATTCTTATACAATAAATTAGATGGTCCCTTAATTCATCATAGATGTACGGATTTCTGATTTTTAACTTTCTCCTAACCTTGGTCTCTATCACTCTCCATAAAAACATAATGGTTATATTTCTCTTACATATCCATTTTTTCACTTCCCACCTATGGTATCCTATGTGGAAACCTAGTGATGAGTTACAATTGGTAAACGTTATGTTTAACTTTAATTTTTAAAATTATGTTTTAGTATTTATTTTTACGATATATTTTTCCATGGAAGAAACTTTCAAGTAGTAATATTTTTATAACCCCAACAAATTTCAAGGGTGAAATTCATTTTAAGGGGGTTATAATGTAACACCCCAAGTTTTTATGGACCATTTTTTCAAATAAATCAAAATTTTCATTTATATCTTGCAATGCACTAAGTCCAACATTCTTTTCACACTAAACCGACTTGTCGTATGTTACACACAACAAAGAGTATAGATTTTGTTGAATTTATAAAATAAATATGTTTTGATTATGTTACACATAACACTAAAGGAATATTTCACTATACACAACACTAACTTGGATTTTGTTACACGCAAGAGAAACCTTCCTCGATAGCTTCTGTTGTATGCAATACCGAGTTTCACTAAAAACGATATATTATTAAATATTATTATTTAATGGAATATAAAATAGCATTTATGAATAGTATTACCCATATTTTTAATTTTATATTACATTAAAATTTATCTTATTTATTTTATAGACATTATATAAGAAAAAATTCAATTTTTCAGATAAAGGATGTACTTTTAAAAGAAATACAATTTTACTACATTTTGATGGAGAACCATTTTTAAATCTAGTTTTTTACAATTTTATAAGTTTTATTTGACATAATAAACTTATTATTTGGAATAGGGACATAAAAATTTAACTTCGTTGAAATTTGTATATTTTTCTGATGAAATTCATATTTTAATGAATTGGGAAAAATTATGCATTTTAATTCAAAACTGCATTTTCTTATAATTTATTTATATAGTTAGATTATCTTATTAATTTTTTTTTAAAGTTTAATTGGATTATTTTTTTGTAATTTAATAAAATTTTGTTCATTTTGTGTAATTTTACATTTAAATTGGACATAAACACGTGTCAATCTTTTGATAGTTTTTACTTTTTAAAACCTGTTTTCTGGTTTTGAGAACAGGAATTAATTTTCAATTAATTGATGAAAATTATGTGTTTTGAAATTTTAAAAATGGATTCCCTATATATAAAAAGTGTATCAAAATTATGTTTATAGGTTAATTTTATGTTTTTAGATATTATTAATAGTAACTACGGTAATTTTTATTTACTACAGTTAAAGATAAATCGGGTAAATTTGGGTAACAAACAATATGATAAAGATAATAAAATTACCCTAAAAACTTCAAAAATCATATTTGATGAATTAAATTTGAATAATATCACCTAATAGTCGGAATTTATTCATTTAATTGACTTTTTTTATAAATGTTATGTAATTATAATTAAAATAATAAAGTGACAACAAGTCACTCTCAAATATCTTATAAGTATAATAATTATAATATACTGATCAACATGATAAAACTTATAACATAAATAGTGTAAATAAATGAAATTAAATTATATATATCATTTGAATTTATTTAGTATTTCTAGATATTAAATTATTACCATTAATGATGACACAATAGTGATGTAGAAATTTTTTATTGATAAAAATATCAAATAAATGGTTTTAAAAATATTAAAATAAATATCATATGAACTAATTAATGTGATACACTAATATTCTAGGTGAATAATAATTTTAGTACTGTATTAAATATTTTTTTTAGAATTTATCTTCTTTTTGGATTTTATTTAAATCCAAATAAATGTATATTGTCAAAATTGACACTATTGATATTTTATAAAAATAACATATTATTAAATTATTTAGAAATCATGAAAATATTTAAAAAATTTAAAAGTTAAAATTATATGGTCTAAAATTTAATTAATTATCCAATTATAGTTAATTTACATCACATAAGTAAATATTTATAACCATTTAATATTTATAATATTATTACCACAAATAAAATTAAATATATAAAATAAGGATAAACCAAAATGATAAGGTTTAAAATAAAATAAAAACATGTCTAAATTTTATTGTTTGAGATTATTTAGACCCATAATAATCTTATATTATAAATTAATTAGTTTCAGAGCATTATAAACTGAAAATTAATTTATAATAAATTAAAATTTCAAGACTTTCCAAAGGTGTCCCTCCCCTCTCTTATAAAAGGGCACCTCTCCTTATCTTTTAATCATGCCTCTAAATCCATTTGGATCAGCCAACCCCTAAAAAAATTTCCTCCCAACTTTATTCACTTAATCATAGAAGCTATCCTTTGGGCGGAAATCCATCTTAAGCAGTAATTTTGTGCACACAAAAAAGCAATACCTAAAAACAAGGTAATTGTTTTATCACCTCTTTCAAAATTATTTTATTCTTATACTTTATCTTCTTATGTTGTTCCCATAATAAAGAAATAAATACTGTATCTTATACATTATTTTATGTTATTATAATTATTTTACAACCTTATACCTTTTTTTATCGATACTACAAATAACAATATTACTATGTGTGTGTACGTACGGCTTACCGTCTCCACGTCGTTGTGTAACTTGTTATTCAACAATATATAATTTGTATTGGTATATTGATGAGTATAATAGATGTAAATAATGATTATAACATGATATTATTTCTTTAAAATTCATATATCATCCAATTCCATACCATTTAACCATCAAGGGAATGACATTGCCACTTGTGCGTGTGTACGGCTTACTGTCTCCACGACGTGATGAGATTTATTCTCCACATTGACCATTCAAGAATGATTATAAATTATATATAATAAATAAGCATGAAATATTTGACATAATAATACTACTAGATTTATGTATATATATATATATATCTTTTTGTTTGTGTGTATGTCATTTACACTCTTCCCTTCGATTCAATAAGGAAACGAAAACAGCGTTCATTCGTACATACAGCCTACCGTCTCAATGAACGGTGTATTCCATTTAATTTATCTATATATTATATATATTTATATACTGAATATATATGATATATAAATCATTTTTTACATTATTAAAGTAATTAAATCATGATCTATGTAATAATATTAAGAATAAAAAGTCAAAACATGTATGATAAATAAGACGATTATTACCCAAAACGTTGCTTTAACATAGAATTGATAAATAAAAAGGTAATAAAAACTCATAATTAAATCATGTATGATATCATTAATATTATTAATGTTTCTATTACAAGTTAATAATATGTTTAATCCCACTATACATGAGTTTCAGACACATATTGAAGAAATTGAACATAAGGTAAGGGATAATTTAGCAATCTCATTTTTATCTGAGATTATTTATATGTACGTATTTAATGGGGTGTATTTATCATCCATGTACATGATTTATAAAAAAATCATAAAATTTTTACTATTCTTCTATGTATTTTTAAATTCATTTTTACTCATTTTTTACTTTTACTACCTGGTATGAAAGGAATCTTCCTTTAATTTTTCATATGAGGTACTTTTTGACTTTTCCGACAAGAGTAAGAGAAGAATGTTTTTTAATCGTATGGAATAAATGGATTATTATGATTTCATAAATCCTTATTTATATGAAACTTTCGCTATACGATTTCACATTTATTTTCAACTAAATTATTTTCTTTTAAAATTTCATGTCATTTTGAGAAAAGAAATTGTTTTTCAAGAAGAAAGGATATTTTCCTCAAGAATTAAGTTCAAGTATTTTATCAAAATTATTTTCCATCTAAGATGATTATATTTAAATAGTTTTATGTTTATATCATTATTATTACGATGATTTGATTCTTTTAATGATATAATTATATTTTATATGGATTATATTATGATGGAATGATGTTTAAGAAACCCATTTTGTTTCTAGGGTTATGCTTTGATGAATGATTTATGTTTTTGTGGAACATGTAAGAATGATTTAATTATAAGATGTGTAGGACCTATATCTCCCTCCAATTCATTCGGTAAAGATTTATATCTCATGATATAGACATGAATATAATGAAAAGTAAATATGATTTAGTAATACAGGGCTAGAACGACAAGTAAATTCGGTTCAGTAATACATGGCGGGAACGGTAAGTAAACCCGGTTTAGTAATGGACTTTTTTCACTTTGATGGTCTTGGCAGAAATGCCTTTGGATACTATAGAAATCATATTATGTGCTTATTTTGTTTCTATAATTCAATGTTTTGTGTCAATGTTATTTTATCATGGTCCGTGTTCATTTATGATTTATGCCTTACGAACTACCGAAATTTATTTCATTACTCATAATTTTCATATTCAAAATTTATGTTCATGTTTTTACATTATTATGTTTATGTTTACCCTTACTAAGCATTTTAGCTCACCCTTTTTATGTTTTATTTTTCCCATGATATAAAGAAAGGATTTAGATAGTAATAATAATGGGTAATGTCTTTATGGGAGATGTTGAAGATCTTTCACCAAGGTAGAAGAATGAGTCCCGAGTTTCCAAAGATAGTAAACTAATATGGTATTTGGGTGTTTATTTTTGTAATGTATTATTTATTCTAAAAAAGAAATGTAATGTCCATTTATTTCAAGATTGGCTCTTTACATTCCCATTTCTAGTTTCGAACTTTATATAAAAAACAAACCAATCCATTATTTTATGGATGTATTTTGATAAGAGATCAGTGACCAAAGTGAAAATTTAATTCAAGTAGGAAATTCCTGAAATTCATCCAATATATGTCTTGACGTAGGAATCCAATTATGGAGTAGACATATTGATCATTTTAGAAAAAAAAACATGATTATGATCACTTAAGGATAAAATTTTTGTTACCTTCCAATACTAAAAAGATAAAGGAATATGATGTTCTCAACATGCCTAAAAGAAAAAAATGTTAACTCTTTATAAAATATTTTAGAGATAAAATCATCTTAATAATAGAAGATCATTTATTTATTTAATTTTGATACCATGAGGAAGTATTCAAAAAATGGAGAGAATTATATCATTTTCATTATTGATAAATTTACTTATATTAAATATATTTTATTTGTGAGACATAAATCATAGGATCTAAATATGTTTAAAAAACATTGAAGAAATTTATAGAAGGATTGTAATTTTTCCTTATAGATGATACAGAAATATAATGGTATGGAATTTATATAGGGAATAATTGATGGAATTTTGAGAAGCATTCAATTAACCATGAACACAATGTACCATATACTACATAATAAAACATTGTTTTTGAATAAATGAATAAAATTTTATATGAGATGGATCAAACATTACTAATAGATCATACTACATTATAAAAAAATCGATGAATCTATTCACTCTAATTTAAAATCACAAAACTCCATTTTAAAGTCAGTGTTAAATTTAAAAGGTCATTTATTTAGATCATCATTGGGATCAAAAATATTATCCCCATTCTAAAACATTAAATAAATCCAATTTATTATAATTAAAACCAATCATTTACCCTTAAAATCTCATTTACATTATAAAAAACCGATGAATATTTTCCTAATAAATCATTTGGATACTTTGAATTATTTTTTTAAAATTTATTTTCACCGCTAAAAAATTGTTACCATTTATTTAAATTAACTATTTAACCAAATTATTACCCATTAAAGAAACATTTATTGGAAATTAAAACATCGAAGTCATTTTCAAATTTCCATAGAAAACTCACTCACTATTTTTTAAAACCAATCCCTTCTATTTTGAACCATGATTTCATAATTATAATAGAAGGCAGCCCCCTCTAAGAAGCTTATCTCACATATTATAAAGTATAATATGTATAAGGATTAATATATTTATATAAAATAAAATATTAAAAAATAAAACTGTATTATTGGAAAACCTTTTTCATATTATAAAATATAATTATTGAATATAATAATTGTCTCACAAATTCGAAAGGAAATTATTACATTTTTTAAAATATTTTCAACACTGAAAACAAATATAATTAATAAAATTTTATTAATGGTTCAAATAAAAATGAACAAAAAAATGATCACCCCAATAAGTGGGAAAGGATTTTATGTGTTCTGTTGACTTAATATTTGTCAAATACTTATGATGGGTAAATTGATTAACAATAAAGTACCATTATACAAGAAATATTTATGGAAGTTGCTGAGTGGGGCGAGAGAGGGAACAATCAAATTTGAAATCAATAGCCATTAAAATAATTCAATCATATTCTATAATTGAGACTTATAATGTTATCCAAAGATGGGTGAATGTTTGTAATAGAAGTATAATTGAAAATAAGCATAGGATCCAAGAAAATAAAATAGGGAAGGATGAGGAGGAAGAAGAAACACAGTTGTGGAATAAAGATCATCCCAATTAAACATTGTTGAAAAATGATCGAGTCTGGGTCTAATTAATTCAGCGATTTCCCAAGGTAGGATCTATTTCACTCAGAAACTCAAATGAAATCATGATTCGTTCAATTGAATAAAGAAAGGATACTTCTAAAGTCTTTTAATCAAAAAAACAAGGAGGGCCAAATTGAGACTCTGAGATTGAATAATATATAAAGTGGATTATAATTTTATCCTAGTTGATCATTAGGTAATATATATATCATGATGGTTGATTTTGTAGAAAATATCCCTAAATATTAGGATAGATAGAGGACCCAAGGTAATTTTTATTCCTCCACAAGAGTGGTTCAATTAGACTATCATGGTTTAATTTAATAGTGATATTCTCACTTATAAAAACACCAAAGATATTTACTACTAAGAGAATCATTGTACATTATAAATTTTTTTCAAAAAATAATTCCTTTCATAATAATACACATCTACACACTATACACGTACATATTTGATAAATAACTAAACCTGAAATCCACAATTTTTAAATTAAAAACACACACATATAAATAATTATAGTGATAATTAATCACTTTTAAAATGAATTTAAAACACCCCTTAAAGACTATTAAAACTATTGTAATAATGAAATACACTACCAAAGGAATTTCATAATTAAAATTACAAAATAAAAAATTACCCATTATTTTTATCAATAAAATAATTTTTTCAAATTATTATTAAAAAATCTGTGTTGCACTACAGGTAGTGGATTCATCCATTTTATACATATTCATATAGTACTTTATCTTACCTATGAAGAGAGACTCTCCTTTATCTTCATGATTAGGCTTGGGCTTCAAGGAATAATACTTCCATTCAAAAATACAACAATCATCAATCTTATTACTAATTCCATCAGTTTCTAACTTTTTTCCAACTAAATAACTAAAATTGTTTATCATCTTATATATCCTCACATTGGCATTGATATATACCCCTAGAAGATAACACCAAAGGTATCCTAGATTGTAATTTAAGGTTACTAAAGACATAAACAGTCAATTATTTTTAAATTACTGGTATATTGCTATTATTATTTATTTATTTAAATAAATTTATCTTTATAATATAGATAAAATTATTTTTGTGAGGGAGAAAATTATATCGGAGGTGCAGTTTGGAATCCTTGTGAGGTTAGGTAAGGATAATTAGAGTATTCTTTCACAAAAAAGTTCCTCATATAATTATAAACATGTAAGAACATAATAATATGATAAGGGGATAAAGGGTAACTTTTAATGCACCCCCAAGAGGGTTACACATAACCTATGACATCACCATTAATAATTAAAGGGGTGAATCTGGTATGAACAACATGGACCCAACCCGATCAAGAATAAAAAGAGAAACTTTGAGAAAGAAATTATATTCGAGAAGAAGCAGAAAAAAAAGAGTAGCCACAAATATTTAAACAGTATTCATAAAAAAAATATAATAATGTAATTGTACAAGAGTATTTACTTTCTTTAGACCTCTTAGTTACTATATACATGGATGTCAGAGGGCTTAAAGACCAAGATTCAAGAAGCGATTAAAGAGGAGATGAAATAATCTCACACTTTAGACCTAGATAATATTGATTCATTGATGAAGAGAGGGAAGGTTTCAAATTTTTGAGGGTTCGGTTCCATGAGAGCTTGAACGAGAGAGGAAGGAGGAATCTATTAGGGTTCTATTCAAAACACTAGGTAAGGTTTTTATCAGTGCTTTCAAAAAAGTGATGATAAAGATAAGTTTTATCAACACTAAAATAGAAAGCACATATAAAACTATTCTTTATAAACACCAAAATTATAGGGCTGATAAAGATTGGTTTTTTCAGCACTGATAAAGATCTAATCATTATAATATATTTATAATTATTTGAATATATTTATAAATATATTTATATTATCATATATATTAATAAAACTGTAAATATAATAAATATATTTATTATAATAAAAAAGGTTCAGGGGCTGAGCAGAGCTCATTCAAAAAATAATTATTAAAATAAAGGGATAGTATCATTAAAAGGGGGTTTACATAAACGATAGTGAAAACACCATGCATATCCAAGTCAACCAACCAAGAGAAAAAATTAGGAATGATAAAAGGCCATGTCAAGCATGTACCTTTAATTTCCCTTTTTAATAGTGCATAAACAACATGATTTGCTTCCCTATAAACATGAGTGACATCCAATTCAAGCTGATCAATTATTCGAAGGAATTCAATCTCGGGTGGGAGAAATCTCCAGGGGACGCACTGGGATCGAGTCATTAAAAAATTCACAATAGTAGTGGAATTAGACTCCACCCAAATACATATCCAATTTTTCTAAACTTCATATTTAATATATTTAATGATTTTCCACAATTCAACTTCAATAGCAGAGCCAATATCGATAATGTGATAGAAGAAGCCCTTAACGAGGCCCTGATGGGTGACAAAGATACCACCACAACCTGAGGGGTCTAGTGAACTTGAAGCCACCCCATCCACGTTCCCCTTTTACCATGAAGAGATTGGGGTATCCATCTAATTTATTTTGACCCTAGTGGTTTTTTGACCCTACCAAAAACACCAAAAGTTTTCAATATATTAATATAAGAGATATCATTATTAATTGAACCTGTTTAGACCTTGGATGAAACCACGACATCCCTACAAATTGCAGTGATTCTAGATTTCAAAGATGGTTGTTGATTCTCAAAGACAGGATAATTTTTTACTCTCCAAACATGGACAATGGAAGTAGAAACTACTATGTACAACATTCCTTGTATTTTCCTCTTATAGTGAGAGTCACATATGAACATCATAGTGTCTTCAAAGTTTTCCAGCCACAGACTGATCCCAAACATGGACTTGATATGTAACCACAGTTATCATCAGGAACTATAAGAAATGACAACATGATCAATAGTTTCAATATATTTATTATAATACTATAATTATATGTATATGTATATATATTAATATTTATAATTATAAATAAATATTTTTAAAAATATTTTCATATAATTATAAATAAAATTATATATTTAATACTAATTTGTATAATTATACACATATATTTTTTAATATATAGATATATATTTTTAAGATTATAACAACTATATTTATTAAATTAATATATTTACTATAGATTTATAATTAAATTAAAATATATTTATTTATTTCTAATAAAATTATAGATAAATATATTAAAAAAATTCTATATAAATAAATATATATAATTATAAATATAATAACTATATTTATTATTTAATTTTTTTTACTATAATGTTATAATTATTTAAATTTATATATTTATATATAATTATAAATATAAATAATTATATTTTAAAAGTATTTATGTATAATTATAAATATATAATTATAAATATAATAAATATATTTATAAGTAATATTTTTTGAATAATTTTATAGTTATTTAAATATATATATATATATATAATTTAATAAAAAAAATTGAAAAAATTATATATATTTATAGTTTTATAATTAAATATTTAAATTAAAAAATTATTAAAAAATTCATTTAAATAGGTTAATTATATAAATTTCAAAAATATTTTATATTTTAAAACTTAACAAATTAAAATGAATAAATATTAATCAGATAAATTTATATTGAAAATATTACATGAATTGTAAATAAACATATGTATAAATAAATATTATAAAAAGATTAAATTTAATTTTAACAACATTTATGAAGATATAATAATAAATGAATAAATTAATTTATATAAATTACAAAAATATTACATAGTGAATTCAAAACATTTACATGAATTACAAACATACTTATGTACACATACACACACAAACACACACACATGTACACACACACATAGATATATATATATATGTGTGTGTGTGTGTCACGTCCTAAGGATTAGAATACAAGAAGAAGAGAATTCCATCGAAATCAAAAAAGAGTATAAATAATCCCTGAAAAAGATTGAAGAAATAGGTTCAAGGGGATGAAACCATGAAGGACGAGATGATCTTGTGATGTACAAATCGCTTCGCAGACTGTCGCTCTACAAGGCATTATACATCTTCATAAAGCTTCCCATAAACAAAATCATTCTCGGGATGAGGTGGTATAACCAAAACTCATAGATGAAACAAAGTCATTCGCATGGCCATGCAGCGATTTCCTCCCTAATGAATTACAATCCCCTGTGAATGAGATCTTTCAAGGTATGAGGCAGTTTCATCGGCGCATGCAGATGAACTAAATACTTTTGAGGGGTTGGGCAGTGATTTCCTATGACACGAATGACTTCCCTTTCAAATGAAATCATTCATGGGTTGGGGAATCCTCCTACAATCCCATAACAGAAGGTGTGTGGCCCACCTTAGACGATCGGACATCTAGTACTCGGTCACTCCATCCCTCTTTAAAAGAACCTTGAGGAGAACTGAGGTATGACGGATGAAAATCTGAGATCACAGAAGTAAATCCTAGACTAGAGCCAATGCATGGAGCTTTCTATTCCTGGTAAGTAAAAACCCACAACATAGAATTAAGGGTGAAATAAAAGAATTTTTGGCCGACAGCGAGCTTGAAAACATTTTCAACCACCATCCTACGGGGCATAAATGGGTGGCCCTTTTCTATACTAACACCCCACATAAAAAATGCTATGTAAGAAGAACCATGCCCCTTGTAGAAGAGTGTTACATGGGAATAACATGGCCTCGTGTTGCAAAACACTATATGGACAGATCTTCGAACCATGTAGATCTATGCTACATGGACAATACCCTCACCTGCCTAAAAACATGATATGTGGAGGGAAACCCATCTTGCATAATAACATGATATGCAGAGTGGGTCCTCCATGGTTTTTTAGCGCTCCAGATACCATCACTTCCTTCCATCGTCACAACTGGCCCCATATTGTCCCCTTCACAAATGAGTCCAAAAACCTCAACCAATGCCTCTTCCAAAGATTCCTAACATGCATGATCATACCATAAAAACATCAGTGTGTCCCCTCAACTCTATATACATATGGTATGAAGATTCACATGTGTAACCTCCACAATAAGGTGGACCCTCCAAATTTTATTGGATCTATATTCTCATGGTAATAAGGGTTTCAACCTTTAAGGTGCTCACATGAACCTCTAGGTTATAGGTGGAGAGGGTGAGGATCACGCTATCCTTTACCTTAAACTGGGAATGAGATCATCCCCACCCATATTAAATTTTAGGGAATCCCTCCGAGAGTAATCACCTAGTCTTTCTTGTGAGAGGAGACACCCTTTATCCTCTTTTCCAACCCAGTACATAGGTAGATGGATCACTAGAAGTGAAAATCCTAGCTATTAGAATGAAATAAGATACATGCACACTGAAGGCCCTATCTCTCTCCCTTTGGGATTCATCACCTCATCCATTAGTGGACAGAGTGGATAATTCATTCTTCATATCCACTTATTCCTTTTGATTATCACACCGAGCATAAATCACATGAGCATATAAGTTAGTCATGATCATGAAACCCTCATAGTCCTAATCCAAAGGTTCCATATTCATAGTTATAATCCCCAACCTCTATTCATATGGGAATCTTATATGATATAATCCCCAATCATATCGACTAAAATAGTCCTTCTTTGTAGATGCAATCCCCACCCTCCATTCAAAAGGGCATGTCCCATGTGGAATCCCCAACCACATGCTCCTCTAGGCCTCTTATAAGTTTTAAGGCCCAACTTACTGAACTATGTGGTCTGTGATTCTCGACAAACCTGGATACGTAGGAATACTCCCTAAAGTCTAAACCCAACACTCAAATTAACCCTTATCTTCTCTGGGACACATTCTCAATAGGGTTATATTTATCTGGGATACCACATCTCTTCCAAATCCCAAAATCCACGTTGTTTTAAGTCCCACACCATCCTTGATTAGGAACCTTTAACTTAGGCATCCTTTCCACATGATGTAAAGTTGCATGGTTAAGTCCTTGTCATGTTACCTTAAAAGGTGGAGTTTTCTAATAAGTGGAACTGGCCTATGTGGGTTCTAATTCCTTTCATGAGGATATGTTGGAATCCCATTATATGATTTCAATCCTAACATCAAAACAACTTACATCTCCTTTGATGACAGAAAACTCAAGAGTGCCACACCATGTGGATTAAAACTAACATCACCCTAAAAAACGACCAAAGAATCTCTAATCCATCGCTAAAAGGGTACAATTTATGGATGACCTCATATTCATATAGATATTCCTATCAATGGAGATTATCATATATATACAGATGATTCTAAACCCATTCATGTTCATAATATATTGCTAACTAAGGGTGATCCGCATATACATTGTTGGGAATGAACTACGGATTCGTGAAAATATCATAAATCTATAAGAGAGTCACGAAATAAGTAGTAGTTTCCGAAAAAGGTTTTGAGTATCCTGAATTCCCATCCTATAGAAAAATGTGAGTTCTTATGTTTAATTGACCAAGTTACACAATGAATGCCTACCTTTGGAATATAGTTCCATGATTTTTCAAAAATATGAGAGTTGTTCGGTGTTTTCAGTTCCACAAAAAAACCCTGTTGGAAACTTTCTGAAGGTAATGTGCCTGACTTGAGTGATTTCACACAATTAAACCCCCAATAATCAATCATTTTGTGAAAAATGATCTTTTATCAGAAATAAAATGGTGAACTCGACGTGAATCCTTAACCAAGGTGGTAGTGTTACCCCGCTTCAGGCCCCTTTTACATCCAATATAGAATAAGGAGAAACAAGGCCATAAATTATTCATATGGTAATGAGATGTTAATTTGAAGAGGTTTTTTTCTATAATTCTCTTATATATTATAGGAAATATTATTCATAACACTCGTCAATACAATTGCATCTCACTAGCATTTTTGAACATGTGCATCATCCACTACACAGGTCGGGTCCTAAACCAAACCAAGGATGTCATCACACACCCAACATATTCAACATTGAGTTTTAAATGCATTATTCTGAGTGTACCACCAGAATGATACAATCCCATCCCTTGAGGTAGATTGATAGGATCTCTGGTAAATGAATCCTTCTCAATCGTCCTTCCAACGATTGTTAGCAGTCCAAAACCAGATTTCCCTGGTAGCCATCTCAAACCATTTTAGGATCATGTCCCCATAATTTGATAATGAGTTACTACATTACCTTATAGAGGCTGATTAAGTGGTCACCAATGACTTTATTCAACTAGAATAGTGTCCTTTAAAGAAATAATCCTTGTCAATGTCATGCAACCTAATATCCACACCAGGAAGAGTATACCACCCCATGGGCCTTAGCCAAGGTCAAGCAAACCCAATCCCCCAAGGAGTTATACAAGGGGTGATGATCTTATAGTCAGGATCATTCCATCATCCTTATTGCTACTGAAGAATCCTTCCCTGTAAATATGGTGGAAACCCATGGCCAAACGTATATTCCTGCTCACTCTCATTAATCTTATCATGTAAATATGGAGACAAACCATGAGAATATGAAAATTTCTTCTCATTAACATCATTCCCTCCATTAAAATATAGTGGAAAGTTACAAGCTAATGAAAATCACTATTAATTCACATCAACCCCACCAGTCAAATATGGTGGAAAATTATAGGAAGGCGCATATTCTTGCTAATTAATATGATGATATTTAGTAAAATACTATGGAAAATAATGAGTAGAGTTTTCTTATGCTCACACTTATCAAGATCGTCAGTAAAATACAATGGAAAACCACAAGTAGACATAAATACCAACTAATTCACATTAAAATTTCCATTCAAATAAGGTGGAAAATTACAAGCATATGCATATTTCTACTAATTCATATGAAGCCCCTTATTTAAATATAACAACAAACGATGAGAAGAAATATGTTCTTGTTCACTATTATCATGAAAATAAAAAAATACAATAGAAAATCAAAATTATCTGCATATCCCTGTTAATGAAACTGGAGTATATTTTTCAAATACTATGGAAAATTACACGTAGATTCATATCCTTTATAATACACATTATGTTCGTTAGTCAAATATGATAGAAACCAACTATGATAAGTTGAAAATTCCTATGGATGAATATAATTTCTATCACGAAAATATAGCAGAAATTGGAGAAAGAAGCTAGCATATACCATTTTTATGTTAGGGGTAGACTCATACCTCTCCCTCACATAGGTGAACTATAAGTACTTTCTGGTAGGAAATGGAGAATCAAAGTAGGTATATATTCTTTCTCTGACATCAAAATTGGATTATATTCCATTCCCACCAAGTACATATCTCAACACATCTCAAAAATGATGGAGGGTTAGAAATAAATCCTTGAAATCATCAAGTAGACTTTCCAAGATTTCATCATATCTGTAGAAATATCATTGCGTTAGGCCCACAAACCTGCCTCCTCAAGTGGTGTAACTCACCCGCACAATGGGGTGGCCACTCAGGAGCCAAAATGAATCCATAATCTATTCGAAGAGGACCATTAGAAATATTAAACAATAAATGGATAATAGTATCAAGAACAAATATCCATTTCAATAGGGGGGCACTAGTCCACAATGTTGGGAACTCGAAGGAAGGCATATATCCCTTCCAGAATTCTAGAAGCTTATCAGTAAATTCTAGAGGCACCATAAGATCCACTCAAACATGAACCCACATATGAAGGTTTTCACATACATAAAATGTCCCTAGTTTCCCCCAAGATATATCTTAAAAAGAAATCACAGTAAATG
Organism: Viscum album; assembly: GCA_963277665.1. Classification (NCBI taxonomy): domain Eukaryota; kingdom Viridiplantae; phylum Streptophyta; class Magnoliopsida; order Santalales; family Viscaceae; genus Viscum; species Viscum album. The sequence goes on from OY728134.1 coordinate 426,308,903, forward strand.
TAGCTAGAAAATTAATAGGAGACTCATAACCCTACACTTCTGGAAGTTGAAGTTATTGAGGTCATCAAACTTCTATCACTAGTGGATAAATATATTTCTTGTCCATTACCAATCTATGAAAGTGGAAGTATCAGAAACAAATTCCTCCTTGAAACATTTTTACCAATTTCTATGGAGGTCCTCTCTGGACCATCTACCATGAAGGCTTCCTTCTTAGACACAAACTGATAGATCATGATATCTTATACCCGAATGGTCATCACGGTGTCCCTCCTCATGGATAGAAGATAAAAAAATAAGAAGGTATTCCCCTTACTTTCATCCACCCTATATGTCATCCCCATGGTATATTTTGTTTAAATTCTCCCTGCAGTCGAACATCAATTTGTAATGGTAGTCCTCACCATGATGGAATTCATAGAAAAGTTCCTCCCCTCAGTGATACCTTATTTTAGAAAGAAGTTCATCCCCAGTGCATATGTAGTATAAATTATCCTAGTAGACAGACATCAATATATGATGGTATTCCTATCCCTGATGACATTCGATGTGAAGGTCCATCCTGTGGTGACACCTTATTTCAAAAAGAAGGTAATCCCCTTATTTTCTTCTTCCATGAAGGTCCTCCTAGGTTATACACTACAAAAATTATCCCTACAGTTATAAATCAATCTATGATGGTAGTCCTCTCCATGATTGCACCCACTTTGAATTTCCTCCCTATAATAACATTTCATTTTTGGAGGAAGGAACTCCCCTTGCTGAGTCAAATACAAGAAATCTCTCATACTCTAAGGTGCTTGGAAAGATGGTGTCAGACATGTTAGATACCCTATAAATTGAAAGTGACATAATTTATCCTCCAAAATATGGAACAGAAAAACACTTATCCCCTTTTCCACCCCTTGATCATTCCCATACCAATGATACCCCTACTATCCACACAACTTGCGACAAAACAGACAAGAATTTTCCATGTTGGGAAGATCAAGTAAAGGAGTCTCTGGCAGAATAAAAAATAGGAGATGTTACTCATGAGAAGATAATTGGACAAGGAAGACATGCCCATTATGTTTTAGCCCTCATCTATTATTCATCTTGACATTCCAAAGGAGTTGTGGGAAGAATGTGTCCATAACATCTGTATCATTCTCTAGAAAACTCTCTACCACCTGAAAGAAAAATTATTTCCTTATAATGGGTATGAAGAACATGTTTAAATATTATAGGAGATATATCATCAAATCAAATTTGAATCCCTCCCATTAGCATGGTGACCACAATCATTAAATCGATGAAAATATATTCAATCATCATGAATCAATGCTTTTCATGAGTTATATCATCTAATTTTCCACTCCCCACCTAGAATTCATATCTAGGGATTGGGGGAACTTGGTAATTTTCATTTAACCTCATGACCCATTCATTAAAACCCACTATAAAGTAATTTATGTAATTTCATTACTCTAATATGGATATTAAAAAAATCCATTCTCAGGAAGTATGGCACACTCAACAAGAATCATCCTTGAATAAGTCTCAAAAGCATCGGACCCAATGAGGGCGAGCCATTGAAAAACCCTCAAAATAGGAAAACAAAAACATTCAAAATTCTTCTCACCTAAGGAAATCCAATTTACAAGAACTACTAATGCCTTTAGAAATAAATAGTTTACATGTAGACTTGACATTGTATCAGGATCAAAATTGAATAAGGATGTGAGAGATAAAGAAAGTGGTGATAGCAGAAGCAGCCACCGTAGTACGAGATTAGCCCCAACCCATAGGTTTAGGGTCATGTTTACCAAAAAATACCCCTATAATATTGAAAAATTCAGACTGGGGAACGACAAAAGGATAATGGGATCATGCCCAACCTATAGGGATGGGGGAATTTTTACCTCAACCACCCCATCCCTAGAAATAAGTCTTTCCCATTTATGGAGGACGATAAGAGGAAAGGTATCCCAATTTTTCCTATCCCATTAATCATTTCCTCCAAAAGGGAGGTGTGTGCCTAAGTTTCATATAGGATCCATCTAAGTCATTCCTTATTAAAAAACCTTAAAAAGGTCCCAGAAAGGAAGGAAGAGATCTAAAAAAAGGACACAAACATCCCTCCTATCATTCATTAGTTGGTATGACTCCCACAGTGAATAAAACATCAATGGGAATCTTGGAAATCAGTTCTTTATAAAACATTGAAAATTATGCAAATATAGAAAATAAATGATAGGATGGTTCCACCTAGAATACATCCCACAATGAGAATGAAGGTGTGCGTACCAGGGACTATATTTTCACCTTGAATTTGGGTGCTCCCTCAATTAATCCCCCACTGCCTCCTCATTAAATTTCTACGAAAGAGAAGAATAAAATATTTTTTTCATGATCCACCTCCATCTTTCGATGAGGATGAGCTCCCTATGCTCAATGAATGATTCTCTCAACAAGATGAAGAAATGAAAGATTTGAGGCGACTCAATGTTGAGCTTCTCAAAAGTAGCATACCTAATGAATATGATCCATGAGAAGAGAACCAACTTACACGTTCAATTGGTATACCTCCACAAGGGTTCATCCATGTAACTAAAGTAGGTCCAGGACATCCACCCATCTTAATTCTTGGACCCTCGAGTTACCTAGACCAAATCATATATGAATATTAATAGTTCCATCCATTAAGGAGACAACTAGAGCGGCTTTAAGAGAATTATAAAAATATTTCCCTAACTAGATATTTGTATAAAATAGTTTTAGAACTGGTGAATCAGATCCTTCCCATTGTCACATGATTCCAAGCTCTTATTCAACCAAACATTCATCAAGGGCTTATAGACACCATCGTGTCATTGGTAGCTCAGTTGGAAGTCGTAGAGGAGTGGTGTGAACTAGTGAAGCTAGAACTGAAACCTTACCAAGACTTGGTGAATGACACCCACCATTTCCTGTCTTTGGCGGTCCTATGTTTCTAATATTCAATGACTCAGGAAACCCATAACATCATCTAACGCATTATGCATCCTATTTTGATCCCATGTTGGGAACTCCATAGAAACAAGAAGTAGTAAAACACAGATTCTTCATACGAACCTTTCTAGAACTATCCATTATATGGGATACCGGTTTTCCATCTTAGTGGACCATGGGAAGGGAGGATCTTCATCAAAAATTCCTCTTTTAGATTCGCATAATGCTGTAAAAGACAACAATATGTGGCCTCTAGAATTGTAAATAGTGATAGAATTAGAGAGTTTCAGATTCCATTTATATTGGGAAAGGGTTGACCTATTCCCTAAAATGACCACTTCACCATGAGGATATTCTTTCTTTGTGCATTGATAACCTTTATGAAGAGCTACAAACACCGTTCATACTGGTGAAGTATACAGGTGGGTTTTAAGATTTTTCTTCCATTTTAAAAAGAATGAAAGACTCTATACAACAGATAAAGACCATGTCCTGGATAACTCCATTATTATCAGAGAAAAGAGTAGGTAAGAATTATTCCATATCCTTCACACTTAAGAAATCATATATGCCTGCCCTTACTATAATACCTTTACTATGTTATGCAGGACCCCCAAGGAATCAACAAAAACTCCACATTGATAGGTTGAGCGGAGGGGACCCTGGTGAAATCAATTAGAGGAGGGAAGGAATAATGTTTATTCATTTTGAGAAGATTAAGTCTGTGGTTATTTTATAACTACCAAGGAAAATGATTTTCTCTTCTTACCAGAGCTGAAGAGGCTTGACCAAGTAGGACATGATGACCGACCAGATTATTTCCCATTTCATTGGATACTAGGAGACACCATGTAGAAATTATTCATCATCAAAGACATCATACATAAAATAGTAGATTTTGGGAAAGTAATGTTGGGAAGTCCACCATCACATGTATTGTATATTTCTATCACTACCCCTGAGGAAGGAGGTTAGTGGGAAGAAGTTTTTAGAAAAAGAGAACAAAATTTTGATAGTTGTATGACTCAGAACCCAATAGATTTCTCTAATGGTATCCTCCAAGTAGAGTTGAACCGACTAACTATGTCCCCATTATCTCATGTTGCAACATAGTTGACATTGTCATCCCCACAAACCTTCATGAACCAGCCTTCAGAAAACTAGTTTGACCAGAAAGGAAGCATTAAATCATAATAAAATGAACATATATCAAAAAAAGTCATCTTTAACCCTATCATATTTTATTCTCTTAGATATGAAAGCATGGGCACCGCCCTGCCAAGTGGAACCACTAGAAATAGTCATCTAGGAAATGTACTCATTAGATGAAGATTTGATCTTTGGTTCCCTTGATGTCATTCATTTAATGGATCCCTTATATGATGATGAGTATGTCCATGAACCCAAGATCCTCGAACTCGATTGGGGAACCATAGGCAGAGACTAGATTAGATAAGGATACTGGGGAAGAAAAAGTAATGAAATGAACCATAATTCTAGACACTTACCTACTTTGATGGTAAATGTTTTAGAAACTCATGGAAGATCCCTTCAACATGTCCAATAGAAGTAAGAAAATTCCCATGCACCTAATAGAAGCCACTATAACCCAATCACTTTGGAATATCAATTATAAAGAAAATAGGTTTCTAATCACCCTTGGCATACGGGCTGATCTACATGCCACAACCCACCAAGGATATGAGCACCTATAGCTTCCTGTCTCAAGGTACTATCAATCTATATCAATTACTCAAGCCTATAAATCACCAATGAAATAGAATCCCCACACCGAGAAGTAATGGTATTTAAATCAGAAGTATCATATCCTAGAATAGTTATCATTGGTACAATCTATGTTGTTGATCATGGATTCCCTAAGATTGTCAAAAGAACTAAAGGAAGAACTCATTGAAGATTTGATAAGACCCTAGGAGTTTGAATACTAAGTGGATGTTCCCAAGGTCTATTGGGTAGTGAACAATCCTTCAGAATGACCCACAGTTATCATTTTCACTATTCAAGATGAATATGTCATTATACAGGGACATATCCAACCCCAGTATGTGTATAGTAGAATAAATGGTGTCAATATCTGAAATATATTCATTGATAATGGCTCTGAAAATAACTATATTCCAGTATAAATACTTCATCAGTTAGTGTATGATGAGGATAAACTAGATCCTTCCACCATAACACTATAAGTCAATAAAAAAATTGAGAAGAATCTATTTTTTTTTAATCAAGATCAAGGAATAGTTTGGAGACCTCATAGCCAACTCATAATTTCTAGTCATTTAGAAGAACATGACCATCAAAGTCTTACTAGGAAGGAATTGGTTTCATTAGCATACATAAATCCCCTCATCGGTCCATTAATGAGTCAAATACTACATTAATGGAAAAATCGATACATTGCACGCTGATAAGGACCCATTCAAATCCTATGAGTCGCATTATATCAATAAGGATTCTACCAGGGAAATTAAAATATCCCCTAGTCAATGGTGTTAATTGGTTCATCATTTTGAATGGTCTAGAAATGATCTTGACTATCCCCTTCAATCATCTCTATGGAGAGTATATTTTTTACATCAATCAGGTCGAGTATATAAGCCCAAAACAAGCACATATTCCGAATCCATATGGTTTCAGTCATGACTGCGGAGTCCAGAAGTGTTGAAAGGTTTTCTAACTCCCTAGATAATGGTGAAATCTCTGATGAAAATTACCCCATTATATTCCTAGAGCTCCATGAAATCCCTACCTCACCAGTTGAGGAAGAATAGGTCATCTCATTACCCAAAGACGATGAAGAAAATCATCCATACCTAAGTCCATTTTCTATGGAGTTTTAAGGAAATCCCGCATTTCCAACTAGATAAAATGAAGTTGGTTCATCATTCCAATATCAATATATTGAATCCTCTCCTAAATCTAGAGAAATTATCCCACTAAATGATCCTTATGTGGAATAAAAGGAAGAAGATGGAGAAGAAAAAGAAGAATAGGAGGAAGACCTTAGTTACTCCCCTCCTGAATTATTGTATAGAGTCTCTACCACGATTCATGAACTCAGAGAAATAAATTTGGGCATAGAAGTGGACCCGTGACCCATATTCATTAGTTTGGAAATTTATTATGAATAAAAAGAGGTATATACCTCCTTAATAAAGCAGTATTGTGATGTGTTCACCTATAACTTCATAGAAATGTCAAGCCTCGATCCTGAGGTAGTCACTCACCACCTAAGCCTACCAGAGGACCAACGGGGCTATAAATAGGGAAAAAGATGGATGCATCCAACACATGCTACAAAATTTGAGTCAGAGGTTGACAATATCATCTGATCCAACTTCATTCAGGAATTCTAATTTCCTGAAATTTCTAACCAATATCATCCCATACAAGAAAAAGACTAGGAAAATCATAGTTTTCATCAATATCATAGATCTCAACCATCCCATCTTGAAGGATGACTTCTCAATCCCAATCACTGAACTACAGATCAATGTTATCGTAGTATTTTAGGATCTATCCTTCATTTATGTTAATTCAGAGGATAGTCAAATTGGAATGGAAAATAATGATGAATAAGACACCGCCATCAGGGCCCCAGGGATGTGTTTTACTATTTTGAAATGCCATTTGGTTAGAAGAATGTCGGAATTAGGTACCAATGTTCTATGCCTCATGTATTAAAACCCTTATTGGTAATGTTTTCTGAATTCTATGTTGATGACCCGTTGGTTAAATATTGATTACCCTCAGACCACCTAGTGGGTCTTGAAACCTTATTCAATAAACTATGATATCCTAGCCTAAAAAAGAACCCCTTAAAATTTTCTTTTGGTGTTTCCTTAGGGAAATTTCTCAACTTCATCATACACAATCGTGGCATCAGATTTGATCCTGAAAAGAAAAAGGCTATCCTTATAATGTCACCTTTTTACAACATCAAATATTTGAGAGGAATTTATGGTCACTTGGACAATATTTATGCTTTATAGAAAACATTTCAAGAAAAGATCACCCCTTCACCGGGATGATTAAAAAAGGGGTCAGATATCGGTGGACTTTTCAGGAGGCATTTTATAGTATCATGAAATATATCTTTATCTCTCTAGTGCTAATGTCGATTGTCAAAGGAAGGCTACTTATTTTGTATGTGATATCCTTAGAGAAATCACTTGGTGCCTTACTTTCAAAAAGGAAGAAAATGGTAGTAAAAAGATTCTTTATTACCTTAGCTAAGCCATGATCGATGCTGAGACTTGTTATTTAGATATCGAGAAGAGCTGTTTGGCCCTAATCTTTGCATTCCTAAATATAAGGCACTACTTACAGCATCCTGATGGCCATTTGGTCTTTCATAGAAACCCACTCAAATACATTCCCAATCATCTGATAATGACTAGATATCTTTTATAGTTAGCATTCATCCTATAGAAATTTGAAATTTAGTTTTTGCCTTAAAAATAATTCAATGGTCAAGAATTATCAGATTTTCTAATAGAGCACCCCTTGGTAGAAATGACTTCATTGGAAACTGAACTATTCAATGAAGAGGTTTTCTCTATTCAAGATGGATCCCAGTTATGGGTGAATTATTTTCATGGTGCATTTAGAAGTCCAATAAGGATGGGGATGGAATACCCCTAGAACAAAAAAGTGGGGCTAGGGGTCATGATCATCTCCCTAGAAAAGGTGGTCCTACCTTACACCTTCCCCTTGTTAGAGGGGTGCATAAACAATAAAGTTGAGTATTGAACTCTCATTGTAGGGATATAGTTATCACTTCAAGTGAAATTGAATCACTTAATGGTAAAAGGATATTTATAATAGGTCATTAAGAAGTTAAATGGATATTATTCCATCAAAAAGGTAAAGATAACCCCCCTTGATAAACCACATCAAGAGACTAATGGTGGTGTTCTCTATGGATCCAAGAATTAATCGCATCCCACGGTCATAAAATACCTAAGATGATGCACTAGGTAATGAGAATATATCTATATCTGATTTATACTAGGATGAAACATTCATTAGTATTGTTTTATGTTGGATGTTTTCACATTTTGTTCAAACCAACATGGAAGATATTGATGAGATTCTCCCCATACTCGAACTGTACGGTCCTTCCACTCACTAGATGACCCCAATTGTGGAATACTTACTAAAGGGAGATCTCCCACTATATAGACCTAGAGAGATAAAATTTGAATATGATCAATTAACTTTGTTCTATATGATGGCACAAATCATTAAAATATCTTCTATAAGTGAAGCCTTGATGGGGTCCTTCTCAGATTCATTGAAAGAGAAGAGACAAGTGTTGTCATGGAGGAAGTACACATGTGGTTTCCACCAACTAGGATCCAAGATTTCCTATACAATATGAATTCTTGATTACTAGTGGCCCATTGTAATTCAGGAATGCACTAAATTAACAAAAAAAATGTCATTCCTTCCATGTTTATGCCAACTTCATCCACAAACCCCCATAGTTTCTGCACAAAGATAAATACACCTGTCTATTTCCATATGGGTAATGGATTTCATGGGACCATATCATCCTACTTTAGCCAAGTAGTTCAATTACATTCTCACTACAACTAACATCTTATCCTAGTTGGCTGAAGATATACTCCTCAAATAGGTTGGGGAAAGTAATATTGTTGGTTTCGTGAGATCCAACACCATCTCCCAATTTGGTGTCCCTCATAAAATATTGATGGATAACAAAAACAATTTCTATTCTACTAAAGTGGAAAACTATATCATGAGTTTGGAATCAAGTCCAACCATTTATCCAGATACCATGAAATGGCTAACAGATAGATAGAGGTCTTCACCAAGACCCTATAAATTATAATTTATATGATTGTAGATAAGGATAAAAATTCTGGGATAGATAAGCTCATACATGCCTTATGGGCTTACCAAAATATGAACTACGCTCATAAATAGGGGACCATATACTCATATGGGGAAAAGGCATTCCTTCCCATTTAAGTTCAATTTTCCTCACTATGCATTACCATCAGTGATCAGTTATCCATAGATGATCAATCCCAAAAATGGCTTGATGAATTGGAGTAAATGGATGAGAAGAGACTGCACACCTTTCATCATTTGGATGTCCAATAAAAATAGATTTCACAAGCCTTTAATAAAAAAAATTCCCCTAGTATTTCATCAAGAGAGATAATGTGTTGGTCTTCATGACTCTGATGATACTCAGAAAAAAAAACCTCAAATATTAGATCCAAAGTGTGAGGGACCCTATACCATACACAAAGACAACTCAAATGGAGAATATTATTTGATATTGATGGATGGGAATCTTACCAAGGACCTTAATAACATGAGGTTACTGATGAAGTATTTTATGTAATAATAAGACATTCTTCCTAATTTCATGGCATTAAAATTCATGGAAGAACATACAGGATGCTTGAAAAAAAACTACATGGTAAATTGTCCCAGATGCATGACGTTAAATAGTTTGGATAGTATTTTTCATAAGACTGTAAAAAATAATGACACTATTTTTTATTTTGTAAGAAAATAAACTACATGACATCAACTTGTAAACTTCATTACATTAAACTGCATGGGAATCAACTTTTCAATCAATGATTCACCAGACATGAGTTATACCTATGTGGGATAAAGATAAAATTATCTTGCCCCTCCATGAGAGTCATATCCACATTGAAAGTCTCTTTTTTAATAATTATGCATGTCTTGATTTTTGCTATTGCAGTATATGTAGTGACATCTAGAACTCTCAAATCAGGCTCAATTGTAAATTTACCTCCATTCATAAAATAATTTTCATACCAGCATTTGTCCTCAAAGCCTCTTTTCACATGAGGATTTCATTTCTCGCAGGTCTACAAAATCATCCTTCCCATAACTACAAGACATTTTATTTGATATCTTGATGTTAAACTACATGGTATGTCATCCATGTTTCAAGATAGTAAAAATAATGACATCAATGTTGTCACTGTATGAAATTAAACTACGAATCAGCACAATGTACTCACCCAATTGGACATCACCCTCAATATTAGTCACTTACCATGCCAAATTCAAGAATTATGTACGGCATTATTCTTATCTAAATAAGATGCATAGCGATGCCTGGATTTTAAATCCTAGCCTATCCACCCAAAAAAATTACCCCTCCTTATGTATGGGTTAGACCAACATAGGGAAATTTCTATCAAGAACTATGTATGGATTGATCACTTTCCTTAAATGGTACATACTAAAGCCTAGATATCTCTTCATGGGTGCATCCATGATGATACTTAATTCGCATAGATTGACTATATTCCTTATCACAAGATGTTAAACTACATGGTTTCTCTATAACTACACATGGATTCATTCCGATCCACACTGAATATATAGGGATACCTGAATATCCAATCCTAGGTCTGGCTGCAACAATAAAAAAAACAATGGAAAATCCCCCCTTAATACATATCACAAGTACATAGAGATTTCCCGAACAGTACTACGTATGAAATTATTCCTTTCATCACAGGATACATAGTGATGCCCAGATTTATAATTCTAGGTCTAGCCACAACATTCCCCCTATTTCACATCGATTCATCTTCATCCTTACTATATGACGTTAAACTACATGGGGTCTGTATAACTACATGTGTATTGACTCTCATTAAAATAATATATGTAGTGACACCTTAATTTTTCATCTTGGTCCAGCCACCACAAATTCAAAATGCTCACATCCTTCATTTTATCTCATATGTGTGGCAGAATAAAGCTTTTCCACCCTTTATTTCTCACACCGATCATATCTTACATGGTATTTGGAGTTTTGATAGGGGATTCATCATATAATAAAGTCATGTCAATCCAAATCATGGTTACCATGGTCCTGGAATAATGGCCTTAAAAGGAACACTAATTTTTTTTATAGTTGCACTGATCCATGACATACATTTTCATTCACATTGGTTGACCTATGTCATTACAAAATGTCATTAAACTACACAACTAGTGTCTGTACAACTTGACATTAAACCGTAAAGGTTTTCTAGAACTATGTCTTCCTGGATTCTCATTTTGATAAGATACATAGTGACACCCAGATCATTAATCTTGGATCCAGTCGCAATATTTCCTCCACATGTCACATAACATATTTCCATATTTCATGATATTAAGCTACATGGAGAAATTATTTACCACATAATATTAAACTAAATGGTACCTCAAGAACAATGTGTGTCTTGATTCTCATTTTGATGAGATACGTAGTAATGTGTAGGCCTTGTGTCCTAGTCCTAACCACAAGGTAAAGAAAAAGAAAAATTTCCCCACCTCCTGTATACAAAATAATATCATTGAATGAGATCTCAAGTTTAGTTTCCTCATAAAGGGATTTATCAAGGAAACAGAAATACCCATATATATGAGTCATATCTATGTAGGGAATTTCACAATACATGGACAATCACAGTCTGAATGTTTCTTATATATCCAAAAACATTAATTCTATTCATCATAATCTTTTCCTCAGGAAATTTTGGATCTTCACTATCTTCCTCTAGCCATCAGAGATAGGGGTGTTCAGTGTCCTAAGGACACCTTTGTTTGACTATACATAATATGACCTAGTTAGATCTTTATAATTTTCCAAAAAAGGGAATTTCAACCAAAGGAAAATTCATCCCCTAGGGAGGCCTCTTCTATATCTGTAATCCACAATGGTATTTTCACCCCATATCATTTCTTAAAATTAGATAAGCCCCAGAATCATGGATTACATATTCCTTCCCCTCACATCTAAGGCATGTTGGAATATCCTAGCCTGATGAGCCTCCTATTACTCATCATTTCTAGGATATATGATCCTAATTATATAACCTAAAACTGGAAGATCCCATGTCATCATGACCACATGACATTAAACTGCATGGATGGTGTCCATGTTTCATGGCACTAAACTGCTTGATTTTTAAGAGCTACATCTGGCTTGATTCCTATTATCATGGGATATATAGTGAAACCCAGATCCTCAATGTTGGGACTAACCATGAGAAAAAAAAATCGCCCCAATTCATGTCTATGGGTTATACCTACGCATGATGTTTCTAAACATAACAAAAGAAAATTCTCCATGTTCTTATATATGAGGAAGTTATACATAAGAGGTTATAATATGTATCTCACCCCACTTGTGGGCTTGTATTCAAAAAAAATTCCCCTTCACCACATAATAGTTTGATATATGTGTGGGAAAACCTTTCTAATACTATGTATGGATTGATTCCTATTCTAATGAGATACATAATGTTGTTCGGACCTCACCTCTCATACCCAACTATATAAATATATCCTTTCTATGTATGGGTCAAACCTACATAAGGAAAATGTTTGTACACATTCATGGAAAATTTTGACATGAAATTCCCTTTTCGTGTTCAAGAACCCTCCTTTCAAAAACCACACTCTGTGTACAAGAAGATATGAATCCCTATAAACCTCCCCATCCATTAGAAATGGAGGTTCAATGTCTAAAGGACACCTTTGTTTGACTATGCACAATATTCCCTAGTTGGATTTTCATTAGTCTCCCACAAAAAAGGCCTTTCAACCAAGGAAAAATTCATCCCCCAGAGAGGATTTTCCTATATCCATAGTCCCCAATGATGTTTTCATCCCACATAAATCCTCATATATAAAAACCCATATATTATAAATTAAAACCTTCCCCCTTCATGCTTAAAGATGATGGAACATTCATGAAAATATTAACATGGAAAGAGAAAATCTTTTATCCTAGGGTTAAATCTAAGTGACCTTAAATCTTAGAAATGGAAAATCATTATCACAAGATGTTAAACTACACAATCCATGTCCTAATTTCCTGATGTTAGACTACACCACACCATGATCCTCCTTTAAAAACGGTAAATTCATGTATGAGTGGTCTCTCATTCATGGCTAGTGCTGATATATATACCATTTTCATTTTCTGACATCATTCCCTTAACAACCCACCCTTTAGTGTCTTGAGAATTCTGAATTTTCACAAATTACATGGCCATCAAAAATAGAGAACCAGTGTTTGGTGGACACCTTTGTTTGACTATGCATAATATGCCCCAATTGTCTCTGTATAATTCTCCCCAAAAAAGGCCTATCAACCAAGGTATAATTCATCCCCATGAGAGGCTTCTCCTACTATCATACACCCTGAAAACATATTTCTGGAAATCATTCTAATGGTTACTCCTTATGTAATTTCCCCATATCATGTATCAGATCCATAAATCACAAAACCAGGGTCCAAAAATCCCTCATTCATGTCGGAAATTTTTTGATAAACTCATGGACGATAATCACTATTGGGGTCCTCACCCCATAATTTAAGGTCAAAGATGTTTGGATTAAAACATTACTTTCATTAGTCTAGTTTTTAAAGACTCAAAACTACCCATGAAAAGTAACATGGTACTCTCCAAGCTAAAAACCGGAAAAGGGAACCCTGGGAAAAATTCAAGTCCTAGCTCACTAAACATATTATTTACATGGTTTAAAAAATCAATAAAAAAAGAAAAAAAACATGTTAGTTCAAAAACCCCGAAAGGGTGGCCTAATAAAAAGTCAAGTTACACTGGGTAAGACCGCACTATAGTGGACTTAGGAAAAAAATAGGTAAAATAGAAAAGGAATAAAATTCATAGGGTTTTCCTTATAACCCTAGTAATGGTCAAAATTATACTCAATGAGTCCCTTGGATCAACAAAAAATTAGACCATTACATGATCATTTAATTTTGGTTTCCTAGATTATGACTGAAATTGATATCTAGTGATTAATCTATTTAAGATATCTGAGATATTATCTTTCAAAACACATTGAAAATTGTGATTAATGGAAATTATAAGAAATAATAAAAGATATTAATTAGAGGGAAAATGTATTTTCATTTATTTATTGAATGATAATGGGGGAGAATCCATGTCCTGGAGTGTCTCCCTATCACTGCTTACAAAATATTGGAAAAAGACAAAAATAGTCAAAATGGCTACAATGTAGCTCGTCTTGCTTTAGTAAGTATATTGACTACCTCCTGGAGCAAAAATTATTGGGTCCTTTCCAAAATGGTTCTTTGCACAGATTTGGTTTGAGTTATTGGGAACTTCTATTTAATGAAAGTCCTGAGATCTCAACCCTTCTTCTAAATGGCTTTAAAATTTGTGTTTGTTGATGAAAACTACACCTTTAATCTAGCTACATGACTTTCAAATTCTTGCAGCTCTATATTCTACATGACCACTTGAACATAATTTCATGCTTCTTCAACAACTAGGTGATGTAGCTAAGTGGTAGTGTCTATTAGGGTTTTTTATTGATTATTGGAATCATTAAACAAAACTTGGCCACATTCACCAGTGGATAAGTCTTCTCAATAAATGAGGATATAGTTGATAAGGATATACAGGTGCCATTAATCAAAATCACCTATTCCTAAACTAATGAAAAGATGGTAAAGTTTTTCCTAGTGATAATTTGGTTTTAGAACCATTTTTACAATGCCTAGTGTTTAATAGTAGTGTCGGGATTCTAACCCAGTTCACTTTCTCCTATATGTTTGTAATCCATAATTGAAATTACAATAGAAAATTTCATGCTAAAAACAACTCTAAAGTGGGAAAATATTATTTCTCTACCTCATGTAAAGTCTTGAGAACCAATATGACAGGACTGGAATCAATTGGGGGAGTTCCCAAAGTCATTCCACTAGGTAAAACTTCATTAGGGCTACCGGTAGCATCAATTGAAAACATCATATCTACACCACTTTTAGTCAGGGGGCTGGAGGACAAGGTTCCCTTGAGATGTTTAGAGTAATGGAATGCAAGGAATTCTTCCTATGAAACTGATAAGGAAGGTGTGTCAAGAATGAATCTGGGAGAGTTCAGTAGTTTATTCACCTTTTAGATTTCCTTATCTTTCATTAGGATAGTATTTGGTCCATATTATAGCATAATCCCATGATAGATTTATGGTAGTCTCTACACGAGGCAAGGAAATTATCATGCTAGAATCTTCGGGCATCATCATCATCCACAGCTGTTGAAGGATTATTGGGTGTGACTCCTTAATATGGGGAAGAGGAAATGTATAAATTTGTTCTATGTATCTAAATTTTCATGTGAATATTTAAGGAGTATAGAATTCACATATTGATAATACATCTACCCATGCAACCAAACCTCCATCTCGCAAAGAAATAATGTAAGTGTGTTCCTATGAAGTCCCTTCACCATTATCAACTACCATTCCTAAAGGTGTATGGTATGGGAAGACATTAATGTGGTAAGGATTTCTTAACATATCGATAAAACCACTGAGGCCTAAGGGTTTTGGGAGAAAAAAATAAATATTAAGTAGTGTGGGTGGAAGGTGAAATGAGGGATAATTATGATATATTGGTATTCATAACATCAAATATGTTCTGTCACCCATTAGTATAATAATTGGAATAGCCTGAAAAGATGATGTAGAGACCTACCTTCTTCCATATTGATTAATAATTAATAAATACAATAAAGGGTAGGTAAAACTAAGTTTATGGGTTTCCCCTTCGAAATTTTGGCTTCCATCATTAGCATAAATACTCTGGTTTAGGTGTCATTGTATGGGAAGATCCATCCACTAAGGAACATGATGAAAAATACTGACAATTTGAGGTCAAGATATACATTTGGATGAATTTAATAGTCACACATAGTATATTGGAAAGATTCAAGAGTGTCCTAATATAAACCCTGAATACCTCATGACTGTTGGGTTGGTTGAGTCCTACTATGTCAAACATTCATCTTTGGTCCACTAATATTCAGAAACAACGTTATCCAATCATTGAATGGAATGAGTGAACGGGTATAGAGGGGTTACCCAATAAATTCTTTTATGCATACAGAACCTAGTCTCATGTACCTACAGGCTACATGGACGATACCCTCACCCATGTAGAAACATGCTACATAGAGGGAACCCCATCCTTCATAAGAACATGATAGGATGATTGGGGCCTCCTAGGTTGTCATACACTTCAGCTCTCATCACTCCCCTCCATCATCACATCAGGCCCTTTATTGGATCCTCTACAAACCAGTCCCACAACCTCAAACCATGGACTCTTCTAAATCCACCTAACATGCATGATCATATTATCATACACATTATTTTTTACTCTCATGTATATATACTTGTGGTAAGTAGATTCACATGTGTAACCTCCACAACAATAAGGACCCTCATAATGTCATTGGTTCTACATCCTTATGGTAATGATGGTTTCAACCTTAGAGTTTCTCATGTGAAACTCTCAGTTCTAGGTGGGGAGGGTGAGGATCACAATTTTTTTACCTTCTACTGGGAATGATATCCTCCCCACCCAGATCAAATTTTATGGAATCCCTTCTAGAGTAATTCCCTACACTTTCTTGCAAGAGGATTCACTCTTTCTCCTATTTTCTAGCCTAGGGAAAAGCCATATGGATCACCAAATGTAAATATCTTGGCTATGAAAATAAAAGAAGATACATGAACACTGAAGGACCTCTTCATCTCCCTTTGGGATTCAACGCCTCATCCATCAGTGAATAGAGTGGATCATGTATTCTTTAGATCCACTACTTCCTCTTGTTTCTAACATTGACCATGACTCAAATGGGATTATAGGTTAGTCACAATCATGACACCCACACGGGCCCAATCCAAATGGGCCTTATCTATTGATGTAATCACCAACCTCTATTCATATGGGACTCTTAAACGGTATAATCCCAAATCATATCAACTCAAATGGTCCTTATATAAATATGTAATCCCCAAACTCCATTAAAATGGGAAAGTCCCATGCACAATCCCCAACCACATGCTCCTATGTACCACCTATAAGTTTAAAGTCCTAACTTACTGAACAATATGGGCATTGATTCTCGATTAAGTAGGATACATAAGAAGACTCGCTGATGTCCAAACCCAACACTAAAATTCACCCTAATGTTCTTTGGTCCACATTCTCAGTAGGGTCATATCCACCAGGGAGACCACATCTCTTCTAGGTCCCCAAATACACCTCATCATAAGTTCCACACCATCCTTTATGAGGCGCCTTTAACCTAGAAATCCTTTCTGCATGATGTTAATCTGCATGGTTGCATCCTTGTCACGTGACCTTAAAAGGTGATGATCCCTATTAATTGGAATAGAACTATGTGGGTTTTTATTTATTTCCTAAGGATGCATATGAATCCCATTATATGGGTTCCATCCTGACAAAAAAACTTTCATCTCCTTGGATGACATCAAACTCTAGAGTGCCTCACCACATGGATTAAAACTAGAGTCATCTGAATAAACAACCAAATAATATCTAATCCATCTATAAAAGGGTACCATTGATAGAGAACCTCGTATAAATATAGATATTCCTATCAATGAAGAACCTAATATATATACATATGATTATGAACCCATGTGTGTTCATAATTGATCGCTAACTCATGGTGATCCACATATACATTCTTGGGAATGATCAAAGGATTCAAGAAAATATCCTAAATCGATAAGAGATTCTCAGAATAGGTATTAGTCCTCCTCCCAAAAGGGTGTTATGAGCCTAAATTCCTATCCTATTGAGCAATGTGAGTCTTTAAGTGTCATTGAAAAAATTTTATAATGAACACCTACCTTTGGAAGGTAGGTCCATGAGTTTTCATAAATATGAGATCCATTGTGTGTTTTTTATTCTACAAACAAAACCTGTTAGAAAATTTCCAAAGGTAATGTACCTAACTTGAGTGATTACAAACAATTAAACCATATTTAATCAATCTTTCATTGAAAAATGATCTTTCATTAGAAAAAAATGGATAACTCAATGTGAATATTTAACCAAGGTGGTGGTGTTACCCCACTACAGGCCCCATTTATATTCAAAATGGAAGAGGGTGAAATAGTACCATAAATTATGCATATGGTCATGAGATTCTAATTTGAAGATTTTTTTTTGTTTATACTTGTCTTATATATTACAATAAATGTTCTCCAGGACCCTATTTAATCCAATGGATCCTCTCCATTATTCACGAACACGCGCATCAACCATTGAACATGCTAGGTCCTCAATTAAACTAAGGATTCCATTGGAGACCCAGAATCTTCAACACTCAGTTTAGAATGCATTTTCTTAAGTGTACCACCAGAATGATACTCTACCATCCATATAGGTAGATCAACAGTCCCTCTAGTTCATGAAGCCCCACTAGTTATCTACTCAGTGATAGTTGACATTCAAAAACAAGACATCCCTAGTAGCCATCTCAAAAAAATTTAGGAGCCTATCCATAGAATGTTATAATGAGTTACTACATTAACATTGGTAGGTTTATAAAGTGGTAACCAATGTATTTATTCCACCAGCATAGGGGTCCCGCATAAGGGCCCTTTCCAAAAATCATCGATGTCAATGATCTACAGCCCAATATCCACACCATGAAGAGTATACCACCCCACAGGCCTTAGATAAGGTCCAAAATACCTAGACCCCTAGGGCAGTCTATAAGGGGTGAGAATCAAATAATAAGGATCATTCCCTCATCCTTATTCCTAATGAAGAATCTTGTTATGTAAATATGGAAGCAACCCACAAGGAGGAATATATTCATGCTCACTCTCCTAAATCTCATCCTAAAAATATGGTGGAAAACTATGAGAATATACAAATTCATACTCTTTCACATCATTCCCTCCATGAAAATAGGGTGAAAAATTATAGGATGAAGAAAATACATGTTAATAAACATGAATCTCTCCAGTCAAATATGTTGGAAAATTATAGGCAAACGCATATTCCTACTAATGCATATGAAGCACTTTAGTCAAATATTATGGAAAATGATGAGTATATGTTTATTCCTTCTCACACTTATCAATCCCGTCATTGAAATATGATAGAAAATAAAAATTGGATACAAATACCATCTAATTCATATAAATACCACTAGTCAAATACAATATAAAATTACAGGCAGACTCATATTCTTGCTAATGCATATGAAGCCCTTTAGTCAAATACAATGACAAATGATGAGTGGACATTTTTCCCTGCTCACTCTTATTGATACCATTAGAAAAATATGATATAAAATAAAAATTATATGCAAATCGTTTCTAATGAACATGAATTCCATTTAAATAATACTATAGAAAATTACTGGAAGATGCATATTCTTTTTAATACACATCGAGTCCATCAGTCAAATGTGGAACCAACCAAATATGAGAAGATGAAAATTCATACTAATTAATATAATTTTTATCATGAAAATATGGTAAAAATTGGATAAATAAGCTAGAATATTTCATTTGTAAGTTATGGTTATACTTGTACCTCTTCCCCTGCACAGGTTAACTATAAGTACTTACGTGTTTGAAATAGAGAATCGGAGTAAGCACATATTCCTACTCAAAAAACAAATGGGAATATATTCAATTCCCTATAACTATTCCTCTCAAAACATTTAAGTAATTATAGAGGGTGATGCATTGATCCCTGAACATATCCTATAGACTTCGTAAGATGTCATCACATCCGTAGTAATAGTAAGGATTCGGGCCCACAATCCCACCTCATCAAGTGGTGTGATTCACCCACACAATGGGGTGGTCACTCAAGAGATGATGTGTAACCCTACTCCCATCTAAGAGGGTCTTTGCAAATATTCCATGATAAATGAACAATAGTATCGACCATAAATACCCATTCCAATATAGGGACACCGGTCCACTTAGGTGGAAACTCCAGGGAAAGCATGTATCCCTTCTATAATTCTAGAATCTTACCGGTATATCCTATCGGCACCACAAGATCCTCTCAAACATGCACATTTATATTAAGGTCTTCACATATAGAAAACGGTCCTAGTTTACCATGCGAGAGCACCTAAAAATAAATCGCATTGAAGGATGCTAGAAAATGAAGATTAGGCTCATAACCCTACTATGTAGGAAGTTAGAGTTATTTCGGCCACCAAAATTCTATCACTAGTGGCTTATAATCCTAATGATCCATTAAAAAATGATGAAATTGGAAGTATTAGTTACAAAATTCCTCCTTGAAAGATTTTTACTAGCATTTATGGAGGTCCTCCCTAGACCATATACCATGAAGGCTTCCTTCTTGGACACAAACTAATATATCGTGGTATATTATCTCAGGATGAGAATCACGATTGTCCCCTTAATGGATGGAATATCAAACAAAAATAAGGTATTCCCCTTACTTCCATCCTCCCTGAATTTCATCCCTAGGGTATATATTTTATAAATTCTCCCTACAATTGGACATTGACCTGTGATGGTATTCTTTATCATGATGGAATTCACAGAAAAGTCCTCCCTATATTGATACCTTACTTTAGCAACAAGTTCCTCCCCTTACTATCATCCACCCTAAGGGTCCTCTCTAGGGTAAATGGTGTATAAATTCTACCTATAGTTAGACATCAAGATATGATGGTATTCCTCTCCATGATGACATTAGATACGAAGGTATGCCCCGTAGTGACACATTGTTTTATAAAGATGGTCCTCCCCTTGTTTTACTCTTCCATGAAGGTCCTCCCTAGGTTCTACATTGTATAAATTGTCCCCGCAGTTAAGTGTCAATCTATGGTGGTAGTATATCCATGATATCACCCACTGTGAAGGTCCTCCCTGTAATAGCATTTCATGTCAGTAGCAAGGAACTCCCCTTACCGATTCAAATAAAAGAAATCCCTCATACTATGAGGTTCTTCAATGATGGGCCAAGAAATGTTGGATAGCCTATAAATGGAATTTGATATAATTTCACAACCAAAAGATGAACCCATAAAACACTCATCCTCTGAGCCACCCCCATACCATTCCCATACCAACGAGACCCCTACTAGGCACACTACCTCGGACAAAACAGACAAGAAGTTCCCATGTTGGGAATATCATATAGAGGAGTCTATTTTAGAAGAACAAAATGATATGTTACTCATGAGAAAAAAAATTCCCAAGGAAGACATACCCATTATGTTTTTTCTCTTAACTAGTTCTTTTAAGAACTCAGGTTTTTGGAACGGGTCAAAATCCTGACCCTGTTTGAATTTTGACTCGCTTCTGAAAAAACTAGAGAAATTGGACCATTCTGGGTTAAATTATTGAATTTGGAGAGGTTGTGCAGGTGTTCAAGGTTGGTGCATGGTTTGAACAAACCGTGCAGACAAACTGTGTGATGTCTCTGGATGAGACAGTGGGCTCCGCACAGGCGGCGCACGGTTTTCCAAACCGTGCGGGTAGGTCGTGCGAAGTTCCTGGGTGAGGCAATGGCAACCACATGGTTGGAGCATGGTTTGCTAAACCGTGTGGGTTAACCATGCGTCCACTTAAAATTAGGGTTTTTAAGTCCCAGGCCACCGGGGAATTCCCATTCTCCTCTTTTTCTTCCTTCCACTCAGGGGGTTACGCGGGGAGAGCCGGCCAGACCTTCAAATCCCTCCTGGATATTCATCCGAACTCTTTTTTGAGCACCATTTGATTCTTTGGAACCCCCTCAGTAAGGAATTTGTTCCTATTGAGCTGTTCTTCTTGATTTATGTCCTAGAACGAGTTGTTATGGTTTGATCGGTTTTGATTTTTTTATAGATCTACCATGTTTTAGACCGAATTGGAGGTTGTTACCATAGGAGTAGCATCGTACGAGTCTCGGGTAGGTGGTGCATATCTTATTGGGTGTTTTCATGGTCATTTGGGTAGCGCGTCCTATGGCGCATATTTGGGTATTTTTAGAGAGAGCCTAAATTATCTGATATTGCATTTTAAATTTCTTATTAGATAGATGGGATACCTTGGGTATGCCCTTTTTCCTATCTTGATTGAGTAGGGTCGGGCGAGAGGTTGTTGCTCACATGGGGCATTTTGGCTGGGGATGCCAAAATGATAACACTTGAATTGTATTAGTTTAAATTGTTAGGTTTAGTTATTTAAACCTTGATATGAATTGTTGGAGACCATAGAAATTTCAGTGCTAGTATGGGACAACACTTGCTTAGTGCAATGTATCTGTTTAGATGATTTTGCCTATTATGTGTTCTGTTTAAATGTGTTTTATATGTAATTTCTAAATTGCATCTGCTGGATCCCTTGGGTGGTGTTCGGCATGGCCCAGATATTTTTGAGTGATGCTGATCACAGGTTGGGCTTGGCCCAGGTTACTTTTGGTGGTTTTGTCTACAAGATTGGGCATCATGGACGTCGTCTTGAGGTAGTATGACTGTTAGGTTGGTCTTGGCCCGAGGTTACTTTGGGTGGTTTTAACCACAGGATTGGGCATCATGGACGTTGGCTTGAGACAGGATGACTGTTAGGTTTGGCATGGCCCGGGTTACCTGGATGGCAAGGCCATCATACTTGAGCGGCATGGTCACTGGGACATGAGGTGTCAGAGGTGTGGTGGCTTAGGTACTATTTTGGTGATTACCGATCACCTTGAACTTTGAGTAGTGTGCACACATAGATACTCTGTGATGAGGTGGTTTTGACCACTCGTGTGGGTAGAGGCCCCTGTAGATGCATTTTAGGTATTCTGGTTGGGGTGCTAATCATAGGAAGCCACATGGGAGGTGAGAAGCCTTCAGGGGATAGCTTTGAGGCTATCGGGTTGGGGGCTGAGGCTCACCGTGATTTGATGGCAGGTATCACTGTCCCTCCAATTACTTATTTGAGGGCGGATATCGTCGTCCCTCCGGTTACTTGATTTGAGGGTAGGTATCGATGTCCATCCGGTTATTTATTTGAGGACAAGAATCGTTGTTCCTCGAGGTTACTTCTTGGGCGTGCCTTTGGGACGTCGGTACTTGAGGCACGAGGTGTCAGGAGGCACAAGGTACCGGGTTACTATTCTTGGGCATGACTTCGGGACATCGGTACTTGATACACGTGGTGTCAGGGGGTACATGGTGTCAGGCTACATGATAGATATTTCGGCATTGGCCGAATCAGGTGATACTCCATGGTGTCTGTTGAGAACCAGTGGAGTTTGTGTTTATTTGTGCATCATACTATTTACTATGTTTCTTATAAAGGCATGCCTGCTCAAACACTTATATTAGGTACACACCGTTGGGTGGTATCCTACAAAGATTTATCTCACACCCAGCATGGGCCCTTCGGGACGCGTGCAGACTTTATGGATTTACGTGCAGGAAGGAGGCTAGCTTTAGGAGCTGGGTTGCGTTAGTTATTTCTTGGAGATGGTATGGACCTTGAGGTATTACCTAGCTGGGGTTACTCTGTTTTGTTTTCTTTACTTGTATCATCATTCTTACCTATTGTAGCTATAGTTGGTTATCCATTGGAACATTTTTATATTCATATATGTGTGACCTTATTTGGATGCATGTTTTGTTGCTCAGTAGTAGATACATGTGATCAGCATTCTTTTGTGTTTATTTCTACTGATTTTGTTTATATTTATTGCTTCAGTTGTTTATCTATATTGATTATGTTTCCGCTCTGCGGTTCTGGTTCGAGTTTGTTGAGTCTTTTATTTTGTTGCATCTTTGTTGTTATACTTGGACCAATACCATTATTATTATCCTCCGAGAGGGTATAGCCTCCCCACTATACCTATCAGACCCTCGCTGCTAGTCGGTAGCCTTTGTCATTCAGGGAGGTGCACCTAAGGTAGTAGCACCTGACCCATTTAGCATTGTTTGAGTGGTTGTTTGGGTCCAGGTCGTTACAAAGTGGTATTAGAGGAGTTATTGACAGAGATTTAGTAGCAGTTCCTTGCTGACTACTAGGAGTTGAGACTTCTCTTTTTATTTATGATGGTTTTACTATTTGGGTTATGGTATACTAGAGATAGGATGTTACTGGAACTAGGTTTCTAGCTTGTTCTTGGGTTCCTGCAGCCCCAGGTACGAGGGATAGACCAATTTACCTGGGGTGGGAATTTCTGTTTGCTTTTTGCTCAGATTACGGTTTATATGATTTTCACCTCGGTGGCTCACTTGGTGTGTGATGTTTTTTATTATGATATGTGACCCTTGACCCGGTGCGGTAAGGGAGAATTGGACCTTGGCCCGGTATGGAAAGGCTTGGTTTCTTGGCTTTTAATAGGCACATTTTAGGGTATTTTAATTTCATAATTTCACGTATGTTTTGTGAAGTGATAATGCCATGTGAAGGAAATATCAATTGCCATGCTTTATATGCTTTGAAATGTAAAATGTGAAATTCATGATATAATTGATTGTATATTGCAATGTGTTATGTCATGCTTTGTATATATTGTAAATTTCATGTGGTAGGGTATTTGGGTCTGGCTCTTGTATGAGCAGATAGGTACTATCAGTTGAGGTGTTTTTTATCACTAGGATTGGGTGACTCAGTCATCGGTTTAAGGCAACATGAGTTGTCATGATGGGCATGGCCCGAGGTACTTCTGATACTTGGCTCTGTTAAGGGTGGGTAAGGAGGCCTTGAGGCCAGGATGTCGTGGAGAATGGTTTGTGGTGGGGGAGAGTAAGGGTAGTAGTTATGCACTTCCTTTTACTACTTTCCTTATCTGCGTTGAATATATATTGTTATATATATATATACGTTGTCTGACCATTTATGGTATTCAATGGGTTCCTTTTTGGGAGACTTAGATGGAGCATCAGGTGAGTGAGGATACAGTGCCGCAGGTGCAGGATCAGGTTCAGGATTTGGTGCAGGCAGAGCATGAGCCGCAGGTACAGGCTCAGGGACCAGAGCAGGTTCAGGATCCAGTGCAGGCAAGGCAGCAACCAGGTTTGACAACGTTCAGAACATGGATCAATGAGATGCTTTGAGCTATCCTAGTATGTGTCTTGTAGGGGATCGACAGAGGCACGTTGGGTATAGAGACATCTATGGAATATCTGACGCGGGAGTTCTAGTCGCAGCACCCGCCACTTTTTCAAGGTGAGGGTGGTCCACAAGCGGCTGAGAACTGGATCGAGAGCATGCAGATGATCTTCGAGCAGCTCGAGATGCCTCCAGGGAAGAGGGTCAAGCTGGCGATGTACATGATGAGAGGACCAGAGAAGCGTTGGTGGGATGTGCAGGTTCAGGATCATAGGCACGAGGGACTGGCATGGAAGGACTTTGAAGACAGGTTCTTTAAACACTTTTACCAGAGACACTAGGAGCTGAGAGAGCTCGGATGTTCTTGAGTCTTTAGCAGGCAGTCATGTCCTTCATGGACTATGTTTCTACTTTCACTGAGCTATCTTGGTTTGCACGTCGTATGGTAAGGGATGACATAGCTAGGTTGAGGTGCTTCGAGGCTGGCTTACGACATGCCATTTGGGTCCAGGTGAATATTTTCAAGCTGGGTTCCTTTTAGGAGGTAGTGAATCAGGTGCTCAAAGCGAAGAGAAACCAGAAGGGTAGGCCCCAGGTTGGTCGGGCGACAGCTTTAGGTGACGGTTCGGATAGTAGTAAGCGAGGACGGGATGTGTTCCAGTAGGTCAGTCAGGCCAGAGACTTAGCTAGACCATCTCGTAGTAGTTCTGCAGTGGTTTGCTTCCATTGTGGACAGTCGGGACATGTACAAACTCAGTGTGATAGGCATCCAAAGGTGTGTCGGGCATGTGGCCAAGTCATGCATCTGGAGAGGTTTTGTAGGAAGCCTTCTCAGACAGCCGGCAGGTAGGGACTAGGATAGACAGGGGCATCTAGAGTTGGTTCAGGTTTGGTACCAGGAGAGGGTATCTGAGGTTCAGCTACACACGGAGGACATGATAGAGACAGTGGGACCCAGCAGAGGGGTCAGTGTCCGGTGACTGGAGCAGTATCGCAGGGAGGTCAGGCATCAGGCAGCCATGTTTCAGGCTAGGTGCACGCCTTGGAGCTGCTAGAGGCTGATCAGGCTGGTGATCCAATGACGGTTATAGGTACACCACGGGTGTGTCCATGATTTCCATGTTTCCTTTTTGGCATGACCTATAGAGGCATTTCCATTTTGAGTGCATGTGATGCACAGAATCTATGTGGACTGGATAAATGTTAGTCAGTGGGATTATCACCATATCAGGTGCGTGATATATATTTATATATATGTGTGTGTGTGTGTGTGTGTGTGTGTGTGTGTGTGTGTGTGTGTGTGTGTGTGTGTGTGTGTGTGTGTGTGAGATGCATAGCATCAGGGGCATCGAGGATGCGGGTTACTCAAGGTGCCATGAGCATCGAGGCATTGAGTATGCGGGTTACTTGAGGTGCCATGGGCATCGAGGCATCGAGGATGCGGGTTACTTGAGGTGTCATGGGCATCGGGGCATCGAGGATGTGAGTTACTTGAGGTTCTAGGAACCATGTTTGTTTTGAGAATCCATGGGATGCAGGACCTCGTGGAGGCAGACACCGATGCAGTGTGGGATACGTTTGGGTGTCAGAAATGATAGGGGAGCCCCAATGAGGGGCAATGATGATGATGTGTCATGGGAGGACCTTGAATCCAGAACACAGGTCTGCGAACCTTTTCTTGTTCTGAGTTTTTTTGGGTTGAGACCGTGTTTGCGATTCCTAAGGTGGGGAGCCCCTTGATTAATTTAGCCAGAACCTTGTGATCATGGAATTTTGGGTTTCTTTGATCAGGGTGGTATTTCTGGTTCCATCTTCGGGTTTTGTCTGATAGCTTGGGGACGATCTATGTTAAGGTGGGGAGTTTGTAAGAACCCGGGTTTTTGGAATGGGTCAAAATCCCACCCCTGTTTGAATTTTGACTTGCTTCTGAGAAAACTAGATAAATTGAACAATTCTGGGTTAAAATTTTGACGTTGGGGAGGTTGTGCAGGTGCGCATGGTTAGCACATGGTCTGAAAAAACCCTGCAGACAAACCATTCGAAGTCTCTAGGTGAGACAGTGGGCTCCACATAGGCGGCGCACGGTTTTCCAAACCGTGTGGGTTGGTCGTGCGAAGTTCATGGGTGAGGTAGTGGCAACCGCACGGTTGGCACACGGTTTTCTAAATCACTCGGGTTAACCGTGCGACAACTTAAAATTAGGGTTTTTAAGTCTTGGGCCACTCATGAATTCCCATTCTCTTATTTTTCTTCCTGCCACTCAGGGGTTATGCAGGGAGAGCCGGCCGGACCTTCAAATCCCTCATGGATCTTCGTCTGAACTCCATTTCAAGCACCATTTGATCCATTGGAACCCCCTCGGTAAGGCCTTGATTCCTCTTTATCCATTATTCATGATTTTTGTCCTAGAAAGAGTTGTTGTGGTTTGAGAGGTTTTTGTTTTCTTATAGATCTACCACGTTTTAGACCAAATTGAAGCATGTTACCGGAGGAGTAGCATCGTACGAGTCTCAGGTAGGTGGGGCATGTCTTATTTGGTGTTTTCATGGTCATTTGGGTAGCACAGCCTATGGCATGTATTTGGGTATTTTGAGAGAGACTCTAAATTATTTGCTATTTCATTTTAAATTTCTTATTAGACCTATGGGATACCTTGGGTATGCCCTTTGTCTTGTCTTGACTGAGATGGGTTGGGCGAGAGGTCGTTTCTCACATGGGGCATTTTGGTCGGGGTTTCCAAAATGATAACACATGAATTGTATTGGTTTAAACTATTAGGTTTAGTTATTTAAACCTTGATATGAATTATGGGAGACCTTAAAAATTTCAGTGCTGGTATGGGATAGCACTTGCTTAGTGAAATTCATCTGTTTAGATGTTTTTGCCTGTTATGTGTTCTATTTAAATGTGTTTTATATGTAATAGCTGAATTACATCTGTTGGACCCCATGGGTGGTGTTGGGAATGGCCCAGATATTGTTGAGTGATGCTGATCACAGGTTGGGATTGGCCCAGGTTACTTTGGGTGGTTTTGACCATGGGATTGGGCATCATGGACGTCGGCTTGAGGTATTATGACTGTCAGGTTTGGCTTGTCCCGAGGTTATTTTGGGTGGTTTTAACCACAGGATTGGGCGTCATGGACGTCAGCTTGAGGTAGGATGACTGTCAGGTTGGTCATGGCCTGGGTTACTTGTATGGAAAGGCCATCAGACTTGAGCGGCATGGTCGTAGGGACACGAGGTGTCAGAGGTGTAGTGGATTAGGTACTATTTTGGTGATTACTGCTCACCTGGAACTTTGAGTAGTGTGCACACATATATACTCCGTGATGAGGTGATTTTTACCACTCATGTGGGTAGAGGCCCCCGTAGATGCGGTTTAGGTATTTTATTTGGGGGTTCTTTCCGTTGGAAGCCACGTGGGAGGTGAGGAGCCTCCAAGGGATAGCTTTGAGGCTATCGGGTTGGGGTCTGAGGCTCACCGTGAATTGAGTGTAGGTATCACTATCCCTCTGGTTACTTATTTGAGGGTGGATATTATCGTCCCTCTGGTTACATGATTTGAGGGCAGGTATCACTGTCCCTCTGGTTATTTATTTGAGGACAGGTATCGTTGTTCCTCCGGGTTACTTCTTGGGCGTGCCTTCAGGATGTCGGTACTTGATGCACGAGGTGTTAGGAGGAACAATTCTCTAGGTTACTATTCTTGGGTGTGCCTTCGAAACATCGGTACTTGAGACACGTGGTGTCAGGAGGCACATGGTTCCGGGCTAGTTGACATAGATTCAGGCGTTGGCTGAAGCAGGTGACACTCCATGGTGGCTGTTGAGCACCAGTGGAGTTCGTGTTTATTTTTGCATCGTATTCTTTACTATTTTTCTTATAAAGGAATTCCTGTTTAAACACTTATATTAGATACACACCGTTGGGTGGTATTCTACTAAGATTTGTCTCACACCCTGCACGGGCCCTTCGGGACGCGTCCGGACTATATGGATTTACGTGCAAAAAAGAGGCCAACTTCAAGATCAGGGCTATGTTAGTTATTGCTTGGAGATGGTATGGACCTTGAGGTCTTACTTAGCTGGGGTTAATCTGTTTTGTTTTCTTTACTTGTATCAACATGCTTACCTATTGTAGCTACAGTTGGTTATCCATTGGAACCTTTTTATATTCATATATGTATGACCTACTTTGGATGCATGTTTTGTTGCTCAGTATTAATTACATGTGATCATCATGATGTTGTGTTTATTTCTGCTACTGTTGTTTATATTTATTGCTTCTGCTGTTTATCTATATTGATTATGCTTCCGATCTGCGGGTCAGGTTCAAGTCTGCTGAGTCTTTTATTCCGCTGCATCTTTACTATTATACTTGGACCAGTACCATTATTATTATCCTCCTGGAGGGTATAGCATCCTCACTATACCTATCAGACCCTCGCTGCTAGTCAGTAGCCTTTGGCGTTCGGGGAGGTGCACCTAATGTAGTAGCACCTGACTTGTTTAGCACTGTTCGGGTGGTTTTTCAGGTCTGGGTCGTTACAATTATCATCTTGACATTCTAAATGAGTTGTCAGAAGGATGTGTACATAACATCCATATCAATATCTGGTCAACTCTCTACCACCTGTAAGAAAAATTATTATCTTATAAAAGTTATAAAGAATATGTAAAAATATTAGGTGATATTTATCATCAAATCAACTTATAATTCCTCCCATCGACATAATGACCACGACCATACAAGCGATGAAAATCTCTTCAATCAGCATGCCTCAATTTTTTTCATTAGTTGTGTCATCTAATTTTTAACCCCTCATCTATAATTCATATCTGAGGATGTGAGAAGACGGGTCTTTGCATTTGAAATCATGACCCATTTAGAAAAACCCACTAAAAATGACATCTTTTAATGTCATTACTCTAAGGTGTCTATTTAAAAATCCCAACACAGGAAGGATGGAACATTCTACAAGAATTGACTTTGAATAAGTCTCAAAAACATTAGGAAAAATGAGAGAGATCCATCAAAAAACTCATGAACCAAGAAAATGTGAGCATTAAACAAGATTATCACCTAAGGGAATCCAATTACTAAGCATTTATAGTTTCGTTGGAAACAAATAGGTCCCATGAAGACTCAACATTTTATCTGGATTGTCCTCGAATAAGGATATTCGAGATAAAGAAAGCAGTGATAGTAGCAGCAGCAACCGCAGTATGATATCAGCCCTGGTCCATAGATATGGGAGATGTTTACCAAAAATACCCCTTTAATATAGAAAAATTTGGACCAGGGCATGACAACAAGATAATGGTAGAATCCTCTACCCATAGGGAAAGGGTATTTTTTACCTCAACCACCCCCTTAATGGAAATTAGTTTTTTCCCATTTAGGGATGATGATAAGAGGAAATTTATACTAGGTTTTATATACCATGACTCATTTATCCCATAAGAGAGGTGTATGAATAAGTTTCATAGAGGATCCCTCAGAGTCAGTCTTCTCGAAGAAGCTTGATGGGGATCCCAGAAAGGAAGGAAGAGATCCAAGAAAGGATGCAAATAGACCTCATATCATTCTGCATCAAATACGATGCCCAAAATTCATCACGCATCAATGAGAATTTATTTTATTCATTTATTCATAAAATTTTTTATACCCTCTTTAGTAAATTTCATGTAAAAGTGCATAATTGGTGTGATATGCTCATGTTTTAATACTAAATATAATTTTTTAGCATTATTTGAAGTAGTCCAATTGAGTATGTTTACTATTTTAATTATAAATCTCAAACTTATTATCCAAATTTCATGGTTCTTATTTTTTATTATTCCTTATTCAATTTACAACATATAATTAGAAGGAATTATTGTCCGATTCTTCCATTTGTAGGACCATATTTTCCACACAAAATGGCGCAAAGAATCTATGAAGAAACTGGACCAGTCATGAATATTTAATTACTGGGCTCAATCCAGAAATAAAAAATCTTTTATTCTCCACCAAAGGTCTGGGGAAAAAATCATTCATCTTGGATAAAACTTTCATGGCCCAAATCCAACAAAAAGGGGCCCAAATAAAGTTTTGAATTCTGGACCCAATTATGTCCGGGAAATGAAATCAGCACACAAAACTTGGCTTTTGTCCTGATCTAGATATCCATATGAGCTGATATTTTTCAGTTTGAAATAGTATATTTAGGTGGATGACTTTGTAGAATAATGTGTTCATATTTGAGGGCATATTCCAATACAAAAACACATTCACATTTTGGCCATTGAAAAAATGTTGATAAAAATGGACAGCTACACAGTATTTAGTAAAATAGCCATATATTTAGCTCTAAAAGTCCAATGGACACAAAATTTTAAGTTATGATAGTAAAAATAAATATATAAAACTTTAAATAAGATAATATCTCTATATTCATCTTTCTGTATAGCCTAATTGGAAAGACAAGTGGAGGGGAATATTTGGAAGGCAAACAGTCCACCACCATTGGGATATAAATACATCCCCATCTTCTCCTTGAAAGGGTTTGGAATTTCAGAAGAGAGGAGAAATATTGACACGAAAAAATACTTTATGAAGTATTGGGATGACTTTACATACTCATGTTTACACTTGATAGACTCTTCCACTATTTTTTTCATTTACTTTTGTGTTCTTCTTTGTTTGTAATCTCATAATTGTTTGTGTAGTAATTCTGTTTTAATGCATGTTTCTTTCTCATTTTATATTTTCATCATCCACCCTATGTTTTTAAATATTAATGCTCTTAAAATAGTTTAAATCAAGTTGAAACCCCTTACTTTATTTTCTTCCTCATTCAATCAAGATTCTATTTTTAATTCTCATCATCATTCAAGTGTGTGTTCAGCTCACCGGTCTTTTCTTGTCCTGTTATTTTTATTTTTATTTTAACCCATCACCATTAAAATTATTAACCAAAACAATTTTTGAGTAAATATACCATTGTTATGAGTTATAATTTGGTATTTTAAGTTATTGATAGATTTTTCTCAATGAATATTCTTTAAATTAACATTTTGTATGTTAAACTTAAAATGTCATGGATTAAGGACATGCTTTGTTTAGCATGTGGTTTCCATGGATTATTGGAACCATAAATACACTACCATAAACATGTAAATATTGAGATTATATCCCTAAGTTAAGTTAATTCTTGGATTAAATCTTTAACACTTGTGAATTCCAATCAAAGTCATCTTGTGAAGTGGGTGTTAATTTAATGCAATATAAAGAAAATATCCTAGAAATCACAAGATTAACTCCCTAATAATGAACTCACCAAAATATTTATCAAATTTTTAAATCAAACACCAACCATCAATCACTTCATTTAATTTCTTCAAAAAAAACCCCAATCAAAATACAATCAATTAAAAACAATCGACTTTAAAAAGTATCATCACTGAGGATTCGACCTAAGTGATGCTATACACATTAGTAGAGCACCAGAACCTTGAACGGCCGATAGGTGACAATAGTTCATGCTTAAAATGGTTAGGTTTCCAGGTATTATACCTTTATTAGTCTATAGTTTTTTGTTTTTGTAAAAAATACAACAAAAAAAGTGAAAAAATTAACAAAAATATCATAAAAAACAAACAAAGACAAACCTGTCTTCTCATAAAAATAATAAACAGGATAAACCACAAATGAAAACCCATATTCCTCATCCTTCCCAAACATCCCAGAATTCCCCATAGATTACCAAACAATACATCAGATTTTTTTGACTCAGAAATCAATAGAACTCTTCACCGACTCAAAAGGGATGTTAGAGATAAATAAATCACTCCAAATCCATCCATTCTTGATCCAATTGAACTCAAAATGGACAATCCTATAGAACAAACCCTTAAAGAAATTTTTTTCCCTAATATGAATTACTAACCTCTTAGTATTCAATATCCAAACATAGAGGCTGACTTCAAACTCAAATCGGGTTTGATTCATCTTTTATCTCATTTCCACAGGCTAGCCGGTGAGGATTCACATCTTCAACTAAAAGGATTCCAAGTGGTGTACTCTACCATGAAGCCTCAAGGGCTTTCTAAAGAACAAATAAAACTCCAAGAATTCCATTTCTACCCATATGAAACTACCAAGTCATGAATCTACTACCTTATTCCTAGTTCCACAACCACATAAAATGACATTAAGTGACTTAGAAAAATTATTTCCTTCTTCTCGTACTACTTATATCTAAAAAGAAATAACTGGTATTCATCAATTCAAAAATGAATCACTTCATGAGTGTTTGGAGAGGTTTGAAAAGATTTTTTTAACCTATCCACACCACCAAATCCCTAACCAACTCTTGATCTAATACTTCTATGAGGGGTTATTGGCTATGAAGAGAACTCTCATCGATGCCGCAAGTGACGGTGCTCTTGTTGATAAAACTCCTGAAGCTACACGAGATCTCATAAGAAAAATGGCTAAAAACACACAACAATTCAATACTCAAGCACATGATCAAGTAAAAAAAGTCCAATAAAATCAATCTATAGAGCCAAAAAAGATGACCGAGTGGATGAGAGAACTTACATATCTTATGAGACAACTAGTTGTGGTGACCAAAGCCCCAACCTCACCTTCTCCACAATCTCTATTCCTTGGGACTATCAAGAACATTGGAATCTGAAGCTCCCCATATCATTAAACATACACATTTACACAACTTCAAGAGGATCCATCTGATTCATCCAGACCAATGGAGCTCAATGTAGTATATGCTCAGCAGAACCCCAACCCTCAACAATCTGGTTAGTTCGATAGAAACATCAACCGACCCCACTATGATCCCTTATCTTCTACCTTTAACCCAATATTTAGGTATGGTAATCCCATTTATCATTCCTCTCAATTACCTCCTCAAAACCCAAACCAATTCCAATATGGTCAAGGTGTTGGAAACTTCTGACAACCTTATCCTTTTGTTCCCCAACCTCAAAGGATCAATCCTCCTATTTCTTCAAATAGATTCTACTATCCTAATGAGCCTTCCAAATTCCCAAACCAATAAAAAAACATTATCAAGAACCAAAATCAATGTAATCCCAATACGGGACATGCCTCCTCATCCATGCAACCATGGGAAAGAGTTGTGGAATATCTTTCCTCGTTCACCCATTCTATCCTCAAAAACATTGAAACCCCAATTGGTCAACTTACATCCCACCTTACCCAGTATCAACCAAAAAATTCTTCCCAACTCCCAGCTCAACCGTTACCCAACCCCAAGGTTAATTTAAGTGAAATTTCACATAGATCGAGAAAAAATATTTCAAGACTCATGATGGATCCTCTAATTAAACTTTGGCTGTTGATCTTGAAAATAAGAAGAAACAAATCCATAAAATGAACCTGAATCCACTCCCTCACCTTCTTTTATTAATCTAAAGAACCTAATTACTTTTCCTAAAGTTTTCTCTAAGACAAATAAGTCCTTTGAACCTGATACGGAAATGCTCGACATGTTTAGACGTGTTAAAGACAATATTCCACTCTTAGATTCCATCAAACAAATTCCTAAGTATTCCATGTTTCTTAAGGAATTATACACTCATAAGAGACAACTTAGGACCTTTGAAAATGTTTTAAACCAATATTCCATACATATAAAGTGAAAATATTTTGGGACCTTTACTATTAATGCCAAATAGGGGGTTAAATCTTTGATGATCCACTCATATACCTAGGAGACTCAACAGATTTCATACCCAAATCCATCTTCTCCAACCTTGGTCCAGTTCCCTTACACAAAATAGTTGTTCTCATCTAGTTTTCCAATTGAAGAACAACTTGTCATGAGGGAATAATTGAGTATTTCCTTATCTAAGTCAATGATCTTATCTTCCCATCTGACTTCTATGTCCTTGACATGGAAGGTGAGACAACTTCATTCCAGTCTCCTCTGATTCTAGGAAGTCCTTTCTTCATGACATCTAAAAACAAAATTGATGTCTATGCTGGCATCTTATCCATGGAATTTGGTGTCCAATTGATCAAGTTCAATATTTTTAAATCCATGTGATAACCATCAAATAATCAATCTTTATTCTCTATCCATGCTTCTAAAAGTCTCTTTGAGAGTGTTTTGAATCCCAACCATCATGTTTTTCCTATTCTACTGATATAGAAGTTTGTAAATATTCCATCCCCATTAACCAAGTCATAAATGGATAAGTTGATATTGACATTACAAATGCAAACTCCATTGATCTAATGGATCTTGAAAACTCTTTGGAATCCCATCTCACTTCTAATCACAACTGCTCTAGGTTGGATGGTAATGAGTAAAATGAACCAGCATGTTCATTTTTTGATTCGAATCAAATTATCCAACATTAATCATTTCCTATACATGATTATAAAAATTATTTTATATGTGAGGTTAACCCTAAAAAAATGTGTTTATTTTTTCCTAATGGAAGTGATTTTTATGATATTTGTTCCTTAATTAATAAATTGATCACTTGTGAGGTTGAAATTGACCATTTTTTGGTAAAAAACATTGATATAATGGATATTGAAAATATTATTCTATATTATAGCTCCATTGATCCTCATTAATGTACTTCAGTAAGTGATTAAATAAAAGAATTAAAAAAAATTGGGATCTAAAACTCTGGTTCTGTGTTATCTAAATCCAACATAAATTCACCATCATAATTGAAGCATATTCCTGAATTCCAATCATAGAAAACCATCACATTATGGAAAACATAATACCTCAAGTTGAAGACCAAAGAGAGGATAGTAATATTCTCCTTCCACCCCTATTTAATTGCAAGAACAATATCATGGAAGGGGAGAAATTTTCCCATGAACAATCAAGCAACCCAAAGGAGAAGTTTTTATGGAATCACACTAGATTTGAGAAAATACAGTAGCCACCATCAGACTATTGGTAGTTCACTACAATGGTCCAGCTATAAACAAAATAAATTCAGCGATTCTTGGGAGGCAACCCATGTTTTCTTTTACTTTTATAAAATTTTAATTTTTTTATCTTTTTATTAAATGAATAAATATTTTTGTTTTTTATTCTCTTTTAGGTAAGGGAAATTTTCCAAATCATCACTAGAGAGGACACATGCCCCAAAAATCCATCGACATCCATTGAATCCATAACTTTTATAGTTGATCCACCACTTGATGAATATGTGGACCCACCAAATCCAAACCAAGGGGAACCTCTTTCCCTTTAACTTATCTCTCTCTCTTTCTCTATCTCTCTCTCTTTCTCCACTTCTATCTCTCCCTCTTTTATGTGGGTGTGTTTTTCTAAAAAAACTAAAAAAATGAAAAAAAAAGGAAAAAAACAAAAGGAGTAATTCTAACTCACCATCCCATTTTGAAATTTTGTCCAACCATTTGGAGGAGTCAAAAGACATGTTTTAATATCAAATTTTTTTTCATCATAATTTTGGATAAATAATATTGTTTCAAAACCAATAAATTTTGAATGCTCGATTTGTTATTTGGGAAATTATTTTCCAAAACCATGAGGAATAACATTATCTTTCCTTCCAAGGTCACCTATGGCCATATTTTCAAAATGTGTGTTTTCACCCCTGATTGTGAGCCTTGAGTTTGTTGACCTTTGATCTGAATTTCCTAATTTTGTGTGAATTAATATAGTAGAGACATTTTTTGAACCTCATGAGAATCAAAATAGCCAAATAGCCTCTCAGTCTCTCTACATTAATCCTCCTATTAAAAACCCCTCTAAGACTATGAAAACCTTTTCTTTGATAGACATATTATAAGCCCAATACCTTGTCCTTCCCAACATCTACATGGATTCTCATTGTATAATTTGTTGAAATTTCAGTGTGAGGGGGAATATATTTCATTTTTGGTACCATTTCCTTACTTTTCAATGTGTTTTCATATGCTTTGGGGAAAGAATTAATTTATGTGTGGGGTAGAGGTTCTCATTCAGTGAGTTTTGGGAATGAATATATGTTTATGACATTTTGTACAAATTTTATTGAAAAGTGTTCAAAAAAATGACAAAAATAAAAAAAGGAAAAAAATAATGGGTTGTGTCTTGCGTGGGTCAAAAATAACTCTTCCTCAACATTTGATCTTGTTATAACTATTAAAATTAGTTTTATGAGGAGATCAAACATAGTTTGATAGATAAGTGTGAGATATGTTTCAAGTTAAACTTTTGAAATATGAAAAAAATCAAAAAAAAAAGTAAAGAAGAAAAATAACACATGTATTAAATATTATTTTGTCATTCGGAGAAGTTTTGTGTATTGTAAAATTTTCATCTTCTCATCGCCTTCAAATTTTCTTCCACTTTTGTATCTTTATTCACAAAATAATTCCCTTGTAAATATGTATTTTCATTTCCTTCCATGTTTCATTTCAAAACAATTTGTGAATTATTTTACCGATGATGATGTTTTACCCCTCTTCTCCTACCACTTGGACATTAAATTACTACAATCCCATAGCCATACAAAAACCACTTCAAAATACTTCCTGATTTTTGTGAACTTTAGGATAGGGAATAGAATATAAGAGTTATTTCAAACTCTAATATTTTCACATTTGGTTGGTGAATGAGTGAACCTCCAAAAATAAATTTTATCATCTTGAGAGGAGTAAGTTTTGAGTGCCCACATTTTCCATTTATAAATTTGATCAAGAAAAATGAATTTTTTTTGAAAATTTTTTCTCTAACAATTTTTTCTTGAGTTTAATATGGATGATTGAAATGGTCTAAACTTACCCTGATTGTGGAAAATAAAATTTTAAAATTTATTAGTGAGTGAGAATAATTTTGTTATGTTTTCATATTTATTTCACATGAGGACATATAAAAGACTAAGTTTTGGGGAGTTGATGTTATTCATTTATTCATAACTTTTTTTATACTCTCTTTAGTAAATTTTCTATAAAAGTGCACAATTGGTGTTAGATACTCATATTTTGATACTAAATATAATTTTTGAGCATCATTTGAAGTAGTTTAATTGAGTAAATTTATTTTTTTAGTTATAACTCTAACCCTTATTATCTAAATTTAATGGTTCTTGTTTTTTAGGATTCCTTATTCAATTTACAACATATAATTAGAAGGAATCATTGGCTAATTCTGCCATTTTAAGGCCCATATTTTTAACATAAGAAGGCCCAAAGAATCTATGAAGAAACTAGACCAGCCATGAAGATTTAATTTCTAGGATCAATCTAGAAATAAAAAATCCTTTATTCTCCACAAAAGGTTTGGGAACAATATAATTCATCTTGGATAAATATTTCATGTCCCAAATGCAAAAAAGGGGCCCAAATGACGTTTTAAAGTCCAGCCCACCATTCTGTCCAGGAAATGAAATCATCACTCAAAACATGAAATTTCTTCTGATATATATATCCATTTGAGATGAAATTTTTCAGTGTGAAATAGGGTATTTAGTTGGCCAAATTTGTAGAAAAATTTTTTCGGATTTGAGTGCATCTTCTTATTCAAAAACCCATTCACATTTTATCTTTCAAAAAAAGTGTTGATTAAAATGGACAGTTACACACTGTTTAGTAAAATAACCATATATTTATATACCAAAGTCCAATGGACGCAATATTTTTAGGGATGACAGTAAACATAAATATATACATCTTTAAAGAAGATAATATCTCGAGATTCAGCTGTCTGTATGGAAAAATTGTCAAGACAAGTGGAAGGGAAGATTTGGAATGCAAACAGTCCACCACCATTAGGCTATAAATACATCCTCTTATTCTCCTTACAAGGGTCTGGAATTTCATAAGAGAATATCATATATTGGCATGACCAAATACTTACCAAATTCTTGGGAGGACCTTCCATACTCAATTTTTCACTTGAGAGACTCTTCCTCCTCTCTTTGTTTTCATTTACTTTTGTGTTCTTTGTTTGTAATCTCATTATTGTTTGTGTAGTAATTCTGTTTTAATGAATGTTTCTTTCGTATTTTATTTTTTGATAATCTACCCTATGTTTTTTAATATTAATTATCTTATAATATTTTAAATCAATTTGAAACCCCTTCCCTTTTTTCTTCCTTATTCAATCAAAATTATGTTTTTAATTCTTTGCATCGTTCAAGTGTGTGTTCAATGCACCGCCCTATTCTTGTCCCGTTCTTTTTATTTTAATTTTAACCCATCACCATAAATATTATTAACCAAACCAATGTATGAGTAAATATACCATTATGTCATGTTATAATTGGAGATTTTAAGTGATTTAGATCTTTTTCTCAATGAATTTTCTTTAAATTAATAGTGTGTATGTTAAACTTAAAATGCCATGGATTAATGATATTCTTTGTTTAACATGTGGTTTCCATGGATTATTAGAACCATAAATAAACTATCATAAACATGTAATAATTGAGATTAGAACCCTTAGTTAAGTTAAATCTTGGATTAAAGCCTTAACACTTGTGAATTCCAATCAAATTCATCTTTTCAAGTGGGTGTTAATTTAATGCAATATAAATAAAATCTCCAGGATATCCCAAGCTTAACTCCATAATAATTAACTCACCACAATATTTATCAAATTATTAAATCAAACATCAACCATAAATCACTTAATTTATGATCTGAAAATAACCCCCCCCCCCAATCAAAATACAATCAATTAAAAATAATGGACTTTAAAAAGTATCATCAATGAGGATTCTACCCGAGTGTTGTTATACACATTAGCAGAACACCGGAACCTTTAATGGTAGATAGGCGATAATTGGTTGTACCTTAAATGGAACCATTTTCGAGGATGGTTTCTTAAGTAGTTGGTAGTTTTTTGTTTTTGTAAAAAAAACAAAAAAAACTGAAATAATTAACCAAAAAAATCAGAAAAAAAACACACAAAGAAAAACCTTCCTTCTCATAAAAATCATAAATGGGATAAACCAAAAAGAAAAAACCATCTTCCTTATCCTTACCAAACATCCCTGAATTACCCCATAGATTACCAAATAATCCATCAGATTTTTTTAACCTAAAAATCGAGCTAACTCTTCACCAACTCAGAAGGGATATTAGGGATAATCAAATCACTCTAGATCCATTCATTCTCGAACTAATTAAACTATAAATGGACAATACTAGGGAAAACCCCTTATGGAACTTTCTACCCCTGATATGAATTACCCACTCCTTAGTATTCAATATCCAAACATAGATGATAACTTTGAACTCAAATCATGTTTGATTCATCTTCTAGCTCATTTCCACAGGCTAGCCTGTGAGGATCCACATCTTCACCTTAAAGAGTTCCAAGTGGTGTGCTCTACCATAAAGCCTCAAGGGGTTTCTAAAGAAAAAAATCAAACTTCAAGAATTCCATTTATCCCTAGATAATACTACCATTTCATGGCTCTACTACCTTCCTCTTGGTTTCATAACAACATATAATGACATGAAGTGACTTTTCTTAGAAAAATTCTTTCCTTCTTCTTGTACTGCTTCTATCTAAAAGGAAATAAGTGTTATTACTCAATTCCCAAATGAATAGCTCCATGAGTATTGCGAGAGGTTCAAAATCTGTGTGTAAAAATATCCACACCACAAAATACCAGACTAACTATTGATCCAATACTTCTATGAGGGTTATTGTCTATGGATAGAACTCTCATTAATGTCGCAAGTGGTGGTGTTATTGTTGATAAAACTCCTACAACTACATAAGATCTCATAATAAATATGGCTTCAAAAACACATCAATTTCATACTTGAGCATATGCTCAAGTAAAACATGTCCAAAAAATCAATCTATATATCCAAACAAGATGACCGAGTGGATGAGTGAACTTAAAAGTCTTGTGAGACAACTAGCTGTGGCATCCAAATCCCCAACCTCATATTCTCCAGAATCTATGTTCCCTAGGCCTATCAAGAACTGTGGAATCTAAATCTCCCTGTATCACCCAACTAATACATGTCTACAACTTCAAGAGGATGCATCTAATTCATCCAGACTAATAGAGCTCAATGCAGCATATGCTTAGCGGAAACCCAACCCTCAAAAATCAGTTCAGTTTAATAGAAACTTCAACCGACCCCCCTTTGAGCCCTTTTCTTCTACCTTTAACCTAGGTTTGAGGTATGGTAATCCTGTTTCTCATTCCCCTCAATTCCCTCCTCAAAACCCATTCCAATTTCAATATGGTCAAGGTGTTGGTAACTTACACCAACCTTATCCTTTTGTTCCTCAACCTAAAAGGATCAATCCATTTCTTTCCCCTCTTAGATTATACGATCCTAATGAGCCTTCCCAATTCCTAACCCAACATAAGAACTTTTCCAAGAACCAAAATCATGGTAATCCCAATACAGGACATGCCTCCTCTTCTAAGAAACCATGGGAAAGAGTTGTGGAATATTTTTTCTCCTTCACCCATTCTAGCCTCAAAAACATTGAAACCAAAATTGGTCAACTTTCATCCCACCTTAGCCAGAAGAAACCAAAAAATTCTTCCCAACTCCTAGCTCAACCGTTACCCAACCCCAAGGGTAATGTAAGTGAAATTTCACTTAGATTGGGAAGAAAAACTTCCAAGACTCATGATGGATCCTCCAATGAACCTTTAGTTGTTGATCTTGAAAATAATAGGAACAAAAATCTATAAAATGAACCTGAATCCACTCCCTCACCTCCTTTTATTCATGTAAAGAACCCAATTCATTTTCCTCAAGTTGTATCTAATCCATATAAGTCCTTTTAACCCGATCTTGAAATGATCTACATGTTTAGACTTCTTGAAGTCAACATTACCCTCTTATATTCCATCAAAAAAATTTCTAAGTATACCAAGTTTCTTAAGGAATTGTTCACTCATAAGAGACAACTTAGGATCTTTGAAAATATTTCCACCCAATAGTCCATACCCATGAAGTGAAAAGGTCTTGGGACCTTATCTATTCCATTCCAAATATGGAGTTCAAACTTTGATGACACACCCATAAACCTAGGAGGCTTGACAAATGTCATGCACAAATCCATATTCTCCAACCTTGGTCTAGGTCCCTTACACCCAATTGGGTTTTTCCATCTGATTGTACAATCAAAACACAACTAGTCCTAAGGGAATAATTGAGGATTTCCTTGTATGAGTCAATGATCTTATATTCCCAAATGACTTTTAAATCCTTGACATAGAAGGAGAGACAAATTCTTTCCAGTCTCCAATGATTCTTGGAAGACCTTTCCATGTGAAATCTAAAACCAAATTCGATGCCCATGTTGGCATCTTATACATGGAATTTGGTGAAAAACTGGTCAAGTTCAATATTTTTCAATCCATGCAATACCCATCAAATAATCGATCTTTATTATCTATCCATGTTTCTGAAATTATCTCTGAGGGTGTGTTGAATTCCAGTCCATCATGTTATTCCTATTCTACTGATAGAGGATTTTGTGAATATTTCATCCTCATTAACCAAGTAATAAATAGAGAAGTTGATATTGAAATTTAAAATGAAAACTTCTTTGACCTAATGGATCTAGAAAACTCTTTGGAATCCCATATCACCTCTGATCACCACTAATCCAGGTCGGATGGTAATGAAGAAAATGATCAAGCATGTTCATTTTTTTTATTCAAATTATATTATCCAACATTAATCATTTCCTATACATGATTCTAAAAATTATGTTATATGTGAGGTGAACCTTGAACCAATGTTTTTATCTTGTCCTAGTTCTAGTGATGTTTTTGAAATTTTCTCCCTAATTAATAAAGTGATCACTGGTGAGGTTTAAATTGACCATTCTTTAGAAAACAATATTGATATAAAGGATATTGAAAATTTTATTCAGTCTTATAACTCCACTGATCCTCATTACTGTAATTCAGTAAGTGATGAAATAAATGAGTTAAAAACAATTGGGATTTCATACTCTAATTTTGTGTTATCTAAATATTACATAAATTCACCATCAGAATTGAAACATCTTCATGAATTTCTAATCATATAAAACCAAAACTTTGTGGAAAACATCATACCTCAAATTTAATACCAAAGGGAGTACAGTCATATTCTCATTCCACCCCCATTGAATTACAAGCACAACATCAAGGAAGGGGATAAATTATCCAATGAACAATCAAGAAAACCAAAGGAGAAGTTTTTCTAGAAGCACACTAGAGTTGAGAAAATATGGTGGCCACCATCGGACTATGGATAGTCCACTACAACAAACCAACTATAGATAGAATAAATACAGTGCTTCTTGGGAGGAAACCCAAGTTTTCTTTTACTTTTATGAAATTTTAATTTATTTTTAGTTTTTCATTAAATGAATAATGATTTTTGTTTTTTTATTCTTTTTTAGGTAATGGAAATTTTCCAAAGCATCACTAGAGAGAAAAAATTTCCCAAGAAGCCATCGACTTCCATCAGATCCACAACTTCTATAGTTGATCCACCACTTTATGGATATGAAGACCCAATAAATCTAAACCAAAGGCACCACTTTCCCATTAAATTATCTCTCTCTATCTCTATCTCCATTTATATCTCTCTCCATTTTATGTGGGTGTGTCTTTCTAAAAAACAAAAAAAACTAAAAAATGAAAAAAAACAAAAAGATTCATACTTTCTCACCATCTAATTTTGAAATTTTTTCCAACTATTTTGGGGAGTTAAAAGAAATTTTTTCATCTCAAATTTTTTTTATTTTTATCATAATTTTGGATAAAGAATATTGTGTCAAAATCAACAAATTTTGAATGCTAAATTTTTTATTTGGAAAATTATTTTCCAAAACCATGAGGAACAAAATTATCTTTCCTACCAAGGTCACTATGGACATATTTTAAAAATGTGTGTTTTTCACTCCTGATTGTGAGTCTTGAGTTTGTAGACCTTTGAGCTGAATTTTCTACTTTTTTGTGCATTAATATGATAGAATAATTTTTTGATCCTCATGAGAATCACAATACCCAAATATACTCCCATTACCAATACATTAATAATTATTTTAAAAGCTCTTCTGATATATGAAAACCTTTTCTTTGATAGCTATATTACATGCCCAATACCTTTTCCCTACTAACAACTACATATATTTGAATTGTATAATTTATTTAAATTTTAGTGTGAGGGGGAATTGATTTCATTTTTGTTACATTTACTTACTTTTCAATGTGTTTTCATATGCTTGAGGAAAATAATCCATTAAGTGTGAGGAGATTTTTTCATTCAGTGAGTTTTGGGAATGTTTATATGTTTATAACATCCTGTAAACTTTTATTGAAAATTGTGAAAAAAAAGAAAAAAATGGGTTTTGTCTTGGGTGGGTCAAAAATAGCTCTTCCTAAACATTTTATCTTGTTATAACTATTACAATTAGTGTTGTGGGGAGATCAAACATGGGTTGGGAGATGAGTGTGAGATTTTTTTCAAGTTAAACTTTCAAAAAATGAAAAAAAAAAGTAAAGAAAAAACACTAGATTTATATATTCTTGTGTCATTGGGAGAATTTTTGTGTATTGTACATGTTTCATCTTCTCATACCCTTAAAATTTTCTTCCTACTTTGTTTCTTTATTCACAAAATCATTCCATTGTAAATATGTGTTTCCATTTCCTTCCATGTTCATTTAAAAAAAATATTGTGCATT
The DNA here is from genome assembly GCA_963277665.1 of Viscum album. Taxonomy (NCBI): domain Eukaryota; kingdom Viridiplantae; phylum Streptophyta; class Magnoliopsida; order Santalales; family Viscaceae; genus Viscum; species Viscum album. The sequence goes on from OY728134.1 coordinate 426,353,495, forward strand.
GTTTTGTCCATGAGGATGTTTTACCCCTCTTATACTCTCTCTTAAACATTATATTCCTACCATCCCATATCCATATAAAAACCACTTCAAAAGACCTCTTGAATCTTATGCACTTTAGGATAAGAAATGAAAGCTGATAGATATTTCAAACTCTAATATTTTCACCATTGGTTGGTTAATAAGTGAACCTATAGAAATAAATTTTATCATCTTGAGATGAGTAAGTTTAGAGGGACCACATTTTCCATTTATAAATTTTATCATGATAAATGAATTGTTTTTTAACATTTTTTCTATAAATATTTGTGGTGGAGTTCAATATGGATGAGTGAAATGGTCTAAACCTCCTCTGATTGTGGAAACAAAATTTAAATATTTATTGTTGGGTGAGAATAATTTTGTTATGTTTTTATATTTGTTTTACATGAGGAAATGCACAAGACTAAGTGTGGGGGAGTTGATTTTATTCATTTATTCATAAATTTATTTGTAATACCTTTAGTAAATTTCATTTAAAAGTGCATAATTGGTGTGATATACTCATGTTTTAATACTAAATATAATTTTTTAGCATTATTTAAAGTATTTCAATTGATTCAGTTTACTATTTTAATTATAACTCTCACTATTCTTATCCATATTTCATGGTTCTTGTTTTATAGGATTCCTTATTCAATTTACAACATATCATCAAAAGTAATCATTATCCAATTATTCTATTTGAAGGGCCATATTTTCCACACAAGAAGGCCCAAAGAATTTGTGAAGAAACTGGACTAGCTATGAAGATTTAATTAATGGGCTCAATACAGAAATCCAAAAATAATTGATTCTAAACAAAAGATAGGGGGACAATATAATTCATATTGAATAAAAATTCCATGGTACAAATTCAAAAAAAATGGTCCCAAATGAAGTTTTGAAGTCCATCCCACCATTCTGTATGGGAAATGAAATTAGCACAAAAAAATGTGACTTTTATCCTGATCTAAACATCCATTTCAAATTATATTTTTCAGTTTGAAATAGGGGATTTATAAGGCTGAATTTTTAGAAGAAATTTTTTGTATTTTAGGTCATCTTCTGATTCAAAAACCCATTCAAATATTGGACTTGGAAAAAGTGTTGATAAAAATGGAAAATTGCACATTGTTTAGTAAAATAGCCATATATTTGGATTAAAAAGCCCAATAGACACCAAAGTTTTAGGGATGACAGTAAAAATAAATATATACAACTTTAATTAAAATCATATCTCTATATTTAGCTATTTTGATGGCCAAATTGGTGGGATTAGTGGATAGGCATATTTGGAATGCAAATAGTCCACCACCATTGGGCTATAAATACATCACTATCTTCTCCTTGAAAGGGGTTGTAATTTCAGAATAGAGGAGAATATATTGGAATGACTAAATCATTTTCAAATTCATGGTAGGACCTTACATACTCATGTTTTCATTCGAGATACTCTTCTTCCTCTCTTTTTTTCATTTACTTTTGTGTTGTTATTTGTTTGTAATCCTATAATTGTTTGTTTAGTAATTCTATTTTAATTAATGTGTCTTTATCATTTTATCTTTTTATCATCCAAACTATATTTTTAAATATTAATTATATTAAAATAGTTTAAATCAATTTGAAATCCCTTCCCTTCTTTGCTTCCTCATTCAATCGAAATTCTATTTTTAATTCTCATCATCGTTCAAGTGTGTGTTCAGTGCACCTCTCTTTTCTTGTCCCATTATTTTTATTTTTATTTTAACCTATAACCATAAACATTATTAACCAAACCAATGTCTGAGTAACTCTACCATTTGGGTGAGTTTTAATTTGGGATGTTAATTGATTGAGATCTTTTTCTCAATGAATATTCTTTAAATTAACATTGTGTATGTTAAACATAAAATTTCATGGATTAATGACATGATTATTTTAATGTGTGGTTTCCATGGATTATTGGAACAATAAATACACTAACATAAACATGTAATTATTGATATTAGAACCCTAAGTTATGTTAAGGCTTGGATTAAATCCTTAACACTTGTGAATTCCAATTAAATTCATCTTGTGATGTGGGTGTTAATTTAATGCAATATAAAGTAAATCTCCAGGATATCACAATATTAACTCCCTAATAATGAAATAACACTAATATTTATCAAATTTTTAAATCAGACACCAACCATCAATAACTTCATTTAAGCTTTTAAAACAATCCCCTCTAATCAAAATACAATTAATTAAAAACAGTCAACTTTAAAAAGTATCATTGTCGAGGATTCGACCCAAGTGCTTCTATACACATTAGTAGAGCACCAAAACCTTGAACGGTTGATAAGAGAAAATTGGTCATGTTTAAAGAATCTTGGAAATCAATCCTTCTGACAACACTAAAAATGATGCAAATGCAAAAGATAAAGGATAGGATGGTTCATCCTGTAATATGTCCTACACTGAGAATGAAGGTGTGTGTACTGAGAACCAGAAAATCACCATGAATTTCGGTGCTCCCTCGATCAATACCTCACTTCCTTATCATATAATATATAACAAAGAAAATAATACAATAAAGTCCACTATGATCCACCTTTACCTTTTGATGAGGATGATCTCCCTATTATCAAAGAAATATTCACTCGGAAAGAGGAAGAAATGAAAAATTTGTGGCAACTCAAAATTTAGCTTCTTCAAGGTAGAATTTGTAGGATCGAAATAGTGATATAGATGCTCAATTACAAGAGGGGGGTGAATTGTATACTTTAAAAAATTCCTTTGGAACCCTTAAAGTATATTATGAATAACTATGTTTTCCTTAAGCAAAGGAAAGGGCTAAGTTTAACAAAGTTAAACTAAGCAGATTCACAACACCTCTAACACCGAATGCGAACTAGGAAAGAGATTCCGAAAGTAGGTTCCATAAATATGGTTCTGGAAATTGAAACTTAATAAAAGATTACAATATGAGATTCTACTTTAAAGCGTATAGAATCTAAATGAAACAGAGTACAAGAAAGGAAGTATAAGAAAGTTATACTTTCCTTATAATACAAAGTAGCAGAATATAAACAAGTAGTAGAACTACAAGTAACAAGATATAAGTATTTTAACCCAAAGAGAAGGGTATCCAACAACCTTGGATAAAGGTCCCTTGATTTATACTTTCAAGCAAGTCTGTCTTACCCACACCAGGGTAAGCCCTCGATACGAAGATCGGACTCTCTGTCTTGCTATCCCCGCAAGCCCTGAACTTCAAGGTAGTTGGCAACCTCTGTCTTCCTCAGCAAGGAAGCCCTCGAACTTCAAGGTAGTCGGCACCTCTGTCTTCCTATCCCTGGAAGCCCTCGAATGTAATCACCAATATTCGGAGTCGCACGAAGCTTTGAGAGTTAATAAGAGCCTCTCTCTCTAGAAATCACTTCAAGCATGTAATCACATGAGTCGAATATCAGTCATCCTTTCAGCACCTTTTTTTCACCGAGCTCTTTCAAATGAGCTCCTATTTATAGGTAAGGTCGGCTCCTTCTCCAACGGTCATATTTTCCTTAAAGATCGGAGGGACCTGTACACGTGTCACTTAGACAACGGTTAGTTTATAACAAAATAGACGACATCGTTTTATAACAAAACAAGTGTAACAGAATGTACGACATCATTTTAAAATCTAACTTAAAAGTTCAGAATGAAAAATTCGGATTAAAGGTTCGGAGTTTAAGGAAAATAATAAAGAGTAGACAAAATATAAAGACATAAGTGAAATGAAAGTTCGGAGTGAAGATTCGGAGTCTGAATAAATTCAGAGTGTATAAAACGAAGATGATCATATTCTGTTTAATAGATGAATTCGGAATGATAATTCGGAATGGGAATTCGTCATCAGAATTCTTAATGAGAATTCTTTATCAGAATTCGTAATGAGATTTATTCATCAGAATTCGTAATGAGAATTCCTCATCAGAATTCGTAATGGGAATTACTCATCAGAATTCGTAGTGAGAATTCCTCATTAGAATTCGTAATGAGAATTCGTCATCAGAATTCGTAATGAGAATTAATCATTAGAATTTGTATTGAGAATTCGTTATCGAACTTCATAAGAATTCGTATCCTGAATCTGGATTAAAACTGTATCCGGAATTCGGAATGAAAATTTATCACAGTTCTCATTCAGGATTTCAGAGTGAAACTTTAGCACAGTTCTTATCCAGAATTAGAATCCTAAAACAGAATACTTCATATCAAAGTTTCAAGTAATTCTGATAAAATAGAAATGAATCCAAATCTCATACTTAAGAAAAATCTAGATGAAAATATGATAAGGATAGTTTTTCTTATAAAAGCGATTTTCCTTATAAAAGCAATTTTCCTTATAAAAGCAATTTTCCTTATAAAAGCAATTTTCTTTATAAAAGCAATTTTCTTAAAGATAAGGTGTTTGTGATTTTCAAAACATGAAGGAATGGAAAAGTCATAAGGAAAACCTTATTGACTCAACAATATCCCCCTTTTTGGAAAGCACAAACATCCTTACGAAAAATAAATTCTAAGAATAAAGAAAAACATTAAGGCTTATCTCCCTTGGCTTTAAGGAAATTGATGAATACGACTAACTCCCCCTTAGGCTTTGAAACACTAAGGATCATATTCTAGATTTCCGGAGTGACATTTCATTACGAAAAAGAAAGTATTATTTAATGAAAAACTCCCCATTAGATAGACTCTTATTAGAGTTCTTTTTCCTTTAAGGATCTTTTCCTTCTCCCCTTTAGATAAACTCTCATTGGAGTTCTTCTTTTTATTAAGGATCTTTTCCTTCTCCCCCTTTGTGATTTTCAAAAAGAAATCGAGGGAATGAAAATAAAATAACAAAGTACCTGAAAAATTAGTAATAACAACAAAAGAAACGAGAGGTACAATTTTCATTAGGTTTGAAATCTCGGCAACAAAGAAAAAAGAGATACAACAAAAAGATCGGATTTAGTTATTTCGGATCTTTTTCCTTTGAAATGAGCCCCTTAAGAATAGTCTTGATCTTCTTCAGGTCTTTATGATCTTCTTCAGCTTGCTTCTCTAAGACAACTCTTCGTGCAGATTGAGCTTCAATCTTTTCTTCCTGGGCTTTCAGCTTTTCTTCCTGAGCTTTGATCTTTTCTTCATGAGCCTTTAATTTCTCTTGAAACTCAATCCGATGATCCCTTTCAAACTTCCAGTTTTGAGAAACGGAATTCAGCTTCCCATTAAGATCTCTGACTTCTTAAATCCAGAAGTTCTTTTCATCTGTCAGCTTCTCTTCAAAGGATGAAGTCAGGTCATTTATCTTCCTGTCCTCGGTCTCAAAGGCATCTTTAAAATTGTCTTGAAACTCATCAAATAGCCTCATCTCTTCTACAGTCTTCCTTGACCAGTTTGTCATCCTCTTGCAAGATTTTCTATGATATTCGTAGCCAACAAAGAACATTTTGAACTGAGCCTCAATCTCAACGCACTTGTCCATAACCATAGATACGGAGTCTGTTTTCTGATTCAAAGCATGTTGGAGCATCTGGCATCTTGAATCAATACTTGAGAAGGTCGGAATGGTTCCCACCAACTTCTTTAAAGACTGAACAACAAAGTCATTCCCCACCGAAGATGACTCCGAATCTGAGACTCTGCTTGGAGAATTTTATTTTTCAATAAGGTCAAGATTTCTTTTTGAAGAACTACCAACTTCCTTCCTCTTCCTCACTTCTGAGCTCGGAGTATCAGCAAGAATTTGCTTTCCCTTGTCTTTTTTCGGAATAGAATCTTGTTCCGGAGTTCTTTTTTCACTATCAGAAACTTGGACAACATTGTCTTCCTCATCAGGAACTTTCTGAGCACCAACCTCTATATTCTCCATTTGAGAAATATTTTGTAGAAGTTGTTCTTCCTCTCCATGATAATCTACTTCTTCTTCTCCTCTCTCTTCTTCCATTACTGGAGTAACTAGATTCGAAGATTCATCTTCAGAAGTCCGGAGCGATAAGTGTTCTGAAGGTGTCCCCTTATAATCATCTACTTGTTTCAACACATCTCCGGTTTCACCACTTCCTTCAGCAACATCTTCTTCTTCTTCCACTTTCTCATCTTGCTCTACTTCCTCAGTAGTCTTAGCAATAGCTTCTTCCAGAGCAACGAAATTTCTTCCTGGATTCTCAGGTAGAGATTCTAAGGAGAAATATCTCGAAACTGGAATGCTTCCGGATACCATCTCATTAAATTTTAACAAATCTTGGACTGCCTTAGCTTCTGTCACCTTCTTCTTGAGCTTCTTTTCCTTTACTTGTTTTTCAATCTCATCAGCAGTTCTCTCCTTCAAGGCCTTAGCCTCCGTAGGGTCCAATCCGAACTGCGGATCCCCTTCTTTCCTTTTCTGTTTATCTGCTCTCCACTTCGCAACAACCTCATCGGGATAGGATTTCTTCTTCTTTGGTTTTGTAGGTGCGGTTTGAACTTCCTTATATTTAGGATCCTCAACTTCAACTGCAACTTCTTTCAACTTTCTTTTCTTTACAGGCTTAGATGATTCCGATTTAGCAGCCTTCGGAGCTGGTTCTTCTTGATTGGGCAAATCGAAGAACTCACCAGTCTTCTTGTTGAAAGCCACATCCATCCTCTTAAGTGTATCATCACTGACCAAAAAATTTTTGCAAACCCTTGGCTTAGATCTGCAAGCTTCCTTGAAAGACTCAAGGCACCGAACTATCATCTTTGATAAAATTGTTGGGTACATTACGATCTGGGCTCTGAGATTTCCTTTCTTAAGATTCTCAATGGTTATAAGAATATGCCTCATGAGGTTAAACTTCCTTAGATTTATCAGTAAATCTAAGATATAGATCTCACTCTTCTTCAAACTGTCTTTATCACCTTTCCTTGGTACGATAAGACCTTGTACCCACAACTCTAGAATCCGGAAGTTTGTAGGCAAACTAGAAATCTTCAGAGCCTTGTCATCAGCCATTCCGAGAGTTTCTAAAGCTTTTTCCTTGTCAAAGCTACCCTTAGTATCCGGCAACACGTGAGAAATAAACTCAGCTTAACCTTCATTGTTCATCCCTACCAAGCTGGCTGCCTTGGTATATGAAAGTTTATAAGTCTTACCATAAGACTTAAAAGATAACTTGTCCCTTCCATCTTCCTGAAGAAAAGAAACTGTTTCATAGAACTCTATGAGCAAATCCGAATAGACTTCATCTTGGTTCCCGGGTTTTGACACCGCAACATCTTCCCAGCCATTCAACTTAATGTTCTTCGAAATAAGAGAATCATATTTGTTGAAGAAATTTGGATGGACTAGCCTTTCTCTGTAAACTAACCATTGTGAAATAGGCTTGGAGGATGACATTTCTTGAGAAGCTAACTCCACAGACATTCGGATCTGAAGACCTCTGAGAATTTCGGAACGGAGAAAACTAAAGTTCGGAACGGCTTTAAAACAGAGAGGCAGAGATTCAGGACGTGAGAGCTTGAAAACTGATGTGGGACAAGTAATTGGGTCCCCTTTATATAGGCAATGAAACAACGGTTCAACTTCCTCGGTTGATCGAACGGTTGTGATAAGCTGAGATCAGATCTGACGGTTGAAAATGAATTCTCAAGAAAACATGAATCCGATCTTTTTGAGGTTTTATTAAAACAAAGAATTAAGAAAACTATAATCCGAAAACATAATACAAGAAAATGCCAGCAAGTAAAGTATGACTATGAAAACTTAAGTAAGAAAAACATACCTTTCGGATTGGCTTAGGAGGATTATTCGTAATGGGTAATATAAAAATGACTACGAAAAAATCTTTATTATGAAAAGACAAAGTTCGCAAAAACTTTACTTCAGAAAACAAACTCAGTACGGAAAACAAACTCAGTACGAAAAACTCATTCCAAAAAAAACTTATTATGAGATATTCAGTACGAAGGTTCCGTTATGAAAATACCAGTACGAAATTTTCCATTCCGGAAGTTTTCAATACGAAAATTTCCTTTTTTTTAGAAGTTTTCTTATATGAAAATATCCAATCTGGAAAATTGTAGTTCCGGAAATCTTAGTTCCGAAAAGTTTGAAAACAAACTTTTTAAAAAAACTTTGTTATTCTAACAAACAATTGTACTCCCCCTATGAAAAGGAATTTATTACTGTAAGGAGACTTTTTCAACAGAAAGTTAATTAAGGAGGATTACCTTACGGTTATCATTCCTAACTTCTGTTTAATATATTCAAATCTATCATAAGGCAAAGATTTTGTGAAAATATCGGCAAGTTGATCTTTCATTCCAATAAACTGAATAATAATATCTCCTTTAGTTACCTTTCCTCATTTCATTTTGATAATCTTTTCAAAATAGATTTTGTTACCAGTCATGTGTCGGGAACATCCACTATCCATGTACCATGTGTTGTTGCTGGTACTCTCTTTATTTTCCTGAAATCAAGAAGAAAATTAGACTTTCGGAATCCAAACTTGTTTGGATCCGAGATTTCCAGATAATAAAATTTTAGGAACCCACATCTTCTTAGAAAAGTAAGCTTTGTGAAATCCTAAAGATTGGGTTTTGTTTAAGGAACAATTCTTTTCCCAGTGACCACCACATTGACACTTAGTACAAAAGGGGGCACTTTGAGGAACAAAATAATTGTTACTAAAAACTGGTTTTTCATGGGTATAACCAAATCCGGATTTATTTCTTAAAGGTCGTATTTGGGAATACATTTTATCAAAATTTTCCTTACCATGGGTAAAGCTTGATAAACACTTCTTTAAGGAACAAATTTCAGACTTGAGTTTTATAACCAAGTTTTTATCCTCAAAATCATTAGTTTTAGAACTAGAGCTAGGCTCGAAAACATTTTTCTTAGAAATTACTTTTTCTAACTCTTTAGAAAGTTTGTTCTTATCAGAACTTACTTCCTCAAGATTTTTTGAAATACTTTCAAAATCAGCATTTTTCTTATCAAGATCTTTATAAAGATCTGATATCTCTTTTGTAAGAATAGAATTCCTAGAATTTGCATTATCAAGTTTCTTATTGAGTTTAGAATTATCAATCTCAAGAAGTTCAGCAAACCTAGAGATTTCTTCATAAGTAGGTAAAGTATTTTCTTCATCAGAAGAAGATTCTTTATCAGAAGAGTTATAATACTTAATATAATTGGAATCTAAAGAAACATTGGTCAATGATTCAGCATTTCGTACCTTAGCCATAAAACAATGACTATCAATAGGTAATCTGGCTATAAGACCAAGATTCTTCTGTCCTGACGATTCATAATCAGAAGATTCATCTGAAGAGTCACCACCACTGGCACTCCAGGTGTCATTAGCTTTCAGAACTTTCTTAGCTTTGGCTTTATAATATTTCTTTTTGTTCCTGTCTGAATGCCTTTCTTTCCTTTCTTTCTTTTTGAGCAAAGGGCAATCTGGTCTAATATGTCCAGCTCTTTTGCACTCATAACAAGTAACTTCTCCATCTTTCTTATCTTTCCTATCCTTTTTCTTATACTTGGATTGGAAATTTCTCTGGCCAGCTATCTTGTTCATCCTACGAGCAAGATTTTCTAATTCATTTGCAGAGACTTCACTCTCACTAGATTCGGATTGGAAAATAACTTTCTTAGACTTGGATCTGGTTACTCTCTCAGGAGTCTTAGCTTTCATCTGATTTGAAGTTTTTGTAAAAGCAACAGTACCATTTCCATTCTTCTTCTTGATGTTGTCAGCATCTCTCTTCATTCTGGTTTCATGTTGTAGAAGAGTTCCAAAAATCTCATTAAGAGAAATCTGAGTGACCTTCCTGTTTTCATCTATAGCTGTTCTCTTGGACTCCCACTCATTGGGAATAATATCAATTATCTTATCCACAAGAGCTTCATCATCTAGACCTTTCTCTCCCATAGATTGTAAGCTATTAACAATGGTCATAAATCTCTGTTGTACTTTATAGACTGGTTCACCATAAGGAAAGTTGAAGCCATGATATTCAGCTCTAAGCATTGCTCTTCTAGTCTCAATCACCTTAGAAGTTCCAAAGTGTGTAACCTCTAACTTCTTCCATATAAAATTAGCTGCTTCACAAGAAGAAATTTGGCTATATATATTTCTAGTCATTGAACAAAGTAGAGTATTGCGTACCTTATAATTGAGTTGATATTCCTGCTTTTCCTGGTTAGTAAAAGTTCTAACTTCCTTGTCGGGAATTTTATAATCACCAGTAAGCATAACAAAGTTGTCCACTCCAGTATTGATAACAAAAGTCTTCATTCAATCTCTCCAGTATTCATAATCATTACCATCAAATATTGGTGGTCTTGTAGGATTTAGATTATCAATTGAACCAACATTGACTCCTTCCATACTAGAAAAAATCCTTCGATACACAAACTTGTTAGTAGCAAAAGTTTGTAATCACAAAGTTCGGATTGGGAATTTTCGGAATGGTAAAGTTCGGAATGATAAAGTGAGCAAGAAAAACTTATTCGTGAGTATAAGTATTTCAGAGACCTGCTCTGATACCAATTGTAGGATCTAAATAGTGATGTAGATGCTCAATTACAAAAGGGGGGTGAATTGTATACTTTAAAAAATTCCTTTGGAACCCTTAAGTCATATTATGATTAACTATGTTTTCCTTAAGCAAAGGAAAGGGCTAAGTTTAACAAAGTTAAACTAAGAAGATTCACAACACCTCTAACACCGAATGCAAACTAGGAAAGAGATTCTGAAAGTAGGTTCCGGAAATATGGTTCCAGAAATTGAAAATTAATAAAAGATTACAATATGAGATTCTACCTTAAAGCATATAGAATCTAAATGAAACAGAGTACAAGTAAGGAAGTATAAGAAAGTTATAATTTCCTTATAATACAAAGCAGCGGAATATAAACAAGTAGTAGAACTACAAGTAACAAGATATAAGTCTTTTAACCCAAAGAGAAGGGTATCCAACAACCTTGGATAAAAGTCCCTTGATTTATACTTTCAAGCAAGTCTGTCTTACCCACACTAGGGTAAGCCTTCGATATGAAGATCGGAGTCTCTATCTTGCTATCCCCGCAAGCCCTCAACTTCAAGGTAGTTGGCAACCTCTGTCTTCCTCAGCAAGGAAGCCCTCGAACTTCAAGGTAGTCGGCACCTCTGTCTTCCTATCCCTGGAAGCCCTCAAATGTAATCACCAATATTCGGAGTCGCACGAAGCTTTGAGAGTTAATAAGAGCCTCTCTCTCTAGAAATCACTTCAAGCGTGTAATCACATGAGTCAAAGATCAGTCATCCTTTCAGCACCTTTTTTTCACCGAGCTCTTTCAAATGAGCTCCTATTTATAGGTAAGGTCAGCTCCTTCTCCAAAGGTCATATTTTCCTTAAAGATCGGAGGGACCTGTACACATGTCACTTAGACAATGGTTAGTTTATAACAAAATAGATGACATCGTTTTATAACAACACAAGTGTAACAAAATGTACGACATCATTTTAAAATCTAACTTAAAAGTTCGGAATGAAAAATTCATAGTAAAGGTTTGGAGTTTAAGGAAAATAATAAAGAGTAGACAAAATATAAAGACATAAGTGAAATGAAAGTTCGAAGTGAAGATTCGGAGTCTGAATAAATTCAGAGTGTATAAAACAAAGATGATCAGATTCTGTTTAATAGATGAATTCAGAATGATAATTCGGAATAGGAATTCGTCATCAGAATTCTTAATCAGAATTCTTCATCAGAATTCGTAATGAGATTTCTTCATCAGAATTCATAATGAGAATTCCTCATCAGAATTCGTAATGGGAATTACTCATCAAAATTCGTAGTGAGAATTCCTCATTAGAATTCGTAATGAGAATTCGTCATCAGAATTCGTAATGAGAATTAATCATTAGAATTCGTATTGAGAATTCGTTATCGAACTTCATAAGAATTTGTATCCTGAATCTAGATTAAAACTGTATCCGGAATTCGGAATGAAACTTTATCATAGTTCTCATTCTGGATTTCGGAGTGAAACTTTAGCACAGTTCTTATCCAGAATTCGGATCCTAAAACAGAATACTTCATATCAAAGTTTCAAGTAATTTCGAGAAAATAGAAATGAATCTGAATATCATAATTAAAAAAATCTAGATGAAAATATGATAAGGATAGTTTTTCTTATAAAATCGATTTTCCTTATAAAAGTAATTTTCTTTATAAAAGCAATTTTCCTTATAAAAGAAATTTTCCTTATAAAAGCAATTTTCTTAAAGATAAGGTGTTTGTGATTTTCAAAACAAGAAGGAATGGAAAAGTCATAAGGAAAACCTTATTGACTCAACAGAATTCCTACTAAATATGCTACATGGGAAGAGCCTAAACAAACAATTGCAATAGGTATACCTTCAAAAGTGTTCAACTTGGTAATTAAAGTAGGTCTAGGTCATCGTCCCAACTCATTTCTTGGACCATCGAGTTACCGGGACACAATTGTATATGAATATAAATATTTCTCTCCATTAAGAAGACAAATAGAGTGGGTTTAGAAAAATCCTACAAAGATGTCCCCATTCAGATATCTAACTCAAATATTTTCAGAACTAGTGCATCATTTCCTTCACATTGACACACCGATTCGATCTCTTGTTCAACTAAACACTCATCAAGGTCTTATAGACACCATCGAGTCATTGGTATTTCGATTAGAAGTCATAGAGGAGTGTTATGAACCAGTGAAGCTAGAACTAAAACCATAACCAGACTGGGTGAGTGACACCCCACCATTTCCAATCTTCATTAGTCCTATTTTTTTATATTAAATAGTTTTGGAGACCCAGAACAACATATAATTCACTATGAATCCCATTGTGATCCCATGATGGGAACTCTAGAGAAACAAGAAGTTCTGAAACCCAAATGCTTCGTGTGACCCTTTCTATATCCATCATTCGTATGGTACAGTAGTCTTCCAGCTCAGTTGACCATCATAAGGGAGGGTCTCCATCATCCATTATACTTTCAGTTTAGCTCAACACTGAAAAATATGACAATTAGTGGCCTCTCTAATTGTAAACAATGAGAGAATGGGAGAGTATCAGATTTCATTGACTGATGTAAAGGATTCACTTATTCCTTGAATGAACCACTTTACCATGAGGATATGTTCATTCTATACATTTATAAACTTCACAAAGATCTATGAACACCTCTCAAAGTAGTGAAGTATATAGGTGGGTTTTAGGATTTCTCTTCCATTTTATGAATAATAGAAGACTCCATAAAATAGACTAAGCTCATGTCCTAGATAACACCAATAATCTTAGGGAAAATATATGGAAAGGTGGAGGCAACATCCTTTACACTAAATCCAGCTTTTTTTCTAACCCTTACTCCAAAACCTACATTGTATAATGTAGCACCTTCTGGGCATCAATAGAAACCCCCGCCTCAATAGGACTAGTGGAGGGGACCTTGGTGAAATAAATTCAAGTAGTGAAGGAACAATGTTTATTAATTCCAAGATGAATAAGTCTATGGCAATTTTATAGCTACCATGGAAAGTGATTTTCTCTACCTGCTAGAGCTGAAGAGGCTTGACTAGGTAGGACTCGATGAACGGATGAATTATTTCACCTTTTACTAGATACTAGGAATTACAATTTAGAAATGATTCATCTTTAAAGAAATACTTCATAAAATAGTAGATTATAGAAAAGTAATGTTGGTATGTCTGGTGAAACATGTGGTGTACGTTTTCATCACTGCCCCTGAGTAAAGAGGTGAGTGGGAATAATTTATTAGCAGGAGAGAAAAAAATATTGATATTTGTATGACTCAGATGAAAATCAATCGAACGCATGGTATTCTTCAAGCACAGTTGAAACAAAAAACTATTCCTCTAATCTCTCACACTTCAACATAGTTGATGTCTTCATCCCCACAAACCTTCAAGAATCAGCCTTTGAAAAGGTGGTTTGGCCATAAAGATAGGTAGAAAATACAAGAAAATGAACCTATGTCAAAAAAATTCATATTTGACCCTCTCAGGTTTTATGCCCTCAGATCTGAAATCACATGCACTACCCTTCATTAGAAATAGTCATCCATGAAAAGTACTCATTGGAATAATAGTTGATCTTTGGTTCCCTTAATATAATTTATTTAATGGATCCCTTCTTCGATGATGAGTATGGATATGAACTCAAGATCCTCATACCTAATTGGGGAACCAGACGTAGAGACCTAAGTAGCCAAGGATACTGGGGAAGATGCATCCATGAAATGAACCATAATTCTTGTCACTTACCTACCTGTATTGTCAATGATATAGAGACGCATGGAAGAGCCCTTCAAAAGGTCCAATATGAGTAGGAAAAACCCCATGCAGCTGATAGAATCCACTCTGACATGATCACTCTGGAATATCAATCATAAGGTGAACTGGTGTCTAATCATCCTTAGTGTGCAGACCAACCTACCCACCATAACCCACCAAGGACAGGAGCACCTCAAGCTTCTTATCTTGAGTAACGATCCATATACATCTAATACTCAAGCCTCTAATGTGCCTATGAAATGGAATCCACACACCAGGAAGTGTAGGAATTTAGACTAGAATTATGATATCCTGAAACAGTTACCCTTAGTATCATCCAGTTATCAATCTTGTATTTCCTTAGATTGATAAAAGACCTTAGGGAAGCACTCATTGAGGATTTTCTAATACCCTAGGAGTTTGAAGCTAAAGTGGATACTGTTAAGTTATATCGGGAAGAGACCGATCCTATGGAATTCCCCACAATTATCTTTTCACTGGTCAAGATGAAGATTTCATTATATAAGGACATATCCAAACCATGTATGTGTCTGATAGGATAAATAGTGTCATTATCAAAAAAAGTCATTGATAATGGATCTAGAGATAACCTCATTCTACTACAAATACTTCACCAGACAGGTTGCGATGACGATACACTAGCTCCTTCCACCATAAAACTGTAGGTTAATGGAAAATGTTAGAAGAATCCATTTGGACAAATCAAGCTCAAGGAATAGTTTAAAGACCTCATAGCCGACTCGAAATTTATGGCGGTTTAGAATAATATGGCCAACAAAGTCTTTCTAGGAATGCATTGGTTACATAAACATGTGTAAATCCCCTTATCATACCATTAATGCATCAAATACTACATTAACGGAAAAATAGGGACATTTCGTACTGATGAGGCTATATTCGACTCCTATGAGTCAAATTATATCAATGAAGGATTCTACCTGGGAAATGGAAATATTCCCTAGTTGATGGTGTAACATGGGTCACCACCATGAATGGTCTAGAAATAATCCCAAACAACCCATTCAAATAGCTATCCAAGGATTATGTATTGCACCATCAGTCTGGTCGAGTATATGATCCCAAATACATGTTCATATTCAAAAATCATTATGGTTTCAGTCATGAATTCTAAGTCCAGTAGGGTTGAAAAGTTTTCCTAATCCCCAAAAAATGGTGAAATCTTGGATGAAAATTCCCTCATTCCATTCCTAGAGCTCTAATAAATACCATACCTCACCAACTGAGGCAGAAGAGGTTATCATGTCACCCAAAGAAGATGAAAAAAATCCATCCATCCCTCAGTCCATGTTCTCTAGGGTTTCTAAGAAATCTATCATTATCAAGTGGGTCAGAGGAAGTTGTTTCATCTTTTGAATATCAAGATATTAACACATATCCTAACTTTTAATAATGGATCCCACTACTTGATCCCTATATGAAACAAGAGTAATAAGATGAATATTAAAAAGAATAGGAGGAGGAGGACCTTAGGGACTCCCCTCCTAAATTCTTGTAGTGAATATCTACCACCATAGATGAACTCAAAGAAATAAAAATGGGTACAGAAGAAGACCAACAACCCATATTCATTAATGCAACAATGTATTATGAAGAAAAATAGGTATATACCTCCTTCCTAAATAATCATCATGATGTGTTCACCTAGAACTACATAGAAATGTCAAGACTCGATCCTGAACTAGCCACTCGCCGCCTAGGCCTACCAAAGGACCACTTGGGCTATAAAAAGGAAGTGAAATAGATTCACTCGACACGTACTACCAAAATTGAGGCAGAAGTTGACAATATCATCAAATATGACTTCATTCAATAATTCCAATATCCCAAATGTCCAGCCAATATCATCCCCTCTAAGAAAAAAATGGTAAAATTAGATTCTTCATCAATCTCATAGATTTCAGTTATCCCTTCTTGAAGGTTGGATTCCCAATCCCGATCACTGGACTGAGGATAGATGCTATAGCCATATGTTAGGATAAATCCTTCTTTGATGTATTTTCAAAAGATATTCAAATCTGAATGGACTGGAAAGATGAAGAATCCACTGCCTTCAGGTCTCACAAAGATGTGTTTTTCTATCAAGAAATTCCACTTGGATTGAAGAATTTTGGCACTATGTACCAACATTACATGCATCACATCTTAAAACCCTTACTGAAAAAGTTTTTAAAATGATATTTTAATGGCCTAGTGGTTAAAACTTGACGACACTCATACCACCTAATGGATCTTGAATCCTTTTTCAAAAAATTGTGATAAAACAGCCTGAGAATGAACCCCTTAAAATGTACTTTCGTTGTTACCTCAAGGAAAATTCTCACCTTCATCATACACCATCATGGAATCAAATTCAACCCTAAAAAGAAAGAGGATATCGTTGGGATTTCACCTACTTGCAATATCATATATTTTGGAATAATGTAAGGATACTTGGCCTACATTCTGTGTTTTATATCCAATTTCATAGGAAATATTTTTCCCTACACCAGGTTGATTAGAAAATAAGTTACATATTAATGGACTGATAATTATCAGGAGGTATTTTAAATTCTAAATAAATATCTATTGATCTCTCCAATGATGATTTTGATTGTAAAATGAAGGCCTCTAATTTTGTATGTGATAGCCTTAGAGCGATCACTAGATGCCTTTCTTGAACAAAAGAACAAAACCGGAAGTGAAAACATTCTTTATTACCTCATCCGAACCATGATCGATGCTAAGAATCATTATTCAAATATCAAGAAAAATTTTCTGGTGTTAATCATCAAATTCCAGAAGTTTTGGAACTACTTGCAGCATCTTGAGCTCCATTTTGTCTCTTGTAGAAACCCACTCAAATACATTATAAAGCACCTAATGATGACTAGATGAATGTCATAATTGGAATTAATCCTTTAGAAATTTGAAATTCAGTATGTGCCTCAGAAAGTGATCCAAGGAAAGCATTAGTAGATTTTTTGGCAGAGCACCCCTTGGTATAAATGACTTCATTAGACACTGACAGTGCATCTATAGGTCTAATAAGGATGGGGATGGAAGACCCTAGGCTCATCAAAGTGGGTCTAGGGTCATGATCATCTCCCAAGAAAGTGTGGTCATACCTTACACCTTCTTGTTGTCAAAGGGGTGCAAAAAAATAAGTAGAGTATCGATCAATCATTGTCGGAATAGAGCTGGAATTTCAGGTGAAAGTCAATCACTTGAGGATAAAATGTGATTTGGAACATGTCATCAAGAAGATCAATGGGGATTATGCCATAAAAAAGAAAGAGATAATCCCCCTACTAAACCATTTCCATATACTAATGGTGTAGATCCCTATGGATCATAAATTGACTCACATCTGATAGTCATAAAATGCCTAAGACAATGCACTAGTGAATGTGGTCATAGCTCTAGCTGGTCGAGACCATGATGAAATATTTATTAGTATTGTGCCTTGTTGGATGGTCTCACCTTTTTTTTAAACCAACATAGAATAGATTGGTGATATTTTCCCCATACCTAAACCATATGGTCCCTTACACTAGCTGGATGACCCCCATTTTAGACTACCTTCTAAAGGGAGAGCTCCCATCGGATAGATCTGGGAGAGAGAAAATAAGAATACACGAAATTAGATTTTTTATATATGATGGAACAAATCATTAAAATATACCCTATAAGAGGATCCCTGATGGAGTCCTCCTCAGGTGCATTGATGGAGAAGAGACCACTGATGTCATGAAGGAAGCTCATATTGGATCCTGTAGTTCCCACCAATCAGGATCCAAGATTTCCGGACTAATCTCAATACTTTAATACTAGTGGCCCACTATAATACAAGACTACACTAAATTCACAAAAAAAAGTTTCATTCCTTCCAAGATCATGAAAACTTTATCCACAAAACCCTAAAGTTTCTTCACATAGACAAATACACCTAGTCATTTTCTATATGGGGAATGGATGTCATGGGACCATTTCCTCCTACTATGGACATGAAGTTCAATTACATTCTCACTGTAACCAACATCATCTCCTGGTTGGATAAAGATTTACCCCTCAAATAGTTTGGGGAAATGAATATTGTTAGTTTCGTGAGCGCCACAACCATCACCCAATTTAGTTCCCCTTATATAATACTGATGGATAACGACACAAATTTATATTCTACTGAAGTGGAAATACTTTATCAGGAGTATAGAATCAAGTCCAACCATTCATCAAGATACCATGAAATGACTAACAGATAGATAAATGCCTTCAACAAGACCCTATCAAATATATTATAGAAGATGGTAGATAAGGAAAAAAACTTGGTTGGATAAGATTCTACATGCCTTGTGGGATTACCAAAATATGAACTACACTTCCAGACAGGGGACCCTATACTCATTAGTAAATAGGACATAGGTAGTCCTCCCATTGAAGCTCATTTACCTATCTCTGCATTGAAATCGGTGATTAGTTATCTATAGATGACTAACCCCAAAAATGGATGGATTAATTGGAGTGATTGGATGAGAAGAGATTGCAAACCTTGCATCATTTGGATGTCCACAAAAACTGGATTGCACAAGCCTTTAATAAACATTTTTTCCTCTAGTCTTTTCTCAAGAGATAGATGGTATTGTTCCTCATGACTGTAATGATACTCAAAATGAAACATCCAAAGTTGGATCCAAAGTTGGAGGAACCCTATTCTATACATGAAGTATACTCCAATAGAGAATATTTTTTGATCTTGATGGATGGGAATCTTACCATGGACCTCAACAACACGAGGTTCTTGAAGAATTATTTCATGTAATAATAAGGCATTCATCCTGATTTCGTGACATTAAACTACATGGTAGAACATCCTGACCACATGAAAACAGACTTTATAGTAAATTATTCCAACTACACGATGTTAAGTTGTGTGGATGGTCTTTGTAACATGACTACAAAAAATCATGAAACTATTTTCTATTTCATAAGACAATAAACTTCATTACATCAACATCAAAAATGAATAACATTAAATTTCATGGGAACAATCATTTCAATTAATGATTCACTAGAAACAATCTAGACCTGTGTGGGATAAAGATTAAATTCCCATGTCCCCACGTGAGATTCATATCCACATAGGGAGTCTTTTTTCAAGAACTATGTGCATCTTGATTCCAACTATTACAGTATACATAGTGACACCTAGAACTCTCATGTTAGGCCTGCCTGAAAATTTCCCTCCATTCATAAGATAATTTTCATACCAGCACTTGTACTCAAGGCCTCTTTTCACATCGGGATTACGTTTCCCAATGGTGTAAAAACTCATCCTTCCCATAACTACATGACCTTTGTTATGATCAATTACTATTAAAATTAATTTTATGTAATCCATGATGCAATAAAATAAAAAAATTACCCCAATGTTCTCATTGTACGACATTAAACTACACATCACCATATTGTTATCACTCGAGAGAAAGTCTACCTAAACATCAGTCACCTACCATGGCACATCCAAGAACTAAATTTGGATTTATTCTTATCCACACAAGATGCATAGAAATTCCTAGATTTTACATCCTAATCCATCCACCACAAAAATTACCCTCCCTATATACAAGTCAGACCTATGCAAGGAAATTTATATCAAGAACTACGTATAGATTTATCCCTTCAATTAAAGGATACAAAATAACGCCTAGATCTCTATTCATGGGCCCATCCATTATGATACTTCTTTCACGTCGAGTGACCAACATCCTTACCACAAGATGTTAAACTTCGTGGTTCCTCTATAAATACACATGGACTTGTTTATACCCACATGAGATATGTAGTGGCACCTAGACATTCATTCCTTAGTCTAGCCGCAAACATCAAACAAATAATTGGAAATTACCCCCCCCCCCCCCTACATACAGATCATAACTGCATAGAGAGTTCCTACATAGAACTACGTATGACTTGATTCCTATCATCACATGATACCTAGTGATTTCCATATTTCTAATTCTGGGCCCAACCACAAGATTCTACCTATTTCACATCAATTCATATTTTTACTTACAGAATGAAGTTAAACTACTTGGGGTCTCTATAACTATTCATGGATATATTCTCACTATAATAAGATATGTAGTGACACCCATATTTTTAATCCTAGTTCTATCACCACAAATTCAAAATGCCCATATCCTTCATTTTATCTCCTTTATGTATAGGAATAAAGATTTTTCACTCCTAATTTATCATAATGAGAATAGATCACATGGTATTTGGAGTTTCAGTAGGGGATTCCCTACATGATCAAGACGTTTCAATCCACATAATGGTTTCCATGGTTCTGGTAGAAATACCTTAAATGGAACACCAATTTTCCATATTGTATGATGTTAAACTACAAGGAAAAAATCCTTAAAACATGATGTAAAGATGAAAGGATCCATGAAATCCATTTTTATTCATGTTGGTTGACTTATGTCTTTAATATAAGACATTAAACTTCAAAACTAATGTATTTACAACATAAAATTAAACTAAATGGGTTTTCTAGAACTAGGTGTGGCTTGATTCTCATTTTGATGAGATGCATAGTGACAGCCAAATATTTAATATTGGATCCATTCACAATATTTCATATACATGTTGTGGAACATATTTCCTTAATTCATGATGTTAAACTACATGGAGAAAGTCATTTCTGCACAATAATAAACTACTTGGTACATCATGAACTATGTGTGTCTTGATTCTTATTTCGGAAAGATATGTAGTGAAGTGTAGGCCTTGTGTTATAGTCCTAAACACAAGGTAAAGAGAAATAAAAATTTCTCCTCCGCCTATATATAAACAAATATCTCTATAAGAGATCTCATGTTTAGGTTTCTCATAGAGGGTTTTATCAAGGAAATAGAAATTCACCCTATATATGAGTCAAATCAATTTAGGTAATTTCACACTCAATTTTCAATTGTAGTCTAAATGTTTCTTACATACCCAGAAACATTACTTCCATTCATTATACTCTATTCCCCTAGGAAATTTTTGATCATCGCAATCTTCCTCTAACCATCGGAGATGGAGGTAGTGTCCTAAGGTCACCTTTGTTTGACTATACATAATATTCCCTAGTTGTATCTTTTTATGATTCTCCAAAAAGGCCTTTCAACCAAAGGAAAATTCATCCTTAGGAGAGGCCTCATATATCTCTATAATCCCCAATGGTGTTTTTTCCCCATATCATTTCTCATAATTCGAGAATTCCTAGAATCATGGTTTACACTTTCTTTCCCCCTCACCTTTGAGGCATGTTGGGACATCCCGGCCTGATGAGCCTCCTATTACTTGTCATTTATAGGACATATGATTCTAATCGTATGGCCTAAAACTACATGCCCTATGCTCTCCTGACCGCATGATGTTAAACTGCATGGCTGGTGTCCTAGTCCGATGATGATAAATTGTGTTATTTATAATACCTATATCCATCTTGATTCATGTTATCATGGGATACATAGTGAAACCCAGATCCTCAATGTCGGGTCTAGCTTAGAGAAAACAATTCTCATCTTTTCTAGGTATGGGTCATACCTACACACGAATTTTATAAACACAATTTTCCCCTTGTTTCTATATATGATCTAGATCTACATAGGAGGGCCCAATATGTGTCTCACCCCACTTATGGTATCGTATTCAAAATAAAATTCCCTTTCACAACATAATATTTTTATTTATGTGTGGGGAAACATTCCTAGAACTATGACTGGATTGATTCTCATTATAATGAGATAAGTAGTGATGTTCAGACCTCACATCCTAGATGTAGCAGTATCAAAAATAAATCATTCCTACATATGGTTCAGACCAGTATATGGAAAACATTTCTACACATTCATGGAAAATTTTGACATGAAATTCCCTTTTAATGTTCAGGAACTCTCCACTCATAAACCAAACATTGTATCCAAGAATGTCCAAATCCCCATAAACCTCCATGTATATTGAAAATGGATGGCCAATGTTCTGAGGAAACCTTTGTTTGTCTATTTTCAATGTTCCCTAGTTGGATCAACATAAGTCTCCCATAAAAAGGCTTATCAACTAAAGTAAAATTCATCCTCTAGAGATTAATTCCCTATATCCATATTTCCCAATGAAGTTTATAGCCCATGTCTATCCTCATATTCAGAAACCCCTAGATTAGAGCTTATAACCTTCCCCCTCCTTGCCTAAAGATGATAGAACATTCATGGTCAGATTATCATGAAAAGGGAAAATATTTTATCCCTTGGTCAAAGCTAAGTGACCTTAAATATTAGACATGGAACATTATTACCCTAATATATTAAACTACATGGTCCATGTCCTAACTACGTGATATTAAACTGCACCACACTCTGTTCCTCCTTTACAAAGGCCAAATTAATGTTGGAGAGGCCTCTCATTCATGGATAGTGTCAATATAGATTCCCTTGTAATTTTATGACATCACTCCCTTGACAAGACCCATCATGATCTTGAGAAGTATAAATTTTCACAAATTACCTGGCCATCAAAAATGGATAGTCAGTTTCTAGTGGAAACCTTTGTTTGACTATCCATAATATACCCTAGTTGGCTCTGCATAATTATACCCAAAAAGGCCTTTCAACCAAGGTATAAATCATCCCCATGAGAGGATTCTATTACTATTGTATGCCCCTAAAACATCTTGTTGGAAACCATTATAATGGTTACTCCTCGATTAATTTCTCCATATCATGTATTAGATCTTGAAATCAAAAAACCAGGGTCCAAAAATACCTCATTCATTTCTGAGAAATATTAGGGTATTCACAACAGATATACCCTACTGGGGTCCTCAACCCATAATTCATGGTCAAATATGTTCATCCTAAAACATAAGTGGAATTTTTCTAATGTTAAATAATCAAAACTAACCATGAAAAGTGACATGATACTCATTAGGATGAAATCCTGCCAATGGAACCCTGGGTAAAAGTGAAGTCCCAGCTCATGAAACCTATGATTTACATGTTTTAGGAAAAAAACAAGAAATAAAAAAAAGACACAAAACATGTTAGTTCAAAACCCTAAAATTGCATCCTAATAAAAAGTCAATTTATGCCCGGTAAGACCGTACCATAGTGGGATTAGGAAAAAATTAGGTAAACAATAGAAAAGGAACATAGTTTGTAGGGTTCTCCTTGTAACCCAATTAATAGTCAAAACTATACTTGTTGAGTCCTTTGGATCAGTTGAAAATTATAGCATTACATGATCATTTCAATTTGGTTATCCTATATTGTGACTGAAATTGATATCTAGTGATGAAGCTATCAAGTATTTTGAGATATTATCCTTCAAAACACATTGTAAATTGTGATTGATGGAAATTAAAGGAAATAATAAAAGATATGTGTTGGAGAGAAAACATGTTTTCATTTATTTATTGAATGAGAATGGTGGAGCATCCACATCTTAGAGCATCTCCCTATCAATAATTAAAAAAATATGGGAAAAAGAATAATACAGTCAAAATGGATATAATGTAGCTCATATTGCTTTATTATGTAGATTGACCGCCGCCTGAAGCAAGTAATCTAAGTTCATTTCCAAAATGGTTCTTTGTACAACTTCGGTTTGAGTTTTTGGGTGCATCTATTTAATGACAATATTCAGATATCAACCCTTCTGGTAGATGGCATCAAAATTGTGTTTGTTGATGAAAACTACACCTTTAATATAGCTATGCGAGCTTCAAATTCTTGCATCACCATAGTCTTCATGACCACATGATCATAAGTTCATGCTTCTTCATCAACTAGCGGATGTATCTTAGCAGTACTGTCCTTTAGGATTTTTGTATGAAAATTGGAATAATTAAAGGAAGCAAGGTCACATTCACAAGAAGCTAAGTCTTCTAAAGAAATGAGGATCTGGTTTATAAGGATATTCAGGTGTCTATAATAAAAAATACTTGTGCCTAAATGAATGAAATGTTGGAAAAGGTTTTCTTCCTTGTTTGCCATTTCCACCAGGGGGTCTCCATGAAAATAGTAAACATTTGGTTTTAGGACCATTTTCACAATGCCTGGTGTTCGATAGCAGTTTTTGGATCCCAAAATTGTTCGCATACACCCACATGTATGTAATTGATAATTTCAGTTACAATACACAATTTCAAGAAAAAAAATCAACTCTAAAGTGGTAAAATATTCTGTCTCTTCCTCCTATACAGTCTCAAGAACCAGGATGATTGGACCAACATCAATTGGGGTAGTTCCCAAAGTCATTCCACTGGGGCCAATATCAGTAGGGCTGCTGGTAGTGTCGATTGAGAACATCTGATCTGCACCACCTTTATTCAGGGGGCTGGAGTATGAGGCTCCTTTGAGATTCTTAGATAATTGGAATGCAAGTAATTCTCCCTATGAGACTGATGAGGAAGTTGTGTCAGAAATGAATTTGGGAGAGGTTATCTATTTATACCCCTTTTTATTTACTTACCTAATATCTCATCAGGATATTATTCCATCCACGTATTAGAATAATCCCATTATAGGTTTATGGGAGTCTCTGCCCAAGCCAGGGAAATTCTCATGCCATAATCATTACGCATCATCATTATCCAGATATGACAAAGGATAACTAGTTGTGACTCTTTAATCTAGGGAAGAGACAAAGTAGAAATATGTTCCATACATCCAATTTTTCATGTGAATATATAATGAGTATAGAATCTATATATGGATACTCCATATACCCTTGTAGCTAGTGATCCATCCTGTAAATAAATAAAGTGTGTTCCTCAAAATTTACTTCACAATAATCTACCACCATTTTTGAAGGTTTAAGGTAAGGGATGAAATTAATGTGGTAAGGATTTCTTAACATATCAATAGTGTCATCAAGGGATAAGGTTTTTGGGAGAACAAATTCAATATTAAGTAGTGCGGGGTGGAAGGCGGAATGATGGATCATTGTGATATGTTGTTATTCATAACATCAATAATGCTATACAACCCATTAGTATAAGAATCATAATAGACCAAAAAGACAATTTGAAGACCTAACTTCTTGAATATGGCCCAATAATTCATAAAAATGAGAAAGGGTGGGTAAAACTAAGTTGATGGGTTGTCCCTCCACCAGTTTGGATACCATCATCATCGTACAGAGTCTGGTATTGGCCTCGTGGTCTGAGATGATCCATTCACTCTGGAACATAGTGAAAAATACTGCCAAACTGGGGTTAGAAGATATTTGTGGATGAATTCAATATCCCCACATGGTATATTGGAATTCTTCAAGAGTTTCCCAATATAAACCCTGAATGCCTCATGACTATTGAGTTGGATAAGTCCTACTATGTCCAACATTTATACTTGTACAACTAATATAGAGAAAAATATTTATCCAATCATTGAATTGAATGAGTGAGTGGGTATAGAAGGGATAACCGAGCAATTCCTCTAACATGGTTAATGGGTCCCCCACAAATGGAGATACTTGTTCACTATTTTACTAGGTAATTGTTATATCTAGAAATTCGTCATACATATTACCGAGAATAGGGATTACCCATAGCTAGTAGAAATACCATAAGCTGAAACCTACTTCACCATGAAATAAATAGAAGGTATTAGTGCTCAGACACCAGTGACTGGTCTATTCCGGAAATATCTTGGTCGGTGAGTAAACCTAAAATTGAGAAACCCAAACTGGATAATATATTCCGATGAACTCCAGTCATCCAGAAAATTCCCTACAATTCTGGTTCACCTAGAATGCCCAAGACCATTCATCTAAGAAACTCCATCTAGACTAAACGTCCCACTTAGAGCTCCATACTCTATTGGGATCACCTTGAGAGAGGTTGATGATGGAAAAATAATATAGGGTAGTGGATTTCCAATATATTTCATGACTATGTTGATTGCATTGAGTCCACATAGAGAAATTCATAACAATAAATTTCTTTTAACATGGCTCATAAATGATTTTTCCTATAGTATAGATGTTCATTTGCTAATGTTTTTTAGAGGTCTCAAACCAAGGAGATGGGAGATTCTAATTAAATTGTGGAAAGGGAGAATCATCTTGAAGTATGATGTCATAAAGTTTCATCTGGTTGGACGATGGGTATGTCAGAATCATTGGTGAAAGGAGGTTCTTCAGAATATCCTACTTAGGGAGGATATGATGTCAAGGATTGTTTTTAACATTCTAATCTACGCTAGTTCTTCTACTGGTAGTAGTCGTCAAGGTGGAAGATAGAGCCTTTTTTTCTCTGCAATGGATCATCAAAAATATGTGAGATTCATTAGAGAAAGATGAAAATGAATGCAAGGAGAACATAGAAAACTATATGATGGTTTTATTCCCATAATTGACCCATGATCCACTAATATATGATACATCGGCCTATAAAATGTGGTCCCAAAAAGCATTGGTAGGAAAATCATCACACTGTGAAGATCTTCCCCATAAAGTGCTGGCTAGTGAAGCGTCATTATATGGAGTGCTCTATCTACAGAGCATTTAGTCTATTTGTAGGAGATTAATACATTATCATTAATAAGCATCAAAGTTCTATTCAAAGAAAGGGAGTACACAAATAAATAACTATAAATAATAAGTGGGTGAAATGAGAGTTTTTAGACAACTCAATTTTCCAAGAAATCCAATAAATGACAAATGAGATAGACCCCCTATTTATAGATGTGGTTCCCTCTTGTGAGTCCACTTGAATACCATATGAATGTTCAAAAAAAGATCACTTTTTATTTTGTAATATCCTCTTCATCATCCCAATCAGAACCTATTCCTTTGGGGGGATTTTTTGGGTCCTAAAAATTATTCATACATGAAGAATAAAATTCCATCAAAATCGGAAAAGGGTGGAAATAAACCAAGAATAAGATTGGAGAAATAGTTTCAAGGGAGAGGAAACTATGAAGGAAGGGTTGATCCTTCGAAGTAAAAATTTCCTCACAAACTGCCACTTTGGGTGGTGTTATACCGCTCTGTGAATCATCATGTGAATGAAATCATTTTCTGGATGTGGTGGTACCATCGGTGCCCTTCCACACAAAAAATATTCATTTGCGGAGTAGGGATGTGATTTAGTCCCCAAAAAATGATCATCCCCCATGAATGAAATTGTTCATAGTATCAGGTGATACAGCTGACTCTTGTAGAGGAATCAAAGTTTTTTGCAGGGCCAAGTGGTGATTTCTACCTCCGCGAATGACTTCCCCCATGAAAAAAATATTACTTGGGCCAGTAAATCCAATTGGGCTCCAAAAAATGAAGGCTAATAGCCCACTGCGGATGAACAACCATCTTGGTACTCGGTCACTCCATTACACTATAAAAGAACCCCTAGGGAAATTGGGAGAGGAGGACAAAAAAAAGATATCATAAGAGGAATTCCTGAATGAGAGCCATTACATGGAGTTTTCTATTCCAAAAAGGTAAAAACACATCGCATAACATTAAGTGGGAAATAAAAGAGCATCCAAATGAACATGAATCCCTTCAAAGATACCATCTTGTGGGGCATAAATGGATGGTCCCTTTGCAAACTAGTTCCCTACATAGAAAAAATCTTTGTGGGAGGAACCCTACCCCATGTGAAAAAGTGATACAAGGGTGAAATGTGGACTTGTGTTGTAAAATGAAATGAGGATGAATCCTAGCCCCGCATAGAACCATGCTATGTATATGGTACCCTCACCTTCATAGAAAAATGATACACCAATGAACCCCTTCCCAAATAAGAATATGCTACATGGAGTGGGGGCTCCTGGGGTATTTTCACCTCCAACTCCCATCACTCCCTTCTATCTTCTCATTAGGCCCCATAGTGGCCCCTCCGCAAACCAGTAAAACAACGTCATACTAAGTACTCTTCCAAAACCTCATGAAATGTATAATTAGAACATCATACACATCAATATTTATTCTCCAGTCTACATACTTGTGGTAAGTTGAGTAATGTGTGTAACCTCCAAAATAAGGAGGACCCTCATTATATCATAAGGTCAACATTCCTATAGTAACAAGGGTTCGGGCCTTGGAGGTCGTCACATGAACCTCCCAATTCCAAAAGGGAGGTTGAGGATCTTTTATTTATTTTCCTTTGACAGGGAATGAGATCCCCCCCAACTAATGTTATCCCATACCTCTTGGAGTAATCCTAAATTTTTTTCTTGCAAGAGGAGACACTCTTTCTCCTCTTTTCTAGCCCAGGACATAACTAAATTTATCACCATATGTGTATATCCTAGCTATGAAAATAAAACAGGATACATTAACACTTAAGGCCTTATCCCTCTCCCTTTGGGATTTAGTACATCAGTGGATAGAGTGGATCATATGATTTTCAGATCTATTGTTTCCTCTTGTTTCTCATACTGATCATAACTCATGTGGTCATTAAGGTTTGTGGTGATGATGCCATCTGCATGGTCCCAATCCAAATTGGAATTCCCCATAGATATAAGCCCCAACCTCTATTCATATGGACCTCCTATATGGTATAATACCCAATCATATCAACTCAAATAGGCCTTTTCCATAAATGTAAGCCCAAACCTCCATTCAAATGGGAAGCTCCCATGCGTAATCCCCAACCACATGTTCTTTTGGGCCTCCATTAAGGTGTAAGTTAAAACTTACCAAAATACATGAGAACTGATTCTTGACTAACTAGGATATGTAGGAAGCGTCCTTGAGGTCCAAACCCAACACTCAAATTCACCCAATGGTTCTCTGGGCCACATTCCTAGTATGGTCATATCCACCGAGAAGACCACATTTCTTCTAGGTCCCTCAGGCCACCTCATCATAATTCACACACTATCCTTGACCGGAAACCTTTCATATAAACTTACTTGTTGCGTAATGTTAAACTTCATAGTTTGGTCCTTGTCCCACAACCATAAAAGATGATTTTCCCGGTTAAGTGTAATAAAACTACATGGATTGTGATTCTTATCATGAGGATACATAGGAATCCCATTATATGGGTTCGATCCTAACATGAAAACAACTTCTTTCTCCCTGTATGAAAAAAAACATTACAGTGCCTCACCACAGGGCTTAAAAGTAGTCTCATCCAAATAAATGACCAAGGAATCTTTAATCCATCTATAAAAGGGTACCATTGATGGATAACCTTGCCTACATAGAGATATCCCTGTGAATGGAGAACCTATGATTCATACAAATGATTATGAACCCATTCATGTTCATAATTGATCACAAACTCAGGGCGATCCACTTATACATACTTGGGAATGACCGAAGGATTGACTGACATATCTTAAATCTATAAGAGAGTCCCAAAATAGGAAATTCTTCCCCACAAAAGGGTGTGATGAGCCCGACTTCCCATCCTCTCGACCAATGCATGTTCTTAAGTGTCATTGTCCAAGTTCCCCAATGAACGTATGCATTTGGAATGTTGGTCCATGAGTTTTCATGGATATTAGAGTTGTTGGGTGTTTTAGATTCTATGAAAAAACCTATTGGATACCGTTCAAAGGTAATGTACCAGACATGAGTGATTGCACACTATTAAACCCCCTATAATCAATCGTTAGGTGACAAATGATCTTTCGTTGGAAATAATATACATACATACACATACATACATGCAGTTGTACATGTACATATATTTTATTTTATTTTATATCAATATACATATTTATGTAAATAAATATATTCATTTATATATTATATAATTTTTTAAATAAAATATTAATATATTGTATTTATTTTAAATTTATACACATTTTGTAATCAATGTATATAAATAAACTATTAGTAATTTTGACTAATAGAAATTTGATAATTTTATATAAAAAAGTTATAAAAATATCATTCATTTTTTATAAAAAGTTATATAAATCGTATTTATATATTAATTTAATTATATATATACTTATTATAATATAAATCATATTTAAATATATATATATATATTTATATTTATAATTATAATTATAAATATATATATTTATAAATATTTTCATATAATTATAAATATATTAATATAATTATATATATTTATTTAATTGTATATATATATATAATTATATATATTTATTAGTATATAAGTATATATATCTGTAAATATAAAAAATATTTATTTTTAAAATATATTTTTTATAATTTTATTATTTTTTAAATATGTATATATTTATTTATTTATAATTATAATTATAAATAAATATTTTTATAAATATTTTTATATAGATATAAATATATTTATATAATTATATATATTTGTATAATTATATATAATTATATATATGTATATTATTGTGTATATTAATATATATTTTTATAATTATATATCTATATATAAGTATTAATATATAAATATATATATATAATTATTAATATAATAAATATATATTATATAAATATATTTATTATAATTTTATTATTATTTAAATATACACTTATTTGTTTATAACTTTTTAAATATTTTTTTAAAAGTTATATATATATTTATATTTGAATTATGAAAACATATATATTAATATATGATATTTATAATAATTATATACATGAATTTTTTAATTAATGTATAAATATATAAATTATTTTTTGAAAATAAATATGATTTATATATATATATATTAATAATAATTTTGATTAAATAAATATCAGCGATAAGAATAAAACTCCAAAAGATCCACTTTTATCGATGATTTTATCTAGTTCAGATAATGATAGCCCTTTTATCAACGTTTTTTGGTTGGCACTGATAAAAGAAAACATTGTGTAAGCCAGGAGATGTGGTAGTGTAATAATAGAATGCTGGTTTCTAAACCTCCTCATCATGAACCCCTTACAAGCTATTAAATCTCCCTGGGAAACACATTCACATCGTGAATCACATGGTCACATCATGAATACTCCATGCAGGTACAATTTTATCTTCAACAGCTCTTCCAATGCCTCCGAACATAGATCGCCCCAAAAATTCACAAAGTAATAGAATGAAAATGTCCAGACTATTGCACCCATTGACTCGTCTCACCCTTGCTGCACCCAATAGAACCATGTTTGGGTTACTTGGAGATCATTTTATGGGTATTTAAAGGGGTTCGAGATTAAATAAGTGTCAAAATTGTTTTTATGAAATAATAATAATACATTTATGTTAGAAACAAAGGGGGCATATTCCATTGTTATGGCTTGGTATATACCAAGTTAGTGAGTCAGTTGGGCTTAGTGGAGTTTGAAATTTAGGTCCAGTTTTTTAGGGAAATGTGAGTTAAAATTGTATATTATTATTATTTGATAATAATATTATCATTATTCAGAGTGATTTTTTTATATTATGTAGTGATCTTGAATTATCAATTCTGATGAGATAGAGGTTGTGTTTGGCTCAGAATGATAACTCAATGGTCACAATATGTTGTTATAGCTGATTAGAGGATATTATTGAACTCTTAGAAGATTCCCCTTGGAAAACAATTTTGAATCTACAGAAGCTATGAATTTCATTATGAATTAAAGAATCTAGACCTCGATGAAATGAGAGAGTCGGTAAGCTGATTAGTGATATGGATATATAAGGTTTTTGTTATGTTTAATTGTTTGAAAGAGAGTTTTAACAAGATATATGATTATAGCTAGTGTTGTATGAATGTGGGGAGTGACTTCATAAATGATAAGTGGTACTTGCAAGAAATAATGCATACTCTTGAAGTGATGGTGTTGTTTGGATGATGTAAATTTGATAATAAATTTCATGTAGTAGAATTAAATTTGTTGTAACCCATGAATAATGAAGAGCGGGGGCCTCATGTGGTTGGTATTAATGTATATGAAGTGATATTAATTTTATTTTAACTCAACAACACCACAATACTTTCCTATAGAGCAGACCCATTAAGGAATATCATTTAAATATAACAATACTTAACCACACCGCACCCATTATCCTTTAGGTGATACTCGTTTAGGAATATCATTTAAACATAACAATACCCACCCACCTGATGTTACCCATCCATCGAGACTAATTTATGATTTTCATTTAACCATGATAATACCCAACAAGTATTGTTGAGGAATATACACCACCCCACTGATTATAAGTTCCCACCTTCATTGTCCCCCGATGGAAGACACATCGAGGATGGATCTACTGATCCTTCTCTAGGTCATCATCGGGATTCTGTAGCTGAATTTCCATGTTCTTGATTCCCCTTTTGTCACCTACCCCACAACTACCAATGTATTAATCCTAACACTCATCTTACACCACTTAATAAATTTCCCACATGGGTCTCTATGGGACTAATCCTTCCACATAGTCTACATTAGGGACCTGGGGACTTATCTAGATCCTCTAAAGGATATGGGAGAGATTATTATGATGATATGAGCTAAATTGATATAAAAGAGACTGTTGGTGTTAGTGAAATGGGTAAAATCATAAATTCAAGCAACAAAATTGTGGTTGTGCAAGATAGTGTGGTGCCTTCCACTATGAAGTTAGACTTATCCAAGGATATTATACACTTATCATCTACTAATGGGGAAAAATGGATGTTCAATCCACTATAAAGATGTAGTGAAACAATTCGTTGATCAACAAGTTCACCACAAGAAGATTATTATGGAATGTTCTTGAAAAGGTAAACTCAAGTTGGATGTATCTCTTCAAAATATGAGTTCCAAAGGTAATAATATTATGTTAGATGATGAGGGATTCCAACAGGTTCCCCCTAGAAAATTTAAGGCACACGTGTCTTCACCTAAAGTAGTACAGACATCTCCTACTAAGGAACTCCCCCTATAAGTGGAACTTCCACCTTGAAGTCTCCTTTTAGATAATAAGAATGTGGAATAGTTTTACCCATCCAATTTTACTAACCTTATGAAAAATGAATATGATGTTTTTTGGAAAATCCTCATATGAAGATTATTTCACTGCTTGGGATAAAAATTCCTTCAACATTCCCCCTGATGACTCTGAATGTGAAAGGACTATTAAAGGAATTAGCAAAGAGGCAGATGATTGCTTTTTTTACATCTTGAGTCAATATAATCCATGATGGAACCACATGTTTTTGGTTTTAATGAATAAATTATTGTTTAGAAGTTGTTTTTTATTAATATAGAGGATGAATTTCAAGCTAAATCCATGATAGACTTCCGGTATCTTTCTTGGAATTCAAGACTATAGAAGATTCATCTGAATCTGAAGAGGATTATGTTCCACCACAATAAGTCAATACATGGAGAAGAGGATCACACCCAAAGGGAAGGGGGATACATCCAAAAAACTCAGTCTATAGAGGGAAGTGACTTTTTATTTTTATTTTATTTTTTGAGGAAAGATGTGCCTTGGATAACCTAATTTTCTCATTGTTTGTTACTTTTATAATTATTATTAATAAATTTGGAGTAATGGATTTGGTTTCCAAATCCATGACTGAGTTGTTTTCTCAATATAAATATATATAATTATAAATAAATATTTATTAATAAATATTTATTTAATAACAAATATATTTAAATATTTGTAAATATGTATTTATAAATATAATTATAAATATATATAATTATAAATAAGTAAAAATAAATAATTAGTTATATAATTAAAAAATTATTAAAAGAATATTAAAATATTTATAAGTATGGGTAAAATAAAATTTAGTGAGGGAAAGCTAATGTTAAGGGTGAACTAAATTTAAGTATAGGAGAAAAGTTATGTAAGGGTAAACAGAAACTTATATAGGTTAAGTAAGGGTAATTAAGGGTAAATAGAGTTTAAGAAAGGGTAAAACAAAGTTATGTAAGGGAAAAATAAATTTATATAAGGGTAAAAATATTATGTGAGGGTAAAAAAATGTTATGTGAGGGTAAATAAAATCTATGTAAGTGTAAGATAATGTTATTAAGGGGGTAAATAATGTTAAGTAAGGGTAAAAAAAATTTATGTAGTGGTAAAAAATGTTAAGTAAGGTTAAAAAAAATTAATTATGGGTAAAAAATTTTATTAAGTGTAAAATAAATTTATGTAAGGTTAAATGAAAGATAAGTGAGAAAAATAAAAATTTATATAAGGGTAAACATAAGTTAATTAAGGTTAAAAACTTAAGTAATTGTAAAATAAAGATATATAATCTCAAACTAAATTTATGTAAGGGTAAAAGAAAGTTATATAAGGGTAAAATAAACTTAATTATGGGTAAAACAAAGTTATGTAAGGGTAAACTAATGTTAAGTAAGTGTTAACTAAAGATAAGGGTAAATAGATGTTAGGTAAGGATAAAGAAATTAAGTAAAGGTAAACAAAAGTTATGTAATGTAAAATAGAATTTAGTTAAGGGTAAAAACGTTATTTAAGGGTGAAATAAATTTAATTTAGTTAAAAAAATGTTATATAATGGTAAACTAAATTTATATAAGGGTAAAATAAAGTTATGAAATGGGAAACTAATGTTAAGTAAGGTAAAAATGTTATGAATGGGAATAATGAAGTTATATACGGGTAAAAAAAATTAATTAAGGGTAAACGGATGTTTAGTATGGGTAAAACAATGTTATATAAGGGTAAGATAAAGTAAAGGATAAATTGTAGTTAAGTAAGGCTAAAAATATGTTATTTATGGTTGAACTAAAGTTAAAAAAGTGTAATAAAATATTATTTAAGGGTAAAAAAATTATGTGAGGGTAAAATAAAGTTAATTAAGGGTAAAACAAAGTTATTAAACTGAAAACCAAAGTAAAGTAAGGGTTAATCAATGTTATTTAATGGTAATATAAAGTTAAACAAGGGTAAAAATATATATTTAAGTGTAAAAAAATTTAATAAAGGGTAATATAAAGTTAATTAAGTGGAAAAAAATGTTAATTATGGGTTATAAAAATTTATGTGAGGGTAAATAAAAGTTTATTAAGGGTAAAAAAAGTTAAGTAATGGTAAAAAAAGGCTATGTAAGGTTAAAATAAAGTTATATAAGGGTGAAACAATGTTATTAATGGGGAAAAAATGTTATTTATGGGTAAACTAAAGTAAAGTGAGGGTAAATAATTCTTATGGTATGGAGTTTGTAACATACCTTTACCTTCATTTAAGAATTTCGTATCTCAAATTCATTTCCCTCTTTATTTGGGTGAATTTTGGGCCTTCTGAGGGCATAGTTCATTTTATGGGAAAAATGAACTAATGTTCATGGATGTATGTTTGTTATAATTAATATATTCATGATATAAATGTGAAAAATGATTAATTGGATGTTCTTTAGGGTTCTGATTTACCTGGGGGACTTTTCTATGTGTCTGCAGAATCTTCTTTCTAGGAATTTTCATATCTTGAAATAGTTATAAAACATGTAACATTTATTGGGATGATTTGACAAACTATTGTAGAGAATAAAAATTTTACTCAATGTAAAAAAAATTCATCTTAGAATGGTCATTTCATGCTTTCTTAACCAAGTAAATTCCTTCTTTAATAAATATGATTTCTATAGATTTCACATTGTGAACCCAGGATTCATGTCCTATAATGTGCACTATGTGTAGGGTTTTATGAACTTCACATCTAATTCTATTTCATTCAATGTGATGGATCCACTATTGAATCCTAATAGATATCTCAGGTGAATTTTGGGATCTCAAATATTTCTAGGTTATTTTGTTTGACAATTGATCTTCATTTTAGTTATACTGAATCTCTCTAGGTAAGTGACCTTTTTACTTCATCATTTTCATTGGACACAGCAGTGAAATTGTTCTACATTTTCATATTCTTTGGTCATGTGGTGTTAATCCTTATTGATTATTTCTAGATCTGTTTTGTAATATTCCTCTGGAGGTAGAACTTTGTGTTGGTTGGAGTGTGGTGTGTGAGTTTCATGAGGTACATATTGTTTTGTCTTCCCTTCCAACCATTATTATTTTTTAATTGATTATATAATGTAAGGATTGATTCTAGGGCCTTAGTTTTTTTATTTTTATTCTTCCATGTTGGTGGATCTCATTGCGGGCATGTGAGGCTGAAGTTTGAGGATGGTGGTTTCGTATTTATCTAGTATTGTAAGAATCTTAATTTCTGTGGTTTTGATAAAAAAATTATAAATAAAATTGAATGATTGATTGATTTATTTATATGTGTGTGAAAATGGTTTTTGGTATAAATAATTTTTCCCATTATTTTGGTAAAAGAAAAACATATTTTCAAATAATTGTGAAATGGTTTTATAAAATGGTTTTTAATGCATGATTTTGATGAAATGGGTTAAAACTTTATCACATGGGAAGCCTTGGGTACTTAGTTGGAAGGTGTAGTAATAGGCCATGTCCGTTGATACTATTTGGGGGTTCACTCATGGGGTGATCCTATTCTCCCTTGGCTAGTTGTTCTATGGAATTGTTAGAACTATTGGTAGGTTTACTTGATAGGGTGTCTTATTCCTTCAAGACTCGATGCATGTATCTTGAGACTTGATGCACATGATTGCCTATGTTTGGGTATGAGTGTTGTGGATAGCCTGTCATATAGTGATCCTAAGTGTGATTTACCTATGCTTGTTTTATGTACTAATTTGTATTTTATATGATATGTGATATTCTTTGAAACTATTTTACCAGGATTAATTGGAAATGTGGAAAAGGGGTTTTATTTACCATTTTTTTTATATAATTATTTTTAACTAAATATCATGCCTTATTTTTATTAAAGTTGATAATTATTAAGATTTTTATACAGACTTATTATGGAACACCTGGGTGCTATCCTACTAATCCTATTTATCTCACACCATGTTCACCCCTTCAATGGTGCATAGACCTTGTTATGTCTTTCAATGCAAGGAAAGGTAAGGCATTGTAGTGAGGCAATGGGGTTTCTATTAGCTGTGTCTAGGTAGCTGGTGAAGAGATAGTGGGGGTTTCCCATTCTAACACATAGATTAGTTGTTTTTTTAGTTTTACTTTATTTTTGGACTTTTATCTTGGAGATTTTTTAGCTATATTTTATTTTTATCGATTCTTATGTTTCTTTTTTTCTATGGAATGTATTTATTATTTTTAATCTTCCCTTGTTTATTCATATTGTGTATATATATGAAATGTTTTCTAATTCAGGTTGGGAGAAATAATTCTCTGTGGTTGTTGTTGATACCTGATTACTAGTCTCCAACCTATTGGAATCATGAACACCCTTTGGGTATGTGTCAGGTCAGGTCGGGTACTAGGTTGTGAGGGTATCTGGGTCATCTCACTATATAGTATATTTATAAATGATATAAATAAATTTAAAAAATAACTCAAATTAATGATGTAAAAATTCTTGTATCCCCATAACAGACCTAAAATAGGTGTTATGGAAGTGGTGTGATTACTTAAGGAGAGATGAATGGAAAATAATCTCATTCCCACATATGTAGAAAAGAGATACACCCTATAATATGATGTGAATTTGCTCAACAACCTGTATAGAGGAATCTATATAGATGTGATAATATAATGAACACCCAATTATACCTATCATTCTGGTCAAGATCCTCATGTAATGGTTTGTACATTTTTTGTACCAAGGTGGTGGAGTGGTCTATACACAAAATTCCTCTAATCAATAATATAATAAATTAATATGTGTGTATAATATGTATATTATCACCAACATCATCAAGAATTATGGATAAGTTCTCATCAAGCTACCCCATGTGCAATCAGAAACCCTATAAGACACGTGGTATGATGATGATGTCAATTCCTAGTAGGTGATGAATGAGCACACACCAGTTTCTAATAGTTTCACCCATAACCTATTGTCTGTATATGGGTAGAATGAGTATATATTCTACATCCTCTAAAGTAATAGTCATATCCCCATTAGGGAGATTAAAGTTGTGTGTATAAGATCTCTATATCTCAACCAGTAAATTAATAAAATTATGATCAATAGTATTTAAGTCACACATGGTGTCTCCATAAAATCCATAACATTAAAGGTATGGAACAATAACTACTAGAGGTGCATCATCGTGAAAATGATGTGCATTCTGAATAGAAATATGTTCAATAGGTTATCGCACCAACATGTCGTGTGACACATACGACTACTAGGCATAAAATAGAGGCTCCTCTATCTAAATATATGAATAGTAAGTTATTAATGGCGACAACTATTTTAAACATGCATGGTTTTATTATTTGATCTAAAATATTTTTTAAGTTTCTAATTCTTTTCTTAAATTTAAATATATTATTTATGATATGTACTTGTTGTTATATTTAATTTATGTATTAAAATTATAAAACCATATTTCATTATAGTGGGATTGGTAAAATAATATATGCATGTTTACATCATCACATTTATTGATTATAATTAAAATATTAATTATATGTAAATTTTTTTACATTAACCAATATAGTTTATCAATAATTTTAACTGATATACTACTTCCCTATAAGTCTAGGTTAGCATGTCTTTGTGTGACCTTACTTGATTCATAAACCACACCTCCGTGAAGGTGCATGTTCACTGGGCCAAACCATATAATTTAAAATATGGGTCGACTTTGGCCTCCCTCTTGGTTTCATACTTGTCGTGTTTGGTAGAAGAGTGGGTGCATCAAAAGGGAAAAAATTATGAAATTCTCCCACATAAATTCATGGATTACTATATCATTCATTAACACTCTCTAGTAAATAAAATAGATCAATGAATTTCTCCCAAGATAAGCATACAAAATGGAATGTTATAATTACATGTGCATAAGGATAGTGTAATGATTGAAATTTACCAAAATAACATTATTTATGCTCCAGTAAAACAATAAGTATAAGACCACTATTACCAGTCATAGAATAATGAGACATAGTGACTACAAATTGACACTCTACATAGTCAAATAAAAGGACAAAAAATGTTGCAGCATCCTGAACAAAACTATCAATGTCACACTAAAAATGGTTACCATATCTAAACCCTTTGTTCAAACACTCTTCAACCTATTTTCCCCTTCCCAAAAAATAATTTATAGTGTGATAGAAGGTATCTTGTACAAAATCTACTATTTAAATTTAAAACATTATATTAATATTATATTATAATTTTGGGTATTTTAATTAATATATAATCTAATATTCCAAGTTGATTATGATGGGTAATTTTCAAATTCCCTTGAAAACCCTATTTACATATTCTATGATGTTGGTCATCATATTTCCATATCACCTCCCATTATCATACGTTGCCAACCATTTATGCTCTGTATTTTGCATCATGTAATCTTAGAGTATAGGATTAGGTCTGAGAATATATTCAAGATGCCCATACATTATTTGTTATTGAAGCTCATATGCTAACAAATAAGAACTAACCCGAACACATATTATTATAACTACTACAAAAAAATTTCAAAGAAAAAAAGATATTTATACCAATTTTATGATTACTTATTAATTATAATTAATTATTTATTTATTATTATTAATTAGTATTTATAATTAGTAATTATAAAAAATTATTAATTATAATTACTAATTACTATTTGAATTTATAATTATTTATTAATTCGTTAATTATTTGTTATTAATCAATTAATAATTAAATAATAATTACTTATTAATAATTATTTACTTAAAAAATTAATTCTATTATTAAATAATTAAGTAATCATATTTAGTCAATTTTTAATTTTTCATTATGAATTATATCAGTTGGTAATGTTATTTATTAATTATTAACTAATAAAGTTAATTATTATTCATATTTATAATCATGTGAATTCCTAATCATATCAATTAATTATTAATTTATTAGTTATTTACTAATCAAACATATTATTTTTATTGATAATTTTAATTAATTATTAATTATAAATTGTTGTCAAAATATTATTGGTAAATTAGTAATTATTATTAATTAATTTATAATTATAATTTATTTATTATTACATAATTAGTCATTCAAATTAATTAGTCATTATAATTAGTAGTTATAATTTCTTATCAATTAAATATTAATTTGTTATAATTAATTATTAATTACATATTTATTACTTGTTATTAATTATTTACTAATTAAAATTTAATATATTATTAACAATTAATTAATCCTAACAAATTGTAATTACTATTTAATTTCTAATAAGAATTTAATAAATAATAATTACTTTCAATATATTATTTTACTAACAAAATACATATATTTAATAAAAAAATTAAACTATATAAACAAAAAATTAAAGGACTACCTAAATAATGAATATTAAAATAAATTAAATTACTATCTAAATATATATATATAACATTAAAACAAATTATAAACTATATATTAAAAAAAATTGGGTATGAAAATTACAATACTAGTTATATGACATTAGACGTGAAAATTAAACAAATAGCTAAACAAATTAAACATGCGAATGAAATTACTATCTAAATAAATTGGACAAGAAAATTAAATGACTGGATAAATATAAATAAAATTTTCATGAAAATTTTAACATTTATATTAAAAAACACTACACCA
This sequence comes from Viscum album, assembly GCA_963277665.1. Lineage (NCBI taxonomy): Eukaryota > Viridiplantae > Streptophyta > Magnoliopsida > Santalales > Viscaceae > Viscum > Viscum album. Next base: position 426,394,358 of record OY728134.1, read on the forward strand.
AATTATATAAAAATTAATACCGAAAAATTTAAAAGATCAAAAAAAATTGAAGAAAGCTTTAAAGGAGCATTGAATTGGGAGAGGGTGCTTCTAATTAATAATGGGAGGTATGTTGAGTGATTTGGGGGGTCCCTTTTATTTGGAAATTTGATTAGGGCACCCCATGAATTGGCACAATTAGTATTTTTATTTGAAGGAATTGAGCAAATTGATGTGGTGATCTTCCCTCAAAATTCTTCCCCAAAGTGCCAATTCAAGTGGTGATATGGGGTTCTCACCAAAAATAAATTTAATTTTGCGATATTCTAGATGACATCTCAAGTGTGATTTCTTATGGTGCTTGATAGTCACATTTACCAAAAATAAACCTTAACCTTAATTAATTAAAAAAAATTCATTGAAAAAATTTTGCTAAATGGAGATATTGGCTACCCATATGATCACTAAAATATTTTCCCAAATTTCATTATTTTTTTACCAATTGCACAGGCTGATGAAACCAAGTTTTATTTTTAATAAAATCTATATCCTGAGGGTGTAATTTTTATTAAATAAAAGATAAAATCAATCTCTAAATGGTGGTCGACATTTAATTTTTTAATTTAATTATGTCTTATATATTATATAATAATAATAATGTTGATATAATTAATAATTAATCATCATCATCATCATTGTTATTATTTTTTGTTCTTTTGTTATACATATTATATATAAAATTATATATCAATTATGTTGTACCATTTACTGATGTACCATATATATGTTTGTTATTAACATTATCTATATATAAGTTTAATGAGAAATTATTTCACTCATAAATTATAAAACTTGATAAAAATTTGTAATTATATATATAATTGATAATGTTAATAATTTTCTAAAATTATGATTATTAATGTTATTTTTTTTATGACCACCACCACAACTATTATTTTTTATATAATTATTAATACAAATATGCCTCTATAGAACATATTAGTAGAAGGTTCCTTGTAGTGTCTTAAGCAGGTTTCACATTTGATTCACCACACACTCTTTATTATATGATTTTGTTTGATGTTTTCTTTTCATTTTCTCCCTCACTATGTTGTTTCCTATTCTTATTCTTATTCAACCATCAAAACAAGCTTTATATTCTTCCTCTCCTTATTAACTCCTATAAAATCATGGTAAAAGTAAATTTCAGTGTAGATTATCGCATGCTCGCCACTCAGTAAATATTCACTTATCAAGCATCACTGGTCAATCTTCTCCTCACTTCTTTTTGGATAAAACTTGTTTTTTGACACTGTAAGGCATCAACAATACACTACAGGAAAAATGGGTATTTTCAAAGGTTCATTTGTGATGGGACCCCATCACAAATGACCCGTTGTAGAAAACGATGTCACAAATACTTTTTTTGGGATGATCTTTCACAAAAAAAATGTATTTGCGACGGGAAATTCTCCCATCGTAAATAGTTTCACCGAGTTTTTTAAAAAAATCATTTGAGACGGGCCCGTCGCAAATATTATTTGCGATAGGAAAATATACCCATCGCAAAAAATATAAAAAAAATATAAAAAATTTAATATTTAAAAAATTAAAAAAAATATTTATAAATACTATTTGTGGTGAGAAAATATACTCATCGTAAAAAATATAAAAAATTTAAAAAAATATTATTAAAAATTTTAAAAAAAATATATTTATAAAATAATATGAATAAAATAATATTAATATTAATAATAAAAAAATAATATTAATAAAATAATAATAATATAAATAATATTTATATAATAATAATAATAATAAAATAATATTATAATAATAATAATAAATAAATAATAATTTTAATAAAATAATAAATCAATAAATAAATAATAAAGTAGTAAAATATTAAATAAATAATAAAATAATAAAATAATAAAAAACACAATATTCGCAACAATATAAAAACTCACAAAACCATGATTGAGACATCACATGTACTTCATCATCTACTGGTGTTGCTGCTCCAGTAAACGACACATCTTCTCCTTACACTACTGTCGTTGCTGTCATTGACACATTACATTATGTCTCCCCCAGTATATATCGATCACAACGTGTATCAGATTAAAGTGGGGTTGATTCGTACACATCCCAAAGTCTCAAAACAGTCCTAACTTCCAATGTAACCATGTTTCCATTTTCATTCTATGTCGAACTAATGACACTACATATTAACTCAATTTTCATAGTCGATTTTGTTTCCTGTTGTTGAAAGTCAAAAGAGAAAAATAAGGTCATGTTCCCATTAATCATGAGGAATCACCACAATGGGAACATGATCTTCCTTTACTATCATGTCCTTCAAAAATGAGAAAGGTTTTTCAGTTAACAACATGAAATCAATATGTAGTGCTTGCAGTTTGACAAAGAAAGACAATGAATATGGAAAACGTGGTTACATTGGCAGAAAGAATCATTTTTTCTATTTTGTGGCATGTTGCAGATAGTTGAAAACAAAACATGACTTCCCTCATCGCTTCCTCCTTCAACTCAGGTTAACGCGGTGACTCTTCTAGTGCTCAGTGAGATCTGGTGGTGAATCCTTGGTTTCAGTGGCCCTTCATGGACTCGGGTTGTCTCAACCTTGCACCGTTGCTGGCCTACCCTAACTAGATTCATTCATCGCTGGATAGGGTCTCCCATGGAGGAGCGGTGTCAGTTCGTGACCAAGCTTCCAGATCCAGTGGCATGAGGTCTTCACCTAATCTCTAGTGTGTGCAGTTGGTTCTTCGATGTGGTCTTCGATTACATTATGGCTGGCGACGATGAGATATGGGAATCGGGTCTCTTTCTAGCATACTGGTGATTTCTTCTGCTTTCATTTTTTACAGTCATTTTAGTTTGGGATGCACTGGTTTGCGTTTTTGAGTCTGTGCGATGGTGTTGGCTTTTCTTTTTGTTGATTCCTTGATTTGGTGTTGAATTTCTTGTTCTTTGACTTCCACGAACCTGTTGCACTCGACTTCCTCCGGCTGACAAAGCCACAAATTTGATGTTGATATCTCTATTTTATTTTTAGTTGACAGCATGCTTGTTATTTGGTTTCTGTTTGATTTTTCTTTGTGCTCTTGTCTGATTTTGGATGGAAGGAGGTCAGTGATTTCTGTTTGGTTTTGGATGTTCGATGTTGGGAGTTGGATTGGTGTGTTAGTGTGATTATTTTGATGAAGGAGGACTGGTTTTGTAGAATTTTTATGTTTTCACTTTGGGTTCGAAGCAATTGTTCTGAATTTGGAATTTGGAAGGCTTTTTCCAGACTTTCTACAAGTATTTCCTCCAAAATAGGATAAGATCAGGTGTTTTCACCATGCATGACTATCCAGATTTGAAATTTTGAGAGAGTATAGATCCACCATTGGTACCGGGCCCATGCATTTTTGCAAAGGACATCTTGCTAAATAGTCATGCATTAGTGGAGGTTTTTTGTACTGATGATTATGCTGGGGAGGTTTATGTCTTGTAGTTTAGTTCTGGGCTTTGAACTTCAATTTTTGTTGATGTATTTATGTCCTTGAAGTCTTTTGAGGTTTTCCCCCGTTTTTCATTAAAATGGGGTTTTTCCAAAAATTAATAAAAATGTAGGCCTTCGGGCCATTTAGTCTTAATGGTTGTATTCATTTTTCATGAATTTTCTAATTACCGTTATTTATTAGTATTTCTTACTAATTATTACTATTTATTATTATTTATGACTATTTATAACTATCTATCACTATTTTTTACTATTTTTTACTAACTATTACTATTTATTACTAATTATTATAATTTAAGCCTATTTATTACTAATTATTACTATTTATTAGTAATTATTGCTAATTATTACTATTTATTATTGATTATTACTGATTATTACTAATTATTACTAATTATTACAAATTAATCCTAAATATTACTATTCATTACTAATTATTACTAATTAATTCTAATTAATTCTAATTATTCATAATTATTACTAATTATTACTATTTTTTACTATTTAATACTAATTATTACTAATTATGACTAATTATTACTATTTATTACTATTTATTACTATTTATTACTATTTATTACTAATTTTTACTAATTATTACTAATTAATCATAATTATTAATAATTAATCCTAATTAGTCTTAATTATTACTATTTATTATTATTTATTACTAATTATTTCTAATTATTACTAATTATCATTGTTTATTATAAATTATTACTAATTATTACTAATTAATCATAATTATTACTAATTAATCCTATTTATTATTAATTATTACTATTTATTATTATTTATTACTATTTATTACTATTTATTACAATTTATTACTAATTATTACAAATTATTACTAATTATTACTAATTATTTCTATCTACTATTAATTATTACAAATTATTACTATTTATTACTATTTATTACTATTTATTAATATTAATGACTAATTTTAACTAATTATTAATATTTATTAATATTTATTACTAATTATCACTATTTATCACTATTTATTACTAATTATCACTAATTATCACTATTTAGTACTATTTATTACTATTTAGTACTAATTATTACTAATTATTACTATTTATTAATATATATTACTAATTATTATTATTTATTAATATTTATAAAAAATTATTACTAATTAATCCTAATTATTACTATTTATTACTAATTATTACTAATTATTACTAATTAATCCAAATTAAACATAATTTTTACTAATTTTTACTAATTATTACTAATTATTACTAATTATTACCATTTAATACTATTTATTACCATTTATTACTATTTACTAATAATTATTACTATTTATTACTAATTATTACTATTTATTAGTATTTATTACTATTTTTTACTAATCCATCCAAATATAAATTTTTATTATAAAGCCACTTTAAGGGAAAGTGGGAATCCATATTCCACAAAACAAGAACCGCTACGTGCTAAAAGAGCTCACAAAATTATTAAACACCAGACTAAGATTATTTGAGCTAGAAACTCTATATAATTTCCAATGTAGAGTACTAATCTGGATGTTTGGATCCTCCCTGATAAGTTCTTCAAGGTAAGTAACCATTTTGTCCATTGGCTAAATGAATTCCTCTAAGGCGATTTCCCCTTGATTAAAGCCTCAGGCGATGATTCGGTCTTGCTTGTCTATCAAAGCTTCTTGCTCTTCCAAGACCTCTACTTGCAACCTTCTTTCATAGATTCTTAAAATATTCTAATTTGAGGCGTTGGGCTGAAGGAATTCCTCTATCGTTTCTTCCTTGGAGTGGAATATGAGCCTCAAACACTCCTCTACCTCTTCTTCCATCACTCTTGGTTCTCTGCTTGGATCACCCCTTTCCCCGACTTGTAGGCCTTTGCTTTCCTTGCAGCCTCTATTCTTGGCCGACCTGGTTTCCATCGATTTAGAAAGGTAAGAATAGTATTTGTGTCCCTTGGGTTTTTTCCCCTGGGCCACAATGCATTTCCCTGAGTCATGCTTTCCTTTTTGCCCCTTCTTCCTTCTTGGGTTGTGGGGACCTTTTCCTTGGAAACGGTCAAAACTGTCCACTGAGAGTTAGCTATAACTGTCATTTCCGGAATCATTTTCCTCATGTGTCAATGTTTGGTCTTGGACCTCCAGACCTTCAAAATGATTTTTCAACTCAAACCCTGGGGCTTCTTTGAGAGGCCTCGGCCTGCACAGAAAATCTACCTTGCCTGTTTTAGCCTCCATGCCATTCTTATTTTCCTCACTTCCAAACTTCTTGATGAAAGAGGACTGGGGAATGGAAATGTTTAGGTCCAAGGGACCTAAGACACTAACCCCATCCTATCTTCCTTGTCCACAAGACCATGTAGTAGCAAGCAAGAAGGACTTTCCCTACAATGGAAATACAGAAGGCTCAGCCTCCTATCTATATTCACTCACCTAGATAGCACTACATGACATTTCTGAAGTTGTGGGAATCTTGTTTCCTCATCCCATGAATTGCAATTGCATGTAGGAGTCCTCCCAGCCCTGACCTTGAGGGCCCCTAGGGCTGTGGACATCACTGGCGGACAAATTCACCACTCCATCATCAATAGTGCCAGCGGAGGCTGGGTGTTTCACCTGATCCACACTCAAGGAGACCTCCTTATCCATTCCATCCTCCATCCCTACCTCCACTCTACCCACCTGTAAGGGGTTGATCCCTAGATCGTTTCGTAAGCGGCCTAGGACATCCACGACCCACGACTTGGGTGCCTTTGCCTTAACATCCTTCACTACAGCTGGTGGCACCGAAGTAGGGTACTACCTAAGTTGACCCTCTCAAGAACTACCTTCTGAAATAGACCTTAACACCTCACTTGTGTAGCTTTGAATCATGTCTAGTACCCCTTCCTCTGAGACTACCCCACATGCCTCCCCTGACCCATCCAAACTTTCCTGAGTCTATTGGACCACACCGGGGTCGACCTGCAACTTCGACCCTTCTGGGTGAGGAAACAACATTTGATGAGCTCTTAGCCAATGAGACAATCCAAGGACAAGATGTCCTAACCGTTGACAGCCTAAGCAGTATACTAGCCAAGAATCGAAAACCACCCGTTGTTTCGATTGGAATTCATCTCTAATCAAAATCAAAATCCAATCTGTGGGAGGCTTTGAAACATCAGCCTCAACACAGACACGGGGGGAGATAGGGTGACATACCGCCGAAGTCTTACTATTATAGAACAAATATCTACCAACCAAGTTCCCAAAAATTATTAAAATTGAGGGTTTTTGAAAGGGAGGTGGAAATTCTGGGAAGCTTACCCACACCGCTATCTTCGGCTCATCCTGGTTCATGTTTAACTCAAAGTACAAGTGAAGGATGTAGAAACTGCAACCGTGGAGAGATCGAGGAGTGCTAGACCAAGCCGCAACAAGATCAGTCTCCGAGGTGAAGCGTATCATCAAATGGCGCTGGTCGAGCAGACCCACCATCGTGCGATCATGAAGACCCTAATAATCAAACATGAATTTTTCAAAGGCATCAATTAAAGGACGACGACCCCTGAAACGCACCACCAGCGTCATCCTGTAGAGATCCAAAGCAGCGTTGAATTCCTTCATGGAAATCACAAGCTGTGGCGAAACCTTTGTGGAGATCGGGAACCTTAGGGCATAGAGGAATCACCAAAAAGGGGGGAAGAAAGTCAGTATTGGTGAAAGGTAAGAAGTTCTAGAAGTTTCCCCCTCCCTCAGCCTGGGAGGGAGGGGTCGGCACATCAGGCCTCACCGCTAGGGCTTCGCCATTGTTGTCACTCCGGAGAGGCAGTCACCACTTCTCCAATATTTATTACTAATGATTACTAATTATTACTATTTACTATTAATAATTACTAAGTATTACTAATTATTACTAATTGTTACTAATTAATCATAATTATTACTTGTTAATCCTAATTAATACTAATTATTATTAATTATTACTATTTATTACTATTTAATACTATTTATTACTATTTATTACTATTTATTATAAATTATTACTAATTATTACAAATTACTATTAATTATTACTAAGTATTACTAATTATGAATAATTATTAATATTTATTACTAATTATTACTAATTATTACAATTTATTACTATCAATTAATATTTATTACTATTTTGTACTAATTATTGCTAATTATTACAATTTATTAATATTTATTACTAATTATTACTATTTTTTAATATTTATTACTAATTATTATTTTTTATTGATATTTATTAAAATTTATTACTAATTAATACTATTTATTACTATTTATTATTAATTATTACTATTTATTAATATTTATTACTAATTATTACTAATTATTTCTAATTATGACTAATTACTTCTAATTATGACTAATTGTCACTAATTATCACTAATTATTACTAATTATCACTAATTATTACTTCTAATTATGATTAATTATCACTAATTATTACTTCTAATTATGACTAATTATCACTAATTATTACTCATTATTACTAATTATTCCTATTTACTATTAATTATTACTAAGTATTACTAATTATTAATATTTTTTACTAATTATTACTAATTATTACTAATTATTACTATTTGGTACTAATTATTACTATTTATTAATATTTATTACTAATTATTACTATTTATTAATATTTATTACTAATTATTATAAGTTATTTCTATTTATTAATATTTATTACTAATTAATCCTAATTATTACTATTTATTACTAATTATTACTAATTATTAGTAATTATTACAAATTATTACTATTTATTAATATTTATTACTAATTATTACTAATTATGACTAATTGTCACCAATTATTATTAATTATTAATAATTATTATTATTTATTAATATTTATTACTAATTATAACTAATTATGACTAATTACTTCTAATTATGACTAATTATCACTATTGACTATTAAATAAATAATAATTACTATAACTATTAATTCATAATAATTAATACTAATCATACGTAATTATTTGTCAAAATAATATTGTAAAATAAAACGATCTAATTCTAATTTAATTTAAATGTAGCTAATTAAAAATAATTATAACTAAAATAAAATAAAATAAAATAACTAAAAAATAAAAGAAATAGATAAATACCTTAAAATTGAAGCTTTCAGAGGATTAAAATTGAAGCTCTCAGAGGATTTAAGCCGTGAATGATATTCTGATTTAAAACTTTAAATTTTGAAAAATTTTGAGAAAAAAATGCAAGTAGAGAATGAGAGGGGTGGAGAAAGGGGTTAAAAGATAGAAAAAATGGATGGGGTATATATAGGTTAGATTTGTTGTGACGGGATTATTTGCGACAAGTATCCCATCACAAATAGTAATATTTGTGATGGGACCTGTCGCAAATACCAAGTAGCCGACATACTATTTTCGACGGGATTGACCTCCGGTGAGGCTGGGAAGTGGGCTGCCCGTTGACCTTAGGGTTTACCCTCCAGTGGGGGTTGGGCAGTGGGTTACCAATTGACTTTAAGGTTTACCCTCCAACGGGGCTGGGCAGTGGGCTACCCGACGACCTCTTAGGGTTTACCCTCCAGGTGGGCTGGGCAGTGGGTTACCCGACGACTTCGTTCAGACTCAACCCTTTCTATGAGGCTAGTCAGTGACTTTTCTCCCTAATTACCGGAGCGGGACCCTTGGTTGTACGGTTCAGTGATGAGAGAGCATTGGCGTGCGAGACTTTTGGGCATCAGTAATGGATATCCTTAGAACTGTTGGCAACTTTTCCTGGGCTGATATTGGAGATAGAGATCCCATTACACACTCGTTCGAGTTTCTTATTGAGCATATATATATTTATACACCCTAATTTTTTTCCCACTCCTTGGGTTCGGTTACTCTCCTTCTAGAAGGGGCAAAGACATATGGGGTATGCCACGTGCATTCTGTATCTAGATCCTCTTGGATTGGACGAGTCTACTCCCTTTTTTGTTGGGTTGAGTTACACTCTCTCTATTGTACTCTTACCCTGTTCTTTGTTCTGTCTAATGCTCACCATTTTAGTACCTGCTTTGTTTCTCCCTCGAGATTTCGGGGAATCCTACTAAGTATCTTTATACTCACCTCAGCTTGTTCTTTGCCCATACTGGGTGTGCCCTTGCAAACGATGGATAGGTCGATCGAGACTACAGAGGAGCATAGAGGACACAGCAGCTTGGGATGTGTTCGGTGGTCGTAGTAGGATTTTCAGGTGTGGGACTCACCAACTATTTACTTTCGTTTACCTGTTGCCGGGTTGTGGCGTCTTTCTAGTTGGGCGGGTGTTTTCCCCTTTACTGTTTAGTTTACTTGTCAGTCCACTTTTCAACACTTTACTTGTTCTGTTTTTTAGGGGTCGATGCATGCTTTTTGGTTGGGATATTGTAGTTCGTACTTTTGTTTCCTTTTTACTCTATGCTTCTACTTTGAGTGGGTTGTGTGTGTGTGTAGGTACTTAGGCAAAGGCCTCCCAGATATTGTTACGCCTTCGGTGCTTGTCTCCAGCCCCTGGACTATGGAGGCAGGCTTGTGGTAGTTGCGGCTCGAGACCGGTAGGGTCGGATCATGAAAAAGTGGTATCAGAGGTGGTTCGTTCCTTGGGGCATTGTTCGGATGTCCCTAAAAAGGAATTGGTTGAGTTTTGGGGAAATAGTGTCGACGTGTCTCGAGAGCGGCTCTCGGGTCAGGGAGTCCAGTGATGGTGTGGCGACCGACGTATCCATTCATGAGGACCTTGATTACCCGTTTGTCGACTCGGTGTGCTGAGACACTTCTTGTAGGGAACATTGGTTTGTGCATCATATAGGATTGAGTCTTTGACTATCCTTCTTGAGTCATCTCCCCTTCGTTGTTGATATATACGCTCATTTGACTGTCGTACTCCTTGATCGAATTCAGGATGTCTCTGCGATGATAGCCAGCCAGGATACTAGCTTCGGTTCATGATGACGATTTCGTGAGTGACAAGGCCTCAGTTCCAGGCCCATCATACAATTACCCTTTCTCCAGGAGGACAGGTAGCAGCACCTCCACCTGTGGAGTAGAAGATAGAACCGGAAGAGAAGGCCGATGACGAGTGCAGGCTGGGCACGCTATGTGAGTTCCAGCATTAGAGACCACTGAGGTTCCACGGTTAGCCCTACCCTCAAACAGTGAAGGTTTGGCTAGAGTCGGTGGTTCGCCTCTTCAGGCTTCTTCAGACACTGACAGGTTAGATGGTGGCTTTGACAACCAGTCTTTTCATTTTCTTTCTTTCCACCAAGAAGTTTGGCGTTAGTAGAGCCAGGGTTACTCATATTCATGATGATCTGGTACTCTCATGGGATGACTTATAGCAGCTGTTTCGTGAGGAGTACTACCCCTCCTACTAATGCTATATACGGTTTCAGGAGCTGCTGGAGCTTCAGCAGGGAGTGATGGCAGTGGCGGAGTACACGACTAGGTTCGCAGACCTTACCTGGTACTCTTTGGACATTGTACATGATGGAAACTTCCAAGAACATAAGTTTGATTGAGGTCTCTGTAGAGGATATTCGTGCCAGCGTAGTGCCCTTGTGCATCCTCACCCATCTCAGGGTGCTAGAGCAGGCACTAGTGACAGAGAAATTTTTGTCAGAGGGACGTCGATTGGTAGGGCCTCGGCATTGAAGGTCTCCCCTTGATGAGACTCAGGAACATGATCAGGGATAACGTAGAGCATCGAGATAGCCCAGGGAGGACTAGTGCTATGATTGTGATGTGCGAGGTCACGTGGCGTGAGACTACTCAAGAAAATGTGCTGAGTTTTTTCAGATAGTTGGTAGATGCACCGCCACGATAGAGGCGGTGTCATAATTAGAGAACTACCAGGTGAGGACAGGGTCATCCCCAGGGAGGCGGTGTTGACAGAAGAGCAGTAAGAACTGTGGTGGCAGACGACGTTTCGAGGTCCTTCCACCACTTTGCGGCCCATGTCAGGCTCAGGGAGCTGATAGACGGGGCTACGGGCCGCTGAGTGCTATGGATGTCAACAAATCCTACATCGCATGAGATGATAAGAGTTACACTCTGTGGATTTTTCTACTTTTCTCAGTAGAACTTTATAGATGTTGTGTGAGGTACTCTCTTCGTCTAAATCCTTGTTCGAGGGGTTAAAGAGGGTGACGCAGGGCGTCGGTGTAACCCTGTGTTGGTGTTGTTCGACGTAGCTTTGAATGCATGGGAAAGAGGGGTTCTTCCCCCACTGAGATGCGTTTTTTTGAGCGATCAAACACATGAGTGAGATTCAGTACCACCCAAATTGGATAGTATTGAGGTGTGGTGGATGATTCCCTCTGACATGTGCATTCATGGCGGGGTTGTGTGGTGGAGTGTCAGAGTTGGTTCTGCATTTTCCAGTGGGACTTTTTTGCTTGACCTCCCTTTTCTTGAGGTGCCACTTGTGGGTTTGGCAGAGTGCCTATTTTGGGGATTACTCTCCTTCCAAGCGGGCCAAAGGCACGTGGGGTATGCCACATTTTTTCTGTGTCTAGCCTCTGGTGGTTGGATGAGTTTTCCCACCTGCCCTTCTTGTTTGTACCTTGCATGCTCAACGTCAATCCTGATACCATTATCAAGTACAGGTTGAGGTGATGGAAACCCCATAAATAGAACTACGTGCTTCACTATGTGGTGCTGGTGGTGGTGGTCCTTGCCCTGAGAATGTGGAGACATTATCTTCTGGGAGAGCTCTTTGTGTTTACTCAGACGACCAGTGTCTTAGGTGCGTCCTCACCCAGAGAGACTTAAACCTGAGACGACGGTGCTGGTTAAAATTTCTACAGGACTATGTTTTTGAGGTAGTCTATGTTCTAGAAAAATGGCAGTGTTGTAGCAGGTTCCCTTACCAGAAAGTCCTTGACTCGTCAGGTGCCGGAAGTTTTGTGGTAGTTAGCTTCCCTGCAGTTGGCCCTGTTGGACCAGGAGGGTGCAACTTTTCTTCAATCGATGGTGTTGACTCATCCACTTCTTGAGCATGTAAGAGAGTCTCGGTTGTGATGCACCGACTATGAAAACTTGTGTGACCGGATATCCTTGGTTGTTTCACCAAATGGGTATTCTGAAGGAGGAAATCACAAGACCTTTTTTCAGGAACAAACTGTGATTTCAGTCGCGACATGGAAAGTAGAGTTTCGGCTGGGGAAGTCCCCCAAGTTTCTTTGGGCCGTTCGGGAATCATGTAATAGATTGAGAGGTTGCCTACCACCTTGCCCTACCCTCCCAATAGTAATACTGGGCGCACAACGTCTTCCACGTGTCAAATCTGATGAGGTGTGTGCGTGTTTCTACGCATGTCATAAAAGTAGCAGATCTTATGAGTACGAACCATCCCTTTGGTTCGCGTGTCATGCCAGCATGGTGTTGTGAAAGTTTTCTTAAGAGCGGGAGAGCTAGGTTTGATTTCGGTATCCCGAGTTCTTTTTCCTAGTTTTTCTTTTCGGAGACAAAATGCTTGAAAAAGATAATGATTTAGAGACCCATTGTTTTCCCTGTAAGACTTTGGAATATTTCTACATATATTTCCAGATCTAGGAACTGAGACGGTGTGTGATTCTGAGACCCGGTGTGCCCGGAATAAATTTTATAAAAACGTTTATTGTTTTTATACTATTAATTCAATGAAAAAGGGATATCTCTTAAACGGTTGATCATATCAAAAATCTGAGAACACAGATGGGTCCAAAATGTGATGTTTACCCTATGCGCGTCATAAAGCATGTCATCACGGGATGTTCGGACCCCTCTTTCTTTAGCGGTAAGTAAATGGATGAATTAATTTGTTAACTCATGCATTTACTAGCTCAAATACAATTAACTCTCAAACGGTAGCTCAGATAGGAAATCTGAGGGAACGGTTCCGTCCGGAGCATGTCGTTTACCCTAAGCAGGGTGTAAAAGTTGCGGGCGTGGGCCTTCTATGAGAAATGTCACCCAGGGGAAAATCATCATTTTGAAATAATGACTTAGTGATTTTTATCACTGGCGTTCCTTTCAAATAACTTTTTAATGAATTATCGGAATGGAAATCCGACACTTACGTTGAGTTTGAAATGGGGCGCTTTTCCTAGGCGCGATATAAAATGAGACGGCACGACAGTTTCAGATTTCGTGCTAAGCGGATTTTTCTATAAATAAAAAAATAGGAGTTCGGAGTTTGGGTTCTCCATTCTCCCTCCTCTCTCTCTCTCTCTCTCTTTCTCTCTCTCTCTCTCTCAACCATTCTTCATCGTTCTTCACCAAATCGAGGAGAGACCTCTGCCGGAACCTTGGAAGATCGAATTAGGAGCGTCGTGGACATGCCGCCAACGACGAACGACCGATTTGAGGTAGGCTTTCGGTTGATTTTCTGTTCCCTCATCAATTTATTGAGTTTTTGTCAAATCCCTCATTTTAAATTCTATAATTTTTTGAATTGGGATGATGGTCGAACGAACACGGCCACCATCTGAGCCCCGTTCTAAATCTCATTCTTGAGTGTTCTTCATCCAAAATTTTGGACTTGCCAAAACCGCGACGGATTGACGAGAGAAGGGCGACGCTGTGAAGATCCGACTCCGAGGATTCCGAAACTAGTTTCGGATCCTTTTTCTGACCACCGGAGTGGTTGGGGGACCAGCTGAAGGTTCGGCTCCGACAACGGGCAGTGGCCGGAGGTCGAACCGGAGGCGTGGCGGAGTGTATCAGTCGCTTTTAGGGGCACGGTGGAGGCTCGGGACCCGACGTAGGAGGGCCGGCGTGCGACGGACGGCAAACAAGTGGAGGCCAGAGGGTCCAGGCATCGGTCGAGCAAAGTCGGGCGGAGGCAGCAGCCGGTGCGGCGGAGCGGGGATCCCGGCCGGCTGCGGCGCGGGAGGCCGGCTTGCGGCGGTGCACTCGGTCGGCGGGGAGTCCAGGCGGTCACGGCGCGGGCGGCCTTTCGTGATTGGGAGGAAGCCCCGAGGCGCTGACCTCAGAGGGGGGGGGGAGTGGCGAACAAGTACCCGCAATACGCGGGTCCTATTGGTGAAGCATGCGGAAAGGGACCGGCCGCTCGGCTGGTCGGGGTGAAGAACCGGACCCTAGGGTCTGGTGGTGTTCGAGTGGGCCACGGCCAGCGGGCCACAACGGGCAAGACCAGACCCGCGGCTGAGCCGCGGGCCGGCGGTCTGGACCAGCCCAATTTTGGGCCCCCTTTTGTTCAAGGGGGATTATCTCCTAAAAGACGCGTCAAAGGACGCGCCGTCAGCGGCTGCGGGTTTGTGTCAGTGAGACAGACTTTTTGAATTGGGTTTCGTGGTTTTTGGGTTCTACGCCCGAAGACGGGTGACCCTAAATGCTTTAATTTAATAATATTAAATTATTATTAAAGTTTTCAACAGACATATTCGTGAGCCGTATGTCCGTTTGACGCGCCGTCAGAGCCACTGTGGCCCTGGAGTTGAGACTGCCCTTCCAAAGTTGGTTTGGAACCCTTGCAGTTTGGTTTCATTGCTCGGTGGCATGAAACGCTTAATGTGAATAATTAATTAATTAATTAATTATTCTTGCGTTGGACCTAACTCCTGTTTGGGATGCATGATTGATGCGATGTCAGTGGTAGCGTGACCCCAATCCTCGTGCGGACTTTTTGAAACACTTTTCAAAGCGTTCGGGTTGGAGACAAGGTACGGGCCCCACAGGGCCTGATTCACAATTTTTACAGTGAAACACCACTTTTTCACCCGACATCCGTTTGGGGTGTTTGAGCACTCGTTTCGTAGTGTTCCTCTGAGGGGATTGCGATGGCGCAATCCGCCCGCCTAAATTCGGGCCCGAGGCGTGGGCCCCATGAGGCAGCTTTCGGATGTATACTGCATTTTTATAACTTATGAATCATAAGTATTTTTAGGGAAAATGAATAGCCTACTCCTCGTGGTTATCTGTAAGGAACGCAATGATACGATCTGTGTGACGTGTTTTGGGGTCGAGGTGTGGGGCCCATAGGGCCATGTTTGCATAACAAGGGGAGTTGCAGCTTCTGCATCTGGAGTCCGTCTTAGGCGCCATCAGCGGAGTTGTGACCCTGGCATCGAGACGAAGTTTACCAGGTTGTTTTCAGGCATTGAATCCAGAGTTGAGGTGTGGTCCCCATGGGTCGTCTTTTAAGTTGTGTGCAGCATACTGTGCCTTTTTTATCTGACTTCCGTTAGGGGTGCATAAATAGTCATTTTGGCGTGTTTTCCTGAGAGCATCATGATGGAACAATTCGCCTGACCTTTTTTTCGGACCTAGGTGTGGGCCCCACGAGACTCTGTATGGGAATAAAGTGGTGTGGAATAACATCTTCGTTAGGAGTTTGTTTCATGCGAGTAAATAGTCTATCTCGCGTATTTTTACACAAGGATTGAAACGGTGTAATCATTTTGGGCATGAGGAGCCTATTTCTAGATCTCATTAAATTAAGAAACATGAATGGGAATTGGTCAGAGGTTCCTTTGACACACTCCGAACCAACACATGATAGCGATTTTAGTGAAACCCAGAGATGGTACGGGAAGTGCGGAGTTATTAGGCCAATTTTGGGTTTACCCTCCAATGGGGATGGGAAGTGGGTTACCCACCGGCGTATCTGGGTTTGCCCTCTATTGAGGCTGGGCAGTGGTTTACCCATTGACCTTAGGGTTTACCCTCCAGCAGGGCTGGACAGTGGGTTACCCATTGACTTTATGGTTTACCCTCTAGCGGGGTTGGGTAGTGGGTTACCTGACGACCTCTTAGGATTTACCCTCCAGCTGGGCTGGGCAGTGGGTTACCCGAAGACTTCATTCAGACTCAACCCTTTTTATGAGGCTAGTCAGTGAATTTTCTCCGTGATTACCAGAGTGGGACCCTTGGTTGTACGGTTCAGTGATGAGACAGCTTTGGCGTGCGAGACTTTTGGGCATCAGTAATGGATATCCTTAGAACTTTTGGTGACTTTTCTTGGGCTGATATTGGAGATAGAGACCCCATTACACACTTGTTTGAGTTTCTTGTTGAGCATATATATATGTACACACCCTACTTTTTTCCCACTCCTTGGGTTCGGTTACTCTCCTTCTAGAAGGGGTGAACATGCTCGGGGTATGCCACGTGATTTCCGTGTCTAGATCCTCTTGGATTGGACTAGTCTACTCCCTTTTTTTGTTGAGTTGAGCTTCACTCTCTCTATTGTACTCTTACATTGTTCTTTGTTCTGTCTACTGCTCACCATTTTAGTACCTCCTTTGTTGATCCCTCGAGCTTTAGCGGCATCCTACTGAGTATCTTTATACTCACCCTGGCTTGGGCTTTGCCCGTACTTGGTGTGCCCTTGAAGATGACAGACAGGTCGATCGAAACTATGGAGGAGCATAGAGAACACAGGATCTTGGGATTCATTCGGTGGTCATAGTAGGATTTTCAAGTGTGAGACTCACCAACTATTTACTTTCATTTACTTGTTGCCAGGATGTGGCACCTTTCTAGTTGGGCACGTGTTTTTCCCTTTACTGTTCAGTTTACTTGTTAGTCCACTTTTTAGCACTTTACTTGTTCTGTTTTTTAGGGGTCGATTCATGCTTTTTGGTTGGGATATTTTAGTCCATACTTTCGTTTCCTTTTCACTCTATGCTTCTGTGTTGAGTGGGTTGTGTGTGTGTGTGTAGAGGTACTTAGTCAAAGGCCTCCCTGAGATTGTTGCACCTTTGGTGCTTGTCGCCAGTCCCTAACCTATGGAGTCGGGCTTGGGGTAGTTACGGCTTGAGACCGATAGGGTCGGGTCATGAAAAATTGGTATCATAGGTGGTTCGTTCCTTGGGTTTTTGTTCGGGTGTCCCTAAAAAGGAATTGGTTGAGTTTTGGGGCAATAGTGTCGACGTGTCTCGAGAGAGGCTCTTGGGCCAGGGAGTCAAGTGATGGTGTGGCGGCTAACGTATCCATTCACGAGGACCTTGATTACTCATTTTTAAACTTGGTGTGCTAAGACACTTGTTTTAGGGAACATTGGTTCGTGCATCATATAGAATTGAGTCTTTGAATGTCCTTCTTGAGTCATCTCCCCATCGTTGTTGATATATATGCTCATTTGACCGCGGTACTCCTTGATTGGATTCAAGATGTCTCCGCGATGATAGCCAGCCAGGATACTAACTCTGGTTCATGAAGACAATTCTGTGATGAATGAGGCCTCAGTTCAGGGTCCATCATACGATTACCCTTTCTCCAAGAGGACAGGCAACAACACCTCCACCTGTGGAGTAGTAGATAGTACCGGCAGCGAAGGCCGATGAAGAGCACAGGATGGGCACGCTATGTGAGTTCCAGAATTAGATACTGTTGAGGTTCTATGGTAATCCCTACCCTCAGACAGTGAAGTTTTGGCTAGAGTCCTTAGTTCGCCTCTTCAGGATTCTTCGGACACTAACAGGTTAGATGGTGGCTTTGAAAGCCGGTCTTTTCTTTTTTTTCTTTCCACTAAGCAGTTTGGCGTTAGTAGATCCAGGGTTACTCAGATACATGATGAGTCGGTACTCTCATGGGATGACTTCTAGAATCTTTTTCTTGAGGAGTACTACCCCTCATACTAACACTTTATACGGTTTCAGGGGCTGCTGGAGCTTCATAAGGGAGTGATGGTAGTGGCGGAGTACGCGACTAGGTTCACAGACCTTACCCAGAACTCTTTAGATGTGGTCCATGACGAAAAATTCCAAGTACAGAAGTTTGAGCGAGGTCTCTATAGAGAAGATTCATGCCATCGTAGTGCCCTTGTGCATCCTCACCCATCTCAGGGTGTTGGAGCAGTCACTGGTGACAGAGAAATTTCTGTCAGAGGGATGTCAATTGGTAGGGCCTCGACGCTGGAGGTATCCCATTTATGAGACTCAGGAATATGGTCGAGGAAAACATAGAGCATCGAGACAGACCAGGTAGGACTAGTGTTATGATTTTGAAGTGTGAGGTCACGTGGAATGAGACTACTCGACCGAATGTGATGAGTTTTTCCAGATAGTTGGTAGATGCACTGCCACGATAGAGGCAGTGTCGTAATCAGAGAACTCCCAGGTGAGGATAGGGTGGTCCCTAGGGATGTGGTGTTGATAGAAGATTAGTAAGAACTGTGGTTGGAAGAATATGTTCCGAGGTTCTTCTACCACTAGGCGGCCCATGTCAGGCCCAGGGAGCTGACAGACGGGGCCACGGGTGGCTGAGTGCTATGGATGTCTACAAATCCTACATCACGTGAGATGATAAGAGGTATTCTCTATGGATTTTTCTAATTTTCTCAGTAGAACTTGTTAGACTCTGTGTGAGGTACTATTTTCATCTAACTCCTTATTCAAGGGGTTACCGAGGGTGACGCAGGGCGTCGGTGTAACCTTGTGTTTGTGTTGTCCGACGTAGCTTTGAATGCATGGGAAAGAGGGGTTCTTCCCCCACTGAGATGTATTTTTTTGATGTGATCAAACCCATGAGGGAGAGTCAGTACCACCCAAAGTGGATAGTATTGAGGTGTGGTGGATGATTCCCTCTAACATGTGCATTCATGGCGGGGTTGTGCAGTGGAGTGTCAGAGCTGGTTCTGTATTTTCCAGTGGGACTTTTCTGCTTGACCTCCCTTTTCTTGAGGTGCCACTAGTGGGTTTGGAAGAGTTCCTATTTTTGGGATTACTCTCCTTCCAAGAGGTCCAAATACACATGGGGTATGCCACGTTCTTTCCGTGTCTAGCCTCTTGTGGTAGGATTAGTTTTCTCACCTGCCCTATTCGTTGGTACCTTGCGTGCTCAATGTCAATCTTGATACCATTATCAAGTACAGATTAAGGTGATGGACACCCCATAAACAGAACTACGTGCCTCATTATGTGGTGCTGGTGGTGGTGGTCCTTGCCCTGAGAATTTGGATACGCTATCTTCTGGGAGAGCATTTTGTGTTTGCTCAGACCACCAGTGCCTCAGGTGCGTCCTCACCCAGAGAGACTTGAACCTGAGATGATGGTGCTGGTTCAAATTTCTGTAGGAGTATGTTTTCGAGATAATCAATGTTCCAGAAAAATGGTAGTGTTGTAGAAGGTTCCCTTAGAAAGAAGTCCTAGACTCGTCAGGTGTGGGAAGTTTCATGGTAGTTATCTTCCCTACCGCTGACCCTCTTGGACGAGGAGGGTGAAAATTTTCTTTAGTCGATGGTGTTGACTCATCCACTTCTTGAGCATGTAAGAGAGTCTCGGTTGTGATGCACCGACTGTGAAAACTTGTGGGACCAGATATCCTTGGGTGTTTCACCAGATGGGTATTCTGAAGGAGGGAATCACGAGACCACTTTCTAGGAACAAACCGTGATTTTGGTCACGATGTGGAATGTAGAGATTCGGCCGAGGAAGTCCCCCGAGTTTCTTTGTGCCGTTCGGGAATCGTGCAAGAACTTGAGAGGTTGCCTTCCGCCTTGCCCTACCCTCCCAATAGTAGGAGTGGGCGCACGACATCTTCAATGTGTCACAGCTGATGAGGTGCGTACACGTTCCTATGCATTTCATAAAAAGTAGCAGATCTTATGACTATGAACCATCCCTTTGGTTCGTGTGTTATTCCATCATGGTTTTGTGCAAGTTTTCTTAGTATCGGGAGAGCTGGGTGTGATATCTGTATCCTAAGTTATTTTTCCTAGTTTTTCTTTTCGGGGAAAAAAATCTTGAAGGAGGGAATGATGTAGAGACCCAGTTTTTTCCCTGTAAGACTTTGGAATATTTCTACATATATTTCAAGAGCTAGGAGCTGAGACGGCATGCGATTCTAAGGCCCGGTGTGCCCGGAATAAATTTTATAAAAATATTACGTGTTTTTCTACTATTCACACAATGAAAATGGAATATCTCTTAAAAGGTTGATCATATCAGGAATCTGAGACCATGGATGGGTCTGGAATGCGGTGTTTACCTTAGGCGCGACATAAATCATGTCGGCACGGGATGTTCAGACCCCTCTCTCTTTAGTGGTAAGTAATCGGATGAATTAATTTATTAATTCATTCATTTACTAGCTCAAATACAATTACCTCTCAAATGGTAGCTCGGATCGGAAATACAAGGACATTGTTGAGTCCGGAGCATGCCGTTTACCCTAAGAGGGGTGTAAAAGTTACGGGCGTGGGCCTGCTGTGAGAAATGTCACCCAGGGGCAAAATCATCATTTTGAAATAATGACTTAGTGATTTTTACTACTGGTGTTCTTTTCAAATAACTTTCGAACAAAGTCTTGGAAGGGAGATCTGACACTTCCATCGAGTTTGAAATGGGGCGCTTTTCCTAGGTGCGATATAAAATGAGAGGGCACGACAGTTTTGGATTCCGCGCTAAGCGGATTTTTCTATAAATAGAAAAATTGGAGTTTGGAGTTAGGGTTATCCCTTCTCTCTCTTCTCTCTCTCTCTCTCTTCCTCTCTCTCTCCCTCAACCGTTCTTCTCCGTTCTTCACCGAATTGAGGAGAGACCTCCTCCAGAACCTTGGCGGATCGAAGCAGGAGCGTCGTGGACATGACACCAACAACGCATGACCGATTTGAGGTAGGCTTTCGGTTGATTTTCCATTCCTTGGTCAATTTCTTGAGTTTTGGTCAAATCCCTCGTTTTAAATTCTATAATTTTTTGAATTGGGATGATGGTCGAACGAACACGGCCACCATCTGAGCCCCATTATAAATCACGTTCTTGAGCGTTCTTCATCCAAAATTTCGGACGCGCCAAAACCGTGACGGATCGACGAGCGAGGGGCGGCGCTATGAAGATCCCACCCTGAGGATTCCGAAATCAGTTTTGGATCCTTTTTCCAACCACTAGAGTGGTTGGGGGGCCGATTGAAGGTCTGGCTCCTGAAACGGGCGGTGGCCGGAGGTCGAGCAGGAGGCGCGACGGAGCGCGTCGGCCGCGTTTAGGGGCACGGAGGAGGCTCGGGACCCGGCGGAGGAGGTCCGGCGTGCGGCGGATGGCGGACGAGCGGAGGCCGGAGGGTC
Source organism: Viscum album (assembly GCA_963277665.1). Taxonomy (NCBI): domain Eukaryota; kingdom Viridiplantae; phylum Streptophyta; class Magnoliopsida; order Santalales; family Viscaceae; genus Viscum; species Viscum album. The sequence goes on from OY728134.1 coordinate 426,415,878, forward strand.
CGGGCGTCGGTCAAGCAGGGCCGGGCAAAGGCAGCTGTCGGCGTGGCAGAGCGGGGAGCTACGGCACGGGCGACCTGTCGTGGTCGGGAGGAAGCCCTGAGGCGCTGACCTCAGGGCGGGGGGGGAGCGGTGAACAAGGACCTGCAATAAGCGGGTCCTATCGGTGCGGCGTGCGGAAAGGGACCGGCCGCTAGGCCGGTCGGGGTGAAGAACCGGACACTAGGGTCCGGTGGTATTCGGGTGGGCCGCGACAAGCGGGTCGTGGCAAGCTAGACCGGACCTGCAGCTGAGCCGCGAACCGGTGGTCGAGACCGGGCCGACCAGTCTGGACCGGCCCAATTTTGGGGCCCCTTTTGTTCAAGGGGGCTTATCTCCTAAACAGCGTGTCCGTTTAATGCGTCGTCAACAGATGCGGGTTCATGTTAGTGAGACAGACTTTTTGAATTGGGTTTCAGGGTTTTTGGGTTCTGCGCCCGAAGACGGGTGACCCGAAACGCTTTAATTTAATAATATTAAATTATTATTAAAGTTTGCAACGGACATATTCGCGATCCAGAAGTTCGTTTGACGCACTGTCAGAGGTGTTGTGGCCCTAGAGTTGAGACGGTCCTTATAATGTTGGTTTGGAACCCTTGAGTTTTGGTTTCATTGCTCAGTGGCACAAAATGCTTAATGCGAGTAATTATTTATTTATTTATTTATTTATTTATTCTTGCGTCGGACCTAACTCCTGTTTGGGATGCCCGATTGATGTGCCGTCAGTGGAAGCGTGACTCCAGTCCTCGCATGGACTTTTTGAAATGCTTTATGAAGCGTTCGGGTTGGAGACAAGGTGTGGGCCCCACAGGTCTTGATTCACATGTTTTATGGTGAAACACCATTTTTCACCTGACATCCATTTTGGGGGTTTGAGCACTCATTTCTGAGTGTTCTTTCGAGGGGATTGCGACAGCACAATCCACCCGCCTAAATTTGGGCCCGAGGTGTGGGCCCCATGAGGCGGCTTTCGGACGTATACTGCGTTTTTACGATTTATGCTTAATATGTCCGCTCAAGTTAAATGAATAGCCTACACCTCATGGTTATTTGCAAGGAACGCAATGGTACGATATGCGTGATGTTTTTTGGGGTTGAGGTGTGGGCCCCACACGGCCCCCATTTGCATATTGTGGGGAGTTGCAGCTTCTACATCCAGAGTCTGTTTTAGGCGCAGTCAGCAGTATTGTGACCATGGCATCAAGACGAAGTTGACTAGGGTGGTTTCAGGCGTTGAAGCTAGAGTTGAGGTGTGGGCCCCACGGGCCATCTTTTAAGCTTTGTGCAGTGTACTGTGCCTTTTTAATCTGGCATCCGTTCGGGGTGAATAAATAGTTTTTTTGGCGTGTTTTTTCAAGATCATCGTGATGGTGCAGTTCACCCGACCTTTTTCAGGACCTATGTGTGGGCCCCACGAGACGTCGTATGGGCATAAAGTGGTGTGGAATAACTTCTTCGTTAGGAGTCCGTTTCAAGCAAGTAAATAGTCTATCTCACGTGTTATTTCGCAAGGATTGCAATGATGTAATTGGTTTGGGCGTGTGGAGCCTCTTTTAAGATCGCATTAAATGAGGAAACATGAAAGGGCATTGGTCGGAGGTTCCTTTGACGCACTCTGAACCAACGCATGGTAGTGATGTTAGTGACACCTAGAGATGGTACGGGCAGTGCAGAGTTATCGGGCTAGTTTTGGGTTTACCCTCTAGCAGGGCTGGGCAGTGGGTTACCCACCGGCGTATCAGGGTTTACCCTCTGGAAAGGCTAGGTAGTGAGTTACTCGTTGACCTTAGGGTTTACCCTCCAGCAGGGCTGGGCAGTGGGTTACCCGTTGACTTTAGGGTTTACCCTCCAGCAGGGCTGGGTAGTGGGTTACCCGATGACCTCTTAGGGTTTACCCTCCAACTGGTCTAGGCAGTGGGTTACCCGATGACTTCGTTAAGACTCAACCCTTTCTATGAGTCTAGTCAATGAATTTTCTTTGTTATTATCAGAGCAGGACCCTTGGTTGTATAGTTCAGTGATGAGATAGATTTAGCGTGTGGGACTTTCAGGCATCAGTGATGGATATCCTTAGAACTGTTGGCAACTTTTCATGGGCTAAGCTTGGAGATAGAGATCCTCCTACACACTCGTTTGGGTTTCTTGTTGAGCATATATATATATATATATATGTTTACACCCTACTTTTTTTCCCACTCCTTGGGTTCAGTTACTCTCCTTCTAGAAGGGGCGATGATATGTGGGGTATGCCGTGTGATTTTCGTGTCTAGCTCCTCTTGGATTGGTTGAGTCTACTACCTTTCTTTTTTTGGGTTGAGCTGCACTCTCTCTATTTTACTCTTACACTATTCATTGTTCTGCCTACTTCTCACCATTTTAGTAACTCCTTTGTTTCTCCCTCGAGATTTCGGGGCATCCTAATGAGTATCTTTATAGTCACCCCTACTTGGGATTTTCCCGCACTTCGTGTGCCCTTGTAGACAACGGACAGGTCGATCGAGACTACAGAGGAGCATAGAGGACACAGGAGCTTGGGCTACATTTGGTGGTCGTTGTAGGAGTTTTAGTTGTGAGACTCACCAGCTGTTTACTTTCATTTACCTGTTGTCGGGTTGTGGCACCTTTCTTGTTGGGCATGTGTTTTTCCCTTTACTATTCAATTTACTTATCAGTCCACTTTTCAGCACTTTACTTGTTTTGTTTTTTATAGTTCGATGCATGCTTTTTGGTTGGGATATTTTAGTACGTACTTTGGTTTTCTTTTTACTCTATGCTTCTCCTTTGAGTGGGCTGTGTGTGTGTGTGTGCAGGTACTTAGGCAAAGGCCTCCCTGAGATTGTTATGCCTTTGGTGCTTATCGCCATCCCCTGGCCTATAGTGGTGGGATTGGGGTAGTTCCGGCTTAAGACTGGTAGGGTCAGGTCGTGACAACCCTTCTCGCGGTTTGGCGTGTAAGTTGCGCTAAACCTTTGGCGACGGGAAGAATCGCCCCCTCAAAATTAATGATTATTTGCGACGAGACCCTCCCCCGTCGCAAATACCCATTTTTCCCATAGTGATATCTTCTTAATTCTAAACAATGATTTTATTCTTTATTTACAAACTTATATTAACAAAGTTATATTATTTGACAGAATTATTCTTATACATATTATTTTATAGGCTAGTAAAATTTGGTTCATAAATAGAATTCAAAGCTAGGGAAATGATATAGACATGATGCATGATTTATTTCAAAAATGAATGTGTTATAAAGTTTAAAAGTCTTATTTTTGACACACTTCCATTATATACTTCATAAGGAATAATCATTCAAAATAAAAAATAATTGGGTGAAAAATTATTATATCTTCACCAATAGCACCTTCTTAATATTTCATTATATTAAATTTTATTAGTACATTAATTATTTATTGATATATAATCACTCAACTCACACACTGGTTATACGAATATTTAAAGCTACATGTATGGTTATACTTACATAACCAAATTTTAGATCAACATTGTGTTGGAGTTGGTGGCCTAGAACCAACTACTTTGTACTTTATTCATTAATAAATATCTTATCACATCTTGATTGTTCTTCTGCATGACAATGCATGTGATAATTTCCTAAGGATAGTTGTTTCATTAAAGGGTCATAGCAGATCCCTGCTATGATTAGAACCCATAAATTCCATAACATTGTTCTTAAATATATGTTTTATGGCTGGATTATGTTATTTCAGGGATACAAATAATACAGGCCATTAGGGGTGAGGACTCATAAAACTTTGAGGCACCTTCTCATGGTGTGCGCCCTTAGTGATATCCAGGAGGATATTATGAGAACGAGACCCACAGGTAGAAAATCCACATTTCATAGTGTCATTGGATGTTTCTAACTGTGAACGTGTGTTTTTTTCCTTAGACTTTAAGATTATTATTAATGGGTATCACAACTAGCATACTTATATGTATTGACGAAAACTATGATGAAACACTGTTCGTAGTGAGGTAAGATATGTTGGGTGTGTCACGAGTAATACTACATTAATAGATAATGTGAGAAAGGATTTTTCCTTTGTGTTCCATAACGGAAGTAGATATCTCAGGCCCTTTTATGGAATTGATATAGCCTAAATAAATCTATGGCCATGGTGAGGAATGGGCAAGGTCAATTATGAGAAGTCAAAGAAATAATTATTTAGAACATGGGTTGATGACACTAGCATGCAACCCACTCGATTTGAGATATTGAGACAAAGGGATTATATTACATGGTAATCGTTCATAGGAGGTTACACGTCATTGTGTCATTAATTTATTCATCTATGGGTGACTTGGCATGTTTCTATATGCTAACCTTGGACTTTAGGCAGGCTCCACCAAATTCCACTGAGAAAGAGGCCTAGAGGGTCACACACTAAGTGTGTCCAAGTATCTAAGTTAAATATTAATTTAACAGGTTGAATAAAGATTATTATCGATTGTGGTTTAATAATTATTCAAGGATGCCTAATCACATTTATTTAAATGCTAGTTATTTGAGAAAATATATTTTGGGTGAAATAACATATTTATTAGAGAGTAATGCAGTGATATTTATTTGAGAAATAAATTTCCATTATTCAAGGCCTAATAAATGTGGGGGAGGAAATAAATAAAATGGAAAAATAAAAGTACACACCGTGTGTTTTTTTGGGATTTTATGGGAAATAATATTGTTTATTTAATTAAATAATATTAGGTGTAATTCGCTGGATTCATGTGAAGTAATAATAACAGTCAACTATTATTATTAGACATGGGGTATTACTAAGAATTAAATTAAATGAATAAATTCTTTCGGGTAATTAATTCATTTTATTATTCTATATAATTAAAATCCCAATTATATATTTCTCATTATCCTAGACATTTTTGTGGGTTGTGAACAATGGATTTGGAAAAGCTCTCAAGCCAAGAGAGAATTATTTTTCCACCAAGAATGCTCTCAAGCTGTAAGAGAGAGAGATCCACCTCCACTAGATCAAGGTGATCGAAGGCGGACATTGCAAGCGAATTCTCTTCCATGGTAGCACCCGAAGATCCCTTCAGCGATGTCTAGAGACACATGGAGCATGTGCAGATCACCGTTAGATAAATCCAATACTTGGATTCTACGACACAACGACGGATCACATCATATTATGACTGGAAACATCAATAAAGAATGAATTCCATCAAGGTAATTCTTTTCAATTAATTAAATTAATTATAACCAACATATGATGATCCTATATTTAGTTCTGGGACTCCCCTCTTTCTTTTCTATTCATCGTTCTATTTCTAAGATATGGTGTTTTATTATCATGGCGATCTCGGATTGATCGTTGTTAATGCTAAAATTAAAGTTGGGTACATCCACCAACGTGCTTCCACTGCACCCGAAACCTACAAGTGGTGTCAGAGGTATCATATTGATGATTATAATTATTTAGTTTTTCATTGATTATTTACGTATTTAATAATTTAGTTGTTTCAATTCAAGATTAATCATTTTTCAAATCTGAATTTGGAGATCTGTTCCCCCTCTCTCGTTTATCGTTCACCGTACAGAAATGAATTTTTCATTTAAATTTTAATTAAAATGAAAAAGAGGATCTCATCCAAAGGTGCCAAATGTTTCTAGCTGTACAACACCAGAATACATGGCATGTATTTGGTAGTACACCTCATGTAGTCTAGGTTCAATGCATTGGACTTGTCCGCCAAATCAGGCCGTGTAAATGGATCTTATCTAAGTCTTTAAGACTCTATGTGTTGACCAGGAATAGGTGGCACACGGTTTCCAGATTACACACCATGTGGCACATGGAACACGACGTGTAGTCCCTTAAGGCTAGGGTTGGAACGTGTACCCCATACACGGCTTGCCCGAATAGAAACCATGCAACATGGATACTACATGGCGTGTGTCCCACTGAACACGCTATGTACTCTGAAGATTTCCGAAGTACATTTACATGCCATGTCCCCGAGCATGTACTTCGGATGGACGGTGAACAAAAGTACACACCGTGTAGTCGGAACTACACGCCGTATACTCATCTAAATTATGCAGATTTATTAAAATTTATTATTATATTATACAAATCCTTGAGACGTGTACCATAGTGCAGGCGTAAAGATTAGGCACAACACGTGATACGTGTTTTATATATATGTGTTTAATTTAAAATTTGTGTAATGTTTATTTCTACTCATTGGGTAGTTATGAACGCTAATTCACCGGGTTGCCTCCAAGGTACAAGTTATGTTCAAAGATAATTTTAAATGAATTTATTTGTTTAAAATTATGATGGATGAGAATCTCAAGGAAATTCAGAAAAAATGTTTAAGATAAAAGGATTGAATAATTAAAGATAATTAATTAATTTGAGCGTGGTTTATCTTAAACAAGAATGATTAAAGAATTGAATTATAGATTTATTATGCATAAATATTGTTTCATGTATGGATGATCATGAGCTAGACCAAGACCTTTGTATGTGAATGGTTTCCTTTTAATTTATTTATTTAAATTAAAATTGTTGTCATGTGAGCCTTCTCCTCATTAATATGTAGGGCTTGCACGCCCAATATCTCATTTATGTAAAAACCCATTTTTACCCCTCACTTGTGTGTGAGATAAATGCATATGTAATGGATGGAGATCCCAAGCTAATGGAGGTGGCTCAAGTCAGGAGTCAAGGTGAAACCAATCTAAGGAGATACAAAGGTGTACAGGTGGAAATCTGTAAACCCGAACCCGAAAGGTTCAAGCTGTTTCTCCCCTAGGTCTTGTGTTAGTTTATCAACCGCTATATAAACTAACCAATAGAACAAGATCATGATCATACCATTTATTTTATTTCTGTTAGTTTCATGGTTTATTTATTGTGGGTGTGTTGTCACGATCACACAATTAATGAATTAAACAAGCATGAAATATGGAACTAAAATAAGACCAGATTACACATAAATATTATCTTAGACATGGTTAATCATATAAGTATATCCCACTTCATATTAATAAATCATTAATGGAAATTTATGTAAAAGGATAAAAATAACTCAATGAAATATTAATTTGGTATAGCCTTCCATAATCTTGGTTAGAATCGAACCATAGTTCAAAGTGTTTGATCATCCCTAGTTGGGGTACTTTCAATTATCGGGGAATTATAATTCAATCTTTTGGGTTGACTTGAATTAGTTCACTCTAAGGGTTGACTTCCACAGTAGTACATGGTATGACTAAGAGTCAAAGGTTGAGGGAATCCAAAATAAAAGTATTTTAGGATTGGGGAGTCCACTCAATGGATCAAGGAACTGCGAGTTAATGCAGTTGGAATTTGGAATGCCTACTTAAGACCCTTGAAGTTGCTTGAAAAACTCTAGTTGGGGTAATGTGAAGGAAAATATAGATCCTTGACACTAGAATATTTAGGAAACAGAATATTCCGAAGTCAATGGTGAGGTCTATTGGATTTCTATAAAATAGTGGGAGACTAATACGTATTAATTTATTTATTTGTCTCAGTTTTATCATAATAAATTACTAAACCTTTACTCATACTAATTTGTAGAAACAAAAAGAAAAATTACTTCAAAAATATCATTGTGAACCATACTTGAGAAGGAAAACCTTCTCACTGGCACCAATTTCCAGGAATGGCAGAGGCGTTTATGTGTCATCCTTCACCACGAGAGGAGATTGTATGTGCCAGAAGATCCCATTCTAGTTGTTACTAGGAAAGAGGTTAGTTATGAAGAAGTATATCACTATATGAAACACATGGATGATGCCATATATTTCCAATGTTTCATGATATCGACCATGTCTAATGAGCTCTTGAAGCAACATGAAAACATAGATGCGTATAGCATGATGTCGCACCTTAAGGATCTCTATCAAGAGAAGTCGAGACAAGAGAGATATGAGATCTCCAATGCTTTGTTTATAACTAAGCTTGGAGATTCTACACCAACTGGGCCTCATGTAGTCAAGCTTATCAGCTACATTGAATGCCTGGACATCTTAGGGATTATGTTCCCTGATGAGTTGCTTACAGATCTCAACCTATCATCAATACCCAAGACCTTCTCTAGATTTATTGTCAACTACAACATGAGAAAAAATGAGAAGAGTATATTGGAGCTTCTGACCTTAATTCACCAGGTAGATAAAGACATGGGGCATGACAAACCCATAGTCCTTATGGTAAATAAGAAAAGGAAGGACATAGAAAAGGGGACAAGGACTTATAAACTGCCTGAAACCCCCAAGAATAGTCCCTCCAAAAAGGGGAATATCCAGAGGCAGAGCAAGGAACGGTAGGTGGTATGTTTTTCATGTGGCAAGAAAGGCCACTGGAAGATGAACTGCACCTAGAAGCATGGGGACGCTAAAGGTCCATTCGTTATCAAGTGTAATATTTCCATTTCTACACATTGGGTATTAGATACAACTTGTGGGGATCACATCTGTATTCAAATGTAGGAACCAATTATATTTAGAAAGATTTCCAGAGGAGAGGTGGATCTTAGAGCTACCAATGGTACGGGGTTGGTTGCGTTATCCATTAGAGATTACCACCTCTCATTGCTAACTAGGATGGTTTTGGTTTTACATAACTGTTATTATGTGCCTAGTGTAACCAAGAACATAATTTATGTATCTTTTTTGGATATGGATGGATTTATTTTCAAGTTTGGAAATAAGGGATGTTTCATTTATAAGAACAACATATGTTATGGTATGGAACATTTAAATAGTGGTTTGTATGTATTAAATAATGAAAACCAAGTATTGGCAATCGATAATGAAACAAAATCACATGACTCATACATCACCCAGTTGTGGCATCACCATCTCGGTTATGTAAACGAGAAGCGCTTGACAAAGCTCTTCCAAGATGGATATTTAGATTCTACTGAGCTAAAACCACTTGATAGATGTCATTCTTATTTACAAGGTAAAATGACCAATCCACCTTTCAGTGGATAGGGTGAAAGGGCCACAGAGCTTCTAGAATTGGTGCACACAAATGTGTGTGGACTATTTCCAGTAGAAACTAGAGGTGTATATTCTTACATCATTGCTTTTACTGATAATTTGAGTAGATATGGATATTTCTACTTAATGAGGTATAAGTTAGAGTCCTTAGATAAATTTAAGGAATTCAATACTAAAGTAGAGAATCAGCTTATTAATAACATAAAGAAGCTCTGATATGATCGAGGTGGATAATATCTGAACCAAGAGTTCATCGATATTCTACGGGAGTCTGGGATTTTATCTCAACTCACTCCTTATACACCACAGTGGAATGGTGTTACTGAAATGAGGAACCATACCATATTGGACATGGTGAGGTTGATGATGAGTCATGCAGATCTTCCATTATCCTTTTGGGGATATTAATTACAAACTACAACATATACATTAAACCGAGTACCAACTAAGGCAGAAAATGGAATTCCCTCTGAGTTATGGAATGAAAAGAGACCCATTTTTTGCACACACATGTATGGGGATGATAGGAATTTGTTAAGGCCTTCTCAAGCAACGAACTAGAACCCCAAAGCACAAGGTGTATCTTTATAGGATATCCCAAGGAAACAAAAGGATATTACCTATATAACCCTTCAGACAAGAAAGTGATTGTCGCCAGACAAGCCATCTTTATTGAGAGGGAGAACATCCTCAAAAAGGATAGTGGGAGAAAGATTGACTTTGATGAAGTTAATGCTCAAGATACACAAGAGTTGGTATAGGAACAAGTTCCATAGGTCCCCATGGTAGAGGTTCCAGAAACACAAGTACTGCGTAGGAGCTAAATATAGGTAAGGGAACCAGAGAGATTTGGTTTCCTAGTCACCAAGGATGGTGAATCATTATTGTTGGACAATGATGAACCTCTATCCTACAAGGAAGTAGTAGAAAGCTCAGAAGCTGCAAGATGGATACAAGCTATGAATTCTGAGATGGATTCCATGTATCAGAACCAAGTCTGGTTTCTAGTTGATGATCTAGTTGATGTAAATCCTATTAGATGCAAATGGGTATTCAAGAGAAAACTGGACATGGAAGTTCAAGTTAGCACCTATAAAACAAGTCTAGTGGATAAAGGATTCAGATAGCGTCAAGAAATTTATGATGATGAAACCTTATCACCATTTATCATGTTTAAATCCATAAGAATCATACTTTCCATAGCATCTTACCATGACTACGAGATTTGGAAGATGGATGTCAAAAAATCATTTCTTAATCGGAACCTTAAGGAAGATGTCTATATGACACAACTAGAAGGGTTTGTGACACTAGGTGAATCCAAATGAGTTTTTAAGTTTCAAAAATCCATTTATAGATTAAAGAAAGCATCCATGTCATGGAAAATTCAATTTGATGAAGCCATAAAAGAATTTGGGTTCATTAAGAAGAAATGTGAGCCATGTGTTTATAAGCGGTTTAATGGGAATGTGATCGTTATCCTAGTAGTATATGTTGATGAGATATTTCTTATTGGAAACGATGTACCAGTATTACAATCAGTTAAGGACTAGTTGAACAAGTGTTCCTCCATGAAGGACTTGGGTGAAGCAGCATGCGTTTTAAGGATCAAGATCATTCGTGATAGATCCAAGAGGCCGCTTGGACTAAGTCAAGGTACATACATTGACCAGATACTAAATAGATTAAGTATGGAACAATCCAAGAGGGGATTGGTTCTAGTGTCACATGGCCTACATATTTCTAAGAAAATGTGTCCTCAGACACAACAGGAGAAAGGTAGAATTAGTAAGATCCCATATGCTTCAGCTATAGGATCCATCAAGTATTCCATGTTATGTACCAGGCTTGATGTTTCCTACGCACTGATCATGGTAGGCATATGTCAAGATGATCTAGGAGAACAGCATTGGACTACTGTTAAGACTATCCTTAAGTATCTGAAAAGAACTAAGGATATGTTCCTGGTGTATGGAGGATATGAGGAGCTTGTCATCAGTGGGTATGATGATGCAGGTTTTCATACAGATCAGAATGATCTGAAATCATAATCTAGATATTTTTTTTGTCTCAATGGAGGAGTTGTGAGTTGGAAGAGTTCAAAGTAGCCAGTTGTTGTCGATTCTACAGTAGAGTCCAAATATATAGTGGCTTCTGATGTATCCAAATAAGTCGTCTGGATTCAGAACTTTGTTCAGGAGCTTGATGTGGTGCCTAGAATTAGATATCCTATCATGTTATATTGTGATAATACTGTAGCGGTGGATCTTGTAAAAGAACCAAGGTCACATCAATGGACAAAGAACATACTCCAGAAGTATCACCTATTGAGGGATTTCTATCAAAGGGGTGAAGTTTCTATGAGTAGAGTGTCTACATAAGAGAACATGGAAGACCCCATGACAAAAGGCCTATCTCATCAGAAGCATGAATATCATGTGAGAGCTAGCGGGTTAAAGGTTGTTAGAAGTTGGCTCTAGTCTAAGTGGGAGTCTATTGGATTTGGTGTCCTAGAACCAACTACTTTGTACTTTATTAATTAATAAATACATTATCACATCTTGATAGTTCTTCTACATGACAATGCATGTGATAATGTCCTAACGATAGTTGTTGCATTAAAGGGTCATAACGGATCCCTGCTATGATGAGAACCTAGAAATTTCATAACATTGTTCTTAAATATATATTCTATGGTCAGATGATGTTATTTGAGGGACACAAATAATACAGGCCATTAAGGGTGAGGACTCATAAAACTTTGAGGCACCTTCTCATGGTGTGTGCCCTAGGTGATATCCAGGAGGATATTATGAGAATGAGACCTTCTAGTTGGAAATCCACATTCCATAGTGTCATTGGATGTTCCTAACTTCGGATGTGTGTTTTGGTCCTTAGACTTTAAGATTATTATTAATGGGTATTATAACTCATGCACTTAGATGTATTGATGATAACTATGATGACACACTGTTTGCATTAAGGTAGGATATGTTGGGTGCGTCACGAGTAATATTACATTAATGGATAATGCGAGAAATGATTCGTCCCTTCTCTTCCATAACGGAAGTAGATATCTCAGGCCCTTTGATGGAATTGATATAGCCTAAATAAATCCATGGATATGGTGAGGAATGGGCAAGTTCAATTTTGGGAATCCAAAGAAATAATTATTGAGCACATGGGTTGATGACACTAGCATGTAACCTGATTGATTTAAGACATCGAGACAAAGGGATTATATTACATGGTAAGTGTTCGTAGGAGGTGACACGTCATTGCGGTGTTAAATTCTTTCTCTATGGGTCCCTTGGCGTGTTTTTAGATTCTAACCTTGGACTTTAGGCATGCTCCGCCTAATGACACTGAGAAAGAGGCCTAGAGGGTCACACACTAAGTGTTTCCAAGTATCTCAGTTAAATATTAATTTAACAAGTTGAATAAAGTTTATTTCCGATTGTGGTTTAATAATTATCCAAGGATGCCTAATCGTATTTATTTTGACAATAGTTATTCGAGAGAATATATTGTGGGTGAAATAATATATTTATTAGTGAGTAATGTAGTGATATTTATTTTAGAAATAAATAGCCATTATTCAAGGTCTAATAAATGTGGTGGAGGAAATAAAGAAAATGGAAAAATAAAAGTACACATCGTGTATATTAATATATACATGTCGTGTGTCTTTTTTCTAGGAATTTATGAGAAATAATATTATTTATTTAATGAAATAATATTAGGTGTAATTTTTTGGGCACATGTCAAGTAATAATAATAGTCCACTATTATTATTAGACATTGGGTATTAATATGAATTAAATAAAATGAATAAATGCTTTCATGTAATTAATTCATTTTATTATTATATGTAATCAAAATACCAATTATATATTTCTCATTAGACTAGCCATTTATGTGGGTTGTGCACAACGGATTTGGAAAATATCTGAAGACAAGAGAGGATTCCTTTTTCCACCAAGAATGCTCTTAAGCTGCGAGATTGAGATACACCTCCACCGGATTAAGGTGATCGAAGGCGGACATTGCAAGAGAAGGCTCTTCTACGCTAGCACCTGAAGATCCCTTCGGTGAAGTCAAGAGATATGTAGAGCACGTTTGGATCACCATTATAGGAATCCTACACTTGGATTCGATGACTCAATGACAGATCACATCGGATCATGACCGGAAACATCAACGAAGAAAGAATTTTATCACGGTAATTATTCTCAATTAATTAAATTAATTATAACCAACATATGATGATCCTATATTTAATTATGGGAATCCCCTCTTTCTTTTTCATTCATCATTCTATTCCGAAGATCTGGTATTTTATTGTCATGATGGATCTCGAATTGATTGTTGTTAAAGCTAAAATTAAAGTTGGGTATGCTAACCAATGTGCTTCTGTTGCGCCTGGAACCTACACATTGCACATTTTCCCTAGAAAATTACACGGTTTTTTGGGACATAAATTGTGGTGTGAAAAAATAGGTCTTAAGGGGGTTTTAATGTTGTTCCCTAGAAAAGGTAAATGTTTTATATAAAAGTTTGTTACTCTCCTGTAAAATTGGTTTTTATTTAGTGTATATAATATCTCTTAAGAAGTATAAGGGTGTAAAGAGTATTTTTAGAACTGTTTTCATTCAAACTACTATAAAAATTGTTATGTACTCTATTTTACTTTACTTTTATTTCACTCTTCATACTAAATTCATTTATGGTATATGTTTGAATTGATTATTATTATTATTCACCATATTCACATTATTTTTTATTTTCTCTGATTGTCTTATTTTAGACAATTAACTCCACCTCTAGTATATTTCATCACACCCATGGGACATAAAAATAGGTTTCATAGTGTAGAGAATTTTAGATTATATTAATTTTATATCATATTCCTAAACAAAATAGTCTAAGGGAGTGATTATTTTAGATGGATGAAGAAGGGATGATTGATAGTTGGATCCCAAAGAAGCCCCTTTATTTGATGGGAAGGAATATGGTTATTAAGAAGCTATTATAGAATCCTACCTTAAGCAATTAATCAATGTGAATTAGACCATAATGGTAAAACCATGTGAGCTGTTAGAATAAAACCCTGACATAGTTAACTAAAAACATTTCAACTAATAGTGTTATTGAATTTAATATTAACTATACAATCATGAACATTTATTGTTGTGATATTAGTTGAAATGTTTTTAATCATCTTTTTAAAGGTAAAATTAGTCATGATATTTGGAAAATTTTGAAAGTTACACATTATATTACATATATATTAACATGAAAAATGATTGAAATATTGAGAGTTGAGTACAAGGACATAAAAAAGGGAAAAAACATGGCTATAAAAAAATGTTCCAAAGGTTAACAAGAATTTTTAATGGAATGAGTGTACTTATAGAAGTGGCATGAAAATAATGTTTTATTGTTGAAAGAATGAACTTAAAATTTTTACATTGGGTGATATTATTACATCACTCTTATAATACAATATTGAGTTCAAAAACATTTTATAATTAAGATTATGATAGGAACAACGGTCTAACTTTTAAAACTATTTTTTTCAGTTCCTCTTATGATGATTCATGTTGTTCAACTAATTTAAATGTGAGGATAAATAATTTTAATAAAGGAGTGTAAAAGGTGTTAAAAAATAAAATGTATACAATTGATATAATGATATCCATGAAGGATGATAGAAAGGATAAAAATAAAGGTAGTATAAATTTATATATTTCAAAACATACATGTTATGAGTTCCACAATAAATGAAATAATGAATAAGACTATTTTAGGATGAATAATTAATGAAAATACAAGATTTTAATAAGAATGAAAAGAATTTGATGGATACATGGAGTAAAAATGATGATACATATTCAAGTGATAAATATTTAGGTGAAAAAGAAAAATACTAGAATATTTTTATGGATAAATACGCTAAAGTAACATATTCACTTAACAACAAATGTTCTCTAAGTGATGTGGAAAATTTTACAAGGAATTATGGAAATATATGCTCATTAGATAAATTTTATCACATCAGTAATTATAGTTATGATTTAAAAGGACACAAAAAATAAATGGGAATTCGCATAGCAGGGGTGGGGGAGAATCATTAAATTTGAATTCCTTTTAAATTTAATTAAAAATCCTCATAAAATGTTAATGCTGTTGAATTTATTATTATTACATGAAAAATAAAAAACTAATTGAATGAATTATAATTTTTTAAATGGTTTACAAGTCATAAGGAATAGAAAATCCTAAGTATGGCTAAAATCATCTAAGACCATACAATCCAATAGTATCATAATTGTGATTAAAAATGATTATGTAATTTCATCGACATAAGGTTATAAAAAGTTTATCTTTACTATGTAATGTGATACCATAATCCATATTTTAATATTTTCAAATGACACTTTAAAAGGCTAAGTGTGAACCACCACAAATTCAACCAGATACAAAATCATAACATGTCACTGCAAACACCCAAATAACCGTGCCCAAAATTTTCAGATTTCAAATTTCAACTTTCAAAATGAAAACATCCCCAATCTCATGCCATATGCAAGCCCACTTCACGTTCCCTAACACTACCACCTCCATCCATCTTCATCACTATCAAATAAAACTATCACCTGAGACTCCGTAATCATCACACCACTGACCTTATCCTTACGCCACTGGACTGCTGTCACATTGATCCATCGTCGTCGACAACATAATCACTATTGTCCACTTCACCACTGATCTACACTAGTATCAAACATCATCTTCGTCTCTGATCTATAAGCACTTCATCAATATTGTTCAGAAATCCCACCAGAAGCATGTATAGTTCTCATTTTCTCCTTACTTTATGTATATTTTTCTTTTTACAAATATAAAAAAAATCAAAGTAGAAACACTTGTTACCTCTTCATATTCAAATTTCAATTTTGAAATTAAAAATAGAAAAAAAACATTCAACATCTCCCGACATCATGTTCAAATTATCCCATTTTTTATTTTGTTATTAAATCTTTCTAGGTCATCACAATACTTACCAAACTTTTTCATAAATGGATATTAAAAAAAATTTAGATAAATGACATAATATTAATATAGTTCATTATCAAATGGTTTGTTATCTTGGGAAAATTATGCTCTTCCTAAATCTATACATAATAAAACATAAAAATTATTTAATTTCTTGTTCACAATTCTTCTAAATATCTCTTTCTATCATTAATACTTTTATATACATCAAAGAGTGGGGTGAGATAAAATCTTCATAAGGGGATAAATACAAGAGAAGGAAAATGATATATAAAACAATTTAAAACATTTTTTATCATAAAAATTATCATAATATCATAAGGAAAAAATAATCATAAAAATAATGAGTTACTCATTCGAAAAACATGAAATGTGGAATACATATAAAAATGAAACATCATAACATATTGTTCAAATACCACCCAATGTTTTGAAAAAATCTAGCATCACATTCATAGATAACATATGTTCATAAATAATAACACCAAAATTGTAAACAAATCTTACATCATGTTCACATATAATATACATAGTCTCATGAGATATATCATAAAACCAATGGATTGGATGAATATATAATTCTAGTTTAACCTTATAAAATTATAATATTTATACGTGTGACATATAATGGGGACACATTACAATAGAAGACTTGAATTAACCCATGAAAAGATAATGGGTTTCATGGGGGAGTCATGAATAATATATTAGTGAAAAATCTATAATGATCCTAAAATAGGAAGGGGAAACCATATTTTTGGTCAATAAATGTTTTCATAAATGATCATGGGTTATTGTGGTAAGGAGAATACGTTTAAATGTAATCATGATTTTTTACACCATCCCTATGGAATGAAAATTTTTAAAAGTAATATTCTACTATCTTCATTATCAATAAATATTTTCTTATTCGTTTTTCCATTTTATATTGAAGAAAACTATCATGCCATTACACCATTTATATGAAATTTAATTTTACTATTCAATTCCAATCAATGGGATGATATATAAACATCAATAAAGATGGAAGAGAAGAATCCATCCTTGACATATCCATTAATTACATGTCACTCCGGACACACCCATTATAAACTACTTACCACTAAATTATGTATTGATAGTTTTTTCAGTTAATATATGTGATTGAGTCATCAAATAAATCAATGATAATCATAAATTCCAAGGGCTATTACACACACTGGCTAATAGGAATAACCAATAACACCAAAACATATAGAATTTCTACTGGAAGGTTTGTTCTCATAATCTCCCATTTTGGAGATTACCAAGTGAAAACTTCATGAGATGAATCCTCATCTGCTTAATTATACTCACACATTAAAATATACATACTATGTTCTCTATCATAATAAATTATACGTCAATATAACTATATTTAGGAACATTATCTTAGCACTTCGATGTTCTCCTCATAGTGTAGAACTGTTATGATCATTTCAATGCAACAGATACTATAGGACATTATTACTTCAATTCCATGCATATAAATGAAAAATATATAATAATATGTTATATTAATATTAAAAAATTAGAATATACATGTAATTAAATGTATATAAATCTGTTTCTAGAACAAAAAATCCAACACAATGACCTTCCATAAATTTGAGGACTTCCATGGAGGTGTGTAGTTTAAGATAAACATTCATTTAAATTACCAATGATGCCTTATAACATGGAATAAATATTTGATCATTTGAGTATCCATATTCAAATCGTGGCTTTTCATGTTTTGAAAACACCCTAAATAGTTAAACACATATTCACCTTAATATATATATACCCATGATCCAAATGTACATATTCAGACAAATGTGTGAATAACTATAAAAAGGATACCTATAAATATACATACATGTGTATATGTGTATAAGTTGCATTTAAAAAGAAGAAGTAGAATTAGAAACCACTTTTAAGCTCTTTAGAAATCAATAATTCCATTAGGCATTTATAGAAAAATAGTTGGAAGACCAAAGCACCCTTGAAATCTCTAACATGGATGATGTAATACCACTTGAAAAATAGATCAATCACTTTTTGTGCTTAATCATTAAAAACTATTTTTCAAAAACATATTTTATTGAGGAAAACGCATGGAAAAATCATAGTGAAACATGTAAACATGAAAGATTCCAATTACATCCATAAAAATCAATTTTTTTGATAAATTTAATTCATAATATAATGAAAAGACCTAAATAAACACTCAAGAAATATTGGTTCTCAATTTAGTGGTTTAATCATTGGGCAAACTACCACAAAACCGTTTGTTATTGAAAATAGGGAAACAAATATTTATGAAGAAGTTATAAAGGAGAAATAATGACCAAAAGGAACTTTACAAAATAAAAACACCCTAATTAATTCAAGGGGACAAGAACCCTAGGTAATTAGAACATGTTAGGGTTAGAGAAGATATAAAATAGAATAATGGTATGGAGGAAGTTTCTATAGGTGGTTTACCATGAATAATCAAGCCCAAATCTTGAAAGGAACTCCAAGAATCCACCATGGAAGGTAGAGGAACCGAGGGAGAGGTCTCTATAGTGTCTCATGAGACAAATGGGAGGGGTGAGGGGTGATTTTGGGTTAAAAAATAAGGAGATAAAAATTGTAAAATACCATTTTTAATGAACATGGGAACAAACATAGTCTAGCCACACAGTTTGGTAAATAGTGGCCCAAATATGCACCCTCTACTGGGATTTTGGAGAAACATGTAAGTGTAGGATGCGTGGTTTGGAAAATATTTCATAAACCATGTGGTTGGATCTAAAACCCCATAGAGGTTTTCACATGGTTTCCACATGTTTCATAAAACCATGATCTTCAACCATGAGACATGATTTTCATTCCCAAAAATTCTCAGTCTTTGGGAAAAACTACTTGGATGGAAAGAATGAATAAAGGGATTAATGAAAAATAAGCTAATATAGTAGTTTTGGGTTAGGGTGGAGCACAACATAAGGTGCTTCAATGTTCTTTGAAATATCTCAATATCACTCTAAATGTATTAAAGGGAGAGGGTTGGAATTTTTAATTCAATGGGTTGGGTGGATTTTATAATAGTCTAGAAAAAACTTATTAAAGTCATGGGAACTGGGTTCACACCATGAATAACTTGAATCACAAACCCGCTAAAATTTAGGTCTCCACATTCTAAACTATGAAGTGAATTATTCACAACAAGAATCTTTTTGGGTTATTATACAACCATAGATAGGCCCTTTAATAGTGTGAAAAAAGAGTATTTAATAGTTTTAAAAAAGTATTATTTTCATCTGCTCCATTATTAGGGGGACCCCTTTATCAACTCTAAAAAAGAACTGATAAATGGGGACCTCTATTAATGATAAAAAAAGTGATGATAAAGGAAATATTTTATCATTTATAGTTTAATAATGATAAAATACCTCTTTTATCAGTTGTTTTTTAGCACTCATAAAGGGAACCCATTATCATCCCTTTCATTAGTGATAAAAAATGGGGTCTTTATCATTGCTAGAAATATAGCTGATAAAGGCCCTACCGCTTTAGTGTGTTATTTGAATAAAAGCACACTGCATTGAATACACTTGTATACAAATACAACTATAAAAATATACCTATATGAAAATTAATAATTAGATTGAAATAAAATTTACATTACAAATACAAAAAACACAATATTATATACATTTTAAAAAATGTTTCTTATAATTACATTTTTAATTACTATCCATAATCATTTAAAAATGTATCATTGTCTTTGACACCCATGACCCCCTCTCAATAATGCCCAATCGTGGTATAACTTTCTGAACAAACCACCCCAACCTAGGAAAAATAATACACCAGTGTAAGAAAACAATTTTTATGTTAGTAATATAATAAAGAAATAAATTAAACATAAATATGAAAGAATGCATTAATAAAATATCAATTTTAAATAAAACGTCACATGTGGTGTCATATCGGTCACATCATGCATATGATTGAGGTAGTGCTGATTCATTGATGTCACAAATTACATATAGATAATTTTTCTAATGTATCAAAACAATCCAAATAATTTTTCTTGGTTTTGAGTTTATCACTTTTCTTTTTTACTATAATGTCATTTTAAATTATAAACACATACATTGAGTTATACCGGTCACATGGTGTGTTTCTTTGACATGAGACTGATTCGTATAGATACAAAATGACTATGAATCATTATCCTAAAGTATCAAGAAAATCTGAGACCATTTTCTTGGTTTTCATTGAGTAACACACGTTTTGAACTAAAATCTCAATTTTAGACTAATAACAGACACATTGAGTCATACCGGTAAAACCTTATACTAGATTGAGGTGAAGCTAATTCCTGAATTCCAAAAATGAAATATGGATCATTTTATTAAAGTATCAAAACAATCCAAATATTTTTTCTCATTTTTGAGTATATCACTTTGGTTTTTACTAAAATGTCAATTTTAAATAAAAAAGACACACATGGAGTCATACCGATCACAAAATGCATTATATTGAGTTTTTATTGATTCCTACACATTAAAAATTACTTTTTTCTCTTTCTTAAAGTAAAAAAATAACCTGAATTCTTTATCTTTGTTTTTAGTATGTCACTTTTGTTTTTTAAATAAAATGTCATTTTAAACTGTAAAAAAAACATTGGGTTATACTGGTGACATCGTGTGCCAGTTTGATGTGATACTGATTCGCACACATCAAAAATGAATTAGTAATATTTTACTAAATTATCGTGAAAATAGAAGTCTATATTCTTGTTTTTCAGTGAGTGAAACACATTTTGAACTAAAATGACAATTTTAATCTAATAAAAGAAAATTTTAGTCGCACTAGGAACTCAGTGTACCAGATTGAGGTGATGGGGAATCCTACACATCACAAATGACTTATGTATTGTCTACCTAATGTATCAATACAATACTAATTATTTTTATCAGTCTTGAGTATGTCACTTGTCCATTTTACTAAAATTAATGCCAATTTTAAATAAAAAGACACACTTGTAGACATACTGGTCATACCGTGTGTCAGATTGTTGTTTGGTTGATTAATATATATAACAAATGACTAATGGATAATATTACTAAATTATCAAAACTATTTAAATGTGTTTTATCAGTTTTGAGTGAGTCACATTTCCTTTTAATTAAAGTTAATGTCAATTTAAAATAAAAAGACACAATTGGAGTCATACCGGTCATACCATACGTCGGATTGAGGTGTGGCTAATTTCTACATGTTATAAATGACATATGGAAAAAATTATAATGTATCAAAATAATATTAATGTGTTTTCTTGGTTTTGAGTATGTCACTTGTGTTTTTTAGTAAAATGTTATTTCAAACTAGAAACACACATTTGTAGTCACAATGATCACACCGTGTGTCGGTTTGATGTGAGGCTGATTTATACACATAAAAAATGACTTGTGAATTTTTTTCATTAATTATCAAGGACATATGAGTTAATTTTCTTGTTTTTTAGTGAGTGAAAAACTTTTTGAACTTAAATAAAAATTTAAAACTGATAATGGATATTTTGAGTCATACCAAGCACACCGTGTATCTGATGAAGGTGTAGCTGATACCTGCATGTCAAGAATGACTTATGGATAATTGTTTATAATTTATAAAAACAATATGAATTCATTTTCTTAGTTTTGAATATGACACTTATTTTTTTTACTAAAATTATTGTCAATTTTAAATAAAAAGACACACTTTGAGTCATACCGGTACATCATGCTTCAGATTGAGTTGCGACTGATTTCTACACAACAAAAATGAAATATGAACCATTTTACTAAATTATTAAAACAATTTGAATGTTTTTTCTCTAGTTTGAGTATGTCACTTGTGTTTTATTTACTAAAATTTCATTTTAAACTAAAAAAAAATCACTTTGAGTCATACCGGTCACATCATGTATTGGATTGATGTGAGACCAATTCCTACACATCAAAAATGAATTATGAATTATTTTCCTAAATTTTCAGGATAATTAGAGTATGTTTTCTCTATTTTCAGTGAGGGAAAAACTTTTTGGACTAAAATGTCAATTTTAAACTGATAACGGACACTTTGAGTTATACCAGACACACCATGTATCAAATTGATGTGTAGTTAAAACCTACATTCCAAAAATGACTTAAGGATAATTTTACTAAAGTATCAAAATAATATGAAAACATTTTCTTAGTTTTGAGTACATCACTTTAATGTTTTTAAAATTAATGCAATTTTAAATAAATAGACACACTTTGAGTCATACCAGGCACACCATGTGTCAAATTAAGTTGAGGATGACTCATAAACATCAACAATTACTTAAGGATCATTATCCTAAAGTATTAAAACAACCTAAATTCATTTGATGGTTTTTGAGTATGCCCAATTTATTTTTTACTAAAATTAATGTAAATTTTAAATAAAATACACAGTCGGAGACATACCAATGACACCATGTGTCATATTGAGGTAAATATGATTCCTATATATCACAAATGACTTATAGATAACTGTACAAAAGTATAAAAACAATATGAATGATTTTGATCAGTTTTGAGTTTGTCAATTGTGTTTCCACTAAAATTAATGTCAAATTTAAATAAAAAGACACACATGGAGTCATACCGATCACACCATGTATCTGAATGATGTGTGGACTATTAATATACAAAATAAATTACATATGGATATTTTTTTAATGTATCAATTAAATATGAATTTTTTTGATCAGTTTTTAGTATGTGATGTTTTTTTTGAACTAATATGTAAATTTGAAACTAAAAACATATAGTTCTTATCATACTGAGCACAATGTGTATCATATTGAGGGGTGTATTATTGAGTATGTGATTTGTGTTTTTAATTTAACTATATACAACAAGCTAGGAAAGAGTGAATATGTTCCATTTGGATGGAAGAGGAAACCCCATGCTTCTTGGAAAACCCTATCCCAAAGCATGATGCTCACTCTTTTTAGAGTTTTTGAAGATAGTTGAAAGAAAAATATGAATTCACAAAATATTTATTAAAAAATAAATAATTATTAGATAAATATGATAAAGAAATTAAATTAAATATATTAGATTAAATGGTGAAAAAATTAACTAAATAATTAGTATGAATTCACCTATTCATGATGTATGTATCCATTATTGACCCATTTCCTTATTTCCATTATCTTAGTTGGAGCCTCAAAGTCCAATCTCTCACAAGCATGAGCAGCTTCAAAAAAACCACCCCAACTAGAGAAAATTAATCCACCTATATAATAGAACAATTCTTATGTTCGTAATACTATAAAGAAATAAATTAAACATAAATATTAAATAATAAATTAATAAAATGTGAATTTTAAACTGAAACCACACAATTTGAGTCGTACTGGATATAATATGTATTGGATTGAAGTACGATTGATTCAACCATGTATTTTTATCTTATAGTTCATCATCATAGTCCATAAGTGAATCATCCTTGTCGATGAAGTCATTTATTCATGACCTCTATGAAAATTTAAAAAAAAATAATAACTAGATAAAACATGATGAGTAAATTAACTAAAAAAATTAGATAAAATGATAAGAAAATCAACTAAATAACTATTAAGAAGTCACATATTCATGATATATGTATACATTCTAACACCAGGTATTTTTTCCAGACATTTATAAACAAATATATTTCAACTTATAAAATGAGGACTTTCGACAGCCATGGTAATGCTGAAAAAATATAAATACAAAAAGTATTAATAAATATTTTAAATGAAATAGTAATTATCTTTGAAAACACATCTTTACAGACGATATCTTGTTGATCATATATAATGTCTCTCATAAATTTGAAAACATAATAAACATAACCTTTTCCATTGATTTTTTTCAAACACTACTGAAAAATTGAAAAAAATACATAATTTATTTTGATATGTGTTTTGATAGTGTAAAATTATTATATATACCCTAATAATCATCCAATTTTAGAAGTTTAAAGGATCTTTTTATGCATGTAATGTCTTCATGCCATGATTTTGATGATATTTAAACATCGGCCTATCATAATTGCATTCTCATTTAAACATAATATAAAATATAAAACTTGACATGTAGTTCTAAAATTTTGGATGTAGTGTATTAAAAATTGAAAAATATCATCATGTGTGGTTGGTTTGCTGGGTATCCATGGAGTGAATCCAGAAAATAAATCATTGGAGTATCCAAATTGACTAAAATGAGTATCCAATGTTTCCTAAAAATGAAAAAAAAAGTAATAATTAATGAAAGGAATGAAAATATATTTTTCATGATTAAATTTTAGTGTTTCACCCCCTCATTATTGGTAATTAGAATATTTTATCATCCATGGGTTTTCTTTCAAATGATTCAGCTAGTTTTTTCACTATTTTATTAATTTGATTTGAATATAAAGAGGTTATTTCTATAGAAGTGGTGTGAGGAATAATGAGTAAATATTTATGTTGATAGGTTTTTCATTTAAAATAGTATTGATATAGGTGTATGGAAAAAAGAATATATTTTATTTATTCATAATTAATAGAGTAGATCATATATTTTAAAAACAAATCATTAAAACACGCCTCATATATATATTTACAACTAACACTCCTAGTAATTCATACATGATGATTTCATTTACATTCTAAAGATCAATGTAGTTTATAATGGAATATTCATACATTTTTTGTTTAAAATCAACCTTTACATTAATTCCATATTGTAACCATGTGTCCACATGAACCTTAGATGTTAGTAAAAGTGGACATTTAATGGGTGGGATAAAGGTTCATTGTGAATATATTTTCAATTGTTCATTTGATCTTATAGATCATTTTGATTCAACCTTTGTTTTCACCCCCTTACCTTTGTTCTTTTGTAATAACATTATTCAATTTAAACCTTTTTCATTAGTTGTTATTTTTTTTGCAAGGAAAATAAATTTGAAGTGAATAACTCCTTATTGAAATGTTTTTTTATAGATATAAATACCATACAATGAAATTTCTAATATTTTGTTCGATTGTATGAATATATGTTCCATTATGTGGAACATGCAGGTCAGTGATCAGGTCATGATCTATGTTAATACCCACTATCATATGACCTGTTGGAAGATGTATGTTTTATATAGTATCTTTTGGATATTGATCATGGTATCCCTCACAACAAGGTGATGGGTGGGTGTTGATAGATATAAATCACAATCATTTTTTCTTTGTAGAATATCAGTATAGGAAAGGTATCAGTGTCGACCTGATTCAAATTTCATAGAAACAATTATGAGAATATTTATTACCTCATCTAAGATAGATATTTGAGTGGAATGGCCCACCTCAAAGGTATTGGAGGTGGGGGATCTTAATGTAGTTGTTTTTCATGATTTTTTTCTTCTATTTTCTTTATCCCCATAATATTTTATAGAAACTAATACTACAAATGATTTTTTTTCATAAAAATCAAATCAAGCCTTAATATCTTTAATTTTTTATATTTATCCCCTATTCATTTTTTTTCACAAAATATGTTTTCGGTGTCACACCAAAACCAGAACCTCTGATGCAGCCATATTATTCTAGGTACTACAAGGCCACTGATAATATTTTCTCATCTGATACAACAGATGATGGATTTTGTGTCTATGTCAGATAAGAAAAATAATAAAATAATTAATCATTGTTTTTTAACATTGATTTAAAGAAAAACCAATTTTTATTATGTCATACTTACACATGATTCGTGGAATATTTTTCATCTTTTATAATTAAGAATTATTTAAACAAGCCTCCTTCCATAGCACATAATGTGGGATAAAAGTGAATTTGGATTTGTATTCATCAATCTGCATATAAAAATAAGAACATAATTTTTGTGTTGTTTCATGTCACATAAAATTATTATGATATATTTAAAATACATACCATTTTTTCATGCGAAGCATATCCCATCCTTATTTTACGGTAGGGGTACATTGGTTTTGCTACCCGTTTCTTTTTTTGACTCATAGTTGATGTTTCATAAATTAATAATTATTAATCAAAGTGATTAATACACTTGATGTCAAACAATGTATTATTAGTCACAATGTACCTGAAAAGATGTAACCTCACAACATCCAATAAACACATCTCATGCTTCGTGGATTATCTGGTGTGAATTCATCTATAGTGGGTGCCAGTTTATGTTCCCTTCAAAAGAATTTAGATGAAACTTCATTACAATTTTTTTAAATCACCTATGATCCTTTATATCATGCATTAATACAAATTTACTTTGGGATTTATCTACTATAAATTCACTCTCCAAGGTATAATGAAGAGTAAGTCAATGTTTCATTCAAATATTTTTTATTAAAATAATTAAAGTATATCATATTATTACCCTAATCTCTTCTAAAATCAATATCTTAAGAATAAGAACAACATGGTTCCATGAATCTACATCAATCAGCATGTGTTACCAAGTTTTGATCCCAATGAAACTATTGAACATGGTCTTTTGGGGTTAACCTCCTAGACACACACATTATATCCAAATTTGAATTTGATAACTTTGTTTGTCACCTTAATAATTTTTTATAACACTATCACACTATGATGATCCAGTCTTTTCTGGGACATTGGTTCTTTTTCTTCATAAATTTCCTTGGGTTTAACATTGCCAATGTGCTGTTCCTCTGGATTGGTATCATTTTCATGTACATAATGTTGTTGTTCCACTACACTAGGTGCACTAATAATTTGAGAAACCTATTATTCCTTTGGTTTGGGTGCATTGACATGTGAAATAATCATTATCTACAGAATTTTCTCAATATTTAATTTTGAATATGTAAATGCCGTAGTGAATAGGTGATAATATGAGATAATTCAATGTATGTTACAAAAAAGAATAACTAGATTTTTGAACTCTCATTTTTTAAAGTTTTAAAGAATTTTTCCCCTCTATAGAGTATTAAAATCCCTTTATTGTGGTATCCTATGACATATAAGACCTCGTCTATAATGGGACCAATGAAAAATTATTTCAATGTCCCAATGAATGGGTCATCCTCTATTGAATTTTAATATGACCCTTTATTGGTTTTTGTTGATAATAATAAAAGTTACCACTTTAGGTTTATGGGATCTAGATCATAAAATACTTGTACTAACTGTGATTCCATTATAAATGGTTTTCCTTTGTACGCTTCCTTATTTAAATCCACTTTTATGAATCCCATTTCATCTATTTTAACAACACTCATATTATGAACTCACTTGCATTGAAAAATAGACACTTGGAATGTTTTATAATCCAAATCCCATACTTGTTTTATGATTTTAAAGTATGACATATTCACATAAATTGGATATCTATCATTGTTACCAGATACATGTGTCACTTGAGCCATGGGTGTAACTTCACTATTTTTCATGGTACTTCTTTCGTCATGTTCATTTTTATAGAACGCATAACCATTAATTACATAACCATTATAATATAATACATGTACACTTGGTCCTCTAGCTATCCATAAAAGTCATTATGAAACTGAATCTATATTTTCACATGAATCCTTAAAAATAAGGTCTCAAATCCATCCTATAAACTATTGATTATGTGTATTTTATATACATATTTAACCCCTTGATGTATTCAAATGCCTAAGAATTTATATGTGGGTTTCATCATATGAAAATAATTTAAACTATTATGAAAAATATAAAGGTGGGTCTGCTCTTGATTTGTAATAGTGATTGTAAAAACATCGATTCCATAAATTCCTTTACCCATAAGTTGCCCAGTGTGACAAGATTTCAGTAGACCAATGATTTTCACACCAAATAGGTAATTGGTATAGAATTCGATAGATTTATTAAAAATATATGATTCTGCAATACAAACTTTTGGACAAATTTGATTATTGACATACCATTTTAAAATCTTCATATACTATTCAATGGGGTATATCCATCAATAATGTACAGGACCACATAGCTTGATTTCTCTTACCAAGTGAACCAACATATCGAATAATTATATTGGGAAGAACATTTTAAATTCACATAATATAATAACAATCTTCCATTCCATAGTTGGTAATTTTTTTGGGTCTATAACTTTACAGAATATAGCTTTGAAAATGAAACTTATCTTAGTTAATTTGTGAAATACATTCATTGGAAAAATGAAATGTAAATATATATGCATTAGGTATTTCATCAAAACATGTCTTCATTTGATTTCAGACCCTTTAACATTAAATCAGTCATTGACATGATATTTTGGATATTCAATGAATACACATCCAGAACCTTTGCATCATTTAATAATCTAAAAACTGATATCTCTTCTTCCTGGAAAGAGTGTAAGTATCTTGATGAAGAAAAATATATTTTCTACCCTTCACCGGTACCAACTGTTCCCATATTCCCATGTCAATAATGTCCAACCTAGCCTTAAATTCATCCATTATTTTTCTGATTTCATTTAGTAACGTGTCAATGAAATTATCACATACTTTTTGTTCAACATGAATAACATCAAGAAATTTTTTGACATACAAACAATGATAGTATTGTAATTCAAAAAAAACTGATATCTTTTTCCAACAGGTTTTCATAATGTTTTCCAAAAAAGATTTTCCAAAATTAGTGTTTATATCATTTACTTTCTCAAATAGTTGATCACTTCTTAGTGGATATTGTGTTGTACATTCTTATAAACTCCCATCAAATGATTCCATCCAAGATCGGTACTTATGTTTTTGGGGTGGAAGTCAGTGATGTGTAAGAAACATAGTTTTGAAAAATATTTCACCCTAATTGACTATGTACCTTTTTCACAAATGGGACACCCTTGAGTTCCTATAATCTTATATACTGAAAAATATCTATTAGTAGGAAATTCATTTATCGTTCTATACAACATGTTTGTCTATGTGAAATATTAATTTCAATAATTTCATAAAATGTGACACCTTAATCTCACAATAATTTCAAATCTTCGATCAATGGAGAATAAACATATATATCATTACCCATTTTTGTACCGATATAAGAATATATAACATTATTTATTATAATTTCATGCATAACCAAAGTTTCAAGTTATAATTTACCAATATAACCATCCATGTAATGTGATTATTGATTTGACAACCAAATGGATTCACTCCATCTATGGATTTTGCAAGACAAAAGTTTTATTTCATGTTTCAAAATTTAGGGTTCTTGTGATCGATTCTATTCCACTAAGGAAAGTTTGTTGGGTGATGGAGTTTCAATAATTATTTCTTGTATACACATTCCATGGTAATTTCCTTGCAATATCCTCACTTCCATATAGGCACATAAACCATGGAATGATTGTAATGTACTATACAACTTTTATATGACCCGATGAAACATTCTTGTATCAAGAAGAACCACACTATTGGGATTCTTTAAGAAATTTTTTGTCCTTTTAAAATTGTATACAGACTTTTATATAGGCATGTATTATTTCAGAGATCACACCCATTGAATATACCATTCATTTATCATCATATGTTCATATAAGTAGCTAATTATATTATAAGAGCATATCATTCAAGAGAGCAAGTAGTTCAGTAAAACTGGGGTCACCCCATTCATTTCTAGATTTTAAATTATAAAAATTTAGTATGGATGACAATGTTGAATATTTAGAACAACCACATTACAATAGAATATGTGGACAACACTTTAACATATCAAATAATTTTGGGAAAGCATGAATTTTATCTTCAACTTTCATTTTCACTTCCTAAATATGATCTTCCTTGTCATTCACAACTATAATCACATCCTTGATACAATATTCTTCATTTTCCACACATGTAATCATATCATATGATCTATAAAATGTTGTACAATCCTTATCAGTATCCACATTCATTTTTCCCCCATATTTATTCCAACATTTATAAATTTGATCTATTTTGTAACATATCAAGTATTCTTCCAACTCTTATGGACTAATTAGTCTTGAATAATAATATTTTAAACATGAAAATTTTATTTGATATGAACATACTTATGATATTTTACAAACATGATGAACTCTTTCACCCCATCTTCATACTATTTTGTCATACTATTGGAATCCATCCATTTTAATTCATATAAATCCTATTTGATTTGGTGATATTAATATTTAACGAAATAAATAAATATATAAATAGTGGATTTTAAAATAAGAGGAACCCAATATTTTAAGGTTTCAAATAATTGCAGCATGCTATAAAGGAAATGAGTAATTGAATTTAAGAAAATAATTACTCCGCTTGTGGTAGGTTTTATCCTCTAAATTCATCAATAATGACTATTAATACCTGGTATGGGATTACAACTACTTAGGGTAGTTCAAGAAACATGGGTTCATGTCCATAAGATATGAGGGATAGTTTATAGGCAAAAAAATGAAACAATAACTATTTGGGAGATGAAGATGATGAGGATGGAAGTTTTATCCTTAAATCTAAATGTTACCAAGCTGGGGAGTTGGTGAGGTACCAGAAAACTTTTCTTAGTTTTATGTTTAAAGTTGAAAAAAGAAGTAATAGTATTATAATCCCTAGAAGGGTCACCTTTACTAGTGCAGTCATGAGAACACTCACCTGGATGGTCTTACACACACTCATATTGAGAGAGTAGTTGCAGTTTCAACATTCAAATAAATCCTTCAATTACTCGATGAAAAGGAAAATGAATTTAGTCTAAGGATTAATTTAAATTGAACGTATCTTCCTATGAGGTCTATGTTGAAAGAGTGGG
The DNA here is from genome assembly GCA_963277665.1 of Viscum album. NCBI lineage: Eukaryota > Viridiplantae > Streptophyta > Magnoliopsida > Santalales > Viscaceae > Viscum > Viscum album. Next base: position 426,446,831 of record OY728134.1, read on the forward strand.
TTCATGATGGATATTCTATGGGTTGGATGGAGTTAGTGACATGCCCCTTCTTAGTGATAAATTATCACTTCCCTATAATATTCAATTTTACTTTATTTTTGTTGGACTTGATGGTCTTCTTAGAAGATACCAAGGTATTATATTGATCCCCTTTTCTATTTTCATACTTCATATAAAAAAACCAATCCCTAATTTTATGTATGGATTTTGATAAGAGTTCAGTGACCAAAGTAAAAATATAATTCAACTAGGTGATGTTGTAAATTCATTCAACTTACATATTAACATAGGAGGCCAATTATGGAATAGAAAACATGGCCTTTTAGACAAAAAACATGAGTAGGATCACTTACTGAGAAAATTTTTGTAACCTTCTAATACTTCTCGAATGGACCGTGGCCTTCCAATACTAAAAGTAGAAAGGAATATGATGTTCTCAACATATCTAAAGGGAAAATTTGACAACTCTTTACAGAATAATATAGAGGTACAATCTACCCAAAAATATAAGATTGCCTATTTATATAATTTTGGGACAATGAAGAAGTATTAAAAAATGAGAGAAGAATATTATTTCTATTATTGATAAATTTACAAAAATTAAATCTATTTTCTTTGTGAGACATAAATAGTAGGATCTAAATATTTTTAAATGTTTTAGAAGATAAGTAGAGAAGGATTTCAATTTCTCCTTTTAGATGATCTAAGAAGATAATGGTATGGAATTTATAAGGGTAATAATTCATGATTATTTTGAGAAGCATTCTCTTCAACTTGAACTTCATATATCATATAATACATAATATAATGTAATTTTTTATGAAAAGAATAAATTTTTTGTTGAGATTTATCAAACATTAATGATAGTGCATACTAAATTATGAAAAAAACGATGAATCTATTCACTCTAATTTCAAATCACAAAACATCATTTTAAAGTAAATGTGAATTTTAAATCATCTATTATTTATCTCACCATTGAAATCCAAAATGTCATACTCATTCTAAAACATCATAAAAATCTAATTGATTAACTTTAAAACCAATCAATTACCATTAAAATAAAAAAAGGCTATCCAATCCCCTGGATCTTGGATCTCTCCCACCTGCTCGCTCCACTGGGGTTTCTTCCCTGCTCTTTTCCCCCATCCTTATATTCTTCTTTCGGCATGGTTCTTCTAGGGTTTATTGTCATGGTTATCTCTCATAGTTGTTCCACTCAGGTCTTCTCTCGGGCCTTTCTCCATGCTCTGTTCTCTTTTCGGCTTCAGTGACGGCGCATTGGTTCTTCCTCAACTACCTATTATGCACTCTGAATTCATGATTAGCCGCCCTTTTACAGGTCAGACTGGGAGCATCGGATTCAGTGAGTTTTTGGGCTTTGCATCCAACAGCCATGGATATCCAAGCATCTCCTTCGTCTTCTAGGGTTTCATTACTATTTTCTCTAGGGTTTAATTCTCGGTTACTTTAGCGTATTTCGTTATTTTTTGGATGTTTTTAGGATCTATTTGGTATGATGTATTTCTTATTGTTGGTTGTTCACTTTGGATGTTGGCCATCTGTGTAAGGCTTCATTATAGAGTTTCTTGATCACCTTACTGGTCTCAGTGGAGGATCGCTTCCACGGGGGGTGCGTTCTAGTGGTCATCTCGGACATCAAAAGTGTACTATTGGTTCGGGATGATTTGAATGGTGTGTTAGGGTGAGAAGCTAGATTTTCTACTGTTCTAAGTCTGATGGCCATGAAAATGGTGGTGCGGAGACCTATTCAGTGCATTTGGTGTTTTGTGGTTGAATGCGACAGTGGCGTCGGTATAGGATTTCATCGGCTTCGACGGTTCCAGAAGATCCTTGTCATTTTCTGACCTACAATTTCTCACTTTTTCTCTGCTCTGGATCTGAGTTTCCCCCAATATCTCCGAGTTGGAGTTGCGTGGTGGGATTCAAGGATCTTTGGGATGTGAGTTTTGAGCAGGCGGTGTCGACAGCTTGATCCTCGACGACGAGGAGGGTTTGTCTTCGGTGATGTGGATAACGGTGGTTGGCAGTGACATGACCGATGGTGTGAAGAATGATGAGGGTTGGCTCATGTTCTGAGTTTGGTGATGATAATCCTTTTGAATTTTGAATTTTGGAAATCTTTGAGCAGTATTTTGATTTTTGAATTTTCAATGGGTGGGATCTTGTAGTGGTTGAATATGAAACTAAGTGGAGTTCTTTTGGTTTACACTTACCCATTAAAATTGTCATTTGAAAATAAAAATATGGATTGTGGTGGGGGTGGTACCCTAAAAATCACATTTACATTATAAAAATCCAATGAATATTTTCCTAATAAATCAATGGGACACTTTGTATTGGTTTTTAAAAATGATTATAACTTCTAAAAACATGTCTCCCTTTAGTTAAAATCACTTTTTTTTTAAATTTACCCATGAAAAAAACATTTATTGGAAAATCAAACACCAATTTCATTTTAAAACTTCTCTAAAAACTCACAAACTATTTTAAAAACCAATCCCTTTCCATTTTGAACCATGGTTTCATACTTTTAATAGTAGCCAACCCCCTTGGATAATGTTATCTCTCCTATTAGACAATATAATATTTATAAAAATTTACATATGTGTATATTTACTTGAAGATATAAAAAATTGAAAACTATATTATTTGGAAACCATTTACATTATAGAAAATATTGGTATTGAATATAATAATTATTTAACAAATAAAAAAAGAAATTATTTTATTTTTTAAAATATTTTTAACACTGAAAACAAATATAATGAATAAAATACAATTAACGGTTCCAATAAACATGAAAAATAAATTTATCACCTTGAAAAGAGGGAAGGTATTTATGTGTTAGGTTTTACATAATTATTTTAAAACACTTATGATAGATAAAGTAATTAACAATAAAGTTCCATTACACAAGAAACAGTGATGGAAGTTGCTGAGTGGGGAGAGAGAGGGAACCATCAAATTTGAAATCCACAGCCATCAAAAGAAGGAAATAATATTCTATTATACAGATTTAGAAAGTTCTCCCAGGACGGTGCATGGTTGGTACAAAAGAATAATAGTGAAGAATAACAAGAATCAAGAAAATAAAAAATGGGAAGGAGGAGGAGGAGGAAACACAGTTGTGGAATAGAGTTCATCACCATTAAACACTGCTGCAGAATGATCAAGCCAAAGCCTAATGAATTTAATGGTGTCCCCAGGTGTTTTCCACTACATTCAGGCACTCAAATGAAATCATGATTCAATTAATATAACAAAAAAAGGAAATCATGAAGTCTATTACCCAAAAAAACAAGGAGGATGAAACCGAGACTCTAATCTTGAGTAAGACGTGAAGAGGGTCATACGTTTTTCCTAGATGATCTCGAGGGAATCCATTTAAAATAATGGTTGATTTCATTAAAAATATACCTAAATAATAGGATAAATAGAGGACCCTGTGTAATTTTTATTTCCCCATAATAGGCATTCAATAGGTCTATCATAGTTGAATTTAATAGAGGTATTCTCACATAGAAAAATATCAACTAAAATTAGTAATAAGGGAATCATTAGAAATTATAAGGTTTTTATAAAAAATATAGTTCATTTGATAATAATACACATCCACACACTATACACACATATATTTGAAAAATAAATAAACATGAAATCCAATTTTTTTCAATTAAACACACACATATTTAAATACATGGAATAATAATTTATCACTTTTAATGAAAATTTAGAGCAACCCTTAAAGACTATTAAAAATATTATAACAATGAAATACACTACCAAAGGAGTTTTGTAATTAAAATTAAAAATTAAAACTTTACCCATTATTTTTACCAATAAAATATTTTATTAAATTTATTATTAAAAAATGGGTGTTACACTATGGTTAGTGGATTCATCCATTTTCTTATGATTCATATATTATTTTTTCTTTAATATGAACCAAGACCCTCTTTCCTCTACATGATTTGGCTCAGGCTTCAATGATCACCTCTACCATTCCAAAACCCAACAATTGTCAATCTTATTACTAATTCTATGAGTTTCATCCTTTTCCTCAGTTGAGGAACTAACATAGTTTCTCATCACATCTATTGTCGCATTTTCATTGATAACAACCCCTAGAAGCTAACACTAAGGATTTCCTGGATTGAAATTAAAGGTGATTAAATATTTAAACAATCAGTTGAGTTTAAATTATAGATATATTACTTTTATTCCTTCAAAATTCAAAAACATTTTTCTTTATATATTGGAAAACTTATATTTGTGTGGAAGAAAATCACACTGGAAGTGCAGTATGGAATCCTTGTCAGTGAGGTAAGGATAATTATAAGCTTTTATCACAAAAAAAATCCTCATATAATTAAAAACCTCTATGAACATAATAAGTAAATAAGGGGTCAAAGGGTCACTTTAACAATGCCCCCTGGAGGGTTCCATATAACCTATGACTTCACCATTAAAACTTTAATGGGTGAATCCAGTCCAAACGATATGGAACTAACATAATCAAGAATTCATAGGGAAATATTGAGAAAGTAATGTGATTTGGAAAGAAGGAGAAAACAAAAAACAAAAGAGTGGACACAAAAACAAAAAAAAAGACCCATAAAAAATTGGAAAGTAAATGGACAAGAGTATTTGTGTTCTTTGGACCTCATCTGTACAACATGCATGGAGGTTGGAGGGGGTAAAGAGAAATATGGAAGAAGCGATTGAAGATGAGAATAAATAATTACATACCTCAAATATTGAGAGGATTTATTTGTTAAGGAAGAGCGGCGAGGTATTGGTTTCATGAGGGTTAGGTTCTAAGATGATTTTTTTCTATGATCGATTTATTTTCGGCTTGTGGAATCTTCAGAAGCGCGCCACTGTCAGTCTTCTTGACTCAAAGCACATAATGGTCTTCTTTGAGTCGGAGGAAGATTTGATCATAGACTGGTCCTCTGCCCCACGTACCTGTGACGGTTGTCGCTTCCTGCTCTTCAGATGGTCCTACGATCATTATATGAAGCGTGATTCCTCAACGATGGCAATTTGGGTAAGATTTATAGAACTACCACTTCCATTTCAGAATCCTTAAATTATTCGCATGTTGGGAAATCTTGTTGGTCACTATTTATGTTCGTACAATAGGACTAGGGTGGTTTTTCATCCGATTTCACCGCAAATTTGTGTTGAAGTGGATCTGTTGAAACTGCTGATTGAGTCGATCTTCATTACTATGAGTGAGGAGTTTAGATGTAAGAAGTCCATTGTTTTTGAGTCATGGTTTAACTACTGCTCTCGGTGTCTGAAAGATGGACATTTGAGGGAGAATTGCAGAGGAAGGAGGGTGGTTCAATGGGAGGTTTTGGCCCCGAAGGCTGCAAAAGTGATGGCATTAAATGTTCAGCAGTGGAAGCAAGATTTAGGTAAGGAAGATCGAATTGAGCCTTGTTCACTGACTGGAAAGTGGATGGGAGGATTGAATGAGTCTCTGAACCCTAGGGTTGATGAGGTTTTTGAAAGACTTCGGAATGATCTTGGGGTGCCTCATGCAGTGGAGCAGGCTGTCCATTTGGTTGGAGTGATCAAAAGCCATGAATTGGTACCAGTGAGGGGGAAGGAGGCTGTGGAAGGATCTAATTTGGCCTTACAGGCTGGGGCTTCTGCGGAGGAGGCTGATGGATGGGTGAGGGCTTCTCTTGGATTGAAGACATAGCATGTGCAGTAGGTGGAGCGTATTGAAGTCAGCAATTGTTTCTCTGGTCTAATGAATGAAGAATTGGAAGAGGGTCAGGGCCAGATTGATCCTGATTTGGCTCCTGGCCGGATGTCTGTCACACCTACTAAGCAGGACAGTGGGGTGATGGGTCTGTATTTGGTGTGTGATCAGAATGGCAGCAATATTTGTGATAATGGATTGGATCAAGGGGGAATTTTCGGAGAGGCTTCTCCATGGACTGAAGGAGGTAAGTTTCCAGGTGGGATGCATCCACAAGATGTTGTTTCTGGATAAGGTGTTTTGCAGAATGGGATAATTGAAGATCATGGGCCTGTGGTGCTGACACAGTGTTTAGCGATGATTGACAGTAACAGTCTTATTGGGAAGGAGCAGGGTGGTAATGGAGGCTACCAGAATGTGGTTGTCCCTGAGAAATGGGGGGACATATATGACAGTGAAAAGGAGAATGATGGTCGAGGCCGAGCTTCTTTTAGTGATGTTGTGTAGTTTGGAAAGAAGGTTGTAGCGGGGAATGAGGGTGTTGTGTCTGCCCCACCAAGAAGAAGGCAGCGGAAGGATTATTCTTCTATGCCAAAGCCGATTTCTACCAGATCCTCTATAAGTAAAAGCAATGGGATGATTTCTTCTGAGGATTTTGTGTATTTGGAAAATTTAAATCTCAGACGAAAGTATGCGAAGATCCTGAAGCATTATGAAAGTTTGGAATGGGAATCGGCCACCGCAGATGAGGCGCTTGATCCTGGAGATGGCGACGGATGTGGTGATGGGTATGATTTCTAACATGTAACTGCTTGCTCTTGTTTGTTATGCTTTCCTGTTATACTTTTTCATTATTTTAATAAATGTTCGGAGACTTTGTCTATGACTGAGCCTTTCTGGTTATAAGATGGCGTTGTAAGTTTGGGTGATTCTCCATGAAGGCGATGATAATGGCATCTAGGGATCACTTCTACCATGGTGATTTAGTATATTATTGGTTCAAAACTCCTCTTTGGAGGTCTATCTTGACAATCACCTTCAATTACTGGTGTTTCTCATCGTGGTATTGAAGGGATCTCGACTGCAAATGGGAAATTGGGTGAAATCTTAGATTTAAGGGATGTTCCTGCTCGACATTCTCTAGTGGCTTTCAAGGGATCTTCTATCAGTAGGATCTTCAAGAAAGGATCATCGGCCCATGTGGAAGCATACCTAAACGCATTTTTTGAATGATTGGCGATGGGTAAGAACTCGTTAATCGACTGGGATTTCCTCCCGAAAGGTGTAGATCCATAGTGACTTCAAGATCTTGTTCACATGATCTCTTTTCTTTGGGGTTTTTCAAATTGGAAGTATATTTAATTACATAGAGACTTATTTCATTGATTTTTTCATTCATATGAATCCCCACTTCTTTCACGGTCCTCTAGTTCTCTTCTTTTGAAGACATGAATGCTCGATCTCCATGAGTGGAAGATGGACTTCAACGTGTCACATGTCAAGAATTAATTTTCATAGGTATGGATCAGGTTACACAACCTCAATTGGATATTATGGCATCTAAAAATCTTGCATGACATTGTTGCCTCCATTGGTGTCCCGATTCACTTAGTTAAGGAGACATAATATGTCAGGTATGGTAATTGTGTGGGAATTGTTGTTGAAATTGATTTGAGTGCTACTCTCATTGAAACTATTACTCTCACTACTCCCACTGGTGATATACAAATCAGTATTGAGTATGAGAATTGTTGTTTATTCTATCAAGATAGTAAGTTTTTTTGTCATTTGGATGTGAATTGCATGAGGAAGATCTTTGATTCATGTGCTTATAAGAGGAATACATTGAAGGAATGTGATGCTAATGGGAAATATAGGAAGCATGGGCAGCCCACTAGGAATCCTAAGGTGCAGACGGGGGTTTTTTAGGAAAAGCATGCTTGGATCCAAGGGGCTACATCCTGTATAGATAAGTCACTAGTTGAGAACTTGGAATGGGTGGGGATTTCCTTGGGTCCTACTAGCTCATTATCCATTCTTGAAAATGAATCTAGGAGGGAAAGGGATGGGAATGGGTTTAAACTTCCAAATGTGGGAGTTGATGGTGACTTTTCATATGTTGTTGCACTTATGCATGCCATTCTTAGGGGAGGATTTTATTTTCTAGAGATGATAAAAAAATAACACTCCCAGTGAGATTGTTGTGGACCAAAAAATGATGAAGATGGAAAGAGGGAAGGTGGCGTTAGACCATTAGACATGAAGGCCTCATGGGCATACATAGCAGTTAATGTGAAATTAGAGATGCAATCTTATCATGAGGTTGTTGTCCAAGAGGATTTCGATTATGACCTCTGAAATGATTTTTTATTTTCTACCAACAGGAAGGGGAAGGCTAAGATGGTGGATGATGAGGGATTTCAATTGGTCTTGAATAGGAAAATCAAGGCTCCCTCACCAATGCTTGGAAAATTCTCAACTGTGTAGTGTGAGTTGTTTTAACAGGAGCATGTTCTTAAAGCAGCCCCTAAAGATGTTTAGGCAGAAATGTCTACATAGGAATCTGTGGAACCCTCGTAGGGTGGGATCCCAGCTAATGGGCCAAGCGATGGAGAATCCGACACTCTGTAAAGGGTGGATCCAAGTGAGGAGGCTACCATTGTTCCACTAGGCTCAATTACTAATAATATCAATTTTAATTTTCTTGACATTTTACACAAATTCAAGAGTAGGGATGTGTTTTGTGAGGAGTTTGAAAATGTCCATGAATCTCCTTGTATTGAAGGACATAGCTCATATATTGATATTGTCAACACTACGACTCATGATGAAGAAGACGATTCATCGAGTATGGATGACTAGGTTAGTATTTGGGAGGCTCTGAAGCAATGGAAGAGAGGCATACATCCGAAAAGTAGGGGTGTCCATAAAGGATGGGGTGACATAAATAAAAGAAGGTGATCGTGGCTGGTCATTGTTTCTTTGGTGGCATTGTGCTAGTTTTTAACCTTGTAATCTCTGGTCTCTTTTGCATGCGTACTTTGCTTTTCGTTAATATATTTTTCATGGCCATGGTTTTTTTACCCACAGCTAGAGTCATTCCTGGTAATTATAAATAAATATATTTCAAACATACTTATATATAATTTTAAATATATTTATATAAATATATATCAATTAATATATAATTATAAAAATAATAAATATATTTATTTTTTAAAGGTATTTATTATAATTTTATAATTATTTAAATATTTATTTATTTATTTATAATTTCATAAATACTTTTTAAAAAAAATAAGTGTACTTATAATTGTATAATTAAATATTTATATTGAAAAATTATTAAAAAACATCTTTTAAATAGGTTAATTGTATAAATTTGAAACAGTTATTAAATGTTAAAACATAATAAATAAAACTAAATAAATATTATTCAGATAAATTACAAATATTTTGAAAATATTACATGTATAGTAAATAACTATATGTATAACTAAATATTACAAAATGATTAAATATATTTTTAAAATTATTAATCAATATATAATAATAAATGAATAAATTAAATTAAAAAAATTATTATAAATTGAATTCGCAACATTTATGTGAATTAAAAACATACTTATGTACACATATACATCTACGCACACATATACATATACAAATACATATATGCAGTTTTACATTTACAAATATTTTGAATTATTTAATATCAATATAGATATATATCTAAATAAATATATTCATTTATATATTATATAATTGTATAAATAAATATTAATATATTATATTTATTTTAATTATATACACATTTTGTAATCAATGTATGTAAATAAACTATTAAACATTTTGACTAATATAAATTTGGTAATTTTTATATATAAAATAATGAAAATAAGATTTGTTTTTTATTAAATGTTATATAAATCATATTTATGTATTACTTTAAATATATATATATACTTATTGTAATATAAATCTTATTTAAATAAATATATATAAATATAAATTTACCTAAATAGCACGAGCCATGGGTTAAACCCCATGGATCAAAAATATGTTGAAGAAAAAAGTCATAGCATGCAAAGGAGGATGAGATTTAAGCAAATAACAAGCCACTTCAAAGCAATATAATCAATTATGGATTCAGCCACTACCCCTGCCTTTCCGATGAAGGCCCCTCCCCCATGTTTTCAGTTGCTGTTATTCCTTATCATCAACATGAGGATCAGTACAATAATTTGGTGGGGGTGGGTCCCCATGTGGCTGAGTATCCTCTCCAGCTAGATCTGTGACATCTGGTACTTGATCAGCACAAAAAAGCTCCATGAGAGTTTCTAAAATCCTCACGAAATACCTACTTGCTATAAAACCTGTTCAAAATGACAAGCAGGATAAATTTGTTATCGTAATGATCAAGTGAAACCACATCAGAAGCCCCCTCTGCCATCTTCCTCATTCATGGGTGAGCCTCCCTTTGAAGAGGCATCAGGAAAAAAAGTATTTTGAAAACCACTTGCGGATAGCTTCTTGGGGGAGCCAGGAAACAAGTTAGGTCTTGGAAATGCAGTTGTTATCCAAGAATCCATGGCCGAGGATGTGGCCATGCAGATTGGGCTGCTAAGAAAGTGGATATCGAACCATAAGTTGTTCCTGACTCGGATAACATCGACATTGAAACCACACTCCATCAAGCAGATAGCTTGAGAGAACAATACTCTAGGGTCATAGCTTTGGTCATGGTCAATGAATTGATTGGAATTTCCCACAGGAAGAACACATGATTGGATTAAAAATTAGAAAAAAACTTGGTTTTTGACTGTCTAATGATGGCAGTTATGCTATTTCTGACCCGATCATTTCATTCCTTTGTTCTGCTACTTTTTTTACTTTAATAAAGGGGTTTCATCTCTACCTTTAAAAAAATTATAAAAAATTATAATTATTTATATATTTACATATATTTAAATATATTTATTATAATTTTATAATTCTTTAAATATATATTAATTTATTTATAATTTTAAAAATAATTTTTTAGACGTTATATATATATTTGAATTATTTAAAAAAATATTAATATATCATATTTATATTCATTATATACTTACATATTGTAATTAATGTATATAAATAAATGTTATTTTTAAATATAATTATGATAATTATATATATATATATTATTAATGTTTCTTATTAAATGTTTTTATCAGCGTTAATAATAACGCTGATAAATGTCGCCCTTTTATTAGTGCTTTCTATTTAGCACTGATAAATTCATGCGATGTATAAGTCATGATCTATGTAGTGTAACAACTGAATGTTGGTTTCTAAACCACCTCATTGTGAACCCCTTACAAGCTATGAAAGCTCCCTAGGAAATACATTCACACCATGAATCACATGGTCATGCCATGAATACTCCATGAAGCTGTAATTTTATCTTAATTAGCTCTTCTACCACCTCCAAGTATAGCCAGCCACCAAAATTCACAAAGTAATAGATCGGAAAGGTCTAGACCATCACACCCCAAGACTACAATCAGTCACCTGGACCCATTAGAACCATGGTTGGGTTACTTAGAGATCATTTCATGGGTAATTAAAGGATTTAGAGATTAAATAAGTGTGAAAATTATTATTATAAAATAATAATAATAAATTATGTTTAAAACAAAGGGAGTGCATATTCCATTGCTATGGTTCTCTAGATACCAAGTTACTGATTCAATTGAGCTTAGTGGAGTTTGAAATGTTGGAACATTTTTTAGGGAAATGAGACTAAAAATTTTATAATATTATTATATGATAATAATTATTATTATAATCAGAGTGATTTTTTTATACTATGTAGTGATCCTGAATTATCCGTTCATATGGGTTGAAGGTAGTGTTTAGCTCGGAATGATCACTCAACAGTCACAATAAGTTGTTATAGCTGATTAGACAATATCACTGAACTCCTAGAAGATTCTTCATGGAATATACTATTGAATCTATGGAAACTTTGAAATTCTTTATGAATTAATGAATCTAGACATCGGTGAAATGAGAGAGATGGTATGCTAATTAGTGATATGGATTATTAGGTTTGTGTTATGTTTAATGAATGGAAATCGAATTTTCATGGGATATATAATAAAAGCTAGTAATGTATGAATGTGGGGAGTGACTGAATAAACAATAAGTGGTACATATAGGAAACGATGTGTACTCTTGAAGCAATAATGTTGTTTAGATGATGTAAATCTTACCATTAAGATCAAGTAGAATAATGACATTTTTTTGTAGCCTATGAATGAAGAAGAATAGGGGCCTACTATGGTAGGGATTAAACTCTGGAACACAACACCCATTTTCCTTCTGATGAGACCCATTTAGGAATATCATTTAAACACAACAATACTCCAGCACACTACACCCATTAGCCTTTGGGCGAAACCCATTTAGGAATATTATTTAAACAGAAATATTCCCCTCATAGGATTATGTTAGCCATACAGGGAGACCCATTTTGGAATTTCATTTAACCATAACATTACCCAGTGTGGATTGTTGAGGAACATACACCACCCCATAGATTATAAGATCATAGATACATTGTTCCCCAATGGAAGACACACTGGGGATGGACCTACTGAGCCTTCTCCAGGTCATCATCAAGATTATGTATCTGAAGTACCAAGTACTAGATTCCCCTTTCATCACCCACCCCATAGCTGCCGACATATTAATCCTAACTCTCATCTTCAACCTCATAAGTAGTTTCCCACATGCCACTCTGTGTGATATATCCTTCCATGTACTCTGCATCGGGCTCTTATTGGTGTTCTTCACATCGGGGTACAGAAAAAGTTTGCAAGGTTAAGAAAATGTTAAGGGTGAACTAAAGTTAAGTAAGTGAAATAATGTTATGTAAGGGTAAACATAAACTTTTATAGGTTAAATTAGGGTAAGTAAGGGTAAACATAGATTAAGTAAGGAGGGAAAAGGTTATTTAATGGAAAACTAATGTTATGTAAGGGTAAAACAGAGGTATTATAGGGTAAAATAAAGTTATGTGTGGGTAAACTAAAGTTATGTAAGGTTAACACAATGTTATGAAAGGGAAAATTAAAGTTAAATAGGGGTAAAACAATGTTATGTAATGGTAAAATAAAGTTATGTAGGGGTAAAAAAATTATTTAAGGGTAATAAAATTTTAATCAAGGTTAAACTAAAGTTATGGAAGAGTAAAAAAATGTTATGCGAGGGTAATAAAAATTTATGTAAGGGTAAACAAAAGTTTAGTAAGGGTAAAAAAAATATTTATGGGAAAAATAAAGTTATGCAAGGTTAAACTGATGTTATATAAGGGTAAAAGAAAGTTATGTAAGGGTAAAATAATCTTAAGTAAGGGTGAAACAGTGTTATGTAAGGGTAAAATAATGCTAAGTAAGTGTTATCTAAAGTTAAGGGTAAACAGAAGTTAGGTAAGGATAAAACAATGTTAAGTAAAGGTAAACATAAGTTAAGTAAGGGTAAATTGAAGTTATATAAGGGTAAAAAAAAGTTATGTAAGGGTAAACTAAAGTTATGTAAAGGTAAAAAAAAGTTATATCAGAGTAATCTAAAGTCAAGTAAGTGTAAAACAATGTTATGTAATGGTAAACAAAAGTTAAGTAAGGGAAAAACCATGTTATGTAAGGGAAGACTAAAATTATTTAAGGGTAAACCAAAGTTAATTAATGGTAAACCAAAGTTAAGTATGGGAAAAAAAGTTATGTAAGGGTAAGATAAAGTAATTTAAGGGTAAATAGTAGTTATTTAAGGGTAAAACTATGTTATATAAGGGTAAAATAATGTTAATTAAGTTTAAAACAAAGTTATGTAAGGGAAAAAAGTTATGTGAGGGTAAATTAAAGTTATCTAAGTGTAAAACAATGTTATGAAAGGGAAAACTAATGTTAAGTAAGGGTAAAAACAAGTTATGTAATGGTAATATAAAGTTAAATAAGGGTTAAAAAGTATTTATGGCTAAAAAATTTAATAATGGGTAAAATAAAGTTATGTAAGGGTAAATAAAAGTTATGTGAGGGTAAGAAAAAATTAATTAAGGGTAAACAAAGGTTATGTAATAGTAAAAACAAGTTAATTAAGGGTAAAACAAAGCTATGTAAGGTTAAACTAAAGTTTTGTAAGGGTACAAAATGTAATGTAAGGGTAAACTAAAGTTATGTAAGGTTAAAATAAAGTTAATTAAGGTTGAAGAGAAGTTACGTATGAGTAAAACAAAGTTTCGTAATGGTAAACAAAAACATGAATAGGTTATGTAATGGTAAATTATTATTATGTATGGATGAAACAATGTTATGTAAGGATACACTAATGTTGATTAAGTGTAAAAAAATGTTAATTATGGTTAATATAATTTTATTTAAGTGTAAACAGATGTTATGTTAGGGTAAAAATATGTTATGTAAGGGTAAACTAATGATATGGATAATACAATATGTTTCTGTTAAATTTAATGCAATTGGTTTTGGTTATTTTAAATTAAATATTGGTTACAATGAGTTAGTTTTGTTTAAAAACACAGTATTATTGAATAATGGTTTTCTACATTCAATTTCATTATCGAGGGTGGTATTGAACATTGAAGGATGTGCGCCTTGAGAAAAATTGTTTTTCTTGAGAAGAAAGAAGAAACATAAATATTTAACATTGAAGGATGTGCACCTTGAGAAACATTGTTTTTCTTGAGAAGAAAGAAGAAACGTGGAAGTGTTGTAAACAAAAATGTAAATATAAACATAGATTCTAAAATAGAATTTAATTTTCTCACTAATTAGGTTTTTACTTATATACATTGTGTAACCCCAGAATAAATCAACATAGATGCCCCTCAGTATCAAAACCTGATGTATAAACCTCACTTCCACTCCACATCCAACATGTATTCCATTCTGGTGTCATCACTATAGGCATGGGTTCCTTCTCATATTTCTCCCTTACCTCAACCAAGGGCATAAACGGTTGTGGTGCTGATACTATTGTGTATTTCTCTAATGATACTGAAATATCAATATGTGGTGTTGTAGGTGCCTACTCATACCACTATGTAGAGGAATTCCCAACATCACGTGTGGAGAAATATGGCCATGATTGTAGAGGCATGAAATGAACAGTTGAAGATGCTAAAGATGCGGTATTAATGAATTCACCACCGACATATGTGTCACCCAATGTCTACAGAAGCTGTGATATCATAGCCATGTCCAACATCATCGATGGTATACAAATTATTACTATAGGATGTATCTAATATGAACGTATATAAAATGTATGAGTAGAAATATGTAGAATATAATCCTCACCCAAATGTGCAATATCATCCATCTATTGTGTAAGATCCCTTCTATGTGGTGCAACAACATATGTAGGACCCTCTCTTGAATGTTTCCCTCTATTTCATTTCCTCTACCATTGCATATGTTTGTGTCTCTATCCTCTAGTTAGTGGTGACGGTGGAGGTGCATCATACTCGGTGGGAATAGTAGGAACATCATCATCCCTATGTTCCTCATTCAAAGCATGTGGATCAGGATATAGTTGTGGCTCCTCTTTAAAGACACTATAATGTAAGAAATGTAGATAATCTATAAGATCCATTAGATCTAGGTGAACTTCATCTAACCTAATAAATTCATCTTCCTATGGGTCAATAATATGTACAATCTAGTCAAGTTTGTTTGACTGTAAATGAAATAACATTAAAATTAATATGAAACATAGCCTAAAAAATATAATTAATTTTAATAAACATACCATAGACTTAATTTTATATCCTATGGTGTGTAAGGAACATGATAGTGTTTATTTGGTACAAATTTTCATAATCTACTTGATCAACTAACTGGAATCATGATGTGGGATATCTATGTTGAGAGACAGCATATTGGGAATGCATGACCCAACGCTCAATGTAACATGAATGATACTATGAAAAATTCATCACCTTTCTACCTATAATCATAATATAATGTAATCCATCAACTTATAATGGTTTAATAATGATATGTTGTATATAGCTAAATTATCGCATTACCCAATTTGGTTGGTGCCTCTCAATGATGTGGAAGATGATGAGTGACACCACTGCACCATGATCTCCAACCATAGATGTGGAGTATGGTGGAAGAAAAATGTAGAAAAATCCTATATAAGTTTTCCATGTAACCTAAAATTATAAGTCTAAAAAGAATTCATAAATTATAACAACAATATTACCAAAATAACATTTCAATATATTATAAAAATTATAAAAATTATCAAAATTAATTTTTCTACAAAAAAATTAATGTTTAACTCACATCAGCGGGCTTTATAACATCAAAAGTCTATCGAAATCTATACACACTATGCCTCGGGATATGCACATAATGATAAGCCTTACCCTACATGGTAAAAAAGATATATACTATATGTAACATTTGGTTACCTTCTTTCAAGTATTTCTCATCTCTATTGTCATTTACCTATTTGTTTGGGTGCATTTTGGGCTTCTGAGGATGGAGAGCATTTGATGGGGAAAATGACCTAATGTTTGGGGGTTTATATTTATTTTAATTAATGGTTTCTGATTATAAATGTAAAAAAGGGATTAAGAGGATATCCTTGGGGCTCCAGGTTAACCTGGGGTATCTTTCTAAATGTTTATTCAAAATCTACCTACTGGATATTTTTATATTATGAACTAGTTCCATGATGTGAAACCTTTATTGGGACGATTCCTTGAATAGGTGTAGATCATAAAAATTTTATAAGACATGAAACTGTTTCACATCATGAAATAGTTGATCAATGTATTTTTTAACCGAGATGACACCTTTTTTGGTATATATACTTTCAGTGGATTTCATTTCATGAACCCACGATTCATGTCTTGAAATATGTGGGCATGTAGGTTTTTATGTATCGAATGTCAGATTATTTTTCATTTGAAATGAATCCCCCTCCCTCAAACCATAGGAGCTATACTAGGTGATTTTGGGGATATCCTCTCCTTCTATGTCATTTAATTCGGCAATTGATCTTTATTGAAGTTGCACGACATCTCTCTGGATAACTAATCTTTTGGCTTCCTCATTGTCATTGGTCATTGCAACACCATTTCACTATGTTTTCAGATTAGTTGGTCTTTTCACGTTCATCCTTCTTGATCCTTTCAAGATCTATTATGAAATATTCCTCTGGAGGCCGACCTTTGTGTAGGTTGGGGTGAGACTTTTTAGTTCCTTAATATATGTGTTATTTTATCTTCTTCATCAAATTTTCTACTTGTTGAATTGATTCTAAGATCGAAGGATTGATTC
Organism: Viscum album; assembly: GCA_963277665.1. NCBI lineage: Eukaryota > Viridiplantae > Streptophyta > Magnoliopsida > Santalales > Viscaceae > Viscum > Viscum album. Next base: position 426,463,928 of record OY728134.1, read on the forward strand.
TAGGGCCCCCGTTGTCATCTTTGTGTTTTTCCATGTTGGTGGATCCCATTGTGGGCGTGTGCAGCTTGAGATTGAGGTAGGTGGTTCAGTCTCTAGTTTGTGTTTGATGAAACTTGATTTGTATGGTTTTGATAAAAAATTTTAAATAATATGGAATGATTGATTGGTTGATTTATTTTGGTGTGAAAATGTGTTTTGAGAAATAATTGTTTACCCCTTGTTTTAGTAAATGGAAAAGGCAATTTCAATGCATTGGGGAATGGATTTATGAAATGGATTTCAAAGAATGGTTTTGATGAAATGGTTTGGAAAATGTATCACATGGGAATCCAAGGTAATTAAGTGGAAGGTGTAGTAATATGCCTCATCTATTGATCATATTGGGGGAGGGGGTCATTCATGAGGTGTTCCTCTACTCCATAGGCCTATTGTTCTAGGAACTTGTTAGAACGATTGGGAAGATCCCTTGCTGGGATGTACTCTACTCTCTATATTCAATTCATATATCTAAATAATTGATACATGTGATTATTTATGTTTGGGTCTGAGTGATCTAGCTAGCCTAACCTCTAGTGGTCCATGAAGTGATTTACCTATGCTTGTGGTTTTTACTTCTTTGGATATGATATGATATGTGATACATGATTTGAATGCTTCAATTTATGTGATATTCTTTGAAACATCTCAACCTGTATTATTTGGAAATGTTGAAAAGGGTAATTATTCACCATGATTTTGATATAAAATTTATTTAAATAATTTTCATGCCTTATTTATTAAGGTTGGGCATTGTTCGGATTGTTGTATAGAGACTTATTATAGAACACCTGGGTGGGATCCTACTAAGCCTATTTACCTTACACCTTGTGCACCCCTTTGGTAGTGCATAGACCTTGTTATGTCTTTTGATATAGGGAAAGGAAAGGCACCACAATGAGGCGGTAAGGTTTCTGTCAGTTTTTTCTGGGTAGCTGGTGGTGAGATGGTTGGCATTTTCTCAAGCTATCACACAGATTAGCTATATCGATTTTAGTTTTCCCTTTTCTATTGGAATTATTTATTGGAGAATGTTTAACTACTTTTGAGTTGTATCGCTTATACTGTTTCCCTATTTTTATGACATCTATTTCCTATTTAACTTTTCCATTATTTCTTCTTATCATGTATATACATGTCATGTTGTATGCTTCAAGTTGGGTGAAATCATTCTCTCTGGTTGTTTTTTATTCTTGGATGTAAATCACCAGCCTGTGGGGATTGGGAACACCCTTCAGGCATGTGTTGGGTCAGGTAGGGTACTGGGTTGTGAGGGTATTTGGGTTAGTTCTACATAGTTTGGTATCAAAGTTTTTCATGCTTAGTTTTTTGAAGTTGGTAGACTAGATATAGGATTATCGCGACATGAGAGGAAGGTTGCGGTGATTTTATGGATATCTCTTGTCATATCGAGAATCAAGTTACCCTAGGATGTTGGGATGTATGTATCCTATTTTGAGTTCTTGATCATAGTCTCAGTTTCTAGTTATGGTTTTCTAGATTGAACTGAGATTATACAGTTGTTTGATCACCTCTTCTATTTCAATGTGCAGTGGTATGCCTCCAAGAAGTCTCCCACTAGTTTCACAGGAGAGTGTATCAGATGCTCCTCAAGGGAATCAACCTCTAGATCATAATCTTATCAAATTCATTGTGTGGGTAGTTTTCACTATAGACCAAAATGTACTACAGGTATAGAACACATTTGTTATGGCACATCCAAGACCTAGAAGAGAAAGGGATCAATCACTAGAGTTTTTACATGAGATTCAACAATCCTTTAAGAGTACGAGTGAGTCCTATAGGGTAGAGGACTATCTGGACAAGATTTATCATGTCTTTGATTTTTTGGATACAGGTGTGAATATCAAGGTAAAGTGTGCAATGACAAGACTCAATAGTCCTAGTAAGCGATGGTGGGATTCCATTCTATAGGTGGATAACCATGTGGGATTGGATCAAAAGGGTTTCAATAACCACTTCTTTCAGTAATTGTTTCTAGATACATTGTTAATATAGAAGTCTCTGGAGTTCCTCTCCTTATAGTAAGTAAAACGTTTGTTGTCAACATACAAAAATTAGTTCGCAAAGCTGGTTTGGTTTGCTCAGGAGGTATTAAAAATGACCAAATAAAGACTCATAAGTACTTGCATGTTTTGAAACCAGATATTAGATCACATGTATTTATGATGAAGTTTTCTACCTATGTAGAGACAGTAGACAAGGCAATGATGGAAGATATGGATATTCCAGAATAGGTTGGTTATTCTTCCCATTCTCTTCCACCTAGTGGTAGCTTTAGTTGCATTTAGGGGAGGAAGAGGAAGTGAAATTATCATCATAGGAGTGGTGGGGGTTGTTCTCAGTTGTTAGCCACCTCTTCACCCTCAATAACATCTAGTAGTGTGTATTAGACTTTCCATTAGTGTGGTAAGTTTGGGAATACCCGATGTTCTTGTTCTGTATCTATGAATATGTGTAACAGATGTAGACTCTATGTCCATCTAATATGTTTCTATTAGGCTATGTCTATGCATTGTTATGGTCAATGATTATTGGTCCCAAAGGCTACTACAACGCAGTCAAATGCTTCAATGTATACATGCCTCCATCCACATGCCTCAGGAGTGAATCACCATTATGTAGTGGATGAGTTTTCGGTGGAGGTAGATGTGGGTCCAACGATAGTGAGAGGTGCCATATTTGTTCTATCATCAATAGTGACTACATTATTTGATATAGCTAGCTCCCAATCATTTACATCTTCCTATTTTATGGATATGCACAAACTTCCTATGAAACTCATGTCCATTGTAATAGAGTTAGCGATAGCTCTTGGAATGAGGAAAGATCATGGGTTTTAGTTTCCTTTTTGTTTGTTCTTGTTAGCTAATACAAAATTAGTCTGATATTTCCTCATTTTTTATCTAGATCTATTTAATGTCATCATTAGGATGGATTGGATTACGACTTATCATGATGAGGTTGATTGTTAGCATCAATGTGTCTTGTTTCATGGAGCTGATGGGAGCTCTCGAGTGTTTCAGGGTGAGTGGGATCTGAGGTCAAGTCATGCAGGACCTTCCCACCCAGATCTTAGTTGTTTCGAGGAGAGTGGGATCTGAGGCCAAGTTGTCATCAACTCATATTTTTTGAGTTTGATATACCAAAGATGGATTTTAGGAACAATTATGCACATTACGAATATATTGTGATGTTGTTTGGTCTAGGTAACGCTCCTATAGTTTTTATGGATTTAATAAATAAAATTTTCTATGAGTATCTTGACACTTTTTTTGTAGTGTTCATGGATGATATTTTGGATTATTCAATCTCCAGGCGTGAGCACATGAACCATTTGAGTTTGGTTCTGGAGATACTGTGGATTCATTGTTTTTATGGAATGATTTTGAAATGTGGTTTATGGATCCAAGAAGTGATGTTTTTGGGGATCATGATTTTTTAGCATGGTTTTTCAGTTGATCCTAAGAAGGTGATGGTTGTATTTTCATGGGAAGAGTCATGAAACATCTTTGAGATTCAAAGTTTCATTAGTCTTACTAGGTACTATAGATGGTTCACTAAGGATTTCATGATGTTGGCATCACCTTTGACTGATCTTACAAAGAAAAGGGTGAAGTTCATATAGGATTCAAAGTGTCATTATTCTTTCAATGAAATAAAATGACTTCTGAAATCATCTCTTATTCTGATCTTACCTAATTTTGGTAAGAGGTATGTGGTTATGTGATGCTTCTGGTGATGGTTTGGGTTTCATGCTAGTGAAGGATGATCATATGGTGGCCTATAGATCTTTCCAACTTCTACCGCATGAGAATAAATTCCCCACTCATGATTTGTAGTTTGATGCAGTTATGCATGGGATTAAATGTTTGCAATAGTATCCTTTTGGGGAGAGGTTCTCAATGCATTCAAACCATAAGAATATGATCTATATATTTTCTAAAAAATACTTGAATATTAGACAGAGGCAGTGTGTGGAGTAAATTCAGACATTTGACTACAACATCACCTATACCTCGAGGAAGGGGAATGTCATTGCAGAAATCCTTAGTGGAAAAGTACAATCACATGCTTTTCAGGAATCAAAGGAGGATTGGAACCTTATAGGGCTCTTCACTTAGTTGCACCTAGATACTTAGGAGGATATTTTAGGCATGGTTTTGATCAGTGTTCAGTTATCATCATCTCACCTTGATTATATTCTTTGGGATCAATTGTAGGATGTAATTTCAGGGGTATTTGAGAAAACCTATATGGTGGGGAGACCATTTTTTGTTATTATCTCTCTTCTGATGGTATTCTCTGTTTTGGGGATAGGTTTTTCATCCCAACATCTGTGAGAAGATTGATTTTTATTGAATTCCATAGTTATTCATATCCCATTCATACAAGAACTAAGAAGATTTATTATGATATGATATAATGATTCTGGTAGTTGGGTATGAATCTTGAAATTACCAATTATGTGTACCAATGTTACACCTACCAATATGTAAAGAAAAAGCATCTAAAACCTTATCATTTGCTACAACATATTTTGGTTCCAGTTTGGAAATGAGAAGAGGTGTCCATGAACATTATTGTGGGATTACCATGGGCTCCCCAAGGGAGGAATACTATCTAGGTGGTGATTTATCAGTTGAAAAAAATAATTTATATTCATTCTGATCAGGGAAACCACTATGGTTGATGACCTAGGTAAGCTGTATGTACAAAAGGTTGTGAGGTTACATAGTGTTCCCTCTGCAATTTTTTGAAGAGGGATCCTTGATTTACCTCATGGTTTTGGAAGAGTCTACAGGAGGTGATGGGGACTCTGGTCAGGTTGAGTACAAGTTACCATCCACAAACAGATGGTTATATAGAGAATTCTATTTCGATCCTAGATGGTGTACTCCATGCATGTGTCTTAGATTTTGGAGGATCATGTGATATACATCTAAGATTGGTTGAGTTTTTTTATAAAAAAAAGTTATTATTCATTAGTTATAATGGATCCCTTTGAGGATTTGTATGGTCACCCATGCAGGTCACCTCTTTGTTGGGAAGAGGTGGGCAAGGCCAATTTGCTAGGATTGAGTCTTTTTTATGAGATATTGAAGAGGATTAAAGATATAAATCACCTTCTAGTTTTAGATTAGAGTCATCAGAAATCATATGAGAATATTCGGTGTCACCTTTAGAGTATTCCATTGGAGACCAAGTTTTCTTAAGAGTATCTCCTCAGTTAGGTCATTTTTTACTTGAAAAATAGGGAAATATGACTTCGAGATATGTTGGACCATTTGAGTTCACCGAGAGTCTTAGAAGGATGCTTATAGGTTTGAATTACTTGTTCATTGGATGCATATTCATGATGTTTTTCATGTATCTCAGCTCAAAAAGTAGCATCTTGATCCCTCCCACGTTCTGAGTTGGAAAGAAATCAAGTTGGACCCAGATGTTTCTGTTGTAGAGAAACTAGTGGAGATTATTGATTCTCAGGTGAATGTCTTGTATGTGAAGTTGATTTTGTTGGTCAGAGCATTATAGTGACATGAATCAGATTCTCATGAGACATAGGAGCACAAGTCATCGAGGAGGTTGTAATGGCCCCACCTATTTCCAAACACCTTTGTTCCACAAGACTTCCTAGGGGAAGAAATTATTATGGTAGGGATTTTCTAACATCCCTTGACATTCATTCAAGTATTTCTCATCTCTCTTTTCATTTCCCTCTTTCTTTGGGTGAATTTTGGGCCTTCCAAGGATGGAGAGCATTATTTGGGGGAAGTGAACAAATATTTAGGGATGTATGTTTGTTGGAATTAATGGAGCCAATATATAAATGTGAAAAGGTATTAAGTAGATGTTCTTTAGGGTCTGGGATATCCTGGGGGATTTTTCTAAGTGTTTCTATAGAATCTTCCTATGAGTAATTTTATCTCTTGAAATGGTTACTCAACATGAAACCTTTTATAGGATGATGTTATGTAATGTTGTAGAGCATGAAAAGTTTACATGATGTGAAAATGGTTCACATCCTGAAAAGGCCGATCTTTGTTTTGTTGACTGAGGAGACACATTTTTTAGGGTATATTCTCTCCTTGGATTTCTCATCATGAACCAAGGATTCATATCCTATAATGTGCACAACCTAGAGAGTTTTATGCACTGCACATCTAACTCTTTTTCATTTGATGTGAAGACTCCTATATCGAATCCTAGGATCTTTCCCAAGTGAATTTTGGGATTTACTCTTTTACTCGATCATTTTGTTTGATGATTGATATTCATTGTAGTTACACTAAATTTCTACGGGTAAGTGATCTTTCTACTTATTCATTGTCATTGGATGTAGAAACATTTTGGTGCTACTTTTTTAGATCATGTAGTCTTGTGCTATTAATCCATTTTGATCATTTCATGATCTATTGTGTGATCTTCCTCTGGAGGCTAACTTTTTACTGGTTTGAGTGTTGCATGAGAGTTTCATGTGGTACATGATTTTTTATCTTCCATGTGGACCATTCTACTAATTGAATTGATTCTAATATGTAAATATTGATTCTGTGTTCTCTGTGGTTGTATTTGTATTCTTCTATGTTGGTGGATCCCATTGTAGGCATGTGAGACCCATGTTTGAGGTAGGTGGTTTCTTCTCTAGCCTATGTTGGATGAATCATAATTTATTTGGTTCTGATAAATTTTTTTTAAAATAAAATGTCATGACTGATTGAAAGATTTTTTTGTGTGTACAAATGGGTTTTTGAAAAAAGATGGGTTCCCCTTATTTTGTTAAAAGGAAAAGATATTTTCAAAGAATTGTGAAATGGAATAATGAAATGGTTTTCAAAGCATGTTTTGATGATATGGGTTCAAATATGTATCACATGGGAAGCATTGGGTATTTAGGTGGAAGGATTAGTAATAGGCCATGTCCATTGATAATATCTGGGGGTTCACTCATGGGGTGTACCACTACTCCCTAGGCCTATTTTTCCAAGGACTTGTTAGACCTATTGGGAGGTTCACTTTATAGCGCATCCTCCACTCTCTAGACTCGATGCATATATCTAGAGACTTGATGTACACGATTGTCTATGTTTGTGTATGAGTGTTCTGAATTGCCTGATCCGTAGTGATCCTTTTCATGATTTACATGTTCTTGTTGAATGTACTATTTTGGAATTGATAGGATATGTGACACATGCTTTGAATAATTTGATGTACTTGATATGCTTTGAAATTGTTTTACTAGGATTTTTTGGAAATGTGGAAAAGTGGATATATTTACAATGATTTTGATATAGAAATTGCTTAATTGATTATCATACCTTATTTTATTTAAAGTTGAGCATTGTTTGGATTATTGTACAGACATGTTGTGGAAAACCCAGGTGGGGTCTTACTAGGACTATTTAGCTCACACCTTGTGCACCCATTCATCGGCGCATAGATCTTGTTATGCCTTTCAATGCAGGGAAAAGTAAGGTGTCGCAGCGAGGAAGTGAGGTTTATGTTAGCTGTGTCTAGGTAGCTGGTGGTGAGATAGTTGGAGTTTTCCCATGCTATGAAATGGAGTAGCTATTTCAGTTTTAGTTTTCCTTTTCTATTGGACTTGTATCTTATAGATTGTTTTTCTACATTTGATTTGTATCACTTTTTTTGTTTCCATTTTTCTATGAAATGTATTGCTTGTTTTACTCTTCCATTGTTTCATCCTAACGTCCATCTATATTGCATTTTATCTATCCTAGGTTTGGATAAATCATTCTATCTGGTTGTTGTTGATGCCTGAGTACTAGTCGTCAACTCGGGGGATCCGTAATGCCCTTCGGGTATGTATCAGGTTTGGTCGAGTACCGGGTTGTGAAGGTATCCGGGTCGGTTCACCAAACTCTATGTTTATAAATGATATTAATAAATTTAAAAAATAACTAAAATTAATGATGTAAACATTCCAGCATCTCCAAGAACAATCCTGAAATAGATGTTATGGAAGTGGTGCGACAACTCTAGGAGAGACGCGTGTAAAACACTCCCATGACCACATTTGTAGCATATCCATACACAATATAATCTGATGTGCATCTTCTTAACAACCTGTACCAAGGAATCTATATAGATGTGATAACACAGTGGACCCCCAACTATATCTACATATCTAGTCATGATCATCATGTAATGGTAAGTACATTTTTGTGTACCAAGGTGATGGAGTGGTCTACACACAACATGCCTATGATCATTCACATAATATATGTATGTGTGTGTCGAATAAGTATGTCCTCATCAGCATCATCACGAATGATGTAGAAATGCTCATCAAGACACCCCATGTGCAAACGGTAACCCTATAAGACACATGGTATGTAGACAATGGCAATGCCTAGTAGACGGTGTTTGACCGCACACCAATCACCAATAGTGGAACCCATAACTGACTATCCATGGATGGGTAGACCGAGAATATATGCCATATCCTATAACATAATAGTCATCTCCCCATCAAAAAAGATGAAATGTGTTTGTCTCTATTTTCCATCCCTCAACCAGTGCAGTAATCAAATGATGACCAATAGTCTTTAAGTCACACATGGAAACTACATAAAAGTCATCACATCTAAGGTATGGAACAATAACTATTGGGGGTGAATCATGGTGGAAATGATGTTCTCTCCAAATAGCAATATGTCTAATAGGTTATCGCACGAACACATTGCATGACACATGTGATTACTAGGCAGAAAATAGAGGTTCCTACATCTAAATGTATGAATAGTAAGACATTAATGGTGACAAATATTTAAAACATAAATGGTTTCAGGATTTGGTATAAAAGATTTTTTAAGTTTCCAATAGTTTTTAAAAAAAATGAAGCATGTTATTTATGATATAGACTTACTGTTAGATTTCATTTATGTATTAAAATTAGAAAACCACATTTCATTATAGTGGTATTGGTCAAATTATATAGGAATTTTACATAATCACATTTAATGATTATAATTAAAATAATAATTTTATGTAAAAACCTTTACATTAACCAATAGAGTACATCAAAAATTTTAATTGATACACAAATGAAATATAAGTCTAAGGAAATGTGTCTATGTGTGGCCTTCTTAGCATCATAAAACACACCTTTGTGTCGGTGCTTATTCGTTAGGTCAATCCACCACATTTAAAATACAGTTTGACTTTGATCTCCCTCTTTGTCTCAGACTTTTCATGTTTGGTAGAAGCATGAGTGCGTCATTAAGTAGACCAAAGTTATCATATTCCCCCACAGAAATCGATGGATTATTGTTGTAGTCATTAATACTCTAGTAGATAAATTGGATCGAAGAATTTCTCCCAAGATAAGTGTACGGGAGTGCATGTTGTAGTCACATGTGCGGAATGATACTGTAATTCTTGAAAGTTACCTTGATCACAATATTACTCCTAAGTAAAACGAAAAGTATATGACAACTGTTACCAATCATAGGATCATGAGACTCAGTGAAATCAAATCTATGCTCTACATAGTCAAATGATAGGATATGAAATGTTACAGCCTCATGAAGAACTCTATCGATCTCGCACTAGAAATTTTGACCATATCACATCCATCTCTTCAGACCCTCTTCATTAAATTTTCTCCATTCCAAAAAATACATTATAGCGTGAAAGAAGGTATCTTTTACTAAACCTATAATTTAAATTTAAAATATTATATTGATATTATATTATAATTGTGGGTTTTCTAATTAATATATAATATAATATTCTTAATTACATATAATGGGTAATTTTCAAACACCCTCGAAAACACCATTTACACATTCTACGATATTAGTCATCATATGTAAATATAACCTCCCATCATCATAAGCCAGCGATTGTTTATGCTCTATAATTTTCATCATGTAATCATAAACATCCTAATTAGGTCTATGAATATCATCGAGACACTCATCCATCTTTTGTTGTTGAAGCTCGTATGCTAACAAACAAGAACTAATCCGAACACATGTTATAATAACCACTACAATGCTTTTTTCAAACAAAAAATGATATTTATACCATTTCTTTAGGATGACTTATTAATTATAATTAATTAATTATTAATCAATTATTAATTATAATTATTTAGTAATTATAATTAATAATTATAAAACATAAGTAACTATAATTACTAATTATACTGCGAAGGCCCAGCCATGGGAAAAGTCCCATGAATCCAAATTTATTAAGAAAATATTAAAGTACAAAAAAGGACTAAAACAAACATGAAACCATGTGTCCGATTGAAACAAAGAGTCAATTCCTTTGGTTGCCCCTAGATTCCATATCCTGAGGATATTTGCCCCTCCCATTGGGATATCGGCCTTTTCGCCATGTCTTGACTAGAAGGTTAGACTCATTAGATGATAACCCAGATGACGACACAGAAGCGTCCTCCAAAATTCTAAATTTCCAAGATAGGTCTCGGAAATACAGCTCTGGATTCGACTGAAATGCATCCTCAAAATTGACTTTAAGCAGCTTCTGAACTGCTAGATAGTCACTACATCTGAACACCGCCAACTCCATCAGAAGAAATATGACTTCCAACTGTAAAAAGAACCAGTCAGTTGATTCCTTATCAATGCCTACAAGTGGTCGTTCACCTTCTTGGCCTCCTGGGAAAGTCGCATCCATATTCTTCTTACGTGCGCAGATACACTCCTCATTTGAGGCCTTTCCAAAAGAATCATAATCAATTTTCATAATATCATAATATCAGAGAAATTGGAAGGGTAATTCCATTCCACATGCTTACCAACATCCAAATCAATGGTTGGATGTGCCTCTTGCACAACAACTACCTGCACCATCTCAGAAGGTATGCCATTTTGAGGAGTTAGATGCTCTTCATCCAATTGAGTGTCCTTAGACGTGAGTGAAATCTTTTCCAATGCAATATCAGAATGACCACCCACTTTGGGAGGATCAATCCTAGAAATAGGGTCTATAGGAAGATCATGCTTACCATGAGAAGCCAGTAGAGCCTGATGGGACTCAGTTGTTTTCGATTTCTGATGCAATACCAGCTGGAAGCCTTCTGCATCCAAAACTATTTTCTTCCCCTTGCATGACCTCTCCATAATTAGTCGCTTCTGAGATAGGTCATGGTCAGCAGACTCTTGAATAGATTCATCATCAATAGGTTGATTGTCCACTGATGCTTCCTCAGATCTACCATCCAAGACATTGATCCTTCCATCAGAACCTCCAGCCTCACAAGACAGCGTATTCTGGTCTCTTAGGGGTACCACAACCAGATCAGCTAGCCCATCAGAGTGTTCACTCGCATCCTGTCCCCCCACGATATCAGCCCATGATCTGGCAGGCTGCCCAATTCTATCATGACAAGGTTCAGACACATTTCCGATCTACCCATCTCTAGCGCAAGAAGCAGTGGGAAGTTCTGTAGGACAATCCCGACCAGATCCACCCTCATTTTCAGTGTTCTTTCCATCATCCCCTACAAAAGGACCTTGTCTCGATGCTCTCCTTGAAGCTGAAGCTCCACCACGTAACTTCCTGTAGTTCAATACCTCATGTCTAATATTCTTACACTTCAATTCAAACAAAAATTTAGCATTTTTTCATTTTCAATTTGCAGCACAATTTCTTCATCCTCAGTGGTAAGAAAAAAATGATCAACTAAACACATAAGCCAAATCAATTTCAACTAGGAATCTTGCAAAGTGCCCAAACCTAGCGATTTGTGTCTCTATCCAATTTGATCGGCACCCCAATGGATATCGCAATGCCATAAAGGATCTTGGGGTGCCAAAGAACCCAGTTCAAGCTGAAGACTTTAACCGATACCTGAACCGAAGACCAACCTACCTCCAATGGGTTGAAGGAGCGATCCCATTCACAGATGTGTAAAAATCCTGATTTGAGCGATCTTGAACCGAAGACCCAAGCCTTCATTTTGATCTCCGCCGAAGGGAAAAGGAAGTGGAAGAAACCCCTCCCTAGTGAGATGCATCACCATTCTTCGAAACCCCAAATAACCCCAAATGTTCGAATGTTTCGAAGATAGATCACCGACCTTCCACGACCCTGAACCTTTAGGCAAAATGAGATGGCCAAGAATCGAGAATTCCCCGATTTTCAGTCGCTCTGATACTGCCGTGGGATCAGCCCTAATATAGGCAATGCTACCTTTCCGACGAATACCACCGGCCGACCCTTTGAGAAGTGTGAATGCAATTGCCCGAGAAGAACCACGACTGCTGGATCTGCACTGTCGTGGACCGCCATACCCGCAAAAAAGCACACCACTGCAAATCGCGTGCCGCCGTTGAAGCAGACAGTCGGTGAATCACCAAAGAACCGAGTCATTGTTTCTTTCCTTCAAACTCAAAGCCGCCACAAGACGAGCCAACACAGCCAAAGAACCGCGCCACCGCTTCTTTAATAAGTAATTAATCATATTTAGTTAATTATTAACTGTTCATTGCGAATCATATTAATTGCTAATGATATTTATTAATTATGAACTAATAAGGTTAATTATTATTCATATAGACAGTCATTTGAAATACTAATCATATTGATTAATTATTAATTAATTATTTGTTCACTAATTAATCATATTTAGTTATTTTCCAACTATAGTTATTTATTAATTATAAACTAGTATTACATTATTATTGATAAATTGTTACTTATTATTAATTAATTAGTAATTCTAATTAATTATTCATTATAATTAGTAATTATAATTTCATATTAATTCATTATTAATTAGTTACAAATTAGTTATTAATTACTTATAAATTATTATTATTAATTATTTACTAATTGACAATTAATATATTATTTAACAATGAATTAATCCTAACAAATAGTAATTACTATTTAATTTCTAACAAGAATACATTATATAATAATTATTTTTACAGAGTTTTCTTTTACTAACAAAATAAATCTTTCTAATTAAACAATTAAACTAAATAAACTACAAATTAAATGACTACCTAAATAAAAAAATGTTAAATAAATTAAACGACTAGAAAAATGAACCTGAAAAATATTAAAAAAATTATAAGCTATATATTAAAATAAACTAGACATGAAAATTTAATAACTAGTCACATAACATTGGACATGAAAATTAAACAACTAGCTAAACAAATTAAACTTATTAATTAAATGACCCGCTAAATAAATTGGGCATGCAAATTAAATGACAAGCTAAATGTACAAAATTTGAATAAATTTAACATGCTTATTTTAACATTTCATTAAAAAATATACAAAAATATACTTCTTAATTATAAAAGATGTGATACCACAAAATTTTGAAGACTGAAAAATTTGAAGAGAGAAATAATGGAGCTCTGAACCGGGAGAGGGAGATTCTAATTGAGCGAGGCAGGAAAGTTGAGTGATTTTTGTGGGTGGCTGATTTCCCTTTCATAGGGAAAGTCAACCAGGGCGCCACATGAAGTAGGGTAGTTTGTATTTTGATTTAAAGGAAGAGAGGAAATTGAAGTGGTGCTCTTTCCCCAAAATATTTTCCCAAAGAGCCAATTGGATTGACGATGTGGGGTTCTCACCAAAAAATCCATTTCATTTGGTGATGTTCAAGATGATCCGTCGAGAACCATTTGTTATGGTGATCAATTGTCCCATTTACCAAAAATAAACAATAATATTAAATAATTAAAAAAAATCCACTGAAAAAATTTAGTTGGACGAAGATGCTAGCTACCCATATGATCACTAATAAACCATCCCAACATTCTTTCTTTGTTTTTTTACCATGTGTCCAAGATGATGCAACCATGGTTTATTTTTAATAAAATTCTCTCTCTAAAGGGTGCTATTTTTTTAAAAATAGAATAAAAAATAAACCTCAAAATGGTGACCATCATTGAATTTATTAGTTTATTTATGTCTTATAGATTATATAATAATAATAATGTTTATATAACTAATAATAAATCATGGTCATCATCATTGTTATTATTTTTGTAGTTGTTTTTATAGAATTTATATATATAATTATATATATTATGTTGTAAAATTTACTAATGTACCATTTATATGTTCGATATTGACATTACATATATAACGAGCAATTATTTTACTCATAATTTATAAAACAAGATAAAAATATATAGTTATATATATAACTAATAATGTTAATAATTTTCTATAAGTATGCTTGTTAATGTTGTTTGTTTGTTATGACCACCCCCAACACAATTATTTTTTCAAACAATTATTTTTACCGATGTGCCTCTAGGGAAAAACATAGTGGCAGGAGCCTTGCCGCGTCTTAAGGAGATTTCATGTTTGAGTCTCCCCATTCTCTTTCTTATATGCTTCTCTTTGATGATTTCTTTGCATTTTCTACCTCACTATGTTGTTTCTTTTTCTTCAACTTATTCTACTTTCACAACAACATTTATATTCTCCCTCTCCTTATTCCCTCCTAGGAAATCATGGTAAAAGTAAATTTCAGCATAGATTATCACATGCTCTTCACTCTGAAAATATTCACTTATTGAGCATCATCAGTCAATCTTCTCCTCTCTTAATTCTCGATAAAACATGTTTTTTTAACACAACAAGGCATTAAAACACTCTTCTTAATTCTAAACAATATTTTTCTTCTTCATTTTTAGAATTATATTAACAATGTTATATTATTTTATAGAATTATTCTACTATTTATTATTTTATAGGCTTGTCAAATTTGGTTTATAAGTAGAATACAAAGCTATGTCAATGATATAAACATGAAGCATTATTTATTTCTAAAATTAATGTGTTTTAAAGTTAAAAATTCATATTTTTGACACTCTTACCTACTATACTTTCATAAGCATGATCATTCAACATACACTATCAAGGATTGAAGCATTATTATCTCCCACTAACAAAACAATATCAATATTAGATTGGATTAAATGTTCCATATTTCAATATACTAAATTTTATTTGTACATTAATAACTTATTGAGATATAATCACTCAACTCACACACTAGTTATAAGAATATTTGAAGCTACATGTCTGGTTGTTCTTACATTACAAAATGGTAGATCAATGTTTCACTTTTTCCCAAGAATAATGCATGGGTTTTGGTACATGAATTATGGTGTGAAAAAATAGGGCTTAAGGGGTTTTTTATGTTGTTCATTGGTAAAGTTAAATGTTTCTTGTAAATGCATGTCACTCTCCATCAAAATTGGGGTCTATTTAGTTTATATCATATATATCAAAGAGTAGATGTGTGTAAAGATTAGTTTTAGAATTGTTTCCATTTGAACTACTATACAAATGCTTATTCCCACTCTGTTACTTTATTTTTCATACACACATCATACTCACTATATTTAATGTATATGCATGAATTATCTAATATTATTAATCACTATAACCACATTATTAATTATTTACTCTGATTATCTTATTTTATACAATTAAACCCACCCCCAGTATTTTCCAACACTCTTGTGGGACATAAAAATCGGTTTCAAAGTGTAGGACCTCTTAGATTATATTCATTTTCTATCATTTTCCTAGAAACAATAGTTTAAGGAAGTGATCATTTTATATGTATGGAGAAGGGTTAATTTATAGTTGGATCCCAAATATTCCACCTTTATTTAATGGGAAATACTATGGTTCTTTGGAATCTATAATGGACTCCCAACTCAAGTAATTAATCAACAAGAAGTAGACCATAACTATAAAACCATATGAACTATCAGAAGAAAACCCTGAAATAATTATAGGTAATAGTGAAGCCATTTGTAATCTTAACTATAACATAATGAACATTTATTATTGTTTAATTAGTTGAAATATTTTTACTAATGTTTCTGCATGTAAAATTATTCATGATATTTGGAAAATTTTGAATGTTACACATTATGGTAAAAATATGTTAACATGAAAAATGATTGGAATATTGTGAGATGATTACAAGTACATCAAAATGGGGGAAAACATGGCTATCAAAAAAATGTTCTATAAGTTAAAAATAATTCTGAATCGAATGAGTGCACTACTATAGGAGTGTAATTCTTGGAATGTTTTACTGTTGAAATAATGAACTTCAATGTTTAACACTGGGTGAGATAATTAATTCACTCTTATCATCCAATCTTGATATAAAAATCATTTAAAAATTAATATGATGATAAGAACAATGGTTAAACCTGTAAAACTATTGTTTTTTTTTCTGGTTCTTCTAAAGATGATTCATGTTGTTCAACTAATTTAAATGAGATGATAACTTATGTTATGAAAGTAATGTATAAGGAGATAAAGAAGAAAATGTATAAAAATGATATAATGATATCCATGGAGGATGATATAAGGTATAAAAATAAAGGAATTATGAATTTATGTATTTTAAATAATATATGTTACAAGTTCTATACTAAATGGAACAGTGATAAAGATTTGTTGAGGTTGAAGAATTAATGAAGATACAAGCGGGTAACCAATAATGAAATGAATGTTATGGATAAATGGAGTAGAAATTATGATATGTATTCAAATGATAAATTTTGAGGTGAGAAAGAAAACAATTATAATATTTTTATAGATAAATATGGTAAAGTAACATATTCACTTAACCAGAAATGTTCTTTAAGTGATGTGGAAAAATTTATAAGGAATTCTATAAATATATGTTTGTCGAATAACATGTATCATATCAATAATTGTGGTTATTATTGAGAAGCATACACAAGATAAATGGGAATTCACATAGAGGGGGTGGGGGTGAATCAACATATTTGAATCCCCTTTAAACTTCAATAAAAAATACTCTTCTGATATTAATTATATTGAATTTATTGTTATTACATGCACAATAAAACTCTCATAAAAGGAAATATAAAATTTTAAATGGTATACAACTTAGAATGAATTGAAAATCCTAGGTGTGGATGAAATCATCATAGATAATACATTCCAATATTATCATAATTATGATTACAAATGAGTATGTATTTTCATTGACATCATGTTAATAAAAATATATTTACCTCCCACTTCTTTTTTCTCAAAATATGATCAGGGTTTCACCTCAAAACCCAAACCTTTAACACGGCCACACTAATCTTGCAGCTTCAAGGCCACTGGTAGTAGTTGTTCATCTGGTACAATTGATGATGATTCCTGTGTCTATGTTAGATAAAAATTATGAAAATAAGTAATCATTGTTATGTAATAGAGATTTAAATCAAAACCAATTTTTATAATGTCATACGTTTACATGATTCCCATACTTTTTTTTTGTGTTTTAATCTATTATAATCCCATCATTATTTACATGTGCCTCCTTCCATAATGCATGACATGGTATGGAAGTAGATTTAGAATTGGATTCATCAATCTGCATATAAATAGAGAAACATAATTATTTTGTTGTTTCATGTAACATAAAAGTATTACGATAGATTTAAAATATGTACCACTAGTCTTCAGGTGAAACATACCCTATCCTTACTTTAGAGTAGGGGTATGTTGGTTTTGATACACTTTTCTTATCTTTAACACAATGTACGAATTTCATAAATTAATAATTCTCAATCAAAGTGAACAATACACATATTTTCATACAATGTATTTCTAACCCCAATGTAACTAAAAAGATGCATCCTCATGATGTCTAGTAAATGCATCTCATGCTTCATAAATTATCAGGTATTCATACAACTATAGTGGGTGTGGGTTTATGTTACCTTTAGAATTTTGAGATGAAACTTTATTAGAATTTTGTGAAAGCCTCTATGATCTATTCCAATAAGAAATAAAAAAAATTGGGATTCATCAAATATAAATGAACTCTACAATTGATAATGAAGAGTAGGTCAATGTTTCATTATTTTATTTTTTAGTAAAATAAAGAAATTATATCATAATGTTACACTAATATCTTCTCAAATTAGTGTCTTAAGTGTGAGAACAACATGGTTCCATGAATATAAACCAATTGGAACGCACTGTTGAGTAGTGATCCCAATGTAACTACTGAACATGGCCTTGTTGGGGTTAACATACTAGTTGCACACATTCCATCCAACCTCAAATTTTATTTCATTATTTTTAACCTTAATAATTTTTACTAACACCATCATTCTACGATACTCATGTTTTTTATGGAACACCGATTATTTTCTTTCTTCCATTTCCTTAGGTTTAACATAATAAATATATTGTTCATATGGATTGGTAGCATTTACATGTGCATAAGGTTTTTGTTCCTCTGCACTGGAAGCACTAGCAGGTTAAAAAACCTTTTGTTCCTTAGGATTGGGAGAATCAACACATTCATAAGTCATTATCTATATAAATGGTTCAATATATAATTGGTATTACATAAATGTATTAGTGAACAATTAATAATATGAGGTAACATAGTGTATAATACAAAAAAATATAACATGATTAATAAAATATCTTTTTTTAAAGGTTGATGTGATTTGAAACCTCTATCAAGTATTAAAATCCCTTCATTGTGAAATCTTCTAATATACAGGACCCCATCTACATTGGAACCACTATGAAATGATTACAATTTCCTAATTAAAGGATCATCTTTAGTGGAATTTTCATTTGACCCTTTTGTGGTTTTGGTTGATAACATAAAAATTGACCACATTCGGTTTATGGGGTTTGGAACATAAAATAATTTCACTGGATGTGATTCCATTATAAATGATTCTTTTTTGTACCCTTACCTACTGAAATATAGTTTCATGAATCCCAATTTATCTTTTTTAATATCACTCCTATTATCAATATACTTTCATTAAAAAATTTGCACTTGGAATATTGTATAATACAACTCCCATATTTTTCTAATGATTCCAATGTGTGACATATTCACATAAATTGGATTTCTATCTTTGGTACAATATACATGAATCACATCTTCCAAAAGTGTATCTATATTATTTTTCATTATACTACCTTAATCATGATCATTTGTATAGAACATATAACCATTAATTATATAACCATTATAGGATAATACTAGCACACATGGTCCTCTGGATAGCCATCAAAGTAGTTCTAAAATTAAATCTAAATTTTCATCCGACTCCTTAAAAATATAGTATTGAAACAATCCTATAAACTACTGATTATGTGTATTTGATATCCATATTTGAAACTTTGATGGATTCAAATGCGTATGAATTTATTTTTTGGTTTCAACATATGGGGAAACCACTAAACTTTTATACATAAAATAAAGGCGATCCTTCTCTAAATCTATAATAGTGATTCTAAGAACATCTATTCCATAAATTCCTTCACCGAAAATATTTCCAATGTGATGATATTTCTATACACAAATAATTTCCACACTGTACATGTAGTTGGTATTGAATTCAATGCCTTCCTAAAAAATATATCGATCTACAATACAATCTTCTGGGTAAATTCTATTTTTACACAACATTTTAAAATATTCATATACTATTAAATTGGGTACATTTATCCATAATGTAAATTATCACATTATTAAACCTCTCTTACCAAGTGAACCATCAAGTGAACCATCATATCAAAGAATGTTGGTGTGAAGAAAATTTCTAATTCAAATAATTTGATGGAAATGGCCTTTTCCGTAGTTGGAAATGTTGATGGGTCTATAACTTTACTGCATATAAAATTGAAAAAGAAATAGAGTTTGGTTACTATATGACATACATTATTGTGAAAAATTCAATATAAAACTATATGAATTAGATCTTGTATCAAAAAATTAAATTCATGTGATTTCATATCCATTAACATTAAATCATTCATTGACACTGAAGACTTAAAAATCGATGAATGAACCTATAGAACCTTTACATCATTTAATAAGATTAAAAACTGATATCTCACCTTCCTAGAAAGAGTGTAAGTAGCTAGAGGAAGAGAAGTGTGTTTTCCACCATTCACTGGCACCAAGTCTTTCTATATTCCCCTATAAATCATGTACAACCTATGATTAATTACATCCTTTATTTATCTAGGTTCATTTAGTAACATTCAATGATAATATCACATAATTTTTTTCAACATGAATAACATCCAAAAAATACTAGATATACAAACAATTCTAATATGATAATTCAAAAAACTGACATCTTTTTCAATAAGTTTTCATAATGTTTTTCAAAAAGGTTTTCCAAAATCAGTTTCCATATCTTTTAATTTATCAAACATTTGATCACTTGTTAGTGGATATGGTGTTGTAAGTTATTATGAACTCCCATATAATTATGTCATCCAAGATTGGTACTTATGTTATTGGGGTAGAAATCTACGATGTCCTAGAAACACAGTCTTCGATGAATGTTTGAACCTAATTAATTGTATGTCTTGTTCAAATATGGTACACCCTTGAGTTCATTTAAATATATATCCTAAAAAATTTCCATATATAGGAAAGTCATTTATCATACAATACAAAATACATCTCAATGTGAAATATTCATTTCTATAAGCATCATACAACATAACACATGAATCCCACAATAATTTCAAATCTTCGATCAGTGGATCCAATTAAGCATTAATATCATTGCCTGGTTGTTTTGGTGACGATATCAGGATATATAACATAATGTATTTTCACTTCACACATATCCAGAGTGTAATGTTATAATTTACCAACATAAATAGCCATGTACTATGAGTGAATCTTTGAAAACCAAAAGGATTCACTCTATCTATAGATAGTGTAAGATGAAGGTTTATCGGCTCATTTCCAAATTGTGGATACTCATGATTAATTCTATTTCACTAAGGAGAGTCTAATAGGTGACAAAGTTCCCCACATTTATTTGTTGTATCCACATTCCACATTAATTTCTTTGTAGTATCCTCACTTTTGTATAGGTACTTAAACCTTGGAATGATTAGAAGTCACCATACAACTTTAATTGGACCCGATTAATTTTTCTTGTACCAAGGACAACACTTTGGTAATTCTTTAAGAGATTTATGTTTCTTTAGAAATATTATACAGTCATTTGGATAAGAATTTATTCTTTCTAAATCATACACATTTAATGTAGCATTAGTTTAGAATAATATTTTCACCTAGGAAGCTCATTATCTTCTAGGAGTATATCATTAAAGAGAGAAAAAAGTTTAATAAAACTAGTGTCACTCCATTAATTTTCAAATTTTAAATTATATAGCTTTAGTACGGCTGAAAATTTTGTATATTTAGCACAACTCGAAAATAATGTCATCTTTACACAAACCTGTAACTTCTCAAAAAAATTTGGACAATCAAAAAGTTCATCTTCAAATAACACTCTCATTTCCTCATTATGATATTCTTTATCTTTCACACAAGTAATCACATCATCAATATGATCTTCTTTATTATCCACATGTGTAATAATATCATATGATTCATAAAACGTTATTCTTTCCGATTCACTAATTACAGTCATTTTACCCATGTTTATTATATCATTTATAACTTTGATCTATTCCGTGATAGATCAAGTGTTCTTCTAACTCATATAGACTAATTAGTCCTGAATAATTATAGTGTAAACGTGATAAATGGATTTGATAAGGGTTATATGTATCATCTTTTGAATACTAGATGAACTCTTTCACCCCATATTCATATTTCTATTTCATACAATTGACGTCCATACATTTTCAATTTAAATACTACTATTTTATTCAGAAATATAAATATTTTAAAAAATAAATAAATAGAAAAAGGGTCCATTAAAATAAGGGGAAATTAATATTTGAATGTTTCAAATAAATTCAGTATGCTTTTAAGGAAACATGCAATTAAATTTAAGAAAATAATTACTCCACTAGTGTCAAGAAACATAGGTGCATGTATAGAAGAGATAGGGTATGGGTTTTAGGAAATAAAATACAATAATATCTATTCAGGAGATGAAGCTAATAAGGATGGAATTTGTATACTTAAATCTAAATTTTCTAAAGCTAGGGAGTTAAAAAAGCACTGGAAAATGTTTCTTATTTATCTGTATAAGTTGAAAAATGTACCAATAATTGTCTTATCCATACAATGATATCCTTGATTGAGGTGATCATGAGAAGACTCAATTGTATGGTTTTAAAGGGCATCATGCTGAGATAACAGTTGTAGTTTCAACATTCAACAAAATCCTTTAATTACACTATGAAAAGGAAAATGATTTTTATCTAATATTGAATTTCAATAGATCTTAGCTTCCTGTGAGGCAAGTTTTGCGGGAGTGGGGTCATGATGGTTATCCTATGGGTTGTATGGAGTTAGATACATGCCCCTTCTCAGTGATGAATTAACACTACCCTATAATCTCCATTGATCCTTTGGTTTGGTTGGAGTGGATGGTTTTCTTAGATAACATCAAGGAAATACATTGTTTCCCTTTCCCAGTTTTATACTTTATATAAAATACAAAAAAATACCTAATCTTAAGGATGTATTGTGATAATATTTTAGTGACCAATGTTAAAATAAAATTCATGTGTGTGACACAAGAAAGTCATTCAACTTACGTATTAACATAGGAATCCAATTATGGAATAGACAACATGATCATCACTGACAAAACACATGAGTAGGATCACTTATGAAGAAAATATTTGTAACATTCCATTACTAAAAAGAGAAAAGAATATGATGTTCTCAATATGTCAAAAGGGAAAAATGGTTAACTCTTCACAGAATAATTTAAAAAAACAATCTACCCAACAATAGAAGATCATTTATTTATATAATTGTGGGACTTTGAGGAAGTAATCAAAAAATGGAGAGAAATATATTATTTAAATTATTGAAAAATTTACTTGAATTAAATATATTTTCAGTGTTAGACATAAATTATAGGATCTAAATATATCGATATATTTTATAATATAAGTAGAGAAGGATTGTAATTTATCCTTATAAATGATCCAGGTAGATAATTGTATATATTTTATATGGGGAGAATTGATAATTAATTTGAGAAGAATTCTATTCACCATAATCATAGTGTATCATATCCCACATAATCAAAGGTTTTTTTAATAGAGAAATAATATTTTAGTAGTTATGGCTTGAATATTACTTGTAGATCATACTACATTATATCAAAAATCGATGAATCTATTCAATATAATTTCAAATCAAAAAACTCTATTTTAAATTCAATGTGAAAATTAAAATTCCATTTAGTTAGATCATCATTGTAATCTAAAATATCATCCTCATTATGAAACATCATAAAAATCCAATTTATAAACATTAAAACCAATAATTTTCCATAAAAACTAATTTAAATTAAAAAACCGTTGAATCTTGTCATAATTAATCATTTGGAAACTTTAAAAGTCCATTTATTTAGATCATCATTGTAATCCAAAATATCATTCTCATTATGAAACATCATATAAATCCAATTTATAAACATTAAAACCAATTATTTACCCTAAAAACCACATTTACATTTTAAAAAACCATTGAATCTTGTCCTAATAAATCATTTGGACACTTTTTATTAGTTTCTAAAAATGATTTTCACCATTGAAAAACATGTCAATATTTATTTAAAATTCCTTTTTAAAAAAATGTTTACCCATTAAAAAAACATTTATTAGAAAATCAAACAATAAATTCATTTTCAAAATCCCTTATAAAAATAACTCACTATTTCCAAAACCAATCCCTTTCTATTTTAAAATAGTGTTTGAAACTTTTAACAACATCCTACCCACTTTGAGAATTTTGTCTCACGTATTATAAAGTATAATATCTATAACAATATATATTTATACATGGAAAAATAAAAAATAAAAAATATATTATTTAAAAAAAATCATAATAGAAAATATGACTATTGGATATAATAATGGTTTCACAAATCAAAAAAGAAATTATTATATTTTTTAAAATATTT
Organism: Viscum album; assembly: GCA_963277665.1. NCBI lineage: Eukaryota > Viridiplantae > Streptophyta > Magnoliopsida > Santalales > Viscaceae > Viscum > Viscum album. The sequence goes on from OY728134.1 coordinate 426,487,909, forward strand.
TCAACATAGAAAAAAATATAATGAAAAAAATTTGATTAATGGTTCAAATAAACATGAAAAATAAAATGATCACATGGACAAGATGGAAAGGTTTTTATGTTTTAGTTTTTACTTAATATTTTTCAAATACTTATGATGGATAAATTGATTAATAATAATGTACCATTATACAGAAAATAATGATGGCATTTGATGAGTTGGGTGAGATAGGGAACTATCAAATTTTAAATCCATATAAATCAAAATAAGGAAATAATATTCTATTATCGAGATTTATAATGTTCTCCTAGGATGGGTTCATGGTTGGAATAGAAGGATAATAGAGAAGAAGCACATGAATCAATAAAATAAATGGAAGGAGGAGGAAGAAATGAGGTCATGGAATAGAGTTCATCCCCATTAAACACAGTCATGAAATGATTGCATCTATGTCTAATGAATACTATGGTGGACCTAGGTAGTTTAAATTTCATTTAGGAACTCAAATGAAATCATGATTTGTTTGATCAAACAAAGAAAGGATAATCATGAAGTATTTTTCCCAAAAAAACAAGGTGGACTGAATTGAGACTCCAGGCTTGAATAAGATGTGAAGAGGGTTAAAAGTGTAGCATAAATGATCTCGAGGGAATATATTTAACATGATTCTTGATTTCATCCAAAATATCCCTAAATAATAGGATAGAAAAAGGACTCTAGGTAATTTTTATTCCCCCTTAAGATAAATTCAATCAATCTATCATGGTTAAATTTAACACAGGCACTCTCACTTAAAAAAACCCCAAAGAAAATTAATAATAAGAAAATTAGTGTAAATTTTATAGTATTTATAAAAAACATATTTCATTTAATTATAATACACATCCAAACACTATACACATATATATTTGATAATGAAATAAACTTGAAATCCCTATTTTTTCAATTAAACACCCACATATATAAATACTTGCAATAATAATTTATCCCTTTTAAAATAAATTTAAAACCTCCATTAAAGACTATTAAAATTATTTTAATAATTAAATGAAATACCAAATTATTTTTTTAATTAAAATTAAATATTAAATATTTACAAATTATTTTTACCAATAACATATTTTATTAAAAAACGGGTGTTGCACTATGGATAGTGGATTCATAAATTTTTTACTAATTCATATAGTATTTTATCTTACATATAAATAAAGATCCTACTTTCTCTTCATGATTTGGATCAGGCTTCAGGGCTTACCTATACCATTAAAAACCCAACAATCATCAATCTTACTACTAATTCTATTGATTTATACATTTTCCCCAACTGAAGAACTAACACGGTTTCTCATCCCATCTATCCTCACATTTTCATTTATATCAACCCATATATGTTGAATCCAAAGGTTTCATGGATCTAAATCAAAGGATATTATAGATTTTAAAAATCAATTGAGTTTAAATTATAGGTGGATTACTATCATTCCTTCTTTATTTAATGACATTCATCTTTATAATATATGTAAAATTATATTTTTGTGGAATAAAATAACACTAGAATTTCTGTTTGGAATCCTTATAAGGAAAGGAAAGGATAATTAAAGTATTATTTCACAAAAAATATTTTTATATAATTCTAAACCTCCAAGAACATAATAAGAAGATAAGGGGACAATGGGTCACTTTAACAGCACCCCATAGAGGGTTACACATGACCTGTGACTTCACCATTAGTAATGAAAGAGGTGAATCTAGTTCAAAAATCATAGAGTTAACCCAATAAATAATGGAAAGAGAAACATTGAGAAATAAATGTGATTCAAGTAGAAGGGGAAAATAGAAAACAAAAGAGTGGCCATAGAAACAACAAAAAAGATTCATAACAAAATATAGGAAAGTAAATATACAATAGCATTTATGTGATTTAGACCACATCATTGATAGATTCATGGAGGTCGAAGAGGATAAATACCTAGATGGAATAAGTGATTAAATATGGGAAGAAATAATCTAATACTTTAGATATTGAGAGGATTGATTCATTGGAGAGGAGGGAGAAGGGTTCAGTTCCACGAGGATTAGGTTCCGTAAGGGTTCGGTTCTGTAGGATCTTGATGGTGTGAGAGAGGAGGACTCTGTTAGGGTTCTATTTAGAACACCGTGTAATAATTTTATCACCTCTTTAAAAAACCACCCATAAAGATACATTTTGTCAACACTAAAATAGAATGCACTGATAAAACTATAATTAATCTACACTAAAATTCTAGAGTTGATAAAGAGTGGTTTTATTAGCACTAAAAAAGCGTAGATAAAGATCTAATCATAAGAATATATTTATTTAGTTATAATTATAATTATAAATAAATATATTTATAAAATTTTTATGTATTTATAAATATATTTATATTATCATATATATTTATGAAATTATAAATATAATAATTATATTTATTATTTAAATATAATTTTTATAATTTTTATAATTATTTAAATATGTATTTTTTTATAATTATAAATACATATAAATATATTTCAAAATTATTTACATATATTTATTAATATATTTATATTAATATATATATATATATATATATATATATATATATTAATATGGATGCAAAGGCGATGACCTCAAGGGCTTCGGGGAAAGGTGTCTCTTTTGCAGAGGTTCTCTGTAAGAAGTGTCCTATAGATGACAAACCAGTGGTGTGAGATTTGATTGCACCTCAAATCTCATATGATGAAGGTAAGATCTATATCTTAGTTAATAAAAAAGCATCAAATGAACAATTGGATTCCTATCAGTTTTTGATGATTAGAAGGATGATTCTGGAAAAGGGAGATAAACCCCCGACCATGGAAGACCTAAAAGGAAATTTGTGTCGAATATGGGGAATTGATTGTTATAATATCATCCCCATTGGAAAGGGATACTACCAATTAATATTTCAATTAGAAACTCAAAAATATATGGAATAGAATTTTAGTTTTTATAAGCTAAATCTAGTAATTATGAGAATCTCGGAATGGAATTTTAGTTTTAATCCACTTGACCAGAAACACAGTAACACTAAAGTTTTGTTTAGATTTCATAGCCTCAGCTGGTGTTTTTCTCACCCATAGATTTTGAAGGACATTGCCTCCTACTTCGGTGTGCCTCTCAAGCTTGAAGAAAACACCATCAATGTAAAGTTTGGCTTTTATACTAGTGTATTAGTTGATATTGATTTCTTTATTCACAGTTCTGATTGTGTTTTTCTCATTGTGAATGGTGAAAAATGAAAATGAAATTGAATATGAATTCTTTCCCTAATTTTTCAGTTTTTTTAAACATTGTGTGCATGATATTACCCAATGTAGATAGGTTCATAAGACCAAGTCTTTTCCAACCAAAGGTGTATTGTAGGGATTGAAGTGAGTTGAGGCCTCATCCAAGGATATTTCTGAGGATGAAAAAGTAAAACCCTTACTTGACCCTCACATACAAAAAGGTATGAGAAACGTATATGATTCCAATTTGAATGAGGCATCTTGAGCCCAATTGAGTGGTAATGATGATTCTAGTATGGGAAAGCATGAGTAGGTGAATTTAATGAGTAATATTGATGCCCATCACTACTCTATTTTACAAGATAATTCACATCCTATAATAGTTTATCAAGGACCCTTTCCTAGTGACTGCTATATGTCCTGGTAATAAATATTTCTTACAGGCCCTTCAAGGCACTAGTGAAAGACATGTGCATGGACAATCTATTACCCCAGTGAAACATAAATCATATCAAAAATATAATGATGAGCATGTAGAATCTAGTAAGTAATGTTATGCTCTGGTTATAGACAATATGTAATTGGATCAGGAGGAATTATTGATTTCCTCTTTTGATCACAAAGGGAAGAAATAACATGACTTTGAATCTTTTGTTCAAGATAAACCATCTAAATAGACTGAGGAAAAGAGGTAGGAAATTATTGTTGAGGATGTTACTTAATGGAAAGGGGAAGGGAGGAACTTCTTGGGTCTATGTGGTGCAAGAGGATTCTCATGTCCATAATCCTAGCCCAACGAATTCTACTAAAAATATTATTAGCTTGTCTGACATTTTAAATAGGTCCAAAATTAAGGAGTTTTTCAGTGAGGAATTTGGAAGGGTTCATGGATATCTACCTATTGATTGAAGATCTTCATGAACTAAGACTATTAATTCAGTCTCTGAGGGATCAGGTCTGGTAGAGTATCCAATTCTGTTAAATGAAAAAAACTTTGAGTGGAAGCAGCCCGAAACATTGAGGAAGGGTCATCATCTAAGTGGAAGGGGTGGTGGTTGATCCTATAGATTTTTTTTTGTTTGTTTTAAGGTGGCTCTTCACATGTTTCTAATCCTAATCTCTTATGTCCTTATTCACTATTGGTCTTTTTTTCAATAGATTTCAGAATAATGGGTTTTTAACCCATGGTTCATGCTGTTTTGATTAAATTAAATAAATTAAAAATATACAAAAATGTGAATTTGTAACAATTATGTGAATTAAAATCATACATATGTACACATACACATCTATACACACACATATAAATACACACATATATACACATACATACACATACACATACATATATGCAGTTATACTTGTATATAATTTGATGGGTAATTAAAGGAGTTGAATATTAAATAAGTGTGAATATTATTATTATAAAATAATAACAAAAAATTTATCTTAAGAACAAAGGGGGAGCATATTCCATTATTATGGTTCACTAGATACCTAGTTTGTGATTCTTTTGAGCTTAGTGGAGTTTGAAATGTTGAACTAGTCTCATCAAAAATGTGTGTTAAAATTCTATAATATTATTATATGATAATGTTGTTATTCATAGTGATTTTGTTGTACAATGTAGTGATCATGAATTATAAATTCAGATTAGTTAGAGATAGTGTTTGTCTTATAATGATGACTCAATGGTCATAATAAGTTATTATAGATGATTATGGAATATCATTGAACTCATGGAGGATTCTTCTTGGAATATATTATTGAATATATGGATATTATGAAAATCATTATGAATTAATCAATCTAGACCTTGGTGAAATGAGAGATCTAGTAAGCTAATTAAATATATATATGTGTGAGGTTTGGGTTAAGTTTAATGGACAAAAAGAGTATCTTTATGGGATATATGATAATGGATAGTGATATATGAATGTGGGGAGTGAATTCATAAATGATGATTTGTACATGCAGGAAAGACTGTGTACTCTTGAAGCAATGCTGTTTTCTAGATGATGTAAATTTGACAATTAATATCATGCAGCAGAATGATATTTTTTGTAACCCATGAATCACGAAGAATGAGGGCCCACTATTACTGTAATTAATGGATATGAAGTGGAAATAATTTTATATTAACTCAAGAACACCACATATGTTATCCTTTAGTGAGACCCATTTAGGAATATCATTTAAACATAACAATACTGAAGCACACCACACCCATTATCCTTCAAGAGAGACCCATTTAGGAATATTATTTAAACATAAAAACACCCACTAGGATTAAATTTTCCATCCAAATAGACCCATTTAGGAATTTAATTTAACTATAATAATACACTATGAGGATTTTCAAGGAAAACACACCACCCCATGAATTATAAATTCCCAGCTTCATTATTCCAGGATGGAAGTCACACCAATGATGGATTTGTTGAGCCTTCTATAGGTCATCGTAGAGCTTCTTCTATTTAAGTACCAAGTAATAGATTCCCATTTCTTCACCTAACCCATAACAACCAAGGTATTAATAATAACTCTCTTATTCCACCTTATAAGAACTTTCACATGAGCCTCTTTGTGTGACATATCCTTCCATGTAGTCTTCATCAGGTTCCTGGTGGTTTTCTTCACATCAGGGTAAATTTTTTTTGTTAAGGTTAAGATAATGTTAAAGGTTAAATAAATATACGTAAGGGTAAAAAATTATTTAAGGGAAAACATAAACTTTTGTAGGTTAATTAATAGTAATAAAAGGTAAATAGAGTTTATGTAAGGGTAAAAAAAACTTATGTATGGAAAACTAAAGTTATATAAGGGTAAAAAAAAGTTAAGTGGGGTAAAATAAATTTTTTTATGGGTTGAGAAATTTTATAAATGGGAAAAACAATCTTAAGGGTAAAAAAATGTTCTGTAATGTTAAACTAAAGTTATATAAGGGTAAAAAAATTTAATCACAGGTAAACTATAATTGAGAAAGTGTAAACAAAATTTAATTGAGGGTATCTAAAATTTAAGTAAGGGTAAATTGATGTCATGTAAAGGTAAAAAAAATTAATTAAGGGTAAAAAAAATATATGTAAGTTTAAACTAAAGGTATGTAAGGGTAAAAAAAATTTATGTATGGGTGAAATAAAGTTATATAAGGGTAAAATAAAGCTATATAATTGTTAACTAAATTTAATTGTAAAAAAAGTTAGGTAAGGATAAAAAAAGTTAATTAAAGGTAAATTGAAGTTTTGTAAGTGTAACGTCCCAGTTTTGTAAGCCACCTAGAGGTGCCCCATACCCGGTTGGTCACATGACCTCAAGCGCATTTCCCCGAACACCAGAGGCTGCTGACTAGCAGTGAGGGCCTTGGGTGTGATAGTGGGGAAACTATTTCCTCATTGGCAGAGTAACACAACAGAAGAGAAACAAATATACAATAGCGGAAGAAGTAAATATCCAACAATGGTAAACAATGGAAGACTGAAGTAATAAACAACTAGAGAACATACATATATATATAATGATGAATGATACATAACTCTCATTAAAAATACAAACAAGTCACAATGCTGAATACAAGTAGTACTAAACCCAAGTACAAAAGAAAAAGATAACAGCTCCTCAGCATCTCAAGCCTAAGCTTGGTCCCATGCTCTCTAGCTCCACAACACGTAAAAGTACCTGAAGTAGAAGAGAAATTTCCCTTATCTATACCTGCAGTAATATGATCTGTTTAGGCCCAAAAGCATGGCCCAAATAGGGTGTGAGACTAAATCCCAGTAGGCAACCACCACAAGATTTGTGCCTAACAGTCAGTGAATATATGGTAGGAAAAAGTACAGAAAGCAGTAAAAAGGAAAGTACTCAATAGTAAACAATCCACAGTTTCAATATCAAGAAACAACTATCCAAGAAGATAAACAAAAATAGGTAACCCTCTAGGAAGTACCCCCATACTATCCCCTCTGGTCATACCTAGAAACACAATCAAGCAGCTAACAAACAGGTAACCCTCTGGGAAGTGCCCGCAACCTATCCCCTCTAGTCCTACCTATCAAGTACAAGTAACCCTCTGGGAAGTACACTCCTTCTAAACACTCTGGTTTAGCTTAAGAATAGACTCTATGAGGAAGAACTCGCTATCAATTCCCCCTATAGTTTTGTATCATATCTAAAGGCACTCTAGGGAATCACTTACGTCACATTCCCTCTGTGGCCCGCGGTGAGGAACTATAGACTCTCTGGGGGAGCACTCAATGTCAATTCCCCCTGTGGTCTCACATCGTTAATTATAAGACACTCTGGAGAAGCCATTACGTCCATTCTCCCTATGGTCTACTACACCAGGTTCTCATGGACCTGTGTAAGTCAAACAAGTATAGCAACGCGTAGCAGCCAAAGTAAACCTCAAGAATTACTTGGCTTGAAGTCTACAACATATCAGCATGTCAGATAAACAAGATCACTCCATCCTACAATACTAGGCATGGGAAACAAACAAATCAACCTAACAAGCTAAGCAGAACCAAAAAGTCATAAACAAAACATGCATGGGCAACACCTCCAAATCATAACAATCAACCCTATTCACATACAAATAACCTCTACTCGCACACACCAGCAAAGCAGGAAATTAACAGGGTTAAAAAAGGTAAACTCACAATACCCCATTCATGGGTATGGGTGATTTTTCACATACAATTAAAATTCCTTACACTGAAAGGCACAAACCACCTACCTCTTAGGATTTTTCGAAATCGAACTCTTCGCCCAAACGCTCTCCAAACCGGGTGAACACCTCCTCGAAACCACCTAAAAAACTCTTCCCTAAAAACAAAAAGGTCAACCTTTAACACACCAAGGAAACACAACCCTAGATCTACATGCAACCCTTATAGATCTAGGAAACTAAGAGAGAGATAAAGAGGGTTAACCCTAACCAAAAACTCAAAGAATCAAAAGAGGGACTTACCCAAGGAGAACTTCCTTCTATCAACCAAGAAACCCCTTTTATTTTCCTCCAAAACGAGCCAAGGAGCTCCCCCAACCTCTAAAAATCACAACTCCCACGTGATCCATGAGTGGGAAGAAGAATGGTGGAGGAATGGGAAATCCAGAGTGGCTCAGGACTTAAAAACCCTAAATTTAAGTGGCTGCACGGTTACCCCGCACAGTTTGGAAAACCTTGTTCCAACTATGTGGTTGCCATTGTCTCACCTAGGGACTTCACACATCTTTCCCGCACGGTTTGACAAACCATGCACAGCCCATGCAGAACCCACTGTCAAGGGTGCACGGTTTCCTGGGCTAGCCGCACGGTTTGTTCAGACCGTACGCCAACCGGGTGACCCTAAAAAACCTCCCAAAAATCCTCTTTTTCTCAAAAACGACCAGAAAAGGAAAACATACCTGAAAATAAGGTCCGGGTTCTTAAAAACTTCCCCCCTTAAAGAAATTTTTCCCTAAATTTCCCTAGCACGATGTAGAAGAAGAAACCTCAAACAGATCTAGCCACTGAACTCATACATTGGCCTCTCTTTCCCAAGTCTCGTCCTGTACTCGCCCATGATTCCATAGAAATCGTACCAGAGGAATAGACCGGCCACAAAGAACCTTTGTACTATGATCAACAATCCAGATAGGATGCTCCTATAATGACGCATCCACTTTGAGCTCAACCTCCTCCGGTTGAAATTCATGAGATGGGTCTAAAAAGTAACGTTGAAACTGTGAAACGTGGAAGACGTCGTGCATAGCTCGGTACCTTTGACGTAACTGAAACCGATAGGCAACTATCCCAACTCTCTCCAACACCTTAAACGGCCCGACGTACCTCGGTGAAAGCTTAACCTGTCTCCTGATCCTTCTGTGCCCCAACCTCTGTGTGACACATAAAAAAACCTAATCCCTGACCTCGAACTCCAGAGGTCATCTCCACTGATGAGGATAAGAGTTCTGTCGATACTGTTTAGTAGCCATCCTCTTTAGAATCAACTCTATCTATTATATGGTCTCCTGAAAAAGATGAGGTCCTAAAAAACTTTTCTCTCCTACCTCCAGCCAACATAAGGGTGATCGGCATGGAATACCGTACAAAGCCTCATAAGGTGTCATATGTATAGTTTCTTGAAAACTATTATTGTAGAAAAATTCCACAAGAGGTATATGCTTCTCCCAAGAACCTCCAGAATCCAGAATGCATGCTCGGAGCATGTCCTCAAGCACCTGAATCGTATGCTCGGACTGGCCATCTGTCTGGGGGTGGTGAGATATACTCAGAAGTACATGTGTACCCAATGCCTTCTGAATCCTCTTCCATACCTGAGAATTAAAACGTGAATCCCTGTTTGAAATGATGGAGTGTGGAACTCCATGAAGACATATAATCTCTCAGATGTACAACCATCCCATATCATCAACACTGAAGGTATCATTGATCGGAAAAAGTGAGAAACCTTTGTAAGCCTATCAATGACAACCCATACCACATCATTACCTCAGGGAGACCTTGGCAAACCGATCATGAAATCCATCGCGATGTCATTCCACTTCCACTCGGGAATGGGTAACTGCTGCAAAATCCCTACTAGTTGCTGGTGCTCCACCTTCACCTGCTGGCAGGTGGAACACCTCATAAAAAAACCAGAAAAGTCTCTCTTCATACCTGGCCACCAATACCGATAGTGTAGATCACGATACATCTTGGTGATGCCAGGATGAACTTTCCCAAACCGAGGAATGGAATTTTTGCATCATCTCCTCGCGTATGTCTGCTAGCACCCATACGCGCCCCTGGAAATGCAGGATATCATCCTCACCTATGGTCCATCCAGAAATAGGGTCCTCTCTTGAAACACTCTCCCTTAGGACTAGGCCTTCAGAATATGATAGCTTCTCATTCGAACTCGATCAAGAAGAGTAGAGGTAACAGCTATATATGATAGAAAAGTATACCCCTATCTGTCGTACACCTCCAAATGCAACTCATAGAACAGATCCATAAGCTTCCAATCACTGTTGGCCTCCTAAACTGCTTGTATCTGAGTCCTCCTACTCAATGCATCAACCACTTCGTTGCCTTTACCAGGCATATAGGCAAGATCAAAGTCAAAAGACTGAAGGTACTCAACCCACCTTCGATGTATCAAATTCAAATCACGCTGAGTGAAGATGTATTTGATACTTTTTTTTGTTGGTGAAAACCACAAAATTATCTCCCAGAAGATAATGTCTCCAACAATGTAGGACATGAAAAACAACTGCCAACTCCAGATCGTGCGTCGGGTAATTTCCTCTCATGTGGCCTCAACTGCTAAGACTCGTACGCAATGAATCCATCTTCCTACATAAGCACAGATCCAAACTCGATACCTAATGAATCACAGTAAACAATATAGCTCTTTCCCATCTCTGGAAAGACTAGTATTGGTGCTGAAGTCAACCTCCCTTTCAGTTCCTAAAAGGCTGACTCACAAGACTCTAACCATAAGAACTTCGTACCCTTCTTAGTCAGACCCGTCAATGGTGCTGCTAGGTGTGAGAAGTCATGTATGAAATGCATGTAGTATCCAGCCACCCCTAGAAAACTCCGCACCTCAAAGACATTCTTCAGCTACTCCCAGGAAACTACTACCCTCACATTCTCTGGGTCTACTGACACTCCTTCCTCTGAGATAACATGACCTAGAATGTGAATCTAATTCATCCAAAAGTGGCATTTTGAGATCTTAGTATATAACTGATTCTCTCTTAGTGTACTCAAAATGATCTCAAGATATATATCATGGTTGTGTCGAGTGAGAGAGTACACCAAAATATCATCCACAAAAACAACCATGAAGGAATCCAAGTATGGATGGAACACTTGGTTCATCAGTGCCATGAAAACTGCAGGCGCGTTCGTGAGACCGAATGACATAACCATATACTTGTATAGACCATACCTACTCTGGAAGACCGTAAGAGGTATATCAGATGGTCTAATGAACAACTGATGATAACCAGATCTCAATTAAATCTTTGAGAACACCCAGGATCCTCGAAGATGATCAAAGAGATCATCAATATTGGGCAAGGGATATTGGTTCTTGACCGTCAACTGGTTCAAATTCCAATAATCCACACAAAGTCCGAGGTTACCGTCCTCCTTCTTTGCAAACATGACAAGACAACCCCAAGGAGAAGTACTGGGTCGGATGAAACTCTTTTCATGTAACTCCTCTAACTGCTTCTTGAGCTCCTGTAACTCTGGTGTAGCCATCCTATAAGGAGGAATGGACACTGGTGCGGCTCCTGGAACAAGCTTAATAGAAAATTCTACCTCACACTCCGGAGGTAAACTTGAAAAGTCCTCTAGAAAGACATCTCTCAAATGATCCACCATTGGAGGAAAGTCTAACTGTGAAGTCCCATGGTCATCCATATATATACTAGAAATATGGGCTGTAACTCCTCCTAACCCATGATGCTCTGGACCCACTCTAATCGCCTAGAAATCTCATTCGCCCTATGAAGAAACGATATGCCCTCTGGTGATATGAAACTCACCCTACGACGATAGCAATCGACGAATGTCTATAAGGGAACTAACCAGTCCATTCCGAGAATGACATCATAGCCTGTCATCTCTAGGACATAGAGGTCCCATAAAAAGTGAAACCCGCCAACCTCTAGAGGGAAATCCTTACACTGACGCACACTAGATGTTATCATCACCAACAGAGTGTCTAACGTCAAGATATCTATAGAAGAAAAGGTGCAGAGCCCAAGGCTCTCCACAACAGCAATAGAGATAAATCTATGGGAATCCCCTGTATCAAAAAGAGATGAAGATAAAACTGAGGCTACTAAGATCATAAATTGAACTATAGAGGGTCCGAGATCCTGATCCTACTGGGCCTGCTCCACTGCAAAAGTCTGGCCTATGCCACGACCCTGTGACCCTGCCTGACTGCTCGGAGCTGATCCACCCTACTGTCACTGGTAGCCTGGTGACTGACCACCGCGGCCGCAACCTCCACCTCGGCCTGAGCGGCCGGAAGGACTCCAGTACCTAGACTGGTGAGAAACTGGTGGAGCTTCTCCTATACGAGGAGTCATAGATGAACCCCTGTCACCATCTGCTGGTGAAAAGATCTGATAGAAACACTGAAGGTGACCCATCTTGCCACATGATCAGCATTACATTGGGTCATTCGGGAATTGTGGCCTCGTATTCCTATTCTTCCCACACTGATAGCATACTACCTGGATTCCCAAAGGTGTGTCTATCCTTCTTGTATTACCGCACAAAGACTTCCTATGGCGCTTCCTACTATCAGAAGAAGGAATGCTAACTCTAGATGTCAAGACACACTGGCTCACAACTCCAAAATCCATCAAATTGCACTCCATGATCAATGCATGGTTGATGATAGAAGTGATGGAAGTCAACCTGAAGATGTTCACCTATGATAAGATTTCATGCCTCATACCATCTTTGAACTTCTTTACCAGGAATAACTGATCACCTCCTGGAATAGGTGTGAAGCACTGCAGCTCGGTAAAGTGAGAGGAATACTCCATAACAGAAAGAGTACCCTTCTATAGACTCATAAACTCTTGGGCTCGATCGGCCCTCAAGGTCTCCAGATAGAAGTATTCAAAGAAGATGTGATGAAACTAATCCCATGCCACAACCTGCTGGCATCCCTCCTATGAGATCAAATCCCACCACCTCATGGAAGATTCCCAAAGAATATAGGTAGAGAGCTTGAAACTCATTTCTGGAGGCGTCTCCAGATGGTCTAATATCATCAGCATGTCTTCTATCTAAGAATCTATATCCTGGGGTCCCACATCCCCTAAGAAAGTGGGAGGATGTTACTACTGAAAGACCTGCGTCAAATCTACCATCAATGGGGCAGGAGGCGGTTCCCCCTGTAAGGTCTGCATCATCCTCATAAAGCCTTCCCTAAACTGTGCATCAGCACCTAGGTTAGGTATAACCGCATGTTCTAAGACTGGAACAACAGGAAGATCTGCAGGAAGTCCTTGATCAACCATATCCAGTGTCTGATCACTACCTTGTGACTGGCGTACAACCAGAGGACGTCTTGGTGGAATGACTTTGCAAGGTCAAACACACACCTTAGATCAACATTAACAGAGACTGAAACATAGGAGTACACGGCATATACAGAGAGTACACAATGTGTACTTAAGAACGACTGTTTCTTCCCAAATAGAAGAACACATGTCGTGTAGTCAAAACTACACGACTTTCATTCTGAGTTTTTTCTGGACAGTAAGCCTCAAAAACTACTCTGGAACCCAAAGAAACACTTAAAAGAACATTTAAAGTGACAAATTATGATTCATGAGGGCCATACTACCCACAAATCAAATCTTGGCATCTTACACATGTTAAAAACAAGAAAAGACAAGGTGATGATCCACCAAGTTCTAGTCCATGAGGGCCCATAACACCTCAAGAACCAAAATTTGGCATTCATTCAAATAAAAAATTCACAAAAAAATACCGTATCAAAGAGCATATATTTTTATCAAGGCATAAATCATAATATCATGCATATTCTACACAACATCTATCACAACAACATGCAATTTCTAATGCATCCTAGATGGAATGGCAAGAATGCATGACATGTGAATTCTGGAAAGTGCCTATATGATGCATGAGATGGATTACCCTCATCTCATCAGGTTGTGAAAAAATAGAACCTCAATAATATCAATGATAACAACACAATACATGTGAGTCACCTAATGGTGAAAATCAAATCAACTATAAAATCGCAAACAGAAAAATTGTAATAAATGAGGTAGATTGGATTTTCCCTGTACATGGGTTAGCTACTCCCAAGAACAACTTATTACCAAGTACCTATTCCATCCTATCCCTGTCTATAGTCTCCAAACAATAAGTCGAGAGAAAATAATTCATCAGATACCACTTTGTAATGTCCCAGTTCCAAAAGCCACCCAGAGGCGCCCCGTACCTGGTTGGTCACATGACCTCAAGCGCATTTACCCGAATGCCAGAGGCTGCTGACTAGAAGCGAGGGACTTGGGTGTGATAGTGGGGAAACTATGCCCTCATTGGAAGAATAACACAATGGAAGAGAAACAAATATACAATAGAAGAAGCAGTAAATATCCCACAATGATAAACAACGAAAGACTGAAGTAATAAACAACTGGAGCACACATATATATGTAATGATGCATGATACATATGTCTCAGTAAACAGCTAAACACGTCAAAATTCTGAAAAAAATAGTACTAAACCCAAGTACAAAAGAAATGGATAACAACTCCTCAGCATCTCAAGCCTAATCTTAGTACCATGCTCTCCAACTCCACAACATGTCAAGTACCTAAAGTAGAAGGGCGATTTCCCTTATCTATACCTATAGTAATATAATCTGTTTGGGCCCAAAAGCATGTCCCAAATAGGGTGTGATACTAAATATCAGTAGGCAACCACCACGAGATCTGTTCCTAACAGTCAGTGAATATATGGCAGCTAAAAGTACAGAAAGTAGTAAAAAGGAAAGTACTCAACAGTAAACAATCCAAAATTTCAATATCAAGCAACAAATATCCAAGAAGATAAACACAAAAAAGGTAACCCTCTAGGAACTACCCATAGCCTATCCCCTCTGGTCATACCTAGCAACACAAGCAAGCAGCTAACAAATAGGTAACACTCTGGGAAGTGCCCACAGTCGATCCCCTCTAGTCCTACCTATCAAGTACAAGAAACCCTCTGGGCAGTACACTCAGTCTAACTCCTCTAGTTCATCTTAATAATAAACTCTCTGAGGAAGAAATCACTGCCAATTCCCCCTATAGTCTCATATCGTATCTAAAAGTGCTCTAGGGAAGCGCTTACGTCACATTCTCTCTGTGGCCTGCGTCGAGGAACTACAGACTCTCTAGGGAAGAACTCAACATCAATTCCCCCTGTGGTCTTGAATCGTAAATTATAAGACACTCTAGAGAATACCTTACGTCCATTATCCCTATGGTATACTACACCAGGTTCTCATGACCCTGTGTAATTCAAACAAGTATAGAAACACGTATCGGCCAAAGTAAACCTCAAGAACTACTTGGCTTGCAGTCTACAACATATCGACATGCCAGATAAACAAGATCAATCCATCCTACAATACTAGTAATGGGAAACAAAAAAATCATTCTAACAGGCTAAGCAGAACCAAACAATCATAAACAAAACATGCATGGGAAACACCTCTAATGCATAGTAATCAACACTATTCACATACAAATAACCTCTACTCACACACACCAGCAAAGAAGTAAATTAACAGGGTTAAAAATGGTAAACACACAATACCCTGTTTCCGGCTATTGGCAATTTTGCACATACAATTCAAAGACCTTAAACCGAAAGGCACAAACCACCTACCTCTTAGGTTTTGGTGAAATTGACCTCTTCGCCCAAACGCACTCCAAACCGGGTGAACACCTCCTCGAAACCACCTCAACAACTCTTTCCTAAAAACAACAAGGTAAAACATTAACACACAAAGGCAATACAAACCTAGATCGACATGCAACCCTTGCAGATCTAGGAAACTAAGAGAGAGAGAGGGATAAACCTAACCAAAACCTCAAAGAACCAAAAGAGGGACTTACCCGAGGAGAACCACATTCGATCCACCAAGAAACCCATTCAATTTTCCTCCAAAATGAGCCAAGGAGATCCACTAACCTCTGGAAAGCGTAACTCCCATGTGAGCCACGAGTGGTAGGAAGAATGGTGGAGGAATGGGAAATACCGAGTGGGCTGGGACTTAAAAACCCTAACTTTAGGTGGCTGCATGGTTACCTCGCACGGTTTGGAAAACCGTGTGCCAACCGTGTCATTGCCACTGTCTCACCCAGGGACTTCGCACGGCTTGCCCGCATGGTTTGACAAACCGTGCATAGCCCATACAGAGCCCACTATCAAGGGTGCACAGTTTCCTGGGTTGGACGGACGGTTTGTTCAGACCGTGTGCAAAGCATGCGCCCCTGCACAACCTCTTGAAAAATCTATTTTTCTCAAAAATAACCCGAAAGGGAAAACATACCTAAAAAGAAGGTCTGGGTTATTACAGTAAGGGTTAAATAGAAGTTAATTAAGGGTAAAACAATGTTATGTTTGGGTAAACTAAAGTTATATAAGGGTAAAAAGTTATATAAATGTAAAATAAAGTTATTTATGGGTAAAACAAAGTTATGTAATGGTAAAATAATGTAATTTAAGGGAAAACACTGTTATGTAAGTGTAGAATGAAATTATTTAAGGGTAAAAATGACATAATTAATAGTAAAATAAAGTTAAGTATGGGTAAAATAATGTTACGTAAGGGTAAGATAAAGTAAATTAAGTGTAAATAGTAGTTAAGTAAGGGTAAAACTATGTTATGTAAGGATAAAATAAAGTTAATTATGTATAAAACAATGTTATATATGGGTAAAACAAAATTATTTGAGGGTAAAATAAATTTATGTATTGTTAAAACAAAGTTATGAAAGGGTAAATCAATTTTATGTAATGGTAATATAAATTTAATTAATTGTAAAACAATTCTATTTAAGGGTAAACATAATTTAATCAAGGGTAAACTAATGTTAAGTAAGGGTAAACAAAATTTAAGTGAGGTAAATACAAATTTAAACAAGGTTAAAAAATGGTAAATAAGTGTAAAAAAAGTTATATAAGGGTAAAAAATGAAATGTAAGGTTAAAATAAAGCTATGTATGGGTAAAAAATGTTATGTAAGGGTAAAATAAAGTTAATTAATGGTAACCATAAGTTTATTAAGTGTAAAAAAGGTTATGTAAGCGTAAACTAAATGTATGTAAGTGTAAAACAAAGTTATGTAAGGGTAATATAATGTTTTATAATTGTAAAAAGATGAAAACTAATGGTTAAACTATGTTATGTAACAATAAACTAGATTTAAGGACAATACAATATTTTTATATTAAATTTAATGTAATTAGTTTTGTTTATTGTTAATTAAATATTGTTTACAATGACTTGGTTTTGTTTAAAAATACTTTATTATTCAATAATGTTTTTCTAGATTAAATGTAATTACAGATGGCAGTATTGAACATTAAATGTCATGTTCGATGAACAAAATTGTTTATTCTTGAGAAGAAATAAGAAACATTGAAGTGTTTTAAATAAAAATTTATATATAAATATAGATTCTAAAATAGAAATTAATTTTCTCACAATATAGGTCTTTACATAAATACATTGTTTTATACTAGAATAAATCAATGTCGATGCCCCTCAGTACCACAAACTGACATATGAAACTCACTTCCACTCAATGTCCAACATGTATGCCATTATAGTGTCATAACTATAGGTGTGTGTTCCTAATCATATTGTACCCCTACCTCAACCAAGGTCATAAAAGGTTGTGGGCCTATTACTCTTGTGTATGAATCTACTGATGTTGGAAACTCAATATGCTATACTGTAGGTACCTCATTATACTACTAAGTAGAGGGATTCCAAACATCATATGTGGAGCTATATGGCCAAGATTATAGAGGCATGAAAATAGTTCCTAGAGATTCCAAAAATGTGGTATCAAGGAATTCATGACTGACTGAAGTGTCCCCAAGTTCTTTAGAAGCTATGATATTAAAGACAAGTCCCACATCATCGATGATATATAAATTCCTACTGTTAGATGTATCTAAAATGAACATATATCAGATTTATGAGTAGATATATATGGAACATAAACCTTTCCCAAGTGTGCAAGATCATCCATATGTTATGTAGGATCCTTCCTCTATGGATAAAAAACTACTGTAGGATCCTCTCTCAAGTGTATCCCCATCTCTTTCATTTCCTTTAAACTTTCATATTTTTTCATATCTATCCTCTAGCTGGCGGTTCTGGTGGAGGTGCATCATCCCCATTGAGAAATAGGCTTATCGTTATCCCTAGGTGCCTTAGTCGAAGCATGTGGATTAGGATATAAATATGGCTCCTCTTCATAGACAATGTGATTTATAAAATGTAGAGGATTTATAATATCCATCAGATATTGGTGAACCACATCTTACCTAATAAATTCCTCTTCTGGAGGATCAATAATATATAAAATTCGATCAATTTTTTCTGACTATAAATAAGATAACTTTCAAATTAATATGAAAAATGACCTAAAAAATATAATAAATGTTAATATACATATCAACAACTGAATTTATATCCCATGGAATGTAAGGAACATGATAATGTTTCTTTGGTACCAATTTTCATAATCTATTTGATTAGATAACAGGATGTGCAACAACCTGACTTTTTTATAAATTTTTTTTCTTGGAATAAATTAATTTTATCTGATATATTGTTTTTCATGCTACAAAAATTCAAAAAAAAAAAATCATACTCTACATCAAGATAAGCCTGTTCTATATGCAACACTAACTTGGCATGCGTTATACGCAACAACGAGTTTATTTGAAACAATATTTTATTATTTAAACGAGATAGTCATAACCTAGTTGTTAATATTGGTAATATGAATATTAATAAAAAAATTAAAATATTATTTAGAACTGTTTTAAATAAATAAAAAATATTGATAATGAAAAATATATAATTTTTGGAAAAGTCTTTATATGTTTGAAAATACAATTTTATCAAATGAACTAATTTTTATGCCCTTCTATGAACAATAATAATATTAATTTTAGAAAATTTTAGAAATTAAATTTGATAAAATAAACTTAATTTTTTTATTTTAGAATGTATAAATTATCTTAGGGTGAATTTTTGATATCATTCTGAAAAACATCATTTTTGGATGCATAGTAAAAAATACTGAATTTTAATTCAGAAATTCTTTTTATGAAAAATTTATTTATATATTTAAAATATATTTTAATTTTTATAAAGTGTAATTAAGTAAATTTTAAATCAAATAATCTAATTTAGTGCATTAGAACCAATTTCAAATTGAAACTGGATATAAAATCCTTTCAAACATTTAAACATTTGCGCTAAAAAACCCATTGACACGACACATCTATGCGATGAAATTTAAATTAATTTCTACCAATTATGTGTTTTGAATTTTAAAAAATTGATTATGAATTTAAAATCATAATAATTTATAATTTATAATAGAGTAAACTTAGTTTTTTAACAAAATTATTTTTCAAATTAATTAAAATTGATTATAACGATTAAGGTAAAATTAAGTTTAACAAGGGACTAGAATTTATAATTAAGGGAAAAAATAAAATAAAAAATTGTTCAAAAGAAATATTATAGCCATATTGAGACCCTATCATAATTTTTCTATAATTTTTATCATTATTTTATATACTTTCCATGGAAAAAATGGGGGCGGAATTCACTTTTCAAGAATTTACAAGGATTCAACTCCTCGTCCAGTATAAAAAGTCACCCACCCCTCCAACTTACTCACAAATATCAAGCCATTTGGATCAAAAAAACTCTACTAAAATAATCTTCTAAAATACCAACCAAAATCATATAATCCTCTCTTTGGGTAGGAATTAATTTAAGGAACCCCTTTTGTGCAAACCAAAAGGAGTTAACCAGAGAAGAGGTAACATCCTCCCTCAAGCCAATTTGAATTATTTTCATTCTACACCCACTCAATTATTATTATTCCATGATTTTATAATAACTTTATTATACTAAATATACTGAAATATTTTTATTATAAGGGTTCTAATTACACTTACACACACTTCTATCTAATTGGTAATGAACTTACCATTCTTGCGTACAGTGAACTACCACCTCACAAAATGAAGTTGTTTGTTTTTTACTATACCACCTATCATGGGTGAGAATTATGATAGAAAATATATTTTTATATTAAATAAATTATATTTATTATGTATTTATTCTTCTTGAATTATTATATAAAACATACCTTTATGCTGTCCATTTTGTGTAAATATGATAACTTCGTTTGTGGACGTGCGGACTACTGCCTCCTTAAAGTGATGTGATTCGTTAAAAATTTACATAGTATGTATTAAGGATGGTTTTGGGGAATTTATTTGATATATATATGAAATAATTATTATTATGTAATGATATTATATATATATATATATATATATGTCATTTACTTTCTTTCTTTCAAAATGACTACGACCTACCATATCCATGAAAGGTATATTCCATTTCATACTTCAATATTTTATAAATTATGATATGATGAATAAATATTATATTTATATCATGGTTTACATTTTAGAGTTAATGATATATGTATGAATATAAAAAATATAATAAATCAAAACACATGTGAAAAAATCGGCTATTACCCAAAACACAACTTTAACATGGAAGAAGTTATGAAGCGAGTAATAAAAGGTCATGATCAAATCATATATTGTAATATATATATATAAATGTGGTTATGTGGTATATATATAATAATATTATATATATTATATAGGATTTTTTTATGTGTATAAAGAGATTCAAGACATAAGTTGACAGTATTCTCTTCTCACTTTTATTTTCTACGAGACATAAGTCATTTTCACCTCTTATTTATTATATGTGGTGTGTGTAATGCTCATAGATGTATTATTTTATTCATATGAATATTTTTATGGGTATTTATATACCCATTTGATTATTTCCATTTCATGGGGTTTTATTATTGAAGGTTACCATGTGGTAAAAGCTTAATGAAACAATCTCACCATTTATTGGGATTGTTTATGATTATAATTCCATTGAAGAAGTATTATGATCTATCTCTCAAGAACAACAATTAATTTTATTATCCTCTTGTTATTAATGTTACATTATTTTACTTGAAGAATTATTCAAATCCTTGGTACTTAATTGAGTTAAGTAAATGTTTTCAATAAAATATGACCTTATCTCTCTATTTGGTCAAAAATGTATTTTATAAAAAAATGTTATCAAAATTTATTCAAAAATGATTTTGAAAAGATAATTTATTATAATTTTTAAGGGAAAATTATTTTAAACTTTTATGTTCTTCAAATCTTTTTTTATGTTTTCAAAAGGGTTATTTTCAAAGAATAATAATTTCAATTTTTAATACTTTTTATAAGTTATCAATGTATTTTCAAATAAAAGGTTTTAAAAAAATGTTTTTAAGATAATTTTATATGTTATTAAGGAAAATAATTTTCAAATGTTTTCAATCCTATTTTATAAGGTTTCAGTTAATAAGGTGTTAATTTTTTTTTTCAAATCAACCTTTATAAATGTTCATGTTATTTTAAAAATATAATTGTTTTCAAAAGGTCTCATGTATTAAAAATAATTTTCTAAAGAATAAAGAATACTTTTCTCAATAAATAAATTCAAAATATATTTCAAAATTATTTTCTATATATGATGAAATAATTTTTTTATAGTGTATTCTCTACTAGGGATGTGATCCAAGAATACAATTAATATTCTTCCTTGAATTTTTTATGTTTTGGTAGAATGTTATTTTGATATGTTTTTCTCTTCCATGGGTTATATTCTTTAGAAGACCACTTCATTTCATGGGTTATGATTTGAGGAAATGATTATGATACCTATCTCTTTTACATATGTAATGATTTGATGAAATGTTTATGATACCCATTTCATTTCATGGGTTATGCTATGTTTTTATGATCTTGTGGAACATGTATGTATGATTTCATGATGAGATGAGTGGGACCTATATATCCATCCAATACATTGGGTAAAGATTTATACCTCATGAGATAATGATGGGATTAAAGTCTATGGGCTTGTTCCACTATGAAATATGGGTAAACCTTATCCACTATATGAATATGGGGAAACCTGATCCACTATGGGAAGAAGGGGAAACCTGATCTACTATGGGGATATGGGGAAACTCGCTCCACTATGGGAAGATGAGGAAACCCACTTCCTTAAAAGAAAAGGACTTTGATTGGGGATGGTGGTGTGTCCGTACCAGTAGGTGTAGTCCCCATGAAGATCCCTGATATGTTTTTTAAATTCTCTTTCACTTATAAGGACTAATATTACATGTTTTTGTGTCTTCTGCAATTCCATGTCTTCTTCCTATGTTATGCATTCATGGATTACGATATTTATTCCCTTATTATCCATATCTTATGAATTCTCATTATTTACGCCATGACTAATGTATATGATCATTGATATGAATGGTATATCTTCTAATGATATTCTCATGTTATCATACCCATATCTTCATGATTATGTTTACGTATCTCCATTTTTTACCCTTACTGAGCATCTGAGCTCACCCTTATATATGTTTCCTTTCCCTATGTAATGAAGATATGTATTATTTTTTATCTTATTAAGAAGTGTTATAGTCATGAATAACTTAGTTAGAGATACTCACTAATTTACCAGTGATTGTGTTTCCATGTTTTCAAAGGCACTAGACCAATACAGTCTCAAAGACTTTTTTTGTATTGTATTAATTATTCTGCAAAAAAACGTAATGTTAATTTATGAAAATTTAGGGTTTCTATAGTTGTTATCAGAGAAAAACCTTCATTATCCCTTAGAAACTATAATGATAAAACCTTAGTGAGAACCCTAAAAACGTGTCTAAGTATAATTCTAAGGATTTGGAAAAGTATAGAAAAATGTCTTGGGATTTTGTTAAAGGATAGAGTTAGTGGTTTCCTATAAATACATCTATTTATAGATAATACAAGTGGATGTGGATCTAATATAGATATACCTAGGAGTAAAAACTCTGATAAGGTATGTTGGGGCTAACTCAAGCGTAACCTGGTATGCGACAGTGGACCTTTCTACACACTTGGTTTGAATATCAAGGGGGATATTATATGTAAATTCAAAAACTCTTCACAAACCATCATGGTGGATTTATTAAGATTGGATATAAATAATATAGCATAGACCAAAGGTGTCATATATTAAATAATGTTTAATAATTTATATATTCAATTTCCAGTTTTTTATGATTATGTGGTCCCTCACGATGATAAAAATTTATTACTCTATGATTTTTGGTTTTAATAAATGGTTGGAACCCGAAGGAACCACATTAATGGTGATTGAAATAGAAAATGTAATGACTGTCCTATAGAGAAACTGAATTATATAGGATTTGGAATGAGAAACCTCACTGTTATTCTCTCCCAGCTTTCTCAATATATGAACCTTATGGGATTTCCAAATGATCAATGGAGGTAATAAGAATATGTTGAGTCCTTCATGAGAAAATGTCCACATTCTTTCAATGGGTATTTTGATACCATTTTTACTGAATACTAGATAAATAAAATTGAAAAGGTATTCTCTATTCTCCACTGTTTGAAACATGGGTAAGTTATTCTAGTTGTTTATCAGTTAGAAGGAAAAGCATACTAGGGGTGGAGTTTAATAAATAATATGTAAAACCAAGATGAAAAATGAATCCATGGATTGAGATGATTTCAAGAGCATATTCTTCAATATGTAAATTCCTTATGTTCTTCATAAAAAGATGGAAAAATAGTTCCTTGAGTTAAAGCAATAGGATGATGAATCCATCAGTACTTATGAGGATAATTTCATAGGAATTTTGAGGTATTCTTTAGGAATTATCATCCAAACTAAAAGTAAAGTTGACAGGTTTTCAGTTGATTAAATCTAAGTCTCAGAACAATATTGGCCATAAGAGACTTTTTTTTCTATGAAGAAATTGTGTGTTGTGAAATAAAATTTGAAAAATAGGTTTTAATTACATATCAATCTCAATTTTTTAACAATAAAAGGAATATGGACTTCAATTTAACATTTAAAAACCATATAGAAAAGAAGACGCGCCTTTTTTATGCTCTATGAATGGAAAAAAGTATAGATGAAATTGTCTAAAGGGGTTTAATAAATGATTTAATTATAAACGGGAAGTCCATCAAGAAATTTATTGCCAAAATAATGGGAATATGTTGGAAATTGATGAAAATAAAGAGAAATCTGCATAAAATGAACCTTCCACACTTTAGTGATTCAAGTGTAAGGGGGATGGGCATTATCCAGACCAATTCCCAAACTAAGGGTTGGTGATGTTGATCAGTGTTAGTAACCTCTTAAACTAAGGTACAAGGGGGAAATCTCATATGATATCTTTTTTTGAAAAGGGGTGTGATAATGACATGGTGAAATGTACACTTACCATCTACTCTATAACTACTAATGTCTTATTTTATTATGGACCTACCAATTATTTCATATCTAAAATTTTTTATGAGGGTATTAAGATTCCACCCAAACTGTTTTATAAGGAATTATAAGCTTAAAACCCTAACGGTATGATGATTTCACCTCAAGTATATGATTCCTCTCTAATTTATGTTTATTGGAATGTCCTTCCTACAAATCGTGTTATTCTTCCTCTGGTTGAATTTTATTTAATCACAAAAAAGGATTGGGTTTCTTTTTATAAATATCACATTAATTTTTGAGGAAAGGAATATATGTTTGATATTTCAAACCAACAAATTATGATCTGTCATTGTGATGATAAGTGTGAACATCATATTGAGATTACTTCCATTATATAGATTTTAATTCTCATATAGAAGGGTTTTTTATCTCAAATGGTTGGGGATAGAATCGACATTGATGATATGACTATTTTTTGAGAATTTTTGGATGTCTTTATGGAAGAGTTTCCTAGAATTTACCAAAAAATGATGTTTATTTATAAATAGAACTCATACCTAGTTGTACACCAATTTCAGATACTCCCTATAAAATAACCCCAATTGAGTTACATGAATTGAAGAAGAAACTCCAAGAAAACCTTGAAATGGGATTCATTAAACCAATTATGTCACCTTGGGGTTCACTTGTTCTTTTTGTGAAAAATAAAGATGGATCAATGTGACTCTCTATTGACTATCAAGAGTTGAACAAGGTAAATATCAATAAAAGGTATCATATTCACCATATTTATGACTTGTTTGATAAACTACATGAATCTCAATACATTACCAAGATTAACCTTTGTTATGTATATCATCAATTGAGGTTCAAGAAGGGGATATACCTAATACTATATTACTTACAAGGTATGGACACTATCAATATATAGTGATGCCTTTTGGACGTACTAATTCACCTGATATCTTCATGGATTTTATGAATAGTTCCTTTAGATATTACCTCGACTAGTTTTTGGTATCCTTTAAATATGATATAATAATCTATTAAAAGATAAAGTAAGAACATGAAGACCACTTGAAAATTGTAATAAGAACACTAAGGAAGAGAAAAAGTATAAAAAATCTAAAAAGTTTGAATTTTGGCTTCAAAAGGATTCATTTTTGGGCCACATAATCTCAATAGACGGTATTTAATTAGATCTATAGAAGATAGAATCTATTCAATATTGGCCTAGACCAACCACAATGACTGAGTTATGCAGTTTTATTGGGTTAACTGGATATTATTGATGGTTTTCGGAGAATTTATCAAGACTATGTAATCCTATAACCAAGTTAACTCAGAAGGGTTCCAAGTTTTTTTTTGGAAAGATGAATGTGATGAAAATTTCAAGGAAGTTAAGAGAATGATAGTGAACACACTTGTTCTTACTTTACCCCATGGTGGAGATGGGTTTGTAATCTATAGTGATTCATCCTAGAAGGGTTTGGTAGGTGTTATTATGTATAATAACATGATTATCACTTGTTCCTCGTGACAATTGAATATTCATGAGAAAACTTACCCAACTCATGATTTGGAGTTAGAAGAAGTATTTTTTTTCATTAAAGATATGGAGGCACTATCTTTATGGAGAAAAGTGTGATATTTACAATGATCATAAAAGTATGAAATATATATTTAAATATAAGGGGTGAACATGTGAAAGATAATATGGTTAAATATGATAACATAATATGAATTTTCAATACATTACCACCTTGGGAAAGTGAACAAGTTGGCATATGATTTGAGTCGAAATGATCCTACTACCTTATCTATGAGGATCGAAAAGGATCCAATATTTATGAAATTGAAAAGGTTGGATCTGGAAATCTTGAAGGAAGGGGAAAATTTTAACATGACCAATTGAATGTTCAACCCTCTATACAAGTGAAGATTAAGGATTCAAGTAAGGAAAATGCAGATCTTCAAAAGAATATTAGAAATGTTTATGATTTTAACATTGATCAGGATAGAATGATATGTTTTAGGAACCATGTATGTCTTCTGTGCATACAATATTTAAAGAAGTATCTATTGGAGGAAAGAAATAGTTCTTCATTATATATTCATCCTAGAAGTAAAAAATATGTGTATATACTTGAAATAATACTTATGGTGGGATGGAATAAAGAGGGATATTATAAAGTTTGTATCTTGATGCTTCATATTCTAGAAAGTTAAGGATGAAAGGAAAAATTCTAATAGGATTTTTCATCCATTTCCCATTCCAGAATGGAAATGGGAGAACATCACTATGGTTTTTTATTTGACTCCCCTAAACCTATAAAAGGATTAATTCTATATGGGTTGTAGTCATTCTCCTTACTAAGTTAGCATACTAAATTTTTATCTGAGAAGACCCATATATGAATCAACTTTCTTGGATGGACATTAAGGTAGCAGAAAGTTTTCATGGAATAACACATTATACTATCTCTTTTTGGGATCTAAGGTTTAACTCAATGTTTAAGAGAATTAATCATAAAGAACTTGATAAAAAATTGAGTTTCATCACTACTTATCATCCTCATACGAATGGTCAGTCTGAATGAAAAATTCAAACCCTAGAGAATATATTGAGATCTTGTTCTCTAGATTTCAACGGTGGTTGGGATCAACACTTTCCTCTAGTTATGTTTTCTTAAAATAATAGCTTTCACTTAAGAATTCATATGGATCCTTATGAATCCATCTATGGTAATAAATTTAGATCTCTAACATGCTAGGATGAAGTTGGAGAAATAATGCTATTGGTACTTGAGATAGCTGAAGAAATAGAAGAGAAGGTTAGAACCAATTAGTATCATATCAAGGAATCTCAAAGTTGGTAGAAAATTTTTGATGATAACCATCCATGTGATTTATAATTTGAATTTGTAAAAAAGGATTTTCTATGAATCTATCCCTAGAAGATAAATATGAGATTTGTGAAGAAAGAGAAACTAAGCCCTAGGTATATCGGTCCCTTTGAAATTATTGATAGTATTGAGATGGTAGACCATCACTTGGATCATCCTCCAAATATCTCTCAAGTCCATGTTGTGTTCCCTATATTTCTAATAAGGAAGTACATACCTGGCCCTTAACATATATTGAATTCTTAGGTCATACTACTGGAGAAGGATCTTTCTTATGAGGAACAACTAGTTGAAATTTTGGATCATATAGAGAAAGTTATATGAAATAATACCACTCACCTAGCTATTTTTGTGTGGATAAATCACTAGTTGGATAATGCTATATGGGAACTTAAGAATATGATGAGGCATAAAAATCTTTATTTTTTTGAATCATAATAACGAATTTTGAACGATAATTTCATTTTTAGGGGGTAAAATGTAACACCTCAAGGCTTTTATGAACCTTGTTTTTGTAAAATAAATTAATTTTAATTGATGTATTGAACTTCATGGTACAGAAATTCAAACTTTCTTATGAACCACATCATGATAACAATACACTTTACACAACACCGACTTGGATTGCATTATACGCAACACTGATTTTCTATGAAACAACATTTTATTATTTAAAATAGATAGTTATAACCAAGTTTTTAAACATAGAAATATGAATATTAATATGTAAATTTCAAATATTATTTTTAATATTTTTACATAAATAAAACATATTGATAATAAAAAATATATTTTTTTGGTAAATTCTTTATATGTTTTAAAATACTATTTTCTCAAATGAACCGATTTTAATGTCCTTATGTGAACAATAAAAAGATTAATTTTATACAATTTTAATAATTTAAATTTATAGAATAAACTTAATTTTTGAATTCAGAATGTTGAAATTTTATTAGGGTGAATTTTTTATATTTTTATAAACAACATCATTTTGGATGAATAGTGAAAATACATAATTTTAATTCAAAACTTCTTTTTCATCTAATTTATTTATATAGTTAAAATATATTTTAATTTATTTTTAAAGTTTAATTATATAAATCATACATAAAATAATACAATTTAGGTAATTAGAAATAATTTCACACTAAAATTGGATATAAAATCATTTCAAACTTTTAAATATTTTTGTTAAAAAACCCACTGTCGCGACACGTTTACGGGATTAAATTTAAATTAATTTCTGCAACTTATGTTTTTTGAATTTAGAAAAATGGATTCTATATTTTTAATATACCTAATTTATAATTTATAATAATGTAAATTTTTTTTCCAAAAATATTAGTGAAAGTAATTAAAATTAATTACAACGATTAAGGTAAAATTAAGCTTAATAAGGGAATAAACATTAAACATTAGGGCCAAAATAACCAAGAAACTTGTCAAGAAGAAATTTTCTAGACATTTTTTGACCCTATAATACCTTTTATTGAATTTGGATTTTTATTGGAGCCACTTTCCATGGAAAAAATCTGAGTGGAATTCCCATATCATAAATTTACAAGAATTCCACTCCTCCTCCACTATAAAAAGGCACTCACCCCTCCCACTTCCTCTCACCTCTAAATCCATTTGTATCACCCATAATATAATAAAATAAGATTCTAAAATCCCTCCATTATTCATAGAACCCTCCCTTTGGGAACATATCAGTCCAAGGGTTCCCTTTACTACAAACCAAAAGGAGTTACCAAAACAAGAGTTAACATCCTTCCTAAAGCCACTTTGTTTATTTTTATTATCCACCCCATAAAAACTTCTTATTAGATGATTATATGCTAAAATATTTATCCTAAATATATAGATATTATTTTATTATAAGGGTTATACCAACACTTACACACACTTCTATATAATGGGAAATAAACTTACCGTTCTTGTGAATGGTGAACTAGATCCTCATGAAATAAAGTTGTTTATTTTTCCATTTCCACCTTTTATGTGTGGGAATTATGATTTAAAATATGTTTTTATATTATATATTATATATCTATTTTTTATTTTTTCTTCTTTAATTATTATATAAAATATAACTTCATGCATTCCATTTTTGTGTAAATACAATAGCTTCGTTTGTGGACATGTGGACTACCGCTTTCTTAATGCGATGTGATTTGTTCATGATTTACAAGGAATGTATTATGGATGGGTTTAGTGAACTTATATGATAAATATATGACATAATAATTCTATTATAATGATATTATATATATATATATATAAATATTTCATTTATTTTCATTCTTTCAATACAACAATAAAACAAAAACAACGTTAATGAGTACGTATGACCTATCGTCTCCATGAATGGTGTATTCCATTTCATACATATATATTTTATAAATTATTATATAATTAATATATATTATATTTATATCATGGTTTATATTCTCTATGTAATTATATAAGTACGACGAAAAAAATATAACAATTAAAAACACATGTGAAAAACAAAGTGGTTATTACCCGAAATAAAACTTTAACATGGAAGAAGTTATTAAGTGGGTAATAAAAGGTTCTGATAAAATAAAATATGGTATTATATATATGGATATGGTTCTATTTTAGATTTATAATAAACCTATATTTATTATACATGATGGTTTTATGATCATGATGAGAGTCAAGACATAAGGAAAGGGTTTTCTCATCTCACATTTATTTTCTGTGAGATAGAAATCATGGTCACCTCTTTTTTCTTATATGTGGAGTGTATAACTCCCATGTATTTATTCTATTATTAATATAAATAATTTTATTGGTACTTACATACCCATTTTATTATCTCCATTTCATGTGGTTTTATTATTCAAAGTTACCAAGTGGTAAGAGATTATTGAAACAATCTCATCATTTACCGAGATTGTTTATGATTATTCTTCTATTGATGAAATCTTATCATCCATATATAAATAAAACTCATGAATATTATTCTACTATCATTATTCAAGTTATATTAATGTATTAGTACCATTTTCGATGTATTTTGTAATTAATATAGTTAAAAAAATGTTTTTACTAAAATATGTCCTCATATCTATCTTCAGTCGGAAATATATTTTATAAAAAAGGTTTCAAAATAATCTCACAAATTATTTTAAAATGATCTTTTATTCTCATTTTTAAGGAAAAAAGGTTTTAAAAATATATTATTTTATTAAAAACTCCTTTATATGTTTTCAAAAGGGTTATTTTCAAGAAAGAATAATTTCAATGTTTTCAATCCCTTTTATATGTTTTAAATGTATTTTCCAAGAAATGGTTTTCAAAAAATGTTTTCAAGATACTTTTATATGATATTAAGGAAAACAAGGTTTAAATGTTTTCAATATTTTCTTATAAGGTTTCAAGGAAGAAGGTTTAAAAAATGGTTTCAAAGCATCCTTTATATGTTTTCATGTTATTTTCAAATAAAATGGTTTTCAAAAGATTTCATGTTTTAAAAATAGTTTTAGAAAGAAGAAAGGATATTTTCCTCAAGAAATGTTTTTATAAGATATTTTAAAATTATTTTCTATCTATAATGGCATAGTTTTTTATAGTTTATGATATACTGGGTATGTGATCTAAAAATACCATTTATATTATTCATTTTTAATGGTTTATGTTTTGATGGAATTATGTTTATGATACTTGTTTACCTTCCATGTGTTTCATGATTCTGAAGCCCCCTTATTTTCACAGGTTATTCTTTGAGGAAATTATTATATGACCTATATCTTTTCTATAGGTAACGATATGATAAAATTTTTATAATACCCGTTTCATTTCATGGGTTATGATAATATTTCTTATGATCATGTGGCACATGAACGTATGATTTTAAAATGAGATGGGTGGGACCTATATATCTCTCCAATGCATTGGGTAAAGATTTATATCTCATGAGATAATAATTAGATTCAATTTTACAGGATTAATCCACTATGGAATCTGAGGAAACCCGATCCTCTATGATAATATGGTAAGACCTGATCCACTAGAAGAATATGGGAAAACTTGAACAACTGTGGTAAGATGAGGAAACATGATCCACTATGGGAATATGTGGACACCCGATACCTTACATGGAAAAGACTATGACTAGGGATGGTGGTGTGTCTCTACCAGTAGGTGTAGTCCCCATGAAGTGCCCTCATAAGTTTTTGTAATGTGCCTTTACTTATAAGGAATTATATTATATGTTTATGTGTCTACCACAATTCTATGTCTTATTCCTATGTTATTCATTCATGTTTTATGATCTTGATTCTATTATGGTGCGTGTCTTATGAACTATAAATATTTATTCCATAACTCATGTATATGTTCTTTTAGATGAAGGGTATGATCTTCTGATGTTATTATCAAGTTAACATACCCTTATGTTCATGATTATGCTTATATATCTCCCTTTTATACCCTTATTAGGAATCTTATATAACACTTTATTATGTTTTCCTTACCCAAGTTATGAAGAAATTTATTATTTGTGATTAGTCTAAGAAGGATTCAAGTCATAAAGAACCTAATGTGAGATAATGTAGCTCACTTATGTACCAGTGTTTATGTTTCCATGTTTCCCTGTTTCCAAATGAACTAGACTAATATGGTCTTCAGGCGTCTTTTGTATATTGTATGATGTATTTAAAAATAATAATGTAATGTTAATGCATGATAAGAGAGGGATGCTATAGGAATAGTGTTGTGGGATATCTACGATGAAAGATATTGTATCGGGAAAGCATGTCCCAACACTCAATGTAACATTAATGATACTATGGAAAATTCATCATATGTCAACCTATAAGAATAATATAATATAATCCATAAACCTATCATAGTGAAATGAGGATATGTAGTATTTATCTAATCTATCACATGAATCGATCTGGATATTTCCACTCAATAATGTAGAATATGATGAGTGACACCATTACACCAAGACATCCAACCATAGATATGAATTATGGTGGAAGTGATGCATAAAAAATCTAATATAAAGGGTCTATGTAACAAAAATTTCTAACTCTAAAAAGATTTCATAAATTATCATTACAATGTTACTAAAATAAAATTTGAATATCTTATAAAATTAATAACAAAATTAAATTTTCAATGAAAAAAAAATTAATGTTTAACTTACATCGGTGGGCTTTATAGCATTGATTTTTTTTGAAATAATTGAACACTATGCCTCATGTATGTACATAAATCTGATCCTTACCCCACATAGTTAGAAAGGAATATAATATATATAACATTATATTACCTTATTTTTTTATTTCTCATATCTCTTTTTATTTCCCTCTTTGTTTGGGTGCATTTTGGGTCTTCCAAGGATAAAGAGAATTTACTGGGGAAAATGACTAATGTTTAGGGATTTATGATTGTTAGAATTAATGGTTTCTAGGTATAAATGTAAAAAAGGAATAATAGGATTTACTTTGGGTATTTTCACAATGTGCACTAGTTACACGATGGTAAACATTTTTACAGGCTGATGTCGTGAATTGGGGAAGAGTGTGAAATTTTTACAAGACATAAAAATGGTTCAAGATATGAAAAGGTTGATCAATGTATTTTTTAACCAAGATGATTACTTTTTTAGCATATATTATTTTAGTGGATTTCATTCTGTGAACCTAAGATTCATGTCATTTAATGTGTGTTTTCTATAGGGTTTTATGTGAAGAAAGTATGAATATTTTCATTCGACGTGCATGAACCTCTCTCAAAACACAGGTTCTCACCCACATGATTTTGGGTATCTTCACTTATGATTCATTTAATTTGGTGATTTATATTTTTAGTAGTTTCATTAAATCTCTCTGTGTAAGTGATATTTATACTTCCTCATTGTCGTTGGTCACTGTAGCACTATTTCCCTATGTATTCAGATTATTTGGCCTTTTATTGTTGATCTTTATTTATCCTTTCAAGATATGTTGTGTGATCTTCCTCTAGAGGATGACCTTCATGGTTGTTAGGGTGTGGTGTGTGAGTTCATTAATGTATTTTTTTATATTCTTTATCATCCATTATTATTGTTGAACTAATTATGAGATATAAGGATTGATTCTAGGGGAACCATTGTTGTCCTTATGTTATTCCATGTTGGAGGATCCTATTTTGGGTGTGTGAAGCCCGAGTTTGAGGTGGGTGGTTTTTACCTAGCCTGTGTTTGATGAACCTTGATTTCATTGGTCTTGATAAAAAAATTATAAATAACATTTAATGATTTATTGGTTGATTTTTGTGTGTTTAAATCGGATTTTGAGAAAGCACTATTTCTACTTATTTTAGAAAAATTAAATTGTAATTTCAAATCATTGTGAAATGGATCTATGAAATGGTTTTTAGAGAATGGTTTTAACGAAATGGTATAGATAATATAGCACATCATAATCCTTGGGTACTTATGTGAAAGGTGTAGTAATATGCCTCATATATTGATACTATTAGGGTGTTCACTCATGAGGTGTTCCTCTACTCCCTAGGTATGTTGTTCTAGGGACTTGTTAGACCAATTGGGAGGTTCACTTTTTGGGATGTCCTATACTATCAATATTCAATGCATATATCTATAGAATTTTTACATGTGATTTTCTATGTTGGGGTACGAGTGTTCTAGATAGCCTAACCTCTAGTGACTGTTGATGTGATTTACCTATGTTTGTGTTTTTTACTTATTTGGATTTGATATGATATGTGATACGTGATTTGACTACTTTAATATATTTGATATTCATTGAAACTGTTTTACTAGGATTATTTATAAATTTGAAAAAATGGTATATATTTACCATGTTTCTGATATAAAAATTGTTTAACTAATTATCATTCCTTATTTTATGTAATGTTGGAAATTGTTATAATTTTTATAAGGAGACTTGTTATGAAGCACAAGGGTTGGGTCAGTATAACAACCCAATTTTGATGTACATGGAGTATTACATCATATTTTGTGGAATAAAAACACACTCCCAAAGACCATATTAGTTTAGTTCCATTGGAAACTTGGAACAAAAACTTCTAGACTAGTGAAAGTCTTTAATATTTCCCAAAAAGATCTCCCCCTTAAGTAATACTAACTAAAACCTTTCTTTATGACCTGTGGAAAATAAAACATAAGAAATGGTGAGATCAGAATCTCAGTAAGGGTAAACAAGGGAGATATATAAACATAATCATGAGAATAAGAGTATGATAACATGATCATGAAAATAAAAGATCATACCTACATATTAAATATCATTGACCAAAATCATGTCATAAAGAATGTTAGGTTATAATACTGGAATCATAAAGGAATAAAGAACATAATCCCTAGGATAATAACATAGGAATAAGACATATAATTTATAGAATAAACGTAAGAATATAAAAAAACATATTTCAAGGATTCCTTCCAAGACATTCCTAACATGTTATGATTGGAATAATCACCTATCCACCAACTTCAAGAATGGTATTCCCTCCCACAAACCCTCTTTTTTTTAATATTGGGATGCCCTCCAATGTACTCTCCTATTTAGGATTGGGATTCCCTCCCATGTACCCTTGGAGATCATAAAACATTTATAATTACCCATTGCATTAGAGTGAGATATAGGTCCCACCCATAAAATATTTAAAACCATACATGTGTGTTCAATGAGAACATAAATCATTCATCATGTCAAAACCCTAAAAATATGGGTTTTATATACATTTCATTATAACATAACTCATGGAAAATAAAAAAAATCCATAAGTATAAATCCTTCATAAACATAACAAATTCATAAAAAATAATAATGTTATCATTGTATCATACCCCAAATAAAACATAAGTAACATAAAATAACATGGTTTTAGATGGAAAATGATTTTTATAGATTACTTGAAAATAATTCTAAAGGAAAATATCATTTATTCAAAGAAAAATGTTTTCTTTTTTTAAATTGATGCACAATTTTATAAGAAAACATATACTTTGAAAATAAACTTGAAATATTGTAGGGGAAGCTTCATGGAAATAAGGTTTCATGAATGTTAAAAAATCATTTCACGTCATATAAGTTAAAATAAAACCTTCTTTTCATACTTTTTCTAGAAAAGTCTCAAATTACCTTTTTTGGAAAATGAAAAAATATTCCTTTCAAATCAAGTATTAAAAAGTAAAAAAAGGGTAAAAATGACTTTAAACAGACATAGTATAATTTTAATTAATTTTTTATAACATATTTAGAAAACATGGACATGGATGGTAAATATTCTCCAATGAATACTTAAAACTAAATAGTCCCAAATAACAAAGAGATTGTGAAAAAACAGAGTTTGTGAAATGAATACTTATAACTTTATAATCAGTAGAATCGTATTCCCCCATGAAATAAAGAACATAATAAATATATGATAAATACAAATATAATTTGGAAAATACTCATAAAATACATTCATAGGTGGTATATACACGACATAGAATATACAATGATTGTATTAGGCATGTGTCTCATAGAAATAAAGGTGAGACAAAAATACCTTACCGTAAGTACTGACTTCCTATGAACACATTAAAAAATCCTATATAATAAATATAATTTTATTATACCTCTATTAAAGAACCATATTCATATATTTAATACCATATATGATTTACTTATGACTTTATATTACTCGTTTATTAACAATTCAATGTTAATGTTATGTCTCTGGTAATAACTGCTTTGTTTGTCATTCATGTTTTGACTTGTTATCCTTGGTCCTCTTACATAGATCATAATTTAATCACGTAAATAATGATAATAATGGTATATAAATCATAATATATGCATATTCATAGTGATTCATAAAATATAGAGACATAAAATAAAATACATCGTTCATGGAGATAATATGTCGTACGTACGTATGAAAGCTGTTTTCATTTTATTTTTGGGTTAAAAGAATGGAATGTATGTGATATATTATCATTAAAAAATAATTTTTATTTCATATATAACATATATATTAATAAAATTCATCCTTATTACCATCCATGTGAAATATAAGTGAATAACGAATCACACTGCATTGTGGAGATGGCAAGTCATACATATACACATGCAACATTATCATTTTACCAAAATATTAGATAGTAAAAAGGTATACATAATATTATAATTGAATAAGTAAAATTATATTATAAATATAATATTTTTTCATTTTATAAATTTATATAATCATTCCTAAATAGTTATGATGGATAATGAATTGCATCGCATAGTGGAGACGATAGGTCATACATACGCATGAGGGACGATATCAATCCCTTAATTTTGAAATGGTTTGTAAGTGGATGGTGTATATATTTTTAAAAAATAAATATATTATTATAATCATCATATATATGTATATATTATTCCCAAAATTATACCATTACATGTAAAGTGGTGATGGAAAATAAATTACATCATGGTGTGGAGACGATAGGCCATACATACACACTTATGGTGATTTCGTTTTTTCGTAGGATGGGTAAAAGGTGGAATATGGTTATTAAATAGTAAAAATAACATATTAGAATATATTTGATACTATATTTACTAATTTTTAATGTAAACAACATATGAATAGGATGTATATGATGAAAAGAACTTGAATGAGTCGGTAAAACAATTACCTCTTCTTCAGTAGACTTCCTTTAGATCTCTTCTCAAGAGATCTAGAGTTAGTATTTTTGGGAGTAAAGGACCTCTAGAACTTGTCTAAGGATGTTGGGAGGGGAAATGGTCATGGTTTGGTTGAGATAGAAGTCTCAATGTGGTGTGAGGAAGTGAGGGAGTATTTTCCCTTTGATAATTGAGTTGAGGGGAACATTTGGAAATCCTCCCAATATTAAAATATAATAAGGCTATTATAGAGACAAAAAACATCCAAATGATATATAAATGAATGGGGGAAGATATTTTAGACCATATATTATCCCATTTGTGATTATTTTAATTATTTTTGTGATTTTTAAATAATTTAATAATATATTAATTCAATAAAATATCATTATTCTACAATTTGATACTATTAATTTATTTTGACATTAAAGACAACAAGACAAAGTAGGAATTCAAATATAATTTTTTCAAACATCTCTAACTTATTTTATAGGTATATAAAATTAATTATAAAGAGTAATTAATCCAAAATATATCAAAATTATTATTATTAAAATCAATTATTTTATTTTTTTATTAATTAAATAAATAATTTTTTAACATTGAAGAAGTATTTAATGTAATTATATAATTTCTAAAAATTAAAAATATAATTCTATAATGAAATTAATTTCATTATTATCAAAATAGACATTTAGATTCATTCATATATTTATTTTGTCTCTGTGTGGAAACATAAACGATATTAAATATAAGAGAGTTATATTTTGTAACTATCAATGACTTTAAATAATATAAAAATTATTTTCATGGAAACATGTCCATTAAACAACACCAAATAGATATTAAGGTGATTAAGGTTGACTAATATTCATCCAATAATTTTTGAAAAAGTTTTTATTATGTTTGTAATCATTGCCTTTTTGTTTTAACCTTTATCTAACCCCTTTAACTCTTACAATGATATCATGTAATTTATACATTAAGGGTTAATATAATTACTATAAAATGCCAAAAAAACCCACTAAAAGAGTCATTGATGACATTTTTAGAATTATCCCAATAATTTGGCTGAATTTTATAATTTTTGATATTTTATAAAATATTATTTATTTTAAAATATCTATAATGATAATTTTGACACTATTCATTATTTTGTCTTATAGAAAAACCGAAACAACAAGATAAATTAGAAACAATAATTATAAAAACATTAATAACATTTCAAATTAATTAATAAAATTATAGTATGATATTAAATCTATCAATTTTTTTTAATATTCATAACATCATTTATTTAGAATTTTCTTTATTTAAACAATTAACACATCATCATTATGTCAACATTTATGTTAATTATTTTATCATTAAAAATTATAAATAATTTTACATGATTTATATAAAAAAATTATCTTTCAAATTAATATTTATATTCTAATTTAACTTCTGTATACCCATATATTAAAATGTAATAGTTATTAAAAATACGAGTATGAAATTATTAACTTATCTTTAAATAAAATATAATAAATGCCATATTCTCACCCAAGTGTCTTTAAAAGGATTTAATTTTAGACCAATTCTGAATTTGGTCGAAACCCACTCTTATAATGAAATTAGGAAAAGTTTTTAAGTTAATTTTATATTATTATAATTTTATTTTTACCTTCAATTACCCGATTTACCCATAACCATGGTAAACAAAAAATTTACTAAATTTACTATTCATACTATCCAAAAATTAAGTTGATCATATTAGACTATAAATATAAATAATATTAAAACCATGTATTTTGATTTTTATAAATTCAATTCATAGTATCAAAACAATTATGTTTAATGTTAATCCCTTAGACGTGGTGAGAAGGTGAGTAAAAAGAAGTTTCAAAAGTTCAATAAGTTTTTATATCTAATTTAAATATAATAATGATTCTAATGAAATAAATTTTATTAATTTATGTATAATTTACCTATTTTGAATTTAAGAATCAATTTAAATTAGAATAATTACTTAAACAAAAAGGCAGTTTTTAACTACAATGCAGTATTATCACTATTCATAAAAAAAAATGAAATTTCACATAAAAATACAAAAATTTCAAAATAATATAATTTTTTCATTCTAAATTCAGAAATTATTTTTATTTTATCAAATTTAATTTATAAGATTTTCAAAAATTAATTTTATTATTATTCACAAAATGACATAAAAATCAGTTCCTTTAAGATAATAGTATTTCTAAACATATAATGACTTTACAAAGAATTATAAATTTAATTATAAATATGTTTTATTTAAGTGAAAATATTATAAATAACATTTAAAAACTAGTAATTTATATTCATATTTCTATATTTAATGTATATGTTATAACAATATAGTTTAAATTATAATAAAGTGTTATTTCGTAGAAACTCAGAGTTATGTGTAACGCAAGCCAAGTCAGTGTTGCGTATAGCACATGCTTAACATGGTGTTTCATATAACATAATAAAAAATTAGTGATTTTATATAATAAAAAATATATATGTTCAATGTTATGATAAGTAAAAAATATCCAAAAGATTAAATTAATTCAGAATAAAATAATTCCAAAAATCTCAGGGTGTTACATTCTACCCCCCTTAAAATGAATTTCAACCTCAAAATTCTTCTGGTTTATCAATATTTTTATACTTTATAGTTTTTATTATATAAACACACATAAAAAAATTGAATACTAAAACATCCTTTTAAAAAGTAATGTTATTAACATAGCGGTTACCCAAGACCTTCATAACATGTTAGGCTCTGGCTAATCACCCATGTACCTACTTCAGGCTTGTAATTCTCTCTTGTTGACCCTCTTATTTCGATCATGAGATTCCCTCCCATATACTCTCTTGTTTTAGGATTTTGATTCCCTCCCATGTACCCTTTTAGATCATAAAACATTTATCATTACCTAATGCATTAGAGAGAGACATAGGTCCCACCCGTCATATATTGAAAACCATACATATGTGTGCCACAAGAACATAAATCATTCATCATTTCAGAACCCTATAAATATTTGTTTCATAAACACGTCATCATAACATTACTCTTGGAAAAGAAAAAAATTACATAAGAATAAATGCTTCTTAAGCATAAAATTTTCAGAAAAAATAATAATGGTATCATTGTATCATATCTCCAGTAAAACAGAAGTAGCATAAAATAACATGGTCTTATATGGAAAATTATTTGGAGAGATTACTTAAAAAAATTCTTGAGGAAAATATCCTTTATTCTTTGGAAAATGTTTTCTTTTCTCAAATTGATACACAATTTTAAAAGAAAACATTTTCTTTGAAAATAACCTTGAAATATTATAGGAGAATCTTTAATCAAATATGGTTTCATGAATTCAAAAAAAATTCATTCATGTCATATAAGCTAAAATAAAACATTATTCTAATCCATTTTACTAAACAAAGTCACAAAGTACATTGTTTGGAAAACAAAAAAATGTTTGTTTCATACCATGTAGTGAAAAGTCAAAAAATGGTTAAAAATTAATTTAAAAATCCATAAGAGAGTTAAAAAAAATTATATCATTTTTATAAAACATTGACATAGATGATAAATATTCCACAATGGAGACTTAAAATGAAACAATATAAAATGTTGAAGAGATTGTGAAATAATTAATATTAACTTTATAATCAGTAGAATATTTTGACCCATGAGAGAAATAAAATTATCAATATAATACAATATGATAATATTTTGGAAAATACTTCTAAATTATATTAATGGTAATTATATACACCACCTATAAGATACAAATAGTGTATAAGGAATGTGTGTCAAAGAAATAAAGTTGAGATAAAAATCCTTTACCTTTAGTATTGAATTTCTTTACACATAGTAAAACCTGATGTATAATAAATATTAAATTATTATACATCTTTCATAGAACCATATTCATATATTTAATAGCATATTTTATTTACTTATGACTTTATATTACTTGCTTATTAACAATTCCATGTTAATGTTATTAATCATGTAATAACTGTTTTTCATTCATATTTCGACTTATTATCCTTTGTCCTCTTACATAGATCATGATTTCATCATATCCATAATTATAATCATTATAAATATATCCTAGTATATATTTGTTCATATTGATTCATAGAAGATCGATATAGAAAATAAAATACACTGTTCATGGATATGGTAGTCTGTACGTACGCATGATCGCTGGTTTTATTTTATTTTTGTGTTAAAAGAGAAAATATTATATGATATATTATCATTAAAGAATAATATTTATGTTATATATAACATATATATTAATAAATTTCATCCTTATTACAATATATGTGAAATATAAGTTGAATAATGAATCACATCGCATCGTGGATAAGGTAATCTACACGTATGCACGAGCGATGTTATCATTTACAAAAAATATTAGACAGTAAAAAGGGAGAAAATATATTATCATAAAATAAGTATAATTTTATTATAAATATAATATTTATTCATTTTATAAATTTATATAATCATTCATTAACATTGATTATGGAGAATTAATCGTATCACGTTGTGTAGATGGTAGGTCGTACGTATGCATGGGCAATGACAATATTCCCTTAATTGGGAAATGGTATGGAATTGGATGGTGTATATATTTTTAAAGAATACATATCTTTTGATAATAATAATATATATATTATTTCCATCATTATAACCATACAAGTAAAGTGGTAATGAAAAATAGATTACACCATGGCGTGGAGATGACTGACCTTACATAGGCACGCGTGGTGATTTAATTTTTTGTAGGATAGATAAAATATGGAATATGGTCATTACATAATAATTATAACATCTCAAAATATATTTTATACTGGAGTTACTACTTCATAATAAAAATTACATATGAATATGAATTATAAGAAGAAAATAACTTAAATGAGTTGTTAAAACAATTACCTATTCTTCAGTGGACATCCTTTAGATCTCTTATCAAGGGATCCAGAGTTGATCTTTTTGGAAGCCCAAGACCTCAAGAAATTGGATAATAATGTTGGGAGGAGAAATGAGTAAAAAAATTTCGATCTATAAGTCTAAAAGTGGTGTGAGTAAGTGAGGGGGAGGTTCCCTTTTATAATTGAGTTGAGGGGAACTTTTGGAAATCCTCAAAAAATTAAAATATAATAAGGATATTCTAGAGCCAAAAACTTCCAAAATTATATATAAATGAGTGGGGGAAGAAATTTTAGACCATATATTATCCCATTTGTGATTATATTATATATTTTGTGGTTTTTAGATAATTTAATAATTTATTAATTCAATAAAATATCATTATTTTCAAATTTGATACTATTCATTTAATTTTACTTTAATACATCAATAAAAAGTTTAAATTCTAATATAATGGTTTTAATAATCTCTATTATATCTTATAGATCTATAAAATTATTTAGAAATAGTAATTCATCCAAAATATATCAAAATTAATATTATTAATATCAATTATTTTATTTTTTGTTAATTAAACATATATTGTTTCAACATTCAAAAAGAATTTAAGGTAATTATATAATTTATAAAAATTAAAAATAAAATTATATAATGAAATTATTTTTATTATTATAAAAATAGAAATTTAGATTCATTCATAGCTGTATTTTTTCACTATGTGGACACATGAAATATATTAAATCCAAGAGAGAGATATTTTGTAACTATATTTGACTTTAAATAATATACAAGTTATTTTCAATAAAAAGTGTCCATTAAACAACTAAAATTAGATTGTAATGTGATAAGTGTGTAATAATATTTATCCCATAATTTTTGTAAAAGTTTTTATTATGTTTTTAATCCTTAATTTTGCATTTTGAAAGTTATTTAAACCCCTTAACTCTTACCATGATATCATGTAATTTATACATTAAGGGTTAATATAATTACTATAAAATGGAAAACAACCACTAAATGAGTCATTGATGACATATTTATTATTATCCTTATAATTTTTCTAATTTCAGTTTTTTAGATATTTTATAAAATAATATTTATTTTAAAATATCTATAATGTTAATTTTGACACTATTCATTGTTTTTTCCTATAAAAAAACTAAAACAACAAGTAAAATTCAAAAAAAGAATTCTAAAACATTACTAAAATATAAAATTATTCTATAAAATTATATAATGAAATTAAATATCTCAAATTATATTTTTTTTAATATTTGTAACATCATTTATATAGTATTTTATTTATTTAAACAATTATTGCATCATCATTATGTCAACATTTAAATTAATTATTTTATCATTAAAAATTAAAAATAAATTTTCATGATGTAGATAAACATTTTTTCTTTCAAATTAATATTTATAGTCAAATTTATATTTTATATACCCCAATATTAAAATGGAATAGTTATTAAAAATATGAGTATGACATTTTTAGCTTATCATTAAATAAAATATAATAAATTTCATATTCTCACCCAAGTGACTTTAAAAGGTTATAATTTAAGCCCAAGGATGATTTTTGTCTAAATCCACTTATCCAATGAAATTAGGACAAGTGGTAGGGTAATTTTATATTACTATAATATTATTTTTTACCTTTAATTACCCAATTTACCCTTAACCATGGTAAACAAAAAAATTACAAAAGTCACTATTCATATTATCCAAAATATATGTTGATCCTATTAGACTATAAATATAATATTGATTATAAATATTTATGAACTTTTTTCAAAATTCTATTCACATAAGTGAAAAAATTATGTTTAATGTTAATCCCGTAGACGTCATGAGATGGCAGATAAAAAGAACGTTCACAACTTCAATAAGTTTTTATATCTAATTTCAATATAAAAATGATTCCAATAAACCAAATTTGATTAATATATGCACAATTGAACTATTTTGACTTTAAAAATCATTTTAATTTATAAAATATCTTTCAACAAAAGGCATTTTTTAACT
The DNA here is from genome assembly GCA_963277665.1 of Viscum album. NCBI lineage: Eukaryota > Viridiplantae > Streptophyta > Magnoliopsida > Santalales > Viscaceae > Viscum > Viscum album. Next base: position 426,531,923 of record OY728134.1, read on the forward strand.
ACAATGTATTGTTTTTCACTATTCATCAAAAATGAAACATTTCAGAAAAATAGAAAAAACTAAACCTATTCTAATTTTATAATTATGAATTCAAAAATGATTTTTATTTTATCAAATTAAATTTATAAGAGTTTTTAAAAATAATTTTATTACTATTCACATAATGACATAATTAGTTGTTCCTTTAAGATAATAGTATTTATAAACATAAAAGACTTTAACATATATTATACATGTAATTATAAATACATTTTATTTATGTGAAAAAAATTATAAATAAAATTTAAAAAATATTTATTACTATTCATATTACAATGTTTAATAGATAGGTTATAACTATTTTGTTTAAATTATAACGAAGTGTTGTTTCGTAGAAACTGAGTGTTGTGTGTAATGAAAACTGAGTTGGTGTTGCATGTAGCGTAAGCTTAACTTGGTGTTTCATATAACCTAATACAAACATAGTTTTTTTATATAATAAAAATCTATATTCAGTGTTTTATAAAGTGAAAAATATCAAAAATATTGAATTAATTCAGAAAACAACTATTCCCAAAATATCAGGGTTTTGTAGTCTTACTAAGCCTATTTATCTTGCACCCTACATACCCCTATGGTGGTGCATAGACCTTGTTATATATTTATATGTAGGTAAGGGAAATGTGACACAATGAGGCAGTGAGGTTTCTATCTGTTTTTTCCTAGTTAGTTTTTGGTGAGATGGTGGGAGATTGTCCAAGATATCACATAGAATAAATGTTTCTATTTTTTTTGTCCTTTATTGTTGGGGTTGTATCTTAGAGATTGTTTAGATACTTTTGAGTTGTATTGATTTTCCATTTTCATTTTTTCTATGACCTGTATTTATTTTTTCTAATCTTCCATTATTTCTTCCTATCATGTATATATATGTCATGTTGTCTACTTAGGGTTTAGTGAAATCATTACCTCTAATTTTTATTGATGCTCAAGTGTTAATCTCTATCATGTGGGGATCAGGAATGTCCTTCAGGTATGTGTCGGGTTGGGTCGGGTAGGGTATTGGGTTATGAGGTTATCTAGGTCAGTTCATTATAGTTTGGTATCAAAGTTGGTCATTCTCAGTTTTGGGAAGTTGGTAGACATGAGATAGGATTTTCGGGACATGTGAGGTAGGTTGCGATGATTTTATGGCCAGATCTTATCATGACAAGACTCAAGTTACCATGGGATGTTGGGATGTAAGTCTCTTATTTTGAGTTCATGATCTTAGTCTCAGTTTTTTCTTATGGTTTTCTAGTTTGAACTATGATTATCCTGTTGTTTTATCATCTCTTATTTTTTGGTTTGTAGTGGTATAACTCAAAGAAATATCCCACTAGTTCCGTAGGAGAGTGCAGTGGATGATCCTCAAGGGAATATTCCTCTAGATCATAACCTTATCAAAGTTATCATGTGGGTAGTTCATCTTATAGCCTAAAATGTACTGAAAGTCTAGAATTAATTTATTATGGTACATCCAGGAGCTATAGGAGAAGGGTATCTATCAAGGTAGTTCTTACAAAACAATCCATCATACATTAAATGTATGAGTGAACCAAATGAGGTGGGGGACTGGATGTATAAGATTTATCATATCTTTGAAATCCTATATATACATGAGAATATCATGGTAAATTGTTTGTTGTTCAGACTCAAGCTCCCCAGTACAAGATGGTGGGATTCAACGGTAAAAGTTTATTGACATGTGGGATTGGACTGGAAGGGTTTCAAGACCCACTTATTTCAACTATTTCATCAAGATTCACTATTATAGTGAATTCTTTAGAGTTCCTCTCCTTATAGAAATAAAATAATTTAGTGTCAGTATACACCAATTTATTCATGAATCTGGTCTATTTTTCTCTATAGATAGTAAAAAATGAACAAATAAAAACTCAGAAGTACCTATGGGGTTTGTGACTGGATATCAGATCATAGGAAATTATGTTGAAGATTTCCAAATATGGGGAGACAGTATAAAAGGCAATGATGGAAGAGATGGATATTCTTGAAAATTTTGGTTATTATGCCCCTTAACTTTCACATAGTGGAATCTTTAGTGGTGTTTATGGGAGGAATAGGAGGTTTGATGATCATAATAAGTGTGGTGGGGTTATTTCATAGTTGTGGGTCTCCTCTGTATCTTTATTTATATCCAGTAGTGTGTTTTTGAGTTTCTATCAGTGTGTAAATGTTTTTCAAAATTTATGTTCTTGTTATGAACCTACAAATATGTGTAACAATTGTGAATGATATCAACACCTACTATGTTTCTATCAGTCTGGGTTTATGTGTCATTATGGCCAATGATCATCGACACCAGAGGATACTACAACATAGTCAAATATTTAAAATTCTGCAGGGCTCCAGATGCATGCCTCATGAGTGAAGCACTATTACAGAATGGATGAGTATCATAAGGATGTATATGTGGGTCTAGAGATAGTGATAGGTACCATAATTATTTTATCTTCAATAGAGACTACATTATTTGATACATGTACCTCCCAATAATTTATATCTACCTATTTTGTGGACATTTATAAACTTCCAATGGAGATATTTTCTATTGTAATGGAGTTAAAAACACATTTTTAAAGAGAAAAGGGAAGGGGTTTAAGTTTCCTTTTTTTTGTTGATAGCCATTTCAATGTTTTTATGGAATTTACTCATTATGGATCTAGATATATTTAATGTCATAATCAGGATAGATTATATTATCACTCATTATGATGGGGTTGATCATTAGTAATAATGACTCATTTCTTATGGCCAATGGGAGATCTAAAGTGTTTTAGGGAGAGTAGGATCCAAGGTCTAGTCATGAAACACCTTACCTCCTAGATCATAGAAGTTTTTTGTCTACTATTTCAGTTGATCTTGATGATTTTTATTTTGTGAGTAATCTTCCCTTGGTTGTTATAGAATTTCCTTGTGTCTTCCTAGATGATTTATTCAGTCTTCCTCAACAAATGGAGGTGAATTTTATGATTGATTTAGTGCCAAATATGCAGTCGATCTTGATTCCAACTTATCAAATGGTGTTAGAAAATCTAAAAGATCTCAAGATTCAGTTGGATGATCTAATGTCGAATGGTTTTTTTCACACCAGTGTTTCACCTTGGGCAACCCCAATGCTCTTTTTCAAGAGGGATGATGATTTTATTTTTTTGTGTGAGAACTATTGGAAGTTGAACTAGGTAATGGTTAAGAATAAGTATAACTTGAACTATATGGATGATTTTTTTGACTAGTTAATGTGGGAAATGTAGTTTTTGAAGATAAATATTATGTTAGGTTATCATCAACTCATATTTTGTGAGTCTGATATACTGAATATGGATTTTATGAGAAGGTATATCCATTATGAATATCTTGTGATGTTGTTTTACCTAACTAAATCTCTTTTAGTTTTTACAAAATTAACGAATCAAGTATTCCATGACTATCTTGACACTGTTTTTTAGTTTTCATGGATGATATTTTTGTTTATCCAAACTCTGAGGGCATGCATTATTACAATTTGAGATTGGTTTTGTAAATCTTGAGATTTTACTATTTTATGAAAATATTTTGAAATGTGGTTTATATAACCAAGAAGTAACATGATTTCAGAGAATATATTGACTATTATTCATGAAAAGGTGAAGGTTGTCTTTTCATGGTAAGAGCCATGAAACGTCTCTGAGATTCAAAGATTCATTAGTCTTTCGAGGTAATACCAATGGTTCATCAATGATTTATTGAAGTTGGTATCACATTTTAAAGGTATTAGAAGGAATGTGGTGAAATTAATTTGGGATGAAAAGTTTGAGTCTTCTTTTAATTAACTAAAATTACAATAAAAATCAACTCTTATTATAATCTTACTTTAGTCCTATAAGGGGTGTGTTGTTTGTATTATGCTTATGGTGATGGTTTGGGTTGCGTGCTTATATAGGATGATCATGTGGTGGCTTATGGATATCACCCGATTTGGCTACATGAGAATAAATACCCCACTAATGATTTGAAGTTTTCTATAGTTATGCATGTTCTAAATGGTTGTAGCCACTACCTTTTTGGGGAGAGGTTATCAAATATTTCAGAACATAATTGCATGAGATATATCTTTTCTCAAAATAATTTAATCTTATATAGAGGTAGTGTGTGGAGTATATTCAGACATTTGAATTCAACATCACCTAAACCTCATGGAAGGGGAATTTCATTATATAAACCCTTAGTATAAATGTATCATCACATGATATTATATAATCAGAGGAGGACTATAAAATTTTGGTCTCTTTGCTAAGTTTCACTTAGATGGCCATGAGGACGTTTTAGGTATGGTTTTTACTAGTGTTAACTTATCATCATTTATTATTGATTCTTTTCTATAGGATCAATATCAAGATTTTTAATTTATGGGAAATCAAGAAACACTACATGGTGGGGAGACCTTTTTTGGTTAGTCTGTCTCTCATGATGGTATTCTCTATTTTAGGGATCAATTTATCATTCCTTCATATATGATAAGATCAGTTTTGATTAACTACCATATTTCTCTATGGATTATTTAAACTAGAGCTAAAAATATGTATTATGTCATGAGATTCTGATTCTGGTGGATAGGTATGAATAATGAAATTACCAATTATGATTCCCAATGTTATAACTACCAATAAGTAAAGAGAGAATTTTTAAAACATTATAGTTTTCTCCAGCCTCTTATGGTGTAGATTTGGAAATATGATGAGGTGTCTATTAACTTTATTTTTATATTACAACAGACTCCCCTAGGGAGAAATAATTTCTAAGGGGTGAATTAATGGATGACAAATTTAGTTCAGTTCATTCCTGTCAGGGACAGCTCAACGTTTGATGACTTGGGTAAGCTGTATATGTAGGAGGTTATGAAGATACATCAGGTTACCCATACCATTGTTTTTTATATGGATCCTAGGTTTACATCCAATCTTTATAAGAATATCTAGGCGGTGATAGGGACTCAATTCAGGTTGATTACAACGTACCATCCACATACAGATGATTAGATGAAGCATACTATTCAAATCATGGAGGGTATACACTTTTCCTGTGTCTTGGATTTTTGTGAATCATGGGACATCCATGTGGTAATGGTTGAGTTTTTTAAAAAAAAAATTATTATTCATTATTCAGAATAGATCCCTTTGAGTACTTGTATTGTAGCTGATGTTGGTCATATATTTTTTTGATAGAGGTGGGTGAGGCCACTTTGGTAGGATAAAGAATTTTTTAGGATAAATTGGTGAGTATTATAGAAATACATTATCTTTTGGTTATAGCTCAGAGTCATCAAAAAATGTATGTAGTTCTTTGGAATTATCCTTTGATGTTTTTCATTGGTGACCATGATTTATTAAAAGTATCTCCTTAGATAGGTCATTATTTTCATAGAAAATATGGAATGTATACTTTGAGATATGTTGGACCATTTGAAATCACTGAGAGGATTGGGAAAGTTTCTTATTAGTTGGAATTTCTAGATCAGTTGATGGGTATTCATGATGTTTTCTACATATCTCATCTCATGAAGTACCATCTTGATTCCTCCCACATTCTGATTTTAGGAAAAATCGAGTTGGAGCCATATGTTTTTGTTGCAGAGAAACTAGTGGGTATCATTGACTCTCATGTAAAAGTCTTTCATGGTAAGTTTATTCTTTTGGTCAGAGTATTAGAGCGACACATATCATATTCTCATAAAAATTCAGATCACGATTCATCGATGAGGGAGTAATGGACCCAAATCTATCCAGACACTATTGTTACATATGAATTCTAATATATATAAAGTCTTATGTTAGGGAGTTTCTAAAATTCATTTACCTTATTTAAATTATTTATCATATCACTTTTCATTTCACTCATTATTTTGGGTAATTTTGGGACTTCTGAGGGTGAAGATAATTTTCTGGGGGATATGATATAATGTTTAGTGATATATGTGTGATGGAATTAATGAAATATGGATATAAATGTAACAAATGATAATGTTGAGGTTCTTTAGGGTCAGGGTTGGCCTAGGGTATTTTTTAAGTGTTTCTATAGAATATGACTACTGTGAATTTTCATATCATAAAGTGTTTACATAATGTTAAACACTTACTAGGATAATTCCCTAATCTATTGTAGAGCATGAAATGTTTAAATGATGTTAAAATGGAACACATAAGTTCGATCAATGTTTTTTTATTGAACAAGTGACTTTTTCAGTGTATATTATTTCTATGGGTTTCGCATCATAAAACTAGGATTCATATCCTATAATGTGCACATCATGTAGGGTTTTATGCACCTCACATATAATTATTTTTTATTCGATGTGAAGCCTCATGTATCGAATCGTAGGAGATCTCCTGGTGATTTTTGGGATCTACACACTTTCCAGTTTGTGTTATTTAGTGATTTATCTTCATTGTAGTTACACTACATCTCTCCGGGTACATGATATTTCATATTATTCATTATTTTTAGATGCAGTAGCCATGTTGTGATATGTTTTCAGATCCATTGGTCTTGTGGTGTTAATATATCTTGATCCATTCTATATTTGTTGCGTGATCTTCCTCCGGAGGCTGACCTCTGTGTTAGTTGGAGTGAAGACTTTGTGTTTCATGAGGTACATACTATTTTATCTTCCCTTCCAACCATTATTATTCTTGAATTGATTATAAGATGGAAGGATTTATTCTAGGTTCTATGTTGTTTTCTTTGTATTCATCCATGTTGGTGGATCTCATTACGGGCATGTGAAACCCATGATTTAGGTCTGGTGGTTCCTTCAATAGCCTATGGTAGATGAATCTTAATTTCTCTTATTTTGATAAATTGTTTTATAAATAAAATGGCATGATTTATTGATTAATTTGTCTGTTTTTTCAAATTAGTTTATAAAAAAAGATAGGGTTACCCATATTTTGTTTAAATAAAATGGTATTTTCATAGCATTCTGAAATGTTTTTCAAAGAATAGTTTTGATGTAATGGGTTTAAAAATGTATCACATGGGAATCATTGGTTACATTGGTAGAATGTGTAGTAATAAGAAAAATATGTTGATACTATTTGGGGGTTCACTCATGGGGTGTTCCTCTGCTCCTTGGGCCTATTGTTTTAAGTAATTGTTAGAATTTTTGGGAGGTTCACTTGATAAGGTGTCCTATCTAGATTCGACACATATATCTATAGACATGATGCATGTGATTTTCTATGTTTGGGTATGAGTGTTTTGACTATCCCGACCTATACTGATCATTGGTGTGATTTAATTTTTCTTGTTGCAAGTACTAATTTTTATTCGATATCATATGTAATACATGGTTTGACTACATTGATGTATGTGACATGCATTGAAACTGTTTTACCAGGATTATTTGGATATGTGGAAAAGGGGAACCATTTACCATGTTTTTTATATAAAATTGTTTAAATGACTATCATTCCATATTTTATTTAAATTTTATCATTGTTCATATTGTTATACAATAACTTGTTATGGGAAACCTAGGTACGATCCTACTAAGCCTATTTTTCTCACACCCTGTACACCTCTTCACTAGTGTGTAGACCTTTTTATTTCTTTGAATATAGGGAATGAAAATGAATCATATCAAGGAAGTGAGGTTTCTATTGGCCTTTTCTGGGTAGGTATTGGTGAGATAGTGGGATTTTTATAATGCTATCACATGGAGTAACTATTTTGGTTTTAGTTTTCCTTTGTTGTTTGAAATGTATCTTTGATATTGTTTAGTTACATTTGAGTTGTATCACTTCTGATGTTTCCTTTTTTCTATGACATTTATTTCTTGTTTTACACATCCATTGTTTCTTCCTGTCAGGTATATATATATATATATTAAATTTTTTCTTCATCAGGTTGGGTTAAAATTTTCTCTTTGGTTGTTGTTGATGCCCGAGTACTAGTCGCCAACCTATGGGGATCAATAAATCCATTCAGATATGTGTCGGGTTAGGTTGGGTATTGGGTTGTGAGGATATCTGATTCATTTCACCATATTGTAAATTTTTAATTGATATTAATAAATTTACAAAATAACTCAAATTAATGTTGTAAAAATTCCAAAATCCCTAAGAACTATCCTGAAATATGTGCTATGGAAGTGGTGTGATTACTATAGGAGCGATGCATGGGAAAAAATCCCATTCCCACATCTATATCATAGTTATACACCCTACAATCAGATGTTCATATGCTCTGAAACCTATATAGAGGAATTTGTACATATGTAATAATACAGTAAACCCCCAACTGTATCTACCTATCTGGTCATGATCCTCAATTAAAGGTTGGTACATTTTCTATACCAAGGTGGTATAGTAGTATATACACAGTGTGTCTATAATCAATCACATAATGTATGCACTTGTATGTTGAATAAGTATCTCCTCATCAGTATCATCGGGACTGATGGATAAATGCTTATCCATCCACCCCATGTGCAATCAAGAACCCCAGAAGATAAATGGTATGTTGATGATGTCAATTCATAGTAGATGATGTATGACTAAACACTATTCTCCAATTGCGGAACCCATTACCGACTATCCATGGGTGGGTAGACTGAGAATATATGATGCATCCTCTAAAGTAATAGTTATCTTCTGATTTAGGATATGAAATGTGTGTATCTCTGTTGATCATATCTCATCCACTGCAGTAATAAAATGAGGATAAATAGTCTTGAAGTAACACATGGTGACTCTATAAAAGTAAGAACACCTGGTATGGAACAATAAATGTTGTGGGTACATCATGGAGAAAATGATGTTCTCTAAAATAAAAATATATCTAATAGGCCATCGCACCAACATGTCATGTGACACGTGTGACTGCTGGGATGAAATTAGAGGTTCCTCCATCTAAATGTATAAATATTAAGATAAAAGTGGTGAGAAATATTTAAAACATATATTATTTTATGGTTTGGTATAAAATATATTTTATGTTTACAATTCCTTTTTTAAAAATGAAGTACCATATTTATGATATGGGAATTCTATTATATTTATTTTTTCTATGAAAATTAGAAGAACGTATTTCATTATTTTTGTATTAGTAAAGTTATATAGGCTTGTTTACATCATCACATTTAATGATTATAATTATAATATTAATTGTATGTAAAAAATATTATATTAATCAAGAGTACATCAATAATTATAATTGATAGATGAATTCTGTATATGTCTAGGGAAACGTATCTCTGTGTGACCTTCATGGATCCATAAACCAAACCTCCATGTAGGTACCCGTTTGATGGGCCAATCCATCTCATTTAAAATATGGTTTGAATTTGGCCTCCCTCTTTGTAACTTCCCAGTTCCAGGTGCCACTCAACGGGTGCCCCGAACCCGGTTTTCCACGTGACCTCAAGCACGTTTCCCCAAATGCTAGAGGCTGCTGACTAGAAGCGAGGGCCCAGGTTTGATAGTGGGGAAACTATGCCCTCATTTGTCAAAGTGCAGTGCAGCAGAATACCAATAAAACATACAACAAACAACAGAAGAAGTAAATCATACACAACTGAAATAAACAACAACAGTGGATATAACCAACAGTATATAAATAATGATGCTAACTGTTTCAAGTTCTAAGAAAACATCCAGAACATGTTATACATCAATACAGTACACCCAAAAACGGAGTACAACAAAACAAAGCAAAACAACTGGCAGCGACATCGCGAGCCTAGGCTCGGTCCCATGCCCTTCTACTCCTCAGCAACAGTAAATTACCTGTATAGGGACTCTTTACCCTATCCACACCTATAGAAACGTAACCTGTTTGGGCAGAAAAACATGACCCAAACAGGGTATGAGAAATAAATTCCCAGTAGTCACCCACCAAAGGCCCGTTCCCAACTGCGTGTAAGCATGCAATGATAGTGTGCAATAGTAAAGTGAACTAAAGTAAGTAGTACTGAAAAGTAACGAACTCAACCAGTTATGTTGCCACTTTAATATTATTTCTAATCATTTAATTTAAAATAACACCTCAGTGAATATTCTAAGTAAACAGCCTAAGTCCTCAGTCACGTCCCACTCCTACCCTCGGGTAAAGAGAAATCAAACCCAGAATCTTCCCACAGGCACCCGGTATTTGCCCACAGGTGTAAGAAGTGTCGCCCATAGGCACAGAATCATCTGCCCACAGGCACAGAAGAATTTTCCCACAGGCGTAAGAAGTACAACGTCCACAGGCTAATCACAACACCACCCTCAAGCTAAACAAGTAACTGGGCCATGCCCAACATGTAAATAAACAATAATACAAGCAATTCCTCTCAAGGAAATTCTACAATACTACTTTAAATGCATACCCTTAGGTATCATGGACAAACATATAAATAGAGGAACGCACCCCGAGGGTGGTCCCAGATCCAAGCACTGATCCCAAACAACAGTTTTACAACTTTAATTAATCACCTAAAAAATTATAGGTATTAAAATTAGCCACATCCTCAGCCTCACGACACCCCAAATATGGGTTCATAGCTCAAAAACACACAAAACGCAAGACAGTTGGAAAATAAACACCAAGCCACCTACCTTATACGCCAACGAGCGCTATACCCGAACGTCGAATCCAGAAATGCCCAAGAACGACGTAGATCTAACGAAGAAAAAAACCCTCTTAACCTCAAATATTTCCCGTTAGGAGAAGAATTTGTAAGCAACACGCTAGGAGAAGAGAATTCTTACCCGTGCGGTTCCAACGAGACCGTCCGAAGCGGAATCAGATTCCAGACGAACACCCGGTGGATGCCGTCCCTCCCGAGCTCCCTCTTTCGTTCTAAGCCTTCCCTGTGAATAGGGGAGGCTACTTACCGATTTAAGAAAAAAAAAAGTACACAGTGTGTACTACCAAGTACATGGCGTGTAATTCCTTCATTTAACTATTTATCTGGAGGCACTGCCATACTATTCACCCGTCGGCATGAGTACACGGCATGTACTCCAGAGTACACGGCGTGTACTATCGCCCAGCTGGCGGCTGCTCCACTACCTTACTATTTGGGTCTGCCGACTGACTACACGGCGTGTACAGGACCACTACACAGTGTGTAGTCAGTTCCTACACCCTTTTTCGCTGACATGGCTACACGCCCCATGTACTCATCCCTACACGGCCAGAAGTACATGACGTGTGGAAAAAAGTACACGATGTGTACTTCCAAAATTTCGGATTTTTCCCATTTCCATATTTTATTAAAAATAATTAAGGAAAAGAGAAAAGAAGAAGCTCGTACCTCAAAGAGAAGAACTGGGTTCTTACAAACTTCCCCCCTTATAGAAATTCGTCCCTGAATTTCCCTTCCAAGGGTGGAGAAGATATAGCCATGAAAAACTCCGGCCACTGAGAACGTACGTTGGATTCCCGCTCTCAGGTCTCGTCCTACACTTGGCCATACTGCCATAGCATCTGTACGAGAGGAACTGACTGGCCTCGGAGAACCTTCATGCTCCTGTCAACGATACGAATCAGATGCTCCTCAAAGGACGCATCTGCCTCCAGATCAACCTCCTCGGGCTGAAATACACGAGACGTGTCTGAATTATAGCGACGCAACTGAGATACATGGAAGACGTCATGCATGGCTCGGTACCGCTGCAGTAACCGCAACTGATAAGCAACCAGTCCGACTCTCTCAAGAATCTCAAATGGTCCCACATACCACGGTGAAAGTTTACCCTATCTCCTGATCGGCTTCTGTCCTAGCCTCAACGAAACACGCAAGAAAACCTGATCCCCAACCGCGAACTCCAAATGTCATCTATGGAGATCAGCATATGACTTTTGACGAGACTGTGTGGTAGCCATCCGCTTCTGAATCAACTAGACCTGCTCAGACGTCTCCTACACAAGCTGTGGCCCCAGTAAAGCTGCGTCACCTACCTCTATCCAGCACAAGGGTGAACGGCATGACCTACCATATAGAGCCTCATATGGTTCCATCTCAATAGTCTCCTGGAATCTATTGTTATAGGCAAACTCGACTAAGGGTATATGCTTCTCCCAAGAGCCCCCAAAGTCTAGGACGCATGCACGCAACATATCCTCTAGCACCTGTATCATACGCTCTGACTGGTTATCGGTCTGAGGGTGGTAGGATGTGCTCAGAAGCACCTATGTACCCAGTGCCCTATGAAAACTCTGCCAGAAACGAGATGTGAAGCATACATCCATATCAGAAACGATAGAACAAGGGACCCCATGAAGATGTACGATCTCTCGGATATACAGCCTTCCGATATCATCAACACCGAAGGTCTCCTTGATCGGCAAAAAGTGAGCTACCTTCGTGAGTCTGTCCACAACAACCCACATGGAATCACTGCCACGAGGTGACCTCAACAATCTAGTCATGAAATCCATCATGACATCGTCCCACTTACACTATGGAATGGGTAACTGCTGTAACAACCCATCTGGTCTCTGATTCTCTGCCTTCACCTGCTGACAGGTGGAACACCTCGTAACAAAACCAGCTACATCTCTCTTCATACCCGGCCACCAGTACTGACGTCTCAAGTCACGATACATCTTGGTAATCCCGGGATGAACTGCCCAAGCTGAAGCATGAAACTATCGCATTAACTCCTCGCATATATCCCCTGGAACCCATACTTGTCCATGGAAACGCAAAACCTCATCATCACCTATCGTCTAACCAGGAGAAGGGTCCACACTTTCCACCGACTCCCGTAGAACTAGGCCTTCTGAATATGATAGTTTTCTCATCCTCACTCTATCCAGGAGGGTAGATTCCACAGCTAAATATGAGAGATAAGTCTTCCCCTGGCTTCCATGCACCTCCAGATGCATCTCAAAGGACAAAGCCATGAGCTGCCACTCACTGCTGGCCTCCTGCACTGCCTGTATCTGAGTCTTCCTGCTCAGTGCATCATCTACTGCATTACCTATACCAGGTGTATAAGAAAGCTCAAAATCGAAGGACTGTAGGTATTATACCCACCACATATGACTCAGATTCAAGTCACGCTGAGTAAAGATATACTTGAGGCTTTTGTGGTTGGTGAAAACCAAAAAATGCTCCCCTAATAGATAATGTCTCCAACAGCACAACACATGTACAACTGCAGCTAATTAGAGATCATGCATTGGGTAATTCCTCTCATGTGGCCTCAACTTCCAAGACCCGTACGCCACAACTCGGTCTCCCTGCATCAACACTACTCCCAACCTAATACTTGATGCATAACAGTAAACTGTATAGCTCTTCCCCAGCTTTGGGAGTATCAAGATCGGTGCTGATGTCAACCTTCTCTTCAGGTCCTAAAAATCTACCTCGTAAGCTTTAGACCAAATGAACTTCACACCCTTCTTAGTCAGACCTATCAATGGTGCTGCTAAGCGGGAGAAGTCCTGTATGAAACGTCTGTAGTAACCAGCCAACCCTAAGAAACTATGTATCTCGAACACGTTCTTAGGCTTCTCCTAGTAAACCACTGCTCTCACCTTCTCTGGGTCTACTGAAACTCCTACCTCAGAGATGATATGACCCAAGAAGTGAATCTGGTCCATCCAAAAGTGTCACTTTGAGATCTTAGAATATAGTCGATGCTCCCTCAGTGTACTCAATACGATCTCAAGATGGGTGGCATGGTCGTGTCGAGTGTGAGAGCACACCAAGATGTCGTACACGAATACTACCACAAAAGAATCAAGATACGGATGAAACACACGATTCATTAGATCCATGAAAACTGCTGGCGCATTCGTGAGTCCGAACGGCATAACCGTATACTCATATAGACCATACCTACTTCTGAAAGCCGTGAGAGGTATATCAGATGGTCTCATGCGCAGCTGATGATATCCTGATCTCAGGTCAATCTTGTAGAACACTTGTGCTCCACGAAGCTGATAAAAAATATCATCAATCCTCGGTAAGGGATATCGGTTCTTAACCATAAACTGGTTCAGATTCCAATAATCCATGAAAAGTATGAGGGTACTGTCCGCCTTATTCGCAAAAAGGACCGGTGGAACCCAAGGAGAAGTACTGGGTCGGATAAAACCCTTTGCCTAAAACTCCTCCAACTGCCTCTTGAGCTCCTGCAACTTAGGTGTAACCATCCTATATGGAGGAATGGACACCGGTGCTACTCCTGGAACAAGTTCAATGGAGAAATCCACCCCTCTCCGGAGGTAGACCTGAAAAGTCGTCCAGGAAGACATCCCTGAAACGATCAACAACAGGATGGAAATCCGCCTGACAAGACCCTTGGTCATCCAGATATAAGCTCACAATTTGGGCTGTGACTCCACCTTGCCCATGATGCTCTGGTCTAGCTCGACTCGTCTGAACATCCCATTCTCCCTTGTATAAAAACTCTCTGCCCTCTAGTGACGTGAAACTCACCCTACGACGATAGAAGTCTATAAAGGCTCGAAAGGGAACCAAATAGTCCATCCCGAGAATGATGTCATAGCTCGTCATCTCTAGGACATAGAGGTCCCAAAGGAAGTGACACCCACCAACCTCAAGGGGGAACTCCTTGCACTGACGCACACTATCCATTCTAGTCCCCAACGGAGTGTCCAGCGTCATAACATCAGAAGATGGAGAAACACAAAGCCCAAGGCTCTCTACAACGGGTAAAAATATGAAACTATGTGTAGCACCCATATCGAAAAGTACTGAAGATAAGACAGAAGCTACTAAAATAGTACCTATGACTGTAGAAGGTCCGAGATCCTGCTCTTCCTAGGTCTGTTGCACTGCATATGCATGCCCAGTGCCACGGCCGGGCGACACAGCCTGGCTACCCTGAGCAATCCCGCCCTGCTACCTCTGAGATCCTGGTGTCTGGATACCTCGGCCATGACCACCATCTCTGCCTGGACACCCTAACGTATTCTAATTCCTGGACTGGTAAGAATCTGTTGGTCCCGCTCCCGCTCGCGGAGTCTGCACAGAACCCCTCTCACTAGCCATCGATGGAAACACACTGCAAAAGCGCTGTAGATGGCCCATCCTGCCGCAAGCTCAGCACTCCACTGGGTCTTGTGGACACTGTGGCCTCTTGTGCCCCTCTTTACCACACTAGTAGCACATAAACTGGCCACCTGAAACATTATTATGACTGGTACTGCCGCCCTGAGAGAAGTCTCCCTGTCTCTTCCTCTTGTCAACAGAAAAAGTGCCAGTAACTGGTGTTGAACTGCCCTGGCCCACACCACTAGATTCTTGAAGGTTCCTCTCTATGATCAACACCTGGTTCAGAATAGAGTGTACAATAGGAAACCTGAAGACATTCACCAGCACTCAGATGTCATACCGAAGACCATCCTCAAAACGTCTGGCTCTCAGCGTCTCATCACCCACCAACACGTGTGCAAAGCGCTGAAGCTCTGTAAAATGAACAGAATAGTCCATCACTGACATAGAGCCCTATTACAGATTCATGAACTCTCGAGCTCTATCTGCTCTCAGCGTCTCCGGAAAGAAAAAGTCATAGAAGACTGCCTGAAAGTCTTCCCATGCCATGTCCCTGTGATTCTCTGACTGGGTGGTAACATCCCACCACCTCTTGGAGGAATCACGCAGCATGTAAGTCACGAGCTTGACCCGCCACCCTGGAGGCGTCTCAAGATGCTCGAAAATAGTCTGCATCGACCTTAGCCAAGACTCCAAAGCCTGTGGTCTGCCATCCCCTGAGAATATAGGCGGATTCTGCTGCTGGAAGATACATGTCAGCTCGGCCATAGATGTGACAGCCTGCGATGCTCCCTGAAAGGTCTTCATGAACCACAATAAGCCTTCACGGAACTGCGCCTCCGTGCCTGTTTCCGGTATAGCAGCTGGTGCCACATCTGGATCTTCTGGAGGATCAACTGGTAGCCCATGGCCCACCATCTCTGGAGTATTCTCGTTGCCGCTCTCCTGGCGAACAACGCGTGGTCGTCTAGGCTGTATGATACTACAAGGTCAAAAACACACCTTAGAACAAGATTATAAAATAATTAAGATGAAGAAACCCAAAAGATAATAGAAGAAATAAGGAATTAAAAATTTTCAAAACAATAATACACGACGTGTATACTGACTACACGGAGTGTACTTGAATTCCCTTCCCCTGCCCGGGTCCTTCTGCACGACTAAGCCACACGGCTCCCATTTGAACAAAAACTACACGGCGTGCATGGTGTTATTTACAACTGCCCGAGTCGTCTGTGACATGGACAACTACTCGGCTTGACACTACACAACGTGTTACACCCGCACACGATGTGTCAACAACCACGTTTCCCAGTCACAAGGCTAAGTCCACACGGTCTGTCCTCGGACAAGACTACATGGTGTGTCCCAAAGGTACACGACGTGTTCAAGGAGAGGTGACACCGACCTGTGTTGTTAGTTACACGGCCGAGTCCCCAGGTCACACTACACGACATGTACATTATTGACATGGCGTGTTCTGTGAAGGAGTTCACTGACCCGTGTTGTTAGTTACACGGCCGGACTCCGGGTCAAAACTACACGGCGTGTATATCTGGTACACGGCGTGTTTTACCCAAGCTCTTCCATACCTCGTGTCGCCGCCCACACTGTTTGTGACACGGGAAGAGACTACACGGCGTGCACTCAGAGTACATGGTGTGTTCCTAAAAAGTTCATTTTTCTTCACGAACAGAAGGCCATACACGGTGTGTGTACAAATACTACACGGCATGTATAATGGGTTTCTAGAAAGTATGTCTCAGAAACTTCTCCGGAACCCAAAAAATACTGAAAACCAACACCTAAGTGTCAAATTCTGACCCGTGAGGGCCCATACTCCCCACGAATCAAAGTTTGACATCTTATCTGTGTTATAACTAATAAACAGTCAATGATCCACCAAATTCCAGTCAATGGGGGCCCATACTCCCCAAAAACCAAAGTTTGGCGTCCATTATATAAACAGGCTTACAAAAAATACCCTATCAAACAGCAGATATTTATCAAGAAGCTATCACAACCGCATGTTTTTCTAACACAACTACTATCACAACAACATGCAATTTATAATGCACCTACATGGCATGGAACTATGAATGGAATGTGATTTCTAGCATGTGCCTAAATGATGCATGAGATGGCATACCCTCATCTCCTTGAGTTGAAACTAAATAGAACCCACAAATAAATTATAATAGCACAATCTCAAGTGCGTCACCCAACAGTGAAAACATATCAACTGTAACATTTGCAAAATCAGAAAAATTTCAAAATATGAGGTAGACTGGCATTTCCCTGTACATGGGTTAGCTACGCCCAGGCACAACTTATTACCAACTACCATTCGTCCTATCCCTGACTAAGGCTCCAAATAGTAAGTCAAAGAAAAGAACCCCTCTGAGACCACTTTGTAACATCCCGGTTCTGGGTGCCACTCAACGGGTGTCCCGAACCCAGTTTTCCATGTGACCTCAAGCGTGTTTCCCCAAACTCCAGAGGCTGCCGACTAGCAACGAGGGCCCAGGTTTGATAGTGGGGAAACTATTCCCTCATTTTTCAAAGTGAAGTGCAGCAGAATACCAATAAAACATACAACGAACAGCGGAAGCAGTAAATCATACACAACTTAAATAAACAACAGCAGTGGATATAAACAACAGTAGATAAATAATGATGCTACATGTCTCATGTTCTATGAAAATATCTAGAACATGTTATACATCAATACAGTACACCCAGAAGAGGAGTACAACAAAACAAAGCAAAACAGCTGGCAGCGGCATCGCGAGCCTAGGCTCAGTCCCATGCCCTCCTACTCCTCAGCAACAGTCAAGTACATGTATAGGGACTCTTTCCCCTATCCACACCTACAGAAACGTAACCTATTTGGGTCGAAAAAAGGTGACCCAAACAGGGTGTGAGAAATAAATTCCCCGTAGGCACCCACCAAAGGCCCGTGCCCAACTGTGTGTAAGAATGCAACGACAGTGTGCAATAGTAAAGTGAAATAAAGTAAGTAGTACTGAAAAGTAACGAACTCAACCAGTTATGTTTCTACTTTAATATCTTTCTAATCATTTAATTTAAAATACCACCTCAGTGAATATTCTAAGTAAACAGCCAAAGTACTCAGTCACGTCCAAATCCTACCCTCAGGTAAAGAGAAATCAAACCCAGAATCTGCCCACAGGCACAAGGTATTTGCCCACAAGCGTAAGAAGCGTCATCCACAGGCACAGAATCATCTGCCCACAGGCACGGAAGAAGTTTCCCACAGGCGTAATAAGTACAATGCCCACATGCTAATCACAACACCGCCCTCAGGCTAAACAGGTAACCGGGCCATTCCCAACATGTAAATAAATAGTAATACAAGCAATTCCTCTCAAGGAAATTCTACAATATTACTTTAAAGGCATACCCTCGGGTATCCTGGACAAATAGCTAAACAGAGAAATTCACCCCAGGGGTGGTCCCAGATCCAAGCACTGATCCCAAACAACAGTTTTACAACTTTAATTAATCACCTAAACAATTCTAGGTATTAAAATTAGCCACGGCCTCAGCCTCACGACACCCCAAATATGGGTTAATAGCTCAAAAACACACAAAACATATGACATTTGGAAAATAAACACTAATCCACCTACCTTATAAGCCAACGAGCGCTATACCCGAACGTCGACTCCAGAAACGCCCAAAAACGACATAGATCTGACGAAGAACAAAACCCGCTTAACCTTAAATAACTCCCGTTAGGAGAAGAATTGGTAAGGAAAACGGTAGTAGAAGATAGGGCTTACCTGTGTGGTTCCAACGAGACCATCCGAAGTGGAATCAGATTCCAGACGAACACCTGACAGATCTTCAAAGGTTCAGCTGTCCCTCCCAAGCTCCCTCTTCCGTTCTAAGCCTTCCCTATGAACAGGGGAGGCTACTGCCCGATTTAAGCAAAAAAAAAACAAAGTACACGACGTGTACTTCCTTCATTTAACTATTCATCTGGAAGCACCTCCATACTGTTCACCCATCGGCATGAGTACACGACATGTACTCCTGAGTACACGGCATGTACTGTCGCCCAGCTGGCGGCTAATCCACCGCCTTACTATTTGGGCCTACCGACTGACTACACGGCATGTAAAGGACCACGACACGGCATGTAGTTGGTTCCTACACCCTTTGTCACCTACATGGATACACGCCCCGTTTACTCATCCCTACATGGCCAGAAGTACACGACGTGTGGAAAAAAGTACACGACATGTACTTCCAAAATTTAGAATTTTTTTCCCTTTTTCCATATTTTATTAAAAACATTTAAGGAAAAGAGAAAATAAGAAGCCCATACCTCAAAGAGAAGAACCGGGTTCTTACACTCTTGGTCAAAACCTTGTCATGTTTTGTAGAATCATGGGTGCATCAAATGGTAGAATTAAATTATGATATTCCCCCACAGTCATCCCTAGATTAATTTAGTAGTTGTTAATTATATCTAGTAGATAAACAAGATAAACGAATTTATCCCAAGATAAGGGTACATTAGTGCATGTTGTAATTACATCTATCCAAGGATACTCTAATGCTTTAATGTTACCATAATAAAAATATTTATATTCCAAAAAAACGAAAATCATATGACCAATTTTACCAGCAATAGGATCATGAGACTCAGTGACCTCAAATATATGCTTTGGACATTCAAAATAATGGACATTAAATGTTCCAGCCACATGAAGAACTCTATCAATCCTATAATGGAAATGGTTACCATATCACATCCCTTTGTTCAGACCCTCTTCGGCCTATGTTCACCATTCAAAAAAATACTTTAAAGTGTGATAGAAGGTCTCTTTTACTAAACCTATAATTTAAATTTAAAACATTATATTGATATTATATTTTAATTGTGAGTTTTATAATTAATATATTATCAAATATTCTTAATTACCTATGATGGGTAATTTTCAAACTCCCTTGAAAACCTCATTAGCACATTCAATGATGTTGGTCATCATATGTCCATATCACCTCCCATCACCACACATCACTGATCATTTATGCTCTGTAATTTGCATCATTTAATCAAAAAATTTCTGATTAGGTCTGCGGATATCTTCAAGATGCTCATTCATCCATTATTGTGGAAGCTCGTATGCTAAAAAAACAATAACTAATCCGAACACATAATATAATAACTACTACAATGATTTAAAAAAAATGATATTTCTACAAATTTTTATGATTACTTACTTATTAATTATCATTAATTAATCAATAATTAATAATTAATAATTAATAATTAAATAATTATAATTATTTAGTAATTATAAATAGTAATTATAAAAAATTAGTAATTAGTAATTAATTGTTAATTATAATTATAAATTATAATTATATATTAGTAAATTATTAATTTTTAGTAATTAATTATTAATTATTTAGTAATTATTAATTATTAATTATTTACTAATTAGATTTTAATGTATTATTTAATAATTAATTTTATTTAGTTAATTGTTAATTTTTCATTGTGAATCATATTAATTACTAATTATATTTATAAATTATTAACTAATCAGGTTAATTATTATTCATATTGACAATCACATGAATTACTGGTCATATTAACTAACCATTCATTTATTATTTATTCACTCATTAATCATACTAAGTTTATTACTAGTTATAATTAATTATTAATTATAAATTATTATGAAATTATTATTGATAAATTAGTAATTATTATTAATTATTTAGTAATTATAGTTAATTTATTATTTCTTAATTGGAAATTCTAATTAATTAGTCATTATAATTAGTAATTATAATTCCATATTAATTCATTTTTAATTAGATACTAATTAATTATTAATAATTAATTATTTAATTAATTATTAATTATTTAGTAATTAACATTTAATATATTATTTTACATTTAATTAATCCTAAAAAATAGTAATTACTATTTAATTACTAACAATAATTCATTAAATAATAATTATTATTTTTTGATATTTTCTCTTATAAAATAAATCTACTTAATTAAAAAATTAAACTAAACAAACTACAAATTAAATTACTATCTAAATAAACAATATTAAAATAAATTAAACAACTAGCTAAATAATCATAAAAACAATTGAAATAAATTATAAACTACATAGTATAATAAATTGGATAAGAAAATTAAACAACTAGTTATATAACTTTGGACATGAAAATTAATCAACTAGTTTAACAAATTAAACATGCGAATTAAACAACTAGCTAAATAAATTGTTTATGTAAATTAAATGACATATAAATATACAAAATTTGAATAAATTTGATATGGAACTTTTAACATGTATATTAAAAAAACATTATACCTAATTATACTACCTAATTATATACAAAGTTATACCGCAAAATTTAAAAGACCAAAAAAATTGAAGAGAGCTTTAAAAGAGATTTGAACTGGGAGAGCGAGCTTCTAATTGAAAGAGGGAGGGATATTGAGTGATTTGTGTGTGTGGGGGGGGGATTCATTCATTTTTATAATTAATGTCGATTATGACACCACATAAAGTGGTGTAGTTAGTATTTGTATTTAAATGAAGTGATCCAATTTAAGTGGTGATCTTCACTGAAAAATTTCCCCCAAAGTGCCAACTGATGTTGCGATGTGGGTTTATAAACAAAAATGAAATTTCATTTGGAATTGTTCTAGATGATATATCTAGCACCATTTCTTATGGTGATCGACCTTACCATTTAACAAAAATAATCCTTAATCTTAAATAATTAAAAAAATTCATTGAAAAAATTTAGCTTTATGGAGATGCTTGATACCTCGAAGAACACTAACAGACTTTCCCAACATTCATTCTTTGTTTTTTACAATTTGTAGAGGCTGATGTAACTGCTATTTATTTTTAATAAAAATATCTCTATAGAGGGAGTTATTTTTTAAATATAATAAAGAATCAACCTCTAAATGGTGATTAAAATTGAATTTATTAGTTTATTTAGGTCTTATAAATTATATAAGAATATCAATGTCGATAAAATTAATAATAAATCATTATCATCATCATTGTTATTCTTTTTTGTATTTATTTTTTATAGATCTTATATATAAAATTATATATCTATCATGTTGTAACATTTACTAATGTACCATATATATATGTTGATATTATAAATATATATATAAATATATATATTCAAACAGCTCAGCCACAAATTTGGAGGAACCAAATCCATGACCCTAAAATTTATTTCTAAATTAAAAATGTACAAGGAAGGAGGGAGGAAAGAAAATAATACAAAAAAGGACCAAAAGAAAGAAATAATAAAACATATCATCTAGATCCCATATTCATCATATGTAATCCTCGGCCTTTTGGGTGTCGACCATGCAACCATGTTTTGATCCTTTGAGGGGCCGCACATTCATTATCTAAAGACGATTTAGATGAATCCTCCAGAGTGGAGCCTATCATGAAATTCCAAGATAAATCTCAAAACTCCCTTTCTAGATTGGGGAAAAGTCCATATTCAAAGTTAATAGATAATTACCTCTACAATTCTATGTATTCATTGAAACCAAATACATTCGGCTCCACTGATGATAAAGTTACATCATGTTAAGAAAAGTACCATTTTTCAGCTTCCTTGCTAATGCTTGTAATGTTCCTTTCACCTTCTTGATCATATAGTGTTATAATGTTTGAATTTTTTCCCCATATAGTAGAAAAATATTCATCAGAGGTTATTACAAAAGAAACATATTCATTTTCATTAATTCAGTACAATGGGTCAGATAAGTACAACCAATAATCTTAGAACAATCAACACTCTTGCATGGGGGACCAATAATTGGATACTCAGTCTAAATCAGAACAACCTACTTCTCAATTTGATTGATTAATGGATTCTCAACTTATAAAGGAATAGCATGTAACTATGTCAAAGGATTCATAGTAGTAAAAATTATTGAACATTCCTTTTTTTGGTTTCCACTTCTGTAGTAAAGAGGTTATCCCAATATCTCCATTTTTTCATTTTCTTCCACCTTTAAGTAGGAAATCATCCTCACAAAATTCATCTTCATGAAGGATAATATCATCAAAGGACTGCCCATACTAAGAGGAATAGGAGACCTATATATCAACCAAAAAAGCTTATAGAACCCCTTTATACTGAATCATGTTCTCTACATCAGAACCCGCTGACAAAGTAGCATAGTCATTCCGGTCTCGATGGGTCTTCAGGGAAAATTCTTACCAATGTGGTGGATTCCTGTGATGGAAATCAGTTTCTACCATTAAATGTCTCATCTCATTCAGTTAGGGTTTCAAGGTAGCAACCATTTAGAATCCCTCCACATCCACACCAATATTCAAACCATTGTACATAGGCTTATCCATTTTACGGGATGTTTTTACATCAATAGAGGGTTCCACATGGGTAGTCCCAATAGCTATATTTTGGTCAATTCCCCTCAAGGAGGAGCTATCCAAGAGACCCCCAGTAAGGATAGATCCAAAATAGTAGGGAGAGATCTCTTGGTTCCCATTTCCATATACTGTACAACATAGTCACCAATAAGAGGAAAATTGCACATCACATCCCCATGCTCCACATCAAACATACCCCTGTTCAAAGTTACTGCAATAGTACCCCTCAAGGATGATGATCCCAACATCAATAATCTACTAGCCAAGTGATCCCTCTACAAAGGTATCTCCTGCCTAGTAGGATGAACTCCCTGAGTGCCTAGATCCATATATTGAATAGTAGAGTCACTAACCAGAGGAAAATTACTCATAAAATACCTATGATCCACATCAAGCCCACCCCTATTTGAAGTGACCATAGTAGTAAATAAATGATTCCATGATCCATCCATCTTTCCCATTGTTTCATCATTCATTGTAGAAATATTTCCATCATATTTGGGAATCTTGTATTTTAGGGCAGCTTTTGTTTTCATCCATCAACCCGATGAATTATTTTTACAATTAGAACACCTCAATACCCAATGGAAATATCCTATAATAAGAAAAATTGACATGAAATTGGTATAAAATTCTAGAACATATTCATATTTGATGCCAAGTTCAACCTAGAAATCACCAGTAACCAAAAAAATTGTCTCAATAATTTTTAAACTGAGATCAAACTCAACCAAAACAAGGGTGTAATGTATATATTTGGTAAATTTTGTTCCTATTTCAATTATAATCAGGGTACCCACATCTGAGGAAATATCCCATAGAATATTCATATGCCAATAAAACTATCTCAATACTTTAATTTGAATCCATGATTGAACCACTGTGTTTCTAGTCTATGAAATATAAAACCTTGGGTCTTGATCTTGGAATCTCAAGACCCTTGGTTTGAGATAAAAAAACCACAACACCAAGCCTAAATTTTTAGGTCTTGTGAAGGGAAGGAAAGGTGGAAATAAAACCATACCAATATAAAAAATATGCCAACCATTGAATCCCCATATATGTAAAATCTATTTCCTAAGTCTTAAAGATTCCAAGAGTTTCCCTTCACAAAAGGAGTCATTTGTGAAATAATAAAGTGTTTTAACTCTTCAAACTGGTCTTCAAAGAATATCATATTTTCTTTGATGAATTCTAGATCACCATTACATTATATCTTATTATTCACTTTAACCAATTCAATACAAGGACCTGATAAGAACCTTGAATTCTCATAGAACTGTAATGAATTACTCATATACTCATATGTCCTCTGAGAAGAAGGCTTCATAGAGAGAGAAAAAATATTGGATACAACATAGTGGAAGGATCCTTGTTGTTTATTAAGGAGTATTAACATTTGAGTCTCCCCACACTCTTTCTTATATGCTTCTATTAAGTGTTTTCTTTGCATTTTCACCCTCACTATGTTTTTTCATTTTATTCTACTTATTCTACCTACAAAACAACATTTATATTATTCTTCTCCATATTCGCTCTTTGGAAATAATTGTAAAAGTAAATTTTAGCATAGAACATCACATTATCTCCAATCTATAAATATTCACTTATCAAGCATCACTGGACAATCTTCTCCTCTCTTATTTGTCAAAAAAATGTTTTTTAACATTGCAAGTAGTCAAAAATATCTTCTTAATTCTAAAAAATAATTTTCTTATTAATTTTCATAATTATATTAAAAATTAAATATTAGTCAATATAATTATTCTACAATGTAATATTTTATAGGCTAGTAAAAAGTTTTTTATAAATAGAATAAAAATATATGGAAATGATATAATCATGACACAAGATTTATTTCTAAAACTAATGTTCTATAAATTTCCAAAGTCTAATTGTTAACACACTTCCCTACTATACTACCAAATGAATAATAATTTAACATACACTATTAGGGAAAAATAATTATTATTTATCTACCAATAACACCATCGAAATATTTAATTGGATTAAATGTTTCATATTTCATTATACTAAATATTATTTGTACATTAATTATTTATCAAGATTTAATCACTCAACTCACACACTGGTTATAAAAATATTTTAATCCACATGTCTTTTTGTTCTTACAAAACCAAATGGTAGATCAACGATTCACTATATCTATTGAAAAATCCATGGGTTTTTGGGACATGGATTTTGGTGTGAAAAAATAGGGCTTAAGGGGTTTTTTATGCCGTGCCTTGGGAATGGTAAATTTTTGTTGTAATGAGTTGTCATTATCCTTTAAAATTGTGATATAGTTAGTGAATATTATATCTCTAAAGGAGTATAGTCATGTTAAGAGTGGTTTTAAGACTATTTTTATTCAAAATACTATAGAAATCCTTATGCACACTATTTTACTTAATTTTTACTACACTCTTAAATATAATTATATTTATTATATATGTATTAATTGTTTATCATTATTATTAATCACCATGTCCACATTATTATTTGTTTACTCTAGTTATATTATGTTAGAAAATTAACCCCCTGTAGTATTTTACATCACACTTGTGGGACATAAAAATAGGATTCAAACTATTTTACATCATAGATTTTATTGATTTTCTACCATTTTCCTAGGCACAATCATCTAAGGGTGTAACCATTTTACATGGATGAAGAAGGGTGAATTGATAATTGGATCCCAAATAATCCTCCTTTATTTGATGGGAATGACTATGGTTATTGGGACACTACTATATGATCCTACTTGAAGTATTTAATCAATGGGGATTATACAATTATGGTAAAATAATATGAATTGTCAAAAGAGAACCCTGACATAGTTATAGGTAATAGTGTAGCTATGTGTAATCTTAACTATAAAATTATGAACATTGACTGTTGTGATGTTATATGAAATTTTTTTAGTCATGTTTATATGTGTATAATTAGTCATGAAATTTGGTAAGTCTAGAATGTTACACATTATGGTACATATATTTTAAAATGAAAATGAATTATAATATTGAGAGCTAACTAAACAGACATCAAAATGGGAGAAAACATAGATATCAATCAAAAGTTCCATAGGTTCATAAGAATTTTTAATGGAATGAGTGCACCTGGAGAGAATAGGACAATACTGTTATGGTCGAGTGAGTTTTCAAATTACAATTATAGAATTGTCATGCCAAGAATGTTTTGTTTTTGAAATATTGAACTTTAAAGTTTAACATTGGGTGTTATTATTACTTCACTCTATAATACATGTTTGAGTTGAAAAATATTTGATAATTAAGATGATGATAAAAATAATGGTGTGACTTTTAAAACCATTTTTATTTTTTCCAATTCCTGTAATGATGATTCATGTTGTTAAAATAATGTAAATTAGAGGATAACTAAAATTATGAAAGGAGTGTAGAAGGTGATAAAGAAAAAAAATGTATAAAATTGATATAATGATACTCATGAAGGTTGATTGAAGGGATCAAAGGAATGGTAGTATGAATTTAAGTATTTCAGAACATACATGATATGAGTTCCACAATAGATAACATAATGATCAAGACTGTTTAGTTTGATAAATTAATTAAAATACAAGAAGTTCATGAAGAATTAAAACAATGTGATAGATACATTAAGTAGAAATTATGATACAAATTAAAATGATAAATATTTAACTTAGAAAAAACAATTATTAGGATATTTTTATAAATATATATAGTAAGGTAACATATTCACTTTACCAAACAATTTCTTTACTTGATGTGGAAAAATTATCAAGTAATTCTAGAAATATATGTTTTCCAGATGACAAATATCATGTCAGTAATTATTGTTAAGATTTAAAAGCATGAAAAAGATCAATGAGAATTCACTTAGAGGGGTGGGGGGAATCAATAAAATTGAATCACTTTTAAATTTCATTAAAAAATCCTCATTACTTATTAAGGTTAATCAACTTAATATTATTAAATGACCAATAAAACACTCAGATAAGGAATTATATGTTTTTAAATGGTTTAAAATTCACAATGAATTATAAATAATAGGTATGGATAAAATATTCCCGAACAATACTATCCAATAGTATCATAATTGTGATTAAAAAGGAGATTGTATTTTCATTGACATCATGTTAAAAAAGATATATCTTTACAATGTAATGTGATACCACACTATTAAGGTATAGATTATATTTTCATAAAAAATTTATTCTAAAATATGATCATACATCAATAATTTTATTATAGTGCATATTATTATTCTTTCTCCTTTTACTCATCCATGTAAAATTGCATAAGAGCATGTAAATTTATCTTCATCGTCTTATTTTTTTTATATTTTTCCTTTTCCAAATATAAAAAATATTCAAAGAAACAAAAGTTTTTACCTCTTCACATTCAAATATAAATTTAAAAATTCAGTAAAGAAAAAACATTCAACATCTCCTGACATAATGTTCAAATTCTCCAATTTCTTATTCAATTATTAAATATTTATTTGTCATCCCAATACTGACCCATATTTTTCACACATGACTATTACATTATTTTTGAGATAAATAACATAATAGTAATACATTCGAGTATCAAAATGTTTGGTATCGTGGGAAAATTATGTTCATAAAAAACCTATACATAATAAAACATAAAGATTATTCAATTAATTCTACACAATCCTTCAAAATATATATTTTTATCCTTATTACATTTAATCTCAAGAGGATATACATCAAATAATGGGGTGATATAAAATCCTAGTAAGGGGATGAATATAATGAATGTAACATGAGATATAAAAAAATTTAAAAAATGTGTGAGAATAATCATATTCACCATATCACATGGAAAATACAATCATAAAAATAATGAGGTATTAATTTGAAATAAATTAATTGAATGTGGAATATGAATTAAAATGAAACTTTATAACATAGTGTTTAAATACAACACACAATTGCGAAAAAATCTAGCATCATGTTCACACAAAACATATGTGCATAAATCAGAACATAAAATTTGTGAAAAAAATACCGCATCATGTTCACATATAATACACACAGTCTCATGAGATATATCATAAGGCCTAATGTTTTTTAAGAATATATAATTATGGTTCCACTATATAAAATTATAATAATCATACATGTGACATAAAATGGGGACACATTACAATGATAGACTTGAATTAACCCATGAAATGATAATGGGTTTCAGGAGGGTGTCCTGACTCACATATTTGTGAAAAAACATTAATGATCAAAATAGAATGGGAGAACATATTTTTTTCAATAAATTGTTTGATAAATGTACATGAGTAATTATGGTAAGGATGTATTTTTTAAAAGTGATCATGAGATGTTACACCATGTTTATGGAATGAAAATTTTAAAACTTATCTTCTCATGTATTTTTACTGATAAATCCATTCTTCTTCAGTTTACCCATTTATATTAAAAAACTATCACATCGTTACACCATGTATATTGAATTTAATATGAGGGTTCCATTCTAATCAAATGGTTAAGATATCAACTTCTATATATATGGAAGGGGAAAATCCTTCATCAACTTATACAATTATTACATGTCATTCATAATGCACCCAATATACACTAATTACAACTATAAAATGGCATGATAGTTTTTTAGTAAATCTAAGTGATTTAGTCATGACATGCATCAATGATAATAATAATTACCAAGGTACATTATATAGACTAGAAGATAAGAATATCTGATGGCACCAAAACATGCACAATTCCTACTAGAAGGTCTATTATCATAATCTCCCATTTTGGATATTATTGTGTGAAAACATCATGAGAAGAATCCTCATCCACTTATATGTACTCACACCTAATAGTTTACATGTAATGTTTCCTATTATAGTACATTATCCAACCATAGTACTATATTTAAGAACATCATCATCGCACTTTAATGTTCTCATTGTAGCAGAGAAATGGTATGAAATTTTCAATGAAACAAATATTCTAGGACCATATTACATAAATTCCATGTAGAAAAATGAATAATATATCATAAAATGTCACATTAATATTCAAAATTTTGAATATACATGTAATCCAAATAAAAAATAGCTAGTTATAGAACACCAAAACTAACACAATGACCCTCCCTAAACTAGAGGAATTCATTAGATGTGTTCACTTTAAATAAAACATTAATTTAAATTACCAATTGATCCATAGAACATGGGAGAAATCTATGATCATTTGGGTAACCATTATCAATATTTAGATTGTAAAGTTCTGAAAACACCCTTAATAGTTAAACACATATTCACACACATATATATATAATTACCCCTATCCCATTGTACATATTTAGAGAAAAATGATAATAAATTTAAATAGGATACATATAAATATAAACACATGTGTATATGTGTATAAGACACATTTAAAAAGAAGAAGGATAATTAGAAAACATTTTGAATCTCTTTGGAAATTAAACATGCCATTATGCCTTTATAGAAAATTGGTTAGAAGACCAAAGAACCCTTGAGAAATCTAACTTGGATGAAGTATGAAAATTTTAGAAATAGATAATGCACATGGTGTGATTAATCATTTAAAACTAGTATTAGAAACATTTTTTATTGAGGAAGACATATTTTCAAAACCTAGTAAAACATAGAAAGATGAAAGGGGTGAATTCCATCAAACACAATGATTTTATTTGAGAAATTAATTTCATAATATAATAAAAATACCGAACTAAACACTCAAGAAATAATGTTTCTCAATTTAATTGTTTAGTCACAGGCTAACCTACCTCAAAACTTTTCACCATTAACAACAGTGGCATAAATCATTATCAAGAAGGTCCAAATGATAAAGAATGATCAAAAGGAACTTTAATAAAGAAAAACACACAAAAATAAAACAAGGGAACATGAACCATAGGTCATTGGAACATTTTAAGATTATAGAGAAGATAAAATAGAATAAAGAGAAGGAGGAAGAGGATATATGTGATTTACCTTGAATAATAAAGCCAAATTCTTGAAGGAAATCCAATAATCCACCATTTAAGGAAGATAAATTGAGGTAGAGGACTCCCTAGTGTTGAATGAGAGAAATGGGAGGAGTGAGGTATGATTTTGGGTTAAAAATTAAGAAGATAATAATTGTAAATTACCATTTCTAATGAACCTAAAAAAACACACATTTTGGCCACACAATTTGGTAAACTATGCCCCAACTATGCTTTTTTTACTAAGCTTCTGGATCACCATTCAAGGGAAGGCTGTACAATTTGGAAAATATTACAACAACCATGTGGTTGGATCTAAAAAACTATAGAGGTTGTCACATAATTTTCACTTAGTTTAGAAAATAACGCGTATTAACATTGAGAAATGATTTGCATGCCCAAAAACTATAATATTTGAGGAAAAAATACCTAAAAGAAGCTAAATCATAGAGTTACTCAAAGATAAATCAAATAAAATAGTAGTGTCATGTCTGGGTGTCACACAACCTAAGGGGCTTCAATGTTCTTTAGAATAGCTCTTTTCTTTCCTAGGGTCTAAAGGGAAGAGGTTTTGAATGAGTGAATTCGATGGGCTGGTTGATTTGTATAATAGGTTTGAAGAACCCTATTCAAGGTGTGGAAATTGGGTTCACACTATGAATAACTCAAATCACAAACACACTAAAATTGATGTCACTACCATTTATACCATGAATAGAAATATTCACACCATAAATATTTTTAGGATATAACAATACCATATAAATTCCCTTTAAATGTGCAAAAAAGGGGATTTAACAGTGCTAAAAAATCATTTTTTTCATCAGCGACCTTAAAAGAGGGGACCACTTTATCAGTGCTAAAAAATGATGATAAAGGGGGAATTTACTAGGGATAAAGAAAAAGTTGATAAATGTGGTATTTTATAAGTTCTTATCTAGCACTAATAAAAGACCAAATTTATCATAACTTTTTTAGAATTCATAAAGGGAACCCTTTATCATACCTTTAATTAGAATTGATAAAGGGGTTATTTAGAAATAACACTGATAAAGTCCCTACTACTACAATGTGATGTTTGAATAAGAGAACACTACGGAAAATAAACCTATATGCAAATACAACTATTTAAAAAATACACCTATATGGAAATTAATAATTAAATTGAAACAAAATTTACACCACAAATACAAAAAAAATTATCCTATATACATTTCAAATAATGTTTTTTATAATAAAATTTTCATTTACTATCCAAAACCATTTAAACACATCTCACTAACTTTGTAATCAGTGATCCCGTATCAAAAAATACCAATCAAGATATCAGTTTCCCAACAAACCACCCCAACCCAAGAAATATAATCTACTATTATAAGTAAACAATTATTATATTAAAAATATTATAAAGAAATAAATTAGACATAAATATGTAAGAATTCATTAATAAAATATCAATTTTAAATAAAATGACATAAATGGAGTCACAAAAGTAACATCGTGTATTTGATTTAGGTGGGGATGATTCCTATATGTCAAAAATGATTTATGGATCATTTTCATAAATTATTGAAACAATCCAAGTTTGTTTTCTTAGTTTTATGTATGTCACTAATCTTTTTTACTGAAATGTCATTTCAAATTGAAAACACACACATTGAGTCACATTGGTCACATCATGTGTTGGTTTAATGAGAGAATAATTAGTACACATAAAAAATGACTTATAAATCAGTATCCTAATTTATCAATAAAATATGAGATCATTTTCTCAGTTTTTAGAGAGCAACACACGTTTTGAACTAAAATGACAATTTTAGGCTGATAAAAGATACTTTGATTCATGAAAGGAACATTACGTATTATATTATGGTGTGGTTAATTCCTAAATATCAAAAATTACTTATGGATAGTTTTATTAAAGTATAAAAACAATATGAATTCATTTTATTAGTTTTGAGTATGTCACTTGTGTTTTTTACTAAAATGTAAATTTTAAATAAAAAGTCACAATTAGAGTCATACCAGCCATATCATGCATTATATTTAGTTGCAGTTGATTCCTACACATTTAAAATGACTTATGGATCATTTTTTCTAAATTTTAAAAACAATATGAATTATTTTTCTTGGTTTTGATTATATCACTTTTGTTTTTTACTAAAATGTCATTTTATACTATATACATGCACGTTAGGTTATACCGGTCATATCATGCATCAGTTTGATGTGATCCTAATTTATACACATCAAATATGACATATGAATCATTTTCACGAATTAAAAATAAAATTAGAGTGTATTTTATTGGTTTCTAATGAGTGATACATTTTTTGAATTAAAATAACAATTTTAAAATAATAATAGACACTTTGAGTCATACCGAGCACACAATGTATCAAATTGAGGTGAGGAAGATTCAAAATTTTCTCAAATGACTTATGGATCATTTTCCTAGAGTATCTAAACAATCCTAATTATTTTTATTAGTCTTGAGTATGTCTGTTTTTTTTTATTAAAATTAATGACAATTTTATATAATAAGACACACTTGGAGTCATAATGGTCATACATGGGGTTGGATTGAAGTGCAGTTGATTACTAAACATAAAAAATGACTTATAGATATTTTTACTAAATTATCAAAACAATCCAAATGTATTTTCAAAGTTTTGATTATTTCACATTTCCTTTTTAGTTAAATTATTGTAAATTTTAACTAAAAAGAAACACTTGGAGTCATACTGATCAAATATTTCATTGGATTGTGGTGACGTTGATTCCTAAACATCCAAATGACATATAGATCATTTTAATAAAGTATCAAAACAATATAAATATTTTTTCTTGTTTTTTAGTATACCACTTATGTTTTTTACTGGAATTCCATTTCAAACTGAAAACACTCACTTTGAGTCACTTCAGTCACATCATGTGTCGGTTTTAAATGGGAATGATTACTACACATAATAAATGACTTATGAATAAATTTTATAAATTATCAAGACAATAAAAGTTTTTTTTCTTTGTTTTTAGTGAGTGACACAATTTCTGAACTAATATGTCAAATTTAAATTGATAACAAAAACTTGGAATCATACCAAGGACACCGTGTATTGGATTTAGGTGAGACCAATTCTTACACATAAAAAACGACTTATGGATAATTTGATTGAAGTATCAAAACAACATGAATTAGTTTTATTGTATTTGAGTTTTTAGATTCCTTTTTTACAAAAATTAATTTCAATTTAAAAAAAAGACACACTTGGAGACATATCGGGTACACCATGCATCAAATTGATCTGAAACTAATTCTTACACATCATAATTGAATTTTAGCTAATTTTCATAATGTATCAAAATAATCTGAATGCGTTTTACTAATTTTGAGTATGTCACATGTGTTTTTTACTAAAATTTCATTTTAATCTAGAAACACACACATTGATTCATACCAGTAACATATTATATTGGTTTGACATGAGGCTGATCCCTATAAATCAAAAATGAATTATGAATTATATTCCAAAATTATCAAGATAATTGGAGTGTGTTTTATATATTTTCAACTAGTGACCCACTTTTTGAATAAAAATGTTAATTTCAAACTGATAAAGGAAACTTTGAGTTATAGAAGACACACCATATATTAGATTGAGGTTCTAATGATTCCAACCTACCACAAATGAATTATATATATTTTTCCTAAAGAATGAAAATAATATAAATGTTTTCTCTTATTTTTGAGTATGCCACTTTCCTTTTTTACTAATATTAATGTAAATTTTAATTAAATAGACACAATTGGAGTCATACCAAGCACACCGTGTACCAGATTAAGGTCCAGATGACACCTACACTTCAAAATGACTTATGGATATTTTTTATAAGCTATGAAAACAATATGAATACATTTTCTTGGTATTGATTATATTAATTGTCTTTTTTTACTAAAAATACTGTCAATTTTAAATAAATATACACATATGAATTCATGATGGTTAGACCATGTTTTAGATTGAGGTGTAGCTGATTCATACAAATCAAAAATAAAATATGGATCATTGTTTTAATGTATCAAAATAGTATGAATTATTTTTCTTGGTTTTGAGTATTTCACTTGTTGTTTTACTAAAATTAATGTAAGTTTTAAATAAAAAGGCACAATTTGAGTCATTTCAGTCACACTATGTGTCCGATTGAGGTGAAAATGACTCCTAAATTTTAAAAATTACATATGGATCATTTTATTAAAGTATAAAAATAATATGAATGTTTTTTCTCTATTTTGAGTATGTAATGTGTGTTTTGAAAGAAAATGACAATTATAAACTAAAAAACATACAGTTTGAGTCATACTAAAACACTATATATCAGATTTAGGTGTGAATGATTGAGTATGTGATATGTCTTTTGCTTTCAACTGTCTTAAAAAATATAGAAAATAGATAACATGTTCCATTTGGATGGAAGAAGAAACCCCATGCAACTTGAAACACCGCATCCAAAAGTAATATGTTCACTCTTTTATGGATTGTTCTAGATGGATGAAAGAAAAATATGACTTCCAAAAAGATCTATGAAAATAATAATAATAATTATATAAAAATGATAAGGAAATTTTCTTAAAAATAGTACCTAATGTTTTTAAAAAATTAACTAATTAAATAGTAAGAATTCATCTTTTCATGATGTTTGAAGAAATTCTTAGCTCATTTCCTTATTTCCATTATCTCAGTTGTAGCCTCAAAGTACAATATCTCATGAGCATGAGAAGATTCAAACAAACCACCCCAATTCAAGAAAAATAATCCACCAATATAATAAAAAAATTCTTAGGTTGGTAATACTATAAATAAATAAAATAATTATAAATATGAAATAATTAATTAATAAAATGTCAATTTTAAACTGAAACCACACAATTTGATTCATACCAAGTACACCATGTATTTGATATAGTTATGGTTGACTCCACCACATATTTTTATCATAAAATTCATGATCATATTAGATTAGTGAATTATCCTTGTTGATGAAATCAATTCTTCATGACCTCTGGGAAAATAAAAAAAATATGAATCAAATAAAAATTATTTGGAAATTAACTTAAAAAATTATATAAAGTGATGATAGAATCAAGTAAAAAAGTTGTTGCAAGTCACATCATCATGATATATGTGTACATTATGATGCTAGGTTTTTTTTCTAGTCATTTATAAAAAATTTATTTCATCTTATGAATACAAATTTGTTCAATGATCATGCTAGAACTAGAAAAATATAAATACACAAAGTAATATTAATTATTTTTAATGAAATAGTAATTATCTAGAAAATACCTCTTTGGGGATGCTAGTTTGTTGATGGTATATGATATCACTCATAAATTTGAAACCATAATTACCAGAATCTCTTCCATTGGTTTATTTTGGATACTGAAGAAAAAATAATAAAAACAAGTAATTTGTTTTGATATGTGTTTTGATAGTAAACTATTTTTATATATAACCTAATACTTATCCACTTGTAGATTTAGATAGGATCCATGTATGCATGGACTGTCCTCATGCCAAGATTTTGATTATATTTAAACACCTCCATATCCTAAAATAATTCACATTAAAACATAATATAAAATATATAACTTGAATTTTCGATCTAAAATGTTAGATGTAGTGTATCCCAAATTGAAAAACTTCATCACGTGTAGTCAATTTGCTGGGTATCTATATAGTGAATCGAAAAAATAAATATTTGGTGTATCCAAATTAGATGCAATGAGTATCCAATATTTTCTAAGAAATAAAAATTAAATAATTAATGAAAGGAATGAAAATATATTTGTTATAATTAAGTTGTAGAGTTTTAACAATACATCATTTCTAATAAGAAGATTTTTCCATCCTTAAATTTTCTTTCAAATGTTGCGGATAGTTTTTCTACTATTGTATCAATTTGATATGAATCTAAAGAGGTTGGTTGTGTATAAGTGGTTTTAGGACTAATGAAACCATATTTATGTTCATAGTGTTTTCTATTAAAATAGTATTTATAGAGACACTTGAAAAAAATATGAATTGTATTTATTCATAGTTGAAATATTATATCTACTATTGGAAAAAAATGATGAAAATACACATCATTTATAAATTTAAAACTGAGACTCCTATCCAACATACTTGAGTATTTCATTTACATTCTCAAGAGAAATGTACTATGAAATGGGTTCTCTATACTTTTTTTTAAAATCAAATGTAACATTTGTACCATTTTTTAACCTTGTATCCACCCAAACCTTCAATATTTGTAAATTCAGATATTAAACGGGCACTACATAAGTGCCTTTTAGAGATCTTTTTGATTGGTCAGTTGAATTTTAGATCATTTGGATTTGACCTTTAATTTCATTGACTTCACTTTTTCTGTCTTCAATAACATTATATGGTTTAGACCTTTTTCATTAATTGTTTAAGTTTTTTCATGAATAATAAATTCAAAATTAATACCTCCTTATCGATATGTTTTTACAAGTTTTGACTGCCATGTTACAAATTTTCCAATAATTTTTTCGATCATATGAATATCTGCATCATCAAGTGGATCAGGTAGCTTGTGCTCAGCTCACAAGATTCAATAATCCCCACTCTCACATTAATTGTTGGAAGTTTTATGTTTTTCAGAGTTTCTTCATGGATATTGAGCATTTTATCCTTCACAACAAAGAGATAGGTGGGTTTTATAGATATAAATTGCAATAATTTTTAGTCTGAATAATATCAGTACCAAAAAGGTATCAGTGTCATCTTGATTTAAATTTTACATAATAAATAATGAGAATATTGATTCCCTCATCAAAGAAATATATTTTAGGGGAATTTATCACCTAAAATTTGGTGGTTGTGGTGGTGGTGGTGGGGGGGGGGGTTCATGTTGTGGTTGTTCTTGATTTGTTTCTTATGTTTCCATCCTCCCCATAAAATTTTATATAAACTCATATTTCCAATGATATTTTTATTCAAGATCATATAATTGTTCTTTCATATCTTCCACATTTTATCTGTATCCCCCTATTCTTATTTTTTCTATAAAAATATGTTCTAGGTGTCACCCCAAAACCTACACCTATGATGAGGCGATACTCTTTTGGCCACTTTAAGGCCACTTATAATAGTTTTTCATATAGTACAGATGCTTATTATTCCTATTTCTATTATAGATAAAAAGTATAGGAAAATAATTAATCATTTTTAGGTAATACTAATTTAAAGAAAAACCAATTTTTATTATGTCATACATACACATGATTCCCACAATCTTTGTGAGTTTTCATTTATTATAATCCCATATTTCATTACACATTACTTTTTCTTTATCACATGACATGGGATGGATGTTTATTTGGATTTGGATTTGGATTCATCAATATTCATATAAATAGAGGAACATAATTATATTGTTGTTTCATGTCACATAAAATTATTACAGTGGACTTAAAATACATTCCATTTTTTTTTTCAAGTGAACCATAACCCATCCTTTGTTTATGGTAGGGGTGAGTTGGTTTTTATGATCACTACTAATATTTGGAACATATTTTCTATTTCATAAATTGACAATTCTTAATCAAAGTGATTAATACAAGTATTTCAAAATAATGTATTAGCAGTAATAATGTACCTAAAAAGATATATCCTCATGATATCCAATAAACACATTTAATTATTATTGTCTGATTAGGTGTTCATACAAATGTGGTGGGTGTAGGTTTATTTTGAATTCACCATATTTGAGATGAAACTTATCTATAATGTTTTGAATTTTGTTTTGATCCTTTCCAACAAGAATTAATAAAAATTTATTTCCGGATCCATTTACTATAAATGAACTCTATAAAGGAAAATGAAGATTAAGTCAATGTTTCATTATATTATTTTTCAGTAAAATAAAGGATTCATATAATATTTTTACCCTAATATGTTTTCAAATAATTGTCTTAATCTTTGGAATAACATGGTTCCATAAATCTACATTAATTAGTACATGCTGCTGAGTAGTGAGCCTAATGAAACTACAAAACATGTACTTGCTGGGGTTAATATCCTGGACACATGTATTCCATCCAACCATGAATTTGATGCCTTTTTTTAAACTTAATAATTTCTTCTAACAACGATAGGATACAATGCTTCTATTATTTTTGGGACACTGGTTCTTTCCTTTTACCATTTCCTCAGGTTCAACATCATCAATATGTTATTCCTCTAGATTGGTAGCATTAGCATGTAGAGAAGGTTGTTGTTCTTCTGCACTGGGTGCACTAGAAGGTTGAGAAACCTATTTTTCCTTAGGATTAGGGGAATTATCATGTACAAATTTTATTATATAATTAAGTTGTTTAATATTTAATTTAAATTACACAAATGTAACAGTGTACAAATAATAATATGAGATAATATAACATAAATTAGAAAATAAATAAAACTTAATTATGGAACTCTCCTTATTTGATGGTTGAATGGATTTCACCCCCTCTATCGAGTATTAAAATACCTTCATTGTGGTATCCTATGACATACAAGACCCCGTCTACATTGGGACCACTGTGAAATGATTGCGATGTACCAATGAAACTGTCATCCTCATTTGAATTTTCATCTTATCATTTAGTGGTTTTGGTAGATAACATAATAATTGACCACCTTTGGTTTATGATATCTATAATATAAAATACTTGTATTACTTGTGATGTCATTATAAAAAGATCTTCAATTTACCCTTCCTCACTAAAATTCTCTTTCATGAATCTTAATTCAACTATTTTAATATCACTATAGTTATCAACCCACTTTCATTG
Source organism: Viscum album (assembly GCA_963277665.1). Lineage (NCBI taxonomy): Eukaryota > Viridiplantae > Streptophyta > Magnoliopsida > Santalales > Viscaceae > Viscum > Viscum album. The sequence goes on from OY728134.1 coordinate 426,571,268, forward strand.
AATAAAAGGTAATTTTAATTTTTTATAATCCAAATACCATATTTCATTGGTGATTCAAATGTATGATATAATTTCATAAATTGGATTTCTATCATTAGTACTAGATCCATTCAACACTTCACCCACAAGTGGAATTTTTTTTATTTTCTATGGTACAACTTTCATAAATTTCATTTGTATATAATGTATAACCATTATATGATAATACATGAATACTTGGTCTTCTGCTTATCAATCTATGTCATTATAAAATTGAATCTAGATATTCATCTAACTCTTTAAAAATATGGCCTCGAAACTATCCTATAAACTATTTATTATGTGTATTTTATATTCATATTTTATCCCTTGGTGGATTCTAATGACTAAGAACTTATTTTTGGGTTTAAACATATGGGGAACATCTAAACTAGTATGAAAAACATAATGGTGAGCTTAATAATACTATGTAACAGTGATTGTAAAAACATCTATTCCTTAAATTACTTCACCAACATGCCTCCTAGTGTGACGAGACTCTGGTAGAATAATGATTTCCACATCATACTGGTAGTTGGTACAAAATTAAATGGATTCCTAAAAAATATATCACTCTATAATAAACCCTTCTAGATGGCTTTGATTTTTGACGTTCCCCTTCAAAATCAATATATACCATTCAATGGGGTACATCCATATATAATATACCTGACCACATTGTAAAATCTCTTTTACTAATTGAACCATCAAGTGAACCATCATATCAAGGAATTCCATTGGGAAGAACATTTCAAATTCACATAATATGATGATAATTTCATTTTCCATAGATGGTAATTTCATAGGGTCTATAACTTTTCTATATATATCTTTGAAAAATAAATAGATCTTTGTTAATGTATGTTGGAAATTCTAAGGAAAAATGCAATATAAAGATACGACCATTATATACTGCACTAAAACATGACCATTATGTGATTTAAGATACTATATATTTAAATTAGTCATTGAAAATATATTATTTTTATTTGGTGAATACCCCTTGAGGACTATTAAAATATTTAAAAATTAGTAAAACTAATATCTCTCCTACCTAGAAAGTGTGTTAGTATCTGGAGGAAGAATAGTCTATTTTTCACCCTTCACTAACGCCAACTCTTCCTTTATTCCCATGTCAATAATGTCCATAATAGACTTAATTCAATAATTTTTTCTAGATACATTTAGTAATGTGCCAATGACACTATTAAATACATTTTTTCATCATGCATAACATCATGAAAATGCCTGACATACAAAATATTCTTGTATTGTAATTCAAAAAAACTGGTCTCTATTATTTCCTTGAAACACAATCATAGATGAATGTTTCAACCAAATTAAGTTTGTACCTTGTTTACAAATAGGAAACCATTGAGTTACTTTAATTTTATATCCGAAAAAATTTTTAGTAAGTAGGAAATTCATTTACCATGCCATACAACATGGATCTCAATGTGAAATATTCATTTTTGAAAGCATCACACAACTTAACACTCGAATCTGATAATAATTTCCAATATTTGATAAATGGAGAAAAATAGACATCAATATCATTACCTGGTTGTTTTGGTCCTAATATAAGAATAGATAAGATAATGTATATTTGTTTCATGCAAAAACACAATGGAAAGTTACAATTTACCAACATAAATAGACATGTATTGTGAGTGCTTATTTAAAAACTAAAAGGATTCAATTCATCTGTAAAAAGAAGAATATAATGGTTTCTCATATCATTTCAAAATTCAGAATTCTCATGACCAATTCTCTTCCACTGGGGAGAGTCTGTAAGATGATAAAGTCTTCCATCTTCATATCTTTTATATTCATTCCATGTTAATTGATTTTCAGTCTCCTCACTTCCATATTGGTTTCTAAACCTCAGAATGATTGGATAGTACCATACAATTTTAATAGGACCTGATTCATATTTCTTGTATTGATAAGAGCCATACTTTAGGAATTATTTATGTGTTTTGTGCTCCTTTACAAATAGTGTATAGTCATTTAGATAGGCATATATTCTTTTAGATATCATACCCATTGAGCGTAGTATTCTTTTAGCATCATATGTTCAGATATGAATCTGATTATCTTCTGGGAGAATATCATTCAAGAGGGAAAGTAGTTCAGTAAAACTAATGTCACTCCATACATATCCAAATTTCAAATTATACAACATTAGTATGATTAGAAATGTTGAATATTTAGCACAACCAACATAAAATGGAATTCTTTTTCATAACTATTTAACTTCTCAAACAATGTTAGACAATCAAAATGTTCATCTTCAATTGTAATTGTCATTTACTAAATATTATCTTCATCATCATTCACACCTGTAGTCACACCCTTGATATTTTTTCCTCATTTTACACACTTTTAATTATATAAGACGATTAATAAAATGTTGTGTTATCATAATCACTAGCTAAATTCACTTTTTTCCCCATGTTTAGTAACAAATTTATAACTTTGATCTATTAAATGAAAGATAAAGTGTTATCAAAACTCCTATGGACTAATTAGTCTTGAATATAAATAGTGTAAATATGAACAAATTATTTTAGAAGGTTCATATTCACGGTGTTTTAAAAACATGATGAACTCTTTTAGCCCATATTCATACTGATTTTTCATATAATTGGAATCCAACCATTTTTTATTCATATCAATCATATTTGATTCATTGATATTAAAATTTAAATAATAAATAAATACAAAAAGGGACTTTCAAATAAGGGGAACCCAATATTGTAATGTTTCAAATAATTTCATTGTACTTTGAAAGAAATGGTTAATTGAATTTAAGAAAAGAATTAATGCACTAGTGGTAGGTATTATCCTATCAATTCATCCATAATGATCACTGATACCTGGTATGGGATGAAAATTGTTCATGGTAGTTAATGAAACATACGTTCATGTCTCGAAGAGATGGGGGATGAGTCTTAGACTATTAAATGCAACAATAACTATTTGGTATATGAAAATGATGAGGATGGAAGGTGGGGGAAATCTAAACTCACCTCTATAATATCTCTTGAATGAACAAGTTGATGGTTGCATCATCACCTCCCCTCCTTGGATCTTTTTGGCTGGGGGGGGGAGGATCCCCTACCTCTTTCTCCTTTTCCTCATCCTCCCCCTTTCACTCTGTTTATAGATACCTCTCATCTCCTCAGATTTTCTTCCATAAATGTTCCCCCCAAAGTCCAGTCATGTGTGGATGGGGTTATTACAGTTCCATTTTATTCTATAGAGTTCAAAAAATCCTCTATATTGTTGAATTTTTCATTGGTGGATCGCTTCATAAATTGATGATTTTCTATTGATCTCTTTGGCACATTCATTTTTTTGGAAGTTGAAGGATTAAGAAATTGCAGTTCTTTTAGAACCAATGAATTTTATGATTTTATTGTCAATGGAATTTCAATTAATATCTATTTGGGAAAATTCTCCACATATCATTTCAGGTTCATGATTTTTCCTCTTTAAGCGGTCTTTTGATTTTCTCTTGAAGTGAGATCCCCCTTTCATGGTGATTTGGATTTCCCTCCCTGGACTTCCACTTATATTCCAGAATCTAGGGATTCTTCCATTGATCATAAATATGATGGGTTGTTACCTATGTTTGGATCATCGTACTCATGTTGTATGTCATCCAGTTTCTCTGAGAATTTGTGTTGATGTTGACATTTCAAAGGACCCGATGGATTTTAATGGCATTGAGATCGAAGGTGACCTACGCTAGACTCAATAGGTTCACTATGAGACTTGGGTCTTGTTTTTTTCACTACACATGAATTATGTACATGATTCCCATAGTTTTAGGTAATGAATTGATAGAAAATTTCTAGTGGCCCCTCAAGAGAATACCTTGGGAGAGGACCACCCATTATAGGCTGCAAAGAAGATTGGACTGAATAACTCTATTGTTGTTTCATAATGAAAATATCATGATGTGGAACTATCGAGAAACAATGAGATAAGGTAGCTTCTTGTCATCTAGAATGAAGTTCAAAAACGAATTCCTATCCGAATATTGCAGAAATTTTTTATCGTTTGAGGCATGATTTGAATGATAGTAATTTGAAAAGGAAGGATCATTCTAGCTTAGGGGAGGCCAAGGAGATGACTATAGATACTAATAGAATTACATCATTCTCCTCGTCATATGAAGATGTGGTTAGACCTGCTTGTGTTCCTAATCAGACTCATGAGTTATGTGAGTGTGATCTATCCATCTGTAGTAATCAGAAGTTGGCAATGTATGGAAAATTCGATGATCAGGGGGCTGGGTTGATTATAGTGAATAACCCTAGTCATATTAGGCCAAGGGACCCCATTAAACATGGTAATAGATTTGAGGGACTAGAAATCGAGGAACACACATTGGAGAAAAGAGACCCAAAGTAGGAGGAAAACTCTTTTAAAAAGAAAGAAGCATATGAGATAGAGTCAAATGATGAAAATGATAGTATTCTTTCAGGAGATAGCACAAAGGAATGACACGTTAGAGGAATTCACTATCATATAAGTAAGAAAGGGAAGAAATGAAACCATGACTCGAGGAGTTGTATACTGACTAAGGGGAATACATCCAAAATAGGGAAGGATTATGCCTATTTTACCAAGACAATGGATACAAGGTCTGCTAAAAAGGGTCAACATAAAGAAAGGGATGGTGAGTTTTTAAATAATGACAAGACATAGGATCTAATCATACAATATAAGGAGGAAATGTTGGAGGATGGAATTGTGATTAAGTCCTCCCAATAATATGCAGATGGAATAGTTGAGAGAGATATACCTTTTCAAACCAATGAAGAGAAGAGGGTGTGGTTCAACAAGCAAGAACTCATTCTAATAAGTGGTTTCAATGAAAAAAATATGGAATAATTTATTCAAATGTGGGACAAGTTAGTTTATGGACTCGAAGACCTTATCAAGGAAGATCTGGAAATTAAGGTACATACCCTACACTAGAAATTATATAGGGGTAATTATTCTAATATACTTATTCTAAAATTTAATGGTTTTGTGATCTCTTATGGTGTATGATGCATTGTGCCTCAGGTGTGTGGGGTTTCATGGTGATGTCATTTTGTGAGAGTTATCACCTAACCCCTAAAAGTGAATTTTATTGAAAATAAAATATTGAATTGGAATAAAATTATGAGGATAGAAGTTATATCCTTAGATCTAAATGTTCCCAATCTAGGGAGTTATTGATTCCCCAGAAAACATTTATCAATTTTTTATCTAAATCTGAAAAAATAAGAAACATCTATTTGATTCCTATAATGGGCTTCTTGATTAGTGAAATCAAGAGAAGACTTTTCTAGATGGTATTACACACACTCATGTGGAGAAAACCATTATAGTTTCAACATTAAAATCAATCCTTCAATTACTCTATGAAAAGGAAAATGAATTAGATCTCAGTAATGAATTTCAGTAGCATTTATCTTCTTGTGAGGCCAATGTTGTAGGAGTTTTTTATGATGTATATCATATAGTTTGGAAGGAGTTAGTTACATGCCTCTTATCAGTGATAAATTATCACTTCCATAGAATCTTTAATGCTCCTTTGATTTGGTTGGAGTGGATTTTTTTTGGATGAAACCAGGGTAATACATTATTTCCCATTTCTAGTTTCATACTTCATATAAATAACAAACCAATCTGTATTTTTATGGATGTATTTTGATTAGAGTTCAGTGACCAAAGTGAAAATATAATTCATGTGGGTGATGTGGTAAATTCATTCAACATACATCTTAACATATGAATCTAATTAAGGAATTAACAACTTGATCATATTAGAAAAAAACATGAGTAGGATCACTTAAGGAGAAAATTTTTGTGACCTACCAATACTAAAAAGAGAAAAGAATATGATGTTGTCATCATTCCTAAAGGGAAAAATTGTTAACTCTTCACATAATAATATAGAGATAATTTCTACCCAATAATAGAAGATAATTTATTTATATAGTTTTGGAACTATGAAGAAGTATTAAAAAATGGAGAGATTTATTTTATTTCAATTATTTTAAAAATTACTCAAATCAACACTTTTTTTTGTGAGACATAAATCATATAATCTAAATATGTTTATATGTTTTAGAAGAGGACTTGAGAGGGACTATAATTTCTCCTTATAAATGATATAAATATATAATGGAATTTATAAGGGAAAAATTGATTATTATTTGGAGAAGCATTCTATTCCCCATGAACATAGTGTACTATATACTACATAATAATGTTTTTTCTAAACTAAGAATAAAATTTTAGTTGAGATGGATCAAAAATTACTAATAGTACATACTAAATTACAAAAGAAATATGAATCTATTCACTTTAATTTAAAATCATAATACTCTATTTTGAAGTAAATGAGAAATTTAAAAGATCCTTTATTTATATCACCATTGAAATCCTAAATATCATCTATATTATGAAACATCATATAAATCACATTTATGAACTTTAAAACCAATAATGTATCCTTAAAATCACATTTAAATTATAAAAAACTGATGAATTTTTCCTAATAAATCATTTTGACACTTTTTATTAGTTTTTAAAAATGATTTTCACCATTACATAACATGTTACCCTTTATTTAAAATAACTTTTTAACAAAATTCTTACGCATTAAAAAACATTTTCGAGAAAATAAAACACCAAATTAATTTTCAAAATTCCTTGGAAAACTCACTCACTATTTTAAAAACCAACCCCTTTCTATTTTGAATCAAGATTTCAAACTTTTAACAATATCCAACCCCTTTTATAAGCTTAGATGACATATTCTATAGTATAATATGTATAACAATTTTCATATATATATTTTCATCAAAATAAAAAAATAAAAAAAAAATATTATTTGAAAAATGTTTTCATAATAGAAAATGCAACTATTTAATATAATACTGGTTTCAAAAATAAATAATGAAACTACACATTTTTAAAATATATTCAACATATAAAAAAAATATTGAATTAAATTTGATTAATGGTTCCATTAGACATGAAAGATAAAATGATCACCTCGATAAGAGGGAAGTGATTTAATTTGTTTTGTTTTACTTAATATTTTTCAAATAATTATGATGGAAAAATTGATTAATGATAAAATACCATTATAAAAGTAATAGTTATGGCAGTTAATGAGTGGGGCGAGATAGGGAACCATTAAAGTTGAAATCCATATCCATCAAAAGAAATCAATCATATTCTATTATTGAGATTTATAATGTTATTCCATGAATGGTTCTTGGATGTAATTGTAGGATAATACTGAAGAAGTATAGGAATCTAGAAAATAAATAAATGAGAGGAGGAGAAAGAAGAAACACAATCATGGAATAGATTCCATCCCCATTAAACACCACCACAGAATGATCTAGTCTAAGTCTAATAAATTCAGCGATGTCCCTAGGTAGGTTCCATTACATTCAGGAACTCAAATGAAATCATTATTCGCTTGATCGAACAAAGAAAGGTGAATCGTGAAGTATCTTATCCAAATTAAACAAGGAGGACCGAATCAAGATTCCAATCATGAAGAAGATGTGAAGAGGGTTATAAGTTTAGCCTAGATAATACTGAGGGAATCCATTTAACATGGTGGTTGATTTAATAAATTTTTTTTCCAAAATAATAAGATTGAAAGTGGACCCTAGTTATTTTCTATTCCCCCTTATGATGTATTCAATTAGTCTAACATGGATGAATTTAGTAGAGCCATTTTTTCACTTGAAATATTGACAAAGATAATTGGTAATCAAAGAATCATTAGAAATTATATTGTTTTTATAAAAAATATTTACATTAATAACAATACACATACACACACTATACTTGTATATATTTGACAAAGAATTAAATATTAAATTCACATTTTTTTTCAATTAAACACACACACATATAAACACTTTCAATAATAATTAATATCTTTTAAATTTTTTTTAAAACCCCCTTAAAGGATGTTAAAATTATTGTAATAATGAAATACACTACTGAAGAAGATTTGTAATTAAAATTAAAAATTCAAACTCTAAACATTATTTTTACCAATAAAATATTTTATTAAAATTATTATTAAAAAATTGGAGTTACAATCTAGGTAGTGGATTCATCCATTTTCTACCAACTCATATTATCTTTTGTCTTAAAAATGAAGTGAGACCCCCCTTCCTCTTCATGATTTGGCTAAGGCTTTGAGGCTTACCTCTACCATTCAAAAACCCCAAAATCATCAATCTTATTACTAAATCTATTGGTTTCTTCCTTTTCCCCAACCAAATAACTAACATAGTTTCTCATCCCATATGTCCTCGCATTTTCATGGATATCAACCCCTAGAATATAACACCAAAGTTTACCTAGATTGAAATCGAATGGGCCTAAAGATTTAAATAATAAATTAAGTTTAAATTATAGGCGGATTCATATTATTACTTCTTTATTTAAAGAAATTTATCTTTATAATATACGAAAATTATATTTTTGTGGAAGAAAATGACACTAGAAGTGTAGTTTAGAATCATTATCAAGTGAAAAAGGATAATTAGAATCTTCTTTCACAAAAACATTTCTCATATAATTCTAATCCTCCAAGAACATAATAAGTAGATAAGGGGACAAAGGGTTACTTTGAAAGATCCCCCTATAGGGTTACACATAAGATTTGACTTTACCATTAGTAATGAAAGGGCTGAATCTGGTCAAAACAACATGGACCTAACCTAATCAAGAATGCAAAGAGAAATATTGATAAAGAAATGTGATTCTAGAAGAAGAAGAAAACAAAAAAGTAGAGTGACCCCAAAATCAGAAACAAGATTCATAAACAAATATAGTAAAGTAAATGGAAAATATTTTTTTCTTTCTTTAGAGCTCATTGGTACTGTATGCATGGATGTTGGAAGGGGTAAATACCTAAATGGAAGAATCAATCTAAGAGGGGAAGAAATATTCTCATACCTTAGATCTTGAGAGGATGAATTCATTGATGAAGATTGGTGAGGGTTTGGTTATACGAGGGTTATGTTCTGCGAGGGTTTGGTTCTATGATATCTTGAAGGTGTGAGGGAGGAGGACTCTATTTGGGTTCTATTTAAATCATATGGTCAGGCTTTTACCATCTCTTTCAAAAAAGCACCAATAAAGTTACGTTTTATCGACACTAAAATAGAAAGCATTGATAAAACATTTCTTTACCAGTACTAAAATTCTAGCACTAATAAAGAGTGGTTTTATCATTGATAAAAAGAGATGATAAAGATCTAATCATAATAATATATATATATTTATTTATAATTATAATTACAAATAAATATATTTATAATCATAATTATAAATAAATATATTTATATATTTATAAAAATATTTATATTATCATATATATATTTATAAAATTATAAAATTATAATTATATATTATATAAATATATTTATTATAATTTTATAATTACATATATATAATAATATTTATAATTATAATTATAAATAAAAAATTTTATAATTTTTTTATACAATTATAAATATATAAATATATTTATAATTATATATATATTCATTAATATATAAATATATATTTATAAGATTATAATAAATATATTTATTATTTAAATATATTTACTATAGTTTTATAATTATTTAAATATATAATTATTTATTTCTAATTAGAATTATAATTAAATATATTTAAAAAGGTATTTATATAATTATAATCATATTTGTATAATTATATATAATTAGGTAATTATATATATTTATATCAATTGTATATATTTATATTTTCACAAGAGGGTTGGGTGGGTGGTTTACCCCCCTCAAGCGGCCTGGGTTCCATTCCCAGCAGCGTCACACTCAGACCCCCAATTAAATTGGCGGTTCTATTGTTGGAAGTTGTCAAATGATGCTTATCCTTCGGGCAGTGTGGGAACTAACCCCCGATTTGGGTCACGACCGCGACTAGGTGTTCTATTTTGGAGGGGCAGTGACTGGATGCTGTAGGAGGTCCGGGTGGTTTTACGGATAGAGGAATGATTGCCGAAGGATTTCTTGAGGTCACAAGACGGTGGCCTTGATTGATCATGTGCGGGGGGTGCTACGAGTCGCTACTGACGGGAGCTGGTGATGATGGGCCGACGACCCTAGTGTGTGTAGAAGCCCCCGCCCGACAGCGGGGGATGGTGACGGTCGATCGAAATTTGACCGATGAAGATGATGCCGGGTCGGCAACTATGGATTATGGCATGTGGCTCCCCGTTGTTGTAGGTGAGGAGTGAGACTGAGCGGTATGTGCCAGTTTGATGGATGATGGTCTGCGTTTGGGAAGTGCGCATGATTCCCTCACTTGACAGCTAGGGACAACATAATTAAAGGGTATTATGTCCCATATATGATATTTAACATAAATAAATGCAGGGTATTCTCTAGTCTATCCCTAATATCGGTTATGGACTCGGGTTTATACTTAGAATGTGAGTGTGAGTGTGCATGTGTTTGATGTTTATGTAACCCTCAGTAACCTAGTATAATATATATATTATATTATATTAGGTTTCTATGGGTAAAATTACATTAAACACACACATAATGCACACACACAAGACTCAAAGGCAGGTCATAGCCCCTCCTAAGGGATAACCCACCCAACCAACTTTTTTATTAAATTATATATATATATATATGGAATGAAGGCCTAGTGGGTATAAAGCCCATTACATGGCATGTGGACCCTACATTTTGGCCCAAGGCCCATTATGTGAATATTATGACCACAGTACCCCGACTGCTACAGTACCGCCACCGCTACAGTACTCACTATAGTACCCGCTGCTACTACAGTGTCACACACCACTGCTACAATACCTCTACTACAGTACATGTGCTCCATGGGATTTTACCTCCATCCTTCGATGTAGAATTATAGGGTGCTTACCACTAAGTCAAACCCCAACTACAAAAAATTGGGTACAACCGTGAAATCAACACATAACACAACAAAGAAAAGGTAAGCCATGGCCACCCAATATAGCCCACCCTTCAGACCTTATTTATTTATATTATTGGTGGCTCAAAAACCCATTGGGCATAAGACCCATTTTTGTCTTCCACTCCACATAGCCTATTCCAACCTCACCGTTTGGTGCGCAACCGGTCACCAACAACACTGCTTGATCAGTCCAAACCCCCCGCTGGTAGGCCATCCACCTGCGCAGCTCGTCGAGCGCTGCTTCATCAGCACAACTAGGGTCATCCACACCCCTTCAGCAGGACATCCGCCTATGGTGCTTTCTAGCACAACCCGTGCTCCACGATAATTAATATATAATGATAAATTAATAAATTAAATTAAATAAATTACAATAATATTAAAAAGTGAATTCATAACATTTACATGAATTACAAACATACATATGTACACACACACATATACATACACACATGTATACAAACACACAAGTATATTCACACATATGCATATGTACATGCAGTTATACATGTACATATATTTTGAATTATTAAATATCAATATAAATATATATCTAAATAAATACATTCACTAATATATTATATAATTTATTTTTGAAAATAGTAATAAATTATATTTCCTTAATTATATACACATTTTATAATCAATGTTTATAAATAAACTACTAAACATTTTGATTAATATAAATTTGATAATTCTATATATATTAAATTATGAAAATAAGATTTATTTTGTATTAAAAGTTATATAATTCATATTTATATATTACTTTAAATATATATATATATACATATACCTATTTTAATATAAATCTTATTTTAAAAATATTTATATATAATTATAATTTTAAATAAAGGTGGATAGAGAGCTTCTCTTTAATCATTGGGGAGGTTATCTCACTCAAATCAAGGGATTGCTCCTGTAATCTACTACTACCAAGTATGGATGAAATTTTGGGTCATTTTGAAATTTTTACAGCATCTAGTGGTTCACGTAGTGAGGATAAATGTGTTTTGGAATTGTGGGGAAGTGATTATCCTCCCTAGTCTACAGATCAACCTTTAGATGAGAAAATAGGGAGAATTTAGCTTCGCAAGGGTGAAAAATCCTGCACTCTTATTTTTGGGTGGTTTTCTGGTGGTGGTATGTGTTTCGGAGTCAATGAGTATTATTTTCAGTGAATCCCTATGCAAATATTTGCGGTGAACGGTGGAGATGAAACAAGCCTATTGTAACGCCTCAAAATTCTAAAGAAAAACAATGTATTCGGTAGAGTGTATGCCATGCATCACCAAGCGCGTAAGGGAATATAATATCCCACTACTTTAAAATATATTAAATATTTTAAATAGATTCAATGTATTATATATATTTCAATTCACACAATATAGAGTTAGCTAGCGTTATACGCAAGAGAAACTTTATTCGATAGCTTGAGTTACCCGCAAGATTAAGTTTCACTGAACAACAATGTATAATTAAAATATTATTATTATATATAATAAGATATAACCAAGCCAATAAATTATTAGTTATTATTAGTATTAACTAACTTATGAAAATATGGTTGAATTTATTGGTTACAAATTAATTATAAATGAATATAGGAATCAACTGAATATGAAGGAAATATTTTTAATTTATGCCCCAAATGGTTTTTTATCATAGTGAATTGAATTAATTATAATTAGTGAATGATATTAAGGAAATATATATGTTATATATTCAATTAATTTTTTTTGATATCCACCCAATAGGTTTTATAAGCATAAGAAAATAACAAACAACATACTATGCATAAAAACCTATATTTTTATAAAGGTAGTTTTACCACAGTTTAATGGTGAATCTATTTTACATCAAAAATTTCAAAATTTTTTGGATTTTATATGTAAAAAATAAACTTCAACTTTTAAATAGAAATATAAAAATTATGTTACGGTGAATTTTTGATATTTTCCTGAAATATTTTATTTTTAATAAATAGTGAAAAATATTGAATTTTAACTCAAAACTAATTTTTTGTCTAATTTTTTATAGTGTTAAATTATATTGTTAATTAGTTTTAAAGTGTAATTATATAAATGATAAATAATTTTCTCTAATTTATTTTATTGGAATCAATTTCACTTATAAATTTTATATAAAAACATAGCAAACTTTTGAACATTTTTACTTAAAAAACCTGCATTGTCGTCACATAATCTGGATTAAATTTAATTTAATTTATGCCACTAATGTGATTTGAATTTTAAAAAATAGATTCCATATTTGGAATAAGAATAATTTATAATTTATAATAATTTTAAATTAATTTCTTACCAAAAATATTAGTGAAAGATACTAAAATTTATTACAAAAATTAATAAAAAAGTTAGCTTAACAGGGGACTAAACCATAATATTAATGGATAAAATGATCTATACACTTGTACAAAATAAATTATATGGACATATTTAGACCCTATCTGTAAGATCCCGTATTTCTCTGTATGGTATGTTCTACTTATGTTTCAATTTAAGCTCTTTTTTTGGTCAAACTAGTGTTTCCCAAGTCCTTAATAAGGATCAGGGGTGTTCTGAGGGTTCATGAAATGAAAAAGGGGGAAAAGGAGTTTTTTGGGAAAGCCACTTGGTCTGCGCATGGTTAATCCTAACCATGCAGAAATCCTAGGTAAACCATGTAGAAGACAGATTTTCTGACAATAACATCTTCACAATTAGTGCACGATTTGGAAAATTGTGCGGGTAAACAGTGTGGGGGGTCTATTTTTAGACAGTAGAATCCCCACAATTTTCAAACTATTTGGAAAACCATGCGGGTAAACCGTGCATCCCAGAAAATTTTAAAAAATTACAAAAATTCCATTACGAGATTTTTATACCCAACTCAGGATTTTCCTTCTCCTCCTCCCCTACAACCCTAGGAATGAACCAAATCTCCCAAGAGGTTCAAAGGATCGATCTCCCTCATCTTAGGGCTGTTTGGAGTGCTGTTGGTTCTGGATTGAAGATCCGGGTAAGGATAACCTCCCTCTTTCTTCTCTTTTTAGTTTATGGTTCCCATTCTTCTTATATCTTCATCTGAAGCACTCAAAACCCTCTTTTTCGGTGAGATTTAGGTTGAGGCTTCAAGGTTGTGTTGCATCATAATCTAAGGACTTGATTAAGAGTGCGTTCACCAATGGATTCAAGTTATGTGATCTACAAGTAGTATTCCTTGGGTTTCAAGTAGATTTGTGCATGTAAAGTTATGTTCTTAATTTTCCATTATTTTTTTATTTGTTCCATTTATTTTATTCGGATATATTGGGTGTCTAAATGGTTAATTGGACTCCTCATGATCTCGTGGGATGAATGGATGATGGAAAAATGAGATTAGGGCCACCCATGGGGTGTGTCGATATTCCCCGAACTTAGAGTTTAGCTAATTAAGTGTAAAGTCATTGTGAGAGAATATAGAGACCATGATGAACATGTTAATATGCTTGAAGGATGTGAAATTTTGGTTTTATTAATACAATTAGGTTGGGTAATGGCCTAAGAGGTTGTTTGGTTGGCATAAAAAATGGTTAAATGGAGAAATGGGAAAATGCTAGGGGATTGGATTATTACTTGAATATGCTTAGCGAGATAGGCCTGGGAAATGGTAAATGGGGATAAAGGGTTAAGTAATATAATTGTTGAATGTGTTAATGGATTGAGGAAAAATGTTAATTTCCCTTTTTTATATTATTGTGATATGTAAATGATATTGTCTATGCTTGTTGTGATATGGTTAATTATGGTGAATGATAAAAAACATGTGCACATGGCTTGGTAATGTGGGGTATAGACTTGAGGTTCTACACCCATGGGTCGAGTTGGAATGAGGATCTAGATCCACCCCTAAATGCATGGGTTAGGGAAGGGTACAATGTTCTATTCCCCTAACGGTTCTATTCCACCTAGACCAAGGCTTTGAGGTGAGGATTATGAGGATGTTATAACGTGATGACTAATGAGATAGGAATTGACTTTTATTCCCATATTCATGAGAATATTGAACATTCCTAATCCATTGAACATATGAAAGGTGTAGTTTAAACCATGAAATTTCTAAGTAGTGAACCCGGATTCAACGGTAGTATAGTTAAAGGAACATAGTATAGAATGGCCTATTGAACTGTTTATCTTTACTTTCCATTATTTATCACTTTCATGCACTATCTGATTTTTCTGGATATTTTGTAAATACTGTTGGTGGTGGCCTACTGAGTTATACTCACACCCTGCTCAGGATGCCATTGGGTACCTGAGCAGATTTTATGCTTGCAGGTCAGGAAAAGGGAAAGGGCCCTATTATAGGGAGTTGAGTTGGACACGAGACATGTATGAGTGAGGTTCTAGACTTGGATTCCAGACCATTTTGGGAATTCTTATATTTTTTTTCTTTTGGGGTTTTTTTTACTTGAAACTATTTCATGGAATGGCATCTCTACTATTGTATATGGCTATACCTAGTTTTAGGAATTGGTTATTTATGCAAGTTATTGATTGTTTCCTTTTGTTTATACTATTTGAACTATTTTCTGGTGTGGCTTAGTCTGGTAAGGAGGTTATTATCTCCCCACATATTCTATTATACCATAGTTTCTAGTTGGAACCTCTGGCGTACGGTGATGCGTGATTGAGGTCATGTGGTGACCCAGATTGAGGCACCAGTTTAGTGGATTCTGGGTCAGGGATATTACAAAGTGGTATCGTAAGAGTTATTTTCTCTTTCTTACTATTTGGGGACGGTATACAAGAGGTTAGGAAAGAGTTAGGAATTGGTAATGAGCTCATTATTGGGAGTAGCTAACCCTTTTATGGGGAAAAACCAAGTCACCCTAGGAGGGGATTGTTGTTCTTGTTATGTGTTGTTATATTTGATGTTATTTCACTATCAGGTGATGCACTTATTGTGCTATTTGACGGTTTTATGATATTTATATCATGGACGTAAGGGTACTAGGTTGTGCATCCAAGCATCATTCTAGGCACCTATGTAGGTAAGTGACAAGCATCTTGATAAGCACACACACATGATGGGTGTGAGGGAATATAAAGGTTAGGATACATATATTTTCTTAAATGTAATGAAATTATGCCTAATGGGATGGTATGAATGGGTAAAAAGTAAATTCAAAGGGGTAAGTAGTAATTAAAAAATAGTTCTTAACAAATAGGAAAAGTGGATTAACCTGTCATAAGGGTAAATGGGGATATGGAAATGGTTTTGAATTAGTGTGAAAGATAAGACTTGTAACCATGTAAATTAGATTCCGTGTTATCCATGGCCTTAGTTGAGATGGCCAAAGGTAGTGATCCAGTTGCGAGTGGGCTCGTGGGTAGTGTATGTGAACTGGTTGGGTTGTAGTGACTGAAGAGCCTACCTATATCTTTTTCCTTTTTGTAAGAGCATTATGGTTGCGTTCTAAAGCTCATGTTTGGCATTGTAGAGAAATGACACCTCAAAGATGTGTTCTAGTTGGGCGACATGAGGAATTTGCCAAGAATGATCCTCTAGTAGTGGAGTAGGAGAACGTGGTGATCCAAGAAAATAGGGAAGAGAAGTTCCATGAGAACTTTGATCATTTTATGTAGATGATGGAACAAGACCTAGGGCAAGTTTCATTGAGCATGTTTGAGCTGACTAGGGAGTTTCAGCTACAACACCCTATGACCTTTACCAGAGAGGGTGGGACAGAGGCAGAAGAGTTTTGTATTGAGTCCATCCAAACTATTCTTGATCATCTAGAGACTCCTATTAAATAGAAAGTCAGGTTGGATTCCTATATGCTGAGGGTTCAGGAAAAGTGTTGGTGGGACATCATGGTTTAGAAAGAGTAGGCTGAAGGAATGATGTGGAAATATTTTCAGGAGAAGTTTCTTGAGCACTTCTACCCAGAGACCTTGAGGCAGGAAAAGGCTGAAGATTTTGTGAGGTTGAATCAAGGGAAAATATTGGTAATGTACTATGCTAGTTGTTTCACCGATTTGAGATGCTTCGTTCCGACATTGATAGGAGACGAGAAAGCCTTAGTGAAACGCTTTCGGGACGGGTTGAGACATGAGATCAGATCTCAGGTGAATATATTTTGTCTAAAAAGGTTTTTTAAGTGATGGATCAATTCCTTATCTCAGAGGATAACCTGAAGGGAGCTTCTGATAGTGAATTTGGGGTGCCATCTGGGTGAGCAAGTGGTGTGACTTCTGATAGTAGAAAGCAACACTTTGGAATGTTTCAGTAGGGTGGAAGTGCATAGAGCAGTCAGAAGAGGGGGTCAACTTCTCAGGGTGGCAACTAGGTCTTCTGTTATTAGTGTGGTAGGCTGGGGAAAAAGAAAGACCAGTGTCCCCACACACTGGTTGAGTGCCGATCATGCGGCAGGTTAGGCAACATGTAGAGGTTATGCAAGAACCCATTTCTATCAGGGAATGATGGAGGTCAGAGGAAGATGTCGAGTGTAGGTAGGGGTTAGTTACCCCATATCAGGTAGGCTGTTGGAACTCCACAGGTCGTACTAGTATGGGTCGTGGATGTGGAAATCTGGGGAGAGATCATCCATAACAACATAGCAGTGAAGTGCAGAGAACTCAGGCTGGATCCCATGGAAAAGGGGCAGGTCATATCCATGCAGTTTAGGCTACACTTGAAGGTTGTGAGGTAAGACCGTCTACTATTCGGGGTACAATTTTTATAGATTCCATGATTTCTAGTGCTTTATTTGATATAGGTCCTATGCATTCCTTTATTTATTATCATTTGGTAATTGTTTTGGGATTAACTATGGAGACTTCATGTGGGGTAATGTCGTTTGATACTCCGTTAGGGGTACGAGTTAAGGACATCAGGCAGTGTAAGGGTTGTTCTCTAGAGGTTGGTGGGTATCTTTTTTTTTTGTGGGATATGTTTGTCCTAGAGATTTCAGGTTTTGACCTAATATTGGGAATGGATTGGTTGGAATTATATCAAGATCATATCGATTGTCACCAATGTCGGGTAATGTTCATATCTCTCGATGGGATATTTCCTTTGTGGCGAGTGAGATACTTGACCAGGCCATGTAGGGCTGCTACGCTAGTAATTAGGGGAACTCAAAACCCTATTGGAATGCCTTATGTTAGATGATGGGGAGAAAGGAAAACCAGTATTTCCTTTTATTGTGGACCAGTTTCAGGATGTGTTCCTTGAGGACTTCTTGGGGTTACCACCCGAGAGAGATGTTGAGTTTTCAATCGAACTGCTTTTAGGAGTGGAGACAGTTTCTATTCCACCCTATTGAAAGACACCTGCAGAAATCCAATAACTAAGGGTTCAGTTAGAGTAATTGGAGTGTATGACTTTTATACATCCTATTAAATCACGTTGGGGATCTCTGGTGTTGTTTTCTAAGAAGGATGATAGATCACTGAGGCTATGTGTCGATTATAGGAAGTTGAACTAGATGGAAGTTATGAACTGATACCCACTTCCTATAATCGACGACCTGTCCGATCATATCAGAGGTTCTGCAATGTTTTTTAATATCTATTTGAGATCAAGAAACCATCATTTGAGGGTGAGACCTTCTGACATGCACCTAACATATTTTCAAAGCAGGTATGGGTATTATGAATTTTTGGTGATACCATTTGGATTGACCAATGCACCAGTGGTGTTCATAGCCTTGATGAATTGGATATTCCACCTATATCTGGATTAGTTTGTAGTTATCTTCATTGATGACATCTTGGTGCACTCTAGAACTCGTGACGATCATGCCAAACATCTTGACATAGTCTTGAGTACACTAAGAGAGCATAGGATTTACGCCAAGATATCAAAATGTCAGTTTTGGAATGACGAGGTGAAATTTTTGGGACACATAATTTATGATTCAGGTGTTTTGGTGGATCCATAAAAGGTGAAGGCTGTGGTATCTTGGGAGCAGCATAAGAACTTCTCTAATATTCAGAGTTTTATAGGTTTGGCAGTTATTACCAAAGGTTTATTAGAGATTTATCATGTTTGGAAGTGCTTCTCACAGGCCTAACCAAGAAGGGAATTAAGTTTGATTGGTTAGAGGCTTGTGAGAATGCTTTTTAGGAGCTGAAAAAGCAGTTGATAACCACACTGATTTTGATCTTACCCGAACCAGGTAAGAAGTATACCTTTGTTCTACAATGTGTCTAGTGTTGGAATTGGGGTAGTGTTGATGCAAGATGATCGAGTTTTAGCATATGGTTTGAGATAGTTGGGTCCACATGAAAGGAATTATAGAGCTAGCTGTTATGGTTCATGCCTTAAAATGTTGGAGGCAATACTTATTGGGAGATCCCATTATGGTGTTTACTGTAACAACCCAAACTTTTATTAATGGAAATTCTACTTGACCTAATTAAATGTATTATTATGTGAAATGGTTATATAACATATTAACTTCTTTGGTTTTATATTTTTGGATTTTAAAATACCGTTAATAATTGTGACCGTTTCTAATATAACCGTTAAAATGTGATCACATGATTAGTATAAATATAGAGCTTTAACAAATCCAATTTACTCAGAAAAAGGAAGTGATGGCCTCATCCAGTAGAATTTCCCTGTATGAAGACCATTTTTTGGAGCTCATAAAAGATGTGGCATCATTGGGCTTCACTCTTGACCAATCCCAATTCGAGATTCAGCACGTTAAGCTCAAACGGAACCGCCTACAGGAGAAGTAGAAGTTAACAGAGATTACCACCCGAGCGATGTTATCCGAGCCACCCCAAGAGTCTATCACCATCACACACCTTACCCTTTGATCTTATGTGGGTGTTATAAGGTATTATGTAATAATTCCCTAGCACTATGCACATTTTTTTGTATAGAGAATATACATTCATTTTATTATTGTTACTTTGTAAAGAACAAATAGTATTTTTTAGTTAATATTCAATTATGAAATCTATTTTGATGAATTAATGGATTTTTGAATTAAATAAAATTTTAATAAAATATTATTACTAAATTAATTTTTATTAAATTTAACTAACCATATAACTACTATGAATACAATTGTGATTTTTATTAAGGTTTGAAAGCTGTTTTTGTCAAAAACCCATGAATTTTTGATAAATATCAGTTTTTATTTTAAAATTAAAAATTCAAATATTTAGAAAATTATTTAGAAAAAATGAATATTATTTTTGGAATCCGTATTTTGAAATTATCCAATGGTAAATTTTTCATAATTTTCTGAGATAATTGATTTTTTGGGTAAAAATTAAACACTGTTTAAATATATAATGAGTTTTATGACATAATAATGACCCAATAGTGCTGTAATAAAATACTATAAACATTATTTTAGGGCATTATATTTTTTAACATTAAAAAATACGATTTTAGGTTTGTTTTATTTATTTTATAAAGCCATAGTGGACCCTCCAAGACTTATAAAACATTTTAGTTTTTTTAAATTGATTTCCTTGAGAGTGTGACTCACCTCTACATAAGAAACCCTATTATTTTAAGAATTTATGACATTGGACTTATAAAATATATTTTTTCAATTCCATTTTAAAATAACCATAGGAAAAAACCATGGGATGGTTTGTGGTTTTGATTAGTTTAATGTTTGGTGTCCCAAACCTAAATAATAAAAAATTCCCTCTCCTTTCCTATATTAACCCACCCAAGATCCCACTTTCTCTTCACTCAAAGCCTTTGAAGTTTTTCAAAAATCTTACCTCATCTCTCTAGAATCCTCCCAAGGTGCTCCAAGCTCCCAAGAATCCTCTATCAAGCCTCTCCCAAGCCTTTGGGATCACACTTCCAAGTAAGGGATTCCTTCCTTTCTCATTTTATCCAAGTTTATTAATATTGTTATGCCCTTTTATTTTAGATTATAAATGTTGGGGTATGATTTTTCACCTCCCCCATAATTAAATTTTTATGTTTTTATGATTATATATCCCTTTATCTCTCATTAATTCCCCCCATGCACACCCATTATCATGCCAAAATTCAGTAAGGAATTTCTCTCTCTTCATTTACATTCTAACAATTATTTTGTATTATGAATCTAAATTCCATCACTTATATTGGGAAATGTATATATATGACCCCCTTACTATCCATTTCATTTAAATATGATGATAAACCCATTTATCTCTCATTAACCATTTTTATGAATTCTTATGTCATGCTGTTATGCTGCAGAAATTGCACCGCGATTTTCCAAGACAAAGTCATTGTGTTGTGAATTCCATGACCATTTCTCTATCAAGGATATTCACCTTTATGCACATTTACTTATTTATTATAGAGTTTCATGTATTAATTCCACATTTTTTTATTGTGGAATAAATTATTATGTTTAATGAATCCATGTTGTATGATCCATGTGGCACACAAATGCATGAAATAAAATGTTTAAGAAGGGTGCGCCCTGATAGTGCTCCAATGCATTGGGTATAGATTGGTATCATGATACGTTAAGTTCAATTAGGGTTTACTCATGATAATTCAAGTGAAATGAGGGTTTACTCATTCTACATGTGCAATGATCTTTGGATCATGCTAATACCATGTTAAGTGTTGTTGCCACATTCCTATGTTATGATAATCATGCTATATCATGCCTTTATGTTCATGTTTCTCTTGTTATCAATTGATATGCCTATTTCCTAACATGTATTTTAATATTCATGTTATGCCTTGTTTACTCCCTTAATGGGATTTATAGATCACCCTTTTCTTTTTCATGTCCTTAGGTTATCCCATGCAATGCTAAGTACAAGGGAATATAGTTGTCATGTAAAGGAAGTTTTCAATAAAGATGTTGTGTTTCATATTTTAATTCATTATGTAATGTTCCTAAGCCCCAAAGACACTAGAACTCTCAATATTTTATGTTGTATCAAGTAAATATTCTATGTAATAAATCATTTTTAAGTGTGTAATACAAACCAGCGTTGTTATAGTTGGTATCAGAGGATAGGTTTAGTTATTTTTGGGATTAGGATTAGAAAAATCTAGTGAAGCCTTAGAGATAAGACTAAGTATAATAAAGACATCCATAAATTTTTGTGAGTATTGAGTAAGTGGTTTATCAATAAAATACATCTATGTCTTGATATGAGCTGGTAGAGGTGGCTCTTGCATAGATGTACCTAGGAGTGAAAACTACGACAACGAGTTTGGGGCTTGACCCAGGGTATCCTGGTACACGACAACAGGGCTTGCTGCACTCTTGGTTATAGCACTCCTGGGGGATTTTCTTTGGCATATTCACAATATTAGTATGAAAAATTATTAAGGTAATTAAAAAATATTCTCCTAATAATATATGTTAGAAAGTAGATCATTGATAACATAGATTGAAGCCTATAGATTCATAAGTTAAGGAAATAAAAGTTATTTCTATGTCATCCTTTTTGACCTTGGATTACCCTTTATGTGTTACCCCTAACTTTCCTTTTATTCCAGCCAATGGATAGTAATAGGAGGACTTGGGCTAACAACCGATGCGAAGATCAATGTGATGACTGTTCTATTGGGATGCTCAATCTGATGGGAGAATAATCACAAAATTTGTCATGATACTCTCTTAGTTAACTCATGATTTGAATAGAAACATGCATAAAGATGAATGTTCAACCACCCTAATAAATAACAAGTCTCTATTGAGAGATTTATGAGACAAAGGCCTCCCACTTTTAATAGATCATTTGATCCCTCAATCACTGAACAATGGACCAAATCCATTGAAGAGAACTTCTCCATACTTCAATGTTTAGAACAAGGGAAGGTTCTTCTGTATTCTTATCGTATAGAGGGTGAAGCTGATCAATGGTTAACACTGATCAAAAATACAAAGCCTGAGGAGGAGATTAAGGCATTGAAATAGAAGAATTTATGAAAAATGTTTTTTGATAAATATTTTCCTCGCACCCTTCAGCTTAATATGGAAAGGTACTTCCTTTCCCTCAAGAAACAATATGATGAATCCATTGGAGAATATGAGGAATATTTCACAAGGCTTGCACGATACACCTATAGCTTTATCGTTACCCCTGAATACAAGGTTGGATGCTTCTTTGGTGGGCTGAAACCTATCACATGGAAAGACCTGGATATCCGTGACTTTGAAAACTATGAGGAACTTTTTTGATGTTCCCTCAAGGTCAAAATGGAGATCAGAGAATATCAGGGGTATCATGGGGATAAGAAGCATAAGGTGGAATTCAATTCTGGAAGTCCAATGGATAAATCCAATGGTGCTAAGAAAATACAGTACCCCACTATCAAAAGGTGTGGAAAGAAGCACCCTGGAAATTTCCTGAATGGGATGAGGAAATGCTTTAGGTGTGAAAGAGAAGGGTACCTAGACATTAACTACTGATAAGAAAAACCCATAGCTGTGAAAAATTATAGGACCGCTCCATTCAACTCTCAATGCATTGTTCATTGCTTCAACTACCAAGAACTAGAGAACCTTGTAAATCAGTTCCCTAAGCCAAGGGTTTTTGGAGGCAACCAATAACCTCCAAGGTAGAAAAAGAGAGATTTTTCCATCACTACCATAGAAGTGAACCCCGACAATGAAGTGGTGAAAGGTACACTAGTTATTCATTCAAGAATAGAGAACCTAATTTTTTATTTCATTTATACGCATTCTTTTATATCCCAAATGTTTAGTAGAACAATCCCAACACCACCACAAATCATGGAAGTAAAGATGTTGTGTGTATGAAAAATGGGGAAATCATTGAATCCCATGAATATAACTCCTACCATGTCATAATTTGTGGATTGAGCTTCCCATAGAACCTCTTAATACTCCATATGGTGGAATTTGATGAAATTATTGGTATGGATTGGATTTACCTATTTAGAGCCAATATAAATTTCTATGAGAGGCAAATCACTCTCTATATATAGAATCAACCCCTAATTCTATAAAAATGAAAGGTGGAAGATGAATATTCTTTAGCACCATCATCTCAAGCATGGATATTACTTCTCTATGAGCATGCATATCTGACTTATATGATTGAGTCTAGGGAATAAACCATCCTTGAATACATGAATATTGTGATGAAATTTTCTAAAGTGTTTCTAGAGGAATTGCCTGGTCATCCTCCTGGAAGAGATGTTGAATTCTCAATTGAACTTATACCTTGGGTGTTACCAATATCCAATAATCCTTATAGAATAGCTATTGTGGATCTTGAGGAGATGAATAAACAACTACATGAGAATCTAGATAAAGGGTTTATATTCCCAAGTGCTTCACCATGAAGTTCCCTAGTCCTCTTCATCAAGAAGAAGTATGGGTCAATGAACCTTTACACTGATTATCATGATCTCAACAAAATCAAAATAAATAAAAAGTATCCTCTTCCATGAATTTATGACTTGTTCAATCAGTTATGTGGAGCACAATACTTTTCCAAGGTGGACTTGCAGTCTAGATATTTCCAAGTAAGGATGAATAAGGAGGATATCCCCAAGATTGCTTTTTGTACAAGATACAAGATACGAGCACTATGAATTCATAGTAATGCCTTTCGGACTCACTAATTCTCTAGAAATATTCATGGACTTGATGAATACAGTCTTTAGATATTACCATAAAAAATTTGTGGTAGTATTTATAGATGATATTATAATATACTCCAAAACCAAGGAGAATCATGGGGAGCATCTAATAACCGCACTAGAGACCTTGAAAAAGGAGAATCTACATGAAAAGTACAGAAAGTGTGAGTTCTAGTTGAAGGAGGTATCATTCTTGGGTCACATCATCACAAGAAATGGGATATCTATGGATCCCTCAAAGATAGCTGCAATTGAGGGATGACTAAGGCCAACATTGGTAATAGATATCCATAGCTTCTTGGGGTTAGCTGGATATTATCGCCGATTTGTGAGAAATTTATCATGATTTTCCAACCCTCTTACCAAGCTAACTCAGAAGGTAGTAATGTTTTATTGGAGTGATGAATGCATGGAGAGATTCGAGGAGTTGAAAATGAGGCTTATCACTACTCCCGTGATCACATTACCCACAAGTGGAGAACTTTTTGTGGTATTTAGTGATGGTTCGAAGAAGGGACTAGGTTGTGTGTTGATATATAATGACAAAGTAATTGCCTATGCTTCAAGGTAATTGAAAGTTCATGAGTAAAGATATCCAACACATGATCTGAAGTTGGCTGTGGTGATCTTCAATTTAAAAATTTAGCGTCATTATCTCTTTGGGGAGAAGTGTAAAATATACACGGATCACAAAATCCTCAAGTATATATTCACACAGAAATAGTTGAACATGTGCCAACAAATATGTTTAGAGATGATCAAAGACTATAACTGCTCAATCCATTACCACCCTAGGAAAGCGAACAAGGTAGAAGATGCTCTAAGTAGAAAGGACCTAGAAATTCTATCATTGATGAGAATTGAAAATGATCCAATCTTTTTATATTTGATGAAGATTGACATGGGAATCATAAATAAGGTAACATCACCAATAATTTCACAAATGATTGCTCAACTGTATCTTTTGGAAAGGATAAAGTATTCTCAAAAGGATGATGTGGGAATTAAAAAGGTGGAAACGATCTTAAAAGGGAAATCCTCAAAGTTCAGTGTTAATGAAGAAGGAATTGTGACATTTGAGAAAAGACTATGTGTTCCATCAAGTCCATAACAGAAGAAAGAACTTTTAGATGATGCACATAGTTCAAATTTATCCATTCACCCAAGAAACACTAAGGTGTATCGATATCTACAAGAGTATTATTGATGGGATAACATGAATAAGGATATCACTGAGTATATATCAAAGTGCCTCGTATTTCATCAATTGAAGTCTAAGAGGTAGAAGTCTAAGGGGACGATGAAACCATTACCCATACCAACATGAAAATAGAAGAAAATCACCATAGACTTTGTAACCAGGCTTTTCAAGACATTCAAAGGAAACAAGTGTATCTAGGTTGTTGTGGATCATCTTACAAAGACTGCACACTTCATTTCAATTCAAGAGGATTTCTCACTAGATCAACTGATACAGATATACATCATAGACGTGGTAAGGCTTCATGGAGTACCTCTATCTATTGTATCTGATCGAGATCCAAGATTGACCTCTAAGTTTTAGAAGAGTCTCCAACATGCTCTGAATACTGAGCTGAACTTCAGTACGACTTATCATCCTCAAACTGATGGCCAATCTGAGAAAAATATCCAGACACTAGTGGACATGTTGAGAGTGTTATAAATGGACTTCAAAGGAGGATGGGTTCAACATCTTCCTCTGGTTGAGTTCTCTTATAACAACCATTTCCACTCAATCATCCAAATGACTCCTTATGAATCCCTATATGGGAAGATGTGCAGAACACCAACATGTTGGGATGATTTTGGGGAGGGAAAACTCCTAGGTCTGGAAATGATAGAAGAAATGGTGGATAAGGTTAAGACCATCCAACAACATATTAAAGCTACCCAGAGTTGACAAAAAGATATGCTGATAATCATCGACGAGACCTAGAGTTTGATGTCAAAGACATGTTATTCCCCCACATATCACTGTGGAAGAGAGTTATGAGATTTGGGAAGAAGGGAAAGCTTAGTCCAAGGAACATTGGGCATTTTGAGATCCTTGATCGCATAAGAGAAATTTCCGATCGACTAGAACTCTCATTGAACCTATCTCAAGTGCAAGATGTATTCCATGTAACACTCTTGATAAATTACATACTTGAACCATCGCATGTACTCAATCCATAGGTGGTACCTTTGGAGAATGACCTCTCCTATAAAGAGAATCTGGTGAAGATATTAAATATTGGAGAAAAAATTCTACAAAATAAGAGAAATCCCCTCGTCAAAGTGTTTTGGAAAAACAAAAAGTTTGAAGAAGCAACGTGGGAATCAGATGAAGTAATGAAGCAGAGTTACCCGCATCTGTTTAGTGTGGGAAAAGGAAATTTTAATGGAGAAATTTCTCAAGGGGGAATATTGTAATGACCCAAACTTTTATTAATGGAAATTCATCTTGATCTAATTAAATGTCTTATTATGTGAAATGTTTATATAACATATACACTTATTTGGTTTTATGTTTTTGTATTTTAAAATACCGATAAGAATTGTGATCGTTGCTAATATAGCCGTTAAAAATTGACCACATGATTAGTATAAATATAGGGCTTTAACAAATCCAATTTACTAAGAAAAAGGAAGCGATGGCCTCATCTAGTAGAATTACCCCGTATGAAGCCCATTTGTCAAAGCTTGGAAAGGAGGTGGCATCATTGAGCTTCGTTCTTGACCAAGCCCAAGCCGAGCTTCAACATGTTATGCTCGAAGAAGTTAATAGAGATTACTACCAGAGTGATGTTATCCGAGCCACCCCAAGAGTTTGTCCCCATCGCACACCTTACCCTTCTGTCTTATGAGGGTGTTATAAGGGGTTATATAACAAGACCATAGCACTATGTACATTATTTTTTATAGAGAATATTTATTCATTTTATTATTGTTACTTTGTAAAGTACAAATAGTATTTTTTAGTTAATATACAATTAAGAAATATATTTTGATGAATTAATGGATTTTTTAATTTTTTAATATTTTAATAAAATATTATTACTAAATTAATTTTTATTAAATATAAATTACCGTATAATTATTATGAATACAATTGTTATTTTTATTATGGTTTGAAAGCTATTTTTGTCAAAACCCATGAATTTTTTATAAATGTCGATTTTTATTTTAAAAGTAAAAATTCCCATTTTTAGAAAATTATATAGATAATATGAATATTATTTTTGGAATCAAGATGTTGAAATTATCCAACAATGAATTTTTCATAATTTTCAGAGACAGTCGAATTTTTGGGTAAAAATAAAATACTGTTTAAATTTATAATGTGTTTTATGACATCATAATGACCCAATAGTGATGTAATAAAATATTATAGAAATTATTTTCGGCCAATATATGTTTTACCGTTAAAATAATGTTATTTTAGGTTTGTTTGACTTATTTTACAAAGCCTTAGTGGACCCTCTAAGACTTATAAAACATTCACTACTACAAAACGAGATTTATCAGTGCTCAAAACGGGCTTTATCAGCACTAAAAAAGCGCTGTAAAGCTCAGCGCTGATAAAGGGGTACTTTATCAGTGCCAAAAAAGTTCTGATAAAGGGAGACTTTATCAGTGCTAAAAATGTGCTGATAAAGGGAGACTATCAGCACTAAAAAGGCGCTGATAAAGGACCCCTTTATCGGCGCGCTTTTAGCGCTGATAAACTGATCCTTTATCAGTGATTTTTTAGCACTGATAAAGGCTGCATTTATCAGTTCTATAAAAGCACTAATAAATGCCCTGTCTACTACAATAAAAAAATCTGCAGCAGCACACCCAAACAACACCTGCAAAAAATTCAGCATCTCAACAAGTATACCCATACAAAATTAACACATAAATCATAAGGTAATTACACCAAGTATACCCATACAACAAGTATACCCATACACCATTAACACATAATTCATAAGTTAATTAAGTACATAAAGAATTCAATTCAAAATTCAGGGGGTTGTGGGGGATATTCAGGGGTTTGGGGTGGCAGTCCAAGGGGGGTAGGGGGTGTCCGGGGGGATGGGGTGTCCGGGGGGATAGGGGTGTCCATGGGGTGGGGGGGGGGGTTTAGGAGGTTGGGGGGCTTTCCAAGGAGGGTGGGGGTGTCCAGGAGGGGGGGGGGGGGGGGTGGGGGGTGTCTAGGTGATGGGGTGGTGTCTAGGAGGGGGGGGGGGGGGTCCAGGGGGTGGGATGGTGTATAGGGTGTTGGGGGGGGGGTTTCCAAGGGGTGGGGGGTGTTCGGGGGGTGGGGGGGGGGAGGTCCATAGGGTTGGTGGGTCTGTCCAAGGGGGTGGGGTGGTGTCCAAGAGGGTGGGGTTGCCGTCCATGGGAGAGGGGGGGGGGTGTCTAGGGGGTGGGGGGTGTCCAAGTGGTGGGGTAGTGTCTAGGAGGGGTGGGGGTGTCGTCCAGGGGGTGGTGGTTGTCCAAAGGGTAAGGGGGTGTCCGGGGGGGAGGGGGGGTGTCCATGGGCGTGTCTAGGGGGGTGGGGGTGTTTAGGGGGTTGGGGGGGATTTCTAGGGGGTGGGGGTTCTCCAGAGGGGTGGGGGTGTCCAGAGGGGTGGGGGTGTCCAGGGGGGTGGGGGTGTCCAGGGGGGTGGGGCCCAGGGGGTTGGTGGGGCTTTCCAAGGGGGGGGGGGTGGTGTCTAAGGGGGTGGGGGTGGGGGTGGCTGTCCATGGGGGTGGGGGTGTCCAGGGGGTGGAGGAGGTGTCCAGGTGGTGGGGTGGTGTCTAGGGGGTTGGGGCGTCCAGGGGTTGGGGAGGCCACATCGTGACTCAGATTGAGATGAGGTTGACTCGTACACGTCGCAAAGGACCCATGGATCATTATACTAATGTATCAACACAATCTGAATGCTTTTGGTTTGATTTGAGTAAGTCAGTTGTTGTTTTCACTTAAAATTATGTCCATTTTAAACAAAAGAGAGACACTTTGAGTGATACCGGCCACACCATGCCTCAGATTGAGGCAGAGTTGACTTGTACACATCACAAAGAACCCATGGATCGTTCTCCTAAAGTATCAACACAAACCAAATGAGTTTGGTCAGATTTTCATAGGTCAGTTGTTGTTTTCACTTAAAACTGTGTCCATTTTAAACAAAAGACAGACACTTTGAGTGATACCGGTCACACTGTGCCTCAGATTGAGGCGGGGTTGACTCGTACATATCACAAAGGACCCATAGACCATTCTCTTAAATTATAAACATAATCCGAATGCATTTTATTGGATTTTTGTATGTCAATTGTTGTTTTCACTTAAAATTGTGTCCATTTTAAACAAAATACAGTCACTTTGAGTGATAACGACCACACCGGTCAGTTGTTGTTTTCACTTAAAATTGTGTCCATTTTAAACAAAAGACAGACACTTTGACTGATACCGGCCACACCATGCCTCATATTGAGGCGGGGTTTACTCATACACGTCCCCAACGTACCCATGGATCGTTATCCTAAAGGATAAACACAATCTGAATGTGTTTGGTCGGATTTCCATACGTTAGTTGTTGTTTTCACTTAAAAATCTGTCCATTTTAAACAAAAGAGAGACACTTTGAGTGATACCGGCCACACCGTGACTCTAATTTAGGCGGTATTGACTTGTACACATCCCCAACGCACCCATGTATCGTTCTCATAAAGTATCAACACAATATGAATGCGTTTGGTCTGATTTCCATACGTTAGTTGTTGTTTTCGCTTAAAAATCTGTCCATTTTAAACAAAAGAGAGAAAATTTGAGTGATACCAGACAAACTATGCCTCTTATTGAGTTAGGGTTTACTCGTACACATCCCCAATGCACCCATGGATTGTTCTCCTAAAGTATCAACACAATACTAATGTGTTTGGTTGGATTTCCGTACATCAGTTGTTGTTTTCACTTAAAAATCTGTCCATTTTAAACAAAAGAGAGACACTTTGAGAGATACCGGCCACACCGTGCCTCGGATTGAGTCAGGGTTGACTCATAAAGGTCCCCAACGCACCCATTAATTTTTCTCCTAAAGGATCAACACAGTCTGATTTCATTTGGTCAGATTTCCATACGTCAGTTGTTGTTTTCACTTAAAATTCTGTCCATTTTAAACAAAAGAGAGACCCTTTGAGTGATACCAGCCACACTGTGCCTTAGATTGAGGCGATGTTGACTCATACATGTCACAATGGACCCATGGATCGTTCTCTTAAATTATCAACACAATAAGAATGAGTTTGGTCATATTTTCGTAGGTTAGTTGTTGTTTTCACTTAAAATTGTGTCCATTTTAAACAAAAGACATACACTTTGAGTGATACCAGTCACACCGTGCCTCAGATTGATGCAGGGTTGACTCGTACACATCAAAAAGAACCCATGGATTTTTATCTTAAAGGATAAACACAATCCTAATTCATTTGGTTGGATTTTCATAGGTCAGTTATTGTTTTCACTTAAAATTGTGTCCATTTTAAACGAAAGATAGACACTTTGAATGATACCGGCCACACCGTGCCTCATATTGATACGGGGTTGACTATTACACATCTCAAAGTACCCATGGATCATTTTACTAAAGGATCAACAAAATATGAATGTTTTTGGTCGGATTTGCGTATGTTAGTTGTTGTTTTCACTTAAAATTTTGTCCATTTTAAACAAAAGAGAGACACTTTGTGTGATACCGGACACACCGTGCCTCATATTGAGGTGGGGTTGACTCGTACACATAAAAAATGACCCATGGATCGTTTTCCTAAGGATAAAAACAATCTGAATTCATTTTGTTGGATTTTCGTAGTTCAGTTGTTGTTTTCACTTAAAATTGTGTCCATTTTAAACAAAAGACAGACACTTTGAGTGATACCGGACACACTGTGCCTTAGATTGAGGCATGGTTGACTCGTACACATCGTCAATGCACCAATGGATCATTATCCAAAAGGATAAACATGATAAGAATGAAATTGGTCATATTTCCGTATGTCAGTTTTTGTTTTCAATTAAAAATTTGTCCATTTTAAACAAAATAGAGACACTTTGAGGGATACCGGCCACACCGTTCCTCAAATTGTGGTAGGGTTGACTTGTACAAATCCCCAACTCACCCATGGATCGTTCTCCTAAAGGATCAACATAATCATAATGCATTTGGTTGGATTTTCGTATGTCAGTTGTTGTTTTCACTTAAAATTCTGTCCATTTTAAACAAAAGACATACACTTTGAGTGATACTGGCCACACCGTGCCTCAGATTGAGGCAGGGTTGACTCATAAACATCTCCAATGCATCCATGAATCATTATATTAAAGTATAAACACAATCTGAATGCGTTTGGTCATATTTTCTTAGGTCAGTTGTTGTTTTCACTTAAAATTGTGTCCTTTTTAAACAAAAGACAGACACTTTGAGTGATACCGGCCAAACTGTGCCTCAGATTAAGACAGGGGTGACTCGTAAACTTCAAAAAGGACCCATAGATCATTATCCTAAAGGATCAACACAATCCAAATGCATTTGGTTGTATTTTCATATGTCAGTTGTTATTTTCACTTAAAATTTTGTCCATTTTAAACAAAAGAGAGACACTTTGAGTGATACCGGCCACACCATGCCTCAGATTGAGGCGGGGTTGACTCTTACACAACACAAAGGACCCATGGATAATTCCACTAAAGGATCAACATAATACTAATGTGTTTGGTTGGATTTTTATAGGTCATTTGTTGTTTTCACTGAAAATTGTGTCCATTTTAAACAAAAGACAGACACTTTGAGTGATACCGGCCACACCATGCTTCCTATTGAGGCGGGGTTGACTCATACACGTCCCCAACACACCCATGGATCGTTCTAATAAAGGATCAACATAATCCAAATGATTTTGGTCAGATTTCCATAGGCCAGTTGTTGTTTTCACTTAAAAATCTGTCCATTTTAAACAAAAGATAGACACTTTGAGTGATACCGACCACAACATGCCTCAGATTGAGGAGGAGTTGACTCATACACATCCCCAACTCACCCATGGATTTTTATCCTAAAGGATCAACACAATCCGAATGCGCTTGTTCTAATTTCCATACGTCAGTTATTGTATTCACTTAAAATTCTGTCCATTTTAAACAAAAGACAGACAATTTGAGTGATATCGACCACATCGTGCCTCGGATTGAGGTGATGTTGACTCGTACATGTTCCCAGCGCACCCATGGAACGTTCTACTAAAGAATAAACCCAATACGAATGCGTTTGGTTGTAGTTCCATACATTAGTTGTTGTTTTCACTTAAAATTCTGTCCATTTTAAACAAAAGACAGACACTTTGAGTGATACCGACTACACTATGCCTCATATTGAGGTGGGGTTGACTCGTACACATCCCAAATACACCCATGGATCATTATCATAAAGTATCAACACAATACAAATGCGTTTGGTTGGATTTACATACGTCAGTTGTTATTTTCACTTAAAAATTTGTCCATTTTAAATAAAAGAGAAACACTTTGAGTGATTCATAATTCTTGCATGTTTCTGGTGCATATCATCTATTAAAATGGGAAAATGAATCATGTAGAAAATATTTTTTATTTAATAACAATTAAAATTTTCCTACAAACATTTATATACAACAATTTTTCATCTTTTGATCCCCTTAACCCCTCTAAAAAATGACCGCCAATTGTACACGTCCCCAAGTCAGATCTTCATGCTATTTGTGTACAATCTGCCATCAGGTATGAAGCCCACTCGAATCTAAACAAATCTATATCATCTTGTGAGTATGAGGCTTTTCATAAGTTAGAGTAGTACTGAAAAATATAAAAATAAATAATTAATAAATAAATTAAATGAAATAGTAGTTGTTTTAAAAAATACCTCTTTAGGGATGCTATTTTGTTGATGAAAAATGATATCTTTCATAAATTTACAAACATAATAACCACAGTCATTATCATTTGTTTGTTTCGGACACTACAAAAAAATTTATCATTAGAAGAATAAGTAACTTGTGTTGAGATGTGTTTGAATAGTGAAATTTTATTATATATACCCTGATATTTGTCCAGACGTAGTACTTTCTCGCCTCCTTATGCTTATCCCCTATCCTCATTCATTTTTTTAGATGATAATGATACACCACCCTATCCTAAAAAAATCCTCAGTAAAATATAATATAAATTATATTACTTGATGTTTAGACCCAAAACGTAGGATGTAGTGTCTTACAGATTCACAAAATCCATCATGTGTGGTCGGTTTGATGGATATCCGTGCTTTGAATCCAGAAAATAAATCTTTGGAGTTTCCAAGTTCACCGCAATTAGAATCCATTGTTTCCTAAAAACACAAAAAGGAATAATTAATAAAATAAGTGAAAATATTGTTGATATGATTTAATTGTAGAGTTTTACCCTGGCATGGTTGGTATTAGGAAGAGTCTGTCATCTGCAATATTGCTTTCAAATGTTTTCAGCAAGCCGTTCACTATTTTATTCTTTTTTGATGGATCTAATTTTGTTAGATTGTTGATGTGCTATGAGGACTAATGAGTCCAAATTTTGGCTCATGGGAAAATTCCTTCAACTATTTTTCATATATACGTCGGTCAACAATATAAAATTCATTTAGTTGAAATTTTCACATTAGATCAGCTTTTATAAATCAATTCATGAAAAAATACCTCTTATATATATTTACAACTATGACACATAGCCAACTATTTTCAAGGATCTCATTTGCATTTTCAGCAGCAATGAAATCTTGACTTTCCTCTCCATTTATATTATTTTTGAAAACCACTATATGAATATTACCACCTCTTAGCTTCGTATCCACATGAGTCTTCAATGCTAGTAAATGTGGATAGAGAACAGGTGGTGTTATTGTGCTTTCTGTAGCTCCTTGGGATCGGTTGGTCGATCCTTTAGATGGTTTTGAGCTGACGTTCTTCACTCCCTTCCCTTTCTCCGTCTATAATAACATTCATTGGTTCAGACCCTTTTTTCATTAATTATTAAAGGTTTATCTTGAAAAAAAAGGAAATAAATACCTCTTTGTCTGCATGTACTCTTACAAGTTGTGACGGACAGACAATGAATGTCCCAATAGATTTTTCGACCATATGAATATCATCATCGTCAAGTGGAATAGGTAGCTCTACATTTGGCTCATGAGCTACAGTAATCGTCACTTTTAGATGATCTTTTGGAAGTGGTCTATTATATAGCGTGTCATCTGGGATGTTAAACACTGTATCCCTCACTATAAAGTGATAGGTGGGTGTTGACAGATATAAATAAAAATCATTATCACCCTATAGAAGATCAGTACAGGGAAAATATCAGTGTTTGTCTAATTCACATTTCATGGGAACAATTATTAGAATATGGATTACGACGGCTAAGACAACTTTTTAAGGGGGAATGGCTCGCCTCAAAGCTAGTGGGGGGTGGGGCGGGATCTTCACGCACCGGTTGTTCCTGATTTTTGTCTTCTCCTCGCTTCCCACCCATAAAGGTTACTAGCAACTCTCCCTGCCATTGCAATTGTTCTTCAAGAGTTGCAAGTCTTTCGCTCATTTGTTTCAATTTTTCATCTCTATTATCCGTTTTTCTTCTTCTCAAAATATACTCGGGGTGTCACCCCAAACCCCGCACCTCTGACACGACTGTATTGTTCTGACTGCTTCAAAGCCGTCAATAATAGGTCTACATCTGCTACAAGAGTAGCTGATTCCTGTGATTATCGAATATAAGTGTAGGTTCCGGGCGCAGTGGAAGCACATTGGTGGGTTTTCCCAACTTTAATTTTAGCGTTAAACAATATTCAAACCGAAATCCGTCACGATATAAAATACCGGATCTTTGAAATAGAACGAACAACGAAAAACAAAAGAGGGAATCCCGAAACCATAGAGATAGGATCATCATATGTTGGCTATAATTAATTTAATTAATTCACAAGAATTACCTTGGTGGAATTCTTTCTTCGTTGATGTGTCCGGTCATGATTCGGTGATCCATCATTTCATCGTAGAATCCAAGTGTAGGATTCCTCTAGCAGTGATCCATACGTGTGCCACATATCTCTGGACGTCGCCGAAGGGATCTTCGGGTTCTAGCGTGGAAGAAACTTCACTTGCGATGTCCGCCTTCGATCGTCTTGATCTCTCGGTCTTGAGAGTGTTCTTGGAGGAAGGAGTTCTTTCGGCCATGAAATAATTCTCCAGAATTGTTGTCCACAACGATTGAGGAAAAGTATTGGGGTTTTGAGGATATTTATAATCGGGTTTGAGGTTATAGAGTTATGACAATAAATAAATGCGTTACACATTTTATTTATTTCATTAACTCTTATTGAAAACCCCCATGTCAAATTATTAATTACTTGACATGCGCCCACACTGATTATAATAAATATCATTTAATAAAACAATATTATATCCTCAAAATCCCGACTGGAAAAACTACACGGCATGTAATCATTAATACACGACATGTACTTGTTTTCCATAAAACTACACGGCATGTATATTTAATATACACGATGTGTAGTTTTATTTTCCACTTTCCTTTATTTCCTCCACCACATTTATTAGTCCTTAAGCAATGACTATTTATTTCCTAATTAAATGTAACTGCATTAATCGCTAATAAATGTATTATTTCTCCCACAATATATTCTCTCGAATAACTAGTGTCAAAATAAATGAAACCAGGAATCCATAAATAATTATTAAACCACAGTCGGGAATAATATTTATTTAACTTGTTAAATTAATATTTAACTGAGATACATGGACACACTTAGTGTGTGACCCTCTAGGCCCCTTTCTCAGTGGAATTAGGTGGAGCCTGCCTAAAGTCCAAGGTCAGCGTCTAGCAACACGCCAAGGCACCAATAGAGAAAGAAGTTAACACCACAATGATGTGTCACATCATACGAATGCTTACCGTGTAATATAATCCCTTTGCCTCAGTATCTATAATCAAGCAGTTTGCATGATAGTGCCATCAACCTATGTGCTCGATTATTCTTTCTTTGAATTTCCGGAATTGAACTCACTAATACTTTACCATGGACATGGATTTATTTAGGCTATATCAATTCCATCAAAGGTACTAAGATATCTACTTATGTTATGGAACAAAAGGGAAAAATCCATTCTCGCATTATCTATTAATGTAGTATTACTCGTGAAACACCCAACGTATCCTACCTCACTGCGAATAGTGTGTCGTCACAGTTTTCATAAATACATCTAAGTGAACGAGTTGTAATATCGATTAATAATAATCTTAAAGTCTAAGGACCAATACACACATCCATAGATAAAAACATCCAATGACACTATGAAATTTGGATTTCCTACTGGCGGGTCTCGTTCTCATAATATCCTCATGGATATTACCAAGGGCGCACACCATGAGAAGGTGCCTCAAAGTTTTATGAGTCCTCACCCCGAATGGTCTGTATTATTTGTGTCCCTCAAATAACATCAT
Source organism: Viscum album (assembly GCA_963277665.1). Classification (NCBI taxonomy): domain Eukaryota; kingdom Viridiplantae; phylum Streptophyta; class Magnoliopsida; order Santalales; family Viscaceae; genus Viscum; species Viscum album. The sequence goes on from OY728134.1 coordinate 426,608,457, forward strand.
CCAGCCATAGAAAATATATTCAAGAACAGTGTTATGACACTTCTGGGTTCTCATCATAGCAGGGATCCACTAAGACCCATTAATGAAACATCTGTCCTTAGGACATTATCACATGAATTTTCATGCAGAAGAATAATCAATATGCGATAAGGTATTTATTAATGAATAAAGTACAAAGTAGTTTGTTCTAGGCCAGAAAATCCAACAAACCCCCACTTGGACTAGATCCAACTGCTAACAACCTTTAACCCGCTAGCGGTCACATGATATTCATGCTTCTGCTGAGATAGACCTTTAGTCATGGGGTCCACCACGTTCTCTTCCATGGACACTCTGCTCACTGAAACTTCACACCTTTGATAGAAATACCTCAAGAGGTGATACTTTCGGAGTATATGATTTGTCCATTGATGTGACCTTGGTTCTTTCGCAAGAGCCACCGCTGTAGTATATCACAATACAATGTAATGGGATCTTTACTGCTAAGCACCACATCGAGCTCCTGGAAAAAGTTCTGAATCCAGACGGCTTCCTTGGCTGCATCAGAAGCCGCTATATATTTATACTACACTGTATAATTAGCAACAACTGGCTGCTTTGAACTCTTCCATCTCACAGCTCCTCTATTGAGATAGAAAACATATCCAGATTACAACTTCAGATCGTTCTGATCTGTCTAAACACCAGCATCAACATACCCTTTGATGACAAGATCCTCGTCTCCTCCATACACCAGGAACATATCCTTAGTTCTTCTCATATACTTAAGTATAGTCTTAATATCATTCCAATGTTGTTCTCCTGGATCTGCTTGATATCTGCCTACCATGCTCAGTGCATAGGCAACATCAAGCCTGGTACATAACATGGAATACATGATAGATCCTATAGCCGAAGTGTATGGGATCTTACTCATTCTATCTTTCTCTTGTTGTGTATGAGGACACATTTTCATAGAAATATGTAGGCCATGTGACACTGGAACTAATCCCCTCTTGGATTGTTCCATACTAAATCTCTTTAGTATCTGGTCAATGTATGTACCCTTGTTGATGCTCCTTTCCTCACAGAATCTAATGATTGGAAAAGGGGAATATCTAAGCTCAAAGTGATTCAACCTCTCAACAAATATGAAAAATTGACAAAGGAATGAATAAGAAGAGCATTTCACAAGGGTCACACAAGTTCTACAATGGTCGCGCAAGTACACGTGCGCGCCGAAGTTGGTCGCGCAAGTCACTTGCGTGCCCTAGGTGATAACCGCCCAGGGTCTTCTCCAGCATGTAAATAGACCCTGTGGGCCCCCCATTACGGGAGGAATTTTTTCCAGAATTCAGATACAGAGCTCTGAACGCCCAAGTCTCTTCTTCAGGTCTTCTGAGAAATTATAAGGTAATTCTTTACCTAGAATGGAAGGTCTAAACAGGAGGAGTAAGGTCTAAGTGTTAGAATTCACTAACACTTGCACACCTAAGTGTTTTACCCTTAAGGGAAATAAACACACTTACGTGCCGCCTTACTTATTCACCATAACATGCACGCCATCTTCTGGAAAGCCTCTAGGGATGATTCTAAAGGCTTTGATCAAGGATCGCCCAAATATTACTCTAAGGTATGAAAATCGTGCAAGTACCCATGTACCGTGCAGGTATACCTATGCGACCAGGACTTGCGCACCCACGCAGTACCTGCACGCCTACTAGGACATGTGCGCCCCTACCTTTTTGGGTGCCTTTTCCTCCCATTTCACCCCTCTTATGTCATTCCACCTCTCCTATTCAAAATTCAGTCTTCAAAACACTCTTCAAATCCATTTATGGCATGATTTATTGATTTTACTTCCTTATCTGAAAGGAACTCCATGGAACATCTCTCAAAATAGAGTGATTTACACATCTTTATGTCACTAAAGATTGAGATTTCATTCATTAAACCTCATCCTTTAAGATGAGATAATCCTTAACCTGGGCCTCCTTTTTAGGAGTAAGCCCCAGTCCAAATTCTCATTACTGTGGGCATCCTCTTTAGGAGTAATCCCCAAGTCCTCTAATCTGGGCATCCTCCTTAGGAGTAATCCCCAGCCTTAAAGTTCCCAAATAAGGGCATCCTCCTTAGGAGTAATCCCCAACCATAATTCTCTTAACCTGGGCTTCCTTTTCAAGAGTAAGCCCCAATATCAAATATGCGCCTCCTTTTCAGGAGTAAGCCCCAGTATCAAATATGGTCCTCCTCCTCAGGAGTAAGCCCCAAGTCCCTTTAATTTTCAAATCCCTTTAACTTGGGCCTCCTTTTCAGGAGTAATCCCCAGTCATAATTCACAAATCTGGGCATCCTCCTTAGGAGTAATCCTCAAGTCTTCTTTAACATGTGCCTCTTTTTCAGGAGTAAGTGCCAGTCATAATTCCCACTAATTTTGGGCATCCTCCTCAGGAGTAAGCCCCAAACTTAAAATTCTTAAATATGGGCATCCTCCTTAGGAGAAAGCCCCAGTCTCAAAATTCCCAAATATGGGTATCCTCCTTAGGAGTAAGACCCAACCATAATTCTCTTAACCTGGGCACCCTTTTCAGGAGTAATCCCTAGTCTCAAATATGGGCATCCTCTCTAGGAGTAAGCCCCAACCATAATTCTCTTAACCCGGTACTCCTTTTCAGGAGTAATCCACAGTCTCAAATATGGGCCTCCTCCTCAGGAGTAAGTCCCAAGTCCCTTTAATTTTCAAATACCATTAACCTGGGCCTCCTTTTCAGGAGTAAGCCCCAGTCTTAATTTCCTTTTGATCTGGGCTTCCTTCTCAGGAGTAAAACCCAATCATAAGTCCCCTCTTAACTTGCGCATCATCCTTAGGAGTAAGACCCAAGATTAGAGTATCCAAATCTCCATGAAGAACATATACCTTTATGGACCATGTTCCTTCATTTCCTCCCTAAATTAAATCTTAATCCTCATTTATTTTGGGCAGTCATACACACATAAGCCCCACATCATTGCATCTTTCATGGCACAAATTGTCTGGTTTCACCGATACCTCTTGTTTCTCACACCGATCATGAATCACGTGAGCTTAGAGTGTAAAAGTAATCATGACATCTTTCATGAGCCATCAATCATGAATAAACATCATACTCCCTTACTCGAACTATGTGGGTTCTGATTACTTTTCCAAAACAAAGGATACATAGGTAGCCCATCACCGGGTACGATCCCAACTCTGAAATAATCCATGTAATCCTGAATGACAATAAACATCAAGTGCCTCACTGAATGGATTTAAAGCCAATATGGTCATCATAATGACTAAGAGATTTTTATGTATTTTTAAGGATACCATCAACTAAGAATCTCTAACAAATATAGATGATTCTTCATCGATGAAGAACCTCGAATACATATAAAAGATTCTATAAATTTCCTATGTACCAATTATTGATTGTCAGACTAAAGGAAATCTCATTTTATACTTGGTAATGTAATAAGGATTCACGAACATAACTTAAATCTATAAAGAGAGTCCCAGAGTAGACAATAATTCCCCTCAAAAAGGTGTGATGAGTCCGACTTCCCATCCTCTCGACCAATGAAAATTTCTAAACCTCATCAGTCCACAACTAATGAGCGCCTATGTAACACCCCAAGCTTCCACGATACGCTTCTCTTTCAATAATGCAATAACTTGCATTGTACGCAAGTTCGAGATTCTAACACACAGCGGCCAATAAAAATAGACATTATGAATAGTAATACCCACTATTTGAAATTATATATATTTTATATTTCAAAATTGACTTCATTTTTGGATTTGGAATATCGAAATTATCCTATTTTGAATTTTTTGTATTTTTCTGAGAAATTCCAATTTTTTATGTATAGTGAAAAATACTTAAAAACAAATTTTTTAATCAAAATAATTTATAGTGATAAATTATACTATTTAGTGGTTTTAAAGTATAATTAGAATATATTTTTACCATTTTATCCAATGGTGGTCATTATAATTAATTTCACTTTGAAATTAGACATAAACAATTGTCAATCTTTTGATATATATTGTTTCTTAAAAAACGCTATTTGTTGTGACAGCGGGGATTAATTATAAAATTAATTAATGAAACTTATATGTTTGGAATTTTTTAAAATAGTCATCATTTTTGAATTCGGAATATCAATTATAGCTTAGGGTGAAATTTTGGCATTGTTCTGAAAAACGTCAATTTGTGATGAATAGTGAAACCACTAAGTGGTAGTTAAAAAACTAATTTTTCGTTTAAATGAAACATTACCAATTCTGTGATTTTATTTTCAAAAATCTGTCATACATGGTTTTCATTAGGAAGTAAAATGTGGTTCAATGGGATTAAAATAATTTTTTGGTGAATAGTAACTTTTAAGTTTAATTAATCACGATTAAAGGTAATTAGTGAAATTTAAGGTAAAAATGATATTATAAAAATATAAAAATACCTTTACACTTGTCCTACCCCTATTTGATGAGTCATGGCCGACCACTACAATCCATGGGTCAACTTGGGGACCCCATGGAGCCACTTTGGTAGGAAAATGACATTAAAAACTTTTTATTTAATGTTAAAATAAAAATGTCACAAACATGAGTTGTTTTACTAAAACAATTTTTAAATGGGGTTATAAAAGTCATATGTTTGACTATAAATATTAATTGGAAATCTAAAAATATTTCCTACATCATGATAATTTGTTTATAATTTTCAGACATTAAATAAATTAAATTATTTATGACACCATGATGATGCAGCGATTACCTCATTAATTAACGATTTAAATAAAATAAAAAGATAATGAAAAATTTAAGACTTACACTTGTAAAAAACCTATTGGATGAGTATATTTCGAACCCTTATCACCTTATCCTAGAAATATATAAGTGTGGGACCTTTAAAATCCGAAACTCATTATATAATAAAGTAACATTTCATGACTTTCCAAGAGTGCCCCTCCTCTCCTCTTATAAAAGGCCCCACCACTACCACCTTACTCACACCTTCAAAGCATTTTGGCTCGGCCAAACTCTACCCAAATACTCTCTCAACTTCCCTATCTTACTCCTATAAGCCTCAATTTGGGCAGAATTCTTCCCAAGGAAGCCTTTGACTCAAATCAAAAAAGAGTTACCCGATTTTAAGGTAATGTCTCCTCTTATGTTATTTTGTTTTATTTTGTTTCTCCAAACCCTTAAAATATTTTTATTCCTTTATTTTGTAACAAAACCAGTATCTTCAATATACGAGGATGTTTTTATAAGAATTATTCTAGCTACACTTATAGACACCCACATTTAATGGTTAAAGAACATACTGTTTCTGTGGATGGAAAATTTCTGCCTCACGAAACGATGATTGTTCAACACTCATATAACTCCTTAAAAGGTGGACATTAAGATGTCACTATATTTATATATGATATATAATATGTTTATGTTTTCCTTAAGATTCTGTATTTTTCATTTATGGCATACCTTTATGGTTTCCATTATGGGTAAACGTGATATTTTCATTTTAGGAAGTGTGGACTACCGCCCCCTCAAAGTGATCTGAATCGTTAATTCCATATGTGGGATATATAAAGGATGGAGTAAATGATATTATATATAATATTATACTGGAATTATAATATACCTTTATATCATTATGATTTCATTCCATTAAATACTAAATAGAAATGAAAGTAGCGTTCATGCGTACGTACGGCTTACCGTCTCCATGAACGGTGCATTTCATTTCTTACCTCTAAATGTTATGTAATATTATAAATGAATGTATATAATGGATATATATGATATATATGATATATAAATCATGAATATAATTATGGATATAATAGATATTTTACCACATGAACAAAATGTAATTATAAGAAGTTTATTTTTGACTCAAGTACCTAAGATCGACAAAACGACCGTTATTAACTTAAATAATTACATAATGTTCATAACTTGGTAATAAGTGATATAAAAGGAATAATGAACTTGAAAAAGGTTCTTAATCAAGTATAAATTAACTCTAGTTTATTTTTCATGAGGTTAAATAATGTTCGAGTCAAGTCGGACACGAGGTAATGGAACTTCTTAACCCAATTTCCATTCTTTGGGTTAATCTTCTACTTTCAAGTTATGTCATGATATTATTATGTCATATCTTGTATTTTTACTTTATTTATGTGTACTTATAGTTAATACACATATTAGATCTATTTTATTTTTAAAAAATGTTCTTTGTAAGGGAATTTGTCTCAATCTTCTTTCATTGAGGCATATTTGGTTTTATACACAACTTTCCTTTATACAGTGTATAAGAACCTTTGACTTTTACTTTTATTCAAAATGAATCTTTTTATATGAAGAGTTTTTACTAAACAAAAAAAGGAATGTTTTTTCTTACGTATGCGACGACAATGAATTCCCCACTGCCGTGACCATTATTTGAGTTTTGGCTTCCTTTACAAGCCATAACTTTTTTTTAAAAATGAAAAATAAATATCAAGTTTTAATTTTCTTTTATTTTGGTATTGAAAATGGTTTTGAAAGTGTTTTTATTATATCAATGTGTTGTATTGATATCTTGTGATTGAAATGTGGAAATGTTATGTTTGATTTATGCATGTTTTATGTGATATGATTATGTTATGGTTTAGGATATGTTTAAACCTGTTCATATGAGGAATGCATTGGACTTAATAAGTGAAGGGTGGAGCCCGCTATAGCTTCTCGATGCATTGGTAGGTCTCATGAGACAAAATAGTGTCTTGGCACGAGGCCTTGACAAAATCTTATTTGTGGTCTTGGCACGAGGCCTTGGCTACGTGGTTATGATAGTCTAGCATTATGCATTCCATCATTATGAAAGTGGTTATTGATATTGCATGTGATTAATCGACCGGTAGAATATCCATGTGAATAAGTAAATGGAATTATTTCATTTTACTTTTGCCATATTATACTAAAGTTCAGGTTTAAAAGGCTTTTGTTTTTGTTATACATTGCCTTAAATGTTATGTTTATTTATGAAAGCTTCCGCTATATTTTTATCCTTACTGAGCATCTGAGATCACCCCTTTCAATGTTTTAATTTTTCCAGGATGTGATGAAGTATATTATGAATGACCTGTAGTGATAGTATGAGGGGATATGAAGAAAAGATGTTGTTGTAGTTTTGTTTTACTTTATGATGTAATGTAAGACTTATGAATGTATCTAGTGTTTCCAAGTCTACTAAACTAATTGGTCTTTTGATACTTGATCTTTTGTGATCATTCCAATGTTACGCAATAATGCACCGACTCTGGGTAACTGGGGTCAGGGTGTTACAGTTGGTATCAGAGGAAAATTAGTACTAGCCTTGGAAGCTAGATTTAGATAAACTCTGATTAGAGAACATAGACCTAAGATAAACTTTGAGGATTAATATAGAAGAACATCCTAGAATTTTGGTATTATAGAGATTTTGTGAGTTTTCCGAGAAATACATCCCTGTCTAGATATGAACAGGTAGAGGCGGCTCTGACACAGATGTACCTAGGGGTAAAACCCGAAAACACCACTTTGAGATAGACTCGAACGGGAACTGGTGCACGACAATGGGCCTTGCTGCACTCTTGGTTACGACACTACTGAGGGATATTCTTAGGATAATTCTCATTTTATTTACAAACCATTATGAAAGTTTTATGAGTATATAATTCCTCAAAGAAAACTTCTTTATGATTATGGATTATATCCATAAACCATTCAATTTACGTTAAGTATTTAACAAGTTTAGAATTATTCATTTCAATTCATAAACTAACCTAGTTTATGCCGTTGTATAGAAATGGCGCCCAGTAGAAGGAATGTGAACTCCAACAATACGTATGATACAAAGAGTAGGACAGATCATATATTTCATGGTATTAAGCCAACATTTAGAAGGGAAATAGTCTCCCATGTATTATCAACATATGAAGAAATAGTATCATGTGTTAATAAGATAAGTAAATAATTATCTGAGTCCTATGTATTTGAAGGGAAGAAAGAGAAGAAAAGGATAGAAGAGAGAAATATGGATAAAGGGAAGAGGGAAATGAAGAATTTTCCAATATGTGATAACTGGGGGAAGAAACACCTTGGAACTTGCCTGAAGGGAATGAGAGTTTGTTATAAGTGTGGAGAAAAAGGACACAAAGTGCGTGACTGCAAGGGTAAGAAAAAGGTTTCTACTATACAATGCTTTATCTATAAGGAGTGGGGACACTACGCAAACCAATGTCCAAATCATTAGAGTATGCCCCAAATGATGCTATTGGATAATAATCAAGTTATGATACTACCACAGATGAGGAAGAATGGTTAGAGTTCTTATGTAGTTATTAAAGAATTATGTCATTTGAGTGTTTTATCAATGATGTATTGGTTATAATAGTTTTGGAGTATATAAGGATTGTAATGCGGTACTATTTCATTAAGGACTTGAGATTGTGTGGAACCAAGAAAAGTGACTCAATAACAGGTTAAATTTTTGGAAAATATATGGTTGAGAGAAAGATAAACCATAATATGGTTCTGATACCGAGATAGTGATTTTGGAATAATACATGATTGATTTGGATAAATTATATTGGATATTCTTGACTTCCTTGAAGCTGATTAATGATTTGTATACATTTTGGAATAGAAGGAGTATATCTAGTATTATATAACGAATAAGGGACCATGAATGTAATCAATAAGGATTTATGGTAATTCAGGATGTTGCAGTGTTTTAAAAGAATACATGATGAAGGTATTCACATGTTATTACGCGGTAAAAAGGATCTTCATTGTGTTTACCTTCCTTATAAAATTTGGATTATGAGTTTTGGATAACTATAAAGGTTGGAATGGATTAAGTTTAACTTTGGATAGTATTGTTTAAGGTTAAAACATTTCTGAAGATTATTTTTGGAATATTATAATACTATAGTTTTAGGAAAAGGACAACCTGCAGGTTGGGGGATAACCCGTCGCGTCGGACAAAGCTGCAGGAATCGAACCTACAACCATAGTGCGACAAGACTTTATTAAATACCACTAGCCTACAGGAAGTCCCTGGTTATTACAAAATATGTTCCTTTATGGTATGTGTTAATATTTGGAACCCTATACGATTAGGATAAATATAATATTTTTGAGTTCTATTATGTTTTTGAGTGAAAGATGGGTTTGTGGTAAAAATTTATTAAAGAAAGTATATATGGAAAGTATGTATATTTCCTTACTTTCTTAGTAAATCTCCAAAATAAATTCCTCAATTGTATGAAAGGTAACTTAAAACAAAAACATTGTCGGTTAACTTTTCCTACTGGGGAATCAATGATCGTTTAACCAATCACAAGTTTGTGATTTTCTTGTAGTTAACTTTCTCCTAACCCTATTTTCTACAACTCTCCATCAGACCTTGATGGTTTGTTTTTCCTCCATATCCATATTTTCATAGAATCATAGTATGGGCTATCTCGGGTGACCTTTGTACTTCTCTTTCTTTCTTTTAATGTTATATTTTTATTAACCTTATTTCCGATGTGGGTTATCCACAAAGGTATTTTCTATTTTCAACTTTTTCTTTTTGAAGAACAATTTCAAATTGTGAGGACGCAATTTATTCAAGGAGGGGGGAATGTAACACCCCAAGCTTCTATGATACGCTTCTCATTCAATAATGCAATAACTTGCATTGTACGCAAGTTCGGGATTCTAACACACCGCGACCAATCAAAATAGCCATTATGAATAGTAATACCCACTTTTTGAAATTATATATATTTTATATTTAAAAATGGACTTCATTTTTGGATTCGGAATATCGAAATTATCCTATGTTGAATTTTTGGTATTTTTCTGAGAACTTCCAATTTTTTATGAATAGTGAAAAATACTTAAAAACAATTTTTTTAATCAAAATAATTTATAGTGATAAATTATACTATTGAGTGGTTTTAAAGTATAATTAGAATATATTTTTACCATTTTATCCAATGGTGGTCATTATAATTAATTTCAATTTGAAATTGGACATAAACAATTGTCAATCTTTTGATATATATTGTTTCTTAAAAAATGCTATTTTTTGTGACAGTGGCAATTAATTATAAAATTAATTAATACAACTTATATGTTTGGAATTTTCTAAAATAGAAATCATTTTTGAATTCGGAATATCAATTATGGCTTAGGGTGAAATTTTGGCATTGTTCTGAAAAACGTCAATTTTTGATGAATAGTGAAACCACTAAGTGGTAGTTAAAAAACTAATTTTTCGTTTAAATGAAACATTACCACTTCTGTGATTTGATTTTAAAAAATCAGACATAAATGGTTGTCATTAGGAAGTAAAATGTGGTTTAATGGGATTAAAATAATTTTTTGGTGAATAGTAACTTTTAAGTTTAATTAATCCCGATTAAAGGTAATTAGTGAAATTTAAGGTAAAAATGATATTATAAAAATATGAAAATACCTTTAAACTTGTCCTACCCCTATTGGATGAGTCATGGCCGACCAATACAATCCATGCGTCAACTTGGGGACCCCATGGAGCCACTTTGGTAGGAAAATGACATTAAAAACTTTTTATTTAATGTTAAAATAAAAATGTCACAAACATGAGTTGTTTTACTAAAAAAAATTTTAAATGGGGTTATAAAAGTCATATGTTTGACTATAAATATTCATTAGAAATATAAAAAGATTTCCGACATCATGATAATTTTTTTTATAATTTTTAGACATTAAATAAATTAAATTATTTATGACACCATGATGATGCAACGATTACCTCATTAATTAACGATTTAAATAAAATAAAAAGATAATGAAAAATCTAAGACTTAAACTTGTCAAAAACCTATTGAATGAGTATATTTATAACCCTTATCACCTTATCCTAGAAATATATAAGTTTGGGGACTTTAAAATCCGAAACTCATTATATAATAAAGTAACATTTCATGACTTTCCAAGAGTGCCCCTCCTCTCCTCTTATAAAAGGCCCCACCACTACCACCTTACTCACACCTTCAAATCATTTTGGCTCGGCCAAACTCTGCCCAAATACTCTCTCAACTTCCCTCTCTTACTCCTAGAAGCCTCACTTTGGGCAGAATTCTTCCCATGGAAGCCTTTGGCTCAAATCAAAAAAGAGTTACCCGATTTTAAGGTAATGTCTCCTCTTATGTTATTTTGTTTTATTTTGCTTCTCCAAACCCTTAAAATCTTTTTATTCCTTTATTTTGTAACAAAACCAGTATCTTTAATATACTAGGATGTTTTTATAAGAATTATTCGAGCTACACTTACAGACACCCACATCTAATGGTTAAAGAGAATACTGTTTCTGTGGATGGAAAATTTCTGCCTCACGAAACGATGATTGTTCAACACTCATATAAAACCTTAAAATGTTGACATTAAGATGTCACTATATTTATATATGATATATAATATGTTTATGTTTTCCTTAAGCTTCTGTATTTTTCATTTATGGCATACCTTTATGGTTTCCATTATGGGTAAACGCGATATTTTCATTTTAGGAAGTGCGGACTACCGCCCCCTCAAAGTGATTTGAATCGTTAATGCCATATGTGGGATGTATAAAGGATGGAGTAAATGATATTATATATGATATTATACTGGAATTATAATATACCTTTATATAATTATTATTTCATTCCATTAAATACAAAATAGAAATGAAAGTAGCGTTCATGTGTATGTACGGCTTACCGTCTCCATGAACGGTGCATTTCATTTCTTACCTCTAAATGTTATGTAATATTATAAATGGATGTATATACTGGATATATATGATATATATGATATATAAATCATGAATATAATTATGGATGTAATGGTTATTTTACCACATGAACAAAGTGTAATTATAAGATATTTATTTTTGACTCAAGTACCTAAGATCGACAAAACGACCGCTATTAACTTAAATAATTACATAATGTTCATAACATGGTAATAAGTGATACAAAAGGAATAATGAACTTGAAAAATGTTCTTAATCAAGTATAAATAAACTCTAGTTTATTTTTCAGGAGGTTAAAGAACGTTCGAGTCAAGTCAGACAAGAGGTAAGGGAACTTCTTAACCAAATTTCCATTCTTTGGGTTAATCTTCTACTTTCAAGTTATGTCATGATATTATTATGTCATATCTTATATTTTTACTTTATTTATGTGTACTTATAGTGAATACATATATTAGATCTGTTTTATTTAAAAAAACTGATCTTTGTAAGGGACTTTGTCTCAATCTCCTTTCATTGAGGCATATTTGGTTTTATACCCAACTTTCCTTTATACGGTGTATAAACACCTTTGAATTTTACTTTTATTCAAAATGAATCTTTTTATATGAATCATTTTTACTAAACAACAAAAGGAATGTTTTTTTTTCTTACGTATGCGGTGACAATGAATTCCCCGCTGTCGTGACCATTATTTGAGTTTTGGCGTCCTCTACAAGCCATAACTTTTTTTTAAAATGAAAAATAAATATCAAGTTTTAATTTTCTTTTATTTTGGTATTGAAAATGGTTTTAAAAGTGTTTTTATTATATCAATGTGTTGTATTGATATCTTGTGATTGAAATGTGGAAATGTTATGTTTCCTTTATGCATGTTTTATGTGATATGATTATGTTATGGTTTATGATATGTTTAAACCTGTTCATATGAGGAATGCATTAGACTTAATAAGTGAAGGGTGGAGACCGCTATAACTTCTCGATGCATCGGAAGGTCTCATGAGACAATCTAGTGTCTTGGCACGAGGCCTTGACAAAATCTTATTTGTGGTCTTGGCACGAGGCCTTGGCTACGTGGTTATGATAGTCTGGTATTATGCATTCCATCATTATGAAAGTGGTTATTGATATTGCATGTGATTAGTCGACCGGTAGAATATCCATGTGAATAAGTAAATGGAATTATTTCATTTCACTTTTTCCATATTATGCTAAAGTTCAAGTTTAAAAGGGTTTTGTTTTTGTTATAAATTGCCTTAAATGTTATGTTTATTTATGAAATCTTCCGCTATATTTTTATCCTTACTGAGCATCTGAGCTCACCCCATTCAATGTTTTAATTTTTCCAGGATGTGATGAAGTATATTATGAATGACCTGTAGTGATAGTATGAGGGGATATTAAGACAAGATGTTGTTGTAGTTTTGCTTTACTTTATGATGTAATGTAAGACTTATGAATGTATCTACTGTTTCCAAGTCTACTAAACTAATCGGTCTTTCGATACTTGATCTTTTGTGATCATTCCAATGTTACACAATAATGCACCGACTCTGGGTAACTGGGGTCGGGGTGTTACAGTTGGTATCAGAGGAAAATTAGTACTAACCTTGGAAGATAGATTTAGATAAACTCTGATTAGAGCACATAGACCTAAGATAAACTTTGAGGATTCTTATAGAAGAACATCCTAGAATTTTGTTATTATAGAGATTTTGTGAGTTTTCCGAGAAATACATCCCTGTCTGGATATGAGCAGGTAGAGGCGGCTCTGACACAAATTTACCTAGGGGTAAAACCTGAAAACACCACTTTGAGCTAGACTCGAACAGGAACTGGTGCATGACAACGGGCCTTGCTGCACTCTTGTTTACGACACTACCGAGGGATATTCTTCGGATAATTCTCATTTTATTTACAACCCATTATGAAAGGTTTATGAGTATATAATTCCTCAAAGAAAACTTCTTTATGATTATTTATTATATCCATAAACCATTCAATTTACGTTAAGTATTTTACAAGTTTGGAATTATTCATTTCAATTCATAAACTGACCTAGTTTATGCCGTTGTATAGAAATGGCACCCAGTAGAAGGAATGTGAACTCCAACAATACGTATGATCCAAAGGTTAGGACATATCATATATTTCATGGTATTAATCCAACATTTAGAAGGGAAATAGTCTCCCATGTATTCTCAACATATGAATAAATAGTATCATGTGTTAATAAGATACGTAAAGAATTATCTGAGTCCTATGGATTTGAAGGGAAGAAAGAGAAGAAAAGGATAGAAGAGAGAAAGATGGATAAAGGGAAGAGGGAAATGAATAATTTTCCAATATGTGATAACTGTGGGAAGAAACACCTTGGAACTTGCCTGAAGGGAATGAGAGTTTGTTATAAGTGTGGAGAAAAAGGACACAAAGTGCGTGACTGCAAGGGTAAGAAAAAGGTTTCTACTGTACAATGCTTTATCTGCAAGGAGTGGGGACACTACGCAAACCAATGTCCAAATCATTAGAGTAGGCCCCAAATGATACTATTGGATAATAATCAAGTTATGATACTACCACAGATGAGGAAGAATGATTAGAGTTCTTATTTAGTTATTAAAGAATTATGTCATTTGAGTGTTTTATCAATGATGTATTGGTTATAATAGTTTTGGAGTATATAAGGATTGTAATGCGGTACTATTTCATTAAGGACTTGAGATTGTGTGGAACCAAGAAAAGTGACTCAATAGCAGGTTAAATTTTTGGAAAATATATGGTTGAGAGAAAGATAAACCATAATATGGTTCTGATACCGAGATAGTGATTTTGGAATAATACATGATTGATTTGTATAAATTATATTGGATATTCTTGACTTCCTTGAAGCTAATTAATGATTTGTATACATTTTTGGATAGAAGGAGTATATCTAGTATTATATAAGGAATAAGGGGCCATGAATGTAATCAATAAGGATTTATGGTAATTCAAGATGTTGCAGTGTTTTAAAAGAATACAAGATGAAGGTATTCACATGTTATTACGCGGTAAAAAGGATCTTCATTGTGTTTACCTTCCTTATAAAATTTGGATTATGAGTTTTGGATAACTATAAAGGTTGGAATGGATTAAGTTTAACTTTGGATAGTATTGTTTAAGGTTAAAACATTTCTGAAGAATATTTTTGGAATATTATAATACTATAGTTTTAGGAAAAGGACAACCTGCAGGTTGGGGGATAACCCGTCGCGTTGGGCAAAGCTACAGGAATCAAACCCACAACCATAGTGTGACAGGACTTTATTAAATACCACTAGCCTACAGGAAGTCCCTGGTTATTACAAAATATGTTCCTTCATGGTATGTGTTAATATTTGGAACCCTATACGATTAGGATAAATATAAAATTTTTGAGTTCTATTATTTTTTTGAGTGAAAGATGTGTTTGTGGTAAAAATTTATTAAAGAAAGTCTATATGGAAAGTATGTATATTTCCTTACTTTCTTAGTAAATCTCCAAAATAAATTCCTCAATTGTATGAAAGGTAACTTAAAACAAAAACGTTGTCGGTTAACTTTTCCTATTGGGGAATCAATGATCGTTTAACCAATCACAAGTTTGTGATTTTCTTGTAGTTAACTTTCTCCTAACCCTATTTTCTACAACTCTCCATCAGACCTTGATGGTTTTTTTCCTCCATATCCATATTTTCATATAATCATAGTATGAGCTATCTCGGGAGACCTTTGTACTTCTCTTTCTTTCTTTTAAAGTTATATTTTTATTAACCTTATTTCCGATGTGGGTTATCCACAAAGGTATTTTCTTTTTTCAACCTTTTCTTTTTGAAGAACAATTTCAAATTGCTAGGACGCAATTTATTCAAGGAGGGGAGAATGTAACACCCCAAGCTTCTATTATACGCTTCTCATTCAATAATGCAATAGCTTGCATTGTACGCAAGTTCGAGATTCTAACACACCGCGACCAATCAAAATAGCCATTATGAATAGTAATACCCACCTTTTGAAATTATATATATTTTATATTTCAAAATGGAATTCATTTTTGGATTGGGAATATCAAAATTAGCCTATGTTGAATTTTTGGTATTTTTCTGAGAACTTCCAATTTTTTATGAATTGTGAAAAATACTAAAAAACAAATTTTTTAATCAAAATAATTTATAGTGATAAATTATACTATTGAGTGTTTTTAAAGTATAATTAGAATATATTTTTACCATTTTATCCAATGGTGGCAATTATAATTAATTTCAATTTGAAATTGGACATAAACAATTGTCAATCTTTTGATATATATTGTTTCTTCAAAAATGCTATTTGTTGTGACAGTGGAAATTAATTATAAAATTAATTAATACAACATATATGTTTGGAATTTTTTAAAATAGACATCATTTTTGAATTCGGAATATCAATTATAGCTTAGGGTGAAATTTTGGCATTGTTCTGAAAAACGTCAATTTTTGATGAATAATGAAACCACTAACTGGTAGTTAAAAAACTAATTTTTCGTTTAAATGAAACATTACCACTTCTGTGATTTGATTTTCAAAAATCTGACATAAATGGTTGTCATTAGGAAGTAAAATGTGGTTTAATGGGATTAAAATATTTTTTTGGTGAATAGTAACTTTATGTTTAATTAATCGCGATTAAAGGTAATTAGTGAAATTTAAGGTAAAAAAGATATTATAAAAATATGAAAATACCTTTACACTTGTCCTACCCCTATTTGATGAGTCATGGACGACCAATACAATCCATGCGTCAACTTGGGGACCCCATGGAGCCACTTTGGTAGGAAAATGACATTAAAAACTTTTTATTTAATGTTAAAATAAAAATGTCACAAACATGAGTTGCTTTACTAAATCAATTTTTAAATGGGGTTATAAAAGTCATATGTTTGACTATAAATATTAATTAGAAATATAAAAAGATTTCCTACATCATGATAATTTTTTTTATAATTTTTAGACATTAAATAAATTAAATTATTTATGACACCATGATGATGCAGCGATTACCTCATTAATTAACGATTTAAATAAAATAAAAAGATAATGAAAAATATAAGACTTACACTTGTCAAAAACCTATTGGATGAGTATATTTCGAACCCTTATCACCTTATCCTCGAAATATATAAGTGTGGGACCTTTAAAATCCGAAACTCATTATATAATAAAGTAACATTTCATGACTTTCCAAGAGTGCCCCTCCTCTCCTCTTATAAAAGGCCCCACCACTACCACCTTACTCACACCTTTAAAGCATTTTGGCTCGGCAAAACTCTGCCCAAATGCTCTCTCAACTTCCCTCTCTTACTCTTAGAAGCCTCACATTGGGCAGAATTCTTCCCAAGGAAGCCTTTGGCTCAAATCAAAAAACAGTTACCCGATTTTAAGGTAATGTCTCCTCTTATGTTATTTTGTTTTATTTTGCTTCTCCAAACCCTTAAAATCTTTTTATTCCTTTATTTTGTAACAAAACCAGTATCTTCAATATACTAGGATGTTTTTATAAGAAGTATTCTAGCTACACTTACAGACACCCATATCTAATGGTTAAAGAACATACTGTTTCTGTGGATGGAAAATTTCTACCTCACGAAATGATGATTGTTCAACACTTATATAACACCTTAAAAGGTGGACATTAAGATGTCACTATATTTATATATGATATATAATATGTTTATGTTTTCCTTAAGCTTATGTATTTTTCATTTATGGCATACCTTTATGGTTTCCATTATGGGTAAACGCGGTATTTTCATTTTAGGAAGTGCGGACTACCGCCCCCTCAAAGTGATTTGAATCGTTAATGCCATATGTGGGATGTATAAAGGATGGAGTAAATGATATTATATATGATATTATACTGGAATTATAATATACCCTTATATCATTATGATTTCATTCCATTAAATACGAAATAGAAATGAAAGTAGCGTTCATGCGTACGTACGGCTTACCGTCTCCATGAACGGTGCATTTCATTTCTTACCTCTAAATGTTATGTAATATTATAAATGTATTTATATACTGGATATATATGATATATATGATATATAAATCATGAATATAATTATGGATATAATGTTTATTTTACCACATGAACAAAGTGTAATTATAACAAGTTTATTTTTGACTCAAGTACCTAAGATCGACAAAACGACCGTTATTAACTTAAATAATTACATAATGTTCATAACATGGTAATAAGTGATATAAAAGGAATAATTAACTTGAAAAATGTTCTTAATCAAGAATAAATTAACTCTAGTTTATTTTTCAGGAGGTTAAAGAATGTTTGAGTCAAGTCGGACATGAGGTAAGAGAACTTCTTAACCAAATTTCCATTCTTTGGGTTAATCTTATACTTTCAAGTTATGTCATGATATTATTATGTAGTATCTTATATTTTTACTTTATTTATGTGTACTTATAGTGAATACACATATTAGATCAATTTTATTTAAAAAAAATGATCTTTGTAAGGGACTTTGTCTCAATCTCCTTTCATTGAGGCATATTTGGTTTTATACACAACTTTCCTTTATACGGTGTATAAACACCTTTGAATTTTACTTTTATTCAAAATGAATCTTTTTATATGAAGCATTTTTACTAAACAACAAAAGGAATTTTTTTTTCTTACGTATGCGGTGACAATGAATTCCCCGCTGTCGTGACCATTATTTGAGTTTTGGCTTCCTCTACAAGCCATAACTTTTTTTTAAAATGAAAAATAAATATCAAGTTTTAATTTTCTTTTATTTTGGTATTGAAAGTGGTTTTAAAAGTGTTTTTATTATATCAATGTGTTGTATTGATATCTTGTGATTGAAATGTGGAAATGTTATGTTTCCTTTATGCATGTTTTATGTGATATGATTATGTTATGGTTTGTGATATGTTTAAACCAGTTCATATGAGGAATGCATTAGACTTAATAAGTGAAGGGTGGAGCCCGCTATAACTTCTCGATGCATCGGAAGGTCTCATGAGACAAACTAGTGTCTTGGCACGAGGCCTTGACAAAATCTTATTTGTGGTCTTGGCACGAGGCCTTGGATACGTGGTTATGATAGTCTGGCATTATGCATTCCATCGTTATGAAAGTGGTTATTGATATTGCATGTGATTAGTCAACCGGTAGAATATCCATGTGAATAAGTAAATGGCATTATTTCATTTTACTTTTTCCATATTATGCTAAAGTTCAAGTTTAAAAGGCTTTTGTTTTTGTTATACATTGCCTTAAATGTTATGTTTATTTATGAAAGATTCCGCTATATTTTTATCCTTACTCAGCATCTGAGCTCACCCGTTTCAATGGTTTAATTTTTCCAGGATGTGATGAAGTATATTATGAATGACCTCTAGTGATAGTATGAGGGGATATGAAGACAAGATGTTGTTGTAGTTTTGTTTTACTTTATGATGTAATGTAAGACTTATGAATGTATCTAGTGTTTCCAAGTCTACTAAACTAATCGGCCTTTCGATACTTGATCTTTTGTGATCATTCGAATGTTACGCAATAATGCACCGACTCTGGGTAACTGGGGTCAGGGTGTTACAGTTGGTATCAGAGGCAAATTAGTGCTAACCTTGTAAGCTAGATTTAGATAAACTCTGATTAGAGCACATAGACCTAAGATAAACTTTGAGGATTAGTATAGAAGAACATCCTAGAATTTTGGTATTATAGAGATTTTTTAAGTTTTCCAAGAAATACATCCCTCTCGGGATATGAGCAGGTAGAGGCGGATCTGACACAGATGTACCTAGGGGTAAAACCCGAAAACACCACTTTGAGCTAGACTCGAACGGGAACTGGTGCACGACAACGGGCCTTGCTGCACTCTTGGTTACGACACTACCGAGGGATATTATTAGGATAATTCTCATTTTATTTACAAACCATTATGAAAGGTTTATGAGTATATAATTCCTCAAAGAAAACTTCTTTATGATTATGTATTATATCCATAAACCATTCAATTTACGTTAAGTATTTTACAAGTTTGGAATTATTCATTTCAATTCATAAACTGACATAGTTTATGCCGTTGTATAGAAATGGCACCCAGTAGAAGGAGTGTGAACTCCAACAATACGTATGATCCAAATAGTAGGAAAGATCATATATTTCATGGTATTAAGACAACATTTAGAAGGGAAATAGTCTCCCATTTATTCTCAACATATGAAGAAATAGTATCGTGTGTTAATAATATAAGTAAAGAATTATCTGAGTCCTATGGATTTGATGGGAAGAAAGAGAAGAAAAGGATAGAAGAGAGAAGGATGGATAAAGGGAAGAGGGAAATGAAGAATTTTCCAATATGTGATAACTATGGGAAGAAACACCTTGGAACTTGCCTGAAGGGAATGAGAGTTTGTTATAAGTGTGGAGAAAAAGGACGCAAAGTGCGTGACTGCAAGGGTAAGAAAAAGGTTTCTACTGTATAATGCTTTATCTGCAAGGAGTGGGGACACTACGCAAACCAATGTCCAAATCATTAGAGTATGCCCCAAATTATGCTATTGGATAATAATCAAGTTATGATACTACCACAGATGAGGAAGAATGATTAGAGTTCTTATATAGTTATTAAAGAATTATGTCATTTGAGTGTTTTATCAATGATTTATTGGTTATAATAGTTTTGGAGTATATAAGGATTGTAATGCGGTACTATTTCATTAAGGACTTGAGATTGTGTGGAACCAAGAAAAGTGACTCAATAGCAGGTTAAATTTTTGGAAAATATATGGTTGAGAGAAAGATAAACCATAATATGGTTCTGATACCGAGATAGTGATTTTGGAATAATACATGATTGATTTGGATAAATTATATTGGATATTCTTGACTTCCTTGAAGCTGATTAATGATTTGTATACATTTTTGGATAGAAGGAGTATATCTAGTATTATATAAGGAATAAGGGACCATGAATGTAATCAATAAGGATTTATGGTAATTCAGGATGTTGCAGTGTTTTAAAAGAATACATGATGAAGGTATTCACATGTTATTACGCGGTAAAAAGGATCTTCATTGTTTTTACCTTCCTTATAAAATTTGGATTATGAGTTTTGGATAACTATAAAGGTTGGAATGGATTAATTTTAACTTTGGATAGTATTGTTTAAGGTTAAAACATTTCTGAAGAATATTTTTGGAATATTATAATACTATAGTTTTAGGAAAAGGACAACCTGCAGGTTGGGGGATAACCCGTCGCGTCGGACAAAGCTGCGGGAATCGAACCCACAACCATAGTGCGACATGACTTTATTAAATACCACTAGCCTACAGGAAGTCCCTAGTTATTACAAAATATGTTCCTTTATGGTATGTGTTAATATTTGGAACCCTATACGATTAGGATAAATATAATATTTTTGAGTTCTGTTATCTTTTTGAGTGAAAGATGGGTTTGTGGTAAAAATTTATTAAAGAAAGTCTATATTGAAAGTATGTATATTTCCTTACTTTCTTAGTAAATCTCCAAAATAAATTCCTCAATTGTATGAAAGGTAACTTAAAACAAAAACGTTGTCGGTTAACTTTTCCTACTGGGGAATCAATGATCGTTTAACCAATCACAATTTTGTGATTTTCTTGTAGTTAACTTTCTCCTAACCCTATTTTCTACAACTCTCCATTAGACCTTGATGGTTCGTTTTTCCTCCGTATCCATATTTTCATAGAATCATAGTATGGGCTATCTCGGGTGACCTTTGTACTTCTCTTTATTTCTTTTAAAGTTATATTTTTATTAACCTTATTTCCGATGTGGGTTATCCACAAAGGTATTTTCTATTTTCAACCTTTTCTTTTTGAAGAACAATTTAAAATTGGGAGGACGCAATTTATTCAAGGAGGGGAGAATGTAACACCCCAAGCTTCTATGATACGCTTCTCATTCAATAATGCAATAGCTTGCATTGTACGCAAGTTCGAGATTCTAACACACCGTGACCAATCAAAATAGCCATTATGAATAGTAATACGCACTTTTTGAAATTATATATATTTTATATTTCAAAATGGACTTCATTTTTGGATTCGGAGTATCGAAATTAGCCTATGTTGAATTTTTGGTATTTTTCTGAGAACTTCCAATTTTTTATGAATAGTGAAAAATACTTAAAAACAATTTTTTTAATCAAAATAATTTATAGTGATAAATTATACTATTGAGTGGTTTTAAAGTATAATTAGAATATATTTTTACCATTTTATTCAATGGTGGTCATTATAATTAATTTCAATTTGAAATTGGACATAAACAATTGTCAATCTTTTGATATATATTGTTTCTTAAAAAATGCTATTTGTTGTGACAATGGGAATTAATTATAAAATTAATTAATACAACTTATATTTTTGGAATTTTTTAAAATAGACATCATTTTTGAATTCGGAATATCAATTATATCTTAGGGTGAAATTTTGGCATTGTTCTGAAAAACGTCAATTTTTGATGAATAGTGAAACCACTAAGTGGTAGTTAAAAAACTAATTTTTCGTTTAAATGAAAAATTACCACTTCTGTGATTTGATTTTCAAAAATCTGACATACATGGTTGTCATTAGGAAGTAAAATGTGGTTTAATGGGATTAAAATAATTTTTTGGTGAATAGTAACTTTTAAGTTTAATTAATCACGATTAAAGGTAATTAGTGAAATTTAAGGTAAAAATGATATTATAAAAATATGAAAATAACTTTACACTTGTCCTACCCCTATTGGATGAGTCATGGCCGACCAATACAATCCATGCGTCAACTTGGGGACCCCATGGAGCCACTTTGGTAGGAAAATGACATTAAAAACTTTTTATTTAATGTTAAAATAAAAATGTCACAAACATGAGTTGTTTTACTAAAACAATTTTTAAATGGGGTTATAAAAGTCATATGTTTGACTATAAATATTAATTAGAAATATAAAAAGATTTCCTACATCATGATAATTTTTTTTATAATTTTTAGACATTAAATAAATTAAATTATTTATGACACCATGATGATGCAGCGATTACCTCATTAATTAACGATTTAAATAAAATAAAAAGATAATGAAAAATCTAAGACTTACACTTTTCAAAAACCTATTGAATGAGTATATTTA
The DNA here is from genome assembly GCA_963277665.1 of Viscum album. Lineage (NCBI taxonomy): Eukaryota > Viridiplantae > Streptophyta > Magnoliopsida > Santalales > Viscaceae > Viscum > Viscum album. The sequence goes on from OY728134.1 coordinate 426,631,449, forward strand.
TAACCCTTATCACCTTATCCTAGAAATATATAAGTTTGGGGCCTTTAAAATCCGAAACTCATTATATAATAAAGTAACATTTCATGACTTTCAAAGAGTGCCCCTCCTCTCCTCTTATAAAAGGCCCCACCACTACCACCTTACTCACACCTTCAAAGCATTTTGGCTCGGCCAACCTCTACCCAAATACTCTCTCAACTTCCCTCTCTTACTCCTAGAAGCCTCACTTTGGGCAGAATTCTTCCCAAGGAAGCCTTTGGCTCAAATCAAAAAAGAGTTACCCGATTTTAAGGTAATGTCTCCTCTTATGTTATTTTGTTTTATTTTGCTTCTCCAAACCCTTAAAATCTTTTTATTACTTTATTTTGTAACAAAACCAGTATCTTCAATATACTAGGATGTTTTTATAAGAAGTATTCGAGCTACACTTACAGACACCCACATCTAATGGTTAAAGAGCATACTGTTTCTGTGGATGGAAAATTTCTGCCTCACGAAACGATGATTGTTCAACACTCATATAACACCTTAAAATGTGGAAATTAAGATGTAACTATATTTATATATGATATATAATATGTTTATGTTTTCCTTAAGATTCTTTATTTTTCATTTATGGCATACCTTTATGGTTTCCATTATGGGTAAACGCGATATTTTCATTTTAGGAAGTGCGGACTACCGCCCCCTCAAAGTGATTTGAATCGTTAATGCCATATGTGGGATGTAAATGATATTATACTGGAATTATAATATACCTTTATATCATTATGATTTCATTCCATTAAATACGAAATAGAAATGAAAGTAGCGTTCATGCGTACGTACGACTTACCGTCTCCATGAACGGTGCATTTCATTTCTTACCTCTAAATGTTATGTAATATTATAAATGGATGTATATACTGGATATATATGATATATATGATATATAAATCATGAATATAGTTATGGATATAATGGTTATTTTACCACATGAACAAAGTGTAATTATAAGAAGTTTATTTTTGACTCAAGTACCTAAGATCGACAAAACGACCGTTATTAACTTAAATAATTACATAATGTTCATAACATGGTAATAAGTGATATAAAAGGAATAATGAACTTGAAAAATGTTCTTAATAAAGTATAAATAAACTCTATTTTATTTTTCAGGAGGTTAAAGAACGTTCGAGTCAAGTCGGACATGAGGTAAGGGAACTTCTTAACCAAATTTCCATTCTTTGGGTTAATCTTCTACTTTCAAGTTATGTCACGATATTATTATGTCGTATCTTATATTTTTTTCTTTATTTATGTGTACTTATAGTGAATACATATATTAGATCTATTTTATTTAAAAAAACTGATCTTTGTGAGGGACTTTGTCTCAATCTCCTTTCATTGAGGCATATTTGGTTTTATACACAACTTTCCTTTATATGGTGTATAAACACCTTTGACTTTTACTTTTATTCAAAATGAATCTTTTTATATGAAGCGTTTTTACTAAACAACAAAAGGAATGTTTTTTTTCTTACGTATGCGGTGACAAAGAATTCCCCGCTGTCGTGACCATTATTTGAGTTTTGGCTACCTCTACAATCCATAACTTTTTTTTAAAATGAAAAATAAATATCAAGTTTTAATTTTCTTTTATTTTGGTATTGAAAATGGTTTTAAAAGTGTTTTTATTATATCAATGTGTTGTATTGATATCTTGTGATTGAAATGTGGAAATTTTATGTTTCCTTTATGCATGTTTTATGTGATATGATTATGTTATGGTTTATGATATGTTTAAACCTGTTCATATGAGGAATGAATTAGACTTAATAAGTGAAGGGTGGAGCCCGCTATAACTGCTCGATGCATCGGAAGGTCTCATGAGACAAACTAGTGTCTTGGCACGAGGCCTTGACAAAATCTTATTTGTGGTCTTGGAACGAGGCCTTGGCTACGTGGTTATGATAGTCTGGCATTATGCATTCCATCATTATGAAAGTGGTTATTGATATTGCATGTGATTAGTCGACCGGTAGAATATCCATGTGAATAAGTAAATGGCATTATTTCATTTTACTTTTTCCATATTATGCTAAAGTTCAAGTTTAAAAGGCTTTTGTTTTTGTTATACATTGCCTTAAATGTTATGTTTATTTATGAAAGCTTCCGCTATATTTTTATCCTTACTGAGCATCTGAGCTCACCCCTTTCAATGTTTTAATTTTTCCAGGATGTGATGAAGTATATTATGAATGACCTGCAGTCATAGTATGAGGGGATATGAAGACAAGATGTTGTTGTAGTTTTGTTTTACTTTATGATGTAATGTAAGACTTATGAATGTATCTAGTGTTTCCAAGTCTACTAAACTAATCGGTCTTTCGATACTTGATCTTTTGTGATCATTCCAATGCTACGCAATAATGCATCGACTCTGGGTAACTGGGGTCGGGGTGTTACAGTTGGTATCAGAGGAAAATTAGTACTAACCTTAGAATTTAGATTTAGATAGACTCTGATTAGAGCACATAGACCTAAGATAAACTTTGAGGATTCGTATATAAGAACATCCTAGAATTTTGGTATTATAGAGATTTTGTGAGTTTTCCAAGAAATACACCCCTGTCTGGATATGAGCAGGTAGAGGAGGCTCTAACATAGATGTACCTAGGGGTAAAACCCGAAAACACCACTTTGATCTAGACTCGAACGAGAACTGGTGCACGACAACGGGCCTTGCTGCACTCTTGGTTACGACACTACCGGGGGATATTGTTAGGATAATTCTCATTTTATTTACAAACCATTATGAAAGGTTTATGAGTATATAATTCCTAAAAGAAAACTTCTTTATGATTATGGATTATATCCATAAACCATTCAATTTACGTTAATTATTTTACAAGTTTGGAATTATTCATTTCAATTCATAAACTGACCTAGTTTATGCCGTTGTATAGAAATGGAACCCAGTAGAAGGAATGTGAACTACAACAATACGTATGATCCAAAGAGTAGGAAATATCATATATTTCATGGTATTATGCCAACATTTAGAAGGGAAATAGTCTCCCATGTATTCTCAACATATGAAAAAATAGTATCATGTGTTAATAAGATAAGTAATGAATTATCTGAGTCCTATGGATTTGAAGGGAAGAAAGATAAGAAAAGGATAGAAGAGAGAAATATGGATAAAGGGAAGAGGGAAATGAAAAATTTTCCAATATGTGATAAATGTGGGAAGAAACACCTTGGAACTTGCCTGGAGGGAATGAGAGTATGTTATAAGTGTGGAGAAAAAGGACACAAAGTGCGTGACTGCAAGGGTAAGAAAAAGGTTTCTACTGTACAATGCTTTATCTGCAAGGAGTGGGGACACTACGCAAACGAATGTCCAAATCATTAGAGTATGCCCCAAATGATTCTATGGATAATAATCAAGTTATGATACTACCACAGATGAGGAAGAATGATTAGAGTTCTTATGTAGTTATTAAAGAATTATGTCATTTGAGTGTTTTATCAATGATGTATTGGTTATAATAGTTTGGGAGTATATAAGGATTGTAATGAGGTACTATTTCATTAAGGACTTGAGATTGTGTGGAACCAAGAAAAGTGACTCAATAGCAGGTTAAATTTTTGGAAAATATATGGTTGAGAGAAAGATAAACCATAATATGGTTCTGATACCGAGCTAGTGATTTTGGAATAATACATGATTGATTTGGATAAATTATATTGGATATTCTTGACTTCCTTGAAGCTGATTAATGATTTGTATACATTTTTGGATAGAAGGAGTATATCTAGTATTATATAAGCAATAAGAGACCATGAATGTAATCAATAAGTATTTTATGGTAATTCAGGATGTTGCAGTGTTTTAAAAAAATACATGATCAAGGTATTCACATGTTATTAGGCGGTAAAAAGGATCTTCATTGTGTTTACCTTCCTTATAAAATTTGGATTATGAGTTTTGGATAACTATAAAGGTTGTAAGGGATTAAGTTTAACTTTGGATAGTATTGTTTAAGGTTAAAACATTTCTGAAGATTATTTTTGGAATATTATAATACTATAGTTTTAGGAAAAGGACAACCTGCAGGTTGGGGGATAACCCGTCGCGTCGGACAAAGCTGCAGGAATCGAACCCACAACCATAGTGCGACAGGACTTTATTAAATACCACTAGCCTACAGGAAGTCCCTGGTTATTACAAAATATGTTCCTTCATGGTATGTGTTAATATTTGGAACCCTATACGATTAGGATAAATATAATATTTTTGAGATTTATTATTTTTTTGAGTGAAATATGTGTTTGTGGTAAAAATTTATTAAAGAAAGTCTATATGGAAAGTATTTATATTTCCTTACTTTCTTAGTAAATCTCCAAAATAAATTCCTCAATTGTATGAAAGGTAACTTAAAACAAAAACGTTGTCGGTTATCTTTTCCTACTGGGGAATCAATGATCGTTTAACCAATCACAAGTTTGTGATTTTCTTGTAGTTAACTTTCTCCAAACCCTATTTTCTACAACTCTCCATCAGACCTTGATGGTTTGTTTTTCCTCCATATCCCTATTTTCATAGAATCATAGTATGAGCTATCTCGGGTGACCTTTGTACTTCTCTTTCTTTCTTTTAAAGTTATATTTTTATTAACCTTATTTCCGATGTGGGTTATCCACAAAGGTATTTTCTATTTTCAACCTTTTCTTTTTGAAGAAAAATTTCAAATTGCGAGGACGCAATTTATTCAAGGAGGGGAGAATGTAACACCCCAAGCTTCTATGATACGCTTCTCATTCAATAATGCAATAGCTTGCATTGTACGCAAGTTCGAGATTCTAACACACCGCGACCAATCAAAATAGACATTATGAATAGTAATAACCACTTTTTGAAATTATATATATTTTATATTTCAAAATGGACTTCATTTTTGGATTCGGAATATCGAAATTAGCCTATGTTGAGTTTTTGGTTTTTTTCTGAGAACTTCCAATTTTTTATGAATTGTGAAAAATACTTAAAAACAAATTTTTTAATCAAAATAATTTATAGTGATAAATTATACTATTGAGTGGTTTTAAAGTATAATTAGAATATATTTTTACCATTTTATCCAATGGTGGTCATTAGAATTAATTTCAATTTGAAATTGGACATAAACAATTGTCAATCTTTTGATATATATTGTTTCTTAAAAAATGCTATTTGTTGTGACAGTGGGAATTAATTATAAAATTAATTAATACAACTTATATGTTTGGAATTTTTTAAAATAGAAATCATTTTGGAATTCGGAATACCAATTATATCTTAGGGTGAAATTTTGGCATTGTTCTGAAAAACGTCAATTTTTGATGAATAGTGAAACCACTAAGTGGTAGTTAAAAAACTAATTTTTCGTTTAAATGAAACATTACCACTTCTATGATTTGATTTTCAAAAATCTGACATACATGGTTGTCATTAGGAATTAAAATGTGGTTTAATGGGATTAAAATAATTTTTTGGTGAATAGTAACTTTTAAGTTTAATTAATCACGATTAAAGGTAATTAGTGAAATTTAAGGTAAAAAAGAAATTATAAAAATATGAAAAATACCTTTACACTTGTCCTACCCCTATTGGATGAGTCATGGCCGACCAATACAATCCATGCGTCAACTTGGGGACCCCATGGAGCCACTTTGGTAGGAAAATGACATTAAAAACTTTTTATTTTATGTTAAAATAAAAATGTCACAAACATGAGTTGTTTTACTAAAACAATTTTTAAATGGGGTTATAAAAGTCATATGTTTGACTATAAATATTCATTAGAAATATAAAAATATTTCCTACATCATGATAATTTTTTTTATAATTTTTAGACATTAAATAAATTAAATTATTTATGACACCATGATGATGCAGTGATTCCTCATTAATTAACGATTTAAATAAAATAAAGAGATAATGAAAAATCTAAGACTTACACTTGTCAAAAACCTATTGTATGAGTATATTTCGAACCCTTATCACCTTATCCTCGAAATATATAAGTGTGGGACCTTTAAAATCTGAAACTCATTATATAATAAAGTAACATTTCATGACTTTCCAAGAGTGCCCCTCCTCTCCTCTTATAAAAGGCCCCACCACTACCACCTTACTCACACCTTCAAAGAATTTTGGCTCGTCCAAACTCTTCCCAAATACTCTCTCAACTTCCCTCTCTTACTCCTAGAAGCTTCACTTTGGGCAGAATTCTTCCCAAGGAAGCCTTTGGCTCAAATCAAAAAAGAGTTACCCGATTTTAAGGTAATGTCTCCTCTAATGTTATTTTGTTTTATTTTGCTTCTCCAAAACCTTAAAATCTTTTTATTCCTTTATTTTGTAACAAAACCAGTATATTCAATATACTAGGATGTTTTTATAAGAAGTATTCGAGCTACACTTACAGACACCCACATCTAATGGTTAAAGAACATACTGTTTCTGTGGATGGAAAATTTCTGCCTCACGAAACGATGATTGTTCAACACTCATATAACACCTTAAAAGGTGGAAATTAAGATGTCACTATATTTATATATGATATATAATATGTTTATGTTTTCCTTAAGCTTCTGTATTTTTCATTTATGGTATACCTTTATGGTTTCCATTATGGGTAAACGCGATATTTTCATTTTAGGAAGTGCAGACTACCGCCCCCTCAAAGTGATTTGAATCGTTAATGCCATATGTGGGATGAATAAAGGATGGAGTAAATGATATTATATATGATATTATACTGGAATTATAATATACCTTTATATCATTATGATTTCATTCCATTAAATACGAAATAGAAATGAAAGTAGCGTTCATGCGTACGTACGGCTTACCGTCTCCATGAACGGTGCATTTAATTTCTTACCTATAAATGTAATGTAATATTATAAATGGATTTATATACTGGATATATATGATATATATGATATATAAATCATGAATATAGTTATGGATATAATGGTTATTTTACCACATGAACAAAGTGTAATTATAAGAAGTTTATTTTTGACTCAAGTACCTAAGATCGACAAAACGACCGTTATTAACTTAAATAATTACATAATGTTCATAACATGGTAATAAGTGATATAAAAGGAATAATGAACTTGAAAAATGTTCTTAATCAATTATAAATTAACTCTAGTTTATTTTTCAGGAGGTTAAAGAACGTTCGAGTCAAGTCGGACATGAGGTAAGAGAACTTCTTAACCAAATTTACAATCTTTGGGTTAATATTCTACTTTCAAGTTATGTCATGATATTATTATGTCGTATCTTATATTTTTACTTTATTTATGTGTACTTATAGTGAATACACATATTAGATCAATTTTATTTAAAAAAACTGATCTTTGTAAGGGACTTTGTCTCAATCTCCTTTCATTGAGGCATATTTGGTTTTATACACAACTTTCCTTTATACGGTGTATAAACACCTTTGAATTTTACTTTTATTCAAAATTAATCTTTTTATATGAAGCATTTTTACTAAACAACAAAAGGAATGTTTTTTTTTCTTACGTATGCGGTGACAATGAATTCCCCGCTGTCGTGACCATTATTTGAGTTTTGGCTTCCTCTACAAGCCATAACTTTTTTTTAAAATGAAAAATAAATATCAAGTTTTAATTTTCTTTTATTTTGGTATTGAAAATGGTTTTAAAAGTGTTTTTATTATATCAATGTGTTTTATTGATATCTTGTGATTGAAATGTGGAAATGTTATGTTTCCTTTATGCATGTTTTATGTGATATGATTATGTTATGGTTTATGATATGTTTAAACCTGTTCATATGAGGAATGTATTAGACTTAATAAGTGAAGGGTGGAGCCCGCTATAACTTCTCGATGCATCGGAAGGTCTCATGAGACAAACTAGTGTCTTGGCACGAGGCCTTGACAAAATCTTATTTGTGGTCTTGGCACGAGGCCTTGGCTACGTGGTTATGATAGTCTGGCATTATGCATTCCATCATTATAAAAGTGGTTATTGATATTGCATGTGATTAGTCAACCGGTAGAATATCCATGTGAATAAGTAAATGGAATTATTTCATTTTACTTTTTCCATATTATGCTAAAGTTCAAGTTTAAAAGGCTTTTGTTTTTGTTATACATTTCCTTAAATGTTATGTTTATTTATGAAAGCTTCCGCTATATTTGTATCCTTACTGAGCATCTGAGCTCACCCGTTTCAATGTTTTAATATTTCCAGGATGTGATGAAGTATATTATGAATGACCTGCAGTGATAGTATGAGGGGATATGAAGACAAGATGTTGTTATAGTTTTGTTTTACTTTATGATGTAATGTAAGACTTATGAATGTATCTAGTGTTTCCAAGTCTACTAAACTAATAGGTCTTTCGATACTTGATCTTTTGTGATCATTCCAATGTTACGCAATAATGCACCGACTCTCGGTAACTGGGGTTAAGGTGTTACAGTTGGTATCAGAGGCAAATTAGTACTAACCTTGGAAGCTAGATTTAGATAAACTCTGATTAGATCACATAGACCTAAGATAAACTTTGAGGATTAGTATAGAAGAACATCCTAGAATTTTGGTATTATAGAGATTTTGTGAGTTTTCTGAGAAATACATCCCTGTCTGGATATGAGCAGGTAGAGGCAGCTCTGACACAGATGTACCTAGGGGTAAAACCCAAAAACACCACTTTGAGCTAGACTCGAACGGGAACTGGTGCACGACAACGGGCCTTACTGCACTCTTGGTTACGACACTACCGAGGGATATTATTAGGATAATTCTCATTTTATTTACAAACCATTATGAAAGTTTTATGAGTATATAATTCCTCAAAGAAAACTTCTTTATGATTATGGATTATATCCATAAACCATTCAATTTACGTTAAGTGTTTTACAAGTTTGGAATTATTCATTTCAATTCATAAACTGACCTAGTTTATGCCGTTGTAGAGAAATGGCACCCAGTAGAAGGAATGTGAACTCTAACAATACGTATGATCCAAATAGTAGGACAGATCATATATTTCATGGTATTAAGCCAACATTTATAAGGGAAATAGTCTCCCATGTATTCTCAACATATGAAGAAATAGTATCATGTGTTAATAATATAAGTAAAGAATTATCTGAGTCCTATGGATTTGAAGGGAAGAAAGAGAAGAAAAGGATAGAAGAGAGAAGGATGGATAAAGGGAAGAGGGAAATGAAGAATTTTCCAATATGTGATAACTGTGGGAAGAAACACCTTGGAACTTGCCTGAAGGGAATGAGAGTTTGTTATAAGTGTGGAGAAAAAGGACACAAAGTGCGTGACTGCAAGGGTAAGAAAAAGGTTTCTACTGTATAATGATTTATCTGCAAGGAGTGGGGACACTACGCAAACCAATGTCCAAATGATTAGAGTATGCCCCAAATGATGCTATTGGATAATAATCAAGTTATGATACTACCACAGATGAGGAAGAATGATTATAGTTCTTATGTAGTTATTAATGAATTATGTCATTTGAGTGTTTTATCAATGATGTATTGGTTATAATAGTTTTGGAGTATATAAGGATTATAATGCGGTACTATTTCATTAAGGACTTGAGATTCTGTGGAACCAAGAAAAGTGACTCAATAGCAGGTTAAATTTTTGGAAAATATATGGTTGAGAGAAAGATAAACCATAATATGGTTCTGATACCGAGATAGTGATTTTGGAATAATACATGATTGATTTGGATAAATTATATTGGATATTCTTGACTTCCTTGAAGCTGATTAATGATTTGTATACATTTTTGGATAGAAGGAGTATATCTAGTATTATATAAGGAATAAGGGACCATGAATGTAATCAATAAGGATTTATGGTAATTCAGGATGTTGAAGTGTTTTAAAAGAATACATGATCAAGGTATTCACATGTTATTACGCGGTAAAAAGGATCTTCATTGTGTTTACCTTCCTTATAAAATTTGGATTATGAGTTTTGGATAACTATAAAGGTTGGAATGGATTAAGTTTAACTTTGGATAGTATTGTTTAAGGTTAAAACATTTCTGAAGATTATTTTTGGAATATTATAATACTATAGTTTTAGGAAAAGGACAACCTGCAGGTTGGGGGATAACTCGTCGCGTCGGACAAAGCTGCAGGAATCGAACCCACAACCATAGTGCGACAGGACTTTATTAAATACCACTAGCCTACAGAAAGTCCCTGGTTATTACAAAATATGTTCCTTTATGGTATGTGTTAATATTTGGAACCCTATACGATTATGATAAATATAATATTTTTGAGTTCTGTTATCTTTCTGAGTGAAAGATGGGTTTGTGGTAAAAATTTATTAAAGAATGTCTATATGGAAAGTATGTATATTTCCTTACATTCTTAGTAAATCTGCAAAATAAATTCCTCAATTGTATAAAAGGTAACTTAAAACAAAAACGTTGTCAGTTAACTTTTCCTACTGGAGAATCAATGATCGTTTAACCAATCACAAGTTTGTGATTTTGTTGTAGTTAACTTTCTCCTAACCCTATTTTCTACAACTCTCCATCAGACCTTGATGGTTTGTTTTTCCTCCATATCCATATTTTCATAGAATCATAGTATGGGCTATCTCGGGTGACCTTTGTACTTCTCTTTCTTTCTTTTAAAGTTATATTTTTATTAACATTATTTCCAATGTGGGTTATCCACAAAGGTATTTTCTATTTTCAACCTTTTCTTTTTGAAGAACAATTTCAAATTGCGAGGATGCAATTTATTCAAGGAGGGGAGAATGTAACACCCCAAGCTTCTATGATACGCTTCTCATTCAATAATGCAATAGCTTGCATTGTACGCAAGTTCGAGATTCTAACACACAGCGACCAATCAAAATAGCCATTATGAATAGTAATACCCACTTTTTGAAATTATATATATTTTATATTTCAAAATGGACTTCATTTTTGGATTCAGAATATCGAAATTAGCCTATGTTGAATTTTTGGTATTTTTCTGAGAACTTCCAATTTTTTATGAATAGTGAAAAATACTTAAAAACAATTTTTTTAATCAAAAACATTTATAGTGATAAATTATACTATTGAGTGGTTTTAAAGTATAATTAGAATATATTTTTACCATTTTATCCAATGGTGGTCATTAGAATTAATTTCAATTTGAAATTGGACATAAACAGTTGTCAATCTTTTGATATATATTGTTTCTTAAAAAATGCTATTTGTTGTGACAGTGGGAATTAATTATAAAATTAATTAATACAAGTTATATGTTTGGAATTTTTTAAAATAGACATAATTTTTGAATTCGGAATATCAATTATAGCTTAGGGTGAAATTTTGGCATTGTTCTGAAAAACGTCAATTTTTGATGAATAGTGAAACCACTAAGTGGTAGTTAAAAAACTAATTTTTCGTTTAAATGAAACATTACCACTTCTGTGATTTGATTTTCAAAAATCCGACATACATGGTTGTCATTAGGAAGTAAAATGTGGTTTAATGGGATTAAAATAATTTTTTGGTGAATAGTAACTTTTAAGTTTAATTAATCGCGATTAAAGGTAATTAGTGAAATTTAAGGTAAAAATGATATTATAAAAATATGAAAATACCTTTACACTTGTCCTACCCCTATTGGATGAGTCATGGCCGACCAATACAATACATTCGTCAACTTGGGGACCCCATGGAGCCACATTGGTAGGAAAATGACATAAAAAACTTTTAATTTAATGTTAAAATAAAAATGTCACAAACATGAGTTGTTTTACTAAAACAATTTTTAAATGGGGTTATAAAAGTCATATGTTTGACTATAAATATTCATTAGAAATATAAAAAGATTTCCTACATCATGATAATTTTTTTTTATAATTTTTAGACATTAAATAAATTAAATTATTTATGACACCATGATGATGCAGCGATTACCTCATTAATTAACGATTTAAATAAAATAAAAATATAATGAAAAATATAAGACTTAAACTTGTCAAAAACCTATTGTATGAGTATATTTCGAACCCTTATCACCTTATCCTCTTAATATATAAGTTTGGGGCCTTTAAAATCCGAAACTCATTATATAATAAAGTAACATTTCATGACTTTCCAAGAGTGCCCCTCCTCTCCTCTTATAAAAGGTCCCACCACTACCACCTTACTCACACCTTCAAAGCATTTTGGCTCGGCCAACCTCTGCCCAAATACTCTCTCAACTTCCCTCTCTTACTACTATAAGCCTCACTTTGGGCAGAATTCTTCCCAAGGAAGCCTTTGGCTCAAATCAAAAAAGAGTTACCCGATTTTAAGGTAATGTCTCCTCTTATGTTATTTTGTTTTATTTTGCTTCTCCAAACCCTTAAAATATTTTTATTCCTTTATTTTGTAACAAAACTAGTATCTTAAATATACTAGGATGTTTTTATAAGAAGTATTCAAGCTACACTTACAGACACCCACATCTAATGGTTAAATAACATACTGTTTCTGTGGATGGAAAATTTCTGCCTCACGAAACGATGATTGTTCAACACTCATATAACACCTTAAAAGGTGGACATTAAGATGTCACTATATTTATATATGATATATAATATGTTTATGTTTTCCTTAAGCTTATGTATTTTTCATTTATGGCATACCTTTATGGTTTCCATTATGGGTAAACGCGATATTTTCATTTTAGGAAGTGCGGACTACCACCCCCTCAAAGTGATTTGAATCATTAATGCCATATGTGGGATGTATAAAGGATGGAGTAAATGATATTATATATGATATTATACTGGAATTATAATATACCTTTATATCATTATGATTTCATTCCATTAAATATGAAATAGAAATGAAAGTAGCGTTCATGCGTACGTACGGCTTACCGTCTCCATGAATAGTGCATTTCATTTCTTACCTCTAAATGTTATATAATATTATAAATGGATGTATATAATGAATATATATGATATATATGATATATAAATCATGAATATAATTATGGATATAATGGTTATTTTACCACATGAACAAAGTGTAATTATAAGAAGTTTATATTTGACTCAAGTACCTAAGATCGACAAAACGACCGTTATTAACTTAAATAATTACATAATGTTCATAACATGGTAATAAGTGATATAAAAGGAATAATGAACTTGAAAAATGTTCTTAATCAAGTATAAATTAACTCTAGTTTATTTTTCAGGAGGTTAAAGAACGTTCTAGTCAAGTCGGACACGAGGTAAGGGAACTTCTTAACCAAATTTACATTCTTTGGGTTAATCTTCTACTTTCAAGTTATTTCATGATATTATTATGTCGTATCTTATATTTTTACTTTATTTATGTGTAATTATAGTGAATACACATATTAGATCTATTTTATTTACAAAAAATGATCTTTGTAAGGGACTTTGTCTCAATCTCCTTTCATTGACGCATATTTGGTTTTATACACAACTTTCCTTTATACGGCGTATAAACCCATTTGACTTTTACTTTTATTCAAAAGGAATATTTCTATATGAAGCATTTTTACTAAACGACAAAAGGAATGTTTTTTTCTTACGTATGCGGCGACAATGACTTCCCCGCCGCCGTGACCATTATTTGAGTTTCGGCTTCCTCTACAAGCCATAACTTTTTTTTAAAATGAAAAATAAATATCAAGTTTTAATTTTCTTTTATTTTGGTATTGAAAATGGTTTTGAAAGTGTTTTAATTATATCAATGTGTTGTATTGATATCTTGTGATTGAAATGTGGAAATGTTATGTTTCCTTTATGCATGTTTTATGTGATATGATTATGCTATGGTTTATGATATGTTTAAACCTGTTCATAGGAGGAATACATTGGACTTAATAAGTGACGGGTGGAGCCCGCTATAACTCCTCGATGCATAGGAAGGTATCATGAGACCAACTAGTGTCTTGGAACGAGGCCTTGATAAAATATTATTTGTGGTCTTGGCATGAGGCCTTGGCTACGTGGTTATGATAGTCTGACATTATGCATTCCATCATTATGAAAGTGGTTATTGATATTGCATGTGATTATTCGACTGGTAGAATATCCATGTTAATAAGTAAATGGAATTATTTCATTTTACTTTTTCCATATTATGCTAAAGTTCATGTTTAAAAGGCTTTTGTTTTAGTTATACATTTCCTTAAATGTTATGTTTATTTATGAAAGCTTCTGCTATATTTTTATCCTTTCTGAGCATCTGAGCTCACCCCTTTCAATGCTTTAATTTTTCCAGGAAGTGATGAAGTATATTATGCATGACCTGCAGGGATAGTATGAGGGGATATGAATACAAGATTTTGTTTTAGTTTTGTTTTACTTTATGATGTAATGTAAGACTTATGAATGTATCTAGTGTTTCCAAGGCTACTAAACTTATCGGTATTTCGAGACTTGATCTTTTGTGATCATGCCAATGTTACGCAATAAAGCACCGACTCTGGGTAACTAGGGTCGGGGCGTTACAGCCTAACTTTGGAAAGTAGGTCCTAATGGATATAGAATCATTTGATGATTCCTGTTCTATGAACAAAACCGTGAGAAACCGATGGGAATGTTTGAACCTTCAATCAATGAGGTCATCCAAAATTCTAGAGGGAAACAAAAAATGGTGAACCCGACGTGAATCCTTAACCAAGTTAAAATGATGTTTTACTTATTTGTTAGGCCCCTATATAATACTCAATGAGAGGCCCAACAAAAACAATCATTGATATATGTGCTCATCCAAAAGATGTAGTGGCTGAATTTATCTTGATTACGCCTGTTATATCAAACAAGCACTCTTTTCCATGATTTTCTACATTCTATGAAATGACTGCTCTCAAGTTCACACCCGTGAATACGTCTATTGTGAAAACCATTACTATGAATGCCACTACTGGATCATCGTTCGCTCTGAGGATGAAATCACCTACTCAGAATCTTCAACGCTGGGTATAAAACGCACTGGTTAAGGAGTACTGTCAAAACGGTACTATTCCAACTCTAGAGGCTGCCCGACAAGCCCTCCAAGTGAACAATTCACCCTGGTCATCCGGACAGTGACGACCAGCGATCAAGAAGCAGGCATTTCTAACTACCATCTCCAACCGCTTCGTGTCGTTATCCCCGAAATGCAATCACCATTCACTCCCATATTCTGGGGAGGTGAATGAGCAGGTCCCTCAGGGCCTTAATTCAAGGAATCAAGAGTCCTTCCCGAGGGCTCCCATCAACCATCGCCGCCAGACATGTGCGGCAGTGCGCCCTCAACATGATGAGGGTGTCGACTCCAGGCGTTCGGCTCATGTTCCTCAAACCCGAGCAGGTAAGGCGAATTTCCAGAGGCGAAATCCGGTTAACAGTGAGTAGGTTCTCATCTCTTCCATCTACGGAGAAGTACACCAACCTAACTTGGTGGCAAGCAACGAGCGGGAACACACACCTACTCATTTTAATTCTGCTGTCCAGCAGACTCGTCTGGTAGCATCACGCCAATCCTGCCATGCAATTCCGGTGGAGTACTATAGGCAGGAACATTGACCTGTTTATACATCATTAGCTAGTCAGCAGGATCGTTTGACTACATATGATGGAGCTCGTCAACCTCATTAGACGAATGGAAATTAGTAGGCACATACACCTACTAGTATTGATCAAGCCTACCAACAGTCTCGCTTGGTAGCACACGGAGAAATCAGTCGGAAAGCTCCGGCGACAAACAGGAGGCAGACTCAACTTTCTGCCCCCACACTTGAGTACTGTCAGGATTCACTGACAGGAAAAGGAGGACAGGAGCAGACATATACACCTACTCTAATCACGGAATGAATGTATATCCCCTTTCCGACAGATGAAGTCACCAAGCATATTCTATCAATGGTGAAAGAGCAGAAGCAAATCCCTGCTCATATTATGGATGCCTTCCAGGATATTATAATGGCTTCAGCAGCATCACAGGGAAAGAAATGAAAATCTATCCCTACTAGTGGAGTGAGACATCAACAGTTCACTCTGGAACAGACACATACATCTGTTCCAGTCCAAGAGGGTTGTGGGGCATACTTCCCCATATCATATGGACAACCAAGTCAGGCACATACACCTGATTTGAGTGGATATCGTTAGCCTAACCTGGCCATATCTCCTGATCAGGCACATACACCTACCTAGAGAAGCCACTTTCAGCAACAAGTGGTTTCCAAGGCAAGTAAGAAGGCGTCTAAAAAGAAGACCCACCCAGCACAGTCAAGAGATCAAGAACCAATCTGTAACAAGGCCTTGCTCGATGATGGAGTTCTTGAAGCCCTCAGACAGTTATCTGCTGTAATTCACGATTATACTCCCTCATTTCCCAATAGTGGGAACATTAATTACAAAGGTATTCAACAGACACTTCCTCATGAAGGCTTGATTCATGACAATTTGGCTGATCTCGAAGTTTCATCTTCAGATGAGAGCTAAAATAACCCTCTATGTGGCCAGAAGACCAAGGAGCAAGAGATCTCATCTTTTTCTGTAACCCACCACGGTGGTCCTCCCCATGATGATGAATTTCGCTGCAAAAGTCCTCTCCGCAGTAGTGATACACATTGCCCGGAAAATTCTCCAGTGGACAATGTAGTGCCGATAAATCCCTCTTATCATGACGCACTTGAAAATGCAAAACCAATCATGTTTGATGCTTCATCGCTAGAAGGTGAAATACTTTCTCAATCAGAAGATAACCCAGGGTGTAGGTCATTCTACGAACCACCCCTAAGTCATGCATCTTCTAGTTTGATCAGTGGTTTCTCTACCAATCTTGTTGAATCCGATGAAGCAACAAGGAAGCACCAGCTCTGGTCAAATCAGGTAGAAGAATATTCATTGAATGATAAAGAGGAAATGATGAACATGAGAAAACAACTGGAAAAGGGTGAAGTGCCAGTCATTTTTTGGCCTCTGGCTGACTCTCAGTATGACATTCCAAAGATGTTGATGGAAGATGGGATTCATGATATTCGTCTCAACATATGGAAAACTCTTTGTCAGTTGAAAAAGAAAGTATTATCTTATGATGAATATGAAAATCATGTTAAGATAATAGAAGGGTTACAACGTCAAATTGACTTGGAATCTCTATCGGTCTCTCGATATCCGAAGGCTGAAAAGCAACAGAGAGCCCTTCAGCATTCATGCCTTGACGCACTAAGAAGATTGCGCCAGTTAATTTCCAATGGCCCATCTGGTATTCATGTTAGAGGATGGGGTGTTCATGGAGCACTACATTTCACTATGCTCTCTAGTCATAAAAGCCCACCAAAAATGGTCTCATGAAATATTATTGCTCGTGGATGGCCACAATCAACTAGATTTGTTTGTAATCAAAGGCTTTCCCAAGAATAGGCTTCAACTAGTTCCTCTCAAAATCAAGAATACAGAGAAAAAGTTGTTGAATTACTCCTGCATCAAGAAAATGAGAATATTGAACAGGCCTCTCGTATGAAGCAAGCACATCATCAAGTGACAGAAGTGTCAAAAATCATCGAACGTTCTTTCGAGCCAGGTGATAAAAGCGGATACAAGTTGATGCATCCAACTAATTTCCGGACTAAGGTCCGCAAGATCAGGAGAGCTTTTAAGAAATTCTCAGACATAGCATGTCAAGAGACACCCCAGATTTCCAGACCGAAGACTCTTTTAAACCAACCCTCGGAATCAACAAATAGAATTATAGGAGTTGAGCGGGAATAACAGGAACAACCCTAGTCCACTAGACTGGGGACTTTTTCAAATCATCAATCCCTTCCTCAGAGAAAGTCGGTCTTTTGTCGATTGGGGAAGAAGCCTCAAGAGTAACGAAAAGACAAATTATCAAGAGATTCCCTCTAAATTACGGTTCATCAAGAATTTCCTAAGGGATTTAATCAACAAAATGAAATGTCTCATCAAAGACATGGAAGAAGACAATATCACAGAAATGATGATAGAAAGGATGCGATGCGTTATGCATCAATCAATGTCATCAATGCCATTGTTGCTGATCCACCAGATGAGGCCCACTCAGGGGACTTAGATGAAGAGGTTCCTTCTTAGGAAGTTGTACGCACAGACACAAATAAAGAATGTGTGCATACACGAAATCAAAGATTTACCCAAAATTTGGGTGTTCCTTCAAATAAACCACTTCTCCCTCTCCGAAAGGGATCAAAAAAGGGGAAGGGAAATAATCAGGTTACATATACTTCCTCTGGAGAAGGCCAATCGCTCTCACTAGAGAAAATATTTGCACAAAAGGAGGAAGAAATGAAGGAATTGAGGAGGATGAATGCAGAACTACTTCAGGGTAGTCTTCCTCCTAAGAGTGCTGGAGTCAGTCAGCCAAGGGAGTTTGTTGTAGCTACTGAGATGGATCAAGAATATCCTCCTATATCAGTACACCCTCACAGGTCTAATCCTACGGGTCAAGTGTAACAACAATTGGCAGTGCTACCATCGGTTGCAGTACCAACCACCACATCTATCCAAGCTCTAGTCAGTGCACCTGTTCAGATTCAAGATCAACCAGATGTTTCTCAAAAGTTAATAACTACTATTGAGTCATTAACATCTTGGTTGGAAGCTATGGAAGGGAAGCATGCGTAGGTTCAACCAAAAAATAAAGCTTACCCTGAATGGGTATATTCAATCTCTCCCCCATCAAATTTTGGAAACCCTATATTCCCTATTTTCAATGGATTAGGAGACCCTGAATAGCATTTGACGCATTACGTGTCTTGTTGCGATCCTATGATGGGAAATCCGAAGCAGCAAGAAGCAGTGAAACTCAGATGCTTCGTGTGAACTTTGCAAGGACCAGATTTTGTCTGGTATACAAGCTTGAAATCCCGGTCAATTACCAGATGGGAAGATCTCCGTCAACGATTTCTTCTTCAATTCAGATCAACTTCGACAAAGACAACAATTTTATATCTTACAAACTGTAAGAAAAGGAAGAATGAAAGAGTCTCGGATTTCATTACTCGCTGGAAGGGATTAACATATTCCCTGAGATTAACACTCCCTTAAGAAGAACTATTGCCAATCTGTGTGGAAAATCTGCGTGACGAATTACGCACACCTCTGATCCCTGTGAAATACCTAGGAGGGTTTCAGGACCTTAACTCAATTTCTCAACAGATTGAAGATTCTCTTATACAAACTAAGGCTAAATCTCGTGTAATTCCATCAGCTCTAGGAAGGAGAATGGGTAAAGCATAGACTGCTATAATTATGCTTAATCAAGCACCTATACTTGCTTCTACTTCAAAACCTTCATCTTCTCGAAGGGCTCCACCTCCTGAGCGCCTACAACAAAGACCATTTCGTCAAGACGATCAAAGAGATCAAAGACGAAAAAAATTTGAGGATCTGAAGAGAAAAACATACTCTTTCTGAAATAAACAAGTTCCTGGTTACTTCATTTCGGCTCTGGAAAATAATTTGGTTCAGTTGCCAAGGCCCAAAAGGCCAAACAAGGAAGGAGATGAAGACCATCCCAATTATTTCCCCTTTCATCAAATGTTGGGTCATTCCATCTAGGAGTGTTTTGTCTTCAAAGACCTTCTGCAAAAGATGGTCTACTTGGGACAAGTCAAACTAAAAGGCTCTTCAGCTGAGGTAGCATGTGTTACTGCTACAGTTCCAGAGGAGGATGGCGAGTGGCAAGAAGTTAAGAACAAAAATGCACAAAAATATGATGATTGGATGGTCAGAAAGATGATCAACCAAACTCATGCTATTTTGTGAATGCAATTGAAGAAACAAATTGTGCCTTCTGCTATGAATGCCGCAGCAAAAACCTCTTCATCAGAGGGAAAATCCTCAAAGAAACGACATGATTCAAAGAAAGAAAAATAATTAGAAGAAGATGAGTACGTGTCAAAGCCTAAACTGTCTTTGACTCTGGCAGACTTCATGCCATCTACTTCAAATCAACAGGAACCATCCCACCAAATGACACAGTCTAAACAGGCTAATCAGGAAGAGTCTTCGTCGGATGAAGAGTTAATCTTTGGTTCTGTTAATATGATTCACTTAACAGATCATTTTTCTAGTTGCAGTTTCGATTTCGATGAGCCTAAATTCCCTGTATCAAATAGAGGAATTATGGGAAGTTATAGAGGATAAGGATACATGAGAAGCCGTGGATCTTTCAGAAGCCACTATTCCAATTCTACCCCTGCTAGAACTGTGTATGCAGCAGAAACTCGTGGTAGAGATCTTTAGTGAGCTCAGCAAGAACAAGAAAATTCTTCTACCAATAACAAATTCATTCCTGGTATAGTTATTTTGGAGGATCGGTTGGGGGTTCCACCTTCATACTCTCAAAAATTAAATAGATCTAATCGGTCTAATCTTCCAAAACCAGGAATATTGCAGACTCCTATCCCAATACAAGATGCATCAACTTCCAAAGCATCTGCTTCCAAGGCAGCTGCTAAACCACATGTTTCTATTGGGAAAATCAGACCTCTATATCAAAAGTATGATGTATTGAAACACTTGTCCCAAGTACCAGCCAAGTTATCAATTCTGGATGCTTTGAATCTGTCAAAAGATCTTTGGGAGGCACCCATTGAGGCTTTGTAAAGTCCTCAGGAGTTTGAAACTGAAATTGCTGCAGCTGAAGTCTATCACATAGATAATAATCCTACAGAATGCCATGCAATAATATCTTTTACTAATGAAGATGAAGATGATGTTGTGCATGAGCATATTAGACCTTTGTACTTATCTGGAAAGGTCAATGGTGTAGACATCCGAATAGCTTTCATTGATAATGGTTCATGAGTCAACCTCATGCCCATTCGTACACTTCGTCGATTGGGCGTCACAAAATCTGATTTATCTCCTTCTACCATGATGTTACAAGGATATGATAAAAATGAACAAGAACCACTAGGCGAAGTTACACTCAGAACTCTGTTTGGATATCTTGTATCCAATTCAGATTTCATGGTTGTTGATCAAGACTCATCTTTCAACATCTTGCTTGGAAGACCCTGGCTACATCAACATGCGGTTATCCCTTCATCATACCATCAATGTCTCAAATATTGTTTCGATGGTCAAGTTGGGACATTATATGGTGATAAGGCCCCATTCAAGACATGTGAGTCTCAGTAAATTGAGGCGTAATTCTATCACATGAAAGAAAAGGATAAACCCACAACAAAGGAGATTACCAAAGTTAATCCTCCATATGGTTTAGAGAAGATTCCAGTAAATCCATTTGCGCATGTGAGTACAGATTATGTGTTTCCTATCAGTCAAATTGACAGGATATACCCAAATCAAAATACTCTTATGGAAAGATCCATAATGTCAATTACGACAATCAAGCCAGACAACATGGGAGAAATTGGTGATTCTCCAAGTAGTGATGAAAGTCCAAATGGAGACGTCTTCATTTCATCTGCTGAAATCCAAAAATTCTATACTTCGCCAATCAGGATAGAAGAAGTTATAGCAACATCGGAGGTGAACAATGATGTCGATTCTCAATCCATCATCTCCTATTTATTTCCCAAGGAAGACCCTTCATCATCAATTAGGTCAGAAATGGGAGCTTCTTCTTCAAGATGTAAAATTTTTAACATCTCTTCTGATAATGGAAATTATTATTTATCATATACTATGCAAGTAGAAATGGAAGAAATAACACATGTTGAAGAAGAAGAGGAAGATCTCAGAGATGCTCCTCCAGTATTTGAAGAGGGTATCTCTACCACTGTGGATGAACTCAGAGAAATAAATCTGGATACAAAAGAAGATCCATGCCCCACTTTAATCAGTACGACCATGAATCATGAAGAACAAGAGATGTATATTTCCTTTTTAAAGAAAAATCGATACATATTTGCTTGGAACTATACAGTGATTCCCGGGCTTGATCCTGATGTTGCTACTCATCATTTGGGTTTACTAGAAGAACATCAAGGATTTAAGCAAGCCGCGAGAAGAAAACACCCAACTTATGCTTCCAAAATTGAAGCTGAAGTGGATAATCTTATCGAAGCTAAATTCATCAGAGAAGTTCAGTATCCAAAGTGGTTGGATAATATTGTACCTGTAAAGAAGAAGAATGGAAAAATTAGAGTTTTCATCGATTTTAGAGATCTTAATCAGCATTGTCCTAATGACGATTTCCCAGTTCCGATTACAGAACTTTTAATTGATGCAACAGCTAGCTATGAAGCACTTTCCTTCATGGGTGGATATTCCGGATATAATCAAATCCGAATGGCCCCAGAAGATGAGGAATCCACAACCTTCAGAGCCCCTCAGGGTGTGTTTTGCTACTGGGTAATGCCCTTTGGCTTAAAGAATGCAGGTGCAACATATCAGCGTGCCATGCATCGTATCTTCAAACCCTTTTTAGGGAATTTTATTGAATGCTATGTGGAAGATTTGGTGGTCAAATCCAAAAAATGTTTTAATCACTTGGATGATTTGGAATTCATATTCCGCAAGCTTCGACAACATAATTTGAAGATGAACCCCTTAAAATGTGCTTTTGGGGTAACCTCAGGAAAATTTCTCAGCTTTGTTGTACGCCATCGTGGTATTGATGTTGATCCTGAGAAGACAAATTCAATCCTTGGTATGTCACCTCCTCGAAATTTGAAATAATTAAGAGGAATTCAAGGACACTTATCCTATATTCGGTGTTTCATTGCCAATTTGGCAGGAAAAAGTTTACCCTTCACCAAATTTATGAAGAAGGGAGTCACTTACCAGTTGACTGAAGAATGTCAAGAAAAATTCGATATTCTCAAGAAATACCTCTTGAGTCCACCAGTACTCATGAGACTTGTTTAAGGAAGACCAATTATCCTCTACGTGACAGCTTTAAAGTGATCATCGGGTGCCTTTCTTGCTCAGAAGAATGATGCTGGGAATGAAAACAGCCTCTACTACCTCAGTCAAACTATGCGTGAAGCAAAAACCTGGTATTCAAGTATTGAGAAGTGCTGCCTGGCATTAATCTTTGCAGTTCAGAAGTTGAGACACTACCTGCAACATCACGAGGTCCAATTGGTATCTCGAAATAACCCGCTCAAATTCATCCTTAGTCGTCCAATGCTTATAGGACGTCTGACAAGGTGGACAGTTATTTTGCAGCAATTCGATATTCAGTATGTGTCTCAAAAGGCAATAAAGGGCCAAGATCTGGCTGATTTCCTGGCTGAACACCCTTCAGTGGAAGACACATATTCAGATATTGAACTCCCTTATGAGGAATTCTTCTATATTCAAGAAAGTCCCCAGGCATTGGAAATGAATTTTGAAGGTGCTTCCAGAAGTCCAACAGGGAGGAAAATGGAAAATCCTAAATTCAATAAAGTTGGCTTAGGAATTGTGATCATTTCTCTAGAAAAGGAAGTGTTACCTTATTCCTTCTTATTGTGGGAAGGTGGTACCAATAATGAAGCAGAATTCCAAGCTCTCATCATAGGCTTGGAATTGGCGCTTCAAGCACAAGTGAATCACATAAAGGTGAAAGGTGATTCTGAGCTGGTAATCAAAAAAGTCAATGGGGATTATGCCATCAGAAAAGAAGAACTAATCCCTTTGTATGATTACGTTAGAGAGTTAATGACAGAATTCCCTTCGGAACCGACATTTTCTTATGTCCCACGATCACAAAATTCTCAAGCTGATGCACTGGATAATATAGCCACAACTCTGGCAGATCCAAATTGGGACGAGACAACCATCAGTATTTCCCACCGTTATGCAATTTCACCTTATGTTCAAATCATAACAGATGAAATTAATGAAATTAGTCCCATTCTTGAACCGTATAGTCACACTACAAGATGGATGTCACCTATCAGGGAATACCTTCAAAATGGAACACTTCCACCTGATAGAGCCGAGAAAGAACAAATCCGGCGACGTGTGGTCAATTTTACTCTTTATGATAACCCAGATCACCTAGAGAAAATTCTCTACCAACGTGGTTTTGATGGAGTTCTCTTCAGATGCATTGATGGTGAAGAGACAATGACTGTCATGAAAGAAGTGCATGTAGGAGTCTGTGGTTCCCACCAATCTGGACATAGACTGTCTGATTAGATTCGAAGGCTTGGATACTTTTGGCCTTCAATGATACAAGATTGTGTTGATTTCACAAAGAAGTGTCATTCATGCCAATTAAATTCCAACTTCATTCATCAACCTCCAGAGTTGCTTCATACAGCTAAATAATCATGGCCATTTTCCACATGGAGAATGGATGTGGTGGGATCTTACCCTTCAGCTATGGCCAAGAAGTTTAAGTATATTCTTTCTGATACGGATTTCTTTTCCAAATAGGTAGAGGCAATACCTCTCAAAGAAGTCAGTTCTAAATGCATTGTTAGCTTCATAAAGTCTATCATCATTACCATATTTGGTGTCCCTCATACTATATTGACGGAAAATGTCACCAACTTCTGGTCATCCGAGGTGAAGAAATTGTATCAAGAATACAACATCAAATCCAACCATTCATCTCAGTATCATGCAGTGGCCAATGGACCGATAGAAGCCTTCAATAATACTCTATCAAATATACTACAAAATATGGTGGATAAAGATAAGAAATCATGGTCTGATAAACTCTTCCATGCTTTATGGGCTTATCAGACTACCACCCGCACTGCAACACGGTCAACTCCATATTCACTGGTATATGGAACGAAAGACGTCTTGCCCATTGAAGTTCAATTACCCTCTCTCAGAGTAACCATTTGTGATTAGTCATCTACAGATGAGAAATCTCAAAAGCTATTGAATGAATTGGAATGGTTAGATGAGAAAATATTGTGCACTTTTCACCACTTGGAAGTCTATCAGAATCGAATAGCACGAGCTTTTAACAAAAAACTTCATCTTCGTTCATTCACTCAGGGAGAATTGGTATTAGTTCTCTGAACTCCAATGATACCAGGAAAGAAACCTCCCAAGCTTGAGCCAAAATAGGAAGGACCTTACTCAATATATTGGGTCTACTCCAATGGTGCTTATTCATTAATCTCGATGGATGAAGAACTCATCACTACTCCAACCAATGACAGATTTTTGAAGAAGTATTTTGTATAAACACAAAATATATCATCATTGGTATGGTATGACCTTAAACTGCACCACCGTCCAACAAGATGTTAAACTGCATAACCAATGGTCCATGGATATGACCCTAAACTATTTTCACATACGTCCAACATGACATTAAACTGTGTCCCCTTCATCATCCTTGCTATATGACATTAAAATATACAGCAACGGTCCATACATATGACCTTAAACTATTTCTATTCCTTTCGTATCACATGACGTTAAACTGTGATGTCCTAACTACATGAAACTAAACTGTACAGATGTCCCTTACATCCAACATGACGTTAAACTGCACCATCCACGGTCCATGCATATGACCTTAAACTATTGGCACTTACGTCCAACATGAAGCTAAACTGTATCGTCCCTTTTTCATCCAACATGACGTTAAAATGTGAAAAAGTCCCTAATACGTCCAACATAACGTTAAATGGTGTACTATTTTTTCCTCACTACATGACATTAAACTGCACAGTCTTTCTTTCGTCCAACATGACGTTAAACTATATTGTTCCCATCGTTCTAACTACATGACACTAAACTGTACAGAAAGTCCTTTATACGTCTTACATGACATTAAACTGTGTATCCTTAAGGTTTTTTTACCTCTTGTTTCTCACACCGAGTATGACTCATGTGAGCTTAGAGAAAACTTCAACCATAACACTCTCTCTGGGCTACTAACCATGTGTAAGTCCAAACAACATCATTTTTTAGGTCGTTGTCCCCAAGAACAACTTGATCATTAATTTATTCTTTAATTGAACTACACAGACTTTGATCCTTGCCTTCCAGGCTGGGTATGTAGACAACCTACCAAGGTTTAAGCCCAAAATAAATCTCTTCACATCGGTTCACCTCCATCTCATACGATGTTGATTCATGAAACCACCCCTAGAATCAATATCTTTACATTGGTTCACTTTCGTCCTTTCTATACGACATTAAACTATACAACACTTTTGTCCAGTATGAAAATAAACTACAACATTATTTGATACCCTCACCTGAGAGGGACTCATTATTTACATTGATTTTCAATCATGTTTCATTCCAAAGACTACGTGCATACATGGCAATGCCCAAACCTTTTATCTTGGGTTAAACCATCATTTCACTAAAGTCCCCTTTCACCCTTCACATGTACGAACCAAATTTGTACAGAGGGTATTTCTAGAAATACGTGGGCTTGATTCCCATCCTTATGGGATATGTAGGAATGTTCGAGTGTCCCTCGAATCCAGCCCCAAGTCTTTGGGCCTAACCCCAAATTCCACTTTCAATCCCTTGGCTGAAAAGTCCCTGTGAAAACACACACTGTGTATTCCTTATAATGGTCCATGCTCTATGACCCTAAACTAAGATCTCTAATCCTTTTGTCCCATAGGATGTTAAACTGTAGTCTAAGAACTACGCATGGCTTGAATCCCATCCTTACGGGATACGTAGTGAAGTCCAACATTTCCATTCAGGACCCAGCCACAACATGATTATGGTTAGAATTGATCTATGTATCTCTGCATTCATTGGACAATACCCATATTTATGTGTCATAATCCTAACCTTAAATATTTTCAGATCTCCATAACCCTTTTCTTAACTTCTAGTCACAAAAAGGTTTGATATTTTGAGAGTTCATTTGCCTAACCATGAAGCATGTGCCCTTAGGCGTCCTTGCATAAACAGTCTACATAACAGACCTGTCAGCCAAAAGATGCTACTATTTGACTATGCAGCCAATGCCCTTAGGTGACCCTGCATAATTCAACCCCCTAACGGGTTTGTTAAATAGTGGTAACTTCATTCTTGGGAGGAAAATCTCTTTTGTCTTTATTTTTCTTGACAATATGTAAGGATATGCAAAAATATCCATCCTTAACATATTTGTCCCATATCATTTTTCATGATCTGAATGTATTCAAGTCTATGGTTTATATTCTCATTCCCTACGTTTGGGTCAGACCTTCATAAGAGTGATATTTATCCTGTTCTTTGATAATCTTGTTTGGAAATATCTTCTCCATATTCAAGTACCTCTTTCCATACAACAAACTCTATACTTTGGAAAATTTGAATCTTCATAAACTTTCACTAGATATTTAGCACTAGGAAAGTAAATTTATGAGAGTTATTTTTCCTGACTATGCAAAACATTCCCTTAGGCGGCCTTTCATAAACAGTCTACATAATATACTTGTTATCCCAAAGATGCTATTATTTTTGACTATGTAGCCAATTCCCTTAGGTGGCCCTGCATAATTCAACCCCCCAACGGGTTTGTTAAATAATGGTAACTTCATTCTTGGAAACTACTTCTTCTAATGCCTTTTAGCTCTTTTTCATATCATTCCTCAGATTCAAATATTCTTAAGTCATAGTTTACATATTTTTTCCCTCATACTTGAGTATGGTAATGTGTTTTCAGATAAATTTTCAAGGAATTGAGTCAATTCTAATCCATTTCGGTCAAAGATATTTCGACCTTAAAAATTAGCCTTTTTATGTCCGATATGCATGACTTTAAACTACCAATAACCACAAAGACCCATGGTTTCTCCTTTTTTCCTCAGATTAAAATCCTATTTTCTTTTGGATCTAACTCTGAGGGGAGACTTTTGCTGACGCTCCTTTCGTCACAGAATCTAAAGATTGGAAAAGGGGAATATCCGAGCTCAAAGTGATTCAACCTTTGGAAAATTATCAAAAATTGACAAAGGAATGAATAAGAAGAACATTGCACAAGGGTCGCGCAAGTTCTACAATGGTCGCGCAAGTACACGTGCACGCCGGAATGGTCACGCACGTACACCTGCGTGCCGAAGTTGGTCGCGCAAGTCACTTGCGTTCCCTAGGTGATAACCGCCCGTGGTCTTCTCCAGCCTATAAATAGACCATGTGGGCCCCCCATTATGAGGGGAATTTTTTCCAGAATTTAGATACAGATCTCTGAACGCCCAAGTCTCTTCTTCAGGTCTTCCAAGCACTTCTAAGGTAATTCTTTACCTAGAATGGAAGGTCTAAACAAGAGGAGTAAGGTCTAAGTATTAGAATTCACTAACACTTGCGCGCCTAAGTGTTTTACCCTTAAGGAAAATGAACACACTTGCGCTCCACCTTACTTATTCACCATAACTTGCGCGCCATCTTCTGGAAAGCCTCTAGGGATGATTCTAAAGGCTTTGATCAAGGATCACCCAAATATTACTCTAAGGGATGAAAATTGCACAAGTACCCATGTGCGGTGCAGGTATACCTGCACGACCAGGACTTGCGCGCCCACGCAGTACCTGCGCGCCTGCCAGGACTTGCACGCCCCTACCTTTTTGGGTGCCTTTCTTGCCCATTTCAGCCCTCTTATGTCATTCCACCTCTCCTATTCAAAATGTAGTATTCAAGACACTCTTCAAAGCCATTTATGGCATGATTTCTTGATTTTACTTCCTTATCTGAAAGGAACTCCATGGAACATCTCTCAAAATATAGTGATTTACACATCTTTATGTCACTAAATATTGAGATTTCATTCATTCAACCTCATCCTTTAAGATGAGAGAATCCTTAACTTGGGCCTCCTTTTTAGGAGTAAGCCCCAGTCCAAATTCTCATTACTGTGGGCATCCTCTTTAGGAGTAAGCCCCAAGTCCTCTAATCTGGGCATCCTCCTTAGAAGTAAGCCCCATCCTTAAAGTTCCCAAATATGGGAATCCTCCTTAGGAGTAAGCCCCAACCATAATTCTCTTAACCTGTGCTTCCTTTTCAGGAGTAAGCCCCAATCTCAAATATGGGCCTCCTTTTCAGGAGTAAGCCCCAGTCTCAAATATGGGCCTCCTCCTCAGGAGTTAGCCCCAAGTCCCTTTAATTTTCAAATCCCTTTAACCTGGGCCTCCTTTTCAGGAGTAAGCCCCATTTATAATTCTCAAATCTGGGCATCCTCCTTAGGAGTAAGCCCCAAGTCTTCTTTAATCTGGGCCTCCTTTTCAGGAGTAAGTCCCTGTCATAATTCCCACTAATTCTAGGCATCCTCCTCAGGAGTAAGCCCCAATCTTAAAATTATTAAATATGGGAATCCTCATTAGGAGTAAGCCCCTGTATAAAAATTCCCAAATATGGGCATCCTCCTTAGGAGTAACCCCCAAACATAATTCTCTTAACCTAGGACACCTTTTTATGAGTAAGCCCCAGTCTCAAATATGGGAATCCTCCTTAGGAGTAAGCCCCAAATATAATTCTCTTAACCTGGTCCTCCGTTTCAGGAGTAAGCCCCAGTCTCAAATATGGGCCTCCTTCTCAGGAGTAAGTCCCACATCCTTTTAATTTTCAAATCCCTTTAACCTGGGCCTCCTTTTCAGGAGTAAGCCCCAGTCTTAATTTCCTTTTGATCTGGGCTTCCTTCTCAGGAGTAAAACCCAATAATAAGTCCCCTCCTAACTTGGGAATCTTCTTTAGAAGTAAGCCCCATGATTAGAGTATCAAAATATCCATGAAGCACATATACCTTTATGGTCCCTGTTCCTATATTTCCTCCCTAAAGTAAATCTCAATCCTCATTTATTTTGGGAAGTCATACACACATAAGCCCCACATAATTGCATCTCTCATGGAACAAATTGTCTGGTTTCACCGATACCTCTAGTTTCTCACACCGAGCATGACTCATGTGAGCTTAGAGTGTAAAATTAATCATGACATCTTTCATGATCCATCAATCATGCATAAACATCATACTCCCTTACTCGAACTACATGGGTTCTGATTCATTTTCCAAAACAAAGGATACGTAGGTATCCCATCAACGGGTACGATCCCAACTTTGAAATAATCCATGCCCTCCTAAATGAAAATAAACTTCA
Source organism: Viscum album (assembly GCA_963277665.1). Lineage (NCBI taxonomy): Eukaryota > Viridiplantae > Streptophyta > Magnoliopsida > Santalales > Viscaceae > Viscum > Viscum album. The sequence continues at coordinate 426,661,481 of OY728134.1, forward strand.
AGTGCCCCATTGAGTGGCTTTAAAACCAGTATGGTCATCATAATGACCAAGATACTTTTATGTATTTTTAAGGATACCATCAACTAAGAATCTATAACAAATATAGATTATTCTTCTTCGATAAATAACCTCGAATACATATAAAAGATTCTCTGAATTTCCTACGTACCAATCATTGATTGTCAGACTAAAGGAAAGCTCATTTTATACTTGGTAATGTAATAAGGATTCACGAACACAACTTAAATCTATAAAGAGAGTCCCAGAGTAGACAATAATTCCCCTAAAAAAGGTGTGATGAGTCTGAAATCTCATCCTCTCAACCAATAAAAATTCCTAACCCTCATTAGTCCACAACTAATGAGTGCCTACCTTTGGAAAGTAGGTCCAAATGGATATGGAATCATTGGATGTTTCCGGTTATACGAACAAACCTGTTAGAAACCGATTGAAATGTTTGAACCTTAAATCAACGAGGTCATCCCCAATTCAAGAAGGAAAAAACCCTGACTTAGTCCAAGTAGCCTCTTGGATCTATCAAAAATGATCTTGATTCTTAGAATATAAGACGCTTCTCCTAAGTCCTTCATGGAGAAACACTTGTTCAACCAGTCCTTAACTGACTGTAAGACTGATACATCATTTCCCATAAGTAATATGTCATCAACATATAATAATAGGATAATGATCACATTCCCATTAAACTTCTTATAAACACATGGCTCACATTCGTTCTTAATGAACCCAAATTACTTTATGGCTTCATCAAATCAAATTTTTCATGACCTGGATGCTTTCTTTAATCTATAAATGGATTTCTGCAACTTGCAAACCCATTTAGATTCACCAGGTGTCACAAACCCTTCTGGTTGTGTCATATAGACATCTTCCTGAAGGTTCCCGTTAAGGAATGATGTTTTGAAATCCATCTTACAAACCTCATAGTCATGGTAAGTTGCTATGGCAAGTATGATTCTTATGGATTTAAACAAGGAAACTGGCAAGAAGGTTTCATCATAGTCAATTCCTTGACGCTGTCTGAACCCTTTAGCCACTAGCCTTGCTTTATAGGTGCTAACTTGACCTTCCATGTCCAACTTTCTCTTGAATACCCATTTGCATCCAACATGCTTTACATCAACTAGCTCATTGACCAGAACCCATACCTGGTTCTAATACATGGAATCCATCTCAGAATTCATAGCTTCTAGTCATCTTGCAGCTTATGAGATTCTAATGCTTCCTTGTAGGAGAGAGTTTCATCATTGTCCAACAATAATGATTCACCATCCTCGGTGACTAGGAAACCAAATCTCTCTGGTTCCCTTACCTCTCTTGAGCTCCTACACAGTACTTGTGTTTCTGGAACCTCTTCCACAGGGACCTGTGGAACTTGTTCCTGTACCAACTCTTGTGTATATTGAGCATCAAATTCGTCGAATTCAATCTTGCTTCCACTATCCTTCTTGAATATGTACTCCATATCAAGAAAGACGGCTTGTCTGGCAACAATAACTTTCTTGTATAAAGGGTTATATAGGTAATATCCTTTCGTTTCCTTGGGATATCCTATAAAGATACACCTCATGCTCTGGGGTGTTAGTTTGTTGCCTGATGAGGCCTTAACAAATTTCTCACACCCACATACACGTGTGTGCGACAAAATGGGTTTATTTCCATTCCATAGCTCAGAGGGAATTCCATTTTATACCTTAGTTTGTACTCTGTTTAATATGTATGCTTCAGTTTGTAATGCATATCCCCAAAAGGATAATGGAAGATCCGCATGACTCATCATCGACCTCACCATGTCCAACAAGGTGTGGTTCCTCCTTTTACTAACACCATTCCACTATGGTGTATAAGTAGGAGTGAGATGAGATAGAATCCCAGACTCCCATAGAAGATCGATGGACTCTTGGTTCAGATATTCTCCACCTCGATCCAATCGAAGTTTCTTTATCTTTTTACCAAGATGATTCTCTACTTCATTCTTGAATTCCATTAATTTCTCTAAGGATTCTGACTTATACATCATTAAGTAGACATAGACATATCTACTCAAATCATCAGTAAAAGTAATGAAGTAAGAATATCCACATCTAGCTTATACTGGAAATGGTCCACACACATCTGTGTGTACCAATCCTAGAATCTCTATGGACCTTTCACCCTGTCCACCAAAAGGTGTCTTGGTCATTTTTTCTTGTAAACAAGCATGACATCTATAAAATGGTTTTAGCTCAGTAGAATCTAAATAGACATCTTGTCAGAGCTTTGTCAAGCGCTTCTCGTTCACATGACCGAGACTGTGATGCCAAAACTGGGTGATGTATGAGTCATGTGAGTTTGTTTTGTTATCGATTTCCAACACTTTGTTTTCATAATTTAATACATACAAACTATTATTTAAATGTTCCATACAATAACATACGTTGTTATTATAAAAGATACAACCCTTATTTCCAAATTTGAAAAGAAATCCATCCATATCCAAACAAGATACATAAATTATGTTCTTGGTAACACTAGGCACATAATAACAGTTATGTAAATCCAAAATCATCCCAGTCGGCAGTGAGAGGTGGTAATCACCAATAGCCAACGCAGCCAGCCTTGCACCATTGACAGCTCGAAGATCCAACTCTCCTCTGGAAATATTTCTAAATCTACTTGGTTCCTGAATTTGAATACATATGTGAGCCCCACAAGCTGCATCTAATACCCAATGTGTAGAAATAGAAAGATTACACTCGATAACTAACACACCATTAGTGTCCCCATGCTTCTGGGTGCAGTTCCTCTTCCAGTGGCCTTGCTTCCCATATGAAAAACACACCACCTCACATTCCTTGCCCTGCCTCTGGATCTTCCCCTTATTGGAGGGACGGTGCTCAGGGGGGTTCAGACTGTTTATAAGTCTTTGGCCCCTTTTCCTTGTCCTTCCTTTTCTTTTTTACCATAAGGACTGTGGGTTTGTCATGCCCCATGTCCTTGTCTACCTAGAGAATCAAGGTCAGAATCTTTGATAGACTCTTCTCATTGCCTCTCATGTTATAGTTGACAATAAAGCTAGAGAAGGTCTTGGGTAGTGATGATAGAATGAGATTTGTATGCAACTCATCTGGGAATTTAATCCCTAAGATGTCTAGGCATTCAATGTAGCTAATAATCTTGACTACATGAGGCCCATCTGGCGCAGAATCTCCAAGCTTATTTGTAAACAAAGCATTGGAGATCTCATATCTCTCTTGTCTATCCTTCTCTTGGTAGATATCCTTAAGGTGAGACATCATGGTATACACGTCCATGATTTCATGTGTCTTCAAGAGCTCATTAGATATGTCTGATAGCATGAAAAACTGGACATCTGTGGAATCATCCATGTGTTTCGCATAGAGAGATATTTCCTCATCACTGGCCTCTTTCCCAGTCACAACTAGAATATTCTCTTCCAGCACATACAATTTCCTTTCTTGGTAAAGGATGACATGTAAACACCTCAGCCACTCTTGGAATTTGGTGCCGGTGAGAAGGTTTTCCTTCTCGAGTATGGTTCGCAATGATATGTTTGAAGAAATTTTATTTTCGTTTCTAAAAATTAAGATGAGCAAAGTTTTAGTAATTTATTACAAAACTGAGACAAATAAATAAATTAATACTTATTAGTCTCCCACTATTTTATCAAAATCAAATAGCCCTCACCATTGACTTCAGAATATTATGTTACCTGAATATTCTAGTGGCAAGGATCCATATTGCCCTTCGCATTACCCCAAATAAGGTTGGTCAAGAAACTTGAAGGGTTTTAGGTAGGCATTCCAAATTCCAACTACAATAACTCGCAGCTCATTGATCTATTGAGTGGACTTTCCAATCCTGAAATCCTTTTATTTTGGATTTCCTCAACCTTTCCCTCTTGGTCACACCAAGCCCTACTGTGGCAGTCAACCCTTGATGCGAACCAAGTCAAGTCAACCCAAAACCTTGAATTATAATTCCCCGATAATTGAAATCACCCCAACTATAGTTGGTCAAGCACTTTGAACTATGGTTCGATTCTAACCAAGATTATGGAAGGCTATAACGACTTAATATTTATTTTGAGGGATTTTATCCTTATACGTAAATTACCATTTTATTGTCTTTAATTACATGATTGTTAATATTAAGTGGGATATACTTAAGTGATTTACCATGTCTAAGATAATATTTATGCATAAGTCAGTTTTTATTTTAGTTCTATATTGCATGCTTGTTTAATTCATTAATTGTGTGATCGTGACAACACACCCACAATAAATAAACCATGAAAATGGAAGAAATAAAATAAATGGTATGATCATGATCTTTTTTATTGGTTAGTTTATCTAGAGGTTGATAAACAAACCCAAGACCTAGGGGAGAAACACCTTGAACCTTTCAGGTTCGTGTTTACAGCTTTCCAGTTGTCCACCTTTGTATCTCCTTGGATTGGTTTTGCCTTTGCTCCTGACTTGAGCCACCTCCACTAGCTTGGGAGTTCTATCCATTACATATGAATTTATATCACACGTAGGTGAGGGGTAAAAAAGGGTTTTTACATAAAAGAATACTTGGGCACGCAGGCCCTACATATTAATGAGGAGAAGGCTCGCAGGACAACAAATTTAAATAAATAAATTAAAAGAAACCATTCACATACAAAGGTCTTGGTCTAGTTCATGATCATCCATACATGAAACGATATTTATGCATAAATAAAACTAGCATTCAATTATTTTATCCTTCTTGATTAAGATAAATCATGCTCGAATCAATTAATTATATTTTAATTAATCAATCCTCTTATCTTAAATCCTTTTCTGAATTTCCCTGAGATTATCATCCATCATAATTTTAAACAAATAAATTCATTTAAAATTATCCTTGTACATAAATTGTACCTTGGAGGCAACCTGATGAATTCCCATTTATTACGCATATGTTAAATAAAACACATATATATAAAACACCTATCACGTGTTGTGCCTCAGCTTTACACCTTTACTATGGTACACATATCAAGGGTTTGTATTATATAATAATAAATTTTAATAAATCTGCGTAATTTGGGTGAGTACATGGTGTGTAGTTCCGACTACACGGCATGTACTTTTTTTCACCATCCATCCGAAGTACACGCCAGGGGACATGGCATGTTAATGTACTTCGGAAATTTTCAGAGTACACGGCATGTACAGTGGGACACATGCCGTGTAGTTTCCGCGTTACATGGTTTCCAGCCGGGCAAGCCGTGTACGGGGTACACGGTCCAACCCTAACCCAAAGGGACTACACGCCGTGTTCTGTTGGACCACACAGAGTGTAATCCGGAAACCATGTGCCACCTTTTCCTGGTCAACACACGGTGTCATAAATGACTTAGATAGGATCAATACATGACCTTATTTGGCAGAACAGTCCGATGCATGAACCTGGACTACACGCTGTGTACTTCCGAATACACGTCGTGTATTCTCGTGTTGTACGATCAGGAATGTTTTTCTCCTCTGGATGAGATCCTATATTTTATTTTAATAATAAATTAAAGGAAAAGGTCATTTCTGTATGGTGAATGAGAAACGATAGAGGAGGAAAATATCTTGAGATTCGGATTTAAAGAATGATTAACTTGAATTGAAAAAACTAAATTATTGAATTTGTAGATCACCAACAAAAAACTAAATAATTATAATCAACGATATGACACATTTTATACCACTTATAGGTTCTGGGCACAGTGGAAGCGCATTGGTGGGTTTTCCCAACTTTAATTTTGGCATTAAACAATGTTCAAACTGAGATCCTTCACGATATAAAACACCAGATCTTCGGAATAGAATGAAGAACGAAAAAAAGAGGGAATCTCGGAACCATAGAGATAGGATCATCACATGTTGGTAATAATTAATTTAATTAATTCAGAAGAATTACTTTGGTGGAATTATTTCTTCGTTGATGTGTCCGGTCACGATTCGGTGATCCGTAGTTATTTCATAGAATCCAAGTGTAGGATTCCTCTAGCGGTGATCCACACACGTGCCAGGTATCTCCAGACATCGCCGAAGGGATCTACGGGTGCTAGCGCGGAAGAAACTTCGCTTGCGATGTCCACCTACGATCGCCTTGATCTCTCGGTCTTGAGAGCATTCTTGGAGGAAGGAGTTCTTTCAGCCTTGAAAGAATTCTCCAGAATTGATGTGCACAACGATTGAGGAAAAGTGTTGGGGTTGTGAGGATATTTATAATCGGGTTTGAGGTTATAGAGTTATGAAAATAAATAAACATGTTACGCATTTTATTTATTTCATTAATTCTTATTGAAAACCCCCATGTCAAATAATTAATTCGTTGACATGCACCCACGCTGATTATAATAAATATCATTTAATAAAACAATATTATATCCTCAAAATCCTAGCTTAGAAAAACTACATGGAATGTAATCATTAATACACAGCGTGTACTTGTTTTCCATAAAACTAAACGGTGTGTATATTTAATATACACGGCGTGTACTTTTATTTTCCACTTTCCTTTATTTCCTCCACCACATTTATTAGTCCTTAAGTAATGACTATTTATTTCTTAAATAAATGTAATTTCATTACTCGCTAATAAATGTATTATTTCACGCACAATATATTCTCTCGAATAACTAGTGTCAAAATAAATGAAATCAAGCATCCTTAAATAATTATTAATCCACATCCAGGAATAATATTTATTTAACTTGTTAAATTAATATTTAACTGTGATACATGGACACACTTAGTGTGTGACCCTCTAGGACCCTTTCTCAGTAGAATTAGGCGGAGCCTGCCTAAAGTCCAAGGTCAACGTCTAGCAACACGCCAAGGAACCCACAGAGAAAGAAGTTAACGCCACAATGACGTGTCACCTCATACGAATGCTTACTGTGTAATATAATCTCTTTTCCTCGATATCTCTAATCAAGCGGGTTTCATGCTAGTTCCATCAAACCATGTGCTCGATTATTATTTCTTTGACTTTCCAGAATTGAACTCGCCCATACTTTACCATGACCATGGATTTATTTAGGCTATATCAATTCCATCAAAGGGCCTGAGATATCTACTTCCGTTATGGAACAGAAGGGAAAAATCCTTTCTCGCATTATCTATTAATGTAGTATTACTCATGACACACCGAACGTATCCTACCTCACTATAAACAGTGTGCCGTCGCAGTTTTTATCAATACATATAAGTGCGTGAGTTGTAATACCCATTAATAATAATCTTAAAGTCTAAGGACCAATACACACGTCTGCAGATAGGAACATCCAATGACACTATGAAATGTGGATTTCCTACTAGCGGGTCTCGTTCTCATAATGTCCTCCTGGATATTACCAAGGGTGCACACCATGATAAGGTACCTCAAAGTTTTATGAGTCCTCACCCCTAATGGCCTGTATTATTTTTGTCCCTCAAATAACACCGTCAGACCATAGAACATATATTCAAGAACAGTGTTATGGCACTTCTGGGTTCTCATCATAGTAGGGATCCACTATGACCCATTAATGCAACAGCTATCCTTAGGACATTATCACATGCATTGTCATGCAGAAGAACAATCAAGATGTGATAAGGTATTTATTAATGAATAAAGTAAAAATTACTTGGTTTTAGGACACCGACTCCAACAATAAGAAAATAACTAATTATTTTTATGTAATAGAAATTTAAAACAAATCTTTTTATCGTCGTGTCATACTTACACATATTTCCCACACTTTTTGTATGTTCTAATCTATTAGCTTCCTTTCCTTATTCACACATGCCTCCTTCCATAGCACATGACGTGGGATGAAAGTGTCTTTGGTTTTAGACTCATCAATCTACATATAAATATAGAAAGATAATTATGATGTTGTTTATTGTCACCTAACCATATTGCTATAAACTTAAAATACGTACCATTTTCTTTTCTAGTTAAGTGTACCCCATCCTTGATTTATGATAGGGGTATGTTGGTTTTGATGTATATTCCTTATTTTCAGTACAGATTTTCTATTTCATAAATGAAATATTGACAATCAAAGTGATGAATACACATATCCTAAAACAATGTATTATCATCCACGATGTACTTGAAACTTCTCATCCCCATGGTGGCCAATAAATGCATCCCATGCTTCTTGGGATATCAGGTGAGCGTAGACAATGGGTGGGTGTGGGTTTATTTTACCTTTGGAATATTTCAGGTGACATCTTGTTAAAATAGTGCAAAAACCTCGATGACTCCTTCCTGCAAGAATTAGTACATAATCCTTGTGTGAATCATCTACTATAAATGTACTCTACAAGAGATTGAGAAGAGTAAGACATTGTTTCATTATTTTATTTTCTATTAAATTAATGAAATAATATCACAATGTTACAGTAATTTCTTCCCAGATCATAGCCTTTAGCCCGGACACAACATGGTGCCATGAATCTATGTTAATCGGCACGCTTTTCCGAGTGACAAATCCAATGTAACTACTAAAAATAGCCTTGTTGGGATTCACATGTTGGTCTCATGCATTCCATCTGACATCAAATTTGATGCCTTTTCTTTTTGCCTTAATAACTTTGGCTAACACCATCAAACTATGACTCACCTGTGTTTTCTGCAATGCCGGTCCTTTATTCCCGACCATTTCATCGATATCAAAATCATCTATATGTTCATATAAAATGGTAGCAACAGCATGTGCTGATGGTTGTTAGACCTCAACAATAGGATAACCAACATGTTCCGAAACTTTTTGATCTTCACTGTGAGGAGCCACAGCAGGAGCAGCAATAGCCGCAACAACAACTTGAGAGACTTGTTTAGCCTCAAGGTTAGAAGCACCAGAACGTTCAGAAGTCATTATCTACAAAAGTGGTTGAACAGTTAATTTAGATTACATAAATTCAGTAATAATAATATAATAACATGAGATAACAAGATCTATATTACAAACAAAACATAACCTGTTTATTGAACTATATTTCTTTTTTTCAAAGGCTGAAGGGATTTTAAACCTCTATCGATTATCAAAATCCCTTCATTGTGGTCTCCTCTAACATAGAAACCATCATCTACATTGGGACCGCTGTTAAATGATTGCGACTTACCACTTAAATGATCATCCTCAACTGAATTTTCATCGGACCCTTCAGTAGTTTTGGACGATAACAAAACAATCGACTACTTTTGGTTTGCGGGATATGGAACATAAAAAACTTGTACCGCTTGTGATTCCATTATAAACTGTTCGTCTTTTAACCCTTCTATACTAAAATCAACTTTCACAAATCCCCATTCATCTATTTTAACACCACTATTATTATCAACCCATTTGCATTAAAAAATCGGCAATTGGAATTTTGTATAATCCAACTCCCATATTTGTTTGATAATGCCAAAGTATGAAATATTTTCATAAATTGGATTTCTTTCCTTACTACCAGAAACATGCATCGCTTTATCCCCTAGTGTAACTCCACTATTTCTCATGGTACTATCTTCATCATGTTTATCTGTATAGAATGTATAACCATTAATTACATAACCATTTTAAGATAATACATACACACTTGGTCTGGTGGCTAGCCATCGAAGTCGTTATGAAATTGAATTCATATTTTCATCAAACTCTTTAAAAATATGGTCCTGAAACCATCCTATAAACTAGTGATTATGTGTATTTAATAACCATTTTCATCTCTTAATGGATTAAACTATATAAGAATTTCTTTGTGAGTTTCAATATATGGAGAAACCTCCCAACTGTTATGCAAAACATAAAGGTGGGCCTGCTTCTGATCTGTAATACTGATTGTCACAACATCTCTTCCAGAAATTCCCTCACCCTCAATGAGTCCAGTGTGATGATATTTTGGGAGACCATTTCTTTCCACATCAGATAGGTATTTGGTAGAAAATTTAATGGCTTCCTCAACAATATACCGCTCCACTATACAACCCTCTGGACGACTTCCATTTTTGACATACCCTTTCAAAATCTTCATATACCGTTCAATGGGGTAAATCCATCTATAGTGCACAAGACCACAAATTCAAATCTTTCTCACCATGTGAATCATCAAATTAACCATCATATCAAATAATGTTGGTGGAAAGAACATTTCTAATTCACATAATATGATGAAAATTTATTTTTCCATAGCTGGAAATTTCAACGGGTCTAAAACTTTTCTACATATAGCTTTGAAAAAGAAACAAATTTTGGTTAATGTATGATGAACATTCTTGGGAAAAATGAAATGTAAAGCTATGGGAATTAGATCTTGCATCAAAACATGGCAGTCATGTGATTTCAAACCTTTTAACTTCAAATCATTCATTGACACAATGTTCTTGATATTTGATGAATACCCCTATGGAACCTTTAAATCATTGAAGAAGTTGCAAAACTGATATCTCTCCTCCCTAGAAAGAGTATAAGAAGTTGGAGGAAGAAACATTCGATGTTCAACCTTCACGGGAGCCAACTCTTCTCGTATTCCCATGTCAACCATGTCCAACCTTTCCTTAATTCCATCCTTTGTTTTTCCAGGGGCATTTAGCAAGGTTCTGATAACATTGTCACATACATTTTTTTCCACATGCATCACATCAAGAAAATGTCTGACGTACAAAAAATTCAATATGGTAATTCAAAAAAAATTGATCTCTTTTTCCAACCGATTTTCGTAAGGTTTTTCAAAAATTGTTTACCAAAAATAGTGTTCACATCTTTTAATTTCTCAAATAGTTGATCACCTATTAGTGGAGACAGTTTTGTGTGTTGTTCTGAAATTCCATTGAATGATGTCTTCCAAGATTGGTACTTATGCCGACGAGGTATAAATCTACGATATCCTAGAAACATAGATTTCGATGAATGTTTCAACCTAATAGATTCTGTATCTTTTCGCACACGGGACACGCTTGAGTTCCTTTAATGCTATAGCCTAACAAATTTACATAAGCTAGGAAATCATTTATTGTCCCATACAACATCTCTCTCAACGTTAAGTATTCACTTTTATAAGTATCATACAACATAACACCTGAACCCCACAAAAACTTCCAATCCTCGATCAAAGGAGACAGATAAAAATCAATATCGTTACCTGGTTGTTTTTGTCCTGATATAAGCATAGATAACATGATTAATTTCTGCTTCATGCATAACCAAGGTGGAAAGTTATAATTTACCAACATAACAGGCCATATACTATGAGTGCTGGTTTGAAAACCAAAAGGATTCACTCCATCTGTAGATAACTCAAGATGGAGGTTTCTCAGCTCTTTTCCAAATTCAGGATACTCATGATCAATTTTCTATTGAGGAGAGTCGGACAGATGACGTAATTTACCATCTTTATTTCTTTTATCTGCATTCCATGACAATTGTCTTGTAGTTTCTTCCCTTCCATATAGATTCCTAAACCTTGGAATGATTGGAAAGTACCATACAACTTTCATAGGATTGGATTCATCTTTCTTGTATCGAGAAGCACCCCACATTGGTCATTCTGTAAGTGATTTTTTCTCCTTAAGAAAAAATATACAATCTTTCGGGTAGACATGTATTCTTTCAGAAATCATAGCCATCGAGCATAGCATTTGTTTAGCTTCATATGTCTGGATTGGGAGCTCATTATCTTCCGGGAGCATGTCATTCAGGAGAGAAAGTAGTTCCATAAAACTGACATCGCCTCCATCTGTTTCCTACTTTCAATTTATACAACTTCAGTATAGCTGACAATGCTGTATATTTAGTGAAACCAGCATACAATGGTGTCTTTTCACAACTCTTTAACTTATCAAACAATTTCAGGAAATCACGGAGTTCATATTCAATTGTCTTTGTCATTTACTCAATACGATATTCATCATCATTGACATCTGTAATCACATCCTCCATACAATCTTCTTTATTATCCATATTTGTATTAATATCTGATGATCCATAAAATGAAGTTTTATCCCAGCTAGTAGCTACATTCGCTTTTTCTCCGTGTTTATTCCAACATTTATAACTCCAATATATTCTGTGACATATCAAATGTTCTTCCAACTCCTTTGGAGTAAGTAGTCTAGAATAACAACAACATAAACACGGAAAAAGGATTTGAGAAGGATCCTTTGTGTGATCCTTTGCAAACTTGATGAACTCTTTCACTCTGTTCTCATACTCTATTGTCAAATGATTAGCATCCATCCAATCTTTATTCAACTCCATCCTATTTGAATGTCAAATATTAGTATTTATGGTTCAAGTACACAAAAAAGACTTCCAAATACAATATAAGAGAACCAATTCCTTATAAAAATAAAGATTAATAGAGCCTAACCGTTTCCAATAAAGATTTGGAAATCAACAGAACCAGGATAGACCCCCCATCAAAATCAAAACAGTTTTCAAACACAAAGGGGTTCGCAGGGGATAATCCCTTATGTCATAGATGGTAAAAATCACACGACATCATCCTCTATGGCTCATCCTCCTCTATCGAGTCAACCCTTTTATGGTAAACTAGTCAATCCTTTTATACCTCACCAACCTAAAATACATATGGATGAAAACCAATAGCCAACTCTATAAGTAAAGAAAGGATTCTCATAATCTCTATAATATGGAATTCATTAAATATAATTACTTTAGATTCATTATAGTTTCTTCAAATCACCCCAGTAAAAACACAAGAATAATCAAGAATGATACATCTACCACTCCTAGGTCTCTTCCCTACATTCAATATCATCATACCTAATATTTTTGGTAAGCTCAAGTTACTTACTTTAAATCACAGAGGGGATAATAACTTGTGTCATAAATGGTCTCCCATGTTATTCGATATGAAAAATTTAACAAATATTTTTGACCTATCATCCCATTCAATACTCATGAGTGTCTAATTCCAAACTCCATATTAAGTGTAATATCAAAAGAATATATATTAATAAATTACCCCACATCAATTTCCCCACTAATATGGTCATTCTCACACTCTAATGGAATATTTCATATCCTTAAACCCCTTCTATATAATCTCGTAACCATATATCCACACATACACATGTCACAAACACATAAAAAACCATATCCACATCACTACCACACATCACATCCTCATCACAATATGATATCATGAACATGAAGGACATAAAAATCATACTCTCCTCCTATAATGCACAACCCCCACTATGTATCCACACCAAATACACATAATCATGTCAAAAAGAATATATATAGAACAAAACCTAAAATCGTTATAGTTCATATATATACACCCACTGTGACCCATTACAACTCATACTAAGTGTGAAGGGGGAGAAGGGAAAAGGGAGTGGTTCTATATGTGTTCCTTCTATAACCTAGATATTGAGAAAAACACTCAGAACCAAAGTACCCATATGGATTTCAATCAGGTTACTCGACTCAAGTGGTGGTGTGTATGAAATAATAAGAAAATATAATAAGTATATAGTCACACATAAATCTCAAACTGGTGATAATAATCCAATAAACCCAAGAATTACTAAATCTTAAAGACATTCTATGGTTCCTCCCATGACATGATAGATTTAACCTTTTCAGATCAACAGAGATACCATGTTCCGAGACCACATGACCCAAGAAATTCACCTCCCGAATCTAGAATTGGCACTTTTAAAACTTGGCATAAAATTGGTGATTCCTCAAGATGTACAAAACTATTATCAAATTAGGTATATGATTATCCACAATTTTAGAATAAACCATGATGTCATCCATAAATACCATAACAAAATAGTTGAGATACTAGTGTAAAATCCTATTCATCATCACCATAAATATATATGGATTGTTGGTTCAGCCAAATGGCATAAAAAATACTCATAGTGGATATACCTACTCCTAAATGAGGTCTTTGGAATATCAAACTCCTTGATCCTGAGCTGGTGTTAACCAAACTAAAGACCGATCTTAGAGAACCACTCCCCCTATAAAAGATCTAATAAATCATAAATATAGGTCAATAGATACTTTTTATTGATCATAACCCGATTGAGATTCTGGTAATCAATACACAAGTGAAGGGTTTCAATGACCTTCTTGGTGAAAATCACCAGTTCTTACCAAGGCAACACACTAGGTTAAATAAAGAATTTGGAAACCAATTCATCCCAATGATTATTTTTTTCCTTCAATTTAACTAGTTCTATATGGTATGATAGAATAGATATTGGTTTTGTACCCATCACCAGGTTGATAGAGAAATCCACCTCCCTCTCTAGTGGTAGACCAAAAAAGACTAAAGGAAACACTTTTGTAAATTCAATAGTTACTAGGGAAAGTTCACTATAATAGGATTCCTACTCCAGTTCAATAGCATAAAAGGATATTAACATAAAACAAGGAAACATTAGTCAAGAGACACAAGAACATCCAATATATCAATTAGAACTCAACCGAGGAACACAAACCTCATATTAGGATTTGGGAAAATTATAGAATTAGATTAATTAATTATTTAAAGAAACCTTTTTCAACCATCCATGGTACCTTAAGGGTCAATAGAATAATATATTTTCAGAAACTCACTCATAACCTAATAGTTAAGTCCTGAAAATCATATCTCTTACCTACCATGTCATATCCAACCACATCAATCAACCATCACCCGTATAATCATAGTGATAAATACCCCATACAAAGTAGCATGAAAAGGAAAAAATATAAGGAATTCACATTAAAAGTTTTATGTATGACCATTCACTACAGGAAAAAAGGCATTTAGCGGCGGTTTAAACCGCCGCTAAATCGATTGGCGGCGGTTTTCAAAAACCTCCGCTAAGTCGTGCGTCGGGAAACTATTCGCGGCGGTTTTCAAAACCGTCGGAACGTTTCGCGGCGGTTTTTTAGCGGTGGTTTAAACAGCCGCTAAATGATTCTGCGGGGTTTTTTTTTTAATTTTTATTTATTTATTTATTTATTTTATTTCGTATTTTTTTATTTTTTTATTTATTTATTTTATTTCGTATTTATTTTATTTCATATTTATTTTATTTATTTCATTTATTTTATTTCGTATTTATTTATTTATTTTATTTCGTATTTATTTTTTTATTTTTTTATTTATTTATTTTATTTATTTATTTATTTATTTATTTATTTATTTTATTTATTGATTTATTTATTTATTTATCCATGCATGCATCTCCCATGCCCATGCACATGCATGCCCATGAAATATAAATAAATCCTGCGTCTGGTGAGATTTGAACCCCTAACCTCTTGCATATTTTCCAAAGACTTTACCACTCCAGCAAGCTCGCCATGTGGTTAATAAACAGAAATTAATATACTTATATATATTAATTGAAAAAACAAATAATACATAAATAATAGATATAAAATTGATAATAATAAATAATAAATAATAAATAATAACTAATAAATAAATATAAATAATAAATAATAAATAATAAATAATAAATAATAAGTAAATATAAATAATAAATAATAAATAATAAATAAAAATTAATAAATAATAAATAATAAATAATAAATAATAAATAAAGATAAATAATAAATAATAAATAGTAAATAATAAATAATAAATAATAAATAATAAATAATAAATAATAAATAAAGATAAATAAAGATAAATAATAAATAATAAATAATAAATAATAAATAATAAAAAATAAATAATAAATAATAAATAATAAATAATAAATAATAAACAACAAAGATAAATAATAAATAATAAATAATAAATAATAAATAATAAATAATAAATAATAAATAATAAATAATAAATAATAAATAATAAATAATAAATAAATTTAAACAATAAATAATAAATAATAAATAATAAATAATAAATAATAAATAAATATAAATAGTAAATAATAAATAAATATAAATAATAAATAATAAATAAATATAAATAATAAATAATAAATAATAAATAAAGATAAATAATAAATAATAAATAATAAATAATAACTAATAACTAATAAATAATAAATAATAAATAATAAATAATAAATAGTAAATAATAAATAATAAATAATAAATAATAAATAATAAATAATAAATAATAAATAATAAATACAGATAAATAATAAATAATAAATAATAAATAATAAATAATTATAAATAATAAATAAATAGAAATAATAAATAATAAATAATAAATAAATATAAATAATAAATAAATATAAATATAAATAATAAATAATAAATAATAAATAATAAATAATAAATAATAAATAATAAATAATAAATAATAAATAATAAATAATAAATAGTAAATAATAAATGATAAATAATAAATAATAAATAATAAATAATAAATAATAAATAATAAATAAATATAAATAATAAATAATAAATAATAAATAATAAATAAATATAAATAATAAAAAATAAAAAAAGATAAATAATAAATAATAAAGAATAAATAATAAAGAATAAAGAATAAATAATAAATAATAAACAATAAAAAAATAAACAATAAATAATAAATAATAAATAATAAATAATAAATAATAAATAATAAATAATAAATAATAAATAATAAATAATAAATAATAAATAATAAATAATAAATAATAAATAATAAATAATAAATAATAAATAATAAATAATAAATAATAAATAATAAATAATAAATAATAGATAATAAATAATACATAATAAATAATAAATAATAAATAATAAATAATAAATAATAAATAATAAATAATAAATAATAAATAATAAATAAATATAAATAATAAACAATAAATAATAAATAATAAATAAATATAACAAATAAAAAATAAAAAAAGATAAATAATAAATAATAAAGAATAAATAATAAAGAATAAAGAATAAAGAATAAATAATAAACAATAAATAATAAATAATAAACAATAAATAATAAATAATAAATAATAAATAATAAATAATAAATAATAAATAATAAATAATAAATAAATATAAATAATAAATAAATATAAATAATAAATAAATATAAATAATAAATAAAAATTAATAAATAATAAATCATAAATAATAAATAAAGATAAATAATAAATAATAAATAATAAATAATAAATAATAAATAATAAATAATAAATAATAAATAATACATAGTAAATAGTAAATAATAAATAATAAATAATAAATAATAAATAATAAATAAAGATAAATAATAAATAATAAATAATAAATAATAAAGAATAAATAATAAATAATAAATTGTAAATTATAAATAATAAATAAATATAAATAATAAATAATAAATAATAAATAATAAATAATAAATAATAAATAATAAATAAGAAATAAGAAATAAGAAATAATAAATAACAAATAATAAATAACAAATAATAAATAACAAACAATAAATAACAAATAATAAATAATAAATAACAAATAATAAAGAATAAAGAATAAATAAATATAAATAAAAAATAATAAATAAATATAAATAATAAATAAAAATTAATAAATAATAAATCATAAATCATAAATAATAAATAATAAATAATAAATAGTAAATAGTAAATAATAAATAATAAATAATAAATAATAAATAATAAATAATAAATAATAAATAATAATTAAAGATAAATAATAAATTGTAAATTATAAATAATAAATAAATATAAATAATAAATGATAAATAATAAATAATAAATAATAAATAATAAATAATAAATAATAAATAATAAATAAGAAATAAGAAATAAGAAATAAGAAATAAGAAATAATAAATAACAAATAACAAATAACAAATAATAAATAATAAATAATAAATAATAAATAATAAATAAATATAAATAATAAATAATAAATAATAAATAATAAATAATTATAAATAATAAATAAATAGAAATAATAAATAAAAAATAATAAATAAATATAAATAATAAATAAATATAAATAATAAATAAATATAAATAATAAATAAATATAAATAATAAATAATAAATAATAAATAATAAATAATAAATAATAAATAATAAATAATAAATAATAAATAAGAAATAAGAAATAATAAATAAATATAAATAACAAATAATAGATAAATATAAATAATAAATAATAAATAAATATAAATAATAAATAATAAATAAATATAAATAATAAATAATAAATAATAAATAATAAATAAATATAAATGATAAATAAATATAAATAATAAGTAATAAATAATAAATAATAAATAATAAATAAGAAATAATAAATAAGAAATAAGAAATAAATATAAATAACAAATAATAAATAAATATAAATAAAAAATAATAAATAAATATAAATAATAAATAATAAATAAATATAAATAATAAATAATAAATAATAAATAAAAAATAAATATAAATGATAAATAAATAATAAATAATAAATAATAAATAATAAATAATAAATAATAAATAATAAATAATAAATAAATATAAATGATAAATAAATATAAATAATAAATAATAAATAAAAAATAAATATATATAAATGATAAATAAATATAAATAATAAATAATAAAAAATAAAAAATAAATAAAAAATAATAAATAATAAATAACCAGTTACAAATAATATATAATAAATAAATTAAAGTATATTATAAATAATAAATAATAAATAATAAAGGAAACACATGAAAAAGTATGAAAAGACGTGATAAGGGATGAAAAATCCTGAAAATGCATGAAAAAGGATGGAGAAGCATATGAAGAATGAGGTATTAGAAAGAATGAGAACGCATGAAAACTGGTGACAACTCTGGAAAACTCCTTAATAATTCAACATAATCATCATAATAACCCACAAAAAACCATTGATAAAGATAACAAGTCATGGAAACCCAAATAAATAGTAATAAATGGAGCTACCGTTAAAACTCGTCAAAACGGTCATAAAGAGACAAAAATATTGGACTCACATTAACGGAGATAACTTAAGATCCGAGAGTCCGTTTTAGATCCGCAACCTGTCAAATCAAAGATCCCGAAACGATCTTCATCCTGGAAGGTGAAAGAGTCCGAATGGACGGGCGAATCAGAAGTTACGCCCATTTAAAAAAAAGCTGATGGGGAACAGGTGCTAGAAACGAGGCATTGAAAAACATAACAAACCCGATACCCATTAAAAAGGCCATAACATATGATCTATGAGTGCATGTGGGCACTGCAACCAGTCAACCTGAAGCTCATGGAACGAGCTATGATCTGGTAGGTGGAGGAGGCCGAATTGACACGCGGATCGAAAGTTAGGTCCGTTTGAAGACAAGTTCGACGGGACACCGGTGACGGAAACAGGGTTTTGGAGGCCTTCGGAGGGGTTTTTGGGGTCGAAAAACCCGACAGAAGCTTGCTTGTGTCGCACTAGTGCGTAGCTCTCTTCGCTGGCTTCGATTTGATATGTGGTAGAGCCCAAACGGACACCCGGAGCGAAAGTTATGGCCATTTGAAGTTGGAGAACTTTTTTCAACTTTTTTATAACTCTAATATCGTCCACACCTTAGAACGTCTCACGGTTGTGATTAAAGGTGCCTCTATATCTCTTCATGAGCTTCGATTTGACTGGTCGTGGCGCTTCAACGGACGCCCGGATCAAAAGTTATGATCGTTTTAGTGTTTTCGGGGTTTCTCTCGTTTTTTTATTTTTTTCATTTTATTTGACGGCGGTTTTACCGAAACTGCCGCTATTTTGCGGCGGTTTTTTAAAAAACCGCTGCTAATCCTTGAATAAAATTTAAAAAAAATAAAATAAAAATTTAATTTTTTTTTTGCCGTTTAGCGACGGTTTTTTAGCGGCGGTTTTAAAAACCGCCGCGAAATGCCAGCCCGAAACGCATTTCGCGGCGGTTTTTAAAACCGCCGCTAAACGGCGGTTTTCTCGTAGTGATTAACCATTAAAACCATAACATAAAAACAAAAAAACCGAATCAGCATTGTTGTCACACCCTTCCTAAGAAGAAAGTTCAAGAAGAGAATCAATAAGAATAGAAAAGAAATTCACCTTAGAGGAGGATAAGTAGGGAACCTTCTGAGCTACTTCGGGAGGGGAAGGTGCGACGACCAGAGGTGGAGGTACACGAGAGGAGCTGCAAATCGAAGAGAAATGGAGGAGTAGGGTTCACAGGGAGTAGGGTCGAGCGAAGAGGAGGAGAAGTAGGGTTTGCGGGGAGGAGGATCCGCCAAAGGGGTTCTAGAGGGAGGATTAGGAGAAGGTCTAGCAGTGGAGGTCCGACAACGCGAAGATCGGGGGTAGCGGAGGTCCGAAAATGTGAAGATCGAGGGGTGGTGGAGGGGAGTCACAGGGTTATAGTACCACAAGAGATTTAGGTTGTGATAAACCAAGGACACTGTGCGACTGATTTTATAAAATATGGGACTACAATTTTATCAGCGCTAAAAAATAGCTGATAAATCCTTCTTATATCAGCGCTAAAATTTTAGCGTTGATACATGCCTCCTTTATCAGCACTTTTCTAGTGTTGATAAAGGGTCTCTTTATCATCTCTTTTTTAGCATTGATAAAGGTTACCCAATATGAGCGCTAAAATTTTAGCACTAATACTGGGAAGCTTTATCAGCGCTTTTTTAGCGCTGATAAAGATTACCTATATCAGTGCTAAAATTTTAGCGCTGATAAAGATTCCTTGTATCAACACTAAAATTTTATCATTGATACATGGAATCATTATCATTAGATTTTTCTTAGTGCTGATAAAATGTGGCGCTTCCCTTGCCTGTTTTTGTAGTAGTGATTTTAGCATTTTAAATTGATTTACTTAAGAGTGTGAATCACCTCCACATAATCAACCCTATTATTTTAAGAAGTTAGACCATTGGTCTTATAAAATATTTTTTCTACTCCCCTTTGAAAAAAAACCATGGGAAAAAAAACCATGGGCTGGTTTGTGGTTTTGATTAGTTTAATGTGTGGTGTCCCAAACCTAAATAATAAAGAATTCCATCTCATTTACTATATAAAACCAACGAAGATCCCACTTCCTCTTCACTCAAATCCTTTGGAGTTTGTCCAACCTCTTACCTAATCTCTCTATAATCTTCCCAAGGAGCCCCAAGCTCCCAAGAAGCCTCTCTCAAGCCTCTCCCAAGCCTTTGGGATCATACTTCCAAGTAAGGGATTCCTTCCTTTCTCATTTTATCCAAATTTTGTTAATATTGTGATGCCCTTTTATTTTTGATTATAAATGTTGGGGGTATGATTTTGAACCTCTCCCATACTTACCTCCTTATGTTTGAATGATGAGATACCCATTTATATCTCATTAATGCCTCCCATGCACATCGGTTACGATGCCAAAATTTCATAAGGAATTTCTCTCTCCTCATTTACATTCAAGAAATAATTTTTTTATGAATCTAAATTCCATTAATCATGTTGGGACATGTATCTATATGACCCCCTTAATATAAATTTAATTTACATATGATGATACACCCCTTTCTCTCTCATCAACCATTTTTATGAATTGTTATGTCACATTGTTATGCTGCCGAAATTGCACTGCGATTTTCCAAGACAAAGTCATTGTGTTGTGAATACCATGCCCATTTCTCTATCAAGGGTATTCAACATTATACACATTTACATATTTATTATAGAGTTTCATGTATTAATTATAAATTCCTTTATCTTGGAATAAATGATTATGTTTAATGAATCCATGTTGTATGATCCATGTGGCATACTTATGCATGAAATTAAATGTTTAATAATGGTACATCTTGATAGTGCTCCAATGAATTGGGTAAATATTAGTATCATGATACATCAAGTGCAATGAGGGTTTACTCATGCTAATTCAAGTGAAATGAGGGTTTACTCATGCTCCATGTGCAATGAGCCTTGTCTCATACTAATACCATGTTAAGTGTTGTTGCCACATTTCAATGTTATGATAATCATGCTATATCATGAATTTATGTTCATGTTTCTCTTATGCTTCATTTATATGCCTATTGCCTAATATGTATTGTAGTCTTCATGTTAGGCCTTGTTTACTCCCTTACTGGGCTTTATAGCTCACCCTTTTCTTATGCGTGTCCTCAGGTTATCCCATGCAATGCTAAGTACGAGGAAATGTAGTGGTCATGTAAAGGAAGTTTTCAATAAAGATATTGTGTTTCATGTTTTAAGTCATTATGTAATGTTCCTAAGCCCCAAATACACTAGACCTATCAATATTTTATGCTGTATCAAATGAATAATTTATGTAATAAATCATGTTTAAGTGTGTAATAAAAAGAAGGGTTATTATTTTTACCAGCCATAAAAGTCTCAAACACATATTATCTCAGTGGGATTTGAATATTTGATAGTGACAGTGGGTTGAGTACCTACAGTCTTTTGATTTTGAGTTGGTGTACACACCAGGGAAAGGGAATAATATCTCTAATGCTCTGAGCCATAATTCTCATAATTAGGTAGTTCGAGAATCTAGTTCTGATTGGATGATGATGTAATTGTTTTCTAAGATGCATATGGAGGTACAAGATGGGAACGTGAAGATGACCCTTGAATCTATAGTAGTTGAGTATTCACTTTTGAGATGAGTTAAAGAGAGTCAGCTGGTAGACCTGGAGTGCTTGGCTATGAAGAAAAGTATTAAAGGTGGGGAGTCACCTTATGGTTGGACATTCAGTGCTGATGGAGTTGCTTATGTTCATGGTCATGTTGTGGCACCAACGGATGTACGGGAGGAGTTGATGTGCAAGTATCATGCATCAAAGTGGGAAGTACATCCGGGTTTGACTAAAATTTATCGTGACCTTCGTAGATAGTTTTGGTGATTGGGAATGAAGAAATAATTTGTGAGTTTTGTGGCACAATGCCTTACCTGTCAGTAGGTGGAGGCTAAACATCAGTGTTTAGGTGAGTTGTTTCAGTCATTTCCTATTATAGAGTGGAAGTGGAATGAAGTAATGATGGAATTCATGGTGGGTATTCCAAGGATGCCTCAGAAGAATGACACAATTTTGGTGGTGGTAGATCAAATGACCAAAGTGGCCCATTTATGGCCAATTCAAGAGACCTATACAGTCGACCAGTTGGAGGAATTGTATATTCAAGAAATAGTACGATTACATGCTATGCTGAGAACCATAGTTGTAACGCCCCGACCCCAGTTACCCAGAGTCGGTGCATTATTGCGTAACATTGGAATGATCACAAAATATCAAGTCTAGAAATACCGATTAGTTTAGTAGCCTTGGAAACACTAGATACATTCATAAATGTTACATTACAGAATAAAGTGAAAAACTACAATAACAAAGTCTCCATAGTCCACACTCATATCCTCTTATAACTATCCCTGCAGGTCATTCATAAAATAATTCTCCACATCCTGGAAAATATTAAAACATTGAAAGGGGTGAGCTCAGATGCTCAGTAAGGATAACAATATAGAAGAAGCTTTCATAAATAAACATAAACATTTAAGGAAATGTATAACTGAACAAAAGCCTTTTAAACATGAACTTCAACATAATATGGAAAAAGTAAAATGAAATAATTCCATTTAATTATTAACATGGATATTCTACTAGTCGAATAATCACATGTAATATCAATAAACACTTTCATAATGATGGAATGCATAATTACAGACTCTCATAACCACGTAGTCATGGCCTCGTGCCAAGACTACAAATAAGATTTTGTCAAGGCCTCGTGCCAAGACACTGGTTTGTCTCATGAGACCTACCGATGCATCGAGGAGATATAGCAGGCTCCACCCATCACTTATTAAGTCCAATGCATTCCTCATATGAATAGGTTTAAACATATCATAAACCATAACATAATCGTATCACATAAAACATTCAGAAAGGAAACATAAAATTTCCACATTTCAATCAAAAGATATCAATACCACACATTGATATAATAAAAACACTTTCAAAACCATTTTTAATTCTAAAATAAAGGAAAATTGAAACTTTGTAATTATTTTTCATTTAAAAAAAGTTATGGCTTGTAGAGGAAGCCGAAACTCAAATAATGGTCAAGGCGGTGGAGAAGTTGTAGCCGCATACGTACGACAAAAAAAACATCCCCTTTTTTCATTTTGTAGAATGCTTCGTATAAAAAAATTCCTTTTGAATAAACATAAAATTCAAAGGGGTTTATACACCGTATAAAAGAAATTTGTATATAAAACAAAATATGCCTCAATGAATGGAGATTGAGACGAAGTCCCTTAAAAAGATCATTTTTTAAATAAAATAGATCTATTAGGTGTATTCACTATATGTACACACAAAGAAAGTAAAAATAAAAGATAGGACATAATAATATCCTGACATAATTTGAAAGCAGGAGATTAACCCAAAGAATGGAAATTGGGTTAAGAAGTTCCCTTACCTCGTGTCCGACTTGAGTCGATCATTCTTTGACCTCCTGAATAATAAAATAGAGTTAATCTCTACTTGATTAAGAACATTTTTCAAGTTCATTATCTCTTTTATATCACTTATTACCATGTTATGAAAATTATGTAGTCATTTAAGTTAATAACGGTTGTTTTGTCGATCTTTGATACTTGGGTCAACAATAAACTTCTTATAACTACAAGTTGTTTATGTGGTAGAATATCCATTATCTCCAGAATTATATTCATGATTTAGATATCATATATATCATATATATCCAGTATATACATTCATTCATAATATTACGTAACATTTAGAGGTAAGAAATGAAATGCACCATTCATGAAGACAGTAAGCCGTACGTACGCATGAACGCTACTTTCATTTATATTTAGTATTTAATGGAATGAAATCATAATGATATAAATGTATATTATAATTCCAGTATAATATCATATATAATATCATTTACTCCATCCTTTATACATCCCTCATTTGTCATTAACGATTCAAATCACTTTGAGGGGGCGGTAGTCCGCACTTCCTAAAATGAAATTATCGCGTTTACCCATAATAGAAATCATAAAGGTAGGACATAAATGAAAAATACAGAATCATAAGGAAAAAAACATAATATATATATCATATATAAAAATATTTTCATCATAATGGTCACCATGATAGGTGTTAAAAGAATATTGAACAATCATCATTTCGTGAGGCAGAAATTCGCCAACCACAGAAATAGTATGTTCTTTTACCATTAGACCAAGGTGTGTGTAAGTGTAAATAAAATCCTTCTCATAACAACATACTAGTATATTTAAGATACTGTTTTTGTTAAAAAAGAAAGAAATAAAAAGATTTTAAGGGGTTGGAGAAGCAAAATAAAACAAAATAACATAAGAGAAGACATTACCTTAAAATCGGGTAACTCTTTTTGATTTGAGCCAAAGGCTTCCTTGGAAAGACTTCTGCCCAAAGTGAGGCTTCTAGGAGTAAGATAGAGATGTTGGGAGAGTATTTGGTCAGAGGTTGGCCGAGCCAAATGTCTTGGAAGGTGTGAATAAGGTGGTAGTGGTGGGGGCCTTTTATAAGAGGAGAGGAGGGGCACTCTTGGAAAGTCATGAAATATTATATTATTATGAAATGATTTTCGGATTCTAAAGGTCCCACAATGATATATTTCTAGGATAAGGTGATAAGGGTTCTAAAACCACCCATACAATAGGCTTTCTACAAGTGTAATTCTTAGATTTTACATTATCCTTCCATTTTATTAAAATCGTTAATTAATAAGGTAATCGCTGCATCATCATGGTGTCAAAATTTTTTTAATTTATTTAATATCTAAAAATTATAAAAAAATTACCATGATGTAGAAATATTTTTAGATTTTCAATTAATATTTATAGTAGAATAGTTAACTTATATAACCCCATGTAATAATTGTTTTAGTAAAACAACACATGTTTGTGACAATTTTATTTTTACTTTAAATAAAAAGTTATTAATGTCATTTTCTTACCCAAGTGGCTCCATGGGGTCCCAAAGTTGACCCATGGATTGTATTGGTAGTCCATGAGTCATAAAATAAGTGTATTACAAGTGTCAAGATATTTTTATATTTTTATAATATCATTTTTACCTTAAATTTCACTAATTACCTTTAATCGCGATTAATAAAACTTAAAAGTTAATATTCACCAAAAAATTATTTTAATCCCATTGAACCACATTTTACTTCCTAATTACAACCATGTATGTCAGATTTTTGAAATTCAATACACATAAGCGGTAATGTTTCATTTACACAAAAAATTAGTTTTTAAACTACCACTTAGTGGTTTCACTATTCATCAAAAATTGAAGTTTTTCAGAAAAATAACAAAAATTCACCCTAAGCTATATTTGATATTCCTAATTCAAAAATTATGTCTATTTTAAAAAATTCAAAACATATAAGTTTAATTAATTAATTTAATAATTAATTCCCACTGTCACAACAAATAGCGTGTTTTTAAGAAGCAATATATATGAAAAGATTGACAATCGTTTATGTCCAATTTCAAAGTGAAATTAATTAAAATGACCACCATTGGATAAAATAGTAAAAATATATTCTAATTATACTTTAAAACAACTCAATATTATAACTTATCACTATAAATTATTTTTATTAAAAAAGTTGTTTTTAAGTATTTTTACTATTCATAGAAAATTAGAAGTTCTCAGAAAATTACAAAAAATTCAACTTAGGATAATTTCGATATTCTGAATACAAAAATGAAGTCCATTTTGAAATATAAAATTTATATAATTTTAAAAAGTGGGTATTACTATTCATAACAGCTACTTTGATTGGTCGTGGTGTGTTCGAATCTCGAACTTGTGTACAATGCAAGCTATTGCATTACTGAAAGAGAAGCGTATCGTGAAAACTTGGGGTGTTACATTCTCCCTTGCTTCAATAAATTGCGTCCTCACAATTTGAAAATGTTCTTCAAAAATAAAAGGTTCAAAGTAGAAAATACCTTTGTATAAAACCTACATCGAAAATAGGGTTAATAAAAATATAACTTTAAAAGAAAGAAAGAGAAGTACAAAGGTCACCCGAGATAGCCCATACTAGGATTCTATGAAAATATGGATATGGAGGGAAAAAAACCATCAAGGTTTGATGGAGAGTTGTATAAAATAGAAATAGGAGAAAGTTAAACACAAGAAAATCACAAACTTGTGATTGGTTAAACGGTCATTGAATCCCCAGTTGGAAAAGTTAAACAGAAACATTTTTGTTTTAAGTTACCTTCCATAAAGTTGAGGAATTTATTTAAGAGATTTACTAAGAATGTAAGGAAATATACTTACTTGTCATGTAGACTTTCATTCTTTAATAAATTTTTACCACAAACCCATCTTTCACTCCAAATGTAATAGAACTCAAAAATATTCTATTTATCCTAATTCTATAAGGTTATAAATATTAACAAATACCATTTAGATTAGGAAAACTATTTTGTAATTACCAGGGAATTCCTGTAGGCTAGTGGTAGGTAATAAAGGCCTGTCACACTATGGTTGTGGGTTCAATTCCTATAGCTTTGTCCGATGCGATGGGTTATCCCCCAACCTGAAGGTTGTCCTTTTCCTAAAAATATAGTATTATAATATTCTAAAAGTAATCTTCAGAAATGTTTTAACCTTAAACAATACTATCCAAAGTTCAACTTAATCCATTCCAACCTTTATAGTTATCCAAAATACCTCTTTCCAGACATTCTCTAAAAGGTCTCTAAATTCCAAAATAAATTGTATCATCAGATTCCTCAAACAAAGTAAAGTTTCTCTTATTGTCACATAAAAAAATATGATTAACTTCATCATATTAAAACCTTAATGAAAACAAAAAGTACTGCATTACAATCCTCATATATATCACATTATTCTTATAACCAGAATATAATCCTTGAGTCCAAAAGCACCAATACATTAATTATTCCACTTCAACTATAGTAACAACATAAGATTGTCCTTGATCCCTTGGCCTTTTCTGAGGAAATTTTCTTTGGCGCTTAGGACATTCATTTGCATAATGCCCCATTTTTCTACAATTGCAGCATTCAACATTGATAGCCTCTTTCTTTCCCTTGAAATAACGAGCTTGGTGACCTTTTTCTCCACATTTTTAACAAACTCACATTCCTTTTAGGCAAGTACCATGGTGATTCTTCCCACAATTATCGCATAATGGAAAATCCTTCTTTCCCTTTTTCCCTTTATCCGTCTCTTGTTCCACTGTTCTCTTCTTCTCTTGCTTTACTTTATTGTCATAAGATTTAGAGAATTCCTTTTTTTGTCTTGATAGCACATGAGACTATATATTCATATGATGAGAAGGTTTTTGAGACGAATGCTTGATGGAAAAATGGTTTTAACCCATCAAAGAAACGATCAATCTTACTTCTTAGGTTACATATATAATCTGCAGCATACCTCGCTATCCTTGTAAAGTTGGCCTCATAATTTGTGACATTCTCATCCTCCTTTTGTCTCAGACTCAGAAATTGCCTTTCCATATGTGCTCGATGGTCATGAGGGAAGTATTTTTCTAAGAAAAGATCTTTGAACTCTCTCCATTCCATACTTGATACTTCTTCATCTTCCTTTGTATTTTAAATCAAGGACCACCATTGATCGACATCTCCAGTGAGGCGGTAAACTGCCATGATAACCTTCTCCCTTTCGCTACTCCCCAAGGTGTGGAATATTTTCTCTAAGGAGTTTATCCATTGCTCAGCTACTAATGGATTTGTACCCCCATTAAATGTTGGTGGTTGTTGCCTCATGAAGCGGTCTAACATTGATCCTCCACATTGCGGATCAGGGTGCTTCATACAAGTAAGGTTATTATCCATAACCTGAGTGAGTTGTCCTAGTATGGTAATAAGTTGATCAACACCAGTTGTATCTCCAGCTCCAAAATAATTATCTTGAGCAGGAGGGCAATCCCTACATGGAGTGCGTGCATTGATATGGTTTACATTCCTCCCACTAGGTTCCATTTCTAAACAATGGCATAAACTAGATTAGTTTATGAATCAAAATACATAATTCCATACTTGTAAAACACTTAACATAAATTGAACTATAATCATAAAAATGTCTTCTTTGAGGAAGTATATACTCATAAACCCTTCATAACGGTTTGTAAAGAAAATTAGAATTATCCTAAGCATATCCCCCGGGAGTGTCGTAACCAAGAGTGCAGTAAGGTCCATTGTCGTGCACCAGTTCCCGTTCGAGTCTAGCTCAAAGTGGTGTTTTCGGGTTTTACCCCTAGGTACATCTATACCAGATTCGCCTCTACCTACTCGTATCCAGACATGGATGTATTGCTCGGAAAACTCACAAAATCTCTATAATACCAAAATTCCAGGAAGTTATTCTATAATAATCCTCAAATTTTATCTTAGGTCTATGTGTTCTAATCAGAGTTTATCTAAATCTAGCTTCCAAGGTTAGAACTAAACTACCTCTGATACCAACTGTAACGCCCCGACCCCAGTTACCCAGAGTCGGTGCATTATTGCGTAACATTGTCATGATCACAAAAGATCAAGTCTCGAAAGACCGATTATTTTAGTAGCCTTGGAAACACTAGATACATTCATAAATGTTACATTATATCATAAAGTGAAAAACTACATTAACAAAGTCTCCATAGTCCACACTCATATCCTCTTCTGACTATCCCTGTAGGTCATTCATAAAATACTTCTTCACATCCTGGAAAATATTAAAACATTGAAAGGGGTGAGCTCAGATGATCAGTAAGGATAACAATATAGCGGAAGCTTTCATAAATAAACATAAACATTTAAGTCAATTTATAACTAAACAAAAGCCTTTAAAAAATGAACTTCAACATAATATGGAAAAAGTAAAATGAAATAATTCCATTTACTTATTCACAAGGATATTATACTACTCGAATAATCACATGCAATATCAATAACCACTTTCATAATGATGTAATGCATAATGCCAGACTATCATAACCATGTAGCCAAGGCCTCGTGTCAAGACTACAAATAAGATTTTGTCAAGGCCTCGTGCCAAGACACTAGTTTGTCTCATGAGACCTGCTGATGCATCGAGGAGCTATAGTAGGCTCCACCTGTCACTTATTAAGTCCAATGCATTCCTCATATGAATAGGTATAAACATATCATAAACCATAACATAATCGTATAACATAAAACATGCATAAAGGAAACATAAAATTTCCACATTTCAATCACAAGATATCAATACAACACATTGATATAATAAAAACACTTTCAAAACCATTTTCAATACTAAAATAAAAGAAAATTAAAACTTTGTAATTATTTTTCATTTAAAAAAAAGTTATGGCTTATAGAGGAAGCCGAAACTCAAATAATGGTCACGACGACGGAGAAGTTGTCGCCGCATACATACGACAAAAAAAACATCCCCTTTTGTTGTTTAGTAAAATTCTTCGTATAAAAAATTCCTTTTGAATAAACGTAAAAGTCAAAGGGGTTTATACACAGTATAAAAGAAAATTGTGTATAAAAAAAATATGCCTCAATGAATGGAGATTGAGATGAAGTCCCTTAAAAAGATCATTTTTTAAAATAAAATAGATCTATTAATTTTATTCACTATAAGTACACATAAAGAAAGTAAAAATACAAGATATGATATAATAATATTATGACATAATTTGAAAGTAGGAGATTAACCCAAAGAATGGAAATTGGGTTAAGAAGTTCCTTTACCTTGTGTCCGACTTGACTCGATCGTTATTTAACCTCCTGAATAATAAACTAGAGTTAATCTATACTTTCTTAAGAACCTTTTTCAAGTTAATTATCCCTTTTATATAACTTATTACCATGTTACAAAAATTATGTCGTCATTTAAGTTAATAACGGTCGTTTTTTCGATCTTTGGTACTTGAGTAAACAATAAACTTCTTATAATTACAAGTTATTTATGTGGTAGAATATCCATTATCTCCAGAATTATATTCATGATGTAGATATCATATATATCATATATATCTAGTATATACACTCATTCATAATATTACGTAACATTTAGAGGTAAGAAATGAAATGCACCATTCATGAAGACGGTAAGCCGTACGTACGCATGAACACTACTTTCATTTATATTTCATATTTAATGGAATGAAATAATAATTATATAAAGGTATATTCTAATTCTAGTATAATATCATATATAATATCATTTACTCCATCCTTTATACATCCCACATTTGGCATTAACGATTCAAATCTATTTGAGGGGGCAGTAGTCCGCACTTCTTAAAATGAAATTATCGCGTTTACCCATAATGGAAATCATAAAGGTATGCCATAAATGAAAAATACAGAATCACAAGGAAAACAAAAACATAATATATATATCATATATAAAAATAGTTTCATCATAATGGCCACCATGATAGGTGTTAAAAGAATATTGAACAATCATCATTTTGTGAGGCAGAAATTCGCCAACCACAGAAACAATATATTCTTTAACCATTAGACGAAGGTGTGTGTAAGTGTAAATAAAATCCTTCTCATAAAAACATACTAGTATATTGAATATACTGTTGTTGTTACAAAATAAATAAATAAAAAGAGTTTAAGGGGTTGGAGAAGCAAAATAAAACAAAATAACATAAGAGAAGACATTACCTTAAAATCTGGTAACTCTTTTTGATTTGAGCCAAAGGCTTCCTTGGGAAGACTTCTGCCCAAAGTGAGGATTATAGGAGTAAGAGAGGGATTTTGGGAGAATATTTGGGTAGATTTTGGCTGAGCCAAATGTCTTGGAAGGTGTGAATAAGGTGGTAGTGGTGGGGGCCTTTTATAAGAGGAGAGGAGGGGCACTCTTGGAAAGTAATGAAATATTACATTATTATGAAATGATTTAAGGATTACAAAGGTCCCACAATGATATATTTCTAGGATAAGGTGATAAGGGTTCGAAAAACACCCATCCAATAGGCTTTGTACAAGTGTAAGGCTTAGATTTTACATTATCCTTCCATTTTATTAAAATCATTAATTAATAAGGTAATCACTGCATCATCATGGTGTCATAAAACATTTAATTTATATAATGTCTAAAAATTATAAAAAAATTACCATGATGTAGGAAATCTTTTTATATTTTCAATGAATATTTATAGTAGAAAATTTAACTTATATAACCCCGTGTAATAATTGTTTTAGTAAAACAACACATGTTTGTGACAATTTTATTTTTACTTTAAATAAAAAGTTATTAATGTCATTTTCTTACCCAAGTGGCTCCATGGGGTGCCCAAGATGACCCATGGATTGTCTTGGTGGGCCATGAGTCATCCAATAAGTGTAGTACAAGTGTCAAGATATTTTTATATTTTTATAATATCATTTTTACCTTAAATTTTACTAATTACCTTTAATCGTGATTAATAAAACTTAAAAGTTACTATTCACCAAAAAATTATTTTAATACCATTGAACCACATTTTACTTCCTAATGACAACAATGTATGTCATATTTTTGAAATTCAATACACATAAGTGGTAATGTTTCATTTACAGGAAAAATTAGTTTTTAAACTACCACTTAGTGGTTTCACTATTCATCAAAAATTGAAGTTTTTCAGAAAAATACCAAAAAATTACCCTAAGATATATTTGATATTTCTAATTAAAAAATGATGTCTATTTTACAAAATTCAAAACATATAAGTTTAATTAATTAATTTAATAAATAATTCCCGCTGTCACAACAAATAGCGTGTTTTTAAGAATCAATATATATCAAAAGATTGACAATCGTTTATGTCCAATTTCAAATTGAAATTAATTCTAATGAACACCATTAGATAAAATGTAAAAAATATATTATAATTATAATTTAAAACCACTCAATATTATAACTTATCACTATAAATTATTTTGATTAAAAAAGTTGTTTTTATGTATTTTTACTATTCATAGAAATTGGAAGTTCTCAGAAAATTACAAAAAATTCAACTTAGGATAATTTTGATATTATGAATACAAAAATGAAGTCCATTTTGAAATATAAAATTTATATAATTTTAAAAAGTGGGTATTACTATTCATAATGGCTACTTTGATTGGTTGCGGTGTGTTCGAATCTCGAACTTGTGTACAATGCAAGCTATTGCATTATTGAAAGAGAAGCGTATCGTGAAAGCTTGGGGTGTTACAATAGTTTCAGATCAAGATTCACATTTCACCTTGATCT
Source organism: Viscum album (assembly GCA_963277665.1). Lineage (NCBI taxonomy): Eukaryota > Viridiplantae > Streptophyta > Magnoliopsida > Santalales > Viscaceae > Viscum > Viscum album. The sequence goes on from OY728134.1 coordinate 426,694,712, forward strand.
TTTGAAGGGGACTACAGAAGGAACATGGTACCCATATGTTTTTGAGTATGGCTTACCACCCCCAGACTGAAGGGTAGTTAGAGCGTACAATTTAGGTATTTGAAGACATGTTGGGAGAATGTGTTCTGGATTTTGGGGGATTGGGGGAGAAACACTTGTCGCTTGTTGAGTTTTCTTACAATAACAGATTTCAGGCTATAGTTCTAATGGAACGTTTTGAGTAACATTATGGGAAATTTTTTATATCTCCATTGTGTTGGTTAGATGCTAGATATTATGAGCTGTTAGGACTGATTCTTGTGTAGGACACATTAGATAAGGTTCATTTGATTCAAAAGCGTATGGAAACATCTCAGAGTATGAAGAAGTCATATTATGATCGACATCGTAGACATCTTGAGTTTATGGTGGGTGATATTTTGTTTCTTTAGGTTTCACTAAGGTTGGGTCACCATCGAATTCAGAAGTAGGGAATGTTGGCACCTAAATATGTCTGGCCATTTGAGATTGTGGAGAGGATCAGACCAGTGTCTTATCAATTAGCTCTTCCATAGTGATATAGTGGGATGCATGATATTTTCCATGTTTCAAAACTTTGAAAGTATCACCAAGATCCATCCCATGTGATAAATGCTAAGGATGTTGAGATTTAGGCTGATTCATCCTTTAAGGAGAACCCGGTTCTTATTGTGGATCATAGTGAGAAAGTTTTTCCAGGAAAGGTTGTGCCTTTGGTTCATGTTCTATGGAAACATGGAAACGTTTAGAAAGAAACTTGGTAGAGAGAATCAAATATGCATGTAACGTCCCAGTTCCGGGTGCCACCAATAGGTTCCCCATACCCAGTTGGTCACATGGACTCAAGCGCATTTCCCCAAATGCCAGAGGATGCTGACTAGAATCATAGACCTTGGTTGTGATAGTGGAGTAACTATACCCTTATTGGCATAAAAACATAGTAGAATAACAATAATAAACAACACCAAAAGCAGTAATACTAAAATTTATGTAAACGGAAGAATGACAGTAAATAAGCAATCAGAGCACATATATAAATGATTCATGTCACATATTCTAGTAAAATAGCCAAACAAGTCACAATATTGGAAATACAACATTGAAACAAAAGTATAGAAAACAGTCAACTCTAATAGAATCACAAGCCTCAGCTTGGTCCCATACTCTCCTGCTCCACAGTAATCAAGTACCTAATGAAGAAGGGACCTTTCCCTTATCTTTACCCTCAACCATATAATCTATTTGGGTCTAAAATAATTACCCAAATAGGGTGTGTGGTGAATCCCAATAGGAAACCACTGAAATATCTATGCCTAATTGTTAGTGAATATATATATGAGGCAATATAAAAAATGATGCAATAAACAAGAAAGTACTCAAAAGTAAACAATCCTACAATTTCCAATTACATTCATTTACATTTATTAATTATTTAAATCGTTGAATTATGAAATCTTGGGATCTAGCCTAAGCTATGTATCCCCTGTGTAATAGAAAAATAGATGTCTCAGAAGACCATCTAACAATCATATAAGACCGAGTCCAAGCTTGTGCTTCAGCTTGGAAGACTCCTCACAATAAACATTCAAAATATCACACTGACCCCCTGGGTGGCTCACATAGTCTAACCCCTATAATAAAGTATTCCAACAAAAAAAAAGACTATACGAGGAAGAACTCACTTTCAATTCCCCCTGTGGTCTTTTAATGAATAACTACAGACTCTCTGAGGAAGAACTCAACATCCATTCTACCTGTGGTCTCGTAATGATATACTGTAGACACTCTTAGGGAGAACTCACCATAAATCTCCCCTATGGTCTCACAACATAAATATAATAGAAACTCTAGGGAATCCCTCAACGAAAATTCCCCTTATGGTGTAGCTGCACCAGGTTCTCACAGACCTGTTTAATACAATCATACACAAACGATATCCATAAGCCCATGTAATCTCAACTAATACAAGTCTAAGAAGCTACAATGCAAAACAAAAGCATTTAACAAGAATTAATAAGAAATAATTCCAACCTAACAAGAAAGGAAAAGAAACAAGGTCTGCCTCATAGGAAACCTAGACAAAATGGTCATAAACATTCAAATAAGGAAACACCCTCATGGGGTTTCCCCTAAACATGAAATATAGCATAATACATCAATGAAAAAACATAATCTATCAATCAATATAAGGAATATGATAACATGGTTAAATTCCTTAACACGAAATACCTAAATCATAGGTAATTGGCACATAGGCATATATAAATCAAAGAAAAACTCTGAAAGGTAACAAAACACCTACCTTGATGTCATACAAGGAACACTCTTGAACACAACCCTTGAATCAGTCTAGAACGTCGTAGATCTACAAAAATTTTAAAATCATTAAACCCTCGATAACTCATGAGAGCAGAGAAATAAAGAAGAGAGACTCTAGGGAAAGAGAGACTTTAGGGAAAGAGAGAAATCACTGGTGGGAATCCAATGCACCTGGAAGCGCCTCAATCAGAGCTCATATGAAGGAATGGGAGGTTCTCAAAGATAATCAGCCATACGTCACTCCCCTATACAAGAAACAGGAAGAAGAAATGAGTTCTGGAGATGAGATATGACCCCGATCTAATCAATCAAATAAAAAGAAAAGTACACGGGGTGTTAATTTAATGAAAACACTGTGTACTAGCCTCAAATGACCCTTACTATAGGTGGTCTACATGACCATGTACTCAGAAATTACATGGCCAGTACATGGCTACATGCAGAAATTGGGTACACGGTGTGTACTCAGAAGTACACGACGTGTACTCAGAAAATTTTCAAATTCTTCCTTTTTCCTAAAAAACACCCGAAATCAAGATCTATACATGAAATGAAAATCAGGGTTCTCACAAACTTCCCCCCATAAAGCAATTCCTCCCTGAATTTCCCTTCTAAGGGTGGTGAAGAAGAAACATCAAACAACTCTGGCAATTGTGATTGTACATCAACCTCCCTCTCCCAAGTCTCATCCTGTAATCGCCCATTCTATCATAGAACCTATACTGGAGTGACATACCGGCCATAGATAACCTTCATATTATGATCCAAAATTCGTATAGGGTGCTCTTAGAAGGATACATCCACCTAAACTCAACCTATTCGGGTTGAAAAATGTGAGACAGGTCTGAAAAGTAACGTCATAGCTGAGAAACATGGAACATGCCGTGCATAGCCTAGTACCTTTGAGGTAAATGCAACCAATAGGTAACTAGACTGACTCTCTCTAAAACCTTAAACGGACCGATGTATCTTGGTGAAAGCTTCTCCTGTCTTCTAATCCTTTTATGTCCCAACCTCGGTGTGACATATAAGAAAACCTGATCTCCGACCTCAAACTCCAAAGGTCATATCGGTTGATCAACAAAAGATTTATGGAGAGAATGTGCAGGGGATATCCCCTTCTAAATCAACTCCACCAACTCAGTAGTCTCCTCGACAAGACGAGGTCCCAACATAGCTGTATCTCTTGTCTCTAACCAACATAGGGTTGATCGGCATGGCCTACCATACAAAGCCTCATAAGATGCCATCATAATTTTCACCTGTAAACTGTTATTGTAAGAAAAATATACTAGGGGTATATGTCTCTCCCAAGAACCCCCAAAATCTAGGTCGCATGCTCGAAGTATGTCCTCCAACACCTGAATCGTGTGTTCAGACTAAGCATCTGTCTGGGGATGGTAAGCTATACTTAGAAGTACCTATGTATCCAAATCCCACTGTATTCCTTGCTAGACACAAGAAGTAAAATGGGAATCCTTTTCTGAAATGATAGAGTGTGGAACCCCATGAAAACATACAATATCTCAGATGTACAACCTTCCAATCTCATCAACACTGAAGGTTTCCTTGACTGGAAAGAAAATAAAAACCTTCGTGAGACTGTCAACAACAACCCATACTGCATCATTACCTCGAGGTGACCTTGGTAAACCCATCAAGAAACCCATCATGACATCATTCCACTTCCACTTGGGAATGGGAAACTGCTTTAACAGTGCTTCCAGTCACTGATGCTTTGCCTTCACCTACTAATATGTGGAACACCTCATCACAAAAACAACAAGACATCTCTTCATACCTTTCCACCAATACTGATAGTGTAGATCTCGGTACATCTTGGTGACACCAAGATGAACTGTCCAAACTAAGGAATGAAAATCTCGTATCAACTACTCACGTATTTATGCTGACACCCATATGTGCCCATAAAAATGAAAGATCTCATCCTTTCCTATGGTCCATCTAGTAGTAGGGTCCTATCTTGATACAATCTTCTATAGGACAAGGACTTCAGAATTTGATAGCTCACTCATTCTCACCTGATCTAGAAAAGTAGAGGTAACAACTATAGAAGAAATAAACATCTACCCCTACCTCTCGTGCACCTCTAAATCCATCTTAGAGAATATAGAAATAAGTTTCCACTCACTACTGGCCTCCTAAGTAGCATGTATCTAAGTCCTCCTTCTCAACACATCAGCCACCGTGTTGCCTTTCCCAGGCGTATAGTTAAGATAAAAGTCAAAATACTAAAGGTACTCAACACACATTCGCTATCTCAAATTCAGATCACGCTGAGTAAATATATACTTGAGACTTTTGTGGTTAGTGAGAACTACAAAATACTCTCTCAAAAGACAATGTCTCAAACAGCATAAAGCATGTACAACTACAACTAAATAAATATCGTGGGTCAGGTAATTCTTCTCATGTGGCCTCAACTGCCGAGACCCGTACACAATGACTCCTTCCCCCTGTATAACCACTACTCCCAGACCAATACCTAACACATCATAGTATACAACGTAAATCTTTCCCAGCTCTAGAAAAATTAGTATTGGTGCTGAAGTCAACCTCCATTTTAGCTCCTAAAAGGCTGAATCACAGGAATCTGTCCATAAGTAATTTGCAGACTTCTTAGTCAGGCCCATCAGTGGCACTGCTAAGTGTGAAAAGTCCTATATAAAGTGTCTATAGTACCCATAAATCCCCAAAAAACCCAATACCTCAAAGATGTTCTTTGGATGCTCCCAGGAAACTACTTCTCTCATTTTCTCTAGGTAAACTGATACTCTGGTCTCTGAGATAACATGACCCAAAAAGTGAATCTGGTCAATCCAAAAGTGTCATTTTGAGAGATTATCATATAATTGATGCTCTCTTAGTGTACTCAAAATGATCTCAACATGGGTGACATGGTCATGTTGAGTGTGAGAGTACACCAAGATATCATCCATAATGTCTACCACAAAAGAATCCAAGTAATGATGGAACACTCAGTTCATCAGTTCCATGAAAACTGCTGGTGTGTTCGTGAGACTGAATGGAATAACCACATACTCGTATAGACTATACCTGCTCCTAAAGATTGTAAAAGGTATATTTGATGGTCTAACGTGAAACTGATGATAAATGGAACTCAATTAAATATTTGAAAACACCAAGGATCCTCAAATATGATCAAAGATATCATCAATACTTAGAAAGGGATATTCGTTCTTGAACATCAACTGGTTTAGCCTCTAATAATCCACACAAAGTATGAGGGTACTGTCAACCTTCTTCATAAAAAGAACATGCAAACCCCAAGGGGAAGTACTGGGTCAGATGAAACCCTAAACCTACAACTCCTCTAACTGCTTCTTGAGCTCCTGTAACTATATTTTATCCATACTATAAGGAGGAAAAGATACCGGTGGTTCTCCTGGAACAAAATCACAAGATAAATTTACCCATATCTCTATAGGTAAACCTGATAAGTCATCTAGAAAGACATATCTGAAATGATTCACCTTTGGGGGAAAGTACATCTGTGAAGTCCCCTAGTCATCTAGATATTAAATAGAAATCTAAGCTGTAATAACTCCCAACCCATGATGCTTGGTTCCATCTCTGCCCGCCTAGACATCCCATTCTCCCTTGTGTAGAAAAGATCTACCATCTGGTGATGTGAAACTCACCCTCTAGTGATATCAGTCAACAAAGTACTAGAAAGATACTAACAATTAAATTCTGAGAATTAAATTGAATCCTATCATCTAGAAGACATAAATGTCCCATAATAAGTGAAACCCACCAATATAAAGAGGTAAGTCCTTGCACTGATGTACACTAGCTGTTCTAATCCCCAACAGAGTGTCTAATGTCATAACATCCTCAAAAGTAAAGATACAGAGCCCAAGTCTCTCCACAACAATAACAAATATAAAACTATGGGAGTCCCCTCTATCAAAAAGTGCATAAGATAAAACTGAGGCCACTAGAATCATACCTCTAACTGTAGAGGGTCTGGAATCCTGCTCCTACTGGGTCTTCTACACTACAAAAGTCTGACCTGTATGGTGGACCTATGACCCTACATGACTACCCTGAGCCGATCCACCCTACTTTCATTGAAAGCATGCCAAATGGCTACCAAGGCCACGACCTCCTCCTTGGCTTGGATGGCCAGAAAAACTCCAGTTCCCAAACTAATGAGCAACTGGTGGTCCTTCTCCTGAATGTGGAGTCATAGTAGAACCCCTATCAATAGATTCTAGTGAGAAAAACCAGAAAAAACACTAAAGATGGCCCATATTTCCACAATATCGGCACTCAAATAGGTCTCCCAGGCACTAAGGTCTCACATTCCCACTCTTCCCACATTGGTAGAATACCACTTGGATACCTAAATAAGTATCCAGTCTATTCATATCTCTGCACATAGACTCCCTGCGACACTTCCTAATATCATTCGGAGGAGTAAAAACTCTAGATGCCGAATCTCCCTTGCTCACAGCTCTATAATCCCTCAGATTATGCTCATTTATCAGGTCCTAGTGGACTATATAAGATATGGAAGTCAACCTGAAGATGTTCACCTGAGATCAGATGTCATGTCTAAGAAAATCCTCAAACTTCCTGGACAGAAATAACTCACCAACCCCCATAATGAGTGTGAATAATTGCAGCTATGTGAAGTGAGAAGAATAATCTATGAATGAAATAGTACCCTGTTACAAACCCATGAACTCTTGGGCTTGGTCGGCCCTAAAGGTCTCCGGGTAGAAATAGTCATAGAAGGTCCACTAGAACTCATCCCAAGCTATAACTCGTTGGCGTCCCTCCTGTGATATAACATCCAACTATCTATTGGAGGAATCTCGAAGAATGTAGGTTGAGAGATTTACCATTTTCTCAATATGTTTCTTGAGATGCTCAAATATAGAAAACAAGACTTCTAACCATAGCTCTACAGCCTGAGGTCCTCCATCCCATGAGAACGTGGGAATATGCTGCTATTGAGAAACCTGTGTCAACTCTGCCATGAACGGGGTAAGATGCGGTGCTCCCTGGTAGGTCTGAATAAACCTCATGAGGAATTCTTGGAATTGTGCATCAACACCTATTTCTGGTATAATAGCTGGTTCCAACACATTCACGATGGGAGGATCTTCTAGTAGTCACTGATCTACCCTTTCCAGCATATGATCATCGCCCTCACCTGGCGTACAACTAGAGGACGTCTCAGTGGCATGACTCTGCAATGTCAAGTGAACACCTAAATTTAATATTATCAAAGACTAAAACATAGAAGTTAAATAAAGGAACATTAGAATAAAACATTCAGCTTTTTCAAAACAGGGTTACACGGAATGTATACACACCACACATCATGTTCCCTTAGGTTTCAATATGGGCGTGTACCTCTACCAAAACTAGTTAGGTAACACCCCATACACACGGTGTGTTCCTCTCAAGAAATGATGCGTACTTGAATTTTCCCTCCTTCTCGAGTTCTTCTACATGGCTAAACCACACGGTTCTCCCCTGGGTAACACTAAATGGCTTGTTCACCCAAGACATGACATATACCACTTAAGTTCTAACCACCTATTTCATTAGTCACACGGCTGGATACATGCTCTACTCTAGACAATGTGTGAGAACGAGAAACAACATGTACAACCTATGATTCATCCACCCGTGTTGTTATCCCCACGACCAGATACATGGCCTCTTCAGCAAGGCGTGTACTCCCAGTACACGACGTGTTCTACCCAAGTACTCAAACCCGTGTCTCTACTCACACAGTCATCCACAAGGTTAACAACTACACAACGTGTACATATAGTACATGGTGTGTACTTAAGAAAAGTTGTTTCTTGCAGAATAGAAGATCACATGATGTGTGTTCATAACACCACACGCCGTGTTGTTTGGGTTTCTGGATAGTAGACCTTTGAAACTTCTCCAGAACCCTTAAAAACTTGGTTTTATTTTAAGTTATGAAAAATTCCAACCCGTGAGAGATCATACTCCCACAAATCAATGTTTGGAATCCTTATTTATATCATAACTAAAAAAATTCAACTAATGTTCATACATGATCCACCACATTCTGATCCAAGAAGACCCATAACACCTTAGGGACCAAATTTTGGCATCCATACAAATTAAACTTTACATATTAGCAATACCCTATCAAATAGAAGTTATTTTATCAAGTCATATATCACAACAACATGAATATCTAGCACAACATATATCACAATCGTATGTAATCAGTAATGCACCCTAAATGGCATGCCAAGAATGCATGACATGTGATCTATAGAAAGTGACTATATGATGCATAATATGACATACCCTCATCTCATCCAGTTGGAACAGAAATATAACCTCAATAATATCAATGATAACAACAAAATACAAGTGAATCACCCAATAGTGAAATTAAATAAACTCTAACAATTGAAAAACCATAAAAATTGAAATATTTGATGTAAATTGGTTTTCCTTGTACACAAGTCAGCTAATCCTAGGCACAGATTATTACCAACTACCTATTCCTTATTATCCCTATCTATAGGCTCCAAATAGTAAGAAAAAGAAAAAAAGAAACCCATTTGATACCACTTTGTAACATCCTGGTTTCGGGTGCTTCCCAAAGGTTCTCCGTACCCGGTTGGTCACATGGTCTCAAGCACATTTCCCCGAATTCTAGAGGTTGCCAACTAGCAGTGAGGGCCTTGGGTATGATAGTTAGAAAACTATGCCCTCATTGGTAGAGAAACATAGCAGAATAACAATAATAAACAATAGTGGAAGTAGTAATACCATAAAATAAGTAAACAATGAAATACTAATAGTAAATAAACAACTGGAGAACATATTTAAATGATTTATGTGACATATGTCTAGTAAAACATCCAAAAAGGTCACAATGATGGAAATACAACCCTAAAACCAAAGTAAAGAAAACAATAAACTCCAACATCATCCCAAGCCTCAGCTTAGTCCCATGCTCTCTAGATCCACAACAATCAAGTACTAGATTAAGATGGGTGTTTTCCCTTATCTATACCTGCAAAAATATAATATGTTTGGGTCCAAAAGCATGAGCCAAAATGGGTGTGAGGATAATCCCAGTAGGAAAACACCAAAATATTTGTGCCTAACTGTCAATGAATATATATATATATATATCAATAAATATGAAAAATAAAGCATTAAACAAGGAAGTACTCAAAAGTAAACAATCCTACAGTTTTCAATTACATTCATTTACATTTATTAAATATTAAAAATGTTTAAATATGGAATCTAGGGATCCAGACTAAACTCTGTATCCCCCATGTAATAGAAAAATAGATGTCTCATAAGACCATCTAATAATCAATTAAGACTGAGTCCAAGCTTGTGCTTCAGCTTGGAAGACTCGTCATAATCAACATTCCAAATATCAAATTGACCCTCTGGGTGGATCATTCTGTCTAACCCCTATGATCAAGCATTCTAAAAAAAACAAAGACTCTCTTAGGAAGAAATCACTATCAATTCCCCCCTGTGGTTTTTAACTAATAACTACAGACTCTCTGGGGAAGTAATCAATGTTTATTACCCCTGTGGTCTCGTAACAGTATACTATAGACACTCTAAGGGATCACTCACCATCAGTCCCCCTATGATCTCGCAATGTAAATATAAAAGAAACTTTGAGGAAGCCCTCAACATCAATTCCCCCTATGGTCTAACTACATCAGGTTCTCATATCCCTATGTAATACAATCATACACAAATGATATCCAACAGCCCAAGTAATCTCAACTACTACAAGGCTAAGTAGCTACAATGCATAACAGATGAATTTAACAAGCAGCAATAAGTAATAATTCCAACCTAACAAGCAAGGTAAGGAAACAAGGTCTGCTTCATAGGTAACCTAGACCAAATGGTCATAACTATTAAAAAAACAAAACTACCCCATGCAGTGTCCCCTAAACATGAAATTTAGCATAATACATAAACGAAAACCATTAATTTATCAATAAATCTAAGGAAGATGATAACATGGTTAAATTTATTAACACGTAATACCTAAATCATGGGTAATAGATACTTAGGCATATATAACTCAAAGAAAAACTCTAAAAGGAAAAAAAAACACCTAACTCAATGTCGTACGAGGAACACTCTTGAACTCCGTCCCTTTAATTAGCCTAGAACACCATAGATATTCAAAGAGGTCAAAATTGTTCAACCCTTGATAACTCCTGAGAGAGGATAAATTAGGAAGATATACTCTAGAGAAAGAGACAACTCACTGGTGGAAATCCAACACATCTGGCAATGCCTCAATTACTGCTCGGACAGAGGAATGGGAGGCTCTTGAAGATAATCGGCCATACATCACTCTCTTATACGAGACACAAGAAGAAGAAATGAGTTCTGTAGATGAGACGTGACCCCGGTCTGATTAATCAAATAAAAAGAAAAGTACATGGAATGTTCATTTAATATACATGTCATGTAGTAAACTAAAATAGACCACTATTTAGGCGGTCCACACGGGCATCTTCTCGGCCATTACATGGCTAGTACATGGCTACACGCGACAACCAGGTACATGGCATGTACTCAGAAGTACATGACTCATACTCGTAAAATTTAAAAATTCTTTATTTTTCCTCAAAAACACCCAAAATCAAGATACATACATAAAATGAAGATCCAGTTTCTTACAAACTTCCCCACTTAAAGAAATTCTACCCCAAATTTCCCTTCCAATGGCGGCGAAGAAGAAACTTCAAACAACTCTCGCCATTGTGATCGTACGTCAGCCTCCCTCTCCCAAGTCTTGTCTTGTACTCACCCGTGATACCAGAACAACCATACCATAAGGAAAAACCGACCACTGAGAACCTTCATACTATGATCCAAAATCTGTATAGGGTGCTCCTCAAAGGATGCATCCACCTCCAACTCAACCTTCTCAGGTTGAAAAATGTGAGACAGGTCTGAAAAGTAACATCATAGCTGAGAAATATGGAATAAATATTGCATAGCTTGGTACCTCTGAGGTAACTAAAACCAACCTGATAATCTCCAAAAACTCAAATAGCATGATGTATCTTAGTAAAATCTTCCCCTTTCTCCTAATCCCCTTGTGTACCAAACTCAGTGTGACATATAAGAGAACCCGATATTTAACATTAAACTTTCAAGGTCATCTCTATCGATCAACATAAGATTTATAGTGAGGCTGTGAAGTATCCAACCTCTCCCAAATCAACTCGACCTACTTAGTGGTCTCCTGTACAAGAAGAGGTCCCAACATAGCTTCCTCTTCTGTCTCCATCCAACTTAGGGGTGATCGTCAAGGCCTACAGTACAAAGCCTCAAAATGTGCCATTAGAATTGTCGCCTGAAAACTGTTATTGTAGGAAAAATATACTACGGGTATATGTATCTCCCAAGAACCTATGAAATCTGGGACCCATGCTCGAAGCATGTACTCCAATACCTGAATCGTTCATTCGGACTGGCCGTATGTCTAGGGACTGTAAGCTATACTTAGATGTACCTGTGTACCCAAATCCCTCTGTAGTCCCTACCAAACACAAGAAGTAAAACATGCATCCCTATATGAAATGATAGAGTACAGAACCCCATGAAAACATATAATATTTTAGATGTAAAAACTTCCAAGATCATCAACACTAAAGGTTTCCTTGATCTAAAAGAAATGAACAACCTTCATGAGTCTATCAACAACAACCCATACTACATCATTCTCTCGAGTTGACCTCAGTAACCCCATCACAAAATGCATCATGACATCATTCCACTTCCACTTGATAATGGTTAACTACGATAACATCCTATTAGGTTGATGATGCTCTACCTTCACCTGATGACAAGTGGAACACCTCATCACAAAACTCGAAATATCTCTCTTAAAACCTAGCCACCAATATGGTGTAGATCTCAGTACATCATGGTGACACCAGGATGAACTGCCTAAACTAAGGAATGAAAATATCACATCATTAAATGGCTTGAAAGATTTCATTTTTTATTGATTTTTGATAATCCACCTTTCAAGGGGTGAGGTGGAACACCTACAAGGCCTGTAGGTGTAAGTATTACATGGATCGTAGGCCTTAGATGAATTCATTGCCCATAGGCTTCAAATATTACATACAACCCAGACTAAATACTTGGAACTACTCCTCCCCAGCATCTTCATCATAAAATCAGCTCTCCACCTTCACATGACTATTCACATAGGCTATCCCATGCATGAAAAGTCTTGTCCCGATGGTAGGTTCCATACCCTCTCATTCTTACAATCCTCGTAGCTTCTTTTGTGGTGAAAGCTCCTTGCTCATCCCCCTTATAGAGCTTGTTCCTTGTAGGTTTTCTGGTTTGCATATGCACTTAAGGTGGCCCGAAGGCCTTGAGGTGGCCCAAAGGCCTTACTAGCCTGAAGGCTTGTGTGGCCCAAACGACTTAAAGGACTCAGATACCAAAACTGTGGCCCGAAGGCCCAAATGGTGGAAAATTTCTGGCTGCTACAGTGCAAAACAGTGCCTGATACAGTTCCCGCTACAATACCTTCTATAGTATTGCACAGCTCCTGCTACAGTACCAGCTACAATACTGCTACATTACTGCTACAATAATACTACAGTACCCCCCAGAAATTTTTCCTCCACCTGGATTTGAGATCGGGTCACCTGGATTAACTTAAGATTCCTCACCAACTAGGCTGAGGCTCATGTGCTGAAAATCTCACATCAACTCCTCATGTATGTCTGCTAACACCAATACAAGCCCATGAAAATGAAAGATCTCATACTCTCCTTTGGTCCATCTAGGAGTAGGGTCCTCTCCTGATACACTCTCCTGTAATATTATTCCTTTGGAATCTGATAGATTCCTCATTCGAACTCGATCCAGAAGAGTAGAGGTAACAACTACAGAAGAAATAAACATCTGGCCCTGCCCGTCGTGAAACTCTAAATACATATCAAAGAATAGATCCATAAGCATCCACTCACTACTGGCCTCCTAAAATTCCTATATATGAGTCCTCTTACTCAATGCATTAGCCACTGCATTGCCTTTCCCAGGCGTATAGGAAAGCTCAAAGTCAAAACAATGAAGGTACTCAACCCATTTTTGTTGTTTCAAATTCAAATCATGCTGAGTAAAGATATACTTGAGAATTTTGTGGTCAGTTAAAACCATAAAATAATATCCCATAAGATAATGTATCCAAAAAAAATAAATCATGTACAACTTCCACAAACTCAAGATCGTGCATCGGCTAATTCATCTCATGTGGCCTCAACTTCCGAAACCCGTAAGCAACGACTCCTTCCCCCTACATAAGTACTGCTCCCAGCCCGATACCTGACACATCACAGTATGCGATGTAACTCTTGACCAAATCTAGAAAAATCAGTATCAGTGTTTAATTCAACCTCTCTTTTATATCATAAAAGGATGAATTACAGGAATCTGTCTACAATCACTTTTCACCCTTCTTAGTCAGACCCGTCAGTGGCACTGCTAAGCATGAAAAGTCTTTTATAAAGCATCTATAGTAACCAGACATCCCCAAAAAACTCTGTACCTCAAAGATTTTCTTTATCTTCTCCTAGGAAACTATTGCTCTCACTTTCTCTGGGTCTACTGATACTCCTATATCTAAGATAACATGACCCAAGAAGTGATTATGGTCCATCCAAAAGTGCCATTTTGAGAGCTTAACATATAACTGATGCTCTCTTAGTGTACTCAAAATGCTCTCAAGATAGGTGGAATGGTCCTGTAGAGTGTGAGAGTAAACCAAGATATCATCCACAAATATTACCATAAAAGAATCTCACTAAGGATTGAACACTCGGTTCATCAGTGCCAGGAAAACTACTGGCACATTTTTGAGACAGAACAACATAACCACATACTCTTATAGACCAAACCTTCTCTGAAATGAAGTAAGAGGTATATAATATGGTGTAATGCGCAACTGATGATAACCAGATCTAGATTCAATATTTGAGAACACTCGGTCTCCTCAAATCTGATCAAAGAGATAATCAATACCCAACAACTAATATCGGTAATTGACTATCAAATGGTTCAACCTCTGATAATCTACACAGAGTCTAAGGGTACCATCATCTTTCTTTGAAAAAAGGATAGGAAAACCCTAAGGATAAGTACTGGGTCAGATGAAACCCTTTTCCTACAACTCCTCTAACTGCTTCTTGAGCTCCTGTAACTATGGTGTAGCCATCTTATAAGGAGGAATGGACACATATGCCACTCCTAGATCAAGTTTAAAAGAGAAATTTACCTCTCTATGGAGGTAAACCTGAAAATTCATGTAGAAAGAAATCTCTAAAATGATCCACCACTAGGAGAAAGTCCATATGTGAATCCCCCTGGTCATTCAGATATAAACTAGAAATCGGGGATGTAATACCTCCCAACCCATGATGCTTGGGTCCAGTTCTACTCTCCTGGACATCCCATTAGCCCTTGTGTAGAAAAGATCTTCCATCTAGTGATGTGAAACTCACCCTATGGTGATAGTAGTAAAAAAAGGTCTGGAAAGAGAATAAACAGTCCATTTTGAGAATGACATTGAAGCTCGTCATCTCTAAGACGTAGAGGTCCCATAAGAAGTGACACCCACCAATCTCAAGAGGGAACTCCTTGCACTAATGTAAACTAGCCATCCTAATCCCCAATGGAGTTTCTAGTGTCATAACATCCTCAGAAGTAAATATACAGATCCCAAGGATCTCTACAATAACAATAGATATTAAACTATGTGAAGCACATATATCAAAATGTACAGAAGCTAAAACTGAGGCAACTCGAATCGTATCTCTAACTGTAGAGGGTTTAGAATCCTGCTTCTACTGGGTCTTCTCCACTGAAATATTATGAACTTTTCCATAGCCCTATGACCCAGCCTAACTACCCTGATCTAATCCATCTTGCTATCGCTAAAAGCATACCAAATGGATACCACAGACACGACCTTCTCCTCATCCTGAATGGACGGATAAACTCTAGTTTCCAAACTAATGAGAAACTGGTGGCCCTACTTGTGAATGTGGAGTCATAGAAGAACCTTATCACTAGCTGCTGGTGAGAAAAACAAAAAAAAACGTTGAAGATGGACCATCTTTCAACAATCTCGGCACTTAAATGGGTATCTCAGGCATTAAGGTCTCATATTACCACTCTTCCTACACTGGTAGCATACCACCTGGCTACATGAAGAAGTATCTCATATACTCAGATATTTACACATAGACTCCCTATGACTCTTCCTACTATCAGTCGGAGGAGTACCAACTCTGAATTCCAAACCACCCTAGCTCACAGCTCCAGAATCCCTCATATTACACTCAGTGATCAGCTCCTAGTTGACTATAGAAGATATAGAAATGAACTATAAGATGTTCACCTAGGATCAGATGCCATGTCTGAGACCATCCCCAAACTTCCTAGATAGAAATAACTTATCAACCCCTAGAACAGGTGTGAAGAGCTACAACTCTATGAAGCGAGAATAATAATCCATGACTAAAAGAGTACCCTATTCATGACCCATGAACTCTCAGGCTCGGTCAGTCCTCAATGTCTTTGGGTAGAAATAGTCATAAAATTTATACTATAACTCATTCCAAGCCATAACTCATTGGCGTACCGCCTGTGATATCACATCCCACAATCTATTGGAGGAATCTTGAAGCATGTAGGTTGATAGATTCACCCTCCTCTCAAGAGGTTTCTTGATATGCTCGAATATAGACAACATGTCATCTAACCATGGCTCTACAGCTTGAGGTCCTCCATCCCCTGAGAAAGTGGAAGGATACTGCTGCTAAAAAACCCGCGTCAACTCTACCATGGACAAGGAAAGATGTACTGATCCCTAGTAGGTCTGCATAAAACTCATGAATCCTTCTCAGAATTGTGCATAATCACCTGTGTCTAGTATAATAGCTAGTTAGAAGACATGCACGATGAGAGGATCTGTTGGTAGTCCCTGATCTATCCTTTCTGGCGTCTTATCATCACCCTGCACCTGGTGTACAACCGAAGGACGTCTTAGTGTCATGAATCTAAAAGGTCTAGCACACATCTTAGTTTAATATTATCAAGGAATAAAACTTAGAAGTGAAATAAAGGAACAAGAGAATAAAACATTCAAGTTTTTCAAAATAGGGTTACATGACGTGTATACAATCCACACGACGTGTTCCCTTAGGTTTCAACATGGGAATGTACCTCTACCAAACCTGGTCATGTAACACCCCATACATACGACGTGTTACTCTCAATTCACGGCACGTACTTGAATTTTACCTCCTACCCGAGTTATTTTACATGGATAAACCACACAGTTCTCCCCTGGGTAACACTACACGACTTGTTCACCCTAGACATGGTGTGTACCACTTAAGTTCTAACCACCCATGTTGTTAGTCACACATCTGAATACACGGTCAACTATATATGGTGTGTACGAATGAGATACAACTTGTAAAACCTAATATTTATAAACCCATGTCATTAGTCACATGGCCAGATACATGGCCTCTTCGTCACGACGTGTACTCCCAGTACCAGATGTGTTCTACCCATGTTTCCCAACCCCATGTCTCTACTCACATAGTTAGTCACACGGTTAAAGGCTACATGGCGTGCACATATAGTACATGGTGAATAATTAAGAAAAGTTGTTTCTTCCAGAACAGAATAACACATGATGTGTGTTCATAAAACCACAAGCCGTGTTGTTTGGGTTTCTGGATAGTAGACCTCTGAAACTTCTCTGGAACCCTTAAAAACATAATTTTTTTTCCACGTAATGATAAATTATGACATGTGAGGGACCATACTCCCACAAATAATAAGTTTGGCATCCTTATTCATATCATAACTAGACAAAATTCAACTAAAGTTCATACATGATCCACCAAATTCCGATCCAAGAGGACCCATAACACCTTAGGGACCAAATTTTGGCATCCATCCAAATTAAACATTACATATTAGAAATAACCTATCAAATAGAAGGTATTTTATCAAGTCATATATCACACCAACATGCATATCTAACACACCATATATCATAACAACATGAAATTGGTAATACACCCTAAAAGGCATGACAAGAATGCATGACATGTGATCTCTATCAAGTTCCAATATGATGCATGAGATGGAATACCCTCATCTAATCAGGTTGAAATAGAAATAGAACCTCAATAATATCAATGATAACAACACAATATAATTGAATCACCCAACGGTGAAATCAAATCAACTATAATAATTGAAAAACCATAAAAATTTCAATATTCGAGGAAAATTGTCTTTTCCCTATACACGGGTTAGCTACTCCTAGGAAAAACTTATTACCAACTCCCTATTCCTTCCTATCCCTGTCTAAAGGCTTCAAAAAGTAGGATAAATCAGAAAAAACCCCTCCAATACCACTTTTTAATGTCCTGGTTCCAGGTGCCGCCCAAAGGTGCCTTGTACCCGATTGGTCACATGGCCTCAATCACATTTCCCCAAATGCCAGAGGCTGCGGACTAGCAGTGAGGGCCTTGGGTGTGATAGTGGGAAAACTATTCCCTCATTGAAAAAACAACACAATGGAATAATAATAACAAAAAAAAGTGGGAGCTGTAATTCTATACAATAAGTAAATAGTGTACAAATGATAATAGATAAAAAAATAGAGCACATATATAAATTATGTATGTCACACATGTATAAAAAAACAGCCAAACAAGTCACAATTCTAGAAAGACAACACTGAAACTAATGTACAGAAAACAGTAAACTCCAACAGCATCGCAAGCCTCATCTTGGTCCCATGCTCTCTAGCTCTAGAGCAATCTAGTACCTGATGAAGAAGGGAGATTGCCCTTATCTATACCTACAACCATATAATGAATTTGGGTCCAAAATCATGAACAAAATAGGGTGTGAGATGAATCTTAGTAGCCAAACACCAAAATATATATGCCTAACTGTCAGTGAATATATATAACAGGCAATATGAAAAATGAAGCAAGAAACAAGGAATTACTCAAAATTAAGCAATACTATAGTTTCCTATTACATTCATTTAAATTTACTAATTATTAAAATATTTGAATAATCAAATCCTGGGATCTAGCCTATGATATATATCCCTTGTGTAATAGAAAAATAGATGTCTCAGATGACCATCTAACAATCAAGTAAGACTGAGTCCAAGATTGTGCTTCAGCTTAGAAGACTCGTCACAATCAACATTAAAAATATCACATTGACCCTCTGGGTGGCTCACACAGTCTAACCCCTATGATCAAGTGTTCCAACAAAAACAAAGACTCTATGAGGAATCACTCACCGTCAATTCCCCAAGTGGTATTTTAATGAATAACTGCAAAATATCTAAGGAAGCACTCAACATCTATTCCCTCTATGGTCTCGTAATGGTATACTATAGACACTCTGAGGGAGAACTCACCATCAATATCCCCTATTGCCTCACAATATAAATATAACATACACTCTGGGGAATCCCTCAATTTCAATTCCCCCAATGGTATAACTACGCCAGGTTCTCAATGCCTTGTTTAATACAATCATATACAAATGATATCCAACTGCCCAAGTAATCTCAATTACTACAAGGATAAGTAACTAAAAAGAATAACACAGGTTTTTTACAAGCAACAATAAGAAATAATTCCAACCTAACAAGTAAGGAAAGGAAACAAGGAATACCTCATAGGAAACCTGGATCAAATAGTTATAAACATTCAAAAAAGAAAATTCCCCCATGGGGTGTCCCCTAAAAATGAAATTTAGTATAATACATAAATGAAAACCCTTAATCTATCAATAAATCTAATGTAGATGATAACATGGTTAAATTAATTAACATGAAATACATGAATCCTGGGAAATTAGAACTTAGGCATATATAACTCAAAGAAAAACTCCAAAAGGAAACAAAACACCTACCTCTATGTAGTATGAGGAACACTCTTGAACATTGACCTTTGAATTGTCCAAGAACATGATAGATCTACAGAAAAGGTCAAAATTTTTCAACCCTTGATAACTCATGAGAGAGGAAAAATTAGGAAGAGGGAATATAGGGAAAGAGAGAACTCCCCTGTGGGAATCCAACACACCCAGAGGTGACTTAATCAGAGCTCGGATGGAGGAACAAGAGGTGCTTGAAGATAACTGGCCATACAACACTCTCCTGTACGAGACATGAGAAGAAGAAAGGAGTTCTGGAGATGATATGTGACCCCAGTAAGATTAATAAAATAAAAATAAAATTATACGACGTGTTCATTTAATATACATGCCATGTACTAGCATCAACCAGCCCTCACTTTAGGTGGTCCAAACAACCATGTACACAACCATTACATGGACAGTACACGGCTACATGCGACAACGGGGTACACGGTGTGTACTCAGGAGTACACAACGTGTACTCAGAAAATTTCCAAATTCTTCCTTTTCCTCAAAACACTTAAAATCAAGATCCATACCTGAAATGAAGATCCATGTTCTTATAATGCGGGCCCATTGGTCTGATATCCTTTCTTTGGGAACTTAACGATTCTTACGAAGAGTAGCTAGGGGACAAGACATTATAAGGTGGGGAGGTTGTAAGATCCTAGATATCTCCGTAAGGTATTCTCTACTTGCGTTTTAGTTGAAGATCTTTTTTTATCAAATAATTGTCTCTAAAGTCCTTAATTAGGATCAAGGGTGATACAGGTTTTTGGGACATGAAAAAGGGGGGAAAGGAGTTTTTTGGGCAAGCTGCACAGTCTGCGCACAGTTAGTCCTGACCGTGTGGGCAGCCCAGGTAAATTACGCAAAAAAAATATTTTCAGAAGGTAGCCTCTTCACATTTTGTGCATGGTTTGGAAAAATATGTGGGTAAACCATGCAAGGGGGAAATTTTTGGATAGTAGCATCCGCATGGTTTGGAAAACTGTGCATCCCAGAAACTTTTAAAAAATTACAAAAATTCAATTATGGGATTTTTATACCCAACTCATGATTTTACTCCTCCTCCTATCTTATAATCCTATGAATGAACCAAATCTCCCAATATCTTCCAAGGATCGATCTCTCTCATATTTGGGCCGTTTGGAGTGTTTTTGGTTGCTGATTGAAGATTCAGATAAGGCTAATATCCCTCTTTATTCTCTTTTTGGTTTTGGGTTCCCATTCTTCTTATATCTCTATCTGAAGCACTCAAACCCCTCTTTTTTGGTGAGATTTAGGTTTAGGCCTTAAGGGTGTGTTTAATTGGGACCTAAGCCCTCAATTAAGAGTGCATTAACCAAAATATTCAAGGAAGGTGGTCTACAAGTTTTATCCTTTGGGGTTCAAGTGGATTTTTTCTTATAGGGTTATGTTCTTAATTTTCCATTATTGTGTTCTTGGTTCAATTTGTTTTATTTGGATATAGTGGGTGTCTAAATGGTTAATTTAACTCACCACGATCCTTACAGGATGAACAGATGATGGCCAAATGAGATTTGGGTCACCCATGGGGTGTTCCGATATTCCCCAGACTTAGAGTTTAGCTAAATATGTGTAAGGCCATTGTACGAGAACAAAGAGCCCTAGGATGAATATGTTAATATACTTGAAGGATGCTCAATTGGGGTCTTAGTAATACAATTAGGTTGGGTAATGGCCTAAGAGGCTGTTTTGTTGGCATAAAATAGGGTTAAATGGAGCAATGAGAAAATTCTAGGGGATTATCTTATTACTTGAATAGGCTTAGCGAGATAGGCATGGGAAATAGAAAATTGGGCAAAAGGGTTAAGTAATATAAATGATGAATGTGTTAATTAATTAAATAAAAAATGTTAAATTACTTTTTTTATATTGTTGTGATATGTAAATGATATTGGATATGCTTCTTGTGATACAGTTATTTGTAGTGAATGATAAATAAGCATGTGCACATGGATTGGTAGTGTGGGGTATATAATTGACGTTCAACATCCATGAGTAGAGTTAGACCGAGGATCCATCTACACCCATAAATACATCAGTTAGGGAAGGAGACGTAGTTCTATCCCCCTTACAGTTGCATTACACCCAGACCGAGGCTTCGATGTGAGGATTATGAGGATGTTATAATGTGATGCCTAGTGATATAGGAATTGAATTTTATTCCCATATGCTTGAGAATATTGAACATTCCTAATACATTGAACATATGAAAAGGGTAGTTTAAACCATGAAAGGTCTAAGTAGTGAACCTAGATTCAACATTAATATAGTTAAAGGAACATAATTTAGAATATCCTATTAAACTGTTTATCTTTACTTACAATTATTTATCACTTTCATGCAGTATATTCTTTTATTGGATATTTTGTGGATACTGTTGGTGGTGACCTACTGAGTTATACTCACACCCTGCTCGGGCCACCATTAGTACCTGAGCAGATTTCATGCTTCAAGGTCAGGATAAGGGCAAGGGCCCTATGATAGGGAGTTGAGTTAGACATGAGACATGTATGGGTGAGGTTCCAAACTTGGCGTTCATACCATTTTTGGGATTATGCTATTTTATTTCTTTTTGGGTTTTGTTCACTTGACACTGTAGCATGGAATTACATATTTAATGTTGTATATGGTTGTACCTAGTTTTTTGAATTGGTTTTTTATGAAGTTTATTGATTGTTTCTTTTTTTTTCTTCTATTTGAACTTTTTTCTGTTGTGGATTACTCTGGTAAAGAGGGTATAGTCTCCCCACGTATTCTATTAGACCCTTACTGCTATTCGGAAAGCTCTGGAGTACGGGGAGGCGCACTTGAGGTCATGTGGCGACCTGACTCGGGGTACTAGTATAGTGGATTTAGGGTTAGGGATGTTACACTATCCTACCTTGGATACAATTTGGTCCATTATTTTATCCATTTGATATGGAAATAATGAGGGTGGAATTAACTTTCAAAAAATTTCAAGAATTCCACTCCTCCTCCACTAAAAAAAGGAACTCAACCTTCCCAATTATTCACACCTCTAAAGACATTTTTCCCTGCCAATACATGCTCAAATATTCACCCAAAATCCCCCCATCCTACTAAAATCCTTCCATTTGGACTAAGTCCATCCAAGGAATCCCTTTGGTGCAAACCAATAAGAGTTACCCAATTAAGAGGTAATATTCTTCCTCAAGATCCTTTGTTTTATTTTCATTATCCAACCCCTAAAATATTCTTTTTCCAAGATTATATAACAAAATAAATATAATCAATATACTGAAATATTTTTATTCAATGTTTTTTACCTATAGTTACACACACTTCCATGTAATGGGTAAAAAACATACCATTCATGTATGATGAACTACCACCTCACGAAATGATGATTGTTCATTTTTCTTTTACCACCTATAATGGTGGGAATTATGATGGACACACTATTTATATATTACATATATTATAAATATAATTACTTTATGATTCTTTAAATATTTTATGAAACATACTTTCATGTGATTCGTATTTAGGGGATACGGTAACATCATTTGTGGATATCTGGACTACCACCTCCTCAAAGCGATGTGATTCATTCACACTATAAATGGAATGTATAAAGTATGGTTTTAATAATAATCTATGACATAGAGTAAATAAATATGATACTGGTATTATAATATATACACACATAATTTACTTTTAATTATTTTAAAGTATGACAATGAAATGGAAGTAGCATTCATGTGTACGTATGACCTACTGACTCCATGAATGGTACATTTTATTTACTATATCTAAATATTATGGATTATTATAAATACACATATAATGAATATATATGATAATTGAAATATTTTTTACATCCTGGATATGATGAAATCATGATCTAAGTAATAACAACAAAAATATCATGTCAAAACATGCTTTAAAAACTAGGCAATTTACACCTGAAATAGTGAAAATAATAAAAAATTGTTATCAAACCAGTAATATGATTTTGTAAGATGTTTATATATGGGATTATAAATATTATAATGGTTCAGGAATAAATTTATGAAAATATTAAAACCATCATTCATGAGGTTAAGGTATGTTCAACTGAAAGGAAACACAAGTTAAGGGATTTTCATCTCACTTTTTACATCTGGTGAGATAAATGTTATATTCACCACTTAATTATTTTATATGGTGTATCTACTACCCATTATGATATAAAATATCATATATAATTTATTATTAATGAATTTTTTAATTTTAATTTCTATTATTTCATCCAAGGATATTTGATTTAAGCATTACCAAGTGGAAAAGAATTTTCATAACCCGTCTCACTTTCATAGGGTTATACTACTTCCTCATTGTTATTAATATTATATGATTATGTATATAATTATTTTTACTATCTATTGATGTATTTACACTTATTTATGTTTATTTACATTTTATAAACATAATATACTCATATATTTATCCTCACTTCGATGTTATAATAATTTCAAGGGCTTGCTTCACAATATCATTTTATTCTGGATTGTTCATATAACGACCCAAAACTCTATAAATGAATTTACCTTTGTTTATTTTATATAGTATGAATCATATGAAACCACATATAGAACACAATAAAGTCATTATAAATGAAAAATTAATGAATTAATAGGTATTTCTAGACATTAATAAACCTATACTGATGAAATAGTAACTTGCCCTTAGGAATAGTAATATGACCCTTATGAATAGTAAAATGGGAAAATGAAAAGTAACCACAACCATGTAAGTATAAATAATATTTAGGCATCTCATAGGTGAAAATATGATATAATTATATCATATTAAAAGTATGTTAATATTTTAAAAATTAATATTTAAGTGTTGGTATTTTTATAAGTCATAAATATTTAATTACATTTTCATAATTAATAAAATTATTTAAAAGAAAATTAATTTTCATAAAATGTATTCAGAAATAAATATCATACTGTATTATGATTTTATGGAAAATTTATGAGACCTTAGTTAAATTTTTAGAGTGTTATAAATGCAGTTTTAAATTTAAAATATGTATTTTTTGAGTAAACAAAGATTTTATTTAAAAATTAAATTTCAAATATTTAGAAATTTATTTTGATAAAAAGGAGTCAATTTTTTAATTCTATATACTGAAAAATGGTTGGGGTGATTTTTTTTGATTTTTCTAAAATACAAGTATTTTTTGTGAATAGTAAAATATGATAATTTACGATAAATGTTAAATACAAGATTTATTGAGTCATATTTGATGTATTATTGATGTAAGACCATAATCTAAAACCCTCCTTCATTATTCAAATATATTCAATGATAAATCTTAAACTATTCATAGTCTTGAACCATATAGTAAACTTATTAATAAAAAATTCAAGGAAACCCCCCTCTCCTCCACTATAAAAGCTACCCATCACCCCCTCTTCTCCTCACTCCTATAATCCTTTAAGATTATAAAATTTCTACCCAAATTATCTTACCTAGAATCTACCCACATCCATTATCTATTTTTCTTTACAAAATACCAATACCCCTTCCCTTAAGGAGGTTATCCAGGAGGATATTTCAAGAGGAAAATCCTCATCCTTTTTCATTTAAATTCATTTTAAATTAGTTTCTCTTCTTAGTCTCTCACTTATGTCCTATTTACAAATGATTATGATAACTAATATATGATCAATATACTATAATTATATCATGTTAATGAAATATCCATCTTTAAACAACTATCTCTCTCTCTTTTATTTTAAAAACAAAATCATCGTCTGGGAGGTGTGGATTTACAACCTTCATGGACGATGAACCTTCGTTCTTCAATTTCTCATTCAAGACTGGTCATGATTCCATTTTTATGGTTTAAATAGATTATTAAATATTTATTATATCTTATTTTATGTTTTTTATGTAACATATTTACATAATACTAAATGATTAAACAAAATGAGTTCGTTATGATCAATAACCGCCGTAGTAATCTAAACAATTATCAATAAATGTATTATCATATGATTTTTCCTAATAATATAAAAAAATGATTTATATAAACATTTAATATTTTTTAGGTTCATTAATATCATACAAATTAAATTCTGTAGAAATATATCCATTCCACATGAACTTCTATACTCATATACCAGTATACCGATCGTGAAAACCAAGGACACGAACACTCCCGAGCAATAATTTTGTATATTATAACTCATCAAAAAGGGAATGAATGAACTTAATAAAATTATAAAATAAATAAATAAATGTATATATATTAATTAATTAATTAATTAATTGATTTAATTTTATTATTTAGGATGTTAAGGTCAAGTGCTGAACTCATTCTGACATAAGGTAAGGGTTTCAACCCAAACATCCATTTTCTTTCAGGTTACTCTTTTTCTATATTTATAATAATGAAATTATTAATTATTATTATGTACTCATCATAAATTATTTTTAATTTTCAATATATTTGTACCAATCAGAACAATTTTTTCGATGGTGAGTTACATGTTTTAAAATGACCTTCCTCAAATTCTTCCCGATAAACATGTCCGATTTAAGGGAACTTTTTGAATTATTACCTACTTTCAAGTACACTCTATAATATATTTTAATCGAGCATTATTTATTATAAAATCACTCATTTTATTATGAAAAAACTATCTTAGTTCACTTCAGGTTTTATACAAATATTTTTCCCAAAGAACTCTTCTTGTCAAAATAAAATATTTTTTCTATCAAGAATTACTCAATGATTTTATAAGAGTATTTTTGTCTATTTCAACACTCTTATTATTTCTTATGTTTAATTAGGATTAATATTTTATGATATCATCCACTATATTTTGTTAAATTTTTTTGATCAGTTTTACTATGAATGTTCTATTTTAATACCATTCAACTTATTACTTAGAATGGTTAGTGATTATGTTTATAGATTGGGGAAAGTTATTTACATTTCAAATGTATATTTTGTTAATGTTTAGCCCCATTCATATGGGGAATACATTGGTATTATTTAGTGATGGTTGGGGCCTGATATATCCCCTTGATAAATCAGTAGGTATCATGAGAAAAAATAGATATGGACTTGGCCGAGGCCTTACCCATTTTAAGATATGGTTTTGGCCGATGCCTTAATCATTTTTAGTTGGATTGGAAGATCCATTGAAGATATGGTTTAAATGTCCCGTATTATACATTAAATCATTATGAAAATAGTAATTGATAGTCTCTGTGATTATTTTACTGGTATAATATCCATGGTTTTGTTTCATTATTGCATTATTTATTCATCCTTAATTCCTTTCATATTATTCTTAATTACATTTTTAAAGGCATGTGTTTTTAGATGCTCACCATGCCTTGTTTTTATGTTTCTTATTACTTCCACTATATTACATACCCTTACTAAGACTCTAAAATCACCTATTTCTTATGTTTTATTTTTTCCCAGGATTCAAATAAGTATATTATGAATGAATTTTAAGGATAATCAAGAAGTTATGGATGTTTAAAAAGGAATTTCCATATTATTTATATTTTCAAGTAATAATGTTGAACTTATGTATGCATCTAGTTTTCCAAAGCTACTAAAATATTCAGTCCTTATAGATATGAATTTATTTTAATCATTCCAATGTAATAAAAGAATGCATCAGCTCCAAAAAATTATGTTCGGGTCATTACAGTTGGTATCAAAAGAAGTTTAGTAGAATCCTTGGAAACTAGATTTATAAAATATAGATTAGGGAACAAAATCCTAAGGTAGAATTTGATGATAATCATACCAGAACATCCTAGAATTTGGATAAGGAATAAATTATGTTGATATTATTTACAAATACATCCCTATATGGATACTACAAGGGGATGTGGTTTTGACGTAGATGTACCTAGGAGTAAAAACTCCAACAAGGTGTTTGAGTCCTGAATTAGGGTATCTTGGTACATGAAAACGAGGCTTAATACGCATAATGTTTGAAACTCCCGGTGAATATTCTTAGGATAATCATATTTTCTTTACAAGCCATTATGAAGGATTTAAAAGTATATTCTCCTAAAAAAAACCATGTTCATGATTATTGGATTATCTATGCATATGATTTCAATTTATGTTAAGTTTATATTATACATTATGATTCATAAAATAATTTGGTGTATGCAATTATTTAGAAATGGAACCTAGTAGAAGAAATGGAAATTGCATGAATACATGCATCCCATGTAAGGATTTCCCTCATATGCAAGATAATGATGTTGGAATTGGAGTTACGACTGGTGTTGAGAAACTTATTACTATACTAGGACAATTGACTCATGTTATGAACATTAACCTTACCCATATGGATCATCATGATCCACAATGTGTAGTAGAAATGTTAGGCCGCTTTATGCGAAAATAGTCTTCATCATTCAATGGGACTACAAACCCATTTATAGGGGATAAGTGGATAAGTTATTTAGATAATATATTTCTCACTTTGGGCTGTAATGAAAGGGAGAAGGTTATCATAGAAGTTTATCATCTCTCGGGAGATGGTTATCAATAGTGGTTGTTAATTAAAAACACAAAGGGGAGAAAGATATTGAAAATATGGAATTGAGGGATTTTAAGGAAATCTTATTAGAAAAATAATTCTCTTGTGAACATCGTGCAGATATGGAAAGGAAATTTCTAAATTTGATCTAAAAAGAGGGTGACAATTTTTCTAAGTATAAAGCTAACTTAACAAGGTTAATAAGGAATGATTCAGACTACATATGTAATCCAATGAGTAAGATTTATTGATTTTTTGATGTTTTAAAACCATTTATCCTAAGAGAACTAGTCTCCCAAAGTTTCTCATCATATGAAGATATAGTCTATTGTGTTATCAAGATAGATAAAAAATTATCTAAGTCTTACGACTTTAAGGGAATATAAGAGAAGAATAGGGTGTAATAGGATAGAATAGGTAAAAGGAAGAATAAAAAGGGTAAAATTTCAACATGTGATACTTGTGTAAGGAAACATGATGGTATCTGCTTAAAAGGAAAAGGAGTCTTCTACAAGTGGGGATAAAAAGGCCATCATTCTAGTGATTTCAAGGGAAATAAAGATTCTATCAATGTTTAATGCTATAATTTTAGGGAGATGGAATAGTATTATAATGATTTTCCAAAGCATAAATTAAATTTGTCTAAGAAAAGTACAAGAGAGAAAGTCCAGGCTTATACAATCACAACTATTGAGGTTCAAGTTCCTAATGATATGGTAGTAGATACTTTAATAATTTCCTCAAACTTATCTAATTTATTATTTGATTATGGATCATTGCATTCATTTATATCTTCCCAGTTTTTAAATAAAATTATACATTTCAAATTTGATTTAATAATGGAGGTTTCAATCAAAACTCCTAAGGGAGTTATCATTTTAACAAATATGTTCCAATCGGTCCCCCTTATGACACATACACGTGCTTTAGTTACTAGCCTTATCATCATTCCTATGATTGAATTTAATATAAATCTTGGTATGGATTGGGTTTCAAATTATTATGAAAAAATCTATTGAAAGAAGAAGGAAGTAATTTTTTTTGAGAATGTTATAGAATCCCTTATATTTATAGTAGAAATATCATCATCCGATTCTTATATAGATTCACCCCTAGTAGGTCAACTGAATGCAATTCTTGGGGATGTGAAGAAGTCAATATATTTGATATAGACAATAAATCTTCAAATTGAGGATGTACCTATTGTGAAAGAATATATTGATGTATTTCTATAGGATTTACCTAGAAATCCTCCAAAGAGGGAAGTTGAGTTCTATATTTTATTAATTGATGGATCACAAACTTTATCAAAGTATCCTTAAAGAATTACCACAATGGAATTAGTAGAGATGAAGAAACAACTAGAAGATTTGAGTAGTAAGAGGCTTATTCTCTATATTGTTTCTATATGGGGATATCATGTTATTTTAGTTAAGAAGAATGATGGATCTATGAGGTTATGCATTAAATATAGGGAAATCAATTCTATTATGATAAAGAACAAGTATCCTCTTCTACACATTGATGATTTATTTGATCAACTACATAGAGCCCAATATTTTTCTAATATTGAACTTTGATCAGGATATCATTAGTTTCATGTGAGGAAGGAAGATATTCCAAAGACCTCATTTCAGAACAGGTATAGGAATGATGAGTTTATAGTAATTCCTTTTGGACAGACTAATGCACCCTTTGTTTTCCTAGATCTAATGAATAGAGTTTTCAAGTAATATCTTGATGAATTTTTTTGGTATTTATTGTTGAAATCTTGATACACTCCAAAATATATGAAGATCATGAGAATAAATTGTGAATTATTTTGAAGACTCTTAGAAGAAATGATTTATATGGGATGTTTTTCAAGTGTGAAATCTAGCATCAAACAGTTCCTTTTCTGGGTCATATTGTCTCTATGGATAGAATCTTAGTTGATCCTGTAAATAAAAAGGTGGATCAAGAGTGGACTACACCTATGAAAATAAATTAGGTACATAGTTTTATTGATTTAGAAGGTTATTATCAGCCTTTATTTCAAAACTTCACTTGATTAACCAACAAATTAACCAATTTTACTCCTAAATGTGTTAACTTTATATGGATAAAATAATGTGAAATTTTTTGGAATAATTGAATAAGTGGTTAGTGAATGCTCTAATTGTAACTATACCATTGAGAAATGGTGTATTTGTGATTTATAGTGACGTATCAAATAAATGAATTCATTTTTTCCTTATACATAATGATAGAGTTATTGCCTATTCATTAAGGCAGTTAAAAATTCATGAATATAAATATCCAACTCATGATCTTGAGTTAGCACCTATAATATTTGTTAAGATGATATGAAGAAACTATATCTATTGTGAAATATGTGAGATATATACGGATCAAAAGAACATGAAATATATCCTCTAATATAAAGAACTGAACATGTGGAAAAGGAGATAGTTCAAGCTACTCAAGGATTATGATTCTTCAATACACTATCATTTGAGAAAGGAAAATAATGTAGTTGATGAATTTATGAGGAATTATCATGGAGTTCTAAAAAAATGAGGATTGAAATAGAACCTATGTTTATGGAAATAATAAATATGTGTATGGGAATTACCAAATAAGGTGAAACATAATTACCTTTTCAATTGGTTTCACAACCATATTTCTTATAAAGGATTACAATTTCTCATCCTGATGATGATAATCTTCAAAAAAAATTAAAGCTACGAATGATGGGAAGTTTTTAGACTTTATATGTGAGGGTGGAATTTGGAAATTTGGGAGGAGGATATGTGTTCCCTCAATAAATGAGATAAAAAGGGAGTTGTTGTATGATGACTATAGTTGTAATTTACCTATAAACCCTTATAGCAATACGATGTATAGAGATTTGAAGGAACATTTCTGGTGGGACTACATGAATCAAGAAATTGATGATTATGTATCAAGATGTTTAGTGTGTCAACAAGTGAAGTCTGAAAGACAACACCCTAGAGGAGTCTTGAAACCTTTACCCATTATTACCTATAAATGGGATGGCATAACTTTGTATTTTTCACTATATTTCTATAAACTATATGAATGAATGATGCAATATGGGTGATTTTTGATCGACTCACCAAATCTACAAATTTCCTCAATATAAGGGAGGAGTTTCTACTGGATAACCATACATGACTTTATATTAATTATGTTTTAAGACATCATGGGTCACCTATATAAAATGTGTTAGATTTTGATCCATGATTTACATCAAAATTAGGGAATATTATTTAGAAATCTTCGGATACTGAGCTTAGTTTGTGTACTGCTTATCACCCTTAAACTAACGAGAAATTAGAAAAAATGATCCAAACTTGTGAATACATGTTGAGATCTTTTCCACTTTACTTTCAATGTATTTGCATTCAATTTTTACCTTTAGTGGATTTTTCCAATAATAATAGTTTCTATTCTAGTATTCAAATGTCACCATATGAAGAATTGTTTGAAAAAATATGTCATACACCAAGTTGATGGGATGAAGTTGGTGAATGGATGCTTGTGGGCCCAAATATTGTGGAGGAAACAACATAAAAGGTAAAGAATATTCAAACCCATATCAAAGAATCTCAAAGTAGGAAAAATAGCTATGATGATAATATAAGGAAGGATTAAGAATTTTAAGTGGGATATCATGTTTTCTTGAAATTATCTCCATGGAAGGGTGTTATAAGATTTGGGAAGAAAGTGAAAATGAGCCCTAGGTATATGGTGAATTTTAAAATTCTAGAGATAATTGGATCTATAGATTCTCATTTGGAAATTATTCCTATCCTTTCTAAGAATCACAATGTGTGCCATGTCTCATTGTTGAGAAATTACATGCTAGACCCAACCCATGTCCTCACGTATGAAGGTATAGAAATGGAACATAACTTATCTTACTATGAAGAGCCTATCCAAATTCTAGACACTAAATAACAGGTGTTGAGGAATTAGAGGACTCAACTGGTAAAGGTAATTTGAAAAAAACATAAAATTAAAGAGGCGACATGGGATCCTAAGGAACATATGATGAATAACTACCCAAATAATTTTATGAGGTAAAAATATTAAAATTTTGAGGAAGAAATTTTTGTAGGAGAGGAGATTGTAATGACCCAGAACTCTATCAATGAATTTTCCATCCTTTTTTTAATTTATATTGTATATATCATATAAGGCCTTATAGAAAACACAATAAAATATTTATAAATGAATAATAAGTGAAATAATAGGTATATCTAAACATTAAAGAACTTATACCGATGAAATAGTAACTTTCCCTTATGAATAGTATTATGACCCTATGAATAGTAAGATTACCAAATTAATTTTAACCACACCCATGTAAGTATAAATAAAATTTAAGCATCTCATATGTGAAAATATGATATAATTATATCATAATAAAAGTAAGTGAATATTTTTAAAAATAATATTTAAGTGTTGGTATTTTTATAAGTCATAAATATTTAATTACATTGTTATAATGAATAAAATTATTTAAAATAAAATTAATTTTCATAAAATGGGTTCAGAAATAAATATATTTTGTCCTATTATTTTAGGATAAATTTATGAGACCTTAGTTAATTTTTTAGAGTGATATAAAATTAGATTTAAATTTAAATTCTATATTTTTTTGAGTAAATAATGATTTTATTTAAAAATTATATTTCACATATTTAAAAAATTATTTTGAAAAAATGGAGTCCATTTTTTAATTATACATGTCTATAAATGGTTAGGGTGAATTTAAATACACGATTAATTGAGTCATAGGTGATGTATGGCTGATGTAACCCCACAATATCAAACTATCCTTAATTATTTTAATATATTTGATTATAATGCTCAAACTATTCATAGTCTTGAGAAAAATAGTAAACTTATTAATAAAAACATCAAGGAAACCCCCTCTCCTCCACTATAAAATCCACCCAGTACCCCCTCTTTATCTCACTCCTCTAAGCCTTGAAGCTTGTCAAAGTTATGCACAAATACTCTTCCCTAGTCTCTCCCCACTTCTAGGAGCTCTTAGTTTTTTCTAAAAGACTAAAACCCCTTCCCTTAAGGAGGTTATCAAGGAGGATATTTTAAGTGGTAAATCCTCTTCCTTTTTCATTTTATTTCATTTCAATTTAGTTTCTTTTCATAGTCTCTCACTCACCTCCTTTGTGTAAATGGTCACAATAACTCCATTATCATCTATATATAGAAATTAGGTCATGTTAATGGAATATAATTCCTTAAACCACTATCTATATCTCTTTTATTTTAAAAACAAAATCATTGTCGTAGAGGTGCTGATTTACAACCTTCATGGATGACAAACCTTTGTTCTTCAATTTATCCTTCAAGGATGGTCATGAAACTATTTTTATGGTGAAAATATACTATAAAATATTTATTATACCTTATTTTATGTTTTTTAAGTAACATATTTACATAATAATAAATTATAAAACGAAATTAGTTTGTTATGATCAATAACCGCCGTAAGAATCTAAATGAATGGCACTAAATGTATTATCTAATGATTCATACTTATACTGTATAAAAAAATGATTTATATAACCATTTAATATTTTTTATGTTCATTAATATCATATAAATTAAATTCTTGGGAAATATATCCATTCCACATGAACTTTCATGCTCATATACAAGTATACCGATCGTAAAAACCAAAGAAGCGAACACTCCTGAGTGATAATTTTTTATTTTATAACTCTTAAAAATTGGAATGAATGAACATAATAAAATTATAATTAATCAAGTAAATTTATAGATGGTTATTAATTAATTAATTAATGGATTTAATTCTATTGTTAAGTATATTAAGTTCAAGTTCATAACTCATTCAGACATAAGGTAAGGGTTTCTACCCAAACCTCTATTTTCTTCTGGGTTACAGTTTTTCTCTCATTACACCAATGAAATTGTAAATTACTATTATGTACTAATCATAAATTCTGTGTGAAGTTTTTATATATGTTTAACAATTATAATCCTTCTTTATTTTATGGGGATTTACATGTTTTTAAAAAGATCTTCCTCAAATGCTTCCTGAAAAACAAGACCGATTTAAGGTAACTTCTCGAATTCTTACCTATTTTCAAGTACACTCAATAATCTATTTGAAGCCACCATTTTTTAAATCACAAATTTTATTATGAAAAACTATCATAGTTCACTTCTATTTTTATACAAATATTTTTCCAAAATTACTCTTCTTTTGAAAATAAAAGAGTATTTATATCAATAATTACTCGATGATGTTATAAGAGTAATTTATTCTATTTCAACACTCTTGTAGATTATTATTTTTAATTAATATTAATAATTTATGATATCATCCACCATATTTTATTAAATTTTTTATGACTAGTTTGACTATGGATGTTCTATTTTGATACCATTCACCTTATTACTTAGAATGGTTAATGATTATGTTTCAGATTGGGGAAAGTTATTTACATTTCATATATATATATACATGTTGTTCATGTTTAACCCCATTCATATGAGGAATTAAATAAAATTAGTAAGCGATTGGTGGGGCCTTCTATATCCTCTTGATGCATCGGTAGGTCTCTTGAGACAAAATAGATATGAACTTTGCCGAGGCCTTTCCCATTTTTAGATATGGTTTTGGATAAGGCCTTAATCATTTTTAGTTTCCTTGGATGAGACATTGAATATATGGTTCAAATGTACCACATTATTTATTACCACATTATGAAACTAGTAATTTATAGTCCATGTTATTATTATACTTGTATAATATCCATGGTTATATTTTATTATGGAATTATTAATTCAACTTTCATTCCTTGCATATTATGCTCAAGTATATTTTTGATGGAATGTGTTTTTATTTGATCAAAATTCCTAGTGATTATGTTTATGATTACTTCCACCATATTACATACCCTTAGTGAGAATCTGAGCTCACCCCTTTATTATGTTTTATTTTTCCCCAGGATATAAAGAATTATATTATAAATGACTTGCTGGGATAATCTAGGAGTTATGGATGTTTCCAACGGAATTTATCTATTGTTTTTCATTTAAAGTTGTATTTTTAACTAATATATATATATATATATATAATTTTGTAAATTATCTAAAGTATTTGGTTCTCTGAGATACAACTTTCTTGTAATCATGAAAATGTAATAAAATAATGCACCAGCTCTGGGCAACTGAGGTCAGGGTGTTAAGTTTACACTTAAATTTCCATTTGAGGAAATTATTTGATTATTATTTAGTAAAATATTTACTTTTATTCACCTCTTGTTATTAAATATCTTTTATATTTAATAAAACTTTTTTCCACTATTTGGTACTCAAAATTATTTAGATTTTTTTTAAGAAAACCCAACTTCATTTCTCTCTTTAGTCAAAGAACCCATTTCTTCTAAAAAATACTATTTTCTAAAAATGTCTTCATTTTTTAACCTTTCCAAAATTATTTCTTAAATTAATTTTTTATCCTTTTTTTTATTACAATTTTTTTCAAAGGAATCATCTTCTTTAATTCCGCACAAGTCACTTTTCTACCCTTTTTACCTTGCAAATGGAATGTTCTTTTTTACCTTTTATGACATGTATGAATTTACCATCCATAATTTCTTTGAATCATCCATTGAAAGTTTAAAAATTTTATTTTTGATGATAATGTTTTTTCAAGTGAATTTAAAATAAAATTCTTTTCAAAATGTGTTGGCCCATAGAAGATTGGTGGACCCTATCTGGTTTTAATGGTTTTAATAATCACAAATCATGTCAAACCATGTCAAATTATTTGAATAATGTTTATTTATACTAAAGGATGTTTATTTATGTTTAATTATTATTATATACATGTCATTATATGTTTAACACAATATATTGACATTCATGTTGTAAGACAGTTAAAATAGAAAATTTGCTAAGTATGATTCACTGACACCGAGAGAAAAAATGACTTAAAAACAGTTAAATCTAACTCACCGACATTGAAAATGTCTCACCAACATTGAAAATGTCTCAATGAAATAGAAAATTTATTAATGATAGAAAAAATGTATCACTGAAAGAACAAATGTCTCACTGACAGTTCAACTGAGATACCGATAGAGTAAATGTCTCATCGAAAGTTCAAATGTCACACCGACTGAACAAATGTCACACTGACAAAACAAATGTCTCACCAATAGTAAAAACTAACTCACTGATAGAAGACTCACTGAAAGTAAAAATGAGACACCGATAGAAGGAATGACTCACCGACAGAATAAAATGAGTCACTGATGCCTTGAGTGACTCACACATGGATATACCGATAGAGTGACTCGCCGATAGAATTATTCACCAATACCAACAGAACGACTCACCGATAGAAGGAGTAACTGATATAATCAATCTCCAAAAGAGGAGTCACCGTTGGACTATTTAAATTTTCTTTTATTTAAAATTATATTTAACAGTTATATTTGAGTGTTTTAATGCTACTAATTAACATAACAATTTTTGTAGAAAACATTAATGACTATGTTAGTGGATATTACGAGGTATGATATACCTCTACATGATCCTTTTCAGCCAACTCAAGACAATTTAAATAAAAAAAATCTTAGAGTAAGAGCTATATAGGAGGCTAGTATAATAGAAAATAATATAAGAGCAGAAATACTAGACCAAGCCGAATAACTCTCATTCCTGCTAGCTATGAACTAAAGGAGGATTGATGTGAACCAAAGCTTCAATCATCCTTATGGAAAACAAACACTAAGGAGGAGAATCCCATTTTCATCTAAACCAAAATATAAAGCTCCAATGACACTCTATTTTAGTGTGTATTTCTAGAAGAGGACTCAAACTTCACATCTGATACATCCAAAGAGTCCAAAGTTTCATTTCACAACACACAAAGCCTTCTAAACTCCATCTCTTTATTTCCTACTCTATTGTTTTAATTTTTTTAAATTTCAACCAGTGTGTGCATTTATCTGTTAAAAACACACTGTCTACTACACTGAACTAGAGGATACAAGATATCCTAACACAAACATCTTTTTACCCCTATTATATCCCACAAAGAAATATGGTAGAGGTCCTGTGTGACTTGTTAGTTCTCATGTAGAACTGTGGTAGAGGTCTTGTGACCTGGATAGATTGTATACTATTTTGTAAACCCCAATCTAGGGTGTATATCAAAGATATATATATATATATATATATATTTCTTGGTGGAAGGTGATCACCAAGTGGAGAGGACTAAGTCTTGTCTTGAGACTGAACATATTGTTTAAATCCGCTGTGTTTTCAAATTTAGTTTACTTTTTTTTGAATAATATTTTGGAAAACTAAGTTTCACTTTAATAGTTGATCTTGGATAGTATTTATAACTATTTTGGTTTAGTAAATTGGTTTCAAAAGTTATTTCAATCTTTCAGGTTGATATAACTAAGAATTAATCAATCTCTTGAGAAATTAATTGAATAGTCAAACTATTATAAATTCACTACTTTGTTTAACTGGCATGTTTTGTTTTAAAATTGGTGGATTATTTCAAATAATTTTTTAATATAAATTTTTATCGTAACTCAATTCACCCCTGTTGAGTGTCTTATTATGACCAACATTTGGTATTAGTGGTGGTTTAAATTTTTTTTCAAATATTTTCAACTGTGATTTTAGTAATGTCTTAAAGATCTCTAAATTTTTGTTAGTTTTAAAATTTTTGTTCTTTAAATTCTAGTATTTATCTTTTATTATGGATAATTGATTGGATGGTGCTAATACCAATAGGCCTACTTAATTTAATGGTACAAATTATGACCAGTGGGAAATAAAGATAAAAATTCACATAGAAATAATTGGGTTTGATATTTGGACTCTAATAGAAGATAAATATGAAATACTAGACACTCCAAGAACTTCATGGAGTTATGCCACAAAAATATCTTACAAAAATAATTGCAAATCCCTAAATGACTTATTTTTTGCTCCAGGGGATGAATAATTAAATAGAATATCTACATGTAAATCTATTTATGAAATTTGGGATACCATAACTGTTTTACATGAAGGAACCACTAATGTTAAATAAATGATACTTAATACCTATACTATTAAATAAGAAAACTTTAAGTTGAATCATTATGAACTCATTTTTGATATGTATCTTAGGTTTAATGAGATAGTCAATACAATTATCTCTCTTGGGAAGGAAGTGGGTTCCAAATAACAAATCATGCAGCTACTTAGATGTCTACCCGAAAGATGGAGAGGAACCTCAATATCAATTATATAATACTATGATATCATTAACTTTCCAATTAAGTAACAAATAGGAAAGATAATGACTTAGGAGGAAGAATTAAATGTCAATAAGGAAGAGTAAGATGAACAAAATAGAATGACAATAGCTTTCAAAACCTCTACTTCCAAGAGTAAAGAAAAGGGAAGGATTCAAAATGATTCTGACAATACAAGTGGTCAAGATTCACTATGTGACAGTGATGAAGAATTGGATCAATTATTCATAAGGTTTAAGAAGTTTAAAGAAGAAATAAATTTTCCAGGAACCCCAGATACAAAGGTAAATATGATAATAAGGGAAACTGGAAAAAGGATTGGAAAAGGAATGATAACTCAAATGAAATAGTCTGTTATGAATGTAAGAGAAGAGGGCATGTGAAGGATTATTTTTCTAAGTTAAAATATAAAAATAAATATGAGGAAAAATATAAAATATACAAGAAGAAAATTAAGGCCACATGGAGTCCTTCTGAGGATAGCTCCATTAAGTCAGAATCATCACATGATGAGAAAGAGATAACACAAACATGTGTTTCATGACAAACACATCTGAGGTAACCCTTGAGTATCTTGTACAAAATTTTTATTATTATGGAGATGAAAGTTATTTAAAAAATATGACTAAAGATGAAATATTTGAATATCCCCCAATTATTAAAGATAAATTAAATTAATTAAAAGAGAAATATAAAGCTTTAAAGAAACATCATTCTCTTACCTCTATTATTAAATATAATCTTACCATAAAAAAGGAAAAGAATGCTCAATTTATTAAAGAAAACAATGATCTTAAATTTTCTAATGAGAAATTGAAAAAGGATTTATAAAATTTTACCAACAACAAAGATATCTTGGTTTAAATTTTTGGTAAAAAATTTCCACCCAAATACACTAGTGGTATTGGATATCAAGATGGTAAATGAATTTTTTTCAAAAAAAAATTTGTTTCTAAATATAGAAAATGTTGTTTTATTCTTTGTTATGGAAAATTTTCTCCAAGTTCCAACCATGAAATATGTTATATTGTTTCTATTTTTTTTTTGGCCCAAATAATGTATATTTTTCCAATAATTTACGAATTGTGTATAAGAAACCCAATAAACAAATGTGGGTTCCCAAAACTCTTATTTCTAATGTTACTCGACCCAAACAAATCTGGGTGCAAAAATCTTTTCTTGTCTAATATGTTTTTGTAGGAAAGATGTTTGAAGAGTCCCTGTAGAAGTATATCTTACTTTGATGGTGGATGTTCAATACACATGATAGGAAATTATTCATGCTTCAAAAATATGATAAATATTGACGGTGGGCATGTCACTTTTGGTGACAATGCTAAAGGAAAAATCATTGGACTTGGCTAGATTGCCAAAGCTAATTCAATTTTAATTTCAAAATTACTTTTTTTGATGGATTAAAGTATAATCTTCTTAGTATCTCTCTGTTATGTGATGATGATTTTAATGTTAAATTTAAAAATGATTCATACAATGTTTTTAATTCTAAAAATGAATTAGTATTTATTACCTTTAGAAATGAAAATGTCTATGCTGTAAACTTGGATTCCTTAGTTTTTCAAAATGTTTCATGTTTAAGTTCCTTTCATAAAGAGTCTAGGATCTATCATAGAATATTATGATATTCTAATATTCATTCCCATAGAAATCTGACTAGGAAAGTACTGGTTAAGGATCTACCCAAACTTGAGTTTCCAAATGAAAAAGTCTGTAATCCTTATCAAAAGGGTAAACATCATAAAATATCTTTCAAACCAAAGAAATAAGTTTCAACTTCTCAACCTCTTGAGTTGGTTCACATGGATTTGTTTGGACCATCTATAGTTTCAATTCTAAATGGAAAACACTATGTCTATGTTCTTCTATATGACTATTCTAGATATAATTGGAACTTTTTCTTAGATCAAAAAAGTGAATCTTGCTCTAATTTTATCAAGTATTCTATAAGATTAGAAAACCTAAGTGGTCTTAGAATTAAATCCTTAAGAATTTACATTGGTCATGAGTTTGAAAACCAAGAGTTTGAATCTTTTTTCTCACAAAGTGGCTATAGTCATAACTTCTCTTCTCCCAGGACACCCCAATAGAATGGTGTTTTAGAAAGAATAAATAGAACCTTACAAGAGATATCTCATGCTATAAATAATGAATATGACTTACCTATCTATTTTTGGGCAGAATCTATCAACATAGCTTGTTATATTATTAACAGAGTCTTAACAAGACCAATTCTTAAGAAAACTCATTATGAGCTACAGAACAACAGAAAAACCAAGGTTAATTACTTCAATGTCTTTGATTACAATTTCTATATCCTTAATATAAAATACTATATAGAAAAATTTTCATTCAAAAGTGATGAAGTAATATTTATAGGATATTCAATCTCTAGTAAAGCCTATAGAGTGTTTAATAAAAGAACCAAATGTGTGGAAGAATCTGTACATGTCAAATTTGATGAAACTAAACCACATGAACCCATGAACTCTCTAGAAAATATTCCGGATGGTTTTTCAAATCTGGATATAAATGAAAAATCATTTGGCCCTACTGTTAAGAAATCTGTTAAAATATTCCAGTTATGGAAATTCTATAGACTCTAGTCACGATGAACCAACACCTGCTGAAGAAGCTAAAATCACTATCCCTTATTTTTATAGTCCCACAAAAACTCTTAAGAACAATCCTTTAGAAGATGTAGTTGGATACCTAGATAATGGGATACATACTAGAGCTTCTCTGAGAAATTAGGTTGAATATCAAGACTTTTTATCACATCTTTAACCTAAAATCATAAATAGTGAAACTAATGATGAATTTTCAGTAATAAATATGAAAGAAGAACTAAATAATTTTAAAATAAATAAAGTCTTGAAACTTGTAGATAGACCTAAAGACACTTTGACCATAGGTATTAAATGGGTATTCAGAAATAAATTAGATGAAGCTGGTAATATTTTAAGAAATAAACCTAGATTGGTTTCACTAGGTTATAGTTAAGAATAAGATATTGACTATGAGGAAACTTTTTCACCAGTTTATAGGCTTGAGGCCATTAGAATCTTGCTTGCATATACAAAAAATAAAAATTTAATTCTATATCAGATGTATGTGAAGAGTTCATTACTAAACGGGTATATAGTTGAGGATGTTTTTATTGAACAACCCCCTGTCTTTACAAACCCTAACTTTTGAAATCATGTTTTTAAATTACCAAAAGCATTATATGGTTTAAATAATGCTCCAATATCTTGGTATGATAGACTATGTAGTTTTCTTATTTCTCAAGGTTTTACAAAAGGTATAGCTGATCCTACTCTATTTATAAAAATAACATCTAAAGATGTTTTAGTTGTTCAAATATATATATATATATAAGATATTATTTTTGAATCTTCAAAAAAAATTATGTGTTGATTTTTCAAAAATGATGCAAAGTGAATTTGAAACCAGTTTAATGGGGTAACACAAATTCTTCCTTGGAATTAAAATATTTTAAAATAAAGAAGTTATTATTTTAAATCAAAGTAACTAGACTAAATATCTTTTAAAAAGGTTTGTATTTGATAGTACTAAAAGTAGTGACACTCTAATGGGTACCGCCTGTAAGTTGGATCTTAATGAAAATGTTAAATTTGCTGATCAAACCACTTATAGTGGAATGGTTGAGAGTTTATTCTACATAAATGCTAGTAGGCATGAAATTATGTTTAGTGTGTGTATGTGTTACTATTTTCAAGCTAACCCTAAAGAATCACATCTAAATGATGTTAAAATAATTATCAAATACCTCAAATATACTACCAACTTAGGATTGTTCAATCATAGAGGAAAACCTTTTGATTTAGTGAGTTATTCTAATGATGATTTTGGTGGTTTTAAGATATATAGGAAGAGAACCTATAGAATGTGTCACTTTTGGGGAAAGTCTTTAGTTTCATGGTATAGTAAGAAGAAAAATTCTGTGGCATTATCCACTGTTGAAGTTGAACACGTAGCTTATGGTAGTTGTTATGCTCAGATTTTGTGGATGAAACACACTTTAATAGACTATGGATATCAATTCAGACATGTACCTATAAACTGTGATACTACAAGTGCTATTAAGAGCTCTAAGAATCTTATTTCTCATTCTAGAATAGAGCATATTTATGTAATAAATCACTTTTTGGGAGATCATTATCAAAAAGGTGATATAAAACTAGAGTTTATTGGCATTGAACATCATATTTTTTACATATTCACAAATCCATTAAACTCAAAGAATAAACTACATCAAACATGAATTATTGATTGCAATTTGTGAGGACCTTACTTTGATGACCCTTTTTAAAACCAAGTGTAGTTTTCACACCGTTAGGATAAATAGACTGGTTATGTCTCACTAATAATGTTATACAGACAACAACACATTTGTCATGCCGACAAGGATAGGGTTATGTCGATACTGTCATGCTAACACTGATAGTTTCATGCCGATAATATCATTTTGACACCGATAGTGTCATGTTGATGCTGTCATACCAACACCGATAGTGGCATGCTGATATTGTCATGCTGACACCGATAGAACCCACTGTTTTATCTATTTTATGTCTTAACGAAAACGACACAATTTCATTTATTTATTTAAACTCGGTCAATGAATTTGTAAACTAATCCCTAAATGATATATTCTATTTGATCCACTATACTAATTACTCTATCGTCTAACCCTTACACTCTCCTACCATTTCTCCTTACTCTAGACCTTTCACCTTCCAACTTTCCACCGAACCATCAGAAATATCGAGGATGAATCACGCTTTTGAAGAATGATCTAGAGATGAGTTACAACCTACTAAGAAGCATAAGGGAGAATCTAGTAAGTCTTATCCCATCAACACAACTCTTTAGAATCATATAGTAACTCCATAGAAGGAAGTTCTTTCTTAATGGATGCAAGAGAGTAAGTCCCTTCTGTTAAAGGTATTGCAAACTCAAGGTTGGATAGAATGGTTTTTAAATAATTAAAGGCCCTTATATCCTAAGCTCATGAATGAGTTCTATATAAATGTTGAGTTTATTTTGGAAAGAAGTTAAGTATGTTGGATCAAATCTATAGTTAAAGTAAGGATAATTTTATTTTCATCTAGTCATTGGGCCGAATGCCTTAGGGTTCCACACGAATGTGTGTATGATGATTAACAAGAAACTTATCCACCTAGAAGTGACATATTTCACTATGAGATAGCTTTGAAGGAGATAACTGGAAATGAGGAGCACATGAGGCCAATTACTACTGAGCTAGATGGGTAGAGTAGACTTTTGTTAAAGTTTATTCAGCACCAGATCCATCCTAGAAAAAGGGACTTTTCATCCTTTAAGTACAAAGATATATACCTAGTGTACTTTCTGAAGAAATGAATCAAAGTGATTCTGTGAAGATACCTTATAGTTCATATCAGTGAAATGATTAAGCCTTATTGTAAGAAAAATTCAATATTCTACCCAAGGATGATCTCATCCATGCTGCAAGTGAAAGGATATGAGGATGAAGGTGGAGAAAATGTTTCATATTGTAGTGTAATTTTATTGATTAAGAAGATATGAAAGAGGAAGAAAATCCATTAAAACCCATGGAAGAAGGAATAGGTTGGTTATGAGGATAATATTTATGAAAAAATCATCCTAGTGGACCATCCAGTTGGGCCAATAGATTTAGTGGATCATGGTCTAGGACTAGAAGATATCGAGCCTATTTATTCAGATAAGGAAGAGGATGCTACTCCTAATAGAGATAAAAGGTATTCTATTGAGGATAGAAGTGACCCTAACACTACTAAATCTCAAAAAGACTTATCATATAGACCTCCTAGTCCACCTATGGCCTTACATTCATATGAATCAACTCATTGGGACAATGGTTATGAGGAGACAGAAGTGTCAGGAAGTGTGGAGTATAAAAACAAGTCTAGTGGTTCTGAAGAGGTTTCAAAAGATAAATAATAAGAGGAATATGGAAGTGGCTCAGGTATAGAATAAGAAGAAAATGGAAGTGGCTCAGGTAGAGAAGAAGAAGAAAATAGAAGTGGATTAGGCAGAGAATAAGAATAAGGCAATTAAGAACAAGATGTAAATAATGGAGATGATGAAAGAGGTGAAAAGAGTGGAAGTGAAAATGGAT
Source organism: Viscum album (assembly GCA_963277665.1). NCBI lineage: Eukaryota > Viridiplantae > Streptophyta > Magnoliopsida > Santalales > Viscaceae > Viscum > Viscum album. The sequence goes on from OY728134.1 coordinate 426,739,183, forward strand.
CTAATCATCTTGGTGATGATCAAGAAGAAAACATACAACTAAATATTCCTATAGACCCAAGAAATATTGTGGTCCCTTTTGGTAAGGTATAAATTAATACTAGAGAAGAATAAAAAATTGTCAAGTTGTTGATATAGTGGATGCTCAGTTAGTCTTTACACCAAAGTTAGTGTATACTAGAAGAAGACCTCAAGTTGAGGGGGATCCTCATAAAAGGATAGATCAAGCTGAGGGGAGCCTCAATCTAGAAGAGTGAGACTTGAAACTCTCACCCCTTTAGATGATGATGTTATGTCCGAATGGGAAAGAAATCCTTGATATATAGCTCTTGGTTTAGACTATGAATATTAAGACGATGAGGTGTTTGTGCATGTTATAATAGATTTAGGGGCTTAGATCCCTTCAAGTGACTATGTCACTAAGGAATATTTTGAGATTTTTAAAGAAGAAGTTTTCTCATCTGTCAAGGATTCTATTCACACCCAAGTTGTGTCCATGACTACTCCAAGTGATGAGGTAATCTATTTAAAGGCTTTGATTAAAGAGATGAGATATTCTATGAACACTGCTCCAGCTACAGTTTAGGTAGTTGATGTAAGTGAGACCGATACATCCAAAGTTTCAAAGAAGGTTATAGTTGATATTCAACCAAAGTTAATAGTAATATCTGAGAGGATTATTGAGAATAATACCAATAATGGTAATGAGATGATAAAACTAGTTTCTACCATAAATGGATTGACCTTTGAGTATAAAGGATGTTTGGATAGAGAAAATATAGCTCTTAAGGAACACACCTTAACTCCTGCTATTCCTTCCACCACTGGTTATCCTTCTCAATATTTGGAAAGTGAAATGGCTAGATCTGTAATTTGAGAAGAGCTTAAATATTTGTTTGGTTCTTATGGTCTGTAAATACTTGTAAAAATTGAGAATAACATTGATCATGTACATGATATGGTAAGATTTTATACAAAGGAAGCATCTAATACTTAGGAAGAACTCACAAAGAGGATTAATTCATATTTTAGAAGCATTTAAAGCATGAATCATCTGACCAACCACTTTAAATATTTGGTAGAAAATATGATGTTTCCTCTAGTTACTCAAGATTTTAAGGATCAAGTTCAAAAATTGAAGGAATTCACACCTCTTCTTGACAAGTTTATGAAAAAAGGATGATTTTAAAAATGAAATGAAATATGGTGGGTAAATAATCATAGATTTCATCAATATATTGAAGCCATATCTCCATGTTTAGAGTGAATCCATAGAGGTTCCTACTGAAACACCTCTCAGAATGCCTCTGACCTCTTCAGCCTCTCCCAATACCTCTTCTCCACACCAGCCTTAGTACATGTCAATTTCCTAGGACTTGATTCAGATCCGACCTATCATTATAGAGCTGATCCAACCTCAGGCTTCAACTAAACCTACCCTTTCCCCTCCTATTCTGGAAGCCATTATACTTCCTCCCCTGAGAATTCATTCAGACCCTTCAATCTCTCAGCCTCCCTCTACTGAAACTACTACTGATCCTTATGAAAAAAGAAAGTACAAACTAGATCCCAAAGAGTAGTTTGGATCACTTTTTGATAGGGTTGATTGACTGTATTTTTGTTGTATTCCACCATATTGTACTTTTCAATGTTTATAAAATTCACTAAATTTGAAATTATCTTTTTGTGTTATGCCTTTATTGATTTATATTCTTTCCTCTCTTTAAGCATTTTGACAATCCCTGTCATGACCCATCCCTCGGGGCCCGGGCCGGGACTAACCCAAGCCCTCCTTCCATAGCCTAGGGGCTGGTGACTAGCACTAAAAGAGTATTCCATAAAACTGGGAAGGCATTGCCTTTATAACCTGTAATCTCATGCAACCAAACATACAACAAGATACGGAATCAAGTCAACTGTATAGTAAACAAGTGAGTACAGTAAGTAAAAAGGGGTCAGAATACAAGCCCAACTAGAAAGTACAAGTACAATTGGAATGCAATACAACTGAAGAAAAAGGAAGGCAACTACTGGATCATCCTTTGAGGTTCTTACCTGAAGGGTAGGTACAGATCATCTCCTAAGCACTCCACATCCTTCATTCTCCTCCGTGTACTGAATCGCCATATGGTCCACCTCCCAGTACTGTCCAGTCCTGGTACTCTTAGCCTCAGTCAGCACTGTCCTTCATCTACATCTAACACAACAAGGTGCGGGCATAACCCGTGCATGGGTGAGTATAACGATACTTAGTAGGGACCCTGAGACCCTCAAGGTCTCACAAAAATCCACCAAAGATAAACCACAAAGTATGAAATCAACAGATAACCTTACTTAGGTATATGGCCATACATATACCTAAGTTATCAAGTGATCCATCTCAATCATTAGGAAAACACAGAAAAACTGACTAAGCTCAACCATTATTTTATTCACATTATCGAAACCTCAACTGCTGGAGAACTCCTGATCAATCGAGTATAGTGGGCCTACCACGTCACATAGAGGTGCTTCCCACTAACCTTGGACTACTGAGGTACACCTCCTATCGAGTATCGTGGGTCTGCTGTGTCACACAGAGGCACTCCCCACCATGGGTCTACTACCAAACCCAGGTGCTCCCCCTCATATCCTGCAGAGGTACTCCTCCGGTAGAGTACCGTGGGTCTACCATGTCACCAAGTGCGCTTCTCCACCGTGGGTCTGCCTCCACAACCAGGCGCTCCCCACTGGGCCAGTTGAGTCACTCCAAGTCAAACGGTCAGTAGTTGTCAAGTCTCAGCAAGCTACTAGGTTCCCACACAAAAGCTCACTCGTCTCTAGAAGATCCACTTTACAAGATACTAGTCAATGCTCCAACTGTGTCTGAGTCCCACGAAGAAGTATCTCAAAGGTCCTCCACGTCATAGGGGTATCAACGCAATAGATGGTGTGTCAATTGGACACCCGGTCTGTGAGTTATTATCCTTTTAGTCCATGGGCCCCGGTTGGATTCGTGCATGATCCGACCTGAAAATTTCTCAACAGTACCCCAAACTCCAGTGGGGTATACTCAAAGGAACCATCATGCTCCAAGATTACCAGCACCATTGACGGTTCGTCAAGAGAACGCCCGGTGCCAAAGATATGACCAATAGAAAGTAAAGGATCATAGTGGGCCCGGGTCCGGTCGGACCTAGTCGGACCGACCCGATTCGAGTCGACCTGGCCCGACATGTTGGGTATGACCCAACCCATTGGGCAGACCATCCCGTTGGGTTCGGCCTGACACACTGGGCCCATCCCAGTAGGCCGTGGAGAGCCGAGAGGGTGAAGAACGACCGTGAGGGCGCAAACCAGTCGTGAGGGCGCGGACCAGCCATAGGTCAGTGTGAGGACGATTCGGCCTGGAGGGCGACACATGTGCGATTCGTCCTGGAGGGAACTGCATGGGCGATTCGGCCTGGAGGGCGCCGCATGGGTGATTCAGCCCGGAGGGCGCCGCGTGGGTGTGGACTGGTTCGTCCGGGGATCCGTGAGGGTCACGGGAGGCCGGTTCGGCCGGGGCGCCATGAGGGGCATGGGAGGCCGGCTTGGTCGGAGCACCAGGAGGGACATGGGAGGCCGGCTCGGCCGGGGCGCTACAAGGGTGTGGGTTCGGCCGGGGGCTCGGGAGGCCGGGGGCTGGCGCGGCCGGCGGGTATGGGGCTGGTTTGGCCCGGAGGGCACTGCGAGACAGGGGTGGCTGGAGCCGGAGGTTAAAGAATGATCAAGTCAAGTCGGACACGAGGTAAAGGAACTTCTTAAACCAATTTCTATTCTTTGGGTTAATATCCTACTTCCAAATTATGTCATGATATTATTATATCCTATCTTGTATTTGTAATTTCATTATGTTTACTTATAGTGAATACACATAATATATCTATTATATTTAAAAAATGATCTTTGTAAGGTAGTTTGTCTCAATCTCCATTCATTGAGGCATATTTTGTTTTATACACAAATTTCTTTTATACGGTGTATAAACCCCTTTTACTTTTACATTTATTCAAAAGGAATCTTTTTATACGAAGCGTTTTACTAAATGACAAAAAAGAATGTTTTTATTGTCGTACGTATGCGGCGACAATGACTTCTCCGCCGCCGTAACCATTATTTGAGTTTCGGCTTCCTCTACAAGCCATAATTTTTTGTAATGAAAAATAAATACAAAGTTTTAACATTATTTTATTTTGGTATTGAAAATGGTTTTTAAAGTATTTTTATTATATCAATGTGTTGTATTGATATCTTGTGATTGAAATGTGGAAATGTTATGTTTCCTTTATGCATGTTTTATGTGATACGATTATGTTATGGTTTATGATATATTTAAACCTATTCATATGAGGAATGCATTGGACTTAATAAGTGATGGGTGGAGCCTGCTATAGCTCCTCGATACATCAGTAGGTCTCATGAGACAAACTAGTGTCTTGGCACGAGGCCTTGAATAAATCTTATTTGTGGTCTTGGGACGAGGCCTTGGCTACGTGGTTAGGATAGTCTGGCATTATGCATTCCATAATTATGAAAGTGGTTATTGATATTTCATGTGATTATTCGACTAGTAGAATATCCATGTGAGTAAGTGAATGACATCATTTCATTTTACTTTTTCCATATTATGATAAAGTTCAATTTTAAAAGGATTTTGTTTTAGTTATACATTGCCTTAAATGTTAATGTTTTTTTATGAAAGCTTCCGCTATTTTGTTATCCTTACTGAGCATCTGATCTCACCCCTTCCAATGTTTTAATATTTTCCAGGATGTGAAGAAGTATTTTATGAATGGCCTACAGGGATAGTCAGAAGAGGATATGAGTGTGGACTATGGAGACTTTTTTATTTTAGTTTTTCACTTTATGATGTAATGTAACGTTTATGAATGTATCTAGTGTTTCCAAGGCTACAAAACAAATCGGTCTTTCGAGACTTGATCTTTTGTGATCATACCAATGTTATGAAGTAATGCACCAACTCTGGGTAGCTGGGGTCGGGGCGTTACACTGGTGGTCCCCACCACCATAACCTCTCATGGAAGGTTAAGGTCTTGTGGTACCCACTTCCCAACTTCCACAAGGAGGTTTAGTTTTAGTGGACCCCACCTCCCAACACCCACATGGGTGTTGCAAATACAAATAAAGTGTCACACACTTATATTTTTATTTTTTATTCTTTCACGAAAAACCCACAAACTAACTTTCAGCCTCTACCATATGCCATCGAAATGAAAGTCACCTTAAGCGAAAACTAGCGCTGCGAGTTCAACGGTGCCCTCATAATTGAATTCTGAGCACTGGTTCAAAAGTTACAAAACTCCGCTCGTGTGTTTACTGAATGTACCCAAAAAAATTTCAGAAAATTATTATTAGTAACCCTCGACCCTTGCCGGTCAAGGTTAGGCTCTTCTTAGGTGAAATATTCTCCAAAAAATCCAACGGTTCTCTCAGGTTTTTAAATTCGAGTTACCTTTTAGAAGTTATGAATTTTACAATAAAATAATTGTCACTTAATTATTTTATTTGCGGCCAAAAACTTTCTCTGGTGGCCCACGCCGACCAAAGTTAGTATCTGCTTAATGAAAACATACCCTCATGAGTTCGGCAGTGGTCTCATATTTTTAATCCGAGTTACCGTTTGTGATTTATAAGCATTTGAAAAATAAAATAATTTATTTAATTATTTTATTTATGATTATGCCATTTTTGGTTTTTCTCACAGGAGGCCCGTGTCGACTAATCTTATGTCGCGCCTAGGGTAAACCCGCCATCTTGAGTGCAACAGTGCCCTCGTTTTTCAAATATGAGTAACTGTTTAATAGTAATTCCACTTTTTCAGGAAAATTGCTTACGCACATTAACTCAAGCTTAACAAAAATTCGACGGATCATTTCGGGCACTCCGGGCCTCGGAATCACGCGCCGTTAGATTTCGCAGACCCATAAAATTACCATTTATTTTTAAAAAAATTCATGGACATTATGAGTCTTTAAAATCCCAAAAGGGTGAGAAAAATCAAGACATTATTATTATTATTTTTTATATCTCATTAAGATAAATGGGGAGAAAAGATAAAGGGGAGAAAATAAATAATTATTTATTTTACCCCTGAACCTTCTCTCTTTTTTGAGAAATTTCATTTTTTAAGTAAAACACTAATGAGAGATAGTAAGTGGAGTAATTATATTAATCATCAACTAATTGTACTTTATAATGCCATGATTTATGATCATAAAAATGGGGAGATTGTTGGCCCATAGAATATTGTTGGACACTCTCTAGTTTTAATGGTTTTAATAAAAAAAATCATGTCAAATATTGTCATATCATTTCAATCATGTTTATATATACTAAATCATGTTTAATTATGATAATCATCTATAATAAACTCTCCTGTATGAGACACGAGAAGAATAAAGGTGTTCTAGAGATGAGACGTGACCCTAATCTGATTAATCAAATTAAAATAGAAGTACACAATGTGTTCATTTAATGTACACGCTGTGTACTAGCCTCAATCGACCCCCACTTTAGGCGGTCCACATGTCCATCTACTCAGCCGTTACATGGCCAGTACATGGATACACATAGAAACTGGGTACACAGTGTGTACTCAAGAGTACACGGCTTGTACTCAGAAAATTTAAAAATTATTCCTTTTTTTCCTGAAAAACACCCAAAAATAAATATCCTTACCTGAAATGATGATCTATGTTATTACAATGTGAGGATAGTGGTCCAATCTCTTTTCTTTGGGAACTCAATGATGCTTAGAGGGAGCGGCTCAGGGATGAGATGTTATAAGGTGGGGAGGTTGTAAGATCCTAGATTTATCTATAAGGTATCTTCTACTTAAGTTTTAGTTTAAGATTTGTATTTATTGTCAAATAAGTTTTTTCAAAGCCCTTAAGAAGGCTCAGGGGTGTTCCTGGGGTTCAGGACACAAAAAAGGGGGAAAAGAGTTTTTTGGGCAATCCACATGGTCTGCACACAATTAGTCATCACCGTGTGGATAGCCTAGGTAAACCATGCATAAGAAAGATTTTTTTAAATTAGCCTCTACATGGTTTGTGCATGGTTTTGAAAACCATATAGTTAAACCAGTTGAGGGGTATATTTTTTGATATTAGTATTCAAATGGTTTGCGAACGGTTTGGAAAACAGTGTGGCCCAAGAACTTTTAAAAAATTAAAAAAAATGCCATTACGAGGTTTTTATACCCAACTTGGTATATTCCTCCTCCTCCTCCCTTGTAACCATAGGAACAAAAAAAAGATCTCAAAAGCTTCCAAGGATCGATCTACCTCATATTAGGGATGTTTGGAGTGCTGTTGGTTGTAGATTGAAGATCTGGGTATGTCTAATCTCCTCTTTTCTTCTCTTTTTGGTTTAGGGTTCCCATTCTTCTTATATCTCAATCAGAAGCACTCAAAAACCTTTTTTAGGTGAGATTTAGGTTGAGTCTTCAAAGGTGCATTCAATTGGGATCTAAGGACTTGATTAAGAGTGCGTTCTCCAACTTATTCAAGGTAGGTGGTCAAAAACTTTTATCCCTTGGGGTTCAAGTGGATTTGTGCATGTAGGGTTTTGTTCTTAATTTTCCATTATAGTGTTCTTAGTTCCCTTTGTTTTATTTGGATATAGTGGGTGTCTAAATTGTTAATTTAACTCCTCATGATCTCCAAGAGATGCATGGAGGATGGAAAAATGTGTCTTGGTCCACCCATGGGGTGTGATGATATTCCTCAGACATAGAGTTTAAGTAAGTAAGTGTATGTCCGTGGTGCGAGAACATAGAGCCTGGGATGATCATGTTAATATTCTTGAAGGATGTGTAATTGGGGTTTTAGTAATACACTGAGGTTGGGTAATGGACTAAGAGGTTGTTTGGTTGGCATGAAAAGGGTTAAATGGAGTAATGTGATAATGCTAGGGGATTAGCTTATTACTTGAATAAGCTTAGCAAGATAGGCATGAGAAATAAAAAATGGGGCTAAAGGGTTAAGTAATATAAATGATGAATGTGTTAATGGATTGAGGAAAAATATTAATTTCCATTTTTTGATATTTTTTTGATATATAAATGATATTGGATATGCTTATTGTGATATGGTTAATTGTGGTGAATGATAAATAAGCATGTGAACATGGATTGGTAGTGTGGGGGTATAGACTTGAGGTTGTATGCCCACGGGTCGAGTTACACCAAGGATCTAGCTACACCCATAAATGAATGGGTTAGGGAAGGGGACAAAGTTCTATTCCCCTTATAGTTTCATTCTTCCCAGACTGAGGCTTCGAGGTGAGGATTATTAGGATGTTATAATATGATGCCTAGGGAGATAGGACTTGACTTTTATTACCATATTCTTGAGAATACTAAACATGCCTAATCCATTTAACACATGAAAAGGGTATTTTAAGCCACAAAATGTCTAATTAGTGAACCTGGATTCAACAATAGTATAGTTAAGGAAAAATAATCTTGAATGGCCTATTGAATTGTTTATCTTTACTTGCAATTATTTATCACTTTCATGAACTATCTGATTTTTCTGGATATTTTTTCGACACTGTTGGTGGTGGCCTACTGAGTTATACTGACCCCCAGCTTGGGCCACCATTGGGTACCTGAGCATATTTCATGCTTGCAGGCCAGAAAAGGGCAAGGGCCCTATGATAGGGAGTTTATTTGGACATGAGACATGTACGAGTGAGGTTCTAGACTTGAGTCCGGACTATTTTGGGTATTATGCTATTTTCCTTCTTTTAGGGTTTTGTTAACTTGGCACTATATCATGGAATGACATATTTACTCTTGTATGTGGTTATACCAAGTTTTGGTATTTAGTTATTTATGAAAGTTATTGATTGTTTTCTTTTTTACACTATTTGAACTATTTTATGCTATGTCTTACTCTGGTAAAAAGGGTATAGTCTCCCCATGTATGATATTAGACCCTCTCTACTAGTCGGCAACCTCTGGCGTATAGGGAGGCGCGCTTGAGGTCATGTGGTGAATCGACTCAGGGAACTTATTTAGTGGATTCTAGGTTAGGGATGTTACACTATACTCCCTTGGTGAAAATCTGGTCCATTATTTGATCTATTTGATAGGGAAGAAAAGTGGATGGGATTCCCTTTCCAAAAATTTACAAGAATGCCACTCCACCACTACAAAAGGCACTCAACCTTCTCACTTATTCACACCTTTAAAGCCATTTTCCATTCAAATATATGCTCAAATATGAACCCAAATTCTCCCCATAATAGTAATAATCCTTCCATTTGGACGAAATCTATCCAAGTAATCCCTTTGGTGAAAACCAACAGGAGTTACCCAATTAAGAGGTAATATTCTTCCTCAAGCTCCTTTTTTTTTATTTTCATTTTCCAACCCCTAAAATCTTCTTGTTCAAAGATTATATAATAAAATAATTATAATCAATATACTGAAATATTTTTATTCAATATGTTTTACCTAAACTTACACACACTTCCATCTAATGGGTAACAAACATACAGTTCATGTATGATGAACTAGTACCTCATGAAATGATGATCACTCATTTTTCCTTTACCACCTCTCATGGTGGGAATTATGACGGGAAAAATATTTATATATTATATATTTTATAAATATTATACCTTTTTTATTCTATAATTATGTTATAAAACATAATTTTATGTGATCCATATTGCGAGGATATGATAACATCATTTGTGGATGTTTGGACTACCGCCTCCTCAAAGCGATGCGATTCATTCACGCTATAAATGGAATGTAGAAAGTATGGTTTTAATAAAAATATATAACATAGATTACATAAATATGAAAATGGTATTATAATATATATATATTATTTATTTTAATTATTTTAAATTATGATAATGAAATGGAAGTAGCATTCATGTGTACGTATGACCTACTGTCTCCATGAATATTACATTTAATTTCATATCTCAGAATATTATGGACTATTATAAATACAAAAATAATGAATATATATGAAAATTAATTTTTTACATCCTGGATATGATGAAATCATGATCTATGTATGAACAAAAAAAATATCATGTCAAAACATACTTTAAAAACTAGGAAATTTACACCCGAAATAATAAAATTAATAAAAGATTGTTATCAAACTGGTAATATGATTTTGTAAGAAGTTTATATATGAGATTTTAAATATTATAATGGTTCATGAATAATTTTGGGACAAGTTTAAAACAATTTTACAAGAGGTTAAGGTATGTTCAACCGAAAGGAAACACACGTTAAGGGATTTTCATCTCACCTTTTACATCTGGTGAGATAATTGTTATATTCACCACTTACTTCTTTTCTGTGGTGTATCTTCTTCCCATTAGGATATAAAATATCATGGATAATTTATTATTCATGAAATTTTGTATTTTAATTTAAATTATTTCATCTAAGCGGATTTTATTTAAGCATTACGAAGTGGAAAAAAAATTTCATAACCCGACTCATTTTCATAGGGTTATACTACTTCCTCGTTGTTCTTAATATTCTATGATTATGTATATAATGATTTTGACTACCTATTTTTGTATTTCTACTTATTTATGTTTATTTACAATTTATTCACATAATATAATCATATTTTTATTCTCACTTTGATGTTATAAACATTTCAAGGGCTTGCTTCACAATATCATTTTATTCTGGATTGTTTATGTAATGACCCAAAACTCTAGCAATGAATTTCTCTTACTTTTTTTTATTTTATATAGTATGAATCATATAAAACCACGTATAGAATTAAATAAAATAACTATAAATTAAAAAGTAATGTAATAATAGGTATATCTAGACATTAAGGAACCTATACTAATGAAATAGTAACTTGCCCTTAGGAATAGTAATATGACCCCTATGAATAGTAAAATGGCCAGATGAATAGTATCCACACCCATGTAAGTATAAATAATATTTCTTCATCCCATAAGTAAAAATATGGTATAATTATATCATAATAAAAGTATGTGAATATTTTAAAAATTAATATTTAAGTGTTGGTATTTTTATAAGTCAAAAATATTTAATTAAATTTTTATAATTAATAAAATTATTTAAAATAAAATTAATTTTCATAAAATAGATTGAAAAATAAATATCTTATTGTCTTAGGATTTTGTGGAAAATTAACAAGACCTTAGCGAATTTTGCAAAGTTATAAAATCAGTTTTAAAATTAAATTATGTATTTTTTGAGTAAATAATGATTTTATTTAAAAATAAAATTTCAAATATTTTTAAAATTATTTTGATGAAATGGAGTCCATTTTTTAATTCTACACATTGAAAAATGGTTGGGGTGAATTTTTGGGATCTTTCTAAAATAAAATATTTTTTTGTGTATAGTAAAATACGATAATTTATGATAAATGTTAAATATAATATTTATTGAGTCATAGGTGATGTATGATTTATGTAAGAACATAATCTAAAACCCTAATTCATTATTCAAATATAAGCAATGATAATTCTCAAACTATTCATATTCTTGAACCAAATAGTAAACTTATTAATAAAATATTCAAGGAAACCCCCCTCTCCGCCACTATAAAAGCTACCCATCACCCCCTCTTCTCCTCACTCCTCTAATCCTTGAATATTATAAAATTTATTCCCAAATTATCTTCCCTTGTCTCTCCCCATGTTAATGAGATCTTTTTCTTTCCAAAATACCAAAACCCCATCCCTTAAGGAGGTTCTCAAAGAGGATATTTCAAGAGGAAAATCCTCTTCCGTTTTCATTTAATTTCATTTCAATTTAGTTACTTTTCATAGTATGTCACTCATATCCACTATAAAAATGATCATGATAACTACAATATGATATATATACTGGAATTTTATCTTTTTAATGGAATATCCATCCTTAAAATGTGCTCTCTATCTCTATCTCTCTTTTATTTTAAAAACAAAATCATCATCCAAGAGGTGATGATTTACAACCTTCATGGACGACGAACCTTCATTATTTAATTTCTCATTAATATCTGGTCATGAGTCCATTTTTATGGATGAAATATATTATTAAATATGTATTATATCTTATTATATATTTTTTAAGTAACATATTTACATAATAAAAATGATTAAATAAAATGAGTTTATTATGATCAATAACCGCCGTAATAATCTAAACAATTATCACTAAATGTATTATCTAATGATTCATCCTAATACTATATAAAAAAATTATTTATATAACAATGTAATATTATTAATGTTCATTAATATCATATGAATTAAATAAGATAGAAATATATCCATTCCACATGAACTTCTGTACTCATATACCAGTATACCGATCATGAAAACCAAGTAAGCAAACACTCCTGAGCGATAATTTTGTATCATATAACCCATAAAAAAGAGAATGAATGAAATTAATAAAATTATACTAAATAAAATAAACTTAGAATTGGTTCTGAATTAATTAATTAATCAATTTAATTTGATTATCTAGGATGTTAAGGTCAAGTTTTGAACTCATTCTGACATAAGGTAAGGGTCTCTACTTGAACATCAATTTTCTTTTGGGTTTCTCTTTTTCTCTATTTACAACAATTAAATTCTAATATATTATTATATACTACTCAAAAATTATGTGTTAATGTTATATATATATATATATGTACCAATCATAATAATTCTTTATTTTATGGTGAGTTACATGTTTTAAAAGGATCTTCTGCAAATTCTTCCCGATAAACATGTTTGATTTATGAGAACATCTCGAATTCTTACCTATTTTCAAGTACACTCTATTATATATTTTAATCCACAATTAATTTTTCTAAAATGAATCATTTTAATATGAAAAAATATCTTAGTTCACTTTTGGTTTTATACAAATATTTCTCCAAAAGAACTCTTCTTTTCAAAGTAAAATAGTTTTTCTCTCAAGAATTACTCGATGATTTTATAAGAGTATTTTTGTATATTTCCACACTCTTTTTATTTCATATATTTAATTGGGATTAATATTTTATGGTATCTTCCACCTTATTTTATTAAATTTTTTATGATTATATTTATTGTGGATGTGATATTTTGATACCATTCACATTATTACTTTGAATGGTTAGTGATTATGTTTATAGATTGGGGAAAGTTATTTACATTTAAAATGTATATTTTATTCATGCCTAACCAAATTCATATGATGAATGCATTAGAATTAGTAAGTGATGGGTGGGTACTAATATATCCACTTTATGAATCAATAGGTCTCATGAGACAAAATATATATGGAATTGGGAGAGGCCTTTCCCATTTTAAGATATGGTTTTGGCCGATGCCTTAATAATTTTTAGTTGTGTTGGAAGAGCAATTGAAGATATGGTTCAAATGTCCCGTATTAGGCATTACATCATCATGAAACTAGTAATTGATAATATATGTGATTATTCAACTAGTATAATATCCATGGTTCATTTAATTATGGTATTATTTTTTCATCTATTGATCCTTCCATATTATGATCAATTATATTTTAAAGGCATGTGTTTTTAGATGCTCCCATGCCTAGTTTTTATGTTTATGATTAATTACATTATATTACATACCCTTACTAAGAATCTCAACTCACCCATTTTTTATGTTTTATTTTCCCCTAGGATGCAAATAATAATATTATGAATGAATTGTAGGGATAATCATGGAGTTATGAATGTTTAAAAATAAATATCTATCTTGTTTTTATTATCAAGTTTTAATGTTGAACAGATGTATGTATCTAGTTTTCTAAAGTTACTTAACTATTCAGTCCTTCGGTATATGAATTTATTATAATCATGCCAATGTAATAAAATAATGCACCAACTATGAGAAACTGGAGTCGGGGCATTACAATTGGTATAAAAGGAAGTTTAGTAGAATCCTTGGAAACTAGATTTAGAATTTGTAGATTATGGAACAAAATTCTAAGGTAGAGTTTGATGATAATAATACTAGAACATCCTATAATTAAGATAAAGAAGATATTATGTTGATCTTCCTTGAAAATATATCCTTTTCTGTATACTATAAGTGGATGTAGTTCTGACACAGATGTACCTAGGAGTAACAACTCCAAGAAGGTGTTTTGGGCCTGACTCGGGGTATCTTGGTACATGAAAATGTGGTTTACTACACAAAAAGTTTGAAACTCTTGGTGAATATTCTTAGTATAATTCAATTTTTATTTACAAGAAATTATTAAGGATTTAAAAGTAAATTCTTTTCAAATAAACCATGTTCATGGTTATGGGATTAACTATGCATATGATTTAAATTAATGTTAAGTTAATATTATACATTATGATTCATAACAGAATTTTGTGTATGACATTATTTAGAAATGGAACCTAGTGGAAGAAATGGAAACTACATAAATTCACATATCCCATGTAGTGATTTCCCTTATATGTAAGATAATTATATCAGCATTGGAGTTACAACTGGTGTTGAGAAACTTATAACTACAATGGGACAATTGAATCAGGTTATGAACATCAACCTTACCCATATGGAGCATCCTGTTCCACAATGTGGAGGAGTAGTGTTAGAAAACATTATGCAAAAAACTTCTCTATCATTCAATGAGACTATAAACCCATTTATAGCAGAGTAATGGATAAGTTTTTTAGAGAAGATATTTCTCTCCTTGGGATGTAATGAAAGGGAGAAAGTTATCATGGAAGTTTATCATCTCTCAGGAGATGCTGATCAATGGTGGTTGTAAATTTAAAACACAAAGGGGGATGAAGATATTGAAAATATGTAATTGAGGGATTTTAGGGAAATATTTTTATAAAAATACTTCCCTCATGAAAATAGAGTAGATATGGAAAGGTAGTTTCTCCATTTGAGGTAAAAAGAGGATGATAATGTTGCTAAGTATGAAGCTAACTTTACAAGGTTATAAAGGAATGCTTTGGACTACATATATAATCCAAGGATAAGGATTGATCGATTCATTGATGGTTTATAAACATTCAACCTAAGGGGAATAATCTCCCAGTGTTACTCATCATACTAAGATATAATCTCATGTGTTATCAAGACAGACAAATAATTCTCTATGTCTTATGACTTTAAGGGAAAATAAGAGAAGAAGAGGGTGGAGTAGGATAGAAAGATAAAGGGAAGAATAAAAAGTGTAATTTTTCAACATGTGATACTCATGGAAGGAATTATACTGGTGCCTACTTAAAATGAAAACGAGTCTTCTATAAGTGTGGATAAAGAGGCAATCATGCTAGTGATTTCAAAGGAAAGAAAGATGTTATCAATATTTAATGCAATAATTATAAGGAGATGGTAAAGTATGATAATGATTTTCCAAATCATCAATGAAATGTGTCTAAGAAAAGGATATGGGAGAATTTCCAGTCTTATGAAATCACAACTGTCGAGGTTTAAGTTCATAATTATATGGTGGTAGATACTTTAATCATTTCCTCAAACTTAGACAACGCAATATTTGATTCTGGATCGTTGCATTCATTTATATCCTCCCAGTTTTCCAAGAAAATTAAACATTTCCAATTTGATTTAATAATGGAGTTTTCGGTCAAAACTCATAAGGAAATTATCATTACAATAAATATGTTTCAACCAATCCCCCTTATGACACATACACATGCTTTAGTTACTGACCATATCATCATACCTATGATTGACTTTAATATTATTCTTGGTATGGATTGGATTTCAAATTATGATGAAAAAATATATTGAAAGAATAAAGAAGTAATAATTTTTGAGAATGATATATAATCCCTTATCTTTAGAGTAGAAACATCATCATATGATTCTTATAAAGATTCAACCTCAGTAGCTCTAATGAATGAAATTGTTGGGGATGCGGAGAAGTCAATATCTATAAGTCAAGAAAGAAATATTCAAATTGAGGATGTACCTATTGTGCAAGAATATATTGATTTATTTCTAGAGGATTTACCTATAAATCCCCCAAAGCAGGAAGTTGAGTTCTATATCTTATTAATTTGTGGATCAAAAACTATATCAAAGACTTATTAAAGAATATCCATAGTGGAATTATTAGAGTTGATGAAACAACTAGAGGAGTTGAGTTGTAAGAGGTTTATTTTCCCTATTTTTTCTATATGAGGAGATCATATTCTTTTAGTTATGAATAACAATATATCTATGAGGCTGTGCATTAATTGTAGGATTATAAATTCTATTTTGATAAAAAAACAAGTATCCTATTTCTAACATTGATGATTTATTTGATCAACTTCACAGAGAGATTTTTTTTCTAAGCATAGTTTCTTAGTTGATTATGTAAATACAAAGGTGGATCAAGAGTGGAATACACCAATGAATATACATGAGGTATTTATTTTTATTCGTTTATCAGGTTATTATCAACCTTTATTTCAAAACTTATCTCCATTATCCAACTAATTAATGAAGCTTACTCGTAAAAGGGTTAATTTTTTATAGAAAAAATTATGTGAATAATGTTTTTAAGAATTTAATAAGGGGTTAGTTAATGCTTTAATCATAACTCTACCATTGGGAAATAGTGGATTTGTGATTTATAGAGATGAATCAAAGAAAGTAATTTGTTTTTTCCTTATGCAGAATGATATAGTTATTGACTATTCATCAAGGTAGTTTAAAATTCTTGAACATAACTATCCAACTCAGGATATTGATTTAGCACCTGTAATAGTTTCTTAGATGATATGGATAAATTATCTCTATTGTGAAATATGTGAGATATATACATATCAAAAGAGAATAAAATATATCATCTCATAGAAAGAACTCAACATGAGGCAAAGGAGATGGTTTGATCTACTTAAGGATTATGATTGTTCAATACACTATCATCAGAGAAAGGAAAATAAGGTAGCTGATGCATTGACCAGAAAGAATCATGGAGTTCTAAACAAATGAGGATTGAAATGGATCATGTGTTCATGGATCTACTAAAGATGTATATAGGAATTACCAAAGAATCTGAAACATCATTACCTTTTAAATTGGTTTCACAATCATATTTACTAGAAAAGATTTCAAGTTCTCATCCTAATAATAATTATATTTAAAAGAAAATTAGATTTATGAATGATGGAATGTTTCTAGAATTCATATGTGAGGATTGAATTCGGAAATTTGGGAGGAGGCTATGTGTTCCCTCAATAAGAGATATAAAATGGGAGTTTTTGGATGATAACCATAGTTAGAATTTTTCTATAAACCCTCGTAGCAATATAATCTATAGAGATTTGAAGGAACATTTCTAGTGGGACAACATGAAGTAATAAATTGCTAATTTTATATCAAGATGTTTAGTCTGTCAACAAGTGAAGGCTTAAAGTAAATGCCCTAGAGGGGTCCTGAAACCTCTAACTATTCCTACCTATAAATGGGATGACATATCTATGGATTTTGTCATTTTATTTCAAAAAACTCAAAGAAATAATGGTGCAGTATGAGTGATTGTTGATCGACTCACCAAATCTACACATTTCCTCGATATAAGGGAAGATTTTCTACTCGATCACCATGAAAAACTTTATATTAATGATGTTGTAAGATTTCTTCGGTCACCTATATCAAATATGTCAGACTGTGATCCATTATTTTAATCAAAATTATGGAATTTTATTTATAAATATTCAGATACTAAGCTTCGTTTGGGTACTTCTTATCACCCTCAAACTAACGAGAAATTAGAAAAAATGATCCAAACTTGTGAAGACATATTGAGATCATGTTCACTAAACTTTCAAGGTATTTGGGTTTATTTTTTACCTTTAGTGGAGTTCTCCAATGATAATAGTTTCTATTCTAGTATTCAAATGGCTCCATATGAAGCATTGTTTGGAAAAAGATGTCATACACCAAGTTGATGGGATGAAGTTGGTGAAAAGATGCTTGTGGGACCATATATTATATAGGAAACAATATCAAAGGTAAAGACTATTAAAACCCATATCAAATAATCTCAAAGTAGGAAAAAGAGCTATGATGATAATATAAGAAAGGATTAGGAATTTTAAGTGGGAGATCATGTTTTATTGAATGTATATCTATGGAAGGGTGTTATAAGATTTGGGAAGAAAGGGAAACTGAGCCCCATGTATACGGGGCCTTTGAAAATTATAGAGACAATTAGAGCTATAGATTATCATTTAGAAATTATGCCTATAATTTACAAGGTACACAAGGTGTTCCATGTATCATTATTGATAAAGTAAATGCTATACCCAACCCATTTCCTCACTTATGAAGGTATAGAATTTGAACATGAATTATCTTACTATGAAGAGACATATCCAGATTCTAGACACTAAATAATAGGTGTTGAGGAATCAGAGGACCCAACTAGTAAATGTACTTTGGAAAAAACATAAACTTTAAGAGTCGACATGGGAGCTTGATAAAATTATTATGAAGAACCACCCAAATCATTTTATGAGGTAAAAATCGTGAAGTTTCAAGGAAGAAATTTTTGTAGGAGGGGAGAATGTAATGACCCAAAACTCTATCAATCAATTTCCTTTACTTTTTTTAATTTATACAGTATGAATAATATAAACCCTCATATAGAACACAATTATATCTTTATAAATGAATAAGGAATAAAAAAATAGGTATATCTAGATGTTAAATAACCTATACTGATGAAATAGAAACTTTACCTTAAGAATAGTATTATGACCCTTACAAATAGTAGGACAACCAAATGAATGGTAACCACACCCATATAAGTATAAATAAAATTTAAGCATCTCATATGTGAAAATATGATATAATTATGTCATAATAAAATAACTGAATATTTTCATAAATAATATATAAGTGTAGTTATTTTTATAATTCATAAATATTTAATTTCATTTTTATACGTAATAAAATTATTTAAAATAAAATTAATTTTAATAAAATGGATTGATAAATAAATATATTTTGTCTTATTATTTTAGGAAAAATTTATGAGAACTTAGTCAAATTTTCAGATTTATATAAAATTAATTTTAAATTTCAATTCTGTATTTTTTGTGTAAATAAGGATTTTATTTAAAAATTATATTTCAGATATTTAGAAAATTATTTTGATAAAATGGAGTCCATTTGTTAATTCTACAGGTCAAAAAATTGTTAGCGTGAATTTAAATACATGATTAATTGAGTCATAGGTGATGTATGGCTAATGTAACCCTATAATATCGAACTATCCTTCATTATTTTAATATATTTGATGATAATGCTCAAACTATTAACAATATTGAGTGAAATAGTATACTTATTAATAAAAACATAGAGGAAAGACCCTCTCCTCCACTATAAAATCCACCCATTACCCCCTCTTCATGGCACTCCTCTAGGACTTGAAACATATCAATGTTCTGCCCAAATACTCTTTGCTAGTCTTTCCCCACTTATAGGAGATCTTAGTTTTTACAAAAGACTAAAACCCCTTCCCTTAAGAAGGTTCTCATGGAGGATATTTAAAGAGTTTAATCCTCTTCCTTTTCATTTAATTTAATTTCAATTTAGTTTCTTTTCATAGTCTCCAACTCACCTCCTCTGTCCAAATGATCATGATAACTCCAGTATCATCTATATATTGGAATTATGTCATGTTAATGGAATATAATTTCCTTAACCATTGTCTATCGATCTTTTATTTTTAAAACAAAATCCTCATCATGGAGGTGCCGATTTACAACCTTCATGGATGACACACCTTTGTTCTTCAATTTATCCTTCAAGGCTGGTCATGAAATCATTTTTATGGTTGAACTGGACTATAATATATGTATTATACCTTATTTTATGTTTTTTAAGTAACATATTTACATAATTCTAAATGTTAAAACAAAATGTGTTCATTAAGATCAATAACTGCCTTAATAATCTAAACAATTATCACTAAATGTATTATCTATTGATTCATCCACATACTATATAAAAAATGATTTATATAAAAATTTAATATTTTTAATGTTAATTAATATCATATAAATTCAATTTTGGAGAAATATATCCACTACACATGAATTTTCATACTCATATACAAGTATACCGATCGTGAAAACCAAAGAAGCGAACACCCCAGAGAAATAATTTTGTATTTTACAACTCTTCAAAATGGGTATGAATGAATATAAAAACATTATAATAAATAAAATACATTTAGAGATGGTAGTTAATTAATTAATTAATGTATTTAATTTTATTATTAATTATGTTAATTTCATGTTCATAACTCATTCATACATAAGGTAAGGGTTTCTACCCAAACCTCTATTTTCCTCCAGGTTACTATTTTTATCTCATTACACCAATGAAATTCGAATTATTATTATGTAATATTCATAAATTCTATGTGAATGTTCTATATATGTGTACTAATTAGAATCCTTATTTATTTTATGGGGAGTTACATGTTTTAAAATTATCTTCCTCAAATGCTTCCCGATAAATAAGCCCGATTTAAGGGAACTTCTCAAAGTCTTACTTGTTTTCAAGTACAATCAATAATCTATTTTAATCCACCATTTTTTGAAAGAACTTATTTTTTTATGAAAAAAATATCTTAGTTAACTTCTGGTTTAATACAAATATGTTTTTAAAATAACTCTTATTTTCAAAGTAAAAGAGTATTTCTATCAAGAATTAATCGGTGATTTTATAAGAGTAATTTCATATATTTCAATACTCTTGTAGATTATTATATTTAATTAGGATTAATAATTTATGACATAATCAACCATATTTTATTAAATGGTTTATGATCAGTTGGACTATGGATGTGCTATTTTGATACCATTAACCTTATTACTCAGAATGATTAATGATTATGTTTTTATATTGGGTAATGTTATTTAAATTTCATATATATATATATATATATTTTTTTTTTTTCATGTTTAATCCCATTTACATGATACAATCATTAAAATTAGTAAGTTATGGGTGGGGATTTTTATATCCCCTTGATGCATCGTTAGGTCTCATGAGAAAAAATAGACATGGTCTTGGCCGAGGACTTACCCATTTTAAGATATGGTTTTTGACGAGGTCTTAATAATTTTTAGCTTTATTTTCCGAGGCATTAACAATATGGTTAAAATGTACCACATTATGAATTACCTCATTATGAAACTAGTAATTTATAGTCCATGTGATTATTCAACTAGTATAATATCCATGGATATATTTAATTATTGAATTATTTATTTGTCTTTCATTCCTTGCATATTATGCTCAAGTATATTTTTAAAGGAATGTGTTTTTAGTTTCTCATAATTACTAATGATTATGTTTATGATTACTTACTCCATATTATATACCCTTACTAAGAATCTGAGCTCACCCCTTTCTTATGTTTTATTTTTTCCCCAGGACTTGATGAATTATATTATGAATGACTTTCTAGGATAATCTAGGAGTTATGGATGTTTCCAATGGAATCTCTATATTGTTTTTCATTTCAAGTAGTAATGTTGAAATAATGTATGTATCTAGTTTTCCAAATCCACTAAAGTGTTTGGTCTTATAAAATATTAATTTCTTGTAATAATTCCATTGTAATAAAATAATGCATCAGCTCTTGGAAACTGGGGTCGAGGCGTTATAGTTTACACTTGAATTTCCATTTGAGGAATTTATTTGATTATTATTTAGTAAAATATTTACTTTTATTCACCTCTGAATATTAAATATCTTTTATATTTAATAATAAAATTTTTTACACTATTTTGTACTCAAAATTATTTAGAATTTTATTAAGAAAACCCAACTTCATTTCTCTCCTTAGTCAAAGAACCTATTTCTTCTAAAAATACTATTTTCTATAAATGTATTCAATTTTTTTAACCTTTCCAAAATTATTTCTTAAATTCCTTTTTATCCATTTTTTATATTATATTTTTTTCAAAGGAATCATCTTGTCACTTTCCAAACAAGTCACTTTTCTACCCTTTTTACCTTGCAAAAGGAATATTCTTTTAACCTTGTATGAAATGTTTGAATTTACCAACCATAATTTCTTTGAATATTACAATGATTGTTTAAAAAGTTTATTTTTAAAGACAATTTTTTTATATGTGAATTTAGAATAAAATTATTTTCAAAATGTGTTGGCCCATAGAAGATTGGCTGCCCCTCTATGGTTTTAATGGTTTTAATAATCACAAATCATGTCAAATCATGTCCAATAATTTCAATCATGTTTATCTATACTAAATCATGTTTATTTATGTTTAATTATGATTATATATGTGTCATTATATGTTTAACACATTCTGTTGGCATTCATGTTGTAATACAGTTAAAATAGATTCTTGGATAAGTATGAGTTACTGACACCGAAAAAAATGACTCACCGAAAGTTAAATATGACTTACCGATAGACAAATAACTGACATTGGAAATGTATCACCAATAGAACAAATGTGTCACTGATAGAACAAATGTCTCACCGATAGAACAAATATCTCACCGACAGTTAAACTGAGTCACCGATAGAGTAAATATCTCACTGAAAGTTCAAATGTAACACTAACTGAAAAAATGTCACACTGACAAAACAAATGTCTCACTGATAGTAAAAAATGACTCACCAATAGAAGACTCACTAAAAGTAAAAATGAGACACCGACCGAAGTAATGACTCACTAACAGAACAAAATGAGTCACCAATGCATTGATTCACCAATGCATAGAGATACCAACAGAGTGACTCGCCAATATAATTAATCACTGATTCAAACAGAATGAATCATCGATAGAAGGAGTAACTGACAAAATGACTCACCGATAGAGGAGTCACTGATGGACTATTTAAATTTTATTTTATTTAAAATTATATCTAATTGTTATATTTGAGTGTTTTAATGCTACTGATTAAATTAATACTTTTTTCAGACAACATTAATGACTATGTTATTGGGTAGTAATATATATGATGTACATCCACATGCTCATTGTTGACCAAATCAAGACACACAAAATAAAATAAAATCTAGGAATTAGATCTATATAATTGGAGAGTATAATAGAAAATAATATACGAGAATAGATACTAGACCAATTTGAAGAACTCTCATTCCTGTTAGCTTTGAACTAAAAGAGGATTGATGTTCACCAAAGCTTCAATCCTCCTTGTGGAAAATAGACACTAAGTAGGAGAATCCCAAATTTCTAGAAACCAGAATAGAAATATCCAATGAAACTATATTTCAGTGTCTATTTCCAGAAGAGAACTCAAACTTTACATCTACTACATCCAAAGAGTCTAAAACTCCATTTCACAACACACAAAGCCTTCTAAACTCTATCTATTTATTTTCTACTTTGTTGTTTTCATTTATACAACATTTCAAGCAGTGTGTGTATCTTTCTAGTAAACACACACTATCTCCTACACTGAACTAGAGGATACAAAATATACTAACACAAACATCTTTTTACCCCTATCATATCCCACATAGAACTGTGGTAGAGGTCCTGTGTGACCTGGAAGTTTTAGTTCCCATGTAGAACTGTGGTAGAGGTATTTTGAACTAGATAGTTTGTATACTATTTTGTAATCCACGATCCAGGGTTTGAATCAAATCTATATATATATTTCTTAGTGGAAGGTGATCACCAAGTGGAGATGAAAAAGACTCATTTTGAGACTGAACCTCTTGTTTTAATTTGCTATGTTTTCAAATTTATTTTACTATGTTTTAACTCATATTTCAGAAAACTAAGTTTCACTTTTATAGTTGACCTTGGATAGTATTTATAATTATTTTGGTTTAGTAAATTTGTTTCAAAAGTTATTTCAATCTTTTAGGTTAATATAACTTATAATTAATCAATCACTTGATAAATTAATTGAATAGTCAAACTATTATAAATTTATTACTTTGTTTAACTGGTGTGTTTTGTTTTTAAATTGGTGAATTCTTTTAAATAATGTTTTTAATATAAATTTTTATAAGAACTCAATTAACCCATCCATAGAGTGTATTACTCTCACCAACATTTAGTATCAGAGGTGGTTTAAAATCTTTGTCAAATATTTTCAACTGTTATTTTAGTTGTGTTTTAAAGATATCTAAATTTTTGTTAGTTCTAAATTTTTAGCTCTTTAAATTCTAGTATTTATATTTTATTATGGATAATAGATAGGATGGTGCTGCTACCAAGATACATCCTTAATTTAATGGTAAAAATTATGTAAAGTGGAAAATAAAGATGAAAATGAACTTAGAAAGAGTAGGGTTTGATATTTGGACTATAATAGAAGATAAATATGACATACTAGACACTTGAAGAACCATGTACAGTGATGCCATAGAAACTGATTACAATAATAATTTTAAATCCATGAATTCCTGATTTTTTACTTTAGGGGATGAAGAATTGAATTGAATATCGTCATGTAAATGTGCTTATGAAATTTGGGATACCATATCTGCTTCACATGAAGGAACCACTAATGTAAATGAAATGTGGATTAATACCTATACTATTAAATATGAAAACTTAAAGATGAATCTTGATGAACCCATTTCTCATATGTTTCTCAGGTTTAATTAGATAGTCAATACAATGAGATCTCTTAGGATGGAAGTGGGTGCTAAAGATTAAATCATGCAGCTATATATATGCCTACCTAAAAGATAGAGAGGAACCTCAAAATCAATTATAGAATGCTGTGGTATCAATAAGTTTCCAGTTAAGGAACTAATAGTAAAGATGATGATGTAGGTGGAATAATTAAAAGTCAATAAGGAATATGAGGATAAACGAAAGAGAAATATAGAAGCTTTCAAAGCCACTACTTCCAATAATAAAGAAAAGAAAAGGATTAAAACTGATTCTAACAGTACAAGTGGTGAAGATTCACCATCTAATAGTGATGAAGAAATGGATAAGTTATCCAGAAGGTTTAATATGTTTTATAGAATGATGAAATTCACTAGGAATCCCATTTATAAAGGTAAATATGATAATAAGGTAAACTCGAAAAAGTATTGTAAAAGGAATGATAACTCAAATGAAATAGTATATTATGAATGTAAGAGAAGATGGAATGTGAAGTATGATTTTCCTAAGTTAAAATTTAAAAATAAATATGAGGACAAAGATAAAAGATACAAGAATGAAATGAAGGCCATATTGAGTGATTTTGTTGATAGCTCCAGTGAGTAAAAATCATCACATGATGAGAAAGGGATAAGGAAAACATGTGTTTCATGACAGACACATTTGAGTTAAACCTTGAGTCTCATGCACAAAATTATTACTATTATAGAGATGAAATTTATTCTAAAAATATTACTAATGAGGAAATATTTTAATATTTCCTAATTCTTGAAGATACATGCAATGAATTAAAAGATAAATATTAATATTTAAAGAATCATTATTCTCTTAATTATACTATTAAATATAATCTTACCATACAAAAGAAAAATAATGGTCAATTGATTAAAGAAAATAATGAGATTAAATTGTTTAATGAGAAATTGAAAAAGGATTTATAAAATTTTACCAATATCAAATATATCATGGTTCATATTCTTGGTAAACAAAATTCACCCAAATACACTAGTGGTATTGGATATTAACCTAGTAAAAAAAAATTTTCAAAACCAATTTTTTATCTAAATATGGAAAATTCTGTTTTATTCTTTATTCTGGATTTTTTTTACATGTTCCATCCATGAAATATCTTCTACTGTTTTTATTTTTTTCTATCCCAAATAATGTATATTTTTCCAATACTTTACAAACTATATACAGAAAACCCATGAAACAAATGAGGGTTCCCAAAACTCTTATTTTTAATGTTACTGATCCCAAAAAAATTTGGGTACCGAAATATTTTCTTGTCTAATCTATTTTTGTGGGAAAGTTGTTTAAAGAGTTCCTGTAAAAGTCTATTTTAGCCGAATAATGGATGTTCAAGACACATGATAGGAGATTATTCATGCTTCAAGAATCTAATAAATATTGATGGTGGGAATGTCACTTTTTGTGGTAATGCTAAATAAAAAATCATTGGCCTTGGCCAGATTGGTAAATCTAATTCAGTTTTAATTTTCAAAGTATTTATTTGATGGATTAAAGTATAATATTCTTAGTATCTATCATTTATTTGATGATGGTTTTAATTTTAAATTTGAAAATGATGCATGAAATGTTTTTATTTCTAAAAATGAGTTAGTATTTACTACCTTTAGAAATGAAAATGTATATGTGGTAAATATAGATTCATTAGTTTGTCAAAATGTTTCATGTTTAAGTTCCTTTCATAAAGATTCTGGGCTCTGGCATAAGAAATTAATACATTTTAATATTCACTCCCTTAGAAAGTTTAATAGGAAAGGACTAGTTAAGGATCTACCCAAACTTGAGTTTCCAAATGACAGAGTCTATAATCCTTGTCAAAAGGGTAAACAACATAAAATATATTTCAATCCAAATAAGGACATTTCAACCTCTCAACCTCTTGAGTTGGTTCACATGGATTTGTTTTTACCATCTATATTTTCAAGTCTAAATGGGAATCACTATGTCTATGTTCTTGTAGATGACTATTATAGATATACTTAAACCTTTTTCTTATCTTAAAAAAGTAAATATTGATATCATTTTATTAAGTATTCTAGAAGAGTATAAAACCTAAGTGGTATTAGAGTTAAATCCTTAAGAAGTGACATTGGCCGTGAGTTTAAAAATAAAGAGTTTGAATATTTTATCTCAAAAAATGGATATAGTAATAACTACTCTACTCCTAGGGCACCCCAACAGAATGGTGTTGTAGAAATAAGAAATAGAACCTTACAAGATATATCCCAGAATATACTTAATGAGTATGACTTACCTATTTATTTTTGGGTAGAAGCTATCAATATAGCTTGTTATATTATTAATAGAGTCTTAATAAGACCAATTATTAAGAAAACTCCCTACGAGCTGTAGAACAATAGAAAACCCAAGGTTAATTACTTCAAAGTCTTTGGTTAAAAAGTATATAGCCTTAATAAAAAATAATATATGGAAAATTTTCCTCCAAAAGTGATGAAGGAATATTTCTAGGTCATTCAATATTTATTAAAACCTATAAATTGGTTAATAAAAGAACTAAATGAGTGGAAGAATCTATACATGTCAAATATGATGAAATAGAACCACATAAACCCAAGACCTCTCTAGAAAATATTGAGGATAGTTTTTTAAATCTCGACAGAAATAAAAAATCATTCGAACCTTATATAAATAAATATTTCAAATATTCCAGTTCTAGAAATTCTCTAGACTCTCATCATGATGAACCTGCACCTGCTGAAGAAGATGAAGTCACTAGCCCTTCTTTTTATAGACCCACAATAACTCTTAATAACCATCTTTTAGATGTTGTAGTTGGAGAACTAGATAAAAGGACACAAACTAGAGCTTATCTGAGAAATCATGTTGAACAATAAACCTTTTTATCACAACTTTAAACTAAAATCTTTAATGATGCAATTAATGATGAATTTTGGGTAATGGATATGCAAGAATAACTGAATCAGTTTGAAACAAATAAATGCGGGAAACTTGTATATATACCTAAAGATACTTTCACCATAGACACTAAATATATGTTTAGAAATAAAGTAGATGAAGCTGGTAATATTGTATGGAATAAAGCTATATTGGTTTTATGAGGTTATATTCAAGAAGAAGGTATTGACTATGAGGAAACTTGTGCCCCCGTTTCTAGGGTTGAGGCCATTAGAATATTTCTTTCATATGCATCACATCTAAATTTAAAGCTATATCAAATGGATTTTAAGAGTGAATTCCTAAATGGGTATATAGTTTAGGATGTTTTTTGAACAACCCCCCAACTTTTCAAACTCTCTCTTTCCAAATCATGTTTTTAATGTAACAAAAGCTTTATATGGTTTAAAGAAATCTCTAAGATCTTAGTATAATCGAATAAGCAGTTTTCTTATTTCAAATGGTTTTACAAAAGGTATAGTTGATCATACTCTCTTTATAATTTTCATATAAAGATATTCTAGTTGTTCAAATTTATGTTGAAGATATTATTTTTGGATCTTTAAAAAAATTCTTTATGTGTTGATTTTTAAAAAATGATGCAAAGTGAATTTGAAATGAGTTTAATGGGGGAACTAAAATTATTCCTTTGCTTTAAAATATTTCAAAATAAAGAATTTATTATTTTAAATCAATGTAAATAGAATAAATATCTTTCAAAAATATTTTTATTTGATAGTAAAAAAAGTAGCAACACTCCATTGAATACCACCTGTAAGTTGGATCTTGATGAAAATTGTAATTTTTTTGATCATACCACTTTTAAAGGAATGATAGAGAGTTTACTCTACTTAACCTCTAGCAGGCCTGAAATTATGTTTAGTGTGTGTATGTTTGCGTGTTTTCAAGCTAACCCTAAAGAATCAAATCTAAATTCTGTTAAATGAATTTTCAAATACCTCAAATATTCTACCAACTTAGGATTGTTTTATCCTAGAGAATAACCTTTTGATATAGTGAGTTATTATGATGCTGATTTTAGTGGTTGTGAGTTATATAGGAAGAGAACCTATGGAGCATGCCCCATTTTGGGCAAGTCTCTAGTTTCATGGTATAGTAAGAAATATTTTAGTTCACTATCCACTGCTGAAGATGAACACATATATGCTGGTAGTTGTTATGCTCATATTTTGTGGATGAAACACACTTTACTAGAATATGGATATCAATTCAAACATGTCCCTATAAATTTTGATACTACAAGTTATATTAAAATATCAAAGAATCCTATTTATCATTCTAGAATAGAGCATATTGATGTAAGAAATCACTTTTTTGGGAGATCATTATCAAAAAGGTGATATAATGCTAGAGTTTATTGGCACTGAACATCATATTTTTGACATATTCACAAATACATTAAACTCTGAAAGAATAAATACATCAAACATTAATTATTCATGTTTATTTTGTGAGGAATTTAAGTTGATGATCCTTTTCTTAAACCAGGTGTAGTTGTCACACCGTTAGAATAAATAGACAGGTTATGTCTCACTAATAATTTTATACTGACACTGACACATATGTCATTTCGACACTGATAGTGTCATGTCAATACTGTCATTATGACACCGATAGTTTTATGCTGATACTGTCATGTTGACACCAATAGTCTCACGTCGATGCTATCATACCGACACCGATAGTGTCATGCTGATATTGTCATGTCGACACCAATAAAACCCGCCATTTTATCTATTTTATGTCTCAACCAAAATTAAATTATTTCATTTATTTCTTTAAACCCATTTCAAAAATTTGAAATATAGTCCCTAAATGATATAAATTCGATTTTATCCACTCCGATACTTACTCTATCATTTAACCCATACACCCTCCTACCGTTTCTCCTTACCTCAGACCTTTCAACTTTCAACTTTCAACTGAACCATCAGAAATGGTGAGGATGAAGCACACATATGAAGAATGATCTGGAGACGAGTTTCAACCTACTAAGATGTATAAGGGAGAATCTAGTACGTCTTAGCCTATCAATCTATCTCTTTTGAATCATATAGTAACTCCATAGAAGGAAGTTCTTGCTTAATGGATTCTAGAGAGTAAGTCCCTACTATTAAAGGTATTACAAATTCAAGGTTGGCTAGAATAGTTTTCAAATAATGAAAGTCCCTTCTATCCTAATTTCATTAATGAGTTCTATAAAAATGTTGAGCTCCTTTTGGAAGGAAGTTAATTATGTTGGATAAAATCTATAGTTAAAGGGAGTAGAATTTTGTTTTCATATAGGCATTCCACCGAATGCCGAAAGGTTCCACATGAAGGTGTGTATGATGATTACCAAAGAACTTATCCACCTAAAAGTGATATATTTTACTATGATACTGCTCCGAAGGAGTTAACTAGAAATGATATGCACATGAGCCCTATTTATACTGATCTAGATGGGGAGAGTATACTTTTTTTCAAGTTTATTCAGCACCAGATCCATCCTAGAAAAGGGGACTTTGCATCCATGAAGTACCAAGATATGTACCTAGTGTACCTTCTAAATAAAGGAATCAAAGTGACTCGGTGAAAATTCCTTATTTTACATATCACTGAAATGATTAGTCCCTTCTATAAGACCAATTCCATATTCTACCCAAGGATGATCTCATCCATTCTATAAGTGAAAAGATATGTGGATGATGGTGAAGAAACTATTTCATCTTGTAGTGGGATTTTCTTGAGTAAGAAGATATGTAGGAGGATAAAAATCCATTAAAACCCATATAAGAAGTAATGGGTTAGTGATTAGGATAAAATTTATGAAAAATTAAACCTAGTGGACCATCTTGTCAGGTTGAGAGATTTAGTGAATCCTGGTCTAGGACCAGAAGATGATGAGCCTATTTATTATGATAAAGAAGAGGATACTTCTCCTAATAGAGATCAAGGGTCTTTTATTGATGATAGAAGTGACCCTGGCACCACTAAAGCTCAAAAAGGTTTATCATATGGACCTCCTAGTCCACCTATGGACTTACCTTCTGATGAACCAACTCTTGGTGACAATGGTGATGAGGAGATAGAAGTGTCAAGAAGTGTGGAGTATAATCTCAAGTCTAGTGGTTCTGAATAGGTTTCCGAAGATAAATAAGAAGATGAAAATGGAAGTGGATTAGGTAGAGAAGAATAAGAAAATGGAAGTGGCTCTAGTAGAGATGAAGAATAAAATGGAAGTGGCTCAGGAAGATAAGAAGAAGAAGGCAATGGAGAACATGACGAAAATAATGGAGATGATGAAAGAGGTGAAAGAATTGGAAGTAACAATGTCTCTAATCATCTTGGTGATGATCAATAAGAAACCATAGAAAAAAATGTTCCTATAGACCAAGGAAAGAATGTGGACCCTTTTGGTCAGGTAGAAATTGCTACCAGAGAAGAAGAACAAATAGTTCAAGTTGTTGATATAGTGGATGCTCAGTTAGTCTCTACACCAAAGTTAGTGTATGCTAGAACAAGACCGCAGGTTGAGGGGGAGCCTCATAAAAAGAAAGATCAAGTTGAGGGGGAGCATCAAACTAGAAGAGTGAGGCTTGAAACTCTCACCCCTTTATATAACTATGTAATTTTCAAATGGGAAAGGAATCATGGATATGTAGCTCTTAGTTTAGACTATGAAGATTCAAATGATGAGGTGTGTGTGAATGTTCTAAGAGATTCAGGGGCTTATATCCCTTCAAGTTACTATGTCACTAAGGCCAATTTTGATATTTTTAAAGAATAAGTATGATCTGCTATCAGGGAATATATTCACACTCAAGTTGTGTCCATGCCTACTCCACATGATGAGGTAAACTCTTTAAATTACTTGATTTAAGATATGAGGTAGTCTATACATGTTTCTCCTGGTCCAGTTCAGGCAGTTGGTGTAAGTGATACCGATGCAGCCAAAGTTTCAAAGAAGGTTATAGTTTATATTCAACGAAAGTTAATTGTAATGACTAAAAGGATTGTTGATAATAATACCAAGCATGAGAATGAGATGAGAAAACTGGTTTCTACAATAATGGATTAACATTTGAGTATAAAGGAAGTTTGGAGAGAGTATTTGAAGCTCTTAAGGAACACACCTCAGATCCTATTGTTCCTTCTACCTTTACTCAGCCTTCTCAATATTTATAAAGTGAAATAGTCAGATCTGTAATTTAAGAAGATCTTCAAAATTTATTTGGTTCTTTTGGTCTATAAATCCGTTCAAAAATTGAGAAGAATATTTTTCATGTGCATGATACGGTCAGATTTTATACAAATGAATAATATACTACTTCAAAAGAACTCACAAATAGTATTAATTCATATTTTAGAATCATTTACCCCAAGAATATGCTAACCAACCACTTTAAACATTTGGTAGATAATATAAAGTTTCCTTTTGTTACTAAAACTTTTAAGGATCAAGTTCAAAAATTAATGGACGTCACACCTCCTCTTGACAAGTTTTTAAAAAACAAGGAAGATTTTGAAATGAAAATGCAATATGGTGGGAAAATAATCATATATTTCATCAATATGTTGAATCCATATCACAATGTTTAGATTGAATGCATAGTGGTTCCAGCTGTTGCACTTCTCTGACTACATCTGACCTCTTCAACCTCTTCCAGTACCTCTTCTCCACCTCTTCCTTAGTCCATGTCAGTATCTTAGGCTTTGATCCAGATCTGTCCTATCATCACAGAGTAGATCCATCCTCAGAATTCAACCAAACCTACCCTTTCCCCTTCTATTCCTGAAGCCATTATACTTCCTCCCTTGATAATTCATTTGGACCCTTCAGTCTCTCAGCTTCTCTCTACTAAACCTACTACTGATCCTTATGACAAAGGAAAGGAAAAATAGATCCCAAAGAGTGGGTTGGGATAATTTTTGTTAGAGTTTTATTGACTATATTTTTTTTATTCCACCATATTATACTTCACGATGTTTATGAAATTCACTGATCTTGCAATTGTATCTGTGTGTTATGAATTTTTTGATTTCTATTCATTTATCTCTTTAAGGTTTTTTATTATCCCAAAAGGGGTAGAAAAAGAAAGACATTATTATTATTCTTTTTTATATGTTATTAAGATAAAAGGGAGAGAAAATTTATATGGGGAGAAAATAAGGAATTATTTATTTTACCCATGAACCTTATTTATTTTTTGAGAAATTTCATTTTTAAAGAAAAATAGTAATAAGAGATAATAAGTGGAATGATTATATTAATCATCAATAAATTGTACTTTATAAGTCCATGATTTGTGATCATCAAAAGTGGGATATTGTTGGTCCATAGGATATTGTTGGACCCTCTATAGTTTTAATGGTTTTAATAATAAAAAATCATGTAAAATCATATCAAATCATTTCAATCATGTTTATCTATACTAAATCATGTTTAGTTATATTTAATTATGATTATCTATGTGTAATTATATTTCTAACACATTATGTTGTCATTCATGTTGTAATAAAGTTAAAATAGAAAATTGGCTAAGTATGAGTCACTGACAATGACAGACAAAATGAATCATCGAATAATGGCTCACTGATAGTGTAAATGTTGTATTAATAGAAAAAAACATCTCACCAACAAAACAAATATCTCACCGACAGAAAAAAAGTCTCACCAAAATTTAAAATGATATATTGATAGAGTAAATGTCTCGCTGATAGTTCAAATGTCACATCAATAGAATAAATGTCTCATTGATAGAACAAATTTATCACCAACAATAAAAATTGATTCACCCATAGAAGACTCAAAGACAGTACAAATGAGACACTGACTGCAGGAATGACTCACTGAAAGAAAAAAAATGAGTCACCAAGACATTGATTCATTGATGCATGGAGATACTGAAAGGATGACTTTCCGATAAAATGAGTCACTGATACCAACAGATGGACTCACTGACATAAGATTCACCAAAAGATTTTTTACATTTTCATTTATTTAAAATCATCTATAATGGTCATATTGGAGTGTTTTAATTATAATGATTAAATTATTACTTTTTACAGACAACATTAATGACTATGTCAGTGGACAATACGGGGTATGAGGTACCTCCACATGTCCCTTTTAGGCCATCTTAAAAAACCCAAAATAAAATAAAATCTTGGTGAAAGAGCAATACAGGAGGAGAGTATAATAGAAAAGAATATATGAGTATAGATACTAGACCAATACAAAGAGCACATGAAGAAATTTTATTCCTGGTAGCTGTGAAATAAAGGAGGATTACTGTGAACTAAAGCTTTAATCATCCTTGCAGCAAACAAACACTAAAGAGGATAATCCCAAATTCCTAGAAACCAGAACACAAAGCACTAATGACACCTTATTTTGGTGTCTGTTTCTATAATAGGACTCAAACTTTACATATACTACATCCAACAAGTCCAAATCTACATTTCACGACACATAGAGCCTTCTAAACTCTATCTCTTTAATTCCTACTATGTTTTGTGCATTTTTACTACATTTCGAGTAGTGTGTGCATATATCTAGTAAAAACACACTATATTCTTCACTAAATTGGAGGATACAAGATATCCTGATGTAAACATCTTTTTAACCATGTTATATCCCATAGAGAACTATATTAGAGGTCCCATGTGACCTAGATGATTTAGTTTCCTTCTAGAACTGTGGTAGAGGTCTTGTGACCTGGAAAATTTGTATACAATTGTGCAAACCCCAATCTAAAGTGTGGATCAATGATTTATATATATTTTTTAGTGGAGGAGATCATCAAGTGGAGAGGACTAAGTCTCAATTTGAGATTGAAACTCTTATTTTAATCGTCTGTGTTTTTAAATTTAGTTTACTCTATTTTAACTCATATTTTAAAAAACTAAGTTTCACTTTGATTGTTGATCATGGATAGTATTTATAACTATTTTGGTTTATAAAATTGGTTTTAGAAGATATTTCAATATTTCAGGTTGATATAACTGAAAAGTAATCAATATCTTGAGAAATTAATTTTATTATCAAAATATTATAAATTTACTATTTTGATTAACTAGCCAGTTTTGTTTTTATATTGGGGGATTGTTTGAAATAAAGTTTTTAACCCAAATTTTTATAGGAACTCAATTCAACCCCCTCTTGAGTGTCCTACTCTGACCAATTTTTTTTCAAAATAAAGAATATATTTTCCCAAAAAATGGTTTTAAAAGACATTTTATAGTATCTTTATTCATCAACAACAATAACCCTTTATGTTTAATACACATAGGAAATTTTGTTTTGATACTATCCTTATCCTTCATCTGGATGATTTTTGATTTATTTTGGACAATGTTAATATTAACATTCATTTCCTTGATTCCTCTATTTGTCCCATTGAAATATACAATTTCCTATGATCATTGAACATTGAATTTATCATAATTATCCATATCACTTATCATTGATATTAATATTTCCTAAACTATATACCATTTTACATATTATGTCTACTATGATAGTTATTTGATTATTTGGGGAAATATTGATAAATTTGTATCTTTTATTCGATAAGAATATTTGATAAGTTTTATTAATTAAATTGATTACTCAATTGGAGGAATGATTTGGAAGTACAATGATAGGTGAATCCTAGACTATTTATAGACCCTCGATGCATAAATATGTTCTCATGAGACAAATAATTTGTGCGAATTAAATGGGTTTCTACCTGTAGTATAAAACTGTCTAGAGGATAGATCTTGAAAGTAGTGTTTTTCATGTACCTGAGACATGACATCAAATAATTTTGAATTTACTTCATTTTGATTCAGTATTTTTCATCCATGAGATTCTCACTATAAAGAAGTCTATGGATGAATTTAATTCTCCTCTTACTGAATAAGTTGAATTTGTTTTTAGTTTATTACCATTCCATATTTATTTTTTATTATCTAGTTTTTTGAATGGAATGTGTGTATATTTATTTACCTATCCATATTGATTATGTACTCCCTTATCAGTTTATTGATTCTTTGGGATATGTGTTTAGTTATTACCTCTCCATGTTAATTAATCTCATTGATTCATTATATCTTCCTATATACTTAACCGTTGCTGAGCATTTGAGCTCACCATTATTTTGTTTCTTTACCTAAGAATCCAATAAGTGTACTAAGAATGATATGAATGGATATTCTAGTGGGAATAAAGTTTTCCACAAAAGAAGAAAAAAATTATGTTTTAATTATTTTAATAATTTATAATAAATGAATCATGTATGTATCTAGTTTACCATGAATACTAAACAATTTGGTCCTTTAGGATGTCATTTACTTGTATCTTGTTACAATTTAATAGTATAGTCTCCGATTCCAAGCATACTGGTGTCAGGTCTCTATAGTGGTTATCATAGCAGGTTTATTAGCAACCTTTGGAACAAGATTTATGAAAATATAGATTATAGAACATAACCCTATTGTTGAATTTGAGGGTAAATATATTAGAACTTCCTAGAATTTTTGTGAGGTATAAATTATGTGTGTATTCCAAGCAATACATACCAATCTAGTCAGTACGAGTGGATGTGGTTCTAGAACAGATGTGCACAGGGTTAACTACTTTGACAAAGTGTGTTGGTCCTGAATTTGTGTAACATAGTATACAACACCGGGCCTTACTACACACCATGATTGACACTCTCATGGGATATGCTTCGGACAATCCATGTTTTATTTACAAAACATTACTAAGAATTTGGATATATAATAAACAACCTAGTTTAAACCTAAGATATTTTAGGTTGAAAATAATGTGTCATGATTTGGATATCCCATAAATAATTATACATTTTTCTCACTATCACTATCATTTATCACACTATTCTTTTTTTTAGTTAATGGCTGTAACCTAAAAGAGTCATGATAACATTGAACACAAAGAATGAGGTGGTGACAATAAGAAACCAAATTACGTGTTGTTAAGAGTAAAATGTATCATTTTTATGCCTAATCACTTTTCCCAATATATGATTAACAACATATACCTTACACAACTCCAAAAATCACCAAATAAGGGAAGGATGGAGGTTAATAGGAGATCGAGTGGTGGAGACCATAAAGAAAATAAGACTCGATTACTATCATGCAGTAAATTTGGAAGGAGTAACCTAGGAATCTTCCTCAATGGAATAGAAAAATGATTTATGTGTGAGAAATAAAAAAATAAATCAAATAATTACCAAGGATAAATGATGATTATTATGGAAGGAAATTAAACTCATCCTAAGGATCCATTTATGGTTCATTTCCATAAATGTGGGGAACCTGTGAATTACCTAAGTCAATACCCTCTTCTAAAGGATAAAATCTAGACTAAGGGAAGACATATCTGGAAATTAATGGATAAAATATTTATGTATTGGGGTCGTATCAAAAACCTTAGTTAAGAGGCTATTTATGATTAAATTTCAAGTATGTACATCATATTTATTTTTGAAATTATATTAATATGGTTTTAAAAACGGAAAACCTGTATATAGGGTGAAAATAATCATGTTTGGCATGGACATATGAATTGAACCCATGACTGAA
The DNA here is from genome assembly GCA_963277665.1 of Viscum album. NCBI lineage: Eukaryota > Viridiplantae > Streptophyta > Magnoliopsida > Santalales > Viscaceae > Viscum > Viscum album. Next base: position 426,776,361 of record OY728134.1, read on the forward strand.
GGACATTAAGGGTTTCGTGCCTATAATTGGCCCATGCAATGTCCTTGTTAATGTGTAATTATTTTTAGTTAACCAATTTGAAAAATAAATGATTATGATGAACCATTGATATAAATTTTTAGGTTTAGAGATTACTATATTAACGATATTGAATTGGATAATAGTTTGAATATATTCCACTCTTTTATGGGACTTACAATTCATTATATTTTTATTTTACTTCTTCCAAAATAAAAGTTAATTTTTGGATATCCATTTCATGATGTAATGTGTGAATTGGAAATTAAGTGAAGAAAAACCAGACAGTGATTTTTTATTGAAACATATCAAGTAAGTATATTTCCTTATATATATAATGAGTAAATTAATGGCCCAAAATTAGGAAATTGACTTAGAATCAAGATGTTTTCATAATAACATAATTTCTGTTAAACCAATGGTCTTTTAAATAATCAAATATTTATGGATTTTAGGGCCTCAAATTTCCAATTAACATTCACTTATTTGTGATTGATTACCTAAATCACACCCTATAATTATTTTCTCTTTCCCTCTATGTACATATCTACACTTTCCACTAATGTTCTCCTATATAGAGACCTAGTTATATGTTAGTACATGTAACATTTATACTTCCCATTAAATATTTTCTAGAGTATGTTTCACAAACCCTTCTCATGATCTGGTTGTAAACATAGGTTGTATCAAACAATATATTTCTAGGATCAAGTTTAAATTGAGAGGACACAATTTATTTAATGTGTGGAGAATGAAACACCCCAAAATTCTAATGTAAAATATTATATTTGATATCATGTATGACATGCATCACCAAGCATGTAAAAGAATATAATATCCTAATACATTAAATTATATTAAAAATTTTAAATTTATTTAATATATACTATGTATTTAAATCTACACAACACTGCGTTATCTTACATTACATGCAATAATGGTTTTCTTTCATAGCTTGTGTTACATGCAATACCATGTTTCACAGAACAAAAAATTATTATTAAAATATTATATTTATATATAACAAGATATAACCTAGACATTAAATTTGTTTTTATGAATATTATTTACTAAATTATGAAAATAAGGTTTAATTTATTGGTTAAAAATTTATAATAAAGGAATAGAAGAACCAATTGAATATAAAGGAAATATTTTCATTTTATACTCTAATAGGTGTTTTATCATAATAAATTCAATTAATTATAAGTAGTGATTAATATTAATTATATATTTAAATTATATTAAATAAAATATTTTTTATATCCACCCAATAGATTTTTAAAGAATAAGATAAGAACAAACCCAATATTACCCATAAAAACCTATATTTTTACAAAGCCAATTTTATAGCCTTTTAATGGAGACCCTATTTTAAATAAAATTTTTGTAAATTTTATAGATTTTTTATGTAAAAATAAACTATATATTTTAAATAAAAACTTAAATAATATTTTAGGTTGAATTTGTTATATTTTTCTTAAATATTTCATTTTTTCATTAATAGTGAAAAATACTGAATTTTAACTCAAAACTGATTTTTCATCCCATTTATTTATACTGTTAAATTATATTTTTATTTTTTAAAAGTATAAATATATAAATTATACATAATTTTATCCAATTTATTTAGTTTTAATCAATTTCACTTTTAAATTGTATAGACAAACATTGCATACATTTGAACATTTTTACTTTAAAACCCTACATTATCATCCCATCCATGAGATTAAATTTATAATAATTTATGACACTTGTATGATTTGAATTTGGAAGAGATAATTCTATATTTGGAATCAGTATAATTATAATAATATCATCTTATTTTTTTACCAAAAATATTAGTGAATGTAATTAAAATTAATTTCAACATGTAAGAGAAAATTTATCTAAACAAGGAATTAAACCTAAATCCCAAGGGCCAAAATGACCTATAAACTTTCCAAAAATCCTTTTCCATTCCATATTTGACCCTATATTATATTATATATAATTGGGATTATTATTTGAGCCACTATAAATGGGAGAAACGTGGTTGGAATTACCTTTCCAAAAATTTTAATGAATGCCACTCCTCTTCCACTATAAAATGTCACTCAACACTCCTAATTATTCACACCACTCCTGAAATATTTATCACCCAATAAATAATAATATAATCCCAAGAAATCTTTTACCTCATCTTAGAAGACTCACTTTGGGTAAAAATCCATCCAAGGAATCCCTTTGTCGAAAACCAAAAGCAGTTACCTGAATAGGTGGTAACATTATTCCTCAAACTCCTTTGTTTTGTTTTCATTATCCACCCCCTGAAATATTATTATTCCATGATTATATAATAAACTAAGTATCCTAAAAATATTTATATTTTTTTATTATATGGTTTCAAATGAAACATTCAAACACATCCATCTAATGGGTAACGAACTCATCGTTCACGTATGGCGAACTACTATCTCATGAAACGATGATTGTTTGTTTTTCTTTTTCCACCTCTCATGGTGGGAATTATGATGTACATGCTATTTTTATATTAAATATTATATATATATATATTATGACTTTATTATTATTTAATTCTTATATAACACATGCATTTATACGTTCCGTAGTGTGGGGATATGATAACATCATTTGTGGATGTGTGCACTATAACCTCCTCAAAGCGATGTGATTCATTCATGATATACATGGAATGTATAAAGTATGGTTTTAATATAACTATATGAAATATATTACATAAATATTATAATGGTATTATAATTTTAATATATATACAAATCATTTAATTTTCATTCTTTTAGTATTCCATAGAGAAATGGAAGTAGCATGTATGCGTACATATGGTCAACTGTCTCCAGGAACAATACATTTCATATCCTATCTCCAAATATTATGGATTATTATAAATATATATATAGTCAATATATATGATAATTACATCATGGTTTACATCCTATATATGATAAAATCATTATCTAAGTTAGAATAAAAAAATAACATGGAAAAATATACATGTAAAACTAGGAAATTAACACCTAAAATAGTGAAAGTAACAAAATATTGTTATCAAATAGGTAATATGATATTTTAAGATGTTAATATATTATAATATAAATATTATTATGTTTCAAGAATAAGTTAGTGTCATTATAAAAACCATTATAAATGATGATAAATGATGCTCACCGGAATGTATACACAAGGTAAGGTATTTTCATCTCACTTTTTACATTTGTGAGAGAAATGTCATATTCACCGATTAATTATTTTTTTGTGGTGTACATACTTCCCATTTTTATATATAATATAATTAATAATTTATTATTCATGATACTTTGAGTTATAATTTTAATTATTTCATCTAATGATATTTTATTTAAGTGTTACCAAGTAGAAAATAAATTTCATAGCCAGACTCATTTTCAATGGGTTATATTACTTCCTCATTGTCATTGATATTATATTATTATGTGTATAATTACATTTAATATCTATTTATGTATTTACAATTATTTATGTGCATTTATATTCTATACACATAATCTACTCATATATTGATTCTCACTTTGATGTTATAATCTTTTCAAGGGTTTAAGACAAAATATCATTTTATTAGAGATTGTATACACTTGAATTTACATTTGAAGAATTTTTTTGACATTTATTTAGTAAAACCATTAATTTTATTATCCTTTGATTATTCATGATATTTTTCAACTAATAGTACCATTTATTCTACTCTTTAGTACTCAAAATGTTTAATAAATTGTTTTAAAGAAAACAAGACTTTACTTCTCTCTTTAGTCTGAGAAACTATTTTCTTATAAAACCCAACTTATCTAAAAAGGTTTTAAAAAATCTTATTTATCTTTAAAAAGTTATTTATTAATTATTTTTTAACTTTTTGTCTTTTAATTTGTTTTCAAAGGAATCTTCTTTTATTTTTTTATCAAGGCACTTTTTTTACTCTTTTTACCTTACAAAGGAAATGTTTTTACCTCATCCAGCATGTATATATTTACTTGTAATAATTTACTTGAATATTCCATTGAGTGTTTAAAAATTTTATTTTTTAAGAAAATGTTTTTAAAAGTGATTTTCATGGAAATTTTTTTTTTCAAAATAAAAATATTGTTTTCCTCAAGAATATTTTCACATGATATTTTTATTGTCATTCATCAATGAAAAAAACAATTTAATTTTAATCCACTTGGGATATTTTTTATTGATAACATATTTATACTTCCTCTAGATTAATTTGGATTTATTTTTCAAAGTATTTCATTTATATTTTTTCTTTGATTCATTTATTAGTACCCTTGAAATATTCAATTTCCAATGATCATTGAACATTGAATTTCTCCTAATTATCCATATCACTTATCATGGATATTAATATTGCCTAAACCATATACCATTTTATATTTGGTGTCTAATTTGATAGTTATTTGATTATTTGGGGAAATATTGATAAATTTGTATGTTCTATTCAATAAGGATATTTGATAAGACATATTGTTTAATCCAATTAATTGATATGAGGAATGATTTGGACATGAAGTGATAGGTGGGGCTCAGACTTTATATATCCCCTAAATCCATTGTGAGGTTCTCATAAGACAAATAAGTTTCATACATTTAATGGTTTTATACTTATAGTTTTAAACAAACTTGAGGATATATCTTGACAAGTAGAGGTCTTCACCTGTTTGAGACATGATTTTAAATAATTAAGAATTTCCTTCATGTCTATTTAGTATTTGTTATCCATAAGATTTTAACTATGAAAAAGTGTGGGTATGCATTTCATTCTCACCTTATTGATTAAATGACATGTGTTTTTAGTTTCTTACCTTACAATATTTATTTTTCATTATCTCATTATTATAATGGCATGTGCATCTTGTTATTTAACTTTCTATTTTGTTTATGTACTCTTTTCTCAGTTTATTGATTCCATGGACTGTGCGTTTAGTTATTTAATTTCCATTTTTATTATTCTCATTGATTCATTTTTTATTCCATGATACTTAACAATTACTGATCATTTGATCTCACCCTTTATTTTTTTTATTTCTCTAGGAATCAAATAAGTGTACTAAGAAATATATGCATATATATTCTAAGTGGGAATAATGTTATCCTTAAAAGAAGAAAAAAATTATATTGTAATTAGTGTATTAATTTTTAATAAATGACTCATGTATGTATCTGTTTTAGCAAGAATACTAAATGGTTCATTCCTAGGGGAAATGATTTAATTGTGCTGTATGCAAATTTAATGGTAGAAGACATCGAATCCATGCTTATTGGGGTTGAGTCGCTACATCGATGATGACCGAATGAAACAAAGAAGGTGTTGATTCTTTGAATGGATCATCGTTGGTGGCACATGATGTAAAGACTGGTAACAAATGAGGTGTGATTCGGAATCTAGGCATAATTCTCAGGTCATGCAGAACAGAATGATGAGGGATTTTACACCCTCATGGTGGAATAAGAACGAATGATAATGATGAATTAGAAAACCATCCAAAATTCACTCGGATAGAGAAAGTAGTACCATATTGATGAAAGTACTAGAGTAGTATACCGAAACCATGATAAATACAACATAAAACATTGATTGTAGGGATGGAAATAGGTAGGGATTGTGGTTGGGATTGTCGTGATGACACATGGTATGACAGTGGTCGGTGTCAGAGGATCGTGGGATGCATGCTGAATAGGATGATGAGCTTCGAGGAACACAATTTGAAATAATAGAGACCTTGGGAAGTGGGTTGGAATTTAGTGAAGACTTTGAGATGTGTGAGGGCAGGCGGCTAATAGGATGGAGATGACCCAGACATGGTGCAGGTTTCTATTTGCAAGGGTACTTCAGAAAAATCTTATATGGCCTATGGGTTGAGAATAATGTGGGGATTTAGGCCTACTTCTGGGAAGTATGAAGGCCTATACCATGGGGGTTTGGGAAACTATTAGGGCCTATTTGTTTTTGGTGCCTAACACAGGTGGGAGATGATGTGATCTTCAACCCATTATGGGATGTGATTCTTTTTATGTTCAGGTGAGTGTTTTTGGGCATTGGGAAATTATATTTTGGTTTCTTCATCCTTGAAAATAAGTGGTTATACATAACATTATGTGTAGGTATTCATGTGAGTGCTTTTATGTGGTATTGTCTTGCCACATTCCAGGTTTGGTGGTTCTCTATGTGTTGCAAATATGGCCAACATAAAATTATGCTAACTATGATTTTGGGCCCATGATTATGCTTGGGTGATGTGATGATGGACCTTTACCATCCACAGGGTCATAGAGAGGGGTGGTCATGATTCACACGAGTCGTATAGGAGGTCTTCATTGATGGTGTTGTTCCATCATAGTGGTAGATGGAAGAGGGTGATGTGGAAGGTTGCATGACAAAGGCAGAAAAGTTTATGGGAGGCCAACGAAGTTGATGTTAGGTAACCATCAATGGGTATGGTAACAATGGTTCCCTGATGGAATGGTGTTGGAGGAGGCAACATGAAACTGGTGCACAACCAGTTGATGGATGTTGCCCTACCCAGTGTAAGTGTTAATGAATGATGCCGACGATGCATGAGTGTAGGTTCCCCCACCCAATGGTGGGGGGGGGGGGGTGTATATATATAAGATATAATTATGTCTAAGGGATTTGTATAGTCTATCCCAATGGGGGTTATGGACTTGGTTATAACCTAGACATGTGGTTGTGTGTGAGTTTGATTTATTTTAATTTTAACCCTAAGCACTTAATATATATATATATATTAGTATATATGTATATATAATTATAAATATAAATATAATATTTTCTATTTAAATATATTTACTATAATCTTATATATATATATATATATATATTTTATTATTTAATTAAATTTATTATAATTTTATAATTATATATATATATATATAGTTTTATAAATAAATTTTTAAAACATTATATATAGATATTTGAATTATTAAATATATAAATAAATCACATTTATCTTAATTTAATCATGTATTTTTAAATGATTTATATAAATAAACATTAATTTTTGAATAAAAATTAGAGAATTTTATATATATTAATAATTTTTTTTATTAAAAGCTTTTTATTATAAGTTTTTATTAAAAGTTATTATCACTTTACTCATTAGCTTTCAAGAGTGAGTCATTCACGAATATCATTTAAACATTACAATACCCACTAAATATTACATTAACCATCCAGCAAGACCCATTTAGGAATTTCATTTAACCATTACAATACCCAGTGGGGATTATCGAGGAACATATGCCACCCCATGGATTATAAGTTCCCAAATTCATTATTCTCTAATGGAAGAAACATCAAAGATGGATCAACTAAGTATTCTCAAGGTCATCATTGGTCTTTTGGAGTTGAAGTACCAAGTATAGGATTCCTCGTTCATCATTCACCCCATAGATACCAATGCATTAATCCTAAATCTTGTATTCCATCTTATAATATGTTTCCCAAGTGCATTTCTATGTGATTAATCCTTCCATGGAGACTATATTGGGATCCTAGTGGTGTTCTTCACACTGGGTTTCTTAGTGGTACCTCTCACCTTTCTGATCCCTCCCTCCGTTCTCCTTACCATCCCCTCCTTGAAAATGACCTTCCACATGACCATGTGTCACTTGATGGCCTCCACAGGACAATCCATATAAACATTCCACCTCTACTCAATGTTTCCAAGATCTGCATGGAGATGCCAGCTTCCAGTGTGATCAATGAAACAATTTCTAGTCTTTCATTCTTTGTATCCTTTATTTTCTTATTAATAAAATACAAGTCAAGGGTTTGGCTTCAAAACCCATAACTAATCCGTTTTGGTATACATTAATATATGTATATATAATTATATTTATAGATATATATTTATATAATTATAAATGAATTCATATAATTATAAATTCTTGTAAATATATATATATACATATTTAAAAATATATATATTTATAATTATTTAAATAATTATATATAATTATATATTTATAAATGTAATTTTTTTATATTATTATACATATATTTATAATTATAACTATTTATACATTTCTATATAAATATATTTATATATGTATATTTACTATATTTAAAAAATAAAAATAAAAATATTTATAGTTATATTTATATAATTGTAAATACAAATAAATAAATAAATAATTATTTAAGTAAATATATTCTTATTTATTTACTATTAAATATATTTATTATAATTATATATATTTATATAGTTATAAATATATTTCTTTAAACATATATTTTTTTAATTATAATTACAGATAAATAACCAACGAGATTATACTTTATTAGTAGAGGCTCCTACTTGGAATCCGAAATATCAAGGATCAAATTCAGGTGGTGTGAATATTCAGGTTACTCTAGTAGTACTATAGTAGGTATTATGTGGTACTTTAGGAACCAAAACTATTCATCTGATTTGGGCCTTTGGGCCATCAGTTTGGGCCTACAGGTCTCAGGGCCTTCTAGCCTCCCATACCTTCAGGCCACAAGGACTTCATGAAACCAAAGACTTTAAGACATAGTGATTTCATGCCACCAATGGAATTTATGCCACAAAGGCCAAGAAACATCCAAGGTAGTCCACAAAGAAATTGTCCAAGAAGAGGATTCATAGAAAGTAGAAACCACCAGAGAAGAGCTAACCAGATTGGAATAATGAGAGGGTATGAAAATTTCAATCGGTACCAGGAACTGTATAGATCTGCATGTGGAAATTCTATAAGATTAGCCCTGCAAGGTGGGTATCTACGAGACCTCAAAGATGCATATGCATGGGAGGGGCTATTTCAAGTGTTGTCAAATCTTGGGCCTTCAAGGTCATGTATTGGGAATTATGCCTCTAAGGCTTCAGATCATGTATTGGCCTTGTGCCTACTGGTTATGTATTGGTTACCCCTCAACTCTTAAAAGGGGGATGATCCAAAAATAAATTAAAATATAAGGCCTTCAGGCTTTCAAATTTTAATTAAATATAAATATATAAATAGATAAATTAATGTAATTATAAAGTAATATAAATATATATAATTTTAAATAAATATTTATAAATAAACATTTATATAATTATAAATATATTCAAATAATTGTAAATATATATTTATAATTATAATTATAAATAAATATAAATATTTATAAGTATAAATAAATATAAAATATTTATAAGTATAAATAAATTAGAAAATTAATTATTTTATTTAATTATAAATTTATTAAAAGTATTCTAAAATAATTTTAAGGGTAAAACACAATTTAGTAAGGGTAAGATAATGTTAAGAGTGAAATAAAGTTAGGTAATGGAAAAATGTTATTTAAGGGTAAATAGAAACTTGTATAGGTTATATATTGGAATGTAAGGGTAAACCGAGTTTATGTATGGGTGAAACAAAGTTTTTTAAGGGAAAAATAAAGTTAATTAAGGGTAAAAAAATGTTTTTAAGGGTAAAACAAAATTATGTGAGGGTAAACTACTATTAAGTAAGGGTAGAAAAAAGTTATGAAATGGAAAAATGTATTTATATAAGGTTAAAACAAAGTTATAGAATGGTAAACTATAGTTAAGTAAGGTTAAAAAAAGGTTATTTAAGGGTAAAAAGAATTTAAGAAAGGTTAAACTAATGTTATGTAAGGGTAAAAAAGTTAAACGAGGGTATGAAAAATTTATATAAGGATAAACATAAGTTATGTAAGTGTAAATAATAATTAATTAAGGGTAAAATAAATTCATATATGGGTAAACTAAACTTAAATAAGGGTGAAACAAAGTTATATAAAGGTAAAATAATGTTAAGTAATGTTATGTAAGTGTTGACTAATGTTAAAGATAAACAAAAGTTAGGTAAGGATAAAACAACATTATGAAAAGGTAAAAAAAAGTTAAGTAAGGGTAAATAGAACTTATGTAAGGGTAAAACTATGTTATGTAAGGGAAAAATTAATTTTTGTAAGGTTAAAACAAAGTTATATAGGGGAAAATTAATGTTAATTAAGGGTAAAACAATGTTATATAATTGTAAAATAAATTTAAGTAAGGGAAAAACAATGTTATGTAAGGGTAAAAATAACTTAATCGAGAGTAAACTGAAGATAAGTATGGGTAAAACAAAGTGATGTAAGGGAAATAAAAATTAATGTAAGGGTAAATAGTAGTAAAGTAAGGGTAAAACTATTTTATTTCAGTGTAAAATAATGTTAAGTGTAAAAAAAGTTATGAAAGGGTAAAATAAGGTTATGTGAGGGTATAATAAATTTATGTAAGGGTAAAAAAAGTTATAAAAGATAAAAATAAAGTCATCTAAGTGTAAAAAAAAGTTATTTAATGGTAATATAAAGTTAATTATGGGTAAAAAAAATATATTTAATGTTAATTTTTTTACAAAGTACTTAGTAGAAATGTAGTTGTATTATAGAAAAAATTTAGTAGCAGAAGAACTGTAGAACCAATGACATTGGAGTGGTGGATCACACTGTAGTGGGCACTATAGAAACAGTTGTACTATAACATGTACTATAAAAGTATAGGTACTGTATTAGAACTCTTCAGATGAGGGAAATTGAAAAAATGGGGCTTTAGTGCCATCTGAACCTACGAGCCATGTAATAGTTCTCCTCTACTAAAAAAGAGGTCATTTTCTTTATTATGAAAATAAAAAGGTTTCTACCACAACTTTTTTTGAAATGATAATTCAGGGTAAGAAAAAGTTTAGTAAGGGTAAATAGAAATTATGTAAGGGTAAAAAAAGTTATTTTAGGGTAAAACAAAGATATTTAAAGTGAAACTAAACTTATGTAAGGGAAATACAATTTTTTGTAAGGGTAAAAAAAGTTATGTTATGGTATAATAAAGTTAATCAAGGGTAAAAATAAGTTATGTAAGGGTAAAAAAATGTTCTTTATGGGTAAAAAAACATTCATAGGTTATGTAATGGTAAATAGATGTTAATTAAGGATGAATCAATGGGTCTAAAGACTATTTTTTAAATGGAGGACCATTGTTTTGGGAGAGATGACCCATTACAGGGATCGTTGGTCCAAAAGTAATTAATTACCAATATATAGCCCTGAAGGCCCATAATTTTGGTCCAAAGGTCCTATGTTGAATAGAACTACTATATTACCCCAGCCTTTATAGTACTTCCATCTCAACAGTATCTACTATAGTTCCCACCACCACTATAGTGTCACCAGTGCTATAGTTACACTACCGCTATAGTAATACTATAATACCAATATAGTGCTGGGATTGTAATCTTCACCCAATGGGTTTTGAACTCCCATTCATGATTTAGTATTATGGGGTACTTACCACTAAGCCATAACCTGACTACTAAGGGTAAACAAATGTTAAATAATGTTAAAACAAAGTTATGTAATGGAAATATAATGTTTTGTATGTATAAAAATACGGTAAGTAAGGGTAAAACTAGGTTATTTATGGGTAAACTAATTTTAAGGATAATAAAATATGTTTTTATTAAATCTAATTTAATTGGTTTTGGTTATTTTAAAATAAATATTGGTTATAATGATTTGGTTTTGTTAACAAAATTGAGTATTATTTAATAATGGGGTTCTACATTCAATTTCATTTTAGAGGGTATTATTGAACATTGAAGAACATTTTACATGAAAAAAGTCATTTTCCTTTATTAGAAAGAATAAACATGGAAGTGTTGTAAATGGAAATTTATATATAAATATATATTCTAAAATTTAATTTACTTTTGTCTCCAAATTGGTTTTTACATATATATACATTGTCTAACACTATAATAAATCAAATTCAGCACCCCTAAGTACCAAAAACTAGCATATGAACCTCACTTCCACTCCATGTTCGGAATGTATACCCTTCTGATGTCATAACTATTGGTGTGGGTTCAAACTCACATTGTGACCCTACCTCATCCAATGGAAAAGACGACTATAGTGTCGATACTATTGTGTATTACTCTACTGATGATGGAAGCTCAATATCCAGTATTGTAGTTTCATTCTAATACCAATATGTAAAGGAATTACTGACATCATATGTGGCTCTATATTCCCACGATTTTAGAATCATGAAAGGAGCACTTGGAGATGCTATAAATATGGTATCAAGGAAGTCACAACTGATGAAAGTGTTTCCAAAGGTATGGATAAGCTATGATATCATATCCAAGTCCCACATCATCATTGGTATACATATTCCTACTATAGTATGTATCTAATATAAATGTATATCATATATATGAGTAGACATATATGAAACATAAACCTCTCCCAATTATGCAATATCGTTTATCTCTTGTGTAGGATCCATTATATATAATGCACCAACATATATATGAGCCTCTATTGAGTGTCTCTCTCTCTTTCATCGCATATACATTTTCATATGTTTGAGTCTATTTCCCCTAGTTTGTGGTGATGGTGAAGGTACATCATCCTTAGTGGGAAATATAGGCACATCATTATCCCCAGGTTTCTCAGTCAGAGCCTGTGGATAAGGCAATGTTGTAGATCCTCTTCATAGAAAATCTAATCTATGAAATGGATAGGATCTCTAAGATCTAGTAGATATGGGGAAATACATATTACCTAATAAATTCAACTTCTTCAAGATCAATAATATGTATAATTTGATCAAGTTTTACTTACTTTAAATGACGTAACATTAAAATTAATATTACACATGACCTAAAAAATATAATAAATGTTATTAAACATACCAACTGGTGAATTTATATCCTTTGGAATGTAAGGTACATGAAATTGTTTCTTATTTACCAATTTTCATAATCTCCATGATCAGCTAACTGGAGGCATTATATGGGATATTCGTACTGAGAGACATTGTATTAGTGTAGAATGACCCAACACTCAATGTAATGTGAATAACACCATGGAAAACTCATCACATGTCTATCTATATGTATAATACAATTTATTCCATCAATGAGTCATGGTGCAATAAGGATATGTTTTATATAGATAAACTAATGCATGACTCAATCAAGATAGTTTCACTCAATGATATGGAATAGGATAAGTGATACCAATTCAACATGTTCTCTAACCATAGAAGTGCAGTATGGTGGAAATGACACATATAGAAATCCAATATGTGAGGTCCACATAACATAAAATTATAACTCTAAAAATAATTCATAAATTATAACAACAATGTTACTAAAAAAATTCAATATCTTATAAAATTAATACAAATAAATTTTTCAATAAAAAAATTAAGGTCTTACTTATATCAGTGAGCTTTACAGCAATAAAAATCTTTTCAAATATATGCATAATATTCCTCAGGGTATGTATGTTACACTGATCTAGAATCTACCTAGTAAAAAATTAATATACTCTATATTACATCCCAATAATTTTTTCATGCATTTATCATATATCTTTTCATTTACCTATCAGCTTGAGTGTTTTTTTGCCTTTTGAGGACAAAGAGAGTTTGATGGGGAAAATTTCCTAATGTTTGGGTATTTATGTTTTTTGGAATTAAGGTAGTCTGGGTATAAATGTCAAAAATTATTAAGAAGATTTTATTTAGGGATTATGATAACCTAAGGAATTTTTTAAAATCTTTTTGGAGAATCTTCATACTGGGAATTTTCACATCAAGAACTAGTTACATGATGTGAAACATTTTTTTGGATGATGTCTTAAACAAGTACAGAGCATGGAAAATATACATTACATTAAAATGGTTCACATAATGAAATGTAATGTAAGTGTATTTTTTAACTTATATGAATCCTTTTTCAATGTACATTCTTTTAGTGGATTTCATGTCATGAACCCAAGATTCATGTCATGCAATGGGTGGATCCTGTAGGTTTTAATACACAACATGTATAGATATTTTTAATTTGAAATGAATGAAAATATCTCAATATATATGTGATATCCAAGGTTATTTGATGGATCTCCACTCCTTTTGAGTCATTTCATTAATCGATTGTTTTTTTAGTTGTAATGAATCTTTATGGGTAAGTTATCTTTTTTCTTCCTAATTATTGTTGGTAGTTGAAGTACTATTGAACTGTATTTTTGGAATAGTTCGTCTTCTCATGCTGATCCTTCCATATCATTTTAAGATATATTGAGATATCTTACTCTAGATGGTAAATTTTTTTTTTGTTTGGGGTGAGACATTTGTGTCATTTGATGTATGTGTTGTTTTATCTTATTCATCGACTATTATTCTTAATGAATTTATTCTTATAAGAAAGAGTTGATTTTAGGGACACCATTTTTGTCTTTATGTTCTTCCATGTTCGTGGATCCCGCCCTGGGATTGTCAAACCTAATTTTGAGGTAAATGGTTCCATCTCTAGCTTGTGTTAGATGAACCTTGATTTCTCTTATTTTGGTAATATTTTTGTAAATTAAATGTGATGGTTGATTTATTGATTTTTGTGGGTGTGTGAATATGGGTTTTTGGGAAAGGATTGTTTCCCCCTTGTTTTCTTAAAAGGAAAAGGTAATTATAAAGAATTTTGAAGTCAATTTATGGCATAGTTTTAAAATTATAGTTTTGATGAAATGGTTTGGAGAATATAGGATATAGGAAGCCTCAGTTTCTTATGTGGAAGGTGTAGCAATAGACCCCATATATTGATATTATTTGGTGGTTTACTAATGAGTTGTTCTATACTCCCTATTCTTATTGTTTTAGGTACTTGTTAGACCTATGGGGAGGTTCACTTGGAGGGGTATCCTCTACTATTTATATTAAATGAATATATATAAAGTCCTGATACACATGACATTCTATGTTTGGGTATGAGTGTTATAGATTGTCTAACCTCTAGTGGTCCTTGACATGATTTATGTAACACCACAAAATTTCATGAAATTTTATTTTTATAATTAGTTTAATATTTTTGATATATTCCATTTCATGCAACACAGAATATATATTTTTTTACAAGAAATAACTATGTTTGGAATATGATAAAACCATTTTTAGATTTCATTATAGGAATCATCAAGATTTGATTGAGTTGTGCACTTCACTAAGTTATGATTTCACCACATTAAACACTTAAATTATATTGCGGTACACACAACACTATGTTTGTCTTATGTTAAACCCAATTCTGAGTTCCTTATATATCATATGTTACATGTAAGACCGAGTTTTCTAAACTACAATATATTATTAATATTATTATTAAAATATGAGTATAGTTATCACCTAGACATTATAATAGTCGGTATGAAATGGAAGAAATAAATTATTAAATTATAGTTTACACATTTATATAATATGAATTATTTGGAGACTAATAAAATAGAAATTTAAAAAAATGGATCTGCATCATTATTGGGGGAAATCATCAAATGTTGATATAATTGAATACATGCCTCGATTATATGACAAGGAGCATGCTATGATTTAGAGTGATCCTGAGAGAAAAATGATCACCTTGGTAGGAAAATTACTGATGAGGTTAGAGAACTCTTGGGCATGGATGATCATGGTAGTGCATGGTAGAATCCAAAGTAGTGGGGGAGAGGATGACATTCAAGAGGTTGAGGTGGCTACCATGGAAGGGGTTTCTGAAATAAAGGATGAATTGTAATTTATTATTCTGTTTTTGTGGTTTATTTGTAACATGTACCTAGAAACTATCATATATCTATGTTTGTGTTCTATTTTATAAAAAGTTTTATCAGGTGAAAGATTTTATCATTGGTCACACTTTTCTGGTAGAAGTGAAAATAAAACCCTTTTGAAAATATAGGAAGTCATTTTCTGGAAGACTATTTTTATCAAGAAAGTTTTACCTCAATTAATTATTTAAACTAATTTTGGTGTATTATTTTAATTTAATTAATATATTATATATTATATAAATTATTTAACAATCATCCTATGTTTATTATAAGAGAAAGTGATACGAATATATCAAAGTTTATGCTTAAAATAGTATTTTTATTAAAAGTATTTTTACTACAATTTAATGATGTACTCATACTAAGACAAAATTTTGAAACTACTATAAATTTTAATTGATTAAATAAATTTCATTTTTGAATTTTTTTTTTTAAAATAATCTTATGGTAAAATTTTGGTATTTCTCAGAGATGTTTCATTTTTTTTATGAATAGTAAAAAAATATTGAATTTTATTTGAAAACCAGATTTTCATCCAATTTATATATATAGTAAAATTATATTTTCAATTTGTTTTCAATCATAAATAGTTCAACTATACATAATAAAACACAATTTAGTTTGTTGGAATCATTTTACCGCTGAAATTGGATATAAAATCTATGTAAAATTTTGATCATTTTCACTTTAAACCCATTGTTTTGTCCCATATATGAGATTAATTTTAAATTAATTTCTTCCACTTATGTAAATGTAATTTATAAAAATATATTCCATATTCATAATAAGAATAGTTTATAATTTCTACTATGTTAAACTAAATTTTTGACTTAAAATATTAGTGAAAGAAATTGAAATTAATTATAGTGATTAAGGTGAAAAAGAGTTTACTTAGTGGTTAAAATTTAATATTAAGGGGAGAAATGACTAATAAACTTTTCCAAAAACTACTTTATGGCCATATTTATACCATATACCCACTTTTATTTAATTATGTTCATTATTGGAGGAAAATTATGTAAGGTAAACCACTCAATATTGTTTACCTTTTCATATTTACATGAACGACACTCCTTATACACTATATAATGGCACTCATACCCATCAATTATTCACACCTATCAAAACCTTTAGGTTAAAAAACACCTACCATAATATTCTCACAACATTAATCCTCTCATTCTATAATCCTAGCTTTTGGAAAAAAATAAAACCATGGATTTCCTTTGGTTCAAACCAAAAAAGGTTACCCGAAGAAGTGGTAACGTTCTTCAATGAACACTTTTGTATCAATTCCTTTTACACCCCATAATTTATTTCCATATCACGGTTTTATAAGGATCTATTTTTCTTAAATATTCATATATTTTTATGTTAATTTTACTTCCTACACTCACACACTCTTCTATCAAATGTGATACACAATCATCATTTGTGTGTACGACAGATTATCACCTCGCGAAATGATGTGGTCTATTATTCCATTACCACCTCTCAAGGTTGGGAATAATGATGGAAATACTATTTTTATACTATATATATGATATTTATGATGAATTTATTCTTTTTTAAGTACTATATAACATATAAATTCATGCTTTCCATATTATGGAAATATGATAACTTCGTTTGTGGATGTGTGGACTACTACCTTATCAAAAGGATGTGATTAATTAATTCTTTACAAGGAATGTATTAAGGATGGGTTTTAAAAAAATATGTTATATATATGAAATAATAATGAAACTAGAATTATAATATGTATATATATATTTCACTCACTTTATTTCTTTTAATACAATAAGAAAACAGAACCAACATTCACGCGTACGTACGTACTACCGTCTCCATGAATGATGTATTACAATTCCTATTTATATCATCTATAGATTATTATAAATTATATTTTACTGAATATTTATGATATTTATATAACTATTTAAACTATTTTAATGAGGAAATAATGATATAGGTAAGCGTACCAAGATTAACTAGTCAAAACATGTATGAAAAAACAATGCGGTTTTTACCTGAAATGCAACTCTAGCATAGGATTATAAATAAACTGGTAATATAAAGTCATAATTAAATAATATATGGTATTATATATAAGAATATTGTTTTTATATATATTATAAACTTATATTTAATATATAGGAGTTTTTAATGTGAATGAAAGAAGTAAAGACTTAAGGCAAGAGGATTTCAAGTCTCACTTTTAATTTTGTGAGACTTATTCCATTATCACCACTAATTTATTTTGTGTGGGGTATATAATTACCTATGAAATGTTCTATCATTAATTTAATTTATTTCATTATATTCAATGTTTTAATTGATGTTATTATTTCACGGGGCTAACAATTCAAAACTTACTCAAGTAATAAGGGATTTTCCATCTCACTTATATTTTTCATGGGACACAAGCCATATTAACCACATATTTCATGTATGTGATGTGTATAATTACAAGGGTTTATTATTATTATAAATATAATTATTTGAATTTACATATTCATTTGAGTATCTATATTACACGGGGTTAACTTTTCAAATGTTACCAAATTAGTAAATTATTTTTTTATCAAATTTTCTTCTTTGATACATATGTTATGTTATGAAAATATTTTCATTTATGAGGTGTATATAATTTTTCATTGAAATGTTAGATCATGAATGTAATTTTTCTCATGATATTTTATGTTTCGTGTAATGTTATTCTTTCTTGGGGATTTTGATCCAATGATACTGTTTCTGACACTTTCCGCCGGGGCGCGCGCACGCATCCGTCACGCGGGGGAGGACACACGACTTGTTTCCCCACATTAACGCTTTCCAAAGGCAGGCGGAATCTGTTCCTTGTTTAGGGACGTCTACTCCTTGATCGAAACCGGGATGATGGGATGTCGGTTCTTCCTTCCGTGGATTCCTCCTCAGAGCTCGTCACCTAGTCAAGGTCTCCCTCATAGATTTAAGACGGGTCTGTGAATCTCATTCCCAGTGCCATATCTTCATGGATGTCAGTTAATTACACTACTTCTGCCAGGACATTCCATGGGGTCCTAACATGGTAGCAACCTTCAGTCGGAGTAGATGACAACATCAGGCATGTCGGTGCATCATTGGGTGCATGGACATTGTGGAACCTGTATTCTTTCTCATAATAGGGCATCTCTTGGGCGTAGAACCCGAGGCATACCATGTCAAATGTGGGTAATCATATGCCATAGGCATTTCTCAGAGGTTTTCTTCGGCTTCCCATGTTTAACATAGGGTATGCCGTGTGTTTAACGTCTTGCGGAGATGGTTACGCCAAGGGCGTGTCTTCTGAGGTTTTCCTCAGCTTCCCATGTTTAACACGGGGTATGTCGTGAGTTTAACATCTTGCGGAGATGGATCAGACTGATCAGAACACTGAGAGTGGATTAGATTGAAGAACCCCTTTGGGGGAACACTGATATTGGGGCCAACTCATGGGCGGCTCCCCGGATACTGTGGAGTGGAATGAGGTGGCATGATCTCATCGGGATGTGGCGGCCCGGGTAAGGATCATGATGGGTGATGGAGTGAAGAGCGACTTGAACCTCATGGAGGCTTCCTACGTATCCCCATGGTAGGGAATCAAAGTCCACGTAGTTCGATGGTATGGGGCATACGCAAGGGTGCTGCCCGTGTGCCACTATGGAGCGGAAATGGTGGATGGGGATTACGCTCTGAGGTGTCCCAAAGTGGTATGGGGCTTACTCTCTAAGGAGGCCCAAAGTTGTATGGGGATTACGCTCTGAGGTGGCCCATAGTTGTATGGGGCTTACGCTCTGAGGCGGCCCAAGGTGGTATGGGGCTTACGCTCTGAGACAGCCCATGGTTGTATGGATGGGGCTTATACTCTAAGGCGACCCACAATGATGTATGGATGGGGCTTACGCTCTGTGGCGGCCCAAAATGGTTGTACGGGGCTTACGCTCTGAGGCGGCCCCAAGTGGTATGGGGCTTATGCTCTGAGGCGACCCAAAGTGGTATGGGGATTACGCTCTGAGGCGGCCGAAAGTGGTATGGTGAACTGATGTGAAGAGGGTCGGAACGACCGGGTGGTGGGGTTGAACCTTGTGGAGGCTTCCTACGTATCCCCGTGGTAGGGAATCAAAGTACACGTAGTTTGGGGTGGTATGGGGATTACAAAAGGGTGTTGCCCGTGTGCCGCTATGGAGTGGAAATGGTGGATGTGGATTACACTCTGAGGCGACCCCTAGTTGTATGGGACTTATGCTCTGAGGTGGACCAAAGTGGTATGGGGCTTAGTCTCTGAGGTGGACCATGGTTGTATGGGGCTTACGCTCTGAGGAGGCCCAAGGTGGTATGGGGCTTACGATCTGAGATGGCCCAAAGTGGTATGGGGCTTACGCTCTGAGACGACCCATGGTTGTATGGGGTTACACTCTGAGGTGGCCCAAATTGGTATAGGGATTGCGCTCTGAGGTGGCCCATGGTTGTATGGGGCTTACGCTCTGAGGCGGCCCAAGGTGGTATGGGTCTTACGCTCCGAGGCAGCCCAAGGTGGATATGAGGCTTACACTCTGAGGCGGCCCAAAGTGGTATGGGGCTTATGCTCTGAGGCATCCCACAATGGTTGGTGAACCGATGTGAAGAAGTCGGAACGACCGGGTGGTGGGGTTGAACCTCATGGAGGCTTCCTACGTATCCGTGTGGCAGGGAATCAGAGTCCACATAGTTCAATGGTATGGGGCTTATGCAAGGGTTCTTCCCGTGTGCCGCTATGGAGAAACAATGGTGGATGGGGCTTACGCTCTGAGACAGCCCATGGTTGGATGGGGCTTACGCTCTGAGGCGGCCCATGGTTTCATGGGGCTTATGCTCTGAGGTAGCTGAAGGTGGTATGGGGCTTATGCTCTTAGGCGGCCCAAGGTGGATATGGGGATTACGCTCTAAGGCAGCCTAAAGTGGTATGGGGATTACGCTCTGAGGTGGCCCACAATGGTTGGTGAACCGACGTGAAGAGGTCGAAATGACCGGTTGGTGGGATTGAACCTCGTGGAGGCTTCATACGTATCCCCGTGGCAGGGAATCAAAGTCCATGTAGTTCGGAATGGTATGGGGCTTACACAAGGGTATTGCCCGTGTGCCGCTATGGAGTGACAATGGTGGATGTGGCTTACACTCTGAGGCGGCCCATGTTCTCTTCCTCATGTCTGGCCATGAGGGAATCCCAACTCACTGGTGGGTTGAGGTAATCACCTATGAGCTAGTGCACAAGCGGGATAATGCCAAGGGAATTGGAATTGGTCCGAACAAAGGGAGATGAAAAGTGTAAATCACATGCTCGACATTCGAAACATGGTGAGGGTGGCATGGTGATGGAGGATAACTGTTGACCGTGGAAGAAACGAAGCATCCATATCGCGTTAGCCATAAATGAGGACAAACAAATGAGGGTTGACTGCTGACCGTGTTCGAAACACAAGACCTGACTTAAAGTGTTATCCAATGTCTTCTGGGGCATTGGCCCAGGACAGTAGGCGGACCATAGGTCAATCATCCATACTGTTATAGCAGGAAAACAAAGGTCTATCATCCATACTATGACAGCATGTTGACCAAAGGTCTATCATCCATACTGTTAGGGGGTCCCATCAGACATGGAAGTGGATGACGATTTGAATGAAGGACACGCAAAGCGTGAGGTGGAGTGTTGGAATATTTGAATGGATTCCAACTCTCTTGAGATTATGCCACTATAATCATGGCATTGGGAATCTCATGCTTAGAGCATAAGGCATCTCCTATTAGAAGCAAGAGGAATTCTATGTTTGGAACATAGGGATTACTATAGTTTATAGTCATGTAGATAGGACTGCTGGAATCTTATGCTTGGCGGACAAGGCATCTCTTATTTGGAACAAGAGGCATCCTATGTTTGGAACATAGGGTTTACTACAGTTTATAGTCATGTCGATAGGACAACTGGCATCTCATTCTTGGAGCATAAGGAATCTCTTGTATGGGGCAAGTGGCATCCTATGTTAGGAACATAGGGTGTACTACAGTTTAGAGTCTTGTAGATAGGACTACTGGCATCTCATACTTGGCGCACAAGGTATATCTTGTTTGGAGTAAGAGGCATCCTATAATTTTTTAGATAGGGAGGGCTACAGTTTATAGTCATGTAGATAGGACTTTTGGCATCTTATGCTTGGAGCACAAGGCATCTATTGTATTGGGAAAGAGGCATCCTATGTTTGGAACACAGGGTTTACTATAGTTTATAGTCACGCAGATAGGACTACTGAAATCTCATGATTGGAGCATAAGGCATCTCTTATTTGGAACAAGATGCATCCTATGTTTGGAACACAGGGTTTACTATAGTTTATAGTCATGTAGATATGAATACTGGCATCTTATTCTTGGCGCACAAGGAATCTCTTATTTGGAGCAAGAGGCATCCTATGTTTGGAACATAGGGATTACTACAGTTTAGAGTCATGTAGAGGGGACTACTGGCATCTCATGCTTGGAGCATAAGGAATCTATTCTATGGGGAAAGAGGCATCCTATCATTTGTTAGATAGGAAGTGCTACAGTTTATAGTCATGTAGATAGGACTGTTGGCATCTTAATCTTGGAGCATAAGGCATCTCTTTTTTGGAGCAAGAGGCATCCTATCATTTGTTAGATAGGGAGTGCTACAGTTTATAGTCATTTAGATAGGACTACTGGCATCTCATGCTTGACGCACAAGGCATCTCTTGTTTGGAGAAAGTGGCATCCTATCATTTGGTAGATAGGGAGAACTATAATTTATAGTCATGTAGGTAGGACTATTGCCATAAGGTGCCTAGAACGGCTGGTGTTGGGTCTTATGCGAGGGAAACCCTTTCTAGTTCATCCTAGCATAGGAGCCAAGTGACAGGGTTTGGAGGAGCTTCCTGAAGAATTGTTCGACTCAAGGTACTCGGGGAATTGATGATGAGAATCTGGACTCACGACACGTGAAAGGGACCAAGAGGTATATGTCGACTGAAGGTATTTCATGGTGTGCTGAGAAGTATCTCAAATCATGCTATTCCATAGGTGAAGAGAGGCTGCGCATAAGGGCGCAATGGAAAACCCCGACATCCCGGCCCGAGAAGTTCACGGTCCGACTCTCCATTTTTTATGGGGCCTGTGACAGTAGCGAAGGGACCGGCCCGACACTAAACTCAAGCGGGGGTGTGGTGGCGTAGCCCCCGCGGTACGGACCAGCGGGTGTAGGCCTGAACACTATTGCGTGTAAATAGGGCAGGCATGCGCTCAATTGGGGATGTTGCGCAGAAAACACCGGGTCGGCACACAATAGGTGCGGTAGGCGCGCAATAGGTGCGGCGGGCGCACAATTGGTGCGGCGAGCGCGAAATACCAGAGCCGGACGCGCAATAGGAGGTGACGCGCGCAATACTGGATGTGGGCATGCAATAGGATGAAGTGCACGAAATACCGGACGCGGGCGCGTAATAGGATGCGGCGCGCGCAATACCGGATGCGGGCCCACAATAGGATGCGACGCGCGCAGTACCGGAGGCGGGCACGCAATAGGATTTGGCGCGTGCAATACCGGACACGAGTGCACAATAGGATGCGGAACGTGCAATACTGAATGTGGGCGCGCAATAGGAGGCAGCACGCGCAATACCGGATGGGGGCGCACAATAGGAAGTGGTGCGCATAATAGGGAAGGCTTGCGCACAGTAGGACTAGTGCTGCTCTGGCACGCGAAAAATCGATCTCAGCGGCACTGGTGCATGCAAAACTTATGCATTTCATGGAAAACCAGGCAGGTTGGCCCTTTTCCGCAGAAAACTAATGTTTTGCACGCTGGAGGGGGGTTTTCCGCGCGTGCGTGGAAAATCTGGATTTATGCGCATCAGAGCGGCAGCCGACCTACGGGGTCCTCCTCAAAGAGGGGGGGGGGGGGGGTGCCCTTGTATTTATAGACTGAAACCTGGGCATCAATGCGCATAAAATTGCGCGCGTGCGAAGGGTTTTCCGCGCTGAAGTCGGCGCACGTAAAATTATGCGCGCTCAAGTCGGCACACGTAAAATTCTGCGTGCTCAAGTCAGTGCGCTTAAAATTGCGTCCACCCAAGGTGGTGTGCATAATATTCAGTGCGTGAAAATATGGGCACGTAATATTCTGCGCGCGCAAATGGTTTTCCACATGAAACTCATTTTTTACACACAAACCCATACTTTGCCCCAAAATCGTCCCAGATGGCCATCCCCAACAACCCAACTTCAAACAGCAATAACTTCTGATCCGTGACTCTGTTTGGGCTCCATGACCAGTCAAATCGAAGCTTGCGGAACAAGATAAACTCTAGGATCATCTATGGGAACGTTTTGAAAATTTTGGGGACGCGTGTTTTGCGGTCAACAGCTACCGAACTGGTAAAGGTTAATTTGTACAATCTAATAATTTATTAGGATTATTTATGATTATTTTTACATTAATGAAACATTATGAACCATATATCACAAACTATAATTAATCTTATTCTAATTTTTAATCTCTTGACATCTTCATGTAATGGTAACATTTTCTTACTCTTTGGAAAATAATATAACTAGTAATTTTTTTAAGAATATCAAAGATTATTTCCCTCTTTGGTCAAAAATCTATTTTATTCAAAAACAAATTTCTCTAAAAATATTTTCAAAAAATGTTTTTGAATTTTATTTTAATCTAATTTTATAGTAAAATAATTTTTAAAACGATTTATGTTTTAAAAGTTGTTTTCAAATAATCCTTTATATTCTTTCAAGTTTATATTCAAAGAAAAAAGTTTTCAAAATGTATTATGTTTTAAAAAACAATTATTTAAAATATGAAATAATATTTTCCTTAGGAAATGTTCTAAATTATTTATAAATATTAATTCATAAGATTTAAATTTTTTATCAATGAAAAGTATTTTAAAATTACTTTATCTCATAAAAAAAGATTTTCAAATAAATGATAGTTTCCATAAGAAATGATCAAAGTGATCATTCAAAATCATTATCCTTCTAAGAATAAATAATTTATTATAGAATATAAAATAATAGGTATATGATCCAAGGGAAATAATATAATAATTTATTTTAATGGTTTTATGTTTAAAATGAAATGTATTTTTATGAAACCCATTTCCCTTCCACAGGTTATACCTTGGTAAAACGTTATGAAACCCACTTCCTTTTATGGGTTATTCTATGAATATGAAACCTGTCTCTTTTCCATAGGTTATGAAATGATGAATTGTTTATGATAAAATTTCGATTTCATTATTTATGATATGATATTTATGAAACCCATCTCTTTTAATGGGTTATGATATGATTAATGTTTTATTATCATGTGGGAAATGTATGTATGATTTTAATATGTGATAGGTGGGACCTATATCTCACTCCAATGAATTAGGTAAAGATTTATATCTCCTGAGATAATGATGAAAAAATTTCAATGGTCTTGATCCAAAATTAGAAACAGGTGCAATTTATCCATAATTGGAAATGGGTACATTTAGATCCACAATGGAAAATAACTACATCCTGATCCACAATAGGAAATAGGGGATTCCTAATACATAGTGGGAATAAGGTGTAACTTGGATGAATATAAGGAAAGGATCACTATTGGTGATGGTGGCATGTCCCACCCAGTAGGTGTATCCTCCAATGAAGATCCATAATAAGTTTTTGTATTGATCCTTGAAATCTGAGGAATGGTTTTATATTATTATGTGTAAACCAGATTAAATGTTCACAATGTTATGAATGGGCATGGTTTCGTGTCCATAAGTTTGTGCATGGGTATGATTTCATGTTCTTAATGTAATGGGGGAACCTGTTTATATTTACACATGTTCACAATATTAAAATCTAATGTTTACACCACAAATCTATGTATTATGAAAATTTTATGCTTTCATGGCTTGTGCTATTGATTACCTTATGATTAATTTCTTATAAAATACCAATAATTATACATGATACTTGATTATGATATTTTATATGTAGATTATGATCTTCTAATCTTATAATCATTTCCCTATACCCTTATGCTCAAAATTATGCTTACATATCTCCCTTGTTTTCCCTTACAAAGCATTCGATCTCACAATTTCTTATGTTTAATTTCCCAAGGTTGTGAAGAAATATTTTAAGTAGTATTAGAAAAATGGTAAAAATATTTATAGGATATTTTGAAGCTCTTTCACCAATTAAAATAATGTGTTCCCAGTTTTAAAAGACACTTAACTATTACAGTCCTCAGACATGTATTTTTGTAATGTGAGGAATACTCAAAAAAAATGATGTAATACTTATGTATAAAAATATTGGGTCACTATCTTTAGTATCAAAATAAAGGTCTAGTCAACCTTATAATACTAGGATAATAAAAATTTAGTGAAATATCTAGGGACATTTTTAATGATATGCTGGGTATGTATCTAAGGATAAATCTATGAATGAGTTAATTTATGGGAAAATGTCCCATAATTTGAATAAATGATAGAGAGCGTGGTTTGTTATCAATAAATACCTATATGGATTCTATAAGTAGATGTGGATCTAGAAAAAGTTTATATTTGGGTAACAACCCCGAAACCACTGTATTAAGATAGACTCGAGTGGGAACTAGTGTATGAAAATAGGGCTTGCTGGACACCTAGTTTGACACTCTTAGGGTATATTATTTAGAAAAAAAACTCATTACAAAACATTATGAATAATATAATTAATATATTACTATGAATAACCTAGGATAAACCTAAGGTTTCATTGATTAAATAAGTAGTAGTCATGATTTTGGCATTCTATAAGTAGTTTTTTATGATTATGTGGTTTTCCAATATGATAAGTGTTTCTCACAAAATTCTTTCTTTTTTTTTTCAATTGTGGGAACTTAAAGGAACTAGGTTAAAATTGAATGTTTCAGATGTGGGATGTATGGGAATTATGACAATGTATGTCCTAAGTGGAAATATCATGAAGAGAATTGGGAAGGTGGGAGAAGTATTGGTTTTAAAACTAAAGATAAAGAGACTATGAATGAAATGTGAAAGGTATGTGTAATAATAACAGTATTTATTATAATCATGATTAAATTCATTATACATAATTCATATTCAATAATTTAGGAAATAGTCTTCAAGACGTAATATTATGAATCTTAGATAATGGTTTAAAAATAGAGTTGTATGATTAAAGTGTATATGTATTGGATTTCAATAATTATGATATATTAATCATGAAGTAAATGTTTTCCATTAAGTATTTTCAAAAATATTTTAAATGATGATGATGAAAATGAAATGTGATTTAATGGAAATGATTAATTTTTATTAAGGAAAGGTAAACCTTAATGTTTTCTTGATGTTAATAATATTTTTTTAGCATGGATAAAGATATGATTAACGTGGATAATGTAAATTGGATAATATTAATGACCTTAGAACCGATAAAGAATATTTTGAAAAATTATTTTATTTTATCATGGATGGAGTTTATGACATTTTAATATTAAATTAGTATATCAAATAATCATTAGAATATGAAATCATTCATGCTTTCGATAAGGATTTATGATAATTCACTTTATTACCATTTTCAAAGAGAATACATAATGACGATATTCTCATGTTTTGTATGTGAAAACCTAGAGATACATTATGATATAAGGGGGGGGGGATTTATGTGAATCTGTTTTTGAGAAATTTAATGAACTTCTTTCAAAAGTTTTTTATTTTAATATTTTGGAAGGAATTCAAGGTTAACTATTAATGGAATGGTTTAAGTTAATATTTGGATAAGGCTTTAAAGATTAAATTACTATCTCACCATATAAGGTTTTATGCATAATGGATAATTGATGCTAACCAATTTTCTATGATAATGAATAAAGATAGATGGAATGAATTATCATTACATTTATGGATCTCGTGATATGTTAGTGCTTTAGGAATGAAAAAAATTCACCTTTATTTCCTGTAGTAAGAGATGAAGAGGAAATTGATAAAAGAACAACCAAAGGGTGAGATTATGAAAATGAAATGGAATTAAATCAAGTAACTATATATTCTTATGAATATTCATCATATTTTGGAAAAGTATCTTGAAATAATATTTGTTGTCTTATTATTATAATTTTTATGATATCAATAACCCCTTTATAAAAACATTGGATAATGGTTTTGTAATTTTTAACTTCCTCTAGATCACCCATTTTCTTGTGATAAAAAAACTTTATCACTCTATGATTATGTACATTTTTCTTCCATGTGAAAATCTCCACATTCCACATATATTTTCTAATGTAGAAAGCTTGATATGTGATACTTTGGGTAACCATTATGTTTTCAAATTTGTTGTCTTAAATTAAGTCTAAGTATTCATTTTTATGATGTGGTTTATATGAAAGGAACATCCAAGTATTAAAACCTTTGATGTTCTAGATGAATTTTGAGGGAGAAATTCATTTTAGGGGGAGGGATAGAATGTAACACCCTGAGATTTTTTGAAATATATTTTTGGAATGAATTTAATATTTTTTATATATTTAATTTCAAGAAATGTTGAATATACCTTATGTTATATGAAAGCACTAAGTTTAGAATGTTAAACATGAAATACCAAGTTTAGATTGTGTTACACATAATAGTGAGTTTAGATTGAGTTTTACGCAACACCAAGTTAATATTTCACTACACTGAACACTTAGATTATCTTGCGGTATGAACATTTTTTTCTTTTTCCATACACAATCCAAGGTTCCATTAATAGATTATGTTACACCAAAGAGAAAGTTTTACTAATCTAAAATATATTATTAATAATATTATTAAAATATTAGTACAATTATAACCAATGCATTAGAAGAGTGGGTATGAAAAGGAATAAATAAATGATGAAATTATGTTTTAAACATGTATATAAGATGAATTTTTTAGTGAAAAAGTAACTAGTAATTAAAATAAAATTCTTTTGATAACATAGGAAGTCATTTTCAAGAGAACTATTTTTTATCAAGAAATTTTTACCTCGATAAATTATTTAAACAAATTTAGGTTTATTATTTTAATGAATTTTTTTTATATATTAAATAAATTATTTAAATCTCATCCTATTTTTCTGATATAAACAAGGAATAATAAATAAAATTCTATGTATAAAAATATAATTTATTTTCTTCTAAAAATCAGTTTTATCACCTTTTAATGGTTCTCTCATTTAGAAACATAATTTTGATAATTTTAGAAATTATATTTTCAAAAATAAAATTCATTTTTGAAAAAATAATTTCAAAATTATATTATTTTAATTTTTTCATATTTTTCTGAGATGTTTCATTTTTTTTAATGAATAGTAAATAAAATATAAAAGTTTAATTGAAAACTTCCGTTTTATATAATATATTTATATAGTTAAATTATATTTTAAATTGGTTTCAATGTTTAATTAGTTTAACTAAAAATCAATAAATCCAATTTATTTCATTTGAATAAAATTCCCATTGAAATTGGATATAAAATCATTGTAATCTTTTAAACATTTTTCTTTAAACCCATTGTTTCGTCTCGTTCTTGGGATTGATTTTTAAATAATTTATGAAACATTGTAATTTTAAATTAGAAAAATGGATTCCATATTTGGAATAATTATTATTTATAATTTCTAGTAATGTCAAATTATGTTTTTACCACCAATAATAGTGAACGAAATTAAAATTAATTATAGAGATTAAGGTGAAAATGAGTTTACATAGTGGTTAATATGTAATCTTAAGGGGAGAAATGACATATAAAATTTTCCAAAACATATTTTACAACCATATTTATATCATTTCACAACTTTTATAATTTTTTTATTGTTTTATGAACATTTTGAAAGGGAGACCTTTCAACAGTGTTTACCTTTTTGTATTTATAAGAATGCCACTCCTCCACCATATAATGGCACTCACCCCTCACTCACACTTATAATGCCTTTTTTATAGTCCAAAACCTACAAAAATAATCTCCAAACGTCACTATGATCATATTAGAATCATTAATTTGGGTAGAAAGAAAACCAAGTAGGTCCTTTGGTGCAATCAAAATGATGTTACCCGAAGAAGAGGTATCATTCTTCAACAAGAACTTTTTTTTCATTTCTTTCTACTCCCCTTAATTTCATTTTATATCATGATTATATAAATAAATTATTATCATAAATATTCTGATATTTTTTTATGTTAAGGTTATGACCTAAACACTCACACACTTCTATAAAATGAGACACACTCATCATCCGTGCATATGGTGGACTTCCATCTCATGAACCAATGTCATCCGTTCTTCGATTACCACCTATCAGTGTAGAGAAAAAGTATGGAAATAATGTTTTTATATGATATATATGATAATTATAATTTATTTATACTTATTTAATTATTATATAACTCATAAATTCATGGTTTCTATTTTTTGGAAATATGATAACTTCATTTGTGGACATGTGGACCACTGCCACCTTAAAGCGATGTAATTCGTTCATGTATTATATGTAATGTATTGAGGATGGGTTTAAAAAAATATATGATATACAAGAAATAATAAATTTACTAGAGTGAGAATATATATATGTATAAATATATATGTTTCATTTACTTTTTTTTTCTATCAATAAGATAAGAAAAATGAAATAGTGTTAATGAGTATGTACGACCTGCTGTCTCCATGAACACTGTATTCCATTTCATATTTATATATTTAATATATTATTATAAATACATTTATAATGAATATATATGACATTTATATAAATATTTAAATTATTTGAATGAGGAAATCATTATCTAAGTAAGATAACCCAGAATAAAAAGTCAAGACATATATAAAAAACAATTCGGTTATTACCCAAAATGATAATTTAACATAGGATTGTTAATAAACGAATAATACTATGTACTAAGTAAATCACATATGGTATTATATATATGAATTTTTTTTTTGGAATATTTTTATTAAACTTATATATATTATATATGATGTTTGAATGTGATCTAAATAAGTCAAGACTTAAGGTAAGGGGATTTCAAGACTTAAGGTAAGGGGACTTCTAGTCCCACTTTTATTTCTACTAGATTTATTACTTAATAACCACTAGTTTATTTTTTGTGGTGTATATAATGCCCTATGATATTTTATATCATGAATTTAATTTATTTCATGATATTAGAGGTTTCAATTTATGTTATTATTTCAAAGGTCTCATGATTCAAAAGTTACTCAAATAATAAGGGACTTTCCATATCACTTTTATTTTTTGTGAGACACAAGCCATGTTCACCACCTAATTTTTAATATGGTGTTTATACTAAAAATGTATGTATTTTATGATTCTTAAAATAATAATTATTGGTATTTACATATCCATTTTATGATCTATCATTCATGGTGTTTATTGTTCAAATGTTACCAAATATGAAAAATATTTTTGTATCAATTTTCCTTGCTTGAGACACATGTTTTGTTATGCACCTATATTATTTTACGAGGTGTATACACTTCCCCTTTGACATGTTATATAATTAAGCTCAATATTATCATAATATATTAA
This sequence comes from Viscum album, assembly GCA_963277665.1. Taxonomy (NCBI): domain Eukaryota; kingdom Viridiplantae; phylum Streptophyta; class Magnoliopsida; order Santalales; family Viscaceae; genus Viscum; species Viscum album. Next base: position 426,807,709 of record OY728134.1, read on the forward strand.
TTTTAATATAACTTTATTCTTTCATGGGTAAATGGATTCAATTCTATCAAAGTGGTAAACATTTATTGCTACCATCTCATCGTTTATCGAGATTGTGTATGACTATGCTTCCATTGATGAGAGCTTATGAAACATATCTAAAGAAATATTTTTTATCTTATTATCTTAATTTTCTCATGTTATATTTATGTAATGGTACCATTTTACCACTATTTTTATGTAATATAACTATGAAAATGTTTTTCCGAAAACCCAACTTTACTTCTCTCTTTGGTCGTAAATATGTTTAATTTAAAAACCATGTTTTCTAAAATTGTTCTCAAAAATGTTTTTAAATAAATTTTATGATAATTTTCAAGGAAAATGATTTTAATTTTTATTATGTTTTAAAAGGAGTCTAAAATGTATTTCAAAGAGTACTTTATATGATTTCTAGGTTATTTTCAAAGGAAAATATTTTCAAAAAATTGTATTTTTTAGAAATATTTTTTTTCCGAATAAGAAAAGTTATTTTCCTCAATAAATTCTTTAAATGTTTTTTAAAGCATACATCATAATTTTTCAATATGGATTTAAAATAAAATGATTTTTTAAATACTTTATGTCTTACAAAAATTTATTTTCAATGAAATGATAGTTTCCTTAAGAAATTCTTCATGTTATCTATGAAAATAATTCTCCATATAAGAACAAATCCTTTGATATAGTTTATGATTTACTAGGGATATGATCTAATTAAACCATTCTTATCTTTTATTTTAATGGTTTATTTTTAAAATGAAATTTTATTTATGAAACCCCTTTCTCTTCCCTGGGTTATACCATGATAAAACTCACATTAAATCCACTTCCTTTCACATGTTATTCTATGATTATGAATCGTATATCTTTTGAAATGGTTATGATAATGTGAAATTTTTGTTATACCTATTTAATATCATGGGTTATGATATTATATTTATGAAGCCCATCATTTTTAAAGGTCTGTGATATGATTAATGTTTTATTATCTTAAAAAACATGTATGTATGATTTCATTATAGAACGAGTGGGACCTATATGTCCCTCTAATTAAATTAGAAATGATTTACATCTCATGAGATAAAGATACTAAAAAAGTATACAGGATTCATCCATAATTTGATAAAGTGTGTCCTGATCCATAGGGGGGAAAGGGTGTGTCCAGATATACAATGAGAAATAGCTACGTCCTGATCCATAGTGGGATACAGGTGCATCCAGATCCACTATGGGAAGAAGGTGTAACCTAGACCACTATAAATAAAGGGCTATGAATAGGGATGGTTCTGTCTACCTTCCTATAGGTGTTCCCCCCATGAATTTTCCTAATATGTCTTGGCAATGAGCCTTCAATTATAGGGAATGATTTAATATGATTATAAATTAACCTGATTACATGTTCACAATATTATGAATGGACCTGGATACATGTCCATAAGATTATGTGAGGGATTAATGTCATGTATTTAATGTAATGTGGGAATTTGTATCTATTAAAAAATGTTCACAATGTTATAAGCTGATGTTTATTCAAAAAATATATTTATTATTCCAATTTTATGCATTTATTTCTTATAATCTTGATTCCATTATGATTCTTGTCTTCTGAACTCCCAATCTATATTACTTGACTCGTGACTATGATCTTTGATATGAAGGGTATGATCTTCAAATTTTATGATCATGTCCTCATACCCTTATGCTCATGAGTATTCTAACATATTCTTTTTTACCATTACTAATCATCTATGCTCAACCTTTATTATTTTTCCGTTCCTAGGGTTATGAAGAATGTTTTTAAGTAAGAGTACAAAAAGGTGAAGATCTATATGGGCTATTCTGAAGATATTTCACCAAATTAGAATAATCTATTCCTATTTTCCATGTACAGTAAACTATTATGGTTATTAGGCATGTATTTTTATACTGTGACAAATATTCATAATAAAGGATGTAATATGCATATAAGAAAATCACAGGTCACGATAATTTACCTATTATTTCATTTTTACCTCTTTATATTTGATATGATATATGATACTTGATTTTTCTACTTTAATGTGTGTGATATTCTTTGAAACTGGTTTATTTCGAAATTTTAAAAATGGTATTTCTGTACCATATTATATATATATATATATAATATACTATCATTCCTTATTTTCTATAATGTTGATTATTGATTTTATTTTTGTAAAAATACTTTTTATAAAACACCTTGGTGGGATCATACTAAGAATATTTTTCTCACACCCGACACACCTATTCTACGACTCATAAACCTTGTTATATCATTCAATACGGTGAAAATAAAGGTGGAATAATGAGATGGTGAGGTTTTTGTCAATTGTTTCTGGATAGATTATGGTGATATTGTGGGAGTTTTCCCAAGATATCACATGGGTTAGCTATTTCGGTTTTAGTTGTCCTTTGCTATTGGACTTGTATCTTGATCATTGTTTATCTACTATTATGTTATATCGCTTTTTTGGTTTCCATTCTTCTATGATATGTATTTAATATTTTAATCATACATTGTTTGTTACTTTTGTGTATATATATGTCATGTTTTATAATTTAGGTTGGTTGAAAAAATTCTCTATTATTGTCACTAATACTCAAGTGTTGATCACCGACCTTTGTGGATCAGGAACACCCTTCAAGTATGTGTCAGGTGGGGTTGCGTACTGGGTTGTGATATTATCTTGGTAATTTTACCATATTTTTGTATTTAAGGTCATAATTATCAATTTTGGGATTTTAGTAGTCTGGAGATAGGATTATCAAGACATGAGAGGTAGGTTGTGGTGGTTTTTGGCCACCTCTTGTCGTGATAAGACTCATATCACCTTCAGATGTTGGGATGTAGGTATCGTATTTTATATTCATGATATTAGTCTCAGTTTATGATTACGGTTTTCTATTTTGAGTTGAGACTATCCCATTGTTTGATCATCTCTTCTATTTCTGTGTGTTGTGGTTTGCCTCAATGTAGTATCCCACTAGTTTCTTAGGAGAGTGTAACGGATTCTCCTGAAGGAAATATTCATTTAGATCATAATCATTTCAATGTTATCATGTCAATATTTTGTGTTGTTGACCAAAATATACTACAAGTCCAAAACAAATTTATTAACGCACAAAAAGGAGTTAGAGGAGAAATAGATCGATCATGGGAGTTCTTACATGAGAATCCACCATTATTTCAGTGTACTTGTGACCCCCATGACATGGAGGGATGGCTAGAAAAAAATTATCATATCATTGAATATATGGATATATATGATAATATCAAGGTTATGTCTGCAGATTTCAAAATTGAGGGTCCAGTAAGAAATTATGGGATTTTATGGTATTAGTGGATAGACACATGATATTAGACAGGAAGGGTTTCAAGACCAAATTATTTTGGTAGTTTCATCTATAGTAACTATTGATAGTGAAGTCTCTATAGTTCCTATAATTATAGTAGGGAATGCATTTGGTGTCATCATACACCAATCAGTTTGTGAAGTTGGTTCATTTTATCTAGAGGTAGTAAAGACTATCCATATAAAGACTCTGAAGTACCTACAAGGTTTGTGTCTGAATATTATATCATAATTATTTATACTGAATCTTTTTAAATATGGAGAGAGAGTAGTCAAGGAAATGATAGAAGATATGGATGTTTCAAAAATGGTTGGTTATTATACCCATTCTCTTCCTCCCAGTGGTAGCTTCAGTGGCGTGTAGGTGAGGAAGAAGAAGTTCCATTATCATCACATGAGTGGTGGGGGTGGTTCTCAGCAAAAAACCCCTTTTCACCTTCAATTATAGCCAATAGTTTTATTTTGACTTTCTATCAGTGTGGAATGGTTTGGCATGAATATTGTTCATGTTCCACACCTGTAAAGATGTGTAATAGTTGTGGCATCAATGGAAATATGATGTGATTCTATTTGGATATGTCTACACCTCATTATGATCAATGACTGTTGGCCCTAAAGGATACTATAGTGCTATAAGATTCCTCAAAGTCAACAGGGCTCCTGCCATAGGTCTCTTGAGTGAATCACCTTTACATAATGGATTAGTTTCTAGAGGAGGTATATGTGGGCCCAACAATAGTTCTAGGAACTATATTTATTGCAACTTAAATAGAGAAAAATTTTTTTATATAGGTTAATCCTAATCATTTATATTTTCCCATTTTTTTGGATATGATTAAAATTAAAATGGAAATCATGTACACTTTAATGGAGTTAGAAAAAACTCTTGGAAAGAAGAAAGTGAAGGGGTTTAAGTTTCCTTTTTGTTCGCAGTTAATATCCGATGAAGAGTTAGTCTTGAATTTCCTTATTCCTAATCTAGTTGTATTCAATTTCATCATTTTTATGGGTTAGATTATCTCTTGTCATAATAATTTTTATTGTTAATATCAGTGTGTCTCATTCCATTTGTATATGATGAGCTCTTGGGTGTCTTAGAGAATGTTGGATGTAAGGTCCGGTCAAGGAAGACCTTCCCACCACAATTTTAGGATTTCATTGTCTGTTATTGTAGTTCATCCCAATGATGTTTTTGTTGTGGGTAATATTTGTTTGGAATTTAGGGAATTTCACGGTGCTTTCCAAGAATATTTATCTAGCCTTCCTCCAAAGTGGGATGTCAAGTTTATGATTATTCTGGTTTTAGATATATAATTGATCTTGGTACCCTATTATCCTATGTGTCAATGTATGTTAAAGAGATCAATAATAAGTTGGATGATATATTGATGAAAGGTTTTGTTTGACTTAGTGTTACACCATTGGAAACCCACATTATATATTCCAAGAAGGCTTATGGTTCACTTTGTTTGTGTGCATACTATTGGAAGTTAAACTAAGTAACAATTAATAATATGTTATTTTGACCTTTGTGGATGATTTGTTTGACCAGTTAAATGGGAAAGTGTGGGTTTTAAAGATAAATACTGGGATAGGTTATAATTAGCTCATATTTTATGAGTTTGATATATTGAAGATGGCCTTTAGGTGCAGATATGGCCATTACAAATATCTTATGATTCCATTTTACCAACTAACACTCATGCAATTTTTACATCATTAATGAATTAGATATTCCATGAGTATCACTACAAATTCATGCTAGTGTTTATGGAGGATAATTTTTTTATTCATGTACTGAGTGTGAGCATGATCACCATTTGAGTTTGTTTTTGTAAATCCTAAGGACTCCCAATTTGTATGGAATGGTTTTGAAATGTTGTTTATGGATCCATGAAGTGATGTTGTATGGGTACATGATTTATGATAATGGATTGTCTGTTGATCATAAGAATGTGAAGCTTTATTTATCATGGAATTATCCACGAAACATCTTTGATATTCATAGATTTTTTACTATTACTAGGTACTACAAATAGTTTTTCAAGGATTTTTTGAAGTTGTCATTTCCTTTGACTACTATTTCCGAAAAATAGGTGAAATTAATAAAGGGTAGAAAGTGTAAATCTTATTCCAATGAACTAAAATGACTTTTGATAACATCTATTATTCTTATCTTACCTAAACCCAGTAAGAGGAATTTAGTTTTCTATGATGCTTATGTTGATGTTTTGGGTTGCATGTGTTTGTAGGATAATCATGTGTTGTCTTATGGATCTCGCTAGCTTTGAATGCATGAGAATAAATACCCCACTCATGAATTTATGTTTTCCATAGTTATACATGTGGTTAAATGTTGGAGTAACTATCTTTTTTGGGGTGAGGTTCTCAATATTTTTGAACAATAAGTGTATGAGCTAAATATTTTATAAAAAATAATTGAATCTAAGATAGAGATGGTATATGGTGTATATTATAAAACTTGAATTCAATATCACCTACACCCTTGGGAAGGAGAATATCATTGAAGAAACCATTAGTATAAATTTACCATCACATGATACTCAGTATTCAAAGTAGGATTGGAACCATGCGGGGATCTTCACTCAGTTTCACCAATACATTCATGAGGAAATTTTAGGTATATTTTTGAAGAATGTCCAGTTATCATCATATCTTCTAGAGTCTATTCTATTGAATATATAGTAGTATGTTAAATTCATGGGAATTAAAGAAACCCTATATGACAGGGAGACATTTCTGGGTAGTATCTCCCTTATGATGGTATTCTATATTTTGGGGAACAGTTTAGCATCCTAGAATATGTGAGAAGTTATGTTTTTATTTACAGAAATATCTATCCATTTCTCATTCATATTTTATCTATAGAGATGTATTAAGATATGATACTATGAATATGGTGGCTGGGTATTAAGCGTGAAATTTCTAATTATGTTTCCCTATACAACACATGCTTATAAGTAAAGAAAGTGCCTCTAAAACCCTATGGTTTTCTCTATCATCATCTTTTTATTTTTGGGAAATGGTAATAGGTGTCCATGAACATTATTGTTAGATTACCATCTACTAACCAAGGTAGTAATTCTCTCCTAGTAGTGACTGTTTAGTTGAAAAAGTCAGTTCAATTAATTATGATCAGGGACACCACTGATCTTGATAAACTAGGTATGATGTATTCACAAGAGGATGTGAGGTTACTTGGGGTTACCTCTATTATTGTTTTGGATAGGGATCCAATGATTACCACATTGTTCTGTAAGAGTCTCTAAAGGGTGATGGGGAATCAGTTTAGGTTGATTATATCTTACATCTACTTAAAACTGGTAAGGTGGAGCTACTATTTAGATCCTGGAGGGTGTACTCTATGTCTATGTCTTATATTTTGGTGGATCATTAGATATCAAAATTGGACAAGTTGAGTTTGTTTATATCAAAAGATATTAATTCTTTGTTAGAACCCATCCCTTTGATCATTTTTATAGTCACCCATGTAGGAAACATATTTTATGGGAAGAAGTGGGTGAGGCCACTTTGGTAGGTCTAAGTCTCATTTAGGAGACATTAGTGGGTATTCAAGATATACATAATCTTATGGTTATTTCTTAGAGTCATAAAAAAACATATGAGGTTATTTAGTTTCTTAATTTGGTGTTTTCCATTAGTGATATGATTTTATGAAAACCATCTCATCAGTTAGGTCATTGTATTCTTTTAAAATAGGGAAAGTTCTCTCTAAGATATGTTTGACAATTTGAGGTCACTATGAGGCTTTGAAAAGATTATTATTGATTATAATTTCTAGTTCATTAGATGGGTATTCATGTTTTTTGCACTTATTTTAGCTCAGGGAGTAACATATTTGAGAATAAATTTAGTGGGATCAAGATGTTTCTATTATAGAGAAACTAGTGGGAATCATTGACCCTCGTATGAAAGACTTTAATGGGAAGTTGATTCTATTGGTCAGAGTATTTTGGAGACATGGATTAGATACTCATTAGACATAGGTTCACAAGTTGTCGATGTGGGCATAATGTACCTACATCGTTTTAGGCACCATTGTTCCACATGACTTACTAGGGATATAAAGTCATATGGTAGTGTGATTATAGAATTACATTCCTTTTTTTCATGTATTTCTCATCTATATTTTCATGTACCTCATTTTTTGGGTGAATTTTGGGACATCCAATGATAGAGAATATTTTTAGGGTAAATTACTAATGTTTTGGGATTTATGTTTGGTTAAATTAATGTATTCTGGATATAAATTTGAAAAATGATTAAAGAGATGTTCTTTAGGGTTCGGATTGACCTAAGGGGTTTTCCAAGTTTTTCCATAGAATATTTCTTCTGGTTATTTTCATATATAGAAATGGTTAAACAACATGAAAATTTTCTTTGATAATGTTGTGAACTATTGAAGAGCATGAAAATTTTACACGATGTGAAAATGGTTCATATCCTAAAATGTTTGGACCATGTTTTTTGTAATTGAGGACATGGATTTTTGGGTGTATATGATTTCTATGGATTTTACATCATGAACTAAAGATTAATTTCATGTAATGTGCACTTCTTATAGGGTTTTATGAACTTCACATCTAATTATTTTCAATTCAATGTGAAGTCTCCTCTATCAAATCCTAGGATCTCTCCTAGGTGATTTTCGAGATATCCTCTCTTTCTAGATCATTTTGATTACCAATTGATCTTCATTGTAGTTACAATTATTCTCTCCAGATATGTGAAATTTCTTATTAATCATTGTTGTTGGACACAGTATCACCATTGTGCTAAATTTTTAGATCCTTTGGTGTTGTGGTGTTTATCATCCATGATCGTTTCTAGATCTATTATATGATCTTCCTATAGAGGATAAACATAAAATTTTTTGGGGTGCAGTGTGTGAGTTTTATGAGGTATGTGTTGTTTTAACTTACTTTTTGAACATTTTTCCTGTTGAGTTGATTAGAATATGGAAGGATTTATTCTCAATCCTCTGTTGTTTTCATTGCATTCTTCCATGTTGGTGGATCTGATTACCTGAAGTTTTCATCCAAAGATTGAATTATACTGGTCACATCATGTGTTGTTTTGATGTAAAAATTATTAATACACATTAAAAATGACTTATGAATCATTTTCATTAATTATCAAGATAATTAGATAATGTTTTCTCTATTTTCACTTAGTGACACACTTTTTGAACTAAAATGTCAATCTTAAATAGTTAACAAACACTTTGAGTTATACCAGGAACTGTGTATCAAATTGATGTTTAGTCAATTAACAAATGAAAAAAATGACTTAAGGATCATTTTCTTAAATTATTAAAATTATCTGAATGAGTTTGATCAGTTTTGAGAACTTCATATTTTTTTTTCAATAAAATTAATGTCATTTTTAAATAAAAATAAACACTTAGAGTCATACCGGTCACACTAGGAATAAAATTAATGTTTTGATGATTACTACATGTCTAAAATGAATTATATATAATTTCTCTAATATGTCCAAACAATATGAATTAGTTTGCTCAATTATGAGTTTTTAAATTGTCATTGTTTTTAAAATTTATGTAAATTTTAACTAAAAATTCAAACATAGAGATTATACCTGTCCCATCGTGAGTCAGATTGATGTTTGAAAGATTCTTATGCATCCTGAATGACATATGGATCATTTTAATAACATATCACAATAATCCAAATGATTTTTCTTAGTTTTAGGAATGCCACTTGTGTTTTTTTACCAAAATTAATTTCAATTTTAAATAAAAAGACCCACTTGGAGTCATACCGGTCACACCGTGTATCCGATTGTAGTGAAACTGATTCCTACATGTTGAAAATGACATACAAATTGTTTTCAAAAAGTTTAAAAATAATATGGTTGTTTTTTTCATAGTTTTGAGTTTTTGATGTGTGTATTGAAATAAAATGTAAATTATAAACTAAAAAAATACAGTTGAGTCATAATAATTTCACTATCTATCATATTGGGGTGTAAATAATTAAGTATGATATGTACTATTTACATTCAACTATCTACAAAAAGCTACAATATAGAGAATATGTTGCATTTAGATAGAAGAGTAAACCCCATGATTCCTAAAACAACTCATCCAAAAGCACCATGTTCACTCATTTCTGGATTATTATAGATAATTGAATGAAAAACATGAATTCCTAAAAGATCTGTGTAAAAGAACAATCACTAGTTAAAAATGATAATGAAATAAACATAAAAATACTATATAAAATTGTGACAAAATTCACTAAATAAATTGTAGTAATTCGCCTTTTCTGATGTTAGTATACATTCTTGACCCATTTCTTTATTTCAATTATCTTAGTTGCAACCACAATGTCAAATATCTCTTGAGTATGAGTAGATTCAAACAAACCATACCAAATTAAGAAAAATAATCCACTTATATAATAAAAAATCTTATGTCAATAATAATATAAAGAAATAAATTAACCATAAATATTAAAAAATAAATTACTAAAATATGAATTTTAAACCAAAAACACAAAATTTGAGTCATACTGGGTACACCATGTATTGGATTGAGGTATGGTTGATTCCCCTATTTATTTTTATCATACAGTGCATAATCCTAGTATAGGAGTTAATCATCCTTGTTGATGAAGACATTTCTTCATGATCTACGTAAAAATTAAAAATATTTATCAGATAAAATTTTGATGAAATTAACTTAAAAAATTAGATAATGTGATGATAAAATAAACTATATAAGTAGTAGGTAGTTGAATCTTCATGATATATGTTTACATTATGACACAAGGTATGCCACCCAGTCAATACAAAAAAAATATATTTTTCTTATGAATATGAGGACTTTCAACAATCATGGTAGTACTAGAAAAATATAAAAATATATAGGATTAATAAATATTTTAAATGTAATAGTAATTATATTGAAAAATACCTCTTTGGAGATGATAGTTTGTTGATGGTATATGATATATATCATAAATATGAAAAAATAATAACAAAATTATATTCCATTGGTTTATTTTGAAAACTGTAAAAAAATTGAGAAAATAAGATTTTTTTTGATATGTGTTTTGATAGTGAAATATTATTATATATAACCTAATACTTATCCCCTTGTATAAGTCAAATGGCTTCCTATATGTATAGACTATCATCATAGCATGATTTTGATGATATTTAATCACCTCTCTATCAGTAACTAATTATCATTAATACATAATATAAAATATGAAACATGATGTTTAGTTGTAAAATGTTAGATGTAGTGCATTAGAAATTGAGAAACTTCATCACATGTGGTCGTTTTGTTGGTTATCCATGCATTGAATCTAAAAAATAGGTCATAGAGTATTCAAATTGACTGCAATGAGTATCCAATGTTTCCTAAAAATGAAAAAAATGAATATGTAATGGAATGAATTGAAATATATTTTTTATGATGAAATTGAAGAGAATTACCCCTACATCTTTAGCAATAGAAGAGTTTTTCATTTCTATGTTTTCTATTAAATGTTATAGCTAGTTTTTACAATATTTATTCAATATAATATGAATCCAAAGAGTTTAGTTGTGTAGATGTGGTGTGAGGGATAATTAGTACATATTAATATTGATAAAGGTTTCCCTTAAAATAGTATTAATATAGATGCTGAAAAAAATAAAAATTATATTAATTTATAATTAACAAAGTAGATAAACTATTGGAAAAACTAATCATGAAAACACACATCATTTATACATTTACTTCTGAGACTCCTATATAGTTATACTTGAGGATTTTATTTACATGATCAAGAGAAATATAGTATCTAATTGATTATCCATATATTTTTTTGTTTAAAATAATCTACAACATTTCTACCATTTCGTAACATTGTATCCACATGAACCTTCAATGTTAATAAATGATGATATTTAATGGGTGGGTTTACAGTGCTTTATGAAGATATTTTCGATTGGTCTGTTGATCTTTTAGATCATTTCAATTTGACCTTTCATTTCACCCATTTCCAATGTTTGTATATAATAATATTCTCCAGGTTATACCTTTATCATTAATTTTTAATGATTTTTCATGAAAAAGTAAATTCAAATTAAATACCTTTTTGTGTACATGTTTTTTAAAATATATGACATCCATTCCCTGAATGTTCTAATTTATTGATCGACTGTATGAATATCTGTATCATCAAGTGGAACAAGTAGCTCAGTGCTTAGCTCATTAGCTATGCTAATCCCCACTCTCACATGAACTATTAGAAGTAGTATGTTATATAGAGTATCTTATTAGATATTGAACATGGTATCCCTAACTACAAGGTGATGCATGGGTATTGATAAATATAAATTAAAATCATTTTAACCATGTACAATATCAGTACATGAAAGGTATCAATGCCTTCATGACTTACATTCCACAAAAACAATTATGATAATATTGATTACCACATCTAGGAAATATCATTGTGGGGAATGGATCAACTCATATTTGGTGGGGGGTGGGTATTCACATAGTTTTTGTACTTTATTTGATTCTTCAATATTCCCTATCTCTATAACATTTTCTATAAAATCATTCTGCTAATGACATTTTCTTTCAGGAGAAGATAATCATGCATATGTCTCTTCCTATTGTTTTTCTTTATCCCCTTCATTATTTTTCTCAAAATATGTTTGTGGTCTCAACCCAAAACTCACACCTATGATGCATCCATACTATTTTGGAAACTTTAAGGCCATTGATAGTGGTTGTTCATCCATTATAGGTGATGATTATTCTTATGTCTATGTTAGAAAAAATATATAATAAAATAAGTAATAATTTTTAATTAATACTGATTTAAAGAAAAACCAATTTTCATTATGTCATACTTACACATGATTTCCACACATTTTGTGTATTTAAATCTATTATAATCCCATATTTCTTTACACGTCACTCCTTCCGTAGAACATGACATGGTATTTAAGTGAATTTGGATTTAAATTCATCAATATGTATATAAATAGAGGAATAATATTTTGTTGTTTCTTCATGTCACATAAAAGTACTGTGATAGATTTTAAATATGTACAAATTATTTTTGAAGTGAAGCATACCCCATTCTTACTTTATGATAGGGGTACATAGGATTTTCTACTAGTTTCTCATTTTTATCACACAGTTTCTATTTCATACATTAGAAATTATTAATCAAAGTTATTAATAAAGATATTATCAAAAAATGTATTAAAATCCATAATATATATTAAAATATGTCTCCTCACAACATCCAGTAAATAAATCTCATGATTTTTGGCTTATAAAGTGTTGCATACATTTGTATGGGTGCAAGTTTATTTTCCTTTTAACAACTTTGAGGTGAATTTTTCTGAATCATTCACCGAGGCGTGCATCCGTCTATAAGGACAGACTAGATGTTTCCCCACATTCCCACTTTCCAAAGGCAGGAGACATCCTTCTACTATTCTAGGACATTTTCTCTATGATCAAAACAGAATGATGGGATGTTGGTCTCTCCTTTCGTGGATTCATCCTTAGAATTAATTTCCTAGTCCAGGTCTCCCTCATAGATTTAAGACATTGTTTGTGAAACTCTTCTTGGTACCATATCTCTATGGATGCTGGTTAATTACGTTGCTTCTGTCTGGACATTCCAAAGGGTCCAGTCGGGGTAGAAACCTTCCTTCTGGAGAGTATTCATGTTAGGCATTGCTGGCATGTTTGGGCACTAGAACACTAGTAAATATTGATTTATTTCCCTTATAATAGGGTTTCTCTAGGGCACAGAATCTTGAGGCACCCCACATCAAGTGAGGGGAATTATATGCCATGGGTATGTCCCTGAAGTTTTCCATAGCTTCCTATGTTTAACACAGGGTGTGTCGTGAGTATAATGTCTAGTAGAGATGGATAAGACCGATCAAAACACTGATGGGAGTGGATCATATTGGAATATACTTAAAAGGGATCACCTAGAAGGTTTACCAGATGAGAGGACTGTAACAGGTAATGAGGACATATCTGGGGTGGTGTATCCCATAAAGGAAAGATATCACACCATCAAGGCTGATCTGGACACCACTAAGGGTAAATCAGGGAAAATGAACCCTATGAAGGGGGGCACCAAGTTTTACTATTTGCTGGGAATGAACCCTAGGGAGGTTTCCTAAGTACCATGTGTAGATGATATGGATCAAAACCCAAGTATTTCGAATGGGTGAGTCATAGGATTAGGTTATACATAGAGGACAATGACCTGAAGGCATGCCGAGGCTTACACATGTTTAGCGGCCCACCGTAAGATGGACACTCTTGGTTGGATGATTATGGATTGTCTAGGGCTTATATGTGGTTAGTTGTCTAGGTGCCGCACAGATCTATGATTGTATGGATGACAAGATCTCACCGGTATGTGGTGGACCGGGTAAGAATTAGAATGAATGATGCATGGTTGGACAAAGTGGATGGGAGGAATGGGGTGGAACTGACATGAAGACGACGATGATGTTGGGATGGAACCTTAGAGAGGATTCCTACATATCCCCGTGGGGGGAATCAAAGTCCACATACTTCTATGGGGTGATGGGACACCTGAGGAGGTGGCCCATGAGAATGGATGCATGGATTGGGACTGAAGGAAGTAGAACCTTCGGGTTGGGCCAAAGGTCAGATTCTGAGGGAAACACCGAACACTACAACTCATTTCGGGTTGGGTGTAAAAAATGGGACTGGGGTGTGAAATTCCATTCCACGTGCACAAAATCATGGATCCAATCCTATAAATACCAAAGGGACCCACACTCTTCATTCCAGATTTCTCACGCAATAGGCCCACAAGCTCCCGCACACGAAATTCCTGCCGATTTGTGAAAACATCTACTCGGTTGGTCACTCATTTATGCATGTCAGTTGTTATTTCCATGAAACATCTGGTTTTTTGCACAAAGCATGAACTTTTCGTGCAAAACCCAACATTTTCACGAAAACTGGTATATTTCACATAGCTACCTTTAACAATTTATTCTTTTTTTATGCACTGAACCCTTTTATTTTGTGTATGAAGCTTCTGAATTTCGGTATTCACTCAAGTGGCCACTGGACATGCTGACACTAAGAGGGAGGCTTCCCATGCCACATGGAGGTCTAATATAATAAAAAATCCTTAGAAGTTTTGGGCAGGGACAATTATATCTGATAAATAGATGCTTCTTGGTATGTAGACTCAGGCTCAGAAAGACTATGTGTTGTGCGGTAACCTGCCAAAATTGAACTTTGGAATTTTAGATGAAGTTCTAATATTAGGCTTTGAAAATGATATTCCATGATTGTGGGTGAGACATGGGGATGATCTTACATGGTATAATATCACAAATGATGGATTCCCAATTAGGGAAACCACACATATAGCCATTTACATCCTGAATGAAAAGACCATGATAGTTACGAGGAGTGATCTAGCTGCTGAGGATTCTACAGCCCATTATGCAAGTACTTTTAGCAGCGGTATTATTGACAAGACCAAAGGCTGAGAAGAAGAATAGGACCTATGGTCTAGGGTGAAATTTCACCAATGATTGGGAATGTTAATATGGGGTACACCAAACATGTGAGCAGTTTGGAGCGGAGCTGCAATACATTGGTTTGTTTGAGGCTGTGTGGAGATCCCAATTCCATTTCTACTATCAATAAGAGATAGTTCCAGAGCTTCTTAGTCAATGGTCTCCTGATAACAACACCTTCCATCTCCACCATGGGGAGGTCAGTATCATCCTTTGGGACGTCCATTGTATTGGAGGCATCCCTCTAGAGGGATATCAGTTAATGAGTTTTTTCTAAATTAAATACCTAGGGAGGCAGGTCTCCGACTCCTGTTCTGACATGGCATCTATTATATATGGAAAAGTAGAGGCTCAGGATCAAGGAACATTAAAAATACAATGCTGACCCAAAGTGGTTAATCTTTTTTATATCGAAAGATAATAATATGAAGATTCTAGCACGAAGAAAGCGAGGCCTGACCGTGTCATAGAGAGGTAAAAGTGGGTCCTATTGGTTGGTCTTAGAGAAAGGTGAATATCAATCCTAGGGATTTACTGTGAATGAAATCAAAGACATAAATATCCGGTATACCAGATTTATGGTTGTGTTTCTCAATGGATGACTGCTGACAGTGAGGGACATGAGGATGGGAGTCCATCCTAGGATGCTAGTGATGGATGGTATCATGGAAACCAATCATAGGTTAAACCTGGGGGTGCCCATGCTAACCCAACTATATGTGATTCTGGGAAGAGGAGGCAGACCCAAGAGGATCTAGGGCCCCTTCCAAATTCATCATGGTTGGACACCAACTCACTGTGGCATATATGATATCCCGAATAACATTCATCCCCCAGGTTTCATCCTACAACTATCTTTATTTAACATTGTAAAGATTAATCCACTGATTCTTAATAAATTAGGGATAAATATTTAGATTGTAAATCATGCTAACTTTATTTTTAGCCCATTCCAAACATCATCTGGTCAGATGGTGGATGAAGGGAGAGGCCCAATAGAATAGAGGGAGTAATTATAAAGTATTATAGGTGGGGTATTGGTAGCCCATATCAACAAGAAGATATTTTGTAAAACCTACGTGCCATCAAGGTTCTCTAGGAAGTTTAGTGGATGTCCAAAAAGACATATACAGAGGCCCAAGAATAGAATCATCCTTGTATCCTTCTCCAATTTTTTCTAATTTTCAGAACCTCTTGATTTGTTGAGATAATTATTCTTCCCCTTCCGAAGTCAATGATGGCCTCTCAAAAAATTATGCTTAATATTGGGTGGAAATATTTCTGGAGGTGGTTTTGTGGAAACACATCCATAATATCAAAGCATAAAGCGCAAAATCTAGATCACAAGTGAGCAAGAAAAGTATTCATGGGGACGTAAGGCCAGGGACAAGTCAAGCAGCTGGGGAAACATAGGTTGGATACCTTGGTATCCAGAGCAACATGTGGTGTGGCTAAGCCACCATTGAGAGGGAGGGGGTTTGGTGAACCAGCTCACAGGGCAGTCAGGGAGCTCCCTAGAAAGTAGAAAGGTACATGCTCAAACCTTTTGAAGATGTGGTTTTCCCTACCCTCTAGTCAGCATGGATGTCCTTATAGAAGTTACCTAGCATTGAATCCTTATAGAAACAATTTACAAGGGATGGGATATAATTTACAGAGGTTGGGATCATCTGAATTGATGATAGAGTGAGCTTTCATCGACAACACTCACATCTGACGGTTATGAATGTATATGCATGCTAGCAGGGACATTGTGAGGAACCACACCTTTTGGTGAATGTGTTCCTCATCCATAAGCATGATATGGAAAATCTATCATCTGATGATAAATATGGTTATGAGTAGGAGGAAGAAGAATAAGGAGAAGGAGATGAAGGAGGAGGGGAAGAAAGAGGAGAAAAAGAAGGGGATTCTAAAGGTGACGAGCCCTAGGGAATAGTATCCCACCAGAGGAGTCCTGATGAGAGTGGATAGATTTATAAATCTGACAGGAAAATGGATGAACAACTCTAGTTAGGCCTCAATAATTACCGTAATACTTTCTATTTCCATGTTTGGATTCATCAACCAAGCTCTTCTATGTTCAGGTGCACATTAACGCTGGTGATCATTCCCATGAACCTACAAATGGGGGGGGGGACAAGGTGGGAGATAAATCACAACTAGAGTGGATAGGGGAAAGCCAATTGAAGGGGATGAAACATCCACCTTCGGATCCCAATACATCCCTGTATCCTTGAAGAAGAAAACATCTATTATTGAACTGACATGTGTTGGGGGATCTTTTGCGGGGGCAGCTTCGATATCGTCTGAAGCACCAGATGTCACCGCACTAAGCTCTTGTAAGTATCATTTTTTAAATACCCACATTTTTCATCAGGGAACTCAACTAACCATGGTACCACTCCCCTGTACAGTAATCACAATACTGGAGACTTGACAAGCTACTGAATTTAGAGAACATAAGAAAGATTTACCAGTGCTTGTAGAAACTCATGCAGGACAACCCTTCAATCCGATCTAGTTTTGGTTCTTAGTGACCTAAGAGTTGCATTTGTGGGTGACACCACTACCAGAGTGGAGTCATAAGCTCACAGGGGAAAAGCTGTTGAGGCGGGGAAAATCGAAGAGGGCCACATGCTAGAGGAGGGCCCTACAACTGAACTTATAGCTACCTTTCCTAAATAGAAGTATGTAGACCCTGAATGAATAGAATATTCTGACTCAGAAGTAGCTAAGGAAATACAAATTATGCGGCGTAAGGGGTTAAGGTGTATCGAACACTCCCTCAAACATCCAAAGGCCAAATGGATGACCTGTATGGGTTTAATCTACATCGGGTTGTGCTTCTTCTACACTGGAGGGGTGGACGCCTGTCATCTTCATATAAAAATTCATGATTACCTTTTTGAGAGGATGATGGAGAGAATCCAAGATCAATATGTATCCAAGATCTGGGAAAGGTGTGAAAATTTTCAAAAAATTCATGAGTATGAGAAGGATATACAACTTCTGGATGATTAGGTGGGTGAGCATGCCATGTTCATCACGAGACAATCTAAATTTATTCAATGATTTGGAAATCCAACTGGAGGAATCCCGATAGAAAGTGGTGTAGGCGAGCCATCAAATTCTTGATTTCCAAACTGAGTGGGAGAATCTACAAGTTAGAACCAATGTATTTTTTTTCTGTGGATACTAGCAAGTAGAGGAAGCTTAGGGAGTGGGAGGAAACCTTAGAAGCTACACTCTGAAGGGTGGATGAGTTGATGCGGTCCATTGAAGGGGATGATCTATAGGGGTCCTATTTATTAAGAACCCTAGAACACATATTATCTTTTGTTCATGTATTCCATGCCTCATGTATGGAGCTATTATTTCACAATTTTAATGCATCTCAATCATAGTTGTAGAAAATAATAAATGACTAATTCCTAAGCTCATGTGGGTGATACTTGGTGTGAGAAATAGGGGATGACCATATCATTATTATGATTTGATATGAAAATTCCAACCTATATATGGGATTCCGGGGTCTGATTAACCAAATCCGAGTTTCTGAGAAGAAATAGGGAGGCCTAACTGGAGAACAAAGTTCTCAAAATAGTCAAATTGTTGATCTCCCAACGTTCTCTAGTGCACGAGTGGGGTAATGCCAAGGGCATTGGAATCAATCCGAATAGATGGGAGTGGAAAGTGTGAATCATGATACCCAACATTAGATACCCTGTAGATATGGCATAAAAATTAATGATAACTATTGACCATGTATGAAACATAGTATCCTTGTTGAATTAGTCTAAAACGGGGATAAAAAATGAGGGCCGACCATGGACCATATTCGAAACATGAGGTCTAACTCGAAATGTCATCCATTTTCTTTTGACATGTTATCCCAAGATAGTAGGTGAGAAATAGTCTAAGCATCCATACTATTAGGGGGTTTCTTTAGACATCAAAGTGAATTAGGATCCAAATAAAGGGAATGCAAAGCATGAAGGATGGAGTGATGGGTTGTTCGAATGGAGTCCAACACTCTTGAAATTACACCAATGTGATAAAAACATATTAGGTGAGTGAATTGGTTGGATCAGGGATCATACTCATTTATTTAAAGTATCTCTCTAGGGAGAGCCAAGAGTGTCCCACATTTTTACATCATGCCAATGAGGATGACAGACAGGTTGTTTAACATCATACAATGAGGATGGTGCATGAAATAGTTTAATATCATATGAATAGGATGTTGCACATAGTTTTTGTTGAGAAAGTGTTGTTTTCAACAATACGTAATGTTGTTATTTAAAGGGGGAGATTGTTGAGAACAATACTCTATATATTTATCGTAATTTTGATGCTCACAAATACCCTTAATTATTTTCTAATGATTTTATTTTTTAAGAATATTGCAGGAATTTATTATTCATTATATTTTTATTTCTGGATGAAATATTTAGATTCTTGAACAATGAAAATTAATTTCTAAGGTATTCACATTTATCATGTTCTGGAAACATTATTCATGATCAACATATTCGAGATCTGCTTTAGCGCATTCTGGATACACTGTTCATACCCTACGTGGAGAAACGTAGTGTAAGGATGAAATGTGGTGAATAATTTATGAGATAAGAGAAATGTATAGATAATCAACCATACTTTATCGAAAAATTATGAAAAAGAACCCTAAGTTTGGAAGGAAACCTACGTTTGGGATATTAGAAAAGTAGAGAAGGAGAACCATACGTAAGTGTTAAACGTTATGTTTGTTTCACCAAAGTATTGTTCATCAACCTTACTTTTGTAAACAACCATATTTTCTTAGAAAATTATGGATCAAGTATATTTCTTTTGGAAGCTTATAAAAGTATGTACCTTTTATCAACCTTATGTTTGAAGAAATTGACATGAACCTTACATTTGTGATCAACCATACATTGAAAAACTTATGTGTGAAGGCTACATCATAAACCTTATGTTTATGATCTACGTTACATTCAGAGGATGCATACTGCACAACTCCACCTTACATTTGGTGTCAGAGAGTTTAAAGTTGATATTATTTTGCAACGATCAGCAAGTTGATTATTAGGTTGATTTAAAGACGTATATAAAGCTGTTTTTTAGGTGAGACTTTGACTGATTCAAATCCATTTTATCAATGGTTTAAGGATCAAATTAAAAGGATATTTTTATGCCGAGTCTTCAGGGAAGTTACGACTACTCTGTAAATTTAAATGTTTGAATATTGTGAGTCAAAAGAAAACTTTTTTGGATCAAAATTTGTAGGAGAAGTGCTCGTCATTATTATATATGAGCTTATCTGAATAGACAAAAAGGAAGAGAAGGTTTGTAAAAAATCGATCATTCATAAAAAGGAAGAATGACAGAGACTATAAAAAACATAGACCTGTTGATTTAAAAGAGAAACAAAGCTCTGTTTATTGAAGAAGAAGAATCATGATAGAAAATTCACTCATTCTACATTGAAGATCTACTGTGAATCTACTACTATTGAAGTTGTGAATTATATTTATATATTTACTACGACATGATCGACTCAGAATGACTCTTTTATAAAGATTATTATTTACGAAGGTGACGATCCATCTACTGTCAATTGCATGCTGTTGCAATTATAAAGAACATCTGGAAAGTATTTTCAAAGTAAAAAAATCTTTCTTTTCTATTCTTGAGTGACCGACTTTTCGTACTAAGCTGCGTAGGTTATGTGATTGAAAAAGAAGGATTTGTTTTTCCTTAGATTGTAAAGGTGTCAACTGAATGTACTCAGTTGTTGAAAGGTCTGTTGAAATGAGGACCAGATAGTGAAAATCACCAAGATCGTGGAGTAGAGCATTGGTGGAGTGGACTAGGGGCCTTCTATTCCCCAAACCACTATACATCGTGTGTCTCTGCACTTCATATTTCCACTGTATTAATCTATCTGATTAATGATAAAGGACAGAACACAATTTTGTGAAGATTTTTGAAAAGACACAATTCACCCCCCTCTTGTGTATATTTATTATAATTCGATCAATCAATTGGTATCAGAGGATGAGATTTCTGATAACGCCATAAAAAGATGAAAGTTATTATACACAGAGAAATATGACTGATACAAGAGAAGGAATGTCTATGGTCAGAGTACTATACTTCAATAGAGAAAACTATTGATGTTGGAGGTCACAAATGATAATCTATCTAAAAAACCTTGGATACAGAGTATATTCTAAGATTCCAACTCCATATGAAATACTAGAAAAACCTGAAACATGGAGTGAAGATACTAAAGCAGAATATGATATGAACTCAAAGGCAATAAATGATATTATATGTGTTCTAGGACCTGATTAATTTAACAGAGCATCTCAATGCTCGACAACATATGAGATGTGGAAAACTATTGTTGTTGCTTATGAAGGAACTAAAAATATTAGAGAAATGAGATATTCTACTGCTAAGCTTAAATTTGATACATTTATAATGGTTGAGTGTGAAAGTATTACTCAAACGAATGGAATATTAACATAGATTGTCAATAACATAACCGCTTTGGGAGATCCCATTAAACAAGCTGATCAAGCTTTAAAAGTACTGAGGGTACTACCTACAAGATGTAATGGAATCTATGCTACAATCAGACAGTCGGCACTTATAAATGACTTAACCATGAGAGAACTGATTGTAACACTAATTATGTATAAAGGTGAGATGAAAGATGAAGCTAACGAGCATAAAAGTTTTATCAAGAGAGATGACACTGCCTTGAAAGTGTCATCACAGAGAAAAAACAGAAAGATGAAGAAAATTGTAAAAGTGAAATCAGAAAGTTGTGATTTATCAAATTCTAATGTGGAATTGGATCAGCTAACCAAAAAACTCACAAAATTCTATAGAAAGAAGAAGGGATTCAGAAAAACCTTCAAAAAGGATGACAAGGAAGTCAGATGTTATGAATGTATGAAAATGGGGCACATTAGACCTGACTATCCTCAGCTAAAAGAAAACAAGAAAAAAATTCTTTAAAAGAAATGATTATGAGCTTAAAGACAAGAAAGATATGAATGCTACATGGAGTGTATCTAAAGACTCCAGTAGCACTTCTGAATCATACTCAAAGAAGGAAGAAGTAAATCTGAAATCCAACATGTGCTTCATGGTAGAAACAGATGAGGTACAATCTTACTACTCTTCTGACTCTAGTTCTGAATCTAGTTACTCTAATGAAAAAATTGCAGCCTACTGCAATGTGCATGAATAAAAATATTATTCTATTTTTAACAAGCATAAGTCTTTAAATAACATTCATAAGGCTATTTCTGATGAAAGAGATACAATTCTAAAACAATATAAGGAGTTAACTAAATTTTTTGACTCAATTAACTCCAACAATACAGATTATGAATCAAAGATAAAATAACTTCAAACTAAATTGGAAACTTATAAAAATGTATCCCTTGTTGTTACTAAAGCAGAAAATACATGAAATTAAATTCTTGGGAAAAATTTCAATAAAAAGGAAAGATTTGGAATTGGCAGTAAAGGTGAAAAACCCAAGATGTACAAGAATTACTTTCTTCCAAGTGAAAAAGACTAAATTGTAATTACTATGGAACAAGGGGACATATTTCTAAAATACTATTTCTTAAGACAACCCCAAATAAGTGGTATTAAGAAGGATTTTGTATCAAATAGTTTATTTGAATCTTGTGAAATTAGAATAACAAAGTAGGTTTGGATTCCCAGATCTCTGCTGGCTAACACCCCTGGACCCAACAAAATATGGGTACCAAAGAAAATTGTGTAAATGCCTTTGCAGGAAGTAGGTCACAAAAAAAAGTACATATGATATATGGAAAGTGGCTTCTCAAGACATATCAGTGGAAAATCATCAAAATTCACTATAATGACACAAAAAGATGGTGGACTAGTTACATTTGGTGACAATGCCAAAGGGAAGATCATTGGTATTGGAACAGTTGGAGATCCAGAAGTTGTCTTAATCAACAAAGTACTTTATGTAAAAGGATTGAAAAACCATATGATAAGTATCTCTCAACTATGTGATTATGGTTGTGCTGTTGATTTTTCTAACAATTTCTATTCTATTTTCAAAAATAAACTGCTTAAATTTAGACCACCTAGAACTGACAATGGGTATACCCTTGATTGAAATTCCTTGTGTAAACAACAAGTAAACTTCTTAACTGCTAAAGTGAATGAATCGTAGATTATTCATAGGAGACTTGGACATTTTAATATATATGATTTCCATAAATTATATAAGAAACAATTAGTTTTTTATTTTCCTAGTCTTAGATTTTAAAGTAACAGATTCTGTGATGCATGTCATCTTGGAAAGCAACACAAATCATCCTTCAAATCTATTAACAGAATTTCTACATATAAACAACTAGAACTTATCCATATGGATTTGTTTGGACCTTCAAGAGTATAAATCTTGGCTGGTAAATTATATGTATATGTTTTAGTTGATGAATATTCTATATTTACATGGTATTTTCTTTTTAAAATTAAAAAATGAAGCTTTTACTTTATTTGAATGTTTTTGTAAAATTGTTCAAAATTAAAAAGGTTTTTATATAATTTCATTAATAAGCGATCATGGTGGAGAATTTGAGAATCTGGAATTTAATTCCTTCTGCTCAAATATGAGTATTAAACACACCTTCTCTGCACTAAGAACACCTCAAAAAAATGGAATTGTTGAAAGAATAAATAGGACTATTCAGGAAATGGCTAGGACTATGCTAAATGAATACAGTCTTCCTACCTATTTTTAGGCAGGAGCTGTAAGAAAAACCTACTATATAATGAATAGAGTTTTAATTATACCACTTTTGAAAAGGATACCCTATGAACTTTGGAATAACAGAAAACCTAAAGTAAATTACTTTAATGTTTTTGGATGCAAGGTTTATATCTTAAACACCAAGGAAAATCATGGTAAGTTCGATCCAAAATTTGTTGAAGGCATTTTCTTAGGATATTCAGCTACCTCAAAATCTTATAGATTTTATAATAAAAAGTCACGGATTGTTGAAGAATCAGTTCATGTAAAATTTTATGAATCTGATGTCTTTGAGAAAAATACATATCAAACAGATGAATCTGAATCTAATGATAACATAAGACTTGATAACATGAAAAATGATTTTGAAAAATATATAAATGAAATTCGGTCCAGTTCATAAGAACATGATACCAAAGAACCTATGAGTGTACTACCTAGACATTCTAGAACCCTAAGGAATCACTCTTCAGAAACAATAATAGGTGAATTAGACATAAGAATAAAAACTAGAAGAAATATAGGGAATCTTGTAGAATTATCTGACTTTCTATCCCAATTAGAACCCAGGTCTATAGAAGAATCTTTAGCTGATGAAATCTAGATGATAGAAATGCAATAAGAATTAAACCAGTTCAAAATAAATGAAGTCTGGGAATTAGTTGAAAGATTACAGAATTATCCAGTGATAGGAACCAAATGGGTCTTTAGAAATAAGCAAGATGACCAAGGAATAATAACTAGAAATAAAGCAAGACTTGCAGCAAAAGGATATAATCAGGAAGAAGGTATAGATTATGATGAGAACATTGCACCTGTATCTAGATTAGAAGCCATTAGAATCCTTTTAGCCTATGCATCTCATATGAACTTTAAATTATTTCAGATGGATGTTAAGTCTGCCTTTCTAAATGGTTATTTAATGGAGTAAGTTTATGTTGAGAAACCTCATGGTTTTGAAAATTCTTAAAAACCATATTCTGTTTTTAAACTTACTAAAGCTCTTTATGGCCTTAAAAAAGAACCTAAAGCTTGGTATGAAATATTAAGTTATTTTCTATTGAAAAATTATTTTAATGTTGGAATGGAAGATCCAACACTTTTTAAGAAAATTTTAAATACTAATATTTTATTTGTTCAAATTTATGTTGATGATGTAATTTTTGGATCAACTAATAAATCCCTTTTTCACGAGTTTTCAAAATTATTGCAAAAAGAATTTGAAATGATCATGATGAGATAATTAAATTTATTTTTAGGACTTCAAAATTATCAAAAATATTTTGGAAATGTTTTGAATAAAAGAAAATACATTACTAATTTATTAAAGAAATTTGGACTTGAAAACATCAAGACATATACAAATGTTATGTGTACTAATATAAAACTTGATTTGGATGAAATTGGCAAATAAGTTGAAAACAAGTTATATAGAGGTATGATTGGTAGTTTATTATATCTTACTGCTAGTAGGCCAGATATAATATATTCAGTATGTCTTTGTGCAAGATTTCAATCAAATCCTAATGAATCTCATTTAACTGCTGTTAAAAGAATTTGTAGATATTTAAAAGGAACTGTTTTTCAATCTCTTCTTTATCCCAAAAATTATGATTTTAATTTGATTTAATATTTAGATGCAGACTTTGAGAGTTGTAGATTAGAAAGGAAAATCACTTTGGGTACTTTTCACTTTTTAGGGAAATCCATAGTGTCATGGTCAAGTAAGAAACAACATTCAGTTGTCTTGTCATCAGCTCAGGAAAAATATGTTTCTGCTGGCAGTTGATGTGTATAAGTGTTGTGGATGAAAAACAATCTTATGGAATTTGGAATAAATTTTAATAATACGCCTATTTTATGTGATAATACTAGTTCTATAAATATTTTAAAAATTATTATTAATCATTATAGAACTACGCATATTGATATCAGACATCATTTTCTAAGTGATCATCTTCTTAAAAAGGATATATCATTCGAATTTGTATGCACTGAAATTAAATTAGATGATATTTTTACTAAACCACTTCCCACTGAAAGGTTTGATTTTATTAAGGGGGAGTTAGGTTTATTTAATTTTAAATAAAGATTTATTTTACTATGCTATTTATTTATTTTAACAATGTTTAAAATGATTTAGTTATTTGTTTTTCAAACAGAATAAGTTTTTTTCCCTTCTTTTCCCTGCGTAATCAATTTTATTTATATTTAAAAACTTTGTAATGATTAATGAAAACACGGGAATCAAGGATGTAATAAACCTTTTGAATTATGAACCGTTTCATTTCCACCAAAACCCTTTCAAACCCGCGAAACCACACCACTTCTTGTCAACCCTAATCTTCGAATCTCTGAAACCTTAACCTTAAAACCTTCAAAGGTTATCCAAAAAATGGAAAAGACTAAGAGATATGATGAGGCCATGACCAACAATGCCATGAAACAACACTCATAAGGAATTAAAATATTACAGGGAAAGGTGATTGATCTAGAATGGCTATTTCAGACGAACTTGTTGTTAAAACAAGAACTGTCATGTCAGAATCTTGAACATACCTTTAATAGTGAGACTACAGAATTTTTGTATGAGGTAGAACTTTTATATTTCTTTAAAACTATTCAATTCAGTTTGGGAGATCATTCTGACACCATGCTGGCTAAGATAGAGGATAAGTATTTTTTGATCTCTTTAGTTGAAATTAGTCAGATACTGAGCTTCCCTCATGAGGGAGTGTTTCATTTTGATTTGAAAAATATTGGAGATTCTGTGCATAAATCTGAAGACATTATGTATTTTCTGTTTGGCTCTACTAACATAAAAAAAATGTTCGTTATGGATTTGGAACCAGATCAGAATATTCTTGAGAAATTTGTACAAACAAGGATATCACCAAGAATGTCAGAGATGGAAACGATATTGTATGCCAACATGTAAATAATGTAACTTCTACTTAGTGATATAAAATTAAATTTTCCTAGGTACATGGTGAGGTAGCTGAGTTACTGCTATCATAGTGAAGCCAGAATGAATTTCTACCCTTTTGGTATATTTATTTACAAACTTTTGTCCAAAAAGGATGTGGTGAGACTGGTGGATGCCAGAGTAAGATTTCATTACAGTAATGTTTTCAATTCTGTAACTTTAATGAAAATTGGCTATTTCTGGAGCACATTAAAAGGGAAAATTTTTCCAATAGGAGTAGAGGAAGAAGAATATAGTGCTCAAGCTTATTCTGCTAAGTCCAAAGAGGGACAAGATGAATCGAGAGCAAGCACTACTGAAAGAAGAATAAGATTTGAAAATGAAGACACTCAAGAAGAAATATGTTAGGAGGGCCTTCAGACTCAAAGTAAAAGAACTATTAATGAGGAACTTGTTTCATTTGTACTAACAACAAGGGATTTACTCTCTTATAGTTTTGTAAGAGAATATGCTATTGAAAAAGATATGGAAGCTATTATTGAGAGGTCAGAACTAGTGGAAGGACCTCTGATTCAATATGGAATTCAAGAAGAAGACGAAGAAGAGACTCAGGAACATGATGTGGCTGTTACAGAAGATGACCCTGAAATAATTGAAGTTGAAAGAACAAGACCAGAAGCTGAAGTTGACATTGAACAAGAGGCAATGCCTAGAGTAGAAGTGACCGGTCCTCAATTAGCTCAAGGTGAAATTCATGAAGAGATTCAAATAGAATAAGTGATTGATGATATACAGGATGAAAATCCTTTATAAGTACAAACAGAAGTTCTTCAAGAGGATTTTTCTGTGGAAGAGTCTGGAAAAGACTCAGAGGAAAAATCTGTGGACCAACAGGTTAGAGAAGCTAAGGACAAATAATATGCTGAATACTTACCCTTAGTGTTGGTAGATCAATTTCATTCTGAAAAGGAGAATTAAGGAAGTCGTTCAAATTATATAGATTCTATCTGAACCCTAACCAAACCTTGATTACCATGTTTATCAATTTTGTACTTTTAATGAAAATTTGTTTCATTATATTTATTTTGTTTTACTGTCCTTGTTTAGCTTAGCTAGTAATTCAGATTCACTAATTGATAAATAGATAATTATAGAATTTACTTCCGTTAAGTGCTACATTAATCTGTGTTATATTCCATATTTTGTCAATCTTTTTGATATCACAAAAAGGGGGAGAAATTTGGATAAACACAACATTTTTGTTTATTTCATTTTATATAGTTTTTTTATTATTGGGGGAGAAATTAAAATGTATAAGTTAAAGGTAGGAATTAAGTTAAATATAATATTGTATTTATCTTTTCAAAATTCAATACTATATGTAATTAATTTTTGTATGATAATTTCATTGGTTATTTTATGGGTTTTGTGATCATCAAAAAGGGGGAGATTGTTGAGCAGGTCTTGTTTTCAATAATATGTAATGTTGTTATTTAAAGGGGGATATTGTTGAGAACAATACTTTATATATTGATGGTCATTTTGTTGCTCACAAATACCCTTAATTATTTTCTAATGATTTTATTTTTTAGAATATTATAGGAATTTTTTATCCATTATATCTTTATTTCTGGATGAAATATTTAGATTCTTGAACAACGAGAATTATTTTATAAGGTATTCGCATTTAGCATGTTCTAGAAACACTATTCATGCTCTACATATTCGGGATCTTCTTTAGCGCATTCTGGAAACACTGTTCATACCCTACGTGGAGAAACATAGTGTATGGATTAAATGTGGTGTATACTTTTTGAGATAAGAGAAAAGTATGGCTAATCAACCATACGTTATCGACAAAGTAAGAAAAAGAACCCTATGTTAGGAAGGAACCCTATGTTGGGTATATTAGAAAAGTATGGAAGGAGAACCATACGTAAGTGTTAAATGTTACGTTTGTTTCTCAAAAGTATGGTTCATCAACCTTACTTTTGTAAACATCCATACGTTCTTAGAAAAGTATGGATCAAGTATCTTTCATTTGAAAGATTATAAAAGTATGGATCTTTTATCAACCTTACGTTTGAAGAAGGTGACATGAACCTGAAATTTCTGATCAAACATACGTTGAAAAACATACGTGTGAAGGCTACGTCATCAACCTTACATTTATGATCTATGTTACTTTAATAGGATGCATACTATACAACTCAACCTTACGTTTGGCGTCGGAGAATTTAAAGTGGATATTATTTTACAATGATCAGCAAGTTGATTATTTGGCTAATCACAAGACAGATTTAAAGCTGTTTTTTAAGCATGACTATGACTTATTCAAAGCCATTTTATCAATGTTTTAAGGATCAAACTAAAAGGATCTTTTTATGACGAGTCTTTAGGGAAGTTAAGACTACTCTGTAAATTCAAATGTTTGAATATCGCGAGTCAAAAGGCGACTTTTGTGGATATATATTTGTAGGAGACGTGATCGTCATTATTATATATGAGTTTATCTGAATAGAAAAAAGGAGGAGAGGGTTTGTAAAAAATCAATCATTCATAAAAAGGAAGAAAAACAGATACTATCAAAAACATAGACTTGCTGATTCAAAAGAGAAACAAATCTTTGTTTATTGAGGAAGAAGAATCACGATAGAAGATTCACTCATTCTATATCGAAGATCTACTGTGAATCTGCTACTGCTGAAGTTGTGAATTATATTTCTATATTTAATGCAACAGGATCGACTCGGAAAGTCTCTTTTTTGAAGATTATTATTTATGAAGGTGACGATCCATCTACTGTCAATTGCATGCTGTTGCAATTGTGAAGAACATCTGGAAATTATTTTCAAAGTACAAAAATATTTCTTTTCTATTCTTGAGTGACCGACTTGTCAAACTAAGTTGCGTAGGTTCTGTGAGTGTACCAGAAGGATTTTTTTTAAGATTGTAAAGGTGTAAACTGCCTGTACTCAGTTGTTGAAAGGTCTGTTGAAATGAGGACCAGATAGTGAATATAACCAAGCTTGTGGAGTAGAGCATTGGTGGAGTGGACTAGGGCCCTTCTGTTTCCAGAAAAACTATACATCGTGTGTCTCTGCACTTCATATTTTCACTTCATTAATCTATCAGATTAAAGATAAAGGACAAAACATGATCTCGTAATGATTTTTGAAAAGACACAATTAACCCCCCCTCTTGTGTATACTTAGTATAATCCGATCCAACAGTTTTAAGGTCATACTGCCTGGACCGATGCTAATAGTTTGAAGCCATGTTTCATGGACTGTAGGGTCTTAGTTTAAGGTCATAGAGTTTGGACCATGATTTGGGGAAAAGAACTAGGAATGTTAATAGTTATAGAGCTATGAATGAGGCTAAATGCCTTAGTGTCACTACATATCCCATAAGGATGAGAATCTAACCAAATGTAGTTCTTAAGCACAACATGGTTAAAGACCAATGCTGATGGGAGAAATTCTCTTGGCGAGGAAGCTGACACATCCCATAATTATCATGGGGCATACTAAACTTGTTTAAGGTAAGGATGTAGTCTAAAACCATGCGTTGATGACATGGGTACCCTAAAGGAAATGTGTGGTGTGGTACATATCCCGATGTGAATGAGGATAGTAAGATTTTGAATCACACAACATGTTCCCAACAGAATTATTTAGGCC
This sequence comes from Viscum album, assembly GCA_963277665.1. NCBI lineage: Eukaryota > Viridiplantae > Streptophyta > Magnoliopsida > Santalales > Viscaceae > Viscum > Viscum album. The sequence continues at coordinate 426,838,138 of OY728134.1, forward strand.
ATAGACCAAAGGTGGAATAACTTTGGGCTGGACTAGAGGAAAAGTGCATAGGAATTCCTAAGTATCCCATGAGGATGGGAATCAAGCCATACATAGTTCTCTCAAGATCTTAGTTTATGGTCATAGAACTCAGACCAGGCTAGGAAGAAATAAGAGAGACACAAGGTGTGGTTGTTGAAAAACCCGATGTGAACAAGAACAAAAGGAGTCAGCATCAAACTACATGCTTCATGGGGAAACCTCAGGTCGAGGGACCAAAGGTAAAATTTAGGCTAGGCCAATAGGAATTTTCTGGGAACTCCTACATAACCCATGAAGATGGGAATCAATCCATATGTAGTTCTGGAAAGATTCATGTAATTTATCATCATGAGACAAGGATGTTAGGAGGATTGAAGGAAGACCCTCAAAGGGAAATAAATGGAATGGTTGTTATAAACCTGACATGAATGAGAACCCAAGAGGTACTCACCCCACCACATGATTCCAATAGAGTTCGGGTTAAAGAGTCTCAAAGAGAGAATGATTTGAGAGACTTAGGGCTGGACCCGAAGAAGAAATGTATGGTTGTTTCTATGTATCCCATTAGGATGGGAATTAATCCACCCATAGTTCTGGAATATTTCATGGTAGGGTACTAATTTCAGGGGAATACTGTCATGTATTTCTAGCCCATGCACTAAAATAAGCATCATTTGATGGATCCTATTTGTTCTTTTTGGGTGGATGTGTTTTTTTGGGGAAGCAACAAACCTAGAATAGAGAATTCAGACGTCACTACAAGAATCTAGACATATATAGGCCTTGAAAAATTGCATGGTGGATGACTGATACCAAGCATGAAGTTCCCTCAAGTGAGTACATCACAATTCATTTCCGTTTTTCATTGTGCGGCTAGGAAGATCATGTCATAGTTTAGGGTTGTATGATAGGACTAGACCACACATTTTAATTCCATGTGGATAAAACTCAATTGTTTAAAGTCATGTGAGACCATGGAGTATAGTTTAACATCCCAAGGTTTAGATTCCCATAGAATAATGTGGTTCTAAAGGGAATGCACAAGGGGAAATAAAGTATATCTGAAGAAAATGAGGACATCAGTCCACATCCCATCATGCTCAACCCGAGAGTGGGGGAACCTCAGGACAAGGGGCTATAAATGATCATAGGATATGGGGATGCACCCAAAGAAAAAATTTCTGGGTATTCCTACGTATCCCATGATTATGGGAATCATGCCACTTGTAGTTCTGGAAAGTGTTGTTCAGTTTAACATCATATGACAAGGACATGAGGTGATCTTAGTTTAAGGCCATGAAGATTAGACCAAAAGAAGTGAGACTCTTCAAAGTAGGCATAAAACTCTACCAAGCCCCTAAGCCCACGTGAGCTACACTCGATACGGGAATCAAGGGTGGAGAAGATCTTCACAACCCATGGAATATAGAGAAAAGGGAATCGATGTAGAGTCTCGAATGACATCACAACGTGGATTCGTCCTCTTAATGTGAAAATGCGCACTGAGGGATATGACCAAGAGTGTAAAAATTCCACTTGGATATGATGGAGTGGAAAGAGATGTGAATCACGCAACCAGTATTCAAGGATTAATGAGGGTGTCATAACGATGGAGGATAACTATTGACCGTATTCAAAAAACAGCAATCATATTATGTGACCTGAAATGGGAACGAACAAATGAGGTTCGGCCACTGACTATATTTTCAACACGAGACTTATGTTGAATTTTCATTCGAGATCCTTCGCGATGTTGTCCCAAGATGGTAGGAGAGCACTAAGGCATAGAAGCCAGGGAGTTTAGGGGCCCTTATGTATGTGAAAGATGATGAAATCCCAAATAATGGGAAATGTGAAGCATGAAAATAGATGAAAACATATCCATGTGGAACCCAACGCTCTAGGTCCCAAATGATTGTTCATCTAGGCACATTTGTGAATTTATAAAGAGGGTCGAGGGGCACAATTAGAAGAGGATGACTCAAGTAGATGAGTGATGGAAAATGGAATGGAGAGATCTCAGGGGAGAGTTACATGGTTTGGATGTTACAAACACGACGTGAATGAGGACACAAACCCGCACCACACCACATACCCCATGGAGAAGTGAGGTAGAGTGTCTGGAAGGAATATAATGTTTCTAATAAATAGGTCTAGACCCAAAAAAAATTTATGGGCATTCCTAAATATACCATGTGGATGGGAATCAAGTCACACATAGTTCTAAAGTGGCATGCAGTTTAACGTCATGTGGTAAGGATAAAGATATGAGGGGTGTCTCAAGGGGATGTGTGTGGCATGGAAAAAATATCCCAATGTGAACGAGGACATATAGGCCATAACACACCACACAATCCTAAGTGAGAACTAAGCTAGGGTCCAAAAAGGTTGAGGGACCTGAGGTTGGGTCACAGATGGAAATTCCCATCCAGTTTGTAGTTTATCATCATGAAGGACGTGTGCTGAGTGATTTTATGACCTTAATCTCAGATGGATCATGTAGTTTAATGTCATGCAATGATGAATATGGTGATCTTATTTTATGTTCATAGGGCTCATACTGTGATTACATGACCCTTTATGCGGGTATTTCCTTACCAAAGCTCCTAAGACCACGTGAGTAATGATCAGTGTGGGAAACAAGGAATGTGATCACGTTCTCCCCATCATATAAGGGTAAAAAAATAATGGAAATAGATTAGGCAGGGTTGATCCCAACCATACCAACATTCCTAATCGAGGAACACTAATGTTTTAAGGGATAGATGAAAAAAATGAATAAATGCACCCAATATTTTGGACATATATGGGTGGTGATAATGATGCATGATGACTATTGATCATGTTCTAAGCACAACATCCATATCGTGTGACCTGAAGTGGGAAAAACATAAGAGCGTCAGCTACTGACTATATTCAAAACATGAGACTTGTTCATCCAAGGCCCTCTAGGATGTTGGCCTGAAATGGTAGATAAGCTATAAGGCCAAGCATCCAAACCATTTAGGGGTCCATTCAGATCTGAATATTGATGGAGACCCAAATAAAGGGGGTGCATGAAGGGTGAATTTCCCTGTGCAGTTTAATGCCATGCGGTACAGATGAAAAACATGGAGATATCCAAAGAGGGGGATGCATGGTGTGGTCTTGATAAACCCGCCGTGAATGAAGGAAAAAAGGCCGACACCACACCATGTGTTTTGTGAAACATACGGGAAAAGGGGTCAGACCCAAGGGGAGATATTTATGTTTGAGAATGGTCCCATAGGCAAAATGTCTGGGTGTTCCTACGTATATTAAAAAGTAAGTTATCAATCCATTCATAGTTATGAAAGTGCCATGCAGTTTAACGTCATGCAGTAAGGATGCGGGGGGATAGAAGAATAGGAGGGGAACATGGTGTGACCATCGTAAACTTGACATGAATGAGGGACAAATAAGTATACACTACACCACGTGGAACCCTCCCAAAGAACTATACCTAGGGGGTAGTGAAATAGAAGGATTTGGGGGATGGACTCAAAGACAAAGAATCCAAGAATTCCTACATATCCCATGAGTAAGGGAATCATGTTGTACGTAGTTCTTGCGGTGTCATGCAGTTTAACATCATGTGGCGAGGAAGTGTATGATCTTATTTTAGGGTCATAGAGTTTACCATAATGGTATATCTTCCACTCGTAGTTTAATGTCATGATGGATGATAAAGTAGTTTAACATCATGCAGGATGGTGGCCTACTCAGGCAAAGTACTGCTTGAGGAATTTGTCATTGCTAGGAGGAGTAATACGCCCAACATCTATGGTGACTAGGGAGTACACACCATTTTGGATAAACTTTGTGAATGATATAAGGTCCCTTCTATTTGGGTTCCATCTTGGGTGTCTTCTTTCCGGGTATCATTGGCATTCGCAGGTCCAATACCATGTCACCTTGTAATAAAGAGCAGAGGAAATATTTATTATAGAAAGCTCTAGATAACTTCTTATGATGCCTTTCTAGATTGTGAAAGGCACAAAGCATGTTCTCATCATGTTCTTCCAGTTCATCCAAAAAATATTTTGGATACTTTGTAGGGTGTATTTTGATTGTATACATCGATTCACAATAAAGGAAACTTAATCTTGATGGGAATAACTACCTCTATTCTATACACTAAGGAATATGGGGTCACCTGAGTTGAATTACGAGTCGTCGTCTGATAAGACTAGAGAGAATTGAGGAGTTTTTTCAGCCTACTATTCTTGTTTAGACCAAACATATTCTAAAATATTTTAGAGAGGGGTTTTTTAACACCTCAATATTCCCATTTTCTTGCACATGATAGTGGGAGTTATTATTAGAACAAATGTTGTATTTGGCATTCAAATTCTTCACTTCGGCTGCCCGGAAGCTGGTGCCGTTATCAGTGTGGATGATGTGTGAGACTTTTAATTGGTAGATTACATTAGAGCTCACAAATTAAATGCTATAATGAGCCTTTAATTCCTTGAGCGGAACTTCCTCTTCCCATTTGGAGAATAAATCTACAGCGGTAAGGATGAACCTACCCTGGCGAGCCGTCGTCGGTGGATAAGGTCCCACGACATCAGGTTCTCAAATGGTAAAGAGCCAAGATTACTTGGTCATATGGAGATTCTAATGTTATTCATTTATTAAGAAATTTTTATTTACTCTCTTTACTTATTTTCAATGAAAATTTTATAATTGGTGAAAAGTTCTCATGTTTTAATATTAAATGTAATTTTTGAGCATTATTTGAATTAATCAAATCGATTTACTTTACTATTTTAATTATAAATACCACCCAATGTATCCAAATTACATGATTTATTCTTTTTATGGTTACTTACTCAAATTAAAACATTTCATTAGAAGGTAACTTTGGCCAAATCGTCTATTTGGAGGGTTATATGGTCCACACAAGAAGACCCAAAGAATCTACAAATAAACTGGACCATCCATGATGATTGAGTTACTTTTATAAATATTGAAGCCTAAATTTTATGAAACACAACCATATATTATTGATTATCCAAAATAATCATGGATAAAAATTTTAAGGTACAACTACAAAAACAAGGGGCCCAAATGATGCTTTGAAATCCCACCCACCATTCTAGCTGGGAATTAAAATCAAGACACTATTCATGACTTTTCAGCTGATCAAATCATCAATTAAAGATGGTATTGTTCAGTTTGAAATCTAATATATGTAAATCCAACTTATTAGAAGAAATGTTTTAAATTTTATGGAATCTTACAATTCAAAAAAGCATTCACATTTCATCCTTAAAAAAGTGTAGATTGAAATGGACATATTATAATTGTTTATTAAAACCGCCATAACATTGGATCCTTAAGTCCAATGGAATCCATATTTTTATAGTATACACAAGAAATTAATATCTAAAACTTTGAAGAAGACGATATTTTTTGATTCAGCTGTCGGGATGTATAAATTGTTGATCCAAGTAGAGGAGTAGTTTTGGAATGAAAAAAGTCCACCTCCTTGGGCTATATATACACCCCCTCTTCTCTATTCAAGGGGTTGAAATTTCTGAAGAGATTAGAATACATTGGGATGACCAAATCTTTTAAAAAGTATTTGTAGGACCTTACTTACTAATGTTTTCACTTGAGATACCCTTCATTCTCTCTTTGTTTTCATTTACTTTTGTGTTCCTTTGATTTGTAATTGGGCAAGTTATTTTCAATTTTATTTGAATTTTAATGCCTGTTTCTTCTTCATATTCTGTTTTAATCATCCACCCCCTATTATTAAATATTGATTCTATTAAAATATTTTAAATCAGTTTGAAAAACCTTCCCTTATTTTTCTTCCTCATTCAATCGAATTTCTTTTTTTAATTCTCTTCACTGTTCGTGTGTGTGCATTCAGTACACAACTCTTTTCTTATCCTATTCTATTTATTCTATTTATAATTAATCACCATAAACACATATTACCAAATTAATAAATATCTTAATGGATGAGTAAATATACCATTGGGGTGAGTCAAAATTTAGGGATGTTAAGTTATTGCGAGTATTTTCTCGATGAACATTCTTCAAATTAACATTGTTTATATTGGAAATAGCATGTAATGTATTAATCCCTTGTTTTGTTTAACGTGTGATTTCCATGGATTATTGGAACCATAAATACACTACCATTAACATGTACATACTGATATTATAACCCTAAGTTAAGTTAAGACTTCGATTAAATCCTTAACACTTATAAATTCCAATCAACGTCATCTTGTGAAGTGGGTGTTAATTTAATGCAATATAAAGAAAAGCTCAAGGATATCACAAGCGTAAATCCATAATAATGAACTCACCCCAATAATTAAATTTTTTTAAATCAAACACCAACCATTATTCACTTCATTTAATCTCTGCAAACAACCCCCCCAATCAAAATACAATCAATTAAAAATAATTGACTATTAAAAAGTATCATCACCAAGGATTTGACCAGAGTGCTTCTATAAAAATTAGAATAGAATAAGAACCTTGAATAGTTGGTAGGTGATAATAGACCATGATTTCCAATGGTTCCGTTTCCAAGGATGAGGCATTAAGCAGTGATTCATTTTTTTTATTTTAAAAAAAAAAAATTAAAAAAAATTGTATAAAAAACACAAATAAAAACCCACCTTCTCATAAAAATCATAAATGGAAAAAACAAAAACAAAAACAAAAACATATATTCCTATTTATTCCAAAATCTATCTTAATTCTCCATAGCCTCCCAAAAAATCCCTTGTATTTGTTTGACCCTAAAATTGAGTGAATACTATTCCAACTTATGATGACCGTTAGGAATAATCAATACCTTGTCCAACCAATCGAATTAGATATGGCTAATTCTAGGGAACGAACCCTTAAAGACCATGATTCCCCTGATATGAATTACCAACACCTTGGTATTCAATATCCAAATATAGAGGATTTCTTTGAACTCAAATTAGTTTTAATTCATCTTCTACCTCATTTCCATGGGCTAGCTAGTGAGGATCCACATCTCCACCTTAAAGAGTTCCAAGTGGTGTGCTCTACCACGAAGCAGCAAGAGGTTTTTGAGGAAAAAATCAAACTTAAAGAATTACATTTTTCCTTAGCTGACTCCGCCAAGTCACGGAGCTACTACCTCCCTCCTGGTTCCATAAACTCATGGATTTACATGAAGTGACTTTTTTTGAGAAATTATTTTCGGATTCTCGTGTTGCTTCCATATGAAAGGAAATTAGTTGTATCCATTGATTCCCCAATTAATCACTCTACAAGTATTGGGAGAGGTTCAAAAATATTGTGAAAACCTTCCCACACCACCAAATCACTGACCGAATTTTTATCCAATACTTCGATGATGGGTTATTGTCTATGGGGAGAACCTTCATTGATGCTGAAAGTGGTGGTGCTCTAGTTGATAAAACTCATGTAGGTGCAAGAGATCTCATAAGAAACATAAATGAAAACACAAAACAATTACATACTCGAGCACATGCTCAAGTCAAACAAGCCCAAGATAGTCAATCAGTAGAGATGAATAAGATGACGAAGTGGACGAGTGAACTTACAGGTCTTGTTCAACAACTACCTGTGGCATCCAAAGCCCCAACCTGATATTCTCAACAATCTTTGTTTCCTGGACCTATCAAGAACTGTGGAATATATACCTCCCCATACCATCTAACTGAAACATGTCCACAACTTCAAGAGTATCTTTGTGATTCATCCGAACCAATGGATCTTAGTGAAACATATTCTTAGAGGAACAAAAACCCTCAACAATCAAGTTAGTTCATTAGAAACTTCAACCAACCCCACTCTGAGCCCTTATCTTTTACCTTCAACCAAGGCTCGAGGTATGGTAATCACATTTATCATCCCCTTAAATTCCATCCTCAAAACCCAAACCAATTCCACTATGGTTAAAGTGTTGGTAACTTCTATCAAACGTACCCTTTTGTTCCTCAACCTCAAAGGATCAATCGACCTCTTCCTCCTCCTAGATTCCACTATCCTAGTAAGCCTTCCAAAATCCCAAACTAATAAAATCGTTTTACCTAGAACAAAAATCAAGTTAATACCAATTTGGGGAAATCCTCTTCTTCCAAGAAACCATGGGAAAGTGTAGTGGTAGATCTGTCCTCCTTCACCCGTTACAGCGTAAAAAACATTTAAAATCAAATTGGTCAACTTGCATCCAAATGATCCAAAAAAAACAATAAAATTTATCCCAACTCCTAGCTCAACCATTAACCAACCCCAAGAGTAATGTAAGTTCAATTTCACTTATATTGGGAAAGAAAATTTCTATTCCTCACAATGAGTCCTCCAACTCCAATTTAAATGTTGACCTAGAAATTAAAATGAAAAAGATACTTGAGAAAGAATTTGAATCCATTTCCTCAACTCCTTCTATTACACTTAGGAACCCAAGTCATTTTCCTAAATCCATTTCTAATCCAAACAAGTCCTTTGAACCCGTTCATGAAATTCTTGACATGTTTAGACATGTTGGAGTCAACATTCCCCTCTTAGATTCCTTAAAAAAAATCCCTAAGATTGCCAATTTTTTTTAAGGAATTGTGCACCCATAAGAGGAAACTTAGGACCTTTAATAATGTTTCCACACAGTAGTATATTCCTATAAAGTGCAAAGATTTAGTGACCTTGACAGTTCCATGCCATATTAGATGTTCCAAATTTGATGATGCACTCATAGGCCTAGGAGCCTCAATTAATTTCATACCCAAATAAATCTTCTTTAACCATGGTCTTGGTCCCTTAAATACAATGGGTGTTGTCATTCAATTAGCTAATCAAATCTCTACTAGTCCTGAGGGTATAATCGAGGATGTCCTTGTTCATGCGAATGATATTATATTCCTTTCTGATTTCTATGTCCTTAGCATGGAAGGTGAGACGAACTCTTCGTGATCTCCCTTAATTCTTGGAAGAACATTCCTAATGATAGAAAGAACCAAAATTCATGTCCATTCATGCATCTTATCCATAGAATTCGTTGACCAAATGGTCAAGATCAACAATATACAATACATGGGATACCAATATGAAGGTTACTCTAAATTCTCAATCCATTCTTCTAAGGACACTTTTGAGTGTAAATTGAACCCCATTCCTTCATGTTCATCACGTTTTAATGAGATATGATCTTGTGAAATCTGAACCATGTTTAAATAATTCATAAATGGTGAAGTTTATGTTAACGTTTCATTCATAGAATCCAACAATCTAGAAGAAATTGAAAACTCTCTTGAACCCTACATCAACAATGATATCTACTAATCCTCCTTGGACAATATTAAGGAAAATGAATCTGAAGAAACTAAAGTCCCTTCCTCCAAAAATGAGTTGTCTAACCCAAAAATTAAAGATGAGACTGATCTGAAACCTCTTCCTGAACACATGAAATATGCATTCCTTTTCCATTATCACTCTTATCCTGTCGTTAAATCTGCTTCACTTACCAAAATTGAGGAGTCCAAACTTGTATAGGTGTTAGTGGAAAACAAAAATTCCTTAGGTTGGACACTATATGACATACCAGGAATCAAGCCTGCTCTTTTCATGCATCACATCCATCTTGTGCAAACATCCAAACAATCTAGAAAACCACAAAGAAGTCTCAATCCACTAATACTTGAAGTAGTTAGGGAAGAGATCACCAAGATTCTTCAATATCATATTATTTACCCCATTTTTGATAGTGAATGGGTTAGTACAATTCAAGTTGTACCTATGAATGGTGGGATAACTATTGTCAAAAATGAACATGGGGAGGTAGTCACAACTCGAGTGAAAAACAAATGGTGTGTGTGCATCGACTATATGAAATTGAATGTTAAGACAATAAAAGATCACTAACCTGTTCCATTCCTTGATCAGATGTTATATCTATTATCTAGAAAGCCACACTATTGCTTTCTTGATGGATACAACAACTACTTCCAAATCCCAATCGCACCACAGGACCAAGAAAAGGCTACTTTCAGTTGATCCTTTGGAACAAATGTATATAGGAGAATGACTTTTGGCATTTTCAATGCCCTTGAAACATTTGAGATGTGTTTGATGAGTATATTTTCTTAATTCACTGAACACTGCAAGGAAGTCTTCATTGATGACTTTACCATTTATGGTGAGTCATTTTAATCTTTCTTGAATTCTATATATCTTGTTTTTTCAAAAGTCTTTCATCTGTAACTGTGTGTTAAATTTTGAAAAATGTCACTTCATGGTTGAAAATGGGATTGTTCTACAACACATTGTTTCAAAAGAGGGAATTGAAGTCGATCCTACTAAAATTGAAGTAATCCAATCACTTCCTGAACTCACTTTTGTTTAAGACATCTGTAAATTCCTTGATCATGATGGTTTCTATCAGTGATTCATCCATTAATTCAATAGTATTTCCCCCCATTCACTCGGTTGATTCAAAATGATGTCACTTTCCACTTCGATGAGGTTTTCAAGATCTCCTTAGTTGAACTCAAAACTTCTCTTATATATTACCCAATAATCCAACCCCCAGATTGGATAAAAATCAATCTCAGCACACTATCACTAAAAATGAACTTTTAGAAGTGGTTTTTTCCTTAGATAAATTCTGATCCTATATCTTAGGTTCCAGAATAATCATCTTTATAGACCATTCTTCTATAAAGTTCTTACTCAAGAAAAGTGATTCCAAATGAAGGCTAATAATAAGGATTCTAATGCTCCAAGAATTTGACCTTGAAATAAAATATAGAATAGGAAAAGAAAACCATGTGGCTAATAACCTGAGTAGAATTTCAAATTCATTTAATTCAGAAATCATTGATATGGAATTCCCCACTGAGAACCTTTCATCTCTCACTCCAAAGTTACCATGGTATGACCCAACTGTAAACTACTTGTTTAATGGTATTTTTCCTAATTATTTTTCAAAAGAACAAAAAATTATGCTGAAAAGTGATTCAAAATTCTTTTTTTGGGAAGATAATAAATTTTGGAAAATTGGGGATGACATGGTAATTAGATGATGTGTTGATGAAGATGAAAATTACTCTATATTATAATTTTGTCACTCACTTCCCAGAGGTGGCCACCTGGGACCATAAAGGACCTCCAAAATGTCCTATACTTTGGATTCTTCTAGCCTTCACTCTTAAAGTACTCACATGAGTTCTGTCAATCATGTCCCACTTCCGAAAATTTTGGGATAATTTCAAAAAGAAATGAAATTCCCTAAAAGCCTTTAATTTTATGTGAGATATTTGATGTTTGGAGCATCAATTTCATGGGACCATTCCCCATTCAAATAGATTCTCATACATTATTATTGCGGTTGATTATGTTTCTAGGTGGGTCGAAGCCAAATCCACTAGAAAGAATGATTCACATACAGTTAGTGAGTTCCTAAAGAAACACATCTTCCACCGATTTGGCACACCACATGCCATGATAAGTGAATTAGGAACCCATTTTTTTAATAGAACCATGGAATATATTTTGAAAAATAATGGGGTTGTACATAAAACTTCAACTGCATATCACCTCAAAACAAATGACATGGATGAAATTTCTAATAAAGAAGTAAAAAGAGTGCTCGAGATAATTGTAAAACCCAGTAGAAAAGAAAATCCTAAAGACTTGGTGAAGAAATTTGGGATTATCGAACTACCTATAAATTACATATTAGGATGTCTTCTTTTAGGCTATTTTTTGGTAAATCATGTCATTTTCCAGTTGAAATCCAACATAAGTAATTTTGGGCTGCAAAAACATATAATTTTGTTTTTTAAAAATATGGTGAAGAAATATTGTTGTAATTGGTTGAACTAGAGGATATTAGACTTGATTCTTATGAGAATTATATCCTCAAAAAAGAAAACTCCAAGTCACTCCATGACAAACACATCCAGTGAAAGGTATTTCATAAAGGTGAAAAGGTAATGCTCTTAAATTTTCAATTTCAACTTCACCCAGGTAAGCTTAATTCTAGTTGGGAAGGTCCTTTTATTTTTTATCATGTTTACCCATTTGGTGCAGTGAAAGTCCAAGACCCCTCTTCAAATAGGACATTAAAAGTTAATGTACTTCGGTTAAAGTATCACCATAATAGGACGCATAATCCTGGAATAACATTAACTTCCACCAGATCCAAAATTTCTATAATAAACACACCACTGTTTGGAGATGGAGACCAAACAAATCCAAACTAGGGGAACCTCTTTCTCTTTAACTCTCTCTATTCCTCTCTTTACCTCTTTCTTCTTCTTCTTCACCTCTCCTTCATTTTTACAACTTTCTTCATTAAAACATTTCTTTTTCTATTTATCTTTTGTGTGTTTGTGTATTTAAAAAACAATAAAAACTAAATAAAAAAAATTAAAAAAAATGAAAAACAAAAAAACAAAAAAGGATCATACTTACTCACCATATAGTTTTAAAAAAATTTCCAACTATTTTGGGGAGTCAAAATGAATTTTTTCATCACAAAATATTATATTTTCCTAAAATATTTGGATAAATAATCTTGTGTCAAAACCAGAAAATTTTGAACGCTCATTTTATGATTTGGAAAATTATTTTACCCCAACTGTGAGGGAAAAAATATCTTTCATTCAAAGGCCACCTATGGCCATCTTTTAAAAATGTATGTTTTTCACCCAATATAGTGAGTCTTGAGTTTGTTGACCATCAAGTTGAATTTCCCACTTTTGTGTGCATTAATATGATAGAGGCATTTTCTAAACATCATGAGAATTACAATATCCAAATAGCCTCCCATTACCATAACATTAATCCTACTTTTGAAATCCCCTTTGATCCTACGAAAACCTTTTCTTTGATAGCCACATTATAAGCCCAATAACTTATCGCACCCAACATCTACATGGATTGACATTGATTTATTTATTTAAATTTAAGTATGGGGGAATGGATTTCATTTGAGGTTCTCTTTTATTTATTTTCAACATGTTATCATATACTTGAGGGAAATCATCCATTTTAGTGTGGGGTGTGGTTTTCATTCATTGATTTTTGGGAATGTATATATTCATATGAAATATTGTTCAAATTTCATTAAAAAGTGTTCAAAAAAATAAATTTATTTTTAAGAATATGAAAAAAAGAATGTCTTGTGTATTTGGTGGGTCAAAAATCACTCTTCCTCAACCTTTTATCTTGTTATAACAATTAAAATTAGTGTTTCGAGGAGATCAAATATGGGTTGAGAGATGAGTGTGAGATCTGTTTCAAGTTCAACTTTCAAAAAATGAAAAAAGAACACTTAAGCCATTGAGAGATGTTTTGTGTTTTGTAAATATTATATCTTATCATTCCCTTCAAATTTTCTTCCACTTTTGTGTCTTGATTCACATAATTATTCCCCTATAAATATATGTTTCCGTTTCATTCCCTATTTTATTTAAAAAATATTGTGCATTTATTTTTCCATGTTGGTGTTTTACCCATATTTCTATTCTTTTTAATACTAAATTCCTAGAATTCCATAGCAATAGAAAAACCCCTTCAAAAAACCTCTTGATTTGTGTGCACTTTAGGATAGAGAATCTAAGATGAGAGCTCTTTTAAAATATATGATTTTCAATTTGGTTTGGTGAATGAATGAACCTCCATAAATAATTTTTTACCATCTATAGAGGAGTAAGTTTCGAGTTCCCACATTTTCCTTTTATAAATTTGAGCATGAAAAATGAGTAGTTTTTGGAACATTGTTTCTGTAAAAATTTGAGGTTGAAATCAATATGGATGAGTGAAATAGTCTAAAACTCCAATGAGTGGGGATTTGTTAAAAATTTGTTAGTGAGTGAAAATGATTTTGTAATATTTTTTATATTTGTTGCACATGAGGAAATTAAAAAGCCTAAGTATGGTGGAGTTGATGTTATTCATTTGTTCAGAACTTTTAGTTTTTTCTCTTTACTTATTTTCAATGAAAAGTGAATAATTGGTGTGAAATACTCATGTTTTAATATTAAATGAAAATTTTGAGCATTATTTGAATTAATCAAATTGATTTAGGTTACTATTTTAATTATAAATCTCACCCTACTTATCAAACTTGTATGATTATTTCTTTTTAGGGATCCTTAATCAAATTAAAACATTTAATTATAAGGGACCTTTGTCCAAATCGTCCATTTAGTGGGTGATATGGTCTACACAAGAAGAACCAAAGAATCTGTGAAGGAACATGACCGGAAATTATGATTGAGTTACTGGTATAAATCACAAAACACAAATTTTATGTAACTCAACAATATGTTCTTTATTATCCAAAATAATCATGGATAAAAATTTTAAGCTGCAACTATAACAACAAGGGGCCCAACAGATGATTTGAAGTATAGGCCACCATTCTGGCTGGGAATTAAAATAAGGAATCTATTCATGACTTTTCTGCTGATCTACTCATACAAAAAAGTTGGGATTTTTCATTGTGAAATCTTATATATAGTTTTTTAACTTGTTATAAGAAATTATTTATATTTTATGGCATCTTTCTGTTCAAAAAAAAACGTTCACATTTCATTCTTTGAAAAAGTGTAGATTTAAATGGACAAATTACAATTGTTTATTAAAACCTCCATGAATTTGGATCCTTAAACCGAATAGCCTCCAAATATTTAGAGAAGACAGATGAAATTCATATATACAACTTTGATGAAGATGATATTTCATGATTCAGCTTTCTAGATGTCCAAATTGTTTAGCCAAGTGGAGGGGTAGTTTTGGAATGAAAACAGTCCACCTCCTTGGGATATATATACATCCCCCTCTTCTCCATTCTAGGATTTGTAATTTTAGAATAGAGGAGCATACAATGGCACAAATAAATATTTTAAAACGTCTTGGGAGGACCTTCCATACTAATGTTTTCACTTGAGAGACCCTTTCTACTTTTTTTTTCATGTATTATTGTGTTCCTTTCATTTGTAATTGCATAAGTTGTTTTCAATTTCATTTGGATTTTAAGGAAATTTTCTTCTTAATATTCTATTTTAATCATAAAACCTATATTATTAAATATTAATTCTCTTAAAATATTTTAAATCAAGTTGAAATCCCTTCCCTTATTTTTCTTCCTCATTCAATCGAAAGTCTGTTTTTAATTCTCATCACTGTTCATGTGTGTGTGTTCGACGCACAACTCTTTTCTTATCCCGTTCTTTACATTCTATTTATAATTAGTCACAATAAACACATATTAATAGATTAATAATTATTTTAATGGATGAGTAAATATACCATCTTGGATAGTCAAAATTTAGGGATGTTAAGTGTTTGAGAGTATTTCTCGATGAATATTTTTCAAATTAACATTGTGTATGTTGGAAATAACATGTCATGGATTAATGACTTGTTTTATTTAACATGTGGTTTCCATGGATTATTATAACTAAAAATACACTATCATCAACATGTACTGATTGATATTAGAACCCTAAGTTAAGTTAATTCCAGGATTCAATTCTTAAAACATAGGAATTACAATCCACATCATCTTGTGAAGTGAGTGTTAATTTAATGCATTATAAAGAAACTCTCAAGGATATAACGAGATGAAACCCATAATAAAGAACTCAACCCAATTGTTATCAAATTGTTAAATCAAACACGAACCGTTAATCACTTCATTTAAGGTATTCAAACAAACCCCCAATATAATTACAATTAATTAAAAATAATTAACTATTAAAAAGTATCATCATCGAGGATTCAAACCGAGTGTTTCTATACACATTAGTAGAGCATCAAAACCTTGAACTGTCTATAGGGGACGATCATCCGCACTTTAAAATGGTGATTTTTATAGGTATGGTTCATTAAGTAGTTATTCATATTTTGTTTTTTTAAAAGATAAACAAAAAATTAAAAATAATTGAAAAAACACAAAGAAAAACCCACCATTTCAAAAAAATCATAAACAGGAAAAAAACACAAAGAAAACCTCGTCTTCCTATTTCTTCCAAAATCTCTCTGAACGCCCCGTTGCCTCCCAAACAATACCTCAGATTTCTTTGACTCTGAAATTGAGCGAACACTTCACCAACTTAGGATGACCAATACGGATAATCAAAACCTTGTTCAACTAATTGAATTAGATATGAATAATCCTTGGAAACAAACCCTTAAAGAACTTACTTCCCCTGATATAAATTACCAAACCCTTGGTATTAAATATATAAACATAGAGTCTAACTTTGAACTCAGATTAGGTTTGATTCATCTTCTACCTCATTTCCATGGTCTAGCCGGTGAGGATATACATCTCCACCTTAAAGAGTACCAAGTGGTGTGATCTACCATGAAGCCTCAAGGGGTTTCTGAGGAACAAATAAATCTTCAAGAATTCAATTTTTCCTTAGACGACTCTTCTATGTCATGGCTCTACTACCTCCCTCATGGTTCCATAAACTCACGGATTTACATGAAGCAAATTTTCGTAGAGAAATTATTTTCTTCTTCTCTTACTTCATCCATTCGAAAGGAAATTAGTGGTATCCATCAATTTACCAATGAATCACTCCATGAGTATCAGGAGAGGTTGAAAAATCTTGTGGAAACCTATTCAAACCACCAAATACCTGACCAACTCTTGATCTAATAATTATATGAGGGGTTATAGGCTATGGAGAGAACCCTCATTGATGCTGCAAGTGGCAGTGCTCTAGTTGATAAAACTCCAATAGCTGCAGGAGATCTCATAATCAACTTGTCTGAAAAACACACAACAATTCCATACTCGAGCACATGATCAAGTCAAACAATCCCAAGATAGTCAATCGATAGAGCCGAACAAGATGAAAAAGTAGACGAGTGAACTTACAGGTCATATGCGACAAATAGAGGTGGTGTCCAAAGCCCCAAACTCATCTACAAAATCTCTATACCCTAGACCTATTAGGAACTGTGGAATCTATACCTCCCCATCCCATCCAATTGATACATGTCCACAACTTTAAGAGGATCCCTCTAATTCATCCAGACCAATGGAGCTCAATGAAACATATAATTAGAGGAACACCAACCCTCAATGATTAGGTGAGTTCATTAGAAACATCAACCAACCGCACTCTGAGCCCTTCTCTTCTACCTTCAACCAAGGCTTGAGGTATGGTAATCCCATTTCTCACCCCTCTAAATTCCTTCCTCAAAACCCAAACCAATACCAATATGGTCAAAGTGTTTGTAACTTCCAAAAACCTTACCCTTTTGTTCCTGAACCTCAAAGGATCAATCTTCTTCTTACTCCCCCTGGATTCCACTATCCTAGTGAGACTTCCCAATTCCCAAACCAATAAAATCGCTTTCCCAAGAACCAAAATCAAGGTAATCCCAATCTGGGACAAGCCTATTCTTTCAGGAAACCATGGGAAAGTGGAGTGTAATATCTTTCCTCCTTCACCAGTTCCATCATAGAAAACATTGAAACCCAGATTGGTGAACTTGAATCCCATCTGAGCTAGCAACAAAAATAAAATTCTTCCCAAGTCCCAAATCAACCATTACCCAACCCCAAGGGTAATGTAATTGTAATTGCACTTAGATCGAGAAAGAAAATTTCTATGCCTCATGATGAGTCCTCCAACTACCCTCTAAATATCGACCATGAAAATGGAAAGAATAGGAATCTTGAAAAGGAATATGAATCCATTCCATCACCTCCTTCCATTCCACTAAGGAACCTAATTCATTTTCCTCAAGCCATTTCTAATCCAAATAAGTCCTTCGAACCTGATCCTGAAATGCTCGACATGTTTATACATGTTGATGTAAAAATTCCCCTATTAGATTCTATAAAAAAATTCCTAAGTATGGTAAGTTTATTAAGGAATTTTTCTCCCATAATAGGAAACTTAAGACCTTCAAAAATGTTTCCACCTAGAAGTATATTTCCATAAATTTCAAATATTCAGGGAGATTTACGGTTCCTTTCCAAATTAGAAGTTCAAAATTCGATGATGCACTCATAGAACTAGGATCCTCAATTAATGTCATGCCCAAATCGATCTTCTACAACCTTGGTCTTGGTCACTTAAATCCAATGAGTGTTGTCATTCAATTAGCTAATTGAAGCACTGCTAGTCCCGAGGGTATAATCGAGGATGTCCTTGTTCATATGAATGATCTTATCTTCCGTGCTAATTTTTATATCCTTGACATGGAAGGTGAGGGGAACTCTTATATATCTCCCTTAATTCTTGGAAAACCATTCCAAATTATTGAAAGAACCAAAATTGATGCCCATTCAAGCATCTTATCCATGGAATTTGTGGACCAACTGGTAAAGTTCAACATTTTCAAAGCCATGTGATACCCATATGAGGATCACTCTGAATTCTCAATCCATGCTTTTGAGGACACATCTGTGTATCAATTGAACCCCATTCCACCATTTTCATCATATTCTAAGGAGAGAGAATCTTATGAATTATTCACCATGATTAAGCAAGTCATAAATGGTGAATTTGATGTGGACCATTCCTTTATAGAATCCATAAATCTTGAGGAACCAGAAAACTCTCTTTAATCCTACATCAACTATGATATCTACTACTCCACATTGGATAGTATTAAGGAAAATGAATATGAAGAAACTAAAGTACCTTCCTCCAATCCTGAGTTGTCTAACCCAAAAATCAAAGATGAGACTGATCTAAAACCTCTCCCTAAAGACGTGAAATATGCATTCTGTTTCCTTGATCACTCTTATCCTGTCATTATCTCTACTTCACTTATTGAAACTGAGGAGTCCAAACTTGTTCAGGTGTTGGAGGAAAACAAAAAGGCCTTAGGTTGGACCTAAAATGACATACAAGAAATCAACCCTTCTCTTTTCATTCATCACATCCATCTTTAGGAATCATACAAACAAATTAGACAACCACAAAGAAGACTCAATCCACTCATACTTGAGGTAGTTAGGGAAGATATCATCAAGATTATTTAAGCTGGTATTATCTACCAAATTTTTGATAGTGAATGGATTAGTCCGATTCAAGTGAAACCTAAGAAGGGTGGGAAAACTATTGTCACAAATAAAGAGGGGTATGTAGTCACAACTTGAGTGAAGAACAAACGGAATGTCTGCATCAACTATTGGAAATTGAATTTTGAAACATGAAAAGATCACTACCCTCTTCCATTACTTGATCAGATACTAGAATTATTAGACATAAATCCACACTATTACTTTCTTGATGGATACACCAGCTACTTCCAAATCCCAACCGTACATTAGGACCAAGAAAAAACTACTTTCACTTTCCCCTTTAGAACATATGCATATAGGAAAATGCCTTTTGGAATTTTCAATGATTCTGTAACATTCCAGAGGTGTATGATGAGTATCTTTTCTGAATTCATTGAACACTTAATTGAAGTCTTCATGAATGACTTTACCATTTATGGAGAGTCATTTAAATCTTGCTTGAATTCACTCTCTCTAGTCCTTAAAAAGTGTGTCTTGTGTATCCTTGTGTTAAATTTTGAAAAATGTCACTTCATGGTTGAAAATTGGATTATTCAAGGGACATTTTTTAAAAAATGGTATTGAAGTCGATCCTACCAAAATTGATGTGATCCAATCACTTCCTGAACCCACTTCTATTAGATACATCCATTCATTCCTCGATCATGCCAGTTTCTATCAAAGATTCATCCATAATATTAGTAGGATTTCCCTCCAACTCACTTAGTTTCTCAAAAATGATGTCACTTTCCATTTTGATATGGTTTTCAAGATATCCTTCGTTGAACTCAAAACTGCTCAAACATTTTCCTTGATAATTCAACCCCCATATTAGTCCTCACCCTTTGAGTTTAAGTTTGACTCTTATGATAGATCCATTGGGGTGTTCTTGGTCAAATAATAGAAAAGATTATTCATTTAATATATTATGCCTCAAAAAAATTGTATGGAACTCAATCTCACTACAATGTCATTAAAAATGAACTTTTAGCTGTGGTTTTTGCATTAGATATATTCCAGCCCTATCTTATAGGTGAAAAAATCATCATATTAACACACCATTCTATTATAAAGTTCTTACTCATGAAAAGTGATTCCAAACCAAGGATAATAAGATAGATAATAATGCTCCAAGAGTTTGACCTTGAAATAAAAGATAGACTTGTAAAAGAAAAACCTATGTCTAATACACTAAGTAGAATTTATAATTCATATTATTCAAAAATTATTGATCCTAAATTCCCCACTGAGCACCTTTCATCTCTCAATCCAAAGTTACCATGGTATGACCCAATTGTAAAATACTTGGTTACTGGTATTTTTCCTAAAATGTTTTCAAAATAAAAAAAAATGAAGTTGAATAGTGATACAAAATTCTATTTTTGGAATGATAATAAACTTTTGAAAAATTGGGACAACATGGAAACTAGAAGATGTATTGATGAAGATGAACATTCCTTTATATTATAATTCTTTCACTCTCTTCCTAGTGGTGGCCAATTAGTACCAAAAAGGACTTTCTGAAAGGTCCTATACTCTGAATTTTTCTAGTCTTCCCTCTTCAAGGAATCACATGAGTTCCTTCAATCAAGTCCCACTTGACAAAAGTTTGGCATAATTTCAAAGAGAAATGAAATGCCCCAAAATCCTTTAATTTTATATGAGATATTTGATGTTTGGGGCATTGATTTCATGGGACCATTCCACCTTCCAATGGATTCTCATACATTATTCTTGAGGTTGATTACGTTTTTAGGTGGGTCAAGGCACATCCCACTTGAAAGTATGATTCACATACTATTAGTGAGTTTCTAAAGACACACATATTCCACCGATTTGGAACACCTTGAGCCTTGATAAGTGACTTCAGAACCAATTTTTGTAATAGAACCATGGAATATATTTAAAAAATAATGGGGTTGTACATAAAACTTCAACTGCATATCACCCCCCAAAAAATGGCATGTATGAACTTTCTAATAGAGAAGTGAAAAGAGTGCTTGGTAGAATTGTAAAACCTACCAGAAAAGACTAGCCTAAAAGACTTGATGAAACACTTTGGGATTATTGAAATTCCTATAAAACACCCATTAATATGTATTCTTTTAGGCTAGTTTTTGGTAAAGAATGTAATTTTCCAGTTGAAATACAACATAAGTCATTTTGTGCTATGGAAACTTGTAATATTGATTTTGAAAAATATGGTGAAGAAATACTGTTGCAATTGGATGAACTGGAGGAGCTTCAACTTGATTCTTACAAGAATTATAATCTCTACAATGAAAAATACAAGGAACTCCATGAAAAACACATTCTGCAAAATTTATTTTATGAAGGTGAAAAGGCAATTCTTTTCAATTCTAGATTTCAACTTTACATAGGTAAGATTAATTCTTGTTGGGGAGGTCCTTTTATTGTTTCTCATGTTTACGCATTTGGTGTATTGAAAGTCCAAGACACATTTTCAAAAAGGACATTCACAGTTAATGGACATCAGTTAAAGCATCATCATGAGATGAAGAACAATCCTAAAACAACATCAACTTCTAATGGATCCCAAACTTCTATAGTAAACACACCACTGGATGGATACAACGACCCACTAAATCCAAATGAGGGAAACCTCTTTCACTTTAACTCCCTCTTCCTTTCTCTACATATTTCATCTTATTCCTATCTCTTTCATTTTTATCACTTTCTTCATCAAAGCTTTTATTTTTCTATTTCTCTTTTTTGTGGGTGTGTATTTAAAAAAAACAATACAAAATTTAAAAAAATTAAAAAAAATGAAAAACAAAAAAATAAAAAAGTTTTATACTTACTCACCATCCAGTATAGAAATTGTTTCCAACCATTTTGGGCTATCAAAATAAATTTTTTCATCAATCTTTCTTGTATTTTCATCAAAAAATTGGGCAAAAAATATTTTTTCAAAACCAAAAAATTTTGAGTGCTTATTTTATGATTTGTAAAATGATTTTACCCCAAACTTGTGGAACAATATTATCCCTCATGCCAAGGCCACCTATGGCCATTTTTCAAAATGTGCGTTTTTCACCCATAATTGTGAGTTTTGATTTTGTGGACCTTCGATTTGAATTTCCCACTTTTGTGTGCATTTATATGATAGAGGAATTTTCTAATCCTCATGAGAATAAAAATATCCAAATATCCTCCCATTACCCTTACATTAATTATAATTTTGAAATCCCCTATGAGCTTATGAAAAACTTTTAATTGATATTTACATTACAATCCCAATACCTTATCCAACCCAACACCTAAATGGATTTACATTGAATTTTTTATTTAAATATATGTGTGGGGGGAATGGATTTCATTTTGGGTTCCCTTTTATTCATTTTCAACGTTTTATCATATTCTTAAGGGAAAGCATCCATTTTAGTATGGGGGAGAGGTTCTCATTCAGTGATTTTTGGGAATGTATATATTCTTATGGCATATTTTTCAGATTTTATTGAAAAGTGTTAAAAAAATAAAAAAACAAATGAAAAATAGAATTTGTTGTGTCTTGGGTGGGTTTAAAATCACTCTTTATCAACATTTGATCTTGTTATAACTACTACAATTAGTGTTGTGAGGAGTTAAAACATGGATTGGGAGATCAACGTGAGATATATTTCAAGTTCAACTTTTAAAAAATGAAAAAAATAACACTTATGTCATTGGGATAAGTGTTGTGTTTTGTAAATATTTGGCTTCTCATTCCCTTCAAATTTTCTTCCACTTTTGTGTCTTGATTCAAACAATTGTTCCCTTGTAAATATGTGTTTCTATTTATTTCCATGTTTTATTTCAAAAATATTGTGAATTTCTTTTTCAATGATGGTGTTTTACCCCTCTTTCTACTCTTTTAAATACTAAATTCCTACTATCCCATAGACACTGAAAACACCCCTAAAGGACCTCTTGATTCTTGTGAACTTTATGATAGATAATGTAAGTTGAGAGCACTTTAAAACTCTATGATTTTCACTTTTGGTTTGTGAATGAGTGATCCTTCAGAATTAAATTTTTATCATCTTTAGGGGAGCATGTTTTGAGTACCCACATTTTACATTTATAAATTTGAGTATGAAAAATGATTTGTTTTTGGAAAATTGTTTCTGTAACAATTTGAGGTGGAATTCAATATGGATGAGTGAAATAGTCTAAACCTCCCCTGAGTGGGGATTTTTTTAATATTTGATGGTGAGTGAAAATGATTTTATAATGTTTTTTATATTTTTTGAAAATGAGGACATTCACAATCCTAAGTGTGGGGGAGTTGATGTAATTCATTTATTCAGAACTTTTTATCTACTCTATTTAATGATTTTCCATGAAAAGTGCATAATTGGTGTGTAATACTCATAATTTTAATATTAAATGTAATTTTTGAGAATTATTTGAATTAATCAAATCGATCCAAGTTACTATTTTAATTACAAATCTCACCCTACTTATCCAAATTGCACTATTCTTTTTATGTAGGGTTCCTTAATCAAATTACAACATTTAATTATAAGGGAAATTTGGACAAATCATTCATTTGTAGGGTATTATGGTCTATACAATAAGAACGAAATAATCTATGAAGAAACTGGAATAGCCATGATGATTGAGGTATAGGTCTAAATCAAGGATCTAAAATTTTATTAAACCCCACCATATGTTCTTTATTATCCAAAATAATCATGGATAAAAATTTGAAGGTGCAACTACAACCACAAGGGGACCAATTGATGATTTGAAGTCTAGCACACCATTCTGTCTAGGAATTAAAATAAGGATAATATTCCAAACATTTCTACTGATCTTCTCATCAAATCAAGATGGGAGTTTTCTGTGTGAAATCTAATATATGGTTGGAGAACGTGTTAGAAGAGATTATTTTTTTTAGGGAATATTCCTGTTCAAAAAACCATTCACATTTCAGCCTTCAAAAAATTATAGATTGAAATGGACAGATTACAATGTTTTATTAAAAATTAAATAACTTTAGCTCCTTTAGTCCAATGTCCTCCAAATTTTCAGATTAGACATAATAAATTTCTACATAAAACATTAATGATGAATAAATTTCGTGATTCAGATGTCTGGATGTCCAAATCATCATGCCAAGTGGAGGGGTAGTTTTGGAATGCAAATTGTCCACCTCTTTGGGCTATATATACATCCCCCTCTTCTCCATTCAAGGGTTTGGAATTTTAGAATATAGGATCATAAATTTTCATGATAAAATATTTTCCAAAGTCTTGGGGAGACCTTCCATACTCATGCTTTAACATGATATACCCTTCTTCCTATCTTTGTTTTCATTTAATTTTGTGTTCCTTTCATTTTTAATTGTGTAAGTTGTTTCAAATTTCATTTGAGTTTTAATGAAAGTTTCTTCTTTAATATCTATTTTAGTAATACATCCTATATTCTTAAATACTAATTCTCTTAAAATATTTTTAATCAAGTTGAAATCTGTTCCCTTCTTTTGATTCCTTATTCAATCAAAATTATGTTTTTAATTCTCATCATTGTTCGTGTGTGTGTGTTGGACACACAACTCTTTTATTATTTTATTATTTTTGTTCTATTTATAATTAATAACCATAATCACATATTACCATATCAATAACTATCTTAATCGACAAGTAAATATACCATTGGGGTGATTCAAAATTATGGGATGTTAAGTGATTGAGAGTATTTTCTCTATGAATATTCTTCAAATTAACATTAGGTATGTTGGACTTAACATGTAATGGGTAATGACTTGTTTTGTTTAACATTTCATTTACATGGATTATTGTAACCATAAATACACTACCATCAACATTTACTGATTGTGATTAGAACCCTAAGTTAAGTTAAGGCTTGGATTAAAGCCTTAACACTTAGGAATTCCAATATATGTCATCTTGTGAAGAGGGTGTTAATTTAATGAAATATGAAGAAAATATTAGGTATATCACAATCTTAAATCCATAATAATGATCTCACCCAAATCATTATGAAATTGTTAAATCAAACACTAACCATTAATCACTTCATTTAAGCTCTCCAAAAAACCCCCTAATCAAAATACAATCAATTAAAAATAATTGACTATTAAAAAGTATCATCACTGAGGATTTGACCAGAGTGATGTTATACACATTAGAAGAGCATCATAACCTTGAACGATCGATATAGGACAATCAGACGCTATTTCAGAGGTGCTAGAGGCTAATGCATGAAGTTGGTGTGGATCTTGCAAGCATGGAATCTCTTGGAAAACATGATGTAGTCATGGATAATGGTGGGCCAGAAGTATCCCAACCAACGTATCTGATGATAAAGCTTAGGTCCTGCCTGATGAGCCCTGTAGGAACTAGCATAAACTTCTTGCATGACATGGGGGACCTCATTCCATTGAATGTATTGGATGAGAACCCCATAAAACCCATGCCTATAAAAGATTTTCTCAAGGCTGGGGCCACTCTGAAGGGTGAACTACAATGAACGCCGTCAGATTCCCTCATGATCGGTTTGATCTACTGGGATATTACCATGATGGAGATACTCTATAATGGGGTTCCTCCAGTTAGGAGTCACTTACAACACTGTATTAAGGGGACCTGGGGGTCCTAATTTTGAGGCACCTTTGGTAAGGTAGCTTACGTATGAGATATCATCATCATCAGAAGTAACAGAAGAGATGAATTTATAATGTCCCACATGGATAATCAAATCATCCTGGTTAGGCTCTACAAGATATGTGGCCAGGATAGCCAAGGCGTCAGCTCATCCATTCTATAAATGAGGGACATGAGTAACTTATGGCCGATATGGGAACTAAGCCATCATCTTGGTGGGTGTGTTCTAATAGTTGTATGAGCTCCGACTACCTGACGATGCAGTCACCGTTGATCTTCTTGATGACTAGTTCAGAGTCCCCTTTCACATGAAAGTGGGGAATATCAATCTCGATGGCCAGCTCCCGGACAATAATGAGATCTTGGTACTCTTCCTCATTATTGGTACAACCTTATGACAACATGAATGAATATTAGAGGATAACTTATGCAGGTGTGATGAAGATGATACCCATGAACACTCTATTGAGTCTAGGGTCATCGAGTCGTCTGCTAGTAGGGCTTTAGGAAGTGCCATCAAAATGAATTTTCCAACATAGAATGGCTTGATCTACTAAGAGAATTTCCTCATCTAGAAAATAAAGATCCATAGACTGGTCCATAGGACATGGATGGGAGGAAATAAGTTCTTCAAATTCTTGTCCCTTGATATTCTTTTAGGGAAAAAACTTTTTGTCGCACTGTTGGAGGATCACTGCTCACCGAGAATGAAAATCTGTCAATATGGGGTGGTTCATAATGTACTTCAGCGGATCTACTTAAGACACTAGCTATATCTCATGGTGCTACAAGTAATGCTGCAATTACTACACTGTGAATACGAGCATAAGGAATATATTCTAGATACAGGAATATCTGGACTATATATTTAGAAGGATGTGGCTAAGATAGTATAAACTGTTCCTCATTCCCTCATTGTTCTTCTGAGCCAGAAGGGTGCTAAGATATTTTTCCAGAGAGGTCACATAAAGGACCATTGACTTTCTGAAAATGAGTGGCATTAGGACCGAAGGCTGTAACGGGTATTTCTTGATTTCCTTAAAAGTAGTCTAACACTACTCATCCCATAGATAATTAGAACCTTTCTTCATGAGTTGTGAAAAGGGATTACACTTTCCATCCAGATTTGTGATGAGTCAGTGTATATAAGATAAGTGGCCTTGAAAACTTTGGAGCTATCAAATGTTGTTCGGAGGAGACATCTTAATGATGGCCTTAATCTTCTCCAAATCGATATCAATACCTCTATATCTAACAACAAAGTAAAGAAAATTTCCAGAGGTGACCCCGAAGGCATACTTCAAGGGGTTCATCTTCAGATGGAGGGATCATAGGAAGCCAAACACTTTCTCAAGATCTTTGAGATGGTCCTATTGCTGGAGATATTTTACCACTAGATTTTCCACGTAACATTACACCAATGTCCTAAGGATCAGCTTAAATATGTGATGCATGGTTTTCTGATAATTGACACCTTCATTATTTAGAACAGAAGGCAATACCTGGTAGTAGAAAGTACCTTTTGGTGCCCTGAATGCTGTAGAATTTTCATCCTCAGGGGACATTTGAATTTGGTTATACCCAGAATACCCATCCATAAAAGAGAGATCCTGGAACCTAGAGGTGGCATTAATTAACATTTCCATCACAGGAAGGGAAATTCATCCTTTTAGAAGTGATGGTTGGGATCTCGGAAGTCAATGCAGACTCAAATCTGTCCATTTTTCTTCCTGATGGAAAAAATGTTAGATAACCATCTAGGGTACTGTAACTCCTTAATGAAGTTGAATCAGATGAGCTTATCAACCTAGGCCTTAGCCACGACACCATGAGAAGGGTTAATCTTCCTATGAAGTTGTTTAAACCCATGATGATTTACTATAAGACTAAGGTAGTGGAAAAAATCATGGGTATCTAGTCCTAAAAACTCATCATAAATTCAAGAAAAGAAATCATGATGTTGCTTCAGTAAATCCATGTATCATTGTTACTCTTTGACAGGCATAGCGGTGCTGATCAACGTGGGTTTCAAATTTGGCTTGTTACCGAGGTTCAACTATACTAATTCATCGACTGTGGTAGAGATTCCATATTCAAAAGATGGAGGAGAATTCTCCAAATCTTTGTCTTCATTCACGGAGGAGGAATCACCTGTAAAAGGTAGTTATCTTGAGTCGACAGATCCTGACAGGACATTGGTGCCAGCCTGAGTGGTAGTGGAAACCTCATTGGGGGGCTCCTACACTACTGAAACCATGGTGATGAAATCTGTCGACCCGATCTCATATGTCCTTTGAATCTAAGGGCCACGTTTTATGATATCAAAGCAATAGTGGTGCATCATCTTGAGCCGGTTTTTCCTATACCAGTGAAACAAAAAATTATGACATATTGTCATTTCTATGAGGTAGATATCCTAATACCTTATGGGAGTAGGGGGCTCTAGGATTACTCAATATTGATTTTTATAGGAATAGTAGGTGATCTTATAGCATCATTTAGACTTGGGAATGCAATTCCCCCTTATTCAAGTGACAAAAAATCATTTTCCTAAGTCCGGGGTCATGGATTCCAATCAGTGGATCGGGAAAATATAGGCATCATCCAGGTCTATCCATGGGTCGGTCACATCCATAGTGTGTTCAACCTCGTTATCCTGAATTTTCTTGTCATTTCTCTTATAGTAGTCGGTATCCAGGTAGGAGGCATCACAAGAGGAAAAGGTAGACACATCACTATAGAGAATGCTTACTTGATCATTAAGGGAGTACTTAAGGCATTGGTGATACAAACAAGGGACCCCCATGTGGAGGTGGAGCCATGGACTACAAATCTATGCATTGTAAGTGGTGTCTTTTGAGACAACCATGAACTCGATGTAGGAAATTAGGCCACTAAAATATGTCTTCAAGCATATCTTTCCAAATGGTGTCTATTACGTCCTGTCATAACCATGAATTTTTAGGTTAGAGGGAATCAGATTAGCCTTAGAAAACCCCATATTTTGATGTTTCCCAGTCAGGATAAGGTTGATCCTCAAGCCTATGTTGACAAGACAATGAAGAACCATATCATTGAAATGGCCAGTGATGTACAATGGGATGATATGCCCCTGTATGGGAGAGCCTTCACCACCACTATTTTGTATTTTTTTGAAACAAATTTTTGGGTAAATGGGAACCACACAAAGGGAGTCACTGGTACATATGAATATCCCACCTCCAAAAAAACAACTATGTACTACATTCAAATTTCAAAAATTCAAACATTCAAATTTCAGAAGGTAAAATACAACAGAACCACCACATCCACCTCGATCCACAAGTAAACCCATATTTATCCACAAAAAATCATCCATAATGAGGAGGCCTCGATCCAAGAGAACCAATCACATCACTGACTTTTCCATCGTCAGAGTCATTTTCATCACTGTCCTTACCGCCAGAGAAGAAACTCACCAGCATCACCGACCAAACAGCTGTCATCGTCACAAACCCATCATCACACCAGTCGCTAGAAAGACCTTTGTAACCACCATAAAATAACAACACCATGCCATCGCAAACCAGGAACATCCAAAACACCAGTACATTTCAAACTCACTTTATAAAAACGTGAAAAGAAAGGAATATTATCCATAAAAATCACCATTATGAACCACCGATGGCGTCTGCAATAACCAAAATAGAGAAAAACCAAAGCAAAAAATTACATCAAGGCCTTCATCAAGTTGGTCTCGAGCAGATCGACTGCCAAATAAAAGGAATCAAACTAACCTTCACCAAAAAATGAAACATACCGCATGAGGGGAACTGTCGGGAACAAACCCAAAAAAATATTCGGATTGAAACCCAAGGAAGAAGGACCAACTCTAGAGCTCCTATAAGTATGTCATCTGTCATACTGGATTCCCATAACCTTAGCGAATCCCATGATCCAAAACCGACCTGGAGAGAAGATGAGGAATGAAAGATCAGATTTTAGGGGGGAAAACAAGAAGGAAACATGAGAACATCACCAAGCATGAACTTCTCCCGAAAGGAGGTCATTCTGTGCCAGTAGATATGATAGGCCCTTCTAGTTAAACTGGCGGGTTCTGGCTAGTGCTGGGAATGTCCCGCTGCTCACTAGTCGAAATGTTTGAGTGAATACTAGATGGGGGAAAGATGATTTAGGCTGATCCATGAGAGAATATGGATGATCATAGCATGATCATGGTGGTTCCTCCTAATTGATTCGTACAAACAGTGGTGGAGGCGAATCTAGTGAAATAAGATGAGAAGGATGCATGTTCTGATCTCTATACTGGGCTCATTGTCTGGCTTCAGTGGGATGAAAATATTTATTGTAAATCAGTGACCAATGAATCCTAGAAACTCATATAACCAAAGCTCCATTGGCACTGGCATCGGTTGGGGACATTGGGATGATCTGTCTTACACTCTTCGTCATCAGGTACCATGTAGGGGTTTACCAGCTCCACAATATTAATCGAAGCATACCCTGAATTATCACTTGAAGAATCCTACCTTACCGGGTAGACTCTAGGGTAACCACCATCTATGGGGGCATGAAATCGCTGAGAGTATGGGATGATGATGGTGTCAGTGGGGGACTTTTCTTTCCATTGCGTCGCCGATGCTTGTCCTTCTGGGAAGAGGAAGGTTGAGATGTCGATGCAGAAGCAACAACTGTAGGTAGCATAATGAATTTTAAAGGGTCAAATTACTTCAAAAAAGGAAAGATAATTCCATATGCACGGGAGAATATCCTAAGGGACATCCAGTTGTCATATTTTTGGGACTTGTGGTTAGGAAACTTATGGAACTCACCTTCACTATCATTTTCACTGTCAGGCCATATGAATAAGCATTCCACATACACTGAGGATGAACCTAACCTGTCTATGTTGTTATCAACCTGATCTTAGATCCATTATTTAAACACATAACACTGCTTAAGGGTGTGCCCTAGGATCTGGTAATAGGGGAAGTAATCGGGGTGATCAGTGAGATTCGCCTCTTTGGGTCTCCTTTATTCCAAAAGCTATAGAATTTATTGTTTCAAGGAAATTTGAAAATAACCAGGCCCCTAAGCCTCATTAAACAAGTAGGAATCATTCCTTCTATTTGGGAAGGGGGCCCTAGGGGTCTGTCCCTAATGAGGGGATGAAAGATCATGTCGAGGAGGTGGAACATTGTTGTCTTGCCTAGGTGGTGGTATAGCGTTACCTGGGGGTGACTACCTATTCTAAAGTGGGCACTTCTAGGCCAGAGGATACAACTGAGGTGGTGGGCCTTAGCATGGTTGTGGATGTGGCTAAACTGGTAATAAATCTAGTTTCATGGGGGAATCTATTTGTGCCACTATGGGAGGCTCAACCTTAGAGACTCTTCTTGTGGTAACTACATGAGGCAATGGACTTGCCTTATTATCATGATACAAGGCATTCAATAGACTCTAGGCTTTGTCAAAGATATCATGAAATCCACCTGGGTAGTTCTGGATGATAAGAGAGGGGACTAGTTTAGTTTTGAAATTCCCCACACACATTTTCAGAAGTTGTTCATAAGTTAGTAGCATATCTAGGGAGTAGGTGAGGCCTATCCACCTGGTGACAAAGTCTGAAACAGACTCGTCAGGTCTCTGATTTCATATTAAGTGGTCTAAAATACTCTTCTTCTAGCTAGTGGAATTGAAATAGTAAAGAGACTGCCTATGAAGATCCTTCTAGACGGCTACTGACCCAATGGGTAGCTGGCTGTTCCATACAAATGTGGTCCCTTCTAATGTTTCTATGAAACACCAATTTTTTGAAGCCTCCTGCTACACTAGAGTTCCTAGCATGGGTCCACACCTTGAGATGAAGTGGTCCAGATGATAAAGTGGATCAATCATCCCATTAAAGGGGAAAAGGTAGGATTTATGAAACTAGGGGGTTCTGGCATATCATCCACCCATGCCAGATATGGATTTCCATTAGGAAGAATTTCCCCCTATTGAGTTTACGAAACCTTAAGGTAGGAAATGAGCACCGCCATTGGATAATCTGGGTGGGTATTACTATATTGATGAGGATCCCTGAGCACTAGTGCATTGTACGGTTCTAAAACATGATAACCAAACCCAACGACTCATGGAGCAGCTGGTGGGATGACCTGCAGGATTTTCAAGGGAACAACCTATAGAGTGACTAGGGGAACCTGAGATGGATCATGAAGGTAATCGTGCAGCTCAGGTGGATTTGGTGATTCATATTACACCCTATTTTAATAAAATATGGATTCTACCCTATCCATATAGGATGGATGATCAATTTCACAGAGAGGCAATTCACTAGGGGGAGGGTGTACCTGCCCCTACTGCCACGATTGAGGATTACCGTAGTCTGGTTGCCGTTCCACAACATGTTCAGTTAAAAGGTTATCAACCATCTTTTTATGTTCCATGAGCTGTTTACACAATGCTTCCTTTTCAGGGTTATATTCCGTATTCTGTGTTGAGCTGAATGGGTCATCAGGTTTGATGACCACAAGATTCACTTTTCCCTTATTGGGATTCCAACTGAGGGCTAATGACTCGAAAGGTAGAGGAAGGCCTTGTAGATTTCTCTGATGAAGAGTAACCCTCCCCAATGAATCCAATAGGTGTGTCACCTACCATGGGGTAAGTTCTCTTTATGGAGATCTAACTCAATCCATTCCTCTAATAGGTCAACTATGTTGAATGAGACTATTCCTAAAGGCATATCCTCAATATCGCTTGGAAAATTGGGATTACACCAGATGGAACAGAAATGAAGGGAAGTATACTACCCCCAACCATGGATCTAAATGTGGGAGGAATCCTCCTTAATAATCTTTTAGAACACTTTAAATCTTAGGATTCATCATTTCTAGAGGATCCGATGGCGACCGGGAAACTCAGGGCGCTGGGTCATGAGAAGATAAATTAAATCGACCATGTGAAATTGCTGGCCAATATCTTAAAAATATTCCTAACTCTTGGGGTAATCCACCCACCACTGATAGAGATAGAAGTGAATCACCCAAAGGGTTTGGTGAAATCACGCAACCTCCTCCTGGGTAGGAGATTCTGGAGTACTAAATCTCATGGCCACAACTGGCCAGAACATCTCTATGAATTGGTCTACTATAAGGATGTCCAAAAAATTCTTCAACTCAGACTTGGAATCTAGCCCTTGGTTTGCCCACTCATTGACTGGGGGTGAGTGGTTTGTAATGGCACTGAAGTGTACTATTGATATGGTTTACTGGCCAGTAGAGAATATAGAGAGCGAGATGATAAGCCACCACATCTTGGAATGTCTTTTGAAGAATGCAACGACTGAGCTACCACATCCTAGTAAGACGGATTAGGGTCCAAAAATTTTCTTACAGAAGTTGCGGTTACTTATGGTGAGTCATGCGGTTGTTCATTCTATATTGGTCCCCATAATAACTCTTCCTAATCTATGGTTGAGGTAGGGAATGATCCTGTTGACGATAGAGAGGATTTCCTGACCAGGTCCTAGAATCCAAGTTGTGTCTTCTAAGGGAGGCAAGAATCCGATGGAACTCACATTTCAGAAGGATGAGGTTTATATGAATTTTTCCTTCCCTAAGCTAGACACATAAGATTTGGGTGAGGGTTCCATTACTGAATTGCATTCCGCCTCCGAATATGAAATACAGATGGGTTTAATCACAGTCTGAAAATTTTCAGTATTCTTTCTTTGGAAGCAGCAACCTATTCTCCTACCCTGGGATGGTTCTTCAGGACATGGTAGGTTTTCAACATGAGGAGGACCTTCAACCAAACTGACATTGGGGTGGATTGTACTTTTACCTGGGTGAGTTGGGGTGTGAGGAGAACCTTGAGAAATGTCAAAAGAAACATGGGGAGGCCCTTCGTATCCACTAGTTGTCATGTGAGGGTAATCTCCCTGGGAAGAGTTGGAGCGGGTAAGACCTTATTTGGAGCTAGTGGGATCATGGGTAGTACTCCCACATTTGTTTCCCTTAGTAGAGACAGTATGATGGGGGCCTTCATACTGGTCCAACTGAACACGGGGATGACCTCTGCATTGGATGTCAATGATGCGTGGCAGACCTTTGATTCTCTTATTGATGGGATGAGGAGGACCTTCGTTAGTTGCAGTAAGAACACGGAGAAGACCCCCACGCCGATGGTTTAACAGGAAAGGCAGATCTTCACATCAGTGACTTATGACAGGAGGAATAGCTCCATACCTGGGATCAAAGGTGAGAAAGCAACCTTTGTGCTAGATGTCCATGCAGGGAGGAGGGCCTTCGCCTGGACTGATAGTTCCATGAGGAAGACCTCCATTCATATATTGGGAGTAGGGGGGGTCTTCACTCTCATTTATGGTGCACAGGGAGGACTTTCACACTGGATTTCATTATTGTGGGTCGACCTATGATGGGTACTACCTCTGGCGATGACCAAGAGAGTCATCCCAACCTGCCCGTATGGCGGTTGGGGCCTCAAGTCGGGTTGGGCGTATAAGTTCCCCTATTTAGTATAAATGGGGAATTGATAGTATACATCAGTGGTGTCAAAATTCACTATATCCATTGATAATGACACCCCCTGGCAGGCATCCTCCTTATCTTGCACCCGACATTGGCGATGGGTTAATAGGACTAGGGCCAGTGGTGTAGGTGTGTAAGCCATCTGCTCCTCTGCTTGTAGGACTTGGTGGTGGTGGTGACATGGCCTAGTGAGATCCATCCTTGGAGGACCATAAGATCGATCCATAGATGGGCTGGCTTGGACTCCCCTCACCTCATTGGCATAACAGAGCATGTCATCAAATCATTTTAGGGAGAGGCTCCTGAAACAGTTGTAGGTTAGAGTAGGGAGTAGTGGATCCCTGTGCGGCCCTTGGGGGTGGTGGAGATGACGAGGTACAGAAGCACCTAGGTCATGTGGGTCCATATCCTTAGTTAGGATAATCTCTTTTTCCTCAAACCGTCAAATGAGGTCTTTGATCACCCTCCTCTAAAAGAGTTCAGATTGTGATACGAGGTAGGGATGCCCAACAGTCATGGATATAGAGGATGTCATCGAAGATATGGATCCATTCAAGATTTTCATGTCTGTGTTTCCCTATCCCCTATGTCAATGGTGGGTGTTTATCGGTTTCCTGACATAGTAGCCTGGGTCCTAAAGGTAGGAATATTAGACCATTAGTACAGACAATAGGAAAGTGATGTACAATGAACCATCACCATTATGTACTTCATAGCAAGATAGAGAGATCTATTTTGACAATGTTACATAATGGAATGACTAATGATCAACCACCCCAACTTTGGTGAGTTTCACGCCAGACCCACTATTTGTTTAGCGGGTCCTGGCGCCAGATGGATGGATCTGGTGGCATGCCTATTTGTTGATTCCCTAAATGCTAATGATCCCTATATTGAAGATAAGTGATTCACCTTGGTTTCACCATTTATGTTTCTGACACTTTCTCTAGGGAAAACATCCATCTGTGGGGATGCACTGGCTGTTGCACTACATTCCCACTTTCCAAAGGCAGGTGGTATCCATCACTTATTTAGGGATGTTTTCTCCTTAATCAAAATGGGATGATGGGATGTCAGCCTCTCCTTCTGTCAATTTCTCATCATAATTCTTCACCAAGTCAGGGTATCACTCATAGGTTTAGTACATTTTTCCTGAAACTATTTATGGTGCCATATCTTTGTGAACGTTGTTTAATTACACTTCTTCTGTCTAGACATTCCATGGGGTCTGGCCAGGGCAACAACCTTCAATATAGAGAGTAGTTATGCTGGGCATCACTGGCATGTCTGGGCAAAGGAACACTGGTACATCTAGATTTATTTCCCTCATAACAGGGCTTCTTAAGGGTGTGGAAACCTAAGGAATCCCACATTGAGTGCAGGGAATTATATACCATGGTCATGTCCCTAAGGTTTTCTGCAACTTCCCATGTTTAACACAAGGTATGTAGCAAGTTTAACATCTATTAGAGATGTATATGACTGATCGAAACAGTGATGGGAGTTTATTATATGGTATATCCCAGAAAGGGATCACCAAGAAGGTTTTTCATATGGGTGGATTAGAATGATTAATGAGGACGGATCCAGGGTGGTGTATCCCATAAAGGGAAGATGTCGCACCGTGAAGGCTTATCTGGACACCACTAAGGGTAGATCGGGGAAAGCACACCCTAGGAAGGGGGACACCAAGGTTTACCATTGGATGGGATTGAACCTCAGGGAGGTTTCCTATATAACCTATGTAGATTACATAGATTATAACCCACATAGTTTGAATGGGTGAGGCATAAGATCGGGGTGTACATAGAGTACAATGACCCGAAGGCATAGTAGGGATTACACATGGATAGCAGACCACCACAAGAGGGACATTCATGCTTGGATGATTTTGGATTGTGTGGGGATTATGAATGGTTAGCTACCTAGGTGCCATAAAGAGTAGTGATAGGATGGATGACATGATCCCACCAGAATGTGGTTTCCCAAGTAATATTCATGATGGATGATGGACTGTTGGAAAAAGCGGATGGGTGGAATGGGGTGGAACCCATGGGAAGATGATGGTGATATTGTGATTGGACCTCATAGAGGCTTCCTATGTATCCCTTTAGTAGGGAGTCAAAGTCGACATTTTTCGGTGGGGTGATGGGACACCTAAGGAGGTCACTTGTGAGAATGGATGCATGGATATGACTCGAAGGAAGTAGAACCACTAGGTTGGGGAATGACCTTCCCGTAACACAAAGGTTCAAGGGAGAGACTGGGATGTGACATGGGTGATGGGCTTGAACCTCATGGAGGATCCCTACATATCCCCGTGGTAGTAAATCAAAGTCCATGTAGTTTATTATGAGGCATAGAATCAGGGTGTATGAAAAGGACAAAAACCCGAAGACATGCTAGGGGTTACGCGGGGTTAGCGTCCCGAGAGTCGGTCTGACCCCAGTAAGAGAAAAACTAAGATGTGGGTACCAAAAAAAGGGGACATTGAAGTTTAATAGTGTTATGGGATGAAATTTAGAGAGGTTTACTATGTAAATTGTATAGGAGACATGTATCAAAACCCACGTAGTTTGAATGGATACAGTTTAATGTCATGGGGACAGAAGGAGGGAATACAATTTAACATCATGTGGGATGAGGGTGAACTGACGTGAAGTGGTTGGGATTGATGGGTGTTGGTCTTGAATCTCAGGGATTCTTCCTATGTACCTTGCTTGGAAAGATCAAAGATCAATTTCCACGTAGTTAGAAATGGGGGATTGGGACTTACATGCTAAGGTGGTCCAAGAAGGATGTCATGGTCGATGCTTACTCTAATCCCGTGTGATTCATGCTCAGTGTGAGAAATAAGAGGCATCAAATACCTAATGATCCCATCTCAAAAGAGGAATTCATGAGGAATAGAGTGGGGTTATGTGTGGTTAGTTACCCAAATAGGAAACAGGGTCTTACGCTTGGTTAGCGGCCAAGGATATGAAGATTGGGACTTACTCTAGGATGGAGGCTCGAGGGAGATAAAGCCCATAGTGAGAGGGATGAGGTAATGAATGTCCCTGTGCCCATATCTCATCTTGACTTTGTGCATGGAATAATAGAGGAGGAGAAATGATTCTAACCCATAAGAAATACTAGGGATTACACCAGGATGGTTTCCCTTCCCCGTGGATATATGTCATTCCATGAAAGGAGGATGTCATTCCATGTGAGGAAGATCTCAATCCGATAGAGACCAATGGTCATGGAAAATGTATAAGGTGGGGAAACCTCTGTATATTTAATAGGTAAAATATATAGTTTAACGTCATGTACTGAGGACTATGATGCTTAGAATTGTAATGTCCTGCAGCTCGGACGATGAGGATTCACTCCCCACCCCTAGTACTTAAATACCCAACACACTTTAACCCTCGGTGAAGGGAGGGAACCAACAATTCCATGTGAAGATGGGGTTGTGGAGTGATCTATTGCGGGGCCCACATTAGTGTGGCTATGTGAATAAGAAATAAACGTTAGCATGCCAATGTGCATAAGAACAGGGTGAGTCAACGCATCATGAAGCACCACTCAAGGGATATTGAAGTTACTTCGCACAAGCCTAGAGGGTCATACAGAAGGGATGTGCACAAAAAATTGGTGTTTCACATTAAATTGGAGGTTCAAATATGGTTCCATAAATAAATAAAAGTATATTGAAGACATATTAAAGGTTTGGTGCAAGGAAGATCGACTGTGCACAAACATGTGGAGGTTACATGCAAAAAGGTGGGTTTTATGCATAATAGAGAGGCGTGTGTGAAATTGGTAAGTATTGCGTTGAATAGGATAATATTGTGCACAATAGGGTGGTGCCTGAGCAATTGGATAGGGTTTCATGCAATTGGAGAGGGTTGTGCGCAATTGGGACATGCGCATGCAGTACGGGTGATGTGCACATAATTGGTCGGGGTTGCACGGAAATGGGGTGTTTGTTGGACCAACAAAATCTTTGCACCCAAAGACAACAATTTTCATGAAAGGAACTAGAATTGTGTGCTAAGGATCAATTTTTCATGAAATTTATTTAGAATCAAAGGGAATGGGTGAGGGTTAAGCCCATTGATCCCTCCAGAAGGTAGACCCCTGGGAGACCAGTTGCGCAAAATGAAGTACATTGAAGCTATTTTTTTTATGCGGGAGGGGTTGGATTGCACGCACAATATGTGGGTCCAATTATTCAGCCATCCCAAAGTTGGGGGGTGGGGACTTCTATTTATAGAACATTTTGGGTAGTGGAAGCATAAAATAGGGTCAGCATGGAAATCCTCAATGACATATTCCACATGCCTTTCTTCTTTTGCACGACTGGAGTGGAAGCCTTCTCAAGAGGCTGGTGCGAAGAATTGGGCCTTGGCACACCACATTGCATGCTGAATTCTATATTTTCCACACACCTCTATGGGTATATGTGAATCATATCCCTTTTACATGAACATATCCTCTTTTATGCACAACATCTCCCCTTTTACACATATAATCCATCCGGGTCTCCAGATCCTCTTCTGAGTTGAAGTCGGCCTTCGGATCCATCCTCCAAAATCTTTTTTCGGTTTCCCTTGGATTTTAGTGCCAAAAATGAAACATAGTTAGAGTTTTGAAAATTCTTCTATTATCCTTTTCAGCAATAAATTATAAAAATTTCATTTGGGATTCATGTACCATTAATGAAATCTAAAAGGGACAATGGAGAGTAATTCAATGTTTCCTTATTTTATTTTTTAGTAAAATAAAGAATGTATATCATAATTTTACCCTAATATATTTTGAAATTACTTTCTTAATCATGGGAACAACATGGTTACCTTAGTATTTAAACATCATCATGTGTTGTCAAGAAGTGATCCCAATGATACTACTTAACATGGCCATGTTGGGGTTAACAGCCTCTCCACAGTCATTCTATTCATCCTCAAATTTGATGATTTTTTTCACCTTAACAAACTTTATAACATTTTCTACTATCAAACTATGATTTTTCCAGAGACACTGGTTATTGACCATTTACCATTTCCTTGGATTCAATATCATTAATAGGTTGTTCCCTTGGATTGGTAGAATCAGCATGTGCAGAAGGATGTTCTTCCTCTACACTATGATCGCCAATATTTTGAGAAACCTATTGTTCCTTAGGATTGGGAGAATTGAAAAGTAAAAAATTAATTATCTCATGAAGTGGTTTAATATTTAATTTAAATTACTTAAATAAATCAGTGAAAAAAAAATAATATTAGGTAACATAATGTATTTTAAAAAAATATAATAGGATTAGTGAACCACCATTTTTTAAAGGTTGAAGCGATTTGACCCCTTTATCAAGTATTCAAATCCCTTCATTTGGGTACCCTCTTAGATAAATATCTATATATACATTGGAAATATTGTGAATTGATTGTGAAACCCTAATGAAAGGGTTATATTCTTTTGAATTTTCATCTCACCTTTTATTTTCTTAGTAAATAATAGAATAATTGACCACTTTCAGTTTTTTAGATCTAGAATATAAAATACATGTACTGCATGTGATTCCATTATAAAAGGTTCATATTTGTACCCTTCCTTACTGAAATATACTTTCACGAATCTTAATTCATCTATTTTAATAGACACACTATTTTCAACCCACTACAATTGGAGAAGAGGCACTAGAAATTCTGTATTATTCAACCCCGGTATTTTTTTTGATTATTCCAAAGTATGACATATTAGCATAAATTTGATTTCTGTCCTTCGTACCTGATACATGCATCACTTTAGACAAAATTTTAAATCCTCTAGTATTCATGGTACTTCGTTCATCATATTTATTTGTACATACTTTATAAAAATTAATTACAAAACCATTATAAGATAATACACAGACACTTGTTCCTATGGTTAGCCATTGACATCACTCTGAAATTGATTTAATATTTTCATCTAACGACATAAATAATGGTCTTGAAACCATTATATAAACTATTAATTATGTTTATTTGATATCAAAATTTCATCCCATGATGGATTCAAATTCCAAAGAATATTTTTATGAGTTTTGATAGTTGGTGAAAGATCTAAACAGTTATAAGAAACATAAATATGTGGTCTAACTCTTGATCTATAAAAATTATTGAGAAAACATATATTCCAAAAATTACTTCTCCCATAAGTTGGTATTTGTGATAATATTTTGGTAGACCAATTCCTTCCACACTATATAGGTAGTTGTTAAAGAATTCTATGGATTCCTTAAATATATATAACTATACAATACAACTTTCTAACCAGATTTGATTTTTAACCTACTCTTTAAAAATCTACATATAACATTCAATGTTGTACATCCATCTATAATGTACAACACCAGATAGTTGAATCTCCCTTACAAACTAAAACATCAAGTGAACCACATATCAAATAATGTTTGTGGGAAGAACATTTTCAATTAACATAATATGATTACAATTTCTTTACTTAGTTGGCAATTTCACTGGGTATATAAAATTTCTGTATATAGATTTAAAAAAGAAACATAGATTGGTTAATATATGATTTAAATTCTTGGAAAAAATTCAACATAAAAATATATGAATTAGATATTTCAAAAAAACAAGAAAGTTATCTAATTTAAAAAACTTTAAAATTAAATAATTCATTGAAATGATATTCATAATATTTTATGAATACCCCTTTGGTGCCTTTACATTATTGAAGATGCAATAAAATTAATATCTCTCCTTCTTAGGAAGAGTGTATGTAGCTGGAGGAAGAAAATTATATTTCTCAACCCTCACTAGTCACAACTCTTCCCATATTTCGTTTCTATTATGTCCAACCTATCCTTAATTAGATATTTTTTTCCTGGGTGCATTTAGTAACATGATAATTATATTATCACATATTTTTTATCAACATGCATAACACCATGAAAATTC
Source organism: Viscum album (assembly GCA_963277665.1). Lineage (NCBI taxonomy): Eukaryota > Viridiplantae > Streptophyta > Magnoliopsida > Santalales > Viscaceae > Viscum > Viscum album. The sequence continues at coordinate 426,879,326 of OY728134.1, forward strand.
ATAACATGAAAACTATTCCAGTATGTTAATTAAAAAAAACTGATAACTTTTTTTAAATAGGTTTTCATAAGGTTTTTGAAAAATGGGTTTCCAATAGTAGTGTCCATATTTTAGATGTTTTGAAATAATTGATCACTTTTTATTAAAGATGGTTGTATACATTCTTTCAAACTCTCATTTAATAATATCATCCAATATTGTAACATATTTTTTTGGGATAGAAATATTTTATGTCCTAGAAACAGAGTCTTTGATTAATGTTTTAATCTAATTGATTGTGTACCTTTTTAACAAATGGGACACCCTTGAGTGCCTTTAATATTATAACCTGACAAATTTCTACAACCAAGAATTCCATTCACCATCTCTTAAAACATAACTGTCAACTTGAACTATTCATTTCTATATGAATCATACAACATAACACCCAAATCCCATAATAATTTCTAATCATTGATTAATGGAGCCAAATAAACATCAATTTCATTACCCAATTGTTTTTTTCTTGATATAATAAAATATAACATAATTTATTTTTGTTTTATTCGTAACCATGATGGAAAGTAATAATTTACCAAAATAACCATCCATGCACTGTGTGTGCCACACTTAAAACCTTATGAACTCAATCCATCTATAGATAGTGCAAGACGAAGGATTCTCATCTTTTTTTCAAATTCGAGATTGTCATGATTAATTCTATCCCACTATAGAGAGTTTCTAGGTGATGAAGTTTTCCATCTTTATTTCATGTATCTACATTCTACGTTAATTTCCTTATAGTCTCCTCACTACCATGTAAGTGCCTAAACATTGAAATTATTGGAAGGTACCATAAAAAATTTTAAAACCTAATTGGTCATTATTTTATCAAGGAGAACCACAAATTGGGAATTATTTACGGGATTTTTGGTTATTTTGATATAATATACATTCATTTATACATGCATGTATTCTTTCATATATCATTCCCATTGATTGTTTCATTTGTTTACCATCATTTGTTTGGATTGGAAGCTCATTTTCTTCCAGGGACATATCATCCAAGAGATAATGCAGTTTATTAAAAATGGGGTCACTCTATCCCTTTCCATTTTTTAAATTATAATGCTTTAGTAAAACTAGATATACTATATATTTAGCACATCCAACATAAAATGAAGTCTTTTCCTAACCATTTAACTTACTAATTTTTTTTGGGAAATATTTATGTTCATCTTTAATTATCATTGTCATTTCCTTAATATTATCATTATCATCATTCACACATATAATCACATCCTTGATATGATCTTCTTTATTTTCCACACTCATAATCATACTAGAAGAAACCTAAAATGTTATGCTATCCCAGTCTCTAGCTACATTCACATCTTCTTAATTTTTAGTCCAACATTTGTAACATTGATCTATTCCGTGACAGATCAAGTGTTATTATAACTCTTATGGACTATTTTTTATTGAATAATAATAGTGTAAATATGATGAAAGTATTTTAGAAGAGTCATATGCTTGATATTTTTTCAAACCTTATGAACTATTTCACCCCATATTCATACACTATTATTATACGATTAACATCAATCCATTTTTGATTCATATACATATATTTGGTTTGTAATATTAATAACTTAAAAAATAAATAAATACAAAAAAGTGTCCTTTCAAATAAGGGGAATCCAATATTTTAGTGTTTGAAATAGTTTATGCACACTTTGAATGAAATTGGTAATTGAATTATAGAAAATAATTACTTCACTGCTGGTACGTGTTATCCTATGAATTCATCCACAATGATCACTGATACCCAATATGTGATCACTACTACTAAGGGTAGTTCAACAAACATAGGTGAATGTCTAGAAGAGATGATGAATGAGTCTCAGGCATCAAAATGCAATAATAACTATTTGAGAGATGGAGCTGGGGAGGATAAAATTTGTCTCATTAAATATAAATGTTCCCAATATGGGGTGTTGGTGAATCACCAGAAAAAATTTCTTAGTTTTATATATAAGGTTGAAAAATGTGCAATAGTAGTCTGATCCCTATGAGGGGCTCTTTGATTGGTGTGATCATGAGAAGACTTATCTAGATGGGCTTACACACACTCATACTGAGATAGTCATTGCAGTTTCAATATTCAAAGTAATCCTTCAATTTATCCATGAACAACAAATGGTATTTGGTCTAAGGACTGAATTTCAGTAACACTTATCTTCATGTGAGTCCAAGGTTCTAGAAGTGGGGACATTATATATATCATACGGGTTAGAGGGATTTAGTGACATGCCCTTTTTTATTGATAAATATTCATTACCTTTTTAATTTTAAATGTTTTATTGGTTTGGTTAGAGTGGATTATTTTCTTGGATGATACCCAGGTAATACATTTTTTCCATTTTATAGTTTCATATATCATATAAAAAATATACCACTACCTAATTTTATGGATGTATTTTGATAAGAGTTTAGGGACCAATGTTAAAATATAAATCAGGTGTTTGATAGGGGAAATTCATTAAATATATCTTAATGTAGGAAGAAAATTATGAATTGATATCTTGATCATCATAGAAAAATAACATGAGTATAACCACTTAAGGAAAAAATGTTTGTGACCTTACAATACTAAAAACACAAAGGCATATAACATTCTCAATATTCCGAAATGGAAAAATTGTTAAATCTTAATAGGATATTTTAGATATACAATCTACCAAATAATTGAAGATCATTTACTTATATAATTGTGGGACTATGAGGAAGTATTAAAAAAATGGATAGAATTATATTTTTTCCATTATAAAGAAATTTACCTGAATTAAATCAATTTTTTTGTGAGCAATAAGTAGTAGGATTTAAATATGTTTAACTATTTTATAATATTTGTTGATAAGGATTGTAATTTCTTCTTATATATGATTAAGTTAGATAATTTTATGGAATTTATATGGGTAAAAATTGATGATTATTTATAAAATCATGATATTCACCATAAACATAGTGTAACATATACTGTATAATACAATTTTTTTTGAAAAAAAGAAAAAAGTTGATATTTCTCAAACATTACTAATAGATCATACTAAATTATAAAGCAACCGATGAATCTATTCACTCTAATTTCAAATTGAGAAACATATTTTTAAAGTTAATGTGAAATTTACAATATCCTTTATTTATATCATCATTAAAATAAAAAATATAATCTTTATTCAAAAATAACATATAAATCCAATTTATTAACATTAAAATAAATCATTTTCCATTAAAGTAATATTTACAATATAAAACCCCATTAAATTTATTCTTATTAAATCATTGTGAAACTCAGTATTTTCAATTCCAATCCCTTTCCATTTTGAACCAAGGATTTGAACTTTTATGATTTTCCAACCCCCTTTGAGAATATTACCTATTATGAAGTATAACATATATATATATATTCCAATTTGTATATATATTTACATGGAAATATAAAAAATAAGAACTATATTATTTAAAAAAAATTTAGAATAGAAAATATGGATATTTAATATAATAATGGATTCAAAAATAATAAAAAAGAAATTATTATATTGTTTAAAATATTTTCAATATTGAAAAAGATAATGAATAAAATTATATTAATGGTTCCAATAAACATGAACAATAAAATGATCACCCTAACATGAGGGAAGGGATTTTATGTGTTAGGATTTACTTAATATCTCTCAAATACTTATGGCAGATAAATAAATTAATGATAAAGTACCATTATATAAGAAATAGTGATGGTAGTTGTTAAGGGGGGTGAGAGGAGGAGCCATGAAATTTGAAATGCATAGCTATCAAAAATAAGGAAATAATATCATATTATCGAGATTTCTAATGTTATCCCAGGATGGGTTCATGGTTGGAATAAAAGGATAATAGCGGAGAAGCACAATAATGAGGAAAATAATTAAAGGGAAAGAGGAGGAGGAAGAAATGTGATCTAGGAATAGAGTTCATCGATATTAAAAACCATCTCTGAATGCTTGAGTCCATGTCTAATTATGAAAACCCAACCCCCAATAGCCTGGATCTAATGCCTAACTTTATTAAATTGTTACTATGAAGAAGAATTCGCATCCTAATGAACTAAATAATTAATTATATTTGGAAAAGTAGATAAAAACAAAATTATTATATTAAAACCTGAAAAATAAAAAACAACTAATACACTCCTTCAAAAAACACTCATATTCCTTTATCTTATCCCTACATGTTAATCAAAATATATATCTTAGAATCTAGTGTAAAAATTAAACATAAAAAATGGGTGATATCAAGTTCTCAATAAGGGTAATAAATATAGTGGAAGATAACATAAATTAACATAGGAAATAAGTCATGTATATTGACTAGAAACACATTCCATTATAACATACTATTGAGAATAATATGTGTGGATTAAAATTTGATTAAATAATTCTATATAAATAATCATATAAAAATGAAACATAACCATGAATATTTTACTAGTAAATCTCCTTATGGATTTATCAATTAATAAAATAATAATGTGGGAATTAATAATTATTAAAATATAAAATATATTGTTGAATCCACAACTAAGACATTTCAAAATAATTGGGTAAGGCCTCAGCAAAATTATTATTTAAAATTAAATGGGTAGGGCCTCGACCAAGTCTATATATGCTTTGCCTTATGAGGCATACAAATTCATCAAGGGGATATAGTGGGACCCTACCATTACTTACTATTTCCAATCCATTATTAATATGAATGTGGGAAACATAAACAATATATACATATGAAATTTAAATAACTATACCCACTCATTTAACATAACCACTAACCATTTTGAGTAATATGGCGAATGGTTTCAAGATAACACATCCACTATTAAACTGATCATAACCATTTAATAAAATATGGTTGATGATATCATAAAATATCAATCCATATTAAGTATAAGATTCAATAGAGGTTGTTGAAATAGATGAAAATACTTTTATAAAATCATCAATACATTCTTTATAGAAATACAATTTTTAATTTAGAAAGAAGAGTTCTTTAGGAAAATAAATTTTATTTATCATAAAATATGATTGTAACATGTATATAATAGAATAGGTAATAAAAATTATGTTTTAAGAATAAATTATGTCCACACAAATTACAAACATGGAAAAATAGTTTTTAAGAAAATTTAGAAATGATCCACTTCAGTGCGGTTTATAAAAGAGTCTTTAAAAAAGAAAAAGGAATAATTGTTTTCAAAAAACAAAAAATGAAATAAGAGGGGTTTTAATGATTAGATGAGTTATTTTATAAAAATAATGGTTTGTTAAAATATATTATGTTTTATACTTCAAAATGGGTAATAAATTGAGAAGTTCCCTTTTATCAGGATTGCTTATGAGAAGGAAATGAAAAGGAATCATATAAAATATGTATATCCCCATAAAAGAAAAATGTATTATGCTAGATAAATATATATGGAACATTCATATAGAATTTATTAGGAGTAAAAAAAAATAATTAATAACTATATTGTTGTAAAGAGGGAAAATTGTAACCCAAAGAAAAAATGGATGTTTAGGGAGGATCTCTCACCTTATGTCCAATACTGTTCTGAACATCCACATAATTTCCTGAAATATGAAATTATATTCATTAATAATTTAATTAAAAACATTTTAAAAATTGATTTTATTTACTATACTTTTATTATGTTCATTTATAATTTTTTCGATGTGTTTTAAGATTAAATCCCATTGTTTCGGAGTGTTTATTTCCTTGGTTTTCATGATTTGATCAATTGTATACATGTACGAAAGATCGTGTATAAATGGGAATAATTATCCTGAATTGAAAATCTATGTTATTAATGAAAATTAAAAAATATTAAATGCTTATTTAATTCATTTGGTAATATTAAGTGTGGTTGAATTGTTAGATAAGACGTTAGTGATAATCGTTTAGATTATTTTGGTGGGTTTTCAACCATCACAAACTAGTTTTTTCTTATGAATTAATATAATGTATGTACAATGGTTCAAAAACATTACATAAGTTGTAATAAATATATAATATTCAGGTTTAACCATAATAATGGTTTTATAACCATCCTTGAAGGTGAAATTGAAAAATTAAAATTAATTGTTAATTGAGGCTGTAAATCAAGACCTCACAGACGATGTTTTTGTTTTTAGAGTAAAAAAAGAGGAGAAAACAAATTATGGTGGATTTTAAATTAAAATTAAAAAATTAATGTATATACAATATATTAGAGTTATTATTAAATTTTGGTAATAGGTTGTCGGGAGAGTATAATAAAACAATAATGTGAAAATAAAATAAGAAATTTGAAATGGGATTTTACCTCTTCAATTATTCATCTTGAGATCCTCTTTAAAGAGATTGATTTTGGTCTTCAATTGTTTATAGATACTCATCGATGTGAGGAAGTGTCTTGGGAACAGGGTTGTTCAGAAATTAGAAAATCTTCAGGTTTTAAGAGGTGTGAGGAGAAGAGGTGGTGGGGTGGCATTTATAGGGGTGGAGTGGGGTTTTTTTTGATTATTTTATTCATTACATTACTATTTGTTCTCATGAATATGATTTTTTTGATTCTTGTGACTAAATTTAGTAAGTAGTTCATATGATTTTTAAATAATCATTTCATACATTATTCATGATGTTTTAATTCCTATATTTGGATTATAATCTAAATATCATAAATTACTGTATTACACTATTCACAAAAATTCAACAATTTTAGTAAATTCCCAAAAATTCACCCTATTTTTTAGATATTTAGAAATAAAAAATTAATCCCATATCATGAAAATAATTTTCTAAATATGAGAAGATTATTTTTTAATTAAAATCATCATTTATTCAAAAAATACCAATTTTAAAATTTTAACTAAATTTATAAAACTATGAGAAATTAATTAAAGTCTCATAAAATTATTTTATAATAATAAGACAACACAATATAAATTTTTGAATCTATTTTAGGAAAATTAATTCCTTTTAAACCATTATATTACTTATGAAAGGGTAAATAAACATTTCTATTTTTCAAAAATACCAACGCTTAATTTATCATTTTAAAACATTCAATTACTTATATTATGATATATTTATATCATGTTTTTATTTATAAAATACTATATTTTATTTATGCATTCATAGGTGAGGTTACTAATATATTTTCTATGTTACTATTCATAAGATTTATATTACCATTCCAATGGTCAAGTTACTATTCCACCATTATAAGTTCCTTAATTTCATGAAATGCTTCTTATTTAATTAATTATTCATTTATAATGTTTGTATTGTGTTCTATAAGTGATTTATGTGATATATTCCTATATTTTATAATTATAAGAATCTAAAGTTCTATTGATAAAATTTTGGTTCGTTACATTCTATAATCCTTCAGTAAATTGCAACCTCATGATTCTGAAATTTCACTTTAGAAATAAAATACTGATTTTATAAAATTCCATTGTGGGAAACCCCCATAATAAATTATGTTAATAAAAATTCCTATTAAATATATGGATAGTAAAATGTAATGGTCACAAAAAAATAGGTTATCCTATATGATAACATTAGTGGGAAATGAAAAAAGAAGCATGAAAAAGAAATATAACTATGAATTTGTAATAAAGAGTGGCAGAGAACATATCCATTAGAATTTATATCACAAAAACATGAATTTTTGATTAGTTAAAATACCCTTGATTTCTTAGAAAGAAAGGTAATCATATGATGTTTTTGTTCCAAAATCATTTTTCTAGATTTGAGGGATTCTTTAACTATCCAGATAACAACTTGAGAAAATATTTTTACTTGAAAATATCATCATTTGGTTATGATTCAATCTACTTCATGTATTAAATCTAGCAATGTACACTCCAATTTTTTTTTATTTTAAAGCACTTTTATGAATCATAATATTTGAAAGTCATTTATACAACCATTAAATGTTTACTAAAGAAAAAATGGTTAACAAAAGTTATCCAATATGATATATCATACTTTAATATTAATCAATAATAAACTTAATCTATTATATAAGTATTTAAACCTAAGAACAATCAATTATATGTCTTCCAAGTTCAGAGAACAAAGATTCATAAGGAAGGTTACATAACAACATAATATATCTCTTATTCTCACATACCATACATACCTTGATCACATTTAAACCATAATGAAAACATGCTTTCTTCCATGAGTAAAATCTTAGGTTGTTGAATATATTACTTAAACAATAAAGTAACTATCCACTTTCCTAGTCACCAAAACTATCCCATATACATCAATTTCTTATTATCTCAACACCAAGATATATTTAGGTCTATCTTTACCAAGTGATGTGTTTTCAAGAATATCAACATACAAAAGAATCAATTCTCTTGATTACTGGTTCTATTTATCACATGATTATAATTTCATAAAGATGATGTATTATAGTAAAATCCTTATATCTCATGATTTTTATAACCATAATATCATACATTTACAACATAATTCTTGAATCTATTTTTTCCCAGTTTGACTATTGTAACAATATAATCTTCACCCTGATCCCTTTTATTTTTCTGAGCTATATTCCCTTGATTCTTGTGAAATTCATTTTCATAGTGACCTATATCATTAAAATTAAAGCATTGGAAATAGGTGTCTTCTTTCCTTCCCTTTCAATCATGATCCTCATGGACTTTCTCTCCACTTTTTTTAGAAATCTCTCATTCCCTTCAAAAATGTACCAAGGTTTTTCTTCTCACAGTTATCACATGTGAAAAAATATTTCATTCATTTCTTCTCCTTATCTATTTTTTCTATCCTAATATATTCTTATCTTTTTTACCTTCATAACCATAAGACATAGAGAATTATTTCATTGTCATGATGGAATAAGATATTATACCCCGGTACAATGAGAACAGTTGGGAGAATGGTTCACTTTTTATAATTTGATTAATACCACAAATGAGATGGCCAATCTTAATAATTTTATTATGCATGCTGTCTATATCATGTATTACTAACATTGTAATATTGGACATATACATGAAAATATTTTCATCCTCTTTTTGTATCAGGATCAATAATTTTCCCTCCATATCCGATTGTTGTTCTCTATGAAAATATGTTTCCAAGAAAATTTAATTAAAATCCTTCCATTTTTTTCAATTTTCACTTCATCCTCAGTGTTTTGATTAAACAACCACCATTAATCTACATCTCCATAGAGACGATAAACATCTATGAATCCCTTCTCCCTTTCACTACATTATAAATTGAGAAATATATTTTCTAAGGAACATGTCCATTTCTCATATACAAGTGGATTTTTAGTCGCATTGAATGATGGAGTTTGTTGTTGCATAAATCCATCTAACATTGTTACATCGCATTTTGTACTGGGATGATCTATATGGGTAAAGTTATTGATCATAACATAAGTTTATTGGACCATTATAGTCATAAGTTGTTCATATCTAGTTACAACACCCACTCAAATATCATTATTTTACATAGGAGGGTAATCCCTACATGGAATACATGCATTCATACAGTTTCTATTACTTACACTAGGTTCAAATTTTTCACAATGGAATACCTTAAATTATGTTATGAATCATAATACATAATTTTTAAATAGAAAAACAATTAACATAAATAGAAAATTTATCCATAGCTAGTCCCATAAACATAAACATGGTTTCTTTAAGGATATATTTACTTATAAATCCATCATAATAGTTTATAAAGAAAATGAAAATTATCCTAAGAATATCCCAAAGAGGGTCAAACCAGGTGCACATTAAGGCCCGTTTTCATGTACTAGGTTACACTAAGTTAGGTCTGATTCACCTTTTCAAATTTTTTACCCCTAGGTACATATTTTCTAAAACCACTTCCAGTTGTAGAACTAGGCAAGGATGTATTTCTAGGAAAACCCACATAATATCTAATTTTACTAAAATTATAGGGTGATATTCTATTATTACCCTAAAAGTCTATTTTAATGTCAACTTACCTAATTCAATTTTTATAAATCTAGTTTCCAAGGTTTTTACTAAAGTTTCTCTAATATTAACTATAAATACCCAAACACCAGTAGTTTGGAGACTGTTCCTTACATTATTACATTGGTACTATAAACAAGCATTCACATCCCCATGGACCAAATGGTTTAGTTGATTTGGAAAACTAGATACAAACATCATTGTATCATTATAATATGAAAAATTAAAAAAACATAGTTATTCCATTGAAAAACACTCATATTACCTTCTCTTATCCCTACAAGTCAATCATAATATACATCTTTTCCTCCTGGGGGAAAAATTAAAAATAACAATGGGGTGATCTTAAGAGATCAATAATGGAAATATATACAATAAAAGATGACATAAATAAAAATAAGAAATAAGTCAAGGATAATGAAAATAAAAACTTTCCATTAAAACTTAATCATGAGTATAATATGGTATGGGTAAAATAATATTAAATAATTTTTTACAAATAATTCTATTAAAATGAAACATAACCATCAATATTCTACTAGTTGAATACTCACATAGATATATCAATTAACAAAATAATAATGAGGGAATGAATAATTCTGGAAATCTGAAACATTCTATTGAGGCCTCAACCATGACATCTAAAAATAAATGGGTAAGGCCTCAACCAAATCCATATATAAAATTAAATGTGAAATTCCTTGACCATGTTAATTTCTATTTTGTCTCACAAGACCAACTGATGCATCAAGGGACTATATAGGGCCCCACTCATTACTTACTATTTTCAATACATTCCCCATATGAATAGAAGAAAACATAAATAATATATACATTAAAAATGTATATAACATTCATGAACCAATAAATATAATCACTAACTATTCTGATTAATATGGTGAACGGTATAAAGATAGAAAATCCAAAGTTAAACTGATCATAAAAATTTAATAAAATATGGTAGATGATATTATAAAATATAAATCCAAATTAAGAATATTATTTAATATAAGGTGTTGAAATAGATGAAAAAACTCTAATAAAATCATCAAGGAATTATTGAGAGAAATACCTTATTTTTACTTTGTAAAGAAGTTTTATTTTGGAAAATAATTTGTATATATCATAAAATCATATGATAACATGTATACCCTAGAAGAGGAAATAATAATTATTTTGAAGCATAATTTATATCCAAATGAAGTAGAAACATGTAAAAAATAGTTTTTATGAAACATTAAAAATGTGACACTTCAAAGTAGTTTAAAAAAGTCTTTAAAATGGAAAAGCCATAATTGTTTGAAATGATCCAAAAAATGAACTAAGATAGCTTTTCATGATTAAATGAGTGATTTTATAAATATAATGGTTTCTTAAAATAGATTAAGTAATATACATGAAAATAGGTATGAGATTGGAAATTTTATTTTTATCTGGCTTGCTTATTAAGAGGAAATGAAAAGGAACTGTATAAAATATATATCTGCCCATCAAAGAAAGAATAATTATGATGGATAAATATATATGGTACATAGAAACAAAATTTATGAGTAAATAATAAGAATTAATAACTACATTAGGGTTAAGACAAAGAAAGTATAAAAAAAAATAAAAAATTGTGGTTTAGGGAGGATCTGTTACCTTACGTATGAAATTGTTCTGTAGTTACACTTAATGTCATGTAATATGAAATTATATTCATAAATAATTTAATTCATAACCTCTTCATTATTAATTTTATTTTTTATTATTTTATTAAGTTCATTTATGACCTTTTTGACGAGTTTTGCGATTGAATCCCATCGTTCAAGAGTGTTCATTTCCTTTGTTTTCATGATGGGTTCACTTGTATACATGTAAGAAAGATCATGCAAAAAAGGGAATAGTTATCCAGAATTAAAACTATATGTTATTATTGAACATCCAAAAAACAAAATTTTTATATAAATAATTTGGTTATATGGGGTGAGGATGAATCATTGTATAATACATTGGTGGTAATCATTTAGATTATTTTTGAAATTTTTTTATCTTTATAAACTAATTTTGTATTATGAATTAATATCATGTTTATATACTCATTATAGAGAATTAAATAAGTTTTAATACATATTTTATAGTCATTTTAACAATTTAAATGGTTTTATGACCATCTTTGAAGGTGAAATTTAAACACAATAATTCATCATTAATGAAGGTGGTTAATTGGCACATCACATATGATGTTTTCGTTTTTAGAATAAAAGGAAGAGAAGAAAATACATAATGGTGGATTTTAAAATAACATAACAAAATTAATGTATATATAAGATACCAGTTTTATCATGCATCTTTGGATATAGGAGGTAAGGATATTATAATAAAATTCAAGGCCAACCTCTACCATTCCAAAACCCAACAACTATCAATCATATTACTAATTATATTGGGTTTAACTTTTATCCCAACTAAAGAACTAACATTGTCTTCAATCCCATCAATCCTTGAATTTACATTGATATCAAACCCTAGAATCAAAAACCAAGAGTTTCCTAGTTTAAAATCAAAGTGGAATAATGATATAAAAAATAAATTGATTCCATCCATCCAAATATAAATTTTTATTAAGACAATTTAAGTGAATGTGGGAACCCATAGTTTGAAAAACAAGGACCAATACATGCTGAAAGAGATCACAAAACTATTAAACACAATACTAGGATTATTTGAGTTAGAAACTCTATATAATTACCAGTTCATAATACTAACCTGGGTGTCTAGATCCTCCCTGATATGTTCTTCAAGGTGAGAAACCATTTTATCCATTGTCTGAATGAATTATTCTAAGGTGATTTTGTCTTGGTTGAACCCTGAGCGATGATTCAGTATTTCATGTATATCCATGATTCTTACTCCTCAGTGGTCTCAACCTACAACCTTCTTTCATAAATTCTTACAATATCCTCATTTGAGACGTTGTCCCGAAGGAATGTTTCAATCATTTCTTCCTTGGAGTGGAATATGAGCCTCATATACTCCCCTACCTCTTATTTCATCACTCTTAGTTCTCTGATTGGATCACCACATTACCCATATTTTAGGCCTTTTCTTTCCATACTCACACCTTTCTTGGACAACCATGTTTTAATCAGTTTTATCATGTAATAATTTTCTTTTCATCCCTTGTGTTTTTTTCTCTGGACTATAATGCATTTCACTAAGTCATGCTTTCCTTTTTCCCCTTCTTCCTTCTTGGGTTGTGGGGATATTTCCTTTGAAAATGGTCCAAACTATCCACTATGAGTTGGATATAACTTTCACCACCTGAATCATCTTCCTCGCATGTTATATATTTTTTCTTGAACAGCTAGACATTCAAATGGTTTTTCAACTCAACCCCCGAGCAATCTTTGAGAGGCCTCAACCTGTACAGAGAGTCCACCTGTCCTATTTTAACCTCCATGCCATTCTTCTTCTTCTTACACTCACTCTTAGTTTTCTAAAAGGATGAGGACTTAAGAATGGGATTTTTTGGGTTCAAGGGACCCAAGATACTAACCCCATTGAACCTTCCTTTTCCACGATAATATTCTGTAGCAGTGAGAAAAAAAGACTTCCCTTGCAGTGACATTAGAGAGGACTCGACCTCCTTTAGATAGTCATCCAAAGGGACATAACTACATGGTAACAAGTCTGAAACTGTGGGATGATCATATCCTCGACCAATGAATTGTTGACCCCTAGGGATGTGGACATCACTGACTGACAAGTTCGCTACACCATCATCGATAGTGCTGACTAAGACTGAATTGTCCACCACATCAACATGTAATGAGACCTCCTTATGCATTCCATCCACCTGCACTACCTCCACTCCACCCTCCTATAAGGGGATGATCCACAAATCATGATTTAAGCAGGCTAGGAAAACCACGAACTGCGTCCCAGGCGCCTTAACCTTAACATCCTTCACTACAACTGGTTTCACTAAAGAAGGGTACAAAATGAGATGGACCTCCCGAGAACTTCCTTCCAGATCAGACCTTAAATCCTCACCTGTACAGGTTTGAGTATTTTCTGGTTCCTATTACTTTGAGACTACCCATCGCGCCTCCCCAGACCTGTCCAAACCAACACTATCCCGAGTCTAATGGATCACAGTTGGGTCGACCTGCAACTCAGTCCCTTCTAGTTAGGGGATCAACATTTTTAGAGCTCTTTGTCCATGAAGACATACAAGGACCAATTGTACTAACTGTTGATCACCTAAGCAGTACGCTGGCCAAGAATCGAAAACTACTCATTGTTTCCATCTAAATTCTTCACTATGAGAACTATTGGTTCCCACATTCCCTTAAAGTGTGTTAATAAAAATTTATATTTTGATGGATAGTTGGAAGGATGCATTTCATCTATAGTAGGGATAAAGTAATACCATGAGATTTGGGATTTTTTTAATCAAAAATATTAATATTATAGATATCTTGTTTCACATACAACACCATAGTAAAACATGTTTCCAAATAATTGATGAAAATTTTAATGGAAATTCTAATAATAATAAAACCTGTAGAGTATACAAATTATATTACTCAAAAAATTTTCACATTTAAAGTACACAAAAAGAATATGATTAAATGATTAAAGATATTATTATTTTTTAAAATAACAATTATTTTTATATATTTCTATATATTATTAATACATATACGAAATTAAACACTTTTTAAATTCTAATATAGAATAACTAATATATTAACATTCATTAAATTAGAAATTGATATGATATAATATTTCAATGGAAATAGTTTATCTTTTTATTTTTTATTATCATTTTTAAAAAATTATATAAATTCAATAAATTTATTCTTATAAAATGAATTTAGTTTTTGAATTGAAAAGGATAAAATTAATTTAGGAAACAATTTTGGGATTTCTTCTAAAATACTTACTTTGAAGGTGGTTCATAATAAACAATGTTCCTAATAATATATGTTTTATGAAAAAATCAATAAGTATTAATTATTAAAAATAATATAATACATTTTTCAGGACTAGAAATACATATTTGGAGTAAACGTATACTATATTGTATTTAGGAATCACAAACATCACATTTTCAAAACTAATTTATATCTTATTGTAATATGTTTTTTTATTTTAATTAATTTTTACCAGGTTGGGTTTTCATAGAATATTTTATTTCCAAAATAACACATTCAATGATAGTAATAAAACAATTAATTTCATTAAAATACAAAATATTTATAATTTCAAAATAACGTGAATTGAAATATTAATAACACAGTTTCCATAAAAATGATATAATAGGTACAATTAGGAGATTAAATTACATTTAATAAATTTTTTTACATATACTTAAATTGATTAGATTTATCATTTTGAATCAGTAGACTAATATTGAGTAATTTTTAATAATTATATTTAATGAATAGAGAAATTACATTGTAAAAAACTAGTTACTGGGGAGAAATATAAATTTGTAAAAGTTATTAATCAAATAGTAAAATTACTAGAACAAGTATAATTTTTTTTGAATATGAATTTTGAGTGGTTATTTACCATAAAAATTATTTTAATCCAGCATTTTCTACATTAGATCCTGATTATATGTTTAACATGTTGAATTTTTTATTAATTTTTATTTACAAAAATGTAATTCCTTTATTCTAAAAATTTTCTCAAAACCACCACATTTCTACAAACTTTATAAATATCTATCTAAAAAAACTCATAAAAAGTCTTTCTAAAAATCTCTCTCAATGACCTAGATGCCTCTTTTTTAGTAGACCAAACTATGTTGGTAGATGTTGTCACCCAAGGGAGAAAACCCAAAGAGAGAGTTAAGGCTCTCAACTAAGCATATTAAATTCATCAAATATATTTTCATCTCAAATTTATCAAATACAATTATTTATGATACCATATATATTATTAGTATTTTGAAATTTACTTATTCCAATAGAATATAACTTTTCTACCTTCTTCTAAATCCATTTTTAAAATTATGACATAATCATGCTAATGTACGAACTACTACCTCTGTGAACGACATGTTCTATTTCTGATAATCCCTTTTCATGTATTCTTAGAAGTGATGTTTAATGAAAACAATATAATATATATTAAATTTTTAACATTACAGAATGAAAAATTAATAATTTTTTAATTTCTTTAAATGTAATATGAAAGTGTTTCTAGTGAGTTTGTGTGGATAACAACCTCCACATAATAGTGTATTTCATTTTCGATTACCACCAAACAAAGATACAATTGAAAATGAACATAATTTCTAATAATTATATTTATCATATTTAATACTACATAATTCTTATATTGGGAATTATATATATATAATACAAAAAAATGGTTATAGTAATCATAACGTCCTAAAAGAAACATATTGAGGAACCCTTCTTCATTTGAGTCCATTTTTCAAAAACCTAAGAAACTATATAAATTTTGTGATTATTGAATAATAAAATAAAAACATGTATATAATTTTATAGTTAACTAATAAAATTTACAACATAATTTTACATGGTTAATATGTTGAGGTTGTTTGATAGAAATTTACTAAACAAACTCAAGTGATCAAAATAAGGGAAAAATATTTAATAGAAAAATTAATTCTGATAATAAATGTTCATTATATAATGTAATATCTAATAAAATGGTTCTTAAAAATGTATTTAACAAAATTTATTTGATTATTCTTAATTTTAGGTCCATGAAAAAAGTGTATCTGTAAAAAATTTAATTGCTTCTACTTACCATGTTTTATTTATAGAAATAAGATTCGAATTCACAACCAATTTATCTTTTGTGATGTAATTATTTACATTGGATATTTTTATCAAAATTACATTAATTTTAAGGATTTTTTAAATCCATACCAATTTAACATTTAATTGAAAATGATTTTAATTATATAAATGTGAGGATTGGTTTTATTACTCAATTTTTCTTCTGTTAGGTTCTTGAGTAATATTTCTTGAATATTCTTTTATAGGTTCTTTTATTCCTCCAGTTCTATATTTAATATTATAAATCCTATTTTTTTACATTGAGATCATCACATTGTTAAGTCAAATATTTATTTGTTGGTTAATATATTCCTAAAATATTTAACTTTCTTATGATTGTTACACAACCTTTATAATAGATTCGTCTTCTCCATGTAAATATTATCCCATATAACTGATAGTATCATGTCCTATTTTAGAATAATAATATGTTTTATCTCATTCAACCCTAAAATTTATTCTTACGATATTTCAAAATAATATTTTATGAACCTTTTCATTATATAATATTTATTAGAGGTATTTTTAGAAAACTAAATCCACCAACCAAACCACCCTGGTTATTTTTGGGTTACACAGTCTCTATTATTTTCTCCCTATTCTATGATATTATTATCTTGTAATTAAACTATATTATCTATTTATATTTATTACATATAAGTAATCTTTAATATATATTTATTTCTTTTTAGTAATGCATCTTTCATATTCGCTTCCTAAGTATCTATTTTATGAAAACCAAATTTAATGAAACTTCCAAATTTACTATTTATTTTGATGCACCTCCCCCATAAAAAGTTTTACAAACAAAAATTGGTTTTAAAATCCCTCATTAATTTATGGAAAATGGTCCTATTTCAATTTTTATTTGATGGAAATTAATTATATTCTTCATTTATTAAAATATTCATTACAATATTTAGAAAACATCAACAAGGTGGACATTATTATATTTAATTCTCCAATTTTCACATGAATATATATAAATTTAATGTAAATGTTTATGGCATATTATTATAATTCAAATATAAATATCCATATTTTATTAATCTCCTTATAATATGTATCATATTTCTTATTTTATTCCTTTTGACATGATTATTTAACCAACATCAGTTTCATACATATTATCATTCCTATGATTTATATATAGTGTCCTCCCTATTGGGGTACACATATTCATGCACATGTTTTGAATATAAAGGTATAACCTTATATCACTTAAATTAATTTTTTAATGATATAAAATCATGAGATACATTTTATGAAGTATGAGTGGTTAACCTAATAACATTATATTATGCTATCTTGGTAGAGATCTTCAAGATAGGATTATGAATTAACATTTTGTATTTATTCCATATATTTATTATTTAATAATATTATATTATAATTTAATTGTGATAAATTTCTATAAATATAACAAAATCCGATTTTATGGTACATTTTTATTAAATTGATATTTCATGTTAGTATATCATGAATTATGGACATCTGTTATTATTCTATTTAATTTTTAATAATAAATTTACCCCACATAATGTATTATGATCAAATTTTAATATATCTTATGATGCAATATTTATATTCTATAAATAACTATGTTTTTTATCTCAACAATTTCTTAAATATACATTTATAAGTTTATAAACATGATAACAACTATTGATATATCTAAAATGGAGTGTTGTCGGGTTTAAATGAAGATAATTTTTGATATTGGTAACATAAAAAAATATTACACATGTAGCTGATACATAATGACAATATACCATATGTAATTTAAATTCAAGGACTATTGTGAGATGATATTTTTTATACTATGAAACTGATGTGAAATATATTAATATTCTTCTTAGGTCTTATCACTTTGTATCACCATCAGTTTTTGAGGATATTGTTCTTAGCACTAGACCAGGTAGTGATAGAAAGGAGAATCTCATATAAAGAATATAATGAATGTCCTTTAACTATTTATTTCTTGAGATTTTTTTTATTCATTACTTAGGATAAGATAAGGAAAGGTCATTACGAAAGTAATGATAAATTAAAAATGAATCATTTTTTGTTTAAGAATATATTTTTGTTGTTTGAGATGAATGGTGCATAATATATATTTAATATTTAATGAATTATAAATGGATTATTTTAAAGGATAAATCAATTAATTCAAATGGTTTTATCCTCTCAACCCATTTCATCATCTCTGGAGATAGAATTCAGTTCCACTATGACATATAATAATATCTAACTGAAATTTACATATATAAATAATGAGAATAATTGGTTGGTTGAGAAATACTCAATAATAAAATTTAAAAATGATAATAAATGATGTATAAAATTTCTTAGAAGTAATAAATGTTGGAAGAAACTCCTCTAAATTTCATTAAAAGGTATAATGTTTTTCAAGTGTTGAGATAAAATAATTTACTCACACAATGGAAAAGGAATTACAGATTCCAAAACTGTTAAATAACTAAATTACACAGGGCTGGGGTATTATTATAGTGAATTCCCCAATCATCATTGGATTCTACCATATATGGGTTTATGGGTTCATAGTATGGATTCTAAAATTACTATGTAATATTATGAATCCACATATTATTATATTGTAGATTCATTGTTCATAAACTCAATTCTTATACAATAATAAATTTTTTATGTTCTCATAATTTTGTATCCTATATTTTTGATAAGAACACTGATTTATCCACCCATTCTTTATTATTTAAAATAACTATTAAAACATATTTCATAAATCTTATTATATATAAAACTTATTTGTCAATTGTTATTAACATTACAAGAGGTTTCCTATTTTACATCTGAATTATTTTACAAATTTATAATATTTATATAATTATATTATTATATTATCTCTTTATTTAAATTGTAAAAAATTATTTTAGAGGAATGGAGTTTAGAAAAAAATGAATGTAATAAAATAATTTGTTCATGTAAAAGTTAATTAATTTTTTATGTACTTTATATAAAAACAAAATGTACCACATCATTAAATTTTTTTACTATAGAATAAATAAAAAAATAATATATAAAAATGAGTTATATTATAAATTTTAAAGATTTATTGAATGTGGAAGATTATATTAGTTTATTTCTTATGTAATTTCCTAGACATCACCTCGATTTATTTGTTAAAATGTATAATGAACTCATCCCTCAATAAATAACCAATACCATATCCAAAATGTAGAATTAATTTGATATGATTCAAAGTTTTTACGAAAAACCTAAATGAGCTATATAACAATCAATTCATATTCCATTATGTCTCAAATTATGGTTCACTTTTCTAGTTTGAAATTAAAAATGATGAGTTTATGAGGTTCATCATCAATTATTGAGATATAATTTCAACAAATATTGTGGACATGAATTATATTCCTTATATGAAATGTATTTTGGAATAATTTATTGGGATAAATATTTAATAGTGGTTGATCTTCATTCTAGTTATCATCATTTTAAATTTAATATAATTTATATGAAAATTATTGATTTTCATAAATAGAATATGAATTATAAGGTTGTTATAATTCCTTTAGGATGTAAATTGTCACCATAATTGTTTATATATCAAATGAATAGAGTATAAAATGATATTATTCATAAATTTAATTCCTTATTTATTAATTATTTGAAACCTAACATATTCTAAGGTATGTTGTTGATTGATATTAGTTTCCATACATGGGTATTTTCATTGTTTTTAAGTGTTGATTTAGAGGAGGTACGACGTGGTTTTTACAAAAAAACATGATATGTGGTAAATCATAAAATTTTAATATAGATAATAATAGGAAATATATGAACATAAATTGAAAAATCACTAGAAAATGGATATGGGGTATCAAAACTCGGGGGATCTCAGCCACCCGATGTATGTGAAAATGTACACTATGGGGTAATTACTACCCAATGTTAGGGGACTGAGTGGGGGGGGGGGATATATAGAATTTAAAAAAATACATGAAATTAAATTATATAAGTTTTATAAAATAACTTCTTTTCCACTATTACTATATGTCGGATCGAGACACTCCATCCCCTTAAAATTTCAACCCTTTTATGGTTCATCTCCCATTTTTATTCTCCATATAATGTGTTATTAGTTTCTATTAAACAACTAGTAGCTTTTCTAATAAAAATACTACTTTTATTCGTGATTCTATTCTCTATAATATATTCACATATAGTAAATATTTAATTTGAGTTTATCTATTTGAAATTTAAATAATTCCACAAATTGATACTAAATCCATTAAAGAATATTGATGAACCAACTTATATTATATTGAGTTTCGTTGTACCCATGAATAATTATAAATTTATATTTGTTTTATTTTTATGTATGATGTGATGATTATATCAAGAATTTTTGAATTTCCTTAAATGAAAGATAAATGTATTTTTGGTTTCTTTTATGTATAGAATGAGAAATTTTGTCCCAATGTGATATGTTCATAATTCATTTTTATTAATTGTTTATCAGTGATTATGAAACTAAGGGAATTGGGATTAAGAATTTAATGTGGATCTCTAAAATGTTATACATGATATGTGATGACACTGTGTACACTGATATGTTACCTTTAGTATATTTATATAATAAATAACTCATATGTTTATAAATATAGTGAAAATTAGTATTTTGATAGAATTTTTATTTACAATAAAATCCAATAGATAATTTCAACATATGGAAGATATGAGGGTATAAAACCATTAAATGAAATGACTCTAGTTTCCTTGAATATGTGTAATGAGAAAGGTATTGTGTTTGAGAGAAAAAAACTAATATTAAATTTATATTTTGATTAGATTATGTACCATACCCTATTCTGAAATATAATATATTTTTTTGATGAATAAAATATATTCCATGAAATGTATTGATATTGGATGAAATTTTTATTTTTTTTATTTGTTGATATAGTCTGAAATGAGATACTAACATTATTTTATGTCTTCCTTGATTATTCGATGATATTCCCTTTAAAATTTAAATTTCCAATGGAATGTGATATTTCCACATTAAACATTTTATGATAATTATGTGGGTCGATATTTTAAATTAACTTGACTACACAAATTTAATATGTTTTTATATCTATTTACTTGATATTTCATAGGAATGGGAAAAAACACCCATTTACAATGATATAGTAAATTGATTGAGATAAAAAACATGGATTTTTTATAGCAAGATTAATGGAATTCCATACCCACATTTCCTAGATACAAACAAAGAAAAGGAATTCTAAACCTAAATTTTAATAATAGTTTATACCCTTAAGGTAATATTCCCACTTTTTTATGATTTCATTAACAATACTATACGATATATCAATAAGGAATTCATATTTAATAATGGATGTGAAAATGTATACAGTATCCATGATACTATTATAATATGGTAAATTAGTTTCACATAAGATAAATTATTAAATTATGTAAAATCATCCCTAATTACTAGATATTGTAAGATATGGATCGTATGAACACTTATATATTTTAATGTTGTTTCATCTCATGATGTAGGTCTTCTTGGGGTTAAACTTATTTATGTGCTTCTGGATGTTTACAACTAGGGTTGTACATTGAACTTGAATCACCCAAAAGTTCTTACATCCACGATGGGATACAAACCCTCTTTTAAAATTTAGGTTTTCAATTTAAATTTTCTTAATGGATTCCTTGGATACCTCATTGACTATGAGGATGGGAGGTCATGCTTCCTACACCATGTTGTGGGGGGGGGGGGATTATTACATAATACATGAATCTTTTATATTTAAATTTGTCTGTGAATGATTACGTAATACCTATATCTATTTGATATCGAATTACATATAAAGTCAATCATCCATATATTTGAATGATAATATATAAATTTATCTTATTTTTTCAATCAATGTAACCATATGTATATATCTAAGGTTATCCATTGATGGTACCCTCTATATATATTATTAGTTGTCAATATTTATTCACTTTATTATTTTATTATTCTAGTTGTAATCTAAATTGAAATGCGCTATGAAATTTATCATCATCCAAATAGATATTTGTTGTTCTGATACTTGGATTATTCCCCAGATGGAGATTCCTATATATCATCGTTAAAGGTATTACAAACCATAAAATTAGTTCCAAATTGGTGAAAAATTCATACCTTTGATGGTTATTTGACATGAAATTGAACCTTTTGATTACTTTTATACAAAAAAGATGTCTAAATGAAAGGTTTGTGATTTTTTTGGTCTAATACTTATGGATGAGGTACACTATATTATTGAAATCATATAGTAATATATACCTATTATTCTAGGATTATATTAAAAGGAGTAAGAACCTTTTAAAATTTATCTTATTTGGAATATTAATTGATTATGGTGAGGTGAATGATCCAATATAGAATATTGCCTTATGGTTAGAGGAATGAGCTCATAGGGAATGTGGTCCAATTAGGATATTAATTAATTTAATATTTTGTTTTCCAATATCAGTGGAGGCTTTATACATATCCCATCAAGATAGAAAGAAAATATGACATAGTTTTAATAATCATGTTGGGGTATACACATATGGGGAATTCCTAGTGATGAAATATTTATTATAAAATGACATGATACTCCCTAGTTCATATGAACACAAGAGTCATGTTTATTGTTATAAATAATATAAAATGGTAAATTTCCTATATTTTATAATCTTCCTTAGATGGGGTATTTCGATTGGACATATACTTGATTTGGAAAATCATGGTTGATAGATTCTCCTCATTTGTTGGAAAATATGGGGGTGAATATAGTGGGGATGTCAGAAAAAATGGCAGTGATTATCAATTCTGATAATCTGAACTCTTTTTAATGATGGATATGGGAGATGATTTCCAATACTTTTATCAATATTTATACCACCACCACTTATATTCTAATAGTTCTCATTACCAATGGTAAGAGTGACTGAAAATATCATCAGAACCTACCTTCTAGTTTGATTTTGTAGGTGAAATATTTTAATAAATGAATACATGATCAAAATGGCGACACTATATTATAACTTATACATTGCTCAAACTAGTTCAGATTCCTATTTGAGAGCCTGTCTTTGGAAATATTTTCCATTAGAGGGTACAATTTCAATACATCATGGAGGTTATAAAATAAATCCAATTAAATATAAAAAGATTGTACTGAGTGAGAAAATGTAAATAACCAAATAATAACCATTCATGTGTGTTTTAGAAAGTATAAATGATAGGTTATCACACATGTGGGATTCTATATAAGAAATTTTTATCATAGGAGGTTTATTTTGGGAATGTGTGGTGTCCTATAAATACAACTAGGAGGGTATCCTATAATTAAGGATTTTATTTGGTAGAAAAAACCTCTTTCTGAAATAATATTTCAATGGGAGGTTGTTCTATAATTTTTACATACTATGTTGATTAAATATAGAACTAGAAGAATCTCACATGGTCCTCTCCCTTTCGGTGATTGTTTTCCACTGTCTGTATCAAACATTTTTCCAGGAAAGCACTATATATTTATCGGTGAAATATAAATAAATTCCTTCCTAAAATTTTTAGTTTCATATGATATATGATGCTATATTGAAGACAATTAGTTATACCTTTTCCACAAATCATATTTTCATGTAGGGTAATGTCAAGTTTTCATCATGCTGTGTATGACCATTATTTTCACAGGAAATGATACTAATTGATTTATCCTTTAACATTTATTTTTTATGTTTGATAAATATACATCCTTTTTCTACAAGGTATTTATAGTTTTTTGATGTTCCATATGAAATGGGGGTTTTCACATACCATCTGTTCTATGCTAAAAATGGCCAGATGCTTTGAGGATTTGTTTGCATTACCAAAATGATTCTATTTTTCATTAATTTTATATTTTATCTAATCCAAAACTAAATAAAATATTTCTTTGGTAATATTCTTGAACAATTTGAGAAAATAAAACACAACTATTCATAATGGTCTCTCTTAATTCTGAGGAGGAGTCAATTATTAGGAATAATTAATCTGGGTTTAATATATAAAAATGTTTTAGAGGGATAGGAGGAGGGCCCACTCAATTTAATTTTTTTTCATGTGAACTAATTTTATATAACGTGAGAACATGAAAATTTAAATTTCCCATGATTCCATGAAATTTTTATCCTTCAACATAGCATGATCTCTTTTTGAGAAGTCCTTTGGCATACTTAACTAGAGGAAACCACATAAAATTACTCCCAGAAACATAATTA
Source organism: Viscum album (assembly GCA_963277665.1). NCBI lineage: Eukaryota > Viridiplantae > Streptophyta > Magnoliopsida > Santalales > Viscaceae > Viscum > Viscum album. The sequence continues at coordinate 426,904,491 of OY728134.1, forward strand.
GGAAATATATTTCTATATATAAATAACTATTTCTTCATAGTAATTTTATTTTTTCTATGGACCACATATCATGTTATGCAGTTTTCAATGATTTTAATTTTCATAGTATAATTTTTTACCTTGTGAATTTTTATGTATATTATTTTAATCTAATAATTTTTTTAACTTATTTTATGGAGATAAAAATTGAACCTTGGTAAGATTTTTTTACTATTGATGATCAGAGAAAATATATGAGTGAGAATATTGATAATAATGATAAAATTTCTATCTTGCAACCCCATCAATTACAAATGATTCTCATATTTACCAACATCAAAGTGTTTCTAGTCTAAAATTGGAATCCCATTTATAGATTTATACTACTTTATATTGTAAAATACCAAAATATTATCAGGGATATCAACTCATATCCAGGGTAAATTTATTCAATAACTTGAATGATGAGAAAATCTAATCATAAGGTAAAATTATATGAGAAAATGTTACTGAATAACCTACATTGGATTACCACCATTTCTTCTTAAATGATGAAATTTTGCCACTAGAATTAGATATCCATTAATATCAGTCTATCATGAGAAAAATAATTTCTAATGGGAGGTTAATATTTTCATCAAAACGGAACTTTAATTTTATAGGATATACTATTTTTGATTATGGGTGGCCATTCTATGTTTATATATATTGTGGGAATTTAAAGATGAATTGAATGAGGAAATTCATTTTGAGGATTTTAGGGTTTTTTCAAATTTCCCTCATAGGGATAAGTCCATTTTTCATAATTTTTATAGTGCATGGAAATCGAATACAAAAACATTCCATTCGATGCATGAGAAGGCTGTTTTTATCCTCTCAGTCATCCAGATGATCAGTAGTTCATTGATCTTATGAGACTTGTGTGATTAATTTCTCTATCATAACATATATTAAGATGACATGGATTAGGATCCACCACCAATCAAAAGTGAAAACAACCATAGCACAAACTCTTCTAGGATTTCATCCTCATCATAATAAGTATATTCCTATTTCTAAACTATTTAAACTATTCACTACACTGAACGATCATAATATACATGTGGTAAGGAAAAGAACTTGCCTAACTCACAAGACTATAGGGGTTGGGAATGATTATTTTACAATAGTATATGGGTAAAATTAAAATCAATTGGGATGGATGGTATAAAATGAGGTTGATTTGATGAATTTTTTTTCTGGAATTCTATGACATTTCTTGGGTAAGTTCTTATTAAAAATGCGTGGTTGAATAATGGGTTCATAGTTAAACCTTTTTGTAATGGAATACCAATTCCTACCAAATAAATGTTTCTAAATGGTAGTCTTAATATTATTAATGTTTCAACATCACTTGTGATAAATTAGTAGACCAAAGCCCCCCAAAAAACTCATATGACCATTTTATGTACTATACAGTTAGATATCATCTCATATGGGTGGTTATGAGTTCATAAACAATTAGCTAATTACAAGTGATCTATTTAGTCCCAACATACAATGTATATGGGTTACTAATCCATTATCATTAGAACAAATTACCATGATGGATATGATCAACTATCCTGGCCTCTTTCTTTATGAAAATTGCATCGATCCTACTAGAACCCTATTGAATGAATATTTTGTCAATAGTGTGGGGGAAATGATATCATAATTCATACCATTAAGGAATGATTGTTTTGGGGATTTATGGGATGATAATCTATGATGGATATTCACCTTTAAAATTTCATTATAAATTTACTACATCTAAAATATATGTTCTGCATCACTAAATAATGCTTGGAAGGAGAAAAATTAGGTTGTCTCTAGTAAAGTTTTATTGATTTTTACGTGATAAGATATAGGACCCTGAAATGAGATCCAACCAATTGACATCAAAACTAATCCTGAGAATTCCAATTCTAAATCATGGATATACTCATACCCTAATATTATAATATGGAAATTGGTACACATTATTAAGGGTTATACTATATAAATGGAATAGGGGTGAGAAGTATGAAACTATGTTTTTTATCCTAGAAAAAGGATATAATTGAGAAAACATCCAAATAATTTGATGTCATGGAAGATGATATAATTATGGGGTTGATCTCCTCAAATTACTTTTTTTGTCCCACTCTTGAACCACTCAACTATCTGTGTAGATGCCTATTAAAGCTGAGGCTTCATATCCAATGTCTTAGAAGTACATTGAAACATGTGTAATTTCTATTCCCAATAGGGATGAATTTTGTTTTATCCAATTAATTTGCATCATTTTTCCTAATATGGGTTCATATATACACATTAATATAGTTATTATATAGACTATCCCAAGGTTATAAAAGCCTATATTTGAGACCATGATTCCATTATTCACTATCTCCACCATCAACACATATATTAAATCTATGTATATGACATGTTGGGGCCATATATGAGTGAATGTGAATAAAGGATGGTGGATAGTGAATGTTGTTTGGATGGAAGTTATAAGTAATATTTCCTCATTGTATGTGAACCTAGGGATATATCATTTTCCTCACACCAAATCTTTTTTTCCATAAAACACTTTTAGGGTAAGTTGTAACCTCACAGGGATCATATTCCATGGTAAAAATAAATAAAAACAACACCAAATAGTAGAATCACCATGACATACAAATCAAAAAAACCTGAAACATAGAAATTCAAAATAAAAAAATTACACCCCTTAATGCTAGGGAAAAGTATCACCCGTGTTGCCACGTCTCTCAAACCATTTCATTTCCACACCACCCCCGCCTTCACATAAAACATCAACAATTCCATTAATACCTTATCTCATCACCATAAACCAGGTAGAATCCAACAAAACTATTTATAATGTCACCACTGACACAATTGACATAGTCGTTGATGTCAATTTCGTAGTCACTGCACACTAAGGAAGCCATCAGAAACAACATCATGATCATTCCAAGGGTAAAAAACCATGAAACCCACAATACCATATGAAAAAATAGAAAACCCATAAATTATTTATGAGATGATTGGTAGAAACCACCAACAATATCATGAAATTTCCTACAGGTCTACACAAAACTAGAGAGCCACCCGAAGGGAAAAATACCGTATCCACTGAAAACCACCGAGCAAAACACCATCCACATAACACCTTTGTCCAATTATCCGAACCATGAATCTATCAACATCATAATTTTAGGGCATAAGAATAATAAGTCACAATGAGAAACCAAACCACTTTAGTTCATATCCTAGAGCCCCAAGGAGACCACCACGCAAACTGCCTCAGAGAGATAGGTGGAGACCAAGTGACAAAGCGGAGAAACAGGATGTCTAGAGCATCAACAGAACACAACTTCTAGACCCAAATAGATACCCTATAATGGACTAACAAAACAATGAAATAGATAATAAGCAGGATTGAAACCCTAATATAAATTTGGTATTTAACCCCTAAATAGAACATAAAGATATGTATAAAAAAGAGAAGAGGTCACCAAGAGGAAAATCAATGAAACTCTATCCCACCACTATAATACCAAACCGATCAATTTAACCAGGGATTCCAAACATGATAGGGTTGGGAGCATTGGGACTGAGCATAATAGTAGGATTGGGAGGGAAGAAAATGATACACACCATATGACTGGAGAAAACAAACCAAGGGAGGGGATAAACTAAGATCTCAGTGAGTGAGAAACCAATAGGGAGATGCAGAGAATTAAACCTGAAGAGATGCGATGCTTTAGAGAAGGAGAATGAGAATGATCAATAAACTGTAGGGAGGGAGCATAACCCTAAGAGAGAAAGCAGAAGTTAGGATCCAAAAGGTAGACACTAGGCAAGTGAGGCGCCATTACCATATTCCCCAAAATTGAGGCCTTTTAAGAATCCTTCTCATAGGAGGATAAAACTAATGAAGATTAGGAAATGGGTTTGTAAACTACACTCCTATAAGATAATCAATATTTTTATTATCTATCTCTATCATGGAGGCATTACTAGTGTCTTGGAAATAATGAGATACTTGGATAAAGAATGCATCCACAGAGGATATTTGGAGGTTATATCAAGTATATGAGATTTATTTTCTGTGATTTAGGTTTATCACTAATCAAATTGATATTTCATTTAAGTAATAACCTAAAGAGGTTAGATCCTTTCTCAATGATATGGATTCTTCCATCCATTTTTTAAAAGGCATCATTTATCACTATGGTCAAGTGTAATGAATTCTTGAGACTTGAATAGAAGTGGTTGGATATGAGGAGGATACACAAAATATTTCCATTTTTACCATCAATGAAATCATCATGCCTCATTGGGATTTTTATAAGAGTGTGAATATAAGGTATCACTCATATAATCCATGTAGTATAATGTGGTGGGAACTTCTATTGGGGTGGAGTCTCCAGTTGATGAAAATGGTGTGAAAGAAGCTTCTATTGGGTATGATATGAATATGAATTCAATTATTGAAGATACAACAAGAGTATTACCACCCCAACCCCAACCATATTTCATCATACAAGATTATAATAATTATAATACAAGAGGCACATATGAGAAGCAATTATGTCAATACACATTCATTCATAGACAACATGTGAGTATTGTACTCCCTCACTTAATTTTTAGGAATTATGTTTCTTTGGGGTTATGAGTAAACATGAAAATATGTTGGCATATGTTCTAATAAACAAGAATTAATAAAATTTAGAGAAAATAAAAGTCCTTATTTAGATCCATATGTTTTAGTAATGGTAGTTATAGGAATGTATGGAGAAAATGAGGATCAAAATATAAGGTGTGAGATAATTTATGTTCAGAGTCCCATGTTTTTATATACTTAAGAGATATTAACCATTAAAATTATATATTTGATTCATGTTAGGTTTTTCATATCATTGGTGAAAAGTGAAATAATTATTATGGAAATCACAACTATAGGGGATAAAATGACACAGGTCTAAAGAGGGTCAAGATTATTTGTCACTTCAAGTTCATTGGTTTTCATTCTTGTAAGATCCATGTCATTGGGTTACCTCCAAGTGGTTATGTATCTATCAAAGAAATAAAAATTATTTATAACATCACTAGAAGAAGGATAGTTTATCTATAATATCCTAATATAACCTTTCATTTTTAATAATATTATAATCTTTTGGGTATCACTTGATAGTGATAATACTTAAATTTAGGGTGTCATCTGAGTTTGATGCTATAACAATGTATTTAAAACTTGTTTTGTCTCCCAATGAGGAGATGTAAACTATAGATAATAAAACTTAGTTAGGTTAATATGAGTTCTATTACACAATACATCTATCATTTCATCTAATATCAAGTACTAAAAACTCTAATAATTAGTTTCTGGAAATTGGCTACAAACCATAGAGGTTCGAGATACTATTCTCACATAGGATCTCATATATATTTTATGGGTACTAAATATCATAGAAAAAAATAATTATGAGTGTTTTTAGACTATATTATCTCTACTGAGGATATTGCCACAATACATCACACTTTTTGAGAGTGATTCCAATGTGGTTCTAGAAACTCTATAAAATCTACTTGTTCCCAAACAAAAAAAATAGATTAGTTCAACCATGAGCCAGATCATGTGGAATTAGTAGTTGAAGTGGATCAAAGATAGGTATAAGAGTTAATGAATTAAGGTAATGATATTTATGAGAGGAAAAAAGTTTCGTGGGATGATTTTTATATAGAAAATGAAACATTTCGGAGCTAGGATAATTTATGGAATAATCCAATCATGTAATGATCCAATTTTATGAATATATTGATATGAATTTGTAACACATATTTTATTCATGTGAGGTGAATAAAATTTGTTTATTTTACCCTTAGTATAATTTATGAGTAAATTAAAATATTATTATTTTCATTTATATATAATTTGGATTAGTTTTTCTCTATATCATTTAAAAAACTACAATGATTTGAAGTATAACATTATGATAAACTAAAATTTTCAACTATAGTATCATAAATGGGCCTATAAAGAATATTATAAATAATTATAAGAATATATAGTGGACCCCACAGTCCTTGTGTCTCATTATTATTTTTTCCTAACATTTTCATATGCTCTCAATAGTGGAGACCTAGCAAAAATGGTCTTGATTTTTTAGGCTTACCTTAATGGGTTTTCATCATAGTGATATCCATGTTTCTAATTTTCTATAATTTATAATCATGAAAATTTGTCCAAGGTAGATTCTATATATAGTCATATAAATTTGACAAAAAACTAGGGGTGTTTATTTGGTGAAATGATCATAGCATACTCAATGTGAACAATGTAACCAAGGTCATCATTTTGAGAAACACTAATGGGTGGTGCAAGTAATTAAATTTCATGACACAAGATCCAATGTAATGAAATCAATTACTTGAATGTGTCCAACTATTCAAGGATTGTATAACATATTAAAAATATGGGGGATACTCATTGAATATTGTTGTATTTGGAGTCTCAGATAGTTGATTTTAAAATTGGATAGGTACATAGAGAAGTGTCATGAATAATGTTTGAAAAGAACTTTTCTATTAATATAATGTAAAGGAATACAGAGAAAAATATGTTTATCATGAGGATTAAGACGCCACTAATTTATAGGACATCATGGGAGTATTATAAAAAGCCATACTATGGTTTACAATGCATAGTAAAAGTTTAGGATTCCGTTGAAATTAAAAATTCTTGTAACTGATATCCATTAGAGGTTGTGATGATCATCTTTTTCCATGATATGATGTATGGCATGTGACAATAAAATATTCAGAATACTTGATGAATTCCATTTGATAGAAATAATAATAAAAATATGATTATTACTCAATTAAAATTTCATTACCATTATTACACAAGAATCTCATAAATTTTTCCACATATATATATTTATCTATATCATATATAAGGTAAAAAATTCAATATGAAGGAGGCTACCATATAAAATTTATTTAAATTCTCATTAGATCTTATATTTTCCCACTATGGACAAGAAATTCATTGATAATAAAAATAAATATAATTTTCCAAAATAAAAATCTCACTTATGGTACAGTCATTGTGATAAACAATAGGACATTGAAGGGAAATCAAAATTGGAAAAGAATCATGTTTAACAGTTTCTGACATAGAAAAATTGTTTATCAAGGTGAAGGTCATATATATTTGAACATGAATTACACATCTTCTGACCATATTAGGGGTATCATGACATTGATATTCAATGACCATCAAACTATAGGAGGAAAATTGTATGTAATAATGTTGTGTGATTCAAATATGGGAGTATGGCTTGGAAAGAGTACGCAAGGAATGATTACAGATCATATATGATCAGATATTTCTAACATGATGTAGTTTGGGTATATGAAGACAAAAAATGATTTCTCCATAGGATGAACATGCCTATAACTAATAGGCCATTAGTGGGGTATTATACAATACCATAATGGGGGTGTTATTATATATAATCAAAACAGAGGTGTCCTTCAAAGTTAGTCGTTCCTATCATGGATAACAATTTATGATTTATTATAATTTGAGTTTCCCAAGTCACATTTTGTATTTTATAAAATGGATAATGATATAATGTATTATGATATAATTTGAACACTATCATACCCAATTGGTTGATTGTGATCCTTTTTAGAAACAAAAAATGAACTCCACATAGGTCATGTAAATTGGTTTCTCAAGAAAGGAGATGTTCTAGTGGACATGAAAAATGTGAATTCATATTTCATTGAATTTGGTTATCCGATGACAAATAATCTGGGTGTCAGTAAATATCTCATCAATATGAGAATCAATTCACTTGTAGTTACTTAAAGTGACCCCACTATAAATATGACTCATGTTAAGGGACATGAATTTTATCACAACACAGATTAATAAATGAAAGAACACGTATTGAAATTTCCTATGTTGATCAAACTCATATTCTTGTGATAGGGGGTCATTTTATTCTTGTGATGGTCATTAGATGGGAAATTTGGGGGTCACTAAATATATCTTCATAATAATAATCAACATGACATAGTTCTATTATTGATATTTATAAGAAACCAACACTGGTAATGCCTGTCATCTCAGGCGAGGGGCACAACAACATGAAATTTTATATTTTGTAAAAGGGACATAGAGAATGTAGTTTAACATATTTTATTTTGAATGTTGGAAAAAAAATTACATGTCAAAAACTGATGATGAAAAAATAGCTACTATGTAAGATATCATACCTTTAATGAATGTGTACGGGTTTCCAACCAATTAATTGTAATCCTAATGTGAATAAAGGGGTCCTAGTTTATATAATACTAGTGAATCGACCTAATTTACTGAAATAGATTTAAGACATTGAACATACTAGGTTTTAGTACATTTCCAATCAATGGTAATCACGTCACATGTGGTTCTAAGATAAATATAATTACACACATAGTTTTTCTCTATACATAGGGAATGCGAATTTTTATATTACGACTTGGACAAGGAATAGATAATATAGTCACCATTATATATCTAATCAATATGAAAATCATGTAAAACATAGTTCTAATGGGAAATATGTTATATAACCAACATGGAATGGTAAAAAATCATACCGGGAGATAATATATGTGTCCTGTAGTTTTATATAATGTGGTAGGGATGTTTCCTTCAATTTATCATCATACGATCGGTATAAATTTTAAAAAAATTCACTATATTGTGACTAGGAAAACATTTTCATGCATTTTAATGCAATTTTACATGGATTGAGTTATAATTACTTGATTTCATTCTTATATAATATTGAATTAGTATGGGTAATGAGATTCACATCCATTATGATAATTCTATTTTCTCCATCAGAATAGTTTTTTAATACATAATCTACCTTCATTTTTGGGCCACTCATTGGATATTTTTTTCTATTTTTCATTGGGTTCTTGAGAAAAAATAAAAATTACACTTTTATTAATTTGTAGAGGATAAAATTACTATGGAAGGATCATGTGAATTATTTTTGGTGAACATCCATGTTGTCCAGGGTATGAAATATTTCCCCATCAGGACATTCAATCCTATCAAACTACTTCTATGATTTATCATCTATATATAGTTGATCAAAAATGGAAATGTGTAGAAATGGTAATTGGATCTAAGTGTCTTGGAATGATTCTTTCATATATATAAGTGAATATGGGGATTCCTATATGGAATTATTGGTTTTTGTATAGTTTCCATTCAAGGCACACATGAGATTTTCAGAAGAAGTATTCTTGTAATTTTCCACCGTCATGTGGTGTAAATTTAACGCATTTTTATTAAAAAATACTGTCAACAAATTTTCTTCAATAATATATTGATATGGGTTTTTGGAATACATTTTATACTTGTCAAAATTCTACTTCATAGTCTATTTAGATGAGGTGGTGTCAAATTATAATAGCTCAAAATATATATTAGACCACAATTCATTGGGTTCGACCAACTTAATGAGGTTTTTGGGGGATACATGGTGTACCACACCACTTCTCCAGGGTTCCAGGTACTGATTATCTAGATCCAAGTTTCATGTAATAAAGAAAAAATACAAAACATTTATAGTGTTGATAAGGTGACACAAACTGGGATTTGTAGCAGTAATTACATAGAAATTATTACTATCTAATCACATACTCTAGAGTCTAAGTTACTACAACTCTGTAAAAATCCTAAATTTTTTTATTGTAGTATCTTTCATTGAGTGGTTGTCACCCTATAACATAATGGAAACAATATGAGTTTGTATAAATAGTTTCATCATGTTCCTAATTGATTTCGTTCATTATATGTTTTATGTGTGTGAAAAATTGAATATCATTGTATACTTATTCTATTCAAATATAACTAAATTTATCATCTCTATGGAAGTATGTATCATTTTTGAATCCATGTAAAAAACTATGTCATGTGATATCCTTATCATTATCAGTGGATTTAATTAATGAAATAAATATATTATCTATTTAATTAAATGATTAACATTCATCTTATATTCTTTATATACAATATATAACAATATATCAAATTTTATGCTTACAAAATGATTTCTCTATAATTTTTTATCTCATTTTGTGAAAAAACTATTTTTTATAATTATAAGTAATTTATTTAATAAAATAGTTATAATTTTTGAAATAATCATTCAAATAATATCATAGGGTAATTTTTTTGAGAATTTTTTGAAATAAATAGTTTTTTGATGAATGGTGAACAATAATAAATATAAATTTAACACTTTTTTATTTTCATATTAATTTGTTAAGATATATTTCAATTTTTTTTTTAAAATTGTAAGTGGATAATATATATATATATATATATATATTGATCCAATTTATTCCATCGAAATCATTTTAATAGTAAATTTTAATATGAAAACAATATAAATTTTATATTGTTTTGTTTTTAAAACCCCTTTTCGTCATCATATATGTTGAATTATAATTAAATTAATATTTTCAACATGCCCAAATTGAATTTGGATAAATGCATTCTATATTTTTAATTAAAAAAATTTAATTCTATAATAATTTCATCATAATATTTAACCAAAATTAATAATGAAATGATTAAATATTAATTACCACTGTTAAGGTAGAAATGTGTTTACCCTGGGTAAACTAAATTATAAATTTTAAAATGGACAATAAAAATTCCAAAAAATTATTTTCATGCTATACATAAACCCTATAATGTCTTATTAATGATAATAATAAATTTTGGAGACTTGTAGAACCATAAAAACGTGGGGACAACTTTTTATATTCAAAAAAATAAAAGTGTTCCACTCACCGTATTTATAAAAGGCCACCTACTATCCTCTCTTTTTCACACCATCAACCCTATTTGGATCAGAAAACACCTACCCAATTTCATTAACTATACTCTTCTTATCAACCCATTTATGTTATGTTAATTACCTACAACCATCTGCACTTCCATCAAATGGATTACAAAATTATCATTCATGTGTATGGAGGACCGTTGCCTCACAATTCAGTGTCATTAATTTTTAAATTACTAACTTATATAGTTTTTTATGATGATAGATATAAAGTATATATATAATATTTATAATATTATTATACATTTTGAGTCATTTTATCTTATATAAATTTTTTTACATTCTATTCTATAGGGGATACCATAACGTAGCTCATGTGTATATAAAACATCCACCTCATGGAGCGATGTTATTCGTTTTCAAAAATTCTTTTCATGGATGATAAGAAAGATATGGTTAATGAATATATATTTTTTATAAATGAAATAATTATTATATTATAAACATATATATCATTATTAATTGATAATATTATTTTAATTCTTATCATTTTAATCACTGAATGGTGATGTCATCATTCATATATGTGTGGACAACCACCCTCAAGAATCATTGTGACTCTCCATTCATCAGCAATTCATAAGGAAGATATGTAAAATTATATTTAAATAATAAGTATCTTATTTATGATATTATGATCATTCTAGAATGATATTATATTACTTACCTTATTTCTACAAATATCATTGAAAAAATCGAAACATTACTCAAGCGAACGGACGTCTTACCATCTATATGATTGTAATATATTTCATTTCAGAAAACCAAAATTTATTATTGGTTAATTTAGTATAATATATATATCTATAATAATAATTATGTGATGATTATTATTATTTATATGATTTAACCAATCCCAACATAAGAGTTTCTAAACTATGAAATCGAATAATCTACAAATAACAATGTAGTGTTTCTTTGAAATGCGACCTTAACATTGACATGTTTATAAAAATTCAATAAAAGGACATAAATAAATAATATATGGTAATATATATAATTATGGTTCTATAATATATTTATTAGAAGCATATATTTATTATAAAATATATTTTAATGAGAAAAAAGGAAGTGATGACTTACTGAAAGGGATTTATAGTCTCTCTTTTATTTTTAGGAGATTTATAAAAATTCACCACATGTTATTTTGAGTGGTTTATATACTTCCAATTTGACCTTTTTAATCACAATTTATCTTTTTTAAATTATATTAATTATTTACATTGATTATATTCTTCAATGTTTTCTTACAACTCAAAATATTTTCAGAGTTGTATGAAATTTTAATCTCACATTTTTCTTTTTTGAGAAAAATTCTTTATTCACCAAAAATTTATTTTATGAGGTTTATATACTGTAAAATAATGTATTTTATGATTATTATATTAATAATTAATGTGAATCAACTATTCATTATCTGATATCTCTTTCATGGGGTTTATTTTTTAATGATACCAAACTGGTATTGATTTTACTATACAATCTCATATTTTAAAAGTATTGTTTATGATTATGTTTTTGATGATAAAATATTATGATAAATATCTCATGAAACTTGTAAATTTTATTATCCAATGGTTATTAATTATATTTTAAAATATTATTTTAAATTTTCCACTCTATTGTACATAAAATAATGGAGAAAATGTTTTTAATAAATATCATATTTACATCATTCTTCTTTCGAAAACTATTTTTCTTCCAAAACTATGTTTTTTAAAATGTTATCAATTTTTTTCCACAATCATAACAGATTTATTAAATAATTTTTAACAATTATTTATATTTTAAAACTATTATTAAATAAAAACTTCATTTCAGTTTCCAAACATTTCTTGTTTGTATTTTTCTTAAAAAATGAAATAAAAGTTTGTTTTAATGTGAATGTAATGAATGTAATTTTCAAACATCAAGTCCGTTATTTGAATTGAAACTTACTTTATTAGTTTTCATGGTTATTTTCATGAAAATAATCTACAAATTTCATTATGTTTTACAAAAATCATAGGGTAATATATAATTTGTCTAAGAAATTTATTAAATGATTTTAAATCTTTTTACAAGTATTCAAGAATATTTTGAAAGAAAATAACTTTCAAAAAATTTATGTTTAAAACAAATGCATTTTCCAAATAAAAAATTATATTTTACTTGATAAAGGATTAAAATTACATTTAAAACATCCTTAATATATAAACAAGGTCGTTTTCAAAGAAAATTAATTTCACACAAGAACTGGTTGATGTTATATTTCAAATTAATCATCCATCTTAGATGACATCCTTTAATGCTACTTATGTTTTACTGGGTATATAAGCCATGAATACCATTATTATACTTTCTTTAAATGGTTTATGGTTACAATATTTTTATAAAAACCATTTCTATTCCACAGTTCCCTCCACGATAATAGTATCATAAAACAAATTTATTTTTACATGGGAAATGATTTGATGATTTGATTAAATGATTATGAAACCTATCACTTTTACACTATATATGATACATTGAAATTTTTATGACACACATTTCATTTCATTGGATATGATATGTGGAATGATTTATGATCAATTGGCACAAATAAATATGGAATTAATTATGCAGAGGTAAGACATATATCTCCTTCCAATGAATTGGGTAATGATTTGTATCTCAAGAGACAAACAACACTAAAATAGAGAGTAGACCTTGTTCATAGGATTTAGTGTCTTTTATGATGTTATTGGGTGTAATACAGGACTACTATGATGGTTTGGGTAGTAAACCCATTGTACTTTTATGTCATTGTGAGTGGGCCCTAGCTACTATGGAAAACATTTTTTATACTTGTGTATGACACAATTAGATGTATTATGAAACTGTTATTCACTAATGGATCATGTTTTTCTACTTATGATACATGTGTTTTAAGCTAAAAATCAATATTCCATGACTTAGGATTATGATCTATAATATGTAGGGTATGGTTTTCAAAAATTATGTGCATGTTTTAATATCCTTATGTTCATGTTATACTTACGTATCACCCTTGTATACCCTTACTAAGAATATGAGATTGTCCAGTCATATGCTTCCGTTACATATGTATTTATAAAGGAATTATGTACGACAGGTTAGGGAAAATTACTAATGGGGGATATCATTATAGTATATATTGAAATTATTTCACCAAATTTGATGATTGTGTACCTAGTATCAAAAGACAGTAAACTACTATAGTCCTCCGAAATATATTTCGGTAATTTATTGAATATAGATCTAAAACATGTAATATCCTTGTATGAAATTTATTTGTAACTATATTTTGTCTCATATGTAGGTTTAGTTAAAAATTGGAACTTTGATAAGAAAACTTTAGTGAGATCCTAGGGGATATTTCTAAGGATATATCTTTGGATGCCTCTAAAGATAATTTGTATAATTATTCAAAGTATATTTTTTTTTTGAATTTTTCTAAAGGATATAGTTACTGGTCATCATGTAATTTCATCAATGTTAGGATACTATTAGGGTATTAAGATCTTGCATTGAGGTTCCTTGGGATAATATCTTTATAAAGGGAGAATTGAGCGGGACTTGATCACCATGTGGTGCACAAAAATGTGCCCCACTACACACCTAGGTTGACACTCTCAAGGGATATGATTTGGAAATTTTTATTATATTTATAGTCCTACATTAAGGATTTAAAACTATGAAGACTCTTAATGAACTATGAAAAAACTAATGTTTCACATAATGGAAATAATGTATCATGATTTAGAAATCTTTAATATATTTTCATGTTCCTTTGGTTTACCATTGTTATTATATTTTCTTACACTATTTGTTTTGGTTTTAATCAATGGTAGAAACCATATAGAAATGGGTTAACATTGAATATAATTTCAAATTTGATAATGATATTCAAAATGAGAAGATATCTGGAGTAAAGGATGTTGTGATTATCCAAAATTAGTTAAAATTATATATTATTAAAAACATACACCTTAAACAACTCTTGGACACTCTTGAGATGATAAGTATAAAGTTCACATAGTTTTATATGGACGATACTATAGGGGAAAACTGATTTTGTTTCATATATTTCCAGAATTTGGGAAGAATCACTCCCAGTAATGTCTCTACTGAATGAAATAGTGATTTGAGGTTTCAAAATAAGGACCGAAGTAATTAATTTTAGAGTAAAAAAGAAAATATAATTTTATATAATGGATGATAATTATGGTCTTCCTAATGTATCATAAACTATTTAATGTTTCAAATATATAAATTATGGTCCTTCTGAAAATTAATGTCATAAGAGTAAAAATCATGATGAGAATCAAAAATTCAATATGAGTAATGGTTTTTCTTTTAAAGATGAACTGACTATAAATTAAATTTGAATAGAACATTATATTAATGAATAATATGATGAATCCTAGTAAATGATTTCAGATTGAAGTGGGATGATTGAAGTATTACTATATTATAATTATAGGACTATTTAATGTGAATCATGAAATATAAATGAAAATTTTATAATATATTTCCCATTAATGATTTTAAAGAATATGATGAATTGTTTT
The DNA here is from genome assembly GCA_963277665.1 of Viscum album. NCBI lineage: Eukaryota > Viridiplantae > Streptophyta > Magnoliopsida > Santalales > Viscaceae > Viscum > Viscum album. The sequence goes on from OY728134.1 coordinate 426,919,987, forward strand.
GAGACCCTAAAAATTTGTTTTAATGGTAAGGTTATATCTTATGTAAAACACATGATTAAGGGAATATAAGCCTTAAAATGTTTCTATGGATGAGAAAATGGTGCTTATTTTTAATTATGAGATTATTGATATGGATAAATTTAATTTGATAATATTGATGACCTTGGAATTGTAAAAATTTTTGTTTAAGAAGTTTTTTATGTTTTGATTGATGGATTTTACAACATTTCTAGATTTATGGATTATATCCAATAATCATTGGTATATATAAGCAATGAGAAATAATGTTTGTTTTAAATGAGGTTTGACATTAATTTATATAATTACAATGTTTCAAGAGAATATATAATGAATTTATTCACATGTATGGTTTTTGAAAATATAGATCCCCATTATGTTATCTAGGGGATTAATGTTTATTTTATTTTCAGAAATTTTGTGACCATAATTATAATTTTTTATTTTTAAATGTTTATATGTTTAACCATTTATGGAATGGTTGATATGAAATTTGGATATGGTTTTAATGATTATCATATTAAATTACCATATTAAGATTTTTCCATATTTTATAACTAGATTTATCTTTTTATAAGTAGAGATATAAGTAATGAAATATCTTTTGTTTATGGATTTTATTGAGTATAATAGAAATTAAAAAAAGAAATCATCTCATAGAGAAAGTGATGTTGTGGAATTTTATGAAGGCATAATCAAAGGATTAAATTATTTCTATGAAACAAAAAAATATCAAGAAAAAATATATTCATATGTTATCATTCTAGATGGGAAAGTAATTCCACAAAATTAGTAAAATTATCCTAAAATAAAATTATTTCTTTCCATAATGAATTATGATATAAATGGATTTTTATGCCTCTTTGTTTTATGGATTCGTGATCTTTAAAAATATCTAGATCAAACACTTATTTTTGATCAATGATCTATACACCAATATAATTATTTATTATTTCCTTCCAAGACCAAATAATAACATCTCACCTATGTTGTCTAATTTAAAAACCTGTTTTGTTTTATTTCATGATTAACTTCACAGATAAAATTCTATTTTTCTAGAGGATTTACTGTTAATACTTTTTATGATGTGAGTTTGTAGGAATGAATTTTTGGATTTTAAACTGTTCTTGTCCAAGATGATTTGAAGGGGAAAAATTTATTTTATAGTTGGTAGAGTTTAATAGCCAAATGTTTTGTGAAATATATTTTTTTTCAAATAAATTTTATATTATTGATATTTTTTGTTACATGATTTTTCTATAAATTTTGTTAAAGAAAAAACATATTTTAGCTTGTATTAAACACAATACTAAGGGTGACTTACTACACCAAAGCTCAATGAAACCTATCATACTATTGAAATAATATTTTTTAATATTACAGTTGTCTAGACCATATAATGGTGTATAAGAATAAAATTATCTAAATTATTAGAATATATGGTATAATCATGTACATAAAATGAATACATTGGTGTCCAATTAATTAAAAATGATAATATAAAACTATTTTAAAATAAAGGTCATCATTTTCTAAAAAACTATTTCTATAAATAAAAATAGTTTTTCACTAAATAAATTAAATAAACGACTTTTGGTGATTGAATTTAATAAAATTTATATATTATATATTCAAAAAAATAATATTCTTCTTATATAATTTCTAGAAAAAGTTATGAATAAATACTATTTTATGGTTATAAATCTATTTTTATTTAAATCAGTTTTGTTAACGTTTTCATACATATATAAAATATAAAGTTTGAAAAATTTATAAAATTTTATTTAAAAAAGAAATACTGTAACACCCCAAGATTTCATAGTGTGTTATTTCTTTAAAATAATTCAATAACTTGCAATACACACCACACCGAGTTCAAGCACACCATGACTTATTAAACAAGCCGTTCAAAAGAGGTTATGAATATTATTAACTAAATTTTAAACTTTATATAATCCTTATAATTTTAGAATCCATATTATGAGTTTCTTAGACATAATGTAAGAACAAATTCATTTTAGAATTGCACTTTTACCAACTTTTAATAGGGAACCCTTTTAAATCCAATATTTTAATCTTTTATATATTCAATTTGACTACAAAATTTACTTTTTAGAATGGGGAAATAAAAAATTTACAATGAAACATCCCAATCTTCTACGGTACGCTTCTCTTTGAATAACGTGATAGCGCGTTTTGTACGCAACACCGAGTTCTAACACACCACAACCAATCAAAATACCCATTATGAATAGTAATACATACTTTTTGAAATTATATATATTTTATATTTCAAAATGGACTTCATTTTTGGATTAAGAATATCGAAATTATCCTAAGTTGAATTTTTGGTATTTTTCTGAGAACTTCCAATTTTTATGAATAGTGAAAAATACTTAAAAAAACATTTTTATTCAAAATAATTTATAGTGATAAATTATATTATTTAGAGGTTTTAAAATATAATTAGAATATATTTTTACTATTTTATCCAATGGTTTTCATTAGAATTAATTTCATTTTGAAATTGGACATAAACAATTGTCAATCTTTTGATATATATTGTTTCTTAAAAACACGCTATTTGTTGTGACAACGAGAATTAATTATAAAATTAATTAATGAAACTTATTTGTTTGGAATTTTTTAAAATAGAAATAATTTTTGAATTCGGAATATCAATTATAGCTTAGGGTGAAGTTTTGGCATTGTTCTGAAAAACTTCAATTTTTGATGAATAGTGAAACCACTAAGTGGTAGTTAAAAAACTGAATTTTTCATAAAACGTAATTTTACTGCTTCTATGAATGGAATTTAGAAAATCTGAGAGACACGGTTAATATCAAGTAGTAAAATGTGGTTCAATGAGATGAAAATAATTTTTGGTTAATAGTAACTTATTACTTTTATTTACCACGGTTAAAAGTAAATAGGGTAATTAAGGGTAAAAATGATATTAATATTACCTTAACACATGTCCTAATTCTATTGGAAAAGTGTATCTCGACCAAAAACAACCTTAGGAATAAAATATTATCATTTAGGTCCACTTGGATTAGATTAGGACAATTATTATTATTTAATTCAAAGAAGAGTTAAAAGAGTTAAAATCAAAGTTTATTTACTAAAAAATATTTAATATTGGGTTATATATAATATAAATTCGATTTTAAATATTCATTAGAAATATAAACTAATTTACTACATAATTATATTTTTTTATAATTTTTAGACATTAAATAATTTAATTTATTTATGACACAATGATGATGCCGTAATTACCATAATAGTGAAAAATTAAAATTAGTGATATTGTAGATACCCAAATAAATATAATATGAGACGTTTTAGGAATTAAACTAATTTTATAAGTAAATATGACATGTTAGGAATGATTTAATTAACTTTATTAGAATTAATAATTCTGTTATAATTTTTACAAAAATCAATTATTGAATAGTGTCAAAATTGACATAAAAGAGTTTTTAAAACAAATAGTATATTATTAATTGATATTAAATTCCTAAAAATATAAGGTTAGGCCAAAGGACTTATATCATGATAGGTGTATCATTAATGGACCACTTGGGGGTCGTTTGGATGTATATTGTATGTTTATTAACCATATAATATAAAAATGAAAAGAGACATTGTAAAAGTGAAACTAATTAACTAAGAGTTAATACTTAAAGTTAAGGTTAATATAGTAACCCAAACCTGTCTAAATTCTATTGGTTGAGAGGTTTTCGACCTATCCCCACCTTAAAATTTAAATAATCCACTTTTGAGACCTTAGAAACCGAATATGAATTTATTACAAATTAGTATTTCTAGCTTTTCCAAAGGTGCCCCTCACCCCTCTTATAAAAGGGAACTCCCCCTTATCATCACTTCACACCTTCAAAGCCTTTTGGTTCGCCATACTCTATCCAAATACCCTCTAAACTTACCTCAATTCATCCTAGATCCTTAATTTAGTCATAAATCCAACTTAAGGAGCCCTTTTGATCAAATCAAAAGGAAGAATCCAAAGAAGAGGTATTGATTTCACCACCCTTTTTCAAGTTCCTTTCTTCTTCCACTTCCTCTTCCTTTGTTGTTACCATTCTAAAATAATAAATCCAGTATCATATATATAATATTATTTTAATATAAATATGGTACAACTATATTCAGTATTCTATCCATCCTTTGAATAATATGTCACCAAACGTGCGTACGTACAGCTTACCCTCTCCACGTCGTGTTGTAATTGTTATTCAATAAATTATTATATGGATGTGTATAATAATGATGTGTAATTCATGTAAATAAAAAATGTAACATGATAATGATTAGTTTTATATGATATACCATCCAATTATATATATTTTTAATATCAAAAAAATGATATTGTCGCTCGTGCGTACGTACGGACTACCGTCTCCACGAACGCGATGAGATTCATTCTCCATCGTATCCATTCAAGTATAATTATCATTTGATGATTAATAATAGTATCTAAGGACTTGATATAATTCTGTATATTATTAAGATAAAACCTATCCATTACAAACATGGATTACGTAACTAAACATATAAAAGAAAATGAGTAAGTTAACACCCGAAACAACGATAATACTAAGATATTATTAACAAATCAATGTTAAAAGATCATATATGATATCATATTAATGTATATAATTATTGTAAAATTTAATAACAATTATTTCACCATTATACAGCAGGTTAACCTAACCCATCCAAGGAAAAGTACAAGGTAATGGTTTATTTCACAATCTCTTCATTATCCGAGGTTGTTTATGCATAATAATCTACTGGGATCTCTTTATCAGTCACATCCATGTTTCTTAAAAATGTATTTCAAAACATTTTTACTATTTAAAATAATATGGTTTAAAGTCATTTATACCCTTGTTTTACTATTTATAAGAAGTTTATAAAGGAACCTTTCCGTTGTTTTCCAAACAAGGTCCTTTTTAACCTTTTCGACAGAATTAAGGAAAGAATGTCTTTTTTTTAAATTATACGGAGGGTGCGGATATTTTCCACCGTTATAAAATTTTCAAAGCTTCCCTTACAAGCTTATAAGGATATTTTCAAAGTAAATGTTTTATTTTATAATTATGTGACTTTTAAATGATTTCAAAATGAATATTTTAAGAATTTCTGAAAGGTACTCTTTATCAAAATCATAATTTTAAATGTTTTAAAGATTTATCTTTATAAATCTTTTTAATTAATGTCCATGTTTTCAAAATGATTGTAAGGATTTATTTATATAGAAATGAATGTTTTGAAATGATATTTCTTTTCAAAAGTTTCAAAGTGGTATAGGACACTTTGATTCAAAAATCTCTTTTAAATTACTTCCTTTATAATTGTGTGACTTTTCAATGATTTTGAGAAAAGAGATATTTCTCTCAAATTGTTTTGATTTCATCTATGTCAACAGCATTTGATGGATTTTAAGCTTATTTGATGTTGATTTATTAGGATACAAAACTTTTGTATTGTATTTAAGGTTTTGTGATATGTTTTACTATGGATGTGTTATTTTTATACCATTCATGGTTTATGAAGAAAATATTGACATTTAGTATGCTAGTTTTAATATGAATGTTTATGTTATGTTTAAACCTTTTCATATGGGAATTCATTGGACATAATATGTGATGGGTGGAGCCCGCTATAGCTCCTCGATGCATCGGTAGGTCTCACGAGACAAACTAGTGTCTTGACACAAGGCCTTGGCAAAATCTTATTTGTAGTCTTGGAACGAGGCCTTGGATATGTGGTTATGATAGTATGGCATTATGCATTCCATCATTATGAAAGAGTTTATTGATATTTAATCTGATTATTCGATTAGTAGAATATCCATTTGAATAAGTAAATGGAATTATTTCATTTTATTTTTGTCATACTATGTTGAAGTTCAAGTTTAAAAGGCTTTTGTTTTAGTTATACACTGCCTTAAATAATTATTCTTATTTATGAAAGTTTCTTCTATATTGTTATCCTTACTGGGCATTTGAGATCACCCCTTTTCTATGTTTTATTTTTCCGAGGATGTGAAGAAGTAAATTATGAATGACCTACATGGATAGTGTGAGGGGATAAGAGTGTGGACTATAGAGACTATGTTGTTGTAGTTTTCATTTTATGATGTAATGTAAACCTTATGAACATACCTAGTGTTTCCAAGGCTACTAATCCAATCGGTCTTTCAAGATTTAATCCTTCTTGTGATCATGCCAATGTTATGTAATAATGCACCAACTCTGGGTAACTGGGGTCGGGGCGTTACAAAGATAAATTTTTTATCATCATGTACTAATTATTTTAGAGTAATGTTTTTTGAATTTTTGGAATTAACTATTTTTTTATGAATTGTGTAAAAATATTGAATATTAATTGAAAACTGCAATTTCATTTAAACTATTTAGATATGGTATATTTTAAATTAGTTGAAAATTAGAATTAGATAAATAATATATCTATAAATAAAATTTATTTCTATTTATTCATTTTCATATTTATTTTAGATATTATAAACTGGTAAACTTTTGATATTTTTCTCTCTAAAAACCCTCCGCAATGTAAGAAGAAATTTAAAATAAAATTTTTCATTTTCTGTGAATTAAATTTCCAAAAATACAGTCCATAATTTTAATAATAATAATTTATATTCTCAATTAATTTAATAATTAAATTTTTACCAAAATTAATAAGTAATAGTGGAAAAAATAATTACAATATTTATGGTAAAATGGGTTAACAATGGTGTTAAAATAAATATATAAGGGTTAAAATGAAAAAAAATCTCAAAAAACAAATTTCTAGAAATATTTCCACCCATTAATTTAAAACAATATATATCACTCTATTTTGGATATGTTGTTGCTGAGAAAAATGTGGGTATACCTTTTTCATTTCAAACAAGTACAACTGTGCCACTCACCACACTTACAAAAGGCCACCCATTCTCATCTCTTATTCACACAATAAAGACTTATTGGATAATTTGGTACTTAAGAAGATAGATTCAAAAATTAAATTTTATTATTATATAATAATAATTTTGTATAATTCCAACATAGGATGGATTTTGTTTTAGACCAAAGGAGGACACTAGAATAAGAGATGATGTTCCTCATCAATATTTCTATCTTATTTCTTCCTACACCAAGTTCAATACTTATTAAAACATGATGTTATAACACCCATAGTTTATTTCAAAAATAGGGCTATTTTTATCATAATTTGATTACCTAAAACCATCTCTATATCCATAAAATAGGTTATGAAATCATCATTTGTGTGTATTCTACACTACATCCATGTGAGATGATGTTATCATTTTTTTCATTAGCACATGTAATAGTTGGGTATAATGATGGATATAAAGTTTATATATAATTACAATGTCATAATAATAAATTTTAAGAAATTATATCATATGTATACCATTTATTTTTCTTTGTTATAGGAGATACAATAACGTTTCTTGAGTGTAAAGAGGACTACCTCCTCATAGAGCAACAAGATTTTCTTTTTTACCAATGCTTTAAATGGAAGATAATAATGATAATGTTAATGAATATATGTGATATAAATAAAATAATAATAATATTCATAAAATATTTATCACTATAAATAGATTATATATCATTTTATTCCCAACATCTTTACTCATTGAAAGATTATTACATTGTTCGTTTATGTGTGGACTACTTACTTCCCGAAGGGATATTACTCCTTTTTTATGAATAAAAGACTTGGATGATACACATAATAATATTTAATGAAATAATATATATATATATATATATATATATATTAAATTATGATCATTATGAAAATAAATAATAATACTTACCTACATACATAATGATCATTGAAAAATCGAAATGTTACTCATGTGTACGTACGACCTACCATCTCCACTATCATAATGTATTTCATTTCTCAAAACCATCATACATGAATATTCTTAAAATAATAATGGATTTATAATTTGTTCTAATTATTATTATTTTGGATATTATGTAACCATGATGAGATTAAGAAGGATGAAAATAAAAAAAAAACATATACAAAAAACAATGCAATTATTATAGGAAAGTGTCTTTAAAATGGATTTATTAATAACAGTGTATTAAATGGAAATAAGTGAAAAATATATTGTATTATATATAATTATTTTTAATTAAATGATTTATAACAAACTATACTTATCATATATGAAGTTTGAATATTTTTAACGACATTCATGACTTATAGTAAGGTACTTCTAGTCTCTCATTTATTTCTTTGAGACAAATGATTATTCAAAACTCTTTTATATCGTGTATTGAAATTACTATCCATTTTACATTTTATAAAATGAATAATATCCTTTACAAGATATTTAATGTTACATTTGAGGTTATTCATTATTGCATCATAGGATTCAAAATATTACCAAATTGGTATATAATTTCCTATCACTTTTAACCTTAGTGAGACACATTCCATATTAAGCACCAATTTCATTTATGTGGTGTATATATTACCAATAAATTTATAATATAATTATTATTATAATAATTATTGTGATATCCATATCTATTTTAGGATCTCTCTTTCATGGGTTTCTGATTTAATGTTACCATAGTAGTAATGATTTTAAATTACAATCTTATTAATTATTAGAATTTTTTTGAATATGTTTTTGATGATGAAATCATATAAATTATCCCATTAAAAAGACATGTATATTTTTATCCTATAGATATTAAAGATATATAAAGGTATTGGTATCAATTTTTCACTCTTTGGTAAATAAAATTACTTTGAATATATTTTTAGGAAAAATAATAAAAACATCTCTTTTCAGTTGAGAACTATATTTCATTCCAAACCATGTATTCTAAATATGTTTCAATTTTTTTTAATCATTTTAAAAATTTAAAATTAAATAAATTTCTACCCATGTTTTAATTTCTATAGAATATGATGATTGTAATATTCATTTAATTTTCTAAATTATACCTATTTGGATTTTATAGATATTTTGAATGGAATATTTGTATAAACATTTACGTTAGAAAAATAATTCTCCACCATCATAAATTTTTTTTCATTGAATGTTCCTTTCTACAGTTTATTTTAAAATTAATCTATTTTTAAAATACATTCTTTTTTAAAAACTATATTACTCAGTAGAAGGTATATTTTCTTTAATAAGTTATTCAAATTATTTTCAAATAATTATTTATATGTGTTTCACATATATTTGGGATGAAATTATTTTGAAAATGGATTATGTTTAAAAAATGTATTTTTCTATGAGGAAAATATATTTTCTTCATGAAATGTTTTGAATGTTTTTTAAAGAATCCTTTATATATTTTCATCATTATTTTCAAGGAATATATTTTTTCCTTAGTAAATGTTCAATGTTATCATTAAAAATTAATCTATATATAATATAAAATATATTTATTCTACTTATGATATTAATGGATATTAACCATGGATAAAAATCTTATTAATGAGTTTAATGGTTAATAATGGAATGTTTTTTTATTAAAACAATTTTAATTTTCTCAGTTATACCTTTAAAAAGATATTATGAAACCTATTTATTTTTCCACATGTTATGATTTTATGAGATAATGAAATGAATATGAAACCTATATATTTATAATGGGTTACTATATTGTGAAATGATTATGAAACACATTTCATTTCATGAGTTATGATATGATGAATGATTAATGATCTTGTGGAATATATAAATATGTTTTTCATTATGAGATAATTGAGACCTGTATCTACCTATAATGAATTACGTATATATTTACATCTTATGAGATATTAAATATTATAGCATGGAGTGAACATGGTTTAGTATGGGACTTTGTCTGGTGAAATGGTCTTAGGAGTGAACCTTGACTACTATTATGGTTTGGGGGTGAAACCATTCAACTATTATTTCCATGTCAGTGATCCTTATTTACTATGGATATGATTTTATATACATACTTTTATTCCATAACTCTATATATTATTCCCGTGATATTATATCATTCCTTATGTTGATTGATTTATATATTATTCATGTTTAATGAACCACAAATATTTATTCAAGACACAATATTATGATATTTAATATTAAAGGTATAGTTTTCAAATGTTATTCTCCTATAATCAAAACCTTAGTTCCATGATATGTTAATATATCTCCCTTATTTACCCTTACATAGTATATTATTTCATTCTTTCATATGTTCCCTTTACCCAACTTAGGAATATTGTCTTTATAAAGTGTATTTTTATTTAGTGTACTTATTTGTAATATAATTATGATATATTTTATTGATATTTCATCAAATTATAATATTGTGTACATGGTATACAAATACAATAAACTATTTGGGTCCCCATTCAAGTTTTCATGTAATGTATTTTATATCCATGTAAAAAGATGTAATATTCTTGCATAAAAGTTATGGGTGTCTATTGAAAGATCCCATATTTTTTCAAGGTATATTTCTTTATATGTTTTCCATTTAAGACATAAATGTAGCATCTTGTTAATATATGGAGATCCTTAATTGAAGGATATAGAATAACGATCAGGGAAGTATGTTTTTTTGCATAAATGGAGTCTGGGTATAAACGGGTTTAAGTGTTAAATGGGTTCTTGGTAAGTTGAGAAGATTTAAGTGGATGATTGGATAAAAAAATCAACTACGAAACATTTACATACCATGTAAGGGGATTACTCATAGTGTAATTATTACAATTTTAATTAAATAATTTAGAGGTGATAGGTTTTTCAGCAGATACCATGAAAATTATATTCACGATGTGTAACTAGATTACATGCTGTGTAATTTCCAAACATATAATTTTAAATACTCATTGAGGCTTATTTTTTTAATAGGCTATATCTCCTTCTCTCTTGACCCCGAGGAATCCTCTAGGTGATTTTGGGGTGAAAAACCACTTTTCAGACATCCCTTTCAGACATTCAATCTCTGGTATGTTATTTCGATCCGGATTCTTCCATCTCTTCCTTATTCTCCCACCCATTGTGGTAACTGTTTTTATCCTTTTTGTATTGTTTGTTTTGACCTTGATTAATATTGATCTAGGAACTTTCTTGAATTAATCCTCACCTTACTCATGTGATATGGATATTGGAAGTGTTGTCAGATCATTAGTTTAAGGTATGTGGTCTAAACATTAATCCAATGGTTTCATAATTCCTTGATTATGAAATATGGTGAGTATTCCCTTATTGTGTGCGATGAACATATAAATTAATTAAAATATATAATACATTGATTTATTATTATTTTATATTGATTTGTAATTGGAAAATGGTTCGATGTATGTTTATCAGGACATGTGAGTGTGGGTGATGTATTATTATAGAATCCCTATATTGTGTCTTATTGCTTTTGATATAAATGTTAAACAACTGTGAATTGAATTTAAAAGTGACATATGAAGGAATAATGCTAATTTTTATAATTAACTATTGAGATATATGATTATATATTGTTTTATCCATGATGTATTTCATGAATTGTTTGTATGTTGAGATGCGTATATAACGGGATAAGACTAGACACTTGCACACATATATGTTGTAATACTTATAGTGAGAAAAATCAGACTAGTCCATGCTGTAATTCTTATAGAGAGCATCTTATTCCTAGTCCCATGTTATAATGATTATAGGTATTTTACTTGGATTGTTTTTTGTGACTTCCCATGGTTATATGGTGATGGTTGGCATGGTTTTAAATAATGATCAGAGTTATTTTTCCATGACGCTGAAGTAGGTTGTTTACCTTTGTAATTTGATATAATTAGATTTTTTGTAATACATACTAAGAGTTATTCCTGGAAGGTTTAGAATAAGTTTGTTTAACATGGTTATTTGACATGGTTGGCATGTTATTAATAAATTCTAAGAGTTAATCTGGAATGGAAACCGAGCAAGTTGATTTGGTATTATTTATAATTGTAATTTAATTAAATACTCCTTTTATTACTTTCTTGAATACACATCTTATCTGACCAATTTTAGTTAGAAACATTGGTATCAACCTACTGTGTCATACTCACACCCTATTCAAGCTTCCATTTGGAACCCGAGAAGATTTTATGGTTGTTGGTTTAGTTACAGAAATGGGACCTTGTAGTTTATTTCTTTTTCACCGTTGGCTGGAGTTTGGAGATGGGACCAAAATGGGGATCGAGGTCTAGGACATGAATCTTGAATTTCATTCTAATATAATTTTCTCATATTTTCTATCATTCCATTTAGTTACATTTGAGAATTTCATTTCATTATTCCTTATTATATATTAGATCATTTAGTTGGATTTTATAGTTGTCTTCCATATTATTTTACTCTAATTGCTTCGATTTTAATATAAGTTTCTTCTTCCAAATGATAGTTCGCACGAAAGGTTTATAGTATCACCACTATAACATCCATTCCCTCACTAATAATTGGAATCCTCTAGCGTATGGGGAGGTGCACTTGAGGCCACACAAACTACCATTTCTGTCTATGTGAGAGAGTTCTAGGTTTAGGGATGTTATAAATTGGTATCATAGAATCCATTGTTTATTTTATTTTTAGTATTATTTGGTAATGGAAGAAAGGATACTTTTATGTGTTGAGTCACAGTAATGATATTATTAATGTGAGTAGGTAACCCATTTACAAGAGAAAATCCCAGTAATTGGTGATGGGATTTCTATTCTGTTGTGTGCTGGTTACAATTGATGTTATTTCACCTTGAGTGATTCACATGTTGTGTGAGGTTTTTGTTTTTATGTTCTTATTTCATGAGATTTTTAATTTTTCACTGGCATGGAATATGATAATAATAAATTAATCATTATAGGTACATAGGGATATATTGACATATATTATTCATAATAGGTGAATATTTATTTTTTCATATAATATAAACTTTACTATTATACTCAATAAAATGAAATACATGTTTCACTGGATTAATAAAATTTAGTTTTCATGTCATCCCGAAAACATGAAATCCATGTTTATAGAGACAAGGAGTTAGTGTATCTCTGTTAAAGTCACCTATTAAGTTTACCTTTTTACAAGAAAGTTCATTGAAGTGTGCATTTGTATTGCAATGAAAATTTGTCATCATCGTCATCAACATGAGTGTTATGAGAGTGGATATATACATGCTCCTAACATTGATAAACCAAAATATACTATAGTTTCTTAAGATAATATAGATTTTTAGCTTCATGAATACTTTTTGAGGGTCATACGATCCATATAAAGGGAGATAGTTCATACCATTCCTTCGATGAATGATATGAAAAAAGAGTTTCAACTTCTTCATATGCCTATGTTTACTAGGGAAGGGACCCCAGACAGTTGAGTTCCAAATCAAGTAAGTCAAGATGATCTTCAAGCATCTTGATACACCTAGGTATATGAGTTTGAATCTTGTTATATATATTATTCATGGACCTTTCAACCATTGGTGGGATATTCTAGAAGATATTGGGCAGCTGGATGAGAGATCTTGGAAAGGGTTCGAGAATAATTTTCTTGAGACATTTCAATACAAAATCCTAGAGGGATGACAAAGATCATGAATTCTTGCATCCAATACAGGATGGTTAGTTAGTGATAGACTATAAAAGGCATTTTACTTTCATACGACACTTTTCACCGTCATTGGTAGCTAATGAGATATCGATGACAAGACGTTTCTAGGACAATATACACTATGAGGTTTGGTTACATGTAAAGATTTTCTTTTTATGAATCTTTTAAGATCTTGTGAATCAGACTGTCATCTCAGAAGGAAATCAAAAACAAGATTTGATCAGGGGCCATGTTGTTTCATTAGGAAAACATTGGAGTTATTCTTTGAGTGGTAAGAAACACCGATATGATAGTTCCCACTAGAGAAGTAGTTGGTAGAGAAATTACGGCAATGGACAACAATATCAAGATATTGTTTTGTTATAGTGCTATCAGTGTAGAACGTTAGGTCATAAGTTCTTGCAGTGTCCTTACCTTGTATTCAAGTGTTATATTAGTGGAAAACATGGCTATCTTGAAAGTTATTGATCAAAAATTCCACAATAGTCTAGAGGAAAGGGATCAGGATTAGAACTAGAATTAATAAGGTTATTAGCTATACCTCAGTAGGATGGGAGTTGAAGTTATATAAGAAATTCTTAACGAGGCCGAGGACGTGGTACCCTAGTGAAATGAAAATAATATCAAGCTAGGGATATATCCCAGGAAAGTCATACTGGAGCCGAGGGAAATGGGACAAGTCAGCTGTATATTATGTAGACTACTCCATCTAATGTGGTTGATGGACCATCTACTTTCAGAGGGATAATTGATTTATCATATACTTTAGCTAGTTTTTGTTTGATAGAGGAGCATCAATTTCATTTCTTTCTTCTATATTTTCAAATAGTTGGATAATGGATGTTGAAACCAAGGATTTTGTTTTAACCATTGAAACAACATTTAGAGTGAGGTCTAAAAATATCAAATGTTTCAAGGAGCATCCTCTAGAGATTGGGGGTTACCATTTCTTTTGGGAACTGTTTATGCTTGAAATGACAGGATTCAAATTGATTATTTGTATGGATTGGTTAGTCCTATACCAGGATCATATCAAATAATAAAATAGGGGAGTTACTTTCCAATATTTAGATAGAAGCAACTATTTTCACTATGGTGAGAGGGATATTTGGGGTTTTCATGTGTGACTAGTTTAGTGCCGATTGGATTTTCTCACCGATCAAATTTTTGGTCTGGATCTAAATAATGGTGGAATCCACCATGATTCTTTTATACTAGTGGTAATCCCTTTTGGTATGTTTTCTATGATGAGTTATATTTCTTACCATTGTAATGAGAGATCTAGTTGAAGATTGAGTTAGTTTTGTGAGAATAACTAGTTTATATCCCACCATACCGAATGACAACATTTGAGCTTTGGTAGTTGATGGTTTAGCTGTAAGATCTAGAATCAAGATACTTCATATGGATGAGTATATATCCTAGGGGTTCTGTAGTTCTCTTCACCAGAAATGATGATGGATCTTTGTCCATATGTGTGAATTATTAAAGGTTGAACCAATTGATGATCAAGAACCTATATCCTCTAATCTACATTGATTAACTTTTTGATCAGATGAGAGGTGACAATATGATATTAAATATTGAATTAAGTTTAGGATATATTCAGTTAAGGGTGAGAATATGGGACATACCTTAAACTTGTTTAAGGATATGGTATGAATTTTAAGAATTTATAGTGTTTCAATTTGGGTTAACTAACACAACTATATTATTCATGGCCTTAATTAATCGGATATTTAATCCATTTATAGATCATTTTTTGTGTGTTTTATATCGATAATATCATAGTGTACTCCTAGTTAACTGATGATCATTCTAAACATCTTGACATCTTCTTGAGTAAATTGAGATAGCATTGGATTTATGCCATACTAACTAAATAATGTTTATGGATATAACAATGACCTTCTTATGCCATTTTATCTTAGAGGTTGGAGTGTCAGTGGACCCAATGAAATCATCATCCGTGATATCTTGGAAAAAACCTAATAACATCTTCAAAATATGAGTTTTTCTTGGTTTATTAGGTTATTACTGGTGTTTTATCCAATATTTATCCTGTTTGGAAGCACCAATGTCTATGATGACCAAGTTGGGGGTGAAGTTTCTTTGGTCTAATGCTTGTTAAAAATAATTTTAGGAGATAAAAGGAAGTCTTACCTTAGCACCAATCCTCACTTTACCTATTCTAGGTAAATCATATATCATCTACTGTAACACATACAGAGTTAGACTCTGAGAAGATCAAGTTAAGAAGGATCACATATTTACTTATGGTTCTAGGATGATGAGATAACATGAGAGGAATTACTCTACTCACAATATTGAGTTAGATACAGTGGTACATGATTAGATATGTTGGATACACTATCTCATGGGTGATATGTTCGTGTTATAGAAGGATAAAAAAGACTCAGGCACATATTTTATCCGTGATACCTTGACCTTTGGTAGAGGAGGTGGGTCGAGTATATGAAGTCTTTCAACAACGATTTTTTATGAAATTGTAATGTGAAACATTGGTTCTGACACTTTGAGCCAAAATAAACATAAATGGGAAGTTCATGAATCTTGTGATGAGTGGTGAATAGTGTATCTCATTTACAGCATACATCTGGATGTTTAGGAATCTAAGGTGAAAAGAAGATTTTTATTCTAAAATATCTATACTCATGCTATTGGACTGGATAAATTCTGATTATTTAACTAATCTGTAAGGCTCAGTTTTGAGTGAAAAAATAGTTTTTTAGAAGAACCCATTCAGATTGTCTCTCAAAAGTGGAAATTCACTTTTTTTGTGGAAATGTATGGGTTCCTATGGAAATTTTTTATAAGATAATAAAGATGTTTCATGCTCCTATATTGGTAGTACATATTAGATTAACAAAGTTGTATCGTGATCTCCATATACAGTACTAGTGGATAAAAATGAAGAAGGAGGTGGAGATATTTTTGGCTATATACTTCACATGTCACCAGAAGAAAGTGAGCATCAAAGTCCAGAAGGGCTTTTAAAACTGTTATCCATCCCAGAGTGGAAATGTGATGATTTTAAAATGGGTTTTTTGATAGGTATACCCAATATAACCTATGTCAATGATGATTTACCCATTATTTTGGATCAACAAACTAAAGTTGCCCACTTTTTTCTAGTAGAGAAATATTCACAGTTGAGGATCTAGGAAATCATTAGGTGAACATAGTAGTTTGGTTGAACATTATTCTAAGGAGTATCATTTCAGATAGGGATCCTCATTTCACATTTCATTTCTAGAAAGTTATTTCAAAATCCATAGGATCTTAAGTTATTTTATGAATAGCCTATCTTTCACAAACTGATGGTAAATTTGAGTAGACTATTCAAGTTATAGATGATTTTATTTGAGTTTTTGGTTTTGGATGTTAGGTTTTAATGGGAGAAACATATGGCACTAGTAAAGATTGAATATAATAATATCTTCTAGGCAGCGATCTGCATGGATCCTTTTGAAGCCTTTATAACAGTTCATGTCATTCATCTCATTGCTAGTTGAGGTAGTTGAGCCAACACTTGTTGTACCTAGTCTTGTGTAGGAAACATGTGAAAATATTTAGTTGATCAGACATTGGTTGATGATTGTGTAGAGTAGGAAAAAGTCATGTACTAGTTATAAGAGACAGCCTCTATAGTTAGATGTTTTTCATTATGTTTTCCTTTGGATGTATCCAATATTGGGAAAATTTCATATAAGGAGACAGATAAAGCAAGCCCCTAGGTTTGTCAGACCATTTCAAATAGTGGTAAGGGTCGGTCCAGTGGCATACCATATAGAACATCCACATAACTATAATGCCGTGTATAATGTGTTGAAACTAAAATGATATCATATAGACCCTTCGCATGTGATAGACATATAATACATCTATCTTTGTGCTAATTCAACCATTTAGGAGCATCCTATACATTTTTTGGATCGTAGTGAGAAATAACTCTGGGGTCAAACTATACTGTTGATTCGAGTGTAGTGGAAACATAGAAATGTTCAAGAGGAGACTTGGGAAAGAGAGTCTGGTATTCAAGAATAGTGGACAGAAATGTTTGCTGATGCCTTAAAATTATGATTGTGTTATCTCAAGGACAAGATGATATAAGGTGGGGAGGTTTTAAGATCCCATATTTTTCTAGATAAGTTTTTCTTTGTTTTTTTTCAATTAAACCACAATGGTATTGTCTGGTTTGAAGATGGGGAACATTTGTTGGGGAAGATGAACTAATTTTTAGGGATGTATGTTAGTTTTAATAAATATACTCTTGGTATAAATAGGTTTAAGTGTTAAACGGGTTCTTGGTAATTTGAGAAGCTTTAAAGGGATGAAGGGATGTAAACTCAATTGTAGAACATTTAATCCCCATGTAAGAGGATCAAAATCTGTGTAATTTTCCATGGTTTTAATTAAAAAAATCATACGGAATGAATTTTTTTGAGTGAATACCAACAAAAATAAATTCATGATGTGTAACTGGATTTCATATCAGTTAATTTCCCATCAAATATTTTTAATGTTCATATGTGGCTGATTTTGTTTTCAATCAGTAGTTGAGCCTTCTCTTTCAACCCTAGGGAAAAGTCAAAGATATTTTGGAACGCCAAAACCATATTCATAAATACTATTCATGCAATCAATTCCTGTAATATTCTTTCAATTTTGCTTCTTGAGTATATTTATTCTTCTCTAACCTGTTATGGTAAAAACAATTACCCATTTTATGTTTCTAGTTTTTACATTGATTAATCTTAATATAGGCACATAATTGAATTTATATATACCTTCTTCCTTATGGGAGCCATCGGTTGGAAGTGTTATTGGATAATTTTATTATGGTAGTGCAATAAATTTTAAAACCTATGGTTTAGTAATTCCATGTTTATACAATATGGTGATTTCACCCCTATTGAGTGAACCCAACCTTATTTATTTACAGAATAAGATTATCCCCATATTTCCTATGATTTCATATATAATTTTAATTGGATAATGGTTGAAATTATATTTAACATGAATTGTGACCTAGGATGATTTATAGTTATATAATCCCTAGGTTGTGGATTATTTATTTTGATATAAATGGTAATCAATTGTGAACTAAATTCCAATGTTTCATATGAAAAAATAATGATAATTCACATAATTAACCCGTGATATATATGATGTGATATTGTGATATCCATTTTTTATGATAGGAATTTGTTCTATGCTGAGATGCATATATAATGAATAGGCCTAAGATCATGAACACATATAAGTTGTAATGCTTATAGTGAGTGGACTCATCCCAGTTCATGCTGTAATTCTTATAAAGAGCGGGATATGCCTAGCCCCATGTTGTAATGCATATAAGGATCTTACTTGTATTGTTTTTTATGATTTATCATGGTTATAGGGTGGTGGTTGGCAGGGTTTAAGACATTCTCAGTGTTACTCTGGCCTGTAACCGAAGCGGGTTGTTTACAATGGTTATTCTATATGGTTGGCATGGTATTAAGACAAACTCATAGTTATTCTAGCTTGGTTCTGAAGACATTTGTTTACCTTGGTTATTTTATTGGGTTGCTATGGCTGTGAGACATGATAAGAGTTACTGTAGAATGGATCTGAAGGCATTTATTGTGGTATTTTTATTAATTATTTAATTAATTAAAAACACATGTTTCATTAAATTATTGCATACATTTTTTATTTGGCAAATTTTATTTATACATGATGGTGTTGACCTATTAAGTTATATTCAAACCCTATTTGGGATGTGGTTTGGAACATGGTAATATTTTATGGATGTTGGTTTAGGCAAGTTCAGGGGACCTTTTATTTGATTTATTGTTTACTATTAGGCTGAAGTTTGGAGATGTGACTGATATGGGGCTCAAGACCTAGGACTTAAGTCATTATTTGAGAATGATAGAACTTTCTTGTATTATTCTACCATGAGATTTAAAAAAATTATAACATGTCATTACATTATTTATTATTATTTATTTGATAATTTGGTTAGATTTTATAGTTTTCTTCCTCATTGTTTTACTTTGATTGTTTTTCTTTTAATATGATTTGTTTATTCCAAATGAAACATCATAACAAGAGGGGATAAGCCCCCCACTATATTATCCACACCCCAGTTTCTAGTCAGAAACCTCTAGCATAAGTGGATATGCATTTGAGGTTCCATAACTAACATTTTCTTACCAAAAGAGAGAGTTTCGTATTTGGGGCCATTACATCTATAATCTGATCTAAATTAGGTAGAAGATGTCTTATGTGAAAATTATGTACATATATTGTAGATGAAGGTATAAATTGAAAAATTTGTTAGAAAAATAAATGAATGGAAGCTAGAAATGGTGAACTATAATTCATTGGGACATGTAACCAAAAATTCCAAGGATGTTATATTATAATATTTGAAATTGATTTATGAATCAACTAAGAATATGTGGTGTTACATTCTGGGAAAAAAATTAATTTATTTAATGTATTTCCTTAGTAAAATACTATTGTTGAGATTATGTCCATATCAAATTATGAATGATTTTGGCAGTATAGTGGTAGAGAGTATAGAAATATAGGGTTCAAGTAATTCAATATAAATAATTGAATTTTGTGTTAGAATAAAAATTCAGTAATATAATAGAAAATTGGTGTAGATGAACGGATGAATACGATATTTAATGAACATTATAGGAGAATGAGGACACACTTGGGTTTACACAATAATTATTTTCTAAATAAACTAAAATTGTAAGAAAATATCATAAATAAGAGTCCATTTTTATAAATAAGAGAATTTATTCCTGGAGATACATATTAGATAAAACCGGAAAGGATATCATGTTTATAATTATTTTTCTTTATCATGTATTTAAAAATATATTCTAATGGAATTGAAAAGATTTATTATATATCCAAAATATAATTATTTATGGGATATAGTGATGAGGAGTTCCGTTATCACCTTTGAGATTATAAGTAGAATATTATCATTAGAATACATAAATTGGTATTTAAGGAATGTGTCACATACATGGGCTATCATTCATGCATTGTTTACAGTGGGAATTAAGAATCAGTGTGCCCTGAGAATATAGAACATGATGGTGTATCTGATCATATTACAAAGAAACCAGTGGATCCTACTACTCAATATGATTTGAGGAGATCAACATGGGAGAGAATGCAGATTTAGAGGTACTCATCATACTCATATTTTCTTTTAATAACTTATAGATGATAAAAATTATTTCATGAAGATATAGAGAAGGTGAAGGATTAAAATAAGTGGGGGTTAATGATTAAGGAGTATAATTATTCTTTGTATAAAAAAATTCATGGTATCTAATAAAAGTTTTACAAGGAATTAAGTCATTACAAAAAAAAATTATACCATGATGAGGTTGAATGTAAAGGTAGATGATGTATAATTAAATGATGGTGGTGAATGAATTCTAATATAATTACTGTGTGCATTTCCCTAATGTGTTCTCACCTATGGTGAATATTAACACTCTCTAGGTTGTTCTTAAATTTGTTTCATCAGAATAATTAAATATTCACTAGACTGAAGTGAAGAAAACTTCCATTATCATGATTTGGATGAGGGTAATTATATGAAGAATCCAATGGGATATGTTGAGTCTGGAATGGAATAGATTATGTAAAAATAAAAAAGTGATTATATGGGATAATGTAGGCACACTTGTATTCAAATAAAATATTTTCCACATTCCTAATAGAAAATTCATGTAAAATTTGTGGTATAGATCGATGTTTTCTACTAAAAATACTTTTGTGATAGAAAAATTATATTTTTTTCTAGACATATATGAAATAAACATTTCATAATATCACATTCATATCATTGATTATCTAAAAAGGCATATGTCTAAGGATTTCATGATGAATGATCTTGGAGAAGATATCAATATTTTAAAGATGATGAATAAGAGAAATCACATAGGTGGATCCTTGATATTATTATTTGTAGACTACATTGGAATTGTTTTTATTTAAATAATTTTTTTAGAATAAAAATAATTCAATATTACCTTATTTTTTTTTCTAATTTTAAATGGAGTAATGACTATAGATAAAAGAAAATATTGAGTATATGAAAAAGGTTCCATATGAATCCGTTGATGAAAGCATGATGATTTTCATTATTTTTAATCAACATGATAATGTGGATGTAGTTGGAGTTTTGAGAAGAAACATAGACATCAGTTGAAATAAAACATAAGGATGCTATGAGTTGGATATTGATATACCTAAATGGAATCAAGGAAGTATCTATATGTTTTTTGAATGTGAATTCATCAAAGTTGTAGACACAAGCTGTCCATGGAGGTGACATCGATAGTATAAAGAGTACTATAAGTAATTTATTTAACTAAAGGAAATAAAGTAGTATGAGTATCTTAATTTCAAATGGTTGTGGGTTTATCTAGCATATATAGAGTCAGATTAAATTTTTATAATTGAAGCTAGAATAGAGATGTATTGGATGATTAACTTTACAAATGATTTCGAAATATATATAGGTAAAATGTATTACATTGTTATAGTTAAAGAGAAATATTTCATGAAAATAGACCATTGATTCATTCCTATATATATCATATTCATTTTAAGTATTATTTTATCATGTGATTGAAGAAGGATGGGTTGAAGATATTTCAAATGATTCATAGAACAAAAAATTATTCAAACATATTGATGAAGAAGATGGTTATATATAATTTGAGGCACTATTATTCCACTGCTGGTCTCTAATAATGAATTAAGGATTATAAAATGAATACAGTTGGACACTATGGGTGAACAAATTTTTTAAATAAACTAGTATTTTAGGAATGATCGACACCAAAATGAATTTGTAAATGGAAAATAGACACTAGTGGGTATAGAATAGGAAGATCCCATATTATATATGATATGTAATTTAATAAAATCGATGAACATTAGCATATAGGATTAGGATACAAGTTAGATATTATGGGAATGTTATATACAGATTAGTGTGGGTGAATATTTATTAAATTAGAGTGGGATAAACTAGAAAATATGACAAATATCTCACAGTTTTACCCATATAGTGAGGTAACTAGGTGTTTAAGGGGAAACACAGAGGATGTTTCACTGGTCAATGGGATAAAGGTGACGAAATTTTTTTAAGAACTATAGAAACTCTTATGATACATTATAAACAATGACTAGGTGATAGAAAAATGGAATTATTTCAGTGTATACTTTTACATGGTTATTTTAAAATTTATGACATTTTAGTTTTTTGTACTATATATTTGTGAAAATAAAAATACCAATCAATGTACTACAATGTTCTTTTTTATGTGTTACTGTATCACAAGGGACTAACTATTTGGTTGGTGAAAAATTTGCATCAGCTTCCTTTTTGAGATAATTATAGATATAGTTTTTTGTGGGTGAAATTATGAAAATATCCATATATATAATCCTAAAATATAGTAAAATTCTTCCACTCCATGGATGTATGGATATTTTACTAAACCACACAAATTGTTCTATCATGTGTTATTATTTATTGGATTTATTTTTCCTTTTAATCATCATTAAACCTTCTATCACTAACAATACCATTTATTCAGTTAAAATACTCATGATACGTCCTATTAAATTTTTAATAAACTAAATTCATGACATTTACCATCAATATCAGGTGAGGGGTTCCAAATCTTGTGATTATATTCATTATTTTTAATTCTTCAAGAGGTATCTAATCTAACCACTTGGGGTATAATTTGGTAGTAGTAAGTATATAGATGAATTTAATATATATAGATCGGAGATATGAATTTGCATAATAAATTAACCATATGAAATATAACCTTGAGTATTTATTAGTGTGTAACATCAAATGGGGTTGATGAAAAAACATTGAATGTGTCTGATATGGGTGACAATTCATGGTGAATTCAATAAAAATATATATCATATAAGTCTAAAAATAAAAAAACCAATCGACTTGAGAGAAATAATAATCCATTATTGATGAGATCTAGAAGAACCATAGAGTTATTATTGGATAATATTAAATGTTTCTTCTCCATCATGGCATGTTAGGAGAACTGCATAAAATATTTATTTAGAGATTACCTTATAATGGATTCTTCTATTGTAAACAGTGAAGTCAAATTCCTATTTTCAAATATACTATTCTTTTTCTATTTTAATTTAAACAATTCTATTTTTTGGTAATCTAGTATATATGTCATCAATCCCATTTCTAGATTATCGAATTTTGAAATGGAATTGATCTTGTAAATATATTCCATGTTGCTTCCTATGAACAATAATAAAATTCTATGATGCAAATTTCTGATGTCCATATCATCTCATTCTAAGTCTATCATGGTTGTATATAAAATAAACAATTCAATTTCATGGGCATTCTGTGAATGTGATATGTGAGTTAATGATGGATAATTGGGGAAATGTTCCATTGACTCTTTAACATAGACATGTAGGGGGATGAAATATTTATTTTTCATTGGATTTTCAATATTTATATTCATGAATATGAATTATTATTTACAATTGAATCTTAGTCAAGATGGTAGAATTTTTAATATTAGTTATAAGACTAAAATGAGAGAAAGTTACACTACCTAATTATTGTAACATATTATAAAAAGGATTATAGAAATATGTAGAATACCCTTTTATAGAGAGATGATAATTCCTCCCCAAATGATCATATTGATCTTAGCGACTCAAGTTATTTTTGCTATTGGGATTTGAGATATTATGTTTCATTACATCAACTACATTTTAAGGCAATTTTGGATGGAGAAAGACAATTTATTAGAATATTTGATATTTAGTGTCATAATTTTTGAAAAAGGATTTTTTGGAACAAAATTATTAAAATAACTTCTCATTTATTTTCTTTTAAAGTATGAACATAATGTAAAAATACAACAAAATGACCAACCACATTTCCATGCCCCCATTTTTCATAGATTATTTCAGGATATATTTGAGTCGTTATTTAGAAATGACTAATTGAATCTCATGATACTATAGTTATTGTGTCACCATATTCACTATAAAGAATGTTTAATAAAAAATCACATTGATATATTAATATCGAGTCTTATTGTAACACCCGAGACTTTTATGTTATATAAATCATCAAAGGAATCTTTTTCTACACAACACTTGCTTGGCTTTCTTTACACGCAATCGCGACCTTCCTCGATAGCTTGCGTCGTACGCAATACCGAGTTTCACTAAACAACAATATGCTATTAAAACTAGCCGTTATGAATAGTAATAACCACTTTTTGAAATTTTATAAATTTTATATTTCAAAATGGACTTCATTTTTGGACTCAGAATATCGAAATTAGCCTAGGGTGAAATTTTGGTATTTTTCTGAAAACTTTCAATTTTTGATGAATAGTGAAACCACTAAGTGGTAGGTTAAAAACTGAATTTTGCATAAAACTTAATTTTACCGCTTCTGTGAATGGAATTTCGAAAATCCGAGAGACACGGTTAATATCAAGGACTAAAATGTGGTTCAATGAGATGAAAATAATTTTTTGGTGAATAGTAACTTTTTACTATTTTTACCACGGTTAATAGTAAATAGGGTAACTAAGGGTAAATATGATATTAATATTACCCTAACACATGTCCAAATTCTATTGGACAAGTGTAATTCGACAAAAAACTAACTTAGGAATAAAATATGACCATTTAGGCTCACTTGGATTAGATTAGGACATTTATTATTAATTTATTTAAAGAAGGGTTAAAATAGTTAAAATCAAAGTTTAATAAGTAAATCATTTCTAATATGGGGTTATACATAAGATAAATTCGATTGTAAATATTAATTAGAAAGATAAAAAGATTTACTACATTATGGTATTTTATTTGTAATTTTTAGACATCAAATAATTTAATTTATTTATGACACAAAGATGATGCAATAATTATCTTATTAATGAAATATTGACATAATTGATGTTATAAACACCCAAATAAATGTAATTTGAGACTTTTTATGAATTAAACTAATTTTCTAGGTTACTATGATATATTCGTGTTGATTTAATCAACTTGGTTCGAACATATAATTCTGTTATGACTTTCACAAAAATCATATATCAAATAGTGTCAAAATTGACACAAAATAGTTTTTAAATCAAATATTATATTATTAATTGTTATTTTATTCCTAAAAATCTAAGGTTCGGCCAAATGACTTAGATAAGGATATATATATTAATAATAAACAATTTGGGGTTCGTTTGGCATGTTATAGGAAGTGTATTAACCATATAGTGAAAGAAAACAAAAAGACACGGTAAAAGTTAAATTAATTAACTTAGAGTTAAATCTAATTGATAAGGTTAAAATAATACCCTAAACTTGTCTAAATACTATTGGTTGATAGGATTTCGACCCATCCCCACTTTAGCTTCGAAATAAGACCCTTTGGAACCATTATAAACCGATTTTGACTTTAATATAAAATATTATTTTGAGATATTCCTAAGATGCCCCTCTCCTCCCTTATAAAAGGACACCTCCTCCCCCTCCTCCTCACACCAAATTGAGCACTCAAGCTCGGCCAACCCCTGCCATTTTCTCCTCTCCACTTCCCTAGAATAATCCTAGAGGTCCTGGTCTTCTCCAAAGACCAATCTTAGTTCCTTAAGTGGAGGATTCAAAGAGGCGTTCCAAAGAAGAGGTAATATCCATTACCAATCTTTTCAATTTCTTTCTTCTTCAACTGATTCTTCTTTAGTTGTTTCATGATAAAGTAATAACATCAGTATTACTTACATACTGATATGTTATTATAAATATGAAACAACCCTAATTCACCTTCTATCCATCCTACGGAAAAATGAAATCACCGCGCGTGCGTACGTACGGAATACCGTCTCCACGCCGTGGTGTAATCTATTTTCCACCATCACCTTACAAGGATGGGTATAATGGTGTAATGAGTAACTATATATGATTATTATGAAGTAATATTGATACTGAAATAATATATATATACTCCAATACAATTCCACGATCATAGGGACGATATCATCACTCGTGCGTACGTACGGAATACCGTCTCCACGATGTGATGCGACTCGTTCTACATGATCTTCATTTCATAATTATTATATAAATGAATTGAATGAATGAATATGGTATATAATACACTAATACCATTCTGTAAATGAATTATCTATAACCTAAAGATAAGAATAAGAATTTATTCGACAAAACACGCATAAGAACAAAAAGTTATAAAGACCCGAGTAACAAGTAACAATGAAATATTACTAATAAGAAGCTAATAATATGACCATATATGATATCATATCAATATGTATGATTCTGGAATAAGTCAATAACATTATTTAAACCATTATACAGGAGCTTCAGACACGAACAAAGCAAATCGGACCTAAGGTAAGGGAAATATCACAATCTCATTTTTATCCGAGATTGTTTATTCGTAAGTATTCACTGGGGTGTATTTTATCATCCACATCCATGTTTCATCAATATGTAATATTATTTACATCCACCTACAATTGTTTAAATCCATTTTTACCCTTCGGTGAGTTTTTAGAAATATGTATGAAAGGAATCTTTTGTCGTACGAGGTACTTTTTGACTTTTCCGACAAAAGTACGAAGAATGTTTTTTTAACTTATACGGCATGGATGGATTTTTAAAACATTATTTCCAAGAATCTTCCTTTACATGTTATCAATTTTATTTTTAATCAACTTCTTTTATTTTAAAGTCGTATGACATGTTATGAAAGGAAAAATGTTATTGAAGTAGAAAGGATATTTTCCTCAAGAATGGAGTTCAAGTATTTTATCAAAATTATTTTCCATCTAAGATAATAAAAGGGTTCTGTTTTTATCCCTATTATTACCTGGATTTGATTATGTTGTGATGGAAATATTTTTATGAATTCCTTTATCTTATATGAATTGTTTTATGATGTCATGATGTTTCAAGAATCCCATTTTTGTTACATGTGTTATGCGATGATGTATGTTTTATGATTATGTGGCACACATAAGAAAGGATTCATTATAAGATGGGTGGGACCTATATCTCCCTCCAATGCATTGGGTAAAGATTTTATATCTCATGAGATAGACATGGCTGGAACGGAAGGTTATTTCGGTTCAGTGATACAGGACTGAAACGAGGAGTGACCTCGGTTCAGAAAGGGACTTTGTCCACTAAGATAGTCTTGGAAATGAGTCATGACTAACAAGAAATGATTTTCCATGATTATGTGTGCTTGCCACAAAGTTTCAAGTTTTATGGGGATCTCATTTTCACTTCTATGATTTATTCCATGTTAAGATATTATGATCTCTTTTGCAGGTTTTGATTTTAAAAAAGATATGATATGATTTTTATTTCCTTTATTTGCCCTTGCTGAGCATTTGAGCTCACCCTTTTATGTTTTCTTTTCCCCAGGACAGGAAGATGGATATTAAGTAGAATATGCTAAAAGGGACCCTAGATATGATGAAATAAATGGGAGACACTGTAGAAGATTTATGAACCAGTTGTTTATGTTTCCCAGTTTCTAAAGACACTATACCTATACGGTCCTTTGTGGTTTTGTCATATGTTGTAATAAGTGTGCTTCAATTTCGAAGTATTAACAATGTATGTAAAGTATGGGTCGTTATAGTTGGTATCAGAGGAAAGGTATATTCAACCTTTGGAAACTAGGATGTGAAAGCCTTAGTAAGAACCCTAAGGATAAGTCTAAGCATAGAACACAATCTTAGTGTTTTAGAAATGGCCTTGAATAACCTAGGATAAGACCATAAGCATGAAAATTTTATTCTTGAATTATGTGGTTTCCTATTATAATTAGTGCTGCTCACATTATTCTTCTTGGTTTTAGTCAATGGCTGGAACCCGAAGGAACCGTGTTAATGCGGAATGCGATGGGCAATGCAATGATTGTCCCCCTGAGCAAACAAACGATATGGGAGCTGGAATGCAAAATCTTGTAGCCATGCTCACACAACTTTCTCAAGCTATGAATCATGCAGGATTTCCAAACGAGCAAAGGAGGGAGCAACATTCTGTTGAATCCTTCATGAGGCAGCGTCCACCTTCTTTCAGCGGGTCTACTGATCCATTAGTTGCTGAACAATGGATTAGTACTACTGAAAAGATATTTTCAGTTCTTCAATGTTCTGAGCATGATAAATTCATCCTAGCAGTGTATCGTTTGGAAGGAGATGCTGATCAATGGTGGAATCTTGTTAAGAATACGAGGCAAAGGGATGAAATTGAGTCTATGGAATGGGACGAGTTCAAGAACTTATTTTTCAATAAGTACTTACCTCGTATTCTCCGAACAAAGATGGAGAAAGAGTTTCTTGAACTGAAGCAAAGGGATGATGAATCTGTTGGTACCTATGAAGCAAATTTTACAAGACTTGCAAGGTACGCTTCTGGTATTATTATCCAACCTGAGAGTAAGATCGACCGATTCTTTAGTGGCTTAAAACCAAGTCTTCGAAGGGCGTTAGCCATAAGGGACTTCAATAGCTACGAGGAAATCGTTCGATGTGCTCTCAAAGTCGAGATGGAGATTGGAGTAACCCATCAGTCACATGGGTTTGATAAGAAGAGGAAGATGGAATTCAAAGAAAAATCTAAAGAGCACACGGAAAAGAAGATGAGCTTTTCCTTATGCTCAAAGTGTGGAAAGAAACATGGAGGGAGTTTTCTTAAAGGGACAAGTAAATGTTTTAAATGTGGAAAGGAAGGTCATCGGGCATTTGAATGCCGTGATAATGGGAAGAAGATGTCTAATGATGCAAACAAAGGAAGGGATACACAGAATGAACCTACTACACTTCAATGTTTCAAGTGCAAGGAGATGGGGAATTATGCCAATCAATGCCCAAATCCAAAGGTTGATGATGATGGTCGACGTCAACAAACTCTTAAGGCTAGAGACAAAGGAAAGTCACATGCAATTTCTATCAGCGATGTGGAGTACGATAACGATGTGGTGAAATGTACACTTACCATCCACTCTAAAATAGCAAATGTTTTATTTGATTCTGGATCCACCCACTCTTTTATTTCTGAAGACTTTTCTAAGGGTATCACCGTATTACCTCAACAATTAGATGTTGAGTTAGCTGTGACAACACCTAATGGCACATCAATCGCATCAAAAGTCTATAATTCTTCTCCGATCGAAGTTTGTGGGAAAGTGCTTCCTGCAAATCTTGTGATCCTTCCTTTAGTGGAATTTGATGTGATTCTTGGCATGGATTGGCTTTCTCTACATGGAGCTCATATCGATTTCCAAAGAAGTGAAGTCACATTTCATATTCCAGATCAATCTACGATCGTCTATCAATGCAAGGATGAACATAACCTTCCAGTGGAAATTTCTTCCATCTTATGGGTATTGATTCCACTAAATGAAGGTTATTTATCTCAAATGGTTGGTGAGAAACTCACGATTAAGAATATGCCCATTGTACGGGAGTTTGATGATGTCTTTCTGGAGGAATTGCCGGGTCTTCCACCAAATCGTGAAGTTGAGTTTTCAATAGAACTCGTACCGGGTGCTTTGCCTATTTCGAAGACACCTTATAGAATGGCCCCAATTGAGTTGCAGGAATTGAAGAAGCAACTCAAAGAGAATCTTGATAATGGATTCATACGCCCTAGTGCGTCACCTTGGGGAGCACCTGTTCTATTTGTTAAGAAGAAAGATGGATCAATGAGACTTTGCATTGATTATCGAGAACTTAACAAGATCACTATCAAGAACAAATATCCTCTCCCACGCATTGATGACTTATTTGACCAACTACGCGGAGCTCAATACTTTTCCAAGATTGATCTTCGTTCAGGGTATCATCAATTAAGGTTCAAGAGGGAGGATATACCAAAGACGGATTTCCGTACAAGGTATGGACACTATGAATTTATAGTGATGCCATTTGGTCTTACTAATGCCCCTGCTATCTTCATGGATCTAATGAATAGAGTCTTTAGAGACTATCTTGATCAATTTGTGGTAGTCTTTATAGACGATATTCTTGTCTATTCAAAGAGAAAGGAAGAGCATGAAGATCACTTGAGAATTATATTAAAGACCCTGAGAAAGGAGAAGCTTTATGCCAAATTTACCAAGTGTGAATTTTGGCTTCAAAAAGTTGCGTTTTTGGGTCATATAATCTCAAAAGAGGGGATATCTGTGGATCCAGCAAAAACAGAGGTTATCGAAAGATGGTCAAGACCAACAACAGTAACTGAGATCCAAAGTTTTCTTGGTTTGGCTGGATATTATCGACGTTTTGTAAAAGATTTTTCACGATTATCTAATCCACTCACCAAGTTGACTCGGAAAGGAGTTAAGTTTGTCTGGACAGAGGAATGTGAAGAGAATTTCAAGGAGTTGAAAAGAAGGTTATCCAGTGCACCTGTGCTCACACTGCCTTGTAGTGGAGAAAGGTTTGTGATCTACAGTGATGCATCCAAGAAGGGATTGGGGTGTGTTCTTATGCAAAATGATATGGTGATAGCTTATGCCTCACGACAGTTGAAAATCCATGAGCAAAATTACCCAACACATGATTTGGAGTTGGCTGTGGTAATCTTTGCATTAAAGATTTGGAGGCATTACCTTTATGGTGAAAGGTGTGATATTTATACTGATCATAAAAGTCTAAAGTATATTTTCACACAAAAGGAGCTGAATATGCGCCAAAGAAGATGGTTGGAGCTGATTAAGGATTATGACTGCTCAATCCATTACCACCCTGGGAAAGCAAACAAGGTGGCAGATGCATTAAGTTGACAAGACCATGCTAGTTTATCCATGATGAGGATCACAAAAGATCCAATATTTATGGATTTACAAAGGATGGATCTTGGAATTATAATGGAAGGGGAAAAATCTTATCTTTCTCAAATGAATGTTCAACCATCTATACATGTGAAGATTAAAGAGGCACAGAAAGAAGATGTCGAGTTACAAAAGAAGGTGAGAAATGTTCCCGAATTCAACCTTGATTGTGATGGGATAATAAAGATCAGGAATCGGGTTTGTGTTCCTCCCATCCCCGAATTAAAGAAGGAGCTGCTGGATGAGGCTCATAGTTCTTCATTCTCTATTCATCCTGGAAGCACGAAGATGTATAGGGACCTGAAAGAGTACTTCTGGTGGGATGGCATGAAAAGAGATGTTGCTGAATATGTCTCTCGATGCTTGGTTTGTCAACAAGTTAAAGCTGAGAGACAAAAGTCTAAGGGGATGTTACAACCATTACCCATACCCGAATGGAAATGGGAAAACATCACTATGGACTTTGTCACAGGACTTCCTAAAACATCCAAAAGCAATAATGCTATCTGGGTCATAGTTGATCGTCTTCTAAAGTCTGCACACTTCATTCCTATTAGAGAGGATTTCTCTCTAGATCAGCTTGCCAAGATATATGTAAAGGAAGTGGTAAGATTGCATGGAGTACCACTTTCTATTATATCTGATCGGGATCCGAGATTTACCTCGAAGTTCTGGCGAAGTCTTCAGCATACTCTGGATACAGAGTTGAGTTTCAGCACTGCTTATCATCCCCAGACAGATGGTCAGTCTGAGAGAACAATTCAAACCCTAGAAGATATGTTGAGAGTTTGCTCTATGGATTTCAAAGGAGGTTGGGATCAAAACCTACCTTTGGTAGAATTTTCTTATAATAATAGCTTTCACTCCAGTATTCAGATGGCTCCTTATGAAGCTCTCTATGGAAAGAAATGTAGGACTCCAACTTGCTGGGATGAAGTTGGGGAAAGAAAGCTATTAAGACCTGATCTCATTGATGAAATGGCAGAAAAGGTCAGATCTATTCAACAACACATAAGAGCAGCTCAAAGTTGACAGAAAAGTTATGCCGACAACGGAAGAAAAGACCTAGAGTTTGAAGTGGGCGATAAAGTGTTCTTACGAATATCTCCCTGGAAGAGGGTTATGAGATTTGGAAAGAAGGGGAAGTTGAGCCCTAGATATATCGGTCCTTTCGAAATACTGGATCGTGTTGGGAAGGTAGCTTACCGATTGGCGCTTCCACCGAATCTCTCTCAAGTTCACGATGTGTTCCATGTATCTCTCCTGAGAAAGTACATACCAGATCCTTCACATGTACTCAGCTCAGAAGTTGTACCGCTGGAGCAAGATCTTTCTTATGAAGAACAGCCGATAGAGATTCTTGATCGTAGCAAAAAATTCCTACGAAACAAGACCACTCGCTTGGTGAAGGTTTTATGGAGGAACCACCAACTTGAAGAATCTACATGGGAGCTTGAGGATATGATGAGGGAGAATTATCCTCATCTGTTTGTTACAAAGTGATGAAATTCGAGGGCGAAATTCTTTTTAAGGGGGGTAGAATGTAACACCCGAGACTTTTATGTTATATAAATCATCAAAGGAATCTTTTTCTACACAACACTTTCTTGGCTTTCTTTACACGTAATCGCGACCTTCCTCGATAGCTTGCGTCGTACGCAATACTGAGTTTCACTAAACAACAATATGCTATTAAAACTAGCCGTTATGAATAGTAATAACCACTTTTTGAAATTTTATAAATTTTATTTTTCAAAATGGACTTCATTTTTGGACTCAGAATATCGAAATTATCCTAGGGTGAAATTTTGGTATTTTTCCGAAAACTTTCAATTTTTGATGAATAGTGAAACCACTAAGTGGTAGGTTAAAAACTGAATTTTGCATAAAACTTAATTTTACCGCTTCTGTGAATGGAATTTTGAAAATCCGAGAGACACGGTTAATATCAAGGACTAAAATGTGGTTCAA
This sequence comes from Viscum album, assembly GCA_963277665.1. Classification (NCBI taxonomy): domain Eukaryota; kingdom Viridiplantae; phylum Streptophyta; class Magnoliopsida; order Santalales; family Viscaceae; genus Viscum; species Viscum album. The sequence continues at coordinate 426,953,601 of OY728134.1, forward strand.
TGAGATGAAAATAATTTTTTGGTGAATAGTAACTTTTTACTATTTTTACCACGATTAATAGTAAATAGGGTAACTAAGGGTAAATATGATATTAATATTACCCTAACACATGTCCTAATTCTATTGGAAAAGTGTAATTCGACCAAAAACAAACTTAGGAATAAAATATGACCATTTAGGCCCACTTGGATTAGATTAGGACATTTATTATTAATTTATTTAAAGAAGGGTTAAAATAGTTAAAATCAAAGTTTAATAAGTAAATAATTTCTAATATGGGGTTATACATAAGATAAATTCGATTGTAAATATTCATTTGAAAGCTAAAAAGATTTAATACATGATGGTATTTTATTTTTAATTTTTAGACGTCAAATAATTTAATTTATTTATGACACAAAGATGATGCAGTAATTATCTTGTTAATGAAATATTGACATAAATGATGTTATAAACACCCAAATAAATGTAATTTGAGACTTTTTATGAATTTAAATAATTTTCTAGGTTACTATGATATATTAGTGTTGATTTAATCATCTTGGTTCGAACATATAATTCTGTTATGACTTTCAAAAAAATCATATATCAAATAGTGTCAAAATTGACACAAAATAGTTTTTAAATAAAATATTATATTATTAATTGTTATTTTATTCCTAAAAATCTAAGGTTCGGCCAACTGACTTAGATAAGGATATATATATTAATAATAAACAATTTGGGGTTCGTTTGGCATGTTATAGTAAGTGTATTAACCATATAGTGAAAGAAAACAAAAAGACACGGTAAAAGTTAAATTAATTAACTTAGAGTTAAATCTAATTGATAAGGTTAAAATAATACCCTAAACTTGTCTAAATCCTATTGGTTGATAGTATTTCGACCCATCCCCACTTTAGCTTCGAAATAAGACCCTTTGGAACCATTATAAACCTATTTTGACTTTAATATAAAATAATATTTTGAGATATTCCTAAGATGCCCCTCTCCTCCCTTATAAAAGGACACCTCCTCCCCCTCCTCCTCACACCAAATTGAGCACTCAAGCTCGGCCAACCCCTGCCATTTTCTCCTCTCCACTTCCCTATAATAATCCTAGAGGTCCTGCTCTTCTCCAAAGACCAATCTTAGTTCCTTAAGTGGAGAGTTCAAAGAGGCGTTCCAAAGAAGAGGTAATATCCATTACCGATCTTTTCAATTTATTTCTTCTTCAACTTCTTCTTCTTTAGTTGTTTCATGATAGAGTAATAACATCAGTATTACTTACATACTGATATGTTATTATAAATATGAAACAACCCTAATTCACCTTCTATCCATCCTACGGAAAAATGAAATCACCGCGCGTGCGTACGTACGGAATACCGTCTCCACGCCGTGGTGTAATCTATTTTCCACCATCACCTTACAAGGATGGGTATAATGGTGTAATGAGTAACTATATATGATTATTATGAAGTAATATTGATACTGAAATAATATATATATACTCCAATACAATTCCACGATCATAGGGACGATATCATCACTCGTGCGTACGTACGGAATACCGTCTCCACGATGTGATGCGACTCGTTCTACATGATCTTCATTTCATAATGATTATATAAATGAATTGAATGAATGAATATGGTATATAATACACTATTACCATTCTGTAAATGAATTATCTATAACCTAAAGATAAGAATAAGAATTTATTCGACAAAACACGCATAAGAACAAAAAGTTAGAAAGACCCGAGTAACAAGTAACAATGAAATATTACTAACAAGAAGCTAATAATATGACCATATATGATATCATATCAATATGTATGATTTTGGAATAAGTCAATAACATTATTTAAACCATTATACAGGAGCTTCGGACACGAACAAAGCAAATCGGACCTAAGGTAAGGGAAATATCACAATCTCATTTTTATCCGAGATTGTTTATTTGTAAGTATTCACTGGGGTGTATTTTATCATCCACATCCATGTTTCATCAATATGTAATATTATTTCCATCCACCTACAATTGTTTAAATCCATTTTTACCCTTCGGTGAGTTTTTAGAAATATGTATGAAAGGAATCTTTTGTCGTACGATGTACTTTTTGACTTTTCCGACAAAAGTACGAAGAATGTTTTTTTAACTTATACGGCATGGATGGATTTTTAAAACATTATTTCCAAGAAGCTTACTTTACAAGTTATCAATTTTATTTTTAATCAACTTCTTTTATTTTAAATTCGTATGACATGTTATGAAAGGAAAAATGTTTTTGAAGTAGAAAGGATATTTTCCTCAAGAATGGAGTTCAATTATTTTATCAAAATTATTTCCCATCTAAGATAATAAAAGGGTTATGTTTTTATCCCTATTATTAAATGGATTTTATTATGTTGTGATGGAAATATTTTTATGAATTCCTTTATCTTATATGAATTGTTTTATGATGTCATGATGTTTCAAGAATCCCATTTTTGGTACATGTGTTATGCGATGATGTATGTTTTATGATTATGTGGCACACATAAGAAAGGATTCATTATAAGATGGGTGGGACCTATATCTCCCTCCAATGCATTGGGTAAAGATTTTATATCTCATGAGATAGACATGGCTGGAACGGAAGGTTATTTCGGTTCAGTGATACAGGACTGAAACGAGGAGTGAACTCGGTTCAGAAAGGGACTTTGTCCACTAAGATATTCTTGGCAATGAGTCATGACTAACAAGAAATGATTTTCCATGATTATGTGTGCTTTCCACAAAGTTTCAAGTTTTATGGGGATCTCATTTTCACTTCTATGATTTATTCCATGTTAAGATATTATGATCTCTTTTGCAGGTTTTGATTTTAAAAGAGATATGATATGATTTTTATTTCCTTTATTTGCCCTTGCTGAGCATTTGAGCTCACCCTTTTATGTTTTCTTTTCCCCAGGACAGGAAGATGGATATTAAGTAGAATATGCTAAAAGGGACCCTAGATATGATGAAATAAATGGGAGACACTGTAGAAGATTTATGAACCAGTTGTTTATGTTTCCCAGTTTCTAAAGACACTATACCTATACGGTCCTTTGTGGTTTTGTCATATGTTGTAATAAGTGTGCTTCAATTTCGAAGTATTAACAATGTATGTAAAGTATGGGTCGTTATACTTATAGAATAGAAAAGTTCTATGTAGGTTATAGGGGTAATTCTCATTTATAATATCATTATTTTGTTTTAAAAGGAACACATTGGACATTGACTGTTATCAAATAATGAATGATTGGATTCCTTTTATCAGGAAGCATTAATTCCTGCATACTCAAAGTATATTTCTTTATACTATTAATGAATTATTTATAGAAACTGATCAATAGATATAACTCATTTTTTTCATTATCTTTGTCAATGGTAGAAATTTTCCTTCAATATTTTCTATAAAGAATCAGTTTTATATAATGCATCCATTAAATCCCTCAACTCTCTAAGATTTCATGGTGGTGATATATCATGTATACCATTTATTTTCTCTTGATCAACATTTATTTCTTGATAGAGTATTATGAAAATGAGAAGCTTCTATAAGGACACAAAAAAAAACATTTCAAGGTATTAATTTTTATTATATTTTTTCTTATATTTTTTAAAATGGTTTCAAGGTAGGATAGATATTCAAAATTATGTTGAGATTTTCTAGAAAATCATTGACAAATTTCCTGATTGAATTCCCCTCAATGGGTTTGAAAATGAGATTAATGGAAAATTTTTGGGTGGAAAATACATTATTCACACCAAAATGAATTACGAAATAATATTATGTATGTTGTGGTTACCTAATTTTAGTGTCCATTTCCTCTTCAGGGTCCATCAAGATTCTGTTGTATCCTAATTTTCCATCCAAAAATGAAATGGAATGATGGTTAGCCATTTCATTGATGAGATGATATGTGATTGTGATAAAGAAATAAAATTATGGGTAATATACATTTAGATCTCATAAATAGAGAGATACTATGGTTTGTAAATTATTTTTCTTCAATGGGAAAACAATTTAGTTCCCATTTAGCTATTTAACCTCTCGAAATATGTTTTATTTTATATGATAATCAACTTGATCTTCATCCGTGGAAGCGTGGGATGGGCGAATTCATCTATCTTCCTACTTGTTTCCACGGTGATACACTAGAAAACCAATGTGGTGGGAGGATACACCAGAATCTTGGATATGAATCACTATGAAATTATAGGAAAACAAATCATAACGATTATTTAGATAAGATTCATATACCGCTTATTCATTTGATTTAAGTTCATCCACAATCAATGTGGCCTTGGTTCTTCCTATGTACCTGTATTTTAATACAGGATCTCATGGATAGTGGTGTATAAACATTCCTCAAAGTAAAAAAGGGGTGTTTCTAAGATATTTTTTATCTTTATGCTCTTCCTAAACTACAAAATTAGGGGGATATGAAAGGGGGTATTCTGAGATAGAAAAAACAATATCCTAATATATAAAAGTTTATGTAGGGGGTTTCCATATATGTAACAGTTATATGTGTGGTTATTTTTGAATTAAATATTAATATAGGGGATTTGTAATACTATAAGGATAAATTAGTGAATTTTATTTTATGGCATTTCAAATAATATATATATTAGAAGAAACTTTAATATGATCGAGCTTAGTTTATTCCACCAATACCATCAGAGATGATTAATTTATTACCAAATCTAAATTTTTATTCCTGATTTGATTATTAGAAAACACATATTTTTCACTACATTTCTTAAATGGGTTATACATGAACAACTCTTGAACATTTAGGTTTATAACAATATTGGATCTATCAACCAAGGGTTTCTTTCCTTGTCTATAGTAAAATCCTTAATCAAAGTATTTAGATTTTAATGAATGAAAAAAAGAATTCAAAATTGATACATAATTTTTTTAAATATTATATATGACTAATAGAATGAAGAATATTGTTGTAGATAATATATTTCCCTATAGGATGTTTAATTATTGTTCCTATCTAATAACTTGAAATCCAATATTAAAAATATTGTCCACAAATGGAGTTATGAGCATTAATTTTCCATGGTGCCTTTTTAACACATATCCAAACACTGAAGTGTCTGAGAAGAAGGGGACAACTGAATTTTATATAATAAAACCAAGTAAGTGTTTCAAATAGAATTAGGTTGTCCAATAATCCATTATCATTGACCACCCATCAAAAGTAAATGTCAACTAACTTCATAAAAACATATAATGGTCTTATATACCCCTATATAACAGTATATGTTTATTTAATTTGTGAAATTAATGATCATGTGACACTCCACTTGATCTATCTATTTTTGATATAATCTATCAGTGGTAACCTCAAATTATGATTCATGAATACCTAATAGGGTTTCCACATGTTCTTTGTGGATTTATTTTGAATATAGGATAATATCCATGATTGAAATGTTATATGGTACCATGGATATTAGTTTTAGGTTGTATTATTTTTAACCCATGTATTTATACTTCTCATCAAGATGTTTTTTATAACTAAGTACCTTAAGGATTGAATTTATTAAGGAAGTAAATTCAGGACTTTGAGAAGGTTATCAAGGAATAATAATCACTGGTAGATTGGCCTGATTTGGTCTTTCTATCCATCTCGGTTTACTGGATGATCACCCCCATTAAAACTGGTATTCAAATAAATAAGATTTAAGTTACTTAAAAAGGTATTGAAGTGACCCCATATATTTGGGTGTCTCACTTATGTTCGTGTCCATGCATTTTATCTACATATATTGCCTTAGTAGGAAGGTTCCATGAGTTTTGGGCTCAACCACAACTTTGATTTCCCCTATTTATTCACATCCTGCATCGTTTACCTTTAGAACCATGATTAGTAATAAGGAACTCATATTAACATAAATAAATATTATTTTTAATTTATTTAATTAAATGAATGATAATGATATAATTGAAGATTAATTTTTAATCTGATGATCATTCCATTTAATATGATGGTATCTGTTATACTATTTTGTGAGTAGGATGAAATTCTCTAAGAATTGGTGGCATGATGTTCAGGAAGTGGACGGTTTTATTTTGGTCTATAATAGGTTCTTCATCATGTCATTTATTTTTTCATAGTTATTTCTTCTTTTAGAAGGTTGAATACTGGAGGATTATAACATTGATGAGGTTCATTTTATTACACTGAAGATACTGGGGAAATAATTACTTTGTTTAAATATGTCCTATGGACAATGTGAGTATTATTGAGCTTATTTATAGTCAACTAATTATAAATTTTCACAACCCCTTATTAGATGCTTATTTACATAAACACATTTCCATCGAAATAAGAGTGTAAATGAATTCTATATGGTACTGTAGTTTGTCTCATTTAACATACCTAGAATAGAACATTTTATTGATAAAATATTTAAATCAAAAATAATTTTTAATGGTGTGGGACAATATTTTATAAAAGGTAATATAATTTAAGTTGTAATTGATATCTTCCTATTCTTGCCTCCAGGGTTCCAGTTATATTTACATGCCTTTATCAAGGATGGTATAAAGTAGTTAATATCTTGAATATATCTAAATAAATAGAAAATATTATTACGGTCCTCAATATCAATTTTCTAATTCTACTATATATCATTTTAACCATAATATTAATATTTTAGTATCCATTTATGAGGAGGTTCTATGCGATATGGGCTGGGATTTAGTGTGAAAGTCACATTTTAAACATTAACAGTTCTCTTCCTTTGAGTTTTCAAAGTTGGTTGAGACGTATGTTTGGTTATTCAAAATAAATATTCCAATTAGTATTAAATAGTGGTGAGTTATTTAAGTCATCCTAGATATGTCAATCGAAGTAGTGGTGTCAGCATGTCATTATATAGGTTCATCAAATAATTTACTAATATATCATTAAATATATTCTTAATGTCTGGGAAGTAAAACCCTTTATCATAGAAAAAATATATTTTAATCTCTCATTCTATCACTTTTTTAAATTTAGGAGGACAAGAATCATTTTAATCAACAACATTTAGATTAATTGATAATGATAATAATGATATAGATAACCCCATATTCTCTTTACCATTATGTTAAACAGGTATTCAATATGATATTAAGTACTCAGATAGACCGTAAAATATAGCTATGTTTATATGATTCATATTATTTAAGGGTCCCCGTAAATGCGATTCATTGAGATAAAAAACAATTCATGTGTAATTATAGATCCCCTTAACCATTGAATTTCATGAATATAGGTTTTCTATAAAAATTATGGGGGATATTTTTATCTACAATTTAGGGTATGTATTCAATTATAGCTATATAGATTCTCAAATTCCTTCCATAGATTTGAGTAGTGCTTCCAATGAGTCAATGTATCCTTTGTGTATTGATGGTATTTTTATTTGATAAGTTATTTGAATAAGGGAAACAATAGAGGGATCCTAATATTGATGGATTTCCTACTATACGGTGGATAACTACTATTGGATGACCTATGGAAGTTCACCTAAATTGTATTTTTCTCCACTTCCATTGAAGTAATATATGATATACTTCCTCTATTTGATATAAAAAAATTAGATAACTCAATAATAAAAAGATATAATATCATGATTCCATATTTATTGGTGTAAGAGGTTCTTCATATTGAGATAGGTATTCAGGGAGAGTTATATGAGGTTCCTCACGATGCACACACCCAATTCTAATGTTACAACCATATAATTATTTATTGAAGCTCTTAGTATACATTATCATAGCTTCATACATGGAAATTCATTCCTCAATCATAATAGGTTCATTTCCTATAGGTAAATGGTGGGACTGGAAATAATTTTTTTATTTCACTGAGGCCTTATGAGGTGGTGGTATTTAAAAATTTGAGGGAACCTGCAACTTTTTAGAGCATTTTATTTCTATTTCACATACCTTAACCATTAGTAGGAATTGTTACACCCTATCTGGGTCACTATAACTTGTGACCTCTATGAAGGATCATTATTTCATTTGAGGATTATTCTAGGGAGTTATCATGATGGGTAACTAGAAGAGAGTTTTTAAAGAACCTCATTTCTCATACATACACCAAGAATATTGGGGTAGTAAATGTTACATAAGGTTAGGGTTTATTTAATGGTGGTCTTCTTTACCAGTAAAAAATGAATCCATAGGAGGGATGAGGTTATGGTAAAAATATATCCAGAATTATTGGCATAGGAATCCCATATTCCATTAATGAAATAACAAAAAATAGTTTTGAAGAATTTTAATGGGTCGGTATATGTAAAAATGTCACTAGACTTATGATCTAGGGTCGCTCATGTATTGAAACATATGCATATATTAATTTTGAATTCCATATTTCTTGGTTATTTGTTTGATATAGACAAGTTTTAATGAATTATTTTAATGAACGCTACTTGTTCTTATGGTAATTGTTATCATTTTCTTATTTCATCTCCATAATAGAAAATCATTATGAACCTTTTAATTTTCATAAATAATGAGCCAATCGATGGATTTATCTCATTGGGAATGATGTTTTTCAGATTTTTTCATAGAATATTCATGGTGAGTGAATAATATATTAGTGGTAATGTATGTATCAAGGTATTATTAATATAAATAAAACTGTATGAAAATTATTTGGGGGGGGGTCTCTAGTCTAGGTGTGAGGATAAATTCAGGTCCCCTGGTTTACCAAATCTACTAATACAAATACTGAGTAGGGAATAAAAAATATACCAATATAGTCTTCAGAGACAATTATGTCATATGTGTTTAATATTGTTTTGTGATTCTTTACTATTTTTAGGTATCTATCAACTAAGAGAGATTCCAAATCAATTAGAGGGATAAACAATTCTATTTCCATGACATGATATGTGTTACCTTGATAAGAATAGAATAATTCGTTTAAATGATGATGATTTATCCAATGAGTATAACAAATATAAAATATTATTTCCCCCACCAATGTTTCTTGAATACTATACTGAGAATTTTCCAAAGTCCATAACATTAGTTGTATGCCATTTATATCCAATTGATTCACTATGAGGAATGTAGTCTATTTTTTTACATTTTTATATTTCTACACATAATCTAAACAAAGCGAGACATTCCCAACAATTTAATTTTAGATTTTGAGATTTTTATAAATCACCTCTATAATGTTGGGATCCATCCTATCGAGGCATGGTAGAGTAAAATATAATTTCCTCAATATTTCATTGGTTTTAGAAATAATATTTCTTTAAAATGGTAACGAAACAAACATGAGTTGCCTTATAATCGCATGTGACTCACATTGTAAGGGATTTATTAAAATTTATTTGACAAGGGGAGGAAATTCTTATTGAAATGCAATTCAACTTTGGTGAGGACCTTATTACATAGAAATATCATTGGGAGTAATAACATCATTGATTAATGTCTATCTACTAAAAGGATTCTTATGAAATATTTGTTTTGGGGGATTTTCATTGTGGAATATTTCTAGGGGTGGAAATTTCTTACACTTGAAATTCTAACCATGATGTTGGATAACATGGTACTACTTATAAAAATGATTCCCATGACTGATATTAGTATTTCAATAAATAATGATTTCATGGAAAATAATATGTGGAGGACAACCAGGGTTACATGATGAAAATTTTTAGGGTACACTATCATAACTATGACTATTATTTCATCTAATTTGAGATAATCAAACATTATTATGGTCCAATAATGATAAATATTCAAGGGCCTAGAGAAAAAAACATTAAGAAGTGAAAGAACATGTGGCTACTTCTGGATTTGAAATTCCACTATGTGAGATTTTTTTAATATATTCTATTTAGGGATCTTAGAGTCATGTTGTGTGCAAAACAAATTTTAAAAATGGTATCCCACCTGAGTGAATCTTGTGCTACAACTACAATATAATTTCATACATCTATAGTACTATTAGTTATATATTCTAACCCTAGACGAGTCGTTGAAATGGTCCAATATTCCTTTGTTGGAATAATGATGTCTTCCCGATCCTGTTATCAACTTGTTATAGGGATTTGTTTAAATCCATCTTGGATATTACTATGATTATGTATCTTCTCTTTTTATACTGGTGATGTATTTTTATTCAGAGAGGGGTTTTGTTACAGATATATAAAAGATTCTATTGATTTAAATAATTTTTGATAGCTTTATAGGTTGTGGCTTGGAAATGAGGCCAACCATTCTATTGACATTATAACACATATTTTTTTAAAAAAATGAAGGCAATGTTCGATAGTGTATATGAACTAAAACACCATTCCAAAAAAAACCGTGAAATAATATTTTAACGTGACATTTATAACCTTACTATTAATGTTGGTGATATAAATATGAATAACCACATTTTAGATATTTTGTGTTAATATTTTTGATGATTTAAATCTATTCATAAATAATGAATCATTTTTAGTAAATTATTTACATAATTAAAAAATGATTTTATAGATTTTGAGACAAAATAATATAAATAATTTGATAAATTGTTAAAAATTTTATTGTAAAAAATTTAAATCATTTTTTAAATCATCTTTTCAAATTTAACATATGATGAAAATTTTAGGTTTTTCTCTAAAAATAGTGATTTACCAATGAATAGTGGAAAACATTGTTTTTTATAAAATCATCATTTCTTTTAAATAAATAAATTAATTTAATTGTAAAAATATCATCTTTGTCTAGGTTTAATGTAATATAATTATTAATTATTTATATGTAATATAATTAATTACAATTGATTCATCTATACGCTAGGTTGTGTTATAATGGTATTTTTAGTTTTATAAACACTGTTTTCTAGAATTTTTTTAAGAGAACAATGTGTCTTCATTTTAATTATTAAATATAAAAAAACTGAGGAATGATTTAGATGAAAAGTATATGTTATATATCTATATATATAATTTAATCCAATTAACAGTTATTAATATTCATAATGTTAATATATTATCTTTTTATGCATCACAATTACATTTCTTGAAAAAATGTTCAGCAACATGTTTTACAGATTCATTTTTAGATTATAATATTTCTACTTATTTGAATATAATTTTATAAAATTGAATACTTATTTTAAATCATCATAATTAATATTGTACACAATTTTTATCTTTTTTATGGTCATAATGAAGAGTAAAAAACATAATATTATTTAACACAGTAATTGATGGAATATGGGTTTTCACGATAGATGCATTTTTGTTAAAATTAATTTTATAGACATATTTAATTTTTTAATAAATTTTAATTCAAATTTTGTATTAGTTGGTGAATATTATATTAAATATGTTTTTCTATTTTAGTCATAAAATATAAAATACCTATGATGAATGACTAATTACCACGGTGAAAACTAAAACGTTCAAATGATGCAATATTAGATGATAATAGAATATCATCCTTAAAAAAGGTTTCTATTATTATTTTTTGGAGGTTTATATTAAAAATATAATCTATTTAATCCATTAATTGAAGGAATATGGGGTGATAGTGACTTACCATTACCGAATTGTTTTTGGTATTTACAAAAATACAATTCATACACAATTATAAATGTAAACCCCATCCCATCACATCTTCAAACCTCTCCAGAAATGTTTCTCCACCAAATCAGATAAAAAATTTCTGAAATATCCTTATCCAAAATATTGATCTAATTATGTACCCAAAAAAGTAATCCTAGGCTCTTAAATATGATATCTAAGGGAGGTTTCTCTATTAAAATGTAATCATCCTCACTGAACTGTTTTTTCTTCTTCTTATATCACCTAAAAATATGTATTAAAATTACAATATAATAAAACCATTATTTACCATTTTCTGATATGTTATTATGTTGATGGAATTATATTGATTTCAATTAAAAATGATTCCCAATTATTTCCTTGGTGTGTTTGAGAATAATTGAACAGTTGTTCATGATTGATTGAACTATTTTTTTTTCACTCATTTTGGTGTACATATTCAATATATTTTATTCAAGGAATCAAAAACATCAAATAGATCCTGGATCCATTATATAGAACTTTCTTTGAAACCAAATATATTATCAATTATATATCAAGTAATACTTAGGGATTCAGTTTGTTCGAGAGGCATAGCTTTCAGACTCATCAAAAAAAATTAAGAATTATTCCCTACTATAAAGAAATAATAATTATTTATTTCATATTCATTAATAAATTTTAAAACCATGATATAGATCTATTTTCCCATTAAGTTAGAATGAAATCATATATATACGTGGGAGAAACCATATTTATGAAAAGGGATTCTCCATCAATGGAACTGTCAATATTTAGTTGAGGTTATCTACTAAGAGATGAATATATAATGATAATAGGCTATCCATATAATTTTAGTTTAATTTTTGACTAATTATGTTTATGTTTTATGGTTATATGTCTCATAACTGGAAGTTAATGAATTTATTGTTGTCTGAGAGGTATTTATTGTTTTCATGTAGTGATACACCATATTAAAATGGATCTCGCATATTCATATAATATGATTCAGAATATACATAGTTTGACTTCACTTAATGAACAAAATTGAACCATTTATAAACATGTGACAATGGATATACCCTAGAGTTTATTTTCATGTGGAATAGAGATTTAGTAGAATGTTTCCATGATTTTTTTGGAATATATATTGAATCCATTCTCAATGTTTAATCCCATGGGGAATATAGACCAATAGGAATGGATTGGTCATATATGTAATAAAACCCAATTATGATGGGTATCACTTGGAAAATAGGTGATGATGATGAATTTTAAAGGGTTTTTAGGGAATATGGAGTCTCGTTTTTGGGAATGATATTATTGGGAATAAATATTTTAAAAGAAGGTAATGAGTTAAGGGTGTTATGTTTGAACCTCCATGAGGTTTAATATATATCCCATGAATATATGAGAATAAAAACAAATATTTTCTTATAGTTTTGGAATACACCTATGCTAGAGTCCCATTTTTAGTTTACAAGGAATATTGACCTCTATTGGGTTTTTATGTAAGGAATATAACAATTTCATAGAATGGTTACATGTTTTAAGGATTAAACATGGTAGGATACCCATGTTGTTTTTGTTTTTGATAATGATAAGAAAACTTATATCCTTTATGCCAATTTGGTTCATTCTTTATGGGATAAAGATTATATTAAAGAAGAAAACCACTTCTCACAATAATTCCTATGATGAGACATATACCTAGAGGAATCCCAATGTGGAAATTTATTCCTCTCCGACTGGTGGAAGAGGGTAAATAAATGGATGATAGTAACAATATAATGTTCCAAGGAAAGAATTTTGGATTTCTGAAGACATATTACTTTTTGAATTCTCATCTAATTCTAAATGAGGGAGAGACTATGGTCCGGTGTTTATAAAGAATGAAATAAATTATTCATTAATTTATTCTTTGATATTCTTATATATTAACTATGTGAAATACATATCAATTGAATTCAAATAAACCACTTGATTTTCATCAAAATTCAAAATTATATGGGGGATTATATTTAAATAATGAACAGATTAACCCATCCTTAATATTGCGAACATTGTTAGAACAAGGATGAATGAATGGAGGAATGAGGACCCATTCCACTATTATGTTTAAATTTGGGTTTACCCATTACAATGATGATACATGAATTATTATGATTAATTCTATTGTGTTTCATACATTGATAACATAAGATCATATGTTATAGAGGAGTTTTGGATTTGGATTCCACTCAATATCAATTTTGGTTAGAAGGAAACATTAATATTGTTAATGAATGATCTAATATAAGGATAAACACTATAAAAGAATAGTAAAATGGGATATAATAGTAGAATACCATAAATGAAACCCATTCCATTTATTTTTCTCACTAGGTGGGATAAGGCATTATGAATGGGATCTTATGAAACATAGGATTTCTTTGATATAGATTTCCTTCATGGGTAAATGTAGGGTATCCATTAAGAATGACTAGGAGGATTTATTTCATGCAATGGGTATCCATTTACTTGTTGGGGTATCTTGGAAATTGATTCCATTTTATGGGAACTCCCACTAAATTTTGGTCTTTTGTAATTGAATTACCTAATGATTTTGTAGTCATCTATTATCATCTCCATGTCTGCCACCCTCTCTCTCTCTATGTGTGTGCATGGGTCTATATATAGAAATTTTGTATTTTTATGTCATGATAATAACTGTGGTTCCAAAATGGTTTGATCAAATTTATATGTGATTTGAATAAAATATTTTTTTTTCTTTGATAGGTGTGATAAACCTCCATCCACCACAAATGAATTCCATTTTATGAGGGGTGTGATATAATAGTCTCACTCGGAAAAATGTTTTCATTTATGGGAATAGTGATATTAATGGTTCATTCTACAAACAATATTTTTTTATTGGGTTGTGACCTGACCTCATCACTTATAAAATGAAATATCTTTTTTATGTGTATGATATTAATTACACTCACCAAAAATGAGAAATCATTTATGGGGGAGATATTACATACTCTCCCTACAAATAATTCTATTTTGTTGGGATTCAATAAAAATACATGGTTCTATATAGAATGTGGGGTTTTTGAGAAGGAACTGGATACAATTTTATTATTTTTTTATTTTTTTATAATGTTAAATCCATTTCCATTCCTTTAACATTATTTTCACATGCATCTATTCACAATAATTTTAATTTTAAAATTTTTAAGATGAAAAAATTCCCCTAATTAGGGTGGGGACTTATATTAAAAAATGATGGACCATTTTTAGGATACAATCAACCTTGATGAATTCAATTTTGTACACATTTTAATGACATGAGGTACCATAACTATATTGAGATGATGCGTTGAATCATTTTGATGTTTTAATGAGGTGTTTTAGATATTGAAATTCCACATAAGGTAATCATTTTTTGGTATAATACTTCTATATATTGTGATACATTTGTGAGAACCCCTATGATAGACTAAAGAAAAACCTCTCATTAACGAGCATAACCAAAAACTCTACTCTTTACTCTCTGGTATAATTTTTTCTACATGTTAGCTGCATAATAAAAAGTGAGTTTTTGGATGTTGTGTGGTCTTCATTACATTTTATGCATTTTGTGTGACTTTTTCTAGATTTAAAATCATTCTTTTTTTGGTAATGAATATTTGTTTTATCTATTTTCATTATAAAAGTATTGTGTTTTGGGTTGTTATGACGTTTTGGAATGATAACCATATCTAAGTGGAGGGTGTTTATTTATTTCAATGTTTTATCCAACCCTTGATACTTCATTACTCATAAAGATGGGTTCCTAAAGGATATTATTCCATTTAAGTTTAATTATTATATAAGATCCTATAAAATTCATCTATATGAATTTTCTCTAAATGATTAATTTCTAAACCTGATGGTTATTCATAATCTTCCAACTAATTTTCTGGAATTTTCATCCAAAATTGTTCAAATGAAAATCTCTAATATGGGTCACATTTCTCCATGATCAAATCAATTTAATTTAATTTTTTTGGAAGGTTTCTTATGGAATAAAAACAACCAATGGAATTGAAACATATACATGAATTCCACTTTTCATAACTACCCATATGTTTTTAGACTTTTAAAGGATACCTCCAAAGTGTGGTTGATCTCAATGTGAGATATTTTTTTGGATGTAGTGTCTCCGACATATGGGCCTAGGCCTTCAGGGTGCATGGGAATTGTATATAATTCACTATATAGTTGATTTTAACCAATTTATACCATGATTTTTGGTATTTCCCAATTAAAAATGTATCCAGCAATATGAATTTTCTCTTAAATGATTATTCATTAGTTCTCAATTACCCAATAAAATTAATTTACCACATACTGATATAGGGATACATTTTTATGATTACTATCAATTATGGTGGGTCCTAATACTTAGAAGAATATATGACATGTTGCTCTATCCAAATAACATATGTGATTATTCTGTGAAGATTTATCCAATTTCAAGAGAGATATTTACTATGGAAGAGAAATATTTGGGTCATATTCTTCACATACATTCAATTATCCCATTTTTTGAAAGGAAAAAAAAACATAATGTAATCGATTGGGTTGAGAAAAATGATTCAATATACATAGAAAAATAATACTCAATAATATCAATGTATTATAGGCTTATACATGGAAACCCTCTAGGTAGTTCAACAAACTACATGGGGTTATATGATTTATCTAGATAAATAATCAAACATTGAGCCTAAAATATTTTTCACCATGTTTATAAGAAGGTGTATCTAAATAAACAATTATGTTTTTTCTAGTATTGTAGTCAACACTTAGATAATGTCAGCCACATTGTTTAGGGAATGGTCCATCAAAATAAATATTACCACTCTTGCAAATATTGGGATATTTCTAGGTAAAATACATGAGGTAACAACTCCATATATTCTTAATAGTAAATTAAACATTTTCAAAGGTTTTTTAGATGACTCAATAAATGTTATTATTAAGAATATACTATGTTTATTCCACATTATATTTTACAAAAAAACTAGTCAACATTGGTGCTGTTTTTCCCAGAATCTAGGATTTTTACATCACTAATGTGTTTATGAGGGATCCACTTCATTTTATCTCCGTTACATGTAACCTTGTAGGCTAGTTATAGATAATATTGGGGGATTGGGGGAAGAATTCAATTATATATCCTTATTTCTAGATGAGGATATAACATCACTAATAGATTGAGTGACCATTTGTGATCTAGAAGGCCTTTATCAGATTTCCCTACAATATGAGTGTCTATAACAGGATAAATCAATTTATATAATCAATAGTACTTGGTAATTAATCCAATATATTCTCTTCCACAATTGGTTTATTTTGATGTGTGAGGATTTCTAAATGTCAATCATTTTTCTATCTATTAATACTCAAACTAACATTTCATGGTATTATTCCATGACCCGGGTAGAATATAATATAGGTTATTTTTTAGGAAAAAACATTTGATTGGTAAAAACCCATTGGATTATTCAAATAACTCTCTACCTATGTTTATAGAGACAATATCTACATTGGAAAGAATGATAGACAAACAGTCCAAGCATTATGGTGAAATTTTATTATCATTCCCTCTTTATATCAATAGTGCGAAAGCATTGATATCATCAAATTTAGTTACATATAATACCACCATGATGGTACCAAGAACTACATTAGTACACTCTATTCATATCTACCAGACTCTAGAGGGTAAATAAGAGGTACGATGTAAGAACCTCTTATGACTGCATTGTTAGTTAATCCAATATTTTATATAGCGTACTAAATCTTGGATTATGTTCATTTAGAAATTAGGAATAATTTTTTATGCCACATTGTTATATTAAGAGTATATCCATGATGAAATGGTCCGAGTTCTATATTATTAAACGCATCACAAATAATAATATATAAAAATTATTGAAAATGTGGATGGCCTCTTTCAGAACATTTATGGGTTGGGCATAGGTGGATTTGATAGAAAACACTTATATTCCACCATTAATCATTTTCTTGTTTCTTGAGAGGAGATGGTAGCTCAAGAATATTACCAAAATAAATTTGATATTGAAAGCTATCATGAGGAGGATAGTGAAACTACAACCACAAAAGTACATTATTTTATTGGTATCGAAAAAAATATCCATGACTACATTACAATGAAGATAACTGAACAACAATGATTTAAGGATCCTTTGGTGAAGATGATGGAAAAATTATAATTACAAAGCACTAGGTTTGAGGTTATAAAACATGTAATCCAAGGGATAGGTGTCCAAAATCAAGAAAAAACCTCTTTTTTCTAAAGAGGGAACTGGTCAGATAATAAACTATTAATAATTCCTTAGTTTCTCTCTTCATGTGTTGGATGGTTTTTTAAAAAATATCATTAAATGCCTATGTTTTCAATTTTAATTTCCATGTCAATTAAACACTACATATTATATATTTTCCTCAGTAAACATATTTTTAATGAAGAACTATAATTTTTTTATCTCTAATTATCTTTCAATTCTTTAAAATAAAATTTCAACCAATAACAACATGAAATGTTTTGAATGATAACTTTTTATGATAATTAGAATCAGCTAACCATCAAATATAAAATTCGGTGATAATTTAGTATAATTATGTTAAAATAATATTCTTTATGGAATTGATCATTCATGGGTATAAGTATAATTACCATCTCTATAACATTATCATTGTACCATATGAATGAATGACCAGGTATTAATCAGATTAAAGTAATACTAAAACATTATTAAAGGTCAATTTAACCACTAATAAATATTTATTCAAATAACATATGAGTGTGGATTAGGAATTTAATAAGTCATAGAATTGGGGTTATCAAACCTAAGATAGTGGAATGGTACATTAATATGAGTTTTACTTTTTACAATGTTGGGAAGGTTGTTCTGAATATTTTTAATTCAAGGAATATATAGATATCCTTGGTTTCTACTGAGGATAATGATTCATTTGGTTGATTGGCCATAGTTAAGGTATCTTGTGTATAGTAGAATTATTTTATTATACATATTAAAAATAAGATTTCCTCCAGAATTAGGCATTCTTATCATCGATGGTAATGTATTTTTTTAATAATTCATGTCTCTCATAAAATTTAAGAGTGATTTATTATTAGATGAAACTATAAAATCATGATGGATGCATTTAGAGTTGATTATTCCATGAGAGGGTGATGAAAAATCCATTGGGATAAAATAAAAAAGTTCATGTTTTTATATGAATTTTTTTCCAATGATATAACAGAAAAAAATTATTATTTTCATCACATCACTTATGGACAAGGATATAAGAATCAATAATCACTATATAACTCATCATAGTGAGAATCAATTTGTACAAAGTTATATGGGAAATCATTATATGGAAATAGATTATATGAAAGGAATAAAACTATGAGGATTTTACGGTCATGTATTGTGGATAGATATACTATTGACTCATGGTGGGGTATAATTTTAAATATATGAACAATAACCCTAAAACACACTAAGTTTCAAAGAAAATTCATGGTGTGATAAACAAATGGAATAAAAGGTTAATTTTTTTGTAATGAAACACTGATCAAAGGTTGTTTATGACACACACCAATTGATTTTTTTCTCATTAAAGGAATTTTTTCATTATAGGAATTCCATAATATATTATTAATGCGAGGAGGGGACAATTGAAATACTTTATATCCAAGATCATTTGTATGAAATAGTGATGTTAGAAAAATACATGAGTAATTAACCTTGACCTAGTTCGAAAAGAGGTACCTATTATGAATAATATAGGGAATACAAAGATAAGGGGATGTTTATTTAGAGGATTAAGATGAAATTGTTTGAAATTCAACATTTGGGGAATAAAATATACTAAGACAAATTTGGATGTATTATGTATAATCAAAAGAAATATTTCATTTCATGATGGACATTATTATGACAGATAATCACATAGATCCTTTAGGGAGATGATTATTATATGAAATATGATGTGATGCATAAAATGTTGATATTCGGGATATATTTAAACCAATATAATATAGTCTTCCGTGAATTATAGACCCTCTACACTGATTTGAAAAATATGTAAAGTGGAAAGGAATTTTCTTTAATAATAAGTTTATAGGAGATGAAATCATGTGGGAATAATATTTTTAATTCATAAACATATATAAAAGAGAGGGGGAGAATGTTTCAATCATTATTATTATTTTTGAGGATGTACCCATTATGATGCATCCAAGTATCACAATGTATCTCATTAGAATGATAATCAAGAAACACATAGTAAGAAATCATATGTTCTAAACAATGATTGTATTTTAGATTAGAAAAGGTGTATTTTTATTATATAGTGCATGGGATAGGATATATCTTCCAGCCTTCTCTTCCTATGATACTGTGATCGGAGTCATTCTACATGTTTTTATTGAAAAGAGAACTACTGTATTAATAGATTGGAATTAATTTGGAGGCCATTTCAAGTGAAAGACAGAACAACTCATATTTTTCGGTTACATGATAGGTATATAAGTATGTTATCTTATCTTTATATGTTGAGTATGAGTTATCATATAGTTAAAAATACTATGATATGGAAATATTCATATAGATTAATATCAGGCAAAAAGAATTTTTGTTACTGCATTTTATGTTTATATAGATTTGGATCACAAGTTATTATGGTTTTCTGCAAAACAAATGTGGTGGAGAAAAAAAATACAAATAGAGACTCTAATTCATGGATATAGGGTTAATTTTTTTCATAGATTAATTTCATATCATGTTGATAAATGGTTATATATAGTGTAATGTTGCAAAATATTGACCAATTATGTTCAATTTAATTTATTACATCAAGGACCAGTAGTATAAGGGTCGGTTTATGATGTGTTATAACCAAGAAAAAGGGTATAATTATTTGATGTCTCAAAAATAAGATGAACCATGATTGGTTTGATATTATAAAGGAATCTATAGGGTTATCAAGATCAAATGAAAACACTAGTTTGGGGAAGTCTTCAATGATCACTACATGTTTTTTATCTCATAGTTGAAACATTAAACCATATTATGATTCCATATGATTGAGAAAAGTGGTTGATATAGTTTAGGATTTTAATTTATTGACCTCATGATTAGAAGAAATTGTCCAAAATATCACAAAATGGATAGATAAATTTCAATATATTTAGATTGTAGAGTTCGGAGTTGTATACAAGGATTTTGGGATTCATGGATCTTAGAATGACATGGGACATACATGCAATTAATGGAGGAAATACAAGTTGTAATGCGGTCTATTTGGTGATATTGTTAGGAATATGTAGATGGGATATTTTCCTCATAGGGATGAAGACTATTTTGGCTGACATGCCACTATAGGGGAATATTATATAGATCTAATCATTGTTATAACATCTGTTCTAAATACAAAAGTGTCCTCTATAATTAGTCATTCTTATCATTGATGGACAAGAATGATTGTGAGGACTAAAATATCAAAAATGTTGAATGTGATTTGTTAAAGGAATTCCATTAATAGGATATGAAGGAAGGGTTTAAACCCAGGTTATTTTTGTTTGGATTATTTAAATTCAAATAATAATTTCAATAACATTCGTCTCAGGTGTATTTTGAAGTATCTCTAATAGATTCATTTCTATTATATTGGTATGTAAGGAATATATTTATTTTCATTCATGGATAGGTCTAATATAGGGAATTAAACATTCAATAGGTATCTCATTCTGATTAGAATCATTCCACACATAGATCATAATGTGTCAGAATCATGGAAGTAGAGGAGTCAAATAATAGAGAACCATATCAATTGATATTCTTATGTAACACATTATTTAATATAGTGTGACTGGGATGTATAAATTTTTGTTTAACATCATTCATTTAGGATAAGGTAGCTGTAGTTTATTATTCAAGAGCATTGACCATGAAATCATATATTTTAATTCCATGGTAATTAGATAAATAAGGGTTTTTATAGATGATAATCAAATACCACTTTTATTTGATGATTATGGTTACATGTTGTTGAAAAATAAAATGTGGGGGTTATAAGATGAGATGTTATAAACCCAAATTGAATTAATGGATCTATGTTAATCAAACTTCTTATTGAAATCTTTTCTACTAATAGGATGCAATTCATAACTGGTCCCAAAATTGAGAATATATGCATCACTATGTATTTCGTTAGAATGAGACTCAAGTAATATATGTTTTTTGGGGTTATGTGGAAGATGGAAAACACCTAATGGAAATTATCCTCTTAATAAAAGAATATTTATCTTTTGGTTTAATGACTTTCATATGGGATTACTGTTTCAAAGATAATGTGAAAAATTAATGGTGTGGGGAATATTTATATGGACTACGTGGATTCTACTGGAGAGTAAAAGTGATTTTATTTTTAAATTTTCAGGAAATATACCATAGTTATTAGGAATCATCCCATGGGAGTGATGCATGGGAAATATTAGGCTTAGTATATTATGTAATGATACATATTAATATTGTGTGCTATAGATGTTTTTGTAAAATTTATGGTCATGATATGAGAACCAATGTTCCCTGCACTTGAAAGAAATACATCACTAATATTATTTTTATATAATACTTTATATGTTTTCTAAGATCACATGATCCATGAACATCATGAGAAAAAAGAGTCTATTGAGATGTCGATTGGAATTCATCAATTTTCATGAAATTAAAAATATTTGAAAGTGTATAATTTCTTATAGACCCGCTATGAGTTAATGATTACTACATTGATTTATAATTAATGTAAATTTCAAAAGGTGGATAGAAATCATAGACCATCCTCATATGATTAATTTTAGGTAGGATGGACTCCCACCTCATTGTTTAAGATTTCATGATATGGATGAGGTCATGATGTTTTACATCATGAAAAGTTGTATGACATTTATGGTCATTAATATGATACAATCCATTCCTTGTATTTTAGTAAGAAAAAGAACTTTACTCATGATGTTAAACAAAATGCATAAAGGACATTGAGATACTGTGTACTTTATGTTCTTACTATAAGGAAACAATTTGTCATGTCTTGATTTTATCGGTATTTTTTCTAAGAACCCTCATGTTTTGGTGGGTGGGGTAATATTCTTCCCATCCATTATTATGAATAAGTAACCCTATTTAGAATAATCTTTATGTATGATATAAGTCCCTTTCCACATATGTTATAGCTATGGATGTTTAATCACTAGTATCATTGGAAATCTAAGAACCAACAATAATTACCCTTATAGGAATGAGTATAGGTAAAATCTTATTTTTCAATATCATGCAATCTAATTTTGATAAACATACTAATGATTCATGGTAAGAAGAAATTTTTCACCAAACCATTCTAATTCTTCCAGTCAATTTTAAAAATGTTCTTTTGTATATAGGTGAATGCATATTGAAATTAAAACTGAAGGAAATTCTACCTCTATGGGAAGGACTACATTTGTCCTATATACAAATTAATACTAGGTTGTTTTTGTGGAAATGGGAGTTTCTATTTAGTAATACCATTAGACATTAAGAACTTTATTTCACCAAGAATTAATTAAATTTATAAACTATTTTATATAGTATTTTTGTAGATATTTATTTAAATATTATGTCTCTTTATTTTCTACTACTTTATAAAATGATAAATTGTTAGAATCAAAGTTGTACTAATCATGCAATCATTTCAAATTCAAGAAAGAAAAAGTTGGTGTAATTGTGTGTCATGATTTTGTGAGGCACACTAAATCTGGTCATGATAATGGATATAAAATAATAAATCATGTTCTTTATTTTGACATTACTGTAGAGAATTTCCTCATCCCATTTATAAGAAAAGATGGAATCATATAGGATATACTTGAATGAAAAGGTTGTATCAGTTTGGTATGACCATATGTTATCCATCTTCTGCACAGAAAATTAGAAATATTTTTTGGGGAAATCTTATGGTTGATAGAAGAAATTGGAATGTAACATGAAATAATAAAACTTTACATTTAATTTAATTTAATCATGTACCATTTGGGAATAAAAATATCATAATATTTAATTTTTTGAGAAATATCTATCCTTTTCTATAGGGAACCATATGCCTCAATATGTAATTCTTGAATGATTAAAATAATATGTTCTCTAGAAATTTATATATGGATTACTCCATCAAACACTCACTTATAAGGGAACTTATGAGGATTAAGGCTATTATAAATAGTGAAGTTGATATTAATTCATCATATTTTCATTATTATTACTCAATCTGATGAAATAACGGTTTTTTGAGATATTACAGAATGGGAATGATACAACCTTTTATTGGTATATCTTTTTCAAGGATGTAATTTACCTCATTAATTTCTTTTATAATGGTAATGGAAAATGATGACACCATCCTACAATACTCAATTATGATTATTTTTTTCCTGATAGGGCCCCCCAAATTTTTAGCAACATAAGGAAATGATTCATCCTAGAAACTATGTGATCTTGGGATTTTTATTAATCTCATATCGGAGGGGACTTCTACTATCAACCATTAGATATAGTCAATAAAGAGGATCACCTATACTATTTTTATTGAAAAATAACCAATTTTCTACTGAATCAATAAAAGGACCTAACCGTAGTCATTATATAATATTGTGTTTTATTCTTGATTTTTTTTAACATTAATTATCTTTTATTTATAGTTTTTTTGAGTATTAGGTATTTTATCAAAAAATATTTGTTCATATTTTAAAAAACCAAGGAACATTTATTAAAAAATTGAAATGTATAAAAATCTTGAAACGTGGATTTATTTTAAAATCTTGTTTATAATAGGGATGCACATCTGTCAAAAGGTCATATGACAGAGTGATGTCATAGTTTCTTCCATTGTTTTCAAGCCCATCTGAATCCTTGTTCACTTCCCAAAACACATGTGTGATGATATGGTTGACCACCAAAATAGAGTTCAATCAATACATCCTTTGAGTTATATGTATTTAAAAAATGTTCACCACACCATTCCTAAGAGCATTCACGATGGTGGTTTGATCAATTTCTACCCTTATGATAGACCATCATTTTCCCTTCTAAAGTTAAATGTGTTGATGAACTCATCATTTCCACATCTAGTTAAGAAGAAAGCTATAGGTGACATATAAACATCTAAGAATATTCCCATTATGTTTATTGTACACTACTATAAAGCCCAAAGGTCTTTGGTTTCCCATAGAAGCAACATATATATTAACTTTGATCTGTCTCGAGTGCAGGGGTTTTTGAGAATATTTAAAAAATAAGATTATGATTGATGCAAATTCCTTTAACTCCCATGTTTCAAAGAATGATGAAATCATTTATAGAGTTGTGGAATTTTCCATGTTATATAAAACCATCATCATATATAGTATCATTATTCTCCACTTAGGCTACATGGAAGATGAAATAGTTACTATGATAAATAATTTCATTTATATTATATAATATCACATGAAAAAGATCCGTAATAGAATAAAAAAATATGTGCCTCATCTGTTGAAAGGAATTAGTAGCGGTACAGTGTGTAGCTAAGGCCTAATTTAGTTCATAAACATCCATCTGTAATCAATGAGATCAAAGATATAATTCCAAATAATATGTGTCATATAATAGGATAGAAAATGATGGTTTGTGTCCTCTCTATACTGACTGAATTGGAGATGTTTAGAGTAAAGATAATCCCAGAAATATCGAAGACAAAAATATATGGGAATTCAGTTGTAATTAATTCTCTAAACGAGAGGGAATCATGAAGGTTTAATAAATGAAAAATCAATGTTTTCCTTTAAATAATAATAATTATTAGATCCACTAATATAATTCTTGTAGAATATTTTAGAGTCTAACATAATATTATGGGAATACTACCAAATTAAAAAATTATTATAGTTAGCACAAGGGGTAATTAATGGTTGTATTGTTACTTTTATCAGGTATATCCATTCTCAGAGATATCATAAATTCATTTATAGAAACATTGGTATCCTATGGTAATTTTCTATGATCAACCATAGAGATTAAAGGAGTTCTAGTCCAATTAGCTAACCAAAAAATCATATAAGGCTATATATTGACCATCCGTTTGTTTTGAGACATAATTTTGTAGAGAGTATTTTATGGGAGGGAAAATTAAGGATTATGTATAATTTATGTATCCATTCATCAATTTATCATGTAACCTATTTTATGGAAGTTATGATTCATGGGGACATTATTCAGAAGCTTCAAAGTGTGTCTGGTTGATAGGTAGTCATTAAATATTTTTGAAATTTTTGATTCCAAGAAAACCATTAGCTAGGGATTTACAAAATGTAGACCAAGGTAAAATAACTAACATTCTTTCCAGAGAGCCACCACTATGAACAATATTTTTGATGAAGACATTTATTTTTTTTAGGAAGACCAATAGTCAATTTTTATATGACCAAAGAGTAATCCATTTTAGGAAAATTTATGAATTTTATATGGATTATTCTTCATTATAAAGAAAGATATTTCTATTTCCATGAAGAATGTTGATTTTGAATTTGATAAACTATTTATGAAAATATATTACTCTTAGGTCTACCCCAAATGATGGGGAACTAATGTTGGTAAAGGGGATTGTTTTCTATTTTAAAACAAAACCATTAACATAATTAATCATTATGGTGTTTGGGAATCTTTTTCCAAAGAAGATAAATTATTTATTCAAGCTTATGGGTTTTCCATGGATCTCATCATTGTGTGAGAGAGATACCTTGATATTCTAAATATTTATTTTACTTATTTTTAAGAAAATGATGATATCATCAATATATAAGAGATGATTAGGAAAATCTAGATTCCTAAAATTGGTTATTAGTTTATGTTTTCCTCGATTCACTAAATGATATAGAAGTCTACTTATGTAAACTGTTATAATAAATAAAATGATAAAATAATGGGGATCACCTTGTCTGAAACCTTTGGTGCAACTAATATAAAACTTAAGAGAATCATTAACAAGTATAACAATGTGGGTTGAGCTAAAAAGGTTTTTAATTATGATAAAAAAGATCTCATTAAAACAAAAACATTGAAGGAATGTATAAATAAAACACTAATCAATGTTATAAAAAATCTTTTTAATGTCATGTTTAATGGAAATACTACCTCCTATAAAATATTTTTTAAGAGGTTATTGTGTTAAAAGGATAGGAAAAACGAATATTGAATGGTTTAACCCTTTAAAAAACCAAATTTATTATATGATACAATATTATTTTAAATTTAGGAAATTAAATTAGAAAGGATATTATAAATAATTTTATATAACGAATTAGTAAGATCAATGGGTCTGAATAGATAAATATAAGAAGCATTATACAATTTGGGAATCCAAGAGCGAAATTGGGCACTAAGACCACGGTGAAGAATTCCACTAGGGAATAATTATATTACCAAATTAAATAATTAATTTGATTGATATTCCAATGATGTTGGAAGAAAACATTAGTGAAACCATAAGTCCCTTGAAAACTATCAGAATTTGGGATAAAAACTATATCAGTGATCTCCCAATTAAGTGGGATGATGGAAAGGAGGGGGTTTTCATCATTTTTGACAATTTATGGAATAAAATTTGAGATATTACCATTATCAAGATAAGTGACATTGAGAATATTTCTAAAATAGGAGTCCATATGATTAGTAAGTCCTTCTTCTCTATAAATTAAATTTTCTCTAAATTCTATAAAGGTAAGAGGCCTTCAGGAATTCTTGAATCACTATAAATAGTTGTATAACATTGAGTTATTATCTTGATCTTCATTGTATTTCGTTTTAAGACCCCATTTTTAATTATTATCTTTAATAGAAAGTTTAGAATTAACTTTAGTATAATAGACAATTTCATGATGAGGATCAGTACTAAAATCAGAGTTAGTATGGTTTTTTTGAATTTAGTAAAGATAGGATTCCTAAGAAGTAATATCAATGTAAATTTGGTTATTTTTTAACATGAAAAAACGTTTTAGTTTTTTTAAAGAATATAAATTCCAAGATACACGAAAAATAATCCTTACAATAGTTCATATAATACCAATTTTCCCTAAAAACAAGTATGAAAATCATAAAATAATGCCTGGATGTTATTAAATATAAATAGAGGGACAATTTTAAACCTTTTAGTATTAATACTGGCAATTAATTGTGTAGTTAACTGAATTTAGTTTGGGTAGGGTTATGCTGGAGATGACATCCAATTTATCCAAGGATTTATCATTGAAAAAATATCTTTCCAGCATACTAGCTTCCATATTTTTTAATTTATATTATAACAATTATATTTGGTTCCGACAAGGATGATTTAAATTAAATTATTATCTTCAAAAATGGATTTAAATTGAAATGTGGTGATAGTTGAGTAACCAAAAACAATGTTTTCACTCAGAACAAGGATATGAATAGAATCCCTAAAAAAATCTATGAATAATAAATTTTATTTCTTAGGCTATATAGATCCATCAAAAGACATCTCTATCATGATATATATATTTTTTCATAAATAAAAGAACATAAAATAGGATTTTGATGAAACTAGTTCATAAATGAAGTCATGGTCAACAATATTATAAACACTAACATTATTTAGGTAGGAATGAGAAAAAATCCAAAGAGATTCAGAAGATTAATTTTTATTGCTAGCTACTGGAAAATTATATACCATAAGGTCCAAAAAAGAAAATCAGGAATAAAAATTAATTTTTGGCATAGAAAGAGAAAGAATATAAGGATTATGTTTATGAGATTTTTTTTACAAATTGATAGTGTCATATTTTTTATAACCTGACAATTCTGAAATTTAATATTCATTTGAACCTGTAAATGGGGTTAGAACACCTTATTTTTACCTTTAGAGATTATCCTCCATGTATATTTTCTAGTTTATTTCATAATTTTATCACAAGGAGTAGAGGAGGCTTCTTTTTCATTGATCATTGAAGAAGAAGGATAATTAAATCTAGAAATAGACACCTTTGAAGAAGTGGGGGTCCTTTTTTCATGAAAAGAAAAAAATTTAGAGGGTATATTTGGAATATTTCTTAGCTCAAGAGTGTGATCCCAGTATGCATGTTTTCCTGTTTCGTAGGCCTGCTATGAAATTTCAATAGATATACTTTCTTCTTCCAAATCATTCAATTCTTGCTGAAATTAATCTTCATAATGTTTTCCATCACGAGATATTTAGGTAGAAGTGAGGAACTATTTTTTCAATCATCGACCAATATCATTCATTAGGGGTTATCCTTATCAATATCAGGGACTTTTCCCATTTTGTGTCATTTGATCACATTCCATTCATTTTTTAGGCGTGGTATTACCTTATTTTGAATCAACCTAAAATTAGAGGTGGTATATCCAATTATCTTTCGTACACCCATATAAATGATTATTATACTCATAATACACTTTATCATATGTTATATAGAGATTATAATTTATATTAATTACTTCTAGAAATTTAGAATATAGGATAGATTCTTCCATGAATATAAAATAGAGTCCTAGCTCCCTATTTAAAGTATGTTGGTCAATCTTCAATGGAATACCAATAAAAGAAGATTTGTCCTTTAGAATTTTGAAGTTCCATTATACCAAGTTTAATCCATGAAATATGAACCAAATGTTTTCCATAGAGTTTATGCATGTGATAGGATTAAAAACAATATCTCATTCAGACAATCTTATGAATCCAGTATGTAGTTGTAGATTATAAAAGTTCCAAAATGAATTAAAATAATTCTAAGTTCAATGAATTATGTTATAATTTACAATGGATATTGGAACAACCTTTAAATTTTTTCTCCCAAAGTCTTGGGAAATTAATTATTTTTTATTATAAAAGGGCCATGGGTTTTTCTTTTTTAGATATGTTATACACACCATGATAGTGAATATACATATTTTGAGCTTTTATTGTAGGGCATCGGGACCTGCATCAATAGATTAACCTCAATCATCTAATTCCATGAAAGGAGTGTTATTAAATTTAGTCTCTTTATGTGGATATACTCCTTTATATACATTTAATAAGGATACACCTTTCAATTCGGAGAGAAAATGGAGATAAATTACACCGTCATAATTATCCTTTTTATCCAATTCTCTGGGAGTTGATGAACTCCATGATGTGGTAATAGATCTAGTGAATCAAGAATAGACCATTACTTATCTGCAGGGAATCACTATGAAATGTTTTTAAGGATGTTGTTTTAAGTTCCATTCATAGATAATTAGGCCATAATTCCTAAATAACATTCCATATTCATACAATGTTGATACTGTAAAAATAATATGAATTTTTTTATATATAATGATTTTTAAATTAAAAAATGGATTATTATTCATGAGAAATATTCATGTCATTATACATAAATTCCTTCTTTCTCTAACCCTTCATAATTCCTTGTGAAAAAAAAATAAAACTCAAGATGAGAAAAAAAATCATAGTAAGGTTGATAATGGTTTAAAATCATTAGTCCAGTGAAAGCAAGAAAACCCTTTATAAAAATCACATTACCTTACATTGTGAAATAATGAAGGGCCTTGGTATATCATTACAATATCACTCTTACATTCACCAGTAAAAATGGAATAACCATACTATATACATCTATCTTTAGAGTATCTAATGAATTGCAGAGTTATAATGGGGCACACCCATCATATATTGAGCTATAATGGGGATCAACCCGTTATGTTTTGAGCTATAATGGGGATAAAACCATTATATATTCCTCTATAATTTCCTAAACCCATAATAAACAATATATAGAGAATATATCAGGAATAAAATCCTTAAAGCCTTTTAGAAACCATGATCAAAACACTACCAAATATCAAAATAACATGTTTTTTTAAAAAAACTTTTCAAATATAAAATCAACACACATAATAACAAAACAATATTCATTTAGAAAAACCATGAATAAATCTAAATAAAATATTAATTTGATAAAGTTTTATGAAATCAGTAGAAACTTATCATGCCATAATAGTTTATAAAACATTATTTTTTTCTTTTTTAAATATAATTCAAAAAAGGAACATTAATATGAATATTTTAAAAGAAACCCCTTACCTTGAGACCAAATCATCATGTAATATATTTATATTCCTAAAAATTAGAAATAGGTTTATTATTTACTTATTTTATAATAATTTTTAGGTTTATTATTCATTTTATATAACTTCTTATCATGTTATAACAATTATATAGTTTTTATGTTCATGTCGGACGATTTGTCGATATTCGATACTAGACTCAAAAAAGAATTTGCTATAATGTAATAGTAAATGTGGCTATTAGTACATCTTCTCTAAAAGAGTATTCATGAAAAAACAAACAAATTTATACTTAAATGATACTTTTAAACCAATATCTTACATATGTATATGAAAAATGAACTATGTTTTTATAATTGATACGGTAATACATACGTACGCATGAGTGACATTTTCATTTTTCAATGATCTTTTTGGAAAGAGGGTATATCATTCAATAATGATGATAATATCATTAATATAATATAAATAATTTAAACTTACTTATATATATATATATATGTTATATGTTATGTGATGATGAAAAATGAATCACATCCCTTCATGGAGGTTATAGTTCACACATATGCATGAATGAAGTTATCATTTTCAGTTTCATGGTGTGGAAAAATGTAAATGATATATAATTCAGAAAAATAAAAATAAATACTTAATATCATATATAACCATTAATTCCATTATTAAATCTACTTATGATATATTGTGTTTGAAAATGAATTATACTCCTTCGTGAGGTGGTACTCCTCCATAAACACGAACGATTAATTCTTTTCACAATTGATGGAAGTGGAGATGTATTCATGTTAAGGTATAAACATAGTAAAATTTCTGTATATTAATTATAATAGATTTATTATTTCATAATTGTGAATATAAATTTTAATGATGTGGAAGAATAAATAATACCAAAAAAATTCATTAAAAATGACACCTTTCTTCAGACAATCTCCTTTAATTAACAACTTAACACCACTATGGTGAGTGTTCTATAAAAAAAGTGATCTATAATATTGGGAGATGTTTTATTAAGGTATTTTGGTAGATATTGGATGAAAAATTAGTTTTTTGGTTTGAATAAAATAGAATAACGGGTTCCCTTTTATAAGAGAGTGGAGGGGAACTCTTGAAATCCTTCAAAATATTAAATTAATAAAAATTACTTTTATATTTATAATGGTTCCAAATAGATTTATTCCAAAAATAGGATTAGAATGGGTAATAATTAATTTATATAATGGGAATTAGATATGTTATTATTATTATTTAAATCATTACGTTTTTGTTTTAACCCTTATTTTACCCTACCAACTTTAACTATGATATCATGTAATATAAACTTTTAGGTTTAATATAATTACTGTGAAACTATAAAAATACACTAAATTAGTAATTAAGGAAATTTGAGGACTTATCCAAATAATTAGGTTGGAAAATTTATTTTTATTAATTTTATATTATTTATTAAAATACAATTTATTTCAAAATATAAGTAATGATAATTTTGACACTATTCATTACATCACTTTATAAAAAAACCAAAAAATGTGATATCTTTGAAAGAAATTAACTCATCAATAAAATTACAAATTAATCAATAAAATTCTTGGATTAAAATAATTATCTGCAATTATTTTTAGATTAGTATTTTTAATATAATTTACTTTATATTTCCATTAATTAAACAATATTACTACATCATCATTATATAAGCTTTTAATTATATTTTTTATTCCCTAAAATTTTAAAAAAAAATTCATGATGAATAAAAAATGTTTATCTTTCCAACTAATATTTATAGTCAACCATTTCCCTAACATGGAACCATATTAAAAATATATTACATGTTAAAAAAATCTATTAAAATATTTAATTTTTTGAACAAAATACTATAAATAGAATATAGTCATCCATGTGGAAAAAAGTTATCAGAAAATTTCTCTAAGGTTTATTTCTTTCAACAATAACACATAAAAAAAATAGGACTAGTTTCAGTGTAATTTTCTAATATTTGTAATATTATTTTTATCCATAATTACATGATTTACATTTTTCCATTGTAATAGTTATTACTAATATTATAAATCATATAGTCTAAAAATAAAAGGGAAATATCTAAAAAAATTGTACCTTATTATAAAAAATATGGAATCCATTTTTCAAAATTCCAAATATGAAAGTGGCTAAAAATAATCTCATTTTGAGGTTAAGAAAACGAGTTTTTATAGTAAAAACGATCAAATGTTCACAAAACTTAAATATACAATTTCAACATGAAGTTGAATTCAGTGACCTATACATAATTAAATGATATAAAATTGATCTAATTATGATTTAAATCCTTATAAAAATATAATTTACCACTACAACATATTTAGAGTAAATAACAATATTCATTTAAAATGAAGCATTTGTTTACAATTCATTAAAACATGAAACATCAATGAAAAATAAAAATAGTAAAACAATTTGAATTTTGATATTTTGATTTCAAATATGAATTTTATTTTTTAAAATAAATTTTATAAAATTTTTAAAAAACTAGATATAAAATAGGTGCATAATCAAAATGATGCAAAACTTAATTTTTTGAATAATAAATCTTTTATTTGTAAAGTTGGATTTGTTTTTATATCACGTCTTGAAAACAGATAAGTTGAATGTTAGTCATTTGATAATATTATATATATATATAATTATCATAATACAATTAATTAAATTATTTATTTATTCATATAAAACAAAATTGTGCTCATTTTAATAGTTTTCTGGAAAAACATTTCATTTTATTTTTAAAATGTGTATTATTTTAGTTTATAATTAATTAGTCACTAAATATTTAAATATATATAATTTTTTCAACAATATATTCAGGATTCAATTAATAATTTTCATTCCTACCATTCTAATGGAAGGTTATAAATTTAACATTTAAATAATAATATTTTTTTTCATTTAAGCTTGATGTGGCGTGTCATATATGCTATAGAACATATTGTTTGTTTCATAAAATCATGGGATATTACATTATCCCCATTTAACAAATTTATTCCTCACAATTTTGAATTTGGGATAGCTAAATCATGTTTTAATTTACAAAATACCTTTCAATAAATCCTACTTCAAAAAGGATTAGTGAAACTTTCAATTTAAAAGAATGAAATTGGAGTATATAGGTCATTTGAGATAACACATACTAGGGTTTAATGTTTGAATACCAGATGTGTAAGATAAAAAATCATTATCTTATAGAGAGTGATAGATAACATTTCCATGAGAAAGCTAAAAATCACAAAACCATATTTTTGTGATGTTTTAAAAGTTCATTGTTTTCTAAGTCAGAAAAGAAAACAAGTAACATTTTTTATTAAAGATTATTTTCATAGAGTTGAGGAATTCATTTACTTCGTGTATGAAGATGATATAAAAATATACTTAATTGGAAAGATGAGTTTATTACATTAATAAGTCTATACCACAATCTCATCCATTTCTCTAAATTAAGAGTATTCAATATGGACTTTTCATTCCTAAAGTACAAGAATTAATATCTGGAGAATAATATATTCCAAAAAATAATAACTATCTATTTCTATCGTATTTATATATTAACCAAATTCAAAATGGTTAGTACAATATATAATAATTCCCAAAAAAAATAAACATTTTATGATGAAAATATATTAGAATATCAAAAAATTCAACTGTAACACCCAATTTTAAATATATACCATTCAAAAAATAACTATCCGTAAAATTCCTCAAAATAAACCAAACTATTATAGAATCCCAAATTTAATAATTATTTGATAATATAGTCTTCCAATATATATTTTAAGAAATATCTCTAAACAACCACAATCACTCTTAATGTGTCATAATAAAATATTAATTTCTTAAATTGCATACTCTCTATGATGTGATAACTATTTCCATAAATCACCTGAATAACCATAATATTAAATTTTTCACTAAATGATAATTCAACCTTTATTACTCAAATAAACTCTCATATTATTCAATTTTCCATAATCTTATAGAATTCACAAAATACTAAAAGTTTTTTTAAATAACATTAATCACATAATCTAAAAATCATTTTCCAATACCATGAAAATATTTTCAATAAAACATATGATCCTAAAAATATCACAACCATTGTCTGACAGCTAGATTAAATAAAAATCGATTTCATACTTACTAGGAAATCACATATGATTGTGGTAGGTGATACACTATAACAAACCAGGTAAATAAAAAAAAGACATTTTCATATTTATTAATATTTTTTAATTAAATATTAATTTAACTATAAATGGGTTGCTATGTTCGATAGTGTACCCAATACGCAACAATGAGTTTCTTTGAAATCTTACATCACACACTAATAATATAATAATATTATTTTTAAATGGTAGTTAACACGTAGCCATTGTATTGGTGGGAATGAATAGAAATAAATAAAATATGATTATATGTGTTGGTTAAAAGTTTTTACATTTATCCAATAAAAGATAAATGCTTAAAATAAGAAAAGAATTCAATTTTAGGCATAGATACTCTAAGATTCACTAAAAGATCTATTTATCGCCTTTTGAGGGAGAACCCTCTTTAATAATAGTTTTGGTCACTCTTATAATATCTATTGGACCAAATAAGATCCTTCTTTAGAATCGGGACATCAAAATTTACTTTGTGTATGTTTTTGTTATTTTTCCAATAAAGTTCATTTTTAATGAATAAGTGAAAAATGTTGTTTTTTAATTCAAAACCACATTTTAATATAATTATTTATATGATTGTATTATCTTTTGAATTGGTTTTAAAGTGAAATTAGAATATATTTTTACCATTCAATCCAATGGTTGTCATTGGAATTAATTTTACATTGAAATTGGACTTAAACTAGTGTCAATCTTTTGATATATATTGTTTCGTAAAAACACGCTATTTGTTTTGACAAAGGGAATTAATTATTAAATTAATTAATGAAAATTATATGATTTCAATTTTGTAAAAAATAAATCATTTTTGAATTCAAAATATCAAATATAGCTTAGGTTGAATTTTTGGTATCTTTCTGAAAAACTTCCATTTTTGATGAATAGTGAAACCACTAAGTGGTAGTTTAAAAAAACTGAATTTTTTGTTTAAGAAAAATTCTACCACATATGTGAATTTAATTTCAAAACTCCAACATACATGGTTGTCATCAGTAAGTAAAATGTGGCTCAATGGTATGAAAATAATTTTTGGTGAATAGTAACTTTTAAGTTTTATTAATCATGATTAAAGGTAATTAGTGTAATTTAAAGTAAAAATAATGTTATAATAATATGAAATCACCCCTACACGTGTCCCAGACTTATTGGATGAGTCATGGATGACCAAGTAAATCCATGCGTCAATTTGTGGGACCCCATGGAGCCACTTGGGTAAGATAATGACATTAATACCTTTTATTTAAAGTGAAAATAAAAATGTCACAAACATGTATTGTTTTACTAATTTTTTTATAAATGGGGTTATATAATTGATATATTTGACTATAAATATTCATTAGAAAGATAAACATATTTCCTACAACATGGTAATTTTTTTGTAATATTTAGACATCAAATAAATAAAATTATTTATGACACAATGATGATGCAGTGTTTATGTCATTAATTAATGATTTAAATAAATAAGAAGACAATGTTTAAAATAATATCCAATGCTTTTCCAATTCTTATTGGATGATTTTATTTCGAACATGGAAAACCTTATTTTCGTCCTTAATAATTTTTGTACCTTTTGAAACTGAAAAGCATTATATAATAAGATAATAGTTCCATGCTTTCCAAAAGAGCCCCCCCTCTCCCTTATAAAAAGACCGCACTTCTTACCCATTTCACACACTTCTCAATCCCTTTGGCTCGTCTAAAATATACTCAAATAAGCTCCCAATATCCCTCTCTTCATCTTATAATCCTTATCTTAGGTAGAATACTCTTCAAGAAACCCTTTTGTTTCAAACCAAGGGGAGTTACCCGATTTAGAAAAGATTAAAGAACAATCGAGTCAATTCGGACACGAGGTAAGGGACTTCGTCTCAATATCCTTTCATTGAGGCATATTTTGTATTATACACAACTTTCTTTTATACAGTGTATAAACCCCTTTTACATTTACTTTTATTCAAAAGGAATCTTTTCTCTATGAAGTGTTTTACTAAACGATAAAAAGTATGTTTATTTTTAACGTACACAGGGACAACGACCTTTCTACCGTCGTGAGTGCTACTTGATCTTTGTATTCATTAACAATCCATAATGTTTTTAAAAGAAAATAAATACCATCTAATCTTTTAGGTATTTTGTTATTGAAAACGGTTTTGAAAATGGATTTGTTATGTCAATATATTTAAGTGATATATTGTGATTGAAATGTGGAAATGTTTTCTTTCCATTATATTTGTTTTATGTCTTTTGATATTATAATGGTACTTGGACATTTTATAGGTGGTTACGTGATAAAAAAATGAAAGATGGTGCCGTGAATACCAGGACGGGGGGTTACGTTATAACCCTCAATGAATTAGGTATGATAGTCGGTCGTATGGCTATTCAATTTAGTGATATGTGTGGAAGTCGACCATATGGTTATTCCATTTATGAATGTTTATGTACCAAGTTACCTTTATATGTTTTGTGTTCTTTATATGGGTTTTATAGTAATATTTTGGTTACAAAATGGTAAGTAATGATCTTTTATTCAGTGAAGAGTATTTAGTACTTCATAAAGGTGAAAGGTATTACTTTAATAAAGTATTCATGGTTTACTTTATGTTTTGAAGAAAACTAATACTTTTCCTTCTTTGTGATTCCTTACTAAGATTTTTATGCTCACCCCATGTTTTTGAAATGTTTTTTCACAGGACATAAGGTGGAATAGGGTCAAGTATGGGATCAAGGAAAAGTCATGCTGTCTTAAACATGGAACTAGACATGATTCTTTTTTTCAAGAGTTCATGTTTTGTAAAAAAATGGAAACTGTGTAGAAGTGTCTACTTTATAATATTTTGATATGTAATAGTTATGTCCTAATTCTCTAAAACTATAAACCTTATGAGATCCTCATTGTGAATTATTCATTTAATTTAATATTAAGTAAGGATTAAGGTCACACTACTGGAAATTGGACATATCCCCACAGTTTCCCCAAAACCGTGGGGATAGACCCCCCCTCTACCCACGGTTTTGGAAAACCATGAGTATAGGTGACTTTTCATGACCTATACCCATGGTTTTCTAAAATTGTGGGTAGAGGGGGGTCTATCCCAACAGTTTTGGAATACCGTGGGGATAGGTCCTGAAAAGTCACACATACCCACGGTTTTCCAAAACTGTGGGTATGGGGGGGGGGGGGGGTTATCCCCATAGTTTGTGGAAAACCGTGGGGATAGGTCTGGGCTAAAATACCTATAACCACGGTTATGAAAAACCATGGGTACATGTCACTTTTGTGTGCGTGAGAATTTTTTTTTCGCGAGAAGGAAATTTTTTTTGGCAGGAACCCTATACCTACGGTTCTTCCCTCTATACCCATGGTTTTTATAACTATATTTAACTAAATATATATATATATATACATATAGTTGAAGTTAGCATAGTGGTTAGACGCTGTGTTTACAGCGAAGAGGTTTTGGGATCGAAACTCGGTGCCTGCATTATTTTAGGACCTATACCCACGGTTTTGAAACCGTGGATAAAAGTCATTGACATCATGGAAATTGGCTATGTTTCGGTGACATGGTAGAAAGACACCTATACCCACGGTTTTGGAAAACTGTGGGTATAGGCTGGGGACCTATACTGATGTCGTTCCAGCCCACGGTTCCCAAAACCGTGGGTATAGGACGTTTTTCCAGTAGTGTCAGGTCCTTAAAGTTGATATCAAAGGTTTGTTTAGACAACTTTAGGAGTTAGAAAATTGTAAAATTTATGTCCGTAAATTAATTTATGGTATGATTGAAATGATATAGAATTTAAAGATTACCATGTTGCTTCACCTAAGATATTTCTGTGTTCATAATGGTTTTCCGCTGAGAAAACAAGGCAGCTATGTTGGGGTGACATCAGGAGGAAGACAACCTTCCAAATCAGCAACCTGAGGTTGTCGGAATCATAATTGAACAGTTTGTTGCAGTGATGGCACAATTAAATCAGGCTATAAATGGTGGTGGTATCCATGCATGAGATCATCCAGATAAACCGCAGAGGAACATGTCATTGGTGGAATATTTCATGAGGCAACATCCCCCATCATTATGATGATCATCTGACCATGTTCTAGGAGAAGGTTGGATTAAAGCACTGGAGAAGATTTTTGATGTCATGGGGTGTTTAGAATATCAAAAGGTTATTCCTTCTATTTACCATCTTGAAGGTGAAGTTGATCAGTGGTGGTTGATGGTGAAAAATATCAAGGATATTGATGAGATTGATTATATTCACTAGGTTGAATTCAAAGGTATGTTTCATGAGAAATATTTTCCTTAGTTGGTCCATATTAGGATGGAAAAATAGTTCCTAGAATTGAGGTAGAAGGATGACTCAATGGCTGCTTATGAAGCAAAGTTCACTCGACTGGCAAGGTATGCACCAAATTTCATACGAGATCTTGATAGTAAAATCAACCATTTTACTCAGGGTTAAAGAAAAAGTATCGAAGGGATTTAGATTATCGTGAGTTCAAAAGTTATGAAAAACTTGTTCGATGTGCGGAGATGGTGGAAATGGAGTTTGCTAATGATTAAGTGTTCTTTGAAAAACAATAGAATAAGAGGTCTAGTTGGTAGGAAAAGGGAAATAATTCATCAAAGAAGCCTAGAGGTAAGAAAACAAAATATCCATCCTATGAGAAGTGTGGTAAAATGAATCCTGGAGAATGTTTATCCAAGTCTAGAAAGTGGTTTCAATGTGGTATGTATGGTCATATTGCTCGTAACTGTAAGGAAGATGATCAAGAAGGCCATGAAAAGCCAGCGATAAGATGTTTTAAGTGTAATGAAATGGGTCATTATTCAAATGAGAGTCTAATGAAGAACTCAAATGAGGGAAAGCAGCTAGACTACAAGAATAAAGGGGTGGTTAAATCCTTTGCAACTACTTCAGCAGATGTTGGGCCATCGAATGAAGTAGTATCAGGTACACTGTTTGTTTGTTCAGATTATGCCAATGTGTTGTTTGATTCAGGGTCTACACATTCTTTCATTTCGGAGAAGTTTTCTAGTAAATTGAGAATTCCATCTCAAGATATGATTCCAGAACTTACCGTAAAAACACACGGAGGAATATTTGAGACAAAAAGAAATTATAAGAACCATCGTATCCTTGTGTGTGGAATGAATCTACCTGCAAACCTTATTATTTTGACTCTAGTAGAGTTTGATATTATTTTTGGCATGGATTGTCTTTCTATTTATCATGCTAAGATTGACTGCATATCTAAAGGGGTGTCTATTTATAAATATTTTCAGTTTGTGTACAAGAATGAACCCTTGCGTTTGATAACATATCAAGTAGTTGAGAAACTAGTAAATGATGGAAATGAATGTTACCTTGCACATATTTTTGAAAATAAATGAACTATTCAGATTAATTATGTTCCAGTGGTAAATGAGTATCTTGATGTTTTTCTTGATGATTTTCATGGTATTATACATGATCGAGAAGTTGAATTTACTATTGACTTAGTTTCTGATTCTAAGCCAATTTCAAAACCCCCTTATTGAATGGCTCATGTTTAAGTTTTAGAATTAAAGAAGAAATTGAAGGAGTTATTAGATAAAGGTTTCATTCGACCTAGCACATCACCATGGGGTGCTCCTGTCTTGTTTGTTAAAAAGAGAGATGGTTCAATGTTGATTATAGAGCATTAAATAACATCACTGTTAAGAACAAGTATCCTTTGCCTCATATCGTTGATTTGTTTGATCAGCTCTAGGGAACTCAGTATTTTTCGAAGATTGACTTGTGGTTGGGGTACCATCAGTTGAAAGTAAAAGAAGATGACATTCTGAAGACTGTATTTCATACTAGATATAGACATCATGAATTTGTAGTTATGCCTTTTAGGTTAACCAATGCACCAGTTGTATACATGGATCTAATGAATAGAATTTTCCACGAGTTCTTGGATAAGATTGTGCTTGTGTTCATTGATGATATTTTGGTGTTTTATAAAAGTAAATAGGAGCATTTAAGTAATTTAAGGGTTATATTGCATACCTTAAAATAAAAGAAACTGTATGGAAAATTCAGCAAGTGTGAGTTTTGGTTACAAAAAATTTCTTTCCTTGATCAGATTGTTTCAAAAAATGACATAACTATTGATCATGCTAAAACAAAAGTTGTTGAAGAATTTCAAAGATCCACAAATATAACCGAGATCCGTAGATTTCTTGGTTTGGTAGGTTATTAATAGAGGTTTTTTGAAAAATGTTCACAGTTATCTAGATTAATGACTAAGTTAACTCGAAAAGGTTTTAAGTTCATCTGGACAAAAGAATGTGATGATTGTTTTGAGGAATTGAAAAGAAGATTGGTGACTGCTCTAGTTTTGGAACTTCCTTACAAAAATGGTGAGTTTTTTATCTATAGTAATGCTTAATTGAAGGGACTTGGTTGTGTCCTTATGCATAATGATCAGGTAATTGCT
This sequence comes from Viscum album, assembly GCA_963277665.1. Classification (NCBI taxonomy): domain Eukaryota; kingdom Viridiplantae; phylum Streptophyta; class Magnoliopsida; order Santalales; family Viscaceae; genus Viscum; species Viscum album. Next base: position 426,995,120 of record OY728134.1, read on the forward strand.
TATGCTTCACGTTAGTTGAAAACTCATCAGTTAAATTACCCTACACATGATTTGGAATTAGCTGATGTTGTTTTTTCTCTATGAATTTGGAGGCATCATTTGTATAGAGTAAATTGAGAAATATATACTGATCACGAAAGTTTAATGTATATATTCACTCAGAAAGAATTGAACATGAGATAGAGGAGATGGCTAGAATTAATCAAGGATTACGATTGTTCAATTCATTACCATCTAGGAAAAGAAAATAAAGTGGCTGATGCTTTGAGTCAAAAAATTAATGCTTCATTAACCATGATATGTTTGAAACAAGATCCTTTGGTTTTTGATTTAGTGAACTTTGGCATAGAATTTTTTTGTGAAGGAATTTCTTCTGTTTTGTTTCAGGTGTCAGTGAGATCATCTCTATCAGAAATAATTAAGCAAGCACAGAAGAAAGATAGTGGGCTGCAGAAAAAGGTATAGCTGGTTCAAAAGGGTAAGTTTTCCAGAATTTAACATTGATAATGATTGTGTTTTGAGGATTGGGAAGAGATTATATGTGCCTTGTGATTCACATTTGAAGAATGAGTTGTTATGTGAGGCTCATAGTTCCCCGTTTTCAATTCATCTTGGTAGTACTAAGATGTACAAAGATCTGTGGGAGTATTACTGGTGGGATGGAATGAAAAGAGATATTGCTAATTTTACTATGAAGTGTTTGACTTTTCATAAGGTTAAAGAAGAGAAGTAGTTACCAAAAGGGATGCTTCAGTCATTACCGGTGCCAGAGTGGAAAGGGAAAAATATATCCATGGACTTCGTTGTGGGGTTACCAAATACATTCAAGGTAATAATGCAATCTGGGTTATTATTGATCGATTGACTAAATATGATCATTTATTTCATATTAGAGATACTTTCTATCTAGATAAACTTTCTCGATTGTATCTTAAAAAGATAGTCAGGTTACATGGATTTACCCTCTCAATTGTATCTCATCGTGATCCCAGGTTTACTTATAACTTTTGGAAAGGCCTTCAGAAGACGTTGGGTACTGAATTAAATTTTAGTACAGATTTTCATCTGCAATAAAATGGGCAGTCAGAACGAACAATTCCAATCATTGAGGATAGGTAACGTTCTTGCACGATGAATTACCAGGGAATTTGGGACTAATATCTTTCCTTGGTTGAATTTTTTTATAACAAAATTTTTCATTCTAGTATACATATGGCTCTGTTTGAGGCATTATATGGTAAAATATTTCGAACTCCATCTTTTTGGGATGAAGTAGGGGAAAGAAAGCTGATGGGACCAGAATTTTTAGAAGAGATGGCAGAAAAAATTAAGTTGATTCAGAAGCACATGAGAGCAGCACAGAGCAGGAAGAAAAGTTATCCAGATAATCGGAGGAAGGATCTATCTTTTGAGGTAGGTGATCATGTTTTTCTTAATGTTTTTCCATGGAAAAGTGTGATGTGTTTTGGCAAGAATGTAAAGTTGAGTCCGAGGTTCATTGGAACTTATGAAATCCTAGAGAAAGATGGATCAGTTGCATACAGAGTGGCTTTACCTCCAAGTTTGTCCCAGTTACACAATGTTTTTCATGTTTCGATGTTGAGAAAGTATATTCCAGATCCATCTCATGGTTTGAGCCCCGAGGTAGTTCAGTTGGAAGAGAATATCTCTTATGAAGAACAACCAATAAATATTCTTAACTGTAGAGAGAAAGTGTTGCAGAATAAGGTAATTAATTAGGTGAAGGTTTTATAGAAAAACCATATGTTTGAAGAGGCAATGTGGGAATCTGAAAATGCTATGTGGGATAAATACCCCCACTTATTTTGATAAGTGAATAAAATTGCGAGGACAAAATTCGAAAAAGGGGGGAAGGATGTAACATCCCAGGTAAATAAAGAATAATACATTTTCATATTTATTAATATTTTTGAATTAAATATTAATTTTAATTTAAATGGGTTTCTATTTTTGATAGCGTACCCAATACGCAACAACGAGTTTCTTTTAAATCTTACACTGCACACTAATTATATAATAATATTATTTTAAATGGTAGTTAACACATAGCCGTTGTATTGGTGGGAATGAATAGAAATAACTAAAATATGATTTTATATGTTTTTCAAATGTTTTTACATTTATCCAATAAAAGATAAAGTCTTAAAATTGGAAAAGAATTCAATTTTAGGTATAGATACTCTAATATTCACTAAAAGGTCGATTTACCACCTTTTGATGGAGAAACCTCTTTAAAAATAGATTTGGACACTATTATACTTTCTACTGGACCAAATAAGATCCTTCTTTAGAATCGTGACACCAAAATTTACTTTGTGTATGTTTTTGTTATTTTTCTGGTAAAGTTCATTTTTAATGAATAAGTGAAAAATGTTGTATTTTAATTAGAAAACTCATTTTAATATAATATATTTATAAGATTAGATTACCTTTTTAATTGGTTTTAAAGTGAAATTAGAATATATTTTTACCATTTAATCCAATGGTGGTCATTGGAATTAATTTCACATTGAAATTGGACTTAAACTAGTGTCAATCTTCTGATATATATTGTTTCTTAAAACACACTATTTGTTTTGACAACGAGAATTAATTATTAAATTAATTAATGCAAATTATATGATTTGAATTTTTTAAAATAGAAATCATGTTTTAATTTGGAATATCAGATATAGCTTAGGGTGAATTTTTGGTATTTTCCTGAAAAACATCAATTTTTAATGAATAGTGAAACTACTAAGTGGTAGTAAAAAAAACAGAATTTTTCATTTAAACGAAATTTTACCACATATATGAGTTGAATTTAAAACATATGACATACATGGTTGTCATTAGTTAGTAAAATGTGGTCTAATGGGATGAAAAATAATTTTTTGTTGAATAGTAACTTTTATGTTTTATTAATTGCGATTAAAGGTAATTAGTGTAATTTAAGGTAAAAATAATGTTATAATAATATGAAATCATCTTGACATGTGTCCCACACTTATTGGATGGGTCATGGACGAGCAAGTCAATTCATGGGTCAAATTTTGGGACCCCATGGAGCCACTTGGGTAAGATGATGACATTAATACCTTCTATTTAAAGTAAAAATAAAAATGTCACAAATATGTATTGTTTTAATAAAAAAAATTTTACATGGGGTTATATAATTGATATATTTAACTATAAATATTCATTAAAAATATAAAAAGATTTCCTAAAACATGGTAATTTTTTTTATAATTTTAAGACATCATATAAATAAAATTATTTATGACACAATGATGATGATGTGTTTACGTCATTACTGAATTATTTAAATAAATAAAAAGATAATGTTTAATATAATATCCAAAAATTTTCAAATTCTTGTTGGATGATTTTATTTCGAACATGGGAAACCTTATATTTGAATTTAAAATTTTTTGGACTTTTAGAAACCGAATAACATTATATAATAAAATAATAGTTTCATGATTTCCAAAAGATCCACTCCTCTCTCTTATAAAAACACCCCACTTCCTACCCATTTCACACACTTCTCAAGCCCTTTGGCTCGTCCAAAATCGACCCAAATAAGCTCCCAATATCCCTCTATTCATTCTAGAAGCCTTAACTTAGGCAGAAAGCTCTTCAAAAAACCCTTTTGGTCAAACCAAGGGGAGTTACCCGATTTAAAGGAGATAAATGAACGACTGAGTCATGTCGTACACAAGGTAAGAGACTGCATCTCAATATCCTTTCATTGTGGATTATTTTGTTTTATACTCAAATTTATTTTATACGGTGTATAAACCCCTTTGAATTTTACTTTTATTCAAAAGAAAATTTTTCTCAATGAAGCGTTTTACTAAATGACAAAAAGTATGTTTCTTTTTAACATACACGGTGACAAAGACCTTTTCGCCGCCGTGAGTACTACTTGATCTTTGGCTTCTTTAAGAAGACAAAAATCTTAAAAAAAATACCATCTACTATTTTATGTATTTTTGTATTTAAAATGGTTTTGATAATGGAATTTTTATGTCAATATATTTAAGTGATATATTGTGATTGAAATGTGGAAATGTTTTCATTCCATTATATCTGTTTTATATCTTATGATTTTATAATGGTACTTGGAAATTTGATGGGTGGTCATGTAACACCCCAGGTAAATAAAGAATATGACATTTTTATATTTATCCATATTTGTGAATAAATTATTAATATGACTTTAAAGGGGACGCTATGCTCGATGGCGTACCCAACACGCAACAACGAGTTTCTTAGGAATCTTACGTTGCACTCTAATAATAAAATAATATTATTTTAAATGGTAGTTAACATGTAGCCGTTGTATTGGCGGGAATGGATATAAATAACTAAAATATTATTATATATGTTTTTTTAATGTTTTTACATTTATCCAATAAAAGATAAAGGCATAAAATACGGAAATAATTCGATTTTAGGCGTATATGCCCTAGTTTTCACTAAAGGTTCACTTATCGCCTTTTGATGGAGAACCGTCATTAAATATAGTTTTGTTCACTGTTATACATCCTTTTGGACCAAATAAAACTCTTCTTAAGAATTGGGACATCAAAATGTACTTTGTGCAAATTTTTGGTATCTTTCCGATAAAGTTCATTTTTTTAATGAATAGTGTAAAATGTTGTCTTTTAATTCAAAACCACTTTTTAATCTAATTTATTTATATGATTAGATTATCTTTTGAATTGGTTTTAAAGTGAAATTAGAATATATTTTTACCATTTAATCCAATAGTGGTCGTTGGAATTAATTTCACTTTGAAATCAGACTTAAACTAGTGTCAATCTTTTGATACTTATTGTTTCATAAAAACACGCTATTTGCTCTGACAGTGGGAATTAATTATTAAATTAATTAATGTGACTTATATGTTTTGAATTTTTTAAAATGGACTTCATTTTTGAATTCTGAATATCAAATATAGCTTAGGGTGAATTTTTGGGATTTTTCTGAAAAACTTCAATTTTTGATGAATAGTGAAACGACTAAGTGGTACTTATAAAAACTGATTTTTCCATTTAAATGAAATTTTGTCATCTTTGTGTTTTGAATTTCAAAAATCCGACATACATGGATGTCATTAAGAAGTAAAATGTGGTTCAATGGGATAAAAATAATTTTTTGGTGAATAGTAACTTATTAAGTTTTTAATCACGATTAGAGGTAATTAGTGTAGTTTAAGGTAAAAATAATGTTTTAATAATATGAAATGAACTTGACACATGTCCTAACCTCATTGGATGTGTCATTACCGACTAAGAAAACCCATAGGTCAACTTAGGGACCCCATGAATCCACTTTGGTTGGAAAAGGACATTAATATCTTTTTATTTAAAGTTAAAGTAAAAATGAGACAAACATGAAATGTTTTACAAAAACAATTTTTACATGGGGTTATACAAATCATATGTTTGACTATAAATATTCATTGGAAAGATACAAAGATTTCCTACATCATAGTAGTTTTTTTATAATTTTTAGACATTAAATAAATTAATTTATTTATGACATCATGATGATGCAGCGATGACCTCATTATTTAACGATTTAAATAAAATGGAAGGATAATGTAATATCTAAGCCCTAAACATGTCAAAAACCTATTGGATGAGTTTATTTCGAACCCTTATCACCTTAACCTCGAAACAAATCAATGTGGGACCTCTTAAATCCGAATACCATTTTAAAATAAAGTGACTTTTCTTTACCTTCCAAGAGCGCCCCTCCTCTCCTCTTATAAAAGGCCCCCACCTCTACCTCCTTACCCACACTCCCAAAGACTTTGGCTCGGCCAACCTCTACCAATTTTGTCTCTACACTTCCATATATTACTCCTTGATGCCTCAATTTTGTAATAAGCCTTCCCAAGGAATCCTTTGAGCTCAAACCAAAGGGAGTTACCCGATTTTAAGGTAATGTCTTTACTGGAGTCCTTGTGTTTTATTTTGCTTCTCCAACCCCATAAACTCTTTTTATTCATTTCTTTTGTAACAAATACAGTATCATCAATATACTAGGATGTTTTTATAAGAAGTATTCGTGCTAAAATTTCACACACCTACATCTAATGGTTAAAGAACTTACTGTTTCTGTGGATGGTGAATTTCTGCCTCCCGAAACGATGATTGTTCAACATTCTTATAACACCTTCAAAGGTGGCCATTAAGATGACACTATATTTATATATGATATATAATATGTTTATGTTTTCCTTAAGCTTCTGCATTTTTCATTTTTGGCATACCTTTATGGTCTCCATTATGGGTAATCGCGATATCTTCATTTAAGGAAGTGCAGACTACCACCCCCTCAAAGTGATGTGATTCGTTAATGCCATATGTGGGACGTATAAAGGATGGATTTAAAGTTATTATATTTGATGTTATACTGGAATTATAATATACCTCTATACCATTATTATTACATTCCATAAAAATATGAAATAGAAATGAAAGTAGCGTTCATGCGTACGTACGGCTTACCGTCTCCATGAACGATGCATTTCATTTCTTATCCCCAAATGTAATGTACTACTATACGTACATGTATATAATGGATATATATGATGAATGATACATCTAAATGATGAATATAATTCTGGAATTAAAATATACATACCTCCCATTTAGTTTTAATTCCATTAATATGACATAGAAATGAATGTAGCGTTCATGCGTACGTACGACTTACCATCTCCATGAACGGTGCATTTCATTTATTACCTATAAATGATTATGTAATATTATAAATACATGTATATTATGGACATATATGATATATATGATATCCAAATCATGAATTTAATTCTGTATATAATGAACATTTGACCACACGAACAACATGTAATTGTAAGAAGTCCACTTTCGACTAAAGAACCAGATATCGACACAACAAACCTTATTAACATAAATGATTACATAATGTTTATAACATGGCAATAAGTGATCTAAAAGGAATAATTATCTAGAAAAAGTTTCTTAGTAAAGTGGAAATTAACTCAATTTTATTATTCAGGACATTAAAGAACGATCGAGTCAAGTCGGACCCGAGGTAAGGGATCCTACTCCACTCTTTCTTTTTAAGTACACTCTTTGATGTCATTCCTTTTAAAGCTCATATTTCTTGTTATTGGGATATTATTTTATACTAATCTTACTGTAATTTTTATGTTCATGTGATGAGAGACCCTATTCTCTCTCATCAATCCATTTTGGATGTTTTGAGTGGTGCCGTTAGGCTGCCGAATTTTCGTAAGAGATCTAACATCTCTCTTTCTCTTTAAGTACTCTCATTTATGTCCCTTCTTTTAAGATCCTCTTTGTTATGATGGGGGATGTTATTTTATATTCCTCTTACTATAAATTTTATTTTAATGTGATGAGATACCCTATTTTATCTCATCAATCCATTTTCGGAAGTTTTATGTGGCGCCGTTAGGCTGCCGAGTTTTCGTAAGGGATTTTTCATCTCACTTTTATTCCCGTGAGATTTATGCTACATTTTCCACAATTTCCTTTGAGTGGTGTATGTACTTCCCATTATTCTACTCTTTGTGTAATATAATTTCATTTATGAGTATTTACATTAATAATTTATTGTCCTTCTTTCATGGGGTGTATGTTTTGAAAGATACCCAAGTCGGTAAGGGAACCTTTCACACTCCTCTTTTTTAAAAGACTTATTTTGTTGGGTCTTTTAATCTACATATTGTTATGTTGGGATATGTTCTCATATATCCTTATTGATGTAAATTTTATGTCCAAGTGATGAGATACACATTTTATCTCTCATCAACTCATTTTGATGTGACGCCGTTAGGCTGTCAAGGGAACTTCTTAACCCAATTTCGATTTCTTTGGCTTCAACATGTAGTTATTGAATATGTCATCCTTTGAATATGTGTGAATGACCTTTGATTATTTTACACTTAATATCCACTTATATTTGGTGTATTCGTTTTTCACACATAATTATTTAATTGATTTATCCTTAAACCAAGGATACCGTCTTTGTATGGGAATTCGTCTCAATCTCCTTTCATTGAGGCATATTTTATTTTATACACAACTTTCTTTTATACTGTGTATAAACCCCTTTGAAATTTACGTTTATCCAAAAGGAATCTTTTTTATATGAAGCATTTTACAAAATGACAAAAGGGAATGTTTTTGTCGTACGTATGCGGCGACAATGACTTCTCCGCCGCCGTGACCATTATTTGAGTTTCGGCTTCCTCTACAAGCCATACATTCTTTTTATAAGAAAAATAAATACCATGTTTTACTTTTCTTTTATTTTGGTATTGAAAATGGTTTTCATAATGTTTTTATATCAATGTGTTGTATTGATATCTTGTGATTGAATGGTGGAAATGTTATGTTTCCTTTATGCATGTTTTATGTGATACGATTATGTTGAGGTTCTTGGGAATTATTATGAATACGGGTGGTTCCATGATAAACTAAGGGCAGGTGAGCTCGATATATCTCTCCAATGCATTGGGTAACGCGAAGGAGTGAAACGTTAAGGTTTCTCTGAAGAGATTTAGGGAATATACTGTGATGGGTATTCCAAACGTAACCAAGAGGGTTACTCCCTATGTAAGAATGTTATGAATGCCTCAAGTTACCTTGTATGTCTTATGATTTCTATGATTTATTCATGATTTGAGGAGGTATGTTAAAGTTCCAATGTTTTATGGGTAATGTAGGATTTCATTCTTATGTATATATGAACTCTTGTTTCCTTTCCATATTTTTATAACCCTTACTGAGCTTTTTATGCTCACCCCAAGTTTTTGAAATGTTTTTCACAGGTCAAGGGAAAGGTATATGATGGGATTATAGTGTCAAGGATGTGTCAAGAAAGAATCCATGTTTTATTCTAAATATGTTTCCGTTGATCGGAAGAATGAATACTGTCTTTTATGTAACCACTTTGTTTAAATATGGAATGTAATGCTAGTTTCATGATCTAATTCTCTAAAACTCTAAACCTGAAAATATGCTCAATGTGTAATCTTGTAATAACTCAAGATTAAGTAAGGTTTAAGGCTGGGGCATTATAGTTGGTATCAGAGGTCGGTTTAGACAACTTTAGGGATTAGGAGTTCTTGTGAGACACATGATTAGTCCCTATATCTATTATTTCAGTTAAATAATTGTTTTATATTTTTTTTCAGGTCAAGTAAAGTCGGTTACGAATGGAAGGAGAAGGATCTCAAATGACATTCCTATCTCTTCCTGATGACATGCTTGCAATAATTATTGCAAAATCATCTTCGGATGATTTTGAATCTTTTTCTAGCATACAACTCACTTGCAAGAAGTTGTTTGAGATATCAAACACCTCCACTATACCTCGTTATCATCGTGGATCATGGGTTGTTTTTAGACAAATACTATTTTCAAAATATTCTCATATTTTGAAGAAAGGTAAATATTATCAAGGTATTTTCAAATATTTTACCTTATCACAGGAATTTGAAGTATATTATGATTTTAGAAATGGTGCTGAGGAAGGAGACCCTTGCACAACCTATTTATATTTGATTTTAAAATATATTCTCACATCACATAATTATGGTATTTTAAAAGGACCAATAATAGAAAGTTTCAACTCAATTTTGGTTCGACTATTTTATAGAAATCATGTTTTATCAGATGTTTTGGAATTATATGTCATACATGATTATTTTACAAAACTGTTCTTCTGTGAACACCCATATGACCCATGTTGTACCAGGTGTATTTGGATGGAGGATGCAAATGATTTTGAAGGATCTCTAAATCATTGTTGTAATGCATGGGACTTCTACCTACGTGAGCAAGATGACGATGAAACCGAGTGGACACTATGATCAAGGTATGATGTTATTCATTTTGGGAATCGTTTTATTTTATCTTATGGTGGTGAAATAAGACTTCAAGAATTAAGATGTTGAGATCGTAACGAATTCGGATGAAAATTAAAGGTATAAGGAAACGATTGAGGTTAAAACATGTTAGGGTTATTTTTGGAGTTTTATAAAAAGGACAACATGCAGACCGTGTGACAACCCGTCGCGTCGGACAAAGCTGCGGGAATCGAACCCACAACCAAAGTGCAACTGATATTTATCGCCTACCACTGGACTACGTGAATTCCCTGGTTAGTTGGACTGATTCTTTTTAGTTATATTATTTTATGAATTAATAGTAAGTAGATTTTGGGTTATTTATGAAAATTATTAACCTATCATGGAGGATATGTGATTAGGTTAATTACTTTTCAATACGAGACTTTAGGAGAACCTAATGTTGTTTGGAGATAAATGTTACAATTTAACTTGGAAGACTATGTGACTAAATCCTTCTAATATTTGGGTTTCAATCTTAGATTGGTTTACTTTGAAGAATTTTATAGACAAATTGTTTATCGGATGGTCCTCGTTGAACTTTGGGTTTTGTTGGACAAATTTTGGAGATTAAGCATAGATATTCTTTTTATAAAGGGTTATCCTTTTATGGATTATCTGATCTTGTACTAACCTTTTTGGTTTCAGTTTTGGTTAAGGTTTGAAGACATGGGAAATGTATAGTTCTTTTTTTGTGGATTAGGTTCTCCTCTAGAAGTTGTTTATAGTACTCTTAATGTGAACAAGTTTTCCTAAATACTCGTCTTTTGGAGCAAGTATGAGTCTGCGTAAGAAATCTAGTAAAAGTTGAAAGTCAACATGACAAGTAAGTATGTTTCCTTATGTTTTAGTTAAGCTCAAAAATAAATTCCTCAATAAAAAGTAACTTAAAACAAAAATTTTGTCTATTAACTTTTCCTACTGGGGAACCCAACACCGTTTAACCCATCACATGTTTGTGATTTTCTTATTGTTAACTTTCTCTTAAACATGTTTTCTATCACTCTCCATCAGAACATGACCATATGTTTTCTCCTCCATGTCCATGTTTTCCTACATGGAATCCTAGTATGGGTTAACTCGGGTGACCTCTGTACTTATCTTCCTTTATTTCAAAGTGATTGTTTTACCGACTCTTGTTCTGATGTGGGACTTTCAAGGATGTTTCCAAGCTTAATTTTAAAAATTATGAGGACGCAATTCTCAAAAGGGGGGAAGGATGTAACACCCCAGGTAAATAAAGAATATGACATTTTCATATTTATCTATATTTGTGAATAAATTATTAATATGACTTTAAAGGGGACGCTATGCTTGATGGCGTACCCAACACGCAACAACGAGTTTCCTGGGAATCTTACGTTGCACTCTAATAATAAAATAATATTATTTTAAATGGTAGTTAACATGTAGCCATTATATTGGCGGGAATGGATAGAAATAACTAAGATATTATTATATAAGTTTTTTAATGTTTTTACATTTATCCAATAAAAGATAAAGGCATAAAATATGGAAATAATTCGATTTTAAGCGTATATGCCCTAGTTTTCACTAAAGGTTCACTTATCTCCTTTTGATGGATAACCGTCATTAAATATAGTTTTGTTCACTCTTATACATCCTTTTGGACCAAATAAAACTCTTCTTAAGAATTGGGACATCAAAATTTACTTTGTGTAAATTTTTGGTATCTTTCCGATAAAGTTCATTTTTTTAATGAATAGTGTAAAATGTTGTATTTTAATTCAAACCCACTTTTTAATATAATTTGTTTATATGATTAGATTATCTTTTTAGTTGGTTTTAAAGTTAAATTAGAATATATTTTAACAATTTAATCCAATAGTGGTCGTTGGAATTAATTTCACTTTGAAATCATACTTAAACTAGTGTCAATCTTTTGATACTTATTGTTTCATAAAAACACGCTATTTTCTCTGACAGCGGGAATTAATTATTAAATTAATTAATTTTACTTATATGTTTTGAATTTTTTAAAATGTTCTTCAATTTTTAATTTGGAATATCAAATATATCTTAGGGTGAATTTTTGGGATTTTTCCGAAAAACTTCAATTTTTGATGAATAGTGAAACCACTAAGTGGTACTTATAAAAACTGATTTTTTCGTTTAAATGAAATTTTGCCATATTTGTGTTTTGAATTTAAAAAATCTGACATAAATGGTTTTCATTAAGAAGTAAAATGTGGTTCAATGGGATAAAAATAATTTTTTGGTGAATAGTAACTTATTAAGTTTTTAATCACGATTAGAGGTAATTAGTGTAGTTTAAGGTACAAATAATGTTTTAATAATATGAAATGAACTTGAAACATGTCCTAAAATAATTTTATGTGTCATGGCCAACCAAGACAACCCATTGGTAAACTTGGGGACCCCATGAAGCCACTTTGGTAGGAAAATGTCATTAATATCTTTTTATTTAAAGTTAAAGTAAAAATGAGACAAACATGAAATATTTTACTAAAACAATTTTGACATGGGGTTATACAAATCCGATTTTTGACTATAAATATTCATTGGAAAGATAAAACTATTTCCTACATCATAGTATTTTTTTCATAATTTTTAGACATTAAATAAATTAAATTATTTATGACATCATGATGATGCAGCGATGACCTCATTATTTAACGATTTAAATAAAATGGAAGGATAATGTAATATCTAAGACCTAAACATGTCCAAAACCTATTGGATGAGTGTATTTAGAACCCTTACCACCTTATCCTAGAAAAAAATCAATATGGGACCTCTTAAATATGAATACCATTTTAAAATAAAGTGACTTTTCTTTACCTCCCAAGAGTGCCCATCCTCTCCTCTTATAAAAGGCCCCACCTCTACCTCCTTACCCACACTTCCAAAGCCTTTGACTTGGACAAACTCTGCCCATTTTGTCTCTCCACTTCCCCCTCTTACTCCTTGAAGCCTCAATTTGGGCAGAAGTCTCCCCAAGGAAGCCTTTGATCTCAAACCAAAGGGAGTTACCCAATTTTAAGGTAATGTCTTCACTTGAGTCCTTTTGTTTTATTTTGCTTCTCCAACCACCTAAACTCTTTTTATTCATTTATTTTGTAAAAAATCCAGTATCATCAATATACTAGGATGTTGTTATAATAAGGATTCGTGCTACACTTTCACACACCTACAACTAATGGTTAAAGAACATACTGTTTCTGTGGATGGAGAATTTCTGCCTCCCGAAACGATGATTTTTCAACATTCTTCTAACATCTTCAAAGGTGGCCATTAATATGAAAATATATTTATATATGATATATAATATTTTTATGTTTTCTTTAAGCTTCTGTATTTTTCATTTTGGGCATACCTTTATGGTTTCCATTATGGGTAAACGCGATATCTTCATTTAAGGAAGTGCGGACCACCGCCCCCTCAAAGTAATGTGATTCGTTAATGCCATATGTGGGATGTATAAAAGATGGATTTAAAGTTATTATATATGATGTTATACTGGAATTATAATATACATCTATATCATTATTATTCCATTCCATAAAAATATGAAATATAAATGAAATTAGCGTTCATGCATACGTACGGCTTATCGTCTCCATGAACGGTGCATTTCATTTCTTATCCCAAAATGTAATGTACTATTATATGTACATGTATATAATGGATATATATGATGAATGATAAATCTAAATTATGAATATAATTCTGGAATTAAAATATACATACCTCTCATTTAGTTTTAATTCCATTAATATGACATAGAAATCAAAGCAGAATTCATGCGTATGTACGGCTTACCGTCTCCATGAACGGTGCATTTCATTTATTACCTCTAAATGATTATGTAATATTATCAATACATGTATATTCTGGGTATATATGATATATATGATATAGAAATCATTAATGTAATTCTGGATATAATGAACATTTGACCACACAAACAACATGTAATTGTAAGAAGTCCACTTTCGACTAAAGAACCAAATATCGACAAAACAAACATTATTAACTTAAATGATTACATAATGTTTATAACATGGCAATAAGTGATATAAAAGGAATAATTAACTAGAAAAATGTGCTTAATAAAGTGGAAATTAACTCAAGTTTATTATTCAGGACGTTAAAGAACGATCGAGTCAAGTCGGACCCGAGGTAAGGGATCCTACTCCACTCTTTCTTTTTAAGTACACTCTTTGATGCCATTCCTTTTAAAGCACATATTTCTTGTTATTGGGATATTATTTTATACTACTCTTACTTTAATTTTTATGTTCATGTGATGAGAGACCCTATTCTCTCTCATCAATCCATTTTGGAAGTTTTGAGTGGCGCCGTTAGGATGCTGGATTTTCGTAAGAGATCTAACATCTCTCTTTCTCTTTAAGTACTCTCCTTTATGTCACTTCTTTTAAGCTCCTATTTTTTATGATGGGGGGTGTTATTTTATATTCCTCTTTCTGTACATTTTAATGTAATGTGATGATATACCCTATTTGATCTCATCAATCCAGTTTCTGAAGTTTTATGTGGCGCCGTTAGGCTTCCGAGTTTTCGTAAGGGATTTTTCATCTCACTTTTATTCCCGTGAGATTTATGCTAAATTTTCCACAATTTACTTTGAGTGGTGTATGTACTGACAATTATTCTACTCTTTGTGTAATATACTTTCGTTTATGAGTATTTAAATCAATGATTTATTGTCCTTCTTTCATGGGGTGTATGTTTTGAAAGATACCCAAGTCGGTAAGGGAACCTTTCACCCTCCTCTTTTTTAAAAGACTTCTTTTGTTGGGACTTTTAATCTATATATTGTTATGTTGGGATATGTTCTCATATATTTTTATTGATGTAAATGTTATGTCCAAGTGATGAGATAAACTTTTTATCTCTCGTCAACTCATTTTGATGTGACGCCGTTAGGCTGTCAAGGGAACTTCTTAACCCAATTTCGATTTCTTTGGGTTCAATATGTAGTTATTGAATATGTCATCCTTTGAATATGTGTGAATGACCTTTGATTATTTTACACTTAATATCCACTTATATTTTGTGTATTCGTTTGTCACACATAATTATGTAATTGATTTATCCTTAAACCAAGGATACCATCTTTGTATGGGACTTCGTCTCAATCTCCTTTCATTGAGGCATATTTTATTTTATACACAAATTTCTTTTATACGGTGTATAAACCCCTTTGACTTTTATGTTTATCCAAAAGGAATCTTTTTTATACGAAGAATTTTACAAAATGACAAAAGGGAATGTTTTTGTCGTACGTATGCGGCGACGACAACTTCTCTACCACCGTGACCATTATTTGAGTTTTGTCTTCCTCTACAAGCCATACCTTCTTTTTATAAGAAAAATAAATACCATGTTTTACTTTTCTTTTATTTTGGTATTGAAAATGGTTTTCATAATGTTTTTATATCAATGTGTTGTATTTATATCTTGTGATTGAATGGTGGAAATGTTATGTTTCCTTTATGCATGTTTTATGTGATACGATTATGTTGAGGTTCTTGGAAATTATTATGAAGAAGGGTGGTTCCGTGATAAACTAAGGGCGGGTAAGCCCGATATAGATCTCTAATTCATTGGGTAACGCGAAGGAGTGAAACGTTAAGGTTTCTACGAAGAGATTTAGGGAATATACTGTGATGGGTATTCCAAACGTAACCAAGAGGGTTACTCCCTACGTAAGAATGTTATGAATGACTCAAGTTACCTTGTATGTCTTATGATTTCTATGATTTATTCATGATTTGATGAGGTATGTTAAAGTGCCAATGTTTTATGGGTAATGTATGATTTAATTCTTATGTATATATGAACTCATGTTTCCTTTCCATATTTTTATAACCCTTATTGAGCTTTTTATTCTCATCCCAAGTTTTTGAAATGTTTTTCACAGGTCAAGGGAAAGGTACATGATGGGATAATAGTGTCAAGGATGTGTCAAGAAAGAATCCATGTTTTATTCTAAATATGTTTCTGTTGATGGGATGAATGAATACTGTCTTTTATGTAACCACTTTGTTTAAATGTGGAATGTAATTCTAGTTTCATGATCTAATTCTCTAAAACTCTAAACCTGAAAAGATCCTCAATGTGTAATCTTGTAAAAACTCAAGATTAAGTAAGGTTTAAGGCTAGGGCCTTATAGGTTACGTGATAAAAAAAATGATGGGTGGTTTCGTGAATACCAGGATGGGTGGTTACGTTATAGCCTCCAATGAATTGGGTATGGAAGTCGTCCGTATTGCTATTCCATTTACTGATATGTGTGGAAGTTGACCGTATGGTTATTACATTTATGTATGTTTATGTCCCATGTTACCTTTATATGTTATGTGTTCTTTATATGGGTTTTATGGTAATATTTTTGTTACAAAAGTGTATGCAATGATCTTTTATTCATTGAAGAGTATTTACTACTTCATAAAGGTGAAAAGTATAACGTTAATAAAGTATTGATGGTTTGCTTGATGTTTTGAAGAAAACTAACAGTTTTCCTTCTTTGTTTATTCCTTACTGAGCTTTTTATGCTCTCCCCATGTTTTTGAAATTTTTTTTCGTAGGAAATAATTTGGATTAGGGTCAAGTATGGGATCAAGGAAAGTTCATGCTATCTTAAACATGGAACTAAACATGACTCTTTTTTTCAAGAGTTCATGTTTTGTAAAAAAATGGAAACTCTGTAGAAGTGTCTACTTCGTAATATTTTGAGATGTAATAGTTATGTCCTAATTCTCTAAAACTATAAACCTAAAAATTTCCTAAATGTGAATTTTTTATTTAATTCAATATTAAGTAAGGTTTAAGTCCAGGTCCTTATATACACACATTTAGAACATTGGTTGTGGGTTCAAAATACACAGCCTTACTTTATGTGATGGGTTAAAAAAGGCCTACATGTTATCCATTTCTAAAAATATATAATTTATTATATAAAAATAAATTTAAATTTCAGAGAGAAAATTGTATCCTAAATGGTTATCTCATACCTTTCATATTTCATAAAAAAACACATAATTACCTCAAACTCTATGATCATATAAACTATAAAGGTTTCCAAAAAATTTAATCCAATATACAAAAAATTTAAAAGAATTCCTCCTCAATTAAGCCTTATAATATCATAAACATAAGGGTTACAGATACCCCAAACATTTATCCAACCCCATGTATTATCTCCCAGAATATTATGGAAATACCACTATATAATCATTCAATAAATATAAAAATAATATTTGTTATTCCATAATTATTATATAGAATATATTCTTATGATTTATCAATGTCACTTTGAGTGTAATTGTATCCTAAAATCCAGACATTAGGTTCTTCCTTTATGATATTGATGTCCTCTTAATCTTTCAACATGTAATACAAATATCAAGAATATAAATCATCTTATCATTGTTGTAATTCATATTTAATAATTACATGTATGAGTTCAGAAGTTTAAAGTAAATATGTTAAATAATATGATCCACAGAAATTTTGGAGAAAGTAAAATGTGTTGGAAGGATCAAATAGCTTCTTTCATGTGATTTGGTTACTCAAAAATCATTCAATAACATATGAAGAATCTTTTTCGAAGATAGTAATGATTAAATACACAAACATGTATCTATGAAACTGAACATATCATCAATATTAAAATTAAAAACCCATTATGGTATTAATAACTATTAGGATTATCTCATATGAAGATATCATATTCTCTAATATTGTCTAAACCATTTATTGATAAAAACTATATAAAACTAACCTTAATTATGAAATACTATTTAGTTTTATTCATTTAAATTACATTCCATTACATTGAGGATTTTTTTAGTTTATATATTTTTTTAATTATATAATAATTCATAAATAAAATCCCACATTCAAACAAAGTGGATAATATAAAATTGTATCCATTTTTTCCAATGTAATTTTTTAAATAAAATAGGGTTTACATTCATGAAAAATGTTTATTACATTAAACATGAGTATATTGTTTCTATTAACCATCCTTATAACATTTTAAGTACATTTGAAAACATGGAATGAGCACCAAAATATTTTCAAGGAACACTAAGGAATGAAATTGTAAGTCTAGTGAAAACATGAAAAACCATTAAAACCATTTCATAAAAAACTCAATAGCATGAATAGAAAAATAATGAAAGTGCATTGGGAAATAATTAACATATAAATATTAAATCCAACCATAAAAATGGAATAACCTTAATATCATATAACATATCTGGAGTACTGAATGCATTGGAGAGATATAATGGGGCATGCAGGTCATATCTTGAGTTATAATGGGGCTCAAATATCTTAATCTATAATGTGGATAATCCCATAATATATTTAGATAAATCAATACAAACCCATAATAATAAATTTACATGGAACTTATCATTAATAAAAACCTTAAAAATTAATTAATCTTCTGAGAGAAACACTTTTAGATAGAAAAATACCATTTTTTGTAAAAATATTATTCCAAATATAAAAACCGCCCACATAATAATAAGGTCATATTAATAGAAAATAACATTGAAAAATTATAAATAAAAAATTAATATAATAAATAATCTTAAAATATGTATAAACAAATAATGCTATGTAATTCAAAAAAACAAAACACTTGACTTTTGTAATAAATATTTGAAAAGGGAACATTAAATTATGGGGTGTAAATGAAAGTCCCTTACCATAAGTCAAAATCATCATGTTCTATATTTATATAATATAATAATAAAAATGGTTAATTATTTAATTGTTTTATAATCTATTTAATGTTTATTACTCTTTTTATATCACTCATTACCATGTTATAAAAATTACATATTTCTTTATGTTCACATCGAACATTTTTTCAATATTTGATATCGGAGTCCAAAATGAATTTGGTATGATGATAATAGTCAAAGTGGTAATTAATATATATTATATAAAATAAAATTTATTATATAATTATACATTATATAGATAAATTATACTTTTAAATCTATCCAATACATATATATATGAAAAATTAATTATGTTAAAATAACTGAGATAATAATTCATACGTATACATTAGCAATGTTTCCATTTTACAATGATCATTATGTAAAGAAATTAAGTATTATTTTAACCTTATATAATGAAAATAATATATTTTTTATCATATTAATCATTTATATATTCTTATATGTACCGTCCCTTTGATGTTATGATGAAAAAAGAATCACATCATTTTGTGGAGATGATAGTTCACACGTACGCACAATTGATGTAATTATGGTAATGTGAATTGAAATGAAATAATTTAAATGATATATTGTTATTATATAATGAGATAAATATCATAAATATCACATATAAATATAAATTACATCATTATAACCATTCTTTACTATTAGTGATGGAAAATGATTTATATCATTTCACGTAGTGTTATTCCTCCGACACAAGGGAAATTAATTATTTTATCATTTCATGGAAGTGGATATGGATATAGGAGAGGATATTAGTATAAAAACAAATAATTATATTGAAAATACTTGATTTATTAATTAACCAATGTGGAAAAATATTTTAAGTGGAAGAAAAAATAAAACAAAACTATTAAATTAAATCTCTACCATTTCTGGAGAAAATATCCTTTGATTAATACCTCAACACCTATATGTTTAGTGTTATTGATAAAATGAGAAAAATATAGTGTTTTTAGGGATTATATAAAGGTATTTGGGATTATATTTGTGGATATAAATAAGCTTTTAGGTGTAAATACAATGGAATAATGGGTTCCCTTTTTCTCGGGAGGGGAGGAAGACTCTTGGAATCATTAAAAATATTAAATTAATATATATTAGGTTTATATTATATATGGATAAAAAGAAAATTAATTATAATATAGGGTTTTTATGGGTAGAAATAAATTCATCCAATGATATTTATAAAGGTTTTTATTATTTTTTTGTAATTTTTATCTTTTTGTATTAACTCTCATTTTACCATTTTAATTATTACTGTGATATCATGTTATTTACAAATTGAGGGTTAATATGATTATAAGAGAATTTAAAATAACCAAGAAAAGATTAATTTATGTAAAATTATTCCTTATCCCAATAATTTGGATGAATTTTACATTTTTTCACTTTTATATCATTCAATAATATATTATTTATTTTGAAATATTAGTAGAGTCTATTTTGACACTATTCATTAATTAGTTTTTTAAAAATCTCATTAATACAATATATATTCAAAAATAGTATTTTAACATATAAAAAACATTAAAGGGTAACCAAAAAGTTATTTTATGACATTAATTCACTGAAAATAAATTTATTTTAATAATTTTAATATCATGTATTTGATATCTACATTAATTAAAAAATTAGTACATCATTTTTATGTAAGCTTTTAATTTAATAGTTTATTATGTAAAATTTAAAAATATATTATTATTGTGAAGAAAAATAAATTATCTTTCAAAATTATACATATAGAATAACATACCCATTTTATAACCCCATAATAAAAATATTTCACTTGTTAAAAATAAATGAATGAAAAAATTGAATTTTAATTGAATAGAATACAAAAAAATATTAAAGAAATCCATATGTTACCATGTTCTAAAAAATATGTAAAAGGATTATTTTGGTATAATAAAACTCATACCATATAATTAGAACAAGTGTTAGGGTAATTTTTTAATATTTTTAATATTATTTTTACCCTTAATTACCTAATTTACTGATCACTATGGTAATAAAAAACTACAAATATAATTTTAATATTTTCCAAAAATAAAAGATTACTTTAAAGTAAATTTCAATTTTTTTATTCCAAATATTGAATCCATTTTCAAATATTTAATACATTTAAGTGGTTATAATTAATTTAAAATTAATCCAATTGTCAAATCTGTAAAATGTGTTTTTTAAAGTAAAAATGTTCAAATGTTGACAATGTTTATATGTCAAATTTAAATGTGATATTGATTTAATTAACCTAAATTGATTTAAATAAAATAAAAATTACTTAATTATACATTATAACAAACTAAAAATTATATTTTACACTATAAATCAGCTAGACAAAAAAACCATTTTCAATTAAAATGTAGTAATTTTTTATTATTCATCAAGAAATTAATCTTCTTAGAAAAATTAAAAAAATTAAATGAAATATAATTGTTATATTACCCATTAATATAAGAATTTTGTTTTTTAATATATAGTTTATAAAAGGGTCTAAATCTATTTTGAAAATATACAACATCAAAAGGATCCTAACCATCATTTTTAGATAAAATACTTCTTTTATGCGTAATATAGTATTTGTTATTATATCATTTATTGAAAACACATGACATTATTATTAATCATTATAATGAATATATAATATATATTTTGAATTAATAAACCAAATAATAGAAATTTTTTTACATATTTTTATAAAACACACTTGTGCACATTTAAATAGTTTTCACAAAAAATGTCATTTTATTTTCAAAAAATGTTTTATTTTCATTTATAATCATTTGATGATTAAATGATAAATTATAAATACATGTGTAAACCATATTATTATTTAATTAATTTAATATTTTCCATTTCTGACATTATAATGTATTTCTTATAACTGCAACATTTAAATAATAATATTTCCTTATTTATTTATGCTCTCTACAGAATATCATGTATACTGTCAAACATAGTGTTTCTTTATTAAATTCATGGTATATTGTTCTCAATAACACTAAATTTACATTGATAATCATGTTTAATCCTAATATTTATAGTTCTAATTATAGAACTATGACGAGGGTTCAGAATTCTACCATGTTGTTGGTTTAACCTTTTGATAATGGAAATGAATAATGTAGAACTGCATTCAATTGGGATATATGAATGACACACAAATTGACTCGGGTAGGATTGGGGATATCTATAAATTTCAATTTTCATATCTATAAAGAACCATTAAATAAATTTTGAATATTTGGAGGTGGTGAAATTTGCAATGACCTCCCAATCTTGAAATTCATGATTAAATGGTGACATTTATATAAATGGATTTCATTCTAGGAAATATACTAATTCATTTCATTTTACCTCCCTCTATGGATTGAACTATATGTTTAAATAATAAAATATTAAAACTGACTTTGAAAAACCAATTAACATTGGGACATTTTTTAATATATTTTTGTGGTTCATCCTGAGATTCTATATTGACCTCATGGTGCTGCAGGCATCATCTTGGTTTCTGAAACAAAATATTTTTTTTATAAAGCACTTATCAATATTTGAGTTTGGAGTTTCAATATCTTGTATGGCTATGCATAGATAATAAAGGATTTTACCACATCTAGTGTAACTTTTATTTGTTAGTAAATATCCTATCGACTGTTAAATGCAATTCACAAAAACAATTAGTGGAATTTCTTTGATAAGTGGAATTAACCATAATTCCCAAAAATAATTTCTTATAGAGACTATTGAAGGATTATTTTTATTCTTCCTTAATTTGATAAAAGACTCGATTAATTATAATCATGGTGAAATTTAATTACTTTCATTGCATAATTTCAATAATGTGTCATAAGTAGGTCAAGAACACATGTAGTAAATATTTATAGCCATATATGTAACTCTTCAACCCTAGTTACCTAGATTAGGTTCATTATTACAAAACATTGAAATGATATATCAAATTATTTCCAACAAGATTAATTAGTTTAGTATCTTTGGAAGTACTAGATACATACATAAGTTTTACATTACATTATGAAATAAAAAAACAACATTGTGTCCCCTTTAAACACTCTTATATCCCTTAGCGTATTCCTGCATGTTTAACGTAATATACTTCTTTGCATCCTGGGAAAAATAAAACATAATAATGTGGTGAGATAAGATGCTTATTAAGGATAACAATATAACAGATAATATCATAAATAAGCATAAACATTTAAGACAATGTATAAGACCAAAACACAATACTTTTAAAATTATACTTCAGTATAATATGGAAAAGATAAATCAAATAATTCCATTTATTTGTTTACTTGGATATTTCACTAGTATAGTGAACACATGTAATAAGTAATTTCATAATGAGGAAATTCCTAATTCCATACATCATTACCACATAGTCAAGGCCTTGTGCAAAGACTACAAACAAGTTTTTTTCAAGGCCTTGTGCCAGGAAACTAATTTTTCTCATGAGGTCTACTGATGCATTGAGGGGATATAGTGGACCCCACCCATCACTTACTAAGTCCACTGCATTCCTTATATGAATATTTTGAAATATAACATAAATATTCATATTAGTACTAGCATACGAAATGTCAATACTTTTACCATAAATCATGAATGGTATAAAAATAGCACATCCACATTCAAACATACCATAACTCATTCAATACAATATGTAATATTGTATTATAATAAAAAAACCTCAATCAAGAATAATATCATGTAAATGATTTTGATATAGTTGAAAATTAATAGTAGAACTTTTTGAGAGAAATATCACTTTATGTGAAATCATTTAAAAGTCACAAATTTATAAAGAAAGTAACTTAAAAGAGATTTTTGAATCAATCTATCCCATACCACTTTTAATCTTTTAAAAAAAATATTAATTTTTAAACATTAATTTTCATATAAATAAATCTTTAAAACCATTTTTAAAACGTAGACATTAATGAGAAAGATTTAGAAAAATAAATCTTTGAAACATTTAAAATAATATTTTAGTTAGAGTTATTAACCAAATGAGAGATTCTTGGATACAAATAATTGAGGTAATTAAAACCTTATAATATCAGGATAATAAAGGGATTCATGATATACTATTTCAATGTACTGTATATACACCATATAAATGTGAGTTGGTGCATAACAACCAAGAAATATCAATAAAATATTAATTGAGACAAAATCATTTATAAAGATCGTATCATTAGATTAAGGTTAAATCAATGAAATAATTATGTGTAAAAAATATATATAAACTCATTATTATTGGATATTAAGTGTAAATCAATACTAGGACATTCACACATATTCTTGTAAAAAAAACCATTGACTTGGATGATTAACTCAAAAAATGGACGTTGACTTAAGATTACCCTTATCAAGTTCATAACAATGACTTGAGAATTTATAAATGGAGTTATTGTCTATATCAAAAGTATATCCACAAAAAGGGGATTGGAAATTACTACATAAATAAATAAATTTTGATTCCACACATAATCATGGGGTAAAATAATCAATGATGTAAACATAAAACCCAATGAGTAGAAATTGAAATAAGAAATTCCTTTACTTATTTTGTAAATTAAGAAACATACACCCCATGAATTCAGGATCATAAAATTAAGATGTAAATTACCATAAATTAAAGTATATTCATCAATGAATAAAATCATGGGTAGTACATATTCAACACAAAAGGAAATAGTGGAAAATATAACATGAATCTCACATGAATAAAATGTGAGTTGAAAACCCCTTACCACGTTGTAATCAATTGAGTCGTGTGAAAACTATTTAATAACAACCAAATTAATAACAAAATACCATGAATATAAATATAATCATGATAATATATATAAAATGGTAGTACACAATACACCAAATGAAATAAATAAGTGGCGAATTATGGAAATATCACTGAATTAAAAGTGAGATAAGAAACCACTTACCTCGTGTCCAACTTGACTCATATGTTCCGGGGTTTTCTTGAATAATAAACTTAAGTCAATTTCTAAATACTTAAGAACATTTTCAAACTTTATTATTCCTTTTATATCACTTATTACAATGTTATAACAATTAATTAATTATTTGAGTTCATATCAGACATTTTGTCGATGTTCGGAACTTTATTAAAAAATGAACTTGTTATAAAAACAAATTGTCCATGTGGTCAAAATTAAATTATCTACATAATTATATTCATTATTTAGGTATAATATATATCATATATATCCTATGTATATACATTTATAATATTCCATATCATTTGGAGTTAAGAAATGAAACACACTGTTCAGGGAGACGGTAAGCCGTACGTACACATGAATGCTACTTTCATTTATATTCCATATTTAAAGAATGAAAAATTAATAATACATAGGTATATTATAATTAAATTATAATATATATGTTATGTAATTTTATTAACACCATCTTTTATTCATTACACATATGGCATGAATGAGTCATATACCTTTGACGGGGCGGTAGTCCGCACTTCATCAAATGAAATTATCATATTTCCCAATTATGGAAACCATAAAGGTGTGACATAAATGAGAAATAAATAAGTATAGATATAATATAAATATAATATATATCGCATTTAAATAATGTTACATATTAATGTACACCATAATAGGTGGTAGTAGAATATTGAATAATCATCCTTTCGTGAGGCAGTAGTTCACCGTCCATAGAAACAATATGTTCTTTGCCCATTAGACGGAGGTGTGTGCAAGTTTATTTTAAATCCATATCATATAAAAAACCTAGTATATTGATTATAATAGTGTTTTTATGAAATATAGTAATAAAAATAGTTCAGGGGGTTGGATAAGTAAAATAATATAAAATAACTAAAGAGAAGACATTACCTTTAAATCAGGTAACACCCTTTGGGTTGAACCAAAATGATTTCTTGAAGTGCCTTATGCATAAGTTAAGTCTTCTAGGTGGAAGATAAGGATCTTGATAGATTATTTTTTCAGAGTCTGGATGAGAAAAGGGGATTGAGATGTGTGATTAATGGGTTAGAGGTGAGCGATTTTTATAAGGGGGAGGAGGGGCTCTTTAGGAATGTTTGAAAATATTATTTTATTATATAATGAATTTCGGTTTTTAAAAAACCAAAATTTATTAAAGTCTAATATAATATGACGATTATTCGAAATAAAATCATCCAATAAAAATTGGGCATGTTTTGGATATTGTTTTAATACTTATAATCTTATTTATTTAAATCATTCATTAATGAGGTAAACACTGCATTATTATTGTGTCATAAATAATTTTATTTATTTCAGGTCTAAAAATTATGAAAAAAATTCCATGATATAGGAAACAGTTTTAGCTTCCATAAAAATATTTATAGTCGAAGAGATAACTTATATAACCCCATGTGGTAATTGATTTACTAAAATATATATGTTTATTTCATTTTTGTCATTACTTTAAATTAATTAATATAAAGTGTCATTATCACTCTTAAGTGGCTCCATGGGGTCCCAAAATAGAACCAAGGATTCCCATGGTCAAAAATGTATCAACCAATAGGACTTGGACACATTTTAGGGTAATTTAATATTATTATAATATTATTTTTACCTTGAATTACCCTATTTACCTTTAACCGCTATAAATAAAAGTCAATAGTTACTATTCACCAAAAATTATTTTCATCATAATGAACCAAATTTTACTTACTAATAACAACCATGTATGTTGGATTTTCTAAATTCAATTCACTGAAGTGGTGAAATTTCATTTAAATGAAAAAGTCAATTTTTTAATTACTACTTAGTGTTTTCACTATTCATAAAAAATTTATGTTTTTAAGAAAAATACCAAAGATGAAGCCTAATCTATATTTTATATTCCAAATATAAAAATGATGTCTATTTTACCAAATTAGAAACATATATGTTTCATTAATTAATTTAAAAGTAATTCCTATTGTCAAAACAAACAACACGTTTTTTAAGAAATAATAATTATCAAAAGATTGACACTTGTTTATGTCCAATTTAAAAGTGAAATTACTTAAAATGACCATAATTAGATTAAATGGTAAAAATATAATATAATTAAACATTAAAAGAAACTAAAAATATAATCAAACCATATAAATAAATTATATTAAAATGTAGTTTTGAATTAAAATACAATATTTCTCACTATTCATTTAAAAATGAACATTATCATAAAAATACAAAAATTTCATCCAATGTAAATTTTGACGTGCTAATTAAAAAGAATAATTCTATTTTTTCAAATTAAATATATAAAAGTGTCAATTATTGGATTTAAAAAGCATTCACCATT
Organism: Viscum album; assembly: GCA_963277665.1. Taxonomy (NCBI): domain Eukaryota; kingdom Viridiplantae; phylum Streptophyta; class Magnoliopsida; order Santalales; family Viscaceae; genus Viscum; species Viscum album. The sequence goes on from OY728134.1 coordinate 427,022,174, forward strand.
AAAAGGTGGTAAAATTGCAATTTTTTTGAAAAATACTTATTTTATCTGAAAAAATTGGATTTGTTTTTATAATATGTCAATGAAACAAATAATACGGAAGATAAAATTATATGGAGTATATAAAATTCAAAATTCATTTAATTCTATTCATAACATCTTTTTTAACGGCTAGTCTGGTAAGTCGTTGTGCGCTTGAACTCCGTGTTATGTGTGGTTCAAGTTATTGAATTACTTTAAAGAGAAAACATAATATGAAATATTGGGGTGTTACCTTCTCCCCTGCTTCTTCAAATTTCAACCTTTCTATTTATGTCGAGGATTAAAAACATGGGGTTTGATATTTCAAAATATCTTAGTTGAAATCCCAGATCGAAAAATGGATTAATGAGGCCTCTATTTTAAAATAAAGAAAGGTATGTATGAAGGTTACCGAAAGTAAAAATTACTAGGGTTCCATGTAGGAAACCATGGATATAGAATAGAAATCTTTTAATAACATGAATTTTGAATAATTTTTGTTTCCTAATTTAGTGTGTTATTTTATTTTATACTCACTAAAACTATTTCATTTATTTAATGAAAGGAGTATAATTAAAATGATACCATTGGGTTTCTACTGTTATATGACTATTAGTCAATATGGACACTGAAAACTAAACTATTAATGTTATGATTATTATCTAAAAATACAAGTGATCTTGGTTAATTATTACAGAAAGAAGATTTTATGGCTTCATCTAGTAGTCTCGGGTTGTTCAAAGCCCATCTTATGGAACATGGGAAGGAGGTAGCACCACTGGGCTTTGCCCTGGACCAAAACCAAGCCAAAATTTATCATGTGAAGCTTGAAGAGAATCAATTATGGGAGAAGTTCAAACTGATTGAAGTCAGCACTCGGATAATGTTGGCTGAATCACCCCATGATTCTATCACCTTAGCACACCTTACACTTAGGTCATATGCTAGTGTTATAAGGGGCTATGTAACGAGACCTTAACTGCTTTATGTAATCCTTTGATATAAATAATTTTTTTTTCTTGTTATGGTAATGTTTGTGAATTTCAAATATCTGGATAAATATCGGATGTATATTATTGGTGAATTTTGGAAAAATGACATTTTAAAATATTTATATAAACCTTAAATAATTAATAATGTGTAATGATTTTAAATAAATTATATTCTACATTTGTGTTCAGTAAGAAATTTAGAGTCTAATAAGAACAACTAAATTTTTAGTGAATAGTAATTTTACAATTATGAATAGTAATGTGACCAAATGGATTAGTAACCTCACTTATGAAAGTATTAATATAATTTAGGTACCTTGATTAGGTAATGTGATTAAATAAAATAAGTAAATAACTGTTTCAGAAATTATTAGTTAAGTACGAGTTTTTTGGGTGAATAGTGTTTTTATTTAAAAATTAAATTAAATATATTTAGAAATTATTTTTTTTAAATGGAGTTCATTTTTAAATTCAGAGCTTCGATGTTTGGTTAAGGTGGATTTTGGGTTTTTTTTTTTCCGAAACGGTTGAATTTTTAGTGAATAGTGTTTTTACTTAAAAATTAAATATCTCATAAATAGAAAATTATTTTCATAAAATGGAGTTAATTTTTGAATTCATAGCATTGATATTAGGTTAAGGAGAATTTTTCAGATTTTTCTGAAATAGTTGAATTTTCGGGGAATAATAAAAAATACAGTTTTGAGTTTCGGGTGTTTAATGACATCATTAATGATGTAATATTTACATAACATTTCTGTTCGACTTATGAATAGTAATATATTATATGAGGCAACCCAAGTGGACAATACCATGGGAAAATACTATGGGCAAGACCATGGTTTTGGAAATACCACCGATGTGGTGTCCCTTGGATATTAATAATTTATTCCCTCACTTCTCCTATATATTCCAAGCCATTAACTCATCCATTTCATTCCAAAATACTTCAAAAATAATTTCTAGTCTTTTAACCTCCCAAGGAGGCCTCCCAAGATTCCCCCAATCCTCCCAAGGTCCTGAACTTCAAGATTTCGAAGTTACTCTTCATAGTAAGGGATTCTTTCACCCTCCTCTTAAAAACTCAAGACTTCCTTTATATTATGTCTTTTAGTTTCCATATATTTATATTGAGGGTATATTATTATATGTTATCATTACTTTCCATTTCATGTATAATTTTTTATAGACCCTTTCCACTCTCATCAATTTTTTTTGATTTTTTAACTGACATCGTTATATTGCTGAATTTCTCTTAAAATAAATCACATCTTCTATTTTCTTTAATGTTTCCTTTTCATGTGGTATGTCATTCAAATATCCATACCCTAATCTTATTCTGGAACCATACTGTATTATGATTTATTTATGATTTGGTGACCCTTGTCCCCTATCTTTTCAATGTTTTCTAAAACCATGTTATATATCCATTATGCTATAGAAATTTCGTCTCAAAATTTCTATCTCTTTCTCTCAAGAAATTCTCTTGTTTATTTATGTGGATACCCAGACCTATTTAGTTTCTATGGGTGTTCATAAATATATAAGAATTATATATTTGATTTTGGAATTGACATACATATAACCCTCACTTCCTTTTCATGGGTTATAAATGATATAATGATCATAATGTTAAGAACTTTTAAAACATCACAATTTTGAAATTAAACCCATTTCTTTTATTCTCTATGGGTTATTTATGAAATTTTTGATTATGATCTATGTAGATCACATGAAAATAAAGACATATTAAGGGTGTTCCAAGATATCACTCCAATGTGTTGGGTAAATAATTAATCTCTATAGATGACAATTTTCACGATACCTTGGTGAATAACCATGGTAATTTTTATGACACCATGGGTATGAACTTGGTGATATGTTCATGAATAAATAAATGAAATGGTGTACCCACATATTCAATATATGTTTCATGTTATTTTCATTATGATATTCATATAATTCCATTGCTCATTTCTTTATGTTTTTATTCTAGTTCTTATTGATATCACAAGTAAACTGATTCCATTGTGTACCCTTACTGGGCCTTTTTCTCACCCTTTACATTGATTTATGTATCCATGATATGAGATGAAGTAATTGTAAATAATATGAACATATGACGAATCCATACAAGTGTATTAAGAGAATTCTTTATGTTGTTTTCACTTTTTATATTCCTGATTTCCAAGACACTAGACTTTAAAGATCATCTGTTTGTAAAATGTAATGAAAAGTTATGTAATGGAAAAGGTGGGATGCTATAAATCTAACCATCATATTATGATAGACTGTAATAGGGAATATTATTTGGATAATGTTAACGATCTGAAAGCTATAAACTTGTGATGGGTTTAAAGGTCTTTGATTACCTAGTAGGAAAAGTAAATGGGCAATGTTTTTTGTTTTAAGTTCCTTTTAATAATGTTGTGAAATTTATTTATGATATTGACTAAGAGAATAAGGCGATATACTTAATTTAAAAGTAGAGTTTCATCCTTTAATAAATTTATACCATAAACTCGTCTTTTCTTCAAATGATGAGTATTCAAGATGACTTGGTCACACCTGAAGCACAAGAATCAACTTATATAGAATCACACAATCCACAAAATATGAACTATATATTTCCCTTGACTTTAGACATTAAATATTACCAAAATGGTTAGTACAAGAACAGATGATACCCAAAAGTAATTATCCTTTATAGAAATAAATACCACTCTTAATCACCAAAATTAAATAAACAATATCCAAATTTCAACAAAGACCCTTCAATAACCAATTCTCTTTAAAATTCTTCAAAATAATTCAAACAGTATTTGAAACCCAAAATTTAGAATTATTTTATCACATAGTCTTCCACGATAAATATTAACATTTATTTCCAAATAAAATCGACTACTATTAAATTCACATACTTAAAAGTAATTTACCTAATCAAATATTCTCTATGATAGGTTAATCATTTCCATAAATAACTCAAATCACTACAAGTGAAAAATAAAAACATAGATTCTTCAAAAATAAAAATTCATCATTTCTCCTCAAATGAAATCCCATAGTATTCTATTTTCCTTAGGCATATAGTATTCCCAAAAGAGTTAACTTCTTCCAAAATAACATTTATCACTTAATCACCAAATCATTTTCCTATAGAAAGGATATCCATTTGATAAATCATAAGTTCCCAAAATAAAAATATTATTGATCCATAAAATCATTTAACTAACACAAATTAGTCATACTAACTTAGGACTTCACGTAGTCCATTGGTAAGTGATAAATTCCAACCGCACATTGGTTGTTGGTTTGATTCCTGCAGCTTTTTCCGACATGACGGGTTGTCATACAGTCTTCGTGTTGTCCTTTTTCAAAAACTATAAAATTTTATAACATCACAAAAAATGAGATAAATTCCTCATTAATAACCATAAATTTTTTTAAACAAAAATGTTATCTCATCCCTCAAATTTTTATCCTAGAACGTAATAACATGTAATTTACTCAAATTCAATGATCATATAAACCCAAATGGCTCTTTATAAATATATCCAAAAAATAAAAGATACTTCTTCCTCAAATAGAATTGTTACATAACAAACTACAGGTTTACACAAAAATGAGAAATGGCTACCAAAGTAATCCAACCAACAAAGAGAATTAATAATTTTAAACATTTCTCTATCCATTTATTTCCATATAGGTTATTCCTTTACATTGATTTTATCCTATAGAATAGGGAATTGACTCGGGTAATAACTAGGTCCCCTATATTTACGGAAAATGACTGTGAATAGAATCATAGGATGTTTTGTATTTTGTTCCATAGTACTCTTCATTTTTTGAGAGCAATTATTTAAAATGTTTCCTTCTTTCCCACACATAAAGCATTTATTTTTTTCCATTGAGACACTTTCCTGGGTGTCTCCTTCCACATTTCTTGCATGATGAAAATTTATCTTTTATTTTCTCCATGTTCTCCACTACTGGAGGTCTTATTATTCTATACCTTTACCTTCATTTTTGAGTTGTGGAGTTGGTTAATGTATGTGTTTTTGATCATATTTTTGTAAAACTAACTCATAATGAACACGATATATTTTAATCTTATCAATGTTTTATTTCATTTCTCATTTCCACCACCTCTCCAACCTTGTACAACATGTTCAATGTTACTATGAGTTTCTTGGAATCCATCCATTTAATAAAAATAGAAAGCATAGTGTGAGTAACAATAGTCATAAAATCAATTAGCGAATAGAATGACACCTTATTTTCAACCTAAAACACCTTTTGGTTAACCAAGGTTATTTATTCACATATTATATTAAAATATTTGAAATCAGTTTGTAAAGAAAATGTGAATTATCCTAATCATATCCCTCAAGAGTGTCATAACCAAGAGTGAAACAAGGCCCGTTGTCATGTACTAGGATACCCCAGGTCAAGCCTGAAACTACTTGTGAGAGTTTTCACTCCTAGGTACATCTGTTCTAGAGCTGCCTCTACCTGATCATCTCGAAACATTGATATATTTCTTGGAATTTTCAAAAAATATCTACACTACCAAAATTCCAGGAAGTTATTCTATACTAATCCTCAATTTATATCTTAGGGTAATGTTCTCTAATCAGAGTTTTTTTCTAAATATAGCTTCCAGGGTTTGTACTAAACTTCTTATAATACCAACTGTAATGACCCAACCCCAGTTACCCAGAGTCGGTTCATTATTACATAACATTGGCATGATAAAAAGAATCATGTCCTAAAAGAATGATCAGTTTAGCATCCTTGGAGGTACTAGATACAAACATAAGTTTTACATTATATCATGAAATAAAGAAAACAACATTGTGTCCCCATTGAAAACTCTAATATCCTTTAGCCTATTACAACATGTTAAACATAATATAATTATTCTCATCCTAGGATAAATAAAACATAAGAAAGGGGTGAGATCAGTTTCTCAATAGGGATAACAATATAGCATAAACTATCATAAATATGAATAAACATGTAAGGCAATGTATAAGACTAAAACACAAGCCATTTAAACTTAATGTTCAGCATAATATGGAAAAGATAAATCATATAATTACATTAACTTATTTACATGTATATTATACTACTTGAATAACCACATGTAATAATTAATTTCATAATGAGGTAATGTCTAATTTGGAACATCATTACCACATAGCCAAGGCCTCATGTAAAGACTGCAAATAAATTTTTTATCAAGGCCTTATGCCAGGACACTAATTTGTCTCATGAGACCCAACGATGCATCGAGGGGCTAAAGTGGGTCCCACCCATCACTTACTAAGTCCACTTCATTCCTCATATTAAAATGATGAAACATAACATAAACATTTGTATTAATACTAGCATACAAAATGTTAATAATTTAACTATAAACCATGAATGGTATAAAAATAGGACATCCATAGTCAAACATACTAGAACTCATTCAATAAAATATGGAAGATTTTATTATAATAAATCAATGTCAATCAAGAATAATATCGAGTAAAGGATGTTGACATAGTTGAAAATGATCATTAAAAGTTTTTGAGAGAAATATCACTTTTTTGCGAAATCATTAAAAAGTCACACATTTATAAACGATGTCATTTAAAAGATATTTTTGAATCAAACTGTCCCATACCGGTTTTAGACTTAAAAAAAAAATTAATTTTAAAACATTCATGTCCATATAAACAAATCCATAAAACCATTTTTCAAAAATTGCCATTAATGAGAAATATTTAGAAGAATAAATCTTTAGAACATTTAAAAATATATTTTAGTTAGAGTTCCTAACCAAATGAGAGATGCTTGAATAAAAATAATTGAGGTAATAAAAACCTCATAATATCATGAGAATAAAAATATTCATGATATACCATGTCAATGTACATTATATACACTATATAAAAGTGAATTGGTGCATAACAACAAAGAAGTCTCAATGGAATGTAAATTGAGACCAAATCCATTATAAAGACCGTACACTTAGATTAAGGTTACATCAATGAAATAATTATGTGTGATAAATATAAATACAGTCAGTATTATTGGATATTCAATGTAAATAAATCATAGGACATTAAAAAATATTCCTGTAAAAACAAAACAAATGACTTGGATGTTTAACTCACAGAATGACTGTTGAGTTAAGATTACACTTATCAAGTTCATAACAATGACTTGAGAATTTATCAGTGGAGTTATTATGTGTATAAAATTTATATCCAAAGAAAGTGGAGTTGAAATTTCAACATAAATAAATAAATTTTTATTATTCACATAATCTTGGAGTAAAATAATCAATAAATTATGCATAAAACCTAATGAGTAGAAATTGAAATATAAAATTCCCTTAGTGATTTTGTAACATAAGTAACATAAACCCCATCAAAGAAGGATCATATAATGAAGATGTAAATACCCATAAATTAAAGTATATTTGACAAGGAATAAAATCATGGGTAGTACATATGACACACAAAAGGAAATAGTGGCAAATATAGTGTGAATCTCACAGGAATAAAAAGTCAGACGAAAACCCCTTACCACATTGTAATTAATCAAGTCATATGAAAAATGTTAATAACAACCAAATGAAGCACAAAATATAATGAATATAAAGATAATAATGATAATATATATCAAATGGTAGTACATAATACACCACATGCAATAAATAAGTGGTGAATAATGGAAATATCACAGAATTAAATGCGAGATAAGAAACCCTTTACCACATCTCACCTATTTTATCGGATCCATGGATAAAAGAAATTCCATACTTCTATCGATGACCATATGAAATATATTTATGTTCCCCCACAACATCACATGTGACCCTTCTCCACCAAAATAACTCTAGTGTGAGACCTGATGTTGATAGTCCAACTAGGTTTATTTTCCAAGAGATCATTGTTCCAAGCCTTCCACAAAATCTATCATCATGCTTATTTGATGATGTTTCTCACCTTCCAATCAATATATTTAGGGTCCACAACATGAAATAAATTATGATGGTTGTATATACCATTATTTCCTTATGGTTGAAGTCTAGTAACAATTACAAAGACATTCAAAACCATTATCACCCATTCTCTAATAAAGAAGAGATGATTAGATAAAACCTCCATCACACATTATTAGCATTGAGATATATAAGAAACATTAATAACCTTATTATTAACAACCTCGTAATATTATATAGTATGATTTAAAATCCTCCAATCAATGAATTTATACTGATAGGGATATCCAATTACCAATTCATGGATCCTCCTTTAGTATGCTCAATGATATCCCAAGTAGCATGCCTATACACTTTGGTTGAATAAAAACATTTACGGGGGTCAATGATGATAAAGAATTCATGGTATAAGGATAACTCAATTTTATAAAACAATTGTTTATATAGTTATATAGGAGTTTCCTAAATGAGGATGAGTTTATATTTGTACCAAGAGAAATATATAATGGGTGTTGGACACCCTTGGAAGCCTATAGTATTACCCTCCAAATTCTGAAACCAAAAAATGATCCCTCCAAATCCAACGATCCACCAAGAGTTCAACTTGAGGAAATAAATGTGTCAATGGAATGAATTAAAGGGTTTATAATCCTTCTAATTGGGGATTCTAGGTCATTCCAATAATTCCCAAAAATAATCTCTACCCATAGAGACCAGCACTCCAACACATCCCCTTCCAACTTTTATAAAAGGCTATGCATAGAACCCCCAAATAAAGTAGATAGATCACTCAAATATCCACGTGTATTTCCATTCATTTTTAGGAATCCCAGTGGATCCACCCTTCACCTTTTGAGTCACAATTAAGGAGTTCAGTTCCCTTTAAATATTCATGAAAACCATTTTTGAGCACAACAAGAACTAATAACACATACATTGGGATATAGGTGAGGTTTGTATTGAAAAGAGTGACCCTTCACCCAATAGAGAGTAAAAAATTCATCCTAGTATTTATGTGAACCATGATCCTACTGAAAACCCCGACATAATAATGAATCTTAATCCTATCATGAAATATGTGATCTTCTAGATAACCCATGGGAAAATATCATTTTTTCGATTATTAAAAATTATTCCATGATCTTACCACAATGTTATGAGAAATTATTTTAATGAAAAACGATACTTTTATGATGACTAATAATCTCACTAATACACTTAATGTTTTCCATCGTAATTATTTGAACTCCCCTGATGGAAATTCACCTCGATTAAAAACAATATCATATGACCCATGAAAAGGATATGTGAACCACCATTGAAATTCCTCCAACCCTTGAATGGATGGATGAGTCCACTATTATACCTCTTAGATAGGTGAATAAAATATGAATCAAAAATCTTTTGAAAGATATGGGAGGGAGGGAAACCATTTTTAAGACTGTGAACAAATTTAACAACCACATAAATCATTCCCTTCAATAATACCAAGAGCCTAGGCTGGGGAAAAAAATATGATGAACATGTCCTGAAACCAAACCATAAATCCTCGATAATCCATGATCTTGGTAATGAAGAACCATTAAATTCTATGATAATCCATTTATATATAGTTTTTAATCACCATATTGGAACTTGTTTTTTTAATTTTCTATGTCGCTGATCATTTCATGTGTTAGGAAAATGAAGTCTTGAGAAGAAAGACCTTTTATGAATCTATTCTACACCAAATACACCAAATTGTGATGGTAGATAGAAATAATATTATTCATAAAAATAGATAGGTTATTATAAGTAAAATTCAATGTACTGGTTGCATTGAAAAATTTTAAGGATGATAAGTCCTTCAAATTTGGGAAGAGAATAAGACTAGTTGAACATGAAACCTGGGGTAAGTTCCCCACAAAAATGTAATTCTAAACAGAGTCTATTAGATCAAACGTAATGAATTACCAGGATCCCACATAAAATGAACCTAAGAATATGTTTGAGGTAGTGGAACTAACTGGGTTGATAGGGGAGATTATTTCCCAGAACAACCTCCCATATGAGTGGATAAAAAAGAATAATCTTTAGATCATGACACCACACATAGAATATCTCTGAAGATATTTTAATGAACAATAGGGTAATCTAACTGTATGAGAGGATTAATACATTCATGATGTGTATTAAAATAAGACACCACCTAACCTATTATTATTTTTGTATCTATAGAGATTGATATGTCTTCCATAATTTTTTTATTCATCAATACTTATTTTATTTACAAAAATCTAGGAATAATGATGTGTTTCTATCCTAATAATTTCACCATGTGATTTGGGATCATTCATAATCATTTCTTTCCTTTTCAAGGAGTATTTTAAAGTGTTGGACTTTTTTCATGGAATGTATACCAAAGTGGTCATCATTCCAGTCCTCCATATGATTCTATTCAATACATTCAATATAATCCCAAACTAGGACTGAGTTAATGAGATGGTTGGGATTCATTCTATAATAGTCTAGGAGATCCCCACTGATCCACATGAGCATGTTATGAAAATCAATCCATTGATGGAAACTCATAAATCTATTCCAAGACTCATGAACGACATATTGATAATTGGTTTCAGAATTCCACCACATTGAGAAGATAAATAGTTCCCTACAATCATTTATAGAAGAAATAATTATGAAAAGGTTTGAATGATATAGAAGGTCTCTAAGTAGGCATGATATTATTATGGATGGTAAGAGGTAAACTGAATGTATGTTATAGATACACTGGTCAATGTGGAACATTTTATTTGACAATTACACTCTGGTTGTTTCACTATTTAAACATTTCTCAATCATATAAAAGATCCATGATCCCCGATCGAGAGGAGGTGGAAACAAAATATTAATGTATTTTCAAATGGTAAAAGCTACCTTTATTTTTTAAGAAACATACTTGATGCTATTGTCATAAAACCATTATTCTTACCCACATGAATCTCATTAAATGAATCTATGTTAATGTATGGATGTTCTTTCACTGCCCCATCACACCTAGAATAGATGTTGGGGATAAAGAAAAAAGTACCAAAAAACATACCTAAGCTTTATGTTCTAATATGAGACATAAATATTATATGTAGAACTAAATTACTCCTAAAAAATACAGTGGTTTTTGGATACCTATGCATGTTGTTATGAAGGTCAATCCAAGTAGATAAAACAAATATTTTGTAGGTTGACCTCTTCATATCATGAATTACTATCAAATATTAATAGTTGCAACATATTTCATTTGAGAGGAATCCTATTTTCACTCAGGATTCCATGGAATAAGAGTTCCAAATAATATAAGAGACAATATAATGAGGTGATTCATATATTTTTCCCTCTAAATCATCAAGAAACATAATTTAGAATATTTTCATAAAGAAGATAACTTATACAGTGACCTTTTATAAACATCATATTGAGTATGAGGATGGATTATATTATGGTCGAAGACAGGATAAATTTATTTTAATATATTTTATGTTTCGGATGTGTCTAAAGGTGAGGAAAAAAAGGGGCCAGGGTCTTAGGAGAAAATAATATTTGACAAGACCAGTGGGTACAATGGATCTTTATAAATATAGTTAGGAGAGATAGACTCTTTCATGGGGGATTTGACAATAGTGCATTGCTATGATAGAGCTAGCCCCAAATTGTAAGGAACTAAGGCCTGACATGGTCTCCGCATTCCATCAGGAAAAATATGACATTAGAGATCCATTTTAATATAAATACAGTATTATGGTTATGGGGAAGGGAAAGGATAATAGTTGGGGAATGATGGATTGCTGGATAAAGAGATGTATCCACGTAGGTAATGAACTTACCTTATATGGGATTCGAGACAAGAGATGGATTAAATGAATGAATTTATAGAATGATAGACTAGTTATTCTTCCTATAGCCTAGAAATATATTCCCATGGATTTGATATGTGGTACAAAATCAAGGTAACACTTAACAAAACAAAGTAATCAACTAGGATAACATATCATTGTCATGATGGAGAACCCGATGTGGTTGTAGTTTGGAGAGATCCATCTTGATGCAGATCTAATATGAAAACCCATCGAGAAGCCATAGAATGTGATGAAAGGTAAGAAAAATAGTTGATGGAGTCCCCAAGGGTGAAATGAAATTTTAGACTTTGGTAAAAAAAGGGGGTACCAAAGGATAACCCAAACTGGTACATAGGGTAGTCATTCCATAGGTAAACTACCATTAAACAATGAAAGTGGTCGAAGCCCGATATGACAACTGAGTAAGATTATCAGAACCATGAATGCATGAAAACATCCTTGATGCTTATAAAAACATGAAATTAATTCTAGTTTGAAATAGAGGAACTGGACGACTACAATAATCCCCACATGAGGATGAAATTTAAAAAAAATAGGAAGATGAGATTTGTTAACCCCAAATCAGGCCACCAATATCCAATGATCGAGTTACACTATCTCATCAATTAATGAGTTTGAGAAAAATATTATGGGGTTTACTTGTCCCATAACAATATGGGATAACTATAACTTGACTTAGGTAAGTGGAAGTAGGTCAAATCCTAGGAAAGTTAGTGTCCAAAGAAGAATTTCCTTCATTGAGGGATGTTATACATTTCCCAGAGCAAGGTCAAGAACTGATAGAGGTGATAAGGGGCATCAATTTGTGGGATATCCATGGGTAGGATGGGAAACTTAATCTTATGTAGTGGGTGGTTCCCCCTTGGTAAAATCATATAGAGATGAAGAAACTGTCTATAAAATTTGAATCTAATGTGGTAAGACCAATATAATTCCCATATTTGGGTTAATGATGAAAACTATGATATTAACATTATTCTACCAAAAAGGAAAAAAATTTAAAGTGATTTTTTGTACTAGAATTATTGAAGATATTGGACTCTAATAGTTTAACAACAATATCTTGTACATTGGCTCTATCAGTTGGAAACATCCTCAAAACTAACTATTTATAACCATTGAGTTCTTCTAGTAGGATTTTGGGGTCTGTGGCGATATCGATATCATGGAACATAATCTCTGTATAGTTTTATGGGAACACGTCATGATGTTTTTTTATAAATAAGGTATATACAAATTTTTCATCAAAATACATTGTCATTCTAATCAATATAGGCCTTGAATATTCATCATAATTGATATTTATTTGCCTTATTTAATAGACTTTGGAGGAAAAATATTATGAAAATTATGGAGTAACATCTCCAAGATCCACTAACTCTTATTCTTCTTCTTACTCCTTTTCCTCACTACAATCATAATGGGGTGTAGGTGATGAATGGGGGTTTTAAAATTTAGAGTTGATACATCACATTGAAATATGAAATATAGTGCAACTTTATCTAACCCAAATAATGATGTGGGGGTTCATTGAAGTGCAAGAGGGAATACATGAGATGAAATAAGATCATGTCCACACTCTATTGGTGATATTAAAATTCATCATGATTCATCTAGATATGTAAGAATCAGCTAAATCTTAGGGTATGAAATGAGTTTATTTTCACTTGATCCATTACTATTGTTATGTGGACCGATGACTTTTTGAATAATATTAGGATCGTTTTACATGATTGATATCGTGATGGATAGAGATGAAAAAAATGAATTAAAACTCATATATTCAATTAAGTTGATGGGTAAAATATATTACTCATCATGTTCTTTGAATGTGTCTAAAGGGATCAATTAGATATTTTTTAGGATTATAACCTGATAAAATTTATCAAAAATGGGTTGTTTCCCTATCCCTCAATAAAATACTATATCTATATACTATAATTTAAAAGAATCAAACATATCATTGTAACCTTATAGTTTTCCAAAACTTACGTTGATATAGTTTTTCATACATTCATAATGTGATGAACGGGTCTTCATATGTTGATGAAGAGAACACAATTAACATAAAATATTTGATAGTGATTTACTTCCAAACGAATAAGAAATCCGAGTTGGATTCAAGGCACCCAAATAGAGACATAAGTTTGATTAAGCCAAGGGGTATTTTACACTCTTATCAAAACCATGGTGTGTTAGGGTGGAATGGAAAAGATGAAAATATCGATTTACCATTTTATGAAGTGTTTTTAATAGAAATATGTTGAGCAAAAATCTCTCAAGTTATCATTGAATCATTTTTGAGGTGATTGTGTTTGTTGAAAAAGTAGGCCTCCATGATGTGTTTGTTAATAAAGCAGACCAAAATATTCATTTTTTTAAAATGGAGGGTTTTCATGGTTAGTTTTCAAGTTTGAGAGATGTTGTAGACAATCTATTATTGATATAATAACCTAGAAAGATGAATGGATGATCTATAGGTGGTACAAAAAGATTAGATACAAGGTGGCTCCATTTTCCAGTGTTTGCCAAATTTATGGGCCTCAAAATCGACAAATAGAGAAAAGTATTTTTGGAAAAGGGACTTAAGCACCGGTGTCTTGGAGGATTTAAAAGTTGAACAAAATATGTATTTAAAGATCAAAACATAAAAATATGAAAAGGAAATAGGGGCGCCCAAGTTTTGGTTTGGGCGTGCAAGGTGACTTGGACGACAAAGGCTGAGGTAACTAGACTTGCGTACTGAGAGGAGACTTGCACGTGGTGCTTAGGGTGGTAAAATTTCCTATAAATAGAATTATAAAACTAATAATTTTTAAAAACACATAACACTTAGAGAAAATTCAAGCTTCAGTCGCACAAGTAGGTGTGACCATGCAAGTGGTGTGTTTGTTGTGCAAGTATAAAGTTATTCATAGGTTGCGAACCAATCAATAGTTGTATGCCAATATAGGTTTGGGTGTAAAAGGGTGTGAGTCACCCAAGTTATGAGTTGGAGAAGGGAGTGTCACAAAAGTATTTATATTATACTTGCGCGCCAAAAATAGAGAATCCCACCAGGCTTAGGGAAGCACGCTAGGCATTCTAGGGTAGTGCGAAAGTTGAAATATTTACCAGTATACCACTGGTAAAGTTGTATTCCTCAATGGATGAAAGTGAAACTTCAATAGATCATCTATATATAGAATAATATGCATTAATTTGTGACGATGAAGGGAACTAAAAGTCACTATTAGTTGATCTTCTAAAGAAGCAATGAGAACACTTCAGTTGAGAGAGTAGTGAGATTTCATATTGTGAATGGTTGTTAATTAGGATGGAGAATGAGTCTGCTTCGAACTTTGTAAACAACAGTGTACATTTAGTGGATTTGGTACATCGACTAATCACTAGTGTATTCTACTTGGATGTAGCCTAGTGAAGGTAAACCAAGTAAAATTGTTGTGTCCTGTTCTTGCTTTAAGATTTGTTCATACTCTGAAATGAGGGGAGAGAATAAAGTTTTTTCTAATAACGAAACAAGATCAATAAGGGTAATTGTTTTAATCTTTCATACCTTGATTCACCCCCTCTTAGGTTATCTAACCTAGTGGACATAAGAATTGGTATCAAAGGAAAATGTTGATATCAAAATTTCTTTTTCTCAAATGGAGGTCACCAATCATAGAGGGATTCCAATTTTTGACAGAAATAGTTTTCAGCTATGGAAGAATTAGATGCAGCACTACATTCGATCTTTGGGAATGGATGTGTGTACAATATAAATGCATGGTATAACTACCGATATTAATTGTGGTGCATTATCAAGAAGATGATAGAAGATAATTGGATACATAATCCTAGGGAATCAATGCTCTAGGGGGGGGGGGGGTCTATCCAATTATTTCTATATGAAGGTGATGTCTTGAAAAACAGCACATGAAATATGGTAAAAACTATTGAATATATATGAATAAGATAAAGAGGTCAGAGCATAAAAGAAGAAAGTGATGTGGAACAAATATTTTGATCTGATAATGAACCTGAATGAGACTTTTGATGCATTATTTGAAAGGGTAAATGCAATAGTGGAAGACATGTGAGGTCTTAGTGAAGTCATTAAATACATAAAGATTGTGAAGAGCATCATGAGGAAACATCCACCTCGGTTCAATCCGAATGTTTTAGTTTTGGAAGATAGAGACCTGAATGATATGACATTGGATAACCTGTATAACACCCATGATGCATATGAAATGAGAAATGATGATAAAAATGATGTGGAAAAGATGAAATATAATTAGGTGGCATTCAAGGCTACGAAGAAACTCACTATCTATGATTCTCAGGAAGAAGAAGAGACAGACAAGGTGATGTCATTCTTTCCCCCAAATCTTTAAAGATGAAAATAAATTTTCAAAGGGAAACTTCCACTTGCTTGCTTTAGATGTGGGAAAGTTGGTCATCTTACAGAATGGTTCCCCAAGATGTTTTAAGAAGATGAGGAGGATGAAATCAAAATTCCCAAGAATAATTATTCAGCCTAAGTGAAAGGAAAGAAACTATTCAAGGGAAATTTATTTAAGAAGAAGAATATTCTTTCATAAGAATGTGACTGTTTAGATGAGTATGAGGTTGAGGAGGTTCAAGAGATAGAGAACTGTAAAGATCATGGAGAAAATTCTATAGTAGTAGTTATCTTTAGTACTCAGAAAAAGGAAGAAACCAACATTGATGAATAAGAAGAGGATGAAGGAAGAGTTAACATGAAATAAGAGTTAGAGGCTTCTCTAGAATAAATAGACGTTTCAAGATACAAAACAATGAAATCCAACAATGTAGTTTATGACGACAAACTCTATATGTAGCAGAAAGAAGAAGAGAAGTTTCATTTGATGAAAGAAACATAGAAACTCAAGACATCAACACCAGAGGATTTAGAATCAGTTAGTGAGCATAAAATAATGGTTTAATAATAGAAAAGGGAGATCAATGGATTGAATAAAATAGTGAAATATCAAATAATGTGTATCAAGGAACTTGAAGAAGAAGTTTTTGATCTATAAATAAAAGAAAAGGTTCAAGAAAAAATCTTAACTCTTGGTATGATTCTAGCAAAGAAAATATTTAAGAATACTGAAAAGTTGAAAGTCGAGCATAATAGCCAAGTAGAAAAGAAGTTTCAATTCTGTGTAGATGTTAAGGCTAATGTGGGGCTTGACTGAAAACAGAAAATTGTATATGTTGAAGTCAGCCATCAAGAACCCTCTTTGAAATTGTAGATTAATTTGGGTGCAAAGAAAAATCAAAAGATTTAGAGAACAGAAGGGGAAATTATAATTCCATAAGTGACATGAAGGAATGAAGCTTTCATCAGGTGTTATTGCTATGGAAAATGGAAAACTTAAAAAATGTGTGTTCTATAGCTAGAAGGTACTGAAGGGCATAAGAATAGAGGTGGAAACCAAATAGAGAATAGTTCTCGAGAACATATTTCAAAGGACACTGTTTTTGGTGTGGAGGATTTGAGAAAAAGGATAGATACTGTACATTGACCATATAGAGGAATGTACTGAAGAAAAATCAAAATGTTTACAAGAAGTAGATCAATAAACCAATAGGTGAGTTGAAAAGGAAGAATTTATTTATAGCTTTTCAAGATGAATTCAGTCCATCATATTCCAAGAAAGATGAATATTCTCAATCTATTTCGAGTGTGAAGACAAAAATAGGGATCAAGAATAAAATAGATGAGAAGGCAGTGGTTTCTGAAATTTCTCTTGAAGAATCAGACCCTACTGGTGTATGGATCATTGAGAGTAGTTTCACATATCACATGAATAGAAATAAGGATATTATTACAGGAAAAAATTATGACAAAGAAGGAGTTGTCAAGTTTTGAAATAATGTATTCTTGAAGATTGTTGGCTTAGTAAAGGCCAGGTTTGGGGGAAAAGAGATGAGACGTTCATATATATTAGTATTAGAAGGGCTCAGTCACAATTTTCTTAGCATCAGCTAACTATGTGACTTGGGTTATTCTATAAGGTTTACTAAGAAGACATGTATCATCAATGGAATAGACGGTGAAGTGGTTTTGATAAATAAAAAGAACAAAGGTAAATATCTACCTTGTAAGCGGAGAAAAAGATATGTGATTTTTATCTATAGAGAAATAAAACAAGCTACGGTATAAATGACTAGGTCATCTATGCCAACTATCCCTAGAAGATATGGTGACATATAATTCACCTAGAGACCTCCCAAATCTATCATGTGATCATACACATATGTTCGATTTTTTTTCAACAATGTAATGTCATCAGAAAGCCATGCAAATAAAAGGAAAATAAGTCAACAAGAGTGTTCGAATTGGTGCATGATGATATTTGTGGGCATATCACACCAAGAGAAATTAACAAAAAGAGTTACTATGTTATTTTCAATGATTACTATTGCAGAATGGCATGGGTATTTGTTATTTCCCAATATTCTGATATGTTAAGCTGCTTAAAACATCACCAGATGGAATACGAAAGGATACTTGGACAAAAAATTATGAATTTTCATACTAAAAATAGTATAGAATTCACAAATAGTCATGTAGAAGAATATCTTGAGAATAATGGGATAAGTCATCAAGTTTGTTCAATGAGAAATCCCCAAAAAAATAGAGTGTTTGAAAGGAGAAATTGGATCATCAACAACATGAACAAAACAATTCTTATAGAGAAAAACCTACCAAAGAGGTTCTTGAAAGAAGTAGTGTTGACATCGATCTACATTTCAAACAAAGCTCTACTGTGTTCTAAGGAAGGAAATAATTTATATGAGATGTTGTATGGAAAGAATCCAATAGATAAATACTTTCGAATATTTGTAAGTAAGTTCTCTACTCTCAATGAGGAAAAAACAACATAAATTTGAGTCATGTGTATTTGAGGTGATATTACTTGGCTATTGAGGAATGAGTAAAGCATACAAATGATTTAATAAAAGGATCGGAAAATTAGTTGAGAGAAATGATGTCACAATATTAGATAATGAAGAGAGAATTAAACAATATAGTGAACAATTTCTTGGTGAAATTTATGAAGATAAAAGTAACACAGGTGGCATAAAAGTAGAAAATACTGAATTAGAAGAAGATATTGATGATGAAAAAGAAGAAGTTATGTTTTTTTCTACAAATAATCCAAGGGGTCGAGTTGACATTTAGAGGTATAATATCATTGGTGATCAGATAGCACCGGTTAGACAAGAAGAATGAAGTCACTTCAGTAGATATCCCTTTTATCTGAAGTTGAACCTAAATGTTTTCCGGATGCAGCTGAAGATGAAAAATAGGTTCGGGCGATGAATAAATAGATAGATCATATTTAAGAGAATCAGGCTTGGGAGATTGTTTCAAGGCTAGTAGAAAAGAATGTCATGAAGACTAAATGGGTCTATCACAATAATATGAATGAATATGGAACAATGATTAGAAACAAAGCACAACTAGTGTATAAAAGATACTCACAATTATAAGGTATAAATTTGGATGAGACATTTTCACCGGGGACAAGGCTGGAAACCTTTAGATTATTCTTGGCCATTGAGTGAAACTGACTTTCAGAGTGATATAGATGGATTCCAAGTCATAATTTTGGAATCAGGTTCTAGATGAATAAGTGTATATTGAGTAGCCAGATGGTTTTCTCATTCATAAATACGAGAACAATGTATGTCGGATAAAGAAGGCTTTGGATGGGTTTAAGAAAGAACCAAGACCACGGTATTCAAGACTAGATCAATTTTTGAAGAAGCTTGGTTTCCAATGTGGTAGAGTTGATTGAAATTTATATGTAAATGATGGTATTAATCAAAGAATTATGGTGTTGGATATGTTAATGATATAATTTTTGGAAGATCAGATGAAGCATAGTGCATAATGTTTATTGAATTAATGAAACATGAGTTTGAAATGTCTATGATTGGGGAGATTACATTTTTCATTTGTTTATAGGTAACACAAGGAAGGAATGACACATTTATCTATCAATACAAATATTCGAAGGAGGTTATAAGGAGATTTGGGATGTAAATTTAAAAGGAAATGAAAACTCTAGTTTCTACATAGATGAAACTGTCAAAAGATAATGAAGGCAAAGCAGTTAATATCACAGAATACATGAAAATTAATGGAATTTTACTATACCTAATATTGACAAGACATGATATTATTTTTTCTAAATTCCAATCAACATGATATCAATGTAATCCCAAGGAAATCCAGATGCTTGCAGTGAAATGAATATTTTGGTATATCAAGGGCACACAATTTTTTGGCTTTATATATAATGAAAAATATCATTTTGAGTTATTGGGATACATTAAAGCAAATTGGGCCGTTTCAACGGATGACAGTAAATCAACATCATGAGGTTCTTTCGATATTAGTGGATTGTTCATTTCTTAGATGAGCAAGAAGAAAGATTTCATTTCATTAATCACCATGAAAGATGAGTATATTGTGGCCACTCAAGCATGCACACAATTATTGTGGATGGAGTAACAACATGATGATATGGGAGTTGAAGTGAATTCTATGATTGGAATCTAGTGTGATAACTCAAGCGCTATAAATCTCAGAAAAAATCTTTTCCATCACTCGAGGACAAAGAACATTGAGGGAAAGTATCATTTTATCAAGGATAAGGTTGATTAGGGAATCTTGACGTTGGAGTATGTGCCTATAGAGTTACAAGTTGCTAACATTTTGACAAAGGCCTTACCCAAGGAAGATTTTGAGGGACATTAACAAGATCTAGGAGTCTATTCGACTCCCCACAAATGAAAAATTGTGGATGTGTCCATCCTCTCTCACTGAGGTATGGTGTGTTTTTTATACTGTACTAATATGTGCTCTATACTCTGTTACTGACCACAAAGGAGTGACCTATAGGTTCGTTGACAAAGGGAGAGAAAGAGTGACTCATACAGGGGAGAAACTCGGGTTAAATAAGGGAGACAATGTATTATTCGAAGTCACGGGGAGAAGCTGAAAGTTGTTGTAACAAGATAGGGGTAGTTCATTAAGATATGTGAAGAAGATGATAGTGAGATCATGAAGATGAGAGTATGTGGTGTTCTAAGGGATTAGATAGAGCTAAGCTTGGACAACACAATAACCCAAGATGTGAATAATGAGAGTATTAACTATGATGATTCTAGAAGTTATCGATCAAAGAATAGATATCAGGATATCCAAGGATCATGATAAAATCAGAAGAGTGATATTGGAATGGTGTCAAAATGTTTCCATCAATAAGCAATTGGTATCAGTTTGGTATCAACAATTTCTGTCAAAAATGAAGTGATTCATTGATGAACCTTTTATTTACTCTTATTTATGATGTCGAGAATTGATCATGTGGGCTTAGAGTATGTTTTTAGTGAATCTATGATCGCAATTGAAATTGAAAGATGAGAATGATTGATGAAGCATTAATGTGGTATCATTTTATGGAAGAGTTGTTAACAAACCCAAAGGGGGAGATTATTGGTAAAAAATACCTCATGGTATCATTGAATCATTATTGAGGTGATTGAGTTTGTTGACAAAGTTGGTATCCATGTTGTGTTTTTTAATAATGAATACCATGATGTTCATTTTGGTTGAAAAAGGAGGGTTCTCATGGTGAGTTTTCGAGTTTGAGAGATATTGTTAAAAATATATGATTTACAGAAGAACCTTGACAAAGGAATGGATGATCTGGAGGGAGTACAAAAAGACAAGATATAAGGTGGATCTGTTTTCTAGTGTTTGCCAAAGTTTTGGGCCTCAAAATTAACAAATGGAGAAAAGTGTTTCTGGAAAAGGGACTTGAGAGCCGGTGTCTTGGAGTCTTGGAAAGTTGCGCACCCTATGTTTTTCAATATCAGAACATCAAAATATGGAAAAAAAAGAGGGGCTCCCAAGTTGTGGTCTGTACATGTAATTTTACTAGGGCGACATAGGATAAGGTCGCTAGACCTGTGTGCCAAGAGGAAACTTGCATGCAACACTCTGGGTAGTCAAAATGACTATAAATAGAGGGATACCCCTCCTAATTTTTTTCATGGATCAACACTTAGAGAAAATTTGACCTCTAATTGCACAACTAGGTTTGGTCGCACAAGTGGTTGGTTGGTCGCACAAGTATAAAGATATTCATAAGTTGTGTGATAATATATAGTTGCATGCCAATATTGGTTTGGGAATAAAATGGTGTGAGTTTCCCAAGTTATGTGTTGGAAAAGGGAGTGTCATGGAAGTAGTTAGATGATACTTGTGTTCCAGGCGTAGAGAAGAATGACAGGCTTAAGGAAGCGTTCCATTCATTCTAGGGCTATGAGAAAGTTGGAAGATTGCCTAGTACACCCTTGGTAAAGTTTTTTTCATCTGTGGATAAAAGTGAAACATCAATAGAGAATCTACATAGAGAATAAGATGCATTAATTTGTGATAATGACCAGACCTACAAGTCTTTAAACCGTGAGTGTATCATTTGAAAAAGTAGTGAGCACACTTCAGTTGAGAGAGAAGTGATCTTTCATATTGTGAGTGGTTGTAAACTAGGAGGGGGAGTGAGTCCGCTCTAAAATTTGTAAACATAATTGATATTTTTATGGATTTTGTACATCAGAACATTGTCAGTGTATGTGCCTTAGACATAAACCAGTGAGGGTGACCCGTGTAAAATTATTGTGTCCATTTATTTCTTTAATATTTGTTCAAACTATTCAATAGAAAGGAGAGAGAAGTGAGTTTTTTCTAACAAAGAAACAAGATCAATAAGGGAAGTTCTTTTAATCTATCATACCCTAATTCACCCCTATTAGGGTATCTAACCTAGTGGACCTAAAAATATAGGTTGAATTATGACATATTATAAAAATAATCCCATCAAAATAAAATATCATATTTTATTAAATACACATAAAGGGGTCTGATGTGTCCTTATATAACTGAAACCTTCTTTTTCTCTACGAATTTGACAATTGACTGTAATTATTTATGATATATCTCTGCATGATACTCATTAAAAATAGAGACCTCATCTTTGAAACCTTGAGAACATAGCTAGTCTAGTATAATATCATCTTTCATGTCATTTGATAAATTGAAAGGATTTAGGATTTACCTATTGGAAAACACTAAGGAAAAATTATTCATAATTTCACACATTTGGGATAATGGTCTACAAATAAATTCAATTGTATTCACAGTAATAAGTTCTATAGGCCTTTATGTATTTAAAGCATGTGAGTCAGAGAATCAGTTAGAACTTTTAGCTGTTTTAGTCATAAATGGGTTACGAATACATGGTTTGTCTATAAATCAAGGTTTATTGGATTATTTCAATCCCTCTAGTGATTTTTATAAAATAATTGGGTCTCGCATACCCTTGTTAAATAAGGTTTTGTGCACTTTTCGAGACTATTAAATGTCACTTCTATGAGTTTAAGTTGCATAAAGAGCACTGGTAGGGATTTGGAAGGATTATGGACTTCAACATTGAACATTTATTCCCATATTACTTTATTATCTTGTGGAATATACTTATGGTTACCCAATTAGTGTATGGGAACATGAGTTTATATTAATATTCATTATGGGAGAACTGGTCCTTTATAGGTAATAAATTAATAGATATAATGATTAACTCTTCTTCTAATGTGGATAGATATTGATTGGGAAATTAACTATATACCATTTGATGGGATAATTCTCATACTCTATGGATTTGAGGTATGATTTATGATATGTTTATCACTAGAATTCACCATTGTGCGGTTTCATATTATTTTCCCAGATTATTTCATTCCTATTATGACATCATTTGGAATATTTTATCTTAGTGGATTGGAATTACAGTAAGGTTAGAGGTTCCATAATAGAATAGAAATGTGAAATATTTAATGATTTAAATGGTACCTGAGGATAGAATGAGTCCAACTAATTTTTTTGTCTTCTAGTAATATAACTTATTTCCACCTTTACATGTAATGTTTTTTGATTCAACTTTTTCCTCTGTGATGATAGTGGATAAACATGAAAAATTTCAAGGTGGTTTTCTAAATTTCAACTACCATACATCATCTATATTTTTCTAAAATGTCTATAAAAAAATAACCATGGATGGTATGAAGAATTGTTCAATCAAAAGAAAAATTGATTTAGTAGTGATCAAGGCCAACCAGATCAGGTCTCCTTGGCTCTATAAATATTCAAAGGACATTTTCCATGGCTTCTATAAAGTATCTAAGAACTTGTTCATCTCTAAAAGTATAATCCTTATTTTTTTCTGTTAAATTAATTTTTTTATACTCTTTAATCAAATTATAACAATGATGTTTCAAATATTTTTTTTGGAGGAGGTGTCAGAAGATGTGGTGTAGACATTGCAACATGATTTAGTATAAAAATTGTATTAATGGTGATGCTTTTTTTCCACATTACCTATTCTCCTTCCATGAGAAATGAATATTGGTTGGTAATTGGATTTAATTTAAAATATTGAGTTATCCAATCAATGGGAAACTATGGAATGGTATATAAAATTGATAGCGTATTTCAAAAGAACGAGTGGAATCTACAAATCATTGCGAATGACATATTTACTAGTTGAAAATAAATATTTCCATGAAAGATGTATGATTAGAGAAAAATTAAATCTTTGAAACCTAGTTATGATATATGAGAATATCTCACTCTCCTTTTATTTTCATTTTTAGAGTAACAATATTTAAGACTCATGTAACATTGAGATGAGTGGAAAGAGAAATATCCAATGAAGAATTATGTTTCCTTTGATCAACTAACATAGAAATGATATAATACATCATAATGGCTGGTCCATTCAGTGTTTTTACATATAAAGTCATTTTATCATCATATTTAAATTCACGAGTCCCCATAATGGGACTAAAATGAAAAAAATGTGTCAGATACTATTTTGTATCCCCATATTCATTAACTATTGGAAACATGAGATTCCTGATATAAATGTGAAGGATAGTTTCATATACCCATTCAGTTTCAGAATTTCTCTATGGTTGTACTAGTGAACTCAATCCTTTCATGGATTTTAATTGAGCTGCCATTACTCAATAGAGTTGAATAGATCTAGTGGATGGTTGACTGAACATGATCTTGATCAAGTGAAGTGAATGGAAGGTCTTGATGTTTCTTCTCTACCCATAATTTCTTTTGAAAAACAATCCGAACTATCCTATGATAATTTAAAGGATATAGGTCATGTTTCATCACTAATGCAAGGAACTCCTTAAAACCAACTACCATTGGGCCCAAATAGTATTTTTTGTTTGGATAAGAAATTATTTAAAATTTATGGAACTTATTTCATTGGAATGGTGATCAATTATTTTTGGGGATCATCAGTAGTGAGAATATGATGTCACAAAGCATGATTAACAAACCCAATAAGGATATTTCTAAACATAAGATTTTCACTAGGTCTAATTAATTCAATTATCTCTACCTCATACACAGAAAATCTCTCCCCAATAATATTTGGTTCAAAATTAATAAGAGGAAGGTGATATATAGAAATAAATTTACCATTTAATTTTTTAACACCACCGAGGATGTGTTAGTAGAGAATTGGAAGATAAAAATTCTACTTTTAGTATTCCATTGATTTTTTAAATGCACACCTTCTTTTATTATATAAATTTGGATCATGTTTCAAATAGAATAATATTCCATATACTACCCCACATTTATTTTTTATTGTGTAAAATTTATAGGTCTAGTGCCAACAAAATTTATCAATGCATTATGAATTATAGGAATTGTATGAACACTAATATAAATAGATGGTTGGTATCCACTAGGATAATCATAGAGATCATAAGATGTGGTCACTACCTTGATGTGATGCTTTAGGTTACGTCATTTATAGAGGCCTATTATTTCTCACGAGGTTTATCCTAAGGTTTATTGTTATTGGTGACCCAAAATGGTCCCTCATATAACCTCTTTTCACAAACTCTCTATGAGAATGGTGTATCACTAGTTGACTAATTCAATGTGGGTTTATATTGTGACGTTTCCGATTTGTTGGAAAATAATTTCCTCGATATGGGTGCATATTATCATAATAATTCCCAAAACAGAACAAGATTAGACAATCCCAAATCCACTTTTGTTCCATGTATGACATGGTTTTAAGACCATAAAAGATTCTATTTAGGTAAAAATTCTCCAAGATCTGCATGTTTGTGTTGTTCATGCATTTTTATAGCATAATCAATTTTGAAAATTTCTATAATCTTATAAAAAATAATTTTCACATTATTCTTGTTAAATATACGACTTTAAATTAAAATGTATTCTTCTCTTACATCATCATTACACAATGATTGGGTTTTCTAATATTTGTTGCTCCGTTAGTTGTTTCAAAGTCTTCATTCATGATACATTTTATTTCAATACATATTCATGTCAGTTACATATAATATATAGTCATGGAAGCCTCATAATAATTTTTCACTTAGCTATAGGAAGATATCGACTCTAAGATTCAGCTCAAACTAGTGTCATTTCACATTTCACTTATGGTGGGATTTTTATTATAGATATAGAAGTGATGTGAAATTGTTCATGTTCACTCTCATACCCTAATATGGACTTTGGGTGAGTAACTTGTGATCAATTCAGGTAGATTATATTATTTATTGGGACTTTACTCTTTATTTTTTTCTTAATAATTTTATATTTTTGGGAACTGTACGATGGATACATCCTACAAATAAATTTGGTACTAGGATTCTTATATTTCATTGAAATGATCCTTATAAGATTCGTATGGAAGGATTTATATTTTTTATTTGTTTATTTTAATCTATACATTCAAAATAATATTGTTATGACATTCTTTTGACAATGTCTCTTAAATTATTTACTAAGGAGTGGACAATGGAAAAAGACAAACTAGTACATTATCATTATAGAGTTCATTCCAAATGAGTAATCTATTCTTTTCATCTTCAAAAATTGATTCTTATAGTTGATTTTACCAATGTGGGAACTTAATAGATTCATTTTATTTATTTTTTGGAATCTTCTCTACTCTAGAGGATATTAGGTTGTCTAAGGGTTTTTCAAAGAATGACTGTTTCCCTGGGTTGTATTATATTTGAGAAAGAATATCAATTTTCAATGATATGTAATCATTTATGGATGGATTTATCACCCCATGTGCCTCACCTAACAAGGAATTTATAAAAATTTATTTAAAAAAGGTTTGGTTCTTAATATCAAATTTAAATACCATTTTAGGGAGGATATTATCCATGGATGCAATCATAGGGAGAAAAACCATCACGAATCGACTTATGGATATAAGGAGGTGTCCTATAGCATATTCCTTATAGAGGACCTCATAGGAGGATGCTGTGAAGAAGAGGACCATGTTTCCATTGGTCATCTAGCCATGTGGATAGATTCAAAGGTACTTATTGAATGAATATTTCCCTTGATTGATAATAGTATAGGTATAAGGGTGGCTTTTATGGTGAATATTATTTAGAGACACTCTAGAATTAATTATTGAATGAAAATTTTTGGAGGACCTTAAAATTTTAAATATTAATTCTTTTAATAAGGGACATGAATATAGGATCACTTCCACTTATTTATAAGATCCTAGAGGCCTCAAGGATAATAATATCTTGTAGAGAATACCCATTATCCTTCCCCTGAATGTTCAATTTCTTATTTTTATTTATATTTTTAGGAGAAATCTGTCAGGAATTTACGGTATCATTTCATGGATAATTAATTTCACATATAAAAGTTTACTTGAGATACTCTAAGGTTTGAACTATAAAATTCCAATGACATTCCTTGATTTCATAACTATTCTATACTTTCTTGAGAATAATCATTGAAATAGGTCTATAATATCTAGTTGGATCATGTATGTGTTCTCGATCTCTTTTTCCACCCATCATGGGGATGTGATAACAACCCTTTTAAATCAGAGTGGGAGTAGGTTCCCACTACTATATAACCTTATCATTTTTTTGATATGTTAACTATTTTAAATTGTGGTGTTGGGAACCCACCACATAAATACTGTTGGTAATATCTTTTTTATAGGAATAATTGAAAAATGTGCAAAGAGATATAAGTCTACCCATTAATTACTGTTTGGATATGATAAGTGAAAATAGTTAATAGAGAGAGAATATATACCCATTTAGTGGTCAAAAAAGTTATATATGCCAACTATTTCCCCCTATTTCTTGAATGAACATTCTCATAGGAATGATGTATGGGGTGGAAATATGGGTCTTCCCCTGTTTGAAACTATAATATAACAACAAGTTTTTATGAATAATGAAAAACCATGATAGAAGGAATATTGTGTGTGGAAATACATATTTTTATGATCAACATTTTTAATCATTTTGTATTGGGGTTCATAGGAGGGAAATGGGTTGTGGGGTTACTCTCAGTGTATTATTATCATACCCTAATAACCCCCTTGGTTCTTAGGTTGGTATAAACTAAAAATGGTTCATGGAGTGGTTTACTCAACAAATTCGGAACTCAATTTCATATATAAATGTAATAGATGACTATTTATAAGATCCCTAATGGAATAATTTATTCATATGTGTTTTGGTTGATTTTTTCCTCAGTATAAACCTCCTTAATATAATAGAGGAGTTTTATGTAGATTTCCGTGGTAGGGTCTTAAAATGTTTTGACAAAGTGATAGGTGCCTTTCAATTATTTAACTCCAATAGTTATTAAGTGGAGGGTAGGCATGGATTCAAATCATTGAGGGATTCTAGAATAACCTATAATTTTCAGATAATTCCATAGAGATTATAATCCCAGATCAGTATATTTTCCCCCCAAAGTTGCAGATATTGAGTGCGTTACAATATTCTTTTGTCAGATGAGGATCAATATGAATGGTTGATGATGAATATGTTTTATTCTATGGTGAATATTTCATTTTTATCAAAGGTATATTTAGTGAAATTTCCCAGGTAATTAAAAAATAATAAACCATGACACTCATCAATGTCAAAACCCATGTATATCGAAACTTGTTTACTGATATATTAGAAATATCCCTGTTGGGACCACATTGACATCATATAAATCATGTTGTAAAATTTCTTAACTTATGTTAAATAAAATAGGTTTCATTAATGAAGTATTAATTTTAACTTAAACATTATTCTTTTGGACAAAAAACAGGTCTGGACAATTGATTATATATGGTTTAGTATGTTTTTACAATTATTCATGTTATGTTCACCATTTCAGATTTAGACATGTTTTTAGATTAGTTTCTAACATGATTTATTCATGGAAATATAAAATACAAATGAAACAAACATAGAATATATTTTCCAAAATTCCAAATGTATTTTATTATCATGTAATTGGATATTGATAATAAAGGATTTTGTTTGGTTGAGAGGATGGGAGGTCTCGATCATCACTAAATTATTTGTGGTATTATTTCATAATATAAGACACTTTTATACATTTTATTAATATATTTTAATTATTTATGATAAAATAAAATAAATATTATTCTATTTAAAATTTTATCTAATCATGTTTAAAAATAAAAGAAACCATTTTTCTCTATTTGGGTTTCTCCATCAATAAAACCATGAATGTGTTTCTGAGGTTCTATATTATGAGATCCATTTATATGTTTCAAATTTTCTCAATGTATTTATATTTTACATTTTTTTTTATTTTGATAAATTGATATTTAAAACCTCATAACATGGTTTTCTAGAATTTATTATCATCTATTGGGGTGGTTAAATTAGTATTGGGACCGGGCCCATAAAATATGTTTCTATATATCAGGGTGAAAGGATTTAGAAAACCTATATTTCAGTTCCACATAGTATGATATGTCCTTACATTTATGTTTGTGTTAGTGGGATTTAAAAATATATCTTAATTTAACGTGGCCAGAAATTCTAGTTTAATTGTGCCACAAAAATGTTTTTTGTGAGACTTATAACAAATCGGGCCTCTATACTTTATCATATGGGGAATATGGATCGAATGAGATGTATTGGTTTTAATAGGAATATGGATTGGGGAAGATTTCTATCACTCGGAATATGTGATGATTTCCAAAAAATGAAAATGACCTGGAAGGAATATGAAATCCCATGCAGGGGGATTGATATTATTTAAAAGATATCCTAGTTAAGAAGGTGGTGAATTGAGGGTATTGGGTTTGTACATCATGGAGTCATCAAATGTATCCCATGGGTATAGAAATAATATCCCATATAGTTTGTATTTTTTGGGATTAAACCTACCGTGGAGGTCCGTGATCCCTTCATTGTGAGAATAGACCCATACTATTTTGTTTTGTAGGGAATATGGATATTTGAGATGATGGGGAAACTATTCAGACCATAAACCTTGTTGGATGACTTATATGTATTGATTATGATAACATTATTACTATTACCAACCATCATGAGCATGTGATTAATGATCTCAATGTGAAATGGGGATATAGAATAAGTTCATCATGTCACATAATCATTTTTGTGCTGGGACATACACTAAAGTGGAATCCAAATGAAAGACATTATTCCGAAATCTATATTTTAATTGTTGGGGATATTGATTAATAAAAAAATATAATATCCTTCATGAAATATTAGTGGTATATATCAAGAGGGAATCCCTTTTTTCTCATCCAATAATGGATGAGGATGATTCTATGTTGTGGTGTTCATGACGAAATACAGTTCTTGTTCATTATCTTCTTCTTTCATGATTAAAATTCCCACTATTGGGGTAATCTTGTCTATGAAATGCCTAAATACTTCTAAATATTCTTCAAATTTCATTTATAATGAGGGGATACATATATTTTTCTTAAAAATAGAAATATTCGTATTATTTGTGTCATCATTACTATGAGAATTCAGTATTAATTGGTTGATGACATGTCCACTATTTAGGTTTATTACAATGATACACCCTTTCCACAAGAATAGATGGTCAAAAGGGATTAATGATGTTGTTTATCAAACATTGATCATAGGGGTCTGGTGGATTTAGTGGAGTTTTTGATTTGACCACCCATTTAAATTAGTGATGGTTAGTGGTAACCTTTTTGAAAGATCAAAAAGGGGATAAAAGATAGATAGACACTATACTAGAAGAGGACAATTAGAGAAAAAGGAAAAAATCTATAGGGATACACCATAAATTGTATTATTGTCACTTGGTGGGTTGAGGAATCATGAATAGGTTCGTATATAATAGGGTATTTCTTCATGATAAGTTTTATTCATGGGTAACACTAGGTCCTCTCTGTGGAAAACTAGGCAGATACATTTTCTTATAAAATGTATACCTTTTAGATTCATATCTTTTACCTGATGATTAATTTTGGGGGTCCCGATTCTGTTTGGTATGTGGTAATTTAATGATATAGTGATGTGTTATTATTCCATGGTCTTCCCGATTCCTTCCACAATCACTCTCCATATTTATGTTTCTCAGTGAGTAAAATATTTAATTGTACAACATGGGAATAATTATTTTTAGGAAATTGTTTTCCATAAAAACTGATGCCTTCCATAAAATATTAATAATAGCACCGATATGGGAGTGACTATGTTGATCCACAAACCAATTTCATTTTTTGGGGGTGTCATATGATCTCCTTAGTCACAAATGATTTTTTTTCTATTGGAATGAATTTAATGCCTCATGATGTAAATGAGATACTATTTACATGAGTATTAAATGAACTCCTCTATCAGCTAACAATGAGTTATTAGTGGTTCCACATTCTCTTACAACTTTATTTCCATTTTCATTCATTAAAATCAATTTCTACACTCCAAAATTTAATATAGATATTTTTTTTAAATTGTAGGCCAAATTGTTTTATCTATGTCCTCATTTATCATATGGAAAAGAAATTCATCTATCATGTGTTTGTTAAACTGCATCCTCATTAACTTATGTGATTTATATTCAATAATAGACTCAGATGGATATTCTTAATGATGAAAATATTAAATATATATGATACATATAACATGATATTGATTTTTTAAAATTAATACTTGATCCACACACTTACCCATTTACCCATTAAAGGAATGGTATCTTTTCTCATTCATACATATGTCCTAACATATCTATGAAGTAATGTGAATAATCATACATGTATGAAATTCATGAATATATCTAAAAAGTAACCAATTTAATTAATGGAACATTTACAACATTAATACAATTATTTAGATGACTCAACTGTATTGTATTCATAAGAACCTGAATTCTTGTGATAAAACATGGATGGTTAAATGATGTGGTTATCACCCAAAAAAATCATAATAATGAAATAATACTAATGAATGGGTAGTAAGATGTAATAAATGGATCATATATAATATTTTAAGTATTAATATGGTTCTTAAACAAGATAAAATATTTTAAAACCCATTATAAAAAAATGTTAAATTGTGTTCAACTTATAGGGAAACATGTGGTAAGGCTTTTCATCTCAAAACATCCTTCTATGAAACACATGTTCTTTTATAAAATTAATTTATTTTAAAATATTTATACACTTTTTTTACAATATAAAACACCATGTATTATCTTTATTAATTATATTTAAAACTCACTTCATTCCTGCTCTCTTTCAAAACATTTTTGTTAATATTGGTTTATAAACCTTAAGGTTATTAGTTTAAAATTCAATTTAGTGAGGTGTATTTTATTGTTATTCACATAATTTCATTTATATGGTTTATATAGTATCCCATTAACAAAAAATATCAATAATCCTTCATAATTAATTTTATTTAATATTTTAATATGAATTATTTATTCCATGAGGATTGGACTTGAATGATATAAAGTGGTAAAGAAATTGATAACTCAAATTCTTTCGTTAAGTTATATTAATCCTTCGTTTTTTTAAAAATTATAATAATATATGTGAAATTTATATTTATTAATTAATTTTTAATTATTATTTTTTATATATTTACAATTGATACAAATAATTAGTTCATTAAACAATTCCCATAATAATTTTATGATTAGTGCACATGATTTCATATCAATTTTCACTATACTATGAGTTATTTGGTATTATGAACCTATTATTTTTTTGTTATATCTTCTAACATTCTATTTAATATATCAGAAATCTACTAATATTAATTTTATTTAATTAATTATTATCTTAATTTCTTTCTCAAGAGTTATGATTCAAAAATAACAATGCACTAATGGTTTTTCCTCCAATCACATTTTAATTTGTAATTTTGATGCATGAATAACCATTTAAGAAAATTATTTGACCATTTTATATCAAAAAATCTATATCATTATCTTATATTGGCAGATGAAATGTTCAAGTAAATATACCATTTTCACCTTTTACATACATGAAATGATTGAGAAAATGTTTTAATGAATATCCAAATTAATTTCTATTGTTGACCGATTTTTTTATTCTGTATCTAAATGTTCATTATCATGTTCCAAAAAAATTTAAATGTTTCCCAATGATATATATAGGCCATTTTTATGATTTATTTTGTTTTAACATATATTTTAGGAGGAATATTTTTATCATTTTTCAAATAATGTTCATTTTTGACCAATTACCAAAATTGTGACGGAAATTTTTGTTTGAAAGTACTCAGCATCAATGAAATAATTTATATTCTTAGATGCTAATTTTTTATTCTTACATTACTTATCTAAATTTTTTTCAATGAATAATTTTAACCAATATTTCGATAATTAGTTAGTTTTTATATGTCTGATTGTTGATGTAAAATTATTTTTTCTCAATAATATTTCAATGAACCTTTTATTGTATTTCAATTCACCAATAAAAAAAAACCATTTATTTATATATAATAATATAGATATATATTTTATATATTCAATTCTTATTATTTCTCTCAATTTTTATGTTCATTTTGATTATAAAAAATATTTACATTCAAATTATTAAATAATTTTGTAATCGTTAACATTGTCTTGAAACACTCAGTTTCATGTGATCCTTTAACATTTAATTTATATTAAATATCTATATTAGTTATCACAAATATGATTATTTTTTAACTGTATATCTTTCTGATGTGCAGAGTCATAAATTTAATTTAATTTTATTATATCTGGAAATATTTATATATAGTTTTTCATTACTAAATATAGTTATTTTACAAGAATAATTATAATAACCCGGTCTTAACATATATTGACATTACATCAAATTTGTGGAACACATAATACAAGAAACAAGAAAACACCCATAGCCCATATTAGATTAGTGCCTTAGGAAACATTTAAATGTAAACATTGATACATGAGTGAGCTAAATTATATCCCATAAGGTTATTCGAGACTAACACCCTTTTTAGACACACTATATTTGATACATATCTTAATATCCAAGGGAAAGGATTATAAACTGGGGTGAGCGCAGATGCTAGTAAGGTTGGAAATGAGATACTTTCAAGAATAATCATGACCATGAGGGTATGATAATTTGATCATGGCATTAGACACCATACTCTGTATATCAAAGATCATATGCATGACTCATGAAATAATGATTGGATGTTTATAAGAAATGAATCGTATGGGAAACAAGAGAATAATCATATCATAGTAATAAGACATGAAATTTTTGGAATACACATAAACATAGAAAATCATATGTTAAGGATACCTACGAAGAACATCACAACATGTAGGGTGTGGGATAATAACATTTTTTCCTTCTTTAAACATTGGATTCCCTTATGTGTACCCTCCTATTTTGGTCTTTGGATGTCCACCCGTGTACCCTCTTGTTTTGGACAAATGATCACCTCTTATTTCAGGAATGGGATTCCCTCCCGTGTACCCTCTTGTTTTTGGTTGGGGATGTCCTCCATTATACCCTCCTGTTTTGGGATTAAGATGTCATATTTTTTTGGGATTGAGATTATTTATCGTGTACCCTCTTTATCACAGAAAAAATTTATCACTACCCAATTCATTTGATAGAGATATAGGTCCCACCAATCACATAATAAAATCTTGTATACATGTTCCACAAGATAATTAAACTTTCACCATATCCTAACCCACAAAAAGAGATGGGTTTTAAAAACTTTATATCATAACCCAAGATGTGAAATGGATATCATAAAATTCTAATATATCATTACATATCTAAAAGAGATATGTTTCTTTTCATAAAATCAAAAACAATGAAATGAAATGGGTTTCAAAATCATATAACCTATGGAAGAAAAATTAGTGTAGTAAAAATCCAAAAATATACCGTTCATGAATGAATATGAATGGTACTCCTGTATCATATCCCATTAAACCATAAACATTAAAATATTATTCCATATTAGATGTAAAATAAATTTTAAAGATCACATGGAACATTTCTTAAATAAGGTAGCATTTCTATGAAAATAGTTTTCATACTACCATTTAAAAAATCATTTTTGTATAAAGAATGCTTTACCATTTCATTTAAAAAATTTCACGGGGGGAATATCCTTTATTAATTGATATATTATTTTTAAAACATAAATCCTCTTGAAAATTATTTTCCTTGAAAATAAATTGAAAACATAGAATGATGGATTGATTATTTTTTAAAATAATTTTTCCTTGAGAAACTATAAAAAAATATATAACAGATTTTAAAAACCTTTTCTTTTAAAAAAACATAAAAAAATATAAATAATTCTTGAAAACATTTTCAAAACTATTTAATTTAAAATTAATTTGAAACTTATAAATAATTATTGAATACTTTTTTTAAACCATTTCATTGAAAATATGTTGAAAACATATAAAAGTAGATTTTAAAATCACTTTAAAAAGTAAAATATTGTTGAATTTTTTGGAAAAAAATTTAAAATAATGAATTCTAGAATATTAGAAAAAAATTTTAAAAAATATATTTAATCTTGTAATGAAAATGTTAATTTAATAATGACCTGGACGATGGGTAAATCTGTACATGCTGAACATTGCTTTTTCACTATAAAATGTTCTGATAAGTTCCTCGACCAGGAAATTATAAGAAGTTTCCATTTTAAGAACCATTTTTTAAAGCTAAAATAAGAGTAAAAATGTATTTTTAATATAACAGTATAATAAATGAAAATTTTTTAATCATTTTTAGAAAACATGGGTTTTAAGGAATCATATTTCCCACCTAAGAGAGAGGTAAAGTTGGAATTTATTAGAAAAAACATTCTTGTTCATCATATGTAATAATGAGTGAAACAAAGATACCATCACTTTTATATAACATGAATAAAAAGAGGGTAAGAAAAAAAAGAGAGTTCTTGGGACATGGATCATAATATTTTTCAATTGGAGCATAATAAAAAACAGTCTATTTAAATGGTGAGATCGTAGCTATTAACCGTTACCAATTTTTTAAATTTTAATTGTAAATAAATGGAAACAATAACATTTCATGAATCTTATAAGGTCATTAAAAGAATTATTTTCATTATATATCATGTCAATTGAAGTATATTCACCTCTTGGAAAAGTATATGTTCATAACATGGCATGTCTCTCAAAAAAAGAAAATTGAGAAAAAATCAATTTACCAATTTGGAATATTTTGAAACACTGTGCCCATAAAATAAATATAAACAAATGGATATTAAAATTAACATAAATATTTTTATAATTATTATATAATACATCCATGGTAAGTATACACACCACACAAAAGGAATGGGTGGTGAGTAAAGAATGTATCTCAGAAAAAAGAGATATGAAATTCCCTTACCTTGTGGCTTAACCTTCATCATATATGTACAAAAATACTATATATTAAATATAATTTAGATTCAAATAGATCAAAGAACCATATTCTTGTATCTAATACCATATATGGTTTTATAATGTCCTTATATTACTCGGATGTTATCAATTCTATGTTAATGTTTCACTTCAGGTAATATCCACTTTGTTCTTCTCATATGTCTCAATTTGTTATATAGTGCATCGTTATATATAAATCATGACTTCCAGAATGTAAACCATGATACAAATATCATTAATATTTATCATATGTGTATTATAATATTCTATATAATATTAAATTACGAAATGGAATCCATTGTCCATGGAGATGGTAAGTCGTACGCACAAAAGAACAATGTTTCTATTTTTATTATCGTATTGAAAGAAAGAAATAAAATAAAAAATATTAATATATGTATATAATATAATTATAGTACCATTATAATGTTATATATATCATATATTTTCAATAAACCCATCGTTAATACATACAATGTAGTCTGTGAATGAATCACATCGCTTTGTGGGGCAGTAGTCCACATTTCCTCAAATGAAATTATCGTATTTAAAAAAAATATGAAGTATAAAGATATTTCTTGTAAAATAATTAAATAAGATTAAATACATAATATGTATCATATATACCATATATAAATAGTGTCCCCATCATATTTTCCAACCATTAATGGTTATAAAGGAAAAAAATAATAATTGTTTTGTGTGGCAGTAGTTCACCGTACACATAAACAATGTGCTTATTACCCATTAGATGGATGTGTGTGTATGTGTAGTTAACCCCCATATCATGAAAACAAATCAATATATTGAGGATACACTATTTTTTGTAAATTAAGAATCAAGGATAGTGGATGGGGTAGATAATTCATTTTACATGAATGATCTTGGGAAAGGATGTTACCTCTCCTTTGAGTAAATCATTTTTGTTTTCACAAAAGGGATTCCTTTGATTTAATTTTTCCCAAATAGAGCCCTAAAGGAGAAAGGGTGTTATGTAAGGAAGTTTATTGGAAATATAAATGAGGAAACTATGTGGTTTGAGAGGTGTGAAGATGTTTGGTAGTTGGTGGCCTTTTAAATGGG
Source organism: Viscum album (assembly GCA_963277665.1). Taxonomy (NCBI): domain Eukaryota; kingdom Viridiplantae; phylum Streptophyta; class Magnoliopsida; order Santalales; family Viscaceae; genus Viscum; species Viscum album. The sequence goes on from OY728134.1 coordinate 427,060,040, forward strand.
AGGGAAAGGTCTCACTTGGTATTTTTGAATACAATTTAGGTATCCCATGTTTTTATTTAAAAACAAAATATAAAAATCATTAAAAAACTATAATTTAATGAATATTTAATAATAATGGCCATCCAATTGGTGACTAGGAAGTGTATATGTCATTTTTATCTTATGTTTATGATTTATTCACATACTAAGCTTAATTTCACATTAATCATTTTAATTAATTTTAATTACATTTACTAATATTTTTAGTAAAAAAATAAGTGGATATTATTAGAAATTATAAATAATTTTGATTCAAAATATTTAATCAATTTTTCCAAATTTTAATCACATAATTTTCATAAATTAATTTAAAATTAATCCACCAGTCAGGACGACACTGTGAGTTTTTAAATTAAAAATGATAAAAACTTTACTATGTGTTAATATCCAATTTCAATATGAAATTAGTTCCAATAACCTTTATTTGATTAATTTATATATATTATTACGAATAATACACTAAAAACTAATGAAAATATAATTTTACTATATAAATAAATTAGTAGAATTGTTTTTGAATTATAATTTGGTATTTTTCACTATTCATTAATAAATTAAACTTCACCAAAAAATACCAAATATCCACCCTCAGATTATTTTTATGTTTATATTTAATGTATTTTGTTTATTTTTTCATATAGGATTCATAAAATATCTAAAAATTTAATTAAATATAGGTTCTCTATTAAAAGGTGATAAAAGTGCCTTTATAAAAATGGTTTATTTCTATGTGAAATATCGAGTTTGTTCTTATCTTATGTTTATAAAATCTACTTTATTAATATAAAATTTATTTTATTGAAATTATATATTATAGATTTCATTAATATAATTCTATAATTTTAATTAAAATAATTTATTATGATAAAATTTCTTTGTAATAATTAAAAATGTTTTCTATAAAAACATTCCCTTTATATTCAATCGGATCTTATATTCATTTCTAATTAATTTGTAACTAATGAATTCAATAATTTATTTTATAAGTTAGTTAATACTATTCATAACCTCCAACTTTACTGCTATGTTATATATTATTATATTAACTAATATATTTTAGTTTGGAAACACTCAGTCTTGCATGTTACACAAGCCATTGAGGAATGTAAATAATGCAAGTAATGTACACTAACATCAGTGTTCCATGTAGAGAAAGTTAAACATTATGTTATGTGGGGTGCACAATAACTTGGTTCTTTGTAAGATGAAATCCAACCATTCCGCATTGATATAAAACAAATATTTTTTATGTTTCCTAAAATGGAAAATATCAAAATGATTAAATAAATTCACAATAAAAACATCTCCCACAATCGGGGGGTGTTATATTATACCCCCTTAAAATGAATTTGTCCCTCGAAATTAATATGTTTTATCAATTGATAAATAATTTTATGTATATTTAATGAAAACCCACATTGTAAAAATTAACACAAAACATATTTTAAATAGAACTTTATTACGGTAATAGTTACCCTAATTAAAACATAGATGGGTTTCTACATATGAGAACATAGGTGGAAAGTGAAAACATGGACACAGAAGATAAATATAACCATCATGTTCTGTAGTGGAGTGATAGAGTACTTGGTCAGAAGAAAGTTAACAATCACATAGTCATAAATCTATGATTATCTAAGGGAAAATTTTATTCATCAAAAAATAAGGTATTTGGAAAATGTTTTTTGGTTTCAAGATCATTCCAATAAGGCTGATTAATTTTCATGAAATGATATACTTATATTATTTAATTACCTTTCATAAGTAAAATCTCACCCTTCAGTCATGTCTTGACCAATTTATACTTTATCTCTTTATTAAAAATGGAAGGTTATTTTTTCATTCCTGAAGCCCAAATAGATTATATGATCGATGATTATTCATCATAACTCTTTTTAGTTACCATCAACACAAAATATTTACAACTAGGTCATGACATATGAATAAATCCTCATGTGGTGAGATAATAAATTAATATCACAAACTTAATCTGATGTTTAACTTAAACATCTAACAAATGGTAACTCTTTTAACCCTTATGATTGATGATAATCCAAAACTTTAGAAATAATTACAAAAAATCAGATTACCAATGATCCCTAATATATCACAAAGTATCTCTTAGTTGTCACGTTCCTAAAATGTGAATTGTAACAACCTGATATTTTATGATAAGTATTATTTTTAATTTATTTGATGTCATGTGTTTTATTCTACAACAATATTATCTTGTGCTATACGCAACACGGTATTAGCTTGCAGTGTACGCAACACTATTCTTAGATTGTGTTACACAAAATTTCAAGTTCGTTTGATAATAGTCATTCTACACAACATTGAGTGTATATATATATATATTCAATGTATAAATGAAATATGGTTAGATTCTATTATATGAAACAACAAAGGAGTCTTGAGAAACATGCAACTCTAACTTGGCTTTCATTACACGCAATCACGACCTTCCTCGATAGCGTGTGTTGTACGCAATACCGGGTTTTACTAAACAACGATATATTATTATAATATTATTATGAACTAGCCGTTATGAATAGTAATAACTAAATTTTTAATTTTATAAAATTATTATTCATCTTAAAAATTATCTAGAACATGGTATAAGAACAAAATAATTTTTTCGGGTAAAATAAGTATTTTTCAAAAAATGCAGTTTTGCGGCCTTTTGATGGCGCACCCACTTTAAATATAGTTGTTGACATGTTTATAAGTTCAATTTGACAAAATAAAATTCTTCTTTTGAATCAGGATATAAAAATTTACATTAGATAAAGTCTTGATATTTTTCTGATAACTTTCATATTTTAATGAATAGTAAAAACACGCTATATTTTAATTAAAAACATCTTTTTTTCATCGTAATAAATTATGTGGTTAAATTATAATATTTAATGGTTTTAAAGTATTAATATAATATATTTTTACCATTTAATATAATGTATATCTTTAGCATTGATTTTACATTGAATTTATAGGTTAAATTAATTCAATCTTTTGCAATGTTTTAATCAAAAACCCGATTTAATTCGACAACGGGATTAATTTTATTTTAATTTCTTCAACTTATGTGTATTGAATTTGAAAAAATGAATTCCATATTTGGAATCAGGGGGTCCAAATTATGTTAATAGGCTAATTTTTATTTTTGGGAATTATGAATAGTAACTACGGTAAATTTCATTTACCATAGTTAAAGGTAAATCAGGTAATTAAGGGTAAATATAATATTATAAAATTACCCTAACACATGAAAAAATTCTATTGGATGGATATAATTGTACCCATATCACCTAAGGGTCGGATTAGATTCATTTTATGGACTTTTGACTGTGAAAATAATTTAATTATTATTAAAACCAAAGAAAGTTACAACATGTCACTCTCTTAAATCTTATAAGATAAAATTAATTTAGTGATAAAAATAATAAAACTTCAAACATGAATAGTCTCCAGAATTATAATAAAATTATCTACATCATGATAAATTATTTAAAATTTTTAGGGATTAAATAGATGTCATTAATGATGATACATTAGTGATGCAGAAATTATTTATTAAGAGAAAAATCAGTAATATAGTTTTTATTGAAATAATAATACCCATTAAAAGGACCAAAAACCTGACAAAAACTTATTGGTAGTGTATAAACACTTTAATCATCCAATGAAATAATATATAACCGTTTGGAGTTTTATAAAAGTGATTATGACAGTTATATTATTTTGTTTTAAATGATTTGAATGTTGTCACCTTCATAATTTAATAAATATAACAATTTAATTATTGTGATTTTTAGATGATAAATTATAGTAAAAGTATTATTGTGAAAGTTAATGTATTTATCGTAATCATAGGAATTTATTTTTAATTTTTATGCAATAAATAAGTATATTGAATAATTATACAAAAATGTTGTTGTAATTATTTTATTAAGAGATAAACCAAATAAATGGTTCTCAAAATAATAAAATAAATATTATATGAACTATTTAATATTATACACTAATTTTCTAGATACATAAAACCGTTTATTGATCTATTAATTCTTTTAGTTCGAACATATCATCTGTATATATTTTATTTAAATTCAAATAAATAAATAGTGTCAAAATTGACACTATTGTTATTTTATAAAAATAACATATTATAAAATTTTATAAAAATAACAAAAATATATAACAATTATAAATTAAAATTTCTATGGTCTATAATGTTATAAAGTAACCATGTTTGGACAATTTACGACAAATAAGTAATTATTTGTTATAATTTAAAATTTAGAATCTTATTACCACAAATAAAAATAAATTGATTATGTAAGGATAAATAAAGTTGATAATGTTTACAATAATTTCCAAACATGTCTAAATTTTATTGGTTGATGAGATTAAAACCCTATATCATCTAATATTCGAATATGAGTCATTTTTTTGAGGTTTTTAAGTGGGATTAGATTTATTATAAATTATTAATTTTAAGATTTCCAAAGGTGCCCCTCCCCTCCCTTATAAAAGAGAACCTCCTCCCTCTCTTCCTCACACCAATTTGATCCTTCAAGTTCGGACACCCCCACCAAATTCTCTTCTCCACTTCCCTAGAAACATCCTAGAGGTCCTGGTCTTATTCAAAGACCAATTGTAGTGCCCTAAGAGGAGGTCTCAAAGAGGTGCTTCAAAGAAGAGGTAATGTTCGTTACCGATTCATTCAACTTTATTTCTTCTTCCACTTCTTCTTCATTAGTTTTTTCATTATGAAGTAATAACATAAGTATCACTAATATAATGACATGTTATTATAAGTATGAAACAACCCTATTTCACCATTCATCCATCCTACGGAAAACGAAATCACCGCGCGTGCGTACGTACGGAATACCGTCTCCACGCCGTTGTGTAATCTATTTTCCACCACCACCTTACATGGATGGGTATAATAGTGTAAATAATGACTATATATGATGATTGTAAAGTGATATTTATTCTTAAATATTATACATACACTTCAATACAATTCCATGATCATGGGAATGATATCATCGCTCGTGCATACGTACGGACTACCGTCTCCACGACGCGATGAGATTCATTCTCAATGATTAACCATTCATGAATGATTATAATGTATATATAATAAGTAATAATGAAATATATGACATAATAATGATACTAGTTTTATTTATATATATATGTATGTCATCTACTTAATTCCATTCAATTGAATAAGGAAACGAAAACAGCGTTCATCCGTACGTACGGCCTACCGTCTCCATGAACGGTGTATTTATTTCCATTTATCGATATATTATATATATGTATATTCTGAATATATATTATATATAAATCATGTTTTACATTTTGGATGTAAGTAACCATGATCTAAGTAATGATATGAATAATTACAAGTTAAAACACGAATGACAAATGAAACGATTTTACCCAAAACGCTACTTTAACATTAATTTAAAAATGAATGGGTAATATAAATTCATAAGTGAACCATATATGATATCATAATAATGAATATGATTCCATAATAAGTAAATGACATTATTTAAATCATTATACCGGAGGTTTGGATCCATACAAAGCTTATCGGACCTAAGGTAAAGGATAATTGGGCAAATCTCATTTTTATCCGAGATTGCTTATTCATAAGTATTTACTAGGGTAATTGCTATAATCCATGTCCATGTTTTATAAAAGTGTATTCATGTATGTTTAACGTCCTTTTTAACCATTTTGAATTTTACCCCATGGTATGGAAGGAATCTTTCTTTTATTTACCCTACAAGGTACTTTTTGACTTTTCCGACAAAAGTATGAGAATAATGTTTTTTAACGTATACAGCATGAAAGGATTTTTACGGTTTCATAAAGCTTTATTTTCAGGAAGCTACCTCCAAAATATTTCATGATTATTTTCCACAAAATCCTTTTATTTTAAAATTTCATGACATTTTGTGAAAAGAAAATGATTTTGAAGAAAAAATGATATTTTCCTCAAGAATTCATTTCAATTGTTTTATCAAAACCATTTTTCATCTAAGATGACATTATTTAATATGTGTATGTTTCAAGTATCATGTCTCTATGATTTACATGGTTTCAAGTTTCTTATTATGAAATGATATCCATTTCTTTTATATGGATTATGTGATGATGGGATGATGTTTATGAAACCCATTTATTTATTGGGTTATTATGAATGATGTATGTTTATTTTGTTGCACAAGTAAGAATTATTTCATTATGAGATGGGTGGGACCTATATATTCCTCCAATGCATTGGGTAACGATTTATATCTCATGAGATAGACATGGCTGGAACGGTAAGTTAATCTGGTTCAGTGTTACAGGACTGAAATGAGGAGTGAACTCGATTCAGAAAGGGACATTGTCCACTAAGATGGTCATGGCAGTAATGTCTTGGCTACTATAGAAATCATTACATGTGCTTAATGGATGCCACAATTACATGTTTTATTCCCATGCTATGTTATCATGGTTTATGTTCCATTATGATCTATTCCTTATGTACTTCCATGTTATAAGTCATTGCTCAATATTTTGATGTTTAAACATTATGTTCATGTTTTTAAGTTCAAATGTATATGGTATGTTTTATTTTATCCATGCTTACCCTTACTGAGCATTTGAGCTCAGCCTTTTTATGTTTTATTTTCCCCCAGGATTAAAAGAAAGGTTTTAGGTAAGGGAAAAAAGTGGAAGATCTTTGTGGGAGATGTTGAAGATCTTTCACCACGATTTGAAGATTACGTTCCAAGTTTCCAAAGACACTAAACTATTACGGTCCTTGTGTGTCTGTTTTTGTTATGTATTATGTATTCCGCAAAAGTAATGTAATATCTATGTACGTCAAGCTTCAGGTATCTGCAGTTGGTATCAGAGTAATGGTTTAGTCAACCTTTGGAAACTAGGATGTGAAAACGTTAGTGAGATCCCGAGAGATATTTCTAAGGTATGTCTAGGGATATCCCTAAGGATAAGTATACGTATAGGATATAGTACTAGAACTACGGTAACGATCATATAATTTAACCTAAGCTGTTAGATATTGAGGGTACTCCTCCTTTACTATGTTGTTTTCCCTAGCATGATTTTTTCCTCTCACACTATTCTTTTTGGGTTTTAGAAAATGGCTGGAAACAAGAAGATTCACGACAATGGAGGATATGATGGACAATGGAATGATATTCTTCATGCAAAACAAAATGAACTGGGATTTGGAATTCCAAACATCGTTATTATGCCTAATCAGAAATCTCATAATATGATCAATAATCTCAACTTCGGCAAGTTTCCCGACTTAGATAATAAGAGAAAGATGGAGTTTCATGATGATCATAGAGGAAAGAAAGTTCAATTTCCCTCATGTAAATCATTTGGGAAGAGGAATCATGGAGATTGTTTCAAAGGAACTGGAAGATGCTTTAGGTGTGGAAAAGAAGGACACAAAGCCAGTAAGTGCAAATGAAAAGGTTCAGTTAACACCATGGACAAGGATAATGGTATTGCTACGACATCAACAATGATTAGATGTTTTAAATGTGGAATGTATGGGAATTATGCAAACCAATTCCCTAAGGGAAAATCTCATGAAGAGAATCAGCACGGTCATACGGGTAGTATTTATGTGGATGATGATTAAGAGACTACAATTTAAATATGAGATAAATGGTGAAGCTTAGCTAGTGGTTTAATAAGTTAGTGGATTGATTGTATGTTTATAAAGAATAATGTATGGTACTATGGAATAAAGAATCATCTAAGGATTGTTACACTATTGTTTTTCCTAAAGTATATGAAAGTATATGTTGAATGGTACCGGTATCCATGGAAGGTTATTCAGATATTTTTGGAAAGTAGATGATATGCACATAATGAAGGGATAAGAATATAATGAGATGTTTGATTGTATTCATGATCTCATGACTGATATATGGACTAAGTGATATTATGGTTTGATTATATAGATTTTTGGGATTTCGGTATGCAGAAAGAGTTACCTTTTGACAGTATTCATGTTTTCACTAAGGTTCTATGGTAATTTCTGTTTCAAGAGAATATATGACTAAGGTATTCATGTGTTCGGAATACAACCAACAAGATATATCTTAAGATATATGTGGGATAAATTCGTGTATTCACATTCTTGGTAGATAACCTTTCTAGTAATTGTTTTCTTTATACTATGAGCTTGGACTGAAGTATTTTAGATAAGTCTAAAGATTGAAATGGATTATGTTGGACATAAGTTATTATTGTTTACGAATAGAAAAATTTTCGATATTATTGATGGGATGTTATAGTAATGTAGTTTTAGAAAAAGGAAAACCTGCAGGACAGGTGACGGCCCATCGTGTCGGACAAAACTGTGGGAATCGAACCCCCAACTGAAGTGCAACTGGCCTTTATCGCATTCCAATGGCCTACAGGAAGTCCCTGGTTAGTAGAAACTAGTTTTATTTTATTAAGAGGTATGATATATGAAGTATAAGTTCTTTTTTGGAACCATATATGATTAATCAAACCATAAGATGGACTTATAACTTTTGATAACCTTTTGTTCGAAACAGATGGAATGACCCATCATTCTATCACATGATCTGCTAACACTTCATGAATAACAAATTCAACTTCATTGCTTTGATAGATGAAGTGGAAATTGTTCAAAGAACGAACAACAGTGAGATTTTACCAAAATCAAGAAAGTATTTCTTCTAATTCAAATTCTTCAACTTTTGGGAAATGATATTGAAAACCAAAAATGTTGTCCTAGTGCCCTTATATCCGATGAATCATATGGTACCTTAGAACATCACAAATATATGGCTTTGTGATTGTTGGATTTTTTATAGCCATGTTCTCTACCACTCTCCATCAGAACATGACGGTTTGATTTCTCTTCTATATCCATATTTTCACCAATGTTCTCCTACGTGGAAACCCAGTGATGAGTTAATTTGGGTAACCATTACATTTCATACTTTAGTTTTGAAAGTTATGTTTTGGTATTTCATTTTATGATGTGGGGTTTAATTAAAGAAACTTTCAAGTAGAAAACCATGTATGACCCCGGAATATTTCGAGGGCGAAATTCATTTTAAGGGGGGTAGAATGTAACAACCCAATATTTTATGATAAGTATTATTTTTATTGTATTTGATGTCATGTGTTTTATGCTACAACAAGATTATCTTGTTCTATACGCAACACTGTATTAGCTTGTAGTGTACACAACACTATTATTAGATTGTGTTATAGATAATTTCAAGTTCGTTTGATAATAGTCATTCTATGCAACATTGAGTGTATATATATATATATTCAATGTATAAATAAAATATGATTGAATTCTGTTATATGAAACAACAATGGAGTCTTGCACAACATGCAACCCTAACTTGGATTTCATTACACGCAATCACGACCTTCCTCGATAGCGTGTGTTGTACGCAATACCGGGTTTTACTAAACAATAGTATATTATAATAATATTATTATGAACTAGCCGTTATGAATAGTATTAACTAAATTTTTAATTTTATAATATTATTATTCATCTTACACATTTTCTAGAATATGGTATAAGAACAAAATAAATGTTTTCGGGTAAAATAAGTATTTTTCAAAAAATGCAGTTTTGCCACCTTTTGATGGCGCACCCACATTAAATATAGTTGTTGACAGGGTTATAAGTTCAATTTTACAAAATAAAATTTTTCTTTTGAATCCGGATATAAAAATTTACATTGGATAAAGTTTTGATATTTTTCTGATAACTTTCATATTTTAATGAATTGTAAAAACACGTTATATTTTAATTAAAAACAACTTTTTTCATCGTAATAAATTATGTGGTTAAATTATAATATTGAATGGTTTTAAAGTATAAATAGAATATATTTTTACCATATAATATAATGTATGTCATTAGCATTTATTTTACAATGAATTCGTTGGTTAAATCAATTCAATCTTTTGCAATGTTTTAATCAAAAACCCGTTTTCATTCGACAACGGGATTAAATTTAATTTAATTTCTGAAACTTCTATGTATTGAATTTGAAAAAATGGATTCCATATTTGGAATCAGTGGGTCCAAATTATGTCAATAGGCTACTTTTTATTTTTGGGAATTATGAATAGTAACTACGGTAAATTTTATTTAGCATAGTTAAAGGTAAATCGGGTAATTAAGGGTACATATAATGTTATAAAATTATCATAACACATGAGAAAATTCTATTGGATGGCTTTAATTATACCCATATCACCTAAGGGTTGGATTAGATTCATTTTATGGACTTTGGACCGTGAAAATAATTTAATTATTATTAAAACCAAAGAAAGTGACAACATGTCACTCTCTTAAAGCTTATAAGTATAACAATTTTAATTTAGTGATAAAAATCATAAAACATCAAAAATGAATAGTCTCAAGAAATATAATAAAATTATCTACATCATGATAAATTATTTATAATTTTTAGGGATTAAAAAATTATCATTAATGATGATACATTAATGATGCATAAATTATTTATTAAGTGAAAAATCAGTAATATAGTATTTATTGAAATATTAATACCCATTAAAAGGCCCACAAACCTGACCAAAACATATTTTTAGTGTATATATACACCTTAATCATCCAATTACCTAATATATAACCGTTTGTAGTTTTATAAAAGTGATTATGACACTTATATTATTTTATTTTAAATGATTCAAAGTTGTCACCTTCATAATTTAATAAGTATAACAATTTAAATATTGTGATTTTAAGATGATAAATTCAAGTAAATATATTATTGTGAAAGGTAATAGATTTATATTCATCATAGGATTTTAGTTTTAATTTTTATGCAACAAATAATTATATTAAATAATTATACAAAAATGTTGTAGTAATTGTTTTATTAAGAGATAAACCAAATAAATGGTTTTAAAAATAATAAAATAAATATTATATGAAGTATTAAATGTTCTACACTAATTTTATAGATACATATGACATTTTATGAATCTATTAAAGCTTTTAGTTAAAACATATAATCTGTATATATTTTATTTAAATTCAAATAAATGAATAGTGTCAAAATTGACATAATTGTTATTTTATAAAAATAACATATTATAAAATTGTTTAAAAATCACAAAAATATATAAAAATTTATAATTTAAATTCATATGTTCTATAATTTTATAAAGTAACCAATTACGGACAATTTAAAACAAATAAGTAATTATTTGTTATAATTTAAAATTTAGAATGTTATTACCACAAATAAAATTAAATTGATTAAGTAAGGATAAATCAAGTTGATAATGTTTAAAATAATTTCCTAACATGTCTAAATTTTATTTTTTGATTCTATTACAACCCTATATCATCTAATATTCTAATATGAGTCATTTCTGGAGGTTTTTAAGTTGGGTTAGATTTATTATAAATTAATATGTTTTAGATTTCCATAGTTGCCCCTCCCCTCCCTTATAAAAGGGCACCTCCCCCCTCTCTACCTCACACCAATTTGAGCCTTCAAGCTCGGCCAACCCCCACAAAATTATCTTCTACACTTCCCTAGAAACATCATATAGGTCTTGGTATTATTCAAAGACCAATTGTAGTGCCCTAAGTGGAGGTCTCAAAGAGGCGCTTCAAAGAAGAGGTAATTTTCGTCACCGATTCTTTCAACTTTATTTCTTCTTCCACTTATTATTATTTATTTTTTTAATTATGAAGTAATAACATCAGTATAACTAATATAATTAATTTTTATTATAAGTATGAATCAACCCTACTTCACAATTTATCCATCCTATGGAAAACGAAATCACCGCGTGTGTGTACGTACAGAATACCGTCTCCACACCATGGTGTAATCTATTTTCCACTACCACCTTACTTGGATGGGAATAATGGTGTAAATAATGACTATATATGATTATTATAAAGTGATATTTATTCTTAAATTTTATACATACACTTCAAAACAATTCCACGATCATGGGAATGATATCATCGCTCGTGCATATGTACTAACTACCGTCTCCACGACGCGATGAGATTCATTCTCAATGATTAACCATTCTTGAATGCTTATAAAGTATATGTAATAAGTAATCATGAAATATGTGACATAATAATGATACTGGATTTATGTATATATATATATGTATGCCATCTACTTAATTCCATTCAATTCAATAAGGAAACAAAAACATCGTTCATGCGTACGTACGACCTACCGTCTCCATGAACGGTGTATTTCTTTACATTTATCGATCTATTATATATATGTATATTCTGAATATATATTATATATAAATCATTTTTTACATTATGGATGTAAGTAACCATGATCTAGGTAATCATATGAAGAATTAAAAGTTAAAACACGAACGACAAATGAAACGATTTTACCCAAAACGCTACTTTAACATTAATTTACAAAAGAATGGGTAATAGAAAGTCATAAGTGAACCATATATGATATAATAACAATGAATATGATTCTTTAATAAGTCAATGAAATTATTTAAATCATTTTACAGGAGGTTCGGATCCATACAAAGCATATCGGACCTAAGGTAAGGGATAATTGTGCAAATCTCATTTTTATCCGAGATTGCTTATTCGTAAGTATTTTATGGGGTTATTGATATCATCCATGTCCATGTTTTATAAAAGTGTATTCATGTATGTTTAACGTACTTTTTACCCATTTTGACTTTTACCCCATGGTATGGAAGGAATCTTTCTTTTATTTACCCTACAAGGTACTTTTTGACTTTTCTGACAAAAGTATTATAATAATGTTTTTCTAACATATACAACATGAAAGGATTTTTACGGTTTCATAAAGCCTTATTTTCATGAAGCTACCTCTAAAAGATTTCATGACTATTTTCAACAAAATCCTTTTCTTTTAAAATTAAATGACATTTTGTGAAAAGAAAATGATTTTGAATAAAAAAGGATATTTTCCTCAAGAATTCATTTCAAGTGTTTTATCAAAACCATTTTTCATCTAAGATGACATTATTTCATATGTGTATGTTTCAAGTATCATGTCTCTATGATTTACATGGTTTCACTTTTCTTATTATGAAATGATATCCATTTCTTTTATATGGATTATGTGATGATGGGATGATGTTTATGAAACCCATTTTTTTATTGGGTTATTATGAATGATGTAAGTTTATTTTGTGGCACAAGTAAGAATGATTTCATTATGAGATGGGTGGGACCTATATCTCCCTCCAATGCATTGGGAAAAGATTTATATCTCATGAGATAGACATGGCTGGAATGGTAAGTTAATTCGGTTCAGTGTTACAGGACTGAAACGAGGAGTGAAATCAATTCAGAAAGGGACTTTGTCCACTAAGATGGTCATGGCAGTAATGGCTTGGATACTATAGAAATAATTACATGTGATTAATGGATGTCACAATTACATGTTTTATTCCCATGCTATGTTATAATGATTTATGTTCCATTATGATCTATGCCTTATGTACTTCCATGTTTTAAGTCGTTGCTCAAGACTTTGATGTTTAAACATTATGTTCATGTTTTTATACTCAAATGTATATGGTATGTTTTATTTTATCCATGCTTACCCTTAATGAGCATTTGAGCTCACCCTTTTTATGTTATATTTTCCCCCAAGATTAAAAGAATGGTTTTAGGTAAGGAAACAAAAAGTGGAAGATCTTTATGGGAGATGTTGAAGATCTTTCACCACGATTAGAAGATTACATTCCAAGTTTCCAAAGAGACTAAACTATTAAGGTCCTTGTGTGTCTCTTTTTGTTATGTATTATGTATTCCGTTAAAGTAATGTAATATCTATGTACGTCAAGCTTCGGGTTTGTGCAGTTGGTATCAGAGGAAAGGTTTAGTCAACCTTTGGAAACTAGGATGTGAAAACGTTAGTGAGATCCCTAGAGATATTTCTAAGGTATGTATAGGAATATCCCTAAGGATAAGTATACGTATAGGATATAGTCCTAGAACTACGGTAACGATCATAGAATTTAACCTAAGACGTTAGATATTGAGGGTACTCCCCCTTTACTATGTTGTTTTCCCTAGCATGATTTTTTCCTCTCACACTATTCTTTTTGGGATTTAGAAAATGGCTGGAAATAGGAAGATTCACGATAATGGAGGATATAATGGACAATGGAATGATATTCTTCATGAGAAACCAAATGAAATGGGATTTGGAAGTCCAAACATCATTATTATGCCTAATCATCAATCTCATAATATGATCAATAATCTCAACTTTGGTAAGTTTCCCGTCTCAGATAATAAGAGAAAGATGGAGTTTCAAGATGATCATAGATGAAAGAAAGTTTAATTTCCCTCATGTAAATCATGTGGGAAGAGGCATCAGGGAGATTGTTTCAAAGGAACTGGAAGATGCTTTATGTGTGGAAAAGAAGGACACAAAGCCAGTAAGTGCAAAGGAAAAGGTTTAGTCAACACCATGGACAAGGATAATGGTACTGCTACGACATAAACAATGATTAGATGTTTTAAATGTGGAATGTATGGGAATTATGCAAACTAATGCCCAAAGGGAAAATCTCATGAAGAGAATCAGCATGGTCATATGGGTAGTATTTATGTGGATGATGATGAAGAGACTACAAATGAAATATGAGATAAATGATGAATCTTAGCTAGTGGTTTAATAAGTCAGTGGAATGATTGTATGTTTATAAAGAATAATGTATGGTACTATGGAATAAAGAATCATCTAAGGATTGTTACACTATTGTTTTTCCTAAAGTATATGAAAGTATATGTTGAATGGAACCGGTAACCATGGAAGGTTATTCAGATATTTTTGGAAAGTAGATGATATGCGCATAATGAAGGGATAATAAGATAATGAGATGTTTGATTGTATTCATGAGCTCATGACTGATATATGGACTAAGTGATATTATGGTTTGATTATATATATTTTTGGGATTTTGGTATGTGGAAAGATTTACCTTTTGACAGTATTCATGTTTTCACTAAGGTTCTATGGTAATTTATGTTTCATGAGAATATATGAGTAAGGTATTCATTTGTTTGGAATACAACCAACAAGATATATCTTATGATATATGTGGGATGAATTCTTGTATTCACATTATTGGTAGATGACCTTTCTAGTAATTGTTTTCTTTATACTACGAGCTTGGAACGAAGTATTTTAGATAAACCTAAATATTGAAATGGATTATGTTGGACATAAGTTATTATTGTTTACGGATAGAACTTTTTTGATATTATTGATTGGATGTATAGTAATGTAGTTTTAGACAAAGGAAAACCTGCAGGACGGGCAACAGCCCATCGCATCAGACAAGACTGTGGGAATCGAACCCACAACTGAAGTGCAACTGGCCTTTATCACATACCAATGTCCTATAAGAAGTCCCTGGTTAGTAGAAACTAGTTGTATTTTATTAAGAGGTATGATATATGAAGTATAAGTTCATTTTTGGAACCATATACGATTAATCTAACCATAAGATGGACTTATAACTTTTCCTAACCTTTTGTTTGAAACAGATGGAATGACCTATCATTCTCTCACATGATCTGCTAACACTTCACGAATAACAAATTCAACTTCATTTCTTTAAGAGAAGAAGTGGAAATTGTTCAAAGAAAGAACAACAGTGAGATTTTACCAAAATCAAGCAAGTATTTCTTCTAATTCAAATCCTCCAACTTATGGGAAATGATCTTAAAAACCAAAAATGTTGTCCTAGTGCCCTTATATCCGATGAATTATATGGCACCTTATATCATCACAAATACATGGATTTGTGATTGTTGGCTTTTTCATATCCATGTTCTCTACCACTCTCCATCAGAACATGATGGTTAGATTTCTCTTCCATATCCATATTTTCACCTATGTTCTCCTACGTGGAAACCCAGTGATGAGTTAATTTGGGTAACCGTTACGTTTCATAATTTAGTTTTGAAAGTTAAGTTTTGGTATTTCATTTTACAATGTGGGTTTTAATTAAACAAACTTTCAAGTAGAAAACCATGTATAACCCCGATGAATTTCGAGGGCGAAATTCATTTTAAGGGGGGTAGAATGTAACAACTTGATATTTTATGATAGGTGTTATTTTTAATGTATTTGATGTCATGTGGTTTATGCTACAACAAGATTATCTTGTGTTATACGCAACACCGTATTAGCTTTTAGCATACGCAACACTATTCCTAGATTGTGTTACACACAATTTCAAGTTCGTTTGATAATAGTTGTTCTACGCAACATTGAGTTTATATATATATATATATATATTCAATGTATAAATGAAATATGGTTGGATTATATTATATGAAACAACAAAGGAGTCTTTCACAACACACAACCCTAACTTGGCTTTCATTACACGCAATCACGACCTTCCTCGATAGCGTGTGTTGTACGCAATACCGAGTTTTACTAAACAACAGTATATTATTATAATATTATTATTAACTAGACGTTATGAATATTAATAACTAAATTTTTAATTTTATAACATTATTATTCATCTTACACATTTTTTAGAACATGGTATAAGAACAAAATAATTTTTTCGGGTAAAATAAGTATTTTTAAAAAAATGCAGTTTTGCCACCTTTTGATGGCGCAACCACTTTAAATCTAGTTTTTGACATCTTTATAAGTTCAATTTGACAAAATAAAATTCTTCTTTTGAATAAGGATATAAAAATTTACATTGGATAAAGTTTTGATATTTTTCTGATAACTTTCATATTTTAATGAATAGTAAAAACATGCTATATTTTAATTAAAAAAAACTCTTTTCATCGTAATAAATTATGTGGTTAAATTATAATATTGAATGGTTTTAAAGTATAAATAGAATAAATTTTTACCATTTAATATAATTTATGTAATTAGAATTTATTTTACATTTAATTCTTATGTTAAATCAATTCCATCTTTTGCAATGTTTTAATCAAAAACATGTTTTAATTCGACAACAGGATTAATTTTAATTTAATTTCTGCAACTTATCTGTATTGAATTTGAAAAAATGAATTCCATATTTGGAATCAGTAGGTCCAAATTATGTTAATAAACTACTTTTTATTTTTGGGAATTATGAATAGTAACTACGGCAAATTTTATTTACCATAGTTAAAGGTAAATCAGGTAATTAAGGGTAAATATAATATTATAAAATTACCCTAACACATGAAAAAATTCTATTGGATGGATATAATTATACCCATATCACCTAAGGGTCGGATTAGATTCATTTTATGGAATTTTGACCGTGAAAATAATTTAATTATTATTAAAACCAAAGAAAGTGAAAACATGTCACTCTCTTAAATCTTATAAGTATAATAATTTTAATTTAGTGATAAACATCATAAAACATCAAACATGAATAGTCTCCAGAAAGCTAATAAAATTATCTACATCATGATAAATTTTTTAGAATTTTTAGGGATTAAATAATTGTCATTAATGATGATAAATTAATGATGAAGAAATTATTTATTAAGTGAAAAATCAGTAATGTAGTTTTTATTGAAATATTAATAACCATTAAAAGGACAAAAAACCTGACCAAAGCTTATTGGTAGTGTATATCTACACCTTAATTATCCAAATAATTAATATATAACCGTTTGGAGTTTTATAAAAGTGATTATGACACTTATATTATTTTATTTTAAATGATTCCAAAGTTATCACCTTCATAATTTAATAAGTATAACAATTTAAATATTGTGATTTTAAGATGATAAATTAGATTAAAAGTTTTATTGTGAAAGGTAATAGATTTATCTTCATCATATGATTTTATTGTTAATTTTTATGCAACAAATAATTATATTAAATAATTATAGAACAATGTTGTAGTAATGATTTTATTAAGAGATAAACCAAATAAATGGTTTTAAAAATAATAAAATAAATATTATATGAACTATTTAATGTTCTCCACTAATTTTATCGATACATAAGACCTTTTATGAATCTATTAAATCTTATAGTTCGAACAGATCCTCTGTATATATTTTATTTAAATTCAAATAAATGATTAGTGTCAAAATTTACACTATTGTTATTTTATAAAAATAACATATTACAAAATTGTTTAAAAATCACAAAAATTTATAAAAATTATAAATTTATATTTATATGTTCTATAACGTTATAAAGTAACCAATTATGGAAAATTTACAATAAATAAGTAATTATTTGTAATAATTTAAAATTTAGAATGTTATTACCACAAATAAAATTAAATTGATTAAGTAAGGATAAATCAAGTTGAAAATGTTTATAATAATTTCCTAACATGTATAAATTTTTTTGGGTGATGAGATTACAACCCTATATCATCTAATATTCTAATATGAGTCATTTTTGGAGGGTTTTAAGTGGGGTTATAGTTATTATAAATTAATATTTTTAAGATTTCCAAAGGTGCCCCTCCCCTCCCTTATAAAAGGGAACCTCCTCCCTCTCTTCCTCACACCAATTTGAGCCTTCATGCTCGGCCAACCCCCGCCAAATTCTCTTCTACACTTCCCTAGAAACATCCTATAGGTCCTGGTATTCTTCAATGACCAATTGTAGTTCCCAAAGTGGAGGTCTCAAAGAGGTGCTTCAAAGAAGAGGTAAAGTTCGTTACCGATTCTTTCAACTTTATTTCTTCTTCCACTTATTCTTCATTAGTTGTTTAATTATGAAGTGATAAAATCAGTATCACTAATATACTTAAATTTTATTATATGTATGAAACAACCCTATTTCACCATTTACCAACCCTACAGAAAACGAAATCACCCTGCATGCGTACGTACGGAATACCGTCTCCACGCCCTGGTGTAATCAATTTTCCACTACCACCTTACTTGGATGGGTATAATGGTGTAAATAATGACTATATATTATTATTTTAAAGTGATATTGATTATTAAATATTATAAATACAATTCAATACAATTCCACAATCATGGTAATGATATCATCGCTCGTGCTTACGTACGGACTACCGTCTCTACGACGCGATGAGATTCATTCTCATTAATTAACCATTCATGAATGATTATAAAGTATATATAATAAGTAATCCTGAAATATATGACATAATAATGATACTGGATTTAGGTATATATATATGTACGCCATCTACTTAATTCCATTCAATTCAATAAGGAAACGAAAACAGCGTTCATGCGTACGTACGACCTACCGTCTCCATGAACGGTGTATTTCCTTCCATTTATCGATCTATTATATATATGTATGTTCTGAATATATATTATATATAAATCATTTTTTACATTATGGATGTATGTAACCATGATCTAAGTAATCATATGAATAATTACAAGTTAAAACACGAACGACAAATGAAACAATTTTACCCAAAACGATACTTTAACATTAATTTACAAAAGAATGGGTAATATAAAGTCATAAGTGAACCATATATGATATCATAACAATGAATATGATTCTGTAATAATTCAATGACATTATTTAAATCATTATACAGGAGGTTCGGATCCATACAAAGCATATCATACCTAAGGTAAGGGATAATTGTGCAAATCTCAATTTTATCCGAGATTGCTTATTCGTAAGTATTTATTGGGGTTATTGCTATCATCCATGTCCATGTTTTGTAAAAGTGTATTTATGTATGTTTAACGTCCTTTTTACCATTTTTTACTTTTACCCCATGGTATGGAAGGAATCTTTCTTTTATTTACCCTACAAGGTACTTTTTGACTTTTCCGAAAAAAGTACGAGAAAAATGTTTTTTTAGCGTATACAACATGAAAAGATTTTTACGGTTTTATAAAGCCTTATTTTTATGAAGCTACCTCCAAAATATTTCATGACTATTTTCAAAAAAATTCTTTTCTTTTAAAATTTCATGACATTTTGTGAAAAGAAAATGATTTTTAAGATAAAAGGATATTTTCCTCAAGAATTCATTTCAAGTGTTTTATCAAAACCATTTTTCATCTAAGATGACATTATTTTATATGTGTATGTTTTAAGAATCATGTCTCTATGATTTAAATGGTTTCACATTTCTTATTATGAAATGATATCCATTTCTTTTATATGGATTATGTGATGATGGGATGATTTTTATGAAACACATTTTTTATTGGGTTATTATGAATGATGTATGTTTATTTTGTGGAAAAAGTAAGAATGATTTCATTATGAGATGGGTGGGACCTATATATCCCTCCAATGAATTGGGTAAAGATTTATATCTCATGAGATAGACATGGTTGGAATAGTAAGTTAATCCGGTTCAGTTTTACAGGACTGAAATGAGGAGTGAACTCGATTCAGGAAGGGACTTTGTCCACTAAGATGGTCATGGTAGTAATGCCTTGGCTACTATAGACATCATTACATGTACTTAATGGATGCCACAATTACATGCTTTATTCCCATGATATGTTATCATTATTTATGTTCCATTATGATCTATGCCTTATGGACTTCCATGTTTTAAGTCGTTGCTCAAGATTTTGATGTTTAAACATTATGTTCATGTTTTTAAGTTCAAATGTATATGGTATGTTTTATTTTATCCATACTTACCCTTAATGAGAATTTGAGATCACCCTTTTTATGTTTTATTTTCCCCCAGGATTAAAAGAATGGTTTTAGGTAAGGAAAAAAACGTGGAATATCTTTATGGGAGATGTTGAAGATCTTTCACCACGATTAGAAGATTACGTTCCAAGCTTCCAAAAACACTAAACTATTACGGTCCTTGTGTGTCTTTTTTTGTTATGTATTATGTATTCCGCAAAAGTAATGTAATATCTATGTACGTCAAGCTTCGGGTCTCTGTAGTTGGTATCAGAGGAAAGGTTTAGTCAACCTTTGGAAACTAGGATGTGAAAACGTTAGTGAGATACCTAGAGATATTTCTAAGGTATGTCTAGGGATATCCCTAAGGATAAGTATATGTAAAGGATATAGTCCTAGAACTATGGTAACGATCATAGAATTTAACCTAAGATGTTAGATATTGAGGGTAATCTCCCTTTATTATGTTTTTTCCCTAGCATGATTTTTTCCTCTCACACTATTCTTTTTGGGTTTTAGAAAATGGCCGGAAACAGGAAGATTCACGATAATGGAGGATATGATGGACAATGGAATGATATTATTCATGAGAAACCAAATGAAAAGGGATTTGGAAGTCCAAACATTGTTATTATGCCTAATCAGAAATCTCATAATATGATTAATAATCTCAACTTTGGTAAGTTTCCCGACTCAGATAATAAGAGAAAGATGGAGTTTCATGATGATCATAGAGGAAAGAAAGTTCAATTTCCCTCATGTAAATTATGTGGGAAGAGGCATCAGGGAGATTGTTTCAAAGGAACTGGAAGATTATTTAGGTGTGGAAAAGAAGGACACAAATCCAGTAAGTGCAATGGAAAAGTTTCAGTTAACACCATGGACAAGGATAATGGTATTGCTACGACATCAACAATGATTAGATGTTTTAAATGTGGAATGTAAGGGAATTATAAAAACCAATGCCCTAAGGGAAAATCTCATGAAGAGAATCACCAAGGTCATACGGTTAGTATTTATGTGGATGATGATGACGAGACTACAAATGGAATATGAGATAAATGATGAAGCTTAGCTCGTGGTTTAATAAGTTAGTAGAATGATTGTATGTTTATAAAGAATAATGTATGGTACTATGGAATAAAGAATCATCTAAGGATTGTTACACTATTGTTTTTCATAAAGTATATAAAAGTATATAATGAATGGTACCGATAACCATGGAAGGTTATTCAGATATTTTTGGAAAGTAGATGATATGCGCATAATGAAGGGATAAGAAGATAATAAGATGTTTGATTGTATTCATGAGCTCATTACTGATATATGGACTAAGTTAAATTATAGTTTGATTATATCTATTTTTGGTATTTTGGTCTGTGGAAAGAGTTATCTTTTGACAGTATTCATGTTTTCACTAAGGTTCTATGGTAATTTATGTTTCAAGAGAATATATGACTAAGGTATTCATGTGTTTGGAATACAACCAACAACATATATCTTATGATATATGTGGGATAAATGCTTGTATTCACATTCTTGGTAGATAACCTTTCTAGTAATTGTTTTATTCATACTATTAGCTTGGACCGAAGTATTTTAGCTAAGCCTAAAGATTAAAATGGATTATGTTGGACATATGTTATTATTGTTTAAGGATAGAACTTTTTTGATATTATTTATGGGATGTTATAGTAATTTAGTTTCATAAAAAGGACAACCTGTAGGATGGGCCACATCCCATCGCGTCGGACAAGACTGTGGGAATCGAACCCACAACTGATGTGAAACTAGCGTTTATCACATACCAATGGCCTACAAGAAGTCCCTGGTTAGTAGAAACTAGTTTTATTTTATTAAGCGGTATGATATATGAAGTATAAGTTCATTTTTGGAACCATATACAATTAATCTAACCATAAGATGGACTTATAACTTTTACCAACCTTTTGTTTGAAATATATGGAATAACCCATCATTCTATCACATGATCTGCTAACACTTCACGAATAACAAATTCAACTTCATTTCTTTAAGAGATGAAGTGGAAATTTTTCAAAGAACGAACAACAGTGAGATTGTACCAAAATCAAGCATGTATTTCTTCTAATTCAAATTCTTCAACTTTTGGGAAATGATCTTGAAAACCAAAAATGTTGTCACAGTGCCCTTATATCTGATGAATCATATGGTACCTTAGATCATCCCAAATATATGGCATTGTGATTGTTGGATTTTTCATAGCAATGTTCTCTACCACTCTCCATCAGAACATGATGGTTAGATTTCTCTTCCATATCCATATTTTCACCTATGTTCTCCTACGTGGAAACCCAGTGATGAGTTAATTTGGGTAACCGTGACATTTCATACTTTAGTTTTGAAAGTTTAGTTTTGGTATTTTATTTTACGATGTGGGTTTTAATTAAAGAAACACTCAAGTAGAAAACCATGTATAACCCAGACGAATTTGGAGGGAGAAATTCATTTTAATGGGGGTAGAATGTAACAACCCGATATTTTATGATAAGTATTCTTTTTAATTTATTTTATGTCATGTGTTTTATGCTACAAAAACATTATCTTGTGCTATACTCAACACCGTATTAGCTTGCAGTGTACACAACACTATTAATAGATTGTGTTACACACAATTTCAAGTTCGTTTGATAATAGTCATTCTACGCAACATTGAGTATATATATATATATTCAATTTATAAATGAAATATTGTTGAATTCGGTTATATGAAACAACAAAGGAGTCTTGCACAACACACAACCCTAACTTGGCTTTCATTGCATGCAATTGCGACCTTCCTCGATAGCGTGTGTTGTACGCAATACCGAGTTTTACTAAACAACGATATATTTTTATAATATTACTATGAACTAGCCATTATGAATAGTATTAACTAAATTTTTAATTTTATAACATTATTATTCATCTTACACATTTTCTAGATCATTGTACAAGAACAAAATAAATATTTCGGGTAAAATAAGTATTTTTAAAAAAATGTAGTTTTTTCGCCTTTTGATGGCGCACCCACTTTAAATCTAGTTGTTGACATGTTTATAAGTTAAATTTGAAAAAATAAAATTCTTTTTTTTGAATAAGGATATAAAAATTTACATTGGATAAGGTTTTGATAATTTTCTGATAACTTTCATATTTTAATGAATAGTAAAAACACGCTATATTTTAATTAAAAACAAATTTTTTCATTGTAATAAATTATGTGGTTAAATTATAATATTGAATGGTTTTAAAGTATAAATAGAATATATTTTTACCATTTAACATAATTTATGTCATTAGCATTGATTTTACAATGAATTCGTAGGTTAAATCAATTCAATCTTTTGCAATGTTTTAATCAAAAACCCGTTTTCATTTGACAATGGGATTAATTTTAATTTAATTTATGAAACTTCTGTGTATTGAATTTGAAAAAATGGATTCCATATTTGGAATAAGTGGGTCCAAATTATGTTAATAGGCTACGTTTTATTTTTGGTAATTATGAATAGTAACTACAGTAAATGTTATTTACCATAATTAAAGGTAAATCGGGTAATTAAGGGTAAATATAATATTATAAAATTACCCTAACACATGAAAAATTCTATTTGATGGCTATAAGTATACCCATATCACCTAAGGGTCGGATTAGATTCATTTTATGGACTTTTGACCATGAAAATAATTTAATTATTATTAAAACCAAAGAAAGTGACAACATGTTACTCTCTTAAATCTTATAAGTGTAATAATTTTAATTTAGTGATAAAAACCATAAAACTTAGAACATGAATAGTATATAGAAAGCTAATAAAATTATATACATCATTCTAAATTATTTACAATTTTTAGGGATTAAATAAATGTCATTAATGATGATACATTAATGATGCAGAAATTATTTATTAAGTGAAAAATGAGTAATATAGTTTTTATTGAAATAATAATACCCATTAAAAGGCCCCAAAACCTGAAAAAAACTTATTTTTAGTGTATATATAAACATTAACCATACAATTACCTAATATATAACCGTTTGGAGTTTTATAAAATTGATTATGACACTTATATTATTTTATTTTAAATGACTCCAAAGTTGTCACCTTCATAATTTAATAAATATAACAATTTAAATATTGTGATTTTAAGATGATAAATTCGAGTAAAATTATTATTGTGAAAGTTAATAGATTTTTCTTCATTATAAGATTTTATTTTTAATTTTTATGCAACAAATAAGTATATTAAATAATTATACAAAAATGTTGTGGTAATTATTTTATTAAGAGATAAACCAAATAAATAGTTTTAAAAAAAATAAACCTAATATTATATGAACTATTTAATGTTCTCTAATAAGTTTCTAGATACATATGACCTTTAATGAATCTATTAAAGCTTTTATTTTGAACATATCTTCTGTATATATTTTATTTAAATTTAAATAAATGAATAGTGTCAAAATTGACACTATTGTTATTTTATACAAATAACATATTATAAAATTGTTTAAAAATCACAAAAATATATATAAATTATAAATTTTTATTTATATGGTCTATAATGTTATAAATTTACAAATTATGGACAATTTACAACAAATAAGTAATTATTTGTTATAATTTAAAATTTAGAATGTTATTACCACAAATAAAATTAAATTGATTAAGTAAGGATAAATCAAGTTGATAATGTTTACAATAATTTCCTAACATGACTAAATTTTATTTGTTGATGATATTACAAACCTATCTCATCTAATAATTGAATATGAGTAATTTTTGGAGGTTTTTATGTGGTGTTAGATTTATTATAAATTAATATTTTTAAGATTTTTAAAGGTGCCCCTCCCCTCCCTTATAAAAGGGAACCTCCTACCTCTCTTCCTCACACCAATTTGAGCCTTCAATCTCGGCCAACCCCCACCAAATTATCTTATACATTCCCTATAAACATCATAGAGGTCCTGGTTCTCTTCAAAGACCAATTGTAGTGCCCTTAGAGGAGGACTTAAAGAGGCGCTTCAAAGAAGAGGTAATGTTTGTTACTGATTCTTTCAACTTATTTCTTCTTCCACTTATTCTTATTTAGTTGTTTCATTATTAAGTAATAAAATAAGTATCAATCATATAATTAAATGTTATTATAAGTATGAAACAACCCTATTTCACCATTTATCCATCCTACGGAAAATGAAATCACCGCGCGTGCGTACGTACGGGATACCGTCTCCACGCCATTGTGTAATCTATTTTCCACCACCACCTTACTTGGATGGGTATAATTGTGTAAGTAATGACTATATATAATTATTGTAATGTAATATTGATTCTTAAATATTATACATAAACTTCAATACAATTCCACGATCATGGGAATGATATCATCGCTCGTGCGTACGTACGGACTACCGTCTCCACGGCGCGATGAGTTTCATTCTCAATGATTAACCATTCATGAATGATTATAAAGTATATATAATAACTAATCATGAAATATATGAAATAATAATGATACTGTATTTATGTATATATATATGTATGTCATCTACTTAATTCCATTCAATTCAATAAGGAAACGAAAACAGCGTTCATGCGTACGTACGACCTACCGTCTCCATGAACGGTGTATTTCCTTCCATTTATCGATCTATTATATATATGTATATTATGAATATATATTATATATAAATCATGTTTTACATTCTGGATGTAAGTAACCATTATCTAAGTAATCATATGAATAATTACAAGTTAAAACACGAACGAAAAATGAAACGATTTTACCCAAAACGCTACTTTAACATTAATTTACAAAAGAATGGGTAATATAAAGTCATAAGTGAACCATATTTGATATAATAACAATGAATATGATTCTGTAATATGTCAATGATATTATTTAAATCATTATACAGGAGGTTCGGATCCATACAAAGCATATCAGATCTAAGGTAAGGGATAATTGTGAAAATCTCATTTTTATCCGAGATTGCTTATTCATAAGTATTTTTTGGGGTTATTGCTATCATCCATGTCCATGTTTTATAAAAGTGTATTCATGTATGTTTAACTTCCTTTTTACCCATTTTGACTTTTACCCCATGGTATGGAAGGAATCTTTCTTTTATTTACCCTACAAGGTACTTTTTGACTTTTCTGACAAAAGTACGAGAAGAATGTTTTTTTAACGTATATATATTGAAATGATTTTTACGGTTTTATAAAGCTTTATTTTAATGAAGCTACATACAAAACATTTCATGACTATTTTCAACAAAATCCTTTTTCTTTTAAAATTTAATTACATTTTGTGAAAAGAAAATGATTTTGAAGAAAAAGGTTATTTTCCTCAAGAATTCATTTCAAGTGTTTTATCAAAACCATTTTTCTTCTAAGATGACATTATTTCATATGTTTATGTTTCAATTATCATGTCTCTATGATTTACATGGTTTCACTTTTCTTATTATGAAATGATATCCATTTCTTTAATATCGATTATGTGATGATGGGATGATGTTTATGAAACCCATTTTTTTATTGGGTTATTTTGAATTATGTATGTTTATTTTATGGCACAAGTAAGAATGATTTCATTATGAGATGGGTGGGACCTATATATCCTTCAAATTAATTGGGTAAATATTTATATCTCATGAGATAAACATGGCTGGAACGGTAAGTTAATCCGGTTCAGTGTTACAGGACTGAAACGAGGAGTGAACTCGATTCAGAAAGGGACTTTGTCCACTAAGATGGTCATGGCAGTAATTCCTTGGCTAATATAGAAATCATTACATGTGCTTAATGGATTCCACAATTATATGTTTTATTCCCATGATATGTTATCATGATTTATGTTCCATTATGATATATGCCTTATGTACTTCCATGTTTTAAGTCGTTGCTCAAGATTTTGATGTTTAAACATTATGTTCATGTTTTTAAGTTCAAATGTATATGGTATGTTTTATTTTATCCATGCTTACCCTTACTGAGCATTTGAGATCACCCTTTTTATGTTTTATTTTCCCTCAGGATTAAAATAAAGGTTTTAGGTAAGGAAACAAAAAGTGGAAGATCTTTATGGAATATGTTGAAGATCTTTCACCACGATTAGAAGATTATGTTCCATGTTTCCAAAGACACTAAACTATTACGGTCCTTGTGTGTCTGTTTTTGTTATGTTTTATGTATTCCACATAAGTAATGTAATATCTATGTACGTCAAGCTTTGGGTCTCTACATGAAAACCATTATTGTATATTCTATAGAAACATAGTAATTACAAGAATTTACAAAAATAATTTTGAAAAAAATGCAAGCCTTCTTATTCCAAAGATAAATGGATATATTTATTAATTCTAATAAGATGTAAACATGATCTATTAGGACATAATTTTTTTTTCATCATGTCTGTAATAAGATATTGGGTAATCAATGCTATCTAATTTACATTATCCAAGTCAATTATCTCATTATCTAAGATAAACACAAATTACTCAACATCATGATCACATTAAGGGTTAAATTCACTTAATAAAAATGAAACTTTTCTAATTCCTATTCACCATTCAACATTTCCTTTAAAATCCTTGATGAATATATTATAATAAAAATAATTATATATTTCAGGATTCGTATAACATAATCTTCGAATTCCAAATCATTTACACTTCAATAATCCAAATTTATTATTAAAATATTACTTATACTTTATCAACTAATTCATTAATACCTCATTACTATAATATGAAATAATAATCATGTATTAAGGTTCTAAACCTCAATCACATCAGGATTCTTATGACTAGTGTGAACAATACTAGAAGAACATCATATACCTTTCACATGTCTTTTACAATCACATTAACCTTTGAACAATAACCAATACTTATACCAACTTCCTGATTCTATTTATGATATTTTTACTTGGGAAATCAATTTTCATAATTCCTAGACATTCCACATGTGAAATATTCAATGTTAACCATGTTCTATATAGTTCTCTCCATTGACTAGAACCAAAAATCATACGATGAGAAACACATATCATATAAGAAAACCACATAATTATGAATAATTACATATAGTATTTCTAAATAATGACAACTTATTTTTAACAAATGAAACCTTAGTTTTATCTTAGGTTATTAATTATCAAGTTATTTTAAAATCCTTCATAATAGTTTATAAAGAGTTTTGGAATTTCGAAAGAATATCCCATCGGAATGTGAAACTAGGTGTGGAGCATGGAATGTTGTCATGTTTCAGTTTATGTCGAGTCTAGCTCGACACACCTAGTTGGAGTTGATACACCTAGGTACATATATTCTAGAGCCATGTCCAATTATAGAATACATACATGGATGTGTTTCGAAAATAATTCTCACTCTATCCTTTACTGAACAACCATTAAATTTTTGTAAAAATTATATCGTCCTTATACTAATCCCTAGTGACATCCCTATACATATAATCAGAAATATTTCTTGGTATCTCACTAATATTTTATCATAAATGATTCAAAATGATGAATAAACCTTCACTCAGATACCAAATATAACAACAAAGTCTTAACTTATATGTAAATTAAATCACTTTTGTTGAATACTTAATAAGATACACAAACAGGTACCCAAACACTATTTTAGTTTATGGACATTGGAATCATGGAAACTGAAATTTTGATACCTAAGTGAGATAAATTATCCCTAAATAGGTTATTCATGTCTAGAAACCTTCTTAGAAACATACTAATAAATACATATCTTAATATCTTGGGGGAGGAAGCATAAAAATGGGTGATCATAGATGCTTAATAAGGGAGAACAAGGGAGATATGTAAGAATAAACATGAGCATAAGGGTATGAGAATGATATCTAGACATTATAAGATCATACCATGCATAACATAGATCATAGACACGAATCATAGAATAAAGAATGGAATTTCATAAAAAATGAGTCATAAGGTCAATAGGATCCTAATCATATCATAGGTATAAGACATTAAATTTGTGGCATACACATTAATATAGAAAATCATATGTCAAGGATACATACTAAGATATTAAAAACAAGTTATCATTGGGAAAATAACCCATGTACCTAATTTGGTATACAAAATCATTTGTTTTTATACTCTTGTTTCAATTATTGGATCCACACCAGCGTACCCTCTTGTTTTGGGCTTAATATGACATCATTCTTTGGGCTAGGGATATACCCCATGTACCCTATTGTTTCAGGCTTAGAATGTCCACCCTCATACCCTCTTGTTTGAAACATATGATTCCCTCTGTTTTGGGTCATGGAATTTCATCCCATGTACCCTCTTGATCTCATAAAATAGTTATTATAACCAATTCATTGATTAGAAATATAGGTCCCACCCATCACATAATAAAATCATGCATACATGTTCCACAAGATAAAACAATTTCCATCATATATTGACCCATAATAAGAGATGGGTTTCATAAACAAAATTTTATAAAACATTAAATTAAATGGGCATCATAACATTATAAAATTTAATTAATTTTATAAAAGATATAGTTTTCATTTCATCAAATAATAACCCGTGAAAAGAATCTAGTTTCAAAATAATATAACATATGGAAGTAAAATATGTGTCGCCAAAATTAATACATAATCCATTCAATAAAGAATATGAATGATATTCATGGATAATATCATATTAATGCATAAATAATAACAAAATTTTCCATGTTATATGGACAAGGATTTTTAATGTCCTCGTGGAACATTTCATAAGGATGATAGCATATCTTTGAAAATGCATTTCATAAAAGCATTTCAAAAATCATTTTCTTATAAATAATGCTTTACCATTTCATTTGAATAATTTATTATGGGAAATAACCCATATTCGTTTAGATATACATTTTAAATCATAAAACATCATGAAAACCATTTTCTTTTAAAATAATTTTAAAACATACACTAAAGGCTTGAAATTATTTTTAAAACCACTTCCCCAAAAAACATAAAAAATATGCTTCAAAATATTTTAAAAAATTTTTCTTTAAAAACACAATAAAAAATTATAAATAAATATTAATAATTTATTAAAAATATTTCATTGAAAATTCTTTCAAAACTTATAAATAAATCTTGAATACATTTTTAAACCTGATTCATATAATATACTTTGAAATTTATAAATGAAATTTGAAAATACTTTCAAACAAAAACAACATTTTGGAAAACATTTTTTGTGTAAAATCACATTAAGACAACGAATATCCAGAATATAAAGATAAAATTTGCTTTCTTATAATTCATTATAAACATATTGCTTTAATATAAACAACTATTTTTAATGTTGTGTGAAATAAAAAATATCAAAAATATTAAATTAATTTGAAAAAAATATTTAAAAAATATTGGGGGGGGATTATAATATTGGTCATGGATATAATCGATCATTCAATATAAAATAAATTATTTGGAAATGTAGATATTGGTGGAACCACAATTATTTAGTCTTCTTATTCATCAATAGGTCTTAGGAGAAAATTAGTATGTTGTAATTAGACAGTCTTTTATACAAGGTGTTACACTTTCATAGTTTATGGTCCTGATAAGAAAAATATCATGATATTTGAGTTCATGTCATCCAATATAAAGCATTTACGTCATTTGAAATTAATTTATTTTTAACCACATGCTTAAAAATTATTATTATATAGGGATTTTCATCCATATCATTTAATTATTTTTATAGAAGCAATTTATATCATTTATTCATGAAATATTATTCTTTATGTTGCTGTTGTTAATTAAATGAAATTTGTTTTCAGTTATTTTTCATTACCATTTATATTTTACATAGTTTATTAATAAAATATTCTATATTTAACACAAATTGGTTTTATGAGCTCTCCCATGTTTTAATCCATTTCCCAATATTAAAATAGTTTTATTTTTGACTTTGTTAATTGATGTACAATGTTTACATTAACAATTTTTTTATTTTGAATTTTTATATATAACAAGAGACTGAAGATCATATCTCATTTACTATGACTAATAAATTAATATGTTTATTAGGATGTGATCACATTTATCACATGCCAATGCAGTGAAGTAATGACCTACTATATATTACTGGGTTCAAGGTCTTTACTGTTGGCATTGAAATATTTTTAGCAGAAACATTGAGAAATAGTTTTATAAAAAATTATTAGAGAATATTACCCTATAACTAACATTAAGGATATATATAATTGTTATATAACATCATATATTTTTGGTAATATATGGATTAGTTGTTTTAACTTAAAATACATCCATTTACGGATATTATAAGTGTATTTTTTTAAATAGATGAGTTTAGGGGAAGTATACCCAAAACATGTTGGTTGAGTATAACATTTCCATCATTTTGGTATATGATATGTGCTCACATACTACCCACTTATTTTGACACCACTTGGTGATAAGATTTGGTTAAGGAAAATATTCTTTATGAACCATTTGGATTGATGATAGGAGATGAACTGTAGAAGAATATGATATTTCATATTGACAAGGGATAAACCCACTTTGTATTTGTTAAATCAGCCTAATATTATATATTTTAATGAATAGATACCATGTATGATGTTTTATTCAATATATTTTAATATGAATTAGTATATTTTAGGAATCATATGTGAGAATAAAAAAATTTCTATTATATGTTTTAATAAAATTTTTATATAAACAATAATTATTTTATATTTTATGGATATATGTTTAAATGTATTTATTTATTTTATGGTTAATCAGATCATTAATTATAAATAATGATAGTCAATTAATATGATTTTTTTGAAATTTGTTTATAGATATTAATCATTGATACAAGTTTATTTAATGATTTATTTTATTTCATTGATGTTAATTGTATTTTTTAAGAACTTTATAGGAATTACGTAATTATTTTTTTTAGAAAAAGTAAAACCTGTATTTTGGGTAACAACCCCTCGCATCTGGAAAGGTTGTGAGACTGATCCAAAATCTAGTGGTCGGTAATGGTGAAGTTCCTACCATTGGCCCGTCAGATGTGTTGGTAAATATTAATTTTTTATGTAAATGATTTTATGGATAAATATTATGTTCATTTTGATAATTTAGTGGCCTCTCAACTAAATATTGGGAATTTTATGTTGGCGAAAACTATTCTTTAAGTTTCTTATAGTCAACTACTTAGGTACTATATTGAGATGACCTTTTGGTGTTACTATTTCGGATTATAAATTAATGTATTATATTAAATTACATGTTCATACCATTTTATTTTTAGTTAATATTTTTTTAAATACATTAGAACTTTTCTTTTATTTATTAATATTAAGAACCATTCAATGATAATTTTAGTTATATATGGGAAAAATTCATCTTGAAAAATTATTTAATTGGGTATGAAATGAAGTGAAAAATGATCAAGTCATAACCAAGGGATAATATTATTCTATATAAATGAATGGTTATAAATTATGTACATTTTAAGGTGTTCTATGAAATGATAGTAGAATAGTCCCTCATCTATTGAAAAAATATATTGAAATAAAAATTTTATAATATTACCTTCATATACGATGAATATATAGTCCTTTAACCCAACTTATATTTATTTTTTTTGTGTTATTTCACATTATCTTAATCATGTTCTCTATGAATCTCCGTTAAAACATAGGAGTTAGTTTTCTACCCCACATCTATATGACCACATTTCATTAATTTTATCCAATTTTGAAACCTATTTTTTTTATGTACCTAAAATTTACCATTCCACTATTTTAAAGACAATTTTTTGGACCCCTTTTTATAATATTAGTTTCCAAAAAAAAATTATGAAATTTCAAAAAACAATATTTCCATAGAATAATTTAAAATTTTGAGGATACAATTTATTGATTGTGGGGAGAATTAAACACCCCCTTTTTCAAGTTTAATACTATGTCTGATAACATATACGATATGCAACACCAAGGATAAAGGAATTTTGGTAAAATATTAAAATATGAAACTTATGAGATGAAATTTTAAATGGTCTTTTAAAAAAGGAATAATTTTTTAAATATTGTATAAATATTTTAAATGAATAAAATATCATACTGAATAAAGATTCAATTTTTAGTAATTTGATTACAAGAGTCAACATTATATTTATCATATTTTTTTAATTTTTGTGATAAAATAATATAATTAATTTATACCAATTATTTAATTTTATTATAAAAAATGAAAATAATTTATTAAATAATCATGTCAGAATTTATATATGTTGAGAATATGATACTTCTCTAAAAATATGGATTACTTGTTGAATACAGAATACAACACTTTTTTTCATACATTCATTACATGTCAATAAATATAGTAATATAAAAGTAAAATTATAGATTCAATTAGATTTTAATGTAAAATAATTACTAAAAATTATATTTAATTTCATTAATTACAATTGTGACATCTCTATATTAAATTTTGTTTTATGTTTATTTTTATGACTAAGACACATTTTTTAGAAAATAATTATAATTTTATAATGTTTCCCCATTTTTAATTTATTATAATTATAGATAATAAGTAATGATTTAAATGATATATATATATATATTATATATTTCAATATATATGAATCTAAATTCATATAATGATGTCACTTTTCATAAATTTAATCAATCTTAATATTTTTCCTAAAAAATCATTTATTTAGAAATCATTTTTGAAGAGGTTTAATGGGTTTATTTTAAAATTTCAATTTTAATCCTCATTGAATTGAAATTGATGTTATATCATACTTATTTTGAATTATAACAATTTTATTTTATAATAATTTAAACTTATTATTTGGTCATAATGAATAATGAATATAGAAGATATTAATTTAAATATTTGAGGTTAAAATAAGGTTTTCATTGTTAAATGTGAAAGTGATAAAATTTATTTTACACACTAAAATAATTTTTATTTTTAAAATTTTATTAATATATTGAATCAGTTGGTCTATGTTATATAATAAATATCATTTTTAGCCTAAATGATAAATAAACTAGGAAACAACTTAATCATCATGATGGATAATAAAATGGAACATGTAAGTTTACTAAGAATATATGGGAATAAAACGTTTAGAAAAATGATTTATTAGGTTTGGATAAAAATTAACATCCCTCTAAAAATAAATTTCAGAATTTTTGAGCCACAAGGGGTGAGAGTGGATACCCATTATTAAAAATATTTTGGTATTTATAAAAATTCCTCACCTCAATTATAAATTGGAACCACCACCCCTCACTTATCCACACGTCTCAATCCATTTGGATTAACCAAACAAAACTAAAATTTCACACCATCATAATTATTAAAATTTCAGAGCTTCTATGCTTCTATAAGTACCAATCATAGGGCTTTTAATAAGTGATCTAAGGGAGGTTTCTCTTAGAGAAAGGAATCATTATAATGATCTCCTATTTGTTTACATCAAATTTCGTAATCATAAAACATTTATTAACAATTAATATATTATAACACCAGTTATCACATATAATAAGTTGTTATTATGTTAATTTAATAATATTTATTTGTCTCTTCCTCCATCAAATGAAAGATAATGCCTAATCTAAATTGTAAGGAGGACTACTACCTCATGAATTGATACAATTGTTTTCTACCACTAACTCATATGGATATCCCAAATAATAAAAATAATCGTTATATATGGTACATATGACTATTTGTTTATTCTATAAATCTAATATATCATGAAATTACTTACCCATTAATTAATTAAGTTAATGATATCATCTCTCTTGCATACGTACGAAAAAACAACTCTATGAAGAGATACAATATATTTTCCAATTCCAATTTCAAGGATTGCTATAATATGTAATATAAGTAACACAATTGGTATTCATAAAATTTATACAATTTTTAATATTATTGAACTATATCATATGCACAAGAACTGGGACTTCGAACATAAAAGATGAATTAAAAAATTAAGTTGTTATCTCCCGAAATGATTTCAATGATGAAATATTATTAATGAAATAGTGGTAGAATGTTGTAAGAGGATCATATATAATATTTAAAAAATATTATAATATGGGTATATTATAATTTATTAATATTATTAAAACTATTATAATGTAGGTTTATAAATTTTCAAATTAAAAAGAAACATGAGGTATGGGTTTTCATCACAAACTATCTTTATTAGAGACATAAGTTCTTTTATTAACATTATTTCATAAAAATGGTGTATAAAATACCATTTGAATATTAAACATCATTTAAATTTTTTATTCTTGGAATTTAATTTTCAACTCATTATATCTCCCACTTTTGATTTTATATAGAACATTTCTCACACTATAAGATATATCATTTATTTTTTCCATCATTGTTAAATATTTTATTAGTGTGAACCTAATTTATTCTATATGATAAATATGATTCCCCTTTTCTAATTATTATCATGAATACTTAATAAATAATTTTATTTATGTTTTCAATTTTAATTATTTAATCCAAATAGATTTAAATAAAAATTTACCATTTGGTAAGGGATTTAATTACTCAAAATCTATTCATTTGGTTTTATTACTTATTAATTTTATTTCAAATTGTAAAGCTATGTTTGTAAAGAATTTATATTTTTAATGATATATTTATAATTATTTATGTTTATATACATTTTATAAAAATGATCAATTCATTGATTAAATCACATATCAATGACATATTCTTTTAAGAGATTTCGTATCAATTTACACTCCATTGAAATACAACTTGTATTAGGCATCAATTTATATTTATAAAGAGTATATAATTACTATTGTTATGTTATGCCTTGAACATCTTAATATTAATGGTATTTAATGTTCTATTGTATTTATTTATTTAATTTGTTTCTAATTCAAATGTTATAAATGTCGTATGGTTTTATATTTCATTTTCATTTTAATCAGTATTTTTTATGGATGAATTTTCATTAAAAAAATTATATGATAATTTTTTAACAATTTCCTTTCAAACCTACACATTTTGGTTATTCCTAAAATAATCTAGTAATAGTAAACTTTCTATCTCTATGGTACTTAAAATGATTATGAAAATATTTTAAATAAAATTTGATTTTATTTTAGTTTTTAAATAATTATTATTTTCTTCTATATATATATATATTCCTTAATATTTTTTTAAATAATATAATAAATATTCACCAATTATTTTTTAATGATAATTTTTCCCATATATTACTTTTTAGAAATGGATTAAATGAAATATTATTTTTATTTTCTATACCATTTAGTTTTTGAATTTTAAATGAATATTTGAAAATAATATTATATTAAATGAACTATGAATATACCGAATTTGAAAAAATATTGACCAAAAATTGTTTATAAGACTCCTTTACATGTTTATAATTTCCATTAAAATGAAAGTTTTTCTTTATAATTTGGAAATAAATAATTTTGTTAAAGTATTTTCAAAGTAAAAAAATGTAATTTTATCCATGAATGGTTTAATAATATTTTTAGGGTATTTATATTCACCAAATAAAACAAACCATTATTTTAAATACACTGCACTATATATATTATAATGATACCATCCAAATTCTATCATTATATGGTTCTAGATTTATGTAAATAGATAAAGTATTAACAGTTACATTCATGATTCTATTTTTCCTTTAATATTCTCTAAAAAACATGCACTGTATTGAGATCGTTGGGCATTTGATTAAAAATATAAATCCATTTGATTCACCACTGATATGTTTATTTCATAAAAATTATCTCATTCTTATGTATGGTGTTTTACATTTAATTTATTTATTAACTAGTGAAATATTAATAAATCCATATTTTTTACTCAATATAGATATTTAATAACAAGGAAAATTGTTCCGAAATTAAATCGTCTATTTATTATATGAAGAAGGATTTGGAAAAGCAATGATGGTAGGGCCTGAAATTATATATCATGTTGACTTGTTGTTAGGTCTAATGAGAAATATGTTCAAGTTGGAATTAAATAGGTGTTTTCCAATTTTTTAATTGTATTGGTATAAGGTAATAATAGTATATATTTCATGATGAAATGAATCATGGGACAAAATATTATGAATTAATACTATAGGGATTTTATCAATTTGTATTCATGTGTTTTAATCAATTAAATTTTCCATGGAATAATATCATGGTCATGTGATTATTTATATTCCATTATTTGATAATTGTTTATTCTTTCCATATTATTATTCACAATAATGTATGTGACAAAATATATTGTATTTTTAGTTATTTTCATTGGAATATTGTTTATGGTTTACTGATTAAATATTATTTACAAAGTACACAACCCTTACAAAGAATCTGTGCTCAACCTTATTTTGTTTCTATTCCCGATGAAACAGAAAAGAAATATGTAAATGAGGTCAAGGATAATATGGTTTAATTTCACTATGAATTTCATTTTATATTCTAAAATGTAATAATAAAATAATATATGCATGGATATTACCAATAATACTAAATTGTTTTGTCCATATTAATTTTGTTTCTAGTATCTTTTGAAAATGCATAAATTTAACCAAAAGATCTAGGATTTTATGGTTGGTGTCTTTTCAACTACCATAATTTGATGTATGAACGAGTTGTTGACATATCAAGAACATAAAAAATATTTCATGTCTTTATTTTATTGTTATAAATGAATTTTTCCAGTTAGGATTCAAGTATCACTTACAGGGGATGATGTGAATAAGTGATATCATTTTATTTTATGTTTACTTACAAGTGAAACAACCTTCGTCTCCCATTAAAGATAACTTTCAGTGTTCAAAAAAATTTAAACACACATCCATATGAACATAATAATTAATAATTGTTACTACGAAACATGAACTAATATGTCTTTGGTATGATTTGGAAACAATATAACAACACACAATCCACTAGAAAACAATCCATTTATGTGGAATATAGTGAGTAAGATGTTCCATTACACACATGTAGAACATTGAATATAAACCGGTATTTCATGTGTATCTTCTAGCACAAAGTAATGCAATACAATGTTACAATGGATCTTGGTCAACATTCAAAAAAATTTATCTTTCAAAACAATTATTTTATTTTCTAATCCGAATTAGTAGTAACTTCCTCCAATCCTTAATTAACTTTCAAGCTTCCTCAATAAACTAGATATATCATCCATGAACTGAGTTTCACCATGTGGAATGAGTGATTGGAAGACCACCTCACCTTTTATGGACTATATATTCTTTGTTCCTAGAAAAGGCCTAGTACACCACCTTCCCAATTGAGACTATTTTCCTTTGTGGGATACAAATATCCACAAAATTCTTTGGCCTACTATCTTCACAAAAAGTCTCTTTCACAGAAATAGTCTCCCAAAAACTACTTCCACCATTATGGAAACCATCCTTCATGAACTGTTATCCTTTATATAAGTCTCATTCGCAAACTATATTACAATTATTTGAATTATTCATGAAGCAATGATAGATTCATGTAAAATTAACTCTTAATAATGATGTGATTAGGGTCTTTTTATCAGGAAATAAATTTTCAAATCCCACTAATCTTATTTTCCCATATTTTCAATGTTGTACAACCTTTAATATGTATTGTGCTCTTCCAGTGAATTATTATTCCATCCATAGTCTATGTAGTATATTTATTCCTATATGGTGGATGATTCCATCCATAAATAGATCACTTCCTCTCAACTAAAAACAATGGTCATCCCAACAACAAAAATTCTCCCATGAACTATGATCATCCTAGGAAACGGTTTTTTCTATACATTCCAGGTAGCATGATTTTCTTACTTTCTAGCACTACTATGTGAACATCTTCATTTTTCAATTTTCCTTCACCACTATATGTACCTTTTATGCGGTTTTCAAATAGTCCTTCGAGTTCTGTGAACTATGCTTCATGGAAATCATTTATTTTCTGAACTTCTTTGGAAACACCATCCATACAATTTTACGATTATTATAATCATAAAAAAATACATCTTTCTTTATATATATCATTTGATAGATGAAATTCATAATAACTATATTTATAATTGAAATAATTTAACTTCTATGTCTTTTAGAAACATCATTCTTCCCAATCAAACCAAAAAATTATTGGAAACACCGTTACTTTGGATTTACTATATATCGCTTTCATCACATGTTCTCCAAAAAACAGATGAAATTTATG
This sequence comes from Viscum album, assembly GCA_963277665.1. Taxonomy (NCBI): domain Eukaryota; kingdom Viridiplantae; phylum Streptophyta; class Magnoliopsida; order Santalales; family Viscaceae; genus Viscum; species Viscum album. Next base: position 427,100,069 of record OY728134.1, read on the forward strand.
AAATAAAAACCTTAAATTAATCTTCATAGTTTCCAAGATCTTTTACAATGTGAATTGACTTATCCTTCTTGATAAAAAAACACAACAATCATGAAAAAACATTTCTTACTTCCAAATACATCTCCTTGAAACTTGCTCCCTAGAATCTCCCCCTTTATAATTTTTTTTCAAAAATGTTTCATAATTCACTAAACATTATAAAATCAAGAAATGGTTTACTTATCATAAATTATAAGTCTATAAGAGAAGCCTCATTATAAGAAACTAGAATTATTGATCACAAAACTATGTTGTCTGAAAGCCCTGATTCTGAAACCTCTTCAGCATTCTTCATCAGCCTTTCTCCGATTCTTTAAAATTCTTGGAATAAATTGTTTTCCCATACAACCACTCCAAAGAAAAGTTATAATAGTCAACACACATTCATTCTGGATTCACATCTTACCAAAAACTATCCCTTTATGCATACTTTTATAATGATAGATTTATGAAACAATTATCACACTAGACAACAATATCCAAAGGTAATATGAGATAGGGGACATAAATACATACCATAAAATCGGTGAGATAGAATCATAATACCCAAATTCAACCAAAATTTATAAAATTGTTCTTTTGGAAAATGATTTTTTGTGAATATTTCAAAGACATGTTCATATGTAGAAATATAAACCAGCTTCAATTAATTATTCTCTTGATGCACTTTAATGAAGTGGTACTTCATGTTAGTATGTTTTGAATGATAATGTTTTACCATATTCTTTGTAAGATTTATATCACATTTATTGTCACAACCTAAGAGTAATGGTAACTTTCATTCATCATGTAAGTCTTAATACTAAGTTTTCATCAACATACATTGGGTAGCTACTTGAGTGACAACAATATACCCAAATTTAGACGTGATAAGATTTACTAAATTCCCATTCATTTTATTATAATTAATACAACTTTTCCCTAGAAATAAAACTCCACTAGATTTGAATCTTCTATCATCAACATTTCCTTCCCAATCAGCATCTTAATACCCAAATAGGTGAATATTTTATGAGCTGTACTACCTGATTCAAAAATTTGTGGGGCCTTTGATATATATGATAATTTCTTTCTTATCAATTAAATGTGATTATTTTAAAGAAATATAAAATATTTCATATAAGGTAAAATTTTCAAAAATGTTGTGTCTTTAGGTTGTCAAATATAACAAACTTCTATTCAGCTTCTGAAATAGTTTCTGAACAAATTCATTTCCATATACATCTTTAGAAAACATGGATAACACTGAAATATATGTGGAAACTAGTTTCAAATTATCAAGGCCAAACATACTAATAAGTTTTTTATAATAATTTTCTTGAGAAATAAAAATGTGTTTCTTATTTTGTAAAATTTCTAACAAAATAAATTATTTCATTTCTCCCAGCATGACCATCTCAAAAAGCTTCCTCTTCTCTTAATCAAATCATCCACATTATATTTCATCATTTCAAATAACGATAATTTCATCAACATAAACAATTATTATGAGAGAAAAGTCATAAATTTCATTGATTTAATTATTTCTATCAACTAATCTTTTCGTAAAATTCATCTTTCTCTATCAGGTATCAAATTTATCATACAATTCCCTTGGTGACAATTTTATCTCATACAAGGATTTCTCCAGCTAGCGCACATTACATTCATCATTCCCAAAAACAAAAACACATGATTTTTGAAGGTAAAATTCATCATCAGGATCCACATTTAGAATTGAGACTTTACAGACATTTTAATAATTTTGTAAAATCGATGTGTAAATTAGAAAGAATGATTTTTATTATTTCTAACCATTCCACTGGATAAAATGTATCATATAACCCTAAACCTTAAAATACTTTTTGACAACACCCTATAATCCAAATTGTGGTCATTTCATTTATCGCAAACTACGTATTTCATGTTTTATAACAATAGATCAATTAGTAAATGCATTTGCAGATTTAAAAAGGAATATAATGTAACATCCCTCTATTCGAGAAATATCGTTCATTCCAATCAAAATGGAAAGGGATTGAAAACACAATTACTCCCCCTTTCATTTATAAGTCTCGAATCATATGTTCTTAAAAAACTTATGATACTTTTTAAATAAAAACCTAGCAAATAATATTTATATTTTATATGATCTTTCATAATGTGAAGTGATTTATCCTTTTTTTCAACAAAATAAATCACCATTGAAAAATAAATTTTCATACTCTCAAAAACTTCTCCATCAAACTTGGTCCCAACAATAAACACATGAAATATTTTAGTCCATACAATAGATTGGATAGATAGATGTATTTATATTATGTTATACATGACTAGGTATACCCCTAACAAATGTTTAAATTTAAATTAATAGTTTTTTCTTTTTGAAAACATTATTTACAACCACCCATGATTTGATTTTACACATATTTTTATTATCATGTCATATTATGCTGAGATTTAGTTTTTTATATGTAATGTTGTCTATTATTGTTATGATTGGATTGTAAATATAGTATATATATTTTGAATTTATTTTTTACAGATATTATATTCGTGATACATCAAATATTATTTATAATATTATAATGTTGAGGATACTGCTATACCAGATTACATATTGACCAAAATATCTTGTTTAGATCCTCTAGAATATGGATTTCTTTAAATATAACTTTTTTTAAATTTATATTAACTATTAAAATGGTAATTCAAAGTTTTACTAGGTACCTTATTTAGTTTTTCATTATAATGATGAAATATAGATATATAATTATTTTATAAAATTACTATTCATTCATCATTACTTCTTACAATTTTCTCAGAAAGATTGAAGAAAAAAAATTATTTTCTTTGAGTAAAAGTTACAAATATAACATTTATAATAAACTTGATACCAAATACACATGATATAAATCTAATAGTCCCCCTTCTTGACTTCAAATTTCTTATTCTTATATTGATAACCGTTATTTTGATTCATTCTATTCATACACCGAAATACCTAAATAAATAAATTAATATTTTTTATATATATTCTATGGTACCTTACTGTACTATATTTAATTTCATATATACCATTTATTTTTATACTTTATTTATTCAGTATATATATTTTTCTTATGTTTTCAATAATATTTAATTTTTTTCATCTTATATCTATAATTGTTTCAATGAAAGAAGATATATTGAAAATATGTTAAATGATTAATATAACCATTAAGAAAACCAATAATTAATTTATTATTAATATAGAAAAATATTCTAATTTTTTGTTTCCACAATCATCCATTATAATGATTTGTAAAATTATTCATGTAGGTGGTTGACCCGACTAGAATATGAACAATATATATCTTGATTGTTGAGTATGGTTAAGGAGGTATATAATGTCACTATAATATAATAATAATGATATAAAATCATTTATTTTTATTTGATAAATAATATTCGATGTTTATTAAATAAATTATGATAATAATTTTTTAAAACCAATTTAGTTTTTTGGATGTTTTATTCTTCATAATGAACGGTTAATGTTCATTTTTTTTCTATGAAGACAAAAAGGACTACAAATTTTTTACATTAATATAATAAAAAATCATTAAATTTATGAAATTTATTTCATTGTATTAATATGGTTATTAAATTATGAAAATATTAGTAAAGAAGATATAGTACAGAATAATAAATTTTGGTGTTCTTGGATTTTTAAACAAAGATATTATATCTTTTTATATAGATTTTTAATACATTACACAATTAAATTCTTAAGGACCAAAATATTCTATTGAATTTGGATACAAGGTAAAAAATAATTTAGTTTTTTGAAAGATAATTAATATCTACCATAAAGATATTCATCTATAGTATTATTCAAAAAGGTACTCAACTTAGTACCTTTCTTTATAACCAGTGGAAATGAAACATAAGAAATAGTGAGAACATGTTCTCAACAATGGTAAACAACAGAGACATGTATATATAACATGGACATAATGAAATGATAACATACAAATAACATTTAAAAAACATACCCATAATATCAAAAATCATAATCTGGAGTCATTAAATAAATATAGGTAGTTCACAAGACATGATTCATATTAAATTAAAATAACTTAATCCATGAGAGAAAAAATTTGTATAGGATATAGAATCGAGGAATAAAAATTAGAAGAGAAAATAATTTCCATAGTATTGAAGGCCCACTTGAATTAATATCAATGTTTGAAGGGTTAACTCTGTAAACCATCGTAGTGGTAATGGTTCAATCAAAATAACACCACATAAAACAATATCCCTTGCTGAACTTTGTTCAGTCCCCATTCATACCCTATAAATCCCATGAGTTATAAATAATTATTGATGTAATTTTATGGTTATAATATATCAAACACCTCATAATGAATTTTTTTATGTGATCCATGAGATAATTATATATTTATCATATCATAGTCTATGAAATGAAATGTGCTTCATAAATATTCCATCATATCATAACCTTTGGAAATGAGACAAGTTTCATAATCATTTCATCATATTATCATATCATATATTTTTGGAAAATGAAGATGGTTTCATAAGAATTTTATCGTAGTATAAATCATGTGAGAGAAATTGGTTTAGTAAACATTTTGTCATGATATGACTTTTAGATTAAGAATAATAATGGTTTCCCTGGATCATGTCCTCAGGAAATCATAATTAGCATCAATGGTCACCATCTTATATAGAATTATTTTTGAAAGATAACATAGAAAATATCATGAGGAAGATAAAATTCCATTAAAAATTACAAAAAAAAATTAATAAGGATTATTTAATATTAATTTAAATTATTTGTTGGGGAATTTGTGTTTCCTCATATAACATTTTTTCAAACATAAATATTTTAAAAAATTATTATTTTTTAAATTAATCATTAATGCTTAAAAGAGAAGCATTAAAATTAATTTAAATATATTTATTATTAAAAATTCAATTTCCTCATTGAAAAAATATTTTTTCGTCATAAATCATTTTGAAAATACTATTCTTTGAAAGGAAATGTAAAAATATATAAAAGAATATTTAAAAATAAATTACAATAATTCACTACCTTGATGTGATGCTTTAGGTTACATCATTTATAGAGGCCTATTATTTCTCACGAGGTTTATCCTAAGGTTTTATTGTTATTGGTGACCCAAAATGGTCCCTCATATAACCTCTTTTCACAAACTCTCTATGAGAATGGTGTATCACTAGTTGACTAATTCAATGTGGGTTTATATTGTGACGTTTCCGATTTGTTGGAAAATAATTTCCTCGATATGGGTGCATATAATCATAATAATTCCCAAAACAGAACAAGATTAGACAATCCCAAATCCACTTTTGTTCCATGTATGACATGGTTTTAAGACCATAAAAGATTCTATTTAGGTAAAAATTCTCCAAGATCTGCATGTTTGTGTTGTTCATGCATTTTTATAGCAACATCAATTTGGAAAATTTCTATAATCTTATAAAAAATAATTTTCACATTATTCTTGTTAAATATAAGACTTTAAATTAAAATGTATTCTTCTCTTACATCACCATTACACAATGATTGGGTTTTCTAATATTTGTTGCTCCGTTAGTTGTTTCAAATTCTTGATTCATGATACATTTTATTTCAATACATATTCATGTCAGTTACATATAATATATAGTCATGGAATCCTCATAATAATTTTTCACTTAGCTATAGGAAGATATAGAATATAAGATTCAGCTCAAACTAGTGTCATTTCACATTTCACTTATGGTGGGATTTTTATTATAGATATAGAAGTGATGTGAAATTGTACATGTTCACTCTCATACCCTAATATGGACTTTGGGTGAGTAACTTGTGATCAATTAAGGTAGATTATATTATTTATTGGGACTTTACTATTTATTTTTTTTCTTAATAATTTTATATTTTTGGGAACTGTACGATGGATACATCCTACAAATAAATTTTGTACTAGGATTCTTATATTTCATTGAAATGATCCTTATAAGATTTGTATGGAAGGATTTATATTTTTATTAGTTTATTTTAATCTATACATTCAAAATAATATTGTTATCACATTCTTTTGACAATGTCTCTTTAATTATTTACTAAGGAGTGGACAATGGACAAAGACAAACTGGTACATTATCATTATAGAGTTCATTCCAAATGAGTAATCTATTCTTTTAATCTTCAAAAATTGATTCTTATAGTTGATTTTACCAATGTGGTAACTTAATAGAATCATTTTATTTATTTTTTGGAATCTTCTCTACTCTAGAAAATATTAGGTTGTCTAAGGGTTTTTCAAAGAATGACCATTTCCCTGGGTTGTATTATATTTGAGAAAGAATATCAATTTTCAATGATATGTAATCATTTATGGATGGATTTATCACCCCATGTGCCTCACCTAACAAGGAATTTATAAACATTTATTTAAAAAAGGTTTGGTTCTTAATATCATATTTAAATACCATTTTAGGGAGGATATTATCCATGGATGCAATCATAGGGAGAAAAACCATCACGAATCGACTTCTGGATATAAGGAGGTATCCTATAGCATATTCCTTAAAGAGGACCACATAGGAGGATGTTGTCAAGAAGAGGACCATGTTTCCATTGGTCATCTAGCCATGTGGATAGATTCAAAGGTACTTATTGAATTAATATTTCCCTTGATTGATAATAGTATAGGTATAAAGGTGGATTTTATGGTGAATATTATTTAGAGACACTCTAGAATTAATTATTGAATGAAAATTTTGGGAGGACCTTAAAATTTTAAATATTAATTCTTTTAATAAGGGACATGAATATAGGATCACTTCCACTGATTGATAAGTTCCTAGAGGCCTCAAGGACAATAATATCTTGTAGAGAATACCCATTATCCTTCCCCTGAATGTTCAATTTCTTATTTTTATTTATATTTTTAGGAGAAATCTGTCAGGAATTTACGGTATCATTTCATGGATAATTAATTTCACATATAAAAGTTTACTTGAGATACTCTAATGTTTGAACTATAAAATTCCAATGACATTCCTTGATTTCATAACTATTATATACTTTCTTGAGAATAATCATTGAAATAAGTCTATAATATCTAGTTGGATCATGTATGTGTTCTCGATATCTTTGTCCACCCATCATGGGGATGTGATAACAACCCTTTTAAATCAGAGTGGGAGTAGGTTCCCACTCCTATATAACCTTATCATTTTTTTGATATGTTAACTATTTTAAATTGTGGTGTTGGGAACCCACCACATAAATACTGTTGGTAATATCTTTTTTATAGGAATAATTGAAAAATGTGCAAAGAGATATAAGTCTACCCATTAATTATTATTTGGATATGATAAGTGAAAATAGTTAATAGAGAGAGGATATATACCCATTTAGTGGTCAAAAAAGTTATATATGCCAACTATTTCCCCCTATTTCTTGAATGAACATTCTCATAGGAATGATGTATGGGGTGGAAATATGGGTCTTCCCCTATTTGAAACTATAATATAACAACAAGTTTTTATGAATAATGAAAAACCATGATAGAAGGAATATTGTGTGTTGAAATACATATTTTTATGATCAACATATATAATCATTTTTTATTGGGTTTCATAGGAGGGAAATGGGTTGTGGGGTTACTCTCAGTGTATTATTATCATACCCTAATAACCCCCTTGGTTCTTAGGTTGGTATAAACTAAAAATGGTTCATGGAGTGGTTTCCTCAACTAATTCGGAACTCAATTTCATATATAAATGGAATATATGACTATTTATAAGATCCCTAATGGAATAATTTATTCAGATGTGTTTTGGTTGATTTTTTCCTCAGTATACACCTCCTTAATATAATAGAGGAGTTTTATGTAGATTTCCGTAGTAGGGTCTTAAAATGTTTTGACAAAGTGATAGGTGCCTTTCAATTATTTAACTCCAATAGTTATTAAGTGGAGGGTAGGCATGGATTCAAATCATTGAGGGATTCTAGAATAACATATAATGTTCAGATAATTCCATAGAGATTATAATCCCAGATCAGTATATTTCCCCCCCAAAGTTGCAGATATTGAGTGCGTTACAATATTATTTTGTCAGATGAGGATCAATATGAATGGTTGATGATGAATATGTTTTATTCTATGGTGAATATTTCATTTTTATCAAAGGTATATTTAGTGATATTTCCCAGGTAATTAAAAAATAATAAACCATGACACTCATCAATGTCAAAACCCATGTATATCGAAACCTGTTTACTGATATATTTGAAATATCCCTGTTGGGACCACATTGACATCATATAAATCATGTTTTAAAATGTCTTAACTTATGTTAAATAAAATAGGTTTCATTAATGAAGTATTAATTTTAACTTAAACATTATTCTTTTGGACAAAAAACAGGACTGGACAATTGATTATATATGGTTTAGTATGTTTTTACAATTATTCATGTTATGTTCACCATTTCAGATTTAGACATGTTTTCAGATTAGTTTCTAAAATGATTTATTCATGGAAATATAAAATACAAATGAAACAAACAGAGAATATATTTACCAAAATTCCAAATGTATTTTATTATCATGTAATTGGATATTGATGATAAAGGATTCTGTTTGGTTGAGAGGATGGGAGGTCTCGATCATCACTAAATTATTTGTGGTATTATTTCATAATATAAGAAACTTTTATACATTTTATTAATATATTTTAATTATTTATGAAAAAATAAAATAAATATTGTTCTATTTAAAATTTTATCTAATCATGTTTAAAAATAAAAGAAACCATTTTTCTCTATTTGGGTTTCTCCATCAATTAAACCATGAATGTGTTTCTGAGGTTCTATATTATGAGATCCATTTATATGTTTCAAATTTTCTCAATGTATTTATATTTTACATTTTTTTTATTTTGATAAATTGATATTTAAAACCTCATAACATGGTTCTCTAGAATTTATTATCATCTATTGGGGTGGTTAAATTAGTATTGGGACCGGGCCCATAAAATATGTTTCTATATATCAGGGTGAAAGGATTTAGAAAACCTATATTTCAGTTCCACATAGTATGATATGTCCTTACATTTATGTTTGTGTTAGTGGGATTTAAAAATATATCTTAATTTAACGTGGCCAGAAATTCTAGTTGAATTGTGCCACAAAAATGTTTTTTGTGAGACTTATAATAAATCGGGCCTCTATACTTTATCAGATGGGGAATATGGATCGAATGAGATGTATTGGTTTTAATAGGAATATGGATTGGTGAAGATTTCTATCACTCGGAATATGTGATGATTTCCAAAAAATGAAAATGACCTGGAAGGAATATGAAATCCCATGCAGGGGGATTGATATTATTTAAAAGATATCCTAGTTAAAAAGGTGGTGAATTGAGGGTATTGGGTTTGTACATCATGGAGTCATCAGATGTATCCCATGGGTATAGAAATAATATCCCATATAGTTTGTATTTTTTGGGATTAAACCTACCGTGGAGGTCCGTGATCCCTTCATTGTGAGAATAGACCCATACTATTTTGTTTTGTAGGGAATATGGATATTTGAGATGATGGGGAAACTATTCAGACCATAAACTTTGTTGGATGACTTATATGTATTGATTATGATAACATTATTACTATTACCAACCATCATGAGCATGTGATTAATGATCTCAATGTGAAATGGGGATATAGAATAAGTTCATCATGTCACATAATCATTTTTGTGATGGGACATACACTAAAGTGGAATCCAAATGAAAGACATTATTCCGAAATATATATTTTAATTGTTGGGGATATTGATTAATAAAAAAGTATAATATCCTTCATGAAATATTAGTGGTATATATCAAGAGGGAATCCCTTTTTTCTCATCCAATAATGGATGAGGATGATTCTATGTTGTGGTGTTCATGACGGAATACAGTTCTTGTTCATTATCTTCTTCTTTCATGATTAAAATTCCCACTATTGGGGTAATCTTGTCTATGAAATGCCTAAATACTTCTAAATATTCTTCAAATTTCATTTATAATGATGGGATACATATATTTTTCTTAAAAATAGAAATATTCGTATTATTTGTGTCATCATTACTATGAGAATTCAGGATTAATTGGTTGATGACATGTCCACTATTTAGGTTTATTACAATGAAACACCCTTTCCACAAGAATGGATGGTCAAAAGGGATTAATGATGTTGTTTATCAAACATTGATCATAGGGGTCTGGTGGATTTAGTGGAGTATTTTATTTGACCATCCATTTAAATTAGTGATGGTTGGTGGTAACCTTTTTGAAAGATCAAAAAGGGGATAAAAGATAGATGGACACTATACTAGAAGAGGAAAATTAGAGAAAAAGGAAAAAATCTGTAGGGATACACCATAAATTGTATTATTGTCACATTGTGGGTTGAGGAATCATGAATATGTTCTTATATAATAGGGTATTTCTTCATGATAAGTTTTATTCATGGGTAACACTAGGTCCTCTCTGTGGAAAACTAGGCAGATACATTTTCTTATAAAATGTATACCTTTTAGATTCATATCTTTTACCTGATGATTAATTTTGGGGGTCCCGATTCTGTTTGGTATGTGGTAATTTAATGATATAGTGATGTGTTATTATTCCATGGTCTTCCCAATTCCTTCCACAATCACTCTCCATATTTATGTTTCTCAGTGAGTAAAATATTTAATTGTACAACATGGGAATAATTATTTTTAGGAAATTGTTTTCCATAAAAACTGATGCCTTCCATAAAATATTAATAATAGCACCGAGATGGGAGTGACTATGTTGATCCACAAACCAATTTCATTTTTTGGGGGTGTCATATGATCTCCTTAGTCACAAATGATTTTTTTTCTATTGGAATAAATTTAATGCCTCATGATGTAAATGAGATACTATTTACATGAGTATTAAATGAACTCCTCTATCAGCTAACAATGAGTTATTAGTGGTTCCACATTCTCTTACAACTTTGTTTCCATTTTCATTCATTAAAATCAATTTCTACACTCCAAAATTTAATATAGATATTTTTTTAAAATTGTAGGCCATATTGTTTTATCTATGTCCTCATTTATCATATGGAAAAGAAATTCATCTATCATGTGTTTGTTAAACTGCATCCTCATTAACTTATCTGATTTATATTCAATAATAGACTCAGATGGATATTCTCAATGATGAAAATATTAAATATATATGATACATATAACATGATATTGATTTTTTAAAATTAATACTTGATCCACACACTTACCCATTTACCCATTAAAGGAATGCTATCTTTTCTCATTCATACATATGTACTAACATATCTATGAAGCAATGTGAATAATCGTACATGTATGAAATTCATGAATATATCTAAAATGTAACCAATTTAATTAATGGCACATTTACAACATTAATACAATTATTTAGATGACTCAACTGTATTGTATTCATAAGAACCTGAATTCCTGTGATAAAACATGGATGGTTAAATGATGTGGTTATCACCCAAAAAAATCATAATAATGAAATAATACTAATGAATGGGTAGTAAGATGTAATAAATGGATCATATGTAATATTTTAAATATTAATATGGTTCTTAAACAAGATAAAATATTTTAAAACCCATTATAAAAGGATGTTAAATTGTGTTCAAATTATAGGGAAACATGTGGTAAGGCTTTTCATCTCAAAACATCCTTCTATGAAACACATGTTCTTTTATAAAATTAATTTATTTTAAAATATTTATAAACTTTTTTTAAAATATAAAACACCATGTATTATCTTTATTAATTCTATTTAAAACTCACTTCATTCCTGCTCTCTTTCAAAATATTTTTGTTAATATTGGTTTATAAACCTTAAGGTTATTAGTTTAAAATTCAATTTAGTGAGGTGTATTTTATTGTTATTCACATAATTTCATTTATATGGTTTATATAGTATCCCATTAACAAAAAATATCAATAATCCTTCATAATTAATTTTATTTAATATTTTAATATGAATTATTTATTCCATGAGGATTGGACTTGAAAGATATAAAGTGGTAGAGAAATTGATAACTCAAATTCTTTCGTTAAGTTATATTAATCCTTCGTTTTTTTAAAAATTATAATAATATATGTGAAATTTATATTTATTTATTAATTTTTTAATTATTATTTTTATATATTTATAATTGATACAAATAATCAGTTCATTAAACAATTCCCATAATAATTTTATGATCAGTGCACATGATTTCATATCAATTTTCACTATACTGTGAGTTATTTGGTATTATGAACCTATTATTTTTTTGTTATATCTTCTAACATTCTATTTAATATATCAGAAATCTACTAATATTAATTTTATTTAATTAATTATTATCTTAATTTCTTTCTCAAGAGTTATGATTCAAAAATAACAATGCACTAATGGTTTGTCCTCCAATCACATTTTAATTTGTAATTTTGATGCATGAATAACCATTTAAGAAAATTATTTGACCATTTTATATCAAAAAATCTATATCATTATCTTATATTGGCAGATGAAATGTTCAAGTAAATATACCATTTTCACTTTTTACATACATGAAATGATTGAGAAAATGTTTTAATGAATATCCAAATTAATTTCTATTGTTGACCGATTTTTTTATTCTATATCTAAATGTTCATTATCATGTTCCAATTTTTTTTAAATGTTTCCCAATGATATATATAGGCCATTTTTATGATTTATTATGTTTTAACATATATTTTAGGAGGAATATTTTTATCATTTTTCAAATAATGTTCATTTTTGACCAATTACCAAAATTGTGACTGAAATTTTTGTTTGAAAGTAATCAGCATCAATGAAATAATTTATATTCTTAGATGCTAATTTTTTATTCTTATATTACTTATCTAAATTTTTTTCAATGAATAATTTTAACCAATATTTCGATAATTAGTTAGTTTTTATATGTCTGATTGTTGATGTAAAAGTATTTTTTCTCAATAATATTTCAATGAACCTTTTATTGTATTTCAATTAACCAATAAAAAAAACCATTTATTTATATATAATAATATAGATATATATTTTATATATTCAATTATTATTATTTCCCACAATTTTTATGTTCATTTTGATTATAAAAAATATTTACATTCAAATTATTAAATAATTTTGTAATCGTTAACATTGTCTTGAAACACTTAGTTTCATGTGATCCTTTAACATTTAATTTATATTAAATATCTATATTAGTTATCACAAATATGATTATTTTTTAACTGTATATCTTTCTGATGTGCAGAGTCATAAATGTAAATTAATTTTATTATATCTGGAAATATTTATATATAGTTTTTCATTACTAAATATAGTTATTTTACAAGAATAATTATAATAACCCGGTCTTAACATATATTGACATTACATCAAATTTGTGGAACACATAATACAAGAAAAAAGAAAACAGCCATAGCCCATATTAGATTAGTGCCTTAGGAAACATTTAAATGTAAACATTGATACATGAGTGAGCTAAATTATATCCCATAAGGTTATTCGAGACTAACACCCTTCTTAGACACACTATATTTGATACATATCTTAATATCCAAGGGAAATGATTATAAACTGGGGTGAGCGCAGATGCTAGTAAGGTTGAAAATGAGATACTTTCAAGAATAATCATGACCATAAGGGTATGATAATTTGATCATGGCATTAGACACCATACTCTATATATCAAAGATCATATGCATGACTCATGAAATAATAATTGGATGTTTATAAGAAATGAATCGTATGGGAAATAAGAGAATAATCATATCATAGTAATAAGAAATGAAATTTTTGGAATACACATAAACATAGAAAATCATATGTTAAGGATACCTACGAAGAACATCACAACATGTAGGGTTTGGGATAATAACATTTGTTCCTTCTTTTAACATTGGATTCCCTTATTTGTACCCTCCTATTTTGGTCTTTGGATGTCCACCCGTGTACCCTCTTGTTTTGGACAAATGATCACCTCTTATTTCAGGAATGGGATTCCCTCCCGTGTACCCTCTTGTTTTTGGTTGGGGATGTCGGCCATTGTACCCTCCTGTTTTGGGATTAAGATGTCATATTTTTTTGGGATTGAGATTATATATCTTGTACCCTCTTTATCACAGAAAAAATTTATCACTACCCAATTCATTTGATAGAGATATAGGTCCCACCAATCACATAATAAAATCTTGTATACATGTTCCACAAGATAATTAAACTTTCACCATATCCTAACCCACAAAAAGAGATGGGTTTTAAAAACTTTATATCATAACCCAAGATGTGAAATGGATATCATAAAATTCTAACATATCATTACATATCTAAAAGAGATATTTTTCTTTTCATAAAATCAAAAACAATGAAATGAAATGGGTTTCAAAATCATATAACCTATGGAAGAAAAATTAGTGTAGTAAAAATCCAAAAATATACCGTTCATGAATGAATATGAATGGTACTCCTGTATCATATCCCATTAAACCATAAACATTAAAAAATTATTCCATATTAGATGTAAAATAAATTTTAAAGATCACATGGAACATTTATTAAATAAGGTAGCATTTCTATGAAAATATTTTTCATACAACCATTTAAAAAATCATTTTTGTATAAAGAATGCTTTACCGTTTCATTTAAAAAATTTCACGGGGGGAATATCCTTTATTAATTGATATATTATTTTTAAAACATAAATCCTCTTGAAAATTATTTTCCTTTAAAATAAATTGAAAACATAGAATGATGGATTGATTATTTTTTAAAATACCTTTTCCTTGAAAAATTATAAAATAATATATAACAGATTTTAAAAACCTTTTCTTTTAAAAACACATAAAAAAATATAAATAATTCTTGAAAACATTTTCAAAACTATTTAATTAAAAATTAATGTGAAACTTATAAATAATTATTGAATACTTTTTTTAAACCATTTCATTTAAAATATGTTGAAAACATATAAAAGTATATTTTAAAATCACTTTAAAAAGTAAAATATCGTTGAATTTTTTGGAAAAAAATTTAAAATAATGAATTCTAGAATATTAGAAAAACTTTTTTTAAAAAATATTTTTAATCTTGTAATGAAAATGTTAATTTAATAATGACCTGGACGACGGGTAAATCTGTACATGCTGAACATTGCTTTTTCACTATAAAATGTTCTGATAAGTTCCTCGACCAGGAAATTATAAGAAGTTTCCATTTTAAGAACCATTTTTTAAAGCTAAAATAAGAGTAAAAATTTATTTTTAATAAAACAGTATAATAAATGAAATTCATTTAATCATTTTTAGAAAACATGGGTTTTAAGGAATCATATTTCCCACCTAAGAGAGAGGTAAAGTTGGAATTTATTAGAAAAAACATTCTTGTTCATCATATGTAATAATGAGTGAAAAAACGATACCATCACTTTTATATAACATGAATAAAAAGAGGGTAAGAAAAAAAAGAGAGTTCTTGGGACATGGATCATAATATTTTTCAATTGGAGCATAATAAAAAACAATCTATTTAAATGGTGAGATCGTAGCTATTAACCGTTACCAATTTTTTAAATTTTAATTGTAAATAAATGGAAACAATAACATTTCATGAATCTTATAAGGTCATTAAAAGAATTATTTTCATGATATAACATGTCAATTGAAGTATATTCACCTCTTGGAAAAGTATATGTTCATAACATGGCATGTGTCTCAAAAAAAGAAAATTGAGAAAAAATCAATTTACCAATTTGGAATATTTTGAAACACTGTGCCCATAAAATAAATATAAACAAATGGATATTAAAATTAACATAAATATTTTTATAATTATTTTATAATACATCCATGGTAAGTATACACACCACACAAAAGGAATGGGTGGTGAGTAAAGAATGTATCTCAGAAAAAAGAGATATGAAATTCCCTTACCTTGTGGCTTAACCTTCATCATATATGTACAAAAATACTATATATTAAATATAATTTTGTTTCAAATAGATCAAAGAACCATATTCTTGTATCTAATACCATATATTGTTTTATAATGTCTTTATATTACTCGGTTGTTATCAATTCTATGTTAATGTTTCACTTCAGGTAATATCCACTTTGTTCTTCTCATATGTCTTAATTTGTTATATAGTGCATCGTTATACATAAATCATGACTTCCAGAATGTAAACCATGATACAAATATCATGAATATTTATCATTGTGTATTATAATATTCTATATAATATTAAATTACGAAATGGAATCCATTGTCCATGGAGATGGTAAGTCGTACGCACACAAGAACAATGTTTCTATTTTTATTATCGTATTGAAAGAAAGAAATAAAATAAAAAATATTAATATATGTATATAATATAATTATAGTACCATTATAATGTTATATATATCATATATTTTCAATAAACCCATCGTTAATACATACAATGTAGTCTGTGAATGAATCACATCGCTTTGTGGGGCAGCAGTCCACATTTCCTCAAACGAAATTATCGTATTTAAAAAAATATGAAGTATAAAGATATTTCTTTTAAAATAATTAAATAATATTAAGTACATAATATGTATCATATATGCAATATATAAATAGTATCCCCATCATATTTCCCAACCATTAATGGTTATAAAGGAAAAAATAATAATTGTTTTGTGTGGCAGTAGTTCACCGTACACATAATCAATGTGCTTATTACCCATTAGATGGATGTGTGTGTATGTGTAGTTAAAACCCATATCATGAAAACATATCAATATATTGAGGATACCCTATTTTTTTTAAATTAAGAATCAAGGAGAGTGGATGGGGTAGATAATTCATTTCACATGAATGATCTTGAGAAAGGATGTTACCTCTCCTTTGAGTAAATCATTTTTGTTTTCACAAAAGGGATTCCTTTGATTTAATTTTCCCCAAATAGATCCCTAAAGGAGAAAGGGTGTTATGTAAGGAAGTTTATTGGAAATATAAATGAGGAAACTATGTGGTTTGAGAGGTGTGAAGAAGTGTGGTAGTTGGTGGCCTTTTAAATGGGAGGGAAAGGTCTCACATGGTATTTTTGAATACAATTTAGGTATACCATGTTTTTATTTAAAAACAAAATATAAAAATCATTACAAAACTATAATTTAATGAATATTTAATAATAATGGCCATCCAATTGGTGACTAGGAAGTGTATATGTCATTTTTATCTTATGTTTATGATTTATTCACATACTAAGCTTAATTTCACATTAATCATTTTAATTAATTTTAATTACATTTACTAATATTTTTAGTAAAAAAATAAGTGGATATTATTAGAAATTATAAATAATTATGATTCAAAATATTTAATCAATTTTTCCAAATTTTAATCACATAATTTTCATAAATTAATTTAAAATTAATCCACCAGTCAGGACGACACTGTGAGTTTTTAAATTAAAAATGATAAAAACTTTACTATGTGTTAATATCCAATTTCAATATGAAATTAGTTCCAATAACCTTTATTTGATTAATTTATATATATTATTACGAATAATACACTAAAAACTAATGAAAATATAATTTTACTATATAAATAAATTAGTAGAATTTTTTTTGAATTATAATTTGGTATTTTTCACTATTCATTAATAAATGAAACTTCACCAAAAAATACCAAATATCCACCCTCAGATTATTTTTATGTTTATATTTAATGTATTTTGTTTATTTTTTCATATAGGATTCATAAAATATCTAAAAATTTAATTAAATATAGGTTCTCTATTAAAAGGTGATAAAAGTGCCTTTATAAAAATGGTTTATTTCTATGTGAAATATCGAGTTTGTTCTTATCTTATGTTTATAAAATCTACTTTATTAATATAAAATTTATTTTATTGAAATTATATCTTATATATTTCATTAATATAATTCTATAATTTTAATTAAAATAATTTATTATGATAAATTTTCTTTGTAATAATTAAAAATGTTTTCTATAAAAACATTCCCTTTATATTCAATCGGATCTTATATTCATTTCTAATTAATTTCTAACTAATGAATTCAATAATTTATTTTATAAGTTAGTTAATACTATTCATAACCTCCAACTTTACTGCTAGGTTATATATTATTATATTAACTAATATATTTTAGTTTGGAAACACTCAGTCTTGTATGTTACACAAGCCATTGAGGAATGTAAATAATGAAAGTAATGTACACTAACATCAGTGTTCCTTGTAGATAAACATAAACATTATGTTATGCGGGGTGCACAATAACTTGGTTCTTTGTAAGATGAAATCCAACCATTCCGTATTGATATAAAACAAATATTTTTTTTGTTTCCTAAAATGAAAAATATCAAAATGATTAAATAAATTCACAATAAAAACATCTCCCACAATCGGGGGGTGTTATATTATACCCCCTTAAAATGAATTTGTCCCTCAAAATTAATATGTTTTATCAATTGATAAATAATTTTATGTATATTTAATGAAAACCCACATTTTAAAAATTAACACAAAACATATTTTAAATAGAACTTTATTACGATAATAGTTACCCTAATTAAAACATAGATGGGTTTCTACATATGAGAACATAGGTGGAAAGTGAAAACATGGACACAGAAGATAAATATAACCATCATGTTCTATAGTGGAGTGATAGAGTACTTGGTCAGAAGAAAGTTAACAATCACATAGTCATAAATCTATGATTATCTAAGGGAAAATTTGATTCATCAAAAAATAAGGTATTTGGAGAATGTTTTTTGGTTTCAAGATCATTCCAATAAGGCTGATTAATTTTCATGAAATGATATACTTATATTATTTAATTACCTTTCATAAGTAAAATCTCACCCTTCAGTCATGTCTTGACCAATTTATACTTTATCTCTTTATAAAAAATGGAATGTTATTTTTTCATTCCTGAAGCCCAAATAGATTATATGATCCATGATTATTCATCATATCTCTTTTTAGTTACCATCAACACAAAATATTTACAACTAGGTCATGACATATGAATAAATCCTCATGTGGTGAGATAATAAATTAATATCACAAACTTAATCTGATGTTTAACTTAAACATCTAACAAATGGTAACTCTTGTAACCCTTATGATTGATGAAAATCCAAAACTTTAGAAATAATTACAAAAAATCAGATTACCAATGATCCCTAATATATCACAAAGTATCTCTTAGTTGTCACATTCCTAAAATGTGAATTGTAACAACCTGATATTTTATGATAAGTATTATTTTTAATTTATTTGATGTCATGTGTTTTATTCTACAATAAGATTAGCTTGTTCTATATGCAACACGGTATTAGCTTGCAGTGTACGCAACACTATTCTTAGATTGTGTTACACAAAATTTCAAGTTCGTTTGATAATAGTCATTCTACACAACATTGAGTGTATATATATATATATATATATATAGATTCAATGTATAAATTAAATATGGTTAGATTCTATTATATGAAATAACAAAGGAGTCTTGTGCCACATTCAACACTAACTTGGCTTTCATTACACGCAATCACGACCTTCCTCGATAGCGTGTGTTGTACGCAATACCGGGTTTTACTAAACAATGATATATTATTATAATATTATTATGAACAAGCCGTTATGAATAGTAATAACTAAATTTTGAATTTTATAAAATTATTATTCATCTTACAAATTATCTAGAACATGGTATAAGAACAAAATAATTTTTTCGGGTAAAATAAGTATTTTTCAAAAAATGCAGTTTTGCGGCCTTTTGATGGCGCACCCACTTTAAATATAGTTGTTGACATGTTTATAAGTTCAATTTGACAAAATAAAATTCTTCTTTTGAATCAGGATATAAAAATTTACATTGGATAAAGTCTTGATAATTTTCTGATAACTTTCATATTTTAATGAATAGTAAAAACACGCTATATTTTAATTAAAAACATCTTTTTTTCATCGTAATAAATTATGTGGTTAAATTATAATATTTAATGTTTTTAAAGTATTAATATAATATATTTTTACCATTTAATATAATGTATATCTTTAGCATTGATTTTACATTGAATTCGTAGGTTAAATCAATTCAATCTTTTGCAATGTTTTAATCAAAAACCCGATTTAATTCGACAACGGGATTAATTTTATTTTAATTTCTTCAACTTATGTGTATTGAATTTGAAAAAATTAATTCCATATTTGGAATCAGGGGGTCCAAATTATGTTAATAGGCTACTTTTTATTTTTGGGAATTATGAATAGTAACTACGGTAAATTTCATTTACCATTGTTAAAGGTAAATCAGGTAATTAAGGGTAAATATAATATTATAAAATTACCCTAACACATGAAAAAATTCTATTGGATGACTATAATTATACCCATATCACCTAAGGGTCGGATTAGATTCATTTTATGGACTTTTGACCGTGAAAATAATTTAATTATTATTAAAACCAAAGAAAGTGACAACAAGTCACTCTCTTAAAGCTTACAAGTATAAAATTAATTTAGTGATAAAAATAATAAAACTTCAAACATTAATAGTATCCAGAATTATAATAAAATTATCTACATCATGATAAATTATTTAGAATTTTTAGGGATTAAATAGATGTCATTAATGATGATGCATTAGTGATGTAGAAATTATTTATTAAGTGAAAAATCAGTAATATAGTTTTTATTGAAATAATAATACCCATTAAAAGGACCAAAAACCGGACCAAAACTTATTTGTAGTGTATATACACTTTAATCATCCAATGAAATAATATATAACCGTTTGGAGTTTTATAAAAGTGATTATGACAGTTATATTATTTTATTTTAAATGATTCGAATGTTGTCACCTTCATAATTTAATAAATATAACAATTTAATTATTGTGATTTTTAGATGATAAATTAGAGTAAAAGTATTATTGTGAAAGGTAATATATTTATCGTAATCATAGGAATTTATTTTTAATTTTTATGCAATAAATAAGTATATTGAATAATTATACAAAAATGTTGTTGTAATTATTTTATTAAGAGATAAACCAAATAAATGGTTCTCAAAATAATAAAATAAATATTATATGAACTATTTAATATTCTACACTAATTTTATAGATACATAAAACCGTTTATTAATCTATTAATTCTTATAGTTCGAACATATCATCTGTATATATTTTATTTAAATTCAAATAAATAAATAGTGTCAAAATTGACACTATTGTTATTTTATAAAAATAACATATTATAAAATTGTTTAAAAATAACAAAAATATATAACAATTATAAATTTAAATTTCTATGGTCTATAATGTTATAAAGTAACCATGTATGGACAATTTATGACAAATAAGTAATTATTTGTTATAATTTAAAATTTAGAATCTTATTACCACAAATAAAATTAAATTGATTATGTAAGGATAAATCAAGTTGATAATGTTTACAATAATTTCCAAACATGTCTAAATTTTATTGGTTGATGAGATTACAACCCTATATCATCTAATATTCGAATATGAGTCATTTTTTGAGGTTTTTAAGTGGGATTAGATTTATTATAAATTAATAGTTTTATGATTTCCAAAGGTGCCCCTCCCCTCCCTTATAAAAGAGAACCTCCTCCCTCTCTTCCTCACACCAATTTGATCCTTCATGTTTGGACACCCCCACAAAATTCTCTTCTCCAATTCCCTAGAAACATCCTAGAGGTCCTGGTCTTATTCAAAGACCAATTGTAGTGCCCTAAGAGGAGGTCTCAAAGAGGTGCTTCAAAGAAGAGGTAATGTTCGTTACCGATTCTTTCAACTTTATTTCTTCTTCCACTTCTTCTTCATTAGTTTTTTCATTATGAAGTAATAAAATAAGTATCACTAATATAATGACATGTTATTATAAGTATGAAACAACCCTATTTCACCATTCAACCATCCTACGGAAAACGAAATCACCGCGCGTGCGTACGTACGGAATACCGTCTCCACGCCGTTGTGTAATCTATTTTCCACCACCACCTTACATGGATGGGTATTATAGTGTAAATAATGACTATATATGATGATTGTAAAGTGATATTTATTCTTAAATAATATACATACATTTCAATACAATTCCATGATCATGGGAATGATATCATCGCTCGTGCGTACGTACGGACTACCGTCTCCACGACGCGATGAGATTCATTCTCAATGATTAACCATTCATGAATGATTATAATGTATATATAATAAGTAATAATGAAATATATGACATAATAATGATACTAGTTTTATTTATATATATGTGTATGTCATCTACTTAATTCCATTCAATTGAATAAGGAAACGAAAACAGCGTTCATCCGTACGTACGGCCTACCGTCTCCATGAATGGTGTATTTATTTCCATTTATCGATATATTATATATATGTATATTCTGAATATATATTATATATAAATCATGTTTTACATTTTGGATGTAAGTAACCATGATCTAAGTAATGATATGAATAATTACAAGTTAAAACACGAATGACAAATGAAACGATTTTACCCAAAACACTACTTTAACATTAATTTAAAAATGAATGGGTAATATAAAGTCATAAGTGAACCGTATATGATATCATAATAATGAATATGATTCCATAATAAGTAAATGAAATTATTTAAATCATTATACCGGAGGTTTGGATCCATACAAATCTTATCGGACCTAAGGTAAAGGATAATTGTGCAAATCTCATTTTTATCCAAGATTTCTTATTCATAAGTATTTACTAGGGTAATTTCTATAATCCATGTCCATGTTTTATAAAAGTGTATTCATGTATATTTAACGTCCTTTTTAACCATTTTGACTTTTACCCCATGGTATGGAAGGAATCTTTCTTTTATTTACCCTACAAGGTACTTTTTGACTTTTCCGACAAAAGTATGAGAATAATGTTTTTTTAACGTATACAGCATGAAAGGATTTTTACGGTTTCATAAAGCTTTATTTTCAGGAAGCTACCTCCAAAATATTTCATGATTATTTTCCACCAAATCCTTTTATTTTAAAATTTCATGACATTTTGTGAAAAGAAAATGATTTTGAAGAAAAAAGGATATTTTCCTCAAGAATTCATTTCAATTGTTTTATCAAAACCATTTTTCATCTAAGATGACATTATTTAATATGTGTATGTTTCAAGTATCATGTCTCTATGATTTACATGGTTTCAATTTTCTTATTATGAAATGATATCCATTTCTTTTATATGGATTATGTGATAATGGGATGATGTTTATGAAACCCATTTATTTATTGGGTTATTATGAATGATGTATGTTTATTTTGTTGCACAAGTAAGAATTATTTCATTATGAGATGGGTGGGACCTATATCTTCCTCCAATGCATTGGGTAAAGATTTATATCTCATGAGATAGACATTGCTGGAACAGTAAGTTAATCCGGTTCAGTGTTACAGGACTGAAATGAGGATTGAACTCGATTCAGAAAGGGACATTGTCCACTAAGATGGTCATGGTAGTAATGCCTTGTCTACTATAGAAATCATTACAAGTGCTTAATGGATGCCACAATTACATGTTTTATTCCCATTCTATGTTATCATGGTTTATGTTCCATTATGATATATTCCTTATGTACTTCCTTGTTATAAGTCATTGCTCAATATTTTGATGTTTAAACATTATGTTCATGTTTTTAAGTTCAAATGTATATGGTATGTTTTATTTTATCCATGCTTACCCTTACTGAGCATTTGAGCTCAGCCTTTTTATGTTTTATTTTCCCCCAGGATTAAAAGAAAGGTTTTAGGTAAGGGAAAAAAGTGGAAGATCTTTGTGGGAGATGTTGAAGATCTTTCACCACGATTTGAAGATTACGTTCCATGTTTCCAAAGACACTAAACTATTACGGTCCTTGTGTGTCTGTTTTTGTTATGTATTATGTATTCCGCAGAAGTAATGTAATATCTATGTACGTCAAGCTTCAGGTCTCTGCAGTTGGTATCAGAGGAATGGTTTAGTCAACCTTTGGAAACTAGGATGTGAAAACGTTAGTGAGATCCCGAGAGATATTTCTAAGGTATGTCTAGGGATATCCCTAAGGATAAGTATACGTATAGGATATAGTCCTAGAACTACGGTAACGATCATATAATTTAACCTAAGATGTTAGATATTGAGGGTACTCCTCCTTTACTATGTTGTTTTCCCTAGAATGATTTTTTCCTCTCACACTATTATTTTTGGGTTTTAGAAAATGGATTGAAACAAGAAGATTCACGATAATGGAGGATATGATGGACAATGGAATGATATTCTTCATGCAGAACAAAATGAACTGGGATTTGGAAGTCCAAACATCGTTATTATGCCTAATCAGCAATCTCATAATATGATCAATAATCTCAACTTCGGTAAGTTTCCCGACTTAGATAATAAGAGAAATATGGAGTTTCATGATGATCATAGAGGAAAGAAAGTTCAATTTCCCTCATGTAAATCATGTGGGAAGAGGAATCATGGAGATTGTTTCAAAGGAACTGGAAGATGCTTTAGGTGTGGAAAAGAAGGACACAAAGCTAGTAAGTGAAAATGAAAAGGTTCAGTTAACACCATGGACAAGGATAATGGTATTTCTACGACATCAACAATGATTAGATGTTTTAAATGTGGAATGTATGGGAATTATGCAAACCAATTCCCTAAGGGAAAATCTCATGAAGAGAATCAGCACGGTCATACGGGTAGTATTTATGTGGATGATTATTAAGAGACTACAATTTAAATATGAGATAAATGGTGAAGCTTAGCTAGTGGTTTAATAAGTTAGTGGATTGATTGTATGTTTATAAAGAATAATGTATGGTACTATGGAATAAAGAATCATCTAAGTATTGTTACACTATTGTTTTTCCTAAAGTATATGAAAGTATATGTTGAATGGTACCAGTAACCATGGAAGGTTATTCAGATATTTTTGGAAAGTAGATGATATGCACATAATGAAGGGATAAGAATATAATGAGATGTTTGATTGTATTCATGATCTCATGACTGATATATGGACTAAGTGATATTATGGTTTGGTTATATAGATTTTTGGGATTTTGGTATGCGGAAAGAGTTACCTTTTGACAGAATTCATGTTTTCACTAAGGTTCTATGGTAATTTCTGTTTCAAGAGAATATATGACTAAGGTATTCATGTGTTTGGAATACAACCAACAAGATATATCTTAAGATATATGTGGGATAAATTTCTGTATTCACATTCTTGGTAGATAACCTTTCTAGTAATTGTTTTCTTTATACTATGAGCTTGGACTGAAGTATTTTAGATAAGTCTAAAGATTGAAATGGATTATGTTGGACATACGTTATTATTGTTTACGAATAGAAAAATTTTCGATATTATTGATGGGATGTTATAGTAATGTAGTTTTATAAAAAGGAAAACCTACAGGACGGGCGACAGCCCATCGTGTTGGACAAGACTGTGGGAATCGAACCCACAACTGAAGTGCAACTGGCCTTTATCGCATTCCAATGGCCTACAGGAAGTCCCTGGTTAGTATAAACTAGTTTTATTTTATTAAGCGGTATGATATATGAAGTATAAGTTCTTTTTTGGAACCATATACGATTAATCAAACCATAAGATGGACTTATAACTTTTGCTAACCTTTTTTTCGAAACAGATGGAATGACCCATCATTCTATCACATGATCTGCTAACACTTCATGAATAACAAATTCAACTTCATTTCTTTAAGAGATGAAGTGGAAATTGTTCAAAGAACGAAAAACAGTTAGATTTTACCAAAATCAAGCAAGTATTTCTTCTAATTCAAATTCTTCAACTTTTGGGAAATGATATTGAAAACCAAAAATGTTGTCCTAGTGCCCTTATATCCGATGAATCATATCATATCTTAGAACATCACAAATATATGGCTTTGTGATTGTTGGATTTTTCATAGCCATGTTCTCTACCACTCTCCATCAGAACATGACGGTTTGATTTCTCTTCTATATCCATATTTTCACCAATGTTCTCCTACGTGGAAACCCAGTGACGAGTTAATTTGGGTAACCATTACATTTCATACTTTAGTTTTGAAAGTTATGTTTTGGTATTTCATTTTATGATGTGGGGTTTAATTAAAGAAACTTTCGAGTAGAAAACCATGTATAACCCCGAAAAATTTCGAGGGCGAAATTCATTTTAAGGGGGGTAGAATGTAACAACCCAATATTTTATGATAAGTATTATTTTTATTGTATTTGATGTCATGTGTTTTATGCTACAACAAGATTATCTTGTGCTATACGCAACACCGTATTAGTTTGTAGTGTACGCAACACTATTATTAGATTGTGTTACAGATAATTTCAAGTTCCTTTGATAATAGTCATTATACGCAACATTGAGTGTATATATATATATATTCAATGTATAAATGGAATATGATTGGATTCTGTTATATGAAACAACAATGGAGTCTTGCACAACACGCAACCCTAACTTGGATTTCATTACACGCAATCACGACCTTCCTTGATAGCGTGTGTTGTACGCAATACCGGGTTTTACTAAACAATAGTATATTATTATAATATTATTATGAACTAGCCGTTATGAATAGTAATAACTAAAATTTTAATTTTATAATATTATTATTCATCTTACACATTTTCTAGAACATGGTATAAGAACAAAATAAATGTTTTCGGGTAAAATAAGTATTTTTCAAAAAATGCAGTTTTGTCACCTTTTGATGGCTCACCCACATTAAATCTCGTTGTTGACAGGTTTATAAGTTCAATTTGAAAAAATAAAATTTTTCTTTTGAATCAGGATATAAAAAATTACATTGGATATAGTTTTGATATTTTTCTGATAACTTTCATATTTTAATGAATAGTAAAAACACGTTATATTTTAATTAAAAACAACTTTTTTCATCGTAATATATTATGTGGTTAAATTATAATATTGAATGGTTTTAAAGTATAAATAGAATATATTTTTACCATATAATATAATGTATGTCATTAGCATTTATTTTACATTGAATTCGTTGGTTAAATCAATTCAATCTTTTGCAATGTTTTAATCAAAAACCCGTTTTCATTCGACAACGGGATTAAATTTAATTTAATTTCTGAAACTTCTATGTATTGAATTTGAAAAAATGGATTCCATATTTGGAATCAGTGGGTCCAAATTATGTCAATAGGCTACTTTTTATTTTTGGGAATTATGAATAGTAACTACGGTAAATTTTATTTACCATAGTTAAAGGTAAATCGGGTAATTAAGGGTAAATATAATATTATAAAATTATCATAACACATGAAAAAATTCTATTGGATGGGTGTAATTATAACCATATCACCTAAGGGTTGGATTAGATTCATTTTATGGACTTTGGACCATGAAAATAATATAATTATTATTAAAACCAAAGAAAGTGACAACATGTCACTCTCTTAAAGCTTATAAGTATAACAATTTTAATTTAGTGATAAAAATCATAAAACATCAAACATGAATAGTCTCAAGAAATATAATAAAATTATCTACATCATGATAAATTATTTATAATTTGTAGGGATTAAAAAATTATCATTAATGATGATACATTAATGATGCAAAAATTATTTATTAAGTGAAAAATCAGTAATATAGTATTTATTGACATATTAATACACATTAAAAGGCCCACAAACCTGACCAAAACTTATGTTTAGTAATATATACACCTTAATCATCCAATTACCTAATATATAACCGTTTGGAGTTTTATAAAAGTGATTATGACACTTATATTATTTTATTTTAAATGATTCAAAGTTGTCACCTTCATAATTTAATAAGTATGACAATTTAAATACTGTGATTTTAAGATGATAAATTCAAGTAAATGTATTATTGTGAAAGGTAATAGATTTATATTCATCATAGGATTTTTTTTTAATTTTTATGCAAAAAATAATTATATTAAATAATTATACAAAAATGTTGTTGTAATTGTTTTATTAAGAGATAAACCAAATAAATGGTTTTAAAAATAAAAAAATAAATATTATATGAACTATTAAATGTTCTCCACTAATTTTATAGATACATATGACATTTTATGAATCTATTAAAGCTTTTAGTTAGAACATATATTCTGTATATATTTTATTTAAATTCAAATAAATGAATAGTGTCAAAATTGACACAATTGTTATTTTATAAACATAACATATTATAAAATTGTTTAAAAATCACAAAAATATATAAAAATTAATAATTTAAATTCATATGTTCTATAATTTTATAAAGTAACCAATTAAGGACAATTTACAACAAATAAGTAATTATTTGTTATAATTTAAAATTTAGAATGTTATTACCACAAATAAAATTAAATTGATTAAGTAAGGATAAATCAAGTTGATAATGTTTAAAATAATTTCCTAACATGTCTAAATTTTATTTTTTGATTCTATTACAACCCTATGTCATCTAATATTATAATATGAGTCATTTTTGAAGGTTTTTAAGTTGGGATATATTTATTATAAATTAATATGTTTTAGATTTCCAAAGGTGCCCCTCCCCTCCCTTATAAAAGGGCACCTTCCCCCTCTCTTCCTCACACCAATTTGAGCCTTCAAGCTCGGCCAACCAACACCAAATTCTCTTCTCCACTTCCCTAGAAACATCATATAGGTCCTGGTATTATTCAAAGACCAATTTTAGTGCCCTAAGTGGAGATCTCAAAGAGGCGCTTCAAAGAAGAGGTAATGTTTGTCACCGATTCTTTCAACTTTATTTCTTCTTCCACTTATTATTCTTTAGTTTTTTAATTATGAAGTAATAACATCAGTATCACTAATATACTTAATTTTTATTATAAGTATGAAACAACCCTACTTCACAATTTATCCATCCTATGGAAAACGAAATCACCACGCGTGTGTACGTACGGAATACCGTCTCCACACCGTGGTGTAATCTATTTTCCACTACCACCATACTTGGATGGGAATAATGGTGTAAATAATGACTATATATGATTATTATAAAGTGATATTTATTCTTAAATATTATACATACACTTCAAAACAATTCCATGATCATGGGAATGATATCATCGCTCGTGCATACGTACTAACTACCGTCTCCACGACGCGATGAGATTCATTCTCAATGATTAACCATTCTTGAATGATTATAAAGTATATGTAATAATTAATCATGAAATATGTGACATAATAATGATACTTGATTTATGTATATATATATGTATGTCATCTACATAATTCCATTCAATTCAATAAGGAAACGAAAACAGCGTTCATGCGTACGTACGACCTACCGTCTCCATGAACGGTGTATTTCTTTACATTTATGGATATATTATATATATGTATATTCTGAATATATATTATATATAAATAATTTTTTACATTATGGATGTAAGTAACCATGATCTAAGTAATCATATGAAGAATTACAAGTTAAAACACGAACGACAAATGAAACGATTTTACCCAAAACACTACTTTAACATTAATTTACAAAAGAATGGGTAATATAAAGTCATAAGTGAACCATATATGATATAATAACAATTAATATGATTCTTTAATAAGTCAATGAAATTATTTAAATCATTTTACAGGAGGTTCGGATCCATACAAAGCATATCGGACCTAAGGTAAGGGATAATTGTGCAAATCTCATTTTTATCCGAGATTTCTTATTCGTAAGTATTTTATGGGGTTATTGATATCATCCATGTCCATGTTTTATAAAAGTGTATTCATGTATGTTTAACATACTTTTTACCCAATTTGTCTTTTA
The DNA here is from genome assembly GCA_963277665.1 of Viscum album. Taxonomy (NCBI): domain Eukaryota; kingdom Viridiplantae; phylum Streptophyta; class Magnoliopsida; order Santalales; family Viscaceae; genus Viscum; species Viscum album. The sequence goes on from OY728134.1 coordinate 427,130,085, forward strand.
CCCCATGGTATGGAAGGAATCTTTCTTTTATTTACCCTACAAGGTACTTTTTGACTTTTCTGACAAAAGTATTATAATAATGTTTTTTTAACGTATACAACATGAAAGGATTTTTACGGTTTCATAAAGCCTTATTTTCATGAAGCTAACTCTAAAAGATTTCATGACTATTTTCAACAAAATCCTTTTCTTTTAAAATTACATGACATTTTGTGAAAAGAAAATGATTTTGAATAAAAAAGGATATTTTCCTCAAGAATTCATTTCAAGTGTTTTATCAAAATCATTTTTCATCAAAGATGACATTATTTCATATATGTATGTTTCAAGTATCATGTCTCTATGATTTACATGGTTTCACTTTTCTTATTATGAAATGATATCCATTTCTTTTATATGGATTATGTGATGATGGGATGATGTTTATGAAACCCATTTTTTTATTGGGTTATTATGAATGATGTAAGTTTATTTTCTGGCACAAGTAAGAATGATTTAATTATGAGATGGGTGGGACCTATATCTCCCTCCAATTCATTGGGAAAATATTTATATCTCATGAGATAGACATGGCTGGAATGGTAAGTTAATCCGGTTCAGTGTTACAGGACTGAAACGAGGAGTGAACTCGATTCAGAAAGGGACTTTGTCCACTAAGATGGTCATGGCAGTAATGCCTTGGATACTATATAAATAATTACATGTGCTTAATGGATGTCACAATTACATGTTTTATTCCCATGCTATGTTATAATGATTTATGTTCCATTATGATCTATGCCTTATGTACTTCCATGTTTTAAGTCGTTGCTCAGGATTTTGATGTTTAAACATTATGTTCATGTTTTTATGCTCAAATGTATATGGTATGTTATATTTTATACATGCTTACCCTTACTGAGCATTTGAGCTCACCCTTTTTATGTTCTATTTTCCCCCAAGATTAAAATAATGGTTTTAGGTAAGGAAACAAAAAGTGGAAGATCTTTATGGGAGATGTTGAAGATCTTTCACCATGATTAGAAGATAACATTCCAAGTTTCCAAAGAGACTAAACTATTAAGGTCCTTGTGTGTCTCTTTTTGTTATGTATTATGTATTCCGTTAAAGTAATGTAATATCTATGTACGTCAAGCTTCGGGTCTGTGCAGTTGGTATCATAGGAAAGGTTTAGTCAACCTTTGGAAACTAGGATGTGAAAACGTTAGTGAGATCCCTAGAGATATTTCTAAGGTATGTATAGGAATATCCCTAAGGATAAGTATACGTATAGGATATAGTCCTAGAACTACGGTAACGATCATAGAATTTAACCTAAGATGTTAGATATTGAGGGTACTCCCCCTTTACTATATTGTTTTCCCTAGCATGATCTTTTCCTCTCACACTATTCTTTTTGGGTTTTAGAAAATGGCTGGAAACAGGAAGATTCACGATAATGGAGGATATAATGGACAATGGAATGATATTCTTCATGAGCAACCAAATGAAATGGGATTTGGAAGTCCAAACATCATTATTATGCCTAATCATCAATCTCATAATATGATCAATAATCTCAACTTTGGTAAGTTTCCCGTCTCAGATAAAAAGAGAAAGATGGAGTTTCAAGATGATCATAGATGAAAGAAAGTTTAATTTCCCTCATGTAAATCATATGGGAAGTGGAATCAGGGAGATTGTTTCAAAGGAACTGGAAGATGCTTTAAGTGTGGAAAAGAAGGACACAAAGCCAGTAAGTGCAAATGAAAAGGTTTAGTCAACACCATGGACAAGGATAATGGTACTGCTATGACATAAACAATGATTAGATGTTTCAAATGAGGAATGTATGGGAATTATGCAAACCAATGCCCAAAGGGAAAATCTCATGAAGAGAATCAGCATGGTCATACGGGTAGTATTTATGTGGATGATGATGAAGAGACTACAAATGAAATATGAGATAAATGATGAATCTTAGCTAGTGGTTTAATAAGTCAATGGAATTATTGTATGTTTATAAAGAATAATGTATGGTACTATGGAATAAAGAATCATCTATGGATTGTTACACTATTGTTTTTCCTAAAGTATATGAAAGTATATGTTGAATGGAACCGGTAACCATGGAAGGTTATTCAGATATTTTTGGAAAGTAGATGATATGCGCATAATGAAGGGATAATAAGATAATGAGATGTTTGATTGTATTCATGAGCTCATGACTGATATATGGACTAAGTGATATTATGGTTTGATTATATATATTTTTGGGATTTTGGTATGTGGAAAGATTTACCTTTTGACAGTATTCATGTTTTCACTAAGGGTCTATGGTAATTTATGTTTCATGAGAATATATTTGTAAGGTATTCATGTGTTTGGAATACAACCAATAAGATATATCTTATGATATATGTGGGATAAATTCTTGTATTCACATTATTGGTAGATGACCTTTCTAGTAATTGTTTTCTTTATACTACAAGCTTGGAACGAAGTATTTTAGATAAACCTAAAGATTGAAATGGATTATGTTGGACATAAGTTATTATTGTTTACGGATAGAACTTTTTCGATATTATTGATGGGATGTTATAGTAATGTAGTTTTAGACAAAGGAAAACCTGCAGGACGGGCAACAACCCATCGCATCGGACAAGACTGTGGGAATCGAACCCACAACTGAAGTGAAAATGGACTTTATCACATACCAATGTCCTATAGGAAGTCCCTGGTTAGTAGAAACTAGTTTTATTTTATTAATAGGTATGATATATGAAGTATAAGTTCATTTTTGGAACCATATACGGCTAATCTAACCATAAGATGGACTTATAACTTTTGCTATCCTTTTGTTTGAAACAGATGGAATGACCTATCATTCTGTCACATGATCTGCTAACACTTCATGAATAACAAATTCACTTTCATTTCTTTAAGAGAAGAAGTGGAAATTGTTCAAAGAAAGAACAACAGTGAGATTTTACCAAAATCAAGCAAGTATTTCTTCTAATTCAAATCCTTCAACTTTTGGGAAATGATCTTAAAAACCAAAAATGTTGTCCTAGTTCCCTTATATCCGATGAATTATATGGCACCTTATATCATCACAAATACATGGCTTTGTGATTGTTGCCTTTTTCATATCCATGTTCTCTACCACTCTCCATCAGAACACGATGGTTAGATTTCTCTTCCATATCCATATTTTCACCTATGTTCTCCTACGTGGAAACCCAGTGATGAGTTAATTTGGGTAACCATTACGTTTCATAATTTAGTTTTAAAAGTTAAGTTTTGGTATTTCATTTTACAATGTGGGTTTTAATTAAACAAACTTTCAAGTAGAAAACCATGTATAACCCCGACGAATTTCGGGGGCGAAATTCATTTTAAGGGGGGTAGAATGTAACAACTTGATATTTTATGATAAGTATTCTTTTTAATGTATTTGATGTCATGTGGTTTATTCTACAACAATATTATCTTGTGTTATACGCAAAACCGTATTAGCTTTTAGCGTACGCAACACTATTCCTAGATTGTGTTACACACAATTTCAAGTTCGTTTGATAATAGTCGTTCTACGCAACATTGAGTTTATATATATATATATATTCAATGTATAAATGAAATATGGTTGGATTCTGTTATATGAAACAACAAAGGAGTCTTTCACAACACACAACCCTTACTTGGCTTTCATTACACGCAATCACGACCTTCCTCGATAGCGTGTGTTGTACGCAATACCGAGTTTTACTAAACAACAGTATATTATTATAATATTATTATGAACTAGAAGTTATGAATATTATTAACTAAATTTTGAATTTTATAACATTATTATTCATCTTACACTTTTTCTAGAACATGGTATAAGAACAAAATAAATTTTTCTGGTAAAATAAGTATTTTTAAAAAAATTCAGTTTTGCCACCTTTTGATGGTGCAACCACTTTAAATCTAGTTTTTGACATCTTTATAAGTTCAATTTGACAAAATAAAATTATTCTTTTGAATAAGGATATAAAAATTTACATTGGATAAAGTTTTGATATTTTTCTGATAACTTTCATATTTTAATGAATAGTAAAAACAAGATATATTTTAATTAAAAACAACTCTTTTCATCGTAATAAATTATGTGGTTAAATTATAATATTGAATGGTTTTAAAGTATAAATAGAATATATTTTTTCCATTTAATATAATTTATGTCATTAGAATTTATTTTACATTTAATTCTTAGGTTAAATCAATTCCATCTTTTGAAATGTTTTAATCAAAAACCAGTTTTAATTCGACAACAGGATTAATTTTAATTTAATTTCTGCAACTTATCTGTATTGAATTTGAAAAAATTAATTCCATATTTGGAATCAGTAGGTCCAAATTATGTTAATAAACTACTTTTTATTTTTGGGAATTATGAATAGTAACTACGGCAAATTTTATTTACCATAGTTAAAGGTAAATCAGGTAATTAAGGGTAAATATAATATTATAAAATTACCCTAACACATGAAAAAATTCCATTGGATGGCTATAATTATACCCATATCACCTAAGGGTCGGATTAGATTCATTTTATGGAATTTTGACCGTGAAAATAATTTAATTATTATTAAAACCAAAGAAAGTGACAACATGTCACTCCCTTAAATCTTATAAGTATAATAATTTTAATTTAGTGATAAACATCATAAAACATCAAACATGAATATTATACAGAAAGCTAATAAAATTATCTACATCATGATAAATTGTTTAGAATTTTTAGGGAATAAATAATTGTCATTAATGATGATAAATTAATGATGCAGAAATTATTTATTAAGTGAAAAATCAGTAATGTAGTTTTTATTGAAATATTAATAACCATTAAAAGGCCAAAAAACCTGACCAAATATTATTGGTAGTGTATATATACACCTTAATTATCCAAATAATTAATATATAACCGTTTGGAGTTTTATAAAAGTGATTATGACACTTATATTATTTTATTTTAAATGATTCCAACGTTATCACCTTCATAATTTAATAAGTATAACAATTTAAATATTGTTATTTTAAGATGATAAATTCGATTAAAAGTTTTATTGTGAAAGGTAATAGATTTATCTTCATCATATGATTTTATTGTTAATTTTTATGCAACAAATAATTATATTAAATAATTATAGAACAATGTTGTAGTAATTATTTTATTAAGAGATAAACCAAATAAATGGTTTTAAAAATAATAAAATAAATATTATATGAACTATTTAATGTTCTCCACTAATTTTATCGATACATAAGACCTTTTATGAATCTATTAAATCTTTTAGTTCGAACATATCCTCTGTATATATTTTATTTAAATTCAAATAAATGATTAGTGTCAAAATTGACACTATTGCTATTTTATAAAAATAACATATTATAAAATTGTTTAAAAATCACAAAAATTTATAAAAATTATAAATTTATATTTATATGTTCTATAATGTTATAAAGTAACCAATTACGGAAAAGTTACAATAAATAAGTAATTATTTGTAATAATTTAAAATTTAGAATGTTATTACCACAAATAAAATTAAATTGATTAAGTAAGGATAAATCAAGTTGAAAATGTTTATAATAATTTCCTAACATTTCTAAATTTTTTTGGGTGATGATATTACAACCCTATATCATCTAATATTCTAATATGAGTCATTTTTGGAGGGTTTATGTGGGGTTAGAGTTATTATAAATTAATATTTTTAAGATTTCCAAAGGTGCCCCTCCCCTCCCTTATAAAAGGGAACCTCCTCCCTCTCTTCCTCACACCAATTTGAGCCTTCATGGTCGGCCAAACCCCGCCAAATTCTCTTCTACACTTCCCTAGAAACATCCTATAGGTCCTGATACTCTTCAAAGACCAATTGTAGTTCCCAAAGTGGAGGTCTCAAAGAGGTGCTTCAAAGAAGAGGTAATGTTCGTTACCGATTCTTTCAACTTTATTTCTTCTTCCACTTATTCTTTATTAGTTGTTTAATTATGAAGTGATAAAATTAGTATCACTAATATACTGAAATGTTATTATATGTATTAAACAACCCTATTTCACAATTTACCCACCCTACAGAAAACGAAATCACCCTGCATGCGTACGTACGGAATACCGTCTCCACGCCCTGGTGTAATCAATTTTCCACTACCACCTTACTTGGATGGGTATAATGGTGTAAATAATGACTATATATTATTATTTTAAAGTGATATTGATTATTAAATATTATACATACAATTCAATACAATTCCACAATCATGGTAATGATATCATCGCTCGTGCTTACGTACGGACTACCGTCTCCACGACGCGATGAGATTCATTCTCATTAATTAACCATTCATTAATGATTATAAAGTATATATAATAAGTAATCCTGAAATATATGACATAATAATGATACTGGATTTAGGTATATATATATGTACGCCATCTACTTAATTCCATTCAATTCAATAAGGAAACGAAAACAGCGTTCATGCGTACGTACTACCTACCGTCTCCATGAACGGTGTATTTCCTTCCATTTATCGATCTATTATATATATGTATGTTCTGAATATATATTCTATATAAATAATGTTTTACATTCTGGATGTAAGTAACCATGATCTAAGTAATCATATGAAGAATTACATGTTAAAACACGAACGACAAATGAAATGATTTTACCCAAAACACTACTTTAACATTAATTTACAAAAGAATGGGTAATATAAAGTCATAAGTAAACCATATATGATATCATAACAATGAATATGATTCTGTAAAAATTCAATGACATTATTTAAATCATTATACAGGAGGTTCGGATCCATACAAAGCATATCAGACCTAAGGTAAGGGATAATTGTGCAAATCTCAGTTTTATCCGAGATTGCTTATTCGTAAGTATTTATTGGTGTTATTGCTATCATCCATGTCCATGTTTTATAAAAGTTTATTCATGTATGTTTAACGTCCTTTTTACCCATTTTGACTTTTACCCCATGGTATGGAAGGAATCTTTCTTTTATTTACCCTACAAGGTACTTTTTGACTTTTCCGAAAAAAGTACGGGAAAAATGTATTTTTAGCGTATACAACATGAAAAGATTTTTACGGTTTTATAAAGCCTTATTTTTATGAAGCTACCTCCAAAATATTTCATGACTATTTTCAACAAAATTCTTTTCTTTTAAAATTTCATGAAATTTTGTGAAAAGAAAATGATTTTTAAGATAAAAGGATATTTTCCTCAAGAATTCATTTCAAGTGTTTTATCAAAACCATTTTTCATCTAAGATGACATTATTTTATATGTTTATGTTTCAAGAATCATGTCTCTATGATTTAAATGGTTTCACATTTCTTATTATGAAATGATATCCATTTCTTTTATATGGATTATGTGATGATGGGATGATTTTTATGAAACACATTTTTTATTGGGTTATTATGAATGATGTATGTTTATTTTGTGGAACAAGTAAGAATGATTTCATTATGAGATGGGTGGGACCTATATCTCCCTCCAATGAATTGGGTAAAGATTTATATCTCATGAGATAGACATGGTTGGAACGGTAAGTTAATCCGATTCAGTGTTACAGGACTGAAACGAGGAGTGAACTCGATTCAGAAAGGGACTTTGTCCACTAAGATGATCATGGCACTAATACATTGGCTACTATAGACATCATTACATGTACTTAATGGATGCCACAATTACATGTTTTATTCCCATGCTATGTTATCATGATTTATGTTCCATTATGATCTATGCCTTATGGACTTTCATGTTTTAAGTCGTTGCTCAAGATTTTGATGTTTAAACATTATGTTCATGTTTTTAAGTTCAAATGTATATGATATGTTTTATTTTATCCATACTTACCCTTACTGAGAATTTGAGATCACCCTTTTTATGTTTTATTTTCCCCCAGGATTAAAAGAATGGTTTTTGGTAAGGAAAAAAAATGTGGAAGATCTTTATGGGAGATGTTGAAGATCTTTCACCACGATTAGAAGATTACGTTCCAAGCTTCCAAAAACACAAAACTATTACGGTCCTTGTGTGTCTGTTTTTTTTATGTATTATGTATTCCACAAAAGTAATGTAATATCTATGTACGTCAAGCTTCAGGTCTCTGTAGTTGGTATCAGAGGAAAGGTTTAGTCAACCTTTGGAAACTAGGATGTGAAAACATTAGTGAGATACCTAGAGATATTTCTAAGGTATGTCTAGGGATATCCCTAAGGATAAGTATACGTAAAGGATATAGTCCTAGAACGACGGTAAAGATCATAGAATTTAACCTAAGATGTTAGATATTGAGGGTAATCCCCCTTTATTATGTTGTTTTCCCTAGCATGATTTTTTCCTCTCACACTATTCTTTTTGGGTTTTATAAAATGGCCGGAAAGAGGAAGATTCACGATAATGGAGGATATGATGGACAATAGAATGATATTATTCATGAGAAACCAAATGAAAAGGGATTTGTAAGTCCAAACATTATTATTATGCCTAATCAGAAATCTCATAATATGATCAATAATCTCAACTTTGGTAAGTTTCCCGACTCAGATAATAAGAGAAAGATGGAGTTTCATGATGATCATAGAGGAAAGAAAGTTCAATTTCCCTCATGTAAATTATGTGGGAAGAGGCATCAGGGAGATTGTTTCAAAGGAACTGGAATATTCTTTAGGTGTGGAAAAGAAGGACACAACTCCAGTAAGTGCAATGGAAAAGTTTCAGTTAACACCATGGACAAGGATAATGGTATTGCTACGACATCAACAATGATTAGATGTTTTAAATGTGGAATGTAAGGGAATTATAAAAACCAATCCCCTAAGGGAAAATCTCATGAAGAGAATCACCAAGGTCATACGGTTAGTATTTATGTGGATGATGATGACGAGACTACAAATGGAATATGAGATAAATGATGAAGCTTAGCTCGTGGTTTAATAAGTTAGTAGAATGATTGTATGTTTATAAAGAATAATGTATGGTACTATGGAATAAAGAATCATCTAAGGATTGTTACACTATTGTTTTTCATAAAGTATATACAAGTATATATTGAATGGCACCGATAACCATGGAAGGTTATTTAGATATTTTTGGAAAATAGATGATATGCGCACAATGAAGGGATAAGAAGATAATAAGATGTTTGATTGTATTCATGAGCTCAAAACTGATATATGGACTAAGTTAAATTATAGTTTGATTATATAGATTTTTGGTATTTTGGTCTGTGGAAAGAGTTATCTTTTGACAGTATTCAAGTTTTCACTAAGGTTCAATGGTAATTTATGTTTCAAGAGAATATATGACTAAGGTATTCATGTGTTTGGAATACAACCAACAACATATATCTTATGATATATGTGGGATAAATGCTTGTATTCACATTCTTGGTAGATAACCTTTCTAGTAATTGTTTTATTCATACTATTAGCTTGGACCGAAGTATTTTAGATAAGCCTAAAGATTAAAATGGATTATGTTGGACATACGTTATTATTGTTTAAGGATAGAACTTTTTTGATATTATTTATGGGATGTTATAGTAATTTAGTTTTATAAAAAGGACAACCTGTAGGACGGGCCACATCCCATCGCGTCGGACAAGACTGTGGGAATCGAACCCACAACTGAAGTGAAACTAGCATTTATCACATACCAATGGCCTACAAGAAGTCCCTGGTTAGTAGAAACTAGTTTTATTTTACTAAGCGGTATGATATATGAAGTATAAGTTCATTTTTGGAACCATATACAATTAATCTAACCATAAGATGGACTTATAACTTTTACCAACCTTTTGTTTGAAACAGATGGAATAACCCATCATTCTATCACATGATCTGCTAACACTTCACAAATAACAAATTCAACTTCATTTCTTTAAGAGATGAAGTGTAAATTTTTCAAAGAACGAACAACAGTGAGATTGTACCAAAATCAAGCAAGTATTTCTTCTAATTCAAATTCTTCCACTTTTGGGAAATGATCTTGAAAACCAAAAATGTTGTCACAGTGCCCTTATATCTGATGAATCATATGGTACCTTAGATCATCACAAATATATGGCTTTGTGATTGTTGGATTTTTCATAGCAATGTTCTCTACCACTCTCCATCAGAACATGATGGTTAGATTTCTCTTCCATATCCATATTTTCACCTATTTTCTCCTACGTGGAAACCCAGTGATGAGTTAATTTGGGTAACCGTGACATTTCATACTTTAGTTTTGAAAGTTTAGTTTTGGTATTTTATTTTACGATGTTGGTTTTAATTAAAGAAACATTCAAGTAGAAAACCATGTATAACCCAGACGAATTTGGAGGGAGAAATTCATTTTAAGGGGGGTAGAATGTAACAACCCGATATTTTATGATAAGTATTCTTTTTAATTTATTTGATTTCATGTGTTTTATGCTACAACAACATTATCTTGTGCTATACTCAACACCGTATTAGCTTGCAGTGTACACAACACTATTAATAGATTGTGTTACACACAATTTCAAGTTCGTTTGATAATAGTCATTCTACGCAACATTGAGTATATATATATATATATATTCAATTTATAAATGAAATATGGTTGGATTCGGTTATATGAAACAACAAAGGAGTCTTACACAACACACAACCCTAACTTGGCTTTCATTGCACGCAATTGCGACCTTCCTCGATAGCGTGTGTTGTACGCAATACCGAGTTTTACTAAACAACGATATATTTTTATAATATTACTATGAACTAGCCGTTATGAATAGTATTAAATAAATTTTTAAATTTATAACATTATTATTCATCTTACACATTTTCTAGATCATTGTATAAGAACAAAATAAAAGTTTCGGGTAAAATAAGTATTTTTCAAAAAATGCAGTTTTTTCGCCTTTTGATGGCGCACCCACTTTAAATCTAGTTATTGACATGTTTATAAGTTAAATTTGAAAAAATAAAATTCTTTTTTTGAATAAGGATATAAAAATTTACATTGGATAAAGTTTTGATAATTTTCTGATAACTTTCATATTTTAATGAATAGTAAAAACACGCTATATTTTAATTAAAAACAAATTTTTCATTGTAATAAATTATGTGGTTAAATTATAATATTGAATGGTTTTAAAGTATAAATAGAATATATTTTTACCATTTAACATAATTTATGTCATTAGCATTGATTTTAAAATGAATTCGTAGGTTATATCAATTAAATCTTTTGCAATGTTTTAATCAAAAACCCGTTTTCATTCGACAAAGGGATTAATTTTAATTTAATTTCTGAATCTTCTGTGTATTGAATTTGAAAAAATGGAATCCATATTTGGAATTAGTGGGTCCAAATTATGTTAATAGGCTACTTTTTATTTTTGGTAATTATGAATAGTAACTACAGTAAATGTTATTTACCATAATTAAAGGTAAATCGGGTAATTAAGGGTAAATATAATATTTTACAATTACCCTATCACATGAACAATTCTATTTGATGGCTATATGTATACCTATATCACCTAAGGGTCGGATTAGATTCATTTTATGAACTTTTGACCATGAAAAAAATTTAATTATTATTAAAACCAAAGAAAGTGACAACATGTTACTCTCTTAAATCTTATAAGTGTAATAATTTTAATTTAGTGATAAAAACCATAAAACTTCGAACATGAATAGTATATAGAAAGATAATAAAATTATATACATCATTCTAAATTATTTAAAATTTTTAGGTATTAAATAAATGTCATTAATGATGATACATTAATGATGCAGAAATTATTTATTAAGTGAAAAATGAGTAATATAGTTTTTATTGAAATAATAATACCCATTAAAAGGCCCCAAAACCTGAAAAAAACTTATTTTTAGTGTGTATATAAACATTAAACATACAATGACCTAATATATAGCCGTTTGGAGTTTTATAAAATTGATTATGACACTTATATTATTTTATTTTAAATGACTCCAAAGTTGTCACCTTCATAATTTAATAAATATAACAATTTAAATATTGTGATTTTAAGATGATAAATTCGATTAAAAGTATTATTGTGAAAGTTAATAGATTTTGATTCATTATAAGATTTTATTTTTAATTTTTATGCAACAAATAAGTATATTAAATAATTTTACAATAATGCTGTGGTAATTATTTTTTTAAGAGATAAACCAAATAAATAGTTTTAAAAAAATTAAACTAAATATTATATGAACTATTTAATGTTCTCTAATAATTTTCTAGATACATATGACCTTTAATGAATCTATTAAAGCTTTTATTTTGAACATATATTCTGTATATATTTTATTTAAATTTAAATAAATGAATAGTGTCAAAATTGACACTATTGTTATTTTATAAAAATAACATATTATAAAATTGTTTAAAAATCACAAAAATATATATAAATTATAAATCTTTATTTATATGGTCTATAATGTTATTAATTTACCAATTATGGACAATTTACAACAAATAAGTAATTATTTTTTATAATTTAAAATTTAGAATGTTATTACCACAAATAAAATTAAATTGATTAAGTAAGGATAAATCAAGTTGATAATGTTTACAATAATTTCATAACATGACTAAATTTTATTTGTTGATGAGATTAAAACCCTATATCATCTAATAATTTAATATGAGTAATTTTTGGAGGTTTTTATGTGGTGTTAGATTTATTATAAATTAATATTTTTAAGATTTCTAAAGGTGCCCCTCCCCTCCCTTATAAAAGGGCACCTCCTACCTCTCTTCCTCACACCAATTTGAACATTCAATCTCGGCCAACCCCCACCAAATTATCTTATACACTTCCCTATAAACATCATAGAGGTCCTGGTTCTCTTCAAAGACCAATTTTAGTGCCCTTAGAGGAGGACTTAAAGAGGTGCTTCAAAGAAGAGGTAATGTTTGTTACCGATTCTTTCAACTTTATTTCTTCTTCCACTTCTTCTTATTTAGTTGTTTCATTATTAAGTAATAAAATAAGTATAAATCATATAATGAAATGTTATTATAAGTATGAAACAAACCTATTTCACCATTTATCCATCCTACGGAAAATGAAATCACCGCACGTGCGTACGTACAGGATACCGTCTCCACGCCATGGTGTAATCTATTTTCCACCACCACCTTACTTGGATGGGTATAATTGTGTAAATAATGACTATATATAATTATTGTAATGTATTATTGATTCTTAAATATTATACATAATCTTCAATACAATTCCACGATCATGGGAATGATATCATCGCTCGTGCGTACGTACGGACTACCGTCTCCACGGTGCGATGAGTTTCATTCTCAATGATTAACCATTCATGAATGATTATAAAGTATATATAATAACTAATCATGAAATATATGAAATAATAATGATACTGGATTTATGTATATATATATGTATGTCATCTACTTAATTCCATTCAATTCAATAAGGAAACGAAAACAACGTTCATGCGTACGTACGACCTAACGTCTCCATGAACGGTGTATTTCCTTCCATTTATCGATCTATTATATATATGTATATTATGAATATATATTATATATAAATCATGTTTTACATTCTGGATGTAATTAACCATGATCTAAGTAATCATATGAATAATTACAAGTTAAAACATGAATGACAAATGAAACGATTTTACCCAAAACGCTACTTTAACATTAATTTACAAAAGAATGGGTAATATAAAGTCATAAGTGAACCATATATGATATAATAACAATGAATATGATTCTGTAATAAGTCAATGATATTATTTAAATCATTATACAGGAGGTTCGGATCCATACAAAGCATATCAGATCTAAGGTAAGGGATAATTGTGAAAATCTCATTTTTATCCGAGATTGCTTATTCATAAGTATTTATTGGGGTTATTGATATCATCCATGTCCATGTTTTATAAAAGTGTATTCATGTATGTTTAACGTCCTTTTTACCCATTTTGACTTTTACCCCATGGTATGGAAGGAATCTTTCTTTTATTTACCCTACAAGGTACTTTTTGACTTTTTTGAAAAAAGTACGAGAAGAATGTTTTTTTAACGTATATATATTGAAAGTATTTTTACGGTTTTATAAAGCTTTATTTTCATGAAGCTACATACAAAATATTTCATGACTATTTTCAACAAAATACTTTTTCTTTTAAAATTTAATTACATTTTGTGAAAAGAAAATGATTTTGAAGAAAAAGGTTATTTTCCTCAAGAATTCATTTCAAGTGTTTTATCAAAACCATTTTTCTTCTAAGATGACATTATTTCATATGTTTATGTTTCAATTATCATGTCTCTATGATTTACATGGTTTCACTTTTCTTATTATGAAATGATATCCATTTATTTAATATCGATTATGTGATGATGGGATGATGTTTATGAAACCCATTGTTTTATTGGGTTATTTTGAATTATGTATGTTTATTTTATGGCACAAGTAAGAATGATTTCATTATGAGATGGGTGGGACCTATATCTCCCTCAAATTCATTGGGTAAAGATTTATATCTCATGAGATAAACATGGATGGAACGGTAAGTTAATCCGGTTCAGTGTTACAGGACTGAAACGAGGAGTGAACTCGATTCAGAAAGGGACTTTGTCCACTAAGATGGTCATGGCAGTAATGCCTTGGCTACTATAGAAATCATTACATGTGCTTAATGGATTCCACAATTATATGTTTTATTCCCATGCTATGTTATCATGATTTATGTTCCATTATGATATATGCCTTCTGTACTTCCATGTTTTAAGTCGTTGCTCAAGATTTTGATGTTTAAACATTATGTTCATGTTTTTAAGTTCAAATGTATATGGTATGTTTTATTTTATCCATGCTGACCCTTACTGAGCATTTGAGCTCACCCTTTTTATGTTTTATTTTCCCTCAGGATTAAAAGAAAGGTTTTAGGTAAGGAAACAAAAAGTGGAAGATCTTTATGGAAGATGTCGAAGATCTTTCACCACGATTAGAAGATTACGTTCCATGTTTCCAAAGACACTAAACCATTACGGTCCTTGTGTGTCTGTTTTTGTTATGTTTTTTGTATTCCACAAAAGTAATGTAATATCTATGTACGTCAAGCTTCAGGTCTCTACATGAAAACCATTATTGTATATTCTATAGAAACATAGTAATTACAAGAATTTACAAAAATAATTTTGAAAAAAATGCAAGCCTTCTTATTCCAAAGATAAATGGATATATATCTTAATTCTAATAAGATGTAAACATGATCTATTAGGACATAAAAAAATTTCATCATGTCTGTAATAAGATATTGGGTAATCAATGCTATCTAATTTACATTATCCAAGTAAATTATCTCATTATCTAAGATAAACACAAATTACTCAACATCATGATCACATTAAGGGTTAAATTCACTTAATAAAAATGAAACTTTTCTAATTCCTATTCACCATTCAACATTTCCATTAAAATTCTTGATGAAAATTTTATAATAAAAATAATTATATACTTCATGATTCGTATAGCATAATCTTTGAATTCCAAATCATTTACACTTCAATAATCCAAATTTATTATTAAAATATTACTTATACTTTATCAACTAATTCAATAATACCTCATTACTATTATATGAAATAATAATCATGTATTAATGTTCTAAACCTCAATCATATCAGGATTCTTATGACCACTGTGTACAATACTAGAAGAACATCATATACCTTTCACATGTCTTTTACAATCTCATTAACCTTAGAACAATAACCAATACTTATACCAACTTCCTGATTGTCTTTATGATATTTTTACTTGGGAAATAAATTTTCATAATTCCCAGACATTCCACATGTGAAATATTCAATTTTAACCATGTTCTATATAGTTCTCTCCATTGACTAGAACCAAAAATCATACGATGAGAAACACATATCATATAAGAAAACCACATAATTATGAATAATTACATATAGTATTTCTAAATAATGACAACTTATTTTTAACGAATGAAACTTCAGTTTTATCTTAGGTTATTAATTATCAAGTTATTTTAAAATCCTTCATTATAGTTTATAAAGAGTTTTTGAATTTCGAAAGAATATCCCATCGGAATGTGAAACTAGGTGTGGAGCATGGAATGTTGTCATGTCTCAGTTTATGTCGAGTCTAGCTCGACACACCTAGTTGGAGTTGATACACGTAGGTACATATATTCTAGAGCCATGTCCAATTATAGAATACATACATGGATGTGTTTCGAAAATAATTCTCACTCTATCCTTTACTGAACATCCATTAAATTTTCGTAAAAATTATATCGTCCTTATACTAATCCCTAGTGACATCCCTATACATATAATCAGAAATATTTCTTGGTATCTCACTAATATTTTATCATAAATGATTCAAAATGATGACTAAACCTTCACTCAGATACCAAATATAACAACAAAGTCTTAACTTATATGTAAATTAAATCACTTTTGTTGAATACTTAATAAGATACACAAACAGGTACCCAAACACTGTTTTAGTTTAGGGACATTGGAATCATGGAAACTGAAATTTTGATACCTATGTGAGATAAATTATCCCTAAATAGGTTATTCATGTCTAGAAACCTTCTTAGAAACATACTAATAAATACATATCTTAATATCTTGGGGGAGGAAGCATAAAAATGGGTGATCTTAGATGCTTAATAAGGGAGAACAAGGGAGATATGTAAGAATAAACATGAGCATAAGGGTATGAGAATGATATCTAGACATTATAAGATCATACCATGCATAACATAGATCATCGACAAGAATCATAGAATTAAGAATGGAATTTCATAAAAAATGATTCATAAGGTCAATAGGATCCTAATCATATCATAGGTATAAGACATTAAATTTGTGGCATACACATTAATATAGAAAATCATATGTCAAGGATACATACTAAGATATTAAAAACAAGTTATCATTGGGAAAATAACCCACATACCTAATTTGGTATACAGAATCATTTGTTTTTATACTCTTGTTTCAATTATTGGATCCACACCAGCGTACCCTCTTGTTTTGGGCTTAATATGACATCATTCTTTGGGCTAGGGATATACCCCCATGTACCCTATTGTTTCAGGCTTAGAATGTCCACCCTCATACCCTCTTGTTTGAAACATATGATTCCATCTGTTTTGGGTCATGGAATTTCATCCCATGTACCCTCCTGATCTCATAAAATAGTTATTATAACCAATTCATTGATTAGAAATATAGGTCCCACCCATCACATAATAAAATCATGCATACATGTTCCACAAGATAAAACAATTTCCATCATATATTGACCCATAATAAGAGATGGGTTTCATAAACAAAATTTTATAAAACATTAAATTAAATGGGCATCATAACATTATAAAATTTAATTACTTTTATAAAAGATATAGTTTTCATTTCATCAAATAATAACCCGTGAAAAGAATCTGTTTTCAAAACAATATAACATATGGAAGTAAAATATGTGTCGCCAAAATTAATACATAATCCATTCAATAAAGAATATGAATGATATTCATAGATAATATCATATTAATGCATAAATAATCACAAAATTTTCCATGTTTTATGGACAAGGATTTTTAATGTCCTCGTGGAACATTTCATAAGGATGATAGCATATCTTTGAAAATGAATTTCATAAAATCATTTCAAAAATCATTTTCTTATAAATAATGCTTTACCATTTCATTTGAATAATTTATTATGGGAAATAACCCATATTCATTTAGATATACATTTTAAATCATAGAACATCATGAAAACCATTTTCTTTTAAAATAATTTTAAAACATACACTAAAGGCTTGAAATTATTTTTAAAACCACTTCCCCTAAAAACATAAAAAATATGCTTCAAAATATTTTAAAAAAATTTCCTTTAAAAACACAATAAAAAATTATAAATAAATATTAATAATTTATTAAAAATATTTCATTGAAAATTCTTTCAAAACTTATAAATAAATCTTGAATACATTTTTAAACCTGATTCATATAATATACTTTGAAATTTATAAATGAAATTTGAAAATACTTTCAAACAAAAACAACATTTTGGAAAACATTTTTTGTGTAAAATCACATTAAGACAACGAATATCCAGAATATAATGATAAAATTTGCTTTTTTAAATTTTTTAATCTTCTAAATGATTCGTCAAGATAATGATAGTCATGATGGTGGGTAAATACATACATTCTGAACATTCCCTTTGCACCATAAAAAGTTTAGAAAAGTTCCTTGAATGAAAAATGATAAGAATAATAATTTTTAAGAACCCTTTTATTTTAAAAGTTATATCATCTCAAAAATGTTATTTTATATATCATAGAAGAATAATATAATAATTTAAAAACCATTCGAATTTTTTTTTTGAAAGAAACATATTTTTGACCCAAGAGAAAGGTAAAGACAATTGTTCTTAAAGATAATTTAGTGATCAGGATATGGGTTAAAGAGTGGGAAATTGGTACCATAAATTGGATATAACATTAATAAAAAGAGGGTAATAAAACACATGAGAGTTATTTATATTTGGATCATAGTATTCGATCAATGGAAGCATAATAATAAAAATTCTTGATAATTGGGGAGGTTGTAGCTATTGACCGTTAAAATGAGTTACATTGAATCATATCAAAAGGGAATGAATAACATTAAATAAAACATAGAATGTAATTAAATGAAATATATTAACGATATAATATGTAGAAGGTAGTATATACACATCATATAAAAATATAGGTTTGTAAAATGGAATGTCTCTCAAAGAATAAAAATTGAGTGAAAATCACATTACTGATTTGTTATTTTTTGAAACATAGATACCATGAAAGAAATATCATAAAATAGATATGTAAAAACCATAAATTCAATAATAAGACTAAGAAAATACATCCTTGGGATGTATAAACACCACTCAAAAGAAATGGTTGTAGAATAAATCATGTATCTCATAGAAATAAAAAGTGAGATGAAATTCTTTTACCTTGTGTCTTGAATCTCATTGTACTCATACAAAAATCGTGTATAATAAATATACTTTTATTATATATATATATATATAATAATATTATATCTAATACCATATATGTATTTATTATCACATCATATGATACTATTGTTAAAAATTCTATGTTAAGGGTTCACTTCAGGTAATATCCTCTTTGTTCTTAACACATGTCTTAATTTGTTATATATTTTTTCCTCATACATATTTCATGATTTATAGAATTTAAAAATGTATATAAATATAACTTATTTTCTTTATATTTTAATTATAATAATATATATAATATATAATTATTAAATGGAAAACACCATTCTAATAGATGGTAGTTCGTACGTACCCATGAATAATGTTTCTATTTTTTTTTGTTGTGGTACTGAATGAAAGAATGAAAATGTCATATAAAAATATATTTATATGATATAAATAAATTACCATTATAATTTCATATATATCATATAATTTCACTAAACCCATAATTAATACATTACATTGTAGGGTGTGAACAAATCACATCGCTTTTAGTAGATGGTAGTCCACATTTCTCTAAATAAAATTATCATATTTACACAAAATAGAAAGTATAAATATATGTGTTGTAAAATAAATACAGAATATTAAATCCATAATATTTATCAAATATATCATAAAAAATACATCTTTTCTATCCGAATTTCCATCCATTAATGATGGTAATGAAAAAACTAACAATAATCATTTTGTGAGGTGGTTTTTCGTTGTACACATAAATAGTATAACTGTTACCCTTTAGATAGATGTGTGTTTAAGTGTATGTCAAAAAATTATCATAAAAACCTCATTATGTTGAGTATAAAATGGTTTTTTATAATCATGGAATAAGTATAGTGGAGTGGGTGGAGAATGAAATTTACATAACAATGCTTGAGGAAGGATGTTACATCTTCTTTGGGTAACTCCTTTTGGATTTCACCAAAGGGCTTCCTTGGTATGATTTCTACCAAAATAGAGGAATTAAAGAGAAGTGAGGTATTTAGGAAATTATATTGGGTATATATTGTCCTAAAATAGGTTTTTTAGTGGTTTGATGATGTTGGAGAGTTGGTTCCATTTTATATGGGAGCGGTAGGACTCACTTGGTATTTTTGTAATATGTTAGGTATACAAACATTTTTAAATAAAAGTGTCATACAATTAAACCAAATATAATATTTTAATGTGATCAGAAAAATAATAGATAGAAAATGGTTTTTTGACATGTTTATATGTCATTTTTTCACTTATGTTTAAGGATTATTCCCTTATTAATCTTAATTTTACTTTAATCACTCTTATTAAATATAATTACTTTAACTAATATGTTTGGTCAAAAAATATTTTACCCTTATTAGAAATTATAATTAATTCTGATTTAAAAGATAAAATCCATTTTAGCTAATTAAAATCATATAAGTGGTATAAATAAATTTAAAACTAATCCCAAAGTTGCAACAGCACTGTAGGTTTTTTAAGTTAAAATGATCAAAAGTTTACTATGTTTTTATATACAATTTCAGCTCGAAACTGGTTCAAAGGACCAATATTGAATTAATTGGTCTATATTTGATCTAATTATACATTAAACCAAATTAAAGTATTATTTTACTATATAAATAAATTATATTCAAAATCATTTTTAATTAAAATTCAGTATTTTTTACTATTCATGATGAAATTAAACTTCACAGTTATGTTTATTTTCACATATATTATTTATAAACGTGCTAAATATTTTATTTAAAAAATTTTATCCATCAAAATGTTGTAAAAGTGACTTTATTAAAATATTTCTTTTTTGTTAAATATTGAGTTTGTTCTTATCTTATTATTATGAAATCTATATGGATGAATATAAAATATATTTTATAGAAAATACAACATAAAATTTTCATTAATATAATTCTATAATTTTATTTAAATTGATTTATAAACATTAAATAGGTTTGTTAGTATAAAAATAGTTTTTAATGAAAACAATCCATTTTTATTCAGTTAGTTATTACATTTATTTCTAATTTATTTGTAACTAATTAATTCAACCATGTATTTTCATAATTTAGTTAATTCATTTCATAAAATTAAACTTAATATCTATGCTATATATTGTTATATTAAATAATAATATTTTTAATAATATATTATAGTTTGGTAACACTTTGTCCTGCATGTTGGAGAAGATATTGAAGAAAGTCAATATTTCATGTAATGTGTGATAACCTCTATTTTTTTTGTGTATATCATGTTAATATTTATGTTTTTTGTAGTTCATGAAAACATGGTGTTTCTTATAATTCAATCAAAACATATTGCTTTAATATAAACAACTATTTTTAATGTTGTGTGAAATAAAAAATATCAAAAATATTAAATTAATTTGAAAAAAATATTTAAAAAATATTGGGGGGGGGATTATAATATTGGTCATGGATATAATCGATCATTCAATATAAAATAAATTATTTGGAAATGTAGATATTGGTGGAACCACAATTATTTAGTCTTCTTATTCATCAATAGGTCTTAGGAGAAAATTGGTATGTTTTAATTAGACAGTCTTTTATACAAGGTGTTACACTTTCATAGTTTATGGTCCTGATAAGAAAAATATCATGATATTTGAGTTCATGTCATCCAATATTAAGCATTTACGTCATTTGAAATTAATTTATTTTTAACCACATGCTTAAAAATTATTATTATATAGGTATTTTCATCCATATCATTTAATTATTTTTATGGAAGCAATTTATATCATTTATTCATGAAATATTATTCTTTATATTGCTGTTGTTAATTAAATGAAATTTGTTTTCAGTTATTTTTCATTACCATTTATATTTTACATAGTTTATTAATAAAATATTCTATATTTAACACAAATTGGTTTTATGATATCTCCCATGTTTTAATCCATTTCCCAATAATAAAATAGTATTATTTTTGACTTTGTTAATTGATGTACAATGTTTACATTAACAATTTTTTTATTTTGAATTTTTATATATAACAAGAGACTGAAGATCATATCTCATTTACTATGAATAATAAATTAATATGTTTATTAGGATGTGATCACATTTATCACATGCCAATGCAGTGAAGTAATGACCTACTATATATTACTGGGTTCAAGGTCTTTACTGTTGGCATTGAAATATTTTTAGCAGAAACATTGAGAAATAGTTTTATAAAAAATTATTAGAGAATATTACCCTATAACTAACAATAAGGATATATATAATTGTTATATAGCATCATATATTTTTGGTAATATATGGAATAGTTGTTTTAACTTAAAATACATCCATATACGGATATTATAAGTGTATTTTTTTAAATAGATGAGTTTAGGGGTAGTATACCCAAAACATGTTGGTTGAGTATAACTTTTCCATCATTTTGGTATATGATATGTGCTCACATACTACCCACTTATTTTGACACCACTTGGTGATAAGATTTGGTTAAGGAAAATATTCTTTATGAACCATTTGGATTGATGATAGGAGATGAACTGTAGAAGAATACGATATTTCATATTGACAAGAGATAAACCCACTTTGTATTTGTTAAATCAGCCTAATATCATATATTTTAATGAATAGATACCATGTATGATGTTTTATTCAATATATTTTAATATGAATTAGTATATTTTAGGAATCATATGTGAGAATAAAACAATTTTTATTATATGTTTTAATAAAATTTTTATATAAACAATAATTATTTTATATTTTATTGATATATGTTTAAATGTATTTATTTCTTTTATGGTTAATCAGATCATTAATTATAAATAATGATAGTCAATTAATATTATTTTTTTGAAATTTGTTTATAGATATTAATCATTGATACAAGTTTATTTAATGATTTATTTTATTTCATTGATGTTAATTGTATTTTTTAAGAACTTTATAGGAATTACGTAATTATTTTTTTTAGAAAAAGTAAAACCTGTATTTTGGGTAACAACCCCTCGCATCTGGAAAGGTTGTGAGACTGATCCAAAATCTAGTGGTCGGTAATGGTGAAGTTCCTACCATTGGCCCGTCAGATGTGTTGGTAAATATTAATTTTTTATGTAAATGATTTTATGGATAAATATTATGTTGATTTTGATAATTTAGTGGCCTCTCAACTAAATATTGGGAATTTTATGTTGGAAAAAACTATTCTTTAAGTTTCTTATAGTCAACTACTTAAGTACTATATTGATATGACCTTTTGGTGTTACTATTTCGGATTATAAATTAATGTATTATATTAAATTACATGTTCATACCATTTTATTTTTAGTTAATATTTTTTTAAATACATTAGAACTTTTCTTTTATTTATTAATATTAAGAACCATTCAATGATAATTTTAGTTATATATGGGAAAAATTCATCTTGAAAAATTATTTAATTGGGTATGAAATGAAGTGAAAAATGATCAAGTCATAACCAAGGGATAATATTATTCTATATAAATGAATAGTTATAAATTATGTACATTTTAAGGTGTTCTATGAAATGATAGTAGAATAGTCCCTCATCTATTGAAAAAATATATTGAAATAAAAATTTTATAATATTACCTTCATATACGATGAATATATAGTCCTTTAACCCAACTTATATTTATTTTTTTTGTGTTATTTCACATTATCTTAATCATGTTCTCTATGAATCTCTGTTAAAACATTGGAGTTAGTTTTCTACCCCACATCCATATGACCACATTTCATTAATTTTATCCAATTTTGAAACCTATTTTTTTTATATACCTAAAATTTCCCATTCCACTATTTTAAAGACAATTTTTTGGACCCCTTTTTATAATATTAGTTTCCAAAAAAAAATTATGAAATTTCAAAAAACAATATTTCCATAGAATAATTTTAAATTTTGAGGATAAAATTTATTGATTGTGGGGAGAATTAAACACCCCCTTTTTCAAGTTGAATACTATGTCTGATAACATATACGATATGCAACACCAAGGATAAAGGAATTTCGGTAAAATATTAAAATATGAAACTTATGAGATGAAATTTTAAATGGGCTTTTAAAAAAGGAATAATTTTTTAAATATTGTATAAATATTTTAAATGAATAAAATATCATACTGAATAAAGATTCAATTTTTAGTAATTTCATTACAAGTGTCAACATTATATTTATCATATTTTTTTAATTTCTGTGATAAAATAATATAATTAATTTATATCAATTATTTAATTTTATTATAAAAAATTAAAATAATTTATTAAATAATCATGTCAGAATTTATATATGTTGAGAATATGATACTTCTCTAAAAATATGGATTACTTGTTGAATACAGAATACAACACTTTTTGTCATAAATTCATTACATGTCAATAAATATAGTAATATAAAAGTAAAATTATAGATTCAATTAGATTTTAATGTAAAATAATTACTAAAAATTATATTTAATTTCATTAATTACAATTGTGACATCTCTATATTAAATTTTGTTTTATGTTTATTTTTATGACTAAAACACATTTTTTAGAAAATAATTATAATTTTATAATGTTTCCCCATTTTTAATTTATTATAATTATAGATAATAAGTAATGATTTAAATGATATATATATATATATATTATATATTTCAATATATATGAATCTAAATTCATATAATGATGTCACTTTTCATAAATTTAATCAATATTAATATTTTTCCTAAAAAATCATTTATTTAGAAATCATTTTTCAAGAGGTTTAATGGGTTTATTTTAAAATTTCAATTTTAATCCTCATTGAATTGAAATTGATGTTATATCATACTTATTTTGAATTATAACAACTTTATTTTATAATAATTTAAACTTATTATTTGGTCATAATTAATAATGAATATAGAAGATATTAATTTAAATATTTGAGGTTAAAACAAGGTTTTCATTGTTAAATGTGAAAGTGATAAAATTTATTTTACACACTAAAATAATTTTTATTTTTAAAATTTTATTAATATATTGAATCAGTTGGTCTATGTTATATAATAAATATCATTTTTAGCCTAAATGATAAATAAACTAGGAAACAACTTAATCATCATGATGGAGAATAAAATGGAACATGTAAGTTTACTAAGAATATATGGGAATAAAACGTTTAGAAAAATGATTTATTAGGTTTGGATAAAAATTAACATCCCTCTAAAAATAAATTTCAGAATTTTTGAGCCACAAGGGGTGAGAGTGGATACCCATTATTAAAAATATTTTGGTATTTATAAAAATTCCTCACCTCAATTATAAATTGGAACCACCACCCCTCACTTATCCACACGTCTCAATCCATTTGGATTAACCAAAGAAAACTAAAATTTCACACCATCATAATTATTAAAATTTCAGAGCTTCTATGCTTCTATAAGTACAAATCATAGGGCTTTTAATAAGTGATCCAAGGGAGGTTTCTCTTAGAGAAAGGAATCATTGTAATGATCTCCTATTTGTTTACATCAAATTTCATAATCATAAAACATTTATTAACAATTAATATATTATAACACCAGTTATCACATATAATAAGTTGTTATTATGTTAATTTAATATTATTTATTGGTCTCTTCCTCCATCAAATGAAAGATAATGCCTAATCTAAATTGAAAGGAGGACTACTACCTCATGAATTGATACAATTTTTTTCTACCACTAACTCATATGGATATCCCAAATAATAAAAATAATTGTTATATATGGTACATATGACTATTTGTTGATTCTATAAATCTAATATATCATGAAATTACATACCCATTCATTAATTAAGTTAATGATATCATCTCTCTTGCATACGTACGAAAAAACAACTCTATGAAGAGATACAATATATTTTCCAATTCCAATTTCAAGGATTGCTATAATATGTAATATAAGTAACACAATTGATATTCATAAAATTTATATAATTTTTAATATTATTGAACTATATCATATGCACAAGAACTGGGACTTCGAACATAAAAGATGAATTACAAAATTAAGTTGTTATCTCCCAAAATGATTTCAATGATGAAATATTATTAGTGAAATAGTGGTAGAATGTTGTAAGAGGATCATATATAATATTTAAAAAATATTATAATATAGGTATATTATAATTTATTAATATTATTAAAACTATTATAATTTAGGTTTATAAATTTTCAAATTAAAAAGAAACATGAGGTATGGGTTTTCATCACAAACTATCTTTATTAGAGACATAAGTTCTTTTATTAAAATTATTTCAGAAAAATGGTGTATAAAATACCATTTGAATATTAAACATCATTTAAATTTTTTATTCTTGGAATTTAATTTTCAACTCATTATATCTCCCACTTTTGATTTTATATAGAACATTTCTCACACTATAAGATATATCATTTATTTTTTCCATCATTGTTAAATATTTTATTAGTGTGAACATAATTTATTCTATATGATAAATATGATTCCCCTTTTCTAATTATTATCATGAATACTTAATAAATAATTTTATTTATGTTTTCAATTTTAATTATTTAATCCAAAGATATTTAAATAAAAATTTACCATTTGGTAAGGGATTTAATTACTCAAAATCTATTCATTTTGTTTTATTACTTATTAATTTTATTTCAAATTGTAAAACTATGTTTGTAAAGAATTTATATTTTTAATGATATATTTATAATTATTTATGTTTATTTACATTTTATAAAAATGATCAATTCATTGATTAAATCACATATCAATGACATATTATTTTAAGAGATTTCGTATCAATTTACACTCCATTGAAATACAACTTGTATTAGGCATCAATTTATATTTATAAAGAGTATATAATTACTATTTTTATGTTATGCCTTGAACATCTTAATATTAATGGTATTTAATGTTCTATTGTATTTATTTGTTTAATTTGTTTCTAATTCAAATGTTATAAATGTCGTATGGTTTTATATTTCATTTTCATTTTAATCAGTATTTTTTATGGATGAATTTTCATTAAAAAAATTATATGATAATTTTTTTACAATTTCCTTTCAAACCTACACATTTTGGTTTTTCCTAAAATAATCTAGTAATAGTAAACTTTCTATCTCTATGGTACTTAAAATGATTATGAAAATATTTTAAATATAATTTGATTTTATTTTAGTTTTTAAATAATTATTATTTTCTTCCATATATATATATATATATATATTCCTTAATATGTTTTTAAATAATATATTAAATATTCACCAATTATTTTTTAATGATAATTTTACCCATATATTACTTTTTAGAAATGGATTAAATGAAATTTTATTTTTATTTTCTAAACCATTTAGTTTTTGAATTTTAAATGAATATTTGAAAATAATATTGTATTTAATGAACTATGAATGTACCGAATTTGAAGAAATATTGACCAAAAATTGTTTATAAGACTCCTTTACATGTTTATAATTTCCATTAAAATGAAAGTTTTTCTTTATAATTAGGAAATAAATAATTCTGTTAAAGTATTTTCAAAGTAAAAAATGTAATTTTATCCATGAATGGTTTAATAATATTTTTAGGGTATTTATATTCACCAAATAAAACAAACCATTATTTTAAATACACTGCACTATATATATTATAATGATACCATCCAAATTCTATCATTATATGGTTCTAGATTTATGTAAATAGATAAAGTATTAACAGTTACATTCATGATTCTATTTTTCCTTTAATATTCTATAAAAAACATGCACTGTATTGAGATTGTTGGGCATTTGATTAAAAATATAAATCCATTTGATTCACCACTGATATGTTTATTTCATAAAAATTATCTCATTCTTATGTATGGTGTTTTACATTTAATTTATTTATTAACTAGTGAAATATTAATAAATCCATATTTTTTACTCAATATAGATATTTAATAACAAGGAACATTGTTCAAAAATTAAATCGTCTATTTATTATATGAAGAAGGATTTGGAAAATCAATGATGGTAGGGCCTGAAATTATATATCATGTTGACTTGTTGTTAGGTCTAATGAGAAATATGTTCAAGTTGGAATTAAATAGGTGTTTTCCAATTTTTTAATTGTATTGGTATAAGGTAATAATAGTATATATTTCGTGATGACATGAATCATGGGAAAAAATATTATGAATTAATACTATAGGGATTTTATCAATTAGTATTCATGTGTTTTAATCAATTAAATTTTCCATGGAATAATATCATGGTCATGTGATTATTTATATTCCATTATTTTATAATTGTTTATTCATTCCATATTATTATTCACAATAATGTATGTGATAAAATATATTGTATTTTTAGTTATTTTCATTGGAATATTGTTTATGGTTTACTGATTAAATATTATTTACAAAGTACACAACACTTACAAAGAATCTGTGCTCAACCTTATTTTTTTTCTATTCCCGATGAAACAGAAAAGAAATATGTAAATGAGGTCAAGGATAATATGGTTTAATTTCACTATGAATTTCATTTTATATTCTAAAATGTAATAATACAATAATATATGCATGGATATTACCAATAATACTAAATTTTTTTGTCCATATTAATTTTTTTCTAGTATCTTTTGAAAATGCATAAATGTAACCAAAAGATCTAGGATTTTTTGGTTGGTGTCTTTTCAACTACCATAATTTGATGTATGAACGAGTTGTTGACATATCAAGAACATAAATATTATTTCATGTCTTTATTTTATTGTTATAAATGAATTTTTCCAGTTAGGATTCAAGTATCACTTACAGGGGATGATGTGAATAAGTGATATCATTTTCTTTTATGTTTACTTACAAGTGAAACAACCTTCGTCTCCCATTAAAGATAACTTTCAGTGTTCAAAAAAATTTAAACACACATCCATATGAACATAATAATTAATAATTGTTACTACGAAACATGAACTAATATGTCTTTGGTATGGTTTGGAAACAATATAACAACACACAATCCACTAGAAAACAATCCATTTATATGGAATATAGTGAGTAAGATGTTCCATTACACACATGTAGAACATTGAATATAAACCGGTATTTCATGTTTATCTTCTAGCACAAAGTAATGAAATACAATGTTACAATGGATCTTGGTCAACATTCAAAAAAATTTATCTTTCAAAACAATTATTTTATTTTCTAATCCGAAGTTAGTAGTAACTTCCTCCAACCCTTAATTAACTTTCAAGCTTCCTCAATAAACTAGATATATCATCCATGAACTGAGTTTCACCATGTGGAATGAGTGATTGGAAGACCACCTCACCTTTTATGGACTATATATTCTTTGTTCATAGAAAAGGCCTAGTACACCTCCTTCCCAATTGAGACTATTTTCCTTTGTGGGATACAAATATCCACAAAATTCTTTGGCCTACTAACTTCACAAAAAGTATCTTTCATAGAAATAGTCTCCCAAAAACTACTTCCACCATTATGGAAACCATCATTCATGAACTGTTATCCTTTATATAAGTCTCCTTCGCAAACTATATTACAGTTATTTGAATTATTCATGAAGAAATGATAGATTCATGTAAAATTAACTCTTAATAATGATGTGATTAGGGTCTTTTTATCAGGAAATAAATTTTCAAATCCCACTAATCTTATTTTCCCATATTTTCAATGTGGTACAACCTTTAATATGTATTGTGCTCTTCCAGTGAATTATTATTCCATCCATAGTCTATGTAGTATATTTATTACTATATGGTGGATGATTCCATCCATAAACAAATCACTTCCTCTCAACTAAAAGCAATGGTCATCCCAACAACAAAAATTCTCCCATGAACTATGATCATCCTAGGAAACAGTTTTTTCTACACATTCCAGGTAGCATGATTTTCTTACTTTCTAGCACTACTATGTGAACATATTAATTTTTCAATTTTCCTTCACCACTATATGTACCTTTTATGAGGTTTTCAAATAGTCCTTCGAGTTCTGTGAACTATGCTTCATGGAAATCCTTTATTTTCTGAACTTCTTTGGAAACACCATCCATACAATTTTACGATTATTATAATCATAAAAAAATACATCTTTCTTTATATATATCATTTGATAGATGAAATTCATAATAACTATATTTATAATGGAAATAATTTAACTTCTATGTCTTCTAGAAACATCATTCTTCCCAATCAAACCAAAAAATTATTGGAAACACCGTTACTTTGGATTTCCTACATATCGCTTTCATCACATGTTCTCTAAAAAACATATGATATTTATGAAATAAAAACATTAAATTAATCTTCATAGTTTCCAAGATCTTTTACAATGTGAATTGACTTATCCTTATTGATAAAAAACACAACAATCATGAAAAAATATTTCTTACTTCCAAATACATCTCCTTGAAACTTGCTCCCAAGAATCTCCCCGTTTATAATTTTTTTTCAAAAATGTTTCATAATTCACTAAACATTATAAAATCATGAAATGGTTTACTTATCATAAATTATAAGCCTATAAGACCAGCCTCATTATAAGAAACTAGAATTATTGATCACAAAACCATGTTGTCTGAAAGCCCTGATTCTGAAACCTCTTCAGCATTCTTCATCAGCCTTTCTCCGATTCTTTAAAATTCTTGGAATAAATTTTTTCCCATACAACCACTCCAAAGAAAAGTTATAATAGTCAACACACATTCATTCTGGATTCACATATTACCAAAAACTATCCCTTTATGCATGCTTTTATAATGATAGATTTATGAAACAATTATCACACTAGACAAAAATATCCAAAGGTAATATGAGATATGGGACATAAATACATACCATAAAATCAGTGAGATAGAATCATAATACCCAAATTCAACCACAATTTATAAAATGGTTCTTTTGGAAAATGTTTTTTTGTGAATATTTCAAAGACATGTTCATATGTAGAAATATAAACCAGCTTCAATTAATTATTCTCTTGATGCACTTTCATGAAGTGGTACTTCATGTTAGTATGTTTTGAATGATAATTTTTTACCATATTCTTTATAAGATTTATATCACATTTATTGTCACAACCTAAGAGTAATGGTAACTTTCATTCATCATGTATGTCTTAATACTAAGTTTTCATCAACATACATTGGGTAGCTACTTGAGTGACAACAATATACCCAAATTTAGACGTGATAAGATTTACTAAATTCCCATTTATTGTATTATAATTAATACAACTTTTCCCTAGAAATAAAACTCCACTAGATGTGAATCTTCTATCATCAACATTTCCTTCCCAATCAGCATCTTAATACCCAAATAGGTGAATATTTTATGAGCTGTACTACCTGATTCAAAAACTTGTGGGGCCTTTGATATATATGATAATTTCTTTTCTATCAATTAAATGTGATTATTTTAAAGAACTATAAAATATTTTACATAAGGTAAAATTTTCAAAAATGCTGTGTCTTTAGGTTGTCAAATATAACAAACTTCTATTCAGCTTCTGAAATAGTTTCTGAACAAATTCATTTCCATATACATCTTTAGAAAACATGGATACCACAGAAATATATGTGGAAACCAGTTTCAAATTATCAAGGCCAAACATACTAATAAGTTTTTTATAATAATTTTCTTGAGAAATAAAAATGTGTTTCTTATTTTGTAAAATTTCTAACAAAATAAATTATTTCATTTCTCCCAGCATGACAATCTCAAAAAGCTTCCTCTTCTCTTAATCAAATCATCCACATTATATTTCATCATTTCAAATAACGATAATTTCATCAACATAAACAATTATTATGAGAGAAAAGTCATAAATTTCATTGATTTAATTATTTCTATCAACTATTCTTTTCGTAAAATTTATCTTTCTCTATTAGGTATCAAATTTATCATACAATTCCCTTGGTGACAATTTTATCTCATACAAGGATTTCTCCAGCTAGCGCACATTACATTCATCATTCCCAAAAACAAAAACACATGATTTTTGAAGGTAAAATTCATCATCAGGATCCACATTTAGAATTGAGACTTTACAGACATTTTAATAATTTTGTAAAATCGATGTGTAAATTAGAAAGAATGATTTTTATTATTTCTAACCATTCCACTGGATAAAATGTATCATATAACCCTAAACCTTAAAATACTTTTTGACAACACCCTATAATCCAAATTGTGGTCATTTCATTTATCACAAACTACGTATTTCATGTTATATAACAATAGATCAATTAGTACATGCATTTCCATATTTAAAAAGGAATGTAATGTAACATCCCTCTATTCGAGAAATATCTTTCATTCCAATCAAAATGGAAAGGGATTGAAAACACAATTACTCCCCCTTTCATTTATAAGTCTCGAATCATATGTTCTTAAAAAAACTTATGATACTTTTTAAATAAAAACCCAGCAAATAATATTTATATTTTATATGATCTTTCATAATGTGAAGTGATTTATCCTTTTTTTCAACAAAATAAATCACCATTGAAAAATAAATTTTCATACTCTCAAAAACTTCTCCATAAAATGTGGTCCCAACAATAAACACATGGAATATTTTAGTCCATACAATAGATTGGATAGATAGATGTATTTCTGTTATGTTATACATGACTAGGTATACCCTTAACAAATGTTTAAATTTAAATTAATAGTTTTTTCTTTTTGAAAACATTATTTACAACCACCCATGATTTTATTTTAAACATATTTTTATTATCATGTCATATTATGCTGAGATTTAGTTTTTTATATGTAATGTTATCTATTATTGTTATGATTGGATTGTAAATATAGTATATACATTTTGAATTTATTTTTTACAGATATTATATTCGTGATACATCAAATATAATTTATAATATTATAAGGTAGAGGATACTGCTATACCAGATTACATATTGACCAAAATCTCTTGTTTAGAACCTCTAGAATATGGATTTCTATAAATATAATTTTTTTAAATTTATATTAACTATTAAAATGGTAATTCAAAGTTGTACTAGGTACCTTATTTAGTTTTTCATTATAATGAAGAAATATAGACATATAATTATTTTATAAAATTACTATTCATTCATCATTACTTCTTACAATTTTCTCAGAAAGATTAAAGAAAAAAATTATTTTCATTGAGTAAAAGTTACAAATATAACATTTATAATAAACTTGATACCAAATACACATGATATAAATCTAATAGTCCCCCTTCTTGACCTCAAATTTCTTATTCTTATATTGATAACCGTTATTTTGATTCATTCTATTCATACACCAAAATACCTAAATAAATAAATTAATATTTTATATATATATTCTATGGTACCTTACTGTACTATATTTAATTTCATATATAACATTTATTTTTATACTTTATTTATTCAGTATATATATTTTTCTTATGTTTTCAATAATATTTAATTTTTTTCATCTTATATCTATAATTGTTTCAATGAAAGAAGATATATTGAAAATATGTTAAATGATTAATATAACCATTAAGAAAACCAATAATTAATTTATTATTAATATAGAAAAATATTCTAATTTTTTGTTTCCACAATCATCCATTATAATGATTTGTAAAATTATTCATGCAGGTGGTTGACCCGACTAGAATATGAACAATCTATATCTTGATTGTTGAGTATGGTTAAGGAGGTATATAATGTCTCTATAATATAATAATAATGATATAAAATCATTTATTTTTATTTTATAAATAATATTCGTTGTTTATTAAATAAATTATGATAATAATTTTTTTAAACCAATTTAGTTTTTTGGATGTTTTATTCTTCATAATGAACGGTTAATGTTCATTTTTTTCTATGAAGACAAAAAGGACTACAAATTTTTTACATTAATATAATAAAAAATCATTAAATTTATGAAATTTATTTCATTGTATTAATATGGTTATTGAATTATGAAAATATTAGTAAAGAAGATATAGTACAGAATAATAAATTTTGGTGTTCTTGGATTTTTAAACAAAGATATAAATCTTTTTATATAGATTTTTAATACATTACACAATTAAATTCTTAAGGACCAAAATATTCTATTGAATTTGGATACAAGGTAAAAAACCATTTAATTTTTTGAAAGATAATTAATATCTCCCATAAAGATATTCATCTATAGTATTATTCAAAAAGGTACTCAACTTAGTACCTTTCTTTATAACCAGTGGAAATGAATCATAAGAAATAGTGAGAACATGTTCTCAACAATGGTAAAAAACAGAGACATGTATATAAAACATGGACATAATGAAATGATAACATATGAATAACATTTAAAAAACACACCCATAATATCAAAAATCATAATCTGGAGTCATTAAATAAATATAGGTAGTTCACAAGACATGATTCATATTAAATTAAAATAACTTAATCCATGAGAGAAAAAACTTGTATAGGATATAGAATCGAGGAATAAAAATTAGAAGAGAAAATAATTTCCATAGTATTGAAGGCCCACTTGAATTAATATCAATGTTTGAAGGGTTAACTCTGTAAACCATCGTAGTGGTAATGGTTCAATCAAAATAACACCACATAAAACAATATCCCTTTCTGAACTTTGTTCAGTCCCCATTCATACCCTATAAATCCCATGAGTTATAAATAATTATTGATGTAATTTTATGGTTATAATATATCAAACACCTCATAATGAATTTTTTTTATGTGATCCATGAGATAATTATATATATATCATATCATAATCTATGAAATGAAATGTGCTTCATAAATATTCCATCATATCGTAACCTTTGGAAATGAGACAAGTTTCATAATCATTTCATCATATTATCATATCATATATTTTTGGAAAATGAAGATGGTTTCATAAGAATTTTATCATAGTATAAATCATGTGAGAGAAATTGGTTTCGTAAACATTTTGTCATGATATGACTTTTAGATTAAGAATAATAATGGTTTCCCTAGATCATGTCCTCAGGAAATCATAATTAGCATCAATGGTCACCATCTTATATAGAATTATTTTTGAAAGATAACATAGAAAATATCATGAGGAAGATAAAATTCCATTAAAAATTACAAAAAAAAATAATAAGGATTATTTAATATTAATTTAAATTATTTCTTGGGGAATTTGTGTTTCCTCATATAACATTTTTTCAAACATAAATATTTTAAAAAATTATTATTTTTTAAATTAATCATTAATGCTTAAAAGAGAAGCATTAAAATTAATTTAAATATATTTATTATTGAAAATTCAATTTCCTCATTGAAAAAATATTTTTTTTTATCATAAATCATTTTGAAAATACTATTCTTTGAAAGGAAATGTAAAAATATATAAAAGAATATTTAAAAATAAATTACAATAATTCATAAAGAAAAAAGTCATTCCACATTGAACTTTGGGTTTTACAAACATAAATAATATTTAAAATACATTTCATTGAAAATTAACCTGAGAAAATATAAATAAGACATCAAAGAAATTAACGGTCCTGACATTATAAAATCTTATTTGTGACGTGCACATTCACACTATGATCCTATTAATATTTTTGGAACAATCCAATTTTTTATTTTTTGAAAAAAATATATGATGAGTTTATTTCAAAAAATATTTTAAAAATCCAACGATAGGTAATTATTTATTTCATATATCATTATAATAAGATCCTAAAATTTTAATTTTTTTAAGAAAAACTATTTTTTGAAGAAAAATGGGTTTTGATAGATGATTAAAATAAAGATGATTTTTCATTAAAACACCATATAAATGATTTTTTTACCAATGAGTGGTTAATTAGAATACTTATTATAATTATTTGAATAACAAGAGGATAACAAAAAAATAGTTAATATGTGGATCGCAAGATTTTATCATAATTATCAAAAACATAAACAATCCCAATAAATGAGGAAACTATAACATAAAATCATTACAACATTATATAAATAAATAAAATATCACCATGAAAGTGAGATAAAAAAATATATAAAAATAAAAATTACTACTAGAAGAAGCATTATAAAATTAATTCATTACAGAATATAAAAAAAAAGAAATTAAATATATACAGATTACATAATGTGTACCATCTAAGTAAAATATATGTTGTAAATTAATTAAATTAGTAGAATTGTTTTGAATCTTAATCTCCAATAAATAATAACATAATATTTAACATAATAAATCACATAATGGAGTGTATTGATTATATTACTTGATAAATACCATGAACCCAGCTTGATGTACATGGACATTAAATTTATTTTGTGTAATACTTAATAAATTACCCAAATAGATTCCTAAAGGATGTATTAGTTTAGTGACTTTGGAAACTTGGAAATAATTCTTCTAGTTTGGTAAATTATCTTCAACATCTCCCCTAAATATCTTCCCCATTAGTTTTCCTATCTAAAACATTTCATTATATCCTAGAAAAAAGAAAATATAAAAAGGGTGAGCTAAAATTCTCATAGAGGGTAAAAAATAAAAAAATAAAATAATACATAAAAATTATAATGTAATAACATGTACATAATGTTTAAATATAAAAATCTTGAGTCATGAAAAAAATATTTGTAGTTTATAAGGCATAAATCATATGTGAACATGACCATGATAACATAGCATTGACATAAATAAATAAATTCTTGAAAATTTTAAGCACATAAAATTATTTTCATAGTATCCAATACATTTATTCCAATACCATAATAATGGAAAATGTCCTTTACTAAACTAGGTTTACTTACTATTCCATCCATTATTACTCTACCAGATTTACTTTCCATTCTGGCCAATATTACTGAACTGGATTTAACTGTTATTCCATCCATGTTTATCTCAGGAGATATAAATCATTACCTAATTCACTGGAGGTAGATATAGGTCCCACATATATCATAATTAAATTCTTCTTACATGTGCCACAAAAACATAAATCATTCATTATAGCATAACCGAAGAACAAAAATGGGATTCTGAAATAATATTATATCATAACATAATACATATAAAATATCGTTCAATCATTAACACAATAAAATAATAGAAACAATAGGGATAGAAACATAACCCTTTTTAAATATCATCATCTTAGATGGATAATAATTTTGATAAAACGCTTGAACTTAATTCTTGACGATAATATCCTTTCTTATTTAGAAACTTTTTCTTTTATCAGAATTCAAAATAATTTTAAAAGAAAATAAATTAATTGGAAATAAAAATTAAATATTATATTGGAAGCTTCATTTAAATACGGTGTTATGAAACCATAAAAATACATTCATGTCATATAAGTTAAAAAAACAGTCCTATCATACTTTTGATGGAAACGTCAAAAAGTAAGTCATATGGAAAACAATGAATGATTCTTTCCATACCATGTAGTAAAAGTAAAAAATGGGTAAAAATTACTTTAAACTTACATATATGAATAGAAAACATTTTATGAAAATATTTCTAGAAAACATGGACAAGGATGATAAATATAACCGTAGTAAATACTTACAGATAAATAATCCCAGATAAAAATGAGATTGCAAAATTATCTCGTACCAATTATTACCAACCAAATAATTTGAATAAAAAAATAATGAAAATTATATAAAAATGTAAAATATCATAAAATTAATAATAATAATCATAAAAACATTAATTTTAAGAATAAAAAACAACAAAAAAATAGATTTTTTATAACGCATATGTCCCATAGAAGTAAAAGTGAGGAAAAATAATACCTTACCTTAGGTCTGATATGATTTAAATGTATCCAAACCACATGTATAATGATTTTAATAATTATATGATTTATTATAGAATCATAATAATTTTTTATAACATTTATGACTATATTTTTATCCATTTGTTAGTAACATTTCATTGTTACTTGTTATTCAGAAATTAACTATTTTATGTTCTTATGCATATTTTGTTTGGTAAGTTATTATTACTCTTTCTAGGTTATAGTTATATCATTTAAATCATGGTATTAGTATAATATATATCATTTTTTTCATTTAATTAATTTATATAATAATTATATAATGATGATTATGTTGAAAAAATCACATCGCACCATGGAGATGGTAAGTCGTACGTACGTACGAGCGATGATATCTTTCCCATAATTGATGAATTTTATTTTTTGAATGATTTATAGTATCTAAAAATAAATTTTATATTATATTAATATATATATATATATATATTAATTCCATCATTATACCCATCACTATAAGGTGGTGGTGAAAAAAGAATTACACCACGGCGTGGAGACGGTAAGTTGTATGTACACACTCTTGATGAATTTATTTTTCTTAGGATGAGTAGAAGGTGGGGTATAATTATTTCATAATCATAATAACCTTTTATTATATAAATAATACTAGAGTTATTATTTTATAATGAAACAACTCATGAGGTGGAATAAGAAGAAGAAAAAAGTTTGAGAGAATCGATAAATGATATTACATTTTCTTCGACGTGCCTCCTCTAAATATCATATTAGAGCATTAGAGTAGGTATTTAAAGAAGACCAAATACTATAGAATGTTTCTAGGGAAGCTGATAAGGTAAAGTTTCAGGGTATTGTCAAGGTTAAAGGCTTAAAATGAAGATAAGAGTTAAGAGAGGAAGTTCCTTTTTATAATTGAGGGAAGGTGCAGTTTTGGGAACCTAAAAAATATTAATTTATAAAAAATTGAAAAATCAATAAACATACATCCAAACTAAGATATATTCAAATATAAGAAATTATAAGACTAAAATATCATCAAACAATAAAATTTAGACATGTTTTTATGTTAATTTAATGATTATTATTTTAATTGATAATTGGTTAATCTATATAAATTTAATAAAGATAAACAATGTTTCAATATTAAAAGGGTAAAATATTTACATATTTGATTTAAATTAATCCATTAATGAATAATTTAGAACATTTTGGACCATATAATAATTATTATATATACTTAAAATTGTTTTATGATTTTTAAATAATTTTATAAAACAATATTTTATCAAAATATCAATTATGTCAATTTTGACATTTTTAAATTTCATGGATTTTTATAAATATCACGATATGATGTTATACTAAAGATAATTATTTTATTATATCCATATGGGGTCAATAGAATCTATAAAATTCATTATAAAAATTAATTATTCCAAATTTTCTTTATTTTAATATTTTTAATAATAGTTATTTGAAATTTACCTTAATAAAATAATTACTACATCAATATTTTTTTTAATTATTTAATATACATATTTGATGAATAAAATTTAAAAATAAAATACTATTATGAAGATAAATTTACTATGTTTTAGAAGATTTTATATAGTCAAATTTATCTTCTTGAAAACCCAACATTAAAAATTTCATACATATTAAAGTACGAATGTGTAAATTTTAACATTACATTAAATAAAATACAACAATTGTTCAAATCAATTCCATATAGCTCCAAATGGTCTATAATTTGGCCATTAGATTCTTATGGTCTATATATAATCTAAAAATAAATTTTTTTCATGTGTTTGGACTTTTTATGGTTATTAGTATTTTTATAAAAATTGATTCATTTATTTCTCACCAATTACTTAATTTTAACACTCTCAATGAAAAAGACCTCAATATAAATATTTATCTCCTAAAAATTTGAAACAAATTACCATTATGTAGATAATTATTTTAACATTCAATGTAATATTTATTTTTGTAGATAACACCCAACTATCCATATATTAAAATTATTATACATATAATAAATGCGAGTTTGAAATTTTGTCAATTTCATTGGTTTTATTAATATCAATGTCATTTTCATTGTCAAGTAAACATTAAAGGACTATGTTTTTAACAAAAGATGTTAAGGATATAATTTTCTTCATATAATTGTATTTTTGAATGTTTTAGGATAATTATATTGTTCTTATCATATTATTAGTTACCCTAATTTAACCAATTTACCTTTAACTATGGTAAATAAGAATTACCGTAGTACTATTCATAAAATCAAAAACTAAAAGTAACCTATTAATATAATTTTACCCCACTGATTCTAAATATGTAATCCATTTTTCCTAATTCAACACATAGATTTTGAAGAAATTAATTTATGATTAATTTCCATTGTCAAAACCAAAACGCGAGGTTTTAAGAAGTAAAAAAATTATCAAAAGATTGTCACATGTTTATGTCCAATTTAAATGTGAAATTACATAAAATGAACTAAATGTGATTAAAATATAAAAACATAGTCTAATTAAACTTTAAAATAAATTTAAAAGATGATATAACTAGATAAATAAATTAGATGAAAATATAATTTTGAATTAAAAT
The DNA here is from genome assembly GCA_963277665.1 of Viscum album. Classification (NCBI taxonomy): domain Eukaryota; kingdom Viridiplantae; phylum Streptophyta; class Magnoliopsida; order Santalales; family Viscaceae; genus Viscum; species Viscum album. The sequence goes on from OY728134.1 coordinate 427,170,587, forward strand.
GAAATATTTTTCAATATTCATTAAAATTTGAATTTTATTAGAAAAATACCAAAAATTAAACCAAAGTAAATTTTTTTATGTACCTAATCCATATAAGAAGTTTATTTGTTAAAATTTAACTTATACAATTGTCAAAACTAGATTTAAAATGGGTGTTCTCCCAAAAGGCAGTAAAACTGCATTTTTTTTGAAGAATAATTCTTCTATTAAAAAAATTGATTCTGTTCTCATATCATGTTTTAGAAAATATATAAGATGAATTTTAATATAATATAAAATTAAAAATTGGGTTAATACTATTCATAACGACTAGTTTATATCCTATTAATATTTTTTAATAATATATCATTGTTTATTGAAACTCTATATTGCATACAACAAAAGCTATCAAGGAAGGTTTCTCTTGCATGTAATAACATAAAACTTAGTGTTAGGTTTAGTTAATGCTTCCTTTGGTGTTGCATAAAAAATAATCACAACATAGTTATTTTATACATTGAACAAAATCTATACTCAGTGTCACATGAAATGATTTCTATCAAAAGAACTTGAAAATCAACGTAATACAAACCAAAAATAGTGTTGCACATACTGAAAGATAATATAGTGTTGTGTATAGTGATAGCTAAACTTGTTGTATCATACAAAATAAGAAATAAAATAAATTAAAAAGAATATATCTCATAAAATATTGGGGTGTTACATTTTACCCCCTTAAAAGGAATTCCCCCCCCCACAATTCTCCAGGTTTATAAATGGATTACTACTTGAACGTTTATTTCATTGAAACCCACATCGTAAAAATGAATACTAAAACTTCATTTTAAAAAGGAAAGTTAAAAACATAATGGTTACCTAATGTAACTCATCACTAGTTTTCCACATAGGAGAACATATGTGGAATGTGAAAACATGGATATGAAAGTGGAATATAACCATCATGTTATGATGGATAATGATAGAGAACTAGGTTTGGAGAGAGTTAACTATTAGAAATTCATAAATCTGTAAAGATTTAAGGGACAATCTGATTCATCGGATAAGAAGATACAAGGATAACATTTTTGGTTTTCAAGATCCTTTTCTTAAAGTTGAAGAATTTTCCATGATAATAAATACTTACATGATTTTGGTACAATCTCACTATTGTTTTTCCCTTGAATAATTTCCACTACATCTCTTATTTATATAAATGAAGTTGAATTTGTCATTATTGATGTGTAAGCAGATCGTGCGATAGAATGATATGTCATTCTATCTGTCTCAACAAAGAGGTTAGCACATGTAATAAAATATGCATAAGGCCAGATATAGTGAGATAATCAAATCTTCAACTCAAATATAAATTATACTATCAATTAATGGATTGCATTACAATCCTTAAAAAAATTTAAAATATAAAAATTTAGAAAGAGGCAAACTAAATCAACTTAAAATTTGTCTCCCATATCTCATTTTTTCAGTTCTTGGTTGCCACATTACAGACATGTGAATACAATAATCATGTATTCTCTTGAAACATGATAATAACATGAATTACCATAGAACCTTAGTAAAATCATGCATTTTTGTTAAAATTAACTATTTCCACAAAACAAAAAATACAAAAAATTATATATACTCAAACCATGACATCACTTTTCCCTTATATCATTCCTGTGGTTATTAATATGACAAAACATCTCATTATCTATTTATTGCGTCATTATTGACATATAAAGTGTTTTCTAAATTTTTTGGAATAACCTTTCATGGTTACCATTACCATTGAATATATACTTTCAAATACTTAAGTTAAAAAATACTTTAACAACACTTACATGTTTCATTATTCTATAGTACCATACATTATTCTTGATAAATATGTAATCATTACAATATCTTCTTAAACCATTAATTCAACTTAATTATTATATTCCTCAACAATTATTTCATATCATAAATCATTTCTAGTCTCTTCATCTTCATCAACATAAATACTACCCATAAGACCATTCTAATTTTCTTCATGAGATTTTACTTTAGGGAATCGATTTTCATAATTCCCATTCATTCCAAATTTAAATCATTTGACTTATATTTATGTCTTAACAATACCATTATCCTTGTCCATTATGTTAACTGAACCTTTTCCTTTTCAATTATTGGCTTTGTGTTCTTATTTTCCACACCTAAAGAATCTTTCAGTTCCTTAAAAAAATTCTCATTGATGCCTCTTCCCACACTATTTACATGAGGAAAATTGAAATTTATTTTCTCTATGATCTCTATGAAAATCCATATTTCTCTTATTAGTTGGGTAAGGAGACTCACCCATGTTAATATTATTGATCATATTATGAGATTTATAGTTAGTAACAATTATGATGATTCACCTTTCAATAACAATTTCATTTGGTTTCTCATATAGAATATCATTCAATTTTCCATAATATTATCCATTAACATGAATCCTTCCGTTTCAATCCATTTTATAAAACCTAAAAAGAATAGTGTGAGAGGAAAAAATCGTACTAAGAAAACAACATAATCAAGGGGGAGTACTTTAAATCACAAACATCATAGGTTTAATCATTGTTTTTTCATGATCATTAAAATAATTCTATTATTGTATCCTATAGTTATACTTAACCTTAGGGACATCTATAAACATACCTTTGAAATATCTTTAAGAATCTCACTAAAGTGTTCACATACTAGTTTCCAAATTTTAACTAAACCATCACTATAATACCAACTATAATGACCCAATATTGAAGTACAAAGATATTACATTTCTTTTTTATAATACTTAAATCATTATAGAAATATATTCCCAAAAACTGTATTATTTTAGTGTGTTGGGAAACTTAGAACAAATTATTCTAGTTTTGTGAAAGATCTTCAACATCTTCCATAAAGATCTAACCCATTATTTTTCCTACCTAAAACCTTTCATTATATCTTGGAAAAAGAGAAAAAATAAAAAGGGTGATATCAAGTTCCCAATAAGGGTAAACTTTGAGAACATAAAACAAACTATAAACATTAAAATGTAAACACATGAACATAAAGTTAAACTATCAAAATCTTGAGTCATGAAATAAATCCTGGTAGTTCTTAAGGAATAAATCATAATTGAAGTCAACCATGATAACATAGAATTGACATAAAACATGATATTGTGGAAAACAAATAAGAACATAATCTGATTTCTATAGTATCCAAGGCCTTGCTACCAAGACCATCATAGTGGACAATTTACTTTATTGAATCGGGTTTACTTACTATTTTAGCCATATATTACTGAACCAAATTTACTTTTCATTCCAGCCCTGTATTACAGAACTATATTTACTTTTTGTTCCATCCATGTTTATCTCATGAGATATAAATCACTACCCAATGCATTGGAGGGAGATATATTTCCCACCCATCTCTTAATGAAATCATTCTTACATCTTCTTCAAAAACATAAATCATTCATCATAGCATAACCCAAGAAATAAAATGGGCTTCTTAAACATCATTCTATCATATCATAATCTATATAAAATATCATTACATCAATAAAAAAATCATGTCATAGTAAAAATAAAGATATAATCATAACCCTTTTTAAAGATCATCATCATAGATGGAAAATTATTTTGATAAAACTCTTGAACTTAACTCTTGAGGATAATATCCTTTCTTCTTCAAAACCTCTTTATTTTCTCAAAATTAAAAAATTTCATAATAAAATAATTTAATTAAAAATACACTCGAAATATTATAAATTAATATCTATTTAAATAAGGTGTTACGAAATCATAAAAATACATTCATGTCGTATAAGTTAAAAAAATTCTCCTCGTACATTTTCCAGAAAAGTAAAAATGTACCTTGTATGGTATACAAAATAAACGTTCCTTCCATACCAATTGTAAAAGTAAAAAATGGATAAAAATGACTTTAAAAACATGAAGAGGAATTTTAAAAATTTAATGATTTCTTTAGAAAACATGGAGATGGATGATAAATATAACCCCAGTAAATACTTACATATAAACAATCACAAATAAAAAATGAGATTACAATATTATCCCAGACCAATTTATAACCAGTCCAATTGTTTACCTCCTAAAATAAAGAAAATTAAATACATGTTTAAATATTATAACCTTAATCATAAGAATCATAAAAACATTAATGGGAAGCATAAACACCACTTAAAATAAATAAGAGGTATATAAGGCATATGTCCCACAGATGTAAAAGTGAGACAAAATACTTCCTTACCTTAGGATCGATATGATTTTATGTATCCAAACCTCATATATAACGATTTATATAATTTTAATAATTTTTTTCATAATTATCATCATTTTTATGATAACATTTATGATAATATTTTTATCTGTTGGTTCATAATATTTCATTATTACTTTTTATTCGGGTATTGACTGCTTTCTGTTATCATGAATGTTTTGTCAGATATGTTCTTAATAATATTTTTAGGTTATAGTTATAAAATTTACAACATGGTGTTAGTATAATATATATCATATTTATTCATTCAATTATTTTATATAATCATTATTTAATTAAGATTATATAGAACGAATCACATCTTACCGTGGAGATGGTAAGATGTATGTACGCATGAGCGATGATATCATTTCTATAATTGTTGAATGGTATTAAATGGATGGTGTATAGTATCTTAGAATCAATATAATTTTATATTAATAATATATATATGTATTAATTCCATCATTATACACATCCATGTAAAGTGGTGGTGAAAAATGGATTACACCACGACGTGGAGACGGTAAGCCGTACGCACACACACATAATGATTTTATTTTCCATAGGATGGGTATAAGGTGAGATATGGTTATTTCATAATAATAATAAACTCTCATTATATATGTACTACTGGAGTTATTTCATTATAATGATACAACTCATGATGTAAAAGTAGAAGAATAAATAAGTTTTAAAGAATCGGTAAATGATATTACCTCTTCATTGATGTGCCTCTTATAAATCTCCTATAAGATCACTAGAGTTGGTATTTAAATATGAACATGAACTCTAGAATGTTTCTATGGAATTTGATAAGGGAGATAGTTTGGGTATGTTTGAGCTTTAAGGTTCAAACTGAACTTAATAGTTGAGGGAGGAAATTCCCTTTAATAAATGAGGTGACATACACTTTTGGAACCCTAAAAAATATTAATTTTTAATTTTTTTAAAAATCAATACAAACAACTCAAAAATGATATGTATTCTATGATAAGATATTATAATATTTAAATCTTATCATCCAATAAAATTTAGAGAATTTGGGATGTAAATTTAAACATTATCATTTTAATTGACAATCGATTGTTCTTTTTAAGTTTAATTACGACAACAAATGTTTCAATATTAAAAGGGTTCAATATCTACTCATTTGATTTAAATTATACAATAAATGAATAATATAAAACATTTTGAACCATATCATAATTATTATATATTTTTTAAATTTTTTATGATTTTTAAATAATTTTATAAAACATTATTTTATAAAAAATATTAATTGGGTACATTTTGACCCAATTAATTTCATATATTTTTAGAAATATCACAATAAGGTGTTATCCTTGAACCAAATATTTTATTATATCCATAATAATTCAAGGGAATCTAGAAAATTTACTTGAAAAATTAATTATCTGAAGTTTGCTTCATTTTAATAATTTTAACCAAATATGCTAAGCTTAATTTTTTTTTCATCTAATGGGATTTTGGATGGATTTTGGATAATTTTATTATCCACATCATATTATTAGTTGCCATAATTTAGCAGATTTATCATTAACTATGTTATTAATAATTACTATTGTTACTATTTATAATATAAAAAAATAAAAGTAACTTATTAACATAATTTGGACCCTATGATTCCAAATATGGAATCAAATTTTCATTATTCAAAACACTGAATTGGAAGAAATTAATTTAAGATTAATTCCTTTTGTGAAAACCAATATGTGGGTTTTTAAGAAGTAAAAACTTATCCAAATATTGTCATGTGTTTATGTCTAATTTAAATGTGAAATTACTTCCAATGACCAAAATGAGATTAAAAGATAAAATAATAATCCAATTACACTTTAAAATCAGTTAAAAAGATAATCTATGTAGATAAATAAATTATATGAAAAGGGAGTTTTGAATTAAAATGTAGTATTTTTCACTATTCATTAAAATTTGAATTTTATTAGAAAAATAATTTTTTTAAAGTAAGTTTTTATGTCCCTATTCCAAATTAGATGTTTATATTGTCAAATTTAACTTATAAAAGAGTCAAAAACTAGATTTAAAATGGGTGCTCCAACAAAATTTGAAGAAACTGCGTTTAAAAAAAATACTTTGTTTATTTGAAAAATTGATTTTGTTCTTATATCATGATCTAGAAAATATATAGGATGAATTTTAAGGTTTTATAAAATTAAAAATGTGGGGTAATACTATTCAAAATGGCTCGATTATATCTCATTAAATAATATTTTAATAATATATTTTTGTTTAGTGAAACTTGGTATTGAGTACAACACAAGCTATAGAGAAAGATCATTCTTACATGTAATGAAAGCCATGTCAGTGTTACTTTTAGTAAAAGATTCCTTTAGTGTTGTGTATAACATAATTCAAAAATATTTTATTTTATACATTGAACAAAATATATACTTAGTGTTTTGTGAAATTAATTCTATCAAAATAACTTAAAATTATGTGTACCAGAAACCAAGAATATTGTTGCATATACTACAAGCTAATACGATGTTGTGTATAGCACTAGAAAATCTCGGTTTAGCATAAAAAAATCAATGAAATTAAAAAGAATATACCTCATAAAATATCAGGGTGTTACAGTAAATGTGCTATATATGCATAAAAAATGAAACAAGTGATGAATTTTTATGTCTCTAAGAAATACAAAAGTATATAAATCCCTTACTATAAGTCTGATCTACCTTAATACCAATTAAAACATCCTTTATGATAAATATAAGTATATTTTACATCTATTAAAGAAATATATATATATATATATATATCATATTATATATGATTTGGTTACATTCTTTTAATAAGTGCACTAATATTTTTATATGTTATTTTTTTCATGACCTGGTACATTGATCCAAGTTACATGATATCTAGGATAATAATAATTATATATTTATCATATTTATACTTAAATTATACTTTTATGAAAAATAATTTAATATGTATTTGAGAAATGAATTATTACATGATCATTGAGATGGTGGTTCAAACATACACATCATTATTATTTCAATTTTTCATGATCATTATAGAAATAAGGTATGTCATATCCTATATTTACATAATTTTTATTATATAACAAATACCGATAATTTGTATAAATATACTTATAAATATAATCTATATTGTGTGGTGATAAAAAGTGGGTCCCATCGCTTTGTGATGGCAGTAGTCTATATATGCAGGGATGACATTATCATCATTCAGCCAGTAAAAAGGTATGATATAAAATCATGTATTTTCCATTTATAACGAAAACATTTCATAAATATAATAATTAATTCATTTATATTACATCTATTCATTAAAATTATCTATAGTACGTTCCATTTAAAGTTGTAGTTGGAACTAATAACATCATTTCATGAGGCTGTAGACCGTAACAGATAAGAGCAATGTTATCTTATCCCCAATGGAAAAAAGGTTATATATGATATATTGGATCCATTTTTATAATTATATTATAAATATCATGTTTATACTTTATATCCATTATTATACCCAACTTTGATACTTGGTAATTGAAAAATGAATGACATCGGTTCGTGAGGCGGTATTCCACAATACACCTAAACGATGAAATCATAACCTATTTGATGGAGGAGGAGATATTTGTAGGTTAAGTACATAGAAAAAATAATCATATGGAAGATACTGAGTTAATTATATCAACATGTTTTAATACTAGTTTCATGATATTGAGGATGAAATAATATAAAAACGCTTACTGAACAATGTTACATTTTCTTCGGGTAACCACCATAGGTTTTCACCAAAATCCATTACATGATGTTTAATTTTACAAATATATGAATTAAAGGATTAAGTGATGTAATTTGGGAAGCAATTTTCAGGTCATTGAGGAAAAATAATGATTTTAATTGTGAGGAAGATAAGATATGGGGGGGGGGGGTTTATAAGTGAGGTGAGTCGGACAGTTGCAATATTTACAAAGAAAAATGTGTACCCACATTTCTCACATTATAAAGTGCCCAAAAAATTGATTAATAAATATAATTAGAAATTATATTTTCTAAATATGAATATAAATAGATAATAGTTTATTTTATATTGTGTTTCCCCTTATCATATTTGTTTAACCACCAAGAAACCCATTTTTACCTTTACCGCGGTAATTAAATTTTAGTATTATCCAAATTAAATTTGATAAAAAATTGTTTTTACCTTATAATATAATATAAAATAACAATATTTAAAATATTGATTAAATTTTCCAAAAATAATTTCATATAACTGGAAAATTTTTAATTTAAAATTAATCCTATTGATGCGACAACATTGTACGTTTTCAATGAAAATGTTTTCATAAGATTTCATTATTTTTGTATTCAATTTAAATATAAAATTCATTTCAAAAACCTAAACCATATTAATAGTTATATTATATAACTAATAAAAACTTAAAATCAATTTAAAATATAATGTATTTATAAAAATATTTCAAATAAAATATATGTTTTCAATAAATATTTAATATTTTTCAATATTTATCATAAAATAAATATTTAAATAATGATATCAAAGATTCAAACTAATAGAATAATTTTTTCTATTTAAAATATTAAATTTATTATGTTGATTTTTTAATAGTGTATGAATTTATTTTAAAATAGATGTGAAAAAATGAGACAAAACTGCTTTTATAGAAAAATAATGTTTATTAGTGTAAAAGTGGATTTATTATTTTCAAATTTCTAGAAAACACATATGATGAATGTTAATAAGATAACTGAATTTATAATATAAAAATTATATTAAAATAATTCAACCCATGTTATTTGTTTAATTTATTTAAGTAAAATATATTTTCATGTGGGAAAATAGTTTTTCAGAAAAGATTAACTCTATTTACAAATAGTTATTAATTTCATTTATAATTCATTAGTCATTGGATAATTCATTTTTAATACATGTGTATACCATATATTTTTTTAATTTATTTACTCATATTCATTCCCCCCATTCCAATGGCGAGATGATAACTATCATATTAAATAATAATATTATAATTGAATGTTACATTTGGTTTAACACAATGTTTCATGTAACACAAGATAACCATGATTTTTCATATAACACAATCAAAACTCATTGTTGAGTGATGTACAATATTTATTTGTATCATAAAATAATATATATATTTAATGATTATTGTAAAAATAATAATTAATATTACAGTTAATTGAAAAGATATTTTACAAAATGTTAGTATGTTACATTCCCCAACATTTAAAATTAAATTGTCCATCAAAAATAACCTTGGTCAAAAAATCTATAACATTTTAAAATTCATTATTATAAACCATAATTGAAGAAATTTTTTAACAAAAATTACCCTTGAAAAATAGAAATGTAAATTCTAATGTTATTAAGGAATAAAACATAGAATATTTCCAAATGGATGATCATGGGTGGGATGTGAGGATTTTTTCATGGATGAAAAAAATAAATAATTATAAAAAGAGATAGGTAACATTTATTACAAGACTATGGGAAATCCATTGAAGGTAAGAGTCCAAAAAATCATAGATTATTTTTCGTCAAAACATTCACTAATTTCATCAAAATTGGTTATAATAGGACACTATTTTATTTGAAGATATGTTTCATAATTTTGAATATTTTTCATGAGAGGATATACTAATTTTATTTCATTCAATTTTTGTTAAAAAATATCACCCTTTGGTTGTACCTTGATCAATTTCCTCTTTATCTAATACTAAATGAAACAAATATGAATTTTTTAGTCTGAACACATTAATAGATCATGACATTAATATATATAACATCATGTAATTCCATATATAGTTAGTTATCTTCAATAAAAAATGGTTAGAAAAGGTTATCCAATATGCATAAGCCTTCTTATGGTGAAGTAATACAATAATATCAAAATAAATTTCCATTGTTCATCATAATCCATTCCATATATTCATATCCTTATAAACCCTTTAAAATATTAAAATTATAAAAATTATAAAAAATGTCTCTAAATTTCATAAATGATAGTATCATTAATCACACAAACAACATGAAGATTCTCTTAATTGTGACATACCAATCATGTGAATACCTTTATCATATACTCCCTTAAAAATAGTAACAAATAGAATTATAATAAAATAATGATAAAAATATACATTATTCTTCATTCCTTATATAAAACCAAGACTATTGGACATAATTCTTAAATCCAAAAATATTGTAAACTGTATTAATGATATCATAAACCACATTGTTAGTAAAAAATTATTTTTTTATAGGTAATTATTACTATCTAATTTAATTTATAAATATAAATCAACTCTTTATCTCAATATCATTATCTCAATATTAGGATTATATTAATTATTATATATCCCTTAATAACATGTTTCTATAAAATATAAACTTTCTATTAAATATGTTGTCTCGATCATAATCATCATCAATCAACATATTCATTCAAATCTATAATTAGAAAATATAAGGCAAATTATTTTTGTTTAAGATAATTCATGAATTACATTACACAAATACTTCATTCATGTAATATCCTTTTCAAACCATTAACATATATTTATCATATTATTCCTTAATACCTCATTCCTTTTATATTTAATTCCTAGTCACTTTATTTTCAATAGTAAAACCATTTATCATACTTCTGTTATGATTTTATTAATGATATTTCCTGTTATGATATTTATTTTAATAATGCCCATAAATTCCATATTAAAAATAGTCACCCTTCAATGATAAATTAGGGAGAAAAATATTTACAACCATTTTGTTAACTGACTTCTTTTTTCCTCAAAAATTAAATTCATGTGTCATTATTTTCAATACTCAATACATTATTCTACACCAATGAGAAATTGACCTTGGGGATTATTCTAACATTATCAAATTATATGAAATTGAATCTTCTTTAATCCATGGTATTTATTACCCAAACTCTCACCAAACTCTATCCTTTACTTATTTTCTGATTTTGAGTGTTTTGTGAGTTTTATATTGTTGATCATGTTCTATGATAAAATATTAGGAATAATAAAAATATCCTTCATTTTATTCATAACCCTGTTTTTTATATAATCATTATTTTTTTAAAAAAAGCTGGTTTATCCCAATTTTTACTGGTTCTAGCAATTTTTTTGAAAAAACTCATAATGTGTTAAAAAATAATCATAGTGGAAAACAAAAGAATCATGAAACATAAATTTTGGATACAAAAATGATTAAAACATATTTTTAATCATTAAAAACATAGTATTATCATAGTTAATTAATATTAATCCTATATTAAAAACCTTCATAAAAGTTTGTAATTACTTTTTAAATTTCTTAAGTATTCACCCTATATTATCAAAAAAGGATTGTAGCAAGGACCATTGGTGTACACCAGGTGATGATTGATTCTAATGTGATATTCCATTTTGGGATTTATGAACTCCAGGTACCTATATGTGGGATCCCCATCCACCTTTAGTATTCATAATGAAATTTAAATTCTTGTAAACTACTCAGCCTCTAATTTCAAAACATTTATAGACATTTTTGTATACTTTTACTCATCCTTCTAATTAAAATTAGATGAATCCCAAGAAATATCCTTATAAATATCCCTTCTTAAGTTACTAATTTTTTGTCAATCTATTTTAAAAATGTTAACTAAATATTTTATATAATACTAGTTACATAAACCATGGATGTTGAAACATGGATATTAAATATTTTTAGATAAATATTCTATACATTATACAAAAAAAATCCCAATAATAGCAATAGTTTAGTGCCATTGGAGACTAGGAACATATTATTTTAATTTTGTAAAATATTAGAAACATATCCCAAATTGATATTCCACTATTTTACTTATTAAAATCAAATCATACTTGATGAAAATCTATATAACTTCGAAATGGAAACATAATATAGGGTGATCTCTAATGTACAGTAAGAAAAAAAGGATATACATAATAATGAAAATAAGACATGTTTTTGGAAATATGGAATTAAATTTATAAAAATACACCTTTCTTGTCAAAGAAAATAATATTGAGACTTGGTATAATTATTGTCCTTTAATAAGAAATGAATCGTATCGATAAAAATTAACATGAGAAATTAGATTATAACATTTATATATGACATGCAATTTTAGTATAGACATAATAATTGGAAATAATTTCCATAGCAGTAAGGGCTCACCACCTAGTCTACCATAGATGACTGTTTCCACTCTCCAAACCATCATATTAAGGAAGGTTAACTCCAAATACCATCATAGAGGAAAAAGTCCCTTATAAAAAATGGGTTCATTCCCCATCCTAGTCCAATGTGTTTGATGAGATATAAATCATTACCCATTACATTGGAGGGAGATATAGGTCACAACCGTCTCATAATGAAACCATATTTATGATTTCTGAAAGATCAAAAAATATTCAATATATCATATAAAATGATATAAAGTGCGTTTTATAAACATTTTATCATATCATAAGATATAGAGAAGAGATATGTTTTATAATCAATTTTGTTTCATTTCGTCACACCATAAATCTTGGAAAAGAAAGATGATTTCATAAATATTTTATCATGGGATAACCAATTAATGAGAAATAGGATTCATAATTATTTTTTATGGTAAAAAATTCAGATGACAAATAATAATGGAAACCTTGGATCATATCCCTAGTAAATCATATATAGCGTCAAATGACGTCTTCTTACATAAATAGTGATTTTGAAATATCACATGTAAAATTTCTCAATGATAATAATTTTTCTTCAAAATAACATTGAAAACATATAAATGAATATTTAACAATAATTTAAAAAAATTATTGAGGAAAATATCTTTTCAACAATGAAACACATTTTTTTTAAAATATAAATCATTTTGAATACGGTTTTCCCTAAGAATAACCTTGATAAATTTTACGGGAATATTTATACATATTTAAAAACATTTCCTGAGGAAAATAACCTTTCATCATTGAAGAAACCATTTTTTTGAAACATAATTTTTTTGAGAAACTTTTTCTCTAAAAAAATTGATAACATTTAATGGAAGCTATTTTAAATCATTTAAAAAACCTCTTGAAGAAAATAACCATTCAACATTGAAAAAAAACTAAATTTAAAATAAGTAATTTTGAAAATAATATTCATTTAATATAACATTGAAACATATTAAGGAATATTCATAGTAAAAAATCATTATAGATGAGGGAAATTTTATTCTTTAAATACAAGTTAAGGAAAATAATCATTTATATTTTCTGAAAAAAATACAAATATGAATTGTTTGGAAAAAGAGAAAAATTTTATTTTCAAAAGAAAAGTAAAAAAATAAAACATATGTAAAAATATATATAATATATCATTTTAAGAACATTAAAAATTTTATTGGAATAAATTTATAAAACATTCTTTTGGAGGAAACTAATTTTTTTCAATGAAGAGAGATATAAAGATTATTTTTTGAATAAAAAACATCTTAGTTATTTTTTGTAACTAATTGTGGAAAAATATTACTAATATATTAGAATATATTGAATAAACATATGAAATGAAAAATCATGAGTTTATTGGGATATGTAACATGTTATTTTATTATCAAAAACATAATAATATATAATCTTGATAAATAATGGGATTGTAACATAAAATGTTTACCACTTCGACAATATTAGATAAAAATCACCATTAAATATATATCTTAAAATTAAAAATTAAAATAAAATAATTATCAATATAACAATCCTAAAATACATTCATGGTTATTAATTACTCCACTTAAAAGAAATAGGTGGTGAATATGGATTGTGTCTCACCGAAGTAAGAAGTGAGATGAAAATTCTATAGAACTATAGTAATATTTTGATTCATAACAACATATAAATAATAAAATAAAATAAAAAACAAAATATACTTTAAATTATAATATTAATGATATAACATTCCAATGGGGAATTATATTACACAACAACAAATAAATGAGTTTTGAATTTTCCTATGTCTCTTGGAAATAAAAGATTGACTTCAAATATATTACCATAAGTATTGACATACACCATAATAAATAGAAACAAAATATTAAAAAATAAGTATACTATAAATATATTATATAATAATAAATTAGGATATAAATTTATTATTTTTTATATATTTTTACAAATAATTCATTTTTAATGTCATGTTTTTGGTAATAAAAAACTTGTTTTTTATATTTAGATTAGTTATTTTGTGTTATCATAATTTGATCATGGTTCCATCATTCACAGACTAATAATAATGATATATTTATATTATCCTTGTATAAAATATTCATTTGAGATGAATCAGGAATGTTGATTTTAACAAATAAAGTATGTTACAATCATGGGGATGGTAGACTTTATATACTGATGTGTAACATTTTGATATTTCCACAATAATTATATAAATGAGTTAATTAATATATTAAATTTCAGTATTTTCATAATATAATTAATAGCATATCATCTCATTACATATACTTATGAACAATATCTATATATTTTTGAAAATTAACAGAGAGTGAAATTGCATTGTGAACGTGGTTGTCCACACGTACATGAATGACATTATTAAGATTCAGTGAATTAAAATAAAATAAAATAAAAAATAAATTATCCATTAAAAATAATAAATATGTCAAGAATAAATAACATTATTCCATTTATATCACCCGTATTCATTTTATTTTTCCTTATTATCACACATATAAAGCACCTATGAAACCGAGTCACATCTCTTCACAAGGCAGTAGTCATCCGTACATATGAGTGATGTAATCATAAAACCTATGGAATGAAATATTAAAATGTATATATGATATAAATAATCCACATGTATATTTATTTTATAAATATCATATATATATATATATAATTTATAACCATCATCATATGAAAACATGAGGGTTGTTAATGGAAAATTGAATGTCATCAGTTCATGAGGCGAAAATACTATGTATACATGAATGGTATAAGGCCCCAGCCTTAAACATTACTTAATCTTGAGTTATTACAAGATTACACATTGAGGATCTTTTCAGGTTTAGATTTTTAGAGAATTAGATCATAAATCATGCATTACATTCCACATTTAAACAAAGTGGTTACATAAAAGATAATATTCATTTTTTTACCATCAAAGAAAACATATTTAAAACAATACAGGGATTTTATCATGACACTTCCTTGACCCTATCATCACATCATGTACCTTTCCCTTGACCAATGATTTTTTTTTAAAAACTTGGGATGAGCATAAAAAGCTCAGTAAGGGATATAAAAGTACAAAATGAAAACATTAGTCTATGTATGAAATCATACTTTACTCATAGAACATAAGAATTTTAACATACCTCATCAAATAATGAATAAATCATAGAAGTCATAAGACATAAAGGTAACTTGAGGAATTCATAACATTCTTACATAGGGAGTAACCCTCATGGTTACGTTTGGAATACCCATCATAGTATATTCCCTAAATCTCTTCGGAGAAACCTTAAAGTTTAACCCCTTCCCGTTACCCAATGCATTGGAGAGCTATATTGGGCTCACCCGCCCTTAGTTTATCACAGAACCACCCGTCTTCATAACAATGCCCAAGAACCATAACATAATCGTATCACATAATACATGCATAAAGGAAACATAACATTTCCACTTTTCAATCACAAGATATCAATAAAACACATTGATATGAAAACATTATGAAAACCATTTTCAATACCAAAAGAAAAGAAAAGTAGAACATGGTATTTATTTGTCATTAAAAAATGGTTATATCTTATAGAGGAAGCCAAAGCTCAAATAACGGTCACGGTAGTGGAGAAGTCTTTTTCGCCACATACGTACGGAAAAAAATCATTCCTTTTTTTCGTATAGTAAACGATTCATATAAAAAATATTCCTTTTGAGTAAACGTAAAAGTCAAAGGGGTTTATACACCGTATAAAAGAAAGTTGTGTATAAAACATAATATGCCTCAATGAAAGGAGATTGAGATGAAGTCCCCTACCTTGGGTTCGACTTGACTCGATCATTCTTTAACGTCCTAAATAATAAACTTGAGTAAATTTCTACTTGATTAAGAACCTATTTCAATTTCATTATTCCTTTTATATCACTTATTACCATGTTATTAACATTATGTAATTATTTAAGTTAATAATGGTCATTTTGTCGATCATTGGTACTTGAGTCAAAAACAAACACTTTATAATTACAAGTTGTTAATGTGGTAAAATATCCATTATATCCAGAATTATATTCATGATTTAGATATCATATATTTCACATATATCCCATATATACATGCATTTAAAATATTACATAACATTTAGAGGTAAGAAATGAAATGCACCATTCATGGAGATGGTAAGCCGTACGTACGCATGAACGATAATTTCATTTATATTTCGTATTTTATGGAATGGAATAATAATGATACAAAGGTATATTATAATTACAGTAAAATATCATATAAAATATTTTTAATTCCATCCTTTATACACCCCACATATGGCATTAACAAATCAAATCACTTTGTGGGGGCAGTAGTCCGCACTTCCTAAAATGAAGATATCGTGTATACCCATAATGGAATCCATAAAGGTATGTCATAAATGAAAAATACATAAGATTAAGGAAAAAATAAACATATTATATATCATATATTAATACAGTGACATCTTAATGTCCCCCTTTTAATGTGTTATAAGAATATTGAACAATCATCGTTTCGTGAGGCAGAAATTCGCCATACATGGAAATAGTATGTTCTTTAACCATTAGATGTAGGTGTGTGTAAGTGTAGATCGAATAATTCTTATAAAAACATCCTAGTATATTGAAAATACTGGTTTTGTTACAAAATAAATGAATAAAAAGTTTTTATGGGGTTGGATAAGCAAAATAAAACAAAAGAACATTAGAGAAGTCTTTACCTTTAAATCGGGCAACTCCACTTTGTTTCTTCCAAAAGGGTTTCTTGAAGAGATTTTTGACTAAGGAAAGGATTCTAGGATGAATAGAGGGATGTGGAGAGATAAAATGAGTAGATCTTGGCTGAGCCAATGGCTTGAGAAGTGTGGGTAAGGAGGTAGAGGTGGGGGCCTTTTATAAGAGGAGAGGAGGGGCACTCTTGGAAAGTTACAAAATGTTACTTTATATTGAAATGTGTTTCGTATTTAAAAGGTCCCACATTAAAATATTTCGAGGATAAGGTGATAAAGGTTCGAAATATACTCATCCAATAGGTCTTTGACAAGTGTATGTCTTATATTTTACATTATCTTTTTGTTTTATTTAAATCGTTCATTAATGAGGTAATCACTGCATCATCATGATGTCATAAATAATTTAATTTATATAATGTCTAAAAATTATTAAAAAATAATATGATGTATGAAATATTTTTAGATTTCTAATTACTTTTTATATTCCAATAGATCATTTATGTACACAAAATTTAAAATGATTTACTCAGGTGATACATTCTGTGTTATATTTAACTTTCTTTAAAAATAAAAAGATAAAAAGTCATTGTCACACAAAAGTGATTCCATGGGGTCCCCAAGTTTGGAATAAGGCATCCCATTGTCGGACATGACACAACAAGTAGCATTAGGACACATGTTTGGGACATTTTTTTATTATTATGATGTTATTTTATTATCCTTTACTACTCGATTAATAATTAATCAATATAATTAAAGATAATTATCGTCGTTACTATAAATAATGTCCAAAGAAAGAGTCTTGATTACATAATTTGGACCTTATGATTCCAAATATGTAATCCATTTTACCAAATTACAAACACATAAATTTAAATAATTAATTTAAAAATAATTCCCGTTGTCAAAACAAATAGTGGGTTTTTTAGAAACAATATCTATGAAAAGTTTGAAACTTGTTTATGCCCAATTCCAAAGTAAAATTAATTATAATGAACACCATTGTATTAAATGGTAAAATTTTATTCTAATTAAACTTTAAAACCAATTAAAAAGATAATCTAACCATATAATGAAATTAGATGAAAAAGCAGTTTTGATGTAAAATGCAGTATTTTTCACTATTCATTAAAAAATGAACATTATCAGAAAAATATCAAAACTTTATCCAATGTAAATTTAAATGTCCCAATCATATAAAATAAGTTTAATTTGAAAAATTGAGATTATAAAATTTTCAAAATATAGATTTAAAAATGGTTCTCCATCAAAAGGCGGTAAAACAATCTTTTAAAAATATTAGATAATTATATGCTTAGGATTAGATTTTATCTCATTTTAAGCCTCTAAAACACTATCTAATTCATAAATAGACATAGATAAGAATATATATTATACATTACTTACTTGGGATGTTACATCCTTCAACCATTTAGAAAATTGCGTCCTCACAATTTATTTACTTATCAAATAAGTGGGGGTATTTATCCCTCATTGCATTTTCAGATTCCCATGTTGCCTCTTAAATCATGTGGGTTTTCCACAAAAACATTACTTGATGAATCACCGTATTCTGAAACATTTTCTCCCTATGTTCAAGAATCTATACTGGTTGTTCCTCAAAAGATAGATTCTCTTCCAGCTGAACTAGCTCTGGACTCAAAACATGAGACGGATCTGGCATGTACTTCCTTAACATTGAAACATGAAAAACATTGTGTACCTAAGATAAACTCGGAGGTAAAGCCACTTGGTATGCAATTGATCCAACTCTCTCCAGAATTTCATATGGTCCAATGAACCTTGGACTCAACTTTCCTTTCTTACCAAATCCCATCACACTTTTCCATGGTGAAACTTTGAGAAAAACATGATCACCTACCTCAAAAGAGAGATCCTTCCTCCTGTTGTCTGCATAACTCTTCTGCCTACTCTGAGCTTTTCTCATGTGTTTCTGTATCAGCTGAACTTTTTCTGCCAACTCTTCCACCAATTCTGGTCCCATCAACATCCTTTCACCTACTTCATACCAAAAATCTGGAGTTCAACACCGCTTCCCATATAATGCATCAAATGGTTCCATCTATTTACTGGAATGAAAACTGTTATTATAAGAAAACTCAACCAATGAAATATATTGGTCCCAACTTCCCCGATAATCCATCGAACAAGCATGTAGCATATCCTCCAAAGAATGAATCGTTCATTCTGACTACCCATCTGATGAGGATAAAAAGATGTACTAAAATTTAATTCAGTACCCAACGACTTCTAAAGACCTTTCCAAAAGTTAGATGTGAAACTGGGATCACGGTCAGATACAATGGAGAGAGAAACTCCATGTAACCTGACTATATCTTTAAGATAAAAATGGGAAAGTTGATCTAGGGAAAAAGTATCTCGTATAGCAAGGAAATGAGTAGATTTAGTAAAGAGATCAACAATAACCCAAATTTCATTATTACCTCGAGGTGTCTTCGGCAATCCCACAAAAAAGTCCATGGATATATTCTCCCTTTTCCACTCTGGCACTGGTAAAGGCTGAAGAATCCCTTTCGGTAACTGCCGCTCTGCTTTAACTTGGTGACAAGTCAAACACTTCACAGTAAAATCAGCAATGTCTCTTTTCATTCCGTCCCACCAGTAATACTCCTGAAGATCTCTATACATCTTAGTACTTCCTAGATTAACTGAAAATGGAGAACTTTGAGCTTCACATAACAACTCTCTCTTCAACTGTGAATCATAAGGCACACACAATCTCTTCCTAAATCCCAAAACAAATTCATTATCAATGTTGAATTTAGGCAACTTACCCTTCTAAACCAGCTCTACCTTTTTCTGCAACTTGCTGTCTTGCTTCTGTGATTACTTTATTTTGTCTGATAGAGAAGATTTCACTGATATCCGAAACAAAATAGAAGGAAATCTTGTACCAACCACTTCTAGGACAAATTTCATCAAATCCTTAACCAAAGGATCACGTTCCAAATGCAACATTGTAAATGAAGCATTACTTTTTCAACTCAAAGCAACAACCACTTTATTTGCTTTTCTCGGATGGTAATGAATTGTACAATCATAATCCTTGATTAATTCTAGCCATCTCCTCTGTCTCATGTTCAATATTTTATGAGTGAATATATACTTTAATGTTTTTTGATCAGTATATATTTCACACTTTACTCCATACAAATGATGCCTCCAAATTTTTAAAGTGAAAACAACAACAGCTAATTCCAAATCATGTGTAGGGTATTACCTCATGAGTTTTCAACTGTCGTGAAGCATAAGCAATTACCTGATCATTCTGCATTAGGACGCAACCAAGTACTTTCAATGAAGCATCACTCTAGATAACAAACTCCCCATTCCTGGAAGGTAGTGCCAAAACTGGACCATTCACCAATCTTCTTTTCAATTCCTGAAAACAATCATCACATTCTTTTGTCCAGATAAACTTAACACCCTTCTGAGTTAGCTTAATCATTGGACTGGATACCCGTGAAAAATTTCTAACAAACCTTTGGTAATAGCCTGCCAAACCAAAAATACTACGAATCTATGTTACATTTGTGGGTCTTGTCCATTCTTCCACAACCTTTGTTTTTCAGGATCAATAGTTATCCCATCATTAGAAACAATGTGACCAAGGAAATAAATTTGTTTCAACAAAAACTCACACTTAATGAATTTCCCATACTATTTCTTTTTCTTTTAAGGTTTGCAAAATAACCCTTAAATGTCTTTCATGCTCATCTTTACTTTTATAAAAAACCAAAATATCATCAATGAAAACAACCACAAACTTATACAAGAACTCATGGAAAATTCTATTCATAAGGTCCATGAATACAACAGGTGCATTGCTTAGCCCAAATGGCATTACTACAAATTCATAATAGCCATATCTTGTACGAAACGCGGTCTTCAGAATATCTGCTTCCTTTAGCTCCAACTGATGGTACCCCGATCTCAGGTCAATCTTTGAAAAAACCTGAGCTCCCTGGAGCTAATCAAACAAATCATTGATATGAGGCAAAGGATATTTGTTCTTAACAGTGATGTTATTCAAGGATCTATAATCAATGAAAAGTCTCATTGAACCATCTTTTATTTTAACAAATATAACAGAAGCATCCATGGTGATGTACTAAGTCGAATGAAACCTTTCTCTAAAAAATCTTGCAGTTGCTCCTTCAACTCTAAAAGTTAAATTTCAGCCATTCGATAAGGGGTTTTTGAAATTGGATTAGCATCAGGAACTAAGTCAACGGTAAATTCAACATCCCGATCTGGTATTATTCTAGGAAACTCATCAGGAAAACCATCAGTTCACTCATTTACCACTGGCATATCATTAATCTGAACAGTTCCCTTGTTTTCAACAATATGTGAAAGGTAACATTCATTTCAAACTTTTACAAGTTTCTCATCCTCTTGATATGTTATCAACTGTAAGGGTTCATTCTTGTACAAAAACTAAAAGTATTTCTGAAAAGAAACTTCTTTAGCTCTACAGTCAATCTTAGCATGGTAAATAGAGAGCCAATCCATACCCAAGATAACATCAAACTCTACGAGAGGTAAAACAATTAGGTTTGAAAGTAGGTTCTTTCCATGGATAAGGATAGGAAGATTCTTATAAATTTTTTTTGCCTCAACATTTCCCATAGGTGTTTTTACCACAAGTTCAAGAGTCATTTCTTGAGATGGTATTCCCCTTTTAATAGAAAAGTTTTTAGATATGAAAGAATGTGTAGACCCTAAATCAAACAACACACTGGAATAATCTGAAAAAACAAACAAAGTACCCAATACGACTTCATTTGATGGCCCAACATCTGCTGAAGTAGTTGCAAAGGATTTCACCACCCCTTTCTTCTTGTAGTCTAAATGCTTCCCATCACTCGAGCTCTTTGTCGGACACTCATTTGCATAGTGACCCATCTCATTGTACTTAAAACATTTCACTAACTATAAATCAAATTTGGTCTTGCCATCACCCAGATCTTTCTCAGTGAAATCATGAGCCTTATGTCCCATCTTACCACATCGGTAGCACTTTATAGAATTCAGAAGACATTCCCCAGCATCCCTTTTACCACATTTATCACAAATTGGAAACTTTGTTTTCTTACCATCAGACCTTTTTGAAGAATTCTTCCCTTTCTCCTGCCACCTCGGTCTCTTTTTCTACTGGTTGTTATAGAACACTTGATCATCGGAAAAATCCATTTCCACCTTCTCAGCACATCGAACAAGATTTTCATAACTCCTGAACTCATGAGAAGCGAAATCCCTTCGATATTTTGGCTTTAATCCTGAGTAAAAACAATTTATTTTTCTATCAAGGTACCAGATAAAATTTGGAGTATACCTTGCCAATCGAGTGAACCATTCTTCATATGAAGCCACTGAGTCTTCCTCTTGCCTCAATTCCAGGAATTGTTTTTCCATTCTAAGTCGAACAGCCTTAGGAAAATACTTCTCAAGAAACATACGTTTGAATTCATCCCAGTTGAGAGCATCAATCTCATCAGCATCCCTAATATTTTTAACCATCAACCACCACTGATCTGCTTCACCCTCCAAACGGTAAATTGCAAGACAAACCTTTTGATTATATGAACACCCCATGACATCAAAAATCTACTCCAGTGCTTTAATCCACAATTCAGCTAGCACAGGGTCCGATGATCCTTTGAATGATGGGGGATGTTGCCTTATGAAATGTTCTACCACTGGCATGTTCCTCTGCGGTTGATCTGGCTGATCTCGTGCATGGATACCACCACCATTTATTGCTTGAGTCAACTGTGCCATTACTGCAACAAACTATTGAGTTCCAATTCTGACCAACTCAGGATACTGATTCGGAAGGTCATTTCCTTATTTATGCCTTCTAGCACTGCTTCCCTGTTTCCTCTGCAAAAAACTATTCTGAACAAACATCTCTTAGATGAAGCAACATGGTAATATTCAAATGATATATCATTTCAATTTGACCATAAAAAAATATTTTTGGATAATCATTTAATATAATTCTAACACCTAATGTTATCTAAACCGACCTCTAATACAAACTATAAGTCCCCAACCTTAAACATTACTTAATCTTGAGTTATTACAAGAATACACATTGAGGATCTTTTCAGGTATAGAGTTTTAGAGAATTAGATCATAAATCATGCATTACAATCTACATTTAAACAAAGTGGTTACATAAAATATAGTATTCATTTTTACCCATCAACAGAAACATATTTAAAACAAAACATGGATTATTTCATGACACTTCCTTGACCCTATCATCACATCATGCACCTTTCCCTTGACCTATGAAAAAAATTTCAAAAACCTGGTATGAGCATAAAAAGCTCAGTAAGGGATATAAAAGTACGAAATGAAAACATTACTCCATGTATGAAATCATACATTACTCATAAAACATAAGAATTGTAACATACCTCATCAAATCAAGAATAAATCATAGATATCATAATACATAAAGGCAACTTGAGGCATTCATAACATTCTTACGTAGGGAGTAACCCTCATGGTTACGTTTGGAATACCCATCACAATATATTCCCTAAATCTCTTCGGAGAAACCTTAATCTTTAACCCCTTTACGTCACCCAATGCATTGGAGGGCTATATCAGGATCACTTGCCCATAGTTTATCACAGAACCACCCATCTTCATAAGAATACCCAAGAACCATAACATAATCGTATCACATAAAACATGCATAAAGGAAACATAACATTTCCACTTTTCAATCACAAGATATCAATACAACACATTGATATAAAAACATTATGAAAAAAATTTTCAATACCAAAATAAAAGAAAATTAAAGCATGGTATTTATTTTTCATTTTAAAAAAATGTTATGGCTTGTAGAGGAAGCCGAAGCTCAAATAATGGTCATGGCGACAGAGAAGTCGTTGTCTCCACATACGTACGGCAAAAAAAACATTTTCTTTTTTCATTTAGTAAGCGCTTTGTATAAAAAAATATTCCTTTTGAGTGAACATAAAAGTCAAAGGGGTTTATAAACCTTATAAAAGAAAGTTTTGTATAAAACATAATATGCCTCAATGAAAGGAGATTGAGACGAAGTCCCTTACCTCGGGTCCGACATGACTCGATCGTTCTTTAATGTCCTGAATAATAAGCTTGAGTAAATTTATACATGCTTAATAACCTTTTTCAAGTTCATTATTCCTTTTATATCACTTATTACCATGTTATTAACACTGTAAATATTTATGTTAATAATGGTCGTTTTGTCGATCATTGGTACTTGAGTCAAAAATAAACTCTTTATAATTACAAGTTGTTCATGTGGTAAAATATCCATTATATCCAGAATTATATTCATGATTTATATATAATTAATGTCATATATATCCAGTATATACATGAATTTACAATATTACATAACATTTAGAGGTAAGAAATGAAATGCACCGTTCATGGAGACGGTAAGCCGTACTTACGCATGAACGCTACTTTCATTTCTATTTTGTATTTTATGGAATGGAATAATAATGATATAAAGGTATATTATAATTCCAGTATAATATCATATATAATATCATTAATTCCATCCTTTATACGTCCCACATATGGCATTAATGAATCAAATCACTTTGAGGGGGCGGTAGTCCGAACTTCCTAAAATGAAGATATCGCGTAAACCCATAATGGAAGCCATAAAGGTATGCCATAAATGAAAAATACAGAAGATTAAGGAAAACGTAAACATATTATATATCATATATAAATATAGTGACATCTTAATGCCCACCTTTCAAGGTGTTATAAGAATATTGAACAATCATTGTTTCGTGAGGCAGAAATTTGCCATCCACAGAAACAATACGTTCTTTAACCATTAGATGTAGGTGTGTGTAAGTGTAGCTCAAATAATTATTATAACAACATCCTACTATATTGAACATACTGGGTTTGTTATAAAATAAATTAATAAAATAGTTTAGGGGTTTGGAGAAGAAAAATAAAACAAAAGACCATTAGAGAAGTCTTTACCTTTAAATGGGGTAACTCCTCTTGGGTTGTACCAAAAGGGTTTCTTGAAGAGCTTTATTCCTAAGGTAAGGATTCTAGGATGAATATAGGTATGTGGAGAGATACAATGAGTAGAGCTTGGCTGAGCCAATGTCTTGAGAAGTGTGGGTAAGGAGGTAGATATGGGGGCCTTTTATAAGAGGAGAGGAGGGGCACTCTTGGAAAGTCACAAAATGTAACTTTATATTGAAATGTGTTTCGGATTTAAAAGGTCCCACATTGATATATTTCTAGCATAAGGTGATAAGGGTTCGACATATACTCATCCAATAGGTATTTGAAAAGTGTATGTCTTAGATTTTACATTATATTTTTATTTTATTTAAATCATTCATTAATGAGGTAATCGCTGCATCATCATGATGTCATAAATAATTTAATTTATTTAATGTCCAAAAATTATAAAAAAAATACTATTATGTAGGAAATATTTTTAGATTTCCAATGAATATTTATAGTCTAATATATCATTTATGTAGACAATATTAAAAATGTCTTACTCAGGTTATACATTCTTTGTTATATTTAACTTTCTTTAAAAAAAAGGTAAAAAGTCATTGTCACACAAAAGTGATTACATGGGGTCACTAAGTTTGGAACAAGGAATCCCATGGTCGGAAATGACACAATAAGTAGAATTAGGACACATGTTGGGGTCATTTGTTATTATTATGATATTATTTTATTATCCTTAACTACATGATTACTAATTAATCAAGATAATTAAAGATAATTACCATTGTAACTATTCATAATGTCCAAAAACAAAAGAGTCTTGATTACATAATTTTGACTTTATAATTCCAAATATATATTCCATTTTAAAAAATTACAAACACAGAAATTTCAATAATTAAATTAAAAATAATTCTCGTTGTTAAAACAAATAGTGGGTTTTTTAGAAACAATATCTATGAAAAGTTTGGCACTTGTTTATGCCCAATTCTAAAGTAAAATTAATTATAATGAACACCAATTGATTAAATGGTTAAAATATATTCTAATTAAACTTTAAAACCAATTAAAAAGATAATCTATCCATATAATTAAATTAGATGAAAAAGCAGTTTTGATGTAAAATGCAGTATTTTTCACTATTCATTAAAAAATGAACATTGTCAGAAAAATTCCAAAATTTTTTCCAAAGTAAATTTCAATGTCACAATCATAAAGAATAAGTTTATTTTGACAAACATATCTTATAAAATTGTCAAAATATAGATTTAAAAATGGTTCTCCATCAAAAGGTGGTAAAAAAATCGTTTAAAAATATTAGAGAATTCTATGCTTAGGATTGGATTTATTTTCATTTTAAGCCTCTAAAACACTATCTAATTCATAAATAGACATAGATAAGAATATCTATTATTCATTAATTACTTGTGATGTTAAAAATGGTAATTTAGAAATTAATTTTATGGAAGAGGAGATAGATGTAGATCATTAACATAACATAAAAAATATAAGTATATCAAATATATTGAACTTATTATACCAGTTTGGTTAAATATTCCTTAAAGGAGGAGAAGGAGTAGATAAAATAATAATGCTCTTGGATGAACATTGGGAAACATCCTTATGTTTACTCCAAAATCCATCTTATGATGGAGTTCTTCAATAAATTGGATTTTAGGATGATATTATGAATTTTTTCAACACTGTTTTGTATGTTTTATTCCAATAAAAAAGGGTAAAATGGTGTGATTAGAAGAGGATATCAAGTGGGATTCTATAACTGAGGTGAGTGAAAAACATGTAATTTTAGAAAAAAAGGTGTAGATAAATTTTTAGATAAAATGAAGCACCAAAATAGAATATTAAAGAGTCCTAGCAATTTTTCTTCTCTAAATAATTTAGGAACAAAATATTCAGTCATATATTTTTGGTAATTTTAATCCATATATGTTTAGTTTATCCCCGAAATAAATGAAATTTTACCATTACTATGGTAATTGAATTTTACTACTAAAATATTCATTTTGATAAAGGATTATGATGATCCTATGATATAATATAAATTATGATTATTAAAAACATTGAATCCAATATTTTAAATTTAATTCATTGAATTGGAAAAATATATTTTAAAATTAAAATTTTTGACATGATGAGAAAGTGGGTTTTCAAAGAGAGAATGATGAAAACATTACAATGTTATTATATAATATTTTTATAAGAAATTTAGTAGAAAAACATGAATTATATTTGTATATATATAATTGATATAATTTTAATTTAAAATAAATTTGTGATATAATTTATCTTTCTAAATAATTTAATTGAAATGACAGTTTTTCATTAAAATTCAGTATTTTTCATTAATAATTTGAAAATTAATATTCAAATAATGTAATAAAAAATTAACAATAATAAGATTTTGATATTATGAAAACATATGTAATATTTTTTTAAATAATGTTTTTGATGGTGTCATTTTTTTGTAAAACGAATGAGCCCAAAATGGTTACAAAACTAATTTCTTGAAAAATGTAGTTTTTAATGGGAAAATTGGAATTATTATTATAGCTTGTTTAGAAAAAAAACATAATATAAATGTCAATAATTTTACTGAATACATTATATATTAATATCTTCAAATTATTTTAAATAATTTATTTTTTTAATTGATTGAGGTAGAAAACGTTTTTTACATAAAACCAGTTTTTTAAAAAATATATTCCACTATTTTCAAATAATATTTATTAATATTTATAATTAATTGGATCCCAATGAATTAAATTTATATATGTGTTTAAACCATATATTTTCTTAGTTTATTTAATCATATCAAACCCAACATTAAAACATCTAGGTGATAACTACAATATTTAATAATAATAATTTAATTATATGTTTGGTTTTT
Source organism: Viscum album (assembly GCA_963277665.1). Taxonomy (NCBI): domain Eukaryota; kingdom Viridiplantae; phylum Streptophyta; class Magnoliopsida; order Santalales; family Viscaceae; genus Viscum; species Viscum album. The sequence goes on from OY728134.1 coordinate 427,198,861, forward strand.
CATAGCTCAATCATTGATGTAATGAAAGATAATCTTGGTGTTTCATATAACTAAATCCAAAAATTATGTTTCACGTAACAATAGATAAATATGTGTTGCATGTAACACAAGATAAACATATTGTTTTGTGTAATAGATTATATAGAAATTATTAAATTTATTTAAAAACCAATATTTCACATAACGATGTGGTGTTGTAGCAATATTCCCTTTTGTACCCCAAATATTATGTTGAAAATATCACAAAAATGAATTTTTATGGTAAATAATTTAAATAAGAAAATAATAAACCTAAGAAATGATTCTTTGGAAAGTAAAATGGTATAGTTTAATGATGAGATTTTTTGAATGATTATTGTATGAATTGTTGTAAGTGGCTCCTTTAATTACTGAAGAGGGAGGATATTTTTTAAAACCCATTACATTTGAAGCATAAAATTATAATATTAATGATTGAAGTAGTCCAAATGATATAAATAATGACTTTTAGATTATTATTGGCTCAAGAATGTTTCATCCAAGTTTTCTACACTTATTTTAATCATATTTTATGACATTCGTTATTATATTTTTTCTTTTACATTTTTATGAAGGCAACTAGTTTTTCCCATGTAACATATGATTCAATAAACATATAAAATAACCCCTATAAATTTTTTTTATATTCTGATACTAATTTTAATATAATTTAATTTATAATTAAGTGGTAATTAAATATTCTATAAATGCATTTCTTATATAGAAAAATTTTTTGTAGGAAAATGTTATTTTTGACATTAAGAGTTCATAATCGTAATTTGTTTAGATTCTAAATTGCATAAAAGATAAAACCATTAAATACAGTCTTCACAAATATTAAATTAATATTTGTAAAGGGATTAATTTTCATTATTATATAAATATTAGATATGATTAATAAAATAATTGATTGAAAATAATAGTTCTACTATTATCATGTTCATTACCATTGAAATTATTAAAAATAAATATATGAAAAATATAAATTTGTCATATTATATAATAAAACATGTGGATATAAAATATTTAATCTATTTGTTTGGATTTATTTTCTACAGGTGATAAGATCTATATTTTTTATATAATACAATAAATATATTTTAGATTAAAATGTTACATCTTATTAAAAAATGATAATCATTGTTTTATATATAAATTATTCTTATTATTAGAGATGAATAAATTTCCAAATAAAAATACATAAATTATACAAAATAGTTTTCAAAATACTAATTACTTATTATATTATGCCCGTTTAATAAAATGACTTGTTTTAAAAAAATAATAAATTTTAATTTCCATAAAAATCATTTTTTAAAAAATATCAAAAAATCAAGGTGGGAATAGTTTAAAATAATTATTCTATAATAATAAAATTTTAATCCAATTTATATGAAAAAATTATGAATTCAAATTTAACATTTAAAAATAGAATAAATCTATAATAAAATAAAATTAATCATTTTCATGAAGTGAAAAATGATAAAACATTTAAACTAAATCTAAAAATAAAGTTATTACATTTATTATTACATTATTATATCATGTTAATTTCTATTTAAATATCCCTATAAGATCTAAGTGTAATATCTATACATATGGTTTTCACTTATTGACGTCGGATGGGGTGAATCTATAAGCTTGGAACACATTCCAAATTTTATGGGCATGAATTTATCCCCAATATGATTTTTATATTAATGTAATCAGATTCTATTTTATTTATATTATAAATGATAAAACATAAGATAATATATCATATTTCTATTCCCATAATAATAATATTTGTATCAGATACATCCACCACATGGGGAAAATTCATTACTTTTTTTGCATAGATATTGTAATATTGTTACATCCATAAATGAAATATTATTTGGCCACTATATTATTGAGTAATATTTTAATAAATTTATTTTAATTTATTTAAAGATCACATTATTTATTTCATGTATGTGATCAATGATATCCAATGAATGTTTTATTAAAAAACTATTAGATAGTGAAATAGTTGGGCATTACATTCTACCCCATAGAAAAAAAATTCATTGGTATTTAAATTACTAATAAAAAAAGAAACTATTTAAGTATATCATTAATGTAATAATCACATTGTGATTGGTTTCTAAAAATGTGTTATAAATAGTATGTTGGTTATGTCTAATAAACTCATTCAATTTTTTATAATAGATGAATGACAATATGGGATTTATTACTAATAATTTCTAATATTCCAACCTCATGAATAAGTATTTTATTTCTTATAATAGAATTAAATTTTCAAATATATTATACTCATCATTTTATTTATATTTATTAATATAAAGATATTAAATGTGATATCATTATTCCAAAATACTATTTTTCCTCTATGAAGAGAGAATGCACCCATTTTGAAAATCATATCAAATTTATCAATCTGAAGGATAATATGGAATATATGATTCATAATGCAATTATCTTTTATTAATAATCAAATGAATTGTTTTTTATAGTTATGCCACAATGTGTTTTTATGTCAATAATTAATAGTTTTTGAAAAAAGGTATTCTAGAAGACATATTTAAATCCACAGTGACAAATAATTATATCTAGTTCAACATAATTATCACTGATCCACATAAATTTTGTCATTTCATACTAATTCCACCAATATCATGTTCTTTGTGGATTTTTGTTTATTTTCATGTTAATCCTTTGGATTAGTGAATGAGTTTCTATTATTCCAAAATTACTCAAATCTAAAACATCGAATTGATAATGCATCATTAAGAAGAATAATGTTTGTCCGCACCATCATTTTAACTGATCACATATTATTTTCACAATAATTATTTTATCAGTTCCCTATATTTCCACATATAAATCATCATCATGTTCCATTGAGATATTTCCCTTTGAATTTTTTTTTTGACACAATAGATAATGAATCAGATTTCCATCACCATCTTATTTAAATGAGCATCGATAAAACTCTATACATCTTATAATTTGAATTTTTGGAAACATAACTATGTACATATAGTGAACCATACATTTAATACATATATATTATATCATATTATATTAATAATCTTCACAGATCATTAAAATAAAACCTAAAACATATAAGTCTAATGACTTTTGTAATAATGAAATATAAATAACATGTTCATCATAATTCCCCATTATATTCATCAAAATAATAACCATTCATGTGTTTATAATTTTTATAATAATTCTTCATAACCATGGATATAGAAACATATTAAAGGGTGAAGATAGATTATTAATAAGTTCAAAAAGGTGATATGAATAGTGACATAAGTTTAAGAGTAAGATAACATGAGATTTAATGTTTCAGGCCACACCATATATATAATATATAATAATCATAATTCATGGAATAAATCATAGAGTTTAGAAGACATGAATCATAATATATCAGTGAAAATGTTCTATTAAATCATAACATAAGAATAAAACATTGAGATGGGGAATAAATATAAGAATGGAAAATCAAATCCATATATTCCAAGTATTATTTAAAAGTGTAAAAAATTGATTGGTTTCATTCCCTAACCATAATATTAGCTATAGTTCAGTATCATGACGTTTACAACTATATAACTTATATGAGATATATATATATATATTAATGTAAAAATACCATACAACTATAATTATTGAAAAACATATCTATTAATGTGCATAATATTATACAATAATATTTATTGAAATACATATATATTAATGTGGATAATAATACAGACATGTATTAAAATATATTTTATAAATATTTTTATAAATTATATTTATTTTATTATTAATTATATATTTTTATAAATTTTATTTCATATAAAATTATATAAATATTTGTATAAATTTTATTTCTTATGTAATATTTGTCTAAGTTGTATTTATTGTAATATTAATTACATATAATGTAATATAATTTATAAAAATAAATACATATTAATTTTCAGAATAAAAAATATATGTATTGAAAAACATTATATAAATATATTTTTAATGGTATTATATAAATATATTAAATAATTATTTATATATTTTATATTAGTTAATATGTACATAGTATATAAATACGTATTTATTTATATAAATAATTTTCATAAATATACTTATAAACACTTAAATAAATTTTTATATACAGAACATGAATCAAATTATAAAATATATAATTATATGTATATAAATATACATAAAAAATATATAGTTTATATAAACATATTATAATATACATACATAAATATATAATATAAAAATGTTTATATTAATTAAAATAATTATATATGTGTTTAAATATTTATTGAAAAAAATGTTATTTTAAAAGGATTTGTAATATATATAAATACAATGATGTGAAAATATGACAACACAATCTAATTTCTATGGTGGAATAGGCTCTGAGAGTTTTTACAGGACGTCCCGGCATCAAATCCCGCCGGTGTGAAAACATTAAAACATATGGAGGTGTGTGGGTTCATGGGTGAAAGGGAGAGGGGGATGAAGGATCTTCTAAAATACAAGAACTAAAGGGGCCACGCTCGAGGGAATGGTTTAGAAATTAGACAATAGGTAGCATGGTGGGGTTGTGAATGTGGGAGGTAAGGTCGTGAACTGGAGGGGTGGGGGAGGCTGGGTTTCATGAACATGAATGATGGGAAATTGGAGAGGCACAAGTTTTTCAAAAAAAATATTTTTTGAGCCTATAATATTGTTAATATGGAAGGGGTTTTAACCCAATATAATTATGTATTAAATAGAGGTTGTTATTATCGCTCACACAACATAACTAGTGGCGGCTTCAAACCACAATTAGTTTGATCAATTATTTAGAGAGGTTTAAAACCCTCTCTAAACAATGATTCTGTTGTGACATTAGAGGGTGTTTTAACAGCCTCTAAATGATCCAAAACTAAAAAATACACTAATTTACTGGAGGTTCCACATATCCTTCTCTATTAATTGTAGGTGATCACGTTTGTGGTGGTTCCTCATAACCACCGCTAATGTATTTAGAAACGGTTATAACTAGTTATAAACTAAAAAATAAGCATTTATAATCATGCACTGTTTTAGTGCGGAGATTTTCCAACTTCATCCAAATACCCATTTAGAAGGCCAAATATAAGGAAATTGAGTTCTCAAAAAAAATTCATTAAAATTCAATTTAATAAAAATTAAAAAATTTCATTTAAATAAAAAATTTGAAATAAAAAAAAAGAAATTTTAGATTTGTATAAATTTGGTATCAATATGGAAACACATACCTTTTTGTAAGGGAAGCACAAATTGTACGACGTACCCACCAACAAGAACAAAGGAACATAAGATCTAGGAACTCAAACTCAGAACAAGGCATTACAACATAGTTTTTATATACATAAATTAATATATGATCTATCAAACCCCAAATAGGAAAATAGAAAGAGATGGAGAGACGTGGAGAACACAAACTTGGTAAGTTGCACCATAGTCACAATAATGACCAAATATTGAATGGACCTAGATGAAAGGGTTTGAGGGCTCCAATGTTTCATAGGATAACCTATGGGGCCGATGGAATAAAATTATTAAAAGGATGAAAATAATATTTTCTTTGGAGATATATGTTTAAAAACAATACTCAGGGTTTTACATGATGTTTAACCCAATTTCACTTTATGTAATTTTTATATCTCATATTCGACAAAAAACCCGTCACGCCATGCTAAAAATAAAATATTAAAATTTTAAGGAATTACATCATTTGTACCCATATTACATAGTGTGGAAATCCCCATAAAGAAGAAAACAAGTCCGACTAATGCTGAGAATCCAACAAATATATGACTTCTACATTATAGGTATCCTCCCAATTCAATATTGTCCCTATACAGGCCTAGGGTGTGCGCCGCCCTCCTACTCAAGCTCTGTCTCCGACTTCTCATCCTACCATCCTCTTGAGAGACACATATTCATTCCACCTCTCTCGTAGGACCAACCAACATCACCTTCTTTGCTCGTCATAGGGTTTCTATGCTTCCCAGGCTTCCCCCTTGCACAAAGTTTGACGACCTGCATCTCATTTCCCCAAATACCGCCATCCGCCACCAGTTTTCCCTATCCTGGATTGTGCTTGGATATTCCTCGCGTGATGCGGCAGCTCTGGTTACCACTGATGCCGAGATCTCTTTACGGTGAGTGGCTTTACTCTGACAGATTCAGTGTTCCCAACGCAGCAGGGATCCCAACGCTGATTCCTATCCTCCCTGATTTGTACTTCCCACGATGTCGACAACACCTCTAGATCCCACTGCTTCATAGACAACCATCCCATTTTCACATCAAGTATTTGTCCTCTAATCATAGAATCATCACCCAACGTGTTTTTGGGAAGCCATGATGCAGATCATTAGCAGGTGCATACACAATAGATGGAGGGTTGACCTGAGATCGGTTTGTGATGATGATAACTATTTCCAAGGTTTACATTTCTCAATTATTTTACATTTTATAGGTTTAATCTTAATTTTTTTAATGCTTCATCACCCTTGACTCCAATTTTGTTGGGTTCGATGGATCCCATGAGGTTTTTGATGGACTTGGTGACCTTGATGAATATTGAAATTTTTCGATGATTCTTGGTTTCTTTGTCCATGGTGGCTCAGCAGTCTCTTGGTTTCTCATTGTGGGGCTATGTCGATGAAGCCTTCACCATCGGTCATTCTCATTTGAAGTATACAATGAATGTTTTCTTCTAGCTTTCTATTTTCTTTGTTCAGTTCATGTTTGTTTGGTTTGTTTTGGCTCGTGTTTGCAATGATGGGTCCCTTTGAACACATTTTCTTTTTTTTTTGGTTGGTCTATTTTGGGTCTACAATGTTCCCATTCTATCTATGTCTCATTGTGATGGCTTGTTGGTTATCACATAGCCTCAATGTGATTTTGTACTTGTGGGTTCTCACTTATCCAAGAAGTGTTTTTAAAAAAATCAAAAAAATAGATTTTCAGTCATATTGGTAACATGATGACATAACCACCCCACTATAAAAATGTTTTGTCCCTAGAAAGCCAATGAAGAACCTTTCATTCCAAAAAGATGAGGCCACTACTCTATCAATAGTTCCATGTATTCCCACTTCTCATGAAAATTCAAACTGTGATTCCATAGAACATGAACCAATGGTATCTTCATCCAATGGAATACCATGGTTTCTGAATCATCAATCATGTCTGACCATTTAGTCAAAGATAAATCAGGTTCAATTTCAAGATCACTATATATCAAAATTGTTAGAGGGATCATAAAGATACTTCTTTATATGAGTTACTTGGAACATGATATATATTGATGTTAGTTATGGTTGGATTTCTACACCATAATAAACCCACCTTTCCTTGTGAAAAATCCTTGACAGGTCACAAAAAATGAGGAGAAATATTCCCTTTCTTCCCAAATCGCCGATGAACCAACAAGGGTTAAAAATTCAATAACACATGTTCACCAATTGATAATTCCAATGGTCTACATTGATGATCACCATTTGATTTATATCAACTCTATGACACCAACATTACATGACAAATAAACTAAATCATTTTGGTGGACTCTTCAACCAAACTTGGTCCAAACAAGGAACATTCACCAACCTTTGACAACATGATGGAGATCTAAAAGGATATCTATAAAAGGCCTCATAAAGAGCCATTTTAATCAGGGAGTGGTAAATACTATTATAAGAAAACTCAACCATCACCAAGTGATCATCCCAAGCCCTTTTAATGTAGAGAAAACAATACATAGGAATATCCTCAGGGATCAATATAGATATTCTTTTCTATACATCCGACCATTGATGGTATGCTATACTCAAATAGATTTGAGTTCCCAAATTCCTCTTGAAGGCCTCTCCATAAATGATAAGTGAATTGAGGATCCCTATCAGATACTATAGTAGATGGAACTCTGTATAGGCAAACAATCACACATAGAGATTTCCCAAATCCTCATCTTTGTTTGTATCTTGAAGGAGTATTAAGTGATGCATTTTAGTTAGCTAATCGATCAAAAACCAACTTGTATTATTCTTGATCTCAATACTTGGAGACCCAACCAAAAATTCCACATATATAAAATCCCACATCCAAGTAGTTGATGGACGTGGATGAAGTAAACTCAAAAGTTTCTTGTGCCCATCCTTCAAATACTAGAATGTTTATAAATGAGAGAAAAACTCATAAATGGCATGACTCATACCTGATCCCCATAATAGCTACAAAAATTCATAGAACAACTCAGTGGTTTTTGGGTTAATAGCCTATTTGGAGTTATGGAAATATCTGATCACAAAAAATAATAGAACAATATAATGATTCCAATAGAATATAATTCCCTCCTTGGAGAAAGGCCATTGGGAGAAATTCTCCCCACCATTAAGATAATTTCTAATGCTACATAACTCATCATCAAGATTATGATCCTGAAGAATATTTTCAAGAAGAGTGGATGTCAAATAAACACTATCCAAGGAATCCTCCTCACCTAATTCCTTTAATCCAATATGAAATTGTGAAAATAGAGTAATAAAGTTCCACTCTTTCCATGAGTCTTTCAATACCTAGTTTGTAAATTTTTTTAGTCAAAACATTTGAAACAAAATTTCCTTTTCTCAGGGTATATGCAATGTCGAAATAAAAATACATTAAGAATTCCACCAAATGCCACTATCGTATATTAAATTATTTTTGGTAGATGATGTAACAATTGATTTGCGGTATGAATACATTGTAAAACTTTATTTGTAAAGGTAATGTCTTTAACTCTTAAGTGCATGCATCAATGTAGAGTTTTCATGTTTATTTTTCAAATAATTCCTCTCATGTGGTATATGCTATCGAGATCTATAGGCAATATCATGACCCGTCCCCAGGGGCTCGTATCATGACTACCCCAAGCCAGCCTTCCATAGGCCAAGGGCTGGCGACTAGCACCAAAGGTGCAATTCCCTAAAACTGGGAAGACATTCCCTTTATAAATCATAAACACATAGAACCAGAGTACAACTAGAAGAAAACACTATGTAAATGATGAATAACAAGTGTAATGAAAAGTAAAAGGGGCCAGAAATACAAGCCGAACTGTAAAGTACAAGGAAAAGACAAAACAAGTACAACTAAAAGAAAAATAGTTGGATGGTGTCTAACAGCTCCTGGATTGTCCTCTTGGGATCATACATGAAGGGTAGGTAAAGATGGACTCAACAACACTCCTCGTCCATTAGAATCCACCATGTACCGATACGTCATACGGTCCTCCTCCGGGCACCATCCAGTCCTGTCGCTCTCAGCCTCCGTCAATGCTATCCGTCGTCTGCATCCAACACAACGAGGTGCGGGCATAGCCTGTGCAGGGGTGAGTATTACGATACTCAGTAGGGACCCCAAGACCCTCAAGGTCTCACAAAATACAACAAGTATAAACCACAAAGTAAAATTTCAATGGATAACCATTACTTAGGTATATGTCCATACATATACCTAAGTTATCAGGTAACCCATCTCAATCATAAGGAAAACAAAAAGGTCCTTGACTCAACTCAAACTAGTATTTTCATTATCAAAACCATGGCTGATATAGAACTCTTCCTTTTTTGAGTACAGTGGCCTTGTCATGACTCCGAGATGCAACTCACTAACCTTATACTGCTGAGGTAATTCTCCTGTCGAGTACCGCAGGTCTGCTGCCAAACCAGGTGCTCCATCCGCTATGGGTGGTCCGCCAAACCCGGCACTCCCCCTAATAGCCTATAGAGGTACTCCTCCTATCAAGTACCGTGGGTCTACTGCCAAACCGGGTGCTCCGTCCGCTGTGGGTCTGCTTCCAAACTGGCCACTCCGTCCACTGGGCTAGTCAAATCACTCTGAGTCAAATCGATCAAGCAATTTTCAGGTCTACAGCTACTAGGTCTCTGCACTCCATTTGCTCATCTACGGGATTTTCCACTCCACGAGCTACTAGACGATACTCCAAGTTTCATGAGGTCTCACGTGGAAGTATATCAAAGGACCACCACGTCATAGGGGTCTCAATGAAACAAACGGGGTGTCAATCGGATGCCCGGTCTGTGAGTTATTATCCTTTTAGTCCCACGTGCCAGTTAGATTCGAGTACAAACCAACCTGACCATGACTCAACTATACCCCAAACTCTAGTGGGGTATACTCAAAGGGACGAATATGCTCCATGAATACCGACGCCACTGACGGTTCATCAAACGGACTTCCGGTGCCAAAGATATGGCCCAAGAAAGGAAATGGGTCAGTAATGGGCATGGGTCCGGTCCGACCCGGTCTGGGTCGACCCGGACAGACTTGCTGGGTCTGACCTGGCCCATTTGGCATGTCAGCCCGCTATGTTTTGACCCGATCCTCTAGGTCTGGCCCAGCGGACCGCGAGATTGTTTTGACACGATAGTCTCCACGTAGGCGGCTCAGTAACTTGGTCCGAATGGCCGGGCCGGTTCGGCCAGCGACACCGCGGGGGCACCGCAGGAAAACCGGGAAGGCGGGAAGTGCGCCTGCAGGGGTCGTGGGGTGTTGGGCAGTGCACCAGTAGGGGTGCGGGGCAGTGCTCCGGTAGGGGAGCGGGGTGTCGGGAGCGCGCCAGTAGGGGCGCGGGGCGTTGCAGGGGCAGTGTGGTTAACGGAGGCCACGGGTAGCGCGAACTTTATTCGCCACCTTCTTCACTATCTCCCATTTTCCACATAAAATTACACCACAATGAAATCAACGGAGTGTTTCATGCCATTTGGGGTTGGCCCGAAATCTCCGCGTTTATGGTGATAATAATTTGGTGTAAAAAATCCAAAAATAGAAAGCCAGAGAATGAGAATAAAACAAACAGAAATTCTCCCGTACCATTGATTCAACGGTATTCGTTTGTTTACGAAGTCCCGAGAAGTGGACGTCGTTTCGTTGACGTTGGGAAGAGGTGACGTCGTCATTGGTGATATTCTTCACGGGCGGCGGTTCCCCTTCCTTGCCTCGATTGAAGAAGGAAGAAGACGACACTTGTCATTCATCTGTGGAGATGGGCGTTCATTGCATTCTTTGTTAAGTGGATGAAGTCCTCTCAATTCTCCCAAAGCTCCTAAATCAATTTCCCCCCAGAAAATGTTTATGCCAACCCTCCACCACGTTAATACAACACATATAATAATGTTGTCATATTGAATTCAAAAAGATTCAAAAAGTGCAGATTAATTGAAGAAGACAACCCACTTAATTAATGAGGGTGGAGGCTCTAAAATTAATGGGGGAGAAGGTGGAGAGTTTCACCAAATTAATTTGGGGGGGAAAGGGGTTAAAGGGAGTTAGAGAAGTCGGGTGGGCCCCACCAAATAATCCTCCCAAGGGGTTATTTGCAGGTGGGTACCACCACCATAACATCTTCCCATGGGGTTATGTTTCGGGCTGGCCGCGGGAACACTGGGCAGGTGGCCAGCGCACCAGAAAGGGGTTGTGGGGCGCTGGGTAGCGCATCGGCAGGGGCGCGGGGCACCGCGGGGGTGATGCAGTTCACGGAGGCCGCGGGTAGCATGGCCTTTGTTCACCATCTTCATCGTCGTTGCCTTTTTTCCGCTTCAAATTACACCACAATGAAATCGATGGAGAGTGTCGGGCTGTGTGAGGTTGGCCTCAACTCTATGTGTTTATGGTGTTAAAAATTTGGTGTTCACAATCAAAAAATAGAACGCTGGAGAATGAGAGTAAAACCAACACAAATACCCCTACCTTGGATTCGTCGGTAGTCATTCATTGATGAAGTTGCAGGAAGTGGACGTCGTCTCGTTGATGTCGGGAGGAGGTGACGTCTCCATTGATGATGTTCTTCGTGGGTGGCGGTTCCCCTTCTTTCCCTCCATCGAAGAAGGATTAAGACGACACTCTTCGTTATTCGGTGGAGACGGGTGATCATCGCATTCTTCGTTGAGAGGATTAAGTCCTCTCAATTCTCCCAAAGCTCCTCTTTCAATGTTCTCTCAGCAAAGGTTTATGCCAACCCTCCACCACGTTAATACAACACATATTATAATTTTGGCATATTGAATTCAAAAAGATTCAAAAAGTTCAGATTAATTAAATAATACAACCCACATAATTAATGAGTGTGGAGGCTCAAAAATTAATGGGGGAGAAGGTGGAGAGTTTCACCAAATTAATTTGGGGGTTCAAGGAGTTAAAGGGAGTTAGAGAAGTCGGGTAGGCCCCACCAAATAATCCTTCCAAGGGGTTATGTACAGGTGGGCCCCACCACCATAACATCTTCCCAAGGGGTTATGTGCGGGTGTGCCCCACCACCATAACCTCTCATGGGAGGTTATGGTGTGGTGGCCCCAACCACTAACTTCCCATTAGAGGTTCTAACCACCACTAATAAAATAAAGTTATTACATTATTTAATTTAATTTTATTTAAAACCCGCAAAAACAATCTTCTGCTCTAGTTAAAACACAACTGTGGTGAAGGTCTCACTAGGCAATTACCGACTCCGCGAGTTCAACGGTTCCTTCATATATCAGTTCCGAGCCTCGATTCAAAAGTTATAAAATCTCGAACATACGTTTACTGAACGTACCCAAAAAAATGTTCATAAAATTATTATCAGTCACCCTCGACTCACAATGGTCAAGGTTAGGCTCTACCTAGGTGAAACACGCACCAACGACCCCAACGATACTCTTTGATTTTTAATCTGAATCACTATTTTGAAGATATGAATTTTACAATAAAATAATTGTCACTTAATTATTTTATTTGTAGCGAAAAACTAGCTTTTTATGGTGGCCCGTGCTGGCCAATGTTAGTATCTGCTAAAACAAAGCATGCCCTTATGAGTTTAGTGGTGGTATCAGATTTTTAATCCGAGCTACCATTTGTGAGTTATAAGCATTTAAAAAATAAAATAATTTATTTAATTATTTTATTTACGGTTATGTCATTTTTGGTATTTTTCACAGGAGGCCCGCGCTGACTAAGATTAAGTCACGCCTAGGGTAAACCCACCATCCTGAGCGAAATGGTGCCCTCAGATTTTTGATCTGAGTAACTGTTTATGATTTATTCCACTTTTTCAGAAAAACTGCTTATGCACATTAATTTAGCTTAACAGAAACTCTAGAAAATGATTTCGGGCACACCGTGACTCGGAATCATGCATTGTTAGAAACTGTGGACTCGTAAAATTTCCATGTATTTAAGAAAAAAAATTCTATAGAATTTATGGGTCTTTAAATTCTCCCCACCTCAGGGATTTACGTCCCCGTAATCTACAACTCGATATAAGGGAACAAATGGGGGTACTGAGCACGCATATGAGCCTCCCGCTCCCATGTGCTCTCCTGGAGGTTCCCGTTCTGCCAAAAAATGTGAACCATAGGTATCAACTGTCAATGTAGAATATGATCCTATCGATCCTCAATCTCCATTGAAACCTCTGTGAAAGTCGCCCCATCATCGATGTCCATCTCTCCATGGTCGATGATGTGGAAAGGGTCGTGCACGTATCTTCTCAGCTGAGATATGTGGAAGACGTCGTGTACCTGGTGCAACTGAGGTGGAAGAGCTAAGTGGTAAGCCACCTCACCTACTCTGCTGAGGACCTCGAATAGTCTGACGAATCGCAGAGATAACTTGCTGCCTTGGCCAAATCTCCATAGACCTCATCGAGGTGAGACCCGTAGAATGACGTGGTCCCCATTCTCGAACTACAGAGTTATCTGTCTCCTGACAGAAAAAGACTTCTGTCTACTCTGTGCAGTCTTCATCTGCTTCTGGATTATCTGCACCTCCATTGTGGTAGCTCATACCATCTCTGGTCGGTAAAAAGTGGGCTGACTTGGTGAGTCAGTCGACGATCACCCAAATGGAGTCATGTCCCCTAGATGTGAGTGGAAGACCCATCCCAAATTCCATGGATATCTCATCCCTCTTCCACTTTGGGACCTCTAAAGGCTGAACCAAGCCCACTGGTACCTGATGTTCCGACTTCACTTTTCTGACTAGTGAGGCATCGAGAAACAGACTCTGCTACTGCCTTCTTCATACCTGGACACCGGTGCTATCGTTGAAGGTTCTGGTACATCTCCGCCATTCCGGGATATACCTCTAGAAGGGGATGTGTGGAACTCCCTCAACACCTCCTCATGAAGTACAGCTAGTACCATGGTACGTCCTCTAAAGAGGATGACGTGCTCCACACCTTCAGAAAATCCATCAGGTGCCTGCCCTATGGATATCTAATCATGTTGTGTCTCATAGTCAGTGTCCTCATGCTGCACCTCCCAGACTCGCTAAAGCAGTGGGGGAGTGACTGAAAGATAATATAGATAGGATACTCCATCCCTATCCACAAAGGATATCTGCATGGCATCCAACTGCTCGGTCGCCTCTCCTAGCAGCTGAAAGCCTGATATCCTGCTGTGCTCATCTCCTACTATTTTCCCCTTCCCAGGAGTATAGACTATCTCGAATTCATATTCCAGGAGGAACTTAAGCCATTGACACTATCTCAGATTCAAGTACTTCTGAGAGAATACACACCTGAGGCCTCATCGCTCGGCATGCTGTCAGTACGTACAACTCTCGGGGCTCTAGCTGGTCGTCCGCAGGGATGCATCCTGAAAGAAACAGATGCGACACAGTCAAAAGACTGTACCTAGTGAGATGACGTTGTTTGAGCTGACTTAGAGAAAACTTTTGAAACACACACGCAATCATTTTTTTCGTGCACTGAGTTGGAAATCAGGAGTCAGGGTCCTGGTGTATTGATATGTCGGCCGCCGCACCAACACTGGACACCCTGAACTGAAAATCATACTTAGCACCCTTGACATTATTGTTTCATAGAAAAGAATGACTAGAGTCCTATGTTATATGATAGATCAGACTCCTTTGATACCAATTTTCCAGGAACCGTCCCTCGGGGCCCGTATCGTGACTACCCTAAGCCCACCTTCCATAGGCCAAGGGCTGGTGACTAGCACCAAAGGTATAATTCCCTAAAACATAGAAGGGATTTCATTTATAAATCTTAAACACAGACAACCAGAGAAAAAGTGGAAAAAAAACTAAGTAAAAGATGAATAACAAGTGAACTGAAAAGTAAAAGGGGTCCGGAAATAGAAGCCCAACTGTAAATTACAAGGAAAATAACAAACATGTACAACTTAAAGAAAAACTGCTGGAAGGTGTCTAGAAGCTACTGGATCGTCCTCCGGGGCTCCTACTAGTGCAGGGGTGAGTATAATGATACTCAATAGGGACCCCGAGACCCTCAAGGTCTCACAAAATCAACCAAGGATAAAAAACAAAGTAATATTTCAATGGATAACCATTACATAGGTATATGCCCATACATATACCTAGGCTATCATGTAACCCTTCTCAATCATGATGAAAACCCAAAGGTCATTGACTCAGCTCGAACCATGATTTACATTATTAAAACCACAACTGTTGGAGAACTCCTCCTCTATCGAGTAAAGTGGTGCTATCATGACTCTGAGGCACTACTCACTATCCTTAGACTGTTGAGGTACTCCTCCTGTTGAGTACCGCAGGTCTGCTGCCAAACCGGGTGCTCCGTCCGCTGTGGGGCAACAGCTATCCCAGGTGCTCCCCCTAATAGCCTACATAGGTACTCCTCCTACCGAGTACCATGGGTCTGCTACCAAAATGGGTGCTCTGTCTTCCATGGGTTTGCTGCCAAACCGGGTGCTCAGTCCACTAGGCTAGTCAAATCACTCTCAGTCAAATCGGTCCAGCAGTTGTCAGGTCTACTGCTACTAGGTCTCTGTAATCCGTCTCCTCGTCTCCAAAAGGTTCTTCTCGATGAGTTACTGCTCGATACCCCAAGTGTCACGAGGTCTCATGTGGAAGTATCTCAAATTACCGCCACGTCATAGGGGTATTAACGCAATAGACGATGCGTCAATCAGACGCCCGGTCTGTGAGTTATTAGCCTTCTAGTCCCGGGGGCCGGGTTGGATTCGTGTACGAACCAACCTGACCATGACTCAACTATACTTCGAAATCCTATGGGGTATACTCAAAGGGACGGATATGCTCCAAGAATACCAGCGCCACTGACGGTTCATCAAACGAACGTCTGGTGCCAATGATATGGCCCAAGAAGGTAATAGGTCAGTTATGGGCCCAGGTCCGGCCCGACCCGGTCGGACCGACTCGGCCCAACCCTGTCTCGGCCGACTCGGTCTGGGTCGACCCGGCCATACTTTATGGGTCTGACTCAGCCCATTGGGTGGGTCAGGCCACTATGTTTTGACCCAGTTCACTGGGCCCGACCGAGCGGACCACGAGGGCGGTTCAACCCGATAGTCACCACCTAGGCGGCTCGATAACTTAGCCCGGAAGTCCGGGACGGTTCTGCCAATGGCACCAAAGGGGCGCTACGGGGTGGGGGGGGGGGCTGGCTGGACTTTGATCAGGCCGCGGGAACATCGGGCAGGCATGCAGTGCGCCGGCAGGGGGGCGCAGGGCACCGGCGAGGGCGCAGGGTGCCGACAGGGGCGCAGGGTGCCGGGAGCGCGCCGATAGGGGCGCGGGGCACGAAGTGCACGCCAGTAAGGGCCCGGGGCACCGAGAGCGCGCCGACAGGGGCTCGGGCTACTGAGAGTGTGCCGGGGCACCTCGTGGGTGGCACATTTCACGGAGTCCGCGGGTAGCACAACCTTTGTTCTCCTTCTTCGTCACCGTCACCTATTTTCCGCTTCGATGTTCACCACATAGAAATTGACGGAGAGTGTCGGGCCATATGAGGTTTTCCCAATCTCTCTGCGTTTATGTTGATAACAATTGGGTGTTCACAATCCAAAAATATAACGCCAGAGAACGAGAATAAAAACAACACAAACCCCCCTACCGTTGATTCTCCTGTAGTCGTTCGTTGATGAAGTCACATGTAGTTGACGTCATCTCGTTGATGTCGGGAGGAGGTGACATCGTTGTTGGCGATGCTCTTCGTAGGACACAGTTCCCCTTCATTGCCTTGTTTGACGAAGGAAGAAGACGACACTCTTCGTTCTTCGGTGGAGATGGTCGTTCTTCATGTTCTTCGTGAAGAGGATGAAGTCCTCTCAATTCTCCCAAAGCTCCTCTCTCAATGTTCTCCCATCTATGGTTTATGCCAACCCACAACCATGTTAATACAACACATATTATAATGTTGGCATACTGAATTCAAAAAGATTCAAAATTTTGAGATTAATTAAAGAAGACAACCCACTTAATTAATGAGGGTGGAGGATCAAAATTTAATGGGGGAGAAAGTGGAGAGTTTCACCAAATTAATTTGGGTGTTCAAGGGGTTAAATGGAGTTAGAGAAGTGGGGTGGGCCCCACCCAATAATCCTCCCAAGGGGTTATGTGTGGGTGGGCCCCACCACCATAACATCTTCAAAAGGGGTTATGTGAGGGTTGGACCCACCACCATAACCTCTCATGGAAGGTTATTGTGTGGTGGCCCTCACCACTAACTTCCCATTGGAGGTTATATCCGCCACTAATAAAATAAAATTATTAGTTTATTTAATTTAATTTAATTTAAAACCCCTGAAAACTATCTTCCGCTCTTGTTAAAATGCAACTGCAGTGAAGATCTCACTAGGAAATTACTGACGTTGCGAGTTCAATGGTGACCTCGGATTTCAGTTCCTAGCATCGATTCAAAAGTTAAGAAATCTCGAACATACATTTACTGAACGTACCAGAAAAAAAGTTGGGAAAAATTATTATCAGTCACCCTTGACTTGAACCGGTCGAGGTTAGGCTCTGGCTAGGTGAAAAACACCCTAACGAACCAAACAGTACTCTCAGATTTTTAATCCAACTCACCGTTTAGAAGTTAAGAATTTTACAATAAAATAATTTTCACTTAATTATTTCATTTGTGGCAAAAAACTAACCTTTTTTGGTGGCCCGCACTAGCCAAAGTTAGTATCTTCTTAAATAAATCATTCCCTCACGAGTTTAGTAGTGGTATCATATTATTAATCCGATCTACCGTTTGTGAGTTATAAGCATTTGAAAAAAATATAATTTATTTAATTATTTTATTTACGGTTATGCCATTTTGGGATTTTTCACAGGAGGCCCGTGCCGACTAAACAGAAGTCATGACGAGGGTAAACCCGCCATCCTGACCGCAACAGTGCCCTCAGATTTATGATCCGAGTAAATGTTTAAGAGTTATTCAACTTTTCCAAGAAAACTGCTTATGCGCGTTAATTTATGCTTAACAAGAACTTCAAAAAATGATTCCGGGCACACCGGGCCTCGGAATCATGCACTGTCAGAAAACTACAGACTTGTAAAATTCCCATGTATTTAATAAAAAATTTTCCGCGGAATTTCTGGGTCTTTACAGGAAATGAAATGTTCATCTTGCATAATAATGCCACAAAAACCTAACCCTGATCTATCAAAGAAGACCAAATAGCCCTACCCAGCCTCTGAAAGATTCAATATTATCATAGTAGTAAAAATATGTTTCAACGCAAAAAAAAAAAAGAATTCAATCATCTTTTATCCCAAAAAAACTCTACTCCCTTCCAAGTTAGTGCAGTCCTTGAAGAATACATATTTGAGATGTCCTTAACCAACCTACGATAAAAACCACATAGACCCAATAAGATCTTGATCTTAAAATAAATCTATGGGTTTTCCCTTGTCATGATAGCCCTTATCCTCTAAGTATCAATTGAGATTCCATGTTACTATACCACCTGTCCTAAGAATTTACCTTTATAAATCCATAAGTTTAACTTCAAAACCTTTGCTTAAATTTTGGTGTATTCTCAGTAATCTCAAAATATTTCTTAGGTGATACACATGATCCTACTTAGATTAATATTAGTAAAGGATTTCATCTATGAAATATTCCATGAAGTTATCCAGATACTTGTTGAAAATCATGTTCATTAAAACCATAATGATAGTAGGGGAATTGGTTAAACCAAATGACGTAAAAAGGTAATCATTATGACTATACCTACTTTGAAATGATGTTTTAAAAATTTAAGATTCTTTTATTCTCAATGGACGGTAACCATAGAGATGATCGATCATAGTGAATCACTTTTCCCTTTTTAACTTATAAAACGTATATTTAATCCAAGGAAATAAATATTTTTTCTTCTCTATAACTCGATTGAGCTTTCGGTAATCAAGAGATAAAAAAAATAAACCATCATCATTCTTAGAAAATAGAACCAGTTTTGCCCAAGGTTGAACACTCTGAAATATAAAGCCTTTCTCTAAAGGATCATATACCTAAGACATCATCTCATTCACTTCTTCTGGTTCCATGGAGTAAGAGGGAATTGAAACTAGTTGCTTATTAGAAATTAATTCAATGGTAATACCATCCTCCCTAAATGGTGTAAAACCATATAAGTCACAAATAAGCACATTGGGAAATCAATAAAAACTAGAGGGAGATCATCATTCATTTAGTCCCACTATATATAAAAAGAAAAAATGATATTAATTTCCCCAAATCTAGATAAGATGGTTCAGATTTGATCGACATTAGGTCCCATTTTCCTTAAAATAGAAGAGATATAACACTTGGTGTAGTAAATTATACCCATAAAATATAATAATGAATTTGGGATTTATTAAAAATGATATAATCCATTAAAAAAATGACATAAAGCCATTTCATTTTGTGAACTATAAAATTCTACGCATGCGTGACATCTTAAAAATAGAATTCACAAGGGGGATTATGGATAATCTTATTTATCTTCAAATCAAGGGGTGTAGTAATATCTATTACATGGTATAAATACTCTATAATAATATTTAGAATAAAAAATATGGGTTGAAATAAATGAATGATATAAACCAGTATCAAATAGAGAAGTCACTAATTATGAAGCTATAATAATGTTACCTCTCACAAACACATGACATTTTTCTGTATCCTATAGAGACTCTTCCACTACATGAAGTATCTTTATCTATATTTTTGATACCATAACTATTTCATATTCGAAAAATCTGATTGAAACATAGTTTTAAGAAGAGTTTATGATCCCATTCCACTATAAGAAATATAATTGATATGAAATAATCTCTATATGTGAACTAAATGTATGAAGGAGAAATAATTATTCGGTGACTTAGTGAAAACCCTTATTGAATTTCCTAGATTTAGACACAGGTATAAAATAAAAGAACTTCCTCTTGGAACAGTAGGTGGTCTTGAATGAACATGTTTACGAGAACTCCCTCAGGAATCATCACCCTTCCGCTTTCTTTTGATGGAACTCACGCTACTACTAGTAGAGAAAGAAACACCCTAAAAACCTTACATGCTAGCCAGGTCCATCTTAAACATTATAAATCTATAATTTATATAAATATAAGAAAAAAACTTCACCAAGAAAACTTGAGAGAAAATATCCTATCAATGTCCAAACATGAACCTTTGAGCCTTCATCTTCTTGTTTGAAAAAATATGAGGTGGAAAATGGATGTGTTTCGAAAAATGTATTATATACTCTATGATAGCCTTCTCAGTGTTCTCAAGCTTGAAAAAAATATATAACCATGGATAACAATATCAAATCATGATAGAATTGGTCAATAAAAAGGACCTTGATATGCTTCCACTCTAATACACCATTCTTTTACATCCTTACCAAAGTCTACCACTATCTCTCTCATTGTCCATGTATCATGAAGATGAAACACAAAACATTGATTTAATCAGGTGTGTCCAAGAACACAAAATATCATTCTATATTTCTCAACCATTAATCCTCCTCTTGATTATAACATAGGAAAAATTATGCTGGATTCTGATAATGCAACTCTCAATAAATAACTATGAGAATTTTCAACTGAGGTTACATAGTTAGAGCCTGAATATGAAATGGACGTGGTTCCTATCTGAGAGATTGGATAGTGCATACAATTACCTCAACCAAATTAAGATCCACAAAAGAAATTGATCACTGAGGTTCCTTAGAAGCCACCTCATTGGTCTCATTTTCATGTCTTATCAGAGGCACGATGATACACAAAACCAGAAGAAAAATAAAAAATACATTAGATATCGGTCAGCAAGATCAACGAGGGGAATCATTCTTAATTGATAGAACAAATAATATTTGTATTTCAAACTATCCAAATCAAAAGAGTAAATATACTAGAACAAATAATAAATATTCCTTTCTCTAACAACTCCTAGTGACATAAGGTTCATTGGGGTGAGAGCTATCCAAGAACTCAATCGAAACTACCACCTAATTCAGGACAAGATTTTACAAATTCATGATAAGATCATGAAATATGCTCAACATAGAGCTCTAATACAATTTTTTCATGAACCAACCCAGGTGATCTATTTACTCGATAACCAATCCAACCCTATCAAATCCCAATACATATTCCTAATCCCCTTGGGTCGTTGACTAGTACCGAGCTTCAAAAAAACTAAATGTGGGAACAATTTTTCCAAAAAAAATTGTAGTAGTTAACGAAATAAGACAATTCAAATATGAAAAGAAAACTCCACTGAGAGTAATTTACATGAATTTAAATAGGAATTAATTAACATTGTACTAAAATGAATGTAAAAAAATAGGAAAGTCACCTAAGTCCCAAATCAGATGAAACTGACCAAGTACAAGGATCAATAGCCATATCCACCTCCAACAGATCATTTACCATTGGTCAAACATGGAATAAGTTAATATAAAACACTAGAAGGCACAAGTATGGTGTGATCCAAATTCTAGTAGGATTTCACAAAAAATTGCATAACATGATTCCAATATCATATTAATGAAAAAATGTGCTCCGAATTTTCTAATAAACATGTTATGAATATAAAAATCATATTTTATCAACTCATGTTTTACAATTTAAAAGATGGGAATAAATTAAGAAATCTATGCATCACATTTCAAATGATTGAAGTTTATTTCAAAAGATGGAATTTTCCATTAACCAAACATTTCTTCACAAAAATCCTATTTTCAAAATATGTATTAAATACACAATTTTTTGTAAAAACTATTATATAATTTCTCAAGTAATAAAAAATAGTGTAAAAATGGAATACATGTTTGAAATAACAAAAATCGATAAACATTGTCATGTTCTTAATAAGGTGAAAAACTATCAGGTTACAATGATCCTGCAATCATTGTGAATGAAAGTGTGTACGTATGACCCTTTGAACTCTGGCCAATAGGTACTTGTCACCATCATGTAATGGATGTGATATACTAATATAATGTTTTATAACATTGTAATTCATAATGTTCCATCAAAACCACACACTAACTTCCTAATTCTATCATGTGATCAAGTATAAAAAAATGATGTGAAATTTATTTTAGGACTTTATAAATTGAGATTAATCCTATCCTATATTTCTAAAATTCAAATTTTCCATTTAAAAAATAATAACGGGTTTTATTAAAAAAACATTCCTTTTCACCACGATTAAACCATATGGTTTCTATCAAATCATTTATAATATATCATTCATAAATAATGATTTGAAACCAATTACTAGAATTTCAAATTCTAATCTCATAATTAAATATAACAATTTAATTTTCAAATAAATTCCATAAATTTCATAATAAACCTATAATTCACTGGAATTAGGGAATTTAAATAATTTCCCTTAAATCTTTTTTACAATTTCAATTAGGCAAATTAAATTTTACAAATTTCAATAAACAAACCTCAGTTAACTGGACTTATAGGTTTTCCAATTTCATTCCAATACCCATTTAAAAACCCCTATAAAATAAAAATAGGGTTTATCCACAAAATCTATTTAAATTCACTTTAATAAAAATAAATAAATTTTATATAATTCAAAAAATTGAACTTAAATAATTAAATTTTATGTTAATATAATTTGGGCATCATGATTGAACCACCTAAATTTTTCTCATGGATAACCAATGCCCATGATGTATCTTCAAAAAATAACGAGGATAGAGATGATTTATTAACTCAACCTTGAAACAAGGTTTGGAAACACTGAGTTTAGATCCATTAATTTCAAGATGATCTATCAACCTCCAATAAAAAATGATAAAGATACAGAGATATGTGGAGAACTATAACTTGTAAGTTACATCATAGTTACAACAATGACTGAATGTTGAACGAATCCACTCAGAAGTAGTTGAGGGAATCAAAGTTACCTTATAAAACCTATAGGGTCGATACAAAGAAGTTTTGGAGAAATGAAAATAATATTTTATTCTGGTATTCCCATTTAAAAACAAGGCTTAGGTATTTACATGATGTGTAACCATGTTTCTTATTGTGTAATTTTTTCATTTCATATTCACTATAAAACCCATCACCTATTTCAAAAAAATAATTATTTTCATTTATGGATTTACAAAGAATATAACCATACTACTTAGCATGTAAAACCTAATCATACTACTGAAATGAAAAGTTAAAGCTGAGAATATAATTAATCTATGGCTTCACTATTATAGGTATCAACCCAATTCTTTATTGGCCCTATATAGACAATGAAAAAGGAAACCTATAATAAGATTGAATAAGTACTTGTCAGATCTACAACAGGATGTTACAAGTATGACCATTTTTTATTTCACATAAAGGATAAGGTATTGACTTTCTCAAGATATATGCATGGTACACATCGTGAACCTATGTGAAATTCACAAGAATCACCAATCGAAAGGATATTATATCTACTCAACTGTAAACAATGGGATAATGTAATTAGGGAGAATGTTTACCTTCTTTCGAACTATGATAATCTTATTCAATTGAGAAATAAATAGAAACACTTTCTTGCAAATTTTTTACTCCAAATATCATAAATTAATATCAGTATAAAATTTGAATCAAAAATTAGTTTCCATGATATGCATTTTAATGTATCTTACATTATCTACCATATAATTTTCAACATAATTTCCCAAAAACATTCATTCTCTAACCAAATTCAATCATGGTTGATTTATAAACATTATTACAAAGAGGGATTTCTAAGGATCCATATAAATGAATCTGTTGAAACTATTGTTTCATGGTAACTCAACCAGAGGAAACTGTTGATCCCAACTACTACTAGAATATAGATAATATGATATATATATATATATATCTTAGTTTGTATTAATGGTTCTATTAAATCAAAAATCTATATGAGCACTATTAGAAGTGCCAAAAAAGACTCTATATCGACATCCTTATGAATATATCACTAAAACATCATGGTAAACCACATATCATAATCAATTAAAATATAATGTGGTACTCAGAAAAACAATAACACAAGGAAGTTACTCAAAATTGGAATCTAATATGATAGTAATTAAGTTTTCTAAATTTATAATGGGATCAACTACAACCAAAATACCCTAATATTCCATAGTTGTTTTGGGGTGTCCAATGACAAAATCCATGGTTTTTTCTATTTTAATTCACGTATTGATAGTGATTATAACATCCTTATAAACAACTATCTCTCAAAAGTTTCTTTGAAAAAAACCAAGCAGTGAGATATAACCTCGTCAACATCACTATTAATGTTGTACCATAAGAAATAAAAATTCATATCTTTTTATATCACCATTATTCCTAGATTAATATAAAATGGTGGACTTTTCCATTCATCCAGTACTTAATTATTTATGTATTGTATTTAAGGAGAAGATTCACCATTTATAAAACATATAATTCCATTACAATCACTGTTGAACTACAGATCGTTTCTTACCTTATTTAGTAGTTTCAAATCACTAATCAATGCTTCATTAATATTCACATTTAGAAATGGTGGAAAAGTAATTTGGGAATGATAATATTTCTCACCATCCATCTTTATTTATAGATCAATACATAAAATATTCTATAATTTTGGGTTTTTTTAACAACATAATAGAAAATATAACATGATCATTTGGTCTCAGAGAATATTCCACCTTCATTACATTCCTAGAGTGATAATTTGTTTTGTAGAAAAATTATTTTATCAACTCCAATTAGAATATCAGGTGAATTTTTTTCTTTTTTTTGTAAATTTATAAATTATTATTTTATGATAAACATGTATATCACATATTTATCAATAAATATAATTAATATATATCATTAATATAATAATTAAAATATTTATCTATAAATAATGATTTGCGTAATTTTGTTCATGAACATAAAATTTTCATGAGGAATAATCTATAACCATATCATTTTATATGAGGATTTATCAAAGTACCTTAATCAAAGTGTCAATATAGATTAAAAACCCTTCTCCACTATATGGTAATGTTAGAATAGGTTAACTGACTAATCTTCCATTTTGTTCCTTGAAATAATCATCACATTCATCTATCCAGAGGAACATGGATCCCTTACAAATTAATATTGTGAGTGGATTAGAAAGTAATAAAATGTTCACCAAAAATAAATTATAACTTCATTACAAACTATACAACATTGGGCTTCATAAATAATGGTTGGTTTGGGAAAATATTAAATAATTTAGTATATTCTAGATCATGAAATATACCCTCTCTTGAGATTATATACCCCCAAAAATGATACCTTTTATATTCCATATTTACACTATTTAAATTTTTTTATACACCTTCTACACCCCTAGGGATTTTATTATAACACTCTTATTATCATCATTCTATTCCTTTTTAATTGAAAATATAATAATATAAAAAAAATACTACCTCTAATGGATCATGTTGATCACTATATAATCTATGTTTTAAATCCATGAGTAGAACAAGGAAATTAGTTAAAAAAAATTAAATCACTATATATTCATAATATTATTAGTTTTATGGATTTGGATATTGGGTATATCCTCCTTCTTGAACCTAAATTTTAGATAACTTGAATGAAGTTCAATCATTGAAATGTCTTGATCACCATAAAATAGGTCAATCAAGTCATAAATATGTGGTAGTGGTTACTCGTTTTTAATAGTGATATATTTGTGTTTTTAATAGTGAATGATGAATCTCATTGATCCATATTACTTATCAAAAAATAATAGGTTCAGTCCAAGGTGATTCACTTGGATGAGGAAATCAAATTTCATATTTTTTGGGAGCATCTCCTTCAATTCCAACAACACAACTCGGGAAAATCTGTATGCAGACTGTGAAATAGGTGTAAAATAATGTATGAGTCAATATGAAAACAATAATAAATGATTCTATGTATAAAAAGGAATATATTTACTAATAAAAAAATTGTACTACACAATATGAATATCATCAATTATGAGAATTTCACTAAACATTTGTGATAATCATGCCCTTTAAGTTGGACATATGTTCCACACATTGGATATGATATATGAGAAGATAAAATTTAACATTAAAATGGTATATGGTTATAGGTTGGTTTATAATATCAATATTGATTTTTCTTCCTCAGAAATTGATGTGGAATTTAAATAGTTAAATCCAATCCAAACCTAAAATAACATCATATTCAACTATATAGAAAATAATATGTTTTAAAAGAAGAACGTTCCAATAAACATCATTGGGAAAATTTTTATATACCAGATATTTTATCATCAAAACATTTGGGGTTGTCACTAATGCATCAAAATATTATCATTGCGGTTGTTTTTTGATACTATTATAAAATTTTTCAGCCATAATAGAGTCTGATTATGTAGAATAAAATAATACATGAGAAAAATTAAAGTCAACAATATGTGTACCATTGACCTCATAATTATCATAAGCCACATAATTTTTTTTAATTTCATGATATTTAATATTCACAATGGTATTAAAATATTTGTTACATCAATCATCATCTTTTACCTTCATTTTTAAGAGCCAGTCTGAATAAATACTATAATCCATGCTTTTTAAATACTATAGTGAGGGTTGTGAAATTTATGGTTGTTTTTCATTATTAATTTAAGTGACTAGTGAAATTACATACCTTCGACATTCTATTTTTGGATGACCATCCATTACATATATGAAACATTTGTTATACCATTTATATAAATTTTTACCTTTTTTTCTCTCCTTACATCGATCATTAAAAAAATATCATTTTATTCTCTATATGATTTTAATAATTTCAATTGAATTGAAATTGTTTTTCTTATCAAAACTAAAATATAGAGAGGTAAAACTAATATCAATTCTATCATTGATAGATGGTAAAATTATTTATTAATATTTATTTATGTCTCTTATGAATTACACAATTAAATAATTTTTTTAAACAAGTTTTTTAAAAATCAATCTTATTGTATAGTTGGATGATAATTCCAGAATAATAACTCACAAGTCATGTAAATGTTTTCTTTTAGGTAAATGGAATTTTATCATCCTTCTTTTTTTGCCCAATTAATTACATCCATGTTATCTTTTAATGAATACGAGGAACATAGTTATTGAATATAAACATATTCAACTCATCCAACTATAAGAAGAAATGTTTTTCCTTTTCCACATTTTCTTGATAAAGTTACACCATTTATCTTCTTCATACTATAAACTATAAAGATAAGAAATAAAATTTTCTTATTTCCAATACAAGAGAATAGAAAATATCATTTTAGTGGTCCCGATCGACTTCTTAGCATCTATTTTTTTAAAAGAAAAACTAAAAAATGGTTGGTATAACTTCATGAATGATTAAATGTTTTGTTTTATGACTTTAAACATTAAGATACTCAACATGATTGGTAAATTAAAAGGCATGAATAATCATAGAAATTATATCTTTTCATTTGATATCCCATATCATTTGGTTACTGGTGGACTATCATTCCATTGTCCATCACAATAATAATTAACATGATTCCTTAGGGTTAAATCCTTTGAATAAACCATAAATGCATAGTGTGATCAACAATAATCAATATGGGAAATTTTATAGTTATGTGAAATCATTTACTTTATATCTAAGAAAAATTATTTTCATTATATAGAAAAATTTGAATAACATAGGTCATCTATGTTTAGTACTAAAACAGTATTATGTTATCCTATATAAAATATATTCCTTGGGTTCTCACCAATGTCTTCCAATCATAGTTTCTAATTATAAAATTAAACATAACATGATGAAAAATATAGGGACCCATGTACTTAATAAATAGATATTACATAATGTTCAATGAATAATAATTACAAAACATTAGGATCCACACCAGAATGGTTTTATTCTAGGTCATTTGGAAAGATTGACTAATAAATAACATGTTCATAAGATTCCATAATTATGTTCTTCATAAATATATCCCTTATAATAAAAATCATATGTATAATATATATAGATTAAATGGGTAATGGATGATTAGGAAAGGGAGAGATTAATTTCTCAGTCACGATAAACATGTTTGATATTAATAATCAAATATGTATAGTTTGAGAAAAAGGGTATGAGAACATGAAATCAACATTTCAGTAAAATACCAAACTATTAATATAAAATAATATTTGGTCAGGGAATATTTCATGGTGGTTTATACGACCCAAATCATACAGGAATAAAAGAGAATGATCCATGAGTAAATAAAATTGGAATAAAAATGGAATTTTGGGACACATGTAAGTATATAAAATCAATTCATTAATAGACAATGATTAATTGAAAGACCATCATAATTGATTGGTTTCACTATACAAACCATTTTAGTGATAATTTCATACTCTAATGACCATAATTATGGAAATAATATCTTACTGAACTATGTACACCCCATTCTAGTCCTACTTATCTCATAAGATATCCATCATTAGCCAAAGTATTTGAGTGGTTTATAATTATGGGACCATACGGTACATTTTGAAAATCATATATATATTTGTACCAAATTCCCATTAATTATTCATAATATTATAGTCCAATATAATTAAAAGTGTTTTGAAATAGTTTTATCATTTCATTATATTTTAACCTATGGAAATGAATAAGGACTCAGAAAATAATTTTCTTTTGGTAAATGGAAGGGTTTCATATAATAATTATTAAATCATCATCACTATAATACAACAAAAAAATTGTTGTTCATCGTATCACTAGATAACATCACCATTAAATAATAATTAACATCAATAATTTTATCATGTAATAAAATTTCTTTTAAATAATCATTAGAACATTACACGGGGAATTAAAATTTACAATTTTAAATAAAATATTTATAAAATATAAATTTCAAAAATATTAAGGGAATAATAAATATGGAATAATCAATGAATACATTTAATATAGGATTCAATTCATTTAGTTTTCATTATGGTGAGAAATTATATTCATTCTTTATAATTTAGAAAATCTATTCATTCTTTTGTAAAAAAAATCAAAAAATACCACATGTGAAAAAATAAGAATATTCCTTAATATTTTTGTAAGAATAAATTCATGTGAAAAATGATGATAAGTAATAATTTGATAATATCAAAATCATTCATGAAACAATTTAGGAATATATGAAATGTAAAGAATTATTTCCAACAAATGATAGAAATAATGTCGATTTTCATAAAAATATATGTTTTACCTAGAGTACATAAATTTATGAATGTAAATTTAATACAAAAATCAATAAATTAATAGAGTATTAGAATATTATTTATTTTATTTTATATTATATCATAATTTTTTTTCAACTAAATCATAATCGTATAAAATAATGATATATAATGATATTATAACATTGAAAACTTACCTCAAGATTAATAATCATATGAAAGTGAATTACTCAATTATATAATAATTTTAAATATAGTGTAAATCATTTTAATATTCATGTGAATAATTATAATTTAATTTATATTCCCTTTATTTCATTTAAAATCACTTTTATTGATAAATGATTATTAAAATCCTTGATTTAGGTGTGAAATATTTTATTTTTCATGAGAATTTCAGTTCATTATTTTAGATTCTTTTACATTTATGATGGTTACATAATATAATAAATCTTAATAATTTTATTAATATCATATATATATTTATTACATATATTTTTATAATCAATCATAATAGGTAGATACATATAAATGAGTTACATTATTCTTAGAGATGATAAGTCGTATGAATGCGTGGACACTCTTTTAGCTATTAAACTGATAGAGAAAAATAAATGTAAATAGTAATTATACTTTTTGGAATCATTATAATAAAAAATATATCATATATGTTCATTAAATAAATCCTTACTAATGATGAAGAAAAATAGAAATGACAAAAAAAAATAACATCTCTTCATCGAGGTGGTAGTGCACACGTCCACACATGCTACGATATAATTTGAAAATAGTTATAAAGATAAGATGGTATATATTATATTAAAATTTAATAACCATAATTTTTTTCAAATACAATATATTAATAATAATTCCATCAATAAATCCATTCACAAATGAGGATTAGGTATAATTAATTGTATCTCTACATGGAAACAAATATTTGTGTATAAGCATCGGTGATACATTCCCAACTCCTATGATGAAAAGAAGGTGAAGAATGATGGTTTCATAATAAATAATAAAATTTATGTATATTTTGGATACCTGTGCTTTTGTTTTATAATAATATAATATATTTTAGTATTGTTAAATAATAATTATAATAATGTTATTGATTAAGGTGAATTTCTCTTCATTGAAACAAGTCATTTAGATCTCCTCTTAAAGGACCTAAGAATCATCTTATGTGAATAACAAAACTTCAATAATATTTCTAATATATGTTGGAGTTGATTTTTTCATGTTTACTTAAGATAGAAGGATCATATTTATGTATATTAGAGAATAGAGAGGATACCTTATATAATTGGTGGGGGTGACTCTTGAAATTTTCAAAAATATTAAAATATAATTATTTAATTCTTTATAAAATTACTTCAAACAACCAACGATTTGAAGCTAAAGGTGGATGTGGTTATAATTTGTTGAAAAAATATAATTTTTATATGTTTATGAGGAATTTAACCCTTATCTGTCATTTTAATTCCCTAGATAACCAATCTTAACTATAACCATGATAAATAGTGTTTTACTCAAAATGAGGTAATGTTTTTCATATAGTGTGATTATTTTATCATTAATTACAATGGGTTGAAATTTTAGAAGTAATATTATCCTCCTTTTCAAATTTCAATTATTTTATTATTCATAATTTATTTTATAAAATATTTTTATTATAAAATATCTTTAATTTTAATTTTACACATTTTATTTCATTTCAATTAAAATACATAAAGAGAATGTTTTAATTTTGTTATAATCCTTTATAACAACACTAAATTTTTTTAATAGTTTATAAAATTTAGGGAACACTATTACCTAACAAAAATATATTAATATTAGTTTTTTAATATTCATTAAAAATATGTTTTTATTAATTGAATAAATCATGTGTCAATATTACATACTAATTTATGGTAATTTAAAAATAAATAATATTTAAAAATTAATTTCATGAATTAAATTATTAATTTTTTAATAAATAATTTTCTATTTATTAATAAATTTTTTATGTCATTCTTTATCTACAATAGTTATTTAAATGTAAGAGAGTAGAATTTTTTGATTTTTAGTACTTTAAATTTTATATTGGTCATTTTCATGGTTATATATGCCTTGGGAATTTAAATTTAAATATAAATGTAAAAATTGTTTAATTACCTTCATCTAATATATAAATTTATATTAAAAGGTTTCCACAACATTTAGTTTTATCCCAATTTATCCTGATTAAACCTTTATCGGGTTGATAAATTGTATAATGATTGCTATTGATTTCTACAAAAAATAAATGTAAACAATTTACCAAATATTAATCTTTTAATTCAAAAATTGGAATCATGTTTGAAAAATTCAATTTCTATCATAGGAAGAAATTAATTTTAAAATAAACAGAATGGAAATAGAATTTTATAAGAATTTCATTTCTCAATATAAAAATGAAAATATTATTATTTAATTAATAAAAATATTATAGGATTGCTAAAAAGTTTAATGAATATATTATATATTTATTTCCTTAAAATAAGTCTCCCATATTTAGAAGAAAAATTTATTAATAGAAAAACATACATTACACATAAAAATAGTCACTTTTATTGAAGAATCTCGTTTAATTTAAATTGATTTTATATTAATGAAGAAGTTAATAATTACCAGATAATTCATTTTATATATTTTTAAAACATATTATTTTCATAATTTAGTTTTCATAATTCGTAGACACCAATCCAATGGATATGAGATATCAATCACATTAATTAATAATATTTTTATACAATATTGTGCTTTATTTGATCTCAGGGTTGTGTTTAATATAGGTTATCAGTTATATAATATTATTTAAGGGGAAATATATTATTAATTATCATGTTTCCTTTATAAAATGTGTTAACAATAATTCCATATATCAATATTTTAATAATCATAGCGTTTGAATCTCAATTTGTTATACCATTAGTTTTATCATTGTGATATATCAACATCATCAATGAAATCCATTGTTAACTTGATTGAATCGTTCTTAATCCCCTAATAAAATGAAAATGGGATAATGTAAATGATAAATAATTAACATCATAAGTGATTTTTACATAAAATTTCTCATATTAAAATTGACATTGAAAAATCAAACTTCATAAAACCATCACATTATCTTTCAATTCATCCTAAAGAACTTATTGTTCATCCTAGGTTTATTTAATTTGGATTCTCCTATACATAATGACCTAATTTCATAACATAATTAATCAACCATAATAGGTCATAGATATTATATGATTGACCTTATCATATCATCTAGGTGTCTCAAACATGGAGTCTAGTTCGAATATTTTATCGTACATTGGTTGTCGATTGAGATAATACATAATAGTCGCCTTATAGGAATCCACAACAAGGTACATCTATAAAATAGACTTTATCCACTTTTATTTTCCCATTAGTGATTTCATTACAAGAAAACAAAACAATCCCAACCTTAATAATGTTTTATAATATTATCATATTGTATTTTTCCCTAGTCTTATCTTGAGGGTTGTAACTCATATATGCTAAACCTATTCCAAAAAGAAAAAAATAATCCTCAAAAATAAAAATAATAACCACTTGTACCGAAAACAGTTGACCAATTTGAACATGTATTTATTATAAATTAATAATATTATTTATCTAACACCTATATATTTTTAATAAACATAATTTTAAAAATCATATATAATATGAAACACTGATTTCAAGAGAACCATGAAACGTTATTATATTATTTTTATATTTACAATATATTTGTAAAAATTTTGGGTATGAATATTATAATTTTTTTCAAATAAATATAATTTTCATAATCAATAAACATGTTTTTATTAATTATTAGTAAATAAGTGTAATATTTTAATATAGAAAATTTATTCATAAAAAAATTCATTTTCTTTAAATATAATTTTTTATGCTTTTGATAACATATTATAAATAAATTATATAAATGTTATGAAATATTTTTGATCAAGAAAATAATTTTTTATATTAGTATATCAATGTTATCCTTCTTAAATTTTATCATATATTTATATATAATTTTATTTTCTACACGACATTGAAAATATAAATTATTTTATGTAATTTATAGAAATTTAATAATTTTTAATTAAAATGTATCATTATAAATTTTATTTATTGATAAATTTAAATATATATACTTTATTTATAATTAATCTATTAAATTACATATGAACTAACATTAAACTTGATTTTGGTAGAATATTATTTTTACAAGGATAAATGAATTTCTCTAAAAATAGTTTTAAGATTAGTTTTTCTCATTTATTTTAAAAATAAATCTATATAAAATATAACAAATTGAATAGTAGTATATTTAATATAAATTTTTACACATAAATTAAAAAAATTATTTGGATGGATTTTACAAAAAAATTGATGAATTTTAAATTTTGGTGAAAATTTAAAAATTAGTGTTTTTAATAAATATAATATCTTTTGTGATATCTTCAAGGAGTACTAAAGATATAATAATATATTATACATATATAAAAACTGATGTATGATAACAAATATCAAATATAAATAAAAACAATTCAAAATATATAAATTAGAATTTATTTCATGAAAAATATGAAAATCATTATCAGGGCTGATAGAGTGCTTTCACATCACCTGATAAGTAAAATATGGTGTTCTAAGGATAATATTTGACTAGGGAAAAATAATTTATTGACATAAAAAATAAATTTATATTTTTATTGAAATTTTTTATTAATAGATTTGAATTTGGGAAATATATAAGTTTTAAATTTTTGAAATGATTATGAAATGCTTGAAAAAGGTTGATAAAGTCAAAATTCCATATCAAATGAGTTTATATGATGTATATTTGAGTAAATAAAAATATTCTAGAAACCATGAAAATAATATCCTAGATCCTATGTCTTCTTAATTACATTGTATTGAGATACTATAATCTCATCCAAAAGAACTAACGATTTTAGTATAATTGGTAAATTAGATACATATATAATTCCAATATTATATTTGAAAACCCAAAATCGAACATAAATTAGTTTCAAAAAAATTCTTCCCTCTAAAAATTCTTTCAAAACTAATCATAGTACACTTCATGGAATCATGTTTAATGGAAATAGAATAATAGTTACCTCTAATGGCCAACAATGGTTATGTACAAAGGATGATATCATTAATGAATATCCAAAATCAATTTATTAAGGTAAATAGTTAAACAAATATTCCATATAAAAACATTAATATAATTATATGATATGTTATAATCAAATTGGAATGGTAAATAAATGAAATCACCTCCCATTAATTCAAAAAAATAAAAATAAAAATCACTTAGGGATAATATCATTGATAAAATACCATGGATAATAATATAAGGAATATTCAATATCCCAAAATAAATGACTAAACAAATTACATATAACCAATAAACAATAAATGAATTTTATCTATTGATAATAAATTTGGCAGAATATTATGGATAATAAGATATTGTATAACCCATATCACATGGTAAATAACCGAAAACACTCTCTATATAATCAATAAAAATAGATTTAAATGCATCTAAACACAATATCATTTTGAAAATATCATTGATAATAATCAAAAAATTCATAATGAAATAAATATAGAATTGTACAATTTCTTGATACCATGAATCAATATTCCCTTAATGTGAAGACATTTCAAAAGAAAGTTTAAAATTTTATTTAGAAAACTATTCAATTCTAGCTTTCTAATTCACCACATGAGACTACTAAGGTATCCGAGGAATATATAATTTTGATCCCCAGCCATCACATAATTAAAAAATATTTATTTATATATCGAATAATAAAATTAATTCATGAACAATGTTCATTATCATCAAATATCAATATTGATATAAATTTATATTTAAAAATATTTTCCAAGATAAATAAATAATATTAATGCTGGACAAGAGATAGCGGAGTGTGGAAGAGAAAATGATGCGAACCCTAAATTTGGTGATTTTGATCCTCAACATGATGTCTTAAGAAGTAAGGAAATTTGTGGGATGGAGGATGATGATTTCTATGCCCATAAGGACCTCTTTAGTCTATGTGCAAAGAATCTTTATGATGATCCTCAGACTGATGGATCCAAGAGGAGCTTAGTTGATGCAATGAAAATCACGGGTAGCTCATCCTTCCTTGATTGTGAATCAGTATTTTCTAGAAGAGTTATTCATAAGGGATGGATTGTGTACATCTTAGTGAATCAAAATGTTGTTGAGGAAAGAATACAGTTTTGCAAGTTTTCAATCATTGCTCGGGATGTCATACCGAAGGGGGTGAAGCCATAGAAGTTTAACAAGAATACTATTCTGATTATTGAGATATATGGTTTTTCTATGTGGAAGATGATGATGATGGGTCATGGGATTTATCACACTTTTTAATCCTTGGATGAGAGTAAATGACGTGCCACAAGTTTTGGATCGGTACCCATTAAACCTGGTTTCCTACGGATTTAAAAATGGGACCAAAATTTTGATCCCAATTCTGTCAAGAACACTTATGCAAAAATATGGATATGGGTATGCAATTTGAATAGGCTGTATTAGAACCTTCAAATTCTTTGTGATATTGACTCATCGGTTGGAAATCCCATTAGGCTTGATAAGCAGACTGAAAACCCCACATATGGTCACTATGTCAGAATCCTTGTAGAAGTAGATATGTCTTTTACTTCTGTGGAAGAGGTGGTGTTAACCATGAAGGAAACTATCCTCCCTCTTGGAATTCTCTATGAATGAAAGCCCATATTCTTCTTGACTTGTCATTTCTTTGGGAAGATTTCCATAGATTGAAACGAGAATATACTATGCAACTTATGTAAGGTCCGAGGGCTTAATGAAGAGACCTGTAAAAGATATAGGGGGAAGAATGTAGCTCCATCTACTGAACCTAAAACTTCTCACTCTAAGGAAGATCTTATTTTTCCCTCCACTAGTGTAAAGGTAATGGTGGGAGTTCTATTATCTAAGAGGCTGTTCAGGATGCTAGGGAGACTCCTGTTGATTGTTCTTCTCACATTGATGAGACCACCTTACCGATTCCTGCTGTAAAGGATAGTGAGGGGAAGTATCCTCCAGAAAATGATATGGGTCATCCTTATGATTTTTCCACAATGCCTGATTTGGATCTTGCTGCTCCAAATAATTTCCCTGTACAAGATATGTGTTTAGATCCTATCCAGTTCTTGGTTACAGTCTCAGTCAATGCTACAGTCCTTGTGCAGAACCTAACTACAGATTTTTCAATAACTTTTCCAGCTTCTGAGAAAAATCTTTCTCTTGAACCCGATGCAGGTCATGGAGGATCTTGTGCAGACCCTGATCATGGTGCTGATATAGGTAAGGCCCCTGATTTCTTGCAGGTTCACATAGATATGGTTGAAAAAAGGGTATTGCCTACTAGTCTACATCATGTCCCAATAGACTCTATCAATATTTTTTCTTTTCTCACTAGTGAGGAGTCCACGCTAGAGGATGATGACCTTACATCACCTAATCATATGAAATGTACTTCTATTGTACCTGATTATATCTCCGTTTATATGAATGTGGAAAAGGTCAATGATGGACCTAGCACTAGGCTTAGATAAAAAAATAAAATCCTATTTTGGAATTGTTAAGGGATTGGGAACCCTCCGACTGTCAGGTCCCTTAGATATTTTATTATGAAAAACAAGCCCTTATAAGTTGGTATTGCTAAAACAAGGATAAAGTTTATAAAATAGAGGTCTTTCAAATGGGCATCTCTAGCTTATTCCTTTGTTTTAAATTGGAAATTTGATATGAGTTCTAAATATTTAGGGGTGCACAAGCATTATATTGATTCAATTAGTTCTTTTTGAACTGTTTTTCAATTTGTTACTCTTTCATGATGTTCTGGTAATGCCTAAATTTCCATGAATTTTGTGTATGAATTCAATCTCTACACAAGAATATTAGAATTATGGAGAAACATAGCTGATATTTCGGAAAATATATCAAATATCTGGGTTTTACTTAGTGATTTCAATTCTGTCTTGAGGCCTGATGAAAAAAATGGTGATTCTTTTTTGTCGATCTTTAGCTTCTGACCGTTCATATTGTATCGATAAGTGTGTTCTTTCTGAGGTACCTGTTTTGGGAGCTGAATTTACCTGGAGTCTATACACTATCAATGGAAATTAGTAAATCAAATTAGATATATGCTTCGTATGAGTTGATGATATGAATGTGGCGATTGATGTTTCTGGGATAACTCTTTCGAAATTAAATTCTTATCAAAATCAAATTCCTATTGATATCCATTTTTGATATTTGAGGAAAAAAACTCTTCCCTTTATGTTAAATAATAATTTTCTTATTATTACAGGTTATAGAAATAATGTCTTGGAGTAATGGAAAAATGATTACATGGTTATCCCTTCTCATATTATCTACTACAAATTAAAGTTAGTAAAGGAATGGATGAAGATATAGAGAAAATAATCTTTTTCATTCATTAATAATGACATTAGAGTGGCTAAAACTGATCTATAAAAATGTCAGCAAGCTAATCTGCCTCATGAAATTCTAACCCAGGATGAGATTCAGGCTGCAGCAAATATGGATAAGCTTTTGGACCTAAAATTAAAATCAGCACGGAATCAGTTTAACTTTAGATGGTTGGAAGAATGATACATAAATTCAAGTCTATTTCATTGCATGAATTTAGAGAAATAGGCTAAGAAAAGTCTTAAAGCCCTTAATAGTGAGGGTGATCTCTTCTCATCTGAGAATGATATTTCAAATGCTTCCATAAATTACATTTAGAAGGTTTATTTAGGTCATGGTGTGAATAAGTATGACAAAATTATTCAGAGTTTTGATCCTTAAATATAGGATGATCAAAATAGAAATCTTATTGAAATCCCCAAGGAAAAATATATTCATGATACTATTTTCACTTTGAATATTTATAGTGTGGCATTCCATAATATATTTACGAATAAATTCTTCATGTTCTACTGGGAAATTGTTCATCTTGAGGTAACAAATGTTGTGAATCATTTCTCTAGATCATCTTATATTCCCTTTAGAATGAATTAAAACATCGGTTATTTAAACCCCAAGAAATAGAATGCCATTGATATTAAGGATTTCAGACCTGTTTCTACTAGTAACACATTACTAAAGGTGATTAAGAAGATCATGACTCACTGGTTCAGTGGCGTGGCAATGGAAGTTATCTCTAGAAAACAATATGGTTTTTTTCTAACACGGAATATTCAAAAGTGCCAGTTTACTACTTCTGAGTGTGTCAATGCCTTGAAAAGAAGGGAAATGGATGGTATCATGGCTTTAAATATTGATATCTCCAAATATTTTGACACCATTAGATAGAGATTTCTTTCTATTATCCTTAAAATGCATGGGTTTTCCGAAAAGTTTGTTGATCTTATTGGATTCATTATTTCAAGTTCCAAACTCTCCATTCTTGTTAATGGATTGCCTAGGGGCTTGTTAAATGTTCAAGAGGGGTCACTAAAAGCATCCCTCTTTCAGGTTTTCTTTTTCTCTTGTGTAATATTACTTAATATGGTGCCTTAAAGATCTTTTGAATTTTGTTTGGTATCAGAGGATGAAAATAGAGTAAGAATTATATAATCCCTCGCATATTTTTGATGAAAATTATATTTTGATATTTGGGAGAGCAGATAAAGGAACTATATCTTGTATTAAGCACATGTTTTCACACTATGAAGAGGTTGCAAGACATGTAATTAATTTTGGTAAATCATCTTTTATTTTTGGTTGGGGGAATTATTAAATCTGGGAAAAATAGAGTTTCTTTAAAGCTTGGTGATAAAATGGGAGAACTTCCTATCACTTACCATGGTGAGACTCTTTTCTAGGGAAGATTTAAAAGGTTCTATTTGTAAAGAATTTCTTTGAAAATCAAAAATCAGTTAGCAAATTGGAAGGAGAAAAAATGACTTAGGAAGGGAGTATTTTCTTGGTCAATTCACTGATCACATCAATGTTTGTTTATTCCTTTTCTCTATATAGATGGCCCAGAACCAATATTAAGGAGCTTAGTTGAAAAGTCAAAAACATTATTTGGATCAGATCAATTCATGAGAGGAAGATAGTCACTGTTGTGTGGAAATTCTATGTGAAACCAATCCACATGGGTGGACTAGGTTTCAATGATATCTGATTATTCAATGACACCCTGATCAACAAGTTCACCTAGAATTTAATTTCAAAATCAGATGACTCCATGGAATTTATTAGAGTCATATTTTTTGATAAACTATATACTAGGTACTCTAACTATATTTTCTCATCTGTCTGGCCTACCTTAAAGAAGGCCTATGCTGATCTGATGGACTGTTCTAAATGGATTGTGTGAATACACTCCTCCCAATTTCTGGACTACTCCTTTGTTGTCTCAACCAATCTGTGATGCTACTGTTACCCCTACTCTCCTAAAAGAGATATAAATTGCTGAAGTTTATAGTAACTCACTAATTATCAACATTATTCCTAGTCATATTGGCATGGAAATATCAAGGTACTTTTATAAGGATTGTGACACTTTGGTCTGGATGAATAATTTGAATGGCATGTTCACTACAAAGGACTAATACATGTAACATTGTGGTGTTTCTTTGGATCCTCCATCATGGGTGAAATATTTTTATAAACCCTTTATCCCCCAGCCTCTTCGCTGCTCATTTGGAAAATCAGGAAAAAGAGGCTTCCGTTGCAGGCAATGTTGCAGTGAGCTAGAATTCATCTGGCTGCGGTCTATATTTTCTTCCTGGAGGAAAAAGAAACTAATTATCATATTTTTTCTCATGAAGATTTGTTTGCATGTTACGAACTTATGTGCATGAAAATTTTCACTTTTTTCGATCCACCATATCTATTTTAGAGTTGCTCCACTCCACCTACAAGTATAATTATAGCGATCATGTCCATGATATTCTCTTGGTAGTTGTGGCCATCTTGATCTCATTCTTATGGAAGACAATTAATGCCTTGATCTTTTACAACACTGCACCCACGTTTCATGATGGTGTTATGGATATTCATCGTGCAGTCTGTACTACTTTAATCAT
Source organism: Viscum album (assembly GCA_963277665.1). Taxonomy (NCBI): domain Eukaryota; kingdom Viridiplantae; phylum Streptophyta; class Magnoliopsida; order Santalales; family Viscaceae; genus Viscum; species Viscum album. Next base: position 427,239,597 of record OY728134.1, read on the forward strand.
TCAAACGGGAACCATGAGTAATAATGTTTCTGACCTTGTACTATTTAGATCCCTTAGTGTTAATGGAAGGGAAAAGAAACCACTGATGATAGAAAAAGTTTTATGGATTCTACCTATCTCTCGATGGTTGAAGGTAAATGTTAATGGGGTGACTTCTAGCGCACTAGGTCGCTCGGAATGCGGTGGAGTCTTCCGCACTCACAAGGGATTTGTAAAAGGATGTTTCTTCCACTTCTTTGGAAATGGGTTTGTAATCGAAGTAGTGATTTGGGCTATGATAAAGGCAATCAAGTATGATATCCATTATAGCTGGAAATACTTATAGAATTAGTGAGACACTTCTATGTGATTTAGATTCATAGAGATCAATCATGTAATGTTCCATGAATGATGTTACCGATTTGGGTTGAATTCCTTCGGCTTGCAGAGTCACTCTCACTTGATGTTTTACATGATTATTGTGAGGAAAACCAAGTTGTGGATGGTCTCTCCAAGAGGGAAATTTCAGAGGTTAGTTCTAGTTGGTCTTTTGTTTTACTGGAGTTTTATAGTATCTTTGTTTTGTCTGGTTACCGAGGCGAGGTTTATAATCGTCTTTGTAGACTATCACTTTGAACCGCAATTTGTAATTTTTGTTTTTTTAATACATTTTACTAGGAACTGGCTAGCCAGCCGTCTGATTTTTTGGTAAATAATATTAAATGTAGACAACCATATGTAATAATAATATTATTTTTAAACAAAAAACATACCATTGATAAATAATATTGATAATTTGGAAAAACATTAAAATTCAATAATTACAGGAATGTGAATATTTCAAGGGAAATATATTGAGTCCAAACAAATCAAAAAAATGAATGTCATTTTTTTCTTTTTTCAAAATGATCGTAAAACATAAAATGAAATAAAAAATTATGTTTCAATAAAATATATCCCCTATATAGTACATGAAAAATAAATCATTTTTAACTGATAAATAAAAAATCCATAAAATTTGTTTGAAAACATTCTTCAACAAAATGAATTTATTTTTAGAAAATTAACCTTTAAAAATATCTTATTATATAATATATTTAAAATAATGTTTATTGAAAATGACATATTATTACATTTATGATATTATTTAATATATTTAGTGGTTATGATGGTGAAAATTCCATAGATGACAAGTATATTAAAACAAATAGTGCATTCACATTTTTGGTAAAATTATAACGTTCCTTGTTTTGAATATGGAAGGAAGATTTATTTCCAAATATATTATTAAAATTATTAAATGGTGAAGAAATATTTTATAAATCATTTTTAAATGGTTAATTTTTTTTTAAAAAACCTATTTGAAAAGCATGGTTCTAGAAGAAAATGGATCTTTTTTCGAGTAGATAAATAAAGTTAGAATTTATTAAAAAAACTCTCAATGATTTTAAGTTACAAATATTGGAAATATGGTAAAATTAAATGAAATGGTTTACTAAAAATAATAGTATAATAATGATAACGTTTTTGTAATAAAATGATCTTGTAACATCATTTAATGGTAATTCATGTATAAATGATCATGGTAAAAATTATATTGCAAAATATACCCTTAAAATGGTTAAACATTGAACTATAAAATAATATATGAAATGATTATAGATATAAAATTTAATTCCACTTAATATAAGTGGAGATAAATTAATATATATATATATATAATTTTATTAGACACACAAATTTATAATATCAAGTCTAAGAAAGGATTAATACAACCCAATGAAGTGTACTTGAGTTTTGAAATTCAATACACGTTGTAACATTTGATTAAAATCCCCATAGATTAAATAATTCATATTGAAATAAAAAATACCAAAAATGATGAATTATTAATGATATTACATGATAAAGGTTCACTATATGCACTATATAAAATATATTAAGATCATAACATTATAGTATTTATAATTTAAAGGAAATTGAGATTAAAACCTTACCTCACACATACTTTTGGATAAATGTGAATTAAAATAATTTTTGGCTGTTTTTAACATGTTATAATCTCATAAAAAATGTATTTATATTTATAATATCATATATAATCCTAATATAACATCTTAAAACCCTTTATCTAATATTCATTCATTATTTTCATTCATTGGTGTGTTAATTGCATTATTATCTCATTCATTCATCCTCTTTAATATAAAAGTTCATTAGAGTATTATATTTCCAAATAATATCTAGAATTATTAAAATGAAATAATTTTCATATAGATATATTAATAATAATTCTAATGTCAATCCTGAAAGTTTGTTTTGAGAAATGGATTATGTTACAATCATGGAGATGGTAGGTTGTACATATACACAGGTAATATTTTTATTTTCAATTATCATTATGAAAAATTGGAAAGTAATATATTATATTTATAGAATGAAAAAAATATCCTTAATACCATATTATTAATATTAATATATTAATATTTCAATCCATGTGATTTTATGATGAAATTAGAGTGACATCTCTTTATGAACACGATTTTCCACACAAACATGGATTATGGTATCATCTTTTATTGAGTACACTATTATGAAATTAAATTTTATATAATAAAATAAAATTGATAAATATCCCATGAATATTATAATTAGATCATTTATATCACAAGTATTCATTAACAAAATCCTCACAGCCTTCCATGTTAAGAATTATTAAAAAAATAAAACACATCACTTGGAGAGGTGGTTGTCCACTATACATACTGGAGACATTATTATATCCCAAACGTAATTGAAATTAGAAAGGTTTATATAACATAATTTTTCCATAGGCATAATTATATTATAAATATCACATATATTCTTTTTATCCATCATTATAACCAACAATGAGAAGTGGTATTGGAAAATTGAATGACGTCGGTTCATGGGGAGGTACTCCTCCATAAACATGAACAATGATTTTATAACCCAAGTTATTTATGTTGGTATTTTTGTGGGTAATTACAAAAAACAAAATGTATCTCAGTATGTGAAATATTTTTTAGTTTTTATGTCATTATGGTTTATTAAAAATGTAATTATATAGAGGAGGAAATAAGAAAAGTACATTGAATATCTTTATCAATTCATTAGGGAACCTCCTTATAATTACACTAAAAGATTTCATTGTTTGGATTTATTCCCAAAATAAAGGTTATTAGAATAGATTTTGGTTTTTTGTATTTTTTTGGGAAGGGAATTATCACGACCTGAATCAATATGGGAATAAAGCCACCAGTAACCCATGATATCCTACATAGGTCGAGGGGCAGTGACAAGCATTGATAGCATAACTAACTCAGGGAGGCATTTTCCAAGCACCTATATATACATACCATAATATCTCAATTTAATAGTTTAGAGGGATAGATTTAAAGATATGATACTACTATAATTTGAACTAAGTATGCATATCCTATAGGGTGTACTAGATTATGAATGTAAAAACTAAATTTTAAAGGGGAACAACATGACAATCTAGAAAACTTTCACAACTAGATAGTAATAGAAAAGTAAATTATTAGATATTCAATCTCTTAAATCCTATGATGTGACCACCATATGTGGTTTAAAGCAACAAGTATCCCTAAACTCAAATATTGTGATAGTGGACCTATCTGTTGTCTATATATTTCACGACACATGTGGGAATATCCCATATAGGAGTGAGTATTTACATTCATAGTATTTCAACTCAAAAGGAATATGGGGAGTATAAATTTATATAATAGGAATTATAAAAACAATAGATGAAATATATTGCCAAAGAGTACAGCTCAACCAAAACTAAGAGTGAATGTAACCTCATCCTAAGACAAGGGTCCTAACATGATGAGTATAAGAACAACCCTTTGAGTATTTTCCACCTAGAGTAGGATAGTAAACTCATCCAACCATTGGAAGATAAACATGAAATGAACATGGATTACACCGTGTTTTGTAACAATCATATAAGAGGATTAACCAAGCCCACTGTGTGGATATAGAAGAATATATATATTCTCATTCAAAAGAACCCAAAATGAGGGAGTAAAGGGATATCTATTTAATAGATCATTCCATGAAGAATAATATATAATAGTTTCAATATTTACATCAATGATGCTCAAAATATCACACGAATGCGCAAATGTAACCATGCATGTAAAACCAAACCTCGTCACTATTACACAAAATCGATGGGCCAAAAAATTTATGTAGGGATAACATTTCATGGTATAAGAGGAGGGACCCACTATGATAGGAAAAGTGGAATTCCACTTCCCATATGTACTATAGGGTACCACAAAAAGTGGTCATCAAGGAACTCTACTACCCATTTCTACTGGTGGGTACCACTATGAATAATAATTGAGAAACACCAATGGTTAGCCCTGCTATAGGTTACCAATCGATAGTCTCTTGTGATCATTTGTAATCAATGGAGTCATGGAGAATCATATCAGTATGATCTATTCTCAGATAATTTTTTATTGTTTCTAGGAAACCACCAAGAACACCATCGTATTGTATAGGGAAAACATGAAGGATAGGCTACTCATTAGAAAAAAATACGAGTTCAAATGAAGGATATTCAGATCCTTTATGTTTCCAGAAATGGTTTTATGGGGAACACAACATGTGATGGACCCACATAGTGTGTGGTCCCAATACACCACTTGGTCATGTCCCTCGCCAGTACACAGTTCCATGTCTGTGTGGAAGTACAATATGTACAGGTGGACTACATAGTCTATCTATTCAACACTATACTGGGTAGTGTTCCTATATCCATGACTATGTACCAGACCCTATGTCTTTGTAGTCAAGTATAAGATTAGTAATTTCAATATGGTTTCCCAACCTCTATTTTTAGCACATGATTTTCCCAAAAAAGAAAATTTTACACAACATATAAGTGGAATACACTCCATTACGTCCTTTTGTTTTCCTAAATACCTAGCTGCTTCCTCTAAAGGGATAGACACCATGTTTCTATCCATGAACATGGCTTGTATTTAGGGTTTCTAAAAAATCTATAGTTCAAATATATCTACCTTGATATTTTCATCCATATTCGATTTTGACCCTATCTTTATCCAAAAATGGTGTACCTATCTAAAAATCATCGTTTCTAGCTGTTGTTTGTCGAGATTTGTCCTCCAGTTGTTTTTTGATGGTTAGTTTCATAAAACATTCGTCATATATCCTTCCTCCATTTATTAGTTGATATCAAATCACCAAAATACACATTCCATGAACATATTCTAGATCTATTCTTGTTTCTTGAGTCAGTGCCTCACAGGTGATTTCATCCCGAATCTGGGGGTGCAATCAAGCTCGGTACCACCCATCAAATTAGAATAGGGAATAGAGGTCCCTAATAGGATGAATGTGAAGAGGAATCAAGGTTTAAAAGAACCAAAAAAAGGATTAACAATCATTTGACATCATATCATAACCAACTATCCAGAATAGTGATGTTAGTGTCAGAAAAAAAATTCAATTACCAATTTAAAACTAGTATATAAAATAATGCACAATCCACTATAAATAAAGATCAAAGAAAAAAGATGGGTATGATCAGTCATATAATAAAAATTAGATTAATTAACAATTTATTATTCCAACCTGATGATTGGATCATTTATATGATGTACATGCCTTCCAACAATCGAAGGATGTTATTGTATGCTAATCTTATCTAATCTGACCTTTCATCATCATATACTATGATCTTCCATTATAAGGAGGAAGGATAACATCATTGGTCATTCCAAGATTATGATGATAACACTAGAAAATTTTCTGTAATGATATATTTATAAATTTTGTCTATGTCAAAAATGAATTAATGTATTAATTTAATAATTTATAAACTCACTGAACATACTTCCAACAAGAAAGGAGTTTAAACACCTCACACTGACCTATATTAAGTCACACCTAGGGTAAAAAACACATTCTAGAAATATTCATATTCATGGATATATTATATGAGATTATGTAAAATAATTATCCCATTTTGTTTCAAAACCACATGTGTGCAATGTAAAATATATTTAATATTGCTAAAAAATAAATTCAGGGCACATCAGGCCATTGAATCGCATACAATCTCACTGAATAGATCTGGAAATACATATAGAAATTTTTTAATATCCCACAAAGAAATAACTAGGTCTCTATATTATTCCCTACATCATGATTTCCTTCCTATAAAAAAAATAAACCAAGAACTCAGGATAATGAGACCACACTTGTATCTCCCACTCCTAGGAACTCTATTTCATTTTATTATGTTTATGAAACACACGAACAAGGGGATGGTCCACCAACACAGGGGTCCTTCCTTATCAATATTTGATCACTGCTGAGTTCTATGTATAGTTGGTTCCATCCTTGATGTTTAGCTCATCTTAGTTGATGACATGCGAGGGGTTAAGCATGTATCTCCTATTCTATGATACATAGAAGACTATGTGCACATTATATATGTGTGGGGATAGGGATATGATTTAAGAAACATCAGAATCCCACTGCATGATCTTTAATGGCCTCATAAAACTTGGGTATATATTTTCTCTCCAACCGGACCACTGCAATCCTAGTCATGGGAAGACACTCTAGAAAATATGACCACAATACTCAAACTACAATAGTGTACAACGGTAATCCGTATATGATTTCTATCTACACTGGGCCATCATCCTCTGTAAATGTATTACCAAGATCTTTATTATCATCACATGCACCATATCTGTGACCAAAAGATATGTCATATCGATATCATTCCCATAAAAGGGTGACCTAAAGTGTTAGGTCCAAAAGGCTGAATACCCTTAGATGGGGGGGGGAATCAGGGCATGACTAATTTAAAATTAAAGCCTGTTATGATCTTGTTTCACTGTTATGAAAAAAAAATCTTTTCCCTCTTTCCCGTTTCACAATATAAATAGAAAGTAAAGCGTGCACATGACACAAAAAGTTTTACTTGGTTCACCCTCACTAGGATACGTCCAAAATGTATACACCAGCAATGTTTCGATGTACCAAATCCACTATAAACGCAGTACTGTTTACATAGTTCGGGATAGATCACTTCTATTCCCATACTCACTACCTTTATAATGTTTAGGGTCATCTCACTACTTTCCCAAGGGTCACTCCCTATTTCTCTCTCTCTGGCTCACTGCCGGTGGATAGGATCACCTTGTTCCTATTCTTTTGCTCACTGATCTAGAATGGATCCGCTCAATGTTTATAGACCTGTAGGTCTCTTCATTATCACTAATTAATACATCCTCTGTTGTTTGTAGATTCTATGTTAAAGTCCAACTTTCACCTGTAGATGAATCTCATATTGCACCAAAGGTATCGGGAAATCTTCCAGCTTTTGAACAGCCATGAATCACTACCATGATTCAACTATACTTGGTTCCCTTCTCTAAGCCGGCACGCAAGTCTTGGTGCACAAGTTATAACTGGCGCACAAGTCCACCTCAACCACTTGTGCGACACAAGATTATGCAACTCCAAACTTGCACGACTCACACCATTTTACGCCCAAACCAATATTGGTGCGCAACCACCAAATTTCGCGCTTCTTTAAAACGTGGCGCAAAATTTTCACCAAACCACTTGCATGACACATACATCTTTGACTCAAAAATTGGGCGACTCCCTTCCTTTATCGCCCAAACCACTCTTGATGCGCAATAACCAACTGGCACGCAACTTCTACATGCGCGACCACACCACCACTTGTGCGACCACCACACCTACACGATGGGAGATCTGATTTTTTCTATGTGTTGAACTTCCCCTGAATGTAGAGGGGTCTATCTGTATTTATAGGCATTTGGACACCCTACTGGATGGAGCGCAAGTCTCCCCTCGGCGCACATGTTTCTTCTGCGCAAGTCACTTGCGCGACCAACACTAAAACTTACATGAACCTTTTTCCTTTTTCATATTTCGATGTTCTAATATTGAAAAACATATGGCGCGAATGTTTCTTCTCCTTCAAGTACATGGCACAAAAGTCCCTTTTCCAAATAAAACTTTTCTTCATTTGTGGATTTTCAGGCCCAAAAATTTGGCAAACACTGGAAAACGATGCCACCTTGTATTTTCTCTTTTTGTACCGCCACTAGATAAACCATTCCTTTGTCGACATTATTGAATCAAACATGGATCGTTAACCACATCCCATGAACTCAACATGCCACAAAGAAATCACCTTTGTCAACAAATTTGTATGTCATGTTTTTCTTTGTCAACAATCACAGCACAGATGTCCACCTTGTCAACAAACACAATCACCTCATCAAATGATTCAATGATACCTTGAGGGATTTTTGCCCAACATAAAGGGTCTTATATATAGGGTCTCAAAACGGTACATGATAATTTTAAAGTGGTAGATGTTTTTGTACAAAAAATATACAATGGAAAAATATTCCTCCAAACTCTAGCCAAAGACCAACATGAAATCCAGCTGCATATTCTTCAACACCAGGATAATACACTTGGTCTTCCCATCGGTATGGGGGTGAAAGGTTGTTCCTATCCTCTTAGGGGTCCTAAATTTCTACCATATGCCTCTCCATAATCATGGATTAAACCACAAATTGTAATGGGATACATTCATCGAGGGAACTCCATGTCAAAGAACTATTTCCTACATGTACATCTACCACAAACCCTCCTCTGAACTATGCTCCCTAAGAGAATAGAAGTGTTCCCAGTTTCAAACTTGGTAAAACATCACCCAGATGGCATAATTAACTATCGATGTGTGTGGAAGAATTGTAAAAAAGTCCATTTATATTACACCCCATTTCCACTCTGAGATCTCAAGGGGATGCAAAAAACCTATATGAACATGGTGCTCATCCTTCACTTGTTGACTGGTGAGGCACCAAGAGACGAACTCAACTATGCTTCATCTCACACAAGAACACCAAAACATCCACTGAGTGTCTCCACACAAAATTCCCATAATGGGGTGTATTTATAGTAGAGAAGTGTAGAAATATCACTTCACCTCATCCTGCATCATGACATAAACCACTGTTCTCCCCTATGGAAAGATGTTGTGATTTCATCCAATATAATATCCATCTGGCGATCCAACAATGGATATATTATATTTTAAGACCTCAAATTTGATTTATACTAGTCAGTAATTCCACACATTCTCATGATATTATGGATTCAAAACCATCAACTGAAGAAATGTTGTACCCTCCTACTACACCAGGTTCAGCTGCACAAAGGCAAACTACATTAAAGCCTCCTGCACCAAGCGATCTTACGAATTCCTGCTAAGGAAATATTCTACAACATTTCTCTTTACTAGAGTATATATTTTATCAAAGTTATACTCCTACATGAATTCATAATAGTTCCACTATCATAGGATCAGGTCTCTATGTGTGATTAAATACATGAGACTCTGATATTTGGTGTAAACCAAAAAGTGCACTAACATAAGTTAGTGCCTCCAAATCCTTAGGGCATAGACCACCGTTTCCATATCTTGGTATTGATTTGTGTATTTAAATTCTTGGGGTCTCAAATACCTTATCCCATAACTAATAACTTCCTACAACTACTTCAACATGCAGTCAATACCACCTCTTAAGGAATCACAACATAATAAAAACTCCACACATTCCTCTGGTAGACTCAACTGAAGTGTTTTCTCTATCCTCCACCTGAATTCTCCAAAGTATCTCCAATACCTCTCCGAAAAGGTAAATGGATTCAATTTCAATGTTAGTGTGGTAAATGGGGATGATAATCTGGATATGTTATCAAACAAAATATTGTAGTACCCTACCAATCCAAGAAATATTTTCACCTAAGAAACACACTTTAGTGGATCCCAAGGACACTTTGAATTGTTTTTTGATGGGTCCATAACTAAATCTTTCCCTCAAATTAAATACCCCATAAATTGATACTTTTCAATGAATAACATGTACTTTGAGAGTTTTCTATAAATATGGTTCTCCCAAATAATTTCTAGGACCATCCCCATATGCTCTATATGTTCCTCCTCCAATGCAAAGTAAATGAGTTTGTCATCGATGAAGACAATAATAAACTACTCCATATATTGATTTAAGACACATTTCATCAAATCAGTAAAAATGGAGGAGTCATTTATGACACTAAAGGGCATCACTATGGACTCATAGTGTCTATAGTGACATCATATTTTCATCATTGAAATATCAGACGCATGAACCCTCAAATTTTGGTAATAAAACATAATATTTATCTTTGATAACCATATTTTGACTCAAAACTAGTCAAATAAGTTTCCAATCTTTAGAAAGGGTTATATGTAAATTATCATGGTTTGGTTTAGGCAATGGTTATCCATGTAAAGACTGAATCTCCCATCCACCATTTTCATGAAAAACACCGAAGCTTCCCAGGACAACACATTAGGTCTGATGAAACATTTCCCTTGATATCCATGTATCTATAAACACATCTCCCAAAGATCAGTAAGAGCAATAAAATATGCCATAGGATATATTAGAGAACCCTCGAGATGTAATTCTATACAAAACACAATCTCCCACCTCAAAGGCAGTCACAGAAAATCCTCATTGATGACGTCTATATAATCTAACACAACTAAAAGAACCTAGATGCATGAAGAGACTTGTTGTCCAAGGGATATTTTTGCTAATTGATGAGTGATGGTATGAAGACTTTTATTCATATAACTAAATTTCCTTCCATGAAATCTCTCTTTCCATTATAATAGATTCACATACCATTTTTGTGTAGGCATCTAATTCATCTATGGTAAAAAAAATATATGGAATTGGTCCCTGGATGGCTAATCCATATCCAAGATGATGTTATAGGGATTCATCATGGAGACCAAAATGTTTTTATTTAGCCTCTCCCCAACAAGATATAGCTCGTACTACCCATATATAAAAGATGCAGAAGTATTTTTCACATTAATAACCCCCGGATGAAGCTAATATGCTTGAAACAGAACTCAGAAATCCATTTCTTGAACTAAGAGTAAAGAGATGAAGGAACAACATGATTATATGTCAAGTAATACAGAGAAAAGAGTATAAAATAATCATATCTTACCTCTAATCAACTTGTGTGCTGCGGGATCATATAATTCCAAAGCATGCCGCTTTCTGCAGCCCCAACGACTAGATCCCTAATCCTAGCATGGGTCTTCTAGTAGTGGTGGTGGTGGGATCTCATAGTAGTCCCCACAACCAATATCACGCCATTCTCCTATTCTATCTCTTCCACTATGGGGGCCACCATATCCTTACATGTTATATCCCTAATCTGGGCGCTACATCTACTATAGAAGCCGATAAACTATCTATCTAGTCATGTTAGCACATCTAGTGGCGATGTCTCAATCTATACGATCTTTCTAATATCAAGTGATGCAATACCCCTCTCTGAGAATTCCAGGTGCATTTTATTGTCTAGGTACCATAAAACCGTGTTCCTGAGTCTACTCACGAAATGGTTTCTTGCTCCGAGATCCCAAATACTAGGGCCTAATAACATATATAGATGACTTCGTTCTATGGAACCAACTACCTGATCCATATCCTATCATTCCACCGACATATAGCTCTCTATAGCCAGTTCCCTCCCCAAACCACTGACATTAGGTGGGGATGTAAAAGGGTAAAACCAAGATCATATCTCTCTCTTAGAGTCCCTAATCAATCTTTTTTTATCATAAATAGTCATTATAGATCATTTTAATGGAATAAATGTTATGGTTTCTCATCCTCTATACATAATCATCCATCGTCAACCCTCCTTTGTACATCTCTAGAAGCTCATAGATCTAGACTGAGTGAAAGAAAGTGGTGTAATACAAATCATTGAATAGTCTCTATAGGTTTTTCAATGATAGTGTAAAATAATCATGGATATGTTTGATTATGCTCCCCCAGACTCTATATGCCCCATAGACAATGAGAGCTACTAATGAAACCACCAAAACAATTAGGGTCCAAACAATCTCGAATATATAGACCACCAACTCAATCCAATCATCCCCTTCATGAGGATCAGTCTCACTACATATCCTAAAGGGCCTCTATAATTGGACCCTGTGAAGTTTGATAAGCATGCATACATCCTTATCCTTCTCTCTTGGAATAATCTGATACTTGATAACTGGATGTGCCTATACCTTCCAAATAGGTGGAAGGAGATCATGAGATGGGACATGAACGAAGTCATCATCACTCCTCAGATTGTCATCATGATATAGAGCTGGTATCATACATAGTTCTCAATATAGATACATCCTTAAACAGATCAATATAGACCATGGTCAGATGATATATATATATATATATATATATATATATGAAAAAAATGGGGAGATGAATCAAGATGGTTAGTCAAAAACCCAATTCTATGTAATTCATGTACCATTGATCACTAAAACTAATGTCTCGGTATGTTGAGTCAGAATATAGGTACTCAAGGTCTTGTTAAATGGATTTTTCAACCACCACACCATCACTGAATTGTCTGAACTAATATCCAAGACAAAGAAAATTTTACAATGTTCCCCTAAACTAAACCAAATCCTCTAAAGGGGAAAATTACAAACAACATCCTAAGGAAGAACATCCTCTAATTCTAATATTGGATGACACGACCCAAGTTGGGTATTGAGCTAGGTCTTCCCCAGTCCCTCCATCATAGTTCAATAGGTGGCGACAGGTGTTGATGAAATAAAAAACTATGGGAGGAATTTTTCTAAGTACCTATATGCAGACAGACAACCATTTTAATGAAAAATGAAGATGGAAAAAGAAAAAGATTCAATACATCTGTAAAGTAAACCATGCATTCATAATCTCTTTTGTATACAAGAGTATGACAATAAAATTGTAAAATTAATGTGGGAAAATAAATTACCAAATAGAAAAGTCTCCCAACCTAATTGTTTTGGAAATGTAAAAACTAAGAGAGCCCTTCTCTAGAATCAAAATATATAACAACCATACGCGGTTAATTGAACCCAATATCTCAAATTTCATTAGAATCAAATACTACCTATACATCATCTACATAATACACGACACATGTCGGAGAATCCCCTTCATGGGTCAGTATATACATCCCCAGTTGGAAAATCTCAAATCAGAAGGGGGAGGAGTAAGAGATACAATATGATGTAGAAATAGAATAGAAGAAAGATATAGTCAATGAGTATTGCTCAATCAAAACCAACTCTGAACGTAATATTTTCTAAACATAAGGGGAACAAAATATTGAGTAGGTGAAATACCATTAATGTATTCACCACCAATAGTAGGAGAGAAAACTCAACCAACCCTGAGAAGATAAAAACAAAAACACATGGAATACCTCAGTGTCTTTGACTCTTTTGTATGATTAGTAACTATGTCAATGGTTTGGATTCAGATGAATATATATTATCTTTCCAAAGAAGTCCCAATGAGAGAGTAAGGGGATATCCATATCATATCTCATCATAAGATGAAGAGTATCCAACATTCTCAAAAATTCCATCAATAATACCTATTGTCTCACACATATTCATAGGGGAAACCATAAAAGTAAAACCACGACTCATTACTGTCACACATAGTCAAGGGGCCACAAAATATCGGTAGGGATCCCAATCCCTGGTAAAAAAGAGAGTCCCATTATTATATTCTTGGATGTTGTACACTTACCAAATCCACTAGTGAGTGTTTCATGGAACGTTCATTGAGTAACTCCACTACCCAGCACTACCAAATCATACCTCTCAGAAAGGTTATCAGGGTACTGTACTACCTATCCCTATTAAAGGGTGAAACTTGATAGTCTTTGGTGATCATGCACAATCACTGTCTTCCTCATGCTTCCCCTTAGTATGCGGGATGGATGAAAAACTCCACATTATATCATGAATTAAAACAACTAGGGTAACATAAAATTATATGTAGAAAAACCACTCAGGGTTAGCTACTCGTAGAACAAAATCTGAGTTCAAATAAAGGAGATACAAAACCTCAATGGTTACAGTAAAGGTTCCAAGAAGAACACATCTAGTGAGGTGTTCTACATGGAATATTATTACAATCCACCACTTGACCATGTCCTATTACAATACATAACTCTATATCCATGTGTATGTGTATGCCATGCATGTGGACTACATGACATGTCCATAGAACAAAAGACCAGGTTGTGTCCCGGTAGCCATATATTTGTACCATACACCATGTCCATGTACCCAAAACCATGTATGTGTAGTCAAGTATATGGCCATGTATTCCCACATGGTCTCTTAGACCATATGATCCATCATACGGTTTCTCAAGCTAGGAAGGTTTACATGACATGTAAGAGAAATATATTCTATTCCATCCTTATGTTTTCTTAAAATCCTTGTTGTCGTTGCTGAAGGGCTACAAACCATGGGTTCATCCTTGAACAAAACATGTAGTTGGATTTTCTATAAAATCATCAGAGCCTACTTTTGTACCTGTATCAATTAATCCAAATTTGATTTTGGACCTATCTCTATCAAAAATGTTTGATGTATCTTAAAATCATGGGTTCTTGCAGTTATTCACCGAGAATAGACTAGAGGTGATTTTTTGATAGCTCTTCACATGAATAGATCATTGTCAATCCTTATGCATTTGAATCCTTGAACTCAAATCAGTCAAAAAAGTTGTTCCTTGTAAAACCCGTAGATCATTTCTCAATTCATTGTGCGGTGCCTCGCACAAGAATTGAACACAAAGACAGGGGTCTGATCGGGCTCAGCACCACATTAGAAAGTTGAACTGGGACCAGAGGGTCCTACTAGAGATGAACATGTAGTGGAAATATCGAAGAAAATCACCAAAACAATTTTTTTTACCAAGGTTGCCCATGGGTTCTTGGAAAAAAATCAAGAACGATGATACCATGGTTAGAAAACAATTCAATAACCAATTTACAACTAGTACATGTGTGAATGATCAATCCATATTGGAACATATCTAAAAAATGTTGGATCTACTAAATCATTTAACAAAAATGGAAGAAATAACCAATTGATGATTCCATCCAAAATATTGGTTCTTTTTTTATGAAGAACATGCTATCCAATAATCAATGGATGTTTTGCATCTTGACCTAATCTGATCCGAAGTTTCAGAAGTAGCGACTATGGTTTTCCAAAAAAAAGGAGGAAGGATATCATCATTGTATATTACAAGATTATGTGGTTATCTTCATAAATTTATCCATGAAAATGTATTTATTAAAATTTCATTTCTTCCAAAAATCAATCAACTAATAAATTTAATAATTAATTAACTCACTGAACGTACCTCCAACATGTGAGGATTTTTAATAACCAACACTAACCCACGTTAGGTCTCTATTAGGGTAAAAAAATTCCTAAAACAACCGTGGTCTCATATTTCTGATCCAAACATCCATTTATGGGTTACTGTGTTTTCTTTATGATTCAAATGATTACAATACAAAGCATATATAATATTTTTATAAAAGTAATTTTTGGTGCAACATGCCTCAGAATTGCACGATGCCTAAGCTCCAACCTCTTGAAATAAATATTGACATATTTTAATGTCTTAAAAAGAATGGAATATATCTACATCCATGTAAAAACAAATAGTGTTTGAATATGTGATGATTAGAAGGGAGTGGGTGGTCATTTAAAAGTGAAGTGAGTGGTAGACCTGTATTTTTGAAAAATTTAACGGTTTAACAACCCTATTCACTATTAGAAAGGGTCGAAAATTGAGTATTATCTATCCTTAAACATGATAAGGTGTAAATATTTCTATAAAATATTTTTTAAAAATTATTAATGTTAATTTTGGCCTTTTTTTATTAAACTCAAGAAAACCTGATTTTGACCTTAACCACTATAAATAATTTTTACTATTTTTACTATTTATATTGGTTGGAAATTAAATTATACTTATTAGATAATATGATATATGATTATTAATAATATTAAAACCGGTTTTTAAAATATAATTCACAAAATAGAAAATATTAATTTATAAATACTGCCACAGTCATGATAAGAAACTGTGTTTTAAAAGAGAAATTGTTCAATAGATTACAATATTTTTATATAGAAATTCAACTTGAAAATGATTGCAATAAAATAAAATGTATTAAATTATATATTTAGTTGAACTGGTATCACCGTATAACTAATTGATATTATATTTTTACTTCATAAAATATTTTAAATAAAGTTATTTTTCAGTAAGAATTTAGTATTTTTTACTTTTCCTAAAAAATAAAATATTTCCAAAAATAAAAAAATACAGCGTAAGATAATTTCGAAAAGTTTATTTCAAAAAAATGTTAATTTTATCTTATAAATGTAAAAAATTAGATAAAAATAAAATTTAAATTATGTATGTGAAGTGCAAATAAACCCTTGTTTATAAGAAATGTTGCTTTTTAAAAAACTATTATCTTCCTATTAAATGATTCTTATTATATAAATATTATATAGATAACCAGAATTTTTAAAATACACGTAATACTATTTGTACCTTAACATTTAATAGTACAGTTATTATAGTATAATATACTATGCTTGATTTTAAATTGGTGTTGTGTGTCTCAAAATCTATGAAAGAGATGAAATTTAGATAAATATTTTTTATGAGTTATTTATGATCAATGTTGATTGAATACTATTATATTAAAAACAATGTTATTATTTTAAAGAAATTGCAATGTTCTATAAAAATAAAATAAACCATGTCATTTTAATTTTGGCTTCCACTCAAAGATTAATTGTTTGATATTTGAAAATTCTGTTATTATAAACCCGTAGTGTAAAAAGGGTCAATAAAATTTCACATTATTAGGATATAATAGTAAATACATATTTAATATATAATATTACACAAAAGAGTTTTTATATTTGATAACATTGGTGGAATGTGAATATATGGATATAGAAGAAAAGAATAATTAATTATTGAGAGTGATAGAGATTATTGATTACAGAAAAAGGATTTGTTAATAGAATTATAATGGTCTGAATATAATGTAACTATGATGATTTAAAGACCATTTGATTCATTGAATATAATACCAATATGATAAAGATTTTTTTCAAGATATTTTTTCTAAATTTGGGGGATTTTTTAAATTCATGATATCTTTCTAATTTATAGGCATAATTTCATTATTTTTTGTGCTTCATTCAATTTTGAATTTATTACATAGACCATGAAATGAATATAAAAATGATTCTTAATTAATAAAACATGAAAACTCACTTTTAAGGAATAATATAGTCAATTAAAGAGTGAAAACTCATTCTTTATGTATCTAACTATTTTTAAAAACCAATATGGTTAGAAAACTTTATCGAATATAATAAATTAATTTATTAATATAGAATGT
This sequence comes from Viscum album, assembly GCA_963277665.1. Taxonomy (NCBI): domain Eukaryota; kingdom Viridiplantae; phylum Streptophyta; class Magnoliopsida; order Santalales; family Viscaceae; genus Viscum; species Viscum album. The sequence goes on from OY728134.1 coordinate 427,257,054, forward strand.
TACTCCTTTGAACCGTCATTAATTATTATTCATAATTTTTTTTAATAAAATACATATTGAAGAGGATATCATGTATGCCAGTAAAAGGCATTAAATAGTTATCATCATTTCTTTATGGGTTCATGCATTATGGCTTCGATAAAAAATACTGCTTTTCACTTGGTATGGTTTTTATCATTTTAATAAAATCATATTTTTATAATTATTAAATTACCAAAAATCTGGTATAAATCCTTGAAATAAATTATTTCATTAAATAGTCTTTTATTAACTTTTTGAATAAATTTTTTTCAAAAGGATAAAAATATTATTTTATTATTATTATAATGTTTTAATGTTCATATTAAATCTAAATGTTATAAATACATTTATAGTTGTGTCTATAAAATGTAAAGGATTTTTACTCAAAAAAATTACTTAATAAAACATATAGATTCCATAAATATCTTCCAAAATATCCATACTCATGGTAATATCCCATAATAGAAAACCTAATGTGGTTATATAAATATATTGAACTTATTAACAATCATAGAATCATAAACCCAATTTGGAACCTATAACTCTTGAGTTAATGAAGAAACATATTCCGATTAAATATAACAAATTTAATTGTTGTATCAGATATCTTATAATAAATATACCATTGGTAAAATTATTCTATTTTTTATTTCTTGAATACAAATACATAAATACTTCATCCACTGTATTTTATATTAGTTCCTTCCATGGTCAATAGATTATCCATTATAATAGTTTATTTATACAGAAAATTCCTTAGTTTCTAAAATTTATGACAACAAACTAGAAATGGATCTATATGATGTGATTTATTTCCTTCTATTTCCAACACAATTTTTTTCCTCATCAATTTTTTTACTATACACCCTACCCTTCCACACAAAAAATAATTTTATATTCTGTTAATAGAAGATATGTTACATCTAAAACACCATATTTTTATCCTAGGTAACTCATTTTCATTATCTATTCAAATCCATTATAATGGGTTGTAATGAAAATTAGAATTATCCTATGTATATCCCATAGGGGTATCCAAACTGGTACATAGTAAAACCCATTTTCATGCACCATGTGATGATTGGGTAAACCTCAATGCACCCTTTTTGAAGTTATTACCCCTTGGTATATCTGTTATAGGACCACTTCCACTTGTAGTATCTATACATGGGATTATTGTAAGGAAAACCACATAATATTAACCTTACCAAACCATTATAATTTTCATAAGTAAATATCCAAACTTTATATAATATATTTATGATTTCTCAACTATCTTTTCCTAATCATGTTCCCCAGTATTCAATAATACCTCACTATGATACTAACTTTAGAGACCCCGACCCCAGTAGTAGGGATTCGATGTCTAATATATTGCACTGGAAGAAGATACAAGTAATAAAATCTAGAAGGACTGAATAGTTTATTAGTCATGGTAAACTAGATGCATACATGATTACCAAATTTTATCTAGAAAATTCTTTTTAATTGTTTTACAAGAACATTCTAATTCCCACTAGAACATCCTTACTTATCAATTATAGTTCAATTCAAGAAGTCTTAGTGACATAAACCATATTAATGTTGATCCTAAATGATAATTAAGGGTTATATATAACAAAATATATCTTGATTCAGTAATAATAATCCACTTACCATAATAAAAACTTAACAGACATTTAATTTAAAATCATGACTATCAAGATAATATATGGAAGAATCAATATTTAATGGTAAATAACTAAAAATACAATACATTTAATCATTAAAATTAGAATGAAATGAATCCATAGATAATATCATTGTATAAATTTCATATTTAATAATATAATTAAAATTCAATTTGGAACGTAAATACCCAAATACACATTCCATTTAATTAAGAAAATGAAAATGAAATTCATCATTAGATAATATCATTAGTAAATGTTTATTGGATAATCTCATAAGGAATAATAATTATGGAAGGATAAATAATAAATACGCATTCCATTTAATCAATATAGTGAAATAAAATGCATATAGAGATTTTAACCTTTTTGAAAATATGGCAGATAATAATTACATAATTCCTCATGGAGGAAATAATTAATATTTATTGATCATGATCTTGGGAATCATGAATCATCTATAATCATGACCTTTCATGAGATAATTTAAAACTACTAGTAGAAACTCATTTAATACTATATAATTTATTATCCTCACGATACAATTGATGTGTCAAGGGGAAATATAATTAAAGACCCCACATGTCACTGCATGTCCAAATTATTCATTATATATCAAATAATTGACTTAATTAAATAATAATGTTCCTTATCATAAAATATCCATATTGATTAAAGAATACATATTTCACAATATTTCTTCATATAAAAGAATAAATGCCAATATTGAACACATTATGTAATGATGATATATATTTTATAAAATAAAAATAAAGATGATAAATAATATTAATATTTATGGGAAATTTAATGTATAATGATCACTATAAAGTAAATATTTCAATAAAAAGATAATAAATACAAAAAAAATCAATAATGTGACTTTTAATAAATTACTTGTTCATAATGATCATAAACCATATATAAAAATAATAATTTTTACATCAATACATCAAATCAAAAATGATGTATAATTTTAATAAAGAGTTGTTTTTTTTGTTGAATATCAATACCATAATAAGATATTTAAAACCCTTATTGTGGAATATATCCTTTTAATTTTAAAATCCATGAATTAAAACGAAATGTTTAGAAAAAATAAAGAAAATTATGTTCCTTGAATTTACCCATTTAAAACATGTAATATAATATATAGACCATTTATTGATCTGAATGAAATAATTTTTATACAATATGATTATGTTTAAAATTAACATTTCATTCACATTTTTGTTAAAATAAAGTATATTCTTGTTTGGGAAATGAAATAATGATTCCTTTTCATAAAAATAAATATTAATAGTGTGTAAATATTTTCTAAATAAATCATTTGGAACATATTCGAAATATTATTGAACTTTTTTATGAAAACATGGTTTTGTATGAAAATGAATTTCTGACTAAAGAGCTAAATGGTGTTATATTTTAATAAAATCATTTTCCCAATTATATTATATAATAAATAGCTGAAGAATGGTACTATTATATAAAAAAGGTTACAAATATTGATATTAGATAAAAATTAAATGGAATATTAAATAATGATCAAAAAATATCCATCAATGTTAATTTAATTATAAACAAACCTGATAACAATGATATTATGAAATAGACCATTACAATTGTCATAACATTGAAGTGAGTATTAGTCATTTAATCAATTTTCTATAGAAAATTTAAATCATTATAAAACAAGTGTAAATATAAAAATATATTTTCAAATTTAATTACACTCATAATCTTAAAATAATAAATAAATTGAAGGAGTTATAAAACCTAATGAAAATAAATTGAGTTATGAAATTTCATACAAATTGGAAACATTTAATTCAAATACCCTTTGATGAAATAATAAAAAATGAAATATCAAATATAATTAATTATATAATATTATTTATATTACATGAAAAGGTGGTATTATATAGGTCATAGAAAATAAATATGGTGCATAAAATGACAATATTCCTCAATGAAATGAAATTAATATGAAATACCTTACGTCTTTCTTCGTTTTGGGAAAAATGATTAAAATATAAATATAGATGTTTTGATAATTTTATTAACTTATAAAATAAAAATATTAATGTTTATAATATCATATATGATCCCTTTAATAAGTCTTATCACTATTCCATTAATATTATATCAATATTTTAATTGATTATTCTATTAATAGGTATACTTCCTCATTCGTGATTTTTCCTGAAACGTATGGTTATTTTGTTAATAATATATTTATAAAATAAATATAATAATAACAATAAGGAAATTATTTACATGTATACACATGAATTACACTTTTAATTCCAATCATAGAGTTGTATTTTGAGAAATTATGTATGTTACGATCATGTATATGGTAGACAATGCATATCCATGAGTAATGTTTCTATTTTTTAATGATCATTATGGAATGGAGTTAGTTAATATTTTTCCATTAGATAATGATAATAATAAAGAAATTACCATATTATCTGTATTAATATACACATATATTTTATTTATTTGTTCTAGTGATGAAAAGAGAGCGACCACTCTTCATGAAGGAGGTAAACCACATGCACACAAATGATTTTATCATCTTTAAGTGAGTGAAAAGAATGAAATAGGATAGAATATTATCTATTATAAATAATAAATATTTTATTAATATCATAAATATGTGATGTATTTCTTATATACTACTTAAATATATCTATTTTACCTTCCATTTAATGCTTTAGTAAAAAAAATCGCATCATGTCATGAGGTGGTAGTCCACTATGCACACGAGCGACATTATCATATCCCCAATTGAATTAAAAGTCAAAGTTTATTTATGATATAATTACTCAATTGAAATAATTATGTTATAAATAATATATATATATGATTCATATCCATCATCACACCCAACTATTAGAGGTGGTAATTGAAAAATATATTATATCAGTTTATGATGTAGTGGTCTATCGTGTAGACAAATGATTTTTTTCATAAAACATTTTAATGAATTACAGATGTTTATAGAAAAAACATAACATAAAAAAATATTTTTATTTATGATACTGTTGATATTATATCCTCACGGTGTAATGAAAATTGAATGAGTTGGATGAATAAAATAAAAATCATATTGAATAATATTACCTCTTTGTATGGTGTTATCTTTATGATTTCTCCAAAATCATCACTAGGTTGGATTTATTCACAAAATATAGCTTCTAATATTAGATTAGAGAGGTTAGTGAGTTATATGATATGGTATTTTCTAAATATAAAGTGTTTGATAGCGTCAATAAGCGAGAATAGGGGGTGGCCTTTTATAAGTGAGGTGAGTGTCACACAAGTAATTTTTTAAAATAAAAAGGTGTACCTTTTTATTAAATGATAAAAAGAAACAAATGGGTGTATTAGTAATCTAGATATGTTATAGGGTTCATATATGTAATGAAACTATAATATAATTATGTTTTTTTCATTTTAAATCCCTGTTAACACCATTTTTTCCTTAACAGCACAAAATAATTTATACAGAATTTTATATTAATAAGGGTAAAAAATAAAGTTCAAAATTATCAGATAATATAAATTAAAATGAATGAAAATATTAAATCAATTTTTACAAATTCAATTCATATAATAGTCATAATTTAATTAAATAAATCTAATAGTCATAATGAGAATGTTGATTTTTAATGGGATAATGTTCAAATGTTTGTAATTTTTTACATGAAAATAAAATATTAAAGTGATTAAGATGACATAAATTAGATTAATAGATATAAAATTGAATGAATTTTACATTAAAAACAATTTAAATTACAATTTAATTTTCTAAATATATGTATATAAAATAAAGTTTTGAATTAAAATTCAGCATTTTCCACTGATTATCAAAAAATGAAACATTTCATAAGCATAAATAAATATATGTTAGATATTTTTTATATTATAAATAAGAAAACTATGTTCATATTATATAATTAATTTTAAAAAATTTGGAAAAATTACATTTAAATTATGTTTGAGATGTGAGAATAAATCAACTCTTAAAAATTTATGTTTTTATTGAACAATTCATTTTATATTAATTGATTATGATATTATTTATAATTAATATATACCATTAATTTTTATAATATAAATACTATTATTCATTCTAACAATTTAATGGTTATTTTATTATGGTGTTCTAAATCAATGATCAATTTTACTATGGTTTGGGTATTTCTCAATCTATCAAAGTGATTAAATTTAATGAAATATATTAACTAGGTTATTTAAAGTCATTGTTGAATGTCACATAAAAAATTTAAAAAATGATTTTACTTTGATATTTATTGGTTTTAAAAATATAAAATTATTATAAATTTTATTATTTAACAAAATCAATTTTTTATTATTTTAAATTATTTTATTTTTTTAGTTATGATACAATTAACTTATGTTCCAACAAAATATCAACAATGTTCTTAGGAAAATAGTAGAAAAACTTGGTAATTGTTTTTAAACAAACTAAAAGTAATAAATTTTTGTTGAAATAAAGTGTCTGGTAATTTTTTTATAAATATTACATATTAGGGATTTTCATATAATTTTATTTTAATTATATTATTTTAAAGTTGTTCTCAATGTAAAATTATTTTAATAGTTCATAAAATAAAAATTTTATTATATTATGTGAAATATCATTTATTATATTATTTTAAAATAATAAAAATATAAAAATATAAAAATTATGAAGCTAACATGCCTGAAACATTATTTCATGTACAATGAGAAAATTTTAAAATTCTAACTAAAATTCTAACTATTTAATGGTGAAAAATTCATTTTCATAGTTAACATTAAATTTTGTTATTCAAGGGACTAATCAAAATTATATGGTTTAAGATCCTATAATAACCATAAATAATTTCCATGGGATATTATATTTATACTATATAATTTTTTTAATACATTTAATTTTTTAAACATTTGACATGTGTTAGACACATACTATATTATAATATTTCTTGTCTTTCATAAATTAACAAAAGTGATATCTCATAAAAATAATATTTTGTTGAATGATTTAAAATTAATAAAAAATATCAATATCCAAGGGAATGGTATATAGTTTAAATATAAACTTTGGTCTATTAATTCCTCACTTTTCAATTTATAAAAATTTATTAACCAATGATTATTAAAAAAATGATATCATAGTAATTTTCTATAGGTTTATTGAGTTGTTAAATCTTGGAGATAAGGGTTAAAATTGACTATTACCTATTATTATTTTAAATAATGAGAATATATAGACTAATAATAATATTATTATATATTTATAATAATTTTGAGTCATTTTTATTTGGATATTATTTTATATTAACTTAATATATCAGGAAATTCCATGAGTTCCCCTCCTTTAAATTTTAAAATCACACATCTTAACATCCATTATTTACACTTTTAGAACCTTATATATCAAAAAATAAATACCCTAAAATAATAATATTTTTATTTCAATTTCTTATATCATTTCCCAATTATAATATACCATCCTTTCAAAGCATATAATTCTTCTTAATGGAGATTTCTCAACAAAGAACTATAATTATAATCCAAATACATTAAATTTTTTTCTTTTTGATACCCAATATCAATACATGGTATCCATTGTTATTTAATAAATTCAGTATCATAAATAAAGTTAATTGTGAATGTTATTAGTTAAAAACAATTATACACCTTTTTTAGATCATGTGGAAGTGAAAATATTTCTCCGTTGTATGTATAACTACCATATACATGTGGTGTTGTAATGCATTTTTCCATCATGTTATTCTTGGATAGTTATTATGATGCGTTTAATTTTCCTACATTATATTTATAAAATAACTATTCTTTTGTGATAATAATATAACACCACCTTATAGTTTTTCAGATAATGATAACATCTCTCAAGATTATGTGTGGACTACCACCTCCACTAAGTGATGAGATTTCATTTTTAATTTAATTTTTTAACTTTATTTTAATAAGGATATATTTAGAGAATATATTAGTTATAATAATTATTTTGGTATTGATAGTTTTTTTACCTATCTTCCCCTTTAGTGTGATATAAAAATAGTTTCCATGAAAATGTACGCTCTACATACTATATCAATGGGGTTATCTATTTTTATAAATCAGTCATTTATGTGTTACAGTATATATATATATATATAATATTATATTTAAATTATAATTAATAATATATATTTTGGAACTATGATAAATGAATATGGATTTGAAAAACAAGATAAAAAAATTAAAAAAGTGTAATAGTTAACGCCTATAAATGACGAATTTATTTAAGAATTATTGATAAAGGGGTGTTAAAATATTATAAGTTAAAATAAAACATTATATAATTATGTGCATGATTTTGGTATAAAATTATTAAATGTTTAAATATATAATGTATGATTTATATAATTTTATATTCAAGGAGAAGTTAAGGTAACAAATTTAATCTTTAATATAATTTTAATGAGGATTGTTTATGCTTGAATTTCCATTAAGGGGAACCATATGATCATTTATTGATAGATACATTTTATTTTATTCTCCAAAAGTTGTTTATAGAGAATATGCTCTTTCATTTAATTTAACTCATATTAAGTACACTTGATTTCAAAACAATATTTTTATTAAAAAATGACATTATGTTTCTCTTCGGTCTAAAATAGTTTTTCTTTAATTACAGTATTTTAAAAAAATTCATTCAAAAAGGTTTTTAAATTTATAATATGGATACTTAATTTCAATTTTACCAACTATTTAATTTCAAATAACTAATTTATTTGGAATCATTATTCTATTTTTCATATAATGTTTGTTTTCTATTTACTGAAAATGTCACATAAATATTAATTTTAAAATAAATTACATTAATAAAATTTACCACAGTCATTATCGCTTAAATATTTTTAGCATGATTTACATGTTTTAGTGGATATTTTTTTAAATATTCATTATTATTTTATAATGTTTTATATTTTCTATGTAAATAAAAATGAAAAAGGTATTATCCCAAATCAATATTCCAATTTTGTTTTAAATTAATTTTCCATATTTTATAACATTATTTCTTATTACATTAATCATACTAGGGATACAATCAAATTATACAGTGTTTATTATATGTCTATATGGTTTGAGGTTATGATGATGAAATATCGATGAAACCATTTTTCTTTTCCATATGTTATGTCATGATGAACGTTTTCCTCTTCTTATGGAATACATATGAATTTCTTTATGATAATGTATTGGATAGGCCCTGAATTTAATAAAACTATATTGAACTATGTAATGATTAATGTTATATGATCTTAAACGTGTATATGTTATTTAATCTCATGACTGAAGGAGGGTATATAAGATATTATCCCAATCTCAATGTTTTTACATAAACAATTCTCCTAAGAAAAACATGTTATGAAAGTGTTTATCTAAATTATTCACTTATTATTTCTTGGATTATGATTGTGAAACATTAATTTAACTATTTTATTTTATGATATTATGAAAATTTTAATTGTTCATGTATCATTATCTCTGATCGATTTACAATTCATATCTTAAAACTACAAATCATTATACCATGGCTCAGTTTTATAATCTTAAAATTACTAGGAGTGATTCTGAAATCTTAATCTCATATTTCCATACCATTTTCTCTAATTTCTAATTTTTGGTATAATTTATATCTCTATTTATTACCGCTATAGAGAATCTGATCACATTATATATTATGTATTCATATCTCTAGGATATGATTAATTTTATTTATTGATTAGACTAAAAAGGGTGTGTGTTATGATGAACTATGTGATATATGGTGTAGATATTTTATTAAACTATTGTTTATGTATCCATGTTTCCATAGAAACATCACCTTTATGTCTCCAGAGTGAATTATAATGTCATGTAATATATATTTATCAGAAAAGATGTAATATTTTTATATTTAATATCTTGGTCTATATATTCTGTATTGGGATTAGGGGTTATTAAAATCCTAAAAAATGATGGGAAACAATTATTGAGAACCCATGGGATATGTCTATATATAGGAAAACATCCTTATATTTGTGTAAGGAATGTATAATTGTATTTTACTACCAATATATCCATACATGGGTACATCAACAAGATTTGGTTTTGGAACAACTAATTATTGGAGTAGTAACACTAAAAATAGTATCTCAAGTATTCATCATCAATCATTATGTTTTAATATGATTTTCCCTTACAACACATATGGTTTTAAGATATTGATGTATATTCCTGGGTTATTCTTAATTTTCATTATGAATATAAACAAATGATTAAATTTGATATGATCATGGATTTCATAGGTTGTACCCAATGAGTCATAGATATAAATGATGTTAAAATGACTTAATTATCACATGAGTTATGTTTCATTTTTACATAGTATGGTTATTATTATTATTATTAATATAATTATTTGTTTTAATCATTTTATGGATCTAGAAAAAATTGTGTTTCCATTAAATATAGGAAACGATTGAATGTTTTCCCTCATGAGAAAAACCTTTGAATCAAGAGAAATAATAATAATCCTTTTAAATATGATTAATCAGATATTATTTTATATGACTAAAAATAAAAACATGAGTCTATATATTAACACACATAAAAATTGAAAATGGATTTTAATGAGGACTATTAATGGAAGATGATTAAATTTCTTATATATCAAGTCAATGGGATGAAATACATAGTGAAATTAATTAAGGTAATGAGAATATTTTTAATGTCTAGAATATAGGGTAAAAAAGAAATTAATTTTGGAAGAAAATTTCATTATTTGTTAGTGGGTTACGATGTTCATCGTAAAGTACCATTTACTTTTCATTGTATTATATGCGAAGAACATGGTAATATTTTGAGTTAATCTTATAGTCTATTATAAAACACCTAGACCAAGGAGGGGACTATGTTAGTTAGATCATTGAAGAGGAATGATTGAAGTTTTTAATGTATTGGAATTCTTGAATTATATCAAAGAAGTATTTTTATTAATCGGATTTTAGTTATAAGAACAATAAAAAATCTCTATGTTATTATACAGTAGTTTTTCGTTATTGATTCTCAACAACACGTTTCATCGTATGGATGATCTAGAAATGTTATTTTATGGTAAAGAGATATTTTAATAGAAAAACACATAATTAAGGAAGATAAAAACATTAATATGTTATTGATGTTTTGATAATAAAATTTATTTGAAAAAAATATTTGATTGAATTTGATTAAATAAAAGAGATTTTATTAATGAACATGGAATATATTAGTGATTTAATGAAAAATTGGAATACATTATCGTTGATGGAGTTTATATTAAATTTTCATTTATTTATTAAATTATATATTCTATAGTTTTATTTTCAGAATATATATTAGATTATATTATTTAGGACTATTTGTTTTCATTTTGGTTTTAAAGAAATTTTGGTTATGATAATGTATTTGTATAATCTATGTGTTTATTTTTTTGGTATGTGATATTATGATATACTATAAGTTGTTTTAGGTATTATTGGTTCGTTGAATTTTTAATTTTATTGACATTATTCATTGTTTTTTATATTTTTTATTTCGACTGATATGTTTTTAGAATATTTTTAATTTTAGTAATTAATAGAATGTTTCAGTTGTATTTTGTGAGTTATTGCAGAATATTTAGATATTAATATAGGATTTATCAATAATTTAAAATATTTTCTAAATAATAATGTTTTATTAAATAATTAAATAAAATTATAATGAATTTTCATTATTTTCATGATCTTGTTATATAATAAATGTAAATATTTGTGCTTCAGGAATGAAAAATTCATCATCAATTTATAGAGTAAAATGGTGCAGAAATTAAACAATTCATAACAAATGGAAGAAAATGTACTTCTGAATAGAAAAGAAATTTAGTAATTATTTTTAACATTTACACTATAATGATTGTAATATAATTCCCTTAAAATGTGTGTATTATCTTTAAATTACAAATGTTATTATTTTAGCTTCAATTCTAATGATTTTTTTTTCTTACACCTCATAGATTAATTGATTTATGGTTATTATATATCTTGTTACTTGTTCAATATCCTTATCTATTAGTCCTTTGAAATTATTTTTTTCCAAAATGTTGACATTTTAACAACCCATGAATATATTCCATATTTGGGAACCTAATTATATGTTATTTTAGGTTATATTTATGTTTCCAAATTTCAAATTTTTAAATGAAATTTTATTTAACAATTTTTTCATTTTTGATTCAACAATTGTATTTTTCAAATATTGAACCCCTTATGATAACTATAATTTATATAGGGAGTAATTTACAAAGAAGAATACAACACTAGGATATTTTAAATGAACAAAAAACATTTTTTATTACATATATAAAATGAATCATCGATATTTAAAAAACCCAAATATATTATTATTTAAATTTTATAGGTCTAATCGACATATTGAATTAGTTTTTATGAATATGATTAACCATATAATAATAATATATATATAATGTTCATATGAAATAAAATTTATTAAATAATGTTTGGGATAAATTCAATATATTTTTAGCAAATATAATTTATTCATAAAAAATATGTTTGCATCAAAAACTGATTTCTATTTAATTATTCTGATAAAATTTAATAGTAAATTTTCTAAATTTTATAAAATTAATTTAATTTTTAAATCATACTATGAATATTATACTTGGTAAATTGTGTTGGATTTTTTTGAAAAGAAATACATTTGAAATAAGACTGAAAATTCCATTTTAATTGTTATTTATGAAATTATAAATCATTTTAATTTTATTTCACCACTATGATAGTGATTTTATCATAAATTAATATAGTAATAATTTAATTATATTTATTATAATTTCACATGATAGAATCATAATTATCCTTGATTTTGGAAAAAGATCATTTTTTCTTCAAGGGTCTATTTGTAAAAGAAATGATATTATTTTCATTTTATAAATTTATATTAATCATAATATATATAACTTATAGGGATTAGACTATTTGAAATGGTAATTATTATTGGATTCATCAAGTAAAATTCTTCTAAGAATTAATGTTTTATATTTTCATGAAAATGAAAAAATATTGTGAATAGTAAAATAATACAGTTTTAATTAAATAATGTATCTTTTATGATATCTTGAAGAAATAAACACAATATTAGAAGTTATTGAACATATTAAATGAATAATTTATGTTTCTATCCTTTAATAATAATTCAAAAATATTATAAATCATATAATATATAATTTATTTCATGATAAATATGAAAATTAATTTCAATGCAGACATAATGCCTGCATATCCCAAGAAAAGTCCAATTTTGAGTCCTAAATATAATATTTAATAATAAGTTACCATTTTTCATCATATTTAATAAATGTGATATATTATCTAATATTTTTTTGGAATGATATGTATTTTTCGGTCATATAACAACTGAATTATACAAAAGTCTTATACAATGCTTTTGTAAGGCCGGAAGAGTTATAATATAATATTAAAAAACTTTCCAGGACATTTATTTTTTAACACATATATATTTATGGAATATAAATGATTATTATGTATATAATTAAGTTTTTTATAATGGTAATTTAATTTCACATTTTTTGATGATATGGTTACATTTATTTCTTACACAACAAATATATAGAGTGTTTGGAAACAATTGAAAAATATTATAAATGATTTTAGAGTCTCTGAATCTAATTTTTGGGGTTATTTAACAATTACATCTAATTTATTAGATAAATATTACCTAATAGTGTTTTTTTAATTATTAATATTTTAATTTCATTTTTATAATTTTTTTTCAATGTAAAATTATGTGAGTGGTTCATAAAATAACATTAATAGTATTTTAAGTTAAATATATATTACTATATTATTTCAAAATAATAATAAAAATTTATGTAGGTAAACTAGGAATAATAAGGATTTAAAATTTAAACTCATTGAAATTTATGCTCTAATTGTCACATTATATGGAATATTGTATTTCTTTATTATTGAGAAATATACTTCCATTATTAGGGTTAAAATTTGTTACCCATGGGATTAAAGAACTATATAAGAAAAAAATGATATCAAAACTTGTTAAAAATTTATTAACAGATTATATTAAGTCCATTGCATAAATTTATTTTTTATCAAATTTTAAATGAGTAAGAATTATATTATATTATTTTATTTTATTCATTTTCTGGGTTCAAATTAATTTTATTTTACAATAAAAACTATTATATTAAAATACATGAAAAAATCATAATTTTTTTAAAGGGAGTGGATTAGACTTTCAAATATCATTATTTGTCAATTGATGGATCATTAGTCCTTCTATAGTATATTTATTTTCCCCAAAATACTAAGAAACATTGAAATCAATTTATTTGTAAAAAATGATAATGGAGGGGGGGGGGGGGTAAATACCAAATAGAAGGATAAAAATAATAATAATAAATAGTCCAAATTTATTTATATGGGATTATTTTGAAATTTAATAATTTTTTCATATAATTATAAATATTTGGCACTATTTTTTTAATGAAAAATATATAATATTGTTGTAAAATATTATGTAATATTTTTATTTTCCCTCCCCTAACATAATAAAAGGAATCCCCCATCCTTTATTATTAAATTTTTAACCCTTATAACTCATAAAATTCCTAACATAATAACATACTATATTATTTATCCATTTTTCAAATCTTCTTCACTTTCCAAAAGACCATATTTTTATATACTATGGGGTAAATAAATATTAGTTTCCAAATAAAAATGTATCACTCATAACTAAGTACATTTGTTTTTATTTATACTTATTGATCTAATATATCCCTGGAATATTTTTTTTAAATAATGAATTTAGGTACCTAAATAAACATTTTATTTATGATGATTTTAAAAACCATTACCACTATACCTACATCCTACAAAAGGTGAAAATATATCTTGTGTTTTTTAAGGACTCACTGTGTCCACATAGCGGTGTAATACGTCTTCCATAATATTCATTCCTAGTTGGTAATTTATATGGGTTTATATTTGATTAAATTAATTTAAATACATTCTCCTTTTTATGGAGTTATAATATCATATCTACATTATTTCGTTCAAATTCGTTGGGAAATGATAATGTCACTGATGCAAATGTGTGGACTACCACTGACACGATGCAATGTTATTCATTTTTTACTTTTTTAAAGAAAGAATATAAGGATATATTTCATGAATATATATGATATAATAATTATTCATGAATGGTTATTTATTTTTTATCTTTCTTTTATTTAGTCATTCAGATAATGAATAGAACGATCATGCACGACCTAATGTCTCTATGGTAAGTGGCATTCATTTTTCTATCCCTATCCAATATGAGTGATTCTAAATATAAATATATTATGTAGATATGATATATTTATAACATAATTAATTTTTATATGGTTGAAATTAGATTACTATATAGGTAACAAAGCTACTGGACCAAAATTTTGTGAAAGAAACAAAATAATAAACACCCTTATACACCAATTTTAATATGCATTTATTTATAATTGAGGGTTAAAATGATATATTTATAAAATTTTAAATTCTATGATAATGTACATTATTATAAAATTAAATTATAAATAATTTAATATCTTTATAAGGGAAGATAAAAATATATAATGCAAGGAATGATTTTCGTAATTTATTTATCTATCAATCTTCCTTTAATGACATATGATTATAATTAAAGTTCCATTAAATAGAATTATATTATCCTTTTTTGAAAAATCTATTTTATTTTCTTTCCAAAAATTTCATTCTTTAAAATTCAGTTTTTCCTTTCAGTTTACTAACATCAGGTACTCAAGAGACCGAAAGTATATTTTTACAGAAATAAAAAATTATTTATCAATTCTGTCAGAAAACTATTTTCTTCAATATTCATGTTTTAAAAAAAAGTTTTAATTTTTTTTAATTATTATATAACTTAAAATTCATTTTTACCCCAGATTGTATTTATTTATAAAAATTATTTAAAAAATCTAACAAACATTTTTCATATAAGATAAATGTGTGTTTTTACTAGAAATATGAAATGATGTACATTTTAACGTACATGACATAAAATGTTTTTCCAATAACATGACCTCATTTTTTATAAAGCTATATTATAGGATTCTATGGTTATTATTCAAGAAATAGTTTTCCTTCATATCTAGAATTTTTTTATATTTTAATATGTGACTTATAAATGAAAATGGTATTTCCCTCATGAAATATTACAGTTATCTTTTAAAATAATTATATATTTGTTATATTATCATTTTATCACACATAGACTGAACTAGGAATAGGATCTAATTATCAAATTTTTATTATTTATCTAAATTGATTTTTGTTATGATGACAAAATAACAATGGAACCCATTTTCATTCCACAAGGTAAGTTATAATTAATGTTTTTTTCTTGTGATATACATATGTATAGATTTTTGAATATGTGATGGATGAGCATAGATTTATATATCCCTTCAATGAATTGGGTTGACATTAATGTTTCATGATCACCAAATTATACATTATATGTCACTCCAAGCACGAAATATGGCACATGAGAGGTTATCCAAAGTTTAAGGCATGTACACGGGTAGCTCCCACATGGTAACATGTTATAAATTTCTTCCTGGGTATTCATGACATAAGATTAAATTAATTATGATATTAAAACTATTATTGAAATTATTTATGATATGATCTAATGATGATTTTATTTTATCATGGCTTGTCATGACCCACCTACTTTAAGATGATGAAATGGAGATAAGGTTCCATGAAATTCTTTCATTAAGATCAAATTTAAAATATGAACCCTTGAGTCCAACCTTTAGCAGGACCTAGGGTATCGACTAGCACTATGTGTATGTATATATTCTCCCAAAATGGGAGGCATTACCCATTATAAAGAAATTTAGAGTATGATATAGGATGTTCTATCCAAAAACAACTTCAAGAAATATAAAAAAAGTAAAACTAAACTTCATCCCATAAGCATGTTTTTAAATAAAACTGCATGAAATGAAATAAAAATCCAATGTAAGTAAAAAAAGGAAAAAAAACTAAGTAGTGACATTGTAACGGTCCCAATTCCGAGTTATTGAGGTCCAAAATGGTCTACATAATCTTCCTAGAAACATAAAAATAGTTTTATATATGTAGGGTGACTAAAAAAGTATACTTAGTAAGAATAACTAAGTATACCATTCACAAGTGGGAGATGTATACTAATTACCTAGTTTGGACATATCCATATTCCCACTACTCTATTCTACATCAAAAACACATTTTAGATATTTCATGTTTAATGATGTTCACTTTGTAATAATGTTATAAAACTAACATGGGTAATCAAATTTTCATTATGTATGTTTTTATTCAAATATAGTTCATTATTGGTAGGATGGCTGTATATTATTTTTCCATTAACCATCATTCTCAATATGGGTTATAATCTTGTTATCACTTTAAATATAATGGGGAAATTTATTAAATTTCTTAATATTTTAATTTTATCATGGAATACTATTGGTTTGTTTACTATGTAATTTTTATGATCCAACTCATTTATTTTGATGATTTATGATCATGTTATCCTTCTCAGTAACATGTGGAAAAGCACTATCAATCATTATGGTTTTGTATTTTTTAATAGAGGTAAATTATATATTTTATTACTATATTTATCATTATGGTAATAACTCTTATTTATTGAGTAATATGTTCCTTAGAGTGTGGTATGAAAAATAATTATCAATCTTATGGTCAATGCATTTGAAAAAATCAGGTGACTGTGAGGGATATAAATTATATTGCACCACAATTCAATGAAATTTTTCATGAGAAAAATTATGTATTTCCATTTACTATATCTCTCGATAAACCAAATTGATATAATGAAATAACATTAGAAAATGAATTTTTCATGTCACAAGGACTTCACATTTGACTATGGATTACCATAATTAAGAATTCTATAAGTATGAGATCATTATTTTTTATATAAATGTTTTTATTTATTATCATTAATATATAAATACCATTTCCACTTTGATTATTCCTTAATTTTTTCAATAATTCCCACTAAAATATATTTGCATCATTTATACCAATGTTCCATTTGTGGTATGTTTTCGGTTACTGATATTTATAGACCACACATAATTATTTTTTCATTTCCCAAATTTATGGATAAATGTTATATACATGATATGATTATAAGTATAACAGACCATAATGAATTTATGTAAGAAATTTTTACTTCAAATGAATTATGTATATTTTTGTATAGTGGGAAAATTTTATTTTTGAAAAAAATAGAAATTATTAGATTTTATAGTTTAATAATTCTCTAAGGATTTAAACATAAACTTATCTATCATAATTTAGTGATATAATAATTGTTTTTAGATTTAATTTATTAGTGGTTATTTCCAAGAATTTATAACTTTAGTCAAAACAATTATTTAAAATATTTGTCTGAGTGTACAAGATATGGGAGTTCCGGTCTAGGGAATCACATTTAGATATGGTATTGGTGGTGAAATTATGAGTTTTACTCACACCTATATTTTTATGTTATGTGAACATATAGATTTAATTAATGAGGATACATGTAAATAGAAATGGAATAGTATTTTATGGGTGTACAAGATAAACAACTAGAGAGTGTTATTATACCAAACTGAGCCTATAACTCAATTTTAATGTAATATTCAGTTTTATACTATTTAATATATAATTAACTATTACATTCCTCTATGGAAATCCTATTCATATATATATGGAAATGATACATTATAGTTCATTTCATTTTGATATTGATTGTTGTACGCTATATTTATAGTAATATCATAGATAAAATACCCATAATAAGTGATTTTTATGATTAATTATTAATAAATATTCTATAATTTATTTTATTATTATTTATATGGTGTATTCGTCCAATGATACCTATATTCTACCACTTATCATCAGTGACCTCAACATCACAATGAGGTGTGCTTGGGTTGTTGAGGTTCTCTAGTTCGATGAATAATATGGTAAAATGACCAAATAATTCTATATACTTCATATTTATTTAACCATATAGATATGATGGAAATGATATCAATTTTTGAATTTTTAATTAGACCCTATGTTTATTTTTGTTATATATGAAATCCAATAAGTAAAATATTTTATATTCAACAAATATCATTTCTCTTATACATTTTCTCCAAGGAAGAAATATATTTTTACCCTTAAATGATAATGACATAAAATTATTTTATAACCAAAATTAATATAACCGATATAAATAATTTTTATTTGATGGTTAATATTGCTGATTTGATGGTAATTGTTCTCAATTAGCTTACCTGTTAACATAACTGAAATGTATATGTTTCAAATTAAAATTAAGGATGTAATTCAAAGAATATTTAGGGGATAAAAAATTATATTAATTAATATATATATGTATTAAATATACTATTATAGAAGATAATAATTTAAATATATATTGGATAAAAAATTAATGGATTTAGAGGTGTGAATATGTGAAATAAGAGGGTTATTACTAATTAATTAACCAAATTAAAGATGAATTATTGAGAATTTTAGTACATGATTAGGAGTTGGTGATAATAATATTTTTATTGATTATATAGACACATAATTTTTATACTGGTTGATTATACATTTGTACTTTTCATAAAATTTTGAATCATATATTAAAATTGAAAATATCAACATAATTCAATATGGATAGGAGAAACTATACAACAAACACTAATATATGTCACACGACCATCCTATAAGCTCAATCATGGTGGAAGATTCATTTATCAAAAAGGGTCAAATAGATTAATCCATGAAGAGAATAAACATGTTTTTAATATTCCATGATATAATAATTTTAAACATCTAAATTATTAGTGAAGTGGGAATATCATATACATTCTATTTAATTTCCCATCAATAATTCTATAAATGAGGAATAAATTTCAATATGATAGATAATGTCTACAAAATCACATTAATTAAAAAATGGTGGGGAATTGAAAGACATATTTTATGAATATGTTGTTTTAATATTTAGAATTATATTTTTTTAACCATATATACACATATTACAAATTGTGTTGGTAAATGAATCTCATTGTTTATATTTCTTTATTTAGCCAAGTATCATTATGATGTTTATAGATTTTATAAAAAACATAATTCATGAATCACCCAAAGGATATATATTTTTATATATTTCATAATTATAATATTTTTATATGGTATAAAAGAGAAAAACCCCATTAACTATAGGCCCCGAGGAATAAGGAAAAGTGCATGACCCAAAGTCATAGAGTCACAAGGTCAAAAACAAGACATGAAGCCTAAATGACCAAAATAAAATGGATCTAAAACTACCATGAATCTATATAATCGAATGAGGCTAGATATTATCCTCATATAGATTATTATCTTGGATTTCTACACGCAGAGAACCATAATTCCTAGTACCATTAACATTTTTTTCCAACCATCTTGTTTTGTCTAATATACTCTACTCTTCACAATTACTGTCACTCACTCTAAATTTTCTTCTATGTAATTATCATGTGTTCTACTTTAATAATTCTTTACGGTATCGGGGGAATAAAATAAAATGGTTAGAAATTCATAGGTTCTCTAAAACCCTTTATCCTAAAAGCTATGTGGCCTGAATACCCAACCTGGTGGCTAGATGAAATAAATAGAATAAATATTACTACTAATATAGTAATAATACAATACATTATATATAACTACTATATTATTGAGGAAATCATCCCCCTCCATAATTTGATCATGGGTTTTATGAAGTATTGCAAGGTGTTATAACCACTTTTTTATGATACCAACAACATCTAGAACATATAGGGTTTTACAATACCAATAATGAAACTATTATATTTATTTTAAAGTGAATGGAATTAAAAAAAATTAAAGGTTGATAAAAAAAATTCAATGCGATTCATTAAACATTTCCCATGAGATATTTATAAGTGGGATGATATCATAATTATCATCATTACTTGATATCAAATAATATCATATTATAATGAATTAATAGTGGTTATCAAAGATTACTATACATATTCAACAATTATAATTCAAATAATAGATGATATATCAATTTCGTTACATCATTGAATCTAAAATAATGAGTTTTTATGTTTCATGGTGCACATATAAAATTATTATCTAATCATGACCTTTGTCTCACATCAAAGTATTAAAGACGAATTCAATTGTTTTTAAACACAATGATAAATTGGATAACAAAATAAAATTATTTTACTAATTGGAATATTTTATAGGAATGAAAAAATTATAGGAGTGAATCAGGTCATGCAAAAATTACATCGATGGAACATGGGATTGGTATCTACCTCTGGTGAGATTATCCTAAAAGACACATTTTACAAATTCAAAAACATTTTATAATATTAATAAAGATGTGGATGAAGATGTAATCCTCAAATCTACTAGTATGGAGCCCATTAAAAATTACAACATGGTTGATATCTAGTAGAAGATTAATGTAATTTTTTTAGTGAACTATATCATTATTTCTCATAGTAGATAAAAAAATTATATAGAAACATATTGGAGGGACATAGAGATTCATGTAGGTGATTTTTTATTTTGTAAGGTATCACCATGGAAGTGTTTTATATGGCTTAGTTAAGAGTGGATTTTATGTTTCATATGCCGTTTGTTTTTAGAAATTATGTTTATTTGTATATATATTTTATAGTTTTGATAATATAGGAACCATTTAGAATTAAAAAATGTATTCCTTATGTTACTATTAATGAAATATTTTTTTAAAAAAAAACATAGGTTCAAACAAGTGATGAAATTGAAATACATCATAAAATATCCCATGATAATGTAACATTATATATATTTGATAGTAAATACAATTTATTGTATAATTAGAAAACTCAAATAGTTTATGTGGATTAGAATATTACATGTTAGATGATTTGATTTTTGTTAGAAGTAACCAATGATGAATAAATGACTTTTTTATTCTATTAATGTATTACATATATTTCTATTTTGTAATTTTTAAAAATAGTTGTAATTTACGACAAATAATTATATAATAATAAATAATTTTCCATAAATTTTAACTTTAAATAATATAGTTTCTTTTATTTAATAATTTTAATATAAAATAGTGTGCTATATTCAAAAGCATAGATACAAGTAATTGAATAAGAAAATAATAATATAGCTCAACATCCAAACAATTCATGATAAATGAAAATATTTAATAATGAAATATATAAATATAAATAAACATAAAATTTATAAATAAAACAATATGAAAATATAAGGTTATTTATAAAAAATAAAGGGATTTCAATTTATAATTTTAAAATATATAATGAAGTGTTTTTATAATGTGTAATATTACTACGTGATGGGTAAGGTGAAAATTTGAATAATAAGATAGAATTGTAAATATTTTAATAGTAATTTAACCATTAAATATAATGAAAAAATAAAATATTTATTACCATATTATATTAGTATCATTTATAAATATAAATAATTTCTAACATAACATTTATGATACTATACCAATACATATATTAATGATTAATAAATATTTTTTAAAAAAATATAAATTTTTTGGTTAAAACCAATAATTTAAAAATATATATGACTTTTTATTTAAAAGATAAATATCTCTTTCATAGAAAATTATTGTCATATAAGTTATTTTAATTTAAAATTATCTTGAATAATTTGTAATAGTGATGTTTTTAAAATATTCAAATTGAGATGATTTTTTGAATGAATAGTAACCTATGACATGTGATTATGCTATACATTTTGAGTTCCTTTTTATGTATACTATATATAATTATTAATATAAATAAATCAATGAGTGTAAAATGATATTTTATTAATGAAATATATTTTATTATAATAAAATAATTTTTGTATACCTATAAATTACATTATAATGAACAAAAAGTGTTATAATAATAAAATAATTTTCCACAGCCAAAATATTTCAAAAATATTTTTATTTTCAATTAATTAAAAGCCAAAAATATTAAATTAATTTTCAAATACCATGAACAATGAAAATGTGGAATAATGTGATATTAAATTTACTACAACATTGATTTCAAAATGTGAGTCCCTAAATTTATCAAAATAATTCATGATAATTTTATATAAATGACCACCCGTTATGCCATTTTGCTTCTCCCTGTAACCCTTAAAAATGGTTCTTATCTCTATGTCTGTCTAATGAGTCCATATTAGAATCTCATAAATCTCTATGGTGTTCTATACCTAGAATATGGGCATTGAAATGAAATGTAATTCTAATTAATATCTTCTCATCATAACAAATATACATTCAATTTGATTTATGTTGTTTGTCAATGTCATTTTTATTATAATTTATTATAAATTACTTATTTAATGTTAAGTTTTTTCCACTCCCTCTGTTCTGAAATTCATCATAATCTTGCATGTGTCCAAAATAAAATAGAATTCTTTATGTTATTCTTTAAACAAAATTAGATCCTTATTTAACTTGAAAACAAAATTCCTATTTTTACTAAGAATGACTCTACATGGATTGTAATTTTATATGAAAACATATGGAATAACATCAACTATTGAAGAGAAAAAATCTATTTTAATATCTTGAACTTCTTTTTTTGGGTGAAATAGAAATAAAAATAACAATGTGTTCAGGATTTGGAACAGGTGAAATAGTTTCACTCAAGTCATATCCTATAACTTTTGAATAATAATTTTCCACTAATATTAATGTTTTGGTAACAACATCTAAATTTTTATATTGTTTCATATAAAAAATATATTCTTCTAGAACTTCTTATGTTCAGGTTGGGTAACTAGCACCAATGTTAGAATATTCACAATTTTTTCAAATTCTTAAATCATACCAGCAACCCAATCTTGATTCTCCAATTATTTTTCAATATATTTATGTTCAACAGGGTTAATTACTATATTGGAGAAATTTTAGAATAATTTATCGTAGTTCATAACAAGTATACTTGATTTAAAATTATTTTATGGAAATAAAAATATCATTTAACAATTGGATGTGATTAATGTTATTGTTCGTCATCACATTATTGGACTTAATTTTTAACCCCAACAAATTCATCATAAATAAATTCATCTCATTTTAAAATTTATTTAGACACTTCAACAAAAACAACATCATTATCAATATTGGAACATGATTCATCATTTAAAACATGTATATTTAATTTTATAGGATCTCATGATAAGTAGGATAAAACATTAATTGTGTTCATTATTATAAAATGAACAACTACTTTAATTTTTAGGATATCCAAAGAAAATCCACTCACCTCCTCCAATTAATAAAACCCATTAATTTCCCCATTTTCACCAAGCACTAGGGATTCTAAAATGATTAAAATGCATCAATCATAGAGATATTTTTATTACACAACAAAATATGACATATATGAATTTGGTAAATCTAAAAAATGACATTGAATATGAAATATTTTATAAGTATATTTCTTTTAAAATTATAAATAAGTGTCTTTGATGAGGAACATTGGCCAATACATTACAAAAAAAATCTAATACTAAATTAAAAAACACCATTTTTGTGGGGTGTTTTATTAAATAATTTGTTTTCAGATTCCATTATTCCCTAAAGAGTAATTAAATAGCACATTCATAATCTAAATTCCATTTCCTATCTAGATAATCTTAAGAAAACTCCACACACTTATTCTATACTATTTTGAAAAATATATCATTAATAATGTCTTAGACATGTTCTTCATGACCACGAAACAAGTAATTTACATGATGAAATAAATAAAATAAATTATACAATTCTATATAATATTGGAAGTCATAAATATAGTTATGTACACATCTAGTTGAATTAGCTAAGAATATTATGTAGATTGATTCACCATTTTCTTTTGTGATGAGTAAAAAAATATCCTAATTTTCAATGTCAAGAATATATAACCATTTTATATTTTTGAAAAATATTTTTAAAACTATTTACTCCTTAGGTTATCATTTTCATCCTATATTGTCCGTGAGGAAAAATAATTCATTGTAATAATTCACTTTATTCATTCACGCAAAGATAGAATGAATTTTAAGAATCACCCAATTGAAATAAAATATGTCTTCTCCACATTCCTATGGTAACCACATTCCCATTTAAATATTGTTTATCCATGAACCCATTCTACATAAAAATAAAATTAATTCCTTAATCATAAATATTAAATGAACTAAACAAGTTTCATAAAAATAATAAAATATAAATAATATTTCATGATTTCGTCATTTTTTTTGAAATATTTATATTTCAAAATAATATATCCTTAATTAAATCACCATTTTGAATTGTCACTAGACTTCATTTAACTTTTTATAAAACTTTAAAATCATTATATCCCATATCATATTAGATGAAAATTCCCATTCTTGTTTCCCAATAAATTCCCATTTAGAGGCAATGAAGGAAAAATATAAAAACAAATGATTACACCTTTCAATTTATAATACTTATGAATCTAAGATATTTATATACAAATATCCATCATATATTTTAAAATATAATCCAATGGTTATTAAATAATATCTTGGTGAGGTAACTCATAAATTATACAGATATAAAACTATCTGATAATCTATATGATGAATGTTCCATCCAATAAAAAAATGAATTAATGATAAAAATAATCCTATATTTTATCAATACCATCAAACTTATACCTATAAAATGTAATGGATTTGTTAATAAAACAAATTTATAACTAAAAAATATATATTCCTTGAATTCATCAAAAAAATATCATTAATATTAGTGTACTAAAAACACTTAAAACCTAAAAAAGATGTGTTTAAGAAATTGACCATATAATAAATCTTAATATCATTAACATGTGATTGTGCCTATAACTCCTATTA
Organism: Viscum album; assembly: GCA_963277665.1. Lineage (NCBI taxonomy): Eukaryota > Viridiplantae > Streptophyta > Magnoliopsida > Santalales > Viscaceae > Viscum > Viscum album. Next base: position 427,282,885 of record OY728134.1, read on the forward strand.
TTAAAAAGAAAAATATTCATCCAATATTTAACACAATACATTGATGACTCATGATTATTATAATCAATACACCATTTGTAAAACAAATCTACAATTTAATTGTTGAATCAAAACACATTAATACTTCACCCATTTTATTTCCACAAATTCTATATTTTGGTATTGGTGTTAACCATTCGAATAGGCAAAGGACTGAAATAATTCACAAGTATAAACATTTAATAAAATCTTATATAATAGGTTACCTTGGATGGAATATATTTCCTTCCATTGTTTTCTTCCTTTTTCCTCAAAAAATAATTTTTAATACCTTATTCTCTATAGAAAAATAAAATTCCATTTCATTGAGACACCATCTTTTCTATATAATATACATTTATTTTAACCTAGGTAATTATTCTATCAAAATAATTCATTATTTTTTAGAATAAGAATATGAATTTTTTTGATGAATATGAATTATGATTTTTAATCATGTGTGTTGTAATGCTTATTATTGTAAAACAGGTGATGATTGGGTTAAGTCGAAGGCACCTTATTTAAAGTTATTACCCATATTTTAAACTATGTCAAAAGCATGTCCACATTTAGTAGCGAGATAAGGATGTATTTCTATTAAAAACTACATAACATATTCTTTACCAAATTTATAAAATTTCCTTACAATCATACAATCAAATTCTATTAGATTTTTATTTTACCTTGTCTATGTTTTTTTAAATATAGTAACAATGGTTTCTATAGAACAACATTTAATATATACATTAAAAACCAGACCCTGAAATCCCAAATATAAGGTTTTCTTTATTAAACTTCCATAACATATATGGAATCACACACTGAAGAACCAAATTATATGGTATTATTGGTATACTATACACATAATTAAGACCACTATTACATTTGAAAAAAAAAATTAAAAAATAATTGTATTTCTATATTAAATTTATTCTCTCTTGAATTTCATTTCCCATCAATCATATTACACTTCATGGATTTATGTTTAATGGAAAAAATATGAGTGATATATATTTTTTAGTATATCATAAGAAAAATGAAATCAATCAACAACTAATAGTTTGTAATAAATAATTAAATATATTTAAATAAACACACATTAAACTTAATAACTAACTTGGTTTTCATAATTATATAATTCTTAATCATTATTGAAAGGAAAATAAATGATACAACATTCCATTAAATCAATAAAACATGAGTAATACAAATCCATTGAGAATATTATTTTGAAAATATGGGTAATAATTACTAAACATACATCGAAATAAATTTAAAATTATTAGAATTCAAGATTTCATGAATTATAAAAAATCTAACAAAAAGACCTTGGATAAGATAGTTTAAAACTACATGTAAAAAATTATTTAATGTTATCTTACTAATTCACATGATTCGACTATTGATTCATCGAGTAAATATGTAATTTTGGGCCGCACCCATCACCTCATGGTGGAATAATTCCTTGTATTTTGAAAAATCGTTTTAATTCTTCAATAATATTCACTATAAAAAATGTTAGTATTGATTAATGAATATAAATTTATCAATAATTCAAAAATTAATCATATAAATATCAATGAAAAACCCAACATGAATAAGTGAGATTTACATTAACCTATAGCCATATACATGATAAATAATATGGATGTGTATTGGAAATTTAATGTCCAATGACCACAAGAAAGTCATTAATTACAAGGAAATATAATGACTATAAAAATATACAAGGGAAGTGAATTTCAATAATCTCCTTGCTAAAAATCATTAGATTCCATATATAGGAATAATAAGGACATTATATATACTACATATCCTCAATAGAGTATAAATTAAACAAATTCTTCTTATTGTTGATAAATTTATATAACATTTGATTTTATTAAAAAAGGATTGAGGAAAATATAATTTTAATATTAAAAAACTCAATTTAAAAATAATGTTTCAGAATATCTTAATTAAATCATTTAATATTAAAATAAAATATTAATCATTTAATAGATTATTTTAAACATAATAGTGGTCTTTATTGATGAAAATTCTGTTCATGTCATACAGATTAAAACAATGATTCCTTACACTATTTCATTAATAGCTGAAAAAAATTGTTTTGAAAACAACATGAAGATTAATTTTATAATATTTTTTAATAATAAAAATTTGGATATAATTTCATTAATAGATCATTTGAAAAAAATTAAAACCAATTTTGTAATTTTTTTTAGAAAATATTATTTTGGAAGATAAATATTTCAAAAAGAATAGACAAATGAAGATATATTTTCATCAAAATACATTCTAAATAATTTTATGTAACAAAGTGTGTACAATTATTACTATTATTTAAAATGATCATGAATAACCAAAAGATAATAAAATGAAATCATTTATTAAAAATTGATAAAATAAAATTGGTCAATGGAAAAGCAAGTATAAACAATATTGATTTAATGTAGACTATGAAATAATCCTTCAAAAGATCGTTACACTGATGTGACAGTAAAACAATGAAGGGATTATGTCTATCAAATTTAAATCAAATAAAAACAAGTGGATATACCAAATAATGTAGTAAAAATAAAATACACACATTTTAGAACCTGATGTATTAGGTATTTGAGCCTTTATTTATGTATTTTAAGTATAAAAAATGTTTGGTTATGTTTGGGTTAGTATTGAGGGGTTCTGGAAGTGGTTAGATGATTTTTTGGAGGTTCACAGTTCCAATGTGGCAAGTTGAAATCGAGAAATACCTATAGGTAATAGTGAAATGGAAATAGTGGTCACGAGTGAGGTATATAGTTAGTGAATATAATTTCCAAACTAAATTTTTTTTAAGAGAAACCATAAAATACTGGAAAGAGGGGAACATCATGATTAGTTCAGTGATTTTTTACCCACTAAACCATACCTTGAACCTTTACTTTTCAGATCAAAAAATCATTAATCCAATTTTCATTGTTTCAATTAATTCTTTTTTCTTTAATACATATTAAATACTATTTATTTTTCCTCCCATGGTGTAAGAAACATTTTCATTTGGTATGAAAGGGATCTGAAAGAGATCCAATGTCTATTAGAGATCATGATTCATAGGTATGCTATCATTATTAATTTTATTTCAATGATATATTCTCTTATAATATCTCGGATAAATAGATCAAATATGCTGGGGATATATTTGAGATCTGTGTTTGATTTCCTGATGATATATTTTTTATTTGGCTGAATGGATCATGTTCACTTATCACATAAATATGATATTTGTTTTGTTGTTGAATTTAGTGTTTTATTATTTATTTTCAACAATGTTATTTAGGTATGTGTATTCTATATTAATTCCACATAATTATAACTTGAATGATTGATTTCAAATTTATTTATTTTCTTGATATTTTTGTGAACACCTTGTGTGATGTTGTGGAACCGTTTTTTTTGATTTTGTCATCTAAAATATTTATATTGAATGGTCTTGCATAATATTCTTTAGTTCATTAATTTGAGGTAATGGTCATTATAATATTTGTTTTTATGGATGAAAATTGTTTGTTAAAAAGTAATAATGAATGAATAATACTTTTAAAAATGACTTGTCTGGGATTTGGTCATACATCATTAGAATGAGTTAATTTTCCTTATAAATATCCCATTGTAAGGTTGTTCTCGATTGGGTCACCTAGTATTGGTTACCCCATTTTAAATTTTTATATTTATTATAGACCACTCATGATTGTGGAATTCTCACCTAGGAATACATGTGAGGATGTGTGGATTGGTGGAATAGGTTTAAAAAAATTATTTCTATAATTATTTTATACTCTAGTTTAGTTTATTTTAGTGGATAGTTTTTTTTGGGTTTGGTATATTTTTTTAGATTTTATATAAAATAATTTTCATATTTTTAAATTATTTTATATAAATTTTATATGATGCTTTATTGTAGTGGAATGTGTGGAGAAGACATTAGGTAAGTACTACTATATTTTATACTCACCCCATAATTAGAAACTATGGTGCATTTTCTGTTGATATTTAATGATACATAGGAAAAGAAAATGTAAGGCATATTTTTAGATATGCATCATGAATTTTTGGGCCATGAATGTGGATTTGAATCTAAGATCATGTCGAGGGATACAAGGTTTTTGTCATGTTTTTTTGGTTTTTTTTGTATTTCAAATCTTTTTTGAGTTATATAGTTTCCTCATTATACTCTTATATGTATTTTAGTTTTTTTGCATATTATTTTAGTCATTCGCTTATATAGTTTTGGTTATAATGTTAAATTGGTTTCGTTGTTTTATCATTAATGTGAATATCATACCCCACTTTTCTATGAGACCATTGACATTTATTTCCATCCTTTTCTATATTGGGGTCTTCACCAAATTCCTCTAACCCAAAATGACTCTTCCTAAACAAAACTGTGAGTGAAAGGACATTATAAATTTTATTAATTTAATTGTTCATGTAGTTGGAAAATAATTCATTTTTTCACTTAAGTTGGGTCTATTTCAAGGAGTTTTATTGTTAGAAAATGAAATGAATAACATTAAAAGGTGTATCCAACATGTTTTTTCTAAACATTTTGTTACCAAGGAGTTTAAGTAAATGAGTTCCTAGAGGAACATATAAGATTTGTTACCACAGCATCATCAGTTTAACTGATGGGAATAGAATGAAATTCCTTAATAGTAATGACTTTCAACATGTAGTGCATAATTAACTTTATGTAAAAATGTATGATATGGTGAAAAATATTTGATTTTTGAAAATATTATAAAGTGGATTTATTTAAAAAAACATGGTGTAATTTTAAATAATATATTGAATGATAAAATTTATAAATTTTGGACAGCCTTGTAGTGATATGTGTGACGTGTTAATTATGAAATTTGATAACCATCAGTTGTTATAGAGTGAATCTAAAAGGATTTTTCATTGGGATATAGAGAAATTACAAGGAAGGTGTTAAAGAAACCATATAGAATAGGCTGTTGAGAATGTGGTTGCACATGAGACATGGGTGAGCCAATAGTTAGTCAAATGTATTTTATATTATTTCAAATTTGTTTTCAAAGGGAAAATATAAGATGAATCAATGAAAGATGATCATTTTGTTTAGTTCCAAATTTATAATCCACCCATTATTCAAGTTTACTTAGAACCTGAATAGGTATTATATAGAAAAAATAATATAAATTGTTACTTAAACTTCCATGGAAAATTATCTGAGATAAATGTGATGTTGGAAATGTATATGTTTAAAGATCTATCACACAATTTTTTGGATTTAGATGTTCAGGATAAATTCAACCATGGAATTACACGGTAGGATTTTGAATAATTTTTTTGAAAATAATTTAATCCTCACAATTCAAAATTGAATGAACAAAAATATTCCATAGTATGATGTAAGATAACATCATATCCAAATACATTTCAGATACAGTTATGAATTTAGTTTTCTTTTCACCTGATGTTTCTCAATAAGAATCCTTGAAGGAATAAATTTCCTAATTGGGGTTGATTCTAGATAATCTCTCAAATATTTCCATGGGATCTATAACATATTATTCAAAGATAGCCAATAGGGAGATGATGAACCAAAGAGACACCAAAGTTAATACTATTAGGGGAGGTATGATTATTCCAATAAGAACTAGCATGGATTCAAATACTGGAAACATAAGGTGAGAACTGATCCTCAAAGGGCTACTCTATCTCATAATCTATATATGGGATATTTCAATTGATCTATTTTGACAAAGAAATTTCCTAGAATATTTAAATTTGGTTATTTTTTAGATTAATAAATGTGATTGTATGGAAACACATGGATAATGTAACAATTGAAACTATGTGGGAAATATTAATCACTATTTTTTTAGTGCCCTATGTTTTGGGTATAGGGACACATCTAATTTTTCTCAGGAAATGAATTTATCAATTTGATGAGCTCAATAGAATAATTATCATCACCATAAATGAGAAATCAATGGTCATTAGAGGAATACCATGACTCCACAATTGGTGTACTCATAAGAGGGTAATATATAAGAAATTTAAGTAAGAATGAATCATTATAGAGCTAATAAAATGATATTGGATGATAAATATGGACCTTTATACACAATGGGGAATGATTCTTAAGAATTATACCATAATGAAAACTTTGATGAATATGGTTTTTCTAATCTGTTTCATTCCTCTTATTCTATTGATCATCTAGGTTTCTATGTTGAGATGATTCCTTATATAGTGAAACATTAAACTCATATTTTTCCGAATAAAATCTCAATCATTTAATTTAAAATCATGCTCTATAACTATCAATGGGGATGATATTATTTGGGATTTATCTTCAATTTTGATAGAATTCTATGACTTAATCCTTGGTATGGATTGGTTTACAATGCTTAAAGCTCACATTAACAATTACACCATAAGGGATTATTTTACAACTATAGATGGGGTTGAGAATCTATTTAGGGAAAATCAAAATGCGAATGCAAGTGGAGTATGATTGTTAGAACCAATCAAAATGCGAATGCAAGGGATTATTTTACAACTATAGATGGGGTTGAGAATCTATTTAGTATGTCTTGAAACTGTTATACTTCCATGAAACGATCTACCAAACACAATATTTTGAAGTAGATAATGTAGTCATTTTGTTGAAATCATATCATTATTTCATATTTGGTGATATTTTTACAATGTTAATAGATCATAAGTTCATGAAGTACATATCTCAAAAAGTGATTTTAATCGTAAACAAAGAAAATAGATAAAGTATTTTCACATGTTTGGATTTGACATAATGCATACATTGGGTTAAGGGAACTCTACAGATGATGTGTTAAAAAAATCCATATATTCATTTTTGTAATGAGGATTCATATAAGTGAAAACTAATGTAAATTATAGAAAATATTTTCTATGATTTTAAATAATGATATATGGTTTTGGTTTTTCCTTCTAGTTTCATTTGTTCTAGATTTGGTTGGGAAGTTTAAAGTGGAAAAATATTCAATTTTGAATATTTTATTATGTGTTTACAAATAAATGTATTTGAGACTACTAATGGATGGGAATGTAATGTAATATTAGTTTTTCGATTTCAATATGAGATGGTCATAGATTTTCTCCACATTATTGGTTGGAAATATAAGAGAAATCACTGGTTAGACAATGTATTATAATATAGAAAATAATGAAGATTATTTTGTTCATAAAGAGAATAGAGACTGTTTAGAGTCCTTAGAAATCCTATACAGATCATTATCATTGATTGTTGTCTTTTGTGGTGTTTTATCATTTGTTCTTAATAATATATCCAAGGATTTGGAATCATCATATATGTAAAAAGTGATATTTGACACCTCGATGTACAATCCCTTTTGAGATCATTCGACATGATGGTGAGTTTAAATATCAGTTATATTTTCAACCAAGGTCTACTTTAGTGAAAATAATGTTTCATGTATATTTTTTAAAAAAGTATCAATATGATCCCAACCAAGTGATTTTATTGAATCACTTTGACCTATATGTAGAAACTACATTGGTCCATGTGCTCTTATAGACTATGGATAGGAATGAAAATGTGACGCATGGGAAACACATCGGTTTTGTATGAATTCTAAAAAAACTTGGTTAGATCTAAGTGGAAATATAGGAAAAGGAAAAGGAAACACTGGAGCATTGTACATAACTCTTCCATTAAAATTATGGGTTTCTACTTTCGGGTGATGGAAAGAGAAATATATAAGAGAATTATTCAACACTCATTTCCTATACACAATCCTTTATTTATATATTTTAATTATATAAAATGATTATGATATGATTGGGGTAGATCTGATTTGTTTTGGTACTAGTTAAATGGTATTTTTAAGCTTTATGTTTTTAGAGTAATTAGGTCAAAAAATGAAACCTTACAAGGAATCCATGAATGGGAAACAATGATCATAGTATTGGAACAAATTTAGGGCTTTGTTTGAACAAACTATTCCAATTCATATGAGAAACTGTGCAATGATGTATATAGGGGAATTCAATAGTTGGAAAATAATCTATCTGACTTTTTAATATATCTATGTGTGGTGTGGTTTATGAAAGTATCTCTTGCATAGTTAGCCCACAGGTTTCCAAAATGTACACCATGATATTATATATATGAAAATAATTGATATAATTCTAATTAATTTTTCTATTCCGTGGTTTTACCCTAATATTGTATAAAAAAAATTTCCTCATCCCATAGAAGTGTTAGAGGTTATTCCCTTTGGAATGGGAGTGATCCATAGGCGGCACAACTTCATTGGAGATCCCAACTCACCAATAAGTGTTTATTATTCAATGTTAACCTTAGATAAATTATACTCTCCTCTCTTTGAAACATAGATCAAATATGATGAGGTAATATCAAGGTTATTTTATGGATTTCATGATGAGATATTTTTTATTTGGTTAATGGAAAAAGGATTTATGATCTGTTCTTGAATATGCCATATTTTTTATTTCAAATCGATGAGAGATATGTGTATTCTCTCTCGATAAAAAATTATTAGAAAATGAAGTCTCGATTTATAATTGATTGATTTTCTTAAAAATGTTTCTAAACCCTTATTTGATTTTATGGAATCCTTTTTAGTGATGTTTTATTTGATATTATAGAAATTTTATAGTTTTGTGGAATTATTACTGGTTAATTATTTTAAAATGATTGTTTTTAAAATTATGGTCATATTTTGATGTATTGAAAATGACAATTGTAATGTTTTAAATAAGTAATGTTTTGAAAAAAAATGTTCTGTTATGGGTTTTGAAATAGACAATTAGTCTGAGTTAATTTTCTTTATACGTGATCCTATAGAAGGGATGTATTCTATTGGGGCACCTTGTATTTTTACCCTTTCATGAATTGATATATCAATGATTGAGAACTCATGACTAAAGAACATTCACCAAGTCATGTATGTGTGGATGTGTGTAATGGGTATTCCAAAAGAATTATTTGATTCATTTTAACACCTTCATTATTGTCATTCTATGTAAATCTATTTTGTATTAGAGAACTAGTTTGTAATTGAAATAATATTATTCTACTTTTGTTATTCTATTTTATATAAATGTGGTAACAATTATTATCTGACTATCATGAGTGGGGAAGATAGGGAAAACCTACTGAGATTTACACTCATTGAATACTTGGGAACTACTATGGATTTTTAGATGTTATATATTGAGACACATGTTAAGGGATAGTATCCCATATCATTAGAGAATCAACTTGATACCTTGGGATGTGAAAGTGGATTTCAGGATTTGAGAAGGTTGGGAGTTCTTGAGATGATGTCATGCTATTTTTCGTTATTCATTTTATTTTAATTATTATGGTCTAACCACATGGTTTCCAAATTTTAAAATTACAAGGCTATTGGGTTTTTGTATATTATTTTTTGTATTTTTTTACTTGTGTATCATATAGAGTTTTTTTAACATTGTTTTGACATTTTATCTTAAGGAGAAAATATTCCCCCATTTATTTATGAATACATTTGATTATATTAACAACCTTTGTTTTCATAGATATGTCACCTAAGGCCATTAAAAATCACCACCTCTTTCAAATCCAGTGGGTAAGTGGTGGAATTTTACAATCTAAATTCATGAATATTAATGACATTGATGTCGTAATGTAACCCAATGAAAGAAGTTGAGTAATGAAATTCATTACCACTGTTATAATTCACATCAAATCTTCATAAATGAAATATTTAAAATTGATACTTAATATACAATCTATATTAAATTATTCATGATATTACATGTAAAAGAGGATTTATATGAACCATATCAAATAAATTACTTTCATAACATTACAATATTACAAAATTAAGGGAAATAGATATGAATTTCATTACCATACATTTTGATTTGTTTGATCATGATTTAATATAATTAGTATTGGATTTAAAAATTCCATTACAATATAATATAAATGTTATTATTATTCATAATATAATGTATTATTATATAATAACATCTATCATCCATTTATTAATAATCCTTCATTATATTAATTGTTTCATGTGTTAATTTTATTGTTTTATCATTAAGGATTTCTAATTAATGTTTAGGTTCTTATAATTATTATTTAGTTTCCTAATATCCATAATATTAATCATATTTTAACATTAATATTTTTAGATCAATTATATATTAATAATAAAATTAAATTTTATTTGGAAAATTAGTAACATTATGATCATGGATACCATAGGTCGTACATACACTTGGGTAACAATTATATTTTTCAACGATCATTATGGAAAGTATATAAATAATATTTTAATCATCCAGAATAATATAAATATAATAAATAACATATTATTTAATTAAATAAACATGTATATATATAGATATATATCATTATTTTTGTTTGTTTATGAGAAGAGAGTCACATCTCTTTGTAATGGTGGTAGTCCATACACACACAAAATATAGCATTGTCATTAACTAGGTGAAACGAAGCGAATGATAATTAAATATTATCTTTTAATAATTATAAATATGTTATTATTATAATTATAATTTCATTTATATCACATTAATTCATTAATAGTTTTTTATCAGCTTCTATGAGAATAATTAGTTAATAATGAATCACATCACCTCGTGAGGTAGTAGTCTATCGTACATACAAGCGACACTATCATATTCCCTACATGAAAGGAAAATAATAATTCATATATGATATAATGACCCATTAGTTATTAATATTCTAAAAAAATTATATATATATATATATATATATTATCAATAATAATACCCAATCATTGGATGTGGCAATTCAAAAATGAATGACATTGGTTTAGGAGTGGTGGACCATTATAGACACAAATGATGATTTCATAACCCATTTGGGGGATGTAGGGACGTTTTTTTGTAAACTTATTTCCATAAAAACATATTATTATATTTATGATAATATGGATAATATATCATCATGGTTTAACAATAATTTCTTATGTTGGAAGAATAAATAAAATAAAAAATCTCGTTGAATAATGTTACCACATCATCAGGTATCCTCCCTAGTTTTTGAACAAAATCCTTCATAGGTTGTCTTTCTATATAGACTATGAAATATATTCTAAAATGATAGAATTAGGATTTCATTTTGGAAGGTCTTTTCTAATCCAAAACTAATTTAATGTTTTAATTGGAGAGGATATGGTTTTTCTGTTTATATGTGAAGTGAGTTCACACTTGGATTTTTTCGAATGAAAAAGGTGTAACCGCATTTTTTACATTATAAAAGAGTGAAAAATGAACTAATATAGATTAATATAAAATATAGGGTAAATATATTTCTATATAATAAATTTAGATAAAATTTTATGTAATTTTAAACCCTTTTCTTTTTAGTATAACACACAGTAAATCCATTTTAAACATAACTGAAGAAAATTATTTTTACTGTTTTAACAATTATCATTTGAAAAAAATTAATTTGAATTTACAGGGTGTTATATATTATGAATATTAAAAATATAGAATCCATTTTCCAATAATTAATTAAATGAATAAAATAAATTTAATTTAAAATTAATCCCATATATGAAACAACAATGGTTGTTTTCAAAGAGAAAATGTTCAAAATATACCATTATATTACATCAAAATTCAACAAAAATATGATTCCAATGACCTATATTGGATTAATATAAATTTAGTTGTACTAAATTTTCATTAAAACCAATTAAAAATATAATTTATCTTTATAAATCATTTAAATGAAAGGGATTTTTTCCATTTCAATTCAGTATTTGTCATTAATCATAGAAAAATGAATCATTTCATAAAAATAACAAAAATTCAGCCAAATATTATTTAGTTATGTTAATTTAAAAAATGAATATTTTTTTCAAATAAATTTTCCAATATAGATAAAAACCGATTTGAAATTAAGTTTGTAAAGAGTCACTAAACCATAATTATAAAATATATTTTTTTAAATTTTTTTGAATGATTCATAATTTTTTTATTTAGTTGATAGCCATATTTTTCATAGTTTAGTTATTATTATTAAAAATATATAATTTAATAGTAAGTTATTATCGTTATACAATATTATGGTCAATTTTAACTTGGGATTTTTCAGTCCACATGCTATTGAAGAGATTAAATTTAGAGAAATATATTTTATGGGGGTTCATGGTTATTGTTTCATGTCACATATAATATAAAATTAAATTTGGTTTTTTAATATTTCATGTTGTCACATTATCATCACCATAAAAAAAATTGATTCCTTGAAATTCATACTCAATATAAAAAATGAAGGGCTTTTAATATGGAAATACCATTTTTGAGAATACAACATAATAAAATGGTTATTAATATATACTATTAATAACAGGGAAATGATAATAAAAAAGTTTACATGGAATAATATATTACTAAGATTAATGTAGGATAATAATGGTTGTATGTAATGACATGGATATGAAAGAAAATAGTAAACAATTATTGATAATGAAAAATCTTATTGGTCCCATGTAAGAGAATGATCAATAGAATGTTACGGACCACAAAACCATAAATGTGTAATGTTTGAAAAACCCATTTGATTAATCAGATATGAATGTAAAATGATATAATTTATATTTTAATATCATTTTCCTAATTTATTATAGTTGTTTTACTATATATGAATAAAGGTAAATATACATAGTCGATATGTTTCTATTTTATAATCACATTTTTATCCATTGTATTTTCTTCAATCAATTTCAAAATCATCACTTTCTCTAAGAGATAATTTCTTTTTCCTAATTCACTAAAATTCATATTTAAACAATCTTAAGATCCATTAAAAGGTGACAAGTCATTCCATATTTCATTAACCATTTTTCAAAAAAAGGGCAGAAAAAGATATCCATTATTTTACATTAATCTATAAACCACAACAGTAACACCCCTAGTTCATCATTAATAGTCACTTTTCAAATCATTTTACAAATAATATAAATAACACCATATTAAATTAATTTAATTTATTTTGAAATACTTTATATTTTTTTATTTTTTCATTAAGAATGAGTGGTCGACCCTAAATTTGCAAGATACATATAATGGTGAATTCATATATTTGATAGATTTTAATAATTTCCCTAGAAACTCATCTATTCTTTGGGTAGGTATATAATGTGTAAATGGATTTAATGATGTGTAATGTTGGTAGGAATCACACCTTGATTTGAATTCTCATGATTAGTTTTTATACATTGTGTATGGGTTACACATCTTGTAATGTAAAAATATAATATTTAGTTAAAATAGATATGCATTTCTGGTGTAACATAAAGTGAAAGGGATTCATGACATGTTAATGATTACACATAGTTTCATTCCATTAGATCTAGTTTTTATGGTGTTGTGCAGTTGTATTATGGAACATTTATTTTGGAATCCTTCTCAACTAGGCTATAGCTCTTACTATTGATGATTTTGGGTTCCTTCCCTCCATTTAGATTGATTAGTTTGATGATTGATCATAATGGATATACATTTTTTCTCTTCATGAGAGATCTCCTCTTGGGTTATCTATAGTTTTTCATTATGACATTTTTAAAGGATACTAATTATTTTTTTTCTAGAAATATTTTCTACTCTTTTGTTATGATTTAACTTCGAGTTGTAGATCATGTGGTTTTCAATCGCCGTTGTTAATGGAGGTAAGGATTTATATTCTCTTTAGTTAAGTGTATTGGTTAAAAATTTTCAATTTCATGAATTTCTTGTTATTAATAACCCATTATTGAGTTTTAAAATGGAATTCCGTGTGTTAAATAAGATAAAGGTCATGGGTTTTCATTTGAAAATGGGGTTTTGAATGAAGATATCATTTTGTTGATTTTAAATAGAGAATAGTTTTGTAGTCACTGGTGTATATTGGTTTTTCATTGATTGTAATTTTATAAAAATGAGATCATGGTTTTTAAATAATTAATTAAAAAACATTTCATACTTGGAACCTTGGGTACATCGAGATAGAGAAACGAATATCCTTCATTTATGTGACACTACTAGGAGGTATCCTATTATATAGAAATAGTCTATATTAGACCTCGAGGTTAGATGCGATGAATGTTTTCCCTTGATTTAATTGTGTGTATCTAGTATGTATTCTCTCGTTGGCAGTATTCGAGATGGTAGGTGCACAATTATTATTATTTTATTAAGTACCTGAGATATTATTTCATGGATTTTTGCTGACATGTACATTTATTTTTCGGTATCATTAGCTTCATTAATTCTGGGGTCTGGTAGATATATCATCCAATTTGTGAAAAACTCATGGATTGTTTGAAAAGGGATTAAAAACTAATTTTCATATACAAATGGTTGTAAAACTAATTTGTTTCAAGGATTGCACATATAAATTCTAATTATGAAAAAAATTTAGAATCATTTGGTGGTATCATACTGGGCACTATTTCTCACAATATACTTCTTCATTTGGGAGGTGGTAGACATTGTTTTTCAAGAAAAAGGTAATGTAATGTGAGTTTAGTATAGATTTTGGTTCTCTTTACATACCTATTTTGTTTTGTGATGGTTTGGAAGTGATGTGGTCATACAAATACTTGTTTTTTAGATTTTTTATTTTTATTATGGTAAGTACTATTTAGATTTATTGTGTTATTCATTTGTTTCCACATAGTACTCTTGTTGTATTGAAAGACCTGGATTTTTCCATGTAATATTTTTAATTACATGGAAATATTTCGAGTCTGTGAAAATTGACGGCGCGTGATTCTGAGGCCCAGTGTGCCCGAAATTAATTTCTGAACTTTTTTTGGGGTACGTTTAGTGAACATATGAGAATTAATTTTTATCTTTTGAACTAGTGCTTGAAATTGAAATCTGAGGACACCGTTGAACTCGTCGTAGCACCGATATTCTCTTAAGGAGACCTTCACCTCGACCGTAGTAGGTCGAGGGTGGAAGTTGGATTTTTGGTTTTTTGTGGGAGAATTGAAAAATAAAATAAATAAATTTTATTTTATTTATTGAAACCTCTCATTTGAATCTTGGTGGTGGGGACTACCTGACCTTGAACTCCATTTTTAATGTGAGATAACTCTTGGAATTTCCCCAATTAATGAACCAACATTAATTGATCAATTAATTAACATAATCATAATTATGTTGGATCCTCACCTCTTATGGTCAGGAATTGTTGGAAAAGGAGAGAACATGGGAGAGCCTTTTGGAGAACTCTTGGTGGCAGAACCTTCATAAATGATGAATGAAACTCTTGATCAAGAAAAAGGAACCAACGTTTGAGCTCGGGTTGGAAGCATGTTGCAGGAGCGATGAATGTTGGCACCTTTATCATCTTCATCTTCTTTCTCACACCATCTCCAATGAACAATCAATTTAGGGTATTCTTTTGATTGTTTTTCCTTAATTTTTACATTGAATAAATCTTATTGAGACTCCTATTATCAAACAATGGCGGTGGATGTGGTCCAAAAGAATACGGCCTGATCCCTCCATTACCTCACAGATTGATGTGTTCTTCACGGGTGAATAGATTGGTTGAGAGGAACCCAACCACGTCTGAGTATATGCAAAGCCAACATCATGGGACACACTTTGATCTCTTATAATTGAAGAACGGGCCTCCGGAGCTCACCTGGTGACCTGGGGAAGTCCGCTGATGACCAGCGCCAGGATGACACAAGGCGATGACCGACACACCGGCTGGCCGCGATAGTGGTGGATGCATAACCGCGCCATCATAGGAGGTTACAAACCATCATCTATTGTGGGGGAGGATGGTGGCCGACACACCGTCCGACCACCTGGAAGTCAGGGCGGTGCACATCCACACAATCGGTGATGGAGGTTGCGGCTATCGAGCCGTGGCGGCGCACCAGGGTGGCCATCAACTGGCCGACCATGGAAATAGTGACTCCATCATACCGCTGGAATTGGGAGCCAGCCGAGATCCAGAGCAGCCATGTTACACCGAGCAGGACCCACTCCGGTGGGTCCCATGTTCCAGCAGGCGACGACACGTGGCACCGTCGAGTTGGCCAATGTCGAACGGTCCAAATGTACTGTTCAGAATTCAGGGAGTTCCTTCACCCAGTGTAGCGGTTAGGGTGGACCCTGCCATGAAGGACCACACCCAACTGTTGGCCGAGCATCGTGGTCCACGCCCAGCGGGTTGGGCCCACTGTGGCTCATCCCTTCTTGGTTGGACCAGAGCCTATGTAGACCCATATATTCTTATTTGGCCATATCTTGAGAACCGAGTGTCTATTTGATAAATAGTATATGGCACCCAAATCCTTGGATCGAGATAAGACATTTGGTATACTCTACTTGAGTCTTGGATAATGTTGGAGTATGGCTAGGTTTGATCAAACCCGAATCCAACTGGGACCTCAGAACGGAAATGCTAATAACATACGGACCGTACGTTTGATTGATGTGCCGTCTATTGCATTGGGACCCATATGTTGTAGAAATCCTTTGGGATACTTCTTCGTTTTAATTCTTGGTAGTTGATTTGTCAACTGATGGCTTTAGGAGTGGATCCTCTCAGAATCAAGTGTGTTTAGGGAGAGAACCCTGTGGATGGCTATATTTCAAGAATCTTTAGATCCTGTGTTGGTCATCTTCAGAACCTTTGTTGGTCAGTATCTACCGATCTTGTGTAGGTCATCTACAGATCCTGTGTGGGTCATCTTCAGATCCTGTTCAGGTTATATTCAAATACTATGTGGATCATCTTTTATCCTATATGGGTCAACAACAAAGATTCTCGATGAAGTATGATGATCTAGAAATACAACAAAACATCAATACTTCCAAACTCAAGTTATTCTTGGTGTGAGCTGAGTCTTTACCTTTGCGGGGAAATTTTGTGTGGTGATACCTTCATGGTATTCTTCTTTGTGGAATTACCTTTTTGGTACTTCCCTTCATTGTGTTACCTTTGTGGTATTCTTTCCTTCACAGAACAATTGTGCTTTTGGCTAAAGAGTTGGGCCTTGGGTTTTCACATGAGTGAGATGGGTTACATGATAATTTAGGTATATGTGTGGGAATATACCTAATTTGGGTTTGTTGTTTCTTAATGATTTTTAATTGTGGTCTTACTTTGTGGTTATCCTTTGTGGATTCTAAGAGACATTCGGGGTTCATATTGAGTACAGTTATACTCACCCATACATGGGCTACGTCGGCACCTTGCTGTGTCTTATGTAGATGATGGGCATTGCTGATAAAGGTCTAGGGTTCCTGGACTGCAGGCTTGTCATAGGTGGACATTAGTCGAGAAATACCGCTTAGACGATCATTCAAGAGCTGTACCTACCCTTCTGGTAGGATCCTTGGCATTTCTTCACGAGATTTGTTTTATGTTTAACTTGTACTTTACAGTTGGCATTATATTCCAGCCCCATTACTTACTATACTCACTCTTTTTACTATGTACTTTACCTTGTTGTTGTATCTTGATGTGTTCTAGGATTGTGTGAGTTTTCAAGTTAAAATGAAATTCCTTCCCTATTTTAGGGATATGTATTTCTAGTGCTAGTCTCCAGCCCCTTGACTATAGAAGCCATGCTTGGGGTAGTCACAGAAAGTGACCCAGGGGACAGGTCATGAAAAAATGGTATCAGATGAGTCGGTTCTACTAGATTTCTTGGTCTCTGATCATTTGATTTGAAAATAGTGTTATGTTTAATGAGTGTGGTTTTTAGTTTGGGGAATCCAGTTTTGGTGAAGAGGATGATGTATCCATACACTAGGACTCTAACTCCTGATTTCTAACTCAGTGCACAAAACCACTATCTAAGTGTGTGATTTGAAAAAGTTTTCTTTATGAACTCTTTGAGTCTTCTCACCAAGTATAACATATTAACAGTGGTGCACCAGTTTATTTTCAGGATGAATCCATGCAGACATCCATCTAGGGTTCAAGATAGAGTATGAAATGATAGCCCACCGAGCGATGAGGCTTGGTACAGGGCCCCCTTTAAGCAGTTGTACCATCAGACGGTGTACATGCAACACCACTACCCATTGAGAAGTCGATGACACCAACCCCAATAGAAGATGGTGAACTTCAATTGAGAATGTTGCACAAGTTCCAATGCTCAAGGCCACTAAGGTTATGGGGAAAGACAGATCCATAGGCGGCTAACGACTGGCTGGAGACTGTGGTCAGAGTTTTTCAACTGGTAGGGACACCAACTGATCTCATAGTGATCCTTGCCTTCAGTCTTCATTAGGCAGTAGTGGTTTGATGGTGGAGCATGATGCTCCAGGTTCATGACAAGGTGAATCTCCTCTTGGTGGACTTTTAGAGCCTATTCAGGGTAGAGTTTGTCCTAATGACTTTACGCATAGTGCATATAAAAGAGCATATCCACTTGTATCTGGGTAACATTATCGTGGCTCAGTATTTAGTGAGGTTCACCGACCTATCGTGCTACTCCAATAACATGTTTAGAGAACCTTTCTTCATGGAATAGACCTTCAAATAAGGGTTATGGTAGAATATTAGAGATTTGATTATTTCTCTCAACATCCTGAGGCAGATGGGGGTGTTAGAGATAACAATCTTAGTGGAGAGCTTCACTGCTGACCAGTCACCAGCAGTGAGACCCACCCCCAGACGTCACATAGCAGAGCCATCTACAACTGGCAGTAGGCAGATGATGTAGAGGTCCAACAGGACAAGATCTATAGGTGGAAGACCATAGGATACATGGACATTTGTGCGGGGCTTTCGAGATAGAGGAGGATAGGCGAGGAGCAGACATTGTTACTCGTTCGGCGGGAAGGGTAACATGGCTCACAACTTCCCGACCCACCATACGGATGAACAAAATACTATCAATGGAACTCTTGGGTAGAGGTGAAGATTTGATCATGGTGGTCCACAGGGAGAAGGAGGACATGGTAGAGGATCTGGCCCTGCAGTAGGCGGTGGGCGGTGATTCGAGGTTCCACCACCACCACCTCTAGGTGGTCCACCCTAACCACAGGGAGCAGGTGGACAATGATGAGCTCAACTCCAAGCTGCTATGTCCTATGACCACAGTGTCCAATGATGATTTTAGGTATGATCTGTGTCTACTCCACCTAAGCCGCAATACTTATAGACACAAGTGCAAGTAAATATTTTATTTCCACATGCCTTGTTCGGAGCTCGGAGATTCCGGTGGGTCCATTGGCTCAATCCATATGGATAGATATTCCTATAGGAGATGATTCAGTGATTACACACTGGTACTAGAAATGTGAGATTACTCATGGAGGCGAGAGCCTTGGCTGGGATCTTCTAGTAGTGGTGTCGAGGCCTTACGAAATCATTTTGGGTATTGATTGGTTATCTATATTCCATGCTTAGATCGACTGTACTAGGTGTAAAGTGCGGTGTGTCTACATGGATGGTACAAGGATTTTCTTCACTGATGAGAAGGGAACCTTTGTAGCACAATATGGACTTACCCGGAAGAGGGTGCATCTGATCATACATTAGTTGGCTAGCCTTACCCTCTAAACGGTTGATGTTGAGAGTCTGAGCTATCTTGTAGTGGTGGACCAGTACACTGATGTTTTTTCTGATAATGTTCCGGGACTACCTCCTCATAGAGAGGTGGAATTTTATATCGACTTGTACTATGATATTATGACGATAGCTACACCAGTATATTGGATGGCTCCCGCGAAGCATCGAGAGATGCGAGTAGAGCTGGAGGACTTACAGGGGAAGGGGTTTATTAGGACCAATGTGTCTCCTTGGGTAGCCCCAACATTGTTCGCCAAAAAGGAAGATGGGAGTTTGAGACTCTATGTGGACTATCGGAACCTGAACAAGGTGACCATGAAGAACATGTAACAACTTATGAGAATTGATGATTTCTTTGATCAGCTGAAGGGTTCATGGTGGTTTTCGAAGTTATACCTCAGATCAGGCTATCACCAACTCAGGGTACAAGATAAGGATTTATATAAGATGACCTTCAGATGTCAGTATGGCCACTATGAGTTCTTGGTTATTCCATTCAGCATGACCAACACCCCAGCACTATTCATGGGACTCATGAATAGAATATTCTAGCCATACCTAGATTTCATTGTGGTAGTCTTCATCGAGAACATCCTTGTTTACACAATGACAGAAGAGGAGAATTCCTATCAACTGTTGATATTTGTAGACACACTCTTAGAGAACCATCATTATGGTAAGACCTCGAAGTGCCAGTTATGGATCTATGAGGTCCACTTCTTGGGACACATATTCTCAGTGGCTGGAGTTGTGGTGGATCTAGAAAATATTGTGGTTGTACGTTCTTGGGAGCCACCCAAGAGTGTGATGGTGGTGTGGAGTTTCCTGGGTTTGGCTGGTTACTACATGAGGTTTCTGCCTAACTTTTATAGAGTCATGCCACCCTTATCAGCATTGACTTAGAAAGGGAAACTATTCACGTGGACGAAGAAATTCTAGTAGTGTTTCCAGGAGTTGAGGTAGTGACTGATGAGTGCCTCCATATTGAGGTTACCAGAGGAGGCTATTGGGTACACAATTTACTGCAACACATCAAGGACTAGTCAAGGATGTGTCCTAACGCAGGAGCGAGTTGCGATCGCATATGGTTCTCAATAGCTGAGACAAATTGAGCAGAACTATGCTACCCATGACCTGGAGTTTGTAGTAGTTTCATTAGCCTTGAAGATGCGGCGACATTACTTGATGGGTGAAAATTTTAAAGTCTACACTGATCACAAGATTATCAGGTATATCTTCTCTCAAAAGGACCTTGACTTGATATTATGTCGCTGTATTGAGAACCTCTAGGACTATGAATTCGATATACTCAATACTCTTGTGAAGGGGAACATAGTACCCGATGGACTCAATAAGAGATCTAGTATATGGTTTTTGGGTGAGGGGACAGAGTAGCTAGCCTCTTTGCGGATATCTTACATGGATTGAGATAGAACAACTAATCTTCAATCTCTGATAGTCACTCTCCCACTCCTTCAGTGAGTTAGGGAGGCACAACTTAGGGACCCTGAATGCGAGGCTCAACGTGATTAGATATCCATATGACATGCATGTGATATATTTTTAGAAGGGGGGGGGAATTTCATCCTCTTCAAAGGACGTACTATGGTATCGGTGGCTCTATGGGAAGATGTGTTGAAGGAGTTCCATAAATCATATATAGTGGTACATCCAGGAGTGTAGAAGATGTACTAGGACCTCGAGCGTCAGCACTGGTGACCTGGAATAAAGAAAGAAGTATTAGAGTTTGTCTCTCAATGCCACACTTGTTTGCAAGTGAAGGAAGAGAATCAAGTTCCAACTGGATTAATTCAACCACTAGTGTTTCCAGAGTGGAAGTGGGATGAAATTTTCATGGAATTTGTGATAAGAATTCCATGCACATCTAGGGGTCTTGATTCTATCTGGGTGACTGTTGACCGACTCACAATGTCGGCCCACTTCCTACCTATCAGAGAGAAAGGACCGGTAGAGGTCTTGGGACACCTTTATGTACAAGATATTGTGTGGCTTCATGGGGTGGAATCTATGATTATCTTCGATCGTGATGCACATTTTACTTATAGGCTATGGAATGGGTTGTAGGAGGCATTCATGACATATCTTCGGTTGAGAACTGCCATACATCCTCAAATGGATGATCAGACAGAGTGGACCATTCAGACCCCCGAGGACATGTTGTGTGCTTGCATCCTTGATTTTGTCCATAGTTGGGAGGATCACTTTCTCGTGGTGGAGTTCACACACAACAATAGAAATCACTCCAAAATCATTATGGAACCATTCGAGGCATTGTACGGTTGACATTGCAGATCACCTATGTGCTGGAATGACCTAGGGGAGTCAACACTCATTGGACCAGAGATGGTTCAAGCTATCATGAAGAAGGTGTAGATCATCTAGGATCAGATGAAGACTGCATATAGTAGGTAGAAGTCTTATGATAATAAAATATGGAGACCTATGGAGTACGAGGATGGTGACAATGTATTGTTTCGGGTCTCATCTCAATGAGGTTTGTGAATATTTGGCTGGGGCGACAAGTTCTCTCTAAGGTTCATTTGACCCTTTCAGGTCCTTAGTATAGTTGGTGAGGTGGCATACCGCTTAGCCCTTACCCCTCAGTAGCACTAGGTGCATGATGTTTTCTATGTATCCAAGTTGAGGGGATACGTACATGACCCTTCACACATCATTGGCTGGGGAAAGCTAGACATAGACGATGGGGCGATGTTTTCAGAGGTTCCAGTGGAAATTGAGCATCGATATGAGAGAGTCCTTCATGGGTGATCGATACCTCTGGTGCACGTTTTTTGGCAGCATGAGAACATCCAGGAGAGCACATGGGAGTGAGAGGCTTATATTCGTGCTTAGAACCCCCGCTTTTTCCCCTAGTTTGTGTTGTGGGCTTTAGGGATTCAAATACATGAGGTGGGGAGAATGTAAAGACCTGAATTTTTCCATGTATTGTATTAATTATATAGATATATTACGAGTCTAAGAAAATTGACGGCATGTGATTATGAGGCCCAGTGCGCCCAGAATAAATTTTTGAACTTTTTTAAGGTATGTTCATTTAACATGCGAGCGGGAATTTTTAACTTTTGAACCAATGCTTAAAATTGAAATCTGAGGACACCGTTGAACTCGCAGCGCTGATATTATCTCAAAGAGACCTCCAACTTGGCCACAGTAAGTCAATGGTGGAAGCTGTATTTTTTGCTTTTTGCGGGAGAATTGAGAAATAAAATAAATAAATTTTACTTTATTTCTTGAATCCTCTCGTTTTAATCTTGGTGGTGGGAACCACCAAACCGTGAACTCATCTTTTAATGTGAGATTACTCTTGGAATTTCCCCAATTAAGGAGCCAACATTAATTGATCAATTAGTTAACATAAAATTAATTATGTTTTCTCCTCACCTCTTATGGTTTGTAATCATTGGAAATGGAGAGAACGTGGGAGAGCCTTTTTAGAGAACTCTTTGTGGAAGAACCTCCTTCAATGAAGAACAAACCTACAGATCAAGAATGAGGAACCAACGTTCGAGCTTGGGTTGGAAGCATGTTGCGAGAGCGATGAACATTGGCACCTTCACAATCTTCATATTCTTCCTCACACTATCTCTATTGAATGATAGAGGTGCGGTTTAATGTTGATTGTTCTTCCATAATTTTTACTTTGAATGAATCTTCTTGAGCCACTTGTTATCAAACTAAAATAGAGGGTGCTGGCCAAACAAACACGACCCTATCCCTCTTCTACCTCATGGATTGATGTGTTCTTCACATGAAGATTGATGGGTTGAGCAGAACTCGACCATGTTGTGGTAGATGTAAAAGAAACGGCCCGAGGCACACATGGATCTATTCATATTGAAGAACATGCCATCAGAGCCCACTCGGTGAACCGAGGACGTCTGCCGATGACCAACACCATCCGAACACAAGGAAGCGGCCGACACACTAGACAACCCTGATGATGGTTGCAGAACAATCGTGCCATCGGAGGAAGCCATTGCCTGTCATCCGCGGTGAAGGAGAATGATGGCTGGTATGCCAGTCATTCACGTGGAAGATGGAGCAACCCACTTCTACACTACCAGAGATGGAGGTCACGGCTGTCGATCCATAGCGGTGCACAAGGGTGGCTCGAAACTGGCCAGAAGTGGGAGGAGCAGCACTGTCATGCCGCTGGAAGGGGGAGCCGCCCAGGATCCTGCCCGACCGCCTCATGCTAAG
The DNA here is from genome assembly GCA_963277665.1 of Viscum album. Lineage (NCBI taxonomy): Eukaryota > Viridiplantae > Streptophyta > Magnoliopsida > Santalales > Viscaceae > Viscum > Viscum album. Next base: position 427,306,760 of record OY728134.1, read on the forward strand.
TAGGACCCGTTCTAGTGGGTCTTGTGTGCCAGTAGGTGGTGCCACGTGGTGCCGCATGGTTGGCCAAAGATGAACTATCTAATTAGTTTTTATTGGAATTATGGGGGGGTACCTTCCCCCTGGGTAGCGGCTAGGGCGGACCCCCCCATGGAAGATCACAACCAGTTGTAGGCCGAGCCCCGCGGGCTAGGCCTGCCACGTCCCTGCCCTTCCGGGTCCGACCCGGGCCGGGTCAGGTCGAACCACCATGGCAGACCACATCGAGTAGTTGGATAAGCCCCGTAGGCCATGCCCTGCATGCCGCACTGAGCGGGCTGGGCTTGCCGCAGCCCAGCCCTTCCAGGTCGGACACAGGCCCATCTGGACCCAGATACACATATTTGGCCATATCTTGAGATCCGGACGTCTGTTTGAAGAACCATCTATAGTGCCAGAATCCTTGGATTGAGATAGTGATTTCAGTATACTACATTTCATTTTTGGATAACATTGGAGTATGGCCGGGTTGGAATGAACCCAAATCCAACCGGGCCCTCAGAACGGAAACACTAATAACTTACAGACCAGGTGTCCGATTGATACAGAATCTGTTCTTTTGGGACCCTTATGATGTGGAGGTCATTTGGGATACTTCATCATGGGACTTCGTGTCTATTTAAGTAACAACTTATGGCTTGATGAGTGGATACTCTTAGAATCCAGCGTTTTTATTGCGAGAACCCTATGGCTGGCTGTACTTGTTGAATATTCATATCCAGTGTGGGTCATCTTCAGATCCTGTGTGGGTCAGCATCTAGCGACCCTATGTTGGTCATCTACATATCATGTTTGGGTAATCTTCAGATCCCGTTTGGGTCATCTTCATGTCCTGTGTAGGTCATATTCGATCCTATGTTGGACAACATCAGAGATTCTCTAAGAAGTAAGATGATCTAGTAATATAAATAATCATCTATACATCCGTACTCAAGTTATTGCTAGTGTGAGCTGAGTCTTTACCTTTTTTTACACTTCTGTGGGGTAATACCTTCGTGGTATCCTTCTATGTGGCATTACCTATGTGGTACTTACCTTCATGGTGCTACCTTTTTGGTATTCATTCCATCGTGGAATAGTTTTTCTTTTGGATAAAGAGTTGGGACTTTTGTTTCATGATGAGCTAGATGAGTTTACTTGATTACTTAGGTATATTCATGGGCATATACCTAAGTAGGGTTGGTTGTTTCTTAGTTATTTTTAATTTTAATCTTACTTTATGGTTATACTTTGTGGATTCTCAGAGACCTTCAAGGTCTCAGGGTCCTTACTGAGTATCATTATATGGACCCATGCACGGGCTACGCCCACACCTTGCAGTGTCTTAGGCAGAAAACAAACATTGCTGATCGAGGTCAAGGGTACTAGGACTGGAGGCTACTCGGAGGTGGAACTTAGCTGAGATGTACCAGATAGATGACTGTTTGGGAGATATACCAACCCTTCTGGTAGGATCCTTGGCGGGTGTTCACTGGAGCTGTTTTCAATTTTACTTGTACGTTCATGTTGGGATTATATTCCAGCCTCTTTACATATTGTACTCACTCTTTTTACTATATAGTTTACCTTGTGCTCGTATCTTGCTGTGAGCTTGGATTGGGTGAGATTACTGGTTAAAAGGCAATGTCTTCTTTGTTATAGGGATATTCCTTTCTGATGCTAGTCGCCAACCACTAGCCTATGGAAGGTAGGCTTGGGGTAGTCATGGAACGGGCCCCGGGGGACTGGTCGGGACATTGTATGTCCTATTTTACATATATTAAATACATATTTTGTTATTGTTGTTCTAACCCACGCTATAATTAGTTGGGTTTGGTGATTGGTTTGGTTTTCTCGACATGGTCTATTATAGTTTGGCATCCAACCCATACTCTTCGCGAACTATGTTTTCACTACCTATGTTGTTTCAATTTCTTAGTTAGACTAGATCTGGATCATCAAAATTTATATTGTAGTTGTTAAAAATGGGGTTTCCATCTCACTCTGGTTACTAAATCCTAGTTTTAAGGGGTGGTAAGAAATATCATTACTAAGTGAAGGACTGAGTATTTATGTTTATTTAAATAACTTTTATTGGAGGTTTATTTAAATTTACATGTAAAAAATTTCTAAATACTTGGTGTGTGTAGGGTATTTTGAATAAAATAAGTGGGAAATTATTTATATAGACATGTTCTTCCTACAAGGTGTTTTCATTTTGTAGTTTAATTCCTAACAGTTTAATAGTTTTACCCATTTAACATACTGGATTGATTTATTTTATTCATTTTATGACTGTGGAGTTTCTTGTAACTGAATTGTAGTTGTCTTGTGTTTAACATACAATGGATCCTAGAAGACCTGTTCTAAATACAAGAGGGGTAGTTGTGAGGATGGTTCCGATAAAGGAATGTTGGACCATTGAATTCAAGTAAATGAATATTTATTTATTATTTATAAATATGTAATGTTTATGGGTCATGTTTTGGGGGTTTTATATATTTTTTTATTGTTATTTATGAAATTTCATATGGTTCACGCTATGATCCTGGTTAGTAAAAATCGTGAATATTTTATAACAAACCATGAAAAGTGAAATAGATGCCTTTATGTTGGCTAATGAACTACTGAATGATTTGGAAATAATTATGGCCACATAAGTGAAATCGTTCTTATAAAGGAAGAGAGGGTTTTCAATGTCAGTGCATGGTATGTATAACCATGCGGGATGAATGTGCAAGGTCATTCTTGAAGTAGTGGATCACGCATAGTTGGCACATTTGTTTCTTAAGCATGTGACCTATCCCTGAATGATTAAAAATTTGATCCTAAAATAGTAGATCTCACTCGCTTTGGAATGTAAGCCTCTCATTTCCCCTAGTTCAACCATACCCCATTTTTTCCTCTACCCAATTACTATTGAGACATTCCCCTTTGATTTTAGAGAAATATATTGGAAACTCTTAGTGAATTGAAGGCTAGATTACATGGTAAGTCTCTATTAAAGGCATTTTTTCCTAGATATATTGTTCTTCCCTCCCTTAGTTCAATATTTCAAATTCGTTAGGGATCAATCTATGATGGTGGATTTCAATTATTATTATATTTGGATCTATTGATGTAATGTAATGATATATCTGGTTTTATTTTGGATACTAAAATTGGTTTTGTGATGTTTTTGTGTCCTTCAACTTTATCACAAATGTTTATGAGGTGGGTTGACTTACTCTAGATGCCTATTATGAGAACATGATGGATTTATTTAGAATTGTTTTTTATATTGAACTTAATTTTTAAATTATTTTGAATTGTATGATGGAGAATAAATTTTTTGACAGTTTATAGAATTCTAAAAAATTGGATGTCTTGGTGGAATGTGAGAGTATTGACATTATTTTATAATGATTTTTTCAAAATGAGTTTCTATCGTTGATGAAGGAAAAAAAATTCAATTGAAATGTAGTTTTATTGAAATGGTTTGGAAAAGATTTTTTTTCATGATTGTTGGATTAAATGGTCAATCATGAGTTCAATGGTATGGATATTGGATTTCAAGTACCACCATCAATAGGATAATGGCAAAATGTGTTATGGCATACCCACTTTTTATTACATAACATTGCATGACATTTTATAAATTGGGGATCATTTAAAGGTTAGTGTCTTGGAAAAATATACAAAATACAAGAAAACATAAAAATTTATTCTAATACACATTAAATGATTCTAAAATATTCCATAAAAATTAAAATCACTCCACCTCATAACCTGGGGACATAAATCAAAGGAAAGAGTGAGAAGAAGGACTTATAAGGGAAAAACAGTAGAAACTGTTTACATGTGAACATGAGCAATATCTGAAAGATCATGAGGAATATCATAAAGGAATAAAAAAGAGGCATATCATCAAAATAATAAAATTAATAAAAACATTAAAATTATTCTAAATCATTTTTTATACATTCAATAGAATATTTCCATGTTCCATCCCAAAAGGTGTTATAAAAATTTTCAAGGTTATTCACCAAGGTATCATAAAACCTTTCATCTCTAGAGATTAATTTATTTACCAAATGAATTGAATAAATATTAAGGATAAACCATTAATATGTATTTATTTTCATCTGGTAAAAATATATCATTATAAAAAATTTCACAAAAAACCCAAATAGAATAAAAGAAATGGGTTTTATATAAAAATCACAACGTTTTAAAAAGTTCTAAAAATAGGATCAGTATATCATTAATTACCCATGAAAATGGGATGAGGGTTTTATATATGTCTATTACAGAATAAAAATCTATCATTTTATTCTCTTTATGAATAACCATGTAAATGAATTAGGTTGGGGTATTCACTTAAAAAAATTAAAATAATTTCTTAAGAAAAAGGGATAGATTTTTTAGATAAAAATTATGTAGCATAAAGACTATGGATCATGGTTTTAGAAAACATTAAAAAGAGAGGGTAAATGTGTATACCATTAAAAAAATATTCATAATATAGTATAAGGATATAATAAAATGTAAATAATAACATGGTATGGTGTCTTGTAAGACACATAAAAGAGAACATGAATGGAAAAGATAAGTTGAGAATTACCTTACCTTGAAAAGTAACTTCTAAAACTCTATGATATGGACCAAGAGGTATTGAGGATTCCTTTTTAGACCTCCATGGAAGGTATAAAATGAATAAATTCATGGTGGATGAATTTTTATTTAATAGAAATGAATTAATTTGTGTTTATTTATTGTAAAAGAGATGGAGTTTTTATTAATTTCTGAGGGAAAATCATTGGTAGTATTTTAAAATTCATGGGATTTCCCATGGTATTTGTCCATGTTTTAGGCCACATAGGAAAAATAATATAATATTTTAATCCAACTGAGTCTACCAAAATTTAAAATTACATATTTCATCATTATGATATCATAAGATGCATTGAAACCTAAAAAAACTTTTTTACTGTTCATTGGTAGACAAAACATTTCATAAAAATATAATAAATTTACCCTTACCTAATATCCATGTTATAAAATAAAAAATGAAATCCATTGTATGAAAATAAATTTCTATATATGAGAAATTTTATTTTTATGTAAAACCACTATTGACTTGAAAAAATACTAATACTTAACTAATAATTTCTAAAATAGTTATTTACTTATAATATTGTATCAAATTAACATTCAAGATGCATATAACACATTTATACTTCTTTAGGTGAGGTTACTATTCTATTGGTCATATTACTATTCATAAGGGTAATAGTACTATTCATAAGTTACTATTCATCAAAAATTATGTTGATCTTATTGGACTCTAAATATCATACTGATTCAAACTATATATGTTCATATTTTGAAAAAAATTTCACAGTATCATTTATTTAATGTATAAAAAATATTTTAAAATACTCTTTTTTCAATATTCATCAACAATATGAAGCTTGGTAAAAAAACTAAAAATTTAACATAGATTAATTTTGATATTTGAAATTAAAAAATGATGGTTATTTTGCCATAGTAAGAAAAAATTTTTTTTATATAGATGGATTTCAAAAATTATCTATGGTATCATTACGTAACCATTTATAACACCTACATAGGACATAACAGTAAGGTGTGGAATGGTGATAAAATCTTGGGGAGGCTCAGACAACATTTCATGAGTGGTGATTTATATGAACATGAACTTCTACCATATGGGATTTCATTAAAGAATAAAATGTTGAAGCTTGTCTTGGGCTTTGTCCAGAGAAAATCCCAATGATGTTGCCTCCTTCCAAATACTGGAAAAATGGGCTTCATACAGCCCAAGTCTATTGGATGAGGCCATCAACTCTTATTTATGCATTAATTATATATTATCTTTTGTATTTATAAAAAATAATTATAATTTTTTTTTATTATTGTATCTAATGGTCATATTACGTTCATATAAAGGTTAAAAAATATGGTAATATTTCAATTATACTTATATAATTTTATTGATGATTACAAAGTAAAACATTAATTTGTAGGGAAAAAAATATTATTCAATGTTCGAGTAGTTATATGTGATCTTCCACCATCATTGGAAAACACAAATCTTATGTGGTTAAGTGTGTGTGTGCGTGGTTATGTGAAATGGAATTTGTTATTCAAAATTAATTTGAAAAATGGTTAGATGGTTTTTTTGTTTCATTCATTGGAAACTATTTTTTTTGAAAAACATATTTGCAATTTGAAATGATTTTCGTTGATGTAAACTGTACGAATGTTTTCATTTATTTTATATAAATGGTTTATATTTGTCTATTAATTTGTCATATACTAATTTAATTATAAAGAAATTAATTTGGGGGAAAATTCAGAATTGTTTACTCACACCATGCTTCTTAACATTGTTTCTTTTAAAGATATTTTTTATCGAGACACATGTAATGGTAATATAACGTATTTATTTAGTGGGTTTTCATGATACATGGCATAAAGTGTGGAGTTGGATCTTGGAGCATATTAGGAGTTATTGTGATGATATCTTACTATCTTTGAACTATGTGCTTTAGACATCCTCTTAAGTACTTTGATATTAGTTATAGTGTAGGTTGTAAATGTTGTCTTTTGTTATTTTATTGAGTTCTATTACATTGTTATCCTGAAATATATAGTTTTTTTTGTTATACTATGTTTAGATGTGGAAGTTTTAAATTTAAAAGTTCAACTCATACCCCTATAGTATTGAACCACTTAGCATTTATTTCAATCATTTAGTGTCATGGAGATGTCACTTAAGGCCAAGTGACATCCTTCCAACTTCTCATGGAAATGAAGATAAACGAGATATTAACAATGGTATCATTCTTGGGCATTCCAAATGTCATTTTTTAAAAATTCTTATTATTTTTTAAATTCATGGTAATAATTTTTTTTCAGAAATGGATTTAATAAAAATTCAAGGTATTTCCATGAGTTGGTACAATAGAATTGGTTTGGATTTTTCAGGATATCAAATGTAGTGAGTAAAAACATATTTATAAACTATTTATGTAAAACATCAATTTACACTAGAGTGGGGTACTTATGTGTTATGAAGACACTTATAGGGTTTTTAATCTCAATTTCATTGTATTATACAATAAGAAGATCCTAACATGAATTGATAGAAACAAATTCCAACTATGAGTGCATATTTAATTTTGGGTAATGATGTATGATGTGGTGAAAACTTGGTATTTTTTGAAAATGTTTAATTTTTTTCCAATGTGATATTTTGAAAAAGGAATGATAGTGGTACTTTTAATATAGTATCATTTTCAAATTAATGGAGATATTTTTCAAAAATAGTTCAAATATGACAAGTGTATAATTTTGGGAAATGGTTTTTGTGATTATTAAGATATTGTAAATTTAAAAATGTTGTGCCTCTTGTTTCTATAGTGTGACACTTAAGGTAGTTGTTTTGGTTATAGAAAATAGAAACCAGTTGGCCTCTATGAAACATACTAGAAGATGCTACTGAGAATGTGGTTTCACCGTAGTTATAGGTGAACAAACACATGGTTCAGTGTATTGTTCAATCCTTTCATGTTGTGGATAGAGGGAACTGAAAGGATGCACCATGTAAATTGAATCATCTATTTCAGTTACAGAAGCAGAATCCACCTATCTCTTTTGGTGATTTTGAACTAGATAAGGCAATGACTTGGATGAATATTATGAATCGAATCATTGATTTTTGTTGAACATATAAAGAGATGATAGTCACATTGGAGATGTATATTCTGGAAGATATTGTACGCCAGTTGTGGTTTTTAGCAATCCAGGATAAATTAAACTAAGGAAATTCATAATAGGATGTTGAAGGATTATTCAAAAAATAAATTCAATCTCAAAACATTAAAAATTAGATGAATGAATTACTTTTTCAACTTTAAGTAGGATAATCACTCAGTGATATATTATAAACATAAATTTAGTAATTTAGTACGCGTTTCAACTAATGTTTCTACTAGTGCATCCTTAATGAAACAGATTTTTGAACCGGGTCTGAGGAAATACATTTTATTTATGATTTTCCTATACTGTATAATAAAATATAAACGAATGGGAAATAGAGTGACATTGGAATAAAGGGACATCTATAGAGTTATGATGGGAGGAATCATGTTGAGGCCTTTGTGAAATGGTGGGAACTCCAACACTGGGATCTTGAAAAAGAGGGACAACAATTTCTATAGTGGGAGTATGAAACCAAATCAGATGGTTGGATCAATGAATCTTTCTCTTATGAATAATATAAAGACAATATGTTTTATATTGTGAATCTATAGATCATATGAACTAATACTATACTGAACCACCTATAAAAAGGCACAACTACAATCCTATGGGAAACCATCAGCACTATTATTGTAGTTGTCCAATTTCAGGTATACAAGACACATCTCATGTATCGCAGACATCATATTCTTCTATGGGATGAGGGTAGTAGAATACATATCATCATCAAAACCAAGATATCCATGGTGATTCTAGGAATACAATGAATACACAACAAGGTAAATCTAAATAGGGTAATAATGAATATAGTGCAGCAAGAAAGTAGTTATATGGAGTTATCCATGTTATTATGGATCATCAATATGGACCATCGATAGTGATATGTATAATTATTTTGTATTATAACCATATCAATTCCTTATTTCATAAGGTTAAATACCATTTGGTTATTTCTTCTTGTGTTATCGATCTTCCGGGTTTAAGAGTTGAGATGAAGGCTTCTATTGTGAAACATCAAACAAGTCTTGGTTAAAGAGAATAGTGAGACTTTTTTGTGTAGATCATGTTCCCTAAATGTTTATAGAGAAACTTTTATGTGGGATTTCTCTATTTTTTAGCACCATAAGATGGATCGATACTGTACATGTTGGTATATTTGACCATGGATTCAGTGGAAAATATTTGGCATAATTTTTTCCAATTTTTATTGACAATTTTTCAGATGTTTTTCATAAACAAATCACAGGGTTTCTATTTAAAAGAGATGTAGAGTTTGAGATTTATCTCATTATGGGTACTAGTACTATTTCCCTTCTATCTTATTAGATAAAACATATAAAATTAATAGAATTGAATCTTTACATGGAAGATCTAGATAGAAAGGGGTCCAATTTTCCAAGTACATCTTCGTAGGTAGTGCATATATTGTTTTTCAAAAAGGTGAATGGTACAAAAATACTGTGTTTGGGTTATCATAAGCATAACCATGTTATAATAAATAATAGGTATCCACCTCCCAACATTAAATACCTATTTGACCAATTTATTGGAGAAACGTTTTTCTCTAATATTGACTTGAGAACATGATATCACTAATTATGAGTTCATAAAGAGGATGTGTTTAAAATAGATATTATATGATTATATGAGATAATCTATGATTTGGACTCATCTGTGATAGTCCATGATTTGTAAAAAATGTCTTATTTACCTCTTTGGTCAGAATTTTAATATATATATAGAACACTAATTTTTGAAACAAAATTTCTCACAGAGGTATTTGATGATCACATAATCAAGATAAATGGAGTATCGCAAAATGATTGACATTGAATTAAAAAATACATTATGAAAAGGAAACATAATGGTAGATGAAATTTATATAAAGTCATATAATCAGTAAGAAAAAGTATATTCATATAATTAGAAGCTAATTTCAGTGATAACTGACATGAAATAGGATTTTGAAGACCAAAGTAGTGCATTTGTTTTCATTCTAGTTTATGTTGTTACTAAAGTGGTAAAATCAATTAAATAAGCACTAAAAATTGAAATTAGAATGTGTTTCAATGAGGTAAAAACTCAATGTAAGGGAGACCATTGAGGGAATGAAGTTGGTTGGGAATTTAGTTTTTTGGTTTGGAGATAAGATGGTTCTACAAATGTTTTTTTATAAAAAATATATTTATACATACAACTATTATAAATGGGTTGTTTATCCTAGAACATAGAATATGTATAAGGTAATTAAAGTAGAGTTGTTTTGTGGGATGGCATGAAAAGGAAGGAGGATGATTTCATTTCATGATGCATCACCTACCATCAGGTTATAGAAGAACACCAACAGTAAGAGGGTATTTTACAATCTTTACCTATTCCTACTTGGAAATGAGAGAAGATATCTATGGATTTTGTTTTAGGTCTCCCTAGAATTTTGGAAATAATATTCCCTATGAGAGATATTGAATCGGCTCACAGTGTCAGCCCATTTCATCCATATTTATAATTCTCATATGGTGTATGACATGCCTACAACCTATATCAGATAAGTGGTAATTAGGCATGTCATATCAGTTTCATTAGTTTTAAAAAGGGATCTAATGCTTACGTCAAATTTCTAGAAATCCATATAGAAAACCCTTCATAAATAGTTGAATATGAGTATGGTGTATAATACTCAGAAAAATAGGAATTAAAAGAAGAATATAATATTTTTGATTACATGTTTTGGGCTTGTGTAATAGATTTTTTTGAGCCTAAGAAGATAACATACCATTAGTAGGGTTATCGTATAAAAATAATAATCATGCCTCGATACATATGGATTGTTTTGAAGAATTTTATATAAGTTCTTGTTATTATAGACTGTTATTAGAAACATGTATGACATTACTGGTTGGACCAAGCCTTGTCTATGAAACAATAGAAAAGATTCAGTTGACCAAGAAAAGATAAAGACACCTTAGAGTCTTCAGAAATCATATATAGATCATATTGGAAAACATTTGTCATTTAAGGTTAGTGATCATGTTTTCTTTATAATCCCATCAAGGCTTTAACATTGTCATTTTGCAATGTAGGATGTGTTATATCCTCAATACATTTCCATTTTGATATTATTGAATGGGTTGGTGTGGTTGAATATATTTTGGAATTTATACTATGGTTTATCATAGTTCATAATTTGTTTCATGTATCTTATTTTAATAAGTGTCATCTTGATCCTGACCAGGTGATTTGATGGGATCATGTCTATCAACAACTGGATACTTTGTTGGTGATTGTGCTAGTTTAGTTTTTGTATAGGAAATAGAACTCCTTGTAATGAAAACTAATATATTTACTATAGTTTGTTTGGAATCATATTCAAATTTAGGTGGATACATGGAAACAAGATAAATAAATTACCATCTAATTTTCCAATCTCTTATAGAGAAATTATAATTTTCTAATAATGGGAATGTAAAGGAAATTGTTTTGTAGAATGTAGCACCCATGGTTTCATGTATGGATCTATTTATTTATAAATTTTATGTATGTAATTTGTTTGGGTGATTTTGGGAATGTTTAGGGGAATTTTAGAATGATTATTGGGATTTTCTAGAGGAGCACAGTTTTAGAACTGTTTCTATAAACTAGAAAACTTCTACCTAAAATTGTGAAAAGTGAAACAGAGGATTTTGGGATGGAACAAGGGATGACATACTATTTTTCCAAATTATATGCCACATAACAGAAAACCTACTGTTGGTGGTATATGTAGTCTTCACAGTTAGAGCACAATTTTTCTAACTATGTAAGAAAATCATATGTGGTTCTCCTTGAGATAGTGGCAAGCACATGGTTAGATTATGGTTTTCCGAATTATGTAACCCTACAATGCATAGTTTAAAATTATATCATAAAAAATTGGATCATTCTTTTTTTGATTCTAAGCCTCTCATTTCCTCCATTTGAATCCTAAATATATTTTCCCTCCTCCCAAATGAGGTGGATACATTCCCCTTCAACCCGAGATAAATTCAATGGAAAATTATGGTGTGTTGAATGTTGTATTACATGGTAATTCTTAGTTCTTGGTGGGTTTTCTTAGACATAATCTTCATCCCTCTCTCATATCTATATATCATGTCTATTAGGGACATAAATATGATGGTGGCTTTCAATTATGAAGATATTTGGATTTATTGATGATATGTAATGGGGAATAATGTGGGTTTGTAGAGATTTAAGCTAGTTTTATGATGATTATATTCCATTATTTACATTCACCCATGTTTCTATGGTAGAATGATTCACTCTAGACTCCTATTATTAGAACATGCATGCATGATTTGAAATTTATTTTTTTTCATGAAAAAGATGGGAATTAATTTATAGAAACCCTATTTGGGGATGTTTTATGGAATTGTATGAAATTGTACATTTATATGGAATGTGAGGGTGGTAAAATGATTATAAAATGATAACACTAAAATGGTTGATTGGTTTTGAAGCATGGAAATGTGTTTTCAGTAAAAAGATAGTTTTAAATAAATGGTTTGAAAGTTATTATGTTGGCATGTTTTGTAGAGACCTATACATGACGTACATGGACATTACATTACTTTTGCGTAATACGTAATACATAAAAAAAAAACACCCAAGGACTGTAATAGTTTAGTGTCTTTGGAAACTCGGAACATAATCTTTTTATAATGGTGAAAAGATCTTAAATCTCTCCCATAAAGATCTTCCCATTGTGTTTTATTACCTAAAACCTTTCTTTATATCCTGGGGAAAAGAAAACATCAAAAAGGGTGAGCTAAAATTCTTAGTAAGGGTAAACATGGAGAACATAAAACAATCCCTAAACATTTGAACGTAATAACATGAACATAAAACATCAAAATCATGGGTAATGACATAAATCTTGACAATACATAAGGAATAGATCATAAAGGAACAGTAATCATGATAAAATAGCATGGGAATACAACATGTAATTGTGTAAAACCATAAATCACTTGTTAGGATTTCCATAGTAGCCAAGGCATTACTGCCAAGACCATCATAGTGGACAAAGTCCATTACTGAAACAATTTTACTTGCCATTCCATCCCTGTATTACTGAACCAGATTCACTTGTCGTTCCAGCCATGTCTATCTCATAAGATATAAATCTTTACCCAATGAATTGGAGGGAGATATAGGTCCCACCCATCTCATAATAAAATCATTCTTACGTGTGCCACAAAATATTCATAAATCATTCATCATAACACAAAGAATAAAATGGGTTTCATAAAAATTATCCCAACATAACATATTCCATATGAAACAAATGGATATCATTTTCTAATAAGAAAAATAAAACCATGTAAATAATATAGAAATTATATTTGAAACATAAACATATTAAATATTGTCATTTTAGAAGATAAATAATTTTGATAAAACACATGAAATGAATTCTTGACGAAACTATCCTTTCTTATTCAAAATCATTTTCTTTTCAAAAAATGTCATTTAATTTTAAAAGTAAAGGATTTTTTGGAAAATAATCATCAAATCTTGTAGAGTAAGATTCATGAAAATAAGGCATTATGAAACTGTAAAAATCCTTTCATGCTGTATAAGTTAAAAAACATTCTCCTCGTACTTTTGCCAGAAAAGTCAAAACGTTCCTCGTATGGTAAATAAAAAAAAGATTCATTCTATAAAATAATGTAAAATTTAATAGGGGTAAATATGAATTTAAACATAAATAGAATAATATAAAACAATTTATGAAAAAAAATTTTATGGATACAGATGAAAATATAACCCTAGTAAATACTTACGTATAAGCAATCTCAGATAAAAAATGTGATTTGCAAAATTATATCTTACCTTATATCCAATTTCTTCTGTATGTGTCCGAGACTCATTTATAGTGGGTTTAAACATATTATTAACTTTTAACATAACCATAATAATATTTATCATATCATAAATGATTCCCTTGTGACTTTATATTTCCTGTTCTTTTGTAAATTCCATGTTAGATTAGAGTTTTGGGTAAAATCATTTCATTTATCGTACATGTTACATCTTGTTATTCATGATATTATTACCTAAATCCTGATTTAATTAATTCGATAATGTAAAACATGGTTTATATATAATATATATTCAGAATATAAATATATATGGTAGATATATAAATGGAATGAAATACACTGTTCATGGAGACGGTAGGCCGTACGTACGCATGAACGTTGTTTTGGTTTCCTTATTGAATTGAATAGAATTAAGTAAACGAAACATATATGTACATAAATCCAGTATCATTGTTATGTAATATCTTTCATGATTATTTATTATATATTATCTATAATCATACTTGAATGGTTAATCATGGAAAATGAATCTCATCGTGTTCGTGGAGGCGGTAGTCCGTCCGTACGCATGAGCGACAATATCATTCTTTTGATATTAAAATCATAAATAATAGGATGGTATATCATATATAAAGAATAATAATAATGTTATATTTATTATTTATATCATTTATATTCATTATTATACCCATCCAAATGATGAAATGTTTGAATTACAAACTACACCACGATGTGGAGATGGTAAGCCGTACGTACACACGTGTGGTGAATTTTTCATACATAGGATGGATAGAATAACTAATATGGTTTTAAATTTTTTATAATAACATCAAATTATATAGAAGATACCAGAGTTATTATTTTATAATGGAAACAAAAAATAAGGAGGAAGTGGAAGAAGAAAAGAACATGAAATAGGTGGTGAGGTATTTACCTCTTTTTCGGGTTCTTCCTTTTGATTTGATCAAAAGGGCTCCTTAGGTTGGATTTCTGACTAACAAAATGCATCTAAGATGAATTTATGATAGTTTAAAGGGTATTTGGACAGGGTTTGGACGAGCCAAATGGCTTTGTAGGTGTGAATTATAGAGAAGGAGGAGTGCCCTTTTATAAGAGGGGTGAGGGGCACCTTTGAAAAAACTTAAATTATTATTTTATATTAAATTAATATTCGGTTTATAATGGCTCCAAAGTGACTTATTTCTTGGCTAGGGTGGGGATGGGTCTAAATCCTCCCATAAAATAGGTTTTAGACAAGTTTATGTTACCATTTAATCATTATCATTTAGATTTAACTCTAAGTAAAATAATTTAACTTTTACCGTGTCTCTTATATTCTTACACTATATGGTTAATATAAATACTATAAACATCCAATAGAATCCTAATTGGTTCTTTAATGTCATTTATATTATTATATAAGTCTTTTGTCCGAACCTTATATTTTTAGGAATATAATATCCATTGATAATTTAATATTTGTTTTAAAAACTATTTTATGTCATTTTTGACACTATTTGGTATTTTTTTTTATAAATTCATAACACCATTATTACTTCAAACCAAATTCATCTAACCAATCATAATATGTTATATTAACCTATAAAATTAGTTTAATTTATAAAAATTTTCAAATTACATTTATTTGGGTATTTATAACATAAATTATGTTAATATTTCATTAATAAGGTAATTACTGCATCATCATTGTGTGATAAATATATTAAATTATATATTGTCTAAAAATTATATATTAAATACCATTATGTATGAAATATTTTTATATTTCTAATGAATATTTATAGTTGAATTTATCTTATGTATAACCCTATATTAATTTTTTTTACTTATTAAACAATGATTTTAAATCTTTTAACTTTTTTAAATTAAATAATAATAAATGTCCTAATCTAATCTATGTGGACCTAAAGGGTAATATTTTATTCCTATGGTTTTTTTGGTCAAATTAAAATTATCCAATAGAATTAGGACATGTGTTAGGGTAATAATAATATCAATTTTACCCTTAATTACCCTATTTACTTTTAATCGTGGTAAATAAAAGTAAAAATTTACTAATCACCAAAAATTATTTTTAACTAAGTGAACCACATTTTACTTACTAATCTCAACTTTGTCTCTCGGATTTTTGAAATTCTACTCATAGAATTGGAAAAATTATATTTTATATAAGTTTGAAAATTCTCCTAGGAGGTGGGTAAAGGACGGTCAAAAGTTCAATAAAAAAAATATACATATATGAAATTATAATACAATTTCTCCATTAAATTACATTGAACTAATATAGGTATTATGTATCTATTTTTACCTAAAATAAATTTAAATAAAATAAATTATTATTTAAATAAAAATTCTGTTTCAACCAATAACTCAGTGTTTTCACTATTCATCAAAAATTGAAAGTTTTCAGAAAAATACCAAAAAATCAACATAGGCTAATTTCGATATTTTGAATCCAAATATGAAGTCCATTTTGAAAGATACAATTTATGAAATTTAAAAAAGTTGGTATTAGTATTCATAACATCTTGTTTATATAATAATTTAATAACATATCGTTGTTTAGTGAAACTCGGTATTACGTACAACACAAGCTATCGAGGAAGGTTACTATTGCATGTAACACAAGCCTAGAATAGTATTGTGTATAGTACAAGATAATACGTTTTTGCGTATATCACAAGATAATATTGGTGTAGCATACAACAAAAGACATCAAAGAAATTAAAAATAATATTTCTCATAAAATCTCGCCGTGTTACATGTTTTTTGGAACAATGGTTAAGCATGATCAGAATGGGATTGATCTTGGTCATGAACTACATCCACCTTTGGGACAGAGTATGGATGTGAAGTTACACCATCAATCGGATGCACCAATATCGTGTTCTTGAGATTTTATGTGAGTGTAGGGATTTATGAAATTAAATGGGTTATTCCAAACAACATTTCAAAATGGATAAGTGACTTGTTTCATTTACTTCATGTGAGAATATTTTTGATTAAAAAACTACATTTGAATTTTAAATGATTTCCTTTTATATAAAATGTTAATTTTTTTAAAGAGTACAATATAATTTTTATATAAATGTAATAAATTATGTTATCCTAGTGGTGTGAGTAGGGAAGTCATTTGGTAAAAATCTCTTAGTTTCATTAATCACCCTCTTATTTGGAACTTTACAACATTTTTACATATTTATTATGGAGAAATATGTACATTTATTATAAGTCATTTCATTAGTGGTGCTTCATGATACATATAATGGAGTGTGGGTTTGGATCTTGGAGCATTATGGGAGTTTTTGTGTTGTTGTAATGCACTCTTTGTGCTTTTTAGTTTAATCTTCCGCTTAATAATATGATATTTGTTACATTACAGTTATTTATTGATATCTTTTCGAGTTTTTTAGGGTTTTATTACATTTTTATCATGAATCATATATTGGTATCTGTTATTATATTATTGGTTAATGTTCTATATATTTTCAATTGTAAAATAATTCCCCACTTTTACTACATCCCTTGGAATTTATTTCCAGCAATTAGTTTCTTGGGGTTGCCAACTAAAACCATGTTAAATTTTTTTGACTTATCAAGTTAGTGAGGAGGGGTGGGATATTACACAGATCCTCCAGTGCAAACTTCTGTGGTTTAAGTAGTGCTCTCTAAAATTCAATATCTTGGTTCATTGGGAACAGTGAACTCCGGATGAGTAGTGGATCGTTGTTCAAAACATTGCAAGCTGCATCCATCTATCTACCATGGAAACAATGAACCAGATGATTCCAAGGAGTTTCTTCAATTAATTGCGAGTATCATAAAAAAATTTATGACTCTTGGGGGTTCTCAACTAGTTTATTCCTTGAATATTATCAAGGTAATAGGATTAAGTTGGAGATATTATATAGTGCAGTGATGGTTGAAGGAAGGTATTACCTAGTTTTATTAAAATAATAGCATTAATCATAATTACTATCCTCAGACATTTCATTAGGAAAATATCTGAAAGTTTTTTAGGGTTATGTAGATGGAACGTACCATTGAGGATTGGTCTACCCACATGGCTATGATGGTACATATGGCACATGATCTTGTCCCCAATATTTACCTAAATGATCAACGGTTTGAGATGTGGATGAGGGATTATGTTATCTAAATGCATTTTTTTTATTTCTTCCAATCATTTTTTAGGTATTAGATAATTTATAATTGGCTGAAAAAGAAAAAACGATAAGGGCATACATGGGAGAAACATACGTGGGTGAAACAGCTATCCATGGTGTTTCTTCTAATAGGAAAAGAAAGCAACATAGTGGTTAGTTATATAAAAGACCCATTTAGGGGATTCTACAAGGTAAAAATGTGTTTTTGACCAGTGTGGAAGGTGTGGTTAAATAAGGAATCGTTGTATTATGGATCTTAGATCATTTCATCATTGTTGTTGATCTATCCATATGAAGTGTGCATGTGATTAGATGACCAAAGGATATAAGGAAAGATCCATATTCACCATGGATTAGATGGTTTTGGATGATACCTCCAAGGGTGGTTGATCTAATTAACTAGACTAGGGGGATGTCTAGGTAGGTATGTCCAGAAATCATTATGTAGTCGAGTCTGCATCAGTGGAATCTGAAGCATGGTCTACTATGGTTAGTGGTATGATGTTAATTTCATATTCTAAGGTTCTATCATTATGTTATACATGTTTTAAAAATTATTTGATATAATAAATGTTGGTTTATGTTAATATTTTTTATTCCTTTATTATGTATTTCTTTTTTGTATATTTCTTTTCTTCTGGGAAATAGTTCCAAACAATGTTTCATGTGTCACTCATATCGGGTGGTGATTGAAAAATTTGAGGTTGTTTGGGACATCATTGTGCTTGATCAACACATTCTTGAATTTATTATTAGTATGGACTATATGGTAAGATTAATGGACCAAAAAGACAATTATCACTACCGAGAACAATTCTTATCTACCAATGGTCCCACACATGTTTTTTAGGGTGAGTGAGACTCATGATCTGAAAAGGAAGGGCCAGTTTTTCATTATGCCAATTTAATCTCATGGACGTTTTTAAAAATTTGTCATCTCTCAATTATACCATTATGAGGTGTTCAATGACCTTATGTTTCTTGTTAATACTGTAAGGTCATTCCGGATAATTTTACTATCTTTCTTCCATAATGGGTGGCTAAGTTTACAAATGACCAGTTATATGGAATGATACCTATTTCAATTACATCCTATCGAGTGGAACCTATGGATTTTATTGAAATTAATATACAACATCAGGAACTTGAGGTGGAAATATTTATTTTTCTTAGCATGTTACTAAGGAAATTTCTTGTACACATTTCAATAAAAGAAGAAAATAATCTGAGACATTGTATGGTATATTAGATGTTGAATCAGATAACTATTACAAACAAGAATCCATTAACCATAATTGATGATCTCTTTGACCATCTTAGAGGTGCTCTATTGTTTTATAATATTGTCTTGAGGTTAGGGTACCACTATTTGAGAGTTATATAACAGGATAAACTAAATATAGAATTTCGGAGTAAATATTGAAATTCCATGTTTTTTATTATGATATTCAGTCTTAGCAATTCTCATATAGTATTAATGGATTTTATGAAATGAATATTTCATTTTTTGTGGAATAATTTTTCGATTTACAGATTATATCATGGTTTACACCAATATTGTGAATGTGAATATATACAATTTTGATATCATTCATTGAATGTTGTTGGAACATCATCTGTATGGTAAACATTCCAACAATGAATTTTGGATTCAAAAAATAAATTGTTTGTGGAATTTGGTATCATAGAAAGGAATATATATCGATCATGAAAATGTTCAAGATATTTTGTATTGGTTGTATCCCTGAATCATTTTTGAGATGTGAACATTCTTGGAAAAGAAGGTTACTATAGATTGTTCTTTAAGGATTTATCCATGCTCGTGTATTTGATGAATGCTTTAACCCATAGGTACGTAATAATTGAATGGAGTAAATAACATTAGATTTATTTTTGGGATATAAAGATGAGGTTAACTATAGAAGCAGTTTTGTTTCAATTAGATCAAGGTTTGGGATATGATGTTTTCTACGATGTAATTGTAATGGGTTTGGGATGATTTCTAATGAAGGGGTAACATTTTGTGGCTTATGGATCAAAATAGTTACTCCCTTATGAACGTAACTAATCTAAATATGATATTGAGTTAGAAGCTATTATTCATGTAATAAAAATTTGGAATCATAATCTCTTTTCAAAATGGTGTATGGTATATTATGATCACAAAATCATGAAGTACAGTTTCATTCAGATAGATATGATATTACAATAAAGACACGTGGTTTTGTATATTTATACCATTTATTTTGATTTTATATATACCCCGAAGAAATTTAATTTTTAGACAACACACTGAGCATAAAGTTTCAGACTCTAGCTATGATGTAATATGTTGATTAGTGGTATCTGAGGATTTTGTTTTATATGATGATCTTGGGACTAGAGGAGGTTCGTGGATAAGTGATATTGTATTAAATAAAGTTTGAATCATATTTTAATTATCATGTTCATCTTCATGAGATAGAAGACACCAAGATTTTATGGATAAGTGAAATATGTAATGATGGGGAGACCTAGTGCAAGTTGTCTTAGTCTCCCATTGAGGCATTTTCTTTTCTTGGATGGTTGGTTGTTCTATTTTTCTTGAGATATGAGTTTTTTGATTGTGGACACTGGTCCTGTTGGTTTATACACCATGGGGAAACAATGATATAGACAAATTTGACACTTAGATATTGGTGTTCGGGGATAAGGGTGTCATTTGTTTATTTTGTGTCACAATGTATCACTTTTAAATTATTTAAATAGTAACAATAGAATCATATAGTTTTCTATTAGAGTTTACTCATTCTAGTATGGATGTTAGAAGTTATTTACCTGGATTTCGTCATTAGATTACAAATCACTACTAGTGGGAAGGAGGGAATTTGGGTGATTTTGGAAAGTCCCCCTAAATCATTGAATTTATTTATAGAAAATAAAATTATTAACATTGGACACTTGGGAACTTATATTTCTGAAAAATATTCTTGATTCATGGGTTTCCCACTATAGTTTATTCTGATAGGGACATAAGTTTTACATCATGATTTTGGAATGTTTTTTATTAGGAAATGGGTTCCCAATATAAAATTAGCTTGTATTATCATCCAAATATGGGTGCATAGATAGAGATGTCTATCAAAGTTCTTGAGGATATAGTCGAGTCTTGTGTGAATGATTTTAGAGGATATTGGGACAAATATTTTCCCCTGGTTGGGTTTTCCAAGAAAAGTTGTTATCAATAATTGATTAGGATTGTTTTTATTAAGTCTTTTTAAGGGAAACCAAGTCGATCTACCTTTGGTAGAGTTGGGAGAGAGTTCCTTCATTGGGTTGAGTATTATTCAAGTAACGAAAGATATGGTGTAGTTAATCCATGGAAATTTTTCCATAGTATTGAGTCATCCTAATTCTTATGTTGTCCACCATTATTATTTTTTTGAGTTCAAGGTTTGTGATAGGTTATTTATATGAGTTTCACCTCTCTTGAGACAGAGTCAGTTGTGTATGCTGGGTAAGTTAGTTTAAAGGTTAACCAACCCATTCAGGATTGTTCAACAATAGGGGAGTGTGTTTTATCAGTTTCAGTAACCATCTGGATTGACATTTTTACGTGATTTATTTCATGCTTTCCAGTTAAGGTGTAATATACAAGATCTCTCACAATTGATTATATTGTAGGGTGTTTTTCCAGAGTTTGATACCAATTTTGTTGAGTAGGCAGCTCAGATATTGGATCATCTAGATAAGTAACTACATAAAAAATGATTCCCCTAGTCCCTATACTATGTTAGTGTGGACATGATCTCCATGAGATGTGGGAACATGAGTCTGTGATATAGAAACAATGTCCTACTTTTTATTGGATCTTGGATCCTAATATCATTCTAGTGATTGAAATAATTTATGCTATGGGGATTTTAATACTCTATAACCATTCTATGAGTTATATTCGATTTTTTATTCCTGTTTCCATTTCCATCGAGTGTGAGTTGTCTAACATGAAATGGTAGGATACTGGTAATGGTGATGGCATGGTTATATAAGATTTTATTATTTTCCATGGACATTATTATATTCATCAATTAGCTACATGATGTGTAATGTGATTTAACAAAATTTAATATATGATGGAATCATCTTGTGGGTTGAATTCATAGCTTAAGTATTTATGGATTGTTTATGGGTTATATGAAATGTAATGATAAAATATTATATTCATTTAATAATGAATTTTTTAGTGTAACATAAAATTATAGGGTTTCACGATGTGTTAATTATTACACACTATTTAATTCCATGATATCCAATTATAAGGGTTTTGTGTGTAACACCCCGAGAATTTGTGGACTAATTTTTTTGAACCAAAATAATTTACATTGATTTCTTACATTTCACTAAGTCAAACATCACATTAAGATGATAGTGATTTAGAACTGACTATATGAAAAAATGATTTTACTTTCACTACACACAACACATTCTTGTCTTATGCTACATGGAACACTAACAAGGTGTATGTTCCAATAAACACTTATGTTTCTATAAAACATCATTTTATAGTTATAATTATTTAAATGAGATGATTATAAAATATCCATTAATCTTACTAATAATAATAGTAATAAATAATTCTCAAATATTATTTATAATTGTTTTATATAAATATAACATATTTATAGTAAAAAATATAATTATTTAATGTCTTCATATGATTAAAAATATTATATTCTCAACAAAACTATTTTTTTATGTCATTCTATAAAAAATAATAAAATTGATTATTCAAAAAATTAGAAATTTAATTTGATAAAATAAACATCATTTTTGAATTCATAATGTTACAATTATCTTAGGGTGGATTTTTATTATGTTTTTAAAAAAACTCCATCTATGATTGAATGGTGACAAATAATTCATTTTAATTCATAATTCTCTTTCCTTATAAATTATTTATTTAGGTACATTACATTTTAATTTAGATTAAATGAGTAATTAGGTAAAATATACATCAAATAACTAAATTTTAGACATTTCAACTAATTTAATATTGAGATATAATATGAAATCATTCCAAATTTATAAACATTTTCACTAAAAAATTCGTTGTTTGGACACGTATGTATGATTTAATTTTAAATTTTTTTGTATGATTATGTGATTTGAATTTTGAAAAATGGATTCCATATTTAGAGTCAGAATAATATAAATTTACTAATAAAGTAAACATTATTTTCTACCAAAAATATTATTGAATGTGGTTAAAATTAATTTTGAGGATTAAGAGAAAAATTAACTTATCAAAACACATAACCTAAAATAATGACAAAAAAAGATCTATAAAATTTTCCAAAATACAAGTTATGGACTTATAACTTCTTTATCATCCCTTTTAAATACTTTTTACTATTATTTTATCTACTTTACATGAAAAAAATTTGGGTGGAATTCCCTCTTAAAATATTTACAAGAGTGCCACTCCACCTCCAATATAAAAATGCCTCATCCCCTCTAAATTATACACCTATATAAATCCAATTTCCTTGAAAAAACACTTCCAAAATTGTTTACAAAATTTACTCTTTTAAACCTAGAATCCATCCTTTGGTCACAAAAAAATCCATAGAATCCTTTTGGTAAAAAAATTTACATGATTTAATAGTAACTATTTCCAATGATCACTTTTCTATCATTTGATTATCCACCACCTCAAATATTATTCTAAAATTTTTATATATTAACCCCAATATCCTAAATATAATTATATTTTTATATATTATGGTTTATTCCTACACATACATACACACATCCATCTAATGGGTGATAAACTTATCGTTCTTCTGTACAGAAAATTACCGTATCATGAAATGAAGATGTTTGTTCATCCTTTAACACCTCTCTAATGTGGTCAGTATGATGTACACAATATTTTATGTTATATATATATATTATAATTTTTTTATTATTTAATTTTTATATTAAACATACCTTCATGCCTTTAATTTTGTGTAAATATGATCACTTCATTTGAGGATGTTTGGACTGACACCTCCTCAAAGCGATTCGATTCATTCACACATTACATAGAATGTCCTATGGATTGTTTTTGTATAAATATATGATATAAATGATATATTAAATATACATAAATTTCTATATATATTTTTATATGTTTACATACATGTTATTTACTTTACTTCTTTCAATATGACAAGAAAATAAGAAAAGTGTTCTGGTGTACGTACAGACTACTGTCTATATGAAAAATGTATTTCATTAATCATTAAAGATTATTAAAATAATTATATAAAAAATATATAAGTTATTTATATGATGTTTTATATTTTTAAATAAGTACCTCCTGATCTAATAAATATAATTATGAATATCATGTTAAATCATACATTGTTATCAAGGAATTTATCACCTGAGACATAACATTATCATTGGGTAAATTATATATAGGTAATATAAATCCTTTAGTAAATAATATACGAAATTATATTTATGAATATGGTTCTGTTGTAGATTTATAATCAAATTATACATACCGTAAAGATATTTTGAATGTGTATGACATGAGTCAATATATAAGGTAACAAAATTTCATCCCACTTTTTATTACCTTGAGATACATGCCATATTCAAGAATAAAATTTATTATGTGGTGTATACACTATCCTTTGAAATATTATATCAAGAATATTATTATTTTCATTATATTCTTTGATTTATATAATATAATTTTCTTACATGGGTATTTTGATTCCTAGTTACTATGTAGAAAGAGTTTACTTAAATAGTCTCATCATTTATCAAGGGTTTTTGTAATTATGATTCCATTGATCAAATATTATGATATCCATCTTAAGAAAATTCATGTAACGTATTCTTATATGTTTATTCAAGATATCTCTATTTTTATACTCTTTTTTACTTATGATAAAAATGAAATGTTGTACAGAAAATATAACCATATTTATCAGTTTTGTCAAAAATTGGTTGTATTGAAAGACCATGTATTCAAAAATATTTTCCAAAATGTTTTCAAAATTCCATAGATGATAATTTTCTAGGAGAAATGAATTTTAAAATGATTTATGGTTTTCATATATTCTTTTATAATTTTTTTAAATATATTTTCATAGAAAAAAACACTTCTAAATTGTTTTATTTTTAAAAAATTGGTTTTCAATGAAAGAAGGCTATATTCCTACAGAAATGTTTTTAAAAAGTTATTTCAAAAATATATCCCATATAAGATGGAATACATTGATGTTACTCATCAATTTCAGGAAAATTATTCAATGATTCCTTTCATTTTTTTTCTCTTAATGGTTTATGTGTTTATGGTATGATGTTTTTGAATCTTGTTTCTATTTCATGGGTTATATTCTTCTAAAACACCCTTATTCTCAAGGGTTGTTCTTCTGAAGACATGATTATGAAACCTGTATCATTTGCCATAGGTTATGAAATTATTATTAGTTTATGAAACCCATTCCATTTCATGGGTCATGATATGATTGTTTACGGTCTTCTGGAACATTTATGAATGATTTAATTATGAAATGGGTAGGACCTATATCTCCCTCAAATTCATTGGGTAATGAATTATATATTATGATATAGACATGGTGCTAATAAGAGTGAAATCATATTATTAAATGATGATATCTTTTAGGATAGTGTTGGGGGTGAAACTTTATGACTAAGATGGCCATGGGTGTGTACCATTACCACCGTGAATTTATAAGGAGTGACATTATACTACTAATATAGATTAGTATGTGATGAATTTACTACAATGGAAATCATTATTTTTAATTATGTGTCTACTACAAATTCCATGTCTTATTATTATGTTATGAATTCATGTATTATTTTCTTTATTTCCTTATGATTCATGTCTTATGGATAGATAATGTTTATTTCATGCTTTAGTTTTATGATATTTGATATTCAGGCTATTATCTTCTATTTTCATGATCCTGTATTCGTACCCTTATACTCATTATTATGTTTATATGTCTCCACTATTTACCCTTAATGAGCATCTGATCTCACCCCTTTTTGGATTTGGTTTTTATAGGTTTTGAGGATCTATATTATGTATTATGTGTCTAAGAAGGGTTTTAGTTATAAAGAACCAAGTGGGAGATCATGTAGCTCACTTATTTATTAGTATTTACGTTTCTATGTTTCCAAAGGCATTAAACTTTTACATTCATTGGGAATTTATTTATATATTTTTTAAGTATTTTGAAAAAGTGGTGTAATGTCAATGTTTGAAATATAGGGTCTTTATAGTTGTTATTAGAGAAAATATATAGTTAACCATTTTAAACATTGATGAAAAAACTACAGTGATAACCATAAGGACATGTATAAGGATATGGAAAATAATAGGAAAATATCTTGGAATTTTGGTAAAGGATAGAGGATGTAGTTTCCAAGAAATAAAACACTTTCTGAATAATACAAGTGGATGTTTCTCTAGCACATATTTACCTAGGTGTAACAACTTAAAAAATGTGCATCATCCCAGACTCGAACTTAACCTTGTAATTAACAATAGGCCATACTGAACACTAGATTTGAAACTATTAATAGATATGATTTGTTAATTTAGATACTCTTTATGAACCATTATAATGGAATTAAATACAATTTTTCTTTGAAAACCCTAGGATAAACCTAAGGTGTCATATATTAAATAGAGTTTCATAATTTATAAACCTACAAGTTGTTTTTTATGATTATGTGTTTCGCCACTATGATATTTTTTCTTACTTTATGAATTTTTGTTTTAGTCAATGACTGGTACCCAATGAAACACCATTAATTGTGATTATGATGGAAAAGGAAACGATTGTTCTCTAGATCATCAAAATGCTATGGGAGATGGCATTACAAATTTTTTTGTTATTGTCACACAAAATTTTCAATCTATGAACAATTACAATATTCCAAATCAGAAATGTATGGAATAATGTTATTGTTGATTCCTTCACGAGGCACAACCCATGTTCTTTTAGCAGGACATTTGATCCACTAATTACTGAACAAAGGATCAGTACCACAAGAAATATATTTTTCATCTTTCATTGTTTGGTACATAATAGAGTTATTCTCGACGTTTAACATTTTGAGGTTAAGGGGACCAATGTTGGATTCTAATTCCAAATATGAGGAAGAAATAGGAAATTGAATCCATAGATTTTGATTATATTAAGAAAATATATTTAAATAAATTTTTTCTTTAGATTCTTCATATAAAGATAGATAAATAGTTCCTTGAGTTTTGGTAAGGGGATAAAAAATATATTGGTAACTAAGACTCTAATTTCAAAAGTCTTGAGGGGTACACTTCAATAATTATCATCCATCCTAAAATTAAACGTGGTAGGTTCTTCATTGTCTTAAATCCATGTATCATAAGGCTATTTTACATAATATTATTTTTTATATATGAATATATTGATAATTGTGCAATAATGGTTGAAAAGGGGGTTTTAGTCACCTATAAATCTTATCATTTTGAAATGAAAATGATGTGGAGTTCAATGAAATCTATAAAAACCATGGATAAAAGGAGATGAATTTTCCTTTACTCTCAAAATGTGTGAAGAATCATTATGTGTGCAAAGGAAGTTCTCTGGGAAATTTATTGTCTATGTGATGGGGAAATGTTTTCTCAAAATGATAATGGAGAAAAGGATCCATATAATGGACCTCCACTTATTCAATGAAAATAGTGTAATGAGAATATGAATTCTAATTGTAACACCCCGAGCTTCCACGGTACGCATCTCTTTGAATAATACAGTAGTGTGTGTTGTACGCAACTTCGAGTTCTAACACACAAAACGACCAATCAAAGTAGCCATTATGAATAGTAATACCTACTTTCTAAAATTTTAGAAATTTTATCTCTCAAAATGGACTTAATTTTTGGATTTGGAATATCGAAATTATCCTATGTTGAATTTTTGGTATTTTTCTGAGAACTAATTTTTATGAATAGTGAAAAATACTTAAAAACAACTTTTTTATTCAAAATAATTTATAGTGATAAATTATATTATTTAGTGGTTTTAATGTATAATTAGAATATATTTTTACCATTTTATCCAATGGTGTTCATTATAATTAATTTTATTTTGAAATTGGACATAAACAATTGTCAATCTTTTGATATAGATTGTTTCTTAAAAACATGTTATTTGCTGTAACAGCGGGAATTAATTATAAAATTAATTAATGCAACTTATATGTTTGTAATTTTGTAAAATAGGCATCATTTTTGAATTCGGAATATCAATTATAGCTTAGGGTGTAATTTTGGAATTGTTCTGAAAAACATCAATTTTGATGAACAGTGAAACCACTAAGCGGTAGTTAAAAAACTAAATTTTTCATAAAACTTAATTTTACCACTTCTGTGAATGGAATTTCGAAAATTCGAGAGACACGGTTAATATCAAGTAGTAAAATGTGGTTCAATAAGATGAAAATAATTTTTGATGAATAGTAACTTTTTACTTTTATTTACCACGGTTAAAAGTAAATAGGGTAATTAAGGGCAAAAATGATATTAATATTACCCTAACACATGACCTAATTCTATTGGACAAGTGTATCTCAACTAAAAACAACCTTAGTAATAAAATATTATCATTTAGGTCCACTTGGATTAGATTAGGACATTTATTATTATTTAATTCAAAGAAGTGTTAAAAGAGTTAAAATCAAAGTTTATTTACTAAAACATTTTTACTATAGTGTTATACATAAGATAAATTAGATTTTAAATATTAATTAGAAATATAAACAAATTTACTACATAATTATATTTTATTTATAATGTTTAAAAATTAAAAAATTTTATTTATTTATGACACAATGATGAGGGAGTAATTACATAATTAATGAAAAATTAGAATAATTGATATTATAAATACCCAAATAAATATAATTTGAGACTTTTTATGAATTACACTAATTTTCTAGGTTAATATGACATGTTAGGACTGATTTAATTAACTTTTTTAAAATTAATCATTCTGTTATGTTTTTTAAAAAATCAATTATTGAATAGTATCAAAATTGAAATAAAATATGTTTAAAAAAAATATTATATTATTAATTGATATTAAATTCCTAAAAATATAATGTTCAGACAAGAAACTTATATCATGATAGGTGTATCATTACTGGACCACTTGGGGGTCTCTTGGATGTATATAGTAAGTTTATTAACCATATAATATAAAAATACAAAGAGACATTGTAAAAGTGAAACTAATTAACTAAGAGTTAATAATTAAAGATAATGTTAATATAGTAACCCAAACTTGTATAAATTCTATTGGTTGAGTGTTTTTCGACCCATACCCACCTTAACCTTTAAATAATATACTTTGAAGCCATTATAAACCGAATATGAGTTTATTATAAAATAATATTTCTAGCTTTTCCAAAGGTACCCCTCACCCCTCTTATAAAGGGGAACTCTCCCTTCTAATTAACTCACACCTTAAAATCCTTTTGGATTGGGAACACTCTTCCCAAATACTCTCTAAACATCCCTCAATTCATCCTAGAGGCATTACTTTAGTCTTAAAGCCAACCTAAGGAGCCCTTTTGATCAAATCAAAAGGAAGAACCCGAAGAAGAGGTAACGATTTCACCACCACTTTTCAAGTTCCTTTCTTCTTCCACTTCTTCTTTCTTTGTTATTACCATTCTAAAATAATAACTCCAGTATATTATATATAATTTGATGTTATTATAAACATTTTACAACCACATTTCAGTATTCTATCCATCCTTTTAATAACATGTCTCCATACGTGCGTATGTACGGCTTACCGTCTCCTTGTCGTGGTGTAATTGTTATTCAATAAATTATTATTTGGATGGATATAATAATGATGTGTAATTCATGTAAATAATAAATATAACATGATACTTATTATTTATATATGATATTCCATCCAATTATATATTATTTTAATATCAAAAGAATGATATTTTCTCTCGTGCGTACGTACGGATTACCGTCTCCGCGACGTGATGAGATTCATTTCCAAGTTCACCATTCATCGACGATTATAAAAAAATATATTACTAATAAGTATGTAATATATGAAATAATAATGATACTGGAGAAATATATATTTATATATATAAGGATTTATGTGCTTACATATATCTTATTCACTTACTTCCGTTCAAGACTATATGAAAATAGAAACAGTGTTTATGCGTACGTACGGACTATCGTCTCCATAAACGGTGTTTTCCATTTCATATATATGTCTATTATAAATATTTATATTATAAATATATATGATATATTTATCATGTTTTATATTCTGGAAATTATTTAAATCATGATCTAAGTGATACAACCAAGAGTAACAACTTAAAACACGTACGATAAAGAAAGTGATTATTACCCAAAATTTTAACTTAACATGGAAATTATTATTAAATGGGTAATATAAAGTCATAATTTAATCATGTATGATATCATAAATATTAATATGGTTCTGGTATAATTTAATAACATACTACTATCTTCCTAAAGGAGGTTAAACGTACCCTTGACTAAAGGGAAGTGCGAGGTAAGGGGTTTTCAATCACTCCTTATTCCCGTGAGATTCATTCCATGTAGCCACTATTAGCTTTTGTGTGTTGTATGTTCTGCCCATAATTGTATTTTTTGTGTAATACAATTTAATTTATGTGTATTTACATATTAATTTTATGATACCTCTTTCATGGGTTGTATGTTTCGTAAGTTACAAAATTGGTAAGGGTTAATTTCGCAATCTCTTTATTATCCGAGGTTGTTTAAACGTAATAATCTAATGGGATTTCTTTATCATACACATCCATGTTCCATAAAAATGTATTTAAAAACATTTTTACTATTCACTAGACAATGGGTTAAATTCATTTATACCCTTATGTGTTTTTAAACAAATCTTTCCGTCATTTTCCAAACAAGGTACTTTTTAACCTTTTCGACAAATTTATGGTAAGAATGTCATTTTAAACTTATACGGCGGGTGCGGTTATTTTCCGACGTTATAAAATTTTTGAAGCTTCCTTTACAAGGTTATAAGTATATTTTCAAGGTAAATGTTTTATTTTATAATTATGTGACTTTTAAATGATTTCAAAATGAATATTTTAAGAATTTCTGAAAGGTACTCTTTATCAAAATCAGAATTTTAAATGGTTTAAAGATTTATCTTTCTAAATCTTTTTAATTAATGACTATGTTTTCAAAATGATTTTAAGGATTTATTTATATGGACATTAATGTTTTGAAATGATATTTCTTTTCAAATTATTCAAAGTGGTATGGGACACTTTGATTAAAAAATTTCTTTTAAATTACTTCCTTAATAAATGTGTGACTTTTAAATGATTTCAAAAAAAGAGATATTTCTCTCAAATAGTTTTGATTTCATCTATGTCAACATCCTTTGATGGATTTTAAGTTTATTTGAAGTTGATTTGTTATGATACAAAACTTCCATATTGTTTTGAAGTTTTTGTGATGGGTTTTACTGTGGATGTGTAATTCTTATACCATTCATGGTTTATGGATGAAGTATTTACATTTCATATGCTAGTTTTAATACGAATGATTTTGTTATGTTTGAACCTTTTCATATGGGAATGAATTGGACTTAATAAGTGATGGGTGGAGCTCACTATAGATCCTCGATGCATCGGTAGGTCTCATGAGACAAACTAGTGTCTTGGCACAAGGCCTTGAAAAAATCTTATCTGTAGTCATTACACGAGGCCTTGGCTATGTGGTTATGATAGTCTGGCTGTAACGCCCCGACCCCAGCTACCTAGAGTCAGTGCATTATTGTGTAACATTGGCATGATCACAAATGATCAAGTCTCTAAAGACCGATTAGTTTAGTATCCTTGGAAACAATAGATATATTCATAAGTAGTACATTACATCATAAAGTAAAACAAAACTACAACAACATCTTGTCTTCATATCCCCTCATACTATCCCAATAGGTCAATCATAATATACTTCTTCACATCCTAGAAAAATTAAAACATTGGAAGGGGTGATATCAGATGCTCATTAAGGATAACAATATAGCGGAAGCTTTTATAAATAACCATAAACATTTAAGGAAATGTACAACTAAAACAAAATCCTTTTAAACATGAACTTCAACATAATATGGAAAAAGTAAAATGAGATAATGCCATTGACTTATTGACATGGATATTATACTGGTCGAATAATCACATGAAATATTAATAACCAGTTTCATAATGATGGAATGCATAATGCCAAACTATCATAACCACGTAGTCAAGGCCTCGTGCCAATACCACAAAATAAGATTTTGTCAAGGCCTCGTGCCAAGACAATAGTTTGTCTCATGAGACCTACCGATGCATCGAGGAGCAATAGCGGGCTCCACCTGTCACTTATTAAGTCCAATGCATTCCTCATATGAACAGGTTTAAACATATCATAAACCATAACATAATCGTATCACATAAAACAAGCATAAAGGAAACATAACATTTCCACATTTCAATCACAAGATATCAATACAACACATTTATATAATAAAAACATTATCAAAACCATTTTCAATACCAAAATAAAATAAAATTAAGACTTGGTATTTATTTTTTGTTTAAAAAAAGTTATGGCTTGTAGAGGAAGCCAAAACTCAAATAATGGTCATGGCGGCAGAGAGGTCATTGTCGCCGCATACGTATGATAAGAAAAACATTTCATTTTGTCGTTTAGTAAAACGCATCGTATAAAAATATTACTTTTGAATAAATGTAAAAGTCAACGGGGTTTATACACCGTATAGAAGAAATTTTTGTAAAAAACAAAATATGACTCAATGAATGGAGATTGAGATGAAGTCCCTTACAAAGATCATTTTTTAAAAATAAAATAAATCTATTATTTGTATTCACTATAAGTACAAATAAAGAAATTACAAATACAATATAGGACATAATAATATCATGGCATAATTTGAAAGTAGTAGATTAACCCAAAGAATAGAAATTGGGTTAGGAAGTTCCCTTACCTTGTGTCCGACTTGACTCGACCATTCTTTAACCTCCTAAATAGTACACTAGAGTTAATATATACTTTATTAAGAAACTTTTTCAAGTTCATTATCCCTTTTATATAACCAATTACAATGTTACGAAAATTATGTAGTCATTTAAGTTAATAATTGTCATTTTGTCGATCTTTGGTACTTGTGTCAACAATAAACTTCTTATAATTACAAGTTGTTTATGTGGTAGAAGATCCATTATCTCCAGAATTATATTCATGATGTAGATATCATATATATCATATATATCCAGTATATACATTCATTTATAATATTACATAACATTTAGAGGTAAGAAATGAAATGCACTGTTGATGGAGACGGTAAGTCGTACGTACGCATGAACGCTACTTTCATTTTCTATTTCATATTTAATAGAATGAAATTATAATTATATAATGGTATACTATAATTCCAGTATAATATAATTTATAATACCATTTACTCCATCCTTTATACATCCCACATATGGCATTAACGATTCAAATCACTTTGAGGGGGCGGTAGTCCGCACTTCCTAAAATGAAAATATCGCATTAACCCATAATGGAAACCATAAAGGTATGCAATAAATGAGAAATACAGAAGCTTAAGTAAAACATAAACATATTATATATCATATATAAATATAGTGATATCTTAATGTCCACCTTATAAGGTGTTATATGAGTGTTGAACAATCATCGTTTCGTGAGGCAGAAATTCGCCATACACAGAAAGAGTATGTTCTTTAACCATTAGATGAATGTGTGTGTAAGTGTAGCTCTACTACTTCTTATAACAACATCCTAGTATATTTATTATACTGTTTTTGTTACAAAATAAATGAATAAAAAAAGTTTAGGGGGTTGGAGAAGCAAAATAAAACATAAGAACACGAGAGAAAACTCTACCTTTAAAACGAGTAACTCTTTTTTATTTGAGCTCAAAGGATTCCTTGGGAAGAATTCTGCACAAATTGAGGCTTCTAGGAGTAAGGGAGTGATTTTGGGAGAGTATTTTGGCAGAGGTTTTCCGATCCAAATGGCTTTAAAGTGTGAATAAGGTGGTAGTGGTGGGGGCCTTTTATAAGGGGAGAGGAGGTTCACTCTTGGAAAGTAATGAAATGTTACATTATTATGAAATGCTTTTCGGATTCTAAAGGTACCAAAATGATATATTTTGAGTAAAAGGTGATAAGGGTTCTCAATAATCTCATACAATAAGTTTTTTACAAGTGTAAGCCTTAGATTTTACATTATCTTTTCATTTTATTTAAATCGTTAATTAATGAGGCAATCCCTGCATCATCATGGTGTCACAAATAATTTAATTTATTTAATGTATAAAAAATAAAAAAAAATATCATGATGTAGGAAATATTTTTATCTTTCTAATTAATATTTATAGTCAAAAAGATGACTTGTATAACCCCATTTAAAAATTGTTTTAGTAAAACAACTCATGTTTTTGACATTTTTATTTTAACATTAAATAAAACGTTTTTAATGTCATTTTCTGACCAAAGTGGCTCAATGAGGTCCCCAAGTTGACACATGGATTGTCTTGGTCAGCCATGACTCATCCAATAGGGTTAGGACAAGTGTAAAGGTATTTTCATATTTTTATAATATCATTTTTAGCTTAAATTTCAGTAATTACCTTTAATTGCGATTAATTAAACTTAAAAGTTACTATTCACCAAAAAATTATTTTAATCCCATTGAACCGCATTTTACTTCATAATTACAACCATGTATATCAGATATTTGAAAATAAAATCACAGAAGTGGTAATGTTTCATTTAAACGAAAAATCAGTTTTTTAACTACAACATAGTGGTTTCACTATTCATTAAAAATTGAAGTTTTTCAGAACAATGCCAAAATTTCAACCTAAGCTATAATTGATATTCCAAATTCAAAAATGATGTCTATTTTACAAAATTCTAAACATATATGTTTCATTAATTAATTTTATAATTAATTCCCGCTGTCACAACAAATAGCGTGTTTTTAAGAAACAATATATATCAAAAGATTGACAATTGTTTATGTATAATTTCAAAGTGAAATTAATTCTAATGAACACCATTGGATAAAATGGTAAAAATATATTATAATTATACTTTAAAACCACCCAATAGTTAAATTTATCACTATAAATTATTTTTATTTAAAATGTTGTTGTAAGTATTTTTCACTATTCATAAAAAAATGGAAGTTTTCAGAAAATTACAAAAACTTCAACTTAGGATAATTTTGATATTACGAATACAAAAATGAAGTCCATTTTGAAATATAAAATTTCTATAATTTTAAAAAGTGGGTATTACTATTCATAACGGCTACTTTGATTAGTCGCAGTGTGTTAGAACTCAAACTTCCGTACAATGCAAGCTATTGCATTATTGAAAGCGAAGCGTATCGTGAAAGCTTGGGGTGTTACATTCTCCCCTCCTTCAATAAATTGCATCCTCACAATTTGAAAATGTTTTTCTAAAATAAAAGGTTGAAAATAGAAAATACCTTTGTGGAAAACCCACATCGGAAATAGGGTTAATAAAAATATAACATTAAAATAAAGAAAGAGAAGTTCAAAGGTCACCCGAGATAGCCCATACCAGGATTCTATGAAAATATGGATATGGAGGAGAAACAAACCATCAATGTCTGATGGAGAGTTGTAGAAAATAGGATTAGGAGAAAGTTAACCACAAGAAAATCACAAACCTTTGATTGGTTAAACGATCATTGAATCCCCAGTTGGAAAAGTTAACCGATGACGTTTTTGTTTTAAGTTACCTTTTATAAAGTTAAGGAATTTATTTAAGAAATTTTCTATGAATGTAAGGAAATATACTTACTTGTCATTTAGGCTTTAATTCTTTAATAAATTTTTACCATGAACCCGTCTTTCACTCCTAATGGTAACAGAACTCAAAAATATTCTATTTATCCTAATTGTATAAGTTTCCAAATATTACCACTTACCATTTAGATTCGGAAAACTATTTTGTAATAACCAGGGACTTCCTGTAGGCTAGTGGTAGGTAATAAAGGCCTGTCGCACTATGGTTGTGGGTTCAATTCCTGCAGCTTTGTCTGACGTGACGGGTTATCCCCCAACCAGCAGGTTGTCCTTTTCCTAAAACTATAGTATTATAATATTCCAAAAATAATCTTCAGAAATGTTTTAACCTTAAACAATACTATCCAAGGTTCAACATAATCCATTCCAACCTATATAGTTATCCAAAATACCTCTGTCTAGACATTCTGTAAAAGGTCTCTAAATTCCAAAATCAATTGTAACATTAGATTCCCCAAACAAAGTAAAGTTTCTCTTATTGTCAAATACTAAAAATATGATTACCTTCATAATATTAAAACCTTAATGAAAAAAACAAGTACTACAGTACAATCCTTATATATATCACATTATTATT
Organism: Viscum album; assembly: GCA_963277665.1. NCBI lineage: Eukaryota > Viridiplantae > Streptophyta > Magnoliopsida > Santalales > Viscaceae > Viscum > Viscum album. The sequence goes on from OY728134.1 coordinate 427,343,148, forward strand.
ATAACCAGAATATAATCCTTGAGTCCAAAAGCACCAATACATTAATTATTCCACTTAAACTGTAGTAAAAACATAAGATTGTCCTTGATCCCATGGACTTTTCTAAGGTAAGTTTCCCTGACGCTTATGAAATTCATTTGCATAATGCCCCATTTCCCTACAATTGTTGCATTCCATATTGATAGCCTCTTTCATTCCCTTGCAATCACGATCCTGGTGACCTTTTTCTCCATATTTATAACAAACTCCCATTCCTTTTAGGCAAGCAACGGGGTGATTCTTCCCACAATTATCACATAATGGAAAATATTTCTTTCCCTTTTTCCCTTTATCCGTCTCTTTTTCCACCATTCTCTTCTTCTCTTGCTTTACTTTGTTGTTCTAAGACTTAGAGAATTCTTTTTCTGTCTTGATAGCACACGAGAAAATATCTGCGTATGATGAGAAGGATTGTGATACTAAATATCAACGGTGAAATGGTTTTAACCCATCAAAGAAACGATCAATCTTACTTCTTGGGTTACGTATATAATCTGCATCATGCCTCGCTAACCTTTTAAAGTTAGCCTCATACTTTGCGACATTCTCTTCCTCCTTTTGTCTCACACTCAGAAATTGTCTTTCCATATCTGCTCGATGGTCATGTGGAAAGTATTTTTCTATGAAAAGATCTTTGAACTCTCTCCATTCCATACTTGATACATCTTCATCTTCCTTTGTATTTTGAATCAATGACCACCATTGATCAGCATCTCCAGTGAGGCGGTAAACTGCCATGATAAACTTCTCCCTTTCGCTACTCCCCAAGGTGTGGAATATTTTCTCTAAGGAGTATATCCATTGCACAACTAATAATGGATTTGTACCCCCATTAACTTTTTGTGGTTGTTTCCTCATGAAGCGGTCTAACATTGATCCTCCATGTTGTGGATTAGGGTGCTCCATATGAGTAAGGATATAATTCATAACTTGAGTGAGTTGTCCCAAAATAGTAATAAGTTGATCAGCACCAGTTGTATCTCCATCTCCACAATAATTATCTTGAGTAGGAGGTAAATCCCTACACGGAATGCGTTTATTAATATGGTTTCCATTCCTTCTACTAGGCGCCATTTCTAAACAATGTCATAAACTAGATTAGTTTATGAATCGAAATACATAATTCCATACTGGTAAAACACCTAACATAAATTGAACTATTTATGGATATAATCCTTAATCATAAAAAGAAATGTTTTCTTTGAGGAATTATATACTCATAAACCCTTCATAATGGTTTGTAAAAAAATGAGGATTATCCAAAGCATATACCCTGGGACTGTCGTAACCAAGAGTGCAGCAAGGCCCGTTGTCGTGCACCAGTTCCCGTTCGAGTCTAGCTCAAAGCGGTGTCTTCGGGATTTACCCCTAGGTACATCTGTGCCAGAGCCGCCTCTACCTGCTCGTATCCAGACAAGGATGTATTTCTCGGAAAACTCACAAAATATCTATAATCCCAAAATTATAGGAAGTTCTTCTATACTAATCCTCAAAGTCTATCTTTGGGCTATGTTCTCTAATCAGAGTTTATCTAAATCTAGCTTTCATGGTTAGTACTAAACTGCCTCTGATACCAACTGTAACGCCCTGACCCCAGCTACCCAGAGTCGGTGAATTATTGTGTAACATTGGCATGATCACAAATGATCAAGTCTCGAATGACCGATTAGTTTAGTATCGTTAGAAACAATAGATACATTCATAAGTCGTACATTACAACATAAAGTAAAACAAAACTACAACAACATCTTGTCTATATATCGCCTCATACTATCCATGCACGTCATTCATAATATACTTCTTCACATCCTAGAAAAATTAAAACATTGGACGGGGTGAGATCAGATGCTCAGTAAGGATAAAAATATAGCGGAAGATTTTACAAATAACCATAAACATTTAAGGCAATGTATAACTAAAACAAAAGCCTTTTAAACATGAACTTCAACATAATATGGAAAAATTAAATGAGATAATGCCATTTACTTATTCACATGGATATTCTGCTAGTCTAATAATCACATGCAATATCAATAACCACATTCATGATGATGGAATGCATAATGCCAGACTATTTTAACCACGTAGTTAAGGCCTCGTGCCAAGACACTAGTTTGTCTCATGAGACCTACCGATGCATCGAGGTGCTATAGCGGGCTCCACCTGTCACTTATTAAGTCCAATGCATTCCTCATATGAACAGGTTTAAATATATCATAAACCATAACATAATCATATCACAAAAAACATACATAAAGGAAACATAACATTTCCACATTTCAATCACAAGATATCAATACAACACATTGATATAATAAAAACATTATCAAAACCATTTTCAATACCAAAATAAAAGAAAATTAAGACTTGGTATTTATTTTTGGTTTAAAAAATGTTATGGCTTGTATAGGATGCCGAAACTCAAATAATGGTCACAGCGGCGGAGAAGTCATTGTCGCCCCATACGTATGACAAGAAAAACATTCCTTTTTGTAATTTAGTAAAACACATAATATAAAATTATTCTTTTTGAGTAAACATAAAAGTCAAAGGGGTTTATACACCATATAGAAGAAATTTGTGTATAAAACAAAATATGCCTCAATGAATGGAGATTGAGACGAAGTCCCTTACAAAGATCATTTTTTTTAAAATAAAATAAATCTATTATGTGTATTAAATATAAGTAAACATAAATAAAGTAAAAATACAAGATATGACATAATAATATCATGACATAATTGAAAGTAGGAGATTAACCCAAAGAATAGAAATTGGGTTAAGAAGTTCCCTTACCATGTGTCCGACTTGACTCGACCGTTCTTTAACCTCATGAATAATAAAATAGAGTTAATATATACTTTCTTCAGAACATTTCAAGTTCATTACCACTTTTATATAACTTATAACAATGTTACAAAAATTAGGTAGTCATTTAAGTTAAGAACAGCCGTTTTGTCGATCTTTGGTACTTGAGTCAACATTAAACTTCTTATAATTACAAGTTGTTTATGTGGTAGAATATCCATTATCTCCAGAATTATATTCATGATATAGATATAATATATATAATATATATCCATTATATACATTCATTTATAATATTACATGACATTTAGAGGTAAGAAATGAAATGCACAGTTCATGGAGACGGTAAGTCGTACGTACACATGAACGCTACTTTAATTTATATTTCATATTTAATGGAATGAAATTATAATTATATAAAGGTATACTATAATTACAGTATAATATAATGTATAATACCATTTACTCCATCCTTTATAAATCCCACATATGGAATTAATGATTCAAATCACTTTGAGGGGGCGGTAGTCCGCACTTCCTAAAATGAAAATATCGTGTTTACCCATAATGGAAACCATAAAGGTATGCAATAAAAGAAAAATACAGAAGATTAAGTAAACCATAAAAATATTTTATATCATATATAAATATAGTGACATCTTAATGGCCACCATTGAGGGTGTTATATGAGTGTTGAACAATCATCATTTCATGAGGCAGAAATTCACCATCCACAGAAACAGTATGTTCTTTAACTATTAGAGGTAAGTGTGTGTAAGTGTAGCTCGAATACTTAATATAACAACATCCTAGTATATTTAGGATACTGTTGTTGTTACACTATAAATGAATAAAAATAGTTTAGGGGGTTGGAGAAGCAAAATAAAACGTAAGAACACGAGAGAAAATACTACCTTTAAAATGGGTAAAACTTTTTTATTTGAGCTCAAAGGCTTCCTTGGGAAGACTTCTGCCCAATGTGAGGCTTCTAGGAGTAAGGGAGGGATGTTGGGAGAGTATTTGGGTAGAGTTTGGCCGAGCCAAATGGCTTGAAAGTGTGAATAAGGTGGTAGTGGTGGGGGCCTTTTATAAGAGAAGAGGAGGGGCACTCTTGGAAAGTCATGAAATGTTACATTATTATGAAATGCTTGTCAGATTATAAAGGCCCCACAATGATATATTTCAAGGATAAGGTGATAAGGGTTCGAAATATGCTCATACAATAGGTTTTTGACAAGTGTAAGCCTTATAGTTTACATTATCTTTTCATTTTATTTAAATCGGTAATTAATGAGGTAATCGCTGCATCATCATGGTGTCATAAATAATTTAATATATTTAATGTCTAAAAATAATAAAAAAATTATCATGATGTACTAAATCCTTTTATATTTCTAATTAATATTTTTAGGCAAAAATATGACTTGTATAACCCCATTTAAAAATTATTTTAGTAAAACAACTCATGATTGTGACATTTTTATTTTAACATTAAATAAAAAGTTTTTAATGTCATTTTCCTACCATAGTGGCTCCCTGGGGTCCCCAAGTTGACCCAGGGATTTTCGTGGTCGGCCATGACTCATAAAATAGGGGTAGGACAGTTGTAAAGGTATTTTCATATTTTTATAATATCATTTTTACCTTCAATTTCACTAATTACCTTTAATCGCGATTAATTAAACTTAAAAGTTACTATTCACCAAAAAATTATTTTAATCCCATTGAACCACATTTTACATCATAATGAAAACCATGTATGTCAGATTTTTGAAAATCAAATCACAGAAGTGGTAATGTTTCATTTAAACGAAAAATCAGTTTTTAACTACCACTTAGTGGTTTCACTATTCATTAAAAATTGAAGTTTTTCAGAACAATGCCAAAATTTCACCCTAATCTATAATTGATATTCCGAATTCAAAAATGATGTCTATTTTAAAAATTTCCAAACATATAAATTGCATTAATTAATTTTATAATTAATTCCCGGTGTCACAACAAATAGCATGATTTTATGAAACAATATATATCAAAAGATTGACAATTGTTTATGTCTAATTTCAAAGTGAATTTAATTATAATGAACACCATTGGATAAAATGGTAAAAATATATTCTAATTATACTATAAAACCACCCAATAGTATAATTTATCACTATAAATTATTTTGATTAAAAAAAAAATTTAATTATTTTTCACTATTCATAAAAAAATGGAAGTTCACAGAAAATGACAAAAAATTCAAATTAGGATAATTTCGATATTACGAATACAAAAATGAAGTCCATTTTGAAATATGAAATTTCCATAATTTTAAAAAGTCGGTATTACTATTCATAACAGCTACTTTGATTAGTCGCGGTGTGTTAGAACTCAAACTTGTGTACAATGCAAGCTATTGCATTATTGAAAGAGAAGAGTATCGTGAAAGCTTGGGGTGTTACATTGGAATTATGAATTCCATCATTATTAAAGTGGTTAGTGATATTCCATGTGATTATTCAATTAGTAGAATATCCATGTGAATTAGTAAATGGCGTTAATTCATTTTATTTCAGCCATATTATGTTGAAGTTCCAGTTTAAAAGTCTTTTTTTAGTTTTATACATTGGCTTAAACGTTTATACTTATTTTTGAATGTTTCTGCTATATTGCTTACCCTTAATGAGCATTTTAGCTCACCCCTTTCTATGTTTTATTTTTCCTAGGATTCCAAGAAGTGTAATGTGATTGATATGCAGGGTTAAGCCAAGGGAATAATGGCGTTCATAAAGATTATTTATATTTTTTTGTACCTCTTAAAATGTAAATGTAACATTCAAGTATGTGATCAATTTTTTCAAGACTGCTAAACTGATCGGTCCTTCATGACATGATTCCTTGTAATCATGCCAATGTGTCAAAATAATGCACCGACTCTGGGTAAGTGGGGTTGGGGCATTACAGTTGGTATTAGAGGAAGTTTAGCAATAACATTAGAAACTAGATTTAGATAAACTCTGATTAGAGCACATATCCCTAAGATAAAATTTGAGGATTAGTATAGAAGAACTTCCTAGAATTTTGGTATTGTAGATATTTTGTGATTTTTCAAAGCAATACATCCCTGTCTGGATATGAGCAGGTAGAGGCGGCTCTGGCATAGATGTACCTAGGGGTAAAACCCGGAAACACAGCGTTGAGCTAGACTCGAACAGGAACTGGTGCACGAAAACGGGTCTTGCTGCACTCTTGGTTATGACACTCCCAGGGGATATTCTTAGGATAATTCTCATTTTCTTTACAAACCATTATAAAGGGCTCATGAGTATATACTTACTTAAAGAAAACATTTTTATGATTATGTATTATATCCATAAACTATTCAATTTGTGTTAGGTATTTTACAAGTTTGGTAATTATTCATTGCAATTCATAAACTGAACTAGTTTATGTTATTGTATAGAAATGGCGCCCAGTAGAAGGAATGTGAGCTCCCGTAATATGTATGATCCAAAGAGTGAGAAGGATAATATCTTTCATGGTCCTATGCTAGAATTTAGAAGGGAAATAGTTTCCCACGTATTATCATCATATGAAGAAATAGTATCATGTGTTGATAAGATGAGTAAATAATTCTCAGAGTCCTATGGCTTTGAAGGGAATCAAGAGAAGAAAATGATGGAAGAGAGAAAGATGGATAAAGGGAAGAGGGAAAAAAACAATTTTCCCAAATGTGATAACTATGGGAAGAAACACCCTGGAACTTGCCTGAAAGGAATGGGGGTTTGTTATAAGTGTGGAGGAAAAGGGCACAATGTACGTGACTGCAAGGGTAAGAAAATGGTTTCAAATTTACAATACTTCATTTTCAAGGAGTTTGGACACTATGCGAACCAATGTCCTAGTCATCAGACTATGCAGTAAATGATTCTATTGGATAATAATCATGTTATGATACTACCACAGATGAGGAGGAATGACTAGTGTTCTTATGTTGTTATTTTAGAATTATTTCATTTAAGTGTTGTATTAATGATATTCTGGAAGTAAATAAGGATTGTATTGCAGTACTCTTTAATTAAGGATTTGTGATGTTTTGGTACTAAGAAAAGTGACTCTACAATGAGTTAATTTTTTTGGAAATTACATGGTTGAAGGAAAGATAAACCTTAATATTGTCCTAATATTGAGGTAGTGATTTTGGAATAAGAGATGGTTTATTTTGGTAATTCAGGATGTTGCGGTGTTGTAAAAGAATATATGAGGAAGGCTTTTATATGTTATTACCTGAAAAAAAGGATCCTCATTATGTTTAACATCCTTGTAAATTTTGGACTGTGAGTTTGGATAATAGTATTTTGGATAATTCTAACGATTGGAATGGATTAAGTTTGAAAGGTTCTTTTTTGGATTTTTATAAAAGGACAACACACAGACCGTGTGACGACCCATCGTGTTGGACAAAGCTGTGGGAATCGAACCCACAACCATAGTGCAATTGGGATGTGTCACCTACCATTGTGCTACATGATGTTCCTGGATGGTATAATGTAGTTTGTTTACATAAAGGTTCTGATATGTGAATTATAAATTCATTATATTAGGAACCCTATACGATTAGGATAAATATAGTATTTTTGAGTTGTATTTTGTTTTGGGGTGAAAGATGAGTTTGTGGTAGAAATTTATAAATGGATAAAACTCTAATTATAAAGTAAGTATATCTCCTTATGATCTTAGTCAATCTCAGAAATAAATTCCTCAACATTAAAAAAATGAACTTAGAACAAAAAATTTGTCCTATATGGTACCTTAGATCATCACTAATTTATGGCTTTGGGAATGTTGACCTTTTCATAGCCATGTTCTCTACCACTCTCCATCAGATAATTGATGGTTAGATTTCTCTTCCATATCCATATTTTCCTACATGGAACCCTAGTAAGTGTTATTTTCAGTAATCTTCATATTTTCCACTCTTTATTTTAAATAGAGGATTCATTAATTCATTTTTCGATGTGTGATTTCAACTAAGATATTTTGAAAGGTCAAAAATGTGTTATCCTAATACCTTATGTTTTGTTGAACCGATGGTATTTCAAATCATCATAGATTGATGAATTTAAGTACCTCAATTTTAAACTTGTTTGTGATTGATGACCTCAATCACTACCTATAAATATTTACGTTCTTCCTCAAATTATATGTCTATAATTTCCACCAATGTCTTCCTAATCAAGATCATAATTTTGTGGTGAGACTTTCATTTCTCTTTTCATCTTGTTAAGACTAAATTTTAGTAACCAAATTTTCGATGTGGGTTTTTCCACAAAAATATTTTCTAGTTTCAACTTTTATTTTCAAAGTACAATATCAAATTGCAAGGACGCAATTTCTTGAAGCAGGGGAGAATGTAACACCCCGAGCTTCCACGGTACGCTTCTCTTTGAATAATACAGTAGCGTGTGTTATACGCAACTTCGAGTTCTAACACACATCATGACCAATCAAAGTAGTCGTTATGAATTGTAATACCAACTTTTTAAAATTTTGGAAATTTTATCTCTCATAATGTACTTCATTTTTGGATTTGGAATATCGAAATTATCCTAAGTTGAATTTTTGGTATTTTTCTGAGAACTTCCAATTTTTATAAATAGTGCAAAATACATAAAAACAAATTATTTTAACAAAATAATTTATAGTGATAAATTATATTATATAGTGGTTTTAAAGTATAATTAGAATATATTTTTACCATATTATCCAATGGTGTTCATTAGAATTAATTTCCCTTTGAAATTGGACAAAAAATTGTCAATCTTTTGATATATATTGTTTCTTAAAAACACGCTATTTGTTGTAACAGCGGGAATTAATTATAAAATTAATTGATGAAAATTATATGTTTGTAATTTTTTAAAATAGACATCATTTTTGAATTTGGAATATCAATTATAGCTTAGGGTGAAATTTTGGCATTGTTATGAAAAACATCAATTTTTGATGAATAGTGAAACCACTAAGTGGTAGTTAAAAAACTGAATTTTTCATAAAACATAATTTTACCGCTTCTGTGAATAGAATTTCAAAAATCAGAGAGACACGGTTAATATCAAGTAGTAAAATGTGGTTCAATGAGATGAAAATAATTTTTGGTGAATAGTAACTTTTTACTTTTATTTACCACGGTTAAAAGTAAATAGGGTAATTAAGGGTAAAAATGATATTAATAATACCCTAATACTTGTCCTAATTCTATTGTACAAGTGTATCTAGACAAAAAACAACCTTAGTAATAAAATATAATCATTTAGGTCTACTTGGATTAGATTTGGACATTTATTATTATTTAATTCAAAGAAGAGTTAAAAGAGTTAAAATCAAAGTTTATTTACAAAACAATTTTAATATACTGTTATAAATAAGATAAATTAGATTTTAAATATTCATTATAAAGATAAAAAAATTTCCTACATAATTATATGTTATTTATAATTTTTAAACATTATATAAGTTAATTTATTTATGACACAATGATGATGCAGTAATTACGTAATTAATGAAAAATTAGAATAATTGATATTATAAATACACAAATGAATATAATTTGAGACTTTTTATGAATTAAAATACTTTTATAGGATAATAAGACATGTTAGTATTGATTTAATTAACTGTTTTCGAAGTAATCATTCTGTTATTATTTTTTACAAAAATCAATTATTGAATAGTGTCAAAATTGACATAAAAGAGTTTTTAAAACAAATATTACATTATTAATTGATATTGAATTCTTAAAAATATAAGGTTCAGCCGAGAGACTTATATCATGATAGTTGTTTCATTAATGGAATACATGGGGGTCTCTAGGATGTATATAGTATGTTTATTGACCATAAAATATAAAAATACAAAGAGACATTGTAAAAGTGAAACTAATTAACTAAGAGTTAATACTTAAAGATAAGATTAATATAGTAACTCAAACCTGTCTAAATTCTATTGGATGAGTGGATTTCGACCCATCCCCAACTTAACCTTTAAATAATCCTCTTTGGAGCCATTAGAAACCGAATATGAATTTATTATAAAATAATATTTCTAGCTTTTCCAAAGGTACCCCTCACACCTCTTATAAAAGTGCAGTCTCCCTTCTCATTAACTCACACCTTCAAAGCCTTTTGGTTCAGCCATCCTCTGCCCAAATAATCTCCCAACTTCCCTAACTTCATCCCATAGGCCTTACATTAGTCATAAAGCCTACCGAAGGATCCCTTTGGATCAAATCAAAAGGAAGAACCCGAAGAAGAGGTAATGATTTCACCATCCCATTTCAAGTTCCTTTCTTCTTCCACTTATTCTTTATTTGTTATTACCATTCTAAAATAAAAACTCTAGTGTATTATATATACTTCGATGTTATTATAAATATTTTACAACCATATTTCAGTATTCTATCCATCCTTTGAATAACATGTCACCATACGTGCGTACGTACGACTTACTGTCTCCATGTCGTGGTGTAATTGTTATTCAATGAATTATTATTTGGATGGTTATAATAATGATGTATAATTCATGTAAATAATAAATAATAAATAATAATTAATCTGTATATATGATATACCATCCAATTATATGTTATTTTAATATCAAAAGAATGATATTTTCGCTCGTGCGTACGTACGGATTACCGTCTCCACGACGCAATGAGATTCATTTCCAAGTTCACCATTCATCGACGATTATAAAAATATATATTACTAATAAGTATGTAATATATGACATAATAATGATACTGGAGAAATATATATTTATATATATAAGGATTTATGTACTTACATATAACTTATTCACTTACTTCCGTTCAATTATATATGAAAACAGAAACAGTGTTTATACGTACGTACGGACTACTGTCTCCATAAATGGTGTTTTCTATTTCATATATATGTCTATTATACATATTTATATTCTAAATATATATGACATATATATCATGTTATATATTCTGGAATTATTTAAATCATGATCTAGGTGATACAACCAAGAGTAACAAGTTAAAACACGTACGATAAAAAAGTGATTATTACCCGAAATGTTAACTTAAAATGGAAATAATTATTAAATGGGTAATCTAAAGTCAGAAATGAATCATGTATGATATAATAAATATTAATATGGTTATCGTATAATTTAATAACATACTATGATCTTCTTACAGGAGGTTAAGTGTACCCTCGACTAAAGGAAAGTGCAAGGTAAGGGGTTTTCGTCTCACTTCTTATTCCCCTGAAATTCATGCCATATTGCCACTATTACCTTTTTTGTTCGGTATGTACTGCCCATAATTGTATTCTTTGTGTAATACACTTTAATTTATGTGTATTTACATATTCATTTTATGATACCTCTTTTATGTGTTGAATGTTTCGAAAGTTACCAAACTGGTGAGGGTTTATTTCGCAATCTCTTTATTATCCGTGGTTTTTTATACGTAATAATCTACTGGGATTTTTTTATCATCCACATCCATGTTCCTTAAAAATGTATTTAAAAACATTTTTACTATTCACTAGACAATGGGATAAATTATTTTATACCCTAAAGTGTTTTGAAAGGAATATTTCCGTCATTTTCCAAACAAGGTACTTTTTAACCTTTTCAACAAATTGAAGGTAAGAATGTCATTTTAAACTTATACGGCAGGTGTGGTTATTTTCCGCTGTTATAAAATTTTCAAAGCTTCCCTTACAAGATTATAAGTATATTTTCAAAGTAAATGTTTTATTTTATAATTATGTGACTTTTAAATGATTTCAAAATGAATATTTTAAGAATTTATGAAAGGTACTCTTTATCAAAATAAAAATTTTAAAAGTTTTAAAGATTTATCTTTCTAAATATTTTTAATTAATGTCCATGTTTTCAAAATGATTTTGAGGATTTATTTATATGGACATGAATGTTTTGAAATGATATTTATTTTCCAATGTTTCAAAGTGGTATGGGACACTTTGATTAAAAAATGTCATTTAAATTACTTCATTAATAAATGTGTGACTTTTAAATGATTTCAAAAAAAAGAGATATTTCTCTCAAATAGTTTTGATTTCATTTATGTCAACATCCTTTTATGGATATTAAGTTTATTTGAAGTTGATTTGTTATGATACAAAACTTCCATATTGTTTTGATTTTTTTGTGATGTGTTTTACTATGGATGTGTTATTCTTATACCATTCGCGGTTTATGGATGAAGTATTTACATTTCATATGCTAGTTTTAATACGAATGTTTACGTCATGTTTGAACCTTTTCATATGGGAATTCATTGGACATAATAAGTGACAGGTGGTGCCCGCTATAGCTCCTCGATGCATCGGTAGGTCTCATGAGACAAACTAGTGTCTTGGCACAAGGCATTGGAAAAATATTATTTGTAGTCTTGGCACGAGGCCTTGGCTATGTGGTTATGATAGTCTGGCATTATGCATTCCATCATTTTGAAAGTGGTTAGTGATATTTCATGTGATTATTTGATTAGTAGAATATCCATGTGAATAAGTAAATGGTATTAATTCATTTTATTTCTTCCATATTATACTGAAGTTCAAGTTTAAAAGGCTTCTGTTTTAGTTTTATACATTGCCTTAAATGTTTATACTTTTTTTTGAATGTTTCCGCTATATTTCTTACCCTTACTGAGCATTTGAGCTCACACCTTTCTATGTTTTATTTTTTCCTGGATTCCAAGAATTGTAATGTGATTTATATGCAGGGTTAAGACCAGGGAATAATGGCGTTCATAAAGATTATTTATGTTGTTTTGTACATATTAAAGTGAAAATGTAACATTCATGTATGTGATCTATTTTTTCAAGACTCCTAAACTGATCGGTCCTTTGGGACTTGATTCCTTATAATCATGCCAATGTATTAAAATAAATCACCGACTCTGGGTAACTGGGGTCGGGGCATTACACTAATAACTAGTTTCTAGACCCAAGGGTTGGTGATAATAATCAACATAATCAACCTCTCAATTAGAGGGATAAGGGGAAATCTCATTCAATAACTAATTTCGAATAGGGGTACTATATCAAAGTATTTAAAGGTACACTTATAATTCAATGAAGAATAACTAATCTCTTATATAGTTTTGGACCTACCCACTTATTATATCTAATGTATTTGATAAGGTTATCAAGAATCCCCAAATATTAAAAGATATAGAATTAGTAGTTCCAATCCCTAATGGTATGATTATTTCATCTAAATATTATGATTTCTATCTACATGAAGTCTCATAGAATGTGATTCCTAAAAATTATTTAATTCTTTATCTGGTTGAATTTGATATCATGTTATGTATGGATTCTCTTTTATTGCATAAATCCCACATCAATTTATGAGGCAAGGATTTTATATTTTATTTTTGAAACCAACCTTTATCCATATATCAATTTGAATATATGTATGATCTTCCGATATATATTATATACAGTTTTTAGGTCATAATTACAATTTATATTGTGTTTTTATCTCAATTGGATGGAGTGAAAATCGACATTGATGGTATGCCAATTGTTCAAGTGTTTTGGGATTTCTTTCAAAAATATTTCCTCAACCTTCAACAAAAACGTGATGTGGAGTTCTCAATATAAATCAAACCATGTTCCACACAAATTTAAATGAGTCTTAAAATAAAGGTCCCTATTGAGTTATATTAATTGAATAAGAAACTCCCTAAAACCCTTGATAAGGTATTCCTTCATCCATTTGTGTCCCATTGTGGTTCACCTATTTTTAGTGAAAAAATGTGGATTAATGAGACTCTACATTGATCATTGAGAGTTTAACATGATCATGATAAGAAATATCATCTTCCATGTATTGATGACTTGTTTGATCAACTACATGAAGAATAATAAATTTCCATGATTATCCCTCATTCTGGATATCATCAATTAAGGATCAAAGAGGATATACCCAAGATGGAATTCCGTACAAGTTATCAACACTCTAAATATATATAATTGCATTTTTATCTTACTAATTTCCCTTCTATTTCCATGGATATGATGTATAGAGTTTTACATAATACGTCAATTAATTTTTGGTAGTATTTATAGATGATATTTTTATCTATTTGAATTTAATTGAAGATTATGAAAAAAATTGATAATTGTACTGAATAACCCATGGAAGGAGAAACTATATGAAAACTTTTCAATGTGTAAATTTTTTCAAGAAATTTTTTCATTTTTGGGATAAATAATATCATGAAATTAATATGGAAGTAGATCCATAAAAAATATAGTATATTGAATGCTATCTTAGACCAACCAGAGTGATTAAAATATATATTATTCTTGGATTTTATGGACAATACTAATGATTTGTATAGAAGTTCTCATGGATATCTAATCCATTGAACATGTTTAATCTAAAGGGTGCCAACTTCCACTAGATTGATTAATGAAATAAAAAGTTCAAGGAACTAAAGTAAAGGTTGGACAGTGAACCTATGGTTACCTTAACTTGTATTAGGGAAGGGTTTTTAATCTATAGTGATGTATCCAAGAATGGATGTGTATGTATTCTTACTGAGAACAAAATGGTTATAGCCTATTCCTAATGATAATTTAATGTTAATGAGAAAAACTAACCAACCAATGAATTTGATTTAGCTGTGGTAATTTATTCATTAATGATATAGTGTCACTATAATTATGGGGAAACGTTATATATATATATATATATATATCAATGATAAATGTATGAAATATATATTCACTTAGATGATGTTTTACATGTCCTAGAGAAGATGGTTAGAGATGATAAGGGATTAAAAATACTCAATACATTACCATCCAGGGAAGGTCAACAAGGTTGATGGTGCTTTGAATCGAAAGGATCATGCTAGCCTTTCCATTATGATGGTCATAAAAGATCAATTATTTATGGATTTTTAATTGATGGACCTAGAAATATTGAAGGAAGGGGAAGATATTATCTTTCACAAATAAATGTTCAACCCTCTATACATGTGAAGATTAATGAGGTGTGAATGAAATATGTAGAGATAAAAATTAAGTCTTGAAATATTCCTAAGTTAAACTTTACCATGATAGAATGATAAGGATCAAGAATCGTGTTTTTGTTCTTTCTATAAATTATTTTAATAAGGAAATATTAGTGGAAGCTCGTAATTATTTATTATATATTCATCCAATAAGTATTATTATGTATAGTGATTTGATAGAATACTTCTAGTGGTACAGAATGAAGAGAGACATTATACAGTTTGTATCTCATTGCATGGTATGATATAAAGTATAGGCTGAAATAAAAATGTCAGAATAGATGTTTAATCCATTACCCATACCCAAATTGAAATGGGAGAACATAAATATGTATTTTTTCATTAGACAACCCAAAACCTATAAAGGGTTTATTTCTATATCGGAGGTAGTTGAACGACTTACTAAGTTAAAACACTTCATTGTTATCAGAGAAGGATTCTCTCTGGATAATCATGTAAGGATATACATTATGGAAGTTGTTTGATTACACAAAGTACCAAATTACATTATATATGATTGGTGTCTGACGTTTACCACAATGTTCTGAAAAATTCTAAAACAAGAACATGATAGAGCATTGAGTTTTCTCACTATTTATCATCCTCATTCAAATGATAAGTCTGAAATAAATATTCAAAATCAAGGGGTTATGTTGATATATTTCTCTTTGGATTTTAAAGGTAGTTGGGATCAACACCATCCTCAATAAGATTTTTACTAAAACCATATAATTAACTCAAGAATTTAGAAGGATATTTATTAATACCTATTTCAGATGAAATGTATAGCTCCACATTACTAGGATTATGTTTGTTAAAGAAAGATGTTGGTAAATGAGACTGCTAAGGAAATGGAATAAAATGTTAAAACCATTCAATAATATATCGTGGCCACTCAAAGACAAAATAAAAGTTTTTCTTATAACAATAAAAATGATCTAGATGATGAAAATGTTGAAACGGTATTCCTATGAATTTATCTATGGAATAATTTTATGAGATTAGAGAAGAAAGGGAAATTAAGACCAAGGTATAGTGGTCCCTTTGATATTCTTGATAATATCAGGATGTAAGCCTATCACTTTTCACATCATAGATATCTCTAAAAATTATATGATGTGTTCTATTTATCTCTCTTGCAGAAGTACATACCAGAACCTTTACATGTATAGAACTCATAGGTCATATATCTGGATCATGATCATTCTCATGGGGAATAACAAGTTAAAATTATGGATCTTAAAAAGAATATTCAATCATCATCATCAAAATTACTATTTTTATTCCAAAAAAGGGGAGGTAAAAGAAATGAAAAAAGACTACAGAGGCTGGAAATAATGGATACTGATGGCATCGCCCCGAATCAAGTTCACCCCCTCTGGCTTAAATTGAGAAACACTAGACATACACATGACCAGATCACCAGGGGATGCTAGCGAGGCTAAGTGATCCGCCACCTTGTTCCCCTCTATCTAAGTGTGGGTGACACCAGTGCTTCTGTCAAGAAGATCTTTTCATTTTCTGATGGTATAGGTTATTGACCATGGTGAGTTACATTTTTCATGAAGGGTAATGTGAATTTTTATGGAATCAGTTTCCACTTGCACAATGAAAATATCCCTCTCCCTGTAAATAATGATTCCAGTAAGGATAGAATTAGCCTCTTCCTGCATGGAATTGCCACTCCCATAATGCGCTGTGAAGGCTAGGATCACACTTCCATTGGACTCCCAGACCACCCCTCCAACGCGCATCCCACCATGGATACAAGAACCGTATGTATTCAATTTCAATCCAACTTCATGAGGCCTCCACCATACCCATTTCCCCGGTGGTCTTGCCTCTATATGATGGTCTACAACTTGGAGCATGCGCATCGCCCCCATGGATGGGGCATCTTTCAAAATTCCATCATGTGGAAATATATCTGCCAAGATTCACCTTACTCTGGTAATCACAGCTTTTCATGTGGATTTGAAGCCCTCAATCCGGGACCAATTTCGTGCTTGCCAAATGCACCACCATCCATCATTAAATATAATCAATCTTTCTATTTTTTCATTTCCTGCACCATCAACTCCGTGATAACAGCACTCCATGAAGCCATCAAAGCTTGTAACTTGGGAGGAGTACCCTATGCATTATCTAAAGAAACCCTATACCTGGCGTGCCCAATCCCCTTCAAATAAAATATGGTTAATTGTTTCTTCACAGCTATTTGTACAACAACGGTAGCGTGAAGCCATGCCAATACCGAGACGTTTGATATTGTAATCGGGGGGTAGTTCATGATTCTGGATCCTCCAGGTGAGGAAATTATAATTGTTGGTATCTTGCTACAATAAGCCATACCGTTCCACCCTTCTTATTGTCCTATAGGCGCGCTAATCCTACAAAAATCCTTCAAGTTAAACTTCCCCATGGTAGAATGAGTAAAGACACACGGATCCCGCTCCGAGTTGATGAGGACAGAGTCGAAGACCTCACACTAAGGAGCGTCTATAATTTCTCTGATGAATGAAGGATACTATGCCACATATATGAAGGTGATCATTGGGGCTAGACATCCTGGGTAACCAAGGATCCTTTCTGACCAATTATAATTTTAGAACAAAATATCCCCCCCCCCCAATTATATATTTTGAATGGTGGAGAAGGATTTGAATCATGCTGCAAACCAAATACCATAGGGGAGATCCACTTGCAGTTGATGATTCATTAATTTCTTTATACCTACGAGACATAACAACCCCCCACATAGTGCGTTCTTCAATTACCTCCAAAGATAACATCGCATGCATGCAATAGATAGTGGTTACTATGCTTTTAACATTAATACCTCCCTCCAAGATAGGCCGAGCCATCCTCCCCCAAGATACCCAATATCTCTTCACCTATAAAGGCGCATCCCAAATGAAATAAGCGATAAACTTATCAATAGATCTAATAACCCCCTTTGGTACGTTGGTGGATGGGAGCGCATGCACCGGTATGGCTGAAAGGACGTTGTTAACTAGGGAAATACAGCCCCCATAGGATAAATATTGATTTTTCCAATTCAATATTTTACCCAAAATTCTACTCACCACATGATCAAAATCACTAATCCACATTCTTCCTAAAGAATGTATTATCTAGATATTATTTGAATTAATGTTTTCTGAAGAAATAAATTTTCATTGATATATTTCCCTTCACAAAGTCAAAAATTCATTTCACACGACATTAAATTGGCATGTAAACAGATGATACTGACTTGGATTTCACTATACACAATACAAACCTGGCTTATTCTACACATAACACTAACTCAGTATATGCTACACAGAACACTGATGTTTCTAGGAAACATAATTATATTGTTATAATTATCTAGAATAGATAATTATTACCAATACATTAAAAATAGTGATATGAATATTAATAAATACATTTCAAATATTATTTATAATTGATATATATAAACATATAATATTTATAGTGAATAATATAATTTCTGTTAATGTCTTTATATTACTAAATGTGTAATTTTCTCATAAGAAATGTTTTTCATCTCCTTAAGTGAAAAAAAATTAAATTTATTTTAGGAAATTTTAGAAATTTAATTTGATAAAATAAAAATAATTTATGAAATCATAATGGTGAAATTATCATAGGGTTTATTTTTGAGATTTTTCTGAAAAACATCATTTCAAGATGAATAGTGAAATATATTGCCATTTAATTTCAAAATTTCTTTTTCTCTAATTTATTTATATAGGTAAATTAAATTATAATTTAATTTTAATGTTTAATTAGATAATATTTATATAATTTAATTTAAAATTTACTTAATTTCAACCAATTTGATATTGAAATTTAATATAAAATAATTTAATACGTTTAACCATTTTCACTATAAAACTATGTTGTGGGGACACATCTATAGGATCTAATTTCAATTATTTTTTTACATTTAAGTGGTTTGAATTTAGAAAAATGGATTCCATTTTTTCAATCATCATAATTTATGTTTCTTAAGATGGTCAACATTGTTTTTTGACAAAAAAATATTAGTGTAAGTGAATAAAATTAATTGCGGTGTTATAGAGGAAATTAACTTAATAAAGGAGTGAACTATATTATTGTGAGAAAACATGACCTAGAAACATGTGAAAAATAAATTATATGTCCATATATTATCCATATTATAATTTTTACCAACTTTTTCCTTTTATTGGATCCACTTTTATGAGGAAAAACGTGGTTGATATTCTCTCTTCAAAAATTTATAAGAGTGTGACTCCATGTCCACTATGAAAAGGCCTCCTATCCTAAAACTCCCTCACACCACTCAAGCCCATTGGATATTAAAAAATATGATCAAATAATCTCCAATCTTTACCCCATTAGTCCTATAATAATCCCTTTCGGAATAAACCCATCCAAGTAAGCCCTTTTGTGCCCACCAAAAGGACATTCCGATTAAAAGGTAACTCTTTCAAATAACCACTTTTGTTTCATTTACATCTCCAACACCTCTAATATTATTCTTCCATATTCATATAATAACATTATTATCATAAATATACTTATATTTTTTATATTAATGGTTCTATCCACACCAACTTACACATCCATTTAATGGGTAATGAACTTTCCATTATTTTGTATGGAGAATTAGCACCTCAAGAAACAATTTTGTTCATTCTACCTTTACCGCATCTCATTTTTGGTCATTATGATAGATAATATATTTTTATATTATATATATTATATATATGATATATTTATGATTGTTTAATTTTTATGTTAAATATACCTCCATGATTGCTGTTTTTTGTTAATATGATAACATTGTTTGTGGACACAAGGACTACAACCTCCTTAATGTGTTGTGATTAATTCACACATTAAATATAATTTATTAAATATTATTTTAGTAATAATTTATGTCAAAAATTAAATATTTATTCTAATTTAATTGTATTATATATATTTAAATATTTATTTACATGTTTTTTACTTTCATTCTTTTTATATGATAAGAAAACTTAAATATCGTACATGCGTACATAGGGAAAACGATTTCCAAAAATGTTATATTTTGTTTATATTTAATTATTATTATAAATAAATATCCAATGAATATATAAGATATTTATAACATGTTTTACATTCTGAAAATAATTAAATCATGATCTAGTTAAGATAATCATGAATAACTTGTCAAATCATGTATGATTGACATAGCATCAATCTCCATAAACATAACATTTACACTAGGTTAATAATAAACGGGTAATATAAAGCCATAAGTAATTAATATATGGTATTATATATTTGATTATATTTCAATTAAATACATATAATAAAGTTATACTTATCATAAATGAGTTTTTAGTGAGTACAATGAGAGTTAATACACAAGGAAAGAGAATTTCGTATCACTTTTTATTATCATGGGATACATTCCATGTTCACAACTCACTTTTATTATGTGATGTGTACAATTACCATTGAATTTTTTTATAATTAATATTATTTTTTAATGATATTATATGATTCATGTAACTTTATATTCTTAAAATGGTATTATGATTCCATGTTACCATGTGATAATATTTTATTGAAACAATCACATCATTTATTAATTTTTTTTATCATTATGCTTCCATTAATGAAATTTTATGATGAACCTATCAAGAAAACTAATTCATTATATTATCCAATTTTTATTTAATATATCTCCATGTATTATTACCATTTTCTACTCTTTGGATATTAAGATAATGAAGAAAATGTTTTTATGAAAAATATTTTTATATTTCTCTCTTTGGTCAAGAATTTTCTTGTATTCATAAATCATGTTTTAAAATATTTTTTCAAAACTATTTTCCAAATATCTTTCTTTATATATTATATGTAAAGAGAATTTTTAATATGATTTATGTTTTTCAATGGGTTTTTTATAAATTTTCTATTCAATTTTTAATAAAAAAGTTTATCAATTTATTTTTCTATTTTCAGAAATGGGTTTTCAATAAATAACTTATATTTTCCTCTAGAAATTTTTTTGAAATGATATTCCAAAATTATTTTTATTTATAAGATGAAATTAATTGATGTTACTCATAACATTGTGGGTAAATTATTTAATTCTTCTATTCATATTCTTTATCTGAATGGTTTATGTTTTGATGGAATGATATTTATAAAACCCCTTTTACATTCTGGGGTAATATGTTTTCCAATCCCTCTTTGTTTCAGGGGTTATGATTATGGTGAAATTATTGTGAAACTTACATATTTCTCACAGTTTATGATATGAATAAATGTCTATGATACCCATTTAATTTAATTGGTTATGATATGATTGTTTACGATCTTATTGAACACATATGTATGATTTCATTAGGATATGGGTGGGATAACTTCCTCCCTCCAATTCATTGGGTAATGATTTATATCTCATGAGATAGACATGGATGGAATGGGAGTGAACTTCAATCAATAATGAACTATGTCTTATAATATGGTCTTGGGAGTGAACCTTGACTATTAAGACGGACATTGGAGAGAAAAATGACTACCAAGTTGGTTTGGGGAGCAAGCCAATGCTACTAAGATGGGCTTGTAAGTATATCCTTTACTAGTATTTAAATAATTATATATATACATACGTTTCTTTCACAAATTCTTTGTATTATTCATTTTTTTATGTTTTCATGTATTATACACTTGATTTTCATTATGATTTATGTCACATGAACTTCCAATATTTATTTCATGATTAGTGTGTATGATCTCCGATATATCGGGTATGATCATCTATTTTCATGATCTTATTCTCATACCGTTGTGCTCATGATTATTCTTTCATGTTTCCCTTGTTTACCCTTATAGTTTATATGATCTCCCTACTTTTTTATGTTCCCTTTCTCCAGGTTTTGATGATATGAATTATCTATGATGTGTCTATGAAGGGAGATAGTCATGAAGAACCCAGTAAAAGATTAAGCATCTCACATATGAACTATTTTTTTGTTTCATTATTTTCATATGAACTTTACTGATATAGTCTTTGGAAATATAATTGATTTATTTTTTAAGTATTTTGGAAATACGATGTAACATCAATGTTTTAAAATCGATGGTTGGTATAGTGTGGATATTTGAGGGCTCATTTCCTCTGGCATCCATATCTAAACTATTGGAGGTCTTGGCCTAGGTGAATTCTAATGTCTTTCTTCTAGTCGTATAGATTCATTTATAGATTGATCATTAGGGTTAGGTGTTTCTTCTCTCTGAGAATTTTTTTCACTTTATTTCTCTCTCCTTAGTGGTTGAATGACTATTTTTGGTTAGGATTTGTAATTGGGTTGTGTTTTCAATTAATATTTGTTTATCATTAGAATGAATTTCTTTTTAGGGTCAGATCTTGTGGTTTCGTTTCCCCATTTTTGAATTTAGTTAGGCTTCTTATGATCTTGTGGTAGTTGGCTATGTTCAGTTCTTCTAATTCAATAAAATTATTATTTTTAAAATTTGTTTATTAATTTTTGAAATGGGTTTTCATTTGTGTAAAAATAAAAAGGACAAGGTTTTACATTTGAAAATGGGTTTTGTATTTAATATATAATTTACTTGAATTAAAATAGAAAATTGATTCTCAAACCCTTATAAATATTGGGTTATATTTTAATTTTGATTTATAAAACGGTGACCATTGTCTCAGAAACTAAAATTGAAAAATATTGTGTAATGGGATCCTTGGTTTTATAGAGATAGAGACAAGGGAAGACTTAGTTTGTGTAATGCCTCTAGGAAGTAACCTATTATATTTCCATGGTCAATATCATGCATCATTGTTTGTTCGGGTAAATATTTATTCCTTATTAGGCCTAAGAGTTCATCATATATATTTTCCAATATACTAGAGCCCATATGGTTGGTGAATTAATATTTTTTATTTAAATTCTATGATTGTTTATTTTAGGTATGTTCGATATAATGTATATTAACTTTTCTATATCAATACCTTCTTTGTTTCAAGATCTCGGAGATATATAATGGGGTTTTTGAAAAACTCAAGGATTTTTTGAAAAGGAAATTAAATTAATTTTCATATAAAAATGATTATAAAACATTTTTTTGAAAAATGAATTTGTGAATTACTTTTATTAGAACTCGTATAGATTAATTTGATGGTATCTAATTAGGATATATTTCTTATGACAACGCTGCTTTTTATTACAACTTAGACATCATTTATTACATAAAAAGTCACTTGATAAAACAAAGAAGATCGAGAGGATTAGTGTCTTTGGGGCTTAGGATCATTACATAAAAACATGAAACATGAAATACAACATCTTTATTGAAAACTTCCTTTACATGACCACTACATTCCTTCGTACTTAGCACTGCATGGGATAACCTGAGGACATGCATAAGAAAAGGGTGAGATATAAAGCCCAACAAGGGAATACACATGGAATAACATGAGTATTACAATACATGTTAGACATTAGGCATACAAGAGAAACATGAACATAAAGGAATGATAAATCATGATAATCATAAATGGAAATGTGGAAACAACACTTAACATGGAATTAGCATGAGCCAAGGCTCATTGCACGTGGAGCATGAGTAAATCCTCATTGCACATGAAGCATGAGTAAACCCTCATTGCACTTGGAATATCATGATTCAACACTCATTACACATGACGTAACATGATACTATACTTTACCCAATGCAATGGAGTGCTATAAGGGCGCACCCTTCTTAGACATTTCATTTCATGCATAAGTGTGAAACATGGATCATATAACATGGATTAATAAAACATAATAATTTATTACATGATAAACGAATGTGGAATTAATATTTTAAACTTTATATTCAATGTGTATATTTTCATAAAGGTGAATACCCTTGATGGAGAAATGGGCATGGTATTCACTACACAATGACATTGGCTTAGAAAATCGGTGTGATTTCGGCAGCGTAACGACTTGACATAAGAATTCATAAAAATGGTTTATGAGAGAGAAAAGGGTTACTCACAATATTTACATGTAATTTACAGTAAATAGGTAATATAGATACATTCCCCAACAATTTTAATGGAATTTAGATTCATGATACAAAAGTATTGCTTGAATGTAAAATAAGAGAGAGAAGTTCTTTTCAGAATTTCGGCATAGTAACGGGTGTACATGGGGGGAATTTAATGAGAGAGAAAGGGGTCTCCCATAATTAAAACACAAATTGGGAAGTATGAGGGAGGTGTGAAACCATACCCCAACATTAATAATTAAAATTAAAAGGGAAAAATAACTTAAATAAAATTGGACAAAAATGAGAAAGGAAGAAAAAAACCATTACTTGGAAATGTGCTTCCAAAGGCTAGAGAGAGGCTTCTGAGAGGCTTATTGGGAGCTTGGGGAACCTTGGGAGGATTTTAGAGGGAGTAGGGCAGAGGTTGGACGAACTCTAAATGCATTGAGTGAGGAGGAAGTGGGAGCTTGGGTGGGTTTATATAGGAAAGGTGAGGGAATTCTTTATTATTTAGGTTTGGGTCCCCTTACATTAAAATAATCCCAACCACAAACCATCCCATGGTTTTTGCCCATAGTTTTTGGAAAAGGTAATATGAAAACAATATTTTATAATTCAAAAGGCCTAACTTCTAAAAATAATTGGGTTTCTTATGTGGAGGTGAGTCACACTCCCGTGGAAATTAATTTAAAAAGACAAGGTGTTTAATAAGACTTGAGTGGTCCATTAATGTTTTGAAAAGTAATTAAAACAAACCCAAAATCACATTATATTAATGTTAAAACATATATCAGCCGAACATAAATATTAAAGTATTTTATTACATTACTATTGGGTCATTATGATGTCATAAAACACATTATATATTTAAACGATATTTAATTTTTACCCAAAAATTTGACTGTCTCAGAAAATTATGAATAATTTACCCTTGGATACTTTAGACATCTTGATTACATAAATAAAATTTATTTTATCTGAATAATTTTCTAAATATGTTAATTTTCACTTTTAAAATAAAAACTGACATTTATAAAAAATTCACGGGTTTTGACAGAAACGGCTTTCAAACCTTAATAAAAATTATAATTGCATTAATAAAATTATAAGATCATTTATATTTAATAAAAATTAATTTATTAATAATAATAATATTTTATTAAAATAATATTTAATTAAAAATTCCCTTAATTTAATAAAATAGAATTATTAATTAAATAATAACTAAAAACAATATTTGTACTTTAAAAACTATTTACAATGTATCAATAATGAAAATTAAGTATATTCATTATTATATACAAAAAATTATGTACATGAACATCGTACTATTTATTTTTTACATAACCCCTTAAAACAGCCACATAAGACCTAAGGGAAAGGTGTGTGATGGTGATAGACTCTTGGGGTGGCTCAGATTACATCGCTCGAGTGGTAATTTCTATCAACTTCCACTTCTCCCATAGACGGTCACGTTCGAGTTTGACATGATGAAGCTTAGCTTGGTCTTGGTCAAGAGCGAAGCCCAAGGATGCGGCCTCTTTTCCGAGCTCTGATAAATGGGCTTCGTATGGGGAAATTCTACTGGATGAGGCCATCACTTACTTTGTCTGAGTAAATTTGGATTTGTTAAATCCCTGTATTTATACTAATCAGGTGATCACTATTCAATGACTATATTAGCAATGGTCAAAATTCTTAATATAAAACCAACGAAGTTGACATTTTTTATAAACATAAAGAGACAATTAATTAGATCAAGAGGGATTTCCATTATGGAAACTTTGGGTTGTTACAATATCCCCCCTTAAGAAATTTCTCCCTCAAAATTTTCCTTTTCCCACACTAAAACAGATGTGGGTAACTCAGCTTCATCATTTCCTTTGATTCCCAAGTTTCTTCTTCAAACTTGTGGTTTCTGTAGAACACCTTGACAAGGGGCATTGTCTTATTTCGCAGAAATTTTTCTCTACGATCGAATATCTTCACTGGTTTCTCCTCATAAGAAGTATCATCTTCCAATTGTACCACCTCAAAAGAGAGTACATGTGAAAGGTCCGGTATGTACTTCTTTAAGGGGGATACATGAATGAAATCATGTACTTTGGCCATAGTAGGTAGAAGTGCTAGTTGATAGGCTACAACCCCGACACGATCATGAATCTCGAAGGGGCCGATGTACATTGGACTTAACTTCCCTTTCTTTCCAAACCTCATGACCTTCTTCCATGGAGATATGTGTAGAAATACCATGTCTACAACTTTAAACTGAAGGTATCATCGACGGTTATCTGCATATCTCTTCTGTAGACTCTAGGCTGCCTGGATATGCTATTGAATGGTTTTCACCTTCTCCACCATTTCCTCGACCGTTTCTGGTCCAACCAGCTTACATTCACCAACCTCATCCCAATATACCTGTGTTCTGCACCTTTTCCCATATAGGGCTTTATATGGTGCCATTTTGATGCTCGACTAGAAACTGTTATTATAAGAGAACTCAACCAGAGGAAGATGTTGATCACATCCTCCTTTAAAATCCATTGATCATGCTCTCAACATATCCTCAAGTGTTTGGACAGTCTACTCGGATTGGCCATCAGTTTGAGGATGATAGGCCGTACTAAAGTTCAGTTGAGTATTTAGAGCATGTTGAAGAATCTTCCAAAACATGGAGGTGAATCTTGGATCTCGGTCAGAAACAATAGATAGTGGTACTCCATGCAACCTTATCGCTTCCCTAATATATATCTATGCCAGTTGATCCAATGAGAAATCCTCCCGAATAGCAATGAAGTGTGAAGTCTTTGTAAGATGATCCACAACATCCCAGATTGCATTTTTGTCTTTGTATGTCCTTGTAAGTCTGGTGACAAAGTCCATGGGGATGTTCTCCCATTTTCATTCTGTTATGGGAAATGGTTGCATCATCCCCTTAGACTTATGCCACTCTGACTTCAGTTGCTGTCACACCAGGCACTTTGATGTATATTCAGCGATCTCTTTCTTCATATTATCCCACCAAATGTTTTCTTGGAGATCTTGATACACCTTTATGCTCCATAGGTGAATAGAGAAATTTGAACTATGTGCATCATCCAAAAGTTCCTTCTTCAGCTCTGGACTTTATGGATCACATAGTCTTTTCCCAAACCACACAGTTCCTTCTTCATCAACATTAAACTCCGAGGATCACCCTTTTTCGATAGCTTCCACTTTTTCTTGAATTCCCACATCATCCTTTTGAGCATCCTTTAACCATTCCAAAAGAGACGGTTGAGCAATCATTTGTGAAAGGATTGATGATGTTCCATTCTCTATGATTCCCATGTCCATATTCATCAAGTATAAGAAGATTGGATCCTTCTCAATTCTCATCATTGATAGAATCACTGGATCCTTTATACTTAGGGAATCTTCCTCCTTTTTCGCTTTCCCAGGGTAGTAATGTATTGAATAGTCATAATCCTTGATGAGATTTATCCATAATCTCTGGCGCATATTAATATCATTCTGTGTGAATATATATTTATGACTCTTATGGTGAGTATATATCTCACATTTCTCCACATAGAGATAATGCCGATAGATTTTCAAGGTAAAGAACACTGCTGCCAACTCCAGATCATGCATTGGATAGTTTCTCTCATGGAATTTCAACAACCTTGAGGCATAGGATATCACTTTATCATTCTGTATCAGCACACAACCTAAGCCCTTCTACGAAGAATCGCTGAAAACAACAAAAATTTCCCCACTTGTGGGTAAAGTGAGCACGAGCACAGTGATAAGCCTCTTTTTCAACTCCATGAAGCTTTCTTCGCATTCATCACTACAAGAAAATTTTACTCCCTTTCAAGTTAGCTTGGTAAGATGGTTGGAAAATCATGAGAAATATATCACAAATCTTCGATAATATCCAGCTAACCCAAAAAGGCTACGGATATCCATTACCGATGTTGGCCTCGGCCATCCCTCAATTGCATTTGTTTTGGAGGGATCTACAGATATCCCATTGCTTGTGATGATATGGCCCAAGAATGAGACCTCCTTTATCCAGAACTCACACTTTCTGTAGTTTTCATAGAGCTTATCCTTGTGAAAAGTCTCTAGTACAGTTCTTAAATACTCCTCATGATCCTCCTTGGTTTTAGAGTATTTTAAAATTTCATCTATAAAGACTACCAAATATTTGTCGAGGTAATCTCTAAAGACTCTATTCATTATGTACATGAATATTTATTGAGCATTAGTGAGTCCTAAAGGCATTAATATGAATTCATAGTTCCTGTATCTTGTGCGAAAAGTAGTCTTGGGGATATCTTCCTTCTTCACCCTTACGTGATAATATCACGATCGCAAGTCCACCTTGGAGAAGTATTGTGCTCCAGGTAGCTGATCGAACAAGTCATCAATTCATGGGAGAGGATACTTGTTCTTTATCGTGATTTTGTTAAGATCACAATAATCGATGCAAAGCCGCATTGACTCATCCTTTTTGACAAAGAGGACTGGTTCTCCCCATGGTGAAGCAATTGGGTGTATAAAACCTTTATCAAGATTATCTTGTAGTTGTTTCTTCAGTTCTTCAAGCTCTAGAACAACCATTCCATATGGAGTCTTGGATATCGGTAAATCCCCGGGTATAAGTTCAATTTAGAATTCAACATCTCTTCTAGGACGAAGACCAAGTAGTTCCTCGGGAAACAATTCAACGAATTCCCTCACAATAGGCATTTCTTCAGGGATGGTTTCTTCCTTGTACTCAATCATCTGAGCCAGATACGTGTGCTCATAAGGTAGTAATATCCATGATTGATATGATGGAGCTAAAGGAGATTCATCTTCCTTCTTACACTTGTAAATAATCACGGGTCTATTCTCCATATGGAGTGTGATTTCCCTCTCCCGACAATTTATGTTGGCTCTATATAAGGAAATCCAATCCATGCTAAGAATTGCATCAAATTCCACCAGAGGGAGTATGAAGAGGTTCACCGGGAAATTCAATCCACATATTATAATAGGGGAGGACTTATATTCATGGGATGAAATGATTTCCCCATTCTCCATACTCACCAATATCTTCACGTCCATGATTTGTGGTGGTGCTGTGATTGTTCTACTAAACTTTCGAGATATAAAAGAATGCATATAACCTAAATCAAAAAGTACATTATCTATTCTTGAATGAATAACTAGCGTACATATCAAAACTTCGTTGTCGGGGTTCACTTCGGCAGAAGTGATGGAAAAATCTCTTCCTTGATGCCTTGTAGGTTGTTGTTTTCCTCTGAAAACCCTTGCATTAGGGCACTGAATTGATAAATGACCCAGTTCTTTGCATTTGTAGCATTGAACAACGCGTTGAGGTTGGAAAGAAGCGTTCCTCTCCTCTATCGCAACCGCGGGTCTTTCTTTCGTACAGTTAACAGCTAGGTGCCCTTGTCTTCCAGACCTGAAGCATTTCCTCGTCCCCTTAAGGCAATTTCCAGGTTTATTCTTTCCACACTTTTGGCAAGTGGGGTGCTGGATCTTCTTAGCACCATTGGATTTATCCATCAGACCACCAGCATTGAAGTCCACCTTACGCTTCTTATCACCATGATACGCCTGTGATTCTCCAATCTCTATTTTGACCTTGAGGGCACATCGGACAATTTCCTCATAGCTGTCGAAGTCATGGATTGCTAATGCTTTCCGTAGGCTAGGCTTCAACCCACCAAAGAAGCGGTCAACTTTTCATTCTGGGGTAACATCAAAGCAGTAAGTGTATCATTCAAGCCTTGTGATGTTTTCCTCGTATGCTCCAATAGATTCTTCATCTTTTTTCTTGAGGGAAATGAAGTCCCTTTCCATCTTATGCCAGAGGGTGCGCTGAAAATATTTATCGAAAAACATCTTCCCGAAATCCTTCCATTCCAACGCCTCGATCTCCTCCTCTTGCTTCGTATTTTTGATCAATGTCTACCATTGATCAGTTTCACCCTCCATATGATAAGCCTCCAAGAGAACCTTCTCTTGTTCAGAACATTGAAGGATGTAGAAGATCTTTTCAATGGAGTTGATTCATTATACAGCGATCGTGGGATCAGGTGATCTACTAAACGTAGGAGGCCTTTGTCTCATGAAGCTCTCGATAGCGACTTGTTCTTTCTTGGGGGGGGGGGGGGGTTGAACGTTACTCTTGAACCATGTTTCTATTCAAAACTTGAGTTAGCTGAGAGAGAATTGTGACAAAGTTCGCGATTCCCGCTCCCATTGGATTGGGAATCTCATTAGTAAAGTCATCACACTAATCTTCACAACAGTTGTTAGCCCGAGTCCTCCTATTACCGACCATTGGCTGGAATAAAAGGAAAGTTACGGGTAACAAATAAAGGGTAATCCAAAGACAAAAGTTGCTGACTTATAAATAAACTTTCATTTCCTTAACTCACGAGTTTATAGGCTTCAATCTAGGCTTTTCATGATCTAATTTCTAACATATATTCTTAGGGGCATTTTTTAATTCCCTTAATAAGGGTTCATAATAAGATTGTGAATTTTTCAAAACATATCCCCTGAGAGTGTCGTAACTATGAGTGCAGCAAGGCCCGTTGTCATGCACCAGTTTCCGTTCGATTCTAGCTCAAAGCGGTGTTTTCGGGTTTTACCCTTAGGATACATCTGTGTCAGAGCTGCCTCTACCTGCTCGTATCCATACAGGGATGTATTTGCTTGATAAACCACTTACTCAGTACTTACCAAAATATAGGGATGTTTTTATTATACATAGTATTTTCTTCAAGGCTTTACTAGGGTTTTCTAATCATAATCCCAAAAATATCTAAACCTATCCTCTGATACCAACTATGACAACCCTGATTTTTATTACAAATTAAACACAATTTATTACATAAAACATCACTTGATACAACAAATAAGATTGAGAGGTTTAGTGTATTTAGGGTTTAGGATCATTACATAAAAACATGAAACATGAAATACAACATCTTTATTGAAAACTTCATTTACATGACCACTACATTCCTTCGTACTTAGCATTGCATGTGATAACATGAGGACATGCATAAGAAAAGGGTGAGATATAAATTTCAGTAAGGGAATACACATGGAATAACATGAGGAGTACAATACATGTTAGACATTAGGAATAAAATAGAAACATGAACATAAAGGCATGATAAATCATGATAATCATAACATGGAAATGTGGGAAAAACACATAACATGGAATTAGCCTGAGCCAAGGCTCATTGCACATTGAGCATGAGTAAATCTTCATTGCAAATGAAGCACAAGTAAACCCTCATTGCACTTGAATTATCATGAGACAACACTCATTGCACATGACGTATCATGATACTATACTTTACCCAATGCATTGGAGTGCTATAAGGGCACACCCTTCTTAAACATTTCATTTCATGCATAAGTGTGCCAGATAGATCATAAAACGTGGATTCATAAAACATAATAATTTATTCCACGATAATGGAATTTGTAATTAATACATGAAACTTTATAATCAATAAGTAAATGTGTATAAAGGTGTATACCCTTGATGTATAAATTGGTATGGTATTCACTACACAATCACATTGTCTTAGAAAATTGGTGCGATTTCGGCAGCGTAACGACGCGACATAAGAATTCATAAAAATGGATAATAAGAGAGAAATGGGGTAATAATTATATTTACATGTAATGGATAGTAATTAGTTCATATATATACATTTCCCAAAAATTTTAATCGAATTTATATTTATGATACAAAAGTATTTCTTGAATGTAAAAGAGGAGAGAGAAGTTCCTTTTGAAATTTCAGCATAGTAACGGGTGTACATGGGAGGAATTTAATGAGAGAGAAAGGGGTATCCAATTATTCAAAAATAAAGAGGGAAGTATGAGGGAGGTGAAAAACCATACTCAAACATTAATAATTGAAATTTAAAGGGAAAACAACTTAATGGAAATTGGACAAAAATGAGAAAGGAAGAAAAAAACCCTTACATGGAAGTGTGCTTCCAAAGGCTAGAGAGAGGCTTGTGAGAGGCTTCTTGGGAGCTTGGGGAACCTTCGGAGGATTATAGAGAGAGTAGCGAAGATGTTGGACGAACTCCAAAGGCTTTGAGTGAGGAGGAAGTGGGAGCTTGTGTGGGTTTATATAAGAAAGGTGAGGTAATTCATTATTATTTAGGTTTGGGTGCACTTACATTAAATTAATCCAAACCACAAACCATCCCACAGATTTTGCCTATGGTTTTTGGAAACGGGAAGAGGAAAAAAATATTTTATAATTCCAAAGTCCTAAATTCTTAAAATAACATGGTTTCTTATGTGGAGGTGAGTCACACTCCCATGGAAATTAATTTGAAAAGACAAGGTGTTTAATAAGTCTTGAGGGGTCCATTAATTCTTTGAAAAGTAAGTCAAACAATCCCAAAATTACATTATTTTAAAGTTAAAATATATATTGTTAGAACATAAAGATTATAGTATTTCGACATCTGGATTCTAATAATAACATTTATTTTATCTAAATAACTTTCTAAATATGTTAATTTTTACTTTTAAAATAAAAAATGACATTTATCGAAAATTCACGGGTTTTGACAGAAATGGCTTTCAAACCTTAATAAAAATATTAATTTCATTCATAAAATTATAAGATCATTTATATTTAATAAAAATTAATTTAATAATTATGATAACATTTTATTAAAATATTATTTAATTCAAAAATCCCTTAATTTAATAAAATAGAATTCTTAATTAAATAATAACTAAAAACGTTATTTGTACTTTAAAAACAATATAGAATGTATCAATAATGAAAAGTAAGTATATTCATTATTATATACAAAAAATAATGTACATGAACATAGTACTATTTATTTGTTACGTAGCCCCTTAAAACAGCCGCATAAGACCTAAGGGTAAGGTGTGTGATGGTGACAGACTCTTGGTGTGGCTGAGATAACATCGCTCGAGTGGTAATTTCTATCAACTTCCACTTCTCCCGTAGATGGTCCCGTTCGAGATTGACATTATGACGCTAATCTTGAGCTTGGTCAAGAAAGAATCCCAAGGATGCCACCTGTTTTTCGAGCTCTAACAAATGGGATTCATATGGGGTAATTCTACTAGATGAGGCCATCACTTCCTTTTTCTGTGTAAATTTGGATTTGTTAAAGCCCTGTATTTATACTAATCATGTGATCACTGTTCAACGGATATATTAGAAATGGTCAAAATTATTAACATAAAACCAAAGAAGTTGAAATTTTATATAAACATAAAGAGACTTTTAATTAGATCAATAGGGATTTCCATTAATTAAACTTTGGGTCATTACATTTCCCACACTTTACTTCTTCTGGAGGGTAGTTATAGCTATATTTTTAGGGAACATGTAAGAGAATGAGGACTCATTGTTGATGAATGTTTTCTCATTACCTCTCTATTTTATTTTGGGGTGACTTGGAGTTGACATTTTAAAAAAAAATTAGTATGGACATAGATTTATCTGTTGGTTTATCCAATTTGTCTTTGTTTTGTCTTTTGATTGATTCCACTTAGTACTGAAGTTGTACATCTTGTTTTTTATTATATTAAATACCTGTATTTTATCTCTGTTCTACGCCACTCCATAATGGGACAGATTGGGTGAATGGTATGGTTGTCTTAGGTATGTCTGTTATATCATATTAACATGGATATCATGTAGGGCAGTGTTATGAATTAAAACCATACTGTATTTTAGTTGTCGGATGATGCCCCATGGCTATTGCAGCCATCATGGGTTTTTACAAGGAAATTTGGTTCTCCTTTTCATAAATCAATATTATTTTAATTTATATATCATTTTAAATAACTAAAATGGATATACATGAAACAAAATTAATCAATAAATTATATTTTTTTACTATGGTTTTATATAAAACATATTTTTTCATAATGTTTAATAATATTAATTTACTAATATTATATATTTTTACTTATAAAATTATCCATAAAAGTTATTACTAACTTTAAAATTATTTCTATAAAATTTTTAGGGATTATTCATCAAATACCATTCCCAATAAATTATATAATTTCCTTCAATTTATCTCAAAATATCCATAATCATGGTAGACTCCCATAAAAGAAAACCTAAAAATGGGTGTTTTAGACATTGAAATTATGATTAATCCTAAAATTAGAAACCCATAATCGTATCCAAACTTATTATGTTAAAAAAGACACATATAATTATATATTTTTACCCAATCCAAATATTATTCATGACTCATATAACTGAAATAAAATTTTTAAATTAGTTCTAAAAATTTATTCATGAATCACAATAAATAAATAGTTTATCTCTTTTATTTCATCATAGAACCTTAATTGTTAGGGGTTATCCACTAACATATGTAATTGAATCAGATAATACCACTGTTCTCTTTATTTATGAAAATGAACTATTAATGGATCTGAAGGATGAGTTTATTTTTGTCCATCACACTCTTCATTTTACATAGAAAATATTTTATTTTGTCTATTCTGACTGACTAAAAATTGTTTTTTTATTATGAAAAAACTTTTGAGGAAAAATTGAGAAACCATAAAGGACTTAATTACATCAAAACTTCTCCACTTCACCACATCACCATTTCATAACTTAACCACTTCAACACTTCACCACTTCACCATAAAAACTGTACTTGGCTTCACATCCATTCAAGCATTAATACTTACAAACCTACACATATAGAGATGAAATCATCAAGATAAGAACGAGGTACAATGATGCAGGAAACACAAATATCATAAAATCTAGAAAAAACCAAAGAACGGGTCTCATTGAACGCGCACTGGTGCGATCGTCAACACCATCCCAAATCCACCAATCCAACGGCCGACTCCAGTTAGAGTTTTCCCAAACCCTCTAGTGACGTGAGATGAACCCAAAGAGGGCATCAACAATGGGAGATGAGGAAACCAGAAAGAGAAATACCACGCTCTCCAGAAGTCATGCCCAACTCTGTATATAACTGTGGTGCAACATCTATCCAAGAGACACACCATAGACCCTTTTCCAACAGCATTAATCCATCATGATTTCACCCAAAAATTATCACTAAGCACTTTAATACGTAGCCTCTACCAATACAGTAACCAGAGAAATCCTGATGCGCTCCTCAAAATCCAATCCACCAGTGTAGTACCACAGGCAAAGAAATCACAGAGAACAATAGCAGCCATCACCATATCCACAAAATCAACAACATGAAGAACGATAGAAAGAAGACACCGTAGATCACCATCACCATATCCAAAAATTCAATGCAGAAGAAAAATTGCAGAAAAACATAGCCATCCATACTTCCACGAAGGAAAAAACAATGCCGAATCACAAAATAGACCTGCTAGAAGGATTATAGGACCATCAGATGCCAGAAATCCCCCTCCCCTCCACGATACTCGGGGGCCAACACAACTCAGAACTTCGACCACCAAGGTACCTTTTCCACTGATTCCAGACCAAGATCCAACACTGAGAAGCCTTGTCACACCTGCCACGACACCTTCGCCTGCCACATCCAATGTTGACTCTAACAAGCCATCGACTGCTGAGACACACCAAAAATACCTCAACAGGTCTGGTGAATCCGGAAGGCCTCCCGTCTCGCGGCGCTAGGGTTCCTCCTCCGAATTTGGCATATTTGGTCAACCCTTTTGGATATGTTACTTCTTGGTACAAATATTATATAATGGCATCCACTGATATAATTTATAATGGGATGAACTTCTAAGAAAAACTTGATTATCTCTTCCATACAAAAAACATAATGTTTTTTTTTCAATATATATCATCAAATTAAATCATTGGGTTGCATCCCCTAATATTTGTTTTCCTAAATCATGTTCCCAAGTTTTTAACTAAACATAATTTCACAAGAATTATGTTGAAACAATCCTGAGTACCCTAGTGGTGGTGTCTGGTTTATTAAATTGAAATAATATAAACTGGATTTCATCTCGAAGGACCGAATAGTAGAGTACACTTGGTATACTAGATACAAGTTTGATTCCTATGTTAAATTTGAAACAAATAATATATAATATTATTCTATGAATAAAATATTACCATAATGAATATAATTTTAATTAATAATAGTATATTAGATGGAATTATTGGGAAAGGAAAAAATAAGGTTGATATTAAATTCTTAGTAAAGGTTATGAAATGCTGAAAGTATCATGAATAAATATTTAATAGTCAATATGGAAATGTAAATAACTGAACACAGATTCCATTTATTTAATACTTTTGATATCAAAATTGTATAATAGAAAATAAATATGGGAAGGAAAATGACTAACAAACATTCCATTTAATGAGATAATTTATAATTAAATTTATTGAGAGATAATATCGTTGTAAGACTGTCATGGATATTATTAACAGAATTATAAATAAAAGAAAATTCTCATTATTTTAAGTCTTGATCTCATTTATCATGATACCTATACCGTCAAGACGGTTCATAAAATAATTTAAAACAACTTATATAACCAATTTTAATTCTAGCATACCAATTTACGACATTAAAAAAATTGACGCATCGAGGGTCAATAAAATTCTAATACCCATTTATTAGTGATTTTCCAATGCTTTCCTCATATATTGATAATATGTTAAATTCATGAATATTGTTCCTTATCATAAAATATTCTTACTTAGTAATGAATATAGAATTATTAATATTCCCCCCATTAGTTATGTAAAATTCAATGTAAAACAATGTTAGTTACAAAATTAGATATAGTTTAAAAAATTAGCATATCCATGTTAAATAGTTTATAAATTTTGATGAAATTTAATGCCCAATAATCGAAGGAATGTGAATAACTCAGAGGAATGTTAATGACTACAAAATAAATAAATGAAGAAAAATTAAAAACTATATTATGTAATAAAAATCATAAACCATCCATATAAATATTAATGAAAATATGAAAAAAATACCTAGATTTGTAAAAATAAAATAATTTATTTATCATTGATAAATTTAAATACCATAAAAATATAATTAAATACATCCTTTTGTGAATTATCCATTTTCATTTTCCAAATATCCATTAAAAATAAATGTAAAAAATCATTTTGCAATTTATTTTTTTGATAATAAAATTTCCATATTATAATATTTTTTAATGAATTTGAGTGGTCATGATTTCTATAAATTCTATTTATGTTGTAAAAATTATTAAAAATATTCCTCCAACATTTTTAGAAAATTCCATGTATTCATTTTTATAAAAAATACATGTAGACTGATTTCAAAATATTTTATAAAAGATAATACTTGTCAAAAATTTATTTATCAAATCATTTTTAAGGGTTAAAAATATTTTCCAATTTTTTTTAGAAAAAATTGTTATATTATAAAACACATTTTTTTTACCAAAGATTGAAATGAATTCAGTTATTCTTGAAACATTTATGACTCAATTTATGTAATAGAAAGTGAGAAAATTGTACTATTAAATGAATAGTTTTTTAATAACATTTGGTTAAGTAACATAATCCATTTATTAAAACAAGACCAAATTATTTTCATAAATTTAAATTCACATATAAAAAATTCAAATTAAATACAGTTTTTTCAAAATACCCCTATAAAAATCATAACAATGAAGTGGAAATTTACCAATTAACCTATAATGTGCCTCAACTATAAATCAATATATAGAAATTGGGTATAAAACACAACGTATTCAGACTTCTATAAAAAAGTATCATTGAATATAAGATAAATAGAACATGTAATGTTACTCTATTAAATAAATTCTTTTATGAAAATAATTTCCACATGTTAATTTTCAAGTCAAATCGATATTGATTAAATATTTTGAATTGAATCATAACACTCAAGGAAGATTGATGTATTATAATATTACATGTCATAGGAGGATTATATACACCACTTAATATTAATTATCTGAATAACATTAAAATTTCTTTCAAAGAAGTGGAATTTAGATGAATTCTATAACCTCGTGCTTCCTTGCGATTGATCATTCTTTAACCTCTTATTTAGTGGTTTTAAAAAAATTATTAACTTATACATGAAGAATTTAAATATTTAAAATATTATATATTATCCTTTTATAATATCTCATCACCCTATTTTTAATAATAAATAATTATTTTAATTATTTTGGATTTTAATATCCATGTTTTTTAATTATTTATTTTCATGAATGATCAAGTACATTTGAATCTTATATAGTTCCATCATCACTAGAATCAAATAAAATATTTATCATAATTATTAATCAATTAAATTTTATGATAAATCATTAATGAAGGATTTGATAAATGAAGTAATTTAAAAACACGGAGAAGGTAAGTCATACATACGCATGTATAACATTACTATTTTCAATAATTTGAATTAAAACGATTTAAATAATATTTTAGCATTACATAATGATTATTCTATCATTAATATATTATTATTTCATAAAATATATTTCTCTATATCATTAATTTTTTGTGATGATGAAAATAAAGTAACATCACTTTTTGATGGTGGATGTCCACACGCACATGAACAATGTTATTATCTTTATATGAGTGAAAATTTAAGAGTGATATTGATATACTATTCTTTTATTATTAAAAATATATGTCATTAATATCATAATTACTTCATGTATATATAATAAATTAATTAAAATTCCATTTATTACATTCAATGTAATAAATTATTGAAAAATGAACCACATCACATCACAAGGTTGTAACCCTCTATAGAGACGATCAATATTATCATATCCACTAATGAATGGAAAGTAAAAAATTAATATATGATGTAATAACTATTGAGGCATTATTTTTCTAATCATAATATATATATATTATAAATCATTATAACCAATCATGTGAGTTTGTAATGGAAAAACCATGGAAATCAGTTTGCAAGGTGGTAGTCCACTGTACACCTGAATGATGATTTCATAGAACATTTGATGGTGGTGGGGATGTATGTAGGTAATGAAATTATCAAAAAAAAAATTATATTTTTTTATTTTCACAGATTTATATGAATTTAACGAGAGGAGGAATAATTAAAATAGAAACTCTCAATGAAGATCATTACCTCTTATTCAAGTATCCTCCTTTGGTTTTCACCTAAATCCTCAACATACTGGATTAATAAAAAAAATATGTCCTATAGGATTAGTTAATGGATGTGGAGTAGTTATTTTGGTTGGGTTTGTATGTTAATAAATAGTCTTAATTTTTGATGGGGAGAGGATTAGAGTGGCCTTTTATTGGCGAGGCAAGTTGCACACTTGTAAATTTTGAAACAAAAAAGGTAAACCAATGTTTTTCGAACAAATCAACGTTCAAAATGTAGTAATATAATGTATTATAGATGATAGGGTATAACTATTTCCACAAAATATATTTTAGATATAGGTACCAGTAATTCTAACCCTTATATATGAGTTTATCCTACAGTAAATTACTTTTAAACATAACAACAATTAATAAATTTTACAATTTCACTATTCATATTTGAAAATAATTTATTAATCCTTTATAGTTAATATTTATTATAATGATATCAGTTATGGAATATTTTTTTTTATTTTTTTCTTATAAGTGTGAACTTTTAATTTAATATTAATCCCACCGACATGAAGTAAAGGCTGGTTTTCAAATATTGAATTTTCAAATGTTTAAAATATTTTAATATCTAAATAAAATTAATTACTACATTGATAAAAATTGGATTAATATAAATTTATATGTTTTTTAAAAAATAATAATTTTAAAAAATTATTATATAATTTATCTTCATAATTGTTTTAAAATAAAAAGCAGTTTTCAATATAGATTCAGTATTTTTCCCTATTCGTAGAAAATAAATATATTTCAAAAATATCCTAGAACATCATTTAATTATAATATTGATATTATGATTAAAAAATGAATTATATTATATTGAATACATTTATTAAATTTTGTAAATATTAAAATTAAATTATGAGTTAAATTAACAACAACCGCCTATTTTTTAAAGTATACCTTTTCATAAATAATTTCTTTTAATATTTCAATTGATTATTATTTTTTTTCTAATAAATTGATAAACATAATTTTAATAATATAGTTATTAATATTAATTAACACTAATTTAAAAAGTACTTTATAGTCGTATAGTATATTGAGGTTCACTTCGACATGATTTTCAAGTTCCGTAAGCTATCTAAGCGATTAAATTAAATGAAAAATATATAATGTATTGTTTAAGCCCAGTGTTGAATGTCATGTATGAAATCTATTTAATTTTTATTAAATTATAAATTTTTAGTGTTTTATTCTCCCCACATTAACTAAATTGGGTCTTTACAACATAAACTATATATTTTTAAGAAAGGGTTTTGAATTTTAGAATTCTATTTATGAAAATCCCACATCATAAAATAGTTAATATAATATAATTTTAATAAAATTGATTGGAATTTTAAAAGTCATTTGAAATAAAAAATAACTATGATTCCATGTTTGTGAAAATTTTTTAGAATTAAAATATACTCAAATAGAATAAAATCATAAATAATATTAGAGAATGAAAAAATTCATTGACAAAAACAAATAAAATCATCAATAGAATGATAAAGATTGCAAAATCATAAATATATGAGGATTTAAAAGACCAGCAGATTCATCAGATATGAATTTAATAGGATAATTTTCTTGTTTCAATTTTCTTTTCCAAAACATCATGAATTAATTTACTATCTAATACTATATGAAAATATAAATACTTGAAACCTTTAAATTTCAAAATAACAATTTCATCCATGGGATGTTTTTCTATGAAAAAATAATTTATCACAAACTCTATGAAATGATGAGATTATTTTTTATTCTTAACAAACTACAGTTCACTATAAAGGAATCATAAGATCTAAAAAAGAGTGAAATATATTTTATGATATCTCTAACTAACTTTTAAAAATAATATGAATACAAAATGTTATATAATAAAATACATTAAAATGTAATCCAAAACTATAACACCACTGTTTGATCAATATTATTTATATATGAAATGATTTTACTAATTACATGTTAATCTGGATATCACATGGGCCATTGGCTGTCATTAATATTTTATCATACATTAGTTATGGGTTCAATCCCGAAGTTTCTTCTATATGTGACGGGTTTTCATCTAAAATTTTATTTGTTCTTTTTATAATAGTATATTAATATAATTCCTCTATCATTCTGAAAATATTTATGTTATAAAAACATTAAATAAAAATAATAATTATATAAACTTTTAACTAAGGTTTTCAATTATAATTATTTTTTTACAATGTCTATTAATGTTATTTGATTTTCATTACAATTTCATTAATTATTTTATTAACCCTAAAGATATATATATCATTAATGTTATGCATATAAATTATAAAGTAATTATTCCTCAAATAACATTTACACTTAAACATATACATTCAATTAATTTATCCCATAATATCTACAATGTTGGTATACTATAATCACATAAGACCTAAAAATATTATTCAAGACTTTTA
This sequence comes from Viscum album, assembly GCA_963277665.1. Lineage (NCBI taxonomy): Eukaryota > Viridiplantae > Streptophyta > Magnoliopsida > Santalales > Viscaceae > Viscum > Viscum album. The sequence continues at coordinate 427,384,741 of OY728134.1, forward strand.
TCATGAAATCAATCCTAAAATCACAAACCCAATATGATATCCATAAATATTAATTTAATGAATTGATATATTATTATTATTTTTAGAACAATCCATAAATGATTCACAATTCTTATAAAAAACACCATTGGAAAAATACAACTACAATTTAATTACCGAATACCGATACAAAAATATTTCATCTGTTTAATTTCATCATAGATATTTCCTTTGTCTAGGTGATTACCTATAATATTGGGAATTACTTTGAAAAATGCATCAAAAAAGGCACATCTTCTTGCACTAAGTCAAAATTGGGTCAATCCCAATACTCCATTCTTAGATCTATTACCCCTAGATACAGTTGTGATAAAACCATGTTTAACTATAGTACCTCGATAATGATATATATCTAGGAAATCCATATATTATAACCTTAACAAAAGATTAATATTTTCTTTTAAACATAACATCAAACACTATCATAGGGAAATTCTTCCCCATATATCATTTTATAAATCTACTTTTCAATGATTCTTTAAAGTTTACTGTTACACCAACTGTAAGAACCACTACACGTGTAGCATGGATGTGTTTTCTTTATTAAAATTTATTATTAAGTAATGATTCTTATCCTAAATTATTAAATAGTTTAGTAAAATTGTTCAATAATATACATTCACGAATCCTAATTAACATAGGAAAACAAAAATTACGGTATAATTGTTTTAGGTAAACGATTATTCCATATAGTATATCATTGAACATCAATCACTATACAAATAAAATATTAATAGGTAAAGAAAACAATATATGGGTGTGGTAAAAAGCCTGGTAAGGGTTAAGTATAACAGCTGATATCATAAATAAATAATGAATTATAAATACAGAATGGAAAATAACTGAATAAACATTCCATTTGATTAATAACATGGATATCACAATTATATAATGAATAATAAATATGTAAGGGAAATTAATTGAAAAGAAATTTCATTTAATCAATAAACTAAGAGTGAAATTACTATATATATAATATAATTACAAAATATCACGAATAATAATAACTGAATTATTTATAAAGAAAATTATTAATTATTTTATTTCTTGATCTCAGCCATCATGATACCTCAAACATTAACATCTTTCAAAATGTGGTTTGAAATAATAGTTAGAAACCCATTTAATTCAGATTACTGATTTGAATCATGATATTATTGCTGAATAATAGAAATATATAATTTTTGTCCCCAACATTACTATTATTCCTACGTATACCTCTTATATCGAATAATAGGTTTAATTCAGCAATATTGTTCATTATCATCAAATTTTGGAATTGTGTAAATAATATAGATTTATCACTATTTAATCCATCAATAAAATTTCATTAAATTTAAAACACTATTTTTATAGATAAATATAATTTAATATATAATAATATCCATTATAGATTATATCGATATATATAAGAAATTTCAAGTCTAACTATGATTGAAATATGAATACCTCAAGTGATATTTAATGAAGAAAAAAATGAATAATGGAATTAAATTTCAATAATATCCTTATTCAAAATAATAAGAAACCATACAAATTAAGTATATGTTTGGTATCAATCAAATATATCCCATGTGAAGTATATAAAAAATAAAATAATTTAGTTGTAGATGGATATAAATAACATAAAATGACGTTTTAAAGCTATAATTGAGGAAAATAATTGTTTCATTTTATAAGAAACATTTGGAAGTAAATTTTCACCTACAATTTAGAAAAAAAATTTAATTTAAAATATTCTATGAAATATATATATTATGTTGTAAATCATTTAAGTGTTCATGATATATGGGAATTCCATTCATGTTATTCATGCTAAAAAACGATACCTTCCATTTTCTGAGAAAATGACTATCCTTAAATGTTTAAAAAAACATGAATATTACTTTAAAAAAATTTATATAAAAAATGTGTAAAAAATATTTATTAAATCACATGTAAAATTTATTAAATAATTTTAATACTTTTATTAGATAACAAGGTTTTGAGGTAATTTTTTTCGACTAGAGAGATAAATGAATTATTATTTTCTTAAGAAAAATTTATCACTTATTATAAGAAAAACTAATGGGAAATAACATAGTTACAAAAAAATGATAATTAATAATAAGAGTAGATGAACATGAAATTGTTTATTAAAAAATTAAAAAAAACAGTTCCCATAAATATAAATTCAATTATAAAATTCATGATTGAAATGTGATTTTCATGTAAACCCTTACAATTAACATGATGTTGAAGTGAAAATAATTTATTGAGTTTATTGTGTGTATCAAATTTCAATCCATAAAAAACATGTTCATAAAAAAATTAATGTATTCAATTTTCTATACACACATAATAATAGAATATCAATGTCATAAAAAATGTAGTCATACCCAATGAATGAAATCGGGTTGTTAAATTCATTTCCACTTGTTAATATTCATTTCATATCCCCTTGGATGAAATACTTAAAATTGAAACGTAAAAAGGCATAAATATTAAATTTTTCATGATATTAATTATTGAAGTGGTATTATACAAACAATACAAACTAAATATTTTTCATTACATTATAATAAGACTTGATGAATTGTAATTGAGACAAATCCCTTTACCTTATGCATCCTTTCAGTTGAACGTAATTTAACCACATTTATTGTGTTTTATCTTTTTATTCACTTCTAGTAAAACAATATAAATATTTATAATATCATAAAATATCATTTCAAAAATTCTTATCAATTTTTAGACAGTAATAATTCATTGTTTTCACTTTTTTAAGTCTTAATTACCTTGTTTTTAATTCATTATTTTTTAGTAATGTTGTAGTTTTATGAATATTACACAGTTTTATATTAATAAATATTACAAAAATGAACTAAATATAATATTTATACAACAATTATACTTTTAAGACCAGTAATGAAGAATGGTTTTGAGAAATTATGTATGTTACAATATTAGAGAAGATATATTGCACATTTGTATGCGTAATATTTGTTTTAACATATTTGAAGCCACAATAACCAATCCATTGCTGAAATCATATACAATACATTTCAAGAATTTATACTGATTATTGGGACCCTATTTTTTACCATCAAAACAATGAAATATCAAATAGATAAATATGATAATTTAAATTCTCATGGACCATCTAGGTTTAGAGTCTAAATGAATTAATACAAAATCCTTCATAAATAATATAAATCTTAATAAATGATAACTTATCCTACTGAATTTTTCTTTTGTCTCTTCTTCGATGGCTTCATATAGAACCCTTGGATGCTTTATCCCCTGCTCTTGGCTCACGTTCCTCTGTTTCTCCCCAAGTCTGACCTAGAGTAGAGGTAACAATGAGGCCTTTGGGATGTGTGTTTAGGTGGCCTTTGTTCTTGGTGTGAGTCTTTCAATATTGGAGACTTTCATTGTTTGCATTGGCTTCACTCATGGTGATTATTCTGGTCTATCAGATTTGTTCAGTGTTTTGATGGGCGATGTTCATTTTTGGTTTTGGTCATGGCTGTTTCCGATCTACGATGGTGACAAGCTATTTTTTTGTGGAGATTTAATTTTTGGTGGCGAGCTATTTTTTGGTGGTGCTGGGATATTTTTGGCTTCTCTGTGTAGGTGGTTTGGATTATGGTGGCAACATGACTGTGGCGTTGTTTTGAATTTTGAAATTTGCATCTTCCTACTTTCATTTCGGTTCCCGCTGGTGTTGTCTTTTTAAAAAATCAATAAAAATAGAATGTATGATGATGATAAATTCTCCTACATTTCCATGATTTTATTATTACACATATGTCATTTTCATCATTTATATTAATATCCCTTAAAAATAGAATATCGTCAATCAGAGTATTTATATCCTTGTGGAAAAGGAAGCATTAGAAGGATGATCTCAAATACTCTATAATGTTAAAAATAATCATTAATAATTAATATCGAACAATGAGAATACTAAGGGAATATATGTACAAAGACATAATAAGAGTTATTGAGATAATTGTAAAATTTCCCATACCCATTATAATATAAATCATAATTGGTGAAACCTGGATAGTGGAATAAAGAAAGGAAATATTCAAAAGAATAAATATTCACAAGCCATGTGAGATCAGGCGTGATAAAAAGAAAATATTATAATCCCTCAGTATGAAAAGATTACATGTGGTGGTATTTGGGAAAATCATTATCATTGACTACATATATATCCCAATAATTAGAATAACCATATAAACAACGTATAATATAATCTTTTTGTGAACATAATCATAACCCAATTTATTAGAACTACATCTAGACACACCTATCAAGTAAACTATAATGTGATCATTCGACAATATATAGGCCTCCCAATCATATACGTTTTAATAGGATCAACCCACAATATTCGGGCCACCCCATAATATAAGTTGTAACTGGATCACCCTATGCTAGTTGGACCACTCCATCATATAATCTGAAAGAGTTTCACCCAGCTCTATCTAGGTTTACCCATTATATATGTAATTAATAAAATCCAAAACATGATTAATGTACATTGAAGTCAAATAAAAAATAAATATTTCTTTTATATCATGATTAACCAATAGACAAGAAATGTGATCTATAACAATCTCTTCAACACATGGTCAAACATATAAAATGAAATTGTTTAAATAATAATCACTATGAAACCCAAATAACCCTTTCAATAGAAACATGATTCACAACCAACATAATTAAAACATTAAAAATAAATGGGTTCTATAAAAATCTCTTTAAAATAATCTTAATCAATCTAGAGAAATAAGGAGGATGGTATCATTAAAAAATATCAACATTTTGTCATATGTAATAACAATGGTTTTTGATTTTTATGAATGGAACTACAATTAAATGTTTCTTAAATACATTCTTGGGGAATATTTCATTTTCATTTTGAAAATAAATTTTTTAAAAAATTAATTTTGAAAATCCTTTTCATTAAAAATAATTAAAAAAATATGAATTTCCATAATTAAAAGAAAAAATTCTTTAAAAATAATCTTTTAAACAAAATTAGGATGCATAAATGTAATTATTTTCATCTCTATATGTAATTCAATACATGACATAAAGAGCATTCATTCTAAAAAGTAAAACATTTAGAAAAATCTTTTTATGGAATGAGATAAGTATATTCATTTGAAAGAAATTTAAAAAATTTAAAAAGTGTTAACATTTATTTACTAAATAATATTTAAAAGGGAAAACCCATTTATTAATTTTTTCTAGAAAAACATGGTTTTGAAAGAAAATTGTTTTCTGGTCGAAGAGAAAAATTAATCCATATTTTATTAAATGAAAAGTTTGAATTATTTTATGTAAAAATAACTTGAAAATTGTAAAATTACAAGAAAATTTCTTGTACAACTGTAAGATAATATGACTCATAATAATTATAAGATTTTTTATTGGATACTTAATGTTACACAATCTCTATAATGATGTGATTGTTACAAAAGACTCTTACGCCTTTTATTACATTGAAACAAACTTCCCATGAAATGATATCATTAAATGAGACAAATAATATCATGAGAAAAATAATATTCATGATATAACATGAAGAAGGCTCATTATATACCACTCAAAAAGGATTACTAGTGTATAACATAACATATTTATCAATAATAGAAAATTGAGTCCAAAATCCTTTACATCTTTAGTAAATAGAAACCATTAACCCCTTAAAAGAAAAATCCTAAAATGGATTTGTAAATACACATAAAATTTATCTAATAAATTATATATTTTTTGTTAATGGGATGTTTATAAACCACAAAACAAATATAAGTTGTGAGTATGGAATATAACTGATAGAAATAAAAGTTAGAAAATAAAACTATTTCCTATTGCTTCATTTTGGTAAAATGTGATTTAGACTCTTGAATAATGTGTTTAAACAATATATCAACTTATTAAATAGAAATCATAATAGTTATAATATCATATATGATATTATAATAATATCTCATCTGTTGTTCAATAAGAATATTTTCTTATTTTCATTGATTTAGGAGTCAATTGACTTACTTTCTAATTAATTATTTGTTATGATAGAACTAGTTCTGGTAAATATAATATACTTGTGTCAAATCAAAAATAAAAATTATGAAATAATTATCAGAAAAATTCATATATTATTCCATTAAATAAAATCATTATAGATGGTTAAGAAAATTTAATTGTCATTATAGTCAGGGATACAACACTTTTTATGTACGCATGAGAAACATTTATATTTTTAAATGATCAATAAGTTAATAAGGCATGTAATATTTTATCATTAAATATATATATAAATATGTACTACTTTTGATATTATTTAATTATATATACATATAAATCAACATAGTGTGGCTTAGTGATAAAAGGAGAGTCTGTTCGCTTCATGAAGGTGGTGGTGCACATATATAAGGATAATGCCATCATTTTTTAATTTATTGAAAATGCAAGAAGATAAAATAGAAATTATTTTCATAGAATTAAAAATATTTCCCTAATAACAAAATTATATCATTAATATAACACATATTCATTTTATTTACTGTTGTTACTTTCTATCAAACATCTTAACAGATAATGAATCACATTGATTACAGAGGGGGTAGTCTATCGCACAGACAAAAAAGATATTTAATTCATTATGTAATGGAAATTAAAAAATTATATAATTACTTAAATGATATTATTATATTATAAATAATATATATATACTATTGAGAAATCACCACCCAGACTTTGAGAGGTGTTAATGGAAAAACAAAGGGAAATGGTTGATGACGTGGTAATGTGTCGTATACATGAATGATGATATTTTAACCCATTTTATGTAATTGGAGATGATTTATGTTAATAAAAATATTATAATAACATCCCATTATATGAAGATATTGATATTTATATATGATCATGGAATAATAATACATGAATGAGGTAGAGAAGTAAATAATATAAAGGCAGTCATTGATAAACAATGCCTCTTCTTCAAGTATCCAAATAAGGATTACACTAAATCCATCATGGGATGAATTTATGTAATGAAAAAAACTTTTATTAATAAAAATTCATCTTTATATAATTAAATATCTAATTATGTTAAATTTTTATATAAAACATATGCACTTATTTGGTTTTAGGTATTTTTATTTTAAAATACCATTAAGTATTTTTACCATTTCTAATATAGTTTTTGAAAACTGATCACACGATTAGTATAAATATAGGGCAATAAAAAATCAAATTTAATCAGAAAAATGAAGTGATGGCCTCATATAGTGTAATTTCTCCGTACGAAGCCCATTTGTCAGATATTACAAAGGATGTGGCGTCACTAGGCTTTTCTCTTGGCCAAACCCAAACTAAGCTTTAACACATTAAGCTTCAAAGGAACCATCTATGGGAGAAGTGGTATTTAATAGAGATAACCACATGTGTTATGTTATTCAAGCCCCCCTAAGAGACTTTCATGATAACACACCTTAACCTTTGGTCCTATGCATGTGTTATAAGGTGTTAGGTAACAAGACCCTATCACCATGATTATGTGCATTAATTTTGGTTTAAATAATATACATTCATTTTATTATTATTTCGTTGTAAACCTTTTTAATGAAAAAATAGAATATATAGAAAATATTAAATTAAGAAATTTTTTTATGAATTAATAAATTTTTAAAATAAATAATATTTTTAAAATATTACTAAATTAATTTTATTAAATTTAAATTATTGTATAATTTTTATCAATATAATTGTAATTTATATTTTGGTTTGAAATCTATTTTTTTCAAGACCCTTAAATTTTTGATATATGTTAGTTTTTATTTTAAAAATTAAAAATTCAAATACATAGAAACTTATTTAGATAAAATTAATATTATTTTTGGAATCAGGACATCAAAATTATCTAGCAATGAATTTTTCATAATTTTCTAAGACGGTTCAATTTTAGGGAAAAAATTTAATACCCTTTAAATATAATTTTTTATGACATAATAATGACCCAATATTTATGTAATAAAAAACTATAAAAGTTATTTTTTGCTAATTTATGTTTTAAATTAAAAAAATTTGATTTTATATTTGATTTATTAATTTTATGGTTCCTTAGTGGACCCTCCAAGACTTATAAAACATTTTAACTTTTTAAAATTATTTCCTTGAGAGTGTAACTCACCTCAACATAAGCAAGACTAATATTTCAAAATTTTCTTCCATTTTCCTTATAAACTATTTTTTTCCACTCCCCTTTTGAAAACCCATTGTAAAACCATTGGTTGGATTGTGGTTTTGATTAGTTTAATGATTTTTTCCAAAATCTAAATAATATAGAATTATCTCACTTTTCCTAAATAATCCCACTCAAGATCTAACTTTTTTTCACTCAAAACCCTTGGATCACATCCCTACCCTTCCCTAATATATAAAACATCCTCCCAAGGCACCCTAATATTCAATGAAGCCTCTCTCAAGCCCATACCAAGCCTTTGAGATAACATTTCCATGTAAGGGATTTCTTCCTCTCGAATATTTTTTGCAAGTTTCTTCATGTTCTTATACCCTTGTATTTTCAATTAAAAATGTTGTGGTATGATTTATCACCTACCCTATACTTATATCCCTACATTTTAAAGAATATAGACACCTTACTTTCTCATTAATTCCTCCTATATACACTCATTACCATGTCGAAATTCCGTAAGGGATTTCTCTCTCCTCATTTGTATTCAAGAAATTATTTTGTAACATGAATCTTAATTCATTTACAAATTTTGGGACACGTATCTATATAACCAATTAATTTACATTTCTTATACATATGTTGTGACACCCCTTACTCTCTCATCAATCATTTTTTCGAATTATTATGTCACACCGTTATGCTTCTGAAATTTCACTGTGATTGTTCAAGAAAAAGTCATTCTGTTTTGAATATCATGCCCATTTCTATATCAAGGGTATTCAACTCTATGCACATTTACATATTGATTATATAGTTTCATGTATAAATTAAACATTCCTTTATCATGAATTAAATGATGATTTGTAATTAATCTATGATGTATGATTTATGTGGGACACTTATGCATGAAATGAAATGATTAAGAAGGGTGAACATTTATAACACTCCAATGAACTGTGTAAAGGTTAGTATCATGATACTTCAAGTGAAATTAGGGTTTACTTCTGATAATTAATGTGAAATTAGGGTTCACTCATGCTAATTCAAGTTTAATGAAGGGTTACTCATGATCTGTGTGCAATGAGCCTTGGCTCATGAATATATCATGTTAAATGTTGTTTCCACATTTCCATGTTGTGATAATAATTCTATATCAGGCCTTTATGTTCATGTTTCTGTTATTATCCATTGATATTCCTACTAATAAACATGTAATTTCTTTATCATGTTTTTCCTTGTTTACTCCCTTACTGAGCTTTGAATAACACCCTTTTTTACGCATTTCCTTAGGTAATACTATGCAATGCTAAGTAAAAGGAATGCGTGTGGTCATGTAAAAGACATTTTCAATAAAGATATGTATTTCATGTCTTATGTTTTTATGTAATGTTATTAATCTCAAAATATGCTATAACTATTTATCTTCTATGTTTTATCAAGTTAATATTTTATCGAATAAATTATCTTTATGTGTGAAATAAAGAGATGGGTTGTTATAGTTGGTATCTGAGGGTAGTTTAGTTATTTTTGGGATTAGGATTAAAAACCCTAGTGAAAGGCTTAGGGATAAGACTACATATAATAGAAACATCCCTAAATTTAGGGTAGTATTTAGTTAGTGGTTTATCATGAAAATCCATCCCTGTTTGGATACGAGTAGGTAGAGGAGGCTCTGGCAGAGATATATCTCGGGGTAAAACCTGAAAACACCACTTTGAGCTATAGTGAAACGTGAATGGGTGCCTGATAAGGGGCCCTTCTACACTCTTGGTTACAAAACCTCAAAGGGATATACTTCTTTAATTTCATAGTCTTAGTATGAATCATTATTAAAGATATTAATAAAATCCCATGAGAATATATGTCGATAATTAGATCATGGATAATAAATATTGAATCCTATAAATTCATATGTTAAATATAAAAAAGTAATTTATAAGTTATACCTTTTTGTACTTGGACCTCCCTTTTATATTTTACCCCTATCTATCCTTTTATTTCATCTAATTTATTGTAAGAGGAAGAATTTGGATAAAAACCGATGCAAATATTAATATGATAACTGTTTGATTGAGATGCCCAATCCGATAAGAGCAGGGATTAAAAGAATTTCATGATACTCCCTCAGTTATCTCTAGTTTTGAATTGAAACATGGGTCAAGAGGAACGTTCACCCTTAATAAATAATAGGTTGAAATCGATAGCTTCATGTGATAAAGTACTCCTAATTTTAATGGATCATCCAATACCTCAATTACCAAACAATGTATTAACTCCACTGAAAAGATGTAGTCCATCCTTTAATGTTCCAAATAAGAGAAGGTTCTTTTGGAAAATTATCTTATGGAGGGTGAAGTTGATCAATAGTAGAAATTAATCAAAAATACAAAGCATGATGAAGAGATCGAGCTATTAGAATAAAAGGATTTCTGAAAAATGTTTTTAAGAAAATATTTTCCTCGCACCCCCTGACATAAGATGGAAAGGGACATCCTTTCCCTCAAGAAAAAAGATAACGAATCCATCAGATCATATGGGAAAAAATTCAAAAGGATTTCATTATATGTCTCTGGCTTTGTCGTTATCCCTGAGTGCAAGGTTGGACACATCTTTGGTGTGCTAAAACCTAGCCTATCGAATTCCATAGTGATCCATGACTTCAAAAGTTATGAGGAAATTGTTTGACATGATATCATGGTCGAATGGTGATTGGTAAATAATAGGGGTATCTTGGTGATAAGAAACATATGGTGGACTTTATTTCATGTGGTCTACTGGATAAATCCTATGGTGATAAGAAAATAGAGCACCCCACTTGCCAATGTTGTTAAAAAAGGACAATTGAAGTTTCCTAAAGGGGACATGGAAATTTTTTAGGTGCAGAAGAGAAGGGAACCATTCCATTAACTACCGAATAGAAAAACCCATGGCTTCGACAGAGGAGAGGAACACTCCTTTCAACTCTCAACACATTTTTTATTTCTTCAACTGAAAAAAAACAGTCACTTTTCAAACTAGTTACCTAAGATAAGGGTTTTTTGAGGCAACCAATGACCTCCATGGAAAGAAGAGTGAGATTCTTGATACACTACTCTTGATGCGAAACCTTAAAAAAAAGTTGTGACATTTATGATAGTTATTCAGTCATGAATAGTGAATGCACATTTTTTTCTGGTTCTACATATTCTTCTATATCCCAGAAGTTTATTAGACCAATCCCAACACCACCAAAAATCATGGAAGTAATGATGTCGGTGAGATTGGAAAATGCGGAATTCATTACAACCCATGAATATAACTCCTCCTATATCACTATTTGTGGGTTTAACTTATTCAAGATCCTCGTCATAATCCCTCTGGTTGAATTTAATTTAAATATTTTCATGGATTGGATTTTTGTATATTGAGACAACATAAATTGTTGTGAGAGGAATATCACTCTCTTATATGGAGAATCGACCCCTGATTCTGTACAAGGGAAACAAGATGGATGAATCTTCTATAGTACCATCATCTGAAGTGTGGATATTATTGACATATGAGAATATGTATATTTTGCAGATGATTGAGTCGAAGGAAGTACCCATCCATTAATACATGCCTATTTTGAGAGAATTCACTAAAGTGTTTCCCTGGGAATGTCCTTGTCTTACTCCTAGAAGAGATGTTGAATTCTAAATTGATCTTATATCTGGGGAGTTTCCCATATCAAAGACTCCATATAAAATGGATATTGTAGTGCTTTATGAAATGAAGATACAACTACATGAGAATTTAGATAAAGCATTTATACACCCAAGTGCTTCACAATTGGGGGACCCAGTCCCCTTCATCAAGAAGAAGAATGGTTCAATGTACCATTGAATAGATTATCCTATGATCAACAAAATCACGATAAAGAACAATTATCCTCCTCTAAAATTTGATGACTTGTTTGATTTGATAAATTGAGAATAATACTTATCTAAGGTGGATTTGGGGTTGGGATATTACCAGGTAAGGTTAAAGAAGGTGAATATCCCCAAGATTGCTTTTCTTACAAGATACGGGCATAATGAATTCATAGTAATGCCTTTAAGACTCACTAATTCTCTATAAATCATCATGGACATGATAAATAGAGTTTTTAGAGATTACATCGACATATTTTTTGTATTCTTTATAGATGATATTATAATATACTCCAAAACCAAGGAGGAGAATGAGGAGAATCTAAGAACTGTACTAGAGACCTTGAGAAAGGAGAATCTATATGAATAGTACAACAATTGTGAGTTCTGGTTGAAGGAGGTCTCATTCTTGGGTCATATCATAAAAAGAACAGGGATATCTGTGGATCCCTATAAGATAGCATAAATTGAGAAATGGAAGAGGCCAAAATCTATGAAAAATATTCATAGATTCCTAGGGTTAGATGGATATTATCGCCGATTTGTGAGAAATTTCTCATGATTGTCCAACTATCATACCAAACTAACTCGGAAGAGAGTAATGTTTTCTTAGAGTGATGAATGAAAATATAGATTCACGGAGTTGAAAAATATGCTTATAAATGCATCCCTCCTCACACTACCCACATGTTTAGAACATTTTGTGGTATTCAGTGATGGTTTGAAGAATTACATGGTCGGTTTGATGATGAAAAATAAAAAATTCATTCTCTATGCTTCAAGGAAATTAAAATTTCATGATCAAAATTATCCATAACTTGATCTTGAGTTAGATGTATTAATATTCGATTTAAAAATTTGGAATAATTATCTATCTGGAGGGATGTTTGAAATATATACAGATCAAAAAAGCCACAAATATATATTCTCAAAGAAAAAGATGAATAAGAAACAAAAAAGATGGTTAGATTTGATCGAAGACTATGAATTATTAATCAATTACCACCCAAGGAAATCGAACAAGGTGAAAGATTCTCTAAGTATAAAGGACCCAACAATCCTATCATTTACGATAATTAGAAAGGATCCAATCTTATTAGATTTTATGAACATGAACATGATAATTATAAACAATGGAACATCATCAATACTTTCACAAATTATTGCACAACTATATATTTTGGAAAGGCTAAAGTATGCTCCAAAATATATTGTTGGAATTCACAAGAACGTGGAAACTATCAGAAAAGGGAAATCCTCAATGATTATTACTAATGAAGAAGGAATTGTGATATTTGGGTCATGAATATGTGTTCCATAAAATACGGAGTTAAAGAAAGAACTTTTGGTTGATGCACATAGTTTGAATTTCTCTATTCATCCAGGAAACACAAAGATGTATCTAGATCTCTGTGATCCTTATTGGTGAGATAACATGAAGAAATAGATCATTCAGTGTACATCAAAGTGCCTGGTATGTTAGCACGTGATGGACGAGATCCAGGAGACTAAGGTATGATACAACCATTACCCATACCATCATTGAAATGGGAGATCATCACCATTTAATTTGTCACCAGAGTTCCAAAGAAATCCAAAAGAAAACAATTCTATTTTGATTATTGTGATCGTCTTACAAAGACTGGGCAGTTCATTGAAATTTGAGAGGATTTCTCATTGGATAAAATTTCATGGATATATATCGGAGAAGTGGTAACGATCCATGTATTACCACTATATGTTGTATCTGATCGACATCTAAGATTGACCTTTATGTTCTAGAAGATTCTTCAACATGCTCTAAATACTGAGATGAACATCAATATAGATTATCAACTTCAATCTAATGGGAAATCTGAGCAGACTATCCAAAACATTTAGGACATGTTGAGAGTATGCTGAATGGACTTCAGAGGTATATGGGATCAAAATATTCTTATGATTGAGTTCTCATACAATTATAGTTCCCACTCAAGAATCCAAATGGATCTTTATGAATCCTCGTATGGGAAGAGGTTCCAAACACTGACATGTTGGGATGAAGTTGGGGAATGAAAACTACTAGGTCCAGCAATGGTAAATGAAATGAGGGATAAGTTTAAGACCATCCTATATCACATTAATGATTCTTAGAGTCAAAAAAATATCTATGCTGATAATAATTGATGAGACCTAGTTTTTGATGTTGGTGATATGGTATTCCTCTGCATATTGCCATGTAAGACAGTTATAAGATATTAGAAGAAGGGAAATATTAGTGTAATGTACATCAACCCTTTTGAGATCCTTGACCGCATTAAATTAGTGGCCTATCAAGTAGAACTGCAACCTATCCTATCTAAAGTACATGATGTATTCCATGTATCACTCTTGAGGAATTAAATACACGACCCATCGAATTTACTCAATCCAGAGGTGGTACCATTGCAGAATGACCTCTCCTATGAAGAGAAGTCGATGATGATCATATATCGTAGGGAAGAAGTTCTACAAAGTAAGACAATTCCCCTCATCAATATCTAATGGAGAAACCAAAAGTTTGAAGAAAGAACTTGGGGATAAGTGGAAGTTATAATGAAGAGTTACCCTCATATATTTTAGTATGTGAAAGGGAATCTTTGAGGGAAAATTTTCATAAGGGGGGATGATTATAACGAACAAAAGTTTTATTTATGAAAATTCCTCTTGATATAATGCAATTACTTATTACATTAAATGGTTATATAAAACATATGAACTTCTTTGGTTTTATGATTTTTTTGTTTTTAAAATAACGTTTATAATTTTTATCATTTCTAATATTGTCATTGAACAACGATCACAGAATTAGTATAAATATAAGACTTTAAAAATTCCAATTTACTCAGAAAAAGGATGTGATGGCCTCATCCAGTAGATTTTTTCCATACGATTACCATTTAACTGATATTGAAAAGGATGTTCCGTCACTGGGCTTTTCTTTTGACCAAGCCCAAGATGAGCTTCAAAATGTTATGCTTGAACAAAACTACCTATGTTAAAAGTGGAAGTTAATAGAGATATCTTATCTGAGCCACCCCAAGAGTCTGTCACCATCCCACACCTTACCCTTTGGTCTTATGTGGGTGTTATAAGTGGTTATGTAACAAGACCCTATCACTATTATTATCTACATTATTTTTTCATAAAGAATATACATTCATTTTATTATTTTTCATTGTAAAATGGATTTAAAACATAAATTGTATTTTTAGTTAATATTCAATTGAGAAACATATTTTTATGAATTAATGGATTTGTAAAATAAATAATACATTAATATTATTACTAAATTACTTTTTATTAAATACAAATAATTGTATATTTTTTATGAATAAAATTTTAATTTTTATTATGTTTTGAAAGCTGATTTTGTCAGAACACATGAATTTTTGATAAATATAGGATTTTATTTTACAAGAAAAAATTCATTTATTAATAAAAAAAATTAGATAAATTGAATATTCTTATAATCCAGACATCAAAATCATCTAAAAGTTAGTTTTTCATAATTTTCTAAGATACTCGATTTTTTGGATAAAAATTAAATGTTGTTTAAATATATAATTTGTTTCATGAAATCATAATGAACCAATAGCGATTTCATAAAATAATATAAATCTTATTTTTGACCAATATTTGTTTCACCTTAAAAAATTTTTATTTTATATTTTTTTGGTTTATTTTAAGGTTCCTTAGTTGACCCTCCAAGACTTATAAAACATTTTAAAATTTTAAAATGACTTTATTGAGAGTGTGGCTGACCTCCAAACAAGAAAGCCTATTATTTAAATAGGTTTGGCTACTAGCCTTATAAAATAATGTTTTCTATTACACTTTTGAAAAATGCATGGGAAAAAACCATAGGTTGGTTTGTGTCTTTGACTAGTTTAATGCGTAGCCTCTAAAATATAAATAATAAAGAATCCCCTATATTTTCCAATATAAAACCAACCAATATCCCACTTCTCATCACTCAAAACCCTTCGATCACATCCCTAACATGCACCTATCCCTCTAAAATCCTCCCAACACACCCCAATTGTCACACCCTGACTTGACAGATTTATTAATTTTTAATTACTTTAACAATTATTTTATGTTTCTAACAAGTTTTTTCCACCATTGCATGGTAATCCTACACGGGTAAGAGTAACTACATGCTGCCCTCATGGAAGCCCTTGTGCGTCAGATTTATGACACGTGACTCACGATCTATTTATAGAACCATGCGGCAAGCACGCGACTTGACCCTGCAAGCAGGTGGTACTGGGTTGTACGGTTCAAGCACAGTTTTCTCAACCGTGCATCAGACTACGGGCGATCAATGCAACTTCCTCAGTTTTCGAAATAAATAAATAAATAAATTAAATAAATTATATTCAATTAAATTAAACATAATTTTATAAAATGTTTAATAATAATAATAACAATAATATGATTTTAAATAATAATATTGTTATTATTATTATTATAATTGTTATTATTATTATTATTATTGTTATTATTATTATTATTATTATTATTATTATTCTCTTGTTATTATTATTATTATTATTATTATTATCAAATGAAAAAATATCAAAACCCAATTTCCCATCACCCCTTCCTCATTTGCGAGCCAGCCATCCTCAATTTTTCCCTCTACATTGCAGCGCTTCACCCGAACCCCATCCCTCGCAAATTCTTCTACACTACAACCACCTTCAATGGCCTCCCGCTCGGCAGCCCATGCTCACCCCCTTCCTTTGGTCTCTCGGTCGCCACCCCATTCTTCACGCCTCCCTCCACCACAATCTCCTATAGCTGTGTTTCCCCCTCGCCTTCCTAGCTTGCAGCATGACCCGCCACCCCAAGCCACCTATTTGCGTCAGCTTCTGTAGACCACATACCCTTACCGCAATCCAGCTTCCAACCGGCCTCCACCCATAGGTCCTCACCATTCCGTCCCTCCACACCACATACCTCACCAGCTCTAGTATCCCTCGCCCCTAGCAGCCGACTCTCAGCACTCCACACTCGTTCTCTTCAAGCCATCCCTCACTGTTCTGCTGCTTTGGCTGGACAAACCCCTCCCCCACTACGGTATATTTATTTTCATCTTGGGGTGTTTTTATTTATGTTGGAAACTTTTTGAATGCCTTTTTGATCTTCTTATTTCTTTTAGAATTTTTTTTGTTTGTGTAATCTATATTTTTGAGGTTACCAATGTGCAATGCCTAGGGGCTTAGAACATAGGGTGTTTTTTTAAAAATTCAGTTATTACACTAATGGAATGGGGGGATTTCATTAATTGTTTAGCGGTAATTATGGTGTGATGGCAGTTGTCTAATTCTGAACTTGGTCGGGAGTGTTTGGTTTACTAATGATAAGACTTGTTTAATGTGTAAAATGTTTTGGAAAGGGTTAATATGGTTTCATGGGGATTGTTTTATGTTCATTAAATTATGTGGGTGGTTGGTTGGGGATTTAAATCAAGTGGTAGTTTTGTGAAAAAAAATTTGTTTTTCTATTTGTGGTTGGGTTTTTTATTTACTAAATTTTGGAGTTTTTATTTATTTTTTCCAACTCCCAACACCTTGGGTGTTGATTCACAGATTGTCCTTGTTTTTTTAGGTGCGTGATTGGTGCATGGGATGTTTTTATTCCTTCCTCAGGAGTGTTGCTGCGTCCGCGTTTGGTTTGAGGTAGGCGAATCAATTTTTCCCTTCTGGATTAATTCCTTGGCAGTTGCATGCTTTCAATTTCTCTCAAATATAATTCACACCTCTGTGGCACGATTAGTTATCTTATTACATTTTTTAGGAGTTTGGTTTTGAAGCATTTTAATTCGACTGCCATGATTATAGGTTTTTATTAATCAGAAAAGGTGTAGTTGAGGTGCGAATGATGATTCACATAGGTTTCAGATTGGAGTCATCCTTCCAAATTGGTTCAAAGCGTGTTCAGCATTACTATGTGTTTTTGAGTATGTGCCTTCCTTGCGCCATGACTTCCAAGTAGGTTTCCTTATGCAGTAGCCATTAAATTATTGAATTTTTGATTTCTTGTTTTCACACTTTTATTAAATACTTGTTAGTATTTTAGGGATTTAAGAATAGTTTCTTATTGTGAAATAAATTAAGACCCTTTCTATTTGAATATCTTGACGTTTAATTTTAAATTTTATTACTAAGTGTTTGATTAAATGTCCATTGGGCCCTTGAAAATGCATGTCAGATTCAAAGTGGTTAATTGAGTTTCATAAATGGGTTTCCAAGTACATCTAGTTTTCAATGTAATGGAATGTGTTTCTTCATTAGGAAATGATTTAGTGTTAAATGATTGTTTCAGGCTCGTTTGTACAGTGTTACGTAAAATAATGTTTGGCACTGCTCGGGAAATGGTTTTCTAAATGAATTGACAAATGTTAGAGTGTTGCATGGGTAAAGGCCCAGTTGGATCTTTTGAATGGTTATTTGGGGAAAACCTCTTTTGGGTTGGGTCTCTTGCCTCATCGTTTGATCATGATCTGGGAGAGTCCTTGGTATGGAAACTTCCTTGTATAATTATTATATTATGGGAAAGACTACCATTGTGGTGGCTAGGGTGGTGTGGAGTTGTGTGGCATGTTCAGTTATATATATGGGGCTTGTTATTTGTAATGTATGGAACACCCTCTTGAAAAATATACATGGGAACCAGTCATAGCGAAGAGGCTTTCTGAGAACAATTTCCACACTAGTTTAGATTATGCACTGCCATGTGTGACATTGTAGAGAGGTGTTTTGTTATTATTTCTAGGGTATTGGGCCCCTCGATCTGGCTAGGTACAGAGACAATCAGGCGTCAGAGAGTTATGACATCATCAAGAGTAGGCATCCCTTCATAATGAGTCATAAGTATTAGTACATTCTGGTTTTCCTCTGAGTTCCAAGGTTTTCCTGTGTTCTTTTGAAACTAGTATAGTTAATACAGTTGTCCTCACTATATGTAGTGATACCCATTGTTTATAGTTTTGGGGTTTTCTTGTAAAATTGTAAATGTGTGGTTGCTAAAGATCATTTCCCGAGAAAAAATTTAAATGAAAATTTACTCTTTCCTTTGACACTTTTTTGAAAATTGAATGATTCTTTTTTGGTCTCTTTTTCTTTCCTCCTTTTCCACCTTATTTTAAAACATGAGTGAAATGGATTATGATTAGGATTTTTTTACTTTAAAAAAGAATCATATAGAAAATTATTTTTGTATAGATTATATTTCAAACCTGAAAACAATATTTTATTTCTTTAAATAATGTGCATTGGGAATAGATTAGTCGGGACTACCTACTATGTTTTAATACTCATGCCTATAGATTTTTCTTGTTTTTAGTTTCACCTGTGGGCTCCAGTCTGCTTTGGATCGCTTTGGGAGAAGTTTGGTTTAGTACCAGACAGTAACTCATGGGGTTACTTGGAGTTTTGGATGTTGATAGGTTAGTCATGTTGTTGATCATCGTTTACCTTTCTTGTCGTTTATTTATTTTGAGATGTTGTATTTGCTTTTACTATTTATTTTATTTGACTTTATGGGCCAAATCATTCACAACGATTAAATTTTGATACCCGACACTAGTTTCCAACCTGTGGGGATCAGGTTTGCCCCTTGGGCGATGTCACGGACCGGCTCAGGTGACTGGTTGATGGTCGACATGAGTTGGTTCGTGAAAAAATGGTATCAGAGGTAGGAAATTATTATTTGGGGTGTCCAGTAGTTGGAGATTAGGACTATCGGGACTCGGTGGGTAGGTACAGGAAGGACGTCTTCAACCCTCTCTCATTCTGAATCTCTAGTTTCTAGGGGTAGTCTGGATTTTGAGTCTTCTTCTTCAGTTTTGGGATTGAGGAATGGAAATGGAGGTGGACTAGTGTCACGTTGTGACCTTACATGGTGTAGGGACCCATGTGGATTCTGAGGGAAAAATTGAGCTTCTCTTAGTTATTTAAACATTCTTGGGGTGTGGATCCCTACCATGTCACCAAGTTAATCATAACTGCTAGTTCACCATCCCAAAGGTTTGTTGTATGTTGGGTTTAGTTCTGGTTTTTATTGATGTAAGAATAATTTTAAAAATAAAATAGGGAAATCATTTTTGGAAATTTGGATTTGGTTTGAAAAGTGGGTTTGGTATTTGGGAAGTGGCCTTCAATAAAAGTAGTTTTGAAATCTAAAATGAAAAAGGGATTTTTGTGTTGTGTTTGTATTTGTTTGGTTTTTGATTTGGATGTTTTTGGATGAAATAAATTTCAATGATATAGTTTCAGCTTGATATTGGTTTTGGATTGGGGTTTTATATGTTGTTCAGAAAATGCCACCTAGAATGGTCCCCAAAGTTTCTGATAAGTCATGCACAGTTTTTGGTCTTTCTTGGAAATTTCCTATCCTTCACAGTGATCGAGGTCTGTTAGAGGCAGCAGAGTGGCTTGAAGAGATCGAGCCTGTCTTCAGGGTTTTGGTAACTCCTGATGTTGCCAGAATGCATGTTGTTTTGGGTCTGTTCAATGGCCCAAATTTTATGGATGAGTGTTGTTTTCTACGCCATCACTGCAATTTGGGATGATGGGGGATGTATTTAAATCCTTCTTCATACGATGGTTCTAACTTTAAGAGGTGAAGATGAAGAAAAGGTCATAACTCATGTGTATTCGACATGGAAAACTGACAGTGAAATCATATGTTTATAGTTTCAAGGAGCTTTTATCATTTTCTCTGAAGGTAGCATCACAGAATTTGATGAAAACTTCTCTCTTCCTCGGGGGTCTTTTTCCAGAGATCAAGGAGTGGGTCCTCCATTCTAAAGACCATCGTTTTGAGAAGCGGTTCTATGAGGCATTCCTAGATGAGTTGGTCTATGGGGCATCAGTGCTTTGAAATCCAGTGACTTCAGTTTCTCATGAATGTTCCCCATCTGGAGAGAAGGGTGTGCCAGAGGGACCTGTTTCTAAAAGAGTCGTCTGTAGTGGTTCTGGCTTCTAGTTTGTCAGACTGTTTGGTGGGGTTCCACCAGTGTGGCCAGTTGGAGCACGTGAAGCAGTCATGTTGCATCCCTTTGATGATGTCTCATCGTTGTGGATGTCTCGGTCACTTGGAAAAGTTTTGTAGGAAGCATTACCTGAAGAATATGTTGTGACCAGAGGAATTCAAGTGAATGACTATGAGGTAGAGGACTCTTTATCCATTAGAACCCTAGCCATAGGACGTGGGGTGAAGCTCACGCGTAATCAAGAGTTGGAAGGGGTATGGAACCTTGGTTTGGGTTTTTTTCTGTGTTGGCAGTGGAACATTTAAAATATTTTCATTCTTGTTTTTTATCTATTAATGTTTTGACGTTTTTTTAGGTCTATTGTTTTGTAATGGACTGATGAAAGACATGTTCTATTGTAATCCAAACAGTTTTGTTTATCTGGTAATGGTTTTTTGAATCGTTTTTTTTCTTAAAAGTGTGTTTGGTCCTTTTCTAGAATGATTTTGGTTTATCTGTGCTCGTTTAGAGATGTATGTTCATATGAAAGAGTTGATGTTTTGGGTTATGGTCCAGTTCACTTCTTGGAGTAAGTTTTTCTTGGAATATTTCCCCTACTGTTGGGAGTGTTCGGTATGGGTCGAGAGTTCTATTTTTTAGGGGAGGTGTTGTTCGCTCATGTAATACAACATAGATTAGATCAGTTGGGAGTTCCCACTTCACCCCCCTTCCCAAGGTACAATGGTTGGGTGTAAAATTTCCACATTAGTTGAGGTATTGTGGTGGGAGAACCCTTTCATGTGCTTTTTCTCTCTGGTATTGTGGTATTTTTTGGTTTCAATCGAGTATGATCTCTTATTTTGTCTATTTTTATGTAGGGTGACTTTCTGGGGGCAGAAAGTGCCTATGGAGGGGAGAATTATCACACCCCGACCTTACAGATTTATTATTTTTAAATTACTTTAATTATTTTATTGGGTTTCAGAAAATTTTTATCCACCATTTCAAGGTCATCCCATACGTTTAGGAGTAACTACATGGTGTGCTCACAGATTCCTGGGTGTGTCAGATTTTTGGCGCGTGACTTGCACACAATTTATAGAACCACGTGGGAAGCACACGACTTGACCTTGCAAGTGGGTCGTACTGGGTAGCACATTTCAGGCACTGTTTTTTCAAGCTTGCGTCAGACTGAAAGTGAGCAAAGCATCTGCCCCTATTTTTGAAATATAGAAATACATAAATAAGATAATGTAGGTTAAATTAATTAAAACAAAATTGTATAAAATGTATAATATTAATAATAATAAAAATTGGATTTAAAATAATAATAATAATAATAATATTAGTATCATCATTATTATTATTGTTGTTATTATTATTATTATTATTATTCTGGTATTATTATTATTATTTTTGTTGTTATTATTATTATTAATATAATAAAATGAAAAAAAAATTCAAAACCCTATTTCCCGTCACCCCTATTCCCCATTTGCGAGCCAGCTGTCCCCAATTGTTCCCTCTACGCTGTGGCACTTCACTCGGACCCATACATCACGGCATCTCATGTGCTACAACCTCTTTCTCTGGCCTCCCGCTTGCCACCCCGCACTCTTCCCCTTCCTCCAGATTCTCGCTCGCCGCCCTATGCACCACCCGTCACTTGGCCCTCAAGCTCCTACAGATGACATTCCCCCTTGTCTCCCCTGCCTCTAGCATGACCCGCCACCCTAAACTGCCTTTTTTCATAGGCTCCAGTAGTCCACGCAACCCTGCCGTGATCTAGCCTCCAGCCACCTAGCCAGCATCCTCCAGTAGGTCCTCGCCGTTCCGGCCCTCCGCACCCCCGGCATTGCTAGCTCCGGCCGCCCTCGCCCCAAGAAGCGGACTCCCGACACTCTAGACATACTCTTTCTAGGCTTTCCCTCACCCTTCTACACCTTCTACTGGCCAAATCCCTCCCCAGTCTGGTATAGCTATTTTCATCTTTTGGTGTTTTTATTTATGTTGGAACCTCTTCAACATCCATGTTTCTCTTCTTATAGCTTTTTTATATTGTTTTGGTTTGTGAAATCTTGATTATTGATGTTTCCTATGTAAAATGCCTAGGGTCTTAACACTTAGTGTGTTTTATTATATTCTATTATTCTACTAATTGGAATTGGGGGATTTCATTAAATGTTTCATGTTAATTATGGTGTGATGGAAACTATCTATTTTTGAACTTGGTCCAATATGATTGGTTTACTAATGGCAGGACGTTCTTAATGTGTATAATGTTTTGGAAAGGGGTTTTATGATTTTAAGGTTCATTTCTTATATTCATTAAATTATGTGAGTAGTTGGTTGTTGTTTTAATGCATGTGGTAGTTTTGTGAAAATATTTTTCTGTTTTCTTTTAGTGGTTGGGTGTTTTTATTTTATACCTTTTCATGTTTTTATTTATTTTTGCCAAGTCCCAACACCTCGTGTGTTAATTCACACATTTTACATGTTTTTGGTGTGTGATTGGTGCATAGGAGGTTGTTATTCCTTTCTCTAGAGTATTTCTACGTCTGCGTTTGGTTTGAGGTAGGAGAATTCAAATTTTCCCTTCCAGATTAATTCCATGGAAGTTGCATGGTTTCAATTTCTTTCAAATATTATTCACACCTCCATGGCACCCTTAGTTATCTTATTAAATTGTTTTGGAGTTTGGTTTGGAGTATTTGCATTCGATTCCCATGATTATAGTTTTTCTTGACCTAAAAAGGTGTGGATGAGGTGTAAATGAAGATTCACATTGGTTTCGGGTTGGCATCATCTTTCCGCCTTGTTCCAATTGCATTGAGAATTTCTGTGGGTTTTTGGTTATGTGTAATCCTTCTTCCATGAATTATATGTATGTTTCCCTATGAATTAGCCTTTTAATTAAATAATTATTGATTTTTTTCTCACTTTTATTAAATGATTGTTAGTAATTTAGGGAATTAAGAATAGTTCCTTGTTGTGAAATAAAAAAAGGACATTTCTATCTTAATTGAATGAAGTTTTTTTATTAAATGTGTTTAATATGTTTTTGATGAAATTCCCCTTTGTCCATTAAAAATTCCCATTAGATTTAAAGTGATGAATTGATTTTCTTAAATTGGTTTCCAAGTGCATCTGTTTTTTAATGTAATGACATGTGTTACTTCATCTTGAAATAACTTAGTGTTAAATGATTGTTTCTATCTCATCTAGCTAGCTTTATGTAAAATTAAGTTTTTATTTTCTCTAGAAATGGTTTTCTAAATTATTTGACAAATTTTAGAGTAATTCATAGGTAAAGGCCCGGTTGGCACTTTTTAATGGTTATTTGGGGAAAACCCCTCTTGCGTTGGGTCTCTTGCCTCATCGTTCGATAAGGATATGGGAGAGTCCTCGGTATGGGACCTTCCGTGTATAATTATTATATTATGGAAAATACCACCCTTGAGGTGTATGGTGTGGTGCTAAGTTGTGTTTTGTTTTTAGTTATATATATGTGTCTTGTTATTTGATATGTATGGCAGACCCTATTGAGATACTATACATGGGAACTTGGCATAACGAAGAGTATTAATGAGAATGATTGTTGCATTATTTAAGATTACACACTGGCTAGTGGACCATAATATAGAGGTGTTTTTTATTGCTATGGATTTGGGCCCCTATATCAGGATAAGTAGGGAGAATATTGGGTGTTAGGTTATTATGAAGTCATCGAGAGTAGGCATGCCTTCAGGATGAGTCACATGTACTAGTGTGTTCTGGTTTTCCTCCGAGTTCTTAAATATTATTGTGTTACTTTCAAAATAGTATAGTTAATATAGTTTCACTCTCTAAAAGTAGTGATACCCATTGTTCATTGTTTTGGGGTTTTCTTGTAAAATTGAAAATGTGCGATTTCTAAATATCTGTTTAAGAAATTTTTTTTAAATGAACAATCACTCTTTCCATTGACACTTTTATGAAAAATTAATGATTCCTTTTTGTCCTCCTTTTCTTTCCTCTTCTTGGACATTATTTTAAAACATGAGGGAAATGGATTATGATTGTGATTATTTACATTGAAAATTAAATGTGTTGAAAATTACATTTTTGTAGATTGTATTTCAAACCTGAAATCATTTATTTCTTTATTTAAAGAATGTGCAGTGGGAATAGATTAGTCTGGCCTACATACTATGTTTTAATACTCACACCTATAGTATTTTCTTTTTTTTAGTTTCACTTGAAAGATCCAGTCTGGTTTTGATCACTTTGAGCGATGTTTGGTTCAGTACTGGAGAGTAACCCATGGGGTTACATGGTGTTTTGGACATTGACAGGTTAGTCGTGTTGTTGAATGTCTTTTACTTTTCTTATTGGTTATTTATTTTTCGATTCTCTATTTTCTTCTACTATTTAGTCTATTTGTATTTATGGGCCAAATCATTCCCAATGATTAAATTTTGATGTTCGACACTAGTTTCAAGCCCGTGGGGTTCGGGATCACCCATTAGGCCATGTGACGGACCTGATCGGGTGACCGGTTCAGGGTTGACCTAAGTTGGTTCATGACACCAAGCTCCCAATAATCTTCTCTCAATCCCCTTCCAAGCCTTTGGGATCACATTTCCAAGTAAGGGATTTCTTCCCCTCTCATTTTTTGTCCATGTTTTATTATGTTTCTATAATCTTTCCTTTTCAATTCAAAATATTGGGATATGATTTCACATCTTTTTTATACAGACCACTTTATTTTTTAATGATTAGAGACCCCTTTATATCTAATTAATGCCTCCCATGTACACTTTTTAATAAACTGAAATTTTTTAAGGATTTTATCTCTTCTCATTTACATTTAAGAAATTCTATTATATTATGAATCTATATTCCATTACATTTGCTGGGACATGCATCTATATAACCCCTTTACTATCCATTTCATGTCAATATGATGAGACATCCCTTTGACTCTCATTAACCATTTTTATGAATTCTTATGTCACACCTTTATGCTACCGAAATAGCACCATGATTTTACAAGCCAAAGTCATTGTGTAGTAAATACCATGCCAATTTCTCAATCTAGGGTATTCACATTTATGAACATTTACTTATTTATTATATAGATTTTTGAATTAATTACATATTCATTTATCATGGAGTAAATGATTATGTATAATGAATCCATGATGTATGATCCATGTGGCACACTTATTCATGAAATTAATTGTTTAAGAAGGGTTCACCCTGATAGTGGTACAATTAATTGGGTAATGGTTAGTATCAACACAAGTCAAGTGAAATGCGGGTTTACTCATTATAAATCAAGTGAAATGATGGTTTACTCATTCACCGTGTGCAATGAGCCTTGGATCATGATAATATCATGTTAAATGTTGTTTCCCCATTTCGATGTTATGAGAATCATTCTATATCATGCCTTTATGTTCATGTTTCTATTTTTATCTATTGATATGCTTGTTGCCTAACATGTACTATATTCTTTATGTTATGCCTTTTTTTCTCCCTTACTGAGCTTTATAGCTCACCCATTTTTATACATGTCCTCAAGGTATCCCATGAAATGATATGTACAAAGAAATTTGTGTGGTCATGTAAATTAAGTTTTTAATAAAGAGGTATATTTCATGGTTTAAGTTGTTAATTAATGATCATAAGCCCCAATGAAACTATACCTCTCAATATTTTATGTTGTATCAAGTTAATATTTAATGTAAAAAACTATATTTAAGTGTAAAATAAAGAGAACGGTTGTTATAATTTCATTACACAATAAGAAATATATGAAGATGGGATAGATGTTTTAATGTCATTTGGGATGGTATTTTCTAGTCCCATGATTTTTTATTATGTGAAGTAGTAAGGGGATCTAGTTTCCATTTATAAGAGAGGAGTGGAATTATTATAAATACAAAATAATATTAACTATTGGGAGGCCAATACTACGTCAAGTAGAAAAAATTGACAATTAGAGGTGTTTAGAGATTATATGAATGAGACATACCTCCACCACATAATACGAATCTTTTTAAAACATTTTTATCCTAACTTCTATGTTTCCTTATTATTTTAATTTTTTCACCATGTTCACTAGTATTTTGACAAAGGAAATTTTTCTATTGAGACTAAAATAAAATGACACATATTTGATAATTTGTACCCACATTTAATAAAAATGAAAAAAGTTAATCATATAGAAAATATCATGTCTGTCAAAAATTAATTTTTACAAAAGCACACACAACACATAAAAATTATGTTTTAACCATAACAATGATAACATAGTTTCTACTATTAAGGGATAAATAAAAACATTATAAAAGAAAAACTTGTATGTTAATGGTATATAGTATATTTTTTTAAAACAATCAAAAATTACTTGGATGAAATTGAGATTTTGTGTAATTTTATATCATTCAATAAAACATCATTTATTATAAAATAACATGGAGGTCATAAAAATGATTCAATTAGAAACCATTAAGTTTATAGTTGTATAGAATGATATTTTATTCTACTAAGTGAATATAGAAAATTAATTAATTCAATTTAATTTAATTTTAATATTTTTAGTATTGTTCGTTTTATTTAATTTCAAACTAGAAAATTAATGTGTTGACCATTCATAATGATTTTATGTTATTAAAACATTTATATAAATTATAGATAAAAAATTATAATAAAAAATTATATTTAAAAATAATATCCATATGAAATCCTCTTTTTATTTTCCCCATCCCAAATATTGATTGATATTAAAATAAATGAATGTTTCTTTTTTACAATGCATAGTATATTGGTCATATTCAAAAGGATTTGGAATGGATGTGACATATTTTAGAGAAATTAAAGTCTATGTTCAAAATAGATTCATAATAATAAATTAATATAATATTATATGGCATTTCCCCTCTTATCATTTTAATTTAGCCCTTGATAAATCATGTTTTTACCTTAAACACTATAAATAATTATTTTAATATTTTCACTATTCATTTTGGTAAAAATTTTCCTTGAAATTATTAAAACATATAAATTATTTTTATTCTAAATATAGAATCCAATTATTTAATTTAAGTTAAATAACATGTATAATTAAAATTTTAAACTAATCCCTCCTATGCGACGAGAATAAAATATTTAGCAGTATAAGTGTTCCAAAGTATATAATGTTTTTATATAAAAATTAAAAAAGAGAACAATCCAAATTAAATAAATTGTATTAATTGAAATAAAATTAATCTAAAATTTCATTTAAACCAACTCAATATATTATTTATCCTTACAAACTATTTAAATGAAAAATTATATATAAATTAAAAAATTGAATTCTTTACTATTCAAAATAAATGAAACATTTTTGGAAATTACCAATAATTAACCATAAATAATTTTCCTATTATTATAAAAAAAATTAAATTTTATAATTTAAAATATATTTTATAATTTTTTAATATACTATTATTAAATATTTTTTTGTGAACCATGATTAATGTGATTTTTCTAAAAAATTACTATTTTAGAATACATTTATTCTTCATTTAAATGAATATTTACTTATTATTAATTAATATATATCAATTTTAATTTTATAAAACTGTAAAATATTTATAACTTCATTAAAAAAATAATTCCCACTTATTTAGCCTTTCGATTTTAAAGGTTTTATATATCCTAGTTTGTTTATGACCAATGTTGCATTTCTATTATGCTATCGAATAAAATTTTCATCCTTTCAAAAAATGGGGTTGTCAAATAATCTCTCACCCATTAATAATTTTTGTTCACTCTATTTTATATTATCACAGTAAATAATGGATTGAAATTTAAAAGTACTTTTTTGAAAACCCATATCATTAACATGGATTTCAAATGAACCTATTAATAAGGGAAAAAATGGATGTAATAATTTTCACATGGTTTAACATATAACAGGTTTTACAAATATTAAAATATACGTGGGAATATAAGAAAATTATAAATAAAGATTGAATGTGATTAATGACAATGATCATTAGAACAAGAATGGTAAACGGAGGGTTACAGTCATCAAAACTGTAAATTTATAAGGAAATAAATTACCATTTGATTCGTCAAATGTGAATTTTATAGGAGGATATTTTTTTGAAAATACTTTTCATATAATTGCGGAACTATTTTTTTCAAGATAATAGAATTATTAAATTTAACTGCATGAGGAGTAGAATTTCATCCATTTTCAATTTTCACAATAATCTCATCTTTTCCACTAAACGATGTATATTTATGATGAATTCTACATGGGTGGAGCACTAATATATAATTTTAAATATTATATAAACAAAAGGTAACAAATAGATATTTCACAAGTCATAGATATTAACAAAAACAAAAATTCTTACCATATGGTATGAAAATTTCCAAATATTTATTAACCATTATATGATAAATTAATTTTAAAAATTAAACAATAATTCAAAAATTTGAAACAAAATCATTCCATAAAACTATATCAATAATAATCTCAATATGCTCAATAAACTCAAAAATAGAGAGTATTTTTTCCTCAAAGGCTGCCTTATACCTTTCAAATTTCAATACAAAAAATATGGTCATCTTATTTTGAATTAACATGAATCACTTAGTCAATAAATAACTTTTCAAGCAAGTGGTAATCTATAAAATAATACCTATTATCTCAATATACAAGACCATATAAACCATAAAGGTTGTCAATATATTAAATATAATTTTCAAAAAATTTAATTTCATACTTAATTTTCATCCATGTATTTAAAAATAATTCAACATAAAAAAGTGTCCCCTAAAATATCATTAAGAAAATTATGATCACATCACTAAAAACCCCAAAGGTGTTACTAATACATTGAAATTATGATAAACATTAATGTTATTGTCATAAAATGATATACACAACTCTTCTGATAACCCCACATTAAAACATATTAATCTTCAATTTTATCTAAACTGACCAATGACACAATTTATAGCAACACAAATCCTATAGTACTAGATCTATTTATGAAATAATAAAAGACACATTTTCATCTTTGATATTGATAATTGTGACCCAATTTATTTCCATACAAACATTTCCCCATCAAAATGCAATATTAGGATCACTTACAATCTCAAGGAAAATTTTTGTTTCTAGTTTTTGGGAATTAGGAGAAACTCCAATATATAAAATAACCATGGAATCAAAGGGGTAATTATACCACTATTCACAGAGTTTATTATTTCACATAATGTCATCACCAATATTACTATGAATTATATTCTAGAAATAATTATTTCATAATAATTCATTATATAGTAGGTAAAAAGAAACATAATAAGGGTAAGAACAAATTCTCTATAAGGGTAAATAGAAAGATTAATAATTTATTGTCATTAAGGAGCATAAAAATTTAATAGGTGTCTGAAGACATAATTATAATGGATAAGTGAATCATAAAATTACTCATAGACATCAATAATTTAATCATCAATCATGACACATGGTATACAACTTAATCAATGAAAAGATTAATAGGAATAAATAATCATAAGAACAGTGATATCAATAGTGATCAAAATAAGAATTATTAACAATTATTAAGAATATATAAACTCTATTTGTATCTTTAGACATCATCTTAATATAATACTTACAGATCACCTAAATATTTGAATAACCATTTAGCATAATTCCAAATATAAGACTATGAATAACATAATTATAGTATTCCTATTTCAAGTAACCCTTTATTTATTGTTTATAAGTATGTATAGTGATTAGGTGATGTTTTAGAGGGTTTGGAAGGCTTCAAGTGTTTTTTTGGGGCTTTTCTAAAGGATAATGATTTTAGAATCATAGTTACAAGCCATGAATCTCCTATAGGAATCCAAGCACTGTAATACATGGGGATCTAGGTAGGCTTACATTTAAGGTTTATAGTTTGGCCAAACCATGCAGCCACCCAGGTCTAACTTTTCAATGTGTTACAGAAATAATTTACAAGATTAGTGCAAGGTTTTTATTACTTTATTGTATGACCAATTGATTTTCTCCTTGAATAAGGGGTTGGTGCATGGTTTGTTCATAGTTTTCCTAGTCATATGACTAGCCATGTGTGGTTTAAATATAACATCCAAAAAAGGTGGATATCACATGTTTTCACCTATAAGGTCTTATTTTTTCCCCATTTCGGTGATAAATTGATATTTCATCCTACTAAAGGTTGTGTAGTCTTACCCCATAAATCATGGATAAATATGAAGGAAAATGATGACTCGTTCAAGCCAAAATCAATCAATAAGTATTTGTTTGTTTTATTTTTCATAGATATTCTTCCCTTCCCTATCTTAAAATCATTTATCAAGTCCTTTAATGATAAATATTTGATGGTTTAAGAAAATAATGATAAAATATGGATGTTTTGATTTTAGGGTATGAAATATATATTGGATTTTTTGTGATTAAACATGATTTTTTTTTTAAGAATTCATGTCGTTCTTAATTTATTACATAATTCACAAGCTATGTGGCTTCACTATTGACTCCTATTATTAGAAAATGAAAGTGTTATTTCATATTTCATTAATTGATTTAAATTTATTTTGAAATGAGTGAAACAATCTTGGAAGAAACCCACTTTACTGATGGTTTGTGGATTTTTTGAAATTATGGGTTTTTATTCAAAATTATTTGTTATATGATTTTAAATTTTTTTTCATGGTTTGATGTATGGAAAATATTTTTGTGGAATAGTTTCCAATAGAAAATTTAATTTATTGAAATGGTTTTTCCATGATATGTTTCGACATTGGTTTTTTATAATTGGTTGTATATTTCCATATTGAATATGGGTCCTGTTTTTAATTTGACATAGTGCTCGATGCCAAAGGTGCAACGGAACATGGTATATTGGTTACCTTGTGAAAAACATTTAGATCAAAGAGAGACCTCTCATGAGTATGATACTATATCATAGGCATGCATGTGTGGATGTGTTGATTTGTTGAATGGATTGGGTATGCCAAAAGAGAAATTGTGATATGGGTTTTAAAACATTATTTTGATGCTTTCCTTTGAAAATGGCTTAGGTGTGGAAAACTATTTTTTTACTGAATTTTTTATATATGATTATATATAATATTTAAATGTGTTTTATAAAAATTTATTTATTTAAAGGTGATAACTTGTTCTATTTTATTTCTGTGAGTAGGGAAGTCACCTAGGGGAAGTCTACTATGTTCTATTAGTCACCCCTAATTCATCACTTTGGTTCATTTTATGATGTTTTATTTTGAATAACAAGTAAAGGGTTAGAATACCAATTCTTTATTTATGATTTGCGTAACAAGGGAATGGATTTAGAGTTGGATCTTTGAGTCATGTCATTGTTGACTTTTGTGTTTTGTTGGCCAATTTTTTACATTATTTACTTTGATGATAGTAGTCTCCCACTTTGGTACTCTATTGTAGTTTTTTTATGGAAATCACATTATATTGTTCTATTTTCCATTGTTATCATGCATTATTTATGGTTTTTGGTTGTAAGATGATTTGTAGTGGTAATTTTTTTAAAGGGAAAATTATCCCCTAGCTGTATTGAATCCCTTGGAATTTAATGTCAGTCATTGGAGCCTCAAGGAAGTCACATAATGAAAATTTTCTATTCCCCATAATCATAAGAAAATATGGAGGGGATGTATGTTACAACTCGTATCAACTTATTCAGTCCTTTAGTTACAAATGATATTATTATTGTTCAGTATCCTTTTTTTAGAATAATTGTATAGGTTTTCAGTCTAGAAGTTGACATTTATTCTAGGATAGTCCTTATGTTTAGATGGTTAAAAGGGGTAATATTATTGGGATATTAAATGTAGAGAATAAAAATACATATATATTCTTTTAATACTGAACATCATGTTACATGGGATTTGTCTATATAGTGTTTTTGATACACTTATTGGATTTTTGATATCATTTTCTTGAGTTTATCCCATGATATGAGAATTCCATGAATTATAAAAATGACATCCCACTAGGTGTTCATATTTTTTTTTGGAAAAATGATTTGTAAATTTTCAATGAAAATTTTTATTTTATGGAAAAGTATTGAACGTTTTCTCATGTATGACACTTTATAATGACATGATAATGGTCTTATGAAAATAGTTTTATTTTCAAAAGAATGATGAATTATTAAAAAATAGATTAATATATAAAATGTTGAATGTTGGAAAGATTTTTTTTATAGTTGTGGTGATGAAGAATTTGAAATTGTTATTCCTTCATTTTCAAGAGATTGAAACCTATTCCAGATATTGTGTTTATAGAAATTTGAACCTAGTAAAAATAATAGAAACCAACTAGAAGAAGATAAAGATCATGTGGATTAACTTGGGACACATGTAATGAAATAATTGGTTCAAACTGTAGTCCATTATTTTATCTTTTGATAGAGGAAACCAAAAGGATGAACCAAATAAAGTGGATCATTCTATCTAGTTCTATAAGTATAATATATTCCACAATCAGAGTTACTAAGATATAGAAAAGGATGAGGTATGAATGAATAGGATTAATTGAATCATTGATTTATGAGGCACACTAGCAGAGCTAAAAGTCATGTTGGTGACATACATACTGGATGATATTGCATGTTAGCGGTGGGATTTTGCAGTTAAGGATAAATTTCACCAATTAATGGCATGGGAGGATTTAGAATAATTGGTAAAAAAATTATATCCTTAAATTTGAAAAATTCTAATAAAGATAGAATTATTTTTTTTGAAGAAACTTAATTGTTCTATTGTTCACTACACTAATATATTTATAAATTTAGTGCAAATTTCACCCAAAGTTCTTGTTTGTGCATCATTGAAGGAATGAATTTTTTAATTGGGGATGAGACTATAGATTCTCTGAATGATATATGTTTTCTATATAATAG
Organism: Viscum album; assembly: GCA_963277665.1. Lineage (NCBI taxonomy): Eukaryota > Viridiplantae > Streptophyta > Magnoliopsida > Santalales > Viscaceae > Viscum > Viscum album. The sequence continues at coordinate 427,418,833 of OY728134.1, forward strand.
AATATATATATATGGTCAATAGCTAGATGGAAACTGAATAGGACATATCAGGAGGTACGAGTGGAGGAATCATGTTGATACCTATGGTAAATGGGGGGAACTCTTTTGATAGGAACAAGAAGAAGAGGGACACTAATTTCGATGGTTAGAGTATGACTCATAATCAAACATCTATATCAATAAATCATCCTCCAATACCTAAGGCAAAATGATGAATTTTTTTCAATGTGGTTCATTCGACCACATAAGGCGTAATGGATCAAAACCACCTAGAGCATTCCACAAGTGAAACCATATGAGGAATCATCTATCGTATTGATGATATGATACTAGGTTGGGTGTTCAAGACACTTCCCATGTGTCGAATACATCGTATGCTTCAATGGGATGAGGGTATATGAATACCTCTATCCATAACTACCTTGATAGCCATGGTGATTCAAGGAATACCATGAATCATCCACAAGTGCAATCTAAATAGGTAAATAAGGAAGATATTGCAGCAGGAAATAATTTTTTTGTTGATTAGAAAGTAATTATAGAAAATTAATCTAGACCATCGAGGTTGAGAGATACAATTATTTTGAATTATAATCTTCTGCAATCCTTGGTTGACATGGTTTCATCTCACTCATTTATTTCTTTTCATGTTGATGATTTCAATAATTTAAATTATTACATGATTAACTATGTTTTTAAAAATCAAACTCATATTGGTAAAAAATGTCAAGAAATTATGTGTCAATAATGTTATATAAATATTTATGGAGACGATTTGAAATGGGTTTTCTTTGTGATGGAGATTGATTTCTAGGATATAATCCTCGGTATAGACTAGATTATGTTGTTCAGGTCTCACATTGACTGTTATATGAAAATGGTTAGTTTCAAAATTAATGAAGGTGTCTATCATATCTATAAATGTGGCCCGAGTTTAAATGTAGGTTGAAATGGGATTTTAGAAAAATTCGTGGGAATGATATCATACTAGTTGGTGACTATTACTTTGGAACTGATGGAAAATATTGAAAATAATTGTTTTCCAATGGTTGTGGATCTGTTTTAAGATCTTTTACCAAATATATCATTAGGTTTCAACAAACAAGAGAATTGGAGTTTATGACTTATCCACTCACAAGGACCAGGCACATTTCCCTTACATTGTAATTAATGGTACCAATAGAGTCAAAGAATTTGAATGTGTTGTTGGAAGTGATGGAAGGCAAAGGGTTCATTTGGATTAACAAGTTTCCTTTGGAAACACCTGTCTTGTTTTCCAAAATATGGATGGAACATGAAATTATATGTGGATTATCCAAATATTAACCAAGTTATAAAAAACAATCAGTGTCCAATTCCATGAATTGATGATATGTTCATCAAATGATTGGAGATCAGTGGTTCTCTATTATTTACATTATATTACGATACAACTAATTGAGGGTTCGAAAAGAAGATTTTTCAAAAATAATTTTAAGTGTATATATAACCATTATGAGTATGTGGTTATTACATTCAGTCTAAAGAATGAACAATAATTCATAATGGCTTTATTGAATCATATATTTCAATGACATTGGGAGTCTTTTGTGGTGGTGGTTTTTGATGTCATATTGATATTTTCATGGAAAATGAATGAGCATGAGCAATACAAATCGGTTGTGTTGGGAACCATTATAGGTCATAATATATATTGAAAATTATCAATGTGATACTATTGTATATAAAAGGTACATTTCTTCAACCGTTTCATATCTGAATGCGGTGTTTATGTGGATCTATAAAATATTGAGGCTTTTATCTCTTAGTAACCGCCATATAATGTCATCGAGATATGTAGTTTCATTGGATTGGAAAAGTATTTCCAATGAATTTTCCATAATTTCTCATCACTAGATTAACCTATGATAGATTTTACAAGGAATAATGTCCCATTAAAATGGAATGATGAATTCAAGAATTAATTTCAGGAGCATAAAGGTCACCTTACGTCAGCCCTGATCTTTATTTTTTTTCTGAATCATGTCAAGGTTATATGGTGTGTTGTGATGCTTTAATATCATGGTTGGTATGTTTCATCATTCATGGAGACCATTTAATTTCATATAGTTAATAGAATTCATTGTTTCATGAGAAAAACTACCCATAAAAATATTTGTAGTCAGGTGTCATTGTCCATGATTTGAAGACATGGTGTGAATCATAAGATCGTGAAACATATTTTCTAACACACATATTTGAATCTGGAAAAAATAAGATGCATGTAGTATCATGAAAATTTTGACTATGACTTAATAAATACAATTGGTAAAAGAAATTTGATAGTAGAAATATTACGTAGAAATTCCAATTCTCAATTAAAAAAAGGATGATTTAGATCAATGGAATTAGATGTTGAATATTATCAACATGAAAATGGAATGTGTAGACCGAGGGGATGGTGTGGTTTTCATTCCATTTTTTCTTGTTCATGATTTGGTGAGATAGTTAAAGTGGCACATTCATCATATTTAGAGCGTTTGGAAATGTAGAAAAACTCATTGGTGGAGGGAACACTGAAGAAAGGGAAGCTGGATGGGAGATCAACATTATGTTTTTAAAATCAGATGGTTGTACCAGTGTGTTGTCAGGAAAAAATTAATCATTCTAAGTACAATTCAATATGGTTTTTTCATACTCAAATTCATATTATGTATAAGGTGTTGAAAAAATGTTTTCATAGGATGGTGTGAAAATAATGGTGGTTGATTTCATTTCAAAATGCTTAAAATTTCATCATGTTATGGCCTAAAATTATAGATGATAAGACATATTGATTTATTTACATATTTCTATTTGTAAATGATATAATATAGAAATATTTTTTGTGATAGGCCTCCCAATTATGGTTCATAAAAACAACATCATATCGGTGATAGTGGATCCACTAACAAATTTAGCACATTTCATCCTAATTCATGAATCTCATATATGGAATAATTTGTCTAAAATATATATCATAGAAGAGGAAAATAGTCTTATTATAAATTCTTCAACAGTGTCATATATAAATACCAGGTTTACATCTCATTTTTTGAAATCCTTATAGTGAACACATTGTATTAAGTTGACTATGATCCCAACGTATCATCCTCAGAAGGATGGAAAATCTAAATTGATGATAAAAATGTTGGAAGACATGTTGTGGGATTATATTATTGATTTTGGTGGCTCATGGGATGAGTACATACCACTAGTGGAGTTCTAGTTTAACAATATTTTTAAGCCTAGATACAAATATATCCCTTTGAAGAACAATATTTTCGGACATGTCACTCTCCATATTGTTTGGGTTGAAATAGGTGAGACTTCACTGGTTGGTTTGTGTCATTTCCAAGAGACAACCAAGAAGATTCAGTTTATTAGGAAGAGAATGGGGATGGCTTAGAGTAATTATAAATCATATGTGAGTCATCGTCAATGATCAATGTCATCAAGGTGTGTTATCACGTGGTCTTGAAAATATCTCCTAGACGTTGGCATTTTAATTTTGGAATGTAGAAAAATTAACAACCTCTAAACATAGTCCTTTTGAGATACATGAATGGTATGGTGAGGTGGAATATCATTTATATATTCTAAAAATGTTCATTTTGGTAAAAAATTCTTTCTAGGTATCTTGGTTGAAAAATTATCAAGTTGATCCTGACAATGTAAATGTGAAGCTATTGACATGTAGCTAGATTTTTTAACGATGAACATTCCAATTCTGATTGTGGATGGGAAATAAATGGCATGTCATAAGAAAAACATTAGTCTTCTCTGGGTTTTTAGAAATATTTTCAAATCCAATAAGATACATGGGAATATGTGAATGAAATGTAATGGAAATGGCTTGAACACATTTGGTACAACTGTGGTTTTCTAGATTATAGGGATCGAAAGGCCAATGGTGGGGAGTATGTAGCTCCCCTGGTTTTAATTAAGTTACCTTTTATTTATTATTTTCAACTATTTTACTTTTTTATTGTAGTTTGGGATAGTTTTAATGACATTGAGAGTGTTATGGGGGATTTTATATAGGTGAATGGATTCAACATAGTTAGTAGAAACCATGAAACACCTATTGGAAACTGTGCATAATGAGACATTAGGATCTGGTAAGGTAAACAATTAAGTCACATAGTTTAGAAAAACCACGCAGCCACCCATGTGTAACTCATGAAATCTAGATAAAGATTATTTTTTGTGATGGCACACAATTTTTATAACTCTTGGTTTTATCTATGTGAGGTAGTCCTTGAGGTAGGGGCTTCTGAGGGCACGATTTTTCCAACTGTTCAACTAACAATGCACCTTTGAAAAGTGAGATCAGAAAAAGAAGATATCTTGATTTTTCAGATATATGGCCCTCATATTCTACCATATCTACCAAAAAATGAGGTTTCTTCCTCCCAAATGTTGTGATGTCTGTCCCCATCGACCTGGAAGTGATCTAAAGGAATATATTGGTTCGTTGAAACCTGATTGAATTAGTAAGTCTTCATTTTTAGTAATTTTTTTAGATCTACATTCCACCCCACTCACTAAATAATAGTTATAGTATATTAGGAATATATATTATTTTTATGCCAACTATGATGAGATATAGTTTTTTTAGGTTAATTGAAGTGATCTACGGTGGGTTTTTGGTGAATGAACATGATTTTGTTAATGATTTCATTTTTCTGTTTATTTCCAATATAATTATTATGGTAGGGGATTCACACTAAACTATTAATATTATAACATGATATCTTAATTTTAATTTTTTAATATTTATATAAATTGATTTTGAAATTTGTGTACAAATAATGGTTCAAACAGTCTTTAGTAATGGTTTTTAGATTTTTGGAAACTATGGTTCTGTTGTGAAACTTATATTTTTTTAATTTAAAATGAGGATTTTAAAATTGGTTTTTGGATTTATTTATGGAAAAATGTTTTTCTAATTATAATCAATAAAAAATTTGTTTCATCCAAATGGTCTGTTCATGATTGGATTTTTCATGGTTTAGGAAACATTCTTTTGTGTCTGTTCATTTTTCATACGAGGCCTAGTTGAAACATGACCTAGTGCTCTATGCCAATGGTGTAATGGAACTTGTAATATTGGTTGCATTGTTTTATTTTTTATATCAATGAGGGACCACTCATGAGTATGGAACTATCAAATAAGCATGAATATGTGGATGTGTTGATATGATGAATGGGATCAGTATTCCAAAAAAGCAATTATGAGAGAGGTCTTAATGTATTGATTGGTAACTTTCCATAAAAAATTAATGTGGTTTCGAAAACTATTAAGGTATGTAAATTATTAATTATTATTATATAAACTATTTTAAAGCGTTTTATATTAATTTTTTAATTTTAATGTGCTAACTTTTTCTATCCTAGTGGAATGAGTAGTGAAGTCACATGAGAAAAATGTACATAGTTTCATTACACACCCCATACTTTATCATCATGGTGATTTTGAATTTATGATGAAATATGTAAAGGATGGGAATTGAAATCCTTTAATGAGTCTTAGAGATACATGGGCATGGAGTTGGATTATGATCTTGGAGTCATATAATTGGAGTATTTTGAGTTTCTATTTGTTTGATTTATCCATTTTGTACTTTGATGTTATTATTCATATGTTGTGGTACACTATTGTAGTTTGATTTGGATATCAATTTAATTAACTTTTTATATTATACATTGTTACCCTAAATCTTCTAGTGTTTTTTGTTAATAAATATTGATTTTGGTTGATTTTATTTTTTTAAAGTTCATATCGTCCCCTAACTATATTAAGTCACTTCTCATTTATATCCATCCTTTGCCTCCAAGGGGATGTCTAAAAAGGCTATGTTGAAATTCCTCTTAAACCTAATAAAGTGAGGAGGATAATGGTAGTAAAATAATCATTACCCAATACATTTTAATTCCATATACAATAACCCACCATATAAGCTACAATGATATCATACTGAACTATTTAGGACACCCCATTGTATAGGCTATAATGGGATCACTCGGTCATATCTGGGATTCCACATCCTAAAATATTTAATGGGACCAAAAAATGTTATCTAGGCCAACCCATCATATAAGCTATAACAAAATCACCCTATGGTATTGTACAAACTCAAATCATGACATATATGGACATTACATTACTTTTGTGGAAAAATTGATACATAACAAAAATAGACACACAAGGATCGTAATAGTTTAGTGTCTTTGGAAACTCGAAAAATAATATTCTAATCATGGTGAAAGATCTTTAACATCTCCCATAATGATCTCCCACTTTTGTTTTCTTACCTAAAACCTTTCATTAAATCCTGGGGAAAAGAAAACATATAAAGGGTGAGCTCAAATGCTCAGTAAGGGTAACCATAGATAACATAAAACAATCCATAAACATTGGAGATAAAAAACTTGATCATCAAATTTAAACATCAAAATCTTGAGAAAAGACATAAATCGTAGAAGTACGTAAGGCATATATCATAATGGAACATCAACCATGATAAAATATAATGGGAATAAAACATGTAATTGTGGCATTCATTAAGCAAATGTTATGATTTCCCTAGTAGCCAGTGCATTGCTGCCAAGACCATCTTAGTGGACAAAGTCCCTTTCTGAATCGAGTGCACTCCTTGTTCCAGTCCTGTATTACTAAACCGGTTTAACTTGCCGTTCCTGCCATTTCTATCTCATGAGATATAAATCTTTACCCAATTCATTGGAGGGAGATATAGGTCCCACCCATCTCATAATGAAATCAATATTACTTGTGCCACAACATAAACATAAATCATTCATCATAACCCAAAGAATAAAAATTGGCTTCATAAACATCATCCCATCATAGCTATAGCCTCCTGCCTTTTTATCACATAAACATTCATTTCATTTTACAAAACTGAGGATCTTTAAGGGTTAGTGTCTTGGAAACCAAGAACTTAAAACATGAAACAAAAAAACATTCTTCTTAAACACTTGAAAGGCTTCTCCTCATGTTCACCCTAGGTTCATTACTGCATCTCATAACCTGGGGACATACATCAAACGAAAGGGTGAGCAAAAGGCCCAGTATGGGAAACAAGGGAAACATTTAACATGTGAACTTGGGATACATCAACAATATCATGAAAAGAACTTTAAGGCATGAGAAAGAAATCATGAGATACATCATAATAAATATAAAATTTCTCATAACTTGAAGATGTGGCTACAACATTTAATACTGACAAGCATTTCGTTTCACTATGGTCCATCCCCAAGGTGTCATTAAAAATTACCAAGGTTATTCACCAAGGTATCTGTCTAAAAAGTCATCTCTAGAGATTAGGTATTTACCCAATGCATTGGAGCGCTATCTGGGCGCACCCTTGACATGTCTTTATTATCATGTGAGCCACATATATCATCATCAATAATTTCATAAACAACAAATATAGCATAAAATAAATGGGTTTCATTTCAGAATCATAACATTTTAAAACTGCTTTAATGACATGACCATTATGTCACTTTAAACCCACGGAAAGGGAAAGCGGGTTTCATGTATTTAAATACCAGAATATAAAATAGAACATTTTGATATATATGTGAATAACCCTGTAGAAATAAGAGCTTTGAGTATTCACTTAATAACATAAAATAATTTTGAGAAAAAGAGAGGGGCATTTTGAGATGAAAATTCTGCAGCATAACGGCTACGTTATAGGGTTTTAGAAAACATTGAAAAGAGAGAGGACATGGGCCACCCACTCATAAATGATCCACAAAACATTAGGGACTGAATATAAAGGATATGAATCATGGTAATGATATTTGAAGTACATACCATTTTAAATGAATAACATGAAAGGAAGACAAAAATAAGATTTCTCTTGTGAAAAATTCGGCTGCCTAACGACATAACTTGAACTTAAAAAAATGAATTGACGAGATAAAATATGGTCTCTCATCATATGAACATAATATTTCAGTATGATAGATATATAGATCATACCACAAAATAATAAAAAGGAACTTGAATGACTTGACATGAAAGTAAAACTTCAAAACGAGAAGGGTGAAAGAACCACATAAAAATTCGGCAGGCTAACAGCGCCACTTAAAAGTTTAAAATACTGAATTAAAGAGATCAAATAGGTTCTCTCATCATATGAACATAATATTTCAGTATGATAGATATAGAGATGAAACCCCAACATAATAAAAAGGAACTTGAATGACTTGACATGAAAGTAGAACTTCAAAACGAGAAGGGTGAAAGAACCACTTAAAAATTCTGCAGCCTAACGGCGCCACTCAAAACATCAAAATACTAAATTGAAGAGATCAAATAGGGTCTCTAATCATATGATCATAAAATATCAGTATGATAGATTTAGAGATCATAACACAACATAATAAAAAGGAACTTTCACGACATGACATGGAATTAGAACTTTGAAAAAGGAGAAAGGTGAAAGAACCACTTAAAAATTTAGATGCCTAACGGCGCCACTTAAAACATCAAAATATTGAATTGAAGAGATCAAATGGGGCCTCTCATCATATGATCATAAAAGATCAGTATGATAAATTTATATATCATACCCCAACATAATAAAAAGGAACTTGGAATACTTTACATGAAAATAGATCTTGAAAAATGATAAGGGAGAAAGAATCTGTTACAAAAATTCCGGCAGCCTAACGGCGCCACTTAAAACTTCATAAAACTAAATTATGAGAGTAAGAGGGTATCTATAATTATATGAAAATGAAGAGGGAAGTAATATGAGTATAAAACAACATCCTTTAACATATGATCATGGAGCATGAAAGAATTTACATAAAAGAGATTTCTTGAAAAGAAAGAGAGAGGTCAGATCCCTTACCTTAAAACGTAACTCTTAAAACTCAGTGGTTGGGACCTTGAGGGCTTGGGGGCACCTTGGGAGGACTCCTTGGGAGGTAATGAGACCCGAAATGCGTTGGGGGAGAGTGGGGAGTCGAAATGGATGAGGGTATGGCTTGGTATTTATAGGGCAAGTGAGGGGACAAGGCATTAATGGCTAAGGGACACCTCAAAAGTGGGTTTCTCAAAACCATGTGCTCTCCCAAGATATTTCCCATGAAGTTAGGCCACATGGGGCCCCCAATACAATAATGCATCACCTTTGGTCGGCCAAACCATAAAATATCACATTACATCATCATGACACAGTGATGATGTCATTAAACATACCGAAACCCTAAAACTATATTTTTACTATTCACTGAAAATTCAACTTTCTCAGAAAAATCCCAAAATTTCCCCTTAACAAAATATCGATGCTCTAATTAAAAAAATGAACTCCATTTTATAAAAATAATTTTCTCAATGTTTTTAATTTAATTTTTAAATAAATACACTATTCACTGAAAATTCATTTGTTTCAGACAAATCCCCAAAAATTACCTTCACATAATATCGATGTTCTGAGTTCAAAAATGAAATCCCTTTTATAAAAATAATTTTCTATATATTTTTAATTAAATTTTAAATTAAAAAAACTATTCACCCGAAAAAACTAATACTTGAATAATAATATATGAAACCGTTATTTAACCATTTTATTGAATCACATTACTTAATCAAGGTGCCTAGATTATATTAATACTTTATTTAAGTTAGATTACTAATCCATTTAGTCACATTACTAATCCTAAGTATAAAATCACTATTCATAATTTACTATTCATTAAAAATTAAGTTGATCTTATTAGACTCTAAATTTCATACTGAACTTAATTGTAGAAGACCATTTTTTTGAAAATCATTACACATTTTTAATTATTTTAGGTTTACATAAACATTTTTAAAATATCCTTTTTCTAAAATTCATCAAAAATTTGCATACTATATTTATCCGGTCATTCAAAAATTCATAAACATCTTCATAAGAAGAAATAGAAATTGTTATTTAAAACAAAGGATTACACAAGGCAGTTACGGTCTCCTTACATAGCCCCTTATCACACCAGCATATGACCTAAGTGTAAGGTGTGCTAAGGTGATAGAATTCGAGGGAGGCTCGGCCAACATTGCACGAGTATTAATTTCTATCAGTTTTAACTTCTTGTGAAGGAGATTCCGTTCTAACTTCACACGATGAAGTTCGGCTTGGGTTTGGTCTAGGGAAAAGCCCAGTGGTGCTACCTCCTTCCCAAGTTTTGTTAGATGGGCTTCGAATGGTCCAAGACTACTGGGTGAGGCCATCGAATATTCTTTCTATATTAATTAACCAATATTACTGGTATTTAGAGTCAAAAATCAAAACGTTTAGTTTCTAGTGGTCATATTGACCAATGGTCATATAACAGTCAAAACCCAACGATCTCATTTTAATTATACTCATGTTATCAAATGAAAGAGTTTTGTTGAGTATTAAAAAAATAGAATAACACACAAAATTAGGAAACATGATTTATTCAAAATTTCGGGTCGTTATAATCTTCCCCCCTTAAGAAATTGCATCCTCGCAATTTTTAAAATTGGGTTTTTAAATTTCATTGAAATTCCCACATCGGAAAAAGAGTTAGTAAAACTATTACTTTAAAAGAATGAATGTGAAGTACAAAGGTCACCCGAGTTGACCCACAATAGGATTCCATGTAGGAAAACATGGACATGGATGAAAAGCGATGGGTCAAGTTCTGAGGGAGAGTGCTAGAGAACACGATTAGGAGAAAGTTAACCATAAGAAAATCCCAAACATATGATGTGTGTAAACGGTCTTTGATTAACTAATAGGAAACGTAAACCAACAACGTTTTTGTTTGACATTCCTTTTAATAATTTTGAGTAATTTATGTACTACATAGAACAAAAACATAAGAAAATATACCTACCTTCATGTAGAGTTTTATCCTTTAATACGTTTCTACCCAAAACTAATCTTTTCTCCAAACGATGAGCATTGAAAAATACTTAGTCTCATCAAAACACAAGAATCATCTTCTTGAGAGTCACTTAATTCACAAAATATTAACTATCAATTTCTTCTACCTTTAAACATTATCCCGAAAACAGAAAGGGTAAGATAAAACAACTCTTCAAAAAATAAATAATCCCATAGGAAGGGAAACTACTTTTAAATCTTCAAAGATCCATGGTACCACCAAAAGTTCATCATAGACCATTCCATAAATAACTGTTCTTAAAATTCCTCACAATAAACCAAACTAAGATTGAAACCCAAATACAAGAAGAATTTGATAACATAGTCTTCCAAAATAAACTTCATTGTTCATCTCTAAAACACATCAACCACTCTTAACATCTTATAACAAAAGTAGCTAACCTAAACATATTTTACCCAAGAAAGGTTAATCATTTCCATAAGTAACCTAAATTTCTATAAGTCCACCTTAAATTCATCAATTCTTCAAAATATAAGTCAACCTTACTCCTCAATGAAAATACTGTAGTAATCTATTTACCTCGATCATATAGGGTCCCCAAAATAGTGAACGTCTTCGAAAATAATAATCATCTTTTAATCCCCTAATCATCTCTGTCATATTAATACGACAATCGTCTCATTTCCTATCACATTGGTTGTTGGGACATGTTCTTCCATTTCCCGCCAATAACTATGAAAACAAAGTACAATTAGGGGCTTGAATACATAGATAATAATCATGAAAACAAACTTAAAGAATATAAGGATAACTTGTAGAAGAAAAGCATACCCTAACTTGTGATCCCCTATGTTCCCATCTAGGTTATCCATGATCATATATTCTTATCTGAATATTTATTTTATTTTATCTTTGTTCCTTTAACAATGGTGCATACTAAGCTTATGAATTTACCAAAGCATATCCCCCGGGAGTGTCGTAACCAAGAGTGCAGCAAGGCCCATTGTCATGTACCAGTTCCCGTTTGATTCTAGCTCAAAGAGGTGTTTTTGAGTTTTACCCCTATGTACATCTGTGCCAGAGCCACCTCTACCTGCTCATATCCAAACAGGGATGTATTTTCTTGGCAACCCCTTACTCAATAATCACCAAAATACCAGGAAGACATCCTATATTTAAACTTTTCTATAGGTTTCTTCCTAATGTTTTCATATCCTAATTTCCAAAAATAACTAAACCATCCTTTGATACCAACTATAGCATCCCACCTTTTTATCACATAAACATTCATTACATTTTACAAAACTGAGGATCTTTAAGGTTTAGTGTTTTGGAAACCATGAACTTAAAACATAAAACAAAAAAAATTCTTATTAAACACTTGAAAAGATTCTACTCATGTTCACCCTAGGTTCATTACTGCATATCATAACCTGGGGACATAAATCAAAAGAAAGGGTGAGCAGAAGGTCCAGTAAGGGAATCAAGGGAAACATTTAACATGTGAACTTGGGAAACATCAACAATGTCATGAAAAGAACATTAAGGCATGTGAAAGCAATCTTGAGATATATCATAATAAAAATAACATTTTTTCATAACTTAAATATGTGGCTACAAAATTTAATATTGACAATAATTTCGTTTCACTAAGGTCCATCCCCAAGGTGTCATTAAAAATTACCAAGGTTATTCACCAAGGTATCAGTCTAAAAAGTCATCTCTAGAGATTAAGTCTTTACCCAATGCATTGGAGAGATATCTGGTCGCACCCTTGACATGTCTTTATTATCATGCGAGCCACATATATCATCATCAATAATTTCATAAACAACCCATATAGCATAAAATAAATGGGTTTCATTTCATAATCATAACATTTTAAAAACTGCTTTATTGACATGATCATTATGTCACTTTAAACCCACAGAAAGGGAAAGCGGGTTTCTTGTATGTAAATCCCAGAATTTAAAATAGAACATTTTGATATATATGTGAATACCCCTGTAGAAATAAGGCCTTTGAGTATTCACTTAATGACATAAAATAATTTTGAGAAAAAGAGAGGGGCATTTTGAGACGAAAATTCTGCAGTATAACGGCTACGTTAGAGGGTTTTAGAAAACATTGAAAAGAGAGGGGTCATGGGTCACCCACTCGTAAATGATCCATAAAACAGTAGGGATAGAATATAAAGTATATGAATCATGGTAATGAAATTTTAAGGACATTCCATTTGAAATGAAGAACATTAAAGGAAGACAAAAATAAGATTTCTTTTATGAAAAATTCGGCAGCCTAACGGCATCACTTGAACATCAAAAAATGAATTGACGAGATCAAATATAGTCTCTCATCATATGAACATAATATTTCAGTATGATAGATATATAGATCATAACCCAACATAATAAAAAGGAACTTGAATGACTTGACATGAAAGTAGAACTTCAAAACGAGAAGGGTGAAAGAACAACTTAAAAATTCAGCAGGCTAACGACGCCACTTAAAACATCAAAATACTGAATTGAAGAGTTCAAATAGGTTCTATCATCATATGAACATAATATTTCAGTATTATAGATATATAGATCAAACCCCAACATAATAAAAAGGAACTTGAATGACTTTACAAGAAAGTAGAACTTCAAAACGAGAAGGGTGAAAGAACCACTTAAAAATACGGCAGCCTAACGGCGCCACTCAATACTTCAATATACTGAATTGTAGAGATAAAATAGGGTCTCTCATCATATGATCATAAAAGAATAGTATGATAGATTTAGAGATCATACCCCAACATAATAAAAAGTAACATTCAAGACTTGACATGGAATTAGAACTTTGAAAAAGGAGAAAGGTGAAAGAACCACTTAAAAATTCGGCAGCCTAACAACGCCACATAAAACTTCAAAATACTGAATTGAAGAGATCAAATGGGGTCTCTCATCATATGATCATAAAAGATCAGTATGATAAATTTAGATATCATACCCCAACATAATAAAAAGTAACTTGAAATACTTTACATGAAAATAGATCTTCAAAAATGGGAAGGGTGAAAGAATCCGTTACAAAAATTCCAGCAGCCTAACGACGCCACTTAAAACCTCATAAAACTAAATAATGAGAGTAAGAGGGGATCTATCATTATATAAACATGAAGAGGGATGTAAGATGAGTATAAAAGAACATCCTTTAACATAAGAACATTTAGGATAAAAGAAATTACATAAAAGAGATTTCTTAAAAAGAAAGAGAGAGGTCGGATCCCTTACCTTAAAACGTAACTCTTAAAACTCAAAGGTTGGGACCTTGAGGGCTTGGGGGCACCTTGGGAGGACTCCTTGGGAGGTAATGAGACCAGAAATTCGATGGGGGAGATTGGGGAGTCTAAATGGATGAGAGTATGGCTTGGTATTTATAGGGAAAATGAGGGGACAAGGCATTAATGGCTAAGGGACACCTCAAAAGTGGGTTTCTCAAAACCATGTGCTCTCCCAAGATATTTCCCATGAAGTTAGGCCACATGGGGCCCCCAATACAATAATGCATCACCTTTGGTAGGCCAACCCATAAAATATCTCATGAAATCATCATGACACAGTTATGATCTCATTAAACATACCGAAACCCTAAAACTGTATTTTTTACTATTCACTAAAAATTTAACTTTCTCAGAAAAATCCCAAAATTTCACCTTAACCAAATATCGATGCTCTAATTAAAAAAATGAACTCCATTTTATAAAAATAAATTTCTAAATATTTTTAATTTAATTTTTAAATAAATACACTATTCACCAAAAATTCATTTTTTTCAGAAAAATCCCCAAAAGTTACCTTAACATAATATCGATGCTATGAGTTCAAAAATGAAATCCATTTTACAAAAATAATTTTCTAAATATTTTTAATTAAATTTTTAATTAAAAAAACACTATTCACCCAAAAAAACTAATACTTGAATAATAATATATGAAACAGTTATTTAACCATTTTATTGAATCACATTACTTAATCAAGGTGCCTAGATTATATTAATACTTTCTTTAAGTGAGATTACTAATCCATTTAGTCAAATTACTAATCCTAAGCATAAAATCACTATTCATAATTTACTATTCCTCAAAAATTAAGTTGATCTTATTAGACTCTAAATTTCATACTGAACATAATTGTAGAAGACCTTTTTTTGAAAATCATTACACATTTTTAATTATTTAAGGTTTAAATAAACATTTTTAAAATATCCTTTTTCTAAAATTCATCAAAAAATTTCATACTATATTTATCCGGTCATTCGAAAATTCATAAACTTCTTCATAAGAAGAAATCAAAATTGTTATTTAAAACAAAGGATTACACAAGGCAGTTACAGTCTCCTTACATAGCCCCTTAACACACCAGCATATGACCTAAGTGTAAGGTATGCTATGGTGAGAGAATTCGAGGGAGGCTCGGCCAACATCGCACGAGTAGTAATTTCTATCAGTTTGAACTTCTCGCGAAGGTGATTCCATTCTAACTTCACACGAAGAAGTTCGGCTTGGGTTTGGTTCAACGAAAAGCCAAGTGGTGCTACCTCCTTCTCAAGTTTTGTTAGATGAGATTCGATTGGTCCAAGACTACTGGGTGAGGCCATCGAAACTTCTTTCTTTATTAATTAACCAAGATTACTTGTATTTAGAGTCAAAAATCGAAACTTTTAGTTTCCAGTGGTCATATTGACCAATGGTCATATAACAGTCAAAACCCAACGGTCTCATTTTTATTATACTCATGTTATAAAATGAAAGAGTTTTGTTAAGTATAAAAAAAATTGAATAACACACAAAATTAGTAAACAATATTTATTCAAAATTTCAGGTCATTACAATAGAATAATCCATATAAAACAAATGGATATCATTTCATCATAAGAAAAGTAAAACCATGTAAATCATAGAGACATTATACTTGAAACATACACATATGAAATAATGTCATCTTAGATGAAAAATGGTTTTGATAAAGCACTTGAAATGAATTCTTGAGGAAAATATCCTTTCTTCTTGAAAATCATTTTCTTTTTAAAAAAAGCCATGCAATTTTAAAAGAATGTTATTGTGTTGTAAATAGTCATGAAATCTGTTGGAGGAATCTTCATGTAAATAAGGCTTTATAAAACCGTAAAAATTCTTTCATGCCGTATAAGTTAAAAAAACATTTTTCTTGTACTTTTTCTAGAAAAGTCAAAAAGGACCTCGTAAAAGAAATATTATTTACATACCATGTAGTAAAAGTCAAAATGGGTAAAAAGAACTTTAAACATACATTAAATTTTTTTTATAAAACATGGGCTTGGATGATAAAGATAACCCCAGTAAATACTTACCAATAAACAACCTCGGCTAAAAATGAGATTGATAAATTATCCCTTACCTTAGGTCCGATATGCTTCGTATGGATCCGAACCTCCTTTATAATTATTTAAATAATTTCATTGACTTATTAAATAATCATATTCATTGTTATTATATCGTATATGTTTTACTTATGACTTTATATTACCCGTTCTTTTGTAAATTCCATGATAAAGTAGCATTTTGGGTAAAATCATTTCATTTATCGTATGTGTTTCGACTTGTCGTTCTTGATATTATTACTTATATCATGATTTACATAATTCCAGAATTTAAAACATGATTTATATATAATATATATTCATCATATACATATATATTATAGATCGATAAGAGGAATGAAATACACCGTTCATGGAGACGGTAGGCCGTACGTACGCATGAATGCTGTTTTGGTTTCCTTATTGAAATGAATGAAACTAAATATATGACATACATATATATATATATACATAAATACAGTAGAATTATTATTTCATATATTTCATTATTATTCATTATATAAACTTTATGATCATTCATGTATGGTTAACATGGAGAATGAATCTCATCGCATCGTGGAGACGGTAGTCCGTACGTACGCACGATCGATGAAATTGTTCCCATAATTATAGAAATGGAGTGTATGTTATAATATATCAGAATCAGTATGATGCTATAGTAACCATATATAGTTATTATTTACATCATTATACCCATCCATGTATGGTGTTGGTGGAAAAACAGATTACACCACGGCGTGGAGACGGTATTCCGTACGTACGCACGCGTGGTGATTTTGTTTTCCGTAGGATGGATAGAAGGTGAAATAGGGTTGTTTCATATTTATAATAACATATCAGTATATTAGGGATACTTTTGTTATTACTTCATAATGAAACAACTATAGAAGAGTGAGTAGAAGAAAAATGGAACTTGAAGAAAACGGTAGAAGGTATTACCTTTTTCTCGATGTGCCTCCTTTAAACTTTCTCTTAGGGTACTAAAATTGGTCTCTAAAGATGACCAGGAACACTAAGATGTTTCTTGGGAAGTGGAGAAGATAATTTTGCAGGGTTTTTCCGAGCTAGAAAGCACAAATCGGTGTGATGAGGAGAGGGAGGATGTTCCCTTTTATAAGGGAGGAGAGAGGCACCTTTGGAAATCTTAAAAATATTAATTTATAATAAATCTAACCCCACTTAAAAACCTCCCAAAACGACTCATATTCTAATATTATATGAGATAGGGTTTCAATCTCATAATCCAATAAAATTTAGACATGTTAGGTATTTATTTTAAACATTATCAACTTGATTTATCCTTATTTAATCAATTTTATTTTATTTGTGGTAATAATATTCTAAAATTTAAATTATAACAAATAATTACTTATTTTTTGTGAATTGTCCATAATTGAATAATTTATAACATTTTATACCTTATAAATTTAAATTTTTAATTTTTAAATATTTTTTTTGTTTTTTAAACAATTTTATAATATGTTATTTTTATAAAATAACAATAGTGTAAATTTTGACACTATTCATTTAATTGAATTTAAATAATATATATATAGAAGATATGTTCAAACAAAAAGCTTTAATAGATTCATAAAAGGTTATATGTATTTATAAAATTAGTGCATCACATTAAATAGTTCATATAATATTTATTTTATTATTTTTAAAACCATTTATTTGGTTTATCTCTTAATAAAATAATTACTACAACATTTTTGTATAATTATTTCATATACTTATTTGTTTCATAAAAATTAAAAATAAAATCCTATGATAAAGATAAATCTATTAGATTTCACAATAATACTTTTACTCGAATTTATCATCTTAAAATTAAAATTTTTAAATTGTTATATTTATTAAATTATGAAGGTGACAACTTTGGCATCATTTAAAATTAAATAATATAAGTGTCATAATCACTTTTATAAGACTCCAAACGGTAATTTATTAGGTAAATGGATGATTATGGTATAGATATACACTACCAATAAGTTTTGGTCAGGTTATTGGGCCTTTTAATGGGTATTATTATTTCAATAAAAACTATATTACAGATTTTTCACTTAATAAATACTTTCTGCATCATTAATGTATCACCATTAATGATAATATTTTAATCCGTAAAAATACTAAATAAATTGTCATGATGTAGATAAGTCTATTATATTTCTGGAGACTATTCATGTTGGAATTTTTATGATGTTTATCACTAAATTAAAATTATTATACTAATAAGATTTAAGAGAGTGACATGTTGTCACTTTCTTTGGTTTTAATAATAATTAAATTATTTTCATGGTCAAAAGTCCATAAAATGAATATAATCAGACCGTTAGGTGATTTGGGTCTACTTTTATCCATCCAATAGAATTTTGGAATGTGTTAGGGTAATTTTATAATATTATATTTACCCTTAATTACCCGATTTACCTTTAACTATGGTAAATAAAATTTACCGTAGCTACTATTCATAATTCCCCAAAATAAAAAGTATCCTATTAACATAATTTGGACCCAATAATTCAAAATATGGAATCCATTTTTTAAAATTAAATACAAAGAAGTTGTAGAAATTAAATTCAAATTAATCCTATTGTCGAATGAAAACGAGTTTTCGTTTAAAACATTGCAAAAGATTGAATTGATTTAACCTACAAATTCAATATAAAATAAATGATAATGATATAAATTATATGAAATGGTAAAAATATATTATATTTATACTTTAAAACCATTAAATATTATAATTTAACCCCATAAGTTATTACGATGAAAAAAGTTGTTTTAATTAAAATATAGCGTGTTTTTACTATTCATTAAAATATGAATGTTATCAGAATAATATGAAAAATTTATCCAAGGTAATATTTTATATCCTGATTCAAATGAATAATTTTAATCTATAAAATAGAACTTATAAACATGTAAAAAATATATTTAAAGTGGGTGTGCCATCAAAAAGTGGAAAAACTACATTTTTTTAAAAATACTTATTTTACCCGAAAAATTTATTTTGTTCTTATAACATGTTCTAGAAAATGTGTAAGATGAATAATAATGTTATAAAATTCAAAATTTATTTAATAATATTAATAACAGCTAGTTCATAATAATATTATAATAATATATCATTGTTTAGTTAAACCCTGTATTGCGTACAACACACGCTATCGAGGAAGGTCGCGATTGCGTATAATGCAGCCAAGTTATGGTTGCGTGTTGTGCAAGACTCCTTTATTGCAGAGTACAACACAAGACATCAATAAAATTAAAAAGAATATTTTTCATAAAATCTCGGGGTGTTACAGGTATCACGGGAGAAAAATCAAATGAGTAATTTTACCTACATTAACATGAATAAAGTAAATAAAACTCATAGAAACAATTAATATTCATTTTATAATATGATTAACCCAAGGAAATGATATCGGTACCATTTTAATATCTTTGACACATGATTAACCCAAGGGAATGAAATTTTCTTCAAAAAATTCTCCATGAAACATGATTAACTGATGGAAGTGAATCAAGATCTATAAAAATCCCAAACTATTGACAAAAAAGGTTCTATAACAATCTATTTGAAAAATTATTATTCTATACAGAGAACGAATGAAGATGGTATAATTAAAAAATATCCCCAATTATTTGTAATTAATAACATGGGTTATTGTAGTTGATGAATTGAAATACCACTAAATGATTATTAGTTTTTTTATATTAAAATACCTTTTTCATTTTGAAAAATTTCTTTTAGGATCATAAAATATTTTGGAAAATAAATTCTTTGAAGTATTTTTAAAACAAATAATATTAATAATATTGGGAAATCATTTTCCTTTAAACTAATCTTGTAAAAATGTTATGTAATATTGAATGATATTAATTTCATGTCGGTGTGTAATTGTTTATATTTGATAAATTACATTATTATTTCACATCAAAATGTTTTTAAATTGGGATTATTCAATGTTTTATAGGATGAATCCTTTCAAAAAAAAAGAGGTAAATTTAATTAAAACATATTTCTAAAAAGGCTAATGTAATATCCTGTGATTTTTTGAGAATGATTCATTTTATTTTCTTTGAGGTCTTGTGATGTATGCTACACCAATATTATCTTGTGCTATATACTATATTATATTAGCTTGCAGTATACACAACACTATTATTGGATTACGTTACACAAAATTTCAAGTTATTTTTATAGAATTAATTTAAAATATAGTGAGTATAGATTTTGATCATTGTATAAATTTTCTATCATTGGATTATGTTTTACGCAACACCAAAGCAATATTTTACTAAACCGAACTGTGGCTTGGATTACATTACAAGAAAGAGTGACCTTCCTCAATAGCTTGTGTTGTACACAATACCGAGATTCACTAAACAACGATAAATTATTAAAATATTAAAATGTGATATAACCTAAATATTATGAATAGTATTAACCACATTTTAAATTTTATATAACATTTAAATTTATATTATGTATTTTCTAGAACACAATATAAGAAAAAATTCAATTTTTCAGATAAAATAAGTATTTTTCAAAAACTGATGTCTTTGATTCCTTCTAATGGCCACCCAATTTTAAATTTATTTTTTAACACTTTTATATATTATGTTTGAAAAAATAAACTTATAATTTGTAATAGGATCATAAAAATTTACTTTTCTTTAATTTTTGGTATTTTTTTGATAAAATTCAAATTTTAATGAATAGTGGAAAAAACAACATTTTAATTTAAAACTACATTTCAATATAAATTTTTATATAGTTATATTATATTTATATTTTTTCTTAAAGTGTAATTGAATTATTATTTTTTCATTTAATCAAATTTTTGAGATTGGAATTAATTTTACTGTTAAATTGACATAAACACATGAAAATCTTTTGATAAGTTTTTACTACTTAAAAACCAGATTTTTGGTTTTAACAACATGAATAAATTTTAAATTAATTTCTTCCAGTTTTATAATTTAAATTTATAAAAATAATTCCATATTTTTAATAATAATTTCCAAATTATGTAAATAGTTCCAAAATATTTTTTTTCATAATAGGAATATTAGCTACGGTAATTTTTAATCACCGTAGTTAAATATTAATCAGGTAAATTTGTGTTACAAATTAGATGATATGGAAAATAAAATTTATCCTAAAAACTACAAAATAGTATTGGATAAATAAAATTATACCCTTGAAATCATTGGTTTTAAACATTGTAATTTAAGGGCCACATGATAATTAAAATGACATAGATTTTAATAAAACTAATGAAAGTGACAAAATGTGAAACTCACATTTCTTATAAGTATAACAATTTAAACATAGGTATAACCAGTTGATATCTTCGAAACTAAATGCTTCATGTAAATATAAGAGAATTTCATAAATTAGGGTAATTTAATTTTTATTTTTATGAAATAAATAATTACCCTTAATTATTATTATTTGATTATGTTAAAATAAAATAATTGATGAGAAATAAATGATTTTTTTATTAAAATACGAATATCCATAAAAAAGACCTAACCCCAAAACAAATATTATTTTTCAAGTTTATATCTTCCATAATCATCCAATGGTAAAAGTAATGACAATTTTTAGCTTTGTATAGTAGATTATGACCTTTATATTATTTTATTTAATGTAATTTAATGTTGTCACATTCATTATTTAATAAGAATAACATTTTTAATGAATAATTTTATAGAATATAAATTTGACTAAATATATCCTCATTAATTATATTAAATTTATACTCATTATAGTAGTTTATTTTTAATTTTTTACTCTACAAATATGTATATTAAATAATTACACAAATCATTGTATTAATTATTTTATTTAATAGAGATATCAAATAAATGTTATTAACAACAATAAAATAAATATATTTTGGGATTATTAATACTTCTAATGAATTTTATAGATAACATTGACCTTATATAAATATAATAAAATAGTTATTTCGATGTTAACTTGTTATCTATTTATTTTTTGAAATCAGTAAATTGAATATTGTCCAAATTGACACAATTTATAGTTTTTCAAAGTAGCGTTTTAATATATTATTTAAAAAGAATAATATTTTT
The DNA here is from genome assembly GCA_963277665.1 of Viscum album. Taxonomy (NCBI): domain Eukaryota; kingdom Viridiplantae; phylum Streptophyta; class Magnoliopsida; order Santalales; family Viscaceae; genus Viscum; species Viscum album. The sequence continues at coordinate 427,441,273 of OY728134.1, forward strand.
AAAAAATATAGAATAATTATGATACACTAAAAACGCTTCTAAATTATTTATTTATGATCTAATTGACATGAAATAAGTAAATATTTTACTTTTTTAATATTGAAATATTTGTTACCGTAGATAAAATAAAATAGAATAACTAAGTGTTAAATTAAATTGATAAGGTTTGAATGGACAAAAAAACCTATCTAAATTTTATTTTTTGATGATATATCAATATTAACATATCTTAGTTTCGAATATATCAAATTTGTGAGGTATTCTTATTGATTATCAAATTATTATAAATTAATATTTTTGATGTTTTCAAAAGTGTCCCTCACCTCAATTATAAAAGGGAACTTCCTCCCTCAACTATTCACATCATTTTGTGTCTTCAAGCTCCACCACCCCTTCTGATTTACCTTCTGAACTTCCCTATAAACATTATTGAGGTTTTGGTTATCTAAAAACACCATATCTAGTGTTCTAAGAGGAGATTTAGAGGAGGAAGGTGGAAGAATATGTATTCTCGTCTACCGATTCTATCAAACCTATTTGTTCATCTATTTCTTCTTTAAAATTTGTTTCATTGTGAAATTATAACTCTAATATCACTTTTATATTTTATATTATTATGAATATTAAACAACTATATTTCATCTACTATCCATCCAATGAAAAAAAATCAAGACATATGCGTACGTATGACTTACCATCTCCATGTTGTGGTGTGATATGTTTTTCATCCCCAACATACCTAGACAGGTGTAATTATTGATTAAATTACAATATATGATTATTATAAAATGATATTTATTTTAAAATATTATACACCATCCATGTCAATACCATTCGACAATTATGGGAATGGTATTGTCGCTCGTGCGTACGTACGACCTACCGTCTCCATGATGAGATGTCATTCATTATACATTATCTTAATTAAATAATGATTATATAAATGAATTTAATGAATAAATATGATATATATTTTTCTTATATAATTCTTTATATTATATAAATATAAATTGATAAGAGAAATAATAAATTATTTGACAAAACATGCAAAATACCATAAATTAGTTAATAACAAAATAACGAGTAACAAAACAATTCTACTAAAAATGGATGAGAATATTATATAAATGGCTATGATTTAGGAATAAGTTAATAGAATTATTTATATCATTATATAGGAAGTTTAAGTACATATTAATCATATCAGACATACGATAAGGGATAATTTCGTAATCTCATTATTTTCTGAGATTGTTTATATATAATAATTTAATGCGGTATATGTATCTCCCATGTACAAGTTTCCTAAATATATAAATTTTTTTATTTTTTTATACTACTATTTAATGTCAATATTAACAGTTCGTGAATTTTTGTTAAACAATATGGTAAAAATATTTCTTTCTCTTTCCATAGGAGGTACTTTTTTTACAATTATAAAAAAAGTTCATGGAGAATGCTTTTTTAACTCATAAGACATGAACGAGTTCTTACATCTTCATAACACCTTATTTACATGAAGCATCCATTAAACAATTTCAATTTCATTAATAACTAAATTATTTTTTAAAGACAAAATTGCAGGTAATTTTGAGAAAATAAAACGTTTTGATTAAGAAAGGATATTTTCCTCAATAATTAAGTTCACATGTTTTATCAAAATTACTTTCCATATATGATGATGCTCTTTAAATAGAGTTAGGTTTTTTTCTGTATTACTAAAACGATTTGATGTGTTAATGATGGAATTTTATTTTATATGGATTATGTTATTATTCTCTGATGTTTAAGATAGACATTTAATTTTTTAGGTTATTCTATGTTGACTGATTTTTGTTTTTGTGGCACATGTAAGAATAATTTCATTATAAGATAGGGGTACCTATATCTCTATCCAATGCATTTGTTAAAGATTTATATCTCATGAGATTGAAATGACTGCAATGGTAAAGAAATCTGGTAATATAATACTGGGATGAAATGACATGTAAATCTGGTTCAATAATAGTTGGATGTAATGGTATGTAAATCTGATTCAGTAATGCAATTTTTTCAATATTATTGTCTTGGTAGGAATTCCTTGGATATTATGGAAATCATAATATGTTCTTATTTGTTTTCCATAATTCCATGTTATCTTTCATTCCTATTTTATTATGGTTAATGTTCTTTTATGATCTATGACTTATGAACTGTCATGATTTATTTCATGAATCATGATTTTGATAATTGAGATTTATGCCCATGTTTTTACATACTTATATTTATGGTTGGTTTTATGTTCTTAGTGTTTACACTTACTGAGCATTTGATCTCACACTTTTTATGGTTTCTCTTCCCTAGGATGTAAATATAGGTTTTATGTAAGAAATAAAAGGGGATGTTCTACATTGGAGATGTTGAAGATCATTCATGAAGATAGAAGATTATATTAGAAGTTTCCAGAGGAACTAAACTAATATGGTCTTTGGGAATCTATTTTTGTCATGTATTAATTATTCTGAAAAATCAATCTAATGTCTATATATATAAAGATTGGTTCATTTTACTTGGTTTCAGAGAGAAATTTTAGATAAACTTTGGAAACTATGATGTGAAACATTAGTGAGATCCCTTGATATATTTCTACAAATATGCCTAGGTATATCTTAAGGATAAGTCAAGTATAGGTTACGATCCTAGGTTATTTGTGATAATGATCACTAACCTAGGGTTAAACAAAAGATATCATAGATCGAAATATTATATGTAATTTACCTTACTTATGTGTCTGTAATCTCGGATATGTATTTCTCGCAATATTCTTTCTATTTTAAGTCAATAGCTAAAACTACATAGAACATTTTTAACCATTAAATATTTCAGATATAGAAATTAAGGGTGCTAGGACGATTTATTTCTTAAGTAGAAATATCATGATGTGAATAATGAAGATGGTATGAGTATTGGTTATACTATTTAAGATAAATAGATTGGAAATGACATGTTAAAGGTATGTTATTTTCTTCAAGTATTGTTTACATTAAACCTAATAACTTTGAGTTTTAGAAACCCTACTACCAGATTAATATTATAGGATAAAGGGAGATGATGGATCCTGAGTAATGGTTTATGAATAATGTTGGATTATGGAGGTGTATATGTTTCAGATTTCAAGGATTATGTTATATTAATCATGAATGATATAATTTTTTTTAGTATAAGTATTTCATTAAGGATAGAAAAGGATATGTTGAATATTTATATAGAGATAAAAAAATAAATTGAAGAGTAAGGTGATATATTTTGATAAGACATGATTAAGGTGAAAATAACCCTTAATATGTACCTTATGTTTAGATAACGATGTTTGTATTAAGATATGATGGATTTTAATATGTAAATTAGATGATTCTAATTTCTTGGGAAATAATTTTGGAGTTATTGAGAAGTGGGTTATGCTATCATGGATGAAGTATGCAACCTTTTAGAAAATAAATAATTTATCCATTAAATTTTGTAAAAAGGAAACTTTCATGTTTTCAAAAAGGATATATGTTTGTTTAGTTTATTACCATTATTCAAAATAATTCATTATGAAGTCATTTAAATGATTGGAATGTGACCAAAAAGTTATATATTATAATTTATGGGGGATAAATGATGGTATTCACATGCTTGTTATATTACCATTATTGTAATTATTTTTTTAATATGAGATTGGATAAAGGTATTTTGGATAATACTAATGTTTGGAATGGATTATGTTAGACATCATATAGTATTGTTTATGTTTAAATCTTTTTTTTTTCATATTTTTAGTTTTAGAAAGAGGAAAACCTGAAGAATGTGACACAACCAATCACGTCAGACATGGTTGTGGGAATTGAACCCACAATTGATGTGTGATACTCCTTTATCACCTATCAATGGCCTACAAGATTTCCATGGTTAGTATAAATTAGTTTTTTTATTAAAGCGATATTATAGATGAAGTATATGTCCATTTTTGAAACTATATATGATTAATCTCACCATTGATGGACTTTTGTATATTTAATAACCTGTTGTATCCTTTTTGTGATAGAGATAGATAAAATGACCTATCATTCTATTTCATAATCTGATAACACTTCAAGAATTAATAATTTGACTTCATTTTCTTAAATAAGTGATGAAGTGGCAATTTTTCAAGGCATGAACGATGGTGAGATTGTTCCAAAATCAAGTAGGTATTAATTCAAGTGAAAAATTATTCAACATTAGGGAAAGGATTTTGAAAACCAAAAAAATTATCTTAGTACCATCTAATCTGAAGAATATATGGTCTCTTAAATTAGCATACATTTATGGATTTCTTGTAGTTAAAATTCCCCAAACCTTATTATCTATCACCATCCATTAAAAATTGATGGATAGATTTCTCTTCCATATAAATGTTCTCACTTCACACCTATGTTCTCTTATGTGGAATCCTACTGTGAGTTAATTTGGGTAAATGTTATGTTTCAAATAATCCTTTTTAAATTTATAAATTTTTTATTCATTTTTATGATGTGGGTTTCTATTAAAGAAACTTTCGAGTAGTAAACCATTTGTAACCTTGTCGAATTTTGAGCGTGAAATTCATTTTAAGGGGGTAGAAGGTAACACCCTGAGATTTTATGATATATATTATTTAAAATTTCATTGATTTCTTATGTTGTATGCAACACCATGATTAGCTTACACTATACACAACACCGTATTAGCTAGTGATATACACAACAATATTCTTGGCTTATGTAACATACAATTTCAAGTTCATCTAATAAAATTCATTTCATGCAACATTGAGTATTGATTTTGTTCAATTTATAAAAGAAATATGTTTTTATTATCTTATATGCAACACCAAATAAAGCTTTCACTTAACCTAACACTTATTTGGCTTGCATTAAACACAAGTGAGACCTTCCTCAGTGGCCTGCATTGTATACAATATCGAGTTTCACTAAAAAAATGATATTAATATCTTATTATGGGATATAAACTAGTAATTATTAATATTATTGAATTTTTTTAAATTTTATATAACATTAACATTTATCTTTTGAATTTTCTAGAACATTATATAAAAAGAAGTTCAATTTTTTAGAAAAAAGAATTATTTTTAAAAAAAAATATGTTTTACCTCCTTCTAAGGGTAAATCCATTTTAAATTTAGTTTATAAAACTATTATATATTTTATTTGAAAAAAATAAAATTCTTATTTGTAATATAATCATATATTTTTTTTCTTTATTTTGAAATTTTTCTGTTAAAATTCACATTTTAATTAATAGTGAAAATATTGCATTTTAATTCAAACTTCCTTTTAATAGAAATTATTTGTATATTAAGATTATACTTTTAGTTTTTTTAAAGAATAATTGAATTATGTTTTTGTAGTTTAATCTAGTTTTGGACATTTGAAGAAATTTCACATTTAAATTGGACATAAACACATGAAAATATTTTGATAAGTTTTTACTTATTTAAAACCCTCATTTTGGTTTTAAGAATGAGAGTTAATTTTAAATTAATTATTACCAATTATGTGTTTTAAATTTATAAAAATGGATTTCATATTTGGAGTTATAATTTCAAAATTTTGTAAATAGGTCCCTTTTATTTTTACATACTCATAATTGTAACTACAGTAATGTTTATTTACCAAAGTTAAAGGTAAATCGGTTACATTATTGTAACATGTAATATGATAAGGACAATAAAAGTATCCTAAAACCTACGAAAATATATCTGGATAAATAAAATTCTGCACTTGGAATCTTAGGTTTGAAACATTTTCATTTAAGGGAAACTTGACAATGAAAATGACATGGATATTAATAAAACCAATAAAAGTGACAAAATGTCAACCTCACTTTTCTTATAAGTATATCAATTTTAATATTGGTATAATTAGGTGATATCTTAGAAACTAAATAGTACATTGAAAGATAAAATATTTACCCAAATCATGGTAATTAATTTTTAAATTTTAGGAAATAAACAATAACCTTAAAGTCATATTCTTTAATGATTTAAAAATTAATTAATTGATGAGAAATCATTGAAACAATTTTTATTAAAATCCTAATAACCATAAAAATGAATAAAAATAATTTTTTTATTATTTAAGTATTTCTCGACCATAATCATCCAAACATCAAACTATTGACCATTTAGAGACTTATATAATTGATTATGACCTTTATATTATTTTATATAAAGTAATGTCAATGTTTTCACATTCATACTTTAATAAGTATAATATTTATAATGATTTATTTTATAGAATATAAATTAGAATCCATATATATTAAAGAAGTATATTAAATTTATCCTTATTATGGTATTTTATTTTTAATTTTTACTCAGAAAATAAGAATGTTAAATAATTACACCAAATCGTTGTAATAATTATTTTATTTAAAGAGATATGAAAGAAATGTTAATAAAAATATTAAAATTAATATATTTTTGTGTAATTAATATGTACAAAGAATTCCAAAGATAACCATTACCTCATAATAATATAATAAAATAGTTTATTTGAAGTTAACCTATTATCATTATATTTTTAAAAATCATTATGTTGAATAGTGTCAACATTGACATGATTGATAGTTTATCAAAATAGTTTTTTGTTAAATTATTTTAAAATTGTAAAAAATTTTAAAAAATACACAATAATTATTATATGGTAAAAAATATTCTAAGGACTGTAGTTATAATCTAATTTACAAAAAATAAGTAAATGAATTATGCTTTTAATATTGAAATATTTCTTACCCTAGTTAAAATTAAATAGAATAGCTAAGTGTTAAATTAAAAAGATAAGGATTGAATGAATATAAAAACATGTCTCAATTTCATTTTTTTATGATATTTCAATATTATAATATCTTAATTTTGAATATATATCATTTTGGGGGTATTTGGATTTCTTTTTAAATTATTATAAATTAATATTTTTGAGGATTTTAAAGTGACACTCACATCAATTATAAATGGGCACTTCCTCCATAAAATCTTAAATTCATTTTGATCCTTCAAGATCAATCAACCCCTACAAATTTACCTTATAAACATCCATAGATACATTATAGAGGTTCTGGTATTCTTAAAAGGACATCTCTAGTGCTCTTAGAAGAGATTTAGTTGAAGAACATCGAAGAAGATGTAATCTCCTCTATTGATTCTTTCAAACATCATTCTTATTCTACTTCATATTCCTGATTTGTTTTATTATAATGTAAGAACTAAATTTTCAATTGAATAATTATATGATATTATGAATATTAAAAAACCATATTACATGTTAAATCCATCCAATGAAAAACAAAATCACCACGAGTGCGTACGTTCAACTTACCGTCTCCACGTTGTGGTGTAATTTGTTTTTCATCAGAAAATTACCTCTATGGGTATAATGATGGATATAATTAATATATATTATAATTATAAAATTATATTGATTCTTAAATATTATACACCATCAATTTCAATACTATTCATCAATTATGGGAATGATATCGTGACTCGTTTGTACGTACGACCAACAGTCTCCACGATTTGATGTGATTCATTGTACATGATATTAATAAAATAATGATTATATAAATTAATTTAGTGAATAAATATGATATATAATATGCTAATATAATTCTTTATATGATATAAATCTAACCTAATAAGCGATATAATAACTTATTTGACAAAACATGCATAAGAACATAAAACAGTTAATACCCGAATAACGAGTAACAAAAAAATGTTACTAACGAACGAATGAGAATATAATATAAACTACTATGATTCTGTAATATGTCAATAACTTTATTTAAATCATTATAACTGAGGTTCAAATACATATGAAGCATATCAGACCTAAGGTAAAGGATAATTTTACAATATCATTATTTTTTGAGATTGTTTATACGTAAGTATTTACTGGGGTATATTTATCATCCACGTATATGTTTCCTTAATATATAATAATATTTCAATTATAATAGCATTGTTTCAAGTAAATTTTAACCATTGGTGAATATTTATTAAATGTAATGGAAGGAATCTTCCTTTCATTTTCCATAAGAGGTTCTTTTTTACTTTTTTGGAAAAAGATAGAGGAAAATGTATTTTTAACTTATACGATATAAAAGGGTTTTTACATCTTCATAATTCCTTTTTTACATGAATCTTCCTTTACAACATTTCAATATTATTTTCAACTAAATTATTTTATTTTAAAATTTCAAGACATTTTGTGAAAAGAAAACGTTTTGAAGAAGAAAGGATATTTTCCTCAAGAATCATGTTCAAGTGTTTTATCAAAATTATTTTCTGTCTAATATGAGTATCTTTAAATAGAGATATGTTTATATATATATTATTACTATGATTTTATTCTTTCAAATTTTGAATGGTAATTTATATGGATTATTTTATGATTATATGTTGTTTAACATAACCATTTTATTTCTTGGGTAATGCTATGACGACCAATTTATGTTTCTGTGGAATATGTAAGAATGATTTCATTATGTGATGGGTGGGACCTATATCTCCATCCAATTAATTGGGTAAAGATTTATATCCCACGAGTTAGACAATACTAGAATGAAAATTAAATCTAGTTCAGTAGTATAGGGTTGTAATGACATGTAAATCAGGTTCAGAAATACAAGGCTGGAACGACAAGTAAATCTGATTCAGTAATAGACTTTTACACTATGACGGCCTTGTCAAAAATGACTTGGATACTATAGAAATAATATTATTTCATTATTTTTGACACAATTACTTGTTTTATGTCATTTATATATTATCAGGGTTTAATTTTCCATTATGATTTATGCCTTTTAAACTGTCATGATTTATTTCATGACTTGTGATTTTTATATTTAATCTTTATGTTCATGTTTTTATATAAAAATGTTTATGGTTTTTTTAAGTTATATATTTTTAAAAATACTATTCATTTTAGCTCACCATTTTTATGTTTTATCTTCCACAGGATATAAATAATGTTTTTAGGTAGGAATAAAAGGGGATGATCTTTATGGGATATGTTAAAGATCTTTCCCCAATATAAAAGATTATATTCCACGTTTCCAAAGTCACTACACAAATACGGTCTTAGGGTGTCTAATTTTTCATGTATTATTTATTCCATAAATGTAATTTAATTTCCATGTATGTAATTCATGGTTCATTTTAGTTTATACCATTTTGGAAAATATATATAAAGAACATGTTTTTGGAAGAAAACATATTTTTGGCCCAAGATAGAAATGATGTTAGCATTTATTAAACAAAATCTCATTAAGTATAAATAAAAACAATTTGAAAAATATTAAAATATCGAAAAACTATCATGATTAACTATATCATATGATAATTCTGGAAAAATATATTATTTCAACCTCATAGACATAATGATACACAATCCTATTTTTGATGAGATTTAAACAAGATAGTATTACCAATTTTGTAACATTGAATCTTCATTACCAAGAAAATTTTGAGTAAATAAAAATAGATATATAATTAATAAAACTAGATTAATTATATTAAATGTAAAATTTGAATTATATTATCCTGAAAAATTATGATAGGTGTATAACATAGCATACATCTGAAGGAAATGAGAAAAAATATGCCTTATAATTTTGGTAACATTAAACTACTTTCCCTAAGAAATAATGATCATAAAAAGTATAAGTAAATAAAAATAAATTTAAATATAATAATTATAAAATAAACTCATGGGGAATACAAAGAAACAAAAAAATATTATAGGTGAATATGGCGTATATCTCATAGAAATAAAAGTGATATGAGAAAACCCTTACCTGTCAAATCTTTTAGGTTGAACGTGCATTAAAATTATATTAAGTGGTTTTAAAAATGTCATTAACTTATATAAGATCCATATTAATATTTTTAAGATAATATATGATCCATTTATATTATCTTATAACTTTTTTGTTAGTAATATTTTATTATCTTCATTGTCGCTATTGTTAATTGCCTTGTTTTCTTATTCATGCGTTGTTAAGAATGTTCCAAATCTTGGGCATATATTAAACATTCAGAACCTCAATAATAATAATAATGAAATAATTATCATAATTATAAAAAAAATATACCTTTAAAACTATTAATGTAATATGGTTCAGAAAAATGAACTAACATTATGATCACAGAGACAATAGGCCATATAAATGCATGTGTAACATTTCTATTTTCCAATGAACATTTGGGAATGTATGTAGTAATAAATTTCCATTTAATAAATATAATTATATCATAAATAAAAAACTATTTATTATATATACATAAATATATATATAATCTTATTCTATTATAGTGAATAAAAATAAAGTAACATCGCTCCATGAAGGCGGTATTGCCTACAATCACGAACAATGTAATCCCTTTTTTTGTGAATAAAAATTTAAGACATAAAATGAAATATTATAATAAAAAATGAAAAAATATGTAATTAAAACCATAAATATTTAAAATATATAACATATAATTATTATTTTTACCCTTTATAAATTCCTTGTAATGCGTTAGTGAAAATATAATCACAACACTTCACGACGTGGTAGTCCATCTTACATAAGAGTGACATAATCATATACCCTATAGAATGGGATTTAAAAAATTTATATATATGAATTAATTACGCCATTTATACAATTATATTAGAATTCAATACATATTCTTTAGATCCATCATCATACACTACCCTGAGAGGTTGTAATTGAAAATGAATGACATTAGTTTGTGAGGATATTGTCTGGCATATATGTGAATAAAAATTTCATTACAAATTTGATAGAAGTTCATATGGATTTAGGATATTAAATTATTATAATAACATCCTTTTATATTTATTATTTTTTAAATGTTATTTGATAATGTTTTAAGGATAATTTAAGAGGCGGGGGAAAATTAAAATAATAATGCTAATTTTAAAATATTACATCTTCTTCTGATATCCTCTACAGAAGTGCACTCAATAAATACTATAATGTAATTATAGAAAAAAATAATTCCTCTTTTATGAGTGGAATGATGTTTTTATTCCATTTGGGAACGTTTTCACATTTTGAAAGAAGTTTTAATTTTTAAACAAGTGAAGTGACTGAGTGACCATTTTTATTAGTGGAAGAGTGGAATTTTTATAAATACCAAAACGTATTCACTTATAGTTGGTAAATAATACCAGATGTATAGCCAAAATAGATAATTAAATAATTTATAAGATTATATCATTCAGTCACACCTCAACCTTAAAAAACACTTTTTAAAAAAAATTGTTCCTTAACTTTAATGATTCTATATTGTTTTCAATTTTTGGATTTTAATGGTAGTAAATATTTTTCTAACTTAGGCGATTTATCCATTATGACTAAAAAATAATTATAATTGTTAGATAATTTAGAACCACTCATTATATTTATGAATTCTAATCTATAAAATAAAAAATAAACTCTATATTGAAAATAATTTTTTTTCAAAAACAAATATAATTTAGAAAACATCATTTTAACCATTTTGGTGCTAACATAGTTTTTACTAATTATGTGTCAATAGATAAATATAAAAAAACTTATATGTTAATTTAACATAGTGATATTTATAAACAATTATAAATCACTTGTATTAATATGCGATTTTTTTATAATTTTAAATCATTAATTACATTATAATTTATTATAAAATAATATTAACCTCAATTTTGGAATTATTGATTTAATTTTAATATAAAAATATACATAAAATGATGGAATTTGATTATATTATTTTCACAGAAATAAACTATGATATATTAATTTAATAAAATTGTTGAACGTAACATTTTATTCAATTTACATCAATTTTAAAATATATAGTATCATTTATTTTATTTTATTATTATCTAAATAATTATTGTGTTTTCATTTCATAATCATTTTAAGTAATTAATTAATGTTTAATGATTTACAATAAATTATTTTAATAATAAAGGATAATTTATCATTCATAATAACATCCAACGCCGATGCTATATTTTTTTAGAAAATTGATTTATATATTTTGAATTAGCGAAGGGTCCATTTATAACTTTTCTTTTACTTATTATGTGGTGAATATTCTGTAGAAATATTCATTAAATTTCCATATTTTATAGAATTAAATTAAAAAGTTAAAAATTTAATCATAAAAATGAATTAACTTAATATTTTATGTCATTCAAAATATTATCATTTTAGTTTAGACCATTATAAATCCATTTTTACATTAACCATGGTACATAATTCTTTTACCTTTTCATAATTAATTTGTTCAAAAATTAATTAATAATTACAATAAATTATAAATTATTCTTACTAAAAATATTTAATATATTTTTCAAAATTAAATTAACAAAAATGGAAAAATATATCTTAAATATAATCCTATAGATGCACTAAAAAAGATCATTTTTGAAGAGAATATGTTCGTTATTTAATAATTTTTTAATATCAAATTTCAAATTGAGAGTGATTAAAATGATCTATATTGAATTAATTGATATAAAATACATCTAATATTAAAATAAAAAAAATTAAAATTTAAAAAATGACAATATATACTATTTAAATTAGGGGATGATATAATTTAAGATTCTTTATTTTTCTAAAGTCATCAAAAAATGCATCATTTCTTAAAAATAACAAAAATTTAATGTAATATATTTTTTGTGTTCCAAAAAATAAAATTATGTTTATTCATTCAGATTAAATTTCTAAAACTGTTAATGAAAATATTTCCAATTATTTTCAACAAGCGTGATTAAAAAATCTTTTGAAAAATATTTTTTAAAAAGCGTTTCTCTTTCAAATGATTAATTTTTTATTTATAATCAACGTATATCCTTTAAAATTAACTGTAAACAATAAAATTTTAATAATTTATTTAATAATATTCATTATATCTATATTAATTTCTAGTTTATAATAAATATATATATCATGGGTGGTTTCTGCTCAATGTTTCACGTCCCTTACGCTACCAAATATGTATTAATTCTTTAAAAGAAACTAGGGTTATCAAATTTATATTTCTCAAAGACCAATATGTAAAGGATGAATGTAATATCTTATCTTTATATTATCATAAAAATACTATAAATACTATATTATTTCCTTAAATATTCTTATATATATATCATCCATGTTGTTTGGTTTTGAATAGAGAGTCTCATTCCTTTATATTGGAGGAAGTTCACACAGATAAGGAAACTTTATTCATCTTTAATTGAGTGAACCAAGTAACGAAGAAAATGATATATTATATTTTTGTAATGAAAAACCATCATAAATATCATTGTTATGTTTTTTATATAACATATATTCATCAATATTACCCATATTACTTAATATTTAAAGAGTTATTGAAAAATGAATTATATTTATTCATGAGGTTGTAGTCCTCTGTACTCAAGAGTGACTCTATCACATCCTATATTGAATGGAAAACAAAAAAGGTATATATTACATTATGGCCACAAAGGTATAATTTTGCATTAAAATTAATATATATATAAATATATATTATCCATCATTATAAATTTTTTTGGAGTTGGTATTAGAAAAAATTACATCGGTTGGTAAGGATGTAGTTTGGAGTACACAAAAATGATGATTTATTAAATCATTTGATGGAATTGGTGTCATTTTTAGGTCATTACCTTATCATTAAAACATATAAGTCTATATAATATAATTTGGTTATTATATATGGATTTTTTAATTTTAATTGATGGTGGTTGATGAATAAGTAAAATAAAAATGCTTATTGAAGACCATTTCCTCTTCTTCAATTATCTTCCATAGGTTTTCACCAAAATATAAAATAGTTGTATTTATTCCCAATATATGGATCCTTTCATGATATTATATATGTTTGAAAGTGATTTTGATTAGTTTTGGATAAAATAAAAATGGTATGAAAGTTGGAAGAGGAGAAGAATGTGGGTTAAATTTTATTACTGAGGCGAGTTACACATTTGGATTTTTTAAAAAGTAAATGTCTACCCACATTTTATCACATGAAAATGGGAAAAAATGGTGTATTATCAACCATTATAAATTAAATGTATTAATTATATATTTTAAATTTATTTTATATATATTTTAGTACCACTGTAACCATTATAATATTTTTTTAACCACTAGTAAAAACATTTCTTCCTTAGCGAGTGAAAATAATTTTTATTATTTTCAATATTAATTTTCATAAAAAAAATAAATCATCATTTTTATGTGATAAAAATTTAAAATAATCAATATTCAGAATCCATTTCATAAAATTCTAATTACTATGTTTGAAAATTTTAATTTAAAATCAACCCTATATACATGACGAAAAACAAGCTTTTCAAAGAGAAAATGGTCAAATAATTACAAAATTATATATAAAAATTCAATATGAAATTTATTACAATGAAATAAATTTGATTAAAATTAATAATCTTAAAATTATTTACCTCTAAAATCTATTCAAAATATCATTATCTATTTAAATAATATAAATGGAAATTCATTTTGTGATTAATTTTTTTTTATTTTTCCATATTTTTTGAATAATATAATAATTATAAAATATCTCAATAAATAACTATAAAATAAAATTAATATGGTTATTTTAAATCATAAGATTATATTTTCAATTAAATATAAATATTTTTGTAAAAAATATTTTTAAATTATTTTTATAAGGAATGGCTAAATAGTCCTTCAAAAATACTATTTTCTTCCAAAACAATTCTTTTTTTATTTTAAATGAATATTATTTTATATATAAAGAATATATGAATTTAAATTTCAAAATTTATTTACTAGTATTCATTCCCTCCAAATAAATTTTTAGGTTATAACTATATACTATACCATGGTTCTTTCGACATGGGGTTGTGTGTTATGCATGGAATTGAATTGATTTAATATATTTATGGACTGTTTAATCTTGGTGATTCATGCCACATGCAATATAAAAAAAATCCATTTTTATGAATATTTAGGTGTTTCATTATAACTAAGAAAAATAAATCCTTTCCTCATTATTTAAACTTCATTTTGGTATCATGTATTTTTCATTTTCAAAAAATATTTTTGAAAACCCCACATCATAAAAAGTTCAATAAAATATACTCTTTATAAAAGAGAATGGGAATTAAAAAGGTAATATAGAATAACACATAACATATCTTCTAGGTAATATTAAATAAGAGGGATATGAATATATGTAAATATGATAAAAGGATAAATAATTTTAAATAATTATATAGGTTTTTTTATCATGATAAACCAAATGATCAAAAAAATGTTATGGACCTCAAAACCATAAATAAATGATGATTTAAAAGGCAATACGATTCATCATATAAGAATATAATTTGATAATGTTTTTTTCTCAATGTCCATTTTGTACTGATTATGATATTATTAATGTCTACAAATATTTGGAAACCAAATTTCCAGATATGTTTATATTTTAGAAGAACAATTTCTTCATTTTAGGGTGCATCGTTCAATTTTCAATTCATCAAAGACAATGAGAGATGATAATATTGATTTTTTTAAGAATAAAGAACTAAAATTGTCTTATATTAAAAAATAAAATCGATAGAATAGTAAAATGTCTTTCCTTCATTATCGAACTATTTTCCAAAACCAATATATCTAAAAAACGTCATTCAATATGATACATTAATCAATAATCCATAATTATTACCCAACTATTTCATCAATAATATATATTTTTCAGAACAATTATTTCATGACATATAAACATTGATATCATCTGGCTCATGGTAGGTAGTAAACTGTTATCATCCATTATATCTGGTATCAAGACACACCGCCTTGACAAATTTTATGGGTTTTCACCTAACATGAATGATTTATTTTTTATAAAATAATATTAATATAATTTCTAAAATATTCCTAAAATATTTTATGTCAATACATGTAGTATAATTATTTATTGAATATCATTGGACAAAAATTATAGTAAACTAAGGAAAATCCTAATTAAATTAAAACGAACATGGATGAGAAAAATAATCTATAATTGTTATGAATGGATGATACTACCATTAATTTTTAATGAATAATAAGTAATTCATGGTAAATAACTCAGATCACAATACTTTTAATTAATAAAATTTATATCATATGTAGTTACATCATAATCAATATGGCCTAATAAATAAATAAAATCCCTAGAACACTTAATCTATATACTGAGAATTATATAAACCCATAGTAAATATCATTCTGAAATTATCATAGATAATAATAACTAAATTTTTAATGAATAGAATTATTAATTATTTGTTGTCATTATCCTTAAGAATCATGATTCCTCTATAGTGAAGAACCTTTAAAAGACAGTTTTAAAATTATATATATAATCTTGTTTATTTCTAGATTAGTGATTTTTTCTATGAGATAACGGATGCATCGAGGGGATATATAATTCTGATAACCACTCATCTATTTATTCCCAAATCATTCCTCTTATATAAAATAAATTTTTTAATTCTGGTGTAATGTGGATTATTATTAAATATCATAGTTCATTAATGAATAAATATTTTTAAAATCTCCATGTTCATCATGTAACATCCAAAGTAAAATATTTTCTATAATAATGAGATACAATTTAGAAAATAATAATAACAATGATAAACAAAATAGATATTTATAGGAAAATTTATATCCATTGATCACATTATTGTGAATAATTTGATGGAAGGGTAATGCATAATAATGAATCATGGAATAAAATTTCAATACTACCCATTTTTAAAATAACCATAAACCATCCATATTAATAATAATATGTTACCAATAAATCATATTATAACATCTTAGATTTTTTTAGTATTATTTTTGGGTATTATATGGATTATTTTGGAGACTATGAATTGATATGACATCTAATTTCAAGGCCCAACATTTCTGTAATAAATTTTTGAAATATATTAAATATATTAAATAGAACATAATTTTGGTTTTCTTAAAAAAGTGTAATAATTTATAATTGGGTGACCAAATCTTAAATCTGAGGGAACAATTGAGTTCTGAATGGCGATTTTAACCGAGGAAGGACTTATCATTAGTCGCAAAGGATCATTTGTCAGAAAGTTTTCATGATTTTGAAACTAATAAAATAAATTAACTTATTAATTAACTTTATTTTTTTCAGTATATTTTATTTCTTACTCATTAAATATAAAGCTATTGAAATTTTCACTCGGTTTGCCACTACACCCTAGAGTGTTAGACACCATTTGAGGATAGCATTCTTTCCAGAAAACAACGGATCCAAATCATATCATGGATCGTCACCCCATCCGAGATGGAGGATCTTTTCAATTGTGAAAATTAATCCATTTTCATTTAAGATCAATCCAAGATCTAGTTATGATCTTTTTTTTTGTGGAGTCATCCATGTTATTTATTTGTGAGATGAATAAAAATCAATCAAAGAACAAATTGATTTTCAAATCGATCACCTTATGGGATGAGATTATACATATAGGGTTTTGTTAAGAGAATGTAATGTGGTTAAATTGAAAATATATTAGTTTTCATTATGATGGAAATGATTCAGGATCTATATAAACACTTTTTGAGGTTAATTCTGTTTTTATTGATTTGTGCCCCCTGTCGATCGTTATTCAGCGTGGAAGATCATTACATAACCTCTAGTTTGACGTTTTATCAATGAATTGACCATTACACATGTGTTTCATGGACCAATGATCCAAGTTTTTAGATCATGAATATTTATGATGTAACAATGTGTAAAGATAGTGGTGAAAAATTATCAAACCTATTAGGAAAACCAATTTCTTTGGGTGAGATGCATGGAAGATGAATCAGACGAACAATCTCATTTTTTAGATCCTATTTGAAGGTCATATTTTGTTTCTCGTCAACAATAATGCTCAGATGGGGTAAATCCACAATTAATATTAGATTATATCTTGATTTTTTGATGATGGCGGCATGGGCATGAGTGGGTGGAAGAACCAGGGTTTCTAAAAAATCCACATACATACGATGTGTAATTTGGGATTACACGACCTCTGGGGACCCTTCATCAAAAGATGGGGTTTTAGGATGAAGATAAGGATCACATGGAACTTGACCACTATAACATGATGTGTGATCCACCCTGGTTGACTTAATGTATACTCCAGATAGTACATGAACACGAGACAGAGTACATCAACCTGGACATGCCATGTAATCCTACAAAGACATGGATTGGAATGCACATACCAGCAAATAGACACAACTTTAGTACACAAACACAGCTATGAAACACTGGTAGGGTACCATGTGTATCTACACCCCCTGTATATCTTTCTACATGACATGTATATGTAAAATACATGTTGTGTGAGGATTATCGATATGGAAAGGACTTGGGATAAAAAAACATTCCAAGTACCCCCTCATACACCCCATTAACTCCCTTCAAGAGTTCCTAAAGCTATTTTTTTTCTTAGTATGGACTATTATAGTTTGAGTGTATTTACCTTTCAAATTTCTCTCAATGGTACAATGTGGTGTTACATCCACATCACGGGATGGTGATCCCCTATATAGGCCGAATATTAGATAGTGTTGTGTTGTGCCTCAAGAAGACTGGATTGTAATCCTCTATCATCCTTAGTTCCCTAGTAGGAGTTTGTGGAATCATCATGAAATAACTAATTAAGGCATTGATCACACATATATAAGGACATATCAATAGGTTTTATGGAATATTTTATGTATGATCTCCTCCATTGCATGTTGATCTAGTTTGGTTTCATTGAGTCCCTGAGTGGTTTTAGGTTTAATTCCCTTTAAATTTATCAATGTATTCTAAGACCAATGAGTTATCTTTGTGCATGGTCCAAATTATATATAACTCTTCCCTTAGTGTCTCTAATTATATTGTGTCTCATGGAGTGACTTATCCAATAATGAGAATTGGTTCAAGAAGAATCATGAAGCTTACAGTAGGTTATGACCTCTTGATAGCGTGGTGTCTTTCTTGAGTATATCTAGGTTGATTATGTTTTAAATTGATTGATATATCATATATTAAAGGATCATAACTGGTGCATTGTGTTTAGTGTTTTTAAGGTGTCAAACTATGTATTTTTACTCTCAACCATGCATGGGAATTTCCCAAATGAATCATGTCTACTACAGACGACGACCCTTTTGACAGTGTTCTATGAGGTTATGGAGTGGGTGGAGTGTATCTAGTGGTTGAAAGATCCGGGTCTTTCTGTACAACATAAATTTGGATTATTCCCCACCCTTGGTGAATTATGGAATCCTCACAATATTGGTTAGGTTTTCCTTGGCCCCTTTTATATTTTCAGTACCTTAATGTCGTACCCTATTTTGGGATCTTATATTTATGCATGAATTCTTTCAGTTGTTTTACATATCAGCATTGTGTTGGAATGGATATGTTTTCATGTGTACAAGTGAATTAGTCTAATTTCTACCATTTTTGGGATATTACAACAATATTATGGTTTCAATACCCTAGCATATTGGAGGAAGGCTTCAGCTAATCACTAGTTAGACCATGGGAGGTTGGGTCATTAAAAATTTGTATCAGATCGGTCAGTTCCTTTTTAGGCATGGGTGTTTGTGAGGTTGTATTGGTGAAACAATGTTTTGTTTTTTGAGTTCTTCTTTCATTCCAGGGACTACAGTTTTGGTGTGGAGGATGACTTATCCCAACACCTAGACTATAATCATATTATTCTACAATCGGTGCATGATAATATTGGTCGTTGGAAAAACAATAGAAAATGAAACATATAGGAATGTTTGTGTTTTATATTTCATTCTTCAGTCAGCTACCTGTATATACTCTTTTGATCATGGTACATATTGTTTCATTTAAATATTCCTCCTTCTAAAAATCCATCCATGATTCCACCATGTGATCATGAGGATGATAGTCCTACTAATAAGACATCACTACAGGGGCTTGTACCATAGATAACACCCCTAGGTGGTTTACCAGCAATACCAAAACCTATTTTGTATCACCCAGAACCAGCGCTACCAGCTGATGATGCGTGTAGAATGAGTATGTTTCATAAGTTTTATATTTATAAACCTTCTAGTATTTGGGGTGAGCTAGATCCCCAGGTGGATGAGTACAAGCTTGGGTAAGACAATCACACTTTCTTCCTTGTGAGGATGATTTCCAATCAGATGGATGTCTTGGCAGAGAGTATTATTTAGGTCTTTTTGGAGAGATGGTGGAACTTGGTGACTAAATTAAATGAATATAAAACTCTCTCCTAGATAGTCTTCAAGAGAAACTTCGAAGTGGAGTTCTATTCACCCACTTTGTAATCGGTAAGCATAAAAGAGCATCTATATCTAAAACAAGGTAGCATGACTGTGGGGAAGTATTCATTGAAGTTTACTGATCTCCAAAATTACTATTTAGATATGATTTGATACCAATTATTTAGGGATTAGACTTTTGTGAAGGTCTTGTGAGGGGAAATCATGAAATCAAAGGTATCTCTTAACATTTCCACCTATGAAGGAGTTCTTGAATGAGCCATGTTTGTTGAATGTTCTCTGGTAGAGCCTACGTGAGTAGTGGGAGATAGTAGTTGGAACCTAGTATCTGAGACCTTGGAAATAGGTAACCAACAATAGTCAAAATGATCCAAGAGGGTAATATGATTTATTAGGTTATCCCAAGACTTAGAGTTTGCAGTGTCAAGATCTCATGATTTCTCAAATTAGCCAAGAAATAGGTAGTTTTTCTCTTAGGCCTACCATGGAAATTAGTCATTAGATTGAAAGACACATCATACAATGGATTTGGAGATGGTATAGGAACAACCAAGAAAAATATAGAGCCAGGAGCATGGTGATCTATATGGAGGTGGATATGGAAGGGGGTTAAGCAGGTTAGAAGTAGGTGGTTGGAGGTTTGAAATATTTGCACCACCACCCCAGGGGAACCATGGTAGGCTCAGAGAGCAAGTGGATAGGGACATGGACAACTACAAGTCATAAAGGCATGTGACCCTGAATCTCTAGGTATGATACAAGGTACGATATAATTTTTTCTAAGTTATCTATTGTATTTATAGACCCAAGTTCTAGCCATTCATTTTGTGCTACTTCTTTGGTTAAATACGTAGATATTCATGTTGTGATTTTGACTTTATCCTTTTGGTTGGAGACTTTGGTGGGATGTGACTCAGTTATTTTTCCCTTGTGCTGATAGTGAAACCTCACACATGGAGTTGAGAGATTTAAAAGGGAACTCTTTGTTTTAGAAATGAGGCATTATGACATCATAAAAGGTATACAATATCTATTTACATTTCATGAAAATATTGATTAATATAAGTGAAGGATGTTGGGGGTCCATAGTAATATAATGAGTGTTTCCATTATGGGTGAAAAAACCTTGGTAGAATAGGATATGATTAGGCATATGGGTGTACAGTCGATGACTCACTAGTTGTCCATCATGGCTCTGGGGGAAGTGGATGCACTGGTTTATATTTTGTTATAGAGGTGGATGATTATGAGTATGTATTTACTAAGGATGTACTATATTTTCCTCCCCCCAATAGGTATATTTCTATATCAACATGAATCCTGGGATTCCAATGATATCTATTCCAACATATTGGATGCATCCCAAAGAGATTCCCGAGGTAGGAGTATAGATGGAGGACTTTCAAAGGAAGGGATTCATGAGACCCAGTGTTTCACCGAAGGTTTCCCTAGTCTTGTTTTCAAATAAGGAAAATGGGAGTTTGAGGTTTTTTTCTGGACTATTGGTGCTTGAACCTGGTGACTGTGAAAAAACAATACCCACTACCAAGGATTAATGACCTCTTTGATCATTTAAAAAATAATGATGATTCTCGGAGGTTGAACTTAGGTTAGGTTATCACCAGCTACTAGTAAGTGACATAGATATAATAAATATGAAATTGCATTGTAATTATTGTCAATATGAGTACTTTGTGATGTTTTTTGGCACGACGAACACCCCAGTAGTGTTCATTGGACTCATGAATATGATATCTCAACCATTTTTATAGTTATTCATGGATGTATTCATCGATGAAATCCTAGTGTATTCAATATATGAGTAGGATCACATGATTCTCTTGAGGATTGTCCTTGATATAATTCAAGTGCACCAAATTTACAAGAATATTTTGAAGTGTTATTTTTGGATTCGAGAGGTCCATTTTCTGGGACACATTATCTTAGAGGATAGAGTTGAAGTGTATCATTTTATGGTTGAGGCAACACCTTCTTGGAAGCCTCCCAAGAGTGTTAAAGAGGTGTAGAGTATCATTGGATTTCTTGGGTACTATCGAAGGTTTGTAACTAAATTATCTATAGTTGGAGCACCCTAAAAATCCTAGAGAAAAGAAAATATTCCATTTTCTTTGACGAAAAAGTTCCACCAGTGATCTCAATTGATATAGAAGAGGTTGATGAGAGATCCCATATTAAGGTTACCAGAGGAGGATTTTGAGTAAACAGTGTTATGCGATGTAATAGGGACCATACATTGTTGTGTTCTTATTCAAATGAAATTAGTTATTTCCTATGGTTAAATCTAGTTGAGGAAACATGTGAAAAACTATAGGACTCGCAACCTTGAGTTATCAGTAGTTTTTATCCCATTAATGATATTGAGACACTACCTATTGGGAGAATGATTTATCTTGTACTCTAACTGAAAGAGTATAAAGTATATATTAATTCAGAAGGATATTATATTCAGATATAGGAAATGGATAGAGTTCCTCTAGTACTATGACTTTGATATTTTATATACTCCTAGGAAGGATAATATAGGAGAAGATTATCTTAGTACGAGATCCAATTCCCAATTGGTGAATGAGTCATCGGAGTAGTTAACCTCATTGTAGTTATCCTTTATTGGTTGATATGGATAATAATTCCTCTAATCAATGGTTCTCACCCCTCCACACATACAACATGTCTAAGAGGCATAACTTGGGGATACCAACTATGAGACCCTGTATTTTCATATATTCTCTAACAGTAGGAAGCATGTTATTTATTTCAAATGAAAAATGATGGCACAAGTGACTTTGTGGAGCGTGGATCTAAGAGAGTTTCATATATCACCTTTGGTAGGAAATTCAAGTGTTGGTATGATGTACCAAAAACTATAAAATAATTTTTTTTGGACATGGGTGAAGACAAGAGTAATAGAGTTAGATTCTTGATTTGTTACATGTTATCAAGTGAAGTATGAGCATCGAGTCTGAACAGGTTTAGCTCAACCCCTCGAAGTGGCATAATGGATGTGGGATGGGATATCTATAGACTCCGTGATGAGTTTTCCAGATACATATTGTGGAAACAATTCTATATGAGTGGTCATAGACCGACTCACCAAGTCAACCCACTTCCAATATACATGAGATTAGAATTTATAAGATAGTGCAGGACACCTCTATATACAAGATAGAATTAGACTCCATGGATTTCCATCGACAATTGATTCTGATCATGAAACTCACTTTACATCCAAGTTGCGGAGGGGGTTACATGAGGTGTTTAAGACACTATTATGCTTGATTATAGATTTTTACCCACAAACCGATGGCTAGACTAAGGGACCATTCTAGTTTTAGAGGACATGCTGCAAGCATGCATGTTAGGCTTTGGCCATAGTCTGGAGAATCACATACCACAATTACCGTTTTCATACAATAATGGTAATCATTTCAGCATTCGTATGTAACCATTCAAGGCTGTGTATGGGTAACACTGTAGGTCGCCACATTTCAAGATTGAACCAAGAGATTTAGCACTCATGGGTCTCAATTTCATGCATGCTACCATGGATAAGGTACAAATCATATAGGAGTGGATGAAGACTACATAAAGTTTTCATAAGAATTATTCCTTCTATAAATTGATTCCTTTGGTGTTTAAAAAATGATACCATGTGTTCTTATAGGTTTCAAGTTGACATAGACTAAAGATATTTTCCCAAGGTGGAAAAATATCTCTAAGATTCATCGGCACTTTCCAAATTTAGCATAGAGTTGGAGGGGTGTCATACAATTTACTTCTACCTATGTTGCTAGATCGGGCACACGATGTCTTCCATGTGTCGTAGATTAGGAGGTATGGCTTGACCCATTGCATGTTATCGGCAAGGGAAAGACACACATCAAGGATAGAGTGGCCTTTGCTATGTACCTAGTAGAGATTGAGGATTAGAAGGAGGGGATCGTTCATGAATGATTGTTTCATTTGGGTCATGTATGGTGGAAGAACGCGAATCTATAGGATATAACATGAGAGTGGGAGGATAAGATTCATGATCATTATGAATATCTATTTGAGTTGCCCCTGTGTTGGATTTTTAAAGAAATAAAGCCCTATTGGAGGTATAATGTAACATCATGGATTTTCCATTTGTTATTTTTTAATATTATAGGGATTATTTTCAAGGCCATGTTTTGATAACAAATTAGATTCTGAGGCCCCATGTACTAGAAATATATGTTTGAAATATATTAAATATATTAAATAACATGAGCACACAGTTTCACTAAAAATGTGGAACAAGTTTTAAACAGGTTCCCATATCAAAAACATGATGGAATAATTGAGTTCAAAATGGAGGTTTTACCCTAGACACGTCTTAAAATTAATCAGTGCATATCATTTGTAGAAATTTTATTGCGAGCGAGAAATGAATAATATAAAATAACCCAAAAAATTATTTTAAATTGTTTAGAACAAAAACTTATTTATTATTAGATAGGTAGTAATAGAAATTGTCTTAGGGTCAACCACTAATCACTGATGACCTTGACACTATTTTGGGAGTTGTTTCTTAGAGGATGACAATTATTCCAGATAAAATCATGGATCATCATGCTAGTGGAGTTTGAGGATCTTGTCAATGGAGGAAAAAAAACCGTTCCTCATCAATGATTGATCCAATATCAAGGTATTCTGCTTCATTAAATGGATTCTTCCCCATTTTTGTCAATTAATAAACCAAATAAATCAATGAACAGATTGATTTTCAGATCGATCAACTTACAAAATGAGATTATACATTCAGGGTTTTGTTGGGAGAAATAATTTTTATTAAATAGTCTATTTTAAAGTTTTCATTATAATAGAAACAAACCATTATTTACACAAACATCAATCAATATTCATTCCAATTTGATTGATTTGTGATTTTCTCAACGAAATGACCATTCATCTCCCGAGTAATTTACATGGATCATGGTTCAAACATTTGTTAGTGAATTAGTAATATATCACATGTTTCTTAGAGAAATAATTTGATATTGTCGATCCAGACTCATTATGATTATCAAAAGTGTAATAGCGGTGGTAGTGAATAGATTAGACTAGTTTGGAAACCCCTGATCTTTTGGTGAGAAGTGGAAAATATGATTTAAATGAACATTCTCATTTTTGAGATTAGATTAAATGACTATATTGTGTTACTCATTAATGGTTGTTCTTGGTTGGGGACGATCCATGAATCCCAGTGAGAATCAATCGATATTTATAGGAAATAGTGGTGTGGTAGTGAGTGGGATGTAGAACCAGTGTTTTGGGAAAATCTTGATACACACAGTGTGTAATTAGAGAGTACACGATGTGTGGGGCCCCTTAAATGTTTGGAAGAGTTTTGGGGTGAATATATAGAACACACTATATGTTTTAACACCCCATGATTTCACAGTGTGTTATTTCTTCAAAAATAATTTAATAACTTGCACTACACGCAACACCGAGTTAAAGCGCACCATGACTTACCAAACTAGCCGTTATGAATAGTAATACCTACTTTTTGAAATTTTATAAATTCTATCTCTCAAAATGGATTTCATTTTTGGATTCGGAATATCAAAATTATCCTAGGGTGAAAGTTTTGTACTTTTCGGATAACTTTAATATTTTGATGAATAGTGAAAATTACTAAATTTTAATTAAAAACAACTTTTTAATAAAAATAATTAATAGTGATAAATTATGAATTTGAGTGGTTTTAAATTATAATTAGAACATATATTTTTACCATTTTATGCAATGGTTTTCATTAGAATTAATTTCACTTTGAAATTTGACCTAAACAATTGTCAATCTTTTGATATATATTGTTTCTTAAAAACACGCTATTTGTTGTGACAGTGGGAATTAATTATAAAATTAATTAATTCAACTTATATGTTTGGAATTTTTGTAAAATAGTCATCATTTTTGAATTCGGAATATCAATTATAGCTCAGGGTGAAATTTTGGCATTGTTCTGAAAAACATAAATTTTTTATGAATAGTAAACTACTAAGTGGTAGTTAAAAAAAACTGAATTTTTCATAAAACTCAATTTTACCACTTCTGTGAATGTAATTTTGAACATCCGAGAGACACAGTTAATATCAAGAAGTAAAATGTGGTTCAATGACATGAAAATAATTTTTGGTGAATAGTAACTTTTTACTTTTATTTACCACGGTTAAAAGGAAACAGGGTAATTAAGGGTAGAAATGATATTAATATAACCCTAAAACATGTCCTAATTCTATTGGACAAGTGTATCTTGACCAAAAACAACCTTAGGAATAAAATATTATCATTTAGGTCCTCTTGGATTAGATTAGGACATTTATTATTATTTAATTCAAAGAAGAGTTAAAAGAGATAAAATCACAGTTTATTTAATGAAACATTTTTAATATACGGTTATACATAAGAAAATTCTATTGTAAATATTAATTAGAAATATAATATGATTACCTACATAATTATATTTTATTTATAATTTTTAGATATTAAATAAGTTAATTTATTTATGACACAATTATGATGCATTAATTATCATAATAGTGAAAAAATTTAATTAATTGATATTATAAATACCCAAATATATATAATTTGAGACTTTTAATGAATTAAACGACTTTTATAGTATAATATGACATATTAGGATTGATTTAATTGACTTTTTTCGAAGTAATCATTCTGTTATGAGTTTCAAAAAAATCAAATATTGAATAGTGTCAAAATTGACATAAAAGAGTTTTTAAAACAAATATTATATTATTAATTGATATTAAATTCCAAAAAATCTAATGATCGGCCAAGAGACTTATATCATGATAGGAGTATCATTAATGGACCACTTGGGGGGTCGTGTATATGTATATAGTAAGTTTATTAACTATATAATATAAAAATACAAAGTGACCTGGTAAATGTCAAACTGATTAACTAAGAGTTAAAACTAAATGATAAATTTAATATAGTAACCCAAACCTGTCTAAATTATATTGGTTGAATGGTTTTAGACCTATACCCAACTTAAACTTTTAATAATAAACTTTTGAGCCATTAGAAACCGAATATGAATTTATTATAAATTAATATTTCTAGATTTTCCAAAGGTACCCATCACCCCTCTTATAAAAGGGCACTCCTCCTTCTCATTACTTAACACTTTAAAAGCCTTTTTTCGGCCATACTCTACCCAAATACTCTCTCAACTTCACTCAATACAACCTAGAGGCATTATTTTGATCCTAAATCCAACATAAGGAGCCCTTTTGATCAAATCAAAAGGAAGAACCCGAAGATCAGGTAATGTTTTCACCACCCTTTTTCAAATTCATTTCTTCTTCCACTTCTTCTTTATTTGTTATTACCATTATAAAATAATAACTCCAGTATCTTATATATACAGGGATGTTATTATAAATATGGTACAACCATATTCAGTATTCTATCCACCCTTTGAATAACATGTCACTATATGTGCGTACGTACGACTTACCGTCTCCACGCCGTGGTGTAATTGTTATTCAATATATTATTATTTGGATGGTTATAATAATGATTTTTAACTCATGTAAATAATAAATATAACATGATAATTATTCTTTATATATGATATACTATCCAATTATATATTATTTTAATATCAAAAGAATGATATTTTCACTTGTGCGTACGTACGGACTACCGTCTCCACGAATGCGATGAGATTCATTCTCCATCATATCCATTCAAGTATAATTATCATTTGATGATTTAAAAATAATGTTTAAGGAATTAATATCATTCTGTATATGAAGAAGATACAACCTAACCATTACAAACATGGCTTACGTAACAAAACATATAAAAGAAAATGAGTAAGTTAACACCCTAAATGACGATAATACTAAGATATTATTAACAATGAAATGTTAACATATCATATATGATATCATATTAATGTATATGATTCTTGAATAATTTAATAACAATTATTTCACCATTATACAGGAGGTTAACCTACCCTTAACCAAGGAAAAGTACAAGGTAAGGGTTTATTTCACAATCTCTTCATTATCCGAGGTTGTTTGTACGCAATTATCTACTGGGATCTATTTATCATCCACATCCATGTTTCTTCGAAATGTATTTCAAAACATTTTTACTATTTAAGAAAAATATGGGTTAAATTCATTTATACCCTTATGTGTTTTTAAGGGAATCATTCCGTCATTATCCAAACAAGGCACTTTTTACCTTTCGACAAATTTAAGGTAAGAATGTTTTTTAACTTATATGGCGGGTGCGGCTATTTACCGCCGTTATAAAATCGTCAAAGCTTCCCTTACAAGATTATAAGAATATTTTCAAAGTAAATGTTTTATTTTATAACTATGTGACTTTTAAATGATTTCAAAATGAATATTTTAAGAATTTTTAAAAGGTACTCTTTATCAAGATCATAATTTTAAATGTTTTAAAGATTTATCTTTCTAAATATTTTTAATTAATGTCCAGTTTTCCAAAATTATTTTAAGGATTTATTTATATGGAAATGAAGGTTTTGAAATGATATTTATTTTCAAGAGTTTTAAAGTGGTATGGGACACATTGATTCAAAAATCTCTTTTAAATTGCTTCCTTTATAAATGTGTGACTTTTCAATGATTTTGAGAAAAGAGATATTTCTCTCAAATAGTTTTGATTTCATCTATGTCAACATCCTTTGATGGATTTTAAGCTTATTTGAAGTTGATTTATTATGATACAAAACGTCTATATTATATTGAAGGTTTGGTGATATGTTTGACTGTGGATGTGCTATTTTTATACCATTCGTTGTTTATGGTGAAAATATTGACATTTTGCATGCTAGTTTTAATACGAATGTTTATGTTATGTTTAAACCTTATCATATGGGAATGCATTGGACTTAATAAGTTTTGGGTGGAGCCCGCTATAGCTCCTCGATGCATCGGTAGGTCTAATGAGACAAACTAGTGTCTTGGCACAAGGCCTTGGAAAAATCTTATTTGTAGTCTTGGCACGAGGCTTTGGCTATGTGGTTATGATAGTATGGAATTATGCATTCCATCATTATGAAAGTGGTTATTGATATTGCATGTGATTATTCGATTAGTAGAATATCCATGTGAATAAGTAAATGGCATTATTTCATTTTATTTTTTCCATACTATGTTGAAGTTCAAGTTTAAAAGGCTTTTGTTTTAGTTATACATTGACTTAAATGTTTATTCTTATTTATGAAAGCTTCCGCTATATTGTTATCCTTTATAGGCATTTGAGCTCACCCCTTTTCTATGTTTTATTTTTCCCAGGATGTGAAGAAGTAAATTATAAATGACCTTCAGGGATATTATGAGGGGATAATAGTGTAGACTATGGAGAAAATATGTTGTTGTAGTAGTTTTTCTCCGTATGATGTAATGTAAAACTTTATGAATATATCTAGTGTTTCCAAGGCTACTAAACCAATAGGTGGTTCGAGATTTGATCTTTCTTCTGATCATGACAATGTTACGAAGTAATGCACTTACTCTGGGTAACTGGGGTCACGGTGTTACAGTTGGTATCAGAGGAAGTTTAGTACAAACCTTGGAAGCTAGATTTAGATAAACTCTGATTAGAGCACATAGATTTAAGATGGACTTTGAGGATTAGTATAGAAGAACTTCCTATAATTTTGTTATTGAATAGATTTTATGAGTTTTCCAAGCAATACATCTCTGTCTGGATACGAGAAGGTAGAGGTGGCTCTGGCACAGATGTACCTAGGGGTAAAACCCGAAAACACCGCTTTGAGATGGACTCGAACGGAAACTGGTGCATGACAACAGTCCTTGCTGCACTCTTGGTTACGACACTCCCTGGGGATATTCTTAGGATAATTCTCATTTTCTTTACAAACCATTATGAAGGGTTTATGAGAATATACTTCCTCAAAGGAGACATTTTTATGATTATGGATTATATACATAAACTATTTAATTTATGTTATGTGTTTTATAATTTTGGGATTAGGTATTTTTATTCATAAACTAATCTAGTGTATGCCATTGTTTAGAAATGGAGCCCAGTAGAAGGAATGAGAACTCCAGTAATGAAAATGATGCAAAGAGAAAGAAGGATCATATCGTTCATGTTCTTAAGCCAGAATTTTAAGAGAAATAGTCTCCCATGTAGTATCATCATATAAAGAAATAATATCATGTGTTGATAAGATAAGTAAAGAGTTTACTGAGTCATATGGATTTGAAGGAAAGAAAGAGAAGAAAAGGATGGATGAGATAAAGATGGATAAAGGGAAGAGGGAAAAGAAGAATTTTCCCATTTGTGATAACTGTTGGAAGAAACACCCTGGAAATTTCCTGAATGAAATGGGAGTTTTTTATATGTGTGGAGGAAGATGGCACAATGTACGTGACTGCAAGGGTAAGAAAATGGTTTCAAATGTACAATGCTTCATTTGCAAGGAGTTCGGACACGACACGAACCTATGTCCCAGTCATAAGACAATGCAGCAAATGATGCTATTGGATAATAATCAAGTTATGATACAACCACATATGAAGAGGAATGATTAGAGTTCTTATGTTGATTATGTCAATTGAGTGTTGTATCAACAATGTACTTGTTATAATAATTATTTAGTATATAAGGACTGTACTACAGTACTATTTCATTAAGGACATGAGATTGTGTCGAACAAAGAAAAGTGACTCAATAGCAGGATAGATTTTTGGAAAATATGTGGTTGAGAGAATGATAAACCATAATTAAGTTCTGATACCGAGGTAGTAATTTTTAGAATAATACATGATTGATTCGGATAAATTATATTGGATATTCTTGACTACCTTGAAACTGATTAATGATTTTTATATTCCATCATTGTTGGGGTTTAAAACATTTTTGGATTGAAGGAGTATATCTATTATTTTTTAAGGAATAATGGATCATGAATGTAATCAATAAGGTTTTATGGTAATTCAGGATGTAGCAGTGTTTTAAAATAATACATGATGAAGGTGTTCACATGTTATAACGCGGAAAAAAAGATCTTTATTGTGTTTACCTTCCTTATAAATTTTGTACTGAAGTATTTTGGATAATTCTAGTTTGTATTATTTTGGATTGCCATAAAAGGACAACCCGGAGGTCGGGCATCAACCCGTCGCGTCCGGCAAGGCCGCGAGACTTGTACCCCCAAACGAAGGGCGATAAGAGTGTATCACCTACCACTGACCCACGTGATGTCCTGGACTGAATAATGTCATTTTTAATGGTTCTTCTAGATGAATTTTAAATTCATTTTTTAACCCTAAACTAATAGGATAAATAGAATATTATTTTTAAGTTCTATTATCTTTTAGAGTGAAAGATGAGTCTGTGGTAAAAATTAGTTAAAGGATGGAACTCCACTTATCAAGAATATATTTTTTCTTCTTCTCTTATTCTATGAAGAAATTAATTCTTATACTTTATTTAAGGAATCCTAAAACCAAAAATGTGTTATCCTAATACCCTATGTTTTGTTGAACCGATGGTATTTCAAATCATCATAAATTGATGAATTTATGGACCTCAATTTTAAACTTGTTTGTGATTGATAACCTCAATCACTACCTATAAATATTTACATTTTTCCTCCAATTATATGACCTTAATTTCCACCAATGTTCTCCTAATAAAGATCATAATTTGGTGGCGACCCTTTCATTTCTCTTTTCCTCATATTAAGACTAAATTTTAGTAACCCAATTTCTGATGTGGGTTTTCCCACGAAGATATTTTTTATTTTCAACCTTTTATTTTCGAAGAAAAATTTCAAATTTCTAGGACACAATTTATTTAAAGAGGGGAGAATGTAACACCCCAAGATTTCATAGTGTGTTATTTCTTCAAAATAATTCAATAACTTACACTACACGCAACACTGAGTTAAAGCGCACCATGACTTACCAAACTAGCCATTATGAATAGTAATACCTACTTTTTGAAATTTTATAAATTCTATCTCTCAAAATGGAATTCATTTTTGGATTCGGAATATCAAAATTAGCCTAGGGTGAAATTTTGGTACTTTTCGGATAACTTTAATATTTTGATGAATAGTTAAAATTAATAAATTTTAATTAAAAACAACTTTTTAATCAAAATAATTAATAGTGATAAATTTTGAATATTAGTGGTTTTAAAGTATAATTAGAATATATTTTTACCATTTTATCTAATGGTGTTCATTAGAATTAATTTCACTTTGAAATTGGACCTAAACAATTGTCAATCTTTTGATATATATTGTTTCTTAAAAACACGCTATTTGTTGTGACAACGGGAATTAATTATAAAATTAATTAATGCAACTTATATGTTTGGAATTTTGTAAAATAGACATCATTTTTGAATTCGGAATATCAATTATAGCTTAGGGTGAAGTTTTGGCATTGTTCTGAAAAACATCAATTTTTGATGAATAGTGAAACTACTAAGTGGTAGTTAAAAAAACTGAATTTTTCATAAAACTTAATTTTACAGCTTCTGAGAATGTAATTTAGAAAATCCGAGAGACACGGTTAATATCAAGAAGTAAAATGTGGTTCAATGAGATGAAAATAATTTTTGGTGAATAGTAACTTTTTAATTTTATTTACCACGGTTAAAAGTAAATAGGGTAATTAAGGGTAGAAATAATATTAATATTACCCTAAAACATGTACTAATTCTGTTGGAAAAGTGTATCTCGACCAAAAACACCCTTAGGAATAAAATATTATCATTTAGGTCCACTTGGATTAGATTAGGACATTTATTATTATTTAATTCAAAGAAAAGTTAAAAGATTTAAAATCACAGTTTATTTACAAAAACATTTATAATTTAGGGTTATACATAAGATAAATTAGATTTTAATTATTCATTATAAATCTGATACGATTAACTACATTATTATATTTTATTTATAATTTTTAGACATTAAATACGTTAATTTATTTATGACACAATGATGATGCAGTAATTACCATAATAGTGAAGAAATTAAAATAACTGATATTATAAATACCCAAATAAATATACTTTGAGACTTTTAATGAATTAAACTAATTTTATTGGATAATATGAAATATTATGATTGATTTAATTGACTTTTTTTGAAGTAATCATTCTGTTATGAGTTTCACAAAAATCAACTATTGAATAGTGTCAAAATTGTCATAAAAGAGTTTTTAAAACAAATATTATATTATTAATTGATATTAAATTCCTAAAAATTTAAGGATCAGCCAGTAGACTTATATCATGATAGGTGTATCATTAATGAACCACTTGGGGGACTCTTAGATGTATATAGTATGTTTATTAACTATATAATATAAAAATACAAAGTGACATGGTAAATGTCAAACTAATTAACTAAGAGTTAAAACTAAAAGATAAGGTTAATATAGTAACCCAAACCTGTCTAAATTATATTGGTTGAATGTTTTTAGACCTATACCTACCTTAAAATTTGAATAATCAACTTTGGAGCCATTATTAACAGAATATGATTTTATTATAAATTAATATTTCTAGATTTTCCCAAGGTGCCCCTCACCCTTCTTATAAAAGGGAACTCCCCCTTCTCATTACGTAACACATTAAAATCCTTTTTGTTTGAACAAACTCTACCCAAATACTCTCTCAACTTCTCTCAATACAACCTAGAGGCCTTATTGTGATCAGAAAGCCATCCTAAGAAGCCCTTTTGATCAAATCAAAAGGAAGAACCCGAAGAAGAGATAATGTTTTCACCACCCTTTTTCAAATTCATTTCTTCTTCCACTTCTTTTTTCTTTGTTATTACCATTCTAAAATAATAAATCCAGTATCTTATATATACTGTGATGTTATTATAAATATTTTACAACCATATTCAGTATTCTATCCACCCTTTGAATAACATGTAACTATACGTGCGTACGTACGGCTTACCGTCTCCACGTCGTGGTATAATTGTTATTAAATATATTATTATTTGGATGGGTATAATAATGATGTTTAACTCATGTAAATAATAAATATAACATGATAATTATTCTGTATATATGAGATACTATCCAATTTTATATTATTTTAATATCAAAAGAATGATATTGTCGCTCGTGCGTACGTACAGACTACCGTCTCCACGAATGCGATAGGATTCGTTCTCCATCATATCCATTAAAGTATAATTATCATTTGATGATTTAAAAATAATGTTTATGGACTTGATATCATTCTGGATATGAAAAAAATACAACCTAACCATTATAAACATGGCTTACGTAACAAAACATATAAAATAAAATGAGTAAGTTAACACCCGAAACGACGATAATACTAAGATATTATTAACAAAGAAATGTTAAAAGATCATATATGATATCGTATTAATATATATTATTATTGTATAATTTAATAACAATTATTTAACCATTATACTGGAGGATAACCTGCCCTCAACTAAAGAAAATGTACAAGGTAAGGGTTTATTTCACAATCTCTTCATTATCCGAGGTTGTTTATACACAATTATTTACTGGGATCTCTTTATCATCCACATCCATGTTTCTCCGAAATGTATTTCAAAACATTTTTACTATTTAAAAAGAATATGGGTTAAAGTCATTTATACCCTTATGTGTTTTTAAGGGAATATTTCTGTCATTTTCCAAACAAGGCACTTTTTACCTTTCGACAAATCTAAGGTAAGAATGTTTTTTAACTTATATGGTGGGTGCGGCTATTTACCACCGTTATAAATTTGTCAAAGATTCCCTTACAAGTTTATAAGAATATTTTCAATGTAAATGTTTTGTTTTATAATTATGTGACTTTTAAATGATTTCAAAATGAATATTTTAAGAATTTTTGAAAGGTACTCTTTATTAAGATCATAATTTTAAATGATTTAAAGATTTATCTTTCTAAATATTTTTAATTAATGTCTATGTTTTCAAAATGATTTTAAGGATTTATTTATATGGACATGAAGGTTTTGAAATGATATTTCTTTTCAAAAGTTTCAAAGTGGTATGGGACACATTTATTCAAAAATCTCTTTTAAATTACTTCCTTTATAAATGTGTGACTTTTCAATGATTTCGAGAAAAGAGATATTTCTCTCAAACAGTTTTGATTTCATCTATGTAAACATCCTTTGATGGATTTTAAGATTATTTGAAGTTGATTTATTATGATACAAAACTTCTATATTATATTTATGGATTTGTGATATGGTTGACTGTGGATGTGCTATTTTTATACCATTCATGGTTGATGGTGAAAATATTGACATTTTGCATCCTAGTTTTAATACGAATGTTTATGTTATGTTTAAACCTTTTCATATGGGAATGAATTGGACTTAATATGTGATGGGTGGAGCCCTCTATAGCTCCTCGATGCATCGGTAGGTCTCATGAGACAAACTAGTGTCTTGGCACAAGGCCTTGGAAAAATATTATTTGTACTCTTGGAATGAGGCCTTGGCTATGTGGTTATGATATTATGTAATTATGCATTCCATCATTATGAAAGTGGTTGTTGATATTTCATGTGATTATTCTATTAGTAGAATATCCATGTGAATAAGTAAATGGCATTAATTCATTTTATTTTTGCCATACTATGTTGAAGTTCAAGTTTAAAAGGATTTTGTTTTAGTTATACATTGCCTTAAATGTTTATTCTTATTTATGAAAGTGTCCGCTATATTGTTATCCTTACTGGGAATTTGAGCTCACCCCTTTTCTATGTTTTATTTTTCCCAGGATGTGAAGAAGTAAATTATAAATGACCTACAAGGATATTATGAGGCGATAATAGTGTTGACTATGGAGACAATATGTTGTTGTAGTAGTTTTTCACCTTATGATGTAATGTAAAACTTTATGAATATATCTAGTGTTTCCAAGGCTACTAAACCAATCAGTCTTTAGAGATTTGATCTTTCTTCTGATCATGCCAATGTTACGAAGTAATGCACTAACTCTGGGTAACTGGGTTCGGGGCGTTACATATGTGACCATTGTCAAACATTGTGTGACCCTCGATGGTTGACTGATCATTTAATCCAGAGAGTACATGGACACAGGTTGAAGTACATGGGCACTAACACACGACGAACTCCCACATGGTCATGGCTTGGAAATCAAGAGCCAGTACATAAAAATATCATCTGTAGGCATACATGGACATAAAAAATGGGCAGGGTACCATGTGTCTCTATACATTGTGTTTATCTTTTTACACACTATGCATATGAAGACTACATTACCAGTGAGGCTCTTCCACATCAGTAGGGCTGGGATAGCTAGAAAAGTTTTTTTACCCCTTGGGACATTATGTGTACTCACTTCAAGAGTTTTTAGGCTCTACATTTTTAGTTTGGTCCATTATAGGATGCATGTGTTTCCCTTTATACTTTCCAATTAGGGTATAATGCGACATTACATCCACAACACTTGATTTTGATCCCCTCTAGAGGCTGAGTCTTAGTTAGAGTTTTAGTGTCCCTCTGTGAAAACGTAGTGCAATTATATATCACCAATTGTTCCCTATTTAATGTTATTGGAATCAAAGTTTCCACCATGTGAATGGTGTTGATCCTCCATCTTTTAGGATATATCAATATGGTTGGAGGAATTAGTGACGTATGATACCTTATGTACCATTTCGATTTAGATAGGGTTTGTGGTGTCCCCTAGTGGTTTTGGGAATGTCCCCATATTTGTGTATAAATCTATTTTTTCACAATTGTATTCTATATTGGTAAGGGAAAATGAGCTAGATCACTACTTTGAGTGTCTCTAATGATAGTGTTTCTCGTGGAGTGATTTCTCACAAAACAACTATTGCTTTGAGAAAAATCCTTTGGCTGATAGTTGGTTTTGACTACCTGATCACATGGTGTATTTATTTAGTATATATAGGTTGTTTTGATTATACATTATATTTTGTTTCTGGTTTGGGGCTAACAATACATGCTGCATCGAGTTTATTGTTTTATGGTTATCATAATGAGTACTATTGTACTCTCCACTGCACGAGAGTTTCCCACACGTGTCATGTCTTCTAAGATTATATCCTTTTTGACTATGTCCTAAGAGTACAAGGAGTTGGCAGAGCATATATAGAGCTTGATATACCAAGTTTCTTATTAGGATCAAACTTTTTTCTTATTCCTTGCCCTTGGGGAAGGTTGCGCTCTTTATAATTAGGGATGGGCTTGTATTTGGCCCCTTTCCATTTTTAATACTTTTTAATCATATGATTTTGTGGGATCTT
This sequence comes from Viscum album, assembly GCA_963277665.1. Taxonomy (NCBI): domain Eukaryota; kingdom Viridiplantae; phylum Streptophyta; class Magnoliopsida; order Santalales; family Viscaceae; genus Viscum; species Viscum album. The sequence goes on from OY728134.1 coordinate 427,479,016, forward strand.
AAATGCATACATTCATTCTTTCAATTTTTATACATATCAACATTTTTTCATGGAGATCTGTGTTTTTATAAGTACATTAGGCTAATTCCTCCTATTTGTGGGATATGACTACTTAGTGTTGGTATTCATCCCCAAGCCTTTTGGAGGTGGGCTTGGGATAGTCATGGGTAGTACCATAGTAAGATAGGTCATTACACATATCCCTATTTTAGTAAATGTATAATTAATGTTTGTTGTCATTGATGAAAATAATTAGTATGAAAAGATCATTAAAACATTTTTGAGGAAAATTCCATTTTTGGTTTTGAAAATCATATTATAAATCTAATAGTTCAATAATGTTTCGGAAAATACTTTTGACTAAAATAATACTTTGAAACATAGACTGAAATCATTTAAAACATTTTAGTGTTAATTACCACTAAAAATTTATTATTTCTATTCAAGTTAAAAATGAATTCTTTCAATTTTTTAGTAAAATCAAATGAGGAATTGATTTGAAAACAAAATTAATACTCAATTAAAAAATATTAAACATAAAAATGAGTAGAATTTACTTTAATAAATCATTTCTAATGGTTCAAAAAAATTTATAAAATATTATTAGAAATCATGGATTTGGGAGAAAACATATTTTCACTCCATGAGATAAATTAATTTAGATTTTATTAAAAACATTTTCTCAATCATTTTAAGTTCATATTAGTAAAAAAATTGAAATACTTATTAAATATAAGTTGAGTAGAAAATTAATGTTTTTGTTAATAAATTATCAAATAATTTATTTCAAAGAAAATTCAAGTATAAATAATTTATATTATAATGATATTTTGAAATATACCGTTATAATGATCGTAATGTTTAACTGAGTATTCACTAGTGAATCATTTATGTTATTAAAATTTAAATACTCATAAAACATGTATATAAAAAAATAGTGTAGTCGAAATTAAATAAACAAATAATCATATAGTATCAATTATATCAAAAATGTAATATCACACTATGAAATTAATTAGGTTATGGAATTCCTTTCCACTTGTTAAATTTCATGTCAAATACACATGGTTGAAATTGATAAAATCGAAACACAAAGTTAAAATTTGAGACAACTACGCTTACCTACAGTTTCCAACTATTTAAACATACATTAACCTATTATATAGAGGTTTTAAACATGTTAAAAAGTTATAATGGATCCTTATTAAAAATTATAATTTCATATATATTACTTTTATAACATCTTGTCAAACATTTTTTAATAATACTTTTTTTATATCATTATTACAGGTGTTAATTACCATGTTTTTTATTCGAGTTTTGTAAATAATGTCCCAGTTCATTTCAATATTATATAGATTCATCATATAAGAAATAATAATCATGAAATAATGAAAAAATTTGTACATAAATTATAATTTAATAACCATTAATGAAATTTGGTTTTGAGAAATGGAGTATGTTATAATCATGAAACAGTAGGTCATACATGTACACATGTTATGTTTCTATTTTTCAATGCTCATTTTGGAAATGATGTAAGTGATATATTAGATTTTTAGAATTATAATATTATCATAAATTAAATATTATTTCAGTAAATATATTTTTTAAATCAGTCATTCGGTTTAGTGATTAATAGGGATACACATCACTTCGTGAAGGCACAAGTCCACACATTTGTGAAATATGATAGAATCCTTATATGATTGAGAATGTATGAGTGAAAATGATATATTCCATTTTCATAGTGTAAAATATGTAATGATATCAAAATAATTTGAAATATATTATATATAATAATTAAATTAATATTTATTTTCATCCCTATAAATAATTATTGAAAACAATTACTTTACATCATAAGGGGTAGTCACTATATAAACAAGTTATGTTATCATATCATGTAACGAATGAATAATAAAAAGATATAAATTATATAATGAACAAAAGGTATAATTATGTCATAAATAATATATATATATATATATATATATATATTATCTATAATCAAACCCAGTCTTGGGAGTTGGACATTGAAAATAAAATGACATCGGTTTGTTGGGTCGTGGTCCTTCATAAACAAGAATGGTAATTTTAGAATTACTTTTTTTTGAACTATAGATTATTTATGGAATTGAAGATATCATATAAAAATATATGTTTAAGTAGCATAGTGATTTCTCAATATCAAAATTCAATAATTATAATTGACGGTGGTGAAGGAATAAATAAAATAAAAATGTCCATCGAAGAACATTAACTTCTTTTGGTATCCTTATTATGTTTCCACAATAATTATTATTATGTTATAATTGTGACCAAAATATGGACTCTAGGATTAGAGAAGTTAGTTTTGGATGTTTTTATGCATATATTCTCTTAATGAAATGGGTTTTAATGTCTAAATAGGATAGAAGATGAGATTAACTGTTATATGTGAGGTGATAAGATTTTACATGTCAGGTGAGTGGAACACTTTTTATTTTCAAAAATAAAATGGTTTCCCCAAATTTTACAGACACCAAATGGGTCCCAGATAAAATATCCTCAATCCCTAGATAATATTTTTTTTCGAAATTTTCCTATAAAATAGATTTTTGGCTTGTTTTTAGGTCGTTTCAACCCTAATATATATTTTTTATCCCATGCTAAATTTATTTTTACCAAAACAGCAGTAAATAATTGTTTTTATGTTTTCAATATACAATTGGGTAATTTTTTCCCTCAATAGATATTATAAATTCTTATGATTAAAATCATGGAGTGAAATTTTAAAATATCAATTCATATAAGTTTCAAATTTTATTTCAAAATTATTGCTAAATATGTGATGAAAAAGAATATTTTTAATTGAAATAAAATAAGAATAATTTTTATTACATACTAATTAAAAATTAATATTATTCCTTTCATCTAAATTAGACGTAATGATATTTAATTGGACTATGTTTAAATATAACCAATCAAAAATATAATTTATCTATATAAATAAGTTAAAAGATATGGTTGTTTTTAATTAAAATTCATTATTTTCCATAATCATCAAGAAGATGAAGTATTTAAGAAAAATTAAAAAATTCCACCATAATATAATATTACTCCTGTTATTTAAAAAAAATATTCTTACTTTATAAATTTAATTTAGAAAAGTTATAAAAAATAATTTCATATTATTTGTGTAAAGAGTGATAAAAACATAATTTGGAAAAAAAAATAGAAATACTTTCTCTTTATTTTATATGATTCATAATTAATGTAAAATAAATATATGAAAATAAATTTCTATTTTCTTTATTAATATTCATTCCATCTAATTTTTTGGTGATTTCATAATAGTATACATTGTTATAGTTCTTTTAAACTCATGGTGAGATGTTTTGAAAACTATTGAAAATATTACCATTAATGAAATATATTTCCTTGGTTTTTTTGGAATGATGATTATTTTCAATTATGCTATCAAAAAAATATCAATTTATAATTGTGAGGTGTTATAATCTCCCCACCATAGATAATTTTTTTCCTCGCAATTTAAACATCATCATGTTATTCAAGGGATTATAATTTGGAAGAACCATTTTTGAAATACAGTCACCATTAAATGGTTAATAAAATACACTCATATGAAGTGAGAATAGGGTGTAAAATAGTCATATGGGATGACACATAACTAGGGTTATATTAAGATAACATTGGTGGAATGCGATGATATACACCTTGAACAAATTGTCTAAATATTTACAAAGAATGACAGTTTTGATTTATCATAAAAAATGATTGATAAATAGAATTTTATGAAGCAGAGAACAAAAAATCTAATAATTTAAAGTCCATGTGATTTTTTAGATATGAAATTAATACGATAAATTTATTTTTTCAACATAATTTTCCTAATGTTGAGGAATTAATTTACTATCCATGAATATATTGAAATATAATTACATGATAAAATTCTATTTTAAATGAACAATTTCATCATTTGGTTGTTCTTCGATCAATTTACAATTCATTTCATTCTCATTGATATGAATACAATAAATTTTTGATAACTAAAGTAGTACATTTCAGTTTTACCAAATTGTAAGATTCATAAAATATTGAAATGTATTTCTAGGTGTCACTAACTATTTTCTTAAACAAACATGGTTAGAAAAAGTTATATAGTATAATAAATTAATATTTAAACAATAATATCATCACCACAGGTTCATAATAAATATTTATTTTTCAAATCATTTTACTAATGACATATTAACCAAGATATCAGTTAGACAAGTAGTAAGAGTTAAAACATTATCATCTTTTGATTGTGTGTTCAACTCTCATGGACTTACCATATGCGCTGGGTTGTCACCCAACATGAATATTTCAGTTTTATTTAAACAAATATTAATAATATTCCTATAAAATTACAATAAAAAACAATAATAAAATCCTTATAAATATAATATTAATTAAATAACCATTTAAAAAAAGTTTTTTGTGATTTATTTTCAAAATGTCCAATATTCATATTTGACTATTATTACAATGTGATTATTGATTATATAACCCCTAATTGTTATTAATGACTTCAAACACATTTTTGTAAAATTTAGATGAATTATTCCCTAAATTGTTTTTATATAAACATGTTTTTTACAAAAATAGCTCACAAAATATCTTTAATATTGGTATAATCCCTCCACATAAAAAAATTGGTTTTTTAGGATGTTGAAATTTGATAAACAATAATCATATAATACCATGATGGTATCCATAAAATTTAAGATAATGAAGAAACCTATTATTGTAAAATTTAACAGAATTCTTAGATGAATCATTATTTTAATAAAAAAAATACCATTTGTAAAATACATCTCCAATTTAATTATTTAATTAAAACACATAAATAATTAATATAATTTATATCAATAAAAATCCTTCTAGGTTATAGGGGATAACATATAAATGTGTTCTCTGACTTGTCAAAAATTACCATTTTTTCCACATCTAAAACAATGATTTATAAATATATCTATATGATTAAATTTATTTCCTACCATCATACCCTCATTATTAATTGATTTTTTAATTTTTGGCATTATTTTTCAAATATAATCCCTTTAATTTTTAATTTATATAACTTATATTTGATCTAATACACATTTGGTTTAACCTATTTCATTCATATATTCGTCTTCTTAATAATTATTTCTAACAAAAATATTAATTTTTCTAAGAATAACCCCTAGGAAGTTCAAACAAAGTTCATAGTAAGTCATGTTGTCATTCTGAAGGTGACTATCATGTCAATCTTACAAAACCCTTTTTATAGTTATTAACCATAGGTATAACAGTTGTAGAACCATGAAAACATATAGTATACACATATATATGTATTTCTATGAAAAAACAAATACTAATTTCCTTAACAAAACATTAGGATTTTCTTCTATACTAATCATCATTTTCAATCACAATGTTATGTTGCATAATAAACATTTTAGTAAATATTTTTCCAAATGATTCTATGAAACATCCATTGATACAATCCATAATGACCTCAACCTAATTAGTCTAGAGTTGGTTTCTTATATATTATAATGGAATATTATAAAAGGAGTCCAATCCGAATTGGATGAATAATTTTGTAGTCATAGTGAACTATACACATACTGGATTCCCATATTACATTTGAGAACAAAAAATTCCAATACTTTTTTTCTAGATTAACATTATTCTCTAAAAAATTTCATTACATAAAAATTATATTAATAATAAATAGAATCCCTAGGAAATAAAAAATAAGGGTGATCTTAAATTATTACTAATTGTCACGTATATTAGAAGTTATCATAAAAACATAATGAATAATTGATATCCATTTCAAATAAGTAAAAAACATTCCATTTTATCAATAAGATAGTTATCATAACTAGAAATGTAATAATAAATATATAAATATAAATAATAGAATAATCATACCATTTAATCAATAAATTTTAAAAAATGCATCTACAGATAATATCGTTGTGAAAATATTATGGATAACAATATCTGAATTCAAAATGAAGGAAATTATTAATTATCAAAAATAATGACTTCTGGAATCATTTTACCTCTACCATCAAGACCTTTCACAACACAATTAAAAAATTTAAGATATATTTGATTTAATACAATATTACTAATATTAATCATAATATTACATATCCTTTGAGTGAAATTATAATTTTAGTCCCCAACCCTCACATAATGTCCAATGAAATTTTTATATATAGGTGAATCAATTTATTTGTGAATAATTTTCCTTATCATCAAATATCATTATCAAATAACGAATATAGATTTACTAGTAGTTCCCCCCTAAGACAAATAGATTTTATTTAAAAACCCAATATGTATAAAATAGATACATATTATTAAATATTCTTGAAAATGATAAATAATATAGATATTAATGGTAAATTTAATGTCAAATGATCACAAGAAAGTGAATATTTCAAAATAAATATAAATCCAACAAAATAAATCAACGAAGTGAATTTAAATAATATCCTTAAACCATATAGAGGATAAATAAGGATGGTATCAACCAATAATTTTCCCTGTGTAGTATAAATAAAATAATGGTTTGTTGTGGTAGATGAATAGAAATATTATAAAAGGATATTTAATAGAATTATTGTGGAAAATAACCATCTTATTTGAAAATAATTGTTAAAAAATAATAGTTCATGAAGCATAAGGTTAATAATATTCTTTTGAAACATCCTTTGAAACATATAACGATTGTTTTAAAAAATTAAATTTTTTTTAACAGTTGGAATTTTTTTTCATGTTATAAACATGAAAACAAGTATTCATTTCACATATTGATAAAACAAAAACATGAATCATTATGAAAATTAAATTAATAATCCCTTATCAATATTTTTAAAAAATAAAAAATGATTTAAAATTTAATTATCCAATAATTTTTTAATGTATAAACTCATTTTTGAAAACCTTTTAAGAGAACATGGTTTTTGATGTAATAGATATTTGTTTGAAGAGATAAATGATGATGGAATTAATTAAAAAAATAAAAAAAATTAATTTTAATGACCTGAGAAATAGTACAATTACATGAAAAAATTATTGAATAACCGATATATTAAAAAATTACAGGGTTTACTAAAAAACGTATAAACTAATTTCCTCCAATGGAAATTCAAGAACAAACAATCCAGATTAAAATTATATTTTAAAATGAATCACTAAACATTTTATAGTGGTGAAGTGAGATATAACCAATGAACCCATTATGTGTATTGAATATAAATAAACCACCATAAATTGTGTATTTTTTATAATTTTTTAAAATTATACTGCACACATAATCATATTATATAAATGAAAATGAAGATCTAATATATAATGCCCTGACACTAGAAGCCTCGAGCCAGTGCATTATTTTATTACATTGGAATGATTACATGCAATCAAACCCCTATATATCAATCTATTTAGTATTCTTGATGAAAATTGATACATAAAAGGAATACAATTTTACTTTGGTAAAGGAAACTAAATATAATAAATAATAAAATATAAGAAAATGTTTCCTTGAATTATTAATAAATGATATATTCTTCATAACCATGGGTAGGAAAGAAAATGAAATTGGTGAGATCAATTCTCAATAAGTGATACATATAGTTGAATAATTAACCAATAATAATTTTTTTATAATCAATTAGTCATAATCATTATCTAATGGTGAATAATTGAAAAACACACACCATCAATAAAATGAGAATGAAAATAAATCTAAAGATTTTGTCTTTGTGAAAATGAAAAAGAAAGTAATAATTGAATAATGAATAAAGAAAATGATAAAAAAAATTTCACATAATTTGAACATGAACCATCATACCATCAATATAGTTCATGTCGGTGGGTAGATACTGATCTAATTATGTTTTGGAAACAAACTCAAAGGTTTGGTTTGGAACTGTTTTTTTTCTCATGAGATTGATCGAGGCATCGAGGGGATATATAATTCCCCTATCATCACTTAATTTCTAAAAAAATTCTAATACACAAATTTAAATCAATGAAAATATGCCTAATAAATTTATATATTGAGTATAGGATATAGATTCATTAATAATTACAAAGGAAAAACAACATTCAAAAGAAACAACATATATAAAATGATATATAGGTATGAAAATAATCATATCCATTATACAATAATAATGATATTTAATAGGAATGTAATTTCAAGTGATTAATTATCTCAAAGGGTTAGTAGGTAAACCCAATAAATATGATTAGTTGCACAATACCAAGTAAGTATCACAAAAAATAGAAATTGAGGTGAAGTCCCTTACGACATTATAATCAATCAAATTGTATGACCAAAAATTATTAATTATGTAATGAATCGTTAAATACAATAAATAAAAACATTATAATGTAATTATATATCAAATTTTATTACACAAACCTCTTACAAGAAATTATTTATAGATAATGTAAATCTCATGGAAATAAATGTGAGTTGAGAACCCACTTTCCTTGTGCTAGAATATGTTCTTCACTTGACCTGAATATCCTGGAGAGTCAAATTAAATCCATGAATTAATTAAATAAGAACCTTATATACATATATTTGATTCATATTATTTTAATTATGTTAATTTATTTCGTTCTTGATATGTATTAAGAATGAATTCTCTCTTTCCATAGTATTCATTTACTTGGTTTTCATGATTAGTTTATTTGACTATGAGTAATAGAGTTCATGTAAAATGGGTATAATTATCCTGAATTATAATTAAATGTTATTAGTGAGAATAAATAAGTATAAATGGTTATAAATAATTTTTTATATGGTATGAGTATGAATCATTAGATAACATGTTAATGATAATCATTTATCTTGATTTTAGCAGTTTTTCTATTACAACGTACGAGTTCAGTTCTATTACTTAATATCTCGTATATATAATGGTTCCAGAACATTAAATGAGATATAATAAATATTTTATAATATGTTTTAACCATAAAAATTATTTCATGACTTGTCATGAAGGAGAAGTTAGAGAATGAATGATCATCATCCACGATGGTTGTAAATTGGCACATCTCAAATGATGATTCCATTTTTAAAAATAAGAGAGAGTGAGAGAGAGTAAAGATATTTATGATATATATTACATTAAAATGATATAATTCCAATATAAATATATATATATATTATAATGGATTTATCTTGATCATTTTGATAGAGGATGTGAGGAGAGAATAATAAATAAAGAAGGAACATGAAAAGAAAAGAAAAGGGAAAGGGAGAGGATTTTACCTCTCGGATACACCACATTGAGAATCTTCTTAAGGGTTTTGATTTTGGTTTTTTGTGAATACCAATAGATCCTGGTGGTTGGTAGGGACTAGGATAAGGGATTTGTGCAGAATTTCTACGATATTTAAGGCCTAGATGATTGGGGAGTGGTGGGGGGGGGGGGTTGATCGGTGTTTTTTAGTGGAGGAGATGAGTGATTTGTCAATATTTCAATCTTTATTTTATTATATGTCTCAAAAGAAGAAATAGTTTTGATTCGCATGACCAAAAATAGTAATAATTTATTTTTAGTTAAAAAAAGTGTCCTTATATCATCCATAAATCAATTATTACTCAATAAATCATTTATTTAGCATATATCATAAATTATTATATTTTACTATTCACTTAAAATTCATGTATCTCAAAAAAATCCTATCAATTCACCTGAATAAATATTCGATCTGTAGAATCAAAAAATATACTCCATTTTATGTAAATAATTTTCTAAAAATTATAAATAAAATTTTCAAATTAAAATATTTATTAACTCAAAAAAATTATTTTAAAATTATATCCAGTTTTATAACACCCTAAAAAATTAATTACAGTGTCATTATATTATCTTAAAATCAATGTTATAGAAAATAATTATTAATGAATACATTTTATGAAAATTAACTATCTTTTAAATAATTTTATTAATTGTAATATCATAATTAAATATTTTTCACTCATAAAAATACAAACACATAATTAAATTATTCACATTCATTTATAAGGTTCCTAGTTTTTATGTATAATATAATGGGTAAGGTTACTGTTCAAAAGGGTCATATTACTATTCATAAGGTTAAAATTACTATTCATAATGGTAAGTGACTATTCATCAAAAAAATAACATTATTTTATTAGACTCTAAATATCTTACTGAACGAAACCATGTATGTCTGTTTTTTGAAATTCATATCACATGAGGCAAAATTATGTTTAATGGATAGGTTATAACTTTCAATTATAAATAAGCATGTGTTGTTTATAAAAGACTGAATGTTTAATGAATTAAAAGCTATCTAATTAATTGAAATTATTTAGGAAGAAAAATACTAGAAAAATATTAGTGTGTTATATTATTCCCTCCTTTATAAATTTTTTCATTGAAATTGTTTCATGTATATAGCCCTCTAAAAAGATGTTAGTGGTTCCTCTTCATAAAAGCTCAGGATCCCATGTTTTATCATCCATTTTTTCTCCAATGAACCTTTACTACTGGAGTTGTACGATTTCTCAACACATTATCAACAGTGTAAATAATCTCGATAGGATCTTCACAGTAAGGAAAATCAGGTTCCAGTACCATTTCCACATAATTTGCTACATTGTTTTGGGGTTGGCATGTACATATTTAGTAAATACATGTGGAAAACATCATTCAATTTTATAGATATTGTATAATCAAAAAATGGTAAGATCAATGTCTGATTATTAATATAATTTCAAATGGTTTGATGTACCTGCGGCTCAGTTACCCTTTCTTACGGAACCATAGGACACCCTTCTATGGAGATAATTTTACAATGACATGATCTACAACATAAAATTCCAAATCATTTCTCTGGTTGTCAGCATAGCTCTTTTTTTCATAGTTGGGATACATTAATATGGGTATGAATTTTCATTACCTTTGTAGTTGTATCTTTGATATGTTATGGTCTTATGCGTTTTCTCTCACAATCTTTATCCCAACCAGATGGGGTTTGAAACAAATTTACATATAATGATTCATATATAGCAATTTTAATACTTGAATATAAACATATTATAGTAGAAAAATAACAAAAAATGTTCTTTATAATCACAAATAGCCTAAAATTCATGTGTTCTGAATCTCAACATTACTTCCAATATGTGAATAGTCCTTTCATATTGTAAATCTATTTAAGGGTGATAAGTACTACAAATATTATGCTCAGAATCAAAGCCTTCTAAAGGATTTTCCAAAATTTTAATGTAAATCGTGGATCTCAATCGGACACAATTGATATAGGTGCACTGTAAAGTCTTACAACTTAATTAATATAGAGTATTTATAAGAGATCATGTGGTAAATCCCCTCTTTTAGATAAGAAGTGTTCCAATATTGTAAGATAACCAACAATTACCTGTATTGTATAATTCCTTCTTGTTTTCTATAGTTTTCTTATGACCATGTACATCATAATGTCATCCGAATTTTATATATGAATAGGATGTGGTTTTATGACCCCATTAGGATGTTGTCTCTTAGTCTTCACTTGTTGGAAAACTAGAAACCTTGACACATAGTAAAAAATTTCCCATTTCATGTTATGCCACAAAAAATGATCCTTTTTATCTATGAACATCTTAGGACAACTAGGGTGTATAGGGATATTGACCTATGAGAATCATCTAAAAGTTCTCTTTTTATCTATATAATTGACGGGACACATAAACTCTTACCAAATTTCGTAATTCCATCCTCATATAATAATTATTCCAATATTCCATCCTTAATGAATTTAATTTTATTTTTTAGGTTATAATCATCAAATTGAGTGTTTTTATCTTATCTAGGAATGATGGTTTATAAATCATTTGAAAAATGGATGATATGTCAGCTTCATTGAAAATTACTATATCAATACTTACTAGATCCATCAACATTGGATCTCCCAAAATCCACAATTAGGTCATAAGTCCAGGATCTTCACTTATTAATGCATATGCTATCCTAGTTTTCATTCCTTGTTGGTCGTGTATTGAAAAACATTAATCTTGGAGTAACTATATAAATATTCTTTGCCTCATGTTGATTTTCATTTTTGTGAAAAAATTATTCCATACTCTTTTGACATGTATATATCTAATATCTGTCACCAGAGAGATAATGTGTCCATATTTTCAGAGAAATGATTATAGATTCTAACTCACAGTCAAAGGTTGGTTAATTTTGTTTCTTGAGTCTTCAACTACCATGATGAATAGGAAATAACATTTTCATTTTCCATAAGGACCCAACACAATCCATTAATTTATGAATCATTATATATGAAAACACATAATTTCAAAAATGAAGAGTAAAAAGTGGAGTATTTACCAATATTCTTTTCAATTCATCAAAAAATTCTACATAATATTTTGTGCATACAAACATAACCACTTTATGTGTGAGTTTGGTTAGTGGGATATCCAATTAAGAAATATTTTGTACACAACGTTGATAGTAACCCACTATGATAATAAAACTATATACCCCAATTAAGTTCATTGGCATAATATAATATTGGATTTCCTTTTCCTTCATAGTATCAACTGATATTCCATCACTAGAGACATTACAGCCAAGAAAAGAATCAATTTTAAGCCATTATTATCCTTAAAATACACACTATACTCTTCTAGGAGTCTCCAGAAAAATCACAATTCTTTATCATGGTTTACATATATTTTAGAATATATAAATATATTATCAACAAATACTAGAAAACAATCACCAAGATATAGTGTGAAAACTCTGTTAATTAGATCCAAGAAAAAAAATGGTTCATTAGTTAGTCCAAATAGAATTACTATAAACATGTATTTTTTAGACTTTTTTCAAAAGGTTTTATTTGGAATATCTTCTTTACTCACACACAACTGATGACATCTAGCTTGAAGGTCAATGTTTGAAAAATATTGAACTCTGTGATATTGATTAAATAGATCCTCAATGTGAGGTAGAGGGTACCTGTTCTGTATTGTTATAACATTTATTTCTCTATAATCAATGCATAGACTCATGGATACAATTTTATTTGTGAAAAAGAGAACATGGTCTCCCCTTGGGGAAAAAATAGGTTGAACAAATTATTTGTTACTCAATTCCCCTAGATGTTTCATTAGATCCACTGATTCCACAATGGTGATTCTATAGATAGTCATTGATATATGTTTTTCACCAAGAATTAAATAAATAAATAATTAAACTTCCTTCTCTAGAGGATGTCCCGGTAAATCAAATTTAAATACATTAATTTATTATTTTACAATATCAATGTATTCAATTTGTAGATCCATTGATGACACTTTTTATTCCTCCCAAATAATATCATTTAGAATAGATACTGAATATGGATCTCGATAATATTTAGATTACTTCATTTCTTCTTCATAGATAAGGTATTCTATATCATTATAAAAAATTGTAACATTATTCTTCTTGCAATAGATTTTCACAACATAATTTAAAATCCAATCCATACTAAGGTTTATATCGAAGTAAATTATAGGTATTATTAATAGTTAAATCAACTAAAGTACGTCTATCTATTTTAAAGGGGAAAGACTGACACATCTTTGTTGAAGTGACACTTCCTTTATGAGTTTTGAATGTTAACTCTATTATTAAATAAAATTTAGAATATCAAATTTTCATTCAAAACTAGGAATATATAATGGAATGTGATGATCTAGAATCAAATAAAGAAATGGATAACTTAGACGAAGCAATTAATGTACGTTCAACCACATAATTATGAACATAAACTTTTGTGGTTGTGATCACATAAGATTTCCCTTGATCCATTTTCCCTTTTAAAAAAGTTTACTTGTAACTTAAGACAACCATTTTTATAGTGTCCCATAGCACTCTGATTTTGGAATTAAACGTCACTAATTTATCACCTTTCCTCCATTCATTAGATAAGTGACACTTTTTCCCACATATATAACAAACTAATATGCCACTAAATCATTTTCTAGGATGGTTATTTCAAATCTTCTCACATAATGGGAATTTATTTTTTCCCTTCATCATCATTAGAGAATCACCACTTCCATTATTATCAGAATACCTCTTCTTCTCATGATTTACCTTGAAAATATTGGATCAAGAATATTGCTTCTCTGTTTTGATGGCAAATTATAATATTTAATCATATGATAAAAATGATTGAGATTACATTTCCCATCACATACTATGATTAAGACCATTAAATAAGTGATCAATAATATCTTCCAAATCACTTATATAATCTATATCATACCTGGATAGTATTTTGAAGGTATCCTCATACTCTGCACCAGTCACTTCTTCCATTTGTTTTAATATAATGAATTTTATATTAATTTATGTTTTTTTCTCATAAGGGAAATATTTGAATAATAATATGTCCTCAAATGGTCCCCATTCCAAATCTTCTATTTTGTCTTCCTCCGTGGTTTTTGAGATCAAGGACCACTATTGATCAGCATTAAACATGAGATAATATACTTCTAGTACTACCCTTTAATTTTCATTGCATATTAATGCCCAAAATATCATTTCACAGGACTTTATCCACTTCTCAGCTACCAAGGGATTAGTAGACCCACTAATATATGGGGTTTTATGTCATATGATATGGCCCAAAATAGGTGTAGTATGTTTATTCAGCACAACCTGAGTATGTTGTCCTAATATTTTCATGATCTTTTTATCTACAACATTAACTATGTTCTCTTTTATCATGGGGAAATCCCTATATTGTTCACGGGTATTGATTCCATTTCTTCTATTAGGTGACATCACTAAACAATGGAATATAATAAATTAGGTTATGAATCATGATGAATAATTTTGAATAAAAAACATTTAAATAAATTGAAAATTTCTTCATAGCTAATCTCATATTCATAAACATGGTTTGTAATTACATTAAATACTTCATAATGGTAAGGAAAATATGTATTATATTAGGATTATACCCATAGAGTTTCAAACTAGGAGCACAATAATGCTCGTTGTTTTGTACCAGGTCACCCCAAGTTAGGTGTAGAACACCTTTTCATGGTTGATACTCTGGGGTATATATGGGCCAGAACCACACCAACTTGTAGTATCTAATCAAAGATATGTTTTCTAGAAAGACCCACATAATATCAAAATTACAAATATTCTGGGATTATATTCATTGATTATACTCAATGTATATCATAGGGGTTTCTCCTATTATTGGTTTCTTATTTCTAGTTTCTAAGGATTCTACTAAATAATATTTTATACCAACTGTAATAACTCAACTTTAGAATCTCAGAGCCAATGCATTAGATTATTACATTGGAATGATTACATAAAATCAAACCCTGTAAGATTGATCAGTTTAGTAGTATTGAAGAAACTAGATACATAGTTGGAACCCATGTTTACATTGGTTATTAAAAAATATAATACATAACAAAAGGCAATAAATTCCATCCTTGAAAACACAATAAATGATCTATTTTTCATAACTCGATGAAGGAAAACAAATGATAGTGGTGAGTTAAAATTCTTAATAAGGGTAAAATATAGTTGAAACTTACATAAATAATAAGTTATTCATAATCAATTACACATAATCAATATTACATGGTGGATAATTGAAAAACACACACCATAAATAAACAGAAAATGAAAATGCATCCATAATTATTTTTTTCATAGAGAAAAACTCATGGAATGTAATCATTGATTACTAAATTAAAATAATTATTATTTTTATTTCATGTATATAGTACATTAACCATCATAAAGTAAAGTAATCTTATGTCTATGTGTAGATACCCATCTATTTATGTTTCGAAAAGAAACTCAAAGTGTATGTCACCAACTGTTTTGTCTCATGAAACCAATCAATGCATTGAGAGGATATAGAGGGCTTAAACCATCACTTAAATTAAAATGAATTCATTATAAATATATTTAATTTTAGAACATCATTCCTTATGAATTTATTTATTATGTATAGGGTACATATTTATCAATATTTCGACAGTTAAAACAATATTCAAAATAAACAATGTATGTAAAATGGTATATTTCTAAGAAAATAACCTTATCCATTATATAGGAATATAAATATTCAATATGAATGAAATTTAAAATGAAAAATTATCTCAAAGGGTTAGTAGATACATCATATAAAAATTATTTGGTGCACAATACCAAGTAAGTCTCAATGAAATGGATGTGGGGACGACGTCCCTAACCACATTGTAATCAATTGCATCGTATGACAAAAAATTAAGAGTAATAAAATAAAAAATTTAATACCATGAATATATATAGAATAATGATATTATAAATAAAATGGAAGTAAACATAGAACACATTTAAGAAATATTTTGTGAACAATTGAAATATCATCGAAATTAATGTGAGATGATAAACCCCTTACCTTATACCAGAATCTGTTCTTCACTTGATATTGTTGTCCTGGATAGTCAAATTAAATCCATTAATTAATTTATTAAGTACATTATATAAATTTATTTTATTATTTATAGTTTTATTTTGTTTATATATGTCCTTATAAGATATTAGATTTAATTCAGTCATTTCAGGGTGTTCGTTTAGTTGGCTTTCATGTTCGGTTTTCTTGACTACAAGTGATGGAGTTCATATGAAATGGGTATAATTTTAATGAATTAAAATTACATTTTATTAATGAGAATATATAATTGTAAATGGTTATAGATATAATTTGTTTAAATGGTATTAATATGAATCATTAGATAATATGTTAATGAAAATTGTTCAGTATGATTTTAACAGTTTTTTATCACAACAAATTTGTTTTGTTATATTATTTAATATAATGTATATATAATGGTTATAGAAACATAGATAATAAATAATACATATTTTATAATATTTTTGAACCCTAAAAATGATTTCATGACCATTCATGAAGGAGAAATTATAGAATGAATTTTTTTAATCCAGAAGGTTGTAAATCAGCTCCTCCTGTATGGTGATTTTGTTTTAAAATATAAGAGAGAGGGAGAGAGAGTAATGAGATTGATGATGTATCATCCATTAAAATTATATAATTTATTTATAAGTATTATAGTGAAGTTATCATTCTCATTTGTATAGAGGAGGCGAGGGTAAAATAATAACAAAAGAAGGAACATGAAAAGAAAATAAAAGGAAAAGGGAGAGGATTTTACCTCTTGGGTAAACCTTCTCTAGAATCTCCTTAACGTGATTGATTTTTGCCTTTTGGAATTAAAAAAAGATCATGGATGTGGGGAGGAAATAAGGAAGAGTATTTGGGGATAAATTTTATAAGTATCAAGGCTTAGAATATTGAGGAGAAGAGGGCGTGGGAGTGGTTTTTATATTTCAGGGGAGGAGTGATTTATCAATATTTTATTCATTATTTTATTAATTTTCTTGAGACAAGAAATAATATTGATTCATATGACCAAAAAATTTAATAAGTATAGGAGAGTGAGATATGAGTGTCCTGACATCATCCATACATCACCTATGACTCAATAATCAATTATTTAGTATTTATCGTAAATTTTGGTATTTTACTATTCTATAAAAATTCGAATATATCAAATAATTCTTAAATAACTCACCCTGGCAATTTCTTGAAACGTAGAATAAAAAATATAACTACATTTTATTTAAATAATTTTTAAAATATGAGAAATTTAATTTATAATTAAAATCATTATTGACTCAAAAAATATAGATTTTCAAATTATAACTCGTTTTATAACACCCTGAAAAATTAACTAATTTTTAAATAAATTACCCTAAAATCATAAGAATAGAAAATACGGATTTATGGATTCATTTTATGAAAATGAATTATCATTTAAATAATTTTATTTATTATAATATTCTAATATAATATTTATTTCTCACAAAAATACAAACACATAAATAAAATATTCACCATCATTTATAAGGTGGCTAAATATTATTTATACATTCATTGGTAATGTTACTATTCATTAGGGTTATATTACTATTAATAAGGGTAAAATTAATATTCATAAGGGTATGTAAATATTCATAAGGTTATGTTATTATTCACCAAAAATTATGGTTATACCATGAAACTCTAAATATCTTATTAAACACATCTGTATATGTCTGTTTTTTTAATTCAAATTATAAAGGCAGAAAAAGTATGTTTAATGGATAGGATATAACTATATCATGTGAATAAATCATTTTTTTAACATAGAATCAGGGTTTTATGAATTATAATCTATATAATGAATTTATATAATATAAGAAGAAACATACCATAAAATATTGAGGTGCTATCAACATAACCCAATGAATGAAATTGAGTTATAGAATTCATTGACAATTATTAAATTTAAATTGACATCCCAAATAAAAAATATCAAATTGAAACTGAAAATAAAATGATGAATGTATTATTAAAAATATTATATTTCATTGGGGAGTTTTATACACTATTTAATATATATATATATATATATAATAACATTATAATATACCTCAATGAAGAGAAATTTAGATAAAATACCCAATGTCGCAATTCCTTCAGTTAAAATGTGATTTAATCATGTTTATAGAATTATTATACATTTTATTAACATATAAATGAATAATATGAATAATAATAATATCATGTTTTTCCTTTTTATAACATCTTTCACCCATTCATTAATAATCATTCATTTTTTCAAATTTTTGGTGCTAATTTCCTTGCTTTCACATTAATGAATTTTCATTAATGATCAAATTATTTTCTATATTGTATAGATTCATCATATATATAAAAATATGAAGAAATAATTATCATATTTTTAGATATTTTTACCTTTTAAGACTAATCATGAAATATGGTTTTGATAAATGAACTTCGTTAAGATCATGGAAAAAATATATCGCACACACGTAAGGGAAATGTTTCCATTTTAAATGATAATTATGGTAAGGGAATATATACTATTATATTATTAATTAATTTTCATAATATCATAAATACCATGTTATTTCTTTAAATATACTTGTATATATAATCAATTATTTTTTGTGGATGAAAATACAGTCATGTTGCTTTGTGAATTGGTAGTCCACATGTACCTGAAGGTTATCATCATCATCAAGAGTATAAAATGGTTATAAATAAAATTATTTATTATTATTTTAAAATGATAAATATTTTATTAGTATCATGATAATTTCATGTATATTAGATATATTCACTAATTTTATGTTTATTAGAATCCATTTAATGAGCTAGGGATAAATGAATCTCATTAATTTGTGAAGTGGTAGTCCACCACACACATGAGTGTTATTATCATATCCCCTAGACAATAGAAATTAAAGATATATATATGATATAATGAATGTAGAGATATAATTATGTTATAAATTTCAAATAAATATTTATAAATTTTATCATCATCATACCCAATCGTGATAGGTTGTAATGGAAAAATTAATGACATCGGTCTACAAGGATATAATTTTCCATTAAAAAGGAATGAAGATTTCATAAACCATTTTATAGATACGAGAATGGTTTTAGGAAACCTACATTTCAAAAAATTCTCATTTTATGGTTAATAATTATTTTTTATACAATAACGGTTTTATAATAATTTATGGAGGTTGGGGAATTAATAACATAAAAAAATCATTGAAGAACATTACATTTAATTAAAATATCCACCATTGTCAAGTGGTCATATGATTTGGTGAAGTTTAATATGTTTTTATTTTGTTGAGAATATGAAAAAGTCAATGATTGTTTAAATGTGATGATTATAGTGATCCTCTTAATATCTAAGAAATGTGCAAAACGATTCACAATGTTTACAACATTTAACGGTGTTTCATGAAAAATATTTTTTTCTATATGGGTTTGTTTAATTTTATTTTCTCAATATATGGTATATGGATTTTGGAGAACACTTTTAATGACCTTTATACAAAAATTTCATGTACCATCCAACTAACAGGAAGAAAGACACCAAATATAGGTGAAAGAGATGACCCAAAATTTTACTAGTATCGGTTATATAATTCATGGTGTATTCCTAAAGTGGTGCATGGGAGAGCCAATAGTGCACCACTATATGGGGAGGCATCATGAAGAAGGAGGGTGCAAGATTACACTCACATAGAACTGATATAGGGTGGTTCTATAGAGGGAGGAGGAGAATTCTGACAATGGAATTATTCAGATTTTCATATAAAGGAGTGGCTATTTAAGAGATGTATCAATGTATGATAGAAAAATAGAAGGTTATTGTAGAAGAAAATGAATCCCCACTATCCGATCAAATATTTATTTAATCTGGTCTGTTTATTTGTTTTAATAAATCAGACATGATTGTGACCACACGATCTATTCAATCTAACCAACTAGTCATCTGATCATCACAATAGAACCATAACTGCGAAATTTATTTAGTTGAATTCCATTGGCCATTTCATCATCTCGCTTTTATGAGATTCAATCAATTTTCATCTTCTCTACCAGCTTGATCGAGATGCTTCTCTTCAACATGAGCTCCGTTGCAATGATGTGTGAAGCTCCTCATCATGAATCCAAATCCATTGATTCTACACGGTTCTATGATGTTGATAGACATCTATTAATACTAAGGCTGAGTTCATTTGCGGTGTTCATTTATCTCACATCTGAGCTAAGATTTTGATATGGAAAAAATTATGTGAATATGCTATAATTCACAAATGTCCCCACGTTCATCTTATTTGAACGAAGGAGAAGAGTATCTGTGAGTGTTTAATTTGTGAATTAGATTTTCATGAACAAATTTTGATAATAGTTTGTTGTTTTTTATTATTTTTTAATAAAGGAATTGTGTGAAAGAGACTATGTTTGATAGACTATTGTGATGTGCATGATATACATGTTTCTCATTTTTTCATAGTGAGTGAAAAGATTAGATAGTGTAATTGTATGATTTCACAGCCCACCACTATTCGGGTTTGTGTATACACAGACTATGCAGATTATACAGCGGGGATGCAAAAAAGAGAAAATAATAATATAACAGGTTTTCATGACTAGGTTAAAGAGTATTACACTAATATTTATAGTGTATATCAATCCTTTGCAAAGGGGATGCATTCATGAGGTTTGTGAGAAAGGGAAATTTGTACTTCATATTTTTTTATGAAGGAGATGGGTACATGAGGCAGTTTCATTACATTTTACACTTGAACATGTATCATAAACATTCATGGTACACATATTGTGTGTGTATAATGGAAAAATATTAGACAGTATTAGTGCATGGACAATGTGTGTGTAAATAATAAAAATATAGTGTTTTTTGTGAAGGTATTCAGTTTGTATGAAAATTAAAAGTTGTTTGTTCATATCCATTGAGCATAGAGGAATTGAGAATGAGGAAGAGTAATTGATTTTTGTATTCTTAGTAGTTTGTATATTCATTTACACATCAAATGAATATTTATGTGACTGTTTTCAGGAATATCAAATAAAACATGCATAAAATTAGAAGGTCATTCAATGTATTTAATACATGGATGAGGATTATAAAGTGATCATGAAATTTACATTTTTGAATTAACGTGGAGTGATATGATACTGAAGATGAGTCATTATTTCATTCAGTGATTTAAAATATTTTTCATCTGAGTTTTTCAGTGTTTAGTGAGGCTAGGTGTGTAGAACAAGTTACTATTATTTCCTGAGTAGATTTGTATTGAGATACCTAATTGTATTTAATGATCAGAGTTATCAGATCAAATATAGCATATGTTTGAAGGATCTTTATTTATACATGGGCCATTTTGATCCAACATGCTCATGGAGGAAGAATATATAACCATCCTATCAGTGGATCTAATATTGTGTGACTAATGATTGTGAAGTCTTTAGTGGGACTCCAAAGAAGTGGATGTATCTAGTGGGATGCTGAATTAGGATGGTGGGATGGTGGTAAATTGTGTTAAGTAGTATAATGATCATTTTATGGGACTCATGGGTCACTAATTTTGCTTGGATATTGTAAAATCTAGTGGGACCCTAGAGTGGAACATTGTGGGATGCATTGTTGATTGGAATGGGACATCCCTGGTTTTAACCATCTACAAATACTAAGGAAGTTGTAACTAATGTTAATTACCTATTGCAGTAAGGATGATGGTATTAGTACTAAATTTTCTAAAAATATCATGTTCTTTGTTTCATTTATAATTTTCATTTCTTTTAGGATCCAACCATTTAAATAGGTGATATCAGTTTAAAGGGGTTCAAGAAAAGAAAATAATTTTGTAAAAAAAATTCAAACTTGATTCACCCGATCTTAGTGTGATTGCCTAATCCTTGGAAACATTAATTGGTACCAGTTCATAGGCTACCTCTAATTAGAACAAGTCTAAATGACTAGTGGATCATATGAGAAGTATACGATCTGTGTATTTGAGTTTGAAGAAAAATCGTAAGTGCTTCATATGAAAAAAGCCTATATTTACTCGTGATGTTAAAAATGTTGATGTTTTAGTTAAATCAGAGAAAAATATATACAAAATAGTGGAATTGAATCTAAAGAAGAATACAAAATTGAAATAAAATCAATAGGTATCTAAAGATACCTAGAGTGTAAATTGTTCAGTGAAAATAGTTAATCAATCAAGTACAAAATGTGGTGATGATGTGTTCAATTATAAATTAAAAAATCATCTAAAAAAAGTTCCCAAATAATTGGTTATTTTTGGAAGAACATTTTCAAGGAACATTAGGATGAAAAATTATAGCTAGAAGAAGAGGTAGATGCTATGGAAAAAGTATTGAATAAAAAGGTTGGGATTTCCAATACTCTCACAAGACACATAAATGCAAAGGAAAAATAATATATCCTTGAAAAGAAATATATTCTTATGATATTGATGAATTGGAAATTAATGTGTGCGAGAAATAAAAATAATTTATCTATGATTGTTAAAATTGATCATTTTATTGATAAATCATAATGTATTATGGATATTGGTAAATTGATACTAAATGTAGATCATATTATTGATTATGAAGTTTATAAAAAACATATGGTGGGGAGATGGTATGAAATCTATTGAAGATGAGAAAATATGACATAAATATAATGTGTCTTGAGGATGGAATGAAACTATGAAATAAGGAGGAGGGACTACATAAAACATCCGAAGTGTGTGAGAAAATATGTATTCATAATGAGTCATTGGTTGAGAGTCATATTTTTGAAAAGAATAAATCTAGTGGTAATAATAGATTGATATTATATAAAGATAAATATATAGCTGGATCATTGAATGAGGTGACCCTTTCTCCTAATAAATATATGTGTAGTAATGTAGTCTGAATGACTAGTACAAATAAAAAACATACATATGAAAAAACATAGGTTAATAAAACGAATCAAGAATCCACAATATCTTCGAATATAGATATGTGGAAGTTTGGAAATTGTTATTCCCCAATGAAATAAAATAATATTAAATGTGATTCCCAAATTATGAGAAATGCCATAGATAGTCATAATGTGTCACATAAGAAGAAATCATGATTTATTAGATACAATTTTTGCTGTAGGACATTTGTAGATCAGGTAATTAACTTTCAGCACAATATTTCACTGTATGAATGTTATAGAATTCTTTCTTTTAGGGGGAAGAAAGCTAAATAAAAATTTAAACCTGCAAAAGAGAAGCCGAATTCAAAGAAAGATATTGTGTTTATCATGAATAGATATGATTACCTTGAAATTTATATGATTATTGCAACATATTTTCCCATTGTATTGATGATTTATAGTATTTACCAATCAAGCACAAATAATTTTTTGATGAAAATAGAATACCATGATAGAATGTGAAGATGGTAAGATATGAAGATAATAGGTCAACCTTGGGTTGTGAAAAAAGAATAATGTTTTTAAACAAACCACTCCAAAGAAGTTTGTGAAGAATGATGTGAAGAGTGTCTCACCAGAGAATTTTTTTTCTTATTGTGGTGATAATGTTCAAATTATAGACCTCTGTCTATTGGCCATGAACATTTATACTAATAGATGTAATATGGAATCAAATAATAAATCAATTTGGAAGAGAAATAATAATATTGATTTGGTGAATTAAAATACTAATTATGACTATGAAACGTCTCCTAAACTTGGTTACATCTTGAATTAGTAAGTTGTGTGTAATAGGTTAAATATGTCTAGACATTCAAGTAATTTTTTATTGACATTCTTATATTGTCATAAAGGATTGTTGAAGAGTAATGGGAAAGCATATGTGACTTCAAATGTTGTGAGGAAGAAGTATACACGTATATTAAAGGATAAGCATGTTCTTAAATAAAGTTTGATCATATCACAAACATAGTTTGAAGATGCAAGAAAGATGCCAGAAAATTAGAAAAAAGAAATTTATTTATTATCAAATGAGAAGATGAGTTTTTCATCTAAATATATTTTGGGGTTGAGAAGAAACTCTCAACCAAATAGCTCTAACTGAGGATAATTGAAGAATGACCTTATTCCCATATATTTTATCTTCGTTTCCCAAGTATAGAATTGAATGTGAATCATATTTTAAGAGGGAGACCAGAATTTATAATGGCTTCTTACCATGGAATAATGGTGGAATTATGTTGTCTCTTTGCAACATTAAAAAAAATTAATATATGACTATTCTTCATTTTAATTCATTAATAAATCCAATCATGATGAATAATATTTGAGTTCATCTCCTGAGGGGGAGCATATAAGATCGTCCAATAGATATCTCAGTTACAATTGATATCATATTAATTTTATATGTTCTGATGAGGTATGAGTATGATAATTCTAAAAACTAAATATCAAGTTATTTATTCTTTCCATTATTGAGGTATGTTGGTTAAAATATCTTATTTTCATGATAATAATTTATCAATTTTAAAAAATGTTTGTGGTTTATTACTTGAGGAAAATATTAGAAATAGGTTCTTTCCCATATATTATTATAATCTATTTGTTGTGATGTATTGAGGAGATTTATTTTAAATCATTAGTACAACTCCTGATAATAGGTTTGACTATTTGGTATCACATGGTGGAAGTTTTATGAATGAATTGTTGTTAAATTTGATAATTTTTTTTACATAATTCATTTCTCACGTATAAATATATATGATTAATTTTAGATCTATTCTATGATATTAGTAATTCCATCCTTCTAAGAAGTAAATCAGTAAAAAATAAGGGGAGAAGAGACCATTAATGTTTAAAAATGATGTGGGTATGGAAACAAATCCAAATGGGGGAGAATAAAGTAGTCATGTGATATAGTGAATTTTAAGTCCTTGTCATTTAGCTGAGAAGATAAAAATTCAATGATTATTTAAATGTGACGATTAAAGAGCTATTCCTATGATCTAATGTATGTGAAAATGGATTCACAATGTTTACAACATTTAACAGAGTTTTGTGAAAAAAATTATTTTTCATATGCGTGTGTTAGATGTTGGTTTTTCAATATGTGGTATATGTAATTTTGAAAAATCATTTATTGACCTTTATCCAAAAAAAATTATGTATCCAGATAATAAAGTGTAAGAATCAAACTTACTATGGGCTTCCAAGCATGACCCCAAAGAAGGCTAGAATATTCCCCACAATGCACAGTTCATGCCCGTAAGGGTTTATGGGAGATTCAGCAAAGCACCACCATGTGGGGAAGCATGACAGCAAAGGTGGGCACATTAGCACACCCATAGAGAATAGGTACAAGGTGTTACCAAGGAGGGAGGAGAATAATTTTAGAAATGGTACAGTTTAATTTGTTTTATAAAGAAGTTTATATTGAAGAGATTCTTCAATGTGGGACACCAAAAAAGTTTGTTATTGTGTTAGTGAATGAATCTCCACCATCCGATTAGTTATTTGTTTTATGAGAGACATTGAGTTTTCTTAAAAAACTCAGATTTAATTATTCCCACATGATGTATCAATAGTATTTTTCATATGTTTCATCATACAGCTCCCGAGTCTCCAGGTTTCCTTCCCTCATACTAGGGTTTCCCAGCGTCGCCACTCCCTCCCTCTTGTCATCCTATCGCGGTGCGAGGCCCTTCTCCACCGTCGTTCCCTCTACCATCGACCCTTTTCTAGGAGGATTTCGGTGATACCCTTTATCTCCCGACTCTCTCTTACTTGTCCCCTCGAGCGCTGATCTCCTTCCCCTATGATTTCCACTTCTACCACCATCTCCATCGATATGAAGCTTGTTCCTTCTTATCCTTTCTTGCGGCTCTCTTTTGTTTCCCTCACCCTGGTTTTTGTGGTTCTTCTCTTATGGAAATTTCCTTTTCATCGATCGGCCTTTGTTTCTTCCTTCGTGTGGCTAGAGTTTATTGCTTCCTCCTCCTCTGCCCTTTCCACCATTCCTATCTTACTAAGATACCATCTTGGCCCAATATGTTGGTTCCTTAGACGGATTGGGATGGTGACGATAAAGTGCTGGTATGGATCTTTGGCTGCTCGGGTGTTGGTTTGGCGTTTTTCTTTTTCTCAGTTTTTGTCTCCTCCTATTTTTTTTTCCAGCTCCACCCACATGGCTTAGATGGTTCTTTGGTTCACTTTAATGACGACATTTACTGTTTTGAAGTTGGTTCCCAAGTCCCGACGATAGTTCTATGCTAAATATTTCCTTGGCCGCTCAACCTGCTTTGACCCCAAGTTCTTATGTGGCTCTCCTAATTGGATCAAGTTCAGAGGTAACTACGTGGTTTTGGGATATGTGGTTTAGATTTCGAAGAGCTTCAAGCCACTAGAGTTTCAGTGATTTATATTTTTTGGGTTTGGTTTTAATTATCTATTTCCATGGTGTTCTGTTATTGTTTTTATTGGTAGTGAGAATGGTTTCTGGCGATCGCGTGTCTCCGACCCTAGTTTAATCGGCAAAGATGATGATGTTGATGGAAATCAATGATGGTTTGGTGTTGTTTTTTGGTTCTTGTTTTGGAAGATGCCGGTGAATATGGGAAGGTGATTGAATGATGGAAACAAAATGTAGACGGGACATGACTTTCCTCATTGCATTCTATGCCATTCCTCAGTCGACTTACATGATTTGCGTAATTTGTAGTGATGATGGTTTGAATTCTAAATCAGGTGTGTGTTGATTATCATGGAATGTTGTTTTGTTTATATTTTTTTATTTTGATATTTGAATTATGTAATTTCTGTTTTGTGATGGTGTGACTTGATATTGAAGGATTCTGTTGGTTCCCACTTATCCTCAAAGTGTATTTTCAATAAAATAAAAAAATGGGTTGTGGATTGTGACCACATGATCTGTTCGATCTAAAAATATAGGTATCTGACCATCACAACAGATCCACTATCATGAGATATATTTGGATGAATTCCTCCAGCCATTCAATCATCTCCCTTGCATTGTATTCCATCAATTTTCGTCTTTGGTAGACAACATTTTTGAGATGATTCTCTTCGACCGGAGCTCAGTTTCAATAATTTTTTAGGATCCTCCTCATCGATATGAATCCTATGATTCTTTAAGTTTCTATGATGAGGTTTGAAACATATACATAATAAGGTTCTGTACATTTGTGGTTTTTTATATGACATATGAGATGAGTTTCTGAGAGAGGAAAATTTCTATGAATCTACTCTGATTCACACATGTTGTCACACTAATCTTATATGCATGATGGATAAAAGTATTCCTGAGAGTAAGATATTTGAATTATATTTGTGTAAACAAATTGTAAGAGTAGTTTACTGTTATTTATTAGTTTGTGAAAATGGATTTGTTCCTTAGAGATAATGTTTGAGAACCTATAGTGATATGCATCCTATATATGTTTTGGTTTTTTTCACAGTGATTGAATAGATTCAACAGTGTACGTGCATGCTTTTTTAGCCAACAAACATTCAGGTTTTTGGAAAATTTGAGCCTGCAGATTGTATATTGGGAATGTACAAAGTATAAATAAATATTTTATCCGGTTTGTGTGACTAGTTTAAATATTATTAGACTCCTCACTACAATGTATATCAATCCTACACAAAGGGGTTTGCATTCATGAGTATTTCCTGAATGGAAAATATATAATGCATATTTTTTGCGTGAAGGAGAAGTGTACACAATGATGTTTCATTAAATCATACACATGAACATTATTTATAAACATTCATGATACATATATAATGTGTGAATAATGAATGAAAAATTAGAATATGTGCGTGTGTGTGGACATTTTGTGTTTATAGAATAAAAAATAATTTATATTGTTCAATTATTCGGTTTGTGTGAAAATATGAATTTGTGTGGCCATATCTATTATGCATATAAGAAGTCAGAAAAAGGTTTATAATGTTATTTGTGTATTGATAGTAGTGTGTAAATTCATTTACACATCTCATGAATATGTATGCGATAGTTTTCATGTGTATGAAATATTTCATGCTTAAAATGAGAAGGTAATGAAATGTATTTAATTGATGCATGATGATTAAAGTGTTCACATGCTGTTTATATTGTGTAATAATTGTGTAGTGATTTGAGACTAAATCTGGGACATTATTTATATCAGTTATTCAAAATAGTTTAGATCTGATTTTTTCAGTGTTTAGTGAGGTTGGGTCTTTAGCAGAAGAAATTATTCTTACTCTAGAAGCTTTGTGCAAAGATAGCTGACTCAATTTAGTGATCAGATTTATATTAGAAATTCCAGCATCAGTGAAAATGATCTTTATTTGTACATGGGTCAGTTTGATATAACACGATCATGGAGGATGATTATATAACCATCCTATCAGTGGATAATATATTATGTCACCCAATATTGTGATGTCTTTAGGGGGACTCTAAAGTAGTGGAAGTCTATAGTGGGACTTTGTAGCAGGTCGATGAGAAGATAGTATCATAATTGGATGTAGTACAATGATCCTCATGTGGGACTCAAGATTCACTAGAATATGTGGCAATCTGTAAAATCTAGTGTGATTCTAGAGTGGACCACTTTGGGACTCTTTATTGATGGGAATGGTACATAACCAGGTTGCAACCATCAACATACTGAGATGAATCTATAACCAAGGGTTATCACTTGTTGTAGTAAGGATGTAGGTCTTAGTATCGGGCCTTGTAAAAATATTGCGTGTTGGGTTTCATTTAAATATTGTTTTGTACAAAATAACAACTCATCGTAATAGGTGATAGAGGTTCAAAGGTTTTTATTAAAAGAATATAATTTAGTAAACACACGTCACACTTGGTTCACCCTCCTCTCAGGCTGACTGCATGATCCTTATCACATTACATAGGTTTTCTCTAAATCCTTAGTAAAATGGATTTATGAAAACATTAAAGAATCTAGGATTAGATTAGGGTTTTTGGGAAGTCATTTTTTAATCATTTGAGGATCCAAAATGGATATATTGTCTAAAGATTAGAGGATATTGGTTACTTTTTATAAATGATGTGAGGGGAACCTTTTTTATATTTGTATAAAAAAGATTCACCCATATTTATCACATTCTAAAAGTGTCCAAAATGTAGTTTTATCAAGTATTAGACAATATAGATTCTATATATATATAAAATATATTATAGAAATGTTTTAGGTCATTATAACCATTATCTTCTTAATTCCTCCTAATATATCAATTTTTACCATAACTTTGGTAACTATTTATTAACTATTTTATGATTAATTTTGGTTAATATTTATGTTGAATATACTAGGGAATATATATTTTTCCAGTTCAAAATATTGCATCCATTTTATAAAAATGTATTCACATATGTTTAAATTGTAATTTAAAGTTTATCCCATAGAAGGGATGAGAATGCACATTTTCAAAGAGTAATTGATAACAATGTCACAATATTTTTATATCAGTATTCAACATGAAAATGATTCAAATTACCCAAATTGTATTAATAGCTATAAAATTTAAGTAATTTTACATTAAAACGAATTCAATATACAATTTTATTTGTAAATAATTTAAATGAAATTGTATTTTTCAGTTAAAATACAATATATCTAACTATTCATAAAAAATGAAATATTTTTAGAAATTCCAAAAAAATAACACTAAGATAATATTGATGTGATTATTTCAAAAGATAAATATATTTTTCCATAAAAATATTCAATTATTGGAAAATTTTAATTTTAAATGAGGTGTGTAAAGCGCGACTAAACCGTGTTTTAGAATTTTTTTTAGAAATCCTTTATTTGATTATTATACAATTATTCATTTATTTATAATCAACTGATAAAATTAAATTTATTATTTTTTAGTACCATTAATCCCACAAAAATTTAATTGTCTGTTTGTAATGATATACTCTAGTATTGTTCATTTCAACACTAGGTTGTGTGTTCCTAATGCAATTGATAGAATAAATTTATGGAAATATATTTCATGGTTAATTTGTGTTTGGTCTTGAATGTCTCATTTCACATCCAATGTAATGGTCTTACTTTATAATTTTATGGTGTAATTATTTTGGTATCATAGTTTTCATGATATTTTTATGTATTTATCTATTTTTATGTGATTCCATGTGACATGACATCACATGGATGTCCTAGGGAAGATATGATTCGATAGACATTAGATGAAATATTGAACTCCAAAATTGGATCAAATGGAATAAATTTATGTCATGGATGATCGAAAATGAGTTGATCATGTTGATTTGTATGATTTTGATTTATTTATTATATATATAAATCCTCAATACCTTCATTTATTTTTTAGGAAACTATAAATAGTGTCATATTGGGTAAATCCTCAAACATTTCCGGAGCCCTCATAGATGTGTGAAGGATTTTTGGATTATATATGATATAATCCTAAGTTATTATAAAACGATCCTAGATAAGGTAGACATTAATATATATTGTGGGATTAAATTTATTCTATTATAGATGGTCCTTGGGGTTCCTCTTTGTCAAACTAGTAGTTTATTATTTTTTATTTTATCAAATTATGTGTTTAATCAGAAAATAGAAGTTCTTTTTGATACATTTATGATGAAATTTATATTGTATATCATTATATACATTTTTACAGTACGACCAAGAATGGTGTATAATTTTATTTAATATATCACCCTCAATTGGTAGGATTTTCTCATTATATATCATTATAGGGTAAACTCTTGCCATTATATACCAATATCCCCTTCCTATTTATTATAAGACTCATGTTTTTTTGGAGGCATTTTTTAGGCCTTGTGATTCCCCAATCATCTTACTGTAGTTTGAGACATGTCTAAATATAACAAATTCTGATCAGATAAGGTTTAGGTAAGTTAATATTTTTAGTTTTTATTCTATTTGGGATTTGGTAGATAAAGGAATAAGAATGTGTCTGAACAAGGGATGGAATTTTGTAAGTGTTATTAGTTTTCACATGTTCATGTCAAACTATATATTACCAGGGAATCATTGATTTTTATTGTTGTTTCCAAGGTTAAGGTTGAATTATATGATGTTTCTATTTTTTATATAGTTGTTTTTTGTAGACATGAGTTGGAACTCATCCATCTTTTTATTCTTGTAGGTATCAAATGAAATATGTGTTTTTATATAGGATTTCAATATTGTTTATAAAACATAATTCCGTTTCACCATTTAATGTGTATGAAAAAATAATTTTTTTTCCCACATAACATCATAGTGGGACTACAATTATCCAGATAGGGATAGGATCCACTATGTAATTTTTTTTGGATCCTGAATTTATATAGTGTGTGTATTACATAATCAGGATATTGGTAGTACTAGTTATCATGCCAGATGTTATTTGACATGGTTGTGGTAGGTATGTATAGGTGATAGTGTTTAGGAGTATTATGATCTATATAATTATATCTATGTTGATCATTAAATTTTCTTCTCATAACAATACCACCTAAAAATCCCATATATAGAGAATCAATTGGGAGAGGATATAATTCCATTTATATTCATAGTATATGAGCCTCTTGATAGAATATTTTCATATAATTTAGAAATAGAGGTTCCAAGGTAGGCTAGAAGACGACGATGGCTAGAGGATCTAGGGTAGGGGATGGATGAGTTGTTTACGTTGAGCGTAGAGTCATACATAAAGACAAATTATCATGAAAATTATGATGTTGAGATATCTATGGAAACATTCATTGAAATTGTAGTCAGGGAATTCTCTATTATTAATGGTCTAGGAAGTAACATTTTCATTTTATTATTATAATGATTAGGTTTAGAATAACTTTGATGTGATTGTTATGAAAGGTGTGCATATGTAATTCCATATTATATGTAAACTTATAAGACACATTAAAATATATATTAATATAATAGTATATAAAATTTATTATATGGGGACAAAATTTAAGGAGTTTTAAAAAATGGTTTTTATGATCATGATCTTTTCTACAGTTGAATCGGTTTTTATTTCGTGTATTAAATTTTTATATAAAAATATTTTTTTGGGTTATAACATGGGATGTTCTTGGTTGAAATAGAGAAAAGGTGTAATAAAAAGGGTATTTTAATAGTTGGCACACGTTTAGTGAAAATTGTGCAACCCCACACCAGAAATTGTGCATCACTGGACAGTGGGGTTTCATATGGCTAGAAAATGGTTAGTCAAATAATTAACATTGAAAAGAAAAACTGTGCACCACCAAAAAAAAGCACATAGTTGGTTCTTGGTTAGTGAATAATGTGTTCCCCTGCCCAGGAAGCTACGCACATG
The DNA here is from genome assembly GCA_963277665.1 of Viscum album. Lineage (NCBI taxonomy): Eukaryota > Viridiplantae > Streptophyta > Magnoliopsida > Santalales > Viscaceae > Viscum > Viscum album. The sequence goes on from OY728134.1 coordinate 427,511,885, forward strand.
ACATAAATTAGCATAAAAGTATTTGAAACATTCCTTGAACACCCCAAGAGAACCTTAGGTGACCTTAATTAGACCCTAAATAGACATTCAAAAATTTGGAGCACTGTGGATGAATTCAAAGGCCATCTAGCCTATTTTGTTTACGAATAAATTCCCAGATCGAGGTCCACATCTATTAATGTATGTTGATTCTTCTCCCATTGTTTTCCCATAAAAGGAACATCATTTTATCATTGTTTTGGTAAAAATATACATTTTTTCTAGATTTAGATCTGTATTGGGTGAATCTACATCATTTTACCATAGTTGTGATTTTAACTATGTATATGCATGTTATCTAATTTATAGTGTTTTTTACCAATTGAAATTATTAATTTAATTAAATAATGTGGTACATTATTTAATTGAGATAATGGTAAAATTTTGAGATTTAGGGATTGTCAAATGAGATAATTAATTGATGAATTAATTATGAGATCTTGGGATTTGTGAATTTGATGAGTAATTATGGGAATTAATTATGGGTGAATTTATAAGGTTGAATTGTGTATGTAATTATGGAATTAATTACAGGATATTGATGTTATGGTTTGAGATAAATAAATAGGTAATTAATTATGTATAGTGGTGTTATAATTTGAGATAATTTATTAAGGTATTAATTATATAATATATATTCTATTTGTTGAATATATAATGGGTGAATAAATTTTTGGATGTTGAGGATGTAAGAATTTTAATTATTATTCTAAATGATTAATGAAAGAGTTGAGATAAATTAATTAATGGGATTGATATGAATAATTAACTGTTGAATCAATTAATGAAAACTAATATCTACATGCATGCTTGACTATTGGGGTGACAAACATTATGATCTAGGACAATAATTTATATTCATAGTTGTTAAATGTGGTTAAAAACAAAAAGAAGTAAACCAATGATAAATAAATAAATATATATGGTTGACAAATATTGTGTTAAACATGATGATATACACCCATTATTGATGCACATGCTCAAAAATTAGAATGATATACACGATGATCATGGTCCAATATTTATATAATTGATTGAGAATTGGGATTTCTATATATGATGTTCTATTCCCATGACATATATATGCATGATTAATAAACAGGGGGATAAACAAGGCGTTCAATATCAAAAACATCATAATTGGACAGTGGTTAAATGTTTTTGTAATTATGAAAAATTAAGATAATTTTATAATGAATGTTCATTTGATGAAATGAATTGTGAATTGAATATGTAACATGGTTTAGACCCAACGTGGTCCGGAGTAGGCATTCTGCTGGGGTGTGTTAATGAACCTGTTGGTTAATGTGGTTAATAAATATTAATTGAGAATTTTGTAAATATTTAATTATTCATTATAATTATTTATTTATACAACATCATACACATGATATTTACTGGATAGGTTTTAGACACCATTGTTGGTGTCCTACTGATTTGTACTCACACACAACTCAACCTTCTGGATGGGTACCCAAATAGATTTCTTAGATACAGAAGAGGTTAAGGGTAATGCCCCCATGTTAAATGGCTAGGTCATGACAGATAATGGTTGAGGGAACCTGATGTATTTCATAACCCAGTCAGTTGTTTTCATTGTCTTTATTTTGAATTTAATTTTAGATACTTTAATGATACATTAGCGTGGCATGTTTCCTTCTTTTGAGGTATATTATATTTCTTATATTGATTAACTTGAGGCATTGGTAATGTTTTTTGATATATATATATCATCAACATTTGCTCATTAATTACCACTATTTTATTACTCTAATAAAAGAAGGTATAGTCTCCCCATGATCGATATACCAGACCCTCACAACTATTTGGAATCCTCTAGCATACGAGGAAGTGAACTTGATGTCATGTAAAGATCCAGATCAGGGAACCAGTGCTTGGAACTAGGGATGGGACGTTAAAAAAGGTATTAGATCCGTATTTTATTTTATTATTATTTTGTCTTACTATTTTGGAATGGTATATAGGATACCAGAAGGATTCAAGACATGGTTATGAGATTTTACATGGGATTAACTAACCAATGTTTGGGGGAGAACCCATGTTCCCACAGTGGGATTGTTGATATTCCTATTTTATATAACAATTGATTGTTATTTCAGCTTTGGTGACGTACTTGTGGTATGATTGGATTATATATTTAATGTTGTTTTATTATTAAACTAATGAACCAGTATGGAATGATTTTGAGTGTAAATGTAACATTATAGGCACACAGGGTTATTGTTACATACATAATTTTTGGCATGCACTGATAATAGGGTTTTGGTAAGTTGTTGAACATAACATGTTTTTATGGTTTAAGAAATTGAAATGAAATATACTCATAACATGTAATGAATTATAAAATGATGAAATATGTGATAAATTTGGTGTCAAAATTAGAAACATATACTATGTGAATTTTTTACCCATGTTAACCAAGGCATAAGAGTATGGATGATTAAGTGTATTTATAGCGCTTCAGTGTTGAAAACTTGACGATATTTGGGGAAAATAATTTTGGTGACTTTTTGTGATTTTCCTATTACATAAATCTGTTAATGTTTACAACTATTTTCAAAAGTTTCATTTTTGTAGGTATATATTTAAGACATTATGATGATACCAATTTATAGGAAGACATGAGGATATGGCTGGAGATGGTTTTCTGGAAGTGGAACCTGAGCCACCAAATTTTCGAATGGGGAAGAAGGAGAGAAGTTTTGAGATGACTTCTCTCACTTCATTAAATTCATTGAAGGAGAATCAAGTTGAGTCATGATGATCTTTTCATACTAGAAAATGGTGTTTCACTTGATCACTGTCCAAATTATACTCCAAAGGGTGGACCCAAGGGAGATGAGTTTTGGGTTGAGTTGATTAAGATGAAACATGACCATTTGAAGACTCCTACTAATAATATGGTCAATATGTCTACTTATATTTTAGAATTATTAGAGAAGTGTTGGTGGGATCATCAAGTATGGACTGGACTGACTGATGGTATTCTATGGAAGGTCATTCTGGAGAAATTATTGGAGCGCTTCTCCCCAAAGATGATGACATATGAAAGATAAGATAAGTTCATATGATTGAATTAGGGGAGCATGTCCATGATGGAAAATGAGAGATTATACATAGATTTTAAGGTCTTTTCTCCAGTGTGGAAGGAAGATGAGGCTACTTCAGTAAAATGATTTTATGATGGAATTATGCATGAAATTAAGTCCTAGGTGAATAGATTTAGGCTGAAGAAGTTTTAAGATGTGGAAAATCAGGCACTAATATCATAGGGGAACCTGAAATATTATTCCAGCATTGTACATTTGGTTTATTTAGAATGATCTGGATATACATTTTTTGAGGGAACGAAGCACCGTTATGAGTGATTTATCTAGGATAGTGGGAAGTAATGTATACATCTTGGGGGATTAGTAAATCTGGATCATACCCACATGCTTTTCCACATGTTTGGTAATATGCGACACTTTAATAAATAACGATGTATCCAATAGTGTTGTGTTGAGTATGTAGGAATATGATTTATCTATAGAGGTTCTATAGGATCCTATGAAAAATGGTTAGTTATAGAGTAGCTAGATAGAACTAGGGAACGAGAAGGGTATATTCTTCACCATAATATTCTGGAAGATGTAGTTCAACTATCATAGTAGGAACAGGTAATGGAAATGGTGATTCAATGAAATAGAGACCATATCTTCAGTGTGGTGAAACCCAGGGGAGTCAGATGACATCACATGGAAGGGGGAAATGATAGTTTCATGTGGTACATCATTCAATCATGGATAGTGAGGCTGTTCCATTGATAGTGAGAGGTACTACTCAAGATGATTATACTTTAGCTAGTTTGTTATTTAATAAGGGTTCCTCACATTAATTTATATATACAAAAAATTATAATGATTTGATCGTATAAGAAGAGATTTTTAGCGAGGTAATGACTATTGTCACATAATTGTGAGTTTGTTCTAAAGGCATCAGTATGTTCAAGGGATGTTCTCTTGAATCCAAAGAGAATATTTTTCTGTGGGATCTCTATATCCTTAACATGACTTGGTTTAAATTTTTTAGGGGTATAGTCTATCTAGTTGAATATTGATCCCATATTGATTGTTACTGAAGTATAGTGACTTATACATCTCTAAAGGGTAACTTGTACATTCACCCTCTGGAGTGGGATATATTGGCTGGGTGAGAAGGTCCATTTATTCAATGATTAGGATAGCTCAAAACCTTGTATTCTAGCATATTTATTGATGATAGAGGTGAGAATCATGAAGACTTCCTACCAGTAGTGGAACAATTTTAGGATGTGTTTCTGGAAGGTATATCAGGGCTACCACCTGAGAGTGATGTGGAATTCACTTTAGAGTTCATGCTAGGGGATGATCCATTTTCTATTCCACCAAAACAAATTCACCAATAAATAATTAAGTGTTGAAGACCTTATTGAAGGAGTTGGAGGACAAGGGGTTTATCCATCTGAGCATGTCACTTTAGGAATAACCTATGTTTTTCAAAGAAGGATGATGTGAGTTTGAGATTATGTGTCAATTAGAAAAATTTTAAAAAAATAATTTTAAAGAAATGACATGCTCTTAGGTGTATCAATGATCTATCTGATTAGTTAAAGGTAGCTTGTTTGTTCTCAAAGAAAGACTTGAGATTGAGGTATCACCAGTTGAGAGTTCAGTTTTTTAATATTCAAAAGACTGATTTTAAAATATGTTATGGCCTATATGTGTTTTTCATTATTCCATTTAGGTTGAATAATGCACTGATAGTGTTTATGGACATGATGAATAGGATTTTATATCCTTACCTAGTCCTTTTTGTGGGTGTGTTCTAGGATGATATCTTAGTGTACTCTAGGACTCAAGATGATCATGACCAACATTTTGACATCGTCCTAATTACGTTGAGAGTGCATTTTCTATATTCCAATATATTTAATATTAAATTATGGATCAATCAGGTACACTTTCTAGGACACATCATCTAATATGAATGTTTATCTTTGGACACATAGAATGTTCAAGAATTGATGTTTTAGGTACAACCCACTAATATATTTGATATTTGAATATTTCTAAGGTTATGTTGATACTATCAGAGGGTTATCCAGGATTTTTCATATTAGACATCACCACTTTCAAGCCTAATTAAAGGGAGTACAGTTAAATTGGTCAGAACAATATGATATTTCCTTCCATGAGTTGAGTAAGATTTTATCTCTAGCACCAATCATGATCCAACCTGAGCTAGGTGAGGAGTAAATGGTGTATTGTGATGCTTCGGGGATTGGAAATGAGTCTATCCGGATACAATGAGATCGAGTTGTGGTGTATAGGTCTAGGAATTTGAGGCCACATGAAGGGAACTAACGTACACATGAACATGATCTAATGAAATTTGTTTATCCTTTAAATTTTCGGAGGCACTATCTATTGTGTGAGAAGTTCAAAGTGTTTAGTAATCATAAGAGTTTGATGTATATCTTCTTTTAGTGACCTTTGAATCATCCACAATAGAGATGGGAGGAGTATATGCAGTCATTCAATTTTGAACTACAATATATTCTCGAAAAAGGAAAAAGTGATGTCAATGCTATGGGAAGGAAAAATCATACCATGATAGTTCACTAGCATAGTAATTAGCGGAGGAAGAATGATTTACTAGATAAGATAATTGTGGTTGGTTATGAGAGTCAGGAGCAGATGAACCTTGTTTCAATTTAAGGGGATTCAACACAATTGATATGAATTTGACATAGGTAGTATGAGGGTCCAAGGTATTTATCCTTGAGAGAAACCCTAGAATATGTGGGGACACCTTCATATTGTATCATATATGAGCATGATAAGATCTAGGTTAAGAATCAGGGTTTTGTGACTATGTGTATGTGAGAGGGATTGATGCTGGAATTTCATTCCTTAAAGTAGACATTACATCCATGTGTGACCAAAATGTACCATGGCCTATGACGATAGTTTTGGTGAACAGACATGAAAAAGGAGATAGTAGGTCTCAGGAAAATATGCTACACCTATCCGTAAGTGAAGTAAACTCATCAATGACTTGATAGTTTTCTATAGAAAATAGATAGTTTGGAAATGGTAGTAAGATGATGTGACTATGGACTGTGTGTAGGGTATTTAGATGATACTAAGGAAGAATGATTATATATTTGTTATTGTGGAATAACTGAAAAATTTATTAAATTTATTACCTATACAAGAGACTTTCTCAGTGGTCAAACTAAGATATTTTTTTTGGGGGATAGTCAATCTGCCCGGGGTACCACATAATATATATTCATATCATGACTCACACTTTACATCAAACTTCTTGTATGGATTAACAATGGTTCTTGATATGCAATTATTATTGATTATTTCTTGCCAACCATATAAACATTGGAAGTCAGAGAATTATATATAAGTACATTAGGTTATACTGCAAGCATTTCCTCTTAACATCGGTGGATGTTGGGAGAATCACTTGGATTTAGTGGATTATTCCTTTACAAATGTTATCATGGAACTATATAGATGGAAACATTCAAGGAACTATATAGTATACCATCCAAATCACCACTATGATGGATGGAGGCAGCTGAGAAAAAGTTGTTGGGACTGAGTCACATACAGGAGATGTTAAAGCAAGTGTAATATATTTTGAAATGTATGGTTATGGATCGTATTTGGATGAAATTATATAATGATAGACTTAGTTGACCCTATAGTTTATATAGGGTGATAATTTATTCCTTCAGGTGTCACCTTGGTTGGGTCACTATATGATAAAGTGGTAGGGAAAATTGTTTCAAAAATCCATTGAACCTTTTGAGGTTGTTGATAGAATTAAGTTAGTGGCTTACTAATTGGATCTTCTATATAAATATAGTTCTATTCATGATGAATTCTATGTAAGAAAATATGGGAGTATAACCTTGACCCATATCATGTCATATATGTGGATGATGTTGAACTTGAGATAGATGTTTTGTTTGAGGAGTATCTAATGCATGTATTCAGATTAGAGTGAGAAATTGTTGCGGGGAAATACAGTGTTGATTTTTCAACTTTTGTGGGAAATTGGTGTGTGTAGAAGGAAATGCGGGAAAGTGAAGAAAATATGAGGGCTCTGTTTAGTGATCTTTTTTTCCTTCAATATTAGATAAGCATGGGAGCGTAGCTAGTTGATGAGATCTTATAAGGTAGTGAGAAGATAAGATTCTGACCTTTTTGGGTGTTGACTGAGACATGGTTTCAACTACTCTATTGACTCTATTTGAGTAATATTTGTTTCGGATATACCATGGGGTGTGTTTGGGTGAAATTGAGAAAAAATGGAAGAAATGGAGGTTGTGAATGATTGGCGTATGAATAGTGAAAACCCTATCCTAGGAAATCATGCATCATTGGACAGTGTGGTTTCACATGGTTGATGCATAGTTTTACAAACCATGCACCCTAAAAAAGATAATCTATGACCGCATAACCAATAGGCGCACAAGTGGAACATGGTTAGGGAAAAATTCCTGCCCCTGCATATGAAATAGTGTACAGATCTTAATTTACACCTGAAAATTAGTTTAAAAATTTCACTAATAGCAGGGTCCCCCCTAAGTCGACCACCATTCCACCATAGGAGATATTTCATGAATTTCAAGCTCTCCAGATGAATTAAATTTCTATTTGACCTCCATTCTTCGTGAATCGAAGCCTAGATGGATGGATTCTTCTCTTCTGGAATGTGTAGTCCTCCCACATTATTTTCCCATTAATCTCGCATACTTATATTGTTCTTTTTGTGGGATGATACCATATTTTTTCAAGATATATATAATTATCTAGTGAATATTGATCTAGGATAGAAAATCTAGATATGTATTAATGATATATTGAGTTGTTTAATATTAACATAGAGTTATAAATTTGGATGTTACCTTCGTCATTGTGCTGGTAAATATTTTGGATTTCCATTAGGTGATTAACTGTCAACGAATTGAGTTACGTTGTCTAATTTACAAAAACCATAGTTATGATTTTAATTATTTATATTCATGTTTTTGAATTTCTATAGTTTTTTAGAAATTTAAATCTCTAATTGAATTAATTAATTCGGTATATTAATTAACTTATATAACTATGAAATTGTGAAATTTAGGGATTTAGGGATTGTTAAACAAGAAAAATAATAGAATAATTAGTTATGAGATCCAATGATTTTGTCTATTTGATAATTAATTATGGGAATTAATTTTTTGGTAATTAATATGGTTGAATTTGGTAATTAATTTTTGAATTTATTGTCAAATATTAATGGTACATTTAAAGATAATTAATTAAAGTATTAATTATCGTCATTGATGTCATAATTTGACATAATTAATTGAGGATTAAATTCTATAATATCTATTCTATATGTTGAAAAATTAATTTGTGAATTAATTATTGGACGTTATGGTTCTAAAATAGATAATTAATCATGTTGTTGATTAATGAAAGAGACAAGATTAAATAATTGGTGAATTTAATAATGGGAATGATATGGTTAGTTAATTATTATGATAATAATGAAAATTGATATGTTCATGAATTGATGATACGTAAGGTGATATACATGGGAATCTATTACAATTATTTATATGAATAATTACTAAATTAGTTGATATACATAATGATCTATACCAGTTATTGATATATCTGAATGGTTGATCAACAACGTGTAAGACCTGATGATCTAGACCCATGATTAATGTGCATGGTTGATAATTAAATTTCTCGACATGATGACCTATGTCCATGATTTATATTCATGATTGAGAATTGGGGTTCTAGAAATGACGTTCTATGTCCACGATATATATATATATATATATATATGAAAAATTAATAAATGAGGAGATAAACATAGAGTTCTATATACAAAACATCATCATTGGACTGTGGTTTCATGTGGCAATAACAATGAGGTGAGAATGAATAGAACAATATAAGTTCATTTTCTAAAATTAATAGTGAATTGATTATGTAACATGGTTCAGACCAGGTGTGGGCTAGAGTTGGTATTAAAGTAAGGGTGTCCTCAGGAACCTAAAGGTCTATGTTGTTAATAAATTTTAATTGATTATATGACAAATATTTACTTACTATTTTTAAATATTTCATTTTATAAATGTATACAATTTATATTGATGGGATTTGTTTCAGGAACATTTGGTGGTGGCCTACTAAGTTGTACTGACTCTCTACTCGGGCTTCCTGATCAGTACCCAAATAGTTCTCATGCATAAAGGAAACATTAGGGGAAAGGGCCTCGTGTTTGTTGTTTATATTGGGATGGAGCAGGGTTGAGGAAAAATTATCTGGTTTGGGACCTGGTAGGGGTTCTTTAGTGTCTCCATTATGATTTTTATTCCATACAATTGAGACAGACATTAGAATGACATTATTCCAACTTCTGTTGAATATTATATTCTATATATTGATTATCTTGAGATATTGGTAGTATTTATTGATATATATTTCATCTACATTTTTTCATTTACTTCTTGAAGAGTTTTACTATAATAAGAGTGAGTATATTTAACTCATGATTGACATACCAGACCCTCACTTTTAGTAGAGAGTCTCTAGAATGTAGGGAGGTACACTTTAGGTCATGTAGTTGTCCGTCTTGGTGAACCGATGTGCAATACTTGGTTAGGGACATTACAAGTTTACTCAGGTAAGTATATCTTAAAATAATGATGAATGATATGGATCATAGTTTCATACACCTTTTGTAGAGTGAAAATTAGTCATTAAGTATAAAACAAGATTAATTTTTTTTTATTTCTATATATTTTAGTATGATATATGATTTTTATTTTAGTGAAATTTAATTATTTTTTACGAAATTCAATTATGTTACACATAAATATCATCATGTTATCCTCATAATAAATGGTGATGAAATTAGAGATATTAATGTATTTAAACATCATATAATGTTTTATAATGATTCTTATAGGTTCTCATAGTGATAATGATAGTGATTCTCAGAGTAGTAATAATTAGGAACTTCAAGGGAACCATTAGGATAGTCAATGTATAATATTAATGATTCTATAAGGAATTTTTTCATTAATTACGTTATTATAGTTTGAGTAGAATGGACATGTTCAAACCGAATGTTCATCATCAATAAAGTAATTTCATTCTTTTAGCTAGATGAGACTTCTCGAGGGGCTTTATAAAATAAAATGATAGTCAACTGGGGGAATGAATCAGGTTACAAACATGAATAAATTGTTGGATTGAGAAGTTTACAATGATACGATTACATAAAATTTCCTTAAGGTTTTGTGTGTGGAAATTAATGAGATTTACTATGGCGGGGTAGTGATTAATAGTGAATGTGACTACAATGAGGGTATAAGTATCTTGTATTTGAACATTGATTCATCTATATCTGATAAAGGTGATGTATTTAGACAAATCTATGGGGGCATTGATAGTGATAAGTATTCCCTGATCAGTTTTTATTTTTATTTTTTGATAATAAATGACATATAAATTTTTTGAATTATTTATGTAATGACAATATTATAGTACATATATGGGACATGGGTATGATGATATATGATAGTGTCCTTCAGAATGATGCAGAGTGATAATGTCTGATTGCTAGAACATTTTTGTTCTAGATAATTGATCACTCTCATATTGTCCTCATACTGGGTAGTTTGGTAGTTACATGATTAGTAAGTAACTAATACATTATTGAGTGGGAATAGTAGAAATAAACTTATTTGGGACTATTAACTCAGATATATTTAGTCATACATATGTATTTTACACTGTCTAAGTGATTCAATAATGTATATAGTTTCACACTCTAGTTTCAGTAAGGGGTGTTTAATTTCATTACATATATATCCTAAGGATGAGGAATCATATAGTTAGGATGTTATAATTATCATTTCATTTGGGAGATCCAATTCATGATGAGTTTTTAATTTCTCATATATATATATACATAATTGTTGTTGTGGTTGGTTACTGTAGGATGTGAATCAACTTTTATGAGTCATAATGGGGTTTGAATGGGATTTATGAATCTTGAAGAATATAACACTATGAAATTGGTAATCATGGAATAGAATTGTCTTCTAAAAGTAATCAATTTTTATTTTTCTTTGAGGTTACACCATAGCCGAAGTGCACAATGATTTGGTGGGATTAAAATAATAATGAATGATATTGGCATAGGATAAAAATATGTAATGTATTTTCAATAATATTTATTTGGATGTTGGGAGAGGTTATAATATTTCGTGAAATATTTTGTGGTAAGTATATTTGGACATAAAAATTTTAAATTACATCATGTTTAATGGTACATATATAATATTTAAGGGGAATCACAAATTTTGTAATGATTTATATAATTTTACAAATGAAATGTACATGAATGAATTGATTTCAAGATAATAACTTTTTATCAACTAAATTTAGTTATAAAAATTGAAATAATTATGATATACAAGTGTTACTATAATGTTATATAATTATTGGTTTATATAATATGTAGGGATCAATATAGATGATCTACATGGGTTGATCATCCTGAATCATAAGAGATAAAATGGATGATATGTAATGGTTGGCCTCTATGGTATGCATAGTTTAATATAGATGATATATATGGGTTGTTCATCAATAAGCATAAGACAAGAAATATATGATATTTAATGGTTCATCATGATGATATATCATGGTTTATATCAATGATACATAAGGTTTTATACAGATGACATATAATTGTTAATATTGTTGATATATAATGATTGATTTGGCAGATACATATGATTTTTTTTTTAATTTCCAACTATAACTGAGTGTGAATGTCTTGAGATGGACTAATGAAATAGGGATAATCACTTAATATTCCAAGGTTTCACACCCTGAGATACCACATATATTATGTTATAAAATTAATTTATTGGTTAAATTATATTATAAATGATTTCTATCCATTTCATCAAGTAGTATAGTTATTATGACCCTACACATCCTCCAATACATTTTCTTCATTACCTCTTGATAAATATTAGTCAAATGTTATACATCTTATTCTTCATAAATTGTAGGTATTTTTCACTAATAACAAATTTTATTTTGACATGAGTGTGATTGTCTAATGTTCCATAAAGAGGTGATTCATTTGTCCATCATATAAGAAGTTTATTTATTTTAATGTATAATACATGAGATATGAATTGTTATATTAATGGGTGTTGATAGGGTTATGTGGGTGAACTTTAATATAGAAAACTTATGTTTTCATTTGTCAAAAGATATAAATTTGGAAAGTATCATCTGTTAAATTATTTTTTTCTCCTTGTATGGATAAAATTGCTTGGTGGGGGTGGATAGGGTGATTAACATGCATGATGCTACATATTATTAAAAATATTACCTAGGATTTGGGGATTAATATACTTCCTTCTAAACATGATGGATCATTCTATGTGATTATTGGTGATGTTGATCTCATAGAATATTTTGAGGTGGCTTATTGGTGTGATGCTGTTGGAGTTGATGGTTTTCTTGTGTGGTGGTGGAGTAACATCGAGTTTTTAAGAAATTAATGGGTTATTAAAGCTCAAAATGAGTATGATTTTATATGATTAATTTTAATATAATTTAATTTATTATGTAGTGGTTTTCACTATTGGATAATTATTTATCACCCATAGATTGAGAATCATATGAGTGATGGGGTTTACTATCATTATATCTGAGATACATGTCTTATATGATCTTGGGATCTTGGTTTGACTAATACCAGTTGATGTTTGAGTGATACCTAATTTATAACAGATATATTTTTAGAAAATGAGAAATTTTTTTTAATCGATTGGTGTAATTATTCCATGGGATTAATTTTATTTCTATGATAATTTTTTATAACGTGATCAAATGACTATGGTTGTTGTGAGATTTTTTTAGATTTTATTTTTGGTTGTTGTTATTAAAACTATATGTTTATTCTTCTTTGGTATTATATATATATATATATATATATATATATATATATTTCATGAAATTTGTTTTAAATTTACATAAACCCCCAAAATGATATAGTTTAATACATCATTCCATATTAGCACAACTTGATTCATGGAATGTCTCTCTCAATTCTGGTTGAGCAAGAGAGGAGTGGGTTACAAGGTGTGAATTTGTTTCATTTTAATTAATTTTGAATACACATAAAATAATAATCTTAGTATTTAGGGACACAAATAGTTATAAAAATATATGTTTTTACCACAGCTTTCATTCCTCCCAAGACATGGGATAATATAATTAATTAAAAATAATAGAAGGGTATGGGATCTTAATTAGGTCACTTGAACATATTTTGAGAAATATGGTGCATGAGAATGGATATATAGCTTTTTATATGGTTTGAAGGTTCTATGGTGGTAGACTAGTAAATTATTTTAAATTATTATGGGATTTCATAATTTGGATTAGTAAATAAGTAATCATTTTTTATTGTATTTATGTTGTAGATTATTACAGTAATTATTGTACATATTTTATGTCTTTTTGTTACATGTTGTTTAGAATATCAACTAATCTTATTGAGTTTTTATGAGAATGAATATTATTCTACATATTGTATATTCTCTCAACTATCAACTTGTAAACACAAACTACTATTCAATAACCTCTAGCATTGAGCTGGAATTTCTAAGGTCATATGGAACTATAATACGACTACAATAAAATGATTTGAGTATTTGTATTACCACTTAATCAATGTATATAGAGTTTATGAATATTATCAAGGGATCTACTAAAAAAGTTCACATATCATACAGGGTTCCCATTCTATTATTAGAAAATGGTTGTTCGGACCCCATCATTAAAATAGAGACTACAAGATTCAAATATTAATTGGAGGAGGTACTTACTCTTGAATGTACATGGATAATGAATGGCCAAGTATGAGAATGTTCTAAGGTGAATTGACCTCATGCGTTCTTGAAAACCCTCACCGAAACACTTGTGTAATATAAATGAATCTATTATATTCATACTATATATAAATACACTATATTAACCTTTTATAATGAATTGGAAGAAATTTTCATCTCATAAAATGAATAATTCATAGAAGATGTTATTTTTCAACCAAATAATGACACCATTTTTGAGAATACGAATTATATACTAGAAACCATAAAATATATGAAATATAAATTTACTAGAAATAATATGTGTATACTAGTCATGTAATTCTATTAATATCCAAGTCAATTAACAACATGTGACTTTACGGTTAGGTGTAATATGGATATGGAACGTTAGGTTTGGGAAAGAATCATCTAAAGAATAATATATTGTAGTTTCACATTGTAAGCAGTGTATCCCACAATGTATATGATTAGTAAATAAAAGAATATAATAAATATTGTGTAATCATATAGCCAAGTCAAAATCATTTATTAGACATATCATGTTATCAAAGAATACAACCCACTATATTTTTTTCTTCTTATTGTGAAGACCTAAACACAAGTGATATGAGACATGAAATTTTCTAAATGACTAGATGTTATATGATCATGAAATAATTTTTAAAAAACCCACATTCCTGACCCTTTTTTTTCAATTTTTATCAAAATTTTATAACCATTTACTATAACATAATCACTATAGTTTTGGAACCCATGAGTCATAATTTTTTTCTAAGAAATTCCTCTATCATATCATCAAACCACCTCAAACACAATTTGCAATAACATGCCTATAACCTAAATCTATGTTATGAATATTTTTACCTCCAAATTAAATTATCACTTAGTTATACAACACTCACTAATGATGAATCATATACGATTTTTAGGTTTGGAAGTGTTTTTGATTATTTCAAGTAATTGAGAATGTTATTTAGAAAATTAGAGTCTCCTACAATTGGATCGACCCTTCTATCCAAGTGTTAATACCCCATTTCCAATATTGGTTGTGATGATTCACACTATACAACATATCACAAATTATAAAAAGGGTTATATTCTGAAAATTCATTTATATATTCATTTTTTATTATCATATTATTTCTTTAGAGAATGAGAAATCTCAGAATATGAGGTTGAATATTTTAGTGAAAAATCATAAGTCAAATAATATATATCTAATAAATAAACTAAAATTAAATAAATATCCTTAAAAAAAAGAAAATTTTAATATACTATAGTCCCATGATAATGATAATTATCCATATATTCAACATCTATCCTAGATTCATGTTCTAATATTTACTACTACATTGGGAAAGAAAAATTATTCTATAATATTTCAGGGGATTCTAACATCATTATCAAATGAAATCATTTATTACTATTAAGGATTTATTTATTGTGGTGAATATGGTTATATAGTATTTTTACATGTCCTACAATGAGACACATATTGAGAATTAATCCTAAATAAAATTTATAGTTCACCAAAGTGAGATACACTATCTCAAGTAAATTTGTTGTGAATTAATTTCTTAGAGAAGATCTATTTTTTATTTTATCTTCTCACTATTTTATCACAATTATGAGGTAAAAATATATTGTGAAAACTAATATTTCCCAAACTCCATCAACATAAAAAAAATTTCCCACCCAATAACCACATATTAAAATTTAATTTAAAAATATTTTGATGTATCTAATGAAAATTTGATGTGGTTAAAAATTTGTTATGTTTTCCATTAACAAGAGTTGATTATAGATCTACTATTATGAACTACAAATGTAGGTATCAATTCTTTGGTAGAATCATACTTTTTAAGTGATTGTGAGATATATTGTATCATCTTGATAAATTATCAAAAAATTATATATCACATGAATTGAAATTAAATTATGATTAATGTAGTATAACAATGAAAAGAGGAGGTATTGTCACTCACCAGTTACATTTGTGGACCTGAAATATTGGATTATCTTGTAATTTATAAATATACAAATTTTTTAGTGGGGTGAAGTGGTGAAAAATATTATTCAACATGGAAACCTATATACTGTTATATCAAAACCATTTGAGATGGGTCATTTATCAGTGTGTTAGTTTATAGAATAATATAATTCAATGAATGTGGTTATGCATTGTATATCATAGGAATGATAAAATAGTATTTATATATGACTACACCTTAATGATAAACCTTGTGTCAAAAATTATAAGGTTACATAAGATATGGAATGTATGTTATCAATCCTATCTTGGATGGATACACAACAAGGGAGTTTAATTTATTTCAATCCAACTTACACTAATGTAGTAGTAACCTATGTCTAGGGATCATTAATATTCTCCCATATATGTAATTTGTTATATTCAAAGTTATCAGATAATATTTTTTAGTTTACCATTTTTAGAAAATGAATTCTATTTTCTAATCACATAATAAAATATATCATTATGGGGAGAGTTTTAATAACATTTCAAGAAAATTAATAGATTTTTTTAATAAAATTTAAATAATTTTACACTAAATTTGATGATGACTTAGTGCTTGAATATTTCTATAGCATCAATTTACTTACTTTCTCAAATTGAGTATAATAGTGAATCAATAATGCGATATAATGATCTTGCTAATTTTTAGTCTTAATTACAAATTTAAATATTGATGTCCAATAGTTCACTCAAGTGATTCTTATATTAAGGGTGATGAAATAGATTCTCTCGATGGGGCCTAGAATATTAACGAAGGTTATGGTATATAATTATGATTTTTTAATCGTCTTATTAAAATTAATTGGAAGTATTTTTTTTGATATTATTAATAGTGAAGAACATTCAATGTAATTATTAAACTATAAACCATTTTAGATCATCTTGAGTTATGGAATGCACATTTTTTATTTTAATGAGAGATATATTGATTATATGTTATAGTTGATTTTATGATACTTTTATCAACCTCAATTAATGATATATTTTTTTGTATTGTAACACATAATGAATTTTAAAAAAAGTAAAATAATTTTTTTATTTTCATTTTTTTCATTACAGTCAAAATTTATTTTTTATTACCACACATTATGAAATATTTTTAACTTCTATTACATGGATCATTAATTTTTTATTTCCTTAAATTTAATAATGAGTCTATCTTACAACAAATACAACACCAAGTTTTAATAAAATTTGACATACTATTAAAATATTAACATTTTAAATTATAGTTATCACCTAGCTGTTGGAAATGTAAATATTAATATGATTAAATAAATTATGAATGTAAATGATATATACATGTAAATAAACATAATTATTTTGTGAAAAATTAATTATAAATTGAAACAAAAACATTTTTAAAAATAAATAAAATCATTTATTTGAAAACTATTTTTATATATCAAATAATTGTTTTGAGTTATTTTAATTAAATTTATATAATATATATTAATAAAAAATTTAACATTGATATTATTTGTTTTATAGACATGTGATTTGAATGAATTTATTTTTACACTTACAAACTGTATTTTTCTTTCTAAAAAACACTTTAATCTTTTTTGGGAATTGTTTTGAAAAAAATTTATATACTCCTAATATTATTTTGATTAAATAAATTTTATTTTTAACCATATTTTCATAATTATCATATTTTTATTTCTATAAATTTTCAGAGATGATAAATGTTTTGATAAACAGTTATAATACTTGTTTTTATTAATAAAATAATTTCATTTAAAGAATTTAAACCCCCAAAAATGTTTTAAGTAGTTTTTAAATGAAAAATTAATTAAATTATATATCTATAAATCAATTGTACATCATTTTATATAATTTCATACAATTGTTTATATAAAAACATTTTATTAATTTAGAGAGCTTCTCGGTGAAAACCTAGTTTCTAATCAAGTTTGTAGGATTAATTTTAAATTAAAATGTTCAAATATTGTTAATGAAAAACGGAAACATGGATTTCATATTTAAAAAATTAATCATTTATATTATATAATAATTTCAACATAATTGTGTTGAAAATTTAAAATTAAATAGAGGAAAAATTTATTTACCATGGTTAAGATTAAACATATTTTATGGGTTGTTAAACTAAAAAATAAAAGGGATAAAAATTAATTAGAACATGTAAAAAATAAAATTTATTGGATTATTTCAACCTCAAATCATGTTGTATCTATGGTAATCTATTTTATATCCATCTATCATGTAATAAATTTTTGTATAACATTTTATTTTAAAAAATTTATAAGTGTTCAATAGACCTCACTAAAAAAACACCATCCCCTCTAGTCTGTGATTTATTCTTCCAAAACCAATTGGTTTGAATATTTCCAAAAACAAAATTTCCATAATTCTATTTTTTCACACTAGAATACTTATTTAGGTTATAAAGGAAACCTATGAATTATTATAGTAAAAACTAATTGATATTTTTTGAAGAATATGTAACATCTCTTACTGTGAATTTTATTTCATTTACAATACAAGCCCATACAATTAATATTTAACAATGATTATATAATATCCTCAGAATATTTATATTACATTAATTTTATTATGTTAATCGAATAACATAAATATGTCTCTATTTCCGTCAAATTGGTTACAAAATCACCACTCAAGTGTAAAGTATACTACCCCCTTGTGAACCAATGTCATTAAATGTTTCACTAACACATTTAACATCTGTAAATATTAATGGATTTATAGTTTATATATGTTATTTAATATATTAGTATTCTTATGAGATATTTATATCACATTTTCATACTTATTTTCCATTTTGTGATAATATGATATTGTCATTCATGTGTACAGTAAACTACCCTCTTATGAAGAAATGTGATTCATTTTTCAAGTATGATATAAAAGGAATGTAATAATGATAGTTATAAAAAAATCTGATATATATATATATTAATTTTTTTATATAATGTATTATATTATATACTATAATTTTTTCTCAATACATGAGGAAAATATAAAATTTTTCCATGTGTATGTATGGTCTACCATCTCCATGAACGAAGTATTTAATTTCTATCAATAAATTTTATGGATCAATATAAATACACATTTAATGAATAAATATGATATATATATATATATATAATAGTTAAAAATATAGATACAATGGTACCATGATCAATATATAATGTGAGAAGATAAAAAATCAAGACATACACAAAAAGCAAAGTAGTTATTACCTAAAATATGATATTAAGAAATAAATATTGATAAATCGATAACAATGGGTCATAATTAAATCATATATGGTATGAAAAATATTATTATAGTTATTTAATATATGTATAATAAACTTTATTTGTTATTAATGGGGTTACAATGTTTATAATAGAACTCAATAGCTATAGAACTAGATTTCCATCACACGCTTATTTTTATGTGAGACACATATCATATTCACAATGTGTTTCTTTATGTTGCGTGTATAATACCAATAAATATATTTTTTGATGATTATATTTTTTATTTAAACATCTTATTGAGGATCTCACATTCATGGTTTTTACAATTAAAATGTTAACAAAGAGGCAATGGATCTGTTTTTCTTAAATTGCAATATTTTAGATATAAGTTATGTTGTGAACTTATCTTCATCTATAAGGTGTGAATAAAGACAATATTACATGTTAAAAGATTTTCAAAATGTTTCAAAAATTTTATATTGAAATCTTTAATAATTTTTCCAAATAATTTAATATTTTCTTTTACTAAAAATGTAAATGTTATCACCGTTTTAATTTGTACAGCCTGAAAGAAATTTTCTAATGTCATGAATATTGATTACATTTAAGGACCTTATATAATTATCCAATTTTATTTTCAAATTAAATGGTTTTAAAAACGTTTTTTTGTTTTAATAAAAAAAAAATCTTTTGGATCATTCACATTCATCAATATATTGTTTAATATACTTTTAAAACATTTTTTATATGCCAAATATATTTTTTCAGATAGAAATAATTTTTGAATGTCTTGGGTTTTAAAAAGAATTATTTAATGTGAATATAATATTTTAATTGATAAATGTTTTTAAATATGTTTCATTCTCCCTTTATATGATTAAAATGTATTTTTATTTTAATGTATTTAAATATTAATTTATTTATATTATGTTTTAAAAAATTACTTTCGAGGAGTTTATATTTTAGTTAGGAAAAATTCAATGTGATTTTTCTTTCGAAATTATTATCTAAATATATTGAAAACATTTGATTGTACATTTTTCTTACTAAGGATGTGATCTAAGGTTATCACTCATATTCATTCTATTAATGGTTTATTTTTAATATACCATGATGTGTATGTAACCCATTTAAATTGGACTAATTATACCATGGAAAAATTCTTCTAAATCCTACATTATTGAAAACTAAAATTTTTATTATGAAAACACTTTTAAGGGAAATAATGAAAATCCACAATGTTTCACCAGGGATGAAAAACACCATAAGACATCATAATACCATTGAAAAGGAACATAACCCTATTGCAAGAATTCTTCCTAAATAATTTTTTGGAGTGTGTGGAAACCTTTGTTTCTTGATTATCCGTTATAAGGTCTCCAATATGATTTTTTATAATGCTCTTTGTTTGGATATACACTTCACCAATGGAATTCATTTCACTAAAACAAATTATCTTTATAAGATCTAGATTCTTGATCCATTCACTCTCATCGCCATTCATATCAATGTGTATTATCCCTTCCACCATCTTTTCAGTCTCCACTTGAGTGGCAATTATCACATGAGACTCCTTCATTATATCAGCCTCTAAATGAATCAAAATCTCAAGTTCTGTCCCATTTATAGATTCCTCTACACATGCCTCCTCGGTTGACTCAACAAGAAACCCTCTATAGAAATTACATTGATAGACATGGCCTCACCAATATCAAGATCAACTGTTGATGGGCCAACCTTCTTGGTGACACCCTAACCTATTGTGGAATCTGATTTTTTAAAATTCCCTACAAGGTATTCTATTTTCTTCTGGTTAATGATTGAATTTATCTCACCTATATACACATTCCCAATTGAATACAAAAATACAATTCTCTGCTTAATGCAAGAAGAATTATCTAATGTCTTAGTGGAACTCAACATCGAGGATGCTCTTATCTTCATTGGTTTGGGAATGTATGATTAATATTTTATCCCTTTAAAAAATTTATCTTTTGCAAGGATATAACTTCACATGTTTCATGAAAATTTCATCTTTTTTTACCCTTGGGCTGTAAATCCCTCTACTATTATTTTATTCCACACTATCACCATATACATGACAACATATCCCATAGCTTTAATATGCCCCACGTAAACATTTTCCCTCCTTACAGATTTTTAATTGCTCAGGGTCACTATTATGCAAGGATAACTCCTTGGATACCAACTCTTCAAATCAGTTACCATTCATTATCATTATAAATTTTCTTCCAAGAATGAACCCCTTTACAAATTCCACCAAAACCTATGATCCTTTCATTGAATAATCCCAATGCTAATAGTACGTAGAATCATTCATGTTTGGAACCGTCAATTCAATGTTATACTTATGAGCATGAACAATGTGAATTTATTATTTATACAATGTCAATTTTGAATAATTATATAACAACCCAGCTTTAACACATTACATAATCATGAATTAAGTGAATAATTCTCATTGGGGATCTTTTCAAGATTAGAGTAATAAAGAATTAGGCCACCACTTTTACATTAAATCTCATAAATTAAAAAGAAAACACTTCTACTCTATCCAATGTTTCACAAATATAAAACTCTTTAAATAAAACAAGAATTATTTTCTTGATATAAATCATCTTTAATACTTCCTTTCTCTTACCCTTCCTTATACCCTATGTAAAAAATTTCAAAAATTTAGGATGATTATAAAAATCTCAGTAAGATATCCATAAAGAAGGAAAAATATTAGTTTTTTCAAAACAAAAAGAACATCATCAATACGTTATCATAAGTAATAATTTTCATCTTTATGAAGTAGTAAATACACGCCACTGAATAAAAGATCATTTCTTACCGTTTTGTAACCAAAATATTACCATAAGACCCATATAAAGAGCATATAACATATAAAGGTAACTTGG
Source organism: Viscum album (assembly GCA_963277665.1). Classification (NCBI taxonomy): domain Eukaryota; kingdom Viridiplantae; phylum Streptophyta; class Magnoliopsida; order Santalales; family Viscaceae; genus Viscum; species Viscum album. The sequence continues at coordinate 427,534,115 of OY728134.1, forward strand.
GACATAAACATTCTTAAGTGGAATAACAATACGGTCGACTTCCACACATATCACTAAATTTAATAGCCAAACGGCTGGCTTCCATACCCAATTCATTGGAGGTTATAACATAACCATCAGTCCAGGTCAATAACGACACCACCTGTCATTTAGTTTATCACGTAACCACCGTCAAATGTCCAAGTACCATCATAACACACAAAATATTTCAAAGACAAACATTTCACTAATAAAATTTCATTTTAAATCACAATAAATAATTTAATAATATTAAAATAATCAATCCATTTTCAAAAACCATTTTCAAAACCAAATCAGCGAAAAACAGAATAAGCTATTTCATTTCTTTTTAAAAACATTAAGGCTTATAGAGGACGCCAGATAATGATTATGTCAGCGGAAAGGACATTGTCACAAAGAAAGTTAAAGACATTCCTTTTTTAGTTCAGTAAAATGATTCATTAAAAAACATTCCCTTTGAATGATAGTTAATGTCAATGGGTTTTTTTATACACCGTATAAAAGATGAGGTGTATATTATCAAAATATGCATCAATGAAAGGAGATTGAGACGAAGTCCCTCAAAAAGATCATATTTAAATAAAATATATCAATTCTGTGTATTCATTATAAGTACACATAAAGAAAGTATAAATACAAGATAGTACATAATCAATGCCTAGAATAATCAAAAAGTAGAAGATTAACCCAAAGAATGGAAATTGGGTTAAGAAGATCCCTTATAGAAATTTGACAACTTAACAACATCACATTAAAATTAATAAAATTAGTTGATGAGAGAAAAAAAGGTAAATCATCACTTTTAAATAAAATTTACAGCAATAATGACATATAAAAACATATCCAAACATAATAAGTTGTAAATTCAAAGATAAAACAAAAAAAAAGTATTCTAAAAAGAGGAGGGTGAAAGGTTCCCTTACCGATTTGGTAACATATGAAACATAACCCCATGAAAGAAGGGTAATTCAATAAATATGTAAATACCCATATATTAAATAGTATTACACAATGAATAAAATTATGGGTAGTTCATAAACCACAAAAAAGGAAATATTGGCATTACATCATGAATATCACGAGAATAAAATTTTGATGAAAACCCCTTAACACGTATCAATCAATAGAGTCGTATGAAAAAAAATTAATAACCACAAAATGATTCATAGAATACCATTAATATAAATAGAATCATGATAATGTATATAAAATGGAAGTAAAAAATACAACACATGGAAGAAAATAAGTGGCGAACATTGGAAACATCACGGAAGTAAAAGTGAGATAAGAAACTTCTTACCTCGTGTACAACTTGACTCGACCGTTATTTAATCTCCTAAATAATAAAATAAAGTTAATTTATACTTTATTAAGAACCTTTTTCAAGGTTATTATTAATTTTATATCACTTATTACCATGTTATAAACATTATATAATCATTTATGTTAATAATTGTTGTCTTGTTGATATTTGGTACTTGAGTAAAAAAATGAACTTCTAATATTAACAAATTGTCCATGTGGTAAAATTTTCATTATCTGCATAATTATATTCATGATTTAGATATAATATATATCATATATATCCAGTATATATAAGTATTTATAATTGTACATAACATTTTGTGGTTAGAAATGAAATGTACCGTTCCTGGAGATGGTAAGCCATACGTACACATGGATGCTTCATTCATTTTTATTTATTATTTAAATCGAATTAAAACATAATTATACATAGTTATATTATAATTATAGTATAAAATAATATATAATAACATTAAATCCATTCTTTATACGTCCCAAGTATGGTATAAATGTGTCATATCACTTTGAGGGGGCGGTAGTCCACACTTCCTCAAATGAAATTATTTCTTTTAACCATAATTGAAACCAAAAGGTTATTATATAACTGAAAAATAAAGAAGCATAAAAAAAATAAACATAAAATATATTATATATAAATATATTTTCATCTTAATTTCCACCATGAGCGGTGTTAGTAGATAATTGAACAATCATTGTTTCATGAGGCCTTATTTTGCCATCCACGAAAAGAGTATGTTCATAACCAATTATATGGGGGTGTCTGTATGTGTAGATTGAATCATTATCATAAAAACATAATATTATATTGAGGATACTTGTGTGGTTATAAAATAAAGTAATAAAAAGAGTTTATGGGTTGGATAATTAAAATAAAATAAAATAATTTAAGAGAAATTGTTATATTTAATTTGGGTAAGTCCCTTTGGTTTGAACCAAAGGGACTTTATGGAGTGACTTATGCATTAGGTAAGGCTTCTATGAGGAAGATATGTATCGTGAGAGATTATTTGTTTAGGTTTTGGACGAGACAAACGTCTGGAGAGGTGTGTTGAATGAGTTATAAGTGAGGGCTTTTATAATTGGGAAGAGGGGATCTTAATGAAAGTTTGCAAATATTATTTTATTATAAACTTATCTTCGACTTAAAAAGGTCCAAAACTCATTAAAGTAAAATATAATATGAAAAAAGTTAGAAATAAAATCTTCCAATAAGAATTGGACATGCTTTGGATATTGGTTTAATATTTATAATCTTATTTATTTAAATCATTTATTAATGAGGTAAATACTGCATCATTATTATGTAATAAATAATTTAACTTATTTATATCTAAAAAATATTAAAAATTACCATGATATTGAAAATATTTTTATCTTTAAATGAATATTTATCTTCTAGATGATAACTTATATAAACCGATGTAAAAATTAATTTAAAAAAAGATATTTGTTTATGTCATTTTTGCCTCTACTATATGTTAATAAAAATAAAGTATCATTATCACTCATAAGTGCATCCATGGGGTCAATAAATCGACTCAAAGATTCCTATGGTTAGTAATTTCTCATAATATAAGTTATGGAAAATTTTTACCATTATTATATATTATTATAAAATTCTTTTTACCATGAATTACCCTATTTACCTTTAACCGCTATAAAAAAAGTCAAAAGTTACTATTTTCAAAAAAATTATTTATCTTATCGAAACAAATTTTCCTTATCAATAACAACCATGTATATATTATTTTTTAAATTCAATTTACAAAAGCTGTAAAATTTCATTTAAATGAAAAAGTCAATTTTTTAACTACTACTAAGTGGTTTCACTATTCATCAAAAATTGAAGTTTTATCATAAGAATACCAAAAAAATAAGCCTAAACTATATTTGATATTTATAATTTAGAAAATAATTTCTATTTTACAAAATTAAAAACATATAATTTTTATTAATTAATTTAAAATTAAATCTTGTTTAAAAAAAATATCGTGTTTTTATGAAACAATAACTGTCAAAAGAATGACACTTGTTTATATCCAATTTCAAAGTGAAATTAATTCCATTGACCAAGATGGAATTAAATGGTAAAAATATAATTTAACTAAACATTAAATTCCAATTAAAAAGATAAATTAACCAAATAAATTAATTATATTAAAAGGCAGTTTGGAATTAAAATACAATATTTATCACTATTTACTAAAAAACTAATTTTATTCAAAAAATTCCAAAAATTTACCCAAAGTAAATTTTGAAGGCATGAATCTTAAGAATAATTTTATTTTGTAAAATTGAAAATAAAAAAGTTACCAAAACTATATTTATATAGGTTTTACAATTAAAAGGTAGTAAATAATCCTTTTAAATAATGTTAGAGTATTTATGCTTAAAATTAGATTCATTCACATTTTAAGACTCTAACATTTATTGGATAAATGTAAATACATTTATCAAACATGTATAATCATAATTTAGTTAGTTATATTTATTATTTCCATTACAATGGATATGCATTAAAAACCCTTTAGAATAATAATATTATATTATTTGTGTGCAACGTAAGATTTAAAAGAAACCCATCACTGCGTATCAGGTACACCATAAAACGTAGCATCCCCTTTAAAGTATAATTAATATTAATCCACAAATATTAATAAAAATGAAAATTTCATGTTCTTTATTTTCCAAGGATATTAAAAATTAATAGTATATTCAAAGACCACACCCATTCAACAACTCCATATTGATTCCATAGGCTCTTGAACAGGTTTTGGGTTGAACAAATCATTCCTCATCCAGTTGAAGATATATTAAATTTTCATAATTGAATTTATGGGCCTCACCTCCACATGATTGGGTTTTTCTAGAACTAACCAACCTTGATCGAAACAATTCATGGAAATAGAATAATTCATATCAACTCCACTCTATTTTTGGATCCCTATATCCATAGCCCCAAGATAATCTTGATGTTATTTGTGATATGTATAAGGCTGGTGACCCAACTAGTTTCCCAATGTACATTAGTCCATCCACGAATAAAAAACAAGTTATTTTTTTTCATATTAACTCCTCCCTTATAGAAATAAAAATACATTCCACTACTTGATTCGAGAGTTCGACATCAACAATAATGTGGTGTGAATTAAGGATCCACACCGTGCTCATTTTTCTATTCAAACACTAATACTAATCAACCATGTTTCCCAATAAATATATAATTGATTGATTTTAAAACGCTAGTAGGTATTTATGGATACATACCCACATTTTATATGAAGAAATATCCATATTCATATGGATGTTACAATATAACCAAAAAATATCAAAATGATATTCTCTACAACTATACACAACATTAGACCAGGAAATAATCGTTTCCTCCATCAAAGAAAAATAGAACATTATGTTTCATTTATCAACAAAACTAACAATTTCACATTCCCAAAAATCCCATGATCCAGTGGAATACATATAGAATGTATCAATTGATAGCCTATAAGAACTAAAACGTGAAACCAACATCAAATCTCTAAATCTCAATTCCTATGGAATTTTACAAGTGAAATTGATATTTGAGTCACTCCCTTGAAGTTATCTTGGTTCTTTTTGGCTAACTGAGATGGAAAAAAATGATGGTAAAAGATACGAGTCCTAGAATGGTTTAAAATAGTGCATTTGAACCCCAAGAGAAGATACATGTAATTATTTCCCACAACTCCAGTGGGTAGGGGGATAGAGTCGACGTCATCGTGTGCCGTAATCTCTATGAGGAATGAAGAAACTTAGGGGGTGTTTTGAAACCCACATAATTTCATAGGTTATACTATAATGAAATAAGGAAATAATTATGATACCTCTCTCTTTTCCTTAGGCTATTATAAGATCATAAGTTTTTCAAATCCATTTCACTTCATGGGTTATGATATGAACAATTTATTACAGTCTTTTCACACACATATATATGATTTAATTATGATACTTGTGGTACCTATATCTCACTCAAATAAATTGAGAAAATAATTATATATCATGAGATATATAAGACTTGAATCGATAGTGATCCCAATTCATTAATGTAATTTTAATGGTATGATGGTCTTAGGAGTGTTCCTTGTCTACTATGTTGATTTTTTGGAGGGAATCAATTCAACTATTATTGAAATGGAAAATATCCTAGACTACCATAGAAATGAGTTTCTCTGCCTATGTGAATGATGTAATTCCATTATTAATGCCAATATTATGATATAACATATCTTATTCTTTTATTTTATTATTATTATAGTCTTATGAATTAACAATATTTATTATATGAATCATTATTATGATATTCCATAGGTAGGTAATGGTTTTATAATTTTATGATAATTTTCATATACCCTAATGATTATGTTATGCTAATATATCACAGTTGTTTACAATTGTGATGAATATATTATCACCCATTCTTATGTTTAATATAACCAAATTTTGAATAAATTTATTATATATGATATATAATTTTTTTTTCTACCAGTGAGTAACATAGTGGGATATGATATAGTCCACATATGAAGTAGTTATTTGTGCTTCCATGGTTCATGAGTCATTATACTTTTACGATATTCCTGACTGTGTTTGTGTGATACAATGAATATTCATCTAAAAGATATAATTTCAATTTATGTTAATAAAGGGTCTCTACAATTGGTATCAGAGTATATTTTTAGATGACCTTTCGAAACAAGGATGAAAAAATATATTGAAAAACCTAGGGTCTTTAAAAGGATATATCGATGATATTTCTAAGGATACAAGGATTATTCATTGAATATAAAAATGTTCATGATTTTTTTAGCAGATAAAACATGTGGTTAAATGTAATTATATCCTTATCTAGATGAAAAAATGGGATGTGACTTAGAAAAAGGTACCCAATGGTAAAAAACAATAAAATGTGAATTTATCTTTTCTTGATCATCACCTGGTGCACGAAAAATTCCTTTCTTTGGCAATAATGTGGGATATGCTTCTGACATTAAAAAAATAAATATTATCCCTCATAAAGGATATAAATAATGAGTATGAATAACCAAGGTTAAACGTATTTTTTAATACATTTTAATTAATGTTTCACCATTAGTACATCATATAATTGATTATTAATGATTATGTGGTTATTGTCTATTAATACTCTTTCGCACACTTTTTTATTGGTACTAGACAATGAAGGAACACCCTAAATGATAAGATCGGTGTTGAATTAGATAGAAAATGTCTTTATAATAAACTAAAAGTGGTAATAGTTTAATTGAATGATATTTTGATTATGAGAAACTATTTATTATGATATATGATTAAAAACATTCACCTTAACCTACAATTGGAATTACCAATGAAATTAGTGATTGATATCATTCAGAGTTTTGGTGGTGGAAACTATAGTGGAAGGAAGACATAGTTTCATATATGTCAGAACGATGGAATGAATTACTATATGGAATGGCTCAATTTTATGAGAAGAAATTACTATTATAGAAATAAATGACACAATGAAATTTGTCATTGTAAAAAAATGAAATTCTTGGTAAATGAAGTAGAGGATAATAACAGTGTCCCTATGATATCATCAACTATTGAATTTATCAAATGTGGGATAAATGAGAATTTTGTAAATCAATGTCCAAATTGGGAAATCATGAAGGTATTAACCAAACATGTTTGAGTCATGGATTTATTACTAATCATCAAGAGACTAAAAATAAAATGTGAAAGTAATGAGTTTTTAAGGAATAATCCAATGAATCAGGGATAATGTTTTATGATGAATCAAGAATAATTGAAATGTTTATGAATTGGAATTTATTAATTATTAAATATATAATGATTAAATATTTTTTTCATTAAGAATAATTAAGCATATGCGTAATGGTTCATATCATATAGTAAAGATTCCTAATGATATGGTGATATTTTATAGAAATCACATGATTTCGGGAATATAAATGTTAATATTTTCCCAATCCTGAGATAATTATTTTTTGCACAAATAGAGGATTTATATTAATAAATAAAATTGGATAATATTGATGAATAGAGAACATATTAATTATTGGTGGAAAATGTGGTTTATGTTTTCATTGATTTAGTTTACACCATTATTGTATGTATTGAATATATTAAATAATATATGTTTTTAATCGACGAATAATGTAGTATGTATGTTTTCATTATGGTTTTATGGTAAATATATTAATTAGAGTGTTTGAAGAAAATATATGACCAATGAATTCAAATATTTTCTACATGAAATAAAGAGTAACATTTTGATATTTGGGGGCCTAATATTATATTTGTTTTTATAATTTTAGTGACCATATTTATAAAATTTGAACTTTTGATGGGTTATAATGTTATCCATTTATGTAAGGGATTATTTGGAACACTTCATTTGGTTTTAGAGAATAATATTTTTTACCATATTATTTCTTATGCATAGAGGATTACACATGACAACCAATGTTTTATTGATAATAAATTAGGATCTAATGAATGACATATAATAATTTTATGAAAATTTTGTTACAACTAGGGTACTAGAAAAATAATTTCCTTTCATATTGAAATTAAATAGTCAAATTCTCATTAAATGTATAATGAAATAAATTTTTCTAATAGAAATTAAGGAATCTAGTAAAATAGAATATTATCTCCAAATATGAATGTATAAATAAATTTATGTATCTTATAACTGAAAACATGATATATTTATATCATGTAATAAGTTATTTTTTAGACAGTGATAATTTAAGTGTTGGTATTTATGTGAAGTATAAATTTTTATAAATAATTTTATAATTTAACTATTTTTTTAAAGGAAAATTTATTTTCATAAAATAGAATCATAAATTTTTATTTTATTGTCTTATGATTATATGACAATTTAATGAGGCCTTAATAATTTTATTAACATGTTATAAAATAAATTGTAATTTTAAAATTGGATTTTTTTCATCTAAATGATGAATTTAATAAAAAATTAAGTGTCTTATATTTATAGAAATATTTTTACAAATGGTATTTCGTTATTTAATTTAAAAATTCAAAAAATGTTTAGGTTGATTTTTTTGTATTTTTCTAAACTAGTTGAATTTTAGGTGAATAGTGAAATATGGTAATTTATGATATCTAAATAATAATCCAAATAAATGAATTAAAACCCAAATTCATGATATAATAACCATATTTTTAAAATACCCTAGATTATTTGACTATGTTTAGTGATAATGATCAAACTATTCATATTTTTTAGCCCAAATAATAAACCACTGAATAAAAATATGGGAAAACACCCCTCTCCTCCATGAGAAATAACCCCCAAACCACCACTTATACTCACACATCAATTCCATATATCTTGTTTAATTTCATCCCAAATCCCTTACCTAGCCTCTTCCCCACGTCCAATACCTTATTTTCTCTCCAAAAGTCAAATGCCAATGGGCTTAAGAATTTTCTCAATGAGAAGAATTCAACAGGTAAATTCCACGTTCATTTTCATTTATTTCCACTTAATTTTTTTTTCATATTTTAACTTCACACCCACTTATAAAAGTGTCATAAATACTCAGAAATACAAAATATAATGTGATTTTACCAATTTTATGGAAATATTCCGCATCAAACTTCTAATACTATCCCTTTTATAATTAATATGAGAACATCATTCATGATGTGTCGAATTATGGAAATCGATGATGATATACATTCACTTTTAATTAGCTCCTTCAGGATAGTAGTAAATCTATAATTATGGGTAAAAAATATTTTGATTTTGATTTTATAACTTATTTAATATTTTGGAAATAATTTATAGATATAACATTAAATGAAACAAATATAGTATCTGATAGTCGTAAAAACTATGAAAATAGATTAAATCATTTTCATTATTTTTTTATCTAATGAATCATCCATATAAAATAAAAGAGGAAATATGTTATTATTAAATATTTCGGAAATATATTAATACCATTTCATTCCACATCTGAATTTTTGTTTCTATAGGACATGAAAATCCAAAGTGAACCAACTGAGGAAACAACAAAATAAATGCACCAAAAATAATGGAAATAATAAAATATTATTAATAAATTGGGAGAATTATGATAATTAACAATCATATATGGTGTTTGAACTAACAATATGGTTTTTTTATATATTGATAAAACTATTTAAAACATTATACCTGATTTTTGAATACATTTTAAGTTAGATGAACCTAATGTAAGGTACTATTTAAGTAAAATAATATTTTAAATAATTTAATGATGTATTTTTCTAAACACTTATATTTTAAGAACATGTATTCAAAATATTTTTTATGAATATATTTATATGTAAATTAAGGTTATAAAATTTATGTTTTCCAATTACTCATAAATGTTTTCAAAAATGATTTTTTAATGTTTTTTATAAGGGTATTTTTTAGAAATCCTTTTTAAATTCTAATTATTAAAAAATTAAAAGAAATTATTTTATGTTGAATGTATTAATGTATTATGATTATTATTTAATTCTTTTGAATTTCACATGATTAAGTTTGGGACCTATATCTCCCTTAAATGCATTGGGTATATTTACGATGGAGTTTGACTGTACGGTTACTCAATGTGTGACTGCGATTGTTACACCATAAGGTAACCGTGAGGGTTACATAGTATGGTTGTTGTGAAAGTTACATTGTAATGTAACTTCGATGGTTATAAATCATATGGTATCCATGAGAGTAAAACAAATTAGTATGTAAATCCCCATGATACATCTATGGTTTAATTTATGTTTTGTATGTTTCATGGATATCACTCTTTTTCACAAAGTAATTATATGATACTTTATTGGTGAAAAGTATATATTTGTTAGTTTTTTTATATGATTATATGTTATCATGGAATTATGGTTACTTTCATTATTTTTTACTTCATGTACTAAGTTTTTTTCTCATAACATGTTTTAATATTTTATCATAGGGATTAAGGTTGGCTATGATAAAAGAAGAAACCAAGATCAATTTTTAATGAATTTTAATTACAGGATTTCATGTTTGATTAGAAATATTTTTATTATGGAATCAATGGATACTATTGTATTATTACTTTTTCTTATTCTTTTGGGTTCATATGTATGATTTTTTTTGTAATTATCTAAAAATATAAACTGAAAATATATTTGGGGACATATAAAAGTGAATTGTAAATAAATTTAGTAGAATATGTAATGTTTATGGTTGGGTCCTTATATTATGTATTAGATCTAATTTTAGATAAAATTTGATGTTATGATGATATTGACATAATACCATAAATTATTATTACACTTTAATTGATTTAAAATGATATATCATTCAAATATTACTATGTTGATTCATCAAAGATGTGAATATTCAGAATGGTTTTTTTATAGAAGAAATAGGGAAGCTGAGGTAGGAAGAAACCAAAAGGATGATGTCATTCTTAATCCATTACCTTGAGGGGAGGGAATTGGAACTGAGAAGTTTGTGGCCACGATGGATCATTTGATGTAGGAATGACATGGTAGTTCCATCCATGCAACAGAAAATCTATAGAAACCACTAATAACATGATGATATTGTGACATTTTATGAGGAAACAATCACATTATTTACGTGTATCATCTTACCCAATAGTGGTATAAGGGTGAATTAAATCCTTTAAAAATATATTTTATATAATAGACTATTCATATATCAAAAGGATAGTCTTTTTATTTATCAGTTTGAAGGTGAAGCTGGTCAGTGGTGGTCAATGATAATGCATTTCAAAAATAGAATGGATATTAATTCCATGGAATATGAAGAATTCAAGAATATTATATTTGAAAGAAATTTAACTAAGGTGGATTGACATAGGATATAAAAACTATTAATATAATTAAAACAAAAGGGGATATATTTTGTATCCTTTTATGAGGAAAGCCACACTAGATTATAATGTTACACCCCAATTCATATAAGTTATCTTGATAGTAAAATCAATAGTTTTTACATTAAATAAAATAAAAGATACTGAAGATATTTGGCCACTTTGAATTTTAAATTTTATGAGAAACTTGTTTGATGTGCTGAGTGGGATGATATGGAGTTTTCTGATGGTCATATTTACTTTGAAAAAAAATAGAAAATTATTTTTAGATAGAAATTAATGTATACAAATTAATCAAACAAATATAAATCTATGAAAGTAAAATTTATATTTAATGGTGTGTGTGTGGTAAAAATCACCATAATTAATTCTTTAACAAATTCGAAAAGTGTTTTTGATATAGTACATTTGTATCTATAGCCGGAGATTGAAAATAAAAATAATATTAATATTATTTCTGATATTAAAACTAAAAAGTGTTCTAAATGTGGTGGGATGGGTCATTATGAAGGTACATTCCAAAATAATGATCTCAATGATGGAAACAAAACAAATTATAAGAATAAAGGTTCAGTGTAATATTTTTTTTACTACTTTGGAAATGGTTGGGACATCCAATTATGTGGTATCAACTATATTGTTTGTTTACACACATTTTGTTAATGTCTTTTTTCATATGGGGTATGCACATTCCTTTATTTTTTAGAATGTTTCTCATAAATTAAAAATTTCACTTGAATAATAGAATCCAAATTTTATAGTTAATACACCATGGGGAAATATTATTGTAAAAGAGAATTATAAGAATCTCATTATTATTGTCTGTGGAAAAAAATTAATGAAAACCATTTTTTCCATTGTAGAGTTTAATGATATTAATGGTTTGTATTGAATTTTAGTTTATCATGTTAATACTGATTGTAGATCTAAAGAATATGTTCTCAATCAATAGTTTTATTTTATATACTAAAATGATCTCGTACTATTGATAGTATATCAATAAGCCATGAAACAATTAAAATAATGAAATGAAAGTTATCTTGCACATATTATTGAAAATAAGGGAACTATTAATATTAATTTTGTTCCACTGGTAAATTAATATCAATCTATTTTTTTATGATAAGTTTCCCATTGTTATAACTGATCTGGATATTGAATTAAAATTTATTTAGATCCTGATGCAAATCCAATTTCAGAACCCCCTTATCGAATGAAAAAAATATAACTTCTCGAATTGAAAAAAATAGTTGCAGGAGTTGTTTGAGAAATTCATCATTCATTCTAAACATTCATAATGGGATGATACTAATTTTTTATTAAACATAATGATATTTTCATGAGTATTTTCATAAATTATAGAGATTTGAATAAAATTATTATAAAAAATGTATATCCATTTCAACATATCAATGACATGTTAGATGATCTCATATGAGATCATTATTTTTCCATGATTTACTTGAGATCATTGTTCCATACACTGAAGGTTAAGGAAGATGACATTCCAGAAAAAACATTTGAACTAGGTATGGGAATTTTGAGTTAAGTTATATGATATTAGGTTTGAATAATTCCCCAACAGTAATTACGAATCTTATCAATATAAAATTTCATGAATATTTGGATAGGTTTGTTGTTGTTTTTTCTAATGATATTCAGGATTTTTCTAAAAGGAATGATGATCATTGAAAACATTTGAGGATTTTCCCGAAAAAAAAATATTATTTCTTGTTAAAAGTATTTTTTAATGGGAACATTATAAATAAGTATTGTATAATATTTTATCCTTCCAAAAAAATATTTTTTGATAAATCAAAATCACCTAAAAATGCTACAAAATTTCATAGTTTTCTCATATTATAAGGATATTATCAATGGTTTGATATAATATTTTCATGGTTATTGTAACATCCCTAGAAAGTAATGAATAATAGATATTTTTATCATTGCCTATTAATGAATTAGATAGTGTTTTAGAGGCTTAAAATGAAAATAAATCCAATCTTAAGCATGGAATACACTAATATTTTTAAAAGATTGTTTTACTTCCTTTTGATTGAAAAACATTTTTAAATATATCTTTTGACAATTTTATAAGCTATGTTTGTCAAATTAAACTTATTCTTTATGATTGGGACATCAAAATTTACTTTGTGTGAATTTTTGGTATTTTTCAGACAATGTTCATTTTTTAATGAATAGTGAAAAATACTGCATTTTACATCAAAACTCCTTTTTAATCTAATTTATTTATATGATTAGATTATGTTTTGAAATGGTTTTGAATTGGTTTTGAAGTGAAATTATAATATATTTTTACCATTTAATCCTATGATGGTCATTGGAATCAATTTCACTTTGAAATTGGACTTAAACTGGTGTCAATCTTTTGATACTTATTGTTTCATAAAAACACGCTATTTGCTCTGACAGCGGGAATTAATTATTAAATTAATTAATGTGACATATATGTTTTTAATTTTGTAAAATATAATTCAATTTTGAATTCATAATATCAAATATATCTTAGGGTGAAGTTTTTTTATTTCTCTAAAAAACTTCAATTTTTGATGAATAGTGAAATCACTAAGTGGTAGTTAAAGAAACTGATTTTTCGTTTAAATGAAATTTTGCAACCATTGTGTTTTGAATTTCATAAATCCAACATACATGGTTGTTATTAAGAAGTAAAATGTGATTCAATGAGATTAAAATAATTTTTTGGTGAATAGTGACTTATTATGTTTTTTATCGCGATTAGTGGTATTTAGTGTAGTTTAAGGTAAAAATAATGCTTTAATAATATAGAACGTCCTAGAAACATATCCTAACATTATTTTATGTGTCATGGCCTACCAAGACAAGTCATGGGTCAACTTGGGGACCCCATGGAGCCACATTTTTTGGGAAATGACATAAATAACTTTTTATTTAATGTAAAAGTAAAAATGACACAAACATAATATGTTTTACAAAAACAATTTTTAAATGGGGTTATAAAAGTCAGAATTTTGACTATAAATATTTATTGGAAAGATAAGAAGATTTTATACATCATAGTATTTTTTCTATAATTTTGTGACATTATATAAATAATTTTATTTATGACATCATAATGATGTTGCGATTACCTCATTAATAAAGGATTTAAATAAAATGAAAAGATAATGTGAAATCTATGACCTACACATGTCCAAAACCTATTGGATGGGTGGATTTAGAACCCTTATCACCGTATCCTAGAATTATATCAATGTGGGACCTTCTGAATCCGAAAATCATTTTAAAATAATGTAACATTTTTTTACTTTCCAAGAGTGCCCCTCCTCTCCTCTTATAAAAGGTCCCCACCTATACCTATTTTACCACACCACCAAAGCTTTTGGCTCGGCCAATCCCTACCCATTTTGTCTCTCCGCATCCCTCTATTACTCCTTGAAGCCTCACTTTGGGCAGAAGTCTTCCCAAGGAAGCCTTTGAGCTCAAACCAAAGGGAGTTACCGGATTTTAAAGTAATGTCTTCACTTGAGTCCTTTTGTTTTATTTTGCTTCTCCAACCCCCTAAAATATTTTTATTCATTTCTTTTGTAACAAATCCAGTATCTTCAATATACTATTATGTTTTTATAAGAAGTATTCGAGCTACACATACACACACCTACATCTAATGGTTAAAGAACATACTGTTTCCGTGGATGGTGAATTTATGCCTCCCAAAACGATGATTGTTCAAAATTATTTTAACACCTTCAAAGGTGGACATTAAGATGTCACTATATTTATATATGATATATAATATGATTATGTTTTCCTTGAGATTCTGTATTTTTCATTTTGGGCATACCTTTATGGTTTCCATTATGGGTAAACACGATATCTTCATTTAAGGAAGTGCGGACTACCACCCCCTCAAAGTGATTTGATTCGTTAAATACCATATGTGGGACGTATAAAGGATGGAACTATGATATTATATATGATATTATACTGGAATTATAATATAACTTTATATCATTATGATTCCATTCTATAAAATACGAAATAGAAATGAAAGTAGCGTTCATGCGTACGTACGGCTTACCGTCCTCATGAACGGTGCATTTCATTTCATACCTCTAAATGATTATGTAATATTATAAATGCATGCATGTAATGGATATATATGACATATATAATATCTACATCATGAATACCATTTTGGATATAATGGATACATGAACAACTTGTAATTATAAAGGGCTTATTTTTTACTCAAGTACCAATGATCGTTAAAACGACCGTTATTAACTTAAATAATTACATAGTGTTCATGTCATGGAAATAAGTGATATAAAAGGAATAATGAACTTGAACAAGGTTCTTAAACAAGTTGAAATTAACTCAAGTTTATTATTCAGGACAATAGAGAACAATCAAGTAAAGTCAGACCCGAGGTATGGGACTTCGTCTCAATCTCCTTTAATTGGGGCATATTTTATTTTATACACAACTTTCTTTTATACGGTGTATAAAGCCCTTTGACTTTTACATTTATCCAAAAGGAATATTTTTATATGAATCATTTTACTAAACGACAAAAGGGAAGGTTTTTGTCCTACGTATGCGGCGACAACGACTTATCCGCCGCCGTGAACATTATTTGAGTTTCGGCTTCCTCTACAAGCCATACCTTTTTTTTAAAAAGAAAAATAAATACCATGTTTTACTTTTCTTTTGTTTTGGTATTGAAAATTGTTTTCATAATGTTTTTATATCAATGTGTTGTATTGATATCTTGTGATTGAAAGGTGGAAATATTATGTTTCCTTTATGCATGTTTTATGTGATACAATTATGTTGAGGTTCTTGGGAATTATTATGAAGACGGGTGGTTCCGTGATAAACTAAGGGCAAGTGAGCCCGATATAGCTCTCCAATGCATTGGGTAATGCGAAGGAGTGAAACGTTAAGGTTTCTCCGAAGTGATTTAGGGAATATAATGTGATGGGTATTCCAAACGTAACAAATAGGGTTACTCCCTACGTAAGAATCATATGAATGCATCAAGTTACCTTTATGTCTTATGATTTCTATGATTTATTCATGATTTGATGAGGTATGTTAAAGTGCTTATGTTTTATGGGTAATGTATGATTTCATTCTTATGTATATATGTACCCGTGTTTCCTTTTGATATTTGTATATCCCTTACTGAGATTTTTATGCTCATCCCATGTTTTTTTGAAATGTTTTTCACATGTCAAGGGAAAGGTACATGATATGATGATAGTGTCAAGGAAGTGTCAAGAAAGAATCCATGTTTTATTTTAAATATGTTTCCATTGATGGGAAATAAGAATACAATCTTTATGTAACCACTTTTTTTATGTGTAGAATGCAATTCATGTTTTATGATCTAATTATCTAAAACTCTAAACCTGAAAAGATCCTCAATGTGTAATCTTGTAATAACTCAAGATTAATTATGGTTTAAGGCTAGGCCCTTATAGTTGGTATCAGAGGTCGGTTTAGATAACTTTAGGAGTCAGAATTATATTAAATGATTATCCAAAAATATTTTTTTTGAAGTGATAGAGCATTTGAAGATTACCATGTTGCTTCATCTAAGACATGTTTGTTCAGAATGGTTTTCCGAAGAGGAAACAGGGAAGCAGTGCTAGGAAGGCATGCAGAAGGAAATAACCTTCCGAATCAGCATCCTGAGATGGACAGAATTGGAACTGAACAGTTTGTTGCAGTAATGGCGCAGTTTACTCAAGCGATAAATGGTGGTGGTATCCATGCACGAGATCAGCCATATCAACCATAGAGGAACATGTCAGTGGTGGAACATTTCATGAGGCAACATCCCCCATCATTCAGAGGATCATCTGACCCTGTGTTAGCTGAAGGGTGGATTAAAGAACTGGAGAATATTTTCGATGTCATGGGGTGTTCTAACAATAAAAATGTTATTCTTACTATTTACCGTTTGGAGGGTGAGGCAGATCAGTGGTGGTCGATGGTTAAAAATATCAGGGACGCTGATGAGATTGATGCTCTAGACTGGGATGAATTCAAAGGTATGTTTCTTGAGAAGTATTTTCCTAAGGCTGTTCGGCTTAGGATGGAAACAAAATTCTTGGAATTGAGGCATGAGAAAGACTCATTGGCTGCCTATGAAGAAAGGTTCACTCAATTGGAAAGTTTTGCTCCAAATTTTATCCGAGACCTTGATAGTAAAATAAATTGTTTTTACTCAGGATTAAAGCCAAAATATCGAAGGGCATTAGCTTCTCGTGGGTTTCAAGTTATGAAAAGCTTGTTCGATGTGCTGAGAAGGTGGAAATGGAGTTTCCCGATGATCAAGTGTTCTATAAAAACCAACAGAAGAAGAGACCGAGGTGGAAGGAGAAAGGTAAGAATTCTTCAAAAAAGTCTGATGGTAAGAAATCTAAGTTTCTAGTTTGTGATAAATGTGTAAAAAGGCATGCAGGGGAATGTCTTCTGAATTCTGGAAAGTGCTACCAATGTGGTAATATGGGACATAAGGCTCGTGATTTCACTGAAAAGGATCAAGGTGAAGGTAAGACCAAATTTGATTTACAGTTAGTGAAATGTTATAAGTGCAATGAGATGGGTCACTATGCAAATGAGTGTCCGACAAAGAGCTTGAGTGATGGGAAGCAATTAGACTACAAGAAGAAAGGGGTGGTGAAATCCATTGCAACTACTTCAGCAGATGTCAGGCCATCAAATGAAGTTGTATCAGGTACTTTGTATGTTTTTTCAGATTATTCCAGTGTGTTGTTTGATTCGGGGTCTACACATTCTTTCATCTCTGAAAACATTTCGAGTAAAATGGGAATACCATCTCATGAAATGACTCCTGAACTTTTGGTAAAAACACATAGGGGAAATGTTGAGGTAAAAAGATTTATAAGAATCTTCCTATCTTTATCTGTGGAAAGAACCTACTTGAAAACCTTATTGTTCTACCTCTAGTAGAGTTTGATGTTATCCTAGGTATGGATTGGCTCTTTATTTACCATGCTAAGATTTACTGTAGAGCTAAAGAAGTTTCTTTTCAGAAAGACTTTTAGTTGTTGTACAAGAATGAACCCTTACTGTTGATAACTTATCAAGAGGCCAAGAAACATGTAAAATATGGAAATGAATGTTACCTTGCACATATTGTTGAAAACAAGTGAACTGTTCAGATTAATGATTTGCCAGTGGTAAATGAGTATCCTGATGTTTTTCCTGATAAGTTTCCTGGAATAATACCAGATCGGGAAGTTGAGTTTATTGTTGACTTAGTTCCTGATGTTAAGCCAATTTCAAAACCCCCTTATCGAATGGCTCAAATTGAACTTTTAGAGTTGAAGGAGCAATTGCAAGATTTATTAGAGAAAGGTTTCATTCAACCTAGCACATCACCATGGGGTGCTCCTGTTTTATTTGTTAAAAAGAAAGATGGTTAAATGAGACTTTGCATTGATTATAGAGCCTTGAATAACATCACTATTAAGAACAAATATCCTTTGCCTCATATCGATGATTTGTTTGACCAGCTCCAGGGAGCTCAGTATTTTTCAAAGATTGACTTGAGATCGGGGTACCATCAGCTGAAGGTAAAGGAATCAGACATTCCGAAGACTGCGTTTCGTACAAGATATGGCCATTATGAATTTGTAGTAATTCCTTCTGGGCTAACCAATGAACCTACTGTATTCATGGACTTAATGAATAGAATTTTCCATGAGTTCATGGATATGTTTGTGGAGGTTTTCATTGCTGATATTTTGGTGTTTTCTAAAAGTAAAGAGGAGCATGAAAGACATTTAAGGGTTATCTTGCAAACCTTAAAAAAAAAGAAACTGTATGGAAAATTCAGCAAGTGTGAGTTTTGGTTGCAATAAATTTCTTTCTTTGGTCATATTGTTTCTAAAGATGGAATAACTGTTGATCCTGCAAAAACAAAAGTTGTGGAAGAATGGCCAAGAACCACAAATGTAACTGAGATTCATATCTTCCTTGGTTTGGAAGGCTATTACTGAAGGTTTTTTAGAAATTTTTCACGGTTATCTAGTCCAATGACTAAGCTAACTCCGAAGGGTGTTAAGTTTATCTGGACAAAAAAAATTTAATGTTTTTTTTCAGGAATTGAAAAGAAGATTGGTGAATGCTCCAGTTTTGGCACTACCTTCTAGGAATGGTGAGTATGTTATATATAGTGATGCTTCATTGAAAGGACTTGGTTGCATCCTAATGCAGAATGATCAGGTAATTGCTTATTCTTCATGACAGTTTAAAACTCATGAGGTAAATTACCCTACACATGATTTGTAATTATCTGCTGTTGTTTTTTCTATAAAAATTTGGAGGCATCATTTGTATGGAGTAAAGTGTGAAATATATACTGATCACAAAAGATTAAAGTATATATTCACTTAGAAGGAGTAAAACATGAGATAGAGGAGATGGCTGGAATTAATCAAGGATTATGATTGTACAATTCATTACCATCCGGGAAAAGAAAATAGAGTGGAGAATGCTTTGAGTCGAAAAAGTAATGCTTCATTAACAATGTTGCATTTGGAACGTGATCCTTTGGTTAAAGATTTGATGAACTTTGGAATAGATTTTGTTGGTGCAAGATGTTCTTCTGTTTTGTTTCAGGTATCAGTTAGATCATCTCTATCAGATAGAATCAAGAAAGCACAGAAGCAAGAGAGTGAGTTGCAGAAAAAGGTAGAGCTGGTTCAGAAAGGTCAGTTGCCTGAATTCAACTTTGATAGTGATTGTGTTTTGAGATTTGGGAAGAGATTGTGAGTGACTTGTGATTCACAGTTGAAGAGATAGTTGTTATGTGAAGCTTATAGTTCTCCGTTTGCAGTTCATCCTGGTAGTACTAATATGAACAGAGATCTGCGGGAGTATTACTGGTGGGATGGAATGAAAAGAGATATTGCTGATTTTACTGTGAAGTGTTTGACATGTCAATAGGTTAAAGCAGAGCGGAAGTTACCGAAAGGGATGCTTCAGCCTTTACCAGTTCCAGAGTGGAAATGAGAGAATATATCCTTGGACTTTGTTGTGGGATTACAGAAGACATCTCGAGGTAATAATGCAATCTGGGTTATTGTTGATCGCTTGACCAAATCTGCTCATTTCCTTGCTATACGAGATACTTTTTCCCTAGATCAACTTTCTCGTTTGTATCTTAAAGATATAGTCAGGTTACATGGAGTTCCTCTATCCATTGTATCCGATCGTGATCCCAGGTTCACTTCTAACTTTTGGAATGGCCTTCAGAAGTCATTGGGTACTGAATTAAATTTTAGTACAACATTTCATCCTCAATCAGATGGGTAGTCAGAACGAACAATTCAGACATTGGAGGATATGCTACGTTCTTGCTCTATGGATTATCAGGGAAGTTGGGACCAACATCTTTCTTTGGTTGAATTTTCATATAATAACAGTTTTCACTCCAGTATACAGATGGCACCATTTCAAGCATTATATGGGAAGCGGTGTCGAACTCCAGTTTTCTGGGATGAAGTGGGTGAAAGGAAGTTGATGGGACCATAATTGGTAGAAGAGATGGCAAAAAAGTTCAGCTGATTCAGAAACACATGAGAACCGCTCAGAGCAGGCAGAAGAGTTATGCAGACAACATGAGGAAGGATCTAACTTTTGAGGTAGGTGAGCATGTTTTTCTCAAGGGTTCTCCTTGGAAATGTGTGATGCGATTTGGTAAGAAAGGAAAGTTGGGTCCAAGGTTCATTGGACCATATGAAATTCTGGAGAGAGTTGGATCAGTTGCTTACTGAGTGGCTTTACCTCCTAGTTTATCTCAGGTACACAATGTTTTTCATGTTTTGATGTTGAGGAACTATATGCCAGATCCATCTCATGTTTTGAGTCCAGAGGTAGTTCAGCTGGAAGAGAACCTATCTTATGAGGAACAAATGGTCCAGATTATTGACCATAGGGAGAAAGTGTTATGGAATAAGGTGATTCACCAGGTAAAGGTTTTGTGAAAAAACCACATGATTGAAGAGGAAACATGAGAATCTGAAAATGCAATGAGGGATAAGTACCCGCATTTATTCGATAAGTAAATAAATTGTGGGGAAACAATTTTCTAAAGGGGGGAACGATGTAACATCCCAAGTAAGTAATGAATAATAGATATTTATCTATGCCTATTAATGAATTAGATAGTTTTTTAGAGGCTTAAAATGAAAATAAATCCATTCTTAAGCCTGGAATACACTAATATTTTTAAAAGATTGTTTTACTGCCTTTTGATGGAAAACCATTTTTAAATCTATATTTTGACAATTTTATAAGTTAGGTTTGTCAACATAAAATTATTCTTTATGATTGGGACATAAAAATTTACTTTGTGTGAATTTTTGGTATTTTTCAGACAATGTTCATTTTTTTTAATGAATAGTGAAAAATACTGCATTTTACATCAAAACTGCTTTTTAATCTAATTTATTTATATTATTAGATTATGTTTTGAATTGGTTTTGAAGTGAAATTAGAATATATTTTTACCATTTAATCCAATGATGGTCATTGGAATCAATTTCACTTTGAAATTGGACTTAAACTGGTGTCAATCTTTTGATACTTATTGTTTCATAAAAACACGCTATTTGCTCTGACAGCGGGAATTAATTATTAAATTAATTAATGTGACTTATATGTTTTGAATTTTGTAAAATAGACTTCTTTTTTGAATTCAGAATATCAAATATATCTTATGGTGAAGTTTTGATATTTTTCTGAAAAACTTCAATTTTTAATGAATAGTGAAATCACTAAGTGGCAGTTAAAGAAAAAGATTTTTCGTTTAAATGAAATTTTGACACCATTGTGTTTTTAATTTCAAAAATCCGACATACATGGTTGTAATTAAGAAGTAAAATGTGTTCAATGAGATTAAAATAATTTTTCGGTGAATAGTAACTTATTAAGTTTTTAATCTCGATTAGTGGTAATTAGTGTAGTTTAAGGTAAAAATAATGCTTTAATAATATGAAATGACCTAGAAACATGTCCTAAACTTATTGGATGTGTCATGGCCGACCAGGAAAAGCCATGGGTAAACTTGGGGACCCCATGGAGCCACTTTGGTTGGGAAATGACATAAATAACTTTTTATTTAATGTAAAAGTAAAAATGACACAAACATAATATGTTTTACGAAAACAATTTTTAAATTGGGTTATAGAAGTCATAATTTTGACTATAAATATTCATTGGAAAGCTAAAACGATTTACTACTTCATAGTAGTTTTTTATAATTTTTTGAAATTATATAAATAAATGTATTTATGACATCATAATGATGTAGCGATTACCTCATTAATAAAGGATTTAAATAAAATGAAAAGATAATGTAAAATATATGACCTACGCATGTCCAAGACCTATTGGATGGGTGGATTTCGAACCATTATCACCTTATCCTCGAATTATATCAATGTAGGACCTTTTTAATCCGAAACACATTTTAATATATTGTAACATTTCTTTACTTTCCAAGAGTGCCTCTCCTCTCCTCTTATAAAAGGCCCCCACCTCTACCTCTTTTCCCACAATACCAAAGCCTTTGGCTCGGCCAATCCCTGCCCATTTTGTCTCTCCACATCCCTCTCTTACTCCTTGAAGCCTCACTTTTGGCATAAGTCTTCCCAAGGAAGCCTTTGAGCTCAAACCAAAGGGAGTTACCCGACTTTAAAGTAATGTCTTCACTTGGGTCCTTTTGTTTTATTTTGCTTCTCCAACCCCCTAAACTCTTTTTATTCATTTCTTTTGTAACAAATCCAGTATATTAAATATACAAGGATGTTTCTATAAGAAGGATTCGAGCTACACATACACACACCTACATCTGATGGTTAAAGGACATACTGTTTTCGTGGATGGGGAATTTATGCCTCCCGAAACGATGATTGTTCAACATTATTTTAACACCTTCAAAGGTGGCCATTAAGATGTCACTATATTTATATATGATATATAATATGATTATGTTTTCCTTGAGCTTCTGTATTTTTCATTTTGGGCATACATTTATGGTTTCCATTATGGGTAAACACGATATCTTCATTTAAGGAAGTGCGGACTACAGCCCCCTCAAAGTGATTTGATTCGTTAAATACCATATGTGGGATGTATAAAGGATGGAACTATGATATTATATATGATATTATACTGGAATTATAATATAACTTTATATAATTATGATTCCATTCTACAAAATATGAAATAGAAATGAAAGTAGCGTTCATGCGTACGTACGGTTTACCGTCTCCATGAACGGTGCATTTCATTTATTACCTCTAAATGATCATGTAATATTACAAATGCATGAATTTACTGGATATATATGACATATATAATATCTACATCATGAATACCATTCTGGATATAATGGATACATGAACAACTTGTAATTATAAAGGGCTTATTTTTTTACTCAACTGCCAATGATCGTTAAAACGACCATTATTAACTTAAATAATTACATAGTGTTCATGACATGGAAATAAGTGATATAAAAGGAATAATGAACTTGAAAAAGGTTCTTAAACAAGTAGAAATTAACTCAAGTTTATTATTCAGGACATTAAAGAATGATCGAGTCAAGTCAGAAACGAGGTATGGGACATCGTCTCAATCTCCTTTCATTGAGGCATATTTTATTTTATACACAACATTCTTTTATACAGTGTATAAACCCCTTTGAATTTTACATTTATCCAAAAGGAATCTTTTTATACTAATCATTTTACTAAACGACAAAAGGGAATGTTTTTGTCGTACGTATGCGGCGACAACGACTTCTCCGCCGTCATGACCATTATTTGTGTTTCGACTTCCTCTACAAGCCATACATTTTTTTAAAAAAGAAAAATAAATACCATGTTTTACTTTTCTTTTGTTTTGATATTGAAAATGGTTTTCATAATGTTTTTATATCAATTTTTTGTATTGATATCATGTGATTGAAAGGTAGAAATTTTATGTTTCCTTTATGCATGTTTTATGTGATATGATTATGTTGAGGTTATTGGGCATTATTATGAAGACGGGTGGTTCCGTGATAAACTAAGGGTGGGTGAGCCCGATATAGCTCTCCAATGAATTGGGTAACATGAAGGAGTGAAAAATTAAGGTTTCTCCGAAGAGATTTATGGAATATACTGTGATGGGTATTCCAAACGTAACCAAGAGGGTTACTCTCTACGTAAGAATGTTATGAATGCCTCAAGTTACCTTTATGTCTTATGATTTCCATGACTTATTAATGATTTGATGATGTATGTTAAAGTGCTTATGTTTTATGGGTAAATTATGATTTCATTCTTATGTATATATGTACCCATGTTTCCTTTCCATATTTTTATATCCCTTACTAAGCTTTTTATGCTCATCCCAGGTTTTTTTGAAATGTTTTTCACAGGTCAAGGGAAAGTTACATGATATGATGATAGTGTCAAGGAAGTGTCAAGAAAGAATCCATGTTTTATTTTAAATATGTTTCCATTGATGGGAAAGAAGAATACTATCTTTATGTAACCACTTTGTTTATATGTGGAATGTAATTCAAGTTTTATGATCTAATTCTCTAAAACTCTAAACCTGAAAAGATCCTCAATGTGTAATCTTGTAATAACTCAAGATTAAGTAAGGTTTAAGGCTGGGGCCTTATAGTTATCTAGCCCTCTATCTAAGATAACATGAATAGGTGGTAAATTTGTTTTGATCGAAGACTTTTTTTAGGAATTTAAAAGACGAACGGGGAATGCTATAGTTCTACCATACCTTTTAAAAATAGCGGTTTTTTCATATACAATGATTTTTTATTTAAGGGACTTGGTTGTGTTATAATATAGAATGATCAGGTAATTTCTTATTCTTTAATAAAACTAAAACTCCATATGTTAAATTATCCGAAACATGGTTTTGAATTAGAAGTTGTGGTTTTCACATTAAATTTTGGAGAAATAATTCATAATAATCCAAATGTGAAATATATACTGACCAAAAACGTTTAAATTATATATTCACATAAAATTAATTGAACACGGGGAAGAGAGGATGACCATAACTGATAAAGTATAATTATTTCAAATTTAATTACCACCCATGAAAATAAAAATGTGGCGGATTCCATGATTTGAAATAAACATTCAACATTAACCATATTATGTTTAGAACGTGGCCCCTTGATTAATTATAAGATAAAGTTTCCATGGATTTTTATTAATCTTCAAATCCCTCTGTATTGTTTTAGGTATCAGTGTGGTCGTCTCTCTCATATAGATTTAGGAAAGTGCCGAAGGAAGTATATGAGTTACATAAACTTTTTTACTTGGTTATGAAATGTAAATTTTTCCAATTTGATACTAATAATGACTATATCTTCATATTTGGAAAAAATTTTATGTGTGATGTGATTCCCATCTAGACAAATAATTGTTATATGAATCTCATTGTTCTTTATTTTTAGTTCATCCCTGTAGCATTAATATGTACACAAACCTTGTAGAGTATTATTAGTGGGATGTATTGAAACAATATATTACTGATTTTATTATGAAACATTTTACATGTCAGTAGGTTAATAAAGAGAAACCACTACCATAGGTTATGTTTGGGACTTTTCTAGTTTGAGAGAGAAAATGGGTCAATATATCCATAGTCTTTTTGGTGGGACTACCAATGAATTTGTAAAGTAACAATGTAATTTGGTTTATTAATGATTTACTGACTAAATCTGTACATTTTATCACTATTCTAGATACTATCTATTTAGATTATATTTCAAGATTACGACATAATGATATTGTTAGGTAACATGGAATTCATCTCTCAATTTTATCTAACTATGATCTCAGGTTCACGTCAAATTTCTGGGAAGACCATCATAAGTCATTGAGAAGTGAATTAAATCTCAACATAGCCTTTCATCCTCATTCTGATGGATAGTCGGAATTAAAAATATAGACATTAGAGGATATTTTTCAAATATATTAAATATATTACTAGGGATATTGGGGTAAACATATTTCTTTAACTAATATTTCTTATAATAGTAGTTTTTTATTCTAGATTATAGATGGAACCTTCGTTACATTTTATGGAAAGTGGTGTTGAGCTTTAGAATTCTAATATGAATTAGGTAAATGTAATTTGATGGGACTAAAAATAATATAGTATTTAGCTGATAAAGTGATGATGATCCAGCAACACATGAGTTTAGCTCTGAGTGGGCAGAAATATTATGCAAATAACTAGGGGAAATTATTTTATTTCGAGGTTGGTGATCATGTTTTACTTTAAATATCTACTTGGAAAAGAAATATTCATTTTTTATATGAATTTGATGTTATGTCCACGTTTTATTGGATGTTTTCAAGCCCTAGAGAAAGTTGGACCGGTTACCTTATCAGTATATTTTCTTCTGAGATTATCTTATCAACAAAATAATTTTCATGTTTCAATACTAATAATGTATAAGTAATATTAATATAACGTTTAAGCCTAAAAGTATATCATCTGGAAGATAACTTTTCGTATGTAGAGAAGACCATTCATATTCATGATTATAGAGAGCATGTATTTCAGAATATGTCAATTCACCAACTTATGGTTTTGTGGAGAAACAACATGGTTGAAGAAGAAATGAAGGAAACTGAATGTCCTGTGGTGGAAATGTATCCTCACTTTTTTAGAAAGTAAATAAAAATTTTCAGGATACAATTTCAATAAGGTAGAGAGAATGTAATAATACATGTACTTATAAAATAATTTAATCTCATTCTATAATTAAATATTCAATTATTAATAAATGTATAATGAAATCAGTGGTATTTATAGAAATTAAAAAATATATACAAATAACATATTAACCTCACCTATGAAATTATGTAATTTTTTTATCTTATTAGAAAAAATATGATATATTTATATCATGGAATATGTAATTATCTTTTTTGAATGTGATAATTTATGTGTTGGTATTTTTGTAGACCTGAAATGTTTATTTATATATTTATAAATAATTTTTTGGTTTAAAAGAAAAATAATTTTAATAAAATAGATTCATAACTACATATATCACTGTCTTATGATAATAATATAATTTTGTGATAACTTAATTAATTTCCTTAATGTTTTTAAAATCAGTTATAATTCTAAAATTTATATTTATCTTTAAAATGATAAATTTAATTAAAATAAAATTTTTCATATTTAGAAATTATTTTCCTAAAATGGATTTTGTTTTTGAATTCTACATATTTTTAAATTGTTAGTGGCAATTTTTTTATTTTTTTTGAAATAGTTAATTTTATACTAAATAGTGAAATACATTAATTTACGGTATTTAAATAATAATCCAAATACATGTATTATGAAATCATAAAAGATATAAGAACCATAATTTTGAAATATCGTTCATTATTTTAATATAATTAGTGATAAACCTAAAACTATTCATAGTCATCTTTTGAAATAATAATATAATGAATAAAATATAGAGAAAAACCCACTCCCCTCCACTATAAATATCACCCCTGACCACATATTCTCATCAAACCAAAAATCCATGTAAGTTGTTTAATTTCTACCAAATTAAATTCTCATGTCTCTTCCCCATGTCCAAGACCATCTGGTCTCACTACAAGCCCAAAAAAGTCATTTAAGAGGTTATCATGGAGAATAATTCAAGAGGTAAAATCTTCTTTGATTTTCTTTTATTTCATTTTTAATTTTACTATATTTATGATTTTCTCTTCACCCACCCTTATCCAGGATTCATGAAAACTCCATTATATTATATTTACTAGAATTTTATCTTATTGGTCATAATTTTCATCATCAAACTCTATATCCTCTTCCTTTTATTGTAAAAATGATAGCATCGTCTATGATGTGCCGGTTTACTGCCATAATGGGTGATGAACATTCATCTTCTATTATGATTCAAATAATTTATAATAAAACAATTATTATGGTTAAAAAATATATTAATATGTATTTTATACCTTTTTTAATGGCATAGAAAAAAGTTAAATGCATTTCATTAAGTGAAACGAAACTAATTTGTCGTGGTCTTAGAAACTAGAAAAATAATTTAAATCGATTTCATTAATGTTTTATATATTTAATCATCCTCATATCATAAAATATGATATGGGGTAACATTTAAAATTTTGTTTGAATAGAAAAAAATTTATTCGAATTCTGATGTTTTTTCCCATTCGTCATGAAAATCTATAATGAACCATCTTAGGAAACTACAAAAAATGCACCAAAAATAATGAAAAACCATATTTTTTACAAATGGGTGGAAATATGTTTTTATAAGATCATATTAGTGATTATAAATTATAATATTTCTCTATAATATATTGATAACACTCTTTGAACGAATATATAGTAGTTTTCACCATTTTTGAAATATGATGAACCTGAGGTAAGAGAATATTTAACTAAAACATTGTTTTAAATGATTTCATGAGTTATTATTCTAAATATTTCAATTTGAAGACCATGTATTCAAAATGGATTTTAAGAATGTACTTATATGGACATTAATGTTATAAAATTTATATTCTCAAATTATTCTATATATATTTTAAAAAATATATATTTTTCTTGTTTAATGGAATAGACACTTCCGTTAAAATATTAATTTTAACCCTTAATTTTACAAAATTCAATGGAATGATTTTATGATGCAATTATTATTGTTTTATGATTATGATCTGTTTAATGGGGTTTTTTTATGTATAATGGGAGACCTATTTCTCATACCAATTAATTAGTAATTTTTATGTTTGACTTCAACCATATGCTTACTTTATGTGTAACTGCGATGGTTACTCCATAAGATTGATGTTAGAGATACACTATAATGTATCCATGGAGGATACGATGTAAATAAGCTGTGAAGGATAAAAATCATACGGTATCCATGATGGATACGATTATAAGTATGTAATTACCCATGTAAGAATTGTGGTTGTATTTTTTTCTTGGTTTTATGGAAATCGTTAGTTTTCACAAAGTAAGGATAAGATACTTTATGGGTGAGAAGTATGTATTTTTATAAATTTTTTCATATGTTTATAAGTAACCATTGATTAATTTTTTCATACCTTTTTTTTGTTGTTTCTCATCCCATGTTTTATAATTTTTTTCAAAGTGTTTATGGATGTCTATGGGAAAAAAAGAAACCATGATGAATGTTCTGAAAAAATTTCCTGAAAAAATTTCATGGTTTATTAAAAGCATTTTTATTATAGAAGAAATGGATATTTTTTCTAAGTACTAAATTTTTATGATTATGGGATGATTTTTATGTATTATTTCCTAATTCTTTAAAAATATTAACTAAAAAAATCTTTGAAGTTTTAAGAAAGTTAATTTTAAAAGAATTAAATTGTTAATTTAATATTAGATGTTGGCTCCTTATATATAATTATCTTTAATTTAGTGTGTTAGAAATGAAAACTTAATATCTTTGAGTAAGATATTATAATGAAATTAATCAAGGAATAAATAGATGTTGTTTTTATTCTTATGAAATAGAATGAAATTATGTTTATCATCTCCTGAAAATTCTTACAAATTTGGAAAAAGATCTCAAAATAAAACATTTTACGATTATCAATATTTATAATGATATCAATGATCATTTTAATTCCACATTGATCAATGGTATTCTGGTTTATTATTTTTTCATGATAATTTTATTCTTATTATGAATGGGATTTGTCATTCACCAACATTATTTTGACATTGTACTTTAATTCTAAATAAAAATCTTCACTTCCTAGGTCATTACTTCGATATTTGGAATCCATGAATAATTTTTTCCAGATGACCATCACACATCCTTTTATCTCTTTTAAATTGGTAGTTTTATTGACCATTTAACTGATAAGGGTTTACCAAAATTTAATTCTTAATAGTAAACCCCTTATTTATCAGGAATTATTTAAAATTTCAAAGATGAAATATATTTAAGTGGGAAGAATGTAACACTCCATGATTTTATCAAATTTTTTTAAAAATTAACTTAATTATTTTGTTATTTTATGTTTCCCTCAATACTGATATTATCATAAATTACACACAATGTAGAATTTATATTTATTTTTATGAAATATTATGTATGGAATAAGTTACACGGAATACTGAGTTTATATGGAGGTACATGCAACACCGAGTTTAAACGAAATATGGCATAAAATTAAAATATTATTATCTAATATTATAGTTTCTACATATGCATTTGAATGGATTCTATGAATATGATTACCTAGATTATGAAATCATATAGTATAAATATATTTATAAAATGATTTTTTTATCACTAATTAATTATAAATTAAAATATAAACTACTTTAAAATAAATGAAATCATTATTTGAAATAAAATTTTAGGAAATTTTTTTTACACAATAAATAATCAAATAAATTTTATAATTATATTACTGAAACTTTTATATTAAATATAATATAAAAAATTTATCATTCATATTATTGGTCTTATAGATTAAATTTTTTAATTCATCCAATTTTATGATTGAAGATATTGTATTTTTCTAAGATGTAGTTTTTTCACAATTTGGGAATTTATTTTAAAAATAATTTTTAAAACTTCTATAAATGAACATGATAAAATTAAATTAAATTCAGAAGTCATAATATCAATAATATATTAGGGTGATTTTTTATTGTTCTGAGAAGGTATCCTTTTTGATGAATTATATAAAACCATTCTTTTGTTGTGAATTTTTATTTCATAATGATTTTACAAACATAAAACTTATATTAATATTGTATTAATTATATATTTATACTAGTTATATATATATATTAATAGTAATTATTCAATTTTAATCAATTTTATGTTGAATTTTTCTATAAAAATGTTTTATACAATAAAAGTATTCTCTTGGAAAAAACTGTTTTCCCATCTCACCTGTGGGATTAATATTTAATATAATGTTTCAACTAATATGAATGGAAATTTGAAAAGTTACTTCTATATTATGAACAATAATAAATTATGTTTTTTAATAATTTAATATTAATTTTTACAAAATTTAATAATAAACATTTATATGTTATTTATAGAAGTTATGATGAAAATCAATTTATTGGGGGTTAAACAAAAAATATAAGGCTTAAAATGACTGAAAACATCAAAAAACCCACTTTATATAAATATATTTACCACATATATTATAGGTTTTATAATGAAGAATTTTTTATACTTATGGAATGAGAAAAAGTTGGGTACACATTTTTCATTTAAGCATTACAAGTTTTCCACTCATCTCAAATTTAAAAGGATACCACATATCCCATCCACTTTACACCTCAAAAACACAATGGTTTAACAGTTGTGTGTACGATAGACAATCTCTTCAATAAAATATGTGATGGATTTTTCCTTTACCTAGCATCATTGAAGGAAATATTAATGGATTTAAAATATATGTATATACCATATTTTTTACACTATTATTTTATTTAATCATGATATCACATATTACATGTTACATTCTATTCCATGGGAATACAGTAACACTGTTCTTGTATACAGTAGACTACCAACTCATTAAGTGATGTGATTTGTTCTTCACATTCACATTACGTAGATGATTATATCAATAGGTCTAAAAATGTATTATACATATATAATAAAAATTATTATGTTATGTAAATATAGTATTTACCTTTATTTTATATAATCCATCTAAAAAATGGAAATAACATTCAAACATACGTATAACCTACCTTCCCCATGAATAGTGTATTATGTTTTATATCTCAAACCATTATTGGTTAATGTAATTATAGATATTATGAATTTATATGATATATATATTATGGTTAGCAATCTGGCAAGGATGGAATGATGATAAAATTAAGGGGGTAAAAATAAAAAGATAAAACATATAATAAAAAAATAGTTATTTCTTGAAACATGCTTTTAACAAGGATTTAATGAAAAATGTATTACAAGTAAATAATTAAATATTATATGTTATGATTAATATGATTACATTTTATTAAAGTATTTATAATAAACTCATATTTATTATACTGGATGTCTTATTTTGTATGATGGATATTAGGACTTATGTTAATGGATTTCCATCTTACCATTATTTTTCTGTTAGAAAAACGTGATATTAAACACAATTTTATATTTTGTTGTGTATATAATCCCTTTTAATTTATTTTATGATTTTTAAAATTAATTTTTTATTAACATATATACTTGATTAACTCTGTTTTTTGGGGTTGTCAATCAATATTTACCAAGGTAGTAAGTGATTTTTTTTATCAAATTCCTTTCTTTGGGACCAATGTTATTTTATGAAACTATAATTTATTATTATGTGTATAGACTTTAAAATTTTATTTTTATATCACAAAAACAATTATTTTATATATTTTCTATGTATAATTCAATGTTAATATATCATGATAACCATGATTCAATGTTTTGTAATGTGGTAATATATTAATTATAAAATATAATGATTTATCGAGATTAATTATAATTATTCTTCTAATAATGGATAGTTATGATATATTTTTCAGGAAAATTAAGAATATTATAATAATATTTTATTTCATGAGAATACTTTACGTACCATAGTTTTCCACTCCATGTATAGTCAATATTGAAAATGATTTAAAAAAAAAATATATTCATATATTTCTCCCTTCGATTGAAATTTTTTTATCCAATTTTTTTTATTAAAATATTATAAAATATATCTCTAAAATTTAATTTTTTTTATTAAATTTATTTTAAAATATAGAGGATTGTTTATTTTTTTAAAATAACCATCATATAAATTTCCAAAAACAATGTTTATTTGGATTTTACTAGAATTGTTAATGAAATATTTATTTTAACTAATACTACATGAATAAAGTTTCCACCATTATATATATCATTTTCATTAATGATTCATTTATAATATTCCATGATACTTTTAAAATAAAATAATTTTCACATTTTTTAAAAGTATTTTTCAAATAATAAATCATATTTTCCTCAACATTTGTTTTAACCAATTTATAAAGCATCATTGATATGTTTCAAATTTTATATAGTAAATTATTTTCAAAATATATTATTTCATACATTTTTTCCAAAGATGAGAGGATATTTTAATCATAAAATGTTAATACCCAAAATGGTCAGCTAGAGACAAAGTCTCTGACCATTTATTAAAATAAAAGAAAAGTAATGCAAGTAAGTACCACAAGATAGAAATCCCATATACAAATCATTAAAACCATACCCATCGCCATATCCATGATCAATTTCTTCATCGGAAGTATCCAATTCCCATTCCATGATTTCATAATGATTTAGAGTCGTAACATACTTCCTTCTAAGATTTAACTTTCCAAAATATAGAATCTCCTCAAGAGGATGTGAATATTTTCCCCTGCTGATAGAAGACCTGGTAGGAATCGGCTACGACATATATGAATAGTCTTTCCTCTTCCTTCTTCTTGGTACAGTAGTCATCATGTCCTCATTTCATAAGAAAATCATCTTTCCACCTTGAACAATGTCACTGTAAGAGTTTCTATCCCTTCCATCAGCATTCTCATTTTCACTCCCAGAGATGTATCACTAATTTTCAGAGATATGTAACTCCTTGTAACCATCCCTCACTCCTTAGTCATTCTCAATGTGAGTATTAGTAACAATAATTGCTTAAAATTGTGTTTGTTTAATACACCCATGGTCATCGTGCATCCCCTGCTATAGTTTAACTTCTCTATTGACAACATCTTTTGAAAATAGTTCAATCTACATTATTTCACCTTCAATCCCTGGACTTTCCTACATAACATGAGGGATTCTCCCACGCTTTAGTTTCTGTAGGTAGTTTCTAGAGGCTTACTCTTCCAACATACCATTGCTTCTACCACTTTTGTTACTCTTCTCATTCGAGCTTAGGAACCTATTGTCATATAGAACTTCAACCAACATATGTCCAAGAGACAAATTAGAGGAATCTGGAACAACATCTTGAACCTGGTCTAATTCCAATTAATTATTTACCAGACCTGCAAAACTATTACCAATTTCAATATCAGCTGCCGACTTTTCAGATTGTGGCTGCAACCCAGCTAAAACCTTCACTCACTCATCATTTTCATCCAATGAACCACCCAACTGCATATTCAAATTAGGACTTTCCCTCGCTGCCTCATTACTGAAAATGATCTCATCGTCTTGGTATATAGAGATCACCATTCCTCCATCTGCCTAATTTATCCCAATGGGTGAACTGCATGCTTTACAATGGCCTCTATACGTCATGCGTTGAGCACCCCAATACCACGTTTCAATATTCCAAACACCTCATCCACCCCTGGGTTAAGAGGATCCTCCACTCCCCTCATTTGTGCACCATTTAATGTAGTGACTCTAACATAACAAGGCTCTATCAACCTCCCAATAGCTGAGCCCTGCTTGTCCTGATGATCGTTCAAGGCGACCGTGACCTATCAAACTGAGGCCGCCTGTAGAACCACACTTCTATCCCTCATTACTTCCTATTGATGCCCGACATTATGCTTTAGATTATCTGCCTTAACACGTGCCTTCT
This sequence comes from Viscum album, assembly GCA_963277665.1. Lineage (NCBI taxonomy): Eukaryota > Viridiplantae > Streptophyta > Magnoliopsida > Santalales > Viscaceae > Viscum > Viscum album. Next base: position 427,569,072 of record OY728134.1, read on the forward strand.
GTTCCTTACTTCTACCCTTGCTCCCCCTCCAAGAATGTTGAGACCCCATGCCACATAATTTTAGTGAAGGACTGAATCGTTTGCATCCTGGATAGAATTTCATCCAATTTTAATAGAGATCCCATTTCTAGCATCGACACTCCTCACCCATAGTAATCCAAAAATATTCAAACGGGTCTCTGGACCCATCCATTTCGACACATACTCGAGGTTTAATAGGATGGGAAAGTGATTTAATTCTAATATCTGAACACAAATATCTACCTTTCACATTTTTTAGCATGCGTATAATAGTGGGATTTTTAAAGGGGATGTGAAGGTTAGGGAAGCTAACCCATGTATCCATCCCAAGAAGATATCACTTCATATGAAGATCAAAGGACTGCCTAAGAATGATGAATCTAAACCTATTGAAATTTTGAGGTGCACTTTCCTAGGACATGATGAGGTCTACCTTCGATGCAAAAAAGATCATAATATGTCGATTATCTTGGTGACCCACAATATCTATTTCCTTCAACTTCCAAGCATCAAAGATATATCTACTGAACTAATCTACTGAGGGAAATCATTGATAAAATTTCTCAACTATGGTATGATTCAAGAGATTAAACGATTTTTAGAACTTTGCAGTCGATATCTAGAGGTTAGGGAAAACTTCAAACTAATCTGAGACTCTCAGTCTGAGCACAACATTGGGGAACTATGGGAGAAGGTCATTATTTGAAAAGGGAATGAATGATGTGGCCTCTCCTTTGAAGGATTCTGATTTTCCCTCCCCTATCGGTGGTGGGGGGACCAACACAGAGGCCGACATCATTACGCCGAAGAGCTAGGGTTCAACTGGAGGGGCACAAAAACAACCTCATGAAGGACATAAAATGTTAATACATAATTTTAATATTTCATTTATATCTTTCAAATTATATTTTCAAATAAAACGATATCAAACATGTTTTGTGACTTTTTTTTATAAATTGGGTTTTAATAGAATTTTATTTTCCTCATGAAATGTTCCAATTTATTTTGATTTGAAAATCCTTATCCATCAAAGTTTAAATATGTTGATGTCATTTATTTTTTACTAGGGATATAATACATTGAAAAAATTTATAAAAAATTATCAAAATAAATTATATTTATGATGAAATTATTTTTATGTAACATGTTTATCATTCATGGGTTAAAAAATGGGGACATTATGACCAAACCCACTTAATTACATGGGTAATGATATGTTGAAATGCTGAAATGATTATAAAAACTGTATCTTTTCTACAGGTTATGATATTATAAAATATTTCTGAATCCAATTTAATTTTAGGGGACATGATATTATCATTGTTAAAATATCTTTTGGAACACATATGATAGATTTTAAGGATGTAAAAGGAGAATCCTATATCTACCTCAAATAAATTTCATAATGATTTATGTCCCATGATATTGAAAGGATTTGGATTGTGACATCAACAAGTTTTGTACGGGAATTTATACTCGATTATGGTACTGGGGGAGAACCAGGAATTATATGATAGTTTGTAGAGTGAACACATTTAACTATATTTTCCATGTATTTGATCATTTACTACAATGAAAATTATTTCCTATGATTTCATGTAGGAAAAAATTCCATGACTGAAGTCAATATTATTCTCTCATAGTTCATGTTTACTGACATCCTTTTGATTCATTTCATATTAATTGGGAATTATTTTTCCCTAAATAAATATTATGATATTTTATAATCATGGAATGGCATTAAAATGTTACTCTCAAGTTCACAAACCCGTATTCACATGTTTCATATTTATAGTTCCATTATTCACCCTTACTTACAGCTGGGATCACCCTTTTTTATGTTTCATTTTCCAATGTTATGATTTAATATATTATGTATGACATTTCAAAGAAGGATTCTAATTTTTAAAAACATAGTGGGATATTTTGTAGTTAACATTTAAACCATTTGTTTATGTTTCCATGTCACCGAAGGCACTATACCTTTTAACCATCATGTATGAGTTTTTTTAATGAATTTAATATTCATCTAAAAGGAGTAACATCTATGTTTTCAAATCTTGGGAAGCTAAAATTTTGATACATTAAATTATTTATAGTAGTGGTGGTTATATAACAATCATATAAGAGCTATAAAAAGAAATATGATTCAAAACTACCAATGGTTTGAAAATCTCAATTTTTGTTGGTATGAATGATAGTAGATGATGAACTAGATTGGGAGATATCAGAATACAACGATGATGATGTTTAGTGGAAAATTATGAATCCAGATATCCTATCTCATTATAACATTAATATAATTATTAGATACAATGGGAGTGATTTAAATATGACTAATAATAACGTTGTTATATGAAATTATACTCTTTTATTCCTATAATGTTAAGTGACATAAATATATTATGGGAATTTAATGTCCATTAGATGGTCAAATATTACCATTAGATTGTATTTGATTATTATAGTATGTTAATGTATTTTATTATTATTATTCTCATAGAGTCTTGTTAGTTTCACCATATTTGGATATTCAATGTTTTATGGATTTGAGATAAAAAATAATATGTGAACATAAATTTTTTAAAGTAACTAACATTAATAGGATAGATAATTGTGATAGTTTATATATAGAAATTTTTTTGTGATTAAATTTAGTTATTTTGATTTTATGAATATTAATTTGGTGAATTTCCATATGTTTTATCTATGTATAAATTTAAGAGTCATGCATTTCTCTATTTATATATTTCATATTATAAGTATGGTATCATTTACATAGTAAAAAAATTTACATTAAAATTTAATTGTTTTTAAAATTCCATTACGTTATTTAGAGGTAAGAAATTTAATCAATTGATTATTTCCCCTCAAGTGACAAATTTTATATTTCTCTTTGAGGAACTCAATAGGGTTACATTGTGTATAATCTACGGGAATCTGAACAAAATAATTGTAATGAATGAATTCCATTTTTAGTAAATGATTTATCTATTCAATTTTATTAAAAGATAAAACTTTATTTTAAGATTGACCTGAGTTTTTGATAAAACATGTTATGAATAATGTAATATTAAATTAAGTATTTTAATTTATAATATGTTATTATAATTATGAATTGTTCACAATTTCATTTGGGGTTACTAATCATCATGTAGATTTTATTAATATTATGATTTTTTTCCTTCATATAAATCATAAATAATATTTTGAAATATTTTTAATTGGTGTTTTAGTATTTATTTGATTACAAGAGGGCAATGAATGGTAGCTATGTAGAATTTCCTAAATTTTATAAGATCACATTTTATATGAAATGAATTTTAAATATTTTTTTTGAATCAAGGAGATGATATCCCTAGGAATAATAGCTTCTATTCATTTTAATGTTGAACAAAATATGGCCCAATTTTTATGTTATGTGATTATATTAGTTATTGATTTCACATCGGGTCATCTATTATTAGGATTACGAACATGAAACAACCAATGCACTACACAATTACTACATTCTAATAGGTGGTAATAGATTGTTTTTATATGTCTCATCCCATTGATCATTAGTTAAGAGGATGGGAGTTCTATATAATTACATAATTTCATATGGAATTACTTCATTCTCTAGAGGTATATTATAAATTTGATTCATGGTCATAAATCCGTCTCAAATCATAATGGATCAATGGTTAACCCCATCTTAGAGACTATATCAAATCATTAATTGATTTTTAGTATTTTATGTATAAGTGTTTTTAAATATTCTTATTCATTAATTAGTGATAAGGTGGTTAAAATACACAAAATTACCACTCTTTAAATTAACATTATTTTTTAAGATGATAGGTTTCAGTCAAGTTTGGATTGTGCCGAAAATATAGACATACTACATATCCCAAATTATGGAATGAACATCCCATGTAGTTTAGTTCTATTTAATGGGTTATGTTTTAACTTTTAATACCATGTGACACAGACTGATAAATATATTTTTTAGGCAGGAATGATGAACATTAAATAGGTTTATATAAATGGTTGGTGTAGAGTATATGGAACATTAAGATTTTTTATTTGACGTTAATAATAATATATTTTAATAATGATTTATTCAATGTATAATATGGTCTAGATTAATGTATTTGGTGATGTTGAGATAAAATATATACCTGAACTTAGATTATGGATTGATCATGAATGTAATCTAATAATTGGATTCTTTATATGGGTTATTATCATAGTGAATATAGATGGAGGACTTATAGTGATTGCGACCCATGAAGGATTTCCATATGTAAAAATAGGTAAATTTTCCCAATAAATATGGACATAGGTTGATTCATGAATCAAATTAATAGTAGAATATAGATTCGTTTGGAAAATAGAATAATGAATGGAGATTTAGGGTCATAATAAATTTTAACTAGCCATGACTGTGGTTGATAACTAACACAATGGGATTTCACTTGAAGAAGATTTTATTTTTAACCCTTTTAAAAATAATCATAGAACATTTAGTATGTCTTCCATATTTTCGTTTCATGTGATAGGGTAACACAATAATGTTTCAAATAACATAAATATTATATTGTATTATATTTTTCAATAATTTTATTTGGAAATTATACACATATTTTATCATCTTCTAATAGGAAAATAATTTATCCTCAGGAAATATTTAGACATTTGAGGATGATATTATATCATGGAATATAGATTATTGTGAAACACCCCAAGATTTAGTGAATTTTTTGGACATAATTTAATCATTTAAATCATACATGAAGATAAATTTTTTCTTACACACAATTCCCACTTGGATTGCACTACATGAAACACCTACTATAAAGTGAAATAAAATAACCAAATACATTAGAATATATTTAAAATTTCATATAAATATAATATTTTATATGTTTGATAATGCAAGACACACCAAGATAGCTTGCATTGAAGACAAGGGTGTCTTTTTTCCATCGATTACACTACATACCAGACTAAAATTTTCAAATTGTTTTTATCTTATTGATACATAATAAATTAATATAATATAATAAAACATAATCATAAAATAATTAGTTATAAATATTTATAAATAACTTTTTAAACTTGTTGTTTTATAATAACATTAAATTTATTTATTTGTTACTATTTAATTAAAAGAAAAAATAAGAACCAAATGAATATAAAAAGGCATATTATTATCTATATTCCCCCAAAGGAATTTTCTCTTAAAAAAAATTAATTACTTTTATTCAATTATTTTATTGAAATATATATGTTATATATTCAAAGAAATATTTTTTACCAATTGGATTGATAGGAATAATATTGGAACAAACCCTATTTCACACATAAAATCTATATTTTTGTAAAGGAAATATTAGTTCCTTTTAATGGAAAAACTATTTCATATATAAATTTTGACAAAGATATTTATTTAATATTTCAATATTAAATTAAAATTTTAAACCGAAACATCTCAATTATATTTGTCTGATTTTGTTGATTACTTTTCTGAGATAATTTGTTTAGTGAATAGATTAAAATATTGAATCTAAATTCTTAAATAATTTTTCATTTAATTTATTTTTATAGTTAATTAATATTTTCGTTTTTTAAAATTTTAATTAGATCAATTTAAAATCTAATATTACAATATAGTACACTGGAAAAATATTCAAATTAAAATTGGATATAAAATCCTTACAAACAATTAGATATTTTAATCAAAACCCCACAACCGTGACATGTCCATAGGTTTAAACATTAATACTAATTTTATCTACTTCTATAATTGGAATATGTAAAAATATATTTTATATTATTAATAATCATAAATTTTTATCTATAATAATTTTATTTTTTAAAAAAAATATCTTTAAAATGAATAAAATTAATTATAGTTATTAAGAGAAATATTAACTTCACAAATGTCTAATCCTTAAGAATAATACCCATTAGACCTAAGCACATGTAAAAAATCCATTTCAACGAAATATATCAACTCTATACTCTTTTGTATAAATATTTTTCCATTATTTGATCTAAATTTTATATGAAAAACATACCTGTAATTCTCTCTTCAATTATTTATAAGAGTTCCAATCCACCTCAGGTATAAAAAGGGCTCTACTCCTCCCACTTCCTCACACCTATATAGCCAAGTTATTTGAAATATATCATACCAAATATATTCTGAACATCTATAGAATTTTCTTTCAACCATACCATTATGCATAAATTCATCTAATGAATCCCTTTGATATAATCCAAAAAGAGTTAACCGATTAAAAGGAAACGCTTTCCAACGATCACTTTTATTTCATCTATATCTTCACCACCTCAAATATTATTATTTTATATTAATATAATAAAGAATAATCCAAAATATACTGATATTTTTTAATATTAATTGTTTGAACTACAATTCCAAACTCTTCTATTTAATATGTTACGAACATACCATTCGTGTATGGTGAACTACATCCTGAAAAAGCGACAATTATTTGTTTATCCATTTCAATATTTCATGGTTTGAAATTAAGATGTAAATTATGTTTTTATATAATATATATGATATTTATGATTTTTATATGATTTTGGATTTGTAAAAAGACAAACTTTCATGCTCTCGATATTTTTGATATATGATAACATTGTTTGTGGAAGTGTAGAATATCACCTCATCAAAAGAAATGTGATTCATTCAAACATTACATGGAATGTATTAAGGATTGGTTTATTAAAAAAATGTGATATAAGTGACATATTCATGATTCTATAATGATTATATATATTATATATGTATGTATATATATTTTATTTATGTTTATTATTGTAAAATGAAAATAAAATGAAAATAGCGTTCATGCATACATAATATCTACTATCTCCAAGAAAGATATATTTCATTTAACATTATTGATAATTATAAATACTTATATATATGAAATATATATTTTATTTATATTATGTTTCAAATTATTTAAATAATTAGATAACGATCTTATTAATATATTCATGAATAACACGGCAAAACATGTATGATTAACAAAGAAAGTATCACCTGAAACAAAAATTTAACATGGAGTTAATAATAAATTGGCAATATAATGTCTTAAGTAAATCATATATGGAATTAAATATAGTAATATAGTTTAGTGATATGTGATTAATGAATTTATATTTATTATATTGATGATTTTAATTAGTATGATCAATGTCAAGACATAAGATAATGGAATTTAATCTTACTTTTTATTACCATGAGACACATTCTTTATTCACTACTCACTTTTATTGTATAGTGTATACAAATTCCATTGAAATGTTATATAATTAATCCAATTATTTTAATTATATTATAATAATAATTTAAATTTATTTTCTTATATGGGGATGATGACTCCACATTACCAAGTGGTTAGGGTCTATTGAAATAATATCATCGTTAATCGGGATTATTTATTATTATGCTTCAATTGATGACATATATTGATCCATATCTCACAAAAACTAATGAATGTTCTTTTCCAATAGTTATTGAAGTTATAATCATGTATTAATACACTTTATCTAATATTTGAGACATAATATAATTTAGAAAATATTTTCAAGAAAAATATTAATGTATTTATTTCTTCGATCAGAAATCCAATTTATTTCAAAAATGTTTTCCAATGATCATTGATGATAATTTTTAAAGATAATGGAATTTTAAACTGTTTTATTTTTCTAAAATTTTTCTTTATATGTTTTTAAATCTATTATCAATGGAAACATTTTTTAATTTTTCTATATATTGATAATAATTTTCATTGAGAAAACTATTTCCCTAAAGAAATATTTTTAAAAAATATTTAAATACTATTTCTGATAGTACATGAAATCAATTGGTTTTAATCATGACTTTTTTGAAAATTTATCAATGTTTATATTTTTATTCATCATCTGAATGGTTTATGTTTTGATTATATGATTTTTATTAATAATGTTTCTATTTCACATGGTTTATACTTTTTATTCCCGGTGCTTTTATACTTGTTATTATTTTTATTATATGTTAATAAAACTTGTATATTTTTCTATATGTCATGATATGATTACATGTTTATGATACACATTTATTTTCAAGGGTTATGATAATGTTACTTTTGATCTTTTTTCAAGAAAGTGTATGATTTCACTATAAGATGTGTGTGATATATATCTCCCTCCAATGAATTCTGTAATTATTTTTATCTCATGAGATTGATATGGCTGGAATAGGTGTGAAATCAGTTTTGTAAAGGACTGTGTTCGATAAGATGGTATTGTGAGTGATACTTGAATATAAATATTGTCATTAGAGTGAACCATGATGATGATGATGGTATGAGGAGTGAACTTATACTACTAATATAGAATTTGAAGTATTACATTGACTACTATGTAAATAATTTTATATATTTATGTGTCTTCCAAAACTATCATATCTTATTCTTATGATATTTTTTCATATAGTATTCTCTTGATTCCATTATTATTCATGTATTATGAATTTTCAATATATTTTCTATGATTCATTTTTATTATCTTTATTATGTAGGTTATGATCTTCTATTGTTATGATCATCTTCTCATAACCTTATGATCATGTTATGATTATTTATCTCTTTTCTTTACCCATACTTGACATTTGAGCTCACCCATTTTTAATGTTTCCTTTATCATAGTATTGAATAATGGATTCATGTAGAAGAACTAAAGGGATGTATTTTTTTTGGAAAAAGTAAACAACCTCCCACATGATTTAATATTTTGTTCCATGTTTCCAAAGACACTGAACTACTATGGTCCGTGAACATGGATTATATTATTATAATTAATATTTATAAAATGTTATGTAATATCCATTTATGTTAATATTGGATCTCTATAGTATTAATCAATTGAATTATTCAGTCAAACATTGGAAATTAAGATTAGAAAATTATATTGAGATATCTACGGGTATTTACAAGGATATGTCTAGGGATGTGTCAAAAAATATTTTTAAGGGTGATGAAATGTATAAGAAAATGAACTGGAATTTTAGAAAGTGATAGAGTGATTTGATTCCAATAAATTCATCCCTGTGAGGATACAATAAGTGGATGTGGCTATGGAATATTTTCATATATGAGTAACAAATCTGACATGGTTCGTCGGGAATGACTCGATGGTAACTCTGTGTATGAAAATGTTCCTTATTGGACAACTGGTTTGACACTATCAGGGTATATACATTAGGAATTCACAAGCTCGTCAGAAGCCACTATGAAAGAAATAAATAAATGTAATCTATGTGTATCCAAATATAAAAAAAAGGTTTCATAATTTAGAAAACCTATAATTTATTTTTCTAGAATACATTATTTTATAATTTGATAATTTATTCCCACATTATACATTTTGGTTGGGGGGAACTAGAAAAAACTGGGTTTACATTGAATCTGATGGAAAATTGGGAAACTATGAGCAATAATATTGGGTAATTATTGGAGAGAATGATATTTGGATTATGAAGAAACATAAATTACAATATTTTATTCACAAGGTGAACATTGGTGAAATTAAAATTTCATGGAATAATAAGATGATGGTATATTATAAATATTCACATGATAAATAACATATGATAATGATGATTTGGATAGTTAAATATTATAAATAAGGGAAGAAGAACCTTGGGTAATACCTAAAATAGAGGTGAATATGTTATCTTTGTGGAAAAGAGGCTCATAGTGTGACAAGTTATCTTGAAGTTCAATTTCTTATCAATATAGAACATTGAGATTTCCAAACTCAGTCCCTTATGTAAATAATATTTTTATAATCCAATGAAGGACATATTTTATTCCAATCTATGAAGAGGAAGGATTGATGTTTTTTTGTCATATGGACAAGAAAAGTGATTATAAGGTAAGGTAATGGAAAAATATTATTAACAGAAAGTTAAATCTTAAAAAGAAACTTATTTTATGATATTTTTTTTTGTATAAAATTATCTTAGATATGAATATGTAAAATAAATAGTACTAATTAACTTGGAATAGATTAAAAATTTGTTGACAATATAGTCTATAGATGGAGTTTACAACATTTATAGATATGAGGAATATATCTAACAAACATTTGATTAAGGAAATATGAATATTTTCAACAAGGATGTGCATTAATTAATGATTTTAACATTTTTTAAGAGAATATATGAATAGGGTATTCACTAGTTTGGAATTTTATATCAAATAGATACATTTTTTGTGGGAGATCAAGGTAAAGATTATGTTGTGAAATTCTCTTTGATGTTTTGAATTTTTCATCATTCATAAAAGTTATAAGGTTTACCATTTATAGAATGATTATTTTAATCATCTGATAAATTGTTTATGTATTATGGCTATATTAAAAATTTTAGTTTAAGGGGAATTTGGTGATTAACCATATTTCAATGATGTCCAACATAATTATTTTTTAAATTATATTAACGTGGCTTCAAAAGATAACACCATGTGTTTTGGGTGAAATATGATCATATCCAGAATGGCCTTAGGTATTTAACCAAAGACCAAAATATGATAAGGGTTTCACACCTACCACTATCTTATATGATGTCCTGATTAATGTGTAATTTTTCATAGTTAAAAAAGTTTATGAATAATTATTAATGATGAACTAGTATTGTTATGTTTCCTTTTAATAGTTGTACTTTTGAATATTTTATGGGCCTTAAGATAAATTAATACTATATTTTAGTGGTGTAGATATCAATTTTAATTTCTAGATATCGATTTTTTATTGAAATTGTTGAATTATAATTTTTTCAAAGCACAACCAAATGATGAATTTTTTTATAGAAATATATCATGTTAATATATTTCCTTATATTATTAGTCAATAAAAAACATTAAGAAAATAATAAAAAATATATTTTGAAATTAATATAATTATCATTAAATTGTTTTTCATTTAAATAATCACAGAATTATGAATTTGAGACCCTCAACTTTCTATTTAACATTCACTTATTTTTGATTGATGACCTCAATCACTCCCTATATATATTTACAATTTTCTTCCAAGTCCATATCTTCACTCCCAACCTATTTTATCTAATGTGGAAAAATAATTATGTGCTATGTTGTCTACCCTTTATGTTTCCAAATTCTATTTCTAAAAGTATGTTTTATTACTCAATTTTAGGATGTGGGTTTTGGTGAAAGAAAATTTCAAATATCAAAAAATTTACAACCTAAACAAGTTTCATGGAAGAAATTCATTTCAAGGGGGGTATAATGTTACACCCTGAGACTTTATGAATTTTATATTTAAATTAATTAATTTTTTTTTCATTTCATAGAACGTTGATTACAGTTTATTTGTATAAATTCACTAATAATGTCTTGCATTATACATGACACAGAGATAATTTATTTCTACTTGAAATGCCGTCTTGGCTAGGAATACACACAACACCAACTATAAAAGGAAATATAACAATCCAATACATAATAATATATTTAGAATATTAAATAAATTTATTGTATTATGAGGATTTTAATTCACTCCCCATCGTGTTTTCAAGAATTGCATTCATTAGATAATTTCTTTGATATCTCACACTACACACAAGACCGAGTTTTACCAAACAATGATATATTATTAAAACATTATTATTTAAAATACTGTGATATAACCAAGACGTTAAATTAGTAGTTATGAATATTTTTAAAAAACATATGAAAATTTATTGTTTATATAAATATTATTTTAATTCATTGGTTACTAATCACTTAGAAATGAAAATAAGAAGCAAATAAATATTAGAATATATATTATTATTTTTATGCTTCTTATAGGAATTTTGTCTAAAAAAATATTAATTACCACCATTTAAATATTAAAATGAAATAAATATTTTATATATTAAATTAAATATTTCTCTTAAAACATTATGTTTTATAGTTATAAGATAATAACAAATCAAAATTCACAAATGAAAAAATATATGTTTTTAAAGGAAATGATTCCACATTTTAATGGATTACCTGTTTTAAATATGAATTTTGAAACTTTTATTTATTTAATATGTCAAAATAGACTTAATTTTTTAAATATAATCATAAAAATTATTTTATGGCAATTTTTGAGAATTTTTCATTAATATTTTCTTTTTTACAAAATACTTAAATATACTAAATTTTAATTCAAAACTGCATTATTATATAATTTATTTATATATTATATTTTATTTTATTTTTATTTTAATTTGAAATTAGATAAATTTTACATAAAATAATACAATTTATACCGATTTATCCAATTTCACATTGAAATTGGAAATAAAATATTTTCATATATTTAAACATTTTTACTAGAAACCCGCTCTTGCGACATGTCCATCGGGTTAAAATTTAAATTATTATTTTTCCCACTACTTGATTGGAATTAACTAAAAGGGATTCCATAATTGAAATCATAGTTATTTTTAATTTCAAATTTGTTAAAAATTGTTTTTTACCAAAAAAGTTGTAAATTTGATTAAAATTAAATATATATATATATATTAAGAGAAAAGAGAGCTTAAAAGTACTAAAAAATAAACATAAGACTAGAAAAGTCTTATAAAATTATAAAAAAACAATGTATAACCATATTTCTACCTTATCCCCCATTTTAAATAATTTGAAACATTATTGGGACAACATGAAATATCAAAAATGTGGGTGGAATTTTCTCTTTAAATATTTACAAGAGTGACCCACCACCTCTATTTTATTGAGGTCTCTTCTCCTCCCACTTCCTCACACCTATCAAGCCTTTGGTATCAATAAATATGTGCCAAAATATATTCTAAACATCCATAACATATTCTTATAAGGCTATATGTGTGATTAAATCCATCAAAGGAATCCTTTTGGTTCAAACCAATATGAGTTACCCATTAAAAGATAATTCATTGCAATAATCAATTTTATTTAATTTACATCTCCACCACCTCAAATCCTCTTATTCAATTCCCATATTTAATCAAACATATCTAAAATATACTGTGATAATTTTTATATTTAGGGTTTAACAAACACTTATACACAATTCTATTGAATATGTAATGAACTTACCATTTGTTTTTGACGAACTACGGCATCATAGAACACATTTTTTTTTATTTTCAATTGGACACATTTCATTATAGGAAAGTAAGATAGAAACTCTATTTTAATATAATACATAATATATTTAATATTTATTTATGCTTTTATAATTATAAAATAGACATACCTTTATTCTTTTTATATTTTTGATATACGATAACTTCATTTGTAGATGTGGGGACTACCATCTTCTCAAAAGTGACGAGATTCGTTCACATATTACACAGGATGTATTAATTGTTTTTTAGTAAAAAATAATGATATAAATTACATAGTAATTGTAATTTAATGATATTTTGTATATGTATATATATTTCAATTATTTTCTTTCTTTTAACATGAAAAGAAAATAAAAATAACGTTATTCAAAATGTACAGCCTACCGTCTCCCTAAACGGTATATTTCGTTTAACATTAATGATAATTATAATTACTAATATATTGAAAATATAAAACATTTAAATAATTTTTTAAAATATTTCACTAATTAAATCATGTTCTATGTAACAATATTTAGGATAATAAGTCAAAACACGTATGATTAATGAAGATAATATCACTCAAAGCGTGACATTAACATGGAGTTAATATTAAATGGGTAATAGAAATTCATAATTAAATTATATATGGTATTAAATATAATAATATGGTTCTGTGATAGATTTATAATTACTATACATGAGTTTTTAATATGTACAATGAGAGTCAAGACATAAGGCAAGGGAACTCCATCTCACATTTTATTACCCTGAGATAAATTTATTATTTCGTACCTACTATTATTCTATGGTGTATACACTATATATTGAAATTTTAAATCAAAAATAGAATTATTTTCATTATATTTAAAACATGGTGTAGTTTTATTTTCATATAAGTTGATTATGATTCCATGTTACCAAGTGGTAAGAGTTTATTGTTACAATATCTTCATTTATCCGGATTTCTTATGATTATGCTTCAACTGATGACATATCATGATCCATATATCAAGAAAAATATTTAACTATCTTAACCTATGATTATTCAATATATAATGGGGTATTAATACTATATTCACTATTTTTTATGTATGTTAATTAAAAAAATAAATTTAGTAAAAATATGATTGTATTTATCTCTTGAGTCAGAAATCCATTTTATTTAAGAAATGTTTTATTTTTTTTTTCAAAATATATTCGAAGATCATTTAATGTATATAGTATTTATAAAATGTTTTATGGTTTTTAATTATTCATTTACATGTTTTAAAAAAATAAATGAAAATTGTTTTCAACCATGTTTTATGCTTTAAAAAGAAATTTCAATGCAGAAATTATATTTTCCTCAAGATGTGTTTTTAAAATATATTTCAATATTATTTCAAATATAAGATAAAATACTTTGGTTTTACTCATGCCTTTATGAAGAAATGATTCAATGTTTATATTCATATTCATTCTCTAAATGGTTTTTTTATCAAAGGCATGATGTTTTTGAATCTTTATTTCTCTTTCACGGGTCATATTCTTTTGAAACCAATTTTTTCATAGGTATTATTTTTAAAAAATGACTATGAAACACATATATGTTTCTATTGTTCGTGATATCATTGTATGTTTATTGAACTATTTCTTTTCATGATTTATGATATTTTTTCTAATGATCATTTTGCACATGTATGTATGCTTTACATTGAAATTGGTGGGACTTATATCTCCCTCTAATGAAATGGGTAATTATTTATATCTCTTGAGATGTTCATGGATTTAATGGGAGTGAGATTAGTATATTAAAGGACTAGGTCTGCAATGATTGTATTGGGAGTGAACCTTGACTACAAAGATGCCAATGAGATTTATGTATGACTACCAAATGGTATGGACAGTGAACCTATAATACATATATGGTTTGGAAGTTATTTCATGACAACAATAGAACAAATTTAATATGATATTGTATATTCCACTCATTAAATTTCAAATTCCTATGTTTTCTATTCAC
Source organism: Viscum album (assembly GCA_963277665.1). NCBI lineage: Eukaryota > Viridiplantae > Streptophyta > Magnoliopsida > Santalales > Viscaceae > Viscum > Viscum album. The sequence goes on from OY728134.1 coordinate 427,584,248, forward strand.
GCCTTTTTATACTGATTCAATAATGATTAATGTCATACTAACTAAAAATTTCTTTTCCATGATTCATATTTATAATCTTTTATATGAAGGGTATGATCTAATATTATTATGATAATAATTACATACCCCTATGCGTATGTTACACTAATATATATATATTTATTTATCTTTACTAAGAATTCAAGATCACCCCATTAATATAATTCATTTTCACAATTATGATGAAATATATTAGTTTAAGTACTAATGGGGAGATCATTGAGGGAAAAATTGGGGATCTTTCATCTGGTTAGTAGATTTTGTTCCATGTATTGAATGACGCTTAACTGTTCTGGTCCATGGGAATGTGTTGTTGTGATATGCTAAATATTCATAAAAAATAATTTATTATCCATGTATTTTTATCCTAGGTAGCTATGCTTTGAGGATTATTTTTTAAAATGGAATATATGTCTTTTATGATGATATCTTAATAAATAAGTAAATGTTGGGATGAGTTAGGTCATAGATATTTTGGTTTCCCAATCTAGAATTTCATAATTTATTGACAGGATAATTAGTTCATAATTAAGATGATATTGATTGGGTTTAGGATCTAGTATGATCATAAATACCTTGTAGAGGCTTCATTAATAACATCATGATCGGTACAATCGTTAAAAAGTGGATATAATTTTGTGGTCAACAAGGAGATTTTACCTATCTGGGATGATAGTTACATATTTCCCTTTTATAAATGGAATTCAAAAATGAAATGGTTCTTATTAGTGTGTATTCCTTGTATCCATAGATTTTGTGGCTTCAATGGAGGTGATAATAGTATGACACCCAAATATAGAAATTGTTTGAATTGGTATTTTTCTATAAATAATAGGGTATGAACAGTTCTATAGTATGAGGGTTTGAATAGCGGTTCACCCTAGTTGATGATTTTGAAGATTAATTTCCAACGTATTATTCATTTAAGAATATTTTCCATAGTGAGATCTTAGGGATTGTGAGTTACCATAGTTTGGGAATTGGGAAACTATTTACCCAATAATGATTGTTGTGTGATAGTTATTCCATAGTAATAAAATTCGATGATGTTCTTCTCCTAAGGAAGTCCATGAGAAACATTTTTTCCAATTGAATATCCTACAGGGATGTGAAATCCATTGAAATATACTCAATAATGTCTCACTATTTGAATGGAAAAGGGAAAAGTTTTACACATGTGAAAAAATTTATGTTAATTGTTTCTCTGGTGGGATATCATGATCATATTTAAATAATTGTAAATAGATATAGGAAAATAGTCTAAAGACCGAGATTCCATGAGAAAAATCTCACCCATGTATATGATTTGAATGGATGATCTTTCACTCTATTGTGATGAGTAAATATACTATGTGGTCTATTTTAATGGTTGTATCCTATATATTAACCAATTTCAATTTTTGGAAAAATACCTTAGTGTTTTAATTACATCAGCTACCAAATGGTTGTGTCTGAATCTATGGGAGGATTCTCTAAATGTTACTCACTCTATGAGTATTGGTTAATCTCCATAATATGTTATGAGTAGATTCAGTATAATAATTATAATATGTTGTTATGTGGGAATAAAACAGTTATGTGTGGAAATTGGTTTCCATTAGAGAAATAGTTGATATAGTCTGGGTAAAAAAAGAGGACCCTATTATTAATGATCATAGTATGCATAGATTATATTGGGTTTAGTGACATGGTCACATTACTAGGGTCCTATAGAAAATTTTATATCTTCTCCTTAGTGACTAATTTATTTCTCAAAAATAATATTCTATCCCCCAAAGAGAGAACCATTATATTCCATAACATTAATTATGATCATATATAACTAAAAATGATTTTATTTTGATGTAAAATATCTATTACATGACAAATGGATGAGGTGTAGGTTGGTGGGTCATATAAGTTGATTAAATATTTATATAACTCATGATTGGAAATATATTCTTTTTTATAATCAAAGGGACCAAATTTGAAATAAATAATGTTTATTATCCAAAATTTGATTTTACCTACAAGAAGATGAGATATTTCTATATCTTCGCACTCTAAATTAACTATCATTATTCATACTTATTTACCTAGAAAAATATAAAAGTATCCCTATTGATATAACTCCCATAAAACCTCTGTAGGGAATTTGTTTCTTGCGGAGACCATATTGGTGAGGTGTGATGGTGAGGTCACCATGATACTAGGGTCTTAAAGGGGTGTACTGTATGTTTCACCTTTGAGAGGAAACATAGTGGCATGTATTGGTGATATTTCTTTGGAAAGAAAATATGGGAAAGAGTTGTATTAGTGGAAACTTTGGGGAATGGGTGTGATTGTTGAAATTAGATAGTGGTTTATGTGTGATATCAATAGTGTGTATTACTTTAAAAATTTAATGCTTCACAAAAATTTATATTCCCCCATCTCAAATTATCCTTTTTGTACTGAAATATTTGGTTTCATCATATTTATGAGCTTTGAAATAAAATCAATGTATAAACTATAATAAAATTAATAAAGTTTCATTAACAAAGATGATGCAACCTAAATCAAGTAATGTTCAAAAATTTAGTGAAGTGTTATAATGTTTTCTTTATAAAATGTCATCTTCAGAGTGATTATATTGATGAATTCGTGGAATTAAATTATTATTTCTTGAAAAAATGTCATCATTAAATATTAATAATCTTGATTAATTGTAAAATCATTGAACATGAGAAATAAAATCCCAAAACCAAAATCTTTTCATTACTATTAATTACAAAGGAATTTTTTTTAATTTAAAAATTTGACAAGAGACTACTAATGTGGATTCACAATACCTATTCCATCATGAAATATTAATTATTGATGAATGGAATTTATATCATACTATTATGTGATCCACTGTATAGTGTTAGATAATATATATGATCCTTTGATAGGATAATTTATTTACGATATTTGTCTTTAGAGTGATTGTGAAAAAACTAGATGAAAAATAGTTTCCTTGATCTTGTATACCAATTAATGGTTATCATGATGTACATATCCATATGGAATTTTAATTATGCAATAAACCATCACACTAAATTCATCACTAATCTATTTATTCATTGGTGTATTAATAGTAAAAAATTACACAAACCACATGAACTGGTGGAAAAAATTCTCTTCGAAATTTTAAATATTGAAAAGTAACTAATCTAGTATACATGTAAAATGAATTTTATAATCCTAAATTTATTATTGATACTATGGAGTGATTTTAAACACTGAATGTGGAATGGTTAGTTTATTTATTAGAGATATTTGAATGGAAATTATTCTACCCCTAAAAAACCAAACCATATTATTGGTTTTTTGATACCATATAGATAAATAAAAACTAATGTATTAAATGTTCATGTCCTTCTTAGTGTAGTAGTGGATCCAAAAACAATTATTTTACTGTTCACAATGATCATCATCTGTCAACATGGGTAATATGGCCAAGTCAAAATAAGGATCAGACTAAAATTTTAACAAACACATGTATATGTTTAATAGTTTTGGTTTAATAAAATCTTATATTTAGTATTTTAGGTTTATTTTCTTATCCACATTAACAGATGTACATTTAGAACCAATAGTGTTGATAGGATCGTTCTTGATGGCCATAGTAAATATTTATTATGATTTGGGGAAATAGTACATTAGCTTGTGATCTTATTTGAATTGTAGCATAATATAATTTTTTATGGATGAGTATCAGCACACCATAGTGTATGCACTTTATGGAACACACTATTGGATACTCAATTCACCAATTAAACCTATCTTCTTGATATAATGAGTTCTCAAGAAATGAGTAAAAATTAAAATAATCTATTTATTCTCATAGGGGAAAATTATGAAGTCTATTTTAAGTCATATGTCACCCTTACCAACATGATATTATGTGTTTTTAATATATCAATTAACACCAAATCATTTACTATATTGCATCAGGATGGATTACTAAAATAATGGGTCTACGGAAGGACTATTTTTGGAAATATATTCTGATTGTATTTTCTGTTGTAACATCAAATGCATCTAGAGGTGGGATTGTATTATATTCATATAGTGTCTCGTGAATTGATCCCTAGGATAAAACATGAAATTTTTAGAATTTTGGACACATATAGATGATACAACACCATTTAAAATTTTCCCTATATGATTATATTCACATTATATATATTGAATATGCTATGTTATTGGTAAAAAATTACATTGGAGTTTTTCTTTGGGGAGTTTCCCTATATAAACATGGTACACTAATGAATAATAGTGGGAATTAGAAGGTGACCAAGAAATGTGATGACGTTTTTGTGATAAATTTCACAAAAAATGAATTAGATACTCAATTATCAAAATAATATATCATTTTTATAAATCTTCCAATGTAGAACGTCCATATTGATTTCCTAAGGAATTAGTAACCATAGATTCCCATATAATATTCACCATATAGACTCTTCATATAGAACCTATTTCTTTACAAGATCTAAAAATAACTCTTTTTTGTTGTTGTTGTTGAACAACTAGAAAATTTTTATTAGTTTAATTTTTATTTAATAAATCTCTAATTAAAATTTCATAATAACTCATAAAGATATGATGCATTCATTAAGAATATAATTCATGAGAGGGAATGGGATAATGTCCATTCCATATTAAAACCATCCCATTTTACTATCACATGGAGAAAAGTGGTTCTTCTTGATTAACCATTCAAGGAACTAAGAATTTTTGGATTATACTATAGTGACTTTCAACCAGTTATTCATAAGATCCATGAATTTTAGAAACACATGGATTTTCAAAATATAGTTAACTTCCTCATCAAAAACATGCTAAACTATTAAAAATACATTATGTAAGACACATTGTAAATAAAAGAAATAATGTTTCGGAGCAACACCTTTTTGACATAGTGGAAAACATTTATAAATATTTTGATAGATTCAAGGATGATTTTTTTAAAATTTTAAGGATATTTTTATTTTAAATTACCACTAAATATGTCAATATGTGATGAAAATAATAAATTACATAATTTATTGAATAAGATTATAAAGATACTAATAATGTTGATTTTCAACATGTGCAGATATAAAATTGTTATGAAGCCTATTATTTTTTATTTATATACTTTATATTCTTATCTGATCAACTTTTATTGAAGCTTCTATATTCATTTCTATATATTTATACCAAGGTTTATAGATATTACTCTTCCATTTTTTTCATTAATGGGAAAATAATTTTTCTATTTTCTATCATTCTCTCATACAATATTTTATATTTATTATCATTTGATAATAATTTATAAAATATAAATTTGGAATTACAATGATTTTACACATCAACATTGTCATTGAATTTCAATGGAGAGAGTCCATATTTGTGAAATAGTATGTGGGTTTGAAAGATTTACTCATAGGAAAGGATAACATGTATCAATAATCACAGTGTCTTCATCATAAACTAATATTTTTTCCATTAATATGGGACTTATATACTTAAATTAAAAGAAAATATATGAATTTAGACTTTTATTGATCACTATAACTCTATAGTTGGTCAGATTTTATATGAACGACGTCGTAATAGTGTTGTCTCATTGATTGGTAATGAATTGTTCCATCATTTAAATAATATATTTCATCCATTTTAATATATGTGAGATACTATTAAGGGTGAATAATAGATGGTAATTTTAGTACCTACATCCCTAGGACATTATAGGTACTCAATTTGGTATGAATAAAAATTATTCAGTGAGATAAGGATCATATTTTAGGGAATTTTGGAATAAAATCCCAATGATAAAGACTATTTTAGAACCTTGAGTCAAGTCCTCAAAACATTGGCTTGGGTATCAAAATTTATAAATTACAATAATTATCAAGAAAATTCATAGGACAAGGGTCTTATAATATGTATCTTTTCTTTTATAGCTATAATTTTTTAAATTTAATAGAATTTATGTACTCTTCTTTTAGATTCTTTAATTTTTTTTCATATGTCACATTGGTTAAACTGAGAAAATTAAAACTCATAAATTTTATTCGTAACAGATTATATGAAATAATCTTAAAATTTTTATTCCATTTCATTAATGGGGGTATTTAATTCCATGAAAACTAGTTTAAATTTTTTGGTTTTAAGGTTTTACATATTTGAACATATATTTATATTGTTTTAGGACACATAACTTTGAAAATGAAAATCGATGGAGTCTTCATGAAACACCCAGATAATCCAATATTAAATGTTTGCGGATAATAAAATCATGAGTATAGAAAAAATGATTAAAGTTATATCTATAATATATAATTAATGTTGAGAAAATTATTAGTGATTATTAACTCTAAAAAACCCCGACCACATGTCATTATTTTTTAAGGGCATACATATTTTACAGAAAAAGTAGGATGTAGATAATCTAAAATTAAAGGGAAAACATAAATTAAATGGATAACCTAGATATTTTTGATTTCATCATTAATTATGCATCAAGTTTATATAAATGAATCTTAGAATATTAGGTCATACACATTAATTATACGTGTTTGGGACCATAATAGTGATCATTGAAAGAAAGCCACACATCTACAATAAAAATGAGTTTTATGCATTTGTTTTTTTAACATAAAGTTTATCAGGAAATTTGAATTATTATGTTGGGAATTTTATAAACCATAATAGAATAAATTTTTATCATGGATTCTAACATGAGACACATATGGAAGTTATGGATGTTAAAAATATTTTTATTATATTTTTCATTTCAATGGTGCCAAAAAAAATATTACATGATCCTTCGATTATAATAAATATTTCAATAAATGAAGCATCCAATGATAGTTCCACTAATTATAATTTCATATTATACATGTCTTTTTCTATCAAAAACAGTTGTTATAGATAACATGAATATTTTATATAGTTCCAATAAATATAAGAATAATACTAGATTATGGGGAAAAGAATAACCAAGAAGGTTTTTTGTAACATAATAGTTGTTCGAAATTATAATTAAAAAAAATTCGGAATGACTGTTATAAAATGAATAATATGAAATTTTTTATTAACTATAGTGTATAATACGAGTATATATGAAATTTCTATATTGATGTGGTGAGCCTTATGGTATTCATGTCTTTATCATTATCATCAAACCATTTTACATACCTTAAGTGAGAGAAATTTACCATGTGGGGACTCACCTTGTTCTTGAAAAATAATTTATAGGTTTTAGTATGACATTATATTCTTGTTTATAGAATATTATAGCCCTTCCATTTTGATTGAATATAAAATTATATTTAATGTCAAACTCATTGACCAAAAGGGCAGTAAAACATGTATTGGAGTAGTGAGGATGAAAACAATGTTAACGAGGATACTATTGTTAATTCAAAAAAACCTATAATGGAGTGAAAACGTTTAAAAATAATATTTCATTGACCAAAGATATAGATATTGGAAATATTAAGGGATATTAATGACCAATAGTACCATAAAACAATTCAGAATAGGAGGTGAGGATGTATTAAATCAGAACTTATGGAATTTAGATCTATAGAGGTAGTAAGGAACATGTACAGAAGTGATGAATTCTAGCAAAATTCAAATTATGGGTTTAACTAAAATATAGTGAAGGTAATACAAACATTAAAGTAATTTTAAATCATGATGAAGATACCATCGAATAGATGGGTTGAATGTTGTGTCACTAGTGATCCATAATAGTGATTGGTTTCATTTTTAGTTAAATATGATCATTAGTGATAACATGGATTGTTTATATAGTTAAAATAAACAACATATCAGAAATATTATTTTTAGGTTATGGATGATAAAAATAGTATGGATGAGGCATTATAGATATGATCCATCTATATTGATTTTGTTTAGATCCTTCAAAATCATGTTGACGAGAATGGTATATTATTGTTTGGTCCCAAATATATGATTGATATTTAAATACATATAAAAAATAGATATAATAATTCCCCATGTAGTTCTTATATTATATGTGAAACTCTATAAACAAAGATATAATATTGAAAACTGGATATTTTGGACATCGTAGAGTCTAGAAACCCAAATTCATTAAAATATATTTAATTTTTGGTAAAATATATAAGAGTTCCCAAAGGATATAACAATTTAGTAGTATCTGGAGACAATATAAATATATATGTTATAGTTTTAATCATAAGATACAATAAGAATATATTTTTAGAAAATGACTATCCTTTCCATGATATCCTTGAAAATTACACATAGTCTACATTTATGACTCTTTGGGAATTGATTAAAAAATAGTGTGAATGAATATTCCCATTATGTTTTAGCATAAAATATAACATCTCCAAACATAAAAATTATATAATCTATATTGAAGTAATGAAAATGAATCCACAATAAAATTATATAGAAAAACATTTATTTCCATGATATGGAATTAAAACATGGACATCAATAACACTGATCTCTGATTGATGGAATTCATAATTTTTAGAAGTCAAAAACATTTTTTCTAGGACTTGTATCATGATAATTTAATTTTTATTGTGACCAAAATCATGATATAATACTCTCAATGATTTTTTATATAAAAATATCATGTTAATTGAATTTATACGTAATAAAAAAACATATTTCTTTCTAACTAGACATATAGAGGCATCAAGGGGTAAATAATGTCAATACCAACACATGACTTTTTAATACCAATTAATTCTCTATTAGAGTCAAAAATATATTTCATTCCATTATGTAAAGATAATATTTTCAAAATTATACTTTCCTAACTATATATTTAATAATACATACATCAAATACTTTACCAATCAATAGAATAATTTGAATGTTATAAAAAATTAACTTAATCATCTTGGAGGTGGTAGTGTAAAATTAATGTAACATGTACTACTCATATTAGAAAAAATATATTGGAGATTATTCATTTACAGTTCTAGGATATGAAGGAAATAATGTAGTTGGGTTAAAAACTTTTAAAAGGTATATGACCAATGCAATGTTAGTAAAAATCATTCATCATTATTCAATAAGAGTGTGAATATTTCAAAGAATATACCATAAGAGTGTTTATCAGGGTGAAAATTCTATGTTCCAATCATCATGAGTTATGGTGATAAATGATTAAAAACAAAAAAACACATTTATAGGAAATTACCCCATATGGAATGTGTACCAAAGCTACGTCCACATGTTTGTAACTAGAAAGAGATATATTTTCTAGGAATTTGCATACAGATATAATTTACTAAAAAATATGTGGATTTACCACCATAGAATAGGTGGTTCATGAATCAAAGTAATATGTTAGGAGGATAAAAATATAGACTTATAATTTCCTTAGATTCATTTTTTGTCCTATTAAAAGTTATATGTTAAAATTTATACACCACACCAACTTGAATACCTAAGAATGAATATTGATATTGAAAACCACAGTAATATAATTGGTAATAATTTGATCTATTCCAATTGAATGTGATGGAATAATATTGATCTTTATACATTAATACATGTAATTAGTGAGAGAAAATATATAATGAAAATTATATATGCTTATAATTGAAATTTGTTGCATTGTATAAAATATGCAACAAATAGAAGAATTAGAGACATTGAACCATTACATATTATTATAAAATCCATGAAAATACATTGTAATCCCATATAATAAAATAAATATCTTAACAAATTTATTTTAATCATTACTCATATTTATTTTTACTCATGCTCATTATAAATAATCATTCTCTACATGAATTATCTTGATTACCGACATCATTTATTTATACTTAAGGAAATTTAAACTAGTTTCATGATAAAATTATTATTATTATTTTTTGATAAAATGTTAATTATATAATATTCATAAAGTATACCTATAAATTTTTATTATTGTAATTTATGATGTTTTATATCCCTTTATTATGTCTTTTATTCCTTATTTTTTAAGGTCATATCAATAATAAGCATGATTCAGTGATTCTTGATTATTGGAGTGTGTTTTCTTATTAAATGAATTAAATATTATCATTAAATCTAAAGAAATAAAATCTATATTGAAATTTATATATTATTATAAAATTAATTATTTTAAAAATAAATTCCTGACAATATTTTAAATTTTTCAGATCATGTAGGTGGTTACACTGACAAAAATTTTAACATTCCGAAATTTAAAGAATGATTATGAGGTGGTTTCGTAGTATTATAATTCTACGATGATATAAATGACAATGTTATGTTTTTATTAGTGTGATACATATTAATAATGAGAAATTATAATATGTCACAACATATATGAAAATACTAAAAAATTAAATTAAATTGTTCGCCATATAGTACTATTAATTTGAAATAAATAAATTAATGATCATCATTTTGATATAAGGACATTCCATAGATCACTAATATTTCATTTTATATTATAAATTATATTATAATAACATATTTATCTTATAGAAATATGATTATTTCTATGAAAATATGGAATTTATGGGAGATGAGACACATTAAGTCATGATGGTGGTAGTCAACACAACACACACACAAACGATATTATATTTCTTAAATAACGTGATATATGAAGTAATAATGATAATAAACATAAAATTGTAACACTAAAAATATATAAATTAATGTAATTTAATTATATTAGTCTTTATATCATAAATTGGAATGATTGTAATTATGTTCAAGGACAAGTAGTTGTTAATAATCATGTTAGGGACTCAGATTTTCCATTGAAATCTACGTAGAATTTGATGGAAATTGGTGAAATGTGAATGTCCTAAATAAAACAAATGTGGTATATGGTTGTAGGATGACCCAAATGGGGGTTTTTTAGTTAAAATTTTAACTCGAGTTTGGACTTGAAGTGGTTATGATGTTATGATTTTATAAGTGAAAAGATTGGTATTTTCAGAAGTAAACCTTACATATTAACTAATATATGGATACTATTCAAATTTGATATTCTATAATATGAAAAAATTGTTTAAGAAAGTGTGTTTTTTTCAAAAATATATTTATCAACTCATTTTTTCGTAATAGTTTAGTCACTAACAATTTTTTTCCAGTTACTTTTACCCGTATTTACATTTAACATGGTATATAATTTCTAAAAATGGTAATAATTTTAAATGAAAATTATTATGAATGTAATTTTACAAAATTTTATACCTTCAATTTGAAATTATTGAATTATTTAAAAATATAAAATTTAAATATGAGTGAAAATTTAATATCAAAATAAATATCTCTAATCGTGTTAGATTTCATTCATTAAAGTAATAACATTTTTATGCATTAAATTTTTTTATAAAATTTATGATAATTTTGGACTATAGTTTTAATGATGTAAATTATTAAATAATTAATTAAATACAATAGTTGGGGATTTTATGTCAAGAAAAAATTAATATCCCATGGAAATCCTTGATTCAACCAAAAGACAAAAAATAGTTTCAAGCTAAAGAAATATATTAATTATTTCTAAAAATGTTCTATAGAGATATATTATGTTTCAATAATATTATAATTATATAATGTAATAATTCTGTTCGTATGTTTTTAATTAAAAGGTTTTATAATAAAATATTTATTTCTTATATAGTGGAAAAGTAATTCAAATTACATGTCTCATGAAAATTTTAATTTTCGACTAAAAATCATATTTTTAGGAAAACCCATAGAATTGATAATACAATATTTTCAACCTGAGCGCTAGTGAAATAAAATTAGTTTTTTAATATCAAATTCATATATTAATTTATAAATTAAAATTCATCATTAATGGTGGCATTGTGTGGAAGTTCATGATAAGTAATTTGATATCTATATCTGAGTATCGGGAGTTACATTTTACACCCTTAAATAATGTCATCCACAAAAATAAGATATATATATTCTGTAGAATAAAATTGGTTACTCCATACACATAGCTTCTCTAGTTCTCTTTATTTAAAAAACAATATTATGAACTCATTAAAGGAATTTCACTAAATAAGTTACCCAATTCCACAATGCCTGCTCTATAGGGCTAGGAATATAGAAATTATCCTCTTTACAGGAAAATTTAAGGTCAAAATATATTACACTATATGTGATGACATGAAATTAATCTAATATTTTTTTCCTAAGTAATAAAACTTTGAAATTTTTTTGTACATTATAATATATGGGTGACATAACCATTTACTAAGAAATATTAAATATTCATTCTATTATTTTTAAAGATACATTTCAATTAATTCTTAGAATCCACTTTTAACAACTCATTTAACACTATTGTATAGTGAATCATTAAATAATACATGATCTGAAAAATGAAATCCCATTTATTTAAATTGATTATTAGAATATATATTTTATCATATTTTAGATTCTATAATGTGATCCTAAATCTTCTATACATGAACAGTTTTTTCCATCACAGTATCTCGATAACAAAAACTATTTAATTATTATTCTCAAACATGTAGTACAATGAAACCTATTTCTATTAAAAAATTAATTTTTTTGTATTCATGTTTAATTGTTTACTTTTGTTATATTTACATTCAAGAAATGGAAGATATTTTTCAAAAATACATTGGATGTTAAGAAAGCATGATCCCAACCTGTCAGCTATATAATGGAATGTATTTTCAAACTACCAATCACTATTTTGATTATAGTATATTGAAAAATGTATCTCACTATTGTGATACCTTTGATAAATATTTTTTAATTTAGATGTGATAGTGGGATAATTACCAGATAAAATTCATATAGTTTCATAATAAACCCCTTCTAAATATTTTTATCATAGGTAAGAGAAAGATACTAAATTAGTATATCTTTAGTTATTTATAGGTATTTATTATTATTATTATTATTACCATTGATGATCCTTATATATTATTTCATGATTTTTTGGGATTAATGTGATTATTTAGATTGTAAAATTATCTCATATCAATATAGATATTGGAATAGGTTTCACAAAACCCTATGAATGTCGGTCTAAATGAATTAACTACTGTCATACTATTTATCAAGACTCATAATCTATAATTTCCCACAACATACCATCTAACAAAAAAATTCAATTAAAATACTATACTTATTTATTCATTGAGATTGTAGAGATAAATTAATTCCATGTGCATCTACTAGTAGTTCAATTTTCAAAAATGGTTTGGATAAAACATATAAACCCATTCCAAACATCATCACTCCATGTTTATTATTTAATTATTGAATTATACCATCAATCATAGATTTAATATCCCTTTACTGGCTCTCTTCATCATTCTCGAGAAAATATTTTCTCCTCTAATTTTACATTTTATTTTCATAAACTTTTAAGGGAATGTGAGATCCGTTAGAGCTAACTAGATCAAAGAGAAAAAGAAATTATAGAATTATTAAAGAAAAGATTATGTCAGTTGGAATAAATCTCCCTAAATATTTACTATGGAAGATAATTTACCTGAATATCAGGATCGTCCTTAAATATTTTTTCATAATCAAATGCAATATTGTCCCATTATTTCTTGTATTCAACATTTTTAATCTTCCCAATGTTCAAGACTCTAATCAATATGCGGTCTTACATAGAAATCCAATCACATTACTCCATGGTAATGTCCACTATGAGTAATATTCACATCATTTAATCAACATCTTCAATCATCACCTTATTCATTAGAACATCCTAGACCATTTATTCACTTGATTACATTAGGAGTTCTCGATTAAGATCTAGAGCTGCGATATCCTAGTGCAGAGGTCCTTTGGGAGTCCATGCCTCTCACTATGGTGGAACAGGTTCTGCAACCTCCATTAACATTCATGAATCCTCTAGATGTCGTATAATCTCCCCATGCTGATGCTATATATTCTCATCTGCATCTCATTGAGTAGTCTCCAAAACATTTGAGGTATCCTCATCCTATGTAACCTCTTCATCGTGCTCTTGGGACCCAGTGTATCCAAATTTTTGATCCTCCTTGAAAATATCCAATATTTGGGGCTCATGGTCCTTTAATTTAACCCATTTTGGCTCACCAAGTCACAATTTTCATATATAGATATGATTAGTCTTTTCAACCATTTTATTTCCCCTTCTCAATGACCATAAAACTCCTTGAGTCCTTGTTTTCATTACTTCCATTCTTCCTCATTGGGCTTTTCAGGCCATTAACATACCATCCTATTATATTGGAATATGAGTTTTTTTCCATCAGAATGTTATTTTGAGGGATAATTGTTGTTTCATTCAAACCTTAAGTTGGAAATCAAGAAATAAAAGCCATTGATAAAATTGAGATAAGCCCAATACTATCTCGGATAAGAACTTTGTTTGTTATTAATCTGACTGAATGCACCCTGCCTTGGAACCTCCCACTACATACCATCCTTATAGATACCAATGATTGTTTATTGAATCACACCTTAATAGATGTTACTATACCCTACAATAAAAACCATAGAATAGGTGCAAATTGTTTTAACACAACACCCTTAGAATTTAATGATTTGTATTTAATTGAACCCACAAGAGCTTGTTCATTAGGTTTGTCCATAACAAGATTAACAACCACCATTGCACTAGCCTACGAATTATTTGTAACCAAAGTGTCACCAGGGAGTCATACCAGATCTCATCAAACTTTTTTTTAAATTTTAGTCTTGCTCAGATCAGGAGGTAACACATTATCCTTCTTTTGCTTCACTTCCTCAACCAAACTCATAGTACCAGCCACCTTTCCATAACATCAAACAGATCCTCTGTCGACCTCAATTGAACCATTACAGTCCACATAAATGAGATTTCTATAGGATGTAAGAGGAACAACAAGGCCCCAAATTTCTTTAACAAACAATATAGAGCTTGGTTTCATCATTATTCACCAGAAAACCAACACATTATGCCCCTGTTTTTGCATGATGAATATAACTCACACCGCGATTCAAAAATGACCAACTTCTTTTATCAGAATTATTCACCGATAATAATCTAGAAGGATACAATGGGTGACTTAGACACATCTACTTCATCACATTCCCTCAGTAACATAATATGACACATCTCTCGAGTCCTACTATCTGACCATAGGTAATAATATAAACATTACATAGCATATAAATTATCAAGTGAATTTGAAATAGGATTAAGAGTTTGGGAAATCTTACATAGATCTCCATTGATGGTGAATCTCACTTTATAGAAAGATTATGTGACCATTTGATGATAATCAAGTGTGATCCTTCACAAGTTCAAGGCATGCTCTTCAAGGAAAGTATCATATCATCTTTAGAGACAAACCTAGTTATGATATATTTGGAATCGAGAATCCCTACAATCGCTCACTCCTATAGACCCCATGATTAAAAAAATAATATATTTGTTTTTTTTTCATCGAAGGTAGGAGGTGATTAAATTGTAAAATCAAGGCCATAGACAATAAATAATATAAATCATTGAATTATGAGGTTGAGATCGGCAGTTGCAGGGAACTGTTGAACCATTCTAGGGATTTCAGAATGATTGAAATATGAGGGAAAGAGGTTATGAAATCAGGGTTCAAGAAATGGAATAATGACATATGTTGAACTCTAGAAAGTGGAGACTACGTTCCATCCCCCACCAAGGGGGAGGGGCCAATGTAGAAATCCTCACTACCTAGGGTATGGAAGCTAGAGGCGTTGACCAAGGTGTGAGTCTCCCACTAAGGATTCATTTTCATTTCATTTTTATTATTTTATGGAAATTTTTAAAAAAAATAATTACTGATCTCCATTTCTAGAAATAACAATATACATCATTATCATATATATATATATATAAAGTATTCATATTAATACACATCTTGTTCAAAAATACAAGGTCAGTAATATTTAATGTGTCGTCCAACTTGTTTTCCATCAAAGGGTTGTAGTTTGTCAATTAATCATTTTCCATGAGTTTTTCTAACCATTTTTTCTCTAATAATGAGCTCATATAGAAACATGATATACATCAAAATATTGTCTTATATATATATATATCAACATTCAGAATAAATGTATTGCATCAATATTTTCTGTGAATATATTATGACTTACAAAGCAAGGTCATGAGTTAGAACCTTATATTCATTTATTTTCAACTTCCTTTGGGCATATAAAATGTAAAAACCTGATATTTTAAAAGGAAAATTAACTCTAATAGAATGACTGATATTAAATACCAAGAACATAAGTGAATATAAAATAAAGGGAAATTATCATATAATAAATTTAAAATAAATTAAATATCATAAATAGATCATAATACAGACAACATAAGGTTTAAAAGAAACATGGTACTCTATTAAAAAAATATTTAAAAATTTCTATTTTATCTGTAGAAAAAATTATGAGGTTTTGAATTTATATAAATAAATTATATTAAATATACTATTTATAGAGATAAATTTTTTATATTTTTTTATTAAAGAATGTAAGAATCCTTTGAAAGTAAAAGAGTTTTTTTCGAAAAAAAAATCTATTTCATCAATGCTATTAGTTTCACATTTCAAACATTTCATAAAAAAATTTAACAAAATTTACAAAATTTAATTAATAATTTGAAATATTGTTTAATATAATAATATCAAAATTATCTTATGTTTAATTTTTTATCTGTCTGAAATGATTCATTTTTTATTAATAGTGAAAAAATAAAAAAATTTAATTGAAAACCCCTTATTTATTTAAATTATTTATATAGTTAAATTATATTTTTAATTTTTTTAATGATTAATTATTTCAATTAAAAAATAATTAAAATAATATTGGGAATTTTATTCTTTTTCAAATTTAAATGTTATGTAAAAATTTTATAATCTTTTAAACGTTTTATCATTGAAATATCTATTTCTCATTATATCATTGAGATTAATTGTTATTTAAAATTTTAAATATCTATAAATTTTATCATAGAAAATGGAATAAATATTTTGAATCAAATTTTTTTCCAAATATGGTCAATATAATTTTTAATCAAAATTAATAGTGAAACACCTAAAAAATATTTATAGATGTTAAGGTAAAAATGGATTTAATGAGATGGTAAAAAAATAATAAAAAGCGTTAAAATGTCCCTCTAAATGGTAGAACACCCAATTGTGGGCCATATTTCATCCTTATCCTATAAATCTTGATAATGTCTATTTTTGGCATTTTTTATGATAAAACATGTGTATGATTGAATATTTTCGAAAAATTACATATCTGCCACTCACCTCAAAAATAATTGGTGTCAGAAAACATATGGAATACCCTAGAACTGTGATACTAGAGCCAGAACTGACATAACATATAGGGTGTTCTGAATCCCCATAGGTTGGTCATGAGAACCTAGCATAATAAAATATCAAGGTTGGAAAAAATTATATACAAACTCAACTAAAAAAAGTGATACAAGTCAGTTTTCAAAAAATAGAACACAAGAGTGAGAATAGTACCATGACAAATTTGTGTAAATAAACCCAATATACAACCAAAAATTACTATAAAATAAGATCATCATCCCATTTATATCCCAATATTTTAAGTCAAATATCAATTTTCTACATCAACTACCACCTTTCTATGGAGATATCCCCTTTATCAATATGTTGTTAGGGTACTCCCATACAAGCATGTTTGTCCCTAATAAGTCACTAACTACATACGAATTCATGTTATCAATAAATAAAAAATAATGGATAGTTTAAAATACAATTCATTCCATTTTACATTTCAATATTCTAATTTCCATTTAAACCCCAAAATGGGGTTTTAATCAATTCATTCCGTTTTCTGGGATCAGTTCAATGGGGTTTTATCAAAAACAAATCAATGTTTTATCAAGTAAAAATTTAAAAAATTATATCTATATTTCAATAATCAAATTCAAATTCTAAAATTTAAATTTATAAAATTTAGGATAAATTTCCAAACACACCCAAATTAAATGAAATTTGGGTTTTTTCTCAAAATTCAGGGAATAAAAAATCCAAATCCCATCTTCACTCTAATTGAGTTTTTAACAAACCAACTAAATGATATTTAATTTAATAAAAACAATTTAATTTTAATATATAATCTTATGGTTGAATCAATTGGTAAATCTTAAATAGAACCATATAACTTGAGATCATGGGTTCATGAATTACAATTCTAGAAATGGGAAATTCCAAAAATGTACATTGAAAAAGGATATTAGATAATCTAACCAATATTTACGTTCTAAAACAATGGGGATTATATCCTCTAACATCATGGAGATCTAATAGTCCTTAAGGAGGTGAGGAGTAGTGACAGGGAGAGACCAAGGAGAGAAGACCACATGCCGTGGAAGGATCAGATGATAATAATTATGCTTTGATTCACTCATAAAGGAGTTTGGAAGAACCCAAATTGGACCATTAGAGACCCAAATAACTAGTTAAATAATTTAGGTCTAGTTAGGCCCGAGTAGTGTTCAAAATAGTTGGTTTATTAATTTGTAAATAATTTTCATATTAATTGAATGTCACGTTCATGGTTTCCTTCATAGTTCAACACGATTTTACATATCATGTTCCCTAACCATGTTCCCCAACTAGTGGGGATGCATGGTTTCTCCTTGTTGGGTGAATGATTTTTCGAACCATGTACCATCCATCAAAACTATTACTTCCATGGTTTTCATTATTTTCAAAATATGGGAAAACATTTTGGGAAAACTATGTTCCTACCATTATCTATACAATAACCCTCCAAAATAACCAAAATCTCACCATATTCCCATATAAATGACACCCAACCATAATATGATAAAAATAGGGGTTAAATAGTACATAATAAAAAATAACAAGACATTACAACTTCCCCACCAAAGGTACTTTATTGCCCCAAAAATATTTGTAAGATTATACCATGTAAAAAATATGAGGCCACTACTCTATCATCAATTTCACTCACTACCAAGTATCGTGGGTATCAAAACCATGTTTCCATATCAATAGAACCAAAGGTATCATCGGCATGTGATGTACTGTTGTTTTCAAATCAACTATCCTCACTAGATTATCAATCATGCATAAATCATTCTTAATGTTACAATCAATACAACTCAACATATGAAATGGGTTCGAAGGATACATCAATATATAAGATACATGAAACACATTGTGAATTGACATAAACATTCAAGGATTTTATAAATGGTAAGAAACTTTCCACACATGATCAAAAACCACAATCTATTCCACAAAACATGGATCATGTTTTCAAATCCTCACAATCCATCGATGACACAAACATGGTGGAAAAATTAATAACTCCAAGTCACCTAATTGAAATTCCAATTGTCTATTAATATGGTCAGCAAAAGACTTAAAATAGTATGATTTAGTGAACATTATCGGATGAATCAATATAAAATTGATTTCGTGTCTTGAGGAAAGCTATATCCAACTATGGAACATTCACTGGTATCTGACCAACAAAACAATGATTTATTACGCTATCCATACATTTCCCCAAAATGGTCTATTTTGATCGTAGACTTATAACTCTTATTATAAGAAATGTCAACCATCCATAAATGGTCATCTCAAGATCCACCAAAGTCATCAACAGAAGAATGAGGCATATAATTTTGGATCTATATAGCTCTTTATATCATTCCATTTGACTGCAGATGTTATGTCATACTCAAACGAATATGATATCACTGTTCCTCCAGAAAGCCTCCCCAAAAAACAAGATGTGATGAAAGGGTCTATATAATTAACTAAAGCATATTGTACTCCTTCAAAATTAACAATACCTTTCACATAATGATCTCACTAATTTTAATATTTAGTTTTATAATGAAGGTGAATAATGTGTTCTTATATTCTCAGCCTATATATGAAAAAATCTAGCATATTATTATTTTTATGGGAATGTGGGAAACCAACCACAATATCCATATTGATTTCATCCCACATACATGTTGAAACATTAATCTATTGAAGAAAACCTGAATGTTTCTATTGTATTGAATTGTCTTGATGGGATGTATAATAATGAGAGACAACATCCTCTATGCGTCGTCTCACACATAGACACCAAAATAATCAAGTTATGTTAAAAAAAAATCATCATGGTTCTTCGATGTATGTCTGACTAGGATTTATTACAATCCCCTATCACATATTTCTTTACTATTAATAGTAAACAAAATTATACCAATATCATATAATTCCCTCCATTGAACATTTCAACTTGAATATATCAACAATTTCAAAGACATAAAATAGATTATTATTATATATTAGTCATTACACTTCCAGATGAGGATTATTAGTTCCTTAAAACACTATTTTATTTATGTGATGGAACTCTAGAGCATAATTCATGAAAACAATTTGGTTGAGGTTCCAGAATTGGATCTTGAATGTGAATGGGTACATTTCCTTATCCGAGAGATTTTACAGCATGCACAATAACAACATTTTTGTTTTTTTCCATAGGACAATTCAATACTCGCGGTTCACCAGAAACATCATCCTTTATCTAATTAACATGTATTCTTTGATTCAGGATTCTACACAACATTAGTAGATAATATTGAATACATCACAATAGAGATTGAACTGATAAAAACGGAAATTAATCCCATACAAAAGATATACATGATTTTAATTACAATCTATCCAAATAAAATTAGGGAAAAGACTATAATAAATCTTCAATATGTCTCTCCCAGCCCACCCATAGTGACATAAGGATCATTATGGTGAGAGATGGATATCTACTCAGTTGCAAATTCCTCTTATTTATATACAAGATAACAAACTACTTATCAAATTCATAACAATATTCTTAACCTTCAAAATTGATAAATAATATTTACGAACTGTTATGAATTACCTGGTACACTGATACCCAACCCAGTACTATCATAGCCTAAATAGTGTTCCCAATACCCATGGGTTGGAAACATGAACTTGGCAACATACAATATGAATGTGGGAACAAATTTTCCATGAACACAATGATGGAAAGTGATAAAATTTATAATGAAAAAAATAAAACTCTAATGGGAGAACATTATAAGTAGTAAAAATAGTGTGAAAACCCAATTTGAAACCAAAAATTATCATAAAACCATAAAAAACTCAAAATGGAAACATCAACTCAAATCCCAAAGATCAACATCAACTGCGACTTTCATGTGGTTATCACCACATTCTAAAACCTGGAAGAAGGATATCTACAAATTCAGAAATGAATATATAAGTTGTGAGATATATGACTAGTAGAGTCTCACCAAGGCTACCATAATAGTATTTCATAAATAATTAGGAAAATAATTAAATTAATTTTAAATATAAACAGATGGATGTCCAAAATCCTATTTAAACAAAATCATGTTTAACATTTCAATTTAGGTAAGCATTTATAAATAATGTATTGATATGAATTTTAGATAATATAGTTTATATAAATAAATAATTCATGAGTAAAAATATTAAAAACAATTTTATATATTTCAAAACATTATCAACATGAAACATGGTTATCATTCAAGTGGTATGATAGTTCCAGGTTATGGGATCTTCACACACTTATATAATGAGAATAGAAATGTGCACAAAAGTCTATTTAAAACTGGCCAAAGAATACAAATGAATGTCCCAATAGGGATAATATCTACCAATATGTTTATGTTAGAGTTTTAAAGTGAAAATCTACTCCTAGGGAATTTCCATCAAAGCATTTTTCTTAATAACCCACTAATTACCCAGGGTTTCATGTTCTCATAAAATAATTAATAATTGGAAAATAATTTCAAATATGTTTATAATAAAATTATATAGATTTTACATTTTAGTATTCAAATTTTTAGTTCAAAAATAATGATATATTTTCATCCAATCATACCTTTTTTAAAGATAAAACCAATTGGTTTCAATGAAAACAAATTTTTCAAATTTTTCTCACGTAAATATTTCAAATCAATTCCCTAAATCAATTTCACAATTGAAGTAAAAATTTAATTTCAACAATTTAAATTACATAAATTTCAAAAATATTACCAATCATACTAAAATTCATTGGAATTGGGGGGTTTTTTGTATTTGATGTTAAATCAAATCCAAAATCCCAATTTATTGGACGATGATTTTTATAAAATAAACTGAATGTTGCTAAATTATATTCAATAAATATAATTTTAATTGTAAAATTTATATTTAAATCAATTAATAAATAATAAAAGTAACCACCTACCTCAGAATCAGGGGTTCATGAATCACAACACCCATAATGGGAAAACACCAAGGATGAACATTGACAATGGAAAACTGAGAGTTAAAAATAGATTCAAGATCTAAAAAAAGGTTCATTAGATCCTCTAACTATATAGAGTCAAAAAACACTAAGGGGGAGAGGAGAAGAAATTCTGAGAGAACCATGATATAATAAATCTTATCCAGGAAGGATCAAATGACGATCACCCTGCTTTGAATTAGATTGGAAGGGGTTGTGAATAGAAAAATTGGGTCTTTCAAAGCCCTAAATTCCAAAGAAAATGATCTAGGTTGAGTTAGTCCTCAGATATTTCTAAATGGATGGTTCATTAATTTTTAATGTACTTTTGAGGTTACTATAGTTTTCATGTACGGTTTCCATATTGTGGATGAAGAGTTATTAAAATAGTGAACCCCTGATGGTGGGTTTGCATGGTTTCTCTATGGAGAGTGAACTATTTATAAAATTTTTCACCAACTCTGCAAACAATCATTACTTGGGTTTCAAAATTTTTAATATCTGGGGGTATAGTTTAGGAAAACCATGATCCATCCATGAACAACCCAAAATCCCTCAAAAATATAAAAAAATTCACTCTAAAGACCCCTAAATTTGATCATAAAATTGAATGTTCAAAAGAGTGGTTGAAGAGAACCTGAAAAAAATATATTCACATTACAAAAGGCTAACCCATCTCTTTTATTCATATTTAGTCCAATTTAGATAATACAAGAAAATTAAAAATTATTTACCAAATTCATTACTTTTATCTTATAAGACTAATTTATTAAAAAGATGCATCCTAGTAATTCCTTTGGTTTTAAAATAAATAGGATACCTGATGTATTGGTAATTTTCTTCAACGAGCGTTTTTTTATTTCATAATCCAAATATAGAAACCATGATAAAATAATAACCTCATAATTTTACATATACCTCAAAACCATTTTTTAATTTTCTAAAAAACCACTTTATAGATTAGTGGTAACCGTACATTCAAAAAGAATCCATATTTCAAAATTCAATTTTCAAAGTTCAAACACTGATCAACAAAAGTTATAAATTTGAAAAAAAAACAAAAAACAAGAAAAAAAAAATGTCGCGCCCTCGAACCCAACACCTCCATATGCCTGCTGCTAGCTGCATCCATAGGCCAATCTCAAGAAATCAACACCTCCATCCAAGAAAAATAAACATCACGCGTCACACGAAGTCTCGTAGCCAGCCTCCATCATCATTACATTTCCACCTGTCACTGTCCTCGCCCCACCACCATCGGAGCCGGTAACTGGAAAAAACCGTGATGCAGATTGACCCGCAGACTCCAAGAAAACCTTCACCTTCACCTTCACCATCACCATCTTCAAAACACCATACAATCCTAATGACAGATTCAAAGCATCCCAGAAAAACATCAATCTCACCGACCATCATCATCACATCACCGTCATAGACATAATTTTACATATACTAAGATGTTTTTATGATAATTAAATGACCTATAATAACCTCCACCTCTATCAAATGGGTTATAAAATATAATTTTTTGTGGATGGCTACATCCCCGTGACTTGATTTCATTTGATTTTACATTAACACCTCAAACATTTGGTTATGATGATGGATATAAATTAAATATATAATATTTATAAAATAAAATATTCCTTTTCATTATGTATAAAATATATACCTTTCCTACTTTCCATTCCTTAGGGTATAATATAACATCACTCATGTGTATGTCTGACAGTCTCCACATAAGGTGATGTGATTCATCTTTCACTAACAAGTAACATGGATGGTGATAAGGAAAAAAACGAAGGATTATATATGATATACTTGAAATAATTATGTTATTCTGGAAATATTTATCATTGTGAAAATATATGAAATCATTTTATTTTTTTCTATTTCACGAAGTGAAATATGATGACATAATTTGTGAATGTTAGGACTACCTCTTTTATGACACCATATGACTATATTTTCATTACCACACAACATGGATGATAAATATAAGTATATTAAAAGAAACAATATAATCTTATGATCACTCTAGAATGTAATAATATTACATAACTACTTTACATAGTCATTGTTATAAATTGTAAATGTTACTCATGCGTATGTATAACCTACCTTTTCTATGATCATAACATAATCAATTTTTAACAAACATCATTACCGATTGGTTTCAATAGTATAATTGATGTAAACAATTGATAACTACATCATCATTATTATTCTAGAGATGATAATACTATATAATATGTGTAGTAACTAGATCATTCATGTCAAAACACACATTATAAAACAAGTAAATTAACACCCAAAGAATGAAAATAATGAATGATTATTAATGTAATAGGGATACGATTTTATTACGGAAAATTTATCATATTATAAATATTAATATCATCCATTTAAAAGTACGTAGAATATTACAAACCACATTAAATGATGTTAAATCATGTTCATACAAAAATGAACCATGAGGTGAGGCATTTATACTCAATTTAAATTCCATTGTGATTTTTTTGTTAATACACACCATTTCAGTTTTATGTGGTATATATAATTCTATTTGACCTCTAATATCACTATTCATTTATAATCCACGGTATTTTATTTTTCATTTTTTATTATTTTATTCAATTGGATTTAATATAAAAATTACCATGTGGAAATTGTAATGGTGAAGTCTTATATTCTTTTGTTATTGTTAACATTATCTTGAAACCATAACTATCTATTAATCATTCTTAATTGAAAATTAATTTTATCTTATTAATGAATATTAAATTTTGATGTATATTATGATTTACTAAACTATATTGCATTTTTGTATGGTTATTTCATTTAATGGTATATTATTAAGAGGGTATATATTGGTAAATCTTGTTACATTACTCAATATTGATACATGATGATAAGGAACAACTTATATAAACTAAAATTATTTGTTGATGTATGAATAAATCTTTATACAAGAAAAACATGGGTGATAAAAATTTATAGATACCTCTAAATTCATTATTAGTCACATGAGAAGAATTAGTTTTCCTAATTATATGGGTTATTAACCAAACGTTTAAAACTATATTGATAATATATCATTACGGTAAAGATATCATGTCTCTAAGAAACATTATTTCAAATAATTAATAATATATATTATTTTGAATTCAGTTATTACAATCCATTATATTTTTTTTAGTGATATTTTTATTAGGATTCAATTTATTTACATGTATTTGATAAAAAATTTTGTTTTTTTGTTATTCACCATTCAATATTGATTATTCATTATCTAATCACGATATTTATGTTATTTAAGTGGAATGTGTGTCAAATTATTTAACTTATATTTTTATTATGCCTATTGATTCTTGAAAAAATCCTTTATAATTAATATTTATTGAGTATTTTAGATCAAATTATTTACATTCCTCTACTAGGGATATGATGGATAATTATTGTATTGATTTTTCAATGATGTAGTTCAATTGAAATTTTCATTTATTATATTTTATTTTGCAGTCCAAATGTTAAATCAGCATCAGTTATTCATTTGGTTCTCTAAAACTAATAAAAATATTGACAGAAATGAATTTAACCATTTCTATTAATTTCAATTTAATAAATCATACACCGGCTCTAGGGTACTGGAATTGGGTTAGATATAGTTAGTATTAGAGGATATTCCATATAATTCATGGGAAATAGAATTAGAAAAACATAGAATATGAAATACAACATAGTGATATTTCATTTGGATAATTAAAAATCAATATTCTAATGTATTGGTAAGGAAGAAACAATGTGGGTTATCAATAGTAATACATCCCTATCTATATACAACATGTAGGTGTGTCGCTGTAATGAAGATACGTATTGGTAATAACATTGAAGAGGTCCCATTAAGATAGACCACATCACATCCTGATTTGTAAAAAAAGACCATAATATTCACCGTAGATGACATTACCGTTGAAAATGATTAGGTTAATTCATAGTTTACATACTGACCATTATAACGTTTTAAAAATAATTATATTCATAATGTAAAAAGTGTAGGTTTCATTCATTTTTTATGTTTAAAATGATATTTATAATTAAACATTATGATTTAAAATTCGATATTTTACATGTCGATATAGTATATACCCTTATATAGAAATGGATCTTATATGGTAAAATCTTATCAATACTCATGGATAATATAGAGATATCACTTGTGAGGAATTAGTAAAACTAGTACGAGAACTAGGAAAAGTGTATCTAAAGTTATATAACACAATCATGTTATGAAAGATAATTATTCCTAGATGGAGAAAATTGTACCACAATGATATTATCTCATATTGGGTCACTCTATGTGACATAAGACTCCATAATTTAGGGGTACGACTAATCACATGGTATCTAAAATAAGGATTATGTAACTATGAAATATATTTATGGCCATGGTGTGAAGTGATATATAAAAGTTATCACTTCTACTACATTTTCTAAATGGTGATTCTGATCACTAGGAGATGATGATAAAAAATACTATAGAGGAAGATAAAATAGATCTCATTGGATGAAATGATTTTAAAAAGACATTCATTGAAAAATATTTCCCTCATTAGAAACAATATGATATGAATAAAATGTTTGTTATTAGAAATCATAAACAAGATGCTACCTTTTCATGGTTAGGTATGTATTCTACAGATTACATACGCAACACCATATAAAATATTGACTATTTCATTGAAGGGATTAATCTAAATCTTTTAAAGGTGATGGTATATCAAAAAATTTCCTTATATGATGAAATTGTTTAATTATTTATAAAAAAATTGAAATAATTCATTGATTCATATGACTTTGATTGAAATAAAAAAGATATGGTGAAATAAAAAATATATAAATGGAAAAATGGAATGAAGGATATTCCCACATGTTATCCTTATTTAATGAAACACCATGTTTCTTTGATGAAGGTAATGGGGTTTTTTATATGCGTGGAGAAAAAGGGCATCATAATCATCATTACAAGGTCATGAAAAAAATACTAATGTTCAATTATTCCTCTATATGAATATGAGGTACTATAAAAATGAATTCACCAAGATTTATACCAATGTTGCTTACAATTATATAATAAATAAAGACACATTATATTTATTAATACTATAAATGTTTAATGATTGTTTTTAATTTATAATGTCTTCTACAATAAATGTTTTAAAAGTATATATTTTGTTATTCATAGTTTGTAATAATCCTAAAATGTATAAGTAATATACTATAGTAATATTTTAAAATGGACTTCAAATAATGTGTTGAATTTTACTAAGAAAAGTGATTTAGTGGAAAAGATTAATATTTTTGAAAAACATATGATTTAGTGAATATAACCAAAAATATGTTCTATAAATTGATATAATAAAGACAATTTTATGATAATTGGATATAATTAGTGATGATGAAGTTAGTTAGTTGTTTGATGGTTTTGGTTATCATTTTATGAGTTTACTACATGTTTTGTTCTATGGAGTGTATTGGAACTGATTAAGTTTAACATTTGGTGTTATTGGATAACATTTTATAATAATTTTGTTTCTACTAATGGCAGGAGTTATATCATTATGCTATTTTATAAATAATAAAATATTTTAGAAGCTAGTTTCACTTCCCATGAATGAAAAATACATTTTTTTAATTCATTTAATTTTATAATAGATTATGGTTAAAATTATCTAATAATAACCAAAGGATGTAATTGTGCCTATGAAATAAATATATATCATGTAATTGTATTTATTTATACTCAAATAATATAAAAGAATCCATCAACACTATGAATTATATTCATGAATTGTTTTCACATAATAATAATTATTGAAAATTTAAAAAATATTTTCAAACATATGATTTTTGTATATGTGGTCAATAACTACCTCCTAGAAATGTTCTATATCGTTAGGAATCAATATTTCCTTTTTATTTTTTTATTCAATGACAATCTTTTCACTTACCACCTATATTCAACTATTTAGAAACCTATTATGTGTTATTCCATAAGAACATTGTGTTCCCATTCAATATTTTTTGAGAATTAAATATTATTATCCCTTAAAAAAGACAACGTTTTCAACAATGGTTAATCCAAATGTAAAACCATTGTTACTTATTCCATGTTTAAATTCTAAGGGTAAAATTTATTTAAGGGAAGTAGAATGTAATACCATTATATATTAAAAGAATATTGTTTTTGATAGCATGTAAGAAACTCAAATAAAAAAATATAACAGAATATTACATCACAAGACATATATATATATATATTTAAATAATTTATATCTCTCCAATAATTTTCGATTGACACAACACAAGGATATAATTAATCATGATACTATATTAAATTATTATTCAAACATGACCATTTTAATAAAGAAATTTAATTAGATGATTTGAATTAGGTTATCTAAATAATGAGAAATATATATTTTATAAAAATAATTTTTTTATCCACTAATTAATAATGAATGTTATAATCATCTTAATGTAAAATTGTTTTTTCCTTAAAATTTTATTTTTATAAAAAGTTGTTTATTCACGATTTAAAAAAAATAAAATAAAATAAATTTTCACCAAAATTATGAAATTTATTTTAAAAAATATAAATAATTTTGAAAATAAAAAGATCAAAATTATCTTATTTTTTATTTTTCATTTCTTCTAAAAAGATTCAAATTTAGTCGTATATTGAAAAACCAAATATCAACAGAAAATTACCTTTTTCATTATATCATTTATAAAGTTTCAATATATTTTTAATTATTTTAAAAATATAATTAGTTTAAATATAAATGAATTAATATAATTTAGGTCTTTTTAGACATTTTTATTTTTGATGTTCATATAAAATATTGGAAAATTATGAACATTTTATCATTGAAAACTCGAAATCTTGTCCCATATTTGGGAATAATTTTAATTGACATATTCAAATTTTCTGAAATTTATTTTTCAAAATAGAGTGAATATTATTATATAATTAATTTATAATTTCTAATATTGCAAAAAAAATATTTCTAAAAAACTAATAGTGATAATAGTAAGAATTGTTTTCAGGGTAATGGTAATAACAGATTTACCAAGGGTAAACTAATAATATAATGGTAAACAATGACTTACCAAAATGTCTAAGACCCGTATTTTGGAAATATATAAACATTAAATCTTCCATTATAGACAATGGAAAAATATTTCTATGTGTGAAATATAAAAATGTGAAAGATTGAATCTCATCAAAAACATATATCTGTCCCAATCAGCTCATATATAAAAGGCTACCCACTTTCTCCACTTCTTCACACCTTCACACCATTTCGATTCTGAAAATTACTATGAGAATAAATTCCTAAAATCTATCTTATAATTTTAAAGCATTATTTTGAGTATAAATACATCCTATGAAGTCGATTGGTGAAATACTATATAGGAGACACAAAGAAGATGTAACATTCTTCAATACATATATTTATTTTATTTCACCCCCAACATACTAATTTTTTTATTAAACCAAGATCATATGTCAAACACAATATGTTACACAAAATTATATGTTGATATGTTGATTTCATGACCTAAAATCACCAACATGTCCTTTAAATTGGTTATAAATTCATAGTTTATGTTTACGGTAGTGTACTACCTCAAAAACCATTGCCATTAATTTTTTCCTTTATAACATCTCAGAGTTATGTAAAATGATATATATTGAGTAAATAATTGATTTATATTATATTATTAGGCATTTATATTCATTATATAATATATTCCATTTTTACATTCAATTCATTTGGTAATATGATGATGTAAGTTATATGTACTATGGACCACTGCCTCAAGAAGCGATGTGATTCGTATTTCACTGACATGTAACTTGGATGGTGATAATTATTCATATAATAATTATATGTAATATAAATTACCTTATTTTTATATTCATGATATATTTATCTATTCAAATAGATAATAAATAATTTTAATTTTTATAATTTTCACCCACTAAAAGAGTATAACATCTTTTAAGAACATGTGGAATATGGCCTTCACAAATCCACATGACTCTATTTTCATCACCAAAAATAGATGATTTATTTATTTATAATTAAATAAATAATATTTTTTTATTATCAGTTTGGAATTTTTATATATTAATTACTTGATTCCAATAATGGTTATTAAAAAAGAAACAATACTAATGCCTACTTATGATTTCACTTATCTCGGATCGTAACATGCATAATTTATCAATTCCATATTTCATGATTGGTTTTAAAAGTATTATTCACTTAAAAATAATATAATTATGTAATTATTTTTATGGATATGATATAAAACTATATGAACTAAAATTTGATCCTTCATGAAAAAAAGGAATGAGAAAATAGGGAAATTAACACACAAAATAATGAAAATTAGAAATGTTTATTAATGTAAGGTTGTTAAGATTTATTAAAAGAATATAATTTGATATTATAAATTTTAATATGGTTCATGTATAATTTAATTGAAATTTTAAGGACAATATACATTATTTTAAGTCACTTTTTTCTGAAAATATGCTTGATGTAAGAGATTTCATCTCAATTTACATTAAATTGAGATATATTTTGTATAATTCTTCAATTCAAATTTATATACTTCATTTTTAAAATTTAATATAATGATTCATTCATAATACATGGTATTTTATTTTTTTAATTTTAATTATGTCATCAAATGGGATTTGACTTTAAAACGATCATGGGCTAATACTTATTGTGTAATATCTCTATTTTTTGAATGTCAGTTTTATCAAAAAATAATCGCATTCATTTGATCAATTTTCATTGGAAATTATCTTTCACATAAATATCCATATTATTTTATAGTAGATCTTATTACAATATAAACTATATACTAATTTTATATATCATTTTTACATTTAATGTTCTATGAATAACATTTAAATTATTGATAAATTTTTACCCTTTTTCCATTACTGAAACTAGCTGATAAGGTACATTGTTTATAAATTAGATCTATTATTTAATATATGAGTAATTATTTGAACATTCAAGACATTGGTGGTCCCAATTATATATTTATCCCCAATACATTGGTTTTCTCATGAGACGAATTGGTCTTCCAAATCATATGTGTTATTACCATGTGGTAATAAATTTTCATGCTGATATATCTTGAAGGTAATTGTACTCAGTGCCTAGAAAACACGATGACCAATAATCAAAAATTGAATTAATTAATAATTAAGTTAATATTATCTATTAAAATTTCTATACGACATTAAATATAGTCAATTTCATTATAAATTTATTAGTTAAATGACATGTTTTTTCATTCACTCTTCATTATTTATTGATTACTGTTTATCATACCATGTAGTCTGGTAATTTATATTGAATGTTTTTTATTTTATTTACCATCCCATGTTCATTATTCTAATAAACACATTACAGTGTCTGCTAAAAATAACCCATTTTGAGATTTTATATTTTCCCTTATTATTAATTAATTCCCTTTTATTTTAATATGAATTCATAGAATAAACTATCAAGGATACAATTAATTTTATAATGATATATATTATGTATTATATCATACTAATAATGTAAAATGGGTATCATATATGTATCTATTTCTTAAAAACTACTAAATATATTAGATCATTGGGATTTGA
The DNA here is from genome assembly GCA_963277665.1 of Viscum album. NCBI lineage: Eukaryota > Viridiplantae > Streptophyta > Magnoliopsida > Santalales > Viscaceae > Viscum > Viscum album. Next base: position 427,616,358 of record OY728134.1, read on the forward strand.
ACCATTTTACCATTTCTAATGTAAGGATCTAGACACCAGATTAGAGCTATTTCAGTTCGGTTTGTTATTATAAATCACTATATCATTCAACATATGGTCATATTTGAGTCAATTTTTTGATACATCACTATAAAATAAAAATCCTTCTTCAAATAATGGTTATGTAAAACCATGTGCATTAATCAATGTCCAATTTATCTCTTAAAAAAATCAACATATTCTCTTTGAATGTGTGAAATTAACCCCTTTATGTGTTATGTTAGACAATGTATTATAAAATCGAGTGAAATCAGGGATAAATTAGTGATACAGACCAGCTAAAGCTGAGAGATGTTCGGTCATGGTCAAGTTTAAGAGTGTATGTAATTTATTGAATACATGTTTTATTGAAGGGTCCAAGAATATCCAATACATTGAGAGGATGTGGGAAATAATTGATACATAATTATTCGAAAATTCACACACATTATAAATCCCATACAATTCATTTCTCCTAATGGACTCTTGTACTATATATAGCAGACATACATTCAATTAATAATAGTTAATGTATATATTAATATATCATCCATTAATTCCAACATAATGGTATGAAGTTACTCCTACGTTAATTAATTCATCATATATACTCTCAAAATGGTATATTATTCAATACTATATTCAATTTTGTAATCTCAATATGGTCATACCTTTTTTATAATTAAATGTTTTGTTTATCATCGTTCTTCACTCCTAGTTGATGATTACCAGAATGAAGTGTACTCTGTGAAAATTATTTACATCTTTATAGATGATCAAATAAATAATTAATGTGAGGTAAATAATTCATATTCATTACTATATTTGAATTTATTTTCCTATTATTGATTAATTGTCTCATAGATCCTTACTTTTTCCATATATTAAAATACGGATTATCTATAGTGAAATAATAGGGAAGATAAATCCCTTGTCCCATAACTTCTCCTACTACTTATTTAACTCCTATATCTCAATGTATGAAATTATGTATAATATCTAGGATATTGGCCTTCCTACATAAATAAGTTCAATGGATGACTCAAGTTCATAGATTAGAGGATGACTATAACACTAAAAGCCATTACAATATTATAATTTTTTAATTAATTTTCTATATTCTATAGCTTGTAATGCACACAACAATCAGTTATATTGTGTTACAAGTAAGAGAAACATTCCCCAATAAATTTCTTTACACTCTTGAGTGAGTTTTACGAAAATGAAAATAAATAATTATAATACAATTATTAATATAATAAGATATAACCTGTGTATTTAAATATAGGTTATGAATAGTATTAACTATCTAATAAAAATGTATGGTTTCTAAAAGTATTAGATGAATTAATTTGTTACCAATTAATTAGAAACAAAAATATAATCATATTTAATATAAATAAATATTATAATTTTTGTAATGGTGTTTGGTATTCATTAATTATATTAAATACAGAATGAGTTTAACAAAATTTATATTTATAAATTCAATCTTAGATTTTTTATAATCACCCAATAGATTTTATATGAAATTTATTTTATGAAAATAAGTTTCAAAAGGGAAATTTTACCACTTAATAATGGTTCATATATTTTAACAATAAATTTTAGAAATATAAAATCATTTAATTTTTTAGAAAAAATTATTTTTTAATTCATAATTTCAAATTTATCTTAGGTTTATTTTTTTTATTTTTCAACGAAGTTATATTTTATGATGAATAATGAAAAATAATACATTGTAGTTAAAAACTCAATTTTTAGTTCAATAATTAATACATTTTACATTTATTTATAAAGTAAAAATATATAAATTATACATATATAAATCCAATTTAGGTCATTGGAAACATTTTTATAGTGAAATTGTAAAAAAAAACTTATTGAACATCTGAGCATTTTCTTTTACCTGCATTCTGTCCACATATATGGGAGTAGAGTTAATCTTAATTATGCAACTTATATGAGTTTAATATATAAAAATTCATATAAAAGGTTTTCATCTGTATTTTCTTTATATTATAATAAGATTAATATATATTTTGGATATTATCAACAATAAATTTAGTAATTTCTATATTTACCACGTTTAAGGATATGTTGTGTAGTTAATGGAAAAAATAATATTATAAATATTATAAAATTACACTAACACATGTCTTTATTTTATTGGATTAGTTTATATCGACCAAAATAGTCCTTATTTGAAGATTTGTTTTGAAATCAATTTAGTGGGAATATGACATTTATAACATTTTATTTAAAGAGAAGTTACAAATATCACCCTCATATTTTTTAACGATATAATTATTAATATAGGGTTATAAAAAAAATATGACTATAAATATTCATACTATAATACAAATTTTATCATTTTTCATAATAATTTAGTAGTTGTTTTTAGAAAATAAATAATTTCCTTGATATCTTACACAATGATGATGCTGTAAGAGTTCAATTTATATAAATATCCACTAAATGATATTAAAAATACGAGAAAAAATACATAATTAATGAAATACATGAATTTAAAAGATATATTTTTCATGTTAGTGGTATATTATAAGTTTTTATTTTAAGATATGATGTTGTTTTGAAATTTTGAAAAGATAATGTATGAATAGTATCAAAACTTACATTAATGATACTTAAAAAAAATTTGTGAAATGAAATTTATTTTTTGTAAAAAAAATATGTTGAAAAAATAATTATAATAATGATAAATGAGTTATGAAATGATCTATTTGGGTATTTTTTTTTCCTTTTATAGTAAATATATTAACTATAATGCGTAAAAATAAAAGTAGTCACAGTAAGAGTTAAAGGCTTCAATAAAGTATTAAATCCAAATTATAAGGTTAATAATGGGTCAAACCATATATAAAAATAATTGTTTGATAGTATTTCGATCCATCCTCATCGTAGATACAAAATAAATCTCTTTGGATTTATTTTATGTTGAAAATAAATTTATATTAAATTATTATTTTAAAAGATTCAAAAAGTTACCTCCATTTTCTTATGAAAGGGTCCCTCCTCCCGCACTTCCTCACACCAAGTTTTTCCTTTTAATATGACCAAAATCGTACTATCTCTCCTAAAATTATGGTTATTAAAATTTTGAGGTCCTGGTCTTCCAAAATGACCAACCCTACTATCCTTAAGAGGAGTTCCAAAAGAGTTTTGATTTAGAAAAGTTAATCTTCTTTTCTAACTCATTCATGCTCATTAATTCTTATAATTTGCATTCATATTTTTTTCATAATTATGTAATTAATCTAGTATCATATATATTCTGAAATGTTATTAAGATTTTGAGAGAACCATATTCCTCTTTTTTTCCTTCCATTGAGAAATATTAGTTGCAACATCCAAGGTAATTATAGAATATGATATTTTCATATCTATTAATATTTATGAATTAGGTATAAATTTTACGTCAATAGATATTATATGTATAATAGTATTAATGACATGAAAAAATGGGTTTCTTTGAAATATTATGTTCAATACAAGACTGAGTTAAACTGAGAAATAATAAATTATTGGGTTTATTATTTTTGAATTGTAGTTATCACCTGGTCGTTATATTTGAAGGAATGATTAGAAATAACTATATTATGTTATATAATGTTTATTAAATGTTTACAATTTAATCTTATAAATATTAGTGGCATAAAATAAGAATAAATCCTATATAAGGTATTCAATACTATAATATTTTTAAAAGGTTTTTTTATCTCTTTTTGATGAAGAGAAATTATTAAATATAGGTTTTTTTCACTATTATATGTTATATTTTATGAAATAAACTTCTTATTTATAAGTTGGTCATTGAAATTTATTTTTGATAAATTTTTGGTCTTTTTCTGATAAAATTCTAATTTTAATGAATAGTGGACAACACTGCATTTTATTTTATAACTGTATTTTCATCTAATTATTTTATATAGATAGATTATCCTTTTAATTTTTTTATAATGATAATCAAATAATGTTTATATCATTTAATACAATTATTGAAATTGGAATCAATTTCACGATGAAATTAAATATAAAACCTATGTGATATTTTGAACATATTACTTAAAAATTTGTTTTCTTTTTCAGTCAACAAGATTAATTTTTATTTAATATCTCCCAATTTTTTGTTTTGAATTTGTGTAAATTGATTATATACTAGTAATAATAAGGGAAAATATGAAAATTGGTCACCATTATTTTTGGACATTATGAATAGTGACTTTAGTAATTATTTTGATATACCATTATTAAAGTTAAATAGGGTAATTAAGGGTAAAAATAATATTATAAGAATATAAATCTACCCAAAAACATTTCCAAATATTATTGGATAAGTTTTATTTGATAAACAAAATACTTAATCCAATATTGTGGCTTTAAGAAGACACATGGGTTGGATTATGACATTTATAACATTTTATTTAATGTATAGGCAAATATATCCTAATCATGTATCTTCTTAAAAAATAATTTTAAAATGAGTGTATATTAGTGAACACTTTGATGATAAAAATTACTCAAAATTATAAAAATATTACCTACACCATGTTAATTTTTTATAATTTTTAGGAATTAAGTAATAAAATTTAGTTATTAAATAATTATGATGTAATAATAGATTAATTAAAGTAAGAATCACAGAAATGATACCAATAATATTAAAATATATATAAATTGAAATATCTTATTTGGTACATGAATTTTATAGGTTTTTATGAAAAATTATAAGTCAATTAAATTGGTTTTTTCTAATATGTATATCTGTTTAAATTTTATTTAAATTTAAAAAATGACACTGTCAAAATTGAAAAAATTGAAATTTTATAAAAGTAATACTTCATTAAATTATTTAAAAATACTAAAAATATTTGAAAATTATGAATTAACTATGATAATTTATACCAATTTTTAATTTATCCATTTATTTAAAATTTAACACATATAAGTAAAATTTCTTGTCCTTTAATATTTATATTTTTGTTACCACAACTAAAATTATAATAGAATATATCAGGGTAAACTGAAAAGATACAAATTAAAATAAAATTAAAACATTAATAAAAAATATTCGATTAGAGGATTTCAAATAATCCACATATTATATTATATATAAATTATTTTGGGACCATTTGGAATCGATATTTAATTTATATTAATTTGATAAGTTTTATAAATCCAAGGGTGCACCTCCAAACTTCTATAAAAAAGAACACATTTATCTATATTTTCAACATATAAAAAACCTTTTATGTGGTCTATTATGTATGAAAAACACTTCCTAGAATCCCTCTAAATTTTTTTGACTCTTTATTTTAGGCATTACACGATTTTCAGAGGTGGTTAGTTATTCTTCAATGGTGATCAACCATAAAAGAGTTATCATTTTTTATGTTTTTCTATTTTATTTCCTCTTCCACTTACATAAAACCTCATTAATAAATGATTTACTAATAAATATTGTATCATAAATATACTAATATGTTATTATTTTAACGTCATTTCATAAATCCATCCCTAATTTCATCATATGTTAAATGAACACTTCGTTCATGTGTACGGAGGACTACCGCCTCACAAACTGATATAGTTCATTTTTAATAAACATATATCAAGACTAGTTATAGTGAATGAATAGATATTTAAATATTATGTTAATGACATATATATTATTTTAAAAGAATAACATTTCAATTATTTTCAAACTCACCATGCACATAAAAATAATAGCTTCGTTAGTGAGTACGTGTGAACTATCACCTCCGCGAAGTGATGTGAACCATTATTATTCACCAAATCAATTGTATGATATATATAATTATATTTAAATGTTTATTATGATGTTATTAAAATAATGATAAAATAATTATTTTATTTCCATATTGAACAATGAAAATGGAAAACGTTACTCATGCATACATACAACCTACCATCTCCATGAATAAAACATTGTTCATTTATCATACAATAAATAAATAGTTTTATTTAATTGTTTAATTTAGGTATTTATTTAATTATTATTTGAGGAATAATATTATGGATTTCAATCACTTATGGACACAAGGACTAGTGACATTATACCATGTTCATATTCGACTGAAGAACCAAATATGGACAAAACACTTGATATGAAACCAAATTATTAACTAATTATTGTAAAATTGTAATAAGTGATATAAAGGGTATAATAATTTTAAATATGGTTTGAAAGAACATATAAATTAACGTATGATTTTTATTTAGGAAGATAAAAATTGAACGAGAAAATTAGGACTCAAGGTAAGGGTCTGCATCTCAATGTTCTTTCATTGAGGAATATTTTGATAATATAGACCCCCTTATTTTATATAATGTATAATAAACCCTTTTAATTTTAATTTCATCGATTTTTTTTAATGTCATCATTTTCTATGTATCTTGTTACTAAATTATAAATAGAATTTTTTAACATATGCGGTGACAAAAACTTTTTCGCCGCTGTGACCAATAGTTGATATTTTCCTTCTTCAACAAGATGTAATATTTGTAAAAGTAAATTAAATACCATATTTCATTTTCAGGTATTTTGGTATGGAAATTTTTTTATAATGTATTTATTTTATCGATATCATTAAAAGATATTTTTGAATTGCAACATGGAAATATTATTTTTCATTTTTGCCTGTTTTATGTTTTATGATTGTGTCATGGTTCTTGGGATTTATTTATGTATATGTGTGGTTTCATGATAAACAAAGGGTTGGTGAGCCCATGGTAGCTCTCAAAAAAATTGGGTAATGTTATGGAGTTAAATTGTTTGGTTTATCCTATCAAATTTATGGAATATACATTGATGGGTATTCAAAACGTAACCATGGTGGATACTCCCTATGTATTTGTTAAAGTTGCAATGAATAAATGATATGAATGCCAAATTTTACCATTATTATTTATTATTTCAATGAGTTTTTCATGAATCTTATAGTTTCATGTAGTTTGTTAAATATATTACGTTTTATGGGTTAAAATTATGATTTAATTGGTTTATAAGTATTCATGGACTAATGTTTTTATTTCATAATTTTATATCCCTTACTGAGATTTTCCACATATCTAATGTTTTTGAAATGTTTTCCATAGGGTTTAAAATTTCTAAAGGGAAATTAATAATTTAATAAGACATTTTTCATGAAAATAAATTGTATTTATTTTAAGGAGTTCTGTATTGTGAGAAAACGGAAGGTGATTAGAAGTGTCTATTTTGAAATATTTTTGTTGATATGTAATTGCTATGTCCTAATTCTTAAAAATAAACCAGAAAATTTCCTCAATGTGAATTATTATCTTAACTCAATATTATGTAATTCCTAAGACCATTCCAATACAGTGGGTATTGAAGGTATGCTTACATTATTTTAGGGTTTCTGATATTTTTAATTGAATATAATTAAATGATTGTTAATTTATGGTAAAATTAAATGATATATAATTTTAACATTACCATTTACCATCATCTAAGATATGTTTGTTCAGAATGATTTTTCATAGAGGATATATAGAAGCTATGATGGGATGACATCCAAAAGAAGACAACCTTCTAAATCTATAACCTGAGATAGTCAAAATTAGAACTAAACCATTTATTGCAGTGATAGAATAATTTATTCTTACTATAAATAAAGGTTTTTCTCATGCATGATATCATAAATATCACCTATAGTGGAAAAATTTAGTAGTGTGGAATTTCATGAGGCAACATCCACTATAATTTAGTGGACCATTTGAACCTGTGATATATTAATGAAGGATGAAAGCACTAAAAAATATTTTTGATTTCATGGGGTTTTCAGAAATTAAAAAAGTTAGTCTTTCTCTTTCCCATTATGAAGTTGAACCCAATCAATGCTGGTTAATTGTTACAAATATTTAGGATACTGAGGTTAATGGTTCTCTTGACAGGAATGAATTCAGAGGTATATTTCAATAGAAATATTTTCCAAACATTGTTTAACTTAGGATGGAATAAAATTATAAAAATTGAGGAAGGATGAGGGCTCAGTGGATGCTTGTGAATGAAAAGTAACTCAATTGGAAATGTACGAACGAAATTTCATTGAAATATTTGTAGTAAAATAAATAATTTTTAATCATGATTAATTATATTGTATTTTAATAGTGTTGGATTCTCGTGAGTTCAAAATTTATGAAGAAAAATATTCGATGTGCAGAGACGGTGGAAATAGATTTTTCCAATGAACATGTGTTATTTGAAAAAAATAGACAATGAGAGCTTGAGGTGGCATGGGAAAGGGAATAAATCTTCAAAAGTGTTTTATAATAACTAAATTAAGATTATTGTTTTTAAAATTTTTGGATAAAACAGACTAGGTAATTCCTTCTGAATTTTGGTAAGGAATTATGTTGTGGTAAACTTTTACATAAGTCTCATAAAATCATAGAAAAATATAATGATAGTTCTTAGATAAAATATTCTTTATTGTTAGTGAAATTTTTTAACTAAAATGATATGAGTAATTATGAAATTGAGTGTCTGAGGAAGAACTCAAATGAATAGAAGAAGCAAGATGAACAAGCAAAAAGATGTGATGAAATCTTTTGTAACTACTTTAGAAGATGTTGGTCCATTAAATGAAGTGTTATTATTTACATTATCAGTTTATTCGGATTATTTCAATGTGTTTCTTGTTTCAGGGTATACACATTCTTTCATTTATGAGGATTTTTTTAAAATTGGAGATTCCTCCTCAAAAAATGTATCATGAACATAATGTAAAAAATCTTGGGAAATGATGAGGAAAAAATAAATTATAAGAATATTCTTGTTACTTTCTATTGAAAGAATCTACCTACAAACCATATAGAATTACCTCTATTAGAGTTTGATGTTTTTATGGTTATTGATTGGATTTTTGTGTTCCACACTATGACTGAATATATGGCTAAAGAAGTTTCTTTTCAGAAAGACTTTCCATTTTTGTACAATATTGATCTGTTACATTTGATAACATATCCGGAAGTGGAGAAACAATTTAAATAAGAAAATTAATTTTACCCTGCACAATTTTTGAGAAAAATGAATTTTTCATTTTAATAATTTACGAGTGTTAAATGAGTATCTTGATGTTTTTCATGATGATTTTCCTATTACTATAATAGATTGAGAATATGTATTTAATATTGACACAATTTTTGATGATAAGAAAATTTCAAAATCCCCTTATTGAATGTATAATCTTTAACTTTTGGTTTTCAATAATAAATTGTTTGAGTTAGTAGATAAAGGCTTAATTTGACTTAAAACATCACCCTGGGGTTGTTCTATATTTTTTTGTTAAATAGAAATATGGTTCAGTCATAATTTTCAATGATTATAGAACCTTGAATAAAATCACTATTATGAATTAGTATCATTATCCTCATATCAATGATTTTATCGATCAAATCCACTGAGAACAATAATTTTCAATGGTTTTGAGTTTGGGATACCATTAGTTGAATATAATGGAAGAATACATTCTGAAGACAATGTTTCCTACTAGATATGTCCACAATGAATTTATATTTATGCTTGTTGGGTTACTTAATTAACTTGTTTTATTAATGGATCTTATGAATAGAATATTCTATGTGTTATTGGATATGTTTTTGGTTGTGTTTATTCATGACATTTTGTTATATTTCCTAAGTAAAGAAATGCATGAATGTCTTAAAAGGTTATTTTTTCAAACCAATAATGAAAATAAAATACATGGGAAATTTAGTAATTGTAATTTTTGGTTTTAATTAATTTCATTACTTGGTCACATTGTATTTAAATATGTCATAACTATTGATCATAATAAAATAAAATTTGATGAATAATGTAAAATATCTACAAATATAACTGAGATTTATAGTTTTTTGTTTTTTAACTGGGTGTGACTAAAGGTTAGTTGAAAATTTTTCACAGTTACCTAGCCCACTAACTATGTTAACTGAAAAAGGTGTAACATTCATCTGGAAAAAATAACATGATGATTGTTTTCAGGAATTTAAAATATGATTGGTGAATGCTATAGTTTTGGAATTACCTTCAAAAAATAGTGAATTTTTTATCTACAATGATTATTTGTTTAAATGAATTGGTTTTTTTATAATGCAGAATGAGCAAATAATTTTTTTGCTTTTTGAAAGTTGAAAATACATAAGTTAAATTACCCTACACATGATTTTGAATTAGCTTCTATTGGGTTTTCATTAAATATTTTAGGGCATAATTTATATGGTGGAAAGGGTGAAATATATACTAAACAAAAACATTTAAGGTATGTATTCACTAAGAAATAATCGAACATGAGATAGAGGATATGGTTGGAATTAGTCAAGGATTATGATTGCACGATTCATTACCATCTAGAAAAATCAAATAAAGATGAAGATGATTTGATTCAAAAAAGAAATGCTAAAATAACCATGTAATGTTTAGAACATGATCCTTTCGTTAATGATTTTATTAATTTAGGATTTTATGATTTTGGTGCATGAAATTATTCTATTTTGTTCCAGGTTACTATGTGATCATCTCTATCATATAATATTAAGCAAGATTAGAAGGAGGACCATAAGTTTTTAAAAATGTAGATTTTATTCAGAAGGGTGTGTTCCCTTAATTTAAAATTTATAAAGATTGTATTTTAATGATTAGGATTAGATTTTTTGTTATTTATGATTAACAATTTGTTAATTAGTTTTTATGTGAAGCTCATAGTTCTCTGTTATCAATTCATCCTGGAATTACTAAGATGTGCATAGAACTTCAGGAGTATTACTGGTGGGATGGAATGAAAAGTGATAGTGCTTACTTTATAGTGATGTGTTTGATTTATTAATTGTTTAAATTAATGAGTAAGTTGAATAATGGGATCCTTTATCCTTTTCCAATACCATATTGGTAATGAAAAAAATATATTTGTGGATTTCCTAGTTTTATTATCAAAGAAATATCAAAGAAGCAATGAAAATTGTGTTATTGTTGATCAGATGACTAAAGATGCTCATTTTATTCGTATTCCTCATAAAGAGTCTCTAGATAAACACTCTTGATCATATAATAAATAGATAGCCAAGTTACATGTAGTTTCTCTCTCCATTGTATCTAATTGCGATCTTGAGTTTACTTATAACATTTAGAAAGGCCATTAGAAGTCATTGAGAACTAAATTAAATTTCAATAAAACTTTTCATCCCCAATTAGATGGTCTCTTTAAATATGAAATTCATACCATCATGGATATGTTATATTCTTGTTTGATAGATTACTAGTGAATTTGGGACCAACATATTTCATTGTTTGAGTTTTATTATAATAACAGTTTTCATTCTAGTATATAGATGGCATCATTTGAGGCATTATATAGAAAGAAGATTCAAACACTATATTTTTGGGATGTAGTAGTTGAAATGAAGTTGATGGGACAATAATTTTTAGAAATGATGGATGAAAAAGTTCAATTTATTTATTAAAATAGGAGGAAAGCATAGATAATTCATAAAAGTTACATGAATACCTGGAGGAAGGATATTTCTTTCGAGGCAGGTGATCATGACTTTCTCAATGTTTCACAATGGAAATTTGTGATGTGTTTTGGTAATAATGGGAACCTATGTTCTTAGTTCATTAGACCCCATGAAATCATAGAGAATTTGGGATCAATTTCCTATTGAGTTTATATGCCTCCATGTTTATCCTAGGTACACAATGTTTTTAATGTTTCATTGTTTACAAAGTTTATTCTAGATCCATCTCATTTTTTGAGTCTAGAAGAAGTCCAGTTGGAAGAGAATCTTTTATATAAGGAAAAACCAATCAATATTACTGACCATAGAAATAATGTTTATATAATAAGTAGATTCATCAAGATAAGTTTTTTCTAAAAACTATATGGCTTAATTGGTAATATGTGAATCAGAAATTCTTTTAAACAAATTACCCCCATTTATTTGATAAGTGAATAAAATTACGAGGACCCAATTTACAAAAGTGGAAGGATGTAACATCCCATGTAGTTATAGAATAATTAATTTTAAAATCTATTAATATTTATGAATTATATATTAATTTCACATTAATGGGGATTCTTTTTCAAATTGAGTACTTGAAACTCAATAACCGGTAACTAGGAAATATTGTATTGCACACAAGACGGGGATATATGAAATAATAGTATATTATTATTATTATTATTATTATAAATTGTTATTATAACCTAGTTGTTTTATTAGAGTAAATGAACAAAACTATTGATATTATGTTTACACATGTTTATTACATGTTTTTACTTTCATATAATAAATTTTAGAAGCTTACATCCATTTTTAAGCATAAGATACTCAAATATTTTTAAAAGCTAGTTTAACCACCTTTTGATGGAGAACCAGTTTTATGTTTTGTTTTGTTCCATTTATATTTTCTATTTAAAAAGTAAACATATTCCTTATAAATTTGACATCATAATTTACTTAGGTTGTTTTTATTATTTTTCAGATAAAATTTATATTTTTATGTGTAGTGAAAATTACTAAATTTTATTTCAAAACATCCCTTTTTATAATTTATTTATATAGTTATATTATCTTTTTAATTGGGTTTAAAGTATAATTAATTTTTTTATCATTTAATACAATTTTGGTCATTCGAATCAATTTCAAAATAAAATTTAACATGAAATCTATGTAAACTTTTGAACATTTTATATAAAAAACAAGTTATCTTATTCTATGAATGGGGTTAATGTTTATTTAATTAATTTAATTTTTTTTGAATAGGAATCATTTATTCCATATTTGGAATCATAAACTAAAAATTATTTAAATAAAACATTTTATTTTTGAACATTATCAATAGTATTGTTAATAATTATTTTTATTGACAATGATTAAATGTAAATATGGTAATTAATGGTAAAAATAAAAATATAATAATATAAAACTACCATAAAAATTATCATATTCTTTATTTATGACTTATATCCGACCAATAAAATACTTTGGCCAAAATTGTGGCCTCTAGAAGCCACATGGGTGTTATTATGATATTTATAACATGTAATTTAAAGTAATGGAAAATATTCCAAAAACATTAATCTTCTTACTAAACAATTTTAATATGGGTTTATATAAGTGATATATTCGACTATAAATAGTTAATATAAATCTAAAAATATTAAACTTATCATGGTTATTTATTTTAAATTTTTTTATAAATAAATAGTTAAATTTAATTATGACATAATGATGATGCAATAACAGATTTAACCAAGGTGAAATCAAATAAATGATATATATAATATTTAAATAAATATAATTAGAAATATCTAATGTCATTAAAAACATTTATAAGTGAATATGACTTGTACTATGTATATTTATTTGTTTTTTTCGAAGTTATTTGTCTTTTTGGATTTTATTTAAAACCAAAAAAATGAATACTTTCAAAAATGACATAATTAGTATTTTATAAAAATAATAATTTAATACATTATTTTAAAATATTAAAAATATTTTAAAATTATAATATAACTATGATAAGGTCTAAAAGTTCATAAAGAATCCATGTATGGAAAAATTACTCCATACATGTAAAATTTATTGTCACTTAATAATTTAAATATTGTTACCATAATAAAAATTAAAAGAGAATAATTAATAGTAAACTGAAAGGATATGGTTTAAACTAAAATCTATACATGATTAAAAATTATTTTGTGAGAATATTTCAAACTTTATGAATATTATATTTGAAATTAGTGAGTTTAGGACCATTTTGAATTGAAATTTAATATATATTAATTTGATAGTTTTAAAATTCCATGATTTACCCTCCCCTTTCCTATAAAAGGATCCCATTAATCTCAATTAATCACACTCCCAAAACCATTGGGATCATCCATGATAAAAAAACCTATTTTTAGAATTCCCCCTATATTATTGAGTCCTTACTTTATGCATAAGGCTCTTCTATGATGTTTTGATATGTTCTTCAAAGTTGATCAACCAAAGATGATTTATCATTTCTTAAGTTTTACTATTTTATTTATTCTTACACATCCTTTAAATCTACAAAATCCATGGGAAAAAATAAAAAAATATCCTCAATAATATGATGTTTTATTATGTTATTATCATAAACTATGTCCATTTACATTTTAAAAAAACTAGAAATGAACTATTGTCAGTCTGTACGGCGGACTACCACCTCGCGAACTGATATAGATCGTTTTTCATTAACATTTATAGATAATGGTTATAATTATTGATAAATTTATATATATGACTATAATTACATATTTATCATTTTATAATAATAATAATTAAGTTATGTTCTTAATATCCATGCACATAAAAATGATAATTCCATTCGTGCGTATGTGTGAACTATCATGGCCACAAAGAAATGTGAATCATTTTTATTTACCAAACCACTTATATGATATATATAATAAAATTTAAATAATTATTATGATTTTGATAATATTATGATCATTATAGAAATTTAAAATAATAATATCCTTTTTTCCATAATGATTGATGAAAAATTGAAAATGTTATTCAGGTGTACATACGGCCTACCATCTCCATGATTATAATGTAGTTAATTTTGCATACCATAAATAAATGGATTGATTTAATTGTATAATTTATTTATAAAATTAATTATTATGTCATTAATATTATTTTTTAGATGATGGAGTTATGGCCACATGGACTTGTGACATCATACCATGTTTAATTTTGACTCAAGGATCAAATATCTATAATACGTCTGACACAAACTCAAATAATTAACTAATTATTTTAACATGGTAATAAGTTATATAAATGGAATAATAAACATGAAAAAGGTATGTAAGAAATTAAATATTAACCAATTTTTATTATTCTTGAAGATAAATAACGAAATAGACAAGTCAGACTCATGGAAGTGGACTTCGTCTCTATATTCTTTCGTTAATTCATATTTTTATAATATACACCACAATATATTATATGGTGTACAATAAAACCCTTTGAATTTTAATTTCATTAAAGGTGTTTGGAAAGGAATATTTTTCTATGAATATTTTTACTAAGCAAACAAATTATTGTTTTTAATATATGATATGGGTTCCAAAAGTTAACTTTATTATTTATTATTTCCATGAGTTTTTCAAGAATATTATTATTTCATGATGATTTAATAGAGATTGTGCTTTATGGGTCAGAATTATGATTTCATGGGATTATAAGTATTGTTGGGATAGTGTTTATCATTCCTTATTTTATATAAATTAATGTGCTTTTGGTACTCATCCCATGTTGTTGAAATGTTTTCCATAGGATAAAAGGATGGGTAACATAAAATAAGTAGTAAAGAATGTTTTTATCATGAAAAAATCATGTTTATTTTAAATTGTTCTATTTTATGATAAAATGGATACTCAGTAAAAGTTTCTAATTTCTAATATTTTAGTTGATATTCATTTATTATGGCTTAATTATCGAAAAAATATAAACATTATAATATCCTCAATGTGAATTATTGAATTAACTCATGATTATGTAATGTTTAAGGTTGGGGCCTTATAAAATCCCCACACATGCATATGTATGCCTTATTGTCTCCATATTTTTCTATAATCTGTTTTTCATGACCACTTTAAATGGATGGGTATAATGATTCATGTAATGGATACAAATATGATAGTTAGGATATAATATTATTTCCATAAATTTTAATATAACTTATATTTCATTATGAAAAATAGAAAAAAGAAATATTTCCATGGTTCAAAACCATGGCAATAGGTCCAAAAAAGGATGCCATATCCTAAAGCCATATTTTTTGGCCAACCGTGGCCACTATCTCCAAGGAAGTGGGTCCCATACTCTTTCCATGGTTTTGAAACCATGGAAATAAGCCTAATAAATTTCCACCATGGCAGTTATCCTATAACCATGGAAATAGCCTAAATACAAAATGTCCCATCGTGTTTAGATCCCTATACCTCCCCTATATGAACCAATAAAATAACCACTACATCACATAACATTTCGCATATATATATATATATATATAATGTGCTAATAGCCTAAAAAAATAGAGGTGGGTATTCAAGCCAAATTGTTTACAGCAATATGTGTTTCCGTGGAATTGTGGGAACCCTATTTCAATGGTTTTAAAAAACCATGCCTATATGCCATCAAAAAAATTGACGTATATCCACAGTTTTAAAAAAGGTTTATAGGCCCTAGAACCATGGCTATATCCATGTCCTATATCCACCTATATCCACAGTTTAAAAAAAGTGGCTATAGGTACATGGTAGTATCCTCATTTTCTACATTGTGTCTTTTTCCTATCAGTGTAATGATATCATCAGTCATTCATACGTACGACCTACAGTCTCTATAGTGCATTGCAATTCATATTCCATGTTGAAAATTCAATAATGATTAAAAATTATATATTAGTAATTAATATGTAATATATTAAATAATTATTCTACTATAATATGTACACACACAAATATATTTATTTTACCAACTTCCATTCAATATGATATGAAAACAAAAACTGTGTTCAAGTGTACATACGACCTACTACCTCCATGAATGATGTATTCCATTATATATATATATCATTACTATATATACTTATATACTAAATATATATGATATAAAATTTATCATTACCTTCTAGATGTAATTAAAACATGATAAATGTAATATGATAAAGAATAAAAAGCGAAAACACATACGGTCAACAAAGCGATTATTACATAAAATGTTGTTTTATCATGGAATTGATAATAAGAGGGAAATAAAAAAGTATAAATGAATACTAGATGATATAATAATTATAATTATAATTCTTTTAAATGTAAATAATTTGTTTAAACCCACCATATAGGATTTTCATATACAAATGTGGGGAATTAGACCAAAGATAATGGCCAATTTCAAATGCTTGTTATTATTATAGATTGAAAGTGCATAAGTTTATATCAAAAAATATTTATTTTCCATGTAATTTTTCATAAAAAAACTCTAAAATATTTTTATTATTATCCTAACAATTTTTAACAACCATTTTACCCATGTATTACTTTTTCTAAAATTATTTTAAAGGAATATTTTTTTTTCATTTTCCAAATCGGGGATTTTATGACTTCTTCAACAAAAATACCAAAT
The DNA here is from genome assembly GCA_963277665.1 of Viscum album. NCBI lineage: Eukaryota > Viridiplantae > Streptophyta > Magnoliopsida > Santalales > Viscaceae > Viscum > Viscum album. Next base: position 427,633,605 of record OY728134.1, read on the forward strand.
GAATGATTTATTAAATTATAATACATTAGAATATTTTACCTCTATAGTGGTTACTTATTGTTTTTATGATTCCATTACATATTTATAAATATATTTTAAATTAAAATGTTTACATTCTAATTTTTCAGATTTTAAATAAATGATTTGAAATTAAAAAGTGGTATTTTTCTCAATAAATTTCTAATGACTCTATATGTATTTACGTGTATATAAACATCCTTTTTTTCGAATATTGTTCTTATTTGATTCTAATATCATATTATAGAATTTACCACATTTCATTGAATTTTATTTGATTTGGTTTGATTATGGAAGTGTTATATAGGATACTATTCTTGGCTTAAGTTTAATGTATTCATAACTTTTTTGATAGTTTTTTTATAAAAAAGTTTATTTTTTTTATGGTTCACTATTTTCAATGTGGAATAAATTACACATAGTATGTGATGATTTGGACCTCTATATTCCCTATATGCATAGGTAGGTTTCATTAGACAAACTAGATTGGGGTTTGACTAATTTCTTACCCATTTATATATTGTATCTTGGACAAAGACTTGATGGTTTGTTTATGATGCATGAGATTAGATATAATATCTTTATGAGATTAGTAATTATGTTAAAAGTGATTTTTATACTACTAGAATTTCCCTGGTTAAGTATCATTCACATATGATTAGTTATTTAGCGTTAAATAGTCATCTTTTATTATATCAATATTATTCATAGGATAGTGTTTTGATGTAATGTTTTGTTAGTTATAAAATATACCTTATTGTTTATGTTTATTTAAGAAATCATCCTAAATATGATTATTCAAGGACATGGTTTTTTACCATTAAGACATTGAAGTATTTGTGCATATATATCTAGAGCCAAGTGCTGGGATCACTTTCAATTCTGAGGTTCGGTGTTCCCGAAATTAATTTTATAAAAAATATTAAGAATTTTTATATTATGCATGTAGTGGAAATCAGTTATCTCTTGAACCGTAGATTGTGTTAAAATAATAGTCCACAACTTATTTTGTATCATTGTGTTTATCCTGGGAGGGGGGAATAACCATTATTGGTTCTAGACATTTGTGAGAAAAGTCACCCATGGAAAAAATTGTAAATAAAATAATTAAACTTAATTATTTAATATTGAAATCCAAATCAAATAAAATTTGAATGGGTACTCAAATTGGAATTTTGAGATCACCGTTGAGTTCAGAATTTTGTGTTTCAGTTATGTGCAACATAAAAATATGGGTTTGTGAATTTCAGATAATATTCTATGTAAGACTCATATACACAAAAATTTTGGGATTTGGGATTAGGGTTAGCCCAAATAAATTCTCTCTTTAAATAATCTCATTATCTATCTCTATCTCATCTCTCAACTGATATTCCTTCATTTTTAATCAAATTGAGGAATATTCTTTGACAGAACCTTGGAAAATCACAGTGGGAGCACCGTAGATGGGTCTCTATTGAAAGGAGATCAAAACAACGAAATATTTCTTATCATTTACGATATCCATTAGATGTTTTCTTAAAAAAACATCTTTTTCATTTACTTATTCTTATTGATTATCGGTCAACGATTACCTCATTGGAAAGACCATTGATCCGTTTTTGAATCATTAATTCCTTTATTATTTTCATTGTTATTTGTGGATTTTGACATTATTTTTATTTGACGTGTAAAAACACCAATGGATATTTGAGAAATTTATAAATACAAAGGTTCCCAAAACAAATTCCAGATCATTTGTTGGGAAAACAGATAAGATTTAGTGGTCTACATAAGGGACCACCAGGAAGGGCCGATCGGTGGCGGTGGACGATGACAATGGGATATAGGTGTCGCACAATAGGTGAGGATAAAAGCGGAGTTTAAGAGGTGGAGGATGGTGGTGAGGTTGGCATAGTTTTGTGGTCTGGTTTTCCTAAGATGTGATGTTACTGGAATGGGGGATGTGGGAGAAGTGAGGCAACATGACTGGGATAGAGGAGGCTAGAGTAGAAATGCATTGAGATAGGGACGGAGGATACAAGAAAAATGTGGAGGCACAAGGAGGCAGGAAGTGATGTCAGATGATGCAGCATGATGGTGAGGTCGACTAAACGGTGGAGCCAAGTTGGCTAGCGGTCAGGTGGGGAGACCAAGGATGTGACATGAGCTAAGAGACAAGTGGGCATGTCATGTTGATTAGGACATTAGTCGAGTTGAGTCATGAATACCCAGTGAGGTGAGGGGAGTGGTCCATAGAGGCTAGGTCGACAAAAGGTGATCGGTCAAAATGAGCCAGGCTGGCAAGAGCGGGCTGACCTGGGCAGACGGGTCTACCCAGACTGGGCCAAATCAGTTCGAATTGGGCCTATACGACTTTTAAAAGTTATATCTTCTTATCTAGGAATTCTATTGATGCGTTGTCTATGAACACAAATTCTTCTCATCAATACAAATCATCGTAGATAGGTTTGGAACTTTTATGTATTGGTCTCGAGGTTGTGTTTCATGGAATTCCTAGGTTTAATAATAATAATAATAATAATAATAATAATATAATTATTATTATTTGTGGTTCTTGTATCAGAGTAATATTCTAAACGGTATGTCTATTTAATGTGTCGTCAACAGTGATGTGAACTAGGTATTTGTGCAATATTTTCAAGAATAAATTCTAGTGTTTAAAAAAATTTGAGGTTTAGGACCCATGAGGCCCAATTCTCACTTATTGTGTTGAAATGTAACTTTTTCACTAGGTATCTATTTTGGACAAACACATAGTCTTTTATGTGTGTTTTTTTATAAGGATCGCAATAGAGAAACCCATATAATTGTTTAAGGATTGAGATGGTGTCCCAAGGGATGGATATTGAGCATAATGCAATGACTTGTGACTTTTCCAATAGATGTTCGTTTGGGGTGAGTGAATAGTCAATCATGTTCATTTTTCTTCAAGGATTGCAATGGTGTAAAATGTTTGGACATGTAGAGCCTAGTTATTGATAACATTAATTTAGAGACATGAAATTAATATTGGAGGAAGATCCTTTTGAAGTGCGTAAAGAGAACCCTCAACTTGGGTTAGCATCTACCATTGTGATACTGGAGAACATGTATGAAAAGATACAATCAAATATTTCGGGTCCATTTGAGGAGGCATGTTAGTATAGATATGTTTTATCCATTTGGATCAACAATGAGAATCATGTTTTAATTAGACTTTTGGATAGATTTTTTGTATAATTTTGGAGTACACTAGTATGAAAAGGGATTCTTGATTGTAATTTAGTAACCAAGAATGGAAAGCCACACGACCATATGATGAGGCAGGGTCACATGTCATGTGGGCCACACATACATTGTGTACAACTTTACGAATCTTTTACCTCTCATAAATCCTTATTTTGAACATGGATTCTGGCATGCGAGTAGCTTATCCTTAGTGTTATTTAATATAGAACGTGATGGAACACTCCATTGTGGATTTTGAGTTACGATACATGATGTATAAGGAATTTCACATATTTCTGGCTATGATTGATGAAAACATTGATCATAGATACAATCCATCATGGATGGCTAGTGGTCCCCAATTCATTCTTAGAGGTTTTATCAAGAAGGGATTTTTAGTGAAGCTCGATGGTTTCTGAGAGGTTCCATATAGTAGTTTTGGATAGAGTTATATTGGACGTACCTCTAACTTGTCTAAGAAGTGTTCCCCAATTGATGTACCAGGCTTACCTTCAGCAAGGCTAGACAATGGTCACCAATGGTAGTTTCAGGATTCCCCCTAGTCGAGCTAGGTAGTGGGTCCCATTGACGATGTACCCTAGGGAGTACCCTCATACAGGGATAGGTTGTGGGTCCCCATCGACTTCTGGGTTGTGATCCCCCATGACATACTAGGTCTTAGATATACAATTAATATAGTCAAACACTATAATGAGACTAGGTGTGGGTATTCAACCATGATACATGATCTCTCAACTATAATGTATAGTGAAGAGATGTGGTTTTCTGTGATTTTTGAATCTCATGAAAGAAAGACTCTTTTCTCACTAAGGCACATCCTTCTGGGAGGACCTAAAACTATATTAGTGAAAAAGATCTACCTAAAGTGGATATTATCATGGTGTAGTGATTTAGTTCCTTTGAATTATAGTTCAAAGCATACATGTGGGATATTGGGAATATATGGTGGTTACTTATGGGACTGTTTTATACTGAATTTATTGGGCTGATCTATGAGATTGATATACCCATACTCTATAGTTTGGGTTTCTTGGACTAAGAAAATGTATATATATCCTACTTTTGTACCCACTCCTTGGGTTTTGGATAATCTCTTTAAAGGAAAGGTGAAGATGTAAAGGGTAGGCCACATGATTTCTGTGTCTAAATTCTCATGGAGGGATAAGACTACACTTCTACTATATTTAGAAAAGAATCAAAGATAATTTCATCTTCTCACAATTTCTAGCTCCATGTGTTCAGATGATCTTACATTAATCTATTTTTGGGTTGATCTGTATACTTATTTATATTCGTTCTCCTATAAACTACTTTATTTTTTAGAGTATCTCTTACAGCCCTCCTTCTACTTTTCAATGTGTCCTATGGAGTATTTTTATAGTCAACCTTACCTGGGTATTTCCCACATGTGTCATGCCTTATGTAGATGATGGATAAGATTATAGTGAATTCATAGGATCATTGAGATATGATTTATTGGAAAAAGTATTATGGTCTTATATTGGGATCCAAGATCTGGAATCACCCATCTATTTTACTTTTTCAGTTAATACGAGGTTGTTACACTTTTCTAGTTGGGAGTTCAATTTTCCCAATTTCCATTTCAGTTTGTTGAACCATACTTTTATTGTTTAGTGGTTTATGCATGTTTGGTGTATTTATGGTAGTGTTGCATCTTTTTTCCTCTCCCTATGCACCATTTCATTGAGTGAGCAGTGTGTGTGTGTATGGGTTCTTATGAAAATTCTTACATGATTTTTTATGCCTTCAGCACTAGTCTCCACCCCATAGCCTATGGAGGAAAACATGGAGTAGTTTCGGCTTGAGCCCCAACATGGGTTAGTCTTGAAAAGGTTTTATCAGATAAAGTTAATTCCATGGGGAATTGATTGAATGTTTTTATCCTTCAATGGATTGGTTGGGTTTATGGAAAAAATTTCAAAGTGTCTCAAGAGTGGTTCTTAGGCTAGGGAGCCTAGTGATGGTACGAGTGGCTGACGTATCCATTCCATGGGACCCTGATTACCCGCTTGTCAACTCAAAACCCAGAGAAACTTATTGCAATGAACATTGATACATGAATCATATAGGATTGAGTCATTAACCTTCCTTTTTGAGTCAACTCCACATTATTGTATATATATATACATATGACTTCCGCACTCCTTGATAAAATTCAGGATGTATCAACGTTGACAACCATACAGGATACCTGATTCTGTTCATGACAGAAATCCCATGAAAGATGAGGCCACAGTTCAAAATCCCCCATGTGAACCCCTTACACTTACAAGAAGGTAGCAGAACCTCCATATAATGTGGAGAAGACAACCCTAGTTGACTGGATGAAGACGTGTACAGGCTGAGCGCACTCTATGAGTTCTAACTCCCGAGACTGTTGTGTTACTATGGTGATATAAACCCTCATGCATTTGAAGTTTGTCTAGAATTGGTGGTCAAATTCTTTGATCTTGTATGAACACCAGTAGATCATATGGTGGCATTGGCAGGTAGACTTTTCCATGGAGTAGCTGGACGTTGGGGGAAATTAGTTTCTCATATACTCAATGGGTCAATAGTCTTGTGGGTTATATCCAGTAGTTGTTCTGTGCAGAGTACTAACGATCCTTCTTGTGCTCTATTTGGATTCAAGAGAACGTATAGTTTCAACTTTAAGAGATTAAGATTGTAGAGTGCATGACTAGGTTCATAGACCATACACTTCACTCTCTAGGCATGCTTTGAAAGAGATACTTCTCAATATGGTAGTTTGAGCAGGGAATCCATAGATAGATACATGATATCATAGTACCCTTGTGCATTCCCACCTATTTCGGGGTGTTGGAGTAGGAACTAGTTACAAATATATTCCCATCACACCATAAAATTGGTTGCGGTAGTGAGTGCACTTGAGTTGAGATTTCTGCCACATCTAGAAGACTCCAATAGACAACATCTTTAGGCAATAAGACACCCAACAATTGGTTTCATGCACAAATTCATATGGGTATGAGGTATTTTAGAGCATGGCTAATCATGGGGATGTCCAATGTTATGATTTTGATGGGTGAGGTCACATGGTACAAGACTACCCCACCAGACGTATTGAGAATAACGAGCATGCAATAGGTGGACCACCACAGCTGAGACAACATCGTGATTGGGTTGGTCCCCAGGTATGTGGTTTTGTTAGAGGAGTCCTATGAGATGGAGGTGGGGTATGAATTTTTGAGGTATTTCCATCATCAATACCACCATTCGGCCCATGTCAGGCTCAAGAAGCTTGCAAATGGGGTCACGTACAACTGCAAGATATGGATGTGTATGATCCTACAACACATGAGTTGATAAAAAGAAAACACTATGTCTTTTCTAATTTTTGAAGTCGATAATTTTATACACTATCTGAAGTACTATTTTCTCAATGTTTATTTCTATATGTGTTTTATAGGGGAAGTGTGGCATTAGTGTAGCCATGTGTTAGTGTTGTTCAATATATATTATAATGAAAGAAGTAGTGGGGTCCTTACTCCACTGAGACAAAGTTTTTGGGATGAAAGAACAATCATGAGGAAGATTTAGTCACCATTATAGAGAATAGTGTCATGGTGTGATGGACGAGTCCCCATTACTTTTGTGTTCAGGGCGAGGTTGTGCGATGAAATGTTGTGTCCTATCCAGGAATTGTTATTAGAGTATTTCTGGCTTTAAACTTTTTTCCCAGGGTGTCACTAGTTACTGTAGTGTAGTTTCTAGTTTAGTGATTACGCTCCTTACATGGGAGAAAATACATGTGGAATATGCCACATGATTTAAATGTATAGATTCGTGTGGTTTTATGAGTTTTCTAACCTTCAATGTATGTTAGATCCTTTGTGTGCTCAACATCAACCTTTGTACAATATTTATGAAGTATTGGTTGAGGTGATGGAGACCACCTGAATAGAACTACACGACTCAGTACCTATTGATTATAGTGGTTGTCAGCATCCAAAGAATGGGTAGATTCAGTCTTCTAGGTGAGTGCTCGGTGGTTTTCACAGACCACTAGGGAATCATGTGCATCTACACCTAGAGAGACCTAAACCTGAGCTGGTGATGCTGGTTGGATATTATTACAGGGATACGATATTGGGGTATTATATACTCTGGTGAAGGTAAACTTTGTTTTAGATTCCCTTAGTAATATGTATTAGACTTTCTTCGTGTTGGATGTTTCAGAGTAGTTAGATTCCCAACAACTGACTCTGGTGGAGTTGGGGGGAGGGGGTATAGTTTTCTTTTCAGTCAATGTTGTTGATTCCTTAAATTCTATATTTTGTAATTGAGTCTCAGTTGTGAAGAACCAACATTTAAATATGTCCTGACCATATATCCTTGGGTGCTTCACCAGATATATATTCTAGATTAGGGAATCACAAAACCATGTTTCGAGGACAATAGTAATTATAGTCACGACATGAGATGTAGTGGTTCGACCCTGGAAGCTAAACTATCCCCTATGTTTCATAATGTTGTTCAAGATCGTGTGAAGGTATAGAGTGGTTTCATATCTCCTTTCTCTACCCCCAAAAGTTGGTGTGGTTTCACAATGTCTCCCATGTCTCGTAGACAAAAAGATACATGATTTTTCCTCCACACATAATCGATAGGATCAAACCATATGAGGAAAAATTATTAAAATGGTTTGTGTGTTGTGGTGGTATACAAACATGAAGGATTTCATAGTAGTGGGAGAGCCATGTGTAGGCATAGTATCCCATGTTATTTCCCATGTTTTTCTTTTCGGGAAAAAATTCTTAAAATATGGAATGATGTTGAGACCAATTTCTTTCCTGGAAAGACTTTTAAATATTTCATCGTATATTTAAAAGCTATCTTCTTAGACAATATTCAGTTCTGAGTTCTGATGTTCCCATAATTAATTTTATAAAAAATATTAAGTATTTATAAAACAATTCATTAAAATAAAATGAGATGTATCTCAAATGGTAACTCTGATTTGAAATCTGAGGCCACGATTGAGTCTGGAACATTGTTTATACCAGTGGTGGGGCACAACTTTTTTTGGTGTGGTACTTCTATGAAAAATTTCATAAAGGGGGAAAATTAAATATAAAATAATTAATCATATTTATTTTATATCAATTGACGAATCAAATAACTTTGAAATGGAGACTCATATTAGACATCTGTAAATGATGTTGAGTTTAGAGTGGGATATTTTACATTTACATGATATAAGAAGAGGTAAGATATAATTTAATATTCTTCACTGTTCAATGATCCTATAAATTGAAATTTAGTGATTTTGGATTATGGTTACACCTAATCCATTCTCGGTCTAAATAAACTATCTCTATCCCATCTCTCAGCAGTTCATCCTATGTTTTTCGTAAAATGGAGGGTAATTCTTCAATGGAACCTCAGAAGATCATAGAGAAAGCACTGTGGATGCATTGAAAATAATGGCCAATCAAATTGAGGTTGTATTTAATCCCCCTTTTGATATATGTTTTATATATTGATCAAAAAATCATCCTTTTTCAATTACTTCTTCTTTTTGATTATCAATCATCGATAGCCACACTAACATGAACATAAATCTATGTTCAAAGCCTTAATTCTTAAGTGTTCATCGTCATTCTTCATGGAATTATTTTTTAAATTTCTTTGACGTTTCAAAACACGAATGGATCATTTTGTGAGGCATGGGTCTATATGAATCTTGATCCAAGGTTCAAAGAACATCTTATAGATCATTTTTCGCGAAAATGGAGATGATGTAGTGGTACAGGGAAGGTACCAGTAGAAAGTGTCAGATGGAAGACGTAGATGATGTTGGCATGCCACAAGTGTCACATGTCTGGTGTGGTAGAAGGTAGATTTGATAGGGTGTTGCATGGAGGCAAGCTCAATGTAGATGGATGGTACAGCTGGCTTGCGAGGATGCACAGCTTGGACGGAGGAGAACAGAGCAACGTTGCAGTGAAATTGGGATTAAAGAGGCTGAAGATAAGAGGAAGAAAAAGATAGAAGGTAATGTACTAGGTTGAAATAGAATAGTGGTGAGTTTAGGATTAGGGTGGTGCTGAGGCGGTCAGAAGTCATGCATGGTGACCAATGCTGCGACAAGATCCTAGAGACATCGGGTCAAGCTGCGTTGACGAGGATAGTGGGGGTGATGAGGCATTACTAGCTAGAATGGTGAGGGTAACATGCCAAAAGGACCAGTACAGTCTGAATAGCTTGTCTGCGGGCTAGAAAAATGATTCAGGCCGACAGGAGATGACTGGAAGAAGAGGATGAGTCCAACCAGATTTGGCTGGATTATTTCGAATCAGGCCCATATGACTACAAAAAGATGTTATTTTAATTTGAGAGGATGATTTATGTGCCTTTTGTGGAAAAACTTTCCTATCAACAAGATGGATTATTTTAGACCGTTTCAGGAATTTTAGGTATCTTTCTTGGGGTTTGGTTTCATTAAACTCCTACATTTGATAATAATAATAATATAATTATTATTATTTCAGGATCTTTTATCAGACCTATCTTCTAAACGAGATAACTATTTCACGAGCCATTAGTGAAGGTGTAAACTAGGCCATTGAGTAATCTTTTCAAGACTACATTCATTTGTTTAAACCAAAGTAGATTTTTGGGATTCATGAGGTCTCATTCACACGTGTTGTGGTCGAATGAAACCATTTTTCTCGATATCTGTTTTGGATGAACAATTAGTTTTTTCTATGTGTTTTCTGTGAGTATCAAAAATTATTGATCCTTTTATTAGTTTCAGGATCGGGGTGTGGGCGCAATGGCTGTCCTTTCATGCATAATTCAGTTACTTGTAACGTTTTTATCAGATGTTTGTTGGGGTTGAGTGAATAGTCTATCTTGTGCATTTTTAGCAAGGATCAAAATGGTATGATCAATTTGGAAAATTGGAACATCATTTTTTATCACATTAATTATGGAAACATGAAGAGAATATTACTGTAATATCCTTCTAATGTGTTTGAAAAAAAACAATCTTGGTCAGCATCGACCCTTGTGAGAGTGGATACGATTTATGAAAAGATATCGTCAAATGTTTAGCGGCCATTTAAGAAGGTGTCTTTGTGATATTATGATTTCCCACTTCGGATCAACAATGATCATCGTGCATTCATTTTACTTTCAGCTAGATATTCCAGGTACAATTGGTGTACACTGGAATGCCTAGGGGTACTTGATCACAATTTAGTACCTGAGAACTGTTAGGTACACGAACAGATGATGTGGCAAGTTAACACATCATGTGGGCCCCACATGTATCGTTTAATACATTAATAATCTTTATACTACCATATATTCTTTTTCTGAACATGGATTTTATCATGCAATTATCCAATCATGATTTGTTTTAACATATAACTTGATGGTTCCCATCATAGTGTCTTTCGAGATAGGATGTGATATCTATAGGCATGAAAACATTCTTAAGTGATTTCCAATGATTCCTGTGACAGGAGGTACCATAAAGGAGGGATGATCTATGTTCTGTGATTCTTTACAAGTGGTACCATATAAAATGGATGGCCAATGTTCTTTAAATCTTTTTAGGAGGTACCATCTAGTAGGGAAGGAAAGTATTCTTTGATGCTTTCTGAGAGATACCATCTAGTAGGGATGGGCAGATCAGTATCGGGATTACCTCCAACTAGGCTTTGTAGTGGTCCCCCAATGGTAGTATTAGGTGTACAACTAGGTGTTCTGGGTAGTGTTCCTTGATGGATTCTCTGGGCTTCCCCCTAAAGGGTAGTGTAGCGGGTCCCGTATACTATTTATTCTAGGTAGTACCCTCTATCTAGGTTTTAAAGTGGGTCCCCGTCGACTATTGGGTGGTGATCCCCCTAAATTACATGGAAATGGATACATAATGACTAGAGTGGAACTCTCCAATCGGTATGGGAATGGTTCCTTGACCTTGAGACATGATCTCTTTATTTTGCGGCATTGTGAAAATATGTGGTTTGATGTGACTTGGGACTCTCAAGAAAGAGGTAATATTTTCCACTAGGCACGTCCTTATGATGCGACCTAAAAATATATAAGTGAGACAGAGCCTCTCAATGAGGATTGTATCAAGGTGTAGGGATTAAGCCACTTGGGAATGCAGTTTAGAGCAGACTTGTGGGATGATTGGCATCGATGGTGGTTACTTATTGGAATATTGGAATGTCACTTTCATGGGCTGTGATGTGTGATAAGGATCCATTTACTCTCTCATTTTGGTTTGATTTACTGATCATATAGATTATTCATATTTCAATACTCACCCCATGGGTTTTGGATAATCTATTTATAGGATAGGTGAAGACACATGGGGTATGACACATGATTTCCATGCCCATCTTCTCATGGTTGGATGAGTCTACTCTCCTATTATAGGTAGAAAATACTCATTGAGAATTTCATCTTCTCCTCATTTCTAGATCTTTTTGTTTGGATGATCTTACATCTCTCTCTTGTTGTGTTGAGATACACATATTTTTTTAAACCTTGTCCTATTTAATGCTTTATTTTTTATAGTATATCTTATGGATACCCCTTCTCATTTTCAGGGCATCCAACTGAGTATTTTTATACTCAACCCTTTATAGGATTTTCCCGCCAGTGTCGTGGACTATGTAGATGAGAGAATGGTTGATACTGAATTGAGGGAATCATAAGAATATGACTACATAGAAAATATATGGTGTTCGTATCTTTTGATCCATCAGTGGGGTTCTCTCAACTATATTACATTGTTATTTACATCCAGGTTGTGGCACTTTTCAGGTTGGGTGTGTATTTTTTCATTTTTACCTTTCAGTTGATTGTACTGTACTTATACTATTTTGTGGTTCGTTCATGTTGGTTCATTTATTGCAGTCCTACATCTTTTGTTCCTCTACCTATCTACCTTTGTATTGACTCGACATCATGTGTGTGTATAGGTTATTTGGTGAAGTCCTCTCTGAGTTTGTTATGCCTTCGGCACAAGTTTCCACCCATGGCCAATCGAGGCGGGATTGTGGTAGTTGTGGATCGAGCCCCGGCATAGGTCAGTTTACAAAATCTTTCCCTTAAAGAGAATCTAATACCACCTATGTCATATATCATATTTTTTCCTATTAGGAAAGATCTATATTATGACTAATGTGATGGATTAAGCTTGGAGAATCATGGTGTTCAATGGATTCTATATGATGTAGTTTATATTTTGATTTATAATATATGGTTCATATGTGTAATTTATTTTATAATATTTATAAAATGATCAGTTCATTCAGGATTCAAATTTTATATCCAAACTAATGTAATGAAATATGGCACACGCTTTGGGGAATTGCTGTTGGGGTCCATATAGTTGGTATTATAGAATGTTTGGAAACTATATTAAGAAAACATAGATTGTGGAGTATAACTATACGATATATCTTGAGTATCTGTATATATGAAAAACAAAGAATTTTGGTAAGGTAGATATAATTTGGTTATTCAAAGAAGGATATCCCACTCTAGATTCTACAAGTGGATGTGGTTCAGACACAGATATACCAAGGGGTAACTGCTTTGACAATGTGTGTCAAGCCTAGCTCAACATAACTTGGTACAGAAGATTGGTCTTTACTGTGAACCTGGTTTGATACTTATAAGGGATATACTTATGATAATTCACATTATCATTATAAACCATAAGGAATTATTTTAAAGTAAATAGGTACCCATAGAAACCCTGATTATGATTATGAGATTAGTTGTTTTAGTAATTTTTCAAATAATGTTATGTATTTTTCGTGTTTTATAATTATACATTATGATATGATCTAGCTACTATATGTCATAATTTACAAATTGAACCTAATATAAATTATGTGAACCTCACTAATATACATGATTCATATATTAAGAAGTATCATATCATTAATTGTTTAATGCTAACATTTTTAAGGGAAATTGTATTCCAAGAATTCTCTTCATATGAGGACAAAGTATCTTGTGATAACGGTATATGAAATAATTAATAAAATTATTATGGATACATAGGGTTGCACAAGAATAAGAGGAAAACAGAGAAATAATGATAATGGGAAGAAGGGAAATAATTTTTTTTTCCAAATGTAATAATTGTGAAAATAACTACCTTTGTACTTGTCTAAAGTGAATGGGAGTATCTTAAAAATATATAGATAAAGGGCAATATTCCTCGGATTGAAAATATAAGAAAAAAGTTTATGATATAGAATGATTCAAATACAAGGATATGGGACATTATAAAAGTCAATGTCAACTGCGTAAAAAAATTATGACCCAAATTGTATAATGGATCCTGGTCAACATTATACCAATACGAAGACTATAAAGGAGTCATTAATTTTTATATTTTTTGATTTAGTAATTATTATATTTATAGTAATTTATGAATGATGTACTGGTTATATGAATTGTGCAATATATAAGGTTTGTAATATAGCATTATTTAATTAAGTAGTTGGGAATGTATGTTGAATGGTACTGAAAAAAGTGACTCTGAAGATAGTTAATATCTTTAGAAAAAAATAATTTTAGGGAAAATATAACACTTAACGTCTTCCAAATATTGAGATAATGATTTGAGAATAAATAAATGATTGACTCGGATAAGGAAAATTGGAAAGTACTGACTACTTTGGAACTTATTAAGGGTCTTTTGAAAAAGTGGTTTATGACATCATTGATTACATTTACAATTGTTTTGAATTTATGGAGTATACCCACTAATCTATATTCAATATATGGAATGATTAAGGATGCATGTTTTTGATAATCATTTATGTTAATAAATGTTATTTCCATGTTTTACGAAAATATATGATGAAGGTATTCACATGTTGGGATCAATAGGTACAAAATGATACACATGGTGTCAAGTTTGAACTAATTTTTAGAATTTTAGTGACTATATTTCTAATTTTATGAATTTTCATATTTTAGATGTGTTACAAGGTTGAACATTTATGTATTTTTTAATTTAATCATCAGATGAGGTTTAGAAAAATAATTTTTTACCTATCTATATAAGTATTTATGAATATTAGATAACCTGTGATAACAAAATGTATATGAGGATAACTAAATACAGTCAGAATGACTTATAAATCTTTGTACGAATCTCATAGTACAGAAGGAATTTAAAATTTACTTTCCTCTCTATGAATAAGATATGAATATGAATTTTTTAGGGCATGACCAAGTGTGAGATTGTGATTAAATCAAGTAATTATTTCATCTCATGAAGAAGTTATCAACTCTAGGAAAAGGATATAGAAACCAAAAAAATGATAACACATTTAAATCTTTTCTGGTGAATAAAATGGTAAGTAATATCATCATGGATTTATGGCTTTGTGACTGTTAACTTTCTTCTGACCATGTTCTCTATCACTCTCATTTATAACTACATTGATTAATTTCACCTCCATGTCCATGTTTTCAATTTCCACTAATTTTCTCTTATTTGAAACACTGGTTTTTTAGTGAACGTCATTTTTCCTTTTAATAATTTGGAGTAATATATTTTATTAAACCCATTTACAATGGGGGTTCTCCAATAATAGTATTTTAAAATATCAACCTCTTGATTAAGGAGATAATGATTAAATTACAAGGAAAAAATTTAGTTAAAGTAGGAAGAATGAAACACACCAATAATTTAAATTATTATTTTATTAAAATTAATTTAATACATTCTATATCTTGTATTTTAAAAAACATCGAATTATCTAGATTTACATGGAAGAGAATCTTTCCACAATATCATGTGTTACTCACAAGATTGATTTTTACCGAATCACAATATATTAATATAAAATTACTATTCAATATAAAATGATATAACCAATATATATAAATAGATTTTATGAATTTTATTAAATAACTTATTAAAAATACATGGTTTATACATATATAGGATTGATTAATTGGTTTCCAATTATTTATAAATGAAGATATAAACCAATTGAAAATAAATGAAATATTATAATTTTTTCAAATGTTTTTTCATTTATTAATTAAATTGATTTTGAATTTTTATTAATGAAATATATATTCTATATTTTTAATAAAATATTTTTAATCTAATCTAATATATTTTATTGAAATACAATTTTAATTATAAAAAATATATTTTTCAATACTGTAATTTTACAAACAATTTGTGTCACACCTATTTTTAATATATAGTTGTTTTTAATTTTATATATTGTATTTTTTAAAATTAAATTTATTTTTTAATTAACAATATAAAAATTATCTTATGAATAATTTTTGTTATTTTTCTGATTTGCATGATTTTTTTTGATGAATAGTGAAAAATTCAACATTGTAGTAAAAAAATGAATTTTTTTGAAAAAATTATTATATTTTAAATATAAAAAAATATATAAATTACACACATATATATATATTAATCAAAATTTGTTAATTTAAAAATAATATATTGAAATTGGATATAAAAAAAATTAACTTTTATACGTTTCTTTTTTACTCTTTCTTGCCACGTCGGTGGGATTTGTGTTATATTAAATTTAGTCACTTCTGTGAATTAAATTTTGAAAAATAGACTTAAATGGTTTTAGTTATTATGATATTGATACTATGATAGGTTGAAACTAATTTTATAGTATTTATAATAGTGCCTTTAGTAATTTTTTATTTAAAACAATTAAGGGTAAATCGAGTAGGTTAAAGTAAAAACAATATTATAAATATTATAAAATTACACTAATACTTTCTATAAATTAATTGTATGAGTTCATTTCAACCGAAATAATACTTATTCAGATATTATTACTCCTTTATAAGAAACTTGTGTTAGAATATGACATTTATTATGTTTTATTTTAAGATAAATTAAAAATATCATATTCATATTTTTTTAAATTAAAAAATTATTAAAAAAGTGTTACACAAAAAATAGATTAGACTATCAATATTCATATAAATGATTTTTTTATTTATAGTAATAATTTATTTTTAATTTTTAAGAAATAAATTATTATTTTAATGTCTTACACAACGATGATGTAGTAATAATTTAATTAATCAAATTTCAATGAAATGAAATTATAAATATTAATATAAATATAATTTTACATAATTAATGAAATAAAATAATTTTATAAACACCTTATACATTTTAGTTATATATTATAACTTCTTATTATAATATATCATTTTGTTATGATATTTTTAAAAATACTAACAATGAATAGTATCAAAATAGACATTAACGATACGTTTAAATAAAAACAATAATGAAATTATATAAAATTCATAAAGATATAAATTTCAGAAAAAAAATATTAAAATAAAGTTAAATTATTCATCAATGATTTATTTTGGGTTTGTTTTTCATTTTATATTTGTTATATTAACTGTAAATTATTAAAATCTATGTTATCCTGTTAAGAGTTAACTGGTATAACTAAAGGTCAATGCCAAATAATAAAGATAATAACGTGACCTAAATTTATATAAAAATATTTTATTAAGATTATTTCCACCCATAATCAGCTTATTTAAGAAATAAATCACTTTGGATCGATTTTAAATTGAATATAAATTCATATTAATTTAATATTTTAAGAGTTACCAAAAGTTCCTTCCCTTCTATTATAAAAGGGAACCCCCTCCATCTATTTTTCACCCCATATTTAGCATTATTAATAAACCAAAAACTACCCGTTACTCCTCATAAAATCCTTATCCATGTTGTGGATGTGCTTTTCTTCTAAGAATAAGAACCCTACTATCCTTTAGAGGAGATGCGATGGAGGTTCTCTAAAGAAGAGGTAGTCTTCTTTACCGACTCATTCATGTTCATTTATTCTTCTAATTCATCTTAGGTGTTGTTACCATGCTAAAGTAATAAATATAATATCTTATACAGACATATATTTCATAATGATTATGGTAAAACAATATTCCTATACATTTCAAACCTATAAAGAAATTACAATGCATGCGTACATACGACTTACCATCTCCACAACATGGTGTAATTTTTTTTTCATCACTAAATTAATTATATGAGTATATGTTTGGAAATAATGATATATATAATAATTGTTACACGATATTTATTGTTTAAAAATTAACATACAATTCATTTCGCTTTCATCTTCCCATTAATGGAATGATATCATTGCTCGTGCGGACGAATGACCTACCATCTCCATGACATGATGTGATTCATATTCCACATCCACTATTCCAGAATGATTATAAAAATGTATATAAGGAAAAAATAAGAAATATATCAAATAATAATTTAATTTGATTAATATATGTATATATGTATATATATCATTTACATTCTTCCATTCAATATGATAATATATAGGAAACAACCTTCAAGCATACATATGGTATATTATCTCCACGAATGATGTAGTCCATTAAACATATATATCATTTTTATATATTTATATAGTAAAAATATATGATATATAAATTCTGTTTCAAATTATTTATGTATGTAAATCATGATCTAGTTAATAGTATCATGAATAACAAGTCAAAGGACATACAATAAACCAAGAGGTTATTACTTGAAACATTACTTTAACATGGAATTTTCTATAAATGGGTAATATAATGTGATAAATCAATAATTTATGATAAAATTAATATTATTATGATTCTTTTAAAATATTATAATAAATTTAAAACCACTATAGAATAGTTTCAAAAACATATCGATGGAATCATACTAATAGTTGAGGTTAATTTCACAATCTCATTACTATTATGGATTATATATACATAGGTATCTACTGGGGAATATTTATCATCCTTATCCATGTCTCATAGAAATGTTTTATAAGTTTTTTTCTACTATAATAAAAATTATTAATCACCTTTTCACACATTTTTTATTGATAATATTGTTTTAAATAAATCTTTTTAGCAATTTCCAAATAATGCACTTTATGGAATTTTCAAAATAATATAGATGGAATGTTTTTTTCTTATACAGATTTAGTGGATAATACAACCATCAAGATAGATTGATTTTTTTAATATTACAATAAATGATTAAAATGTTAATTTTAAATTATTTTTTTAAAAGCATCGATTTTAAATAAATTATTTTAATTTAAAAAGAGGTATTTCCCTCAAGAAATTTTTAATGGTTTTATTGGAGTATTTTATTATATTTCAACATTATTTGTCTGATATTATGTTTCATTGTGTTTTATCTCTTATGAAACGATATTCTATATTTAAGTTAAACTAATATTATTTTTTTGAATAAGGAAGTGAAATTTTTATTCCATTCATGTTTCATTTATAAAATATTCACATATCATAAGCCAGTTTTTAATATGAATTTCTATGATGATTATAAATCACCCTTTTAATATTTGGAATGTAATAGATTTAGTAATTGAATTGTGGGTACCTCTATATCCCTTAAATTCTTCGGTAAGTCACATGATAAAAACTCATTTTGGGTTTTACCAATTTCTTATTCATTTCTGTATGATGTATTGGACAAAGCATTGACAATATATTTAAGATTTATAATATTATGCTTTCCCTCTTTATGAGAATAGTGTTTATGTTTCATGTGATAATTTGACTGGTAAATTATTCATTGTTAAGTATCATTATCAAACAGTTATTTTTATTTTTTTATTTATACGATTTTGTTCTTCTCATATTATGGACATCATTATTTTTCAATGGAATGTGTTGTTAGTTATTCCCTTTTCCTTACAATTTATGTTAATTTATGATAGATTCTACTATATTTTTACCCTTACTGAGAATCTGAAGTCACCCATTTTCTATGTTTTATTTTTTACTAGGATTCAATGATGTACATTATAACTGGTATGATTGGTTGAGCTAGGTGAATCGTGGTGTTGAAAGTATTCTCTATCTTGTATTTTATATTTTTTTAAGGTATAATTAATATATGTATTCTAATTTCCAAGATATCTAAATTGATCATTTTATATCAATTTAAATCTTATATCTATTTCAATGTAATAAAATAAGGAACTTTCTCTTGGCTACTAGGGTTGTGGTTATTAAAATGACATATTAATTCCTCATGATAATCAACAATGACATTAAAAACATAAGTAAATCCTCTATTTGGAGGATATCGTCATCATATATTGATCTCACACAATATTCCACTTTAATAATATATTCATTAAGGGAAGATAATTGGGTAGGTATAGAAATTAAACAATAAATTATCTCTCATAATCAGATGATATTCAACCATAATGAATATATTGATTTCACTACTTCCCAATGATAGAAAGATATTTGGTAGGGGTTAATTCCATTTCAACTACCAATTTATTAGTAGTTCCATAGAGTGAAGGAGGTGTTTGTTTCATAATGTGATTCATAATTATAGATCCATATATCAAATATTCAAGAAACATTATCTATAAAATATTTTTTTTTTCATATCATGAGTTATCATAAACAATATGTTTATAGACCGATTGAGTAAAATATATCTTTGAAATATATTTAATTGGGAGCATCATGAAACTGATTAAAATTAGTTTTATAGTTATAATCCCCCCAATTCACTAAATAATTCTACAATGAAATTGGTATAACTAAATCATTATATTGAAATGTAAAATGAAATCACAAATTCGTTTTTTAGATTGGTTCCTTGTAAACATGACGGATATTTGTAGTACATGTGAAATATGACCCGGTTCATTGAAATTAAATCCCCCTCGAGTCTATAAATCTACCTTTGATATGAAATATAACATCAAATACAATGTAAATTGAGAACCAATAGTTATATTACATAATTGGTTGAAAGTAAAAGACTTATTGATGGAGTTAATACTATATTAATATTTTTATCATCAGAAATATAAATACATTACACCAGAAAACAAAATAATCAATTCGAACATATTGTGTTAAAATTTTTATAAATTTCGAAATAAATTTTACAATTACACATTGTACTCTTTTATGTTTCCCATGGAGTTGAAAACAAATAATTTTGACCTAATATTCATAGTATGAAGTAGCATAAAATATAAGATTATATAATATAAACATGAAATATGTGATATTTTATTAATAAAATAATGACTTGAAGATATAATCACTGGAAACTGAAAGCGTGTTATATTCATAAAATAATTTCACATATTTACAAATATTATTGATCTCATAATGATGTAATCTATAATATTGTGAAACAAAAACCTTATTTCAAGGGATTGTATTAATATATATTACATTTCATTTAGACCACAGTCATCACATCCTATACTAAAAACATTGTACCAAGAAAATATTTTATTATTTGAATAAGAATACAATAACACCCATAATTTGTTTTCTCATGGGACCTACTACGAAATTGAGGTTCAATATAATTTTGATCCATATATGTCACTTATTTAGGTCCAATGCATTTAAAAAAAGAGTGGCATGAACAATTCATACTATTTCCTAAGGTACATATTAATGAATAAATTATGTAAATCGATTTATTGAAGAATATGAACATCAAATAATTCACACATAAAAAAGAATACTTTTATGTCTAGAAGAACATAAATTACATAACATGGAATCAATATGGGTATCATCAATGTTAAAGGTCGTCAAATTATTAAAAATATATTGGTAGAGGATATCATCCATTTATAGTTTATCCATGGAAGATTGTAGTTAAGATGAATAGTTTCCATTAGTATCAAATAAAGGTAATTATAGTAAAAATTAATCATAATGATTCATTAATAGAATTTGAATATTTAATAACATATCATGAAATATTTTCTTCCCATGCAGGTTTTATTAGTCAAACTCTTCAGGGATCCAGCTGATGATTGATCCAATGATCAACCAAACATTTAATGGTGATTACCACATGTTTTATTGGTTCAATAGATATATAAACATCATAGCTTCCAATAATGGATGTTTTTATAAAAAATTAAAGACCTAGTTATATTATAAAAATAGAGGTTGATTCTTTAACATTGAAAATTATATCTCTTGAATCAATATATATTGAGACTTTGATAACAATAAAGACTTAAAAATAACATAAAATTGATTTTTAAAATTGAAATAGTATTCCATATAATTTTATGAACCAAGAAAATAAAAAATATGTATCGATTAAAACATTATTCTTAATGAATGAAAATAGAGATTTAATACACCCCTTATGGGGTCAGTATCAATTCATTCATTTCCTACTAAAAAGGATTCTAAAAAACTACCTAAAAATACAATGAGAAAAGTAATATCTGATATAAAATAAAAATAAGTTCTATACACACATAAAAAAGAAAATTAGTTCCATGATATATGTATTTTTAAAAATGAGGAATTTGATATTGGAAACCCTCAACAATTTTCCCAAATTACATAGATATAATTCAATATACTACATAATAAACATATATATCATAATAAATTACTTTATAACCATAATAATATTCATTTCCATCATTAGTTTCTATAAAATACATCCTCTAATTTAATTTTCCCCATTATGAACCTTTTTTGTTTATAGTCTCGATCGTTTGTATAATTTATAAACAGGTTTGTTTGTATAATTTCAACATCAAAATTTCATCATTACTAGGTAATTAAGGATCATTTATGGATAACTAATAATAATTAATGATGTCTTATATCTTCTTCGGGATTACGTTTGTCTTTATCCTCAATGAAGAAACTGATAATAAGTGTATTTTGTGGATTCTTGATGACCATCATGTGTTTTGTTTATTAATAAATTAAATATTGGTATAACATTTTCTGAAAAAATATTCATCTATTTAAATAAGTATATTATATTATAACAGTAATTACATTCAAATTATTATTCCTTATAAAATTCCAATGTATTATTCTTGTAGGTGGGTCAAAAAATCCAATAATTAACAAACACTAATATTTTGAATGATTATGATGTTGTTTTTTTTGTAATATAATTAGACAAGGAGTATGATATAATTATTTTGTTTTATTTTGTGATAAAAATATTAAATATAATTAAATAATATATTATCTAATATATATGAAAATATTACCAACATTTAATAAATGGGCAGCCTATTAGAACAATAATTTTAAATTATTAAATTATCAGTTAATTTTTGATGATCCTAACCTTACTAGGTCATCTAATTTGTCATAAAATAACATTAATGATATAATATTTGTCAAATTATACCATCCTTATTTCAATCATTATAATTTGGTGTTGAAAAATGATACACAATAAGTCGTGGGGCCGAATGTTCTTACAAAGGATGAACAATGGTTTTGTTTTAGTAAATGGATGGGCTATAAGATTGAATAATGATAAAAGCCTTAATATAGTAAAATTAAACAATATAAATTATAGTAATATAATTATATTAGTGTATCTGTAATAAACTTGAATGAAGAAAATTAAGAAATTTTTTTTGATGATTATAATCAAGTCAGGGAAATGAATTTTCATTGTAACTATACATTGATTGGAATGGAATACGATAACTACTAATGAACAAAGGAATATAAAATTAAGATGGATTTGTAGAAATATAAAGATACATGATTTTATTTAGAAATTATAATGTTATTTGTGAATTAATTTTCTAGAGATAATATTCTTATATATGGTATAGAAGATTAATTGGTGGGATTAACCCTTTATTTTTCAATAACATTGTGTTACTATTTAATTTTCAATGGTTATAAATTGAAATAAAGGTGATATGAATATGATTTTTGGTCCATATATAATTCAACAATTCTTTATTGAGTCATATTTTATTTAATTTAGGGTTTTCCAACCTTCTACATTTACCCTAACATAATTATTCCTGGGTAATTAATTTATAAAACTGGTAAAAAAATTAATTGTATATTTTAATAATTACATTTTAAATAATTTAATACCGTTATTTATAAATATAAAAATGTATTGAATATTATTCATTTAAATAAAATATGTTTTCATAATGGGATTTTCAATCATCATTATCATTATTAAAAAATGTAATTCATTAAAAATGAAATTTATTTTGAAATAATAACTTGTTGACATAAGCCAATATTCTTTAGAAAAGGATCAAAATTTCACAGTCAAATAATTTAAATAGATTCATTCAAAAATGAAGTTAACTTTATCAAATTTTTTTAAATAAATAAATAATTTATTAAGTCCCTTTTATGGATTAATTGTATGAATGTTCTTGATAATCTATTTACCTATCTTAGTATTGTTTGTAGTGTTGTAAAATTTATCATCATTCTTTATCGAGAATAACCCTTTTTCAATAACCCTTACATGGGTTTTCTCCCATCTAGCGAAATAAAGATACATATAAGTGGATGACAGAAGAGGATAATGTTAAGGTATGGTGGTCCATATATCATTTAGTTCATATTCAGGTGAAAATAACCTAGATTTTATACAATTATGGATCATATGAATGGGACCATCATATATTGAATTTTTTTTGACATTGATCATGTGAAAAAATATTAGGCATCATCTCAATGATGAATTGGTGACGATATATCATTCTTATGTGAATATTTTTGAAATAATTTGAATATTTGGGGGATTTGGATTGGCAGATACATCTATGAAAATAAGAAAATTCAATGTATCATTATATTTCCTATTTAGATAGGACATACGACACAAATGATATATATAAAATGAAAAATAATTCTTATTATACTTTACCAAGGCTATATCAGGGGAATTTTACCATTTTTGGACTTCTTTTTGAACCTAATATAGATGATACATTATTGAAAATGATCATTAAAAATATAAGGGAAACGTCCTTTAATCCAGACATGTTTCTTGTTAGTATCATTCATGGAGTCCGGGCTCAATTGTAGTAGAGTAAACATTTGTTTCAAGATTAAATTTATCCACCAAACCATTTGTAATTTCATAGATCATATTTATAAGAAGGAGTGGAATTTTAGATTATGGGATGATGCTCCAAAATAACCCATGGTCATTAAGATTGTTCCTAGAATCAAAATTGGTTTGATAGAGGTGAGAATGTAGTTCTTAAAAACATAATGTTTAGGAACATTATTATGTATCTGAAATTAGAAATAAAGGAGCCATACATAGATCCTAAGATGAATAATTTTAATATATACTTATTATATTTATGAATATAGTAATTCATTAGTTTTATAAATGATTAAAACAAAGAAAGGAATCCTTAAATCCATGATTAAAGAGATAATCGATATGAAATTATACTTTTTGCTAGATCATTACCATGTAGTCCAACTGTTACAACATATTATTCCAAGATAGTATTAAATCCACAGATAGTTTGTAAAAATGAACAACAATGTATATCAATATATGAAATGGGGATATGTATGTCTGGTCTTATATTAGCCCATAGTAATGGGGCCATATTAATGATACTCCTATGTAGATCTGTATCATACATAAGGGAGTAATATCTCAGAAAAACTCCAAATTCCATAGAGTTTAACATCATGTGACAAGGAAATGAGAGTCATGTATTATAAGGACTTTTGATATGGAAAATTATGATATTTTTTATTATCATTCATCTAAAACAATTATAGGATGTTTACAATCATGAAAAATAATGTAGGTTTTATATGGTTTAAGGCCATATTACATAGATCTTTATGGTTTTTGGTTTGTAGTTTTACATATTATACCATCACTACCAAATTTAATGTCATACTTCAAGGATGTCAGTTTCATATTTTTTATGCTCTTTTAGAATGGACCATGATGTAATTAATGGTAGGGTATTAAAATCAAGAACATTAATTCTTAGATTCATGTTAAAAGAACATAACATCCATGTATTCTATGGTATTTTGAGATAACCTTTATTCTATTCAGTTTATGGTCATACATCATTTATATATACCATTCATTATAAAATCACATGAAATGGACACATGAGACATATAGATAAATTCCTAGGGGAATGGACCACAATTCAATGTAGTTTAGGGTCTTACAACATGACCTTCGATAGAAATAATTACATTATTTTTTAGGGAAGTGAAATACATATAGTTTATTTTACATTGAAATGGGTCATGATGTTGTGGAATTGTGTGTCTTACTTCTCGGAACTTGATACATTGTTTAATGTGTTTTTTATGGTTAATGTGTATCACATTATTTATGGTCATGGAAAATAGACTATATAAAAAATTCAATTTTAGGTATTATATTCAAGATGATTACCAATCAGTTTAAAATTATATGGAATTGAAGTTATAATTATGATGTTTATGGTAAATCGTCATGCTTTATAATAATATGAATTTTAGGAAATTAAAACCTATAAATTTAGACTATAGTGTAATATCATGTATTTAATATGTGGTAGTGATGAAGTATAAGGTCATGGTACATGTAACAATAAGCCATGTAGTTTCATTTTTTGTATCCTTGAACAATATCAGAGTATTCATAATCTTTTTATAAGAACATGTGTGTCCTAAAATTAATGGTATTTTTACATGGATAATGATTCCTTAGAGATTAGGGTCTTCAAACATAGTTTATTACTATTTAGTTTAATTTCATTTGAATCAGATAGGGTGACATTCAATTTAAATATTTTGACTTTAAATGTTTATATGCTGTTTTGGGCCATACAATAGAGACTATTACAATATAATTTGACATCACGATGCATATAAATAGTTATCATGTAGTTTTTTAACAGAATGGACTATACATATATGAATTTTATGGTTATTTATTTACATTATGTCCATTTTAAAATCATGCAATTAAATTGAGCGTGTGACATGATGTTTATAATCATGAAACACGTAACACAAAGATATAGAGTTTAGGGTACTAGAGTTTATTCTTTTAAAAAATATTTTTAAATTATATATTAGGGGTAAGGGTTTATTTTAATTTATGGTCTTGAAACATTTCTCATGATGCTATTTAGTTTAGGGTCATACAGTTTCAATTTTTATAATGCAGTTTAATGCCAAGTGTAATGGATTTGGGTTTCATTTTGTTGTGGGTATTTTAATATAGTCAATTAATCATTTAAATTTAGGGTCATAAAATGTCGACCATTACCTTGTTGTTTAATGTCATATGGAAGAGTTGTCATATTATAGTAATGTGAAATTATGATGTATATTTGTTTAGAAATTACATAATAGAGGCTAGTATCATTAGTTATATAAGGAAAATATCCTTATTAAACCCATAATTAGATATCATTTATAAATTCATTATCTTGAATTATAAATTTCATTTTATAGTTTATAGATTTATAGACATTGGTTATAACTCCTACATAAAATTCAAATACATTATTTTCTTGTCGATACAACCAAGTGCCTATTTATTCCACAATTTAATACATTTAAAATGAAACTTGTTTTATTTTCATGAAAAACTATCATGATGTTATAAATTACTTCATCAGTATTAGTAATCACCCTTAAAATAATGAAAATATAATTACTAATGTTTGATCAGCACAAAAACTCATTTGGGGGCAGAAAACAAAAAAAATAAACATATTATTACAATTAAAAACAATGATATCATATAAACGTTTCTTTTTTCTTACAATAATAAACATTAATCTGAAATAATAAATTGCATTCACATTGAACTAAAATTTACTAATTTTTATATATAACCATTTTAAAATGAATCCTAGAAAGATAAATATCCTAACTGATTCATAGAAAACATGAGAACCCATTATTATCATTTTCAGATTAACATACCTCTTTCTTATATAATTCATAATCAGTTATTTAATCAAAAGGAAATTCTCTTATCATATTAAATAAAAAAATTCAATGTGAATTAATTATTAGTAATTTAAAATTCATTAATGTTCTAGAGGATAAATTTTGTATAGAACCCTTACAATAACCGTTACATAAATCCTAAAAATTTTGATGAAATACTTAGTTAAGGCCAAATTAATTATATAAAGATCAAAATCATTAACCAATGGCTTAGAGATATAGATAAAGCTCTCCATTAATTTGAATATTATCCATAGACCATAACATAAATAAAAAATATATAAAATTATACATCTACATTATCAAAAGCATAAAAGTACAGTCTTCAACCCATAAGTAAATCATTTCAATAATTGATGTATTCCATTTCCTTAAAACCCCATTTTCTAAATAGAAATACCCAAAAGAAATTTTTTTTGGGGTTTTATATAGGGGAAAAAATTATCATTTTAATGTAATACTCAAAAAAATATGGAATATGTCGATAGGAAAATTCAATAGCCTCAAATACAATAAAAAATTCATTTTAAAAATTATAAAGAGTGTCAAATGTTCTGTATATAATGTGAATGAGGATTCAATTCAGTGATCATTGTAATAAAATAAAAGTAGTGATAATTTTTTTTATAAATTTACATTACAATTTAATCATCCATCATGAAATATTTCCACAAAGGAAAAATATTACAAAGAGTTCATCAAAAAGTGTACTCTAGGATTTATAATAAAATATCAGGGACCTAGATCCCTACATGTCATGTGTTTTGATTATCTACCTAAATAATAATTTTATGTTTATTATTTATAAAATTTATAATATCAATGAATTATTATTTTTTTTGTTTTTTATTTCCTTAATTTTAGCATTACAATTTTATATTTAATATGTTAATTGATTATATTTACATGATTTGAGGATATTTTGTTCAAATGTCCAAAACTACATTTGTATGTTGAAACCGATGAAATGTATAATGATTATATCAATTAAAGAATATAAAAATGTTATTATTAAAAATTAATTATCTAATTATACCTTTATAACCAAATATATATAGTGGTAAAGACAAAAAAAATTTGATACAAAATTTAGATGGAATTTCATTTTTACAAACATGTAAAATTTCCAATTTTATATCACCATGAGGAAAAGATGGTATATATTATTTTTTATTTTGAAATTAATAATCATATCATAAATATCGAATTATTTTTTTACTCTCACTTCTATTTATTGGTAAAATAATTTGGGGAAGAAAAATAAAAAATATAGATTATAAAGGTTTTAGACATCACACATGTTAGACGAATGTTTTAATTTTTCATTGGTTGGTAATGAAATATTTTGAATTTGAATTTACCAACTTAAAATAATTTTAATTTTACAAATATATTTATATATTGATAAAAAATCAATACATTTATATTTTTAATAAAATTTATTATAGGATTCTATGATGACAAATTAAATTAATCATCTTATGAGGTGGAAGTATTCAGATAATGTGGAATTTAATTTTTATTTTCTACTAGATTAATATTTTTATTAAAATATGTTATGCTAGAGAAATAATAAAATTATAGTATACATGAGATAAAAATTATTTTACATGTTTATATTTAAGAGACGTTTGAAAATATATAATTAAGAAATAGAATGAATGCACAATGTTATGGTCTAAACATTTTTTTGGAAAACCTCGATAGGTTTATACTTGTAGAATTTTTGGGATTTTATTATGATCACGATAAAGCATAAAATAAATAGTATGGGTTTTTTGGAATGTATTTTAGTTTTTCATGAATATTCTAATAGGGTCTTGAGTTATAATGGGGATCTAATGTATATTGTATGATTATAAGTGTACGAGATGTGAGATTTAAAAAAATTTAAAATATTAGAATTTATAATACTGTACTTCCCAAATCCTGTATCTCCAAAATGACTCATCAATAAATATTAAAATAGATACAGTTGATATAGGACAAGATAATATTATATTTGAGAGGATTTTTATTTTCAATTTAATGCGTATCATTTAATATTAAATTCTTTTAACTCATGTTGTGAATATTGAAGTATTCGTTAAATCTAATAATAATAATGACCAAAAAGTGGTTAAAATTTTAATAAAAATGTAACAGTGTGTTTTCAATTATGAAATCCATTTTTATTATTATATCTTTAATGAAATAACATAGTCCCTTAAAATTATTAAACATCACAAGAAGAAATTATGTATTTGGGATAAATTCTTTTTTATGTAAAATAATATGCTTTTACCAAATTCAAGTATCCCAATGTAATTAATTGAATTTTTTATAATTAAAAGTAACTAATAGGATTAAAAAATCCATTAAAATGATTGTTTTTACATAAATGAAATTAAAACCCAATTTTCTAAAAAATATATTTTTTTTATTCACACAAAAATCAACATTTTAATACAATTATATAAAATTATATATATTATCATACATAAATAGTATTAAAAAATTATATCATAATAAGGAATAAAATATTTATTAATTGATATATTAAAATTTTTAATAAAACAGTATTTTTCATAATTCATAACTTTGGTTCAATAAAAAAATTATTAGAATTTGAAATTACATATTACTCTTATGAAGAATATTTTTCAGTGAAATATAATTATTGAATGTCTAAAAGGGGTGAAATTGTCATTTTAATCATTTTATATTTGTGACACATTCATATCCTATTTTTTTAAATGCCCACTTTACAATTTTTTCTCGCTTCTTAATGATGTGTCTATATTTTCCAATCATATCATTTCTAATTCCCATGTGTCTTAATGAATTATTTGGGTTTTGCTCATAACTAGAACTAGGTGAATCAAATAGTTCCATAAAAACTTCTCTTTATTGAAATGAATATGAATTATTTATAAATCCAAGTGATGTTTCGTTTATAATTTATCTTATTTAATACTCAAACCATTAAATGAAAATGTAATATATTTATTTAATAATGAAACAAGAAACAGATCTTGTACCCATGATATACATGGAGTCATTTCCACTTGATATTCTACCAATACAAACATCACCTAATTTGTTTATGGATTAAAGAAGTATTTGCATGACATTATATTCTTATGAAACAACATTAAAAATATCCATGGAGGCACATTTACAAAAACATGGCGTACTTCCACAGATTAAGGACCCATCCATCAGTTATTTGTGTCAATTTTCATTCTTTTATATATTAACCAATTATTCTTATTTAAAATATTAACATTATCATACATCACATATATAAATTATGGTCCAAAAAACTCCATTCAACAAATTAAACATAATGATACGTATTCATACTATTCCTTCAATATAAATCGTCAAGAGTTTCAATCTTTTTACTAGAATTAAATATGTTTGAATAATTAAATTCATCTCTTGAAATATATTAATCCTAAAATTATATGTAATATAATGAAAATAATTAGAGAAAAGAAATGTTTTTTGAATTTTTCAATATGATGTTCTGTATTACATATGATGAAAATTTATTAAAATTAAATTTCATTACAACATCTTCTGAAAATTTTTACAACATAAAGTGAGAAATATGGTATCATAAACATATAATGTTGAAATATGAACTCGCTAAATTCTAATAATATAAATAATGTAATGTTTATAAATACTATGAGAAAATATATTATCTAAAATAGGATAAATGTACAATTATTATTTCAAATCACGAATAATAACTTATATCTATTTATTATAGTGATATTTCATCTATAATCAATCCATGAAATCAACTTACATGTTATTTTGTTTTAATTGTTACACTATAAAATTATTTTGTATAAACTTTAGTAATTTCCATTCCAATTTAACCTCATTGATATTCAACCTGTTAATTGAAAATTTTACAATATATCAATTATAATGTTTATATAGAATTTTATAGATTATATATATATATATATTAATGATATTGGTTGGGATTAAAAAATGTATTAATATAAGCTTTAGTCAATAATTATTTCTTCAATTTTGAAAAATACTATATAAAAATTATTTCTGAAATTTTAAAATACCTTCATTATCAGATTGAAATTCTGGACACTAAATTTTCCTTGATAATTTTAACATCTCATGTAAATCATGATCTACTAATTTTTATCATATAACTCCTTATGAAAATAATTACTAAAATAAAACATGAAAATGTGGGGAAGTTACGGTATGAACAATCTATTGGAAAATTATCATTAACACATTAACCAATATATCATGAATCATTCTTAGCATAGTTAATGACAAATTATATTTATAATATATTTCAGCATCTAATATTTTTCCTTTTAATATATAATAATTTATCATAAAAAGAACTATAACTAGTTTCGTACAAAATTTTTGTAACAATATTAATGATTATTAATTTATTTTATGCATACAATATTTAGGATTAGTATATATATCATATTTATCTCAATATATATGATTTCAAAAAGACATTAAATCAGACACTCTAGATTCATGTTTACGGACATTTATAATATAATTTATCTCATGATGGATCCATTTTCATGAGACATATACAATTACATTATAAATATATACTGAAACACAAACAATTAACTGTAAAGAAGCGTCAATATAGATAAAAAACACTCAATTTCTTGGTCATAACACAAAAAATATATAATTCAAAAATATTCTATTGAATTCATGGAATCATAAAAATAATTTATTCATCCATATTAATTTAAATTAATTTTATTGTAATTGTGTTACTGAGAAATAAAATTGTGCATTTTTTTTCAATAAACTTTCATTAGTAACCCACTAATCCGTGAAAACTAAAAATATCTATGAAATTTATAGTTATTGAACACTAATTATCGAGATTTCTTTCTTCTAGATCAATAATAATTCCATACATATATACATTATATCTACGTAATGAAAAATACCTCCACTATAATTCAAATTGTATATATTTTCTACATAATTTATTTTCCATTAATTGTTGGAGAGGAACCCCAAAATGTTTCAATTCTTCAACATTAATTTTAAAATATATCATGTAGTAGTCAATAAAAAACTAAATATTTTTCCAACAACATAATGAAAAATATATTTACAAGGTCAATATATATATCTTATGAAATCCTCTAATCAAAATGAATGAATAAATTCTCATAAATCCCGTAACAGTACTAAAATATATTTTTTATGAAATCTCTTTCTAATTAAATTTCAGCTACTGATACCTGAACCTAAGATCAACCATTGAAAACTACTAAACTCTATAGATATAAGGAATCATGTCATTTTTCTAAGTAATCATATATATATATATATATTATAATTATTTTATTCAATTTATTAAATATAATTCAAAACTGTACGAAAAAATATTTATTTTTAATAAAACAAACATGATCAACTGAAGGTCAAATTTTTGGTAGAATGATGAATATAATAACAAAATCATGTATCTAATTCTTCAATTACTAATTTTCTACATGATCTGTTTGATATGTTTTTATTGATATTGTCTTATCATCAAGATATAATTCAATAGTGTTGTAAATATCTTGATCTGGATTAACACCAATCAATAAACTGGGAAATGTATCCAAATATTAAATTATTATTAGAACATAACTAATTTTAAGAGTTTCCTTTTTCTCAAAAATATGGGAAAGATAATTTTCCTTTAAATAATTAATCACATTAACCACTTCTTAAAACATTTTAAATGTTATTCATTATTTCTTCCATTAAAAATGTATCTTATTATGAAAAATAAAATCTTTACCATTGAAAACTTTATTATAATTCTATAAAAAAATTAATTTAATGCCTTAATAAAAATATAATATATATGGGGAAATTGATTAATGATTTCAAGTAAAGACATTCTATACAAAATAACAAATGTATTCCTATAATTTACTTTTTTATATATGTAATTACGGCATGTGTTTTTACCAAAAAAACATCATTCATTTCTTATTTTAAAATTTCTATTTCACATTAAATTAATCAAAAATTAATATATGTGTAGACCCTAATTCATAAATTTAAATGAAATATTCTCAATTTAAAATTAATATTCTGCACACAACATTCCAGAATGGACAAATATATTCAATAGTAGTTTCAAGGGATTTTTCCAAACCATTAATCTTATAATACCGAAGACTTATATCATTCATTCTTATATTTAGACATATAATCACATAAATACTCACCTAATTACACCTATTACATTTTACATTTATCATTTGAATATTATCTAATCATTACTATGACCATTTTCATTTTAATTGTGAACCATATCTCCATATTGACCACATCAAAAACACATCGATGATTTTATATGAAAAACTACAAGTTTCCTAAATATATTAATCCTTATATCTAAACTTCTAGAACAATTTTTCTCTTTGTTTTCATTGAAAAAAGATCATAAGAAAAATATATTTATACATTCATCGAGTATTTAAAAATATTATCTTTCCATTTAAAAATACAAGGATCTAAATAAATTTTTAATTTTTTATTTAAATATTAGTTAGGATTAATATTACTCGCATCATATCAAATATTATTTACTATATTTCATTATCTCTTAGTGAAGTTTGATTAATTCATGAACAAATATTCATCCTCATATTATGTCAATTACATGAATTTATTTTTCATGTTATGTTTAAAATAGTTAAAAATTTATTTCTAATTGAAAATGAACCTTAATGAAATGTATTACATTGCCTCAATATATTCTCTCTCAATCATATTATTCCACATTGATCAAATCTAGTCAACTTATACATCAAAAAAATTAGTGAGCAGAACTCTCTTTTGGTCCTTTTAAAATCCATTTACAAAACCTATTATTTAAAATTAATTAATCCATTCATAAGTTAGTATTTGGTTATAATAATCACTTAATACAGTAGGGTCATGTTTTTTGAAATAATCTATATTATAAATATTCCATAATGATGAATTTGGATTCTCTCTAAAATGGTGTGTAATATTACTAACAGTTCATATCAATTTATCCATCAATTTAAAACAAATCATTTATAATTCTTACCATTATAGATTCCAATTTTGGAAGGATGTTCTCTACTTGGTTCCCTCAAAATTCAATATCATGTTTTTTGTTGAATATAATTCTAAATAAAAATTTATTATATAAAGGGGCATGGTAATATTTAAAATCTATCTCATCATAACTATAAATTAGAATCTCTTTATGTTACTTATTTTATTTATCAAAATATAAAATATTAACTATTATTTACTCTAATAAAAAGTATAATGAAAAAATAATTATCAAAACAGTAATTTAATTTGTAAAAAAATCAATTTCAAATATTCTAAAAAATATTATAGGTGTATAATTTAAGAAAAATTTGTCATAACACTTGAATAACAATCAAATGTTGGAAAAAAAATTAAAACTAGACAGAGTTTATTTTTTCTACAATACAAAAATTTTAAATTGACTTTTTTTCATTAAAGTTCATTAATTCATAATTATTATTAATCATCCATAATCACGGTTAAATGAAAATTTATATTTTTCTGTGAGCTCTAAAATTTCCATGAAAATTATATATTAAGAAGATAATTAAAATATTTTTCACATTATAATCTTGTGATCATATAATAGACTTAATGATTAATATAATAATATTTAAGATATTATAATAATTTATATACAAATGAAAATAAAAATAATGTAAATTAGTTTTTCATAAAAAATATAATAATGCATAATGGAAAAAATCATAATCAATATTGTTTCATAAAATTATTACCAGCCCAATGAATACATTTTATAAAAACATAGAATATATTTGATTATTAATATATCTTTAACCGTTACATTGAAAAAATATTCCATTAAACAATGATCATTATATATACATATAAAATAAAAATAATTCATTAAAACTTTATATTTAATAATATAATGTTCATGTAGGTTCCATTAAAAATAAAATATGGACAAACCTTGTAAAAACCATTTTCTGTTCAATATATTACTTGTAAAATTGTAACATAATTATCTGGAGAAATTAATCACTATCAAATGATTAGACAAATATATAATTATCACCCATTATCATAATAAATATACATAGTCCATAACATAAATAAGGAACCTTAAATATGGGCTTTCCATCCTCAAAATTATAGAATAACGTTTGATCCCACATATAAATTTTTTTAAAATATTTATATATTATATTTTTTATATATTTCATATTAAAATAAAAAAAAATTATTGTTTTTATTTGAATAAAATATTGGAATTATCATGAACAATATTTATCTAGAAAAATAATAAATTTATGTTATTAATTTACATGATTAAAAATAATTTTTAAGTAAAATTTTAGTCTAATATTTTTTATTTCTCTCTTGAAAATTCCTTTCTTATTCACTTAATTGTCTAATATTTTACTGAGATAACCATGTTAAATATTATACATTTTAATAGAAACTATATCCTAACTGATTTGACATGGATATTCAATGTACACTTTGTTATATTCCTCCCAAATTGTAGTGAACTAAAGGATGAAAGGTGGAGAGGCTTTTATATATTAGGATTCAAAGAATGAATATATTCACTTTTTGTATATTATAATGGGTTGTATTCAAATCATTATGGTTTTAGTGATGAGGTATCACCATCAAGGGAATCTAGAGTGTCCTAGTTTTCATAATAAATAGTATCATTGGTAGAATAAATACCAAAACAATAATATTTTAAGAATTATATAAGGGAATATATCGTTTCCTTTGCAATAGTGGAGGTATCCACTGACCCTACTGATAATAAAGGATATTGTTGGGTCCAAATATTAAACAAGTTACATTTTAAAATAGGTAAATTAAATTTGTTGTTTCAAATTATTTTGTGGTAGATTACAATAGTAATATAATCATAAACCTATTAAAAAATCAATCACAACAGAAATGTTAAAATATGAATCCTAACATTTAAGGATCTCTATAATATCGAATTGAATGACTCCACCATATTTATAGAAAAAATATATTCCTATTTAATCATTCCCTAGAGACTTTTAGGGTTTATTAACAATATATTGGGAACTGTTTTCTAGGTATAGTTACATAAGATCTGTTTCAACCGTTCCTTCTTGCAGAATCCAAATACAGTGTACTTTTTTAATAATAAACTATGGGGGTAAACTAACCACATTTTTCACCATTCATACTAATAATTTTTTTAATTTTTTACTATTAGTAAAATGAGTTTAGTTTCATGATCAGTTATGGGAACACTAATTCTAGTAAGACATTTTAAGAATGAATTGATGAGCCTCCATGAATTTGGAAGTATATACATGATACCAGAATTCGGTTTTTATATTCTTAAATCCATATGATTTCATTATGGTTGTGTTTTACCCTATAATGGTAATTATATGGAATAAAAAATGTCTCATTATAACTTATGCACTTTATGGTCATGAATTATAAGACATTAACAAAAAAACATATTATCTACAAGGATGTAATGGTAATTAACATAATTTTATTTCCCCATGATATTTTTTAGTCAAATTATTCCATTCACTGAAAACCATTAGACCTATTCCACAAATTAAATGAACATGTGAAACATGGATGAGACAGTCTCTATAATAGAAATAATACAATCATGTTTCATCCATATATAAAAATGAATATATTTCATAAAAATAAATTCTGATAACCATTTAAGTTTATATTTTTAGAGAATTTAGAAACAAGATAACTATCAAAAACCATTATTTTGGTAAAAATTTTACATTTTCCCCTAAAATAATATACTAATCAAACAATAATTGATCATCCAAATATCTCACAAATTCTTTACATAAGATACCATTCTATAAATTTAAAAAAATTCCAATCATTAAATCCCTTGGAATTTTTATGTAACAATATAGGTTATATTAGATTTTTAGTATGTCTAATTATAATCATTAATGATCAAGGATCATAAGTAAGTGTATAATTTTGACATTTTCATAATAAATATACATAATAAACTTATACAAAACAAATGCTCTAATCATAAATAATTTCATAAATATTTTCTTAAAATAATATAAGAATACCAATTTAATAGAAATAATGGTCAAAATACAAAATCCGTGAAAGGATTAAATATTCCTGAGAAGTATAAAACTTTTTTATCATTTTGAAAATATAGAATAAAAAATAATATTTGGAATCCATAATCTCAATAATCACACCATTACATCTCATTCATAAAAAACTGAAATTTATATCTAAATAATTTTCCCATGATATATAATTTTTAATGAATGAAAATTTTAGAAGAAATATGACCCCACCAATTATTCAAAAATACACATGAGAAACAACTAAAAATCATTCACTAGTCTAATTATAAAAATCCCACAGAAATAATTTTGCTGATATAAACCATTTACTTAAAAAAATATACCATTTATAAATCATTAGGAGCTCATACAATGAAATCATTTAGAAACCATGGAATGAAAATGGGTTTCATATTATTTTTATGTAGATTCACATAAGAAAATCATTAACAATAACATCAGTAGTCATAATATTTTGAATAAAGGAAAATAAATCAGCATATAACGACCTCAATTATCATTCTAGATTAATGACCATCAATTATGTTAATAAAAAATATGATATTTACAATTTAATCATAATTTATATATGTTGAATACTATATTTTACCAAATTAATAATTATATGCATCCAAGGTGAATAATGAAAATTAATTGTGATCCCAATTACGATACTCACAATGGAAAAAATTTAAAGATATATTTTATTTCTTGATATTGTATGGCTCTAAATGATATATGTAGAGATGGATAATACATCCAGAAAATATATACAATTTATATGGAATAAACTTAAATATGGTGGAAATTATTTTATTGTGAATTTCATTGAACATATATAAGATATGCAATAAAATAACGACTTAGATGAATATATCTTTTAGGAATTTTAAAAGCTAAAATGTAAATAAAAATATTAATGATATTTTGAAACAATATTAAAAAATTCCAAAGTAATGAGAATATAATTTTATATAGAAACCATGAAAATAAAGAGATAATTCTCAATAAAAAATTATAAATGTGGAAAAACCAAATGTACTAATATAAATGTCATTTATTGAATCATTTAACATTTTGAGGAAAATGACGCACACATAGAGAGTAAAAATTTAGTTATAATAATTTAAATGATGTTCTATATTATAAAATTCCTATAATAAATTATAAATTATTTAAATGGGAATGTTAATAATGTATCTAATTAATATGTATATTAAAAAAGGGAGGTACTTGACTGATAAGAAGATATGAGATTGTTTCAATTATAAGAAATACATTTGGTAGAATATAAGTCAAGGGAAATGATATTTTTAGGGGGCATGTAAAACACCTATAATATCTCATGAAAAAGAAAATGGGTTTTAAAATTATAGAAAATAAATATAAGGATTATAATTTTAAAACAATATTGATTCATAAGTAATATTTTCATATTAAATTCATACTATCTGAGATACATTTTGATCATAACCCCTTTCAAATTTAATCACATTCAATAAAATAGTTTTCACTGATATTACATTGTCATGAACCAGCCCAGGTACCCTCAAAACCCAATAATCGAGCCAGCCCTAAAATTTCACAAAATGCCTTTGCGATACCCAAAGGTGAGTTAATAGCACCTGGAATCATACAACATAGATGTGGGAATGACTTTTACACAAGAATGAGGAAGAAAAAGAAAACATGGAAGTATTCATAACAAAATAATCTCCACTGGGAGTGATATACCAAATTACAACAAGGAATAAAAATCCCAAATTAGTACAACCCATGTATGAAAATAGGAAAAAACAACCCATGTCTCATAGGAAACAACTCACAAGACTATGGGTCAACAGCTGGATCCACCTCCAAGTGATCCTTTCCCCTTGCTCGAACCTGGAGGAAGGAAGTCTACAAACTCCAAAAGGCAAAAGTAGGGTGTTAGCTAAAAATCCCAACATGATCTCACCAAGGATTCCCTAACAGATTCCAATAATATACTAACCATGAAAGTTATTTAAATTTTAAAATATAAACATATTTGATATTGTAATGCACAATTAAACAAATCATTCTATAAATTTAAAATAATGGAGATACATATTTTACGTAATGATTTTTACAAATGATGGAATGTTTCTACATTAATGGATTAAATAAAAATAGTTACATATAAATGTTTATGTAAATTTATAAGGCATTGAAATCTATTTATATCTCAAATATAAATAACAAGTGAGAAACATGGTCATCTTCCAAATAGGTACGATAATATTTCTGGTTAGAGGACTCTTCACTCTCTATGTGAACTTGGAAAAATGTCTATACACACGTTTTAATGACACTGGCCAAAGGCAACTTTTCACCAACCCGTCGAGGATATGACCTGGTACAGGTATGTTTTAGAACATTGTAAAAGCGTAGAATGTGTCCCAATGACTCACTAACTATCTATGTCTTACATGTGATCTTACATAATCAATGATGGAATAATTATTTTACGAATTCTTAAAAATATAATTAAACCCATTTCTTTCATTTCCATGAAAATTTTCCATTTAAAACCAAAACGGTTTTTAAAAAAACGTGCATATTTTTTCAAGATAAAACCAATTTGTTTTTAACAAAACATTTTAATCCATTTTCACTAGTTTTAAATCCATTCAAAACCAACTCCATAATTTCCTGATTCATTCAAAAAATGAATATAAATAATTTAAATGAAAATTTCTCCATCAAAGCCAGTATTTAAATTAAATAATTTAACCACTAACTGAAATTAATTAAACTATTCAAGGTTAATCAATTTTTGGTTAATTATGATGGAATCCCTTACCTAATGGTTTTCAAAGTCAACGAAAAGGATAAACCACAATATGTGGTTTAATACGCCTCCTCATTTCTTTAATATCATAACAGTTGACACACCAATGGTTGACATTTGTAAAGGGTTCCTAGAACCAAAACATCTATTTAATTTCACAAGGAATAAAAATATTACATGCAGTTACATTTTCTATCTCCTGGACAATCATTGGATTGTGGTTTTATGTTAACACATGCAATCGCAATAAATACCCATAAGAATAATTACAAACCACCTTCAATAATTATATCCCTCAATTTTATTTCACAATGAAATAAAATATTATATGTGATTACAATTTATCCCTCCTATATAATCTCTGGATTATCATTTTATTTCAACGAATGTGTTAAAAATTATACATCAGTATTACATGAAATTACATGTTGATAAAATTATCCTTAACATCCAAAATTAACTATCAAAAAATATATATATCTAACTATATAAATAAATCTTTTGATAATCCAAATAATTATTTCTTGATAATTTTAAACAATTATCCATTCAATATCTTGATAATTATATGTGATTATCCTTTCATTTAATAAGATTATATTCTCAAAATAGATTATTTATGTAATTATAATTTGATAAATATTTACAATTATCTTTTCAATAATTTAATAAAATTATCATTTAACACTTCCTCATAATTATTATTAGATAAAACATAATTAATATTTTATAATTTCATTTAATAATTTATCATTGGATAATAACACATTATTATCCTTAGATAAATTATTTAAATTATTTGTAAATTATTTTTCACTATTAAAATATTATAATTTGTATAAAATTATCTTAGATAATATCTGTAAATTTCATTATCATAATTCTTTATAGAATTTATTTCTAATATTGGGGTTCTATCAAGTGATAAATCAATTTTTTATGACAATTATTGAATAGTTTGGGTAATTATCATTTGATAATTATTTACCTATCACCCAATTCTTCGTACAAATAAAAAATGTTAAACTGATGAAGAATGAATCATAGATGATTTAGGTTTCATTATATAATAATTTCATTTTTTAATTTACATATTATCTATTTTACATAATTTCTTTTGAAACATGAATAAGAAAAAAAATTTAATTAAAAGTAAAAGAGGAAGAATATTGTGGGAAGAGGTTTTCTACAGCACCCCCACAAACCGTCCTTGTCGCTTCACCCATGGAGAAGCAAACTGAAAGGACAAAACAATCTAAGGGAATATGTTTTCTTGCACTCATCAGAGATATTTCAAGTGAGATATGAAGACTATTTAAAGATCCCTAAGTGTCTATGGGGATTTCCAAAATAGAAGAAATAAATTCCCAATTTTATCAATTATTCTATCTGAAATTTAATACGGAGTGATTTATTTTACCAACTAAAGAGTTAAAGGGTTTTCTTGGTAAAATGAACTTCAAATTTATGTTTTTATAATAATTTTTTTTGAAAATAATGTTGGAATGTCAAAACAGGATGAGGTTAAACAGTAAACAATTCTCTAAAAATAGATTATTAAATCAAAAATATTACTTATATAATATATAAATAACCTCAAATGTCTCCGGCACGTGAATGTTTTTAATACACGAAATTAAAAACCCCATTACGGACACAACAGTAGTATCTTATTTCTCATATGACACACCGTTTGAGAGGTATTAATAATTTATTAATCTAAAATTGGAATAATTAATTAATTAAAATAAAAGATATATTTTTGAGAGAGAAGCGTCTAAACTCCTTACACATACAAATTTTATACCCCATCTAGGGTAAACCCTTCATTTTCGACCCATCGGTGGTCGCATATTTGTTATACATCTCACCGTTTGGGAGATATTTAATTATTTTGATAAATAATATATTAAATAATATTTAAAAACATTATCTCACTCATGTGGAATCCAAAATTTTGATGCCTTCAAATGTTATACCCCTCCCAGGGTAAACACCATATTTCAGACATAACTGTGGTCACAAATGTTTTATATGATGAACCATTTTTTTAGTTATTCAATTACTTTGAATAAATTGCTCATATTTAAAATAAAAGATTTAAATTTTTTATTCTATACCCTTGTAGACTTTGGAGACCTCAAAAACTCATACTTACACAGTGTTTAACATAGAAAATATTTAACTGAATACTTTGGAGTATTAATTAGGAATTTTACCGTTCAGTGATGTGTATAACAAAAACACAGCTTTTTTATTGATAAACTATTTTTTCCCAATTAACATAAAAATAATTTAACATAATTAATTTTAGGATTACCTGAAACAATAATGGGATGTTATAAACTCCCCATTATAGGATATTTATTTCCATAGAAAGACTACAAATAATCCTCCATGTCAAAAATATTTGACTACTACTCTCTCATCAGTGTCTCCCTTTCCCATGTCTCATGAGAATCAGAACCATGTGGCCATTGTACATGGACTAAAGGTATTATCCTCCAACAAAGTACCTCGGTCTCAAAATCTTCAACCATTACTGGTCGTTCAGTCACAGATAAATCTTGTTCAATCTCAAGATCACCCCATCTCAAAACCTGAGATGGATTAGAGAAATGGTTTTTCACCAATGATACATTGAACATATTATGTTTTGAAGTCAGCTGTGGTAGTAGAGATAGATATTAATAAACTTTAACTACCTTCCAACAACCTTGAAGGGTCCCACAAAATAGGTAGCAATATTCCCTTACCTCCCAATCCATTGATGACCTAATCGGGTTGAAACCTTCAAGAACACCTGGTCAGTAATTGAGAACTCCAATGTTCTACGACAACGATTTTAGAATACTTGTACCAGATCTGTGCTATAAAAATTATCTGACGTATCATCTAGATCTTATATGTCATCTCTTTGAACAAAATCAACCCTACAAAGGATCTTTCACCAATCTCTGACCAACAGAAGGTATATTTACAAGGGCGGCCATAAAATGCATCAAAAGGATCCATTTTTATTCAAGACTAAAATATTTTGTTATAAGAAAACTAAACGATCCCCATATGATCATCTCAATTCCCTCAAATTCGACAACAAAGGTACAGAACATATCCTCAGGGATCTGTATAGTTCTCTCTATCTGGTTATCTAACTGTGGATGGTAGGCCATGCTCAAACAGACTTGAGAACCAATTGCCTCTTGATGGCCTCTCCAAAATTGATAAGTAAACCAATTATACCTATCCGAGACTATAGTAGATTGAACTTCATGCAAATGAAAAATTTGTTTCACATAGATATATTTCAACTCCTCTACTTTGGTTTTATCTCGAATGGGTATAACATGACCTTAATTGGTGAGTTTATCGATCACAACCCATATTGTGTTCTTCTTCCTCTGGGATCAAGGTATCCCAACCATAATGTCCATAGAGATTTCATCCCACTTCCATGTAGGTACTGGAATTTTTCGAAGAAAACCCAAAGGTTTCTGGTGCTTGGATTTCACTAATGGCATGTATAGAAACGAGATAAAAACTCAGCAATGTCATGTCTCATACCTAGCCACTATAACTATCGTCGC
The DNA here is from genome assembly GCA_963277665.1 of Viscum album. Classification (NCBI taxonomy): domain Eukaryota; kingdom Viridiplantae; phylum Streptophyta; class Magnoliopsida; order Santalales; family Viscaceae; genus Viscum; species Viscum album. Next base: position 427,677,263 of record OY728134.1, read on the forward strand.
ATAACATAGAACATCTTTAGAGTTCCTAGGTACACAACCCACTGAGAGTTATGAAAATATCCCATCACAACTTTCTTTTCTGCTGACGGTATACTGTAATGGGTTCAATTACACAAAACACCCTCTTTAGAGAATAACCACTTGGTGTCTGTATCCCCATCATAATGTGAGTCCCTAATTATATGGAATTCATCATCAATTTGTTGTTTCTAAATAATAAACTCCATAGGAGAAGATGTCAACTGAACACTGGCCAATGAATCTTCAGCCCCCTTCCACTGAAATCTAATACACAAATGAGAAAAAAGATCCATCAAACCTCACTCTTCCGATGATTCTTTCATAGTATTTGTTAGAAGTTTTCTTCTGAAATCATCTAAAATGATATTCCCATTTCATGGGGTATAGGAAATTTTATATTTGAAAGATTTCATGTACATTACTCAACAACATTGGCATAGATTAAACTCTTTTTGAGAGAAGATATAACTCAAGATCTTGTGGTGTGGATACACATTATACATTTCTCCATAAAGGTAATGTCTCCAACACTAAAGTGCATTCATTACAACTGGATTTTCAAAGTCATGGGTAGGATAGTTCTTCCAATGAGGATTATGCTGAAGGGATCCATTGGCAAAAACATGATTACCTTGCATAAGAACACGTCCCCAACCTGAACCCGATATATCAGAGAAGACCATGTAACCATTCCCAGCCTCAGGAAGTGTTTCCACTGGAACAATTGTCAAAATATTATTTAGATGATCCAAAAAACGTCAATGTTTATCATTATATGGAAACATTACTCCCTTTCGAGTCAGATTAGTTATCAGAGAATATATATTTGACAAGTGCTTAACAAATCGGGGATAATATCCTACTAAACCCAAGAAGATCTGAATCTCAAAAAAATATTCGTGGTTATTCCCAATTCATAACAGCCTTCACCTTATCTGTATCAACTGATATTCGTTTTTCTTACACCACATACCCCAATAATTTCACTTCTTGAATCCATAAATTTCACTTTGGAAGCTTGTCATAATGTCAGTGATTTTTTAGCAGACTCAGAACTATTCTCAGATGATGCACATAATCCTCCTCGTACTTGGAGTAGAAAATAATTTCATCCAAAAAGACTAATGCAAAGGTATCCAGATAATCATGGAAAACTATGTTCATCAAATCCATGAAAACTACAGGAGGAGTTTTAGACCTATGGCCATAACAAGGTACTCATAATGTCCATACCAACTCCAAAAATATATCTTCTTAAATGTTATATTCTTTTATCCTCAACAGATGGTAAACAAATCGATGAAAAATATTTGAAAAATACTTCATTCCTTTTAATTGATCAAACAAATAATCAATTCATTGTAACAAATAATTGTTCTTTATCATTACTCGATGGAGATTTCGATAATCAAAAAATAAGGGAAGAAAAAAATCAGCCTTATTGGCGAAGAGAATTGGCGCTACCCAAGGTGACCAACTTGGCTGTATAAGTCCTTTATCAAGAATATCATCTAACTAAGAATTTGGATATTTCAGTTCAAATGAAGTCATTCTATAATAGTGAATAGAAACCGGTTGAGTACCATGCATTAAGTAAATAAAAAAATCAACCTCCTTTATCAGTGAAAAAATAGAGAAGTATGATGGATACACGTTGGGAAACTCAGTGAAGAAATAAGGAAGATCACCACAGATATAATCCCTCTCTAGATCAAAAGCAAACACTGATATTACTTTCCCTAACTATGGATAAGGGGGTCCGACTCTGCTCGACCATGGGTCCCTTTTTCATTGAAAGAGACGAGGAACACCACTGGGGGTGGTAAGGTATACCCATCGATGATAAAAAATGATCTAGGCTTTATGGGAAATAGTCCTATTCATCCCAAATATGACATTAATAGAATTTATGTCGATAACCAAAAAACTCCAAGCAAGCTCAACATCTGATAGACAGAATACAAAAATAGGAATACAGACACCATGCTCTCTATTTGTACCATGGGGTATAGTAATATCCATTACACAAGATAAAATCTCCATAGGTAGATTAAGAAGATTAACATTTTGTGTTGAAATAAATGAGTGGGATGCATTGGTATCAAAGAGAGATACCACTAAACATGAAGCTATAGTAATAGAACCTCTCACAGCTGCAGGACAAGTCTTTTCTTTCACCGGGGATGCATCCACTATGTGAAGAACCATTGTTCAAGGTACCTATGGTTATAGCCCTTTTGTACGTGAAGCATTTGTTTTCCTTTTAGTTTTTGGAGATGTTGATGATCTTGTTCCACTATTTGAAGTGGAAAAGTGATGGGCGAATCACTGAATGTTCCCTAATCATTTTCAAGAGCTATAGTTCTTAGGTTCCTCAGGGAAAACCCTATTATAATGTCCTAGATTTACACACTGATATAATGTCAATGAACTCCTTCATGGTGCTATAGGTGGTATGTAATGACAATGTCGTCATGAACTACCATGAGAACCATCACAATTCTATTTTACTTTAACAGAACCAACACTGCCACTAAGCTGAAAAGGAACTCCCATCAACCCCAACATTCAAACTAGGTCCATCTCAACTATCATCTCCATATCTAGAACACTAGAATAAGTTCACCGCTTTAGTAAGAAAACCGGAGAATAGATATTTTATCGATGTACCAACTCAAATCGTCAAGCCTTCATCTCCTCATTAGATATAATTTTAATATAAAACTACACTAAAACAACAAAGGGATTTGAGTACTATGTCACTATTTTGTTGGCTTGACCAGGCTTGAAAAACTCCAATGCCTTAGCCATCACAAATTATTCTGGATAAAACTCTTTAGTGAAAAGAACCATGAAGTCTTCCCACTCTAAACCCTCATGTTTTCCTTACATCGCCATTATGTCCCACCATCTCTTGTTCAATCCCTTCAGTAAAAAAGTGGCACACTTCACCTTGATCACATTAGGTGTCTCCAAGAACCCAAACAGAAATTCAATCTTTCTAAACCATTCCACATCATTTTGACTGTCGATGGTGCCTTTGAAAACATTTGGATTCTAGATTAGGAACTCTTGAGAATGATTTGGGATAACATCCCTATGCGAATCCATATCTGGAGCCTAAACGAGAACATGAGGTGGTTCATGTCCCAGAGCATGGAATGTGTGAACAATCACCTCAACTAGACTCAGATCCACAATAGGACTCTCTTGCTGAGATTCCATAGCAGCATCTTTCTAGATCTGATTCCCACATCTTCTTGGAGGCATGATACTACAAAACATCAGCAAATAAAAAAAATTAGATTAACACGAAAATTGGGTAATGAAGAAAACTATTATTAATAGAATAGATAAACAATATCTTTATTTCACTGTATCCAAATAAATATAGGGAATAGACTATAACTAATCCACAAGTCATCTTTCCAAAACCACCCCTGGGGACTTAAGGTACATTGTAGTGAGAGCTGGACAGAAACTCAATCGCAACTACTGCCTAAGTCCCGAAAATATTTCACAAATGCATACTAACATTAAGGAAAGATGCTTAACCTCCCTCTGATACCACTTTTTCACAAACCATCCCTGGTACCATTATAACCCGATAACCGAGTTTAACCTAACATATCCTGAAGGGAATTCCTGATCCCCATAGGTTAGAGACTATCACCGGGCATCATACAACATACAAGTGGGAATGTTTTTTCTACAAGAATATAGATGAAAAAGAAAAAAATGCAGTATTCATAACAAATGAATGTCCACTATGAGTGAGGTACCATAAAACAAAAATTCATAAAAATTCCAATGCATTTCAACCCAAGTACTAAAACATGGAAACAAAACCCATGTCCTGAAGGACACAACTCAACAACACCAAGGGTCAACAACTGAATCCACCATTAAGTGATACTTTCCCCTTTCTCAAACATAGAGGAAGGATGTCTAAAAACACTCGATGGAAAAAGTAGGGTGTGAGATAAAAATCTCAGAAGGGTATCACCAAGGATTACATAACAGATGCCAATAATATATTAACCAAGAAAGTGATTTCAATTTTAAAAGATAAAAAAATTTGAGATTTTAAAGATTAATTAATCAAATCATGCTATATATATCAATGGATGGAAGTAAATATTTTATTCAATTATTTTTACAAATTATGGAATGTTTCTACAATAATGGATTAAATAAACAAATTTACATAAAATAGTTTATGTAAATTTAGAAGGCATTGGAATCCATTTATATCTAAAATATAAATAACAAGCGAGAAACATGGTCATCTACCAAATTGGTACGATAATATTTCCAGCTATAGGACTCCACACTCTATAAGTGATCTCAACAATATGTGTATACACACGTCCCGATGACACTGGATAAATGTTACTTATCGCCAACCCTCCAAGGGTGTGACCTAAAAAAAGTATGTTTTAGAACATTGAAGGAGTGTGATGTTTGTCTAAATCAATCGCTAACTACCCAAGGATTGTATGTTCTCCTAAATAATAAATGATGGTATATTTATTTTAACACTAATTAAAAATACAATTAAACCCCATTCTTTCATTTTCAAGAAAATTTTTCATTTAAAACCAAAATGGGTTTAAAAAAACATTCATCCTTTTAAAGATAAAACCAATGGGTTTTCATAAAAACATTTTATTACATTTTGACATGTTTTTAATCCATTCAAAACCAACAACACAATTTCACGATTCATTTTCACAATTGAATTTGATAATTTAATTGCAATTTTTCCATAAAATCCACAATTTAAATTAAAATATTTAAATATTTAATTGAATTGAATTAAATAAATCAAGTTTAATCATTTTTTGGATATTCATGATGGAACCACCTACCTCAATGTCATCGATATCAACATCATGTATAATCCACCATATGGGGTTAAATATGCTTCCTCATGAACTTAATATCATAAGAGTCGACACACAAATGGTCGACATTCGTCAAGGGTTCCTAGAAACAAAGAATCTATTTTATTTGTCAATAAATAAAAATATTACAAGTAGTTACATTTCTCTCTCCTAGATTATCTCATGATTATCATGTTATGTTAATGTATCAATCACAATAAATATCCATAAGAATAATTATAAAACTCCATCAATAATTCTATACCTATATTTTATTTCACAAATAAATAAAATATTATATGCAGTTACATTTTATCTCTCCTGGAAAATCATTGGATTATCATTTAATGTAAACTCATCTGTTTGAAATTAAACTTTAATATTTCATGCAATTACATTTTGATAAAATTATACTTAACTTATATAATTAATTATCAATATATATAACTATATATATATATATATCTTTTAATAATTCATTCTATTTTAATAATCTAGAAAATTATATCTTAACAATTTAAAAATTTATCCATTCAACAGTGTGATAATTATTTGCAATGATCCTTTCTTTTAACAATATTATATTCCCAAAATAAATTATTGATGTAGTTATCGTTTGATAATTATTTACAATTACATTTTCAATAATTTAATATAATTATCATTTAATAATTCCTTATAATTATTATTAGATAAAAAATAATTAATATTTTATAATGTCATTTAATAATTTATCATTCGATAATCGCATGCGATTATCTTTAGATAAAATTGTGAAATTATATTTAAATTATTTTTCACTATTATCATATGATAATTTGTATAAAATTATCTTCCATAATCTCTTGATATTTTATTTTTATAATTGATTATAGAATTTATTTCTATTATCTGGGATCTATAAAGTGATAAATCAATTTTTGATAATTAAAACTGTATAGTTTGGGTAATTATCATTTGATAATTCCTTACCTATCATCCAATAATTCATACGACTAATCTTTTTTAAACTGATGAAGAATGATCCATTGATGATTTAGGATAATTTATTGAATAATTCAATTTTTTAATTTACATCTTTTCTATTGTACATAATTTATTTTGAAACTTAAATAAGAAAAACAAATAAATAAAAGGTAAAAGAGGTAGAAACCTACGGGAAGAGGTTTTTCACAGCACCCCCACAAACCATCCTTGTATGTTTCACCCTTGGACAAGAGAAATGAAAGGACTCAAAAATATAAGTTAATATGTTTTATTGTACTCAATAGTGTGATTTCAAGGGAGTGAAGTAGTCTATTTAAAGAACAGTAAGCACCAATGGGGATTTCCAGAACTGAATAATTAAATACTTGTTTTCTTTTTTATTATTCAATCCAAAATTAAATACGGAGTGATTTATTTTTCCCAACTAAAGAGTTGAAGGGTTTTCCGAGTAAAAAAGACTTCAAATATGAGTTATTATAACTTTTCACATGACAATAATAGTGGAACATCAAAATTTTAAGAGGATAAACAATACAAAATTCTATAAAAAATGGATTATTAAATTAACAAAATTATTTATTTAACATAAAAAAATAACAGTAATGTTCTGCTCCACGTGAATGTCAGGACCCAAATAGGATAAACAACCAATTATGGAAACAAATGTGTTCTCGTATTTCTCATATGATACACCATTTATAGATTTTAATGATTTATTAGTTAAAATTTGGAAGAATTTATTTATTAAAATAAAAAGTTTTATTTTTGCGAGAGAGTCATCCAAACACCCAACACATACAAATGTTATACCCCATCTAGGATAAAACTGCTATTATGGAGCAATTAGTGGTCTCATATTTCCATATGTCACACTATTTTGGAGATATTTAATTATTTTTAATAAATAATATATTTAATATTATTTAAAAAAATTATCTCACTAGAGAGATCCAAACGTCCAACACCTTCGAATGCCATACCCATCCTAGTGTAAAAACCATATTTCAGACAAGACCATGGTCTCAAATTTCTTATACGATAAACAATATAAGAGTTATTTGATTATTTTGAATAAATTACTCATGATTAATATAATATATTTAATATTTTTATTTCAACCTCTTCTAGACGTTGTAGATCTCAGAAACTCATACTTACTCAGTGTTTAACATAAGAAATATTTAATTGAATACTCTGAATTATTATTTGGACATTTTACCATTCCACAATGTGTTTAACAAAAAAATTACTGATAAACTATTTTTTGCCAATTAACATAATAATAATTTACATAAGAATGTTTAGGAATACCTGAAATAGTAACGGGATTTACATACATAATATACCTTATCAAATACTATTAAATTAGAAAAATAATTTCCAAATGAATCAATCAATACATGTTTAATTTTTTATACAGGACAATATTAAATATTTCTAATGAAATTAAATTTACAGCAATAAACCGCATATATCAATTTCAACTATATTCAAATGAACTATAACATATGAAATATATAAAGTTTGTACCAAAGTATCTTATTTAATAACCTTATTAATATTTTTTTCTTTTTTTATTCCTCAGTTATAATTATTTTCTATATGTATTTTAGTTATTTATTATTTATTATCAGTATCCTCATTGATCAATCTCGATCTTTTGGTTCATGTTTCCAAATGCGAATGTTTTTCTTCATTGTTCTCGAAATATTATCATCCAAAAATAATATAATGTGTGGGAATTTGTGTTTGATAAATATTTAAATTTTATATTTTAATTCTAGTTGTTTTTTTATTTTTGGAGTTGAATTTGGTGACGATCATGATTCATTGATTCATAGGGAAGGAGTATTGTTATAAAAAATATTTAGTTAATTATTTTTATTACCATCATATAAAAAATAAGATAATTATTAACTTAATTATTGAAAATATAAAAATAATATAAATTCCCATTTTCATCCAAGATATTAATTTATTCCATTTCCCAATAACATAACAGAATTATTGGATGGTTATTAATTGATTTATTAATAATAATTTTTTTAAGGAAGAATAATCAACATATTTAGTGTATTTAATGATTTATATTGTAAATAAATTACAATAGAATAATTATATAACATATATGATGGTATTATAATCTAAGAATAAATCATTTCTCTCTAATAGAATGGTATTTTGGGAATTTTATTTACAACGATTGCTTATAGTTTATATTATTAACTTGTTGTCCAATTTTTTATTATTGAATTTTTGTATTTTCGTTCACATCCTATTTATCAATTAAAAAGATTCTCATGACCATGTATTGAGTTAAAAATGTAAAAACAAATTGAATTTAATATATCCAAGGTGTTGATAGTTTACTTTTATTCGTGGATGATTATTTAATTTTTTATTGACTAGGGAAATTAAATAATATGATTTATTATTTTATAATCTAAAATACGTCATAAATATAGTTCATATTTTTTAATTTACATCAAATACCATCATTTTATATTGTTTAATAAATATATTTCATTGATTTTATATTCTATATAATAGAAAAATGAAGATTTAATTTCGCTTAATAAAAAATAAAAAATATATTAATTCATACACAATCATTTTAATTACTATCTTGTATAAAAATTATGATTATTTTATCTTTTTGATATTGATCAATTAAATTTTATGATGAATAATTTAATATATATAAGTATAAATGAGATTTGTTTGGTTATAAATTTATAACTAAATTTTAGATTATCTCATTGTGAAAGGGGGTTATGCCTTTAAAAGGTAGTCTTTTTTGATGTCTAAAAACATTGTATGGTGCCTATAACTATTTTAGGGTGGTTTGGGATTATTTTGGGGTCATCTATGGGTTTTTTTGAGAGGGTAAGTTATTAGAGGAGTTAACCTATAATAAGGCCAATGGTATGGATGATTTAAAAATTCTTAAACAAAATTAACAATGGTATGTCAGTATCTAGAAAGACAATGAGAAATTTTGAAATAATGGATTGATATAGAGATTAGGATAAGAAATGTATCATCAATCCATTTCCACTATATCATTTTGAGATTTTGTTAAATAATTCCACCCAAATAAATATAATTTTATCAAAAATTAATTTTATATTAATCATTTGTTTTAGAATGAGCTATGTGAAACATGGATTTTATCTTGTGAAACATGTATCATTGGTTGTATGATGTTATACATGTTACACTGTGTTTAAATAAAATAGAATATACTATTCAAATATTTTTATTTAATTTTATTTTTTACCTATATTTCGGAATATAAGTTATTAATATAATAGACTAAATTATGAAAATATATAGGATACACATTTATATTAAATTAAATTGTGGTGATAAAAAAATTAGAAATAAAAAATTGAAAATAATTGGTATCATTTTCTATAAATTTTATTCTTTGTAACAAAATGTGTAATACATTAATATGTTAAAAAATTTATTTTTTTGAATTATTTTAATGAAATATGTATTTTATATAAAAAATAAATTTTTTAATTTCCATCATAATTTTGTACAAAAGATACAATAATTAATCCAATTTTAATCATAAAACTATAATTTTTCCAAATGATGTTTTTTCCCTTTTCAACCATATTTTAAAATTAATTCACTAATTTAGTAATTTAATATTATAAAAAAATTATTTTCTAAACAATCAAATAAAATAATCTTGTGCTGAATTTTTCAGAAGTTTATGAAAACAATATTTTTTGTTGAAAATTAGAAATGGAAAAATTTTAATTGATAATTGAATATTGGTTTACATTATATGTAATAACAATTTTTATTTATAATTGGATTAAAATGAATGTTTTTTAAATTATATATCAATCAATAACATTGTTTTCATTGGAATCAATTTAATATTCCACAGTGATATAAAAATATTTTAAACGTTTGAGAAATTTCTCATTGAAAACCTTTTTTCTCATCATGTTTATGGGAATAATATTCAATTAAAACTTTCTAATTAAATTAATTGAATTTAAAAAAATTGAATCTGAATTTAAAATCATCATAAAATTTATTATGGAATAATTTCAGAATTATTTTTGATAATAATGAAGAGTAGAAATGGTAAAACATTTTGTCTGTAATTATGGTAAAAATGGAATTATTTTGGTTTATGCTAAAAGGATAATGTATAAAATCACATATAAATATAAAAAAATTATTTCAATAATGAGAACCAATAATTTTTAAGTATCTATCACGTGATTTTGGTTTATTGTGTACTTAAAAATATATGGGTACACGTTTTTCTTTTCGAAACTTTACAAGTGTACCAGACACCTTAGTTATTTGAGGTTTCCCCTCTCTTCTCTAATTCATTGATTCACACAATATTTTTTCCAAACAATACCTAAATAAATCACTTCACCATATCCATAGTCACATTATAAAATCATTCATTTTTTTATAAATTTACCCTAGGGTGGATTTTTGTGAAAAACTAAAGAGTTCACCCGAATAAGAGGAATCATTATTCAATGTGCATTTATATATTATTTATCCCAATAATAATTAAATTATTATTATACAAATAATATATGATAAACTGAATTTCATACATATACTGAGATTTTATTATGTTATGTCATAACCAATATCCATATCCACTTCTATCAAATGGGTATTTATATGAGTATTCATGTGTATGGAAAACTACCGCCTCACGAATCGATGTTATTCATTTTTAAATTACTATATCAAAATAATGAGTATGATGATGTATTTAAATTATATATATGATATTTATAACAAAAATATTCCTATAGGTTCATTATACTATATATAAATTTTTCATTTCCATTATATAGGGGATATAATAATGTCTCTAATGTGTGTGATGGACTACCGCCTCTTGGATCTCTATGATTCATTTTTCTTTGACACTTTATATATAAGATAATAAGGATAAATAAATTCTTCATAAATAAAATAATTATAATATTAATTAAATAATTATCATTATTTGATTCTTTATTATCATTTTATTTATTAATGTTTTACAGATTAACATATGGTAGCGTTGATCATGTGCATGTGGACAACCACACACATGAAGTGATATATATAAATTTTAATAAACAATCCACTTGAACGATTTGTTAAAAAGTATATTTAAGGAAAATATTTTATTTATGATATTTTATAATGATTTAAATATATGATATTATTTACCTCCATTCCATTATTGTCTTTGAAAATGGAATCATTACTCTTCCTTAAGTGCAACCTACCGTCTCTATGATCAAAATGTTATTAATTTATCAAAAAATTATTTTATGACAGGAATGAGAAGTATAATTGAGTTATGAATATGATAATAATTTTAATTATTACTATTATTTTTCTGATGAAACCATGATCAATGTAAGAGAAATAAATTAATAAATCAAAACATTAACGGAATACTAAGATGTTTTTACTAGAAACGTGCCATTTACATGGAATTATTAATTAACAAGTAATAAATGACATAATTAAAAAATAAATGGTATGATATATATTAATATTGTTCTCTAATATTTTAATAATCAACTAAATTCATTATAAAATATTTTTAGTGAATATGAAATATGTGAAGACACACGGTAAGGGATTTTTAGTCTCTCATTTGTTTTTCTAATATATATTAAAAATTACCTCTTTTATATTTTATTTTCATTGAATACATATAATTTTAACGGTCAAATATATAATATTATTATTCTAATGATATCTAATTTTTCATTTGAATTTATTAATTATTTGGCAATTCGATTAAAAATATTTCAAAATAGGACAGTAATTTTCCTCTCGTATTTATTTTTTTGTGGTACAAATACCATATTCAACACATTTTTCATTAATGTGGTTTATATGATGACCATGAAAATATTTTTAGTTACTTATAAATAAAAAAAATTATTTATCTATCCATGTTATATCATATATTTCATGGGGTTTATAGTTCAAATGTCACCAAATCGGAAAGGGATTTTTGTTTCAAATTGGGTTCATTAAGACATATGATTATGATACACTCCTAATTTTTTATATGTTTTATTCAAAGACCATTTATCCTATAATATCCTGAATTTATATTTCATTATGACTTTTTTTTCATTTAATGATTTTTTATCACAGTGCTTAGGATTCAATGTTACCAAAGTGGTAATGGTTTTATGTTTGTATCTCATCATTTAAATAGGATTTTTTATGATTATTTTTTAAATTGTAAAATATTATGATCTATATCCCTTGAAAATCATAGAATTTATATTTCTTTAAATAATCTATAGGGATACATCTATTCCCTTACGTATCCCTCACTTTATAAACTCAATATTCAAAAAGGAATATTTTTATGAAAAATTGGCTTTTCAATCCCAAACCATTTTTATTCCAAAATAATGATTCAAAAATGTTTTGGATTTTTTAAGAAGACCAAATGATTTCTGTAATTATTTTTAAACAATTTTTAAATTTTCATGATATTTTTTAAAATAAAATTTATAGTTAAAAAAAAATCTATTATATATTTTACCGAAAGTGTGAATGGAACATTGGTTTAAATATTTTTTGCATGAATGGAAGTTCATATATTCATGACCATGATTTCCATTGAATATTATAGTAATATATATTATGAATATTTTCAAGGAAACTTATTTGGAAAATAATTTATGATGAAAAATATACTTCCAAATTGAAAAGTCTATTTTTCCTCAATTTAATGTTCTATGTAATCATTCAATGAAATTTCATATCTACAATAACATCCTTTGACATTAATTATGATTTATTTGGGTTATGATTTTAGGATACCATTCTAATTCATTCTATAAATGGTTTATTATATTCATGAAAAGGTTTTTATAAATCCAATTTCACTTCCATTGGTTATGGAATGTTGAAATGAATATGAATACCCATCCTTTTGATAGGTTATCAAAAAATGAAACAATAAAATGATTATTAAACCTGCCCCTTTTCAATTGGGTAATATATGATAATATTTTTATGAAACCCATTTTTATTTCATGGGTTTCTATATGATGAGTATTTTATGATATTTTATTACAAATATTTATGTTTTTAATTATGTGATGGGTGGGACCTATATATCTCTCAAATGTTTTTGGAAACTATTATTGTTTTATAATATCAATGTGTAAACATCATTTTATCCTATGACAGAAATCAGGTATATTGGAGGTTATAACAATCCTAAAAGAGGGTAAATGGGAGGAAACCCCAAAAATGATATTGGTAAATCAGTGGTTAACCCATTCCTAACATGTTATGAATATATTATTGAGTATCCTTGACATATAATTTTTAATTATTTGGTGTATTCCATATTTCTATCTCTTATTCCAATATTATGAATTCATGGTTCAAATTATTTGATTACCTTATGATTAATGTCTAATGAGATACCAATATTAATTAAATGATTATTTATTATGATCATAGATATGTAGGGTATGGTCTTCAAATGTTATCCTCATGTAATCATATCCTTATCTTTTTTTTAGGTTTAATTATCACCTTTTTTACCCATAATGAGAATATAATATCATATTTTATTTTGTTTCCTCTCCATGAGTTACAAATAATTGTCTTATTTAAGGCCTTGATAGTAAAGAGTACTATAGGTGATGACCTTTTTGGTAGACAGTATAGAACATTCAATAATTTGTAGTATTGTGTTCCATGATTACAAATGAACTGAAATATTATTGTCCTCATGCATGTGTCTGTGTAATGTGATGAATATTATTCTATAATTTTTTAATATAAATATATGACGCTTGTTTCACTATAGTTAGTATTGGAAGAATGTTTTCTGTAAACTTTCCTAACATGGGTGTGAAAACATTAGTGTGATACCTTTGGATATTTATAAGAATGTTTATGGGGATGACACTATGGATAAGGCTAAGGATGATTCAATGTATTGGAAAATTTATTGTGTTTCGGGGAATGATACATAATGTGATTTCAACGAAATTTCATCCCTATCTGGATACTACATGTGGATGTGGATCTGTAATAGAGGTAAATAGGTGGAATAAATATGAAAATTGTGCATTGAGATACCTTAAATAATCACATGGTGCATGTCAATGGGGATTGTGGAACACATGGTCTAACACTCCATTGGGATATTAATTTTTAAATTTAAAAACTCATTATAATTCTTCATGACTAATTTAATTAGATAATTTAAATTAATAATTTAGATAAATCCTATGGTGTTATAGATTAAAAATAAGGTATCATTATTTAGACATCAAATTGGTATTTTTCATGATTGCCTTTTTATCCATTATTATTAGTGTTTTCCACATAATGCTTATGGTATTTATTAGATAGTGTGAACTAAAATGAAATATTTTAATTTTTAAATTCATAAAAATTTCAATTAATTTCTATAACATAACCAAAATTATATTTGGGAGAAAATGTAAACATTATTTTCTAGGTTAATAAAACATTCTGAATATCTGAATCATTCTAGAATTCAAAATTAGAAAAATTTGGGAACAACAACATATTTAGTCCATAATGATGAATCAATCACCTTATTTTTGAAGGTATTATAATCAAATAGAGTCTAACAAATTGATCTATACTAATAAATAGATATTTTCCATTCTCTATAATTTTGAGCATTTGAATGTAGTTTTGGAATTCAGTTGTCTGGAAGGAGAAGATTATCAATGATGGACTATTATCATGAATATAAGGAAACATTTAGGAATGAGATCCATGAATTTAGAAGAGTTAAAGAACTTATTTTCCAATAATTGATTACATTGTATTCATCATTAAAATATGTAGAAGGATTTTATTAGAGCAAAAGTAAAAGGATGGTGAATCTTTTGGAATGAAAAAAATAAAATATTACAATAAATGAAATGTACGATACTAAGGATAACATCAAAACTAAGTGTAATGTTGATCGATTCATAAATGGAATAAACCAAAATCTATAATGTTATTTACCCATAATAGACCATATTATCAATAAAAATATTTTTAAATATTTTTAATAGTCAATACATAGGAAAGGGTTATGTAACAACATCATGGGTTGTTAAATATAATACAAAATTAATTCAATGTAAAATATAAAAACCATGGAGGGATAAAGATGATATTTATTTTACACTCAATTTATTAGAATAAACATGGAGGGAATTATAGTAACATGACTACAACATGTTTTATTTTATGAAGTCAAGGTCATTATGAAGTCTAATTCTAAAATGATATGATGAAGTTAGAGAATGATGAACATAGAGATCATGATAAAAATAATTCACCACCCAAACAAACATAATTAAAATTCATGTAGTGTGGTATATATGTGAATAAATTTACCAATCTAAGGGTAATTTGTTTGATAAGACAGAAAAATATATGAATGCAAAAGACAAATAGAACACATCTACAATCACAATGGTTGATTTCAATATTGATAATTAGGGAACAATTATCCTTTACTCCAATTATGTGAATTTTTTGATTGATTTTATATTAATAATCCCTATAAAAATATTATTCCTTATCCATTAATGATATTTCATGTGATTTTTAACATTTAATATCTCCCTCTATAAGTTTTATAAAATAATGAATTCAAATTTGATATTATATTGGTACAATTCTAAACCCAACCATCTAGTGAAAATGGATTTTTGTAAGATATGATCTTATTAATTAAAGAGTGGGTGAATTTTCATTTATAACAACATATGACTCTGTATAAATTATATTAATATTTATATATTCCATATCATGTTTGTGAGTTTATGGTTGATCAAAAGTTCAAAAAAATTGACACCACATTTTATGTTTTAAATTATTGGATCATTTAAAGATTATGGGTATTTTGAGAGAAATTTATGGAAATACCTACCTTTGATTTTGAATATGTTTTAGATAAAAATATATATATAGAGAATTTTTTTTCACTAGATCGAAATATGATGATACATATTTTTACCCTTTTGGGGTTATCTGATAATTGATGTTTATATAATTAAGGGATTTGGTCAATCCAAATATAATGCTAGGTCACTTCATCATCATATATAGAAGAGTTATATATTCATTAGCTTTCCATAAAATAAATTAAGTGGTACGGTTATATGGAGTTCCATATTAGAATTTATCTGACAATTATCCAAATTATACCTTGATGTATTTGGGTGGTCGTTAGTAAAATATTTATTTAAAAACTAGTTACTTTACTATTTATTTTTATTGTTAAAAGAAAATTCATACCCTAGAGGATATCTTAAGATAATTTTATATGGATTTCAATGGTGGCTGGGATTAACACCATCCTATTTTTGAGATTTATTTAGAAATATCTTTCCTTATATCATTATAATGGCTCCCAAAAAATATTTTTCTATAAACAAAGTGTATAAATTCAATGTAATATATTTAATTTTAGGTAGAAAGTAATTTGGAAGTGATATATATAATGAAATTTATGGAAAGAATAGATCTATTTTGAAAAAAAATGGAAAAGTTTGGAAAAAAAATTATTTAGATAATCATTGATGTGATATATAATTTGAATATTTTGATAATACCTTTAAATGAAATTATTTATAGAAGATATAAGGGCACAATAATCCCTATATATATAAATCACAATGATGTACATGATTATATATGGATAGTATCTTATCATTTGGTTCTTCCAGAAGACTATGGTAATGTTCAAGAATTTTATAATGTACCTTTGTAGATGAATTACATACAAGATCCTTAACATGTATGAAACATAGAGGTTATACCATTGGTGCTTTTTCGTTCATATAAATAACAATAGGAGTATATTTTGGATTATTTTGAAGAAGTTCTATGAAACAAGACCATTCACATTTTCGATGTTTTTTAGTGAAACCAAAAAATTTAATAATATCTATGAGAAACTGATTATGTAATGTGGTTTAAGTATCCTAACATTTTATTAAAAATTTGATGAATATTGGGTGGGGGATTCATTTCAATGGGGTTGAATGTAACATGAAAGTATTTTGTGAAATATATTTTTTGAAATAAATATAATTTTTTGATATTTCAAGTTACATGAAAACTATGTTTGTCTTGTGTTATATTAAAAACAAGCATTATCATTAACTACATGATACAAAATGTGTATTCTGAGATTCATGATACATAGAGGGCAAGTAAAATTTAATAGATATGAAATATATTATTATTTACTATGATTTTTATCAGGTAGTTATCATAAAGGTGGGTATGAATAGGATCAACAAAATTAATAATGTATAATATATACTCATGTATGTAGAATGAATTATTTGTGACAAATTAATTATAAATGAATATAAAAATTAATTTTGAATAATGGTTACCATTTTATAAAAAAAAAATTATGCACCGAAAATTTTTTTAGTTCAATAAATTAATGAAATAAACTTTGGTGAATGATTTTAATGAAATTTATTATTTATATATGAAATAATGTTTTTATCATTAATATTATGTGTTATATATACTAGACATAAAAATAAATCCAACTTTTCACTTAATAAAAGCATTTTATTAAAAAGAAGTTCTTTTATCATTTTGTGCACTTATTTAATAAAAACAATTTGAAAAATTTTAAAAGATTTTTTGAAATTAAATTTTTTTATATAATAATATTTTATTTATGTTATTGTGAAATTATAATAATATTTTGATAGAAATAAATTTCTAATGAATAGCAGAAATACTAAATTATAATTGAAACCTTCTTGTTCAATTCAATTTTTTATAAATTTGACTTATATTTTAAATATTTTATTATTAAATAATGGGAATTATTAATATATTAAACAAATTTAGGTAATTTGAATCAATTTAGAATTGATTTATTATATATAAACTGTGTATAAAACACACTTTTTTTAATCTCTGTGCTCATTGGTAATCAATTGACCCATGATTCGGCAACAAAGAACCTTTATAGACCATATTTTTCTAGGATTTGTGTTGAAATGGATGTTTTTAAAGACCCATCCACCAATAAAATATGGATCTAGAATGACGATCATGGAATCTATCAGGTGGTTTTTTATGAAATTATTACAGATTATTTTTACTATTACTTCATGCTTGGGAACACTTCAAAAGATTACGACCATAAATCCGCTTGTCCTGAGGATAAAAAAGAAATTTGGGTTGAAAAAAAACAATTAGAATGGGGAGCTTTATGGGACAAATGTTTTCTGTAGCATTTTTATGGACCACCATGGACATCTTCTAAAGGGAAAATGATTTATATGAATAAGGATGATTTTTTTAATAATGATCATCCCTCTAAAAATATAGGAATTTCATGCCATGTTGCCTCCCATCATGTCCCCACAAGTTCCAGCAATACCACTCATAATTCGGTGGAGTAGGATAAAAAATTGAGTAACCTAAAATATGTGATAATAAGTAGTGGGACCTCTCTGATTCTAGTGACTCTTTATAGAAGGTCGATGAAAAAATTAATCAAATTGAGGAAACCTAAATTAAATAACGTTCGAGGAGGGGAAAAAGCTGATGGTGGCTGTTGATGGGTACATACCACCGAATCCCAAAAAAACTAGGAATAACATGAACTATTCTTTTTTTAAGAGAACAATAGTTACAAGGTCATTAAATACCTATAAAAAGAAAAACTCTGAGCCTCTAAAATAACTAATAGTTATTGAACCTACTACAAATACTACTTTATAAGAAGAGTAATGTGAATAAAATAATGACGATGTGTATAAAGATGCCTACAAGATGGAAGAAAAGAATGATGTGAAAAAAGATATTGATGAATGGAAGGATGAAAAAGATGAAAATATAATCATAAAGTACATAAATGATGATATATTAGCTAAGATGTACCTAAAAATTTGGAAACATGTATTCATCAAGATGTTTGATGAAAACAAACTGAATCTAGATTTAATCTTAAGAGACATTACTTGGAAAAAATTTTAACTTCTCTTTTTCTCCATTCATTGGTTATTTTTTGTTAGCTTCTACTTATTGTTTTTTCATAACCTTAAGAGTTAATCTATTTATGGATGAGTTTAGTGTCTATTTATTTGTCCTGGTTGGATGAGATATCACGAGTATATGATCAAACTTTTCTCTTTTTTTAAAGTGGGTATTTATCCACTACTAGTTTTTTTGGTGTTCTAAATTTGATCCTACAGTGGTGTTCTTCTACTATTGTTGAGTATCATGTAAAATGAATATGTGTTTTCTTATTTTGGTCTACAATGCGGATATCCCTTAAAAACATTAAATTCAATTCATACACTTCTTTGTGGAGAAATATGATTTATGTTAAATTGTTTAAATTTTTTAATAGCATGTGAATTTTACAACATTAGTAGTAATTGTTGTGATGGGATTTTTTTGGGATGTCACCATGTTTCAACCCACTGGTCATGGATAATATACTTCCAATGTGATGGTGTGAACAATTTTAGAACTACTTCATTGAATATCTTCTTCCTGATATCTTGATGGATTGTTTCCAATTTTGAAATGCGGTAAGATAAAGGAAAATCATCCTGACCATTTCTCTCTTTCAGAGTGGTATGATGAATATTTCTATGAGAATTTCAACAAGTAAGGCTTGGTGGATTTAGTAAATTTTCATGATAAAATGATTTTTATTTTAATCGGGATGAAATGTGGTTAAAAATTTTATGCTTCCCCACTGTAATAATGTATGAATACTAGTGTTGGCCTACGTTTTAATAGAGAATACGGGATGGATACATTCACATATTTTCTTCAAGGTAATCTTGCCTTGAATTCATTAAATCCCTACTACTGTACATTATTTACACCTTTTGTTTGTACAAAATTGATTTATTTTAGTAAATTTATTTGGGGGATGAATTGAGTGATCAATTCAATTCACCTATTATATAAAAAAATACAAATTCTCATTGCATTTCCATAATTAATTTTAAATTAAAATCTTCCAATTCCTTGAATAGAATTTCAAAAACTGGAATGTATATTTTGAATTAAAATAATTTATACTGCATAGTATTTTAAAATTAAATTTTGAACATAATTTATAGAAAAAATATGAAAAAATATTTACTACTTTTAAGGACCCTTGTTTTTTCTGGAGTGAATTTGTTGCAGAAATTTATATTTTTACCATTTGATGGTTATAAGGGAAATAAATAATTTTTATGCAACAGAAGATCTAAAATAATTTTTTAACCATCACATTAGTCCCAAGATAAGGGGTTTACCATATAAAATATTTTTAGTGGATTTAGGACTCTTTTTAATTTTAACAGAGTAATTAATAATTAATAATTAAAGAATTAAATATTATATTATTAAAAAAGGTTTGTTCGAATGTATATTTTGAATAGGGAATCAGATCATAAATTTTTATTATCCATCGACTTTATAAAGTTTTGTTTTTTTGGATATCCATATACTCAGATCATGCACTAAGGTTAGCCCGTATCCACATTTTTTTCATTATTTTTCACTTTCTCTTATTTTATTATTTTTATTCTATTACTTGAGAGATTCTCACATGTTACCCTCGTTGAATACTCCATTTTCATCTGACAATGAGATAATAATTATAGGTATAAAAATAAATTTTTGTATGGAAAGAGAGGTACCTCTGTGAATCTCAGGACACATCAAATCATCATGCACTATTAGCGGATTCCTGAAACAGGAGAAACATTAGAGGATTTAATCTAAAGGTAGGATAATTTTATATTTTTCATATATCCCCATATAATTTATATTTTCATGTTTTGATCCACTAATTCACATTATTAATACTCATTTTGGGTCGATATGTTGTTCTGGGGTGAAAATGATTATTTCTGGATTTTTCAGGGTTTCCCATTCGAAAATCAATATCACAATCCATGTATTTTAGGTATACAAGCCTTATATCCTTCCTCATAGGGGATTATTAATTTTTGTAAGTAAAAGTGGAATATTTTCTTCATAATCTATGTATTAATACATTTAGATGTATTTGAGTAACCATATAGATAGCTCTTGTAGGGACTCATGGAAATGAAGATTACATGGACAAACCTGGTGTCTTTTATAAACCATGTACAGTTAAACAACCAAGACATATAATGCCGAGGACAATTAAGGTAAATTGAAAGGTACCCCATATAGGGTAATAACTATATAAATGGACTTACACATCATGTCATGAAGAAGAACATTCTTAGGTGGGTCTGTGAGGGTACACACTTGTTCTTGAGATTACACATCATTCTCTCATCAATTTATACACTTTTTGGGTCTTTCACTATTTCCTAGATTATTACATCCATAAGATGGAAGTGGACCCGTGAGAAATATATTTCTGATGTATTTATTCTTATATTGTGTGGTAAAAGCCTTAATGAGATTCAAGGACTCCTAGGTTGTGTTTTTTCTTTTCCTAAATAGATATGTTCATCCTATGATATTTGAATTTATTTTTCTCTTAAGATAAAGACCTTGATCTTAGGCAGTCCATGATCTATATCTCCAACCAAAAAATTTGAATTCTTCAATGAGGATGTCTCCATTTTGTGATGTTCCCATTTAGACTATGATTTCATGTAATTTTTTTGTTTCTGACGAGAACCTTGGGATACCTGAATATACATTTATACATAGAGGATCCCATGTAGGACTCCTCTATTTTCTTCTTACTTCTAATGGACTTCTGTCATATAAAATTTATTACATGTTGGCTTAGGGAATACCTAGTAAGAATGTTTTACCTATAAATCAATATTAATATACCATATTATATTCCTCCTCCTTCATGTTTTTTGGGGGTTCTTCTATAGGATATCCCTTATTATATTTCTTTCATAGGATCTCATGTATGATTCCATTATTTACTTATTGTTGGAGGATCCCATGTAGGATTCCACCTTTTACCTTTACTTATAAGGATCCCATGTATGATGCCTCTCTAGTGTTATGATTTGAGGGACGCATTGAGTACCGTAAATATTGGATGACCAAGATCTAGTACATCAAGTTTGGGTTTATATGGATGGGGGTGTCACCATAGAAACTATACTGATCATATAAGCACATGAGGTAGTGGAATTCATTGATGGTTAGGTTATGGGGAAACATACTCATTAATTATATGTTCACTTGTTTATTTCTAATTATATGATGATAGAATATACTAATTCATTATTGTTGGTTGATGTTACTAACAAGATCCATATTTTATATCTCTTTTGTATGGCATAAAATTCTTCAAAATACCCATATTTATTAATTATTTGTATTCATAAATGTATTTCCTGGAATATTTCATTCAATTCATGTTAATTATTAAATTTACTACCATACCAAAAGGTACTATCTGGGACCTAAAATTTATTTTTTTTTAAATTATATTAATCGGATTTCCATAAGTGGTTCCTCATATCTATATTTTGATATAATGAAAATGACATACCAAAATGCAGTCCCTAGAAATAATACCTATCAATGATTACTCTCGTGAGTGATTAGAATGATTCTAATCTATTTTAATAATTAAGGGTTGAGGATGAATCAACTTTCACCAATTTGACATGTAATGAAGAAGATAACTATTTCCATGATCTGATTATACTTATGGATTACTATGCTTAACCGTGTGATATAAGTGTGAATATGATCTCCCAGGTCAATTATTAGATTTTGATGTGGGAATTTACATTTTACATGTTTTGATTTTCATAGATTATTACACGATCCCAATTGATAAGGATGATTCGAATGTCCATGATTAGAGACTATGAGGGGTGGAATTAACATTTCACTAATGAGATACCCTTATAGTTTTCATATTCATATGACCTTCAAGGTTTATCCATGTCCAAATATCATGACCACCTATAGACCATGACCTAGGTCTCTAACATTTTACATGATTTTCATGGCATGAGTGACATGGACATGGCCTCTAGGACATTTTTAGGATATCTATATGTAATTCCATGGAAATACAGTTATATGGATTAGAGGTGAGTATGGATAAACCTACGCTTGTGGTGAGTATTCTTAGCTGTGATATAGAATGATCATAAACATTCTATTACTGGAAGAAGCATTTATTTTTCATTTGGGAATATGTATCAATTGTTTGACTTAATGATACACATCCTAAGTTTCATGAAATCCAACACAATTCTTTTTTCATGTGATCTCTATGAGATTGGGATTATAGAACCAATGATGCATTGTTTTTCATTTATATTATTTTAAAAACATTAATAATGTGTATTCATATTTGTTTATATATGTATTTTTATATGAATATATGTATATACACATATAAATACTAATATATAAGATATAAAATTTCCTAATTTACTAGGATTATATACCTATTTCTTGATAGTGGATAACATGAATTTATTTTATTCATCTTTCCTGTTATGTGTCCGCTATGCATAGAATATTTAATGAGAATGAACATATGAAACAATATTTATAGGTCCATTGTTTGGGTGACCTATTGAAATTATATTTTAACCCATGTACATGTCCATTGGTGTCTCTGAATGAATTATGTCTTGTTTTGATATTGAGAATGGATATATAGGGGATATGGAAGATTACCAATGTTGTGTGAGTGAGTAATGCTTGTCATGGGTATTCTTATAATGAGGTAGATATAGTTTTAATGTGTCTAGATACTATGTATGTCAACTATCACCAATCTAGTAATGGATCCTTGTAATTTTATATTAGATTCTTTTATGCGTTGTTGTATGTTTGGTCAGCTCAGTGGGTGACCTCTTTTGTATGTACGACATGGTTTTTTGGGATTTTAAATAATTTCATTGATTATTACATCTTGTTATATTTTAGTTTATTTATTTAATCCACATAAATTTTATAACTTCATGGATTGTACCTAGTTTTTTTATATGTTGTTTAAACTAATAAAATTGTATTATTTCTCCAAAGACACACACTAGGCCATCATTACCAGTCAAGATTATTCTGGTATATAGAAATGAATAATTTAGGACAAAAAATGAACCAACTCTTAGAAACAAAATTTTTAAATCCACTTTAGATGGTGTAAAATTATTATCATAGGTGTTTCTCTTCCTATTGTATTCCTATTTGAGATAAAGAAAACAAGATTATTAATAATGTTTCAAACCCATTAATAGATATTTTGAGGTTTGTTTCAAACACATCATTCATGATGAATGACTAGTTCCATGGAAATGAGATTACTATTTTTGATATAAGGTTTTATAGTTTTATTAGATTTTTTCTTTGAGTGATGCACTTTTTATGTGGATTCTATGATTTAATACGGTTGTTTGGCCCTTTTAAATTGTCTATAACAATATTTGTTGATATTACCTCTTAATTATAAAATTCATGTGTCATTTTATGCAACATATTTTTCAAAAAAAAAATATCTTGTTATATGCATGATAATGGTTTATTTTTCTGCTAAGAGAGGAAAATTGTTTCAACTGTCAAAAAATGATGTTTTCTCATATTATATTTTTGGTTGTACTATAATCAATTTAAGACTAAATTTTTATACATTTAATACTTATTAAAATCCATTTTGATCTATGTGGAGATTTTTTGTGGTGAGGTAGATGATTCAGTCCTCATACATTAGAGGTGAAGAAAGCCTAGTTGGTAAATAGGGCACACAATGACCATATGTTATACCCCTTATAGGGTTTTTCTTTTTAGGTTTATTAATTTAATGAGTTAGAAAAAATATACACAATATTTTACTATATATATTATAATTAAATTCTATTTAACTAATCTTGTTTAGGATAACATAGTAAGAATGATGAATATTATATTGATGGGTACCTGGATGTTTTTTGTGAATTTTACCTTGAGGTGTTATAAATATATATATATACTTATTGTGTGAAAGTTTAATATCTCCTCTAAATTAATATCGTGTCCTCCAGGGGCAGTTCTATATGAGGATTCCCCGTGAGGATTAGGGGCCTTCTATGCAATATCGGCAGTTTTGACCCTACTTGGTCATTTTTCTCATTACCTCCCTTGGAGATGTTTGATATTTTGGGATATGTGGTTAGAACATGCGTCCTAATTTTGTGAGCTAATCTGTAGGGATAGGT
This sequence comes from Viscum album, assembly GCA_963277665.1. Lineage (NCBI taxonomy): Eukaryota > Viridiplantae > Streptophyta > Magnoliopsida > Santalales > Viscaceae > Viscum > Viscum album. Next base: position 427,702,356 of record OY728134.1, read on the forward strand.
GGGATATGTGATGTACCTTAGTTTTGAAAGAGACCCCTATAGTTTTACCGTTCATTTTTGTTGAGGGACACCTACGAGTTTGGTTAGATTGGGGTTTGTATATGACATTATATATATTGATATCAGTTTTATACATTTTGATATTGATTAATGATTGGTGCCTGAGTTTTTTACCCATGTAATTTTAATGTATTCATTAATTAATAATCACCTAGGGTGATTTTTTATCAACACTGTCTTTGATGAGTTAGACCACTCATGTTCTTGGCACGGTCGACCATGATTCTACAGTTTCCTATGTAGTATTAAGGTTTATATATGATCATGATTAGGAAAACACAATATAATGGGTGATCATAGAATAACATCATTGAATGAGTAAGGCGATCATTTTTGAATTGGAGTTCCATGGGAGCTACTGTATTTTTTAAGTATGATGTTCCATGTAGCATGATCATCTTGGTTTTAGTTGTAGTCAACTCACTAGAGTAAGATTTAGGTGATAAAGGTCTGTTGTTTTAGTGTGTGGTGGAATTTAAATTTCACATTGATGAGTGGCCAAGTTAGAGTATAATACCAATGTTTTAAAGTTATTCTAATATAATGGTTTCCTAGAAGTTTAAATTGAATGAGGAATAAATCTCTTTGGTAGTGGAGACATTGATGATGTACTAGGAACGACAAGACAATTGACTTGTGGTGAGAACTAGAAAAAAATTTAGGAGATGTGTTGTCATGAGTGATTGAAAGCCTTGTTATCTTGTTTCTTTTTAGAATGAATACTAGTGAAAGATATACCATTATTTTGATGTAATCATATTTTACTCATCGTTAAATACTAACATGATCTATCATGACATGTCCATAGAAACATTAATAATATTTAAAATTATAATGAGATTATTTTATTTTAAATATATTTTTTGGTTTGATTGAGAAACATGATAAGTTTTTTTATCTAGGAGGGGTATAGAGTAGATATATTTCAGGGAGTGAATCATTGGATTCATGGGGTTGGTGACCCTGTTTCAACTATAATTCATTTTTATCAAGCGTTTTTTATACAGGGGACTGATTTTGAGATGACGATAAGGTTATTAATATAATAGGCAGTACTAGATCTGTTATAATTGAATGTATCCCAAGAGGGAGATAGTTGTCTCTACTGTGGGACTGGTAATTGGAATGTAATGATAGTATGATAGTATAGGTGATCGGGTTTAGAGAATAGATTCATTCCATACAACTATGATTCTCGGGAATGAGAAGTTTTATATTGGGGAATTGAAAGGACTCATGATTTTTTGGAATGAAATTTTGAGTTGAAATATGACCTTCTTCATTGGAATACTTATAAGGGTTAAAATGGAAAATTTCCCTTGAATATAATCTAAGATAATTTTTCTAACCAATCTATTTGTACTATAAAATATTTTTTACCATATGACAGGATTTTTGTGAAATTCAGAACAATTAAAATTTTAGAAAAATAAATAATAAATAATATTTAATTAATTTAATATTATTTTATTTTTGAAGGTTTGTTCAGAATTATATTTTTACGGGTCATTATATTGATATTCCATCTCCATCATTGATTTTAAAACCTGATGTTTTTCTTTGGTAGGGAATAAAATCTTGTTGGGAAATAGTTCAGGCTCAGTCCACCTTTTTTTCATTTAGTTACGCAGTTTCTCCCATTCTGTTTCATTTTATTATTTTTCACCGTGTCATATCATGTACACCCCATGGGGGATCCTCTTATATCATGCGACCATGAGATAATTTGTAGAGGGGGATATATAGCGGTAGGGAATGAGAGGTATGACTATAGAGCTCAGGATGAATCAGATAATCATTCAGTGATCTTTGACAATGAAAATGGTTAATTCTTCATAATATTCATCCCAAATTTTGATAATTTTTATTTTTCTCTATAGATCCCTATAGATTTTCTTTTTTGATATTTTTACCAACTATTAGTCTTTCATAGGGCCCCTTTTTGGTTGATCTATTGTTTTGGGGGAAATAGTTATTTCTTGAGATTAGAGGGTTTTTTTGTTCAGAAATCTTTAACACCCAGAATACAGTTAAGGAACTCATTTTGTGTGTCCTTCAAGTTTTTGGAATATGATAATTCATATATAAATGTTAGGTATGTTCTATAAATGTTGTGTACTAGGAATCAACATTGTAGATATGTATCCTCCTAGAAAACATGTTTTGGGGAACATGGAAATGTAGATTACATAGAAAGACCCCATGTTGGTCACATACCATGTATTGTACCACGACCATGAAAATTACATGGACATTCAATGGTATATACAAATGAATTCCCCGTATATATGGTACAATCTGTAAACATTATTAACACACTAAAAGCATGGTCTTATACAATATTTTTAGCTTAAGTTAACACAAAGGTTATACCAGGAGAGAACATTCCACATGTTAGGGATGATAAGGCATGTACTTTTAATTTTTAAAATATTTAGGGGTTTCACATATTTTTCTCATGTCTACCCCATAATTCGAAATTGGACCCATTATTAATCCATTATTTGTATCTTACCACATAGATCATGATGGTGAAACCCTTGAGGTGATTCATGGACTCATAAGATCTGTTTCTTTATTTTCCAAATTAGAATTCTTCTCTATTGGGTAATCTAATCTAGTGGTCTTGTAAGAGTGGGACGTTGATCAGATATGGTCCATGATACATCACTCAAACTAATTATTTTTTAGTTATCCTGGAGAGAGTATCCGATGGGAGATGTTACCCGCTTTCATATGAGTTGGTGATATCGGTTTTCTCTAAGGATCCCTTGTGGGATACCCTTTTTTATGTTTCAAATTAAAGGATCCCATGAGGGATGCCTCTATTTTCTTAGTTTTACAAAAGTTACAATGTGATACACCATTGAGTAAATGCCAAAATAGGCAATACCTTGTAGGAACCCTTTACCAATATAGTATATTATGGATTTCAAGAATGGCTCCTCTTCATACATGTATATTGTGTTGGTCCCCTTTAAAATTACCATTCATATATATAATTGAAAGTATATCATATATGATTATGCTATTTACTTAACATTATATGATTTATTTTTGATTAATCCTTTTATATTCATTTCTTGGGATCTTTTGATGGATTTATATTTAGTGTATAAACATGAGAGTCCTAGTGGGGGCCTCATGGATAGAATAACCATCAGTATGTATATCATTGATTGGTTGAGATAATTGTAGGTGTCACCTTAGAACTCATACCAAATATGTAATATAATGAGGTTTTCTAAGTACTACTATGTTAGGCATTCGTCCATCTTCACTCTTTATTTAAAATATCACTTTTTATTAATAATGAAATGATGATATATTGATGTGCTTAATCTATAGTTGTTTGTGAGCATAACGTGACACACCTTTCACTACCATTGGGATTCCTGAAAGTTATTCATGGGATATTTCTTATTCATTTTTACGATACGTAGACCAATTTCAATGAATTTATCATTTTAGTACTCTTATTTATTATAATTACATGTGTACTCATAATTACTAAATGGTACCTATCTATTGATAATATATATATTTTAATATTATATTATTTTTATTTCTAAAGGTGCTTCTGGGATCCAGATTTTGAGAGTATGAATATGATATATAGGTATTTCATCCCTTGTAGTGATACACAAGCATGATTATGATCTACCAAGTGGTGATGATGATTAAAATATCCATAAATAGTTATATGTTGAGGATTATTATATTATCTTGAAATTGACATGTTATGAGGATTATTACAGTTTCATATATCTTGCTACACTCATAAATTATTACACTATTACAAGTGATATACATGAATAAATTCTTCCAGATTGATTACATAATATTATTATTGGACATGATGTATCAATGTTCATTACTCCTAGATGATTATTCTATCCTGGTTGATATAGGCGTTTTTAATCACCCTGATGAGAGACTGTGAGGGTTGGGAATAACTTCTCACCATTGAGATATCTTTATTGTTCACATATGAGTCAGAAACTTATCATTAATTTGATTTCCAATGTTGAGACCACATATGGATTAAGACCTAGGTATCCTACAATGGAATGGATTTACATGGAATGAGGGTCATTAAATCCAACTCTAGGTTATTTAATGTATATCAGAATGAAATTCCCTAAAATCCATTATTATTGTGAATGGATGTGAGTAGGGAGGAATCTAGGTTTGTTGTGAGTATCCTCCAATAGTGATGTATATTTCATAGATTCATTCCAATATTAACTAAAATAATTATTCATTTATTGGGATTATCAACCCAGAGAGTGAATTAAAGATCCACAGCTTGAGTGATATGACATGAAACTATCATCCCTTTTAATAGGATGCCCAATATTTTAGGTAAATGAAAACAATGATCTAATTGTATTTATTTTTGTTATTTCATTCAACATACAGATTTATATTCATGTTTACCTTTATGTTTATATATATGGTAATATACATATATACACATATAAATAAAAATACACATGATCTCACTTTCCAAATTTCAAAAATATATTTGACTAAGAATATTGTTGTTGTTCATTTGATATTATTTTATTTATTATTCATGTTTTGTATCATTTATGCTAACCATTTTTCATGAGCATGATGTTATGGATATAGATTTATAGGCCCATCATTTTAATTTCCTAATAAGTTTTATTATAACCCATATATGTGTACCTTAGTGTGTGTTCTAAACATAACTATACATTAAATAACATTATAGATGCATTAGGGATAAATCTGAGGACCACTATTTGATGACTGAGAGAATCCTCCCATGTGGATTCTTTTGATCGGGTTGAGGCTATATTAGAGTATCTAGAGACTGCGTATATAGTCTGGATCAGAGTTAATAGTAGATATTTGAACATTTATTTCAGTTTCTTTTATGTAATCTTGTATTGGTGTTCATTACATTGGGTGACCAATGTTGTATTTATGACATAGTAGTTTAAAAATTTATAAAATTTCATTCATTATTATAGATCAGTCTATTTTATTTTATTTATTACATCCATAATTCTATTTAATACTTCTTATATGTTATCTTATTGTTTACATTGTTTTTCACTCATATATGAGGTCACAATCTACCCCTGATCACACCCTATGCCCCTTAAATATGCATTTAGCTTATATAATATATATTTGTGATCTTAAGGACCTGATCCAAATACTCATAGAATAAAGTTTTTTTGTTATCTAGGTTGGGGTGTTACAACGATGTAAATGATAAAATGTGATTATTGAGGGTTAAACTAAATAGATAATGGGTAAATTAACTAAAATATTATTAAAAACTTATCTTATAAACAAATATAGAAAAACCAATATCTAATGGTAGATAATACTAATTTTTACCTTTTTCATGATAAAAACATTGGTAAACTTGTTTATTTTTATAATAGTACAAGTGTGCCACTAACTTAACATGCAAAATTCCAAAAAAATCTCCTCTATAAGTCACACATTGATACACATTTATTTTATCCATGAATTCCCTAATAAATTACAATAATCTAGAATATCTTTTTATAATCCTTATATATTGGATAAATCTATCATAGGATGGATTTTTGTGATAACCTAGGGTACTTACCCAAAGAAGAGAAAATGTTCTTCAACTATCATTTTTATTTTATCTATTCATCCAAATTATTTAATTATTATTAAACTATGTTTTTTATTAATATAATTATATTTCATATACACAATTTTTCTTAAATTAATTAAATTACATGTGACCATCCCACATCCATCAAATGGGATACGAAACCAATGTCTATGTTTATAGAGAACTACATCCTAGAGAACCAATATAATTCGTATTTAATCACCACATATCACATATGGAAATGATGATATATATAATGTTTATAGATTATATTTATAACATAATTACATCATATATATTTTTTACTTTACATTCCCAAGAGAATATGATAATGTCTCTAATGTTTAATTCGGACTACCGCCACACGGATTTAGGTTGTTTATTTTACACCAACACATTTCATTAAAGGTAATGATGAAAAAATGTTATATAAATGAAATAGTTATTATATTAATTAAATTATTATCATTTTGAAATGTTAATATATCTTTTTATTTATTTTCTTTTAACCAATTTTATGATGATAACATCATTTGGGTTAGCTATAGACTACCACCTTCATGATTCCATGTAACTCTATTTCAATCACCACAACACACGGATTTCATGTATATGTTTATATAATGAAATAATATGGATTTTTTATATTTTTTATATTCTTTAATTATATAATATTACTTCTTTCCATTCCATAATATTCATAGAAAAATGGATAAATTTTTCATTTGTAAGTATAATATCCAGCCTCAATGATCGTAACAATATTTATTTCTGAAAAACATATTTCATATATGGATTAAAAGTATTATTTAGGTATAAATATAGTAACTATTTTATTATTATTATTTACATGTATTATACATGATCAATTAATGAGTACTGAAAATAAAAATTCAAAAAACATATGAAAAATAATGAAGTTGTCACCCCAAACATGACATTACCATGAAAATGTTATTTAATGTTTAATAAATGGACTTTATCAATTATATATGGTAAAATTTATTTTCATATTATTATGTAATACAGGTATAATAATATCATATTTTTTATAATGTATGTTCAAATGTGTATGGAGAAATTCATGACTCACAGTAATGTATTTCTAGTATCTCAATTTTTCTTAGGAGATATATGAAAATTGACCACTGATTTATTTTTCATGTGTATATAAAAAACATTTGAAATTAGATATCATTAAGACCATTAATTTAATTATATTTAATATTTTTGGGGATTTTATTCTTTATTGGGGATTGTGTTTCAATAGATTAAAATGGTTTTAAGGGATTTGGGTCTGACATTTATCTTTTTCGCTTTCTGTTGATGTTGCTTATATACCTTACTCGCCTCTTCGTTCACTTATAGATTTCCCGATCTTGAGTTTCCTTATTGGATCAGACTATCTTCTTATGTGACCTATGATTGCATTATTTCACCTCCTTCCTTCCATCTTTGATTCTCTCGGTCTTCCTCTCGGATTCTGAATCTCATTACATCTTCAGTTTTTGTTCCTTTTAATTTTTATCATGCTGGTATCTATTTTTCTTGTGTAGGCTCGAAGATGATTTTTTTGGAGAGGATGATGGTTCTCGATCGGTCGCTTCTTGTTGTGGATGTACCATTCTCACTTTCACTACTCTAGCTTCTAGGTCCATTGCTCTCTCCCAGGCCAGCTGGTGATAGGGATCCCAAGGAGGTTTTGGGATTTTTTTGCAGGAGCTGATGAGATGTTATATGAGGTTCATCATGTGGATGAATTTTTTCGTTCCTCTTGTGTTTCTTTTAGTGATATTTATTTGTATGTTAGATTATGAATATTTTTGTGTTTTTGGTTTGATATTTTGGAAAGTTGAAACGAAAGTTCTTGACCATACTCCAGAAAAGGAGGGGCTTTGTTTTTGTTGGGTGTTATGGTGATGGTGACAGTGGTCATCGGTGATGTGACAGTTATATTCCTTTGAAATCAACAGTATGTGGTTCTCTGTGGTGCTATAAAATTTATGATGTTTTGTGTTAGTTTTGAGGGTTTTATTCCATGGAACAATGACCACATTATTTTCTCAAGTGTGGTATTGTGTTCCTGGGTAAAGACGCATGTCTCCTGGTGGCACGCTATTCGGGATCTCACAACACATGGTTTTTTGGTTTTTTACATGATTGAACTTGTTTTTTATTTCGGGGGGGGGGGGTTGTGTCATGTAGTTTTATTTTGAATTTGGTCTTGGGGGTGTTTTTTATTTTGGAAATGTCTAGTTACCACTAATCCATAAAGTGGCCTTTAGAAAACATTAAAAAATGGATTTGGTTGATGATTGATAACAATGAAAATCCATATAAATGTTTTAGAAAAATGATTAATTTTCTTAACAAATTTGATAAGAAATATTAAATAATTATTTTACCATCATTGAGTTTTAATAAAAAAATTAGTGGAATCATCAGTTCATTTAAAGAAAATATTTTCTTGATTTTTTTAAAATGTTAAAGGATTTAATATTTCAATTTGAATGGAATGAAAATAATTTCTCACTATCATTATACATTATTTTATTTTAACCATAATTTATATGTTTTAATTGTTAATTTCAAGTAAAATTAATTATATAATTTTTTATGATTTAACATTTTTTTCTTCAAATGGATTTTTTATATTCCCTCAAATGAAGGTTACAACTAATATTTCAAAATCATTTTCCATTTATGATGAAATCCATTGATGTTAATTATGATTTTTTGGGTTAATCAACCAAAGATAACATTAATTTTATTTATCTAAATGGTTTGTTTTTTGATAATAACATATTTATGAAAACCATTTCTCATCACTTGATGTTGACAAAATTAATAATCATCTCGCATCTTTTTTTATATTAAGAAATGATGAAATGAGGAAATAATATTTAATCTTATAAGTTATAGACATTATTTTATATGAATAAATATTAATTAAACTCATTTTAAATTCATGTGTTATATAATTATTAATGTTTGATGATTCTATGGAATGTATGTGTATAATTTTCCTTTTGTGAAGGGTGTTACTAATATCTCCCTCTAATGAATTAGTTAAGGATTAATATAAAATTCTCTCAAAGGTTACATATGATATAATCTTATATATGGAAAAGTGTATATATGAGGTTATTAAAAGCCTAAAAGATGATATGTAGGATTTCATCCCATGAAAAAACTAGGAACACGGTTGGCTTTCCAAAGTCTAACATGTTATAAATGTCTTGGTAGGATTTCTTGACATATTATTTTCTATAATTATGGGTATTCAACATATATATGTCTTATTCGAATGTTATGAACTCATGGATAATAATATTTGATTCCATTATGATTCATCTTTTATGAGTTTCCATTATTTATTTCATTTATCAAAATATTGATATTTTGATATGCATGGTATCATTTTCAAATATTGTTAACAAGTTCTCATACAGTTGTGATAATGTTATGGTTACAGATAACCTTTCTTAAGGATTACAAAGAATATAATATCACTCATTCTTATGTTTCCGTTCCCTGAGTCATGAATAATTGTTTTAATTATGTTTATATTATGATGTGTACTAAAAGGGAAGAACTATATGGATTACATTGATGATTCATCGTGAATAAAGAATATTATATTCATAGTATCAAAATAAACTCAAAAAGTTTGGACCTCAAGAGTTTTTTGGTGATATAATTTACATTAATCTAGACATATATAATTTAAATTTATGATAATCCTTGGTCTCAATAACAATACATTTTTTTTCAAAAAAATTGTATTTTTCTTTGGTTAAATCATATTTACCCCTTTGTATATTAATCGAGGTGATAATGTTTTAAACTAAATGATATTTTTAAAGAAAATATAAATATATATAATAGAAATTCATCTAATATAATGTTGTTATAAACCAAAATCTACTTTATTCTAATTCTAATTAATTTTCTATAAAATAAAAACTATTATTTAAATTTAAAACATTTAATAAATTTTAAAACTAATTTTCTGAATAAAAATCATTTTCAATTAAGTATTCATAATCTTATTGATAATTTATTTCATATATAAGGATTGATAATAAATTAATATATATGATTAATATTGAATTAATTTAATTTTAAATAATAAGTTTATTATATTTTTAAAAAATCATTATATTAATAAAATACTATATGAAAATAACTCTTCCACTATTATTATTATAATTAACATTAATATTTGAAATCTCATTTTTATGAATACTAATTAATAGAGAATTTATAAAATAATTTTTTCCAATTGATTCCATGTATTGAATCTATTTTACTGTATAAATCTTTTAAATCTTAGAATAAATTATATTTACAATAATTCTTAAAAAAAATTAGAAAAAATGTTATTTGTAAACAAAACAAAATATTGATTACATGAAATTATATTTGTTTTAGATTTTGATGATATAAAATTTGTGATCACAATATATTAATTCTATAGGGTTTTAGATAATTCTTATACCAACTATTGTGAGGATATGTGTTATTTAAAAAAAGAGGAAAATATATTTTATATTATAAAATATTACTTATATTCTGAGAAATAGGTTTTATAAATCTATTATGGTTTTTAAAAAAATGTATAGTCACTCTCCAAACATGCATAATTTTTTTTAAAAAATATTTTATCTCTTTTGAATTTATAATACTTAATATATTCTTAAGTATAAAGATATTAGATAAAAATATATTTTTAAAAATTACACATTTAAATTAATTATTTTAAAAAATAAGAAATAAATAACATAAATATTATATTGACAAGATAAATTTAAATATAATATTTTTATTCTAAAATATTAATTATAAATATATAGGGTATAAATAGGAGTAATAATGAAAATATTTGTTTATATAATGTAGTATCATTCTATATTATTAAAATAAAAATACTTAATTCGTAAAATATATTTGATAAATAAGTTAATACCATAATATTCATAAAATTAGGTCATGATAATTTATAGATACAAATATCCTCATGTTCTCTATTTCATATCAAATCATATGTTATTCTCATATGGTAGTTTAAGTTATTGATTCTTCAAGCATAGTCCCCATGGAATATTCAATGAGCTCGAATTTGTATCACCTATGATTTCTCTCATACATTAGTTGGTTCAGTTCAACTCACATAGGATTTGGTGAAAATCCTTGAGAATTTAAATACATTCTATCTTCTGATAAATTCTCTTTTTGTGGTATACATGAACAACATGATTACCATTTATTTCACCCATAAATTTCATACTAAGGTCACATATTTTATAGGGGTTATTTTAGTGATTAATTTATAATAGTGAAATTTTATTCTATCGTATTATGCTTTTATTCAGGTTAACATTACATCCCAATAATTGGACTATTTTTCATTTAAAATTAATTTTCAATAAATTTATTGTTAAATAATGTACATCCATCTATGAAACGTTTTACTACTCTCTTTTATGAATTATCTACTTTTTTTAAAAAACAGTATTATTTGGATCATAAGTTAAAATTTATATTGTAAAATTTTATTTTCATTTCTATGATATAGTATTTTATTGTGTAACAATTTTATATCCTATGAATAATAATATTTATACCTTGACTGGATATATTTTATGAAAATGTGTTGATACAAAAATTTAATGTGATAAAATAGAATTCATTTTAATAAAAAATAAATATAAATTTTAAATAATTCAAAATAAAAATAAAAATGAACATACCTTATTATAATATATCAATTTTTTATAATTGAATTTATAAAATTTGGATAATTAGTAATTTACATTAATGAAATAAAAATTAATGATTATAACGTATTATGATTTTAACCTATATTTAATTTCAAATAAATTACTATTTTCAAACTACTGATAATTGTATGATAAAATTAATATTTAAATTGTTTTAACATAATAAAAATTATGATACTACATGTTATTATATAATAATAATTTTTTGTATAAAATCACGAATGAATTTAATTTAATAAAATAATGACTCATCGATAATTCGTTTTGAAGATGTGACTAATTTTAAAATATTTAATTTACTTAAAATAAAAAATTAAAAAATATAAAATAAGTTATTTTAAAAAATTTTAATTCTCACATACTAATTTTTAAGAAATATTATAATAAAAATTAATCCATTAATTATTTGTGGCCTAGTGATCTCAACCACATAATGGGAGCACACTTAGTATGCTAAAACAAACTAGGGAATCGACATTGTCCAAATATCCCAGAAGCATGGAGATAGGGGCCTCATATGAGGCACAAGGGTTGGTAAAAGCATTCCAATGTGCCCCTTGTATAAGGACCAATGTCATATATCAGTTTTGATGAATTCCTACTAGACCAATGTATGAGGCCTATCGGGAGATGACGACATTAAAAACATCTGTCTTATAACTGATGGATATTAGATTATATTCTATGACTCACCCACATTAAAATTGTATGTGTCACATTGTCTTAGAACACCATAAAAAGGATAAAAAACATTGTTTTGAAAAAATATAACCAATTGTATTTATCACACATGTCTGTCCCTCGATTCCAATTCTTCCTCAAAACTCCGCCCCTCGACTTAGTAATGTCGTTGAATGGTAATTGGTTAAAAGACTGAAATATATCACTCATGTAAAAAAGTTTATCCATTATTTTGGGGGTCATACCATGTTATAAATCCATAGTTAAACTTTCATTTCTTGGATTAGTCATCATGATGGGTGACCATTTTGGATGTTTCCCAGGGTATGTACGAGTGAGGTCAAACCACACTGGAAATAACCTATGATGAACTATGGGAAAAATCAAAAGTCAGAAGTCTCATTCAAGAAAACGGATGGGACCACATGTCTAATGGGAAAATAGTGGTACCTGGAATTTACAGATGAAATGGACATGTTATGGAGAGGTGTCTACATTGTTTGTGGGGTGAATTTGGTACATTGGTATTAGAAAAAGAACCCAACCATAGGTGTGGTGGAACATTCATGGTTACGATGTAGATTAAGAAATACGGATGTTGTGATCTTAAGGGGGTGAATGTTACATCCCATATTGAAAAATAGTTAATGGAATAAATTATATTAATATTGTCAGTAAGGTTCACCTTAATTTTGAGAGACTGCATGGTTATAAATTTATATTTAATCATGATTGGCCTTAAGTAGTTATCAGGATGGGTGACATTCTGGGATGTTTGTTAGGGTTTGTGTGAATGATACTAGAGAACACTAAATAGAACATGTGTTGCCATGTGGGGATAGTCATTATTCATATGAACCAATCAGAAATGTGGGTGAGCCCAATGGAGGATTCCATGTATCTATGGGGAAACTAGTGGTAGCTAGAGTGCCAAAACCCAATTATTTTGGTAAGGCCCAGTTGTTAAAAACTACTTATCCCATCTCATGCACAATAGTAAAAAAACTGATTTCATAGTCACTCTGATTAAATATCAAGAAAATATTCATTCTCAACATTAAAATTACAGTGTAGGTAATCCATTATATAGGAATATAAAAAATGTAATATTTCCACAAGGTAGTAAACCATATTCTTAAAATAACATCATATTATTATGCCTATAATGAACCTAAACCACCAATAACACTTCAGCCTTCTTAGATAATGTTGTAAGATACTATGCACCAATATTTATGTTAATCAAAAATTAAATCATGAATTACAATATCAAAAAATCTCATCATATGTTTTTAAGAACAATAGTTTTATCTAGTCAACTAAACTTGATGTATATGCTTTAAAACATCAGTTGAGGATTTTTTGATGATAATAATCATTTTCTATGGTCCAGTGTAGACACCTTCAAGGATTCTCATCTTCACATATCAGCCTATTCCTATATATATAATCATCTACTCATATGGAGAAAAACCATTTTTTCATATCGAGAATAATCCCCTCTAAAATATAATAATCATTATTCTTCCCTTTTTCAAAGATCAACTAGATCTTTTGGAAGAATGAGATTTAGTTTCCATTATTTTTATAATGGAATTTTATTTTTTATCCATGTTTATTCCGTCAAATGAATATGATTGTATACATTATTTTACAAATTTTCCTATTTCATTATTTTATATTGGTTACTAATTTTTAAAACCCTTATATATAAGTATTATTTTAGGTTCATGGGAAAAATATTACATTCCCAAAGAAAAATCTATCTAATGGTGTGTGTATATATATATATATATATTATTCTTCAAATATTATACTATTTATACAACCTATAATTTTGAAATAATGTTATTTGACATATATATTTATCTGGGGGATGAAAATTATTTTCAAAGTTATAAGATTAATGAAATTTTATTTATAAAATTTAATATATATATATATATATATAAACAATTAATTATCATTGAGTCAATTCAGTGAGTAATATTTCATGTATGAAAATTTTCACTAGATTTAAATTATGATCTCAACTTGGTAGATATTTTAAAATTATGTTCTTTCAATGATAAACTTTTTTATTAAATATATTACATATTATTATTTAAGGTTTGTAATATAAATTTGTTTCAAAATTCTATATTAAGTTTGTAATTTTTATTTTCTAAAAGTTTTTAGTTGAAAAAAATTATATAAATTGTTGAAATTATTATTTTATAGAAATATTAATATGTGATTACTATTATTTTATGTGATCAAATCATAACATGACACCATTATTTTATGTATAAATATGAATTTTTAATTACTTAATTTACTTTATAACATTTTTATAAAAGGATGAAATTTAGATGCTCAAATTCATCATTTTATGTTTTATTTCGGTAAAATTGTTTTTAAATGTCTATAAATGAAATTTCATTTTAAATACATGGATGTTAATCATTCATTTTTTAACATGTCACACATTTATAAAAAGGTTATTTTTAATTAGATTTGGTTTTACACAATTTAACAGTCGATTTCCTATGATTGTATATATATAAACATCTTTATGTAATAATTAATTTTCAAGTTTTAATGGAAAAAAATCGTGTGAAAATATTATATTTCAAAGGAAATATCAAAATTAATTATATAAAATCACCACTTGAAATTTTTAATGTTTATAATTAATTAGTGAATGAAATAATCCCTCTAGAATTTGTTCACTCAGACAACCATTAATCTCTTTTGTGGCACCATGGTTTCGTTTTCCAATATTCCATAATTTATTGAAAACCACTTGATATATTTATTGTTACCAATATCAATGAATTAAATATTTTTAAAATAATTATATTTTCAAAGAAATAATTATTTCTAAAGGAATTATATTTAAAAATAATTAGGTATTTCAAGTTGAATTATACATTAAATGAATTAATTATTTTCCAGGAATTACATATTTCGAAAAAATATTTACAATAAATGAATTATGTATCTTCGAAGGCTATAAGTTTTCAACGAATTATATATATTAAAATAAAATATATTTTCATTACATTAAGTATTTATAAATTTTATTATATGTTAAAATGTTTTTTCAAAATAACATTTTCATGTATTATGTTTTTTCAATGATAATATTATTTTTGAAACAATTCTCAGAAATATATGTTTTTTCAAAATATTCTTCAAATAATTTACCCATTAAATATTTTCAAAAACCAAAAAATTCTATTTTTTGATAAGTTTATATGAAATATTTATTTTCATATAAATAAAAATGATTTCAAAATAGTTTTTAAAAATTATTCTAAAAGAAATTCAATTATTGTAAAAAAACATATACAGAAATTATATGCACTCTATTATTTTAAAATGATATTCATGATCAATTAAAATATTCAAGGAGATAATATTTTATAAGGAGATATCATCAAAAATCAAATATAGTTTTCTATCGTTTTACCCTTAAGACTTTTATAGTTTGTAATAGTAATCATTTTCTTCCAAACCATATCCTAAAAAATATCCTCAGTTATATAATTGACTATATATATTATATTTGTGTTAAAAAATATAAACATTAAATTTCACCAGATTAATATGGTCTCAAAAAAATACATTAGTTATAAACATAATTATTTAGATAACATTTTTTATTAATAAGTTTGGTTAAAAAATGTTAGGTTTTTAATTATATTATTTTAAAACTACTGTTTTATATCATTTATGATTGAGGAAAATTATATGATTAAAAATCAACATTAAACTCCTGGGTATTTAAGTGACATTTATTAATATAATATCATAGTGATTATAGTTTCCCAGATTCTGAGAATGGAATTTTTTGAATTTTATTTAGGTACTACAATGAAATTTCAAGGGAGAAATTCATTTTCAGGGTGGAAGAATTTAACAATATTGGAATTTGATAATTTCTAATTTCAGATTAATGTATAATATATTTAAAATTATTAATATAAAAAACTATTAGATGTTTTAATAATATTATTTATTAATTATGTATTTCTTTTCTTAATCATATAAATTATTTGGATTATTAGTTAAATTTTATTTTCTACAATATTTTTTCCATTCCTATAGAAAAGGTATTTAATTGAAAATCTGTTTTATATCCACTGAATAAATTTATTTATATATTAATTTGGAATTTTTAAACTAATATTTTAATAATAACATTAATTTTATAAATTATATTTAATTATAATTACAAAACAATCATTTAATTATTAAATTATTCAAAGAAACATTTTTTTTGAACTTCGTTTAATAAAATATTCCCTTTGTAATAAAATGTTATTTTATATTAGTATAATTGTAAATGTATTTTAATGTATCATTAATTATAGTTTTCTAATTATTATGGATTTAGTATATTTTTATTATTAAATATCATATTATTTTCAAAGTGGTGATAATTGTAAGATTAAATAAATTTTTTAATTTTTTTATATAAAAAAATTACGATTATACTATTCAATATCTTATAATTTATTTTTAATAAAAACATATTATGAATGAAATGTCAAGAAACAATGAATCATTGATACTTTTAATATTTCTTCATGAATTATATATTGTGGAAGAATATTATTTAATTAAAATTCTATTGAAAAAAGTAATGTTATGGTAAAATAAATAATATTTCTTCTTAATGAGTTTTTTTTGAAAATATTATGAAAAACTGAGATCCTTCCAATCCACCTAGCCTACCTAGATCGTCCTCACTATGGGAACATTCTTGGAATCCCCAACGAAATTAGGGAATCACCGATGGCCAAACTTTTCTTAGGGAGGGAGCTATGGGCCTCTAATGAGGCCTGTGTGTTGGGAACAAATCTCCCTCAAAGCCTGTGTTTATAGCCTATGGTCATTTTAAAATTAGGTGAAGCACCTTCTAGGCCCATTAATAAGGCTCATCCGGAGCTCACCTAATTAAATGCTTTTGGCCAGTAACTAATAACAATTATCATACATGACATCATTCAAATGACATGAAATTTGATGTGGGTTGGGATCTTAAGAAAATCACACATTTTAAAAATATATTTTTGAGCCTAGTCATACGATTGACTTTATCAAAACGGTTTGATCTCCAAAGTCATATTCTTCAACGAGCCCCCCCCCCCCTTACCATCCATACCTTCTCCAATATTAAATAAAAACACTCTCATTATCTTCTCCTGCATCAAATCTCCATTAATAATTTTCCACACAACAATTAATTCGTAGGGAATCCTTCATGTAGTGACGTACCAGTATTTTTTTTCAATGATTGTAAATTATTTAACCAAATACCATAATAGGATTCGGTCTATAAGAAACCCCATCCACCAATAACACTTGTTTTATCAAATTATATATTCAAATATAGTATGAATGCATCTATTGGTTTATCAAAATACAAATTCATTAATAATAGATTCACAAAATAATATATGTATGTTTTCTAAAAACCCAAGTTTTATCCTATTAATTACACATGAAGAAGTGTGTTTAAAACATTTTTAAGGGTTATATGATGACATGCATCATGTTATAAGGAGCCTTCTCCCTCCGAGTTTAGAGAATAATATCAACCTAAGGATAAGAAGACTTCACCCTCTCTTTCAATCTTCTTTTTCCAAGATTGAACCACTTAGTTTGTAGAAAGATATTTGGATTCATGTATATTAGTAGGGTATTTAAATTTTAAAAATATTTTAATTCCATTAAAATTATAATGATATTATTGATTATTATATAAAATTACTAGTTAGATTATTTTAATGGGATTATTAATATTTTAGACCCTTGTATAAATGTTTTGTTTTATTTGAAATGGAAAAATATTACATTCAGAAAAACCTATCATTGTAAGGGTATATATATATATATATCAATATGTATATATATATTTTTATTAATAAATTATAACCTATTTATTATAATTCTAATTTTGTAAGGGATTATTTATATATATATATATTTGTGTATGTGAAGCATTTTATTCATAGAAAAATAAATGTAAATAGTTATTTTAAAATTGAAGATATTGTTATAAAAAATGTATAGAAATATATCTGTCATTTCATCATTTGAATGAGTAGTATTTTATGTTAGAAAGTTTACAATAATTATGAATTAATATTTAACTCAAGTGTTTATTTTAAAATTATATTTATTCAATGATATAATATTTTTTAAAATATATTACATATTATGGTTATATTTCTGTAATATAACTTTGTATTAAATTTTTATATTATGATTATAATATTTATTTTCATATGATTGTTTTGTGAAATAAAAACAATAAAAATAATAAATACTATTACTTTAAGTGAATAGCTATTTCTTAATCTCTATCACTTTATGTGTAGGATTCATTCCATCAACCCAATATTTTATATATATAGTCATATATTCAATTAAGTCAATGTGTAACTGAAATCATTATTTGAGGATGCATTTTAAATGATAACGTTCATCATTTTATGATCTATTTTATTAAAATGTATTTTATATGATTCTGAATGAAATTTCATTTTAATTACATGGATATTAATCATTCCTTTGTTAAAATCTAATGAATAAAGGGAATGTCTATTTTTAATGAGATTTTGTTATACCAAATTTAGCATGTGATTTCCTATGATTATAAATTTATTAATATTTAGTTATATAAATATATGAGTGTATATATAATTGTGTACATTATATTTTGAAAGTTAAAAATACAATTATATATATATAGGAAGATCAAAATGTCTTATAAATATTTGAAACAAGATATTTGTAAATAGAACGGGGATTTGCGGAGTGCATGCATCCCTCCAGAATGGGTAGGCCGAGATAGACCTCAATGTTTCATGTATCCCCATGGATTTGTTTTCCAAAAATATATACATTTTCAAAATCTATTATATTTTTTTTAATATTTTTATTTTCAATGAATAAATTATTTTCAAAGGAATTATTTTTTGATAGAATTATGAATTTTCAAATGCATTATAATTTAAATGATTTAATTAAATTTTAAGGAATTATAAATTCAAATCATTATGTTTTTTAAAAGGATAATTATTTTCAATTAAACATGTATATTCAAAGGAATTTTATTTTTAAAAAATTATATATTATAAAAAGAGATATATTATAAAAGAATTATTTACTTTCAAAAGTTATTCGATTTTGAAAAGGTATTTTAAAAATTATATTTTCAAGTATTATGTAGTTTTAGATGTGATTATATTATGGAATAGTTTTGAAAAACTCTATATGTTTTGAAATTATTTTTAAATGATTTTTCCACGGTCATATTTTCTAAAGTACTGAAATTATACTTTTGGAAAAGCATATATCATGTAATTATTTTAATATAAAAAAGAATAAAAATAGTTTTGCAAAATTATTTTCAAAAAGGCATTTTACTGCTTTTAGATACACCTAATTGGTAATTTATGCCCATACTTGGTTCTTAAGAGTTTGTTCAGATAAATTTTGGATTTTCATGCAGATTAGCAATTATATAAATCTAGTGAGAGAAATGATATATTTCTACCTATTGAATTATTGTTTACACTCTGTTAATATTAAATTATAAGTCATTTTCCTCCAAATAATAAAGTAGATAAGATACTGAGATTTATAATGGAATCAATATTATTAGTGTCTTTTTAAATAATATACAACATTATTTAGTACCAGATATAGAAGATCACATATGATCTCCTTATATTCGATTTCAAAGGAATGATTAAGATAACATTAGAGAATAAGAATTCTATTTAAAAATAGAATATTTTTATAAAATATTCTATTAAAACATATGTTTTATGACCATTCGGAATAATGTAATAAAGAAAAAAAGTTATAAATATAAATTTTAAATAATAGGTAATTATGTGAAATTTTATTGAAATGAAATATTGTTATTCTATTTTTCCTAACTCCAAAAATGAAATTTCAGAATATTATTTAAGTATGGGAAATTTCTTTTGAGGGAGAAATTCATTTAAAGGGGTTTAGAATGTAACATCCCAAAAATTTGTGTATTTTTATTTTCTAAATATTGATCAATTTATTGACAATTTTTAAATTTTAAAAAAGTAATATATGTTGCAATACTATTTATAATGAATTATATAATTTATTTTATAATGAAAAATAATTTCTGGATTGTATGTTAGCTTTTATTTTCAATATATTATTTTAATTATCTAATTTTTATTATTTTATTGAGTGGAATTTTATATCCATTGAATACATGTATTTATACATTAAGTTGATATTTATAAATCATATATTTTTATAATTCTATTTACTGTTATTAATTAGAATTTATTTGAAAAAACTAAAAAAATACATTTAATTCTCAAATTATTCAAAAGAACCTTTAATTTGAAATTATAATTAAAAACTATATACCTTTAGATAAAATAATATTTAAAATAATCATAAATTTGAATGTATTTAAATGTATAATTATTTATGTATTCAAAATATTATTGTTTTATTACATATTTACTATTGAATAACATAATAATTTCATAAAGAGACAATTTTTTTATTAAATTAAATTATTATTTTTTTTACAGAACAAAAATTATGATACTACTTTTTAATATCTAAAAATTATTCTTTGATTTAAAATACTTATGAAAAAATGTTATAAAAAATGACTCAATGATAATTTTAAATTTTTTTAGAATTATTTGATTAGAAATTATGTAACATAATTAAATTAAAATTCCCAAACAATAATAATAATTTAAAAGAAATAAATTTTATTCTATATAAATATATTTTTAACACATATTATAAAAAAATTATATTTATCAAAGCCATGTGTCCATACCTGATCCAGAAAACTACGGGAACATATATGGAATGATAAACTAAAGCAAGGAACTAACCTTGTCCATATTGCTCAAAAGTAGGGATCACGATGCCTCATATGATGCACATGGGTTCTGCATAATGTTCCTCAAGGGCCCCTTTATAAGGCATGAGGTCTTGTATAGTTTAAATGACACTCCTATTGGGCATGTGTATATGAACCTTGGAGAGCAGCCCTCATTATGATATTCTAGATAGAAATTGATATCAATTAACTTATATTCCATTGTTACGTAATGAGAAATTCGATATGGGATAGAGAATTAAATAAATTGTTCCCACTTTTTATAAAATATATTTTGGTTATAGTCATCTAATCGGATTTATCTCATCCCTTTGTTCTCTATAGTTTTATTCTTCCACATGACCCCCTGAATGTTCATCCCTTCCCCAAAATTCTAGACCATTGTTATTGATATTGTCAACCTCGTCGAATCTCCCCCAAATCATCTTTTACATCATGGAAATTCCATCGTAGGGTATCCTTGAAGATGTTTTCTACCACTATATTTTTTTCTATGATTGTAAACAACATTCTAAATATAAAACTATAGGTTTCAGATTCTAAAAAATCTCATCCAACAATAACATGTCATACATATTAAGGAATCATAGAAGATAGTATGAAAGAATGTATACGTCATTCAATATTGAAATCATGTGTTAATGTTTCAAAAAAAATTAAATATGTTCTTTTGGTTTTAAATCAACCAGTTTTATCAAGTCAAATAAAAATGTTATAGTAGGTTTCAATCCATAGTTGGGGAATATATTTTGATATACATCTAGTTCTAATTTCTTATGTACCCACCATCAAAGTTTCCCGAATTCTACTTCCTGGTTTGGCCTATATATATATCCATCTACTCATATATAGGTAAAACCACATACCCACTTCAAGAATAAGATATGGTTATAAAAAAGAATCCATCTCCCACTCTCATCCCTCTTTTTTCCCCAGGATCAATCACCTCATCTGGGAGAATGAGTTTTAGTTTTTATTATTTTTCATTGGGGATATTAGTTTTTTAAAAATATTTATTACTTTTAAATTATTTTTATTAAATATTAAATTTCCCAAATTTACAATAATAATGATTTTAATGATACTATTAGTTCTTCAAATAGTAATATGTAAGTATTATTTTATGTGCATGGGAAAAAATCTACACTTAAAAAAACCAAATCTATGTTTGGGTGTGTATATATATATGTACTATTTTAAAATGAAATATTTTTTTTGTAAGTCATCTAATTTAGAATGAAAGTATTTTAAAATCAATATTAATGAATTTGATATATATTATTATAAAAGTTATAAAAGTAATAACATTTATTTTAAAAATATTTTTAAAATTATTATAGTTTTATATATATATATATATATTATTTCATTATTTTTTAGAAATATTTAATTTTTGATAATTCAACCTAATTATGAATTTTGATCTTACTCAAGTGAATATTTTAAAATTATTTTTATTCCATGAAAAATTGTTTTAGTAAAAATATTAAATATTATGATTATATTTTTGTAATATAGTTTCTTTCATAATTATATATCAATTGTATAATATCTATTTTCATATGATTTTTTTTAAATAAAAATTAAATAAATAAGTAAAAATATTATTCTATTTGTATATTAATTTTTATATTAATATTATTTTATATGAATAATACAAACTTTCAAAAACATTATTTGAAGTATAAATTCAAATTGAGAAATATTATAATGAGTATCAAATTTCATTATTGAAAGACAAATTTTAAATAAAAAAATTCATAATTTTATGTTATATTTGAATAAATTGGATTTTATAAATTTAAGAATTATATACTCATAGATTTATGATAAAATTCATCAATGTGTGTTTTCTTTCAATAAATTGGATTTTATAAATGATAAAATTCCTCATTTTATGTATGATTTAATTATAAATACATGGATGTTAATCATTCCTTTGGTAACATCCAATGCATGTATCCAAATTCTATTTTCAATGAGATTTGGTTGTACAAAATTTTGAAAGATATTTCCTTTGAAAGTTATTATATATATATATATATGTATTTGTGTGTGCGTGTAACAATGCACTACCTTTTTATTATATCCAAAAAATGATGTGAAAAACTTATATATGTAAGGAAATATCAAAAACATTTATCAAAAGTAATAACTTGAAATTTTTAATCATGATAGGAAACTAGGGAGTGAACCCGTTCTAATAAAATTGTAATTCGTAAACAACAATTAATGTAATAGGAAGCCCCATTCACTTGTTTTCTAATATTTCATTAATTTTTTAGAACAACAAGATTCTTTAATTAAGAATGTTTTCAATGAAAAAATTATTTTCAAAGACTTTCTATTTTCAATGATTTGTGAATTCTTAAGGATAATATATTTTTAAAACAGAAAGTATTTTTTATGGTATTATTTTTTTAGTTCATTACTAATTGTAAAAGGCATCATATTTTCAAATAAATAATAATTTTCAAAGGATTTATATTTTATAAGAATTCTATATTTTTAGTGTAATTTAATTTTATTATGTGGTAATTATTTTTAAATACATTATAATTTAAAATAATTTACTATATTTAAATAAATTTATATTTTTACAATTTTATTTCAAAATGATATTTTCCATTATTAATTATTTTCATATCTTATTATATGTTGTAAAAAATTATCATAATTACATTTTTTTAAAAAATATTTTTTTTTCCATTGATGTATTTAAAAATAGTATAAATTATAGGTCATGAATATTACATAACTTATAAATTTTTTTATATAAAGAAAAATATATTCCAAAATAGTTTTTGCAAGGTTTATTCTAAATGTTTTTTCAGTAGTTTTAATACCCACATAATGGAAAATTTTTCTCAACCAATGTTTTTTAAAAAAAATTCTTAAAAATTTATAAATTTTAGGGAGTTTATAATTTATAATTAGTTAAAGAGAGCACAATAAAATATCTTCCAATGTGATTATTTCATTAGCACCGATAATCTATAATATTATTCATTTTTTCATTAAATGTTAAACCCAAAAATATCATCAATTTTATAATGGATTGTATGTTTAAATGTTATATTATAAAAAATACAAAATTATTTTTTTATAATATCAAAAATTGAAATCCTCAGAACCTTACATTTTTATAAAATGTACATGATAGAAATATTCGGAAATTATGACATATGGTTAAAAATAGTTTATTCTTCTAAGTATATTTGTTTAATTCCTATGTTTTATAACCCTTAAAATTTAGGAATAAGTATATGTGTTAGTAATATATTTTTTATTTCATATTTAATTAAGTGACCTTTATTAATATTTAACTCTAATCATTCTATTTTTTAAAATAACGAGTTGGTATTTCATAATTTTCCGTATGTATGAAAAATGAATTTAGAGGGAGAAATTCATTTAAAGGGGGTATAATGTTAAATCCCAATATGTTTATTCTTTTTTCATTCAACGTTTTTAGTAATAAAATTATTTTTTTATACTAAATAACATAATAAAAAATGCTTTCATGATCACTTTAATGAAATATGTAATAGTTCTTCGAATAATAAAATATGTTTTTGATTATAGAAAAAAACTTGTTTTCTAAAATATTATTTCTAATCTCATTAATGTAGTATTTTATTTAGAAACAATTTTATATCCTTTGAATAAATGAATTTATATTTTAAGTTTATAAATTGAAAACTATTTTTCTTAATAATAAAATTTAATGTTATAAATTTTAAGTGTTTATTTTTATAAATAAAATACTTGGAATTATTAAATGAATCAAAATAATGTTTATTATAAATATACCTTTTAAACTATATCCACTTTTATTATATGTATATATTAAAAAATATAATTCCAAATCTATTTAGAAGTATATTTATTTATTGTTTTTATAATATTTTATTTATAATATATAATTATTATTGAATAACATAATATTTCCAAAAAAGTGAAAATTGTAAGCTTAAATTAATTTTTATTTTATTTTTACAAAATAGATATTATGATAATAATTTTTAATTTATAATAATTTTTTTATTAAAGATATCATTAATAATTAGTTATAAAATAATGAATCCTTTCCACTTTTATTATTTTTACAATTAATTAATTCTAAGTTGTATGATTTACTTAAATTGATATATAAATAAAATAAAAATAAGATAGAATACATATTTTTTCTTATAACATAATTATATTATAGAAATATTAAATATGAAATGATAACCATCTAATACTTGTGGTCTAGCAAGATCAACCTCTCAATGATAACGATATTTTCTTTCACAAACAAAGTAGGAAACCATCCAGTTATAATTTTCTTGAAGGTAAGATGTTTGGGGACCCATATGATGAGCATGTGATGGGAATAATGAACCCACATTACCTATGTATATGGAATAAGGTAATTTATAGGTTAGAAGAAACATATGTTGGGTCCATGTATATGGATGATATAAATATTACACCATTAAATTAATTTAGACAACAACAAATAATGATTATCATATGTTCCATCACTAAAGTGAAGTGAAATTCAAGGTGGGACACAGTCATTAAAACAATATACATGGATTTTAAATACAAAATTTTGATCATATACTTCTGATTTTTGTTATAAAAGTCATCTGATCTCTTGAGTCATTGTTTTCCACACAACCTGCACCCCTTGACTATTCATCTTATCTCCCAAATTCTACAAAAATGCTTCCATGTTTATCACACTCTTAAAATATTCCTCAAATATCATTTCACAACATGGAAAAATAGGAGAAGGGTATCCTACATTAATTTTTCTACCACTATAAATTTATTCTGTTATAGTAAACCACATTTAAAAAAACCCCTAAGGTTTTATCCTACAACAAAACTGATTCATTAATAACACTTATT
Source organism: Viscum album (assembly GCA_963277665.1). Lineage (NCBI taxonomy): Eukaryota > Viridiplantae > Streptophyta > Magnoliopsida > Santalales > Viscaceae > Viscum > Viscum album. The sequence goes on from OY728134.1 coordinate 427,728,328, forward strand.
GATTATAAATGATTCATGGAATATAGTATTATATAATTTATATGTTTATAAAAATTTAAATCCTTTTTTAATATTTTAAAAAATACAAATATGATTTATTTTTTTTAAACCCCCAATTTCAATGGAGGAAATTCACATGATGCAATGGGTTTGAAACCATAGATGAATTTCATAAGATGGCAAGAAACTATTTCAACGTTCTGATATAGACACAATAAATTATTATCATCTTCACTTGAATGATTTTTCCTATATATATATATATATATATATTCATCAGTGCATTTAGAGGTCACCCCCACTTCCAATTTTAGAAAGAATACATTTTCAAGGAGTAGAAGCTTCCTCCCACTATTTTTCATCCCTTTTACCCTAATTATGGCACCTTATTTTGAAAAAGGTTCTTCTATTTATAGTATTTTAGTTATGGGATTTTATTTTTTTAATTTATATTTATTCATTTTAAATAATTATGGTTATATACATTATTTGAAATTTTTTTTGTAGTTTCATTATTTTGACGGGAATTCAAAATTTTCAAACCACTATATATAAAAATTATTTTATTTGCAAGGAAAAAATAATACATTCTAAAAACCTCATACTTTTATGGGTGTATAAATAAATAAATAAATATATATATACATTTAAATTAAAAATTAATTATGAGACATCTAATTTTGTACTATTGTACTTTGAGATATATATTTATTTGTTGGATGTATATTTCTATAAAAGTTACAAAAAATATTTATATTTCTATTTAATATTATAGAATTATTATATATATATATGTATATACATAATTAACAGTCATAGAATTATATGAATTATTAATACATCATTTATGGAAGCTTACCCAATTTATGAATTATTATCTTACTCATGTGGACAAATTCAAATAAGGTTTTCCCAGTGATAAATTTTTTTATTAAAAATATTAGTTATTATGAATTTATTTAGGAAATTTAATTTTTCATCAAAATAATATCATAATGGGATAATTTCAGTTTTCATATGATTTTTTTATGAATATATATATATATCTAAAAGTTTTATTTTTGGGAATAGTAATTTTTAACTAATATTATTTAATGTGATATATTCATACCATCATGATATTATATTATGTATAAAATTATATTCTGAAATATGTTAAGGAGTATATAATTTCATTATTAAATTATGAATTTTATGTGACAATTTTCATAAATTTATACTCTATTTCAATAAAACAGATTTTATATTATTTAGGAATGAAATTTTATTTTAAAAACGTGGATATGAATTAGTCATTAGATAACATACCATGTATGCGTGAAAATAATATTTTTACTAATATATGGTTTTACCAAATTTAGAAAGTGTTTTTTAATGAAAGATCATTTATATGTATATCTGGATAAAAATAATTGTGTATATGTAATAGTTTATTTTCATGTTTAAAAGAAAAAATCTAGTCAAAATTATATATATGTATGTATTGAAATACGAAAATGTTTATAAAAATTCATCACCTCAACATTTTAATCCTGATAAGATATTGGAGAGTGAACCCATATCCCCATAATTAGTTATCTTAGGAAACCATTATTGTTTTAAGTTCTCTCATGGTTTTGTTTTCTAAATTTAAATAAAATTTTATAAACCAATGGATTTATATATAATAATACATTTAAACCATTATGATTATTTAATGAAATTTTATTTTAAATGTATTTTTTATTTATAATGGAAATATATTTTCATATAATAATATATATTAAAATCCATTATATTTTCAATTAATTATCTATTTTAAATGGAATAATATTTTAAAAGAAATATGTATTTTCATAGGAATTATATTTACAAATAAAAAAGTATTTTTAAACTCTATTACATTATTAAAAAGTTATTTCAAAATAAAATTTACATATATTAAAAATTTTAAAAATTTATATATTTTTTAGAATATTCTCATTATTATATGTATTCTTACAATATTTTTAATTTTTTTAATTATGTATTTTTAATTGACTATAATTTATTGTTTTTGATAGTATATATCAAATATTTATTTTCACTAAAGGAAAAATGTTTTAAAAAGATTTTTTGAAAATTTATTCTCAGGTAGTGTTTTTAATAGTTTTAGAAATCCATTATTAGGGAATTATGTTCATCTTGGGTTTTTTTTAAAATCAGGGTCTTTTAGATATTTTAAGAAGATTAGCTGTGAAAAAGGTTAAACATATGAGCAGTAAAATAGAAACCATCCTATTAATAGTTAAGACTCTAATAAACTATTATATTATTCCTTTTTCACTATTTCCTATACCAGAAATGATCCCCAGTTGTACAGTAGATTATAAATTTTTAGTTTATTTTATAAAAAAAATATAAAACATAATTTTTTATCTGATCTCGATGAGTTGGTCGAGGGACCGTAAAGTGATTTATTTTTAAAACAATATTAATAAATATATATTTATTTAAAATATATAGTTATATGTCAGTTTATTACATTCTACACAATAAAAAAAAGTTCAACCTAACAATTTTAGTTTTTCAAATTAAAAACAAATTCAAGTATTTCATGACACTAAATATAATTTGTGTTGAAGATTTATTCGAACTCTCTAGTGGTTGACATGGAGACTCACATTTTACCTCATAATAGGAATGTAACTAATATTTAGTTTTTCATTTACCAATTGTTCTAAATACCTTGATATAGTGGGAGTAATTTTCATCATATTGTGTTTATATTTATTATTCTACTATTAAGTTATCATGGGTGGAATTTAATTTTTTATTTTCCTATATTGAAAATTTGTATTGTATAAAGAGCATATTTGTGACTAATTTGAAAACTAACATTATTATATAAATAATATAGGATTTTATAGGTTGAAAAATCTTATATAATTAAACTGTAGATGATTTTTATACTTTGGACATAAATGTATATATGAATAATTTTATATATAGCAATAATGGAATAAATTAGACGTCCTAGGAATATATTATCAAACAAATGATGTCATTTTTATATGATTATTTAAAAAACACATTTATTTAGTGTATATAATTGTGCCTAAAACCTCATTATGTTTATATATCTTATCAATAATTATTTTTGTATAGGTATTCCCTTATTTTAGTTGTTTTTGGTTAACATAACACATGTTAGTAATTGTATTAATTAATTGACATGGACAATATCTGCATTTAAAATATTTGATACAATGATATGTGGGTGGTACATTTGAATGAACTTTTTTTTAATGTTTCACTATTATAAAAACTTTTACTTAATTTTTAGTCACTACATACAATCCTTTTTCAAAAATAATAAATATCAATGTTTCTATAAGACATTAATTTTTTTTATTTCATATTTTTTGACATAATGAAAATTGAACACTCTCCCATTAAATATTTTCTCACAAAATATTCAACAATTATATATCATTCACATATATGGGTTGTATGTAATATCTATTAAAATTATAATATTAATTTTAAATCATTATAGATATATGGGGATAATAATAGAATTTATCACCCTATCTCTCATCTCATCAGGTTTCTCAATGGAACATTTTTAATATCATCCAAAAATTCCATTTTTCACTTGATTTAATCTAGAATCAATATTTACTAAAATAAAAATATTTTAATCATGACTGATAAATAATTATCACAATAATAAAATTATTGTAATGTAATTAAATGAAAAAATAATAAGGAAAATATATTACCTATTTTAAAGTATTACATGAACAATTAGTTCATGAAATATCAGACTCTATTCCATCATGGATCCTTGGGGGTGGCTTTACTCATAATTATAAATCTAATTACATAAAAAAATAAGTACATAAAACTTTCATATAAATATAACTTGTTTATCCAATGTATATCCCTTGTCTGATACAAACCAGAAGAGCAGTTAAATCTCTTGACCATGTTCCATGTGACCTAATAGTTAATACTCAATAAACATTATTCTTTATTACTATATCATTGTAAATATATTCCAAAGTATGTATCCACATATATTATTTAAATATTGATATTATTTCTAGAAAGAACACACATTCTATATATTACCAAAATTTTATGAAGATTTCATATTCTTAGACATATCTTAAAGACTAATCGTTAGGTTTATTATTAAGGATTTTGTAATCAATAATTTTTTTTCAAACTACATAAAGGTTTATTAATAAGATATATATTAAAAATTAACATATCATGTTCATTTTTTATATTGATTGTAACTAAAAATTTCTCCTCAACCGATATGAAATTTATCAATAATGCTATTTAAAACCTTTATTACTACCACCAAAATATCTATATAGTATTAAACATCACATCCATATGACATAAAATAATATTTATTTAGAATAGTTTCCCACAAAATTTTTTTATTCTTGTTTTATTTTATTATTAAATATAATAAACTGACCAAGTACATGTTTTTTATAATATAGAATTTTTTCTATTATATACTAAACTAATCAATCCTTAATGATCAATAATCATATAAAATAAAATCACTAAACTTTAAACTATTATAAAAAATTCACAAATTTCCATTATTTATAAAGTGATAAAATGAAAACTTATAACAGGAATGATCTTAGTTTATTTTTAAGGGTTTATATAATAATTAACACTTATTTATCATAATTTAGTATATGATATGATAATGGATATAAATATGATATATAAGATAGTAATACCCAATAAATATAGGTTAAAAACAATGGAAAAATAGTATGTTATCATATGTAATAAATAAATAGATAGTGGAAGAACTAGTTGATAAACATGATCCATAATAGCATTGCATTTCATTATAATTACTATAAAAATATCTAATATCATTTTAATATGGATCAAACATTATTATAAAAAAACATTAATTTCATAATCCACCTCAACAGTTCCCACACATATATAAACTAATATGTAATCAAAAATATTTATATCATGAGTTAATATATTTGAAGAAATGCAATGTACTAAAATTTATGATCAAGAATATTATTCATCTATATTGTTTCAACATCAAAATCATTCATATATAAATTCCTAAATAACCCAAGGAAATAAACTAGGTTTCATTAAAAATTAAAAATTAAATCAATAACAACTTTTTATATCATAATGAACCCATAAAGGTAGTTTTTCAATTCAATAAATCCTAAAGAATATATTTAATGTAAATTTCCTTTATATTATTTTATGATTTATTCAAACTCGTAAATAATGAATAATTCCATCAACAATCATATTATACTAAACCCATGGAAAATATAATTATATCTCAATAAATGATATACCTTTATTGGTAAATATATGATTAATATTATTGAATTTAAAAAGAGTATAAAATTTATATTATATTATAAAAAAGGCATAAAATTCCATCAATGCATGGAACCAGGGTGAAAACCCTTAAATCATTATGATTAATGCCCAATTATTAAAAGCGGGAAATGATTGTTTGAAATATCATATTTATATATTGTTGATTATTAATAATGAAAGAGTTGTTAATGGAAAAATCATTTAGAATAAAGTGGAATTACATAATACATACTGAAAAAAACATTCATGGCATCAATTGAATTCTAACATTGACAAAATATAATATATTAAAACAATTGATGTGGATTGAAATAAATAATATAATTTAAAAAAAACTCTCAAAAAATAAATTTTCATGGTCATTTTAAGTAATATAAATTAAATATTTTATATCCCAAAAAGAAAAAATTTATTTTGGAAACGTGAAAATATATAGTGAATAGATCATTAAAATAAAAATGTTGTGGAATTATTTATTGACATGTAAATATTCAAAAAAGTATATTTTTAAAATTGGATATAAAGGACCACTACAAAAAACATTAAAAAGATTATTAAAATTTTTAGAAGAATGTAATGTAGAATAAAATTACCTAAATCGATTGATTAATCAAATATATAGACTTTTTTCAAATGAATCTGATGAATATATGTGTGATTAAATGGAGTTTCTTTACTGTTAAATATATAGGGGTATGATTCAGTTATAAGTAATAGAATGTCTAAAATACTAGTCAAGTGAAAATAAATTTTTTTGGGGACATGTAAAACTAAATAAACATCAAATCAAACTGATTAGGGATTCTATAATGGATTGAATGTGATGTTATTTATTATTTATCATAAATAATATTTATTTGAAAACAATATTTGTATTCAAAATCATTACAAATTAATAATATATATATATATATATAACTATTTATATGTCAGAATTTTTTTTACAGAAATACAATAAAATAAAGTATAAGAAAATTCTATTAAATCCTCATTAATATTTTAATATATATATATATAGGTTTGTAATAAAATCATATTAAATTGCACAACGTACTCATTAAGAAAGATGGAATGATATATGTTTTAGTGGAAAATAACTCGTCAAATCATTCCTACATAGTTTAATTTCACTATGTCATCCTATATAGGATATGTAACTACCATAATCACCCATTTAAAATAATTTTTAATAAATATAAAATTTTATAATTAAAATTTATAAATATTGCAATTATTTATATTAATTTTTCCTTATCTATTTTCAATATCATGTGTTTCTGATGAATATCATTTTAAACTACTTCCATAGGAGTGATATAATTAATTTTCCCAACATTCCTTATCATCCCAAGATCATAAATTTATAAAAAAATTTATATAATTATTTTTACCGTTATTTTCCTCTAGTTAATTTTTTAGATACCAAATGATGAATTTACTGAGGATGTTGTTTTATTGATTCTTAATGAATGAATGTTTTTTTCTAAATTAGTGCCACAAATGATTTATATTACCATACAAAATCCAATAAAATTAACTATCTTATTATTTATATAATATACTACTAGAAATTACATTCAAAAATACATCTAAAATATATATTTATATAATTTTTCATGTATGAGGTAAAACAAACCTAAAAAATGAAGACTCTATAATTAATGGATGACAATAGAATGATTTTGATTAAATATAATTATAACAAATAATAATAACTATAATTTTGGTTTTTTTATGAGTTATATCAATATTATACATATTTATAAGATTTAGGAAACCATTACATAATTACATCATAGAATGAATAAATCATTTTTTAATTATTGTAATCATTTATACAATATCATTTTTTATGATTGTTTCTTTCTCATATTTTTATTATGTTGATGAATTTAATATAAATTAACATTAATAATTTATTAAAAATAATATTATTCCATTTAACCCATCCATAGGACTATCTATGTATGATAATAATAAATAGAAGAATATAAATCAATCTTCCATAGTGGCAGTAGTCCACACATGCACATATATAATTATTACATTTTCTTGTTAGTGTGGAGAATGAGTAAATTTTATTATAATTAATGAATATAAAATATTTCAAAATTATAATATTTACATATCAAATTCCCTATAATTACTATCCATTTATCGAGGTGACGGAAAAAAGAAACACTTTATGTCAATGGGGTAGTAGTCCCTACAATGGACTACTGAACGGTTTTTGTTACATAATAGACATGTATGGTCGTCAATTAATGTACCATAATTATAATATCATAAAATTATAGTAATGATACTATATTTATCATTGAATTAATTTTTAATAGTAATTTTGATCAAATATGTTCACATAATGAATCATAAATGGCAATGGAGATGTTATAAATATATACAACACTTACTAAATTTTCCCAGATGAAAAGCTTATTAATAATGTGAAAAATAGTTTTTTAGAATACAATGATATCTTGAAGTTGGATAAGACTTTTTAGTATACTTCCTTTATTTTTTTTGGTAGAACGATGTGTGTCTTTATTTTAAAGGAATTTGGTAGCCGAGATCCTCTTTTATAACTCAAAAAGGCTATAATTTTTCTAAATACATAAAAACATTTAATAATGGAAAGTATCTCTTAAGGAAAGTAGTTCCAAAAATTTTAAATAATAGTTTGAAAATTATATATTGTTGATAATTCACTCAATTACCTAATCCCACACATGTGTAAATAATTTTTATTTTGAATCCCTCTTTCTTTAACTCTTTTTAACCAATTTGATTATTTAGGTTTTTAATTGTATATAAGTAACGTACATATTAATAAATATATAAAATTGTCCATGTTAAAAATTTATTTCATAAAATCATAAATATACCCTATATTTAATCAAATTTAATTTTTATATTAAATAATATTTACTTTTATAGTAAAAAATTTAATATTTAGAATAAAACTGTTATGTAAAATGTGTTTTTTAACATTATGAATTCATAATAATATTTTTTGTTGATTATTTTTTGAAATAGTTGTAATATTCAAAAATTTAAAAATTATATATTTTTGTAGATCATTTTAATTTTTATAATATAATATTTCATGGTATTAATGAAATAAAATTTAAAATTACGATTCACCTTTTATATCTGTAAATAAAATTAATATCTATAATATTAATTTTAGGAGTAAAATATAACTTTTTAATTTTACATATTTTTTAAAAAATATTTCCAAATATTGATTACATTTTATAAAATAGTTTTTTATATAAGAATAATTAGTTTTAACTTTATTTTTCAATACATATTTTTAAATAAATTATATTTTCTTGAAGAACATAAACTTGTATAATAATATTATCAATGTCATAAATTTTAATTACATAAATTAATTTATTATTAAAAACTCAAAAACAGTTAGGTATTCTCAATAAAATCGACAAAAAACTATCAAATTAATAATTACTTAAATTAATTTCCAAAAAAATAATTTTCATTGCAAAATATTAAATTAATTTTTAAACCATTGATTTTTAAATTCATAAAAGTATAAAACAATTATTTTACTCCATAACTATATATTTTCCAATGAATAATTTTTCGTATTTTTTAAATCTATAATTTCATTATTGTATTATCATAAACACAATTATTTTTGTTAAAAAACTATTTTTATATTTATAAAAAATATCATTTTTAAATATTGTAAAAAATTACCCTATGGATATAATGAAATGCCTAATTTTAAAATGACATATTCATAAAAATAAAATTCAATAATTTATAATTGTATCTTTATTAAATTGAAATGTATTTATAAATATTATGGATAAACAAAATTTTTATATCATTAAATTTAATAAATATAAATATATAAAATAAATTTTATAAATATCAAATTACATTAATAATGTCACGACCCGTCCTCAGGGCCCATGCCATGACTACCCCAAGCCCGCCTTCCATAGGCCAGGGGCTAGCGACTAGCACCAAAAGAATAATACCGATAAAAAGGGAAGGCATTTCCTTTAATAAGTTAAAAAAACAACAGATTACACAACTGGAAGTAAACACTAAGTAAACTATATATAAAAAAAGTGTTGAAAGGTAAGGTGTCAGAAATACAAGAAAAACAGTAAAGTACAAACAACTACAAAACCAGTACAACTACAGAAAGGTAAAACAAAAACTATTGAGTCATTCTCTGAGAATCCCACCTGAAGGGTGGGTAGAGATGGCCTCCTCAGCACCCCTGGACTTTCTATCCTCTATGTGTACGTCTCCCCAAGTGGTCTACATTTGGGTACCATCCAGCTCAACAACTCTCTACCTTGATCTGTGTTGTCCGTCATCTACATCCAACACAATGAAGTGTGGGCATAGCCCGTGTAGGGTTGAGGAAAACGATACTCAGTAGGGATCCCGAGACCCCCAAAGGTCTCCCAGAATCCAAGAAAAATATTCCATAGAATAAAGATACAATAATAAAGAATCAACCAACCCTACTTAGGTATATGCCATTACATGTACCTATGTTACTAATCATTGTTTGACTCCAACTCTCGAGCCCAAGCACAACCCAGTCCACACAAGAAGTAATGTCAATCACATCGATGATAATGATTGAAATAAAAGACTCATCTCACACTGGTATACATCATTCATAGAGTGATAGAGATGATCAGATGTAGTCCAAGATTCCCCTAAGATGTCGTACCCACACAGGATATAGGACCAGCTAAGCTGTCGGACCCACATAGGACACAGGTCCAGCTACTCTATCGGACCCAAACAGGATACAGGTACAGAAGTGAGAACTGTCGAACTCCTAGAGAATCTCAATTCAGTAGTCATCGCTGTCGGACCCACAGAGGATTTTGGTACAGTAGTTGTTACTGTCGAACCCATGGAGGATTATGGTATAGTAGTCATCAAAGTCGCAGCCAGCCTTATGGTTCTCGCACACATCAAGCTCGATTCCGGGAGGGTCTACTCGTCAAGTCAAATTTTGATACATCAACTATCACAAAGTCCTGACTTGGTGTATCCCGTAGTTCTATCTCATCATAAGGAACCCAACGCGATAGACGACGTGTCAATCGGATGCCCGGTCTGAGATTTATTGGCATTTTCTTTCCAGGGGCCTGGTTGTATTTACCTTCGGCCCAAACTTGGCCTTTTTTAAATGTTTTTTACAACTAACATAGAGTATAATAAAAGTATCGCCTCATTGCGAGGGTCCAAGTGCCACAGACAGCACGTCGTGCGGATGCTCGGGCTTTAAGATATTTGCATTTAAGCGAAGTCAGGCCAGGCCCATCAAGCGCAGTGGGCGGGCGGGTCGGACAGAACCGGATGGGGGGTCAGCCTGACCCTATTAATGGGTCGGCCCAACTCGGTTGGGGGGTCGGCCCGACCTGGTATGGCAGGTCCGACCTTACTGGGGGGGTCAGCGTGGCCCGGTTTGGCGGGTCCGACCCGGCTGGGGGGTCGGCCCGGCCCGGTGGGGCGCGGCAGACCTGCGGACCCAGCCCGCACTGCGGGCTGGTCTGGTTCTCCCGGTGTCGCCTCTTCCTTTGGCAGGCCGGCTGTAGCCGGCCGGTTATGCCCAGCGCACGCGGCCCGCTCAGCGGGCGACGGTTCATCCCACAAAGTGTCTGTGGGCGTCGCGTTATTCCATCCCGGCCAGTTCGCCCAGCAGAGTGGCCCACGGAAGCGGCTCATGGTCTTCTCCTCCATGTGGCCCCTGTGAGTAACGTTGTCCTCTACCCCAACTGGTTCTCCAAGTAAAGTGACCTGTGGATGCGGGCCACTGTGTCCCTCCACGCGTCGCCTTTGAGAGCAGTGGTCTTCCTGCGGGCCGGCCTATTGGCCGGCCTTTTGTCCCGCTATCCGGCTCTATGGTGGTTGGTTCAGTCGGCCGCCTCTGCCCCTCCACCAAGGCCTGACAGCGGTGTGGTCCTGCTGCCCTCTGCGCGGTCCACTGCACGGCGCGACGACGCAACGCTTTTCCATCCGTCGTGGTTCTTCTCCGGCACGGTCCGACGGCACCACGCCCTTTCGGCTCTGGCTCCGGTGTCATCAAATGGAAACAAAAAAGGTGGAGGGTTGGGCCATGCATGTGTGGTCTAAACCCTCCTCATTACATTGATAACAATCGACACATCATTCCACCAACATAACGATGTTAAATGGATGGTATAATCAAACATTAATGTAACCCCTACCTCGTAATCAGTGCTCGCTCAGTGGAGTCACGGGAAGATGGTGTCATTCCGTTGATGTTGGGAGGAGATGACGTCGTCTTTGGTGACGTTCTTCGTGGGTGGCATCTTCTCCTCTAACGCGGAGGGAAGTCGTCGGAGACGTTCTTCGTGTTCTTCTTTGGAAGAATGATTTCTTTCAAATTCCCCAAATCTTCCCAAGGTATTATGTCCAACCCCATAAAATAAAATAACACCACTTATTAAAAGGATGTATTATTGAATTAAAAGAGATGAAAATTCATTATGTAACACCCATTAATTAAAAAAATGGGATGGCTCATTAAATGGGAGGGAGGATATGAAGAGTCTCCAAATTAAATAAAGATATTTTCATCCTCCTTAATTGGTGGTTCAAGGAGTTAAAGTGGAGTTGATGGGTTATATGCTCATGTGGGCCCCACCACATAATATCCTCCCATGGGAGGTTATGTGAGGGTGGACCCCACCTCCAACTTCCCTTTGGAGGAATTAACCACCACCTAAATAAAAATTATGTCACACATAATTTTTATTTAATTTATTAAGAATTCCCAAAAAATTAACTTCCACTCCCGAAAAAACGCAACTACGATGAAGGTATCTTTAAGAGAATACCGGCATTGCGAGTTCATCAGTGTGCTCGGATTTCAATTCCGAGCACCAGTTCAAAAGATATAAATTCACACATACGTTTATTGAACATACCCGTAAAAAACTTCAGAAATTGATTCGTGGACCCCGAGCCTCAGAATTAGGTGCCCTCATAAACTACAGACTTGTAAAATTCCAGTATATTTAAGAGAAAATTTTCAACAGGATTTTCGTTTTTTTACATTCTCCCCACCTCAGGGTTGTACATCCCCATATTCTGCAACACACACTAAGAAAACATATAGGTGTACTAAGCATGCTTCTGAGCCTCCTGATCCCATGTTCTCTCTTGGAGGTTCACGTGCTACCAGCGAATGCGCACCAGAGGAATCGATCATCCCCGTAAGACATGTTCTTGTCGATCCTCAATATCCACTAGAACCTCCATGAATTTCACCCCTTCATCGATGTCCATCCCCCCATGGTCGATGATGTGGCATGGGTTGTGCATGTATCTCCTCAGTTGAGATATGTGGAAGAATTCGTGCACCCGATGCAACTGAGGTTCAAGGGAAAAACGGTAAGCCACCTCACCTACTCTACTATGGATCTGGAATGGTCTAATGAATCGTGGAGATAACTTGTACCCTATGCCAAATATTGTTAGTTCTCATCGAGGTGAGACACGTAAGAAGATGTGGTCGCCATCCTCGAACTCTAGTGGTCTCCTTCTCCTATTAGCATCGGACTTCTATCAGCTCTGTGTAGTCTTTATCCACTCCTGGATGATCTGAACCTTCTATGTTGTAGCATGTACCATCTCTGGTCCCACAAGTGCTGACTCCCCATGGTCATTCTAGCATAGTGGGGATCTGCAAGGTCGACCGTATAGTGGCTAGTAAGGTCTCATCTCGATGGTGGAGTGGTAGTTGTTATTGTACGTAAACTCCACCAAGGGTAAGTGATCCTCCTAGCTATGAACAAAGTCAAGGAAACATGCACAGATCATTTCCTTGAGAGTCTGAATGGTCCTTTTAGTATGACCATCCATCTGAGGATGGAAGGCGATGCTCAAGCGAAGATGGATCCCAAAAGCCTCCTCCAAAACCCTTCCATAGCTGGGAAGTGAAACATGCCTCCCGATCGGAGATGATAATTCATGGAATACCATGATTCCATATGATCTCTTATGCGTAGAGGGGTCCCAAGATATCTATTTAGCCCTACTCGATGATCGGTATGAAGTGGGACGACTTGGTGAGTCGGTCGACAATCACCGAGATAGAGTCGTGTCCTCTAGATGTATGTGGAAGTCCCATCATGAAATCCATTGATATCCCATCCCACTTCAACTCAGGGACCTCTAAGGGATGAACTAAGCCTGCTGAAACCTGGTGATTCCTCTCCAATTGCAGACAAGTGAGGCATTGTTAGACAAACTCCGCTACTGCCTTCTTCATACCCGGCCACCAGTGTTGTCGTCTGAGGTCCTGATACATCTCCACCACTCCTAGATGTTCCGCTAGAGGGGAAGTGTGGAACTCCCTCCAAACATCCTCATGAAGTGAAACTGGTACCATTGTACGCCCTCTAAAGAGGATGACGTCCCCCCACCTTCGAAAAACCCATCTGATGCCTGCCCTTAGGATATTTGAGCACGTCTCGTCTCACAGTCAACATCCCCTTGTTGTGCCTTTCTGACTCACTGAAGAAGTGTAGGAGTAACTGTGGGAGACTATATAAAGTCTTCTCCATCTCTATCCACAAAGGATATCTGCAACGTGGCCATCTGCTTTGTCATCTCTCCGAGCAGCTGAATCCTTGATCTCCTACTGAGAGCATCTGCTACAACGTTCCCATTCCCAGGAGAATAGATTATCTCTATGTCAAAGTCCTGGAGGAACTCGAGCCATCACCACTGTCTCAGGTTTAGTTCCTTCAGCATAATGAGGTACCTCAGACTCTGGTGGTCCGAGTAGACTATAAAATGCTCTCCCACCAGATAGTGCCACCACATCTTCAAGGATAAGACCACTCCTTCTAACTCCATGGCATGAGTAGCGTAGTTCCGCTTGTGATGACTCAACTATCGTGAACCATACACGATTACTACTATCTCTTTCATCAGGACACACTCAAGTCTGGTCCCTGATGTGTCACAGTAAACTATGTACCCTACTCCCTCATCCGGTAACCTCAAGATAGGCGCACAGGTATATATCTACCTCAGCTCTTGAAAGATCTGCTGGCATCTATCTAACCACATGAAGGGTTTCCCCTTCTTCCTCAATGTTGAAAGTGGTTCTGTAACTCCGAAGAAGTCTGGTACAAATCTCTGATAACCCAGCCAGTCCTAGGAAACTCCACACCTCCATCAGAGTCCTGGGTGGCACCCAAGAAGGTACTGCCTTGATCTTCGCTGGATCCACTACAACTCCTGCCTCTAAGATGAAATGTCCCAAAATATTATCCTCTAGAATCCAGAACCGGCACTTCGAGAGCTTAACATAATTCTGGTGCTCTCAGAGTGTGTTCAGTACTACTCGTAAATGGTAGATATGCTCCTCCACAGTAGTCGAGTAAGTCAGTATGTCATCGATGAAGACTACGACAAAGCGATCGAGGTAAGGTTGGAAGATCCTATTCATGAAACTCATGACTTCTGCTATAGAATTGGTTATGCTAAAGGGAATAACCAAGAACTCTTAGTGGCCATACCGACACCTATGGGCTGTCTTCTACACATCCTCATTTCGAACTCTGAGCTGGTGATTTCCTGTCTTGAGGTCTATCTTCGAGAACCAGCGTGCTCCCTTGAGCTGATAAAAAAAAGTCATAAATCATCGGGAGTGGGTACTAGTTCTTCATGGTCACCTGATTAAGGCGACGGTAGTCAACACACAGTCGCAAACTCCCATCCTCTTTCTTGGCGAACAAAATCGGAGATGCCTAGGGTGAAACACTGGGTCGGATAAATCCCTTCCCCTGCAAGTCCTCCAGTTGTACCCATAGCTCATGATGCTCAGCGAGAGACATCTGATATACTGGAGTAGATATTGGTGTTGTCCCGGGGTAAAGGTCAATGTAGAAGTCTACCTCTCAATGAGGAGGTAGTTCCGGAACACCGTCAGGGAAAACATCCACGTACTTATCCACCACAACAAGAAAACTCAGACTCCGCACATCAACATCTCTGAGGATGCGAATAGAAAAATAGTTTGTGATAGGCTATCCCCTCTTCTATGTAAGTCCATCCTATGCTGCAAAGGTTCCCTTCATTCCAATGATGGTGAACCTGGTCCCATCTGTGCGGATACACCGCACTTTGCGCCTAATGCATTCAGTTTGAGCATGAACTATGGTTAACTAGTCTATACCCAACATGACGTCGTAAGGCCTCGTTGCCAATACAAGAAAATCCCATCCAAATCTCTCGCCTCCTAGAGTAAGCGCACACTACCGGAACGAGTGCATAATCGTTGATTTTGCTCCCGTAAGAGTCTCTAGCCTTAAGGATCGAGCCAACAGCTATTTTGGAATCTCCGAGCTCCGAACGAGGGCAATGGAAATAAAATAATGACTCACACCTGGGTCTATAAGTACTAAAACATGGGTGGAGTATACACAGATAGTACATCAAATCACCTCAGGTGCACCGTGTTCATAGGCCTCGACTACCTGGAGTTGAGCCCGTCTCTATCTGCTACCTCCCTGTGGTCGGGGTGGACCTCCGGGTGGTGGTTGTGGTAGAGCCTCGAAACGTCATCCACCACCCGCTGCTCGGTTAGCTCCTCTGCCATGTCCGCCTTATCCCAGCAGACTGTCACTGTCAATCCTCTGCCTCTGCCTGGGAGGTCCCTCTACTGTCTGCTGCTCATCTGCATGGCGGTTCGGGCAGTCATGAGCCATCTGACCCTGCCCGCCATAAGCATAGCACTGCATGCTCCTCGTATAGCTAGATCTGTCTCGTGTGCCCCGCACAACCAAACCTGTATCTTAGGGATTCCCACCTAATGGCGTAGTCTTCTTAGAACTCTGCATCATTTGTTTACTGCCGGCTGTAGAAGACTGTGCTACGAGTTTCCCTGTGGTGGGTCTCGCTGCTGGTGACTACTCAGTGAGAAAACTCTCCACTAGAAGGGCTCGCTCCAGCACCCCTGCCTACGTCGGTATGTTGATGGGAATCATCGAAGCCCTGATCTCATGCTTGATTCGATGCTCGAAGGTATGTGCCCTAAAGAATGGGTTATGTACCATGTCTGTAGAGTAGCGTGAGAGGTCTTTGAACCCCGCTAAGTATTGAGCTACTGACATGTATCCCTACTATAGATGAAGTAACTCCTAAATCCTCACCGCACGAAGGGTTTCTGGAATAAACTCCAAGAAGAAGAGACTCTCGTAGTCTGTCCATATTAATTATGTCTCATCATGCACCTAGAGCATCAGGATCCACTATCTGCCTGCTGCTCCATGCAAGAGACTCGCCACAAGGATCACCATGAGGTTGGCTGATGTCCCCTCTAATCTGAAAACTCTCATGATATCATCTACCCAATCCTCACCTACCTGTGGGTATATCTCTCATTGGAACCTCGGCGGCCACTGGTATTGGAACTAGTGCAACGCACTCAGATGGCGTGCACTCTCTGCTGCAAGTTCTGGTGGTATTTGTGGCCCTGTGGGTATTGGTATCACTAGTACTTCCACTGTGAGGGAACCCTACACCGAGGTATCGTTGCTCAGTGGGCTGCCATCTCATATGAAACTCGGAACCCTAGCTGGCTGGCTTCGTGGAGCCATCCTAAAAAGAAACAGGTGTGCCACTATTTGAACAGTATACCAGGAGAGCTAACACAAAGTAATCATGAAGAAGACTTTTTCAAAGTAAACACACACGCAATCAGTGTTTTCGTGCACTAAGTCAGAGATCTGATGTCAGAGTCCTAGTGTATGGATATGTCGGCCGCCGCAACAACACTAGTTTCCCAAAACTGATAACCACAACCAAAACACTAGACACTATTTCAGTTAAAAGAATCAAATTATAAGTTCTGTGGTTGAACTGACTCCTCTGATGCCAATTTTTCACGACCCATCCTCAGGGCCCATGACATTAATACCCCAAGCCCACCTTCCATAGGCCAGGGGCTGGCGACTAGCACTAATGGCGTAATCCCGATAAAAAGGGAAGGCATTGCATTTTATAAGTAAACAAAAAAAAAGAGTATGCAATTGGAAGTAACAATATGAAAAATTGTTTACATATAAAAGTGTTGAAAAGAAAGGTACCGGGAATACAAGCCCAACAGTAAAGTACAAACAACTGTAAATCCTGTACAACTGCAAAGAAGGTAAAACAACAACTAATGAGTCAGCCTCCGGGAATCCCACCTGAATGGTGGGTACAGACAGCCTCCTTATCGCCCCAGGTCCATCTGTCCGCTCCATGTATGTCTCACCACGTGGTCCACCTCTGGGTACCTTCCTGCTCAATAACTCTCTTCCTCGATCAGTGTTGTCTATCGTCTACATCCAACACAACATAGTGCAGGCATAGCCCGTGCAAGGGTGAGTATAACGACACTTAGTAGGGAAACCAAGACCCCAGACGGTCTCCTAGAATCCACAAAGTATAATCCATAGAAGAAAGATATAATCACGATGTATCAACCAACCGTACATAGGTATATGCCCATACATATTCCTAAGTTACCAAATCACAGTTCAGCTCTAACTCTCGAGCCAAAGCACAACCGAGTCCACACATGAAGTAAAGTCAATCATATCGATGATTATGATTGAAAGGAAAGACTCATCTCACAGAGATATACATCTTTCATATAGTGATACATGTGACAAGATGTAGTCACTGATTCTTCTATTCTGTCAGACCCACATAGGATACAGGACCCGCTAAGCTGTCGGACCAGCATATGATACATGTCCAGCTACTCTATCGGACCCACAGAGGATATAGAAATATAAGTCAGAAATATCGGACCCACGGAGAGTCCCAGTTATATAGTCATCATTTTCAAACCTACAAAGGATTCTGGTACATTAGTCGTCACTGTCGAACCCATGTAGGATTCCAGTATAGTAGTCGTCGTAGTCGCAGAGAGCCCTAGGGTTCTCGCACACATCACGCTCGATTTCGGGATGATCCGATGCTCGATCCAAGTTTCGATACATCAACTGTCATGAATTCCTAAGTTGATTTATCTCATAGTTCCCCCTCATCATAAGAAACCCAACGCGACAGACGACGCGTCAATCGGATGCCCAGTCTGAGAGTTATTGGCATTTTTGTTCGAGGGGCCGGGTTGGATTTACGCACAGTCCAAACTAAGACGTTTTCCAAAGATGTCCAAAACTCAATTAGAGTATCACAAAAGGAACGTCTCATCATGAGGGTCCCAGTTCCATATATGGTGCATCGTTCGGATGTGCGGTCTTGAAGATATTCTCATTTAAGCGAAGTCGGGCCCGACCTGTCAAGCCCAGTAGGCTGGTGGGGCGGCCCGACCCGGCTGGGGGGTAGGCCCGTCCCTTTTTGGTGGGTCCGACCAGGGGGGGGGGGTTGTCCCAGCATGGTTTGGAGGGTCCGACCTAGCTAGGGGATCGGCCTGGCCCGATGGGGCGTGACCCACCTGTGGACCCGAACCGCACTAGGGGCCTTTCTAGTTCGCCCGGCGGCGCCAAGGGGCACTGCATATTCCTCTAGTCGGTCAGCTATAGCCGGCTAGTTCTGCCCAGTGCACGCAGACCTCTTAGCGGGCCACAGTTCTTCCCACGAGGCGCCTGCGGGCGCCGTGGTTTTACAGCTCGAATGACAGGCGGCTGGCCGGTTCACCCTGCAGAGTAGCCCGTTGTCTTCTCCGTCGCATGGTTCCTATGGGTGCCGCATTCCTACAGCCCAGCCGGCAGGCGACCGACCGGACTGCCCATAAAATCATCCCATGGAAGCAGGTCGTGGTCTCCCTCCATGAGGCACCTTTGGGTGTCGCGGTCTTCTAGCAGGCTAGACGGTCGCTCGGTCGGTCGTCCTGTTGTCCGGATCTACAGCAGCCAGCTATATTGGCCATCTCTACACCTCCACCATGGCACGAAAGAACCTCAGTCCGGTTGCCCTCTTCATGGTCCACCACACCACATGATGACATCACGCTTCTTAATCTAACACGGTTCTTATTCGGCACGGTGCGACGGCACCCTGCCCTTTCGGCTCTTCCTCTGACGTCATCAAATAGAAACAAGAAAGGGGGGGTCAGGCTGTGTTCATGTGGTCTGGACCCTCCTCATTATATTGATAATAATCGGAACATCATTCCACCAACATAACAATGTTGAATAGAGGGTAGAATCAAACATTAAAGTAACCCCTACCTCATAATCAATGCTCACTCGGAGGAGTCACGGGAAGATGACGGCGTTCCGTTTCCATCGGGAGGAGATGACATCATCGTTGGCGACGTTCTTCATAGGTGGCTTCTACTCCTCTAACGCGAATGGAGGTTGTTGGAGAGGTTCATCATGTTCTTCGTGGGAATAATGATTTCTTTCCAATTCTCAAAAGCATCCCAAGGTATTGTTTCTAACCCCATAAAATAAAATAACTCCACTTATTAAAATGATGGCTTAATGAATTCAATGAGACTAAAATCCAATAAGTCACGCCCATTAATTAAAAATATGTTTTGGCTCATTGAATAGGATGGAGGATTTGAAGAGGCTCCAAATTAAATAAAGAGAGTTTCATCCTCTTTAATTGGCGGTTCAAGGACTTAAAGGGTAGTTGATGGGTTAGATACTCATGTGGGCCCCACCACAGAATATCGTCCCATGGGAGGTTATGTGGGGGTGGGGCCCACCTCCAACTTCCCTTTGTAGGAATTAACCAACACCTAAATAAAAATTATGTCACACATAATTTTTATTTAATTTATAAATAATTCCAAAAAAAATAACATCCTCTCCTGAAAAAACGCAACTGTGGTGAAGGTCTCTTTAAGAAAATACTGGCACTACGAGTTCATCAGTGTTCTTGGCTTTTAATTACGAGAAAAGGATCAATAGATATAAAATCATTCACATACATTTGCTGAACATACCCCAAAAAACTAAAGAAATTGATTCCGGTCACACCGGGCCTCGGAATCAGGTGTCGTCAGAAACTGCAGACTCGTAAAAATCCCATGTATATAAGAAATCATTTTCCATAGGATTTCTGGGTCTTTACAAATAATCACTATAATAATTCATGAATATTTTAATTTATATATCATTCATCTTAATCAGATAAGATATATTAATAATAAATTCTCTACTTGTCATCGATGGTATTGATTCCACTAGCATAGATCACATTGAAATTTCCATATACTGGAATTTCTATTAAAAATGATTTTTCTCATATTGTATCAATTTCAGAAGGGTATGGGATTTTCTTATGTAAAACCTTATTGATGTTACCTACCTCACAATCTTTGGGAAAATGAGGTTTATTACTGATAATTTTTATACCTTATTCCATTTCCTTCATTCGTAGATTTCATAAAATTTGTACATTTGTTTTATATAGATTAATTTAATGTATATTTTTTAATAGAATGATTTTATATTATCATACCACTACCTCAATTCAATATTTCATAAAGAAAAATATACTAAAATAATATTTATTTTAGTAAAATTCATAGTAAAATCATGATTTGTCATTATATCAACTCTATACACCATGTGTGCAGGGTCCGTAACCTCAAAATCCTATGGGATCCATGAGAAATCAACTATTTCTAGCATGATATATTTATATGGATGAATATTTTCATTGATAAATAGTTCAATTTGAATTATTTCTGATAATTTGTTTAAAACATACCAATGCTCCAATGTTAGATGCTTGAAAATATATATTGTTTCCTCAGTCTGAGACTTAGAAGATGACATAGAAAATATTGATAGTTCCATTGTAGGATCCTTATCCAATACAATTCTTATTATTTATGTGTTAGGTAGAGCTAGGTCACCCACTTTCCAAGATTGATTTGGTGAATGACCATGAATGAAATTATTCTATAAAAAAATTTAGTTGAAGGCATCATTAATTATTTCTGAGTGTTTTGTGTTCTTATTTTCTTTGATATATAACTTTACTTATTAATTTTATAAAATATATGTTTTTTGATTGTATGTAGCCTAATAATTAAGATGTACCATGTATTTGACATCACCTAATCCCCTAAAATCTATTGATTCATTGCCAAATTCCCCATTCATGGATGGTTATCTTAGGGTTTTGTACAACCTCACCATCAAGAAATTTGTTCACCAAAAAAATAAAGTTGATGCATCCAAATAAGTGTTCATCATATATTTAAAAAAAAAATTGGAATAAAATTTGTTTTTTTCCAATTTATGCGATGGTTCCTATAAAATAAATTGATTTTAAAATTTCTATCCTCTGAATGATTGAGGAATAAATTAAATGTGGTTTTAGAATAACTATGTTTTAATAATGAAATATTCACCATAGACCCAATTTTGATTCAATTTATTTTGTCAACCTACATTGTATGAGGTTAGTGGGAAATAAATAAAAGATTCTACTTGATTTGGGGCCTGGACATACAGGTTGTGTTGTGCCCTGGGAATGGCATGGTCTCGACCAATATTATATCATGTTTTAATTTATCAAACTTCTATTCATGTTTCTATGGGTATTCCCCCAATAATTCCTGTACATCTGATTGTGTAAACTTGACAGAGGTCACATGTTATGTAGGTTGTAACACCCGAGACTTTTATGTTATATAAATCATCAAAGGAATCTTTTTCTACACAACACTTTCTTGGCTTGCTTTGCATGCAATCGCGACCTTCCTCGATAGCTTGCGTCGTACGCAATACCGAGTTTCACTAAACAACAATATGCTATTAAAACTAGCCGTTATGAATAGTAATAACCACTTTTTAAAATTTTATAAATTTTATTTTTCAAAATGGACTTCATTTTTGGACTCAGAATATCGAAATTAGCCTAGGGTGAAATTTTGGTATTTTTCTGAAAACTTTTAATTTTTGATGAATAGTGAAACCACTAAGTGGTAGGTTAAAAACTGAATTTTCCATAAAACTTAATTTTACCGCTTCTGTGAATGGAATTTCGAAAATCCGACACACACGGTTGATATCAGTAAGTAAAATGTGGTTCAATGAGATAAAAATAATTTTTTGGTGAATAGTAACTTTTTACTATTTTTATCGCGGTTAATAGTAAATAGGGTAACTAAGGGTAAATATGATATTAATATTACCCTAACACATGTCCTTATTCTATTGGATAAGTGTAATTCGACCAAAAACAACCTTATGAATAAAATATGACCATTTAGGCCTACATGGATTAGATTAGGACATTTATTATTAATTTATTTAAAGAAGGTTTAAAATGGTTAAAAATCAAAGTTTAATAAGTAAATCATTTTTAATATGGGGTTATACATAAGATAAATTCTATTATAAATATTAATTAGAAAGATAAAAAGATTTCCTACATAATGGTATTTTATTTGTAATTTTTAGACTTTAAATAATTTAATTTATTTATGACACAATGATGATGCAGTAATTATCTTATTAATGAAATATTGACATAATTGATGTTATAAACACCAAAATAAATGTAATTTATGACTTTTTATGAATTCCACTAATTTTCTAGGTTACTATGATATATTAGTGTTGATTTAATCAACTTGGTTCGAACATATAAATCTGTTATGACTTTCACAAAAATCATATATCAAATAGTGTCAAAATTGACACAAAATAGTTTTTAAATCAAATATTATATTATTAATTGTTATTGTATTCCTAAAAATCTAAGGTTCGGCCAAATGACTTAGATAAGGATATATATTTTAATAATAAACAATTTGGGGTTCTTTTGGCATGTTATAATAAGTGTATTAACCATATAGTGAAAGAAAACAAAAAGACATGGTAAAAGTTAAATTATTTAACTTAGAGTTAAATCTAATTGATAAGGTTAAAATAATACCCTAAACTTGTCTAAATCCTATTGGTTGATAGGATTTCGACCCTTCCCCACTTTATCTTCGAAATAAGACCCTTTGGAACCATTATAAACCGATTTTGACTTTAATATAAAATAATATTTTGAGATATTCCTAAGGTGCCCCTCTCCTCCCTTATAAAAGGGCACCTCCTCCCCCTCCTCCTCACACCAATTTGAGCACTCAAGCTCGGCCAACCCCTGCCATTTTCTTCTCTCCACTTCCCTAGAATAATCCTAGAGGTCCTGGTCTTCTCCAAATACCAATCTTAGTTCCTTAAGTGGAGTATTCAAAGAGGCGTTCCAAAGAAGAGGTAATATCCATTACCGATCTTTTCAATTTATTTCTTCATCAACTTCTTCTTCATTAGTTGTTTCATGATAAAGTAATAACATCAGTATTACATACAGACTGATATGTTATTATAAATATGAAACAACCCTAATTCACCTTCTATCCATCCTACGGAAAAATGAAATCACCGCGCGTGCGTACGTACGGAATACCGTCTCCACGTCGTGGTGTAATCTATTTTCCACCATCACCTTACAAGGATGGGTATAATGGTGTAATGAGTAACTATATATGATTATTATGAATTAATATTGATACTGAAATAATATATATATATACTCCAATACAATTCCACGATCATAGGAACGATATCATCACTCGTGCGTACGTACGGAATACCGTCTCCACGATGTGATGCGACTCGTTCTACATGATCTTCATTTCATAATGATTATATAAATGAATTGAATGAATTAATATGGTATATAATACACTAATACCATTCTGGAAATGAATTATCTATAACCTAAAGATAAGAATAAGAATTTATTCAACAAAACACGCATAAGAACAAAAAGTTATAAAGACCCGAGTAACAAGTAACAATGAAATATTACTAACAATAAGCTAATAATATGACCATATATGATATCATATCAATATATATGATTCTGGAATAAGTCAATAACATGATTTAAATCATTATAAAGGAGGTTCGGACACTTACAAAGCAAGTCGGACATAAGGTAAGGGAAATATCACAATCTCATTTTTATCCGAGATTGCTTATACGTTGGTATTTACTGGGGTGTATTTTATCATCCACATCCATGTTCTCTTAATATGTAATATTATTTCCATCCACCTACAATTGTTTAAAACCTATTTTACCCTTTGGTGAGTTTTTAGTAAAAGATATGAAAGGAATCTTTTGTCGTTTTTCGTACGAGGTACTTTTTGACTTTTCCGACAAAAGTACGAGAAGAATGTTTTTTTTAACTTATACCACAAGAATGGATTTTTAAAACATTATTTCCAAGAAGCTTCCTTTAAATGTTTTCAAGTTTATTTTTAATCAACTTATTTTAGTTTAAAGTTGTATGACATGTTAAGAAATGTAAAATGTTTTTGAAAAAGAAAGGATATTTTCCTCAAGAATGAAGTTCAAGTATTTTATCAAAATTATTTTCCATCAAAGATAATAAAAGGGTTCTGTTTTTATCCCTATTATTACATGGATTTGATTATGTTGTGATGGAAATATTTTTATGAATTCCTTTATCTTATATGAATTGTTTTATGATGTCATGATGTTTCAAGAATCCCATTTTTGTTACATGTGTTATGCGATGATGTATGTTTTATGATTATGTGGCACACATAAGAAAGGATTCATTATAAGATGGGTGGGACCTATATCTCCCTCCAATGCATTGGGTAAAGATTTTATATCTCATGAGATAGACATGGCTGGAACGGAAGGTTATTTCGGTTCAGTGATACAGGACTGAAACGAGGAGTGAACTCGGTTCAGAAAGGGACTTTGTCCACTAAGATAGTCTTGGCAATGAGTCATGACTAACAAGAAATGATTTCCATGATTATGTGTGCATGCCACAAAGTTTCAAGTTTTATGTTATTATTATGGGGATCTCATTTTCACTTCTATGAATTATTCCATGATAAGATATTATGATCTCTTTTGCAGGTTTTGATTTTCAAAAAGATATGATATGATTTTTATTTCCTTTATTTGCCCTTGCTGAGCATTTGAGCTCACCCTTTTATGTTTTCTTTTCCCCAGGTCAGGAAGATGGATATTAAGTAGAATATGCTAAAAGGGACCCTAGATATGATTAAATAAATGGGAGAAACTGTAGAAGATTTATGAACCAGTTGTTTATGTTTCCCAGTTTCTAAAGACACTATACCTATACGGTCCTTTGTGGTTTTGTCATATGTTGTAATAAGTGTGCTTCAATTTTGAAGTATTAACAATGTATGTAAAGTATGGGTCGTTATAGTTGGTATCAGAGGAATGGTATAGTCAACCTTTGGAAACTAGGATGTGAAAGCCTTAGTAAGAACTCTAAGGATAAGTCTAAGGATAGAACACAATCTTAGTGTTTTAGAAATGTCCTTGAATAACCTAGGATAAGACCTTAAGCATGAAAATTTTATTCTTGAATTATGTGGTTTTCCTATTATAATTAGTGTTGCTCACACTATTCTTCTTGGTTTTAGTCAATGGCTGGAACCCGAAGGAACCATGTTAATGCGGAATGCGATGGGCAATGCAATGATTGTCCCCCTGAGCAACCAAACGATATGGGAGCTGGAATGCAAAATCTTGTAGCCATGCTCACACAACTTTCTCAAGCTATGAATCATGCAGGATTTCCAAACGAACAAAGGAGGGAGCAACATTCTGTTGAATCCTTCATGAGGTAGCGTCCACCTTCTTTCAGTGGGTCTACTAATCCATTAGTTTCTGAACAATGGATTAGTACTACTGAAAAGATATTTTCAGTTCTTCAATGTTCTGAACATGATAAAGTCATCCTAGCAGTGTATCGTTTGGAAGGAGATGCGGATCAATGGTGGAATCTTGTTAAAAATACGAGGCAAAGGGATGAAATTGAGTCTATGGAATGGGACGAGTTCAAGAACTTATTTTTCAATAAGTACATCCCTCGTATTCTCCGAACAAAGATGGAGAAAGAGTTCCTTGAACTGAAGCAAAGGGATGATGAATCTTTTAGTACTTATGAAGCAAATTTTACAAGACTTGCAAGGTACGCTTCTGGTATTATTATCTAACCTGAGAGTAAGATCGATCGATTCTTTAGTGGCTTAAAACCAAGTCTTCGAAGGGCGTTAGCCATAAGGGACTTCAATAGCTATGAGGAAATCATTCGATGTGCTCTCAAAGTCGAGATGGAGATTGGAGTAACCCATCAGTCACATGGGTTTGATAAGAAGAGGAAGATGGAATTCAAAGAAAAATCTAAAGAGCACACGGAAAAGAAGATGAACTTTCCCTTATGCTCAAAGTGTGGAAAGAAACATGGAGGGAGTTGTCTTAATGGGACAAGTAAATGTTTTAAATGTGGAAAGGAAGGTCATCGGGCCTTTTAATGCCGTGATAATGGGAAGAAGATGTCTAATGACGCAAACAAAGGAAGGGATACACAGAATGAACCTACTACACTTCAATGTTTCAAGTGCAAGGAGATGGGACATTATGCCAATCAATGCCCAAATCCAAGGGTTGATGATGATGGTCGACGTCAACAAACTCTTAAGGCTAAAGACAAAGGAAAGTCACATGAAATTTCTATCAGCGATGTGGAGTACGATAACGATGTGGTGAAAGGTACACTTACCATCCACTCTAAAGTAGCAAATGTTTTATTTGATTCTGGATCCACCCACTCTTTTATTTCTGAAGACTTTTCTAAGGGTATCACCGTATTACCTCAACAATTAGATGTTGAGTTAGCTGTGAAAACACCTAATGGCACATCAATCGCATCAAAAGTTTATAATTCTTCTCCGATCGAAGTTTGTGGGAAAGTGCTTCCTGTAAATCTTGTGATCCTTCCTTTAGTAGAATTTGATGTGATTCTTGGCATGGATTGGCTTTCTCTACATGGAGCTCATATCAATTTCCAAAGAAGGGAAGTCACATTTCATATTCCAGATCAATCTACGATCGTCTATCAATGCAAGGACGAACATAACCTTCCAGTGGAAATTCCTTCCATCTTATGGGTCATTATTCCACTAAATGAAGGTTATTTATCTCAAATGGTTGGAGAGAAACTTACGATTAAGAATATGCCCATTGTACGGGAGTTTGATGATGTCTTTCCGGAGGAATTACCAGGTCTTCCACCAAATCGTGAAGTTGAGTTTTTAATAGAACTCGTACCGGGTGCTTTGCCTATTTCAAAGACACCTTATAGAATGGCCCCAATTGAGTTGCAGGAATTGAAGAAGCAACTCCAAGAGAATCTTGATAAGGGATTCATACGCCCTAGTGCGTCACCTTGGGGAGCACCTGTTCTATTTGTTAAGAAGAAAGATGGATCAATGAGACTCTGCATTGATTATCGAGAACTTAACAAGATCACTATCAAGAACAAATATCCTCTCCCACGCATTGATGAATTATTTGACCAACTACGCGGAGCTCCATACTTTTCCAAGATTGATCTTCGTTCAGGGTATCATCAATTAAGGGTCAAAAGGGAGGATATACCAAAGACGGCTTTCCGTACAAGGTATGGACACTATGAATTTATAGTGATGCCATTTGGTCTTACTAATTCCCCTGCTATCTTCATGGATCTAATGAATAGAGTCTTTAGAGACTATCTTGATCAATTTGTGGTAGTCTTTATAGATGATATTCTTGTCTATTCAAAGAGCAAGGAAGAGCATGAAGATCACTTGAGAATTATATTGAAGACCCTGAGAAAGGAGAATCTTTATGCCAAATTTACCAAGTGTGAATTTTGGCTTCAAAAAGTTGCATTTTTGGGTCATATAATCTCAAAAGAGGGGATATCTGTGGATCCAGCAAAAACAGAGGTTATCGAAAGATGGTCGAGACCAACAACAGTAACTGAGATCCGAAGTTTTCTTGGTTTGGCTGGATATTATCGACGTTTTGTAAAAGATTTTTCAAGATTATCTAATCCAATCACCAAGTTGACTCGGAAAGGAGTTAAGTTTGTCTGGACAGAGGAATGTGAAGAGAATTTCAAGGAGTTGAAAAGAAGGTTATCCAGTGCACCTTTGCTCACACTGCCTTGTAGTGGAGAAAGGTTTGTGATCTACAGTGATGCATCCAAGAAGGGATTGGGGTGTGTTCTTATGCAAAATGATATGGTGATAGCTTATGCCTCACGACAGTTGAAAATCCATGAGCAAAATTACCCAACACATGATTTGGAGTTGGCTGCGGTAATCTTTGCATTAAAGATTTGAAGGCATTACCTTTATGGTGAAAGGTGTGATATTTATACTGATCATAAAAGTTTAAAGTATATTTTCACACAAAAGGAGTTGAATATGCGTCAAAGAAGATGGTTGGAGCTGATTAAGGATTATGACTGCTCAATCCATTACCACCCTGGGAAAGCAAACAAGGTGGCAGATGCATTAAGTCGACAAGACCATGCTAGTTTATCCATGATGAGGATCACAAAAGATCCAATATTTATGGATTTACAAAGGATGGATCTTGGAATTATAATGGAAGGGGAAAAATCTTATCTTTCTCAAATGAATGTTCAACCATCTATACATTTGAAGATTAAAGAGGCACATAAAGAAGATGTCGAGTTACAAAAGAAGGTGAGAAATGTTCCTGAATTCAACCTTGATTGTGATGGGATAATAAAGTTCAGGAATCGGGTTTGTGTTCCTTCCACCCCCGAATTAAAGAAGGAGCTGCTGGATGAGGCTCATAGTTCTTCATTCTCTATTCATCCTGGAAGCACGAAGATGTATAGGGACCTGAAAGAGTACTTCTGGTGGGATGGCATGAAAAGAGATGTTGCTGAATATGTCTCTCGATGCTTGGTTTGTCAACAAGTTAAAGCTGAGAGACAGAAGTCTAAGGGGATGTTACAACCATTACCCATACCCGAATGGAAATGGGAAAACATCACTATGGACTTTGTCACAGGAATTCCTAAAATATCCAAAGGCAATAATGCTATCTGGGTCATAGTTGATCGTCTTACAAAGTCAGCACACTTCATTCCTATTAGAGAGGATTTCTCTCTAGATCAGCTTTCCAGGATATATGTAAAGGAAGTGGTAAGATTACATGGAGTACCACTTTCTATTATATCTGATCGGGATCCGAGATTTACCTCAAAGTTCTGGCGAAGTCTTCAGCATACTCTGGATACAGAGTTGAGTTTCAGCACTGCTTATCATCCCCAGACAGACGGTCAGTCTGAGAGAAAAATTCAAACCCTAGAAGATATGTTGAGAGCTTGCTCTATGGATTTCAAAGGAGGTTGGGATCAACACCTACCTTTGGTAGAATTTTCTTATAATAATAGCTTTCACTCCAGTATTCAGATGGCTCCTTATGAAGCTCTCTATGGAAAGAAATGCAGGACTCCAACTTGTTGGGATGAAGTTGGGGAAAGAAAGCTATTAGGACCTGATCTGGTTGATGAAATGGCAGAAAAGGTCAGATCTATTCAACAACACATAAGAGCAGCTCAGAGTCGACAGAAAAGTTATGCCGACAACCGAAGAAAAGACCTAGAGTTTGAAGTGGGTGATAAAGTGTTCTTACGAATATCTCCCTGGAAGAGGGTTATGAGATTTGGAAAGAAGGGGAAGTTGAGCCCTAGATATATCGGTCCTTTTGAAATACTGGATCGTGTTGGGAAGGTAGCTTACCGATTGGCGCTTCAACCGAATCTCTCTCAAGTTCACGATGTGTTCCATGTATCTCTCCTGAGAATGTACATACCTGATCCTTCACATGTACTCAGCTCAGAAGTTGTACCGCTGGAGCAAGATATTTCTTATGAAGAACAGCCAATAGAGATTCTGGATCATAGCGAAAAAGTTCTTCGAAACAAGACCACTCGATTGGTGAAAGTTTTATGGAGGAACCACCAACTTGAAGAAGCTACTTGGGATCTTGAGGATATGATGAGGGAGAAGTATCCTCATCTGTTTGTTACAAAGTGACGAATTTCGAGGGCGAAATTCTTTTTAAGGGGGGTAGAATGTAACACCCGAGACTTTTATATTATATAAATCATTAAAGGAATCTTTTTCTACACAACACTTGCTTGGCTTGCTTTGCACGCAATCGCGACCTTCCTCGATAGCTTGCGTCGTACGCAATACCGAGTTTCACTAAACAACAATATGCTATTAAAACTAGCCGTTATGAATAGTAATAACCACTTTTTAAAATTTTATAAATTTTATTTTTCAAAATGGACTTCATTTTTGGACTCAGAATATCGAAATTAGCCTAGGGTGAAATTTTGGTATTTTTCTGAAAACATTCAATTTTTGATGAATAGTGAAACCACTAAGTGGTAGGTTAAAAACTGAATTTTCCATAAAACTTAATTTTACCGCTTCTGTGAATGGAATTTCGAAAATCCGACAGACACGGTTGATATCAGTAAGTAAAATGTGGTTCAATGAGATAAAAATAATTTTTTGGTGAATAGTAACTTTTTACTATTTTTACCGCGGTTAATAGTAAATAGGGTAACTAAGGGTAAATATGATATTAATATTACCCTAACACATGTCCTAATTCTATTGGATAAGTGTAATTCGACCAAAAACAACAATATGAATAAAATATGACCATTTAGGCCCACTTGGATTAGATTAGGACATTTATTATTAATTTATTTAAAGAAGGGTTAAAATGGTTAAAAATCAAAGTTTAATAAGTAAATCATTTTTAATATGGGGTTATACATAAGATAAATTCGATTATAAATATTCATTAGAAAGATATAAAGATTTCCTACATAATTGTATTTTATTTGTAATTTTTAGACTTTAAATAATTTAATTTATTTATGACACAATGATGATGCAGTAATTATCTTATTAATGAAATATTGACATAATTGATGTTATAAACACCAAAATAAATGTAATTTAAGACTTTTTATGAATTCCACTAATTTTCTAGGTTACTATGATATATTAGTGTTGATTTAATCGACTTGGTTCGAACATATAATTCTGTTATGACTTTCACAAAAATCATATATCAAATAGTGTCAAAATTGACACAAAATAGTTTTTAAATCAAATATTATATTATTAATTGTTATTGTATTCCTAAAAATCTAAGGTTCGGCCAAATGACTTAGATAAGGATATATATTTTAATAATAAACAATTTGGGGTTCGTTTGGCATGTTATAGTAAGTGTATTAACCATATAGTGAAAGAAAACAAAAAGACATGGTAAAAGTTAAATTATTTAACTTAGAGTTAAATCTAATTGATAAGGTTAAAATAATACCCTAAACTTGTCTAAATCCTATTGGTTGATAGGCTTTCGACCCTTCCCCACTTTATCTTCGAAATAAGACCCTTTGGAACCATTATAAACCGATTTTGACTTTAATATAAAATAATATTTTGAGATATTCCTAAGGTGCCCCTCTCCTCCCTTATAAAAAGGCACCTCCTCCCCCTCCTCCTCACACCAATTTGAGCACTCAAGCTCGGCCAACCCCTGCCATTTTCTCCTCTCCACTTCCCTAGAATAATCCTAGAGGTCCTGGTCTTCTCCAAAGACCAATCTTAGTTCCTTAAGTTGAGTATTCAAAGAGGCGTTCCAAAGAAGAGGTAATATCCATTACCGATCTTTTCAATTTCTTTCTTCTTCAACTTCTTCTTCTTTAGTTGTTTCATGATAAAGTAATAACATCAGTATTACTTACCTACTGATATGTTATTATAAATATGAAACAACCCTAATTCACCTTCTATCCATCCTACGGAAAAATGAAATCACCGCACGTGCGTACGTACGGAATACCGTCTCCACGCCGTGGTGTAATCTATTTTCCACCATGACCATACAAGGATGGGTATAATGGTGTAATGAGTAACTATATATGATTATTATGAATTAATATTTATACTGAAATAATATATATATATACTCCAATACAATTCCATGATCATAGGAACGATATCATCACTCGTGCGTACGTACGGAATACCGTCTCCACGATGTGATGCGACTCGTTCTACATGATCTTCATTTCATAATGATTATATAAATGAATTTAATGAATGAATATGGTATATACTACACTAATAAAATTCTGGAAATGAATTATCTATAACCTAAAGATAAGAATAAGAATTTATTCAACAAAACACGCATAAGAACAAAAAGTTATAAAGACCCGAGTAACAAGTAACAATGAAATATTACTAATAAGAAGCTAATAATATGACCATATATGATATCATATCAATATGTATGATTCTGGAATAAGTCAATAACATGATTTAAATCATTATACAGGAGGTTCGGACACTTACAAAGCAAGTCGGACATAAGGTAAGGGAAATATCACAATCTCATTTTTATCCGAGATTGCTTATACGTTGGTATTTACTGGGGTGTATTTTATCATACACATACATGTTCTCTTAATATGTAATATTATTTCCATCCACCTACAATTTTTTAAAACCTATTTTACCCTTTGGTGAGTTTTTAGTAAAAGATATGAAAGGAATCTTTTGTCGTTTTTCGTACGAGGTACTTTTTGACTTTTCCGACAAAAGTACGAGAAGAATGTTTTTTTTTAACTTATACGACAAGAATGGATTTTTAAAACATTATTTCCAAGAAGCTTCCTTTAAAAGTTTTCAAGTTTATTTTTAATCAACTTCTTTTAGTTTAAAGTTGTATGACATGTTAAGAAATGTAAAATGTTTTTGAAAAAGAAAGGATATTTTCCTCAAGAATGAAGTTCAAGTATTTTATCAAAATTATTTTCCATCTAAGATAATAAAAGGGTTCTGTTTTTATCCCTATTATTACATGGATTTGATTATGTTGTGATGGAAATATTTTTATGAATTCCTTTATCTTATATGAATTGTTTTATGATGTCATGATGTTTCAAGAATCCCATTTTTGTTACATGTGTTATGCGATGATGTATGTTTTATGATTATGTGGCACACATAAGAAAGGATTCATTATAAGATGGGTGGGACCTATATCTCCCTCCAATGCATTGGGTAAAGATTTTATATCTCATGAGATAGACATGGCTGGAACGGAAGGTTATTTCGGTTCAGTGATACAGGACTGAAACGAGGAGTGAACTCGGTTCAGAAAGGGACTTTGTCCACTAAGATAGTCTTGGCAATGAGTCATGACTAACAAGAAATGATTTCCATGATTATGTGTGCATGCCACAAAGTTTCAAGTTTTATGTTATGATTATGGGGATCTCATTTTCACTTCTATGAATTATTCCATGATAAGATATTATGATCTCTTTTGCAGGTTTTGATTTTCAAAAAGATATCATATGATTTTTATTTCCTTTATTTGCCCTTGCTGAGCATTTGAGCTCACCCTTTTATGTTTTCTTTTCCCCAGGTCAGGAAGATGGATATTAAGTAGAATATGCTAAAAGGGACCCTAGATATGATGAAATAAATGGGAGAAACTGTACAAGATTTATGAACCAGTTGTTTATGTTTCCCAGTTTCTAAAGACACTATACCTATACGGTCCTTTGTGGTTTTGTCATATGTTGTAATAAGCGTGCTTCAATTTTGAAGTATTAACAATGTATGTAAAGTATGGGTCGTTATATAGGTTTTTAAAATTTCACATGAAATGAATCGACCATTATGTAGAGGCAGTGATTGAAAATTTAATATCCATCAATACTATACCCAAAAATTCAATCTTAATAGATGTGGTATTGGTTGTAAATATTGATGGGTTCATCAGGTATTATATCCTCATCTCTCTATATCGAATTATATTCCATAAATTATATATTGTAACCCAAAATAACCTATGACAAAGGGACTGGGATTTATTCTTCCATTCCTCATCTAATGGATTAATTTTATCTTTATACAAATCTTTGGGTTATGAATTCTGCTGATATTGTTTCACTTTGGTTGGTGTCAAACAATATGGAAAATTCC
Source organism: Viscum album (assembly GCA_963277665.1). Lineage (NCBI taxonomy): Eukaryota > Viridiplantae > Streptophyta > Magnoliopsida > Santalales > Viscaceae > Viscum > Viscum album. Next base: position 427,762,625 of record OY728134.1, read on the forward strand.
GAGGTGATTCAATGGTTTTTTATATCGGATTAAGAATAAAAGTGACCATTTATAAATTATTAGACCATATTATTTGGGTATTAAGAACCATAATAGGTCCTATATTGGTGAATCTAATAGTATCATCATTTATCAGGAAACCTAAACACATCTCATATAATCACCTAACATGTTTTATTAGGAATAGTAGAGGTTTAATTTTCCAAAAAAAATTATCAACAATAATATTCAAATCATTTATCATGTGGGTGACATAGATTATGTGATTATATTACAAAACACCATCTGGAAAGGAAGTCGAAGACTCTCCAATTCTCATGCAACATTCAACCAATGATTTCAGAAACAATGTTCTATCTTATAAAATTAATAATATGATAGTGAAACTATCGATAATGGAATTTAAAATCAATGATAAACCCATATAATATGCTATTATTCTAGTAAAATGTTATAAATTCAATAGTTTTCATGATACATATATGTTTACACACATCATGTAAACTCAATGTTCCTATAATGGTACAAAATTTAGATAAAAAATATTATAGTTTATGTTCCAGGTTTTTAATTATATTGAAATATTAGATGGTCAATTCATACAGATGGGTGGAGGAGGAGTCGAAGCCAACAAATCATTATATGGTTTCCACTTGGGGTAAATATTTTCACACATAATTTTATGGATTTTGTTTGAGTGAATATAGATTCAGTTGAACGATGTCACTCTAGAGGACGATTTTTCTAAGATCCCTACCGGATAATAGTAATATGAAATGTTTGATGTGATCTCCAAACATAGGCTTTATTTTAACTCCATGCTAATTATGAATCTTGGTAGATATCATAGAAGGAATGAAAATACATTTATAATAGATTAAACTCTTTATCATTATCAACCATTATAATTTGGTAAAATAGATATCTATAATTATTAAATACATTGTGGTCAGACTCTATACTAATTCGATGAATTACCCATTTGATGAGATGGATATGAAATGTAACCCTTAACATGGATAATAGATTTTTTTAAGTATTTATTTATTTAATTTCATGTATCTTATCCTCATAATGAGAAAACATCTCTATAGTGTAGATAATTTCAAACTCATTACAAGATGAGTGGGATATATCCATACCTTGTACTTTTTCTTTTGATAAGGCTCATTGATGAGGTGTAAAAACAACATTTTGATCAACCAAATTTGGTCCAATAATCATATGTATGGTACAGTATCCTTACATAAGTGGTTTAGTGTGAACTATATATTGGGAATACTATTATTCATTATTCCCCTCAATTTAAGTGTCTCAATGTACAACCCTTATTTGTTTTGAGTTTATGAAATTCACTAAGTTTACCAATAAATGAAAATGATTTTTTCATCCCAATCAATTTAATATGGAAATTCATAATCACATATTCCCTCTTTGATAGCCATGTTTCATTCCTATTTCTCATTACCTCTCATAGTAGGATAATTTATTTTGTAACCAATACAATTATATATCATTTCTTATTTTTTATCCCATATTAGTGTCTTGTAGTTTTTGATTTAGGGAAAATTCTCCCAAAAGTTTCTAAAAACACTTCATGAATGATGGGGTGCATAACCTATTGGTAAAAATATTTGGGATAACTATTAATGTGATCACCATCCACTCTGAAAAAGATGTATTTCATTAGTGGTTATGCATAGTTTAAAAACACCCTCAACTCTAAAGGTAGTTTTATACTAACATTTCATCCATCACCACTTCACATTTTAATGGAAGAACCATCATCATTGGTAGTGGTGATTTTAAGAATAACCCCATCCTTATAGGGAAAGGGTTATACTGTAATTGATTCATAGAGATGTTCACTACACATTTCTTGAGTTTTTTTCCTTTGATTAGGTATTTCCATGGTGCAGTGCACATTCATGGTGAACATTGTCAGCGAATTATGGTTATCATTTTATTGGAGAAATATATTTACAGGTTAAATAGTACCATTAATAAATCATGGTATAATGTTTTAGGTGTCTCTCAATGTTCCATTTAATACTTTCATGTCTCTTTATATCTCTAGAATCATTATCGTCTCGGTCAAAGGACTGATTAGTGTACATATAGCTCTGAATTTCATTTTCTATTATATTAATTTCGTCCCATGATTTCCCCTTTAAAGGTATCTCATATCATATAAAAACTTAAAAATATAATCCATTATCATTAAATGTCATTTAATATACGAGTATTGTAGAGAATCAATGATTATTCATTGAGGATCCTCTAGTTTTGGATACTTGTAGGTATTATTATTTTCTAGTGCTTCTCAAATATTATGAACCAAGAAGTCATTAATGAAGCAATGATATGATATGGATAAGGATTTCATATTTATTTTAGATTGTTATTTTTCCCAAATAGGTAATATCTAAAAAATTTAGTTAGAAGATTATGAACTGTATGTTCTATTGTGGAAAGGTAATGTAATCTTCATTCATTGTCATATAATTTTTTTACTTGTGTGTGGTAATAGACCAATCCAATTTATGGTGATTTTCCTCAATAAATTCATTACAAAATTTCAATATTCTATACATTTTCTATGAAATATAGTTATAACAAGATGTAAAATAACGACATTTGATTTAAGGCATCACTATGTAGGGGGGCCAAATGACAATCATAATTTTATAGAGTATGTTAAGAGTGATGGATTTACTAAAAACTGCCATTATTTTTATCTATATACTAACACGAAGGAAATATTAGAAGAAATTTTCAAGGATATAATTATATATAGTCTCCATTGACTGAATTATATTCAATAATAGAGCACCCCTAAAATTTATTAGATAATGGGATAAAATTATTACCATAGTAAAATTTCACTATCGGTAGGACCAATATACCAACTACCATGTAGATTCATTTTAGTGATATGAATCTATATTCTATGAAAATGATATTCATAGTTACTATTTTATGGGTTTGATATGGGAGGACCACAATATATAAAAATCCTCTAACTGCTAAAATCTATATTCAAAAAATGAATTGTAGGATGGGATCTAATAATATACCTTGGTGTCTTCCTAATAAGTTCCTTCAATATTTGTTCTCCAAGGAGGAAAAATTATAATTAGTGTCTGAATTTTTTGTACATGAAATCTATGCCTATATGTATTCTAATACTCTAATAAAAAGTTTGTATAGCCTTGGTCCATAATAAAATATTTTCAATGGACACAAAGATGTTTATTCTTATAAGGGAATGAATATATCATTTTTTTGTTTTCTTCACTTTTGGGTAGATCTCCTCATTATAGTATTATTGGATGGATCTCATACCACAATTTTAAATTACTAGATATATATTTGATGATGGAAATGAAAACAAGCCTATTATTTTATTTTGTGTGTTCAGAACATTCTCATGACTCTTTTTAAACATGGAGATAAGAGTTCCCACCTCTGAGTAACCTAATGAATATACAAAAAATATTTTTATTTCCAATAGGGTGGGGTTATTTTTGACTCTTTCTTTTCGAAAACCAAAATTTATCGGTATAAATCCACTATAAATTTTGGATGATGGGAAAATTTTAGTGTCTCTATCAATACACAATGGGGATTCTTGATGATAGTAGATAAAACATGGGTCCTCAATGATATCACCAACCGTGGAATAATAGTGATCTCTCATTTGTATTTTTTTGTTGGAGAGAACATTCCAATGATCACTAGAGCTGTGGTTTGTGAAATAATAGAGAAATTGGAATGGATATTGGATAATGAAGACATTTCTTTGTATCAAATGAAGTTATTCCCCTGAATGTTCATGATAGTCAACATAATAAACACAAATAGTAAATAAGTTTTATAGAACATAATGTTCTATTGATAACTTTTATGGTTAATTAATGATGAAATTTTTATTTTCCATGAAATATTTATAATTTGTAATCTATTTATGCCAGGTTAATTATTTTTAAAAAAAAATATTTATTCGATGAAAAATATATCAAATTTTTTTATACGAATCATTTCTATGATATATATTTATTTCACACTGGTTACATTAATATAATGCTTAAGAATGTTAATAATTTAATGACTTATACATCAATAAGATTTCATTCTGATGTGGTCATAAATTATAGCGGTAGGTGACCACTGGGTTTGTATTTGAATGTCTATTTGGTACATCACTAGTCAAATAGATTGTGGTTGGTCACATCACAACCGTTAGAGGAAATTATTTGCTACCCTAAGACTCTATTAATGATTTCATTCATGTTCATGAATCCTTCCCAAATAAAAGTGTGTGGATAATTCGCCCCATATTTTTTTAAGATAAATTTCATGAATATATATCAAAAAACATATTTAAATGGGGTCGATTGATTTTATATTCATTAATTTGTGTTAATATGGTAAATATATATATATAAGGAAACTATATAGTTTAAAATCATCCCTGAAGTTGGTTGATGCATATAGTGTTAGGGTTAGGAGAATAATATGGACCAAGTATTTATCCATATACGGGGAATCAAAAAACACAAAGATCAATGCCACATATGGGGACGTGAAATTCTATTTAATGTCATGGTTATAGTCTCAATCTATTAAATTGATGATCATAAGGAAGTAAAACACATGAAATATATTACTAATAATGGTTTCTATGTTAGGATAAAATGAAGGGACCTTGTTAGTTTACCTTAATTTGAATAAAGATAAATAAGGATGGGACCCATGTGTATATGTAATTGGTGAAGGGATATGTTATGGTATGAGAGGAATATTGAAATATATATGGGGTATGATTTCATCTGGAAGTCATCATAATGCGGGGTTGATCCATATCAACTACACACCTATTTTCTATTAGGGGATGTCTCTGATAGGGTATGTCCAAATGAAAATAATAATATGGTATCATAAAGAATATGAAAATATGAGTAATGGAGTGGGTGGTTTGATATAGATTATGGTTTTGTGCATTTTTATCTACATGAATCATCGATATATAAAATGAAATCTAGTATATTAGGGAATATGGCCCGATGAGTAAGGACTCGAATAGCTTGTATAGGTTTATATCATGAGGTATACTAAAACATTGTGATTAGGTTAGTGAATAATTATATTCAATTATAAACAATATAAATTTTTTTTATTAATGTCACACGAAAAAATATCATTACCTTTCAAACTTATTTGAAACACATATTTTTATTGAAATTTATCTTTGATATAATAAAATATACTTAATTGACCAGTTTTATTGGATATTCATTAAATTGGTTGATCCCTTTCAATGTAAATTAATATTAAAATATAACACATTTAATTTTAATGGATAAACTAAACTACTATAATCAATGTAGAATGAAATATATTATATATCAATACACAAAATAATTATATGGTTTACTTCTATATTTTTGGTCTTAGGCTCAATCACTCCTCACCTATGGTTACACCACATATATTTTTATGGATAAATCATTGCCTATAGAGGTTAATTCTCACAAAAAATCCATCCAATAATTCAGTTTTTAATAAAAAATAACCTCCACATATTTTATAGGCAAATAGGTACCTTGATCAACATCAGTCATGTTAGTTTCTTCCTCAAATATATATAGATTCATTATGGATTTCATCATGGATGAAACATCACACATGTGAAGTCTTCCTGGTTACAACACCATTATCTTACTAGAAAAAATACTAGAATGTATTTATTTCCATAATAGAAAGATCAATTATCTTGTTACAATTCATATCATCAAGAATATAATAAGCCACCTCTCTTAATCAAGCACCATATCTTGAACACTATGCAATATTTATATGAAAACTAAATTATGAAATGTGTTCTACATTATAAAAATTTACTATTTTGAATCCTCAAAATTAAGGGATTTATGAGAAATAAAATAAATAACATTTAGTGGTAATAATTATCTTAAATATTTAGAAAAATCGTCTTTTATTTCCCTTGTAAAACATTCAATTAAATGACTACTTCATACTAAAAATAATTATTATTTTTAAGCATTATTATATTATATATTAATCCACTTCTGAATCAATTCGAACCCCTATAGATTATATTTTTAAAAATTTCATAAATTCTATGTGAATTATTATTGAGAAATTAATTAATATTTGTTAAATTATTTAGCATAACATCTTCAGATTTAGTATGTATCCATCTAAGGCACTCACCAAATTATCTTTCCTGCAGATACCAAAATATAGAATATTGAATCTCTAGGGTAAAATACCTTAATAATGCCCAACTATACATCTAATTGGACATTTTATCTTACACTATAGAAACATATGAAACAATTTATTTTCTGAAAAAGAAAATAACTTCACTATGGGAACTACCACACCCATTTTGGGATCCCCATTCATAAAGGGTAAAAATATAAAAAATAATGTAGAGTTATACAGTCTCATGAAAAACCAAAGAAAATATTAATAAAACCTCAATACAAATAATAAATGGTCATATCCGGATTAGTTTTTGAGATATTTACTCTACAATTCCCATAAAAATGGCCATATTAAGATTCATATTTATCACAAGTGATTCTATGAGTTTCTATTCTCAAATACATAGTTATCATAATCCTCTTGAATAACATTATTTTAATCTTGATCTCCATGTGTCTAGAACAGAATCACAACCACTAAAATTACTATGATTTACTTGTTTTTTAATTCAAAATCGGCCATAACCAATGACCATGTAATGTAATTCCTCGGTAAGCCATTTTTCTTCGACCACAACCATATATATTCTATTGTTCCTTTTTCTATTAGTTTTTTACCAACATGTGATCTTGCTGTTAATAATTTATTTTCCCATTTTCTAAAGCTGGTTTAAGGGTTCCTAATACCTTTACAAAAAGTCCCCAAAAATCCAGATTTCAAAATTCAAATTCAAACCAAACCACTGTCCATAAAATGCTACGCGCCACACCTCGAGACTTGATCCCATCATCACATGTCCCCATCATTGCATCACCATCACTGCTGGTCGAACGCCATCACTGCATCACCATCAATGTTCATCACACACATCCATCGCTGCAGGTCACCAGCGAGACCATCAGAAGTGTCGTCGCTGAAACCTCCACCACAGACAACCTCCATTCATCATCACAGCCATAAGTCCAACAGTACTGGCGAAAACCAACAACCAACATCGCCCAACAAGATCAAACTCCATTTCAGAAAGTGACAACACTAGAACAATGAACAAAATCCGGACTCTCTCTGTTGTTCCACACCCGACTCAGAACCACCATGAAAACAATCCAATAGAAAATAAACCACAAATTTATCACCATCACCATCATACAACAAAAAATTATACCTCATATCATTTGGAAGAAATGAATCCACCCAAAGAGAACCCAGTATGTCCTCAGAGAACAAAACCTTTTGGATCCAAGCAGTCCCCATCACCACCTGAACAACATAATCAACAAAGATAGCTAAAAATAACAAATGGTTGAAGCAAAACCCATTGACGCCTTCAGAATCGCCCCCAATGGACAAATCTACCCAAATCACAAACACCCGACACAGAACACGACGGAATCCTCATAACGCAGCACAAATCCCACACCTTGGGGAATTATCACACCTCCTTAAGTGAAGAGGTCGAGCAATGATGCAAACATCTGAGGATGATAATGAGTCCATACGATAAAAGGTAGCCACAGCGTGGGCACACCGAGTGGAGAGCCATGGAAAGAGAAGCTATCGGGGGAGGAAGGCAGTGGCAGATAGGTAACCTAATCGTCGAAGAGCCCCTTATTGGAGCATCTTAATTTTTTATATGGACTTTAATACCTACAGGTGATCTTGAAAAATAAATAATAAACACTATAGTGAATTCCTTTTCATATTTCCTAAATTTTTTATAATAATGTTATAATAACACCCATTTCTGGGAAATTTATTCAAACTTTTGATATTTTTGTTACATCGAACACTTCATTATCAATTCTCTCGACTATGTTATATTTTTTCCTAATAAATCACACATCCTCAAATATTTTAGAAAAAATTTCTTCATAGAAGATTAAATTTCAACCAATCTCATATTATTTTTTCATGATATTTTAAAACACTTATCCAAGAAACACAAAATAGTTATAACTTATCCTACAATATTCACCTTTTATTATATTATACATCCATATAAAATTATAAACTACACTAATTTTTCTATAAATCATCGTACAAAAATGGACATTCTTCTCTACAAATCAGCTAAATAAAATCATCATAGAATCCTAAAAATATATTTTTATTCAGCTATAAATATTTATCATCATATTTTCATTCATAAAATTAAAATGTCTTGTTGTAAGGAATCATAAATTATTTTCAAAAACACAACCGAATAATTTAGGAATCTAATATTTTACCAATATTTATTTTGTTGATGAAAAATTATACAATTTATAATAAATCATAAAGAATTTACATATCTAAATTGTTGAAAATTTTACAAACAAATTATAAATTTTATGTTGAAATATATTACTATATGGGTGACTAGAACACCCGACATCATAAATAATGAACTTATATTTTACAATATAATCCCCCATTAAATAGAGTTATTTATTTCCATATTTTATATCCTTTCTGTAAATTTTTTTTTATAATACCCTATGATTATAAACTACCCTAATGAATAAAATATCCCTGCTTTGGATCTTTTTAAAAATTTAAATAGACTTAAAAAAATTTTGTACCTATTTTCCAGATCTATCAAATTTATTGTTATAAAACCATATAACATTATAATATATTCCCTTTAAATACCTTTTCAATCATTAATATCTTGTGTTATAAGAACCCATTTGATTAAAAACCATATTAAATAATTAAATTAATATTAATATTATAATTAGGTTGTTATAATATAGCCTGCAACAATTGTGGTATGAAAAAGTATAATCCCACAATAAAATAAAATGTATAATTTTTTAGACAATTAAATCACATTTAAAATTATGTATTTTTTTATTAATGTTATTATATTCTTCAAACTAATTTTTTCCGAAAAAACTAATTTATTTAATTTTGGGAAGAAATAAAAAATATAATTCTATCAATTTTAGAAAATTTACTTCAAAAAATCATATTTATATGCATTTTTTCAAAATTATCATTTATGAAGTTTTATTGAATTTGATGAATATTTTTTTTGTTCAATAATGATACATACTTATATTTTTTGTAAACATACTTTCCATTCAAGGATTATTATAGTTCCATTTTATATTTGAACGAATATAAAGTCATATTCATTTAGTTATATTATTAGTATTCTAATAATGTTTATAATAAAAAAATATGGGTATTATTTGTGTATAAAATATGTTTATAATAATTTAAAACATTTATTGAAAAATAAAATTTCATCATGTTCTACTGAATTAACAATAAATTAAAATTTTCCACGTATGTGAACTCTATTACTAAAATGGTTTCCTTATTGTTAACTATGATAATTAAGAAATATCATTTTCATAACATAGTTTTGGGTTATTATTAATAGTATCCTTATTAAATAATTTTCAAAACTGTAAAAGTATAAAAAATATACAACCCTTGGGTAAAACAAAAAAATAACCCTAAAACTTGAATTTAAAAAATAAATTATTAGTGTTTTTCATCAAATGTTTTTGTTAAGGAGATAAATAAATTTTTATTTATTATTATGAATTTGTTAACCGAAGATTGAGATTTGTGAATATAAGTTTTATATTATTAAATACTCTTCTTGGGTCATTGGATTTGGCAACACGTTTTTACAGATAAATTTTGTTATATAATTCCTCCAACATCTATAAAACATCTTTTTTTATTATTTATCAAAATAAATCTTCTAAAACAAATTATTACTTTATTTAAACATTATTTTTTTCACACTTAATTTATGTATTTTCAAAATAAAATATAATGTGTTTTTTATTAATATATGAAATATAATTTCTACCAAATATTGATATTTAATGTGATATAATGTATTAAAAATTTAGAATCATTATTTATGTTTTTTTCAAGAGGTTTAACTTATTTTTTCAACATAATTATGTATTCATGGTTAAAATTAAAATTATTATAGGTAATGTTAAAATATGATTCATTTTGATTAACTAAGAGATGAGATATGAAATATGACTAAAACATGTTTAATTATTTGACATCCTAACTATAGTGATACATATATGTTCCATGTTCCAGCCCATTAAATGACCTCAATCATGGCTCCTCATAACTCATTGTCTTTTAACTAGAAGTGTGCGTCTGAAATGACACATGGAGAGACTATACCATCATTATCCAAGTAAGAAAATAGAGGAAATATTTATACAACCTCTCTAAGATTTTGAATTTATTAATAAGTACAAAGATTCACAAGATGTATCCCAAATAAAATGGAAATGACTATAATCCAATACTATAGATATGTCATTCCATATATGTTTCAAGAATCAAATGGAAACCCAAAACAAAAAGACATTGATAACCCCCAAGAAATACCCTACATCATGACGGATTACCTCATCAATTATATATCATGAATCCCTACATAAACATATAATAAAGGCCTCTAACACTATTCATGTATTGAAAACATGATTTATATTTGGGTACCAAATGATAGTCCGAGTAGTGTGTCAGTAAATATCTACATGACACCAACAAAAGCCTCAAAAGAAGTGTCCAATCTATAACATTGTATGTAGTTGTGTAAAGAAATAAAAAATATTCAAATAAATGTAATTTGGATTCATATATAGTATTATTTAATTAACCAATTGGACCTTAGGATACAAGAGACACATGATCCAGTCGTACCTGCTTCATCTCATTTACGAGTCAGAACTATATTCCATTTGAATTTTACAATATTATAAATTCATGGGATTTATTCAATTGAATTTTAAATCTATTTTAGTATGCTAGAGTGTCAGTCTAATTACCATTATCACATAAAATTGGAGAATCAATCAAACATCATTATTTAGAGAACTTGTAGAATTGGTACAATGATAATATAACTAGTACTTGAATATTGAGTACATCAAAAAATAACATGCATGTATCAGTGCCTTAGAGAATCAGTCTATCAACCCATGGGTTCTTAGAGAATCATTACCTCACCACACCTTATTTTTTACATTCACCTAATGATATTTATCATAGTTCATCGTAATATAACATCATATAAATCATTCACATTATGTTTAACCATTTCATTTTTTAGACAAAACTATGATTTATTTCATTAATTACATGGGAAAACACGACAAATACCACATTTATCCCATTATCGTAAATCAGGACATGAATAATTAACACTCAATATATTATAAAATAAACACTATAAGACCCATTATCAATTCATGAAATAAGGATTTAGACCAATTAAATTAAAACCACTATTATCCTTTTTTCATTCCATAATAATTATTTCAATGATATGGACACACAACATGTGTTACAATCAATCATGATCTCAAAATCATTACTCGATCTAATAGTATCCTTGAAGGGTCTCACAATTTGATGGAAATTAGGTAACTTTTCTAATTTAATGAAATTTCCCAATATGGAAATGAAATGATACAATTAAAACATAATATTATATCATGATTTGGAGAAAATTTCAATTATACCACCTACCTTATTTTCATTGATGAATTCTCACCCAACCATTTCCCATAATTCAAGATTGATCATCTGAAATCAATATGGAGATCAAAATCTGGGATGAAAACCTAGTATAAATATATAATGAAAAATGATTCAATATAACAAATATTTATTCCATCAATAATTGAAGAACTCATCCCTCTCTGAAGGGCATGAATGATTAGAGATATAAGGTCCAAATAAAGTAAGAGATCACATAATGAAGAGGAGTTGATTCTTCCACATGATCATCAATTCTCAAAGGAAGAGGTTTGAGGAGAATATAAATCATATTATTTTTCAAAAAAGTCATGGAATATTTTTTAGGATGAGTGGGGTTATTTAAGATATAACCCAAATTGTTTTGGAACATTTTAATTTAAATTTAACAGAATTTAATAACTATGTGTAAGGCTCCCTGGAAGAGTTGAAATTTAAGAAAAAAGATGGCCCTAAGAGTGCACCCCTACTATCTAGGGAGAATGGATTCTCATGGGTGGGATCATGGTATGTATAATTGTGAACCAACTGTGTAATAACCCATTTATTGGGGTGCATTGTTTTAGGGGTTGGAGCATTGTTTAGGAACTCCATTCACTAACAATGCCCAATAAACCCCCCCCCCCCTATGCTTTCAAAACCCTCTTGAATGCACTGAAGCAATGTCACGACCAAAAACATGATAAATATTTGGTAAATAGATACCTATAATGAGAATGATATATATATATATATATATATGTTTTGATCATAAAATATCCCCATCTTATAACTTATAATCCTTGAGCTATACTACCATGCATCACTAAGACTTTGTAGTGAATAGGTCTATCCATTAGCACCACACATCCATTTTACCTTCCCATGATTCCTCATGAACAAGTATAGGGTTCCATAGAAATCAAACCAATGATAGAACCTTTTTTTAATTGAATTTGTTACAATTATACACAATAGTAATCATATTATCCTCAATGGATGTGTTATCCAAAAGATCATCATCATCATCATCACTGACGATTAAATGGGAAGGGTTGTGGTGATACTAAAGAATCCATGACAAGTGAAAAGAATCATTCACTATATAATACCTATGTGTAATATCCTATAGATACACCCTGAGTCCAATCCACTACACAATCTCAGATCTTTCTAAAAACATGTTCTCCATATTGACCATTTTTTTATTCCGATAGTGACCTAATAACTAAGAAAAACGAAGGAACACATGATCTTTTAATGTAATCTAAAGAGTTCAATGATGTAACACTTCTGTCTAACTTATATTATATAAATATTATTCCAAATCTACTAAAAAAATTATTCTTCCTCATAAATAGGACTCATCCCCCAAAACTCTAAGATTCTCTTCTCTGCCCAATATAATAGTTGACCTACATAGCCCACAAAAAATCCTTATATTGTTACATATGAATAGTCTCATAAAAAATTAATATCGGATGAATCTACCAATTCTAAGTGCTTATCCCATGATCCAAAAAATTCAAATATGCATTCTCATTGCATGTCCTCTATTATTTGAATACTACACTCTGATTTAGAATCTGTATGTTGTTGAAAATCCATAATTAGAAATAGATAGGAACGCAAAAAAATATACTAGAAATCATATATGTGTGATGTAAAATCAGAATCAGGATGTGAAATTATACTATGCTTCACCCAAGGTATACACTCTACCTCTAGAAAATACATATTTCCTAGATGATCAACTATGAAAGTTTACTAAATTAGCTAGAAATGGATTATTTTTTCAGTAAGTCCATAATTACCTACATTGGGACATTCTTCTAATGGATCCTTGGAAGATTAACAATGATGTTAATGGTATCTTCATCCCACATACATTCTTGGATCATAAATTTCTGTAAGAATACAACATTTCATTTTTACTTAGCCTTCACTAGGGGAAAGGTGTAGCATTATATCATTAAAAAAACAATTTCATTTCTCATTCCCAGCTGAAAATTCTATCTCTGAATATGAAAACCCTTCTTGGTAACATAAATAGGAATCACTACCCATTTTGAGGCATGGATCTCACCCATTTTTTTTTTCTACATACACATAATCACTAGAAAACCACCAACGAAATAGATGATCTTGTCCACCAATATTATCAAATATGATAGTGAGACCACATCTTCATTTATTTCCCTCATAAAAAAACTCTTCATACCCTCATACTCAATTTCCTTGATCCATCATATATTTTCCCCCTCTACAGATAATGATATAAGAGGAATCTTCCCCTAGACCTCACAATCCTTTATACACATCTAAGATAGTAAGTCTATAATCTTTTGAGATTTCAAGGAAATGATCAATGTATTATAGAGATGGAGGAGGGGTGAATAAGTAATATATTTTTCTTTAAGTATAATATGTTTTGAAATAACATTTTCCTCCCATTAGTAAATTAATATAGTCTTGTAGTAATTTCATAAACATATTACGATGTAGGGAAAAAATCATGATTTAATTAATTATTCTACACATTCTATTTGATCAAATGATATTTTATATCAATATTCTTTGAATGTGAATTTTGTATTGGGATAATTTTAATGTAGAATATAAATATCTGTGTTCATAAATTTTCTACAAATGAAATTCGAGAGACCATGTTCAGGTAACATAGTTTTTCACATTTCCACCAATATTATATTCTCCCATTTAGTAACACTATTTATGAGGTTTGAAAGATGTAATGATCTCGTGAAAATTCAATTCTTCCTAACTTAACTTCAATACACTTAGTTTTTTCATTCACCACCATTTAATGTTCTCAACTTTATCCCTAGATACTTGTATTCCTTTTATCCATTCCTCCTAAAAAATTACAATACTTTTAGACAATATGAATTACGTTTCAAATACATAACACGTGTAATTCGTGTAATATCTCAAATGATAGAAATGATATAAATATTTTATTGAGTTTATTTTTTATTGGACCACTCATATCAGAATGAATTTATTATATGGGTCATTTTAGTAAAAAAATCACCATTCCAATTCACAATTTTTTTTCATTACCATCTAAAAAATCATGCAACTCCAATAAAATCTTATTGATATAAGCTGAATACAATGGAAACTATATCACTTTTGTAAATTGGTCATATTTTTATAAAACATTTCTCCCAACATATTCTGGAATAGCTGATTCTCTTATATTATACCTAAGTAACAAGGATTTTGAGCCTCTCCAACTTGGAACACGTTTTTATTTTTTTCATTGGCCTCTTGTGATTGTCATTCCATAAACCGAAATTTTCTTAAAAAAATGATTTTTATGAAAATATTTTTTCCATCTCCTCAATGATGTGAAACACTTACCATGTTGAGTATAAACCCATCAATAAACAAATCTTTCTTAGATTTTAAATTTTATTATTAAATAATTGACAATCCAACAAATTTAATTATATGTTATTTATCATTGAATATGTCACTTTTACTTCTTTCAAGATATTCATATTCATCAATAAAATATACATCTCCTTTCATATGAGAATAAAAACCATTATACATGATCTAAGGTTATTTTCATTTTATAACATTGATAGAGGTATTTAAAATTTTATATTTTTCATTCCATATTTCTTTATTCACATCCAGTTTATGAGAATTATAAAACAAATATGTTTTACTATAAATAAAAAAGGAATCATTTTTTCATGACTTATATGTTTTTCACATAATTTAAATATAGTTTCTAGATGATGGTGCCTATTTTAATCATTCACACCAACATTCCTAGGTTTCACCAAAAATACTTCTCAAAAATATTCCATTGAGAAGATTGAATCCCCCTAAAAAATTGACTAATTTTATTTTTTGAATAAAATTATTGTTTTTGATTTAACTAAAAAATATTTTCATTATTTTTGAATCCTCATAATTCAAAAATCATCTATTGAAATAGTATCATCCTCTGAAAATTTGATATTGTAAGGATTTGTGATTTTGTTTCTCGATACCCTTCTTTTCTTTAGTATCATATTTTTTTACCACAAAACGTTCCATTATCCCCCAAAATAATCCTTTTATGATCGGTTTTTATTACAGCCATATCTAATCTAGCAGTTGTAGATAATTTTTCTAAATCATGAATTTTAAAAACATATAAATTATCAAATTTATTGGTAATGTCCACGTACATTAAAATCCATACATTCATCTTTTCTAAAAAATTTCATATTTACTTTCAATATTTTATTGTTACATTTGATCCTTTTTAAGTTTACGCTAACCATAACATTCTGAAAATTTAGAGATAGAATACATGAATCTTTTAACTGTTTATTCACCTTTAAAAATTTATTATTGAATATGTTACAACTCCACATATTTCACATTCAATGTGACTTTCATATTTCCATTATGATTCTTTTAATTATCATGAGATTTATTCAGTCCATCAATCTCTTCTGTAAGGTTAACATTCTCATCAGGAAAATAATCTAGAATAATTTTTTATAAAACTTATATTAATATTCTTGGTTTCATTCTCAACCCCCAATATTTCTCATAAATTATTTTAACTATTAATTGATATCAGATTCTAAGTGAGTTTATTCTCTTTTAGAACTACTACTTTATAATTCTTCATTGTTGAATATTTGAATTGATGTATCCTCTCCAACATTCCATAAAGTAATATTGGATCCAACATCATTTACTTCATATTATTTTTATTTATATAAGAATCATATTCATTTATTTTTTTAGACCATTTTATGTTTCCCATTTTAGTATGATTTATCCTTATTGTTATATTTCATCAATGATCTTCTTAAAATACAATCATTTTTATCATTATAATATTCTGTCTTTAGTGAAAGAAATATTAACTATGAAGTTCCCAAATAATACACATTAAAAAATTTAATGTGAATATTTCCCTTATATTTTAATGTTCCACTTTTTATATTTTTAGAAAATATGGATAAAAATTTATAATTATTTTTACATTCTATAATTTTATAATCAAAATATCCACCATCTTCTATAAGAATTATCTGCGTGTTTTCTTTTATGTATGCCTTGAATTCCATTTCATGATCAAATCTTGTTTTTCGCATCATAACATTCCTACTTATAATTTAATTTAACAATATTATATTAATCACATTATCTATAGATAATGAGTGTGGATCTCTGTAATCTAATAAAGAAACATTAACAATAATATTTAATTGAAGAATTCAGAAGTTATTTATGATAACAATAAAATCTTATAACAATTCACCAAGTCATATTATAGTTCTAAAAAAATTGTTAAACCTAGTAATGAAATAACCAATGGATTCATACTCACCCATCATGATATCATCATTCATCAATCTCTATATTTTTAATTCTTCCTTTTTCAAATTTTTCTTTCCATCATAAATATTCATTAGTTTTTCTTAGATACCATTAGTTGTGGAAAAAAAATTTACTCAGAGAAAATAGTTTTCAAAGTGTAACAAGTGTAAATTATTTTTATCACTTCCATAATTATGAAGATTCGTCATGTATACTAATGTAATAGGAACTTTTGTTTCAATAGGTGTAAATCCATCAATTGCAGCTTCATGAACATCATGACCAAGAGACAGAAGATAATGAATCATTCAATAATTAAGGATTTGATAGTTCTCACCATAAAATAATGGATTCTATATAATTTTCAATCAATTCAGATTCCCCATAATAACATATCTTCAAAAAAAAATAGGAAATGGTAAATGAAGTGAACCATGTCTTTGATACCAATTGATACTTCCTAGTATGGATCTAATTAACACATAGAGGGGGAGGTGGTGAATTAGAGATATCTTTTTATCGTAGGTTTTTTATTTTTACATAACCATATCCTCTTCTCAAAGAGTCATTAAATTTTTAAAAAAGAATCACACATCCAAAGGAATACAAGAAATTAAAATTTCCACTACTCAACAAGAGTAACTACATTCATTCTATTGTATGGAAACAACAAAATAAAACATAACCAACTAGAAAACATTTCTTTTTAATAAAAGGTGAATGGTATGAAATTACACTTTTGTAGCTCTATGTTCAATACAATATTGAATGTTCTTCAAGTAGCATGAATTGATGTAATATATTTTTTTCTATCATGTTATGAAATGTACAGTGATTACATGAAAACAAGTTATGATATTTCTTTGTAAACATTCAATAATAGTATCTTCAAAAAAATCACATTAATATCTGTTTTAAGTTAGTAACCTCTCTTTAGTTATTAATAATACTAAGTCTGATACCAAATCTGATTCGCCTATTTGATTTCTCAAACTGATAATATTACTCTTCTAGAATATAGTGGAAATGATATTAATTTTTTTTCTATATTATAGAATTCCCAGTATTATTTTTTAGTATGGTCTAGATACTCAAAATATGATTGTTCTTCTTTTCATTTGTCCAGTAATAATCCTTATGAATTTTTTATCAAAAAACTCTTCCTCTCTAGAAAAATTATGTACTCCAACTTTTCTCTTAACTACTAAACAATACTTTTTTCAGAAAGTAAAATCTACTTCCCTGTATTTATAGGTGTTTTGAATGCGATTTAGGTGGGATTCTGAAACTATATCCCTATAAAATTTTCTTTTCTGAAATTTTTATTTCCTTTATATATCATATATACCATTGACTTCTCAAGTTCTTCTCAACTCATTTTTTTCATCACAAAACATCTCAAATATTCTCAAAATAACAGCTCAATTCATAATTTCTTCAAATTCATCTATTCCATTTAGATTTCAATTCTTATTCCCCATTTCAATGAAAAAAATAGATTCTTTATTACGTATCTTCATGTCAATTTAATGATATAAAAATCACATGACCTGACATTATGATTCTAAAAAACAAAGTAAAACTAACTTCCCAATATGATTTCAATATAGAAAGGAAAAATTTTATTATTCTAATTCTCTATAAAAAATGATAAGAAAAAAACATTGGAAGAATTGTTATATAAATATTCTTCATACATTATTTGACATTAGTCTTTATTTTGTCATAAGCCTGGTGGAAAAATATTATGATACTTCTTAAAATTACTTCAACATATATTTCAAATTTTCTTCATAAAATAACAAAAAAATATTCTTTAAAATAAATTTCATGATCCCCCTTGAAACACTTTGTTGGATTCGGTAAACAATTATAATTTTCTCAATTTCTTCATAATCATGATCCAGATCCAATTTGTTTTATCGGTGAAATAATATAGCTAATCATACTTCGATAATAGATATAAATTATTATATAATGACTCTTGAACTAAGTGTTATGGTTGTATTACTTATTTCCCACTTGACTATATGAGAAACATATAGAGTTCTTATATCATTCTAGACAAAATAAATAAAATATCATCCTAAAGGTTAACTAAATTCGTGATTTATCACTAATTACATTTTTCATTAGTCCCAAAAACATCCAACCACACTTTTACCTATCATTCAATTTGAAACCATCACTATGTATGAATATTGGGTCAAAATTAGTATGATGATCAATGAATCACCGTGTCCAATAGACATATATCATCAAATTAGATTTCAATAACATATTTTTATTTCTTATTTTGGATTATTCTAATTAATTTTTTCAATTAATTTTATCTTGTGGATTGTTGGTATGACTGAATACCCTTATCTTGTTTTTCTCACATTTTGAACAACATTCCCTACGTTCAAAGAACTCTGCGTCTGGCGATCTGACACTGATGATCTGAGACCAGAAAGTATTGAATTAACTATCTTTATTCTTCTAGAAACTGCGTCTCATATCATGAATTCCTCACGAATTTGGTGATGTTTATGATTAGTATAGAATCATCTAAATTAAATTGGAATGTATTTTAACTTCCCATCCTTACAATAACATTTTTTCTTTCAAACCAAACCTCAATATGATTGGAACTACTTTTTCTCCCTCTCTCGTTAATAAGGATTTCATCATAGTATTTCTAGATTACTTATGAATAAGTTGAACTACAAGATCAGGAAATCAACATTACATGTTCATCAGAACCATTCAGATTCTAATTTTCTTCCTCAATATGATTGAGAATTCATTATAAACCCAAGTTGTACCTAATTAACCTTTTCTTCATGAAATATTCATCCCAATAAGATGGAATTTATTCATTATTTTTCATCAAATCTTATGATTGTTATGATGTGTCTAATCATGAAATGTTGAAAAGTGTGGAGACTTCATTAGATTGAAACCCAACGAAAATTATTTTAAAATAAACCACATTCGGCTTCCAAAACAACTTCTAACTAAAATATTCCAAACACCATTCACATAAAATTTGACACATGTACTACCTTCATATAGTAATATCATCTCAATGTGTTAGAAATGATATTTCCTTTCACCTGTATATATGAAATCTCAAATTCAAATTACAACATATACTCAACCCACTTCCACTACCGAGTGTTGAAGTATATTTTATAAAAAAATGTATTTCAATCGTTGGTGGTAATTATACACTATTAAAATTTCACCAATAATGAAATACCAACAACACATTAAGGCATAAACCATAGTGGCTGACATGATACTATGTGTAGGATAATTCCATTATTGGGGCCGTAACTGTCTAGGTACAAACACCATGATGCATTCACTCAACATCAGCACTTCCCCATGTCTAATCATAGACCCTTCAAAAAATAATATTTGAACATAAATTGGTATAATTTCGACAAAAAATTGTGTAGTGGTCAAACGATTATTCAAATACTAGAAACTATTCTCACATAGTTTAAAACTATCATGATCCTACCCAAGTTGAGGCTCACACCACAACAACCCCAAGCATGCCACCATAGGCTAGGGGTGGATACATGTGTCGAGAGAATAACTAATGTCGGGGAGGCCTTTTCATAAATTAGATACAGAAGAACCCACAAGATCCTTCATGAAATAGTTTAGATATATAAAAATCCAGAAAACTAAAATACATGAATAAATCAATCCCAATCCAGAGTACAACAGAAGTATTAAAAATGTAATAAGGGATGAAAAAATCCACCAAATGAAAAATAAAAATGCGTCCAACCTACCTTGAAGGAGGAGAGATCTAAGAGAAGTGAATATAAGAAATCACACCGTTCATTCTGGATCATAATGATCCAATAGCTTTGGGTCCTCTGTGGACTCTATCAAAAGGCTTATGGTCTTCAAAAGACCCAACATGTTTGGGGAAATCCCTTGTAGGGGTGAGTATAAATTAATCAGTAGATTACCCCAAAACACCCTTGAAAATGTAGTAACTAAAATGATACAGTTCACTCGACCTTCAAATATGAAATACCCATTTATAAAAAACCCCCATCTCAATCTATCACAGGTTGTACAAGATTATTTATCTTAGTAAAAAAATCCTATCTATGATATTATGGAAATAATCCATCCAACATCTCAACCTAGAAAAAGGAATCCCTGTCCAAGTACATGGGGTCAAAATAGTGACAATATGAAATACACATTGTTCTTTTCAACCCATATTAGGAGAGTGATCTCATCCAACCATGTGAAGATAAACATTGAAAGAATGTGGCTTACCATGCGTGTCTTTGCCTCCCATGGAATGTGACTAACTAAAATGAATTTGTAAGAATGAAAAATGTACATATACTCCTACCATAATAGGTGTTAACCCAATGTTGGAGAACACCGCATGGGATCCATGAGCAACAAACATAGACTATTATCAAAATCCAAGTCTCATGAGTTTCCGACATCATATCCTACAACATGATTATACTCAAGGCTCTACAGGTAACACCAAAACCAAGAGAACACACTACATTAGTTTAGACATCACAGATGGTTCCCATCCAAGATATATACTCCATAAAAACCAGCTTAATATGTCTTGTACTAGTTACCAACACCATAGGTCCATCCAAGGTAAAATATTTCCGGTGCAAGGTGAAATAAAAAACACTCATAGAGAGGTACAATCCTCACCACTGATCCCAATGGAGGGAGAACTACTATTGTCAAGGTATCACATGAATCTTCTAAATAGAGAGAGAAAAAAAAACTTTCACCATACCACTTCCCTGTATTGGAAGGAGTAAAAGGTTCTAAGCAACCTGTGAAACATCTGTCACTCCTATATAGAGAGTCCCTCTCTTTAGTCCATTGAGGGAGAACGCATTCCTAACAATGTTTCACAAATAACAAGTGGAGAGCCCTAATTCTCATAATTTTACTCAATATACGAGAGAGATATAACTCTATTGGAGGACCCTCTCCATGCTATTACTCAGAGATAGGGGAGAACTAATCAATAGGTGAATATATGCACCCTGGAATGATAGGGGTGTACCACTCTATGTCTAGTGAACCTTTACCCTGATCCAATAGGGGAGTACTACTCTACCTACTCAATTACTATGGGAGATCTACACCTTGACATAGAAATAGTTTCATTTATCCAGGATAGAGGACTTGTACCCTCTATTTTAGAGGGACCACACTTATAGAGGGACCACACACTCTCTCAATATGTCACATATGGAGGGAACGCACACTAACACAGAAAGGGAGTACTGACTCCAGAAATAGATGACCCCCAACATGATTCGAGAATAGAGTAACTAGTCTATTTGTACATCATGTTCGAGTGATCATACCCTAGTATAGAAGGGGAGAAATGATAAACTATATGAATGATACTAGGAACCCACACCATATTCCATCACGGGACTACAAACCTATAAGAACATACCGAAGGTATATAACCCATTTTCATGATGTGGAGAGTCATATATATACCAATGCATATAGTTAAGGGAAACATTCTCCTGATTCCATGTGGGAGTACCAGTATTAGAGTCTCTATTGTCACCACACCAATATTCTATATCAGTCAAATGTCACCACATTAGTTTCATGATTGAAATACCCCACCTCATACCTCATAGCCTGAAATGAAGGACCCCATCATGTTTTATGTAGAAAACCAATTGGATCGGCTACTCACAAGCCAACATCCATGTCCCTTATATGTAGATATAGATGATAAAAAATCTCAATACATACTTATGGTGTTTAGAGAGTGATATAGGGTCCATATGGCATGTGAACCCACCCAGGACATGGAAATGTGTCATGTCTACACAGATTTCCCACACATGTAGGGGTACACAAAATATAGAGAAGTTACATTTAGTTTCCTTCATCATCCAGCCCCTGGTTGTGTTTGTCCTTCACATAACCTTGCCAGCATTGTCCCTTACACAATGTTCATCCCATTAAACATGCCATGTTTTGGAAAATCTATCACTATAACTTATTGTTTTCTTATTCCCATCTAGTGCACTCTATGTCCATGTACATTCTCTAGGTAGCATTACACGACCATGTAGTTTCACAGGGCCTCCCAATCCATGTCCCATTGTCACATAAATTGGTGTTACTAAACATCATGTAACCCCAAGACACAAAATGTAGTCCCCAAATTTCAGTTTCCCCAAACATGAACAGATACATGGTATGTTTCTCTAGACCACAAACCCTGTAGAAAATAATTATAGTCGAGAATCAAATATAGAAACACCTTATTTTTTCTGATTTATCCAAATAACCATAGATCTACCTAGGAGGGATGAAAATGAATTAATTGGTCTCTAAAAACATAGAAAGAAATGAATGGGTTCAGGAACAAAAATTTAACTGAAAACCTTGAGGGAGAAAAACTACAACTTTGATTGATTAATTATTCCTGTATTTTTTGACAATCAGATCTGATGATGATTTGTTTCAGAAATTGAGGCATGTGAGACCTTATTGAGTTGATTCACTATTAATTCATCATCATCAAAGGGAGAAGCTATAGAGTGGAGGGGGTCAACATTTTTTAATTCGCACCATTATTATTGGAGGGGATAGTATTAGGATAGGGTTTAATCAATTAAGAAAATATTTTGATTAATAAATCCACCACTTCATGCCCTGACACCTCGCCTCCAAAAAAAATACCACAATAGAAAACATTAAGTCACACCTAGGATAAGCATGATGTTATGAACTCAACCAAAACCTTAGAATTATGATTTGAGGCTACTATAGGGATTCATTCAAAATTTATGAATGAATATGTGTGCATGAGAAAATAAAATTAATATTTTCAAAATCACTATAGCATGGATCTCTCGGCCCCAAATTCCAAAGCTGACTCAATGAATGGCTTTAGAACTATTTGTAGAAGCATTTCAAAATCCACATAGTTCATGAACCTGGGCTCTACATCACTACCACCTTCATATATTTTTATCCTTTATTAGAAAAATGTTTGGAATATGGGAAATAAATTGATCTACACAATAGAACACCAATGATAGTGAGATCTCTATGGTTTCTAGTGCTACTTCCAATCATACAGTCAGGGGGAAAAGAATTTCTGAACCACTCTTACATCAAGATCCATCTGATTTAGAATCATAATATAAGTGTACACATTATTCCGTAGATGTGACGAGTAAAAAATTACTAAGTAATATGGTCCCTCATCAGTCATATGGTCGAGAGGTACACCACCTCTCTAACCTGACACAAATAACGAATAAACCTCACAGTTGATATCCACCCGATGATGATCAACACTGAAACCTCCTCATGCATTTTTTGTTCGAAGATGAAGTCGAGAATGTCAGGGTAGGAATGAACAATAAAATAGGGTAGACTCATGAAACAATGATAATCAAGGAATGTAATGAATGTGTAATAACCCACACATATTTCCCTCTCTGGGAAAGAGATTAATCAAAACTAGAAACACTTCCACACCGACTAGTGAAAAACTAGATGATCATGGATTGTAGGTAACCTATCCACACTGCAGAAACAAAATACGGTCTAAATATGTTATAATGAAATGGTTATAAACATGGATTTACATTTCTCAACCTCTCCCTAACCTCACAAGTCCAAGGAACTCTTTATCCCCACCTTTATACCATCCTATATGGGAGGAACTGACTCACTCGTATAGTGTTTTTCATGTTAAAAAAACTCCTTTTTGGGGAATCCTTTCCTCTTCGACATGAGTCCAAATATATGTAATAGAACATCACATCCCTCCTCGAGTGTCTCACGTATTGAGATGACTCTAAGCACACGATAATACTAAAAAACAAAAAGGTCTTTTGAAATGATCAATTGGGTTATATCAAGCCCTCAATCATAACCACCAACACATCACCCATCCTCGAACACATATTCCATGATATTCATCAACCACACCTTGATACTTTTCACTTTGGGTGGCACTGACTCACCCACATAGTTTTCCCACATCTCAAAAAAAAATTGGTGCGGGAATGTCCTCTCTTTCTCATGCATTCAAATCTATGTTGAATAACACCAACACAAGGTAACACCAGGTCACCCCGATCAAACCTCATGCAGGGAGTGAAACTAAATTACTACCTCACAACATTTTATAAAAATTTATACTATGGAAATTAGAAAGGACACAAATCATTCTTCTATTCATCATTGTGTCTAACGGGTAAAAGGCCTCTATAGCCTATAGATGTCCTCACCCACGTCCATTATCTCCCAAAGCCTAGTGTGGATCTCTAGTGGGTGGTATTGGAAGCACCTTGAACCTCATGAGACCTCATACATCTATCCGAGATCTTATGACCCTTCTGCCATCTTTCGGAGCTCCCTACTCTAAATTACACAACTTCCATGGTGGCCCATCAACCGGCATGCTCTCAGTAGCAAGATAGGTTAGAAAATCTCTAGCTAGATTTACATAGTCATCACAAGAATAACACACCCTATCCAATGATAGACTAGATCCCTTGTGATAATTCTATACTATAGGCCCATGTTCATTTGTGTGGGAAATATTATTCCTCATGTTCCTTGATATTTCCATTTTCTATCTGATAGAAATTACACATGCCTTAGTCATGAAATAAACACTATTACATATTCATTTCCCTCAGTCAGTAAGATCCCGAAAAATGGATATCTCTCTAGTACCCTTATGATAAAAGGAACAAGGAGACCACACCTATTCTGATGACTCTGTGAAGGCCTTACACATAATTCTAATCTCAACAGCATATGTCTCTCACTATATTGAGGGTGTAATGCAACAAGACATTAATCCATGATGAGTACTCTACTATAGTCATGCTACACCTATTAATGTTATATATGTTATTGGATATTCACCGACCACTATGTTTCCAGGTATAAATCTTCACTAAAGATTTGATTAAACATTACTGAAGTGAGTGTCACCACTTCATGGGACATCGTTAATAAAATCAACCATCTTCTAGTAGATCATTGAATAATGCTCGCTACTAGGTCCACCATATTTTCAGGTTGTGTCCTCACAATGAAAAAAACATGTCTGATAGCCTCATGTGAGTCAGTAGCTGTCTGGGGTTCTAGGTCATCTCGGTACCTCATGGGTCACTGTCTCTAGAACTCCTGAAATGCACTCAACATGTGCATATCCTCGGTATTAGATTCTGGAAAAACCCAATACTCAACAAGTTATGGCTCAAAATCCTGACCACCTGAAATTAACTCAACAGAAATAGATCCATTCATAAAACCTGATTGTGGGGAAGAGAATCACCATAATCACTCCGTAGAATCCTGTTTTGTTTTTTCGGATGCACCCTTAAATAAGATTCAACATTTAAAATGGTCAAAGATTATTTCTGTGGAGATGTTTCAAGATGTAGAATAATGAAAAAGTGAATCCCAGTCCTATATTATGAATGTGGAATCTATTTTCTCTACAACCATTGGTCTATCGTACTGAGTTGAAAAGAATGTTATCATAGTCCAGATGAATTAATATTTTTGCTATTTCACCAACACTGAATCCTCGGGCCTAAAGTTTGAACTTGAATCATCCTAACACTATCACTATAAAACCCAAACCAATACTCTTAAGGGAAAAGTATGATCAAATTCCAAAGGAATAAACTTGAAATGAGACCATTTATTCATTACCCGACCCATACTGGGGCTCGAGACACAACTACCCCTATCAAGTCTACATAGTCCAGGGGTGGGCACAAGCACATTAATAATATCTAAAACCATGATGGACTTTTCCTAATGTGCCTATATGCATGCACCCAAAAACACCTCAATTCAAAAATGTGGAAATATAAAAAGATGGAAAACGAAAATTTATGCATAAATTTATCCCAAAAAAAGTGAAAAAGATGTAATAAAGTCCTAAAAGTTAAAAACAACACACACAAAAAGAAAACTGAAAAAGAAATGAACATGGATTAAAGGATGAGATCTCTTGTAGAAGAAACATCGAGAATTCTCCTTGGACATTCGAGCTCACTAATCTCTGCAAGCCTTGTGTACTATATGGACTCAGTAAAAATTCATTTGGTTTGTATAAGACACAACACATAGGGGAAAATATCTTGCATGGGTTAGTATAAAAACACTCGGTAGGTTCCCCAAAAACCCAAAATAAAAGGTAGAGCCTAAATGGTTAAAATCCCCCTAATCTAGACATAATAAAACCATCAAGGGAGAAACACTATCTTGAACCATCCTCAGTAGTACATGAATAGTCATTGGAGTCAAAAGAATCCCAAATGTGAGGGTAAGAATATTCTTTGTCCCACATCTCAACCTAAAAAGAAGAACACTTGTCCAATTATAGGGGCCTCAACATGATTAGTAGATAAACTACACATCAAGTCTTTTTCACACCTAGAATAAGAGTGATCTCAACCAACCATTTGATGTTAAAAATGGAAAGTATAAGGAATAACCTATGTTTCCTCACCTACCATGGAAACATTATTATCTAAAATGAAGGTGTAGTCAAGAAGGAGGTATGCTTGCTCTAACCATTAGAGGATACAACACAGAACATAAAAACACCAGAATGGCTCCTGGAAAAACCCAAATATAAACTTATCAGTCTCCAAGTCTCAGGAGGTTATGAACTCAATGTAAATAATAGGATTATTCTTGATGATATAAAGGGAACATGAAATCCTAGAGAACACACTTCTTGAGTTCAGCCATCCCTAATAGAAATCATCTGAGAGATACACTCTATTAGAGAAAACATATATGGTCTAGCTCTTGTTCCGATCCCCAAAGTTCCAACAATAATATTACAGAGACCCAAGCCTTTTACATAAAACATTTTATGATTTTAAGAATAAATAACCATCAGAGTACAAGGCAAGTATCGTTAAGTCTAGTGTCTTGGAGGACTAGGTACATAAAACATAAAACAAGGGGATAAAAAAACTTCTTCATTTAATCGCCATAAAGATCTTATAACGTCCTTTGAGCTCTTATATCTATATAGGGTTCCCTGGGGAACACATGAACAAAGGGATGAGCTAAAAATCCCAGTAAGGGAAATGAACATAGGGATACATCTCAAGCACATGAGTTAGGAGGCATGACATAATGATATCCAAAGCATGAAACTTATAAAATTGTTTAATATAAGAATGGGATCATATAAATATGGAATCATATAATATTTTCAAAATCATAAAGCATTTCTTTAGTACAGGTTAAGGATAACCGCTAATCCTATTTCCCATTTCAGTACGGATCAAGGCTAACCGCTAATCCCGTTTCACATCACATCTCATGAGACTTAACCTCACCTAATGCATTGGAGTACTATCTGGGCACACCCATCTCAAAATATTCATGAATATCCTTTCCACGTAAATATTCTTACCACATATACAATCATACATATTCAACCACACACAAACATAAGGGTACCCATGAAAAGAATTGGGTACCATAATCAAGACAACAATCATAACCAATGGGCGTATCATGAAAGTGTCCATATAAAGAAGTAATTAGAAATACATGGTCGTTTAAAGGGTAAAATAAGCATATAACATGGTAAGTGGTGTCAAACATAAGTTACAACATATGAGAAATTTATTTTAGAATCATTATCATTAAACCATTTTTGTGCAGTTTTATGGAAAATACCATAGAGCTTTTAAAATAGTAAAGAAAAAATTCATTTATATAAAACCAGAACTGAACCAAGAAGGTATTCATAATAAAAATACAGAATTTAAAAAGATAATGGTGCCTTAAAATAAAAGATATAGTGCACATTAAATTGGGTAAAAGTTTGGGAAGTTCCTTTAAAACGAGTGTGCTTACTGGGAAGTATCGAAGACAGATTCGCTTAAAAGCATGTATATCCCCAAAAGAGAATGAGAGATGGATCATGAAAAATGAGATTGGAGCATATAAATAGAATTTACTAGTTCTACATAAAAACAAAATACAACTACATTTTTGTAAAAAGAAAGATAGATCAACCCGAAGGAGTAAAGGAAGTTCTGGTAGAATCCATATTGGTTTATTGGCATGGTGTCAGGTGTATCTAAGAGGGCTTGATGATAGATATAAGGGGTTTCTCATAACATATAATACATTAGGGAAGTATGTTTATGGTTTATAAATGTACCCCATCACTTGGTATTAAACAAAAAGGCATAGCATAGAGAACAATCTTGATTAAGAGTATAAAGGGGAGGATCCCTTACCTTAAATCTGTTCGTGTTCTCCACTTGTTATAAATGACCTGAATAAAAAAATTAGGATTATTAATTAAAAATTCCAGAACCTCTTCTATATTTAATTTACTTATTATAACCATTTTTAGTTCATTCAAAACCTTTTTTATTAGTTATAATGTTCAGTTTCTTTTTTCGGGCTTGTTTGTTTACGTGGTTTTAAAAGATCCCTTCACTTATAGTCAAGTTTTGAATATATGTAAGATGAATGTGGTTTTCAAGAACTGAAGTTATATTATTTAGTGAAAATAAATGCGATTACATGGTTTTAATTAGGTTACTTAATGTGAATTCTAATTATTATATATATATCCTTTGTGATAACAATTTTTGTTAAACGATGGATTTTATTACAAAGATCATGTTTTTCTTTATAATTTAATACCATTTGTACAAAAGGATTAAAAACACAAAAAAGGATATATTAAATATATAATAATATGGTTCAACCATATCAAAAATGTTTTCATGACCAGAATTATGGATAATGTTAGAAATTGATAAACTATTGTCCTTGAATGTGCTAAATTAGCACATCTCAAATGGTGCTTTCATTTCATTCAAATAAAAGGGTGGGGAAAGGAGAGAAGATATTGATATATTCTATTAGCATGAAAACATTCCATTACATGTATGTTACTATATTTATCATACTATTATAGAGAAGGTAGGGGAGGAAAGAAATAAATAGAAAATAACTTAAAAGAGAAGAAGAAATATAGAAGACGAATTTTACCTCTTGAGACTTCATCCTTTGAGAGCCTCTTAGGGGGAGAGGTTTTGGTATTTTGAGGAGGCTGAGAGATTTTGGACGTGGGGGACGACTTTGGGGAGATATTTGGGTAGAATAATGGCAAGGAACAGGGCTTGAGAGGAGTGGAGAGAAGAGGTAGTGAAGGGGGGTTTTTATAGTGGAGGAGAGGAGGGATTTCACAATATTATAATCATTAATTTATTATTTATTCACAATATAATGAATAGTAAGTTCTCCATGACCAAGAGTAGTTAATGGGTCTTGTTAATCCGAACCAAGTGTGGTGAAATCTTCCATGATTCAAGGAATAGTCTATTTATCTTATAATGTACATATACGGTAAATTACTGTATTTTACTATTCATCAAAAATTCACCTATTTTAGAAAAATACAAAAAATTCACCCCAACCATTTTTCGACATGTAGAGTCCAAAAAGGAATCTAATTTTTCAAAAATAATTTTCTAAATATGATTATTTTAATATTTAATTAAAATCATTATTCATTATCGAAAACCAATTTTAATACATTCATTAACTTATTCTCAAATATAGGTATATCGTACATCCAACTTGAATATTATTTTTATACCACCTTAGGTGAGGTTACAATTCATTATGGTATATCACTATTCATAAGGGTATGTTACTACTAGTTAGGGTAGGTTTGTATTCACCAAAACTTATGTTTTCATTATCATACTCCAAATAACTTACTGATTACAACCGTGTTAGTCGAATTTTCAAAATTCTAAACACAGAAGTGACAAAATTATGTTTAAATCTCACTTATCACTTAGTAGTTCATTATTTTGTGTTTTCATGTGATTTTATGACATATTTATATGATGTGAATTTCCATTGAAAAACACTGGGTCGTTACATTCTTCCCCCTTAAGAAATTTCACCCTCGAGATTTCATTTTACATTATTGGCCAAAAACAGATGCAGGTACTTTTCCTTCATTGCTTCCTCTACTTCCCATGTTTCCTCTTCATACTTATGGTTTATCCATAGTACTGTGACTAGATGACCAGTCTTGCGGCGTAGAACTTTGTCTCTACGATCAAGATGTTCACGGGATGCTCCTCATAAGAAAGGTCAATCTCCAACTGTACCACCTCTGGAGAGAGTACATGTGAATTTTCTGGTATGTACATCTGTAAGAGGGATATATGAAAGACATAATGTACTTTAGACATGGTAGGTGGAAGTTCCAGTCGATATGCCACAGCTCCAACTCGATCAATGATATCAAAGGGGCCTATGTACCTAGGACTTAACTTCCATTTCTTTACAATCCTCATGACCTTCTTCCACGGAGATATGCATAGAAATACCATGTCTAAATCTTTTAACTCAAGGTCACTTCGATGGTTAGCTTCATAAGTAATTTGTCGACATTGGGCTACCTTGATATGCTGCTGAATTTTTTTTCACATTCTCCACCATTTCTTTGACCATTTAAGGTCCTAGCAGCTTACGCTCACCGACTTCATCCAATCATGTCGGTGTTCTGCTCCTTTTCACATAAAGGGATTCATATGGTTCCATTTGGATTCTCGAGTAGAAACTATTCTTGTATAAGAATTAAACCAGTGGAATATTTTTGTCCCATCCTCCTTTGAATTCCATAGAACATGCTCTCAACATGTCTTCCAATGTCTAAATAGTTTGCTCAAACTGGCCATCAGTTTGAGGGTGATAGGCCATACTGAAGTTCAGTTCAGTGCTCAAAGCATTCTGGAGACTTTTCCAAAACGTTGAGCTAAATCTCGGATCATGGTCGGATACAATTGAGAGTGGAACACCGTGCAGTATCACCACTTCTTTCACATATAACATTACAAGTTGTTCAAGTGGGAGATCTTCCCGAATAGTATTGAAATGGGATGTCTTGGTGGGTCAGTCAACCACAACCCATATCGCATTATTTTCCTTCAAAGTCTTTGGAAGACCCATGGTAAATTCCCTTGTAACATTTTCCCATTTCCGCATGGGTATAGGAAATGGCTGAATCATAACTTTGGAATTTTTTCACTCATCTTTAACTTGCTGACATACCAAGAACCGTGATATATATTCTATAATCTACTTCATCATGTTATCCCACCAGAAGTGTTCTAAGAGATCATAGTACATTTTGGTACTCCCCGGATGGATAGAGTTGGTCGAGATATGTTCATCATTCAATATGTCCTTCTTTATCTATGGATCAGATGGTACAAATAATCGTGTCCCAAATCTTACAGCTATTTCCTCGACAATTTTGAAATCAGAGGATTTCCCATTTTTAACAGCTTACACCCTTTTCTGAATTTCTGCATCGTTTCATTGAGAAACATCTTTTTTATCCAAGAGGGATGGTTGAGCAATAATTTGAGAAATAATTGATGATGTTCCTCCCATAATTATTCCCATGTCCATGATTTGTAAATATATGAAGATCTGATCCTTTTCAATTCTCATCATTCATAAGGATGCAGTATCCTTTCTACTTAGAGCATATGCCACCTTGTTTTCCTTAATGGGGTGGTAGTGGATTGACTAGTTGTAATCCTTGATGAGATCTATCCATATTTGATGGCGCATATTAATCACTTTCTGTATGAATATATATTTGAGACTCTTGTGGTCAGTATATATCTCACATTTCCCTATAGAGATAATGCAGCTAGATTTTGAACGCAAAGATCATAACCACCAACTTCAGATCCTGCCCGGAGTAGTTTTTCTAATGGATTTTCAGCTACCTTGATTCATAGTCTATCACTTTATCATTTTGAATTATCACATAACCTATGCCTTTCTTATAAATCATCACTATACACCACAAAGAGTTCTCCACTTGAAGGGAGTGTGATTACTGGCGCAGTGATAAGCCTCTTTTTCAACTCCTTGAAATAGTCTTTACATTCCTATGTCCAGATGAACTTTACTTCATTCTGTGTCATCTTGGTCATTGGGTTTGAAAATAATGAGAATTTATTCATGAATCGTCAATAATACCCAGCATGACCTAAAAATATATGTATCTCTCTTATAGAAGTCTTCCTCAGCCACTCTTCAATTGCCTTCGTCTTGGATGGGTCCATAGATATCCCTTTCCAAGTGATGACATTCCCCAGGAATGATACTTCCTTCATCCAGAACTCACATTTACTGTACATTTCATACAACTTCTCTCTTCACAATGTCTTTGACATCTTTTCCAAATACTCCTCATGTTCCTCCTTGCTATTCAAGTATATCAGAATATCATCAATAAAGACCACCAAAAATTTATCGAGGTAGTCTATAAATACTCTATTTATTAAATCCATTATAATTTCCGGAGCATTAGTGATTTCAAAGGGCATCACTATGAACTCATAGTGTCCATACCTCGTTCAAAAGTCAGTCATGGGAATATATTTCTTCCTCACCTTTAGTTGGTGATATCCCGACCAAAGGTCCACCTTAGAGAAATAACTATCCCCACGAAGCTGATCGAATAAGTCATCTATCCATGGATGTGGATACTGTTTCTTTATCATGATTTTATTGAGCTCACAATAATCAATGCATAGGCGCATTGATCCATCCTTCTTCTTGACGAATAGGACTGGAGCACCCCACGATGAAGCACTCGGGCATATAAAACCCTTCTCCATATTCTCATTTAATTTCTTCTTCAGCTCTTCCAGAATTATGGTGGCCATTCTGTAAGGTGTCTTTGATATTGGCAGAGATCCAGGGATATGTTCAAATGAGAACTCAACCTCTTGGTTAGGAGGAATACCAAGCAATTCTTCAGGGATTACATGTGTTTAATCCCTCTTTATGGGGATGTCTTCAAGTATGAATCAATCAATTTTCCCAATCATTTGAGCTAGATATGCATGCTCATAAGGACGAAATATACAGACTTGAGATGATAATTTGAATGGAGATTCATCTTCCTCCTTTCACTTGAAAAGAATTAGAGGATTCTTCAGGATGTGAAGAGTGATCTCCCTTTCCCGGTAGTTGATATTGGATTTGTATAAAGACAGCCAAACCATTCCTAAGATAGGGTCAAACTCCACCAATGGAAGTATGATAAGATTTTATGGGAGGTTCAGTCCACAAACAATAACTAGGGAGGAGTTATAAACCATGGATGCAATGATTTCCCCATTCCTTGTTCTCACATATAACTCTTCCTCCAAATTTTGAGGTGGTGTTTGAATAGTTCTATTAAACTTGAAAGATATAAAAGAATGTGTATAACCAGAATCAAATAGTACATTCTCTATTCTTGAATAAATAACTAGCGTACCTGTCACCACAATGTTTTCCGACTCCACCCTAGCAGTAGTTATATCACAAGACCTTCCTTATTTCCATGGAGGTTCTTGCTAATTCCTTCGACAACCCTTGGCTTAGGACAATTGTTCGTATAATTCCCAATCTCCTTGCAGTTATAACACTGCACTACAGGCTCAGTGTTGGTCTGAACCTTCCTTTATTCTTAAACATTAGTAGGATTTTTCATACCCCTTCAGAAATTGTTGGCAAGATGACCAAACTTTCGGAATTTGAAGCAATTCTTGGTTCCCTTCAAACAGTTACCAAGATTCTTTTTCCCACAATTTTTGAAAAGGGGAAAGGTGGGATTATTTCCATCAAGGTATTTTTTTGGTGGACCACACACATTTTTTTCCATCTTCCACTTCATGTCATTGGGTCTATGAGACCATTGGGAGTCTCCAATCTCCATTTCATCCTTTAGGGAACAACGGAAAAGGTCCTTATAACTGTCGAAGTCTCGAATAGCCAAATATTTTCATTGACTCGGCTTAGTCCTCTAATGAAGCAATACACCTTGCTTTCAGTGTTCTTGACAAAGCCAGAGGCATACCTTGCAAGACTTGTAATGTTTTCTTCATACTCCCCGATGGACACATCTTCATTCTGTTTGAGTCCAAGGAACTCTCTTTCCTTCTTGAGACGGATGGTTCGAGGAACATATTTGTTGAAAAAAATCCTCATGATTTCCTCTCAATCTATGGAATCGATTTCCTCTTGGGACTTTGTATTCTTTATCAATGTCCACCACTGATCTGCTTCCCCATTAGAACGATAGACCGCTTGTACCACCTTCTCTTCTTTCGAGCACTGGTGGATGTTGAATATCTTTTCAATGGAGTTAATCCATTGTTCTGCGAGGAGGGGATCAGAATACCCACTAAACATGGGAGGCCTTTGTCGCATGAAGTATTCAATGAAAACATTCTCTTTCCTTGGTGGAGGGGGTCGTTCCACCTGATTCAAGTTATTATTCATAACTCGAGCCAGCTGAGCAAGTACTGCCATGATGTTTTGAGCACCCGTTTTCGTCACATTAGACATGTCATTTGGGAAATCATCACGTTTCTTATCACATTGGTTTTTGGAACGTGTCCTTCTATTTCCTACCATTAACTAAGAAAAAGAACATATAATTAGAGGTCTTGAATACTTAGCTGTTGATCATAAAAAGGTAACCTTGAACATTAAAGGATAAACTTATAAAGAAGAATTACATCCTTACTTATGAATCCTTAGGTTTATATCTATGTTATCCTCGATCTATTTCATAACTTATATTCTTATGGGCTTTTTTCCTTAATAATGGTTTGTACTAAGCTCGTCAATCTACCAAAGCATATCCCCTGTGAGTGTCATAACCAATAGTGCAGAAAGGCCCAATATCGTGCACCTGTTCCCATTCTAGTCTAACTCAAAGTGGTGTTTTCAGGTTTTACCCCAAGATACATCTGTGCCAGAGCCGCCTCTACCTTCTCATATCCAGATAGGGATATATTTGTGTGATAAACCACTTTTTCTATAATCATTAAAATTTAGGATTTTTTCCTTATAATTATTCTTATCCTTAAGGTTCTCACTAAGTTGCTCGATTCCTAATCTCCAAAAATTACTAGACCATCCTATGATACCAACTATAGAGACCCAATCCTTTTACATAAAACATTTCATGATTTTAATCATAATTAACCATCAGTGTACAAGCCAGGGATCATTAAGTCTAGTGTATTGGAAGACTAGGTACATAAAACATAAAACAAGGGGATGAAAAACTTCTTTATTTAATCTCCATAAAGATATTCTAACTTCCTTTGAGCTCTTACATCTGTATAGGGTACCCTGGGGAACACATGAACAAAGGGATAAGCTAAAAAGACCAGTAAGGGAAATGAACTTAAGGATACATCTCAAGCACATGAGTTAGGAGGCATGACATAATGATATCCAAAGAATGAAACTTATAAAATAATTTAATATAATAAAGGGATCATATAAACATGGAATCATATAAATGTGGTAGAATCATAAATCATTTTTTTAGTACGGGTCATGGCTAACCGCCAATCCTGTTTCCCATTTCATTACGGGTCAAGGCTAACCGCCAATTCCGTTTCACATCGCATCTCATGAGACTTAACCTTACCCAATGCATTGGTGTGCTATCTGGGTGCACCCATCCCAGTATATTCATGAATATCATTGACACATATATATTCTTACCACATATACAATCATACATATTCAACCATACACAAACATAAGGGTACCCATGAAAAGAATTGGGTACCACAATCATAACAACAATCATAACCATTCTGTGTATAATGAAAGTGTCCATATAGGGAAAGAAATAAAAATACATGGAAGTTCAAAGGGTAAAATAGGCTTATAACTTTGTAAGTGGT
The DNA here is from genome assembly GCA_963277665.1 of Viscum album. Classification (NCBI taxonomy): domain Eukaryota; kingdom Viridiplantae; phylum Streptophyta; class Magnoliopsida; order Santalales; family Viscaceae; genus Viscum; species Viscum album. The sequence goes on from OY728134.1 coordinate 427,799,524, forward strand.
GTCAAACATAAGTGACAACATATGAGAAATGTATTTTAGAAACATTGGCATTAAAAATATTTGTACGGTTTTATGGAAAATACCATAGATATTATAAAATAGTAATGAAGAAATTCTTTTATATAAAACCATAATTTAAAAAAGAAGGTTTTCATAATAAAAATACAGAATTTAAAAAGATAGTGGTGTCTTAAAATAGAATAGAGAGTTCACATGAAATTGGGTAAAAGTTTGGGAAGTTCCTTTAAAACGAGTGTGCTTACTAGGAAGTATCGAAGAGAGATTCTCTTAAAAGCATATATAAATCTATGAAAGAGAATGAGAGATGGATTTTGGAACATGATTTTGGATCATATAAGAAAAAAATTTTAGTTCTACATTAAAATAAAATACAACTACATTTTTGTAAAATGAAAGATAGGGCAACCCAAAGGAGTAAAGGAAGATTGGGTAGAATCTATCATGGTTTATTGGCATGGGGTTGGGTGTAACAAAGAGGGCTTGAGGAGAAAGATAATGGGTTTCTCATCACTTATAAAACATTAGGGAAGTATGGGGAAGGTGTATAAATGTACCCCATCACATGTTATTACACAAAAACGCCTAGCATAGAGAACAATCTTGATTCAGAGTAAAAAGGGGAGGATCCATTACCTTAAATTTGTTGGTGTTCTCCACTTGTTATAAATGAACTGAATAAAAAAATTAGGCTTATTAATTAACAAGTCCAGAACATATTTTATATGTAATTTAATTATTATAATTCTTTTTAGTTCATTCAAGTCCTTTTTTATTAGTTATAAGGTTCAGTTTCATTGTTTGGGCTTGTTTGTTTACTTTGTTTTAAAAGATCGGTTCACTTATATTCATTTTTGGATTATATGTAATATGAATATGGTTGTTCAGAACTGAAGTTATATTCATTAGTGGACATAAAGGAGATTACATGGTTTAAATTGGGTTACTTAAAGTGAAGTCTAAATATTATATATATAACCTTAGTGATAACCATTTTTGTTGAACCATGGATTTGATTACGAAGAACATGTTTTGCTTTATAATTTAATAACATTTGTGAAAAAGGATTATAGAACCAAAAATAGGAAATATTACAAGTATAATAATCTGGTTCAACCATATCACAAATGGTTTCATGACCATAATTAACGATAACATTAGAAAATGATAAACCGTTTCCCTTGAATGTGCTACATTTTCATATCTCAAACACTGCTTTCATTTCTTTCAAATAAAAGGGTGGAGAAAGGAGAGAAGATAATGAAATATACCATTAGCATGGAAACATTCCATTAAATGTATGTTACTTTATTTATCATACTATTATGGTTAAGGGAGGTGAGGAAAGAAATAAAATAAAGAACTTAAAAGAAAATAAGAAATCAGGAAGAGGAATTTTACCTCTAGAGACTTCCTCCATTGAGAACCTCTTAAGGGGAGAGGTTTTGGTATTTTTAGGAGGCTGAGAGACTTTGGATATGGGGGAGAACCTTGGGGAGAGATTTTGGAAGAATAATATCAAGGCACAAGGCTATAGAGGAGTGGATAGAAGACAGAGTGAATGGGGGGTTTTATAGTGGAGGAGAGGAGAGATTTCACAATATTATAATCATTAATTTATTATTTCTTCACAAAACAAGGAATAATAAGTATTCCATGACCAATAATAGTAAATGGGTCATTTTAATCCGAACCAAGGGTGGTGACATCATCCATGATGCTAGGAATAGTCAATTTATTTTATAATGAACATATCAAGTAAATTACCGTATTTTACTATTCCTATAAAATTCAAGTATTTCAGAAAAATCCCAAAAATTCACCCCAACCATTTTTTGACGTGTATAATCCAAAAATGAATCCCATTTTTCAAAATTAATTTTCTAAACACTATTATTTTAATATTTAATTAAAATCATAATTCATTATTGAAAACCAGTTTTAATACATTCATTAACTTTCTCTAAAATATAGGTATATCGTACTTCCAAATTGAATATTATTTTCATACAACCATAGGTGAGGTTAAAATTCAGTAGGATATTTCACTATTAATAAGGTTATGTTACTATTCATTAGGGTAGATTACTATTCACCAAAAATTATTTTTTCCTTATCAGACTCCAAATAACTTACTGATTACAACTGTGTAAGACGAATTTTTGAAATTCCAAAAACATAAGTGACAAAATTATGTTTAAAACTCACTTATCACTTAGTAGTTCATTATTTTGTGTTTTCAAGTGAATTTTATGAAATATTTATGAGAAGGGAATTTCCATTGAAAAACACTAGGTCGTTACAGATATCATGTGCCCTGCACAGGGATAATGGAGAAACCACATGGAAAGGCCAACTCCACACGAATGCAAACTGTTGTGGGAGAAATGTACAAACAATGAATCATTTTAATCCTCTCAAAGGTAGAAGATGTACGGAATGTAAAAAATTCCACTACCTTGTAGTTGAGGGAGTACTAGCTCCTAGGAGTCCTGTGAGAAAATTTTCACTATTGTAAGGGGTGGACCGCTCCTCAGTCAATCAAGGGATAACTAACTTATAACCAGGTATTGCACATAACATGTGAAGAGGCATGCTCCTCAAAATTATACTCAATAGAAATTAGAGCACTAAATACTACTTGGTGTTGGGTGAGTACTACTACATAACAGAGGAACCGCACCCTAGAATGATAGGGGATTAACACTCCATGGATTGATACCCCACACCCTGATCCAACAGGGGAGTACTACTATACTAGATCCATTAATATGGGGCCCTTGTAATCTAACATGGAAGAGGAGTACCAACACTAGACTAGAGGACCTACATGATTTACAACAGGGGAGTTCCAAACATTCTATAATAATACATATGGAGGACTCACACCGGGGAATTATAGGACTGTTCTGAGTCTTATAATAGAGGTCATTCACCCTAACACTGTAAGAGAGTACAAAATCCATCGATATGTCATGTCTATATGTCTTGGACCATGAAAGGGAATGGTAGTACCTAATTCATGAATAGGGGACCCTCACTCTTGTCCAATAGGGGAGTAACTACTCTATATATTAGGATAATTGGAGAGACTACGCCCTAGCATGGTAGGGGAGAACTGTCCAATAATATGTACGTCATGGGGAAAACATCCCCTAATCCATCAGGGGAGTAACAAAACCATAAAAACAACCTAATGTTTTAGAAACTACACCCATTATGTGGGGAGTATCATCTCTACCAATAAAGAGAGGTATGGGGAACCCACACATTGATTCCATAGGGGAGTACCAGTAATGAATTCTCTCTTAGGAATAAACATATATTTAGTATTGTTCAAATGTATCTATATTAGAGTCTTTATTCAAAGATGAAAACTCATACCTCGTAGTATGAAAAAGAGGACACCATCACTTACTATAAGGAAAACCTCTTAGGATAGGCTGCTCACTAGCTTGAATCTAAGTACCATAAATAGAGATATGAACGATAGAACATCTCAAAAGAGCATCTATGAGTACACAACATGCCCTAGGGTCCACATGGTGTTTAAACCTACCCATGATATGGGTAGTGTATTCTTTCTCAATGGTTGTCCAACCCATATATGGGTACATATCATGTATAGATTTTACATTCCATGTCCTGAACTCTGTCTGTGTATCTCCTTCACAAGGATCAGCCATCCATGTACAAAAGAAAAACATTATCCCATATTACATTGTTTGTTTGGTAAAAATTACCTATCTGCCATGTCATTTTTCCATTCTTCTATACCAGTCCCCGTGTCTATTTTTTTTATAGTTATACATGGCCATGTAGTTCCAGAGGTCTTCCCAAGCCATGTCCCATGGTCACACGTATTTGGGTTACTACAAGGCATGTATCCCTTGTACATGATGTGTATTCCTTGATGTTTTTCATCCCAAAATATTAAGGGCATCGTGGTTTGTATCTTTATATTACATGACATATAAACCATAATTATATCCTAGAATCACCTAAACAATGCCAGATTCGGTCCATTTTATCAAAAACCACATAGATCTACCTAGAAAGGTTCAAAAATAAATGTAATTGGGCTCTAAAAAATTAGAACAAATCATAATGAATGGGTATCAATACCAAAACTAAAACCACCTACCTAGAGGGTGAAATGTCGATGCATCATTTGAAAAATTATGCTTGGATCATGTTTTTCTACCATGTGATGACTATTTACATTATAAAGATATATTGGTGGAACTTTACAGCATTGATTCAATGCAATTTTTTCATTTCCAAAGGGAGAAGAGTAGGGCATGAAGGGGGGGTCTTCATTATTTCATGCCCACATACATGGGTGGAGCGAGAGAATATTAGGTTTTGTTTTTATGAAATATTGAAATTCATATTTAATTAATTAATTTACTAGATATCAATTAGGCACCTCACCTCCTTCAAAACTCTTAGAGAAAGTAACATTAGGTCTAACATAGGGTTATCACGATGTTCTAAACTCAACAAAAGACTTAGAATTTTTATCCATATATCCTTTCTAGATTTATTAATATTTTAATAATAATTATGAATGTTTTAAAAAATATAATTAATACTGTTAAATTGACCACGTTGAGGCTCTCCGAGATGAGGACTCTCGTGTCGACTCAGCTCCATGCATTATAAATATTATAATAAATATTATAATTTCTTATAGATCAAAACATGGGTCTCTATTGGACCATTCAAGTTTGATACCATTATTTCTCAAACCCGAAAGGAGTGATTCCAAGTGAGAAAATTCCTAAATGTATATCTGATAAAATCTCACAAATCGTAGAAACATTGGATATCAAAAACCTTCAAGGGATGTTCCCAAGAACAAAATAGATAAATATTCATTGGGTATTCTAACACACCATGCGAATAGCATATGATCTCTTAGTTTATTATGGATGAAGTCAAGATGTTTTTAATGATCATCATGAGTATAGTATAAAACCAATATTTCATCGAAAAAAAATTATCACAAACTAATCAAATTATATTTGGATTATTCTCATTATCAATATAATTAACACTATGGTGTTGTTTGTAATTTGAAATGGTATCATGATGAATTTATATAGGAAGTACGTTCCCCTAAAAGTAATGTATGGAATATCATAAGTTCTCACCCTCATCTGATAATACCCCGAACAAATTTCAATCCTACAAAACACAAAATAATCCCTCAACTGGTTAAAAAGTTCATTGATATGCATAGGAGGATACAAGTTTGAAACTGTCATTCATTTCAACTTTTATTAATTAACACATAAAAACAATGTAATTTTTGCCGTTAAAAAATTTAAACAATGTAACCCAAAGGTGATGAACTCATATAGATAAATTCTTTATTATCCAACTAATATAATCATTTATTGAGTTCTTATAGCTCAACTGGTGATATTCTATAAGGTTGAATGAATTTTTTTTAGCTCCATGTAGTAGTTTGATTTAAACACCAACATATATCTCACGGGAAATCCCTAATAGGTTCTCATGAAACAGTTCTTAAACTATATCCACTTTGGGTTGGAAGACACAAATTTTGAAACCACAATTACCCAATAGAATACTCATAACCTGAGGAGTGATCTCTCATGTTTTCTAAAGAAATGGTCCCATGCTGCTTGCCTCAATATCCCATTCTCTCATATCAACATAATTGTTACCCTAAAAAGATATAAATATTACTCTCTTATGGTAACAATCGATGTGATATAAGTATTATAGTGACTATTATATACAAAATATCCATAAAAAACATATATTCCATGTTCATAACGATACTAAAGGATACAATAGTCTGCAATATCAAGGGATTCCACCTTGAATGGATAGATTTATTTTAACCACACACCCAGTTGTGTCTCAACTATCATAAACCCTCAAAAAACACAATAATCAGACTCAAACCAATAACATGTTAACTTGATATAAAATAATTTGAGTCTCCCATGTCAAATAGAGTTATAGTCTGCATAGAATCAATTTTAATATTTACTATGACTCTCGATATCCCAACCTTACAATCTAAATGTGCAGGCTGAACTACACGAAACAAAAAATCCATTATTCCTGATGATCTAATCCAAGTACCATATGATATTTCACTCTACTATTTTTGTCTCTGACTACTAGATGTACCATCCTTGTTTCCCCTAATTCCATGATTAGAAGAACTCCATCTTCTCAACTGGTATGGGGTAGATGATAATCATCCAGTGATATAGTTTTTCCTAACTCCTTCATGACTACCCATCCGTTGAAGTGTTCCTAAAATACATATATTTGATTATAATCCTTTGACATGATCTGAACACAATAAGAAATCGAGGTCACCATCTAAAAATGTGAAATTTTATTTGTAACTAATGGATGAACACATGATTTCTACCCTAGGTAACTGATACATCCCTTTAAAGACATTGTTTTCCATTACCATAGTGTATATTAATATTGGAACATTTCTCGAAAGGATTATCATAGGATTTATAGATGAAGCCAAATATCCTCTATTTGAATCCTACATTATGTTTCCCTAAAAATGAGAGAATTAAGGACCAACTAAACAATATTCTATAATATGTAGATATTTACCATTGGATTAATATTAGATATAATACCATAATGAAAATGTCTTAAGACAATTGTTTTATCTCCATGTAGTGTAGGAATAATGTGATTGAAGTAAGTTAAGAGACCATTATAGACCATTATTGAAAAGTATTCCTTGAGAAACATCATAAACCCTTTCACCATCTTCTTCTTGAGAATATTAGGGTGAAAGAGTTCAAGGAACATCACGTGAATATAATTCCATACCATTCAATAAAACTACTCTTCCCAGGCCTAAATAACCCCCCAATTATTCCATTCAACAAAAAAATATAAGAATAAAACATGATAATTTTATTATTTGGTGTGTAAAATTGGTCAGGAATTGTCTAGATGGAATCAATCCTGAATTCATCATCACTATTACCAGGCTATTTGGTGAACAACAATGTTTTTTAAATTGAAACTCTTAGGACTTATTAGACATATTCCACATAGCATTACCTATGTATCTTTCCTTTAAGTAAATAAATATTTTTATTATAAATTATAAATACTCTTCTACTTATTCTCCCAAAACAATCAGGACCACTTTCCCACTATGGGATGATCATCTCCACTCATTTCCTCCCATCATCCTGCCAAACGATTTCATTATGGATTCATATATTTATGATTCATTGAACCCATCATTGGACATATAACACATCATTATCACTTTTATATAAGAAATATTATTGTTAGGAAATAATAAATTATACCACATTTACTACCCCACAATCTAAACTAAGGCACCATCTCGACCAAAAACTATTCTTAACCTAGTAAATCTCTAACATAAGTTAAAAAGCATCACATTTACATGTAACCCATTAGAAATACTCCATTAATCATTTAAAATATCCTAATTAAAAATATTTTAACAATTGGAATGTCATTACCAAGAACTATTTATATTAAATCACACAATAAGAAAGTATATTTTCTAATTCAAAACTTACTCATAACCTACATTTTGGTGTGTTCATAAAGGATTAATGTCACATAAAATCTGCTGATCTATGAATTATTTGGGAATACTCAAATATCATTCCCTTATGTTCCCTGATTAAAATCATATAAAAACATAACATAACACAACATGTCCATCACCAAATGTGAAAAAACATTCAACTTTAATAAAATTCGTCAAGATAATAATCCCACTTGGGGTACTTCAGTTTTACCCCACAAGTGGGTTAACTACTCCCTTGAACAAGAACCTGAAAAAGGATTTACTTATCCTAGACTCCATTATACCTTTACCATATACTGATACAACTGAAATGAAAATAAAATCCCTCTAATACCATATTTTGATGTATCAACTTGGGTTCAACATACTGATACATGTGAGATGATTCATTACATGACATGAGGGACACCTCCCCATATTCTAGAGTCTACTAACTAGAATTGAGGTTCTAATATCACATGTTGGGTGAAAAAACCATTTTTACCATAGAAATAAAACAAAATAAATTAGTATAAATTAAATCTATTATAATATAATAATTAATAAATAAAAAGCATCGTAAGATGAATCCCAAGGTACATAAATATTATAAAAAATATATACAATAAATATTCCATTCCATATATGTTTCTTGTTTAAAGTAAAAACACCCTGAAAAAACACATACAACACCATATAGGGTAATAAAATCATGTATGGTTTCCTCATCAGTTCTCCATCCTAAAACCCTACTCAGTAATCTAGCCTACATATTTTTCACTTTTCATTTACTAAGAATATGATGTCTATTTAGGTACCAAAAGAAAAATTTACTTGTGTGTGATTACCAATTATTTGACAACAACCAATGATTCCAAAACCATTTTCCATTTTATAATATTGTATGAATTTTTATAAAGATATGATTACTTGTATAATGTAATTAAAAAGTAAAAAACATATTATTCTACAATTATTAATATTTTCACTCATGTTCAATATTAAACATGATATAATGGTACCTGATTCATCACTTTGTAATGTTTGAACCATACACTCTAGGGTCTTTACTATTTTATAAATTCATGAACATTATTAAATGTTAAATCCAAATTAATTTTGGTACAATAGAGTATTATTATAGGTTCCAATATCAAGGATTCATAAAGATTTAGTCTATAATAATTATGTAAGGCACGTGGAACATAAGAGAAGTAAATGTATCTTGGGTACCTGGTGAAATAGTCAAGCGCCATTTCACATGCTTGCATCAAAGTCCTAGTGTATGAGTATGAACCCACATGGGTACATAGAGTATCATTCCCCCACCCACTAATCATTTTTTAAATCTATATGTATATTTATATCGTCATTTATCATTAGTGAAATTCTAATCAATAATTCAAAACCCATTTCACTTTTAAATTTATCAACCATGGAAATGGAATTTTACATTCATAAAAAGAACCACATGATCAATCACCCATTTTTCCAACTATAATCAATCATTACATGACTCATTTAAATTTAAAATCTATTAGATTATACCATTTAAAATAAATTATCATTCATTTAAATAGTTATTTTTTTGTAACACCTTATGTTTTGAACTGGATTATAAACCAATGGAATTGGATCATTTTCATCTACTGGTGGGTCCAAATTTAAAAGGGAACATCAAAAATAAATTATTCAAGTTCCATAACATCAAGGTGATGTTTTCAGATTTGCGTAAGGACTTGATAGGTTTCCATGGTGTCTCGGTGAGTTTCAGGAGTGACGGACTGAAAACATAATGTTTTTAAAGTGTATTCACTGGGTGCATGGCTTGTTTGAAACCATGTTTCCCATTATAAGAAATATTGTAACTTATTATAGGTGGATACAATTTCTTGCACATGGTTTACATGGTTTATCAAACTGTGCTTCTAGCCTGCATGGTAATTGGTATTGGACAGTACCCAAACATTATTCACCACATAATTTGTACAAGGGTTCCAAACTATGTGGGAAGCCCGTGTGGGGTTCCCTAAGGGTCGAGTGAAGGGGAACATGGTTATAATATAGTATTATAATCTTTTTGAAATAAACCATGTAGGGGGTTATCTTTTGAAAAATAAATGAAATAAAAATAAAAATAAATTAAATTAAAATCTAAAAACTAACCATGTCCTCTCTATCCCTCAGAATTATGATGCACCCCTAGAGGGGATCCCCTTAGGCCGCACCCTCAAACCCCCTCTCGGTTCCCTATATGACCACTGACATCTATTTTTTTCATTAGGATTCTTCTTCAGATATTAATTATGATTTCTTCTTCTCTATTCTCTATTTTCTATTTGGCTATTTTAGGTCTTATGTCACCCTATTTTTTCTATGGACAAATATTGGCTTTGGGATAACCTGGTTGCTTCTTGTTATTTATTCAATGATATATTGCGAGAAGGGTCTCTCTGGACCCCTTAATTCATGTTCTGTAAACCACCACCGAAGGTGAAGTGATTCGTCTTGATTTGATCTGTCACCATCATTTTGGCGTGATTATGAAACTAGTGTTTGGACTTTATCAGTATAATTTAGGGTCTTTTGGTGTTACTGAGTATATATATTTGTTAATATTGGGTTTTAATCATTTTTGAAGATGCACATGCATAAATGTAAATATATAAATATATATATCTTCCATGTATATATTCCCTCATGGAATATGTAATACATGCATTTGGTTAAGTTGTATATATATACTTATTTATGTGGGTAAATGTGTTGATTATTTCTGAGTGGTCATAGATATGTTTTTTATCTACCTAGTGTTGGCTTGTTTCTTCTTTGAGGTAAGATCCATTTACTTTTCCTTTTAATTTATTAAATAAATAATTATTTAATTGGCCATTCTTTAAATTCATATTAATCCTTTTCCATGTGTAGTTGTTTTTATTAAATTATTCTCATTAGTTAAACGAATATAATTTTAAAATTAGATAAATGTTTTTTTATTAAATAATGTCATTATTTTATTATAAAACGCATCTAGTAGAGGTGTACTGAGCTTGAGATAAAAAGTATAGGATATACATTTCTGAATTCATTGTTAATTTCATTGATAATTCATTATGTTTATCCTTGGTTAGTAAGGACATGTTTAGGGATTCAGAATGTTTTGTAAATAGAATGGAATGACACATAATTGGATGTTACACGGTAGGAATCCATCTGATTCCAATGAAAACCATACTTGTCAGTTGACCCATAGAAATGGAGTTTTAATGTGTAAATGAATTAAATTAGTTATATAAAAGATCCTATACATGTCATCTTTCTTTTTAACAAGAATTGGAAATGTTAGTAATTGTCCAACAAATGGTTATAAAGTAAAATGATCTATATGAAATTTTATGGGTGAGTGTAATTTTTACCTCATTCTAGCTATATAAATGTTTATGGATGGGAGGTATTGTTACCCTAGGTATGCAATATAATGTTTAACAATGTTAGGAATTCTTACAACTTTCATGATATATATATATATTCAAAAGGGTGGGAGGCCATTTTACCCCATACCTACCATGATCTATATATAAGTGTTTTTGTGGGAGTTAGTATAACACCAATCCATTAATGATTTCTGTATATACATGAAGTCCAAGAGACTATAAGGGATCTTGGACTTTTGTTAGGGGTAGACCGATAGAGCTCCACTAGAATTGGATGTCGGTGGTTTGTCATGGTCCACCCCAATACACACATACACACACATATATATACATAATCTAATCCAATGTGAGGGATCCTGGACATGGGTTAGGGGTACATCGTCAGAGCTCCCATTGAGCTTGATGACAATGGTATGTCCCGACCCACCCCATCATATATCTATTTACATATATACTACTACTATATATATTTACATAATGTTTACATGATCATACTATTAATCCGGAAATGAGTCGCAGCTGGTAAAAGTGTCAGGTGTCCCTTAAGAACTTGGATGGGTGTTTACTTATATATGATGTACTGTTAATTAAATTCTTATATACCAACACACTGTAGTATTTTTTTACATTCGATTGGGCTTGACGTCATGGGTGTCGATAAACTGAGATGTTATCCCACACCCTAATTGGGTACCCTTTGTACCTAACTATACTTGATATTTATAGTATTAGGTAGATTTTTGTATTTTTTTACCTGGAGACAAAAGAAAAGGACTACGCTGGAGCTCAGGACGCTCTAGGAGACCACCGTTGGGATTTTTATTTTTCCCCTCTCTGCGTACACAATTGTCATATATTGAAAATAATGTTTTATTGTTTACTATTTATATACTTGTTTAATTACCTTGTCATGAAATATTTGTTTGGGTAAACTGGAATTGGAAAAATTTCTAACATTGATTTTAAATGCCTCCCCTTTTTACCTTTCATTTCATTACTCCATCAACTAATTTTTTCTATTTATATTCTATTATACTGTTGTGTTAATCCAATAATTAGGTTATAATCTCCACAGTGTCAAAAACATACAGACTCACTACTTTCCAATGGTCTCTATAATATATGGAGACGTAGTTGAGGCCATGTAACCCACCAGTCTGGCTACTGGTTTGATGGTAATCTGGTTTGGGGTGATAAATAGTTCAATTCGATAAACTCCGTATTTTCATTTTTACATTCCATCATTAACATTTCAATGTTTTTGGAACATGTCATGGTTTACCATCAATCCCAATCTCATAATATTTACTTGTTTTAATGGGATACCAAATGGGTCTCACCATTTCATGGAATTTAATTCAATTATCAAATCAAATTAAAATTAACAATATGGAAAAGAAATGATAAAACATCAAAATATAATCATATGAAATAATATGTGAAAAAATCATTTAGAACAATTATGGTTGGATTGTTGATGAACACTCTACCAACCATAGTCCTTAATTTGATGTATAATAGGCAAAATCGTAGTTGGGAAGAAGATCATGGATCAAAAACATATATCAATATTCTAAGAATACAATATTTAATATAATATATATTAACTAAATAAAGAAAGGATGATTTTTACCTCATGAGAGGGGGAAAAAAATTGGATATTAAGGAACATAATCAATGAATATATCACCTGTAGAGGAGGAGTCGACTCTTTCATTGCAACAACGATTTAAGGTTGAAGAGGTTTGATGTTTGTAGTAATCTCCTTGTGAGCCTCCATGACCCTAGGAAAATTTAATAGGCTGAGTGGGGTGATTATTAATATAATATAAGGGATTCATGAAATTTTAGTTATATTATTTCAGTTTTTAGTAATCAAACACATTTTTTCTTAGAAGGGCCTCTTGTATAGACAAACCATCCTCCCTTACGGTGAACCCCTACTGTATAGGGTACATTGTTTCTCAATTATGAGTAGACTATTTATAAAAAAGCATTAAAACCATTAAATCCTCCTTTATCACAAAGTCCATAGTTTAGAGTGCTAGGTGCACTATTTGGGAAAACCCTCTGACAACTGCGAACTTCCCAAAAACCATCCAATTGCTTCAAAAAACCACAAGAATGCACTGAAGACAAGTGTTGGCCAAATCAATATTAAAACAAGAGTATTCGGAAAAGTGTAATGTGTTTGATACATCTCTTAAAAGGTTAGGATCATTAAAAATATTATTAGCTATGTTTATTTGAATAATATCACATCATATCATAGAATATTGTATTTTTTTGTTCTACATGGAAGCATTATGATATATATATATATTATTTAATAATTTAATTAATTCCATGTAAATCATTTACCTCCCATATAAGATGTTACCACCTCTCCATTATCCAAACAAAATTATGAGAAATATATCTTGTACAATCCATATAATAATATAATCCAATATTTCGTAACCATATCATATAGGTTGTAGTATTTCCAAAAGTCTATATATTCATGGATTAAGGAGTATTCAGAAATACTTTTCTACATAAATATCTACAATTGATAAAGCTGAACAGTGGTTATAATTTCATCCTCTACCACATATAAATCTAAATAATCTACTACAAAATTATAACATTAATATCATTAATATAATGAATTTTTATTATTAGAATGGAATACCCATTATCCACCTCATTTCCAATAATTTTATAATTATAACATCACCCATGCTTACATATGGACAACCAATCCCATCAATAATTGAGATTATTTATTACATTTTTTCCTTAAATTGATGATATATATGATATAATTAATTAATATAAATGATATATATTATATAATAATGAAACTAAAAAGAATTACTTTTTTTCCTGTCATTGATTATATTTTTCAAAAAGTGAAAACACTTCATATGTACATATAATATACTAACACCATGAATGATTTAATAAATTTTTCTAAATCAACATTTTAAGGATGGATTTATATTTTCATATATAATTAATATATATGATATTTATATCATGTTAAAAAAATTATCATGGAATCATATTCAATGAAAATTAATCAGATCTACCAAACTAGAATTCACATGAAAACAATTGATATATAAATGAATATTTTAATAAAGAAATATTAATAATTGGATATTGAAATATTATTATAGGATCATGTGTTATATTTTAATTATTTTAATTATACATCTATTAGATTTTTTATAAATTAATATATATTATACAAGATGTTAGAGCTCTTTATAATGAATAAAACATGAGGGTAGGGGATTTGTTTTATCAATTTTATTTCTATCTCTTATATTCTATATTCAAAAATTATTTTCGTTTAGTGGTGTATATTATTCTAGTAAATTAATTTTTTGAATCTTTCAAAAATAATTATGTTGAATTAAAAAACCATATATGGATATATCATTCATAATGTTTTGATTTATGGATTACCAAAGCCTTATGGTTTTTCTATCTCAAAATGTTTCTGTTGAGATTTGATTGATAATATGAACCCATTTTGGTTTATGAGCTGTATATACTTCAAAAATCACATTTCATAACTTGATTATACTTATGTTCATGAAATTTAATGTTTTATTTGTTTTATTCCATAATTAGGATTATTATTCAAATTAAACTAATGAGGTATAGGGGATTATTTTAAAATCACATCGTTTATCTAGAATATTCATGATTATATTTTTAATTATGAAGTTTACTAATCTTCGATTCAATAATCCAATGAATTTTATTCACATTTGGATATTTATATTGAATATATTTTTGTCCTTTAATATTCATTAATTGAATAAGTCAAGATACAGATATTATATTTTTATTAAATACCCAATATATTTCCCTATTTGGTTGAAAATCTAGTTTCCTTAAAGTGTGTGGTTTATAAAAATATTTCCTATAATTATTTTAAATATATCATATGATTTTTATGGTATTTTTATAATTATTTAATTGATTCAAAAAAATTTATTTTAAATCGTCTTGTCGTTTTATAAAAAAATTACTATTTACATTTTCTTGATAATGTAATTAGAATCATTGTTTTAATATACATGATATAAATATAATTTACTACCATCATGAAGACTGAATGATGAAATTACTTCTGAATAAGCTTCCATGTTTATATTCAAAGATAAAAAATTTAATTATTTGTAATATTTTTTATTTTATAGAAGTTGTTTGAAAATGAAAGGGATATTTTCCATATGACATCTCACACATACCATTTTATTTAATTTTAATCTAAGATGAATTCCAATCATGTTACTAATGTTTTACTATGGAATTGATCAAATGAAACACTTTAATTGTATTCTTTGGAATCATTATGAATATAATTATTTAAGGATTATTATATGAAACAATTTTTTTCCCTTGAGTTAATGATGTAGTGAAATATGTTTCCCCTTTATGAGATTTCTAATGAAAATGGTGAAATTTTTAGGAAACACTTTTACATTCAATAGGGTTACCTTTTTATAAAAACAGTTTTATTTCCATCTATTTAGACATATGATAAAAAATTCATAAATATGCATGTATTAATTTATTACTATTATGTTAATGGTTGGTTATAAATTTCATATACCTATAATTCAGTAGCTAATTATGGATTTCTCATTAGATAATATTTTTTGGAATTGGGAGTGATATTAGTTTAGTAAGGATCTCTATTTTATATGATAGTATTGGGATTGAACCTAGACTATGAAATGAAAAATAAAACTAATATAATGTCATAGTCAGTGGAGTTAACATTTTATATAAAATGGGTATTGATAAAATACACTATGATTGTATTGGCAGTGATCCATGGCTAATAATAAAATTATTTTGTAAGATTTTTTGTATGACATAAATTATTGTCTAATTCCAATTTTTTTCCACAATGAATCATTTTCGTTGATTAATTTATTATTCATTTATTAAAAAATACTATGTGTTATGCCATGCGTTTGTATTATAATATATGTAATTAAGGGTTTCTTTTTCAAATGATATTCTCATAATCTTAGACTATTTTACTCATGTTTTTCTAATGTGATCATTCATGTCTCCCTTTTTAGCCATAATTAGAATTTTTTCTCACCCTTTACTATGATTCCTTTATTCACGATATGATGATTTTTTATATAGGGAAATTATATGAATATTACCTCATAGAATGATAATTTTTAAAGATGATTATTATATTTCCTAAAATAATAAGAATTTGTATCTAGTCTCCACTAACACTAAAACTTTTTAGTATTTGGTTGTGTATTTGAAAATTTATTCAATATTATTATGTTAATATGTAATATATAATTCAGAAAATTATGAGTCTTTATATGGTTTTACTTCTTTAATCTATAATCATTACCTACACACAATTACTCCCCAAATGATTCATTCATTGAATTTACCATTTATCAATTCGGTCAAAAAATATGTAAACCCACTGATCGTGGTCTCATTATAGATAAAAAGTGTGTTTAAAAACTCCATAATTTGTTACATGTAAAAAATTAAAACTAATTGACACATAATAACACTGAAAATTTCATTTTCCAATATAACAAGTCATCTTCATCTTCTTTCTCACTAAATAGATAGAATATGAAAAATTGAAAACTAGGTAGTAATGATCCTATTACATTTATGAAATCATAAAAATTTTAAAATACCTATTTAAAATAATTGAGCCTAATTAGCATAAAATAAATCATAGTATTTATCAATATTCCAATAATTTTGAAAAAAATTTGAATTTTTTTAAAAAACGGCCAAGGAATATTCATTTTTTGACACAATTTTTTGATGATCAATTTTGGGATACAAATTTTTAAAACAACCCCTTCATCTGAGATGATTTTGGAATATTTGATAATTCTAAAAAAGATACCCCATAATAGAAAAAATAAAATATTAAATTAATCAATGATTTTTCATGATAATTTTTCATCCAAGTGACCCAAAAAAATGATTTCGTGGATAAATACTAGTTGTTAATTTCCTGAAGCATTATTATACCAATGGTAACATCATAGGTGAAAATGAAAAAGTTTTTTTTAATAATCCCATTTAAATTATTGTTTATCATGAAAAATTATCTTATATCTTGAATATTCAATCTTGGTTCTGAAATATATTTAAAACCCAATTGAATGATCTTGTTTCATGAAATTTCATGCTTCAACTAATGTTAAATCAGTTCTAATGACATGTCATAATCTATGATAATAAACACCTAGATATTATCATCACATTAATTATAAAAATAATCAAATAAAATTATAAAAATTTAAATAAAATTGGAGATATGTACCAATTTTTTTATACCGTAGAATTAGAATGGTCGCTATGAACCAACTGGTCTTCTTTAATAATCATCTTCCATTTTTAATAATAACAGAATTAAATGTCATCATTTCATCATTTCATCTTCTCTTATTGATGGTATTTTCAACCACATTCCAATGTATGAACCAAGCATGGCACCCCTATCACATATTTCATCATTATAAAATCTTTTCTAACCTTCCCTACTTGTACATTTCCATAGTTGATTAACTAGATGTACTAGTGCATGTCCCTTTGTATGTTGATACATTAGTGGATCATCATACAAGGATATTTCAATATTGGATGAATATTTCCACTTAATTTAACTCATAACATAAGTGGTTTTTTTAGGCATCATGTGAATTCATCTTCCTTGATGTTCATGAGTTTCATCTTGTACACTATCTTCTCAAATATTTCATTCACATTTTCTTATTATTCCACGTTTATGAGAGCTGATACACATCAATATTTTTTTATGAATTTAATCCCTTCCATCAATTAGATTTAATGTGAGATTAATTACCTTATCCATCAATGATCGGCTATCTTATGGTAAGCTATGTGTGACAACCAATCCTCCTACCAATAGGGTTTGTGCTACAGACCAATGTGGATTATGTATTTAAAACACATTAGAGTAATTATACTAATAAACCTATAAAATTTCATACATATCCAAATACAATATAATAATTAACGTTAAATACCAAAAATACATTAATTAATTTGGAACATTTCACCCACATTATAGTATTAATAATTATTAACAATAAATAAATGTCCAAATAAAATCCCACAAAATGTTTAAATGGGGTCATACCTATTATGGGGGTTGGGAAAAATATCAAATTAAATAGTATGATAAATCTATAACATTATTATCTACATGTTCTTATTACTAATATGACTCTATAAAAAGTGATTCCATTTGAAAAAGACATGAAATTTATGGGTATATCCAATATATAGTTGAGTAACAAAATTCCTAATATGACACCTCATGATCACCAAACATATAGCATGAAGAGTGGTATTCTCAACATCATATGATATTCCAATAATTTATAAGACATATATGAAATTAAAAAAGATATACATCAAAAATAATAAGACATCCAATTAGAGATTACTTAGATTTACATCCAACAAAAATATTCTACTTAAGAGTTATTGTAAATTATCATTAAGGAATAACTCCATCCATGATCCATGAATTTTTTTGGGACTCCTCTAAGAGGTCACACTCATTGGGAATAGAAATAATGAAATCATTGTAACTCTTATGATATAAATTAAAAGATATCTGATACCATCCAGAACCGCAAGGGGACACCACAAACCCTACGTATATAACCCTATATGTAAGGTATGTATTTCCTACCTTATTTTTTCATAAAAATTCATCATACCATGCCATTGGAAGGTGATGAAATGATAGAGTATCAAACAACTATCTCAAGAAGGGGTAACCAAAATATATCATAGTCAAATCCCATATAGGGGATTAATGACTTTTACTTAATACCTAATGAAACAATTTACCCAAATTTGATTGAACTATGTGATCCCAATAAACTGATACCACTATATACAAGAGAAAGAATGGCCTCACAGTACCCTATTGGATGTAAATAGATAATATAGGGAGTATATAATGTGTAGTATTAATCCTAAAACTAGACATGTATGTGCCTGAGTTCCTCTACCCATGCCAAGGTATATATGGACAGGCTCGTGTACTATGGATTATAGTGTATATGGTATAAGATCATGTACATGTTTTTTCTTTTGTTCCTAGGATATTCATCTATTCAAAGATGTTTCCATGCTCACGTACACATGTTTTACAAGTATTACCACAAGAAAAGTGTTAGACCGTGAGTGATATGTGTGTAATGGTGTGAGATATTATTCACTGCATGTTATCCCTAGTTGTAACACCATTATATTCTTTTAGTTTTCCAAATAAATTTATATCTCATCATTATCAAATGTTATATGGATCATCAAGATTATATATCATTACATGAAAAACCATGTTTATCTTGTTCTACACACAATTCTATGTAATGCCTATATTTCATTAAATAACTAGTTTTGAAGAAAGATGGATTAAAATTTATATTTTATTATTTAATAAGAATGTTGTCTTACAAACATTGGAATTTATATAAGGTATAAAATTTACTAAATTATGATATCATATGGGTCCAAAAAATAAAAAAATTGATTTATTTTATAAAAATTTAATAGAAATTAAAATATAGACGAATGGAAAATAAAGGAAATCGTTTTATGAAATCATATTTTTATGAATGTATAGATTTTTTATCATAATAATTAATTAAATTAGTTATAGTGAATGATTTTAATGAATTTAAAACATTATATATTAATTATAATATTTTAGAAATAATCATATATGTTTTCTATATATGATATATAAATAAATCTAATTTTATGATTAAAAATAATATATTTCATAAAATAATTTTTGATTAATTTTTCCCAGTTATTATAAATATAATAATCTCTTAAATTATAATAAATAATAAAATTAATCTACCTAACTAGATTATATAATATTAAATTTCCTATAATTTTCTAAAAAATAATTTTTTAGTGAATTGTGAAATTTACTGTTTTTTATTAAGAAATATCATTTTTTATAGAATTTGAAAACATAAAAATCACATTATAAAGTTTTTAATTGTATATTTCTTTATTTTATATATGTATAAATACAATTAATTTCATCCACATATATTTTATATTTAATTATTTGGAGAAATATTGAAAACATTTTGAGTGTTTTCTCCTTGGTAGATAGTTTTTTCATTGACACTACGTGTTTAATTTTAATTTTAAATTTTCCACTTATCTAAATATATAATTATAAAATGGATTAAATATATTTAATATGAATAATTTACATTATCAAATTTTCCCAACATAACATTTACCATTATTAATTGTAAAACAAAAAAAATTAATATCATAGTTAAAGTCAAAATGGGTTTATTAGGTGCCTAATCATAACAGATAAGGGTAAAAATGTCCAAAAAATTAATCTAAAACCAATTAGATTGTCAAATTTAGAAATTATTTATTCTAGTATTTATAATGGTCAATTAAGGAACCATTATTCCTGATGAAAATGTCATTATTCCTTTTTTTTAATTTCAAATCTTCCATGTGTCTCCTCACAACCACTTATAAAAGGACACCCCTTTAATCTCCAATCAACTTGTACAAAAACCTCTAGTTTATCCAATATATTCCAAAATAGATTCCATGTATACATAATCACTAAAAAACATCATTATATTTATTATTAATCTCTTTTATTATGGAATTATGTGGAAATATAATGGAGTTCAACAAAATAATTTATAGTCCTTTACAATGTGTTATCATTATATTTTTTACTATCATACATTAAAATATTATTCAAACATAAATATATATTAAAAAAAATATTACATATATTTTGATTTTATTATTTTATTTTAATGAACTAAATACACCCCATCTTCGCTCAAAATGGAATTGAAATCATTGATCATGTGTATAGTGGACCACTACATCACAAACTAATGTAGTTTCTATTCTGTCACTGTTTCTCAGAGATTGTTATGATAATTTATTAAATTTATGATTGTGATAGTTCTAGAATAATTATATTTCTATAATTATGATATAAAATGTTAGGTTTATTACATTCTATTCCATGAGGGATATGATCACGTCCCGTGAGTGTGTCACAAAAAATCATCTCTTGAAGAGAATTAATTTGTTTTTCACATACACATTTCAATAACGGTAATATAGAGAATTTTAGTGAATATATATGATATTTATGACCAGGAAATATTTATGGGAATGCAATATCGTATCTAACCACATACTTTGAAATCATTTAGAATATTATATGGTTTCTCATGTTTAAGGTGGACTATAACCTCACAAACCAATGTGATGTGATTTAAATTTATTTTTGAATTAAATTGTAATGATGATAAATTAAATTAATATATATAATATATGTATTTATATATGATATATATGTTTCATATAGAAAATCATAATGTCATGGGAATGGTGATATATATTTTTTTTTCTAACATTCCAACTTACGAGGAAATGGAAATAACAAGCACACATTCATATGACTTACCATCTCAATGAATCATGTAGTGCAATTTATATAAATAACCGAAATTGATAACATCTAGTCAATATATAGTAAATATTTATGGTATTAATGACATGGTTAAAATTATTTAAATGATGGAACACTGATTAAGTTAAATTTTTTGAAAATACAATACCAAAACATATGTAGATAACGAAGTAATTATTAACTGAAATGTGATTTTAACAAGGAATTTATAAAAAACAAGTAATGAAAGGTCATAAATAAATGATGAATACAATGAAATATTTTTCTTTTGTTCTATAATATAAATATACATATACATATACTTATTATATATAGAGTTTTAATGTGTACGAGAGATTTTGAGAATCAAGATAATGTACTTTATCCAACCTTTTAATCATGTGAGAAAAAATCTATATGAACAACCTATTAATTTTATGTGGTGTATATACTACCAATAAATATATGATATGGTCCTAATATTAAAAATATTTAGGATCTATATATCTATATGGGTATTGTTTTTTATGAAGAATATAAATCAAATGGTAACGAAGCGATAATAATTTATTTTACAATATTAACATTAATTAGGATTATTTACTTTTTTGTATCAATTAGGGATATTTTTTATATATATATCTTAATAATAATAAAAATTATTCTATTATGGTTAGTCCTGAACCTTTTAACACGTATTAAAATTTTCCCATCATTGGTATATAAAATTATTTATATTTTTTTAAATGATGGTATTTTAAACTTTGGTCAAAAATCTGTTTTCATAAATAATCATGATTATAAAAATTATTCAAAAAATTATTTAAATTTTTCTGAAATAGTTATTAATGAAAATTTAAAACATGAATTACATTTTCAATATTTTTTATATGTAATAATTAGGTTTTTTTAAAACATGTCATCATTGGATATTACAAAAAATGTGAAATGAATATTTTCATTATTGTTTACATCATAGATATAAATATATCAACATCATTACTTGTCAATGTTTTAAATTATACCTAATAATTTTCAAATTATATTTTCCAAGAAATTTATTTTTAAATTTTTTTCTTTTTAAATTTTTTTCTTCAACTAGAAATGCTATTTTTATAAATAATTACATATAGATGATCAAAAAGGATTATTTTAAAATAAATTAACTTTGAAGATGTTTTATTTTTTCGATATTATTTTCATTTTTTAAGGATATATTATTAAATGATTTTAATAATTAATATATAAATAATATTTTCAATGAAATGTATTTAGAAAGAGTTTTATGTTTAAAAAAATTGAGGTGGAAATGATATTTTCTTAAAGGAATGTTACATGTGATCTTTAAAACTAATTTTCCATCTTAGATGTCATATATTTATTTAATTATAATTTAATAGGGATATAATCCATTTAAAACATTTTTATTCTTTCCCAAAATGGTTTTTTATTCACGATGACTTGATATTTATTAAAATTATTTCATATCAATGAATAATGCTATGGTTTAGTTTCTAATGGTCTATGAAAGCCATTTATTTTACATGTTTTAATGTATTTTGAAATTTGTATTAAATCATCCCATTTTCCCATGGGGTTTGATGAATTTTCAATAATAACCATATCCATTCATGGTTTCTGATATGATGATTGTTTTATTATCTTATAGAACACATCCATATTATTTTCATTATATAATGGATATGAACTATATCTCCTTGCAATTAATCAGATAATGATTTATATCTCATGTGATATAAATTAATGGAATGGGTATTTAACATAGTATAGTAAGGGACTTCATCCACTATGATCATATTGGTAGTTAACCTTTACTACTATGATATCTGGGGAGTAAACTCATTACATTTTGATAGCCACGTAAATTATCATTGACAACTATGGAAATTATTCTTACTTGTATTTTTATTTCACAATACTTGGTATTATTCAAATGTTACTCTCTCATGGTCATGTTCATTGATTGTTTCATGATTCTTCCACTATGAAATTCCAATCACTATTACATGATACATTATTTTTATCATTGATGTGCATGTTATTCTTTTTTAAATGTTATGCCCATGTTATATTTATTTATCTCCCTTTGTTACCCTTACTAAGTATTTAATCTCATACTTATTCTTCTTTTCCAATGTTATGAGGAATGGTTTTCTTTAGGGTATGTTTATAAAGAGTTTCAAAGGTGAAGACCATTATGGGAGATTTTTTAAATCATTCAACAAATATTATGATTTTGTTTCTAGTGTCTAGTGACAGTAAATGATTACAGACCTTAGGTGTTTATTTAAGTATTACAGTGAATATTAATTAAAAAGTATGGATTATTTATGTATGAAATTATGGGATATGATAGTTAGTATTATAAAAAATAATTTTTAATCATTTAGATACTAAAATTATATAACCTTATTGATAACACCTATGATCAATCTATGTGTAAGAAAACGTCATACTATTTTGGTAAGGAAGATATTGTATGGTTTCCACATATATATATATATATATATATATATATATCCATGAAGTAATAATATATGTTGATGTGGTTCTATAATAGATGTACTAATTCCTAATAACTCTGAATAATTCATATTTATCTTTACACTAGTGTTACCTAGTACATGAAAACGATCCTTACTATAAAACTGTATTGAAACTCCATAGGTATATGGTTTAGTTAATCAAATATTTTTTATCAACAATAATGAAATAATTGAATAGATGATAATCATGGATGACCTAGGTTGAACCAATTCTATCATATATATCAATGAAGAATTCTTGATTTAGACAACATAGAAATGATTTCTCTAATTATATGGTTATGCACTATGATTAGTGTCTCTCACACTATTCTTCTTATATATTGTTTTAGTAAATGGTGTAAAAATCATAAACCTAGTTAAAACTGAATGTTTTAATAAAATTTCTAATGAGAATCAAAATGGAAGGATTACTATACTGAACAATATTTTAATAATTCCTAACCAGTTATCCTAAAACATGATTATGAACTACCACCTTAACCAACTCTTGTAATCACCAAAGAAGATAATGATATAGTTTATCATGAATTCAGGTTGTAGAGACCATGGATGAAAGAAGATACATTATATTAAATGTAATGAATGTGTGAGAAATCAGTCATTGTAAGGTCACAAGTGGATTGGATGGTTTTTAGGGGGAAAAATACCAATTTACACAAACTAATTGGAATGTAAAAAAAGAAATTTTGGTCGATGAATGGGATGTGAATAATTTTATCCCTAAGGTATTATCAACTGTTTAGGGTTTTAAATGTTTAAATTTTGAGCATTATTAATATGATGTGCTGAGAGATAATATAATAAATAATATCAAAATGTTTTTATGAGTAATGATTGTAATGATGTTGGAGAATAGATGAATAATTTCATATGACTGTAATGTCATATTAATGAATAATTTAATATATCATACTTAATATTTTATAGAGAAATGGGAATGATTTATTTGTTCATTTTATATGGTTAAAATAATTATATTATAATGTAATTTCAATTAGTGGTGTTTTTTATATAATCTTGAATCTAAAATGGATTTCTTTCCATTTGTTTTGTAATAATTTTTTCCAAAATAAAATAGAATATAATTGATTAATTATAAAACTTATTCATTAGAAAGGTGATATTTTAATAGAAACAAGTGATTGTGTGGAAGATAACACATAAAATGTTCTTAATGTGGATATAATTATGATGGGATAAAGATATTATTGATATTAATTAAGATAATTCGATAATATTTATGACATTATAACTGATTGGATATTTAATAACAATGTAGTGGAGTATTCATCATTTTGGATCCACGGAATATATTCATAAATATATGATTTAATATAAGGAATAAAAATATATTTATCATTAAAAATAATGAATTGTTTTATTATGGTTTAATAATAATTCATGCTATTATAATATTTCTCAAATATATATGTCCATGTAAGAGAAATATTAGGTGGTGTTAAATACTATATTCGTTATGATATTTGGTGAATTAATGTTATGTTTATTTTTTAAAACATTTTAAGTTTCTTAATAGAAAAATTAATTTTAGAAGGTTCATAACATTAACCATTTATGGAATGGTTTTTGTTCAACAAATTTTATGTTTTTATATATAAATGTGTTTTTTAATGATGTGAAGACATATCTATATTTGGTATCTTAGGAAAACAATTTTTATTTTCATTATAACTATATATTGAATAAATGAATTATCATTCCTTTAATGATAATAATATTCATTGGTTCTTTAGGCAACAAATGTAACATCCATGGTAAATAAAGAATATGACATTTTCATATTTATGAATATTTGTGGATTCCATATTATTTTTACTTTAAATGGGATTCTATGTATGATAGAATAATCAACACACAACAACGGCTTTATTTGAAATCTTATTTTGCACACAACCTTGAGTTATAAAAAAAATAATATAATAATATTATTATTTTAAATGGTTGTTAACACATAGCCATTGTATTGGTGGGAATTAAAAAAACCAAATAAAATATTATTATACATGTTTGTTAAATGTCTTTACATTTATCCAAAAAAAATTAAAGGCTTAAAATAAGAAAGAATCTAATTTTACGCATGATATACTCTAATAATATTTTAAAGGTTATTTTACCACCTTTTGATGGTGAACCCTTTTTAAATATAGTTTATTCCACATTTATATTTTCTATTTGACACAATAAAATTATTTTTTCAAATTGGGATATAAAGATTTACTTTGGATGAAATTTTTGTATTTTTATGATAATGTTCATTTTTACTGAATAGTGCAAAATACTTTGTTTAAATTCAAAACTAATTTTTAATCTAATATTTTTATATGTTTAGATTATTTATTTAATTGGTTCAAAATTGTTATTAGATTATATTTTTATCATTTAATCCAGTGTTGCTCATTATAAGTAATTTCACATTGAAATTGGACATAAACAATGGTCAATCTTTTGATAGGTATTATTTCTTAAAAACACGTTACTTGGTTTTGTCGAAAGGAATTAATTTTAAATTAATTTCTTCCACTTTTTTATTTTGAATTTGGAAAAATGGATTCCATATGTGTAATAATGATGTCCATATTGTGTAAATAGGTAACTTTTTTTAGACATTATGAATATTTACTTCAATAATTATTTTATTTACTATGGTTAAAGGATAAATCTGGTATATAACTGTAAGAAATTATATTATAATAATATTTAAATACCCTTAAACTTGTTCTAAACCTATTATATGTGGTATTTATGACCAAGGTCATCCTTGGGTAGATTTGGGGACCCCATGAAGCAACATGGGAGTGATAATGAAACTTTATATTGATTAATTTAATGTAAAGACAAAGGTAACATAAACATATATCAGTTAGTAAAAAACATTTATATGGGGTTATGTAAGTTATCTCTTAGACTATAAATATTCATTTTAAATGTTAAAATATTTACTACATTATGGTATTTTATTTATAATTTTAAGAAATCCAGAAAATAAATTTTTTTATTGTAAGAACCTGGTTCTTACTTTGGAGGTACGAGTTTCTTATTTTCTCTTTTCCTTAAGTGTTTTTGAGAAAATATGGAAAATGGGAAAAATCCTAAATTTTGGAAGTACACGCCGTGTACTTTTTCCACATGCCGTGTATATTTGGTCGTGTGGGATGAGTACACAGGGCGTGTAGCCATGTCGGCAACGAAGGGTGTAAAGACCAACTACACGCCATGTAGTGGTCCCTTACACGCTATGTAGCCAGTCGACAGGAGAATAGTACGGTGGTGGCCAGCTGTGCGACCGAACATGCTGTATACTCAAGGATACACACCATTTAGTCATGTCGGTAGATGAACAGTGCCACTCTGGCTAGAAACCTCAAGAAGAACAGTTAAAAAAATGGAATGTACACGCCATGTACTTGGCAGTACACGCCGTGTACTTTGTTTTTTTCGCTTAAAAGGGTCCATATCCTTCCCTATTCGCAGGGAAGACATAGAATGGAAAAAGGGCTCAAGAGAGGAAGGCTAGAGATTTGGAGATCCACAGAGCGCACGTCGGGAATCTGTTTTCTCCTCGGACGATCTCGTTGGAACTGCACGGGTGAGTCCTCCCTTCTCCTAGATTAGTTCTTAACAATTATTCCTCTAATAGAAGTTATTTATGTTTAAACGAAGTTTCATCTATGTCTGATTGATGTCGTTCATGGGAGTTTCTCGAATCGACGTTCACGTATATCGTTCGTTGGTGATAAAGTTAGGTGGATTGGTGTTTATGTTCCAATAGTCATGCATTTTTGTGTGTTGTGAACTACAAACACATATCTGGAGTGTCGTGTGGATGAGGCCATGGCTATTTTAAATACCTAAAATTGTATTGGTAATCTAATGTGATATAAAAAATCTATTTGGGATCTCCTCTTGGATCCAAGACCACCCCGGGGGTGCATTCCTCTGTTTAGCCGTTTGGCCAGGATACCCGATCGTATGCCTTGTTTATATTACGCCTTTAAAATAGTGATTGAATAATTTCCTTGAGAGGAATTGCTTGTATATTACAGGTTACATGTTGGGAATGTCCCAGTTACCTGTTTAGCCTAAGGTTAGTGTTGTGATTATCCTATGGGAAACATACTATTTAGCATGTGGGAAACTTCTTTAGTGCATGTGGGCAGTTGATTCTGTGCCTGTAGGTGACACTTCTTACGCCCATGGGAAATATCTGTATGCCTCTGGGCAGATTCTTGTGTTTGGATTCTCTTTACCTAAGGTTAGTGGTTTACATGTCTAAGAAAACTGGATATTTATTTGAATATTCACTATGGTGATATTTTAAATAAAATGATAAAATGATATTAAAATGTCAATATATCTAGTTAAGTTAGTTACTTTCAGTACTTCTTACTTTACTGCATTTTATTACTGCACACTATTGTTGTATGATTTCACACAGTTGGGCATGGGCCTTTTGTGGGTGCCTACTATGAATTTATTTATCACGCTCTATTTGGGTCATTCTTTTCAGCCCAAACAGATTACGTTTATGCAGGTGTGGATAGGGGAAAGAGTCCCTATATAGGTACTTGATTGTTGTTGGGGTGTAGGTGAGCATGGGACCAAGCATTGGCTCACGATGCCGCTGGCTATTCTTTTTTTCTTTTCTGTACTTGTACTTCATTTGTAATCTGTTGTATTGCAGTTTAAAATGTTCTGGCTATTTCATAGAATAGTGACATGGTGCATCTTCATATATATATGTCTTCTGGATTCCATTTTTGTTATCAGTTATCAATTTCAGTTATATATACTGTTACTAATTCTACTTTTATTGTAGGTTTTATCTTGTATTTCGATGTGATACACTTTGACAGATGAGGGCTTAGTTGCCCCACTATCAGACCTGGGCCCTCATTGCTAGTCGGCAGCCTCTGGCATTTGGGGAAATGTGCTTGAGTTCATGTGGCAAACTGGGTTCGGGGCACCCATTAAGTGGCACCCGGAACCGGGACACTAAAAAGTGGTATTATAGGGGTTGTTTTCAATAACTTACTATTTGGATCCTTAGTCAGTGATAGGACGATAACGATAGTTGGTAATATGTTGTTCCCAGGACTAGTTAACCCGTGTACAGGGAAATGCCAATTTACCTCATTTTTCAATTTTACTGATTTTTCAATTTTACAGTTGATTTGTTTTCACCGAAGGGTGAAACACTTGTGATTTTGATGGTTATATTTAATCCTTGGGTTCTATTTAGTTGCAACCATAGGAGGTGAGGGTATTCCATCTCATGCATCATTTAGGCACGAGCTAGAAATCACATTCCATGCATATTTCCATGCTGTGTAGGTTCATTAGAAGTGTCATTTTGTTGTGATAGTTATTGTGCTAGAAAATCATGTTGTTCTGATAGCTGCATTGATAAATACCTGCTATGGGATATGGTATTATTGTGTGATCCTGTTTATGGAATGGACACCAAAATTTGGTTTTTGTGGAGTATGGGCCCCAATTTACTGGAATCGGGTGGATCATTGACTGTTTATTTTGTTATAACACAGATAAGATATCAAACATTGATTCGTGGGGAGTATGGGCCCTCACGGATCAGAATTTGATACTTAGGTGTTGTTTTACGATATTTTATGGGTTCCAGAGGAATTTCTGAGGCATACTGTCTGAGAACCCAGTATACATGCCCTTTTGTAATTTAGACACACCATGTATGTTCATCTGTTCGGGAAGAAAAATAAACTTTTCGAGTACACGCCGTGTACCCAAACTACACGCTGTGTAGTCTCTTCCCATGTCACAAACCATGTGGTCGGAAACATGTGGATTGATAATTTTGGGGGCGAACACGCCATGTACTAGATGTACATGTCGTGTAGTTTTGACATGGAGACCTGGCCGTGTGACTAACAAACACGAGCCGGTGCAATCGTTTCATGAACACACCGTGTCAATGGATAACACACCGTGTAGTGTGACCAGGGGACCCGGCCATGTAACTAACAACAGAGGTCGGGGAAATCCCTTCGTGTACACACCGTGTGTATATGGAACATGCCGTGTAGGTTGAGCGGTGTATCTGGCCAAGTAACTAATTACACGGGTCGGTGGAGCTCGTCTAGTACACGCCGTGTACATGTAGGACACACTGTGTAGTCTTGTCTGAGGACAGACCGTGCGGGTTAGTAGAGTGACTGGGAAACGGGGTGGATTACATGCCGTGTGCGGGTGTAACATGTCGTGTAGTGTCAAGCCGAGTAGTCGGCCATGTCACAAGCAACACCGGAAGTTTGAAAGAACACCATACACACCGCATAGATGATATACACGCCTTGTAGTTTTTGTTCAACGGGATTCATGTGGCTCAGCCGTGTAGAAGGACCCGAGTAGGGAAGGAAAGTCAAGTACATGTCGTGTAGTCAGTATACACACTGTGTAGTCTTATTTTTCAGAACTTGAATGCCTCCTTCCTCCTATTCCTTTTCGGTTTCTTCGTTTTCAATCTTGTTAATCTTGTTCTAATGGTGTGCGTTTGAACTTGTAGTGTCATGCCGCCGAGACGAATGCGCGTTGTTCGCCAGGAGAGCAGTGATGACTATACTCTTGAGATCGTGGACTATGGGATAACAGTGGATCCTCCATCAGAGCCAGATGCGGCTCCAGTTGTTATACTGGACACATGCAGGGAGGCGCAGTTCCTTGAAGGCATTATGAGGTTCATGTAAACCTTTCAGGGAGCACCGCAGGCTGCCACATATATGGCTGAGCTGACTCATATCTTCTAACTACATCATCAACCTATGTTTTTAGGGGATGGCGGACCACATGCTATTGAGTCTTGGATTGGATCGATGAAGACTATTTTCGAGCATCTAGAGACGCCTACAAGGCGAATCTTCAAGCTCAAGACGTACATGTTGCGTGATTCCGCCAAGTGGTGGTGGGATGTTACCACCCAAACAGAGCATCACAGAGACATGGCGTGGGAATATTTTCAGGCAATATTTTATGACTTCTTCTTTCCAGAGACGCTGAGGGTAGATAAAGATTCAGAGTTCATGAATCTGTAGTATGGAACTATGTCATTGATGGATTATTCTACTCGCTTAACCAAGCTTCAACTTTTTTCACCCGTTCTGGTGGGAGATGAGATGCTGTGAGCCAGAAGCATTGAGGATGGTCTTAGATATGACATCCGAGAACTGGTGAATGTTTTCATGTTTCCATCAGTACATGCTATTGTGAACCAGGTGCTAATTACAGAGGGGAAACTTTGGGAAGCAAGTGGTGTGTGCCAGGGCGGTTCAGTATCAATTTATGGTACTATTTCTACCGGTAAGAGGAAGAGACAGATGAAATTCTCTCAGGGTGGCAGTACCAGCCAGAAGAATGCTTCAGGTAGCCAGTTCATGTGCTAACAGTGTGGTAGAAAGGGACACAAGAGGCCACAGTGTCCATGAGACCCAGTGGAGTGCTGAGCTTGCGGCAGTATGGGTCATCTGCAATGCTTTTGCAGGGCGTTTCCACCAGTGGCTAGTGAGAGGGGATCTGGGCAGACTCCACATGCGGGATCAGGACCAGCTGATTCTTACCAGTCATGGAACTAGAATATGTCAGGGCGTGATGGTAGAGATGGTGGTCGTGGCCATGGTATCCAGACACCAGGATCTCAGAGACAGTAGGGTGGGACAGCTCAGTGTAGTCAGGCTATCTCACAGGGCCATGGCACTGGGCAGACAAATATTGTGTAATAGACCCAGCATGAGCAGGATCTCGGACCTTCTACTTTCAGAGGAACTATTCTAGTAGCTTCGGTTTTATCTTCAGTAATTTTCGATATAGTTGCTACACATATTTTTATATCTGTTCCTATTGTGGAGAGCCTTGGGCTCTATGTTTCTACTTATTCTGATATCATGATGCTATACACTCTGTTGGGGACTAGAACAGCTGGTGTGAGTCCGTGAAATGGGTTACACATTGAGGTTTTAGGGTGTCACTTTCTTTGGGACCCTTATGTCATAGAGATGACAGCTTATGACATCATTCTCGGGATGGACTGGTTGGTTCCCTTTTGAGCCTTTCTACACTGCTGTCGCCGTAGGTTGAGTTTCACGACAACATAGGGCAGAGAGTTTCTATACAAGGGTGAATGGGATGTTCAACCAAGTCGAGCTGGACCAGAGCATCGTGGGTGAGGTGGAGTCACATCCCAGATTCCAAGTTTATATCTGGACGACCAGGAGACTTGTCATATGGATTTCCATCCAGTGGTTGATCGTTTCAGGGATGACTTCCCGGAGGACTTTTCAGGTCTTCCTCCAGAGCTTGAGGTGTATTTCTCTATTGACCTTGTTCAAGGGTGATCAACAGTGTCCTTTCCTCCTTATAGGATGGTACACCTAAGTTGTAGGAGCTCAAGAGGCTGTTATAGGAGTTACGGGAAAAGGGTTTTATCCAACCCAGTACTTCTCCGTGGGGTTCTCCGGTCCTTTTTGCGAAGAAGACAGATTGTACCCTCATACTCTATGTGGATTATCAGAAGATGAACCATCTGAATGTTAATAACTGATATCCCTTCCTGAGGATTGATGATCTTTTTTATCAACTTCGTGAAGCACAAGTGTTCTCAAAGATTGACTTGAGATCAGGATATAATCAGTTACGTGTTAGACCATCTGATATACCTCTCACAGCTTTCAAGAGTAGGTATGGTTTATACGTGTATATGGTTATTCTGTTCGGACTCACAGACACACCAGTGGTTTTCATGGCTTTGATTAATCGTGTGTTACATCCTTATCTGGACTCATCCGTGGTAATATTCATGGACGACATCTTGGTGTACTCTCACACTCAACAAGACCATTACACCCATCTTGAGATCGTATTGAGTACACTGAGAGAGGATATTTTATATGCTAATATCTCAATGTTCCACTTTTGGATGGACCAAATTCTCTTCCATGGTCATATCATCTCAGAGGCAGGAGTTTCAGTAGACCCAGAGAAGATGAGAGCAGTAGTTTCGTGGAAGCATCCTAAGAACGTGTTTGAGATAAAGAGTTTATTGGGGTTGACTGGTTACTACAGACATTTCATCCAGGACTTCTCCCTCTTAGCAGTGCCGTTGACGGGTTTGACTAAGAAGGGTGTGAAGTTTTTTTGGACAGAAGCTTGTGAGACAGCCTTTCATGACCTGAAGGGAAGGTTGACATCAACACCAATCCTGATACTCCCAGAGCAATACCATTTACATTGATGCATCAGGGATTGGTCTGGGAGCAATTTTGATGTGGGGAGATCGAGTTTTTGTGTACGGGTCTCGGCATTTGAGGCCACATGAGAGGAATTACCCAACACATGATCTCAAGATGGCTGTAGTTGTGAATACGTTGCGCTTTTGGAGACATTATCTCTTGGGAGAATGTTTTCTGGTCTTCACTGATCACAAAAGTCTCAAGTATATCTTTACTTAGTTTGACATGAATCTGAGATAGATAAGGTGGGTTGAAAACCATTATTCCTTCGACTTCGAGCTTGCCTATACACCTGGTAAAGGTAATGCAGTAGCTGCTTCACTGAGCAGGAAGACTCAGATACATGCTATGCATGAGGCCAGGGATGAGTGGTAGATCATGGTTTTGTTCTCTGAGATGCTTCTGGAGGTGAACGACAGTCAGTGGAAGACCTATCTTTCGTCTTTAGCTATGTCTTTTATACTCCTGGATAGGTTGAGGATGAGACATCTATCCGATTTAGAAGGCCTAGTTCTATGGGAGTTGGTGGCAAGTGAGGACCCTTCTCCTGGGTGGATGATAGGCAATGATGATGTTTTCCATTTCCATGGAAAAGTGCGGGTCCCAGGGGATATACATGAGGAGCTGATGCGGGAGTTTCATGCTTTATCTTGGGCAGTTCATCTCAGGGTTACCAAGATGTACCATGTCTTGAGACGTCAGTACTTGTGTCCGGGTATGAAGAGAGATATAGCTGGTTCTGTTACGAGATGTTCCACCTGTCAACGGGTGAAGGGGAAACATTAGAGGCCAGCTGGACTGTTATAGAAGTTAACCATTCCGGAGTGGAAATGGGATGATTTCACGATGGACTTTGTGATTGGGTTGCCGAGGTATCCTCAAGGCAATGATGCCATGTGGGTTGTGGTGGACAGACTCACGATGGTAGCTCACTTTTTCCCGATCAAGGAGATCTTTGGTGTTGATGAGCTCGGGAAGCTGTATATCCGAGAGGTCATACATCTTCATGGGGTTCTTAGTTCTATAATTTCAGATCGGGACGCCCATTTAACATCTTGGTTCTGGTAGAGTTTTTAGAGTGCACTGGGTACACAGGTTCTTATGAGTACTGATTACCACCCTCAGACCGATGGCCAGTCAGAGCATATGATACATGTGATAGAGGAAATGATGCGTGCATGCATCCTAGACATTGGGGGCTTGTGGGAGAAGAATTTAACCCTAGTAGAGTTTGCCTATAATAATAGTTTTTAGGAAACTATTGAGATGACACCATACGAGGCTTTATATGGTAGGCCATGCCGATCACCCTTATGCTGGTTGGAGGCAGGTGAGGCAGCTTTACTGGGACCACGTCTCGTGTAGGAGTCTTCTGAGCATGTCCAATTAATTCAAATGAGGATGACTACCGCATAGTCTCTTCATAAATAATATGATGATCGCTGCGGATGACCTATATAGTTCTTGGTTGGGGATCAGGTTTTCTTGCTTGTTTTGCCGAGGCAGGTACAAAGGCGGATCAGGAGACATGGTAAAATTTCACCGAGGTATGTGGAGCCATTTGTGATTCTTGAGTGAGTCGGGCCAGTTTCCTATCAGTTGGAGTTACCAAAGAGGTATCGATCCATGCAGGACGTATTCCTTGTATCTCAATTGTGCCGCTATCATTCAGACATGTCTCACGTCCTTCATCCAGAGGAGGTTGAGCTTCCGATAGATTCATCGTTTGAGGAGCATCTGATTCGTATTGTTGACAGGAGCATAAAGGTTCTCTAAGGCTAGTCAGTTCATCTCGTACGGGTGCTATGGTAGAATGGCTGAGTTCAGGACGGATCATGGGAGCGGGAGATCGATGTACATGCTCAGTGGCCGGAGTTATTCATGACATTATCTTCACCACCATTGGAAGGGAAATTTGGGGATGAATTGCTTTAAGGGGGGGAGTTTTTAAGAACCCAGTTCTTACTTTCAAGGTACGTGTGTCTTATTTTCTCTTTTCTTTAAGTGTTTTTGGGAAAATATGGAAAATGTGGAACAATCCTAAATTTTGGAAGTACACGTCGTGTAGTCTTTCCACACACCGTGTACTTTTGGCCGTGTGGGATGAGTACACAGGGCGTGTTGCCATGTCGGCAATGAAGGGTGTAAAGACCGACTACACACTATGTAGTGGTCCCTTACACGCCATGTAGTCAATCAGCAGGCGAATAGAAGGGAGGTGTCCAGCTGTGCGACCGAACACGCTATGTACTCAATGAGACATGTCGTGTAGTCATGTCGGCATATGAACAGTGCCACACTGGTGGGAAAATGCCAGAGGAACAGTTAAAGAATGGAAATTAAACAATGTGTACTTGGAAATACACGTCGTTTACTTTGTGTTTTTTGCTTAAAATGGGTAATAGCCTCCCATGTTCACAAAGAAGGCTTCAAACAGAAAAAGGGCTTGGGATAGGAAGGCTGGAGCGTTGGAGATCCACTGAGCGCACGTCAGGAATCTGTTTCCGCCTCGGACAATCTCGTTGGAACCGCACGGGTGAGTCCTCCCTTCTCCTAGAGTTTTTTTACTAATTATTCCTCTAATAAAAGTTATTTATGTTTAAAATAAGTGTCTTCTACGTCAGATCTACATAATTCATGGGCATTTCTAGAATCGACGTTCACGTATATCGTTCGTTGGGGTTAAAGGTAGGTTTCATGGTGTTTATATTCCAACTGTCGTGCATTTTTGTGTGTTTTGAGCCATGAACCCATATTTGGAGAGTCATGTGGCTGAGTCCATGGCTATTTTAAATACCTATAATTGTATAAGTAATTGAATGTGCTATAAAAATGCTGTTTGCGATCGTTGCTTGGATCCAGGACCACCCCGGGGGTGTGTTCCTCTCTTTAGCTGTTTGGCCAGGATACCCGAGGGTATGACTTGTTTATATTATGCCTTTAAAATAATTATTGTAGAATTTCCATGAGAGGAATTTCGTTTATATTTATGTTTATATGTTTTCCATGGCCCAGTTACCTGTTTAGCTTGAGGGCAGTGTTGTGATTAGCCTGTGGGCACTGTACTATTTAGCCTATGGGAAACTTCTTCTGTGCCTTTCGGTAGTTGATTCTGTGCTTGTAGGTGACACTTATTACGCCCGTGGGCAATATTCATATGCCTGTGGGTAGATTCTTGTGTTTGGATTCTCTTTACCTGAGGGTATGGGTTTAGGTGTCTGAGGACACCAGCTATTTACTTAGAATATTTACTGTGTTGATATTTTAAATAAAATGATTAAATGATATTAAAATGTGAATATAACTGGTTAAGATAGATACTTTCAGTACATCTTACTTTATTTAATTTTATTACTGCACACTGTTGTTGCATGATTTTACACAGTTGGGTACGGGCCTTTTGTGGGTTCCTACTGGGATGTTATTTCTCACACCCTCTTTGGGTCATGATTTTCGGCCGAATCAGTTTACATTTCTACAGGTGTGGATATGGGAAAGAGTCCTTATAGAGTTACTTGATTGATGCTTGGGTGTAGGAGAGCATGGGACCGAGCATTGTCTCGCAATGCCGCTGGATTTTCTGTTTTCCTTTTCTGTACTTGTACTTCAGTTGTAATGTATTGTATTGCAGTGTAACATGTTCTGGCTGTTTTATTGAATAGTGACATGCTGCATCTTCATAAATATTTGACTGCTGGTTTCCCTTTCTATTATAAGTTATCAATTTCAGTTATATATACAGTTACTCCTTCTGCTATTGTTGTATGTTTTATCCTGTATTCCAATGTGCTACACTTTGACACATGAGGGCATAGTTTCCCAACTATTAGACCTGGGCCCTAACTGCTAGTCGAAATCCACTGGCGTTTGGGGAAATGTGCTTGAGGTCATGTGGCGAACCGGGTTTGGGGCACCTGTTGAGTGGCACCTAGAACTGTGACGTTACATTTATGACACAATGATGATGTAATGATTACTTCATTAATGAATGTTTTAAATAAATTAGATTATAAATATTAAAATAAATTTATTTTGAAACTTTTTATTCCATAAATTAATTTTATGTATGATTATGAATTTTTATATTTGACTTATTGATTTTTTTAAATTTATCTAGTTATTATGGTATTTTTCAAAAGTGATGACATGAATAGTATATAAATTGACATAAATGAGTTTTTAAATAAATTAATATTTTATTAAATGATAAAATAGTCTTAAAAATATAATATTCAGACAAATAACATATATGATGTTATAAATTTCATTAATGATACATTTTGGGTCTCTTAAAATTTTATTGTAAATATATACACCATTTATTTAGAATATATTGGAGGACATTGTAAAATGTAAATATGTAAACAAAGGGTTAAATAAAATCAATAAGTATTACAAAATATTTAAAACCAGCCCAATTCTTATTGGATGATTTTATTTCAACTTATATGTACCGTATCTTCGAAATAATTATGTTTTCTACCATTTAAACCTGAATATAATTTTATAATAAAATAATACATTCAATATTTTTTAAAGTGCCCTTCCTCCCACTTATAAAAGGCCATCCCCTCTATCCCATTACTCACACCTCTAAAACCCCACGTATCATCCATATTATGCTCTAATAAGCTCCCAACATCTCTCCATTCCACCTAAAATCCTTACTCTTGGAAGAAGGCAATTAAATAATGCATTTTGGTTCAAACCAAAAGGGATCTACCCAATTTAAAGGTAACGTCTTCTCTCAAGTTATTTTCTTTTATTTTCCTTCTTCAAACCCCTAAACTCTATTTATTACATTATTTTATAAAAACACACGTATGTTTAATATACAAGTATTTTGTTACGATAAGTATTAGAACTACACTCACACGCACCTCCATCTAAGGGATACAGACATAATGTTTCTGTAGAAGGAGAACAATTGCCTCATGAAATGAGGATTGTTCAATATTCTCCTACCACCCCTCATGGTGTCCATTGTTATTGAACTATAATTACATATGATATATATATGATTTTATTTTATCCATATTATTCATTAATTCTCATTTATAACATACCATAATGCTTTTCATGTTGTATAAATATGATAATTTCATTTGAGGAATTGTGGACAACCGCCCCCTCAAAGTGATATGACTCGTTCATACCATACATGGTATATATAAATGATGGTATTAATAAAATTATTTAACATATATAAAATTTGATATTATATTGGAATTATAATATACCTATTTTTCATTAAGTTTCCATTCCATTAAAAATGAAAAAAATAAATGAATGTAGTGTTCATGCGTACGTACGACTAACCGTCTCCATGAATGGTGCATTTCATTTCGTATTTAAAAATGTTATGGAAAATTATAAATAAATATATACTGAATATATATTATATATATTATATCTAAATCACGAATATCATTCAATAGATATGCAATTTTTACCACATGGACAAATTGTAATTATAACATGTTCATTTTTAACTAAAATTACAAACATCGACAAAATGTCTGATATGAACTCAAATAATTGAATAATTGTTATTGAATGGTAATTATTGGTATAAAAGGAATAATAAACTTTAAAAGTTTTATTAATAAATTATAAATTAACTTATGTTTATTATTATTGAAGAAAAGGAACAAATGTGTCGAGTCAGACTCGAGATAAGGGGAATTCGTAATCCAATTACCATTATTTAGGTTTAATTTATTTTTAATAGTTATGAAATTCTATGAATATTTTTGAAAAACCTATTGTTATTTACACATAATATACAATTATATTGGGTGTATATATTTTTTTCAAAAATAGTCATTTCATTGATTTATCCTTAATTTAATTATATGTTGTTTTTATGGGAACCTTTCACCGTCCACTTTTAGTAAAAGACTTATTTTATGTTATTTATTTTAATTTCCATTATATTATGTTGGGACATGTTATTATATTTCCTTATTGATTTACATTTTATTTTCAAGTGATGAGATAACCTTTTTTCTCTCATCAACTCATTTTCTGAATTTTAAAGTGATGATGTTAGGCTAACAAATTTTTGTAAGGGACTTCGTGTCAATCTCTTTTCATTGAGGGAAATTTTTTTATACATGACATTATTTTATATGGTGCATAATACCCTTTTACATTTAATTTAAATTCAAAGTGAATATTTTTTCTACCTATATTTTTACTAAATATCAAAGGGAATGTTTTTTAAACTACACAGTGACAACAACCTTTCCACCGCAGTAAGAGTTTTTTTGATATTTGGCTTCTATAAAAAGCTGTAATGTATTTAAAAGGAAAATAAATACCATATATCTTTTACATATTTTGGTATTGAAAATGGTTTTGTTAATGGATTTATTATGAAAATAAATTTCAATTATATATTTTGGTTAGAATATGGAAATGTTATCTTTCTTTTATGTTTGGATTATGTGTTTTGAATATGTTATGGTTTTTGGGCATTGTTTGCATATACGAGATGTTCCATGATAAACCTAGGGTGGGTGAGCCTGATATAGATCTTCAATGTATTGGGTAACATGGTAGAGGTATGCATTAATGTTTATCTTAAGAGATTTAAGGAATATGTTGTGATTGGTATTCCAAATGTAACTCCCTACGTATATTTGAAAGCTATAATGTAAGTATGTTATGGATGTCACATGTTGGCTTTATGATTTATGATTTATATGTGTTTTACATCAATTTTAGGATTTCATGAGGTATGGTAAATAGAATGTGTATTGTATGTACTGATAGAATAATGTTTTATTTCATTATTTAATAACCCTTACTTAACGTTTTATGCTAATCCCATTATTTTTAAATATTTTCATACGGTATAAAGAAGGGAAAGGGAAAGGAATAATTCAATAAGAATGATATCAGGAAAAGAAATATTTTTTTATTTAAGGATTTTTTTATTGTAAAAATTTTGGATAGAGTAGAAGTCTCTACTTTGTAATTTTGGAAATGAAATGTAATTGTTCTGGCCTAATTCTATTTATCTCTAACATAAAAATATCCTAAATGTGAATTATTAACATAATTAAAGATTATGTAATGTTTTACATCTAGGTCTTTATAGTTGGTATCGAAGGTGAGTTTAGACAAATTTAGGGATTATAATTTTTTTTAAACACATGGTTCATCCCTATATCTATTATTTCTATTAAATCCTTGTTTTATAACATTTTCAGATCAAGGAAAGTTGGTTACAAATGGAAGGAGGAGGATCTAAAATGACATTATTATCTCTTCCTGGTGATTTACTTGCAATATTTATTGCAAATTCATTTTTTGAAGATTATGAAACATTTTCTAATATAAGACTCACTTGCGAGAAATTGTTTGGGAAATAAATCAATTCTGATATACCTCGATACCATCATGGATCATGGGTCTTATTTAATCAAATATTATTTTCTCAATATTCTCATATTTTTATAAGAGGTAAATATTTTCAAGTAATTTTAAAATATTTTATTTATCACAAGATTTAAAGCATGTTATGATTTAGAAAAAGGTGTTGAATAAGGAGACCCTTGAAAACCCTATTTATATTTGCTTTTAAATTAATGTATTTCAGAACATACATATGCTATTTTAAAAGGACCATTGATTGAAATTTTCAACTCAAACTCAGTATGATTGTTTTATATGTGCCGCATTTTACCAGATTTTTTGAAATTATATTGCATTCATGATTATTTTCCAAAACTATTTTTATAGGAACACCCATATAACCCAAGTTGTAGAAGGTGTATTTGGATAATGGAAGTAAATTATTTTGAAGGATCTCTAAATCATTTTTGAAATGCATAGACCTTCTACCTACGTGAAAAAGATAATGATGAAACCATATGGACACCATGATCAAGGTATGATGTTGTTTCTATTGGAAATAATTTTTTATTATATGGAGGTGGAAAAAATGACAATATATATGTTTTTGAGTTCTTAATGTATTGAGATGGAAATGAAAGGTATATGAAATCCTTTGAGGTTAATCATGTTAGGGTTATTTTTTGAAATTTATAAAAAGCAAAACACATAGACCATGTGACAACCCATCTCGTCGGACAAAGATATGTGAATCAAACCAACAACCGAAGTGTGATCGGGATTTATCACCTACCACAAGACTACACGAATTCCATGGTTAGTATGACTAATTATTAATAGTTAAATGATTTCATGGATAAAGAATAAGTTTATTTTGGGAACTTCTATTTTATAAAATATATATCCATAGTATAGGAAAATGATTTTCTGATTAAATGATAAAGGTTATTTTTGAGGATTTTTTCTCTTTTGGAACATTATATGATTAAGGGAAATAGATTTCTATGGGGTCTCATCTATGGGGTAACGGTCGAAATTTTATTTTAGAAGAATCTATATTTTTATTATTGGCATATGGTGATTTGGTTTATTTATGGAAATGATTACCCTATCATAAAGAATATGTGATTAGGATAGTTATACATTAGTATGAGACATTAAGAGTAGTTGATGTTATTTAGAGATAAATGTTAAGATTTATCATGGAAATCTATGTGATTAAATCCTTATGAATTTTGGGTTTAAAACATAGTTTTGATTGTTTTGAATAATTTTAAAGAAAATTATATATTGAATGGTCTTTCTTTTATATTGGGTAATTATGGATTAATTGTGGAGATTAAGATTACTATTTATTTTTATAAAAGATTATCTTTTTGGGGATAATCTGATCTCATACTAACCATTTTTTGTTTTTTTAATGTATAAAGGAATAGGAAATAAGTAATTATTCTTTTTTGCATTATGTGATTCTATAGAAGTTGATTATAGCAGTTCTGGGGTATCAATGACATTTTGAATACTCATCTTTTTAATAAAAGATGTGTCTTTGGCATAAAAGTATTAAAGGATGAAACTCTACAAGAAATGTAAGGATGTTTCCTTCTTCCCATAGTAAGATACTTAAATAAATTTTCTAACTTTATTAAATGAATCCCAAAACCAAAAGTTTTCTACTTACTTCTCCAATTGTGAAACCAATGACTGTTTAACTAATCACAAGTTTATGGTCTTTAGATTGTTAACATTCTTCTCATTATGTTTTCTATCACTCTCCATCATAACTTGATAGTTATTTTCCCTTCCATATTCTTTTTTTCCAACATGGAATACTAGAATGTGTTATATCAGGTGGCCTTTATACATATATTTATTTATTTTAATGTGATTGTTTTATTCACCCTTTTATGATGTCAGAATTTTAATGAAGTTTCTGAGCCTAATTTAAAAATTGTGAGGATGAAATTCCCAAAAGGGGGGAAGGATGTAACATCCCAGGAAAATAGAAAATATGAGATTTTTATATTTATTAATATTTGTGAATTAAAAATTAATTTTAATTTAAATGGGTTGTTATGTTTGATAGCATACTCAACTCATGACAAATGTTTTCTTTGAAATCTTATGTTGCAATCAACTTTGAGTTATACAGAAAAATAATATAATATTATTATTATTTTAAATGGTAGTTAACACATAGTCTTTGTATTGTTGAGAATGAAAAAAATAACTAAAATAATATTATGCATGTTTATTAATTATCTTTTCATTTTTTTTCAATAATTTTAGATGCTTAAAATAAGAAAGAATCTGATTTTAAGCATTAAATACTCTAATATTTTTTTAAAGGACATTTTACCTCCTTTTAAAAGAGAAAAAATTTTAAAAATAGCTTTTGTTACTATAATATGTTATATTTGACAATAATGAATTCTTCTTTTGAATCGAGAAATCAATATTTACATTGGATGAAATTTTGGTATTTTTCTTATAAAGTTCATTTTTAATGAATAGTGCAAAATACTCCATTTTAATTCAAAACTACATATTGATATAGTTTCTTTATATTATTAGATTATATATTTATTTGGTTTTAATGTTTAATTAGATTTTATTTTTACCATTTAATACAATTATGGGCATTATAAGTAATTTAACTTTGAAATTGGACATAAAAAAAGGTCAATCTTTTCATATGTATTATTTCATAAAAACCTGATTTTTGGGTTTGACAATAAGAATTAATTTTAAATTAATTTCCTATACTTTTTACATTTTTAATTTGAAAAAATGGATTTAATATTTTGAATCCGGAGGTCCAA
Source organism: Viscum album (assembly GCA_963277665.1). Classification (NCBI taxonomy): domain Eukaryota; kingdom Viridiplantae; phylum Streptophyta; class Magnoliopsida; order Santalales; family Viscaceae; genus Viscum; species Viscum album. Next base: position 427,843,097 of record OY728134.1, read on the forward strand.
ATTGTGTAAATTGGTAAATTTTATTTTTATACATCATGAATATTTACTTCAGTAAATATTTTATTTACCATGGTTAAAGGGTAAGTTGGTAAATAAGAGTAAAAAATAATATTATAATAATATTAAATTACACTTACACGTATCTTAACCCTAATGGATGTGGTATTTCCGACCAAGGTCATCCTTGGGTAAATTTTGGAATCCAATGGAGACACATGGGAGTGATAATGACACTTGATGTTAATTAATTTAAAGTAAAGACAAAAGTAACGTAGACATATATCATTTAGTAAAACTATTTTTATGGGGTAATATAAGTAATATCTTATAATATAAATATTAATTATAAAGGTAAAAATAATTAATAAATCATGGTACTTTATTTATCATTTTTAGACATCAAATAAATAAATTTATTCATGACACAATGATGATGTAATGATTACCACATTAATGAATGTTTTAAATAAATGGGATTATAAATATTAAAATCAATTTATTTTGAAATTTTTTCTGTCGTTAACTAATTTTATGAATTTTTAGGAATTTGTTTTTGAATTAATTAAGTATTTTAGAATTTATCATGTTTCTATGTTATTTTTAAAAATTCATGATATAACTAGTATAATAATTTACAAAAATGAGTTTTTATACTGATTAATATTTTATTAAATGATAAAATAGTCCCAAAAATCTATGATTCTAAAAAATGACATATATTATGTTAACAATGTCATTAATGATCCATTTTAGGTCTCTTGAAATTTTATATTAAATATATTAATCATTTAGTATGAATACATTAGAGGACATTGTAAAAGTTAAATAAGTAAACAATGTTTTAAATAACAAAATAATGTTAAAAATATTCAAAACCTATAAAATTATTATTAGATGATTTATTTACACAAATATGATCCTTGTATTTTAAATAAGTACGTTTTGGAACTTTTTAAACCGAAAATAATTTTATAATAAAATAATACTTTCAAACATTCCTGAAGATCCCCTCCTCCGTCGTATAAAAGGATATCACCTCTAACCCTTTACTCAAACCCTTAAAGGCATTGGATCATCAAAAATAAACTACAATAATCTCCCAACATCCTTCTCTTCCTCTTATAATCCTGTAAAGACCCGTAAAATTCAAGGGAAATTTTTTCTTAATTTTCTTTAGAATTTTACAAGAGCGCGGTTTCAGACGGCACCTGATTCCGAGGCCCGGAGTGCCCGGAATTAATTTCCGAAGTTTGGCTCGGGTACGTTCAGTGAACGAACGAGCGGGAATTCCTAACTTTTGATCCGGTGCTCGGAATTGAAATCTGAGGGCACCGATGAACTTGCAGCGCCGATATTCGCTTAAAGAGACCTTTTCGGGAGTTGCGTTTGTTGCGGGTTGAAAGTTAGTTTTTGGGAGATTTATAAAAAAGTTGAATAAAAACTGTAATTCTTTTTATTTTACTTTTTGTAGGTTAACTCCTCTCAAAGGAGGTTGGAAGTGGGACCCACACCCACATAACCTCCCTTGGGAGGATTAAGTGTGGTGGGGCCCACACGAACCCCCCCCCCACCTTTTCAACTCCCCACTCTCCCTCTTAATGGCTTGACAAGTTAACTTATATTTAATTATACAAATCATGTATATTAAATAAGTGAGTTAATTTTGGAGTTATCCATTTTGAATTTCAAACCTTTGAAATTCTTGTGGTTAAGTTATGAAATAATATAAGTTAAAGCTTATATTATTCTTTGAGTTTCTTTTACCCTTGGGAGGATTTCTTGAGAGCTTTGGAAGCTTTTCTTCTTCTTCTTCTTCAACTCAACGAAGAACGTGAAGAACGACGTTCTTCAACGAAGAACTTCTCCGCCGAAGAACACGATCCCTTCCGCGACGGTTCTCCGCGACGAACGCCTTCGACAACGACTCTTCCTCCGACGTCAAAGGAATCGACACCGATTTTCCACGACTCCGTCAACGTGCGACTATCGAGGTAAGGGTTCTTGAGTTCGTTGCTTTCTTTATATTTTGACTTTCCTCAAGACTTGACGAGGAACGCTCTTTTTCCGACGAAGAATGCCGCTCCGCTCGTCTTCGTCTTCGGTGTCAACGAGAGAGAACACCGCACCTTCCTCGGACAACCTTCGTCGGCGTACAAGGATTCGCCAACGACGTGCCTCTTCGGACGCGTCTCTTGGTCAACGGATTTGACGAACGACGACCGCGACGCCCGACTTCCGCGACGCCGTCTTCCGCGGATCGTAGACGATTCTTCGAATCTTAAAACCGAGGTAGGGGTTGTTGGTTCATTATTTCTTTATTCTTTTCCTTGAACGTGGATCTCGCATGTCTAACTTGATGCTTGATTGTTTAAGTTGCGTTATTAATTTAACGAGAGGGGGCCGGACCGCACGAACACGGCCGAACCCCCCCTCCAACGTTCATGTTTATTCATGCGGGTGGAAGCAAGTAGCGTGGTGCCGTCGCACCACGCGGATGATCGTACAATTAATTTACGTGGCGCCGTCGCGCCACGCCGAGGGAAAATCTTCAAGAACGCGACGCCGTCGCACCGCGTTGAAAAGAATCGAAGCACGGCGAAGGGGCGCGGTGCCGACGCACCGCGCCGGATGACGAACGCCGCGGCCGGTTCCGGGCCGCGGCGGGACGAGAAGACCGCGGCCGGTTCCGGGCCGCGGCGGGACGAGGAGACCGCGGCCGGTTCCGGGCCGCGGCGGAAGGGAAGACCGGCGGCCGGGCCGCCGGCGACGGGAGCCGAAGAACGGGACCGGAAATTCCGGTCCCGTTTGAGAAAACCGGCCGGCCAGCTGGCCGGCCGGATGTCTTAAAAACCGGGGGAATTAATCCCCCGGCCATCCTTTAAAACCCCCCTCTTAATGAGGGGGAGGCGGTTCTTGAGGGAAGGGGGCAGCCGCCCCCTTTGGTTCGGCGCCAGCAGGCCCCCCCACGTGAGGGGGGGGGGGGCGGTTTGAAGAAACCGGCGCGGCCTTGTGCCGCGCCACCTTGAAGAAACCGCGGGGGTTAGCCCCCGCGTGACCCACGTGCGGCGCTAAGCGCCGCCGCCGCCAGCGCGGCCCGCCGCCGCCGCCGCCGCGGCCCGCCGCCGCCGCCGCCGCGCCGCCCGCCGCCGCCGCCCGCCGCCGCCGTCCGCCGCCGTCCGCCGCCGCCGCCCGCCGCCGCCGTCCGCCGCCGTCCGCCGCCGCCGACCGCCGCCGCCGGCCGCCGCGCCACCCCGGGGGGGGGGGGGGGGTCGGGCCGGGTCGGCCCGGACCCGGACCCCCCCGTTTCGGACCAGTTTCGGTTTTTGGCTCATAACATGAGCCTCGGATCTCCGAATGACGAACCGTCTGCGGCAACGCGATCCTTGGATCGAGACGGTCGTTTCGGTATATCGCACTCAAGGTTTCGGGTTACTTTGAGTTCGGCCGGGTTGGTTCGTTCACGAAACCAACCGGGCCTTCGGAGCGGAAACGCTCATATCTTGAGCCACGAACGTCCGATTGACGCGCCGTCAGTCGCGTTGTGTTCCTCTTAGTGAATCGGATCTTTTGGCATACTCCGCCCGAGGTTTGGACGCAGGTGGAGTACGGTCGGGTTGGTTTTTCCTTAAAAACCAACCGGGCCCCGGAGACGAAAATGCCAATAACTCACAGACCGGGCGTCCGATTGACGCGCCGTCTGTTTCGTTGACTTCCTCTTGATGAGACGGAACTTTTGACATACTCCGCCCGAGTTTTGGATACAGTCGGAGTATGGCCGGGTTGGATTGTACCCGAAATCCAACCGGGCCCCTGGAACGGGAAAGCTGATATCTTTCAGACAGGACGTCCGCTTGACGAGCCGTCAGCGGCGTTGGTGGTTACGTTGAGTAACGGTCCCTTTGAGTATACCCTATGGGAGTTCGGGGTGCAGTTGAGATACGGCCGGGATTGGTTTCGCTCACGAAACCAACCGGGCCCCTGGGACGAAAAGGCTAATAACTCACAGACCGGGCGTCCGATCGACGCGCCGTCTGTTGCGTTGAGACCCCTGTGACGAGACGGGCCTTTGAGACACTTCTTCGCGGGACCTTGTGATACTTGGAGTATCGACCAGTAGCTCGTGGAGCGGACCCGTGGTACTTGACAGTGGTGGTGCGCTTGGATGCAGCAGCAGACCCTTGGCGGTGGAGAGCTTAGTTGTAGCGGCGGACCCGCGATACTCTACGGAGTGTGTGCGCTTGGTTGTAGCGACAGACCTGCGACGGTGGAGACGAGCGTGCAGAGTACGGAGACCGTGTAGCCGGCTGAGACCTGACGACTGCTTGACCGACTCGACTTGGAGTGAGTCGACTAGCCCAGTGGACGGAGCGCCCGGTATTTGGCGGCAGACCCACGGCGGACGGAGCGCCTGGTAGTTGGCAGCAGACCCGCGGTACTCGACGGGAGGAGTACCTCAGCAGGCTATCTGGGTAGCGCCCGGTATTTGGCGACAGACCCTCAGCGGACGGAGCGCCCGGTAGTTGGCCGCAAACCCGCAGTACTCGACAGGAGGAGTACCTCAGCAGTCATAGGTTAGTGAGCAGTACCTCGGAGTCGTGATAGGACTACTACACACTTCAGAGACGGGGCTCTTCAGCAGTTACGGTTTCGATAATGAAAATCCTGGTTTGAGCTGAGACTTTGACCTTGTGTTAACCTCATGATTGAGATGGGTCACTTGATAACTTAGGTATATGTATGGGCATATACCTGGGTAGTGGTTATCCGTTGATCTCATGATTCTTGTGTTTCCTCATGACTGAGATGGGTTACTTGATAACTTAGGTATATGTATGGGCATATACCTAAGTAGAGTTTATCTGTTGTGATCTTCTTGTGTTTATCCTTGGTTGGTTTTAGAGAGACCTTGAGGGTCTCGGGGTCCCTACTGAGTATCGTTATACTCACCCCTGCACGGGCTATGCCCGCACCTCGTTGTGTTGGTTGCAGACGACGGACAGTGCTGGCAGAGGCCGAGTGTTCGAGGACTGGACGGTACCTGGAGGTGGACTATACGACGAGGCAGTACCCAGAGGCAGACCACGGGGCGGGACATACTCGGAGCAGACGACGGGACCCGAGGAGCAGAGGAGCGATCTGTACCCACCCTTCAGGTGGGATTTCCAGTGGACATCTCAGCGTAGCAGCTTTACTTTTCAGTCGCTGTTTTCCCTTTCGAGTTGTACTTTACAGTTGGGCTTGTATTTCCGGCCCCTTTTTGCTTTTCAGCTCTTCTTTTTGTACTTAGTGTTTTACTTCCGCTTGTACTCTGTGGTGCTTGTTTTCTTTATAAAGGCAATGCCTTCCCAGTTATCGGGATTTTACGCCTTTGGTGCTAGTCGCCAACCCCTGGCCTATGGAAGGCGGGCTTGGGGTAGTCACGGCACGGGCCCCGAGGACGGGTCGTGACAAATTGGTATCAAAGGAGTTCGGTTCTACCGCAGAACTTATAACTCTGATGTCTCTTTCTGTGAAGCAATAGTGTTGAGAGTACCGAGTGTGGTTTTCAGTTCAGGGAGTCCAGTGTTGGTGCGGGCGGCCGACGTATCCATACACCAGGACCCTGACAACTGATTTCCGACTTTGTGCACGAAAACACTGATTGCGTGTGTGTTTTCAAAGGTTTTTTCCCCTTAAAACAGCTCAAACTAGGTCAGCTCACCAGGTATAATCGTTTGATCGTGTTACGTTGTTTCTTTCATGATGGCCCACCGAGCAGCGAGACTCCAGTGCAGGGCCCTTTTTCAGTGTTGGCACCTTCGGGTGGTGTACCAGCAGCACCACCACCCGTTAGGCAGCAGATGCCACTAGCTGACGGTGCACGCTAGCAGAGCGCGATGCACGAGTTCCAGCAGTAGAGGCCTCTGAGGATACGAGGCGAGACAGATTTCCCAGGCAGCAGTGGACTGGATGGAGACGAATGCTAGAGTTCTACGCCTAGCTTGGATACTAGTAGAGCGGATGATGATCTTAGCTCCAGGTGTTTCCAGATAGTGACCATGAGGTTGGTCCTTATAGTAACGAGGCTTCGGTACGCGAACCGAAACCTGGATTAGTACCTACGGGTAGAGCGCCAGCTATGTCACTACCTGTTGGTCAGCAGACACTACCGGCGGTACCGGTAGCAGAGACTCGGGCGTGTAAAATGTTTCAGGAGGAGGAAGTGCTAAGGACAGATGAATCTGCAGGGTAGCAGACGTGGAAGCAGAGCTTGGAGAGCAGCATGTGGTGGTGTACATTTCGACATGTTACGACCACCCGACTTAGTAGTCCCCGCCAGGCTCAGGGAGCAGGAGGGCTGGGGAGGAGAATAGCTGCATTGCGGTCAAGGAGTGTGACCCAGGAGCTCTAAGAATGATTCGGGGTACGAATTATGTCTACTACGAGCTGCCATATCTATAGACATAGGAACCAATCATTCTACCCTTCCACGAATCATGTCCCAGACCTAGAGGTTCCGGGTAAGCCGTAGACTTGACCCTCACGTCTGGAGATACCTTTGGGAGGAGACTCGATAATCACGCTTACGCCGACGGTGTGATTTGACCTCGAGGCGAGAGTTTCGGTTGGAATCTCTTGGTGGCAGCGTATAGGCCTTACGACGTTGATCTGGGTATGGTTTTGATTCCCAAATCATACCCCGGTTGACTGTTTTAGGCAAACGTCGGAATGGGTGTTCCTTGGTCGGCGAAAAGGAAACCCTGGGCAGCTCATGTTAAACTCAGACATAAGAGGGTGTGACCGATCACTCTTGAGTTGGTCAACCCTACCCCTGTGGCAGCAGGAGTTTGAGTTCAGTTCTAACCTAAAAAGGGAAACCTCTTGAGTTCGAGGGTGACGAACACGTTCTTATACGGTCTCAACCCGATGAGGTTTCGGAGATGTGGCCGAGGCGGCATGTTATCTCCGAAGTTCGATGGACCCTTTTGATCTTCAGCAGGGTAGGCGAGGAGGTTTACCGCTTAACCCTACCACCTCAGTCGCACCGGGTGCATAGTGTCCACCACGTGTCTCAGCTGTGGAGATACGTGTATGTTTCTTCGCACGTCATCGACCCCGGGGAGTTGGACGTCGATGACAGGGCGATAAGCACAGAGATTCTAGTAGAGATTGAGGATCGACAAGAGTAGGTTCTACGTGAACGGTTGCTTCCTCTGGGGTGCTTCTCGGGTAGCACAAGATCTTCAGGTGAGCATATGGGAGCGTAAAGCTCAGTTGCGTGCTCAGTACTACTTTGTTTCCCTTAAGTGTGAGTTGAAGCTTTACGGGGACGTAAAGCCCTGAGGTGGGAGTAATGTAAAGACCCGTAAAATTCAAGGGAAATTTTTTCTTAATTTTCTTTAGAATTTTACAAGAGCGCGGTTTCAGACGGCACCTGATTCCGAGGCCCGGAGTGCCCGGAATTAATTTCCGAAGTTTGGCTCGGGTATGTTCAGTGAACGAACGAGCGGGAATTCCTAACTTTTGATCCGGTGCTCGGAATTGAAATCCGAGGGCACCGATGAACTCGCAGCGCCGATATTCGCTTAAAGAGACCTTTTCGGGAGTTGCGTTTGTTGCGGGTTGAAAGTTAGTTTTTGGGAGATTTATAAAAAAGTTGAATAAAAAGTGTAATTCTTTTTATTTTACTTTTTGTAGGTTAACTCCTCTCAAAGGAGGTTGGAAGTGGGACCCACACCCACATAACCTCCCTTGGGAGGATTAAGTGTGGTGGGGCCCACACGAACCCCCCCCCCCACCTTTTCAACTCCCCACTCTCCCTCTTAATGGCTTGACAAGTTAACTTATATTTAATTATACAAATCATGTATATTAAATAAGTGAGTTAATTTTGGAGTTATCCATTTTGAATTTCAAACCTTTGAAATTCTTGTGGTTAAGTTATGAAATAATATAAGTTAAAGCTTATATTATTCTTTGAGTTTCTTTTACCCTTGGGAGGATTTCTTGAGAGCTTTGGAAGCTTTTCTTCTTCTTCTTCTTTAACTCAACGAAGAACGCGAAGAACGACGTTCTTCAACGAAGAACTTCTCCGCCGAAGAACACGATCCCTTCCGCGACGGTTCTCCGCGACGAACGCCTTCGACAACGACTCTTCCTCCGACGTCAAAGGAATCGACACCGATTTTCCACGACTCCGTCAACGTGCGACTATCGAGGTAAGGGTTCTTGAGTTCGTTGCTTTCTTTATATTTTGACTTTCCTCAAGACTTGACGAGGAACGCTCTTTTTCCGACGAAGAACGCCGCTCCGCTCGTCTTCGTCTTCGGTGTCAACGAGAGAGAACACCGCACCTTCCTCGGACAACCTTCGTCGGCGTACAAGGATTCGCCAACGACGTGCCTCTTCGGACGCGTCTCTTCGTCAACGGATTTGACGAACGACGACCGCGACGCCCGACTTCCGCGACGCCGTCTTCCGCGGATCGTAGACGATTCTTCGAATCTTAAAACCGAGGTAGGGGTTGTTGGTTCATTATTTCTTTATTCTTTTCCTTGAACGTGGATCTCGCATGTCTAACTTGATGCTTGATTGTTTAAGTTGCGTTATTAATTTAACGAGAGGGGGCCGGACCGCACGAACACGGCCGAACCCCCCCTCCAACGTTCATGTTTATTCATGCGGGTGGAAGCAAGTAGCGTGGTGCCGTCGCACCACGCGGATGATCGTACAATTAATTTACGTGGCGCCGTCGCGCCACGCCGAGGGAAAATCTTCAAGAACGCGACGCCGTCGCACCGCGTTGAAAAGAATCGAAGCACGGCGAAGGGGCGCGGTGCCGACGCACCGCGCCGGATGACGAACGCCGCGGCCGGTTCCGGGCCGCGGCGGGACGAGAAGACCGCGGCCTGTTCCGGGCCGCGGCGGGACGAGGAGACCGCGGCCGGTTCCGGGCCGCGGCGGAAGGGAAGACCGGCGGCCGGGCCGCCGGCGACGGGAGCCGAAGAACGGGACCGGAAATTCCGGTCCCGTTTGAGAAAACCGGCCGGCCAGCTGGCCGGCCGGATGTCTTAAAAACCGGGGGAATTAATCCCCCGGCCATCCTTTAAAACCCCCCTCTTAATGAGGGGGAGGCGGTTCTTGAGGGAAGGGGGCAGCCGCCCCCTTTGGTTCGGCGCCAGCAGGCCCCCCCACGTGAGGGGGGGGGGGGGGGGCGGTTTGAAGAAACCGGCGCGGCCTTGTGCCGCGCCACCTTGAAGAAACCGCGGGGCTTAGCCCCCGCGTGACCCACGTGCGGCGCTAAGCGCCGCCGCCGCGGCCCGCCGCCGCCGCCACCGCGGCCCGCCGCCGCCGCCGCCGCGCCGCCCGCCGCCGCCGCCCGCCGCCGCCGTCCGCCGCCGGCCGCCGCGCCACCCCGGGGGGGGTCGGGCCGGGTCGGCCCGGACCCGGACCCCCCCGTTTCGGACCAGTTTCGGTTTTTGGCTCATAACTTGAGCCTCGGATCTCCGAATGACGAACCGTCTGCGGCAACGCGATCCTTGGATCGAGACGGTCGTTTCGGTATATCGCACTCAAGGTTTCGGGTTACTTTGAGTTCGGCCGGGTTGGTTCGTTCACGAAACCAACCTGGCCTACGGAGCGGAAACGCTCATATCTTGAGCCACGAACGTCCGATTGACGCGCCGTCAGTCGCGTTGTGTTCCTCTTAGTGAATCGGATCTTTTGGCATACTCCGCCCGAGGTTTGGACGCAGGTGGAGTACGGTCGGGTTGGTTTTTCCTTAAAAACCAACCGGGCCCCGGAGACGAAAATGCCAATAACTCACAGACCGGGCGTCCGATTGACGCGCCGTCTGTTTCGTTGACTTCCTCTTGATGAGACGGAACTTTTGACATACTCCGCCCGAGTTTTGGATACAGTCGGAGTATGGCCGGGTTGGATTGTACCCGAAATCCAACCGGGCCCCTGGAACGGGAAAGCTGATATCTTTCAGACAGGACGTCCGCTTGACGAGCCGTCAGCGGCGTTGGTGGTTACGTTGAGTAACGGTCCCTTTGAGTATACCCTATGGGAGTTCGGGGTGCAGTTGAGATACAGCCGGGATTGGTTTCGCTCACGAAACCAACCGGGCCCCTGGGACGAAAAGGCTAATAACTCACAGACCGGGCGTCCGATCGATGCGCCGTCTGTTGCGTTGAGACCCCTGTGACGAGACGGGCCTTTGAGACACTTCTTCGCGGGACCTTGTGATACTTGGAGTATCGACCAGTAGCTCGTGGAGCGGACCCGTGGTACTTGACAGTGGTGGTGCGCTTGGATGCAGCAGCAGACCCTTGGCGATGGAGAGCTTAGTTGTAGCGGCGGACCCGCGATACTCTACGGAGTGTGTGCGCTTGGTTGTAGCGACAGACCTGCGACGGTGGAGACGAGCGTGCAGAGTACGGAGACCGTGTAGCCGGCTGAGACCTGACGACTGCTTGACCGACTCGACTTGGAGTGAGTCGACTAGCCCAGTGGACGGAGCGCCCGGTATTTGGCGGAAGACCCACGGCGGACGGAGCGCCTGGTAGTTGGCAGCAGACCCGCGGTACTCGACGGGAGGAGTACCTCAGCAGGCTATCTGGGTAGCGCTCGGTATTTGGCGACAGACCCTCAGCGGACGGAGCGCCCGGTAGTTGGCCGCAAACCCGCAGTACTCGACAGGAGGAGTACCTCAGCAGTCATAGGTTAGTGAGCAGTACCTCGGAGTCGTGATAGGACTACTACACACTTCAGAGACGGGGCTCTTCAGCAGTTACGGTTTCGATAATGAAAATCCTGGTTTGAGCTGAGACTTTGACCTTGTGTTAACCTCATGATTGAGATGGGTCACTTGATAACTTAGGTATATGTATGGGCATATACCTGGGTAGTGGTTATCCGTTGATCTCATGATTCTTGTGTTTCCTCATGACTGAGATGGGTTACTTGATAACTTAGGTATATGTATGGGCATATACCTAAGTAGAGTTTATCTGTTGTGATCTTCTTGTGTTTATCCTTGGTTGGTTTTAGAGAGACCTTGAGGGTCTCGGGGTCCCTACTGAGTATCGTTATACTCACTCTGCACGGGCTATGCCCGCACCTCGTTGTGTTGGTTGCAGACGACAGACAGTGCTGGCAGAGGCCGAGTGTTCGAGGACTGGACGGTACCTGGAGGTGGACTATACGACGAGGCAGTACCTAGAGGCAGACCACGGGGCGGGACATACTCGGAGCAGACGACGGGACCCGAGGAGCAGAGGAGCGATCTGTACCCACCCTTCAGGTGGGATTTCCAGTGGACATCTCAGCGTAGCAGCTTTACTTTTCAGTCGCTGTTTTCCCTTTCGAGTTGTACTTTACAGTTGGGCTTGTATTTCCGGCCCCTTTTTGCTTTTCAGCTCTTCTTTTTGTACTTAGTGTTTTACTTCCGCTTGTACTCTGTGGTGCTTGTTTTCTTTATAAAGGCAATGCCTTCCCAGTTATCGGGATTTTACGCCTTCGGTGCTAGTCGCCAACCCCTGGCCTATGGAAGGCGGGCTTGGGGTAGTCACGGCACGGGCCCCGAGGACGGGTCGTGACAAATCCTTACAATGGAAGGAAGTAAATTCAATAAGGTTTTTTGGTTCAAACCAAATGGGACTTCCTAAATTTAAAAGTAATGCCTTCTCTCGTGTTCTTTTCTTTTATTTTCCTTCTACAACCCCTAAAATCTATTTATTCCATCCATTTATAAAAACAATGGTATATTAAATATAATAGGTTGTTTTATAATAAGTATTCGAACTACACTCTCATGCACCTCCATCTAATGGATACAAACATAACGTTTTTGTAGACGGCAAACTACTACCTCACGAAACGATGATTATTAAATACTCTCATAACACCTATCACAGTGGCCATTATGAGGGAACTGTAATTATATATGATATATATTTTATTTTATTTTAACTATATTCTTATATAATTCTCATTTAGGACATTCCTTTATGCTTTTCATGTTGTATAAATACAATAATTGCTTTTGAGGAAGTGCGGACTATCTCACCCTCAATGTTATATGACTCATTCATACCATACAAGGAATATATAAATTGTGGGGTTAATAAAATTATGTAATGGATATAAAATATTATATTATACTATAATTAAAATTACCTATGTGTAATTATGTTTTAATTTCTTTAAAAATGATAAATGAAATGAAAGTGGCTTTCTTACTTAAGTACGACTTACTGTCTCCACGAACGGTGCATTTCATTTCTTATATACAAATGTTATGGACAATTATAAATACATATATACTTTATATACATGATATATATGATATCTAAATAATTATTATAAATCTGGAGATAATTTCCTTTTGACTACATGGACATATTGTAATTATAACAATTTCATTTTTAACTCAAATTCCGAACATCGACAAAATGTCTGATATGAACTCAAATAATTGACTAACTGATATTGCAATATAATAAGTGATATTAAAGGAAAAATAAACATTAAAAATTTAATTCTATAATTAGAAATTAAATTATTTTTATTATTTGGAAATAACAAGGAACATATGAGTCATTTCGGACACGAGGTAAGGGGAATTCATAACCAAATTTACATTCCTTGGGTTAAACTTATACTTATTAATTATGTCAGTCATTGAATATTTGTGAATGAACTCTTGATTTTTTACACATAATATCCACTTATATTGGGTTTATTTATGTTTGTCACACATATTCATTTAATTGATTTATCCTTAATGTAATGATATGTTCTTTGTATGGGAACCTTTTACCCGCCTCTTTTAGTCAAAGACATATTTTTTGTTATGTCTTTTAATATCTGTTTTCTTATGTTGGGATATGTTCTTATATATCCTTATTGATTTAAATTTTATGTCCAAGTGATGAGATACCAATTTTTTTCTTACCTACTCATTTTCTATATTTTAAGGTGACGTCATTAGTTTGCTGAATTTTCACAAGGGACTTCGCCTCAATCTCCTTTCATTGAGGCATATTTCCATTTACATGGTACTTTATTTTATATTGTGTATAAAATGATTTTAATTTTAATTTAAATTAAAAGGGTATATTTTTTCTACAAATACTTTTCCTAAATTAAAAAGATAATGTTTTTTAACATACACAGTGACAATGACCTTTCCTCCACCATAAGAATTATTTGATATTTGGATTCCTTTATAAGCCGTAATGTTTTTAAAAGGAAAAAAAACCACATACACTCTTACATATTTTGGATATTTAAATTTTTTTTTGATAATGGATTGATTATTAAAATATATTCAAATGTTATATTGTTATTGTAATATGTAATATTTATCTTTTATTTATGTTTGTTTTATGTATTGTGAATATGTTTTGGTTCTCAGGTATTTTTTACATATACGGGTGGTTCCATGATAAAACTAGAGCGGGTGAGCCTATGATAACTCTCAAATGCATTGGATAACATGAAAGAGGTAAACATTAATTCTTCTCCTAAGATATTTATGCAATATACTGTGATGGGTATTCTAAATGTAACACCCAACATTACTGTGAAAGCTAAAATGTATGTATGTTATGGATTCTATAAGACACCTTTATGATTTATGATTTATAAGAGTTATTTATAAATCATATAATTTCATGAGGTTTTTTAAATAAATTATTTTTTTATGTACTAATAGGATGTTGTTTTCTTTCTTTAAATTATAACCCTTATATAGATTTTTATGCTCATCCAATGTTTTTGAAATGATTTTCATAGGGTATAATGAAGGATAAGACAAAGAAAAAATTCAAGAAGATTTATATCAAGAAATGAACTCTTGTTTTATTTAAGGAGGTTTATTATTGTGAAATTTTTTGGATAGAGTTGAAGTGTCTACTTTTTAATTTTGTAAATGAAATATAATATTTATGACCTAATTCTCTATGACTATAATCCTAAAAAGATCCTCAATGTGAATTATTAACTTAATTCAAGATTATGTAATATTTATAGATGGATCCTAATACTAAATATTAATATTCATTTCTAGATGAAGTATGTGATTTGTAAATTGATCATTATACAACCCAAGGATGGGATTATTCTTTTGAAATATAATTAAATATAATGTGTATATTATCACTTGTTCTCTATCTTGATATAAATAACTCTATCAACATTAGGAAAATAATTTTGAGAAAAATATGTTATCCTGTTATATTTATTTCATAGGGATAAAAATACTATCAACTCATCACAAAATTATGTATTTTTTCAAGTTATATATATAATTAATGTGCTCTTTATCACATTGTTTTAGTAATTGGGAGTTATAGGTGTCTTTCATATATATATTTTTACATCCCTCTATTAATCTCATTTTTGGCAACCTAATTATTTTTATTTGGGATGACCTTAATATATAACATTCTATAAATATATATGATGTTCTATTAAAACATTATATTTTTTCATTGAAAAATAATTATTTACAATACTCTACGTAAGAAGAAAAACTTAATGTTGAGAGGACTCAATTTATTAATTGGGATAGAAAGTAACAACCGGAGATTTCATTATTTTTTTGGAATATATTTATATTAATTTGATATATTGTATTAAATGAAGAATAATTTTTCTATTTAATTTTATGAAATTCCAATTTTGTCACTCATTATAAGAAATTCAAGGTTTATGTTGTGTTACAAGAAACACCGATTTTAGCTTCCATTACAAACCACACAATGTTTTAATGAAACACAATATTCTTTTTAAATATTATTATTTAATATTATAGTTATCATCTATCCTTTGGAATTATGAGAATAGATAATATAAACTAAATTATTAAAACATATGGTTTAAGCAAATATAACGTGAATACATTTTTTTATAAAATAAAAATGAACAAAACAACCAATTTAAATTACTATAAATACTTTTATAAAATAATTTTTTATATGGTTTCAAAAACGAGTCATCATAATAATTTAAATAAATACAATTTTTCTAATTCTTCTAATTAAATTTATAAATTATATATTAATTTTTTTTTCAAATTATAATATATTTTTTCTATGTATGAGATAAGAATAAATCCTATTTACATATAAAACATGTATTTTTTTTAGAAAAAAATTATTTTCATGATTTTATCACATATGTTAAAGAAAATTTCCACAAAATTAATATACATTATTTGAAAAAATAAATAAATAATTTTAAATATACATTCAATAATTAAAATAAATTTATTTTCTGAAAAATTTCTTAAAATATAACATTTTTAGTGAATGTTTAAAATTCCTATTTTACACTTCTGAAATTTCATTTATATTATTCAATTAAAAACATTAAATTATTTTTAGAAATTAATTTAAAAGTTAATTTATTTAATGTATAATTTAATTTTAAAATATATTTCATTGGAAAAAATTGAATATCAATGTTTTATGTTATATAATTTTATACTTATGATAATATAATCTTTTGAAAATTGCTTCTTCTTCGGTTTGGTGTTTATTATTTTAAATTAAATTTCCCAATTCTAGGAATTGAATTTATAAATATTTAATAAATATTTGGAATATTAATATGATATATTATTTTATAAGTTTATATTATTTCCTTACAATTTTGAAACGTAAAATAAG
Source organism: Viscum album (assembly GCA_963277665.1). Lineage (NCBI taxonomy): Eukaryota > Viridiplantae > Streptophyta > Magnoliopsida > Santalales > Viscaceae > Viscum > Viscum album. Next base: position 427,858,756 of record OY728134.1, read on the forward strand.
AATACACTAATTTTCGTAGTTATGGAGAAAATGGGCTTATCATGGGCTAATCCTTAAATATAAGGGATGAAATGACATATAATCGTAAAAAAGCACCCATTCTATGAACATATTTCAAAAATGTATTTTCTAGTCTCGATGATGGCCAATTTTGGATCACTATGGAATGATAAAACTGTGGATACACCTTCTACATTGGGAATTATTGATGTGTGTCCCCCCACAAAATTATAAAAGGGGAGATACTCTTATATCATATTCACACATCCAAACCCCTTATTTCATCCAATACCTACCAGAATAAATTCCTCAATCCCATAGTTAGGAACATTTGGAGATTTTTTTATGGTTATTCACTTATATGATGGAATTATGTACAAAAGGAATATAGTTACCCATAAAACATGTATTATCCTTAACAATGAATTTTTTTAATTCTTTATATACCCCTTAAAATATTATTCATCCATACTAATAAAATAACCCATATATATAATATATACAAGGATTTCATTATATTAGTCACATTAACAACAATCATTTCATCATCCCTCAAATGGAAAATGAAAATATTAGCTCTATGTATGGTGGGCAACAACCTCATGAACCAACATAGTTCGTTTTCCATATTTAATGTTCACAAATTTGTAGAATGATTGATTTAATGTATTATTATGATATTTTTGAAATTATTTTAACATTTTATTTATTATTTAACAAATTTATTTTTAAATATTCATTCTTTGATAAATATAATAATGTTTCTCATGTTAATAGTAGACTACCGCCTCGTGAAATGATGTTATTCAATCATCATCATAAAATAACATGAAAGATTATAGTTATTAAATTAAGGAATAAATGTTATATTTATGAATAAAAAATACATATGAATGTGTTAAATCACATCTAAACTATTACCTTCCAACTGATTAGATCATGATAGTGATACTCAACTATATGGAACACTACCTCCTCGTGAATCGACATCAGGTGTTTTTCATTTACATTTTACATGGATGGAAGTGAGGAATGGATAAAGAAATTTATAGGATATATCTATATATATATGATATATTTATAATACATATGGCATAATAAGGATTTTGGAAGGGTGATATATTATTTACCTCCCTTATTCTCTTTCTATTGAGGAAATGAAAAAATGATCATGCGTACATACGACTTACCATATGAATAAATGGTTTAATTCAGATTATATCTATAAATGTAATGGATTAGAATAAATAAATAGTTAATTTATATGAAATATTTTTATATCATGATTAAAATTATAAAAAATATGGACCCATAATCATAGTAAAAGTACTAAATTTTCAAACCAGAATATATGTAAAAATACAAAGTTGTTATTACCTGAAATGTGTTTTTAACATGGAATTCCTAACATAATGGTTTTAAAAAGAAAATTTAAAAATATTATATGGTATTAAATATATTATTATGTTTATTTAAAAGAATAATAATAAGCCTATATTTATTATACAAGAAATTTGAATGTGTGTGAATGATGCCAATACTTATGGATATGGATTTCATTTACACTTTAGACTTATTTCAGACCAACCCATACTCACCAAATTTTAATTTTATGTGCTGTATATAAGAAATATTTATTTATTTTAATGATCTCTTCCATTAAATAATGGTTATTAAAATATAATCACTGTAATCTTTCTTTCAGGGGGATTTCGAATAATTTTTTTACAAATTTGACAGGTTTTATTTTAACATCTCATCATTAATCACGATTGTGTATGTTGATGTTTGTATTAGGGAGAATTCATTTATATATATATGTTAAATTATAAAAATATTAATTTATAGATATATTCATTAACCTTTCATGTACTATTATCATTTCTACATATATTGGTATTTAATATTTTTGATAAAATTGTGTTTTGATATTCTAAATTTATTTATCCCCTCAGTCAAACGTTTTAGTTTCCTTCCAAAAAAATATTTTCTAGAAATATGTTTAAATTATAAAAATAATTTATAAATGATATTTTTTTTACTATTTTTTACATTTAAATTTTTTTTAAAAGAAATATTTATGTCTTTTTCTAAATCAAGGTCATTTTCTAATATAATAATAATGTAAAAATAATATTTGTTTTAACTTTTATAGAATAAATGGAATTAACCACATTCATAACAACTAAATTTTTTAAAATTTATTTTGTAAGTGTGGAATTTATATTTCAAGGAAAATTATTTTGAAATATTTTTTTAATTTAAATAATTTTTTATGTGGAACAGATATTTTCCTCCTAAATTAATTTTAAAATAATATCAATGATTATTTTAAAATAAATGGATATTGAAAAAGATTGATGTTTTCAAAATCAGTTTTAAAATTGAAAATATATTATCCTAAAGGATTTTTTAAATGATATTTCATGCTAATTTTCAATGAACTATATTTCCAAATTTATTTATGTTTTAAATATTTTTTTTTAATTTTAAAGGATTTTTTTTCTCAAGAAGTTTTCAATATGATATTTCAAAATAAGTTTCAATATAATATGAAATAATTTGATGTTAATTATACATTAATAGGACTGTGATAAATGGAATCCATTATTATTATTTATCTAAATGGTTTATTTTAATGATAATAGGGTTTTTGTGAAACCTATTAATTTTCTATCGGTTATGATATAATGAAATGACAAATTGATTGTGAAACCCATTTTATTTATATTGGTTCATATTCAATGAAATTTTAATGAAACTTATTTCATTTCCAGTGAATGTATTGAAATATTTATGAAAAATATATCTTTTCATGAGTTTTTTATGGTAAATGATTTTTGACCATAGGGTAAACATGCATTTAATTTTAAATTTTTAATGGGTGGGATATATATATCTATCCAATTCACAGGGAAATGATTTATATATCATTATATATATAAGAATTTTCTAGGGATTAAGCCCTATTATGTTAAGGAATTTACCACTATAATGGTCTAGTGAGTAATCTTGACTACTATGATAGGATTAGGAGTGATACCATTAAACTATGATATTATTTTATATGAGCTTATTCCATTATGGAAAGTAATATTAATGTTTCTGTGTCTGTCAAAATTATTTCTCTTACAACACAGTTATGCCCTCACGGATAATAATCATTTATTTCTTTATGATTTAAGAAATATGAAATGACAATATTTATTTCATGACCCATGATTATGATCTTTTATATTCAGGGTATGGTAATAAAATATTTTTGACATGTTCTCGTACCATTTTAATCATGTTGTATTTATATATTTTTCCTGATAACCCTTATTGAGCATTAGAGCCCACCCAGGCTCATTTTCATTTCTTAGGTTATGAATAATTGATTTAACTATGGTATAATTATAAATAGTATAAAAGGTGGAGAAAATTATTCGATATTTTAATGAATATTCCCAAATTAAGGATATTGTGTTTCTAGTCTCAAAATACTCTAAATTATTATGGTCCTCTAGTATGTAATTTTTTAATTATAGAATATTCATCTAAAAGATAAAATATTTACATAGAAAATATAGGGCATCATACTAGTTCAACATAAGTGGGGGAAACAAGATGATTGTTTTTAGACAATACACCACCTATTTGGGAATTTTATTGAAAACCGATGTTTCTCTAAATGTATTCAATTGTTTCTACCTATTTGCATCAAGACTTCAATCATGTCGGTGGTCATAGATCATGTTGACCATGTCAACCTCACTACTAGTGGCCATAATCCTTAATTTTAGTTAATAAATAGAAGCATATATATAATATTTTAGTCTCCCCACGTTAAACCATGATACAATATTCATTATTCAGATCTTGAAAACCCATAAATCATACACAATCATCAAACAAAACAATTGAACCATCAATTGATAACATAAAAAATTATATCTATACATTGCATCAAAAAACAGTCATTTAATGATCGAATACTAAGAAGCCATTGAACTATTCCGCCATGAAATACTTGAGAGGAATCTTGTAATGAAATAGTGAATAAAATCACAAATAAAAAAATTTAATGGACCTTATATCTATTTCATGTTATGATCAATTATTTTCATTTATAATGGATAAATATATATTATCAAATAATATAAATTACAATCCAATGAAGATAATCAATATTCCGAAAGCCTAAATGACCCCCCAATCAGTCTTTTGGTGGATGTTATTCACATTCATCCTGGATTAAATAATGGAAAAAGTGTATATTTGAACAATTTCCTAAATAGAGATTGGAGAATTAATTGAAATATAATTATGTTGTTCTATCGTTAATTGTTAGATCCCTAACAACATTATTATAACACTCCAAGATATACCAATTCATTCCTTGTTTATGTTGACATCCTCGAAACTCTGCTCCATCAACTCCTAAATACTAGGGTTATTTTGATAACTCTAGGGATTTGGAATAAAAATTTTAATTATAAATTATATTAGGTCATTAACTCAAAACAAAATGAGATAAATTATATATATTTATTTATTTTTTCACCAATGGATACACATTATCAAAACACAAGCCACAGAAAAATGTTACTTCACACCAAGGGTAACACTAGAATTCTAAAATCAGCAGTATTTTCTAAAATCCAATTTCAAATGATGTTCATGAGTTAATTCACTTGTTCATAAAAACTATGCGCACAATTAATATTATATTTACTAGTTTTATTATAAAAATTCTATTATTGACTAGCCAAGAAATCTCATAATTTCATAGATTATAACTCTTTGAGTATTAATATATAAATATATATAATCTGAAGCTTTAAATTGAAATAGTATATACATTACATTCTACCCACATTTGTGTTTTACATCTAGAAACGTGAAAACCATATAATAAATATGACTCTACTAGGCTTTCATATTGGTCTCCAACTCCTAGGTCTGGATTAAAGATCTTGTTGATTTTATAATACATGAAATAATGGAACCATTCTACCAAGAATTATTCTCTCCATCGAATCTTCTATCTCTACCATGTACTTAGCGAAGGAATATCTATCCTCGAGGTCTAGATCACCCAAATCACTAAGCTTCAAGGGGTCAGGCACATACCTTATTAGTTGTGACACAAGGATAAAATTTCATACCTATAATAAATTTTTAACTATAGTTATTGCCCCTTCCTCGCCAACTCTACACAGTATATAGACATTTCCAAATAACATTATATATAACTTGTTTTTCTATCCAATTCTGTGTTATTCACATCTCAATGAAATATTTTGGATGATTTTCCTATACATGAAATAAAAATTCTTTCATCATGGGGTTTTAAATGAATTCATAGGGAACTATGTTGTATTCATTCGCTCATCGATGATTTTCACCATCTTTTTTGTCACTTTCACTAACATTGTGACTATATGTGATGACTCACCAAGATTATTAAAACATTTTATTTACTTAAAGGGTCTTTTATACAATACCTATAGTGATCCCATAACATCAGAAGAATGTTAGTAGTTATTTAAAAAAATTTATACCAATGGTGGGAAACCCTTAAAGGTATGGACATTATCCTTCATACATGCATGCATCATGTTCTCCAGAACCTGAATGGTACACTCATTCTAACCTCTAGTATGAGGGTGAAACACTATGGTTAAATGAAACTATATAACTACGTATTTATATGACCATATCCATAATCATTACCTGAATTTAGCATCACATTCTTAAATGATCATCAATGAAACATTATTGATCCAAATTATCTATTACATAAAAAGGACTCCCAATATCATTATTGAACACTTCACCTGAATGGAATGGAAGTGGGAGGAAATAATGATCATTATATATTCTCCTAGATAAAATATTTTTCTGTAGATGATCATGAAACCCCATCATTATTTCCATGGATATCCCATCCTTGTTATAATCTAGCACCTTAGTGGGTTGAGGTAATCTTACCAGAACCTCGTTCTTAGCCTCCCCCTTATGAAAAGTGACATATTGGGAGATAGTATTTGCAACATATTTATTTATAAAATCATATCAAAACTAATGTCAATGTCCCTGGTATAACTTTTCTAGGACTTTATATACCACTAAGGGTGAATTAAGAAACTCATTGGTCATCTCCTCTCACAATGGCATTGGAACTATTGTTCATAATCTAAAAAAATGGTGTTCTACACACCATCATTCGTCACATTTTATGCACATCCATTTTATATCTTAGTATGCTAGGAATCACTATTAGTGTCTCTATGATTACCCTCTCAGTAGTTTTTTATAATTTTTAGGGAATCAAGAATTGATTGGAGTTATGATGCACTATCCTTGTCCATGATAGGAAACTGTAATGAGGATAACTAATGTGAGGACTCAATTATCATCTTCATCCATGGCCTAATTCTAGTATTATATATAATCTCAATGTCATAATATAGAAGGATATCTATCCATTAAATATTTCTCAATATTTTTCCTTCTATAAGAAGATTTACGTGAGAATTGTGTGGTCATAATTGACACCAAATAGATCACCCATTAGGTAGTGCTGGAACAAAAAATGTGCAAACACCACCACTACATACCACAGATCATGGGACTATTATTTCTGGTCATGTGTTCTAAACTATAGGGAACCCTAAGAAATATCTTCTAATATATTCCTCATGAAATAATCAATTCTAGTCCTATAGTAATTATAGAAAACTATATACTCAACACCATCCTATATCATCTTCATGATTGTAGGTCATATCCATCAGTGCTAAAACACTTGAAATGCTAGATTTAAGCACTCCAACCACATGATAGGATTCCATTTAGGTGTTAAAGAAGTAATGTGTGCTGATATCTTTCATAAATTGGAATAAATCATACTATAGTATTTGACCAACAAAATGAATATGTGTACCTCCATTAAACTCTTGTGTGGATCCTTTGATTATAATGAGATGAATTGTCCAATAAATTGTAACTTTCAAATACAAAATATGCACATTAAGATTTTATTATAAATCCTTATATATTAGAGTACATTTACTTACATACAAAATTTTTTCATGTGCTCATAATTGGTTATTGAGTACAATTGGATAACATCAATAAAGGTCACATTAAACTAGTCTATGATAGGATGGATTATCTGAACAATGATGCACATGATCCCGATTATGGAAGTAATGAAACCATATCCTATCCCTTAATATAAATAATGGACATAGAGACATCAAAATTTAATCTTTCATGTATCAATTCCTCATACATAGAGACTTTTATATTATGTTATAAGTATAATATTTATGAAACACGATTCACTGTCCAACTAATCGAATGGGTCATTGATCCTTGGAAGAGAATATTTATTAATTACAGCCACTCAGTTTTTGTGTTGATCACCTATAGAAAACCTCAATCAGCCACCCACATTCATGGAGAACATCACTCGAGACACCTAGTTTGTCACACTAGGATAAAGAATTACTATCCTCAACAAGTCTTATAACATTACCTATAGCTCATGATGATTTGGGGGATCAATTTCATTTGACGTTGAATTTATTGAGGGTATACTAGGGGGATTGTCTATTAATGAGTATATTTCATGGTAAATATGTAATTGTAGAACATTCTTACGAAAGGCGTTGAACAAATTCACCACCCTAATTGGAAAATAATAACTCATAGAATCTATTTCTCTAAGGTTAATACTATATAACTTTGGATTAATAAGTAAAATCCTTATCTATATATTTGATATGATTATGCTCATCCTATGAAGCCTTCTAATAGAGGAAGGAATACCATTTCCCATCACTATTGAAAATCATCATCCTACAAAAAAATTATTCAATATAAAAATGAAATATTTGATTGGAAGTGTATATTAATGATAATGTTAGAGGGAATAAATGCTGATACAATTTGATCCTATATGATTCTATATCTTCCATGAGTATGTTCAAACTATCAGATGAAATTTGTAATTAGTGAATTAGTTCTGGGAGGAGTCTCTTTATAAAAGGGTCATTCTAGTGGTGATACCAGATTCACTATGTGTTAAAGAGAAAAATTGGAAAGAAATAATTTTGTCACACTTTTTTATATCAGTACTATAAAAAAAATTAAATCACTATTATCATTCAATTAAATCACCCAAGACTTCATAGGGTCAAAGACCACCATACCTTATATCTATCTTCATACCTTCCCACTAGCCACCTCTATCATTCATGGACCACCATATAGTGGTTATAGAATTATTTCAAACAACCACCATCCTCTTTCTCTTCTCACAGATCCTCTTCCATGCCCACTAACCAACATACATATCTACTATTGATATTGTTATCTACATGTAAAGTCAATCAATAATCTCACGGTTTTTCATATGGTGAGTCTTACATTCCCATGTACAATTTCCTTTACCATCATAGGAGAAAATATGCTTCTCTCTTTCTCAAGGATGATTTAAACTATCCTTAGATCCAATATTAATAGATCATATATCATGATATTCTCACCTAAAGATTCCTATATACATGGGTCGCATTACCAAACATTGGATACCAAATGACGAAGTACCAATTATTGTGTGTAGACTAATGCAACCAAATGCCTATTTCTTCTATACCAGAATGATCTATACTAGTAAATAATTGTAAATAACTGCATCATAGTTGGTAATTAAATGTGATACCATAGAAACAATAATATCCCTTTTTTATCCCTACTCTAATGTCCATACAAGGAAAAAATTATTTTAAAAATTATCAATTAGGTTTTGATATGTTGGTAAACCTCAATGGATACTCATACCTGGTTATGCTACCCTAATGAATTAACATAATATTCTAAATTAAAATCTCTCAAAACATTCGAATATAATCCTCTTACCTAAAAATATTATCATTAACAATTCATGATAGAGGCATATCATTATACATTTGAGTAATATGACTCCTCTATCTCCATTTTGATTATTAAAGAATGCTCTCTAGTAAAATGTTTAGAATTTCAACAATAAGATATATCTTATGATTTATGGGGGGAATGAACGTATTTAAATTTTTTTTATATGTACTATATTGTTATTTGTTTTGTAATCTGATTTGGGACGAAATTATTTTGAAAAATACTATTTGTTGTAATGGATTATGTTGGAAATCAGATAGTATTTCTCAATGATTAGACATTTTTTAATTGTATTTCTGGTATGTTATAATAGTTTATTTTTAGAAAAAGGAAAACTCGTAGGATGGGAAAAAACCCATCACATCGTACATGGTTGTGGGAATCAAACCAAAAACTGATGTGTGACATGTATTTATCACATACAACCATCCTACGAGAAGTCCCTGGTTAGTGTGAATTATTTTTATTTCATTTAAGTCTTGTAGTAGAAGATTTTTAAGTCCATTTTTTAGAATCATATACGATTAATCTAACTGTAGACAGACTTATGCATATTTTATTAGTTATGAGAGATGGAATAACATGTCATAATATCACATGATTTTCTAACACTACAAGAATGAAAAATTAAACATCATTTATTTAAATAAGAGGTGATGTTGAAATTGTTCAAGGTATAAACAATGGTGATATTGTTACAAAATATTTTTTTTATTCACTTCTAAAATTCTTCAACATTAGAGAAATGATCTTGAAAATAAAAAATTTTATCTTAGTGCCTTCTTATCCAATGAATCAGATGGTACCTAAAATAATTACAAATTTATGTCTTTATGGTAGTTAACAGTCTCCAAACCTCATTCTATATCACTATCAATCAAAACATGATGGGTAGATTTGTCTTTTGTATCCATGTTTTTTCCCACATATGTTCTATTATGTGGAAAAATAGTAATGAGTTATTTTGGATAATTGTTATATTTCAAACCATCCTTTTTTAAATTGATTTTTAGTATTTATTTTTACGATCTGGGCTTCTATAAAAGAACAATTCATGTAGTAAACCATTTATAACCCTGACTTATTTCCAGGGAGAAATAAATTTTAATAAGGGTATAATGAAACACCCAAATATTTTATGATATAGATTATTTTTAACTTATTTTATGTCTTGTGTTTTACTTTTTACCAGGATTATCTTATTATATATGCAACTCTGTTTTAGCTTCCAGTATATGCAACACTATTATTGGCTTTTGTTACACACAATTTCAAGTTCTTTTGATAGAATTCATTTCATGAAACACTTTGTATATATTTTTTCTAATTTTATAAAAGAACTATATTTATATTATGTTATATGAAATACCTAATGAAGAAATCACTACACTCAACATTGACATGGCTTGCGTAACATGCAAGAGCTACCTTCGTTGATAGCTTGTGTTGTACGTAATGCAGAGTTCTTATAAACAAAAATCTATAATTAAAATATTTTTTAATGGAATTTAAAATAGAAATTATGAGTAGTATTAACCAAATGTTGAATTTTATACAATATTAAATTTCATCATATATATTTTAATGAACATGATGTAAGAACAAAATCAATTTTTTGGAAAAAGATGTTTTTTTCTAAATCTGCATCTTTACCGTGTTTTGATGGTGCACCAATATTAAATCTTGTTTTTAAATTTTTTTTATATTCGATTTGAAAAAATAAAAAAATTTAGAAGAGGTACGTAAGAATTTACCATGGTTGAAATTTTGGTATTTTACTGATGAAATTCATGTTTTGATAAATAGTTAAAAGTACTGCATTCTAATTCAAAACTGCATTTTCGTCTAATTTATTATTATAGTTAGATTATCAATTTAATTGGTTTAAAATTTTAATTAGATTATATATTTATAATTTATTCCAATTTTTTTCATTGTATGTAATTTCACATTTAAATTGGAGATAAACACATATTAATTTTTTGAAAAGTTTTTACTTCTTAAAAACCCACTTTTTGTTTTTGACATTCAAAATTAATATTATATTAATTTAAAATATTTATATGTTTTTAATTATTAAAAATGTATTAAATATTTGGAATTATTGGGTACAAATTTTGTTAATAGGTTAATTAAATATTTTTTTATTACGAATAATAACTACAAAATTTTTTATTTACCATAGTTAATGGTAAATATGGTAAATTAAGGTAACTAATAATATGATACCGAAAATAAAATTATCCTAAAACCTACAAAAATACCATTATATGAATTACATTCTACCATTAACACCATTGGTTCTAAACATAGTTATTTAAGGGAAAATAGAAAATGAAAATGACATATATATTAATAAAGCCAATGAAAGAGACAAAATGGAAAACTCACATTTCATATAAGTATAATAATTTTAATATAGGGATAACCAAGTGGTTTCTTCAAACATAAATAGTACATGGAAATATAAAATAATTACATAAATCATGGTAATTTTGTTTAATTTATATGAAATTAAAAATTACATTAAAGTCATACACTTTGATAATGTAAAAATTAAATAACTGATGAGAAATCCATAAAACAATTTTCATTAAAATCTTAAAAATAATAAAAATATCCAAAAACATGAAAATGTCTTATTGACCGAGTATATCATGGCCATAATCATCTAAAGAATAAAGTAGTGACCATATAGAGCCTTATAGAAAAGATTATGGCCTTTATATTATTTTATTTAATTTAATGTTAATGTTGTCACATTCATACATTAATAGGTACAAAATTTTAAATGTTATATTTTATAGTATATAAATTCAATTACATATATTCACATTAAATATATAAATTATATATTCATTATTATATTTTATATACAATTTTTACTAAAAATTTATATTAAATAATTACACAAAATTATTGTAGTAATTATTTTATTAATAGCGATTTCAAATAAATGTTATTAAAAATATCAAAATACATATATTTTGGTATAATTAATATGTCCAATGAATTTTATAGATAATATTTACCTTATAAGAATATAATAAAATAGTTGGTTTAAATATAACTTGTATCTCGTTATTTTAAAATATCAATAAATTGAGTAGTGTCAAAACTCAAACTATTCATAGTTTATCAAAATATTTTTTTATTAAATTATTCGAAAAATAATAAAACAGTTTTAAAAATATATAGTTATTTTTATATGGTAAAAAATATTCTAAATTGTCTAATTGATAACAAATAAGTAAGTATTTCAACCTTTAAATATTGAAATATTATTTACCCTAGTTAAAATGAAATAGAATAACTAAGTGTAAAACTGAAAAGACAAGGTTTGAATGGACATAAAAACAAGTATAAATTTTATTGGTTAATGATATTTTAATATTATCATATCATACTTTTGAATATATCTCATTTTTAGGTATTTTTATTAATTTTAATATTATTATAATGTAATATTTCTGAGGTTTCCAAAAGTTCCCCTCACCTAAATTATAAAAGGGAACTTCCATCCTTAAATCATCACATAATTTTTAGCATTCACTCTCAGATATCCCCAGAAATGTTTCCTTATCAACTTCAATATTATAATTCTAAAGGTATTTTAATCATTAAAGACCAACTCTAGTGCTATACGAATTGATTTAGAGGAAGCACGTCATGGAATATGTATTCTCCTCTACCAATTCTTTCAAACTCTTTCTTCTACATCTCCCTCATTAGTTGATTCATTATAAATTAATAATACTAGTATACCTAATATAATTATATGTTATTATAATTATTAAACATCCATATTTCATAATTTATCCATCCTATGAAAAACTAAATCACCACGTGTGCATACGTATGACTTACTGTCTCCACGATGTGGTGTAATATGTTTTTAATCATCAACTTACCCATATGTTTATAATTATGGAAATAATAACTATATATGATTACAATAATGTTATTTTGATTATTAATTTTTATACACTATTTATGTCAATTCCATTCAACAGTTATGGGAATGACCTCATCTCCCGTGTGTACGTATGGTCTACCGTCTCCACGATATGATGTGGTTCGTTCTACATGATCTTCATTAAATCATGATTATATAAATGAATTGAATTAGAAAATATGATATATATTAATCTAATTTCATTATCTATATGATATAACTATATCCTAATAATATAATCAAGAACATATTCTAAAAAACATGTGTACGATCCTAATGAAGTTAAAACATGAATAACGAGTAACAATGAATTGTTACAAACAAACGAAGGAGAATATGACCATATATGATGATAATGATTCTGTAATAAGTTAACAACATTATCCATATCATTATAAAATAGGTTTGGAAACCGAGGAAACATATCGAACCTAAAGTAAGGGATAATTATTCAATCTAATTTTTATTCGAGATTGTTTATACGAAAGTATATAATGAGAGTATATTTATCATCCATGTCCATGTTATCAAAAAATTCTTTCATAAAATGTTTTCTACTAATCTATGTATAAATTAATATTCACCCTTTTTACTATTACTATTTCATTTGGAAGGATCGTTATTTTTTAGATGATGTACTTTTTGATTTTTTGAAAATAGTAGTAGAATATTGTTTTGTTGGCTTATATGACATGAATGGTTTTTTACTTCTTATAAATTATTTATTTTCATGTTACTTTATCTGCACAATTTTATTTTTATTTTCAAATAAATTCTTTTCTATTAAAATTTTCAATCATTTTTAGATATAAAAAATTAATAATAAAGTATATTTTACTCAATAATTATGTTCAATTATTTTATCAAAATTATTTTCCAACAATGATGATGTTATATAAATAGGTTAATGTTTCTATCACATTTATTACAATGGATGGATTGCATATGTGATGTAATGATATTTTAAATGGATTATGTTCTGATGGAATAATTTTTAAGAATCCCATTTTATTTCTTGGGTATGATATGATGAATGATTTATGTTTTTGTGGGAACTGTAAGAATGTAATCATTTTGAGAAGGGTGAGACCTATATCTCGCTCCAATGAATTGGGAAAAGATTTATATCTCATGATATAGACATGACTGGAATGGAAAAAAAATTTGTTTTAGTATTATAGAGTTAGAACGGCAAGTAAATTCGGTTCAGTAAAACATGGATAGAACGATAAGTAAACCTAGTTTCATAATGGACTTTTTCCACTATGATGGTATTGGAATCAATGCCTTAGATACTATAGAAATCATATTTTGTGATTAATTATTCTTCACAATTCCATGTTTCATTCCAATGTACTTTTATAATGATTAATGTTTCTTTATGATCTATTACATATAAACTACCAAGGTTTATTTCATGACTCATGATTTTGATGTTTAGACTTTATGATCATGTTTTTACATTCTTATGTTTGTGGTTTATTTATGTTCACAATGATTACCCTTAAAGAGAATTTTAGCCCACATTTTTTTATATTCCCTAATATATAAATAATGGTTTTAGGTAGGAAAAATCAGATGATATTTATGGGGATGTTGAAGATCATTCACCAATTTTGATGATTATTTTCCATGTTTACAATGTCACTATACAAATACGATATTTGGGAATATGTTTGTGTAATGTATAAGTATTCCAAAAAAATTATGAAATGTCCTTGTATGTCAAACATGGGTCGTTAGAGATAGATTTCATGAACTATTAGTGGGTGTCATCCGAACAGACACCTTACTCGGACCACGGTATGGCGAGAATGGTGTTCCCAATCCCCATGGGTTGGAAACTTGTGTCTGGCCTCAAAACATACAAGTGTGAATGATTTAAGACCATAAGAAACAACCATGTCCAGATAAAGGAATATACCATATTGAAAACACATCAAAACTAACAACTAATCCTTAACTAATTGAACAACTGATTTGATCACAAGATTCAACTAAACATAATGAAAACTAAAATAAGAAAAACCCAAATACCTCCACACTATCTCCATGTGGCCTCTTTGTCCCCACCAACAACAATACCAATTTTTCTCTAAAAACATGCAATAATAACATGATATCCAACGAATAATGGAACATGCAACTAAAAAGATAAATTAGGTATGAGCACCATAATAATCAGTAGGAATGCCAAAAATAAACCATGGAATCCAAGTGTTTCCTTTCCCATAATATCACATTTACAGTAGTTTTAAATACATTAATAAAAATATCGTTTTCACATTTCATTAAAAATAGTTACAATTTATCATTTAAATTCCATCTCACCCACAATTCATTTCCAAAATCAGTTACCATTTTATAATTAGGGATGTGATAGAAAAACAGAAAAATATAGTAGGTAGGAAAACTAATAATGAAGAATGTAAACATGAAAAATAAGTAATAATTATTATTATTATCAAGGGTGATCTGAAATTTCCCTAAATGACCTCTGGATATTCTTTGTTTGGAACCACCTTTTGGCATTCAGTGAATCACCTATGTCAACAACCAATTCCCTATTATATCATAGTCGCACGTGTGACATGACCCTCATTCCATATCTACAACTTCAAGAGGTTACCAACCTATTTTATCAAGAATGGTATGCAACCATAACTCAATCATATAAATGATACCTAGGAACCCGTGGTGGTTATAATGTTATGATAGTAGGAGGACAAAGCACATGTGACTCATCTTACCTTCGATCACTGCACTTGCCAATCCAAAACAGAGACACCAATATATCATAACCCATGAATGGAAATTTATAATATAGGGTTACCCCATATAGATATAAATACATTTCATATTATACAATGGTGCTATCATGGTCATCATTAAATATAAATATTGAAATCCATTTATAAAATATTTCTGGTTTCCAACTGAGAACACACACTTTCCAAACCACAATATTTTCCATATTTAATAAAAACATATATTAGAAATTAATAATGCCAAATAGGCCTTTTATCATTTAACACTCAAATAAATTTACCATAAACATTTTTTAATACCCATTTTTGTTAAAAAAAACATGTAATTTGTAAAACATGCCAAACATGTCCTCAAGAAAAACAATTACCAAATCAAATATACACAAATATCCAAATGGTAAAACCCTCTATGAGAATTTTTTAAACCATATTATGTATCTAATAAGAGAACAAACTTCATTTGAAAGATAAAATCCATTTAAGAAACCAATATTTAAAAAGAACACCATTTTTCAAGTACAATCTTCATTTAAGGGAACATCCATGTGTGCATGTACTGTCCCCAAGGATTTTACAATATACAATGGAAAACCTAACATTATAGAGAAAACTATGAAACCATTTTCACAACGTCAAAAATTTATTTAAATCCATTTCCAACCACCAAAATTATTTAGAGAACAAAAATCATCTCATTTAACTAATAAATAACTTTTGAAAACATTTTAATACACTACACAAAATACATCATTACCAAATAATACCAAACCAAATTTACAAGAAAAGAATAATAATCACAACATAATAAGGGACAGACATTTCATAAAATCCCCAATTTCACTTTAAAGTAACAACCAAATTTCAATATACACCATAGGTACCATAAACCTATGTATTATACATAAACCTCTTTAAAACCATATTTTTAAAGATTTATATCAATGAAAAACCCTAACACCCATCTATCCATTGGAATAATAAATGTTTGAAAAACATTTAAAAATTTAATTTACAATAGAAAAGTTCCCATGGATTTATTTCAGAATGAAAAATGTTGGAAAGACCTACCGCAACCATGTACGAATAAAGTAAAAACACAAAGGGGAGGAAGAAATTAGCCTTAAAAATGATCTGTACTCCATGCCAAGATGAAATCACTAAAAATTTATCCAAATAAAACCCTAGGGTTTTTACACGATGAAATCTCCCCAAGGAAGAACCTAGAAACCATCAGTGAAAGTGAAAGATGGAAGTAGATGACCAAAAATTAATTAATCCTAAGCTAGGACCATATTAGTGCCTTTAATGGAGGATGGAGAGAAATGGAGGAGGGTTAAATAGGACCCCCTGGTGCACTGAGGATATACAATGGAGTAGGAAGCCGAAAAAGGTCTAAAAAGGATAGAGGGAAAGCAGGAAAGAAAATTTTAACTACTTGGAATGACTGCATGGTTTGGTCGTAGGGTTTTGTATACTGTGCAGTAACTATGCAGGGTTATCTTCCCATAGTAGGAATGGAACATGGTAACCTAGGACCTACTGTACGTCCATTTTCTCACCATGTGGTTGGTTTTTTCTGAACTCATACCTTCCATATGGCCAAGCCACATGGTCTCTACTAACTGGTGAGTGACCGTGCTTCACCTATAAAACATCCCATAAACCCCAAAAAGAAAAAAAAATTTGACCAGGCCTCAAACCTGAACCTCTACTAAAACACCAAAGAAATTCATAATCATAAAATAAATAAGTATCTAAGGTTGGGGTGTGACAATTATTTCCAACATAGACACTTTTGAAACCCATAAATTCACCAAGCCGATAAATAACTAAAACTCAAGTTCATGCCCAGACAAAAACAAGGAAAACCAATAACCATAGGTTTACCTTACTCTCCACAGGTCACACCTTAATACTTCAAGAAGAAACTAAAGTCCAAGATTTAGGGGAGGAAACGAGAGGGTTATCCACACCATAATTATCCAACTAGCATGAAAACCATAAAATCCTAGTAAACCGCCCCCATGGGAACAACTGCAAGAACTTAGATCCCGGATGACCCAACCTCTTTTAACTAACAAAACAATGACCTTAATGTAGCCATAAAAAATGGAATTATTAACCCAGAATAACCCCAATCTCATATAATGCGAAATAAAACCACCATAAGGACTACGGAAGAAAACATGATAAAAAACACATGGCATACTGAGACACCGGAATGGGGAAACTTCCTTCAAGGACCCACAACCCTCCACAGAAGGTCAAAAAAATCATCGTGGGATTTATAAATTTTTCACACCAGTATATTTCCCAACAACCGAGGAGGAACCATGAGAATAATTCAGACTAAACTAAATTTTCTCCAAAACTACTACTCATCCTCTTCCAAAAAAACCCAAAAATTGCCCAAAACCAGCACCATTTAAACCAAAACCAAAACCAGGATCCAAATTAACATATTTATCCATAGTAAAAACATCCCTTAAGGCAAATCAAATTATTCTATGCGAAAATACAGAAGAAAAATAAAGCCACATATATTATAGTATAACAAGTTTGTCACATTATTATAAATATATAAGAACACAAAAAAATTAGGGGATCAAAATTTTGGGAATATAAAACCAATCTGGGGATTCTCATACCTCAGGCTGCTCTTGACTGTGTACAAGATTCATCCCAAGAATTTTTAATGGGGGTTTGATGGATTAATAATCTTTTGATTCATAGTCGATAATCACATTCTTTTATCAAGACTTCTCGATCTAACAACGCTTCCCAAAAAACAAGTCTAGATTACCCAGAAAACCACAATAATGGAAGGTCTATGGAGTATTGTGGAAAGATGGCGTCATGTTTCCAAACCAGCCGCATTGGAAGCATACAAGTGAGTGGTACAATACATGAGAAGTTTGGACCAAGGAAGGATACTCCTTGGAAATAGGTTCCTCCTATGTGAGCTCCTTGCCAGAAGGAGAACCCCCATGAGAACAAACCACTATTGACTACACCCCAAAAACAGACTCAATCAAGAATGCCTCATCCACCAACTTCTTTAAATTGGTTTTACTAGACGAGAGAACTTTTTTTCAATCTGAGGAAAATGACCCCATATAAAATGAGGGGTTTTCACTTGATTTTATAATGAAATATCCAATTAATATGAAGGAAGATTTTTTTAAATTGGTCAACATAAGAAATTACTGACCACTAACCCTACCTAACATCTGAAAACTCTGCCATCTTCCTCAACATCACCTCTTTCGGTATGGAAAATTGGAAAAAAGTGGACTTAAACAATGCCCACGTTATCTCAAATTGAATCGATGATGGGGAAACCAACTCCCACTAGTCCAAGGATAGACCCTTAAGCAACATTCGAATTGAATAGACTCTAATAGAATCAAGAGTCCCTAATAACCAAAAAATGCACTCGACTTCCACATGACTCTCCATAAAAACTAAAAATCCTATATCACCAAGGAAAATATGTAAACACTCAAGAATGACCGAGAATTGGGCATGACTTATCAAAAAAATGGGGTCTCCTTTTGGATGGAATTTCATGATAAATAGAGAAAACACAAACCAAATCCTACATCCAACTGATGAAAATTTAAAAAGAACACATCGATCTAAAAAAACTCTCTTGGAATCCAACCAAATATAAACACCACCAAAACATATCTTTTCAAAAACCACCATTTTATTTTGTATTTCAAAAATCCATTCTTCTTGGGCCAATTCTCAAACATAAAAACCCTTTTTTCAAGAAAACCTCATTTTCAAAATCATATTCTCATTCAAATTCATTTTATAAAAATGAATCCGAAACATTGATTTCAGAAACACACCAATGGTATATTATGAATCATAACTTATGTATCCTTTCATTCAATCAAAACATGCCAATATGTACTTCCCACACATACCAACACACAAGAAAACTTCCATAAAGAATACCAAGCATCGTCTCCAATACATATTCTCAAACCCAAAGAACTTTCAAATTTAAAAGCCACTTCATCATCTTAAAACCATTTAATGGAATTAACATTCATTTTAAATCAATTTACACATTAAAATCCACTCACATTTTCAGAATCATACTTACACCAACTGAAACCATAAAGAAACACCACCAAAAATGAATTAAGGTAATAAGTAACTAGATCTTGCACTTAACTTAGCAACATGGTATTGTTCCTTTCCCCAAGTAAATAATAACACTAAGAGGACCTTCAACCAGGATCTTGGACTCCACTTGGGTCACTAATCCATGTGAGGCTTTTACATGACACCAGTTTTCCTCTATTTTCATCACTCAATATAAAACAACCCAAGAGGAAATACTCAAACCATAGACCACCCTTTGTAACACAAGGATAAATACGAGCAAGAATTTATGACACTTTTCTGCACCTATCTCCCAATTCCCAAAAGTCATAATCTCCTTCTATCAAACACTCCAAGTACCAAGAACCTGCATATGATTCCATTTTTTTCATGAACCAACATGGGATTTAATCTGAACCTACACTGACTAGGTCTATGACATAGCCCGAAGGGCATTCCCAACCCCCACGGGCTAGAAAATTAATTTCTGAAATAAAAACATACAATTGGGAATGATTTAATCCTATAATAATAAACCAATACCATAAAAAAGAATTAAAAAAATTGAAAATGTATGAAAAATAAAAATTATGCCTCAACTAATTGAACAACTAATTCGATCAAAATATATAAATGAATAGACTGAAAACTAAAAAAATCAACATTAAACCTCCTCCACACAATCTCGTTGTGACCTCTTGGTCCCCACTAACCAAAAAACCAGCTTTTCTCCAACAATGAGCCACAAAACCAAGATTACCTGAGAAAAATGGGACATACAACTGAAAAGATAAATTTGGAATGTGCACCAGAATTCCCAGTTAGAATTCCAAAGATAAATAATGAAATACAAGTTTTTCCATTCTCGAAAAATTCTGTTAACACTTGTTTTAAATACAATTACTAAAATATTGTTTCCACATTTCATTAAATAAATACTGATTTTCCATTGTAAAATCCAACACACACAAAGTTTCATTTCTAAAATCAGTTAACATTTTATCATGAGGGATTTGCTAAAAAAATCCAAAAAACACAGGTTAGAAAATTAATATAGCCAAAAGTAAACAAGAAATATAAGTAATAATAATGAAAATAACCAAGGGAGATACTAAAAATCCATAAAAGACCCCTAGATGTATTATGTTCAAAACCGCCTACTGAAATATGGTGAAGCCTCTACGTCAATAACCTACTAGAAACTCTATCCCTGCCTCACCCATGGCACAACCCTTGTGGCATGACCACAACTGCATGTGGGTACCAACCCATCTTATCAGGGCTAGTAAGCTACCATTACTCAATCATGAAAAAGAATCCCAGGAACCCATGGGGGTAATAAAGCTGTGTAAGAAGGAGGCCAACACAAATGTGACTCATCTTACCTATTAGAACTACACTTGATTTCCCCAAACATGGAAACCAATATACGATACTCCATAAATGGAAATCCCTATATATAATTCTAACACATATAGATATACATACATATCATATCCTACAATGGTGACAACTGGGCCGTCATAACAAATATAAATTAAAATATTTTCATAAAACAATTCAGGTTGTCAACAAGGCACACACTCTTAACAAACTAAAATAATTTCCATGTTTGATAAAAATATCTCCTTTAAATTCATAATCCCAAAAATCCCTTTCATATTTTCACATTCAAATACATTTACCACAAATATTTTTCAAATAACCATTTTGGGTAAAAACATGTAACATGTAAAACATGACAAACAGATCATCAAGACAAACATTTTCCAAATTACACACACACACCATGATCCAAATGGGAATACCCTATGAGATTTTAAATTAAATAATTTTTACAAATAATATAATATAAAAATATCATTTAAAGTATAAATTCCATTATAGATACTATGATTTATATAGAAAATAATTTATTGAGTACCATCTTCATTTGAGGGAACATCTAATGGAACACTGAAAATCTGAGAAATCATTTTAAAATCATTTTTCCAAAGTCAAAATATTCTTTAAAACAATTTCCAACCACCCACGTCATTTATATAACACAAAAAATATCATAAAATCCATACAATCTTTTAAAAACATTTTAATACCCTGACCAAACTACATCATTAATTATTCTCACCCAAATGTACCCAAGATTTTTGGTTTAGTGGTCACTTGTAGTTCATCATGGGTTGTCGAATCCTCAGAGAAATAAGAAGTAAACTATAGACACATAAATTCTATAGAGTTTTTTGGATATGAACGGTCCAATAGTGGAGTTGATTTTAGAAATGTTTAATAGAAAAAAAAAGAGAATTATGTTAATTAAAATTAATATAATGTCTTTATCTTAGGTTATCTCTTGGGGTGGATTGGATGAATTTCTTTTTAACGATTTCAATTTATTATATTTGATGTGGGTTTATAAGAAGATCAATAAATTTCATCACTTACTAGTTTAATAATCACACACCATTATACTAATATCCTATACACATAGGCGATCATATTTATGAGCACTCTATGGTAAAGCTTTATATTTTCACTTGAAGTGTGTGGCCTTAGAATTAAATACGGGAGAAAAGGTTTTAAAATCATCAAATAAAAATCTAAATTAAAATAAGTGATATGAAATTAATGGAGTGATAAATAACATCCAATCCATCCTGTTGCTACTCCCATTGATCAACCCATAAAAGGGTTATCCCACCATTAATGACATGTGCTCAACTGATTTGAAAATATGACTTACGTGGGTGGAATTGAAGAAGTTAAGACAATAATATAATGATCACTCCACCATTATGTGATAAATTTCACAATGTATGGTGTGAATAAATTGACACATTATGGACAAAATATTATACTTGATATTAATATAAATTGAATAAGATGAAAGGAAGAAGGTTTATTAATAAACTAAGGTAAATTGAACAACATACATGAGAAAGAAATGTGATTACAAACAAAAAGTGGTAGCATAAAACTACAATGAAACCAAGCACAAAAGATGAGTAAATAGTCTAACACTAGTGCCTTAAATTGAAATTTTTGGAGCCCTGGGTCGAGACTCCAATAGTTAAAGTCATCCGACATTATTATGGTTCTCTTAGGGTTGTGGAAAGCTTGTGGAACTTAGA
Organism: Viscum album; assembly: GCA_963277665.1. Taxonomy (NCBI): domain Eukaryota; kingdom Viridiplantae; phylum Streptophyta; class Magnoliopsida; order Santalales; family Viscaceae; genus Viscum; species Viscum album. Next base: position 427,881,657 of record OY728134.1, read on the forward strand.
ATTTTTCACTCTTGACCCGAAGTGGAATCCCTCTAGAATACACCGAATAGAGGAATCTAAATCACCTTCTAGATAGATGATTTAGAGTATGCCATAGAATAAGAAAATGGATCCAATGATGTTTAATAACCAACTGGAAATTTGAATCCCTATATCATTTATGGTTTATGATATATGAATAAAATGGTGGGATGTTTTCGGGCTGCAGAATCTTTCCCAAGACTTCATCTCCAAATTGGGCCTCCTATAACTCCATTAAAACAACCAAATTAGCTCTTGTAACTATTATATTAAATGTTATACATCATTTCCTCTATCTTAAGATAATTTTATAGAATCAATGGGTTTGTATCTAGGCATCTACAGTCTTTTTATTGGGTTGATGTCTCGTTTTCTTTTCCCATAATCTGTTGGAATGAAATCCCATTTTGGTGGTCTTCTAATGTGAATCATCAAGTGATCAAAAATGATTAATGTTTCCTTATATAATGGTATAATTGAAATTAAAATATTAAAACCAAACCAATACCATTTTGCGTCTTAGCATGTGTTCAAAAATATACTATCTAATAGTACATTTTTAGAAATAATTTCAATATTAATGTGAAATAATGTTTAAATTGTAAAATGAATAAAAATGGTGTTTATGAATAATGAATTATATGAATATTATCATATAGACAATGATTATTATCCTATTTTAGTGGGTAATCACACCCTTAACTAGAGTTTTTCTATTCTAGAGAAAAATGTACATAAAAAATATGACATTCGAATTCCATTTTCAAAAACATTTTAATACACAATGATCACCAAGAACCCTTATTCCAAAAAATCATGAGAACCATCAAAATATATTAATACAAGATTGTTTCATAAGAATATCTTAATCCCAACCCCATTCTGTTGTTCAAATTCATCATCATATTTCATCTAATATCAATTAAGCACGAAGATGTGTTGTGTATCACAATAGATTCATTTTTATTAAAGGGGAATGATGGAAGCTCTAGGTGGAAACACGTTCCAATATTAACATGAGTATTCACCATTTGTATTATATATATATATGTTTTCATTTTTCTTGAAATTTTTCAATGCTAATTCAAATTGAACTCAATCGGGTCATCCCATATATGAAGATTTTCCTGATGACTCCCAGGCTCAATGATTTTAGGGCACCAAGGGAAGCCCGCATACTCATGAATCATCTTGAGTTAACTCTGTCAAAAAAAGTCAAATTACCATAAATAGGGAAAAATTTACAAACAATAGTCCACAAAACAATGGAGTCACAATCCCTATGTTCTGAACACCACACATTATATTATTTCATTGATCCAGGTGTAAATTTATTGTTTTTTTTATTTTTTATAATACCAATATTAAAACTAAACTAATCACCAAACCTGTGATATTTATTTTAGGGACCCCATTAACTCAAACTAATACCCCACTATCCAAAAGGATGTGCATTGTGATTCTTTTTTTTTATTTGGATGAAAATAGAAATAATGAAATATCACATAGACAGTCACACATTTCAAAATCTATGCTCATGATATATACATGGATTAAAATTTGAGTGAGGGAATGATAAATTAATTGATATCAAATTTAAAAGTTTTCAATGTGTATTATCATTTTCAATATTAAAGGAACTTTTCCTTCCATAAAGGAACACTTTTTTTCAAATCATTTTTTTTCATATGCCCCCCATATAAAAATAAAAATGTCCAAGTTTTTGAAGAAATGGAAATTTAGAATGGGGTATAGGTAGAATAGAGGAGTTCTAAACGGAATTTGAATAAATAAACATGGATAAATGTCACCTGGTTTTTGAAGTTGAATTTTAGGACACTTCTTCTTATTCATTTGATCTCCATGCATATCATGGACTCATAGTGGAAGATCGTATAAAATTGTGGAAGTTATGGATATAGTTGATTTATCTATAAAACTCTTTTACCTCAATAGTCTATACTTTTCACTCAAAAATTAAATTAAAAACCATGGAAACAATGAGGGGTTTCATTAATTATAAATATATAAAGACAAAAAACATACCGATTTATTTTATCTTACCAAAGAATGGGATAAGTATAACATAAAAAAATAAAATGATAATATATATATAAGTCAAATATAAGTATATATTTTACAAATATACCATAAGGAATCACTATAAACCGTAGTTTAGTGGAATGAAAACACCCATTTCTCCCTTCAGTCTTGGGTTCGAGTCCCCAATGCTTCATCGGTTATGACAAGGTTTTCCCCACGACGTACGACGTGTCCTTTTAATTATTATTATTTTTAATAATTATTATATTTTTTTGTGTGTTTTTATTTTAACCTAAAAACACATAAAAATAAACTGATAATACATTGTTTTATTGTCAAATTTCTATGTAAGGTATTACTCAAGGATCACAGCATGTGACATGGATGAATATGGTTCTCCCCTTTCATACCCATCCATACACATAATAAAAGAACATGTTCAAAGTCTATGGTACTCTCATATTTGGTGTTAAATATTTTTTTAATATAAAATTTATTTATTAATTCTATTTGAAAAATAAATATGATGCACAAAGATAAGAAACATGAAAACCATGGGTTTCCTCCCATGTAGTGATATTTTTTAATTTCATTACCCCGACATGGACCAATTTTTTTTAAGTATTTTCCTCATCTAATGTTGGATCACACAAGTCTTCATCAACTTCATGTTTTTCTAATGGTTCAATGAATTTTTTAACTCTATGACCAGTAACCTTAATGTTTCGACCATTAGTGGGATCTTTAATTTCTACAGCCCCATGGGGGTACACCTTATGAACTATATATGGACGTGACTATCTGAACCTCAAATTTACATAGTGTAAATGATGTTTATAACTATAAAAGTGAATATTATTAACCAATATAATGTTTTTGGTTTTACTATTTTGATACTGGTAGGCCTATAATTTAGCATTATTGATCCTTGAATTTTCATAAGCCTCCATCCTTAGTTCCTCATGTTCATTGAGATATAATTTCTTTTTTTTTCATTCAAGGAGAGGTCATAATTCATTTTCTTAATTTCCCAAAAATATTTATCTTCAATCACCACTAGAAAATGGAAATATTTTTCATAAATCAAACTATATTGGGACTCTTCTAAAATGGTTTTAAATTTTGTTCGATAGGCCCAAAGAGTATCTAAGAGTTTTCAAGACCAATCATTCATTGATAGTTTGATAGTTTTCTCAAGAATTGTTTGATTTTTCAATTGTATATCATATCTTAACCATTGGTCCATGGGTGGTAATTAGTTGACACATTGTGAGAAATTCCATACTTGTCCATGATTGCAGATAATGGATGATTGAAAAAATGAGTTCCAAGATCAATAATGATACCCTTAGGAATTAAAAAAATTGAGAAGATGTTGTCCTTGATAAATCTAATCCTTGTTTTATGATAATTGGATTTTAAAGGAATAAAATAAACCCATTTTGTATAAATAATAAACATATAAAATAATGTATATATATATATATCCCCTAGAGTTTGGGAATGGATCTATGAAATCTATTCCCCAACAGTCATAGATTTCAATCACTAAGATGTGGGTGAGTGGAATTTGATTCCATTTTGTGATGGACCATACTAGTTGACACCTAGGATAGATTTGGAAAAAATGTTTAGGATTCCCTTGATTGGGTGGTCTAGAAGAGATCATACTGAAGAAACTTATCAGATGTTTTCTTAGAGGAAAAGTGACCTCCACATGCCTTACTATGACAGAATTTAAGGATGGGCTCTTTTTCAAATTCTGGGATACACCTCCTAATTAATGGGTTTGGGAAGAAAATATAGATGTATCGATCATCAAACACATTTTTCATTACATAAAAAGGAATTTCATTCTATCTTGAGTCCCTATGAATTTTGGAATGACTTATGTATCTAAAAAGTTGGCTATGTCGTCATACAAAGGGCAGTCACTCACAGAGTATTGGTGTTCATCAGGGAAATAATTTGACACATAAAGGTGATATATTTTTTCATTAAATTATATACTATATATATAATCAGATACCGAATTTTCATCACCATTTTTTACATGATTTTGAGGTCAAATTATTCTTTGGGAAGGACCCAGCTAATAAGTCTAGTTTTAGAATATTGTTTCTGGGTGAGTTATTTTAGTGAAAAATGGTCAATGAACATAGTGATGGACTGTCTGAAGAGGAAGGACCTATACATTTATAAGTAAAACACTATATTAAGTAACTCATTCTAAGTGTTGGTGTATTTTATTTGTATATCATTTACATATTTTCTTTTATAAGCAATGGAACAAGGAGTTTTCTCACACCGTTGTCCTAAGACTACACCTAAAGCGAAGTCACCAGCATCACACTTGATCTTAAAAATATTTTTAAATTTTAGATATTTCACGATACGTTGAGAGATAATATATTACTTGAGTGTAAATAATGATTCCTCACAGATTTATATCAATAGAAACGCAGCATCATCCAACTATAGATCAAAAAGTGGCCGAGAAATAGAGATGAAATTCCTAATGAACCTTCCATAGAAACCAACATGTCCTAACAAATACCTCAATTTATTGACATTTTTGGGTGGTAAAAGGTGATTAATTATTTCAACCTTGTATTTATCAAAATTAATACCCATATTAGAGAATATATGTTCAAGTACTAGTTCCTCTTCAACCATAAAATTAAAATTTTCCTATTTTAGGACCAAATTGTTTTCTTCATATCTTGAAAAAACTCTCTCCACATTCCTTATACATACCTCAAATGTATCCCCAAACATAGAGATTTAAACCATGAAGACCTCTATAAAATCCCCTACAATGACTGACAAGAATCCTATCATACACCCCTGAAAGGTTCCAGAGGCATTGCATAACCTGAAGGGATTGCATTTGAAAAAAAACGTGTCGAATGGACATGTGAATGTATCCTTCCCATGATCCTCAAGGGAGACCTCAGTTTGATTGTACACTGAGTACCCATCTATGAAATAATAAAAGGCATGAATTTCCACTCTCTCAAGTACTTTCTCAATGAATGGTATGGTCAGATGTTCCTTCTTAGTAAATAATTTTATCTTCTTATAGCCTATGTAGACACTCCATCCAATACTAACCATAGTTAGAAGAATATATCTACCAATAATGGTTGTCACTGTGATTCCGGACTTCTTTGGGACAACTTGAATTGGGCTTACCCCCTCACTCTCAGTAATGGGATAGATGATAAAAACTTTTAACAATCTCATAAGAAATTTTATAACTAATTTCATGAGATTTGTATTGAGTCGCCACTGAGGTTGAAGAAATGTATTTGAATAAGATTCTAGAACAATCCTATGAGTTATAATAAGGGGGATAATCCAATTAATATCAAACATGGTCAATCGAATAACATTCGTGTGTCTCTTAAATAGTTCTAGAAGCATCCTCTCATGATCATCTTGAACAGAAGAATATATGACAATAATATGTGTTCCATTTTCTCCAAGTAAGGCATACATATGTCAAGAAGGAAGTTCATTCAATTCAAGATCTGTTTGTGTAACGCCCCGACCCCAGTTACCCAGAGTCGGTGCATTATTTCTTAATATTGGCACGATGACAAAATATCATGTCTCGAAAGACTGATTAATTTAGTAGACTTGGAAACACTAGATACATTCATAAGTCTTACATTACATCATAAAGTAAAAAAAACTACAACAACATTTTGTCTTCATATCCCCTCATACTATCCATGTAGGTAATTCTTAATATACTTTTTCACATCCTGGTAAAAATAAAACATTGAAAGGGGTGAGCTCAGATGCTCTGTAAGAATAACAATATAGCGGAAGCTTTCATAAATAAACATAAACATTTAAGGAAATGTATGACTAAAAAGCCTTTTAAACTTGAACTTCAACATAATATGGAAAAACTAAAATGAAATAATTCCATTTACTTATTCACATGGATATTATTCTAGTCTAATAATCACATGCAATATCAATAACCACTTTTGTAATGATGGAATGCATAATTCCAGACTATCATAACCATGTAGCCAAGGCCTCGTGCCAAGACTAAAAAAATATTTTGTCAAGGCCTCGTGCCAAGACACTAGTTTTTCTCAAGAGACCTGCTGATGCATCGAGGAGCTATAGAGGGATCCATCCATCACTTATTAAGTCCAATGCATTCCTCATATTAATAGGTTTAAACATATCATAAAACATAACATAATCGTATCACATAAAACATGCATAAAGGAAACAAAAAATTTCGACATTTCAATCATAAGATATCAATACAACACATTGATATAAGAAAATCACTTTCAAAACCATTTTCAATAACAAAATGAATGAAAATTAAAACTTTGTATTTAATTTTCATTTTAAAAAAGTTATGGCTAGTAGAGGAAGTCAAAACTCAAATAATGGTCACGACGGCGGCGAATTCATTGTCGCCGCATACATACGACAAGAAAAGCATTCCCTTTTTGTCGTTTAGTAAAACGCTTCGTATAAAAATATTCCTTTTGAATAAATGTAAAAGTCATAGGGGTTTATACACCGTATAAAAGAAATTTGTGTATAAAACAAAATATGCCTCAATTAATGGAGATTGTGAAGAAGTCTATTAAAAAGATCATTTTTTTTAAATAAAATTGATCTATTATTTGTATTCACTATAAGTACACATAACGAAAGTAAAAAATACAAGATAAGACATAATAATATCATGAAATAATTTGAAAGTAGGAGATTAACCAAAAGAATGGAAATTGGGTTAAGAAGTTCCCTTACCTCGTGTCCGACTTGACTCGACCGCTCTTTAGCCTCATGATTAATAAACTAGTGTTAATTTATACTTTCTTAAGAACCATTTTAATGTTCATTATTACTTTCATATAACGTATTACCATGTTATAAACATTATGTAATTATTTAAGTTAATAACGATCGTTTTGTTGATCTTTGGTACTTGAATAAAAAAAACTTCTTATTATTACAAGTTGTTCATGTGGTAAAATATCCATTATATCCAGAATTATATTCTTGATTTAGATATCATATATATAACGTATATCTAGTATATTCATTCATTCATAATATTACGTAACATCTAGAGGTAAGAAATTAAATGCATCGTTCATGGAGACGGTAAGCCGTACGTACGCATGAACGCTACATTCATTTCTATTTCATATTTAATGGAATTAAATCATAATGATATAAAGTTTTATTATAATTCCAGTATAATATCAAAGATAATATCATTTACTCTATCCTTTATATGTCCCACATATGTCATTAATGATTCAAATCACTTTGAGGGGGCGGTAGTACGCACTTCCTAAAATGAAATTATCGCGTTTACCCACAATGGAATTCATAAAGGTAGGCCATAAATTAAAAATACAGAATAATAAGTGAAAAAAATAATAATATATATCATATATAAAAATAGTTTCATCATAATGGCCACCAAGAGAGGTGTTAAAAAATGATTGAACAATCATCGTTACGTGTTCCAGTAATTCACCATCCACAAAAACAGTATGTTCTTTATCCATTAGACGAGGGTGTGTGTAAGTGTAAATAAAATACTTCTCATAAAAACATCCAAGTATATTGAGGATACTGGTGTTGTTACAAAATAAATTAATAAAAAGATTTTAGGGGGTTGGAGAAGCAAAATAAAACAAAATAACATAAGAGAAGACATTACCTTAAAATTTGGTATCTCTTTTTGATTTGAGCCAAAGGATTCCTTGGGAAGACTTCTGCCCAATGTGAGGCTTCTAGGAGTAATATAGAGAAGTTGAGAGAGTATTTGGGCAGATGTTGGCCGATCCAAATGGCTTGAAGGTGTGAATAAGATGGTAGAGGTGGGGGCCTTTTATAATAGGGGAGGAGGGGCACTCTTGGAATGTAATGAAATGTTACATTATTATGAAGTTATTTTTGGATTTCAATGGTCCCACAATTATATATTTCAAGGATAAGGTGATAAGGGATCTAAATATACTCATCCAATAGGTTTTCAACAAGTGTAAGTCTGATATTATATGTTATCTTTTCATTTTATTTAAATCGTTAATTAATGAGGTAATCGCTGCATCATCATTGTGTCATAAATAAGTTAATTTATATAATGTAAAAAAATTATAAAAAAACTACCATGATGTAGATAATCCTTTTGTCTTTCCAATGAATATTTATAGTCGAAAATAGAACTTATAGAACCCCATGTAATAATTTTTTTAGTAAAACAACATGTTTTTCTTAACAAAGTGGCTCCATGGGGTCCCCAAGATGACCCATGATTTTCAAAGTCGTCCATGACTCATCCAATAAGGGTAGGAAAAGTAAAAAGGTATTTTCATATTTTTATAATATCATTTTTTACTTAAATTTCACTAATTACCTTTAATCGCGATTAATTAAACTTAAAAGTTATTATCCACCAAAAAATAATTTTAATCTCATTGAACCACATTTTACTTCTTAATGACAATCATGTATGTCGTATTTTTGAAAATCAAATCACAGAAGTGGTAATGTTTCATTTAAACATAAAATTAGTTTTTTAACTACAACTTAGTGGTTTCACTATTCATCAAAAATTGAAGTTTTTTAGAACACTGTGAAAATTTCACCCTAAGCTATAATTGATATTACGAATTCAAAAATGATGTCTATTTTAAAAAATTTCAAACATGTATGCTGCATTAATTAATTTTATAATTAATTCCCACTGTCATAACAAATAGCGTGGTTTTAAGAAATAATATATATTAAAAGATTGACAATTGTTTATGTCCAATTTCAATGTGAAATTAATTATAATGACCAGCATTGGATAAAATGGTTAAAATATATTATAATTATACTTTAAAACCACTCAACAGTATAATTTATCACTATAATTTATTTTAATTAAAAAAGTTGTTTTTAAGTATTTTTCACTATTCATCAAAAATTGGATGTTCTTAGAAAATTACGAAAAAATCAACTCAGGATAATTCTCATAATCCGAATTCCAAAATGATGTCCATTTTGAAACATAAAATTTCTATAATTTTAAAAGGTGGGTATTACTATTCATAATGGCTACTTTGATTAGTCGCGGTGTGTTAGAACTCGAAGTTCCGTACAATGTAAGCTATTGTATTATTGAAGGAGAAGCATATCATGGAAGCATGGGGTGTTACATTCTCCCCTCTATCAATAAATTGTGTCCTCGTAATTTGGAATTGTTCTTTGAAAATAAATGGTTGAAAGTAGCAAATACCTTTGTGGAAAACCCACATCGGAAATATGGATAATAAAAATACAACTTTAAAAGAAATAAAGAGAAGTACAAAGGTCACGTGAGATAGCCAATACAAGGATTCTATGAAAACATGGATATGGAGGAAAAACAAACCATCAAGGTCTGATGGAGAGTTGTATAAAATAGGAATATGAGAAAGTTAACCACAAGAAAATCTCAAACTTTTGATTGGTTAAACGGTCATTGAATCCCCAGTTGGAAAATTTAACCGACAACGTTTTTTTTAAGTTTCCTTTAATAAAGATGAGAAATTTATTTAAGAGATTTACTATGAATGTAAGGAAATATACTTAGTTGTCATGTAGACTTTCATTCATTAATAAATTTTTACCACAAACCCATCTTTCACCCCAAATGGTAACAGAACTCAAAAATATTATATTTATCATAATATTATAAGGTTCTAAATATTAACACATACCATTTAGATTATAAAAACTATTTTGTAATAACCAGAGACTTCTTGTAGGCTAGTGGTATGTAATAAAGGCCTGTCGGACTATTGTTGTGGGTTCGATTCCAACAGCTTTGTCCGACGTGACGAGTTATCCCCCGACCTGCAGTTTATCCTTTTCCTAAAACTATAGTATTATAATATTCCAAAAATAATATTCATAAATGTTTTAACCTTAAAAAATACTACCCAACGTTTAACTTAATCCATTCCAACTTTTATAGTTATCCAAAATACCTATGTCCAGACTTTTTCTAAAAGGTCTCTAAATTCCAAAATCAATTATATCATCAGATTACTCAAACAAAGTAAAGTTTCTCTTATTATCACATACAAAAATATAATTACTTTCATCATATTAAAACCTTAATGAAAACAACAAGTACTATTGTACAATATTTATATATTTCACATTATTCTTATAACCAGAGTATAATCCTTGAGTCCAAAAGCACCAATACATTAATTATTCAGCTTCAACAGTAGTAACATCATAAGATTGGCCTTGATCCCTTGGCCTTTTCTGAGGTAATTTTCCCTGACGCTTAGGAAATTATTTTGAATAATGCCCCATTTCCGTACAATTATAGAATTAAACATTGATAGCCTCTTTATTTCCCTTGAAATCACGAGCCTGGTGACCTTTTTCTCCACATTTATAACAAACTCCCATTCCTTTTAGGCAAGTTCCAGGGTGATTCTTCCCACAATTATCTCATAATAGAAAATCCTTCATTCCCTTTTTCACTTTATCTGTTTCTTGTTCCACCATTCTCTTCTTTTCATGCCTTAATTTATTTTCATAAGATTTAGAGAATTCCTTTTCTGTCTAGATAGCACATGTGACAATATCTTCGTACGACGAGAATGTTTTTGAGACTAATGCTAGATGGAGAAATGGTTTTAGCCCATCAAAAAACGAACAATCTTACTTCTTAGGTTACGTATATAAATGGATGCATGCCTCGATAACCTTGTTAAGTTGGCATCATACTTTGCGACATTCTAATCCTCCTTTTGTCTCATACTCAGAAATTGCCTTTCCATATCCGCTCGATGGTCATGAGGAAAGTATTTTTCTATGAAAAGCTCTTTGAACTCCCTCCATTTCATATTTGATACTTCATCATCTTACTTTGTATTTTGAATCAACCACCACCATTGATCAGCATCTCCAGTGAGGCGGTACACTGCAATGATATCCATTTCCCTTTCATAACTCCCCAAGGCATGGAATATTTTCTCTAAGGAATTTATCCATTTCTCAGCTACTACGGGATTAGTACTCCAATTGAATGTTGGTGGTTGCTGCCTCACGAAGCTGTCTAACATTGATCCTCCACCTTGTGGATCAGGGTGCTCCATACGAGTAAGGTTATTATTCATAACCTGAGTGAGTTTTCCCAGTATGGTGATAAGATGGTCAGAACTAGTTGTATCACCAACTCCATTATAATTATCTTGAGCAGGAGGGAAATCCCTACATGGAGTGCGTGCATTGACACAGTTTCCATTCCTTCCACTAGGTGACATTTCTAAACAATGGCATAAACTAGATTAGTTTATGAATCAAAATACATAATTCCATTCTTGTAAAACACTTAACATAAATTGAACATATTATGGATATAATCCATAATCATAAGAATATTTTCATTGACGAAGTATATACTCATAAACCCTACATAATGGTTTGTAAAGAAAAATATAATTATCCTAAGCAAATCCCCCGAGAGTGTCGTAACCAAGAGTGCAGCAAGGACTGTTGTCGTGCACCAGTTCCCATTCGTGTCTAGCTCAAAGCAGTGTTTTTGGGTATTACCCATAGGTACATCTGTGCCAGAGCCGCCTCTACTTTCCCGTATCCAGACAGGGATGTAATTCTCATAAAACTCATAAAATCTATATAATACCAAAATTCTAGGAAGTTCTTCTATACTAATACTTAATGTCTATCTTTGGGCTATGTGCTCTAATTAGAGTTTATCTAAATCTAGCTTCCACGGTTAGAAATAAACTGCCTTTGATACCAACTGTAACGCCCCTACCCCAGTTACCCAGAGTCGGTGCATTATTGTGTAACATTGGAATAATCAAAAAAGAACATGTCTCGAATGAACGATTAGTTTATTATACTTGGAAACACTAGATACATTCATTAGTTTTACATTACATCATAAAGTAAAATAAAACAAAAACAACATCTTGTCTTCTTATCCCTCATACTATCCCTGCAGGTCATTCTTAATATACTTCTTCACATCCTGGGAAAAATAAAACATGGAAAGGGGTGAGCTTAGATGCTCAGTAAGGATTACAATATAGCGGAAGCTTTCATAAATTAACATAAACATTTAAGGCAATGTATGACTAAAAATTATTTTAAACATGAACTTCAACATAATATGGCAACAGTAAAATGAAATAATTCCATTTACTTATTCACATGGGTATTCTACTAGTTTAATAATCACATGCAATATCAATAACAACATTCATAAAGATGGAATGCATAATGACAGGCTATCATAACCACCTAGCCAAGGCCACGTCCCAGGACAAAAAAAAAGATTTTGTCAAGGCCTCGTGCCGAGACACTAGTTTGTCTTAGGAGACCTGCCGATTCATCGAGGAGCTATAGCGGGCTCCACCTGTCACTTATTATGTCCAATGCATTCCTCATACGAATAGGATTAAACATATCATAAACCATAACATAATCGTATCACATAAAACATGCATAAAGGAAACATAACATTTTTATATTTCAATCATATGATATCAATACAACACATTGATATAATAAAAACAATTTCAAAACCATTTTCAATACCAAAATGAATGAAAATTTAAACTTTGTATTTACTTTTCATTTTTAAAAATTTATGGCTTGTAGAGGAAGTCGAAACTCAAATAATGGTCACGACGGCGGAGAAGTCATTATCGCCGCATACATACGACAAGAAAAACATTCCCATTTTTTCGTTTAGTAAAACGCTTTGTATAAAAATATTCCTTTTGAATAAACATAAAAGTCAAAGGGGTTTACACACCGTATAAAATAAATTTGTACATAAAACAAATTATGCCTCAATGAATGGAGATTGAGATGAAGTCCCTTAAAAAGATCATTTTTTTAAATAAAATCTATCTATTATGTGTATTCACTATAAGTACACATAAAGAAAGTAAAAATACAATATAAGACGTAATAATATCATGAAATAATTTGAAGGTAGGAGATTAACCTAAAGAATGGAAATTGGGTTATGAAGTTCCCCTGCCTCGTGTCCGACATGACTCGACCGCTCTTTAACCTCCTAAATAATAAAATAGAGTTTATTTCTACTTGCTTAAGAACCCCTTTCACATTAATTAATCCTTTCATATAACTTATTACCATGTTATGAACATTATGTAATTATTTAAGTTAATAACGGTCGTTTTGTCGAACTTTGGTACTTGAGTAAAATATAAAATTCTTATAGTTACAAGTTCTTCATGTGGTAAAATATCCATTATATCCATAATTATATTCATTATGTAGATATCATATATATCAAAAATATATATTATATACATTCATTCATAATATTACATAACATTTTGAGGTAAGAAATGAAATGCACCGTTCATGGAAACGGTAAGCAGTACGTAAGCATAAACGCTACTTTCATTTATATTTCCTATTTAATGGAATGAATTAATAATGATATAAAGGTGTATTATAATTCCAGTATAATATCATATATAATATCATTTACTCCATCCATTATACATCCCACATATGGCATTAACAATTCAAATCACTTTGAGGGGGCGATAGTCCGCACTTCCTAAAATGAAATTATTGCGTTTACCCATAATGGAAATCATAAAGGTATGCCATAAATGAAAATACATAATCATAAGAAAAATAAAGAATAATATATATCGTCTATAAAAATATTTTCATCATAGTGGCCACTATGAGAGGTGTTAAAAGAAGATTGAGCAGTCATCGTTTCGTCAGCCAGTAATTCACCACCCACAGAAACAGTATGTTATTTAACCATTAGACGAAGGTTTGTGTATGTTTTAAAAACATAATTCTCATAAAAACATACTAGTATATTGAGGATACTTTTTTTTTTACAAAATATATAAATAAAATTATTTTAGGGGGTTGGATAAGCATAATAAAACAAAATAACATAAGAGAAGACATTACCTTAAAGTCGGGTAACTCTTTTTGATTTAAGCCAAAGGATTCCTTGGGAAGACTTATTCCTAATTTGAGGCTTCTAGGATCAATAGAGGGATGTTTAGAGAGTATTTGGGAAGAGGTTGGCAGAGCCAAATGGCTTGAAGGTGTGAATAAGGTGGTAGGGTTGGGGGCCTTTTATAAAAGGAGAGGAGGAGCACTCTTGGAAAGTAATGAAATGTTACATTATTATGAAGTAATATTCGGATTTCAATGGTCCCAAAATTATACATTTCGAGTATAAGTTGATAAGGGATCTAAATATACTCATCCAATAGGTTTTAGACTAGTGTATGTCTTATATTTTACATTATATTTTCATTTTATTTAAATCGTTAATTAATGAGGTAATCGTCGCATCATCATTGTGTCATAAATTATTTAATTTATATAATGTCTAAAAATTATAAAACAATTAACAGTATTTTTGAAATAAATTGAGATTTCCAATGAATATTTATTTTCTAAAAGTTAACTTATATAACCCCATGTAATAATTATTTTAATAAAACAACACATGTTTGTGACAATTTTATTTTTACATTAAATAAAAAGTTATTAATGACATTTTCTTACCCAAGTGGCTCCATAGGGTCCCCAATTTGACCCATGGATTTTATTGGTCGGCCACGACTCCTCCAATAATGGTAAGATAAGCCTAAAGGTATTTTCATATTTTTATAATATCATTTTTACCTTAAATTTCACTAATTATCATTAATCGCGATTAATTAAACTTAAAAGATACTATTCACCAAAAAATTATTTTAATCCCATTGAACAAAAATTTAATTCCTAATGACAAAAATTTATGTTGGATTTTTGAAAATAAAATCACAGAAGTGGTAATGTTTCATTTAAACGAAAAATTAGTTTTTTAACTACCACTTAGTGGTTTCAATATTCATCAAAAATTGAAGTTTTTCAGAACAATGCCAAAATTTCACCCTATGATATAATTGTTATTACGAATTCAAAAATGATGTCTATTTTAAAAAATTCCAAACATGCATGTTGCGTTAATTAATTTTATAATTAATTTCCACTGTCACAACAAATAGTGTGTTTTTTAGAAACAATATATATCAAAAGATTGACAATTGTTTATGTCTAATTTCAAAGTGAAATTAATTATAATGACCACCATTGGATAAAACGGTAAAAATATATATTCTAATTATACTTTAAAACCACTCAATTGTATAATTTATCACTATAATTTATTTTGATTAAAAAAGTTGTTTTTTAAGTATTTTCCACTATTCATCAAAAATTGGAAGTTCTCAGAAAATTACCAAAAAATCAACTTAGGATAATTTTCATATTCAGAATACAAAAATGAAGTCCATTTTGAAATATAAAATTTCAATAATTTTAAAAAGTGGGTATTACTATTCATAACGGCTACTTTGATTTGTCATGGTTTGTTAGAACTCGAAATTGCGTACAATGCAAGGTATTGTATTATTGAAGGAGAAGTGTATCATGGATGCTTGTCATGTTACATTCTCCCCTACTTCAATAAATTGCATCCTCACAATTTGAAATTGTTCTTCGAAAATAAAAGGTTGAATGTAGAAAATACCTTTGTGGAAAACCCACATAGGAAATAGGGTTAATAAAAATATAACTTTAAAAGAAAGAAAGAGAAGTACAAAGGTCACCCAAGATAGCCAATACTAGGATTCTATGAAAACATGGATATGGAGGAAAAAAACCATCATGGTCTGATGGAGAGTTGTATAAAATATGAATAGGAGAAAGTTAACCATAAGAAAATTACGAACTTGTGATTGGTTAAACGGTCATTGAATCCCCAGTTGGAAAAGTTAACCGACAAATTTTTTGTTTTATATTAACTTTCATAAAGTTGAGGAGTTTATTTAAGATATTTACTAAGAATGTAAGGAAATATACTTACTTGTCATGTATACTTTCATTCTTTAATAAATTTTTACCACAAACCCATCTTTCACCCCAAAGGGTAACAGAACTCAAAAATATTATATTTATCATAATCTTATATGGTTCCAAATATGAACACATACCATTAAGATTAGAAAAACTATTTTTTAATAACCAGGGACTTCCTGTAGGCTAGTGGTAGGTAATAAAGGCATATTGCACTATGGTTGTGGGTTTGATTCCTACAGCTTTGTCCGGAGCGACGGGTTATCCCCCGACCTACAAGTTGTCCTTTTCCTAAAACTATTGTATTATAATATTCCAAAAATAATCTTCATATATGTTTTAACCTTAAAAAATACTACCCAAATTTCACCTTAATCCATTCCAACCTTTATAGTTATCCAAAATACCTATGTCCAGAATTTTTCTAAAAGGTCTCTAAATTCCAAAATCAATTGTATCATCAGATTCCTCAAACAAAGTAAAGATTCTCTTATTGTCACATAAAAAAATATTATTACCTTTATCATATTAAAACCTTAATGAAAACAACAATTACTACAGTACAATCCTTATATATATCAAATTATTCTTATAATCAGAATATAATCCTTGAGTCCAAAAGAACCAATACATTAATTATTCCGCTTCAATTGTAGTAACAACATAATATTGTCCTTGATCCCTTGGCCTTTTCTGAGGTAAGACTCCCTGACGCATATGACATTAATTTGAATAATTCCCCATTTCTTGAAAATTGTAGCATTCAACAGTTATAGCATCTTTCTTTCCCTTGTAATCACGAGCCTGGTGACCTTTTTTTCCACATTTATAACAAACTCTCATTCCTTTTAGGCAAGTACCGAGGCGATTCTTCCCACAATTATCGCATAATGGAAAATCCTTCTTTCCCTTTTTCCTTTTATCTGTCTCTTGTTCAGCTGTTCTATTCTTCTCTTACTTTACATTATTATCATAAGATTTAGAGAATTCATTTTCTGTCTTGATAGCACACGAGACAATATCATTATACGACGAGAAGGATTGTGAGTCTAATGCTTGACGGAGAAATGGTTTTAACCCATCAAAGAAACAATCAATCATACAACTTGGTTTACGTATATAATCTGTTGCGTGCCTCGCTATCCTTGTAATGTTGGCCTCATACTTTGCGACATTATCAATCTCCTTTTGTCTCACACTCAGAAATTGCCTTTCCATATCTGCTCGATGGTCATGAGGAAAGTATTTTTCTAAGAAATGATCTTTGAAATCCCTCCATTCTATATTTGATACTTCATCATATTCCATTGTATTTGGAATCAACAACCACCATTGATCAGCATCTCCAGTGAGGCGGTAAACTGCCATGATAACCTTTTCTCTTTCACTACTCCCAAGGCATGGAATATTTTCTCTAAGGAATTTATCCATTTCTCAGCTACTAAGGGATTATTAATCCCACAGAATGTTGGTGGTTTCTTCCTCATGAAGTGGTCTAACATTTATCCTCCACCTTGTGGATCAAGGTGCTCCATACAAATAAGGATATTATTCATAACCTGAGAGAGTTGTCCTAGTATGGTGATAATCTGATCAGAACCAGTTTTATCAACAACTCCATTATAATTATCTTAAGAAAGAGGTAAATCCCTACATGGAGTTCGTGCATTGACATAGTTTCCATTCCTTCCACTAGGTGACATTTCTAAACAATGGCATAAACTAGATTAGTTTATGAATCAAAATACATAATTCCATACTTTTAAAACACTTAACATAAATTGAACAGTTTATGGATTTAATCCATAATCATAAGAATGTTTTCGTTGAGGAAGTATATACTCATAATCCATACATAATGGTTTGTAAAGAAAATTAGAATTATCATATGAAAATCCCCCGGGAGTGTCGTAACCAAGAGTGCAGCAAGGCCTGTTGTCGTGCACCAGTTCCCATTCGAGTCTAGCTCAAAGCGGTGTATTTGGGTTTTACCCATAGGTGCATATATGCCAGATCCACCTCTACCTAATCATATCCAAACATGGATGTATTTCTCGTAAAAATCATAAAATCTCTATAATACAAAAAATCTAGGAAGTTATTGTATACTAATCCTCAAAGTCTATCGTTGGGATATGTGCTCTAACCAGAGTTTATCTTAATCTAGCTTCGAAGGTTAGAACTAAACTGCCTTTGATACCAACTATAACGCCCCGACCCCAGTTACCCATAATCGGTGCATTATTGCGTAACATTGGCATGATCACAAAATATCAGGTCTCGAATGACCGATTAGTTTAGTAGCCTTGGAAACACTAGATACATTCATAAGTCTTACATTACATCATAAAGTAAAACAAAACTACAACCACATATTGTCTTCATATCCCCTCATACTATACCTGCAGTTTATTCTTAATATACTTCTTCACATCCTTAGAAAAATAAAACATTGAAAGGGGTGAGCTCAGATGCTCAGTAAGGACAACAATATAGCGGACGATTTCATAAATAAACATAAACATTTAAGGCAATGTATGACTAAAAAGACTTTTAAACTTAAACTTCAACATAATATGGCAAAAGTAAAATGAAATAATTGCATTTACTTATTCACATGGATATTCTACTAGTTGAATAATCACATGTAATATCAATAACCACTTTCATAATTATGGAATGCATAATGCCAGACTATCATAACCACGTAGCCAAGGCCTCGTGCCAAGACTACAAAAATGATTTTTTCAAGGCCTCGTGCCATGAAACTAGTTTTTCTCATGAGACCTACCGATGCATCGAGGACCTATAGCGGGCTCCACCCGTCACTTATTAAGTGAAATGCATTTCTCATATGAATAGGTTTAAACATATCATAAACCATAACATAATCGTATCACATAAAACATGCTTAAAGGAAACATAAAATTTTCACATTTAAATCATAAGATATCAATACAACACATTGATATAATAAAAACAATTTCAGAACCATTTTCAATACCAAAATGAATGAAAATTAAAAAATTTATTTACTTTTCATTTTAAAAAATTTATGGCTTGTGGAGGAAGTCGAAACTCAAATAATGGTCACGGCGGCGGAGAATTCATTGTTGCCACATACGTACGACAAGAAAAACATTCCCTTTTTTTCATTTAGTAAAACACTTTGTATAAAAAGATTCATTTTGAATAAACGTAAGAGTCAACAGAGTTTATACACCGTATAAAAGAAATTTGTGTATAAAACAAAATATGGCTCAATGAATGGAGATTGAGACGAAGTCCCTTAAAAAGATAATTTTTTAAATAAAATAGATCTATTATGTGTATTAACTATAAGTAAAGATAAATAATGTAAAAATACAAGATAAGGCATAATAATATCATGAAATAATTTGAAATTAGGAGATTAACCCAATGAATGTAAATTGGGTTAAGAAGTTCCCTTGTCTCATGTCCGACTTGACTCGACCGCTCATTAACCTCCTGAAAAATAAACTAGAGTAAATTTATACTTGATTAAGAACCTTTCTCATGTTCATTATTCCTTTCATATAACTTATTACCATGTTATGAACATTATGTAATTATTTAAGTTAATAACGGTCGTTTTGTCGATATTTGGTACTTGAGTAAGAAATAATCTTCTTATAATTACAAGTTTTCATGTGGTAAAATATCCATTATATCCAGAATTATATTCATGATGTAGATATCATATATATAACATATATATAGTATATACATTCATTCATAATATTACGTAACATTTAGAGGTAAGAAATGAAATGCACAATTCATGGAGACGGTAAAGTGTACGTACGCATGAACGTTAGATTCATTTCTATTTCGTATTTAATGGAATGAAATCATAATGATATAAAGGTGTATTATAATTCTATTATAATATCATATATAACATCATTTACTCAATCCTTTATACGTCCCACATATGGCATTAACGAT
Source organism: Viscum album (assembly GCA_963277665.1). NCBI lineage: Eukaryota > Viridiplantae > Streptophyta > Magnoliopsida > Santalales > Viscaceae > Viscum > Viscum album. The sequence continues at coordinate 427,901,622 of OY728134.1, forward strand.
TCAAATCACTTTGAGGGGCGGTAGTCCGCACTTCCGAAAATGAAATTATCGCATTTTCCCATTAATGGAAATCATAAAGGTATGCCATAAATGAAAAATACAGAATCATAATTAAAACAAAAGAATATTATATATCATATATAAAATTATTTTCATCATAATGTCCACCATTAGAGGTGTTAAAAGAATTTTGAACAATCATCGTTTCGTGAGCCAGTAATTCGCCACCCATAGAAATAGTATGCTTTTTAACCATTACACGAAGGTTTGTGTAAGTTTAAATAAAATCAATCTCATAAAAAAATCCAAGTGAATTGAGGATTTTTTTTTTGTTACAAAATAAATTAATAAAAATATTTTAGGGGGTTGGAGAAGAAAAATAAAAAAAATAACATAAGGAAGACATTACATTAGAATCAGGTAACTCTTTTTGATTTCAGCCAAAGGCTTCCTTGGGAAGACTTCTGACCAATGTGAGGATTCTAGGAGTAATAGAGGGAAGTTGAGAGATTATTTGGGCAGAGTTTGCCCAATCCAAATGGCTTGAAGGTGTGAATAAGGTGGTAGAGGTGGGGGCCTTTTATAAGAGGAGAGGAGGGGCACACTTGGAAAGTAATGAAATGTTACATTATTATGAAGTAGTTTTCTGATTTCAATGGTCCCACAATTATATATTTCTAGGACAAGGTGATAAGGGATAGAAATAAACCCATCCAATAGGTTTTTTGACAAGTTTAAGTCTTAGATTTTACATTATCTCTTCATTTCATTTAAATCGTTAATTAATGAGGTAATCGTTGTATCATCATTGTGTCAAAAATAATTTAATTTATATAATGTCTAAAAATTATAAAAAATTACCATGATGTAGAAAAACGTATTAGCTTTCCAATGAATATTTATAGTCGAAATTTTAACTTATATAACCCCATGTAATAATTGTTTTTGTAAAACAACACATGTTTGTGACAATTTTATTTTTACTTTATATAAAAAGTTATTAATGTCATTTTCTTACCCAAGTGGCTCCATGGTGTCCCCAAGTTGACCCATGGATTTTCGTGGTCGTCCATGACTCATCCAATAATGGTAGGACAAGTGTAATGGTATTTTCATATTTTTATAATATCATTTTTACCTTAAATTTTCACTAATTACCTTTAATCGCGATTAATTAAACTTAAAAGTTACTATTCACCAAAAAATTATTTTAATCCCATAGAACCAAATTTTACTTTCTAATGACAACCATGTATGTCGGATTTTTCAAAATCAAATCACAGAAGTGGTAATGTATCATTTAAATGAAAAATTAGTTTTTAACTACCACTTAGTGGTTTCACTATTCATCAAAAATTTATGTCTTTCAGAACAACGCCAAAATATCAACCTAAGCTATAATTGATATTACGAATTCAAAAATGATGCCTATTTTAAAAAATTCCAAACATGTGTGTTGCATTAATTAATTTTATAATTAATTTCCGTTGTCACAACAAATAGCGTGTTTTTAAGAAACAATATATATCGAAAGATTGACAATTGTTTATGTCAAATTTGAAAGTGAAATTAATTCTAATGACCACCATTGGATAAAATGGTAAAAATATATTCTAATTATACTTTAAAACCACTCGATGTATAATTTATCACTCTAATTTATTTTGATTTAAAAAGTTTTTTTAAGTATTATTCACTATTCATCAAAAATTGGAAATTCTCAGAAAATTACAAAAAAATAAACTTAGGATAATTTCTATATTCTGACTACAAAAATGAAGTCCATTTTGAAATATAAAATTTCTATAATTGTAAAAAGTGGGTATTAATATTTATAACGGTTACTTTGATTAGTCGCGGTGTGTTAGAACTCGAAGTTGCGTACAATGCAAGCTATTGTATTATTGAAGGAGAAGCATATCATGGACGCATGGGGTGTTATATTCTCCCCTCCTTCAATAAATTGAATCCTCACAATTTGAAATTGTTCTTTGAAAATAAAAGGTTGAAAGTAGAAAATACCTTTGTGGAAAACCCACATCGGAAATAGGGTTAATAAAAATATAACTTTAAAAGAAAGAAAGAGAAGTATAAAGGTCACCTGAGATAGCCAATACTAGGATTCTATGAAAACATGGATATGGAGGAAAAAACCATCAAGTCCTGATAGAGATTTGTATAAAATAGGAATAGGAGAAAGTTAACCACAAGAAAATCACAAACTTGTGATTGGTTAAACGGTCATTGAATCCCCAGTTGGAAAAGTTAACCGAAAACGTTTTTTTTTAAGTTACCTTTCATAATGTTGAGGAATTTATTTAAGAGATTTACTAAGAACGTAAGGAAATATAATTACTTGTCATGTAGAATTTCATTCTTTAATAAATGTTTACCACAAACTCGTCTTTCAACCCAAATGGTAACAGAACTCAAAAATATTATATTTATCATAATCTTATAAGGTTCCAAATATTAACACATACCATTTAGATTAGAATAACTATTTTGTAATAACTAGGGACTTCTTGTAGGAAAGTGGTAGGTAATAAAGGCCTGTCACACTATGGTTGTGGGTTCGATTCCTACAGCTTTGTTTGACGCGACGGGTTCTCCCCCGACCTGGAGGTTGTCCTTTTCCTAAATCTATAGTATTGTAATATTGCAAAAATAATCATCATAAATGTTTTAACCTTAAACAATACTACCCAAAGTTCAACTTAATCCATTCCAACCTTTATAGTTATCCAAAATATATATGTCCAGACTTTTTCTAAAAGGTCTCTAAATTCCAAAATCAATTGTATCATCAGATTCCTCAAACAAAGTAATGTTTCTCTTATTGTCACATACAAAAATATGATTCACTTCATTATATTAAAACCTTAATGAAAACAACGAGTACTGTAGTAAAATCCTTATATATATCACATTATTCTTATAACCAGAATATAATCCTTGAGTCCAAAATAACCAACACATTAATTATTCCGCTTCAACTATAGTAACAGCATAATATTGGCCTTGGTCCCTTGGCCTTTTCTGAGGTAGGTTTCCCTAACGCTTAGTAAATTCATTTAAATAATGCCCCATTTCCCTAAAATTGTAGCATTCAACATTGATAGCCTCTTTCTTTCCCTTACAATCACGAGCCTACTAACCTTTTTCTCCACATTTATAACAAAATCCCATTCCTTTTATGCAAGTACCAGGGTGATTCTTCCCACAATTATCGCATAATGGAAAATCCTTCTTTCCTTATTTCCCTTTATCTGTCTCTTGTTCCACAGTTCTCTTCTTCTCTTGCTTTAATTTATTGTCATAAGATTTATAGAATTCCTTTTCTGTCTTGATAGAACATGGGAAAATTTCTTCGTATGATGAGAAGGTTTGTGAGACTAATGCTCGACAGAGAAATGATTTTATCCCATCAAAGAAACGATCAATCTTACTTCTTGGGTTACGTATATAATTTGTTGCATGCCTCGATAACCTTGTAAAGTTGGCCTCATACATTGCGACATTCTCATCCTCATTTTGTCTCAGACTTAGAAATTTCCTTTCCATATCTGCTCGATGGTCATGAGGAATGTATTTTTCTAAGAAAACCTCTTTTAACTCCCTCCATTACATATTCGATACATCATCATCTTCCTTTGTATTTTGAATCAACAACCACCATTGATCAGCATCTCCAGTGAGGTGGTAAACTTCCATGATATCCTTTTCCCTTTCCTTACTCCCCAGGCATTGAATATTTTCTCTAAAGAATTTATCCATCGCTCACCTACTAAGGGATTAGTACTCCCATTGAATGTTGGTGGTTTCTTCCTCATAAAGCGGTCTAACCATGATCCTCAACCTTGTGGATCAGGGTGCTCCATACGAGTAAGGTTATTATTCATAACCTAAGTGAGTTGTCCCAGTATGGTGATAAGCTGATCAGAACCAGTTGTATCACCAACTCCGTTATAATTATCTTGAGCAGGAGGGGAATCCCTACATGGAGTGCATGGATTGACACAGTTTCCATTCCTTCCACTAGGTTCCATTTCTAAACAATGGAATAAACTAGATTAGTTTATGAATCAAAATACATAATTCCATACTTGTAAAACACTTAACATAAATTGAACAGTTTATGGATATAATCCATAATCATAAAAAAAATTTCATTGAGGAAGTATATACTCATAAACACTACATAATGGTTTGTAATGAAAATCAGAATTATCCTAACAAAATCCCCTGGGAGTGTCGTAACCAACAGTGCAGCAAGGCCTGCTGTTGTGCACCAGTTCCCATTCGAGTCTAGCTCAAAGCGGTGTTTTTGGGTTTTACCCCTAGGTACATCTGTGCCAGAGCCGCCTCTACCTGCTCGTATCCAGACATTGATTTATTTCTCGTAAAACTCATAAAATCTCTATAATACCAAACTTCTAGGAAGTTCTTCTATACTAAACCTCAAAGTCTATCTTTCGGCTATGTTCTCTAATCAGAGTTTATCTAAATCTAGCTTCCAAGTTTAGAACTAAACTGCCTCTGATACCAACTATAACGCCTCGACCCCAGTTCCCAGAGTCGGTGCATTATTGTGTAACATTGACATGATCACAAAAGATCAAGTCTCGAATGACCGATTAGTTTAGTAGCCTTGGAAACACTAGATACATCATAATGTAAAACAAAACAACAATAATATCTTGTCTTCATATCCCATCATAATATCCCAGCAGGTCATTCTTAATATACTTCTTCACGTCCTAGAAAAAATAAAACATTGAAAGGGGTGAGCTCAGATGCTCAATAAGGATAAAAATATAGCGGAATCTTTCAAAAATAACCATAAACATTTAATGAAATTTATGACTAAAAGCCTTTTAAACGAGAACTTCAACATAATATGGAAAATGTAAAATGAAATAATGTCATTTACTTATTCACATGGATATTCTACTAGTTGAATAATCACATGCAATATCAATAACCACTTTCATAATGCAGGAATGCATAATGCCAAACTATCATAACCACGTATCCAAGGCCTCGTGCTAAGACTATAAAAATGATTTTGTCAAGGCCTCATTCCAAGACACTAGTTTGTCAAATGAGACCTACCAATGCATCGAGAAGCTATAGCGAGCTCCACCAATCACTTATTAAGTCCAATGAATTCCTCATATGAATAGGTTTAAACATATCATAAACCATAACATAATGGTATCACATAAAACATGTATAAAAGAAAACATAACATTTCCACATTTCAATAATAAGAAATAAATACAACCCATTGATATAATAAAAACAATTTCAAAACCATTTTCAATACCAAAATGAAAGAAAATTAAAACTTTGTATTTACATTTCATTTTAAATAATGTATGGATTGTAGAGGAAGTCGAAACTCAAATAATGGTCACAGCGGCAGAGAATTCATTGTCGCCGTATACGTACGATAAGAAAAACATTAACTTTTTTTCGTTTAGGAAAATTCTTCGTATAAAAAGATTCCTTTTGAATAAATGTAAAAGACAAAGGGGTTTATACACCGTATAAAGGAAATTTGTGTATAAAACAAAATATGCCTCAATTAATGGAGATTGAGATGAAGTCCCTTAAAAAGATCATTTATAAAATAAAATAGATCTATTATGTGTATTCACTATAAGTACACATAAATAAAGTAAAACTACAAGATAAGACATAATAATATCATGAAATAATTTGAAAGTAGGAGATTAACCCAAAGAATGGAAATTGGGTTTAGAAGTTCCCTAACCTCATGTCCGACTTGACTCGACCGCTCTTTAAACTCCTGAATAATAAACTAGAGTTAATTTATACTTGCTTAAGAACCTTTTTCATGTTCTTTATTCCTTTCATATAACTTATTACCATGTTATGAACATTATTTAATTATTTAAGTTAATAACGGTCGTTTTGTCGATCTTTGGTACTTGAGTAAAAAATAAACTTCTTATAATTACAAGTTCTTCATGTGGTAAAATATATATTATATCCAGAATTATATTCATGATTTAGATATCATATATATCACATATATCCAGTATATAGATTCATTCATAATATTACGTATCATTTAGAGGTATGAAATGAAATGCACCGTTCATGGAGACGGTAAGCTGTACGTACGCATGAATGCTACTTTCATTTCTATTTCGTATTTAATGGAATAAAATCATAATGATATAAAGGTGTATTATAAATATAGTATAATATCATATATAATATAATTTACTCCATCCTTTATACATCCCACATATGGCATTAATTATTCAAATCACTTTGAGGGGGTAGTAGTCCGCACTTCCTAAAATGAAATTATCGCGTTTACCCATAATAGAAATCATAAAGGTATGAAATAAATGAAAAATAATGAATCATAATGAAATAAAAAGCATAATATATATCGTATATAATAGTTTCATCATAATGGTCACCATGAGAGGTGTTAAAAGAAGATTGAGCAATCATCATTTCGTGAGCTAGTAATTCACCACCCAGAGAAACAGTATGTTCTTTAACCATTAGACAAAGGTGTGTGTAAGTGTAAATAAATTAATTCTCATAAAAACATCCTAGTATATTGATAATTATGTTTTTGTTACAAAATAAATTAATAAAAAGATTTTAGGGGGTTGGAGAAGCAAAATAAAACAAAATTACATAAGAGAAGGCATTACCTTAAAATCGGGTAACTCTTTTTGATTTTAGCTAAACGATTCCATCACAAGACTTCTGCTCAATGTGAGGCTTCTAATAGTAATAGAGGGAATTTGAGAGAGTATTTTGTCAGAGTTTGGCCGAGCCAAATTGCTTGAAGGTGTGAATATGGTGGTAGAGGTGGGGGCCTTTTATAAGAGGAGAAGAGGGGCACTCTTGGAAAGTAATGAAACGTTACATTATTATGAAGTACTTTTCAGATTTCAATGGTCCCACAATTATATATATATAGGATAAGGTGATAAGGGATCTAAATATACTAATCCAATAGGTTTTTGACATTTTTACATATTATATTTTACATTATATTTTCATTTTATTTAAATCGTTAATTAAGGAGGTAATCGTTGTATCATCATTGTGTCACAAATAATTTAATTTATATAATGTTTAAAAATTATAAAAAAAATTACCATGATTTAGTAAATCTTTTTATCTTTCCAATGAATATTTATAGTCTAAAATTTAACTTATATAACCCCATGTAATTATTGTTTCAGTAAAACAACACATGTTTGTGGAAATTTTATTTTTACATTAAATAAAAAGTTATTAATGTCATTTTCTTACCCTTGTGGCTCGATGGGGTCCCCATGTTGTCCCATGGATTGTATTGGTCGGTCATGACTCATACAATAAGTTTAGGACATGTGTAAAGGTATTTTCATATTTTTATAATATCATTTTTACATTAAATTTCATTAATTACCTTTAATCGTGATTAATTAATCATAAAAGTTACTATTCACCAAAAAATTATTTTAATCCCACTGAACCACATTTTACTTCCTAATGACAACCATGTATGTCGAATTTTTGAAAATCAAATCACATAAGTGGTAATGTTTCATTTAAATGAAAAATTAGTTTTTAACTACCACTTAGTGGTTTCATTATTCATCAAAAATTGATGTTTTTCAGAACAATGCCAAAATTTCACCCTAAGCTATAATTGATATTAAAAATTCGAAAATTATTTCTATTTTACAAAATTCCAAACATGTATTTTGAATTAATTAATTTTATAATTAATTTCCGTTGTCACAATAAATAGCGTGTTTTTAAGAAACAATATATATCAAAAGATTGACAATTGTTTATGTCCAATTTCAAAGTGAAATTAATTCTAATTACCACCATTGGATAAAATGGTAAAAATATATTCTAATTATACTTTAAAACCACTCAATATTATAATTTATTACTATAATTTATTTTTATTAAAAATGTTGTTTTTTAAGTATTTTTAACTATTCATAAAAAATTGGAAGTTCTCCGAAAATTACAAAAAACTCTACTTAGGATAATTTCGATATTCCGAATACAAAAATGAAGTCCATTTTAAAATATAAAATTTATATAATTTTAAAAATTGGGTATTACTATTCATAACGGTTACTTTGATTAGTCGTGGTGTGTTAGAACTCGAAGTAGCATACAATGTAAGCTATTGTATTATTGAAGGAGAAGCGTATCATGGAAGCTTCGGGTGTTACAGTTTGATTCAAAATTTCAGCAGAATATTAGGACATTGGCTCAAGAACAAAAACTTTTTTAGAGTTTTAGATATGATTGATTCCCCACATGTAGAAGTCTCATCTACAAGATTAGTTTGATATGTGTTAGGCAAGGGAGTTGGATTGGTCGCTATGAATGTGGTTTCCTGAGAGATTTCATTGATTTTTGGTCTTATGATTTCATCGTAGGAGAAATCTGAAATTGATTCTAGCCAAAGAGATAAAATTCCATCATGTGAATAAAGGGAATTAATCTCTTCCTAACATAAACATTCCTCAAATATTCCTTGATGTTCCATGGATTCATTACCAACCCTTCCTATCATGTTTACTTCATGAATATCCTCATCATCCCCTATTTTTAAGAATGGATTATAGACGTTCATGTATAGACTCATGTTTCCAATGATTATGGTAATATAACCATTTTGATCAAGGATAACAGAGTTGATTGTTGCAAGGAAGGGATAACCACGGAGGATTGGGATTTGTTCCTTATTTCCTATGTTTTTTTGTCAAGGACAATGAAGTCAGATGTATAGATGCAGTTTTATACTTTTACTAGAATATCCTTTAGAATCACCTTTGGAACCTTAATGCTACGATTAGAATGTTTATAGTAGAATAATGTGGGTCAGAGCTCTTACAGGCCTAACTGGAAGTACAAAACACAGGGAATGAGATTTACACAAGATCCTAGGTCACACAAGGCTTTGACAACTTTTTTTTATCATATTTAAACTTTTAATTAAAGGAATCCTGGGTCTTTCATCTTTGGTGGAGGGGTTCCTTGGATTGTTTTTCTAACATTTTCTTCCATAAAGACTTGGTTATTATGTGAGAATTTACATTTAAATGTGTAGAGGTCTTTTAGGTATTTTGAGTATGCAGGAATGGTTTGAATAGCAACGAGGAGTAGAATGTTCAATATGACTTGTGAGAATATTTCCCTCAATGTTTCATTCAATACTGGCTTGGTTTTCCACCACACTCATTGAGGAAATGGTGCAAGTTGTGGGATTATTTGTTGAAGAGTTGTTTCTTTGACATTATCATTAGGATTTTCAGAATCTCTGGGTAGTTCGTCATCTTTTTCATCCATTTTTAAGCTTTTAATGGTTTCTAAATTATTTTGTCAAGATTGTAAATTGATTTCCCACTTCTTAAAATGGTCACATCCTTTAGTTTTTCATGAGTTCTTTGAGTTCCACATGACTCTCCAATTAATTTTTATGATGGTATCACCAATGTACGAATGGGTTCCATTTCAGTTTTATGATTTGAAGTTATTATTTAATGGAAGAGACCCCCGAATTCATTTTCTTTATTTGTTTACACAACTGTTCAAGGATTGGGAGAGGGACAGACTGTGAGGGGGCTTGTGTTGGGTGGTTTATCCCAGGACGATACATTGATTGTTGTATGGGCTATTGTTATTAGGCAAGGGGATGTTGGTATTGTACTGGTTGTGGTTGTAATTAGTTATGGTTTTGTAGATTTTGTGTATGGTAGGTTTTTGGTCCTTGTGGTTGGCTAGTTTGTTTGTAATCTCTCCAACGGAAGCCTGGGTGGTCATTATACCTTAGGTAGAATGTGTTTTGGTTTTTGGGATTTTGAAATTTTAGGGAATTGAATTCAGTAGGTGGTCCTCCTAGAATAACATCTTTGATGGATGGAATGGTTGGGTAGTTTTCTATTTTGTGGTCATTTTGGTCCCAAATTGTGCAATAGGGTCAACAGTTTGAATTTCATGGATTTTCATAAGGTCTATCTCTTCAACCTTCCTAGTGAGAACTATGTATACAACACTATGTCTTTTATATTCTCTAAGATTATTTATTCCAGTAGTTATCTGTTCCTTTCCAGAAAAAGGTGAAATTCCCCATTTTTTTTTCATTCATCAAGGATTTCTAGATACTCGTAAGTATTATTTGCAGCTTTGTTTTTAAATGTCCTATTATACATCATGTCAACGAATTGATTGTTCCCCTGGACCACCCCTTAATAGAAGGACCTCACATGTTTATGAATAGAAAACCATATTGTAGAACCATGTATATGGTGTCTTTGAACCTCTCCCATGTTTCATAAAATGACACTCCCTCTTTTTCAAAAAAAATTGGATGCCCATTTAATTGCAATTGTTTTGTGGTGGAGAAAGTATTTTTTTTAGAATTTACTTCGTAATTAGTCCCAATAGTTGATGTATGATGGTATCAATATTTTAGGAAAATTTTTAGCTCGATCCATTAATTAAAAATGAATTATCCTCATATTTTATTATTTTAGTTGAAGTTGGGGACACATGGTTTCAACAATGTCACAGAACTCCTTAACGTGAAGGTAGGGCATCTCAGATGCCATTCCATGGAATGAGGGAAGCTGGTTGAGGACATAGGGTTTAATATTGTACTTGGAATATCCTATGTAATTGTATCTATTTCATAAGGGGGAATTGGTCTATGAAGGTGTGAGGTATTCATTTATGGTTTGATCGACTGCATTCCAAAAGTTTTGGGCTGCCTCATTTAGATTTCCAATTTGGTTCCTACCCTGGTTTATTATTTGATGTCGTTGATGAACATCCATTAAAATGGGCTCAATTTTTGACACTGATGTATTAGGAATACTAGTATCTAATGGAATGAGTTTCATTAGTGTACTTGACTTCCCAAACCCATGATTACCCACCCTAACTATACGGTTTGATTGGTCACAAGTGTAGGTGGATATACACCAAAAGAAAAAACAAGAAAGGGAAAATATAATAGAATTTGGATGAGAATATAATAATTTGGGGAGAATATAATGGGTTTTGAGATGACTTACTTGGTTCCCCAGAAATGGTGGAAAATTTTGGCCTTTCTCAAATTTACCCATGATTTTGGGGTTAAGTGGTCATTTGTAGTTTATCTTGGGTTGTTGAATCGTTAGAGACTTAAGAATTAACCTATAGAAACATACATTCTATGGATTGTTTTTTGATATGGATTGGCCAAATTTGGGTTGATTTTAGAATGTTTTAATTGAATACTATGATAATTAAGTTAATTCAAATTAAGATAATGAGTTGATCCTAAGTTATCACTCGGGTTGGATTGGATGAATTCATTTCTAACGATTTCAAATTCTTATATTTGAGATGAGTACATAAGAAGATCAAACAACTTTATCACTTACTGTTTTATTACCAACACACCATAATACTAATGACATATACATTTAAGGGATCATATTTATGATCACTCTATGGAAGAGGTTTGTATCATCACTTGAAGTGTGTGGCTTGAAAATTCAAGAAGGATGAAGAGGTTTTAAAGTTTTCAAATAAAAATATCAATTAAAAAAAGTGATTAGAAATTAATAGAGTGATAAATAACATCAAATACCGACCCTTTCCACTCCCTTAGATCAACACATTTATGGGTTATCCCACTATTGATGAAATTTTCACAACAGAAGTGGAAATCAGACATAAAATGGTTGAATTGAAGATGTAAAAACAACAAAATAACGATCACCCCATCATTGTGGGATAAATTCCACAAGGTATGGTGTTAATAAATTTACATAACGAGGAAAAGATATCGAAATGTAATGTAGAATAATATAATAAGAGTAATGTAATAACATTTATTAATAAACTAAGGTGAATTAAACAACTTACATGGAATAGAAATGTGATTACAAACACAAAGTGACAACAAAACACTACAATGAAACCAAGAACAAAAGATTATTAAATCCTAAAACACCACTACCTTAAATTTTATAGGATTATTTAGTAGATCCTCCAATAGTCAATGTAATCCCACATGATTATGGTGGTCTCAGGGTGGTGGAAACTTCTAAAAATTATACTTTTCAACCCTTTACACGAAGTGGAAGCCAGCTTGCATCCACCAAACAGAGGCATCAAAATAAAATTCTATATTTCCGAATTACATTGGGACACAAAAGAGGACAATTTCTACCTGGATGTCTACTAACCTTCTATAAAATATCATCCCTAAATCATTTATTTTTTATGAGATATGAATAACATGGTGGGATGTTTGTTTAGACCGTAGATTCTGGCCTTGAATTTTACCTCTAAATTGGGACATCTAGAACTCTACTAATACATATGAATTATCTCCTTTACCTATATGATTAAATGTTATACATGATATCCTCTATCTTCATATAAATTTTTAGAATCATGGGGTTTGTATCTTGGCTGGTACAGTCTCTTTATTAAGATGTTGTCTAGTTTACTTTTTCGAGAGTGTGTTGGCATGAAATCCTTTTTTGTTAGTCTTCCAATGTAAATCTTTAAGTTCTCCAAAGGAATTAATTCTTATTATAGAATGGGAAACATGAAAATAAAATATTAAAACAAAACCAAAATGATTGTGTCTTATTATGTGTTAAAAATATACTATATAATAGTTCATTTTAAGAAGTAATTATAATTATAATGTGAAATAATGTTCAAATTGTAAAATGCATTAAAATGGTGTTTATGAAAAATTATGTAGTTTAATATTATAAAATACACAATGAATATTAGCCTATTTCAATGGATAATCATTAAAAAATCAGACAAATACCAATTTTAAAACAAACAATATTCATCACAACTGTATAGGGGATAAATATATCATTATATTCACCAATTTTACTTCAAAGGAATAATGGAATTTCAAAAAACACCCTAGGTTCCATAAATCATGGTATTATACAAAAACCTCTTTAAGAACCTATTCTTAATGACTTCAATCAGTGATAAATCACCATATAAATCTACCCATAGGTATAATAGTAGTGCAAAAAATATTTACAAATTAATTAAGAACAAACAAGTGTCCGTAGATTTATTATGGAAAGGAAAATCTGAAAAAACCTAACTCATCCATGTGTTAATTGAATAAAAATCCAAGGAGGGGAGGAACCAAGCCTTCTATATTATATTAACAAACTAGTCACAATAAATAACCAAAAACATAGCCAATCATATCCATAGGCTTTGTCCCTGATTAAATACACTCAATGAATACCCTAGAAACTAAGAGGGAAAGTGAAATAGGGAAGAAGATGACCCAAAATTAAAGAAACCTAACCATGAACCCTTAAAGGGGATTTATTGGAGAAAAGAGAGAAAGAGAGGACGTTTAGAGAGGACCCCCTAGTGCACCTTGGTTAGATATGGGAGAAGGATACTGAAAATGGGCTAATAAGTGGAGGTAGGGAAAGAGGGAAATAATATTCTAATGGCTAAGAATGACCATATCGTTTTGACACAAATTTCTCAAAAAAATGTTGTTACCATGAGGATATCTCTACCCATGAGAGAAATGGAGCATGACTACTTGGGGTATACTTCATAGTCATGCCTTTACAGGTGATTAGTTATATCTGAACCCATGCATGTCACAGGGTTGGGTTGTACTTTTTATACTAACCACGTGTTAACTGTGATCCACCTTGAAAACTTCCAAAAAATTAAAAAAAACTACAATTTTGTTCGGGACTCAATACCGAACCTCGAAAAAATCAAAGAATAATATCAAAAGGATAAAATAAAAAAATATCTGAGGTTGGGGTGTGAAAATATATTTAATTATTATATATAAATCTTTTTTTATATTAATGATTTTTATTTTAGATTTTATATTTACCATTATTTCTTTCCATCCAGTGAAAAATGAAAACATCCCTTAAGGAAATGTGTCCTTATTTTTCTCCTATACCAATAATATTTTTCTTCTGTTCATCAAGAAAATGATTAGAATAATTTTTTTACTATAATTATATGAAAGGTTAAATTCATATTTTTAATTTTTCCAAATATATTCTTATAATAAAAAATTAATTTTTACAATTATCTGTGAACTTTTTATTTATAAAACATTTTGAAAATTTTTAACGAAATAATTGTTTTATTACAATCCTTATGAATAAAATTTACCACCGTAATTACTACTCATTTATTTGAATAATAGGTTGCATGTTTCCATGGTTCCTTTAAAATAAATTTTTATCAATAATATTTTTTAAAAAATTATATTTAGAATATGTTATCTAAAAATAAAAATGTTATTTTCTAAATAAAATTTCAAAGTGATATTTTAATAGTATTTTCATCAATGAAAATAACCATTTATGTTATAATAAATAATTATTGATATAATCAATCAATACAATCTTTTTTATTTCATGATCAACACTAATTTTATTTCTATGGGTTTTGTAAAGAATAAATGATAAATACATGTTTGTCCTAATAGAATATATATATATATATATATTGGAATTTAATATGTAATGTGAGGTTTTTATATATACCTCCAATTTAATGATAATATATATATATATATTTATATTTATGTATATATAATAATATTATGATCATAAGTGTTCATATGGTTGAGAATATTTGTGTTCACATTTTTATGTGTCAGTAGGATTTTATATATATGCTCACAAGATTATGTGTCCACATAATTTAGAATGGTTATGATTATATTTTGATAAGAGATTATTATTACTTTTATCATGATCTCAATATTATATGGGACATCATTTTGAATATCTATGTTCATAATAATGTGATTAAATATTAACACGACTCCTAATTCTTATGTTATTACCCTGGAATGAAAAATACATTTTTTGAAAAACATATTATTAATTCATCATGATATATAATGATTTTCAAGTTTATGATCTAATATTTTTAAATATGGATCTTTTATAATTATAGCATGAATTTAATTATATTATCATATCCTTGTTATTATTTAATCCACTCATATGAATGATTACACTTATATTTACCCTTACTGAGTATTTGAGCTCACTTGCTGTTATGTTTTGATTCCACAATAGTTGGTGGGAGGTCCTATGTATGATATACATAGAAGGGTCACAATGTGAAGAACATTTAGGGAGACATTTGTTATTGATATTTAAATATGTAGACTATATATTGAGTCTCTAAATTAACTAATCCATTTTAAACCTATAACATGTCTAGTTAAAAATTATACCGAAAATTAATATAAAAAATATGTAATATTTAAGTAAATTATGATATAGTATTCTCTTTTTTCCTCATTGGAGTGTTAAATTGTTTTAGATATATTATTATAAAAAATATGATGACAAAACATATGATAATATAAATAGAACCAAAAGTGTCCTTAGATGAACCTAAAGTGATAAATGTGGATGAGAATGGTTCATAAAGTAATACATTTAAAGAATGAATTTCTTTTGGTTTCAATTTTTTTCTCAATAATTATTTTTTCTAGTACTCAATTAATAATATTTTTGAAAACAAAAGTGGAAATAATAATGGTTTTCTGGGATAAATAATAATAATCTATATGGGAAACTAAATGGCATTCGATGTTGGATGTACAGTCTAATGTCTATGATCACTCATGCCACTAATACTATGACAAATAATCTAAATCATAATGGGATTTTTAATGAACTATGGAGGATGAAAAAAATCTATTTAGTCAATAGGGTGAAAAAATAAACCATAAATCTAGGGATATTTTTCATCTATTAGTTTCTAAGAAATATATTAATGTGATTAAAATATATTTTTATTATATCGATGTTGATACCATAAAAAACATTTCATATGAGATTATCAATTAGAAGGAAGAAATAGAACAAAGTGTAATTTCTTGTTTTAGGGAAATAAAGGGGAAAATGTCTCATAATGAAAATATGAAGGGTAAATCACATAGAGAATGAAAATTAAAAACACCTAAAATCAATAAAAATTGATAAAATAAACATGTTAAAATTATGGAATGGATTTAGTAAATATATAAAGAGTGAAAAGGATAATAATAAATCATGTGATTGAAAATGAGGGTTGAAATGGATGGATAATTTAAAAGAATAATATAATTATTAAACTAATAGAGTAGAGTTTTTTATATGTAAGCAGATTGGAAATTACCGGAATCAGTTCATTCATCAAGGATATCACGAGGATGATAAGACTCAACATCCCCTATTAAAATAGATAAAGGATATGACATTTATACCACATCTCATATGGTCACAGAGAACGATGTGGTGAATGGTAAACATCACATCCACTATATAACTATAAATTTTTTATTTTAATCTAGATCATTATACACATTTATATTTGATTTTTTTAACTATATAACATCAAAAATCAACAAGTAAATTTTTTTTGAGAAGAAATAACTTTTAATATATTGACTATAGAATATCATATTTTTATCTCCTCTTTGAAAGATGTTTCTTGTAATATGATAAGTACAAAAATTTATTTCCACCCTTAAGTGGAATTTTTTGATATGTTGAGAACATATTAGACATCATAATACATATATCATTCAATTTATCAATAATATATGGAACATAATATATTCTATTTCAATTTACGATATCCGATTGATACAATGAAGAAAATGAAATTATAATTATAATTACATACCTTATAGGGGTATTATTTCAATTTGATGGGGATATGTTATCTCAAATGGTTGGGGATAAAATCAAAATTGAACGTATCACTGTTGTTTTGGATTATAATAATGTATTTCCCAAATTAATTCATAGACTCATCATGAGTTGTGATATTGATTAATCAATATAACCCATACATGGTGCTCTAAAAATTCAATTATTCCTAAATGAATGAAAATAATTGAGTTGTTAGAAATAGAGAATGACATTGAAGAGTATCTATAAAATGTATATGTATTCCAGAGTGTATGAGGTTGTAGGAAACATGTTCTTTTTTTATTATAAATATAAACGAGTCAATGCATCACTTCATTGATTATGAAGAACAAATCATTATGACTATTTACATATATAAACTCTTCTATGTATTGATTAATTTATTATCATATAAATAGAGTTCATTAATTTTGAATGTTGCAACATTAATAATGTTATCTTCAATTTAAGGGAAATAGTGATGGTATATTGATAAATCAAAATTCATTATAATCCTTGATCATAATTATTTTAATGGTACTTCCATTACGACATACTAATGCCTTAATATCATCAGGTATAAAAGAAATTCAGTCTTTAGAGATAACCCATGTCAGTTTTTCAAAGTATTAACAGATAATATCAATATATATTAAAAGAAAAATGAACATCCCAAAGATAATTTGAATATTTTTAGGATGAAAATATTAAAGGAAATGTGGGTTTAAATATTTACCATGTCTATTATTTAATAATATATTATATTATTATTGTTCTATATAATCTTATACAATTTTATATTAGTGAAAAAATCTGTGTATAACCATGGTAATTGAGGGCCATTGTTATGTTGTGTTGGAATGAAAATAATTAATAATTGTGATTGATTAATAATGGATATCTAATCCACAAACAATTTTCACAATGATATGATATATGTTCCCATGGATAGTTGAACATGAGGGAAATTTTAGCATTAAAGGAAGGATATTCATTATAATTTTTCATATAATACTGTAAAATGGGGGATTTTTTGAGATATATAGTGATATATAATTTATTTTAATAGGATTTATTCTTATATAGAATGAAATTTTAAACTATTATGTCTCACGTCTGTTGAATGTTCATTATAAAAATTTTATTTTTTGTTATATGGACCTGGAAGTGGTAAAATTTTAAATGAAAATATAGAGGTATTGTATTAGATAATTGTTTTTGAAAAATGAAATTCTAATATATTATTTTAGTACATATTCGTGCTGAAAATATTAAATTATGGCCATAGAGATAGTATGAGCTAATTAAAATTTTTTAATACTTAATGTAATACATCCAACAGATGGAAAAAAAGGTTTATAACTCCCTGAGATGGAAAGGACAAGAGAGTTTTTAACTGGTGAGGATTTAATGTGATCCAAAATTTATGGATTTACAAAAAAAATGGTTCTTAAATAATTATTATAACGGACAGATCATATAATTTTTATA
Organism: Viscum album; assembly: GCA_963277665.1. Classification (NCBI taxonomy): domain Eukaryota; kingdom Viridiplantae; phylum Streptophyta; class Magnoliopsida; order Santalales; family Viscaceae; genus Viscum; species Viscum album. The sequence continues at coordinate 427,919,855 of OY728134.1, forward strand.
TTAACATCCACCCATCTATCAATATGAAATTAAAAAGGTGTAGAAGGTGGATGTGGAACTACAAAATAAGGTGTGAAATGTTCTCAAATTAAATAGTGAATGAGATGGAATAAAAATGTATAAGGACTAAGTATGTTTCAATTTTATAATCAATATGGAGAAGGGACTTTTACTTAAATATCACTGTTCATTATTGAATATTTATTTTTGATGTGTGAAGATATACAGATCTCAAAAATAGTATATTTTTTTGGAATGCCTGAGAAGGGTTATTTATGATTTTGAATAAAGGATCCCAGTATGTAAAAAAGTTAAGTCTTAGATACATATGTCAATGGGGATGTTACATCCTTTACGCTTATCATAGTAGAAATAGGTTAACATTAACATGGATATATCTGTGAAACTCCCCAATGCACCTAGTTTCAATAATTGTATAAGCGAGAAAATTTCAAGATATTTTTTTTCATAAATACTTTGGAAATTTACGAGTCTGTGACTTCTGATGGCACATGATTCTGAGGCCCGGTGTGCCTGGAATCAATTTTAGAAGTTTAGCTTGGGTATGTTTAGTGAACGAACGAGTGGGTTTTTCTATATTTTGAACCGGTGATCCGAATTGAAATCTGAGGGAACCGATAAACTCGTAGCGCCGGTACATACTTAAGGGGACCTTTACCGCAATAGCATTTTAAGCGGGTTGAGTTTTATTGTTTGGGGAATTAGTTTAAAATAAATAAAATTGTTAGAACAATTTTATTTTATATCTATTGTGGATATATCTTATAAGGGGGAGTTAGGGGTGGGACCCAAAACCACCTAACTACCCATGTGTGGATATGTTTTAGGTGGGGCCCACACAAGACCCATCCTTTCACCTCCCCCTAAAATCCTTAAACCCCCCTTCATTATTTTGTTAACTCCTCTTTAATTGTGTAACCCTTACACTTCCTCTCTCTCTCCCTCTTTAACTCTTTCCAACACACCATAATTAATAATTTGAACCACTTTTATTAATTAATTAAGTGTTTTGAATTTTGGAATTTAATTTTCTTGTGTTAATAAAATAATAGCATTAGCGTATTATTTTACTTTAGCACATGTTTTGTTGGGAGAAATTGGAGAGAGCTCTTTTGTAATAGAAGAAGGATGTTCTTCTTTCATTGAAGAACAACATCCTCCCACGATGAACGATGCCTCTTCAACGAAGAACATCGACTCCACAAAGATCGAGAATGTGCCTTCCCTTCTCCTCTCTACTACTAGTGTGGAGATGTCGTTTCCTCCTTGGATGTACGCTAATGTTGTCTACAAATCCTCTCTCCGCGACGCCGTCTTTCGTGACGCCAAATGTAAGGCGTCTTTTATCGAGGTAGGGTGAATTTTTTCAATTTTTTTTGAATAAAATTGTTCGTTGTTCTTCGGGAAACCTTGCTCATCTTTGGCCGATTGTTACTGCTTAATGCGGAGGGCACAGGTCGAACAAACACGACCCGATGACCCTCTGTCGTTTCTTTTCTTGTTTGGAATCGGGAAGCAGTCACAATTGAAGGCAATAATCGAGCGTCGACCACATGTGAAAGAACCCCGGCCTGAATCCGCAGGCTGCTCGACCGACAAAGAAGAATCGGGCTGAAGGAAGGAATCATGGGGGCCCACGATGCCGCGTTGCAGGAACCGCGGACCGCATAAGGTGGGCCGCTTCGGCGGATAAAACGGCCGGCCTGTCGGCTGGTCGGGCGGAGGCGAGCTACGGTGCCAGGAGGGCGCTGCGCTGGAGAACCGACTGACCCATCGTCCAGCCAGGCATAGCTGAACCACGGCGCCAGGAGGGCGCCGCGCTAAAGAAACCCATGGCCCTCTTGAGTGGGCCTCTTGCACCTGAAGGTCGGATGGTCTAGACGACCGGTTTGGGATGGCGGTGGCGCCGGTTTGGGCAGTCATGTGTACATGCCACCCCACCCCCCTTGGACCGCTTGACCTACGGACCGAGCCGCTCGGCCAGTCAACCGAGCCTTGGCCAACCGGGCCGCGCCCTGCCTGGCCGGGCCGCGCCGCACTGGGCCGGGCCACGCCGCACCATCCCGGGTCGGGTCGCGCCCCGCAGGGCCGCGCCTTTTCGAGCCGGGCCGCACCTTTTGGGCTTGCCCACACATTTCCCTAGGCCAATCCGACATCATCCGGGTTGGACCTACCAAAACCAGGTTGACCCGCCCCACCAACCCACTGGGTTTAACGAGTCGAGACCATTTTTACTTAAACGGGAATAAATTAAATACTACATGTTCGATCGAAGCTCTGTCTACAACACTTGGACGATTACGAAGAGACGATTCTTTTGATATACTATATGTGAGTTTTGGACAACTCTGGATATCAGTCGGGTAAGAAACGAGCCAATTTCTAACTGGGCCCCGGGAATGGAAAAGCGATTATCTCTCAGACCGGGCATCTAATTGACGTGCCGTCTATCGCGTTGAGTTCCTATTGACGAGACAGAACATTGGGATACATCAAATCTGGAATTCATGATAGTTGATTTTATCGGCCCCCCTTTACTCGAGGAGTGGACCCTCCCGGAATCGAGTAAGCTGTGTGCGGGAACCCTGGAGCAGGCTCTGACTTCGACAAATACCGAGCTGGGATCCTCCGTGGGTTCGATGATGATGAGGACTGTACATGGATCCAATAGGGGTTCGGAAACGATGAAGACTGTACTAGGATCCTATATGGGTTTTGCAGTGATGGCGACTGTACTAGGATCCTCCGTGGGTTTGGCAGTGAAGACGACTGTACTGGGATCCTCAGTGGGTTCGGTAGCGATGATGACTATACTTGGATCCTACGTGGGTTCGGCAGTGACGACTTCTGTACTTTGATCCTATATGGGTTCAGAAGGGGAGATGATTTAGAGGCTACATATAATCATCTCCACCCTTCTTCATGAGTAGTATACCTATGTGATTTAAGTCTTGACTATTCAATCATTACCATTGGTGTGATTGACTTATTTCCTGTCTGGACTGGGTTGTATATGGGCTCGAGAGTTGGAGCTGAACTGTAATTGATGACTTATGTATATGTATGGGAATATTCCTAAGTATAGTCGGTTGATACTTCTTGTTTGTATCGTTCTTTTTTGGTTTATCCTTTGTGGATTCTGGGAGACCATCGGGGGTCTCAGGGTCCATACTGAGTATCGTATACTCACACCTGCATGGGCTATGCCTATACTATGTTGTGTTGGATGCAGACAATAGACAGAACTATTCGAGGTGGAGGCATGTGGAGCTGGACGGTACCTGGGGGTGGACCACTAGACATGACATACACTGAGTGGACGGCCGGACCCGAGGGGCTGAGGAGACCATCTGTCCCCACCCTTCAGTTGGGATTATGGAGGAAGACTCAGTGGTTAATGATTGACTTTACTACTGTTGTACTTTCTTTTCAGTTTTACTATACTTCCAGTTGGGTTTGTATACTGGCCCATTTACATTTAAGCACCTTCTTCTGTACTCATTTTTCTTAGTGATTACTTTAGTTGTGTACATTGTTGTGTTTGTTTTCATTCATAAAGGCAATTCCTTCCCTTTTATTGGGATTTACGCCTTTGGTGCTAGTCGCCAGCCCCTGGCCTATGGATGGCGGGCTTGGGGTAGTCACGGCATGGGCCCTGAAGACGGGTCGTGAAAATAATATTATTTTCATTATAGTTGAAATCCATATAGGGTCATCACATCTTAATAAAATATGTGAATATTTCTATCATGATCATTCTTATTCAATATATATTAGAAAAATTGAATTTTTTCATGGATTACCACAATCATTTTATTCTAATATGCATGCTAATTTAACCATGATGTTCTATAGTAAAATTCAAAAATATTTCAATATAATGTTATATACTGGAACTACATAATATCCACATAAATATTGATAATAATTGAGGAAAATTTAATCCCTACTGTATATGCTAAGGGATTCTTATATGGATTTCAAAGGTGGTTGGGATCGACACCTTTTTTGGTGGAGTTTTCATTCAAAAATAACATTCATTTAAAAATTCAAAGGGATTATTATATATCCATATATGGTTGGAATTTTAGAATAAAATTGTTTGTGCTTAATGGTGGAGAACAAATTTCATCGGTACGTGGTATTTCTAAATAAGTTTTATTGATTTTTGGATCTATTCAGAATCACATTACCATAGCTCTGAGTAAAAAAATTAACTATATCATAACAATCATTGGTGAGATATATATTTCAATGTTAGAGACTGGGTATTACTATTAATATATAAATGGATGAATTGTATTATATTTTCCATGTAATGGGTATTTGATCCCAATATATAGGGCACCATTTCATGATACTGACCATATTGAAGCATTTTCATATCATTCAGCGCATTGATCAAACTGTCTCCAGTTAAATATTTTTTTTATTTCCACGTCAATGATGTTTAATCATTACACATAACATATAATGATCTCAAAGGTCATAAAATGGTAGCATGATATTTTAAGGAGGAAAAATTGTGTAGTGTCTATAGTAATGTGATTAAGATCCTCATAATAGGACTACTCACCATGTAAATGCTTTGTGGTGAAACTATAAATTTAAGGAATCTATGTAGAAACAAGAGGATTTGATGAGATTGAAGTGTCCACTATTTTATGACAAATATAATTTTGAGGGATAAATTTTCCTAAGATATGTATAATGTTACACAAATAGAATTTTTATATGTACTTAAATTAGAAAAAATTTTATTTCATTAATATCTTGTTTGACATGCAATACCATGTTTAAATGAAAAATGATATAATATTGAATTAATATTATTTTATGTCACTGTAATATACTATTCATCAGAGTATATGGTAAGAATAGAAATAACTAATTTATGAACCATAATAATTTAAAAATGTATTAAATGAAATCACTTATTGGTTAGAAATAAAAATATGAGTATTTAAATTAAATTCAATAATAGTTTTACAAAAAACTATTTTTATACAGGCAATGTGTTTTTGTCATAATAAAATGTATTAATCTTAAATGATGAATGATATTAATTGTATTTATATATAAAATATTCAACCATATATATTTATATTTAAATAACGGATTATATTATACATTAATTAAGAATAAATCTTGATTCGTGTATAAAAATTTATTTGTTAATAAATATATTTCATTGATTATTATATTATATTTATATGAATTGATACCACTCATTGGATATTAACTTAATAGTTGTGATTTAATTTATGTAATTATTATTTTAAATTTTATTTCATCGGTAAACAATAATTTATTTAAAAGTAAATATATTTTTTAAAATATTTATTACCACAAGTTGGGATCAAACTGGTTTATTGGTTCGTTATTCTCTATATTAGTGTATAGATAACCTAATAAATTGTATATGTATTATCAGTTGAAGATAATAAATCTTTATATTACTATTAGTTGTAATTTTTTTTATTTGGAACCATATTCACAATACAATGATTTATTATTTTTAAATCTTATATATAATTCCATGTGTGTATTCATACCCTCACATATAAAAAGGAATCACTAATCCAAATTAATTCACAATATTTTATCACACTATAATAGAATATACCTTAAAAAGTAAATTCCATCAATAATTTCTTTTATTCATGGGATTTGTTTCATACCAAAACTAAATCCTATTATGGATGAATGTTCTATCCATTGGAGTTTTTTCTAATAAGATAGGCCTTACCAATCCTATTCAAATTTAATTTCATCTTATACCGACTCTAAATATATTTTATCCATCCTAGCATAATTTAAAAGTAATCATCCCTAAACTGAGATGTCATTATAAATATGGGAAAACATTTTTTACCAGATTTTATGTAAATGGAAAATGAATATATCACACATACGTACATGTGGATTACCACCACTATGAATTAATTCATATCATATATATCACCACCCTTCAATGAATTTTGTTATGATGGATTTATTTTTTGAAAAATTCCATATTGATATTAATATTTTCCTTCAATTAAAAAATATTATATATTGAAATTCCTTCTAAAACATTGGAATTTGATATTTTAATTCATGTGTACTTGTTGACTACATTCCACATGAAGAGACAAAATTCATTTATAATTTTAATATGACAAGGATTTTAGTAAGTATTTATTTAATAAATATAAATTATTTAATGATATAGTTCTGACTCTAAAATGTTGAATTTTAAATAACCATTTTTTTCATATCATCCATCAAAAATTGGAAACATGACAAGTTCATAAGTACCAAATTTTTTCATTAGGATGCGATTAATTTATATATTACCCACTAAATTTTATGAAATTATATAATGGTTTATAAAAATAATAAATATGATACTTATGGAATTTTTTAGAATATAGATATCATGAAATAGTAGTAAATGCGTACGAATAGGAATTGTAAAATTGAAACATGCAGAGAAATCATAATAGTTTTCACATGAATAATAATTTTAACAAATAATTATTATTAAGGGAATAATTTTTAGCTTTTAGGGAAGGATATATAGAAATATATATATATATATATATATTGGAATATATTTCTTCAATAAATTTATAGTTAAAATTTATTTATTATACATGAGTATTAAATAGATAAGTAATGATGAATGACATGAGTTAAGTGTTTATATTACATTTTCATTTCATTTTAGAACTGTATATATTAAATATAAATTGATATAATATATATTATATTTATCCTTTAAATCCAATAAATTATATTCTACATTTGTTATTTTGGTTGTTATAAATAATAATTTTCTTCTAACTATATTCCCAAATTTTCTAATTCTTATTAATAAAAAGTGAATTTATTTTCCTTTTGATTGAAAATAATTTTATTCTACATTTTAAACAATCAAATTTCAATAATTTATTTAATAATATGGTGTTACTTTTTAAACTAAATTTTAAAATTAATTTAATTAAATTTTAATTCTTCAATTGGATTCACAATACTGTTTTCTAATGGCATTATATTTGACTACTAAAAAAATAAATTAAGGAAATCATTGATTTACTGTATAAAAAAATGAATGAAGTTTACATTTTCATGAATACTATATTTTTGAGACATACATTACAGGGTTCTTTGGTAATTTTTTTAAAAATATTTCCCTACAATTTTGATATTTTTTAGATTTTAAATATGTTATTTCAATTAAAAATTAATATTTTCCTCCATAAATGAACAAATAATATTTCAATGTAATTTTCATTTATGAAAATTCCCATTGAAGTTATTTATAAAAAACAATGAATAGAAGCCAATGATACTAACCTTAATCTTTTATTATATCGACATTGACTGTTATGAATAATTTTTCATGAACTAAATTTTCTTTTCCCTTTGTTATTCTAAGAATATATGATAAATATTTTCAGGATATTCTATAATACGAATGAATAAATTATGATTATGTGATGGGTTTGTCTATTATGTCCATCCAAGTAAATAAATAATGTTATATAGTTGTATCATTAGATAAAAATTCTATAAGTATTCATGACGGTACATTCACATGTTCAAATTTAGATATTTTTGTATCATTTAGTCTTACTATAATAACAAGTTTATTTGTTGATAGGATTCCAAGAAGAATTTTTTTATGATGATTTATTCTTGATATTCATAAAATATTATAAGAGGAAATAACTAAAAATATATATGATTACAAGATTATGATTTACTATGGTTTTAATTAAGCATTCCTATGTTATGAATCATCAATTATGATGATTTTTTACCCCCTTATTTTTAATACATTATAAGAAGACATCATTTTGGATTTTTTGATCTATTATTTCTTAGTGTTATTCATTTACATTGATTACATTTTCTCTATTATGTAATGATACACTTAAAATCATCTTAGTATATATTATGATTGATACTTTATTTTTCACCTTATCTGTGCATATGGGATAACCCATTCCAACACTATCCATCCTCTAGTTTTTTTTGAAGGTTCTTAGTTTTCTATATCTTGACTAGTACTAATATGAAGAACAATTTTATAGATTTTAAGGATATGTTATCATATATGTTTTTTATGTATCATTTATGTAATGACTTAATGTTTTATCAATGGAAATTACATTCTTATTATTATGTCATATAATCACATGAAATAACAACCTAATGTTCTACTTACTACTCTGTGACCATGAAAAATAACATGGTCTCTTCTGTTATCTGAATTTTAAAAATCTGACATACACGGTTGCCAATAGTAAGATGTTTGGGGTCGAATGGAACAAACAAATTTTTTTAGTGAATAGAAACCTACCCATGTGAATATTAATGTTACCCTTATGAATTTTAATATGAACCTTATGAATAATAAGTATTCCAAATGAATAATAGCATCACCCATGAATGTATAACTATAATTAAGGCATCATATAAGTTATAATATTACCATAGTAAAAGTATTGGTATTTTATAATCCCTAAATAATTAATTACAATTAATTAATTAATTAATAATAAAATATATATTACTAACATGTTTTTATAAATTATTTATTTTTTATATTCTAGTTTTAAGATAAATTTATAAGACCTTATGTAATTTTTTAAAGCATTATAAATTCTGTTATAGTTTTAAAATCTGTATTTTTCAAATAAATTATGATTTTAATTAAAAATAGAATTTATCTTATTTAGAAAATTTTTTATGAAAAATTGAGGTCATTTTTTATTCTACATGTTGCAAAAAATATAGGGTGAAATTTTGGGGTGTTTCTAAAATACTTGAATTTTTAATCAATATTTAAATACAATAATTTAATGTATATATACATTATAAGTCAAATGGAATATTCTTTACATCATGAGTGATTTTAGCTACCAAAACACGAATTCAATTGCACTTATTACTATATTAGATCATGAATTCATCACTATTTATTGTCTGTTGGAAAAATATTAAACTAACGATTAATATAATAAAAACCCCCTCCTCCCCTCCACTATAAAAACCGCCCATACCCCCTCCTCTCTTACCTCCACTATGTACTTGTTCCTTTCCTATATTATTCCAAAATATCTCTCAAATATACTTCCCCACATCCAAAATCCCTTTTTCCCTTAAAAATATGAAATACACTCCCCTTAAGAAGCTCGCAAGTAAGATTGAATCAAGATGAGAATTCCTCTTTTCTATTCGTTTATGTTGTTTTCATGTTCATTTGTTTTCATTTATATCCTTAACTATCATCATCCAAATTTTATAACAACTCTAGTGATGTACATTTACTTGAATGATGTTGTGATAATGGTATAAGTATGTTTCATCTTCTATTTAATCTTCTTTTATACTAGTAGTAAATACACCATCTGAGATGTGTTAATTTACAACATTCAAGGACAATGGGTTTTCAATTTTCATTATCATCTTCATTTATGGTCATGAAACCATTTTAATGGATTAAAAATACCATAACACATGTATTATATCTCATATATGGTTCTGGAATTTTTTTTTACCCATGCTTTTTATTTATAATACAAAGTGTGTTCATTGTTGTAAAAAACAGCTAATTAACCCAAAAGGTTGTCAATATAATTATATATAATTATTCAAATTAACTCCAAGTAACCAAATTAAATTTACAACCATGTAAAATTAACGATGTTAAATAATAAATTATAACTCCATATTTAGACAATCACTCTCATCATACATGTGTGTAAAAACATGAATAGGTGAACTGGTCATTAAAACCATGGATGCAAATCGACCAGAATAATGAAATTGAACTTGAAAACCAATAAAAAGGTCATGAATGAATATAAAAATGTTATAATAAATCATATTAAATATATAATAGTTTATTTTATTATTAATTAATGAACCAAATTTGATTATTCAAATCATTAGTACGATGTGGCGAACACCATCGTAATCAAGGTAAGGGTTTATTTCTATTTCACTTTTATTCAAGAATGTTCTCTATGTTATTCCATTTAATGTGTAATTCATAATGATGAGGTATTATTTCTAACCTCCCCCATAATCACTAATTATGTATATGTGATGATAAAACACTTTATCTTTCATTAATACCTTTTAAGTACACCAAATACCATGCTGAAAATCCTTATGGGATTTTACCTGAACCTCATTTATTTTTTTGGGTTGCTTCATCTGATTTAATAACAAAATGAAGTAATATTATGTTTTTATGTGTTTCTTGTAAATTATTTTTACATGTAAACAATTAATTTATCGATGCCCTTCATCTTTCTCTAATGTGGATATACATGTTTTTAAGTGATTCCCTCTTCAATACTTCTCGATAAGAAAACATGTTTTAAGGGAACTCCCGAAATTCTCACCCAATTTTTAGTGCAATAAATATTCAGTTTTAAGACACCACTGTATTTATAAAAACATTCTTTTTATTATGAAATCTTTCTCGGTTCACTTCTAGTTTTATATAAAATATTGTTCCCATTCCTATATTAAAGTCTCTATAGTATTTTCATTAAAACCACACAAAAATGTTATAATTCTAAAATTTCATAAATACACTTCTTTTATGCTTTCAATTATATTTGTCATCACTTACCAGGATATATGATTATGTTACCTTATTATTCTCTATGATTGTTTAAAATCCATTATTTCATGGACATTGTTATGATACACCCATTGATTATATTTTATGACATGATTATGATACACATTTCTTTCTATGGGTTCCCTTATGTTTATGTAGGATTGATTATGTATGGTTATTTACGTGGTAAACAAAATCATGAACATTTTATGATGGGTGAGCCTATATATCTATCTAATACATTTGGTATTGTTGAGTCTCATTAGACGTTATATGTGACGGTCTTGGTGGTAGCCTTGGCTGGTGCAACCATGTGTGGCAGGCTTCGCGACTAGCATTAGCATGCAATAACATGTACAATGGTATTGGTAGTTATCCTTGAATCATGTTAAATTTATGTTTTATGTTGGTTCCATAATTCTATTATTCAATATTTATATTATCCCATGTTTATATGTTAGAATTCTATATTTCATTTTATATCATTATGTCATGATCTCTAACCCATGTGCAAACGACCGATTATTATGTTTATTCTTTTACTGGTATTTTAGCACATCCCATTGTTCATGTGATCTCTAGGGTACCCTATGTAGATTTTATGTCTTAAAGGAAGGTAGGATATATTTATGAAGATTAAATAAAGAATTCATTTTTTTATTCCAATGTTTTTAGATTTATATACCATGTATTCAAAGACAATAGGCATCATGATCCCCTTCTTGTAATCTGATGTGTAATTACGCTTAAATTCATGTATTATTTTGTGTAATATGATAGTCTAGAAATAGTATTTATAAGAGGATCGTATAGTTATTTTTGTAGATTATTATTAGAGAAAATTAATAATAACATTAAGGATGAGACTAAGTATAATAAAACATCCCTATATTTTTTTACGTATAGAGTAAGTATTTTATCATGAAAATACATTCATGTCTAGATACAAAAAGGTAGAGGTGGCTCTGGTATAGATATATCTCAGGGTAAAACCTGAAAACCCTACATTGAGCTATACTCAAATAGGAACTAGTGGATGAAAATTGGTCTTTCTACACTCATGGTTTCACACTCTTGGGGGATATTCTTTGGTAAATTCATGATCTTAGTACAAACCATTATTAAAGGAATAAAAAAATCATATAAGAACATATTTTAAGGAATAGATTAAGGAAAACTGATATTGAAAATTAGGGAATCAAAAGTTAGGATATACTTCCCCTTTTCAAGTTTATCCTCTTATGTTAGAATTTTCCTTTTTATGATCAATAGATAAGTATTGAAGCCCTCTAATTATACATAATATTATTAGTTAATGGTGGGAAATAGAATAACTCGTGCCAAAATCAATGTAACATGGAATGCGAAGATTTCCATAATGATATGCCTGATATAATAGAAACAACTTCTCACAATATCATGACAATACTTGCTCAACTAGACCGTGTTATGAATAATAAACTAAATCATTTGGAACACCCTCCTCATTAATGGAATGATAAATTTTCCATTAAATCATTCATATGGGAAAGGCCACCTTTATTTTGTGTATCTTATGATCCCCTCCTCATGGAATAGTGGATTAACTCCATCAAAAAGTTATACATTGTCTTCTAGTGCTTAGAAGAATAGAAATTTGTAACGTTTGTCTATAATTTTGATGGGGGAAACAGATCAGTAGTGGAAAATTATCAAGAATATGAATCTCCAGGATGAAATTAATTCCATGGATTGGGAGGGATTTAATAGAATGTTGTCCAATTAATATTTTCACAAAAACCTCCACATTACGATGGAAATACAGTTCCAGAGACTCAGGTAGAAGGAAGATGAGTCAATCGGGGAATATAAATAAAACATTATGAGGATTTCAAGGTACACCTCTGGCTTTGTCATGAACCCCGAAAGAAAGGTGGACATCTTCTTTAGCAGACTAAATCCAAGTCTATGAAAATCATTGGTGATTCGAGACATCCACATATATGTGGAGATCTTTTATTTTTCCCTTAATGATGAATGGGAGATTGAAGACTCTTAGCAGTATCCTTAGCTAATGGACAAAAAGGGTAATTGGAATCTAATGTGGGAGGTTCTAAAAAAAATTTATAATAGAAAGAAGATCTATCATCCAATGTGTAAAAATTGTGGGAAGAAACATCTTAGTAACTTTTTAATGGGAAACTGGAATTTCCTCAAATGTTGAATGTTTGGACATCTTTCTAAAAAATGCTGACATGATATGTAGAATTCTGATAATTTGGATGAAGAAAGGAACAAATAGATCAACACTCAGAATGTAGTGTAGTCTTATAACTACCAAGAGAATAGGCATTATGCAAAAAAATTTCCTTAGACAAGGGTTGTTGGAGGAAATCAATAACAACCTCAAATCCAACAATAAAGGGCTTATGATATCACTACTGCTGAGGTGGATCCGGAAAACGATGTGGTGAAAAGTACACTAGGTATTAATTGAAGAATATTGAACATACGATTTGTTTTGGGTTCTGAACATTCTTCCATATCTTGAATTTTCAGTACAACAATTCAAAAACGACCTCAAAATTTTGTGGAAAAGTTATCTGGGAGAACAACCAGTGCCGAAATTATTACATCCAAGATTTATAACTCATCCCTGGTAAATGTTTATGGACTAAAAATCCATGAAAATATGTTAACACTCCCATTAGTGGAGTTAAATGTTATCATTGTAATGTAATGGAAATGTTTATACAAATCCAACATCAACTGTCAAGAAACGGAGATCACCATATACATCTTGATGAATCTTCCAATTCATTCTAGGAGTTAGGAGGAAGTTGAATCTCTATTAGATTCATCATCTAATGTGCGGATATTTATGCTTTATGAGAAAAAAAATCTAACCCAAATTATTGTGACAAAGGATATAGTTATGCTTCAAGACCTGCTCATTATGAGGGATTACACAGATTTATTTCACAAATAGATTCATGGTCTTCCTCCTTACTGAGAGGTTGAGTTCTCAAGTTATATAATTCATATATATCTATCTATATTAGTGACACCTTATAGAATGGCCACCATAGAGTATTAATAGCTAATGAATCAACTACATGAGAATATGGAGAAGGGTTTTATATGCCCAAGTGCGTCACCGTGGGGAGTGACAATCCTCTTCATCGAGAAGGTGGATGGTTCAATGCACATACTCATTGATAATCATGATCTCAATAAATTCACTATAAAGAACATGTACCACTGGCTCAGATAGATGACTTGTTTCATCATCTTTATGGGGATAGTTATTTTTCTATTGTGGTCATTTGGTTAGGATTTCACCAATTAAATGTGATGGAAGAATATATTCCAAATACTACCTTTATAATGAGGTATATAAAATGAGTTTATAGTGATGCATTTTGGACTCACTAATGCTTCAAAAAATTTCATAGTTTTAATGAATATATTCTTTAGTGATTACCTCGACAAATTTATGGTATTATTTATTGATGCTATTCTGATATACTCCTTGAGAATAGAGGAGCATGAGGATCATTTGAATACTGTGTTGAAGATATTGAGAATGGAGAATTTGTATGAAATGTACAGTAAATTTGATTTCTGGATGGAGGATGTATCACTCCTAGGGCATGTTATCACCGGCAAAAGGATACCTGGGGACCCTTTCACAATAAATGTGATTTATGAGTTTCCTAGGAAAACATATTTAATTGAGATCCGCAACTTTTCGAGTCTATAATGGTATTATCAATAATTTTTGATGATCTTATCATGATTTTAGAATACAATGACCAAGATGACATGGGATTGAGTAATTTTTTTATATACTTAGGAATGTGAATAATTTTTTGAGGAGTTGAATAAGAGGATAATCCAGATTCCAGTACTCACACTACCAATAAGTTTAGAACTCTTTTTGGTGTAATGTGGTGCTTCAAAGAATGGGTTAGGTTTTATGCTGATGAAAAATTATAATTTATTAGCCAACACCTCAATGAAACTGAAAATCCATGAGCAAAACTGTCATACACATGATCTAGAGTTAGCATATGTGATCTTTGCATTAAAAATATTGTAGCATTATCTCTATGGGGAGAAGTGTGAGATATAATCTGATCACAAGAGTCTCAAAACTATTTTCACATAGAAAGTTCTTAATCTGATCTAGCAATGATGGATAGAGGTCATCAACGATTATGACTTCTCAATCCACTACCATCCTGGTATTGTGAACAAGGTGGAAGATTCTCTAAGTATAAAGGATCTTACATATTTATCAATGATGTGAATTGAAAAGGATCTGATAGTATTAGATTTATAGAAGATAGAAATGGGAATCATTATGGGAGGGACATAATAAATCCTCTCTCAGAGGATCGCTCAACCATCCCTCATGGAGAAAATAAAGGATTATCAATGAAAAGATGTTGAAATTCTGAAAAGGGTGGAATCTTTAGTAGTGGAAAATCCTCAGAGTTCAAGATTGATGTGGAAGGACTTGTAAGATTTGGGTTAGGATTATGTGTACCATTAGATCTTGAGATAAAGGATGATCTTTTTAATGATGCACATTACTCAACCTTCTCTATAAACCCAAGGAGAACAAAGATGTATCAAGATCTTTGAGAGATCTTTTTGTGGAACAATATGAAGAAAGAGATTGTTGAGTATACATAAAATTGCATGGTATGTCAACAAGTGATGGATTAATGATAGAAGTATAATGAGATGATCAAACCAATACACATACCAATGTTGATGTAGGAGAATATCACCATGGACCTGGTCACTGGACTTTCAAGGACATACAGACGAAACAATTCTATATGGGTCATTATGGATTGCCTAAAAAAGACAGATCACTCTATCACAATTTGATAGGACATCACATTAGATCAAATTTCATAAATAAATATCAATGAGGTGGTAAGGATGGATGTAGTACCACTATCTATTGTCTCTGTTCAAGTTCCGATATTCATCATCATTTTCTAGGAAAGTATCCAACATGCGTTAAGAACTAAACTGATCTTCAGTACAACCTATCATCCTCAAACTGATATCCAATTTGTGAAAACTATTAATACCCTAGATGATATGTCTACAGAATTTTATATATACATTAATAGATTATAGGAACAACATATTCCACTAGTTGAATTATCCTACAATAATAGATCCCACTCGAGTATCCAAATGGCCCCATAAGAATCCCTTTATGGGAAAAGTTGCAGAACAATGACAAGTCGGAATAAAGTTAGTGAGCTTAAGATGATATGAATTGAAATGGTTGTAGAAATGGTGGAGAAGGTTAAAACCATTCAACAACACATCATGGAAGACTAATGTCGACAAAAGAGTTATACGTAAAATCTTCGATGATACCTTGAGTTGAAAGTTGGAGACATGGTATTTCAATTCATATCTCTATGAAATAAGATCATGAAGTTGGGGAAGAATGAAAAGTTATGTCCTAGGAACATCGACCCCTTTGATATTTTTTATCATATTCAGGTTGTGGTCTATTCACTAGAACTTCCACCAACCATGAACAAAGTACATGATGTCTTCCTTGTATCCCTCTTAATAAAGTACAAACCAGATCCTTCACATTCTCTCTCGTTAGAGGTGGTACAGTTGGAGGATGATATTTATTATGGGGAGAAGCTATAGAAGATCATAAATCATAGAGATATAGTGCTATATTACAAGACTACTCACATGGTAAAGTATTGTGGAGGAACCATAAGTATGAAGATAAAACATGGGAACTGGAGGAGGAAATGAAGGAAATGTACCTATACCTGTTTGTGGATTAACGACATTTTGAGGGTGAAATTTCATATGGGGGGAATAATTTAAAGACCTAATTTTTTGTCAATTAAAATAACCTTCTTATAATTATGTCATATAATTACACAAAATCACAACACAATAAACTACTATGTACTATGAGACCATTAATTATAATTTTTTCAATTATTTGATTTGAATTTTGAAAATCTGACAAACATGGTTGTGATCAGTAAGTTGTTTGGGGTTAGATAGTTCAAACTTGATTTCTAGTGAATAGTAAAATACCCTTATGAATAGTATTGTTATAATTATGAATAGTAATATTACCCTTATGAATAGAAAATATTTCAAAATAATTATAGATTAACACATAAATGTATGAATAAAATTTAGTAATCTTATAAGAGATAATATAACCATAATAAAAATATTGGAATTTTTATAAGTCATAAATAATTTATTTAATTTATTTTAAATAAGTTATATATTCCAAAAAGGTGGTAATAAATTAATATTTTTATGTCTTTTTGTTTTAAGATAATTTAATGATACCTTATGTAATTTTTGAAAACATTATGTAATCAGTTATAGTTTTAAAATATATATTTTTCAAGTAAATTATGATTTTAGTTAATAATTAAATTAATAATATTTAGACAATTATTTTTGAAAAATGGTATTCATTTTTGGATTCAACACTTCAAAAAATAGTTAGGGTAAATTTTTGGAATTTTTCTAAAAAACAATAATTTTTTTATGAATACTGATATTTTGTAGTTGATCGTATATATACATTATAAGCTAAATTGAATTTTCCTAGCATCATAAGTGATGTAAGAACAGAAATATATAATTAAAATTCACTTATTACTATTTTTGTTCATGGATTCATAACTATTTATTATCTTATGAAAAAATAATAAACTAATGATTAAAATAGTAAGAAAACCCTCATCCCCTCCACTATAAAAACCTCCCACACTCCCCTCTTCACTTAACTACTCTTAAGCCTTATTCCATTCCTAAACTCTACCCAAATCTCTCCCCAATATCATCACCCACTCCAAAAATCCCTTAGTCTCTTCAAATGACCAAATACTCTCCCCTTAAAAGGCTCTCAAGGATGATTGATTCAAGTCGTAAATTCATCTTTTCTATTCTTTTACATTATATTCATGTATATTTGTTTTCTTTTCTATATATACCTCCCTTATTCCAAATGATATCATAAATACAATACATTAAATTAACTGGAATGTTTTTATGAAAATGGAATAATTTATTATAATTTCTCTTTTACTCTTTTTTATACTAGTAGTAAAGATGACATCAATTATATGTTAGTTTTCCACAATCATGAATGATGAGTTTTCAATTCTCGTTACCATCTTCAATTCTATCCATGAAACCATTTTCATTGTTTAAAAAGACCATTTAACATGTATTAGGTATCACATATTTTTATGTACTCTTTTTTAACACATGGTTTTGATTTATCAATCATAACATGTTCATTGTGGTAAAAACCAATAATTAACCCAAAAGGTTATCACTAAAGTTGTATATAATGATTAAACCTCAATAAAATTAACCAATATAATTTAAAAACCATATAAACTTATGGATAATCAAAACTAAAATAGAAATCCAACTCTGGACAACCAGTCTCATCATACATGTGTGTCCAAACATGAATATGTGATCCTATCATTAATCCCAAAAGAGCAAATAGACCCGATCAATGAATTGAACGTCAAAACCAATCAAAAAGGTATAAAATGATTTTTAAAAGGTTATTATAAATATTTTAAATATATAATAGGTTATGGAATTATTAATTAAGGAACAAATGTTAATTTTGAGGTCATTAATATCATGTGGAAAACACGATCAGACATAAGGTAAGTGATCCTCTCTATTTCACTTTTATTCAAGAATTCTCTTTATGTTATTCTCTTATATGTGTAATACGTAATTATGGGGTATGATTTTACACCACTACAACAATTCCCTGATTATGTATAACTGATGATAAACCCGTTTCTCTCTCTTTAATCCCTCTTAAGTACACATGATACCATGCCGATAATTCATATGGGACTCTACCCACACCTTCTTTATTCCTCTGGGATGCTTCATCATTTTTGTTACAAAAATGTGGTAATATTATATTTTTATGTGAATATTTTATATTTATTGAAATTGTAAAAAATTAACTTCTCAAGACCCTCCATCATTAACTTTTGGGGATATACATGTTTTCAAGTGATTCCCTCCTCAATACATCCCAATAAGCAAACTTGTTTTAAGGGAACTTCTTGAATTCTTAGCCAATTTCTAGTGTACTATATCAAATATTTTAAGCTACCATTGTCTTTATAAAATAAATATTTTTATAATGATAACATTCTTTGTTAAATTATTTTTTAAAATAAATTATTGTTCACTTTTCTATTTTAAAGGCTCTATAGTATTTTCCTTGAAACCCCACTAAAATGTTTTAATGATTAAATTTCTTGAAAACTCTTATCTCGTGTTTTCCATTCTGTTTGATATCACCTGCCATGATATATTCTTATTTTATATTATTAATGTCGATGTATGTTTTAATTCCTTTCTTTCATGGACACTTGTATGATACAACCGTTCATTATACTCTATGACATGATTATGATACCCATTTCTTTCCATGAGTTCTCATATGTTTATGTATGATGAATTATAAATGATTAGTTATGTGAATAAATATTCATAAAAATGTTAATATGTGTGTTCTAATATAGAGCTTCAATGAATTGGGTAATGTTGAGTCTCATGAGACGTTATGTGAGACAGTATATGTGGTTAGCTTTGGCTTGTGCTACCATGTGTGATGGACATGGCGATTAGAATTGTCTTGTTCTACCATGTCCAATGTTCTTGGATGTTAGCCTTGAATCATGATAAAGTCATGTTTTATGTTTCTATTAAAATTTATATGTTTCAATGTTTATATGAACCCATGTTTATATGTTATGATTCTATATTCCATTTTATATCATTATGCCTTGATCACTAACTCATGTGCTAAAGATGTATTCTTAATTTTATTCCCTTTATCAGTTTTTATCTCATCCACATGTCCATGTGATCCCAAGGGTACCCTATGCATATGTAAGGGATGAAAGAAAGATAGGATCTCTTTTAGAAGATAAAATAAAGAATTTTTTTTAGTCCCTTGTTTTTAGTTTTATGTACCTAGTATTTGGAGACACTAGACTTCAGGATCCTTGGATTGTACTCTGATGTATAATTACACTTAGAAACTGGTAATGTTTTTAGTAAATGTATAGGGTCACAATATTTTTCTCATAATTCAAAAAACTATTGAGGTCCTCAAGAACAAATAATTATTTTATATATTTATTTTTCATCTAAAATGATTTAATATATATATATATATATATTATTTAATTGATACATTAAATATTTTATTTCCATTTTATATAATTTGATATTTTTTATATATTTATAATGAATATAATGAATATTTTTATTATTTAGTGAATATTCATAATCTATTTATAATTTATATACATATATTTAAATATAATTTGTGGATATTTATACATATCTGGGGATTTAATATTATTATACCATCTTTATCATTTCTCTGGTTCACTTATAATGAGGATTTTTTAATGATGTCATCATAAAACATGAATCATTACAGAATTTTTGTTCTATAAGAGTGTAATAAGGAATGGTTTTATGATATTTTTGAATACATATGTACAGTTTTATTATGTGACATGCTAGCCTTTTATTTGATTTTATACTAATAAATTTGATAAATAATTCTATCTAATGGGATAATATTAATGATAATGGTGAGTGGAACCACTATTTTGTGAAATTATTTCTACTATTTTTATAATAATCAGGAGTGATCTAATCCGTGATAGGATATTTTACACTATGATAGGCATTGAAGAGAAATTTCATAAACGAAATAATTTTCTACATTTATGATTTTACCAAAAACATATATCATTTTTATAATATGTTCCCATGTCTTCTGATAAATCAATAATGATTTAACACACTTATGAATCATTTATTTTTTTATGGGAAATATGTATGTCATGACTCATGAATTATTTTCATTGACATGTTGGGATTTTTTTGTAAGTTATTATAATTTCCCATGTATTTATTATCATCTTACACTCACATATATTCAATGAATGATATATCTATTTTTTACCCTTATTTAGATTTTTAATCACATTTTTTTATTTTTCCATTTCTACAGGTTATGAAGAAATATATTAATGATATTTTTAGAAAGAAGGGTACAATATAAGAAGAAAAATATTAGGAAATTGATGATAATTCATTAAATATGTTTATTTTTTATTCCCAAAATAAAATAATAATTTATTTGTATATGGTATTAAATATTGATATGTTAGTTTATTTTCTATTTAAAATTTTGTAACATTTATATATATAATGCTCGGGTCATATTAGTTTATATAAAAGAAGAATATTGTAAATTTATAGTATCTTTGTATAAAATATTATTTGAGCACAATCAGGGTATCAATAAATATAGGAATTATCCAGAATAATAATTTATAGAGTGTGTGGTTTCATAGGAATGAAATCTCTATCTAGATAAAATCAAGTGGATGACGGGTATATTATAGATACACCAACAAATAAAAAATCATAAATTGATTTTTTCTTATTTACTTGTTCTTCACATAATTCACGACAATGAAGTCTATGTGAAAATATGGTAGGAAAATAAAATGGTATATTACTAGTTTTATTCACAATATATTTATGAATGAAATTTATTTATTCCAATATATTTTAGATTAAAACCTTGAATATCATGGGTTGATTCAAAGGTGACTTAAAATAGAATATATCATGAACCATATGCATTTTCATTTGTGTTATCACACTAATTAATGATGGTATATACACACTATATGTTTTATGGATTTATTTATTGATTTGAAATATGAGGAATAATGATCATTCAATATATGAAAAATACTACAAGGACCATCCATATGAGAAACCATGTAGAGTGGGAGTTGAGATGAAAAATTATGTGTATGATCTCACATTGCTAATTCAACTTATAAAAAGAAACACAAATTAAAATAATAATTACCATTTAAAAAGGAATTAGTTGCATGATATTGAATCATTTATGTTGCAGAATCCTCCTTCGATTAGTGAGTTATATTATCCACGTATTGATGATAAATACATCAATTATATAGATAGGATAATATCATTTCTTTATTTTTTTGGATGGAATTTTTTTTGGATGTGTATTGTTTAGATGGTTATGATGATTTAAATATCCCATGATTTGGCCAAGATAAGAATTTACAATGCCATATGAACTTTCAATAATAGGGTGGTAAAATCATGTGAGGGTTTATATAGTATAAATTTAAATTATATAATTATAATAAATAGGGTTTTACACATGGAGTAAATAGTGTGTTGTAGAATAGAGGTTTTGGGGGAGTCATTGGGGTTTATGTCGTAGATTTTGAGTAATGAAAAATGCATCATAGGTCACAAATTTTGTGTACGTTTAGTTCTAAACATATATAATAACAATACCATCTATATTTTACTATATCATAATTTTTAATCCTTTCGTGGATCTTAGAAAATGTGTGTAATGGAATAGAGGTGAAAATATAGCCTCATGGTTTTTTCATAGACTTCTTATCCATGAACTATAACCAATAAAGGAAAGATTTCTTGGGGGAAGTAGCTATGAACTGATTGTGCATGATTTTTTCAAAAATTCCCCATGATCACATTGAATTTTCCCCTTAACATGTTGTAGTGAAATGATAGGCCCATTTTTTATTAGAAGGACTTTAAACTATGGGACCCTTTAAAATTGATTTTTTAAAGGAAAATGATTGTGTATCTTTATTTCATTTATTCCCTCATTTTATCCCACATTTTCCAGATGTCAATGCCAGTTGACTACTCCTAAGGGCTCTACTCTAGATATGAATATATATCCTTCATTTAGTATTAGAATAAATATCCATAACTCTCTTCCAAAATATATGGATTATCTTGTTATTCAACATACTTCTTTTTTATTTTTTTTCCCACCATATGGAATTCTATCAACATGGGATAAATTTTACTCCATTTTTTGGACACTGGTCTATTTTTCATATTTCGCACGTTTTTGATATAATCAAATATTTATAATCAAATTGTGACTAAACCTATATTTGTAGAATCATTTCTATTTTTTCATGAATGTCTCACCATTAAAAAAAATACACTATTGTGAAATGATCCATATTTTTTCATGTGACGCCTATAAAATGATAAATTAACCTAATACATTTATGGATATTTTACTAGGATTCCATTGAGTCTTAATTCTTTATTCAATGTTTTTATACCCCATTGTTAGGAACCTATTTGTGTGTGTCTCTTTAATGACCCATAAAACCTATGGCATGAAATGAAATTAAACCACCATTGTATTTTATTTAATTGACCTCCATATGGGTTGCATTCAAATTAAATTAAATTAAATGGGTTAAATGATTAAGATGAAGGGGAAAAGGAATGAACAAGTCACCTTGTTTTGTTAGATATTTATTATATCCATCTTTACGATGTAACAAATACCCATCTATGATTTTTATAATATATAATTAGAGATATTGTATGGTGAATTTTAGTAAACAATTTGATGGTTGAATACCATCACGCGGTCCCTTGATATTAGATATGACTATTATATTTTAATAAATAATTGATAAGATTACTAATTTTATTTTGTTATAGATTGGAAATGGTTCATCCATAACATATGTTAAGTTATTAAATGAAATTATAATATTTCTAATTTTAATCCATGACTGATAGTTGGATTTCAGATATAGAATTTAATTTATGGAATCACAATTTAAATTTTTTTTATTTTTTCTTGAGTGATACTTAGGATCCTGGTAAAGAATTATAAGAATTTTATTATTGGTTAGTTCACTATTTTATTCCTCCAATGATATTTGGGATTCTTAAACATAATTACATGAATTTTATAAAATGGAATATCATTATTATTATTATAAGAGTGAGAATTGGGGTTCTTATATTGAACTATATGGACTGACTCTTAGGGAGATTTATTTCAACCATGCTTAGAGTGATACTTGGATTCCAATGACTAATTCCATGGATGGTATTATAATGTTATTAGATCATAGTGTACCAAGAGAAATACATGGGTTTCTTATGTTTAATTCCATTTATAGAATCTTTATTAAACAAAATTATATAATTAAATTTTCCATTATCTAAGTCAAATAACCAACCAGGATTTTTCCATACATTACATATGAATTCTTTTTATTACTTCCAAAATTATTCATCAAATGTTGTTGAGCATGATATCACATATATGGAATACAAGAACATTATGATGTAATTATGTGGAAACCTAGGTAAAAACATCATACCCATTATGGAATATATATATATATATATATTATAAAATGTCCCCAGATATCAAACTTAGAGAGAAATAAGTTTAATCGGCCAAGTGTCCGCTGAGGAACCTGAGAGCAACATGTCATATTATTCACTACAATATTTATGTATAATATACATATAAACTTTTATTCATATTATACACATGGAATATATTATAAATTATTGAACATTGGTTATGGCCTACTACCGATATGTCATACAATGTTCAGGACACCATTTGGTACCAATTAAGAAATATCGGTTTCAAGATTGATTTTGGATTGTGTTATGTGTTACATAACTAGAAGATGGGAAGATTGGATCACAAGACTTAACCATTACATAATATGATCATGGATTTATTCCTTGATTATTTTCATCTTATTTATTCTTGTAATATATGTCGTTAATATTTTAAATTCTATGATTCCCAAACATTGTTTTATATTTTTGGTAGGCTAGGATACTCTTTTACTGTGATTATTCATTATATTATTTATTTAACATTAGTTATTTTAACTTCCACTAATTATTTATCATCAATTATTATACATATATTTTACTATGATAATAAGGGTATATAATACCCTTCATACCATTATTATACCATTAGTATTTCTTGGTATCCGCTTTTGTTTGTGGAGGAGGGTTTTAGTATGCATGACCCCCAAGTTCAGGTATTGTTTATAATGTGATCTAGGCCGAGAAATTAAAATGGTATCTAAGGATTCAATTTCCCCATTGAACATAATTTTTTATAATTTCATATATCATAATATTTATCTATGCGAACATGGAATATAGCTTGTGTCTGGTTATGATCAACCCACACATGAGGGAAAATCTTGTTATAGATGATGGGAATCATTTTCATGATGTACGATCACCACTTTAAATTTCACCATCCCAATGGTTCAAACTCATTTGGAGAGCCCCTAAAACCATTCTGATAGGAGATCCCAATAGGTTTACGAACTTTTGGTGTGTTATTTGTTTGGATACCCATATACCAATGGTTTACAGTGAATCACTGGTATGTGGTGGCTAAAATAACATGTTTTCAACAGTTAAAGTTGAATCATTACGATGGATGTAAAAATATTTTATAAAACCATTGGTATAGATCACCCCCTCACCAAACCCACACAATCATCCTAGCACCTATAATTCACCTCTAATAAAAACAAAATTGCCTGCAATCAGAACGCCTACAAAAAACATTCATTCCAAGGAACCAACAATAAAAACAAAAAAACAAAAAAACAAAAAAAACAAAATTTACATTCAATATAATCAAACCACATCACATTAAATTATAAAAAAATAAAAATATAATGTAGTAAATAATGAAACCAAATTCCCACTACACCGGTAATCAAACAGAACACCATCTAATGAAAACAGAACATCACTTGTAAAGAAACCAATAGAACATCATAAAAAAAATATAATGTAGTGAAACTAATAGATAATACTCAAATAGAAATATAAAAATGAAAAAATAATAATAAAAGAACAAATCATTTGATTTATTTAACTAATGGTAACAAAAATAAAATATATCAAATATATATTCAGTAAAAAAATAATCAAACAAAAAATGTCATAAATATAAGTAAAATGTAATGGATCAATATTTACCCCATCACCATCACTTTCATCACTATTATCATCAGCCTCATCCTTTTCTCCATCCCCATACTCATCCTCATCCTCATACCTATCTATATCCCCTTTCTAATCCCCGACCTTTTCTTTTTCCTCATCCCCTCCATCAACCTCATCATCTGCCTCTTCCTCACCATCATCCTCTCTAACATCATCTCCAAGGATGTCATCATCTAGACCATAACTAGGACAACCACCTAGTGAAATATATAAGGAACTCATCGATGTAAATATTTAACACAATCCATGGTGGTTAATGGTAAAATTTATGGACATAAAACATCCCTGGTATTTATAAATTTAGTGCTTTCCCTTTCATTACATTATTCCACATGTATTATCCTTTTTCAGCCAATAGTTACATAGACTTATCCTTTATTCTCCATTCATTAGACTTTTCCAAATTGGTGGTACAAAAAATATCACCTTACATGGGGAAATATTACTTTGGTACTATTCTCTTCATAGGTTTCCAACATACTCTCCTATAGTGCTCATCTCCCAAAACATGATGTAAGTGATCATAAGGACCAAATATTTAGGTTCTTGGGAATCATGGATGCCAAAGAATCCATTTATAAATATTAATAATCAATTATGTTACAATGAATATATATATATATATATATATTTGAAATCATAAAATTAAATATTATAATTAGTTGTACTCTCAGTTAATTAACCGCACATCCAT
The DNA here is from genome assembly GCA_963277665.1 of Viscum album. NCBI lineage: Eukaryota > Viridiplantae > Streptophyta > Magnoliopsida > Santalales > Viscaceae > Viscum > Viscum album. Next base: position 427,946,191 of record OY728134.1, read on the forward strand.
ATTTTTCTTTCTTCTTGAGAAAAATAGTTTTTATCAAGAAATAGGTACTTCAATATTCAATACCACCTTATAAACTGACATAGAACGTAGGAAACTATAATTTAAAATATGTTACAATTAAATAATTTCATAACTAAAATCAAATAGATGATAATTTTAAATTAACTTAAAAAGAAAAAAATATTGTAGATGAATTTATGTTGGTCCAATACAATGTGGTATCCTTATTATTGGTTTTATTTAATGTTGTTTAATTTAGTATAGTTTATGAATGTTCAACTTGGATCAGATCTATTTGACCCTATTTAGTCCATGTTAGTTCGATTTTCGATTCAATTATATTCTATATAATCAAAAAAAATTAATTATTTTCATACAATTTTATTCAATTCAATATAATATTTTAGTGTGGCTTGTTTTGATAATATTTTTTCTACTAGATTTAGGTTTTTTAGTAATTTTAATACATATATATTCCAATATAGTCAATTTAATTTAGTTTAAATCTATTTAATTAGAATATACATGTTTTTTTGGATTACATATGTTTAGTTATGCATGGTCAAATTTAATTTAGTTCGGTTCGACTAGATTTGTTTTATTTAATTCAATGTTATTATAGTCTAGTTAATTTGATTTTATTCCATTAGATGTCATTTAGTATTTTAGTTCTTGTAATGTCAAATAAATTTGGTTCAAATATATTTGATTTTGTTATGTTTGATTTGATCCTTTTGAGTTCAGTTTAATTATGTATATTATGGTTTGGGTTGGTAATCAATCTCCACTACCCTATAAAAACATTTGAAATGGAATGACATAATGAGGAAATAATAGAATGTGTATGTCTTAAAAAATTTAAATGAATATCGTATATGATTATTGTCATGGTCTGACATTGTAGTTCACCCCATTGTGTGGAGATATTTTTTAGAATTAGTGTTTTTAAATTTTTCCATACAATTCCTAAAAAAACATAAAAAATTAATTATTAATGAAAAACGTTAGTATTTTCATTTAAAACCCTCAAATTTTGCTAATACATTGAACGGGGTTCTCATCCAATGTGTAATCATTTTCCTTTAATGTTCTATCAAAAAATCATACATGGCATGCATGGCCTCTAAATTGTTTCCTACTCTAGCATGCCATCAAATATACAACTAATTCTTGTAGGATCTCCATAGCTCACCTAATTTAATGAGTCATGCATCCCTCACAATACCATCATTAGGAATATTAAAATGATGTTGGGAGTAAAATATTAATTAATATAAATACAATATTAATATGACATTAATTCAACAACATTTATTCCCAAATTTTATCATTTACTACATTTGACAGGTGTCTCTAGGATATTTGATTAACGATAATGATGTTGGAGTCTTTGGAAAGAACTTCCAGAAACTCTTACATTGCAACCATAAATTTTTTTTTTCATTTGTTTTTCATCATTATAGTGCATCATCAACCTCATGTGTTGGTTCCACCCCACGGGCATGAATGTACACCCAGACCACCTATCGGAATATTAAGCTATTATAGAATAAAAAATATTATATCTATAAATCATATAATGAAAATAAATAATGTAAAAAATTTATTAATGTTTAAAATATATAAATGTTCCAGTCTTATAATTGGGAATTACCGGATCTATGGGAACTCAAAGGATATCACCCTATTCAGATGTAGTGGGTCCTAATTTAAGCTCCACAAGATCAATGTATACTAGAGGAAGAGTCAAAGATAAATGAACGTAGAAGTTCAAATTGAAGGAAGTAAAATGAAAAGAACATTACATGGATGGATGGACAAACACATGATATGGATGAGGATTGTGAATCATCGTCAGATACAATAATAAGGGGTGAGGAGGCTCAAACAAGAATTCTAGTAAAAACATGGGTGGGATAAATATATCGTTCCTCCCTAACAATACTGTGGGGTCAGAATTTGTGGTATATAGTACATTTTTGGGAGGGATATAGTTTAATCTGCCATGCCGACTGGAGCACCTAGCACTAGTACCAACCAACTTGTATCATATAATTGAGTACTCAGACAACTAGATTGATTGGTGAGTAATTAGAACCTGAGTGGTGGATCCTGTATAAAAATATAATATGGAATTAATCACATGACATTATATGTTATATATATATATATTAAAATAAAATACTTACAACATACACTAATAAGGGATCACCCATATCAATCATTCATGGATTGTTGTCTTTTATCCATTTTCATCACATCTCCTTTATAGGTTTCATTTTGAACATTCAAACATATTTTGAGTTAATTAGAAATTTATAACTATTGTGTAACCTAAACATCAAAAACTATGAGACATAAATTAATTAACGAATACAACTTGTTAAACAGAATACAAGATATGCAGTGATATAAAAAAATTGATTTCAAATTTAGTGGGCAGAATATATAAATTGAATAAGAGAAATTTAATAAACATTACATTCAAATTTACATTTTCAGAATACATAATACATAGTTTTTTCAATTTTCAATTAGATCCAATTTTATTTTGGGTAGTTAATTTTAACATTTTTATTTCTCTTATATCAGTTGGTTCATTTTTTTCAATTGATTTGGTATTTCTTCCATTTTTATTCCTTATTGGACATTTGGTTCACTTTTGATGATTGATTAGGTCATATATTCATTTTTATTTTTCTCAAGTCATTTAGTTCTTATTTTGGGTCAGTTAATTTTTTCATTTTCTAGTTATGTCATCATTTTATTTGTTTAGATTTTCATATCAATATGTTTAATATTTCTATGTCAAATATATTTTCTTTTTTTTTATTATTTCATTCATTCAAATGCATTTGGTTTTGTAGGTTGGAATACAGTTCAACTCAATATTAGAAAATGAAACTCAAAGAAAACATCAACCAATAAATATTGAAAAGAAACATGATGGTCAGGTTAGATACAAAATATTTGTATTCAATATTAAATATATAATTCCCATAACATAATTATAACAGTAATAATAATATATTTAGTAAATCTTATTTGTTTTTTATAATAATTACTACTATTCAATACACATAAGAAAATTAGGAACATTTTATTCAATCACTAAAATAATACACTAATACAAGATATTAAAAATACTCAAGAAAACTCATCACAAGACCCAGTAAAATAAATGGAATACCACCAATAAATTTAAGAAGGTCTATAATGTAGTTGAAATCCCTTCGATTGACAATAATAAAAAACGGCATGACTGGTAGTATAGAAAAAATGCTAATAGTCAATGAAATATAGAGCACCATTATTTTGAGGCAAGAAATAATCTTTGATACTTGAATACCATGAAATGGTATTTAGACGGTTTATATAACCATTGTAAATAGCAATTTCATTACAAAGTGACCATTGTAGTTTTTTTATAACCATTATAAATTAATAATTTTTAATTTTTTAAAATATAAACTAATTTAAAGTATTTAATTAAATAATATTATGGTTTTTAATTACTGATGAATTTTTAATGTTTAGATTTTAAAATTAATGTTATTATTAATGATATAGCCACAGAAAATAACAATAATGGAAAATTAATTTTAATATATACATGTATGAATATAAATATTTTTTTATGTTAATCAAATAAGTATATTTATATTTTTTATTATGTACCACATATTTTTATTGTATGTGACAAATATATACAAAAAAATAGACTAATCACCAAAACAGAGACCATATTTATAGGCCAAGACCTCATGGTCCATTGAGAACATATCACATGTTCAATTGATCATCAAAAGATAAAACCCATTCATAGTATAGGCTGGTTTCACCCAAACCCGTGTATAGGGTCACAGGTGAGCGGGTGTGGAGGTTAGGCCAAGGCCCGCGGGGAAGGGTAATGACTATAATCACCACATTGGTTTGTGTTTATGTCATAAAAACTAAGAACTAAATGTTGAGCCTTATAAGGAATCCCCAAATCTCGTGAGGTTATGGATGTGGGGATTTAATTTTAGTTCAGTGTGCAATCTCAATTACACGATCTCTCCGCGTGAGATCCTTGATATCCAAATACGTTCACAGATGAAACCCCCATCGTCATCTTTCTTCAAAAAATTTTATTGATTTTCCAATATGGAATCATCTAATTTTTAATCTTCATCCATTTAAAAAACAAGTGATAACTTATTTCTTTCAGACGCCTCCATGTCTAATCTCATTCATCAGTCCCTTTTAAAATGTGTCATTCATCTAGGACCATCCGATCAGACCCGCAATCTCATCTTGCCCATCCATTCCTAAGACTCATGAATCCCTTCGCTAAAAATTGATAGGGTTAATACTACCCCTTATATCATATTAATATTTATCTATCCATCCACATTTTTTTCCTCCTCCTTTCTTACCGAGTCACAACAGTCTTCGTCACACCATGTAGCTATTGACCCCCTTCATCTCCAAATTCATGTTATGGTATCATTCAACCTTCTTTGTGGTCCCTTTTGTTTTGGCCCTCCAAAGGAGTCTAGGATGGTTTCTTATTTTAAAACAAATTTCCCAAAAGTGACACAGAACACCCTCATTGCTTAATTTTATATTTAGTTTTTGGTTTCTATCAAAGCTATTTCTCCTTGTATTGTACTAGTAAATGTTTTTTTTTCTTTTAGTTAGTAAATTAGATTTTTTAATTAGAAATTACGCAAATTTAAACTTTGATTCTATTAAACCGCACTTTTCACAACCAATGATACCCAAATTTTCCACTACTATGGTTTATCTCTCATTTTTCAGAAACCCACTACTTCATTTAAGTCATGTAAGGGTTTTATTTATTTTTTATTATTTATTTTTTGAAGAAATAAACATCTCTATATATAAATATTTATGTAAGATCATATCTTTCTAATTAAAATTTCACATATGATTAATTTTCTTGATTTAAAGGACTTATTTTCTAAATCTTATCATTTCAGGGGTGTAATTTTTTGATCATTGTATGAATAGTTTTTTTTTATGTGTATATACATTTAGATTTACACATATATAACTTAATGTTTTCAATATATATCTATCTAATAAGGATTTCTTATGTCTTAAACCACATTTATAAAACATATGTAAATTTGGGAAAGTATTGTTTTTCAAATTTATACAGGGGTGTTTTGTTTATATATATATATATATGTGTGTGTCTGTGTACATGTGAATACAAACATATATATCTATTCAATTTGGTATAAGTAAATACAATATGGTTTTTGTTTTCAAAACATGTTTTTTAAAACCAACAGATGAAAGGGTTTCATGTTTTCAAATCACATTCACATAAACATATATATATATATATATGCACATATATATGAATATAAATATGAAAAACGTATGTATAGTTATTATTTTTCATTTACATAGGAGTTATAGATGATTTTTATCTTCCATTAAAATTGTGATTAAATATCTATGTATGTTTAATCTCCATTATTCACAATGTTTATACATTTTCAGGATATAAATATTATCATTTTATGAGGATAATGTTATTATTTTATGTTTGGAAATGAATATGTATCTCATAATATGCATGCATTAATAGGTATGGATATCATCTAGTCCATGTATGATATTCCAATCATTATATGATCTTTCTTGCATTTAATCCCATGTTTCATGCATTAATGATTTTCAAATATAGGGGGTTCCTTTACGATAAAAGGATTCTCCTTAAAATTATTTTAAAAAACATTTGAGGAAACTATAATGGAATGACAAGGATTTTTTTCTTTTGATGAAAATAATATTATGTTTGTATTTTGGAAATGATTTTGGCTAATAAAATACAATGGAATGTCTATGAGAAAATGTTTCCTAAATTTTCACAATTGTGTTATGTGAAGATATGGTGAGTGAACCCATAATTCTTAGTAATGTGTAGTAGTGTATGTATGTATTTTTAATAATGGTCTTCCATGTATTATTAACAACCCATTGAAAATTATCAATTTTTAAGGATAATTCTCAATAGACTTTCATGTATAGTTATTTTTTTTAAAAAAACTGGTTTTATGAAAATATTCTCATATTGAGAATGTCTATTTATACATATTTTTGTTTTCAAGAAATGTTTTAATGGTTTTATATGTTGTTTTTAAACCCCATAATGGAAATTGTATACTCAAACTACGTATTATAATCATTTCTATAGGTTTAGAAAACTCACAAAGATAATCTTCTTTTGTGGATGTTGTCCACTAAAGAGACATTGTTTGTTTAATTTTGAATTTGTATAATTTATTGAATTGTAAGTCATGTTTCTAATTTCATAGAACATATACTAGTAAAATATTCTCTATTGTAATATATGGTGTGTATTTGTTCATGTTGTTTTCTTCAAAAACTACAAAAAAATTATAAGGACTGCATTTGGTAGCCCGAAATTTGTACTTTATAATTGATATCAGAGGAATGGTTTAGTAAATTTTGGAAATTTTGATTGAAAAAATAATTTATGTATATATTCTTAATTAAAATTTATTTCTAAAAAATTTATATATAAGGCGAAGATTCACTAGAAAACGTCCTTTATCTTCCTACTAGGCTACTTGAGACCATAATTATAAAATAATCCTCAGATGCATATTCATCATTTCCAATCCTATATTTATCCAGTAAAAACCTTTATCATTTTTATAATCACCCAAATATCCTTTGATTCAATCATGGACCAAATCAAGTCAATCACTTTTTGGAATATTCAAAACATTTATTTTATATACATAATGGAATGTACTATGAAGGTATCATCCTTTGTTTCACCATATATGTAAATTATCTGGCCTTACTAAAATGATGAGAAGCATTATAGGAGAGTGATCTCTATGGAGCCTACTTGTTTAATGTTATATTCTTTAGAAGGTATGAGAGAATCTTATAAATAATTCCTTTTAAAATGAATTAGTTTTACATTCCTATAAGGACCGAGTCGACTCCGATATCATTGAGTTCTACTCCTTCCAAGCCTCTCTCTAGATACCTAATTGGTTTATGTGTGAGTCTGATTCGAACTTCTCAAGATGTATTTTGGCTAATGAATTTGATGAACTTAATTATACCATGGAAATTAATTTGAGGTCATCAGAAGACTATCTATGATGGCGGACCTAATAGAGGTTTAAATTAATTTCGTTTCATTTAAGATAATTAATAATAATTAGGATTTATTTATAGGACATCAAGGAGAATGTTAGAAGGTTCTTTCTGGATGGTTTGTGCGATTAAGACAATTGTGATGGTGAAATTATGTTAAGGTGGGGAGAATGTAATTCCCCAAACATTATTTTAACTGTAATTGTAATACTTGTAGTTATAATTATTTTTTATGAAAATTGGAGTTATTTAAAACACAAAATATAATAAGGATCATTTTACTCAAACACTAAAATATTACATTAATACAACAGATTACAAATACTCCTGAAAACTCATTGCAATACATAGTAGAATAAATGGAAGACCACCAAGCATGAATAAAAAGGCTGATAGTGTAGTTGATGTCCAATGTATTGACCATAAAAAATAAAAATATCCCATGTAGTATAGAAAGAATTATAAGAGTCCAAGAAATACAGAGAACCATTATTTTAAAGAAATAAATTATCTTTGATCTTTTTAATAACTTCAATGGGTATTTATACGGTTTATATGACCAATGTATATATCTAATAATCTTCAAAGTGATTGTCAATGTTTTTTATACCCATTATAAATTTTAAAATTATATTAAATGTTCAAAATCTAACATGTTTTAAAGTATTTAGTTAATGAAAAATATTGTTTTTAATTATAGATTAATTTTTTTTGTTTATATTATAAAATAAATGTTCTTATTAATGATATTTCAACATAAAATAAAAATAATGGAAAAATAATTTTAATATAAAAAAAAAGAAATTTTTTTATGTTAAACATATAAGGATATCTATATTTTTTAGTTTTTATCATAAATTTTTATTGTATGTGATAAATTCGTACCACATATTTTGTTAATCAACCAAAACCGAGAGCAGCCTTATATGCCAATCTCTCAAGGACTTGTGGGCTCATAGAAAAAATACCCTTGAGAAACATGAGATAAAACCCATGAATATTATAGGATGGTCATGCATGGACCTTTCTATATGGTCATAAGTGATCACCAGTGGAGGTTGGTCTAAGGCCTGCGGGTGGCGTCTAATGTTTAAGGACCCCTTAGTGGGTGTTTGTGTCATTAAACCTGAGCACTACATGATAAGAATTATAAGGAAGCCCTAAAATTTAAAAGGATTTTATATAAGCTATAAATTTTACTAGGGCGTGCAATCTAAGCTGGATGATCTCTCCAAGCGAGATCCTGGCCATTTGTGTCATTTTACGGATCTAACCCCCAATTCCTTCTTTCTTCACCATATTTTAATTGGTCATCTGATCTTCGTTCTCTTGTTCTGGACTATTTTACCATTTAAAAAAAAAATTAATCACCTATAGCCATCCATTCCATCCCCATCTAATCTTAGCCATCCAACAATTTTAAAATATGTCGTGTGTCTTGGAAAATCTGATCAGACCACTGGCCCCATCTTGGCCATCCTTTCATAAGTCGTACAAACCCCTCAAATAAATATTTTTATGGTTTATTCTAACCGATGGATCGATTCAAGACTTATATGATCTGTCCATATTTTGTTTCCCTACTTCTTTATTGAGTTTCACCAGTCTCAATCACAACATGTAGCTTCCAACCTCCCCTCTTATCAACTCTATTGTGATCCTATATTAACACCTCCTTCGTGGACACTTTCCCCCCCTCCAAATGAGTCTAGGGATTGTGTCTTATTATAAAACCAAATCCCTAATTGTGACTCAGATCCCCCTCATTACATAATTTTATATTTTTAACATGTCCATCTAACTTGTTGGTCATCACTTTTCACTAATCAAGGTTTTTTTTTCTTATCATTTGTTAATTTTATTATTCAATTAGCAATTATGCTAATTGAAACTTAGGTTCCATTAACACAACATTCCACACCCAATGCTACCTGAATTTTACACTACCAAGATTTCTCTCTCATTTTCCAGAAACCCACTTCTTCTTTTAAGATAGGTAAGGGTTTTATTTATTTTTTATTATTTACTTTGTGAATAAATAGATATGACTTTATATATATTTATGAACGATCATATCATTCAAATTTAAATCATTTATATGATAAATTTTATTAACTTAAATAGTTTTTATTCAAAATTATATCATTGCAAGGGTGTGATTTTATGATCCTTGTACAAATATTTTCTTATACATGTATATATACGTGTATATATACACATATATATCGTAATATTTTCAATATATATATATATGGGGGGTTTAAGGGTTTCTTATGCCATAAACCTTATTATTAAAACATATGTGAATATGGGAGAGACTTTATGATCAAATTGATATAAGGATTATATATATATATATACATATACATATATCTCTCTATGTTTTTGGGTGTATATTCATACGAATATACACATATATATCAAAGAGTTTTGGTATAAGTATACCCCAGAGGGTTTTTAATTTCAAATTTTGGTTTCAAAAATATAATGAAGAAAGTGTTTCATGTTTTCAAATCACATTCACATAAACATATATATATATATATATATATACATATACATGAATATAAATATGACCTCCTTAAGTATAGTTATTCTTATTCATTTTTTTAGTAGGGATTCATTAAATTTATCAACCATCAAACTTGTGTTTGAAGATCTAGGAAAATTTAAACTTCATTATTAACCATGTTTAGGAATTTTCATGTGATAAATCTTATCATTTTACATAGGTCAAGTTATTATTTATTGTATGGATAGGAATACACGTCTTCTAACATGATATGAATGCATTTTATGGCCATAATCTAGATCATGTGTTTCATTCCAAACATTAGATGATCATTCACACACTTAATTCCACGTCTCAGGCAATTACAGTTTTAAAATAATGGTGGGATCTTTTGGAAGGAAGGGATTCTACCAAAGAATATTTTAAAAACCTTTTATAGAAATTGTGATGACATGAGACAGATTTTTTTCTGTCAATGAAAATAATATTATGTAGTTATTTTGGAAATTACATTTGGTATGAAATACAAAAGGAAGGTCCTTGGGAAAATGATTTCAAAATTGGAACTGCTGAGTTATGTGAAGTAATAGGGATTCAATCCATAATTATTAGTGAATACTGATGGTCGTATGTATGGATTTCTAATATTGGTTTTCCATGTATTATTAATGAGCCATTGAAAATTAATATTTTCAAAGACGGAATACCAAACGGCTTCTAATGTATAATTATTTTGTGAAATATTGGTTTTCTAAAAATATTATAATGTTGAGAATGTTTACTATTGAGTTTCTTTGATTTCATGAAATTATTTAATGAATTTATTAGTTGTTTTGAAATTCATTAATTGGAATTTTTCTCACCCAATGTGTTATAATAAATATTGAGGTTTAATAAACTCACTGCAGTGAATTTTTCTTGTGGATGATGTGCACTAAAGAATCATTGTATATTTAATATTTAATTTTTATTGTTTATAAAAATTTAAGTAATGTAACTAATTTTACAGAACGTAGACTAGTAGAAGGTCATATTATTTAATTACTGTGGTATATTTGTTTAGTTTTCATTCATAAAAAAGTACACATCATATATAAGGGCTTAGTCTAGTAGCTCGGTCTGGGGACCTTATAAAATAAATTTTAATAGTACCAAAGTTAATATTTTTCTTAAATATATCCCCATAATTGTTCTCTCTTCTCCCAAGGTTTTGAAAAGTGTCATATATGGCACGGAAAAAAGCAAGGCCCCATTCATCTAGAGCTCTAACTCGGATATTAAATGCCATGGGGTTTCTTGGTCTGGAATTGTCAATCCATTTTGTGTGGGAGGTACAAAATTCGAAATGTTTCTAAAGAGATGTTTGGATATCAATGAAAACATTCCAAGGTGGTAATAGAAGGACATACGTTGTAGGGAAAATCAATGGAACTAAAATATGGTAACACTCTAGATACCCCGAATAAAAAATCCTCTCTGTTGTGGAAAATTTTTCATGCTAACATTCAATACCTCAACCATCATTGACTCAAGATTATTAGCATAGAAGGAATCTTCTTCTGAAAAAAAAAACTATTTGCGTAAAATTTTTGGTTTTCTAGGCTTTCCTACTCCGTACATATCCTTTATATATGAAAAAATTAAAAGGGATTTACTTAGAAAATTGTTGATGAGAATCAACACTCCCTGTTTGATCATATTAACAACTCCTCTAACGTGGAAACCTTCATCGTTATAGGTACTTCTTTAGTCTCTTTATTAAGTATGGAATATAGAATAATTTGATATCGTCACCCCACATAAGGCATATGAGGGTGTCCTGTGCTGTATAAAAATCCCAAATAAATAGAACTTTCTATTATAGAGCACCCCAAAAGAGGTGATTCCAGTCGATATCATGGTGAAACAACTATAAATACATTTGGTGCTAAAATTAATTGATGTAGGATCCCTTAGAAATAAGATGTTAGTAACTTTTTATTTGGTGGAGATTTGGCTCATGAGGTGTGGTCCTCTTTTAGGAAACTCACATAAATTCATGCACATGAGTCTTCTGAGATCCCCTTACAATCCCATTAGTTTCAAGGAATGGATAATAGAAACACAAAAAGAAAGGAAAGATATTTTATTATAAAATATGGATTATGGTATATCTGGGAAACCCAAAATAAAGTGAGATTTTAGGGAATCATAGGTTCCAAAAAACATGTGGTGTTTAAAACAAGATGTTTTCGTCTTGAGACTTTACACTCGCTTATTAATTGGATGGAGGCTCTTTCTCTCAGGCCTCTATTTTATTCTAGGTTGACCCATCCTCCAAAAATATCACCAAAGAGATTATCGATGTTTTGGCATCCCCCCATGTGAGGTTCCAAACTCAATACAGTTAGATCTTATGTTAATGGATTCTTGAGAGTGGTTGGTTTGGTTTTTAATGGATGGGGTTCTATGGTTTTTTATTTTTATACATCCTCTATCCATGGAAATTATTTAGTGGCCGAAGAAAGATCTATTAATATGGGTTTGTAGATTTGTATTGATAATAATATTCAACTGGATATACTATAATCTGACCTGTAAATCCTTGAGAACACTTTGTTAGGGAAGTGTAGTGCCCCTTGGACCATAACTTACAACATTCGAAAGTGAAAGAGTCTCATCAGCAATGGTGTAAAAATGATTCACACCTGGAGTGAATAAAATAAGGTTATATAATGTATAGATTCTAGGGCCTCTCAACGTGTTTCTATTATATTATTTTCTTTTTTGGGTTCTTTTTCATCTGATGATATTTCTATAGTTCATGGTAATTTCCTCATGCTTCACCAATTTAGACTTCAGTAAATTTTCACTAATTTTTTACATGGATAAGGACTAATTTCTAATAAAATAACAAATTATAGAGTGAAAATAAAAAATAAAAAATGGAAATTAGATTCATCATTATTAATAAATTGACCAATGATAATGGGAGAAGGGATGGTGTCATTTCCATCATCACAATCATCAATGATATATCTTTTAATTACATCAATAATGACACCATATTCAGGTTCAAGATGATCTTTGACATAAAAAAACACGTTTCACCATTGATTCCAATATATATGGTTCATCGGTATCAAGAGTTCAAGTCATGTCAAAATATCAAAAACCAAAATCTCTTATAAATATCATATGACTCTTCATTGAATCAAACCACTGGAAATTGATCATAGTGAATTGACCATTAGAGTAATAATTCAGTATTATTTTTTCAATGAATCCATAATAAGTTACATTTTCAAATAAATGTAAACTATCTGATGCACTAGAATAATAGTCTTTTATTTAAGTTACCATAACACCATCATTTTTTTTTCTCAAGTTCATTTCTCAATCAATGATAATGAATCTATACCCATTTATCACAATTGATTTAAAGACACAGAACATGATATTAGGGAAAAAATACAAGATCTTATTTCCTCCTAGATAGAGTCATCAATAAAAATATATAACTGAAATAAAATAGAATATTAAACTTAATTAAATATAGATTTGATTACTTTATTATATTAATATTTCTACAAAAAATTTATACCTAGCATAAAACTATTTTATATTAAATGTCTCTCTCCTCCTCAAGGATAAAGAGAAATGCTTACAATATATCATTTCATTACAATCTTTGTAGATAAAAAATAAACCGTTTAATTGATATGTAAAATTACATGAGATAAGATAAGTATACATGTTCAATTTTCATACTTGATGTCATTATTAAACAAATCACTGTTGAACAAAATGGTGTGATGTGTCATCTCCCACTATTAAATGATTAATTTTGTCAATTTATATTATTCGATAATCATATTTTTTGTGTAATTAATGGAATATTGGGTTAAATTTTCTTATACTATTATTCATTATTTTTCATTGTTATGTTCATTATCATAGTAAGATCAGAAATATATACTATGCCAAAATCTATATATTATTGATCAATGTTACCATTCATGATAGAAAATTTATTGTCATTACAGGTTTGGACATAAGTATTAAATTTGAACTTATTCCTTTTAGTTAGATAAATCTTATGAAAAAAATAGGTTTTCTTAGAATTATTTTTGTTAGAATATGGATAGTTTGATGTATCTTTCATGTGAAAAATGAAGGAGAAATTTTTTTATCTTACTCACACAATATTAGTGGTGCTTGTGCCATCATTTTTCCATTATACACTTGGAAAATTTCATTTCATATAGATCTATAATAAAATTGATCAACTAAATGACTGACACCTTAACATTATTGGGAAAATTATGACATATCTCTATTGGAACCAACTCATGAAAAAGGATGTGATCATCATGATTGTTCAATTATTTAAGATTCAACTACATTTTTTTAACCTATTTTAATAAGATTCTTGAATATCCATTGTGAACATTTATAGTCTTTTTTACTTCAAGAATTTGATTCTTTTCAGTTGGTGTCATCACATAAAAATTACATGGAACATTTCATTTCTTTTCAATGATATACACAAGAAGAAATTATAGTATAATTATCCAATACACTATTTCACTTTGATATTGTAAATCATATTTTTTTCATTCTATTTACATTTAAATGAATTAAAATAATAATTTCACATACATTATTTTGTATGTGAACTACTTCTATGAAATAATGTAACATGTTGGTTGAAAAAAAGTAAACTTTATGTAGATACTCCCATTCTTCCAATTGTAATAGGGTTTAGTAGAAATATTCATCCTCTTTATAGATTTCATTGGACCCTTCTGAAATGGAAAAACTGAAATCATACAATTCACTAAGAACATCTTTTATGAACATCTGCTAAGGTGGACCATCACTCTCCATGGAATTTTCAAATCTTAGATGATAATTTCTATTTGGATGTTCAATTAGAATGAATCTCGGATGTCCCATAATACTGAATATATGAAAATAATTCTGTCATTGTGATCAATTATTTTTCATATAAAAATGAAAAGATTTTTTCCCTTCATGCTACATCCAATATCATCTGATAAGATGTAAAATCATTGATTGTCTATATCAGTGGAACATGCATATGAAATAAGTCTTTCGAAAATGAATCTTATGTGTGTTCACGCACATCCCAAATAAGTTTCACATCATTTATTAAATTTTTTCCATGTTGGTCTATATCATTATCAGGATCAAAAGAGAAAGATATAATTATACTCAAAATGTTACAGTTTTTTTCATACACAATAATGGGGGGATTTTATAAATGTGTTAATAAATATAAAATATTTCGTGTGAAGTAATAATCGTCCCAAATGGATTAAACTACCATATAAAATACCCATCCTCGCATTACACACCTCATATGTGAAATCAGGATATCGAGCATCAAATATAGAACATGAAAATAAATCAATAAGGTCATCCAAATCAATATTATTCTTACATCAATCGGTTTCATTCAATCGCATTTTTATTTATATTTCATCAGACATGAGAAAGATCAGAATTACTAGGATAAATCGAATGGGACACATTACTCTATTTGGAACATTATGTGCTGTTCCATATACTTCTAGCTTATATTGGGATGTTCCATACTTTATAGATTCATTTCGTCCAATAGTTTGGTCTAAGTATATGTTGCAGTCTTTCTGGTAAGCATGAATTTTGTTTTTAAACATCCATGTTACTCAACTAACATCTATTTTATATAGTGGTTTCATGGAACATCATCATAATTATGAATTACATACTTCCAGAAGGTATGAATTTAATCGATGGTGGTATTATAAATCCCAAATATATAAAACAATTGGATTAAAAAATATAGATTTTTCATTTTACACATTGTCGATATACTAGAGTTGTGGAATCATAATTCATTTTTTTCACCCTTTCAACATCATCCTTTTCATGAGATGCATCATGTGTGCTCATATCAATGTTTTATTTGGGTGTAATACATTCCTTCTCATGATGATGAATAAATAGAAACCAGTTATATAAAAAATTATCCATTCCAGTCCTCTTATTTGGATCATCATAATTTTGAAGTTATATTTTATACCCCTTATATTACCTCACATAATATTTTGATTGAAAATAATATTTTTTTTATATGGTAGATAACTTTTTCAAAGCTCAAAATATTTCATCAAACAAAATTATATAATGGAGATTTTATTTGAACACAATCTAAAACATTTTCAAGTGAAAAATATAAAAAACTATCCAAATTGTTTTGAAAATCACTTCAGATCATATCAATTTAGTAGTGTATTTGGAATATGATTAGTTAAAATATTTTCATTTTAGTTAATTTGGTTTTATTATAATGTTTTTCGGTTTAACTCAAGTCTATATGGGTCAAATCATGTAATTTCATTTCAACTCATTTTGTTTGGTCACATCTGTTTAGTATTGAAATATATATGATTTGTTAGTTTGGTTGGGTTTTAGTGTGTCAAGGTTTTATAGATTCAGATCATTTATTTTCGTGAATAAATATATTGGATTTCCTAGGATTTTTTCTTTGGAAGAACTTGTGTTTGTTTGCAGTGGGAAGAACTCATGATGGGAGCAGAAGTTTTGATGTTGCAGTAGTTTTTTTTTCTTTTTTGATATAGCAGTGGTAATATTTTTTGATGATGAAAAAGATAATTTGGTTTAGGGGTTGATGGAAAGTGGTGGTTAGATGGATGTTCTTAGACTATAGTTTAATTCTACTATTTTTTTTGGAATTGACTGGTTTTGTTTTCTCAGGGAGGATTGGAATATGTGGGTCAAGTTACAAGTGATATTTTATCTTGGTGCTGGATTCAACAATTGTTTTGGTGGTTCAGGCGAGGATTAGTATCTATTTCCATTCCCTTGGCTACTTCGAACACTGCTCTAGCTTCGTTTTTCCTCGTGGTTCTCCCAATCGGTCAGTTGTGGTGGTTTCAAAGAAGCTTTGGGATGTGCTATCTAATCATTCGACGGTGTCATAAGAAGCACATCCTTCATTGGATTCGATCATGTTTATGGTGGTTATTTAATGGAAATGAACATCATTGGTGTGGGGTTTCATATGTGTTGGTGGAACACAATGTATTCACTTGTTTCAATTTACATGAAAGTTCTGTTTCAATCTCTCCGGAGTTCACCGATAAAGTACTTGATGATGTGTTTCAGATGATTTCGTATGGGTTGTAGTGATGGTGTAAGGAGGACATTTTGGTTTCTTCTGGCTAAGGGGTAGAGGTGATTTCAATTTTTAATGTTTGAGTTTTTAATCTGGGTTGATGTGGCCCTTTGGATCCTTTTGATGAATCTGGTCTTTGGAAATTTTGTTCGGGTTCCCACTTCCCCCTCAAAAGTGTTTTAGAAAAAAAAAATTATTTTTCAGTCATAGACACTAGGGATCTCAAATGACACCACCACAAAAAAACATCAATATTATAATATACACTAGAAAATACTACCATTAATCCATCACCAGAACATAACTATAATAAAAAAAACAATCTAGAATTAACCACTAACTATCCCTCAAGACATCCCGTGGCAATCCAACCACAACCTCTCTTCTTTAAAAAAATATACATTGGAAATGGTCATCAACATCATTATAATTTCCCAAAAAAGATATGAAAAACAATTTAGAAAATAAAAGACGTATTATAATATATAAAAATAGATTTCAATGACCATAATATTTCAAATATCAATTTAAATGGGTGTTTCAACACATTTCCTTCTTTCTAACATAGATATTTTCCAAAAAAAATTAATATTCACTATGAACTTGTCAGCTTATGTTTATAACCTTTTATTAATGGTTAATTAAAAAATAATTCATTTAAGGTGATCATAAGACACAAGGGAAAAAACAAACACAACAACATAGTGTTCTTGTTTAATATGAGGAGATTGTAGTGGAATCTCAATGGAAATAAATAAAATAAATTGAAGAATATTATATTACTTAGTTATATAATACAAATTTGATGTAGAAGAAAAAATTACTTAAACAATTGAGGGATCATTGGTTAGGAAGAAGAACTCATAGGCTGGGAAAACTGTGAGAACTCTCGGTTAAAAAAATGAAGTCCCATTGATTCTAGTGTAAGGAAACTAGCTTCTATGTATTTTCAGTTAATCAATTCCAATAGGGTTTTAAAACTATTGGGATACTATTTATAAAATGATTGGGGGACTAATTTTGGAATTTTGTATCCCAATAGTTCAATAAAACCATTAGGATAGGGGGTCTTATCCTAGTGGTTTTTTAAAACACTCAGAAAACCTTATATAGAAAGCCATATTCTAACATTTTTATGAAACCGTAGGGATAAGGGGCAATATCAAAAGGTTTTTTTGAAACTATATGGAAAGAAACATTTTTATAGATTATATTTAAAATAGTGGTTATCATAGTTTTTATTGTTTCATCACGATTATTTTTCTACATCCAATGCTAATTGATTTAGGAATTATGATTTTACATCATGGATTAATATGAAAGGATATGGGGTGAATTAATGCATCATTAAAAAAATATACTGATTCACATACCATTCACATTTCATTCAATGTAGGTTATATTAATTCACATTTGAATACTTGTGATATGTTCATTTAGTATTTTTCTATGATGTTGTGATTTACATAGAATGTGTTGACATAAACTATGATGGGGTCACTTCCACTTTTTATGACAATTGTTATTTCTTATGTAGTGATGTTCAATGATTATTTCATATTTAATAGTTTTTTTTTTCATTGGTAGCATTTCCATCTATAGTTTCAATTATACAATTTGTAATTAATGTGTCTGAAGAAACACAAATGGTGTTTTCAAATTGTTAACAATGCCCCCATAACTATCAATAATGTCATGTTTGAGGCATGTTCCTTTGGTTTCATGGATTAAATAAATTATAGTTGTGATTAAATGGTTATTATTAACAAGTTTTAAATTCTATCAGACACTATAAATTGTTGTGTGAAAGACATATAATTAATAAATCACATAAGATCTTGTCTTATACTGAGAACAAATGTGAAAACCTTTTTCTATTTTCACGAAGGTCCATATTAAAATTCTAATGGGAAAAAATTTATAAATTTGGACTGAAAATGCATCTAATCAAAAAATTAAAAATAATAAAATAGAATTCTCATTTGAAATGGTTAATGAAAAATGATGATGTAAATTACATATTATAATATCTTGTACATATATAAATTAGGAATGACAACATAAACCAACCTAGGTTTCTCATTCATGGATTTATTTTCTTTACATTATAAAAATAGACACTTGATTACTATAGTAGTTTAGTCCCTTTATAAAATAGAAAAATAACATTCTAATGTGGTGAAGGAAATTCAACATCTCCCATAATGATATTCCCCATTAGTACTATTTACACAAATACATTATGTAAAATAATCCTCTAAAACTAAGGAAATAAAACATAAGAAAGGGTAAGATAAAATGATCAGTAATGTTGAACATAGAAGATATGTAATCATATAATAAAAATAATGGTCTGAATATATGATAATAAAATTGGGAAAAAATATCCTAAATATAAATTATAATAAACTTGAATCATGAAATATATATTGGAAGCTCGTATGATACCAATCACAAGGAAATAAAATAACATGTGTCATGAGAGCATTAACCTTGAATAAGATATAGATTCAGAATATAGATATCATTTTATAATATTTTGAACATGTTTA
Organism: Viscum album; assembly: GCA_963277665.1. Classification (NCBI taxonomy): domain Eukaryota; kingdom Viridiplantae; phylum Streptophyta; class Magnoliopsida; order Santalales; family Viscaceae; genus Viscum; species Viscum album. Next base: position 427,965,596 of record OY728134.1, read on the forward strand.
AATTGGAATGTATTCAATCATTATGATTATAAAATGAAATTAGGGTGACAAATAATCAAATGGATGTTCAAATAGGTCAACAAAAATCATTAAAAACATGAAATCTTATTCATGCATAGTTGTTTACACCACCTGGGTGGGACACACTACTATCCTTAGGGGTACCCCTGTCTTACTATATGGGTATCCCTGAAAATTTTACCCATATATTACTATATAGTATTAACACTTACGTCTAACAATGTTATACTATACTGGGTTAATACCCATTCCATCCTTGTATATCTTGGTAGATATATAATCATTACCCAATGAATTGATTCTCTATCTAGCTATACCCATCATGTAACATATTACTATATCAAACAATGATATTTGGGGTCCCAATAATATATGATGCAATGGTATTACTTGATACTATTTTGGATGCCCCATTTTATATGATATAATGGGATAACCTGATGTTATTTGGGACACCCCTTCATATAAGATGTAACAGGAATATAAAATTTAATTTGGGCCACAACATCATATCATATATTATGGTATTACATAGGTATATCTAGGAAACACCATCATATAAACTATAATATCCTTGTGCTATCTAGGGTACCCCATCATATAAACTATAATAAGATAACTTACTATTGTCTTGGATTCCCCATTGTATAAGCTATAATGGTCTTGCATGGTGCTATCAGGGTATACCTAACATATAATCTATAACAGTCCTACCATTAACTAACAAGGTTACCCAATTTAATAATATATAATGGGATTATCTAGTCTTATCTGGGCTATCCCATCATATAATCAATGTCCATGAACAAAAACATGATTATTGTACAAAAAGATTTAATATAATCTTAAAAACCAGTAAAAATAATTAGTCACTCATAACATGAATTAATCATGTGAAATAATTTTTTTTGATTTATTTATGTTTTAAATATGATTATCCCATGGATAAATTTGGTTTCATAACAACATCTTTGGAACATTATTGACCTGTAGAAAATAAACTGGTTTCGTAAACATTATTCCTTAAAAAATTAGACCATTTAGAGAGTGAATATGAACGGCAACCTTGGATCAAAACACCCATAGGGAATATGTAACACAAAATGATGAAATAATAATGACAAATATGTTTTAATTAATCAATTAAGAGATTTCAGGTGGAAAATATAATTTATTCTTTTAAAAAACCTTTGATAAAAAATAAACATTTTGAAATCGTTTTTCATTGAAAATAACATTTATAAATTTTAAAGGAATCATTAAAATTAATTTATATCAGGTTATAAAAACTACTAAAATTTTAAAAACCCTTTCATTGAAAATAAGACTAAAATTTCTTTTCTTTTAATTAAAATCATTTTTAGAAAAAAAATGTTTCAGAAGAACATGGATTTCTGACCAAAGAGATAAAAATAGTACGAATCGATTAAAATTTTTTTTAATTATCATATGTAATAAGGATTAACACAATGATATTATTAGTTTTATATACTATATTAAATTAATGGAGGGGAATATTTATCATAATTCATGATATATATATATATCATAATATTTCAACAATGGAATCATAATCATAATCAATCCCATAGAAAATTGAGATTGTATTAATATACTTTTAACATTCTAGAAACATTAAAACATAATCCCTATAAAAGGATGATTTCAAATTATGAATAAAATTTCATTAAATGAAATATGTCATGGATATAAAATTTCAATGTGGGATTTATATACACCTATTAAAGGAAATTAGGTGCATAACATAACATGTGTCTCAAAGAATAAAATTTGATAAAACATTCCTTAACCACATTTGTAACATCAAAACCAAAACCCCATGAAAGAGAGATACTGGAATTATTGTTTAAATAAAGAATTTTTTTGTTATAATAATGAAAATTTACAATCAGGGGGTGTATATTCACTATATAGAAGAAATAGGTTGTGAATATATATTATGTCACATAAAATTATAAACTAAGAAGTAAATCCATTAATACTTGAGTAATGTTTTGAATCAAGAGCCCCATGAAAGAATAATATAAACTAAAATATTTTATGTCTGAAAATAAATTTAAATAAGTATATAATATTTCCTATGGAATTATAGACACCACACAAAATAAATGATAGGTGAATAATGAATAAGAATCCATGAAATTAAAGTATTACTATAAATCCCCTCACCGTACATCTTCATTTCTGTCATATTCATAAAAATATTTATATAAAAAATAAAATTTTATTATATTTATATAACATAACCATATTAATATATATCATTAAATATAGTATTTTATTATATTATATTATTATATGTTTATTAACAATTCTATATTAATGTTTTGTTTCAAGTAATAACTATTTTGTTTTCATGTAAATTTTAATTTGATTTATTTCGGACCTCTTGATTTTAAAATGTTTTTATAAAAAATTAATATAAACCTTGGTATTAATATGATATATATTAATTATATAAATTTGTAAAATTTTATATTACTTATATAAATTGGAAATAAATTACACTATTCACAGAGACGGTAGGCCTTACATACACATGATTGTTGTTTCCATTTTTTCATATTGTAAGAAAGAAGGGAAAATGATATATATACATATATATAAATTATCATTATAGTATACTTTTTATGTTATATATTTCACATATTTCAATAAAAAATATCCATAATAAATTCAATTTTAGGCGTGAAAGAATCACATCACTTCATGAGTCAGTAGAATGATGTAAACACGAATAACGTTATTATATTCTCAAAATTGGAATTCATTAAGGAATATGTTATATAAGAATTACATAAGAATAAAAAATCATTAATATTGTATGTATCATATAAAAATGTTTTTTTATCATTATTTCTATCCTTGAAGGTTACTGATTGAAAAAATAACGACATTGGTTCGTGAGGTTGTATTCCTCGATACCCATAAACATTTATTTTGACACACAATTAATGGATTTTTGTTTGATTGTAGTTTTAAAAATAAAAATAATAAAATATGATTATATTAGGTGTGATGAGTTTTTTATATAATCATGATATAAAATTAATTTAATGGGTTTGAGAAAGAAATAAAAAACATTTATTGATGAATGTTATATCCTTTTTAGTTATATCCATTTGTTTTGCACCAAATTATTTTCTTAGATGGATATATAAAAAATGTTAGTTCTATAATAAGAAATGATGGAATTTTTTATGTGATATTTATATTTATTGGTCTCTCTATATTATTTGAGAGGTTTGATGTTGTGAGAAGATATAATTCCCTTTTTAATGGGGGATGACTGTTATTATTTTAAATACCAAAAAAATATTCTCTATTTTGAGTTATCACATACCTCATGTTCAAAAATATAAAACCCTAATATAGGGGAGGTATGACTTGGTCGATACATTCCTTTATAATACATAATGATTAATTTTTTATCATGTTATACCTTAGTCATAATTTTTACTCAATTTTTTTATTATAGTTTTATCCAAGGTAACTTGTATATTATTATTTTCTTATATAATTTAAAAATTAATATTTTAAATAAATAGTTCATAATTATATCATATATACCAAATTATTATAAATTTTTTGTATAATTCCATAACTAAAACCACTATGTGTTTGAATGATTAATTATAAAACACACATGTAATGCAAAAAATCATTTTAACCATAATCAAATTTATTAATATTAAATGTTTTCACTTATCAATGTGGTCAAAAATTAATTTGAACTTATTATAAAATATAATTTTTTTTCATTACAAATATTTAATATCTTTTTAAATATTCTACAAATATAAGTGGTTGAATGAAATTTAAAATTTACCTTGTAGAAGAGATATTTTTAATCAAAAAATGTTCAAAAGAATATGAAGTTTTTCTATCCACATTAAATTAAAAATTATTTTTAATGACCTAAATTTGATTAAAAATGTACTATTTTTCTCATTTCAATTAAATACAAACATAAAATAGAATTTTACATCATAATCAATTAAAACAAAATAGGATGATTTTAATTAAAATTTAATATTTTTTAATATTTATCCATGAAAGGAATATTTTTAGATAAATCCCAATAATTCAACCTATGATTACTTTGATTTTAATATATCATAAATTATCTTTATCTATTAAATTATAATTTATAAATTTTTCAAAAAATTAGTTTCAAAATTAGAGCAACATTGTAAGGTCTAAGACTATATTTAATTCAAATATTTATTTTTAGGCCTAAAATTTGATATTTTTATTCATATTGTATAGAAAAAAATCAGAAGAATGGTAAATATATAATAGAATATATAAAACATAAATTTCTTTAAAATAAATCTTCAAATACGGTTTGTTTAATTTATTTATATATAACATGTTTTTGTATAGAAAAATAGTCCTCCAAAAAAAGAAATTCATTAATTTAAAATAGTTTTTACATTCTTTAGTAATTAATCTGTTTCCAAAAAAATATTTTTATAAACATGAATAAACAATAATTTAATAATATTTATAATAATATTCATTATTGTTGTTCAAATGAAAAGGTGATGTCTATAGTAATATTTTAAAAATATGTCACATTTTTTTAAACTCACTGTTGTGGGTGCCACGAGCTAAACTCCGTGATTTATGTAGAGCAACTATAATCTAGTGTTGCATATAAATAAATCATGACATAGTGTTGTGTGAAATTATAGATATAAATTAATTATAATTTATTCAAAATAAATAATTCATGAAAAATCATGATGTTAAAATCTTCGCCCTTAAAATGAATTTCACACAAAAAATTCTTCTTGATCACGAATGTTTCAAAAAATTAATTTTTCCTTCACAGAAACCCCAATTTTTATAATTAATACTAAAACATACTTTATAAAGGTAATGTTGGAGACAAAAAAAGTTACCTAAACTAACTCATAACCAGGACTGAACAAGGAATAACATAGTTTGGATGTGAAGATATAGACAAGGTGAAAAAGGAAAAATAATTATTGACAATGATAAAGATCATTGATCAAAATATTGTTACTGATAAAGGAAAGGTTGGTGATTATAACACCATTGAACATAGAGGCATAAATAAGGTTATTTATAGGATAAAATTTATTTTAATAGGGAAAAATATTATTCGAATACATTTCTCCTAAGGTTGATTAATTTTCAAAAAAAAGTTATACTTACTTGATTTCATTCTATTTCATATTAATTTTCTCACTGATTTGTTATACCTTTATAAATTTCCACTTTGTCTCTTACACTATGAAATAAAGGCCAATAGGTATTCTCTAAAAAATTAATGTATCATAAGGTAAATATATAAAATTATAGGTCTTCTTATCTCTCTTAAGTTATCAGAAAAAAATTTCCCACCTACTATACTATATAGATAAATCATCACATTTTTAATCATTAATCATTAAAACCAAATTAATATTTTGAAATAGCATATTTCATAAATTTTTAACCTAAAAACCTTTATAAATGAAGAAAATAAAAAAATTGATGATCACTATCACTAAATTTATCAAAATCATCTTACCACTACTCCCTCATATATTATAATGTAGATTTTGATTATCACATTCAAAACCTATGAATACATTCACCATGTATTCTCTTGAAACATTTTTGTAAAATTAATTTACATAAATCAATATTGAAATAATTCATGATTCATCATTCCTTACATTGAAAACATATTATTAGATATATTCCATTTACCAAATAATTATGTAAACTTTATAATTTATAAGTTAAAAAACTTTTTCAACAAATCCTTTATCAATGATTAAGTCATCAATAATATAAAATCTCCATTATCCAAATCAATCACCAGTTTATGAATGATATGGACTATTTTATCAAAATTGAGAACATATTATGGGTTACATTACTATAATAAAACAAATTCATTTCTATTAAATCACTCATCTATTTCATCAGGATTATTAAACATATTCTTTAAAATCCATAAAAAATCATATACTCAACAATACTTAAATATTTCATAATTCAGAATTCATGAATCCAAATCCATAATTACATCCATAATCAAACAATAATTATTGGAATGGAATAGATACTTCCTTGATCTAGAAGTTAATTCTTGTATTGTGGAATTATGTTGGCTAATTACCACGATCTCAGAAGATAACACATATAACTTCTTGACAATTTGTTACTATGTGGCCACATTTTTTTATGGAAAACAACTTCCCCTAAGGTTTATTAATTTAATATGGTTTTCTTCCCACCTTCATTATATAATGGAATAATTTTATTCTTTACTATACGCCCTATATAACATGATTAACAAAAAAATTAATCATTTTATTATTTGATCTGTCTAAAATATCGTTGATATTTATATTCTTAGTTATATATCTTGATAGATGGTAAGGAATAATGAAAATTTCAGTCTATATAGTCAAAATACATTTTGTTCTCTCATAATCATTTTTCTTTTCATCATATTTAATGTTAACAGGGTTCCTTCTACTTCTATACATCAAAAAAACCAAAAGAAAATTCTGAGAAACAATAACCATAGTGGGGAACAACTTATTGATGGAAAATAACCTATATGATATCATTATCATGACACCATTTTAATTAATCTATGAAACCATAATATTATATTAGTATAAACATAGTCATATTCTATTTAAATCCTTCATTGTTATTCATAACAAGTTAAAAAAATTTCAATGCAAATCCCCATGGAGTTTCAAACCTTGTGTACTATATAGCCTGTTGTGAAGAACTAGTTCCCAATTGGTCCATGATTGATAATATGTTTCTGAGGATGTTAACAATCATATAATGTATTCCAGATCAATATTAACTTGTATTATAGACAATTTTGTGTAATTTAATGGAACCCACTCACTCAACCTTTTAAAAAAATTCCATTGATATTAAACTATACTTTTAACCATCCTTATAATTACCTTAATGAAATCCCAAAATAATATCCTTTGATATTTGACTAGGGATCTCACTAAAGTTTTTATATCCTAGTTATAAATGTTTAACTAAACCATTCCATTGAAACCAACTATAATGACCTAGGCTTTTCATACACTGATATTAGTTTTTTTAGATGAATATTATTTACATTCTACAAATACAATCATGAGTACAGTAATATTTTTGTTCCATTAAAAACATGGTAACATAGTTTTTAATCTTGCTGATGATCACAAATTTCTCATATAATGATCATAATATTTTGTACTCCTTACAAGAATACCCTATTTAATTCCATTTTTCATTAAATGTGAAAAAGAAAAAAAATGTGTGAGATGAAATGATCATTAATGGTAAAAAAGGAATATACATAAGAATTAATTAAGAATAATTTTATAATAACATGATCATATCATTTGTAAACCTTCACCAATGTATCAAAGATCATAATCATGAATCACAGAATAATGATTGGATGTACATATTACATGAATCATAAGGAGAACAAATTACATGAGTCATTCTAGAATAAAATTGGTATAAGACATAGATTTGTAGTATTCTCATTATCATATAACATTGTAGTAATTTTTAAATATAAATATTTTCCCTCATTAATATAATGAAATGAAATCAGTCCCAAACATAAACATTTGGACATAAAAATAGGGCCATGGTTAACATTTTTAACAAGGAATCTGGTTAATGGATAGGCTGATACACCTACTAGGATAGAAAGATGAACATCCCAATGGTATCCCTTCCTTACTATAAAATTTTCAATCAGTGTTCTATTAAGTTATGACATTACAGAGTTCACTCCTCATTCCATCCTTATCTTATTATATCAAGTTCACTCTTAGTTTCAACCAAGCCTATCTCATGAGATATATAAATCTACACATAATTAATTGGAGATATAGGTGGGTTCACCCATCATATAATAGAAAATAGTCATACACTTTGATATATGAGTATCCTTATTCAATAATTTATAATGGGATTTTCCCGCATTATTTGGCTTCCCATCAAATAATATATAATGGTCATAACTGGCACTATCTGAGCCACCCAAAATTATAATCTGTAATAGTTTTACACAATGATATTAGGGTTGTCCCCTTATATAATACTTAATAGGACTACTCTATGCTATCATGGTTTCCCCATAAAAGAATCTATAACAGGATTACTCTGTGCTATCTGATCTACCCATTTATATAATCTGTAGTAGGATTACCTTTTTGTATCTGGTCCACCCTATTAAATAAACTATAACAATCCTATATAGTTATATATTGGTTTTCCATTCATTTATGAAAAAATGGGATTAGTCGGTGCTATAATGCCCACCCCATCATATATGATATAAATTAATTACACATAACTATCTAGTCCACGCTATTATATACAAAATGTTCATGAACCACAACATGAATAAAGTAAAAATATCATGCACATCGTCATAAAACTCATTAAAAATCATTATTCTTTCTTTTCCTGATTAACCCATTGAAAAAATTTTGTTTGATGTTACTCACTATAAAAATTGATTAATCAATGAAAAAAGAAATGGGTACCATAGAAAACTCCATGAAACATGATTGAAATGTGGAAAAGAAATAGGTCCCAGAAGTATTATTCTCTCAAAACCTAAATTTTTAAATGAAAGAAGAAAAATGGTATAATTGGATCATACACCCTTTACAACAAAGGTATAATAAATTAAATTCATAATATACAAAAAATAATTTTTAAAGGATGATTTATAACATTTATTTTGAAAATATCTTTTATTCTTTGAAAACACTTTTTTAAAACATAAAAACAATATGAAAACAATTTTCATTGAAAATTACATTTTTAATATATATAGGATTATTTAAAAATCATTTAATTTCTTTAAAACCTAAAAATTTTAATGAACATTTTCCATGAAAATTATATTAAATTATTTTCCAGAAAATTGAAAATATTTGTATAAGAATTTATTTTGGAAGTGAAATGACACCCAATTGAAGAGATAAATAGTTTTATTTTCATAAAAATATGTTACTAAATTATTATAAGTAAAAAGTGTTTAAAATTCTAATATTAAATTAATATATTATTAATAACTATTGTATTATAAATAAAATGAGATATATATAGAGTAGTAACATATTATTTCATCAATGGAAGCCTAATCATAAAAAATACCAATAAATAATGAAATTATAGCAATAAATTTTACCATTTTTGTAACATTGAATCTTAATCCCCATAAATAGATAAAATTATATAAATCAGAAATTTTTTTGAAAATAGGTAGATTAATTATATAAAATTTTAATGGGAAGGTATATATATGTCGTAATATAATTTTTGTGCATAATATATCTTATTTCTCAAAGAAGTATAATTGAGGGATCAATTTCTCACAACATTGGTAACATTAAAAATAGAACCCCATGAACTGAAGATTCTAAAATATCTGTGTGAATAATAATAATCATTATGTATAATAATCATCAATTACATTCATGGGATGTATATACATGATATAAAATAAATTGACGGTGAATATACTTTGTGTCTCAAAAAATAAAAAAGTGATATGTAAAATCCTTTATTACATGAGTAAATATTGAATCATGAGACCTATAAAAAAATAAAACCAATTAAAACATTAAATATAATTAAATAATGTAAATTCATGATAAAAAATGTCATAGGGTATTATATACACCACACAAGAGAATCTTTTGTTGAATATCACATAAGTCTCACTCAAATAAAAAGTGAGACTAGAAATCGCATTACATTAAGCCTTGATTTCACTTGTACTCCATCAAAAATACATTATAGTAATCATAAGTTTAAAATACATATATAACATAACCATATTAATATATATCATAGCATATATTATTTTCTTATACCCTTTTGTTAACAATTATTTAATAATTCCATGTAAATGTAATGTTTTTGGAAATAAATGTTTAATTTTTTGTATAATATTTAATTTGTTATATTCTTTTGTCCTCTTTCTTTGATCATAAAACCGTAGTCAACATATTTTTATCCATCATATAAATATCATATATTTTCAGAATATATTTATTTATAATAATATATAAATGAAATAAATAGTCAATGAAAGACAATGCTTTAAGATATGGGAGGTCGTATGTGCGCATTAACATAGTCTACATTTTCATGTTAGATTAAATGAAATTAGAGTAAATGATATATATATATATATATTATAGTATATATTTTTTGTTATATATATATCACATATTTATTTGAAATTCAGCCTTAATAAATTCCTTGTAAACATCAATGAATGAATTTTCTTCGTAAGCAGTACTCTACCATGCACATGAACAAATTATCATATTCCCAAAAAATTATGCATTAAGGTTTGTCTTATTTAATTATAATATAATAATAAACACGACTTAAATATCATATATATAATATTTGAAAATTATTTCCACCATTATACTCAACCTTGAAATGTGGTAATGGAAATACGAATGACATCGACTCATTAGTAGATATTCTGATGTACTCCCAAAAGATGAATTGAAAGACCATTTATTTGATGTGTCTATGATTTTTGGTCATAAAAACAAAATAACAAAATATAATTAAATATAAAATATTTAATATATTATATAATAATAGTATAAAATGAATTTATGGGTTTTTCTAAAGAAATAAAAAAACCATTCATGGATGAATGTTACATCTTCTACAAATATTTCATTTTAGTTTTCAGAAAAGGACATTATTTGAAGGAATTATTCACAATTTAAGGATTATTTTATTATAGGATGGAATTTGAGAATAAATTATGGAATGGTTTGGTTGTTTCAAATGGATTTAGAAGTGTAGAGAGTTAGGGTGAGTTAATAACCATTTACAATGGAGGTGGAGTTACATTTTTATAAATACCCATATGTATTAACTATTGGGGGTCTAAAATACCACATATGACACTGAAATAGAACTATAATTTATGTGAGGGATTAATTGGACAATACATACCTCCACCACAAAAAATAAATACAATATTATCAATTTCATCCTTAGTTGTTATGATTGATAAATTGTTTCTTTAATTGTTTCACCATTAAATGTTATATCATTCTATTTACTATGTTAATTTATCAATTAATATTTTAATTAAATGGATTTTTTTTAGAAAATATAGTCCAAATGATTCTAAATATTAATTCGAATTCCTTAAATAATAACCTTATGTGTGTTTATAATTAATTTTATTACAAAATATTGTAATGCAATAAATCTTGTTTTAAACATAGTCATGTTAATTAATTTTAACTATTTTCACAAATAATTATTGTAATGAATTAATTTTAACATATTAGATAATATAAATAATTATAATTACAAATTCTATTCACATATGTGGTAGAATTTGATTTAAAATTAATTTCCCATATGCTATGAGATAGAGGGTTTTTTAATTTAAAATGTTCCAAATATTATATTTTTTTTATTTCTAATTTCAATAATAAATTTATTCCAATGAACATAATTTGAATAATATATCTATTATTGATGTTATAATATTTTAAAACTCATATAAAACCTAAATAATCTATATAAATAATTTAAAAAAAATGTAGTTTTCAATTAATATTTAATTTTTTCCTTATTAATCAAAAAAAAATTCTCCTAAAAATAATAAAAATTAATCCTTCAATACTTTTGGTTTTCAAATTTAATTTTTATTTTTATTATAATATATATAATTATATTTTATAAAATTTGTTTTAAAATAAGTCCTCCATAATTTAGTTAATACATTTCATACACATCATTCCAATGTTGGTCGGTGTGGGAATGTTTCTAATAAATAAACAAAATAAGGGTGTTTTTAAAAATTGATTCATTAATAATTATTGGGATTCCATATTAGTGTATTTAATTATAAATGATGAGACTCTTATATCTCTCTTATTATATTTACTTGAATAAACCCATGTGGGTCACTTTTACCATGATATGAATTTCTAATTAACCATGTGGGGGTATGTTCATCTTAATGGGATTCTTGTTAAATGTTTTTTCTATCACTTATATGGGATAAAAATAAATCTATTGTTGGAACATACTTAATTTATCCCTCATTAAATTATTAAGGATTGTTGCAGTCCGGTTTTTCCCTTTTATATCACTATTAAGTTAATTTTGACTCCAATTATATACAAAAGAGTGTTTTATTAAATAACATTGAAATTTCAGTTTTTTTACCATGTAAAATATTATATATTATGGATAAATTAATAAATTCATATATGCAAATAATAGGTTAATTTTTTAGGGTTTTATGCTTTCATCAAGATAAAATGCATAGTAATTTTTTTATTATGTCTTGAACATGATATCTATTTTTAATGAGATGTTTTTATTTTTATATGGTATGAGAATATTTTAATTTCTATAAAATTATTCTTTTCAAGATTTAATAAAATTAAATTCAATGTTTGGGTCTTTATTAGATTTACCTTTTTAAAATGTGTGATGGGTACATAGATGTTATTCGTAGTTCCTTGTTTTCTTCTTCCAAGGTCTTGTTAGACCTAGTGTTTTAAGGGTATGGCCTAGTGACTTTGTAGGCATCAAACTAATGTCATGTTCGATGGATTTTGGTAAATATTATGGGTATAATCTATTTTATGTTTCACCATATGAATATAGTACATTGAAAAATGATTGTGATGAGTTTTTCTAATGAGTTTTGTCATTCAAGTACTATTTTTATTTAGTAGGACTCCCATTGATAATCAACACCCCTATATAGATCGTTGGTTGTTTGGTACATTGATACTTTTAAAATAAGTTATCATCATATATATATTGAGTTTATTTGGTTATACATGCACCATGAACTATCAACTTACTCAGTAGTCCTGTGAATTTCTCTATATTTGAAAGAGAACTCTTATTTTCATCAACTTATTTTCTGTCATGTGAGTTAATTAAACATTGGATTTATAGTGAGTTAATATTTCATATTATTATTATTATAATCAATGGATTAAAAGTTATGATATATATGTTTCATGAGTTATTACTTGCAGTTACTATAGATTTAATAATTTATATGTTAAAACCATATGAATTTGTGAAACAAGCTTTCATAACACTTAAAAACATATTTACTCATTATTTTATAGAGAGTTTCTTGAGTACATGAATGTTATGTTAAAAGGTCACATCCATAGTTGAGTGAAAATTATTTATATCTATTTACTATCATTGTTAATTGAGATGATAATCATATTTTTAGTAGTATCTTATTTGAACAAACATTATAAAAATGATAGGGTAATATGACAAAGATGATTCAATGTAGTTTTGCCTTTACACCTGATACAGATAACAAATGTGGACATCACTCTAGTGGAGAATACTTCCTATGATTAATGTTAAATATAATCTAGGGAAATCATAATAGGTTACATTCAATATCATTTTCTTACTAACATATGTTAAAATCATTTTTTCAATGTATTAGAACTATTTTTGACAGTGATTGTTTCTGCATCATTTGAGGATGTTCATTTACCAAAAAAATATGGTTAGTACACTTCTTTGTGGGGAGAGATTTATTAATCATGAGGAATGTTTCATGTCATGTAGAAGGAACTTGATCATAAAGGATAATTAAAATATGGATAAAACTGAATCTGCAGGTTGGTATGAATGATTAACGCTTGATTCCTAAAATGATTTAATGAGGCAGGTGGTTGTTCGATTTTAGTGAAACAAATTGATTCATGTTTAAGGTTAATTTCCATGTATGATCATTCCATAATGAGACCTATGTTCCACATAGAATAGTCAACATGTGTTATTTTATGAAATTATCATGGTGGAATATGTTGAGTCATGAATCAAGAGGTTTGAGATTTTACAGTTGATGCATGGGCAATGTTGGTATATGATAGTTTCATGGGGTTTAGTTTAAATGACTATTCAAATAATTTACATATATGATCAATTGATATAATGTTTTAGTTTCATTATTTTGGTCATGGTGACCCATATCATTGAGAATATAAATTTTCTTAAATATGATGAGGGACATACTAAGATATATAGTGATACCATGAGGTGGTTGACTCATGTTTTTACATGGACACTCATGTATAGGATACATGGTTTTAAGTGTTGGAATAGTTAATTAATACCTAATTAATGTGATCATGTCATAGATACAGAAATATATACCTATTGATATCATCATACTAAAATCATGTTTTAGTGATGAGAATGTGCAATATTGTGACATCATATTGAGTAGGCCTAGAGAAAATTGAATATATGATGATATAAATGAGTTAAAATAAAGAAATTTATATTATAATGGATGGTATCTTATAAATTCATGGTTAATTATTTGATTAATGGAATCCAAATGGTTTAGATTCCCAGTATGAGTTGTCGGTGGTAGTCTATCTTGTGAAACGTTTGAAGGTAATGTAATACAAAAAATTGGATGGCCTTTTCCTTCATTTTTTCTTTAAGGAATTCGAAATGTGAACTTTTGAATTCCATGGGTAATTCAATGTACTACTTTTTTAGAGGAATAAGTGATATTAGATTACTAGAATTGGTTTTGGGTTGTATTTTGACAATCAATGGGTTGTTTGATAGATATTACACTGGAGATCATGGTTTGTAATGATATGGGTTTAGATTAAAGATGGTTCTATTATGAGAGGTCATTCGATGTGGGTAATGGGTTTTAGTGAACATGATCATTAAGATCAAAAAATACCTCAAATTAATGGAATTTAGATCATCATTTTGGAAAAAATTTCCATCTAAGATAATAATTTTGTAGAATAGTGAGTCCATGATTTTTTAAGCACATCTTTATTGACAATAGGTACGCGGTCATTATGAAACCTCATCATGAATACCATAGGTTGAGATGGGTTTCATTTAATAGTTATCTAGGCTAGTGAACAACAGTTAGGGTGATCGGTTTCTTCTTGGTCAAACAATGTTGAATATTTATATTAGAATTAGTACATTGAGAAATGAACTACCACATTTTATGAAATACTGATTTGAGACACTTATTCTATGTTTTGTTATAATTCATTGATTTTCCATCATTTATAAATTCTGATGGTTCATGTGTTGAAATATAGAATAGATCATTCAATTGTAAGAACCTATGGGGTATATCTATATACCTTCTAATGATATAGACAATTATTTAATCATGTATCCACTTATATTTTCTTGGGTAAACTATAACATAATGATTTGAATTTGGTAATGACCATTGGATCGAGTTATTTAAGATTATGTGATGTGTGAATAATTAATTTCATGATTGTGTGTAGTGTGTTTTTTAATAGACCATGAATTTTTTATCATGAATTCACAACACATGTATTTCATGTTATTAATCACTACATCCCCAAGGCTTGTCCAGGATGATAAGATTTATGTTGGTGATATAAAATGATCAAGTGTTTCAGATTGAATTTTAATTTAATAGTGAATTTTAAAATATTACAAATACACATATAAAATTATTTTTTGGATGTTCATAATTAAAAATTGATGTTTTAAATTCTTCTCAATAATGTATTTTTATGTGTAATGGAGCTTACTGTATAACTCAATAGTTTCTGGATCATCATGGGTGTTCAGGGTCTGGATAATGATTTTTGAGAAAAATACAACATAGGCTCAATAGTTGCTTCATGGTTAGTTAAATACAAGATTATTAACCATGAAGACCATAATTTACTATTAATTTGTTATTTATTCCATGAAATAATACATGATACCCTTGTCACATTTTCTACCAACAAAGAGATCGTCTCATGACAGGTGTAGAGATATCCTAACTATTCAATTTTTTCATGTGAGGCTAGGGTGCTTTGGGTAGTAAATATGAATGGGATGAACATTGTTTTCCAAACCATGAATATAAACCATATGGTTACTGAATCATATTCAGTAGGGGATCTTGTTTAGGTGAATTTATTTTGGAAAATGGTCTATCAACACCATGAACCCCATTTAAAATTGTTGATTTGATAAAAATTCCCCTATATCTGTATTTTTTATCCACCTATTTCTCCATTATTTTTACCATGATAATGCTTCTAGACTCATCCCAACATCTCTACTTTTTATAATGGAGATATATCCTTGATTCAGCAACAGAATCATGACTATTCTTCCTCATTTAATCTTTTTTTACTCAATGAATTATTCATCATTATGGTTTTCTCCTATAAAGTATGGAATTTTGAATTCATGAAGGAAATTTTTCCTATTTCTACTAGTTTTAATATTTTTCTATATCTTCCCATTTTCACATGAATTGGACCCTGGTAATAGATGAGTGATTTATCCCTACCATTAGGTATTTTTCAATAGTATTTTAATTAATGTGTCTACATTTCATAAATGATCCATTGTGATGCACATGTTATTTTTCCTTGTTGGTCATATAAAATGATAAAACCACCAAACAAATATTTTCAACATGACTTGGTATCCGAATAGACCTCATACCTTTTTTTGAGGTTTTATTCCTTGATGCGATCAAAACATTTTGGTGAATATATATAATGATCCATACTCCAAATTCCATTAAATAAAACTAATCCACTATTGTTGTGTTTTTAATTGTCCTCCATAAATGAGATGTTTTATTCAAATTAAATAATTTTTTTAAATGATATAGGTTAAGAGTTCATGGAATGACCATGCCATAGATCCTTATTATGTATTTATTATAACATTGTTTCCTATGTAACCAACACCCTTCTAATGTATATTGGTTGTATTATTCAGAAATAATAATTAGTTTATTTTTAAAAAATCTATCAGATAGATAAATATCATACCATGTTTTTTGAAATTAGAAAATAAAGGGTTTTAAACTAAAATAAATCATATAATTAATGACATACTTGATTTTTTTTAATTGTCTTGTTTAAATCAATGGATGATGGATAATTGATTAATGAAATTAATTTTGTATTATAGAATTCCCAAGTGATTCTAGGATTCCAAATACATAATTTCTTAGATGAACATTGAGGTTAAATGAATTATATTACCACTTTTTTGATACATTATTTCAAGGTATCATATTCCATGGATGGACTCATAGTGTAGTTCAATATATAATTCCTTGAGTTATAACTGGATTCATTAGACGGAATATAGTGGACATAATCATAGGGCATTACATTAATATTATTACATGAGTTAAACTAGGGTTTTGTATAAGTAATTCCATTGAAATATTCATATGTTAATGTATTTATAACTCACCTATAGTGATACAATTGGCTGTATGAGAAATAACTTGGATGTGATTGTGTTGTGATGGGTTCATAGTGCACCTGAAGCGATTAATGGGTTCCCTAAATGGAAATCCTTGTATAAGAATAGGATTCCATTATAATAGTTTATTAAATAAACTTTATCCCGTTTCATATAACATACTTTTATTCATCCAATATTTTATATATATGAGTTCCACATTTTACTTCCCATATTATTAATCTACTGATATTGGGATTCACATCCTATACTTAGTGTATTATACTTTCTGGATATGATTATGATGATGTATGGGTCTAAAATCTAATGTCCAAACCAATGAAATTATAATCAAATATAAAAACATTTTTATATATATGTATATGATGGAATGTATGGATCAATTTGTCTTTGAATGAATCTGTTAAAGTTGGATAGGTGTCCCTTGAAAAAACTAGGAGCACCATGTTTTATTATATACAAAACTACATTACATTTGATATAACTACATATTATTTTTTACAATATATTAATGGATTTTATTATTCATTATACACAATTTGTGGAGGCTTTTTTGTTAATATAAAAAATTTATAGGCCACTATTTGGTACCCAGACAAACATCATGGTTGCAGGTTTGATTATGGATTTTTTATGCGATGTATTTCTCAATTATAGGATCTCATGATCATGGGACCGAACCATTTGTAGGGATACTCATTTATATATACCATGGTATTTTTTTACATCTAATATATGTCTATTCCATTTTAAATTTAATCATTTTTATGCATGGTTGTATATTTGGTGCAGGATGGTAAATTTTTTCCCGATGATTAATCATTCGATAATTT
The DNA here is from genome assembly GCA_963277665.1 of Viscum album. Lineage (NCBI taxonomy): Eukaryota > Viridiplantae > Streptophyta > Magnoliopsida > Santalales > Viscaceae > Viscum > Viscum album. The sequence goes on from OY728134.1 coordinate 427,983,790, forward strand.
ATTGATTTTCAGGTATTTTATCATTTTTGTTTACTATTCATTCATTTTTATAATGTTTTTATTCTATGATAATTAGGGTATAATATCCCCATTATTCTATAATTATACCCTCACATCTAGTTGGAAAACTATAAAATATAGGGTCATGCACTTGATGCCACATGACCAATAGGTTTATTTATTTATTATATACTAAGATGGGCTAGGGAATATCAATGACCAATAGTGAAATACTATTAATAATAAATGGAATGGTGATGATATTGAATCAATGAAATTAAAAAAAATATTAATTATTTTTTTGTAAATATTTTCTATAGGCTCTTCATATTAATATTGGCTGGCAATACATCAAACTGAATGAGCATGATGATGAATACATTAGAAAATATTTTGAAAATGTCAAAAAAATTTATATCATGGATTTTTTTATCTTCTAAATAGAGATTAAATATTATTTATTCATTAATAGATTATGGATAATACTCAAAATTTTAATGGTTATAAGAGGCATCCATAACTATAAAAATATAATCAGTTTTTACTGAAGGTATAAATAGAGGCTGGTAACTCTAATTAACGTTATGTTTTTGGGTATTTGAAGAAAAATATGTACCACAAATGAATATTTAATAATAAAACTCTTGGATGAATGAAACATATTCTAAAAGTTTGTGTAATATATAAAAATAACCATGGAAATTTCGTTTTTGTTATTAGTGACATGCTTTAGTTATAGATATATTGAAATCAGGAAATTCATTATCGATGTGAGATAAAGAGGCTGGTAAATGTAAAATATAATGATAAAAAAATGAATAAATGACTCTATATGAATTTTTTTAATAAATTTAATCAACACTGTAGTTCTGGATTTAATGGGAATATATATTTAATCATCATTACATATATCGATAATGATTTTTATATGGTGAATGGTATACTAGAAATTTAACTCTAGAACTATGTGCATTCTATTTTATTATTTTTCAACCAATTCATTTATATCTTATCAAATTAAAAAGAGTTTCTCAGGACAATTAAAATAGTAATATATAGATATGTAGTTGAAAACTCACACTGGTGTTATTATTTAATCTATTTTCTAAAGTTAATCTCATATGGAATATTATGTTAATATACATCTTTAAAATCATGGAATTCTTCCTATAGTCAAAATTAATGAATTTTTTTTGTTTATTAGATCTATCTATATAAATACCATATCAAATTTCATGAATTTGAAGTCATATTTATTTTTATGATTCAACTTACAATCATCTATTAGTGTGAGGGTCAACATGGACATCAAATGGTAATTATTTCAATTGTATGGATAATAATACATTCTAATTGTGTTATTTATCAAAAATTATTGGGATAAAATCAAATATGATGATATTCAAAAAAACGTATTAATATTTAGATGTCTTTTAAGAACAGTTTCCTCATCTTCTATATAACTTTTTAATATAATTTTCAATATCAATGACTTATTGTGATATATCGTCTAAAAATAATCCTTATATAATTGCAACAATTGACTAACATTAATTTATGATGAAACTCATTGATATTTTAGTATATATCATCAAAATTAATTATATTTAACCATGGGATATATATTTTCTTATATTTAATAATAATTATGGTTTAATGCATATATTAATTGATTATCAAAAAGATAACAATATCCATATGCTGAAATAATATTCTCTATGTTTTTTTTGATGACTTCTTTATTCAGCTATGTACAAGTCAATACATTTCCAATATTTTTCATTGATTTTAATTTCACCAATTAATAGTAGAAATGGTGAATATTTCGCATTAAACCTTCCTTATGATGTAATAAAACTATAGTCTTACAAGGATTTCATTTTTACTTATAAATGCCTTGGTTATATTCCATGATTTGATGAATATAAAATTTTGTGATTAACTTTACTAGTTAGTGATTTTGTTTAGAGATAAAAATATTATATATTATAATAGTATTGATGAAGACGAATAATATATTTTTTTTTTCATATATAGTGCATATAAATTAAATTATATGTTCTCTAAATATGATTTATAGTTATGGAAATTATCATTCGTAGGCCTTGTAATGACAACTAAAGTTATATGTTTATCTATATATGGTAGATTTATTAAAACATTTCCCCAAAGAAACCAATATTTTTGAGATCCAACGTCTTATTGGATTGAATGGGTACTATAAAGAATTTTTTATAAATTCTTAATGATTATAAAATTAGTGAACCATGATCAATTAGAAGGGTTATAGATTCATTACCACTGATGACCGATAATAATATTTAAATGAAATTATGTGATTATTGTTCAATGTTAATGTTATTACACAAAAATACATTATTCAAGGGTTTTGGATACCAAATTCTGAATGAAAATAAATAAAACGACGTTTTCTTATGAGGAAAGTCATTGTAGTAGAAGATAACTAATGATAGTTAGTGGTCTGTGAGAAACATATTCCAACTCATGATTTGGTTCGAGTAGTTGTGTGTTTTTCATTTATAATATTTGTAATAATAATACAAGGTAATAGTGATACACATATATATTTATCATAAATTCATAATTTATATATTTGAATAGAATGTGATCTTTATACACCACAGTAGATTATTGGTTTTGAATTATGATAATGATTTCCCAATACATTAACATCACTAGATAGAAAACATGTTTTACGGTTCTCGTAGATAGATTGATCATGATAACATGTTATAGATTAGAATTAATAAATACAAAATAATTGTGTACATAAAAATTATGGCCCTTGGTATAATATTTATATAGGATAAATCATATCTTACTTTATTGAAAGTCTAACTATTAATCAATGTAAAGGACAAAAGGGTAAAAAATGTGGGTATATAAATTAAAAACGATGGTGATGAATGATTAAGAGTAAATATTAAACATGATAGCATGATAATATTTAGAAAATATATAATTTTCCATTCAAAATATATTTTTAGGACCAATTGGACAAATAATTTAGCTTCTAATTTTTAATACATCATTAATTTACAAATATATATAGATGTAAATGTTATATTATAATTGTATAATCGAAAGAGGTTTATTATGGAGTGAATTCCATAATTCGTTTTATATTAGAAAATTAAGGATAGAGGATAAATTTTTAAATTTTATTACACGTCAATTACTAATACCTTCAAGGAAATGGGAAGACATCATTATATATATTTTTCATTAGACTCCAAATGATATCTAAATGATATATTTCAATTTTTTTATATTTCATCACTATATTAAGTCTACTCAATTAGTTTTTATTATATATTATTTTTCAATTTAAATACCCAAATGAATAAAAATAAATTATATATTCATGATTTTTGGATTTAATCTCTTAATTTTCTCTTTTATAGATTTGTGGATTAACTTAATGTTCAAGAAAAGTCTTATGTAGGAATTAAATATACGACTGAGCATTAGAACTTAATATCTTGCTAAGAAAAATGGTCAATATGAAATGAACATTGAAATATAGTAATATATATTAAGTAATTTCTCTTTGTATTTAAATTATGTTTGGGATCAATACCATCCTCTGGATGAATACTATTTAATAATTGAATTCCATTAAATATTTAGATGGATCCTTTTGAATCTCACTATGAAAAAATGTTCATAATTCTAGTATTCTAGGATTATATTTGAAATTGAATAATATTAGTAAATATCCCTGTATAATAAAAATGAAAAACAATATTATATCTATATAGTAACACATTAAGAAATATAAGTTTTTGATAAATAGTTATTTTGAAAAAATTTAGTGATATGTCGAGTTTGATGTTGTTGATGAGGTATTCATAAATATATCTGAATAAAGTAAGGTTATGAAATTTATGATATAGGGGATACTTATCAATAGATATGTGATCTTGATATGATTAATTATCATATTAATATATTTAATATCTCTAAGAACATCTAATGGACCCCCTAGTTTCAAAAATGATCTACATATATATTATGAAGAAGTACATACCTGAACCTCAACTTTCCCAAATCAATCAGATCAAGATTCTAGAGAATTATATTTCTTCTATGAAAAAATTATTTAATACTCTAGAACTAAGAAATGAATATCTAGATAAAAATACCACTCAACTTGACATTTTTTGGGGAGAATCCAAATAATTGAGAAATATTCATGGTAACATGATGGTTTAGTGATTAAGATGTGTATAATATTTTTTAGTCTAATGTAATTATTAATTAAATATACATAAAAGGGAGATCCAATGTAACACCTTGAGAATTTTGAATATATTTTTCATTAATAAATTTTATGACACTTATAGCATAAGATGCATAAATTAATGAATATTAAAGATTAATTTTTTAGTATAATTAAAGTGATGTATGTTACAATCTCAAAAAATGAATCTTGTTTTTTAAATAAATTATGTAATTATATGATGTTCTAATTAATGTATTCTTTGTGAACTATAAAATTAATATAATTATTAAATTGTTTTTTAATTGTTTTTTTAAGAATAAAATTAACTTTGTTTTTTTATAACCATTTGAAAATGTAATTTCTATAAAGGTGAAAGACATTAGAATATTTCCTTCATATATTTTTAAATTATAAGAAATAAATATAAAAAAATTTCATGGGAAAAGACTAAACTTTATAGAGTCTATTTTTAAGAGAGTTGTCTGTTTTATTTTAGAAATTTCATTTAAAATATATTGAGAAATTATGTAAATGAAACTATTAGATAATATAATCAATTAAATATATTACCATTCATCTAGTTTTTGTTAATAGGATATGAGTAAGACTAAAAAAAATATATAAATATATATATTTATAGAAATAGTTTTTTCATATTTTGAATGAAGATATCATAATTCACTTCATTCAACTAGAGAAGATGAATCATATAAAATAGATTCCATATATTAAATCATCATATAAAAAATTCTGTAATATGATTTTTTTAATTTTATAAATAATATATAGGTGATATGGTAATTATTTTGTATCTTTGTTAAGATTTAAAAGGGTTATGAAATGTGTAATATTAATAGATAAAGAATTAGATATCATTATCACATTTTGAATCTAATCTGTTGTGAGTATTCTAGTGATTCCTTGCATTATATTCAAATAATTGGTTATTTTTTCTGATTTCTCTTGAGAAATTCGTCATATTATACTAATGCTAATGGTAATTATAAGGGTTCCACTCCTATATTTTATATATGGGAAATGAATCATCACATTTATAAAAAAACCAATGATCCACTTTTCTCAATACTTTTCTTGGAAAAATTTCTTTTCAACATAATTATCTCTGACCTAGAGGTTCTGGTATTCCAAAAATATATCCTAGAATCCTTCAAGTCTTTTTGATGGGTGAAAATCTATAAAAGAGGTATATTTTTATACCAACTATTGCCAAAATTAATTCTTCTAAATTATCATCCAAATAATTAATATGTATACTAACATAACTGTTTAGTTATTATTTCTATACATATTTTTTTTATGTTAATCATAAAACATTATTATATCACTTTTTTAACAAATGGAAAAATAACGTGTCACTCTTGCGTACATGAAAAATACTACATCCATCAAGAGATTTAATTACATTTCATATCACCACCAAAAAATGTTTTTTTACTAGTAGATATAATGAATAAATAGGATATTTAATGTGTAATTTTTGTTGTATAATGACATATTATTATTTATTAATAACTCATTCCATTTAAGATAACAATAATATCATCAGTAGTACCAATATATGGTATATTGAATCCATGAAGTGATGTAATTTATTTTTCATCATGGAAATGTGTTTATTTAACTAAAAATGTATATAATAAATAAATAGGATACTTTTACATAATTAATATTTCAGAACCATGATGGATGTAACATTTCTAGATCCATCGAATTGGAAAATTCACATAAAATGGTATATTAAATAATAAAATATTAATTATAATGAATAATTAATAAAAAGGTGGTTGAAAGTAATAAAGTAATTATTTATAAAAATATAAATATATATTTTATTCGAAAATAGAATAATAAAAACAATAAATTTTTATAGAATAATTTTTATGTTTTACATAGACATTCGAGACTTTAGTAAAGGTCTGATGTTTCAATGTCCCTTTCAAACATGAATGTATATGATTGAATTTAATTGGGTGAATTATATATGATTTATCCCATAAACCCTAGAAATTATTTATCCTCTAGTTTTTTTCTTCTCACATATTAGATTAGTTTTTTCTCAATTTTCAAATTAAAAAGTTATGATAAAATATTTTTAGAAAAATGTGACCATATTTATCTTTTCGGTCAAGAATAATTCTCTACCATGTGTGTATTCTTAAATTTTTTATGTGGATACATTTTATAAATAATAAATATTTGAAAAACTTCATTTAACATAAAATTAATGTTGTTTTAAAATGACTAAAATTAATCATTTCCAAAAAATCCTATACAAGTCACATTTTTCTATTTTCAATTTTATGAGAATTATTCTCTATTACCAATAAAACATAAAAATTTATTCCCACATTCATATGAATTATTCATCATAAATATTAATTTTAAATTTTATAATATATTACAACTAAAATCATATTCGTTGTTTTGGTAATTTAATGTATATAGACATATAAAAAAGATGTATAATCATTATTACAATTAAAAACATCTACGAATTAATTTATACAAATATTTACTTCAAAAAAATATCATTTAGGAATTGTTTTGCTTCCTTAGTGATATGATCATATGCCATCAAGAAAATCCTTTCTTTTAGTCTCTTTTGGGGAGGTTTTTTTCATTAATTATTTTCATTTCCATTGGATAACCATGGTATGATGAAATATTTAATGTTTCTATAATCTTATAACATACATATGATTGATTTTAATTATATTATGGGTGGTTCATAAATTATATATCCCCAAAATACATTGGGTAAATAGTGATGTATCATGAGATAAAATTAATCATAATATAGAGTGATCCAAATCCATTATGGAACTACATTCACTATATTTAATGAAATGTGAAGGGAATGAAATAAACTATAAGAATATGTCCAAAACGAATTTCTTGTTAGTGATCCGTGAAAAACAAATGATTTTATATTATTATGTGTAATGGAAAAACTGATTTTAAATTTTTTTGATATACAATCATGTAACATAAATATTTATTATTTAATCTGTGTTTAATCATCCAAAACAATTAACTCTTTAAGTATTGTCGCTTAGGTTTTAGTTAATGAGGAGTTGCCCCCATATTGAATTCAATTAAATAAATTTTTTTCTTACTAATGATATGGTAGTGTAAGTTAATGTAACTAAATATCCAATGGTTCTTAATAAATACATGATACAAATCTATTAAGGGACTAATTCTAGGATCAAATGCCACTAAAATTTAAGGTCATCTTCTAGAATTTCTATGAGATTGCGAACTCTCCCACAGTCAAAGCCCTTAGGAACATTTTTATGACCAGGAAAAAATTTTTGATCAGTCTTACTGAACCATAAATATACTTTTATTATTGTAAAGCGTTCAAGTGGAGTTCCTTAGGATATTCATTTGATCCCAATTACTAATTTTAAGTTGATATGGAGTTTTTATGGGTACATAGACATGATATTGTTCCTATTAACTCTATAAGGAATTATCATAAGTCTGTAACTATTTCCCTTAGTTTGAACGACACTCTTCCTTTCATGACCATTGTTTTTTCCAATAATATATATGTAATATGTTGGGATATATAGATAAATATAGAATCCATCTTATGATATATGATCTTTAAATTGATTGTATTGGGTGACTATAATGTTATTTTAAGTCTAAATAAAATAAATGGCAGAAATTTCTATATAATATCAGCTAATGATAATTCCTATTATATTGATAAATGTGGGATGATTGAATTCCATAATGTTAGAGATGAATTCACGTGGATTAAATATACTCTTAATGGGAGGCAAGATAGTAATTTGGATATATTCTTTCTGCAAATTGATCATAAGCATAGTGATCTTTATATATCTGACATCACCCTTCCAAAGTAACATTCTAATCATAACCCATTGTTGGTTGATATTTTTTTCAAAAAATCAAGGTTTTCTCCATTACATTTCAAATTCAATAAATCTTGTCTTGTGGTTCTAGTTGTAGATAAATTTTCATGGATTCTTGGTAGTTTTCTTTCTTGGGAAACCCTATACACATTATTGTTAGTAAGACAAATATTTTTAAAGAAATACTAAATGATTAGAGAGTAAAGAATCATTTTCCATACTCGATAGTGGTATCGATGAGGTTTAATCCCTTTCAATACATTTTTTGTAAAGTAATATATATAAGAATATGCCTTATCATAAGTAGATCTATGCCCTCTCTAATCATGATGCTCTACTGACCCTTAAGGATAATCTTTAGCATAATAAATTTAACAATGGGTGGTTAATGGAGGGGGATAGAAACTAAATATTTTTATACTGTATGGATAAGAAGAAAAAGGCCATGAGAAAATATAATTCCCTAATATTTTATGGGAGATTATGTAACTTTGAAAATGAGATTTCAAATGTTGTAACACATTGCATTGAAATTTTTACTCAATAAATAGATAGAAAACACTAAAATATGGTCCAATTCATTCATTACTGCATTGATGAAACTTATGATATGAATATTGTTAGGGAAACTAATGCAGAAGAAATTCATATAGCTCTTTTTCTATTAAATAATGTCAATATTTCTAGACTTGATGGATTCCCCAAAAGTTTTTTCATGATCTACTTCGACAATGTCAATATTTAGGTGACTAATTATGGGATGTAATTCATTACTTATGAATCTATTACTTATATTGTGAAAGTTAATTTAATTTATTTGATTCAAAAAATACAATGAACTTGATATTATAGATTTCAGGCCTACTTTTAAAGGTGATTAGAAAAATTATAACACATGTATTTGGTTTGATTTACATGTATTTCATCTCATCAAATAATTTCGAATTTATTTCATGGAGGAATATTCCGAACTACCTCTTTAATTATTTTGAGTGTGTAAATATTATGAAGAAAACAGTATAGGATGGTAATATAGCACTGATGATAGACATATATTAATCCGTTAACATAATAAAAGAGAACTTCATTTTTAATATTTTAAAAATCTATGTATTTTTTTCCGAGATTTAATAATATGGATTTTTATGTTCTCTAGAGTGTTAGACCTTCTATTCATATCAATGGGTCTCTAATGGGATTTATTCGGTGTTCTTGATAGCTAAGTTTGGGAGACCCACTATTTGGGATTCTCCTTGAAATAGAATATTATAATTTGAGTTGATATATTTCAGATATTCATAATGTTGTTCTTTATCAAATAATGAGGGATAGGAAGGATTTATTTTCCTTTTCACCTGCTATATTCAATGGATATTATTCATTTTGCGAAGTCATACAATGTTAAATTTTCATATATGAAATTTATTTTTGGGAATTATGATGAATTTTATGAATAAAATATTAGTAGTTGAAAATCCTTTATTATGTTTGTTGAAGGTGTTATTTCTTATAAAAAGAATGTGGTGGCCTGATATATTGGTCTGAAGAGAGGGTCCTTTCCCTTAATCTATCTAATAGCCCCCCTTTTCAGGGGCAATTGAAATATATGTCACATGGAATTTATTTCCTGGAGATATTTTAATCTGTTCAAAACCTTAAAATGTAAAACCATATCTCAGGCTGGTAAAATATGATGTTTTATCTCTATTATTAGATCAATATTTTTATATGATTTCTCATTATAAAAATGGAAAAGAACACTCATTAAATCATTAAAAACATTATACATATTTTATTTGGACTGGTTAAATTCAAGAGATAAAGTAGATCACAGTTTCATGGATGGACTGTGTAAAAGTGGTGAACATTGGTGTCATAGGAATTAAATACGTAAATATATTTAATGAAAAATTATTAAAAAAATCACATGGAGGCTCCAAAATAGAATTAATTCTTTTTTATAATTTCTTAACACCAAATTGTTTAATTAATTACAAAATTAGAATGTCATGAGTGTTCCTTAATCAGTCAGTCTATCTGTCAAGAAAAACTATTGTGAGATAGTGGTTCATTTAAAATGGATGGTTTCTAAGCATTCATAGTTAAATTTTTCTTACCACTCCATTGTTATCATATCCAATTATTGATTATGCTGATATTCATGATTCCTTGAGGACTACTACTATCCTGAGTAACATGTCACACCACACATGGATAATCTTTTTTCATGCCAAATTTCTATTGAATTCTCTTAGTATGTGTATGTTGATCATGATATTCTGATATGGACACCTAATATTTATGGTAGATTGAATACCATGGACTATTATTGGTATCAATGTGTTTCTTCTGCTACATTTCCAAAATGGGTCTCAGGTTTTCTAAAACCCTTTATTTTCCATGATAAACATATTTTATTCTGGGAAATATATAGGAATAGAATGAATATTAAATATATTTTTCAACATAATAGAATTCATATTTCTTCTATTTTTTATCATTTTTCAAGGTGAGGAATCCATATTTTATATTGTCAGCTTCAACTATTTCATGCTTAAAATATGGGGATATCTCCAAGATATGTTTCTCTTGTATTTGGATATTCATAGCATGGATGTGTTTCTTAACTGAATTTTCAAAATGAAATGTATTGATCAGGTATATGATATCATGTTAGTTTTTTTGGCTACCCTTCTATCTTTTATATGGATATCACAGAATTAGCTGATTTTTAATAAGCATCTGCCTACATTTCATTCTAGTGTTTGGACTATTCATCGAGGGACTATGGATATTTTAACGATCTATATAATGATTATGAATAATGAATTATCTGATTTTCCTAACTTGAGGTCACACAGTGTATGTGGAAGGTTGAGGAATCCACTAGTTTCCAGATACATTAAGTGTATACCCTCAATTTTGGGGTTATTAAAATTCAATGTTGATGGGAGGATTCAGGTGAAACTGGTCTCTCATGCTGTGGTGGAATATTTTGTACCCATAATGACCTCTTTAAATGATTTATTTATAACTTCATTGAAAATTTATATTCTATTAAAGCTGATGTACAGGCTAAGATCAAAGCGATCTAAAACTCTATTCATTTTGGTTGGTGTAATCTATGGTTGGAATTAGTTTCCAATATTTTATTTCAAATTTTAAAATATCATTCTAGAAATATTCCATCCAAAATTTTGACATTGTTTATTGATTGTATTCATCTTTCTGAGGCTTTATCTATTTATTTCACCCATGTCTATAGGGAGGAAAATAAGGTGGTTGAGGATCCTTCCAAGAGGGATATTATGAAGGTTAGTTTTAGATGGTCCTTTTTGTCACCAATTTTTTTGGTTTGGTTGTGGTTGACACTCATAAGTATTCGAATACAGGTCTTTGTAAATCTTCATTATAATTACTCATTTATCATTATTTTTCTAATAAAATTTCATAGGGGCAGGTTCACCTAACTCCTGAATCTTTTGGCCAAATATTTATTAACGATTTCAACAACTTGGATTAATTTATTATTATGTTAAATCTATTTTAAACCTCCTAATTTATTTCATGTGTCATGATTGGTTTTTTTTTTGAATGTTAAGATTATGTTCATATAAAATAATTATCACTTAATGACATCTTATGATAATCAATTCCTATCACACATGTTTTTTCTTATTGATGTTTTTATCACTATGTATTTTATGGTACCATATCTATATGTTGTGAAGAATTTTTTTAAATATAATATTTCTATGAAATTAATTATATATAAATATAATTGTAAAATATAATAAATATATTTCACGAAATATTTTTATTAATTATATATCAAGAAAATACACCGTTTATGGATTTTGGGACTATATAACTGTGATATGTATTTTATAGTCCTACAGAATGATGTAATATATAGGTATTTAATGCTCGGTTAACCTCAAGTAATGTTATTTAACTTTACAATATTTTGTGAATGTTTTGTACAAAGAATACCTTAGTCCCCATATGATTTTTAAGTGCACCACATGGAATCAAATATGAAAAAAATCCAATAGTGCTTTATTTAAATTACTTCTTTATTAATTAAATAGTTACAAATGTCACAAATAAATTAAAGGATACATGAGAATATATAGGACCCTTATGATATGATATATATTAAATAATATCATTTAATTTGAAATGATTATTTTTATCTATTAGAAATAATTATTAGTGAATTCCTCCACAATATTAGATTGGAATAGAAAAGTAGTATTATGATTCTAGCCTATATATTATTATGGAGTGATGATAGATCATGGGTTTTTTGTAGATATTATATTGAAGTGTATTATGTTCAATTATGTTTAACATAGTTCATATAGATATATATGTATCCTTTTTTATAGTAGGGTTCATATTATCTTTCATATCATTTTACTAAATTTAAATGTTCATTATGAATACAGGTTATGTTGTCTCATATTAATTTTATTAGTTATCACTATAATATATTTTTTAAACAAATTTAAATCTATATTGGATTCATTTATAAAATGATTGATTGGATGAATCCTTGGGTACTTCCCTCATTCTATGTTAAAGATGGTGTTTTCTTTGTATATTGATTTAACAACTATCAAGGTACATATTTACTCTTGATATGATAGACCTGAGATGTTATCAAATTACATTTAGGGACTCAATATTTTATTATTAAATTTTATGTACAAAATGTACACTCAAACTCTAATACAACATATTACGTTGTACTTGATGGTATCTAATGGTAAGATATGAAATAACATTTACACGCAAACAGGTAATCAATATCAGTTTTGAGACTATATTGGAAATGAGAAGTATAATTGATGATCTTGGGGTATATTACATCTTCATCTAACATGATCCTTCTTTAATTTATTCCTCTATAGCATACTCCCATGCTTCCAATTACAGCCTTACATCAGTATGTAATTTAAAATTATATCAAGATTCATCATATATCATTAATGAATATATATATATATATATCAATTATATACGTTTATTTGATCATTTTCTATAAAATAATAAATTTCAAAATAATAATAATAAATAAATCTAAATGACGATTAACAAAGAAAACAAAAAAAAATAAAAAAAATTAATGTATATTTTGAAACACTTATGAATAATTTTACTTAATATATAATTTTCCACATGTTTCTGAAATAACCCAAGTAATCAAAAGATTTTATCTAGGGTCACAAAATATGTATGAATAGAATATATATGACACATTTTAATATATTTCAACTCTATTATATATCTATTCAATGAATATTATCAACAACAATTTATTTTCTAACTTCATCGATACATGTTAAAAAATAGTCATATAATTATATTTACCCATTAATATCTAGTTTCAATGTTACCATTCAAATCTATTAATTTTAAAAAATATATATATACACTCTTTTTCTATTCTATTCAATGGAATGTTCTTTTATATTAATATTTGTGACTTAAAAAATTGATTTATTCAATATCTGTAAATAGAATCCCCAAGTTTCATTTTTTATGACAATTGAATGGAATTGTGATAATGTATATCGACATGAAGAATTTTATTTTACTCTTTTTTATAGATTTTATAATTCAGAAAATAAATTTTCCATATTCTTAACTTAATCATTTGGTGGGAACACAACTATAAATATTAATTTAGTTTGGATGGATTATATGACTGCAATATAAATTGACACATAGATGATTGAATACAACATAGAAGACATTTCAAAAAAATTCAACCTAAAAATTTCTGTGAATACATTTTTTATCATGTTCTACAATAATAATTTATTTTAAAAATCACATATATTGATAATAGATAAGAAAAAAAATTTCTATACATGATACACCATCTACTGATTTGAAAAAATATATTCTAAACATTAATCTCAAAAAAATTACAAACCAAAATCCCTCATAAATTTATTTTTTGGAAACACAATATTTATAGATATTTGATATCTTAATTATATAATACCAAAACGTTTAGATGAAGTATATAGATTATATATTATACTAAAAATTCATGATTTCTCACCTTTTCTAGTTTATTATGTTTAATATATATTATGTATAATTAATTAATTAATCCATTAAAAATGATGAAACAAAAACAATATATGAATAATTTATTATTTCAAAGAAATTGAATAAATAAATGGTAATAGTATTGGGAATCCACTAAATACAATTTTGATTATTGTCTTCAATCTGAATCATTATCCATTTTACATTATTTTTTTATATGGTGGATTTCTCTACATTCTATCCTCCATTGTAGAACTATAGTCTCGAGAAATTGATGGAGATTGGCTCACTATAAACTTTATAAATCATATTAGGTTAATTTTGGTTTACATTGAATATTTTTTATATATTAGATTGTAAGAAGATAAGAATGAATATAAATATTTATATCCAATAATTTTAAATAGGATATTTGTCCATTAAATACTTACCATACATTGTGATATTAATGAATAAATTATCTTTACCCTTCATAATCATATAATTCTCAAAATATTAACCTTAAATATATTCTCGTTCATTGATACAAAAACATTTTTTCTAGAAAAAACCAAATATTCCCGCTTGAAATATATTATATACAATAAATAACCATGTTTAATATCAAAATCTTGATTATATTTCTTCCCAGAAAACATAAAATAAATATACATTCAAATGGATTTTAATGTGTAGTTTTTATACCCATAATATCTATTTTAACTCAAATTTCCCAGTATATTTTTTGAATTTCATAGTCAGCTTATGATTTTCAGTTTCATAAATAAGGTTTTTATAAGATCCTTCGATTAAATATTAGAATTGACATTAGATTATAGATGATATATTGTACTATTGTAATTCATAAAACTATATTTTTCCATCAGAAGTCAATATTTTTGTTTTGAATGTTTAAATAATTTTCATTGTAACACCCCCAATATTTGAAAACAAATATAATATTGAATGAATTAAACACTGAGTCTGTATGAAGAAAACACCTTTTCATTTATAAGGTATAGTTATAACCTAGCTTTTGAACATTATTTTTCTACTTAGGTGTTTTGAATTTCAAAAATAAGACATAATCTTTTGCAGTCATAAGATATTTTTGAGTTCGATATGATCAAAATATATTTTCTAATAGTAAACTGATCTTTATGAATTGTAAATCACCATTATGAATAGTAATATGAACTGTAGGAATAATAAACTCACCCAAGTGTGTATAATGATAGTTTAGGCACCTTATGAATGGGAGTGAATATTCTAAAAATTAATAATTATTTCTTGGTATTTGTGTGAGTAATAAATATTTAATAACAATTATAAATTAATAAATTGATTTAAAGAAAAATTTATTTCCATAGAATGTATTCCAAAATAAATATTTTTTTGTCTGGTGATTTTTGAATAATCTTATAAGACAATTTTTAATTTTTCAAATTATTATAAAACAAATTTTATATTTAAAATCTGTATTTTTCACGTAAAAAATGATTTCATGTAAAAATCAAATTTCAAATATTTATATATTTATTTTAATAAAATGGTGTCTATTTTTAAAATCTACAGGTTGAAAATGGTTATTGTTAATTTTGGGTATTTTTCTAAATAACTTGAATTTTTATTAAATAGTAAAATAAAAATATTTATTATAAAAGTTAAATACATGATTTATTGAGTCATAGGTGATCTATAGCTCATGTAATCACACTTGGTTCAAACTCAAATATAGTTATTTATATTGTTTTATCTATAATTATCACTATTTATTGTCTTGAAAAAAATAATAAACTAATGAAAAAATATTCAAAAGTCACCACTCTCCTCCACTATAAAAAACCACCCCTCACCCCATATTCTCCCCACTCAAATAAGACTTTAGAATTCACAATGCTAATCAAAAAAATTTCCCAAGTATCTACCCATATCAATGAATTAATGGTCTTTATAGATGACTAGAACAACTTCCACTAAGGAGGTTCTCATGGAAGATATTTCAAGAGGTAAATCCTCTTTCTTTTTAATTTATTTTCATTTTAATTTATTTTTTTCTCTAATATTATCATCATCTTATCTATAAAAACGTCAATTATAACACAATTATAAACTAAATAAATTATTAATATCATGTTAATTGGATATAATTTTCCAAAATACTATCTCTCCCTCTTTTATTTTTAAAAAAAATCATCGTCATGGAGGTGCTGAATTACAACCTTCATGGATGATGAATTTTGTTTTTCAATTTATCTATCAAGGAAGGTCCTGAAACAATTTTTATAGTTGAACCATATTATAAAATATGTATTATATATTATGTAATAATTCTGGAATAATTAATTATACATGATATTAAATGATATAACAAAACTAGTTTGTAATAATCGAAACTCCGCCAAAATAATATGTATGATTATCACTAATGTCTTATACATTTATTCATGTTCATAAAATGTATCCAAAGGATATATATAACAATTTTCACATAAGTATGTTCATTAATAATATTTAAATTAAATTGTTTATAAATATATCCATTCCACAAGATCTTCCAAACTCATATACAAGTATACCGATCGTGAAAATACACGAAATGAACACTCTAGAATAATAGAATTCAATCTAATAACTTATCAATAAGCACATAAATGAACATAGTAAATATATAATAAATCAAATATATGTACAAAAAGTTATTAATTATTTAATTAATTGATTTAATTTGACTATCTAGGTTGTTAAGGTCAATTTCATAATACATTCGTACATAAATTAAGTGTTTTCTACACAAACCTTCATTTTATTTTGGGTTCTATTATTCTCTACATACATCAATATATTTTGTAATTATTCTTATTTATTCCTGATAAATTATTTTTTATTCTTATATATTTTTACCAATTATAATCAATATTTTATTTTATTGTTAGTTACATGTTTTATGATGATCCTTCAAAAAGTCTCCAAGAAAAACAAGCTCGATTCAATGGAATTTCTCGAATTCTTACTCATATACAAGTACACTCTATAATATTATTTAGGTGAAAAAAATATTTCTAAAACCAATCTTTTTATTATGAAATAACTATCTTATTTCAGTTTTTTTATACAAATAATTTTCTAAAATAACACTTCTTTTCAAAGTAATGGACTATTTCTCTTAATAATTACTCGAAGATTTTATAAGAGTAATTTAATCTATTTCAACACTTTTGTTGATTCTTATGTTTAATTGGAATAAAAAATAATATATGATCCACCACATTTTATTGAATAGTTTATTATTATTTTGAATTTGGAAGTGTTTTCTTCAACCATTCCTCATATTACTCAGAATGGTTAGTGTTTTTGTCTAATGATATGGAAATGTTATATACCTTTCCTGTGTTAGTATCAATATGATTTTATATTTTTTTTATGTTTATAACCAATTCATATGAGTAATTATTTGGACTTTTTAAGTGATAGTTGGGGCCCAAAATAACCCTCAATACATATTTTAATCTTCTGAGAAAAATATATATTGAAGTGGATGAGGTCATTCCTAATTTTGAATATGGTTTTGGACTAGGCCTTAATCATTTTCAGAGGTCTTTGATGAGGTCTTGATAGTATGTTTGAGATGTACCACATTACGTATTCCATCATTATGAAACAATTAATTGATATCCCATATTATTTTTTTGATAGAATAATATCCATTTCTATGTTTTATTATGGAATTATTTTTTTCATTTCATTATTATCATATCATGCTCATATATATATTAAATGTATGTGTTTTTAGTATCTCACCATGCCTAGAGATTATATTTATGATTACCTCCATTGTATTGTTTACCATGACTGAGCATTTGAGCTCACCCCTTTATTATGTTTTATATTTCCCCATGATAATAAGATGTATATTATGAATGACTTATAGGGATAATATAAATGTTATGGATGTTTTCAATAAAATTCACATATTTTATATCATTTCAAGTTATAATGTTGAATTTACTTGTGTTCCTATTTTTCCGAAACTACTAAACTATTCAGACTTTCAGGATACTACTTTTTTTTAATCATACCAATGTAATAAAATTATTCACTGGCTCTGAGAAACTGAGGTGGGGGTGTCAAAGTCAGTATCAAAGGAAGTTTTTTATAATCCTTGGAAAATATATTTAGAACCCATATATTAGTGAAACACATATAATAAGTACATGGAGGATATAAATACAATAACAACCTAGAATTTTGGAAAGGAATATATTATATAGGTAATCGTTGAAAATATATCCATGTCTAGAAAATAAAACTGGAAGTAGGTTTTGGGAAAGATGTACATAGGAATAACTAATCGACAAGGTGCTCTAGGCTTCACTCGATGTAACCTGGTACATGAAAACGAACATTACTACACAATAGGTTTGACACACCCTGGGGATATTCATAGGATAATTCACATTTTCCATAAAAAACATTATCAATGATTTAAAAGTAAATTTTTCTTCAATGAGACCATGTTTATGATTATGGGATTAGTAATAAATAGGAATTCAGTTTATGTTATGTATTTTTCTAGTTGATATTATATAATATGATTCATAAATTAATCTATTTTTTTCCATTATTTATAAATGGGTCCATGTGGAAGTAATAGAAATTTTATGAATTTGTGTCCCAATATAATCATTTCCCTCCTATGTAGGATAATGATGTTGGTTTTGGAGTAGTGACTACGGATGAGAAACTTATAACTATACTCATATAACTGAATTAGGTTATGTACAATAACATTACCCATATGGATAATCCCAATCCACAACATGGATTAGAAATGTCAGACTACTTTATGTGACAACAACCTTTATCATTTAATGTGAATACAAACAAATTCATAGCGGGGCAGTGAATAAGTTCCTTAGAAAAAATATGTTTCTCTTTGAGTTTTAATAATAGGGAGAAGGTTTTCATTGTAGTTTATCTTCTATCATTACATTTTGATCAATGATTTTCATTAATTCATAAAAAACAGGAGAAAGGGATTGAAAATATGGAATGGAGGGATTATAAGGAAATCTTCTTAAACATATACTTCCCTCATGAACAACCATCAGATATGGAAATGCAGATTCTAAATCTGAGGCCAAAATAAGATGAAAATGTTACAAAGTATGTATCCAAAAACACATGGTTTGAAAATAAATTTCTCAAAATACATACGTAATCCAAGGATAATGATTGATCGATTCATTGTTGGATTGAAATGATTCCAATAAAGGGAACTAGTTTCCCATTGATTCTCATCATATGCAGATATAGTTTCATGTTATATCAATATATAGAAATAATTCTCTATGTCTTATGTCTTTAAGGTAAAATAAGAGAAGAATAGTGCGAAAGAGTATTAAATGGATAAAGGGAAGAATAATATGCCGAGTTTTCAAACATGCGATACTTGTTGAAGAAAACACCCTAGTACCTACTTAAAAGTAAAAAAGATATTTTTACATGTGTGGAAAGAAATAATATCATATTGTTAATTACAAGGGAAATAATGAATTTTTGAGTGTTCAATTCCATAATTGCATGGATATTACTGATTTTCAAAACTATCAATGAAACATTCCTCATTAATGGCCAAGGGAGTAGGGATAAGATTATTCAATTACAACTATTGAGGATGAAATTCTAAATGATTTTGTAGTAGGTACTTTAATTATATCGTCAAACATAGAAAAATAATTATTTTAATCTATATCATCACATTATTTTAAATCATACTTTTTTTCAAATAAAATTATACATTACCAATTTGATTTAATAATTGAGTTTTCAGTAAAAACTCATAAGGGAAGTATCATTCAGAAAAATATGTGCTGATCATTCCACCTTATGACACATAAAAATTCCAAACATGTGGACCATATCATTATAACTATGATTAAATTTGATTGAATTTTTGGTGTGGATTTTCATTCAAATTATGATGAAAAAATTATTTTTATAGAAGATGTAAGTTAAATTTTTTGAGAATGATGTAGAATCAATTATATTTTGAGAAGAAAAATCATCATTTGATTCTTATCTATATCCACCCATGTATCTCAAATGAATGAAATTATTGGGGATGATGAGAAATAAACATCTATGAGTGGGGAATGGAATATTAAAATTGATTATGTACATATTGTGAAAGAGTGTATTGATGTATTTATAAAGGATTTACCTAGACATCCTCCATAGCATGAAGTTGCGTTCTCTAACAATTTATATCATGGTTTTAGACATATATCAATGATTCATTATAGAATGGCCATTGTGGTTTTAGTTGAACTCAAAAAACAACATGAAGACTTGATAAGTAAAGGGTATATTCACCATATGGTTTCTTCATGGGGAGCACATATTGTATTTTTTTAGAATAAATATGGATCTATGAGGTAGTTTATTGACTACATGGAGATCAATGCTATTACAATAAATAACAACTATCCCCTTCCCCGCATTGATGATTTATTTGATCAACCTCATGGAGTGCAATATTTTTTGACGATTTACCTATGATTTGGATATCATCAATTTCATATATGTAATATAGATATTCAAAAAACATTAATTAGAACTAGGTGTGGGCATTAATAGTTTATAGTAATGCCTATTGGACTAACCAATACACCCTCTATTTTCATGGATCTAATGAATGATATTTAAATGTAATTTCATGAAGAATTTTTTGTTGTAGTTATTGATGATATATTGAAATAAACAGAAATATATGATGATCATGACAATAAATTGTGCATTATTCTGAAGAAAATTAGAAGAAAATACATATATGGGATGTTTAGAATGTGTGAATTCAAGCATCAGAGTGTTTTTTTCTAGGTCATATTGTCTCTAATGATGGAATTTTTGTTGATCCATAAATGAAAAATGCAAGTCTGGAATGGACTACTCCAATGAACATAACCAAGGTATATAGTTTTATTGGATTAGTAAGTTATTATCTGTGTTTCTTTTAGAACACTAGATGATTAGAAAACCCTTTATCCAAGATTACTCATAAAGGGGATAATTTCATGCGTAGAAATGAATATGATGAATGTTTTGAAGAATTGAATAAGATTTTAGTGAATGATCTGATTCTAATTCTGCAATCAATAAATAGTGGATTTATAAATTATAGTGATGCATCAATTAAAGGATTGGGTTGTGTCTTTATGCATAGTGATATAGTTATTTCATATTCATCAAGGTCATTAAAAAGTCCTGAAGAGAACTATCCAACTTCTGGCCTTATGTTAGCAGTTGTAATCTTTTCTATAAATATATAGAGAAATAACTCAACATGAGGAAATAGATATGGATCGATCGAGTCAAAGATTATTATTTTTCAATACACTATCATCCAAGATAGGAATATTTGTTTGTGGGTGCATTGAGCTAGAAGGATCATAGAGTTTTAAACAAAATGATGATTGAAAGGGATCATAAGTTTTTGGATCTATAAAATATTGATATTCATTATTATTGAAGATGTTTAAACGTCATTACGTTATCAATTGGTTTCCAATAAATTATATTAAAAATGATTAATAGTTCTCATCTTGATGATGAGAATCATTATAAGAACATTAATGACGTGAATGATGGGATGTTTCTAAACTTTGTATGTGAGGAAAAGATTATGAAATTTTAGAGGATGTTATGTGTTCCCACTATAAATGTATTAAAAAGGGAGACATTGGATGGTTCTCATAGTTCTAATTTCCCTATACACTATAGTATCACTAAGATATATATATATTTTAAGGAATATTTCTAGTTAGACAACATGATGCAGGAAATTAATGATTATTTATGAAGATGTTTAGTTTTTCAACAAGTTAAGGATGAAAGACAACATCCAAGTAGAGTCATGAAACCTGATAATAATCCATCAATTTGAATGAGAGGACATTACTATGTCGTTTTTCACTAGATTTCTAAAAATACTCCAAAAATAATGATTCAATATGGTTGATTTTTGATCGACTCATGAAATCTTTACATTTATTCACTATAAGGGAAGATTTTCCACATGACCACCTCACATGAATTTATATTAATGATGCTGTTAGACATTATGGGGCACCTCACTCAATTTTTTTTAAATGTGATAGTAAATTTACCATGATATTCTGGAGATGTATTCCGAAAGCTTTGGATACTAGGATTTTATTGAGTATTGCTTATCACTCTAAAATTGATGGGGAATTATAAAGGATGATCCATTCTTTTGAAGACATGTGGAGATAATGTTCAAATGGAATTCAAGGCATGTCGGATCAGTGTTTACCTCTAGTGTAGTTTTCCTAGAAAAATAGTTTTCATTAAAGTATTCATATGGTAGAATATGAGGCATTGTATGGAAAGATATTTCATACTCCAACATGATTGGATGATGTTAGAGAATGGAAGCTTGTGGGCCCAGTACATGTGGTCGGATCAACTGAAAAGTTAAATATTATTCAAACCCATATCAAAGTAGTATAAAGTATAAAAAATAGATATGATAATAATTGAAGTATGTATTTGTTATATCTATTGGGAGATCAGGTTTTCTTGAATTTATCTCTATACAAGGGTGTTATGAGATTTGGGAAGAAAGGGAAACTGAGCCCCAAGTATAGTGGCCCTTTTAAAATTTTTGAGAGAATTGGAGTTGTGGCCTATCATTTGCAAATTCCACCTAGTCATTCTAAATATGAAAATGTGTTCAACATCTCTTTCTTAATGAATTTCATTAGAGAACTAACACATGTACCCACTTCTTATGTAATAGAATTAGAACCTGACTTATCTTTCTAGGAAGAGCCTATACTAATTATGAATAGTAAAGATTATGTGTTGAGGAATTGGATGACTCGTCTAGTAAATTTACTTTGGAAAATCATAAAAATAAAGAGGCCATGTGGAAGCCTATGGAGCTTATAATGATGAACAGCCCAAATCGCTGTATAAGATAGATTTCTAGTAATTTCATGGACAAATGTTTTTTAATCGACTTGTTGAACATAGTTTTACACTTCTATGTTTTGATTTTCAAAAAATGATCATATGTTGTTGTGATCAGTAATATATTTAGTGTCTGAAATGATCAACATAAATTTTTGGTGAATATTCACATGACAATTATAAATAGTAATGTACCCTTATAAATATTAATATGACCTTTATGAATAGTAACCTCACCCTTTTATGTATTAATAAAATTTAGGTACCTTATAAATGTGAGTGAATATTTTAAAAATTAAAAAATATGTTTTTTTAATTTTTTATGTAATAAATATTTAATTATAATTTTAAATTAATAAATTGCAATAAAATAAAATTAATTTTCAAATCATGTATTATTAATGATAGATTTTTTTGTATTGTTATTTTAGGATAATTTTATGAGACCTCAGTTAATTTTTTAAAGTATTATAAATTCAGTTTCAAATTTAAAATCTATATTTATCTAGTAAATAATATCTTTATTTAAAAATATAAATTTTACATATTTAGAAAATTATTATGATAAAATATAATCCATTTTTTAATTATACGAATTGATCAATGGTTATAATGATTTTTTGTGATTTTTCTAAAATAAATGAATTTTTATTGAATAATAAAATATTATAATTAACAAGAAATGATAGATACAATATTTCTTGAGTCATAGGTGATATATAGATGATGTAATAACTCTTATTTAGATATCACATGCACTTATTACTATTTTTTCACAATAATAATAACTATTTATTGTCTAAAAATAATAATAAAATAGTGAATAAAAAATTAAAAAAATTACTCATCTCTTCCACTATAAATAAAACCCATCACCCCCTCTTCTCCTCACTCCTCTAAGCCTTCAATATTTTCAATGATTTACCCAAATAATCTTCCCAATTATCTCCCTATATCAAGGATATATTGAAATTTTTAAAATAAAAAAACCCTTTCCCTTTATTATGTTATCAAGGAGAGAATTTTAATAGGTAAATCGTATTACTTTTTAATTTATTTTCATTTCAATCTATTTTCTTTTCTTATCTTTTACTCACCTCATCAATACTAATGATCATCATAACTCATATATCATCTATATACTGTAATTATTTCATCTAAATGGGATATCCTTTTTCAAACTACTATCCCTCTCTTATTTATATTAAAAACAAAATCATTATTCATGAGGTGCCGATTTACATCATTCGTTGACGAAAAACTTTATTTCTTTAATTTACACATCATACCTATTCATAAAACCATTTTGACAGTTTATCTAGATTGTAAAATATTTTTTATATCATATTTAGTTATTATTCAACCATAATTTATGTCTTATATTAAATAATAAAACCAAACAAGTTCGTAGAAATCAATATACCACTAAAATATTCTAAATGATTATCACTAATGTCTTATCTATTGATTCATCCTCATACCACGTAACAAAATGATATATATATATATAACCACATACAAATTTTTATGTTAAATAATAATATATAAATTCAATTCTGGATAATTATATCCATTTAAATAGATCTTCCATACTCATATACAAGTATACTGGTCATGAAAATATGGGAAACGAACACTCAATAATGACGAAATTCAATCTTATAACATATCAATATGAGAATAAAGGAACATAATAAAACTATAATGAATCAAATATATGTAGATAAGGTAATTAATTATTTAATTAATGAATTTATATTTATTATCCAAAATATTACGATCATGTTTAGAACACATTCAGATATAAGATAAGGGTTTTCTCCCCAAACATCGATTTTAATTCTGGTTGCACTTATTCTCTAGATACCTCAATTAAATTTTTAATTATTCTTATTTACAACTCATAAATCCTTTTTGATTCTTTCATATATTTGTACCAACCATAATCCTTATTTATTTTATGGGGAGTTATATGTTTTAAAGGATCATTCAAAAATTCTCCCTGATAAACAATCCCAGTTTAGGGGAACTTCTCGAATTATTTCATGTTTTCAAGTACAATATATAATATTATTTAAGAAACCATTATTTTTATAAAAAAATCCTTTTATAATGAGAAATATATCATAGTAAACCATTGGTTTTATATAATTATTTTACCGAATGAAATATTCTTTTCAAGGTAAAATATTATTTCTCTAACAAATTACATCATGATTTTATAATAGCATCATCATCTATTTCCAAAATCATAATTATAATTTTTTTAATTTGTATTAATATTTTATTTTATCATACAACATAATTTGATGAATTATTTATGATTAGTTTGACTATGGATATATTATCATGATACCATTCACCATATTACTCTGAATGGTTAGTGTTTATGTCTAATGACTGGGGATAGTTATTTACATCTCATATTTTTGTATCAATAATAATTTATATGTGGATCATGTTTATAATCATTAATATGAGGAATTAATTGGACTTATTATGTGAATGGTGGGGACCAAAATATCCCCTCTATGAATCATTATGTCTCATTAGAAAAATATATAAGGATTTGGATGAGGCCTTACCCATTTTCGGATATTATTTCGGCTAAGGCCTTAATCCATTTTAGATGTCCTAGAAGAGGCCTTAATGGTATGGTTTATATTTCCCTCAATATTCATTCCCTAATTATACAGATAGTAATTTATAGTAATTGTTATTCTACAACTACTAGAACTGGGTGATCGGTTCATGTAACGACTTCTCTCTATATTATAAACAAGTATTTTTTAAAACCACGTATATTTAGTTGCTTCCCATGCCTAGATATTATATTTATGATCACTTACTATATATTTTTCACCCTTAATTATCATCTAAGATCACCCCTTCCATATGTTTTATATTTTTTCAAGATGGAAGGAGTATATTACAAATGACTTGCAGAGATAATCTAGATGTAATGGATGTTTACAATGGAATTCACATTTTGTATTTAATTTTAAGTTGTAATGTTGAACTTATGTATGTATCTTGTCTTCCACAACTACTAAAATATTTTTTCATTTAGTATAATACTTTCTTTTAATCATGCTAATGTAATAAAATAATACACATGATCTGGAAAACTAGGTTTGGGGCATCACATTCACATGTAATGTCCCTTGGAATTAAATATAATAATAATATGTTTCTCTATTAAAATTTCTATAAAAATTATTCATTTTGGACTCTATGGGAAATATAATTAACCCATTTTTATATATAAAATTTTCCACTAGTAAACACTCATTCATATGATATTTTTTTGAATAGATTCATGGATTGCAGTACCTAAAAACAAAATTTTTATACATTTACATATCCAATTTTATTTATATTATTCTTTCAAAAAAATATTTCTTACCATCTATAACCTATTAAAATTTATAATATAAATCAATTGAATCATTGAAAATTAATTAATATTAAAAACTAGTTTGATGAACCAAAATATATATATATATTTCATTTTATTGAAAACTAATTATAAAAATATATCTAATAAATTAAAATGATATTTATAACATTCATATCATAATCAAGATGATTAATGAAAATCCTAGGGAAATATATTTTCAATTTATACCTTTATTTTAATATAATTTATTTCCATTAAATCAATGAAAATCATTATAGATCTATAATTCATATCAATGAAAATTGAATGGGATCCCCTAGGTTAGGAACTAGGGTATACAAATAATTTTTCACAAAATTCCTATTAGTGTTTCTTAAAATTTCCTAATGAAAAAATGGTAATTATCTATGGATTCAATGATATTTTTCACTCATCATAGTTTATGTCAATTTAAAACTCATCTTGTTGTATGAGTGAATTACCAGGTAATTCTAGAGTAAATACATTTACATATTCATGTACTTTATATTCATAGTAATTGTGAATATTTCGATATAAATTAATTCTTTATTCCAACAATAATATCACAATAATATCAATAATTAGATCTATAAGTGGTGTATCTAGAAATGAACCAGATGATGTAGTCTCCACTCTATATGTAAGGAATTATATATCTTTATCATTATTAATAATTTCCTTATCATGGAAATAAATTTTTTAGTTTAATTTTAAATAATGTCTATAAAAAATTTAATATAAAAATCAAACATATGATAAATAATATTGTTACATTTTTCATTTTTAAATGGAAACACTATATTCGATAGGGTTCATGATACGACACATTATTCTAATCAAACAGATAAATATTATTATGTTATCCTTAAACTGAATATGTTATAAAGGATATAATGAAAAGAATTAACTAAATTTTAAAAATATGGGTTACTAATGTATAAATAAATAATTATATTATGTCAAATTAACTATAAGTTAATTTGAAAACTCTTTTTAAAAATAAAAAAATGTTTTTCTGTAAAACTATTTAAATAAAAATTAGTGTGTTTATAAAATAAAAAAATCACACTTGTTGGATTATATTAGTGAAATATATATATATATATATATATATATATTTCAATATAATATTTAAAATTTATCTTATTAGTTTTCTAGAAATTATATAAGAATAAATTCAATTTTAAAAATAAAAAGATTGTTTTTCTAAAAAGGCATTTTTGCTTCCTTTTTATGGCCCTCCTGTTCGAAATCTTGTTTTGGAATCTTATAAAAATTCTATTTGATAGAATGAAATTGTTTTTTGAAATTAGATTATCAATATTTACTTTGGATTATTTTCTCATATTTTTTATGTTATGTTTCTTTTTTTATGAATAGTGAAATAAAATACAGCATTTTAATTGAAAATTGATTTTTCATCAAATTTGTTTATAATGGTAAATTATATTAATGAATTTATATATGTTATAATTATGTTATGATATTATAATTTAATCTAATATAGGTCATTAGAATCAATTTCACAATGAAATTTATATAAACACATGTAAATCATTTAAATATTTTTACTTTTTAAAAACTTATTATCATGTTCCATAAATGGGTTAAATTTTGATTTAATTACTACAACATTTGTGTTTAAAATTTTGAAAAATGGATTCCATATTTGGAATAATTAGGTTCCTAATTATTTAAATAAGTTTCATTTTTTACATTATGATTAGTAACTTTAGTAATTTATTTACTAGCACAATTATGTGTAAAACATGTAATTAATAGTAAAAATAATATCATATTTTTTAGAAACCTACTCGAACACATTACATAATTATCTAGGATGAGTATTTATTTATCCCTATAAATTAATGTATTAGTTATGAGACCATTTATGGTCTTTGGATAAGAATATAACCATTATAATATTACATTCAAAATAAATTGAAATTTTCCATTCTTTTGTATTTAACAAGATATGTACTTTATTTATGGGTTTATATAACGGATATGTTTTAATATATATAGTATTTGGATTACTAAATATTTTACCTACATCACTAAAATTTATTTATAATTTTTATGAAATATATAATTAAATTAAATTGTGACACATTAATGATGTTGTAATATATTAATTAATGGAATAATGAAATAAATTATATTAAAAATACTAATATAAATATAATTTGATATATTTGATGTCACAATAAGAATTAATATGGATTAAAATAAAAATATAAGGATTAAAAAATCAACCAAACTTTTATAGTGTTTATTGGATGAATGAATTTTTACCCAACATCATCCCATCATAGAAATAAATTAGTTTGGAGTCTTTGTGTATTGGAAACTAATTTATATTAATTTAATACATTCAAGTGTTACAAGAGTGACCCTCTCATCACCTATAAAAGGGTACCTATTATTCTTGATTCCTTACACTTAAAAATATATTTTTTTTATACAATATCATCCCAAATACCTTCCTATACTCCCAACCCACATTCTAGAGGCCTTATTTTAGAAATAAAACCATCCATAGAGGTGTTAAATGCTAATAAAAGGAGGTCATCCAAAAGAAACAGAATTTTTTAATTAAGTATATCAATTTTATTTATTCTTCTTAACCCTTAAAATTCTCTTCAGCCATAATGAAATAATATGTTCATTATCCATAATATACTGAGATGTTATTATGTTAATATCATCACCTAAGTCCATCTCTTTCTCAATAAAAATAGAGAATGAATTATTTTTTTCAAGAGTACTTACGTGTGTTCTATAACCTCCATGAACCGAAATAATATGTTTTTCATCCCCATATCTCAAGACTTGTTATAATGATTGAATTAATTTTTAAATAAAATATTAATGAAATATATATCATTATTAAATAACAATATATAAATTTTTTACCTTTCCATGTACATAAAATGGATAATGTTTTTCATGCATACGTGTGAAATATCACTCCCATGAAGTGATGTTATTTGTTTTTATTCATCACATCACATGGATGATATATATAATTCAATTTAAATGATCAATATGGTATTTATTATTTTATTATATTTATAAAAGGATAAAATAATAATTACATTCTTTACAAAACGGTCATTAAAAATAGGAATGTTACTCATGTGTACGTACAACCTACCATTTCCATGATTATAACATTGTTCATTTTTCAGAACCATACAAAAATGGTTGGATTTAAAATTATAATTTAATTATAAAAATTATCCTTATTTAATAAATATTGTGCTATGGATGATGAAAAAAAAGACCACTTTGACTATTGACATCATATCAATGTCATTTTAAACTAAAGTACTGAATATCGACGAAATGTCTAATATGGGCATAAATAATTATGTAATTCTTATAACACTGTAATAAATGATATGAAGGTAATAATAATCATGACATAAGTTATAATTAGACTAAAAAATTATGTTTATTATTGGGGAACATAAATATTGTATGTGATGAGTCTGTCTAAAGGTAAGAAATTTCATCTCAATCAACTTTCATTGAAGAATTTATTGCACTTTTATTATTTTATATGGAGTATATAAAGACAATATGAGATTACATATCAATATTTATTCAATAAGAATATTATTTAATTTTTTCTTAAATCTATTCCTTCGTTGACATTATTATTTAATTGTTAAAAGTGTTATGGGACACCTTTAATGATTAATGATTTAATTATCGAATATTTTCCTCCAAGATAATATTTTTTATATTATTTAACATATTTATTTATATGGAGCTAAAAATAATATAAATTATGTATTTTTATTTTTTTATTTTCAATTAATGGTTTATAAAAAAATGAATCTTTTTATGCTTTCCACATAGAACATTTGACTTTCTTTAAAAAAGAGAAGGGTTATTGTTTTTTTAATCTATATATTGACAACAACTTAGCTATCATGAGAAAAAATCTATTTGGATTAGTATATAATAATTAATGATTTTAAAATGATATAGAAACTCCGTTTTATTTCACTAGGTATTTTTCTATAGAAATGGGTTTAGTTAATGGAATTATTAACTAAATTTTACTTAATTGGATTAAACATTTTTTTCATTGATTATGTAATGGTAAAAATATGTGTGACATGTAGTTTGATTATATGATGTTATATATCCACATGTTTTTTTATATTAATATTAAATACAGATAATTTATTCTTTTAATTAGTGATATTCCCTTTGTAAATGACTTTTCTTTTAAAACCCTCTTTTAATGATACACTTAAACTATATTTAGAAAATCCAAAAGGAATATTTTCTTGACACATAAGTCATGGATTGAATTTTTCATTTCAATGTCATGTAATTGATTTAATTTTTCTTATAAAATATTAATATTTTTTTCAAATAATATTTTTTTCATTAATGATTGTAAAAAATTGTTAAAATTTATTGTGGTTGAAAAGTGGAAGAATTGTTTTTCTTATATGTATGAGTTTTCAGATTTGATTATATTGAGCTTATTAGGAATTTTTTACAGGCACATGTGGTTCCAAGAAAAACCTAGGTTGGGTAAGCCCGTTGTAGATCTCCAATTCATTGTGTAATGAGATAGAGCTAAATGGCAGGGTTTATCTTATTATATTTGGAGAATATATTTCGGTTGTTATTCAAAATGTTACCATTAGTGTTATTTCCCTTGTATCCATGATAGATATAATAAATTTAATAGTTATTTAGAAATTATACCACATGTTACCTTTATGATTTATGTTTTCTATTGAGTTTTAGTGGAAAATTATGATTTTATGACGTAAGAAAAAAAGTATATGTTTTCTTGGTGAATATTATAAATTTGTGAAAAAAAATTCATGATATTAACAGTATTTATGAAATAACAGTTTCGTTATTTCTTTTTATTTCCCTTACTGATCATTTTTTTCTCATCCAATGATTCATATTTTTTAGAGGACATGATATTGGTATGGGAAAATAATATTTAATGATGTAATTATTGATGATTTTACATGAAAACAAAATGAAATTATTCTTAAAAGTGGTTTAATTGGTGAAAAATTGGATACTTTATAGAAGTTTATATATTTAATTTCTATGGATGGATTTTAATAAATTTTAATTATTATCTAAAACTCTAAAAAAAATATTATCAAATGATAATTCTTGTTAAAATACACTACAATATTTAATGCTTTATATAGGGGCCCTATAGTTGATATCAATAGATGGTTTAGAAAACTTTTGAGATTATAATGGATTCTTAAGAATTAGGTATATCATAATATGTTTATAATAGTATGGTTGATCATATGTGTAACATATTAGAAATCCCTTTTGAGGCTTTAGGTTATAAAATTTTACAGTGACTAAAAATATTTTTGGATACTATAATTTTTGTGGTTAATATGGGTTATTACATTTTAGGATAAAAAATGAATGGTATGAGACAATAAAACTTTGTTAAAATATATTAATGTTATTTTTTTGTATGTTTCTAAAATTTATTAATATTTATAAGTCTTATCATTATATATTTTTATAGGAAATGCAACATACGTAATGGGTGAAAACAAATAGCGTCTGGAAAACCCGTCAGTTTCAAATCCCCATCTCAATGGTAGTAAGGGTACATCACCTACCACTAAACTATATGAATTTCTATTTAATATGTATTTTTCTTTTTAGTTAAATAAGTTTATGTATTAATAATATGTTGATTTTGGGGAAAACATTATAAACTAGATAACCTTGTGATAAGAAAATGATTTTGTGATTGAGTGATACTATTATTTAGAAGGCATTCACAATCTTTTGAACATTATATTATTATGTTAAATATAATACTATGGGAGTAAAATAAGTATTAAACTTTGAATTATATTTTATAATAATTTAAGAATTTTTTTGGACTTCGTGTGATTCGGGTTATTTATAGAAATTGTTAGCATATCAAGAAGATTATTAGGGAAATTACATTGTGTTATGAAACATTAGGATTAATTGATGTGATTTGGTGATAAATGATAATAATATTGTAGATGTATATATCATAAAATCATTTTTGGGTTATAATCATATTTTATAATTGTTATTGATTAATTGTATTGATATTTATTTATGTAATGGTATATATTTATCCTTGGGTATTACTATTTACATTTGGATATTAAAATTAGTTTTTATTCATATAATGTTTTGTTATTTTTAGATAAATATTTTATCTTTTTTTAAAAAAATTGGTTGTGGATAATGTTTCACGATCAGATGAATGGATGATTAATATTATATGGATTATGTGATTCCATATAAGTTGATTTTAGTGCTTCTGGCATGAAAAATATTTATCTTGAATACACATTGTTTAGAGAAAAAAGTAATTTCTTGGTGGAAATTTATTAAAGTAAGAAAATCTAATATTATTGAATGTGTGTTTCATTATGTTCTTATACTGTAATAGAATTCCTCAACTCAAGTAGAAGTAATATGAACAAAAAATGTAATTCATTTACTTTTCATATTAAGAAATAAATAACTTCTACACTCATTATTGATTTACAATTTTATGATGGTTAATATTATAATAACCATATTTTTTATCACTCTTCTTCATAACATGATAGTTTATTCTCTTCCATATTAATTTTTTACTATATTGGACATGAGTATATATTATCTCTTGTGACCTTCACACATCACATTGTTTATTTTATTGTGGATGTTTTATTAATCCTTCATCTGATGTTGAATTTGAATAATGGTATTTGGAAAATTCAAACCAGAGTTAAGGTGCCTAAATATAAAATTTTTAGGACATAATATCCAAAAATGGAGAGGATGTAACATTCTGAGTTTTTTAAATGAAACACTATGTTTAATATCTCACATTATATACCACGTCGATCATAAACAAACATATATATAATATTATGTTTCCATAAAAACTAATCCATTAAAATTGAAGGAATGTAATGTATTAAATAAATGATTAAAATGTGTTTTATTTTTTGTATAAATGATTACTTATTTGGTTACCAATTAATTATAAATTAATGTAAACCCTTTTTAAAAATATAAGGAAATGTTTACCTGAAAAAATATTTAGATACAAATAAGGGAGATTATAAAATATTAAATTAACACTTGTAGGATTATATTAATGATATATATATATATATAATATAAAATATAATTATCAAAATATATTGTATATTTTTTCTAGATATGATATAAGAAAAAATTCAATTTTACGAATAAAATGACATTTTTTAAATGTTGTTTTATATCCTTTTGATGGCGCACCTCTATTAAATATAGTTTAAGAAACCATTAATAATTATACTTGAAAAAATAAAAATTTTGTTTTAATGTTGTGTATTGAAATAGTCTTTGGTATAATTAATTTTATTTTTATGTTATGCTTGATGTTTTTATTAATAGTACAGAAAAATATATCATTTCAATTGAAAACTACTTAAACATAAAATTTATTCACAATTTAAAATTATACTTTTGAATTGTTCTAAAGTAAAATTAAAATATATTTTTATAATTTAATAAAATTTATGAATTTTTAATCATTTTAAAATATAAATTGGGACAAAAAACCACCCAATCTTTTGATGTTTTTACTTTTATAAAATGGGATCTTCATTCTTCCCATGGGATTAATTTTTATTTAACTACTACATGTGTTGTGTATTAAATTTAGGAAAAATGATTCCATATTTTGAATCGGTGGGTCAAATTCTATAAAAAAATTTCCTTTTATTTTTTACATTTTGGATAGTAACCTTAGAAAAAAAATTTATAACACAATTAAGTGTTAATCATGTAATTAAGGGTAACAGTAATATTTTACATATTATAAATTTACCATAAAAGTTCACCTAATATTATTGGATCATAATTTTTTTATCCATATTCAATAAAGTATCAATAATGATTCAATTTATGGCATTTTGGATGAGAATATTTCAATTATAGTATTATATTAAAATGAAATCCAGTTTTTTCATTCTTTTATTTTCAAGTAGATAATTATTTTTAATATGGTTTTATATTACGAATATGTTTAACTATAAATAGTATTTCAAAATATAAAATTTATATCTAAATATTGGTAAATTATTTATTATTTTTAGTAAATAAATATTTAAATTAAAATGTGGTGAATTAATGATGAAGTAATTGATTATTTAATGGATGATTCAAATAAATGATATTAACAACATGAAAATAATAACAATGTTATATAACTAAGGGAATAAATTATTTTTTTGGTTGAATATGACATTTTAGTGATGAGTTAATAGATTTTTTTCAATGAAATAATATTGTTATTATATTGTTTTAAAATCCATAAGTTAAATTGTTTCAAAATTTATATTAAATATATTTTAAAATAAAAAATAGTTTATTAAATGATTTATGCTTTATAAAAATGTTATAAAAAAATATTAGGTTATGCCTAAAAATTTCATCATTGACTCATTTGTTTTGTTATTATTTTATAGTAATTATATTACGCCTAAAAGGGCAAATTACAAGATAACATAGTAAAACATAATAAGGGTGAAAACAAAAAGATAATGGTAAAAAATAGTCAAAACTTTTTTAATATTAATTTTATGAATATATTTAGACCCAAAATAATCTTATAATATAAATAAATTATTTTTGATAATTTTGGATTAGAATATAAATTTATATTAATTTAATATTTTTGAGAATTACAATATTGTTTTCCCATCTCCTTGAAATGGGGCCCATTCTTTTCTATTCCCTAGAATTTAAAACCTATTATTTTAAATAACATTCCAAATACATTTCCTGAATACATATAGATTATTTACGCCTTATTTTTGGAATAAAACCCTCTTTAGTGGTATTAAAATGTTAATCAAAGGTGATCGTCTGAAGAAACATGAACTTTTTTAATTAATTTTATATATTTTATTTCTTCTTTATCATCCATAAAATATCATTCAACCATGTTGAAATAACAACTCCATAAACATACTTATACAATAATTTTACTATGTTAATTTCATTACTTAAATCCATTCTGTTTTCCATCAATTGGAAATTAATTATTTTTTCTTGCGTACGTGTGGACTATCACCTCTACAAATCGATATAATTTGTTTTTAATCACTATATATAATTATTGGTTATAACTATTGAATTAATATTCATATATGATAATGATGACATATATATATCATTATTAAATAAAAATATATCTTTTAAATTCATACAATTCAATTCGTAAAAATGATAACTCCATTTGTGTGTAAATTTAAACTATCACCTCCAAAAAGTGATATGATTAGTTTTTATTTAGAACATAACATGTATAATGTATATAAGTAAATTTAAATAATTAAGATATCGTTTATTTAATTATGATCATCAATGAATTATAAAAAAATAATACATTATTTTTATAATGATAATTTAAAAATAAAAATATTACTCATGCATAAGTACGGCCAACCATCTCCATGATTACCACATTTACTATCTTTGATCACCATAGATAAATGGTTTGAGTTAAAATTATATTATATTTAGAAACTTTATTCTTATTTTATCAATATTATTTGGAATATTATGAACTAATGACCACATTGTGTGTTTAAATCATACCAAAATCATATTGAACTCAAGAACTGAATATCAAAAAAACTTCCTCAATGATATTAAATAATTAATTAATTGTTATAACATGGTAATAAGTGAAATTAAAAAATAATAAACCTGAAAAATGTTCTAAAAATATTAAATAATTTTCCTAAGTTTATTATCAGGAATATAATTGTTGTACATTATAAGTCAAACAAAAGGTTATGATTTAGTCTCAATATCCTCAATTAAGGAATTTCTTACACCTTAATTTTTTAATAGGGTGTATATATAGATACTATGACATTTCATATCCATATTTTTTCTATACACATGTCATTAAATGTTTTTTAAATGTATTATTTCAAATATATTATGATTTAAATGTTCAATGTGGAATGAGATTGTTTAAATGTTTAATGATTTTATTATCAAATATTTTTCTAGATGTTAATATTCTTGATATTATTATATATATTGATTTTTACGGATATAAAATAATTTAAATGTCATTTTATTTCTATTTATAATTTCATTTAAATTTTTTAAAAAATATATATTTTTATTTTTTCTACATGAAATATTTCAATTTTTTATACAAACAAAAAAATTGAATGTTTTTTTTAAAATATATGAGGACTATGACTTCTCCACCATCATGAAAATATTTTGATGTATGGATTCATGGTAAGACATAAGGTATTTAAAAATTAAAATAAACCCCTTTTAAAATTTTAATGTATTTTTTTAAAATTTGGTTTGGTAAGGGATTTATAAACTCAATTTCCATTATTTGCGACAAAATTATTTTTCATTGATTATAAGATGATAATATTGTGTGTTATATGAATTTTGATTATCATATATTTTATTTCCACATTTATTATATGGATTTATAAAATAAATACATAATTTAATCTTTAATTAATGATATGACCTTTTAATTGTACTTTTCATTCGAGAACAACTTTTAATGATACCCATTATTTTAAAAAAACAAAAATAGATTTTTTTAACACATACATCATTAACAGAATTTATCTCTTTCATGTGGTATTAATTTTTTTTTATTATTCTACATGATTAAAATTTTATTTTAATATACATTTTTTGATTAATTACTATGCGGATTTGTAAAAATGAAATGTGGTTTCAAAGTGTAAAACATATATTTCTATTATGCACGATTAATGTGTTGTGATTATATTTTGGTTATTTGGAATTATTTATGAGTACTATTTCTGTGATAATCCTATGGTGGGTGAGCTCATTATAGTTCTTTAATTGATTGTCCACTAATATAGAATATTATTTTTTGGGTTTTCCATATAAGATTAATGGAATATAATTCATTTTTATTCCAAATTTTTCAGAAAAGGATACTCCCCTTGTAACTGTGATAGATACAGTAAATGTATGTGTGATATAGAAATGATTCCACAAGATGCCTTTATGGGTTTAGTTTTAATTTTTTATC
The DNA here is from genome assembly GCA_963277665.1 of Viscum album. Lineage (NCBI taxonomy): Eukaryota > Viridiplantae > Streptophyta > Magnoliopsida > Santalales > Viscaceae > Viscum > Viscum album. Next base: position 428,021,508 of record OY728134.1, read on the forward strand.
CTAATTCTCAAATAATCTAAACTAAAAAGACTCTCTAATGTTGAATCTAGTTAGAAAACACTATTATATATAATGAATAAGGCTAGGGACTTACAAATCATGTCTATAAATATTTTATTTTTATGTGTCTTAATGTGATCCTTTCTGACACGTCCTTATTATTGTATTAATTCAACTAAGAGTCTTGACAGAAAACTCTCTACTTATGGATCTAAGAAAAAATTAAAATATTATTAAAAAATAATTTTTATAAAATATAATGAATATCCATAATCAAATAAATCATTATATAATTTTTTTCTATGACAAATGAACTTGAAACAAAATCGTTAAGAACCTTATCCAAAACTGTAGTGAACTTATAACCTTGGTCATCTCCCATCATAAACATCTACACATTTATCTCATGATACGAAGGAAATTATTTTTAAAAATTACAATTTTACCTAAACATGATAAATAGATATTACTTATTTATGTTATCCATGTTCACTCATTAAAATGATAATCCATTACTCTACACTTGTAAAAAAACTAAAATCCCCATTAGTAATTTTACAGGATGTTAATATCTAAAAAAATTAAACTCTATAAATTGATTCATTCCAATCTTCTTCTTTGAAAATATATCATTTCTTTGGTGTTTAGGTAAAAACATCATATAATGATTTCCGACAATGATATATGGAATATAATATTCATTGTCTACTTTTATTGAATATAATAATATTTCATGACATAATGAAAATTATTTGGAAACTAGATCTCTTTGGAGGCTTCTACTAATCGTTTAAATGAAATTTTAAATATTTCCCTTTTAATTAAATATTTAATTCATTAAACACCATAATAATCTTGTAATGGTATCCCCATACCCATGAATACTCTATTTTTACTTTTATTTTTATTTATGGAAGCTTCTCTTCAATTATTTTTATCACTCATGAGGAAAATATCATTCGAACGTGTTTATTTTAAAGTATATCAATTAAATATGTTATATTTCATATCCATCCAAAATATATGTGATCAAGGACCCAATTGATTATATATCCATTAAGTAACATAACATCCAGTATAACTTTTTCTTATTCAATATATCCTAAGGCTATAAATATCTTCTAAAGTGAATTACTCTATTGATTAGTTACCACTAGATTAAAAGTTCCACTAAATTATTGAGTGGTTGTTTAATTTAAGTGATTTAAAATATGTGTATCATTCCATGTTACATAATTCTACTAAATATATTCAAGGTTATTAGTCATAACCTGGATCAAAAAAATAAATATCACCATGGTCTTATTAGCTTTAACATTAGTTGTATTGGATTACTCAACACAAAAATATCTACAATTTCTATTATAATGGATACAATTATTTATTCAATGATTTATTTTAAAAAGGGAAGATAATTATTTAGAAAAATTATTTAGGAATTTTAGATCATAATATATAATTATAAATATGGTCTGATACTTGGAAAAAATTGAAAATTTATGCATTTTTAATCGTAGAATCAAAAAATGTTTTATTTATGAATATACTCAAATCATAAATATAAAATCATATATAACATAATGGATTTTAATGAAAATAATAGTTTTGAAAATATAATCCCCATTTGAGTATGATACATGATTTATAGTGATGGAGAAATCATTGTACAGTTAAATGACGGCTAATATATAATCTACCAACTCCTTATATTGTTATTGTTGCTCTATTAATCACTAACAAAACCATGCCAAATTTTATTATGTTTACATGGATGTATTCCGACAAAACATTACATAATTTATACTATATATAACAATAATGATATTATTCAATGTTTATACATGTACTAAAATTATTCTATTGGGTTACGTTCTATGATTATGTTGTTCAAAATCTAATTCCCACATATTTAAAGTAGGTTTCATTGATACCAAATATAACAATAAAAACATTAGTATCTAATAGTATGTTTTTGTATTATTACATTGTAATATTATAGAGTGGATCCCATCAAGATGGACTGATCAATATTGTTTTGATGAATAACCAGATACAAAAATGACTCCCATTATACGTTGGGAATAAATTTTAAACATAGTGAAAGTGTATATTTTAAATCCTTAAGCTCATTAAAATATTAATTCTTCTTAAATAGTTTAATTTAAAAAATAATGTTAAGAAAAAATTATAAATAAGGTTACTTTAAAGTGGTATCTATCATAAGTAAATTTGTTATTATCAATATGGAATGGATTATAACTAAAAACACCTTGAATTTAATAAGTAACATGAAATTGAAATTCATTGCTGAAAATTGTTAATGATTTAATATCATATATAATAATAACTTAATAATCAATGAAGATACTTTATATTATGGGATTTCTTGTTCTAAAAAATATTTATATCATTTTCATCATGACCTTACATTAGTACATTTTAAACTATGATCTAGTATACACAAAAAACCCTTTAATAATTATATAAATATTGTTTCTCTAATAAGACCAACTGATGAATTTAGGATATCATTCATTCCAAGACCCATCCATCACTCCAGGTCTAATTCACTCCTCATATATAGAATGGTAAATTTAACTCATAAAAAATATTCCTTATGCATATATATCTTAAATAATTAATTACTATTAAATATCACGATATTCACTCTTAAATATAATTACATTCAAAGTGAATAATCATAATTAAAAAATTTATAATATTTAGGAAAAAAATAATATCCATGATATAATGAATATTTATATTTAAGGTAAGTATAATTTCAAATTAATGATGATCATATGAGTGTTACTTTTTCATGGGAATGTTAATGACGCCAAAATCAGTCAAGAGAATGTACATTACCATGTAATTAGTAGTAATATTTTTTTATATTTATATCATTATTTAGAAAAATTAAAATAAAACTGATTGGATAAATTTAAAATAATCTCTTCAAAATATTTTTTCTTTATAAAATCATTGAAATCATATATTATAAGATGATTATGTGGGTAAAAAATATTTGTGGAATATTTGGTGTTAAAAAACACCACTTTTGACTTTTTAAAATTTTATTTCAAAAATGTACCTTATAGTAAAAATGTAAATAATATTGTAAAACATAATAAAAGGTTTTTGATAACATAATATTTCTTTAATAAATAAATTTATTAAATAATATGATATTTTTAAAAATAAATTTAAAAAATATGGACATCGATGTAATATATAAAACATTACAATCATAAATTTGATTTACTTTTAAATAAATATTTCATTTCTTGATTCATGATGCAAATATATGATAAGTTAGAAGAAAATGTGAATGTCTTTAAATATCAAGAGTATAATAGAATAGATTTATTTTATAAAGGCTATAATATATGATTCCATTAATAACATTATGATAAATTCCAAAAACAAATATGTTTAACAAATTATTCCTACCTCTTTGGGGGATTTTAAATTGGAACAACATGAATAAATAATCTGGAATTGAAAATATAGTTACCATTAATAATTAAAAAATAATGTTAAATTCATTAATATGTTACTATACAAATCACATAAAATAAAATCGTATCATAATACCAAATCTTTTTATTGGTGTGGATATTGAGATGAAATCTCAACTGTCATGCTCAACCTTAGTTGAACATTATTTATTCTCAGGTATAATGGTTTTTAAAAAATAATTATTTTATACTAGAATAATATTCATATTTATAAAAACTTATATTATCCTTTAATAATATCTTATCATCCCTTCATTAATATCGTTGTATCATGTGTTAACTAGTTTGTTTTTTCATTCATGTTTTATCATATTAAAAAATGTAACTATGAATATGATATATTTTCATCATATAAATAACAATATTAGTATATAAATATAATATCTATTCATTAGATACATTTTAAAATCATTATTAACTATTTTTCTTTGAAAATGGATCACATCACATTGTGCATAGGTTGGGATGTTCATACGAATGAGAAATATTATAATTTTTTAATGGGTGAATTTTTAAGGAAGTAGATGATATAATAAAATTATAGAATCCATATTATGTCATAATTATCTTATATATTCATTATTATTATCATTAATACTATCCATGTTAGTTGGTGTCTGATAATAAATTAAATTTGTTCGTGAAGTAATAATCTATCGTTTAAATGGGAGATAGTTTTTCTTCCAATATTATAAAAAGGATATGGATAAATATTATTACAAAAGTATAATATCATCATTGTATATGGTATATACACGGGTTTTAATATTTGAAACAGTAATTTATAATTGAAGGTGGTAAAGATTGAATTTAAAATAAATAGCTTAGTAAAGATTATTATCTTATATTATAGAATAAAAGATTATTACTCTTTTTATAGACCCTATGGTTTTAATTTTGATCTATTTTATAACTTGATTTTATATAATTTATCAATTTTCAACATTTTTCATTTCTTTCATTGGACATCTCCCACAAAATAATATACATGTATCATAAATGATTTCAATAGGTAATGTCTAATGTGGGGATGTTATGATGAATTTGGAAAAATAACTCATTCTTTAATAAGTTTATTGATTTATGGTAGTTGTTATCAAAATTATGTTGGAAATAATTATCTACAAAATGAACAATATTTTCATAAAATACTTGTATGGTGTATTATTTTTCTTTCAAAAACCCTAGAATATTGGAGGAATTTTCTCACTACCATAACTAATGTTGGAGTATATAATGATGAAATAACATCATTTTTTGATTTTTATAAATAGATTATAGCAATGGATATTATGTGTCACATCATAACTCAATAATTAACCATTAATAATTATTTTTTAAATTTTATTACCAAACTACCCTCTTCACATCGTTCATGAAAATTTTCATCTCATCCAAAAATACCAAAAATATTATTTCATAGATGAAAAACGCATTTGTAATATATTTAATGAATAAATCTACATATCTGTTAATGTGGAAATTGTATATATTTCCTAAATTTATAATATTCCAAACTTTATCATAGTGAAATTATCTAATTTTAAAATGACTCATAAATAGATGATATTTTTTCTAGGCTTGGTCAATAAGATCAATTTTAAAGGGCATGTACCAAAAATTACAATAAAAAAGCATTTATAATTGTTTTATTTAATTATTTCAAACATATGTTTTTTAAATATTATTATTTTATAATCATTCCTTAAAGAATTATTCAAAAATAATAGTCTATAAAGACTCTCTAACCATTTTTAAACATTTTTTAAATTCTCTTATTCCTTTAATGTCTTATCACTATCACACAACTTTTCTTGCTTAAAACAAGGTTTTAGGTCTCTTAAAAATATCTAAAAATGGGTTATATTACCATTGAATCATAAATATTAATCACTTAATCCTTGATCTAATCCCATATATTAATATTCTTCATTCATTCATATGAAGTAGTTCTTATATAATCTTCTTCAATTGGAATTTTTTGAAAATAAATTGTTGGAATAATAGTCACGTTCATTAATTCTATACTAAATAATTTTCATATGTATAATCAAATCATAAAGACAATTTTCTTATTATTAGTATTCATGTAACACCCCAATATTCCATGGTACGCTTCTCTTTGATTAATACATTAGCGTGTGTTGTACGTAACTTCGAGTTCTAACACACACCACAACCAATCAAACTAGCCATTATGAATAGTAATACCCACTTTTTAAAATTTTAGACATCTTATCTTTTAATTTGGACTTCATATTTGGATTTATAATATCATAATTATCTTAGAATTAATTATTTGTATTATTCTAAAGACATGCAGTTTTTTGATGAATAGTGAAAAATACAAAGTTTTAATTAAAAACAACTTTTTTAGTCAAAATAATTTATAGTGCTAAATTATAAAATTGAGTGGTTTTAATGTATAATTAGATTATATTTTTACCATTTAATTTAATTTTGGTCTTTGGACAAAATTTCACAATTAAATTGGACATAAGCAATGGTCAATCTTATTATAGTTATTGTTTCTTAAAAACATGTTTTTTGTTTTGACAACGGGAATTAATTTTAATTTAGTTTCTGCCACTTATGTGTTTTGAATTTCGAAAAATGGATTCCATATTTATAATAAGGATTTCCAAATTGTGTAAATTTGTAACTTTTATTTTTATACATTTTGAATAATTACTTCGGTAAATATTTTATTTACTGTGGTTAAAGGGTAAATCCGGTAAATAAGGGTCAAAAATATTATAATAATATTACATTATACTGATATGTGTCCTAAACCTATTGGATGATACATTTCCGACCATGAGCATCTTTGGGTCGATTTTGGGACCCCATGGAGCCACTTGTAGGTGATAATGACACTTTGTATTAATTATGTTAAAGTAAATACAAAAATTACATAAGCATATATCTTTTAGAAAAAAAAAATTTACATAGAGTTATATATGTTATCCTTTAATCTATAAATATTACATAGAAAGATAATAATATTTCGTACATAATTTTATTTTATTTATAATTTTTAGACTTTTAATTATTAAATTTATTTATGACACAATAATGATGTAGTATTTTCCTTATTAATGAAAGAATCAAATAAGTGGTATCATAAATTTTAAAATAAATATAATTTCCAAGTTATGATGACATCAAAGAATTTTATAGGATACTATGACATGTTATGATATAATAAATGAATTTATTTTGAATTAATAATGATTTTAGTAATTTAAAAAAAATCAAATATTTAATAGATTCTAAATTTACATAAAAGAGTTTTTTATAACAAATATTATATTATTAATTGATATAATATTCCTAAAATCTAAGGATTGGAAAAAGGACTTATATGATTATATTAATGTCATTAATGAACCACTTGGTGTTTTCTTGGCAGTTTATAGTAATTTTATTAACCAAATAATATAAAAGTAAAAAAAGAGACATGGTAAATGTCAAACTAATTAACTAAGTGTTAAATCTAAAAGATAAGGTTTATATAGTGACCCAAACCTATCTAAAACCTATTTTTTTAGTGTAATATGACCCATACCCAACATATCATCTAAATAAATCAGTTTTGATCCATTATTAACCGAATATGAATTTATTGTAAAATAATATTTTATGTTTTTTCTACGGTGCCCCTCACCCCTCTTATAAATGGCCACTCCCCCTTCTCTCAAATTCATACCTACAAAGCCTTTTGGATTGGCCAAACCAAGCAAAAATATCCTATCAACCTCCCTTACCATAGAGGCCTTAATGTTTTTTTCAGAAAGCCTAATTAAAGAGCCCTTTTATCAAATCAAAAGGAAGATCCACAAAAAGAGGTAAATATTTCATCACCTCTTTCAAGTTTCTTTCTTCTTCCACTTCCTTTTTCTATGTTTTTTATATTATAAAATAATAAATATAGTATCTTCTAAATACTGTGATGTTATTATAAATATGGTACAACCAAATTCATTATTCTATCCATCCTTTGAATGACATGTCACCCTACGTTCGTACGTACGGCTTACCGTCTCCACATCATGGTGTAATTGTTATTCAATACATTATTAGTTGGATGGGTAAAATAATGATGTTTAATTTTAGTAAATAATAAATATAACATGAGAATTTTTCTTTATATAGTATATACCATCCAATTATATATTATTTTAATATCAAAATAATGATATTATCGCTCGTGCATACGTACGGATTACCGTCTCCATGAACGCGATGAGATTCATTCCCCATCGTATCCATTCAAGAATAATTTCCATTTTATGATTAAATGTAATATTTAAAGAGTTTATATCATTATGTATATGAATAATATACATCCCATCCATAATAAATATGACTCACAAAACAAATAATATAAAGGAAAATGAATCTGTTAACACCTGAAACAACGATAATACTAAGATATTATTAACGATGCAATTTTAAAAGATCATATATGATATCATATTAATGTATATGATTCTTATATAATTTAAAAAAATTATTTCACCTTTATACAAGAGGTTAACCTACCCTCGACCAAGAAAAATTACAATTTAAGTTATTATTTCACAATCTCTTTATTATCCGAGGTTGTTTATACGTAATTATATACTGCGACCTCATTAACATCCACATCAATGTTTCTTAAGAATTTATTTCAAAACAATCTTACTATTTTATAGACTATGGGTTAAATTCATTTATACCCTTGTTTTACTTTTTATAAGATGTTTATAAATGAATCTTTCAGTCATTTTCCAAAAAAGGTCATTTTTAACCTTTTCGACAAAATTAAGGTAAGATTGTATTTTTTAACATATACAGCGTGTGCGTCTATTTTCCACAGATAAAAAATCTTCAAATCCTCCCTTACAGTATTATAAGAATATTTTCAAATTAAATTATTTATTTTATAACTATATGACTTTTAATTGATTTCAATAAAAGAGATATTTCTATCAAATAGTTTTGAGTTCATCTATGTCAATATCTTTTGACGGATTTTAAGCTTATTTGAAGTTGATTTATTATGATACAAAACTTCCATATGGTATTGAAGGGTTTGTGATATGATTGACTATGGATGTGTTATTTTTATACCATTCATGGTTTATGGATACATATTGACATTTCATATGATAGTTTTAATACGAATGTTTATGTTATGTTTAAACATGTTCATATGAGGAATGCATTGGACTTTTTAAGTGATGGTTTGAGCCTGCAATAGCTCCTTGATGCATCAACGGGTCTAATAAGACAAAATAGTGTCTTGCAAAAAGGACTTGACCAAATCTTATTTGTAGTCTTGGAACAAGGCCTTGACTCTGTGGTTATGATGGTCTACCATTATCCATTACATCAATATGAAAATTGTTATTGATATTACATGTGATTATTCGACTAGTAGAATATCCATGTGAATAAGTAAATGGAATTATTTAATTTTTTCCATATTATACAAAAGTTCAAGTTTACATGACTTTTTTTTAGTTATATATTTCCTTAAATGCTTATACTTATTTTTAAAAGTTTCCACTATATTGTTATCCTTACTGATCATCTGAGCTCACCCCTTGCTATGTTTTATTTTTCCCAGGATGTGAAGAAGTATTTTATGACTATCTTGTAGGGATAGTCTGAGGGGATATGAATGTGTACCATGTATACTATTTTGTTATAATTATTCACTTTATCATGTAATCTAATACTTATGAATGTATATAGTGTTTCCAAGGATACTAAACGAATAGGTCTTTTGTGACTTGATCATTTGTGATCGTGCCAATGTTAAGTAATAAAGCACCGACTCTGGGTAACTGGGATCGGGGCGTTAAAATTCATGATTAATTGATTAAATAACAAGAATTATTTCCATTATATGGACATATACTTATTTAAACTATGCATGAAATTCATTCAACACCATACCTCATTGATCTTTCATTGACTATTGTTTGATAATAAAATATTTTTAAAATTCATTACAGAAATAATAAAATGATTCTCTATTAAATCTTCTATAATTAATTACTTTTTATACTGTGGAATATTTATACTGACCTACCCAATTATGAGTGAACCCTAATAATATAGCCTATTCAAAAATCATTCAATGCAACATTTAATTTTTCATCCTTGTTCAATTATATCCAGAGAAAACATTCATTTTATGAAAATATACTCGTTTTTACATTGATACAAAATGAGATTATTTTTTTCCTTTGAAATATTAATGGTAATCTTCAATTAGGATAAATAAATTAAATCACACTAGGTAGTAAATAATTTTAATTTCAAAATAATTTTAACCAATTTATCACATTTTAAATCATACACGATGAAATTAGTAAAAATGAAAAACAATGCACCACCTTCTTTTTTATATCTATAACACGAAGAGGAGTTTTGGGTAGATTTTCTGTTAGTTATAATTTCATAATTTCTTTCATGGGTTCTTTAGATAAAATATATTTATAAATTACTTTTTCAAATACGTTAATATTTTCTCGAAAAATCTTATAAGAAAATAGACACTCCATAATAAGAAATTCCTCTAAAAACATACGTTATCATAAAATAATTTATATTATTCTATAGCTTCATATTAATGACATTACTCAACTCACTGGTGATTGGTATGTTTGGATTGGTTCATTGTCTCATATTCTCCTTCCGCAAAAAAATCGACCATTATGCTGTTAATTCATGACACTAATTTTTTATATGATGGCTATAAAATCAATGTTAATATTTTATTCTCCTCTTCCCTCATTAACCAATATTGAATTGGATATTTTACAAAATAAATATTTCAATCAATAAATGATCTTACATCTGAAACTCCCATTCAGTGATAAAACACTACATTTAATCATTTTTACACATGTTTTTTATCAAAAGTACAAATATATTATAAATTATACCATGAATACAATAACCACAAGGAACCACCATTGATATAAATGATTTAATCATTAAAATATTTTTGTTTTCAAATTATTTTTGTGATATGCAACAAATATTAAAAATATGCTACAAAATCAAATTGATGTTGCATGTATCTCTCATATATCTACATTTTTTCATTATATATTTACATATCAATATAGTCAGTAATTGATAAATATGTTAGGGATAACCAACACCTCTTCTTACATCTTATAACCCTTTCTAAACAACATAATTTTACTTGAGTAAAACACTCCACATGTTCTACTATCACATTATTTCATAGACCATCAGTCTTCACATGATCATGGAATCACGATTCATTATTCCCACCATATATTTAAACTATTTTATGGTCCATGTATATAAAACATGTATTAAATATCACATTTTATCATTTGATGGTATTATTACTCGCAAAACTGTAAATGATATATCAAACTCATCCAAACTTTTTTTAATAAATATGATTTCATATTTATTTATAATATTTTAATTATTGAATAATTATTGATATTAATATATTTCCATGACCCAGTTACTCATATAAAATAGATTCATAAATAATTTCTTGAATAAATTTTCTTAAGTAGCCATTTCCCCGTTTTAATGGATATATAACTACAAATGATATATTTATCCCCATAAACATCAACTATTAAATGTTTATGGGTATCACTTACTGTATCCTCATTCACCTAGATAATTCATTCAATGTCATATTCATTATATAATACATTAAATCTAATTATGGTGTACTGGTAAGTTCTATCTAACTATAAATTACATTATAAGCATAACAATTACCAGAAATTTTTCTTTCTACAGCCTCCTCCATTTTATTTATCAACCATTTTTATATTTTTACAGACTCATTTTATAACATTATATTCCATCTTTCAATGATGGAAAATAAAGTATATTTCTTTTTCTTAATGTAACCCCGTACCTTATTTGTTTATTCAATTATTGATTCCACCGAACAACTTGACCCTACCGGGTATTGTTACTATTGCATGTCCCCTAATAATAGTACAAAACATTTATAGTCTATATTCACAAGGTTTATAACTAAAATTTTAAAAATATACATTATTATTCATTACAATGAAATAATGATCATATATTCCCTAATCCACTGGCATCATCTCAAATAGTATTCATTTTATTTTCCATAACATCAAACTTATTGTGATGATGTGACCAATCCAATAAAGTGATATTATAGAATACTTGATAGTGTTTTATTACCACCAATGACATTGAAGTATAATTTCATTAAATATCAGGTTGCATTATTTACATTGCAAAATATGATCATATCGCCAATGGGGATGTTCCTTGAACCACTACCGAATATGGTCCAAAAATTTATATCACCATTTATCTTTTTGGAAATATAATTCCATCCAAATTAAGGAATGAATCACACATTATCTAAAATGATAAAAATAAATTTTTTTGTTTTTTTTTAATACCCAGAATGTCCATGATTTTTTTTTTATTATATGGGGATTTTATGAGTCTGTGAAAATTTATGGTACATGATTCTGATGCCTGGAGTGCCCTGAATGAATTTCAGAACTTTTTATTGGGTACGTTCAGTAAAGGTATGACTGGGTTTCTGTAACATTTAAATGGGTGCTTGGAATTTAGGTCTGAGGGAACTATTGAACTCACAACACCGATATTCTCTTAAAGAGACCTTCACCTCGACCACAGTAGGTCGAGAGTGAAAGATATATTTTTTTTGTGGAAATTAAAAAAATAAAATAAAATAAACTTCTATATGATTTTTGTTCAAACCTCCCATGTGAATGTTATGGAGGTGGGGACCACTGATCCAACCCCCCCCCCACCCCAATTTTTAATTTAATGTAGGGGAACACCTGAACCATCTTAATGAGGGAGAAACCTCTCAAATCCCCATTAATTTATTCCTACCATTAAATTGATCCAATTATTTATGACAACATGGTACAATTAATTGTGACAACAATTAAATTGAATGACATAATTTAAATTATTGGTACCTCTTTTCTTTTGAGGAATGGTTGTCGAAGTGTGATGATTAGGGAGAATGATATGGAGAAATCCTACCTCTCCAATGAAGAACATTTCCTTCAAATGAAAATTTTCATCGAAGAACATTCTTTGGAATCAATAAAGGGGACGACGCATGAGCCGGCTTTGGAAGCATGATTGTGGATGCAATGAACGTTGGCGCCTTCTTCGCCTTCGCCATTTTTATCTCACAACACAACATCAAACATTCGAGGTAGGGTTTGTTGTTTTAAATACATCCCTTACCCATTCTTCATTTTCATCGTGACTACAAAGTTGTGAACCACTTTATACAGCTCTAACATGGAGGGTGCGGGCCCAACAAACATGGTATGACCTCTCCGCAATCCCTTCTGTTTTTTATGGAATCTTTGTGATGGAGGAAGATGGCTCCCGAAGGCCGGCCGCATGATGGGGGAGGTGGCGCGTTTGTGCACTGCCTGGTGAACAAGGGGCCGTAGTGGGGAAGGGAGGATGGTTGGCCATGCCGGCCGCCGGCGAAGTCAGGATGCGCGACCACACCGTGTGGAGAGCACGACCGGCCACCCAGCCGGCCACAGAGAACGTCTGCAACATGGCTGCCCTGCCGCACCGTAGCACCGTGTCGCCCCACGGGTGCCCCACCGCACCACGGGCTACCCACGCTAGGCTGCTTAGCGCGGTCCGGGCCGACCCGAACTAGACTAGGTCGGTCCGGACCCAGACCAGTTTCGACCCTATATGTTCTTTGGGACATAAATTTGGTACCAGGTGTCCATTTTATGAACCTTATGTGGTGCCACAAACCTTAAAGAAAGACGGTCTTTTTGGTATACCCCACTTGAGATTGGGATAAAGTTGGGGTACGGTCGGGTTGGATCGAGGACGAATCCAATCGAGCCCTCGGGACTAAAAGGCTAATAACATACATACCAGGTGTCTGATTGACGCACCATATGTTGCGTTGAGACCCCTATTACATTTCTTTCCATTGGGATACTTTTTCGTGGGACTTCGTGGTAGTTGGAGTATCGACCCGTAGCTTGAGGAGTATACTCTCCCTGAGATGAGCAAGCATAGTGCGGGTACCCTATAGCTGTATATGATGATGTACTATGATCCTTTGTGGGTATGACGACGTAATAACAATGTACTTGGATCCTGTGTGGGTCTCACGATGTACTGACAATGTACTAGAATTTTGTGTGGGTCTGACGGGCATCTTATGTGGGTCTGACGATGTACTAATGATGTACTAGGATCCTATGTTGGTCTGACGATGTAATGACGATGTACTAGGATCCTATGTGGGTATGAAGATGTACGGATGATGTAATTGGAACCTATGTGGGTCTGACATTGTACTGACGATGTACTAGGATCTTGTGAGGGTCTGACGATTTACTAAGATCATGTGTGGGTCAGACAATGTAGTACGATCTTATGTGGGTCAACAATTTGGGATCCTTCTTTGGTCTTCCTATTGACGGAGTAATATGATTCAGTAGTTTCATCTAGTCATATCTACTACTATACTTATGTTATACCTGGTGTGAGCTGAGTTCATACTTGTGTGGTGCATTCCATTGTTGTAATAACATCATGGTAATGCATTATGTGGTATACCAGTGCGGTACTTACCGTTGTGGTATTCTTTTCTTTTTGGAATAGTTGCGCTTTGGGATTTTGGGTTGGACCCTGTGTTTCCACTTGATTGAGGTGGGTATACATGATAAAATAGATATATGTATGGGAATATACCTAAGTAGAGTTTTTAGTTGATTTCATGCTTTGTGGTTTAACCTTTGTGGATTTTATGAGACCTTGTGGGTCTTGGGGTCCCTACTGAGTATCGTTATACTCACCCTTGCATGGGATATGCCTGCACCTTGTTGTGTTTGGTACAGAAGACGAATAGTGCTGATCGGGGCTGAGGGTACTAGGACTGGACGATGCTTAGAGGTGAACCATACAGCTTGTTGGTACATAGAGGAGATTGGAAGATGTGGAGTGATGAGGAGGTGATCTATACCTACCCTTCAGCTAGGAACCTCATAGGATGACCCATTAGTTGTCTTTCACTTTCTTAAGTTGTATTGTATTTCAGTCGTACTTGTACCTTTACTGTTGGGCTTGGATTTTGGCCCCTCTTACTTTTAGCACTATTTTTGCGATATAGTTTACCTGTGTTCGTATCTTGTTGTGTTATTGGATGAGTGTTTTTACTGGATATAAAGGAAATGTCTTCCTGGTTTTAGGGGATATGCATTTCAGTGCTAGTTTCCATCCCCTAGCCTATGGAAGGAAGGCTTGTGTTAGTCACATCACGGGCTCCGATGGACGAGTCATGGCAAATTGGTATCAGAGGAGTCAGTTCTACCGTAGAACATATGGCTCTGATCTTTCTTTTTAATGACAATAGAGTTATTTTTAGTGAGTGTGGTTATCATTTTAGTGAGTCCAGTGTTGGTGTGGCGTCCGACGTATCCATACACCAGGACTCTGACTTCTGATTTCCAACTTAGTGCATGAAAACCCTGATTGTGTGTGTGTTTTTCAGAGAGTTTTCTTTGTGATATCTTTGAGTCAGCTCACCAGATATAATTTATTGACCATGGTGCACCAATTTCATTTTTAGGATGCCTCTACACAAACAGCCAGCTAGTTTGCCATATATAGTATGCTCTGGTAGCCCACTAAACAACGAGGACTCGGTGTAGGTCCCTCTTCTATGAGAGGCACCAGTGGAGGAACCAGCGTTACCATTACCCGGTGGGCCACCAATGCCACCAGCCCAAGTAGTAGAGGGTGCATGCTACTTGAGCGCATTGAAAGAGTTCTAGCACCAGATGCCACCTAGGTTCGGGGAGAGACAGACCCCCATGAGGCTGAAGATTTGTTGGAGGCCATGGTGAGAGTCTTCCGACTGGTATGGACACCAGCTGATCTTATAGTGATTTTTGCTTCCAGTATTCTATAGGCAGCAATAGGCAGATGGTGGAGCTTGATGTTCCAGGTTCATGATGAGGTGATTCTTTTCTGGGAAGACTTCTAGAGCATGTTTTGGGCAGAGTTTGTCTGAGCGACTCTTTGTGCAGTACACACACAGGAGCTTCTTCATCTGTAGCAGGGTAGAATGATTGTGGCTCGGTACTCAGTGAGGTTCACCAACCTCTCACACTAATCCAATGATATAGAATGGGGCCTATTCTTCTAGGCTCGGACCTTCGAGTAGGGAATCAGGAAAGAGATCAAGGCATCAATGATCTCACTTAGCATTCTGAAGCAGACATGGGTGTTAGAGCGAACCCTCTTATTCAAGAGTTTTCTTGCTATGCAGTCACCTATAGTGAGACCCACCACCAGTTTTCACGTAGTAGAGTCTTATATAGCTGGAATCAAATAGATGTCATAGAGGTCCAAGAGGACCTAACCTATAGGTGGATGATCACATGACTTGGGATCGTCTGTGCGGGTTACTAGAGATAGATCCAGTCATCCGAGGAACATGTATTGTTTCACATGTGGTGGGCAGGGTCACATGGCCCGTGGCTGTCTGACCCGTTGTATTTATGATCCGTAGATGGTCAAAGGACCACCTAAGTTGAGATAGAGGTTCTTCTGAGGAGGTCCACAAGGAGTAGGCAAATGTGGTAGAGGAGATGGTCGTGTAGACGGTGGTGGGAGACGATTCGAGATGTTACCTCCACCACCACCTGGGGGTCCACCCCGACCGCAAGGAGTAGGTTGACATGGGCGTGCTCAGATCCATGAAGCTGAGGCCTATGAACATGGAACTCCAAAGATGATATGAGGTACGATCTATGTCTACTCCACCTTAGTTTTAGTTCATATAGACATAGGTTCTAGTCATTTATTTTTTTCCACTGCCCTCATTCAGAGCTCAAAGATTCCGACAAAGTTGTTGCCTTGATCCTTATGACTAGAAACACTTATGCTAGAGAATTTGATGATTACGCACCAGTTCCAATAGTGTGACCATACTCTAGGAGGCGAGAGCTTCGGCTGAGATCTCCTAGTAGAGGTTTCGAGGCCTTACGATGTCATCTTTGGTATAGATTGGGTATCTACACTCAATGCTTAGATTAAATGTATTGGGTGAAAAATGTGGTGTGTCCACACATATGGGACAAGGTTTACCTTCACCAGTGAGAAGGGAGACTTTGCAGTACAAGATATAATTACCCGGAGGAGTGTTCAGAAAATCACTATCAGTTGGCTTGCCTTACCCTCAGAGATGTTGATAAAGATAGTCCAATCTATCCTGTAGTGGTAGAGGAGTACGTGGATGACTTCCTTGATGATGTTTTGGGTCTACCTCCTCATAGAGAGTTGGACATTTACATTGAATTATACCCCTATATGACATCGATATCTACACCATTGTATCGTATGGATCCCATAGAGCCTCGTGAGATGCATGTACAGCTAGAGGACTTACAGGGGAAGAGATTCATTCAGACCAGTGTTTCTCCTTCGGCATCCCCGATTTTGTTCCCCAAGAAGGCAGATGGGAGCATGATACATGGTGTCGACTATCAACACCTAAACTAGGTGACCACGAAGAATAATTACCCACTCCCGAGGATTGACAACCTCTTTAATCCGCTGAAGGGAGCACAGTGGTTCATGAAGATAGGCCGCAGGTCATGTTATCACTAACTTAGAGTGTGACACAAGGATGTGAAAAAGACGGCATTCAGATGTCAGAATTGCCATTATGAGTTCTTGGATATGCCTTTCGGCATGAACAATTCCCCAGAACCTCTCATGGGACTCATGAACCAGATATTTCATCCATAACTTGATTGCTTTGTAGTAGTCTTCATTGATGACATTCTGATATACTCGGCTACTAAGGAGGAGCATGCATATCATGAGCATATAGTTCTAGACACACTATGAGAGCACAATATTTATGGTAAGCTCTCAAAGTACTAGTTCTGGATCTGAGAGGTTCACATTCTTGGACACGTTATCTCTGAGGCTCGAGTTCCATTGGATTCGGTGAAGATTGAGGTGGTACATGCTTGGGAGACTCCCAGGAGTGTGAAGGTGGTACAAAGTTTCATTGGTTTGGGTGGATACTACCGGAGGTTTGTGCAATATTTTTTCAGAACCTTTATCAACATTGATGAAGAAAGGGAAACCCTTTGTGTGGTTGGAGAAATGTCAGAGGTGTTTTCAAGAGCCGAGGCATAGGATGACTAGTGCCCCCACCATGAGGCTTCTACAGGAGGGTGTAGGGTGCGTAGTCTACTGTGATGCATCAAGTACTGGGCTCAGATGTGTCCTAATGAAGGAGTGAGAACTGATCGCATATGGTTCTCAATAGCTGAGACAACAAGCACAGAACTATGCTACCAATGACTTGGAGTTAGCATCAGTGGTCTTCGCCTTGAAGATGTGGATACATTAATTAATGGGTGATCATTTTACTGTCTACTTAGATCACAAGAGTCTCAGGTATATATTCTCATAGAAGAACCTCAACCTAAGACAACGACATTGTCTTGAGTTCCTACTGGACTAAAACTTAGAGATATTCTATACTCCTGGGAAGGCGAACATTGTAGAAGATGAACTAAGTAGGAGATCAGGTATATAGCTACTAGCTGAGGTGACAGAGCAGCTGGCCACATTGTATATATTTTTTGTGGATCGAAATGGAGCAGCATTTCTTCAGTCTCTTAGAGTCACTCCACCACTTTTTCAGAAATTCAGGAAGGTGCAGCATGGGGAAACTGACTGTGAGTCTCTATGTGCTCAGATATCCATAGGACATGCACATGATGGAATTTTTGAAAGTGGGGAGCATGTTATTATCTTCAGGGGACGTACCATGGTACCATTTTCACTTCAGGAGGAACTGATGAGGGAGTTCCACACATCCCCTCTAGAGGTGAATCCAAAAGTAGAGAAGATGTACCAGGATCTCCGACGATAGAACTGGCGGCTAGGAATAAAGAAAGAAGTAGCATAGTTTGTCTTTCGGTGCCTTACTTGTTATAAAGTGTAGTTGGAGCATCTGGTATTAGCAGGTTTGGTTTGACCTATAGAGGTCCCAGGATGGATGTGGGATGTGTTATCCATGGTCTTCATGATGGGACATCCACGTACATCCAGGGGTCTTGATTCTATCTGGGTGATCGTTGACCAACTCACGATGTCGGCCCACTTCCTTTCGATCAGAGATTAGGGTTCAGTAAAGAGCATCAGATGCCTCTATGTACAAGAGATTGTGTGGCTACATAGGGTACCCTCTATGATTATCTCTGATCGTGATACACGTTTTACTTCCTGTCTATGGAAGGGGTTGCAAGATGCTTTTGGGACACATATTCATTTGAGAACTGCCTTCCATCCTCATACAGATGGCCAGACTGAGCGGACCATTCAGACCCTTGAGGACATGTTGTGTGCTTTCTTCCTTGACTTCAGTCGCAGCTGGGAGGGTCACCTGCCTTTGGTGGAGTTTTCATACAATAATAGTTATCACTCAACCATTAGGATTTCACCTTTTGAGACACTGTATGGGTGACCTTGCAGATCACCTTGGTGCTAGATTGACCTAGGGGAGTCAACACTCATGGGACCAGAGATGGTATGTGCTACGATAGAGAAAGTGTAGATCATCCAGGAGCGGATGATGATTGCACTGAGTAGGTAGAAGTCCTATGCCTATATGATACAAATACCTCTAGAGTTCAAGGATGGAAACCATGTCTTTCTATGGGTCTCACCTCGATGAGTTTTGTAGAGATCTGTCTAGGACGTCAAGTTATCATTAAGTTTCATTGGACCCATCCTGTTCCTCAACAGAGTTGGCGAGGTGACTTACCGCCTAGCACTTCCCCCTCAGTTTCACCGAATGCACGACATCTTCCATATATCCCTTCTGAAGAGATATGTGCATGACCCTTATCACATCATCAACCATGGCGAGATGGACGTCGATGATGGGGTGACATTTACAGAGGTTCCAGTGGAAATTGAGGATCGACAAGAGGGTGTCCTTCGTTGGTGGTTGATACCTCTGTTATACGCTTGCTGGAAACATGGTAACCTTCAGCAGTGCAAATGTGAGTAGGAGGCTCATATTCATGCTCAGTACCCCCACTTGTTTTTCTAGTTTTGTGATATGGATTTCTGGGACAAAAATCCCTTGGGTGGGGAGAATGTAAAGACCCAGAATTTCCATGTAACTGTTTTTAATTATATAGGAATTATACGAGTCTGCGAAAATTTACAGGAGGTGATTATGAGCCCTGGTGTGCCCGAAATGAATTTATGAACTTTTTTTCAGGTATGTTTAGTAAACATACGAGCAGGTTTTTGTAACATTTAAATTGTTTCTTGAAATTAAAATATGATGGTACCATTGAATTTGCAGTGCCAGTATTTGCTTAAGGAAACCTTCACCTCGACTGGAATAAGTAGAGGGTGAAAGATATATTTTTTTTATTGGAAATTAATAAAATAAAGTAAAATAAACTTCTGTTTTATTTTTTTTGAAACTGCCCAAGTAATGTTATGGATGTGGGGACCACCGAACCTAAAACCACCAATTTTGAATTTAATGGCGAGGACCACCCAAACCCTCTTAATGGGGGAGAAACCTCTCAACTCCCCATTAATTAATTCCTCCCAATAAATTGATCTAATTAATTATGCCAATGTGGTACAATTAATTATGCCAAGAGTTAATTATCCCATCAATTAAATTGATAGACTTAATTTAAATAATTGGAACCTCTTTTCTTTTGAGGATTGGTTGGTGAAGTGTGGATAATTGGGAGAAAGATGTGGAGATATCCTATCTCTCCAAAGAATAACATTTCCCCCCAAATGAAGAACTCCATCGAAGAACATTATTCAGAATCAAGAAAGATGAAGACGCACAAGCCGACTTCAGAAGTGTGATTGCAGCAGCAACGAACAGAGGCACCTTCTTCAACTTCACTGTTTTTATCTCGTAACACAACAAAAAAACTTTGAGGTAGGGTTTGATGTTTTTAATACCTCCCTTGACCATTTTTTTATTTTCTTTGTGATTTAAAAGTTGTGAACCGCTTTCTACCACTCTAACACGGAGGGTTCGGGCCGAATGAACATGGACCAACCTCTATACAATCCCTTGTGGTTTTTAATGTAATATTTGCAATGAATGAAGACAACAATTAAAGTCCGACTGCACTATTGGGATGGCGGTGAGCTTCTGTGCTGCCTGAAAAAAAGGGTTTGTGGATTGTGTCGGATTGATGAATGGAGGATGGCCTGTCGAGAAGGCCATCAGCGAAGGGGCGACGCACGACTACGCCGTTCGGAGAGCACGACTGGCCACCCTGCCAGTCGCGGATGACCACCACACCGCGGACGCACCCCCACACCATGGTCCACTGGGCTGAGCCAGACCCAGCGGCCCGAGATGCTCGAACTAGATAGGATTGGTCCGACTGGGTCAGACCGGACCCAGACCAGTTTTGACCTTATACATTCTCTTGGACGTAACATTGGAACATAACATCCATTTAACGAACCATTTGCGGCACCAGAAACCTTATGGAGATATGGTCCTTTTGGTATACCCCACTTGATATTTGGATAAGGTTGGGGTACGATCGGGTTGGACCGAGCACGAATCCGTCCGGGCCCTCTGGATGAAAAGGCTAATAACATACATATCGGGAGTCCGATTGACGCAACTTCTATTGCGTTGAGACCCCTATGAGGTGGCAGTAAATTAGGATACTTCTTCATGGGACTTCATGGATGTCAGAGTATCGACCTGTATCTTGATTAACAGAGTCTCTCAAAGATGAGCAAGAATAGTAGGGGTACCCTATAGCTGGTTGTGACGATGTACTAGGATCTTGTGTGGGTATGACGATGTACAAACTATGTTCTAGGATCGTGTGTGGGTATGACGATGTAATGATGATGTACTAGGATCCTATGTCATTTTGGAGATGTACTGACAGTGTACTGGGATCCTGTGTGGGTCAGAAGATGTACTGACGATGTGCTAGGATCTTGTGTCGGTCTGACAATGTACTGACGATGTACTAGGATCTTATGTGGGTATGACGATGTACTGACGATGTACTAGGATCCTGTGAGGGTCTAACAATGTACTAACGACTTACTAGGATATTGTGTGGGTCTGATGATGTACTGATGATGTACTAGGATCCTGTGTGGGTCTGACGATGTATTGACGATGTACTAGAATCATGTGTGGGTCTGATGATCTACTAGGATCCTATGTGGGTCAGCAATTTGGGAACCTTCGTGGGTCTGTCTCTTAACAGAGTAAGATGATTCAATAGTTACATATAGTCATCTCTACTACTGTACCTATGTAATACCTGGTGTGATATGAGTATGTACCTTTGTGGTACTTTCCTCTGTGGTAATACCATGGTGGTATTCTTCTGTGTGGCGTGCTTGTGTGGTACTTACCATTGTGGTATTCCTTCCTTTGTGGAATAGTTGAGCTTTGGTATTTTGGGTTAGACCCTCTGTTTCGTTATGATTGAGATGGGTATACTTGATAACTTAGTTATATGTATGGGCATATACCTAAGTAGGGTTTTCAGTGGATTACAAGTTATTGGTTTATCTTTTGTAGATTTTGTGAGACCTTGAGGGTCTCGGGGCCCCTGCTGAGTATCGTTATACTCATCCCCTCACAGGCTAGGCCTGCAACATGTTGTGTTTGGTGAAGATGATGGATATAATTGATCTAGGCTGAGGGTATGAGGATGGGACGATACACGGAGGTGGACCATACAGTATGTTGGTACACAAAGGAGACGGGCGAACATGGAGTGCTTAGGAGGTTATTTGTACCTACCCATCAGGTAGGAACCTCGGAGGACGACCCAGTAGTAGTATTTCTCTTTATTTAGTTGTATTGTATATAATTTATACTTGTACCTTTACTATTGGTCTTTGATGAAGCTAATATTTTCACATATTTTATACTGTAATTTAATGTTTATAAACCCACAATAGTGTTATTTAATGGGCAATTGTTACATATTTAGGTTTTGGTGTTATTTTGAACCTAAATGCAAAAATGGCCTAATTCTGGATTTTTAACAGATTTTTATCACAGGGGTATTTTGGTCATTTCTTATAAAATATATTTCCAAATTTTTGGATTCGAATTTAGTTGGAACCCTTATTTTATTTTCTTCAACTTTGTCTTCAGGACCAGGGGTTGAATCGATATTAATGGTGCCCAAAAAAATCAATGAAGTTGACAATTGTTTCCAGGCGGACTGCATTGACGCCACCATATTAATGGAAGTAAATTTCGGCCTAAACTACTCCAAATGATGCTATTCTACCTGGATATGACAGAGGACACCAAGGCGCGTCTCCTCAATAAATTTCAAGCCGTTTGGAATCCTTTATGATGACCGTTTAGTGGTAGAAAGTTGAAGGAATCTTCCAGGAAGCTTCATCCAGAGAAATCTATTTTTAATAGAAAACCCATAAATCCTTTCATACGCGTACAATTAATCTGAAATTTTGAGGGTGTACGGATAGGACATTGATGAACAATATTGATGAAGAGTTCAACGTGTGAATCGGCAATTTAATGGGTCTAAAACGCGACAACGCTGTGAAGATAAAATCTGCCTATAAAAGGAGGGGAGCTCCTACCTCTCAAGATATTCCATTCTTCAACACACCATCCGTCACAAAGGGGTTTGTCTTGAGAGAGCAATATTATAGGAGTATTACATGATGTAATCAAGCCATGAAGGGCTAAATCCAAGTGGTGGTGGGAAACGGAGATCCGAAGACATTTCCCTTTTTGAGTTTGTGCTTTCATTGTAAAATATTTTCTTTTAAACTATCCTGGAACTTGTTTACATGAATGAATGAGGTCTTGTTCTCTCGTGCTTTCAATTTCATATAAATTATTCTAGATTTCGTATATTCTAATGAATTTAATGTTGTTTTACTCATGGTTTAAATTTCTTTGGCGAGGTCTCGCTTTTGAGCACGATGAGTTCATCCTGTTTTGGTTACTCGGAGGTCTTCAGGTAATCAGAACACTTTCATTAGAAGATCGGCACCCATGTATGAGGTTTCAATATGGTATCTAGATTATTTAGGTGTATACCTTGAGGTATTAAGGTATACATTGGATAATTTAATGAAAATATATTCGTAAACAATGATAAAGGGAGTGTCCAACGATCAACGTTTGTCCACCGCTGCTACCTTTAACTTGTTCTTTCCAGTTCGATTTTCTTTGGTATTTTAATTGATAATGTAGATTTAATA
Organism: Viscum album; assembly: GCA_963277665.1. Taxonomy (NCBI): domain Eukaryota; kingdom Viridiplantae; phylum Streptophyta; class Magnoliopsida; order Santalales; family Viscaceae; genus Viscum; species Viscum album. The sequence continues at coordinate 428,045,360 of OY728134.1, forward strand.
TTTCATTTTGATTTAATTATCATAATCAAGATCCCCATATTTATTATATATGTTAGTTTTATATTAGTTAAATTAAAAAGTGACAATTGAAAATATAGTGCGTATAAGCGGCCTCCTTGTGATCGACCCTAGGTTGTGCCACTATGGTATACTCTTAGGAAAATAAGAATTTAATTGAGTAGGGTAAAGCGACTGAAATCCCCAAAAATAAATTTGGCGCCGTTGCCGGGGAGGCCAAGTGCTTACACACACTATTTTTCAAAGAAACAAAAAAAAAGAGCCTTGTTGCATATCATTCATTTCATCAGCCAATATGGATTTTTATGGAAATTATTATAATTATTGGCATGTGGATAACTTTTCTGATGAGCCAAGTAGGGAAGATACATTGAGTATTAAAATTCTTGAAAATTCCAAACAATTGAAAGAAAATTCCTTTATAATTCAAGAGAATTGCAGAAATATGGAAAAAGCAAGCAAGATGATATCATCGTTGGCCGCCCAAGTTGAAGATGTTAAAGTCTTATGGATGGAACGACAAAAAATAAAATTTGAGGAGAATGAAATACTTGATCCACATACATTTAATGAAGATATTGATGAGGTTGAAGAAAATCTTAAGGACCCACTTCCCTCTCCAACAAATGAGTTCCCAGCTACCTTTCTTGAGGAAAAGGGTTCTAAAGCTGAAATTTCTGAGGGAGTTTTAAATTCTGAGCATTCATTTCATTCAAATTTCATTAATTTTGAACTTAAATATAATATCCCTTATTCTGAATTTGTAGATTCAGCATCACTACTGGAGGATCTGGATGAAGAAGAAGAAGAAGGTCCTCTTGTTGAGGAGAGAATGGAGGTGCCTGTTGAGTTATGCATTGGTGCATTTGAGGATGATGGAAAAAAAGAAGAAATAATTGAAGAACCAATTTACGAACATGAACCAGAAGAGAATCCACTTCCTATTCTTCTATTTTCAACACTGGTGGACACCACTCCTCCAGATTACAAAAACAGGGAGCACCCCTACATCCTTTTCCCTCGCCCTCTTAATCTCAAATTCTATTTTACATCTCTTCTAGGGGTTGGGGATATTTTTATTTTCTTTGGGGGTTCTCACTTTTGGCATCCACATATGGATATCGGGAGAAATAATTTGTGGTGGTTTCTAAGCAAGAAACCCCATCCACCTTCGGATTGGGGTTAACATGCTGCAACTGCCTGACTAGGGGCAGTAAAAACCTAGCACCCGCTTGGGGGTCAAACCAAGCATTATCCCTTCCCTTTCACCTTTTTTTTCTAATTCAATTTTTTTTATTTATTGCTTTATAGGAAGAAGTGGTGCCAACTAGGAGCTTAACTCAATGGTACTGCTAGAAAAATAAAGTCAGGTTGTATCTTTCCTTATATTTAGTTTTTTTTCTCTTCCCTTATTAATATTTTATCTAGAAAAAAATGAAGGGTACTGAAATTTAATTGTGGGGGGAGTGTCGACCTGCTTATTTTTTTGTGTGCTTTAATTTTTTTTCATTTTTTAGGAACCTTGAGCTTTAATGATAATTCTAATCACATTTCACACAATAATTTATTTTGATAAAATTGAAATGATTTTTGAAAAAAAAGGATCTTAAATGATTGTTGATGTGAATTTTTTTTCCTTAAATTGGATTTTCAATGATTTTTATGAGTTTAACTGATTTTTGAAATCCATGGACCTGAAACACTGACTCAAAATATTTTACTCGTCCTGTGAGGTATTCTAAAACACTTTTATATATTCTTTCTAATGCCCACACTTTCTTGAGGGAAACCTGGATTTTTTGTGAGAACCAGAATTTGTGATTTTTCTCTTTGGAAGCTTTGGATTTCATTGAATGTTTTTAATATGATTGAGGCACTACTTTGGCTAGCCACATATTATCCTGAGACTTACCTTTACATTTATCCTTCGTTATCCCTTAGATGCCATGAATTTCCTTATAGGTTTAAACCACAATACAAGCTAATTTATCCTTACCTACCCATTCTCTTGGTATTGTTGCATGGATATTTCAAGTTTGAGTGTGGGGGAAGGGCCATTCGTGTTCGTTCATTGGGATTTGTTTTATTGATGGGTATTGTGTGGTATGCATCAACATTTTGGGCAATGAAATAATTGGGAATGAGTCATAATCTTATTATGCTTCATTTTGTTTCATTCAGTTATCCTTCAAAAAAAATTGAAAATAAAGCTGTGTCTTTCTGGAGCTTAAAAAAATATATATAAAAAAGGAAAATAAAGTTGTGCCTTTCTGGAGATTTAAAAAAAAATGGGGAGAACTTGGATGATTTAATACCTTGAAATCATTGATTGGCTCATGTACCATTTAAAATAAATTGGGGTGGTGTTTTGTTTCACATTCTCAAGGTGGATTGAGTGAGTAAATTTCTGGGTTTTCACATGATTATTCATGCATTGTACCTTAGAGTCAAACCTTCTCTTTCTAGCCTTGATCTTTTAAATCATTTAACCACCAACCTAAAGCCATAGAGTCATTTGAACCGTTGATGAAAACCCTCATGATTGAATTCATTTTTATGTTTCACGCTGTGGAGAAATGAGAATTGTCACAAGCCTATGGTGATACATGAAATTTTCAAGTATGAGCATAACTACAGAATTTATTTCTCTTGAGTGAAGAGTGACATAAAATTCAATGCGAGGTAGGTTGTGATTGATCCGTGGATGGATTTATGAGGTTGAACAAATTTAAATTTTTGGAATGAAAATAAAAGGAAATTGTTTTTCATATAAGAGACATGATGAAATTTGGTTTTTAATAAGATCATGGATGTTTTCTCATTTTTGATTATTGTGTGAATTTTGATTTGAATATATGATAATTGCTCAGGAGTGCAATGCTTAAGTGTGGGGGATTGATGAAGCTAATATTTTCACATATTTTATACTGTAATTTAATGTTTATAAACCCACAATAGTGTTATTTAATGGGCAATTGTTACATATTTAGGTTTTGGTGTTATTTTGAACCTAAATGCAAAAATGGCCTAATTCTGGATTTTTAACAGATTTTTATCACAGGGGTATTTTGGTCATTTCTTATAAAATATATTTACAAATTTTTGGATTCAAATTTTGTTGGAACCCTTATTTTATTTTCTTCAACTTTGTCTTCAGGACCAGGGGTTGAATCGATATTAATGGTGCCCAAAAAAATCAATGAAGTTGACAATTTTTTCCAGGGGGACTGCATTGACGCCACCATATTAATGGAAGTAAATTTCGGCCTAAACAACTCCAAATGATGCGATTCTACCTAGATATGACAGAGGACACCAAGGCGCGTCTCCTCAATAAATTTCAAGCCGTTTGGAATCCTTTATGATGACCGTTTAGTGGTAGAAAGTTGAAGGAATCTTCCAGGAAGCTTGATCCAGAGAAATCTATTTTTAATAGAAAACCCATAAATCCTTCAATACGAGTCCAATTAATCTGAAATGTTGAGGGTGGACGGATAAGACATTTATGAACAATATTGATGAAGAGGTCAACGCGTGAATCGGCAATTTAATGGGTCTAAAACGCAACAACTTTGTGAAGATAAAATCTGCCTATAAAAGGAGGGGAGCTCCTACCTCTCAAGATATTCCATTCTTCACCACACCATCCGTCACAAAGGGGTTTGTCTTGAGAGAGCAATAGTATAGGAGTATTCCATGATGTAATCAAGCCATGAAGGGCTAAATCCAAGTGGTGGTGGGAAACGGAGATCCGAAGACATTTCCCTTTTTGAGTTTGTGCTTTCATTGTAAAATATTTTCTTTTAAACTATCCTGGAACTTGTTTACATGAATGAATGAGGTCTTGTTCTCTCGTGATTTCAATTTCATATAAATTATTCTAGATTTATTATATTCTAATGAATTTAAAGTTGTTTTATTCATGGTTTAAATTTCTTTGGCGAGGTCTCGCTTTTGAGCACGATGAGTTCATCCTGTTTTGGTTACTCGGAGGTCTTCAGGTAATCAGAACACTTTCATTAGAAGATCGGCACCCATGTATGAGGTTTCAATATGGTATCTAGATTATTTAGGTGTATACCTTGAGGTATTAAGGTATACATTGGATAATTTAATGAAAATATATTCGTAAACAATGATAAAGGGAGTGTCCAACGATCAACGTTTGTCCACCGCTGCTACCTTTAACTTGTTCTTTCCAGTTCGATTTTCTTTGGTATTTTAATTGATAATGTAGATTTAATATTTCATTTTGATTTAATTATCATAATCAAGATCCCCATATATATTATATATGTTAGTTTTATATTAGTTAAATTAAAAAGTGACAATTGAAAATATAGTGCGTATAAGCGGCCTCCTTGTGATCGACCCTAGGTTGTGCCACTATGGTACACTCTTAGGAAAATAAGAATTTAATTGAGTAGGGTAAAGCGACTGAAATCCCCAAAAATCAGTCTTGTATTCCAGACCCTCTTACTTTCAGCACTCTTTTTTCTATACAGTTTTCAAGTATTCGTATCATGATGTGTGCTTGGTTGACTGTGTTTATATGATATAAAAGTAATGTCTTCCTGCTTTTAGGGGATATGCCTTTTGGTGCTAGTCGCCAGCTCTGGGACTATGGGACATGGTCATTGGGTAGTCATAGCATGGGCCCCAAGGGACGGGTTGTGATAAGTTTTTACCAATAAATCACCCTTTCAAATTATTTTTAAGGGTTACTCATAGATAATGGGATTCATTATAATATAACCTAAAACATATTAGAACAATTAGACCATATATGTTGTTTAATGAAATGAATTACCTAGGTCTAAAAAACATGACTCTATAGGGATTACAATTCCCAGTTGTTAAACATTAACAATTAATTTAGCTGTTATTTTTTTCATTGGTTTCGGAATAATTTCATTTTTATATACACCTTCACAAGGATTCCATTCATCCCATAATGCTACCAAATTTGACTACTCTCATTTTTTATACTTCCTTCAAAATTATGACAAAAAAATATGACTATATCACTATAGATATCTAACTCTACTTTCTTTATGTAGAGCATAACTTGAGAGTCTTCATGTACCTATTTTCTATATGTACCAACTAATATATGGATCCCACATGTCATTCAACAAAAAAGCATATTATTTAATAAACCACATAATTTTTTATACCATCTTCTCAGTTATTATAATATAATGAAAATAGTACTTTTTCACATAAAATATCATCTAGTAAAATATAAATTGATGTTTACTTAGATGAAATGGTGTTTAATTTGATTATATGATGAGTTAATGTATTATTTTTTATCCTATTTTGTTTGAATAAGTATTAGATAATGAAAATATTATCTGAAATAAATGGATTCACATATACATTTTTGTGTTTTTTTATAACCCCATACAATACATCAATATGAAAAAGGTTATTGATATTACATGTGATTATTTGACTAGTAGAATATCCATGTGAATAAGTAAATGTAATTATTTCATTTTTTCCATATTATACAAAAGTTCACGTTTACATGAATTTTTTTTAGTTATATATTTCCTTAAATGCTTATACTTATTTTTAAATGTTTCCACTATATTGTTATCCTTACTGATCATCTGAGCTCACCCCTTGCTATGTTTTATTTTTCCCAGGATGTGAAGAAGTATTTTATGACTATCTATTAGGGATAGTCTGAGGGGATATGAATGTGTACCATGTATACTATTTTGTTATAATTATTCACTTTATCATGTAATCTAATACTTATGAATGTATCTAGTGTTTCCAAGGATACTAAACGAATAGGTCTTTCGTGACTTGATCATTTGTGATCGTGCCAATGTTATGTAATAAAGCACCGACTCTGGGTAACTGGGGTCGGGTCGTTAAAATTCATGATTAATTGATTAAATAACAAGAATTATTTCCATTATATGGAAATATACTTATTTAAACTATGCATGAAATTCATTCAACACCATACCTCATTGATCTTTCATTGACTATTGTCTGATAATCCAATATTTTTAAAATTCATTACAGAAATAATAATACGATTCTCTATTAAATCTTCTATAATAAATTACTTTTTATACTATGGAATATTTATACTGACCTACCCAATTATGATTGAACCCTAAAAATATAGCATATTCAAAAATCATTCAATGCAACATTTAATTTTTCATCCTTGTTCAATTATATCCAGAGAAAAAATTCATTTTATGAAAATATACTCGTTTTTACATTGATACAAAATGAGAATATTATTTTCCTTTGAAAAATTAATGGTAATCTTTAATTAGGATAAATAAATTAAATCACACTAGGTAGTCAAGAATTTTATTTTCAAAATAATTTTAACCAATTTATCACATTTTAAATCATACACGTTGAAATTAGTAAAAATGAAAAAAATGCACCACTTTCTTTTTTATATCTATAACACGAAGAGGAGTTTTGGGTAGATTTTCTGCTAGTTATAATGTCATAATTTCTTTCATGGGTTCTTTAGATAAAATATATTTATAAATTAATTTTTCAAATACGTTAATATTTTCTCGAAAAATCCAATAAGAAAATAGACACTCAATAATATGAAATTCCTCTAAAAAAATAAGTTATCATAAAATAATTTATATTATTCTATAGCTTCATATTAGGGACATCAATCAACTCAGTGGTGATTGGTATGTCTGGATTGGTTCATTGTCTCATATTCTCCTTCTGCAAAAAAATCGACCATTATGGTGTTAGTTCATGACACTAATTTTTTATAAGATGGTTATAAAATCAGTGTTAATATTATATTCTCCTCTTCCCTCATTAACCAATATTGAATTGGATATTTTACAAAATAAATATTTCAATCAATACATGATCATACATCTGAATCTCCCATTCTGTGATAAAACACTACATTTAATCATTTTTACACATGTTTTTTATCACAAGTACAAATAGATTATAAATTATACCATGAATACAATAACCACAAGGAACCACCATTGATATAAATGATTTAATCATTAAAATATTTTTGTTTTCAAATTATTTTTGTGATATGCAACAAATATTACAAATATGATACAAGATCAAATTGATGTTGCAAGTATCTCTCATATATCTATATTTTTTCATTATATATTTACATATCAATATAGTCAGTAATTGATAAATATGTTAGGGATAACCAACACCTCTTCTTACATCTTATAACCCTTTCTAAACAACATAATTTTACTTGAGTAAAAGACTCCACATGTTCTATTATCACATTATTTCATAGACCATCAGTCGTCACATGATCATGGAATCACAATTCATTATTCCCACCATATATTTAAACTATTTTATGGTCCATGTATATAAAACCTGTATTAAATATCACATTTTATCATTTGATGGTATTCTTATTCGCAAAACTATAAATGACATATCAAACTCATCCACACTTTTTTTAATAAATATGATTTCATATTTATTTATAATATTTTAATTATTGAATAATTATTGATATTTATATATTTCCATGACCCAGTTACACATATAAAATAGATTCATAAATAATTTCTTGAATAAATTTTCATAAGTAGTCATTTCCCCGTTTTAATGGATATATAACTACAAATGATATATTTATCCCCATAAACATCAACTATTAAATGTTTATGGGTAACAGTTAGTGTATCCTCATTCACCTAGTTAATTCATTCAATGTCATATTCATTATATAATACATTATATCTAATTATGGTGTACTGGTAAGTTCTATCTACCTATAAATAACATTATAAGCATAACAATTACCAGAAATGTTTCTTTCTACAGTCTCCTCCATTTTATTTATCAACCATTTTTATATTTTTACAGACTCATTTTATAACATTATATTCCATATTTCAATGATGGAAAATAAAGTATATTTCTTTTTCTTAATGTAACCCCGTACCTTATTTGTTTATTCAATTATTGATGCCACCGAACAAATTGACCCTATTGGGTGGTGTTACTATTTCATGTCCCCTAACAATAGTACAAAACATTTATAGTCTATATTCACAAGGTTTATAACTAAAATTTTAAAAATATACATTATTATTCATTACAATGAAATAATGATCATATATTCCCTAATCCACTAGAATCATCTCAAATAGTATTCATTTTATTTTTCATAACATCATACTTATTGTGATGATGTGACCAATCCAATAAAGTGATATTAAGAATACTTGATAGTGTTTTATTAACACCAATGACATTGAAATATAATTTCATTAAATATCAGGTTCCATTATTTACTTTTCAAACTATGATCATATCGCCAATGGGGATTTTCCTTGAACCACTACTGAATATGGTCGTAAAATTTATATCATCATTTATCTTTTTGGAAATATAATTCCATCCAAATTAAGGAATGAATCACACATTATCTAAAATGATAAAAATAAATTTTTTTGTTTTTTTAAATACCCAGAATTTCCATGAATTTTTTTTTATTATATGGGGATTTTTTGAGTCTGTGAAAATTTATGGTACATGATTCTGATGCCTGGATTTCCCTGAATGAATTTCAGAACTTTTTATTGGGTAAGTTCAGTAAACGTACGACTGAGTTTCTGTAACATTTAAATGGGTGCTTGGAATTTAGGTCTGAGGGCACTGTTGAACTCACATCGCCGATATTCTCTTAAAGAGACCTTCACCTCAACCACAGTAGGTCGAGAGTGAAAGATATATTTTTTTTGTGGAAATTAAAAAAATAAAATAAAATAAACTTCTATTTCATTTTTGTTCAAACCCCCCATGTGAATGTTATGGAGGTGGGGACCACTGGGCCAACCCCCCCCCCCCCCAATTTTTAATTTAATGTAGGGGAACACATGAACCATCTTAATGAGGGAGAAACCTCTCAAATCCACATTAATTTATTCCTACCATTAAATTGATCCAATTATTTATGACAACATGGTACAATTAATTGTGACAACAATTAAATTGAATGACTTAATTTAAATTATTGGGACCTCTTTTCTTTTGAGGATTGGTTGTCAAAGTGTGATGATTAGGGAGAAAGATATGGAGAAATCTTACCTCTCCAGTGAAGAACTTTTCCTTCAAATGAAAATTTTCATCGAAGAACATTCTTTGGAATCAATAAAGGGGACGACGCACGAGCCGACTTTGGAAGCATGATTGTGGAAGCAATGAACGTTGGAACCTTCTTCGCCTTCACCATTTTTATCTCACAACACAACATCAAACATTCGAGGTAGGGTTTGATGTTTTAAAAACATCCCTTACCCGTTCTTCATTTTCATCGTGATTACAAAGTTGTGAACCACTTTATACAGCTCTAACATGGAGGGTGCGGGCCCAACAAACATGGCCTGACCTCTCCACAATCCCTTCTTTTTTTATGGAATCTTTGTGATGGAGGAAGATGGCTCCCGGAGGTCGGCCGCATGACGGGGGAGGCGGCGCATTTGTGCACTGCCTGGTGAACAAGGGGACGTAGTGGGAAGGGAGGATGGTTGTCCCTGCTGGCCGCCGAAGAAGGCTGGATGCGCGACCACACCGTGTGGAGAGCACAACCGGCCCCCCAGCCGGCCACAGATAACGTTCGCAACATGGCCGCCCTGCCGCACCGTAGCACCGTGTCACCCCATGGGTGCCCCACCGCACCACGTGCTACCCACGCTAGGCTGCTTAGCGCGGTCTGGGCCGACCCGAACTAGACCAGGTCGGTCCGGACCGAGACCAGTTTCGACCCTATATGTTCTTTGGGCCATAAATTTGGTACCAGGTGTCCATTTGATGAACCTTCTGTGGTTCCACAAACCTTAAAGAAAGACGGTCTTTTTGGTATACCCCACTTGAGATTGGGATAATGTTGGGGTACAGTCGGGTTGGATCGAGGACGAATCCAATCGAGCCCTCGGTACTAAAAGGATAATAACATACATACCAGGTCTCTGATTGACGCACCATATGTTGCGTTGAGACCCCTATTAAATTTCGTTCTATTAGGATACTTCTTCGTGGGACTTCGTGGTAGTTGGAGTATCGACCCGTAGCTTGAGGAGTATACTCTCCCTGGGACGAGCAAGCCTAGTGTGGGTACCATATAGCTGGCTATGATGATGTACTATGATCCATTGTGGGTATGACGAAGTTCTAACCATGTACTAGGATCCTGTGTGGGTCTCACGATGTACTAACAATGTACTAAAATCCTGTTTGGGTCTGACGGGCATCTTATGTGGGTCTGACGATATACTAATGATGTACTAGGATCCTATGTTGGTCTGACGATGTACTGACGATGTAATAGGATCCTATGTGGGTATGAAGATATACGGATGATGTACTTGGAACCTGTGTGGGTCTGACGTTGTACTGACGATGTACTAGGATCTTGTGAGGGTCTGACGATGTACTAGGATCATGTGTGGGTCAGACAATGTAGTACGATCTTATGTGGGTCAGCAATTTGGGAACCTTATTTGTTCTTCCTCTTAACAGAGTAATTTGATTCAGTAGTTTCATCTAGTCATCTTTATTACTATACTTATGTTATACCTGGTGTGAGCTGAGTTCATACTTGTGTGGTACGTTCTTTTGTTGTAATAACATCATGGTAATGCCTTATGTGGTATACCAGTGTGGTACTTACCGTTGTGGTATTCATTTTTTTTTGGAATAGTTGCGCTTTGGGATTTTGTGGTGGACCCTGTGTTTCCACATGATTGAGGTGGGTATACATGATAAAATAGATATATTTATGGGCATATACCTAAGTAGAGTTGTCAGTTGATTTCATTCTTTGTGGTTTAGCCTTTGTGGATTTTATGAGACCTTGTGGGTATTGGGGTCCCTACTGAGTATCGTTACACACACCCTTTCATGGGATATGCCTGCACCTTGTTGTGTTTGGTACAGACGGCGGATAGTGCTGATAGGGGCTGAGGGTATTAGGACTGGACAGTGCTTAGAGGTGAACCATGCAGCTTGTTGGTACATAGAGGAGATGGGAAGATGTGGAGTGATGAGGAGGTGATCTATACCTACCCTTCAGCTAGGAACATCATAGGATGACCCATTAGTTGTCTTTCACTTTCTTCAGTTGTATTGTATTTCAGTCGTACTTGTACCTTAACTGTTGGGCTTGGATTTTGGCCCCTCTTACTTTCAACACCATTTTTGCGATATAGTTTACATGTGTTCGTATCTTGTTGTGTTCTTGGTTGAGTGTGTTTACTGGATATAAAGGAAATGTCTTCCTGGTTTTAGGGGATATTCATTTCAGTGCTAGTTTCCATCCCCTGGCCTATGGAAGGCAGGCTTGCGTTAGTCACGTCACGGGCCCCGATGGACGAGTCATGACAAATTGGTATCAGAGGAGTCATTTCTACCGTATAACATATGGCTCTGATCAATCTTTTTAATGACAATAGATTTATTTTTAGTGAGTGTGGTTATCAGTTTAGGGAGTCCATTGTTGGTGTGGCATCCGACGTATCCATACACCAGGACTCTGACTTCTGATTTCCAACTTAGTGCATGAAAACCCTGATTGTGTGTGTGTTTTTCAGAGAGTTCTATTTGTGATATCTTTGAGTCAGCTCACCAGATATAATTTATTTACCGTGGTGCACCAATTTTATTTTTAGGATGCCTCCATGCAAACAGCCATCTAGTTTACCGGATATAGTATGCTCCGGTAGCCCACCAAACAATGAGGACTCGGTGTAGGTCCCACTTCTAGGAGAGGCACAGTGGAGGAACCAGTGTTACCATTACCCGGTGGGCCACCAATGCCACCAGCCCAAGTAGTAGAGGGTGCATGTTGATTGAGCGCATTGCATGAGTTCTAGCTCCAGATGCCACCTAGGTTCAGGGGAGAGACAGACCCACATGAGGCTGAAGATTGGTTGGAGGCCATGGTGAGAGTCTTCCGACTGGTAGGGACACCAGCTGATCTTATGGTGATTTTTGCTACCAGTATTTTATAGGCAGCAGTAGGAAGATGGTGGAGCTTGATGTTCCAGGTTCATGACGAGGTGATGCTTTTCTGGGTAGAGTTCTAGAGCATGTTTTGGGCAGAGTTTGTTCGAGCGACTCTTTGTGCAGTACACACACAGGAGTTTCTTCATTTGTAGCAGGGTAGAATGATTGTGGCTCGGTACTCAGTGAGGTTCACCAACCTCTCACACTAATACAATGATATAGAGAGGGGCCTATTATTCCAGGCTCATACCTTCAAGTAGGGAATCAGGAAATAGATCAAGGCATCAATGATCTCACTCAGCATTCTGAAGCAGACAGGGGTGTTAGAGCGAGCCCTCTTATTGAAGAGTTTTCTTTCTAAGCAGTCACCTGTAGTGAGACCCACCACCAGTTTTCATGTAGTAGAGTCTTTTATAGCTGGAAGAAAACAGATGTCATAGAGGTCCAAGAGGACCTAACCTATACGTGGATGATCACATGACTTGGGATCGTCTGTGCGGGTTACTAGAGATAGATCCAGTCATGCGAGGAACATGTAGTGTTTCACATGTGGCGGGCAGGGTCACATGGCCCGTGGCTGTCTGACCCGTTGTATGTATGATCCGTAGATGGTCAAAGGACCACCTAGGTAGAGATAGAGGTTCTTCTGAGGAGGTCCACAAGGAGTAGGCAAATTTGGTAGAGGAGATGTCCGTGTAGACGGTGGTGGGCGACGATTCGAGATGTTACCTCCACCAGCACCCGGGGGTCCACCCCGACCGCAAGGAGTAGGTTGACATGGGCGTGCTCAGATCCATGAAGCTGAAGCCTATGAACAATGAACTCCAAAGATGATATGAGGTACGATCTGTGTCTACTCCACCTTAGTTGTAGTTCATATAGACATTGGTTCTAGTAATTTATTTTTTTCCACGGCCCTCGTTCAGAGATCAATGATTCCGACAGAGTTGTTGTCTTGATCCTTATGACTAGAGACACTTATGCTACAGAATTTGATGATTACGCACTAGTTCCAATAGTGTGACCTTACTCTAGGAGGCGAGAGCTTTGGCTGAGATCTCCTAGTAGAGGTTTTGAGGCCTTACAATGTCATCATGGGTATAGATTGGGTATCTACACTCAATTATTAGATTGAATGTATTGGGTGAAAATTGTGGTGTGTCCACACATATGGGACAAGGTTTACCTTCACCAGCGAGAAGGGAGACTTTGCAGTACAAGATATAATTACCTGGAGGAGAGTTCAACCAATCACTATCAGTTGGCTTGCCTTACCCTCGGAGCTGTTGTTAAAGATAGTCCAATCTATCCTGTAGTGGTAGAGGAATACGTGGATGTCTTCCTTGATGATGTTTTGGGTCTACCTCCTCGTACAGAGGTGGACATTTGCATTGAATTATACCCCTATATGACATCGATATCTACACCATTGTATCGTATGGCTCCCATAGAGCTTCGTGAGATGCATGTACAGCTGGAGGACTTACAGGGGAAGAGATTCATTCAGACCAGTGTTTCTCCTTCGGCATCCCCGATTATGTTCCCCAAGAAGGCAGATGGGAGCATGATACATGGTGTTGACTATCAACACCTGAACTAGGTGACCACGGAGAATAATTACCCACTCCTGAGGATTGACAACCTCTTTAATCTGCTGAAGGGAGCACAGTGGTTCATGAAGATAGATCGCAGGTCATGTTATCACTAACTTAGGGTTTGACACAAGGATGTGAAAAAGACGGCTTTCAGATGTCAGAATTGCCATTATGAGTTCATGGATATGCCTTTCGGCATGACCAATTCCCCAGAACTTCTCACGGGACTCATGAACCATATATTTCATCCATAACTTGATTGCTTTGTAGTAGTCTTCATTGATGACATTCTGATATACTCGGATACTAAGGAGGATCATGCATATCATGAGCATATAGTTCTAGACACACTACGAGAGCACAATATTTATGGTAAGCTCTCAAAGTACTAGTTCTGGATCTGAGAGGTGCACATTCTAGGACACGTTATCTCTGAGGCTCGAGTTGCATTGGATTCGGTGAAGATTGAGGTGGTACATGCTTGGGAGACTCCCAAGAGTGTGAAGGTGGTACAAAGTTTCATTGGTTTGGGTGGATACTACCGGAGGTTTGTGATATATTTTTTCAGAACCTTTATCAACATTGATGAAGAAAGGGAAACCCTTCGTGTGGTTGGAGAAATGTCAGAGGCATTTTCACGAGCCGAGGCATAGGATGACTAGTGCCCCCACCATGAGGCTTCCGGAGGAGGGTGTAGGGTATGTAGTCTACTGTGATGCATCAGTTACTGGGCTCAGATGTGTCCTAATGTAGGAGCGAGAACTGATCGCATACGGTTCTCAAAAGTCGAGACAACAAGCACAGAACTATGCTACCAATGACTTGGAGTTAGCAGCAGTGGTCTTCACCTTGAATATGTGGATACATTAATTAATGGGTGATCATTTTACTATCTACTTAGATCACAAGAGTCTCAGGTATATATTCTCACAGAAGAACCTCAACCTAAGACAACGACATTTTCTTGTGTTCCTACTGGACTAAAACTTCGAGATATTCTATACTCTTGGGAAGGGGAACATTGTAGAAGATGTAATCAGTAGGAGATCAGGTATACAGCTACTAGCTGAGGCGATGGAGCAGCTGGCCACATTGTATATATTTTTTGTGGATCGAAATGGAGCAGAATTTCTTCAGTCTCATAGAGTCAGTCCACCACTTTTTCAGCAATTCAGGAAGGTGCAGTATGGGGAAACTAACTATGAGGCTCTATGTGCTCAAATATCCATAGGACATGCACGTGATGGAATTTTTGAAAGTGGGGAGCATGTTATTATCTTCAGGGGACGTACCATGGTACCATTTTCACTTCAGGAGGAATTGATGAGGGAGTTCCACACATCCCCACTAGAGGTGCATCCAAAAGTAGAGAAGATGTACCAGGATCTCCGACGATAGAACTGGCGGCTAGGAATAAAGAACAAAGTAGCAGAGTTTGTCTTTCGGTGCCTTACTTGTTAGAAAGTTTAGTAGGAGCATCAGGTATTAGAAGGTTTGGTTTGACCTATATAGGTCCCAGGATGGATGTGGGATGTGTTATCCATGGAATTCATGATGGGACATCCACGTACATCCAGGGGTCATGATTCTATCTGGGTGATCGTCGACAAACTCACGATGTCGGCCCACTTCCTTTCGATTAGAGATTATGGTTCAGTAAAGAGCATGGGATGCCTCTATGTACAAAAGATTGTGTGGCTACATAGAGTACCCTCTATGATTTTCTCTGATCGTGATACACATTTTACTTCCTGTCTATAGAAGGGGTTGCAAGAGGCTTTTTGGAAGCATATTCATTTGAGCACTGCCTTCCATCCTCATACGGATGGCCAGACTGAGCGGACCATTCAGACCCTTGAGGACATGTTGTGTGCTTTCTTCCTTGACTTCAGTCGCAGCTGGGAGGGTCACCTGCCTTTGGTGGAGTTTTCATACAACAATAGTTATCACTCAACCATTAGGATGTCACCTTTTGAGACACTGTATGGGTGACCTTGCAGATCACCTTGGTGCTAGATTGACCAAGGGGAGTCAACACTCATGGGACCATAGATGGTACGAGCCACGATAGAGAAAGTGCAGATCATCCAAGAGCGGATGAAGACTGCACTGAGTAGGTAGAAGTCTTATGCCTATATGATACAAAGACCTCTAGAGTTCAAGGATGGAAACCATGTCTTTCTACGGGTCTCACCTCGATGAGTTTTGTAGAGATCTGGCTCGGACGTCAAGTTATCTTTAAGTTTCATTGGACCCATCCTGTTCCTCAACAGAGTTGGCGAGGTGACTTACCGCCTAGCACTTCCCCCTCAGTTTCACCAAATGAACGACGTCTTCCATGTATCCCTTCTGAAGATATATGTTCATGACCCTTCTCACATCATCAACCATGGCGAGATGGACGTCGATGATGGGGTGACATTTACATAGGTTCCAGTGTTAATTGAGGATCGACAAGAGGGGGTCATTCGTTGGTGGTTGATACCTCTGTTATGCGCTTTCTGGAAACACGGTAACCTTTAGCAGAGAAAATGGGAGTAGGAGGCTCATATTCATGCTCAGTACCCCCACTTGTTTTTCTAGTTTTGTGATATGGATTTCTGGGACAAAAATCCCCTGGGTGGGGAGAATGTAAAGACCCAGAATTTCCATGTAATTGTTTTTAATTATATAGGAATTATACAAGTCTGCGAAAATTTACAGGAGGTGATTATGAGCACTGGTGTGCCCGAAATGAATTTATGAACTTTTTTTCAGGTATGTTTAGTAAACATACGAGCAGGTTTTTGTAACATTTAAATTGGTGCTTGAATTTAAAATAAGATGGTACCATTGAATTTGCAGTGCCAGTATTTGCTTAAGGAAACCTTCACCTCGACTGGAGTAAGTAGAGGGTGAAAGATATATTATTTTATTGGAAATTAATAAAATAAAGTAAAATAAACTTCTATTTTATTTTATTTTTGAAACCGCCCAAGTAATGTTATGGATGTGGGGACCACCGAGCCTAAAACCACCAATTTTGAATTTAATGGCAGGGACCACCCAAACCCGCTTAATGGGGGAGAAACCTCTAAACTTCCCATTAATTAATTCCACCCAATAAATTGATCCAATTAATTATGCCAATGTGGTACAATTAATTATGCCAAGAATTAATTATCCCATCAATTAAATTGATAGACTTAATTTAAATTATTGGAACCTATTTTCTTTTGAGGATTCGTTGGCGAAGTGTGGATAATTGGGAGAAAGATGTGGAGAAATCCTATCTCTACAAAGAAGAAAATTTCCCCCCAAATGAAGAACTCCATCGAAGAACATTATTCGGAATCAAGAAAGAGGAAGACGCACAAGCCGACTTCAGAAGTGTGATTGCAGCAGCAACGAACAGAGGCACCTTCTTCAACTTCACTGTTTTTATCTCGTAACACAACAAAAAAACTTTGAGGTAGGGTTTGATGTTTTTAATACCTCCCTTGACCATTTTTTATTTTCTTTGTGATTTAAAAGTTGTGAACCGCTTTCTACCACTCTAACATGGAGGGTTCGGGCCGAACGAACATGGCACAACCTCTCTACAATCCCTTATGGTGTTTAATGTAATCTTTGAAATGAATGAAGACAACAATTGAAGTCTGGCTGCACTATTGGGATGGCGGTGAGCTTCTGCGCTGCCTGAAAAAATGGGTTTGTGGCTTGTGTCAGAGTGATGAAGGGAGGATGGCCTGTCGAGCAGGCCATCGGCGAAGGGGCGACACATGACTACGCCGTGCGGAGAGCACGACTGGCCAGCATGCCAGTCGTGGATGACCACCACACCGCGGACGCACCCCCACACCATGGTCCACTGGGCTGAACCAGACCCAGCGGCCCGAGATGCTCGAACTAGATAGGATTGGTCCGACTGGGTCAGACCGGACCCAGACCAGTTTCGACCTTATACGTTCTCTTGGACGTAACATTGGAACATAACATCCATTTAACGAACCGTTTGCAGCACCAGAAACCTTATGGAGATATGGTCCTTTTGGTATACCCCACTTGATATTTGGATAAGGTTGGGGTACGATCGGGTTGGACCGAGCACGAATCCAACCGGGCCCTCGGGACGAAAAGGCTAATAACATACAGATCAGGAGTCCGATTGATGCAACTTCTATTGCGTTGAGACCCCTATGAGGTGGCAGTAAATTAGGATACTTCTTCATGGGACTTCATGGATGTCAGAGTATCGACCTTTAGCTTGAGGAACGGATTCTCTCAAAGATGAGAAAGAATAGTAGGGGTACCCTATAGCTGGTTGTGACGATGTACTAGGATCTTGTGTGGGTATGACAATGTACTGACTATGTACTAGGATCGTGTTTGGGTATGACAATGTAATGATGATGTACTATGATCATATGTCATTTTGAAGATGTACTTACAATGTACTGGGATCCTGTGTGGGTCAGACGATGTTCTGACGATGTGCTAGGATCTTGTGTCGGTCTGACAATGTACTGACGATGTACTAGGATCTTATGTGGGTATGACGATGTACTGATGATGTACTAGGATCCTGTGAGGGTCTAACAATGTACTAACGACATACTAGGATCTTTGTGTGGGTCTGATGATGTACTGATGATGTATTAGGATCCTGTGTGGGTCTGACGATGTATTGACCATGTACTAGAATCATGTGTGGGTCTTATGATCTACTAGGATCCTATGTGGGTCAGCAATTTTGGAACCTTCGTCGGTCTGTCTCTTAACAGAGTAAGATGATTCAATAGTTACAAATAGTCATCTCTACTACTATACCTATGTAATACCTGGTGTGATATGAGTATGTACCTTTGTGGTACTTTCCTCTATGGTAATACCATGGTGGTATTCTTCTGTGTGGCATGCTTGTGGGGTACTTACCTTTGTGGTATTCCTTCCTTTGTGGAATAGTTGAGCTTTGTTATTTTGGGTTAGACCCTCTGTTTCTTTATGATTGAGATGGGTATACTTGATAACTTAGTTATATGTATGGGCATATACCTAAGTAGGGTTGTCAGTGGATTACATGTTTTTGGTTTATCTTTTGTGTATTTTGTGAGACGTTGAGGGTCTCGGGGCCCCTGCTGAGTATCGTTATACTCATCCCTGCACAGGCTAGGCCTGCAACATGTTGTGTTTGGTGAATATGATGGATATAATAGATCGAGGATGAGGGTATGAGGATGGGACGATACACGGAGGTGGACCATACAGCATGTCGGTACACAAAGGAGATGGGCGAACATGGAGTGCTTAGGAGGTGATTTGTACCTACCCATCAGGTAGGAACCTCAGAGGACGACCCAGTAGTAGTATTTCTCTTTATTTATTTCTATTTTATATAATTTATACTTGTACCTTTACTATTGGTCTTGTATTCTAGACCCTCTTACTTTCAGCACTCTTTTTTCTATACAGCTTTCAAGTAGTCGTATCATGATGTGTTCTTGGTTGACTGTGTTTATAGGATATAAAATTAATGTCTTCCTGATTTTAGGGGATATGCCTTTTGGTGCTAGTCGCCAGCTCCGGGACTATGGGACGTGGTAATTGGGTAGTCATAGCATGGGCCCCAAGGGACGGGTTGTGATAAGTTTTAACCAATAAATCACCCTTTCAAATTATTTTTAAGGGTTACTCATAGATAATGGGATTCATTATAATATAACCTAAAACATATTGGCACAGTTAGACCATATATGTTGTTTAATGAAATGAATTACCTAGGTCTAAAAAAACATGACTCTATAGGGATTACAATACCCAGTTGTTAAACATTAACAATTAATTTAGCTGTTATTTTTTTCATTGGTTTCAGAATAATTTCATTTTTATATACACCTTCACAAGGATTCCATTCACCCCATAATGCTACCAAATTTGACTACTCTCATTTTTTTACTTCCTTCAAAATTATGACAAAAAAATATGACTATATCACTATAGATATCTAACTCTACTTTCTTTATGTAGAGCATAACTTGAGAGTCTTCATGTACCTATTTTCTATATGTACCAACTAACATATGGATCCCACATGTCATTCAACAAAAAATCATATTATTTAATAAACCACATAATTTTTTATACCATCTTCTCATTTATTATAATATTATGAAAATAGTACATTTTCACATAGAATATCATCTAGTAAAATAAAAATTGATGTTTACTTCGATGAAATGGTGTTGAATTTGATTATATGATGAGTTAATGTATTATTTTTTATCCTATTTTGTTTTAATAAGTATTAGATAATGAAAATATTATCTGAAATAAATGGATTCACATATACATTTTTGTGTTTTTTTATAACCCCATACATAAACGTATCCTCTATATTACTCAATATCATATTATTTGCAAAATTAATGTTTACAACACAAAGAACATTCATATCTCGTAACGCCCACTTGGTATTATATAACAACCTTTTATTTCAAACATAAATGTATATTGGAAATCAATTTTTAATAATGATAATTATCATCATGAATCATATATTAATTAAAATTAGTTTCAAATGAATGAACAATATCTAAATTAATTAATTTATATCCATAATTAAATTAATTATTTATCACCTCAATCACATTACCATAAGTAAGCATATAGTTTTTTATGATCTATCGACTAATCAATACCGTCAATTGATAAAATATTTTTTCTTTTGTGGTTACATTGTAAAACTAAAACATTGTGAGGAGATGTATCCCCAATGATTATATATCAGCCATCATATCTCTAATTTATCAATATGATTTTCTATAGTTTATATAACATTATTATTTTTTAAATAATTCAAGAATTATTTTTATTGATATTTATAATTTTAATGTTTTTTTGGATTAATTTTTTTTTTCATTTTACACTATAAATAAAATATAAACCAGATATTCTATATAATTTTAACTAAAGTCTTCAAATTGTTACTATATTCTTATATTTTCCATAGTATATTTAAAAATATAAATATTTTGGATCATAATTTCTGAAATCACTATTAAAAATATTTAATATCACACTACAATAATATTTTTTTCTTATTTTATACATTTTTTTAATCATAATCATTAGTAAGAAACTCTTTTTTCCATCAATACAGATCATTTCTACAATGAATTAAATTTTTATTCCCCATTCAACATCTAGTTGGGTTCATAGATTATTTTCTACAACAATTCCCTTGGAAACCTTCATCCCCTCTATATAAATTTATATTAATGAATATCTTCAGATTTTTTTGTAGTTATTGGAAATATACTATTGTATACCATGTGGGGTTTTAGATAATTTTAGAATATATATTTCATGATATTGTTTTTCATCTCTTCCAGTTAATCAATTATTATGAATTTTGAATTCGTACACAAAAATAAAATTCATTATATGATATTTCACTTCATCACCTTCAGTATTTTATGCATCTTCTAGAATCCTAAATTATTTGTAATATACGTAAAAAAATTGATTCTAATATTGTTCTTAGGTGATTATGGTTTAGTATCTAAATTTTTGATAAACATTAAATTATGTGATTACTCCTTTGAAATTTTTTTATTACACTATCTTGGACAGATTTAGATTATTCAAACATCTGATATTATTGGATTTAGAGAGGTTATAACATCAAATGTATTTAGATCCATTATATTCCATGTAACATTACTCCTCCACTTCTATAAGATATTTATATAGGTATATCATATCCACATCAATTAATTGAATAGAACTCTATAAAAAAACCCCATAATAAGTAGAATATTGTTTTCTTTATTTTTATGTGAGACAAAATATTTTCATATTCCTTTATGAATTCTAAATTTTTGAATTAACCTAACCATTAAAACAAAAATAATTCAATGTGACTATTATTCCTCTACCATCTAAGGATACTTAAAATAAGGAACCTATACCACCTAAGGATACATAAAATAACGTATTAAATGGAGTCTCATTATTTTGTCAACTATTTTTTTCCTATATTTAGAATCCTACAGTTTTTTAAACTAATTTTTTCCAATGAAATTAAATATGTAATAGTATAATATCCTGAAATATTATCATGTGACATATTTATGAATATACTATTTCTAGTATTCATATAAACCTGTTAATTCATCATAGAAATATCTTTGATCATTCTATAAAAAATATAGTGTTTTTTCCTATTCATATCTATTTGAGTTTGGGAAAAAATAATGATAAATTAATTATATATATTGTACATTATATTGAATCCATTTTCCACTTATTTCAAAATATATATTATTCTGTAACAGTTTAGATAATAGTTCATTGACCTCATCCTTTGTTATCTTAATGAGTGGAAACAAATTAAATGATGAAAGGAATTTATTATTGAATTATATGCCATCTTCTGATGGAATCGCACTAAATATTAGAATTTCATATAGTTTCAATGTCTTATATTTTAATTTTTATATTTTAGAGTTAATGTTGTCTAATTATTTACCAAATATGCAAAAAATCATCTAAATCATGTAGCATGGTATATGTGTTATCATTATTTATTTACAAATATGGATATTTGGGATCCTCCTTGTTATATTTCCTCAATATAATCATATAATTATATATATCAAAAAAAATTATATAACTTATGTGAAGGAAATTTATTTTGGTTACATATATAAATAGAAGTAAATCTACACATAGTTTGTAACTATATATATATATATAATATGATCATGTATCTATAAATGATGTATAGTGTAAAATCATTTAGAGTTTTCATTTTATAATAAAATTGTTTCATTATTTCCAATATTTAAATTATCTCTATATAAATTATAAATTTATTTATATGATTGTAACTACTTTTCAAAAAAATTATGGCCAAATTTTATTTACATGAAAATATATTGACAAAACAATATACCATTTATTTAAATAGAAAAGGTTATTTATCATATAAATTATGAGTTTCCCAATGTTTTCTCTATATCAAAATAAAGTTCAGTTAAATTATTAAGACTGAATATGGTAGGAATGTAAAATATTATTGAGGTCTTTGATAATGTTTTTTACCATGTGGTATATAAAATATAAAACTTTTCTCAAATAAAATATCAGACTATGAATACTGATGATTATGTTTGGTCAGTCAAATGTGAATTGAGGGGGTGTTTTTATCATTTATTTATATCATATAAAATATGCAAAAAATAATAGTTTATTTTATCCATTTCAACACCTTCATTATAATAAGTCTACTAGGATGAATCTATTATTTATTTATAATTTATGGTCCATTTTTTCATATAATAATAACACCAATAGGGTTATTCTTTTTATAGTGTGGTATTTTTGGTGACTTATCCTCTTAGGATATTGTTAGTATATCGGTATATAAGTAACTATTTATGGCTAATGGGGTGGACATATACATCCACACCATTATATAATTACCCTATGACAATAATAATAAGTTTTATTTAGTCTAGTTTAATCATGAATTTGATAATGATCCACAATAGGGCCTCATCTAAAACAATTGTGGTGGTAATCAACTCCAGGTCATTTTATATAATAAAATAAAATATTTAATAAAACCTTTCGAAAATAGATATCATTATGTCCACTTTTACCAATGTAAAAATCTCTATGATTTAATATTTACATAAAATCCACAAAAAAATTTAAAATTTCAATTATTTATTATTTTTTGGGATCTACCAATTTAATATCTTATTAATCGCTATTAAAATTAAATATATACAATGGTTGTTTAGATCTTCACCCACTTTATATAAATTCACATCACTTAAGTTATATTAGACTACCCAACAAACATATATCTTTATTAATCTATATAGGATTTAACTCCAGCTATAAATATTGATATTTGGTGTAAATATTTAGTAGAATATTTTAGAAAAGATATTAAATTTATCCCCATAATATTTTCATGCTTCATTAAATGAAATTATGTTGATCAATTTCTTTCAAGAATTGTTTCCCCTTAAAGAATCCCTTATTTTAATATATAGAATTTTTATTTAGTGGTTAAATAAAGTATGAGTAATTTTTTATCTCTTTATCTACCTTGAAAATTAAATTGAAAAAATATAATAATCATGGATAGCTATATACCCCTCTAAGACATGAATTCCTTCATTATTTTCTATCATTATATTCATCTTGAAATTTATTCACACATTGGTTTCCTCTGGGTTACATTAGAAACCGTATTTATATGTTTTACATTTTTATGTGTCATTGAATCATGGATGTATCCTTAGGTTATGATATAAGTTGAGTTGGTTAGGATTTATAATTGTTATGTAACTCATGACATTTTTTATTAAGATGTACTATAAATATTGTTGATTTTATGAATCGAACCAAACATGTGATTGAAATGTTTGATGTTTTTCATTGTGATTTAGTTTTCATTTGATTCTTATGTTGTATTTGAAATATAATGGTTTCTTTAATGGATTTCTTCTAAAATAATTTGGAATGATATATCTGTGGGTGTTTCACTCATGGTAAATTACATCCAACATAGCCTTAATTTTTTGATTTATCATCCATAGAATAGATGGTTTGCTATATAAATTATTGAAATGAGACTCAATTAGGGATGTAATTTATTCTCCTGATTATATGGGACGAATCATTTACCATGATGTTCTCTCAATATCATACTAGCCATATTAAATCACCCCCAATTGATTCATAGGTTTGTCGGTGATAAAACATAGGAATTGTAACACAATCATTTGATAATTTGAAACACTTATATGGCTGGTGGATGGATTATCAAGTTTCAAAAATTTTAAAAAGTTGTTTAAAAACCATCAAATTTTTTTAAATGAAATCTAATATTGTTTTTTAATTAATTTATTCATCTACAACACACCCTTTTTAATCAAAATAAATTATATTATTACAAAATCATCCACAAAATATTTCATTGATTAAATAATATAATGAAATAATAAAATAATGTATATTACTATTCATATCAATACCCAAAAAACAATAATCTTATAAAATTACATCAAATAAATAAAATTACCCAAAAATATAAAAAAAATTATAAATAAACATTCATATAATAATTTTTCATATAATAGGTACATATGATCACATAAAATAAAACATAAATAATTATTTTTGTTGAAGAATCTTATAGAAGGAAAAATTAAGACATCATATATTTGGAGTTTAAGTCCCGTATTTTTTTATCCTTCAGAATGAAATTTAATTGCATTATATTTTTATGGTTAACGAAAGAAAAAATTATTGGTGGAAAAAATTGTACTACCTCGCACCCAGAGTC
This sequence comes from Viscum album, assembly GCA_963277665.1. Classification (NCBI taxonomy): domain Eukaryota; kingdom Viridiplantae; phylum Streptophyta; class Magnoliopsida; order Santalales; family Viscaceae; genus Viscum; species Viscum album. The sequence goes on from OY728134.1 coordinate 428,070,335, forward strand.
CTAGAATCTAGGATGAATAAATAGATTTGATGTATAAATTCCTCAAAATGGTCTTAAAAAATGAAATTTTTAAAATGAATAACTATAAAATCCTAATAAATTATAATATATATATTTTATAATAAATTTATATTCTTCTATAGATTAAGATAATCACAACACTGTGTTTATTCGAAATGTGATTCTTAATTAAAATATTATTAAATACAATTGACTGTTTTAAAATATTTTTAATTTTGTTGGATATTAATTGGTATAAAAAATTTTGAGAAAAATGTGGAGTACAAATCTATAAAATAAATTCACTCCTTAATAATTCATTAAATATAAAAAAATATTTTCAATATCATAAAATGGTTTTATGAAAAATAGTTTTTATGCCCACAATGTCATTTGATATCCAAAAATTAAATTAATTAATAGTTTTAAAGGATTTTAATGAAATAGAAATATATATTACATATTAAATAAAATTATTTATCATCCATATAATATTTTTTAAATGTACAGGATAAGACTAAAACTTGTTTTCTTCTTAGAAATGTGGTTTTTTTAATCGGATTTGTTATGTTTTCCATAATTATAATAATAAATGGAATTTTTTACTATATATAAAAATTTTATCTGAAAAATTAGAATTCACTTAATATATAAAAATATAAAATCTGTCGATATTTAAATTTTTTTATTTTTCATAAAAATTGAGTTTTATGTCAATTTTAAAAAATACTGAATTTTATAAAGAATGGTTTTTTTAAAGAAATTTATATGTTTTATTTTTTAAATTGATATTAATAAAAATTAATTTAAATTATATAATTAATAATCCAATTTAATATATTTAAATTTATTATATGTTTAGTTTCTTATATAAAAGACTTTTATTCTTTTAAATAATTATCTTTTGGAAAACCTTTTCTTCATCACTTCTTTGTTTTTTATTTTAAATGAATGTATAAAAAAATGTTAACTGAATTTTTTTAAAAAAAATACATGTTATAAATATTAACAATTAATAATACTAAATAATGAAAAAAAATTCATGATCATAATGAATATTGAAAATAGAAAAATAATAATTACCATGGTAAAGTAAAAAAGAGTGTACCGGGTCGTTAAACTAAAATGACGTGGGTTATAATGACCAAAATACGTTTATAAATTAGATTTTATATCCATATATATACCTTATCACATCTAAAAATTTGTAATGTTTCATATTTCATCCTATATTAATTTTAAAAACAAAGGTATAACATTAAATTTTCAAAAAGTCCATGTGTATCCTCTCCCCCAATTATAAAAAGAAACCCATCCCATATAATCCGCACACTTCCAAATCTAATGGGTTAGAAAATAACCACCTATATTAATTTCTTAAATAATAATAACCTAGAATTCTCTTTAGGGTCATAAATACAAACGTGGAATAATTTTCATGAAAAGCTAAAGAGTTTGTGTGAATATGAGGTATCCTTCATTACAGTGAAATTATGTATTATTTATTCTTCCACCTATGGAACGTCTTACTAAAAAAATATTACATTATATAGTCAATATATACCATATTAAGAGATTTTATAATTTAACATAATTTATTATTTTCATCCCCTATCAATTAAATCGGATACGAAATTGTCGATCATCTGATTGGAGGACTACAACCACACAAACCCATGTACCTTTTCCTCCATCTAGACATCTCATTGTTATGATATAATGATTGAATTATTACATATTTAAGATATTTTAACTTCACTTATTATAATGTAATAATTTTATTATATATACATTCTTTTTTATATAATTCTGGAGACATGAGATGACCTCTTGTATGTATGGTGAATTACCACCTCATGAAGCGATATATTTTGTTATGCGTGTTTTGTTACTTAGAATATTAACTAATTGAGTGGGAAAAATATTGATATATCCATATTAATTAGTCAGTATTGATAATTATTTTCAATTATGGTTGTTCTTGAACTAAATATATTATTCAAAACATAATGAATTATTTAGACATAAAGTATGTTTTGATATTTATAGTTATAAAGCCCCTCAATATATCAGCAGGTCTTAGGAGAAAGACTAAAAATCCATAACTAAATGGTTTTTCATTACTTGTTTTAATATTTCTTTGAAACAGTTCATGATTATATTGGTAACATGATGTCTGAGATCATAACATCCAATATTATTCATTTCATTAATTGATAATATATTGAATTGTTATTATACTATAGATTTTCAACATTATATTATCGTTGGGTTCTTTTCATTGTTATGTTATTTGTTAAATTGAATTTTTTTTACAATTATAAAGAATTTCATATTCACTATTAATAATTTATCAATCTTTATTTATTCATGATAGCTTCAATTTTTTTTACCCTGACTGATAATTTGAGCTCACCCTAATTCTGATTCTTTTCTATGGAATACTGCAATTGTACAATGAATGATACATACAGATATTCTATAAGAAATAATTATATTATTGATAATATTATTTTTTATTTGGTGTTATCAAATATAATATAGCATTCATGTATGCAATGTCCTTTTTTAGACAAATTAATATTTCCTAGGGAATTTGAATTTTACAATTTTTTGTGTGGGTCGTTCTTTAAAAATAGCCTCGTAATGTAAGTCTATGTTTTGAATAACATAATATATATTTTATTATTGAATTTTATTTATTCGGTGGTTTTATGAGTACTAATATTATTTTCAGATAAATTAGGCATTGGAAAGAATATATTGGGATGTAAACGGTTCTAGGAACACAGTTAGCTCATGATTAGTTTAATTATGCTGGTCAAATATCCATCCCATCTTCATGAGTGACACATATTTCATTAACTGTCCAACCTCCCAAGGGTAATTTTGTTCCCTATTATAGGTACATAGAGGTAACATTCATGGTTTTATCATAGATTGTACAAACCGTGCATCTAGTCAAACCATTAGTTCCACGTAACAAGTAGTTGTGCATGGAAAGCGCACAATTAGATAAAACCGTGTAACCTAACCATGATGGGTGAGTATCCAAGGTAGAAGAGACATCATATTTGGTTAACTGATTTTCTAATAATGTATCTACACCATTAATCTGTTAAACGTGTTCGAAATAACTATTTTCCAATAATTCCTTCATCCTCATCCCCTCATTTATTTAATGTGGGTAGTGCCACCCCATCTGTTGGATCCCTCTCCTCAACTCACATGGGTATGGACTGTAGAGACCCGAAGCTTGACGTACATTGACATTACATTACATTTGCGAAATACTTAGTACATAACAAAAACACACACACAAGGATCGTAATAGTTTAGTGTCTTTGGAAACTCAGAACGTAATCTTCTAATCGTGGTGAAAGATCTTCAACATCTCCTATAAAGATCTTCCTTTTTTTTACCTAAAACCTTTCTTTATATCCTGGGGAAAAGAAAACATAAAAGGGTGAGCTCAAATGCTCAGTAAGGGTAAACAAAAGAAATATCAATCACATCGTATTCATAAGAACATAACATTTTGGAAATCTTAACCTGCAAAAGAGAGCATAATTTCATAATATGGGATAAATCATGGCAGTGAAATGTAATCAAAATAATCATAACATAAAACATTAAACTTTGTGGCATTCACACATAATCATAGAGAATCATTTCTTCTAAGTCAAGACTCATTTCCAAGACTATCTTAGTGGACAAAGTCCCTTTCTGAATCGAGTAACACTCGTTTCAGTCATGTTTCACTGAACCGGTATAACCTACCGTTCCAGCCCTGTCTATCTCATGAGATATAAAATCTTTACCCAATGAATTGGAGGGAGATATAGGTCCCACCCATCTTATAATGAATCCTTTCTTATGTGTTCCACATAATCATAAAACATACATCATCGCATAACACATGTAAGAAAAATGGGATTCTTGAAACTTCATGACATCATAAAACAAATCTTATAAGGCAAATGACTTCATAAAAATAATTCCCTCATAACATAATCAAATCAATGTAATTAAAGGGATAAAAACAGAACCCTTTATTATCTTAGATGGAAAATAATTTTGATAAAACACTTGAACTCCATTCTTGAGGAAAATATCCTTTCTTATTCAAAAACACTTTTCTTTTCTTAACATGTCATACTAAAAGAAGTTGATCAAAAATAAACCTGAAAACTTATAAAGGAAGATTCTTGGAAATAATGTTTTAAAAATCCATTCTTGTCGTATAAGTTAAATAAAATCATTCTTCGTACTTTTGTCGGAAAAGTCAAAAAGTACCTCGTATGAAAAACGACAAAAGTTTCCTTTCATATTCTTTACTAAAAACTCACCGAAGGGTAAAATTGGATTTAAACTATTGTAAGTGGATGGAAACAATATTACATATTGAGGGAACATGGATGTGGATGATAAAATACACCCCAGTAAATATCAAAGTATAAACAATCTCGGATAAAAAATGAGATTGTGATATTTTCCCTTACCTTAGGTCCGATTTGCTTCGTATGTGTCCGAACCTCCTCTTCTTTGAATCGCCTCTTTGAGACCTCCTCTTAGGGCACTAAAATTGGTCTTTGAGGAAGACCAGAACCTCTAGGATTTTTCTAGGGAAGTGGAGAAGATATTTTGTCAGGGGTTGGCCGAGCTTGAGTGCTCAAATTGGTGTGAGGAGGAGGGGGAGGAGGTGTCCTTTTATAAGGGAGGAGAGGGGCACCTTAGGAATATCTCAAAATATTATTTTATATTAAAGTGAAAATCGGTTTATAATGGCTCCAAAGGGTCTTATTTCGAAGATAAGGTGGGGATGGGCCGAAATCCTATCAACCAATAGGATTTAGACAAGTTTAGGGTATTATATTAACCTTATCAATTAGATTTAACTCTAAGTTAAATAATTTAACTTTTACCATGTCTTTTTGTTTCCTTTCACTATATGGTTAATAAACTTACTATAACATGACAAACGAACCCCAAATTGTTTATTATTAATATATATATCCTTATCTAAGTCATTTGGCCGAACCTTATATTTTTAGGAATAAAATAACAATTAATAATATAATATTTGATTTAAAAACTATTTTGTTTCAATTTTGACACTATTTGATATATGATTTTTGTGAAAGTCATAACAGAATTATATGTTCGAACCAAGTTGATTAAATCAACATTAATATATCATAGTAACCTAGAAAATTAGTGGAATTCATAAAAAGTCTTAAATTACATTTATTTTGGTATTTATATTATCAATTATGTCAATATTTCATTAATAAGATAATTACTGCATCATCTTTTTGTCATAAATAAATTAAATTATTTGATGTCTAAAAATTACAAATAAAATACCATCATGTAGTAAATCTTTTTAGCTTTCTAATCAATATTTACAATCGAATTTATCTTATGTATAACCCCATATTATAAATGATTTACTTATTAAACTTTGATTTTAACTATTTTATCCCTTCTTTAAATAAATTAATAATAAATGTCCTAATCTAATCCAAGTGGGCCTAAATGGTCATATTTTATTCCTAAGTTTGTTTTTGGTCGAATTACACTTGTCCAATATAATTAGTACTTGTGTTAGGGTAATATTAATATCATATTTACCCTTAGTTACCCAATTTACTATTAATTGCGGTAAAAAAAGTAAAAAGTTACTATTCACCAAAAAATTATTTTCATCTCATTGAACCACATTTTAGTCCTTGATATTAACCGTGTCTCTCGGATTTTTGAAATTCCATTCACAGAAGCGGTAAAATTAAGTTTTATGCAAAATTCAGTTTTTAACCTACCACTTAGTGGTTTCACTATTCATCAAAAATTGAAAGTTTTCAGAAAAATACCAAAATTTCACCCTAGGCTAATTTCGATATTCTGAGTCCAAAAATGAAGTCCATTTTGAAAAATAAAATTTTTAAAATTTCAAAAAGTGATTATTACTATTCATAACGGCTAGTTTTAATAGCATATCATTGTTTAGTGAAACTCGGTATTGCGTACGACGCAAGCTATCGAGGAAGGTCACGATTGCGTGTAAAACAAGCCAAGCAAGTGTTGTGTAGAAAAAGATTCCTTTGATGATTTATATAACATAAAAGTCTCGGGTGTTACATTCTACTCCCTTAAAATGAATTTCTCCCTCGAAATTCGTCGGGGTTATAAATGGTTTACTATTCGAAAGTTTCTTTTAATATAAACCCACATCGTAAAAAGGAATACCAAAACCAATATTTAAAAATGAAAGTATGAAACGTAATGGTTACCCAAATAAACTAATCACTGGGTTTCCACATAGGTGAAAATATGGATATGGAAGAAAAATCTAACCATCATGTTCTGATGGAGAGTGGTAGAGAACATGGCTATGGAAAAGCCAACAATCACAAATCCATAAATTTGTGACGATCTAAGGTACCATCTGATTAATCAGATATAAGAGCACTAGGACAACATTTTTGGTTTTCATGATCGTTTCCCTAAAGTTGAAGAATTTGAATTAGAATAAATACTTACTTTATTTTGGTACAATCTCACTGTTGTTCGTGCCTTGAACAATTTCCACTTCATCTCTTAAATAAATGAAGTTGAATTTGTTATTCATGAAGTGTTAGAAGATCATGTGATAGAATGACGGGTCATTCCATCTGTCTCAAACAAAAGGTTAGCAAAATTATATACATAAGTCGATCTATAGTGAGATTAATCATATATGGTTCCTAAAATGGACTTATACTTCATATATCATACTCCTTAATATAATAAAACTAGTTTCTACTAAACAGGGACTTCCTGTAGGCCAGTGGTAGGCGATAAAGGCCAGTCGCACTTCGGTTGTGGGTTCGATTCCCACAGCCTTGTCCGAAGCGATGGGCTGTCGCCCGTCCTGCAGGTTGTCCTTTTTCTAAAACTACATTACAATAACATCACATAAATAATATCAAAAAAAAGTTCTATACTTAAACAATACTAACTTATGGTTAACATAATCCATTACAATCTTTAGGCTTATCTAAAATACTTTGGTCCAAGCTCATAGTATAAAGAAAATGATTACTTGAAATGTCGTCAACCATGCATGTGAATACCATCATTTATCCCCCATATATCTTGTTGGTCACATTCCAATCATGTGAATACCTTAATGATGTATTCTCTTGAAAAAAAATGAATACCCATTAAACCTTAGTGAAAACATGAATGCTGTCAAAAGTTAACTCTTTCCACATACCAAAATCCAAAAATTCTATATACTCAAACCATGATATAACTTTATCCTTATATCAGTCATGAGCTCATGAATACTAATTTTCTCCTTATCCCTTCATTATGTGCATATCATCTACATTCCAAAAATATCTGAATAACCTTTCATGGATACTGGTATCATTAATCAGACAACAATGTAACAATCCTTACATGTCTCTTTATTCCATAGTACCATAAGATTACTTATACAACATTACACATGATAAACATGTAATCATTCCACTACATTCTTAAACCATTGACCGAGCTTCAACAATTCTTTCATCTCACATATCATTGGTAGTCTCTTCATCATCATCCACATAAATACTTCCCATACGACCATACTGATTATCTTCATGAGACTTTCCCTTAGGGCATTGGTTTGCATAATGCCCGTACATTCCACATTTAAAACATTTAACCATTGTTGAAGTCGTAGCAATACCATTATCCTCATCCATGGTGTTAACTGAACCGTTTCCTTTGCACTTACTGGCTTTGTGTCCTTCTTTTCCACACCCAAAGCATCTTCCAGTTCCTTTGAAACATTCTCCTTGATGCCTCTTCCCACATGATTTACATAGGGGAAATTGAACATTCTTTCCTCTATGATCATCATGAAACTCCATCTTTCTCTTATTAGCCGAGTCAGGAAACTTACCAAATTTTACTTTATTGATCATATTATGAGATTGCTGATTCGGCATAATAATGATGTTTGGACTTCCAAATCCCATTTTATTTGGTTTCTCATGAAGAATATCATTCCATTGTCCATCATATCCTCCATTATCGTGAATCACCTTGTTTCCAGCCATTTTCTAAAACCCAAAAAGAATAGTGTGAGAGGAAAAAATCATAATAAAGGGGGAGTATCTTAAATATCTAACATCTTTGGTTTAATCTAATATCGTTACCATAGTTCTAGGACTATATCCTATACGTATACTTATCCTTAGGGGCATCCCTAGACATACCTTATAAATATCTCTAGGGATCTCACTAACGTTTTCGCATCCTAGTTTCCAAAGGTTGACTAAACCTTTCCTATGATACCAACTGTAGAGACCCGAAGCTTGACGTACATTGACATTACATTACATTTGCGGAATACTTAGTACATAACAAAAACACACACACAAGGATCGTAATAGTTTAGTGTCTTTGGAAACTCGGAACGTAATCTTCTAATCGTGGTGAACGATCTTCAACATCTCCTATAAAGATCTTACTTTTTTTTACCTAAAACCTTTCTTTATATCCTGGGGAAAAGAAAACATAAAAGGGTGATCTCAAATGCTCAGTAAGGGTAAACAAAAGAAATATCAATCACATCGTATTCATAAGAACATTACATTTTGGAAATCTTAACCTGCAAAAGAGAGCATAATTTCATAATATGGGATAAATCATGGCAGTGAAATGTAATCACAATAATCATAACTTAAAACATTAAACTTTGTGGCATTCACACATAATCATAGAGAATCATTTCTTGTTAGTCAAGACTCATTGCCAAGACTATCTTAGTGGACAAAGTCCCTTTCTGAATCGAGTAACCCTCGTTTCAGTCCTGTTTCACTGAACCGGTATAACCTACCGTTCCAGCCCTGTCTATCTCATGAGATATAAAATCTTTACCCAATGCATTGGAGGGAGATATAGGTCTCACCCATCTAATAATGAATCCTTTCTTATGTGTTCCACATAATCATAAAACATACATCATCGCATAACACATGTAACAAAAATGGGATTCTTGAAACATCATGACATCATAAAACAAATCTTATAAGGCAAATGACTTCATAAAAATAATTCCCTCATAACATAATCAAATCAATGTAATTAAAGGGATAAAAACAAAACCCTTTATTATCTTAGATGGAAAATAATTTTGATAAAACACTTGAACTCCATTCTTGAGGAAAATATCCTTTCTTATTCAAAAACACTTTCCTTTTCTTAACATGTCATACTAAAAGAAGTTGATCAAAAATAAACTTGAAAACTTATAAAGGAAGATTCTTGGAAATAATGTTTTAAAAATCCATTCTTGCCGTATAAGTTAAAGAAAAACATTCTTCGTACTTTTGTCGGAAAAGTCAAAAAGTACCTCGTATGAAAAACGACAAAAGATTCCTTTCATATTCTTTACAAAAAACTCATCGAAGGGTAAAATTGGATTTAAACTATTGTAAGTGGATAGAAACAATATTACATATTGAGGGAACATGGATGTGGATGATAAAATACACCCCAGTAAATATCAAAGTATAAACAATCTCGGATAAAAAAATGAGACTGTGATATTTTCCCTTACCTTAGGTCCGATTTGCTTCGTATGTGTCCGAACCTCCTCTTCTTTGAAGCGCCTCTTTGAGACCTCCTCTTAGGGCACTAAAATTGGTCTTTGAGGAAGAACAGAACCTCTAGGATGTTTCTAGGGAAGTGGAGAAGATATTTTGGCAGGGGTTGGCCGAGCTTGAGTGCTCAAATTGGTGTGAGGAGGAGGGGGAGGAGGTGTCCTTTTATAAGGGAGGAGAGGGGCACCTTAGGAATATCTCAAAATATTATTTTATATTAAAGTCAAAATCGGTTTATAATGGCTCCAAAGGGTCTTATTTCGAAGATAAGGTGGGGATGGGCCGAAATCATATCAACCAATAGGATTTAGACAAGTTTAGGGTATTATTTTAACCTTATCAATTAGATTTAACTCTAAGTTAAATAATTTAACTTTTACCATGTCTTTTTGTTTTCTTTCACTATATGGTTAATAAACTTACTATAACATGCCAAAAGAACCCCAAATTGTTTATTATTAATATATATATCCTTATCTAAGTCATTTGGCAGATCCTTATATTTTTAGGAATAAAATAACAATTAATAATATAATATTTGATTCAAAAACTATTTTGTGTCAATTTTGACACTATTTGATATATGATTTTTGTGAAAGTCATAACAGAATTATATGTTCGAACCAAGTTGATTAAATCAACATTAATATATCATAGTAACCTAGAAAATTAGTGGAATTCATAAAAAGTCTTAAATTACATTTATTTTGGTATTTATATTATCAATTATGTCAATATTTCATTAATAAGATAATTACTGCATCATCTTTGTGTCATAAATAAATTAAATTATTTGATGTCTAGAAATTACAAATAAAATACCATCATGTAGGAAATCGTTTTAGCTTTCTAATGAATATTTACAATCGAATTTATCTTATGTATAACCCCATATTATAAATGATTTACTTATTAAACTTCGATTTTAACTATTTTAACCCTTCTTTAAATAAATTAATAATAAATGTCCTAATCTAATCCAAGTGGGCCTAAATGGTCATATTTTATTCCTAATTATGTTTTTGGTCGAATTAAACTTGTCCAATAGAATTAGGACATGTGTTAGGGTAATATTAATATCATATTTACCCTTAGTTACCCAATTTACTATTAACTGCGGTAAAAAAAGTAAAAAGTTACTATTCACCAAAAAATTATTTTCATCTCATTGAACCACATTTTAGTCCTTGATATTAACCGTTTTTCTCGGATTTTTGAAATTCCATTCACAGAAGCGGTAAAATTAAGTTTTATGCAAAATTCAGTTTTTAACCTACCACTTAGTGGTTTCACTATTCATCAAAAATTGAAAGTTTTCAGAAAAATACCAAAATTTCACCCTAGGCTAATTTCGTTATTCTGAGTCCAAAAATGAAGTCCATTTTGAAAAATAAAATTTTTAAAATTTCAAAAAGTGATTATTACTATTCATAACGGCTAGTTTTAATAGCATATCATTGTTTAGTGAAACTCGGTATTGCGTACGACGCAAGCTATCGAGGAAGGTCACAATTGCGTGTAAAACAAGCCAAGCAAGTGTTGTGTAGAAAAAGATTCCTTTTATGATTTATATAACATAAATGTCTCGGGTGTTACATGGACTCCTTTCCTTCTTCCAATATTAGAATCAATAATTCCTAGTATAATTGGATTTATAATAGTATACTAATCGTTCCCTATTCTATTTTCAACATTTATCTCTCTATCATTGCTGATGTCTTTTTGCAAGATAATTTTCCAAATTTTTTCATGGTTTTCTTCAATTTCATCAATTTCTATAGAACAGAATCGATTCAAGGATCAATATTGGATGAGTAGACCATCCATGGTATAAGGAAGGTGGTCTATTGTTTCTCCATGGTCAGGTTTATTTATAGATTACTCCACTATTCTACACTCTGGTATTTCTTTAGGACACCCCATAAATGTGAAATTTTATTTTAGAACTGAATGTCTTAAAAATAGTAACCCTGGAATATTAAATTGGCAATGTTAATGGTCATGGAACTAATGATGTAACCACCAAAGATGGTGGTATCCATGGATGACATTAATTAATATTTTTTATGTAATTAAACCCCACATTATGTTGTGTTATCTTATAACATTTGGACTGGTTGAGTAATAGGGATGTGGTTTGATGTGAAACTCTACAATATCATCTCATAGTGAATGAAGAATCCAACAAAGGGGTTAGAACCATCTTTTATTAAATGTACAAGAATATTATTACGTGTTATTCTTGTTATCATATGATATTTGATACCTATTTCATGGTGTTTTATAAACAACTATATAGTTTTCTTAGACCTTACATTTGTGATGATGGAATGAACCAACTAATGAAACTAATGCCTTTTAGTTTTATGGTATGTGGGTGTGACCCTCATTAAATGATAAGGACTTTTGTTTTGCATTATTTTGAACATGTTTACTCTTTTAATTTATAAGATTGTTGTATTAATGGAACTAATGAAAACATGGACCATTTCAATATGTTTAAATAATTATATTAAAAGGATATAATGTGCATTGAGAAATTCTTGTAACCTATTTATGCCACATTGGGATAAGTGATAATAGAGAATCATTTAAAAAATATTTCATAATAACTAATTGGACATCATGTAGGATAATTTTACATGATTTATAAGACCACTTTTTTTGATTAACTAGGCATGATGACCACATCACTCAGGTTATTTGGCATAATGTTCCAAACTGCCTTGATTATGAGGTTGGGTATGCCCCTCAATGTTGTTGTTCATGATTCTCAACATAAAGTCATATATTATCTTTGATACTCATCATGGAGGCCTAAATTGATTATTATCATCATACATGATGTCCATTATATATTATATTGAGACTCCTATAATAATTATGAGTTTTATTACACATGGATGGATGTCTGAGTTATGCCGTGTGTCCTGGGTAATACTATCTATCTAGATATATATATAGCTCTAAAAATCACTATGTTTATAGTGAAATATATGATTTAATATCTATATATATGTATATATATATGATATTTAGAAGCATTCTTACTTAATTTGATGTAGGTATGATTAGTCTAGTGTCCTTAAAGAACTCGGGGATGATTTGTTTACATTTAGATATTTATTTATTTTCTTGTTATTTATTATCACTGAACATAGATATATTTATATAAATGGATTTTATTTATCTATAAATATTATTGGTGGTGGCCTTCACTATATGTCTCACACCCTTCTCAGACCACTATTGCATTGGGTTACCCATTCTAAACAAGATTTTACATGACTATGGATTATTACATGACTTGTCCATTTTACATGAAAGGATTAGAGAACTGGACATTGTTGGTCCTCAATAATCTCATAGAGATCACCCTTAATAATTTTTATTCATTTTCCTTATTCTTGTATTGAATCGTACATCCTAATGTTTTTTCCTACATGAAATTTTTATCATCATTATGTCATGAATTCATTATTGTATATTTTCCATCAAACAATCTATCCATCTATTTATACTATCTTATGTTTCATTATTATTTATATTCATTTTATGTTGGTTTACTCATAAGATATTTTGTTTTATTCTGATCCTGAGGTAATAATCTTCCCATTGTACCTTCATTAGCCCCTCACTGTTAGTCGACACCCTCTGGCATATAGGGAGGCATTATTTGGGGAATGTGACTGATATTATTGGTTTCTCATTTCAGTGTCCCAGAAGTCAGGACATTATAAATTGGTTTTATTGGTTTTTTCTTTTTTATTAATGATTTGGTTTGGTAGATAGGTGATTATTGATGTGTCGGCACTTGGTAAATAATAATTCTCGTGAGTGATTTCACCCTACATGGGAAAATTTCCAACTGTTTAGGGATGGAATTAATTTTAATTTTTATTATTAAGATAGTAGATTATGGTTTCCAATTTAGGGATTGTAATAATTTACACTACATATTTATTTACGGTTTTTTTTGTATTTGAAACTTTCCCTAATGTGTCAAAGAGTTATTGTGACATGCGTAGTCCAACGAACACAAGGATTCACATTCAAATCATATTCCATGAAATTTAGTTTCATCGAGAAATGTTCATTTACAGTTTAACAGAATGGATTTTATAAAACATATTTTGTATTTTATATCCAAACTAGTCATATGAATTCTTATATATTTTATTATGATTATCATTGATTTAATTTTCGATGTTTAGCATACATAAATGTATACAATTTTTTATTGTATCCTTATAATGAAGTAGCTTGTAATGATTATGTTTCGTGATTTGGTATTTATTTCTCATGTTTTTACCTACAATTACCACATGTGATAGTATTCATACTTGTGATTTGAATATATAATTGGATATTAAAAGTGATGACATTAAAATAAATGGTTTTTTCTAGAATATATTGTTAGTGAGATGATAATTAATCATTAGTCATAGATTTGAGTCATTGAAAAATTGTTACATGGGATGAAAAATACAGTTTATGATTAAATGGGACCCAATATTAAATGTATAATATTTATTTTCAATTTATTAATTGTAAAATGTTAAACCCTATATTTTAACAATCGTATATTGTCTTTATTTCTATGAAGACTATTGTAATAATATAGATGATAATAGATTTTGACAAAAAAAATGAATTGGTTGTATTTATATGGGTTTGTATCACTATGTATAGTTTATGATGACCCAAATGACTAAAATTCATAAATAAATAATAGGATCTACATAGTTTAGTTTGGGCATATTTCTTATGAGATAAACATGATTCTACACAAGTAGGTCGATCATGGTGTTTCACGCTTATGAGATAAACCCACTAATGGTGTAATTAATTCATGGAATAATTAAGGGGACCCTCATTAGGATTCATATCACTAATACCATTGTTCTCAAGACCTTTGGGATGTATGTAGGAAATATTTTGGTGGATATTTAAATATTTAGAAGCCACTTATATGGGTTCATATATAAATATGTGTGTGTGTGTGTGTGTGTCTGGTGGCCTCATACACGATCAATCCCCTTTTCAATCAATAAAAATCATGACTAATTTTTTGGGGATATATTTATATGAATTTTTTGTCAAATAAAATAAATATTAAAATGTAATGGGAGATTTCATCAACAGATTTGAATTTTAATTCTCATTAACTAAACCAAATGTGGAATTATATAAATGAGTAACTGATGCTTAAATGGAATTTTTTATATATATTTCATAAAATTTGATCAAATTTCAGTTGAGTAATAATTTTTAAGTGGATGTTTAATATATATTTCATGTTTTTTCTTTTATAATTTAATAACTAAGGTAAGGAAAAAAATTTCCCAATATCTGGTGCATGACTTATATAAATTTGAGAATTAATGTTTTCGAAATTAAAAAGTGATTTAATGAAATAGATTAAATGAATCCTTGAATATGATCATAAAGTGACCTAGTTTAATTATATTATGAATCTTTCCCTAATTAGTTTCCATGAAATAGGGACATAAGAATTAATGGTGGTCCTCCGTTATCAATATCAATATGTAAAATAAAATGATAGTAAGCATGTTGTATTTTTTTCTGTCCTCTTGGTAGGATAAATTCTTTATGATTCAACTAGTTGAAAAACCGAAGTATCGTGCCCCATTAGAGTGTTAAAGAATTTATTTTTTATCTCTATATCATTCTAATTAAAAGTTTCATTCAGGTATCGATATTCCTAGTAGAAGTTCTGGTTTCCAAAATGACTCCTTTGTTAGATGGATGGTCGAGTGTTTTTTTGACACTCATTATCTGAATAAGTTTTTTGTAGTACTCAATTCAATGGGATATACATGCCTAAATCTTGGTTAACCACACAGGGGTTATGTTACCCACCTTCTTCATATTCACATTCAATGATAGATGGACAAGAATGTTTTCATCCTATTTTAAAATCCATTGAGTGGGTATGACTTTTTTTTAAATTTTTTATGAGTGGTCATAAACTGTGATTTAAAAGGATGATAAGTCTACGGATATCTCCAAGGTTGTGTCATTATACTCATGAAATTTTAGCATAGTATGCGTTGACACATGTGGTGATCATTTAGTGGATAAATGATACAAAAAATAATATGAGTTTGGTGAGAATAATTTTAATATTTTTAATATAAAATTGATTAACATACCATTTTTTGTTTAGATTAACCTAATAATTAATGAAAAATGAGACTAGTCCCAATTCTTGGGATGAATTAGTAAATAGATTGAATGGTTTGACACATTGAGCGAGTTGGTTTTCATTTTCCCATAATGACATGGCATGGATGGAAATTTCACAAGGGAATGTAATTAATACTTATGATTGTGAATTTAATATTGCACATTTTATATAGACTAGTCAATTTCTTCATTTGGTTTAAATTTCTTTAAATGTGCCTCACCCATGTCTAGGACTAGTAGTTAGTGGTCGATGGAGTTTGACCCATGATATGAGTTCCCTTTTTAAGAGAAATAAATAAACATGATATTATTATGGGTGTGGTGAATTGTGTCAATATGAGAAACATGTGTCCATATATATAGAAGTAAAAAACCAAGGATTAATATTTGGAAATGGTTATTTTTTATTTTAAAATCCCTTGATGGTGGTATTCATTGAAATATGTTTATTCTTATGATATCGCTCAATGATGATGTGGTTGGATGTGTGTACAATGTTTAAAGATGACATTGGTTAGGGATAGACTTTTTTGGTCATTCTTGTGTGACCATAGGATGTATCCGGAGGTAATGGAATTATGGTTAGGTTGGGGATGTTTTATTAGGTAAATATGAATACATCCAAAATAATGATTATACTTGGTAATTCATGATATTATATTGGTTCAATCTTATCATAGTGAAGATAATTCCCTCTATATTCATAATAGCCATAATACATTGAGAAAGAATCTATTATACATTACACTAAATATAAATGTTCTTTGGATTAGTAAGTTAACTCCATGGTTGTTATGCTTCTGTATCATGGTATGTTTTGAGGTGTTGTTTTCTTGAGTGAGAAGTGGATTCCAAAGTATTATTTCTCTAAATAGACTCATGTTTACCCACTATTTATTTCATTTACTCGTGTAAGGAATAGAAAATGTTCTGATTCTTTGGCATTTTAGAATTTTATTGACATATAACATATATATAATTAGAGTATGAACTAAATTGAATGAAATTAATGAAAATACATTTTTAGTTATGAGGGAACCATATACTTAAGTCCGAAATTGGTGAATTTTACTAATGGTGAAGATCTATTTTCATTGGATTGGTTATACACCCATGATCATACTAAGACATGATATTTTAAATTAATTATTAGAATTAGACCTCACTGGATGTCAGTTACGAGTATCATTGGTCATGATCTAAGAAGAAAACATTTCCTCGGAAGAATATATCTTGTATCATGTTTTGTTATTATTGTTTTCTAATCAATTAATTTTAAAAATAGTCATCCATTTGTGGATTGACATGTTTTATTTTGTTTGTTAAATGCGGTCAATGATAAACAGTCTCTGGAATGTCATCCTGATGTTGCAAGAGCAGTATAAACTAACTGAGGTAGTTGTTGAAAATATAACATGATCAAGGTAATTAATTATGATCAGGATTTAACCCATAGTAAATCATTATATTCATGCTGGATGAATTTTTAGTAATATAAAAGGATTGTTCTTTGGAAATTTCCTAAAATGGTGATATTGTGAATCGGAATTTTTTGTTGAATATTGGAACCATGGTGGTATGTTCATGGGCCTTATACATGATATTTGAAACCATGACCATGTAATGTGTAATAGAGGAATGGTTAGGAATTATATCGATGTTTCATTTTGTTTAAAAAGTGTTGGCTATAAATTTAAGAGATTCTATAACAAACACCTAAAGTCATGTTTGGAGGTGTTGTTAGTGTATGGAAATGCAACATCATTTTTTAAATGAAACATCATGACCCATGTATTTTGGGTTTTGTTTTAATTGTAAACACTAAGAATTCTTTAGGATGAGATGTGATGAGGTTATGTGGTTGTAATGTACTATGTTTTGGACAGTGAAATGTTTCAATGGTAATTTTAACATTAAAACTTTTCGAACATTTCATTCATTAAATTGAGACTAAGATTCTATTTTACGCATTTAATCACATAACAATGTTTTTTTGGTTTATTATTAAGTATTGGAATTTTTCCTAAGAGTTCTTATAAGTATAAGATGTACTAGGGTATGAAAAAATGTTTCAGGAGGAAAATAGTTGAATATGCATGGTAAGATTAACTGTGTCGGTCAAGCACATTTCTGAATTATCTTGTTATATTAAACCATGCAACCTCTATGGGGTAATCATGTTCCTTGTTTTATTTTAAAATAGTCATCTCTTAGGTAAATTTCATGATTTTTCCAAAACATGCTCTTTAGAGAACTCGTAGTTCTACATAACCATTAGCTACGCATATTTTTCACACAGTTAGAACAAACTCTGTGAGCTAACTATGCAGGATGACAATACATGTTATAGGATACATCATGGTTGGTGCATGGTTTATCTAACCATTCATCCAATCCTTTATACTCTTCACGGGGATAGAAATTATTGATTTTCCCTATTTCATTTTTTATGTATTCCTTATTTTTATTATCCAACATGTGAAGTTCCATACTCAAGTTTTGGTTCCCCTCTCATCTCCACTACAATTCATGGATTTCATTTTATTATCCATTATAGGAATTGAGATCTATTATCCACATTGGATGTGCACTGGAACTGTCTTAATTCATATTCATCCCCTCATCATTCGATATTTATCAATGGCAATATCCTCATGTCATCTAATATTCTCTATTTTGAGGGAAATTTTAGGTCTCATCGATATCTCATAAACTGAAATTGACTGTAGGAATCACCCTCTTTAAATGTAACTTACCAATGTTATGGAATATTTATGAAAATATCCTCTCTTTTAATTTATATGTATAATTTATGAATGGAATGGATGATCACATGGACTATTTTTTAATAATAAATTAATTATATCAAAAGGATCTAGTGATCCTTGAGTATTGTTTCTTTCTTATTTATGAAATGTTGTGCAAATGGATCATATAAAAAAGGATGGCCATATATTTTTTTAATGACTATAGGTACCTTTAGTTGCTTTTTTTATTCACAATGTGTCACACCACCTTAGTCATGATTGATGGATTTACAACCAAAACACAATTTTTGTTTTGAATGGAATTATAAGAACCCTTTAATAAGTTGTTGGGTATGAATCTCTTCTTTATTGTTTATAATACGTCGAAACGTTTTAGAAATTCACATTGATACGCAATATTGAGGCATACAATTATTATTATCACTGGATATGAAATACCTTATTTATTATTATGGAACTACTACTATTATTATTTTTAGAATTATGCATTGACAATTTTGTAATGCCTTGGGTCCTGGAAAATACTATATATTCATATACATGGATATAAATGTCACTATCATTATAGTGAATATATATATATATCATATTCTAAATAATTATGGTTTTTTCCAATATTGGTATGGTCGTTCATTTGTCCTTCATGAACCCAATCATAAATTGTTATATTTATTTATTTATATATATTCTATTTATTTATTATCCATGCAGGTTTTTATTTTTATATTCATAGACTAGATTTTATTTAGAAATAATTGGGGTGTTAGACCTATTATATCTCACAACTTGCTTTAGACCCCATTTCATTATGCTACCCATGAATACCTAATGTTAAAAGGAATGTGGATTATTACTTATGATTTTAATGGTACATGGGATATTTGGACCACAATACTATGCTACTACTAGGGATACACATAGAGATATACCTTATGGATTTTTATACTTTTTCCTTATTCATGTATTTCAAAATATATCCTTCTATAGTTTTTATAATTTTACTTTTTTCGTCATTTGGGAACACATGCATGATTTTATATTTTTCATTTATAAAATTTATTAGTTTATTTATATTATCTTCCACTACACTATTATATATATTCTTATGGTATTGGTTTGTCCACATGATACCACTTTGATACATTGATAATAATGGTATATTCTCTACACCACACCATCATTAGACCCATACTTCTATTTGATAGCCTAAATCATATGGGGAGGCGCACTTAAGTCCCTGTGATAGATTAGCATGAAACACTATTTCAGTGGCTCCTATGTCGAGATGTTACGATAAATATATCTATTTTATAAATACTATTAAAATATTCAGTCCTTCTGGATGTGATCACTTGTGTCCCGGGACGTTTTAGTAATATAAGAACTGGATATGGACTTATAGTGTTGGTGCCATTATAGTAGGTACCATAGTAGGCTTAGTAGAGACCTTGGGAATTAGATTTAGGAGAATATATATTATAGAACATAACCCTATTAATTGTATAACATTAATGACTCAATCATCCTGGTCCTGGTGTCTTCTTCATTACATTAACATTGTTAAAAAGTGTAAAATAAAGAAGTACTGATAATTTTCGTAATTTTTGTTTAAAAAATATGCACATTATACCCATTTTACATGAGGAGGGAAAAAATAAATCATTATTCATAACAACCAGAAAAGAACTACATTATTTTATTCTCATTCAATGATTTATTCCTCATATCCTAAAGAATGTAGAAAAATAAGGGTGAGATGAAATGATTAGTAAAGGATAATTATCAAGGAAGGAATCATAAATCAACAATAATAATCAACATAATATTTAGATAACATAACACCGATTAAATTAATTGACATTTCATCCATGACCAGATATGGAATAATCAAAATTCCAATGTAAATAACTAAAAACTCATTTCATTTAAACAAGTATAGTAATATAACTAGATTTTCAATGAAGGAAATGACTACTTTTTGGTATTTTTTTTCTTTTGGAAATGATTCCTCTACTATAATAACCTGATATTTTGGGGATTATTTTGTTAAAATTAATATAATATTTTTTTTATTTGTCATTTTACGCATCACTAAAAAAATTATTTTATATTAAAGCACTATGATGGTATTCTATAATATGAAACAAAAATTTATCAAGCACTACACAAAACATAATGTTTAAAATTATCTACATATATCATAGAGGTTAGGTTACATTTCACAGAACATTGAATTTACTCATTGGTTTGTGTAACATGCATGACTGAGTGTTACCAAACTATATATATTGTTAAAAATATTATTATTTTATATGGTAAGATAAAACCTACAATTTAAGTTAAATTTTATGAAATTTTTTAACTAAATTATCAAAATAGATTATTGAATTAATTAGTTACAAATTAATTTTGAATGAATATAAGAACCAATTGAATAAAAAGGGAATTTTTTGAAATCTATTTTTATGGTAACAAAAATATTTCATCCAATTAAATTAAATTAATTAAAATTAATGAAAGAAATTAATTATATATATATATTATTTATAAATGAAAAAAATATATTCATTA
Organism: Viscum album; assembly: GCA_963277665.1. NCBI lineage: Eukaryota > Viridiplantae > Streptophyta > Magnoliopsida > Santalales > Viscaceae > Viscum > Viscum album. The sequence continues at coordinate 428,091,528 of OY728134.1, forward strand.
AATTGATATGATAAACATAAGAAGGTATCAAAACCAATTTCACACATAAAAATCTATATTTTCATTTAGGCACTTTTACAACCATTTAATGAAGAACCTATTTTAAATCCCATTTTCTGCACTTTTATTAACAATTTTTGTAAAAATATAGATCATATTTAAATATTTTACATAAAAATTAGGTTAGGGTGAATTTGTAAGATTTTTCTGTGAAGTTTCATGTTTTTATTAACAATGAAAAATATTGAATTTAAATTGAAAACTTCATTTTGGTCTAATTTATTTGTATCGATATATTATATTTGTAATTGTTTTTAATGTTTAATTAGATTAAATTGTTATAAAATTATCCAATTTAGTTCATTGTAACTGATTTCACACTGAAATTGAATTTAATAACATAGAAAACATTTGTATGTTTTTATTTTAAAAAACACGCAATATCGTACCATTTGTGGGATTAATTTTATATTAATTTTTTCCTATTATGTGATAAGAATGTTGAAAAATGGATTAAATATTTTTAACTAGTGTAATTTATATTTTATATTAATTTTAAATAAGGTTTGTTTACCAAAAATATTAGTAAATGTAATTAAAATTAGTTATAGTTATTAAAGTAAAATTAATCTTAATTAAGGACTAGACCTTAAAATTAAGGGCCTAAATTACCCATACACTTGTAAAAAGATAATTTGATAACAATATTTTTACTCTTTTATAATTGGTATTGGAATTGGTCCATTATTGGATCATCATTCAATGGAAAAAACATGGGTGAAATTCCATTTCCAACAAATTAAAAGATTGTCACTCCACCTCCACTATAAAAAGACCACATATCCTCCAATTTATTCACAATTCTTAAATGAAATAAATTCATCCAATATCTTTAAAATAAACATCACAAAATCCTTAAATTCCTCCATGAATCATTCCTTTTAGTAGAAATAAATCCAAATAATCCCTTTGGTGAAAACCAATATGATTTACCCAAAGAAGAGGCAAGCTCCTCCCTCGATCTACTAAATCTTATTTTAATTATCCACCCCCACAACTATCATTAATCCATTATTATAAAAAAAATATTTATAATAAATATTATTATATGTTTATATAAAAATATATTTATTTAAATGTACACGCACATCCATCTAATGGGTTACGAACATGTTGATTGTGGGTACAATGAAGTATCGCTTCACAAAATGATGGTTATTCATTCTTCCATTACCACCGCTCAAGGTAGGGATTTATGTTGTAAAATATATTTATATAAATTATATATGATATTTATAATTTATATAATCTTAATTATTTATTTTAAAAAACTCATATTTGTACTTTCCATTTTGTGTAAATACAGGAAAAAATTGTTTGATGATGTGTGGATTATAACCCCCCCCCCAAACAATGTGATTCATCCAAAAACTACATAGAATGTAATAATGTTGTTTTCAGTGAATTTATATGTTATATATGACATTATAATAGTAATTTAATGGTATTATATACATATATACATATATTTCATTTATATTCCTTCTATGAATGTTACATAAAAAACTAAAACAGCGTGCATGCATACGTACGACCTACCTTATCCATGAATGGTGTATTCCATTTCAATATTATATATTATATATATTATTATAATTTAATAATACTAAATATGAAAAATATTTATATAATTTTTTTACATTCTTTAAATCATGATATATATAAGGACTAAATATATAACAAATTAAGATAAACAGGAAAATCAATGTGAATATTTACTAAGTAAAACCATAACATAGAATTGTTAACAAGTGGGAAATATAATGTCATAATAGAACCATAAATGATATTATATATAATATTATGGTATTCTAATTATTTTATAATAAACTTATAATAAGTATACAAGAGGTCTGTAAGAGTATGATGAGATTCATGATAGAAGGTAAGTGAATTTCATCTCACTTTTTTAGTTCTGGGAGATAAATGCTTTATTCATCACCCATTCCATTTATGTGGTGTTTATACTACCCCTTTTGAATAATATTATTCTTATAATTAAATTTATATTTATTTATATATCAATGTTTTGATATTTCTATCATGTGTGCTATTTTTAAAAAGATGCCAAATCGGTAATGTTATTTTGTCTTAATTTTCCTTTTTAAGACAAATAACATGTTATGAACCTATATATTTTCCACTGTGTGTAAATATTAACTTTGAAATTTTATATGATTAGTATAATTCTTTTAATTCAATTATAAGCTTTATTTTATGTTATTATTTCAATTTTTTTGATTCAATGTTACCAGATTGGTAATGGTTTATAGCTACAGTCTCACTATTTATAATGATTATTTATGATTATGCTCCTATTGGTGAACTATTATGGTATATATCTCAATAACTGTCATGTGTTTTCCCACCCTATAGTTATTCATGTAATATCCAAGGGATGGTACACTTTTTTACTCATTGGTAAATAATATGATCAAGAGAGTGTTTTTAAGAATCTTTGACATTACCTCTCTCTTGGGTCAGATATCTTTTTTCCCTCAAACCCATGTTTTCTAAAAATGATTCCAAAAAATATATAATATTCCTATATAAAAATTAAAATTAATTTTTACCTATGTTTACTTTTTTTAAAAATCTCTTAAAAAGAAATTTTCTTTTCGTTTTTTGGTTAAGAAACTTTTTAAAAATTTTTATAGTTCAAATGGAATGTTCAGCTTGAATGTAATTATCCTCCATCAACACCAAAATTTCATTCTAACAATATTTACCATATTAAAAGGTAGTTTTAAAAAATTTAAATTGTTTCATAATAATTGGGATATTTTATTTTCTTAAATTTTATTTCAATAAAAAAAAATTTCAAAACTGTTTTATTATTTTAAATGATTTTTAAAGCTTCATTTATAAGTTATCAAATAAATTTAAAATAAAATGGGTTTAAAAAAAATTAATTATTAAAAATAATATATCAAAAAATAATGGATATTTCTCACTAGATATGTTTTAAATGAAATGATAATGATTTAATTATAATAAATGTATTTTTGAAATGGTTTTATGAAAAAGATTTTAAACAAAATGTTATCTTCCTTATGAAATAATCCATTTGATTTATAAAAATACTTGTACATGTAAGATGGAATATTTTTTATAGTTAATTTTTTATAGAGATATGATCCAATAATACCATTAATATTATTTTTTTAATTGTTTCTGTTTTTATTTTTGCGACACACTTTCTTCTTCTACGACTTATATTCTTTTGAAACTTGTTTCTTTTCATGGATTATGATTTACAGAAATTAACCTTATCTGTTATCCATAGGATATAATATTTTATAATTTTATGTTACCTATTTCATTTCAAGCGTTATGATATGATTTTTATGACACAACAATATTTTTTTGGGTCAAGATATGGTTCATGTTTTATTTTCTTCTGCCACATGTATGCATGTTTTATTATGTGATAGGTAGAACCTATATCACCCTCCAATTATTTGGGTAATGATTAAATTTTTATTATATTAAGAGGGTACATGGTATGGATTCCAAATCCCAAGAGAAAAACATAAGTGGGATAGAATACCAAACCAGAAATAAGAGTGTAAATGGGTAGACATCCCAATCTTGAAACAATAGGATAAATTTGAACGCATCCCAAGCCCAATTCAAGTACATGGGTTATTCTCCCAAGACTAATATGTTATGAAGGTTTTGGAAGGTAGAATTTTCATATGATTATTTTTATGTGTATTCCATAAATACATGTATTATTCCTAATTTATGATTTTGTTTCTTAGGTTCTTTATTTCTTTATGATTCACATCTTACGAACTACCTATCTCTATCTCAGTATTTAGGTTTATGGTATTTGATATTCAAGGTGTGACATTGTAATGTTATGATAACTTTATCAAACACATTGGCTCATTTTCAAGTTTACATGTCTCCATTTTCATATTTGCTGAGCATTTGATCTCACACCTATTATGTTTCCTTCCCTATATTATTAAAATATATTTCATATATAATTATTATAAGAGGAGTGATATTCTTTGAGAATCTAGTTATATATAATTCATCTTTATCAAGTACTTGTGATTATGTTTCCATGATTCCAATGGAATTAAACTAATACGATCTTTGGGGGCCAATTTGTATAGGGTCATAAGTATTCTACAAAATTTATGTAATGTTAATGTATGAAAAGTGTGGTTCTCTATAGTTGGAATCAGAGTGAAGGTTATGTTAGAAATTTCAAACTAGTATGAGGAAACAGTTGTGATATCCTTTAGAATTTCTAAAAAGGATTGGTCTAGAGATGTCTCTAAGGATAAGTATAAGGATGAGTCAACATTTAGGAAAACATCCTAGAATTTTACTGTGAGGGATAGAGTGGGTGGTTTCTTAGTAATAAATAACTGTTCAGATACTAAAATTGGACATTGTTTTAGTACATATGTTCCTCGGAGTAATAACACCTACAAGGTCTGTCGGTCTAGAGTCAGCATAACACAATACCCAAAAAATAGGCCTTGTTGCACACCTAGTTTGACACTCCTATGGGTTATAATTTAAAAATTAACCAACACCTTATGATCCATGATAAATGATATAAACAAAATATTAATATTAATAACCAAAGATAAACCCATGGTGACTTTGATTAAAAATTAGGTGTCATGATTTAGATATAATATATGTAATTTTAATTCTTAAGAGTTTTTCTTCTATGATATGTGTTTTTAACACCCCAAGCTTCTACGGTACGTTTCCCTTCGAATAATGCGATAGCGTGTGTTGTACGCAACCTCGAGTTCTAACACACACCACAACTAATTAAAATAGCCGTTGTGAATAGTAATACCTACTTTTTGAAATCATATATATTTTATATTTCAAAATGGACTTCATTTTTGGATTCGGAATATTGAAATTAGCCTAGGGTGAAATTTTGGTACTTTTCGGATAACTTTAATATTTTGATGAATAGTGAAAATTACTAAATTTTAATTAAAAACAACTTTTTTAATCAAAATAATTAATAGTGATAAATTGTGAATTTGAGTGGTTTTAAAGTATATTTAGAATATATTTTTACCATTTAATATAATGTTGGTCATTGGACATAATTTTACAATTAAACCGAACATAAACAAGTGTCAATCTTTTGATAGTTATTACCTCTTAAAACACGCTTTTTGTTTTGACAGCGGGAATTAATTTTAAATTAATTTCTGCCACTTCTGTGTTTTGAATTTAGAAAAATGGATTCCATATTTGGAATCAGGATGTCCAAATTGTGTAAATAGGTAACTTTTATTTTTAGACATTTTGAATAATTACTGTGGTAAATATTTTATTTACCATGGTTAAGGGTAAATCCGGTAAATAAGGGTTAAAAAATAATATTATAATAATACAAATCTACCCTAAAACGTGTCCTAACCTTATTGGTGGACACATACCGGACCATGAGCATCCTTGGGTCAATTTGGGGACCCCTTGGAGCCACTTGTATGTGGTAGGGACACTTTATATTAATAAAGTTAAAATAAAAATAAAAATGGCATAAGCTTACATCTTTTAGAAGAACAATTTTTACATAGGGTTATACATGTTGGATTTTCGATTATAAATATTCATTAGAAAGATAAAAATATTTCCTACATAATGATATTTTATTTATAATTTTTAGACATCAAATAATTTAAATTATTAATGACACAATAATGATGCAATGTTTACCTCATTAATAAATCATTTAAATAAATAAGATTATAATGATTAACATATTATCTAAAACCTGTCAAATTCTTATTGGTTGATGTTATTTAGAATATTAGTCATCTTATATTCGACCTCAATGATTTTTGGACCATTATAAACCGAATATAATTATATTATAATGTAATACTTTCACTCTTTCCTAAAGAGCCCCTCTTCTCCCTTATAAAAGGAGACCACTTCCACTCATTCCTCACACCTCTCAAGCCACTTGGCTCGTCCAAACTCTGCCCAACTAAGCTCCCCACATCCCTCTCCTCCTCCTTGAAGCTTCCCCTTAGGCAGAAATCATTTCAAGAAGTCCTTTGGTTCCAACCAAAGTGAGTTACCTAAATTAAAGGTAACGATTTCTCTTAAATTATTTTCCTTTATTTTTCTTCTCCAACCCCCAAACTCTTTTTATTTCCTTTCTTTTGTAACAACACCAGTATCCTCAATATACTAGGATGTTTTTATAAGAAGGATTCAAACTACACATACACACAACTCCATCTAATGGATGATGAACATAATGTTTCTGTGGATGGAAAACTAACGCCTCACGAAACGATGATTGTTCAAATACATCTTACCGCCTCTCATGGTGGCCATTATGATGGAACTGTAATTAAATATGATATTAATGATATATATTTTATATATAAGCTTCTGTAATTCCATTTTATTTCATACCATTATTCATTTCATGTTGTATATACATACGATAATTTCATTTGAGGAAGTGCGGACTACCGCCCCCTTAAAATGATATGACTCGTTCATACCACACATGGAACGTATAAAGGATGGTGTTAATGAACTTAAGTAACATATATAAAATATTATATTATACTGGAATATTAATATACCTATGTATCATTTGGATTCAATTCTTTTAAAATAAAAATTAAATGGAAGTAGCGTTCGTGCGTACGTACGGACTACCGTCTCCACGAACGCGGTGAGATCCATCCTCCATCGTATGCATTCAAGTCTTATTCTCATTTTAGGGTTAAAAATAATGTTAATATCATTCTTATTATGAATAAGATTTAATCTATCCATTACAAACATGTCTTACGTAACCAAACATTTAAGAAGAACGAATCGATTATCACCTGAAACGACGATAATACTAAGATATTATTAATAAAGCAATGTTAAAAGATCATATATGATATCATATTAATGTATATGATTCTTGTATAATTTAATAACAATTATTTCACCATTATACAGGATGTTAACCGACCCCAACAAAGGAAAAGTACAAGGTAAGGGTTATTTCACAATCTCTTCATTATCCGAGGTTGTTTATACGTAATAATCTACTGGGATATCTTTATCATCCACATCCATGTTTCTTAAAAATGTATTTCAAAACATTTTTACTATTTACAAGAATATGGGTTAAAGTCATTTATACCCTTGTTTGACTTTTTATAAGAGGTTTATAAAGGAATCTTTTCGTCGTTTTCAAAACAAGGTCCTTTTTAACCTTTTCGACAGAATTGAGGTAAGAATGTTTTTTTAACTTATACGGCGGGTGCGGTTATTTTACGCCGTTATAAAATCGTCAAAGCTTCCCTTACAAGCTTATAAGAATATTTTCATAGAAAATGTTTTATTTTATATGGATCTTAAATGATTTCAAAATAAAAGGAGATATTTCTTTAAAAACAATTTTGATTTCATCTATGTCAACATCCTTTGATAGATTTTAAGATTATTTGAAGTTGATTTATTATGATACAAAACTTCTATATTGTATTGAAGGTTTTGTGATATGTTTGACTATGGATGTGCAATTTTTATACCATTCATAGTTTATGGTGAAAGTATTGACATTTCGTATGCTAGTTTTAATACGAATGTTTATGTTATGTTTAAACCTTTTCATATGGGAATGCATTGGACTTAATATGTGACGGGTGGAGCCCGCTATAGCTCCTCGATGCATCGGTAGGTCTCATGAGACAAACTAGTGTCTTGGCACAAGGCCTTGACAAAATCTCATTTGTATTCTTGGCACGAGGCCTTGGCTATGTGGTTATGATAGTCTGGCATTATGCATTCCAACATTATGAAAGTGGTTATTGATTTTTGCATGTGATTATTCGATTAGTAGAATATCCATGTGAATAAGTAAATGGCATTATTTCATTTTATTTATGCCATACCATGTTTAAAGTTCAAGTTTAAAAGGCTTTTGTTTTAGTTATACATTGCCTTAAATGTTTATTCTTATTTATGAATGTTTCCGCTATATTGTTATCCTTACTGGGCATTTGAGCTCACCCCTTTTCTATGTTTTATTTTTCCCAGGAAGTGAAGATGTAAGTTATGAATGACCTGCAGGGATATTATGAGGGGATTATAGTGTGTACTATCGAAACATTATGTTGTTGTAGTAGTTTTTCATTTTATGATGTAATGTAAAACTTATGAATATATCTAGTGTTTCCAAGGCTACTAAACCAATCGGTCTTTCGAGATTTGATCTTTCTTGTGATCATGCCAATGTTATGTAATAATGCACCGACTCTGGGTAGCTGGGGTCGGGGCGTTACAGTTGGTATCAGAGGAAGTTTAGTACAAACCTTGGAAACTAGATTTAGATAAACTCTGATTAGAGCACGTAGGCCTAAGATGAACTTTGAGGATTAGTATAGATGAACTTCCTAGAATTTTCGTATTGTAGAGATTTTGTGAGTTTTCCGAGCAATACATCCCTGTCTGGATACGAGCAGGTAGAGGCGGCTCTGGCACAGATGTACCTAGGGGTAAAACCCGAAAACACCGCTTTGAGCTAGACTCGAACGGGAACTGGTGCACGACAACGGGCCTTGCTGCACTCTTGGTTACGACACTCCCGGGGGATATGCTTAGGATAACTCTCATTTTCTTTACAAATCATTTTGAAGGGATTATGAGTATATACTTCCTCAAAGAAAACATTTTTATGATTCTGGATTATATCCATAAATAGTTCAATTTATGTTAAGTGTTTTATAAGTATGGGATTATGTATTTTGATTCATAAACTAATCTAGTTTATGCCATTGTTTAGAAATGGCGCCTAGTGGAAGAAATGGAAACCATATCAATGCACGCACTCCATGTAGGGATTTCCCTCCTGCTCAAGATAATTATAGTGGGGCTGGTGATGCAACTGGTGCCGATCAGCTAATCACCATACTGGGACAACTTACTCAGGTTATGAATTATAACCTTACCCGTATGGAGCACCCTGATCCGCAGCGTGGAGGATCAATGTTAGATCGATTCATGAGGCAACAACCACCAACGTTCAATGGGAGTACAAATCCCTTAGTAGCTGAGCAATGGATAAATTCCCTAGAGAAAATATTTCAGGCTTTGGGGAGCAGTGAAACGGAAAAAGTTATCATGGCAGTTTACCACCTCACTGGAGATGCTGATCAATGGTGGTCATTGATTCAAAACATGAAGGAAGATGATGAAGTATCAAATATGGAGTGGAGGGAGTTCAAAGATCTGTTTTTAGAAAAATACTTTCCTCGCGACCATCGAGCAGATATGGAAAGACAATTTCTGAGTCTGAGACAAAAGGAGGATGAGAATGTCACAAAGTATGAGGCTAACTTTACAAGGTTAGCGAGGTATGCTGGAGATTATATTCGCAACCCAAGAAGTAAGATTGATCGTTTATTTGATGGGTTAAAACCATTTCTCCGTCGAGCATTAGTCTCACAATCCTTTTCATTGTACGAAGACATTGTCTCATGTGCTATCAAGACCGAAAAGGAATTCTCTAAGTCTTATGACTTTAAAGCAAAGCAATAGAAGAAGAGACATGCTGATCAATTTGGGAATGGAAATAAGGGGAAGAAGGGAAAGGTTGAATATCCATCTTGTGGTAAATGCGGGAAGAAACATCCTGGTACTTGCTTGAAGGGAATGGGAGTCTGTTACAAGTGTGGTGAAAAAGGCCACCAAGCTCATGATTGCAAGGGGAAGAAGGGAGATACCAACGTTCAGTGCTATAATTGTAGGGAGATGGGGCATTATGCAAATTCATGTCCTAAGCGTCAGGAGAACTTACCTCAGAAAAGGCCAAGGGATCAAGGCCAGGCTTATGCTATCACTACTGCTGAGGTAGAAGCTCCGAAAGACGTGGTGGCAGGTAATTTAATGGTTTAGTCAAGTTTAGCAAATGCATTATTTGATTCTGGATCATCGCATTGTTTCATATCTTCCCAGTTTGCTATGAAAATAAGATATTTCCAATTTGATTTAATAAGGGAGTTGTCAGTTAAAACTCCTAAGGGAAGTATCGTTGCAACAAAGTTTTGTGAATCAGTCCCCATTAGAGCACATAAATTTTCTTTATCTGCTGATCTCATCGTCATACCTATGATTGAGTTTGATATGATCCTCGGTATGGACTGGCTTTCGGACTATGATGCAAAGATTTATTGTAAGAAGAAAGAGGTTACGATTCTTGATGATAATGATATGGAACACCTTATTTTTAGAGCAGAATCGTCACCACCTAATTCTTATTTAGATCCACCCCTAGTAGCTCAACTTAATTCAATTATTGGGGAGGAAGAGAATGAAATAACTGTCGGTGAGGAAAGGAATGTTCAAATAGAGTATGTACCTGTTGTGAAAGAATTTGTAGATGTATTTCCGGAAGATTTACCTGGACATCCTCCAGAACGAGAAGTTGAGTTTTCCATTGATTTGATTCCTGGATCAAGGCCTATATCGAAGACCCCTTATAGAATGGCCACTGTAGAGTTAGTCGAACTAAAGAAACAACTAGAGGAATTGAGTAATAAGGGATTTATTCGCCCTAGTGTTTCTCCATGGGGAGCCCCTGTTCTTTTTGTTAAAAAGAAAGATGGATCTATGAGGTTATGTATCGACTACAGGGAGATCAATGCTATAACGATAAAGAACAAGTATCCCCTACCTCATATTGATGATTTATTTGACCAACTGCATGGTGCTCAATACTTTTCAAAGATTGACCTTCGATCTGGATACCATCAGTTGTGTGTGAAGAAGGAAGACATTCCGAAGACAGCATTTCGAACCAGGTACGGGCATTACGAGTTTACTGTAATGTCGTTTGGATTGACTAATGCACCCTCTGTATTCATGGATCTGATGAATAGAGTTTTCAAGGAGTATCTCGATGAATTTGTGGTGGTATTTATTGATGATATCTTGGTATACTCCAAAACCTACGAAGATCATGAAAATCACTTGCGCATTATCTTGAAGACTCTGAGGAGGCATGAATTATATGGGAAGTTTAGCAAGTGTGAATTCTGGCTTCAGGAGATTTCTTTTCTTGGCCATATTGTCTCTAAATATTGAATCTCTGTTGATCCTTCTAAGACCAAGGCAATCCAAGAATGGCCAGCACCAACGAGTATAACTGAGGTACGTAGTTTTATTGGCTTGGCAGGTTATTATCGACGTTTCGTCCAGAATTTTGCCCGATTGGCTAACCCATTAACGAAGCTCACACGTAAAGGGGTTAAATTTGTTTGGACAAAAGAGTGTGAAGAATGTTTCGAAGAACTGAAGAGAAGATTAGTCAATGCTCTTGTATTGACTCTACCATCGGGGAATGATGGGTTCGTTATTTATAGTGATGCATCGAAGAAAGGACTTGGCTGTGTCCTTATGCAGAATGATAGAGTTATTGCCTATGCATCACGACAGTTGAAAATTCATGAAAAAAACTATCATACTCATGATATCGAGTTAGCAGCAGTGATCTTTGCTTTGAAGATATGGAGGCACTACCTCTATGGTGAAAAATGTGAGATTTATACTGATCACAAGAGTTTGAAGTATATTTTCTCACAAAAAGAACTCAACATGAGGCAAAGGAGATGGCTTGAATTACTCAAGGATTATGATTGTACGATACACTACCACCAAGGGAAGGCAAACAAGGTGGCAGATGCTTTGAGTAGAAAAGACCATGGAGTTTTGAACAATATGAGAATTGAAAGGGATCCAATTTTTATGGATCTAGTGAAGATGGACATGGGAATAACCAGGGAAGGTGAAACATCAATTCTTTTTCAAATGGTTTCCAAACCATCTTTACTAGAAAGGATTAAGAGTTCTCAGACCGATGATGAAGAATTCCAAAAGAAAATTAAAGCTGTGAATGATGGGAGATTGAGAGACTTTGTGTATGAAGATGGAATTTTGAAATTCGGGAAGAGACTTTGTGTTCCCAATATACCTGATCTAAAAAGGGAATTGTTGGATGATGCTCATAGTTCTAATTTCTCTATACACCCTGGGAGCACAAAAATGTATAGAGATTTGAAGGAACATTTTTGGTGGGACAACAAGAAGAGGGAGATTGCTGATTTTGTGTCAAGATGTATGGTTTGTCAACAAGTGAAAGCTGGAAGGCAACAGCCTGGAGGAGTCATGCAACCTCTTCCCATACCGGAGTGGAAATGGGACAATGTTACGATGGAATTTTTCATGGGGCTACCGAAGACTCCTAGAAGGAACGATGCAATATGGGTTATTGTTGATCGTCTTACCAAGTCAGCACATTTTCTTGCTATAAGAGAAGATCTACCCCTGGAACGTCTAGAAAGACTATACATTAATGAAGTTGTGAGACTTCATGGAGTACCCCTATCGATGGTTTCTGATCGTGATCCCCGTTTTACTTCAAGATTTTGGAAAAGTCTTCAGAAATCCCTGGATACTGAACTTCATTTGAGCACTGCTTACCACCCTCAGACAGATGGACAATCAGAATGGACTATTCAAACCTTAGAAGACATGTTGAGATCTTGCTCACTTGACTTTCAGGGTATGTGGGATCAATATTTACCATTGGTAGAATTTTCCTATAACAATAGCTTCCATTCGAGTATACAGATGGCACCATATGAAGCGTTATACGGAAAGAGATGTCGTACACCAACCTGTTGGGATGACGTTGGTGAAAGAAAACTTGTAGGCCCAGAACTGGTGGAGGAAACGGTGGAAAAGGTGAAAGTAATCCAAAATCACATCAAAGCAGCTCAAAGTAGGCAGAAGAGCTATGCCGATAATCGAAGGAAGGATTTGGAATTTCAAGTCGGTGATCATGTTTTCCTAAAGGTATCTCCATGGAAGGGAGTCATACATTTTGGAAAGAAAGCTAAATTGAGTCCCAGGTACATCGGACCTTTCGAAATTCTAGAACGAATTGGGGTTGTAGCTTACCGATTGGCAATGCCGCCAAGTCTCTCCAAAGTTCACGATGTGTTCCACGTATCTCTGTTGAGAAAATACATGCCTGACCCAACGCATGTACTCACCTATGAGGAATTAGAACTGGAACCCGATCTGTCTTATTGTGAAGAGCCCGTCAAGATTCTTGATACAAGAGAACAAGTACTGAGAAACCGGACGACACGTCTGGTAAAAGTTTTGTGGAGAAATCATAAGATGGAAGAGGCAACGTGGGAACCCAAGGAACTTATGATGAAGAACCACCAGATTCTTTTCATGTGATAAGTATTCTAAAAATTTCGAGGACGAAATTATTTGAAGGAGGGGAGAATGTAACACCCCAAGCTTCTACGGTATGTTTCCCTTCGAATAATGTGATAGCGTGTGTTGTACGCAACCTCGAGTTCTAACACACACCACAACTAATTAAAATAGCCATTGTGAATAGTAATACCTACTTTTTGAAATCATATATATTTTATATTTCAAAATGGACTTCATTTTTGGATTCGGAATATTGAAATTAGCCTAGGGTGAAATTTTGGTACTTTTCGGATAACTTTAATATTTTGATGAATAGTGAAAATTACTAAATTTTAATTAAAAACAACTTTTTTAATCAAAATAATTAATAGTGATAAATTGTGAATTTGAGTGGTTTTAAAGTTTATTTAGAATATATTTTTACCATTTAATATAATTTTGGTCATTGGACATAATTTTACAATTAAACCGAACATAAACAAGTGTCAATCTTTTGATAGTTATTACCTCTTAAAAACACGCTTTTTGTTTTGACAGCGGGAATTAATTTTAAATTAATTTCTGCCACTTCTGTGTTTTGAATTTAGAAAAATGGATTCCATATTTGGAATCAGGATGTCCAAATTGTGTAAATAGGTAACTTTTATTTTTAGACATTTTGAATAATTACTGTGGTAAATATTTTATTTTCCATGGTTAACGGTAAATCCGGTAAATAAGGGTTAAAAAATAATATTATAATAATAAAAAATTACCCTAAAACGTGTCCTAACCTTATTGGTGGACACATACCCGACCATGAGCATCCTTGGGTCAATTTTGGGACCCCTTGGAGCCACTTGTATGTGGTAGGGACACTCTATATTAATAAAGTTAAAATAAAAATAAAAATGGCATAAGCTTACATCTTTTAGAAGAACAATTTTTACATAGGGTTATACATGTTGGATTTTAGATTATAAATATTCATTAGAAAGATAAAAATATTTCCTACATAATGATATTTTATTTATAATTTTTAGACCTCAAATAATTTAAATTATTAATGACACAATAATGATGCAATGTTTACCTCATTAATAAATCATTTAAATAAATAAGATTATAATGATTAAAATATTATCTAAAACCTGTCCAATTCTTATTGGTTGATGTTATTTAGAATATTAGTCATATTATCTTCTTCCTCAATGATTTTTGGACCATTATAAACCGAATATAATTATATTATAAACGAATACTTTCACTCTTTCCTAAAGAGCCCCTCTTCTCCCTTATAAAAGGAGACCACTTCTACTCATTCCTGACACCTCTCAAGCCACTTGTCTCGTCCAAGCTCTGCCCAACTAAGCTCCCCACATCCCTCTCCTCCTCCTTGAAGCTTCCCCTTAGGCAGAAATCATTTCAAGAAGTCCATTGGTTCCAACCAAAGTGAGTTACCTAAATTAAAGGTAACGATTTCTCTTAAATTATTTTCCATTATTTTGCTTCTCCAACCCCCAAACTCTTTTTATTTCCTTTCTTTTGTAACAACACCAGTATCCTCAATATACTCGGATGTTGTTATAAGAAGGATTGAAACTACACATACACACAACTCCATCTAATGGATGATGAACATAATGTTTCTGTGGATGGCAAACTAACGCCTCACGAAACGATGATTGTTCAAATACATCTTACCGCCTCTCATGGTGGCCATTATGATGGAACTGTAATTAAATATGATATTAATGATATATATTTTATATATAAGCTTCTAGAATTCCATTTTATTTCATACCATTATTCGTTTCATGTTGTATATACATACGATAATTTCATTTGAGGGTGTGCGGACTACCGCCCCCTTAAAATGATATGACTCGTTCATACCACACATGGAACGTATAAAGGATGGTGTTAATGAACTTAAGTAACATATATAAAATATTATATTACAATGGAATAGTAATATACCTATGTATCATTTGGATTCAATTCTTTTCAAATAAAAATTAAATGGAAGTAGCGTTCGTGCGTACGTACGGACTACCGTCTCCACGAACGCGGTGAGATCCATCCTCCATCGTATCCATTCAAGTCTTATTCTCATTTTAGGGTTAAAAATAATGTTAATATCATTATTATTATGAATAAGATTTAATATATCCATTACAAACATGTCTTACGTAACAAAACATTTAAGAAGAACGAATCGATTATCACCTGAAACGGCGATAATACTAAGATATTATTAATAAAGCAATGTTAAAAGATCATATATGATATCATATTAATGTATATGATTCTTGTATAATTTAATAACAATTATTTCACCATTATACAGGAGGTTAACCGACCCCAACAAAGGAAAAGTACAAGGTAAGGGTTATTTCACAATCTCTTCATTATCCGAGGTTGTTTATACGTAATAATCTACTGGGATATCTTTATCATCCACATCAATGTTTCTTAAAAATGTATTTCAAAACATTTTTACTATTTACAAGAATATGGGTTAAAGTCATTTATACCCTTGTTTGACTTTTTATAAGAGGTTTATAAAGGAATCTTTCCGTCGTTTTCAAAATAAGTTCCTTTTTAACCTTTTCGACAGAATTGAGGTAAGAATGTTTTTTTTAACTTATACGGCGGGTGCGGTTATTTTACGCCGTTATAAAATATTCAAAGCTTCCCTTACAAGCTTATAAGAATATTTTCAAAGAAAATGTTTTATTTTATATGGATCTTAAATGATTTCAAAATAAAAGCAGATATTTCTTTAAAAAGAATTTTGATTTCATCTATGTCAACATCCTTTGATGGATTTTAAGATTATTTGAAGTTGATTTATTATGATACAAAACTTCTATATTGTATTGAAGGTTTTGTGATATGTTTGACTATGGATGTGCTATTTTTATACCATTCATAGTTTATGGTGAAAGTATTGACATTTCGTATGCTAGTTTTAATACGAATGTTTATGTTATGTTTAAACCATTTCATATGGGAATGCATTGGACTTAATATGTGACGGGTGGAGCCCGCTATAGCTCCACGATGCATCGGTAGGTCTCATGAGACAAACTAGTGTCTTGGCACAAGGCCTTGACAAAATCTCATTTGTAGTCTTGGCACGAGGCCTTGGCTATGTGGTTATGATAGTCTGGCATTATGCATTCCAACATTATGAAAGTGGTTATTGATTTTTGCATGTGATTATTCGATTAGTAGAATATCCATGTGAATAAGTAAATGGAATTATTTCATTTTATTTATGCCATACCATGTTGAAAGTTCAAGTTTAAAAGGCTTTTGTTTTAGTTATACATTGCCTTAAATGTTTATTCTTATTTATGAAAGTTTCCGCTATATTGTTATCCTTACTGGGCATTTGAGCTCACCCCTTTTCTATGTTTTATTTTTCCCAGGAAGTGAAGATGTAAGTTATGAATGACCTGCAGGGATATTATGAGGGGATTATAGTGTGGACTGTGGAAACATTATGTTGTTGTAGTAGTTTTTCATTTTATGATGTAATGTAAAACTTATGAATATATCTAGTGTTTCAAGGATACTAAACCAATCGGTCTTTCGAGATTTGATCTTTCTTGTGATCATGCCAATGTTATGTAATAATGCACCGACTCTGGGTTGCTGGGGTCAGGGCGTTACAATGTTTATCACTCTATGCTGTCTGGTTTTATTCAATAGAATGAAATAAAATGAATATGGTTAACATTGTATATTTTAGATGTTGAAATTATGTTCATAATATAAATAGATTTTACAAGTGTACATCTCATATAGAGAATCAGTATGGTGGTATGAGTATTGGTTATATTTCTGAAGATAAACAAACCACAAATGACCTATGAAAGGTGTGTGGTTCTCTTCTAGTATTATTTACATTAAACATAAGTATCATGGTTACATTGAGGTTTTGGAACCTTAATACATGATTCATATTTTATATTATAGGAAATGAGGAATTAAAAAATATGTTAATGAATCTAGAGTAATGGTTTGCCAATAAATTTGGATTAATGAAGTTTTTATGTATTGGAACTCAAAGATTATGATATGTGAATCGTGAAATTTATAAGTAATTCTAGTATAAATAATTATTAAAGATTGAAAAGTATATCATAAATTGTCCTAAATAATTATTATAGAGATATTTTGGTTAAGATAATGGAACCCTTAATGTGATCATGGTGTTGAAAAAATAATACTTTACTTGGATAAATATATGATTGATTTGGATAAAGTAAAATGTATAACACTAATTAGCAGGGATTTGATTGCTAATTTTTTGAAAAGAATTTACATGAATTCATTGAAGAAGTTTATAAATTTCATGTATTTTTTTAATATATCATTTGATATTTAGATTAATGAAGATTTCATTTTTTACAAATGCTTTTATGGTAACATGGGTTATTACCATGTTTCAAGAGTATTAATAATGATTTCATTCACATGTTTGGAATGTAACAAACATGATAAATTTTTTAATATATTTTGGACCAATTTTAGGCATATTTAGTGTCCTTAGTTATAATAATTTTTATTTTGATTATATAGACGAGATATACAATCATCTATTTAGGGAATGTGTAAGTTAAAATTTATATGGTGTTTCTGATATTAATATACAATATAACCACATGATGATTTATGAATATTAGATAACCTGGTTTAATACTTTTTTATTGATTGTATCTGATGAGATATGGGATGAATTATCATGGTTATCAAGATTTTTTAGTGCTTTCGGAATGAAAAAATATTCAACTTTGTTTTTAATAGAAAGTGGTGAACTATTAATTGTTCAAGTCAAGATCAAAGGTTTATATTTTTCCTATGAAATGGAATTAATTCAACTTAGTATAACTTCTAAGGAAAATTATTTAACCTTAGGGATTGGAAATTTAAACCAAATAAGGTTATCCTAGTACCTTCTTTTCTATTTAATTAAATGGTCCATTTAATAATCATAGATTTATGGATTTGTTATTTTTAGCTTTCTTATGGACAAGTTCTCTAGTACTCTCCTCTAAAACATGATAGTTATTTTTCTATTCTATGTCCAATTTTTTAATTCCCACATATATTCTTCTATTTTGGAAGCTGTTATGAGTTACTTTGGGTAACCATTATGGTTACAACATTCTTTTTATGGGATTTTTCGTGTTCATTTTTACGATGTGGGTATCTGTGAATGGAAAATTCCGATATTAATACTTTTATAACCTATAATAATTTCAAAAGATAAATTAATTTTACACGCCGTATAATTTAACACCCAGATATTTATGGAATTATTTTTTGAATTAATTTAATCTTATTGATATTTTTCATTTAACTCAACACTAAAAATAGTTGAATTTATATTAAAGGAATATTTATTTATTTCATTATAAAAAACACCATGATATGATTCCCTATTCACAAAATAATTTCTAACATTATCTACATATATCACTGATGTCAGCGTACATTACACACATGATTGACTTTCCTCGACACCTTGTATAACACACAAGACACATTGTTACCGAAATAAATATATTATAAAAAAATATAATTATTAAATATAATAAGAAATTTAGTAGATTGTAAATTTATTTTTTTAATAGGATCAACTAACTTATGAAAATAAATGATCAAATTCATTTCATACAAATGGATTATAATTAACTATAAGAGCCAATTGAATATAAAGGGAATTCTTTTACATAAAAGTAATTTTATGATCACAAAGCTTTCATATACTAAAAAAAATTAAATTCATTAAAATTACCGAGTGATATTAATCTAATATATAAATATCATATATCAAATATAATAGTATTTAAAATCATACAATAGATATGATAAACATAATATGGGAACAAAACTAATTTCACACAAATTAATCTAATTTATTATTAAGGAACCTTTTCCACCAATTAATAAAGAACCTATATTAAGACCCTTTATCAGAATTTTTATAAATCATATATATAAAAATGAACATAATATTTTAAATCGTAACATACATAAATTTTAAGCTAAATTTTTGGTATTTTTTGGTGAAATATCATATATTCATGATTAGTGAAAATACAGAATTTTAATTCAAAAATTTCATTTCGTATAATTTATTTATATGGCTTAATTATATTTTTAAATTTTTTTATAGTTTAATTAGTCTAAATATTTATAATATTATACAATTTAGGTCATTTAAATTAGTTTTCAATGGTAATTTAATATAAAAACATGGCAAATATTTGGATGTTTTTACATTAAAAACCATCATTGTCATCCCATATGTGGGATGACATTAACATTATGTTCTGCCACTTATATATTTGGAATTTAAATAAATGAATTCCTTAATTATAATTATAATAATTTATAAATTATAACAAGGTAAAAATTGTTTTTTTTCAAAAATATTATATAATTTAATTAAAATTAATTACATTGATTAAGGTAAAATTAAGCATAACTAAGGACTAAACAGTAAACATAAGGGCCTAAATTACCAAGATAATTTTTACAAATATATTGGATGTCCATAATTTGACCTTATAATATCTATAGCATTATTTGATACACATTAAATGGTAAATACACGAGTTTAATTCTTTTCTAAAAACATACAAGGGTGTCACTCTTACTCCACTATAAAAAGGCATCATCTCCTCCTACTTCATCACACCTCTCGAACCACGTAGGTTTTTAAAATATCTTCACAATACACTTCACAAAATTCCTCCATAACATATTTAATCATCCATTGAGGATGTAATAAATGCAAGTAATCCTTTTTGTGTAAAAAAATTAGATACCAAAAGAATAGGTAATATCCTCCCTAAAGCAATATTATATCATTTTCAATATCCACCCCTCTACTATCCTTATTCGATTTTTATAAAAAACCCAATATAATAAATAACTGTTATGTTTTTATGCTATGTTTTGTAAAAATAATCAAACATAGTTATATCTAATGGGAAATTAACATATTGATTATGTGTACGACAAATTACTACCTCACAAAACCATGATTGTTCATTCTTCCATTAATACATCAGATGGTGGATATTATGACGGACACTCAATTTTTATGTAATATAGGTGATATTTATTATTTATTTAATAATATTTAATTATTTAAGAAAATTTATATTTATACTTTCCACATTTTATAATTAATATAATTTCATTTCAGAAAGGGTGAACGATTTCCCTCCCAAAGCGATGTGATTCTTTTACAAACTACAAAGAATGTATTAAGGATGTGTTTAGAGAACCTAAATGATATAAGTGACATAATAAAGATAAATTATTGATATTATATACATATATACATATATTTTATTTATATTCCTTCTATAAATATTACAATAAAAATGGATTCAATGATTTTACACACATATAGCATATCATCTCCAAAAGCGTTGAATTCCATTTCACACTTCTATATTATATAAATTATTATAATAAAACAATAGTGAATATAAAATATTTTCATATCATTTTTTACATTCTAGAAATAATTATATTTATATAAGGTCTTAATGTAGGACAAATTAAGATATATACAAAAATCAGAGCGAAATTTTCCCAAAATGAAACTGTAACATAGAATTGTAAGGTCGTGGGTAATATAATGTCATAATCAAACCATATATGATATTATATATAATAATATGTTTGTGTTATATATTTATTATAAAATTATATTTATTATATAGGAGGTTTTTATGATAATGGAGAGAGTGAAGACACAAGGTAAGGGGATTTCATTTCACTTTTTATTTATATGAGATTCATTCTTTATTCACCACAAATGAAATTTTTATGGTGTGAATACGATGAATGTATTTATTCAATGAATATTGTAAATAAAATTAAGGGTATTCACATATCCATTTTATGGTATTTCGTTAATGGGTTCTAAATTTCAAAATTTACCAATAAAATTTCGTGATATGGTCATAATTTTCATTCCTTGAGACACATGTCATGTAATGAATCTATATTTTTTCATGTGGTGTATATAATCCAATTGACATTTTATATATTGAATCTACTTATTATTATCATATTATATGCTGCATTTAATTTTATTCTTTCCATTTTTTTATGATTCAAAGTTACAAAATTAGCAACAGTAAATCGCTATAATCTCACCATTTAACGAGGCTGCATATGATTATTCTTTGACTAGTGAAATATTATGATCCATATCTCAAGAACTACCATAATTTTTCCTAACCACAATTTTTTCATGTTATATCCATGTTTAGGTACCATTTTCCCACAATATAGTACTAAAGATGGCCAATATTATGTTTTTAATAAAGAATGAATTTACCTCTTTCTTGGGTCGAATGTATATGTTCCTACAAAAACATATATTATAAAAACATTTCCAAAAGAATTATTCTATATTCTTATGATATTTAAAATAAATTTTTACCCATTTTTTGCATTAAAAAAATTTTTATTAAAAATGAATCTTTTTGTCATTTTCCTATTAAAGAACATTTCTAAAAAGTTTGTGGTGTAAAAGGAATGTTCTTCAGGATAACATTTACCCACTATAATGACAGTAATTCCCTTGATGTTCCATTTATATGATTATTTTTTTTAAACAAATATACTTTTCAATAATATTCTGAAAATTATTCATTCTAATGTGATTTTTAATTTATAAAGTATTAAAAACATTCTTAATTTTTATAAATAATTTTCAATCATTCTTTTATAATATTTAAATGTATTTTAAAATAAAATTATTTTCCGACAGATTTAGTTTTGAAAAATAATATCTCAAAGAAAAAAAGATGTTTTCCTCGAGATTTGTTTTATATTAAATGTAAAATCATCCTTTATAACAAAAATAATTTTGAAATAGTTTAATGAAAATTATTATCAATGAAAAGTTATCTTAAATAATATATTTTCTATGTTATCATTCAAAATCCTTTTCCATCCATGATTTCATATTATTTGATAGATTATTCTTTATAGAAACCTAATATTGGAATATCTTTCATATTATATATTTAATTGTTTTTTCATCCACTGTAACAGCCCAAGATTTTATAAAAAATATTCTTTTTAATTTTATTAATGTCTTGTGTTGTACGCTACAGCAAAAGGAGCTTGCACAACACGCATCCTTGACTTGCCTTGCATTACACGCAATCGCGACCTTCCTCGATAGCGTGTGTAATACGCAATACCGAGTTTCACTAAACAACGATATGCTATTAAAATATTATTAAAACTAGCCGGTATGAATAGTAATAACCACTTTTTAAAATTCTGTAAATCTTATTTTTCAAAATGAACTTCATTTTTGGATTCGGAGTATCGAATTTAGCCTAAGGTGAAATTTTGGTACATTTCAGATAACTTTCATATTCTGATGAATAGTGAAAATTACTAAATTATAATTAAAAAAACAACTTTTTTTAATCGAAATAATTAATAGTGATAAATTATTAATTGGAGTAGTTTTAAAGTATATTTAGAATATATTTTTACAATTTAATACAATGTTGGTCATTGGATGTAATTGCACATTTAAACCAGACATAAACAAGTGTCAATCTTTTGATAGATATTGTTTCTTAAAAACACGCTATTTGTTTTAACAGCGGGATTTAATTATAAAATTAATTAATGAAACTTCTATGTTATGAATTTGGTAAAATAGACTTCATTTTTGAATTCAGAATATGAAATATAGCTTAGGATGAAATTTTGGTATTTTTCTGAAAACTTTCAATTTTTGATGAATAGTGAAACCACTAAGTGGTAGGTAAAAAAACTGAATTTCGCATAAAACTTAATTTTACCGCTTCTGTGAATGGAATTTAAAAAATCCGACAGACACAGTTGATATCAGTAAGTAAAATGTGGTTCAATGAGATAAAAATAATTTTCTGGTGAATAGTAACTTTTTACTATTTTTACCGCGGTTAATAGTAAATAGGGTAACTAAGGGTAAATATGATATTAATATTACCCTAACACATGTCCTAATTCTATTGGACAAGTGTAATTCGACCAAAAACAAACTTAGGAATAAAATATGACCATTTAGGCCCACTTGGATTAGATTAGGACATTTATTATTAATTTATTTAAAGAAGGGTTAAAATAGTTAAAATCAAAGTTTAATAAGTAAATCATTTTTAATATGGGGTTATACATAAGATAAATTCGATTTTAAATATTCATTCGAAAGATAAAAAGATTTCCTACATGATGGTATTTTATTTGTAATTTTTAGACATCAAATAAGTTAATTTATATATGACACAAAGATGATGCAGTAATTATCTTATTAATGAAATATTGACATAATTGATAATATAAATACCAAAACAAATGTAATTTAAGCCTTTTTATAAATTCCACTAATTTTATAGGTTACTATGATATATTAGTGTTGATTTAATCAACTTGGTTCGAACATATAATTCTGTTATGACTTTCACAAAAATCATATATCAAATAATGTCAAAATTGACACAAAGTAGTTTTTAAATCAAATATTATATTATTAATTGTTATTTTATTCCTAAAAATATATGGTTCGGCCAAATGACTTAGATAAGGATATATATATTAATAATAAACAATTTAGGGTTCGTTTGGCATGTTATAGTAAGTTTATTAACCATATAGTGAAAGAAAACAAAAAGACACGGTAAAAGTTAAATTATTTAACTTAGAGTTAAATCGAATTGATAAGGTTAAAATAATACCCTAAACTTGTCTAAATCTTATTGGTTGATAGAATTTCGACCCTTCCCCACTTTAGCTTCGAAATAAGACCCTTTGGAACCATTATAAACCGATTTTGACTTTAATATAATATAATATTTTGAGATATTCCTAAGGTGCCCTCTCCTCCCCTATAAAAGGACACCTCCTCTCCCTCCACCTCACACCAATTTGAGCACTCATGCTCGGCCAACCCCTGCAAAAATCTCTTCTCCACTTCCCTAGAAACATCCTAAAGGTTATGGTCTTCCTCAAAGACCAATTTTAGTGCCCTAAGAGGAGGTCTCAAAGAGGCGCTTCAAAGAAGAGGTAATTACCGTTACCAATTCTTTCATCTTTATTTCTTCTTCCACTTCTTCTTCTTAGGTTGTTTCATTATGAAGTAATAACATCAGTATCACTCATATACTGATATGTTATTATAAGTATGAAACAACCCTATTTCACCATCTATCCATCCTATGGAAAAAGAAATCACCGCGCGTGCGTACGTACGGAATACCGTCTCCACGCCGTGGTGTAATCTATTTTCCACCACCACCTTACATGGATGGGTATAATGGTGTAAAGAATAAATATACATAGTTATTAAAACATCATATTGATTCTGATATATTGTATAATCCACTCCAATTCAGTTCAATATTTATGGAAATGATATCATCGCTCGTGCGTACGTACGGAATACCGTCTCCACGACGCGATGAGATTCATTCTCCATGTTAACCATTTAAGAATGATTATAAAGTATATATAAGAAATAATAATGAAATATATGACATTATAAATCTACTGGATTTATGTATATATATATATGTGTGTGTCATCTACTTACTTCCATTTCAAGACAATAAGGAAAGTAAAACAGCGCTCATGCGTACGTACGGACTACCGTCTCCATGAGCGGTGTTTTTCATTTCATTTATCTATCTATATATATATATACTGAATATATATGATATATAAATCATGTTTTATATTCTGGATGTAAGTAAATCATGATATAAGTAATAATAATGTCAAGAACAACAAGTCAAAACACCTACGATAAATAAAACGATTTTACCCAAAACGCTTCTTTAACATGGAATTTACAAAAGAACGTATAATATAAATTCATAAGGAAACATATATGATATCATAACAATGAGTATGATTCTAGAATAAGTCAATAACATGATTTAAATCATTATACAGGAGGTTCGGACACTTACAAAACAAGTCGGACATAAGGTAAGGGAAGTATCACAATCTCATTTTTATCCGAGATTGTTTATTCGTAAGTATTTACTGGGGTGTATTTTATCATCCACATCCATGTTCCCTCAATATGTAATATTGTTTCCATCCACTTACAATATTTTAAATCCAATTTTACCCTTCGGAGAGTTTTTAGTAAAGAATATGAAAGGAATCTTTTGTCGTTTTTTTCATACGAGGTACTTTTTGACTTTTCCGACAAAAGTACGAAGAATGTTTTTTTTAACTTATACGGCATGAATGGATTTTTAAAACAATATTTCCAATAAGCTTCCTTTACAAGTTTTCAAGTTTATTTTTAATCATCTTATTTTGTTTTAAAGTCGTATGACATGTTATGAAAGGAAAAATGTTTTTGAAGTAGAAAGGATATTTTCCTCAAGAATGGAGTTCAAGTATTTTATCAAAATTATTTTCCATCTAAGATAATAAAAGGGTTCTGTTTTTATCCCTATTATAACATGGATTTGATTATGTTGTGATGGAAATATTTTTATGTATTCCTTTATCTTATATGAATTGTTTTATGATGTCATGTTGTTTAAGAATCCCATTTTTATTACAAGGGTTATGCTATGATGTATGGTTTATGATTATGTGGCACACATAAGAAATGATTCATTATAAGATGGGTGGGACCTATATCTCCCTCCAATGCATTGGGTAAAGATTTTATATCTCATGAGATAGACAGGGCTGGAACGGTAGGTTATACCGGTTCAGTGAAACAGGACTGAAACGAGGGTTACTCGATTCAGAAAGGGACTTTGTCCACTAAGATAGTCTTGGCAATGAGTCTTGACTAACAAGAAATGATTCTCTATGATTATGTGTGAATGCCACAAAGATTCATGTTTTAGGATATTATTATTGTGATTACATTTCACTTCCATGATTTACCCCATGAAATTATGATCTCTTTTGCAGGTTAAGATTTCCAAAAGTTATGTGCTTATGTATATGATGTGATTGATATTTATTTTGTTTACCCTTACTGAGAATTTGAGCTCACCCTTTTATGTTTTCTTTTCCCCAGGATATAAAGAAAGGTTTTAGGTAAAAAAAGGAAGATCTTTATAGGAGATGTTGAAGATCTTTCACCACGATTAGAAGATTATGTTCCGAGTTTCCAAAGACACTAAACTATTACGATACTTGTGTGTGTGTTTTTGTTCTGTACTAAGTATTCTGCAAATGTAATGTAATGTCCATGTACGTCAGGCTTCAGGTCTCTACAGTTGGTATCAGAGGAAAGGTTTAGTCAACCTTTGGAAACTAGGATGCGAGAACTTTAGTGAGATCCCTAGAGATATTTCTAAGGTATGTCAAGGGATGTCCCTAAGGTTAAGTATACGTATAGGTTATTGTACTAGAATTACGCTAACGATCATAGAATTAAACCTAAGATGTTAGATATTGAAGGTACTTCCACTTTATTATGTTGTTTTCCCTAGCATGGTTTTTTCCTCTCACACTATTCTTTTTGGGTTTTAGAGAATGGCTGGAAACAAGATGATTCACGATAATGGAGGATATGATGGACAATGGAATGATATTCTTCATAATGAAATGGGGTTTGGAAGTCCAAACATAATTATTATGCCGAATCAGCAATATCATAATATGATCAATAAAGTAAAATTTGGTAAGTTTCCTGACTCGTCTAATAAGAGAAAGATGGAGTTTCATGATGATCATAGAGGAAAGAAAGTTCAATTTCCCCTATGTAATTCATGTGGGAAGAGGCATCAAGGAGAATGTTTGAAAGGAACTGGAAGATGCTTTGGGTGTGGAAAAGAAGGACACAAATCCAGTAAGTGAAAAGGAAAAGGTTCAGTTAACACCATGGATGAGGATAATGGTATTGCTACGACATCAACACTGGTTAAATGTTTTAAATGTGGAATGTACGGGCATTATGCAAACCGATGCCCTAAGGGAAAGTCTCATGAAGATAATCAGTATGGTCTTATGGGAAGTATTTATGTTGATGATGATGAAGAGACTACAAATGATATGTGAGATGAAAGAATTATTGAAACTCGGTCAATGGTTTAAGAAGGTAGTGGAACGATTACATGTTTATCAAGTGTAATGTTGTACTATAGAATAAAAAGACATCTAAGGATTGTTACACTTTTGTCTTTCCTTATGTTTTGAAAGTTTATGATGAATGGTATGAGTAACAATGAAAGGTTATTCAGATATTTTTTGGAAAGTGGATGATATGCGCATAATGAAGGGATAAAGAGAATCTAATATGTTTGATAGTATTCATGAGCTCATGATTGATATAAGGACTAAGTGATATCATGGTTTGAGTATATAGAATTTTGAGGATTTTGGTATGTGGAAAGTGTTAACTTTAAACTACATTCATGTTTTCACTAAGGTATTCAAGAGAATACATGATTAAGGCCTTTGAATGTTTGGAATGTGACCAACAAGACATATATATGGGGATTAACGATAGTATTAAATCTCTGGTAATCGTTTTCACTATATTATGAGAGTGGACTGCAGTATTATGGATAAGCCTAAAGATTAGAATGGATTATGTTGGACATAAGTTAGTATTGTTTAAGGATAGAAGTTTTTTTGATATTATTGATGGGATGTTATACTAATATAGTTTTAGAAAAAGGGACAACCTGCAGGACGGGCGACTGCCCATCACGTCGGACAAGGTCGTAGGAATCGAACCCACAACCGAAATGCGACTGGCCTTTATCGCCTACCACTGGCCTACAGGTAGTCCCTGTTTAGTAGAAACTAGTTTTATTATATTAAGCAGTATGATATATGAAGTATAAGTCCATTTTAGGAACTATATATGATTAATCTCACTATAGATCGACTTATGTATATAATTTTTGCTAACCTTTTGTTTGAGACAGATGGAATGACCCGTCATTCTATCACATGATCTGCTAACACTTCACGAATAACAAATTCAACTTCATTTATTTAAGAGATGAAGTGGAAATTGTTCTAGGCACGAACAATAGTGAGATTGTACCAAAATAACGAAAGTATTTATTCCAATTCAAATTTTCAACTTTAGGGAAATGATCTTGAAAACCAAAAATGTTGTCCTAGTGATCTTATACCTGATGAATCGGATGGTACCTTAGATCGTCACAAATTTATGGATTTGTGATTATTGGCTTTTCCATAGCCATGTTCTCTACCACTCTCCATCAGAACATGATGGTTAGATTTCTCTTCTATATCCATATTTTCACCTATGTGGAAACCCAATGATTAGTTTATTTGGGTAACCGTTACGTTTCATACTTTTGTTTTTAAAGATTGGTTTTGATATTCCTTTTTACGATGTGGGTTTCTATTAAAGAAACTTTCAAATAGTAAACCATTTATAATCCCGACTAATTTCAAGGGCGAAATTCATTTTAAGGGGGGTAGAATGTAACAGCCCAAGATTTTATAAAAAATATTCTTTTTAATTTTATTAATGTCTTGTGTTGTACGCTACAGCAAAAGGAGCTTGCACAACACGCATCCTTGACTTGCCTTGCATTACACGCAATCGCGACCTTCCTCAATAGCGTGTGTAATACGCAATACCGAGTTTCACTAAACAACGATATGCTATTAAAATATTATTAAAACTAGCCGGTATGAATAGTAATAACCACTTTTTAAAATTCTGTAAATCTTATTTTTCAAAATGAACTTCATTTTTGGATTCGGAGTATCGAATTTATCCTAAGGTGAAATTTTGGTACATTTCGGATAACTTTCATATTCTGATGAATAGTGAAAATTACTAAATTATAATTAAAAAACAACTTTTTTTAATCGAAATAATTAATAGTGATAAATTATTAATTGGAGTAGTTTTAAAGTATATTTAGAATATATTTTTACAATTTAATACAATGTTGGTCATTGGATGTAATTGCACATTTAAACCAGACATAAACAAGTGTCAATCTTTTGATAGATATTGTTTCTTAAAAACACGCTATTTGTTTTAACAGCGGGATTTAATTATAAAATTAATTAATGCAACTTCTATGTTATGAATTTGGTAAAATAGACTTCATTTTTGAATTCGGAATATGAAATATAGCTTAGGATGAAATTTTGGTATTTTTCTGAAAACTTTCAATTTTTGATGAATAGTGAAACCACTAAGTGGTAGGTAAAAAAACTGAATTTTGCATAAAACTTAATTTTACCGCTTCTGTGAATGGAATTTCAAAAATCTGATAGACACGGTTGATATCAGTAAGTAAAATGTGGTTCAATGAGATAAAAATAATTTTTTGGTGAATAGTAACTTTTTACTATTTTTACCGCGGTTAATAGTAAATAGGCTAACTAAGGGTAAATATGATATTAATATTACCCTAACACATGTCCTAATTCTATTGGACAAGTTTAATTAGACCAAAAACAAACTTAGGAATAAAATATGACCATTTAGGCCCCCTTGGATTAGATTAGGACATTTATTATTAATTTATTTAAAGAAGGGTTACAATAGTTAAAATCACAGTTTAATAAGTAAATCATTTTTAATATGGGGTTATACATAAGATAAATTCGATTTTTAATATGAATTAGAAAGATAAAACGATTTCCTACATGATGGTATTTTATTTTTAATTTTTATACATCAAATAAGTTAATTTATATATGACACAAAGATGATGCAGTAATTATCTTATTAATGAAATATTGACATAATTGATAATATAAATACCAAAATAAATTTAATTTAAGCCTTTTTATAAATTCCACTAATTTTATAGGTTACTATGATATATTCGTGTTTATTTAATCAACTTGTTTCGAACATATAATTCTGTTATGACTTTCACAAAAATCATATATCAAATAGTGTCAAAATTGACACAAAGTAGTTTTTAAATCAAATATTATATTATTAATTGTTATTTTATTCCTAAAAATCTAAGGTTCGGCCAAATGACTTAGATAAGGATATATATATTAATAATAAACAATTTAGGGTTCGTTTGGCATGTTATAGTAAGTGTATTAACCATATAGTGAAAGAAAATAAAAAGACACGGTAAAAGATAAATTATTTAACTTAGAGTTAAATCGAATTGATAAGGTTAAAATAATACCCTAAACTTGTCTAAATCTTATTTGTTGATAGGATTTCGACCCTTCCCCACTTTAGCTTCAAAATAAGACCCTTTGGAACCATTATAAACCGATTTTGACTTTAATATAAAATAATATTTTGAGATATTCCTAAGGTGCCCCTCTCCTCCCCTATAAAAGGACACCTCCTCTCCCTCCTCCTCACACCAATTTGAGCACTCAAGCTCGGCCAAACACTGCCAAAATCTCTTCTCCACTTCCCTAGAAACATACTAGAGGTTATGGTCTTCCTCAAAGACCAATTTTAGTGCCCTAAGAGGAGGTCTCAAAGAGGCGCTTCAAAGAAGAGGTAATTACCGTTACCAATTCTTTCATCTTTATTTCTTCTTCCACTTCTTCTTCTTAGGTTGTTTCATTATGGAGTAATAACATCAGTATCACTCATATATTGATATGTTATTATAAGTATGAAACAACCCTATTTCACCATCTATCTATCCTACGGAAAAAGAAATCACCGCGCGTGCGTACGTACGGAATACCGTCTCCACGCCGTGGTGTAATCTATTTTCCACCACCACCTTATATGGATGGGTATAATGGTGTAAAGAATAACTATACATAGTTATTAAAACATAATATTGATTCTGATATATTGTATAATCCACTCCAATTCAGTTCAATATTTATGGAAATGACATCATCGCTCGTGCGTACGTACGGAATACCGTCTCCACGACGTGATGAGATTCATTCTCCATGTTAACCATTTAAGAATGATTATAAAGTATATATAAGAAATAATAATGAAATATATGACATTATAAAGCTACTGGATTTATGTATATATATATATATGTATGTCATCTACTTACTTCCATTTCAAGACAATAAGGAAACTAAAACAGCGCTCATGCGTACGTACGGACTACCGTCTCCATGAGCGGTGTTTTTCATTTCATTTATCTATCTATATATATATACTGAATATATATGATATATAAATCATGTTTTATATTCTGGATGTTAGTAAATCATGATATAAGTAATAATAATGTCAAGAACAACAAGTCAAAACACCTACGATAAATAAAACGATTTTACCCAAAACGCTTCTTTAACATGGAATTTACAAAAGAACGGATAATATAAATTTATAAGGAAACATATATGATATCATAACAATGAGTATGATTCTAGAATAAGTCAATAACATGATTTAAATCATTATACAGGAGGTTCGGACACTTACAAAACAAGTCGGACATAAGGTAAGGGAAGTATCACAATCTCATTTTTATCCGAGATTGTTTATTCGTAAGTATATACTGGGGTGTATTTTATCATCCACATCCATGTTCCCTTAATATGTAATATTGTTTCCATCCACTTACAATAGTTTAAATCCAATTTTACCCTTCGGTGAGTTTTTAGTAAAGAATATGAAATGAATCTTTTGTCGTTTTTTTCATACGAGGTACTTTTTGACATTTCCGACAAAAGTACGAAGAATGTTTTTTTTAACTTATACAGCATGAATGGATTTTTAAAACATTATATCCAATAAGCTTCCTTTACATGTTTTCAAGTTTATTTTTAATCATCTTCTTTTGTTTTAAAGTCGTATGACATGTTATGAAAGGAAAAATGTTTTTGATGTAGAAAGGATATTTTCCTCAAGAATGGAGTTCAAGTATTTTATCAAAATTATTTTCCATCTAAGATAATAAAAGGGTTCTGTTTTTATCCCTATTATAACATGGATTTGATTATGTTGTGATGGAAATATTTTTATGAATTCCTTTATCTTATATGAATTGTTTTATGATGTCATGTTGTTTAAGAATCCCATTTTTATTACAAGGGTTATGCTATGATGTATGGTTTATGATTATGTGGCACACATAAGAAAGGATTCATTATAAGATGGGTGGGACCTATATCTCCATCCAATGAATTGGGTAAAGATTTTATATCTCATGAGATAGACAGGGATGGAATGGTAGGTTATACCAGTTCAGTGAAACAGGACTGAAACGAGGGTTACTCGATTCAGAAAGGGACTTTGTCCACTAAGATAGTCTTGGCAATGAGTCTTGACTAACAAGAAATGATTCTCTATGATTATGTGTGAATGCCACAAAGATTCATGTTTTAGGTTATGATTATTGTGATTACATTTCACTGCCATGATTTACCCCATGAAATTATGATCTCTTTTGCAGGTTAAGATTTCCAAAAGTTATGTGCTTATGTATATGATGTGATTGATATTTATTTTGTTTACCCTTACTGAGCATTTGAGCTCACCCTTTTATGTTTTCTTTTCCCCAGGATATAAAGAAAGGTTTTAGGTAAAAAAAGGAAGATATTTATAGGAGATGTTGAAGATCTTTCACCACGATTAGAAGATTACGTTCCGAGTTTCCAAAGACACTAAACTATTACGATCCTTGTGCGTGTGTTTTTGTTATGTACTAAGTATTCCGCAAATGTAATGTAATGTCCATGTACGTCAGGCTTCGGGTCTCTACATCCACCACTTCATCTTCCATTAATTTTATGCTTTTGAAACTAGTTACTTTTCATGAGTTATGATTTGATGAAATGAAACTTATCTCTTATCTATAGGTAATAATGGGTTTTAATACTATGATACCAATTTCATTTAATGGGTTATGATATATGGTTTATGAACCCTATCTATTTTCATAGTTCAAGATATGATGCATGTTTTATTATGTTCTGGCACATGTATTCTTGATTTTATTATGTTATTGGTTGGACATATATCTCCCTAAAATGAATTGGGTAATGATAATTATTTTATGATATAAATATGGTAAATGGGATGGAATACCATCCCTCGAAAAATAGGTTTCATGGGAGGGAATCTCAATCCTAAAAAAAGGAATATTAATTCCAAAACAAAAGGGCACACATATGGAAATCCCCAGATAGAAATAATAGGGTATCTTAAGCCTTAAATAATACAATACATGGTAGATAATCCAAATCATAAAGTATTTAAATGTTTTATCATTCCAATACTAAAATGTTATTAAGGTCTTAGTAGGTATAGTAGACATTGAATTTTCAATTTTTATGCATATACCACAACTACATGTCTTATTATTATGTTACGATTTTAGGGATTAGTATCATTATTTCTTTATGAATAATTTCATAAAATCTAAAAATATTTATTTGATGATTCATTTTTATGATCTTTGTTATGCAGGTAGTGATATTATAATGTTTTGGTCAGATTCTCATACCCATACGTTCAAATTTATTCTTACATTTCTCCCTTTTTACCATTATTGATAAAATGAGATCATCCTATTGTGTGTTTCCTTCCTTATTCTATGAAGATAAATTTCTTTTTTGATATGTATAAGAGTGGTTGTAGTCATGGGGAACCTTGTGGGAGATATTATTGCTCACTGATGTATTAGTGTTTCATTTTCCATGTTTCCAAAGGGACTAAACT
This sequence comes from Viscum album, assembly GCA_963277665.1. Taxonomy (NCBI): domain Eukaryota; kingdom Viridiplantae; phylum Streptophyta; class Magnoliopsida; order Santalales; family Viscaceae; genus Viscum; species Viscum album. Next base: position 428,125,474 of record OY728134.1, read on the forward strand.
AACACTATTTTTTGAAATCCATTTTATTATATTTTATATATTCCTAAAATGTTATACAATATTAATGTATGCAAATAATGTGTTTTTATATCTACTATCAAAATTAATCTTAAATACTATATAAATATACTTGGTGAAAATCATCTAATTGGGCCTATATATTTGTCTCATGGCACATGTTGATGCATCTAGGGGATACTTTTAACTGGCCCCCACCCTTGAATTTTTTTCAAATAAGTGCTCATATATATATATTTTATTTTATCTTTGAACAATTTTCCTTATCAAATAATATTTATATTGAGTAATGGAAAATATTTTATCAACTTTTCCCTAGTTAATCAAATAATTGTCATAGTAAACAACATATGTAAAAATGTTATATGGTTTAGGATATAAAAATAAGAATTGTAAAAAATTTAATGATATTTAATATAAATTTAATTTGAATTTAATATTATAATATAAAAGTGATTATATAAGGATAATGTTGACAATCATTAATAAAATTTAGATTGTATAATAAGTTTTACCAGATTGTAATTTTCAGGTCATTTTCCAATGGATGAATTAATTCAAATTTAAACCTAAAATAATTTTCACAATGAAATATTCATGATATTAAATTTATATATCACAATATATAAACAACATAAAATTTAAATTGGGTATATTAGTGTATATTTCTCGAGTGAATGTATCATTAGATAAAATCACTTACATCGTGATTCTTTTTGGTTGATTATAATTTAACATCTTATATTGTTTTTTAATGTAATTTACATTCACCATAATCATGTTTATATTTATAATACCATATATGGTATATTTATGACATATCATATCCCATTCATTAATAATCATTCATTATTATCATTGTTTCCAGTGTTAATTTCCATGTATTTTCATTTTTATTTTCATCAAATTTACCGTTATTCTAAATAATATAGTTTCAATATCTATATAATAATAATATTATTATTATTATTATATTTTCACTTAATCTATAATTTTATGTCTAGTTCTGATATATGGTTTTTAAAAAATTCATTACATTACAATCTTGCATATGGATGGTTATGTGTACGCTTATGTAACGTTTCTATATTTCAAAAATCATTATGTAATGGTGTTGTTAAATATATTATCATTGTATAATGATTTAAATAAAATATTTACCACATTATTCATTTATATATACTTATATATATAATCCATGTGGTATTTTGATGAAAACATAGGCAATCACTTCATTAAGGTTGTGGTCCACATGTAGATGGAGGTTGTCATTACTTTTATGTGAAAGAACAAAAATTTAATATGGACTTTTATTGATTACAATTATATCAATAATATCATAATTATTTAATTTATATTACATATATTATTTAAATCTTCCCTTATCACCTTCCATGTTATAAATTATTGGATGGAGAGTCTCATTACTTCGTGAGGTTATAGTTCGTTGTACACATGGGAAACATTATCATATATTGTATGGAAGGGAATGTAATGATATATAATTTATGATATAATGACTCTATATGTTGAATTATTTTATCAATAATATATATATATATATATATGTTATATCCATCATATTACCCCACTAATATGTGGTATTCAATAATGAATTACAACGGTTCACAAGAGGATAGTCTACCTGACACATGAAAAATGATTTTGTAACCCATTTGATTGTAGTAGTGATGGTTATAGATCACGAACGTAATATAAAAACAACTAATTATATTTTAAGATACAATGGATTATATAAAATCTTGTTAAATTATATATTAATTAGGTGGAGGAAGAAATAATATAAAGATACACATTAGAGATTATTATCTCTTCCTCATATATCAAATTAATGTTTGAAGAAATTCCTTCCTCATTTGGATTTATAAAATTCCAAGGCTTCTAGACAAAATTATTGAAGTTGGGATGTTATTTTTTCTAGTGTTAATCAAGCGAAATGGAATGATTGGTGTTAAAATTTTATTGAATTGAGTTCCATTTTATAATTATAGAAGAGTGGCTTTGTTTAAATATAAAAAAATGTTCAATATTGAGAGGTAAATATAACTAAATTTGGATATAAAATTTATAATTAATGTTGTGTAGTGATTATAATGTTTATACACACATATACTTCATATTATATTGTTTTAAAGTTTTTTCATTAATTATATTTTTTACTTTATTATTTTAGTTTTCACTATGATAACAAGTCTTATAAACCATGGTAATAAATCTTTTATTATAAAAATAAAATGTTTTTAATTATATAATTTTTCCCACTCCTATTTAATTTCAAATATAAAATATCAAAAATAAATCATATGTTTTTTTAATATTTGTTATAACTGAAGTATATGAAATGAATAAAATCATCATCTTAACTCAAGGTGCACTAATAATGTTTTAATGATACAGATGAAAATATAGTCATTATAAAAGAAAAAATAGTCAATAAATGGGCCATATATGTTATTTTTTAAAAAATTAAAATTTATTTTTAGAATATTGTATTTTATGAATTTTTTTTCTTTTAATAATATATCAATTTTATAAAATAACAAAAATATAAATTGTATAATAATTCATTTATTTTAAATATAAATACATTTTAACCCAATGATTAAATTAGAATATATTATATTCACAACTATATAAAAAGATATATATATATATATATATATATCTAGAAAACAATGGAAATGATAATTAAAAAATTAATTTATATTTAATATTTTTACAATTATTTATTTTATTTTTCAATTAACTAAATAATTACTTAGTTTGTTTTTCTTACTCATTAAAAGTAATTATTTATTAAATAAAAATGAAAATAAATCATCATATTAAAAGTAAAAATTTTATCCTTAAAAATATTATTCAAAACTTATCATAAGTTGTTTCATCCATATCCCAAAAGAATTATATATACTTAAATCAAGGAAGGCCCTTTTTTGAATTATTCTTTCCTAAACACATATATATGTCACATTCATGGACTTGTGTCCCATAAACTCATAATAATCGATTATATGAGGATAAGGGTAAAACAATGGACCTAAATTGGGTGTCAAAAAATTGGTATATAATTCAAACAGTTATCTTTTGGGTTTAACCCCACGATAAATACATTATTACCTTATCCATAAAAGTTAATTTTTTACTATATTCACTCTTCAATTTGATTAAAAATTATGAAGGCATTTTCAGATAATATAAAGAATTATGATTCTAAATAACCAATAAAATATTCCAAATTTTATTAATATATTTTGAAAATGTAAATATAATATTATTCATTATGATGTGATGAGAAAGCGAGTATTGAAAGAGAAAATGATAAAAAAAATTAAAATATTTATATCAAAATACAATGTGAAAATGATTCAAATGACATAAATTGGATTAATATATATATATATAATTTATCTAATTTTACATTAAAAAAATTATAATATAATTTATCATAATATATATTTTTAATGAATAATAATTATTCAATTAAAATGTTGTAATAATCTATATACATTGGAAAATAAAACATTTTTGAAAAATAACAAAAATTAACCCTCAGAAAAAAAATATTAGCTTTTCAATAATTATTTTCATCTTGTAAATTATTATTTATAATTTGTGTGCCAAAATAATTATAAATTATTTGTGGAATACGTGTCTAAAATATGATTCAAAAAATATACAATATTGTAGAAAAAATTTCATTTTCATCCTAAATATTCATATTTTATTTATAATCAATATAAAACCATAATTATCATAGTTTTTTTATTAATATCAATGACCACCATTTTAATGTCTATGATATAATGTTATACTATATTGTGGTTCATTTCAACTACATGTTGTGTGTATCATATGATTTTTAAAACAATGTTCATCTTTAAATTTATAGTGATGTCACATCATTCAAAAATTAATGAAATTGGCCCCTCAAAATTTAAACATGATCTCTATAATCATGGGTTTAATATTTAAAATTACAATTGTTGAAATAAAAACATCATCAAAGGGTTAATATATAATTCTATTAATATGAGAGAATAGAAAATAAAAATTTCATATAGAATAACAAAAAACTAGACATCCATATTAGAGATCATTGGTGGAAAGTGAATATATGTATGTGGAAGAAATTCTTAAATTACATTAGAAAATTATTTTGTTTAGTGATAATATGAGGTTTTATGATAAATCGAAATTCAATGCCTTAAAAACCATAATTTTTGGATGATTTAAAGGCCATTGGATTCATCAGATAAAAAAATAAGATAATAGTTTTTTCAAGATAATTTCTCAAAAGTTAAAGAATTCATTTTTAAACATTTAATATATAGAAATATACTTAATTGATATATTTATATTTCATAATAATAATGTTATCATTTTGTTGTGCTTTGATCGATTTCAAATTCATCTCTTAATCCATGAAATGAATATGAAAAAATGAATATTTGATTCCTGATGCACTAAAAAAATTAATAGGATGTATCATACATAATAGAATTATAATACATTATATATATCTCTATATATTATTATGAAAAATGGTTAGTAAATGTTATCCAATATGTATAAATCATTATATAGTCAAATAATAAATTAGTCTATAAAAAACATTTTGATTGTTAAACTTAATATATTTCATAGGTGGATATCATTATGAAACTCCCAAAATATTATGATATAAAACATTATAAATAAGGTATTTTAATTATTAAAAATAACTTATCATCGATTCCATAGAAAAATGAATTAGAACATAATTTTTAATTTTTCAAACCGATGATTACCTTCATTATTTTTTTCTCTTGAATCGTGTTAAAAACTAAATTACCATAAAATCCTATTAAAAATATTAATTCTTTATTATTTAATATAATAAAAACAGATAATTAGAAATATACATTAAATTCAAAGATATTCTAAACACCATCAATGATAATATAAATAACTTTTTCAAAAAATCAATAATCGTTCTTAGTAGAGTTTGTATTATCCCTTATAATTTTTACATTTCAATCATCTCTTTATCACAACATAATTATATCATCATCAAGATAATGAAAAGGGTTATATATCCCTCCATCAACTATTTTCTATGAATTTAAACATGACACTGCATAATATTTCCTCTTAATCAGTATTGTTCAGTATATGGTTTCAAATCATTAATGAAAAACTAATACATTGAAATTATTATACAATTTATACTTCATATAACAATGATATGATCAAGAAAATACTCAAATGAAATAATTCTTCAATCCAAACAAAATATAATTTGTCGTTACACCGTTTCTAGGTTAATTTAATAATATTGACCTCAATCCATTATCTTTTTTTCTGTTTTTTTACTCCTAATAATATGAATTTTGTTGTTCCATATACCCTTAATGTTGATGCATTTTAAATTGGGAAAAAATTTATTACGCTCACAATTATATTAATTGTGTCCTTTCCTTATACACATATAGAAAACTCATATTACATTTTGGAAACACCAGAGAATTTATTTTATTAAATTATAACATTTTATATAATCATTTATTACCTTCATCCATTTATCAGTATTTTTTTATTTCATCCTCATATTTTACTACTTCACCTAAATGCTTAAAAAATTATTGAATAGTTAAAATATCTTTTTAGAGCATGATATTATGTTCTTCATATAATGAGAACGTTTAGGAGACTAGTTCTCATTTAATGGATATCTTAATAATATCAAATAAAACATCCTTATTAGTCACTGAATTATTTCAATTGATATGGTTTCCATTCCATCCACAAGGTTCCATTCCTAAAAAAATATAAATCACTATATTAGATCATAAAATTATTAATCGTGATATATATTCAAAAAAAATTGGGAAATACTAATCCTAAATTTAAAATTTTATTCATACCCAATATCATAATAGAAAACATGGTTTCATTGGGGATACATATATTTTCAAATCCATCAAAATGTTGGTTAAATAATTTGTGAGTAATCCTATGGATACACCATGGTGTTTTAAACCATGTGTATAGTATGTCATGTCTTCATTTAAAACGTGAGAATCATGTCTTGCATGATATTCCCTTTTCAGAGTTATAACACCTAGGTACATGTGTTCTAGAACCATGTACACATATTGTATCTAAACAGAAATGAACATCATGGAAAAACCACATAAAATTTTCCAAAGAAAATAAATAGTTTATTTTTTAATAATTATCATCAACTCAAATCATAAGGTTAGGATTCATAATTTATGTTATCTTAATCATATTTCAAAACATTTATACTAAACCTTATCTAATACCAAACATAATGAACCTTCTTAATGTATCCTATAGGCTACGTCTGATTCATAACATTGGGATAGGTCGAAAAGCCCAAATCTCATAAGAATGATAAATTTATTAGTTATGGAGAACCATAAAAATAAATTATACCTATTTTCATTAGGTTTTAAAAAATAAAACACAATACATAGCAAACAAATGATATGAATCCTTGAAAACTAATTCAATGATCTATAATTCAAATGAAGGGTATATAAACTAAATTAAGTATTGTCTCAAATTCATAGTAAGGTCTAAGTGAATTAAAACTGTCATGAGTTATTAATCCTAATCAATATAGGAATCCATATTAGTAAAAAAATAATTTAAAAATGCTACTATTATGATACGGTAAGGCCTAAATAATATGGAAAGGTAAATAACTTAATACACATTCCATTTAATCAATAAATTGAGAATAAAATTTATCCAATTATAATATCATGTTCAAAATATCATGAATAATAATATTAAAAGATTCTAAATGAGTTAAATTACTAACATTTTTTATGTGAGGTTTCTATCTCAAGATGCCTATACTATCAATATCTATCATCAAGAATTATTAAAACCATGAGGTAAAAACACATCTATTTTCACCAAATGGTTTGTCTCATGAGAACTATTGATGCATCTAGGACATATCAATAATAAAGCTTCACCTGTCACTACATTTGAAATGAAATCCCCATATATCAAATAATCAATTTCTTTCATGTACATTGTGTCGTATCATCAAATATATTCATTGAGTAAAGGATATGTATATATCAATATCCTAACTATTAATCCAATTAGTATCAAGGTATAACACATGTGTAAAAATGGTATAAAACATAGAAAATTATCATATGTGTTTTATAAGAATATGTATATTTAATGGAAATGTAATACACAATTAAAAATTATTACAATAAAGTTATTATTTTATGATAAATTTAACAATTTCATTAGAAATTGAGATTTCATAATCATGTTTACATTTATTAATATTAAAAAAAATCTATTTGGATGAAATAATTCAAATTTAATCATAATATAAAGCGTATTATTATTGAATCACTACATTAAATTTTCTAGGGGTAGTATTTACAGCATTTAACATATAATTCTTACACAGTAACAAATATATATCAATCGAATGTAAACTAAGATGAAATCTCATACCATAAACTTTTTTTATTGAATGGTGATTTATCACATTTTATACTGATTTTAAAAATTCCATTAAATTTCTCCCATTTGTTAATTATTTTTTATTATTTTTATTATTTAGGTTGATAATAGAAATTTCCCATTAATTTGTTATAATGAAGCTATTTGTTTTTTAAATATTAGAAAGTTTAATTATATCCAGAATATTAATATTGAGAAAAAATTATTGGTACTTAAATTATAAGTCTAAGACCTATCATTAAATTTTATTTTTGTAAAATGATGTGTATTACGATCATGGAGAGGGTAGACTATATGTAAACATCGGTAAATATTTCATTTTTAAAATATCATTATAGAACGGAGGAAATTAAAATTTAATTATTTTATAATTATACCAATATAATAAATATTATATTATTTCTACTAACATACTTATATATATTATCCATGTCATTTGGTGATGAAAATAGTGTCACATCACTGCGTGAATGTAGTAGTCCATACATACAAAAATGATGATATTATGTTTTAGTGTAAAAGGGATAAAGATAGATTATCATTTAAAAATGATAAATATATAATTAATGTCCTAATTATTTCATATATATCACATAATTTCATTACATTTTTCCTCATCACCATCCATTTTATGTGTTAGTGAATGTCTAATCACACCGCTTCATAAGGCGGTTGTCCACAATACACATGAGGGACATTATCTTATTCTATATGGAATTGAATTTAAAAATCAATTAAATGATATAATGACATAATGGTATACATATTATTTATATATAATATTTATATAACTTATATCCATCATAGCCCAATCATCAGATGTTATATTCAAAAAACAATTTAAATATTTTGGTGAGGTTGTATCTCACCATACACAGGAATGATGATTTCATTAAATGTTTGATTGAAGTGGGGATTGATGAATGTCATGACATTAAGACAAAACAAATCATTATAAATAAGATTCTAATGATATGATATAATCATGTTTTAATAAATATTTAATGATTTTGTGGAAGAAATAAAATTAAACTAAATATTGAATAACATTACCTATTCTTCAGGTATCCACATAAGATTTCATTAATTACATCCTAATATTGAATTATACTTAATATTTTTCTTCTATGATTAGGGTACGGAATTTTATAGGTTATTTGGGTATTTTTTCTTGTGAAAAATTAATTTATATGATTGATAATGTGAGGGTGGGGGTGTTCTTTTATAATTGAGGAGTGACATTTGTTTAAATACCAAAAAGTATTCAATAATGGGATTTCACTCTCTCCATAAGGGGATCAAAAATATATTACCAAATGGTTATAGATATAATATGGTTGATCCACGGAGACACCACATTTATAAAAGAAAATTTAAACAAGTTTTTCAAAAATATATATGTTTCATTGCATTTATCATTTAGATTTTTCACTACAGTACCTAGTATTTTTGTCCTAATATATTTATCCAATTGTATAAAAATAAAACAAGCCTTATTAGATTATTTCTTAAATGTAATCATTATAATAATAAAATCTAATTTATCGAATAAAAATAATATTTGTGTCTAATATTAATTTTAAATCAATTGAATGTAACATTACAAAACATAGTTTTAATATTTATTGTTCTAACATAATTTTTACTATTTAGGTAAAAATATAGTAATTTAATACTATTTTTGTGCATAAAATTATTTTTGGTTTTATCCATCAGATAGAACATGGAGGAATCATTTTAAAACTAATTGTGAAATACAATGAAGTTGTTATGGTAAACATAATTAGATGCCAACTGTAGATAATGATATTTTAATTTTTCCTAATTAGTTTTTCTAATTTCTTATTAACAACTAGAGAAAAAAATCTCTTAACCTAAAAAATTAATATAAGTATAGAGTAAATTGAGATCTTGGGTAGTGGAGATGATAGAAGAACGAAGGCTCACATTATTTAAATTCATATATTTTAGAAAGGTACACATATAAGAATTCCCCAAATGAATAGAAAAATTTTTGTAGAGTGGATATGAAGGGAATAGGGCAAATAATTGGTGAGGAAATTTTAGGAGGTAAATAGAGGGAAATAAAATTAATACTAACAATCTATTTATAGTTCATTTTAAAATATTTTGGAAAAAATTTCAATATCTGAGTCAATGAACTATTTTAATGTTAAAATTATAGACCATGGTAGTAATTTTGTTATATAAATAATAAGAATAAAAGTGTTGTTGTATTTATATATTTGGAGTAAATATCAATTTTGAAAATGTATTTGAATCAATGATAGATTGGTTTTAAAAATAAGGAAACATATATGTATTTTTTTATTTTTTGGAAATATATATTTCCTAATAAAAGATTAAATAATGAATTATGGACACCATTCTAGGTTTATGATATTTAAGGTTGATCATATGTATAACGGAATAGGAAATAATTTTGTGAATTTATGTTGAGGAAGTATAAGATGATTAAGAGTTTTTTGGGAGACCACTATGGAAATAAAACCAATAGAATTACTGTAGGTTTTTTTATAAAATGTATTAAAGTAATAATGAATTTTCATTTTGTGGGCATATTTTTAATAGTATTGATATCCTTTGAGGATAAGTATAATCAATTATATTAATACAATAAAATTAAATTAATATTATAATATATTGTAAAAGAAATACCTCATACAATTTTTTGTATATAAAATTATTTTATGAACAATGCTATCTTTGGAGAAGTTTTGTAATTTTCATGGAATGTTATAGAAATTATATTACTATAATCATAAAAAAGTGATGTTTTTAATGTTTCGTAACAACTCAACACAATTGACATGGTCCTGGGGCTTGAACCTACAATCTAATTTTAGAAAGGTAGATGTGCTTAGCACATTACAGCATAATGTACTACTTAATATGAAAATAATTCATCAAAAATGTTTTGTTGAATAAAAATTATATTGACCAAATCTATTTTCGTATAATTTTGAGATAATTAATGATATTTTTGAGAGTCATTTTTGGGTTCATATATATATGTAACCAATTAGTTTAACTGAATGGATTATCTAAGAAAAAAGTTGTTACCTTTTTTGGAAATGTAATATGTAAGATATGATATAACCATTGATTAAGAACCTTTTAAAATATTAGGATTATTAATTTTATAAGGGGTATAATGCATCTTAATTAAAAATTATAATTTATTAACATTTAAATTTGGAGATTAATATTTGAGGGTTTATACATTTAATGAAATTCTCCAAATTTTGATAACCATAATCGATTCTTTATAAATAGGAGGAACAACCTATTATTATTTAATGGAATATTTAATCCATTATAAGTTATTTCTTTTACATTTAGTAGATCAATTCATCTTTTATATTAATTTCATAGAGAAGAAATAAAGCTGAATTTGATCTATGTACAACTAGTGAATGTATTGGTTCTTATGAAATTGATACAAATAAAAGAAGTTTATTTTCATGTGTATATTATATTTATAAATAAATAATTTATCATATTTTTAATGAGTTACTTAAAATAAAAAATGTTTTTAGTTTACATATATTTCCTTTATATCGATGATCTTTTAACTCAACAAGGTTTTTAGTTTTTGTAGTGCTTAACTTTCTAACGTACATGGTCTCTATCACCTTCTTTAATTATTTATAATTTTATTTCAATTTGTCTATATTCACATCCAACAAATTTTATCATATAGGTAAACCCATATATGATTTATTCTACATAACCACAAAATATTACATTCTCTCTTTTAGGAGGAAATCATATTTACACTAATTAGGATGTGGGTTTTCAACGTATGTACATTCAAATGTGTAGCATGTAATTTTTGAGTGAAAGTTATAATTGCGAGAAAATTATTATTTCATAGGAAGAAAATTTTACACCATGAGAGACTATGATATATTTTTTAAAAAATAAATTTAACGTATCCTATAGATTTTTATTAAGCCATCACAGAGTTTAAATGAATCACGATATCAATTAAAATGAAATCTTAAAAATGTGACCATTTAAACATAGCCATAAATTTGGACTGTATGAATATAACAAAATATATTATGAAAAATATATTTTTTATACTTTTATAAATTAACTTTATTTTTTAACAGTCTATTTAAAATAGAATTTATAAACTTTTGAAAATAAAATAAATGTTTTTATTAAAAAAATTATACGCATAATGTATTTTGATATTAATAAATAAAATTAATGAGTATCTATGAATGATTTTAATGTAATATAAATATTATAAATTCAATAAATTTATTGTTTATACGTCTATTTTTTAAAACATAGGATAATAATAAACTAAGATTCATGATTAAAAACTGTTCCTTTTTAACAAATGATTTCTATGTGATTTCTGAAATTATATTTAGAACTATCTTTCTTACTAAATTTTATAATTTTATTTAAAAAATTATTTTATTTTAGAAGTAAAAATAACAATAAGTTATCTTATTTTTATGTTTCTATAATTTTATAAATGGATTATTCTTTTTATGATTGTTGAATATAGCATATTTTTATTAGAAAGTGCCTTTTGTTTAAATCATTTATATGTCACATTTTGAAAAATATTTTCAAATTATAATTAGATAAATAAAATTATAATTAATCAAATTTAGATAATTTGAATCAATTATAAAAACAATTATAAAATAAAATCTTTTATAATTTTGGAAACCTTTCTTTTGGAAAACTATTTTTTCATCTTATCTCTATATTTTTAAATATTAAATTATGCCTCCTATATGAACTGAATTTAGAAAAAATATTTTTATATTTTTAATTATAATAATTAATTTTATTTAAATTTTTCATCATAAGTTTTTAATTAATGAATGGTGAAAATATTAAAAAAATCATTATCATGGTTATGGAGAGACGAGTTTTCCTAATGATTGAAATAAGAAGAAAAGATTTAAAATGACCTAAAAACATGTGAAAATTATTTTTATGGATATATGTTAAAAATATGTCTTCAGAATCCCAATAATGGACTATATTTACATATTTTTTATGGTAAAAGGTGGTTATATAATTTTTTTTCAAAAATTATACATGTGTCATCTCCCCCACATGTTAAAGGAAACCACTTATCCTCTTATAATAACACATTCAATGCCCATTGAATCCTAAGAGTCAAATAATAACTGATTACATAAATACATTCCAACATTATAGTGGACATTAAATGATTAGGAATACATTATAGGAATTTTTTATTATTAAAACATAAAGTTTATTTCCTAAAAAGTGGAATCATTATTAATAGAGAGTTTCTATTTTATTTCTTCTAACATATCAATTATATTTTCATAGACCATGATTAAATAATAAAAAAAATATTAAAAATATATTGACATTATTATCTTAATATACTATCATATATCAATCTAATCCACCCTAAAATTTGAATTGAAACTATTGGTCATTTCTACAGTAGACTAACGCCTCTCAAACTGATGTAACTCATTTTCTATCAACACCTGTAATAGTTTCAAATAATAATATATTTAATATATACATATGAAATAATTTACATTTTTATATCTATATTATTTCAATTTTGTACATACCTTTTTTAAGATTAATTATATAGGGTATATGATAACATTCATCGTATGTTCATAGGACTAACACATCACAATTCGATGTGAATCATATTTCACTAAAATTTTACTTGGGAAGTAAAAAATATATAATTTTATTGAATTTATGAGATAAATATATGATAAATTTTTTATGGAAAATTATTATAACATAAATAGCTTTACTCTTTCACCAGTTAATGAAATTATGTTATCGCTCATTTGTACATATAACCAACCGTCTCCAAGAAGCAATGTGATTCGTTGTCCCCCATGAGTTTTAAAAAATTATTATAAAAATTTATATAATAAATAATATATTTATATATTTTACATTAATATATTTTTTTTAGACAATGGAGCTATATCTTATTATTAAGAATTGGGGAATTCACATTAAAACATGCTTGAAAACACACTGAAGTGAACACTCAAATAACCGATTATGATGAATTATTATTAACAAAAATGTGATAATATGATATTAATAGAACACATATCATTTAATATATATTAATATGATTTTTTATAAATTATTAACGTGATTATATCAATTATAAATAAGGATAAATAACTCTAAAATAAATGGTATCATGTGGTAAGGAGTTTATTATCTCAATTTGCAATTTTGAGGTTAGAGGTCTTCTTTTTAATTATATTACATCATGATTATGTGTTAAATGTACCTTAATTTAATTATATTTTGTTTTCAATTATCTATATGTGGATATAATATTTTTAAACATAATAAATTTATTGATAACTCTCACCTTAATAATACGAATATTGTACAAATTTCTCATCTTAATTTTAATTTTGTGAGACATATCCCATATAAATTAGTTATTTATTTTTTATTATTTATATAATGGAAATTTTTTATTTTATTCCATGAATATATTTATTTTCATTTTTTTTAATGTTTCATTTCAATTTATTTCATTCATGGTTCTTATGGAAAAAATTATTTTGATGTAGTAACAATTTATACATTAATTACATTTTAAGAGGATGTTTTTTCACATAATTTCTATTAAAATAGATTTTTTTATCCCTGTCTGATAAACCCATCAAATAAGGTTATCCTCAAGTTATTCCAAAAATTTTCTATTAATGGAATCATTTTACTATCATTATTACAAATAAAGATTAGGAATACTGTTTTATAAAATCCATCATTTATTATCTTTTCAAAAATGAAATATATTTTCAATTACTAAAAATTATTGTAGAATTGAGTTTAACACACCATAATTTAATTTTTAATTTTTTCTAGAATTTTTTAATTTTAAGGTAATCATTGATTAACTTTTTTTCATTTTTCAAATGGGGTACTCTTTAACAAGTTTACCACACTTTGAATGAAATATTTTTTGAATATATAATTATTGTTATAAAGTTCATGAATTCGAGAGCATTAAATTTGTTGATGAGTTATTTAAATGTATACATGGTTCCATTAAAATTAAATTTTTCTCCTAATAATCAAGAAATTATTCTCTTAAAAATTTGTTTTTCAAATGTGGAAAGATATATTCCCTGAAAATGTTTTAATTTTTTTGTGGTATTTTTATTCACCAAAAAAACAATCCTTTTTTCATATATTCTAATTGGTATACACTGATAGGATATGATCCATAAAAATTATATCGATGGTTAATAATAATAATGTGTAATAAAAGTATAGACATTCACTTTATTGGATAATTATGTATTCATTTGCATTCTATTGAAGCATTCACATTCGAGTGATATTTTGAAATTAAATTTCTATTAAGTATCCATGTTATTGATAATGAATATGATTAGTGATTATTACATCTATCATTTATACATATATTTTTTTCATAAAATTTTATTTATTTTACTAAAAAATATATAGATAAATCTATATTCATTCCTCATTGTGAATAATTATTGAAATGGAATATAAATTTAATCGATCATTCAAAATATAGGGAATTCTTTGGAAATGATGTTATGGGTGGGGCCATGGATTAAATATCCTATATAATCATCAAATAGAATAATGAGACAAACTAGTATCCTATAATTAAAAGGTTCTTCAGTTATTATTATAAAATGAAAATGATTATGTTAATGGTGGTAGAGGTTTTATATTGCTGAAGATCTTGATATTTAATATTAACAATTTTCTTCATTGATAATTTAGTTTTTATAATAATACATTCAAATTGTTATTATATCTATATTTATTGAATTAATAATTTATTTATTAAATAGATTGTGTTCTCAATAATTTAAATTTCAATACCTATTATGATTTATTTACCCAGATTTATTTACTCATGATAGCTTTTACTATAAGTATCTATTACAACTCATTTATTATCACCCTTTTTTTCTTACATTTCCCAAGAATTTGGGAAGGGTATTATGAATGATTAGTAGGGTTATTCTGGAGAGAACAATGATATTCTCTAAAAAAATACTTATGGTTTCATTTATAATGTTGGAATATAGTATTTATAAAGTGTACAAGCACAATTAAATTACATAGTACTTAATGATATGATAGATTTTATATTATTTTAAAGTAGTAAATTTACAACTACTATTCGGATACGATGATCAGGGTTACTAAAGTTGGTATAAAAGGATGTCAAATAAACACCTTAAAACAAGATTTTGGAAAATATATTTTAGAGAACATAACCCATTGTTGGTATTTGAGGATATATATATATTTATAGGATTAAATTCTATTATTTAGTTTAAGTAGTAATTATGTTATTTTTAGAGAAGTACATATATGTATGTATAACACAAATGGATGTTATTATGGAATAGATTTACCAAGGGTTTATAACTCTAAAAATGGAATGATGAGCTTATCTCTATCAAATCCAAGTATATAAAATTAAGCCTCCCTCTACACATAGTGTTTTAGTCTCAAGGAAAATATTTTTCTTAATTCACATTTTCCTTATGAACAATCAGGATCTATTTGAATAGATTATGATAATGAACGATCATTTTTTAGCCTATGGTGTCGTATATTAAAAATAAGTATAATGATTGACACATCTTATAAATGATAATTTGGTTATATAAAAACTTTTCTTATAATATAATTTTTTGTTTTATTAAATGTATAAAATTAGGAAAAATTATGTTAACATTGTATATGATACATAAATTATTAATTAAGATACAAAAATATAATATGACTTTATTTAAATATAATGTGATTATTCTTGTTAAGTTACCCAAATATATTAAGAATAATGTACATTATTACCAACCCTCAAACTCAACAATGAGAATAAATATAGAATTAAATGATTAATGAGGAGGTGGATACCTTAATTAAATGAAGGCTAAATTTTCATTATGTCAGAAATGTGGAAAGAGACAGTCAAGATAATTTTCCAAGGGAATAGAAAACTGTTTTATGTGTTGAAAATAAGGGGATATAATGAATAATTTAATAATAAATGTCAGGATATTAATGGAGAAATATAAATTTCATTCTTTGGACCCACTCATTGTTTGTTAACATAAATTTGGGGAACTGGGGAATTTTTCAAGTCAATGCCCTATTTTATTGGTAAACTCAAAAAACATAAAATCACTTATGTTATATCAATCAATATGATTTATGTATTTATGTACTATAATTCATGAACCTTGTTGTAGAATTATTTTTATTAGGTTTATATCTTATATAATAATAATATAAAATATATGCATTTTTTCTTTTTGGGAAAAATATATTTCATCATATTATATTAACTCATTATTTTTTTGATACCATCAACGGTTTATGAGATTTTAATTATGATCATATGTATAATTTATTTGAAACCCCTTTTATATATTAAGTGATGAATTTCCTTTAATATTATGTTAATTTTGGGAGACATTTAATAGAATATAACCCATTGTATTAGTATAGGTATTATTAAAAAATTAATTAATTAATTATTAATTTAAATTTAGTAGACATATATATAATGGAATTTGTAAATTTTAAGAGTTAGTATGATCATTTTTTTAGGTAAATATTTTTTTTAAGATTATGTGGTTTTTTACAAGTATTTAGTCATATTAAAAAATTATTATAGATAAAAAATTATTAAAATAAAAAATAATTATTTATGGGTGATTGAATTATTTTTTATAACATTATAGGAATCACATTTATATATGGTATAATAATGGAGAACCCTTATGCCATGTAAAAACATGTAATATTCAGCAAGTCTAGGAGCCTTAATCCCCAACCATAACAGTGAAAAGGGTGATTCATCTTCCACTAGCCTAAGAGATGTACTAGTTATTATGAATTCTTTTACCTAAATGGTTTGATGAGTATCTATTGAGGTGATAAAACATTTTCGATTCTATTAAGATTTTTTCAATGAATATTGTTATATTTTGGAGTCATTTTATTATAATGAGATAACAATAATACCATTATGATTAATGAAAATGATTATTTCGATAGAATACAATTAAATTTTTTGATACGTAAGCTTAAGTATATCATATAGAATTTGATGTGAAATAATTTTTTAAGATAAATGTTTTTTGTGTTATTAGAAATATAGGTCTATTTATTTAAGAATGGTCTTTAGTTTTATTGTATAATTTTTTGGATTAATGTATCATGGTTTATCTATTTTTAGTAATACCATCTGTTATGTTAACTATTTCATATATTATAGTGATAGTATGAATATCCTATAATTATTTTATGGAGTATGTAATCTGTTAGAATATTATTTATGTGCATAAGGAATAATAGTTCATCATGATAATTCATTTCATTGGGTAATAAATAAAGTGAAAATTGATCAAATTACAATAATGTAAGATATTGTTCTTATGAAATTGAAATTAATTTAGTATGTACATTGTATTGATTATATAATAATTATTGATAAATAATACAACAGTATTAGGTAAAATACATTGAAATAAAAAAATATCGATTTATTTTCATTCCCAATTTTTTAATAGTCTTCCAACTCATCAATGATTTCTGGTTTTTTAGTTATTGAAATTCTCTTAGAAATGATCTTATCATGCTCCACAATTATATATTATTATTTTTCATGTTCATAATATCACATATATCTGGTGTTCCTTTATATTTAAATTGTGACGTGGTCAATTCTAGATGACCTTCTTATTCCCATTCCCACTTAAAAGGTAACGTTTTTAACCCTTATTATGATTTGGGGTTTCAATAATGGTATTTTCATAACTAAAAACATAAAATTTTAATAAGAATATTAAATTACTATCTTGACATTCATTGAAGGTTGGGAGAATTTATCACAATGATACATTATTATATACTTATTTTATAGAAAATTTAAAAATTTTTATATATTGTGATCCACAAAAAATTGTGTTTAAATTAAACTTGATAATATATTAAAATAATAATATTTAAATATTATAATTCATCTTAAAAAGTATGTTGTTCGGAATGAATACCAAAAACAATAATTTTAGAATAATTTTTTTTATACATATATAAAATTTATTTTTTATTCATCATTTTATTTAAATGAAAATAAAATAAATTGAGACTAAAAGAAATGATTTCCTAAAATATTGTTTTTATGAGTGAAAGGGGTTTTCATCTTAATAAATTATATCAGTCAATTTTTGTGAATGATTTTAATGAAACAATTATATTATATATTAAATAATTTTTTTATCATCCACTATATATATATATATTATATGGATGTAATAAGAATAATACAAGTTTGATACTTAAAAATTATGTTCTTTTAAATTAGCGGGTTCGTCGTGTTTCCAATATTTAATTAATAAAAAAAAATTTAAACAAAATTAAAAAATTTATTTCATAAAAATAAATTAAATTTTTAAATAATAATATAAATATTATCTGAGTTTAATTATTTATTGTTTTTTGAAAATATTAAATTCTTGATGAGAAGTGAAAATACTTCATTTTTATTAAAATGTGTATTTTTCTTTAAGAAATTTACAAGTACCATTTTGTTTAATTTTTTTGATTGTTTTATTTTTTTAAGTTATATTTTAATTAATCTAATTTTTGGTGAATCAATTATATGTTCATATGTAATAAAAACTCCTTATATACATTTTAAAAAATCCCCTTTGGAAACATGTTCTTTCATCGCATCTGTAGATATAATTTTAAAGAAAATTTTATATCTATGAATATAATTTGAGAACATATATTAAATATTTTTAATTTAAATAATTTAAATTATCAAATAGGTTAAACATAATTTTTCTCCTCTATGAATTGTGAAAGTATAAAAAAATAATTATCACAATTATGTTAAAAATTAGCATACCAAGGGTTTAAACTAAAAATATAGTGGTTAAAAATTCAAATAATTTGCCTATTATATCAATTTAGAAATTATTTTGATAATATGTAATATTATTATTGAAAATTATCCATTTTGTGGATTTTTCATTTGAAAAATATCAGTATAATATTTCTTTTTTTATCATTTCATATTTCTCTTCTCCCATAGTTATGAAAGTTCACCACCTCTCCTCTCTTCCTCATAATTTCAATTAAATTTAAAAAAATATCTACAAAAATAAATTCCATAATGAAATACTAATATCGTATATGTCATTTTAAAATCACAATTTTTGGTTAGTATGTTGTTCTGGGGAAAATAGAAAGAGGTGGTCTGAAAAATGAGCTATCATTCAAAACTAAGTGTGACATTTTCATTTTTTCATCCACCTCTCTAAAATATTATTAAACAATGAATATGTAATAAACTCATTATCATACATATAAATATATTTAATTGAGGTAATTTCATCAATTATATCCATCACCTCCTTACTCAAAAGGGAAACAAAACTATTGATCATGTGTACAGAGGATTACCACATCATGAACCAATGGGAATCATTATCCATAAACACCTATCTTTATCATATATAATTGAATATGTAATATATAAACACATGTTATATTTATTATAAATATACATATTAAGTTATATTATCATACATAGCTTTTCAGTTTCCATTCATTATGGACAAGATAACATCGCTCGTCTATATGGAGGACTAATTCATCATTAAATGTTGTGATACGTTTTCAAATATCATTTCACATGGGAGGTAAAAAGGAATAAATTTAAATTAATATATTTCATGATATTTGTTGTGTAAAATTAATATACAATAATATTCATTATGATTTCACCTCTTATGTAACTGATAATGTCAGTCGTTTATATATATGACCTGTATCTCCACAATGTGATGTCACTAATTCTCTGTATTAAAATATAAAAAATTATTTTAAGAAATTATATAATAATAAAATTATATATATAGAAATAAAATCATTCTAGATTTTATGGAACTATATAAGATATCAAAAAACAAAACATTATCATCAAAACACACACCAAAAAATAGAAGAGTAAACACCCAGTACAATAGTAATACTGAATGATTATCAAAAAAATGTTAATATGATGTTATAAAACAATCATATATCATATTATAAAAATTGATATATTTTTTATAAAATAATATCATTTCTATACCCATTATACATAAGGTTAAAGTATACTCAACTTAAGGGATGTGTGAGTAATGGTTTTCTAAACTAAATTTCAATTCATTGGTCATATGTCTACATAACTGATTATATTATTCCAAGATTATGTATTTAATGACCCGGGAATGATTTTTTTATTTACAAATTAAATTTTTCAGATAAGAATTTTCTATACATAATCACTTCATTTGTTAGTTATCACGCCAGGGATATAAATATTATAAGTGTTTCTCTTCTCATATTATTGTCTTTGGGACATATGTGATAATCACAACATATTTATATTGAATGTTTATATACTACCAATTTTATATGTTATATCATTAATATCCTTATGTTTATTATGTCCAATGTTTTAGTTTATGTTATTTAATTAATTTGGAATAAAAATCTTATGCTTATGATGTGGTAAGGGTTTATGCTTCTTTCTCATTTTAATCAGGATTATTTTTTATTGAATTAATATAGGAGTAAATTATTTTACCATTCACTAATAACCCCATTTTGATTTATTATAAAAATTTTATTCATGAAATTATTATGTAATCCTATCATTTTCTTCTCTATAATACTTAAAATATATGGTTAATTTAATTTTTGAATATTATAATTTAATACACTTTTTGGTTTAAATTCCATCTTGTTCCAAATACATATATTCTAAAAATATTTTCAAAATTTTTTATAAAAAATGTAAATGATTTATTAATGAAGTTTTTACATATGTTCCACTATTTAAAAAATGTTTTGAAATTAATATAATTATTTTTCACTAAATATGGTACTATTTATCATTTTTACAACATTTAGGAATAAGTTTTTTTAACTTATAATTCATGAAAATAATTACCAACCATAATATTTTCATATTATTTTGATGGATTTATTAAAATTTTACAATGTTATTTTGAAATAAAAAAATTTCAAATTTTTTTAGAAATTATTTTCTTTAAAATTTAATTATATAAATAAAATTGATACTTTCATCTAGAAATTATTAATGACATTGTATGGAATTTATATTCCTAGTAAAAAATAAGCCATTATTTTTCAAACACTTCATATTTTATATGATTATACAATAATATCCATACTCATTCCTTGGATTTTTATGATTATATTGAATTAATAATCTCTAAAAATTACCTTTTTTGGGTAATTTTTTTTCATTTATTTTCCATTGAATCATTTATATTATTTTTATCATTAAATTTTATATTTATCTTAAATATCTATATATTATTTCATGGATACTATTATTTCATAAAACATATATAATTTTTGTATATATTGTTTTAATTTTGATTTAATTTTTTTGAATGTAGATAATATTGATAATTACATATTATTATATCAATAAGGATAATCATTAATAATGAATATTGTTCATGAAGTAAAATAATAATTAATAATATAAGGAATCTGTCATGACCCATCCCAGTGGGGCCCGCGCCATGACTCCCCAAGACCGCCTCCAATATGCCAGGGGAATGTGACTAGCACCGAGTAGGCGTGTCACTAACATGGGAGGCATTGCCTATGTACCTGTACACACACACACACATGTCCAATCCCACAAATGCTAAAATGTAAAACACTAAGGAACAAGAATGCATGCATACAACTAAACCCAACCAATAGAGCACGACGAAAGGTAGAGTACTATAAACGTAAACTAGGCCAGAATACAAGCCCACAAAAAAAGAGTCTGAAAAAAAAAGACTGCAAAGTCCAACCTGTAAGCACAAAGGTACTGGGACTGCTGCTCTTAGCCGTAGGAATGCCTCAGCCTGTAGGAAACTCAGAAAGCTCAGTCCTGTCCTGGTCTACCCTGGACTCTGTCAAAAGGCTTCTCGTCTGCACAAGACACCAGACGTACGGGCAAAGCCCGTGCATGGGTGAGTATAACAATACTCAGTAGAGGACCCCGAAAACCACAAAGCAGTGCACAAAGTAATGGTACAGTCATCTATTCAAAATATATGTTTACAAAACATATAAAACAAACCAGATATACTCAAATCCTATGCCCGTGGTCTAGATACCAGCCACGCAACTGAATACCCCGATAGGGATTCTGTTTGATGATTCCATGATGCACTCATTCCGGTGAGAACACACTCCACGAGTCTTATAGATCTGATGACGTCCGTCCGAGGAGTGATGTTCGTTGGGAACCGTCACGAGATATAGATACACTCATTGTGGGAGACACACTCCTGAGTGTAAGGGTTACGATAGATATAAGCACTCATTTTGGGAGACACACTCCTGAGTGGGAAAGATCTCGATACAAAGATGAGGATCACTGCCAGGGCCATGGTGGATACCGCGACTCATCCAGAATTCACCTGCTAGGTATAGTATCAACGCCCGGTAAAGTTCGTCACGCTGATGCCTGACTCTACCTAGGGTCTGGAATGGATAGAGGATCTCTATCCGGGCCTCTCAGATGGATGCCTGACTCTATCACAGAAAATTCATGTTGAAGGGATCATAAACCGGTGTGAGGGAATGATGCATGACCTTCAGGGGAAAAGAAGAAGGGGCAGTAACCCAAACGAAGGATGTTCAAGGCACGGTGAACAAAAAAACCAAGTCATTCTCCAAAAATTACACGGCGTGTAGAAATGACACACGCCGTGTTGTCCGACCCTGGGTACTGCCCATGTGCAACGACCCATTTCATGAGGTTGTTCATGTAGAAAACATTATACACGGCGTGTAGTACGGAGCACACGCCGTGTCTGGGTCACTGGGGCTGGCTCCGTGTACTCTGGCCATGTGCCCGTACATGGTCACCAACCTGTGTACTCCAACCCGTGCGATATTCACACGGGGTGACCTGCGCTGGTGACCTCGCCTGGCCGAGTGAGGGAGTACACGGTCGTGTACTCTATTTCGTGTCCTTGTATCCCCGGGATACACGCCAAGCTCCGCATATCCGCCTCTACCAAGCTGTACACGCCATGCCGCCTGAAGCCGTGTAGTGCATCCTGTGTCCGTGTACCACTCGAAGTACACTCCGAGCTTCGGGGAAGGTCCAACACGCCGTGTGACCGAGGTCACATGCCGTGTGGTCCTTATCTGACCCCGAAACCCTAGCCGACACCATCAGAACTACACGATGTGTTCTTCGGAAGTACACGCTGTGTATTTTGGAAATTTCCAGGAACGCAAACCTCCCCCGTCGCGCCTCCCGTGGGCTCTGATCATTGATCATGTCATTCAATCTCCACGAAACCTTCAGGTTTTGGTCGCCCCGACACCACGAAGCTGTTTCCGTCATTTTTGGGCCTCCGATCGGCTCCAAAAACATGATCGGTCTTCCCGCATGAAGAACAGTCGAAGAATGCCCTTTCTGATCTTGTCTGATTTGTCTCCCGCCAACCTCTCCTCACCTCCAAAAGAACATTGCGATGTCGAACCGTCGATTTGGGATCGTTGTGTCGCATAACGGATGCGCAACAATCCGTTGTTCATCGCCCTAGAAAGAAGGCGAAGAATGCGTGGGGAAAAAGGAGGAAGGAATCCAAATAAACAAATTGAGGAATTAACCTCCGCCGTCGTTCGTCACGGTGTTGATCCACTCCCGTTAGTAGGTTTATATGGAGTAGTGATCAACATGAATATGAAGCATGGATTAATTCTCCAAAATCATCCCAAAGAAAACCCTCCCGCAAGAACGTACGAATCCGCGGATCAACTTGTTCGTGGTTGATCCATGTTCATCATTTAAATTCAAATACGGGGAATAGAAAATCAAAACAACAACCCATACCTTTTGAAAGGATCGATCGTTGACGAAGGCGCCGTGTTGTCATTGTCGTCGTGATCCTTCAACGCCGGCACAACGATCCTTGGTTTCGATCCGTTGTCGTTCATCGTCGAGAATTTCTCCAACGCCTCGTGGATTCGGTAGAGGTTCTTCTCAAGCATTGCCAACGATCAGAAGAAGTTCAGCCATTTAAAAAGGGAAACAAGATTGGTACTTAATTACGCAGCGATATTAATTACCCCTACTTGCCAAAACTTGAGTCATTATGACACGCCATTAGTTAAGGAAACAGACATCCCGTCGCTGCGTATTAAAGAGTCCAACTTACCATTTATTTTCCATTATGAAACAAAATTTAATTAAGGGAACAGTTTCCCTTTTATCATTCCGCAGCAGTTGTTTCCATAAAATAAAATAAAAATTTAGATTTTAATTTTATTTTATTTTATTGTTAAAACATCCGAAAATTAACTTTTTTCTCTCGACCCGCACCGGTCGAGGTTAGCCTCATTATTAGGTAAAGTCATTGTCCCAGATGCAATGGTGCGCTCAGATTTTTAATCCGAGCATCCGTTTGGAAACTTCCACAACCGTGCACAAGCGCCGACTCACATGACTTAAAAAGTTCAAACCACCATTCCGGGCTCACTAGACCTCAGAATGATGTGCCTTCTTCACGCCTGGTCTCGAAATAATTCCAAATAATATTTAAAAATAATAAATAGAAAAATACGAGACATTAAATTCTCCCCACCTTGGGGATTTACGTCCCTAAAAAGCCAAAACAAAGGCTACTCAAAAAGATGAGGGTACTGGGCACGGATCTGGGCCTCCCGCTCCCACGTGCTTTCCTGAAGAATCTCGTGCTGCCACCGGACGCACACTAACGGAATCAATCATCCACGAAGGATCCTCTCCTACCGATCCTCGATCTCTACTGGGTACTCAGCAAAGGTCACTCGATTCTCGATGTCCAGCCCGCCCCAGTCGATGACGTGCGATGGGTCATGCATGTACATCCTCAGCAGCGAAACGTGGAAGGCATCATGTACGTGATGCAACTGTGGCGGTACCACTTGGTAGTACGCCACCTCGGCAACTCTTCCCAGGATCTGGAAGGGTCCGATGAACCTCATAGATAGCTTTCCACCTCGACAAAATCTCTAAAACCCACGTCGAGGTGAGACCCGATGAAAAACGTGGTCTCCCTCCTCGAACTCCAGAGGCCTCCGTCGTCTGTCAGTATAGACTTCTGCCGGCTCTGTGCAGTCTTCATCCGCTCCCGGATGATTTGCACCTTCTCTATGGTAGCTCGCACTAACTCTGGACCCATGAGTGCTGACTCTCCGAGGTCGGACTAGTAAAAGGGTGACCGGCAGGGTCTCCCATACAAGGCCTCGAACGGTGCCATACCAATGGTGGAGTGGTAGATGTTGTTGTACGCAAACTCCACCAGTGGTAGGTGGTCCTCCCAGATTCGACCAATGTCCAAGATACAGGCCCGCAACATATCCTCCAGAACCTAAATGGTCCTCTCAGTCTGACCATCTATCTGGGGATGAAACACTGTGCTGAAGCATAGCTGAGTCCAAAAAGCCTCCCGCAATCCCTCCCACAACCGGGATGTGAAGCGGGCTTCTCGCTCTGAGACTATAGTCGATGGGATGCCATGAAGTCTAACTATCTCATGTACGTAGAGGCGTCCTAAGCTCTCTACGGAACTCTGCTACCTAATAGCTAGGAAGTGGGCTGACTTGGTGAGTCGGTCAACGATCACCCAGATGGAATCGTGCCCCTTGGACATCTGTGGTAAGCCTATCACAAATTCCGTCGATATTCCATCCCACATCCACTCTGGAACTTCCAAGGGGTGAGCTAACCCTTCTTGAACCTGGTGCTCATCCTTCACCTTCTGGCATATGAGGCATCGAGAAACGAACTCTGTCACTGCCTTATTCATGCCTGACCACCAGAACTGTCATCAGAGATCCTGGTACATCTTTTCCACTCTGGGATGTACCACCAATGGGGATGTTTGAAACTCCCTCAGGACCTCCTCCTGGAATTCCACTGGTACAACAGTGCATCCTCTGAAGAGAATCATGTGATCCCCATATTGCAAAAAACCATCAGGAGCATGTCATGTGGTTAACTGAGCATGTAAAGCCACACAGTCGACATCCCCAAGTTATACCTCCCTAACTCGCTGTAAGAGTGGAGTTGTGACAACCATCGATTGTAGGTAAGTTGTGTCCTCACCATCCATGATGGATAACTGTAACGCGGCTAATTGTTGTGTCGCCTCACTCAACAGATGTGAGCTCTACCTTCTGCTAAGAGCGTCTGCCACCTTGTTCCCCTTCCCAGGAGTATAGATGATCTCGAAATCATAGTCCTGGAGGAACTCTAGCCAACATCTCTGCCTCAGATTTAGATCCTTCTGTGAGAAGATGTACTTGAGGATCTTGTGGTCAGAGTAGACAATGAACTGCTCTCCCATAAGGTAGTGTCACCACATCTTCAATGCGAAGACTACCACTGCCAACTCGAGATCATGGGTCACATAGTTCTGCTCATGTGGCCTAAGATGGAGTGATCAATAAGCAATCACTGCATGCCGCTGCATCAAGAAACAATGAAGCCTGGTCCCTGATGCATCGCAGAAAACTATGTACCTGACACCCTCCTCTGGAAATCTCAAGACTGGGGCACTCATCAAACTCTGCCTCAGCTGGTCAAAGGTCTGCTGGAACTGTTCTGTTCATACGAAGGGTTTCCCTATCCTGTTCAAGGCCGTCATCGATGCAGATATCCGGGGGAAATCAGGGATCAATCTACGATAATATCCTTCCAACCCAAGGAAGATTCGCACCTCTGTCACGCTCTGAGGTGGCTCCCATGCTAACATAGCCTCCACCTTGGCTGGGTCCCCAGCTACTCTATCTGCTGAGATGACATGTCCCAGAAATTGGACCTCCTGAATCCAGAACTGACACTTCGAGATCTTTCCATAAAGCTGGTGCTCTCGGAGTACGTCAACAACCATCCACAGGTCTCTCGCGTGCTCCTCCTATGACTCCGAGTACACAAGGATGTCGTCGATGAAAACCATTACGAACCGGTCCAAGTACGGAAGGAAGACCTAGTTCATCAACCCCATGAACACTGAGGGGGGATTCATCATGCCAAAGGGCATGACCAAGTACTCATAGTGACCGTAGCGACATCTGAAAGCCATCTTCGGTATATCCTCATCCCGCACTCGTAGCTGGTGGTAGCCTAATCGAAGATCAACATTCTAGAACCACTGAGACCCTCTTAGTTGATCGAAGAGGTCATCAATTCTCGGTAGTGGATACTTGTTGTTCACTATTACCTGGTTCAGGCGCCGGTAATCCAAGCACAACATTAGACTCCCATCTGCCTTTTTGGAAAACAAGACCGGGGCCGCCCAGGGTGAAACCCTGGGTCTCACAAAATCCTTTCTCTGCAAATCCTCTAACTGCACCCTAAGCTCACGAAGCTCTACGGGAGCCATCAGATAAGCCAATGTGGAAATTGGTGTCGTCTCGGGGTGTAAGTCGATGAAGAAGTAAATTTCCCGAAGGGGAGGTAACCCTGGGACATCTTCTGGAAAGACGTCCTCATACTCTTCCACCAATGTTGGGAACTGAGAGCTCATAACATCTACTGCTCTGAGGGTAAGGTTAGCCATCTCATGAGTGATCGGCTGCCCCCTCCGATGCATGAGACCACTTTGTGCTGGTTGGGATTCCTTTTCTCTGACAATGGAAAACCTTGTTCCATCATGGCGGACACACATCACTCTTCGCCTAAAATAGCCAATCTGGGCATGGACCGAAGATAACCAATCCATACCGAGAATGACATCATAAGGCCTCGACGCTACCACCAAGAGGTTCCAACCAAAAATCTCACCTCCAAGTATAAGATCACACTGTTTGCAAAGGTGCGTGATCGTCGAGTCTCCTCCCGTTGGTGTCTCCAAGAGTAAGGATCGAGTCAACGGTTCTACCGGAATCTCTAGGTTTTGTACAAGACATGTGGCAATAAGGGAATGATTGGAACCTGTGTCTATGAGTACGACAGCTAAGGTATAAAAGACACAGATCGTACCTTGAATTATCCCTGGAGCCCCTGGGTCGTATTCCTCGACCGCATGCAGCTGTCCCCGTCCTTGTCCCCCAGGTCCCTGAGCCTGGTGCGGACCTCCTGGTGGTGGTGGTGGAAGTAAGTCGAAGCGTCTTCCACCACTTGCAGCTCTCCTTGTTCCTCTACCACATCCGCCGCCTGGCAGATCTGCATGCTTCGTTCTCTGCCTCTGCCTCGGTGGCCCATCCACCACTTCCCTGTCAGCAGCTCGACGTGTCAGGCAATCTCTAGCGAGATTCCCCCTACCGTCACATGCGTAGCATCGCTTCTCCCTAGGCTGACTGGATCCAGCCTGAGAGCCCTGGACTGTTGATCCCCTATCCTGGGTCCTCCTATGATGTCTCCCATGTCCAGATCCATGTGCCTGATGTCGGCTCCCTTCTTTCGGTGTCTCTACACCTGTCTGCCGGCTGCTGACTGTTGGCGGTTGTCTCTGCTTTGCCAAGAAGCTCTCGATCACCAAGGCCCACTCGTGCACTCCAGCATAAGTCTAAATGCATAGAGGCACGACACTAGCTCGTATTTCTCACCATAAACCTCTCTCAAAGGTATGAGCCCTGAAGTACTGATCCTTGACCATATCCATCGAGTACCTAGCGAGGTTGGCGAACCTCGATGAATAGTCAGCCACTGTCATACTTCCCTGTTGGAGCTGAAGAAGCTCCTGGATGCGCACAGCTCTCAGCATAAACAGAGAGAACCCCTCCCTAAAGAGCCTCTCATACTCCATCAATGAAAGAGTCTCCTTGTCTTGAGTCTGCGTGGTCAGAATCCACCATCGTCTGGCCGAACCCTGAAGAATGCTTTCTCCTAGGATCACAATCTGGTCTGCTGGTATCCTCACTAGAAAGAAAACTCTGGTCAACCCATCAATCCAGTCCTCAGCCTCCTGAGGGTCAGGATCGCCTCATAACCTAATGGGTATCTGTCTCTGGAACTCATGGAGCACGCTGAGACTCTGCTCCTCACCGGTCGGTACCGCTGGTACCACTGCCTGCTCCACTGGTGGCGGTATTGCAGGTGCACCATCTGGTGGAAACGCCTGGGGAACTGGTCCCTATATTGAAGCCTCATCACTGAGGGGGGTCATCCTCATGATTGTGCTACTGAATCCTAGCAGGTACGCGTCGCGGAGGAATCCTGTAAAGAAACAAGATGTGTCACGATCAATGATTATATCTGTATAGCTGACACCAAGGATATGGAAGACACAACCCATTCCTAAATGATGCATGTACCTTTTATTTCCCCACAACTAGTATTTTCGTGAACCGGGTCGAAAAGCAGGTTATCAGAGTCCTGGTGTATGGATACGTCGGCCGCCGCAACAACACTGGAGTCTCTGTCCTGAAAGCCGAACCCAAAACACTCAACACTTGTTTCCCCAACCAAACTCATAGACTCTTGAGCCTAAGGTAGAACCGACCGCCTCTGATACCACTCTGTCACGACCCGTCCCAGTGGGGCCCGCGCTGTGGCTCCCCAAGCCTGCCCCCAATACGCTAGGGGATGATGACTAGCACCGAGTAGGCATGTCACTAACATGGGAGGCATTGCCTATGTACATGTACACACACACACACACATATCCGTGCCCACAAATGCTGAAATGTAAAACACTAAGAAAAAAAAGAATGCATGCATACAACTAAACCCAACCAATAGAGCACGATGAAAGGGGGAGTACTGTAAAAGTAAACTGGGCCAGAATACAAGCCCACCAAAAAAACAAGAGTCTGAAAAAAAACACTGCAAATTCCAACCTGTAAGCACAAAGGTACGGGGACTGCTGCTCATAGCCGTAGGAACGCCTCAGCCTGTTTGAAACTCAGAAATCTCGGTCATGTCCTGGTCTGCCGTGGACTCTGTCAAAAGGATGCTCATCTGCACAAGACACCAGACGTGCGGGAAAATCCTGTGCAGGGGTGAGTATAACAATACTCAGTAGAGGACACTGAAAACCACAAAGAAGTACACAAAGTAATGGCACAGTCATCTATTCATAATATTTGTTAACAGAACATATAAAACAAACCAGATCTACTCAGAACCCAGGCCCTTGGTCTTGAGACAAGCCACGCAACTGCATACCCTGATAGGGATTCTGTTTGAAGATGCCATGATGCAATCATTCTAGTGAGAACACACTCCACGAGTCTTATAGTTCTGATGACGTCCGTCCGAGGAGTGATGTTCATCAGTAACCATCACGAGATATAGCCACACTCATTGCGAGAGACACACTCCTAAGTGGGAATGATCTGGATACACAGATGAGGATCACTGCCACGGCCATGTCGGATACCGTGACTCATCCAGAATTCACCTACTAGGTGGAGGATCAATGCCCTCTAAAGTTGGTCACACCGATGCCTGACTCTACCTAGGGTCTGGAATGGATAGAGGATCTCGATCCGGGCCTCTCGGTTGGATGCCTAACTCTATCACAGAAAAGTCATGCGGAAGGGATCATAAAGATGTGTGAGGGAATGATTTCCAACCTTTAGGGTAAAAGAAGAAGGTGCATTAACCCCAACAAAGGATGTTCAAGGCACGGTGAACAAAAAAACCAAGTCGTTCTCCAAAAATTACACGGCATGTAGAAATGAAACACGCCGTGTTGTCTGACCCCTGGTACTTCCCGTGTGCAACGGCCCGTGTCGTGAGGTTGTTCGTGTAGAAAACTTTATACATGGTGTATAGTACTGAGTACACGCCGTGTCTGGGTTACTGGGGCTGGCTCCGTGTACTCTGGCCATGTGCCCGTACACGGTCACCAACCCGTGTACTCCAACCCGTGCGATATGCACACGGGGTAACCTACGCTGGTGACCTCGCCTGGCTGAGTGAGGGAGTACATGGTCATGTACTCCATCCTGTGTCCGTGTATCCCCGAGATACACGCCGAGCTCCGCGTAGCCGCCTCTACCGAGCTGTACACGCCATGCCGCCTGAAGCCGTGTTGAGCATCCTATGTCCGTGTACCACCCGAAGTACACGTCGAGCTTCGGGGAAGGTCCAACACGCCGTGTGACCGAGGTCACATGCCGTGTGGTCCTTCTCTATCCCCGAAACCCTAGCCTCCACCATCAAAACTACATGGTGTGTTCTTCGGAAGTACACGCCGTGTATTCTGGAAATTTCCAGGAACACGGACCTCCGCAGTCGCGCCTCTCGTGGTCCTCTGATCATTCATCCTACCATCCGATCGCCACGAAACCTTCAGTTTTTGGTCGCCCCGACACCACGAAGCTGTTTCCATCATTTTCGGGCCTCCGGTCGGCTCTGAAAACATGATCGGTCTTCCCGCGTGAAGAATGCTCGAAGAACACCCTTTTCGATCTGGTCTGATTTGTCACCCGCCAACGTCGCCGCACCCCCATAAGGACGTTGCGATGTCGAACCTTCAATTTGGGATCGTTGCGCCGCAGAACGGATGCGCAACGATCCGTTGTTCATTTCCCTGCGAAGAAAGCGAAAAACAAACGGGGAAAAAGGAGGGAAAAAATCCAAATAAACAAATTGAGGAACGAACCTCCGCCGTCATTCATCATGGCGTTGATCCGCTCCTTTTAGTAGGTTTAAACGGAGCTGAGATCAACATGAATATAAAGCATGGATTAATTCCTCAAAATCATCCCAAAGAAAACCCTCTCACAAGAACGTATGAATCCGCGGATCAACTTGTTCGTGGTTGATCCGCGTTCATCGTTTAAATTCAAATACGGGGAAATGAAAATCAAAAAAATAACCCCTACATTTTGAAACGATCTATTGTAGACGAAGGCATTGTGTTGTCGTTGTCATCGTGATCCTTCAACTCCAGCGCAAAGATCCTTGGTTTTCATCTGTTGTCGTTCGTCATCGAGAATTGCTCCAACAGATCGCGGATTCGGCAGAGGTTCTTCTCAAGCGTTGCCAACGATCAGCAATTTTTCACCCATTAAAGAAGGGAAACAAGTTTGGCAGTTAATTACACGGCGATATTAATGACCCCTACTTGCCAAAACTTGAGTCATTATGACGCACCATTAGTTAAGGAAACAGAATTCCCATCGCTACGTATTAAAGAGTCCAACTATCCATTTATTTTCCATTATGACAAAACATTTATTTAAGGGAATAGCTACCCTTTTAACACGCCGCAGCGGTTGTTTCCAAAAAATAAAATAAACATTTAGATTTTTA
The DNA here is from genome assembly GCA_963277665.1 of Viscum album. Classification (NCBI taxonomy): domain Eukaryota; kingdom Viridiplantae; phylum Streptophyta; class Magnoliopsida; order Santalales; family Viscaceae; genus Viscum; species Viscum album. The sequence goes on from OY728134.1 coordinate 428,158,352, forward strand.
TTTTATTTTATTTTATTATTAAAACGTCCGAAAATTATCTTTTTTCCCTTGACCCGCACCGGTCGAGGTTAGCCTAATTCTTAGGTAAATTCGTCGTCCGGGATGCAAAGGTGTGCTCAGATTTTTAATCCGGGCATCTATTTGGAAACTGACACAACCGCGCACAAGCGCCGACTCACATGACTTAAAAAGTTCAAACCACCATTCCGGGCTCACTGGACCTCAAAATGATGTGTCGTCTTCATGCCCAGTCTCGAAATAATTCCATATAATATTTAGAAATAATAAACAGAAAAATCCAAGACATTTTAGAATCCATTAGAAATAGAAAGTTTAGGTTCATGGACATATATATCCCATGACAGAATGGGTAATTATATTGATAAAAAATAAATAAGATATCCTTGAATGGGTAATCACCGTTGGTTTAAATTGACATTGATAAAGGACATGACAACATAGCTTTCATGATGCCTGAGATAATGAATTCTAATATTAATCATTTCCATCAATGAGAATTCAATATTATTATTATCCATGATATTCTATCATTTTAATTATACATGAATTCATTCCATTATAATGTTATTCATTAAATGTAATGTATATTTAATTGCATATTTTTTTCCATATTTCATATAATTTATTGACATTCATTATTTACTCATGATTTTTTTTGATGTACCTAACTCATACAGATAATTTGATCTAACTGTTATTTTGATTCCATTAAAATGAATACATGATGTGTGGTGTGAATGGTATGAAAGGATATGCTATACGGAATAATTTTTTTCTGAAAAATTTATTATGATGTAATTTCTCTTTTTAATTGAAATATAGAAATAGTTTTTGTACTTAGTTTAATAAGAAAAATGAAAATGTATGAACACAGGGATGTTGGAGTGTATTTCTTATAATAATGTAGTAATGTTAAATTTTATATTAGGATACTAGGGTCACGATCTATATAATAATTATTATATCCAAAACATATATTGATTATCTAACATTAAAAGGAACATTTAGTTAAATATTTTTAAATAGTTCATAAAAACATTATAACAAAAATCAAATGTCTTTTCACCAAATAATCATTTTCTAAAATAAAGATGAAAATACATAATCAATTGTAATCTCTAAAATATCCCAGAATATTGAATACAAATTATACTCTTATAGACATATAATGTGTTATAATATTCTTATAACCTATGTTAAATCATAATATATCAAGGGTGAAATAAATTTTTCAGTAAAGGAAGACATACATAATATCCTATAATGGAATAAAAATGACATGAGTAATATTGAAAACAACAAATGATATTCAAATAAATCCATATCACTAATCTCTCAATATTGAAACAAATCCATGACTATTTTTATAAATAAGCTGATAAAAACATAAATTATTTCATAGTTTTGGATTGTTGATGTCCCAAAATCTTGACAATTTTGATTAATCACTCATATATGATAACATTATCATCAATATGACTATACCGTGGATGTTATTTGGGTCATATTTCTATCAATGAAGTTATTATTCATGCATTGTGATGAAATATAGTAAATACAAAAATATTTTATCACATTTGAATATTTGATATTTCATGTTGATACACAACACTGGACCCCAATCACTTCTATATGTCCAATTTTTTCACCTTTGTAATTATATTATAATAATTCAGAATTAAAATTAACTATTAATTTTAAACATATTTATTATGATAAAATCATATTGAATTATAATAATTTTCAATAAATAATTCAATATAATCCATCATAAGAAATGATTCATATGGTTAAACAATATTCAATATACTTTCTAGAGTTTTCAATAAAAATGTACATAAAATTAATAAGTATATATATTTGAAATACTTCCCAATTCAATTGGAGGAATAAGTTTATATGTGTATAATGATCTGCTATAGCGACCTACCTATTAAGAAGGATCAGCTGGCCAATATCCTCCTTAGGGAGGAACATACGGCCCGTGATGAGTCACGGGTCAGATGGTTGCGTGAGGGGGACCGCAACACCTCTTATTTACATGCATGCATTAAAATAATCACAGGTATTCTTGGCCCAAAATCCAGTAGTATGATGGCTCCTTCACTAATGACCCAAATTTTTTGGGTGGATTAGTGGAGGCCTTCTTCAAGGACCAGCTTGCTGGCCCCAATCCCCATATGGAAACTGGCTATCATAGAGGGCATGATGATTTCACAGAGGACATTCCTAGAGTGGTGTCGGGACTGAATAATAATGTGTTTAAGGTTATGCCATGTGAGGAGGAGAACCTTGGGGCCGCGAACTTCGCTGTATATAGACAACGCTCTAGGGATGGACGGGTTCATGGGATCTTTCTTCTAGGCTTCTTGGAGTATGGTTAAGGATTATGTGGTACGGGCCATTCATGACTTCTTCCGAGGAGGGTGTCTCCCCCGTAGTTCCAGTTCCACGACTGTGGTTCTTTTCCAGAAAATCAAGGACCCCTCCATTCTTCAACACTACCGTCTAGCAAGCATGTGCTACATCACGTACAAGATACTTGCCTTTATCCTCAACAACAGGTTGATTTTCCTCCTTCCCCATTGGATTTCTCTTGAACATCATGGTTTTGTGAATAATCGATCCATTCAAGGGGACATTGCTTTGTCCCAAGAGCTCATTGATGGAATGAATTCTGGAGTGCAAGGAGGCAACATGGTGGTCAAACTGGATATGGACAAAGCATAATACCATCCAGAATGGGTGTTTATCTTCAAGATTTTAACAGGTATGGGCTTCTCTTCTTGGGCGGTTGATTTTCTTTTCTACTGATTCTTCTCCCAGTGGCTGGCAATCCGTTTGACGGGCAGGAACTATGGTTTTTTCATGACTATGCGTGGACTGTTGTAGGGGGATCCCCTTCCCCAAGTCTATTTATACTCTCCCAAGATATCTTGAGTTGCCTCCTCAACAGGGCCTTCTTGCATGGATCCATTGCCTTGTACCGATGCAATCCAATATCATGAAATATCACTCATTTGATGTTTGTGGATGACTCCATTGTGTTTATGAACACTGGCTTGAGATCTGTTTATGGGATTAACAATGTTCTAGTGGAGTACAGCCGATGGAGTGGCCAAGTGGTGAACTTTAACAAGTGTATCTTTTATGTCCCGGGGCACTGTAAGGCAAGTAGAGTGGGAACCTTGCACACGACCCTTGTCATGCGGCACGAATCCTTTCCCATGGAGTATCTGGGTGCTCTGGTGTCCCCTGGTATAGCATGCATTTAGAATTTTGATACCATTATGGGGAAAATCTCAGGGCGCGTCCATAATTGGATGAACAAATTTTTATCCTTCAGGGGAAGGATTACCCTGGATAACAATGTTCTTTCCTCTATTCCTTGTCATGCTCTCTCAGCCTCCAAAGTCCTGAAGGGGGTGATTTTTAACTTGAGTTCATTCTTTATTCTTTCATCTTTGATGAATAGGAGGAAGGGATGAAGCACTGGGCTTCATGGAAGAGGTTTGCAAGGCCGGTCCAAGAGGGTGGAATTGCTGTCCAGAGTATCTCGGAGGCCCTGGATGGAATGCGGGTGAAGATAGCGTGGGAGGTGGTTGAGGGTCGCTCTCTCTGGGGCAGGTTCATGTCTGTGTGGCTAAAGGATCGGGGGGGGGGGGGGTGGCCCCAATATGTTGCATTCGTCGCTCTCTACTTCTATTGGCTCTCATATCCATGCCCTTCGTACGCTCTCCAGGTGGATTGTGGGGGTGGGGAACATCTCTTTCTGGCATCACAATTGGGTGGGTTCGGTCCTTGAGTTCTCATGTTGTATGGCTATGAAAATCACCTTCAAAGAGGAAAGTCGCTTCCCATCATTTATCAATGAGGTCCTGGATAGAGACCAATGTCTGGCCTTCGACATGATCGATATAATGGAGGAGATGAACCAATGTGTTTTTTCTATGTCTCCCCCATGTGTTTTTTCATACAAGGATTATAGGAGTGTGATTCTTGGTGCTGGACATCAGGACCCGTGGGGTTTGGCCTTATTTGTTAAGGGGGTTCCTGCCAAAATCAACTTCCTTCTATGGAGTATCCGAAATAAGGAATTATCAAGGGATTTGAACGTGAGGCGCTCCGGTATCCTCATGGATTCTCACTACCTATGATGTAGCATCCCAAGGGAGGAAAGCTCGTCCACTTATTCATTGACAGCGAGTGGGAACAGCTTAAATGGAAGGCTTTTGTGACTTCACAGGTGTTTCGGGCGCATCATTGAGAGACCTCCCATTTCTGGATTGATGGTTCCATGGCATTGGGAATGTTGGGCCGGAGAGGAACAGTCGGGGTATCATTCTTGCTTCGGGTTGCTGGTGCGTCTGGATGGACCAGAACAGAGCCATATATGAACGATATATGACCTCTGGAAGGGCCTCGGTGTCCAGGACTAAATTCATTCTTTTGGACATGGTCTGTTCTTTCAACATGTGGCATGAGGCCCCCTCCCTTATAACCCTACATGTGGCCTCTCTGGTGCAACCCTCCTCTCCTACTGGGAACTGGGTGCAGTGGTTACCCCATCCATCTGCTTTGAAGCTCAAATTTGACGGCTCCGGTTTGATGAATGAGATGAAGGGTGGTGGTGTATTTAGGGATCCTTTGGGTCGGGTGATCTTAACATTCTTTGTTCACCTTGGAAGAGGCCACTCCATTCTGGCTGAGGCCATGGCTGTGTTGACGGGCCTACGCTTCTGCAAATGCCACAATATAGATCCTTCCATGGTTGAGACTGACTCCCTTATCCTACATGACTCTATGCATGGAAAGTGATGTTTTCCCCGATCCATCAAATTTTCCCTGAGATAGTTCAAGAGGCTCATCTTCACTGGCACTGTCCTCTCCCACACATTGAGTGAAGGTAACATGGTCACTGATCATATTTCATCCATGGCTCTGCAAAGAATTCAGGTCTATCTCCCTAAGGATGTGCTCTCCTTTTCTTCCGAATCTAAGAACCTGATCACATGTGATTCCCTAGTTCAACACTACATTAGGCCTCCATAGTCGTTTTTGGGGCTCCCCCATTTTTTCCTAGTTTTCCTTCATTTTTTTCCATCATTTATGTTTTCGCCCTTTTTGGGGGTTTCCTAAATAATAATAATCGATGATGATTAAGATGTTTCTATGTGAGAATCCATAAAAATACAACTGTATAAATCAATTGGAATATGGTTATGGCATTAATTTCCCCAAGACATATATTTATATAATAATTGTGATCACCTTCTAATAAAATAATATAAAAAAATAATATTCATAATGAAAATAAATAGGAAATAAAATCATTCCTATGATATATGATGATTATGAAATAAAAAGTTAGTGATGGGTTTAATTAATGTTTATTCTACAAAATAAAATAGCATTAGAGGATTTAGAAGTTATTATAGTAAAAAATAATCTAATAATTTGTTGACCCTCCTATCCGTCATAAAGTCTAATGAATAGATTAGAGAAATTCCTTAAGCACAAAGAGATTCTTCCTTTGAAGAACATCAAAAATTGACAAAGGAATGAACAAGGAACCTTTTAAAAATGGGTCGCCCATGTTTCTTTTTGGTCGCGCAAGTCACTTGTGTGACCTATAGGGGTCGCACAGGTGAAGTGTGTGCCCTATTATTTTTTCTCGCAAGGTGCTCAGTGGCTTATAAATACCCTTTTTGGGCCCCCCTTTTGGAGGAAGGATTTACTAAAACTCAGAATTATTCTCTAGTCACCCTAGTCTCTGCTTTAAGTCTTCTGAACACTTATGAGGTAATTTATTACCTAGAATAGAAGATCAAAAGATGAATAATAATGCCTAAGTATTAGAACTCATCAATACATGTGTGCCTAAATATCCATCCCTTTAAGGGAAGTGATGATACTTGTGCGCCGCATTTCCCTCTCAAGGAAACTTGTGGGCCACCAATCTGAAAGCATCTAGGGATGATACTAAGGGCTCCAATTCAAATTCTCCCAAGAATCACTTCACATGTTCTTTGTCACCCAAGTGAACTCATGTCGCGCAAGTATTCTTCCACGACCAGGACTTGCACGCCAAACCAATACTTGCACGTCTCCTTCCAATTCACTACCTTTCTTCAAATTAACCACTCCTCTTCATGATTTAGCATTCAAAACCTTCTTCCAATCCATTTGTGGAATGATTTATTTTGATGGATTCCTTATCTAAAAGGAATTATGAGATGTTCTTTTGATTTGGACCTCGTTTTCAAGAGTAATCCCCAAGTCTCAAGTCCCCTTAACCTGGGCATCCTTTGCAAGAGTAAGCCCTAGTTATAATTCCTTTAATTTTAGGCCTCCTTCTTAAGAGTAAGCCCCAATCATAAGTCCCTCTTATTTAGTGATTCTTTTTCAGGAGTAATCCCCATGTTAAAATTCCAAATCTCCATAAAGCACAAATACCTTTATGGACCCTACTCCTGGGATTATTTCAGAAACTAAGTACTAATCATCATTTACCTGGGTATCATACATACGTAAGCCCCACATCATTTCTTATGACTACATCTTTCATGGCACAAATTGTCAGATTTACTGATACCTCTTGTTTCTCACACCGAGAATGAATCACATGGTCTAAGAGTGTAAAATTAATTATGACATCTCTCTTTGGGGCCTTAATCATTCATAAAACACATAATTATTCACTTGAACTACGTGGACTTTGATCTATGCCTTAAAATTAGAGTACGTATGAAACCTTTATACGGTTCTAGTCCATCTTTCATTAATTATTTTTTGTCCCATATGACTATAAACTATATCCTTACTATCGAACTACATGGACTTTGATCTCTGCTTTAAAAGTAGAGTATATAGGAAGAATTTCTAAGGATCAAGCCCATCACCCATTAATTCACATCCATCCCATATGACGTTAAAATAATCTTAATTTTTGAACTACATGGGTTATGATTCCTCTTTAACAAGGATACATAGGTAGCCCATCTGCGGGTATGATCCCAACTCTGAAATAATCCATGTATTTCAGAATGACAATAAACATCAAGTTCCCCACTGAGTAGATTTAAAACCAATATGGTTATCATAATGACCAAGATATTTCTATTTAATGTATTGAAGGATACCATTGACTAAGGATCTCTAATACATACAGATGATTCTCCATCGATGAAGAATCTCAAATACATATAAGCGATTCTATAAATCACATACATATCAATCATTGATTGCAAAGTCTAAAGGAAAAACTCATTTTCATGATTGGTAAATTAATTAGGATTCATGAACATAACATAAATATATAAGAGAGTCCCAAAGTAGACAATAATTCTCCCCAAAATGGTGTGATGAGTCTGACCTCCCATCCTCTCGACCAATGAAAATTCTTAATCCTCATCAGTCAACAACTAATGAGAACCAACCATTGTAAATTTGGTCTAAATGGTTATAGAATCATTGGATGTTTCTGGTTCTCAGGAGTAAGCCCCAAGTCTCAAGTCCCCTTAACCTGGGACTCCTTTTCAGGAGTAATCCCCAGTCATAATTTCCCTTACCTAGGCCTCCTTTTCAGGAGTAAGCCCCAGCCCTAATTCCTTTAATTTTGGGCCTCCTTCTTAGGAGTAATCCTCAGTCATAATTCCATAATTTTGGGCCTCCTTCTCAGGAATAATCCCTAATCATATGTCCCTCTTAATTTGGGCTTCTTTTTTAGGAGTAATCCCCATGTTAAAATTCCAAATCTCCATAAAGCACAAATACCTTTATGGACCCTACTCCTTGTGTAACGCCCCGACCCCAGTTACCCAGAGTCGGTGCATTATTACATAACATTGGCATGATCACAAGAAAGATCAAATCTCGAAAGACCGATTGGTTTAGTAGCCTTGGAAACACTAGATATATTCATAAGTTTTACATTACATCATAAAATGAAAAACTAATACAACAACATAATGTTTCCACAATCCACACTATTAACTCCTCATAAAATCCTTGCAGGTCATTCATAACTTACTTCTTCACATCCTGGGAAAAATAAAACATAGAAAAGGGGTGAGCTCAAATGCCCAGTAAGGATAACAATATAGCGGAAACTTTCATAAATAAGAATAAACATTTAAGGCAATGCATTACTAAAACAAAAGCCTTTTAAACTTGAACTTCAACATAGTATGGCAAAAGTAAAAATGAAATAATGCCATTTACTTATTCACATGGATATTCTACTAATCGAATAATCACATGCAAAAATCAATAACCACTTTCATAATGTTGGAATGCATAATGCCAGACTATCATAACCACATAGCCAAGGCCTCGTTCCAAGACTACAAATAAGATTTTGTCAAGGCCTTGTGCCAAGACACTAGTTTGTCTCATGAGACCTACCGATGAAATTTTTTTAGAAGATACTTACGTTTAAAATTGCTAAAATACACTCCAGTGTTTTTCTGAAAACATTATGCAAGCTTTTGAAAACAAAATAACTAATTCTGAGACTGCTCGACTAATTACAGGCCATGATGGGTCCACTCCCAATCCCTTCCTGTCTACCAAACTCGAGAGTCAGGTTTTCTGAAATCATTTTTAAGCTTGCGTTAAATACGTATACATTTGCACTGGATTTTCATATATTTGAGAGAAATATATATTTTTTTGAAATCATTTAAAAATCACATAATTATAAAAGAAAACCTTTATTTTGAAAATATCCATACAAGTGTGTAAGGGAAGCTTCAAAGTTATAATAATGGCAGAGAATAACCGCACCTGCCATATAAGTTAAAAAAACATTCTTAACTTAATTCTGTCGAAAAGGTTAAAAAGGACCTTGTTTTGAAAACGATCGAAAGATTCCCTTATAAACCACTTATAAAAGTCAAAAAGGGTATAAATGACTTTAACTCATATTATAGTAAATAGTAAATAAACTTTGAAATGCATTTTTAAGAAACATGGATGTGGATGATAATGAGATCCCAGTAGATTATTACGTATAAACAACCTTGGATAATGAAGAGGTTGTGAAATAACTGTTACCTTGTACTTTTCCTTGGTTGGGGTAGGTTAACCTCTTGTATAATGGTGAAATAGTTGTTATTAAATTATACAAGAATCATATATATTAATATGATATCATATATGATCTTTTAACATTGATTTGTTAATAATATCTTAGAATTATCGTCGTTTCGGGAGTTAACTTACTCATTTTCTTTTATATGTTTTGTTACATAAGCCATGGTTGTTGTATCTTATTCATATCCAGAATGATATCCAGTCCTTAAACATCATTTTTAAATCATCAAATGATAATTATACTTGAATGGATACGATGGAGAATGAATCTCATCGCGTTCGTGGAGACGGTAGTCCGTACGTACGCACGAGCGACAATATCATTCTTTTGATATTAAAATAATATATAAATGTATGGTATATCATATATACAGAATCATTAACATGTTATATTTATTATTTACATGAGTTACACATAATTATTATACCCATCCAAATAATAATATATTGAATAACAATTACACCACATCGTGGAGACGGTAAGCCGTACGTACGCACATATGGTGACATGTTATTCAAAGGGTGGATAGAATACTGAATATGGTTGTACCATATTTATAATAACATCACAGTATATGTGAGATACTGGAGTTATTATTTTAGAATGGTAAGAACAAAGGAAGAAGAAGTGGAAGAAGAAATGAACTTGGAGAAGGGTGGTGAAATCATTACCTCTTCTTCGGGTTCTTCCTTTTGATTTGATCAAAAGGGCTCCTTAGATTGGCTTTCTGATCAAACTCAGGCCTCTATGTTGTAGTGAGGGATGTTAGGAGAGTATTTGGGCAGAGTTTGGCCGAACAAAAAGGCTTTGAAGGTGTGAAGAAATGAGAAGGAGGAGTGCCCTTTTATAAGAGGGGTGAGGGGCACCTTTGGAAAAGCTAGAAATATTAATTTATAATAAATTCATATTCGGTTTATAATGGCTCCAAAGTTGATTCGTCAAAGGTTAAGGTGTGGATAGGTCGAAAACCACTCAACCAATAGAATTTAGACAGGTTTGGGTACTTATATTAACCTTATCTTTAAGTATTAACTCTAAGTTAATTAGTTTCACTTTTACAATGTCTCTTTGTATTTTTATATAATATGGTTAATAAACTTACTATATACATCCAAGAGACCCCCAAGTGGAACATTAATGATGAACCTATCATGATATAAGTCTCTTTGCCGAACCTTAGATTTTTAGGAATTTAATATCAATTAATAATATAATACTTGTTTTAAGAACTCTTTTATGTCAATTTTGACACTATTCAATAGTTGATTTTTGTGAAACTCATAACAGATTTATTACTTCGAACAAAGTCAATTAAATCAATCCTAATATATCATATTATCCTATAAAATTAGTTTAATTCAATAAAAGTTTCATATTATATTTATTTGGGTATTCATAATATCAATTATTTTAATTTTTCACTATTATTGTAATTACTGAATCATCATTGTGTCATAAATAAAATAACTTATTTAATGTCTAAAAATTATAAATAAAATATCATTATGTAGGAAATCTTTTTACCTTTCTAATGAATATTTATAATCTAAAATCAAACATATATAACCCTATGTAACAATTGTTGTTCTAAAAGATATATGCTTGTGTCATTTTTGTATTCATTTTAACTAAATTAAAATAAAGTGTCATTATCAATTACAAGTGGATCCATGGGGTCCCAAAATAGACCCAAAGATTCCCATGGTCGACCATGTATCAACCAATAGGTTTAAGACACGTTTTAGGGAAAATGGATTTACCGGATTTACCCTTAACCATGGTAAATAAAATATTTACCGCAGTAATTATTGAAAATGTCTAAAAATAAAAGTTACCTATTTACACAATTTGAACATCCTGATTCCAAATATGGAATCCATTTTCCTAAATTCAAAACACAGAAGTGGCAGAAATTAATTTAAAATTAATTCCCGCTGTCAAAACAAAAAGCGTGTTTTTAAGAGATAATAACTATCAAAAGATTGACACTCGTTTATGTTCGGTTTAATTGTAAAATTATGTCCAATGACCAAAATTATATTAAATGGTAAAAATATATTCTAAATATACTTTAAAACCACTCAAATTCATAATTTATCACTATTAATTATTTTGATTAAAAAAGTTGTTTTTAATTAAAATTTAGTAATTTTCACTATTCATCAAAATATGAAAGTTATCCGAAATGTACAAAAATTTCACCTTAGGCTAAATTCGATATTCCGAATCCAAAAATGAAGTCCATTTTCAAATATAAAATATATATAATTTCAAAAAGTAGGTATTACTATTCATAACGGCTAGTTTGATTAGTTATGGTGTGTTAGAACTCGGTGTTGCGTACAACACACGCTATCACATTATTCAAAGAGAAGCGTACCGTAGAAGCTTGGGATGTTTCATTTTAAATTTTTGATGTCCCCATTTAGTCAAAAAGTTTAAAATATAGTATTTAAAAAGGGTTCACTATTAAAGTTGATAAAAGTGCAATACTGAAAATGAATTTGTTCTTGCATTATATCTAAGAAACTCATAATATGGATTCTGAAATTATAAGGATTATATAAACATTAAAATTTATCTAATACTATTCATAACCTCTTTTGAACGGCTTGTTTGGTAAGTCATGGTGTGCTTGAACTTGGTGTTGCATGTAGTGAAAGTTATTGAATTATTTTGAAGAAGTAACACACTATGAAATCTTGGGGTGTTGCATTCTCCCCTCCTTCAATAAATTGCGTCCTCACAATTTGAAATTGTTCTTCGAAAATAAAAGTTTGAAAATAGATAATATATTTGTGGGAAATCCCACATCGGAAACTGGATTACTAAAATTTAGTCTTAATATGAGGAAAAGAGAAATTAAAGGGTCACCACCAAATTATGATCTTGATTAGGAGAACATTGGTGGCAATTAGAGACATATAATCAGAGGAAAAACGTAAATATTTATAGGTAGTGATTGAGGTCATCAATCACAAACAAGTGTATAATTGAGGTCCTTAAATTCATCAATCTATGATGATTTGAAATACCATCGGTTCAACAAAACATAGGGTATTAGGATAACACATTTTTGACGTTTCAAAATATCTTAGTTGAAATCCCACATCGAAAAATGAATTAATGAGGCCTCTATTTAAAATAAAGAGTCGAAAGTATGAAGATTATCGAAAATAACACATACTAGGGTTCCATGTAGTAAAATATGGATATGGAAGAAAAATCTAACCATCAATTACCTGATGGAGAGTGGTAGAGAACATGGCTATGAAAAGGCCAACAATCCCAAAGCCATAAATTAGTGATGATTTAAGGTACCATTTAGGAAAAAAATTTTGTTCTAATTTGCTTTTCTTAATATTGAGGAATTTTTTATGAGATTGGCTAAGATCATATAGATATATACTTACTTTATAATTAGAGTTTTATCCATTAATAAATTTCTACCACATACTCTTCTTTCACTCTAAAAGATAATAGAATGTAAAAAAAATTCTATTTACACTATTCGTATAGGGTTCCAAAATAAACGAATTTATAATTAATCTAAAATATCTTTTAATAAAAACTACATTATTTAATCCAGGACATCTCGTGGGCCAGTGGTAGGTGATACACCCTTGTCGCACTTCGGTTGCGGGTTCAAGTCTCGCAGCCTTGCCGGACGCGACGGGTTGTCGCCCGACCTCCGGGTTGTCCTTTTATGGAAATCCAAAATAATCCAAACTAGAACTATCCAAAATACTTCTATCCAAACTCACAGTCCAACATTTATAAGGAAGGTAAACATAATATAGATCCTTTTTACCTCGTAATAGCATATGAATACCTTCATCATGTATTTACCATATTCCTTATTGATTACATTCATGTTCCCTTATTCCATATAGATTGCTGGATATACTTCATTAATCCAAAAATGTTTAAAACCCCAACAATGATGGAATATACAAATCATTAATTAGTTCCAAGGTAGTCAAGAATATCCAATATAATTTATCCAAAACAATCACATATTATTCCAAAATCACTATCTCAGTATCAGAACTATATTATGATTTATCATTCTCTCAACCATATATTTTCCAAAAATTTATCCTGCTATTGAGTCACTTTTCTTTGTTCCACACAATCTCAAGTCCTTAATGAAATACTACTGCAGTACAATCCTTATATACTCCATAATAATTATAACAAGTACATTGTTGATACAACACTCAATTGACATAATCAACATAAGAACTCTAATCATTCTTCTTCATCTGTGGTAGTATCATAACTTGATTATTATCCAATAGCATCATTTGTGGCATAGTCTGATGACTGGGACATAGGTTCACGTAGTGTCCAAACTCCTTGCAAATGAAGCATTGTACATTTGAAACCATTTTCTTACCCTTGCAGTCATGTACTTTGTGCCCTTTTCCTCCACACTTATAACAAACTCCCATTCCTTTCAGGCAATTTCCAGGGTGTTTCTTTCCATAGTTACCACATATGGGAAAATTCTTCTTTTCCCTCTTCCCTTTATCCATTTTTCTCTCTTCCATCCTTTTCTTCTCTTGCTTCCCTTCAAAGACATAGGACTCAGTAAACTCTTTACTTATCTTATCAACACATGATATTATTTCTTCATATGATGATAATACATGGGAGACTATTTCTCTTATAAATTCTAGCTTAAGACCATGAAAGATTTGATCCTTCCTTCTCTTTGGATCATGTGCATTTCTGGAGTTCTCATTCCTTCTACTGGGTGCCATTTCTAAACAATGGAATACACTAGATCAGTTTATGAATCAAAATACATAATCCCATACTTATAAAACACTTAACATAAATTGAACTATTTATGGATATAATCCATAATCATAAGAATGTTTTCTTTGAGGAAGTATATACTCATAATCCCTTCAAAATGATTTGTAAATAAAATGAGAGTTATCCTAAGCATATCCCCCGGGAGTGTCGTAACCAAGAGTGCAGCAAGGCCCGTTGTCGTGCTCCAGTTCCCGTTCGAGTCTAGCTCAAAGCGGTGTTTTCGGGTTTTACCCCTAGGTACATCTGTGCCAGAGCCGCCTCTACCTGCTCGTATCCAGACATGGATGTATTTCTTGGAAAACTCACAAAATCTCTACAATACCAAAATTCTAGGAAGTTCTTCTATACTAATCCTCAAAGTTCATCTTAGGTCTACGTGCTCTAATCAGAGTTTATCTAAATCTAGCTTCCAAGGTTTGTACTAAACTTCCTCTGATACCAACTGTAACGCCCCGACCCTAGTTACCCAGAGTCGGTGCATTATTACATAACATTGGCATGATCACAAGAAAGATCAAATCTCGAATGACCGATTGGTTTAGTAGCCTTGGAAACACTAGATATATTCATAAGTTTTACATTACATCATAAAATGAAAAACTAATACAACAACATAATGTTTCCACAATCCACACTATTAACTCCTCATAAAATCCCTGCAGGTCATTCATAACTTACTTCTTCACATCCTGGGAAAAATAAAACATAGAAAAGGGGTGAGCTCAAATGCCCAGTAAGGATAACAATATAGCAGAAACTTTCATAAATAAGAATAAATATTTAAGGCAATGCATTACTAAAACAAAAGCCTTTTAAACTTGAACTTCAACATAGTATGGCAAATGTAAAAATGAAATAATTCCATTTACTTATTCACATGGATATTCTACTAATCGAATAATCACATGCAAAAATCAATAACCACTTTCATAATGTTGGAATGCATAATGCCAGACTATCATAACCACATAGCCAAGGCCTCGTGCCAAGAATACAAATAAGATTTTGTCAAGGCCTTGTGCCAAGACACTAGTTTGTCTCATGAGACCTACCGATGAAATTATTTTAGAAGATACTTACGTTTAAAATTGCTAAAATACACTTCAGTGTTTTTCTGAAAACATTATGCAAGCTTCTGAAAACAAAATAACTAATTCTGAGACTGCTCGACTAATTACAGGCCATGATGGGTCCACTCCCAATCCCTTCCTGTCTACCAAACTCGAGAGTCAGGTTTTCTGAAAACATTTTTAAGCTTGCGTTAAATAAGTATACATTTGCACTGGATTTTCATATATTTGAGAGGAATATATTTTTTTTTGAAATCATTTAAAAATCACATAATTATAAAAGAAAACCTTTATTTTGAAAATATCCATACAAGTGTGTAAGGGAAGCTTCAAAGTTATAATAATGGCAGAGAATAACCGCACCTGCCATATAAGTTAAAAAAAACATTCTTACCTCAATTCTGTCGAAAATGTTAAAAAGGACCTTGTTTTGAAAACGACCGAAAGATTCCTTTATAACCCACTTATAAAAGTCAAAAAGGGTATAAATGACTTTAACTCATATTATAGTAAATAGTAAAAATGTTTTGAAATTCATTTTTAAGAAACATGGATGTGGATGATAAAGAGATCCCAGTAGATTATTACGTATAAACAACCTTGGATAATGAAGAGGTTGTGAAATAACCCTTACCTTGTACTTTTCCTTGGTTGGGGTAGGTTAACCTCCTGTATAATGGTGAAATAGTTGTTATTAAATTATACAAAAATCATATATATTAATATGATATCATATATGATCTTTTAACATTGATTTGTTAATAATATCTTAGAATTATCGTCGTTTCAGGAGTTAACTTACTCATTTTCTTTTATATGTTTTGTTACATAAGCCATGGTTGTTGTATCTTATTCATATCCAGAATGATATCCAGTCCTTAAACATCATTTTTAAATCATCAAATGATAATTATACTTGAATGGATACGATGGAGAATGAATCTCATCGCGTTCGTGGAGACGGTAGTCCGTACGTACGCACGAGCGACAATATCATTCTTTTGATATTAAAATAATATATAAATGGATGGTATATCATATATACAGAATCATTAACATGTTATATTTATTATTTACATGAGTTACACATCATTATTATACTCATCCAAATAATAATATATTGAATAACAATTACACCATGACGTGGAGACGGTAAGCCGTACGTACGCACGTATGGTGACATGTTATTCAAAGGGTGGATAGAATACTGAATATGGTTGTACCATATTTATAATAACATCACAGTATATGTGAGATACTGGAGTTATTATTTTAGAATGGTAAGAACAAAGGAAGAAGAAGTGGAAGAAGAAATGAACTTGGAGAAGGGTGGTGAAATCATTACCTCTTCTTCGGGTTCTTCCTTTTGATTTGATCAAACGGGCTCCTTAGGTTGGCTTTCTGATCAAACTAAGGCCTCTAGGTTGTAGTGAGAGATGTTAGGAGAGTATTTGGGCAGAGTTTTGCCGAACCAAAAGGCTTTGAAGGTGTGAAGAAATGAGAAGGAGGAGTGCCCTTTTATAAGAGGGGTGCGGGGCACCTTTGGAAAAGCTAGAAATATTAATTTATAATAAATTCATATTCGGTTTCTAATGGCTCCAAAGTTGATTATTAAAATGTTAAGGGAGGGATAGGTCTAAAACCACTCAACCAATAGAAGTTAGACAAGTTTGGGTACTTATATTAACCTTATCTTTAAGTATTAACTCTAAGTTAATTAGTTTCACTTTTACAATGTCTCTTTGTATTTTTATATAATATGGTTAATAAACATACTATATACATCCAAGCGACCCCCAAGTGGTACAGTAATGATGAACCTATCATGATATTAGTATCTTGGCCGAACCTTAGATTTTTAGGAATTTAATATCAATTAATAATATAATATTTGTTTTAAGAACTCTTTTATGTCAATTTTGACACTATTCAATAGTTGATTTTTGTGAAACTCATAACAGATTGATTACTTCGAAAAAAGTCAATAAAATCAATCCTAATATATCATATTATCCTATAAAATTAGTTTATTTCATTAAAAGTTTCATATTATATTTATTTGGGTATTCATAATATCAATTATTTTAATTTTTCACTATTATAGTAATTACTGCATCATCATTGTGTCATCAATAAAATAAATTATTTAATGTCTAAAAATTATAAATAAAATATAATTATGTAGGAAATCTTTTTACCTTTCTAATGAATATTTATAATCTGAAATCCAACATATATAACCCTATGTAACAATTGTTGTTCTAAAAAATATATGCTTGTGTCATTTTTGTATTCATTTTAACTAAATTAAAATAAAGTGTCATTATCACTTACAAGTGGATCCATGGGGTCCCAAAATAGACCCAAAGATTCCCATGGTCGACCATGTATCAACCAATATGGTTAAGACACGTTTTAGGGTAATTTAGTATTATTATAATATTATTTTTTAACCCTTATTTACCGGATTTACCCTTAACCATGGTAAATAAAATATTTACCGCAGTAATTATTCAAAATGTCTAAAAATAAAAGTTACCTATTTACACAATTTGAACATCCTGATTCCAAATATGGAATCCATTTTCCTAAATTCAAAACACAGAAGTGGCAGAAATTAATTTAAAATTAATTCCCGCTGTCAAAACAAAAAGCGTGTTTTTAAGAGATAATAACTATCAAAAGATTGACACTCGTTTATGTTCGGTTTAATTGTAAAATTATGTCCAATGACCAACATTATATTAAATGGTAAAAATATATTCTAAATATACTTTAAAACCACTCAAATTCATAATTTATCACTATTAATTATTTTGATTAAAAAAGTTGTTTTTAATTAAAATTTAGTAATTTTCACTATTCATCAAAATATGAAAGTTATCCGAAATGTACCAAAATTTCACCTTAGGATAAATTCGATATTCCGAATCCAAAAATGAAGTCCATTTTCAAATATAAAATATATATAATTTCAAAAAGTATGTATTACTATTCATAACGGCTAGTTTGATTAGTTATGGTGTGTTAGAACTCGGTGTTGCGTACAACACACGCTATCACATTATTCAAAGAGAAGCGTACCGTAGAAGCTTGGGATGTTTCATTTTAAATTTTTGATGTCCCCATTTAGTCAAAAATTTTAAAATATAGTATTTAAAAAGGGTTCACTATTAAAGTTGATAAAAGTGCAATACTGAAAATGAATTTGTTCTTGCATTATATCTAAGAAACTCATAATATGGATTCTAAAATTATAAGGATTATATAAACATTAAAATTTATCTAATACTATTCATAACCTCTTTTGAACGGATTGTTTGGTAAGTCATGGTGTGCTTGAACTTGGTGTTGCATGTAGTGAAAGTTATTGAATTATTTTGAAGAAGTAACACACTATGAAATCTTGGGGTGTTACACCTTGGCTTCTATCTAAAACTAAGTCCTGATCTTCATTTACTCGGGCCATCATACATATGTAATCCCTACATCATTTCTTATGACTACATCTTTCATGGCACAAATTGTCAGATTTACTGATACCTCTTGTTTCTCACACCGAGCATGACTCATGTGGGATGAGAGTGTAAAAGTAATTAAGACATCTCTTTTTGGGCCTTTAATCATGCATAAACCTCATACTTCTTCACCCGAACTATGTAGACTTTGATCTCTGCCTTAAAAGTAGAGTACGTTGGAAACCTTTCTAAGGGTCAATCCCATATTTCGTTAATTGTTTTCCGTCCCATATGACATTAAACTATATCCTTCCTACCTAACTACATGTACTTTGATATCTTCCTTAAAAGTAGATTACTTATGAATCCTTTCTATGGTTCAAGACCATCTTTCATTAATTCGTTTCCATCCCATATGACGTTAAACTATATCCTTTCTATTTAACTACATGGACTTTGATCTCTGCCTTAAAAGTAGAGTACGTAGGAAGCCTTTCTAAGGCTCAAGCCCATCACCCATTAATTCTCATCTTTCCCATATGATACCAAACTAATCTTAATTCCCGAACTATGTGGATTTTTTATTCCTCTTTAACAAGGATACGTAAGTATCCCATCTGTGGGAATGATCCCAACTCTAAAATAATCCATGTATTTTTGAACGATAATAAACATCAAGTGCCCCACTGAGTGGATTTAAAACTAGTATGGTTATCATAATAACCAATAGATTTCTATATAATGTATTGAAGGATACCATTGAATATGGATCTATAATACATTCAGATGATTCTCCATCAATGAAGAACCTAAAATACATAAAAGAGATTTTCTAAATCCCATACATATCAATAATTGATCGGAAAGTCTAATGGAAAAAAATCATTTTCATTCTTGGTAAATTAACAAGGATTCATTAAAATAACTTAAATATATAAAAGAGTCCTAGAGTAGGCAATAATTCCCCGAAAAAAGTGTGATGAGTCTGACCTCCCATCATCTCGAACAATGAAAATTCTTAAGCCTCATCAGTCCACAACTAATGAGCAGCTACCTTTTGTAAGAATGTCAAAATGGATATAGAATCATTGGATGTTTCCAGTTATACGAATAAACTCATTAGAAAATAATTGGAATGTTTGAACCATAAACAAACAAAGTTATCCCCATTTACAGAAGAAACAAAAAAATGGTTAACCCGGTTTGAATACTAAACCAAGTTAAAATGATGTTTTACTTATTTTTTAGGCCCCTGTTTAACTCAATGTGAGGGCCAACTAAGAAATCAATAACATGTGAGTTCATCAAAAAGATGTAGTTTAGACAATATTATCTTGATTATGTATGTTATATCAAACAGGCACTCGTTTCCAAGATATCTCGCCAATACAGAAATGGCCTCTTCAAAATTCACACTTGTGAATGCCTCATCTCTTACTCATATTGGATCATCATCCGCTCTGAGGATGACATCACCTACTCAGCGTCTTCAATGCTGGGACTCGAATACGTTGGTGAAGGAATACCATCAAAATGGTACCATCCAAAATCTAGAGGACACTTGACAAGCCCTTCATGTTAATAACTCACCCTGGTTGTCCGGACAGTGATGACTAGTAATCAATAAGAAGATGGTGCTGACCACTATCTCTAAATGTTTCGGGTTGGTATCCCCAGAACACAACAACCATTCCCTCCCATATTACAGGGAGGTGAATGAAGAGGACACTCATGGCCTCAGTTCAAAAGAAAGAAGTTCTTCATGAGGAATCTTATCAACAATAGCTGCCAGACTCATGTGGTAGTGCACCCTCAAAATGATGAGGGTATTTCCTTTAGGGGTTAGGATCCGGTTCCTCAGACAAGAGAATGCAAAACGAACCATAAGAGGCGAAATTCCGCCAACAGGCTTTAGGTTCTTACCTCTTCCCCCTCCAAAGAAGTACATCAACCTAACTTGATGGCAGGCAATGAGTAGGCACACACACCCATCTGTTCTAATCCTGTTGTCTAGCTGACTCGTCTAGCAGAAACCAACCAATATCGTCAGGAAATTTCGGCGGTGTATTATATGTAGGCATATACACCTATTTATAATTCATCAGTTAGTCAGCTGGCTCGGCTGACTGCAACTAATGAAACTATCCAATCAAATGTGGTGGGGGAACCATCAGCAATCACATACACCTACAATTCATCAATCTAACCAAGATTCTCGTTTGGTATCACCCGTAGATTTCAATTGGAAAGCTCCAATGACAAGAAGGAGGTAGACACAATTTTTTGCCCCCAGACATGAGTTCTGTCATGATTTAATGACAGGAAAACAAGGACATGAGAAGGAACCTACAATTACTCCAGACACATAATGGACGTATATTCCCATTCTGACAGCTGAAGTCAGCAACCACATTTTGACAATAGTGAATGAGAACAAGCATATCCCTCCCCGTATTCTGGATACCAGTCAGAATATTATAACAACTTCAACAACATCACAGTGAATGAAACATAAATATGTCCCTATCAGTGGAGTGGCTCATCAACATGTCACTACAGAGTAAATACGCACCTCTGTTCAAGTCCAAGAGGGTTGTGGGGAATACTCCCCCATAGCATACGTACAATCATGTTGGGCACATGAACATGATTTAAATGGAGATAATCAGCATAACTTGACCATTTCTCTTGGGAAGGCACATATATCTTCCCATTATGACCACTTTCATCAACTAGTGGTTTGGAATGTTAGTAAGAAGGAATCTATGAAAAATTATCATCCAGCACAGTCGATAAATCAAGATCTAATCTGTAATAAAACCTTGCTCGACGTGGGAGTTCATGAAGAATTTAGACAACAATCTATTACATCTCAGGATTCTACTCTCTCATTTCCAAATTCCAGAAGTAACAACAACAATTCCGAAGGTTTTCATCAAAAAATTCCTTATGAAAGTGTGCTTTATGAAAGTCTGGTCGATCTCAAAGTATCATCCTCAGATGAGAGCCAGGATAACCCTCTATGTGGCCAGAAGATCAAGGAGAAAAATGTTTCATCTTTTTTTGTATCTCACCTTGGTGGTCCACCCCATGATTATGAATTTATCTGTGAAATTCCTCTATGTAGTAGTAATTCTCATTTTCGGGAAAATTATTCAAAGGACAATGTAGTAATGGGAAAGCCCTATTATCTTGAGGAACTTGTAAATGTTAAGCCAATCATTTCTGATTCTCTTCTGCTAGTAGGTGAAATGCATTCTCAATCAGAAGATAGCTCGATGTGTAGGTCATTCACTGAACCACCCTTGGGACATTAATCTTCTAATTTGATAAATGAATTCCTTGCCAATCTTGTTGAATCTGATCAAGTAAAAAAGAAGCACCAACTTTGGTCTAATCAGGTAGAATAATATTCATCGAATGATAAGGAGGAAGTGTTTAATATGAGAAAACAACTGAAAAAAGGTGAAGTACCAGTCATGGTTTGGCATTTGGATGACTCTCAGTATGATATTCCAGAAATGATGACGGAAGATTGTATTCACGATATTCATCTCAACATATAGAAATCTATTTGTCACATAAAAGAGAAAATATTATCTTATGATAAATATAAAAAACATATTAAGAAATAGAAGGGTTACAATGCCCAATTGATTGGCATATCTCTCAGTTTCCTGACATCCAAATGTTGAAAAGCAGCAGAGATCCCTTCACCATTCATGCATTGCTGCTTCAAAAAGGTTGTGCCAGTTAATTACCAATGCCCCATCTGGTATTAATATCAGGGGATGGGTTGTTCATGGAGCACTGTATTTCACTTTACTCTCCAGGCAACAAAGCCCACCAAAAGTGGTCTCATGCAATGTTTTTTCCCATGGCCGGCCATAGCCAATTGGTTTTGTGTGTAATCAGATGCTTGATCAAGAATAGGCCTCAACAAGTTCTTCCCAAAGTCAGGTATATAAAGAACAAGTAGTTGAACTAATCTTGCATCAAGAAAATGAGAATATCGAACAAGATTCTCGTTTAGAGCGTGCACATCAGCAAGTGATGTAGGTGTCAAAAATAATCCAACGGTCATCTGATCCAAGTGATTTGAGTGGATGTAGGTTGATGCATCCGGATAATTTCTGGACTAAAGTCCACAAAATCAGGAGAGATTTTAATAAAGTCACAGATGTAGCAGCTCAAGAGCCACCTCATCTTCTCGGACTGGGGACTCTTTTAATCCAACCGTCAGGATCAACAGATAGGATTCGAGGAGTTGAGTAGGAACAACCCCAATCCACCAGACTAAGGACTTTTTCAAATTATCAATCTTTTCCTCAGTGAAAGTTAGTCTTCTCTTGATTAAGGGAGAATCCACATGGGGAACGCAGAGCTGAATTATCAAGATATTCCCTCAAAATTATGTTTCATCATGAAGTTCCTAATGAATCAACCAAACAAAGGGCAATGCCTCATAAAGGACATGGGAGAAAACAATATGGACGAAATTCTGAAAAAAGGACTGCAATGCGTTATGCATTGATAAATTTCATCAATGTCGTTGTCACTGATCCCCCAGAACATGAGGCTCACTCAGAAGAATCAGATGAGAATGTTACTATTTAATAAGTTGTACACACATAAAAAATGAGGAAGGTGTGCGTACCAGAAATCAAAGGCTTACCTTGAATTTATGTATTCATTCAAATAACCAACTTCCCACTCTCTGAAAGGAATCCAACAAGGGGAAAGGAAAAAATTCAGGTTACCCCTATCTTTGGAGAAGGCCAATAACTTTCATTAGAGGAAAAGTTCGCACAGTAATTGGAATAAATGAAAGAGTTAAAGAGGTTAAATATGGAACAACTTCAAGATAGTCTTTCTCTTAAGCGTGCGGGAGTCAATCAGTCAAGGGAATTCGTTGCAGCTACTGGGATGGATCAAGAATATCCTCCTTTTAATGTACACCCTCACAGTTCTAATGTTATGGGTCGTACGTGACAACAGCCGGCAGTACTACCATCATTGACAGTATCAGTCACCACACCCATCCAAACTCCAGTTACTGCACCTTCACAGGTCCAAGATAAACTAGATATTTCTCAAAAATTAATGACGTCCATTGAGTCATTAACAACTCGGTTTGATGCTATGGAAGGAAAGCGTGCACCAGTTCAACCGGAGAAAAAATCTTACCCTGAATGGGTGGATGTAATTCCCCCCCCCCCCATCAAATTTTACAAGTACCACATTCCCAATTGTAAATGGTTCGGGAGATCCAGAACAAAACTTAAAACATTTTGTTTCTTGTTGTGATCCCATTATGGTGAATCCTCAACAACAAGAAGCAGTTAAGCTCAGGTGTTTTGTATAGTCATTACAAGGACCTACTTTTTTCTGGTATATATGCTTGAAATTCTAGTCAATTACTGGGTGGGAAGTTCTCCGTCAAAAATTCCTTCTTCAATTCAGCTCAATGTTTCCAAAGACGGCAATTATTTATCTTAAAAATTTTAAGCAAAGGGAAAATGAAAGAGTTCCAGATTTCATTTCTCGATTGAATGGATTAACATATTCCTTAGGATTATCTCTCCCTAAAGAAGAATTGTTGCCAATCTATGTGTCAAGTTTGTGTGATTAATTACGCACACCGTTGATCCCTATTAAATATACATAAGGGATTTGAGAACTTACTTCAATCACTCAGTAGATTGGTGATTCTTTTATAGAGACTAAGGATAAAACTTGTTAAATTCCATTAGTTCCAGGATAGATAATAGGGATTGTAGACACAGCAATAGTTACGCTTAAACAAGAACCTCTACTTACTTCAACTATAGACCCTTCATCATATCGAAGGGCCCCACCTCCTTAGCATTAACAACAACGGTTGCCTCTTCAAGATGATAAATGAGATCAATGGTGGAAATATATTGACTATTTTAAAAACAAATTTTATTCTTTCCAGAATGAACAAGATCCTGGATACTTCATCATGGCTCTAGAAAATAATCTCGTTCAGTTTCCAAGGCCCAAAAGGCCGAACAAGGAAGGAGAAGAAGACCTTCCCAACTATTAACAATTTCATCAGATATAGGGGCATCCCATTCAAGAGTGTTTTGTCTTAAAAGACCTCTTGAAAATGATGGTGGACTCAGGACAGGTAAAACTGAAAGGTTTTTTTCCTAGGTAGCATGTGTTACTGCTACTGATGGAGAGGAAGAAGGCGAGTGGAATGAAGTAAAAAGTAAAAATATGAAGAAATATGATGATTGGATGGTCAAGAAAATGATCAACTGAACTTATACCATTTTACAAACACAATTGAATCAACCGATTGTGTCTTCTGATATGAATTCCAAAACAAAACCCCCTTCATCAGAAGGAAAATATTCAAAAAAAGCAGCATAATTCGAAGACAGAAGAGCACTCAGAAGAATATGAATTCGTGTCAAAGCCTAAATTATCTTTGACTCTGGAAGATTTTATGCCATCTACTTATAAAGAACTGGCACCGCCCCACCAAACAGCACAACCTAAACTGGCTAATCAGACAACATATTTATCATATGAAGAGTTGATCTTTGGTTCTATTAACATGATTCATTTAACAGATCCTTATGCCAGCCACAGTTTCGAACATTCTCAGCCTGGGTTCCTTGTATCAAACAGAGGAATTAGAGGAATAGAAAATGTTATAGGATACATAGGAAGAAGTGGATATTCCAAAAGCCACTATTTCAATCCTAATCCTGCTATAACTGTATATGCTATAGAAACTCGTGGAAAAGCCCTTCAGTGGGATCAACAAGAACAATAAATTTCTTCCACGCATGGCATATTCAGTCCTGCTATATTTATTTTGGAAGATCGGTTAGAGGTTACACCTTCTTCCTCTATTCAAATAAATAGAACTTGACGGTCTAATCTACCAAAGCTAGGAGTATTTCCAACTCTTACCCCAATACAAGATGCATCTAATTCCAAAGCATCAACTTCTAAGGAACATGTGAAACCACTTGTTCCTGTTGGGAAACGTATAACTTTGGAACAAAAATATGATGTTTTGAAACATTTGTCCCAAGTACTGGCCAATTTATCAATTCTGGATGCCTTGAGTCTATCAAAGAATCTTCGGGAGGCACTCATTGAGGTTTTTTCAAGCCTTCAAGAGTTCGAAACATAAATTGCTATGGCTGAAGTCTACCATATAAAGAATGATCCTGCAGAATGACATGCAGTGATATCTTTTACAGATGAAGATGAAGATTATGTTGTGCATGGACATATTTGACATTTTTATTTATCTTCCAAGGCAAATGATATAGAAATCTGACGATATTTCATTGATAATTGTTCTGGAGTCAACCTCATCCCTATTCATACACTTCGTCTATCGGGCCTCACCGAATCTGATTTATCTCCTTCTACTTTGATGTTGCAAGGATATGATAAAAATGAACAAGAAACACTGGGAGAGATTACACTCAGAACTCAGACTAGAGACCTTGTATCCAATTCAGATATCATGGTTTTTTGTAATGACACTGCCTTTAATATTTTTCTTGGAAGACCTTGGCTACATCAACATGCGGATGCACCGTCATCATACCATCAGTGTCCCAAATATTGTTTCAATGGTAAAATTGGGACATTGTATGGTGATAAAGCCATATTCAAAACATGTGAATCTCAATACATTGAAGTAGAGTTCTATCACATGGAGGGAAATGAGAAATCCACAAAAAAGGAGGTTACCAAAATTAATGCTCTATATGGTTTGGAAAAGATTCCAATAAACCCATTCATATATGTGAGTACAGATTATGTGTTTCCTATCAGTCAAATTGACAGGATAGAACCTAATCCAAATACTCTTATGGAAACTTCCATAATGTCAATTATGAAAACCAAGCCAAATATCATGGTAGAAATTCTTGATTCATTAGGAAATGATGAAAGCTCAAATGAAGATGTCTTCATTCCATCCGCTGAATTCCAGCAATTCTATACTTCATCAACCAGGCCTGAAGAAGTTATAGAAATGTCAGAGATAAACAATGATGTGGATTCTCAATCCATATTCTCCTCTTTATTTACCAACGAAGACCCTTCATCGTTAATAGGGTCGGAAATGGTATCCCCTTCTTCAAGACGTTCAAATTTTAACTTCTCTCTTGATCATGGAAATTCTGCATGTAATGACCCAAATTTTTTATTAAATCTTGTTTCCTAATTTTGTGTGTTATTTTATTTTTCATACTCATCAAAACTGTTTCATTTGATTACATGAGTATAATTAAAATGAGACTGTTGAGTTCTGAATATTATATGACAGTTTGTCAGTATGACCGTTGGAAACTGAATGTTGTGACAATTGTCTCTAAATACAAGTGATCTGGGTTAATTAATATAGAAAAAAGATTTGATGGGCTCATCCAGTAGTCTTGGACCGATCGAAGCCATCTAATAGAACTTGGGAAGGAGGTAGCACCACTGGGCTTTACTCAGGACCAAACCCAAGCCGAACTTCATCGTGTGAAGCTAGAATGGAATCATCTTCACGAGAAGTTCAAACTGATTGAAATTACTACTTGTGCGATGTTGGCTGAGCCGCCCTCAGATTATCTCAACTCAGCACACCGTACACTTAGGTCCTATGCTGGGGTTATAAGGGGCTACGTAATGAGACCATAATTTTTTTGTTATAAATAAAATTGTGATTTCTTCTTATGATGAAGTTTTTGAATTTTCAAATGTCAGGATTAATATAGTATTCTTATTTCTTATGAATTTCAGAGAAAGGATTTTTTTTAAAAAAATGATTTTTTAATCCTTAAATAATTAAAAATGTGTAATGATTTTCAAAAAATAGTATTCTACAATTATGTTCAGAACAAAATTTAGAGTCCAAAAAGATCAACATAATTTCTTATGAATAGTAAATTAGGAATAGTGATTTTATGCTTAGGATTAGTAATGTGACCAAATTTATTAGTAATCTCACTTAAAGAAAGTATTAATCTAGTCTAGGAACCTTGATTAAGTAATGTGATTCAAGAAAATAGGTAAATAACTGTTTCATAAATTATTAGTCAAGTTTTAGTTTTTTTGGGTGAATAATTGTTTTTAATTAAAAATTAAATTAATAAAATTTAGAAAATTATTTTTATAAAATGGATTTCTTTTTTGAACTCAGAGCATCTATATTATGTTAAGGTAATTTTTGGGGTTTTTTATGAAAAAATGAATTTTCGATGAATAGTGTATTTATTTAAAAATTCAATTAAAAATATTTAGAAAATTGTTTTTATAAAATATATTTCATTTTAGAAATCAGATCATTGATGTTTGGTTAAGATGAAATTTTGGGATTTTTCTGAGAAAGTTGAATTTTGATGAATAGTAACAATATAGTTTTTATGATACGGGTGTTTAATGACATCATTAAATTATGTATTAAGTATGTAATCAATATGGTCGACTTGTTAATAGTATGATAAGGTATGATGTGTCCCAAGTGGACAATACCATGGGCAAATACCTTGGTCAAGCCCATGGTTTTTCCCATACAACCAATGAGGTGTCCCTTGGCCATTAATGCCTTGACCCGTCACATTCCCTATAAATACCCACCCTTTACTCATTTATTTTTCACTCCCAACTCTCCCCCAATAATAATTTGGTATCATTACATCCAAATGAGTGCTCCCAAGGTGCCCCCAAGCCCTCAAGTTCCCAACCATTGTGTTTTAAGAGCTACGTTTTAATGTAAGGGATCCAACCTCTCTCTTTCTTTACAAATACTCTCTTTTAAGTCATTTCTTTTATGATCCATGTTCTTATGTTGTAGGATGTTATTTTTTATTCATGTTACTATTCTTTTCACGTTTATATGATGAGAGACCCCCTATTTCTCTCATCATTTCGTTTTAATAATGTTAAAGTGGCGTTGTTAAGCTGCCGAATATTTAAGGGATTCCTTCACCCTTCTCATTTTCAAGATCTATTTTCATCTCAAGTCTTTCATGTTACTTTTTATTATGTTGGGTTATGATATCTAAATATATCATACTGATATTTTATGTTCATATGATGAGAGACCCTATTTGATATCTTCAATTCAGTATTTTGATGTTTTAAGTGGCACCGTTAGGCTGCTGAATTTTTAAGGGATTCTTTCACCCTTCTCGTTTTCAAGATCTATTTTCATGTCAAGTCTTTCCTGATACTTTTTATTATTTTTGGGTATGATCCCTAAATATATCGTACTGATCTTTTATGTTCATATTATGAGAGGCCCAATTTTATCTTTTCAATATAGTATTTTGATGTTTTAAGTTGCGCTGTTAGGCTGCCGAATTTTTTAGGGATTCTTTCACCCTTCTCGTTTACAAGATCTATTTTCATGTCAGGTCTTTCATGTTCCTTATTTTTCATTTTGGGGTATTATATCTAAATCTATAACCCTAATCTTTTATGTTCCTATGATGAGAGACCCTGTTTTATCTCTTCAATTCAATATTTTAATGTTTTAAGTGGCGCCGTTAGGCTGGAGAATTTTTAAGGGCTTCTTTCACCCTTCTTGTTTTCAAGTTCTATTTTCATGTCATGTATTTCATGTTCCTTTTTATTATTTTGGGGTATGATCTCTATATCTATCATAATGATATTTTATTTTCATATGATGATAGACCCTATTTTATCTCTTCAATTCATTTTTTTGATGTTTTAAGTGATGTCGTTAGGCTGGCGAATTTTAATAAGAGAAATCATATTTTTGTCATCCTTTAAAGTTATTCGTTTCATATAGTATATCATAAAAATTTCATTACCATGTTCTTAAATCCATTATATTCTATCCCCCTACTATTTTATGTATCATTTAAGAGTGGTTGACCCATGTCCCCTCTCTTTTCAATGTTTTCTAAAACCCTGTATCATAGCTATTATGCTGCAGAATTTTCTTCTCCAAATGTCTTTTTTTTCTCAAATTATTTTTATATTATTAAGTGAATACTCAAAGATCTTTCTTTTACAGGGGTATTCAAATATATATCAAAATGTTCTGTTTTAATTCTGGGATTTCATACATGTGACCCTCTTTCCTTTTTCGTGGGTTTAAAGTGACATAAAGATCACGTCTTTAAAGTAGTTTTTAAAATGTGATGACTATGAAATGAAACCCATTTCTTTTATTCTATATGGGTTGTTTATGAAATTTTTGATGATGATATATGTGGATCACATGATAATAAAGGCAAAATTAAGGGTGCTCCCTGATAGCGCTCCAATGCATTGGGTAAAGACTTAATCTCTAGAGATAATCTTTTTTAACGACGCCTTCGTGAATAACTTTGGTAATTTTTAATGACACCTTGGGGATAGACCTTGGTGAAATGGAAATTATTGTCTATGAAAAAAAATTTAGCCACATCTTTATGTTTTGAAATAAGTTATTTTTATTATGATATGTTTCATGATTTTTTCTCATGACTTAATGTTCTTTTTCATGACTTTATTGATGTATCTCAAGTTCACCTGTAAAATGTTTCCCTTGTTTCTCTTACTGGACCTTCTGCTCACCCTTTCTTTTGATGCATGTCCCCAGGTTATGAGATGCAGTAATGAACCTAGGATGAACATAAGGAGAATCCTTTGATGTTTTTAAGAAGAATGTTTTATGTTTTCATGTTTTGAGTTCCTGGTTTCCAAGATACTAAACCTTAAAGACCCTCAGTTTTGTATAATGTAATGAAAGTTTATGTGATAAAAAGGTGGGATGATATAGTTGGTATAAAAGGATTGTTTGTTATTTGTAGAAATTAGGATATAAAAACATTAGGAAAAAACCATATAGAAAATTTTAAATATATGAAATCTTCTTGGTATTTTGTGGAGTATTGAGTAAGGGGTTGCCAAAAAAATACATCCCTGTCTGGATACGAGCAGGTAGAGGTGGCTCTGGCACAGATGTGCATAGGGGTAACCCGAAAACACCGCTTTGAGATTGACTCGAATGGGAACTGGTACATAACAATGGGCCTTGCTGCACTCTTGGGTACGACACTCCCGGGGGATATGCTTTGGTAAGTTCATAATCTTAGTATGAACCATTATTAAAGGAAAAAATATAAAATAAAATAAAGACTCACATAAGAATATATGATCATGGATACCGTAGATTGGAAGCTAGGGGATCACAAGATAGGGTATACTTTCCTTCTACAAGTTTATCCTTCTACTCTTAAAGTTTCCTTTTAATGATTATTGGATAAGTATTTAAGCCCAGAATTATACTTTCTTTTTATAGTTAATGGAGGGAAATGGAAGAACATGTACCAACAACCAATGTGATAGGAAATGTGATGATTGACCTATTAATGTGATAGATATGACGATAGATCAAGTTAAACATATTGTGATTATTCCAATATAGCTATCAAAAATCACAATTAATAATTGGTACCTAGTTGAATGACCAAATTATTCAAGGAAGAAGAAGATGAAGTCTCAAGGATGTTCATCTGATAATGTTGATAAGGGAAAGAAGACCCAATTTCCTTTGTCCAAAATTTGCCGAAAGAGGCACCAAGGGGAATGTCACAAAAGAACCGGGAGATGTATTAAGTGTGGGGTGATAGGGCCTAAAGTAGTTAATTGCTTTAAAAAATGGATAATGTGATGAATAGAGATAAGGTTCGATCTAATGTACCTTATACTTTTCAATGTTGTAAATGTGGAGAAGTTAGACATTATCCAAAGCAATGCTCTCTTGGAAGGGATGAGAAGCATGATGAGCATCAACAATCTTCAAGGACAAGGGAACAATGCAAGTCCTATGCTGAGATGGATCTTGATGACTAAAGTACATGTGACTTCTCGCAATAATTTTCTATGTCATGTTGTTTTTTTAGTTCATGCCCAATGAGCTTATCTTTAATGTTTTCTAAGAACATTGAGTCACTACCTAAGAAACTTTTATATCATTAAGGAAAACATCTATTGTTATGTACCACATGTTGATGTTCAGAAGCTGTTGTTCTTGAAAAAAAAGATGATTAGGGGATTAAAAGATGATTATTATTTTGGAAGACATTCACTATTTTTGGAACCCTATATGATTGAGGTAAATAGATTACTACGGTATTTTCTTTGAGGAATAAAGGTTGACTTATATTTTGAAGAATCGACAAATTTATGGTGAACTTATGCTAATATAGGTTACTTATGGAAATTATTAACCTATCTTGTGGAAAATATGTTTAGGTTAGCTACTTTTGTTATAAGAGGTTAGGAGTGGTTGATGTTGTTTGGAGATGAATGATGAAGTTTATTTTGGAAGAGTTTTTTTACCTTAAACTTTCTGTTTTTTAGATAATGATTAAAGATAGAAGAAATAGATAGTTAAAATTTCGTGGATTATGTGATTATCTAGAAGATGATTCTTGTGCTTTTGATGAGACAAACTATTTTTTAATGCACATAGTGTGGAGAAAAGATTATTTTTGGTAGAAACTTATTAAGGGATGAAACTCTACTTAAAGGTAAATATATTTCCTTGTGTTTTTATTCTATGTAGTAAATGAATTCCTCAAAACTATGAAAAGGAACGTAAAACAAAAACGTTGTCTGTTAACGTTTCCTACTGGGAAATCAAATACTGTGTAACCCATCATAATTTTGTGACATTCTTGTTGCTGAATTTCTCCTAATCATGTTTTCTATCACTCTCCCTCAGAACGTGACCCTTTGTCTTATCTTCCATGTCCATGTTTTCCTACATGGAACCCTAGTATGGGTTAACTTAGGTGTCCTTTGTACTTCCTTCTCATTCTTATAATGTAATAGTGTTACTGACTCTTTTTCCGATGTGGGACTTTCAATGAAATTTCCAAGCCCAATTTTAAAAATTGCGAGGACTCAATTTCTTAATGGGGGAAGAATGCAACAACCTGAAATTTTGAATAAATTGTGTTTCCTAATTTTTTGTGTTATTTTATTTTTCATACTCAACAAAACTGTTTCATTTGATAACATGAGTATAATTAAAATGAGACTGTTGATTTTTGACTATTATATGACTGTTAGTCAGTACCACTATTGGAAACTGAATGTTGTGACTATTGTCACTAAATACAAGTGATCTTGATAATTAATATAGAAAGAAGATCTGATGGACTCATCCAGTAGTCTTGGACCGATCGAAGCCCATCTAACAGAACTTGGGAAGGAGTTAGCACCACTGGGCTTTTCTCTGGATGAAACCCAAGCCGAACTTCATCGTGTGAAGCTAGAACGGAATCGTCTTCGTGAGAAGTTCAAACTGATAGAAATTACTACTCGTGCGATGTTGGCTGAGCCACCCTCAGATTCTCTCACATTATCACAACTTACACTTAGGTCTTATCCTGCGGTTATAAGGGGATATGTTAGGAGACCATAATCCTTTGTTATAAATAAAATTGTGATTTCTTCTTATGATGAAGTTTGTGAATTTTCAAATGTCCGGATAAATACATTATTCTTATTTTTGATGAATTTTAGAGAATGGATTTTAAAAAAATAAAGTTTATGTAAACCTTAAATAATTAAAAATGTGTAATGATTTTCAAAAAATGGTCTTCTACAGTTATGTTCAGTACGAAATGTTGAGTCAAATAAGATCAACTAAATTTTTGATGAATAGAAAATTATGAATAGTGATTTTTTGCTTAGGATTAGTAATGTGACCAAATGGATTAGTAATCTCACTTAAAGAAAGTATTAATATAATATAGGCACCTTGATTAAGTAATGTGATTCAATAAAATAGGTAAATAACTATTTTAGAAATTATTTGTCATGTATTAGTTTTTTCGAGTGAATAGTGTTTTTTAATTAAAAATTAAATTAAAAATATTTAGAAAATTATTTTTATAAAATGGATTTCATTTTTTAACTCAGAGCATCTATATTATGTTAAGGTAATTTTTGGGGTTTTTTCTAAAAAAAATTAATTTTCAGTGAATAGTGTATTTATTTAATAATTAAATTAAAAATATTTAGAAAAATAATTTTATAAAATGGATTTCATTTTTGAAATCAGTGCATTGATATTTGGTCAAGGTGAAATTTTTGGATTTTTCTGAGAAAGTTGAATTTTCGATGAATAGGGGAAATGTAGTTTTTAAGTTACGAGTGTTTAATGACATCATTAAATGATGTATTAAGTATGTAATAAATATGGCCAACTTATGAATAGTAATATAAGATATGAGGTGTCCCAAGTGGCCAATACCATGGGAAAATACCTTGTGAAAGCCCATGGGTTTGCCAATACCACCAATGAGATGTCCCTTGGCTATTAATGCCTTGTCCCCTCACATTCCCTATAAATACCCACCATTTCCTCCTTTATTTTCCACTCCCAACTCTCCCCCAAAGAAGCTCTGGTCTCATTAAATCCCAAGGAGTCCTCCCAAGGTTCCCACAAGGTAACGACCCGAAATTTTGAATAAATCTTATTTCTTAATTTTATGTGTTATTTTATTTTATTTTTATACTCAACAAAAATGTTTCATTTTATAACATGAGTATAATTAAAATGAGACTGTTGGGTTTTGACTATTATTTGACCATTGGTCAATATGACCGCTGGAAACTAAATGTTTTGATTTCTGTATCTAAATACAAGCAATCTTGGTTAATTAATATATAAAAAAGGTTCGATCGCCTCACCCAGTAGTCTTGGACCAATCGAAGCCCATCTAACAGAACTTGGGAAGGAGGTAGCACCACTGGGCTTTTCTCTGGACCAAACCCAAGATGAACTTCATCGTGTGAAGCTAGAACTGGATCACCTTCGCGAGAAGTTCAAACTGATAGAAATTACTACTCGTGCGATGTTGGTCGAGCCTCCCTTAGATTCTCTCACCTTAGCACACCTTACACTTAGGTCCTATGCTGGTGTGATAAGGGGCTATGTAAGGAGACCATAATTGACTTGTGTAATCCTTTGTTTGAAATAAAAATTGGCATTTCTTCTTATGATGAAGTTTATGAATTTTCAAATTTCCGGATAAATATAGTATGCATATTTTTGATGAATTTTAGAGAAAGGATATTTTAAAAATGTTTATGTAAACCTTAAATAAATAAAAATGTGTAATGATTTTCAAAAAATGGTCTTCTACAATTATGTTCACTACGAAATTTCGAGTCTAATAAGATCAACTTGATTTTTTATGAATAGTAAATTATGAATAGTGATTTTACGCTTAGGATTAGTAATGTGACCAAATGGATTAGTAATCTCACTTAAAGAAAGTATTAATATAATCTAGGCACCTTGATTAAGTAATGTGATTCAATAAAATGGTTAAATAATGGTTTCATAAATTATTATTCAAGTATTAGTTTTTTTCAGGTGAATAGTGTTTTTTAATTAAAAATTTATTTAAAAATATTTAGAAAATTATTTTTATAAAACAGATTTCATTTTTGAACTCAGAGCACCGATATTATGCTATGGTAATTTTTGGGGTTTTTGCTGAAAAATGAATTTTTGGTGAATAGTGTTTTTTATTTAAAAATTAAATTAAAAATATTTATAAAAATATTTTTATAAAATGGAGTTCATATTTGTAATCAGAGCATTGATATTTGGTTAAGGTGAAATTTTGGGATTATTCTGAGAAAGTTGAAATCTCGATGAATAGTGAAAATACAGTTTTTAAGTTACGGGTGTCTAATGACATCATTAAATGATGTATTAAGTATGTAATCAATATGGTCGACTTATGAATAGTAAGATAAGGTATGAGGTGTCCCAAGTGGCCAATGCAATGGGAAATTACCATGGGCAAGCCCATGGTTTTGCCAAAACCACTAATGAGGTGTCCCTTGGCCACTAAGGCCTTGTCCCCTCACTTTCCCTATAAATACCAAGCCATCCTCTCATCCATTCAACTCCCCACTCTCCCCCAACGAAGTTCTGGTCTCATTATCTCCCAAAGAGTCCTCCCATGGTGCCCCCAAGCCCTCAAGGTCCCAACCTTTGAGTTTTAAGAGTTATGTTTTAAGGTAAGGGATCCGACCTCTCTCTTTCATTTCAAGTAATCTCTTTTATGTCATTCATTTTATGCTACATGTTCTTATGTTGTAGTATGTTCTTTTATACTCCTCTTACTTCCCTTTTAATTTTCATATAACGATAGATCCCCTCTTACTCTCATTATTTCGTTTTATGAAGTTTTAAGTGGCGCCGTTAGGCTGCCGAAATTTTTGTAACGGATTCTTTCTCCCTTCTCATTATTCAAGATCTATTTTCATGTAAAGTATTTCAAGTTCCTTTTCTTTATGTTGGGGTATGATCTCTATATCTATCATACTGGAATATTATGTTCATATGTTGAGAGACCCCATTTGATCTCTTCAATTAAGTATTTTGATGTTTTAAGTGGCGCCGTTAGGCTGCCGAATTTTTATAAGAGAAATCTAATTTTTGTCTTCCTTCCAGGTTTTTCATTTCAAATTGTATGTCCTTGAAATTTCATTACCATGATCATGTATCCTTCTTATTCTGTCCATCTACTGTTTTATGGGTCATTTATGAATGTTTGACCCATTTTCCATCTCTTTTTAATGTCTTCTAAAACCTCATAACATAGCCGTTATGCTGCAGAATTTCCGTCTCAAAATGTCTCTCCCTTTTTCTAAAGTTATTTTATATTATTATGTGAATACTCAAAGATCTTTCTTCTAAAGGGGTATTCACATATATACCAAAATGTTCTATTTTAAATTCTGGGATTTACAAACATGAGACCCAGCTTCCTTTTATGTGGGTTTTAAAGTGACGTAAAGATCATGTCTTTAAAGCAGTTTTTAAAACGTTCTGATTATGAAATGAACCCCATTTATTTTTTGCTATATGGGTTATTTATGAAATGTTTGATGATGATATATGTGGATCACATGATTATAAAGGATAATTTAAGGGTTCTCCCTGATAGCGCTCCAATGCATTGGGTAATTATGTAACCACTAGAGATTACAATTTTCACGATACCTTGGTGAATAACCTTGGTAATTTTCAAATGACACCTTGGGGATGGACCTTGGTGATATGTTCATGATTGTCTATGTTAAATTATGTAGCCACATCTTCAAGTTATGAAAAATGTTATTTTTATTATGAAATGCCTCATGATTTCTTTCTCATGACTTAAAGTTCTTTTCATGTCCTTATTGAAGTATCTCAAGTTCACATGTAAAATGTTCATCTTGTTTCCCTTACTGGGCCTTTTGCTCACCCTTTCTTTTGATGTATGTCCCCAGGTTATGAGATGCAGTAATAAACCTAGGATTAACTTAAGGAGAAGCCTTTCAAGTGTTTAAGAAGAATTTTTTATGTTGTTTTCATGTATTATGTTCCTGGTTTCCAAGACACTAAACCTTACAGATCCTTAGTTTTGTGTAATGTAATTACTGTTTATGTTATAAAAAGGCGGGACGCTATAGTTGGTATCAAAGGATGGTTTAGTTATTTGTTGAAATTAGGATATGAAAACTCTAGGAAGAACCCTATAGAAAAGTTAAAAAAAGGAAATCATCCTTTTATTTTGGTGAGTATTGAGTAAGGGGTTGCCAAGGAAATACATCCATGTCTGGATACGAGAAGGTAGAGGTGGCTCTGGCACAGATGTGCATAGGGGTAAAACCCGAAAACACTGCTTTGAGCTAGACTCGAATGGGAACTGGTACACGACAACGGGCCTTGCTGCACTCTTGGTTACGACACTCCCGGGGGATATGCTTTGGTAAATTCATAAGCTTAGTATGAACCATTGTTAAAGGAACAATGATAAAATAAAATAAAGAGTCACATAAGAATATATGATCATGGATAACCTAGATGGTAACCTATGGGATCACAAGTTAGGGTATACTTTTCTTCTACAAGTTATCCTTATATGATTTTAGTTCCTTTTCATGATTATTGGCTAAGTACTTAATCCCCTAATTATGCTTTCTCTTCTTAGTTAATGGTGGGAAATGGAAGAACATGTCCAAAAAACCAATGTGATAAGAAATGCGACGATTGTCGTATTAATATGACAGGGATGATTAGGGGATTAAAATATGATTATTATTTTGGACGATGTTCACTATTTTGGGGACCCTATATGATCGGGGTAAATAAATTACTACGGTATTTTCATTGAAGAGTATAGTTGACTTATATTTTGAAGAATCGATGAATTTAAGGTGGAATTATAGTAATTTAGGTTACTTATGGAAATTATTAACCTATCTTGGGGTAAATATGTTTAGGTTAGCTAATTTTTTTATAAGATGTTAGGAGTGGTTGATGTTGTTTGGAGATGAATGATAAAGTTTACCTTGGAAGACTATGTAATCAAATCCTTCTTGTATTTGGGATTCAATCTTAGTTTGGTTTATTTTGAGGATTTTTAAGGACAATTATTTATGGAATGGACTATGATGAACTTTGGGTAGTACCATGAAACTTTGAAGATTTAAAAGTAGTTTCCATTCCTATGGGATTATTTCTTTTTGAAGAGTTGTTTTACCTTACCCTTTCTATTTTTAGGATAATGTTTAAAGATAGAAGAAATAGATAGTTAATCTTTTGTGGATTATGAAGATGATTCTTGTGTTTTGATGAGACCAAGTAGTTTTGAATGCTCATAGTTTGGAGAAAAGATTAGTTTTGGGTAGAAACTTATTAAAGGATGAAACTCTACATGAAGATAGGTATATTTTCTTATGTTTTTGTTTTATGTTGTAAATGAATTCTTAAAAATTATGAAAAGGAACGTAAAACAAAAACGTTGTTGGTTTACGTTTCCTACTTGGTAATCAAAGACCGTTTACACACATCCTAAGTTTGGTATTTTCTTATGGTTAACGTTCTCCTAATCATGTTCTCTATCAATCTCCCCAAGAAATTGACACTTTGTTTTTCTTCCATGTCCATGTTTTCCTCCATGGAATCCTAGTATGGGTTAACTCAGGTGACCTTTGTACTTCCCTTTCTTTCTTTTAAAGTAATAGTTTTTCTGACTCCTTTTCCGATGTGGGACTTTCAATGAAATTTCAAAACCCAATTTTAAAAATTGTGAGGACGCAATTTCTTAAGGGGGGAAGATTATAACGACCCGAAATTTTGAATAAATCTTATTTCCTAATTTTATGTGTTATTTTATTTTATTTTTATACTCAACAAAAATGTTTCATTTGATAACATGAGTATAATTAAAATGAGACTATTGGGTTTTGACTATTATTTGACCATTGGTCAATATGACCGCTGGAAACTAAATGTTTTGATTTTTGTCTCTAAATACAAGGAATCTTGGTTAATTAATATAGAAAGAAGATTCGATGGCCTCACCCAGTAGTCTTGGACCAATCGAAGCCCATCTAACAGAACATGGGAAGGAGGTAGCACCATTGGGCTTTTCTATGGACCAAACCCAAGCTGAACTTCATCGTGTGAAGCTAGAATGGGATCTCCTTCGTGAGAAGTTCAAACTGATAGAAATTACTACTCGTGCGATGTTGGTCGAGCCTCCCTCGGATTCTCTCACCTTAGCACACCTTACACTTAGGTCCTATGCTGGTGTGATAAGAGACTATGTAAGGACACCGTAATTGCCTTGTGTAATCCTTTGTTTTAAATAAAAATTGGGATTTCTTCTTATGATGAAGTTTATGAATTTTCAAATGTCCGGATAAATATAGTATGCATGTTTTTGATGAATTTTAGAGAAAGGATATTTTAAAAATGTTTATGTAAACCTTAAATAAATAAAAATGTGTAATGATTTTCAAAAAATGGTCTTCTACAATTATGTTCACTATGAAATTTCGAGTCTAATAAGATCAACTTAATTTTTGATGAATAGTAAATTATGAAAAGTGATTTTACGCTTAGGATTAGTAATTTGACTAAATGGATTAGTAATCTCACTTAAAAAAGTATTAATATAATCTAGGCACCTTGATTAAGTAATGTGATTCAATAAAGTGGTTAAATAACGGTTTCATAAATTATTATTCACGTATTAGTTTTTTTCAGGTGAATAGTGTTTTTTAATTAAAAATTTATTTAAAAATATTTAGAAAATTATTTTTATAAAACAGATTTCATTTTTGAACTCAGAGCACTGATATTTTTCTATGGTAATTTTTTGGGTTTTTTCTGAAAAAATGAATTTTCGGTGAATAGTGTTTTTATTTAAAAATTAAATTAAAACTATTTAGAAAATTATTTTTATAAAATGGAGTTCATATTTTTAATCAGAGCGTTGATATTTGGTTAAGGTGAAATTTTGGGATTATTCTGAGAAAGTTGAATTCTCGATGAATAGTGAAAATACTGTTTTTAAGTTACAGGTGTCTAATGACATCATTAAATGATGTATTAAGTATGTAATCAATATGGTCGACTTATGAATAGTAATATAAGGTATGAGGTGTCCCAAGTGGCCAATACCATGGGCAAATACCATGGGCAAGCCCATGGTTTTTCCAAAACCACTAATGAGGTGTCCCTTGGCCATTAATGCCTTGTCCCCTCACTTTCCCTATAAATACCAAGCCATCCTCTCATCCATTCAACTCCCCACTCTCCCCCAACGAAGTTCTGGTCTCATTACCTCCCAAGGAGTCCTCCCATGGTTCCCCCAAGCCCTCAAGGTCCCAACCTTTGAGTTTTAAGAGTTATGTTTTAAGGTAAGGGATCTGACCTCTCTCTTTCATTTCAAGTAATCTCTTTTATGTCATTCCTTTTATGCTACATGTTCATATGTTGTAGGATGTTCTTTTATACTCCTCTTACTTCCCTTTTTATGTTCATATAATGAGAGATCCCTTCTTACTCTCTTTATTTCGTTTTATGAAGTTTTAAGTGGCGCCGTTAGGCTGCCGAAAGTTTTGTAACAGATTCTTTCTCCCTTCTCATTTTTCAAGATCTATTTTCATGTAAAGTATTTCAAGTTCCTTTTTGTTATGTTGGGGTATGATCTCTATATCTATCACACTGGACTCTTATGTTCATATGATGAGAGGACCCATTTGATCTCTTCAATTCAGTATTTTGAAGTTTTAAGTGGCGTTGTTAGGCTGCCGAATTTTCATAAGAGAAATCTAATTTTTGTCTTCCTTCCATGTTTTTCATTTCAAATGGTATGTCCTTGAAATTTCATTACCATGATCATGTATCCTTCTTATTTTGTCCATCTACTATTTCAGGGGTCATTTATGAATGTTTGACCCATTTTCCCTCTCTTTTTAATGTCTTCTAAAACCTCATAACATAGCCGTTGTGCTGCAGAATTTCCGTCTCAAAATGTCTCTCTCTTTTTATAAAGTTATTTTATATTATTAAGTGAATACTCAAAGCTCATTATTATAAAGGGGTATTCACATATATACCAAAATGTTCTATTTTAAATTCTGGGATTTACATACATGAGACCCACCTTCCTTTTCTGTGGGTTTTAAAGTGACATAAAGATCATGTCTTTAAAGAAGTTTTTAAAACATTTTGATTATGAAATGAAACCCATTTATTTTATGATATATGTGTTATTTATGAATTGTTTGATGATGATATATGTGTCTCGCATGATAATAAAAGAAAAATTTAAGGGTGCGCCCTGATAGCGCTCCAATGCATTGGGTAATGATGTAACCACTAGAGATTACAATTTTCACGATACCTTGGTGAATAACCTTGGTAATTTTCAAATGACACCTTGGGGATGGAACTTGGTGATATGTTCATGATTGTCTATGATAAATGATGTATCCACATCTTCACGTTATGAAAAATGTTATTTTTATTATGAAATGCCTCATGATTTTTTTCTCATGCCTTAAAATTCTTTTCATGTCCTTATTGAAGTATCTCAAGTTCACATGTAAAATGTTCATCTTGTTTCCCTTACTGAACCTTTTGCTCACCCTTTCTTTTGATGTATGTCCCCAGGTTATGAGATTCAGTAATAAACCGAGGATGAAATTAAGGAGAAGCCTTTCAAGTGTTTAAG
The DNA here is from genome assembly GCA_963277665.1 of Viscum album. Taxonomy (NCBI): domain Eukaryota; kingdom Viridiplantae; phylum Streptophyta; class Magnoliopsida; order Santalales; family Viscaceae; genus Viscum; species Viscum album. The sequence continues at coordinate 428,199,876 of OY728134.1, forward strand.
AAATATGTTTTATGTTGTTTTCATGTATTATGTTCCTGGTTTCCAAGACACTAAACCTTAAAGATCCTCAGTTTTTTGTAATGTAATGAAAGATTATGTTATAAAAAGGCGGGATACTATACACAATCCCTCAAGTTCCCAACCATCGAGTTTTAAGAGTTACGTTTTAAGGTAAGGTATCCAACCTCTCTCTTTCTTTTCAAATACTCTATTTTATGACATTTCTTTTATGCTCCATGTTCTCATGTTGGAGGATGTTCTTTTATATTAATCCTACTATAATTTTCTTGTTCATATGATGAGAGACCCCATCTTTCTCTCATCATTTCATTTTACGAATGTTAAAGTTGCGACGTTCGGCTGCCGAATTTTTAAGGGATTCTTTAACCCTTCTCGTTTTCATGATCTATTTTAATGTCAAGTCTTTCATGTTCCATTTTATTATGTTGGGGTATGATCTCTAAATATATCATACTGATATTTTATGTTCATATTATGAGAGACCCTATTTGATCACTTCAATTCAGTATTTTGATGTTTTAAGTGGCGTCGTTAGGCTGCTGAATTTTTAAGGGATTATTTCACCCTTCTCGTTTTCATGATCTATTTTCATGTCAAGTATATCATGATCCTTTTTATTATATTTTTGTATGATATATAAATCTATCATATTGATCTTTTATTTTCATATTATGTGATACCCTATTTGATCTCTTCAATTCAGTATTTTGAAGATTTATGTGGCGTCGTTAAGCTGCCGAATTTTTAAGGGATTCTTTCACCCTTCTCGTTTTCAAGATCTATTTTCATGTCAAGTATTTCATGTTCCTTTTTTTTATGTTGGGGTATTATCTATAAATCAATCATACTGATATTTTATGTTCATATGATGAGAGACCCTATTTGGTCTATTCAACTCAGTATTTTTATGTTTTAAGTGGCGTCGTTAGGCAGCCGAATTTTTAAGGGATTCTTTCACCCTTCTCGTTTTCAAGTTCTATTCTCATGTCAAGTATTTCAAGTTCCTTTTTATATTGTTGGGGTATGATATTTATATCTATTATATGGATATTTTATTTTCATATGATCAGAGACCCTATTTTATCTCTTCAATTCATTTTTTTGAAGTTTTATGTAGCGTCGTTAGGCTGCCGAATTTTCATAAGAGAAATCTTATTTTTTTCATCCTTTCAAATTCTTCATTTCATATGGTATATCATTGAAATTTCATTTCAATGTTATTAAATCCTTAATATTAGGTTCTCCTGTTATTTTATGTATCATTTATGAGTGGGTGACCCTTATCCCCTCTCTTTTCAGTGTTTTTTAAAACCCTGTATCATTGCCGTTATGCTGCAGAATTTTCGTCTCAAAATGTCTTTATCTTTTCTCAAATTATTTTTATTTTATTTAGTGAATACTAAAATATATTTATTTTATAGTGTAATTAATATATATATATATATATCAAAATGTTCTATTTTAATTCTGTGATTTACATACATGAGACCTTCTTTCCTTTTTCAGTGGGTTTAAAGTGTCATAAGGATCACGTCTTTAAAGCATTTTTTAAAATGTGATGACTATGAAATGAAACCCATTTATTTTATGCTACATGGGTTGTTTATGAAATTTTTTATGATGATATATGTGGGTCACATGATTATAAAGACAAATTTAAGGGTGCGCCCTGATAGCGCTCCAATGCATTGGGTAAAGACTTAATCTCTAGAGATGACTATTTTTAACGACGCCTTGGTGAATAAACTTGGTAATTTTTAATGACACCTTGGGGATGGACCATGGTGAAACGGAAATGATTTTCTATGTTAAATTTTGTAGCCACATCTTCATGTTATGAAATAAGTTATTTTTATTATGATATGCCTCATGATTTCTTTCTTATGCCTTAAAGTTCTTTTTCATGACTTTATTGATATATCTCAAGTTCACATGTTAAATGTTTCCCTTGTTTCTCTTACTAGGCCTTCTAATCACCCTTTCATTTGATGTATGTCCCCAGGTTATGAGATGAAGTAATGAACCTAGGATAAACATAAATAGAATACTTTCAAGTATTTAAGAAGAATATTTTATGTTTTCATGTTTTGAGTTCCTAGTTTCCAAGACACTAAACCTTAATGATCCTCGGTTTTGTATAATGTAATGAATGTTTATGTAATAAAAAGGTGGGATGCTATACTGCTTCATCATCTACTATGAAAGTAGAAACAAAAGAAGTAACACATATTAAAGAAGAAGAGGAAGATCTTAGGGATTCTCCTCCATCATTTGAAGAGGGTATCTCTACCACCGTGGATGAACATAGAGAAACAAATCTGGGTACAAATGTAGATCCACGCACCAATTTAATTAGTGAGGCCATGAATCTTGAAGATAAAGAAATGTATACATATTTTCTAAAACAAAATCGAGATTTATTTGCGTGGAATTATACAGAAATTACATGTCTTGATCCCAATGTTTCCACTCATCTTTTGGGTTTTCTAGAAGAACCACGAGGATTCAAGAAAGCAACAAGAAGAACACACCCAACTTATACCTCCAAAATTGAAGCTGAAGTGATAAGATTATCAAATCTTACTTCTTCAGAGAAGTTCAATATCGCAAATGGCTGGCTAATTTTGTTCCTGTGAAAAATTAAGAATGGCCAAATTAGAGTTCTCATTGATTTCTGAGATCTTAATCGGCATTGTCCCAACGATGATTTTCCAGTTCTGATCATAGAACTCTTAATTGATGCAACAATTGGCTATGAAGCACTTTCCTTCATGGATGGATATTCTGGGTATAATCAAATCTGAATGGCTCCAGAAGATGAAGAATCCATATCCTTCAGAGCCCCTCAAGGTTTGTTTTGCTATCGGGTAATGCCCTTTGTCCTGAAGAATGCAGGTGCAACGTATCAACATGCCATGCACCATATCATCAAACCCTTTTTAGTGAAATTTGTTCAATGTTATGTGGATTATTTGGTGGTTAAATCCAGACAATTTTCTATGCACTTGGCCGATCTAGAAATCATATTTCACAAACTTCAATAACATAATTAGAATATATGTGCCTCAAAATTTGCTTTCGGGGTAACCTTAGGAATATTTCTCAGCTTTTTTGTACTCCATCGTGGTACCAAATTTGATCCTGAGAAGAAAAAATAAATCCTTGGTATGTCATCTCCGTGAAATTAGAAATAATTATGAGGAATTCAAGTACAATTAGACTATATTCAGCATTTCATCGCCAATCTGGAAGGAAAATGTTTACCCTGCATCAAATTAGTGATGAAGGGAGTCACCTACCAGTGGATTGAATAATTTCAAGAAGCATTAGATATCGTCAAGAAGTATCTCTTGATTCCACTGATATTAATTCCACATGTTGAAGAAAGACCACTTATCCTCTATGTAACAACTTTAAAGCGATCATTGGGTTCCTTCCTTGCCCAAAATAATGATTTTGGGAATGAAAACTACCTTTACTTTCTTTGTCAGACTATACTCGATCCAGAAACATGATATTCAAGTATTGAAATGTGCTTCCTAGAATTAATCTTTGCAGTTCAGAAATTGAGACACTACCTGCAACATCATGAGGTCCAATTGGTATCTCACAATAACTTGCTCAAATTTATCCTTAGTCGTCCAATTCTTACAGGATGTCTGGCAAGGTGGGTAGTCATTTTGCAGCATTTTGATATTCAATATGTTTCTCAAAAGGCAATAAAGGGCCAATCTCTGGAAGATTTCCTTTCTGAACACCATTCAATAGAAGATACATCTTTAGATACTGAACTTCCTGATGAGGATGTCTTCTCTATACAAGATAATCATCAAACATGGGAAATGTAATTTTATGGTGCTTCCCAAAGTCCAATAGGGAAGAAATTGGAAGATCCTAAATTCAACAAAGTTGGGTTAGGAATTATGATTATTTCCCCAAAAAAGGTAGTGATACCATATTAATTTTTATTTTTGGGAGGCGGTATAAAAAATGAAGCAGAATATTAAGCTCTCATTGAAGGATTTGTGTTGGAACTTCTATCACAGGTTAATAACTTGAAGGTTAAAGGTGATTCAAACTTGGTAATCAAACAAATAAATGTGGAATATGCTATCAGAAAAGAAGATTTAATCCCTTTGTATGATTACGTCAGAGAATTAATGGAGGAATATCCTTTGGAACTGACATTTTCTTATGTCCCGCGATCACAAAATGCTAAAGATGATGCACTGGAAAATGTAGCCATAGCTCTGGCAGATCCAAATCAAGATGAAACAATCATCAATATTTCCCACCGTATTATAGTTTCACCTTATTTTCAAATAAGAACAGAAGAAATAAATGAAATTCGTCCCATTTCTGAACAATATGGTCATAATACAGGATGGATGATAGCTATCATGTAATACCTTCAAAATGGAACACTCCCACATGATAGATACGGTAAAGAACAAATCTGGCGATGTGTGGTCAATTTTACTCTTTATGATAGCCCAGATCACCTAGAAAAAATTCTCTAGAAGCGCGGTTTTCATAGAATTCTCTTCAGTTGTATTTATGGTGAAGAGACAATGTTTTCCATGAAAGAAGTACATGCAGGAGTCTATGGTGCCCACTAGTCAGGACATAGACTATCTGATCAAATACGAGGGCTTGGATACTTCTGGCCTTCAATGATACAATATTGTGTTTATTTCACTAAAAAGTGTCATTCTTTCCATTTATAGGCCAATTGCATTAATCATCCCCTGTATTTTCTCTATACAACTAAATACTCATGGCCATTTGTCACATGGGGAATTGATATAGTAGGACCTCACCCTTCGGCTTCATCTAAGAAATTTAAGTATATTCTTACTATTACTGACTTCTTTTCCAAATGGGTAGAGGCAATACATCTCAAAGAAGTTATTTCTAAAAGCATTGTTAGCTTCCTCAAGTCTAACATCATCACCTGATTTGGTGTCCCTCATACCATATTGACAAACAATGGCACCAACTTCCGTTCATCCGAGGTAAGGAAGTTGAATCAAGAATACAACATCAAATCCAACCATTCATCTCGGTATCATGCAACGGACAATGGATAAATAGAATCCTTCAATATAACTCTTTTAAACATACATCAAAATATGGTAGATAAAGATAAGAAACCATGGCCTGATAAACTTTTTCGTGCTTTATGGGCTTATCAAACCACCACCCACACTACTACATGGTCAACTCCATATTCATTGGTATATGGAAGAGAAGCAGTCTCACCCTTTGAGGTTCAATTAACTTTGCTCAGAGTAGCCATTTTTGATCGTTCATTTATAGATAAACAATCTCAAAATAAATTGAATGAATTAGAACGATTAGATGAAAAAAGATTTTCCACCCTGCACCACTTGGAAATCTATCAGAATCGGATAGTACGGGCTTTCGACAAAAAAGTTCGTCTTCGTTCATTCATTCAAGGAGAATTGGTTTCAGTCCTCAGAACTCCAATGATACCTAGGAAGAAGCCTCCAAATCATGATCCAAAGTGGGAAGGACCTTATTCAATACATAATGTCCACTCCAATGGAGCTTATTCTTTAATCTAAATGGATAGAGAACTCATTAAACCACTTATCAATGCAAGATTTTTGAAGAAGTATTTTTTTGTAACACAAATGCACAATCGTCCTAGCAACATGATGTTAAACTGTACAGCACTGGTCCATGCATATGACCTTAAATTTCTTTTGTCCATACAACAAGACATTAAACGGCATGGTCCGTTTTGTCTTTGCAGCAAGACATTAAACTGCATAGCCCCTCTATTTTCCAATATGATGTTAAAATGTGTCCCATTTTTTCATCCTAGCTACATGATGATAAAATGTACAGCACCGGTTCATGAATATGAGCATAAATTCTTTTAGTCCAAACTGCAAGACTTTAAACTGCATGGTCCGTTTTGTCTTTTGCTATGGGACATTAAACTGCATAGCCCCTCTATTGTCTAACATGACGTTAAACTGTGTCCCCTTTTGTCATGTAACATGACGTTAAACTGTTTGTCCGAGCTGCAAGACGTTAAATTTCGAAGCACCCCATGTCTATGACACATGTCATTTAAACTTTGAAAAAGTCCCTTTTACGTCCTACATGACGTTAAAATATGCATCGTTAGGGTTGATGATACATCTTATTTCTCACACCGAGCAGGACTCACGTGATATTAGAGCAAGATTCAACCATAACACACTCTCTGGGCCGCTAACCATGCGTATGTCCCAACACCATCTTCGGGTTGTACTCAAATACAACATGATCACCAATTAATTTTTATTCGAACTATGTGGACTTTGATCCATTCCTTCTAGGATGGGTACATAGGAAACCTTCTGAGGTTAAAGCCCAAAACCAATCTCTTCACGGCGGTCGACCTTCGTCTCATATGATGTTGATCCATGAATCAGCCCAAAACCAATCACTTTGCATTTGTCCACCTTCGTCCCACATGACGTTAAACAGTGTACATCCCTTTCTTCCCTGCTACATGACACTAAACTATGAAGCACCATCATCCTTGCTATACGACGTTAAACTATACTATCCCCCATTATCACTTTCCTGAGAGGGAATCATCATTGACATCAATCTCTAATCATGTCATATTTCAAAGACTACGTTATACATAGTAATGCCCGAACCTTTAATCTTGGGTCAAACCTTCATTATAATAAATTCCTCTTTCACCCTTCACTTATATGAACCAAATATGTACAGTGGGTATTTCAAGAACTACATATGGATTGATTCCCATCCTTATGGGATACATAGGAACGTTCGAGCGTCCCTCGAAACTAGCCCCAAGTCTTTCGGCCTAACCCCAAATTCCACTTTCATCCCCTTGGCCGAAAAGTTCTGATGTGATCACATGAATGTCGTATGGGAACACTGGGCTTCATTCAAGTTAGGTTTATAAAACACACAATGTGTCTCCCTCATTATGCTCCAAAATCTACGACCCAAAACTATGATCTCCTACATTCTCATCCCACATGACGTTAAAATATATTTCAAGAACTACATTTGGATTGATTCTCATTCTAATGAGATATATAGTGAAGTAAAGCACCTCAATTCAGGACCCAGCTACAACATGATTATGGTCAACATTGGTCTATGTATCTCCTTCATCAATTGGACAATACCCATTTTCACGTGTCATGCTCCTGACCTTAAATACTTCTTGACTTCTGGTCCCACAATGTCTAATACCCGTGAATTCTTTTGCCTGACTATGCAGCACGTGCCTTTAGGCGGCCTTGGATAAGTAGTCTACATAACGGACTTATCATCCAAAAGATGCTATTATTTGACTATGTAGCCAATTCCCATAAGTGTCCCATCATAATTCAACCCCCTAACGGGTTTCTAAAATAGTTTTAACTTCATTATTGGGAGAAAACCCTCTTTTGTCCTTATTTTTATTAATGAAAATATGTAGGGATCCGTAAAAATAGTCATCCTTAACATATTTTTCCCATACTCTTTTTCATGATCTGACAGTATTCAAGTCTATGGTTATATTTCCCTTCCCTACGTTTGGGATCGACCTTCCCAGGAGTGACATTCATCCAATTCTTTGAAAATCTTGTTTGAGAATATCCTCTCCATATTCAAGTAACCCTCTCCATATAGAAAACTCTATGCTTTGGAGAATTTGAATCTCCATAAACATCCACTGGCTTTTAGCAATAGAGAAGTAAAATTTCTGAGAGTTCTTTTGCATGAATATGCAGCACGTGCCCCTAGGTGGCCTTGCATAAGTAGTCTACATAACGAACCATTCAGCCAAAAGATGCTATTATTTGACTATGCAGCCAATGCCATTAAGTGGCCCTGCATAATTCAACCCCCTAACGGGTTTGTTAAATATTGGTAACTTAACTCATAGGAAATACTTACTCTAATGCCTTTTATCCCATTTTTTCATATCAACCCTCAGAATCAAAATTTCTTAGTTCATAGTTTACATGTTTTCCCCTATAATTGAATGTGGTAATTTATTTTCAAACAAATTATCAAAGAATTGAGTCAATTTTAATCCAATTGTTCAATGTTATTTGACATTTAAACAATATAGTTTTTTCTTTTTATGTCCGACGTGCATGAATTTAAACTACCGACATAAGAGAAGGGAACTCTGAACAAAATTCGATTCCCAGCTCACTAAACATACATATTGTATGATTTAGGAAATATTGAGAAAAAAAATGAAATTTTGGTGGGGTTTTTTTTATCACCCTTGAAAAAATCAAACTATGCTTAATAGGCCCATTGCCTTAGGTAAAATTAATTAAATCAAGTATCAAGAGAATGAAGGCACAAATAATTGAAGATGAAAGTGTTTTTAATTGATGCACAAGAGTTATAAGGACATCCACAGATTGGAGTCTCTTCACTTTTTCAAAAATTACAAGGGCCTTTCAACATATCTCTTCCTTTGATTTACAGCATCTTGAGCTTCATCAGTAGCTACTTGGAATTCATTCATTCAACTGGATACAATAAGAGACGCAGTGATGCTAGATATTCTTGGAACAATTGTAAAAGAATGTTCTTGAGTACGGTTTGAGAATATTTTCTGCTGATCAACCAGTGACATTGTTTCTATCCAAAAGGCTTGGAAGAGGGATACATGGATTTTAGAATGGAGAATTGAATGTAAAGATCCATTTGGAGAGACTACTCTTTTCAGATATTGTTCTTATGTCATGACAGTCTTCTCTCCACCAACCGGAAGTAGAAAACATATCATCCCATGGGTTTTCTATTTTCATATCTGCAAGGAAATGGCATGGTGGAAAAATTTGAAAGCTCACACCATTTTTTGATGCTCTTAATACACAACATAATCGAAATTGAGGGATAGAAATGTGGTTGTAGCTCAGGCTTGTGAGACTTCAAATCTAGAGCACATGTGGTATGATTCATTATGAATGCCTTATCCACTGCCCCAGAATTGACAAATGGTCCTGAAACTGAGACATTTTCTGAGGAAAAATTAGCATAAGTTTGAAACTGAGAATGAGGAATATAATTCATTGCCTCTAGAACATTGACTCTTTATAGATGACCATGGATATATAAAGGCAGATAAATGATCTGTGGGAAATTGAAATTATACTTATTCAAGTACTTGGCCAAATCTGGGAGAGTACTATCGCAAATATCACAATAATCATGGCCAATGATGTTCATCATGTCATCAATCCGCTTGCTAGCCAACTCATGAGTCGATCTAATTACATTGGGAGCCATTGAATCTGCACAAAGATTGAATAATTAACTTTTAAGTAAGTTGGTTTTTTAAAAAATTTGTGAATAAATTGAAAAAATGGCGAAGGAATTAAGGCGTGCAATTCTAAAATTAGTGTGAATGTCTAAGTCGGCCGAGCATGTTTTACCACGCTAGTACTGGTGCGCAAGTCAAAAAAAGACTGAGGAAGCGTGATGCAACGAACAAAAACACGGACGAGCGAAAATCCAGACACCTGCGCGACAAGAGAAAGAATCTTTTAAAGTCGTGTTCTTTGCGCGAGATTGATGCCGGTATATATAGGCGAGGTCGTACCCCTACACGTCAGAACCTATGCCCGAGAACAATACCTGTGTACCTACTGCTTGCGTGCCGTAACACCTTGTTTATCATTTTCCTTAGAGTCAAATCCTCCTTCATTTTTCGGATCCGACTCTAAGGGGGGACTTTTGTTGATTCTCCTTTCCATCACAAAGTCTAACAAATGGAAAAGGTAAATTACTTAAGCACAAAGAGAGTAATCCTTTGAAGAACATCAAAAATCAACAAATGCATGAATAAGGAACCTTTTAAACATGGGTCACGCAAGTTTCTTTATAGTCGCACAAGTCACTTGTGCCCCACATATGGGTCGCTCAAGTGGCATGTGTTCCCAATTCGTTTTTCACCCAAGGTGCTCAGTGGCCTATAAATACCCCATGTGGGCCCCCCATTTGGAGGAAGGATTTTCTAAAACTCAAAATTAATCCCTGGTCACCCTAGTCTCTTGTTGATGTCTTCTGAACACTTCTAAGGTAATATCATACCAAGAATGGAAGATATAAATAAAAATAATAAGGCCTATGTATTATAACTCATCAATACTTGTGCGCCTAAGTATCCAGCCCTTTAAGGAAGTGATGATACTTGCGTGCCACCTTTCCCTCTTAAGGAAACATGCACACCACCCATCTGAATGCCTCTAAGGACGATACTATGGACTCCAATTCAAAGTCTCCCAAGTATCACTTCATAGGTTCTTTGTTGCCTTAGTATTCTTGCACGACCAGGACTTGCGTGCCAGACTAATACCTGTGCACCTCCTTCCAATTAACATCCTTTCTTCAAATTCACCTCTCCTCTTCAAGATTTAGCCTTCAAAACCTTCTTCAAATCCATTTTGGGCATGTTTCCTCTGTTTGATTCCTTATCTGAAAGGTCTTTTGAGAAGTTATTTTGATTTGGACCTCCTTATCAAGAGTAAGCCCCATGTCTCAAGTACCCTTAACCTAGTCCTCCTTTTCAGGAGTAAACCCCAGTCATAATTTCCCTTAAACTGGGCCTCCTTTTCACGAGTAAACCCCAGTCATAATTCCTTTAATTTTGGGCTTCCTTATCAGGAGTAAGCCCCAATCATAAGTCCCTCTTAATTTGGGAATAATTTTCAGGAGTAATCCCCATGTTAAAATTCCAAATCTCCATAAAGAACAAATTCATTTTTGGACCCTACTCCTAGGATTCTTTCCTAAACTATGTCCTGATCTTCATATACTCGGGCCATCAAACATATGTAAGCCCTACATCATTTCTTATGACTGCATCTTTCATGGAACAAATTGTCAGATTTACTGATACCTCTTGTTTCTCACACCGATGATGAATCACTTGGGCTTAGAGTGTAAAAGTAATTACAACATCTCTCTTTGATCCATTAATCATGCATAAACCTCATACTTCTTCACTCAAACTATGTGGACTTCGATCTCTGCCTTTAATGTAGAGTACATAGAAAACCTTTCTAAGGATCAAGCCCATCTTTCATTAATTCTTTTCCGTCCCATATGACATTAAACTATATCCTTCCTATCGAACTACGTGGACATCGTCTCTACCTTAAAATTAGAGTACGTAGGAAGCCTTTCTAAAGTTCAATCCAATCACCAATTATTTCTCATCCTTCCCATATAAAGTTAATCTAATCTTAATTACTGAACTACGTGGGTTCTGATTCTTCTTTAACAAGGATATGTAGGTATCCCAACTGTAGATACGATCCCAACTATGAAATAATCCTTGTCTTTCTGAATGAAAAAAAACTTCAAGTGCCCCACTAAGTGGCTTTAAAACAAGTATGGTTATCATAATGATGAAGAGATATCTATATAATGTATTGATGGATACCATTGAATCAGGATCTCTAATACATACAGATGATTCTCCATCGATGAAGAACCTCAAATACATATAATTGATTATCTAAATCCCATACATATCAATAATTGATTGCAAAGCCTAACGGAAAAAGTCATTTTAATTCTTGGTAATTTAATAAGGATTTGTGAACATAACATAAATCTATAAGAGAGTCCTGGAGTAGACAATAATTCCCCCAAAAAGGTGTGTTGAGTCTGACCTCCCATTATCTCAACCAATGAAAATTGTTAAGCCTCATCAGTCCACAACTAATTAGCACCTACCTTTGGAAAGTAGGTCCAAAATATATAGAATAATTTGATGTTTCTGGTTCTACAAATAGACCCGTTAGAAACCGATTATAATGTTTGAACCATAAACAATCTAGGTCATCCCCATTTCAAGAAAAAACTACATTAAAAAGTAATTTTTTTTAAATATGAATCATTTCTCAATGAATTTAAATTTATATGAAACCCCCCATATGGTAATGGTATGAAATTAATAAAAATAAAATGATAGGGATAAGTTGAAATTTATATAAAATTAATTTAAAGATATTGAGCCTACATCAATATAATTTTTTAATGAATACACCCTAGAAAATAAATCAAGATACACAATATCAAACAAGTCTTGTGGAATTTAGAATAGAGAAAAATAACACTTACATGTTTAGAAATGGTTGTATAAAAACTCATTGAAGTATAAAATTAAAAATTAAAAATTAAATACAATTAATAATTATAGATTCAAGATATATATATTCTAAAATTGGCCATATGTACCACATATAATAAAAAAAGTTATGTATATTATAATCACATCTAAAGGAATTAAAATATTAGAAAACCACATCCACTATCACAATAGTTTGAATTGAAAATCATTAGAAGATATAACATGGGATAGATATTAAAATCACATAAATATCATGAAATAATATTTTTTAAATATACATGGCCAATATATTAAGTAGAAATAGGAATTATGTGGTAAATACGAAAAAAATAAATAAAACAAAATTGAAATGAAAAACACATACCTTATATTCCTTATTAATTTAACCAAATATAACCTCTCATATAATAACTATCAATCTCTCAATTACATAGTAAAAAAAATTCATATATATTCCAATTATAGAAAAAATTTATAAAAACAATTCAAATATATTAGTCAATTCAAGTTATTTTTTATTATTAGATGCTAGAAACTCTAATTATGTGGTTCTTCCATGTTTTTAAGTGACATAATCGATAATCACTTATAGGGTTAGTTCTCCTCATCACTTTATTATTCAAGATAAAATACTCGTTTTTTCTACCTATTACTAAACACCATTTTCATTTTCTGAAAGACAATATTATGGTTATTGAGAATGAATATTGTGACCAACTAATTTTGTATTATTTAATTATTGAAAGATGAAATTTATTAATTAATTTATTAAATATCAAAACAAATATACAAACTAATTAAACCAAAATTAATGCATTATTATTTTATTATTTTATTTTTATATAATTTTTATTAATAATTCATTATAATAATATTATAAGACTAATCAGGTATGTGGTAAAATCAGGAAAAACTAGAGCTTCTAAAAATCAATTTAATAAAAAAGGTCATGTTACTTTGTTATTTCAAAATAACATTAATATTAACCAAGTTAGAAAAATAATTTAAATTAATTATTATAACCATCAATGAATGGTGGTAATGTGAACTGAAATTGATCATTTGATGAGGTGTGAGTTTGAGAAAATGAATCATTAATGATTTCAAGTAGAAAAAAATGGATGGAATAACCTCTTATATTAAAAAATTATTCCAAAATTTTAATTGTGAAATATTTTGTATATCAATAAATTAATTCATTCATTATAACCAACAATTTGGGGACATGATGTAAAATGAACCAAATAATTTCTTGAAGCTATAGTCCACATGTTTGATTGAATGGGGTTGATTTTCATTTAAAAGTGGATGGAAAAGATTTAATAATGGTTTCTATAATAATATAACATCATTTAAATATATTAACATTTTCCAATGTAACTATATTAAACTACATAAAAACATATAATTGTAAATAGGTTAAGAAGAAATGGATTAGGAGTATAAAATACTCTCATTGATAAATAAAAATATCTCTTTCAAATAACCATATAAATTATGGTAATATGATATATAATTCCAAGAAAAGGATTATGATCATGATTTAGGATTATATAATTATACTAATGGAGGAATTTTATGAATGAATTCAAAGGTATAGATGCGGCATAATATACAAGAAGTAATTGTTTCCATAATTGAAAAGGGGTCTAATTTTTAATATTCTCATAACATTTCTATTATGGATTTAAACTATTCAATGAATGAGAGCTCCAAAATGGTAATATAGTTGAATTTAGGGTGATGTAATTTCTATAGGTCTATAATAAATCATTTTTACACATATATTTAACATGTATCATTCCATTTTAATTTATATTTTTTATTTTAACCATTTTTTCATATATTTTATTTATATTGTTTAATATTCTATTAATTTTTAACCATAAAATGTGTAACACAATAATGAATTTTGTAATAATAAAATAATATTTTTTGCATGAAACACTGTTTTTAAACAAATTCTCATCACTATTGAGTTATTATAATGGTTTAATTTATTAATAATATATTAAATAATATAAGTTAATTGTTATATAATATTTGTTTTCTATGAATTGAATTAGAATAAAGACATTTTCAGGTTCGAAAATATCTTTTTTGAAAAAAGGATGTTTATTTATTTGTTCCAGTATTATATTAATATTTTGTTTTACATTCAATATTTTTATCTGATCTAATTATAATTATTTATTATTTAATCATACCAATATTATCTAAGGGTGAAGTATTGAAAGGTCTTAGAAATAGATAAATTTTCAGTTAATGGTGATAATGGAGTGTTTTTTTTTTGAAAAATGTATAAATTAATTTTGGTAAATAAATTAATTTAAATATAACAACCTATAATATATATTCTAATATCATGCAAATAAGGAATAAACTTTACATTATTTGATTTGATGACAATAATTTTTACCCATGTTTTCCATAACTCTCATCTAGTATCAATAAGAAATTTTTTATAACATACATTGTTGAGGTACTTTTTGTTTTAGAGTTTTAGAGACTTTTGACAAACTCCAACATAAATAATACCCATGTCATCATAGAATAATATCCCTTCATTAACTCTTCTATTCTTATTTAAAATCATGTTATCATTATCATCCATATAAAATCCCTTTTGGACATAATTCTTTCAACATCATTAATGTCATGACTCGACCCAAGCCTAGGTATGAGTTGAAACTACCCCAAGAACACCTCCATATGCTAGGGGTTACAAAAAATACTAAAGGAATAAATAATCATTGGGTATACTTTTCCTAAATAACCTATAGACATGCATTCCAAATGACTATGATGAAAAGTGTAGAGATATAAGAAAACCTAAAACCAAAATGTATGCATACATCTATCACATACCAGTGTAAAAAATATGTATTGAATGTGATATGGGAAAAAAACACCATTTAAAAGAAAACATTGAATGTTCCCAACTTAGTTAGAATGAGGTGATCATTGTCAAATGTAACTATCCGAAGGATCCACGTTTCAACTCCATTAAACAACTCTGTTAGTCTACCTTGCTAAGATCTTCCTTCCTTGGGTCCTTTGTGGACATCGTCAAAAGAATTATGGTCTACCCAAGACACAACAAGTGCGGATGAAGCCCTTGAATGTGTGAGTATAAGATTACACAGTTGGTTCCCCAAACCCAAAATAAAAAGGACTTATTAAAAGGTCATATTCTACTCAACCTAGCTAGAGGAAAACCCCATCGAGAGAAAATCTCCATCTCGAACCATATTTAGAGTTACATGACTATTCAGCTAAGTCCAAAGAAACCTATATAATAGAGTAATTAAATACTATGTCCCATAACATAACCCAAAAAAACGTAACCTCTTAAAATAAAAGGGTTCTCAACATACAGTGTAGATACACTACAGGTTGATTGTTTTCCACCAATAGTGGAAGAGTTATCTCATCTAACTATGATATTATAGACATTGAAATCACATGGAATACTCTAAGCTTCTTCACCTCCATATAAAAGAGAGTGACAAAAACAATGGTATGGTCATGGAAGATTTATGTATACTCCATTTACAAGAGGTTCCAACCCAAAACATAAAAACATCAGAAGGATCCATGAAATGTATATATATACTCATACCATACTCCAGGTCTCATTAAATTCTAACCTCACAACCAGTACATGATTATAATCGCGACTCTAAAAGTAACACCAAAACCAGGAGAACACCCTCCACTAATTCAGTCATCTTATATATATACATTTCATGGATTATAAACTACTTATACATTTCAGGAGAACACCCTCCACTAACTGTGAAGAGGTATACAACACAAGGAATAAACTACTTGAATTTATCTGGTGCCTAGTACCATAGGTCTTCAATTGCTAACATGGGTCCCATGTTGGCCTTATTCAAGACCCACATGGAGAGGCACGGTCCTCGCAACTGCAAGTAGTTGAGGGAAAACTACTCCAGTATATTCAACACATGCATCCTATCTATCATTAGATAATAGAGGGACTTTAACCTCACCACATCCCCGTATTTGAGGGAGCACATGATCCTAAGTGACCTTTGAAACCAATGCTACTCTTGTATGGAGTGGACCACAACTCAACCCATCTAGGGACAACTAACTCCTTTCCAGATATCAAATTAAACATTTAGAGAGTTCCACTACTCATAACGTTATTCAACTGGAAAGGGAGAACTGACTCTAAGGGAGGACCCACTCCCCATTACTACAATGAAATGCGGTAGTGCCACTCTATTGAAAAATGACATGCACCATATAATGAAAGAGTAAAAATACTCTACCTGCCTGATTACTGGGGGTAATCCTCACCCTAAAATGATAAGGGTGTGATGACCCCATGCTAGATAATCCACTTCCTATAATTATAGGGGATTACCAAATCTTCTGGAAGAAAACATATAAAGGACCCACACCCTAGAACGATAGTGTATTTTCAACTACAAGAATAAATTACACATTCCCAAACCAGATAGGGTAGTATCAATTCTATATATACTACACATATAGATCCCCTACACCCTCAAATGATATAGGAGTACTAAACCAAAAGATTAAGGACCCACACTCTATCCCAATAGGGATGGAAATACTCTATTTGGTTAATACGTTTTAAGGGAATATTCCCTAGAAAGGTAGGGGCACATTCCATCTTTACAGACAATATTGGGAACCCATGCCCTCTTTCATCAGGGTACTACTAAACCCCAAAATCTCACCCAATGGTATAGAACTTGTACACATGATGTGAGAGCCTTGTCTCTACCAATGAAAATGGGTAAGAGAAACCTATACCCTGATTCCATTGGGGAGTAATAGCACTGACGTCTCTCTTATAACCACACTAATATTTGGTATCTGTCAAACTTTACCTCAAAGGAATAATTATCAAAACATAGAACATCATACCTCAATGAACAAAATGGAGGTGTCAATATTGTTCAATGTAGAAAGCTGCTCAGGATAGGATACTCACAATAAAAAACCTAAGTCCCATAGAAGGAGATACAGAAGGCTAAAAATCTCAAAAAGATACCAAGAAGTACACCGAATGTAATGCATTCCTCAACCCATGCATGAAGCTAGTAGTGTATCCTATCCACATAGTTTTACGACACCTATTTGGGTACATGATGTGTAGATAAATAATATTCTATTTCCATCTTCACTTGTCCCATGGACATTACTTTCCATAACATTTCTCAGCCATTCGTTTTGCCTACACAACACACATAACATTCTATATGGAATTTTCATGCTAAACGGCCACATGACCATGTGGTTTTCATGTTTCGATGTACCATACAACATGTAAAAGAACTTTGGTGATGGGGTTTTCATGTGGTCATATACCGGACCCCCTGTCCATATTTTTTGGCCATGTGGTTTCATATTACTAAGTGGATGAACATAACCATGTGGTTTCACAAGGCTTCCCAATCCATATCTCATGGTCACATGAATTGTGGTCACAATACTACACGTAACCCTGGTGAATGGTGTATAATCTGCAAAGATAATCTTTCCTTAATAAGAAGGGATACTCATAATGTCTATTTGGCCATATATTGTGTAGAATGTCATTATAATCGAGAATCACCTACAAAAACACTTGATTCACCCTGGTCTAACACAAAACACACATATCTACCTATAAGGGATCAACAGAAAAGCTAATTGGGATCTAAAACCATAGAACAAAGCATAATGAATGGGGGTCAGGGCCATGACTCAAACAACATACCTCAAGATCGAAACACTGATGCTTTGGTTGAAAACATTGATTGATTGACATTTCACTTTGATTTGATGACGATCTTCTTTAGAAAATGAGATCGGTGACACCGTAGTGTATTGATTCGATGTTGAGTCATTGTCTCCAAATGGTAGGAGGATGGAGAGGTTTCTTCTTTTGTTTTATTGGGGGACCAACATGAGGGGTATAGAAGTATTAGGTTTTAAGTTTAATTAATTAATAAAATTATAATTTAATTAATTAATCCACCACTTAACACCCTGTTACCTCACCTCCAGCCAACACTACAGGGGCAGGAAACATTATGTCGCACCTAAGGCGAACACGATCTTCCAAACTGAAAAATTTTCTTATAAATATATTCTAAGACTCCTATTAGGATTTTTCCATGTTTTACGATAATATATGTACGCATAAAAAATATTTAATAATACTAAAATCATCACATTAAGGCTCTCTGATCCCAGGATTCCCATGCCAAATTAGCACCTGGCTTCAAAAATATTGTATAAAATATTCCAAATTCTTATTGGTCAAAACCCAAGTCTCTAAATCATTAACAACTTTAGTGATTTCTTTCCTCAAAAATAAAACAGCTAGGAAGATTGAAAAGAAACTGTGATCATCACTAAAACTCCCACCCCAATGAGCCCTCTAAGGTTTCTCATGCTTCTTCCATGAAGAAATACAAAATAAGGAACCACCCTAATTTCCATTTTCAACCATTATATAATCATTCAAAAATTAGGAACATGCATCCTTAGTCATAATAGTTGAAAAAACACATATCCCCACAGTACATCAACAGTCATAGGGTCTAGCGGTATTCCCCCAAGCTAACCAAACTCATATAATGATGAAACCTCATTTTTCCCATCCACACCCAGATATTCTATACAACAGACTCCTCAAATCAAAAATAATTCCACACTAATTAGTGTAATCACCACTGATTAATGAAGGTAGGAACCCAGTCCATTCTGTGGAAACATCATAGGGTCTAACTCTTCTACAACAGAATAGTTATAAGAAAGGCTCTCAAATTATTAACCTCACCCTGAACACACAAGTCCAATGAACTCATTTGACTCACCCTGATACAATATTCTTTGTATGGAACTGACTCTCCCACAATATTTTGGTCGTGCCAGGAAAATGTATCTCCGCCGGAAAATATTCTTTTTCCTCATGAGTCTAAACATACATCAAACTAAATCACATCCCTCCTCGATATTTTTACGTACTAATATGATACTAACCATATGAGGGTACTAACAACATAGTTTTTTCCACATTATCAGTTGATTTTTACTAGGATTTATATCTTAACCACTAACATGTCACCCAACCCTAATCACATAGGTTACAGAGAATCATCAAACCTCATGTTTATACTATCCGCTTTGTGAAGAAAAAAATCTCCCAAATGGTTTTTCTCTTGTCTCAAAAATGTGTCCCGTTAGACGGAGGCCCATTCTTTCTCATGAATTCAAATATACATCAAATAAAAAACACAATGATACACCAACACCCTACATCACCTTGATTAAACCATGAGAATGACGTAGAAATAAAAGGGTTCCTCACAATAGTGTATAACAATTTCTACTGAGGAAATTAAAAATGAACATATATCATACCATTATTCATCCACATAGATTGTAGGTCAATGACCCCTACGGCCTGCAGATATCATTTCCCATGTTATCTATCTCCATTATCCTGGAATGGAGAACCTAGGGGTAGTGGTGAAAACACCTCAAACCTCCAATCACCTCATTCAACTATCCTAGCTCCTCTACCTCATATTACACCTTGGGATCTCATTCCTTGAAGCAATACCTCTTACAGGGGAGTCTATTAACTGAATCCCTCTCAGTATTTAGATAATTCAGACAATATTTAACAATATTTCCCCTTCCATAGCAAGAATAACACAACCTATCTTGCATATTTCCAAATCATATGTGCTTATCCTACACTATAGGCCCACATTCCAGATTATTGGCATAGATATGCCCCGCATGTCGTGATCATTTCATTTTTTTATCTTTTAGTTATAACGGATTCCTCATCAAGAAAACCAAAAATATGGTCCACATCAGCATATCCCTTGGCTAGGAAGATCTCTTTGACTAGATCTCACTCCATTATCCCTTTATAAGAGGGTAATAGCAAAGATAGAATACATCCTATGACTTATCTGTCTACTCAATGCTAAAAGGTCCTAGCATTGATGAATGGGTATTGATCCATTTCTAGGGAGTAATGTGATAGGTATGTAAACCTCTTAGAGTACTTTTCCACACCAATGATATGCCTCCAAAGCTATATAAGCTCCTGGGTATGCAATAATATCAATGTGGGTGGATAGACCTCTTTAGGGATGAGTCAGTCGAACTCCATGAATGTGAGTGTTTCCTTCTCATGGGATTGAATCACCATACTCCACCATCACACATATAAACCATACCGAAGGCTCTCGACTAGAAGTATAATCTAATAAAGAGTTATCCTCCATAGGAAGAAAAGATGTGTGACTCCCTCAAGAAAGTCTTCATCTGCTTGGAGAACTGAATCACCTAATTACCATAGAGGTCGCTTCCTCTAGAACTCATGCAATACACTCATCCTATTTTCCTCCTCAGTAGGAATATCTAAAACAACCATCTTCTAAATGGTTTGTGGCTCATTGATCTAAACACCTAATGGTATATCTATAGAACCAATTCCATGAACTTATTCTTCGCCGTGAAGTAGATCATCAACATAATCAAGCTATTGTATCCAATTTGTATGTCCTTGTGGAGGCATCCGAAAATAAAATTCAGTATTTATCATGATAAAAGATTATATCCTAGGAGTTTTCTCAAGAAGGATAGTAATAAAATATGTAAATATGGTCATATATTATGCATGTACCAATTACTTTACCTGCGAGTAGTGTCTTGATGTACCGAGTCAAAAATAGGGTTATCAATGTCTCGGTGAATTGATATGTTGGACACCACACCAACACTAGATGCTTTATCCTGAGATCCAAAATCAAAAAATCCTAACATTGTCTCTATGAATCCCAATCTAAATCCACATAAGGGTATATTTCTGAACAACATCCCAATGAATGGACATTATATCATAATATTATGTCACGACCTGATCTATGTCACGGCTCGAGACCCAACAACCCCAAGCCCACCTCCATAGACCAGGGATACAGATCAGTGCTGAAGGCATAACTAAACTCAAGGATACCTTCTACAACTATACCTACACACACACACACATATATATAAACTCTTCTATAAAACAGTGTAGAGATATAAAAAAGATAGAAACTAAAATGAATGCATATATCTATCCCATACCAGATTAAAACATAAGTTCTCATAGTGAAATGGGAAAAATAGACTCCCATTAAAATAAAACTGTAAATGTTTCCAACCTACATAGAAGAAGGGGATCACTATGAAAATTAATTTTTTTAAATCTCCTCAGCCTAGTTTCATTAAACACCAAGTTTGGTCTACATCGCTATTCTCTTCCAGCCTACAGTCCTCTATGGACTCCTTCGAAATTCATGTGGTCTTCACAAGACACAACACATATAAGAGAATATCTTGTATGGGGGAGTATAATAATTCCTAGTAGGCACCTCCCAAAAAAATTAAATGTGGGAGAATAAATGTCATTTTCCACTTAACCTAGCCTAAAGAAAACAACATTAATATAGAAACTCCATCTCAAACCATCCTTGGATGTACTTGAAAATTTAGATAGGTCAAAATAATCCAAAACAAGAGATTAATAAAATACACTATCCCATAGCTTAAACTAGAAATAAAAAACCTCTTCCAATAATAGGGGGCTCAACAAGGTGAGTATATAATGTAAAAATTGAGTCATTCCCACCCATAGAAAAAGAGTGTTATCTTCCAAAAATTAGTAGATAAACATAGAAAGCATGTGGCATACCTCACATGTATTCACCACCCATGAAATAAGAGTGACTAAAACAAAGGTGTGAGAATAGAATTTGAACATATACTTCATCCACAATAGGGCCAACCGAAATCATGAAAATAGTACATGGTCTCCCTAAAACTCCTAGATATAAACTTACCAAACACCAAGTCTCATAGGTTTCTAACCTCATATCTAGAGACATGAATATACTTGAGGCTCTAAAGGTAACACCAAAACCTATAGAACACATTAAAGATGTTCGGCCACCTAGAAGGTACCCATCCGAGTGGTATACTCCATTAAGGACAAACTATTTGTTACATATCTAGTTCCCAACACCATAGGTCTTGTCATCGTTAACCTATGTCCCACATAAGGAAAATAAATATCGACAAGGAGAGTCCTTCTCCCCATAACTTCATATAGTTAAGGGAGAATTTCTCTATTCTATGCATCACATGCATCCTCTCTAAAAGGAAATAACAAAGAGCCCCACACCTCACCACTACCCAGTATTTTTTGGTAGAATAAGTTACAAGGAAACTTAATCACCATTTGTATCTCCTTTATGGAGTGGACAATGTCTCTTTCCATCGAGGTAAAACTAAATTCTAACTAGGTATCTCATGAATCACATGGAGAGGTCTTCTCCTCATAACTATACTAAAAAGATGAGGGTGAACAAACTCCAATGGAGGTCACATTCTCTACTATAACTTAGATTCAGGTGAGTTCCATTCTTGGGCTAGAGGACCTATGCCGTAGAATGACAGGGGAGTACTACTCTACAAATACTATTACTATGGGGGACCTGCACCCTAACACGATTGGTGGGTACTGACCCCAGGCTAGAGTACTTTCTCCCTCATATGGAACGAGAGTGCCAACAATTATAGAATAATATATATGGAGGCCCAAAAACCATTAATGGTATGAAATTTCGTACTCTAGGAATAGAGCATGTGCTCTATAACCCGATAGGGGAGTACCCACTCTCTATATATGTCACATATGGAGGACCAAAACCCTTAAATGGATGGGGAGTACCAACCCCATGGATAGAACCCCCACACCCCAATCTAATAGGGGTTTAACTACACAATATTTTCAATATGATTGGTTGTCCCATGACCTAGCACAGTAGGGGAACATTTTCCTAATATACAAATGATACATCGAGCCTACACCCTAATCCATCTGTGGAATATCATCCCCAGAAGTACTTTCCAAAGGAAAAGATCCCTTTCCCATGGTGTAGGGAGTTCTAACATTACCAAAGTATAGTGGTAATGGAAACGAGAACATTAATTCTATAGGGGGTACCATATCCATTGTCTCTCTTGGAACCAAATTCAGTATCATTCAAATGTCACCATACAAGAATCATTCCTAAAAATTTCCACCTTATACCTCGTAGACAGAAATAGAATCATTTATCACATTATATGTGGAAAACTACTCATTATATTCCACTTAAAAGACTAAATATGAGTCCCATAGATGGAGATACTAAAGGAGGAATATCATAAGAAGATCTCAAGGAGTACACGTCGTGCACTAGGGTCTTCACGACATGTGAACCCACCCATGAAACTATCATTAAATCATTTATACATATTTTTCCACCCCATGTAAGGGTACATGAAAAGTATATAAATTAAATTTCAATTACCCCTTCACCTAGCCCCATGTCAGGTCTCTATCACACATCCAGGTGATCCATGTCCCTTACATGCAGTGCAACCGATTCTGCATGGCATGTTTGGGATAAACTTCCTCATGGACATGTGGTTTTTCTAGGAACATGTACCGAACCACATGTCAGTGTAGTTTGGATTTGTATTTGTACATGGCCATGTAGTTTCACATGGCTTCTAAAACCATGTCCCATAGTAACAAATATTGGGTTCACTAAATGGCTTGTAACATTGGTACACAGTGTGTAGTCCCCAAATATCATCTCATATAACTAATAAGGGAACACAAAGCCTATATCGATAATAAAAATCATGTAGAAGGTAATTTCAGCCGGTAATCACCTATAAAAATGCATGATTCACCCTAGTTTAACACAAACCCCATAGATCTACCTTGAAAGGATCAACAACAAATGTAATTTTTCTCTAAAACATTATAAAAATACATATTGAATATGGATCGATAGCAAAACACAAATTCCTACCTAATGGGTGAAACATTGAATCTTTGGTTGAAGAATGATAAATTGTTCATGAATTTCATCAATCTATTGATTATATTCTTAAAAGTTAGATCAGAGTGACCTTTCTACATGTATTCAATGTTTTTCCATCTTCCCTAAAGGGGGAAGAATAGATTCTTCTCCTCTTGTTGTGTTGTATTCCCAACATGATAGAGAGGAGGAAGAATTTAAATTTTAGGATTAATGAATTGATTGAATTATTGTTTAATTAATTAATCTTCCATTTAATTCCTGGTCACATTACCTCCATCAAAAAATCCAAGTATGGATTTCATTATGTCATGCTTGTGGAAAAAAAATCATTCAAAACTCAACCATTGTCTCAAAAATCTAATTATAGAATCTGCTCGTGAGTAATCCATGTTTTTAGTGAATCAATTCATGCGTGAAAAAATATATTTAATATTTATTAAATCTATATGATGAGGATATCTATGCCTCAGATTCCCTTTTCAACTCAGCACATGGCTTCAGAATATTAATACATATATTCCAATTTATTATATGTCAAAACTTGAGTCTTTATAATTCATTATAACCTAGATAAATGGAAACATAATAAAGGATATATAAAATTATCGTTATGGGTATAAATAATAATTAGTAATTCAAATTCATAAATTGTCATTGGATTTTCATAAGTTTACGATGACATAATCAGAGTTCATGATAAAATCGTATAAGAACTCAAATCCATAAATAGAAATATCATCATATATGAAAACATGGAAATATAATGATTATTCAGAATCAATTATCTTGAGCCATGTGATATAAATATTCTTCATAAAGAAATTTATAAAACCATATCACAAATATAAATATTTTTTTATCATGGAATTTTTTTTATTATAACATATGTTAAATATGTGTCAAACATAATTGGATCCCACATAAATATATTTATAAAAACATATATAACTAAACCCTTTGTTCCAACTCAAAAAAAATTACACTACCCAATGCATTGAATCACTATGTAGTCACACCCACCATTTGAACTATAACAGGATAAAGAAGCACTATCTGGGCCACCCATCACATGAGCCATCATGGTCTCACCTGTCACTATCCATTCATCCCCATTTTATAAGCTGTAACAGGCTCAGTCGGTTCTACCTAGGCCTCTCCTTATATATGTAGTTTAAAAGAACCACCATATGAATAAATTACATGGATCTTGGATTAAATTAAAAGAATCATAAAAACATTTAAAATACCATTCATAAAATTATTAACCATTTTAATGTAAATTTGTTTCATATCATTCTCTTCAAAACATTATTAACACGTGGAAAAGAAACTGGTTTCATAGAAATCACGTTGAAAAAATCTCAATCCACTCAGATAAAGAATGAAGATGGTATCATAAAAATATTTCTTTGTAGATAATTAGTATAAACAATGGTTTTTAATGTTTATGAGTATAAAATTTATTAAAATATCATTATCTACATTTTTAGTAAAATAAAACTTTCATTTTGACGATCAAATTTTATAAAAAACATTTTAAAAACATTTTTACTTTAAAATAAAACTGAAATATAATATAAGGATTATTCCACAAATTATTTAAAAACCTTATGTGGAAAATATCTTTTTGTCTTTGAAAAAATATTTTTAACGCATTTTTTTAGAAATTTTTAGGGAAATGGTTTTTGAAGAAAAATAATTTTAAACTAAAATGATGATTTTTCATTGAAACAATATATTGAATTCCTGGGTACATAAAGTCGAAAAAAAAATTAGTTACACCATTAATTATCATGATAGAAAATCAATATAACAAAATTAATGATAATTATTTTTAGGTATATCATAACATTTATTTATTGGTAAATTAATCACAAATGATATCGATAAATGATTTGAATGTAATATAAAATGATTAAAAGTTTTGCAACATTAAATCATAAGACCCATGAATGGATTAATTTAAAATGTAAATTAAATAACATGAGAAAAAAATGCATTCATGATATCAAAGGTCAACTTGGAACAATATAAACCTCATATATAATGATTGTTGTATAACATATCATTTGTTTTAGAGAAGGAAAATTGTGTCAAAAATCCTTTACATCTTTGGTAAATTT
Organism: Viscum album; assembly: GCA_963277665.1. Lineage (NCBI taxonomy): Eukaryota > Viridiplantae > Streptophyta > Magnoliopsida > Santalales > Viscaceae > Viscum > Viscum album. The sequence goes on from OY728134.1 coordinate 428,226,107, forward strand.
GAAACTACAAAAACCATTAAAGGGAGCTAATAAAATTAATATTTAAATACACATAAATTTATTTTTAAGAATAACATAAAGATATCATGGTCACTATATGTAGAATACAATATTCATAAGTGTTTAATATGGAATATATCTCACTGAAATAAAAGTGTGATGAGATAACCCTTACCTTGAGTCTGACATATCACATGTGTAGTTATATTCATGAATAAAAAATATTTTAATTATTTATTTTTTTGGGAAAAAATTAATTTTTTTTTATTAATTTTATTTCAATTATTAATAAGTTATATAAAATTACTTAATCGATGAACTTTATGTCAGAACTTTTACTGTATTCAGCTTATGTGAAAAAAATTTGACTTAGGTGGATTGACTATGGTCAAATATAGAATTATTTAAAAAACTGAAAGAGCGCTGTCGTGGGCGCCCTCAAATGATTAGTGTAATTTGGCGTACTTAGGTGTAGCAGAGTGGCTGACCAAGGTTGTCTCTCAAAGGAGGAAGTGAATTTAACAACTTATTAGAGGTATTCTAAAAAATAAAATAAAATAGAATAGAATAAAAACACTACATTAAAGGATTGGGGTTTGTTGTAGTTTATGAATCTAGAAGATGTTTTCTGGAAGAAGATTGTATATGTTTTTTTTTGTTTTTAGTTTTGAAATGAATTTCGATTAAAATTACACAACAAGAAGATGTTTTTTTTAAAATCTATTTAAAAGGCGTAATCGATCTAACTCTACCTCTTCACTTTATTATTAATAGTTATCATTTAAATTAACATTCACCTAATTATGATCCCTTAATTTGTTAAATCCCAAACCCTGTGAGGATTAACTTTACCACGAAGATGATGTTAATTTAACCCTAGGCTAACTTCGGAACATGCAATCGCAGCACCCTGCTTTGATTGATGTTCTAAGATTAGATTATGGTCAGTGGTAAATTAAGGCTCATATCCATTCTAGAAATGAGGATGAATTGTGCTTAGGGATTATATTTGAACTCTACAAATTTATCCCGTGTGGTCTTGTATTACCGATTGAGATTACGCACTCACAATTTACACAAAATCCCGACCTCGCGTGTTTTTGTGTTAATTGTTCAATTGCTTGCTTAGTTTCTTGAAATTTAAAAACAAAATTCATCGATCATATTATGTGAATTACATTAGCTCATTGATTCAAAATAATTAAATGAAGAGGGTATAAGATAGATCCATTACTAAAAGACTACTCTTCCATGGGTGGCGTAATCATCGTAGAAGCGTTTTGCATGTGCAAAGGTTTATAATGGGTATAACCCAATAACGCTTCATCTCAAGAATTCCAGTCTAAAGAGGAAGATTAATAGAAGAAGAAATATAAACAAAACCGAAGAAAATAGAATAAATAAAATAAGAACAAAGAAGTTTATTACACAAATGAAAACATTACAAAATGAAGAAGAGAAGGAGGCTTCGATGAGGGGATCCTTGCTTCAAGAGCTACCCCTCTTACAATGCTTGGAGAATATAGGTGAAACAAATTCTCCTCTGCCTCCAATCTCCTAATGCACGTCCCAACACCTCCAAATGAGAAAAACTCCAATTTATAGAGGGGAGGGGAGGAGAGGTTACAAGTGGTTTCAAGTGTGAATGTGGAAATTCGGCCAAATATTTTAATGCAAATTGCACCGCCCATTTGACCACCAAAATGCGTGAATTGTCCGGCCTTCCAGGAGGATCAAATGTGCGGATATGGGTCCTCTATCGCCTCTCCATATTTGGGCTCAATAAAAGCCAATATGTAGGAGTTATGACCGCAATACAGAAGCTTATCCATTCTGGCGAGTCCAGCCCAGCTTTAACTTTATGGCCCAAGTACTCCATTAAAATTCATTCTTTTGATCTAGTGTCATGAATAAAAGTTGTATATAGTTAAGTTAGGAACACAGTTACAATATTTCAAATTCAAATAATAAATATAAAAATATTTATATTCGAAATACTACGGTGCACTATTAAGGGTAAAACTGGAATTTTCACCAAATTTTCAAATGAATGATCAAATCCCAAATATTTTATAAATAAACATATTTAACAAAATGTGAGGAAATTATATCATTTATTATCAATAAAATATTCAATAAAATAGTGTTTTATCAACTCCCCCACACTTACCCTTTTGCACACCTGGGAAAAACCTCATATCATGTAAACATTAATATCAAATCAAAACCAATTTTAAAACACATATCCTTGAGGTCAAACAATTACACCCCAAGAAACAAAAGATATCATGCCTCATAAAAAACCATTATTTCAAGTTCTTCATTTATATCATTCAATATATTTCCACTTTATTTATCCTCCCACGCCCAAAACACATACCTCGCTTGAATTTTCTCTCATCACTCAAATATCAATTTTTTTTGCAATATCTTTCTCATCCAAACTCATACATGGGTCACCATAGGCTTGATAGATTCCTACATCGCTACCCGATGTGAGTCAAGGACATATTTTTATCATGGGGACTTTTCAGGGTTGTTCTGTGGCTTTCGGTTGGTAGGATTAAGATGTGAAAAACTCTGAGGCTGAATGAGGAGGGTTGACTCTTTTAAAGAAAAATTGAATTAATCTAATTTTCACTTAAATATGGTCTTCTCCTCAATCCCCATAGTATCAATCCAGCTCCATCATCATGAAAAGTCATGAAAGGTTTACACCATTCATCATTTCAGCATAAAAAATTTCAATCTTCTCAAAAATGATTTTCTTGAAAGCTCCAGATGGGCATAGCTTTCCACCTCAATTAGAAGCTCTAGAAAAGGCACAACTTCACTTGTCATGAAATCTCCAGAAAAGGCACAACTTTCAATATAATAAATTTCTTCAGCAGCAAACACATCTCTTCAGAATTTAATTTTCCACCCAAAGTATCACAGAATGTGGTGGAAAAACACAATACAACTTCCCCCACACTTAAGCTCAACTAGATTATGCAATTTTACTTCAAGAGTTGGTTGGATAGGGAAAATTGGCTTGTAATGTGGCTAACGTAACAGGTTGTGCATGGCTTCTAAGGGCTAAAATGATTAAATATTCATGGTAGGCCATTATAAAAATGTATTCTTTGAAATAGGGGCTTTAATATCAAACTAATTCCTCAATCATTTAAACATAAGTACCTCAAACCCTCAAGTTTTGACTGGAATAAATAAAATATTGGTTAAATCAATCATGGTTTGGTTCTCTCAAGAAGTGATATAAATGAAAAGAATATGAAAATAATGGTTCAGAAGCCTCACTGGAAAGTGATTTCAAATATAAAGACAGTGATATGTGGCATGGGATTCAAAATTCGGTGTACTTTCCATGAAATTACTAAATATTTTAACTTGAAACAAAGTCATTTCAGCATTCATTTAATCTTAGTTTCAAGGGGTAAATTGTTTTACTTATTGATATGGATTTAAAAATGGTGATGAGAATCATTTCAGCTCAAAAGTTTCAAAAACACAAAAAAAATTGTAAAATAAACACACAATATTTGAAAAACACGCAATTTTTTTTGGTTTTTTTTTAACAGGAAAGAAATTGAAATTACTAAACTAAAAGGTTCCCTCCCCCACACTTAAAATATTGCATTTTCCTCAATGTGAACCTATGTGATGATATATGCACATGAAATGCAGAATTTTTAAATAGGACAAATAATAAAAAAGTGAAAGGGTTAGGAACAGCCTGATGTGCTCAAGTGATGATGGGGTCATGTAGTGTGATAAAAACCAAGGCATCAGTAGGAATTCCCTCAATATATCTCTTCAAACGTTTCCCATTGACTGTAAAGCTCCTTCCAGTGTCCTCTTTTGTGATCTCCACTGCACCATAAGGAAAAACATTAGTCACAACATAAGCACCTAACCATCTGGAACGCAACTTACTAGGCATCAGCTTCAGTCGTGAACTGTAGAGAAGGACTTTCTCTCCAACATGAAACTCCATTTGTTGAATCATTTTGTCATGAGCTGCTTTTGATCTTTACTTGTAGAGCCTTGAGTTCTCATATGATGATAATCTAATCTCCTCAAGCTCTTGAATTTGCAGCTTCCTTTGGATTCCAGCTTGGGCCAAATCCATGTTGCAATTCATTATAGCCCAATAAGCCCGATGCTCGACTTCCACTGGGAGATGACATGCTTTCTCAAAAACAATCCGAAATGGGGACAAACCAATGGGATCCTTGTATGATATTCTATAAGCCCAAAATGCATCATCCAAGAACTTTCTTCAATCCTTCCTATTTCGCAGCACGGTTTTCTCCAAGATTTGTTTCAACTCACGATTTGAAACCTCAGCATGGCAATTTGTTTGGGGGTGGTATGGTGTTGATGTTTTGTGTGTCACCACATACTTTCGAAGGAGGGGAGAAAAATTCCTATTGAAAAAGTGTGTCCCTTGGTCACTAATGATAGCCTTTGGTACTCCAAACCTGCAGAAAATTTGAGCCTTGAAAAAATCCACTACAACATGAGAATTGTCAGTCCTGGTGGCCTTGGCCTCCACCCATTTACTCACATAATGAAAAGAAACCAAAATATAAAAAAATCCAAATGAACTAGGAAAAGGACCCATAGAATCAATGCCCCATACATCAAAAATCTCACAGAATAGTATGGGTTGTTGAGGCATCTCAGGTCTCTTAGAAATGTTCCCAGTGTGTTGGCAACGAGAGCATGACTTACAAAACACATGGGCATCATGGAATAATCTAGGCCAATATAATCCAGAGTCCAAAACCTTCCTAGCTGTCCGTTGGGGTCCAAAGTGTCCACCATAAGAAATTGTATGACAGAAATGAAAAACAGACTCAAACTCATGATTGGGAACACACGTCCTAATGACTTGGTCACAACACATGCACCAGAGGTAAGGATCGTCCCACACATAAAACCTAGACTCACTTTTTAATTTTTGGACTTGATGTTTCTTTAAATTTGCAGGGATTTCAGAGGCAACAATGTAGTTCACTAAATCAGCATACCAAGGATGCATACCTGAGATAGAATAAAGATGCTCATCGGGAAAAGTGTCCCGAAGTGGTACCTGGTCCACGGTGTCATCCTCTAGTGTGTGAGTAATCCTACTCATGTGGTCTGCCACCAAATTCTCTGACCCCTTCTTGTCCTTTATATCAAGGTCAAACTCTTGATGAGGGAGCATCCAACAGATAAGTCGTGGCTTTGCATCTGGCTTCTTCAGGAGGTACCTCAAAGCTACATGGTCAGAAAAAAAACTACTTTAGAGCCCAATAAATATGAACGGAATTTATCTAAAGCAAATATGACAGCAAGAAACTCCTTTTCCGTGGTTTTGTAGTTTGATTGGGCTGAATCTAGTATCCTCGATTCATAGGCGATCACATGTGAACGTCCCTCCACCCTCTGAGATAAGACAGCTCCAACCGCGAAGTTGGAGGCGTCACACATAAGATCAAATGGAAGGTCCCACCGCGGGGGCTATATGATTGGTGGAGTGGTCAGACACTTCTTCATCTCATCAAATGATACCCTGCAAGAAACATCAAACACAAAATTAGAATAATTTTGAAGTAATCTTGACATAGGAAGATCAATCTTACTAAAATCTTTTATGATTCGCCGATAAAATCCTGCATGACCTACGAACGATCTAACATCACGCACACATGAAGGATATGGTAAGGATGAAATAATATCTACCTTTGATCTATCAACCTCTATCCCATGTTTTGACACTACATGCCCTAAGACAATGCCATGCTCTACCAAGAAATAACACTTTTCAAATTTTAGGACCAGATTCTTCTCAATACATCGATTCAATACCTTTCCCAAACTATTTAGACATTCAGCAAATGAGGATCCATACACAGTAAAATCATCCATAAATACCTCCATGCAGGTCTCAATAAAATCAGGAAAAATACTCACCATGCATCTCTAGAAGGTACCTGGGGCATTGCAAAGTCCAAATGGCATCCTCCGGTAGGAAAATGTGCAAAAGGGATAGGTGAATGTAGTCTTCTCCTGATCCTCTAGAGCTATAGGAACCTAAAAATATCCAGAAAATCCATCCTAGAAACAATAGTGTGTTTTCCCAGCTAGTCTCTCGATCATTTGATCAATAAATGGGAGGGGAAAATGGTCCTTGCGAGTGGTCTGATTTAGATTCCTATAATCAATACACACACGCCAACTTTTTTTCACCATCATTGGAACTAAATCATCTTTCTCATTTTTAACAACAGTAAAACCAGTTTTCTTAGGCACATCCTGAATTGGACTTACCCACTGTGATTCAGAAATAGGGTAAATTATACCTGCCTCGAGAAATTTTTCAACTTCATTTTTAGAAACTTCCAGGAGGGTGGGATTAAGTCTCCTTTGTGGCTGTCTCACCGGTTTAGCCACATCCTCCAAGAGAATCCTATGCATGAAAATTGAGGGGCTAATACCTGATATGTCAGCCAAGGTCCACCCAATCTCCCTGATGTTCTCCCTCAAAATATTCAAAAGATTTTCTTCATGTTCAAAAGGGGGATTATTAGCAATGATAACAGGTAATCTCTCACCACTCAACAAGTATGAGTATTTTAGATTTGGTGGAAATGGATTGAGTTCTAATGAAGGAGGGTGTAGTATGGATAGAGAAATTGATGCAACAAACATATCTGCACAATGAACATCAGTATCAGAATAAAAATCATCACAATCAGAGAATAAAGCACCAAATCCATCAGCATACTCAATAGCCATGTCATAATCAGAGTTCACATGATCAAAATCAGAATATGATTCCATTTTAAACTCAAATCTAAGAGAGGATTGTGTATCAGCAATATGTGTGGAAGTGCTCTTAGACATCAAAATTGAACCAATACTCATAATCTCCCTAAGCATAGGACAATCAAATTCCATGGAATTTTTATTTGGAGGATCAAAATGGGAGATAAAAAAAGGTGAATGGTCCTCTGAGGGTTACTTCATGGAATCCAGAACATTAAATATCACAACTTCATCTCCAAACTCCATGGAAAGTGTACCCTCATTGACATTTATGATAGTTTCTGCAGTTTTAAGGAAGGGCCTACCTAAGATAATGGGGGCATGAGAACATACCTGATCGTCCTCCATGTTAAGCACATAGAATTCTGCTGGAAAGATCATTTCCTTACCCAGACAAGTACATCCTCAAGGACTCCCGCTGGATATGTCGTAGCTCTATTCGCCAATTGCCCCACTACTCTTGTTGGATTCAACTCACCAACCTACAAGTAAGAGAATACAAAGTTAGGCATCACATTTATTGAAGCTCCTAAATCACAAAGAGCATCAGAGAAGTGAAACTCACCTATAGTACATGGGATGGTGAATGTCCCGGGATCCTTGCACTTTGTTGGCATTTCTAGAGTTGGTGTAATGAGTTCCGAGATATTCCTTCCAAGGTTGATCCTCTCATTTCCCTTGAGCCATCTTCGATTGGTGCAGAGTTCTTTTAAGAATTTGGCATACCTTGGGATTTTCTTAATGGCTTCATGTAGAGGAATGTTGATCTACACATGCTTGAATGTGTCCAAAACCTCCTTTTGCATTGCTTCTTCAGCCATCTTCTTGGTTTGAACAACCCTGTTTGGAAAAGGAAGGGGTTTAGGAGGTACATCATCAATCTTTTTCTTACCTTTATCTTTCTCCTTGGATTTCTCATCAGTTGGTATGGAATGCGGTTTCTCTAGAGTAGAGGTGAATCTTGGTGGAATGGTAGGTACATATGTATCATTCATTTGCTTCCCACTCCTCAACGTGATGGGACTAAAATTCCCCTTTGGATTTGGAGTGGGTTGGGAAGGTAGATTTCTAGAATTCTTACTCACAAGTTCAGGGAGGGCGGTGGCGATCTGGCTCATTTGAGTCTTCAACTCCCTCAGCTCTGAACCTTGACTCTTTAGCTCATTCTGTTGATTAAGAACAATTTTCTTCAAAAGGTCATCAGTGTTAGAATCTACCTTGGGTGGGGGATTCCCTCGTTTTTGGCTTGTTGATGTTTGAGCTTCAAATCTCCTTTGGGGTTGTTGGAAACCCTACTGGTAAGGCGGAGGCTGCTGGAAGTTTGGTTGAAAAGGGGTCCTTTGTTGTTGTCCAGAGACATACCTCATGTCTGGATAATCTTTCCACCCTTGGTTGTATACTGTATCAAACTTCTTTTGGGGATATGGTTGTTGTTGTTGCTGCTGAAATGGTCTCCCAGGGAACACTGCTGCACAATCTTTTGTCTCTTGTAGATGTGGGAAACAGTATGTTGGGTGGCTTGTCTCAGTGCAAATGCCACATGGCTTTGAAGGAGGGGGTTGGGATGTATTTTCAGCCAATGCAGTCTACCTCACCATAGTTGTCAATTCTTCTAACTTAGTATCAATCAAATGACTTTCAAGAGAAGAAGGACTTACTTGATGTACTCCTCGAACATGTGGTGTACCTCTATCACCGAACTGTTGGGAGTTTTGGGCCATTTTGTCGATCAATGCACGTGCAGCTACTGGTGTCTTGTCCACCAATGCTCCTCCAGTTTCAGCATCCACCATGCTCCTATACATGGGTGTGAGTCCTTCATAGAAGTACTGGATGAGTAGTTTCTCACTGATTTGGTGATGTGGGCAGCTTGCACACAACTTCTTGAATCGCTCCCAATACTCATACATTGACTCCCCTTATGCTTGCTTGATCCCCGATATCTCCTTTCGAATGGATGTGGTCCTTGATGCTAGAAAAAATCTTTGCAAGAAAAGACGTTTCAAATCATTCCAACATGTTACATCTTCATGTTGCAAATAATACATCCAATCTTTTGCAGCACCATCAAGTGAGAATGGGAATGCTCTTAATTTGATTTGATCTTCAGAAACATTTCTTGGTTTTAACTTTGAGCAAAACACATTAAATTCTTTAAGGTTTTTGTTGGGATCCACACCAGAGAGGCCATGAAACTTTGGAAGTAAGTGAATTAACCCAGATTTCAGTTCAAAGTCCGATTCGAGATTTTGGTATGCAATACAATTTGTTTGATAGTTAACATTAGGTGCAGCCAATTCTCGAATGGTTCTATTAAGTTCATTTCCATTGTTTCTAGCCATTGGTTCCTCTTTTATGTTTGAATTTTCATTTCTTCCAATTTCAATGTTTCCAAAAGAGAGGAATTCACCAACTGGTTGAATATTGAAACTTCCCATAGACTGAGAATTTCTGATTCGAGCCCTAAGGCTAAGTTCAATCTCAAGGTCAAGATCTAAGAGATATTCAGGATTAGTTTGTGTCGTAGACCAAATAAAAATGAAAAGAAAGAAAGTGGACCATAGTAAAATAAAAATGAGAAGTTTGAGTTGATGGTCCAAAAACAAGTAGAAGAAAATAAAAGAATAGGAAGAAAAAATCAGATTGGGTAAAGAAGGAAGAAAGAAGAGAGGAAGATAATAAAATGTAAAATAAAATAAATACCTCTAATTGGTTGAAATAATTACATGTCTCCCTGGCAACGATGCCAATTTGAAAGAGCGCTGTCGTGGGTACCCTCAAATGATTACTGTAATTTGGGGTACTTAGGTGTAGCAGAGTGGCTGACCAAGGTTGTCTCTCAAAGGAGGAAGTGAATTTAACAACTTATTAGAGGTATTATAAAAAATAAAATAGAATAGAATAGAATAAAAACACTACTTTAAAGGATTGGGGTTTGTTGTAGTTTATGAATCTAGAAGAAGTTTTCTGGAAGAAGATTGTATAATTTTTTTTGTTTTTAGTTTTGAAATGAATTTCGATTGAAATGACATAACAAGAATATGTTTTTTTGAAATCTATTTAAAAGGCGTAATCGATATAACTCTACCTCTTCTCTTTATTATTAAACATTATCATTTAAATTAACATTAACTTAATTATGATCCCTTAATTTGTTAAATCTCGAACCCTACGAGAATTAACTTTACCAGGAAGATGATGTGAATTTAACCCTAGGATAACTTCGGAACATGCAATCGCAGCACACTGCTTTGATTGATGTTCTAAGATTAGCTTATGGTCAGTGGTAAATTAAGTCTCATATCCATTCTGGAAATGGGGATGAATTGTGTTTAGGGTTTATATTTGAACTCTACAAATTTATCACGTGTGGTCTTGTATTACCGATTAAGATTACGCTCTCACAATTTACACAAAATCCCGACCTCGCGTGTTTTTGTGTTAACTGTTCAATTTCTTGCTTAGTTTCTTATAATTTAAAAACACAATTCATGGATAATATTATGTGAATTAAAGTATCTCATTGATTCAAAATAATTAAATGAAGAGGGTATAATATTGATCGATTACTAAAAGACTACTCTTCCATGGGTGGCGTAATCATCGTAGAAGCGTTTTGCATGTGGAAAGGTTTATAATGGGTATAACTCAATAATGCTTCTACTCAAGAATTCCAGTCTAAATTGGAAGATTAATAGAAGAATAAATTTAAACAAAACAGAAGAAAATAGAAGAAATAAAAGAATAAAAAAGAAGTTTATTACACAAATGAAAACATTACAAAATGAAGAAGAGAAGAGGCTTCGATGAGGGGATCCTTGCTTCAAGAGCTACCCCTCTTACAATGCTTAGAGAATTTAGGTGAAACAAATTATACCCTGCCTAAAATCTCCTAATGCACGTCCCAACCCCTAAAAATTAGAAAAACTCCAATTTATAGAGGGGAGGGTAGGAGAGGTTACAAGTGGTTTCAAGTGTGAATGTGGAAATTCGGAAAAATATTTTAATTCAACTTGCACCGCATATTTTACCACCAAAACGCATGAATTGGCCGGCCTTCCAAAAGGATCAAATGTGAGGATATGGGTCCTATATCTCCTCTCCAATGTTGGCCTTAATACAAGCCCATATTTAGGCGTCATGGCCGTAATATAGAAGCTTATCCATTCTGGAGAGTCTAGCCCGTCTTTAACTTTATGGCCCAATTACTCCGTTAAAATGCATTCTTTTTATCTAGTGGCCTGAATAAAAGTTGTAGATAATTAAGTTAGGGAAACTTTTAAAAAATTAAAAATTCAAATAATAAATATAAAAATATGTATATTCGAAATACTACAGTGCACTATTAAGGGTAAAACTGGAATTTTCACCAAATTTTCAAATGAATGATCAAATCCCAAATATTTTATAAATAAAAATATTTAACACAATGTGAGGAAATTATATCATTTATTATCAATAAAATATTCATTAAAATAGTGTTTTATCAAGAACACCGAATAATAATAATAAAATAATTTTCATATTTTTACGTAAAATGTACTTTTTAAACCCATAATTAACTATTGTTTTTAATAATTGACTAACATTATGATCACGGAGATAGTAGTGTTCACGTATGCATGAGTAACATTTTTATTATTCAAAGATCACTATAGAGAGAATATAAGTTATAATTTATCATTATATAATGTTAATAATATTATAAATACCATATTATTTGTTTATATTTACTTATATATATGGAATTATTATGTTGTGGTGTTGAAAAATGAATGAAATAACTTCGAGGAGGGGGTAGTCCACGTGTCTACAAATGACATTATCATTTTATTAAGTCGGTGGTAAGGTAAAAATTTAAACATATAAAATATATATTGAATTTTATATATTTAATTCATATGATAAATAATTAATGTATATCACATATATTTATTATCTTTATCCTTACTAACATCCATGTAATGGGTTAGTGAAAAATGAACCACAACGATTCGTGAGGTGGTAGACCATTGTACACACGTGCAACATTTTTGTATCACTTACAGAATGGAACATAGAAGGATATATATAGATTAGTTTTAATGGATTTTGGACTATGGGGGAACAGTTTAATGTCTTAGGTCTTTGATTTCATGTTGGTTCCTCCTCATCCCTTAAAAGGGGTTTATAATAATAATAAAAATAATAATTTTCAGTTAGTATAAAATCCTTAGATAAATAATCATACCCAACTATTTTAGATTGTAATAAAAATTGAATAAAATCATTTCATGAAGTGGTTGATCGTCGTACAATGGAATGATGATTTTTTATGCATTTTATAGATATTTATGTGGTTATATGTCATACCATTAAAATAATAAAATATAATTATTTAGAAGATATATAATTTTTATATCAGTGTGTTATAATAATAATTAATGTAGATGAATAATGAAATAAAATAACAACATTCATTGAAAAATGCCATCTATTCAACAAGTATCCTCCTTAGGTTACCAGCAAATGCCTTCATTGGATTTCTCTCTAACCTCAATAATGATTATAAGATTATGTTAGGGAGGAAGTGATGTGATTTGTGCTGGTTGTTTCCAAAACCATTTGATTTTATAGTGTGAATAAGGGAGGATAAGGATAATATTTTATCAGTGGGGTGAGTGTCAAACCTAAAATGATTATTTGAAATATTGAATTCCACCAAAAAACATATGATTTCACTCATCCGGATTAATGGTCCATTATTGGTACTTATGTAATAAGTAAAAAATATGTCCATACCTTGTATTTTTTATATATTTTGGTAGTTTTTAAGCCTTATATTTGATGTTAAACAACTATGTAAACACATTTTTACTTTAACCATTGTAATTAATTTGGACTATTTTCAGTAATCATTAAGGTAAAAAATTTAGTACATTTTATTAAATAATATTGTTAATTAGGGTTCAAAATTTTGAATTAATTTCTTGAAAATGACATTCATGAATGTGTTAAACTTAAATTTAAAATCATTCTCTCCCACATGGCGACACAATAGATTTTTAAGGAGAGTATTTGTTTTGAAAAAAATATTATTCTATAATAACTATCCCAAAAATAAAAAACATTTCCTTAAAATCAATTTGTATTTAATGATATTTTATATATTGTTTTAACTTAAAATATATATTTTTTGGTATTATTTTAATTCATTAATATGGAGAATCATTATTTATTTTAATGATGTTTTTACAAATACTCGTCTTTAAACCAAAAAACAAATTTATTCGAAAAACAAAAATAAATTTGATTAAAAGTAACTAATTGAATTAAATATTACTAAATACAATATATTTTACATGAAACATTATTCAACACATATTGTTTTCTTTTAAATTACAAAATTTATTGAAAACACAATTTCAAATAATCGGTATTTTTCACTATTTAGTGAAAACAACATTTTTTAGAAATACCAAAAATATAAGTCAAACTAAATTTTGGTATTCCAATTCCAAAAAATAATTTTATTTTTAAAAAAAATTAAAATTTTCAAAAATTCATTATAATATTTTCCTCATGAAAAAGAATGAAAATAATTTCTGAAAAAAACTTATTTTTGATAATTTAAATAGGTTTACGAAAAATTGATTGATTATTTACTACAAATTTATCAACAATTTTTTTTGAGTATGAAAATTATATATATATAAATTCAATAAATTTTAAAATACTATTCATACCAAAAAATTAAACTTCTATTTTATAATTCTAATATATATCATTGGACATTTATGTTTGGTGTTTCATGTGGAATACACAATTTCACAAAAACATATTAAGGTTTTGTGTAATGAAAGAAAAGCTATGTGTTTTTTGTAATACATGCTTAACCTAATAATGAGTGAAATGTTAGATAAACCAATTTTCTTTCTTCATTTATGTTATAAAAAACATCATGTTTTAGAATATATGGGTGTTACATAATTCTAGTATAATAAATATCATCCTTGAAATTTGAACCTTTTCTCAGTAATGAATGGATGTAAATTTCAAAATACTTTTTTTAACCGACATTGAAATAGAGTTAAGAAAAAATCCTCCTAATAAGAGATAATTGGAAGTACAAAGCTAAAATTTTATAACACAAGACTAGGTATCCAATTTATAAAACTTAGGTTGGAAATATGAAAAGAGTTAATAATTATAAGGATTTGTTGATTTCATTAATAACAATAATTTTAATGATAAATGGAAAGTTAAGGGCCTAAAAACAATAAATCTATGATGATCAAAATGACCATTAGTTCATTAGAGATGAATTTACTAGGTTAATACATTTGTTTTAACAACATTTTCCTAGTGTTTAGGAATTATCATACAATTTAGAAAAATATAAAATTGATATACACTTATATAATAAGTATAGATTCATCCATTAATTAATTTCCACCACGACACATATTTTTCTCTATTTTTTTATTAATGATAAATTTTACTTCCAAAAGAAAAAAATGAACTTATAATGACCATGTAACTATAATTAGGTTGAAAAACTACTCATCTTATCTATAAATAGTAACAACAACCAAAATGGTTATAATATCGTAAGATATTTCAAAAACATTACTTACCTTCAGACATTAATCTAAAATTTCAACAACAATTACCGGTGTTTAGGCCAACTCATTCCATAAATTAATATCCTTAATTTTATTTGATCATTACATAACTGTGTTTTGAACCAAAAGATATGAAGAATATGATCATATTTTCTTGTAAGATAGATCAACCATTATTCCTCAGCTAAAATCAAATATGTATCTGATTAAAAAAATACTCTATACCTACCATAAAATTGGAATACTAACTACAATATCATGTAGGCCAGTTGTAGGCATGAAACCCTTATCATCGTTATGTCATGGTTTCAAGCCTCACTATCTTTTCGGATGAAATGGGTTGTCTCCCAACATATGTGATGAACATTTTTCACTAAACATGGAAAATAATCCATTCACATATAACAATTATTGTGGATTGCAGTAGTTAAAAAAACATTAATCCAATAAAATATCTCCAAAAAAGTTATTAGTAACCTCAAAATGTTTTCCACATAAAACCCTCAAATGAGGTTTCAAAGACATTGATATTATTATAAACATTAATCTTATAGATAGATGATGGTATCTGTAACACTAAAGATAGGATCCCATGAAAATATCATAACATACTATTTTATCAGGACCAAAATATGATACCGAATATAATTTCATAGATCCCACACTCTTAGATATGCTGATGAAATCATAAACATTATATTTACAACAATGATTCTGAAAAAAAAATTCCCATATTTTTTCATCCAAACCGTATAATATAAAAAGGAAAGATTGGATCACATACTTTATTAAATCCTTTTAGGTTCATGGTTTCACATAATTAGTACATGCTAATACAAAAACATTACCATTGTACTGAAATGATCATTTTTCCTTCTTATCCTAGCTTTTTTATACACATTTTGTAATCATCATCATTCATACCGTGTTCCATCGAGATATAATTTGATCTATATCGTTATTTATAACACGAGGAACATGAAACATAAAAATTTTATGCTCAAATTCTTAGTGAGTGTATAAATAATAATAAGTAATTTAATTTAATCCATTAACATAATAAGCGCATAATTTTATGATGACATAATCATAGTTCATGAATGAATCATAAAAGAACTAATAAACATCAAAATTAAGATCATCAAACAT
Organism: Viscum album; assembly: GCA_963277665.1. NCBI lineage: Eukaryota > Viridiplantae > Streptophyta > Magnoliopsida > Santalales > Viscaceae > Viscum > Viscum album. The sequence goes on from OY728134.1 coordinate 428,241,679, forward strand.
AAAATCATGACAATGGAATGATTAATAAAAATCAAAAATCATAAGCCATGTGATATCAATATATATCATAAGTAACATTATAAAACCATATATTCCATAAAAAATGTATTGCTATATTTAAAAATTATTTGTTATAACTCTTACTAAATGTGTATTAGAAATAAATATACCACAGATAGATACACAGGATAATCCATCAGGAAACTATTTCATTATTGTTTCTCATAAAAATCTACATTATAAAATGATTTTGAGGACTATCTATGTGCACTTATAATTTAAACTTGTATAGTCTCACATGGTGCTATCTTGGAGTCCTCATCATATAAGTTGAATTAGGTTCACCCGACTCTATCATGGTCACCCCATCATATATTTTTTAAAATTATCATTGATTTCTATCAAATCCACCCCATCATATATGTAGTATACATGAATTAGGGGATTAATAATGTATAATGACATTTCATTTTAAAATAATACTCATAAAAAAGTTATTATTCCTTTTATAACTTGATTAACCCATTCAAAAGAAATGGTTTCCATGGTAATCACTTTAAAACATGATTAGCCCTTGAAAAATAAATATGTTCCATAGAAATTTCATTGAAACAATCCTAATCCCTATAGGGAAAAGAATAATGATGGAATCATAACAGAATACACTTCTTGGATCATAAGTAACAGTAAAGGATTCTGATGGTGATTTATATAAATAACATTAAAATATTATTAAGTAATTTTTTTTGAAAATAACCTTTTCATTTATAAAATATCATTTTAAATCATAAAACATTTTCAAATTCAATTAATTTGAAAAAAACACATGATTGATTAGAATGGAATATCAAAAAAACTATTATTTAAATATTTCTTGACAAAACTATCCTTCCAAATTTTAAATTCATATTTTTAAAAAAAATTTATCTAATTTTAGAAAACATGGATTTATGGAAACAAAATTTTATACTGAAAAGATTATTTTTTCAATAAAACATTATTATGAACTCTTTATTATATAAATTGAAACAAATTTAGAGAAAAAAATTATTCACATGAAATAATAATAGGTGATGAAATTTCATTTAAATTTTCTAGAAAAATATTATATTGTTTCAAAAATGGAGACTTTTGTTTTGTAAGGCACATCGTTGGAGACTTAATCACCATTAATCCTGATAAATGGTGAGATTATAATATAAAAAATATTACCACATTGGTGACATTGAATCATAACCCTCATGAAATGATAATGTTATTTGAAACATTAAATACCATAGGAATAAAAAATTCACTATTTTACAAGAAAATGGAGAAGTATACACACCTTGTAAAATAATATGCATGTATAAGATAACATATGTCTCAAAGTATGAAAGTTGAGACAAAATTACCTTAATTCATTAGTAGCAATGAAACTTGTACCCCAATGATTGATATATCCACAAGTTTATATTTAAATCCTCATAAATTTGTTTAATTGGTTCCTAATATAAATTAAAGGGTTTTATATAATCGAAAATATAATCATATGTGGTGAATATAACATATGTCTCATTGAAAAAAAATTGAAATGACAAAACCCTTACCTTGAATCTGAATGGTCTGATGCTTCTTTATATTCTTGAATAATGAACTTATTTTAATTATATATTTTATCCAAGAAATATTTTATGTTTATTATTAATTCTATTTTACTTATTAACATGTTATATACAATTATGTAATCGATTAATTCTTTATCAGATGTTTTTAACACATTCAGAATATTTGTTAAAAAGAAACTCAAGTTGGTTTATTATGTTCAAAGATGTAAATATTTAAACATATAGAGATTAATAAGAATGTAATACTTATAATATTTTTCAAAAAATATTATTTTTAAACCCATTATTAAATATGGTTATGAATATTGAACTAATGTTATGATCATATATACAGTATCCCATACATACACCAGATAAATTTTTCCATTTTACTGTGATCATTATAGAAATAATGTAATTAATAGTTTATCATTTATGTAATATAATAATAACATAAATAAATTTCAATTTAATTAAATATAGTTATATATAAAATTCATTTAATGTGATGGTGTAAAAAAGGAATCACATCGCTTTGAGGATGTGTTTTTCCACACATGCACAAACGATATTATTAATTTTTAAGTGATTGTAAATATAAAAAGAAAATGATTTATAATATTTTTATAATGAAATATATTTCATGAAAACAATGAATAGTTCATTCGTATAAAATATTTTTATTATTGTTACCCTTTTTACCTTTCGTGTAATGCATTAGTGGAAATAGTCACATTGCTTTGTGAGGTGGTAGTCCACCAAATAGACGAGTTATGTTATCCCATCACTTACGAAATGGAATGTAAAAGGGAATATATATTATATAATGATTATATAATTATAGTTATGTTATGAATATAATATATAAAAACTTTATATTCATAATCATAATATAAACACTCTAACCAAAGAATTATATATTCAATGTTAATTTTATTTTAATAGCATAGAGATAATAGATTACATCCCCAAAGATATATCAATTTAAAAGTATTGAAGAACTATATTCATATTTTGATTCATAATTACATTATAAATTAAACATCCAATATAAAAAAATATTCAACTTTAATAGAAACTTATTCAAATATTTCATCTTCATAATATAGTGCTTGAAAACAAATGAAAGAGTGAGCTCAAATTCTCAGAAAGGGTTACATGAATACATTATATGTGAAATAGAAACAATAATTGATAATAATAATAAAAAGATAAATGAATGAAATAATTGTCCCATTAATAAAGTAAGAATGAAATTGAATAAATATACTTTTTAATATTCAAAATAGCATGGGAAGTAATAACTGAATATTGAACAAAGACAATTTTTAATTTGGACATCATGTATCATGAACATGAACCATTATACTGTCAAGATGGTTTAAGTATGTGGGTAGAAACATATGTGATTTTACTTCGAAACAAACATGAAGGGTTTTCCAATTATTTTTTTGTATCATTATTCTTACTGATGTGTGTAGGGGATGTCAATAGTTAGGCCCCACCTATTAATGCATGTCAAAATCATTCTCCAGACAAAAATTTGAATTCATCAACCACATGACTTATCAACATATCTGCATTGAGTTGAAAATAAGGATTTATAAATATTTAACCAGTAAAAATAACATTAAAAATAAACACCATCTATAATAATGGTATACACATTGGACAATAAAAATATCCATGATACAATAAATATAGATATTTAATGAAATATTTACTTAATTATGATCACAAATAAAAAAGAATTATGCACCACACACAATGTATTAGTGGTCAATAAAGCATACCTAAATGGATTATCATAATTATGTCCATGAAATAATGGATTTGAATGATAATTAGATATTAGTAAGGTAACATATCCTAAGATCACAATAAGTAGGGTCAAAATGAAGTGAAAACTTGTAAAAAGAGTTTTTAAGATACATTCATAATGATCCACTTTAGTGATGTTTAAGGAAAATATTAAGGATTCTATAAATTGGAAAAGAAATAATTGATTTTATAAAAATGAAAATGAAACAAGATAGGTTTTCATGTTAAAATTTGTCATTTTATAAAAATAATGGTTGATTGAAACAGATCAATTATGGTACTTTAATATGTGTACGAAATCATTGGTGTTACCTTTAATCAGTCTTTCTTATTGGGGTAAATTAAGTTTGAAAACTTATAATTCATATATTTTAGGATCATAGAAAGAATAATTAAGTTAGTTAAATATATATGGATCATACACAAAGAATTTAAGAGGAGTTTTTAAGATGAATTAAGTATTAAATTGGGGTAAAAAGAGAGAAAAAGTAACAAGAAATAAAAATAGAGGTTCATGGTGAATACCTTACCTTATATATGAAAGTATTCTTTACAAGAACTTGTTATCCTAGATACTAAAATTAGATCAATTAATAATTTAATTCAAAAACACTTCAGAAAATTGTTTAATATAATTTTATTAAGTTCATTAAGGGCCTTTTTTGACAAGAGATATGGTTCAGTTTTATTGTTTAGGAGTGTTATTTTCCTTGGGATTCGTTATAGGTCCACTTGTATACATGTAAGAAAGATCATTTAAAATGGAAATAATTCTCCATAACTGAAATTATAAGTTATTAATGAACATAATTTAGATTAAATGGTTTGTATATGTTATATTTTTATATAGGGTGTGGATAAAACATTAGATAAGATGATTGGGATAATGGTTTAGATTATTTTGGTATTTTTTCAATAATCATGAACAAGTTTTGTTTTATGATTTAATATTATATATGTAATTTGATACATAACATTATATATGTTTTAATACATGTATTATATTTAGTTTAACCATAAAAATGTTTTTAAGACCATCCTTGAAAGCATAATTCACAAATAAAAACTCAGCGTCCATGAAGGAAGAAAATTGATACCATACAAATGATATTTTTATTTATAGAAAAATAATGGGGATGAGAAATAAATTTATTATTTATATCCAATTAATATAATAAAATTCCATTATATATATGATATTGGGTTTTTCATGCATGTTTTGATAGAGGGGGTATGGGAAATAAAACAAAATAATCAGTAAATATATTAAAAGATCAAAAGAGGATTTTACCTATTGAATCCCCCTCCTTGACAACCTACATAAATAACTTTCAAATAGTTTTTTGTGTGAGACCAAAAAGACAAGAAAATGGGGGAGTGGTTTTGGAGAGGGGTCGGTAGAAATTGGACAAGATTCAAGGATTTTCAGGTGAGAGGAGAAGAGGTCCGGGGGTGGTATTTATAGTTGAGAAGAAGGGTGGTTTTTTGTTGTTTTACTCATTTGTTAGTTACATTGGCTCAATTATAGAAATATCCATGGTTATTATGGATAAACACACAAAATAGATTATGTGAGTTTGAGATAATGGAAGTTTACATCATCCAAGACCCAAGTATGACCCAAAAAATCTTTTAATTACTTGTAATGTCGAATACCGTAAATTACCATCTTTCACTACTCATAAAAAATTTAACTATTTAATAAAATACATGAAAATCCACCTGATCCATTTATTGACATAAAAAAATCAAAAATAAACTCCAATTTATGAAAATAATTTTCAGAATATGGAAATTAAAATTTTAATTCAAAAGAATCATTCATTTAAAATATATATATATATTAAAACTCTAAATGATTTTATAACACGTTAAAAAATTAATTAAGAACTCATAATTTTAAATTATAATCACAAGACAAAAAATAATTTATTGATATATTTTAATAAAATAAATTTTCATTTAAATTATTATAATAAATATATAATTATAAATAAAATTTTATGTTTTATAGAAATATTGGAAAATAATTTATCATTTTAAAACATTGAATTACTTATATTATGATATAATTGTAACATATTTTTATTTATAATATTCCAAAATTTTATATATACTTTCATAGGTGAGGTTACTATTTTACTAGCTATATTACTATTATTGTGGGTCATGTTACTGTTATAATGTTAATGTGAAAATTTATTTGTATATCATGGTTCATTTATGCCATGTAAAATTTCTAATAAAAATATATTTTTTTTAAAGGCCCATACCATATAATCTTGTCATGTTATACATACCCAATAGTCAAATTTGGTAATAGAAATATTAATTGTAGTGTTTCTGCAAAAGGTAGTCCATAGTGCACCTCGATGATGATTTTAAACCCATTTATTGTATGTGTGTGTGGTTTTAGTTAGAACAAATCACATAAAAAACTCAGTTTATAGAATATACATAGGTTTTTATTTTATCATGTTACAATAATAAATGATGGAAGTGAAGAATTAAATTCAATAAAAATAGTCACTGAAAATGTGACATCTTTTTTGGTATCCTCCTTAGGTTTCAAACACTGTCCATCCTATGATAAATTTTATCAAAAAAAAAATAGGATTCTAGTGTGAGGGGACTAAATTTTAGATGTGATTTTGTCTTAGCATAGCCAAACCCAAGAGTAATGAAGGTGTGAATAGGGGATTATTATTTGTGGCCTTTTATAAGTTGGTTGATTAGAACACTTGTAATTTCTATGAATGAGTGATACCCACCCACATTTATGTAATGTCAATAGGCCCCAATAATGTTCCAGTATTGATCCACGAAGGGTAATGGTAGAAATATAGTAATAAAATGGATTTTTGACAAGTTTTATGTCATTTTAATAGCTTATAATTTTATTTTAAGAAATATTAAAACTCATTTTTAGCTTAATCATGTAATAATTATTACCTATTTTCACAAATAATTATTTTCAAAAATTTAGTTGAACTTACATGATTATATAAATTACTCTTGTTCAAAATATGAAATAAATTTATCAAAATTATACTCACTGAAGTGTAAGAATTTAATTTAAAATTAATCATGTGGTCACTATGAAAAAGTGGGTTTTTAATATGAGTATATGTTTAGAAATATTTGACTATATAATAACTATATTACTAATATAATTTATTTAATGAAACTATATTAATATTTACTAGTATAATATATTTATATATCATTTATTATATTCCCCATTACATATTATTCATATTTTTTAAAATATAGAAGCATAATACATTTTATTGATGTTTTTAGAAAAACATGTTTTTCAAACTCTAAAAAATACTATAAAAATGAATAAAAATTTTATTCAAAGTAACTAAATGCATTAATTAAAAATAAATAATACATTTTTTACTTAAAGACATATTTTTAATTTTTTATTATTAATTTACTCAAAATTAAAGTCTTTCTAAAAAATTTGGTACTTTTCACTATTCACTAAAAAATCAATATTTTCATAAATGTATCAAAATTTCATCAAAATAAATTTTTGGAATCCAATTCCAAAAATAGAATTAATTTTATCAAAAACATTTCCTAAATGGTCCATAAATTTCTATATGATGTTTTTTCATAAAAAATAAATAAAAACTTTTTATATTAAAACATATTTTGATGAAAAAAGCACATTACTAAAAATTTATTGAGAATATAATATTTATTTAAAAATATTTTATATTCAGCCATCAATATATATATTTATGAGTTAAGAAAAATTATTCCCTCCAATTTAATGGAAATTTTGTCACACTAATATATATCATTGGTCTTTTATGTTCGGTGTCTCATGTTGATTATTCTATCAAACATAAAAAACTTGTCTTTCATGTATGGAATGTTAAACTAATAGTTTCCTGTAACACCAGTTGAAAATAGTTTTTCTTATAATTTAAGGTAAACTCATTGTTGTGATTACTTTATAGTGTTATGTATAATTTTATTCTTTTAAAATATTGGGGTGTTATATTAAATGTCTACTTATGTTTTCTATTTTTAAATAATGTAAAAAATTGTCCATATATATAGAAATAATATATTTAATTCCATATAAATCAATATTTTATTTCCCTATGTAAGATTAATATTATTCATATAAACTACTTTTTGAAAAAAAACTCATTCATTGTATTTTTCATAAATTTTCAAAAATAATCTAATTATAGAAATTTACATTAGAATAATTGATCACATATTTTTGATATTTAGGGTAATATTTTAAAATATGTTGAATTTTTTTTAATTTTGGATAGTAACAATTGTAAAAATATTTCCATCATCATAAATGGGGATAAAATGATTACTATAGTTAAATCATTGTGATAAGGACATAAAATAACATATTAATTCTCATTGTATTATGGTATCAAAACCATTATAACATTATAATAAAAAATTATATTTTATGCAACTTGATTCTATGAGACTGTAACATATAATAATTAATAGTTATTTATAATTATGGTCATTAAACTGAGATAAAATATAAAATTTTACCCCATATCCCCTCTTCACCACACCCCTTGGCACACATAACTCAATCATGAACATCCCAAATACCATCCCAAATTAAGCCCACATATTCTAGACTTTCTTGTCTAACCAAAATGTCACATCATCAATTCATATTGTGAAATCGAAATGATGATATGAAATGAAAATATATGTGTAAATAATAATATTTTCCCCATTATATTCAGCATAAACCTCCTCAAAGTAAAAAATCACCTTATTAACAAAACTTAATCATTTAGTAATATAGACCTAGGTTTTTAATTGTAATACATTGAAATATTTCTATATTTATTTCTATATCCGGTTATTGTGATGGCCTGTGTGTAACATCTGAGGTAAATAAAGAATATAAAATTTTTATATTTATTAATATTTGTGAATAAAATATTAATATTACTTTAAAGGGAATTCTATGTTCAATGGCGTACCCAAAACACGACAATGAGTTTCTTTGAAATCTTACATTGCACACTATTAATATAATAATATTATTTTAAATGGTAGTTAACGCCTCACCATTGTAATGACAGTAATGAACATAACTAACTACTAAATGATTATATATGCTTGTCAAATATTTTTAATTTTATCCAAAGAAAAGTTAGAGTCTAAAAATTCATATGAATCCAATTTTAAGCATAAATCCTCTAATATTCTTTAAAATGTCGATTAACCAACTTTTGATGGTGAACCCTTTTTAAATATACTTTTTAAAATATTATATGTTATATTTGACAAAATAAAGTCCTTCTTTAGAATTTGGACACCAAAATTTACTTTGTGTAAATTTTTTTTATTTTTCTGATAAAGATCATTTTTAGTGAATATGTTATATTTAATTCAAAACCTCCTTTTAATCTAATTTATTTATATGGATAGATTATCTATTTAATTGGATTTAAAATATAGTTAAAATATATTTTTACCACTTAATCCAGTGGTTGTCATTGAAATTAATTTCACTTTGAAATTGGACATAAACAAGTGCCAATCTTTTGATATATATTTTTTTCTTAAAAACATGTTATTTGATTTGACAGCGGAAATTAATTATAAAAATAATTAATGGAACTTTTTTGTTTTTAATTTGGTAAAATGGAAAACATTTTTGGATTTGGAATATCAAATATATCTTAGGGTGAATTTTTGTTATTTTTCGAAAAAACATCAATTTTTGATGAATTGTAAAACAACTAAGTGGTAGTTAAAAAATGATTTTTCATTTAAATGAAATTTTACTACCTCTGTGATTTGAATTTCAAAAATCCAACATACATGGTTGTAATTATGATGTAAATTGTGGTTCAATTGGATTAAAATAATTTTTGGTGAATAGTAACTTTTAAGTTTTATAAATCACGATTAAAGATAATTAGTGTAATTTAAGGTAAATATAATGATATAATAATGTTAAATTACCTTTACCCGTGTCCTATAATTATTGGATGAGTCATGGAAGACCCAGAAAATCCATGGGTCAACATGGGGACCCCATGGAGCCACTTCTGTAAGAAAATGTCATTAATAACTTTTTATTTAAACTAAAAATAAAAGTGTCACAAACATGTATTGTTTAACTAAATGAATTTTCACATGGGGTTATACAAGTCATATTTTTTACTATAAATATTAATTAGAAAGATACAAATATTTTATACATCATGATTTTTTTTATAATTTTTAGACATTAAATAAATAAATTTATTTATGACACCATGATGATGCAGTGATTACCTCATTAATTAACGATTTAAATAAAATGAAAAGATAATGTAAAAGATAAGATATAAAATTTTCAAAAACCTATTGGGTGGGTGGATTTCGAACCCTTATCACCTTATCCTCAAAATACATCTTTGTAGGACCGTTAATATCTAAAAATCATTTTATAATAAAGTAACTTTTCAAGACGTTCCAAGAGTGCCCTTCCTCCCTCTCATAAAAGGCCACCACCTCTAACCCCTTTCCCACACCTCTAAAGCCTTTGGATCGACCACAATCTGATAATTTTATCTCTCCACATCCCTATCTTCATCTTAGTATCCTTACCCTAGGCATAAATCTGTTCAATAAAACCTTTTGGTTCAAACCAAAGAGAGTTACCCGATTTAAAGGTAATGTCTTTTATTATGTTCTTTTGTTTTATTTTTCTTATCCAACTACATAAACTCTTTTTATTACTTTATTTTGTAACAAAACTAGTATCTTAAATATACTAGTATGTTTTTATGAGAATAATTCTAGGTACACTTACACACACCTCCGTCTAATGGTTAAAGAACATACAGTTTCCGTGGATGGAGAATTACTGCCTCGTGAAACGATGATTGTTCTATCTTCTCCTACCACCTATCATGGTGTCCATTTTGATATAACTATATTTATTTTTGATATATATTATATTTATTTCCCCAATATTCTTCGGTATTTTACATTTAAAATATACCTTTATGCTTTGCATATTGTGCAAATGCAATAATTTCATTTGTGGAAGTGTGGACTACCACCCCCTCATGTGATGTGACTCGTTCATGCAATACATGGAATGTATAAAGAATGAAATTAATGAACTTATGAGACCTATATAATATATATATATATATTATACAGGAATTATTATATATATATATATCTCATTTATTTTTAATTCCCTTAATGCGACAAAGAAATGAAAGTAGCGTTCATGCATACGTACGGCCTACCGTCTCCATGAACAGTGCATTTAATTTTTATCTCGAAATGATATATAATAGTATAAAAGGAATATATACAGGATATATATGATATTAAAATCATTAGTTCCATTCTTGAGATGATGTTCTTATAACTAAATGGGCAATTCTTTTCAAACAAGTTTATTTTTGACTCATATATCGAACATCGACAAAAACGTCTGATATGAACTCACATAATTAACTAATTATTATAACATTATAATATGTGATTTGAATTGAATAATAAACCTTAAATTATGTACTTTAATAAATTATTATTTTACCAATGTTTATTATTCAGTAATATAAAGAAACAATCAAGACAAGTCGGACTTCAGGTAAGGGATCTGACGTCTATCTTTCTTTTCAAGTACTCTCTTTTATGTAATTTATTTTATTCTCCATGTTATTATGTTGGAGGATGTTATTTTATTTTCACCAAAATGTAATTTTTATTTTAATATTATGAGATACCCCCTCTTACTCTCAAAAATTCATTTTAATAATTTTTAAGGGGCGTCGTTAGGCTGCCGAATTTTTGTAAGGGATTTTCTTATCTCACTTTGTATTCTGTGAGATTTCTATTATTCGCCACTTATTTATTATATGTGGTTTTTTGTTTACTTTCATTTGATATATATTATCATTATTCTATTTATATTCATGGTATCATTTTATTCAGTTTTTTTGTATTATCTTTTGGTAATACGACTCGATTGATCACGATGAGGTATGGCGTTTTTATCTCACTTTTTGATCCCGTGAGATTCATTCTAAAATTTCAACTATTTCCTTTTGTGTGGTGTATGTAATTACCATGATTTTATTATTTGTCTAATATAATTTAATTTATGGGTAATTACATCTTCATTTTATGACCATTATTTCATGGTGTGTACGTTTCGAAAGTTTCGCAAATCGGAAGAGAACTTTTCACCCTTCTGTTTTTAAAATACATATTTTATTATGTATTTTAATTTACATCTTATTATTTTGGGATATGTTTTTACATAAACTTATTTATGTAAATTTTATGTCCAAGTGATGATATACAATTTTCTATCTCATAAACTCATTTTTGGAATTTCATGTGACGTTGTTAGGCTGTCGAATTCTTGCAAGGTAACTTCTTAACTCAATTTCAATCCTTCAGGTTAAACTTGTACTCCTTGAATATGTTATTCTATGAATATGTGTGAATTAATCTGATTTTTTTACACATAATATCCATATATATTGGGTGTATTTATATTTTTCACACATAAATTATGTAATTTATTTATCCTTAATCTAAGGATACCTTATTTATAAGGGACATACTCTCAATCTCCTTTCATTGAGGCATATTTGGTTTTATACACAACTTTATTTTATACGGTGTATAAACCCCCTTTACTTTTACTTTTATTCAAATGGAATATTTTTGTACGAAGCATTTTACTAAACCACAAAAAGGAATGTTTTGTCTTACGTATGCAGTGACAACGACTTCTCCACCGTCATGACCATTATTTGAGTTTCGACTTCCTCTAAAAGCCATAACTTTTTTTAAAATGAAAAATATGTACCATGTTTTACATTTATTTTATTTTTGTATTGAAAATCGTTTTGATAATTTTTTGATTATATCAATGTGTTTTTGATATCTTGTGATTGAAATGTGGAAATGTTATGTTTTCTTTTATGCATGTTTTATGTGATTCGATTATGTTATGGTTCTTGAGCATTTTTTATGAAGAGAGGTGGTTTCGTGATAAAATATGGGTGGTTGAGCTCGTGATATCTCTCCAATGCATTGGGTAATGCGAAGGATTTAAACACTAAGGTTTCTCCAAAGAGATTTAGGGAATATACTATGGTGGGTATTCCAAACGTAACCATGAGGGTTACTCCATACGTAAGAATGATAGGAATGCCTCAAGTTACCTTTACATCTTATTATTTCTATGAGTTATTCATAAATCGTATGATTTCATGAGGTATGTTAAAGTTCTTATGTTTTAAGAGTAAAGTATGATTTCATTGATTCTTATGTATACATGGACTAATGTTTTCTTTCCATATTTTTATATCCATTACTGAGCTTTTTATGCGCACCCCAAGTTTTTGAAATATTTTCCACTAGACTTAAAGGTTAATATGGTCAAGGATGGGATCAAAGAAATACATGCTATATAAATCATGGAACTAGACATGCTTATTTTTAAGAGTTCTTATTTTATGAAAAAAAATGGAAACTGAGTTGAAGTGCCTACTTTTTAATCTTGTGAGATGTAATTGTTATTTCCTAATTCTCTAAAACTCTAAATTGGAAAGGATCCTGAATGTGAATTATTAATTTAATTCAAGATTATGTAATGTTTTAAGTTTGGGTCCTTATATTTGGTATCAAAGGCCGGTTTAGATAAAATCATAGGTTATAGTGTAATTTATGAATAAGTGACAAGTTTTTGATAACCACAATGGTTAGTATATTGGATGGAGTCATTTTTTTAGAATGTTGGAATGAATTTGAAATAACTTAGATAAGTATATCTTAGTGTTTATCTGCCTCATTATTATACAATGATTCTAATGTTATACTCCCACTGACCTTTTTTGTTTTAGTAAATGGCTGGATCTAGCTTGCACCAAAGTGACAGTGGATGTGAAGAAAACTATGATGGTTTTCTGAAAGAATAACTGAATGATATGGGAGCTGCAATGAGAACTCATGTGGTTATTCTCAACCAAATATAAAGTGTCATGATTAACCACATGAACCTTGGTGAGTTCTCTAATTCATCATGTACGAGATAACCAACTTGATGTGGATGTTCAGGTAATAATAATAAAGGTAACGATTGGGGTTTATATGATCATTACTTTTGAGGTAATTATGTGTTACTATATGTTATGATGTAAAATGAAAGGCATGAGATAAAATTGAGGTTAAATTATGTTATGGTTATTTTTGATGATTTTATCTCTTTTTGGGGGATGTTTTAAGAATTATATATTTTTGGAAAAAGGACATCATGTAGACTGTGTGACTACCCGTCGCGTCAGACAAGGCTGTGGGAATCGAACCCACAACCAAAGTGCGACTGGTATTTAACACCTACCACTGGAGTACGTGAATTCATTGGTTATTATGACAAATTCATTTTAGTTATATGATCTTTTGAATTAGGAATAAGTTGATTTTGGGTTATCTATGGATATGATTAGCCTATCGTGGAGGTTATATTATTAGGTTAGTTACTTTTCAATATGAGACTTTAAGAGTAACTGATGTTATTTGGAGATAAATGTTAAGATTTATCTTGGAAGACTATGTGAATAAATCCTTCAGAGATTTGGGTTTAATTCATAGTTTGGATTACTTTGAAGAATTTTATGGATAACTATTTAGTAAATGATCTTTGATGAACTTTGGGTTTTGTTGGACAAATTTTAGAGATTAAGAGTAGTATTTATTTTCATATAGGATTATCCTTTTTGGGTATTATCTGATGTTTTACTAACAATTTTTTGGTTTTGGTTAAGGTTTAAAGACATGGGAAATATATAGTTCATCTTTTTTGGGTTAGGTGATTCTCTGGAAGTTGATTATAGCGCTCTTAATATGAACAAGTCATCCTGAAATACTCTTCGTTTGGAGAAAATATGAGTTTGTGTTAGAAATGTAGTAAAAATGAAATTATACATGACAAGTGAGTATGTTTCCTTATTATTTATTTAATCTCATAAATAAATTCCTCTTTGAAAAGTAACTTAAAACAAAAATGTTGTATGTTAACTTTTTATACTGGGGAATCACATACTGTTTAACCCATCATAAGATTGCTATTTTCTTGGGGTTAAATTTCTCCTAATCATATTTTCTATCACTCTCCATCATAACATGACCCTTTGTTTTCTCCACCATATACATTTTTTTATGGAATCCTAGTAGGGGTTAACTCGGGTGACCTTTTATAAGGCCCCAGCCTTAAACCTTACTTAATCTTGAGTTATTACAAGATTACACATTGAGGATCTTTTCAAGATTAGATTTTTAGAGAATTACAACATGATACTTGCATTACATTCCACATTTAAACAAAGTGGTTACATAAAATACAGTATTCCTTCTTCCTATCAATGGAAACATATTGAAAATAAAAACATGGATTCATTCTCGAAACATCCTTGACACTATCATTACATCATGTACCTTTCCCTTGACCTGTGAAAAATATTTCAAAAACTTGGGATGAGCATAAAAAGATCATTAAGGGTTATAAAAAATATGGAAAGGAAACATGAGTTCATATATACATAACAATGAAATCATACTTTACCCATAAAACATAGGCACTTTAACACACCTCATCAAACCATGAATAAATCATATAAATCATATGACATAAAGGTAACTTGAGGCATTCATAACATGCTTACGTAGGGAGTAACCCTCTTGGTTACATTTGGAATACCCATCATAGTATATTCCCTAAATCTCTTCAGAGAAACCTTAACGTTTCCCTCCTTCGTGTTACCCAATGCATTGGAGAGCTATGTCGGGCTCACCCGCCCTTAGTTTATCACGGAACCACCCATTTCCATAACAATGCCCAATAACCATAACATAATCATATCACATAAAACATGCATAAAGGAAACATAACATTTCCACATTTCAATCAGAATATAACATTTTAGGACATTGAAATAATGAATCCATTCAAAAAGAAACCATTTCCAAAACTATTTAAAACATTTAATAAAGTGATTTTTGAATCAAAGTGTACCATACCACCTTGAAGCTTTAAAAAATTAAACCATTAATATCCATATAAATAAATCCTTAAAACCATTTTGGAAACATGGATATTAATAAGAACAAATCATTAAAACATTTAAAGCGATATTTTGGTTAAAGGGGTTTTATCAAAATTAGAGACACTTGAATACAATAATTCAGGAATAACATTTATTCAGAACATTATAATATCATGAGAATAAATGGATTCATGATATAATATTCCAAAGGACAGTATATACACCACATAATATTGAATTGGTGCATAACAACAAAGAAGCCTCAATAGAAACGTCAAATGTGATGAATTCCCTTATAAAGAAGGTATCCTTAAATTAAGGATAATTCAATCTCACAATTATGTGTGAAAAATATAAATACACCCAATATAAGTGGATATTAAGTATAAAACAATAAAAGTTCATTCACACATATTCAAAGGATGACATATTCAATAACTACATGTTGAACCCAAAGAAATCGAAATTGGGTTAAAAAGTTCCCTTGGTAGAATTCGACAGCCTAACGGCATCACTTCAAAATTCAGAAAATGAGTTGATGAGAGATAAAAAGGGCATCTCATCACTTGCACGTAAAATTTACATCAATAAGGATATAAAATAACATATCCCAACATAATAGTATGTGAATTAAAAGACATAACAAAATAAGTCTTTTGAAAAGAGGAGGGTGAAAGGTTCCCTTACCGAGTTGGGTAACTTTCGAAACGTACACCCCATGGAATAAGGGTCATACAATGAAGATGAGAATACCCATAAATGAAATTATACTACAAAAGGTGTATAATAATGGGCAGTACATACACCACTCAAAGGAAATTGTGGAAAATGTAGCATAAATCTCACGGGAATAAAAGTGAGATGAAAACCCCTTACGAAAACTCGGCAGCCTAACGGTGCCACTTAAAACTTCCAAAATGGATTGATGAGAGGAAATAGGGTCTCTCATCATATTAACATAAAACATAAAGTCATAGTAATATAAAAGAACATCCCAATCATAAGAAACGTGAGATTAAAAGGAATGACATAAAAGGGTGTACTTAAAAAGAAAGAGAGGGGTAGGATCCCTTACCTCAAGTCCAACTTGTCTTGTTCGTTTCTTTATATTCCTGAATAATAAACTTTGGTCAATTAATAATTGCCTAAGTACCTCCTTTAGAGATTATTATTTAGTTCATATCACATATTATAATGTTATAATAATTGTTTAATAATGTTAGTTCATATCAGACGTTTTTGCCGATGTTTGGTACAGGAGTCAAAACTAAACTTGTTTGAAAAAAGATTGCCCATGTAGTTATAAGTAAATAATTTCCAGAATAGTATTAATTATTAAAATATCATATATATCCAGTAAATATTCATTTAATACTATTCCATATCATTTGGAGATAAAAAAATGAAAAGCACCATTCATGGAGACGGTAGGCCGTACGTACGCATGAACGCTACTTTCATTTTTTGTCATATTAATGGAATTAAAACAAAATGTGAGAGATATATATATGTTATAATTAAAGAATGATATCCATAATTTTTATGTAATATATTACATATATATCCATTATATATATGTACTTATAGTATTATATAACATTTTGAGATAAGAAATGAAATGTACCGTTCATGGAGACGGTAAGCCGTACGTACGCCTGAACGCTACTTACATTTCTATTTCATATTTAATGGAATTAAAACATAATGATACATAATAGTATTTTAATTACAGTATGGTATCATATATAATATCATTAAATATATCCTTTATATGTACTACATATGGTATTAACGAATCAAATCACTTTGAGGGGGCGGTAGTCCGCACTTCCTTAAATGAAGATATCACGTTTACCCATAATGGAAACCATAAAGGTATTCCCAAAATGAAAAAATACAGAAGCTTAAGAAATCATAAACATATTATATATCATATATAAATATAGTGTCATCTTACTGGCCACCTTTGAAGGTGTTAAAAGAATGTTGAACAACCATCGTTTCGGGAGGCCGAAATTCGCTATCCACGGAAACAATATGTTCTTTAACCATTAGATGTAGGTGTGTGAAAGTGTAGCTCGAATCCTTCTTATAAAAACATACTAGTATATTTATGATACTAGATTTGTTACAGAAGAAATGAATAAAAAGAGTTTAGGGGGTTGGAGAAGCAAAATAAAACAAAAGGACTCAAAAGAAGACATTACCTTAAAATCGGGTAACTCCCCTTAGTTTGTGCTCAAAGGAATCATTGGGAAGACTTCTGCCCAAAGTGAGGATTCAAGGAGTAATAGAGGGATGTGGAGAGCCCAAATGGGCAGTGTTTGGCCGAGCCAAAGGCTTTGGTAGTGTGGGTAAGGAGGTAGAGGTGGGGGCCTTTTATAAGAGGAGAGGAGGGGCACTCTTGGATGGTAAAGAAAAGTCACTTTATTTTAAAATGGTATTAGGATTTAGAGGTCCCAAAATGATGTGTTTCTAGGATAAGGTGACAAGGGTTCGAAATCCACGCACCCAATATGTTTTTGACATGTGTAGGTCTTAGATATTACATTATATTTCCATTTTATTTAAATCGTTAAATAATGAGGTCATCACTGCATCATCATGATGTCATAAATAATTTAATTTATTTAATGTCTAAAAATTATAAAAAAAATTACTATGATGTAGGAAATATTTTTATCTTTCCAATTAATATTTATAGTCAAAAATCGGATTTTTATTACCCCATGTAAAAATTATTTTAGTAAAACATTTCATGTTTGTCTCATTTTTACTTTAACTTTAAATAAAAAGATATTAATGTCATTTTCCAACCAAAGTGGCTTCATGGGGTCCCCAAGTTGACCCATGGGTTTTCTTGGTCGTCCCTAACACATAATATGAGGTTAGGACATGTGTCAAGTTCATTTCATATTATTAAAACATTATTTTTACCTTAAACTACACTAATTACCTATAATCGCGATTAAAAACTTAATAAGTTACTATTCACCAAAAAAATTATTTTTATCCCATTTAACCACAATTTACTTCTTAATGACAACCATGTATGTCAGATTTTTGAAATTCAAAACACAAAGATTGAAAAATTTCATTTAAACGGAAAATCAGTTTTTATAAGTACCACTTAGTGGTTTCACTATTCATCAAAAATTGAAGTTTTTCAGAAAAATCCCAAAAATTCACCCTAAGCTATATTTGATATTCCGAATTCAAAAATGAATTCCAATTTACAAAATTCAAAACATATAAGTCACATTAATTAATTTAATAATTAATTCCCGTTGTCAGAGCAAATAGCTTGTTTTTATGAAACAATAAGTATCAAAAGATTGACACTAGTTTAAGTCTGATTTCAAAGTGAAATTAATTCCAACGACCACTATTGGATTAAATGGTAAAAATATATTCTAATTTCACTTTAAAACCAATTCAAAATATCATCTAATCATATAAATAAATTAGATTAAAAATAGGTTTTGAATTAAAATACAACATTTTACACTATTCATTAAAAAATTGAACTTTATCGGAAACATACCAAAAATTTACACAAAGTAAATTTTGATGTCCCAATTCAAAAGAAGAGTTTTATTTGGTCCAAAAGGATTTATAAGAGTGAACAAAACTATATTTAATTATGGTTCACCATCAAAAGGTGATAAGTGACCCTTTAGTGAAAACCAGGGCATATACGCCTAAAATTGAATTCTTTCTGTATTTTAAGCCTTTATCTTTTATTGGATAAATGTAGAAACATTTAAAAAACATATATAATCATATTTTAGTTATTTATATCCATTCCCGCCAATACAACGGCTACATGTTAACAACCATTTAAAATAATATTATTTTATTATTAGAGTGCAACGTAAGATTCCCAAGAAACTCGTTGTTGCATGTTGGGTACGCCATCGAGCATAGCGTCCCCTTTAAAGTCATATTAATACTTTATTCACAAATATGGATAAATATGAAAATGTCATATTCTTTATTTACCTGGGGTGTTAAACCTTTATACTTTTCTTTCATTCTTTTAAAGTGACAGTTTAATTGACTCCTTTTCTGATGTGGGTATTTCAATGAAATTACTAAGCCCAATTTTAAAATTGCGAGGACAGAATTCCCCAATGTGGGGAAGGATGTAACATACCAGGTAAATAAATAATATAAAATTTTCATATTTAATAATATTTTTGAATAAAATATTAATATTACATTAAAGGGAATGCTATGTTCAATGGCGTACCCAATATGCAATAATGAGTTTCCATGAAATCTTACATTACACACTAATAATAAAATATTATTATTTTATATGGTAGTTAATGCATAGAAAATGTAATGGCAGGAATGAAAAAAAATAACTACCAAATAATTTTACATTCTTGTCAAATTGTTTTACATTTATCCAAATAAATTTAGAGGCTTAAAATGCAAATGAATCTAATTTTAAGCATAAATCATCTAATATTCTTTAAAAGGTTGATTAACTACCTTTTGATGGTAAAACCTTCTTAAATATACTTTTGAAAATTTTATATGTTATACTTGGAAAAATAAAATCCTTATTTAGAATCTGGACATCAAAATTTACTTTGTGTAAAATTTTGTTATTTTTTCGATAAAGATCATTTTTAGTGAAAATGCTTAATTTTAATTCAAAACCTCATTTTAATATAATTTATTTATATGGATATATTATATATTTAATGGGTCTAAACTGTATTTAAAATATATTTTTACCATTTAATCCATTGGTGGTCAATGGGATTAATTTCACTTTGAAATTGCACATAAATAAGTGTCAATCTTTTGATAGATATTGTTTCTTAAAAACTTGTTATTATTTTTGACAGCGGGAATTAATGTTAAAAATAATTAATGAAACTTTTATGTTTTTAATTTGTTAAAATGGACATCATTTTTTAATTTGGAATATCAAATATAACATAGGGTGAATGTTTTTTATTTTTCTGAAAAACATCAATTTTTGATGAATAGTGAAACCACTAAGTGGTAGTTAAAAGAACTTATTTTTCATTTAAATGAAATTTTACCACCTTTGTGATTTTAATTACAAAAATACAACATAAATGGTTGTCATTAGGATGTAAAATTTTGTTCAATGGGATTAAAATAATTTTTTTGGTGAATAGTAACTTTTAGGTTTTATTAATCACGATTAAAGGTAATTAGTGTAATGTAAGGTAAATATAATGATATAATAATATGAAATTAACTTTAAACTTGTCCAAAATTTATTGGATGAGTCATGTCCGACCATGAAAATCCATGGGTCATCTTGGGGACCCCATAGAGCCACTTGGGTAAGAAAATGACATTAATAACTTAATATTTAAAGTAAAGATAAAAGTGTCACAAACATGTATTGTTTTACTAAAACAATTTTTACATGGGGTTATACAAGTCATATATTTTACTATAACCATTAATTATAATAATAAAATTATTTCCCAAATCATGAGTTTTTTTATATTTTTTATACATTAAATAAATAAATTCATTTATGAAACCATGATGATGTAGTGATTACCTCAATAATGAACGATTTAAATAAAATGAACAGATAAGGTAAAATCTAAGACATAAGCTTGTCAGAAACCTATTAGACGGGTGTATTTATTACCCTTATCACCTTATCCTCGAAATATATCTTTGTGGGACATTTAATATCCGAAAATCAATTTATAATAATGTAATGTTTCAAGACTTTCCTAGAGTGCCCCTCCTCCCTCTTATAAAAGGCCCCCTCCTCTACCCCCTTACCCACACATCTCAAGACTTTGGATCGACAAAACTCTGCTCATTATATCTCTCCACAACCTTATATTCATCCTAGAAGACTTACCATAGGAATAATGCTCTTCAAGAAACCCTTTTGGTTCACACCAAAGGGTGTTACCCGATTTCGAGGTAATGTGTTTTCTTATGTTCTTTTTTTTATTTTGCTTATCCAACACCTTAAACTTTTTATATTCCTATATTTTGTAACAAAACCAGTATGTTAAATATACTAGGATGTTTTTATGTGAATTATTCGAGCTACACTTACACACACCTCCGTCTAATGGTTAAAGCGCATATTGTTTTCGTGGATGGCGAATTACTGCCTCATGAAAGGATGATTGTTCTATCTTCTCCTACCACCTATCATGGTGGCCATTATTATGGAACTATATTTATTTATGATGTATATTATATTTATTTCTTCTCTATGATTCTTAATTTTACATTTTAAACATACCTTTATGATTTGCATGTTGTACAAATGCGATAATTTCATTTGAGGAAGTGTGGACTACCGCCCCCTCAAGTGATGTGACTCGTTCATGCAATACATGGACTGTATAAAGAATGAAATTAATGAACTTGTGAGACCTATATAACATATATATTATAATGTAATTATAACATATATATACATATATATATATATATCATTTAGTTTTAATTCCATGAATGTGACAAAGAAATGAAAGTAGCGTTCATGCATACGTACAGCCTACCGTCTCCATGAATGGTGCATTTCATTTTTACATCCAAATTTTATTTAATAGTATCAAATGAATATATAATGGTTATATATGATATTTAAATTATTAATTTTATTCTTGAGATTATGTACTTATAACAACATTGTAAATTCTTTTCAAACAAGTTTATTTTTGACTCATATACCGAACATCAACAAAAACGTCTGATAAGAAATCACATAATTAAATAATTATTATTACATTATAATATGTGATATTAATTGAATATTAAACTTTAAAGGATGTCCTTATGAAAATATTAATTGACCAATGATTATTATTCAGGAATATTAAGAAACGAACAAGACAAGTCCGACTTGAGGTAAGAGATCTGACCTCTCTCTTTCTTTTCAAGTACTCTATTTTATGTCATTTATTTTATGCTCCATGTTCTTATGTTGGAGTATGTTATTTTATATTCACTATAATGTAATTTTTATTTTCATACGATGAGATACCCCCTCTTACTCTTATCAATTCATTTAAATAAAATTAAGAGGTGTTGTTAGGCTGCAAAATTTTTTGTAAGGGATTTTCTTATCTCACCTTTAATTCTGGAAGATTTCTATTGTTCGCCACTTATTTATTGAATGTGGTGTATTTTGTACATAAATTTGATATATATTATCATGATTCTATTTATATTCATTGTATTATGTGATTCAATTGGTGTATATTATCTTTTGGTCATACGACTCGATTGATCACGACGAGGTAAGAGGTTTTTATCTCACTTTTTGTTCCCATGAGATTCATTCTACATTTTCCACAATTTCCTTCTGTGTGGTGTATGTACTACCCACGATAGTATTATTTGTATAATATAATTTAATTTATGGGTAATTACATCTTCATTGTATGAACCTTCTTTCATGGGGTGTACGTTTCGAAAGTTTCCCAAATCAGAAAGGGAACCATTCACCCTTCTATTTTTAAAAGACTTTTTTTGTTATGTCTTTAAAATTACATCTTATTATGTTGGTATATGTTCTTATGTATCCTTATTGAATTAAATTTTATTTCCATGTGATGAGATACCATTTTCTCTCTCATAAACTCATTTTGTGAATTTTAATGTGACGCTGTTAGACTGTCGAATTCTTGAAAGGGAAATTATTAACTCAATTTCAATCCTTTGGGTTAAACGCGTACTCCTTGAATATGTCATTCTATCAATATATGTGAATTAATATGATTTTTTTACACTTAATATCCACTTATATTGGGTGTATATATATTTTTCACACATAAATTATGTAATTGATTTATCCTTAATCTAAGGATACCATCTTTGTAAGGGACTTTGTCTCAATCTATTTTCATTGTGGCATATTTTTCTTATACATAAATTTATTTTATATGATGAATAAACCCCTTTGACTTTTACTTTTATTCAAAAGGAATCTTTCTGTATGAATCGTTTTACTAAACGAAAAAAAGGAATGTTTTTTCTTACATATGCGGTGACAATGACGTCTCCACCACCATGACCATTATTTGAGTTTCTAGTTCCTCTAAAATACATACCATTTTTTTAAATGAAAAATAAATACCATGTTTTACTTTTCTTTTATTATTATTTTTAAAATGGTTTTGATAATGATCTGATTATATCAATGTGTTTTTGATATCTTGTGACTGAAATGTGGAAATGTTATGTTTCCTTTATGCATGTTTTATGTGATACGATTATGTTATGGTTCTTGGGAATTGTTTATGAAGACGAGTGGTTCCGTGATAAACTAAGTGCGAGTGAGCCCGTAATAGCTCTCATATGTGTTGGGTAACGCAAAAGAGTTAAACACTAAGGTTTCTCCGAAGAGATTTAAGGAATATACTATGGTAGGAATTCCAAACATAACCATGAGGGTTACTCCCTACGTAAGAATGTTATGAATGCCTCAAGTTACCTTTATGTCTTATGATTTATATGATTTATTCATAAATCGTATGATTTCATGAGGTATCTTAAAGTGTTTATGTTTTAAGAGTAATGTATGATTTCATTGATTCTTTGGTATACATGGACTAATGTTTTCTTTCCATATTTGTATATCCCTTACTGAGATTTTTACGATCACCACACGTTTTTGAAATGTTTTTCACAGGACTTAAAGGTGAATAGGGTCAAGGATGGGATCAAGTAATGACATTCTATCTAAAACATGGAACTAGACATGTTTCTTTTTAAGCATTCTTATTTATGAAAAAAATGGAAACTGAGTAGAAGTGCCTACTTTTTAATATTGTGAGATTTAATAGTTATGTCCTAATTCTATAAAACACTAAACCTGAAAATATATTCATGTTAATTATTCATTTAATTCAAGATTATGTAATGTTTTAAGGTCGGGTCCTTATAGTGTGATTCAAAGGCCCAGTGTTCGTAGAATTTATTTAATTAAAATATTAAATATTTTTTTAATTGATCATTTGTGGTTCTTTAGAAAAAAATATAAAACTCTTAAATGAAATCATGGATTAGAAATATGAGGCCATATTTGAGTCTTGAAAATAGTGTTTACCATTTTGGAAACCTAATGTGTGTTATTTTGGTATGTTCAAACCCCTCTCTTGTTAGCCGTACATTGCGGAAATAATTACATATTTACATATTTACATATTTTATTTTGATGAAATGAAATTTTCAATGTGAATATTTCCTTTGGGAGTTCTTCAGGTATAGCCACATTAACCCTAGTAGGATTCTAGTTCTCTTATTTCTTCCTTTGTAAAATCACATCCATCAGTGATGAAACATCAGATCAGAGAAGATCGGGTTGCAGCAAACACAACGACAACCTCTAATCATTAGAGAGTGTGTTTTTTTATTATGAATTACCCAATCTCTTGGTTGGACTGATCAATTTTTTATTTAATTTATTTGTTAAAATTGATTGAAAAAAATACATTCTTGTTTTTAGGTCACTAAAATTTTTGGATTGAGTATTCCCCTATGTATTGGATTTTAAATTGATTTTTTCTATATTTTCAAACCTCGTATCATCATTCTTGGTTGTTGGAAAATAATTATTTGTAAATGATGATTAAAAACATTTTTTGGTCAATTTTACCTTCATCTTCTTCGCGTTTTCACTGGTAGGACCATGTGATCCCATCTTGACATTACCAGGAAGTATTGAGCTTGATTGGACCATTATATCTGCTATAGATAGATACAATATCATTGATCAATGATATGTTAAAATATCTAAGAAATTAGAAAGCCATGATAGATCATTTTTATTATGAAATTGTGAATCCGGGTTGGTGGAAGGAATGATGGCACTTTGAATTTACCGATTGACCCCCAATGAACAAAGATAGCTGACATTCAGAGAGTGAGGGAAGTAATCCTTGATCAAAGGCTAGAAACACATGTTTTAGATGGATATAGGGATGGATTAAAAGGCATTGACTATATTTTAGGCATGGTAATTAGATCTGAGATAACTATGGAAAAAGAAACTATAAGACATTTTCCAAGCCGAACATCTAGAATGTAGATCATTAGCAGTGGTGGAAAGGGTTTTGGAAATATTAAAGTATTTTATAGCATTTAAATACCAATTAATATATTTACCCCTTCCTCTATTGGGAAACCCATGTGATAGACCACATAGATGGGATCCCATGTAGAATTTCATGGACTTGTATACCAATGTGTACCCGAGTACATATACATGTGGTTTAGTACACGAACACGATATCCTGTATGTGGACAAGATAAGTAGGAGACAGCCTAGTCCTGGTGTATATGGACATGTTTTGTAATCAACCTAAATTGATTGTATGGCTTCATGGATTTGGATCCATTTACACCTAGGGAAACATCTAGGAAATGGACTGGGACCACATGTTGTGTGGGTCCCCTAGCACATAGAATACCCCTTGGCCTCATTTGAGGAACCTTTATAGTTCTATATCTTCTTCTTTTTAGTCATAATGTTTTCCTATTGTTAGTCTATACTGAGTTTTTAAAGGAGTCTAACACAATAAAGACATCGGTTGTGGATTTTACGATAGGATATGGAATGTTCTGGTCATGATGTGTACTGAGGAGAAGTTTTATGGTGTAGTGATCTGGCCCGATCATCAATGTATTTATATGTTGTACCCTCCAGAAAGGATGGGCAATGGATTTCCTTGACAACTATCAAGTGATACCCTCTATAATGGATATACAATGGAGTTCCTAGACGATTTTTTAGTGTATCCTTCAGTATGAATGGGAGTAGAGTTCCTTGATTACTATATAGTGTTACCCTCCATCATGTTTGGATATTGGAGTTCTTCTATGACTATTGAGCACTGCCCTCCAGTAGTGCTAGGAGGTGGAGTTCCTTAATGATTTCTGAGTGGTACCCTCAAGCCGGGCTATCAGTGGAGTTCCTTGATAACTATTGATTTGTACCATCCAATAGGGCTAGGTAGTGGAGTTTCACAATTATTTCTGAGTGGTACACTCTATTAGGGTAGTGTAGTTCCTCGGTGACAATCAAGAAGATTCATCTAGCATGTATAGATATTGGAGTTACTCAATGCTTTCTAAGTGGTACACACCATATGTGGCAGTGGAGTTCCTCAATGACTATAAAGTGGTAACCTCTAGTAGTTCTGGGCATCGGAGGTGATTTTTGATTATCAGGTTGCCTATCCATAAGAGTTATATAGTGGATTCCAGGATTATTATTATATTGGGATACCCCATAGATATAGGCATTGTCCCAAAGCATATACCATTAAAGTAATAACCTCCAGTGGAGATGGGAAGTGGATTCCCTCAATGATCGTTCCATGATGTACCCTCTTGTACAATTGGGAAATGGTGTTCATCGATGACTATTCTGAGAAGTAACCTCTATTGGAGTGGGGTAGTGGAGTTATTCTGTGACTATTAGAGTGGGAAAATCCTTTTATTCCAGGGCTTGGACACCATACCTAGTGTTTGTGGTCCCTCTACAATGTGGCACAGTTACAAGGAATGGTTGGAAATTAATTGATTCTTCATGGAAGATGCACAAGACACTGGGAATCTTTGATGGAATTTTGGAGCTATTCGAGACACTTATACTAAGGTTGAGATGAAGGATATATACCCCCTTATTGTTTTATTTGGTCGTCTTTTGAATGATCATATATATATTCATATGTATCCACACCATTGTGTTTTTTCTCTCTATTCATGATAGGCGAATACAAGCTGGGTATGACATGTTCTTTCCTTGTTTTTCAAATCATGATTTGAGGAGTATACTCTCTTATTATAGGTTCATAATAGTCAACATATTGTTCATATACTCATCATGTAAATACCCTAGAGATTAGAAGATGTTACTTATATCATGGTCATGGTTTCAACTATTTTCTTTGATTTTATCATATATCTACTGACATATTTCCTATTTTATGCCTTATGGATCCCCCTTTATCTATAGAGGAATCCTACTCTGTATGTATATACTTACCCTTATAAAGGATTTTCCAACCTATGTCATGACTTATGCAGATGACCCATAGGTTTTCCAAAACTACATAGGATCATAAAGATACTTGATACTTTGGAATGCATGTGGAGGTTGCTGTGTGGGATTCAGAAGATAGGTCTCTCAATAGTATACATTTTTTTAGATTGGGACATATATCCGGTTGGGATTGAATTAATCACATCCACTATTCAGTTGCACTATCCTAATCTATTACACCCTATCGGTTATTCATTCTAGGTTCATATTTTAGTTGAGTCACATATTTTACTCTTTCCCACTACACTTCTTCTTTAAGATGGATGTCTGTGTACATTGATGTATTTAAGAAAAGGACTAACTGAGTAATTTATTCCACTAGTTATTATCACAACCCTTGGAATATTTTGGTAATCATGGGGTAGTTTCATCATGAGACTTGCCTTTGGTCAGGTCCTGATACATTAGTATCAAATAAAGTTTCTTCCTTTGAATGTTGTTTGGACTAATCTCCTTATGATTTTGTGGTTGGAATTTGGGAAATCATGTAAAAGATCCTCAAGAGTGGATCTCTAGTTTGGGAATATAGTGATATTATGGAGGCCTATGTATCCATTCATCATGACCTTAACTACATGTTTTTTAACCCAATGTACCAAGACAATGGTTTTAGGGATCAATGGTACATGCGTCATACAAGATTGACCCTTTTATTGTCCTTCTTGAGTCAGATTTTAATTATAGTTATATATTTTCTCTTCTGACAATTATATATATTGATAAATCTAACGATTCCTCTATGATGATAGCCATATAGCATACTATTTCTGAAATACTATAATGATCCAATGAGTGATGTGATCTCAGTTGATAGTCCATTCCATGACCCCCTTAATCAATATGGGTAGTTAGCAGAACTTCCACCAATTGATCATGAGATCTTCCCAGTAGTGTATGATGAGGATGTGCGAAGGATTAACACACTCTGTTAGTTATAATGATAGAGGTTGTTGAGGACCCTCATAGAGCCAAATCCCATGGTAGAAGTTGATTGTCTATAGTCAGTGGTTCATTCCTTATGTCTTATTCAACCCCAATGAATCATGTGGTTTCATTGGAAGTTAGAATATTCCATGGAGAATCTCAAAATTGGTGGAGTCTCATTGCGTATATGACTAATATGTTGACACTCTCATGGCATGACTTTCAACAGAAGTTCCTTTAAAAATATTACCACCTTTTTTCGCTCAGTTCGGATCGTGAATCATCTGGTGATGCCGCAGTGAGGGATGAAAGATGCTACCTATTTATCAAGGTTATCAAGACATAACATATGACCCCTTGACATGATATATGGTGGATACTTATTAGAACATAAGATTTATCATGTTCTTTATAGAGATATTAGTGATAGCATAGTCCCCATGTGCACCCCCACCTATGTTAGGGTGACGGAACAATCACTAATGGTAGTGAACATTCTATCAGTTAGATTCCATGAAGCTAGGGATGGTAGTGGGCATCACTGATTTGAGTCACCTACGAAATGTAGTTGGTTCCAATTGGAGGGATATAAGAGAAGGACACACTTTCTTGAGTAGACTCTGGAATTGGAACATATAGTATAGAGACAACGCCTAGTACCCTGGAAGCCCAATGAGGGGAGGTTTTTCAATTATCATAAGCAATGTCACATGGTTCACGACTACCCAACAAGACATGATAACTAGCACATGTAGATAGATAATAAACCTCCATGATAGAGGAAGAACTGTGATAATTCATATCTTAGGTGAGGAACGGGTGATCCCCATGGAGTTGGATTTAGTGAAGGAATGTGAGGAGTTATCAATGGTGGATGATGCTACAATATCCTAAAATCACCACCACCTGACAGCCCATGTCAGTCTTAGGGATATGGTGGTCAGAGTCACAGACAAGAATAGGGTTTGGAGGTTAATGAACCCAAACTAAATGGGATAACTAAATGTTTTATCTATGTTTTTTCTATTACTTCATTTTATTAAACATAGGTTGAGTCCATTCCCTCATCTCTCTACATGTGATGTGAGAGATGGAACTCCCAGTTGAGGAGCTAGCCTAGCATCTTAATCTTGAGGTTCCTATAAGGAACAAATATTTTGTATCCTTTATATATTGAAGGTGAGAGTTATTGATTAGTGAAGATATGTATATGTGGGTATTTTTTGTCATCATTATAGAACCCTGTGAATTCATATAGGGTATAGATTGGTTTTCCATGGTCCAAGCCCATATTGGCTTTGATGACATACAACTCTGATGCGTATGTATTGATAGGATGATATTATCATTTTCAAGAAAGAGATATCTCATGGTGGGACAAGTGGGTTTTGTGACATGGAGGCTACAAATCATCTCCCATTAGTTAGCATGTATATTATTTAATTTATTGGGATAATCACTCGTCTTTATTCCTTTAGTTTTGGAGGATTACATGGACATTTTCCCTAAGAATAATGTGGGACTACCTCTGAGGGAGGATATGGTGTTTTTAATATATATACATTTAGGCACTACTCCAATATATTATATAGAATATTTTCTGGACCCTATTGAGCTATTATAGAAGATATTTTACATAGATTACATCTGAGAGAAATTTTTCATCATAAAAAATGTCACGCAATGATCATATTTGGTCTTCTTCATGACAAAGGAGGACAGGAGCTTACGAAAATACATGGATTACCACCACCCGGTCCATGGAATGATAATGAATAAATACCCTATACCGAGGATTATAGACCTATTTGATCTATTGTGATATTTTAAAATCTTATCAAAGATTGATATAACATTTATCTACTTCCAGTTGAGTGTTAAAGATGTTCATACTCCGAATATGTAATTTTGATGTCAATATAGACACTATAAGATCATTGTGATGCTATTTGGTGTGATGATCTCTGTTGTAATATTTATGTCTTTGATGAAGTAGGTTTCCAAACCATACATAGACCATTTTTTATTGTCTTCATTGATTAAATGCTCATATACTATTTATTAGAGGAGGAGTATGCAATGAGGTTGTGTATGGTCATATATATTCTTTGAGAGAATAAGTTTTACAGGAAGCTCTCAAAGTTCCAATTCAGTATTCATGAGATTCAACATATAGGGAATGTCATTTCTAAGCATGTTTTTGTTGTATACCCAATGAAGATATATGTAGTTCTAGATTGTGATCCACCCAAGTGTATTTCATAGGTTTTGAGATTTAATGTCTAGGTGGTGTACTATCGGAGGTTTTTTTCATAAATCTCTAGAGTAGGGAACTCCATGACCTCATTAAAGTAGAAAAGGGGGCCCTTTACTGTATATGAGCCTTGATAGTGGGCCTACATGGGGTTGAGGATAAAGTAGTATAGTTCTCTGGTGATGAGAAAATAATTGTATGGCATGGATTATATGGTGTATTTAGATACCTCATGAGTTGGGATCGAATATGTATTCATGAATAATCTTGATTTTATTGTGTATGGATTGAGGAAATTGGGCCCTATGAGAATAACTATGATACTCATGACCAAGAGCTATCATCATTATTATTATCCTTGGGTATGTAGAGGAATTACCTTCTAGGAGTGTGAATTGTGGTTTACTCAGACCATCAAAGTCTCAGGAATGACTTTATGTAGAGACACATGAACGTGAGATAGTGGAATTTGTTAGATATCCCGCAAGACTATTTCTTTGATATTTTCTATACAACAGGTAAGGGAAACATTATAGAAGATGACCATTGCAGGAAGTCCTAGGCTCTCTTGTTATATGAGTATTTGGATTAGAAAGATCACATGTATCTGACCCTAATGGAGGAGGGTACAACATTTCTACAGTCAATTGTGTTGGATCTCCCTCCACTTATGTGTGTGAGAGATTCTAAACTGGGTGATGTTGACTATGAGGTCATACGTGACTGTATATCTACTTTTTACTCAATAGATAGATATTACTAAGGAGGGAATCACATTAATATTTTTCCAAGGATTAAGAGTGCTTCATATCATGAAGTATGAGAAGGTGATTTGAGAATTCAACATGTATCCCCTATCTAAACATTCCTTTTAGGGAATGATATATAGTGACCTTCAATGACATTTTGTTGGTTTGGAATGAAATGAAGCATAACTTAGTTCATCTCTCAGTGCCTCACCTATTATCCAATGAAGGTAGAGAACCAGGTTCCAGATGGTTTGTTGTTTCCCTTGACATCATATATTGGAAATGGGATGTCTTATCTATTGAATTTTTTATAGATATTACATACACTATGATGTTTCATGAAACCATATTGGGGATATTTTAATAACTAAATAACATGTTACACATCCTCTCTATCAGGGAGTAGAGATTGGTGGAGAGTTTTTGGTATTTGTTCATATGGGAAATATTCCACCTTGATGGTGTTCCCTCTATGATTTTCTATGACTGTCACATGTGGTTTACATCATAGTTCTAGAGATCCCTACAAGTGGAATTTGAGACCCAAAAGCGGATGATTATATCCATTCTCCCCCAAACCATTTTTCAGATCAACTGAAAAATCCATATGTTGGAGGATATACTAAATTTATGCATTCTAGGTTATGGATAGAACATGTAGGACTACTTTACATTGGTATATTTTTCATATAATAATAGCTACTACTCTACTAAAGGCATGAAACCTTTTGAGTACTAGTACAGGAGACCCTCAAGGTCACCCATGTGTGTGGAAACAGATTTGTGAGGCATATCCTATGAGCTAAGAGACAGTGTAGTCAATGACGAATATTTTTTAACACACCAATCTTCCACGATACGCTTCTCTTTCAATAATGCAATAGCTTGCATTGTACACAAGTTCGAGTTCTAACACACCGCGATTAATCAAAGTAGCCGTCATGAATAGTAATATCCACTTTTTAAAATTATACAAATTTTATATTTCAAAATGGACTTCATTTTTTTATTCTTAATATCGAAATTATCCTAAGATTAATTTTTTGTAATTTCTTGAGATCTTCCAATTTTTTTATGAATAGTGAAAAATAATTAAAACAACTTTTTTAATCAAAATAATTTATACTGATAAATTATAATATTTAGTGGTTTTAAAGTATAATTATAATATATTTTTACCATTTTATCCAATGGTGGTCATTAGAATTAATTTCACTTTGAAATTGGACATAAACAATTGTCAATCTTTTGATATATATTGTTTCTTAAAAATATGCTATTTGCTGTGAAAGCGGGAATTAATTATAAAATTAATTAATGCAACTTATATGTTTGGAAATTTTTAAAATAGAAATTTTTTTTGAATTTGGAATATCAATTATAGTTTAGGGTGAAATTTTGGCATTGTTCTAAAAAACGTCAATTTTTTATGAATAGTGAAACCACTAAGTGGTAGTTAAAAAAGTGATTTTTCGTTTAAATGAAACTTTACCGCTTCTATGAATTGAATTTAAAAAATCCTACTTACATGGTTGTCATTAGGATGTAAAATGTGGTTCAATGGGATTAAAATAATTTTTTGGTGAATAGTAACTTTTATGTTTTAATAATCGCAATTAAGGGTAATTAGTGAAATTTAAGGTAAAGATAATGTTATAATAATATGAAATGACATTGAAACTTGTCCTAAACTTATTGGATGAGTCATGAACGACCAAGAAAATCCATGGGTCAACTTGGGGGCCCCATGGAGCCAGTTTGGTTGGAAAATAACATTAAAAACATTTTATTTAATGTTAAAATAAAATTGTCACAAACATGTGTTGTTTTACTAAAACAATTATTACATGGGGTTATATAAGTTAACCTTTGACCATAAATATTCATTGGAAAGATAAAAATATTTCCTATATCATGGTAATTTGTTTATAATTTTTAGACATTAAATAAATTAAATATTTAATGACACCATGATGATGCAGTGATTACCTCATTAATTAACGATTTTAATAAAATGGAAGGATAATATAAAATATAAGAATTACACTTGTCCAAAGCCTATTTTATGAGTATATTTCGAACCCTTATCACCTTAGCCTAGAAATATATAAGGTTTGGACCTTTAAAATCCGAAACTCATTATATAATAATGTAACATTTCATTGCATTCCAAGAGTGCCCCTCCTCACCTCTTATAAAATGCCCCCACTACTACCACCTTACTCACACCATAAAAGCCTTTTGTCTCAGCAAACCTCTGCCCAAATACTCTCTCAACTTCCCTATATTACTCATAGAACCTCACTTTGATCATAATTCTTCCCAAGGAAGCCTTTGGCTCAAATCAAAAAGAGTTACCCGATTCTATGGTAATGTCTTCTCTTATGTTATTTTGCTTTATTTTGCTTCTCCAACCCCTTAAACTCTTTTTATTCCTTTATTTTGTAACAAAACCAGTATCTTAAATATACTAGGATGTTGTTATAAGAATTATTCGATCTACACTTACACACACCAAAATCTAATGGTTAAATAACATACTGTTTCTGTGGATGGCGCATTTCTACCTCACGAAACAATGATTGTTCAACGCTCATATAACACCTTCAAATGTTCCCATTAAGATGTCACTATATTTATATATGACATATAATATGTTTATGTTTTCCTTAAGATTCTGTATTTTTCATTTTTTTCATACCTTTATGGTTTCCATTATGGGTAAACATGATATTTTCATTTTAGCAAGTGCGGACTACCACCCCCTCAAAGTGATTTGAATCGTTAATGCCATATTTGGGATGTATAAAGGATGGAGTAAATTTTATTATACATTATATTATACTGTAATTATATTATACCTTTATATAATTATAACTTCATTCCATTAAATAAAAAATACAAATGAAAGTAGTGTTCATGCGTTCGTACGGCTTACCGTCTCCATGAACGATGCATTTCATTTCGTACCTCTAAATGTTATGTAATATTATAAATGAATGTATATACTAGATATATATGATTTATATGATATCTAAATCATGAATATAATTATGGATATAATGGATATTTTACTACATAACAAACTTGTAATTTTAAGAAGTTTATTTTTGACTCAGGTACCAAAGATCGACAAAACGACCGTTATTAACATAAATAATTACATAATGTTCATAACATGGTAATAAGTGATATAAAAGGAAAAATAAACTTGAAAAGGGTTCTTAAGAAATTATAAATAAACTCTAGTTTATTATTAAGGAGATTAAAGAACGGTCGAGTCAAGTCGGACACAAGGTAAGGGGATTTCTTAACCCAATTTCCATTCTTTGGGTTAATATCCTACTTTCAAATTATGTCATGATATTATAATGTCCTATCATGTATTTTTACTTTCTTTATGTGTACTTAGAGTATTTACACATAATAGATCTATTTTATTAAAAAAAATATCTTTGTAAGGAACTTCGTCTCAATCACCTTTCATTGAGGCATATTTAATTTTATACACAACTTTCTTTTATATGGTGTATAAAAACCTTTGAATTTTATGTTTATTCAAAAGGAATATTTTTATACGAAGAGTTTTACTAAACGTAAAATTGTAATTTTTTTGTTGTACGTATGCGGCGACAATGACTTCTGTGCCGCCGTGACAATTATTTGAGTTTCGTCTTCCTCTACAAGCCATAACATTTTTTAAATGATTTCAAAAAAGAGAGAGATATTTCTATAAAATATATGAAAATCCAGTGCAAATGTATACGTATTTAACGCAAGCTTAAAAATGTTTTTAGAAAACCTGAATCTCGAGTGTGGTAGACAGGAAGGGATTGGGCGTGGACCCATCATGGCCTGTAATTAGCCGAGCAGTCTTAGAATTAGTAATTTTGTTTTCAGAAGCTTGCATATTGTTTTCAGAAAAACACTGGAGTATATTTGAGAAATTTTAAACATACGTATATTCTAAATAAATTTCATCGGTAGGTATCATGAGAAAAACTAGTGTGTTGGCAAGAGGCATTGACAAAAATCTTATTTGTAGTCTTGGCACCAGGCATTGGCTGCGTGGTTATGATAGTCTGGAATTACGCATTCCATCATTATGAAAGTGGTTATTGATATTGCATGTGATTATTCGACTAGTATAATATCCATTTGAGTAAGAAAATGACATTATTTAATTTTATTTTTTCCATATTATGCTGAAGTTCATGTTTAAAAAGGATTTTGTTTTAGTTATACATTGCCTTAAATGTTAATGTTGATTTATGAAAGCACCACCAATATTGTTATCCTTACTGAGCATCTGAGCTCACCCCTTTTAATGTTTTAATATTTTCCAGGATGTGAAGAAGTATTTTATGAATGAACTTCAGGGATAGTCAGAAGAGGATATGTGTGTGGACTATGGAGACTTTTTTATTGAAGTTTTTCACTTTATGATGTAATGTAACATTTATGAATGTATCTAGTGTTTACAAGGCTACTAAACTAATCGGTCTTTCGAGACATGATCTTTTGTGATCATTCCAATGTTACGAAATAATGCATAGACTCTAGGTAACTGGGGTCGGGGCGTTATAGTTGGTATCAGAGGCAGTTTAGTACTAACCTTGGAAGCTAGATTTAGATAAACTCTGATTAGATCACATAGCCCGAAGATAGACATTGAGGATTAGTATAGAATAACTTCCTATAATTTTGGTATTATAGAGATTTTTTGAGATTTCCAAGCAATACATCCCTGTCTGGATATGAGGAGGTAGAGGCGTCTCTGTCACAGATGTACCTAGGGGTAAAACCTGAAAACACCGTTTTGAGATAGACATGAACGGGAACTACTTCACGACAACGGGTCGTGCAGCACTCTTGGTTACAAAACTCCCGGGGGATATTCTTAGGATAATTATCATATCCTTTACAAACCATTATGAAGGGTTTATGACTATATACTTCCTCAAAGAAACCATTTTTTATGATTATGGATTATATCCATAAATAGTTAAATTTTTGTTAAGTGTTTTACAAGTATAAAATCATGTATTTTAATTCATAAACTAATCTAGTTTATGCCATTGTTTAGAAATGGCACCTAGTGGGAGGAATGGAAACCATATCAATGGACGCACTCCATGAAGGGATTTCCCTCCTGCTCAAGATAATTATTGTGGAGCTGGAGATACAACTGGTATTGATCAACTTATTAGTATACTGGGAAAACTCACTCAGGTTATGAATAATAACCTTACTCGTATAGATCACCCTAATCCGCAATGTGGAGGATCAATGTTAGAACGCTTCATGAGGCAACAACCACCAACATTTAATGGGGGTACAAATCCATTAGTAGCTGAGCAATGGATAAACTCCTTAGAGAAAATATTATACGCCTTGGGGAGTAGTGAAATGGAGAATGTTGTCATGGCATTTTACCTCCTCACTAGAGATGATGATCAATGGTGGTATTTGATTCAAAACACAAAGGAAGATGAAGAAGTATCAAGTATGGAATGGAGGGCGTTTAAGAAAATTTTCTTAGAAAAATACTTTCCACATGACCATCGAGTAGTTATGGAATAAAAATTTCTAAGTCTGAGACCAAAGCAGGATGAGAATGTCGCAAAGTATGAGGCCAACATTACAAGGTTAGCGAGGCATGCTGCAGATTATATACGTAACCAAAGAAGTACGATCGATCTTTTCAATGATGGGTTAAAACCATTACTTTGTCGAGCTTTAGTATCAAAATCTTTCTCTACATATGAAGATATTGTCTCGTGTGCTATCAAGACAGAAAAAGAATTCTCTATGTCTTATGACAACAAAGTAAAGCAAGAGAAGAAGAGTACGGTGTAACAAGAGACAGGTAAAGGGAAAAAGGGAAAGAAGGATTTTCCATTATGTGATAATTGTGGGAAGAATCACCCCGGTAATTTCCTGAAAGGAATGAGAGTTTGTTATAAATATGGAGAAAAATGTCTTCAGGCTTGTGATTGCAAGGGAAAGAAAGAGGCTATCAATGTTGAATGCTACAATTTTCGTGAAATGGGGCATTATTCAAATGAATGTCCTAAGTGTCAGGGAAACGTACCTCAGAAAAGGCTAAGGGATCAAGGAAAATCTTATATTGTTAGTACAATTGAAGTGGAATAATTAAAGTATTGTTTCTTTTGGACTCAAGGATTATATTATTGTTATAAGAATAATGTGATATATATATATAAGGATCGTAATACAGTACTTGTTGTTTTCATTAAGGTTTTAATATGATAAAGGTAATCATGTTTTTATATGTGACAATAAGAGAAACTTTACTTTTTTTTGAGGAATCTGATGATACAATTGATTTTGGAATTTAGAGACCTTTTAGAGAAAGTCTGGACGGAGGTATTTTAGATTACTATAAAGGTTGGAATGGATTAAGTTGAACTTTGGATAGTATTGTTTAAGGTTAAAACATTTGTGAATATTATTTTTAGAATATTATAATACTATAGTTTTAGGAAAAGGAAACCTGCAGGTTGGGGGATAACTCTTCGCGTCGGACAAAGCTGCAGGAATCGAACCCACAACCATAGTACGACAGGCCTTTATTACCTACCATCATCCTACAGGAAGTCCCTAGTTATTACAAAATAGTTTTCCTAATCTAAATGGTATGTGTTAATGTTTTGAACCTTGTAAGATTAGGATAAATATAATATTTTTGAGTGCTATTATCTTTTTGAGTGAAAGATGAGTTTGTGGTAGAAATTAGTTGAAGGTTGAATCTCTACATGTCAAGCATAAATATATATATACCTATCTCTATGAATAAATTAATTCTTAAACTTTATTAATGGATATTAAAACAAAAAATGTGTTATTCTAATACCTTATGTCTTGTTGAACTGATAATATTTTAAATCAACATTGATTGAAGGCTTTGGGGCCCTCAATTTTACACTTTTTTGTGATTGATGAGCTCAATCACTCCCTACAAATATTTACGTTTTTCCTCCAATTATATGTATCTATTTGTAACCAATTTTCTCCTTATCGAGATCATAATTTGGTGGTGACTTTTTCATTTCCCTTTCCCTCTTATTAAGGCTAAATTTTATTAACCTTATATCCGATGTGGGTTTTCCAAAAAGGTATTTTCTATTTTCAACCTTTTATTTTCAAAGAAAAATTTCAAATTGCGAGGATGAAATTTATTGAATGAGGGGAGAATGTAAAACCCCAAGGTTCCACGATACGCTTCTCTTTCAATAATTCAATAGCTTGCATTGTACGCAAGTTCGAGTTCTAACACACCGCGACTAATCAAAGTAGCCATTATGAATAGTAATACCCACTTTTTAATATTATAGAAATTTTATATTTCAAAATGGACTTTATTTTTGTATTTTTAATATCGAAATTATCCTAAGTTGAATTGTTTGTAATTTTTTGAGAACTTCCAATTTTTTTATGAATATTGAAAAATACTTAAAACAAATTTTTTAATCAAAATAATTTATAGTGATAAATTATACTATTTAGTGGTTTTAAAGTATAATTAGAATATATTTTTACCATTTTATCCAATGGTGTTCATTTGAATTAATTTCACTTTAAAATTGGACTTAAACAATTGTCAATTTTTTGATATATATTATTTCTTAAAAACACGCTATTTGTTGTGACAGCGGGAATTAATTATAAAATTAATTAATGCAAATTATATGTTTGGAATTTTTTAAAATAGGCATCATTTTTTAATTAGGAATATCAATTATAGCTTAGGGTGAAATTTTGGCATTGTTCTGAAAAACTTCAATTTTTTATGAACAGTGAAACCACTAAGTGGTAGTTAAAAAAAGTGATTTTTCATTTAAATGAATCTTTACCACTTCGATGAATTGAATTTCAAAAATCCGACATACATGGTTGTCATTAGTATGTAAAATGTGGTTCAATGGGATTAAAATAATTTTTTGGTGAATAGTAACTTTTATGTTTTGTTAATCGCGATTAGAGGTAATTAGTGAAATTTAAGGTAAAGATAATATTATAATAATATAAAATGACCTTGACACTTGTCCTACAATTATTGGATGAGTCAGGGCCGACCACGTAAATCCATGGGTCAACCTGGGGACCCCATGGAGCCACTTTGGTAGGAAAATGACATTAAAAACTGTTTATTTAATGTTAAAATAAAATTGTCACACACATGTGTTGTTTTACTAAAACAATTATTACATGAGGTTATGTAAGTTAAATTTTTGACCATAAATATTCATTGGAAAGGTAAAACTATTTACTACATCATGGTAATTTTTTTATAATTTTTAGACATTAAATAAATTAAATTTTTAATGACACCATGATGATGTAGCGATTACCTCATTAATTAATTATTTTAATAAAATGGATGGATAATATAAAATCTAAGAATTACACTTTTCCAAAGCCTATTGGATGAGTATATTTCTAACCCTTATCACCTTATCCTAAAAATATATAAGTTTGGACCTTTTAAATAAGAAACGCATTATATAATAAAGTAACATTTCATTGCTTTCCAAGAGTGCCCCTCCCCACCTCTTATAAAAGGCCCCAACCACTACCACCTTACTCACACCTTCAAATCCTTTTGGCTCGGCCAAACTCTGCCCAAATACTCTCTCTACTTACCTATCTTACTCTTAGAAGCCTCACTTTGGTCATAAGTTTTCCCAAGGAATCCTTTGGCTCAAATCAAAAAGAGTTACCCGATTTTAATGTAATGTCTTCTCTTATGTTATTTTGTTATATTTTGCTTCTCCAACCCATAAAACTCTTTTTATTCCTTTATTTTGTAACAAAACCAGTATATTCAATATACTAGGATGTTTTTGTAAGAAGGATTCTCGCTACACTTACACACACCTACATCTAATGGTTAAAGAACATACTGTTTCTGTGGATGGCGAATTTCTGCCTCACGAAACGATGATTGTTCAAAACTCTTATAACAACATCAAATGTGGCCACTAAGATGTCACTATATTTATATATGATATATAATATGTTTATGTTTTCCTTATTCTTCTGTATTTTTCATTTATGGAATACCTTTATGGTTTCCATTATGGGTAAACACGATATTTTCATTTTAGGAAGTGGGGACTACCGCCCCCTCAAAGTGATTTGAATCGTTAATGCCATATATGGGATGTATAAAGGATGTATTAAATGTTATTATACATTATATTATACTGTAATTATATTAAACCTTTATATAATTATAACTTCATTCCATTAAATACGAAATAGAAATGAATGTAGCGTTCATGCGTACGTACGGCTTACCGTCTCCATGAACGGTGCATTTCATTTCCTACATCTAAATGTTATGTAATATTCTAATTGAATGTATATACTGGATATATATTATTTATATTATATCTACATCATGAATATAATTATGGATATAATGGATATTTTACCACATGAACAACTTGTAATTTTAAGAAGTTTATTTTTAACTCAAGTACGAAAGCTCGACAAAATGACCGTTATTAACATAAATAATTACATAATGTTCATAACATGGTGATAAATGATATAAAAGGAAAATAAAATTGAAAAAGGATCTTATGAAATTATAAATTAACTCTAGTTTATTATTCAGGAGATTAAAGAATGGTCGAGTCAAGTCGGACATGAGGTAAGGGAATTTCTTAACCAAATTTCGATTCTTTGGGTTAATCTTCTACTTTCAAATTATGTCATGATATTATTATGTCCTATCTTGTATTTTTACATTATTTGTGTGTACTTATATTGAATACAAATAATAGATCTATTTTATTATAAAAAATTACTTTGTAAGGAACTTTGTCACAATCTCCTTTCATTGAGGCATATTTTATTTTATACACAACTTTCTTTTATATGGTGTATAAACACCTTTGATTTTATGTTTATTCAAAAGGAATATTTTTGTACGAAACGTTTTACTAAATGACAAATGGGAATGTTTTATTTCTCATACCTATGCGGAGACAATGACTTATCGGCCGTTGTGACCATTATTTGAGTTTCGGCTTCCTCTACAAGCCATAACATTTTTTAAATGATTTCAAAAAAGAGAGAGATATTTCTCTAAAATATATGAAAATACAGTACAAATGTATACGTATTTTACTTAAGTTTAAAAGTGTTTTTCGAAAACCCGACTCTCGAGTTTGGTAGACAGGAAGGGATTGGGCGTGGACCCATCATGGCATGTAATTAGTCGAGCAGTCTCAGAATTAGTAATTTTGTTTTCAAAAGATTGAATAATGTTTTTAGAAAAACACTGGAGTTTATTTGGGCAATTTTAAACATAAGTATATTCTAAAAAAATTTCATCGGTAGGTCTCATGAGACAATATAGTGTCTTGGCACGAGGCCTTGACAAAATCTTATTTGTAGTCTTGGCATGAGGCCTTGGCTATGTGGTTATGATAGTCAGGAATTATGCATTCCATCATTATGAATGTGGTTATTGATATTGCATGTGATTATTCGACTAGTAGAATATCCATGTGAGTAAGTAAATTACATTATTTAATTTTATTTTTTCTATATTATGCTGAAGATAAATTTTAACAAGGATTTTTTTAGTTATACATTTCCTTAAATGTTAATGTTTATTTATGAATGCTTCCAAAATATTGTTATCCATTCTGAGCATTTGATCTCACCCCTTTCAATGTTTTAATATTTTCCAGGATGTGAAGAAGTATTTTATGAATGACATACAGGGATAGTCAGAA
Organism: Viscum album; assembly: GCA_963277665.1. Lineage (NCBI taxonomy): Eukaryota > Viridiplantae > Streptophyta > Magnoliopsida > Santalales > Viscaceae > Viscum > Viscum album. Next base: position 428,283,956 of record OY728134.1, read on the forward strand.
GAGGATATGAGTGTGGACTATGGAGGCTTTTTTATTGTAGTTTTTCACTTTATGATGTAATGTAACATTTATGAATGTATCTAGTGTTTCCAAGGCTACTAAACTAATTGGTCTTTCGAGACTTGATATTTCGTGATCATTCCAATGTTATGAAATAATGCACCAACTCTAGGTAACTGGGGTTGGGGCATTGCATATGTTCAATGACATCCATGAAAAGATGAGAAGGACTAGAGAATACATAAATCTTGGGTAGATAGTCATCGTAGACCTTTTTAGATTGTGTAGAGAGATCACGTTTTACTAAGAGTCCCACATGAAGATTTTTTCAGAGGTTCAAAAGATGATGAAATCTATCCCTAAGGTTCATTGGACTGTTTGAGATAAAGAAGAGGGTTGTTAAGGTTCCTTACTACATCACCATACCCCCGTAGTTAGAGTGGTTTCAAGATGTATTACATGTGTCATAGCTGATGAGGTTCGTGCATGACCTTCTTCAAAACATTAACTAGGGCGATTTAGACATAGAGGATGGAGGGACATTTTCATAGAACCTGGAGGTGATCAATGGTTGGTAGAAGAGGACCTTGTGTGAATAGACCATCCCTTTGGTTCATGTGTTATGGCACCATAGGAATGTTCAGGATAATTCTTGTGAGTGGGGGTTCTCGGTGAAAGCTTTGTATCCCAAGTTGTTCATTTTGTTTTTTATTTTTTGGGCCGAAAATTTTAAAGTATGGAATTATGTATGTTCCATGTTAATTCCTTAAAAGGTGTTGAAATATTTTAATGTATATTTTAGGAGTTAGGTGCTAAGTATATATGAAATTCTGTTACGCAATTTAATAGGAACTAATTTCATAAAAATATTAAATATAAATTATATTTCATGACTGTAATTCTCTAATTAAAATGTGATAACTCTTGAAAGGAATCTTGGGTCAGAAATATGATACCATGGTTGAGTCTAGAACATAGTGATTAGCCAAGGCAAAACCAAAAGACTATTGGTGTGGGTCATTTAAACCCCTCCTTTATTGGCAGTACATTCAGTGAAATAATTAATTATTTAATTCATTCATTCATTCATTTTGACGCAACAAAATTTTCTTTACTAATATCACCATAGATAATTTTCCAGGGTAAGGTGAATAAACCCAAGGAGGCTTATAGAGCTCTTCTTTTTTCCTTTATTGGTGAATTACATCTGCTGACAATGAAATGTCAGATCAATGTAGTTCTAGAGAAAGTGGATGCAATGACACCATTCATTAGTTGGTGATTTCTTTCTTTGTTTATGTAAATTATAATTTCCATGTAGCACTCATAAATTTCTGATTTTTTTCATTTTATTAAATTTATGGATTTAATCTATCCTTTTTCTCAGTATACACCAATTATGGATTGAGAATGCACCTATGTACTAGATTTTAAATTAAATTATTCATTAGTTTCTGACCCCATATCACATCACCTGATCGTTTTCCAAGAAATCACGACCAATGAGGATTAAAATTTTGTTATGTTTCATTTCAACCTCATCTTATTCGTGGTCCTCATCAAGAGGACCACACAATTCCAGTTCAACATTTTCAGGCAGTACTGATCCCGATCAGACCCCAAAAACCACAACTAATCGATAAAAAAGTCCTGAATTGATGATTTATGTCCAGATATAGGATGTTGGTAAGTAATGGATGATCATTTTGGAAATAATAGTTTGAATTCTTGGTGGTGGAAGTGATTGTAGAGTGTGGAATGAACAATGATACCTACGATGATGAAACTGAGCCGATTTCAAATGAGAGATGGTCAGAATCTGTAATCCATGTCCAGATCAACATGTTTAGGGTGAATATAGAGAAATATTTTATGGGATATAATAGATTTTAGTTATGGGAATCAGATCTGAGAATACAATGAAAACCCCTCCTTTAGACCATGTTCAAGGATGAACACACGGTGTGTAGCCCTTCAGTAGTGGAAGCTAGGATTTAAATTCCTAGAAGGACATAAAGAAATGTATATTTCCAATACTACATGTACCCCATCTATGGTTGGGAAACCTGTTTGATGGACTATAGGGGTGGGATAACATGTGGAAGTACACATCCAGGTACACAGTTGTGTACCTGAGTACACATACATGGGGTTTGATGCATAAACACATGGATTTTGCAGAGATGTGTAAAGAATGACTCAGTACAGTCTTGACATATGTGGAAACACTATGTAGTCCACCTACATGGCATGTACTACTACTTAGATTGGAATATTTGAACCCCCATGTACCCGAGAAAGAGGTGATGTGATTTCAAATGATGTGTTTGACCCCTCAGAGTTCGTGTAACCCTTTCCATATTTTTTTGGAAACATCAATGTTTTGTATCACCATAATTTGAGCTCATATATTATTCTGTGAGTATAATATCCTGATTTTTTATCTATTTTGAAAATGATCATTCCCACTGTTATGTATTTTGGGAAATTACATGGAATGTTATATGAATAATCATGTACTGAGGAAATGCTTGATAATGAAATTGATCTAGATGGATCACTACAGGCATTCCAAGTCATACCCTCAAGGGTGGCTAGGTAGTGGATTTTCTTGATTAATATCATGTGGTACACTCCAATGGGGCTAGGTAATGGATTTCATGGATTATTTTTTAGTTTTACCCTCTAGTAGTGCTGGTAATTAGAGTTCCTCGATAACAATCGATCATCACCGTACATTAGGTATGGGTAGTGGAGTTCTATAATGATTTCTGATAGGTATCCTCCAAAATAAGTAAAAAGTAGATTTCCACTATGACAGCCAATCAGTACCATCTACCAAATCTGGACAGTGGAGTTTCTCTAAGAAACCAAATAGAATGGATGGGTTGTGGAGTTCATTGATGATTTTCAACTGGTACCCTCTCGTAGGAATGAGAATTGTAGTTCCTCAATTATTTTTAAGGGTTACCATCCAATATGTATGGGTAGTGGATGTCCTTAATGAATATTGAGTTTTACCCTCTAGTAGATCTAGGAAGTATATTTCCTTGACGATTACTTAGTTAAACCTCTAATAGAGTTAGGAAGTGGGGTCCCCAAATATTACTATAGCGGGACTCCCCCTAGACATGGGCACATTTTCTCTATAGAAACATTTCAAGTGCTACCCTCTAGAAGCATCGGTTTTTTGAGTTGCATGATGCAAATTCTAAGTGGTACACTCTAGAATATTCAAGCAGTGGAGTTTTTTAATGACTATTTTGAGTGATAACTTCCAATAGTGATGGGCAGTGGAGTTACTTGTCGACCATGAGATTTGTACCCTCCTATTGTACTATGGGATGTGTTCACTGTGTAGATTTTTTCCCATTTAATATTTCGTATATTGAAAAGGCATGGGTTTTCATGGATAGATACTTCTGGGAAAACTATTGAGATGTTGGAAATCATTGATTGAATTTTGGAACTATTGGTGACTCTTCTTTTTTAGATGATATGTGAGATAGTGATCTCATTGCCCTATAATTTTGGATTATTTTAACTAATCATATTTCAATATATATATATTTTCTTATGTATCCACACCACGGACTTGATTACTCCACTTACATGAGAGGCGAAGACTCGTGGTGTATTCCATGTGCTTTTAGGATTTATATTATAATTGTTTGATGAATCCACTCTCCTGATATAGGTGGCGAAGACATGAAATTTATTTCATCCAATCACTATGTTGAGAACCTTTTGTATTGATTAGGTTACATCTACTCATGGTTTGGGTTGAGCAGATAACATGTACTATATCTGGTATCTACTTTCTTACTTTCCTTTTGTGTCACTTACCTCTCCCCATTAAACAATTGGCGCATCCTACATGGTATGTATATACTCACCCCTGTATGGGGTTTTCCAAACATGTAGTAATTTATAAAGATGACAGAATGGTTGACCATGAATACAAAAAATCACAGGGATACCTGGTGCATTGGATTGTGAATAGTGGTTATAGCTTGGGATTTAGGAGCTGGTATCTCTTAGCAGTTTACATTTCCATTTTTAGGTTGGGACATATATATGGTTGGGTGTGTATTGGATCACATTACATTTTAGTTTCACTGTCATAGTCTTGTACATCTTATAGTTTATTCATGCTTGGTTTATTTTCTAGACTTCATGTATCTTTTACTCTTTCCCTTTGCATTTTTTTCATCAAGTTGTATATGTGTGTGAATACTAGTACTTAAAAAAAACTCAAAATTAGTTATAGCTTCTTACGTTTTCACCACCCCCAGGACTATAGAGGTTGGATTGGGGTTGTTCGATCTCGAGCGTTATCCTGGGTCTTCCATGATAGTATTTACCATAGTAATCTGTTTTTATCATTATTTTTTTCTTATTTAGTTTACCTTATCATCCCATGGAAAAATAATATCACTCATTCGTATGTGTGACCTGTTTTATCCACGTAGCCGTGTAGTTTTTTCCAATTACCATATTACCTAGACTCTTATGAAGATTAGATTAATGAAAATAAAATTTACTTATAAAATAATTAGGGTTCTATAAATATATGATATCATATACCGTCTTTCTCTACCATCTTTTAGAGAATGATAACATCGTTTGTGTGTACATGTGGACAACCACCTCAATGGTAAAATTTTACTCATTTCTTCATTTGAACCACACATAAATTATTTTAAATTTATATATAATGAAAAAAATATTCTTGAAATTAGCATCATTTTTGTTTTTATGTAATTCTTTGTTAACTCTTTTCTCCATAGTAAATATATTAATGTAATTTTAGAGAAATTAACTGAAAAATATTTAATATTTAACATAGAAATGAACTATTAAAAGAATAGTATTAAAATTAATAAAAAGGGCCTTAAATATATATAGAAGAAAATATTTTCAAATCATGTATTTTATATCTATAAATTAATTATTTTGGAGGATATACAATCTCAAATTAATAAGGAATATGTGTTTAGTGTCTTTAGTTGAAATTACACTATTCTGTGCTATATTTTTTATCCATCTAATTATATTTATATTTAGAATTGTAATCCATTTGGTTTATTATTTCTTAAATTTATCATTAATCTTGTTAATTTTTATTCCAACTAAACATTCTCAATTAATATAACTTATTTAAAAGATTTTAAATTATTAAAGGTTTATTTTTTAGTCAAACACTTATTATAGATTATTAATTTTTAAATATAAATTTTTAGAATACATTAATTTATATCATATTAAATTGAATATAATTTTTTCTCATGTGACTATTTTTTTGGTTCACATTTTTTTCCATTATTTCCTCTCTTTGATAATCACTTATCGAATGAATTGTTTCAATCAAAAATGAATTTATTTCTAATTTTTTACAAGAATATTTACCACACATTTACCTATTAAACAACTTTTTTTATTCATGTTTTTAGATACATATTACTAATTTTAAAATTAATTTTTATAAAGAAATTAATTCATTACATAGTATTAAAAGGAATTATTTTACTATCTTTGGAAAAAGTATGATTTGAATTTAAAAAATAATAATCAAATGTTCATCTTAAGATATATGATATGAATGTATAATACAACTTCCATGACTATTAATATCTATTTATCATACTCTATAATTTTCTAAGGTTTTCATTAACAATTTAATTTATATTATAATATAAATTTTTATTTTTTCTAACCATCATTTTCAAAAATGATAAAAAAAATTAAGAATTGATTTATAATAAAAAAATTCAATAATTTTACAAATAACTTAATGTGTTTTATTTATTTAAAATAAATTTTATTATATATATTTTCAAATATATTCCTTTACTTATGACATTAATTTTTTTATTAATTTGTGGTACAAATTCATTCTTTTTTAGATTTATGGATTATACCATATTTTTTAATCATTCACATTTTTTAGAGCATGTTCTCCATCACCCACAATTATTAATTGGAATTATAATTTGTCCTTTATTTTCATGTTTTCAATAAAAATTATATATTTAGTATATTCTTAATCATATAACATTTAATTTTATGGTTTTAATGAAATGGATATTATTACTTTCATTTAAATGGGAAATTTTGGACTTCAAAATTCTTGATTAAATAGAGATATTTCAATATTGTTAATACATATTTATTTTTTATTTTATTAGTCATTTAATATATATGCATTTTATTATATGTGCATGTAATATATGAGGCCTAATTATATATAGTCATTAGAAGCATTGATGAGTCTCAAGACACAACACAGGAAGCCACATTTATTGAGTAATTAGTTTATACCAACACATAAAATTAATGTGTACATAAAGTGGTCATTACAATAAGGTTCATGATATATTGATCAAGTCCATTATAATAATATCGTGAGTGTTTTACTTTATAAATATCCTTCAGTAATAATTCCGTTAATATTATTTATTTTTTTAGTTTTATCTATAGATGGATTTTATTCTAATTTTTTTTAATAAATAGAAAATTAATTTATTATTATTTGTTGCATATTATTTATAAATTACATATTCAGGAAATATATCGTCATTATCATTATCTTATTTAGAATTATAGTTAATCCTTAATTATTATTTCCTTTATCTTGGATATAAAAATAGTTTAATTTAATGGTCTTTATGGATGCAATAAATGTTTTTAATTTATTTTTTCCTATATAATATTGAAATAAAATATGAATCTTGTCTCCCATGATTGTAAACCTGTATGATCCATTATGGTGTCATTATTTTAAAAATATAAAGATGTAATATTGTAGACCCGAAAGCTATGTTTTGGGAGTTTGTGATAATAAATTCTGTATCCATAGATTTTAAATATGACCCTTTTTGAATGATTTTACAAGATCACGAGTTTTATGAGAAATAAAAAAATCACGTATAATATTTAATACTATTTTAGTTTTTTAAGAGATATCTCAATATTCATGATATAAAGAGTTATTTTTTTGTACCAGTCATTAAATATACAAAATTTTAGAAAAATAATAAATCAATTCTTTACCTATATTCAATATAGATTTTATTTATATGATCTAGTAAAGATACTGATATTTTGATCAGAGATGTTGATGTCCATTTTAGGGAAATTAACCCATGTTATAGAAAATTACATTAAATATATGAATCAAAATATTGTTCCAAAATATGATATATCAATGCTATATAGATTAGGACAACTTAATCATCCATCATTTAATAGAAATTATAATCTATTTGTAGCTGGTCAATAAATCAAGTAACAAGATAATACATTCTTGGAATTGAGATGTAATGGAAATAAAATGGATATTGAGTTAATATATTGTTTAAAAAGAGATGAAAATCAAGAGACATAATTGATTAAGAATACTTACGAGCAAGTGAAGATAAATAGAATGGATGGAAAATCATTATGAAATATTGTTTATAAATAGTTTCCAAGAGATTAGAATATTGACATGGAAATGAAAATAATTAATTCAAGGCATATGGAAGAGTAAATTTATATTAATTATGTGTAAATAAATTCTTGATTTGAAGGGGATGGTACTAAGTATATATTTAGTATTAAAATTTGTGACTGGTTATCTCATTAATGGAAGTAAGCTAAGAGGATGATGAGAATATCACACTCAATATTCATTAGTATATGATGATATGGTAAAAATTATATTATGATAAATAATTAATTCTTGAGGCCATATATAATCAAATGAATACATGTGAAGTAAATAGTTACTATTAAACAATGACAAAAAAAGTGGGAATATAGAATAAGGGAAGGACATAAAATAAATCATTTAATACATGTTCAAATAAACCTACTAAAAATTTCCAAAATGAATTTTAGTTTGTTAAAAGTGCAAGGAAAATGTTCATCTCAACCATGAAGTCAATGGAATGAAAAAATCACTCATATTCATTTATAAAAATATAAGGAAATATGAAAATACTCAATCCAAATCCCAAATCATCATGGGTTACCATGATTCATCTTTTTTTTTTATTTTCAGGATGTTTCTAATATAAGGAATAAACTCATAAATTATATTTACTATAAATAACTATATTGATATTAATTATATTATTTTAAATTTGATAGAATATAAAATATGATGTATTATGATTTTTTATTTAATATTCTAATTAGTTTTACAGTTTACTAATTGCTATTCAACCATTCATTTTATAATTTATTTATTGAAATTTACTCTATCATTTAATGGGTCACATCATTAAATATTGTATTACATGTGGTAAATAGGTCATAGTATATTAAATGGTCATAAACCTGGGGGTTCCTAGTCAAAAAAATCATTCCTAGTATAAATAACCACATGGCTTAATGCATGTCATCATCCAATACGATTTTATTTTATATACTAAAAAAATAAATTTTAATCATATTTGATAACAATTTTAAATATTATAAAAGTCATAAAAAACATATCAATGTACAACCATATAATAAAATAAAATAATTAAATTTTCTTATATTTCTCTATGAAATTATTGACACATCTATCATGTTTGGTATACAATGTATACAATAACTATCATATTACAAATCTAAATAACATTCACAAAAAGAATACATATAAATAAAATGTATAGTTCATGAAATATTTTTCTTAAAATTAATTAATTTTTTTTTCTTGACATATATATTAAATTTTATGACAAAATCTATTATTATGTGCTGCAATGTTTTTGAAATTTTGAGGAAGAAATTTTTCTATAGAGTGGGGGACTATAAAAACCCATGATATTATATTATGAATACAATCATTTATGAATCTTGAAAACCCATTCTTATATTAACCATGATACACTATTGAAATATTCTTATTTAAAATTAGATGTTTATTACCTAGATGTTGTAATAGAAGGTTGGAATAAGGGTAATTAAATTATCAAATACATATGGAAATTTTTTCTTCATATATATATTATAATATATAAATATTTATTAAATTCGTAATTATAAAAAATAAATCGCATAATTTTAAGAACAATTAATGTTTGAGTTGATCAATTATCTAAAAAAGTATGATCAATTATATATTATATTTGTCTAATTTGAAGTATAAATTTATCATTTATTATTTTTTAAATTTATTAAATATTTATTTTATATATAAGTAAATTAACTAAACATAATACATAATTTGATTAATAGTTTTATAAAATTAAAGTAAAATCATTTGATGGTAAAAAGTGTTATTTTATCTAAAGTTATTTAATGTGAATAATGTATTTTAGTTATAAATATTAAAATAATAGTTATTTATTGATATTTTTTTATGAATATCCTTGATTAAATATTCAATAAATTAATTTAACTCTAATATATTTTATTTTTAAATGTAAAGGAATGATAATAAATAATTCTTCTTCTTTGAAAATAATTGTTTTTTCTAAAATTGATTCTAAATAATTTTTGCACTAATATTAGAATTATTTTCTTTAAAATTACTGAATATTTTTTTATAAAATTTACATAAATGTTTTATTTCATAAAAATATAGTTATATTACGGTTAATAATTTATATTTTTTAAAAAATGTATTTTTATTTATGAAAATGTATATTGTTAGTTTTTTAAACAAATTATTTTATTTTTCTATACATTAACTAATTTCAAAAGTGAATTTATTTTTCTTATTAATTTCTGACCAGAAAATAATATTTATTAGGCTAAAAATAATTAATTTATTCTCTTATTAATCAACATTATAGTTTATTTTGTAAAGACAATATTTTTTAATTTTGTTTAGGAAACATATTTACATTTCCATTCAAAAAAGCCTTAAAATTAATTTTTTGCACTTATTCAAAATGAATCATGTTGAATAGATTGAATTGTTGAAATTATGTGGATCAAAATTTTTAATTAGTTTCTTTAATTTTTTTTCATTATGAATAGTATCCATGGAAAAATTATCATTAACATGGTAAAAGGGTAAAATGAGTTAACTAATGATTAAAAATATTTATAAGTCTATAATGTATCGTATTACATATTATTTTATCATGTTATATATTCTCTTATCCACTTTTTTATGAAAATTTATTTTTTATCATCCACTTTTCCTATATTAAGACACTATAACATTTAATAGATATAAATAATTATTAGTGTTTCAGTCACAACACTTATGAAAGGGAGTCATATATCTTTTAATCTTAATAGAACATGAGCCCGATAGTTAAATCAATCCGAGAAAAGGCCTATATCAATATCCCTCTTTATTTTCTATAGTTCCTAAACACACAAAAAACACTATTTCATTACAAATTAATGTGTATTATAATTGAAGATACTAAAGAGGCGGTATACGGTTTTATGAATACTTTTAATTTCACATTCTTGTTAAACCCTCAGATTCTTAATGAAAAATCATAACAAAATTATATTTATAAATTTACCATATAGAGATGATTTTAGTTATTTTTAAATCTATTTTTATTCGGAAAATTAAAACCTCACTCATGTGTATTCATAATATATCATCTCAACATAGTACTATAATTCATTTTTCATCCCAATTTTTAATGGATTATAATAAAAAGGAATTGTAGAATATATATCATACTATAGATTGATATATGATATTAGAAATATATGATATTTTATACCTTCTTACAATTACATTCATTGGAGAATGACAATGTCAGTCTTGTGTATATGCCAACATCAACCTCCACAAAGCATTGGGATTCATTGTTCTTTTAATAAAATGAATAGATTTTTTGAAATTTTTATATAATGAAAAAATAATAATAATTAAATTATATATATTAGGGATATGAAGAAACAATTTTATAAGTACTTTATCCATTTTCAATATATAGAATTATTTTAAGAGAAATTGACTGAACAATCTTAAATAGTAAATATAGAAAATAACAATTCAATGAATACATTATAAAATATTATAAAATGAGAAAAAAATATAGTTATTAATGTTATTTTTTAAAATATTTAAGGAATTTAAATTGAATATTTATCAAGATATAGTTCATCCAAAAAAGTTAGAATCTCTCATATAGATTTTCTATCTCAATTCCATTATATTAAATAATTATTTATTTTATGCACCTAATTTATGTTATATGGTCATATATTATTCTATTTATATATTAAATCATCAATTAATATTTATTTATAGTATTTGAAACTTTAATTTATGATTTCACTTTTATGGGGTTTATATTTAATTGTTGTTATTATCAAAATTGTTTATATTAGAATCTCACTCTTATTTAAAATTTTTAATTGAAATTGACATCAAAAAATTATATTTATTTATCTTCTCAAACCCCATAAAATTTCTTCTCCTATAGAATTATCATGTTTTACTCTATTATCCTTCCATCTTTTCCTCTCCATGGTATTAAATGATAAAAAAATGTTTCTTCACCGAATTGACATTATTTATCTTTATGGTCCAGAAATATTTCTATTCCATATTTATATTCATGATTTCATTAAAATATATTTTATATAATTTTGTATGATTATAATAATATTTTTTTCTAAAATCATGAAATTATTTTAAAAATTTATTAAAAATAACCATTTTATTAACATCTAAGAATGACATTTTTGACTTTTTATAAAATTTTTGAATAAATTTTCTTCTTAAAATATATTGTTTTATTGGATTTTTCTTCTTCAATAAATATTATTCAGTGTTTATCTTCCAGTATAAGTTCTTATGTTTTATAAAAAAATAAATCATCTGTTATTATACTAGTTTTTTTGAATAAAAAATAATTTTTTTATAAACAATGAATAGAGTTTTTGAAACTATTTATAAAATTATTCTTCAAAAAAATATTTAAAAGATTTATGGAAAAAAAAATTTAATGTTTCACTTATATTTTCCTCAATATTATCCAACACCATTCCTTAATATTTAACACATTATATGTAATACATTTATTTAATTCTTTCATCATTCACTAATTTTTTAATTATATCTTAATTTCATTTCATTCACATCCATGTGATCATATTCCCTATCACTCCAAATTACTTTTAAGAAATGTTTTTCCTCCTTTACGTATACATTTCCTGTATAACGGATATAATTATTATTGTCAGAATCATTTAATATTTTTATATATAATTTTTCTTTATGGATGAATATTTATGTCATTTACTGGGCATAAATTTTTGTTATATTTTTCTTGTCTTAATAAATATATTTATAGATTTATTATAAACATTGGTTATTAATTGCAATGAAAATACCATATAAGAAGAATTAATTTGATGTTAAAGTGATATCTGGGGCCTAGTTATAGATAATATATTTTCCCAAGCATTTAATTCATAAATTTTATAAAATTTTAGTTGAATTTTAAATGAATTTCACAAAAAATAGAAAGGGTGATGTAATAGTGTGGTTTCTTTTATGACTTTATGAACAATTTTTTGTTGTTGTGAAATATATTCATTATCTCTCATAATGATATTCTAAAATAGTACTCTTTATAGTTGTACCAAATAGAAACCATTTATCATAACCTGTGAAGTGTACACATAATAAAGGGTGAGCTCAATTGCTCAATAATGAAAACATGATAGAAATTAATCAATGGTCATATAGAAGAATAAGATAATCAATAGTGCATAAACTCATATACATAACATACAATACAAACACTCAATCTATCAGGGATTGTAAACCTGAGTAGTGTCATAAAACAGTAACTTTCAAAATAAATAATGGTGATAGATCAACATAAATCAATCATGAACCACATGTTAAAATAAAAAGAATAAAATTAAGACACAAAAATGTGGCATCATTATTGGTATGTAGACAATTTTATATGTGATGGTTAAAGTGGGAGACAATCAAATAATTGGAGATCAAGATGCAGAATTTTTTTCTTATATCATAAAAACTATTGTTCCTCACAGGATTCCCATATTTTATAAAGCACATAAACATGATTATCATAGTATATCAATATGTACTTCCCATGTATTTTTTATTTAATGGAGAAAAATATATTTAGAGTAATGATATGAGACAATAAGGCCAATTGAATAATGAATTATTACTACTTAAAAATAAACATTATAACATAGTCATTAAATTTTATTGTATTAATATGAATAAATAAATTGTTCCATTTATATGGATTAAAAATTTATAAAATAATTTTAGTGGTTGTCACCTACTTGGTAATGAAAATAAAATGAAATTAAACATTAATGAAATTATTTCTTATAGGGAATGTCTTTTCATCATGATAATATATATCAATCACTACTAATCATTGATATTAAATAATTTTATATATTATATATTAAGTGAAATGAATTATCATTCATCAAATATGTTTTAGATGAATAAGATAAGGATAAAACATAATTTCTTCTTAGAAACACTATTTTTCTGAAAACCTATTTCATATTCTTTTGTGAATTTATTTTAAAATTTATTTTTTATAATATTACAAAAATATTCTATAAATTTACCTTTTTTAAAAAATCAACAATTGAAATTATAATAAGGTTAATTTTTTTAAATTATCTAGAAATATTATTTTTTAGATGAATACTAAAAATAATAATAATTTTTAGTATTTAATCTTTTTTAAAGAATATAAAATGTTCCATTTTGTGTTAATGATTTTATTAATGAAAACATTAGTTCTATTATATTATTATTAAACCTATTTAGGTCATTGGAATCAAATATATATTGGATTTAGATAACAATCATTTATAGTTATCTGTTATTTCCTTTGGAAACTCACTTTTCTTTGATATTGGGTTTTAATTTTAAATTAAATTTAACCAATTTTAGGAATTTAATTAGAGATTATAGTTTCCATGTTATTAATTAAAATAATTAATATTATGTAATAAAATCATCATAATTTTTATCCATTGTAGATCGTCACTATAGGAGATATTTATTACATTGGTAGGGGTAAATTAGATAATTAATGATAAAAATAATATGATAATGACTACTAATTGATAATAAAACTATCAGTTGTACTAGTAGATGAGTAAGAAATAACCATTTCCATACATTTATAAAAAATATTCCCACGTGGATCAATATTTAATTTATTTTGAAAATTATATTAATTGAGTAGATAATAATGATAAAAATATCACTTTCTTGATTTTTTTAACAATAATATTATGTGTTGGGGGTATAAAACAATATTCAATGTTGTGAAAATAAATTTTAAAATAAAATTATTATTTCTAACAATTTACCTTATTTATAATTTTTATTTTGGATATAATGACATTAAATCCTTATTGTACACTAATATAGTTTATATTTTATTAATATAATATTAAAATAATTGGTTCTCTAAAATAATTAAATTTATATAAATTTAATGAATTATTGGGATTCATGAAATTTTTTAAATAAAAATATTCTTTTTTATAGTTTTTAACTTATTTTATTCAAATTTCATGATAGCCATCTCATTTTCAAAGTCAAACTAAATGAATAGTTCCAAAAATTAAATTAATAATATTTTATAATATATAATATTTTATTCAATGAATTATAATTTATATAAATACTACCATAGAGAAAGCTCTCAATATTTTGTTTAATATATCACCCATTATCCATTTTTTCTAATTTTTCTATTATTTTAACTCTCTTGACCCATAATATATATACAATTTTTTATTTGGGTAATTCTCAAAATGGGTTCACATATGCTCAATCAAAAAGATAAGGGAGAAATAATCACCTAATTTTTTTCATATTTTATATTAATTTATTTGGACCCATGATAATAAATTCATTTAATTATATCATTTTTATCTATTTAGAAATATATTTTATATAACTTAAATACTTTAAGAGATTCGAAATATGCCCCACCCCCACACTTATAAAAGCATACCTGCTCTCCATTTTTCATCACAAATCAAAAATATTTTTTCAGTTAATAACTACAAAAACACAATATTCAAATCCCTCTCAATATCCTTGGAAGCTTAGACAAATAAATAACAGTGTTTGATATCATTTGGTATAATCTTGATGAGGTTGTTCAAAGAGGAGGAATAGTTTTTAAGCAAGGCTTATTTTTTTTATTTCTTTCTCAACACCCTTATATACATATTATACCATGATGATATAATAACATAATGGTTTCCCATATAATTAGACATTATTATTTTAATTTTAGACTCATCATGAATCTACTCTTACATGAAATTCATAATACAACCATCATTCAAGTGTGATGTAGAACATTGCTTTATGAACCTATGTAATTAATTTTCTATCTTCGGCTCTCATGGTTATCTATGATTGTTATATTAATGTATATATAGGATATTAAGGATATATTTCTAATTTTAAAAACATAATATATAATATATTTTCATCCCTTTCCATTTTTTTAATGATGGTGGTTTTTTTCATGCGTACATGCAGATTACCACCTCCATAAAGTGTTTTGATTCATTTTCCATTAATGTATCACTTGAATAGTGCATATTAGTATATTGAAAAAATAAATAATTGTGATATAATTAAAATTATGTAATGTTAATAAAAAATTTACATTATTCCCATCAAGATAATTGAATAATGGAAAACATTAGTTATTCATATATATGACCTACCATCATTGTGATTCTGTAATAGTTATTTTTTAAAAATCATTTTTCATGACTGACCATGAATGTTTGATTGATATATAAAAATGATAATTATATTATTATTATTATTAAGGTGGATAATCAGTGTCTTATAATGACCCCCGCCCCCAAAAGAGAACCCATCTTGGACTAACAGTGAGAGAATAGAGATAGTGACCACACGATTCCCACCTCCAATAGGCCCCGAGATGGTGACTGGCAATATGGGTATAATAATCATAAAATTGGGAGGAATTACCATATAAATGTATACGAGGAATAGTGATAATATATATATATATATCAATCAAAACTATTTCATACATTTACATATATATAACAAAATCCCAGCTCTATATATGCAGTTTCATAACAAAAAAAGAAAACATGAAGTAACAAAAAGAAAAAATAGAAATGGACATAAAGCTGGCAAACTCTTATAAAATCAATAGCTAAATGATACCATACCATATCATGGTGACCTAAATGTTGTAAATATATATTTATGATGAACCTAAAATTATACTCATTTGGCTCCTTACCAAACCATCTTGGGAAAAATATAATGAATACATGCTAAATCCTAGTGAACAATAATAAAACTAACAACTCACCTAAACAAGAATACTTTGTTTTCATGATCACCATGTATAAATATCCCCATTTGTATCATAAAATAGGGAATTTAATATTATAATGAATCATTTGGGGTACCCTGCTACCAATTCACCAATGGTTTAATGCTCTACCTGAATATATCATGTCCTAATCCATCTCTCTCCAAAATATGCCATCTTATTGAATATTGGGCTATATATTGCTTCATGAAACTCATACATCACATAATCACATAATCCTATATCATGTCACTATATAGTAATCCTAAGGTATCTGTAGTCCACCCCTTTTGGTATTAATAGTAACATACTTCTAAGATTATACCTCAATCCATCACAGACCATACACTAATTATGGTTACCCAAGCCATCATAACCTATAATAATCACACCTATTATAGCCATTTGGATACCGTATATTTTGATACATGGGTATCAAATAACCATAACCTATAATATCCTTCTAAACACTTATATTGGGAAGCCAGTTTTAATGCATACAAGGACATATAACTACATAGAGAAGAGAGCATAGATATAGGAGGGAGTTATCCATACATCATCCCACAAAGATGTTAGGGAATACACCCTCCAAAAGTCAACATGTTCTCAGTTTACCCCACTATAATGGTTGGTGTAACGTATAAAATCCTAAAATATATATGGTAAAATATATCTCATAACCAAACAATAATAATAAACTAGTTTTAGAATCAAATATAGATCACATCACTCAGATTTTTGACTGCAACTAGTAAGACTATATATCATGTAGGAAAACTTTCATTTAAGGATCTATGACAATTATTTCTTCAAATTTTATAAATATTATTTTCTTATAACTCATTAAAAAATAATTCACCATTAAAATTTATCTATATTATATTACATTAAAAAGAGATAATCATGTGACCACCCTTCATAATCCAATCAAAGCCCATAGTTTCTCATGATTAGTACCTCTCCAATATTTTCACTCTATCATCACCATCCCCATTGGATAATAATTTATTAAAAATTGATACATCCCATTATTATAGGTACTCTAAGGAAACCATCCTATGATACCACCATGATTAAATATGAATCCATGTACATATAGAATCCTCAAATAATTAGGAAAAGAATGAAAATAAAACAACAAACCCATTTTTCATCTCCCGAACAAGATTAATTTGAATAAATAATATATTTTTAACACATTGACAATGGCTAAGCCAATATTCTACCCATTACATCATCTATAGTTCATTCCTCAAGACTCACATTGATATCATGATGCATATCCCCATCAAATGTGTCAACTTCCACCAAATCATCCAGGAACCCCCCCCCCAACATATCACATCAACCATCCATGGATAAACCATAAAAGTCTCATAGTACATCACATGATCACTTATATATTACACCACAAAAAATTAAACAATAAACATATTGAATAGGGAAATAAATTCCCTAAAATAAGGAATCTATATTTCACACAAAAATAATCTATTACGACTCCAATACATGGAACTTAACCTTCTCAAATGGATAATAAACTCATAGCCTAGAAATTATCTTTATCATCCAACCATTTTTATATCCCAACTGAATTATAAAACACATTATTTAGAGGATACCTATACATGTATACTAAATTAATTAAACAACTACTATTTACATTCTTCCGTGTATATGTTCTATTTTCAAAAAATATTGTGGTAATAAAATTTATTTATATTCCCTTAATTATTTTCAACATCCTCCACCATAATTATCAGGCATCACTTTAAAAAATCCATTAACATATGGATTATCATAAATAATTAAATAGGCAAACTCACATTAATTTTATTATATTCAAACTATAGTAACAAATATATTACCAACATGCTTCTTCGTTAATTATTCTTTACCCATGAAAAAAAACTAATAACTTATTTACATTCATTATCATTTTCCATTATTAAAATCATTCTAAAATGAAAATGTAATCATGTTACCAAAAAAATCATAGATCATATATTATTAGGAAAAATATGAGGAAAAAAAAATTCATGGTAAAATGAAACAAAATATGATGGTGAACAAATTATTAATTCACAAATTTCAATCATAATTAGCTAAATTACATTTACATGGAAGGAGATAAACCATGTAAACATCACAATTTCAACTAAATAAAGATAATAATAAATGAATCCCATTATTGGAAGAATAATATTCACAAAAAGTTCTACACAAAAATAGGTTCCACACACCAAATGAAATTTCTACTAGAGAACTCGAGCCACTGTAGGAAGGGTTCCATGATTCCAAGGTAAGGGTATAAGAATTTCTGATCTCAAGAGTATAAAAATAGGGCGGTGTAAGGAAAATATTTTATATTTTAGAGTCAAGTATTACTTGACAATCAAAATTTCAAGATCAAGAAAGCTTTATTTACAATTATTTTAATTCTCATGATACTATAAAAGGAAATAATCATCTACTACCTTGACTATCATAGAATTTTATTTATATAACTATCCTTGAAAAATATAATTATAATGGACCTTGACATGTGCTATCGAAAGGCCTTCATGTCTATTTTCAATAAATTACTGGAAATCTCAATGTAGGTGATTTTAAAAAGCCGAAAACACCACATATCTATGTTCCCCACATAGTTGATGCATATAGTTGATCAATCCTTTAGCTCATAGATAATCATGTCAATAAATATCATATCATGTCTCTCACATAGATATTTCAACTAGTTGATCCACATTGAAATTTGAGTCTTGTAACTGATTGACATAGTTGACCACTCACATAGTTGACTGACTGAAAATTATTATTTTTTATTATATCATAAACCCATTTTAAGGATGAAGGGGAACCTAACATGACTACAAGGAAATAAGACATTAAACTGTTCCCCAAAGGGTCAAAATCCTTAAAAACCAAATCAAAACAAGAAGGGAAGCCCCCCCCCCCCCCAGCATAAAACAATCAGTCCAGCTTCCACCTTATCATCACTACTCGGCTAGCTATCACGTGCAGTGATGCACGGGCCTGGCACCGATAGCAGAAGCAATACCCTCTCAAACTTCTGATTCCAAATATCCATTATTAGAGGAAAAATCCGCTCTAAACCTCATCTAGAACATCCCTTGAAGCAGAAATGGAATCATAGACGCTTGTACCTCTGGCTACACATTAAAACACACCACCTAAGTAGAATCAATCAAAATCAAAGATTCGCAAAGCATATTCACCACATAGTACATTCCATGCAGAATTTGTCCACCAACGTTGTCTCTCCATCCATGTAAGTGATTCATCCACATTATCGATTTAGACATGTAATTGAATCATCCAAATGGATTATCCAGTCTTTTATCAAATAAAGACAAGAATTTGATTTCATGGAGGCAATGGCTCAACATCGAAAATTGCTCCACATTTTTAACACTGCTACTTGTGAATCATATATTCACAACACAAAAACATATAATTTATTAAATTCTATATGTTTCTATGTTTTAGTATCCAATGACCATCAAACCTATTCCAGGACATTGTCAAACCCCAAAGGGTTCAAATAATAGAGAAAAGTTTGTGTTAGATGAATTCAATCCCTTATATGACATCATTAATCATATCCATCATAAGAAATTTCTTTTGAACATATGAGCCGAATATTATCAAAAATAATTATGTAAACTTAAATGATTTTGTAATTGAATATAACATGAAAATATAAGCAATAAATTGTATAATAAAATTGATAAAATATTTTATAAAATTAAATAACTAACATAATTTTATTACTCAAAATGAAATTGAATGTAGCTGATAAGTTAAAATCATGTTATTTTACTTTATTTAAATATAATTCAACTTTTTAATGTTTCTCTTCTAACTATTTTTCTTCCAAGTACATGTTCGTATTAATTTTTCAATATAATATTTTCACCTGAATTTATAATAATGTACAATATATATCATAATTTTATTTATTGGTATTTTTTTGAAAAGGGGATATTTAATGAAAATTTTTGTAATGGAAACTATACATTATAAACCTCATATGAGTCTTTTTAAACATTTATTTTTCAAAAAAAATTCTTTTATTTCCATATTTCTAAAATTATATAACTAATAAAATTATATAGTAATAAATTAACTAAAAATAAAATTAATTATTCTATTTTTTCACTTTATTTCTATGGTATAAAAAAATAATCTTTTTTTGTATTTTATATTGACCATTTTAAATTTAATTAAAAAAAGAGCATGATTTAATTTTATTAATTAGGTGAAGAAATAGTGTATCCCCGTTTTTATAAAGGATCAATACAATCCTTATCATTATTTATAAAAGGGATTATTTATAAAATAACCCTTGATTATAATATAATGTAATATTATAAAAAAAATTCCCAAGTGTAATTCATATTTGTATGACTTATGATTGATTACCTTTTGTGGAACACATAATCTGGATCATGTTATGTTGGGTGAACCTAGATTAGACTCCTTTGAATTTAGTTATTATATTGTCTCATGTTACTTCATGTTTGGGGTGAGGGAATACACCTAATACACTATGTTACATTATCCCAAATGTTATGTTTTATTTGTATAAGGACATGAATTTTGTTAATGTAATTCTTTTTTCTTACACTCACAAAAAAAATTATTGTTATTTTCCAAACACTTTTATGAAAAAAGTGTGAGACCATGAGTTCATCCAAAAAAATGGGTTTTCAAGTAAAATTTAAGACTACTATATTTAGTCTGCATAAATAATTTCCAAGAGATATCTCTCACCTTAGTATCTTGTTCGTCCATAATAAAATATTCAACTCAAATGAATAACTTATCCCAAGACTGAATGTATTCCTCAAGGATAATATTCCCTTTATTGAAACACACAACTAAGATCAGTTCCCTCTTATCAATGTAGGAACATTTCTCCCCATTGAGAGTCACATTAAATGGTCTTCCCATAATTTTAGTGGATTATTATTCGGTATCATTGCTAGACAGAACATATTTGATAACGCATTCATCCATGCTCATGAGAAGCTCCAATGATTTCTCATGAACGTCACCTGACTCCATCTACTTGGATTTGAACATATAAGCTAATCGAGTCTCCATTGGAGGAGGAAGAGGGGATTAATCATTCTTATCTTTGTGGTTTCCCTTCCTCCCATTCATGTCAGGATCCTAAAACAAATCATTTAACACCTTAGTATAGTTAACATACTGAACATCCTTTTTTAGGCCACAATCCTACATAGACTCACCATCATCAAGTTATGCATGAATCACCCTCACCTCAACAACAAGATTTTAATTCATTCCCTCCTCCTACCTTGAGTCGTCAGCTTTAAGGCACCCAAACCAATTACAAACACTAAAATTTGATGTGTTTATTTTTGGACTCACTGAACATCCTACCTTCACCCATCCTACAATGTGTTAATTGTGTAAATGTGCCTCTGAACCTATATCCTACCTCGGATTTGTACCATTATCTACAATCATATACGGTTGTTCTTGATTTGTAATTGTAGCTACTAAATTTCAGTCCTTCGATCATAGTAGCCACCCTCTGCACTATTGTGAGGAACCTTCGCAAAACATGATACAATCCAACAATATCATGTTTCAATCTGCTAAATATATCTTGAACTATAAGATCAGTGGGTAGATAAACAGGTTGCTCCGACCTTACTTGTTTAGTTCCAGCCTCTTAAACAAAGAGCTATGAACCAAATAAATCCCTACCCACAGAGGAATTTAAAATGGTTTTCATGATGCTACCCTTATTCTGTATCTCAATAGGGACCTGCTCAAGTGAAATTGGGTTATCATAATCCTTGAAACCTAGTTTTCCATGTATGAAATCCTTTCTATTATGCCCCAATAATTTTCTAATAGATCAATAATAAAACAAAGACTCAAAAATAACCTACTATATATATTTGAACTCTTTACCCTTGATTACCCAGAATAAATCAACTAGGGGCTACAAAACATCATTCACAATACATATCCTAGGTGAAATAGGATGACAGATAGCCTTTGTAAGACTATTTAAACATAGGTATTGACCTACTAGGTTCCCTAACATGCAAAGAATGGAAATATTTTGAAAATGATGATGAAGGTGTGGAAATATTACCCAGTTCACAATAGTGGTAGAATCACATCGCATATGAAATTCATAGGACCACTTGATGAATAGGAAGCGAGATCCACCAAAAACAGGCAGTGTTCTTGACAAAGCTAGTATGAAATCATCTTCTAAGTCAAATTTGGTCATTATATTCTTTGAATCTAACATACTAATGATCCTCTGATCCTAAAAACCCTAGGATCTAAATATGAATCAATTAAAGGAGTTCACAGATGGCCTAAATAGTTTGAATCTTACGATCAGAGTTAGATCTATAAAGTAAGAAGATTTTGTTAATTTTAATGTCGAAATCGGAAGTTGAGGGGGCCCATCAAACAAATCCAGAACTTTTAGACTAAGAGAAATCATATAAAAGGGAGGAATAAAGTCAAAGTTTGAGAAAGGGGAGAATATAAGTAGTCAAAACCCACATAAAAGAGATGAGGGACCCTCTGTAAATAAGGGGGAGGTCCAACACAGATTCCATTAGTACCTAAGGCATCTTGTTTCTTCTATATTTCATATTTTTCAATTATATAATGATACAATGTTAAATATTTTATTCTATAATTTTATTACACATAATTTTATGTCTAAAATTAATTATATGGTACTTCATATGCGTGAAATTCATAATTTTTATGTATAATTTTTTTTATTATATCAATGATTGGAAAGGATCACTAATGAGTATTATTTATCCTCTATGACTTATTTTGATATTTTTTATGAAAATATATCTTAATAAAACTTTTCATTCTGGGTAATAAAGTTATTATTTTTATCCCAATGTTTTATATTTAAAAAATTAAAATAATGTATAAGTAATAATGAACTAACTTATTTAATTAATTTTTTATGTAACTTCATGATATTCTTTTGATAATAAAATTATAAAAAATAAAAGGTTGTTAAGCATTAGTATGACAAATGATCATGTTAATATGAATATTGAGAAGTTATTTTATGAAAATAAAACATGTAATTAAATTATTATTTTTATTTTGGTAAAAAATATAAACTATGTCAAAGTGTCCACCTTTTGATTTAAAATTAATTTTGTAAGGGTGATTTTATAATTCTATAAAACACTAATCCAAAAATATCATAATATTTATGAAAATTAATTCTTATTTGAATGCTAAGGATTATCTTTTTAAGTTGGTTAATTACATATTGTATCAGATGAATGGTTTGAATATATTTAGAGACTAGAATGTTGTAATGTGATGTTAACTTAAGTGTTATAGAAACCATTATGGATTTTTAAATATAATGAAGATTAAATGTTAAAAGGATTAGAACCCACTTTTGAACTGTTATAAAGGGATTTTAAGGAGGTTAATTATATTATTGGTTATTCTTTTTAGGTATAAGTATATGTAACCCATGGGCTTAGCATGAAAGACTATTTTGGAAGAATATCATTTAATTTTTCACATTGTATATATAAGGGTATGAAATATATTTTCATGTAAATGTATTTTTTAATGATTAGGCAATTTATTTTATGTGGGATATAAGGTAATTTATTTATTTAATGGTATATGATTATCATTTGGAGTTATTGTTAAGTTTTTATGAAATTATGTTATTATTTCATCATTTGGTGGTTTATTAATTTTGAAAATTATCATACTATATAATTTTGGGTTTTTTATTAATGGTTAATGATAGGATGATTATATTTATATCCTCTTATTCACAATTTTATCTATTAAATTTTTATTTCACTTCCTCATGAGTAAAACTTCTCATATACCATCATCATCGATAGAAACTAATTATATTGTAATGTAAATTTTGTAAGGACTGAAATTATACTTTTAAAGAAAGAATATTTATTAATTTTAATTTTCCAATTGGTAATGAAATTACTAAACTATAATAAATGAATCATTTTAATAAAACTTTAGTATTATTACTATATCACCCTTGGTTTGAGGTATTTAACCCTTTTTTATACCTTTTTTATAACTTTTTTATTCGTATAAAGTGATTGGACAATTATTAAGATAGTTTTTAATGGTTTTTGTAAGATTTTGTGTCTTTTATAAGGGTTCATGATTTGAACCCAATTAGTTGAACCCATGCATAATCTTGAAGAAACCATATAATTTGAGGTATAGGGATATGGGATGGCACACAGGTAAGGCACACTGTTTACAAACAATATGGCCACCCCAGGTAAAACATTTATCTCAAGATAGTGTCCTTCCTCATGGCCAGCACACAATTTTTATCATCGTACATACCAATACTGTGAGTCACCCTCTTGTGATAGTAGTAGTCTCAAGGTTATCACATGGTATATCTAACCATAGGATCTAATAGTGGTCTGCATTAAAATTGTGGTTTTAAAAAGTGGGTTCCTCTATATTTACCCTAAAATAATAGTTTCTTCCAAAAAAACTAACCAATCTCAAGATTCACTCTTCTCAATGGTTGTGGAGGCTCTCCCACATATTTTGGATGAAAATAATAGGGTTTTCTATGGTGGTTTGAAAGAAATTATTCCTTGGTAAGTCTTTATCCTTATTGTTTTCATAGTTATTCTTTAGATAAATATATCTCTCTTTTAATTTTCTATATCTAAATCTATCACATATAGATATAGGGTATTAGTTTCCTAAAATGTTGATTTTGGGGTTTATTGGAGTAAGTGAAATTATTCTAAGGTGATTTTGTGGACGTTTCACCAGTTTTTGTGTGTGGTTGTGTAGTGGTTCATTTTTCCCTCACCCTAATGTAAGAGGCTTTGACCTTGACTCCGTTTTAATCGAAATATATACCTTAATTTCAAATTAGTTGGATTTGATGAAATTGATTGTTGTTTTGTTGTCCAATTCTTGGTGGAAACCCATTTTATGTTAATTTGGAGATTTTTGGGGAAATAGGTTACTGTGGTGAAATTTAATTATATTTTGTTTTAAAATGATGATTTCAAAATCTTCAGTAGTGTGGATTTATTGAAAATTATTTATAGAAAATGGTTTTTATTAAAAATTTTGTTTCCTTGATATGTGGCATGGCATGGAAAATGGTTTATGGGTATTTTTAATTAATGACTGATTTATTGAAGTGATATGGAGTTTTTTTATAACTGTTGATGTGATTACTTGATTTTTTTGGTTATAAAATTATCGGGTAGTATGGATAGTCATGTGTAGTTGATAGGAGTTTGGAAATTTTTTAACGTCATCATGTTGTAGTTTTTGTAAATTCTACTGGATTTTTTGTTAGCATAAGTGGTTATTAATGTGGTTAATATGTTTCATAGTGGGTGGGAAGAACCAAAATAAAAAGTTACAGAGAGTGGATTTGGAGTACCATCATCAAGGATAAGTGGGAATGAAGTGCCATTATAAATTAAGAGGGGTGTAAGGGTGTGGATTTGATGTTCAAATATCTTGGGAACATCAAGTTTTGGTAAATTGAATTTTATGAATATGATTGAAATGTTTTTACGTCCACACAAGATAAATTGGAATGTGATACTCTGTGTTGGGAAAGTGGTTAATGTCATTTTTGGGTTCTACCAATGGAATAGTGTTGATATTGGTAAAATGGTTTAGTAAGGGTTTGTATGGATTGTTGGAAATAGTGGAATTTTTTAGTATATTTTATAAACTGTTTTATATAAATATAGTAATTCATCTATCCTAGTGACATATATAGAGTTGTCATTTGTGGAAAACCTACTGAGTATTTGTAATAACCCCCTGCTTCGTCAATTTGGTGCTTTTGTAGATTTTGTAAACTAGGAAAAATTTAAAGGTAAAGCATATCATTTCATTAGTGGTTCAGAGTAATTCTTTAGATTAATTGTAGTGGTTGGATCATAGAGAACGGCATGGAGATATGGATTGGTGTCATGGATTCCTTAGGTTATGTGGTTTAGTCTTTCGCTTGGTACTCTAATTATGGATTATTGTGGTTTGGTGGTATAGTTCTTTGGTTTTTGTAATGGAATTGGTTAGTTTTATGTTTTTTACTGGGTAATGAGTTCTCTTGGTTTACATTGTCATCATTCATCATATAGTTCTGGTTGGTTATGGATTGTTTGGTTGGTTCATATTATTCTATGGGAAAATTATTCCCTGATTATTCTTGATTCCTTTATTATTTATTTCTAACCTTTATAACCTTGAAAAATTTTCCAAACGACGATTAGTATTCCACTTCATTCTCAAGGTAATGATAAGGGGAGGAATTTTTCAAGTGGTAAAGTATGTTTGATCCTTGACAAACAAGTATGACCAGTCTTGTTCAGATTTTTTGTTGTTGATTATCGGTCATAGAGTGGGCATTCATTCTTGGTTTATTCCTAGAGTTAAGATATTGGAAATGAGTAGGATTTTTATAACCTGAAATGTAAAGAATAAAAGGATATATCTATCCCTTTTATGTTTAACATTAAGTTGCGGAGGATTTTGGTACATAAGTGTTTTGGAGTCACTTATAAAAGCATGATATTATTATCGTGGCTGTAGCCAATGAGATAAACATGGTTTCACGATATAACATAATTCCCACTAGGATTTCACATTTATTTGGCATAATGATTTATTTTATTGCATGAATCAGTTGATTTTTAAAAATCATTAAATTTTTAAAAAATATGTGATTTTGAAAATTGAATGGTTGTGCTATTTTGAAAATGGTCGATTTTCAAAACATGGTGGATTTTTAAAAAATTGTTAAACATGGTAAATGTGTATTTATGAAAAGAATGTTTGTGATAGAAGAAATGTAATTGAACATGAAACTACAACCCCTTAGATACTAGGGAATGAGACTTTCGGTAATTCTTGTGTTGATAGATATTGAATAGGGTAGGCATAGAATATACCAACCAGTGGATTCAGATGAAAATTTGGTTTCACTTGATCCCCATGTGAATAAACATATAGTTCAGATCATAGTAAATTATTTCCAAGTTATGTAAAGTGGGAATAAAATGGGTGATCCAATGAATGTGGATCACACAGTTCAGTTTCAAAAGAATTATCCACCCATATTTATGAGTTATTAGAAATTAGAAAGGCCAAAGGCATGGTTGAATAGGATGAATAGAATGTTTTATTTCTTATCCACACCGACAGAGTATAATGTAATGTCATCAATATATATTTTGGATGATCTTAAATTGTACTGGTGGGAGTTGGTGGTCCATGCTGGAATGAACCAACGTATGACATAGGAGAGTTTTTTGGAATTTTTTGACAAACAATTCTACCCTCAATCATTTACAATTTAGTAGACAATAGGTTTATTAACTTTAATGAATGTGATACTATTGATAAAAAAATATGAATCTATGTTCACAAACTTAGTCTGATTTGTGCGTGATGTTTCATATAATACGTCATTGAAGGAATAGATCATTGAATCATGGATGTGGAATGAAATATGTATGAAAATTGTGTTCTTATATATAGTAATGTATACTAAAATGGTGAATAGAGAAATAGTTTTATAAAGGCATATCTTGGGGGATAAAAGTAAGGGAATCATATCGGTACCCATAGGAAATGGTTGGAACTCCGATGTAGGGATAAAGCAGAAGATGGACACTTATTTCAAGGGTGGGAGTATAACACTAAATTCTATTGAAGGATCAGTCAATATTCCTCCAAATAATCTGAGTAAGCTGGGATATTTTTATTGTAGTTCTATTGGCCTTATGAAGTGGGGTTGTATGGAACAACCTCATGCATGTCATAAATACAACCAGATTGGGCATCTTTAGTGTTACTCTCTTAATGCTCTGAGGTCGGGTGTACATGACACTACTTGAGGGTTACATGTGTACTATGTATCAATGGGATAGGAGAAATAGAATACCCCTCATTAGTACAGAATATTTAATCATGTTCATTCTTGGAATACCGTGAATCCAAAAGAGGGGAAGTTTTATCATGGTAATAATTAGAAGGATTTGGAATGAAAGCAGTTGTTTTTATTTGATAATGTTATGGTTTATGTTTAATCGGGACCATCCATGCAGTGAGGTATTCTTTTTAATTCTACCTTCATACAAGAATTATTTTAAGGTTGTGTCTTATTATTTCATTGCTTCGGGTTCAATTTATCTGTTGGGTTTAAATGTAAAAATGAAGACTTCGGTTTTAAAACATCGAACTCCTTTTGGCCAACGAGAGATTCGATGCTTTATATATAGAGAATATTATATAGTATTTATGGGGTTTAGTTGATGTGGGATTTCTCAGTGAAGGATATGTATTTTTATGATATAATCTTGGGTATGGATTTTTCGTTGATGTTTACATCCCACATTGACTGTAATACATGAATATTATGTTTCACGATGGGTGATGGTGTCAAACATCTCTATAGAGGTGTGAAAAATTTGAAGGTTGTGAAATACGCTTGTAGGCATAAGAAGTTAAGATGATCTCAAATCAAATTATTTTATGTAATTTTCATTGATTGAAAAAATTGAGAAGATTTTTTTTCAGCAATTTTCGATCAGATTCTAGATTTCTAACCCCAGGATTTCTTAGTGGTGGCACCCATAAGAGAAGTGGATTTTATGATTGATCTCTTCTAGTGGAAGAGTCTTGTATAACTTATGTATTAATAAATGTCTCTATATGAAATGATTGAATTGAATGTGAAGTTGGAGGAGCTATAAAATAGAGGGTTAATTCATCCTAAAACGTCTCCGTAGGAAGAACTGGTTCTTTTTGTCAAGAGGGTGTATGGAAATATATGTCTATGTGTTGATTATCAGAAAATTAACCAATTTATGATAAGCAACTGATATCCATATCCGTGAATTGATGATCTGTATGATCAGATGAGGGCAGCTCAATGGTTATCCAAAATTGACTTGTGATCAGGATATCAGCAATTATTGGTGCAGAAGGAGGATATTCTGAAAATAGCTTTTAGAAGTAGATGTGGCCATTATTAGTATGTGTTTATTCTCTTAGGACTTACGAATTATCCAGTAGTGTTCATAAAATTGATGAATCATATATTTTAGAGATATATAGATTCTATCATGGTGGTGTTTGTGGATGATATATCAAGGTATTCAACGAAAAGGGTAGATCATGAGCAATAAGTGTCAATAGTGTTTGGAATCATTAGAGACCATCATTTTTATGCTAAATTGTCAAAGTGTGACTACTTGAAACAATAGGTTTGATTCCATTGACATGTTATTTTTAATATAGGATTTTTAGTGGATCTATAGTTCCATAATGATTACTAATCAATTATATTAAAGAAAAAATTCTATTAAAGAGATTTGAATTTGAGGGATAGGATATGGACAAATAATCTTTAGATATTTGAATTTGACTTGTTTTACACACTGGGTAAAGACAATTCAGGGGTAGATGCATTATGTATGAAGTGTTATTATCATGTGGTTAAATAGGATTAAGATAAATGGTAGTTGAAGTTGGCTATAGCTAACATGTAGTTTGAATGTGATGACTGGGGTGATGTACTATTATTTATTCTGGACTTCTAGGTTCATTAGTTGGATGGTTTTGTTAAAGAGGGTAATAATCCTAGTTCATAGTGTGTTTATACATGTTTGATTCAGAATGGTAGGGAGACAATTAAGGGTTAGAAACTGGATTGTAATTTAGTGTTTTGATTATGGAATTAGATGGTTGTATCGGTGGCCTTTGAGGAATAAATATATAGTGCATACTACCATTCCACATTACATTTTCGTCCCAAAATTCAAAAAATTTACAATGCATTTAAATCATAGTTTTGGTGTGATGGTATAAAAAAGAAAAGTGGACAACATTGTTTTGAGATGCTCGACTAGTTATTATGTCATGGAAGATAATCAGTGACTAGAATCCCTATTAATGTATTTACCTATACCTATGTGAAAGTGGGAATAGATAGTGTTTAATTTTTTTACAGGTCTACCAATAATGGTTAGGAAACACGTTGTTATATGGGTGATTATGGATGGATCCAAAATTTGGATCATTTTATTCCTATATAGGAATATTATATGATGGGGGACCATTCTGAAATCTATATATGTGAGGTGATAAATACGAATGGAGTATCAGATAGAGATCTATGGATTATGTATCATTTTAGGAAATCATTGCAACATGCCTTTGTAACTCTGATGATGATGAGTGTGGTGTATCATCCTCCAATGGATGGGAAATCTAAGTGGAAGATACACATTTCATAATATAGTTTGTGGACTTTTATGATGATTTTTTTTGTCTTTTTCGAGGAGAAATATTCATTGTTGTATTTATCAAATAATAATAGTTAGCAGGCCTCCATACATATGGCTCTATTCAAATCATTTTATGGGTGTCTGTTTCTTTCTCTATTATGTTCAGTGGAAACAGGTGAGTATTTGATGGTTGAGATGAGCCTTGTCCTGTAGATAATGTTAATGATTATGTTTCTCTAGAACATAATGAAGATTAATTAGAGTTTTAAAAAATCTTATGGGAATCATCTTTGATGATAGTTTTTATTCAAGGTGGGTATTCATGTATTTTTTAGATTCTCTCTAAGGATTGGTCATTACCATTTTCCAAAGAATGGTAATTTATCTCTAAGGTATATTAGGGTTTTTGAGATACATTAGTGGGTTTGGGAGGTTGAATATCAGTTGGATTTTCTACCATTGTTTAGTGCGGTGCATAATGTGCTTCATGTTTCTTAATTGAAAGATTATAAGGCATATCTTGACCATGTGACTTTTTGAGATCATGTTGAGATTGATTTGGATACATTTTTTCTTCACATGCTACTGCTGATTGTGGTTAGACAAGATAATGTCTTGTGTGGTAAAACAATTGGTATAGTTCAGGATTTGTGGAATGATGGTTAGATTCAAGAGGATACATGTGAGCGATAGAAAGATATGGTCGAGAAATGGACTGAGCTCTTTCAAAAAAGTAATGGTTCTCTACATTCCAAGGACATAAAATACAATGGTGGGCAGAATTTAGCACTCCTATTTTCTGGTATGTAACACTTGATTATGGATTTTTATGTGTATAATGAGGTTAGATGATGTTTGGAAACAATAATAAGGGTTTTAGGATGGTTTTGTGGCATTTCAAATGGCACATAGTTTGAATACTGCAATTGTAAACCTTTCATAATCTCCAAGAAAATGTTCATGATGAGGAAGAGGGCTTTGAAATGGATCATAGTTAAGGGCCATGGTGTACAAAATTTGTTTCCACCCTAGGTTAATCATCATAATTTTGACACTATGATTCCACATGTTCAGCTCATGGTTTGTCTAATCATGTGGTCAAAATGTGTGAGAAACCTCTTGAGAGAGTTTTAGTATCATGATTAGCACATGGTTTGTCTAACTATGTGAGATACGAATTCACAATATTAAAATGGG
Source organism: Viscum album (assembly GCA_963277665.1). NCBI lineage: Eukaryota > Viridiplantae > Streptophyta > Magnoliopsida > Santalales > Viscaceae > Viscum > Viscum album. The sequence goes on from OY728134.1 coordinate 428,315,808, forward strand.
GTTTTAGAAATGTGTTTTCCTGATATTTATCCTAAAACAAACGTTACCTCCCCAAAATGAACCCTACTCTGGATTCAATCTTCTTAGGGGTTTGGGAGGCTCTCCAACACATTTTCAAAGAAAATAGAAGGGCATTCTTGTTGGTTTGATGGTGGTTCTTCCTTGGTAAAACTATCTCCTTTGTGATTTTAGGGTTTTACTCTAGATCTTCAACTCTATCTCTGTCTTTGTTTTTGAGATATACATCTATTATTGTATATCTAGAGATTCATTTCCCTAAAATGTTTATTTTGGGGTTTTTTAATGGTATGAAAATGATTCTATGGTGCTTTTTTGTATCTTTCACCAGTTTTGGTGCGAGAATGTGTAGTGTCGTTGTTTTAGCCAATACCTATTATAGGTGGCTTCACTCGCGACTCCATTTTGATAGATCTAGAGGTCTTAATATCTAATTATCTAGTTTTTCATGAATTTTATTATGATTTTGGTGTGAAAAGAATGGTGGAAACCAATTTGGTGATGATTTGGAGATTTTTGGGAAAGTTGGTTATTGTGGTGAAATGTTATTGTTTTGGGTTTTAAAATAATTTTTTTAAGTCAATGGTTTGGTGGATTTTCAGAAAATGGTTTTGAAAAAAAATTGTGCTTTTATTGAATTGCAACATGGCATGTAAAATGGTCTAAGGTTTTTTTCATTAAATGGGTAAATTATTGAAGTGATGTGGCTTGTTGTTGAAATTTTTGATGTGATTAATGGTTTTTTGGTTCAGAAATTATTATGTAGTATGTCTTGGAATGTTCTTTTTATATGAGTTTGTAAATTTTGGATTGACATTTTATTGTGGTTTTGATAAATGTTACTGGATAAATAGTTATCTTATTTTTTTAAGAAAGTTTTTAATATGATGGGTAGTCGGTGGGAAGAACCACTATAAAAAGGGATAAAATGTGGATGCAAAGGACCACCCTTAAGTATAAGTGGGCATGAAGTACCACTATAATGGAAGAGGGCTGAATGGGCTTTGACGTGATGTTCCACCATCATGGGACCACTGAGTTTTGGTGTATGGAATTTTATGAATATTATTAGAATGTTTGTATGACCACGTGAGATAAATTGGGATGTGATATTATGTGTTTGGAAAATGGTTAATGAAATTATTTGATTATTTCATTGGTATCATGTTGATTTTCATAAAATTGATAGGTAAGGGTGTGTTTGGCATACTTGAAAACGTTGCATTGTTTGGTATTTTATATAAGTTGTTTTATATATATGTTCTTACAGTTCTATCCTGGTGGTGTGTTTAGGGAATTCAATTGGGGAAAAGCTACTGATTATTTTTACTGACCCCATACTTTGGCACTTTAGTTCTTTTTCATACATTTTACTCTAGGACATAGGTAAAGGTAAAGAATCTCATTTCATTAGTGGATAATCATGATTCTTGGGTAGTCCTATGGTTTTTTGGATCATAGATCATGGTGTGGATCTATGAATTTGTTTCATGGATTCCTTGGGTTTTTTTTACTCTTATGTTGGTAATCTAATTATAGATTATTGTGGTTTAGTTGTATTGGTATTTGGGAATTGTTTTGTAATTTTTTGGTTTTAGGGTGGTCTCTTGGTAATTTGTTTTCATGGATTACATTGTCGACATACGTCTTGTAGTTGTGGCCGGTTATGTCTCATTTTGTGGGATGAATTTATTCAAAGGGAAAATCGTTCGCCAATAATTCTTAATTCCCTTAACATTTATTACTAGCCTTTAGCGCATTAGGAATGTTGCCTAAAGACTAGTATCATTCCATCCCCTTCTAAATACAATGATAAGGGGGGAGATGTTACAATTACCTTCAATTTTTATGAATTTTTGTCTTTTTCACATCACATTAGTTTATGGTTTAGTGGTCATTAACATTCTTTTGACCATTCACATTGTTTTTATCATTGATATTTATAACTCTTCATAAATATTTGGACACTAATTTTTTTATTCATATACATATTTCAATATCCCAATAATTTTATTCTATAAATACCTAGATAGGTGATGTACATAGTATTTCCTTTTCCATCTTTTAAAGAGGTGCATTTTTTTAATTTTATTTTGACACGTGTTTTCAAAAAAGCCTATTTTCATATGTCCATTAACTTCTTAACTTGAACATTTTAAAATTTTCTAGATAAAACATTTTAAAATATGGAATAATGTAACACCTATAACTTTTTTTATAAAATTTAAACTATGTTTGATAGCGTATATTACCTGAAATAATAAGAAAAAAACCAATGAAATATTAATTTTTAAATATGACTATTATATATTTGTAGTTAAATATTATGGTGTTCCTATTAAAAAATAAAATATAAAAATTATAATTTTTTCAAACTACATTTTTAATTAATTGGTTTTAAATATATTTTTAATCAATTAAAAAATTTATAATGTAAATGAAGTAATTTTTTAAAAAAAGCATTTTTTGTGATAAAGGTGTTTTTAAACTAATAATTTAAATTAATTACAACAAATGAATGATTTAAATGATATTTTAATATTAAATGTTCGATAAAAATTTTTATCATTAATAAAATTTATTTATGAGGAACATGATATGTATAAATTTTTTTATATATTCAAATTATCTTTATAAAAAATAATGTTTTGACATGTTTTACTATGTTGTTTTAAAATTTATTTTTTACACATGTAGAATTTTATTTAAATAATGTAATTAATTTTTAAACTCATCATTTCAAAATTATCCTAGACTTGCTTTATTGAATGTTCTTAAAATATTTTTTTACATGAATAGTTAAAAATAAATATTTTTATTTAATATTGTATTTTCATTAAAATATTTAAAAGTTCAATTTTATTTTAAAATTGAATTAAAATAAAAATTCATTTAATTATATTATTTTTTTAACCAACATAGATTATTATAATCAATTTTATATTAAATTTGGATGTAACGTTTTTTACTTAAGGAATATTTTTCTTCAGAACACTAATATTCATCAAGTTTTCATATTTTATCTAAAATTAGTATATTTCAATTATATTTATTAAGTGTATTAATTTCCATTTATTAATTTGTATCAATATATTTAACTTTAGTCAATTAAACATTGTTAAATTTGTTTCATTAGAAATAGTAACTATACTAGATATTTATTACAACAATAATGGTTTATCAGGTAGTTATGGTCCTAAATAATATGATAAGGAATAAATATTTACCAAAACACTTTAGTATATCAAATTTAAAGACATGAATTCAATCATTTCAATCCATTACATATATAAGTTTCCACCTAGCTCTATATGTCTTTGATTTTTTCATTTATAATAACTCATAAAATGGTAAAGAATGTTTTTTCACATTCTTATTTTTTATATCTAGAGTAATTTTTATATGGATAAAAAATTATTTTTGGTAAAAAAATAGTCATTTGAAATATAAATTACTTTTTTATATCATAAAATTTTATTTCAACTTTTTATAAATGAAATAGAAACCTTAAATGGTTATGCAACACTGTTGGAGTATTCATTAAATTTGTGGAAAAAAATATAAATTAATTTAAAAATATTAAAATAAATATATTATAAATGAATTATCTTGTAAAATGAAATTTTTATACCACTATAAAATTTAATAGTGGTTTTAATGGAATACATATTAATTAATTCAGATTCATGATTTTTTAAAGTCAACTAATATGAATTGTTCTAAAAAATATAAAATTTACATTATATAAGAAACAATATTTTATTAAGTGTATTAAAATTCAAAAAAAAAACTATATTCATCCAATCTATTGAGATATGATTTAAAATATCGTTCAATTTCAATTTTTAACCCACTTTTAACTATCATAACACCAACCATGTAAAAACATTGTTTTCATTGTAATTATCCAAAAGAGTTATGATTGTTTAAAACCATACGATATGGTTAGAAACATCACATAAACGTGAAAAAATGTTATGGTAATATCTTATTTCAACCTATAATCATTAAATATTGTTATCATATCTCTTTTCCTCCATTGAAAATTGATTGTTTTACTACGTAATTACTTTACGAAAATCCTAAATAACCCCTACCCTCACTTATAAAAGGGAATGTCCTCTCATATTTTTTTCTCAAATGAAAATTTATTTGATCATCCATTACCTAACCGAATAAAGTACTCACACCATCACCACATCTTATAAGACTTTTTGTTATCATGAAACAAATCTATGAAGTCTTTACTTATAATCCTAAAATGGTTTTTGGATGAAGTGGTATAGTTCTTAACCAAGCGTTATTATTTTATTTTCTCTTCCACATTTTTCAAATATTATTAAACCATGATGATTTAATAATATTCGAATATACCATGTAATTATATGTTATTATTTTAATGGAATATCTTATATGAATATCATCTTCTAGAAAATTGGAAATGAAACTATCATTCATGTGTACGAAAAACTACCCCCTCATGAAGTGATGTATTCCATTTTACCTTATCACCAATAATGGTTGATTATTATTATTTCTTTAATATATATTTAGATATAGGATATTTATAAAGTATTTATCATTATTTTAATGATACATTACACATATTCTATAAAATTTATTTTTATTGAACTTTAATAACATCGTTCAAGCGTACTTGTGGATTTACGATACCATGAAGCGATATGATTCATTTTTCATTTCTTTATTATATAGTATATATATATATATATATCAAAAAATAATATGTTAGTTAATATATATTTTTAATTATATAATGATTATATAACTCTTATCTCCATTCCATATGGATCACTGAAAAATGGAAACAATAATCATGTGTATGTACGACCTTCCGTCTCATATATTCTATCATTGTTCATGTTTCATAACCAGATTTCATGGTTGGTTTTAAAATTAAAATTGGTGTCAAAATCTTAATTATTTTTTTATTATTCTACAGATTATTAACTAATGAACTTCTTAACCATAGTCATCATGCCAAAGTATTTTTGGACTTAGTAGTTAAATTCCATTAATATTTCTGATGTGAACATAAATGATTATGTAATTTAGTACAACATGATAATAAGAAAAAAATCATAAAAAATGTTAGATGGTTATTAATCATGTAAATTCATAATATAATTTTCTATCCCAGAATATAATAAACTTTCTTGATGATTTTTACTCATTTTAAGGGACCTTATTTTTGAAAATCATATTTTAATAATCCCTATTTAACTATTTGTCTTCCATGTACATGTTCTTCAAGATGATTTGGGAAACAAATTTGGAATAAATATATTTTATTTTTCATTATTTACAATAATTGAATATCATAAAAAAATTACTAAGGAATCATTTTAATATTTTATTCTATTCAAAATTTACATTCCAAAACTCATTTTAAATGTTTTAAATATTAAATTTTTAATTCTTTCTATTCAATATCCATATTCAAATAATTATTTTATCCATAAATTTATATGGACATAAAATAATAATAAAGGATATTTTTTGCCTCTTTTGAAATTCATTCTATGATATTCAAAATGAATATTTTTAAATATTTTATACACAATGTATTGACTATATTTATAAAATACAAAAGGAAAGATTAATTTTAACATATATAGTTATAAGAACTTATCCAAATCCCCTAAAAATTAATTAATATAGTATTTATTTATATAATTCTTAATATTACCTAAATAATAACCCTATATCTATATTATTATATATTTTAAAAAATGGTTATAAATATATTATGTAATTATATATGTGTGTGTCTGTGTGTTTCATGTAGATGTGAGGTATATATCTAACCTACCCTTTTGGGGTTTTTCCAAATCTTCCTCTAACTCGAATTATTTCCATCTTCAGTGTAATTGAATGATTTGAAATACTATATATATGTCTCTCGGATATATTCCAAAATTATTCCCCCTTAATCATAGTGGGTAATACAAGACTTATGATAATTAATAAAATTTATTCACTAAAAATTTCATATGATTATTGTGTGAGATGATATTATACAACCCATTTTCATTCCATCGTATGTTCATGAATTTTTTTCTTATGAATGATTAAATTTTTTAACAAATAATCTTCACAATTTAATGATTTCATTATCTAGACAAATCTAATGAATTATGTAATGCTTTTTTCATATAAGACATCATATAATGGATTATTGATTAAACCAAATCCATTATCTGAATATCACCCATGTGATGTTGTCTTGGTAGTTATCCCAGACCTATTTATTTTTCATTCTTTTTCCTATCAAATTTTATTGATTACATGATCTTATATTACCAGGTTCTATATTTAATTCTACCATGTGAATAATAAATAACTCCAGTTTAAAAGAACAAGTATTCTACATCATATTTGAGAGATGTATTAATTTAATATAAAAATTATTCTTATTATTTTAATTTTTTCCCTTTTAGATTTATTATGAAATTTATTATGAAAAAATTTGGAATGGATGGAAGATATATTGGGTAATAAATTATTTATTTTGAGTGAAATGATTTATTTTGGAAATATTTAATCCAGTATAGTGTTCATTAACTAACATGTTCTATTATTTTTATATATCTCCCATACTTGAATTTTTGAAATAATCTAATGATTTAAATGTTTTTAATTTGGTTTGAAGTATGAAATGGGGAAAGTATGTGGTAAAGATAAAAATTTTCAATACATGTCAATCAATAAACCATGTTATATCATTTTTTTTGTTGAAATAATTGATACTATGTTTTTGTTTTGAAATTATTATCTAATAAATATTTATGTAATGATGATGACATAATTCTATAAAACTATACCCCAAAAATAAACTGAAATGTATTAAATTCATGTAATTAATTAAAAATCATGATTATGTAACATTAAATGATGGGTCCTTATCCAATAACAATTAATTTTTACCCATTGTCGATCAATCATATCAAAATATTTTCCACAATTATATTATGAGATATAAAAATTAACAAATACATTATAGGGAAACATATTATTCAGAACACCCATAATATAATGAATTATAGATATATGTGTTCCAAAATATGATAAAATATTCAGTATATCACAATATAAAACACCATAGAAATTAAACAATTTCCATAAATATATCATCATTTCATCATAGCATAATCCTTGTAATAAATGGGTTTCATAAACATCTCATTATCATAATCATACATTATCTAAGGAAATAATAGTTATTATTTCGTTTGTTCATTTACCATGTAATGAATATTTAACATCACATGTGGTTATCATAGATAAAAATTTATTTAAAATATTCCTGGGATATTTCTAGATAAAAATGAGATTTTATTTTTCAAATCACATATTTAAAATAATATCCGACAATATAAGAATGTGGAAAATTGTTTGCGAGATAATTTCATGCTCATTGTGATCACTTCCCAAACCATGTATGCTAAACCACCTCATGAATGTATTACCATCACACCACATACACTTAGGAATATGTCCTGTGTGTTAAAGGGATATGTATCAAGAAAATAATAATATGAATATTTAAATTTATTTTAAATACAATAATTATAATATTTTATTCTAATCATTATATTATAAAGTATTTTTATTTTTATACATTAAAAAATAAATTTAGTTTGAAATTTTTATTAAATTTCAATTATGTTTTTTTCTTTTATTAATTTATATATTTCTGAAATAAATAATATTTTATGATAATTTTATTATTAAAGAGAAATTATTAATTATAAATGATCGTATAATTTTTATGAATTCCAATTTCATTATTATTAGGGCTCAAAAACTTTTATTGTTTAAAAAATAATAATTTCCCAATATATGTTAGTTTTTTATTAAATGTTAAAATTAAATTATTTATAAAATTATTTTGGTAAATGAATATTATTTTTGTAATAAAATATTTTTAATTATCGCATAGTGAGTTTTCAGAATTTTTTGAGACTGTCTAATTTTAATGTAAAAATTAAAAACCATTCAAATATTCAGTTTATAATATTATATAATAATGTACCCAAATTTGTGTAATAAATATTATAAATACAATCCATGAACTAATCTATTTTTTACCTTAAAAATAATTTTATTTTTTTTATTTGATTTAATTTATAATCCATTTAGGATTTATCCAAAAACATATAATATATTTTAGGGATTTGATATAAGTTCATTAAGTTTATGACTCACCTCCACATCACAAATGTTAATCATTTAATAGGTTATTCCCATTGACTTATAAAATTTTGAAAAAACCCCCCATTTTAGAAACCAAGGGAAAAATAATTTTCTATTTTTGTGAACATTATATTATATTTATTTTAAAAACTATGTTTGAAAAATTATAAATAAATCCCAAATAATTTCCTATATAAACCTACCCATGATACAATTTCCCTTCACTCAAAATACATGGATAACATACTTAATATGAACTAACCTATCTATATTCATCATAAGGATCCACCATTCAGGTATGAAACCCCTTCTAATCATTTGGAGTCACTCTCAAGGTGAGGGATCATTTCCTTCTCTTATTTATTCAAGTTTCATTATTATCTTATTCATTCTATTTCCAATTCCTAAGGTTGGAGATTGTTTTAAAATGTACCTATTTTTTTCATTTGATATCCAAATAAGGAGAGTATACTTTTTCTGTCATCAATACTTTTTATGAATTATCATGTAACATCGTTATGATAAGGAAACCTCTTCATGTTTTTCCATACCATAAAAAGATATAGTGAATACCCACACCCATTTCAAATAAAGGCTGTTTAACATCATGAAAATATAATTATTTTATCTAATACATAAATGTATTAGTTTCAAAATTCATGGTCTTAGAATAAAATGTTATGAAAATGATTCTATGTTTTGTGATCTAGGTTTCACACTTAAGCATGAGAATAAAATGAATGTGACAAGTGCACCTGGAATTACATAGCACTACAATGCATTGGGTAATGGTTTAGTATCACGAGACATCATTAAATTGATTAGGGAGTGAAACTAATCCACCATGGGTATATTTTGAACATGATTTCTTGTCATTTAGTAGTGACTTAGGTTTATAAAGCAATTTTTTATGTTTTTTGCAAATTTCTCAAGTTGCCTTTATGTTATCATGCTACATCATGCCTCATTGTTAATGTTTATTATTCTCGCTTCTCTAAACCCCATTGATATACCTATTGTCTAAAATTAATTACATTATTCATGTTATTAAATGTTTATTCCCTTTCTATTATTTGTATTTCACCCCTTTCTTATGTATATCCCCATGTTATCTAATGCAGTTTTAAGTACAAATGAATATTATTATCATGTTAAGGAGGTTTAAAATAAAGAAAATGTATTCATTGTTTTATGTTTTTTTGTAATGTACCTACTTCCAAAATACAATAACAGTATCTATAATATTGTTTTTATATAGTGTAAATGAATTTAAAATACCATGAGTTAATGTTTATGAGGGGTAAGGTTTTCATAGTTGGTATCAGACATAGTTTATAGTTATTTTTGGCATTAGGATTAGATAAATCTAGAAAAATTCATAGGGTTAAAACTATATATATGAAGACATCCGTAAATTTTGGTAAAGTATAGATTATGTGGATTATCATGAAAATATTTCCTTTTCTAGATACAATATGTGGATATGGATCTAGAATAGATGTATATATAGGTAAAACAAAAAAATTTAAATTGACCTAGACTAGGTCAGAAACTAGAGCATGAAAATGGTCCATGCATCATTCATACTTTCAAAATATAAGTAAATGTGCTTTTTTAAATCCAAAATATCACCATTAACTATTAAAAAGGTATGAAAAAAATCCCATATGAATATATGTTAGGAAACAGGTCATTGATAAAACATATTAAGGCCTAGAAATTAATAAGTTAGGTGAATACATGTAATTGTAATTTATCACTTTAATTTCCATGTATTACCATTTATGTGTTTAATAATTTAAAAAATACTCATCCTTTTTTCTATTTTTATATTAAATTTCCCAGAATATGAGTTATTAGGTAAATAACCAATTTGACAAAAAATGTAATGACTACCCCATTGAGTTCCCCAACCTGATCATGGTGGGAAAAATGATATTTGTGGTGACACATTATTAGGTGACATAGGATAGAAATAGAAAATACGATCAGGAGGAGAACATCATTCCCCCTAAGAAATAACATTCTGTAATTGTGAGATTTGTGCGAAAAATTAATCTGACTTCTAATTGATCATCACGTCAACCAATTTTGAAATAATGGATCAACTCAATTTAGAAGATCTTCTGCATCCATCAACGATCAACACAATATAAGGGTTTAAATTTTGATTATTATACATAAGGTTTAGTTGAAAATTTTTGTATTTTGATCAAGAATATCAATCCAAAATAAGAGTTTGAATCAATGGGGTGGAAAGAATTATGGAAATAAGTTTTTGAAAAATATATTTCTCTCACTCTAGGACATGAAATAGAAAAAGGGTTTTCTATCCCTCAAGTAATAAGACAATAAATATAATGCCTATTTGAGTAAAAATTCACAATACATGCATTATATGACTTTGGATTTGTCATTACCCTCAAATCCATCATTGATTTCATCTTTGGTTGGCTGAAACCTAGTCTATGAAATGCCCTAGCCATCCGAAACTATGATGGATATAAGAAACTATATGATCTTCCCTAAAAAAATGGAGATAGGGGAATATATTGTGTATCATGAAGATAAGAATCATAATGTTTATTTGTATTTTATAGGTATGATGGGGAAATCTAAGGATGCTAAGAAATTTCAACATCCTACTTATCAAAGGTTTAGAAAGAATCACCCACGAAATTTCCTAAGGGGAAGAGTAAATAAATTATGATCAGGTAGGAAGGACTCCTATGTAATAATTTCTGACAAGAGAAACCCACTAATTCTTTATAGGAGAGTAATTATCCATTAAACTCTATTTTCATTGTTCATTAATTCAACTACAAGGAACTATTCCACCTTTCAAACCAATGCACTATTCCATGGGTTTTGGAGACAACCTACAACCTCTAAGAAAGAAAGGGAAATCATTTTCCATCACAACCACTAAGATGGATACCAAAAAAGAACTAGTGAAAGGTTTTCTACTTATTAATTATAGAATACCAAACATACATTTTTATCCTGGTTCTACACATTCCTTCATATCATGAAAGTTAGAAGAAGTATTCAAACGCCACAATAATGAATTGAAGTAGGGTAGTTGGTGAAAATGGAAAATGGGAAATAATTTATTCCCTAGTATATTAATCCTCCCCTATCAGAAATTGTGGGCTTAAAATCATGGAATCATTTTTTACTCCCTTTTGTGTAAATTAATGCAATTCCAAACATGGATTTCCTTTCCTTCTATAAATCCAACTAAAATTTAGGGAAGTTGAAAATAAGTATAGGTATTTTGAATCGTATTTTCATTCTATACAACAACACGAATGATAATTAATATTCATTAGATACTATATCTAATGAATTGATATTATTTCAAAATATTAAGTGTATCAATCTCTAATCATTGGTTCTAAGGGAAATATCATCCTTATAGACATGTTTATTTTGTGGGAATACGACGAAGTGTTTCTTGGATAATTTCCTAGACTATTTTCAAGTCGAGAGGTTGAATTTTCAATGAATATTATTCCTCAGGTGTTACCATTATCTAAAATTCCCTATATAATGTCTAATGAGGTAGATTGGGGTCTAAAGAAACAACTATAAGAGACTCTAGATAAAGGGGTCATACACCCATGTACCTCACAATGTGTTGCATCAGTCCTCTCTGCCATAATGAGATATGGGTAAATATTCCTTTTCTTTGATTTTCTTGATAAAAATAAGATCATTATCAATAACATTTATCCTTTTACACATATTGATATATTTTTCTATCTGCTACATTTATCACAATACTTCTCCAGGGTGGATATTTGGTTCGAATATTATCATGTATGGGTGAAGAAGGATGATATACCCAAGAAAACTTTTCATACAAGGTATGTGGACTATGAATTCATTATAATACCATTATAACTCACTAATAATCTATAAATATTCATGGATTGTGATTAATAGTGTTTTTATGGATTACCTATAAAAATTTCTGGTAGTAGTTATAGATGATATTCTAATATACTAAAAAATCAAGGAGGTGCATGTGGAGACTCTGAGAACTATGGTAATGACCTTACAAAAGGATAAGATTTATGCCTTTCACAACAAATGTGAGTACTATATAAAGGATTTATCCTTATTGGGGAATAAAATCATAAAAAGTGGGATATATATGGACCCTTCAAAGATATAAGTAATTGAAATATGGCCAAGGAAAATATTTATGACAAATATATGTAGATTCATTGTATTTTTTGGGTGTTATAGTCAATTTTTGAGAAATTTCTCATTATTATCTAACCCTATAACCAAGATAACCTAGAAGGGAGTTAATTTTTCATGGAATTTTCAATGTGAATAATACTTCATTTAGTTTAAAAAGAGTCATATAATTACACCGCTACTCAAACTACCCACAAGTGGAGAACTTTTAATAGTATTTAGTGATGCTTCAATGATGGGTATGAGATGTGTATTAATAGTGAATTAAAAAGTGAAATCCTATGATTCCATATAGTTGATATATCACAAAGAGAACAACCTAATACATGATCTAGAGTTGGTTAAATTCATATTATCTTTTAAAATATGATGGCGTTATCTTTCTAGGGATAATTGTGACATATATATGGATTAAAAATGCCTCAAGTATATATTCACACAGAAAAAGAGTAATATGAGTCAATAGAGATGGATAGAGCTATTCAAGAACACTAAATTCTTAATCAATGACCAAAATTTGGAATAAAATAATGTTCTATATTCTCTTCGTAGAAAGGTTCTATAAATTTTATTATTGATGATAATTGATTAGGATCCAATATTCAATAATTTGAAAGAGAAGGACATTAGAATCATATCTGAAGGAAAATCATCAATCTTAAGACAAATGATTTCTCAAACATCACCTATAAAGAATAAAAATGATCCTCAAGAAGATTTTTTGTTAATTAAGAAAAAACATGAAACTAAAACAATGGGTAAATCCTACATGATAAATGTTAATGATGAAGGATGTGTGAGATATGGTCATGACTATCTATACCATAAAATCATTAGTTAAAGTAGGAGTTTTTGGATGATGGATAAAATTCAAATTTCTCCATCCATCCATCAATAAAAATGATATATTGAGATATCATAGAGCACTATTATTGGAATGATTTGAAGAATTAGATCATTGAATATAAATAAAGATATCATGAATATTAAAAATTAAATGATGAATGGAAAAAAAATGATGGGATAATGTAACCAATACCCATAATTACATGAATATAGAAAACATAACCATGTACTTTTACTCTAGTCTTCCAAATACATAAAAATAAAATAGTTATATATGGGTTGTGGTGGATTATCTTACAAATACTTATTACTTCATTGTTATTAGATTGGACTTATCACTTGATAAACATGCAAGGATTTACATTAGTGATGTTGTGGGACTTCATGGAACACCACTATCTATTTTATCTGATTACAATATAAGTTTTAACTCTAATATTTGGAAGAGTCTCCAATATTCTCTAAATACAATGTTAAACATTATAATAGATAATTACCATAAAATTGATTTCTTCTTTATGTAGACTATACCTACACTTAATTAGTTGTTGAGAGAATTATCAATTGAGAACAAAGGAGTATGGGATTAATATATTCCCCTAGTTCAAATCTCATAAAATAATATCTTCCACTAAGGAATCCATATATCCCCCTATGAATCCCATTATGGGAAGAATAGATGAACACATGTATTCTTGGATGATGTTCAAGAATACGTACTTTATGGTCTTGAAATGGTCCAATAATTGGTGGAAAAGGTCCAGACCATTCGATATCACATAAAGGATTATTAATGTTGACAAAAGACACATACAAAAAAATATTTGATGAGACCTGGATGTTGATATTTGAAATAGGGTATTCCTACTCAATTCTCTGCAGATGAAATTCATGATATTTGGTAAGAACATAAAGCTATGTCCATGATTCATTAATTACTTTGATTTCCTTGATCGTATTTGAGTGGTGAATTATTTTCTAGAACTCCCAGATAACCTATATCAATTCATGATTTATTAAATGAATCCATAATGAAATTTTACATACTAGACCCCTCAAATTTACCCATTCTAGAGGTTGTACCATTAGAGAATGAACTCTCAAATAAGTAGTAGATGTTTAAGATCATGGATCGTAGAGACAATGTTCTATGAAATAAGGTAATGAACTTGGTTAAAAACCCCTAGAGAAACCCCATTTTTAAAGAAGAAATTTAGGAACTAGAATTAGTGTTGAACAAAAACTACGCTAATCTATTTTAGTTTTTGGATTGAAAATTTTGAGGGTGAATTTCTCAAGGGGGAAGATTGTAATGCTCTGAACTGTTACAAATCAAATTCTTCCGATGATTTAATAAAATTGAATACTATATATTTTGGATATAGAAAAAATATGAACCTTTTTGATTTCCTTATATCCAATACCATTTAAAATATTATTTAACAAAAATAATGTTGATAATATTGTTGTTGAAGAGTGATTATATTATTTGTATAAATATACATTTTAACAAATTCAACTAACATAGATAATGGTAGTAATGGACTCTTCTAGTTAGATCATAACCTATGAATCCCATTTATCAGAACAGCCAAGGTATATAACATCTCTGCCATTTTCCAATGACCAATCAAAATCATAGATCCAAAAAAATTAAACACCATTAAAAATATTTAGGTGATAATTTCAAGCTCATCGTGATTACAGAACAAACCATGTACCCCAAACCATCATGCACAATGACCTTAGGTAATTTTATAGTTTACTAAATTAATATGTATCAAGAACATATTAATATAAATATTCATTATTTTATTTTTAATATAATAACATTCATATTTCAATCTTGTCATTACTTTATAAATGATTTTCTACACAATAAAACTCAAACTGTATTTTTTATTAGTGTTCAATTTTAATAGAGTCATTTATTTTGAGGAATTAATGGATTTAAAAATAAATAATATTTTCATTAAATAAATTTATGAAATATTTTTATTAAATGTAACGGATCATATAATTTTTTTGGGGTCAAATGTAATTTTAACTTGTTTTAAAAAAATATTATTGTCGAAAACCCATCATTTCTAAATAAATATTAATTATTATTATAAAATTTGAAGTTGAACCAATTTTAATATAATATTGAAAAAATGAATATTATTTTTCTAATTTGAATGCCAAAATTATCTAACTGTTAATTATGTAATCTTTTTAGAGTGAGCCACGTTTTTAGCTAAAAATTAAATATCTTCGAAATATGTAGTGTATATTATGTCATCATAGTGACCCAAGAGTGTTATAATAAATAAAATAAATGGAATCCATTACCATATATATGCTTCCCTTTAAAAAATTTAATTTTATGTTTATTTGATTTATTTTATAAATCATTTATGAATCATCCAAAACATATAATGTATTTTAAGGTTTTAAAATCATTTCTTTCATAGTCTTACTCACATACACATCTCCAAGTGAACTATTTAATTAATTTCATCCATTGAAATTGAAAAAAAATGAACTCCACCCCTATTAGGAATAAAAAATGGTTATAATCATTGGAAGGATTATGGGCTGGGTTATTCTATTTTATAGAGTCATAAACCTATGTTTGAGAAATAATAATGAATTTCCCACTGATTTCCTAAATAAACCAACCCATTCTCATATTTTTCTTCAACAAAAATACTTGGTTCACATCCATACACCTCCCTCCTCTATCTAGGGCCCCCCAAGGTACCCAAATCTCTCAAGAAACTCGTACCATGAATTTTCAATCACACCCTCATGGTAAGGGATCCTTTCCTTCTCTCCATTATTCAAGATTCTTCGTTATCTTATTCTTTATATTTCGAATTCATAATTTTGGGATATGTTTTTTCATGTACATATTAAATTCCACAATATTTACATATTAGGAGTGACCAAATTATCTCAAATCAAACAATTTTATGAATTTTTAAATAAGCCATTTCTTGTGCAGAAATTCCACCACGATTTTCCATGCTAACCAAATGTGTAGTGAATACCCATACCCTTTTAAATATCAATGGTGTTCAACTTAATACACATATAAATCATTTTTTTTATGAATTATATGTATTTATTATATTCCTACTAAACATGGAATAAAAAATTATGATAAATTTTTACATGTTTAATGATCTATGTTCCACACTTAAGCATGAGAATTAAATGATTGTGACTCATGAACCCATAATTATATATCGATATACCATATTGGTTAATGTTTTTATAACATGATATGTAATGAAAGGGATTTATGAGTGATCCAAATCTACCACTGGACGTTTTCCACCATGATGTCTGGGATGTTAGCCTTGGCTCATATTTATGATATGGTGTTTTAAGTTATTACCTCATTTTAAATGTTGCATTTATGTTATCATGCCATATAATTACTCATTTCTCATTATTATGATTATACATTATTTTAATATCCATTTATATATCTATTATCTATCATGTGTTACTTTTTCAGGTTATTCCATGTTTAGTCCATTACGAGGATTTATAACACAACCATTTCTTATTTATGTCCCCATGTTATCCCATGCAGTTTTATGCATTAATGAAATTTTATTACATATTAAGAAGATTCTTTAATAATGATGATGTATTAACTATTTTATGTTTTTCTGTAATGAACCTAATTCCCAAAGTAACTAGACTTCTTGATCTCCAATGGTTGTATTAAGTGTCATCTTATGTCATAAATCAGGTATTAATGGTAAATAATGAGGATGGTCTTCATATTAAAAGTGTATTATAAAACCATAATTATATATTTCATAAAATATATGATTTTCATATAATACATGTCACTTTTGTATTAGTAATGTTGTATTAAAATCATTGTTTTAGGATATAATTATTTTGATTCTCATGAATGTTTTGGTTTGGGAATTCCAAACCTTTTAACATTGTCTATGTTAAATCAAATCCATAATTTTAGTAATAATAAAAATATAAATTATATTCATTATATATATTTATAGTCATCCTAAATAGGTAAATATATAAATCATAATTAAACTGTTAATAGATATGGTTGATCCTAAGTACGCATGAATGTTATTTTCAATTTTCTATCGATGAAATGGAGTAAATTAAAAAAATTATAATTTAAAGACTAATTATCATATCATATGTCATCAGTCATCCTAGTGGGACCCATTTCATGACTCTCCACGGCCACCTCCAATAGGCCTGGTGCGGACGACTAGAACCATGTAGAAATATCACTATGATGGGAGTCCTTAACCTAATTACTTGTACACAAACACACTTCTCCAAGCCCATACAATGCTAAAATCTAAAAACAAATAAATAATTATTCTTGTATACATTTAAATCCAACAACCATAGTATTACATGAAGTAAATGAAAATCTATTTGTCCAAATATAATCCCACCATAATTAGTCTAAAAATTATCTCAAGAAATAAAAAGTACTTGGGATATTTTCACGATATCCTAGGAACACACCTCAGTCTTTCTGGTCTCACCCAGCAATGATTGGTCCTAGTCTTTCAAGGACCCTATCAAAAGGTGGATTGTGTTCATAATACACGTCATGTTTTAGGAAAATTATATGCATGGGTGATAGTAACAATACATTAAATGACACCTTAAGACCACAAATCATACAATTAAGGAAATACAGTCAACTCTACACTTGTATATTTCTACAACACATATAACATGAATATCGAGATATAATCAGCAAATACATATAGTTAAAAGGTAAACCACAACTATAGATAACCCGCCCAAGGATTCTAGACTAAAGTTTACTTGTAGTAAACTTCTATTAGAAAACAATCTAGAGATTGAAACACTGATGACATCTGTCCGAGAGATGATTCTCATCATGTCTCTCCAGAGGAAGTACATGAGGAAGGTCTGAAGAGAATATAATACATAGACTAAAATACTAATCAATGGAATGTGGGGGATACCTACAACTCAATTTGGATTCACCTTCTATATATTGGATCAGCACCAAAATATTGTTGGTCATGATGATTCCAAGAACTCCACCAAGTCTAGGAAGTTTAATTAAGGACCTCACATGAGACCCTGTGAAGGGATTATAATAACTTTTTCCATTAATTCATGATGAATTGATCATTATCCTAGGAGTAGGAGGCAATTCAATAGTAACCCTCAGGGAAAGGATATGTAGAATGAATCCTAACAAAACATCTACAAGACACCATTTACATGATCTTTAATCCCTGTATAAAAGAGTACATGATGTGTAGTAGGGGTCACACATTGGGTTCCATGACCCTGAGTTTGGATTGTGTAAATGACATGTGTCATCATGTTGTGTTTGTGTAGTGGATTACATGGAATGTTTGCTAGCCATGTACTCCAACCCATGTCTATATACCCACCATAGTACATAACTAGTCTCCATGGAGAGTTCACATTCCTTGTGATAATTAATGATATCCTAATCCCCTATCTTCCACATATGGGGCCCCAAAAATGTGTAATCCTAGATTATACACCATTTAATGCTGAATTTTCTAGAATCCCAGATCTAGAATCCATGTTTGATCTCTTATGTATGTTCATCGATATAGAGGTTTACTTTCTAGTAAATTTTAAATCATAGCCCCAATATCCTTTTCATTACCAAACAATAGGGTTTGGAAATTTGATCCATCAAAATTCAGAACTAAACATCATTCT
This sequence comes from Viscum album, assembly GCA_963277665.1. Classification (NCBI taxonomy): domain Eukaryota; kingdom Viridiplantae; phylum Streptophyta; class Magnoliopsida; order Santalales; family Viscaceae; genus Viscum; species Viscum album. The sequence goes on from OY728134.1 coordinate 428,334,825, forward strand.
TCATTACAGGCTAATGAACATAAAAATAGGGTATCTACGTCTTCTGATATATCGTTGCTACCACTATATCACCTCTATAATTTTTTTTCAATATTGAATCTATGATATTTGGATCATTATTCTAGTACATGAATGAAGAATGATTTATGGATCATGATAGTTTGATCAAAATGAAGAACACATGTGATGAATGGTGAATTTGGGGAGATAACCTAGGTTTAGCTATGATGAATGGGGGATAAAACCCTGAGTTAGCAGTGATAAATGGGAAATATTGGGAGAAAAATCATCAAAAAGTTCTCAAACATCATGGGGGATGTGCATATAACCCTATGATTTAAACATAATCATATATTTAAATATTCATCAATCGTTACATTGATGAAAATAATTAAAAGAATTTATTTTGTTTATTTTATTATTTTCTATTCCCATGATAACTTTTCCTCAAACAAACCATGTCAATCAAGTTTAGGATTCATCTAGGTTAAAACCCACATTATGAGTTAAGTGGTTCCCTCATATTTCTAATATAGGAATCCATTTATATGTTATTCTTATTTATTTGGAAAAAATAGGTGTGTGTGGTGTTTAATATATTTAATATTTTTGAAACATTTATTCTAGGAACAATTGGGCTCATAATCTCATGTTGTCTCAAATCACAGTCATGAAAAAATCTGTATAATATCCATAAATAATATATGTAAAACAAGAGTCATTAATTTCTCTACAATTTGCATCTTGATATCAAAAATCTAAAACAGGGGCTACAAAACAAGTTGTGGATACTGAGCATGAATCTAAGCCTTCATCTCTCATGTTCTCTATTAAATATTCCTATTCTACCACCAAACACAAACTAAAGGAATCACTCGTTCATGAAGGATCTTCTACTACGGATCTTCAATCTCTATCGGGTACTCAACAAAGGTATATCCTTTTTCGATTTCTAGTGTTCTCTAGTCGATAATTTCGGACGGTTTATCCAAGTAAAACCTCATCTACAACACATGGAAGATGTCATTTACCTATTTTAATTGTGGTGTTATATCTAATAGGTATGTCACCTCTTAAACTCTACATAGTATCAGGAAAGGTCCAATGAATCTCGGATAGAAGTTATCTTCTCCTCAGAATCTCCATAACCAACATAGATGTGAAACCTATAGGAATACATGGTGTCCTTAATTTTACTCTAAAGGAATGATTCATCTGTTGTCAAAGACTTGTGACATATTTTTGCAGTCTTAAACTTAACATGGATGATATGTACCTTCTTAGCATTTTCTTGCACAAACTTAAGGTGCATGGGTGTAGACTCTCCAAGGTAAGACCATCAATAGGGGTTCATACATTTCTTCCTATACAAAGCCTAGAATGGTTCCATTGGAATGGTGTAATAGTAGCTACTATTTTACACAAACATTACCATTATTTGGTTATCCTCCAAACTATGGCCCATAACCAAAATGAAAGAATGTAGTATTTCCAATAGAACCTGAGTGGTCCACCCTTTCTGAGTGGTAGTTATAGGGTGAAATGTTTTGTATAAGATTAAATGAGTCCCAAATGCCTCATCCAATCCCTTCAAAAACCGATATTTGAAGTGTGGGTCACAGTTATAATTTATCATTGATGTGACTCCATGGAGTCAAACTATCTCCTACACATTGAGACATTCTATGATCTCTAGTGAACCCTACTCTAAAATAGATAATAATTTGGATGACATGGTGGTCATGTCTATGATCACTAAGAGGGAATCAAGTCCCCTTGACATACATGGTAATCCTTTTATAAAGTCCATGGAAACCCTATCCCACTTCAATTATATCACCTCAATGGGTTGAGATGTACCCTCTAGAACTTGATTTTTAGAATTCACTTTCTAACAGGTAATGAATCAAGAGACAGACTCTGAAACTTCTTTTTTCATCCCTGGACACCAGAAATGAAATCAGATTCTATATTACATTTTTTTCATGTCGGGATGTACTGCCAAAGGAGACACATGAAAATCTATCATAACCTCCTCCCATAATAATAATATTACCATCAAGAATAATTTGAAAATAATAAAAATATCCCCATATTTATAAAATCCATAAAGACCATGTCCAGTTTATATATGAGCATTTAGGGTATCACAATCGACATCCCCAAGATATTCCTCCCTAACTACCTGTAAAAGTTGAGGGGTAACAAACATTGACTATAGGTACGTTTCATCATATCATTCCAAAATGTATAATTGTAATGAGGCCAAAATATCTGAATCCTTATTTAGAAACTGCCATCTAGATCGCTTTCAGAGAGAATATGCTATGAAATTACCATTCATAGGAGTATAGACAACCTCAATGTCAAAATTGTGGAAGAAAAATATCCCTCATGTTTTTCTCAATTTAATATCCTTTTAAGTAAATATGTACTAGAGACACTTTTGATAAGAATATATTATAAATTTCACACCCATAAGGTAGTGTCACCACATCTTTAGTGCAAAGTCTAGCATTTCTAACTCACGATCGATGATCACATAGATATTCTAATATATTCTCAACTATCTTGAACCATTGTAAATCACCACTTTCCCTACATTAGAACACAATCAAGCCCAGTTTCTACTGTATCACTAAAAACTACATACTCAACATCGTCCTATGGTAATCTCAATATGGGATATCCTATGAATCTTTGTCTCAATCGATGAAAAGAAAGATGTAAATTTTCTCCCCACATGAATGGAATCCCCATTTTGGTCAAAGCTATCATTGCTATTTATATTATTGAGAAATCAAGTATGAATCTCTGGTAACAGACATCCAACCCAATGAAGTTCCACACCTCCATCACACTCTTGGTTATCTTCCATGAAAACACTACCTCAACATGGGCCTGATGCACTACCACTCAATATTATGAGATAAAGATTCCTCCAAGTTAGAACACAGGTATCCATAATTGACACTTCGAGCGATTTCTATGAAGATAATGATCTTAGAGTTTGTCTAGAACCAATCTCAATTATCTATCATGATCCTCCCTTGATGTCGATTGTGTATGGTTATTATCAGTGAAGACTACCATGAAATGATCTAAGAGAGGCTGAAGGATCTAATTCAAGATCCTATTGAAAAATTTTGGGGTAGTCATCATGCCAAAGTGAATTACCATGTACTCATAGTGACCATAGGGAAATATGAATGTTGTCTTTTTTATATCCTCATCTCATACTCAAAATAAGTGATATACTAACATGATGTGTGACATTAGCAACTATCATGGTACTATCAACTTATCTAAGATACCATAGATCCTATATTGTGGATAATGTTTATTCACAATCACCTGGTTCATGGCCTGGTAGTCCTCACATATCCTCAAGAACTCATCGTTGTTCTTTTAGAACAAAATTGTGGATACCCAGGGTGAAACATTTGCCTTAAAAATCCATCCCTCTACTAGTCCTCCAAATTAATCATCAGCTAAAAAATCTATACAAGATCCATTTGATATGATAGAAAAAATATTGGTGTCTTCTCTGGGTATATATTAATGTTGACGTCTATTAATTCGTGGTGATGTAATCATGGGACATCCTCAAGGAAGACATCCACGTACCATTCCACCACTTTAAGAAACATAACACTCACAACATCTACTACACCAAGGGTATAGATATCCAATAGTTGAGTAATATAATGCACCCTCTTCTTCATGAGCCCATCCTATAATGCATAGGATTCCTTTTCACCAAAAAAGAGAACACAGTTTTGTCACTATAGGTACACCACATCCTTAAAATAAAATAGTAAATATGGCCATGAATTTTGGATAACCATTCCATGCCTAAGATAATGCCTTATTGTCGTAACACTTCTATAAAAACATCCCAACCAAAACTCTTGCTTCCAAGTGTCAGGTCACACTATCAGCACATGTGTGTGATCACTGATTCATCACTAGTAATAGTCTCCATGTGCAACAGTCGAGCCTCTTGATCAATAATTTTCTCTATGTCTCATAAAATATATATTGAATGAATGGAATAAAAACCCTATGTTTATCAATACTTTATATACGGAAAAATATCCAAATATCTATCCTTGAATCATTTCCGCAGCCTCTAGGTCGTAAGATTCAACAACCTATAATAGTCCATGCCCCTATCCACCATCTCATTTACCCTAGTGTGGACCACCTAGGGTTGGTTTGGTGACATATCAAAGAGTCTACCACCATCTATTGATCCACCATATCCTCTACCATGTATTCATAGTTGAGTATCTGTCTACACTTTCCACTACCTCTTCCTCAGTGGCCTAACCATGGTCTATTTTTTAGTTATACGACATGTTAGGCAATCTCTAACAATATCCCCCCTTCCATCACATGAGAAGAACCACCTCTCTATAGGTTGAATAGACAAACCCTATGAGAACTGAACATTGTATCCTCCGTCCAGGGAACTCCTCCTAAAAATCTCTCTCTCCAAGATCCCTAATACTAAAATCATCTCACTACAGTTAGGTCTCTTCTCCTTCATTCACACTACTAGAAATTGATGGTTGTATCTGCTCAACTGGGAAACTCTCAAACAACAAATCACACTCCATCACAACATCATAAGTAGTAATGCATATAGGGATAAAACTTCCTTATATGTCTCTATGAATCCTGTTCCTGATGGTCTGATAACTGAAGAACTGATCTTGATCAATTTCCATCAAGTACTTGGAAAGTTTGTTAGACATTGATCAATAATCATCTACAATCATGCCTCCATGCTGGAGTTTCAAAAGCTTTTGGATATGTATATATCTTATTAAATATAGAGAAACTATTATCTAAAAAGATTCTCAAACACTGACTATGGTAGAGCCACCTCATCATAAGACGGTGTCACCAAACCCCACCATAACCCTGTTGATCTATGAAGAATAATCACTACTATAACCACCATCTAATCTGATGGTGTAAAAACTAGACAGAAAACACCAGTCACTAACTCAATCTAATCCTCATTTGAATGAACATATGTGAACCCTAAATACCCTAGGAGTCTATATCACTGAACTTCATGAAAAAATACTAATCCTACACTTCTCATCAACTGATATTTTGGGTACCATCTACTACCCAACAGGTGGTGGTATAGCGGGTGAACCAACTAGTTGTATCATCATGGGAACTGGTAAAAGCATCGAGGCCGCATCACTGAGGGGATCATCCTCGTGATCAAGATGCAAAATCCTAGATATAATATTTCTTGGATGCATCCTTGAAGTAAAAAAATATGTATCATTTTTAATGAGTATATCTGAAGAGAAGACTAAATAATGACATGGAATCCTCAACTCATTCCTTTTTTATGCAAGTACCATTTTTTCATCAAACTAGTGTTCCTTTGTATTGAGTCGAGAAGTAGGTGATCAAAGTCCTCGTGTATGGATATGCTGGCCACTACACCAACACTGGAGTCGTTGGCCTGAAATCTGAACATGAAATAAATACAACTTTTAAACCAAAAAAAATCTCATAGACTCTAGTCATAAGGTAGAACCATGCTATGATACCACTCTATCATGGACCATCACATTAGGGCTCATGCTGAGACTCCAAAATCCCTTCTTGGATAGGCCATGGGATGGGAACTACACCTGAGTAGGCAAATCACTAACATGGGACACCTCAGCATAAGTATTTAAACATACGCACATATATACAATATCATACAATGTTGAAATGTTAAAACAACAGAATAACTCGGTATGTATACATATAAATATAACAACATGAGTAAAAATTTTGTAATGGAATGTAAATGGTTCCAAATAAAATCACACCACAAGGAGTTTGAAAAAAACACAAACCTGAATTTAAGTATTGGGGATTCTATAAAGATACCACAAGAACACACCTTAGTCTTTCTGGTCTCAATAAGAACCATCTCTTCATGGTCTATCTAGGACTCTTTCAAAAGATTGATTATCTGTACAAGACAATACATGTTTTGGAAAAGCCCTTGTATGGGTGAGTATAAGAATTATTAGTACGGCATCTCAAAATCAAAAAGCATACAATAATTTAAATATAGTCATCTATACACTTCTATATTTATACAACACATATAACAAGAACATCCATATATACTCATAAATGACATAGAGTCTAATGGAAACCCACAACCATAGATATGCCTTCCTAGGATTCTATCCTAAAGGATTCACATAGCACTCGTGTTAGAGAACACACTTCTATGTCTGAAATACTAATGAAGTCTATCATAGAGGTACTCCTTATCATGTGTCTTCATAGGAAGTACATACTGAACATCAAAATAGAATATGATACACATATGATTATAACACCCACATCCATGGGGGGATACCAAAAACTCTATCTAGATTCACTTTCTAAGAAGAGGATAAACACCTACATAGTTTTGTTCATGATGATTCAAAGAACACCATCTTAGTCACAATGATGAATAGATGTTCTCACACCAAGCCTAATGGAGGGATTCCAATGAATCTGTATACAAATTCCTTCTAAAGTGATCATTTTACTAGTAGGAGGAGGAGATTCCATAATAACACTCAATGGAAGGATCCAGAGAATAAAAAAATGTCCAAGACATAGAGGACAAGGACTATAAGCCTTGTATAAAAGGGTACATGTTGTGTAGAATGGGTCACACTCGGTGTCCCTTATCCCCAAGGTCAACCCATGTATATATATCATGTCATCAAGACATGTCCATGTAGTTGAGTACATGGAAAGTCAGCATACCATGTATAACTACCTATGTCCATGTAAACTCTTCGGTACACATCAAGTCTCCAGGGAGGGGTCTCATGCTGTGTGACCTACTCACATGTCGTGTGATACCTAAAAATCAACTAAACCTTATCCACCACACAAGGGTCTACACACACTATGTATTCCAAAGTCACAATTTGTGTAATATGTGATTTTACAAAATACCAAATTAGGAATCCGTGCATGTTCTCCTAAATCTATTCTTCGATCTGGTGGTCTCCTTGAAGAAAAATCCTAAATCATTGTATGAATAAACATTCCACAAAAAAATAATAAATTTCGTTCCATGATCCACTTGAAAATTGGATGTAGACATTATTTTTTGTTACCCATTGAAGAGAACGACAATCAGTTATCTACGTCATCTGATCTGATATTGCAACAATCGGCACACCTTCTTTGTGTCCGGATAATCTCAAATATATGATATAGGATATTTGTGTCAAGAAATGGGTGTGTAATGATCGATTGATTAGTATAAAGTTGTATCATGGTCCAAATGAAAAATTGCTTGTGATGAAAATTTAATCAGGTGAGAAAAACACCTGGATAAATCAATGGGAAAAGACCTCGATCAATTTTCTTGTCGATATCAATTTTTTCCATTTGAACAATAATCAATAAATCAGATAAAGTCGTTAAAAATAAATTCTTCCAAAAACTGACAATAATAACACATCCTGTAAGATGACCTAACTCTGGATCAGTCTATTCATTGATTGATTCGCATTCATCAATGAAATAAAGAATGTGAAATGATAATAAATAGATAAATTTCATACATCGATTTGGATCAATCGCTGATGATGAACAATGTGTCGTCATATTCATTGTTAATATCTTTCAAAACTTTCATGAATCGATAGTCGATACATGATCTGTTCATCGTTAATTTGTGAGGAATCCTTTGAATCTCTCTCCAACGGTCTTCCAAAGGCTTCAGGGTTATGTGAAAAAAAATGTATGATTTTCCCATAAGAATCTATTTAAATATATATAAATCATTTAGTTGAAAGAATAATTAAAATAGTTTATTTTATTCATTTTAGAAATTTTTTCATCCCTGATGACATTTGCACAAACGACTCGCACCGACCATGGTTCTGTCATTCCTAGGGTAAACAAAACATTCTATGTTCAATAGTTCTCTCTGTTTCCTGATACAATTATATGTTCATAATTTGTTACACCTTCTCAATAAATCCCAATACACATGATATTTAATATATTTAATATATTCCAAAATTTTATTTCATGTACACTGGGCCTTAGACTCGAATTTCATCATACCATCTGTTCTTAAAAAATATCCTTACCATATCTAAAAATAATAGATAGAAACTTTTAGTCATTATGTCATATATAAAATATATTTTCATTAAATATATTATTATTATTATTAATTTTATATGTATTTGAAAAACAAATCACATCATTTCGTGAAGGTGGAAATCCACATGTACGCATCTGCAATGTTATTATTTTCAAGAAGAAGGCAAGAAAGTGGATAAAGGTTATTCCATAATAATAAAAATAATTATTTAAATTTAATATAATTAATGAATTATTTTATAATGTATTCCATTGATATATAAGAGTTATAATATGATAAATAATTTAATTTTCCTATTTAACAGACATACATCTTTTTTAAGAGATCTTCATTGGAATACACAATATTCCTTGTTTTGTTGATCATTTTAAAATACCATGAAGTTTTGAATTTGGTGAAGTATTGTATTATGATAATAAAAATGTTAATAGGTTATAAATAAGTCTAAATTGTTTTGAGGAAGAGAGAAGGAGTGGTTCCCTTCTGTTATTGAGAAAAGGATAACTCTTAGAAAAACATGAAGTATTTAAATTATATATATCAATTTTTATTGAAAAATATATCATAAATGATATAATTAAATGATTGTATGTGTATGTGTTCAAATCCCCTCATTTAATAATATTTGGTAATTGTTTTGTAATGTTTTCACATTTATCTCTTAGTTTCAACCATGTTATCCCTTTTAAAATTACCAAAAAAAAACAATTTTTTTCACACATTAAGGGATAAACATTTTATTGTAAAAGAAATAGTGAGTTGTAAATGGGTCTTTAATGATATTTCAAATGTTATTCCATTCATTCTTCTATAGATATTATTTTTATCAACAATAAATAAGGAAATAAATTATAATTTATTTGAAAATATGTTAAATGTCATTTTTAGAACTTGTCATTTAATTTGTATTTGAATACAATATGAATGAAAATTAATTTAAGTACAAAACATTCACAAATCAATAATATTTTATACATATCAATAAAATTCATGTGTAAATATAAAATATTATAAAAATGACATATTGTGATTCAAAAATAATTTATATTATTTTTCTACTCGTTATAAATTTATTTCATTAGTTTTTAATAAGAATTTAATATAAATATTTCATAAATTAAAATATAAAATAAATTACCATGATTAAAAAATTAAGAAATAATTAACATAACTATTTAAATGATAGCATACATTGTGTATATACATTTCATAAAATATTATAAATTTTAATTGAATGATATTGACACTTCTTACATTATTTTTTCACTTCAATATTATTATGGTAAAATTCGATGATAAATGGAAATAAAAGGTAATGTATTAAATTTTGGGATGATATTGAATGATATATATGCATCCAATGAAAATATTAACGTTTTAGAATTATTTTGACACCTTATAAAATTAGCATTATCCCTAACTAATCACTTTTACATTTAATGTGGTAAGATGAATTTAATATGGTCAATATTAATTTTGAAAAAAATAAAAAGGGACCTACATAAAAAATTTAGGTATAATGATGTTGAATATGGGAATAATTTTTCATGATTCATTTTCTATAATCAAAAATATTCATTATATTTAAAAATGAAAATCATAATGAAAAATAGTTTTTCAAAAAATATTTATTTTTATGAAAATTTCTTTATACAAAATTCAATAATGGAATTGATTCCAAAGAATATGAAAATATTTTTCCTAATATAAAATTATTAATTTTACAGTAATACCATTTTAAAAAAAATGAAACTTTTTATCAAATCAGAACAAAATTTACTTTTCATCAATAAACTATAATCATCACTATTCATTATGAAATATATCCTTTCAAAAAACTCCCAAAAACCCCAATATGGAAATATTTTTATTCTTTTTTAAAAAATTATAACATTTTTATAAAAAAAATTTCTAAATATTCAATATCGTAATTATAATATTCCCTCATGAAAACATATAAATATAAATTTTTAGAAAGTATTTTCAAAAAATAAAATGACATTACTCGAAATTGAGTGTGTATCTATTAAGAAAATATTAATACATTATTATGAGTTGTAACATGATATATATATATATAATGATATGATTAAACCTCTGAATATACACCAATTCAAATTATAGGTGATAACAATCACATTAATATTTTATTAATCAGTTTTTTTAGACTCAGTATTTCATTATAAGAAAAAAATAAAATAAATCAACTTTATTTATAGTGAACTATATAATACTTTATCTTGTTTTTACAATCTATATTATTTAAAATAAATTTATCATAACAAAATATGACAACTTTATAAAAACAATTGATGATAAATCTACTTCATCACATCAGTGTGTTCCCATTTAGCTTCCTCTAATTTATTGTTTTTACACAACACATTGATGAAGTCAATGTTTTTTACAATACATTATAATTGTGATATAGAATATCAACTGGATTTCCATCACAAAATATATTTAAACTTTGAGTTTATTACATGATTAGGATCATGTATGTACATAATCTATAGAGATACATGCAAAACATAATGAAATTTAGGGTGATTAGATGTATGTTCCAAATGATATGTTACGACCCAATTATGATCAAGGATTTTAATGGGGACAATATAACCAGGTTATAGTTTTCCCTTCATTTAGAATATTATGTCCTTTTCTAAAGGGATATTTAGATGAATGAGATTTCACTATCTTCGATCATTGTATATGATAGATAATTGTCAGTATAATTTTTATTTCGATACTAAGTTACTATTTTATATAGTTAGAATGATAAAAATCTATATTATGGTTCTTCACCTAGATATAATATCAATAGATTTATTTCTACCAAAACTCCCATATATGTTGGATTTCCCTACTTCCTACCACAGATGGATTCATAAGGGTATATATAATTAAATGACTGAATGCCATTGTTGTTGGAAATTTTTTCTAATTAACCGTGTTAATCAAAAGAACCATTGAAATATATATATAGTATTCTCAATATATATTCTGTATATTGAGGGTACCTTTTTACAAGTCATATTTAATAGGATTACATGTTGTAGGAAAACACCGCTCTGTATCCTGACCTCGAAGAATATTTTCAAAAAACTTTGAGGTAATCTTTTGATCTCGTTCAGATTTAATAGATTGTGGAACTCCATGAAATCCTAAAACATCCGTAATGTATAATCTATAAATATGATCAAAATATATATATTATAATATTTAAATAAATGGTTATTAATATTTATTTTGATCAACTATAATACAAAGAACATTTTTACCATTAGATATTTTTGTTAGCCTCTTTGGGAAATACATGATAATAATTTCCAATATTCATTCTAGTATGGGAGATGAATTTAACATCCATTAATACTTTTATCTCCAAGTAATAAACTACAAACATATAAATAATAAATATATATATATATTCTATAATATCTATTTTCATGTTTTCCCAACATTACTATTCTTTCAGATCTATATACAACATTGTACTTATAGGGTGTATAATGAATGAAAAACTATGTGAATCATCTTATATATATTTATTTAAATCATGTATGGATAGAAAACATACATGGTTCATAAATGTTATCAATCCATCATAGTATAGTTTGAACTCCAGAAGATTTATTTCTTTTGTCTGAATTTCATCATCTTCTCCCACTTCCTCCTTAATCATTACTCGGATAAATAGTCGATATTTCTTATGAGAAAGTTATGTTTTATCATATTTACTCATTATTACAAGTTAAATTTTCTAATATTCCATATATAATGTGTCTCATTCAATCCCCATCAAATATGAAATTACCTGATCATTTTGACAAAGAGAATATGCCACAATTTTAAATTTCTCATTGTGATAATGTATTATGTAGTAATAATTTTCTATCAACGCCAACCATAATCTCTCGGGCATGTTCCCCTATTTCATTATAAATATATACACCAAAAATTATGTTATGTATTTCTGTAAAATATTTAAACATTATGATAATCACACACTATATTCAATATAAAAATTACAATTTCTTATCAAAATCATGAGTTGGGTAATTTTAATCATGTGTTTTCAATTGGAGTAAATAATATATTATTACTATATTATTCTTTTTAGAGACGAATCGATTTTTACAATTTTATACATCATAATAAATCAAAAACCATTTTATAATAATAGATATTTGTATTATATGTTTTTTGACCAACGTTCTCTTTATTTCTCATATGCCTCTTAAAATTCATCAGTTCAGATGAAATTTACCCCCTTACGAGTCAACTAGGATAGTGGTGTGATAGGCCTTATAAATCTCTCAAAAAATTCAGTAATATTTATAAAACCCATAAAAATAAAATTTTAATATAATTTTTTTGGTATATTCCATTTCTAAATAACTTATATCTTTTAAGGATCCACTAATATACCCTCGCATGAGATGAAATGATATAGGAATGAAATTTTACGAGGCCAAAATTCTCATTTCTTAAATTTTTCAAACAAATTATCTGCCTTGGGGTTGTAACCACAATTCTAAAATGATCATACTTTTCTTCTCCTCTATTTCGATATATAAAAATTCTATTTTTAATGTATACCAAATACATTTCAAGGTAATATGAAAATGATCAATTATTAAAATCTATTAATATAGATGGTCGATCAGAAAGTCCAAATCTAATAATGATAAATTCATTATGTAAAAACTATTTAAAGAATTATTGTTTCCTATATCCTACATCATAATGTAATTTTAATGATATTAAAAGTATAGGTAAATATTGGGAATTTATTTAACTTTAAATTATTTATAAAAAAATAATCGACAAGGGTTGTATGATATTAATTCTTGATATTGATTCAATTATGTTCTCGATAATTAACAAAAGTACAAATTGACACTAATTAATTATTCGAAGACAAGAAAATGTGAATCCCATTTTGAGCCACTAGGGTATATGGGTCGCTTACCAATATTCTAAATGAATAACTTGTTCTATTCTAATAACTCAATAAATAAAATTTAATAAGGAGTATTTGAAATTGTTGTAGCATCTAGTATGAGCTATATAGAAAAATTGACTGCATTGTTCAGAGGAAGACTTTGAATCTATTCTAGAAATAAATCAACAAAATCCCATACAATAAGAATATAAAAATATGTTAATTTTCTCCCCAGACCTCTGGGATATATACCATTTATTGAAAGAAATTATAACACACGTGAGAGAAGTAATTTCCAATGGAAGTTCATGTTCATTCTCATAACAAAAAATGATCATAGGTTTATTCAGTAAATGAAATGTTACATTCCTTACTCATAAATAACAAGATATTAAATTAATAAAATTATATCCATTCCTAAAATTATATAAAATCTAAAATATAGACATAATCACATGATTTCTGAAAAGCACATTCCCCATAAAATAAATATAAGAGGTGTCATATACATGAAATTATATCATTTTATAATTATTGTTTTCTCAACTAACTCAATATATAACCAATTTGGTGGTGATTTTATACCCTTATAATATTCATTAGATATAAATGAGTGGGTAGATATATAATGAAATATGAAATTATTTATTCATGAGTCAATGTTATTTGTACATTTCACCACATGATTATCTTAAATAAATTCAGTAACCTTTTTTCATAAGATATCAATTTTTATTTCCTTCTAAGAGGATTTTAAAAATACAAATAATCATAATACATTGGATTAATACACTGGTTTGAATGATTCAAAATAAAATTTCATATGAAGAATTGGGTAAAGGATGATCCATTAGTTTTCATGTTCTTCTCATCCATTTCATTAAATATTGTATTCAAACCCCTTCAAAATTCATGGACTTTATAATCCTCCCTTACATAATAAAACACATCCTATTTAAATTCAAAAAATTCTATTGGTGTTTTATAGAATATTTTTGGATGTTGGATGAATGGAATTTAATTCATCCCTGTGAATTATTATAATTTCAAAAGACATTATATTTCCATTCAAATAAGAACTATGGGAATAGTGGGAATCTCTAATTGAAATTACTACATTGTGATCACATCAAATGATATGATCATAGATACTATGGTCTCCTAGAAAAATTTCTTTTAGATAAATGGTAATAATAAACTAATTAATTGATCAAATTTATTTTTACAGTGAATGATTAAACCATATTCCTAATAAATATTACATATAAATTCATCCAAAAATGTTCTAATAAATTAATCATCATTATTCATATACCAACAGAATTAATTATCAAATGCTGAACATGGATTATGAGGTATGTTCTTACCTAATAATATCCAATTAATTTTATCCAATTACATATAGTAAATTTCCTGCACTTTTCATATATTATTAAAAAGATTCCTCCATTAATATTTATCTCTATTTATATAATCAACCTCCATGAAAACATTTTAATATTTCGATCACTAGAGAACATAAATTGTTTTCTAAATGGTGATATTCTATCTCTTTTCCACAACTGGATTAGAAGAAACTCTCAATAAAGGTGGTTATTTCTTCATGAATGAATCTACATTACATAGTTTTTTTATTGATAATTTGTAATCACAATATGATGCATTTCCTAAAACAAATTTTTAATAATAAAAATGATATTATTCATTCCATATCACATGTCCTTCGATTTAAAAAGTGGATAATCATTTCATTTTATATCACATTAATTTAATGAAAATTTCCTTATTATTCAATCAGTTGAGAAATAACCTAAAAGAAGTTTGTGGGCATCAATCAATTATAATTCAAGTATGATACCATATAATCATGAAATATCATTCATAGGATGTCTAAATCCTGAAACCTTCTTCTTGAATTAAGGAAATATGTGTTAAAATGATGATATCCATTTTCAATACCAAAAAATTATTATGTTATCATATATATAGAATTATCTTTATGTATTCCACTAATGTTCTCTAATCATAATATACCATTATTGAGTAAAACTATAATATTTAGCCACCTATATAGACTTGTAATCCTTACATATAAGTATTACAAATTTATATTTAAATACACAATATATTATAAAAATTAATTCATATGATCTATAATGTTATAGTTTCATTTAATACTGGATAAATAATCATTTTATTTCTTCAATAATCATTAAAATTTCCCATAAACATCATCCCACATAGTACTCTTCATAGAAAACCCTTATACAAATCTCAATTGATAACCTACATAATTGAGACATATGAATTAGAAAGCTCAGAGTCTTATCAGGGATAAACATATGAGATATTTATTGATGAAAATATGAAATAATAAGTAAGAATATCGGTATAAGATCATGAATATAACTTACAATGTTCATATCTGAACAATTGTGAATCATAAACCAATGATATGGCATAAGAATATTATTTCAAAATATATAAATGTATAAAGTGGGAGATCATAACAAATAAATAATGAACCATCAATTCATCTAAAAAAACATGAAGGAATGTAATAACATATTGGCATCATTATAGTTATAGAAAAAATTTATTATGACATGGTTAACATAAAATACCATATAATAACAGTGGATCATCATTCAATGCCTATTTCTCATATTATAAATAATTATGAATAATTATCAATTCAATAAAGTTAATCAAGAACATATACTTGTTTCCCATATTAGATCAATCATGGGGAATTGTTACCAATATTTAATCAAAAAAATAAAATTGTTTCCCATAATTACATATTGAGTTATAATATGGAATCCAATTCATTATAGCGATGTTTAATTTTTTACCCAAATACCTCTTAATGAAATCTAATCCTATTTTTTCAACATGATAAAAAAATTAATCACTATATAATTATAGAATAACCCATTGAAATGAAATGTATTTTATAAATATTTCATCAATTCATCATAGAATGACTGATATACAATTAATGGTTTTTATAGAAATCAAATTTTCATAATCTTTAACCATCCATAAAAAATATAATGATGGTATCATTGTTTGATATTCATAATATAAAAATAGTAACAACATAGGATGTTATCTTAGTTGAATGATGTCTTAAATTTTCCCTAGAATATTTATTGATGAAGATAATATGTTTTTCTAAATCAATAATTTAAAATAAAAATATATCTAAAATATGTTGGAAATGATTTAAGTTTAAAATAACCATGAATAATTAAAAGAAATTTGAAATTGATTTAGAGTTCATGATCACAATCAATTATATGTATGTGGAGTACATTAAAACTAATAGACCTCCCAAATTTGAAATGACAATTCAATATTTTATCATTTTAGAAACTATAGGAACATTTATTTGAATTTTTTTTTTAAAAGTTAAAAATGAGAAAAAAATTTGTAAAATAAAAACTTGATAATTTGAAAAAAAAATGATCATTTTAGAGTGAAAACATAAACATTGATGAAAAATTATTTTCAACTAAATCTGGAAATAAAGTTGTTTTTCCTTATAGAATTATTTTTTCATTTAAGATCTTAAATAGAGGAAATTAAAATAAACCATTTAATCTATAAAATAAACAATAGTGGATGAAAAATAATTAGTTTTATCAAATATTTATCATGTATGTTATTCAATATATATTCAAGGGTAAAAAAGTGAAAGGTATTATGAACAATGTTTTTGGTTAAACCAAACATCAAATTAAGTGTGTGGTTTTCATAAATTAATTTTTTTTGCAAGTCTAGGCAGAAGCAATACTTCTGACTATTTAATAAATAAAAGAAAAGAGGTACAGAGGAGACTGGTGGGGTCAAACAAAGGGGTTTTCCCTCATCCATCAATGCACATAGTTATAGATCATAATAATACATTTCATTCGCATAATCCGAGTCATCAGCAGTTTCCCATTCAGATTGGGACTTACCCTAATTGAGGATATGAAGAATATCAGAGCAAAACTTTCCAGATAACTTAGAATATCGAGTACACACCATACGAGGTATATTAGAATAGTCCTTCATTGGCCTTCGCTTCAAGGAATCATGAGTGGAGTCAACCTTCTCTGTTCCAGAAATGAGCACATCTTTGAAAGAAGTAGGTCCACCGCCTTCCGCCTCCACGATGTCACCCCATATACAGATATCCTAGAGAAACTCAAGAGATTCTGGATCTTCAGATGACAATCAAGACGAGGCACAATTTTAGGAGTCATCTCATCAGTCTCATCATGTAGAAAACATGCACCAAGAATGTTAGTATTTTTTCTAGTCCCAACTAATCCAGTGGGTGTAATTGAACGTCTATCCTTGGGTGTAGTTTCCTTGTCAAAATCATCCTAAGAAGTGGATGGACCACCAATCAGGGATATAGAATTTACCCGAGTCATAGAGGGACCGCTATTGGCTCTCAACGGTGATGAATCCACTATTAGTCCTTTCCCTTTCAATAATAGCGGATTTACATTCACAGAAGCTAGAACATTAGCCATATTGGATGATGGATTGGACTTTTGATCAAGGGGTTGTGACAAAGAAACATAATTATTCTCGTATTTTCTTCTACAGAGGTTGGATGGATGACCCTTTATCCGACATTTCTCACAAAATGTCTTCCTCTGACATAGGTCCAAAGAGTACCCAACAGCCATCCATTCATTAAACAATTGTGGTCTTATTTCATACTCAACATCAATTTGAATGTCATCTGTCATAGTGGAAAGTGTCACCTTGTCAATCAGAATAGAGCTAAGATCTATCTCCACTAACATCCTGGAAAAATGTCCCAACTGAACATTCTTGGTCTCCTTGTCAAGTCGTACTGGAGTCCCAATTTCCATATCAATATCACATAGAATCTTTGGATTCCAAAGGACCCAGTTAAGGCAATGGAGATGAACCCATACTTGACAAAATGTATTCCTTGCACGTGAAGCATTGAAGTCAAGGGACCATTCATGAAGGTGAAGCCACCCATGCTTCAAGGAAAGAGATCCTATGCTCCATGCATGAATTTTCAAAGAATCTGAAGGAAAAATGCAATGAATGAAGACAAAACCAAGAGATACACACCTCTAATCAGAGAGTCCCCACAAAAAAGAGATCTGCTTGACCATCTCCTCAAGCCTCCAAGATTTATGCCGCTTGGGTAACACAAGAGGTATTCCCGATTGCAATCCTTTCAGAAAATACTTCTGGATTGGCTTCAACATGAGATGAAGACCACTTTAGAAGAATTATTTCAGATAATGAATCGAAATAAGAGGAAAATTCATGATGCAACACATCTTTACGGTTTATTCTCCGTGAATAAGGAAAACATGAAACATAAGGAAATAGAGCGGTTGTCGATTTTCTAGAGAAATCATGAACATTCTAAGATGAAATTGTCTTTAGCGGTCGCTACGGACCAGATGTGGCACCCCGACCTCTAACGTCTAGGAAGTCACGAGAAATAGTCACACACCTAGATATGGAGTCAACGCTGGCATCCGCCCGACAAGTTCTGCGGTCTCACAGTCCCCCTTCGACCAGATGACCCCGAGTAGTGCAATCCCATGAAGAGACGGGACTCTGCACATTGACACTTCGTGTCGTAGACCAAAAGACATTCCGAGCAGCATCAGGTCGAGACGTCGGCAGACTGGCCATGGACGCAGAACGATCAAGCCGTTGCGGACCTTCCCTTCTGGTGGATCCGCCTTCGCCAGCCATAAGAACATGACTGATATAGTGAGGAAAATACATCAAGAACCCTATAAGATCTGAGCACCATGGCTATGGAGCTCCCACTCACCCCGACGTGCCCTCCTCTTATACCTCCCTCAAAACCCATCATAAATTGTGATTAAAATGGTGAAATAATCAAAATAAAAATGTGATTGGAAATAAATTTATTTATTCCTTTATTGTCTTTCTTTTTATCCATTAAAAAATATTGTACAATATATATTTTTATAAGATTTTTCATAAATAATAACAGTATGTACCATAACATATAAAAATTAAAATATTGCATCTTTTCACGCATTTATTATTTTTTTTATTGAAATATGTGTTTTAGGTGATAACACTTTCATTTTTTTTATTGTTGTGCCCAAGTGAAGTAATTGCATTTGTTGTCAATAACTTGTCATGTTGTGCCATCGGATGAAGTACATCTTGAAGATTGATGATTACAGAAGCATTATATCTGACGATTGCTGAGCTGCTCTTTAAGTTCTAAGAACTTGTATCAACTGGATACAAAGTCACAACATTGTTTGAAGACCATGCATTGTATTGACAATGCATGAGGAGTTGAAGAAGATCCATCCACAATTACTAAGTGGATGACGTGAGCTGAAGAAGTCCATGTACTAACTCCTAGTGCATGTGAATTGGAAGTGATCCAACTTGATCTCTGATTAGATCAATGAAGCACATTGGAGAATTCATGTTGATTCAAGAGCTCGGTTGATGAAGAACCTTCGGGAATTCGATATCCTAAGTGAAGATCATATGAGAGGAGGATTGAGGAATTCTAATGAAGAAGAGAAGGGAAGAAATGAAGAAGAAGAAGGCTTGGAATGTGGCATTTGGCTTGAACTTATGGAAGAACTTTTTTTTTAACAAAGTCTTTACATTTCCTTTGCCAAAAAATATGGCCAGCCCGTGGACACCTTGAGGGTTCAACCCCAAGGCTCATGTGGGCCTAAGGCGCCACGCCCAAGGGGGAACCCGTGGGGTGAGTCCAGGGCGGCAGGGCGCACCCGCAGACACCGCATGGGCGCCTGGGGCACGCCCGGAGGAGCGCAGAGGGGCCGTGTATAAGCCCCGAGGGCACGCGGTGGTGAAGCCCGCGCACCCGTGTGTGCATAGTGGGCGCTAGGAGCGCGCCCGCAGGAGGAAGAGTGGGCGCAGAGCGCGCCCGCAGGGAGAACACGGTGCGGGGCGGCACCGTGGAGGGGGAAGTTCAACTGGGCGGCTGAAGGGAGCGCCTGGTTGATAAGCCGCGGAAAATTCGGCCGCCGTTTCGATGTGGGACGCGCAAAAAATCCCGGGAGCAAATCTCCGTCGTCCGTCTCATCGCACGCTTGATCTGCGCCGCACATCTGATCCGCGGCGTCGCGATCTAATCCAGGCCGTTGAAGATCTAATCCGACAGCCCCGGCTTCGTCCTCAACCTCAAGCCATGCCGAAGCACCTCCCGCAGCCTCCTTCGAACCAGAGGCTTCCCCAACGACGATTTTCGAGTTCCCGACCACCTCTGAAGGATCTAAGACCACCATTGTGATCGTCTGGCCTCTATGAACACGATCATGCATTAAACTGTTGCATACATGCATCGAGAGAGATTTCGAGATTCGGCCGAGGAAAAATATAATGTCGAGGCCACGTGGAGAGCAAGCTTTGCATGCATGAGCCTAAACAGAGGCTTGCATGCGTTTTAAAATGCATGCACGTGGATAAAGGAGAAGGAGAAGAAGTCCGCATTGTGCAGAGAGAAAGAACGAGATTCTCGGCCCGCGTTTGAAGTTTTCAAAGAACCGAAAATCTCGGTGGATCAAGATTTATATCCCGCGGATGTTTTGAGGATTCCTCTACCTATAAAAAGAGAGGCCGAGACCTCTGGATGTTTGCTGAAAAATTTGTGATCCGCGAGAGCCTTCTGCCTCGCGAAGAAAGAGCCACCGCGCAACTACCTTGCGCGGCTGTTGTTCTCGGTGCCACCCGAGGCCCGAAAGTGACCCCCTGCGCGCTATCCTTTGCGCGACAGGAAGTACCCGAGGCCGCAAGCACCTTGCGCGCCCTCGAGGTTTGTTGAGACCTGCGCGCCTTGTCCTTTGTTGAGGCTTGTGCGGCAGTGTTGAGGAAGAGAGGCTGCGGCTCATACCTTGTGCAGCTGTTGGAGAAGAAGTTGGCCGCGGCTCAAGCAGACCCTTGCGCGCCTCCTTTGGCATTCAGGTGGAATAGAAGCAAGAAGTCCCGAGGCATAGTGCCTTGTGTGTGCAAGAAGTGGAGTGAAGGCCAAAGACACACCTACGGGTAGTGTATGTGCAAAACAATAAGACCACACCTAAGTTGTGTGTGTGTGTCTAAGTATATGAAGAAGGCCGAGCCTTGTGTGTGCACACTTCGAAGAACAAACTAAAAGAACACACCTTGAGTGTGTGTGAAGTGAAGAGCCCGAGGCTTGTGAGTGTGCAAAGAAAGGAAGAGGCCGAGGTTCGGCTTGTACCTAGTTGAGTACATTCAAAATGAGTTGTGTATGTGTGCACAAGTGAAGAAGAGTGACAAAACATAAGAAGAAGAGGAGTACACACTTAAGTGTGTAAATGCAAAATAACTGATCATTCTAAGTGATTGGTTTTTGGTGAGCAAGACCAACGAGATCTTTTGAAGACTGTTGAAGCTACTTGAAGTTCTGAACAACACCTTTGAAGAAGTGAAGTGGAGCCATGATGAAGATGATGCTGTGGAGTTAGGGGGTTTAACCAACTTGTAATTGGGGGGTATAACCAATTACTGTGTAATCATCGTTTGGCATAGTGAAGAATCCGTGTTGGGGGGTATAACCAACACGGCAAGGAGTGGGTCTTTGTACCGAACCTTGTAAATCTCTGTGTTCTGTGCTCTCATTATTACTGCACCACTAAAAGAGTAGATCTAGGCTTTAACCAGCTGCAGAGGTTGAATTGATAATCGAAAGAGAACAATTCATAAAAAGAAAAAGTTATCACTGATTCACCCCTCCCCTCTCAGTGATCACAACCGATCCAGGCATTTCAAGTGGTATCAGAGGGAGGTTGCCTCTGTAAGGATCTACTTCTGAGAAGATGGGCAATCTGAATTCTGTTAATAGTAGGGGTGTTCCTACATTCGATGGAAAGAATTACCACAGCTGGAAGAATCGGATGTTACCCTACCATCTATCTCTCGGCCTTGAAGTTAGAAATGCAGCCTTATTTAGATTCCCTCCTCTTGCTAATGAAGCGGCTATGACACTCGATGAGAAAAGAAATATGGAAGTTGATGGTAAAGCTCAAAATGCCATTCTTATGTCACTCTCAGAAAAGGTATACACAAAAGTCATGGGACTCAAGAATGCTAAAGAAATTTGGGACAAATTGGAAAGTAGTTATGAAGGCAACATGAAAGTCAAGGAAGCCAAATTACAGATTTGGAGAAGCAAGTTTGAAGATGTCAAGATGGGAGAAGAAGAAAACATTGATGATTATTTCACAAGAGTCAATGAAATTGTCAGTAACATTCGGGGCTTTGGAGAAAAGTTGGAGGACTCCACTATTGTTAAAAAGCTAATGAGAAATTTTCCTGACAGGTTTGACCCCAAAGTCTCAGCATTAGAAGACAGAGATGATATCTCTCTTGATGAACTACACAACATTCTCATTGCATATGAAATGAGGAAGATCCCAGTATTCAAGAAGAAGATCAAGGATGAGATGGCTTTTGAGGCCTTGAGACAACTCAAGATAAAAGATGACGAAGTCCTAGAATCAAGTGATACTGACAATGAAGAAAAGGATGAAGATCTTAACACGATTATTTCTCTTTTTTCTAAAAGGTTTGGAAAAACTAAATTCAGGGGAAAAGGGAAATCACCATCATGATGTTTCAATTGCAATAACATCGGACACTTTGCTGTAAACTGCCCCGAGAAGAGATATAGTGCTCCAGAAGTTGAAGATGAGAAGTCACAAAAAAAGAAATGGAATAGATACCCAAGAGAAGGAAACAAATCAGGTGTAAGAAAGAAAAGGTTCGTTCCAGGTGAAAGAAGAAGCTATGTAAGCAAAGAGGAAGAATCAGACTCTACTTCAGCTAGTCAATCAGAAGAAGAAACGAATTTTATGGCTCATGTGGAAAAAGGGTTTGATACCTGCAGCAGTGAAGATGATGAAAGTGAACGAACAGAGCTTGAATACATATTGAAAGATGAATTAGAGGCTTGCCTTGAGCAAAACATTAAACTCAAGAAAGAGAAGAAATTGTTACAAAAGGAAACTAAAAGAATGACTGAGGAGTTGGAAGAATGTATGAAGAAAGAGACAATGTACATTGAAGAAATCAAGAGACATAAACTGAAGGTAGCTGAGCTGGACAAGATAGCAAAAGATCTTGAGGAGAAACTTCACCTCAAAGAAGAAGAGCAATCAGTGACACATTCCAAGTGGATTGAAGCACAGAATAGCTTGACAAAGATGATAGAAGACTTCAACAAGGCTGTTGAGGTCAAGGCAGAATCATCTTATGCTGGTGCTCAGAGGCAGGTCAATTTACCACTAAGTAAATCTCTAAATACATCTGTTATTCCTAACAATGCAGGTTCAAAGATAAAATTGAGACAAACATGGCATGAACCAACCTGTGTAAAATCATCTTCAATGGAAGAAAGGAAATCCTCAGGAAGGACTACTCAAATCTTGGACAGAAAATTACAACATGACTCTTATCAACAAAGAAGGTCAAGGTTCAGAGGCTACTGCTGGTGTTGTGGTGTGTTTGGACATAAGGCCTATGCATGCTGGTATAACATGTCTCGTCCAAACATGAGGCATGAGTCAAGGGGGAGACATCCTGAAACCCAGAGTGTTTTGCAGAAATCATCAAAACCACCAACTCAGAACACATTTGACTGCCTGAGTGAAGCTTGTGGAAGATGTGACCAACAAGGTCATAGAGATGATAAATGTATGACAACTCTTCCTAAACAAAAAGTCAAAGACATGAAAGGGAAAGGCATTCAAGAAACCAATGATGAAATCACATGCTTTGCTGAAGTGGCTCTAAAAGCCAGCAGTAAAACCAAGTCATGGATTCTTGATAGTGGATGCTCATCCCACATGACTGGTGATACAAAAATTCTAAGCAACATTGAAAGTCATGAGGGAGGAACCGTGGTGTTTGGAAATGATCGTTCTCTGAAAATCAAGGGAGTTGGAAAGTCTATGATTGCAACAACAAATCTAAAATCCAATGATGTGTTGTTTGTTGAAGGATTAAAGCACAACCTACTCAGTGTAAGTCAATTATGTGATGATGGACATGAGGTGTTGTTCCAGAAGGACTCATGCATCATCAAGAGCTCAAAGGATGGAAAAATCATCACTCAAGGAAGAAGAACCACTGGAAATCTATTTCAAATTGGTGATCCCATCAATTCTTGTTTTCATAGCTCTAAAGATGAAAACAACCTCTGGAATAGAAGACTTGGCCATCTTGGCCAAAGGAGTATGAGTAAACTTCTGAAGTACAATGTTGTACGAGATCTACCCAAATTGAATAGAGAAAGAGATGAAGTCTGCGACACATGTCAGATGGGAAAACTGACCCATAGGTCACACAAAGGAGTTGATATCATGACTACTAGGCCTCTTGAACTCATCCATACAGACATATGTGGACCGATGAGACAGAAGTCTACAAGAGGAGATTTCTATTTTATAACCTTCATTGATGATTACACTCGGATGACCAATGTCATGTTCATGAAACACAAGTCAGAGGCAATCATGATGTTCAAGACTTTCAGAAGGCAGGCTGAGAAGGAACTAGAGCTCTGCATCAAGAAAGTAAGATCAGACAACGGAAAAGAATATACCGGTGATGTCTTTGAAAGCTATCTGGTCAAGCATGGAATCAAACATCAATATAGTACACCATATACTCCACAACAGAATGGAGTGGCTGAACGAAAGAATCGAAGCATAGTTGAAATGGGGAGGACTATGTTAGCTGAGCATGATATCTCTAAGTTTTTCTGGAGAGAAGCAGTACGCACTGCTATACACATACAGAACAGATGTCTCCTGAGACCAGAAAAACAAACGACAGCCTATGAAATGTGGTTTAACAGAAAACCAACTGTTAAATATTTCAAAGTCTTTGGCAGTCCCTGCATCATCAAGATTAAAAACATCAATCTGGGAAAGTTTGACGAAAAAGCTGACGAAGGAATCTTTATGGGTTACCTACCTAATGGAAAAGGCTACAGATGCTGGAATAAGAGGTTGAATAAAATGATTGACTGCAGTGATGTCATAATAATTGAAAACAACACCAAACCATACACTGTGGATGATGATGACTCAAAGAATGACACAGCCTTGGAACAGAAGAATGCAGAATTACCTGATCCAACACCAACTGCTGGTGAGATCAACTCTGAATATACCAGTGATGAAGATGAAGGTAATGAAAATGGAAGAAGAAGATACAACAAATTGAAGAAGCATGTTGACACAGAAAATTTCCTTGGAGACCTACAGTCCTCAGTAAGAACTAGAAGAAGATTGAGATTGGAAGATCAGACTGCACTGGTTTCTCAAGTTGAACCTCACACAGTGGCTGAAGCAGTTGTACATGAGGAATGGATACAAGCTATGCATGAGGAACTCAATCAAATTGAAAAGAACTCCACCTGGGATCTTGTGCCAAGGCCCAAAAATAAAAATGTTATTGGGACAAAGTGGGTGTTTAGAAACAAACTCAATGAAAAGGGAGAAGTTTCCAGAAACAAGGCCAGACTTGTATGCAAAGGATATTCACAAATGGAAGGAATCGACTTTGAGGAAACCTTTGCACCAGTTGCAAGACTGGAAACTATCAGAATGTTCTTAGCAGTTGCAGCACACAAGCAATACAAGGTCTATCAGATGGATGTGAAATCTGCATTTCTGAATGGAGATCTTGAAGAAGAGGTGTATATTGAACAACCAGAGGGATTTTTGCTAGAAAAAGATGGCAGTATGGTGTGCAGATTGAGAAAAGCCTTGTATGGATTGAAGCAGGCCCCTAGAGCCTAGTACTCAAAATTGGATGGTTGTCTTAAAGACATGAAATTTGTCAAAGGAACAGTTGACAGTAACCTCTATGTCAGAGAAATGGCCAATGGTACCCTCATAGTCATTATCTATGTGGATGATATCATTTTTGCTGGTAACAAGGAAGGACTATGTGAAGAATTTTCTAAGCAGATGAAAAGAACTTTTGAAATGTCGATGCTTGGTCAAATGACATATTTTCTTGGATTTCAGGTGGAACAAAGACAAAACTCCATATTTCTTTCACAAGAAAAGTACGCAAGGGACTTAGTGAAAAGGTTTGGAATGGAAAGTTCAAAGGAAGTCTCCACACCCATTTCTGTCGGAACCAAGCTATGCAAGGATGAAGAAGGCAACAATGTTGATCAGAAAGAGTTCAGAAGAATTATTGGCAGTCTACTTTATCTCACGGCTTCAAGGCCAGATATAGCATATGTAGTGACTTTGTGTGCCAGATTCCAAAGTGACCCAAAAGAATCTCATTTAACTGCAGCCAAAAGAATCCTGAGATGTGTTAAAGGAACCCTCAACTATGGACTCTTATACAAACACAGTGCAAACATACAGTTGTTGGGATTCACAGATGCTGATTGGGCTGGTGATTGCACTGATAGAAGATCCACATCTGGTGGAACCTTCTTTCTGGGAGAAGGATGTGTTAGCTGGTACAGCAAGAAACAAAATTCTGTAACATTGAGCACAGCTGAAGCAGAGTATGTGGCCGCTACACATGCATGTACTCAAATGATTTGGATGCAGGTGCAGCTATCAGATTTGAGGATTAAAGCTGAAAAACCATAGAGGATCTTATGTGATAATCAAAGTGCAATTGGGTTGTCTAAGAATCCTATCCAACACTCCAGATCCAAGCACATTGATATAAAATATCATTTCATCAAAGAAAGGGTCGCCAGTGGAGACATCAAGCTAGACTACATTCCTACACAAGATCAGGTGGCAGACATTTTCACCAAAGCTATGCCTATGGAAAGATTTGTTGAATTGAGGCTGAAACTTCATGTTCAGCCTTCTACTCTCACTTGAGGAAGAAGAAGGTCCCTCCTTATTCCCTAAATTTTTGTATTCTTGTACTTACATGCAGGGAATTGAAGGAGATGAGTGCATCCCCTGAGGGGGAGCATTGGTAGTTGAAGATGTGCAGGTTCCAGAAGCTCTCTACTATGAGTATGGCTTTCATTCATCCCTTTGCATTTGTTGGCCAATAAGGGGGAGAAATCATCAGGCACAAGGCACACGACATTCTATCAGTGTGCTTCGGAGTATTGACAACCAAATACAAAGGGGGAGATTGTTGTGCCCAAGTGAAGTAATTGCATTTGTTGTCAATAACTTGTCATGGTGTGCCATCTGATGAAGTACATCTTGAAGATTGATGATTACAGAAGCATTATATCTGACGATTGCTGAGCTGCTCTTTAAGTTCTAAGAACTTGTATCAACTGGATACAAAGTCACAACATTGTTTGAAGACCATGCATTGTATTGACAATGCATGAGGAGTTGAAGAAGATCCATCCACAAGTACTAAGTGGATGACGTGAGCTGAAGAAGTCCATGTACTAACTCCTAGTGCATGTGAATTGGAAGTGATCCAACTTGATCTCTGATTAGATCAATGAAGCACATTGGAGAATTCATGTTGATTCAAGAGCTCGGTTGATGAAGAACCTTCGGGAATTCGATATCCTAAGTGAAGATCATATGAGAGGAGGATTGAGGAATTCTAATGAAGAAGAGAAGGGAAGAAATGAAGAAGAAGATGGCTTGGAATGTGGCATTTGGCTTGAACTTATGGAAGAACTTTGTTTTTAACAAAGTCTTTAAATTTCCTTTGCCAAAAAATATGGCCAGCCCGTGGACACCTTGAGGGTTCAACCCCAAGGCTCATGTGGGCCTAAGGCGCCACGCCCAAGGGGGAACCCGTGGGGCGAGTCTAGGGCGGCAGGGCGCACCCGCAGACACCGCATGGGCGCCTGGGGCACGCCCGGAGGAGCGCAGAGGGGCCGTGTATAAGCCCCGAGGGCACGCGGTGGTGAAGCCCGCGCACCCGTGTGTGCATAGTGGGCGCTAGGAGCGCGCCCGCAGGAGGAAGAGTGGGCGCAGAGCGCGCCCGCAGGGAGAACACGGTGCGGGGCGGCACCGTGGAGGGGGAAGTTCAACTGGGCGGCTGAAGGGAGTGCCTGGTTGATAAGCCGCGGAAAATTCGGCCGCCTTTTCGATGTGGGACGCGCAAAAAATCCCGGGAGCAAATCTCTGCCGTCCGTCTCATCGCGCGCTTGATCTGCGCCGCACATCTGATCCGCGGCGTCGTGATCTAATCCAGGCCGTTGAAGATTTGATCTGACGGCCCCGGCTTCGTCCTCAACCTCAAGACATGCCGAAGCACCTCCCGCAGCCTCCTTCGAACCAGAGGCTTCCCCGACGACGGTTTTCGAGTTCCCGGCCACCTCTGAAGGATCTAAGACCACCAATGTGATCGTCTGGCCTCTACGAACACGATCATGCATTAAACTGTTGCATACATGCATCGAGAGAGATTTCGAGATTCGGCCGAGGCAAAATATAATGCCGAGGCCACGTGGAGAGCATGCTTTGCATGCATGAGCCTAAACAGAGGCTTGCATGCGTTTTAAAATGCATGCACGTGGATAAAGGAGAAGGAGAAGAAGTCCGCGTTGTGCAAAGAGAAAGAACGAGATTCTCGGCCCGCGTTTGAAGTTTTCAAAGAACCGAAAATCTCGGTGGATCAAGATTTATATCCCGCGGATGTTTTGAGGATTCCTCTGCCTATAAAAAGAGAGGCCGAGACCTCTGGAAGTTTGCTGAAAAATTTGTGATCCGCGAGAGCCTTCTGCCTCGCGAAGAAAGAGCCACCGCGCAACTACCTTGCGCGGCTGTTGTTCTCGGTGCCACCCGAGGCCCGAAAGTGACCCCCTGCGCGCTATCCTTTGCGCGACAAGATGTACCCGAGGCCGCAAGCACCTTGCGCGCCCTCGAGGTTTGTTGAGACCTGTGCGCCTTGTCCTTTGTTGAGGCTTGCGCGGCAGTGTTGAGGAAGAGAGGCTGCGGCTCATACCTTGTGCAGCTGTTGGAGAAGAAGTTGGCCGCGGCTCAAGAAGACCCTTGCACGCCTCCTTTGGCATTCAGGTGGAATAGAAGCAAGAAGACCCGAGGCATAGTGCCTTGTGTGTGCAAGAAGTGGAGTGAAGGCCAAAGACACACCTACGGGTAGTGTATGTGCAAAACAAGAAGACCACACCTAAGTTGTGTGTGTGTGTCTAAGTATATGAAGAAGGCCGAGCCTTGTGTGTGCACACTTCGAAGAACAAACTAAAAGAACACACCTTGAGTGTGTGTGATGTGAAGAGCCCGAGGCTTGTGAGTGTGCAAAGAAAGGAAGAGGCCGAGGTTCGGCTTGTACCTAGTTGAGTACATTCAAAATGAGTTGTGTATGTGTGCACAAGTGAAGAAGAGTGACAAAACATAAGAAGAAGAGGAGTACACACTTAAGTGTGTAAATGCAAAAGAACTGATCATTCTAAGTGATTGGTTTTTGGTGAGCAAGACCAACGAGATCTTTTGAAGACTGTTGAAGCTACTTGAAGTTCTGAACAACACCTTTGAAGAAGTGAAGTGGAGCCATGATGAAGATGATGCTGTGGAGTTGGGGGGTTTAACCAACTTGTAATTGGGGGGTATAACCAATTACTGTGTAATCATAGTTTGGCATAGTGAAGAATTCGTGTTGGGGGGTATAACCAACACGGCAAGGAGTAGGTCTTTGTACCGAACCTTGTAAATCTCTGTGTTCTGTGCTCTCATTATTACTGCACCACTAAAAGAGTAGATCTAGGCTTTAACCAGCTGCAGAGGTTGAATTGATAATCGAAAGAGAACAATTCATAAAAAGAAAAAGTTATCACTGATTCACCCCTCCCCTCTCAGTGATCACAACCGATCCAGGCATTTCAACCCATCATAAATTGTGATTAAAATGGTGAAATAATCAAAATAAAAATGTGATTGGAAATAAATTTATTTATTCCTTTATTGTCTTTCTTTTTATCCATTAAAAAATATTGTACAATATATATTTTTATAAGATTTTTCATAAATAATAACAGTATGTACCATAACATATAAAAATTAAAATATTGCATCTTTTCACGCATTTATTATTTTTTTTATTGAAATCTGTGTTTTAGGTGATAACACTTTCATATCCCATGAATATTCTTATTTAGATGTATGAGTCCTAATATATTGATCATGAATCCATCATCACATGAATTTTAAACATGATATTATTATTTTTAAGATATATTCATTAAATATATTTAGGGGAGCCCATAATATATATATATATATGAATTACACTATTTAAGGAGTTGGTAGGTCATGTAAATGAATGAACTCTATATCCCAATTTGGAATGATAAAATTA
This sequence comes from Viscum album, assembly GCA_963277665.1. NCBI lineage: Eukaryota > Viridiplantae > Streptophyta > Magnoliopsida > Santalales > Viscaceae > Viscum > Viscum album. The sequence goes on from OY728134.1 coordinate 428,365,262, forward strand.
CAGAAAGATAAAACTATGTCAATTTTTTCAAATCATTAATATATCATATTTATCAATCATATTCATTTAATTTATCTGTATAACCATTAAAGAAAAATAATTTGAAAAAAAAATAAACATGTTACTTCATGCTGGTTTTATTCCATACAGACTGATGAGGGAAATTATAAATTCCCCCCCAGATCAGAAAAAGATTATAATGGTTGTTATAACATCATAATAAGAAATGTGTCTATTTAATATAGTTTATTTGATATTTTAAAATTTAATTCATAGATTTATATTTATTATAGTTAGAGATAAAATGTAATTCCCTTGGTTTGGAGTTATACCACTTCGTTGAGAAATCTATTTTTTTATGACCCATTAATAAATTAATGGATGGACTCTTATAAAGAAGATATTCCATATTGACGTAATTACATAAGTAGGATAGTATTAGAGAATAAAAAGATAAATCTTGATGAATTAAAAGGATTGATTTACTGAGGAATAGAGGTTCTCATTTATATGTGTGTAAAGGGGAACTCTACGAATTACATAATATATTAAATTAATATATGTAAAATTTCAAATAATAAGTAAAAAAATTAATATAATTGAAATATATTATTAGAATGAGCATAAATAATCTCATACATTAATATTTTTACATATATTAATTATATTTTCTTTCATTTCTCTTATTTTTAACCCTCAGTTATCTCTTTTGACGATTACTATAAAACCAACATTTTATACTATTTATCAGTTTATAATTTTACCATAAAAGATAAATTAACCCATAAATGTTCCATTAATTAGATTTTAAATAATAACTCAATTTTTTTCAAAATTTATTATTTTTTAAAATTTAAATTAATTTAATGAAATATTATTTATCATAAAATATCATTAATGTCATTTTGGAACTAATTAATTTATTTCTCTTTGAAATGAAGATGTATTTAATTAATGAAAAAATGTTTAAAAAATTAAAAATAAGTTATATTTATAAATAAAATTCAAGGGACATTATAAATCCCCAAAAAATTACTTTTACATTTTTTTTAAACATTTACATGATTTTTCTATAACAGACACAAGGACAGTGTCAGAACTTATTCATGATTTAAGGTATATATTTCATCACTAAAAAATAAAAATAGAAAATAAAAATTATATTTATATTAAATATTTATAATATAAGATTGTTTTGTATCCCTATTACAAAATTTTATAGATATTAAAACCATGAAGTGAAATTTTTTATTTTATCTTTTAGCTTTATATTATAATTTTCAAAATCAAATTTAATTTTGAAATAGGTAAAATTTTAGAATTATAAATGAATATGGAAATATATTATATTATAATTAAATAAGGTAATAATTTTGAATTCATTTTATGGCTTGTCTAATTGCATTTAACCCTAAATAATCCAATTTAACTTTACTGTGATAAGAAAAGTCAGTTATAAGTATTTTGTATATTGAAGTAAAAAACATAACTCTTATCAAAACCTAGACCTCCTAATACTATATATTGGATATAATTTTCATGATTTAATTTCTCTATGTGGAAAATAATATTTAATATAAAATTGAAAAACAAAATGAAAACCCATTTTTCAGAAAAAACCCATTTTTATGTATAGAATAGGTTATATAAAAATTTCAATCATAAAATTTTATAAAATGATCTGATTTCAATTACAAATAATATTATAGAACTAATTATACGTTGAATTCAATTAATAAAAAATGTAACTATATCGATATTTGAACAAAAATTCTTTTTTCTAATAAAATATGTATTTATTAATATTCACTATAAATTAAAAAATCACATAATAGTAAGAAATATCAACCAGATAAAAAACATTTATTCAAATTTTAGAAATGAAATAATTCCTACCAAATAAAATTTCTTAATTTTTTGTACAATAATTTTAATATTCCCTCATCAAAATTAATAAAAACATCTTGTATTGAATATGAATTTTTTCAGAATAAAACAGATGAACTATAAAATAATTATTTATTTCATAAAAATGAATTAATTAATTTTTATTGATTGTGATATTTAAATATATTTAATTTGAAAACAATGCTATTTTAAAGTATGAACGTTGTTTTTGATAATGTATGTGCCATATAAATTTTATCATAAACAAGACATGAAATATATTTTGTTTATTTTGTCACCTCGATAGATTCATAAAAACACAACGCTGATTCAAATTGAACCATAATTTATTATATAGTTAAATTTTTGGGTAATAATAGTACTCAATAAATAGTGGAAATAATGGTTTTATATGGATTATAAATAAAATAATAATAAATAAAAATAAAAATAAATGTTTTATAACAAACTAATTTTTTTTGTAAAATTTGGTTTAGTTTGACTTCAAACATATTATTTAAAATTAGTTTTAAAATTTTTATTAACACTTTTTGATAAAATTAACTTAATTTTTTGAAATAATAATATCAAAATTATCTTACGGAATATTATACAATGTTTTCTAACTGGATAAATTTTATGATAAATAGTGGAAAATAAATATTTTTTATTGAAAAATGGTTTTCCATTGAAAATGTTTGTGATTTAAAATTATATTAAATTATTTTTTATATTAAAATTACTTCAATAAAATTATATTAAATTATTTTTTGTATTAAATTTTTTGTAATTGAAAAATGGTTTTCCATTGAAAAATGGTTTTCCAAGCGGTCCGGGCCATGCCCAATCGGGCCGGACTTGGACCCGGTTCGGGTCGACCCGGTTCGGGCTGACCCTGGGGGTATCGGGCCGGGTCGGACCGGGCCCGAACCCCTTAGTACCAAACCTCTTCTGGTCGGACGTCCATAACATGAGATGCGGACCTCTGATCGATGCACCGTCAGTTGCGATGCGATCCTTGGATCGAGAAGGACGTTTCGGTATATCGCACTCAAGGTTTCAGAATACTTTGGGTTCGGCCGAGTTGGTTCATACACGAAACCAAACTGGCCCTCGGAGCAGAAACGGTCATAACATGAGCTACGGACGTCTGATTGACGTGTCGTAGACTTTGTTGGATTCCTCATAGTGAGATGGATCTTTTGGCTTACTCCGCCTGAGGTTTGGATGCAGGTGGAGTACGGTCGGGATGGTTTTGACTTTAAAACCAACCGGGGCCCTTGGACGAAAAAGCCAATAACTTCCAGACCGGGCGTCCGATTGACACGCCGTCTGTGACATTGAGTTCCTGTTGACAATACGGAACTTTTGGATACATCAACTCCGGAATTTGTGTCAGTTGATGTATCAGCCTCTCGGCTTGTGGTGCGAACCCTCCCGAACGAGCTTGTTGTATGCGGGAACCCTTGTGCTGGCTGCGTTTGCGAGTGTGACGACTACAACGACTGTACAGAGATCCTCAGTGGATTCGACGGCGACGACTACAGAACTCATTGATCCTATGTGGATCAGTGCTACCGATCCTGTGTGGGTCCGATCCTGTGTGGGTCAGCGCTCAGCGGTTCTGTGTGAGCCAGCGCCTACAGATCCTGTGTGGGTCCGATCCTATGTGGGTCATTGTGGGGGTTAGTTACCTATCGATCCTGTATGGGTCAGATCCTTTGTGGGTCATTGCGGGGGTTAGTACCTATCGATCCTTTGTGGTTCCAACGGCTAAGATGAATCAGTGGATATATCTGATCATCTTTATCGTCATACGAAGAAGTATACATGTGTGAGCTGAATCCTATTTTTCTTTCCTTTGTGGATTGTGTTGTGCTATCATATGTGGATTTACATTTTGCTTTCCTATGTGGTCTGTGTTGTACTTGAGCTCAGGTGTTGGAGCCGAACGAGAATTGATGACTTAAGTATATGTATGTGCATATACCTAAGTAGAGTCGGATGTTACTTTGTGATTGTATCTTTCCTTTGTGGATTATCCTTTGTGGATTCTGGGAGACCTTCTTGGGCCTTGGGGTCCCTACTGAGTAGCTTATACTCACCCCTGCATGGGCTATGCCTTCACTACGATGTGTTGGTTGCAGACGACAGACAACGCTGATTATGGTTGAGGCTTGCGGAGCAGGACGGTACCTGGAGGTGGACCACTGGGCGAGATGTACTCGGAGCGGACGGCTGGACCCGAGAAGCTGTGGAGGCTATCTGTACTCACCCTTCTGGTGAAACTTCTAGTGGACGGCTCGACGCTGCGGCTTTACATTTCAGTTGATGTTTTCCCTTTCGATTTGTACTTTACTTTCAGTTTGGGTTTATATTCTGGCCCACTTACTATTCCACACTTGCTGTTGTACTCAGTTTTTACTTAGTGTTTACTTCTACTGCTTGATTTCTCTGTGGGGTTTGTTTACATTACAAAGGCAATGCCTTCCCCTTTTACCGGGATTTACGCCTTCGTCATAGTCGCCAGCTGCTGGCCTCTGGAAGGCGAGCTTGGGGTAGTCACGGCACGAGCCCCGAGGACGGGTCGTGACAATGGAATTATATTAACATAGTTTATTAAAAGTTTGAACAGCATATTGGATGCCAACTCATCAAATTAAGCAAGTTTGCGAGGCTATAACCCATAATCGAATAACAATAAAGATTCATCACCAAAATCTTACATGTGTTCTATCTTATTTAAAATGTCATTTGTTTTTTTGAAATATAAAATAAATATTAATGAATAACCAGTGGTCTTACTTTTGAGGTTCAGGTGTTAATTTATTATATTGGAATACTTTTTATATCTATATTTGTTTTTTAAATTATTTAGTGATATATTGATATATATTTCACTATTTTATGTATCTTAGGAATCATTAAAAGTGAATATTTGTACTTACAGAATAAAAAAATAATTTTTGGATATTATTTTCTTGGTGTAAGGGTAGAGTTGTAAAATGATCATAGAACAACAAAAGGATGAAATTGTTCTTATGAAATTGAAATGTATCAAGTAATTATATTTACTTATATTTATATATAATAAAATAATTAATAATAGGTATAAAAAATATCATGAAAGGAAAATTTTATTCTATTACATAATTATATGAATCTTACTTTCTTTTAAATCATTAATGATTACTGGTTTTGAGGCCCTTAATTCTCCATTAATTATTTAGTTTCATATGATTAATGTCCTAAATCACTCTCTATATTTATTTATGATCTATTTAAACATCCATATATTTATATTGCATCCATTTTCTTCTACTTAAAATCTTATTTATTCTTTATTCTATATGAAACTTATTCTTTCCTTTCTCTCTTAATAATAGAATTTTTTATTAACCCTTTTAAGATATGGGTTTTTTAGCAATGGTATTACCAAATATGAATCCCTAAATTAATGAGAAAAATATTAAATAGAGTGGATGATAAATTATTAATGTTTTCATAATTTAATAAACTAATATTTTAAAAAATATTATTGTTGATTTGGTATGAAATAATAATAATAATAAACCTAGAAAATATATTTCATTAAATTTAGTCTCTTGGATAGCATGTGGAACATAAAACCCCAATTCATAATGATCCATAATATAGAATATATTTCAATTTCTAGGTAGTAATACTAATAACTAAAATATAAATATTATTGATATATTTTTATTTGAAATAATATAAGCATTAATTAAAAGAAAAAGAAATGAGTTCAAAAAATGGTATTTTTTTCTAAAAGTTAGTTTATTCGTGCTTCTTGCACATAATTTAAAATTAATTCTCACCAATTTAAATATTATTTATTACATTAAATAATAATATATTTTTATATAAAAATATCAAATTTTCTATCAGTTTATTTTTTGGGTTTTTTCTGAAATGTTTCATTTTTTTGAATATTAATTATTTCTGAATATTAATTTAAAAAATAATTTTTAAAATTTATTAATAATGTTAATTGTATTATAAATTGTATTTAAATTATATTATTTTAATGATATATAAAATAAAACAATTTATATAATGGGAAAAATTGAGTTTTACTTTTGATATAAAAATAGTGTAATCTTTTATCCATTTTATCATTGAAAACCCGCCTTCTCATTGTATTTATAGGAATAATTTGAAATTAAAATTTTCTACAGAAGTTAATAGAACCTGTAAAATGGAATCAATATGTGGAGTAAACATTATTTATATCTTCTAAAAATTTCAGCATAATTTCCTTCCAAAATGATTTGTTGAAATATTTAAAATAATTATCATAGTTAAGGTAAATATGTATTTACCACGGGTGAAACTAAGAAAATAATTGTTAAATTGACTAAAAATTTTGTATAAAATAATTTTTTTTTCATATATCAAACTTATAAATCCATTTATTGGTAATTTTCCATTATTTTATCCTTTTATCATGTAAAAAATGCGAGGGGAATTTATTTCATTCAATAACTACATGTGTCTCATTCATCATAATTATAAAAAGAATCCCATTTTATTCCCCTCTTCACACAATAAAAAAATAACAACAAAAATTACATAGAAAAATAACTTATCAAATTACATCCTCCTGACATAGTAGTATTCATTTTAGATGAAATCTGAATAAGGAATTCCTTGGTGAATACCAAAAAAAGTTACCCAAAGAAAAGGTAAAGTTGTTCAACAAATGTTTTTATTTTATTTCATCCAAAATCCCATTCAATTTTTATTCAAACCTAATTATATAATAACCAAATTATATTACATATACTGATATTCTATTATTTTATATTCATAACCAAAATCTCTATATTTTACTATTTAGTGTGTTACAAAATCATCATTACTCTGTAAGGTGGACCACTGCCTCACGAACCAAGGTAATTATTTTTTTGATTTCAACCCCTAATGGTTTGGTATGATGATGGATCTAAATTATATATTTAATATCTATAAAATAATTATATCTATGGAGTAAATATATCATATATCCTATTTTACAATCCATTCCATATGGGATGTGAGAACATAGATTGTCTGTATGATAGTCTATCACCCCCTGAAGTGATGTTTATAATTTTCACTAACTCTTTACAAGGAAGGTAATAAAGGTATATATAAGGAATATTTGTAATATATATTGAATAATTATGATAATAATAATATATTTAACATTCAAAAAGATAATATATCATTTTATTTCATTCCTTTTCACTAATTTAGAAAGAGAAACAACGTTTGTGAACATGTGAACTAAAACCATCACAAAAACAACGTGACACAATTTTCATCACCACACCACATGATTTATATATAAAAGTATATTTAAAGAAATAATATGGTATATATGGTATTATGATAATTTTTTAATTATAAAATATTACTTACCTCATTTCTATACTGGTCTTTAAAATATGGAAACGTTGTTAATCGGTATGTTCATCCTACCATCTCTATGATTGTAATATATGTCGATTACAAAAATATTATTTCATGATTTTTATTAAAATTATAATTTAAGAATAAATATGAGAAATATCTCATGAATATTAGTTTTCTGATTTATAAATTAAGACCATATTTACCAGGGTTAACCTAAAAATGTTATTTTATATTCATAAGACCAATATATTCAAAGCATCTGATGTAAAATTAATAGATTTATTACTTGTAAATAAGAAGGTAATAAGTGAAATTAAATTAATAAAAAACATAAAAAAAATTCATGAAATTGAATAATTATATATAGGTGAAAATTTGGGATGATAAATACATATGTGACATGTTGTTCTCAATGCAAGGGAGTTAATCTAAATTGACTCTCAATGAGGGATATTTTTATATTATAAGCATATACACTTTTATGAGGTGATATACATCCACATTGAAATGTTAAAACATGATATTATCTATTATCATGGTAAAAATAGTCTTGTTTAATTATATTCTTTCTTGGTGATTATGATTCAAAAAATTAGTATGTGATAATTGATTTATCATTAAAAACCACAGTCTTATTACTTTCATGCCAACTCATTGTTTTCCAAGTACATATTTTAATAATTAATTTATGAAAAACATTCTATGAACATAAGTGACTCATAAAGTGATTTTTTCCTCTATTTTTCATGACCCAAACCCCTGAGGTATGACCTGTGACTACCCCAAGACCACCTCTAATAGGCATGTTACTAGAGACCAATGGAAAGTTGGCATATCCCACAAATGAGAGGAATTATCCTAAAGTTATGGAACAAATGTATACATCTCTGAGATTAAAAAGTTTAAAATAAAAACCAAATGAAACGTTTTAGCAATACATATTCGATCTCAAAGTATAGTGCAATATTAATGCATTGAATGTAGGAAAAGGGGCCAAATACGTGCCAAAAAGATGATAAATAGTCAAAATGACTCCAAGTCCAATGAATAAATTAAAATATAAGATCTGAATAACCACCTCATTCCATCAATATCTAGATACTCTCCAAACACTCCCTACCCTCCCATGACACCATCAAGATGGCCATCATCTACATAATCCAAAACATATGCATTCAAGTCCATTGTAGGGGTGAGTATAAAATTACTTAGTATGACACCTAGAAAAAACTAATCGTGAATAATCACATATACTAAAGTAATAATGAGTTATAAAAACCATTTTATAATAGAAACACCTAGATATATTCAAGAAATAAACCACACCACCAATTAGTCATAACCAACTTACAGTCGATGATTCTGGTCAAAATAATTCTCCTCCTATGAGATTCTAGTCCATGATCAATGATATCATTGATGAAACTCAATGAAGAGGTATATATCATTGAGCCTCACTAATTAATGATTATTTTTCTATGATGACCATGATATTAAAATAGGGGGTCACGCCCAAAAATGATGGGGCACCCCACAAACCCAATATAGATCAACAAACTATGTTTGGGTTCAAATTTCAATGATACCAAAAACCCTTTATAGTATGGCCTAGTAGATAGAGGATCAACACACTTTTCTAAGAAGTTCATTATTATTCTAAAAAACCCATCTAGGGAACTGGGATGATATAGGATCACACTCCAATATCTTAGAGGTACACCATAAATCTATCTGAGACTCCACCACTAGAGGGGATCGCAATCTTGTGATATGGATGTAATTATTCATTGTATATTTGAAGGAAAAAATCATTGGAACATATTTTACCTATATTGGATCAAACTACAAAAATAAAGATTAAAAAACTCTTGAAGGGGGTACACTATGTCTACTAGAGGGTACATGGTGTGTCCAGCTATCCCTAAAGACACAATTTGGGAAATGAATCACACATCATGTATGTCACAACATACATGATGTTTTGAAGAAGTAAATGGAATCTAGATACACTTGAAATCTTAGATGTGATATATGGGTGGGTTCATGTACAGTGGTCAAGTCAGTGCATCAGACTTTTAACACTCGGCCCTATCCATGACCAAGTACATGATGAGATGTTTGGATTCGTACAATTTCCCTTATTTGTGTAATTCCCAAATTACATGATGATACTTACAGAAGATTCAAATATAATATGACCAATTCACATGGTGTGTGATATTTAACATTTTCTAGAACCCTAAGATCATTTCCAGGGGGCCACATGGTGTGTAAACCTGAATTACATTCAATGTTGGTTAGTATTTTCTAGAACCGTTGGGTTCACATGGGAGTCAACTAATGAATTTCTATTACCACTAGTCTCTTTGAAATCTATAGATTTGGGGTCATATGACACATTCCATACATAATCACCATGATCCAATTTCTAATCAACTCAAAAATCGACATATATGAGTCATGGTTTTTAATTGTCAAAATTTGGTTGAATGGATATTGAAAATCAGCAATGATCAACTAGCAGTCATCCACTACCATTTTATAACCTTGATCGCACCACCAATAAAAAACCACATCCATGGTATTGATCTGTAGAACTATATAATGGATGTAAAATTTTAAAATATTTGGTATTTGTCATACTATGGGTCAAAAAAATTCCCATGATGAATGTAAGAAGAATAAGGGATGAAATCCAAATACCATAATATGTGAGGAACGAACCTCAACCACCTTTTAACTTGATCTGTTTCTATAGAAGTATAAAATAGATAGAGATAAATCTATCATAAAATGAATTTTTCAATATATTTATTCTACTGATGTTGCATGTATCAATTCTGATTTTATAATTGATTCACATTCATTCATTATTATGAAACTGGATGGAAATCACAATGAAAAACATCCAACCTAGTCTTTAGATCAATCATTGATAATGAATTTTGTTTACATTAATGAATAGATCCAGAAGCACTATTGGAACAATGGTCAATGATCCAATCTTGATATATTTTCATTCTCTAGGAAGGCAATTCACTAAATTCTTGTTTGTCTCCCTGTTTTAGCAGTCAACCCTAAGAAAAAAATACATTTCCATATACTTAAATCATAAGTAGTTCATTACATCAAAAATAATAAAGCATATTAATTATTTAATTGTTTTCATTTATTCATGAATGTGTTATTTTTTTCAAAAGAGGCCCACATTTAAAAATATTTTGTCATACCTAGTGTAAAACTAGATTTTTGAACTCAATGGAGCCCGTAGATTCATTATATAAGACTAAATTCTAAAGATCTTCCAATATTTTAAGAAAAATTCACACAGTTGATATTTAATATATTTAATATATTTCAAACATTTATTCTAAGAACACTGAGAATCATAAATTCATTCTGCTTTATCACCTATTCTTGAAATTAATCCACATAATATTAAAAAATTATAAATTTGATATTTTACTCATTATATTCTCCCCACCATAGAGCTTATCATCCCGAAAAGACAAAGGCTACTCAAAATTTGATGATATTAGGCTCGCATATGGGTCTCCCACTCCCATTTTCTCTCTTTATTATTCTCATGCTACAATTTGAACATGAAAATGAGGAATACAACACCCATAAAAGATCATATCATTATAGTACATGATCTTTACCAGGTACTCAGCAATAGTAACTCAATCCTCAATTTCTAGGTCTCCCCAGTTGATTATTTGTGACCAGTTATGAATGTATATCCCCATTTGTGACTCATGAAAAAAATCATGAACTCAGACCAACTATGATGGTAGTTCTAAAAGTTATACAACTTAATAAACTCTACATAGTCTCATGTTGTGGAAAATGAATCTCAAAGATAAATTTTTTCCACTTCCAAATCTCATCAATCCACATTTATGTGAGACTCTCAGGAATATATTGAATCTCTCCTCATACTCTATAATTCTTCATTATTTTTCCTTAAAATACTTATGATAGATTTGTATATTTTTTATCCGCTCTCAGATGATATGAACCTTCTCTATAGTATCTCACACCAACTCAGGGACTATGAGTGCGGACACACCTAGATTATTCCAATAGTGTATCTACCTTCCGAGTCGCCTATACAGAGCCCTTAATTATGCCATACAAATGGTGGAATGGTATTTGTTGTATGAAAACTCCACCATGGGTAGGTAATCCTCTAAACTATGGACAATGTACATCATAAAATATCATATAATGTAATCAATGACATGTATGGCATGTTATTTTTGTCCATTAGTCTCAGGGTGAAACGTGGTGATCAAGGGTAACTGAGTCCCAAAATCCACTTATAATCCCCTCTATAAACAAGATGTTAATAAATCGTCATGGGTACAGAAGATCATCATGTGACCACGTGGATTCAGACTATCTAATGTATGTAGAGAAGCACCATGGTCTCTACAGAACTCTGCTCTTGAATGGATATGGTGTGGTCAAACTTGGTGAGTCGGTATATGATCACTGATATGGAATCAAATCTATAGGATGTTCATAGAAATCCTTTCACAAATTCCATGAATATCACATCCCACTTTCACTCTAGAACCTCAATTGGTGGATCTAATCTCACTGAAACATGGAAATCAACCTTCAGCTTCTAAAAAGAGAGGAATCGAGAAACATACTTTTGAAATCCATTCTTTATTCTTGTACACCAAAACATATGTTAGTGGTCATAGAACATCTTTTCCACACATGGATGTACTGCCAAAGGGGATGTATGAAACTTTTAAATCACCTCTCCCTATATCGTTAATGGTTCTGTCATCCAGCCTCTAAAACGGATAGAATTCTCCCCACTTTTATAATAACCATCAAGAGAATATCCAGTGTATATATAAGTATTTAAGGTTTAATAGTATGTATCTACTACATGATAATCCCTATCATGCTATATAATCAGTGGGATATTAACCATAAAACGATTATATGATGCACTATCCTTTTCCATGAATTAAAACTACCATGAGGCTAACAAATCTGAATCCTCAAGCAACAACTAAGAACATGATCTCTTATTGCGAGCATCTACCACCACATTCCCATTTCCCTGGGAGTATATTAAATCACAATGTCATAATTCTAGAAAAACACTACCTATTTCTTCTTTATCATTTTATGATCATTCCTTGAAAAGATATACAATAATCTCTTGTGGTTAGTGTAAACAATGTATTACTCTCCCATCATGTGATGTTGCCACATCCTCAACATGAATACATCCTCTTCTAACTCATGATCATAGGTCATGTTGTTCATCTCATGTGGTCTCAACATGTATGAACCAAATCATATACTTGTATGCCTCTACATTAGAAACCATCCTTCCTAATTAATCAAATAACACTATTTACTTGACACCCAACTTTTGAAATCTCAATATGGGAGTGAAAGTCAACTTCTATCATAGCTTCTGAAAGCACTGTTGAAATATTTCTGTCCAAAAAATGGCTTCTCTATAAATGGAACAGTTGTCAAGGGTGTTCCCAATATGGAGAATTTAGGTGAAAATATCTGATATTTCCCAACCAACCCAAAAAGCCTCCACTCCTCGTTAAAGATCTTGTGTGGCTCCAAAATAATCACAATATCAGCCTTCACTAGGCCCACTACTACTACAACCTCCATGATTATGTGTCCAAGAATGTAGAATTCCTAAATCAAAAACCGATACTTCTAGTGAATATCATAATTTAGCACTCTCATAGTGTTTTTCGTTCCATCCATATGTGTCTTCCATTCTCCTCTGAAGATGCGGAATGTAATAAAATGTAGTTGATAAAGACTACCATGAACCATTCTGGGAAGGGTTGGAAGATCTAGTTCATGAGTCCCATGAACGCTTTTTTGGTGTTATTCGTGACAAATGGAATCATAAATTACTCAGTGGGACCATGGTGAAATCTTAATTCCATCTTTGTAGTATCCTTATCTCGTACTTGTAACTGGGGATAATGTGATATAAGGTCAATCTTTGAGAACCATCATGCCGCACTTAACTGATCAACGAGGTAGTTTATCCTCCTAAGTGGATACATATTCATAATGGTCACCTGATTCAAGAACAAGTAATACACACATAAACATAAGATCATGTTCACCTTCTGAAAGAAAAACAATTGGGCTACCCAGAGGGTAACATTGGGTCTCACAAATCCCATCTCATTCAAATAATCTAACTACATGCATAGCTCTTGATGATATATGGGATCCAATCGATATTCTATTGTATATATAAGTTTCACCCAAGGATTCAAGTCATTATATATGTCTAACTCTTAGTGGGGAGTTAGAACTTGTAAGCAATAAATATGGATGTCCTCATACTCCACCACAAGCATAAGAAAATGATAACACAAAACATCCAAAGCTTCAATAGTCATGCTAGAATACTGTTAAATAATCAGTTATACTCTCTTATTCCTAATCTCATCCCACTCCACCCCAGTCTCCCTTCCAACAGCAAAGGAAAACCGTGCTCCATCACTATCGAAATGTTGCACCCTCTACTTAAAATAGTCAATGTGGACATAAACTATTGATACACAATCCATAACATGGATGACATCATAAGGCCTCTTTATTGAAATAATGAGTTCCCATAAAAAATCAACTCCAAGAATCATATTTCACTATCGGTACATCTGTAAAATCACTTAGTCGCTACCTTTTAGAGTTTCCAACTGGAATGGTTAAGCAAGTGGTTCAACTAGAATATCTAGGTATCAAACCAATGATGTTGAAAGGATGAAATGACTCATACCATTATCTATAAATTCTATATCTAAAGTAGAAAATCCATAGACATACATTGTATCAACTATATTTCATTGGGAATAGGACAATACATATTTCAGATGGCCTCCTCATGGTTCACCATCTCTCTAATCCTTTCATGGATCACATGTAGTGCTGGTGGTAAGAGGTTTAACTATTGACCACCTCTTGCTTCCCTGTCAATCCCTAAGTCATGTTCTCCACACTATGTACCGTTGTACTCCTACCTTTTTCTCTTCCTTATAGGGCCCTAAATTACCTCATGGTCAGCTGAATGACATGTCGAAATATCATGACCTATATTTTTTTGACCGACCCAGGAGAAATGATGCCTCTCCATTTTCTAATTTTAGCTACCTTGAGATCCCTGCACTGCTTACCCTATTTCTGTGGATGGAATATTGAAGGGTCTTACAAGATTGGATCCCTGCGAATGTCATTAGTTTCTTGCAACATATGTTTCAGCTACAAGGTTCCCACTACAACCTCCCATTGCCAATGTTTTCTCGACCAAAAATTTATCCACCACCAAGGTACACCCTTGCATTCCATCATAACTAGTAATGTAAATGGCTACTAACGATGCCTTGATTTCTTGAGGTAATCGCTGATCAAAGGAAAAAGTCTTTAATAACAAAATCATGTAACATATCCAAGAAGTAGAATAAGAGATCATTAAACCTTTATGATTACACCACCATTAACATATGGTCTTACTGTAGATGTGGTAGCTCTAGTATGTGTAATGGTTATAATATAGAAATATAAAACTCTTCCAAAAAAGTGACATTCAAATTCAGACTAGGAGAGAGCTGTCAAATCATGTGAATAAGTCAATATAATCCGCCCTCTCTAAAAATATCTTTGAAGAAGTCTCACCACAATAACAACTATCATATTTTTAGGCATCCTAAAAATTTAGAAAATGTGAGTGGATTTCTATATCTAAACCTCATCTACCTAGGTGTTAGGATCAACTTGATACCTAGGAGATAGCTACCTCTAGAACAGATTTAATGAACTCAACCATTGTAAATACTCATCAAGTACTGCTAGATATATATTTTTCTTAATGGGTAGTATTGTTATAGGAAAACCACGTATCAGTGTTATCTCTAACACATTCCCTTGTACTGATTCCTCTTTACAAGGCAGATCATCATCATGATCACGTAGTGGAAGCCTTACTAGTTGTCTGAGTGAAGGCATCCAAAATTTAAAAATGATGGACCATGTTCAAAAGAGTGTATATGGGGATCTGAATTATGAATGAACTAAAAACTTCAACCATTACTGTATGATTCATGACAAAAAATATTTCCTTGAAAAAAATGTTTATATATTCCATGTTTAACAAAAGGTGATCAGAGTCCTAGAGCATGGATACATCAACCACCACAAAAACACTATTTCCCGAGGCCTATAATCCAAACTCAAAAAACATAATACAGTTTCCAAAAAACAAAATCTCTAACACTAGAAATATGGTAGAACTGTGCTTTCATACCACTATGTCATAACATGACCAACTGAGGTCCATCCCATGACTATCCCAAGCTCGCCTCCAATTGGCTAGGGGTTGGTTACTAGTGTCGATTAGCAATATCACACAAATGGTTGAAATAGCCTAAACTACTTGTACACATGCACATATCACCAAGACCACATAATGATATAATATATAACTATTGAATCAATTCATGCATACGTCTATGATTCCACAATAGAGCATAACTATAAAGTACTGAGAGTAGAAAATGGGTACAGATACAAGCCCACCCAAAGACATTAAATAGTCTGTACTTCTCCAGGGGTATGGAATATAGTCAAATGAAATCTCCCAATAACCATCATGATCTATAAAGCTACATCTATGGTCCACCTACTCCTTCACCTCCCATGACAATGTCACAAAGGTCATCATCTGTAAAAGAAATGACATGTGCACGCAATTCCCAAATCGGGGTGAGTATAAAAATACCCCATATGACAACCTAAAACACTAAACATTATGTTTGATTCATAGTAAGCTTAATAAAATAAATAACAATCAATTTATAATTAGAACACTCTAATATACTCAATATGGGCACCAGGAAACAAAGTCGTTATAAAAAAATACCATCCATAGGACTCTAGTTGAAGAAACACTCATTCCAAGATATTATAGTCAATGAGCAGCACTATAATTTGAGACACTTGATGAAGATTTCTAGATCATTGGTCCAGATCAAAGAAATATCAATGGTATAATATAATGATACTCAATTAGGGGGTGACACCCAGAAATATTGGGGAGACCATGAACCCAATCTTGATTAACCGACTGTATTGGGGAACATTTGTCAATGATACCACAAACCCAACCATTACCAACTACTATATGGAGGATCAAGGCCCTGCTTAGGTAGGATACACTGATTCCACTAAACTTATTTAGGGAATAAGGATTGGAGAGTATCACACTATAGTATCATAGAGGGAAACTATACCTCTATATCAAAGTCAACCTCTAGAAGGGATCAAAATCTTGTGATATGGATGTATTGTCACACCATACCCTCATGGGAAAGAACCAATGTAAATCACTAAACTTATAAAGGTAATAAAATAAGAAAAAAGTGCAACAAAAATTATTGAAGGGGTAACATGGCGTGTACCAAGGGTACACTACTTGTGAAACTATCCTCAAGTCTACCCTTGTGTAAAATCCTCACATGGAATAAAAGGCCCCACTTATTCAACGTGTAGAAGAAATACATAGTGTGTAGATATGAAATAAATCATACCCATGTTTCATGGATGTCTCCTTATATGGTTTCTATTTTTATGTGTCGACCTATGTACACAAGTCCATGGTTGTGTCAAAGTACAGAGAAATCCATTAGGCTATGTACTTTTTACTATGCTAGTGTACTTCCTGAAGTACATGCCAAGCCTCCTAAAATGGTCACATGTCATGTGACTGAGTGATGTAGCTTGGGATATTTAACATGATCTATAACCCTAGAACTATAGCTAAGTTGGACACATGGCATGTCCTTCATAATTACATGCCATGTTTCTAGGGATTTTCCATAACCCTTTGGTTCTCTTCCTTATGAACATGTGTGTCATCAGAACCACCAATCTCACTATAATCTATAGATCTGGAGTTGGTAAACCCTTTTCATCCTTGATATCATGGATATGGGTTTGGATATTCTTGTAAATCTAAACTTTTTAGCCATTAGTATCCACACATCAAAACAGTTTGAACTACTAGTGCAATTCTTCTCTGGTCCACCTTCGTTCATCCTCATCTATCATCTAAACTCCATTGAACTACCAATTATTAACTGTACTGGTAGTATTGATCAATTACACCGTCAAATGATTCATTAAACCATAGGAAAACTACAAATTCCCAAGATGAAGATGTGAAGAAAAAGGAGAGAAATATAAAAGAAACAAAACATGATGAACAATCCTCATTCATTTCTCATTTTTCCCCTATCTGTTGTTAAAAAAGGAGATGAACGAAGAGGGATAAATCAAATAAAAAATAAATAATTCTATCAATTTAATTCTACTAGTTATTCTTCTACCAGTTCTATTTGGGGAATTGCTCCATGCTCATCATATATTAATAAACACGATGAAATCATAAATAAACACACTCTACCTAGAGTTTATATTGATCATTGAAGAATAATAGTTTTGCTTTCACCGTTGATAATATCCACGAATTCTGTTTGAATGATGATCCACAATCTAATCCCAATATGTCCTATTTTTTCAAGAAATATCTCCTCCGATGGCCTCTAGGTATCCATGGTTTATCCTCTAACCCAATGAAATAAGACATAGTTTTATATTTAATGAGGAACCATGTCATTATTTTTAGAATAATAAAAAAATTTATGTTGTTTTATTTATTCATGCCCATGATGAAGTTTTCTCAAGGGCCCCGCACCAAAAAATATTGTTTCTCACCTAGGGTAATGTATACCATCTAAACTCAATGATTCCCCCATATTTCTGATCCAAGACCTTATTTAGGAGTTCAACCAAGTATTGAATAAAACTGCACACATTTTATGTTTAATATATTTAATATATTTTGAATATTTATTCTTATAACGCTGGGCCTCCTAATAGCACACTGTCTTAGTGCGTGACCTCAAAATTAGTCCATATAATATCCAAAAATAATACATGGGAAATTATTGTCATTGAAGCTTTCACATTATTTTCAAAATAAATATCTACAAGTTTTATATATTGAATTATTTCAAAAACAAAATCATATAATGTTTTATTCCTAATGTATACTTCGATAATAAATTTTAATCCACTATGGCTATTCATTGATTTTTAGATTCCTTTACTAGACTTTTTTTTCTTCAATGAAATAACAATCTACCTATTTTTCAAATATTTTTTAATTTTATATCATTTTTTATATGAATATCATTTTTTTATCAAGAAACATTTTATCTGGGTAAAAAATATTTTTTAAACGTTTTTTATAATGAAAATTTTCTACAATATAGTGTTTTATACATGATATTGTACATATGCATTATATGAAATAGATGATCTTGATATTTCTCATACGAAGGGTTGAACCCCATTATAATTCACGGGTCAGCTGAAGATAGCTTATAAAAAGTGTTGAGAACCATTATAGCTAAAGTAAATGGGTGATCTTGATATAGATTATACAAAGTGAAATCCCAATTATAGCTCTCCAATTCAATTAAAAATTATTATTTCATCTGAAGAATTATGTTGGGGCATGAATTTATGATTATTCTAACAAAAATATTTTTGAATGGGGTTTATGATTATGATACACTATGTTACTAAAAAGTGAGTTTTTTCTATGGGTATTAATGATTTTCATTGAATGAAAAGTATATTTTTCATATTTAATTAATTAATTTAATTCTCTTGGGTAAAATGAGAAAATGTTAAAAAATTATTGTTTCTCTTATGTTTTTAATAGGAATAACATTTTCCTTTCCTTTTGTATCACATACTTGGTTTTTTGTGCTCACCCAACATTTTTAAATTTAATCTATGATGTTTAAGGTTGGTATGGTAATGGATGAAGTTATGTTCAATGTTATTAATATTTTTCATGAAATAATATCATTTTTCATTATAATAGATTTATATTTTTTGTGAAATTGATACAAATTGGATGTGTCCAATTTGTAATTTAGGGTTTTATTATGTATGATTTTTGGCCTAATTCCATAAAATAATAAAGTGGAAAATTTTCTAAAATGTTAGATAATGATTTCATAACATAATACTCAATATTATGTATTTTTTGAGTTATGTTCCTTGTTTACATAATTCAAATAATACTATTCATACAAAAAAATTGAAATTCTGTGTTTTAATTGTCAAATTAATATATCAATAGTATAGTGTAGTTTTCCTAAAAATAAATATTTAATGTGAAAAAAGCTGTAAATGAAATAATTTTTTTTAAAGATAACTATATCATAAAATCTCATGGTGTTATAAATAACCCCTTAATTCATCTAAATGTTTTATAAGAGAAAACTTGCAAAACATTTAATTGGGTAATTGGTGTATACCTACCCATAAAATGATATTACCATTTAAAAGGCCAAGTAAATTTGATTCATAATATTATGGTTGATCCATTAACGATATGATAACAAACTTCTAGGCAAATTCATGTCCTTTATTGAAAATTATATTTTGAATATAAATGTGTTTACATTCATCCATTATTGTATTCAATTCTCATATCATAGATTAAATTACATAAGTAATTATTATTTACCATTCAATATATTATATTACATATATGTTATTTAGAGATTCTATTGTACCTTATCCCTTATTTAGATATTAATCTTAAACATTATTTTTTTCCTACATATTTAATATAAAGATGGAATCATTGAATCACATGTATGGGTGTAAATATTTTTCCATTTTATTTTTTACTATAATGTAATATTGAAATAATGCATCTATATAGTCTCCCAAGGATGCTAAAAAAATTGATCTTTCCTATTGAGATACCTACTATATTTTATAAATGTAATAATTTAAACATCTACACTTGGTTACTTGAATTTGGGTTTCTAAAAATGAAAATTATTATATAATATTTAACTATAGATACTAAATATAATGTCTAATTTATCCAATATTATTTCAATGCAAAAGAAAAAATAAATTTATCACTAATTAATTTCAAGTGTAAACCGCCATTTTTAAAAATGGTTATTTTTTACATAAAAAACTATGTGTATATAAAAAATATTGATTTTTAAAGTTCATAGAATATATAGTGGTCTATCATAATTAAAATAATTATATTTTGTCTTCCAAATATATATGAAATAAAAATTTAGAAAAATTATATTTTTTTTAAATGAAAACATACAAATTATTTTCATTATTGGGAAATATCAGTTAAAATCATAAAATGTTAACAATAGGTAGTGAAAAATAATATGAATAATTGAAATGTAATTTTTACACCTTAAATAAATATTTGTTCATCTGAAGTTATTTACAAAGAATTGTGTTATAAATTATTATTTATATATCCATAAATTCTTCAAATATAAAAAATTACTTTTTTCTTTTATCAAAAAAATTTTTATTTCAAAAAAATTTAAAAAAATAATGTTAATCTAATATTTTTATTATTAATTGAAAAATTAGGTAAATTTTCTAAAATTAGAATTATGAAAATTGGTAGATATTCAATTAATTTGATATATAAAAATATATAGAGATATTTCTTTTAGAAAAATAATATTTAATATATGAAGTGTTTTCATTTTCATTTCATATTATTTACTAATTAATTATATTTTTAAATATTATTCATATTATGAATATAGTATATACTTCATTAATTTGTACTCCTAGTATAGGGCCTATACCAATAAAATTTTTAGATGAATACATTTTTAGAAATTAAATGATCTTATTAGTTATTTCTCCACATTAACGATATCATAAAATGATTCAGTATGAATAATGGTGTCTCTATTATTTATACAGATTTCTTGAAATTCAGAAAATTTAATTTTTACTAAAAAATTATAATGCTAATTTTTATTTATTATAAAATTTTTTCTTGATTTTTGGGGTTTATAGTTGTGTGTGAAGTGTGTTGAAAAATACATTGGGTTTGGAAGAAAAACATAATTTAATATCTCAACGATTTACATTCTTCCCCATTAAATAAATTAAAATTTTACAACATTAATAACCATATAATGAAAAATGAGTTATGGGTATCCATTATTTTAGAATAACTCAGGATATTTTATTATATGAGGTGACATGAAAAATATAAAAGGTATTACTAGGAAACACATATTTTATCATCATTCTATTTTATAATGGATTCAAATTTCATATGTTTATTAATTTCTCATTCCCCCATTTTCATCATATGAATGTTCTCCCATTTCCATTAATAGATTCCCTATGGTTATACAGACCAAATAATTGATAGGAATGTAATTTAATCTTCCTTATTTCATGATCTTCATCACTACAACATTCATGAGAATACATCTGTCTCTTCATTGATGTGTTTTGAAAATAGACTATGTTCACATTTTTAATCATAATATATGGTAGTTAGTGTGAAATAATTACAAGATTTCATGGTGTTAGAAAATATATTCATCATCCCTATAAAAAATAATTCTATTTATTCTATTAGAATTAATGCATTCCTAAAACCAGTAAGAGTGAACTTTTTTGATGAAAAATTAATACAATAAGAGAAATATTTCAAGGTTATTTCATAAAAATGTCTACCTAATAATGTATTCATAATTGAAAATATCACATTCACTTTATGTTAAACCTAAATGACACTCATATTTTCCATTATGTTATTAGTTTACACTATGAATCAATTAGTTGGTTTATCTCCAAAATTTCAACCTAATCCAAATTATATATATATATTTATTTGAAATAAACATTAGTTGTAAGATCAAATTACATGTTTTATGTAATAATTCACACTAATTTAGATCATACATTAGTTTTTATTTTCCTTTAGTCATTTTGGGGGTTATTTGAAAAATTGGGGAGGTATTATATGTGGGGCACGGTTGGAGAACATTTTTTGAAAACCATTCCCCCACCTAGTGCAAACTGTGAATCCCTATAAGCGAGGGTTTTCATCGTTGTAACTCTATTTAAAAATACTTTACCCCACCAAGTAGAAACTATGAAACCCATTATGGCGTTTCACCATTACTAAACATTTATTTTATAACCATGCATCCCTTTCGTGGAAGCCTTTTTCTTTCCGAAAAATTGTCTTAATTTCCTTAACCACCAGTCAATCACCTGGTTGAACTCCACTAAAATTAATCATTTTACATGGAATTTAAGTCACTCAAGATGTGATATTAAGACCTCCAAACCCTTCTCTTATTGGAACAATTCCTCGTGGATCTTAATCCATCTCCTCAGGAAACAAAAGATCTCCTCTCATTTATATTCTCCCATAGTAGATTTCTATAATCCTTTTAAAGAGTTAGATAATTGTGTTTCTAATGGATATAAAATCATTTTAATGTAATATTCTATATAGTATTGATTTCATGATCTCATTCACATTTGTTATCTTTTATCATTACCTATTATGGTTGTTTATTATTGCAATTATTTGATTAATGGTAGGTGGTTCAATTTAAATTTCACATTTAATCAAACCACAATCTTCATGATTTGTTTAAAATAGCATTCAATTGAATTATTAAACCCATTATGATATGATATTGGAATGTAATTTTAAAGGGAATGGTTATTTTAAAAAATCCACCATATCCATTAGAATTTCACTTTCAGGGATACATAAAAATTTATGGAATTTGTGATATGGTTGGAGAATTATTATGAGAAAACCCCATTAAATTAAAAAGATGAAAACATATTATCTACAATAAGTTCAAAATATATTAAATTACAAAAACCACAATTTTTTATATTTTTTATTGTATTGGAATATTGAAATGAAATATTATGTAACTGAATTATATATATTGATTTATATTAAGAATGATGATTTTACAGTTTTTTTATTGATTGATTATATTTTAGTCTTTATATTTAGTGGGTTATTTGGAATAGGAATATAGGATTTTGATACCCTAGAAATAGGTTGATAATGAATCCTCTAAAAAGAACCTATTTAGTAGTATCATTCCTCTGATGGGATGTTTATGTGTCATATTAAGCCTGGTCATTTGGAATGTGTTTACACATATTAGCTGTGATCACTGATATGATATGTGTGAGTGTCCTATAACTGAAAGCATTCATACTATGTGGTATATTAATGTGGTACATGTTGTTATTGGTTTTTTATATATTCCATTTATTGTAGAATTTTTTTCCTCATGCATGTTTATTAGTATAAACGGTTACATAAAAATATTTATTTAATCCATGTTATAAATGATTACCATAAATCCAAAATGAATGATTTTTTTTTATAAAAATGTAAATTTATTTTCATTCCATTATTATATAATTTAAAATCATGAATTGGTTTGTTATTATGGAATATATTATGGAACACTTGGTGGGAGACTTCTAGGTTTATATCTCACACCCAACCTTTACCTTTATGTGTTTGTTGATTTCTTTCATCCATGTCTGAAAAAAGGGAAAGAATAACTTATAGGTTGTGGATGTTCTTGGTCCATTTGTCATGGATTTATGATTCTGCTGGGATTTCTAAACATTTACTATTTGTATTGATGATATAATATTTTGGGGTTATTTATATGTGTTTTTTCTGGTAAAGTATCTATTTAGAGTGTTGAGTATAAATAGTTATAAATATTATATTTCCTTATATTGTGGAAAATTATTTCCCTCATATTTCTTGTATGATTCACATTTCTAAGTTCCAACTCTTGGGGATTGGGAACATCCTTTAGAAGATGTTAGTGTAAACTTCATTATCTTGGTGCTAGGGTATCTAGGCTACTTCATGACATTGTGGCATCAAAATATTATGTTGAGCATCTTTACTTGAGGATAGTAATCTTTTTAGAGTATATCTTCATGACATAGGATGTAGTTGTGAGTGAGTGTCTAGGAAGCTCACATAATAATGATCCATAAGACCCTATGGGTGGTTTGGGAAAGGTATTATAAGGATTAACTTAATTCAATACTATTAAATTTTTTATTTGAATATTTGAATATTTTGAATTCCAAATATTGTTCTCTTATCTAATGCTATTGATTACCACATTTCTCTTATAATTGATTGGTCTCTATTATTATTTCTGATGGTGTTTACCATATATTTTTTGAAGAATGGGACCCATTTTCATGTACAGTTAGACATTATAATCCAATGTTGGGGAATGTAATATTAGTGTTCAATTTTGACATGAAAAAAGAATCTTTGATTGATGATCTCCCTCATGTTTTTGTCAGGTTTTCCATAATTTCCCATTCTCATTTATCTAGTTCTCCACCAGTAGTTATTTTTCTTTTTAGTTTGTAGACAACTTGTGAATAATCATTCTTAATACATGGAACTAGATCCAATGAAAGAGTCACTAAATTAGTTGAATAAACTATTAGAGAAAGGGTCCGTTCACCCAAGTGTGTCACCTTAGGAGGGGCCTCTTCTTATTTATACAAATTTTTATGTAAGAAATTTTTTATTTTTTGATTAATAGAAACCCAACCGAGTTATTTTAAAGAAAAAATATTCATTAAAACAGTTTGATGATCTATTGGACCAATCGTAAGTGGATAAGTGGTTCATAAATATTGATCTTCGATATGATTATCACAAGTTGTGAATAAATGAATCGGTCAATCCTAAAAGAACATTTTTTGTAATTATGGCCATTAAATGTATCATTTCATGCCATTGTGTATAAAAAATTATCTTGAGGCCATTGTATATTTGAATAAAAGGATCTTCCAGGATTATCATGTGATTTTTGTAGTGGTATGTGTTGGTGAAATCCTAGTTTACTTTATGTCCATGGAAGAAAATGTGCCTCCTCTGAGATCAGTTTTGGAAATGAGGAAAAATCACAAAATCTATTCAAATCTATCAATATGTTATTTTTGGATTTAAAAATTGAATTTCACAGGATTTGTTGTCTCAAAATATGGCATCTTAGTTGCTCCTAAAATAGTAAAATATTTTATGACCTGGAAGAAAGTGTGTAATGTTTTTGATACCCAATTTTTCTTTAGATTATCATGGTGATATCACTGGTTTGTATTGGATTTATCAATTTTTTCTTCTATGATAATCACAATTACTCAGAAAGGGGTGATTTTTTCTTTGGATCCTAGATGTGAGTGGTCATTTTTTGAGATGAAATATCTTTTAAATGTTTCACTAATATTGACCCTTCCCTAGATCGGTTAGGGCTATGTGGTTTTCTCTAACACATCAAGTTCAGGATTGGGGTGTGATCATATATAGTGTGATCATATAATTTCCAATATTTCAATACATATAAGGCTAAATGAAAAGAATTATTCAAACAATTACTATGAACTTGAAACCCTTATTCATGTGATTAAGAGTTAGGGTCATTAATGTTTCAATTATTTATTTACCATGTATTCTAATAATAAGATCTTAAGGTATATATTCTCTAAAAATATTTGAATCTATGGTAGTGGTACCGATTGGATTACCTAAAATATTATTTCATTCTTCATCACTTATACCATAAAAATGTTGTTTCTTTATAAAATCATTGGGCAGAAATCTTCTAACCTAACCCATGAATGAATAATTAGAATAGTTGAAATTGATGGATATTTTTTCATAGTTTTATATAGTATATGGGGATATATGGTCCTAGTTTATCTTGTGTATTTTTCAGTTTACCTCTTCCCTCCAACATATTATTCTTCTGGAATATGATCTTGAATTAAATTTTAATACAATTGTGAACTCTCATTATAGTGAGGAGACCATGGCTTCATGGTTATTCTACATAGGTGTTATTCTATGTGTTCAAAATCTATTTCATTTACCTTTATCCATGAAACATTATGTGACATATGATTTTAATAATTACCAATGGTTTTTATACCAGTAAACTACAATGATATTTTAGGATTCGGGGATATGATTCTGGTGGGTAGGTATGAGATGAAAGATTGCGGATTTTGATTCCCATGGTTGTACTTTCCAACAGGTCAAGGATGATCATCAGAGACCTAAGATATCACATCAACCACTTCAAATTATTTCATGGAAGTGGGATGATATATCTATGGGATTTGTGTTTGAGTTTCCATTTACCCCTAGAAATAAAAACATGATTTGTTTTTTGATTGACAGGATGACCAAATTAGCACACATTACATCCATTCATGATACATACAAATCACAATAGTTTGGAAATATCTATGTGAATGAGATTTTTTGATTTCATAGAGTTACATCTTCTATAATCTTTAATAGATATAACCATTATACTTCTCACTCTGGGGTATTCCTTTAGGACGTTATGGGATCAAAGGTTCATTTGAGTATAAAATACCATCCACATACAGATGGTAAGATAAAGGAAACTATAAAAATTCTTAAGAAAAGTCTTTGTTCATGAGTCCTTGATTTTGTTTGAACTTGGAATTATAATTAAGGATTATTTGAGTTTTCATATAAAAATATTTACCAATCTTCAATAAGAATGGATCTTTTTTGAGTCCTTGTATGTCATTCACTATAAACATCAGTAGTACCAGTTGGATATTGGTGGAACTTCCTTGGATGGACTAGGATTGGTCCATGAGATGATGATAGAGAATTCTTTATTCATAATTTAATTGTAATGGAACAATTTAGGTAAAAATCATATATTGATCGTCATCATAGACTATATGGATTTTTATTTGGTGGATAGGTGTTCTTGAATGTTAGACCCCATTTCTAACATTATCATCTTACAAAGAAATTAAAGATTTCAAATCTTCTTTGGGGATGTTTTTAGGTTTTTGATACATTTAGTAATGTAGATTAATATTTATATGTTACTCCATAGTGGTTGTTTTATATATAATCTAATTCATTTATTACAACTTCAAAAGTATCTTTTAGACCAACCTTTTTTCTTCATCTTCTAAGATCTCGATGTTGATCCTAATTTATCCCTACCTGAGAATCCAGTTAGTGTTGTTGATTCTAGGAAAAAGGTATATAGGGGTAGGAAGATACATTTTTATGTATTATATGAAATAATGGGTCTATTTCTCTTAAGGAATGGGAGCATGAGGCATTGATGAGAGAGAAGTTGTCTAATATCTATGATATAGAAACTTTTTAACAATATTTCTAAGGAAAGAATTTATCTTCGGTTGGGAGGTTATAGCATCCCATTTCTTGTTCTATGAACTCTTTATCCTTTTTTGATCATTCATTGATTTGGTTTTTTATCATGTTATTTTAGGTGAAATATTGACAATTTAAAGCATTTTCAAGGCTATTCACAATTGTTGCACAGTTTTCCCAAACCTTTCCCCTTAGTGAATACTATCAAATCTTGTATAGTGAGAATTAACATTATTGGAACAGAGTTTGAAAAACTATGTTCCTACATATTAGATATTTTTCACTTGAGTATATGGGTGATGAGTTAGGGAACATTTTTTTTCTGAACACACATCCTACACTTTGAAACCATTTTCATGGGATAATTTTATTCAAAAATATTAATTAAAATTTCTTAACAACATATATTAACCACTTATAGAATGGAAATCGAAATAAAATTTTTTTTGTTGCTATAAAAGATCCCATGATCTTATTTTAGGAAATATAACATATTCTCATGGATGATGAAATCATGGTGGATTTTATTCTATCTTTTCTAGGTTTGTAATTCTCATCTCTTGTGTTTTCTCCATCCCTCCTTATATCTACACATTTCAATGGTTTAGATGTAACACCCCAAGACATTAAAACTTTTTACATTAATAATAAACATAATATTTTTTGTTATCATGCATTATATACAAAGTTAATCTTACACTACATAGAACACTGAATTAACTTATGTTACACGCAAGACCAAGTTTTACCACCTTTTATTGAAAAACCTATTTTAAAACCAATTTTTGACAATTTTATGAATTTTATTTTTAAAAATAAACAAAAATTATAATTAAATGTGTCAAAATTATCTAAGGGTGAATTGTTGGGATTTATCTAAGAAACTTCGTTTTCTAATGAATAGTGGTGATTATAGCAATTTAGTTAAAACAACCTTTTCGTTTAAAAAATTATTAAGGATAAATTATAATTTAAATTTTTTTTAGAGTAAAATTAGATCAATAAAAAATATAATTATATAATTAAGATCATTATTGTAATTTTTACCTTTAAATTGAATATAAATCTTTATAGATTTTGATCATTTTTCTACTCTAAAAACTCATTATTTCGCCCTATCTGCGGGATTAGCGTTAATCGTAATTTTCCAACTTTTGTGATTTTAATTTTGAAAACATGACATACACGGATATAATAAATCGTATATTTTTTCTATAATAATATCAACATAATATTATGAACAAAATTATTAGTGAATGTGATTAAAATTAATTACATTGTTTAAGGTATGGTTTTTCTTAATAAGGGACTGAACCATAATATTAAGCAGAAAAATGACCTGGAGGCCTGTTCAAAATCCATTGGATTCCAATAATTTGAAAATATCCCCAATAGGTTATAAATTTTTGGGTTAATGTGTTATTATTAAATGGACGTTCCTTATATAAAAGGTTATGTATGGAAAATAACAAAAAGGGAACTTTCCTTACCTTTAACAGTTATAAAAATTTGAAATTTTAAAAAAAACATCATATTTTTTGTTATACATTTAATTTTGTAATATATAGGGTTTATTATTATCATAATAATTTATTAATAATTATTAATTATTTTTTAGCTACTTAAATTTCTTATGAAATGAAAATGTATTGATTATTTAGTAAATAATTAACTAAAATAAATGATAATATACATATTAAAAGTGAAGTTAATTGATTGAATTATTTTCATTATTTATTTTTTTAGATTAATATATCATCTAACTCAACAATAATCATAATATATAATAAAATTATTATAAAATACATATTTTAAAATTAACATTAAATAAATAATGTCAAAATTGAAATTATTGTTATGTTAAAATAAATAAATTTTATGAAATTAATTAAAAATAATAAAAAACATATATTCTTCCGAGTGATTTATAAGTTTTAATAAATATTAAATATGTTCTATTAATGGTCCAATTAATCTTTGTTATTTAAAATATTAACCCACATACTATGAAAATGGTGTTTACACAGTTCGGGTTCAAGCAGCGTTTTAGCGTGTCGCATGTTCTTGTTTTAAAATTCATTTCCTAAACACAAAAGAATTTTATTTTATAAATTAGATATAATATTATTAAATAGGTGGATATATATTTTATATTAAATATATATTTAATTTATTATTAATGGTTAAACTAATTAGCTTATAAAACTAGATGCTTTAATAAAATCCAAAATGATAAAATTTGGGAATCGAAGAAGTTAAGGAACCAAATTATTAAAATACAAATATTTATTTGTATATGATTTTTATAAACCATGATTAAACTTTAATACATTATATTTGAATTTTTTAGGAACTTTTGGTAATATTGACCACCCAAATAGTGAATACCTTTGGGTATTTACAAAAGTTCCACTCCCCCTCCACTTTAAAAATGCATGAACTCTACCCCTTTCTCACACCTCTGATAACACATTGGATCATCCAATATCTTTACCAATAGTGTCCAAAAATCACTCCCCTAGACTTAGATGCATCCACATAGTTATAAATTAATCCAAGTATGATTTCAATTAAAACCAAAAGAGTTTTTCCAATTAAGAGGTAACGTTTTCTCTCGCGCTTTCAAATTTAGTTTCCATTCTCCACTCCCTATAATCTTATTATTATAGGATTACATAAAAAACTATTTTCTCAAATATAATATGATTTTTATAATAACTATTTGACCTACAAATATACACACCTCCACCTAATCGGTAACCAATATACTATTTCTGTGTACGACAATTACTGCCTCACGAAATGATGATTGTTTAATTTTCCCCTACTACCACTCATAGTTGACATCATGATGGATAATAAATATATATATTTTATATATTTTATTTACAATTTATTATTTTTCTGTAATTTTTAATTAAAACATAGCTTTATTCAATCCATGTTTTGTAAATACGATAATTATGTTTGAGGGAGTGTGGACTACCGCCCACTCAAGCTGTTATGAATCATTCATTATATACATAAAATGTATAAAAGATGGTTTTAATAAAACTATATAACATAAATATTATTCTAGAATTATAATATACATATGTATAATGTGGTAAAAATTCTTTTAGTACAATAAATTAATTAATTTAGCGTTCATGCTTACGTACGACATACCGTCTCCATGAACGATGCACTCATTTATAATCTCCAAAAATAATAGACTATTATAAATACCTATGTAATGAATATATAAGATAATTTAGTCATGGTTTATATTAAATATATTTTAAAACCATGATATAATTAATGAGAAAAATAAATAACAGGTCAACCCATACTAGAGTAAACTAGAAAATTAACACCCGAAATAGTCAAAATAATGAAATATTGTTGACAAATAGGTAATAAAATGTTGTAAGAAGTTAATATATCATATTATAATTTTTTTTACTTTTGGTATTATTTAGTAACATATTTTAAACCACTATACAGGTGGATAAATAATACAAAAAAGTAGAGGGTTAAGGTAATGGAATTTCATCTCAACCTAAATTTTATTATTATTTATTTGTTATTATGGGATAATTCACTCTTATTAGGTGAATATAATTCCATTATCATATTAATTTTTGAATCCCATTATTATAATTATATATTAGGTTTAAATTTTTCTCACAACTTTTTGGATATTATGATGTAAATTTTTTAAAGTCGTATGGGACACTTTGGATATTCAATGATTATTCTCCACAAATGTTAATAATATCACTTCTTTTTGTGATTTTTTACTTCCTATGAAGAAATAAAATTATTGTAATAATTTTTAATTGGAAATTTAATTGAATATCCATATTCTTATAAAATTTATATTATTATTTCTCAAAACATAATACATTTTTCATACGGTGATTACTTTGAACATTATTAGATTATTGTGGAATTATTGATAGATCTGTATTTCTCATTCAATATAGATATTTGATATGGAATATTAGTTATTTTATTATTAAATATAAGGAATTATTTGGACTAGAAATTTTAGGAGGATCCTGAATGTTATATAGATCCTTGATTCATTGGCAGGTTCTTATGAGACAAATAATTTGGCAAAATTTAACCGGTATCTATTCTATCTTTAAATCATCATTTGAAAGGACCTAATGGATAACATTTTTCATGTTCCTCATAGATGACGTCCAATAAGAAATTTGTTTCCCTCATTTATTACTATTTATCTCTTATCCATTAGATTTTTTATCGATGTATCTATGGATTTAGTTAATTCTCAGTATATTGATTTATGGAATGAGTTTCGATTTCTTACATCCCATGTTATTTATGACTTATCTAGTTATTTTTATTGAATGTGTGCTCAGTTTTCAACCTCTTTATATATATATTTATTCATTATTTATTCCTTTGATCTTACCCTTATTGAGAATTTGATATCACACTTTTTATGTTTCTTTCCCCGGGTTTTGAAGAATAGAACATTGAATAAGATTTTGAGAATGAATTTCATTTCAGTTTATTGTGTATCATGTTTTATTCAATTTTTCCAGTGTATTTTGGGTATTATGTATGTCATATAGCATTCCAGAACTATTAAACTAAATGGTCCTTCTGTATTTTTTCCCTTTTTATAATGAAAATTTAATGTAATAATGCTAGGGCTCTTGGAATGTAGGGTCGAGGTGTGATAATTGGTATCAAAGAAATATTAGCAATAACCTTGGAAACTTGATTTAAAAAACATAGATTAAGGAGAAAAAACATAACATATAAATAGAGAATATGTATAAAAACATCCTAGAATTTTGGTAAGGTATAAATTATATGGGTTTTCCAAGAAATACATCCTTTTCTAGATACTATAAGTGGAAGTTATTCTGGCACACATGTACCTAGGAGAAAAAACTATGAAAAGGTGTTCCGGGCATGACTCGGTGCAACCTAGTGCAAGACAACGAGCCTTAATGCACACATAATTTGACACTACCTGGGGATATGCTTTGTATTATTCACATTATATTTATAGACCATTATGAATAATGTATTCCCTCAATGTAATCACATTTTATGGTTTTATGATTTACGATTAATTAATTTATGGTATGTGTTATAGCATGTTTATAGTTATATGGTTTTCATAATATTATGAGGAAATATATTATATAGAAAAGATTTGAAATGGAACCTATAATAATAAATGAGAAATCCACTAATGCAAGTGACTCAAATAGTGAGAAGGGTCGTATCAATCATGGTTTTAAAAACAATATTAATGGGAAACAGTCTACCAAGTATCCTATTCAAAATAGGAAATAATATCATGTGTTAACAATATAATTAAATAATAATATGATTTATATAGATTTAAAGTTAAAAAGATGGTGGAATAGAAGATGATTGATAAATGGAAGAAGGGAAAGAATGATTTTTTTTCACATGTGATAACTGTGGAAAGAATCACCCAAGTAAATTCTTTAATGGAATGCAATTTTGTCAAAAGTTTGGGGGGAAAGGAAACCATGTTCACGATTTCATATGTATGAAAAAGGTTTCCAATGTTCAATTCTTCCACTAGAGAGATATGTGAAAATATATGAATCAATATCCCAAGCATCAAAAGAATATACCACAAATGATGTTATTGTATAGGGATGCAGTTATTTTACTAACATAGATACAAAAGAATAATTAATATATATGTTTAATAATTATGTCATATGTGTATTTCATCATAAATGTAAAATTTATAATAATTATGGAATATATGACGATTGTACTGGAATAATTTTTCGTTAATGATTTGAGATCTTATGCTAAATGGTACGAAGGGAAGTTATTTAGAAGAAAGTTAATAATTTCACAAAATATTCTATTTAAGGAAGTAAACCCCTTAATATGTTCTTTATGTTATGATAATGATGAAAAAATGGTTGATTTGGATAAGTAATGACTACCTTGGAATTGATTAAAGACTTTTTGGCTTGTGGTCTACGTTATCATTGACGGTGTTTACAACACTTTGGGATTTAGGGCATATAGCCAATAACATGTTTATTACATTGTGAATAAGGAAGAATTAACGTTTTTAATTAATTTATTTGGTAATTCTAGATATTAACATATTTCAAGAGGATACATGATTAAGTTATTCACATGTTTGGAATGTGGAAATTTAGAGCTTATTCATGTTAATTAAAGGATAATGATAGGTTTATTTGGGAAATGCAGTGAATCTTCTTCAAAAGTTATTAGATCATTATATATTCAAAAATATAACCATTTATAAAATGGTTTATGTTTATGATTGGATGATATTTTAGGTATTAATTCATTACTTCACCATATTATATGTGACGATATAAAAATAGTTCAAGGCATAATTAAATGATTATGTTTATAGAAGTATATTTACATATATAATTAGAGTATGAAATAATTTCTAAACTCTAGGAAGAGAATTTATAAACAAAAAAATTATCCAATTGTCATAATTTTTATTATATTAATTACGTGTATTCACAACTATGTTTTATGGTTTTTTGTTTAACAACTTTCCTTTGAACATGTTCTCTATCACTATCCATCAACACTTGATGGTTATATTTTTCTTCCACAACCATAATTCAATTTCCCCTTTATGTTTTCCTACTATGTAACCTTGGTACGTGACCATTTTACTTTCCTTTCTTTCTTATTAAGAATATTTTCTATTAACTCTATTTAAGATGTGGGTTCTTTGACAATATTTATATTCAAATATCATTTCCTTGAATACTAAGATAAATTTTAATTTGTGAGAATGCAATTTAATTATGAAGGGGAGAATGTAAAACCCCAAGAAATTACAATATATTAATATAATAATACATATATATATATATATTAATCATTCATTGAATACAATGTTATGCTTATGCTACACACAACACTGAATTAACTTGTGTTACACACAAGACTAATTTTCCTACCCTTTTAATAGGGAACCTATTTTAATACTATATTTTGACACTTTTATGAATCTTATAATTAAATGTAATCATAATGTTTGAATTCATAGTGTCAAAATTGGATTATAGCTATTTTTGGGATTTTTCTGAGAAACTTCATTTTCAAATTAATAGTGAAAATTAATGTAATTTAGTTAAAAATAACCATTTTTTAAATAATTATTTATTCTAAGTTATATAATAGATTTTTTTAGAATCAAATTCAATATTGTATACATAAATTTATACAATAATGTTCACTAGAATAAATTTCACTTTAAAATTTAATATTAAAACATAATAAGCAATTGAATGTTTTTCTACTATAAAACCAGTTATTTCACCTTGTCTGTGGGATTATCGTTAATCTTAATTTTCCAACTTATGTTATTTCAATTTATAAAATCTGAAATATATGGATTTAATTGTGATTCTATTTTTGTTATAATAATATCATTATAATATTTTGACCAAAATGATTATTGAATGTGAATAAAGTTAATTATGTTAATTAAGGTATGATTAAGATAAATAAGGGACTAAATATAAATATTAATGAACAAAATGACTTTTAAACTGGTATAAAATCCATTGGATGCTAATAATTTTACAATTTCCCCACTTTTTTCAAAATTTATGGGTTATTAGGATATCATTAAATGGAATTTATTTATATAAAAGTGTAATAGAAAAGATAAAAATGGAACTTTTGTTACCTTTAACACTTATAAAATATTGAGAAATACAAAAACAACATATTTTTTTATAAAAAAATTAAAATAAATGTGGGTTATTTTTATCCTAATTATTTATTAATAGTTTTTAGATATGGTTTGGGTACATAAATTTCATAAGAAACACCGATGTAGTGATTATATAGTTAATAATTAATTAAAATAAATGATATAATAAATATTAAAAGTGAAGTTAGTTCATTTAATTATTATAATTATTTATTTTTTAAGATTAATATATCATGTTACGCACCTTTAAACTTAGTATATTTTAATAAGAATATAATATTCTTATTTTAAAATTAATATTAAATAAATAATGTCAAAATTTACATTCTTATTATTTTACAGTAAATGAATCTTATTAAATGAATTAAAAATAATAATAATAATATATTCTACCAAGTTATTTATAATTTTTAATAAATATAAAATAAGAAATATTAATGGACTAATTGATCTTTTATAATTAGTATTTTTACCCATACACTATGAAAACGCTGTCAACATGATATGGGTTCAAGTAATATTTTAGCGCGTCACATGTGCCTGTTTTAAAATTAATTTCTAGAAAACATGGTATTTTTTTTATTTTGATATAATACTAATAAGTTATTGTATCTATATTTTCTAATAAATATATTTCTAATTTATTATTACTAGTTAATTTAATTATATTATAAATCAGGATGAATTAATAAAAACCAAAGAGATAAAATTGGGGAATCATAGAAGTTAATGAACCTAATTATTAAAATGCATATATGTTTGTTTGGATGAAGTTTTTATTGACCATTTTTATAATTATTCAATTAATTATACATTTTTTATGAACTCTTGGTAATACTGACCCCCCTCCAATAGTGAAAACCTTTTGGTATTTACAAAAGTGTCACTCCCCCTCCACTATAAAAAAAGAGCACTCTACCCCTTCCTCACATCTCTAAATACACATTGGACCATCAAATATCTATCCTAATAGTCTCCCAAGATCCCTCCCATTAGCTTATAATCGTATAATTTGGAATAAATCAATCTGTGGAAGCTTTTGTATCAAACATAATGTGGTTACCCGATTAAGAGGTAACGTCTTCTCTCGTGATTTCTAATTTAATTTCCATTATCCACACCCAATACTATATTATTATATTATTAAATAACAAAAATAGTATCCTAAATATACTATTATATTGTTATGATAATTTTTAAAACCTACACCTACACACAAATACATATAATGTGTAATAAACATACAGTTTCTGTGTACGTTAACTACATCCCCACAAAATAATGATTGTAAAATTTTCCCCTACCACCCCTAATGGTGGAAATAATAATGTAAAATATATTTATATATGATATATATTTTATTTATAATTTATTATTTTTCTTTAATTTTTATTTATTACCCTCATTTATTATATCCATGTTCTGTAAATATGATAATTTTGTTTGAGGAAGTGTAGACTACTGCCCCTCGAAACGATACGACTTAGTCATGCCATACATGGAATGTATAAAAGGTTTTTTTAATAAACATATATAACATTTATAACATTTATATTATACTATAATTATAATATATGTTTGTATCATGTGTTTATAATTCTTTTAATACTGTAAAAATCTGAAAGTAGCATTCATGTGTACATACGGCCTACCATCTCCATGAACTGTGCAATTCATTTCTAATCTACAAATATGATGGACTATTATAAATACCTATTCCTAAATATATATAAGAAAATTTAGTCTTTGGATACATTATGTAGTTGAATAAACCATGGAATATATAATAAGAACAAAAAATAACAAGTAAAAACATACTTGAGAAAACTAGGCAATTAACACCCGAAATAGTCAATTTAATGATTGAATATTGACAATTGGGTATTAAAATATAGTAAAAAAGATAATATCTGGTATTATTAATAATTTTATGATTATCCTATTAGTTATTCACTTATTTTAAACCATTATTATAAATATTAAATACCATGTAATAAGAGGAAGATTAAGGTAAGGCAATTTCCTCTCAACTTGCATTTCATTGAGACTTATTTTTTATTATGAGCCAATTCACACTTATTTGGTGTATATACGGGCATTTTCATATTATATCATGAATAACCTTATTTTCATGACATTTTTAGTTTAAATTGATGTCATAAAATTGTGTATATTATGATGTAAATTTTTCAAAGTGGTATGTGACACATTGGAATGTTTAAAGATTATTCTAATAAATTTTTTTTGATAAAAATTAATTTTTTGACTTTTAACTTCCCTTGAATCAATCAAATTATTTTAATCATTCTTCATTGGATATTTAATTTTATATCCATATTCTCATACAATGGATATTAATATTTCCCAATTTGTATACCATTTTTGATACAGTGATTACTTTCTTAATAATTTGATTATTAGTGAATTATTGATATATCTAAATATCGCATTCAATATGAATATTTGATTAGGATTATTATTTATTTTAATTAATAAATATGATGAATTATTTGGACTATAAATGACTGGAGGAGGATGGAATTTATATTTCCCCTCCAAGAATCTACAATTTCTCATTATACAAATAACATTTTTCAATTAAAAGAGATTCTATCAAAGTCTGAAACCATGTTGTTTTAGGTCTTGATGGTAATATATTTTTATGTTCCTGAGACATGATTTCGGATACAAAATAATTTTCCCTCACTTAGTATCAGTTATCCTTTATCCATAAGATTTTTCATTAATATGTCTATATATTTAGTTTATATTAGTTTATTGATTAATGGCATGTGTTTCCGTTTGATACATGTCAAATTATTTATGCCTTATCATGTTATTTTTGTGGAAAGTATGATTATTTATCTATCATTCTATAATTATTTTTTTATTTCTTCTTTTATACTTACCCTTAATGAGAATTTTATCTCACCCTTATTATGTCTATTCCCCTAGGTTATGATGATGAGAAGACTGAATAATCATTTGAGGATGGATTTTATATCAGTTTATTATGTACAATATTTTATTCTAGTTTTTCAAATGTATTATGGGTATTATTTATGTAATTTCGCTTCCCAGTGCTACTAAACTGAATGGTCCATCGAAAATATTGCCCTTGTAATAATGATAATGAAATGTAATAATTCACTAGCTCTAGGATTATAGGGTTCAGACGTTATATTAGATCATCAAGTTTTTTATTGATGCAAAACCTATTTAACTGAATCCTTAATAAGGATTTGATTTCATGATATTTTTCACCTTTTTTCTTCAGTGGTGCTCCATTTTTTAATTGATGTATGCTTTTTTTCTTTGTCTAAGTGTATCTGGTTCTAATGATATTTTGAATTTAATTAATACATGATTTGGAATATTTATTTGAATATCTATCAAATTATTTATGAAAATGAAAATTGATATGATTTGGCATTGTAATATTAAATAGGAAGGATTTGGGAAAAACACCAAATTCAAATAGAATTTGAATATGGGGTTTAATTTGAAATTTATGGAATTGATGAAATAATTTTGGAATTATTTTGAGAAAAAAATGATTAAATAGAAGTGATAAAATCATGTGATTTCTATTTTTTGTTAATTCATTAAATGATGAAAACATAATTTTTTGGTTTTGAAATAGAATTGGAATATTGAAAATAAAAATTGTGAACATTAATTGTAAATGATAGTTTATTTAAAATTGGATGATTTTACACTTTTATATTGACTTATTTAGAATATGCAAGATCTATTTGTTTGTTGGTCATTTGGGACAAGCATATTGGGATGTTGATTTCCTATAAAAGGTTTTAAATTGAAAAATATATTTAAAACCCCATTCATAAGATCTTATCCACAATGAGATGTTGAGGAATCTTATTTTCCTTTATCCTAGGGGATTTAATTACACATATTAGACTCAATCACTGATATGAGATTCATGAGTAACGTACCCTTAGAAACCATTATATCATACTATCGACATCAATTGTGATTATTGTGATTGTTTTGATATATATATATATATAAACCTTTGATAATATAACTATTTTCCTCATAGAATATGATTTATATAACATTTTTTAAAATAGAATTTTTATTAAAACCATGTTTTAAATATTAACTACAATTCCAAAATGAATGAAACTTTTGTTATAAATAACAAAAATTTATTTACATTCCATTTTTATTTAAATTTAATGAATGATAGAGAATATGAATATGGAATAATGTATTAAACACATGAGGATATCCTACATGGATTTAATTCTCACACCCTACCTTTTACTTTGGGGGTTTTTAGATATCATTCTTCCAGGTTCTAGAAAAGGGAAAACGCCACTAGGATGTGGGGTGATTATTGATTCTTTGGGATTGGTGTGATGCTTCCATTGTGATGTTTTTTCAATTGCAGAGTACATTGATTATTTAACATTCTTTGTATATTTATACCTATTTTTTAGGTATACTAACCACTTTTAGTGTGGGTCATACTAACTAAAAACTTTTATCTTCTTCTATTTGTTTTGGTAATTTTGGTCCCTCTTTTATATTGTATGATGTCAGGTTCTAGTCTCCAACCCCTGGGGATCAAGAATTATCTCTAGTACTATCAAAGCAGGAAATGGTATCTGGGTACCAGGGTATCCATGAAGGTTCATGACATTAATAATATAATATATACCCGAAATTATAGAAATCTATGCTCTAAAAATAAAATATACATATTAACCAAAAATAAAAATATCAATTAATATATACCATAACACATTAGTCTAAAATTGTTTATATAATAAATCCATTATAATTTTCATTTTATGTTATAAAAATTTAATAAATAGAAAACCGACAATATATTATAAAAATAACATTTAAACAACCAATGCACATCCCTAAGGATTCGATAGTTAGTAGTGTTTTTTAAGGCCCAATACCAATAAAATAAGGTTTCGATTTAGTTAAAACTTGAAAATCCTCTTTCAAGGTGTATACCCATAGGATCATATGTTCAATAACCACATATAATTTCTAGTATCTATATTGGGATCTAATTTCATTGAGAAAATGATCTATGTACATCTAAAAAATTAAATCCCTACACTTGTAATCATTAATTGTTTTTTCTCTATTAATCCCCCATCCAATTCCCCAAGTAACAAAAAGTAATAATTATTACCTAAATCAATTAAATGGGTTATTATAAATATTTAAATTATAATTCATCTTAAAGATACTAATCCATGATGGTATGTACAACACAATTATTTTATTCATCACATGATATCATTGTCTCTAAATTTATCTAAACCATCCTTTTATTCAAATTTAAGTTCCCCAAACAATCTCTCTCATAATCCAGTTTGTATAATAATATTCATTATAGACAACCTTTGAACAGAACTAATGAGGTATAATTAATACCATCAATAACTATAATATCACTAAAAATTTCGAGTAAAGAACATTTTAACGTCTATTTAGTATTAATGATTTAAAAACATTAAAAAATTACTAAAGAATCCGATTTATTTTTAATAAAATATTTAATTTCCGCACTATATAAAATCAAATTCAGTCATACTATTTTTTCAATAAATCCCATAATATGTTCTGAACATGACACAATTCATGTAAATTATAGCATAATATATTTCTTTATATTAGTGGGTAAATTGAAACATAAAATGAGTGGTCTCAAACACTATGTATGGTAAATCATATATTATATTCTCTAAGGGTGTAAAAAAGCCTTCATAATATTCAACGAAACATATTGTAGTCATATAATATCCCACAATAGATCAAACGTTCTTTAAAATAATCCATGGTTAACAATATAATAAAAAAATAACAATAATAATAGGATTAATGGTGATTGAATTTTAATTCCCTGAATCATTATCATTGTCATAAATCTCTCTTCTATAATTCATTCATGTAATAATGGTTTCATCCATTATATCATTATATTAATTAAGGATGTATCTACAGCATCATACATGCGTTTGGTAAGAATAAATAAAATAAATAATCAATTTCCCTCATGAGACCAACTGATGGATAAAGTGGTAATTTAATACTTAGTCACATATATAATATTTTAATTTCCAATAAATTGATTATATTAATTATATGAATTTCAAATAATTCCAAATCAACATTCCTCCATAATTAGAAAAAATATATTTTGATATATGAATTTTTTGAATGTTAATTCATTTCTATAAAATAACTGAATATAATACATCAATTTAAATAAGGTTGATGGATATAGAATACATGATCAACATTATTAAGTAATCTATAAACATCTATATCCAAATATATATATATATATTAAATATTTCCACACTAAATAAATTGAATGGATTTCTATGTATCTATCCCTCCATTTAAAACTATATATACTTGGGTGTATATAGTTTGGACAACAATTTCGCCAAATAATAAATATTTGGAATGTATTTGAATAGTCTTAAATCATTATAACTAAATATATATTTTTTATATTTGAATGACGTGTGATGTTATATTTACCAATAATATAAGATAATTTAGAATAAAAAATGAAGTAATGGATTTCCATGATATTAATCACACTAAATAAAACAGTATTCCATTATTTATAATATAATACATCACCAATATACAAACTATAAAATGGAAACAATTGATGAATACAAATTTTATCTCAATGAATTAAATTTGAGGTTCAGAAATCATTATAGCAATTGTAATTTAATAATCTAATGACCATGAGAGAGGAAAAATTGTACTTAATTATAATTTAATGATATATATTGATTATACATGAATTTAAAATGACAATGAACACACTATATAAAAAATGAATTAGAGAAATATAAAACATGCCTCCTTGAATTGACAACATTGAAAAATTACATATATAATGATAGAAAAGTTCTAATCAAAACCACATTAAAGATATAAAATGATACTGAAAATAAAATTTCCTAAATAATGAAAAAAGTGATATAAAATATAGAGGGGAAATATGTAAACCAAAAAATATAACTCAATATGAATAATATGGTCATGCCTTAAGGAATTTAAATTTTAGACAAAGATCACATACAATATCATAATATTTCAAATTGAAAAAAATGGAAGGTGGAATAAGTGATATATTTTTAAATCATATAGATTTACAGAATAATTCTAATTATTGAAATCCATAAAAAATATATAATCAAGAAAAAAGAAAATATGTGGGGTATACACATCATATCGTAATAGAAAAAAAATTGAGATTCAAAAACCCATACCTTTTATTCCAGCTACCTCAAACATGATATATACTCTAGTATAATAATCATAAATATAATTATCACTTATTAACCTTATAGACATATATTTTCTTGTATATTGAAAATATTTAAAAAATTAATTGTTTTTTTCCTAACCAGGTTAAATAA
Organism: Viscum album; assembly: GCA_963277665.1. Classification (NCBI taxonomy): domain Eukaryota; kingdom Viridiplantae; phylum Streptophyta; class Magnoliopsida; order Santalales; family Viscaceae; genus Viscum; species Viscum album. The sequence goes on from OY728134.1 coordinate 428,407,902, forward strand.
CAAAAGAGGTGGTGAATCAGGGTATGAATGATTAAAAAACCCACCTCTTTCGATATTGGTTCATTAAAAAAGACTATTCTCTATCATTCCTATTGTAATGTATGAACAAAAATTAAAGAATGCACAGGACACAAAAAATTTACATGTTTTACCCTCACTGGTCTACGTCCATAGAGAATACAACAGTAATGTTCCAATGTTACAAATCTACTAAAATAGAAATGCTATTTAAAATGTTCGGACCGGCCTCACTATCCCTCCTAGTTTATAAACAATCACAATTTGAGATCTCATTACACTCTAAACTGAATTATGCTCACTGATTGTTCATAAAAATCTAATTTTCTCTATTGAATCAATATTTTTAATGCCTCATTTCGTTTATCTTTAAATTTCACATTCATCCACTTGATGAATACAACATTATCACAAAATTACTGGTCGTCTTCTATATTCCACACAAATATTGTCTATATTGTGCGAAACATTAGAACTTAGATAGAAACATTTGAGACTATGTAAAGATATCCAAACCTCTGCAAATAATTACAAAGAAACCATTTTCACACAAAAAAAATTTACACAAAACATTGTATACTTGTAAGTCTCTTTTTGGGAAACTATTACGTGATTCAAAGACTCATATTTCCTTAATGGTTGAGATTCTGAATGAGAGGGTTATCTTCGTATTTATTTATATTTCTTACCTTACATACAATTTTCTTGTCTGATATCTACTTTTCCAACAACATTTACTCAAGAGCAGAAAACCTTATTTAACATCGCATTGGGTGTGTGACCCTCTTTCACACAGATCACTTCATCTTTATTTCACAGGTGCACATAACTCACCATTTGTAAAAAAATAATTCTTTCATTTGATTCTTTCCTTGCCTTATTTGGATGAGAGATTTCTAATACTTCACATTCACCTATGATTTCATTCCACCTTTATCCTTGCACATAAGTTCCTTTTCCAAAACAATTTTCTCCATTCTCTAATTCTTGGACCTAAACATTTTGTAAACATTGGGAAATGATGACTCCTTGTATAGGTACTTTTTATACTCCATATAGATAATCCATTCATTTCTCTTGGATATTTGTCAACATACCTTATCAAAAATCTCTCAGGAACTCCATAACTAACCATAGAAACATACTTTATCAACAAACACAGTCATCCCAACAAATCTACAATTTTACGTTGAGGGATTGTTTCCCAACAAAGAGAATTATATTTATTGATTATGGTTATTTTGATTATATAATATTAGAAACTCGTGTTGATTGTTACATATGTTCTTTTTGTGGTGGGGATGATTTGTGATTATTTTTCAATGATCAATATTTTGAAAATATTAAAGATATAATAATCTATTTTTTCAATCATTCTATGTGACTCAGTTCATTATGTAAATGGTAAAGGATTGATTTCTAAAAATGAAAATTTTGAAGATTTTGTTTCAATATGTTTAACGATAACAATATGATATATATTACTAAATATATGAAATATAAATAAAACCTATAAAGATTCATTCAATAACTATATATAAAATATTATTACTTTATATAATCATTATTAAATATTCTATAATCATTAATGACATAAATAAAGAAACTCATTCAGGTATAAAGTATCGCTGGCCCAAATAAGAGCATGTAATATTTTTTTAAATAATAAGGAAATATATTATTATTATAATATTTATATTATAAAAGAATAAAAATTTGATTAAAATCATTTACCATAATTAAATGTATTTATTGAAATATCCATGACCATTGGGGACAATAAAATTAATTTGTTATTTTATAAGGCGATATTCAACACACATGCATCGTTAATGATCCCAATTTATTACAAATGGGATGTACTGATGAAATTAAATAAATTAATATTTTAAAATTTTCTATGTCATTGGAAGCATAATCATTCATAAAATTCATCTTTGTTTCATAATATGAGATTTAGTTTTGAAAAATGAAATATATAATTTTGTACAGGTAGTAGTAACCACACAATCATGAATAATGTTTATGAAGAATGGCTATGGTGTTTGAAATAAAAGCTAGCTAATTTAATAATTATTTTGGAAATATCCTTAGAAATATATTCCTTATGATATCTAAATATTACTATAGGATTTTTAATTAGATATAGGATATTTGAAAGAATATGAAAAACATTTAAGATGAAATTAAATGTGATTGGTTTACCATAAATTGGTCTAGGACCCAACTTTTCAAAAGTGGATATATGTGTAATTTTAGAACTGGTTATTACATTTCTATGATGGAATGAAACTATTCCAAGTTCAAAGGACAAAAACCATAGGAATAATAGAATTTGGGTATACATATGATCCAATAAACATGTGCTATTAAATTTTACAAATTCTTAAACCACTCTTTATGTTTTTTAGATTATGATATTTCACTTTTACAATTCTTATCTTTCATCATTGTATTAAATTGTATTATGTAAAATATTTTTAATGACTAAAATTAAAATGGAAATTGTTTCATAAATTATAGTAAATGATTATTAATATTTGACCTATTTTATAAAATAATATTTAAATATTTATGGAGAATTAATTTCAACATTAGGGAATCTAACACATAATACTCATTTTTAGAAAAAGTTTTTTATGCATAAATTATTTAATATAGAATATAATACTAAATTTTTTATTTTTTATAGTTTTTTATTAACTATAATAAAACATAACATTATGGGAACATAAATTAAAAAAATATCCAATTTTATCAAAATAATTCATAACTAAATGATATGATCAAAAATAATTTTTTATTTTGAAATATAAATTATGTTAGTAAAATATTAATAATATATTTCCTCAACCCATAATAGAAGTTAAACCTGAGTTGTAAAACTACATGAATAATATTATTCTCATTTTTAACACCCTATCCTAAATCCTCATGTCTAATTCAATGCACCAAAAGGACGCATGTGATCCTCCTAATACACCAGAGGTTTATGACTAGAAGTGTGGTTATACAAGGCATATGTGGGGAGACTATACCCTCTCTGTAAATTAATAAAATAATAAAAATTTATATAGAATAAAACAATCGAATAAATAATAATAATTATAATTATTATCATACACAAAATATCACTATATATATAATAAAAACCCTATGAAGCAAATGTGGTGATTTTAAAAATATTTTAGGAATGAATAAAAGTAAATGATACAAAACAACATCTACCGTGACTCATTTCGGATACTACATCTAATCACCAATATCTATATGATACCTTTATTTTGATGGGGAATAGACCACCCATTTATCCTCAATCATTAAATATTCATGATCATTATGATGACTATTCTGGGAGTGATAAATAATCTAAGTTGGACACCACCAGTGTGTCTTTAACATATCTTCACATGAATATATAATGATGTATGTCAAGACACAAAATAAATTCACTATTAAACATAAAATTTCACCGATAAAATCCCAAGTAATGATAGAATATGTATTTTTCAAATGTATTAATATTTATAAATTATAAAGAAATTTTAAATCTTAAATTAAAAATATGTTTAATACTCTATTTGATTAATGGGTCGTTATAATTAAAAAATGTATTTTTCTAAAGAAACATTTTATAAAAATTAAAATGGAAATAATTTATTAATAAATTTTTAAAACTTAATAAATGATATAATAAAATTTTAAATTAATTTTTGTCATAAAATATCAAAATTGAATATGGAATTTTTTTTAATTTTTCTCATAAGTTTCATTTTTTATAAATAGGGAAAAATAATTCATTTTAATTTGAAATATGGATTTACAAATAAAAATTTATAATGTTAATTTATTTTAAAAATTGGTTTTCAAGTGATATTAGATCTATTTTACATTTATTGATAAAATTATGTTTATTGGAATCATTTTCATAAGAGATTTGTATAAAAAATCACCTACTATTGAATATTTTCACTTTAATGATAATCATTCATTCCCCATCAATGGGAAGATAAATATTTATCATCATTATGCTAATTTATTTTTTATTCTTAGGGAAGAAATAATTAACTTAAATTCTTTCACAAGGTTGATCTAATAATAATTCAATAATGGAAATATCAAATAAATGGTATTAATATTTTGAAAATAAATGTAATTTGTGATAATTAATGTCATCCACTAACTTTATATATTAAGTTTACATAATAACGATGTTTTAGAAGTTTTTGTTTCAAATTTATCTTATTTTAATGATTTTTTGTAAATATAAATGTAATAAATTTTGAGAAAATTTAATTTAATGATATTTTAAAATAAATAATATTTTATTAAAGGGTAAATAATTCCAAATATATATAAATATATATTCATCAAAAACATTTTATTATGGATGTATATTTAATCTATGACACATTTATGGTACCTTTATAATTTTATATTGACTATATTAACACTTAATGAGTAAAAATACTTGTTGTCATGGTATGAGTTAAAATGGATAAATAAGGGTTAAAACTAAATGATAAGGGTAATAATGTGGACTCAACCTATCGAAAAATTATTATATCAGAGGACTTCAACACATCCATATACTATATATTAAATCATTCATATGAATCCATTTGATATTAAAAATTAATTTATATTACTTTTATACATTGATAAATTCAAAGAGTTCTCATCTCCTCTCATATAAAAGGGAACCTCTTCTTCTCATTTCTAAACACTTGAAAAGCTAATTTTATTGAATAATATCTTCCCAAATAACGTCTTATAATACCTTCCCACATTCTAGATATCTTATTTTAGGCATAGACCCGTCACTATTTTTCTTAAGGTGTTAAGATATGATCGATTTCTAAAGAAGAAGAATACAAATATTTTGTGTGATGATTCGGACTCCTGGTTAGGTACTTCTTCTAAACCTCCCTTATTGAGGAATTATTTTCTGTTATAAACCCAAATTAATTTAAGAGGTGTATAAAAACCCCACTTTGACATATAAAATCATCAATTTATTTATTATCTTTTTATTTAATAGGGATTAATAATCCAATTTTTCATTGTGGAATGGGAAACATTGATTTAAATATATCAATTTAAATGATTAAAAAGTGGGATATGAAATTTGATTTAATATCCCAACAACTTGAAATGATTTGTTTATGAGTGAAAATTAAATTTCAACAGTGATATATTGAATATTATATTAATTTATGTATTATTATCATATATGTTTTTCTCATCCCAAATTTTAAATTTTTTTAACATGATTTAAGGATGGATAAGGTAATAGAATAAGTCAAGTTTAAATTCGGAAATATTTTCCACGAATCAAATCCGGATTTATTTTCCAATTATATATATTAATGAAAAATGGATACTGATCAGATGTTTACACATTTTATTATTTGGTAGGTTAATTTATGAGCTATGATCTAGTTTTGTAAAACCCTAAACCTGAAAAAATATATAGTGTGAATGATTGTAAATTCACATTTTAAAACACACAATTATGTAATTCTAACGGTTATGTTTTTATAGTTACTATCAATGAAATGGTTAAGATAAAAATAGTGTTTAGTTTTATATTAGTAGAATACAATTAAAATATTTTACTCTATGTTTAATTATAATTGATGTAGAATCTGATGATTACCATATTTAATCATCTGAAGTATTATTGTTCAAAATGGGTTTTCAAAGAGGAATTAAGGAATACGTGGTGGGAAGGAACTAAGATAAAAACTAAATTTGAATCAACATACTAAGATTGTTGGAATTTTAAATAAGCATTTTTTTTCAATGATGAATCAGTTAAAAAAACCATAAATAGGGGTGGTGTCCATACAAGAGAGAAAAAAAATATACAAAAGTTGAACGTAATGATATTGGAGGATTTTATTAGACAACCCCCTCCCCCCCCCATTATTCAAAGGATCATTTAACCCAGTTCAAACTGTTGGGAGGATAAAAGACCTATAAAAGATATTCTATGTCATGGCTTGTTTAGAAAAATAAAAAGTAACTATTGAATTATATATTTTTAAAATTAAATCAAATCAGGGGTGGTCATTGGTTAAAAATATCATATAATATTAATAGATTTATTCCTTGTAATATATGAATTTAAGAATATTTTCCTTGGGAAATATTTTTTTTAAGGCTATATGTCTTAGGATGAAAAAACCATTGATTGAATTGGAATAAAATTATAAAGATTTATTGGTTGGATATGAAAAAATCATCACTCGGTTGGAAATATATGTCTAAAATTTATCCTTGATCTTCATTATAATAATTATTTTTTTCCTTGGGATTGAACCCATGATGTTGATGGGAATTATCATCTCATGAATTAAAAATATATGAGAATCATGTTTTATATGCTATGAAGTTATAAATTTAGTTTTCAAATGATCATGTGTCCCATGAAAAAAAAGAAAAATAAGAGCTCTAGGTGGACGAAAGTAGGAATACATTCATAAATGAATATTGGAGGTAAGAAAAAAATTCATATCTCGTCAAAATTATTGTAAAAATAATCCTAGAGTATTTATTTAATAGTCTGCAAAGTGTTTATGATGTCCTAATTTTGGTCATTTTGATCGTGACATCATGGTATATTATAATTCAATCAATTAAAAAACGATAATTTGTTTTCATTTCAATGAGATTGGGTATTATGAAAATGTGAATCCAAAGTTTATTACCCAAAGTGGAAACAAAAATGTTCCAATGGAAAAGGATGCTAAAAAATGTTTTTATACTACTCTATAAAAATATTTATTGTTATCTATCCCATTAACTATATTAATTTTAAATGGAGTTAGGTTGATATGAAAATAATAATGTTATGTTTTTTTCATGAACAAAAAAGAATATTGGTCAATGCTACATTTTTTTACCTTCCATCCAGAAATGGTGACTTTTTTATCTACAATTATTCTTAATTGAATGGATTTGGTTTTTCTCTAATAAATAATGATTATATAAATGAATATTCATTATATATGTTGACACATCATGATTTTAATTACCCTGCAAATTATTTTTAATTTTCTGGTCTTGGTTTTCAATTAAAATTTTGGAGGCATATTTTATATGGAGTAATTTATGAAATATATAACAATCAAAATATTTTAAGGAATATATTCACATAGAATTTATTGAAAATAAAATATAGAATATGTCTTGAACTTTCAAGTATTATGTCTATATTACTCATTAACATCTATGAAAAGAAAAAACAGATGCTAATGATATGAGTTAAAAAAATAATGCTAAAATAATAATGTCATGATTAGAATGTTTCCATTTAGTTAATGATTTTGAAAACATTCCATATAAATTTTGTATTTAGGGATATCCTTTTTTTGGTTTAGGATTCAATGAAGTCGACATTTCCATAAAGAATTAATAAGGCTCAAAAGGTGGATAAATATTCATCGGAAAAGGTAGAATCCATTAGGAAGTATATGTTTCAATATTTTAATATATATGATGATGGTGCTTTATGATTTGAAAAAATAAAATATACGCCTTTTTAATTTAAAATTGATGATAGATTTGTTAAATTAAACTCATCAATCTCCATCTTCAATTCATTTGGCCAGCACTAAGTACAATGTCCTTTGGGAGTACTATTGGTTGACTGTAATGAAATGATATATTTTTTAATTTACTATGAGTTGTTTAACATTTCAATAGTTTAGAGAAGAATTATAACTACGATATGGAATGTATCTTACCTTACCATTTCAAGAGTGTAAATGGGAGAATTTATAAATGTATTTCATGGTAGTATTGATGAATACTTTTCATGAAAATAATGTGTCTTGGGTTATTGTTGATTGATTAATTAAATCTCACATTTCATTCCATGTCACGATTTGATTTCTTCATATATGATTTATAGATTGTATCTAATGGATATAGTAAGGATACATGGAGTTACTCTATCCATTGTATCAGTAAATTATCTTAGGTTCACTTTGAATTTTTTAAATGACTTCATAAGTCATATGGTACTAAATTAAATTTCATAACACCTTTGTATACTCAATCTGATGGATGGTATTAGAAGAAATTCATGCCTTAAAATTTGTTCTTAATTATTTTTGAATGGATTACCAGGGATTTTGGGATTATATATTTATTATTTTTCATTTTTTGATAATAAAAATTTTCATTCTATTCTAGAGATGGCACTGTTTGAGGCATTATATGGAAAGTGGTGTCGGACCCCATCTTTTTGGATGATATCAGAAATACATGGTTTATGAGAATATGTTAGGTAAAAGAAATTTCAGAGAGATTTTAGTTGTTTTAGTGACACTTGGTTAAATATCATAGTGGTTAGAAATATTATGGGGATAACTAGAGGAATGATCTTTCTTTTTTTGGCATGTGACTTTCTCAATGTTTCCCCTTGGGCATGTGTAATTAATTTTGGTAAAAAGGGTAAGTTGATCCCATAGTTCATAGGAACCTATGAAATCATAAAAAATATTGATTAGTTTCCTACTGAGTGTATTTTCAATTGATTTAATCCTAGTTACACAATATATTTCATTTATCAATGTTTAGGAAATATGTTTTAGATTCATCTCGTGTTTTGAGACCTGAGTAGTTCAGTTGGAAGAGAAGCATTTTTATGAGGAATTGATATTTTTGGTTATTGAACATAGATATAATGTATAGTGGAATTATTATACTCATTAGGTTAAGGTTTCATTTAAAAATAAAATGGCTTAAGAGGAAACATGAGAATCTTAACATTCCAGGAGTGAAAGATCTCCCCGCATATTTAATAAGGGAATACAATTGTGAGGACGCAATTTAAAAAAGACAAAATTAATATAATAAAGTAGATAATAAAAGATTAATGAATTTTTATATTAATTAATATTTAAGAATTATATAGTAAATTAAAATTTAAATTGGACTCTATGTTAAACCTCTTATATGATAAATCCATTTTTACGTTGAAAAAACTATATTTTTTTAAAAAGAAATTTTATCGCCATTTAATGTTGAACATGTTTTATAAATAAATTTTTATAAATTTATAATGTTTATTTGTAATAAGAAATTTTTTTAATTTTGAATAAAAAAATTAATTTGATTTTTTTATATCACTAAAATGTTTTATTTTTTTTTTGAATAATGAAAAATGGGCCATTTTAATTGGGAACAACCTTTTCATCAATATAATTTATAATTTTTAGTTATATTTAATTTTATAAAAATAACAATTAAATCAATTATTATTAACTTAATACAATTAAAATCATTGGAATAATTTTCATATTACATTTGAATATAAAAATAGCTAATCCTTTTGAACATTTTCACTTTAAAAAACTAATATCTTGTCATGTCAATGGGATTAATTTAAATTTAATTTTTGAAACTTTTATTATTTTTATTTTTGAAAAATTAAATTCTATATTTTGAATAATAAGATCAAATTTTAATAAATAGGTCCCTTTTTGAAAAATATAAATTTAAAATTTTGTAATTTTATTACAACATTAATGGTTAAAACGAGTAATTTTGGGTAAAATGTGATATTAATTAGAACATAACACTAAACTTGTCCCAATTTTATTGTATGAGTATTATTCAACCGAATCCATCCATGGATCTAATTTATGATCTATTAGAGCTACATGAATAAATTATGACCCTAAATCGTATTTTATATTAAGAAAATTCAAACATTTGACACTAATGTTTCTAATAACTATAAAATTTTTAATATGTGTTCATAGAAAAGATATCTTTGACCATAAAAATTATTTGGAAAAATAAAATATTTTATTCATCATGGTTATTTATTTTTAATTTCATGAAGATAAAAAATTACCTAAAATTATTGAACAATGATAATGAAATAATTCATCAATTAATAAAAATATAAAATAAATGATATTAAAAATATTAAAATAAATTTAATTTTAGATAATTAATTCCATCCACAAATTTAAAAAAATTCATCTAATATTTTACTAAAGTTTTATATGTTTTGGTTTGAATTCAAATTATTTTTAATGATTTTTTTAAAATTCAATGTAATAAATTGTTTCATAATATAAATTAATAATATTATACAATGAATAATATTTTATTAAATGATATCAAATACATAAATTTCATAAATTTGGCCAATATGTTGGGAAATGGTCTAAAATTTCATCCATGACTCATTTATAGGTCGTTTGGAATTTAATATTAATAATATTAACCATAATGTAGTAAAAATCTAGGATGTCATTTTAAGATCTTAAAGGGTTAAATAAGGATTAAAACTGAATGATAAGGGTAATAATGTGACCTAAACTTGTCAAAAAATTATTGAATGAGGGGATTTTTGGAATCCAAATACTATCCTAAAAATGACACACTTTTTAATGATTTTGAATTGAATTTTTTATTTTTATTTAATACTTTCAGAAATTGCTTGAGTACCCCCTCATAAATTTTAAAATATAACCACTTCTTATATTTTCTTCACACATAAATAATATGTTTGGTTTTTCCTAGATTTACCAAAGTGTCTTCCTCAAATACATCCATTCATTATAGCGATGTTATTTTAGGAATCACATTATCCCTAGTGGTATTAAGGTCTCAATAAAGAAAGGATTTTAGTATAGGGGGGACATAAAGATTTTATGTGATTAGAAGAACATACGGAAACATACATCGTACCAAAACCCTTTCATTGAAGAATATTCTGAAATTTTAAACCAACATTTTCTATGAGGTGTATAAGTAGACCCTTTGAAATATAATATCATGAATTTATTTAATCTCCTGTTATTTAATAGTGCTTAACATTAAAAATCATTAATGTTTTATGGGGAATTTTGATTTACAAATTGATTTTTAAATGTTTAAAAAATCTATTTGGAAAATGGATTGAGTATTTCAATAACATTAAATGTATTCATATTAGTGAAAATAAAATTTTATTTGGGTCATGTAAAAAAAAATTAATTTTTTTATGTCTTATGGTTATATAATTGAACATGGAAATTTGAGAGGTTGTTAAGTGATAATCCAACTATTGTTGGTTACATTAAAAACTAACGACAGGTAGGTCTATGATATCCCTCAAATTCATCGGGTATGGATGTCTACCATATGGGAATTTCATTTAGAAGATTTATATTAATGGAATAAGACATAATTGTTATTCCATTTTATTATTATCATTTCCCATGATACCATTATGTGTTATATATATTTTATAAGGGTATTATAATAATCTTGTGTTTATAAAAAAAGGTATCCAATTGGATTATTTTCAATTGAATGTATTTAATAATTTTTAATGGATACATTTATTACATTTTAATAATGTTTTGATGGGTTTTAATGTTTTCAATTGAATATTGTTTTTCTTATTTATATATCCCTTATAGAGTGTTTTTTCCTCATCCGATGTTTTAAAAAAAATTGATAATATTTAAGAATTAGTAAGGAAATGGAATGAGTAAAGTTAAACATTGACTATATATTCCATGAATGGAATAATTATTTATTTTGTATGTATTATATTATGTAAAGATGGATACTAATCATAAATTTTATTATTTTATTATTTGGTTTTGTAATGTTTGACTTGTGATCTAATTATCTAAAAGTATAAAACTGAAATGTTCTTGGAAGTGAAAGAAACTAAATTATTTACTAAAACTTTTGAGTATTTAATATTTAAGTTCAACTACCTATAACACATGTTCCAAGTAATCATTTGGTAATGAATCCAGCAGAATCTCTTCCCCATCCAATATCAACAAAACTACGAAAAGGATGCCAATTTCTATTAATACCCATCATAATATATCACTCAATTCATAGTATAGAGTAGAACCCCACATCATCCATCATATTTTGTATTGTTCCCTTAAAGAAAATCCACATTCCCAACCATGGTGGGGTAATTAATAAGTTATTATAATACCAAACAATGATAGTTGTTGTAATTTTTATATGATAGTAATTCCCACCATATATTATTGATGTATTTGGATGCGCAAAACACCCAAAAATGAAAAACATGTAACAAACCATATATTTTATACACTTTTATGATGATTTTTAGATTAATATTAAAGTAATAAAAAACTAAATTATTTATAAGACTAATATAATTGGTAAGTAGATATAGAAAACAATAATATGAAACATTGGTATAAATACATTAATTAGAAACTCTAAAATATACCCTTAAAATTCAATCAATCATATAAAATGGAAATGTTTTTCCTGAGTACATATGTAATAAACTGATGAAAAATATAATAGTAAGGGAATATAAAATGAAGAACATGATTAAAGTATTAAATGTGATTCAAGAGGAATATGAAGGTGACATAAAAGGATGAGGATTACATATATGAAAATATAATTTTGATATAATAGGATTACCTCAAATAAATAGAAGAATGTTGAAACAAAACAAAGTCTGAAATCATAGAAAATAGATAAGGATAAAGGAGAAGAAATCAGAACATATTGTTCTTAGGATATCCACCAATGAACTATACATGGTATCTCATGTTTTAAAAACATAGCCAAATTCTTTGGAGTGATAAATAATTCTTAACCCACTGGTCACATTCATATCATGTACACACATTTGTGTTCTAAACATATCATACAACATAATAATATCATTGTGGACTATTAATTCAAAGATTAAGTATGGTGGGTCACATTCAAAGATGTCCAAACAAAGTAATGATATGTAAAACTAGGTGAATATACTTGAGTGGAAGTGGGTATGGGTAATCCCAACAAAAAAACATTGTGAAGGAAAATCCTTACATACTTTCAGCAAAATTACAGGTGTAAACAACATTTCATATCAAAATCTAATTAGAGTTAAATGTTTTCTATAATTATTAAAAATAATAAGTATAGTAAATATATGTTTAAAAAAACATTACAATATGAATTATATGAAATAATAATTCTTATTATATAGAGTATTGTTAATAAAAATAAAGATGAAGAGAATTAATTTCCTTGATAGAGTGCATATAAATTCAAAAATGGAAATCATAGGATATTTGGAACAAATTTTATGGAATATAGAGAGGAATAAGTTGCTTAGAATAGTTCTAAATGTTTTTAAAGTGAAGATAAATGGGAATCTAGGTGGTTATTAATATGAAAAGAGAAAATAATTCTATTTTGATTTAAGAAAATATTTTTTTTTCACAAAATAATGAATACATATAAAATTCACATTGATTTTACCTTGATTTAAAAAATAAGTGGTGAAATTAAATATTTTAACAGGCTACTAACTAAACACTATAATATAATACGATATGTGATGTGGAAGCGAGTTATGTTTAAAATAATTGTTTTCATAACCATTAAATAGAACATATTTTTTTTATGGATTCATTAATTTAATGTTTAACTAATAAAATAACATCAAGATTTTTATATTTTAATGTGTAAATAAATATTTTGTCTTTAATTCTATCTATATCTTTTATTACACATATTTTATTCAATAATTATGTCATAATATGCACCGTATATTTAAACTGATTTAAATTCTTACCCAAAAAATCAAATGTCTCACAAAATTGTGAAAAAATCACCATTGGGTAATATTTTAATAATTATATAAAATGTAATATTATTTCATCAAAATTAATTTTCTAAATATGATAGTTTATTTTTTTGAATAAAAAACTTTATTAACTAGATAATACTTGTTTTATGATACAAAAAAATTTCTTACCCATATAAAAAATAGATTCAACTTTGTTACATTATATTATACATTATACTTAAATATATATTATTTATTTAAAATAATTCCTTAAAATAAAACATATTTTAAAAATTGAGAAATAATCAAATATTGCGGTTTCATTCAAACATGATATTTCTAGAAAATAAATTTTTCATACTAATTTATCAATATATAATGAAATAAAAAATATTATATAATCATAAAAATAAATTTATAATGAAATTTAAAAAGATAATAATAATATTTTAAAGATGAAATTAAATAAAATTCAATTTACTAGGGTCAAGATTCATATCCTCAAATTGTAATAGTGTACATAATAATATCAAGGTGTGTGATAGAGACACTTTATTCTAGTGGGTCTGTGAACATGGTTTTTGAAGTGATCTCGATATGCTTGAAATTTTACAATGAATAGTTTCCCTTAGGTTTTAGTTATTTTTTACTGGCTTGGTCTTGGTCATGGGTAACTCCTAGGGATGCCATATCCCTCAAAATCTCAAAGAAATGGAGAAAATATGATATAGTTGTTTTGGTCAATCTCGTAACTTCTTCCTTCTTTATAAAATAAATGATATCATAATGCTTCATATATACTAATCATAATGGACTTTGTATAACTACTTTATTATCAATAGTTGTGGATATTAGTGGTCTTTTGAGACTATAGGAAAGTCATTTCTATATTTATAACTATTGGAAATGTCATATGAAATATAGAATATGTGTTTCCTATTACTACCTTACTCAATAATAAATTTATTAATTCAAATGGGAATATGATTTATAAAATCATTTTACATTACATTCTTCCTATATTAATAAATTTTATCCTTGAAATTTCATTTCATCCACTAAAATGTATGAGGGTGCATCTATTTAATAACCTCTTCTGGTTCCCACATTGAATCCTAATACTTTTGGGTTTTCTATAATACTATTACCTATGGTGTTTCCATTATTAACATGCCATTATATCTCTGATAAAATATCTTCACTATATGATCCTTGTATGAATTATCATTATCCAAGGGTAGTAATTTAAAATTAATTAGTTGTAAGGGGTTTTATATATACTCTTAAAAGAGAGATACATGGTACCAATCATTAAATTGAGATAGGCTAGGTGAGAGTTCCATTTGATATGTGAAACCTCTATTTAAACCAAGGTTCTAAAATGGGACCATTTATCTAGGATTAAGTTTTTAATTATTCATATACCTCCTGAAAATATTCCATGGTAATATAAAAAGGAACTTGTTATCTATAATCTAAATGTCTTGGTCTACTCAATGATTATAGGTGTTGGTTTTTTATCATATTAATGCATATTAAATATAAATATGAATGGTATGAACCATATTTTCTATATCTTTAATAATACATGAAAATTTTATTTTCCTATCTCCAACATCATCATAGAATGTGTGATTCTAACAACATGTACCCTAAAAACCTCAGACAGTGTAATTTGAATTATAGAATGAGAAAAAAATTAATATAACAACTAAAATAGTGGAAATTCTTGATCCCAGCATCCATGTAAATCCACTAAACATGATACCATCATATCCTCTTGTGTTTGAGTGGTTCATTTAGACTGACCATAATCCTTAGGGTGATCAGTAGTTTTGGAAATAATCTGCACATTAAAAACGTCTTGAAGTATTTTCCAAAACCTTGAGGAAAACCTTGCACCTAAAATATATATAATGGATTGAGGTATAATTTTAAATTATTCCATTTATATTATATATATATCATCATGAGTTGATAAAGAGATAAATATTCCATGATATCAATGAAATTTATTAATTGTGTTTATCGGTCAACTTCTACCCAAATTGAATTGTTTCCATTAGATGTTCTGGGAGTCCTAAAATTGTTCATTGTTATGTTTTTTGTTTATATAATTTTATGTTAAATGGTTTCATAATTCCATTATACATATTTCATTAAAATATTAATTTTAAGAAACCATGAACCCATATGAAAATTATCCAATCCCAGTTTATACGTCATTCAACCATATTTTTTCATCAAATCACTATACATATTAGTAATTATTGGAAGAGTAGAAAATCATGATATATATGAATCTTTTAGAAGTTCCAACAATATATTTTTTAATGAGATTCATTTTTGGGATCAAAAATATATAAACTTTCAACTCGGTAATATTCAATACCTCCCTCTATTGCATCAAATCACATTTTTGGCCCTATTATCTTAGCATGAGTCATTGGATTATAAGTTATTTAATAATAAATTATGAATCTCCTTTTATAATTCCCATGTACAAATGATTAATTTCCACAACTAGTGGAATAATTTCAATTCCCTTATTGGAATGTATTAATAGAGGTCTTTTACATAGTATATCGTCCACTTTTCTATTCTTCGTTGGATGGTAATACGGTGAACAATCAAAATCTTTGATCACATCTAATAATATTCATTTTTGTATATTTATATCATTTTATTTCAATATATACATGATTTACCTTTGATATAAATATGTATCTAACATTCCTCTATAATGAAAATTTCACCAAATCTTTAATATGAAGATCACATAGAAAAATTCCAAATCATGTGTCGGGTAATTATGATCATTGATCATTAATTATTGGGAGGCACCTACTATATATTTTTGATTTTTCATGAGTACAAAACATAATATATTTTTTAATGACTCACATTACATCGAAAATAATTTTTGACTAGTGGGTAATGTGATCCTAGTTGTAGTTATTAGAATCATGTCAAATTCCATAAATCTATAATTAAATTAATTATTATTGAAACTGATATCTCTCTTTTGAGTTATTACGGTTACTGGTCTTCAATATCATTAATTTATTTTAACATAATAATTGATATATCATTTAAAATTCTATGAATATATAGATATCTATCTATTAGATATATTGGTTAGATCAATCTATCAATTTTCTATTTTTTGGAAGAATCTAGAAAAAAGTCTATTATTGGTGATTAAATTCACTATGAAATTTACATGATCCATTGAGAACTCACATTTATTATACTTCATAAAAAAATCCTATAAGAATTTCTTCAATACTACATCAAAAAAATCCCCATCTTCATCCTTTATTTTATAGTAAATGATAATTTTATGTATACTGATTAACGAAAATATTTCTAGTTAATCACTTTATAATCAATTCATTATATCTATGTGGAAGGATATAGTATTAATTAGTAAAAATGGAATCACTGTGAATTTAGAATACTCATACACTATGAAAGAATTAAATAATGGGATCCTCACTATTCATCTCTTTTACTTTATAATATCCAAGTTCCACATTAGAGAAGTAATGTAATCGATGTAGTTTACCAAAGAGTTCATCAATATGAGGCATATGATATATGTTATTTTTCATGATTTTATTTAATGTAGGATAACCAATGCAGAGGTGCATTAAGAATTACTTTTTCATAATAAAAAGTACATGTGCATCCCATAGTGATTCTCTTTGTTGTATAAACAATGTGTCAAAAATCTCTAATATTTTCTTATTCAACTCTTCCAGTTCAGTAATGGATACTCAATATAGACCTGTTTATTTTGAAAAATCTTAATATATATGTTTGATTGATAACTAAACATCATATCCTAGTGTATAACTAAGAAATTAATCTATAAATTGAAAAGGGAAATCACATAAAAATAAATTTCATCAAGAATGATGTTTTCTTTAGTCTCAATTGATGGGGTTAGACACAGTAATTTATAAGTAAATAATAAACATGATTTAAATTATGATTCCAAAGGATATTCATCCTACTTATTTCACATGAGAATAATTAGAGGGATACTAATGATAAATATGTTGATGTCATACCCATAGAGGTTTTTGTTGGATGTACTTAATGTATTCCAATCCATATCCAAAAAATAATTGAATTGTGCTATATGGTGTATAAAAATTATCAATGGACATTATGACGATAAATAAATATATGGGAGATTTTATATTCATAGGATTCAATATTAGTCTAATTTTATTTTTTTCACTGATAATTGTACTTACCTTTTCTAAGGTGGTGTTTTAATATCTCTACAAAACCTATGTGATTTAAATAAATGCTTCAAAAAATAATCAAACATAAATTGTTTACCATTGAATGAATAAGAAAAATACCTATCAACACTTCATTATTGCAATCCATTTTAGAAGTTGGGATGAAATATTCCCATCATTTCTCTCTAGGACATTGTGGTTGTTATCATCAGTTATCATTTAAAACCCTTTGTTTAGTGCATTGGTTCATATTGTTTCTTTATTACTTTATATTAATGAATTAGATAATTTGTTGATAGTTTAATTGAGAATTAATTCTTTATAATGACATTTATTCTTTCCCAAATTAGTATTCACCACATCAATGCCCTTCATTTACAATTCGAAAGCATTTCATTGTCCTATATATTAATTTTTCATGATGCTTTATTCAAAAAAAAATTGATAATTTGGATATTGGACATTCTAAAACAATAATATTCCTCTTTCACTCTACCAAAATTTATCTTAATTTTCAAATTATTATCTTCATAAATATGATACCCTTGAGATTTCATGATATCCCTTTTTACTTTATGGGAATATAATTCAATATTTTTATAGCTTTCAATGTCTTTAATCACTAATGATTTTTATAGATTCTATTTTACCACAAAATAAAAGAAGTGGTCCAATTTACATTGTAGTTTGATGACACTGAGGAAAGAATTTCATGAAATACATTTAATGCTCTCCTCATCCACCCTAATGGATTCACCATCCATTTTCTAGAGAAAACTAAAAAACACCTCCATTTATTTTGGTGTGTGTGAGGAAAATATTTACTAAAAATAGCTTATTGAATTATTTCCACTCTATAACATAGATATCTTATGTTTGATTCATTTTCTTGACCAATATCCTCCATGGATTTATATATCCCACGTTGTAAAAATAACCATCATCCCCTTCTTTTGAAAAGATAAAAGGATATTGGAAATGAAATTTTCAATGGATTTGGTCCATTATTCTGTGATTATTGGATAACAAGACACACAAAATTTCATAGTCCCTTTCCAAAAAAGGTATCAATTTATACATTCTCATTATTATGTGGATTTGGGTACCCTTAATGAATCAATTTATGTTCAAAACAGTAGTCAAATAATAATATATTATAATGAACTTTCAATATTATACTCCCACTGGGTTGGGAATCTCATATGGGAAGTCATCACATTTCCCAATAAATTGATCTTTGAATTGGATTCCCATATTTTCACCCATTTAATAAAATTATGGAGAATTAGGGGTGAAAATTATAAAACTATTAATTATATAATGGTAAACGTTTAACACTAATGGGATAACACAAAAATCATTTGAATTACTTAACAATTGAATTTATATGATTCAATCTAACTAATAAATTGACTATTTTATAACAAAAAATATCATGTTTATTTTATTTCCCTTATTAATGGTTTGTAAAAACACATGATTAAACAAATAAAATCACATAGGAGTGTAAATCTAGGTGTACAGTCTTATGATGATTTTTCCTACACCAAATAACAATCTAGTTAATACACAATTCACTATTTTCAGGGTTATTACCCCTAGGTACATTTGTTTCACCGCAGTATAAATATGTTGATATCCAAAGAGGAGTGTATTTCCATGGAAAACTAAGAACACTATAATCTATCTAAATTTTTGGATTTCATCCTTTGTTTAATCATTTCCTCATTGTTTATACAATTTTTTTCTATTCCAGATCACAAAAATAGCTAAAAAATTATTTGATTCCGAATATGAATACATGTATCACTTATAAACATTATATTATTATTTTTATGGGAATATATTTATATAAGTCAATCCAACAAGAATAATAGGAAAAGTCTATTTTAGAATTTAGAAAATTAGAATAATAAAATAAAAAATTGGTATGGGGAAATTATTCAGTAACTACAAAAATATGAACTTAAAATTATATATATCTTCTAAAAAATCATATGATAACATGGATATGTATATAAGAATGGGGAGAGATATAAATCCATGTAAGGTAAAAGTCATTTCATACTAAGATGAATTTAACACCTATGATTCATGAAGAATATAATAGTGAAATAAAAGAATGATGATCATAAACTGGTATACTGAGGAATGATATATTTTTGTAACATCATGAAAACATATCAATTTGAAAACAATATAAAATATAAAATTAGATGAATAAGTCAAGGATATACTCTGAGTCTTCATAAAATGTTTTTCTTAAAAAAAATATTTCCCATATATGTAAACTCATGTGATACAAATATAACCCAATATATTATAGATATATTTGATTCTCAGCCCACCCAACACATTCATATAATGTACTTAAATTTTTCTTCCACATTGATCATACAAATAAAAAACATCTTTCATCATATTTAATATAATACATAATAATTTGTTTTTTTATACAAGATATATCCCAATTAATGAATTTTATTTGAAAAATGTTCAATACACATGAGTAGAAATGAATATGGGATTTCATATTATTAACACATTCGAAGGAAAATCATTATAAAATTTTTTCACCATAACATGTATTCATAAAGGATCATTGAAGGGTTTAATGACAGTGTAATGTGGCTTATATATATAAAGTAATCATATGGTTGGTGAATAGATGTGTGAAAAAACATCTATACAGTAAAAATTGGAAACCAATAGGCATATTACAACTAACGTACTCAAAAAAGGAAGAAGAAGCAAATATTTTACCTAGAGAGAGTGATTCAAAAAAATGTGAGGAACTTATTAATTGAGTAATAATAATATTTTATGGATTTAGAGAGATATAGAAAGACTAACATAAATATCAGTTGGTTGTTTATGATGATTAAATGGTTGATGGGTTGGAATTTATATTGAAAAGGATGTTAATTCTTTATCAATTACTAAACCTATGTTTTGAACTCAAAGTGATATTATAATATATTCCATGGACATTCCATGGATTCTGAAAATGGTTTCTTTCAAAGGTGAATGGTTTTCAATATTTTTTCTGATAATAATACAACTCCTTAATAAACTAAAATTTGTAATCTGGAAGTTAGTAATGTTCATAATGAATCTTTTTAAAATAAATAAATATAAAATAAAGGTGTCATAGGATTCATTAATGGTATTTATAATTAACCAAATAACATAAAACCTTATTTTCAAGGATAAATCATTATTTGGTAGTTAATGGTTTTATAGTATTTATTACAATACATTTGGGATCTTATGATCTCATAATACATAGCATATATTTATTGTGTTTTTATATTCAACCAAAAATTAAAATTTCATTGAAAACTATGAAACATAAACCATTATCAAAATTAAATGTTTTTATTTTGAAAATAATATTTATTTTACCAAATTTATGTTCTAAATAAGAGTATTTACAATTTTTTTAAAAATATTTACAAGAAGAGAATAGTTTTTATGATTGTAACATCATTCAGAACCATATAAAAATTATATTATCATTCATTAAATTATATTAACATATATAATTTAAAATATATAATTTAATTATAATTTTTCATAAAAAATTTTATATTTTGAAAACTAATGAATTTATCTAATTTTATTTATAGAAACTGAATATTTCACAAAAATATAATTTTCCAACCATTATATCAAAACATATTTTTATCAAACTCATTATTTTATCATATATGTAATGTAATATATAAATTTTTAGAAATAATATATAAATTTTTTCAATTTTTATTTATATAAATAACCCCTATTACTATAGTATTCACCCTAAGTGTAATGCATGCAATTTTAGTTATTTCATTGACTAGTTCAATAAACATGGATTTGGATGTGATTTTGATAAGATTGAATGTCTCTATAAAATTATTCCACTCATGTTTTGGTTGTGGAATCGTTTTTTGTGCTTGGTTATAGGGAAATTCAAATGATTCCATATCATAGGGAATCTTGAATACATGGGGTTCAAAGTGTATGATCCCACCGGTCAAGGTGAAGACATTGCCCTTAAATATAAATTAGACATTATCATAACTCAAAATATATTCACTTCTTAATGGTACTTAAAAAAACTATATTATCAATTCTTAAGATTCCCAATGATCATTTATGATGTATAGAATCATTATGGATATATTTTATTATGGTCGAAAATAAATTATGGAATATAGTGTAAGTGTTTCTTACAACCACATTACTCAGTAATGAATTTATTTTATCACAAGGGAATTTAATTTATTAATTTATTGTTAATTAAAAAAGTCTCATATCATTCTATATCTGAATTGTGCTCTACAAAAATCCATGGTTTACATCCTTGTTCAATAAAATTTCCATGATATTACTCATACCATCAAAATATCAATAATATATAACGATTTTCACATCATCAATCTCCACCTCTAAGATATTTTCTAACAAAAATTATGAAATGTATTCAACTTGGTTCATATGTAGGGTTCCATAGGTCATGAAATATGAAAAAAAATATGTAACATTATAATGAATAATAAGTAATATCAAAAATAATTATCAATATACTAAAATTAATCATAATAACACATGTGGGTGTCGGTTCTCAAGGGCGACACACACAACAACAAGAAACATATACAACGCATGAGTTTCAAACATAAGAAGACAAATAAAATCACCATCATATATAATGGTTTATATGGTATATAAAATCAATAATCATGATTATATATATCAATTTAGAGGAACTATATTGACATAGTAACTCGATTCAATATAAAAATAATATACAATAAAAACATTATCTATAGCACATAAGATCCTTGAACGAAGATTCCCAAACATGAATGTAATACACCAACCAGGGACTACCAACCCATAAAAATGAGCATTTCATCATGTTGTAATGAAATGAAAGAAAACAGAACCATTCTTCTATATAATTAAATAATACATATAATCCATGTACTATTCAGATGAAAAAAGATAAAATCATTTCAATACTATACAATACAAACTGTCCTAACCTTATAGTGTAGATAAAACAATAACATGGTGTCTCCATGTATCCTATAGTCACCTCCAATCCAACCTAAACGAAATAAAAATACCATATGATAAGATTACATGATATAAGATGATATTCTATTTACCTATATCCTACCATACAACATATATAATCACCCCATAATAAAAGTAGGATGTGACAACCATGCCTAGTATAACTCCACCACAGAGCCTACACAATACCTATTATCAAAAATGAAATATATATCTATTTCATAAAATCATTTTTAAGAACATGTTTTAAATAAAATTCATTTTTAAATCATTGAATTTGTTTTTTATAAAAATCCATTCATATTCATGATTAATAAATATGACAACTATATGTAATAAAAAGGGATAAATATCCTTTAATAAAGATTTGATATTGTAAACACATTAGAATGAAATAAAATATCATTTGATTCTATATTACAAAACCTAATACAAAAAATGTGAGAAAAATCCATGTTAAAACTAATCATGTGATAAATAACCATAAATAAAAAAGCACCTCATATTAGTCCTAAGCCTATTGAAAATTGGAAACTGTACACTCAATATCCTAAACAAGAATACAGTTGAATCTGACCAATATCGAGTCATAAAACTATCCATTGATATCCTAAAATATTACCTCAAATTTATTCCACACATGTTAAGTCTACATGTGTATATTTCCCAATGCACAAAAGGATCCCAATCTTCCAATTTCCAAAAATAAATTTCAAACTCAAGATAATGATTTTGAAAAACATTTGGAAAGACAAGAAAATCCACTTTCGTATAGATAATCTATTTCAAAATCATGAAAATGTGTTTTAAAATAAAACCCCATTTTTTAAAACATTTTCCTTTATTTGAAATTATTTGAAACCATATCTCACTTCAAATCAATGAAAACCCCAAATGGAATTTATACAAAGAACAAGAAATCCATTATATTAACACATTGAGTAGAAACTCTTACTAAAATATTATACACCTACCTTCCTTCACCCATCATGACTATAATCCATGATATCATCCATCAACTAACATAGGGTAATAAGAAATTAGAGGGAAGATACCCAACCACAAAAGAGATTGATCCCGAAACAATGGGATTCAGATATAGAATATATCTCCAAAATCACGCATGTGAGACTCTAGGATAGGACCCTCAATCCAGTAGCTCTATGAATGATGAATTATGAATGTAAAACCCTAAAAACCACATTTTGGATGGCATACATTGCGTGTAATCCCATTACATGTTGTGTAACCCACACGACTAGAGTATGCTAAAACCCCAATTATATTTTTACTAAAAATGGTTTTTTGACTATTACGTGTTCTGACCCTATTACATAGCATGTAAATATTTCAGACACTATATAAATTCATACAATCTACTCAGAGATGGATATCTATCATGTATCCTCCTTACAGGACATTTAAACCCCCAACAGATAGTAAATTTTTTTGGATTATCTATCAAAATTAAAGTACCCCACAATGAGTGTTTTCCAAACATGGGAAGGACCCCATGAAATCTTTAACACAATTATAAATAGACTCAATGAATTAAAAACATCATGCATCATTGGTGTTTTGGTCATTTTCCCTAGAAATTATTATCTGTCCTTGAGAATCTTACAAACATTCCCAATCAATGATGATACAAAAAACAAAAATAAGGTAGTACATGAAAAAGAACATATGGGTGTTACAACTCTCCCAACATAAATGTATTCTCCCCTTATAAATCCCTTAGATATTCAAAATTACAAAAAAATTGAATCAAATTTCTACCTCATAAACAATTCCAAAAACCATGTATCATAGAAATCCCTCTACACTTCCATAGTAACCTAACTAGAGTAACCATTCACTAGTAAGGACTATCTCTCGGAGATCCATAATTTCAACTTTCCTCTTAACCAAAGTGTTGACAACCCCAAGATAAAAATAATATAATCAAATCAAAATGGAAAAATATATTATATACGTTCTGATTTGGGAAACATGAGACACATCATTGATAGATGTCAAATGAGAGAGCATGTCCACCCGATAGGCCACCTTCCAAATTCACCTAAAAATATCCAAGGAGATCACGAACCTCATCAAAAACATTCCATCTTTACCAAACTGATGATGTCCTATATGAGGTGAAATTATAATAAAAAAAATGATCACCATCATCAGACTCCAACGGCCAACAATTACGGTTCAAAAATTATTTCCAATGGCTATGTTTTGTGATCAATCTCCTCTGCATCAACTACACCATCATCATCAGTTCAACTTGGATGAGGCTCGACCAAACCAATGACCTCTATCATAACTCTTCCCATCACAACAGATATATTCCTAGCTTCCCATAAAAAGACTCAAAAGGTAATCATTCTAATCGATTCCTAATAACTATGTTTATAGGAAAACGTGGCTAGAGGAAATTGATTTTACCAAGATCCTCCTAAATCAAGCACCCAAGCCCACAAAATATTCTTATGAACAAATATAACCATCTCTATCCTTCCATACGTCAATGGATTATTTTCCATAATCAGTATAATATGATATCCCAATTCCACAAACAAAACATTCAAGAACAAGGATGTGATCCAAAATTCCTTGTCAGATGAAACTTTTGTGGTAACCATGTAAATAATCACATTATATTAGACACACAATTCATAAATCTATTCCACCTTTACCCCCTCCTAAATAGAGAGGTAATGTACAGATTTCATGATTAAACAAATGATAACTTAAATAAAATATATACCACTTGGATTATTTATAAAACCAAAGAGAAAATACATTGGAATTTCGTCCTATATCCATATGGGAAAGAGTAAGTGCTTAAACATACCCACAAATATCTAGTGTTACAGCTTTTTTCTGTGACATGTATGACATCATGATATAAAATCCACAGTCGAACACCTCATCCCCTACCACTAGTACCAACATCTCAATTAGTGATACATCATGGTAATCATGGGGTGAATAGAACAACATGAGTTATATCCAATATTCATTAACTCTTACCACTCAGAAAACAAACAACTAAACTCATGTGGATGAAAAAAATATCCAATAGGTGACTGAGACCACTCACCCATGGTCTCCCCACCATAAATGATTATACCGAGAGATGTTACTCTCAGTGTTATCTACTCAAGATGAACTCTCCCATAATTATATGAGTCCCATTTTATAGAAAAGAAAGATCACATGTCTACCAACCATATCCACCCCAAATCTCATCTCAACAAAGAGACTCATTGGACACCACATCTCAACCACTTCCTTAATGGATATTATCAGTAATTTTTTGGAATAGTGCAACAAAAAACGCATTTCCTTTCTCAAAAACATATTGGATATCAAAATCAAATGTTTTATGGTATTCCTATTAGCTTCTCAGTCTCATGTTTAGATCGCTTTGAGTAGAAATATATTTTTTGATCCTAGGATTTTAATACATTGAATACTAATCCCCAAAGGAATTGTGTTCCCACATTTTGAGGGCAGGAATAACTAATACTAACTTAATATTATGAGTATTATTTTTCTTTTCATAATATTTTCATTTGAATGTGTGGTAGGATACCACATATATCTCCTAAATCAATATAAACTCCAAACCAATAATATAACAATAGAAAAAAACATCCTAACCTAAACCTAGTTTTAGAAGAATAAAAATAGGTACAACAGTCAACAGGATCAAAATATACACATAATATCTCTAACATTTTTTATATACAATCATTACACCCTTATGAGTTAATGAAGCCATTAATGATTGGCGCATAAAAAATATCAAGAAAAAATTGCCTATGGTGACGAGCCAAACCCAAGAAGCTTCAAATAACAAACACATTTAGTGGTATCACCTAATAATTCACTACATTTACTATTTTAGGATCCACTGAGACTCCCCAATCATATATCACATGATCCAAAATTTACACATCACAAATCCAAAAATCACATTTCAAATGCTTACCATAATTTTATGTTTCTTCATGTTTTGTTGAATGATATAAAAATCATATTTATACTCCTCTAATATAGATTACACAAATATTTAATCAATTAATACAATAGAAATGTTTTAGTGAACTGATGAATTATCTAGTTCACCATGTCCATTAACACCTCAATAGAGTAGTCAATACTATTATCATAACAAAAAACATAACATTACCATAGTGGATTATAAATTTTTTCATATTTATATCATCAGCTAGTAGTACTAACTGAATCTACCCTTATAATACGTTAATCTGGTAAAACCATCATTCCCCCACTATATATGCCAAAAAGATGTAAATCCATGGAAACATGTTTTTTAATGTCACTTGATTCGACTATCGGTGGTCAATATAAATTTAGAGTCACTGTATGCCTTATTTGAAAAGGTGATAGGTGAATCCCATAGTGCTGTTATTTGAAGTATAAATCATTTTTACACTGGGTCATCAAGATAGACCATCACCTCCACTGATTTGGTTGGTTCTACACGATAAGATGGCATATAATTCGATATCAAACTGAGAATAACGTTAATAGGAAAATCAACCACTCTATGGGGAGGTAAACTATAAATATTATTTTTAAATACCTAAGGGTACTCACTCACCATTTCAAGAATTATACCACAATAATAATGGTCAAATTCATTATAAAACATCTATGACAACTAACCCAAGATTTCCTAAGTATAAGTAACATCATGGCCTTCCCTTTCTAATCTAGTGTCCCTATCCCCCTAATAGAAATGACTGACCCCATCGATATATAATATATATACACGTCACTGATATCATGCATACAATTTTTAACACTAATCATCTGATCCGTTAATATAATCAAGTCTATAATGACAATATCACACACTAAGAAGACTCATTCTACATAAAATTTTTCTACAGTCATTCAACAAGTGGGATAGTTGAAAACATGTTAGGGACTCATTCCAAAAGGCATATAAATGTCCCAAAAAAACATCCTAATTTTCAAAAACAATCTCATCCCATCTACTTTCATTAGAAATATAAAATAATTAGTAGTACATTTATCAAAAAAATATAGCATCATTGAAGACACATGAAACAACATACCTCTAACAGTAGAAGGCCCTGCTCTAAATTCATCTTATGTATACTCAGTCACATAAAGATGTCTAGTTTTTACAACATGAAAATACACCTTGACCTGAGTATTTGGCCCAAAATCCTTTGTTGAATTGGTATGAACCTAGAAAACCATTGAGATAGTGGATCCCACCTTTCTTTCATGGGGAATACATTCAATTAAATGCTTCATATTACTCGATAATCTTCATCAATGATAAGTCCAAGGAGCCTCCATACAGATAGGACTAGTCTGACCTCATCACCCACACAGATAGAAAAAAAATATCTTCTATCCTGGTGAATCCCCTAAAACAGGTCCTAAATAGAACTGACACCCTTATGTTTTCTTTTTACGGACAATAGATACACCATGGATAAAAACTACACATATTGAATCATTTCATCAAATCTATTTTCACTTAATCATTGGATTCTTTTTCAACTACCTCCCCAAAGGTTGAAATGAAAATGAGAATAAACATCAACCTAATATAATTCCATATTCTTAACACAATCCATCGATAATTTAGTAACTCATTAGTTACATCCTCTAATTCCAGATGATCCTTTTTAGTAAAATTGGTAGAATTCCCTATAATTGTACATCCCCCTTCTCTATGATCTGAAACTCCCATGTCAATGTCACTATTTATCATATTATGGTTAAACTACTTATTAATGATTTTATTGATAGAATTCCCTGTAGGGTCCTCATGAAACTTATCATGAAAAATAGTGTCTCATTATCCCATTCTTGGTCCCTCAAGAACATATGTAGAAAAACACACCTTCAATTAAGTTGGAGTCTTTAAGAAATTTATGGTCCTTTAAATACTCTCAAGAAACTCTTCATATTCATATGGTCCTTTTCCACAAAGGATAAATCTCTAATGCTTCTTAGTAAACTCAGAGACCTGATTCACCACATCCATTAGGTTCCTAAAACCTACTTTACCTCGACAATGAATGGTGTGGATTACTACATCAACCACGGAAGGTTCTGCTGGAAGATTTATCTATGGATACTATTTCAGAGTTTCTACTCTCATATTTAGAAGATATCTTATCTATATAATTTTCTATTAATCAAAATAAAACAACCTATTAGATAATGAGCACACTCAAAAAAAATATCATCATTTTCAAATTCAAATCAATTTTTTAGAACAAAAAACATGTAAAGAAATTAAGAATCCATATAAATGAATGAAATTTCCAAAAAGAAGAGGATAATGTAAATAATTTTCCATTATAGTTCAATTAAATTACCCCAAATTTAATTTCTAAAACCAGGTTAAAGTAACTTATCGACCATGTCAAATAGATTATTTCCATGTAAGTGATATGGAAGTGCCCCTTTTCTGCACTTACTATCCAAATGATGATATTCCAAACTTCTATCTACCTAATAGATAGAAATAAACATCGGTAGTGTTGAGAAACATTAGTCTGATCCTTCCCTATGATACCAACTTGAATAGACCAAACTGGGTCAACAAAACTATACACCATATTCTACCCTTACATGATGTGTAAAATCAAGAAAATTTAACAAATATTGTCTACAATGGCACAAGACATATAAAAAGAGTAGTGTATAGAATAAAAAGTTAAAACCATATTTATAAAAACCAATCCAAACTAGATAAACCCAAATGAATGAAAAAATAAGACTGAAAGGTCTTTGTGAAACTAATAGTCACCTTTAAATAATCCATAATAGAAGGAAAATACTAATGGATAAGATAAGATGCTATAACATTTCCTTTAAATTATAATTTTCCTATAATACCACATCTATAATTACCCCAAAATAAAAAAGAAGGTTCTGATCGCAACACCCTATATGATACCTGATCAAAGACTATACAAGGCCTAATATCCACAATACAATATTTCTAGATTGTAAAACAAAAAATAGTTTCAAATTTATTTTCTATAAATCCAATTAATTTTAAAATCATTTCCCTATGGTTTTCATAAAAATAATTTCATAATGTTAAACTATAAATATTATAATTAAAATGGATTATACTGGAATGAATACCCATGCAACAACAGTTATGAAAATAAAAATATATATATAATAAATTACCTATAAGGCGAAGTTATGTGATACTACCTCATATAAAAACATGTTATCCTCAATCCATGAAAATTAAAATCATGTGATAAATAAAAATAAATGATAGGGAACCTTGTATATGTACCTATCCTATAAAAAAATTTCAATAGAAACTCAAGTTCCTATGTAGGCATAAATTTAGATCTAACATATATCATGTCTTTCCATAGTACATCAACATCCAAAAATGTTACATACTATTCATGCCACAAAAACTAGGGTTACTCATGTCTCTTTCCTGATTCACCCAAGGCTCCCAATGATATAATTTAAAAAAAATCAAATTCATGCTTATAATATTATAAAACATTTTCAAAGCCAAAAAAATACACATCAGGTTTGAAACACCGAACCAAGATATTCTGTTTTCAAAGAGTAACCTATTTTATAAATCATTTTCCTTTTTATAAAAGCTTTTGAAACCAAATATAAATTAAAATAAATTAAGAAACCATGATAAATTTACAATAATTATATGAAATTAATTTTATTAACCCATTGTATTGAAAAAGCTAAATAAAATTACAAAAACCATGATTTATTTGATAAATGTGATTGTAAACCATTAGATCATCCTTTAAAAGACATAGCATGACCCAAAACCTGACAGACTCTACCAAAACACAATGTAGATCAATCGCTGAGAGAAGAAATTGAAATATAAATGAGGTCTTCATATTTAAATTTGGGATCCTCAAGGTCAAGATCTAAAAACCTTTGGATTGATGAATGAATATTAATCCATGATGATCCATAATAAACACATCCCATAGTACTTAAACATCATGAAATATCATTACATGATGTCAAATATAGGTCTCACAAGTACTCAAAAAAAGTCTTCTCCTTTTTATTAAAAAAAGATTTTCGACCATTACATGTTGTGTACCTATAACTCGGCATATACATAATTCAAGACCTATATTAGTTCTGGGAATCTTATATGTGAAGAATACACATTCTATAACCCCATTATATAGTGTGTAATCCAATATAATATTACATTAATTACATGTTCTAGTAGAAAAACCCAACAACCCCACTCAATTTATTCTAAAAACATGGAGAGAACCCCACAAATTATTTGAAACATTGATATCCAAATTCCATTAATGAAAATAAACATAAATCTCTGAACATTTATTAAATTTCCCCATAAAAAATATCTCCATCAATTAGGGACCTATAAACACACCCAATAAATGACTGTAAACAAAACATAAACAATGGACTAACTAAAAAGTGCAATGGGGTGTTGCATTTTTCCCACTAAAAATGATTTCTGCCCCTAGAAAGCCCTTAAGTTACAAGATTAAAAATCTTAATGGTCGCTGATACATAATAAACATAAACCTCTCCCACATCTCATGGATATCCCATATCCACTCCCATATTACCTATATAAGTGGAATCATTTTACCATGACAAGATTATCTTGACGAACCATAATCTAAATTGGTTGTTCAACCATAGTTTTTTTCGGTCTCAATATCAATATCCTCCCATTAAATAACATGGTAAGCATATTATTTGAACCTCTTTAGTTGGGAAACATTAAACTAAACATGGATAGATTTCAAAACATATAAAACATCCACCTGATAAGACATGTTAAGGGGCCCACAAACCTCGGTGTCTACTTTACCTATTTTCCCAACTGATAATGTCCCATATTTGGTGAAACTCTAAGAAAAACATGATCACCAACCTCAGAATAGGGAGGCTAATGATGAAGGTCAAAATAAGATTTTGGAAAACTCTATGCCATGATTATAATGGACCATACATTACATACATATATATTACATTAAAATTGAACAATATTCATTTCAAAAAATAACAAAATCATGCCAATACCATATGAGTTTAGTGTCTTCTGAAACTGGGAAACATAAATAACTATCTCATAAAACATCTACATCATCTCATTCTTATTCCTTCAAATATAATACCCTTTTTAACCGATTTTATGTAATACGCTTCTTCATATCCTGAGGAATATAAACATAAGAAAGGGTGAGCATTGCTTCTCGATAGGGGTTATAAAGGGAGATATAAATCATATCATAATCATAAGTCATAGGAACATAACATTTGTAAATTTTATCCTACATACCAAATAACATGATAACATGTCATGGTATAAATCATGGGTGTTCATAAATAAATAATAAATGTATTCCCTGAGGGAATAACATAAGACATGGAATTTGTGGAATACAAAAATTTATAAAACCCCATTTCAACGTTATCCAAGATCATTTCAAAGATGATAATATTTTAAAAAGACCTTTACTAAATAGATTTCACTCCTCACTCCATACCTATATTACTGAACCTAGGTTACTCTCATTCTAGCCTTCTATTATTAAACTGGGTTTACATCCCATTCCAGTCCAATATATATCATGAGATATAAATTTTTTACCAATACCTTGAAGGGAGATATATAAACCACACATAAAATAATGAAAAACGTGCATATATTCTCCATAATAACAAAATGAATTCATCATATCTGAATCCATTAAATAAAATGGGTTTCATAAGCATCATTCAATAATAACATAACACATGGAAAAAATGGGTGGCATTAATATCATTCAATCATATATATAATCCTACCATAGGGATAATATTTTAAAAAATATATACAATAAAGAATATCTACCATCATGTATTGTTATCCTAGATGGAAAATAATTTTTATAGAACACTTGAAAATAATTCTTCAGGAAAATATCCTTTTTCTTTGAAAATGTTTTTTTCATTAAAATGCACTACAATTTTAGAAGGAAAATTTTTTATTGAAAATAAATTTTTAATATTTAAAGTTATGATCAAGGAGATTAAATATGAAAAAAATTCATTCACACCATATATGTTAAAATTAAACATTCTCCTCATAATATTTCCTGAGAAGTAACAAATTACCTCATTATTAAAATGAAAAAAAATCCCTTAAAACCATTTAGTAGAAAGTAAAACATGTGAAACAAGAACATTAAATGTTGATGAATAGTAATAATATTTTTGAATACATTTTTAAGATAGATGTACATGTCTGATAAATATTATCCATTAAATACTTTCATATAAACAATCATGTATAATAATAATATTGTAAAATTAACACTGACCTTAGGTATTATTTCATTTATAAGTACTTGAAACTCTAGTATAATTTTATAATGAATGTTATTATCTTATTATAGGAACTTATTCATATTTATTATAAAATATATTATTATATTGTCACATTTTTTTAAGATCATTTAAATATCACTCTTCATTTTGGTTTTAACTTCTTCCTTTTCTTATGCATGTTTTGTCGTATAAGTTTAGTTTCTTGAACATAGAATTTTATTCTATAAATTCTATAATTATATTTATGTAAAATATATATTATTATACATTTTATATATTTATATAATAATTCATTAATGTTGATCATGGATAATGAACCACATCACGTCGTGGATACAATAGGTCATACGTACCCACAAGCGACAATATTGTTCCCTTAACTATGAAAAGTTATAGAAATGGATGGTGTATATACTTTTAATGAATCAATATCATGTCATAATTATCATATATATTTATTATTTACATAAAAATACCCATTCAAGTAAATTGGTGATGAAAATTAGATTACACAATGGTGTGGAGATGGTAGGTTGTACGTACGGACGCGTCGTGATTTGGTTTTTCATAGGACGGATAAGTAGTGGGATATAGTTTTTCTATAATCATAATATCATCTTAGAATATTTTTTATACTGGATTTATTAATTTATAATGTAAAAAAAACTTATATAGGAAGTTGAAGAAGAAATACTCTTGAGAGAGCCAGTAAATGAAATTACTTAATCTTCAATGAGCTCCCTCTAGAAACTAGAGTTGGTCTATTGAGAATATCAGCACCCCTAAAATGTTTTTGAGGAAGTGTATAAGGGAAATGGATAAGGTATAGACAATAATTAAGGCATAATTTGATGTGATAAAAAGAATGATAAAGTACTCTTTTATAATTTATATGAGTGGAACTTTTAGAATTTATTAAAATATTAATTTACAATAAACACAATCTCATTGAAAATACCTCCAAAATATCATGTATTCCTAGAATATATGATATAAGGTTTTAATCTCATCATCCAGTATATTTTATACAGGTTTTATAATAAATTTATACCTTATCATTTTAATTAACCAATATTTATCCTATTTTAATTCTAACTAAGGTAGCAAAGTATTCAATATTAAAAGAGTGTAATTTTAACTTATTTGATGTTAATTATACCATAAATGATAAATTAAGAACATATTCTACAATATAATTAAAATTTATAATTTTAATAAAAGTTTTTGTGGTTATTAAATAATTTAGTAAAATATTAATTTGATAAATTATCATTAGTTTCAATTTTTGACACTATTCACCATTTGGATTTAAAAAAAATATGAAAATAAAAAGTTACTTTTGAACAAAAAATTTCTTTATATCCCTCAAGGGTCAAGGTAATCTATAATTTTTATTTCATATTTTAATTATCTCATATTATATTTATTTAAATATCTTAATTACATTTATTTAATATTTCCGTTGATAATATAACTACTAAATCAGATTTGTTTAATTTTTTTATACTTATTTCTTTAATAAAAATTAAAAATAAAATAAATTCATGAAGATAAATATTATATATTTTAGAAAACTATTTATTGTTGATTTTATCTCATATATTACCCTATACTAAAAATGATATATTATTTAAAACATGAATGTGACACCATTGAATTTTTATTAAATAAAATTTTTATAAGTATCATAATATTCATTATTTAAATTGAAATAATTATTCATTGATTTTGATAATGGATAATGAATCTAATCACATATTGGAGATTGTAGGTCATACGTACAGACGAGCAATGATATCATTCTCTTTATTGTGAAATGGTGTATAAGTGGATGGTGTATATCTTTTCAAGTATAACATCATGTTATCATTGTAATATATATTTATTATTATTATCATTATACCTGTATAAGTAATGTGATGATGAAAAACACATTACACCACAATATGGATATGATAGGATGTACATACGCACGCATGGTGATTTCATTTTTTATTGGATGGATAAATGGTGAAATATGGTTGTTCCAAAATAATAATATCTCATAATAGTGGTTATATTTGAGTAATTACATTATAATTTAAATAACACATGAAGAGTAAGTAGAAGAAAAATAATCTTGTGATAGTTGGTAAATTAGATTACCTCATCTTCTCCGAGCTCACTCTAGAAATTAGAGTTGGTATTTTGATAATCAAATCACCACTATAATATGAATATGTATGTAGATAAGGTAAACGGTTAGGGTATGGATGATAATGAAGTCTTATTTTGATGTGAATATGGGAGGTAGAAGGTTCCCTATTAAAATTGAGCTGAGGGGTACTTTTGGAATTTAAGAAAATATTAATTTATAGTAAACTTAATCTCCTTACAAATACCACCAAAAATTTATGTATTCAATTTTGACATGATATAGGGTTATAATATCATCAACCAATTGATTTTACAAAATTTTGATATTAATTTAAACCTAATTATTTTAATAAACCCTTAATTAACCTATTTAAATTTTATGTAAGGTAATAATGTTTTCAATATTAAAAGAGTGTAATTTTTACATATTTGATGTCAATTACACTATAAATGAAAAATTATTAACATTTTAAAAAAAATTATTTATTTTTTATTTGTAAAAATTCTTTATTGTTTTAAAATAAATTAATAAATCATTATATAGATAAAATATCATTAGTGTCAATTTTAAAACTATTCATTACTTGGATTTTAAAAAATATCAATATAAATGGTTCACATTAGAAACAATATTTTTTTTATATCCCTAAGAGGTCAATTTATTATATAAAATTGATATATATATTAATTAAATCATATTATATTTATTGTAATATTTTTAATAAAATTTTGCGATATTTCAGTTAATAAAATAATTATTACATCAGCTTTGGGTAATAATCTAATATACATATTTATTTACTCAAAATTAAATTAAAAAATCTGTGATAATGATAAATCATCAAAATTATATAAGGATGTTTATTTTCTAATTTATTTACTATATAACCCTATACTAAAAAAGATAATTTATTTAAAACAAGACTGTAACATTATTAATGTTTTAGTAAATAATATATTATAAATATCATAATTTCATTAAATTAGCCAAAAATTTAATAAATTAAATTTATATCATAAAAATATTTTTCTTAAGTTAAAAAATTTTCATTTATATTCATTCATAACATATAGTTCTCACAATGAGGACACATAAGGGATATTAAAGACAAATAAATTGACATTTTGTGTCTTTCTTTGATTTAAATATTATATAAGTCATTTTCATGGAATGATATCCATTAAATTACTTAAATGAAATCATTAGATTTTAAGTGTCATATTTTATTCAACCAATAATATTTTATCATATGTTCGAGTAATTTTCGAGTCTTTATAATTTTATTTTCAATCTAAATTGCCTAATTTACCCTCACTATGCTACCAAATTTTACCATGTTTACTATTCATATTGACCAAAAATAAAAGAGACCTATTTACAAAATTTGGAGCTTCTAATGATAAATTTTTTTCCATTTTAAAAAATTCAAAACAAATAACATTAGAAATATAATTTAAAATAAAATCAGAAAAAACCATGAAATCAGTTTTTCAAAAAATCCTTTTATAAAACATAAAATGTATTTATATAAAATTTGGGTATAGTTTTTTTTAAACCAAAATCATACTATTATAAATAAAGATTATTTAATTATAATTTAAATCAAAACCATAACTTAATTTTACATTGTAATGACTTTAAAAAAATATTTTATTCATTAGAAATAAATATTTTGAATATTTCCTAAGAATAAGTGTTTTTTTAAAAAATATTTATAATATAATTTTTACATGATGCATTCAAGAATTAAATTCCTTTTGAAAAATAAGTTTTATATAACTTTTAATATTTATATAAATAAGAAAACCCCATTTTAAAGAAAAAAATATAATTTTTCTTGAATAATTTTATTTTGTGTAATTATTTTATTACCACATACAAATAAATTCATATTGAATTAAAGATTTATATTTAAATCTTAATTTAGTCATTTAAATTAATTCCTAATAATTTAATGAATAGGTTGTAATGGTTACTTTAATAATAATAGTGTCTCTCGGTTCGTTTAAACTCATGATTTCATGCAATGCAAGCTATTGAAGAATTAAATTATTTAAAGAAAAATATTTCATAAAACCTTTTAGTGTTACATTCTACCCCTTAAATTAATTTTTCCTTTGAAATTTATTACTCAACAATATGAGGATTCCTCTACCACATAATGTCCTTATGATCACACATAGCTCTATCACATTATTAGTTCCTCTATAAAACATTAACGAAGCGAGTGGTCTTGTTTCATAGAACCTTTTCACTATGATCTAGAATAACAATATATTTATCTTCATAAGAAATATATTCCTCTAGCAGTATGTCTTCGGAGATTACTACATGTGAAGGATAAAGAATATACTTTCTCAGGAGAGATACAAGAAACACATGATGAACATGAGATAGATTCCATGGAAGTTCCATTTTATAATCTACCATCCCAATATTATCATGAATTTTAAGAGGGGTGATATACCTAGGGCTCATCTTTCCCTTCTTTCCAAATATTATTACTATTTTCCAGGGAGGTATTCATAGAAATACCTTTCCACCCACTTCAAACTCTTCACCTATCTGTTTATTGACATCAGAATGTTTGTTTTGACTCGTAGCTACTCTTATGTGAAGTTGAATAGATCTAACCATGTCTTCAATTTCCCCAATAAGATCAGATCCCTATAGATTTATTTCCATTACTTCTCCCAAGTATTGTGGAGTTCTAAAATTATTTATATAGAGGGATTCATAAGGATCATTATAAATACTAAAGTGAAATCTATTGTTGTATAAAAATTCAACCTATGGTCGGTGTTAATCCCAACCAGCTTTGGAATCCACAGATAAAGATATCAACATTTATTCTAGTGTTTAAATTTTCCTCTAAGACTGATCATATTTATGAGGATGAAATTTTTTTTGAAACATATCTCCTTATCTAGAGCCTTTTGAATACTTCTCAACAACATTGAGGAAAACATCAGATCTTGATCTGATATAATGGACGGTGGTAGTCCATGAAATCATTCATCATCCATTATATATATATCCAGGAAATCTAATCGAGAGAGAAATATTATCTAATATAATTTAATTGTGCCGACTTCGTATGGTGATAAACTATATCCCATAATAAATTATGGCCATTAGAAGTTTTGTTAAGTCTGAAAACGATTTCTATGGTGATGTTATCATGTTTCTATTTTTTGTATGGTTATGGGTTGTAATGTCCACTTAGAATTATGTCTCTTAGACTTAACTTGTCGACAAACCAA
The DNA here is from genome assembly GCA_963277665.1 of Viscum album. Classification (NCBI taxonomy): domain Eukaryota; kingdom Viridiplantae; phylum Streptophyta; class Magnoliopsida; order Santalales; family Viscaceae; genus Viscum; species Viscum album. The sequence goes on from OY728134.1 coordinate 428,446,620, forward strand.
GAACCAATAAAGATATTCTTCAGCATATATCTCCATTAAATCCAACTGTAAATAACCCCTCATATGTCTCTATACATATTTGTACTACAAGATAAATAGATAATTATGAACAATGAGCCTCATACAACATCTCTTTATTTTACTCTAGTATGGGAGGAAAAAATTTTGTTTCCATAACCTTATTGTTTTATCACAGTCATGGTTGATCTTAGTAAAATTTTCACATTCTTTTATGATCTACATATTACTTATACACCTCCCTAATATTCACTTTATATATGGTTGAACATTAATTTGATCAAGAATATATTTATCCCCTTACTATAAAATTTCAAGATCTATCATTTTCAGTTCCATAAATATTGGATCTTTTTTAATACTCATCCTAGATTGGCTAGCATGGTCTTTTAAATTCAATTAATCTTCCACCTTCCTTACTTTCTTGGAATTTTAATGTATTTGGATGTTTTAATCATTAATCAAATTCAACCATCTCCTTTAGCATATATTAAGCTCCATTTGAGTGAAAATATTCTTTATACTTTTATGATCAGTATATATATGACAACTTTCTCCATAAAGATAATACCTCCATATCATTAATGAAAATATTATCATGGCATAATCCAAATCAAGATTTGGGTAATTTTCTCATGGATTTTCAATTCTTATGAGGTATAATCTATTAACATATCATATTTCATGAGAATACATTGCATCCTCTACATGGATGTATCACTATTGATCCAAAACCACTCTTCACTATAGAGTAGTGTAAGAATAGGATCATTGACAAACATTCTTTTCATCACATTGAAATTTTCTTCACATTAGTCTATCTATATGAACATAACTCCTTTCCATGTCAACTTGGTGAGTGTAATAGATAATCATAAAAAAAATCATTCACAAAACATTCATAATATTCATCCAGGCCAAGAAAACATTAAATCTCATTTAATGAATTTTTTATTGGCTAATGTTCAATTAATTATATCTTTAATAGATCCCCATATATCCCCTATATTGAGATTATGTGACCCAAATACGAAATTTATAAATCTAAAATTCACACTAGTTATATGTTTCTTAAACCTTATTCATTCTTAGTGTATTTATTTAAATACTTAAGTGGTATTAATTTTCTTATATATACTTCATATATACAAGAATATCATCTATAAAAACTACCAAAAAATGATCAAGATACTATCTAAAGACTCTATTCATTAAATTCGTGAAGACAGTAGGGGAATTAGGGAGACCAAAAGGAATCACTATAATCACATTGTATACATTCCTTATATGAAATTTCATCTTGGGAATATCCTCATTTTTTGGGATTAATTGATCATATCTATAATGAAGACAAAACCTATAAAATTATTGAACTCTATGTATTTTTTTTGAACAAATCATCAATACAGGGGGAGGATATTTTTTTTCTTGATTTATATCTTGTTAATTTCTGGATAACCAATGTTAAGTCTCATTGATCCATATTTTTTCTTATAAAATATAACTTTTACACCCCAAGGTGACATACTTGGGTTTACCAATCCCTTTTAAAGATTATCAAGGTGTTTCTTTTTCCATTCTAGAAACTCAATTTGGGTCTTTCTATATAGAGTATTTGAAATAGTTGTATCCCCTGGTATGAGTTCCCTTTAAAAATCAGTATCATGGTTTGGTGTAACACCTTGAAATTATTCCAGAAACAAATCACCAATCTATTGGGAAATAATTGTACCCTTAATAGTTAGTTTCAACCCAGCCATCTAGGATATATAACCTTTATTTATAGGAATCAAGTCCCATAAGATGGATAAAATTTCACCAATATGGTCATATTCATATTTTCTTTGATAGATGGTCATATATTAATTCATAATATTAAATGTGACTTCCCTAACTTGGAAAATTGATATGATATTCATATATATAAAGACAATCCATGTCTATAATCACATAGAATTCCACTAATCGAATGATTATAATATTTTCAGGATGCACATTTCCAAAAACATCAACCATAAGTATAAACATGTGATGTGAGCATTTTGTTATTAATATTTTTCATATAAAAATAAACATATAATATTTGAGGTAATACAATTATCCCCTAAGAAAATTATTTATAAAAAAAGTGTGGGTGAATCCAAAATCAAATAATACATTTTCTACATTGTATTGGATGGTAAGTAAACCTTTAACCACTTCATTGTCACAATCCACATTTCAAATAGTGATATCATGTGATTTTACATTAACAATGGTCCTAAGAAGTTTTTGATGTCTATCATCATCCATAACCCTTGGATTATGGAATTTATTAGCATAATGGCCCATATCCATACATTTGAAGCATTTAAGTGTGGGTGGTGCATTCTATGTATCATTTTATTTATTTTCATCATTAGATATATTTTTCTGTCACTTTGGTATTAAACTACCCAATGACCTTATTTCCCACAATTATATCATATTATAGCCCCTTTGAGATAGTTTCCTAAATGCTTCATTACCCACATTCATCATTAATGAAATATAATCATCTTTTAAGTATGGTCTTTAGATTCTCCAGTGAATTACATTTTTCTCTTCTTATCAAACCAATAAGACTTATTGATATCTCTAATATCAATCTCATACTTGAGAGATCAAAGAATGATTTCATCATAGCTATTAAAATCTAATATTTCTAATTCCATTCAAATACTTGGTTTTAAGACACTGACGAATCGGTCAATCATACTCTTAGGTTGGAATGATAATTCAAAAAGGGTACGTTGGAAGTCCTAAAAAATTTTCATTTTAGGTACCAATAGATTCATAAAAAATATCTGAAGATCAAGGTCCTCCTTCTCCACATTCATTACAAGATTATGAAAGGGGTACTTATTGAAAAATATGTTCACAAACTTGTCACATTCCATGGATTAAATTTTATATTGTTTCCACATTTTCATAATATAGTTCCACCCCTTGATTTTATTAAACATCCAAACGATATTCTACCATGATGACTTTCTCATGGTCTGAGAATTTGAGAATTGAAAATAACTTATCAGTGGTATTGATCCATTATTCGTCCACTTGTGGATGAGAAGACCAACGAAAATAAGTTGGATGCTTTCACATGAAAGACAAAATTGAACATTGTTACCTCCACTACTCATTTGGATGTCTTGTGTCATTCATAGCTTGAGCATGTTGTGTGAGAATAGAAACAAAAATTTTCAATCTAGCTCCTATAACATTAGGTTACATAAGAGGATAATTGTTTCCTTCCCATATCATTCTGCATTAATTTGTTTCCTTTTGGTTCCAACCATTGACTAAAAATGTGAATCATAGTTTGGAAAAAACTAATCATAATGGGAGAAAATCCTAATCAATGAAATCATACTTATAAAATTTATATTTATGGCATCATAATATTTATCCTAGGTTGTTAATTATCATTACTGAAAAACAAGTATTTTAACCTATACTTACAATTATCCATAGGGTTCTTAATAAGGTTTTATTATTTTAATTTCCAAATGATTACTGAACCTTTTCATTAATACGTAATATAATGGAACAAAATTTACATACATAGATTTTAATTCGAAATTAATGAAGATTAATTTCATAAAAAAACTACACCAGTACGTTATGAGTTTAGTGGCATTCTAAATTCAAAAACATAAACAAATGAAACATAAAACATCTACATCATCTCACACTAATTCCTTCATATCTAGAACCCTTTTTGACACATCTTAATTAATACCCTTCTACATATCATGTGGAAACAAAGCATAATAAAGGTTCATCTCAAATGCATAGTTAGGGTAAGAAAGTCATATATCAATCATATTCTCAACATAAGTCATAAGAACATAACATTTAAAAATGGTGTCCTACATATCAAAGATCATGATAATATGTAATTGGATAAATCATGGAAGTTTGTAAAGAATCAGTAAATATTTATTTAGAGGGAATAAAATAATACATGGAATTTATAGAATACACATAAGAAATTAAAATTATTTACATATTAAAAAGACTAATTTCCAATAACATCATTATTCATAATGTCCTTTACTAAAAAAAGTTCACTCCTCTTTTTTTCCTTGTATTACTATACCATGTTTCCTCTCTTTCCATCACTCTATTACTAAACCAGGTTCACATCCCATACCATTGATTTTGATCACAATATATATAAATATTAAACCAATTAATTTTAGGGAGATATAAGTCCCACACATCACATAATAAAAACCATAAAAATGTTTTCCATAAGAACATAATGCATTATTTATATTTGAACACATGAAATAAAATGGTTTTTATATGAATCATTCAATTATAACATAACCCATAGAAAACAAATGGGTTTCTTTATAAACCATAACATCATAAACATAATCCAACCATAGGGAAAATTTTATTGATAAAATATCCTGATAAAATCACATTTAATGTCAAAGAATATTATCTAATATGGAAAATAATTTTTAAAGAACACCTGAAAATATTTTTTAAGGAAAATAAATGTTTTTATTTTTAAATGTTTTCTTTTATTAAAATTCCACAAATTGTTAAAAGAATATATTTTCTTTGAAATTTTCATTATAAAATATTTTGGAAGGAATAAATGAAATAGGTCTTCATGATTATATAAAAATATATTCATACCTTATAATTTAAAATAAAACATTTTCCTCATACTTTTTCTAGAAAAGTCAAAAATTACCTCATTAAGAAAAAGAAAAGAATTCCCTTCAAAATATTTAATAAAAATTAAAACACGAGTAAAAATTAATTCAGACACTTTTATATTAATTATAAGAACGTTTTTTAATACATTTTTATGAAACGTTTACCTGGATGATAAATATTATACAATAAAGACTTGCATATACACCATCTCTGATAATATATTATTGGGAAATTAACCCTTTTTGTAGGTATGATATACATTATATATATCATAAACTATTGAATAATGGATTAAATAATTTTATTAACTTATTCTACTTTCATATTCATTTTTATGATACCACATATGATAATATTATAACTAGTTTGTTAATAACATTTCATTATTACTATTCTTTTGGGTGTTAACTGCTTCCTTTTCTTATTCATGTTTTTCATATAATTTTGATATATATCCCATTTAATATAGTTTTACCGTTTATAAAATGATATTTATGTAATATATATCATATTATTAATTCTATAAATTAATATAATCATTTATTAATAGTGATCATGGATAATTAATTTCATTTCATTGTGGAGATGATAGGTCGTACGTAAGCACGAGAGATGATATCACTCCCTTAATTATGAAATGGTATGGAATTGGATGGTGTATATCAATTTCAAGAATAAATACCATGTTATAATGATCATATATGTTTATTATGTCCACCATTATACCCATCCATGTAATGAGGTGATGAATAATAGATTTTTTGATGGTGTAGAGATGGTAGGTCGTATGTACACAAGAGTGGTGATTTCATTTTTTATAGGATGGATAAAAGGTGTAATATGGTTGTTACATAATCATAAAAACATCTCTAAACATGGTTGATGTTGGAGTTATTTATTTATAATAGAAACAACACATAAAATGGATGTATAAGAAAAAATACTCTTGGGATTGTCGGTAAAGGAGATTACCTCTCCTTCTGTGAGGTCCCTCTACACACAAGAGTTTTCCTTTTAAAAAGACCAGCACCTCAAGAAAGATTCTATGGAATTTTATAAGGGAAATGAGTATGGGATAGATGAGAATTAATAATAAATATTATGAAAATAAAGGAGAGAGGATGTTCCCTTTTATAATTGAGGTGAGGGACATTTTTGGAATTTAAAAAATTATTTATCTATAATAAACTCAATCTCCTTCCATATACCACCAAAATTTCAGGTATTTGAATTTAATATGAGATAATTTTTTAGTATCATAAACTAATATATATTTTAAGTTTTTTTATTAATATAATCCTTATAATTTCAATTAACACTTAGTTAGACTATTTTATTTTTAACTAAGGTAACATTTTATACTGTAATATTACTATATGTAATTTTAAAAAAAATTATGATTTTTAAATAATTCAATAAAACATTATTTTGATAAAATGTAATCAGTGTCAATTTTGACTCTATTCATTATTTGGTTTTTTACAAATATTAAGATAACAAGTTAATATAAAAAAAATATTTTAATATATCTCTAATAGATCAAATTTCATGTGAAAATTCATTTTATATATTATTTATCACATATTATATTTATTTTAGCATTTTTAGTAACATTTATTTAATATTTTCATTAATAAAATAATTGATACATCATCTTTTCGTAATTTTTTTATATACATATCTACTCAATTAAAAAAATAATTTGATGAAGAAAAATATTATGGATTTCAGAATAATATTTATTATCAAATTTACATATTGTATAACCCTAAATTAAAAATAACATATTATTTTAAAGATGGATGTAACATATTTATGTTTTTGATAAATATATATTATAAATATCATAATTTCATTCAAGTATCCAGAAACATCAAAAATAAATTTACATAAAAAAATATTGTTCATAAGTTAAAATGTTTCATTTTTATTCATTTTTAAATTAAATTTTCCCCCATGTGGACACATAAATTTGATTAAAGACAAATAAAGTGACATTCTTTTGTCTTTCATTGATTTAAATATTATATAATTCCTTTTTTGTAAAATTGTATAATAAATGACATAAAGTGGAAACATAGCTATTAAGGGACTAATTTTATTCATAAAATAATATTTTATCATATTTTTCATTCATTTTATTGTCTTTATAATTTTATTTTCAACCTATATTACTTAAATTACACTATACAATGGTAAAACAATTTACCACAATTAATATACATATTTGAAAAAATTGAAGGATACATTAACAAAAAAAATTCCTTATAAATCTAAATTTAACATACATTTTTTAAAATTAAAAAAATATAATTTTCGAAACATTATTAAAAATAAAATCGGAAAAAATCCATGAAAATGTTTTTTAGGGAACTTCCCTTTTAAAAACAAAATTTTTTTTATAAATTATTTGTGTATAAAATCTATTTAAAAATCCATAATTAGATTATTTTAAATAGAAATTATCCAATAAAAATTTAATATGAATCCAAACCATTATTTTAACCAATAAATACTTTGAAAGAAATTTTGTTTTTCAGTAAAAATCAGTATTTACACTATACCTCAAAAAATTAATGTTCTTAGGGAAAACAATTAAAATATAAATTTTAAGTTATTTATTCAAAAATCATAAGCATTTTTTCCAATAAAGATTCTATAAATTTTATTATTTATATACATAAAAACTCATTTTCGAAGAAAACATATTTTTGAATAATAATGTAATTTTGTGTAATTATTTTCTATGAACATAAAAATAAAATCATATTGAGTAGAAAGATTATATTTATTTCCTAAGATATTTATTTTAATTTTTCCCTAGTTTGACTGGTAGGTTATAATTTTCGTTTTTATACAAATAGCATCTCATGGTTCATTTAAACTCACGATTGCATGAATTGAAATCTATTAATGAAATAAAATTATTTAAAGAGAAATATTTCATAAAAATAATATTATGTTTGCGTGATCAATTCCTTTAGATCTATTACACCATATTCCTTATCTCCAAAATAGCACTCATCCCAATCATTGAGCACTCTCCCAACTCATCCCAACACACGGGAGATCTACATGGTTGCCCATACAATTCGTCAAAGGGAATCAACCTAATTAAAACCTGATAATCTGGTTAATAGAAAAACATTTCTAGATGATTTTTCCCCAAGATCCTCTGAAATCAATCACACAAGATAGAATCATAACCTAATGAACCGGGAAAACCATATCACTCTATATATACTTCTACAGATGATAATTCATGGATAATATAATATGGGAACCCATTTCCCCTGAAAACATTTCTAGAACCTAGATGTGATCCTTGGGTCATAGTGAGATACAAATGTATAGGGAACCCCTTGATATCTGAAAATATATTATACAAACAATTCCATAAGTTGTGATATCTTCATCACCTCCTTGATTTTGAAAAAATGTGATGATTTTTTGACTATATCAATGATCACCCAAATCGTATCCTTACCACTGGGAGTCTCTATAAAACCAATAATGATATCAATGGAAACCAAATCCCACTTATGTACTAGAATAGGAAAGTAATTAACAAAATCAATAAGTCTCTAGTTCTCCTCCTTATTCCTTGTAAAAATAAGACATTATGATACAAAATACTCAATCAAATGACTCATCCCCTACCACCATTACTAAAGCTTGTAATAATGATACATTTGTGTAGCCCCATGGTTTATGAAGAAACATCCTAGAAGTCCACTACCCCCCCTACTCCAACCACATTGAAAATGGATAAAATAACCTGCCATGGAATAAAAAGGCCCCACTAGGAGATAGAGACCACTCACTAGTGGTCTCCCCAATATAACAGTTTTTTACCCAGGCATTTGAACTCAGTTCCTATTACCTACTTAATCCAATATCATGATTAAAAATTTTAGTTAGCTATTATCGAAATGATGAACACCGGTCCACCAACCTCTTCTTCTCCAAAGCACATTTTAGTAAATGAACTCATTAGATACCACTACTCAATCGATTTATTCATTGATTACATCTATAATTTCTTTCCCAATGCATTATCAACAAAATTACCATTCTTACGAGTGTATTAAATATAAGTATCAAAATTATAATGGAATTATTCCCAATGTATATATCCCAAATTTAGATCCTTGTGAGTAGAAATATATTTTCTGAACTTATTATTAGAATACATTTTAAGACACTCCCCAAAGATATGATGATGACACATTTTTATGGAATTCATATCAGATCCAATTCATGATCACTTGTATTATAGTACAACTTATTAGGGAGTATGTGGAATAGACCATTATCCACCACCAATTTTCCCAACATCAAGGCACTCCCCAATACCGTACTAGTAGCATCAAAGAAAATATCATAACCATAACCCAATTTCTGGAGAATAAAAATTGTTTCTGAGGCCGACACCATATTTTGATCCTAAAAAGATATATGAAATTTTTTTTTTCATTCCAAATTTAAACCATTACTTGTTAAAGAAGACAAAAAAGATGTGATCACCGAGAAATCCTAAACAATCTATCTTTTATTTCAATCCAAACCTAAGAATCATCATATGTTAAAAAAAATGGGATTCTCCTAAGACATCACTACCTATATCTTTCTAGGATCCATTGATACACCCCTCTTAGATATCACAAGCACAAGAAAGTTTTCCTTTCATATCCAAAACACATATTTGGAAATCATAAGATAAAGATGATGTTCCAAAAAGGTTATAAAAATAATATCCAAATTATCTTTATGCCACTCCTCAGGCATAAATAACATCAAAATATTATCCATAGACACTAAAATAAAATATTCCATGAGTTGATGATTTATTAGGTTCATCCAGGCTATAAACACTATGGGATAGTTATTGTGACTGAATGTCATAAACAAATAATCAAAATGCCCATACCATCTTGTAAACGTTGTGATAGGTATATCATCTTTTAAGGATATCAAATGGTGGTCCCTAAACTGTAGGTCAATCTTTTCACACCATAAATCCCATGTATGTTGGTCAAAAAGGTCATAAATCCAATGAAAATGAAGTTGGTTCTTAATGGGAACCATATTCAACTTTATAGAGATAATACAAATTTGGAATCTCTCATATGCCTTATTAGAAAAACATATAGGTCAACCCCACAGTATCGTGCTAGAATTAATAAAACCAATAGTCTATAGGTACTCAAGAAATACCATAGGTTATATTATCATAATAGGTACCATTTTATAAGATTAATATAATTGGTCATCATATGAGGGAGAATGTCAATAGTAAACTCGACCACTCTTTGGGGAAGTAAAAAATGAAAAATCATCCAAAAAAATCGGTAAATGAACCCAGCACTAATTAATTTTATCCACCCAAATAAGGTTCAACTGCATTAAGAAACATCTATGATAATTGACATGATATTACCCTAGCATAACGAACATAAGGTGAATTAATACCGGATCCAGTGTCTCACTCACCCTGAATGATACAAGTGACCCCATCGGTAGATAAGTACAATACTTGTTGATGATAGTATTCTATCTAGGCCTTAACACTAATCATATTATCAATGATGATAACAATGTTCAATAATTCAAGATCAATCACTAAGAAGTCACATTCATCCTCAAAGTCTTTTATCATCACCCAGCTCGTCATATACTTGAAACCCCATTCAAACCACTTTTTTAAAGGAATGGTAAGATCCAAAAATTATGAAATATGTTCTGAATGAATTCCCAATGTGCCAAAAAATTCATAATATATAAAATAAGTGTATAACATATATTAAAATATATCTCCCTAAAAGATGAAATAAACCATGTACCTCAAATAGTTTTTATCCTAGATTCAGATTCTTCTAGCATATACTCAGTCAAAAAAATGAATCTAGTATATTCCACTTGAACATCCCCCTATGGCCTGCTTCGTTTTTCCAATATATGTGTAATCATTGATATGAACTTCAAAACACTTGGTTAGAGTGGATCCCAATGTACTATCTTGGTAAATTCACTCACAAAATTTATTCATAATGGGATGATAATCCTTAATAATGGGAAGATTGTGTATACTTTATAGATATAGGTCTGGTTTGACCCAACCACCCACACTGATAGTAAAAATCTACTACTATCCAAGAAAATTCCTTGAAATTAGTCCTATAATGAATTAACCACCATGAAACTTTCATTTCTAGATTGAAGATACACCCAATAAAAAAATTGAACTAACTAAATTTCCTCCCAAACCATACATTTGAGTTATTCTTCCATCAACAAAATCTCTTCTCTCAACTACCTACACTAAGGTCAGAAAGACCATGAGAATAAACATTGACATAATATAATCTCTCTATTATGACTAAAACAAATGATTCATTAGGTACTCATTAGTGACATGCTCTGATTATAGATTCATCGACTAAGTATAACAGGTAGAATACTTCATAATGGTATGCTCCCTCAGCCCTATGGTTAGAAAATCACAGGTCATTACCCATTATAACATTATGCATTAACAAATATGAAAATTTGTGTTCTATAAATAATCCATATTGTAGTCCTTGTGAAACAAAGATTACACAATAGAGTCCAATCATCTCTTTCTCAGTTCCTCAAGCACGTTTTTGGATAACCCACCTCTGAGTCTTCATGAGTATTCAAGAAATCAAATATTCTTTAATTCCATAGAATCCACATATCATATTCATGTGGTCATTTTTCACCCGGGAATTTGGTTGTATGCTTTGTAAAAATGGATTCATTATTGACCACCCATATTGGGTTCTCGAAACCCACTTGACCCATATTAATAATGATGTAGATTACTGCTTCATACAAGAAATCTTCCACTGGTAGATTCTCTCGCGTATTCTTTCTCACTACCTCCTCTCTCAGATATGGAAGATATTTTTTTATGAGGAATTTTCTAATTAACATAAGAAAATAACCAATTTTATCAGGAAAAATCTCCAAAATCATTGTACCACTTTGAGAATTCAAATCAATTATTTTAATCAACAATAATTTAAACCAATTACAAATTCAGATAAAAAAATGAAATATCCCAAAGGAATAGTTCAATTTAAAATAACATCACATAAATTTCATTAAAATAACCAAAAAGTACATGTATCAAACCTGTTAAAATTACCTTATCATCTAGGGTATGTCTAGATTAGTAATTGAATTAAACTGACTAGGACTGTTTTCTATACATACTATCATAATTAAAATGGTCCTAACAATAGTTTAACCAAGTCATAGAACCAAAATCAATAATTATTAACACACATCAGGCTCGTACTTCCATCTAATATAAAATTTTAATAGATTATCCCAAGTCTACCACACTATACACACAAGTTGTACTTAAAATGGTGAGGTAAATAATGAAAAAACATGTCTTTTATATGGTGGAAGAATACATAAAACAAGGGTACTATGAAAAACAAAACAATACAACCAGATCCACACAATCCATTCCAAACTAGATAAACCCTAAATTATGAATGAAACAATACTAACCTGTCTCCAAGTGACAAATAGTAACCACCAAACCATCTTGAGCCCTTGGTAATGACCAATCGGGAAGAATATTTGTTATAAGAATCTCTTCCCGTAACATTTATTCAGCCAAAAAACATAAACAATAACACCATGGAAAAAACTATGGGGTTTTTAGAACACTCAGATGGATACCAACAAAGAGTATATACAACATCTAATATCATGAATTAAATTTTAATATCTTTTAATGAAAATTTATTTTTATAAATAATTATTATAAATTTAATTCATTTGAAAATAATTTACATTAGTTTTTAATTAAAACCTCATCATATTCTTAAACATGAAATATGACATGTAGATATGATAAAACATGAATAAATATCCATTCATTAAGAGGTAGAGGTAAAAAAATATCCATGAAATCACTTATCATGTGAAGGTATAGGATACCACCTCATATAAAAACATTTTATCAATAATCTAGGAAAAAAATAATCATTCAATAAATAAACATAAATAAAATGAACCTCATATTGGGCCCTAGAATATGGGATAATTTTTACTAGAAACTCAAGAATCTAAAAAGGAAAAATATTTTAACCAAACAATAATAAGTCCTTCAACTATCAATCAATATCCAAAATGGTTTCCTCCTAGGGGTGCCCAAAGAACTGTTACTTCATGTGTCTCTTTATCAATGACCCCATGGATAAAAATGTTCCAATTATAAGAAATACATTTAAAATCCTTGATCAAAACTTAATAAATAAAATTAAATGGAAAACCAATCATTTTTTGGTATGAAAATACTTTTACAAATCATTGAAATTTATTTTGAAAGCAAAACCATTTTTTGATAACATTTTCCTCTCCATGAAAAATCATTGTCAACACATATAACTTTAAATAAATGGACAAAGGTAACTAAATTTTCATGAATGATAATTAATTCTTTATATTAACTGAATTTTATAAAAGCACTGTCCTTAAATTGTATAAACCTATCATCCTTCAAAAATTGTAATTGGAAACCATGATAACACCCGTCAAATGACAAGGAATTACAAGAATATAGTGAGATACTACACAACTGAATATGGGATATCACTAAACAAAATTATATAGAGAGTAGATATCCAAAACCAGTCATGAGAGCGTATAATGTGTGATCCTAAATATTAAAGATAATTTAATAATGAATCAGTCATGAAATTCCCTAATAACTATGTATCACGAGACATATAAGGTGTGTAATCCCATTAATCTTCATGTAATCTATGCATCATAAGTTCACTAACAAACCTGTCAACTTTTTATTTAAAACCTATTTTAAACCATTAAAGATAGTAAACTTATTACAAGACAAGTAAATATTTCAATATCCATATCATTTCATGGAATGTTTTAGGAAATGGATACTCTGCGGGTAACTCCCTTACATGCATGAAAACCCCCCGTAGCTTGAAAAAAACATAGATTTAATAAGATTAAAAAGAAAATGAAATTTGATGTGTTCTATGAACTTTATATTAACACTAAAATGTCATTGGACCATTTATAAATACTTCTTTAATTCAAAAAAATTACATCATTGAACATCATGTCATTTTCACAAAGAAAGGCCCTCCATCCCCGAGAAGCCTGCAGGTGCTCCATACTATGGATGAAAACACAACATAATCAAATGAGAACATGAAAACCAATAAATTCTAATATAAGTAGGAATTGATGGAAGATACTCGTCAAAAACGATTCAAAAAAAATGTCCATATAGTGATTGTAGAATAGAAACGATCCTCATGAATGCATTTTGAATGAATTCACAAAACTACACAAATAAACATAACCCATGCACAATAGACTAACTAATTGGCCATTCAATGATTTTAGAATAAATTATCCAAAATAAAGATGAATTACTAGGGTCCTCAACCAAATATCACTAAACAATAATCATCAATAAAAAGTAACAGAATGAGAGCGTAGATAGACCTGAGGGGGGAATGATCGATCCAAACAATAATTATTATCGGCTATGGTCTGGTGGTTCTTGGATTTTTGGGGGTTGTATGATTAATGTCATTAAATGGTACCCTATATTTTACTTGAGAACTGAATCCACAATTTTCCATGTCGGGTTAGGGTTCACGGGACTGGCATTCCACTTCTTCAAACAACTTTTCCTCTTTCCTATTGCTAAACATATAGGTCATCCCATTAAGTTTGATTCTGCTACTCAAAATCTCACAAGGCCATCGGTTGCGTCTGTGTGTGTTGAGGTTGACCTTAAAAGAAACTACCTTTAATTATTTGGATCCAGAATAGTGATGTGGGTTTTTTTCAAGAAGTGTTTTTTGAAAACATACCTATCTATATATCTAATTTCCTACATCTTGGACACTCCCTTGGATATTGTGGCCTTGGGAAGGACTCTTTGAATAATCATTATGTTGGAAAACCTCCGACGAGTAAAAGGAGATCAGTTTGGGATGAGAAGGAGAGAAGTCCTCTTGTTGAGAAAGCTTGACCCTCGAATTCTAAGGCCCCATTTTTGTCTCCATCGGCCCCGGATTCTTCTCTAGTGTAGCCTCGATGTGCACAAGGCGATGTTTTTTCTATGTTTGTAGATGTGGTCCTTAATTCTGAACCTATTAAAGACAATTTAGGAGTTGTTCCACCTTCCCATGAGGCTTCCCAAGAGACTCACTCTATTTATGGTGATTCTAATAATGCTGATAATGAGCATGCTCTTCCAATTTAGGATGCTTATTTGCATTCGAGTGCCAAAAAAGGTAAGAAACCTCTTACTGATCCTGATGGTTTCATCACTTTGTATCCCAAGAATACTCTAAAGTGCATTGATTACTCTAAACTGGAGAGAACCATTATCACTAGATCTTTAGGGATTATAATGAAGGAAATCAGCATTTCTCCACATCCAGTGCCCAATGAAAATCCAGAAGAGGGGGACTCCTCATCAGGAAAAGAAGAACCCTACCATTGTATTTAGGAACCAGAGGATAGAATTAAGCTTATAAATTGCACTTGTGTAACTAAGGAAGGATAAAAGGAGGACATTTACCCTTGTATTGAGGAATAAGAAAGGGTTTCTTTTGGAAAATCATTTAATAAGAAAATTTATGTTGATGATTATCTCAGTATTAGGGAGAGAATGTTTGATAGAGTGGAATTTGATCTCGATAAAGACCCTGAGTTTAATTACCTTCAACTTCAGTGGGAATAAATATCTCGTAGGACTGCCTCAGATGCTTTTTCCACGGTTTTACAGCTCTAGGAGGGTGTGTGGGCCCTCTGTTGCACGATATAAATCTCAAGATGATGAAAATGTTATTGAATGGATATTTGGTATCCATACCAAGGAAAGCAGCGTACCAAGGCAAAAATATACCTTGTCAGAGATGGTGTTTGATGATCTATTTAATGACGGAGTACTGGAGTTGATGCACAGTAATTCTTTTGGCCCCTTGACGGACACAGGTAGGGGTTCATCCTCAATAAATTCAATTGATGACTTTTTTTATGTTTGGAGCTAGAATGTCTTCTAGAGTATTTCAGGAAATTGAAGGAGAAAATGAGGATAGGTGTGGATCCAGATGGAAACTTAATCAAGAGACCATTGAACGAATAATTTATGACAACCCCTAACACCACCAGGAGTTCAGTTCTGCCCTCATTAGATGAACTGGATGAGTTTTCTATTGGAAAGGGAAACAAAATAGCACATGAAGCATAGAATCTACATAAAAACCGAGATGACCTTGAGTCATATTTTAGCATGGATGAACAACCAAGCAGAGCACTGAGGGCATGGACCAGTGCTATGAAAATGGAGGCAGCAAGACTACTGTGTTTCTCTTGCATACTGTCACCATGTGTCCATAACACAAGTTTGTGAATTTCCGACCTTTTCATGTGTACTTGTGGGTTGTTCCTTTTTTCATTTCATGCCTTATAGGATGATGATTGTGTCACTCGGAAAGTAAAGGAGTTTTTTTGACCAGATGACATGTATTCACTGTTTTCTTTTTTGAGTCCTCTGCATTAGAGTAACTGAAGTTAGGTTTTTTTTCCAAGTCATAGGTTGTTACCTTGTGTGAGAACAGATGCAAAACTGGGAGGAGGCTTTCGGGAAAGTGTATTTTCTTCAGAAGAAGGTTTCTTTTGGTCATGCCAACTCTTATGTCACTGAATGGATTATTGAGGTGCTTCTTGCCATTTTCTTTCCTCTGTTCACTTTTATCTTGCTAGTACAATATCATTGTTCCACGTGTAATCACCTGACTTTTATTTTTATCTTACTAAATTTTGGGGATCATGGGTTCTACTCATGATCCGAGCCTTTCTGAGTATAGAGTGTTCTAAAAATCTAAGTTGTTTTCCTGCACCCTATCATCAAAAGAATTCACTGTGAAGTCTCCCAGGGAATGGATGATATGATTCTCTTCAGTAAACACAAATTGGACACCACATGGATGATTATTTCCCTTGTTACCTTCTTAAATTGAAAAAAACATGGGACAACCATGGATTTCACCAGGGTGGTGGTACATAATTTTATAAAAATGTACCATTAAACTCATTTTTAAAAATCTAAAACATATAAAACATTTTTTCACCTAATTCAACTATCATATGGTTAAAAACAGAAAATAATAAAAATATGATATTTCATTTACACAACCCCAAAAAATTGATTTTTATTGTTCTCCTCCTTTAAGTAATTCTCATCCATGAGAAGTATCCTTAGAATCAATCTAGAATAACATGGACCATTTTATCCAAATTTTAGTATCCCACTACTAAGTCTCCTCTTTAATTAATGTGTACCTATATATGATCCGAACAAGTGGCACCATCATAACCCATAAAAAATTAATTTTCTATTCCACTATCAAAACTTTTCACTCAGTGAAATATGTATCTAGTTCAACCTCATTATTCTTATAATAAATAACATTTGTAGGTTTGGGTGTGTACATCAAAGGATCGGAAATTTCGAACACATTTTTCAATCATATGTAATGTTTAGGAAGTGAAAAATTAAAATCGATTCTCCATAAAATCTCTATGGTTTTGAAACTCCGAATAAATCTTGGATCCATCATTCCATGTTTTTGATGACATTGATTCGCTAATACAGGAGTTACCCAATGGAAAACCATGTCACCCATAGAATACTTAAGTGATATTCTCCAATGTATGTAATGTGGTATATGTATATTATTTATTAGTAACCAACATATTCTAGACCAAAAACACTATCTTTCATGTCTTGTACACTATGTGAGCTCCAACAATAGCAACCTAACTCATCACATGTTATAAAAATAGTGATTGAAAAGGTTGACCATAGTGATTATCATAGAGTTTCATATAGATTTATTTCTTATAAATATTATTATATAAAAACTACAACATTTTTGTTTGAATATCCCATGACCCAACATGTTTTATGTTGTACGATCAATGCATATCCTCAAGCGTCTAGCTCATACCTCTACATAATATTTAAGTAATATTTCATTCTCAAACTCAGTTCAGTCCCATAATCCTTCTATAAGTTCAACTAAAACCATAATTAAAAATATGTGTCTCTATATAATACATCTTTAAATTGTTATCAATGATGAAATTCAATATAAAACATATTTAGATCAATCACATCTCATTAAAAAAATGAGTCTCTTAGGTCAAAAATAATTTTTCCAGTATAGTTTATAGATCCATTATCACACATATAACCTCGCCGTTTTTTTATTTCCTTGGTAAAACTATCATAAAATACATCCAGACATGCTCCCATTTACTTTATGGAAGGTATGGAAATTTGGAAAAAATAATCATATACCTTATTATACAAGGACACAAAACTACTATCTGGTGAAATTTCTCACTATCATCCACTTGGGTGGCACAATCCTCTATGTATCCTGGAAGAATCTCATAATCCCTTTACATATTGATGTATGAAATTATCCTTCCCATTTATTGTATTTAAATCATCATCATCTCTACCCCGACTTGGTATTAGTTAATCTCCCGCCAATAGTTCCCAAAATATATAACACTCATATTCTCACTCTAGGATGGCCTATACCTATTCCACTAGTGTTGATATATTTACCGAAGGTGTTTATGTCCCTAGAAAAATCTCCTCAATCGCATCCCCCAAAATATTATCCAGAAAACACAGTAGGAAATATTCTTCCTCTAACACCTCTCACTAAATTTCTAATAATCTTGTTTCATCCGACTAAGAGAATCTACAACAAAATTACCCATTACATTTTCATATTCCTCATATATGAAAAATAAATACATATTCTCCACCTAGTTCCTCTACATAAAATTTATATCTCACTATGTGATCATACAGTTTAGGCTCTTGTGGTTATTATGGATAATAAATCTCTATCGAAATAGATTGTTTCATAAAAAATTCATAGAATGGAAGAAAACTACCCACCTAATATCATTTGTATGATAATTCTATTCATGAGGTTGTTTATGGTGAGACCCATAAGTTATTAATATAACTTCTTTCATAAAAAATCTCATATAAAATTTCATGTGGAATTAAAAAATTCGATGTATCTCAACATATGTTCTATAATTAGAAGCATGGTATATGTATTAAACCTCCACATAAACTCAAAAAAGTTTCCCTCACACTTATATAACCACTAATATATTACCCCTTTCTTGTAAAATGATATCATGGATTCTTCCAAAAATATAAAACATCGGATGAAACACTAGTATCTCTATTTTAATCCATTAAAATGCCTAATCTAAAAAACAATATGAAGGTGAGTCCTAGATATAATATACTCAACCATCTCTAAGTATATAGTGATTCCATCCTTTTCCATTAGATTTACATGGAAAGAAATATATTAAATCTTAAATTATAACTTCATCAACAATGTTTAATGAATATGTGTTTGAATTATCCTCAGGACTACCTATAGATTCATATCATGTGGTTTTGAAGAACATGGATAGATATTGATGTCATCAATAAACACTATGATTAATGAGTCTATTTATAGGTGAATGATCATGTTCATGATATATATATATATATAGACGTAGCATTTTTCAAACCAAACATAATTACTATAATTTCATAGATCCCATACCTGCTCCAAAATTCCAACTCTAGTATGTCATCCTCCATAAACTATTGATGACGATATTTTCCAAATTTTTTGATCAAGGAAAATATTAAATCCCCACACATCTTATTGAACAAATCATGGTTATTTTTTAATGTGTTCCTATTCATTTTACATTACCTAGTTCAAATTTCTATAATCCCAAAAGAGATGAGGAGTGCCATATTCCTTTTTGGTGACAATACTAGACCACAACAAAGTGGTGTCTTCTATCCCAAAAATCCCTCCATTTACAATTTAAATAGTTGAGAATTAAGTTCCATCACATTTTTTGTTCCAGTTTATATGGAGATATCAGTATAGGATACACCACTATAATGAGTTATATATCGGACTCAATCACTATAACATGATCTAGTAATTAATACTCATCTAGAAATACTTCATGTTAAAGATTCCCAACTAATGGGAATGATGTGGGGGATCTGATAGATCCTTTTGAAACTATTACTCATGTATCAACTTCCACATCATCATCAAATGTAGGAATTTTCTTATTTATAAAAAAATCATAAACATTCAAGGAGGATTAATAAAATTCACACCAAGGAAATCATCTCTAACATTAACAACACATGTGGGTGGAGAAAATACAAAGAAATAACATAAATTAATATTTATATTTTGAGTATTCCTAGAAGAAATATTGTCTACAACATTGTTACCTTATCTCCATGTGTGAATCACCAACACTTTTCCCTCAAAAAAAGGTTAATTCACCAGTTTATATTGATGATTATTTATGAGATAGATTCATTATTTTGGAGGGAATTGTAGATGATATTGGATTCTTTCTACACAACCTCCATGTACAAATCACAATTGGAAACTATTGGCACATTTAAATACTGTCTAATTTAGTCCATTGGGGTGTATTTATAGAAATAATATCTAAGGATAATTCATTTGGTATGTTTACAGTAGCTAAAACTTGTGGATAGATAATGAAATGGGAACCACTAGTATCTAAAATAGTGGTAGATTACATTGAGATGATTCTGACCATACCTAAATTCATAGATGATTTATCTCTCCAATCATCTAAAACATAATCCACTATAAAAACAAATTCCTTCTTCATATCCAAAACATCCCCCTTGATTTAGCAATGTCTAGGACGTATAAATCCTCTTCATAGGTCATCCGAACATATCATTGTAAAACATCACTAAACTCTTCTGCGAATCACTCTAGTAAAAATGACAAAGATGAACCACCATGCCACATTGGTTAAACTCCACTGGTGGCTTTTTATATGTATTTCTATGATACTCTATTTTCCCACTATAAATGTACCTTATGGAATAACCTCACGTAAAGGCCATGGGGAATTCTTTGTTGGACCAATATGCCTACTCCCTAATATTCATATTCATCCCTCCACTTACTACCATTGGTTGAGGCTCCAATAATAGCGATAGAAATATTTTTGACAGGTTTTATATGTACGGAAGGAAATACTTCTACCTTGTCCTCCTATATACCCTTCTCAATGGTCAAGGTGTTGGAAAACATCTCTAGATATGACTTTAGGTCAAATAACCTTATGAAAAATTTAG
The DNA here is from genome assembly GCA_963277665.1 of Viscum album. Classification (NCBI taxonomy): domain Eukaryota; kingdom Viridiplantae; phylum Streptophyta; class Magnoliopsida; order Santalales; family Viscaceae; genus Viscum; species Viscum album. The sequence goes on from OY728134.1 coordinate 428,467,624, forward strand.
TCTCATTATTGGGACCTATCTAGAACTTCAAACACATAAGGGCCCTGTTTCTAGCTAAAAGAGGTTTTTTGTATAGTATATTCATGAATTGATAAGGATAAGAAGATATATACATTGATCTATGGTGTAGATATATGAAATCTTGATCCTAGTTATCTTAATCACATTGGAAAAATGATTCTCATGGATCAAATTTTTTATTTTAGAAAATGTAATCTACTATAAAATTCCATCATAACTCATGGTATTACACCCTAATGAGGTAGATCATTGAAACTTATTTTTCTCCTTCATAACTCACACATCGAAAGGAGTCCGAAGTAGATCAAAATTTCTAAAAATGATGTCTATCCAATATTAAACATCCTATGAGCCTCTAATTTTCTAAAAGGATGGGGGATACTAGATCTAGCTATTCATAAGATTAGTTTTCATATACTTATGAATGTTTCTACATTGAATATTCACAATCTAAAAAATTCCTGGATAAACTAGATTAAAAACATGAATCACTAGAACCTTTATCAGATTATATTGGATTACATCCTCTAAAAACAATGGTATTGGGATATTCAAATCCTTCCTAATGAAAGAATCCATGGATTCCATTATTAGATATAATATACAGAATCTCAGTGGAGTAAATTCAATAAATCAAAAATAATATTTATGAAATCAGATAATGGTATATCCCTATTAATTATAACCCAATATCGATCCTAGTCTTCTATACATACATGAAAATCACGATCATATATATATATATATATATATATCTGTAACATAACAATATTCAGTATTCCAATTGATTAATTTCATGATACATATACTACTCTATAGAAAAATATAAGTATATCCTGAATTGATTGTTCAAATAAAGGCATTTAATTAATGAACAACAATTCAACACCCATCATTTATAAATATATGATATGGGATACTACTTATATATTTTGGATGCAAGAACATATTGAAGTATCTGAATGGTTAGGGTATATACCTTTTATTAAAATTGAAAAATAATACAATAGAAAGGATATGTATGGGGTAATATAAGCATTCATTCCCTCATGACAAGAGAAACCAAAAAAATATCAAATATAAAAATCATCATAATTTTAATAATTACCATACCATTCATAGTCAGATAAGGGTCCATGAAACTTTGTGACCATAGTTGGCTTCAGATAGGAATAATCATTCCTATGTCTCAATCTCCTGGGAGGAACAGATTGAAAACCATTGTCAGGCACTACAACATTTTTTCCTTTGGTCAAACCTTGAATATTTGATGGTTTTTGGGGGTATTCATCCTCTATATCATCCCTCTTTCCATGGATTCCCTGGTTTTCCCTTAATTTATTATTTTCTTATTGAATCTTTGATCGATTTATATACTGATGATAATCTACATATTGATGAGAATCATCCTAATTAAGAACATCCACCTAAGGGGTTAAAGGGTTAGAGGTCATCAGCTGCATGTGCCCTTGCCTCAAAAGAGACTGAGTAATCCTCTAAAACACATTGTGGTGTTATCCCATTGTAACACCCAAGATTTTTATGAGAATTATTTTTTTACATCATCAAAGGTATCTTTAACTACACACAACACTAGATTGGCTTTATTTACATGCAATCTTGACCATCCTCGATAGCTTGCATTGTACGAGTTTCACTAAACAACGTTATGCTATTAAAATATTATTAAAACTAGACGTTATGAATAGTAATTCCTAGTTTTTGAAATTTTATAATTTTTATTTTTCAAAATTTACTTCATTTTTTGATTCGAAATATCAAAATTATCCTAGGGTAAAATTTTGGTACTTTTATGAAAACATTCAATTTTTGATGAATAGTGAAAACACTGGATTACTATTTAAAAACCAAATTTTTATTTAAATAATTATTTATTTTATTTAAATTTATTTTATGTGAAAATTGATACATAATACATATATAAGTTGAAAGTAATTAATTGGAGTAAATTTATAATAATTTTAGATATATAAAAAATTTATTGAACTTTTCACCGTCTTTTACCCACCTCCTAGGAGAATTTGAAAATTTATAAGAAACTTAATTTTACCACTTATGTGAGTGGAATTTCAAAAATCCGAGGGACACGGTTAATATCAAGGTGTAAAATGTGGTTAACTGAGATGAAAATAATTTTTGCTGAATAGTAACTTTTTACTTTTATTTACCACGGTTAAATGCAAATAGAGTAATTAAGGGTAAAAATGATATTATTATTACCCAAAAACATGTCCTAATTCTATTATATAAATTTAATTCGACCAAAAACAACCTTAGGAATAAAACATTTAGGTCCACTTGGATTAGATTAGGACATTTATTAATAATTTATTTAAAGAAAGGTTAAAATAGTTAAAATCAAAGTTCAATAACTAAATCATTTTTAATATATGGTTATACATAAGATAAATTCTACTATAAGTTTTCATTAGAAAGATAAAAATATTTCCTACATAATGTTATTTTATTTATAATTTTTAAACATTAAATAATTTAATTTATTTATGACACAATGATGATGCAGTAATTATCTTATTAATGAAATATTAACAAAATTGATGTTATAAATACCCAAATAAATGTAATTTAATACTTTTTGTGAATTTCACTACTTTTATAGGTTAATATGACATATTATTATTTATTTAATTAAGTTTTTTCTAACTAATAATGCTGTTATGATTTTCAAAAAAAATCAATTACCAAAGAGTGTCAAAATTGACATAAAATTGTTTTTAAAACAAATATTATATTATTAATTGTTATTTTAATCATAAAAATATAATTTAGGACAAATGACTTAGATAAGGTTATATATATTAATAAAGAACAACTTGGGTCTCTTTTCTTTTTATAGTATGTTTATTAACCTTATAGTGTAAGAAAACAAGAAGAAACGATAAAAGTGAAGTTATTTAACTTAAAGTTAAATCTAAATGATAAGGTTAAAATAGAAACCTAAACTTGTCTAAATTCTATTGGATGAGGGGAATTCGACCCATCCCCACCTTAGCTTAGAAATAAATCAATTTGGAGCTATTAAAAACCGAATATGACTTTATAATAAAATAACATTTATAGTTTTTCTAACGGTTCCCCTCTCCTCCCTTATAAAAGGGCACCTCCTCCCTCTCTTCCTCACGCCACATTGAGACTTCTTGCTCTGCCAAACCCTACCAATTTCTCTTCTCCACTTCCCTAGAAACATCCTATAGGTCCTGGTCTTCTTCAAAGACCATCATTAGTTCCCTAAGAGGACGTTAAGAAGAGGCGCTTCGAAGAAGAGGTAATGTCTGTTACCGATTCTTTTAACTTTATTTCTTCTTATACTTCTTCTTCTTAGTTGTTTCATTATGAAGTAATTAAATCAATATCACTCATATACTTATATGTTATTATAAATATGAAACAACCATATTTCACCTTATATCCATCCTATGGAAAATGAAATCATCGCGCGTGCGTACATACGGAATACCGTCTCCACGCCGTGGTGTAATCTGTTTTCCACCACCACCTTACTTGGATTGGTATAATGGTTTAAATAATAACTATATATGATTATTGTAAAGTGATATTGATTCTTGTATAGTATACATACACTTCAATACAATTCCACGATCATGGGAACTATATCATCGCTCGTGCGTACGTACGACCTACCATCTCCACGATGTGATGCAACTCATTCTACATGATCTTCATTGCATAATGATTATATAAATCAATTGAATGAATAAAAATGATATATATTACACTAATACCATTATTAAAATGAGTTATCTATAACCTAAAAAGAAGAATATGAATTTATTCAACAAAAAACGCATAAGAACAAAAAAGCAATAAACACCCGAATAACAAGTAGCAATGAAATATTACTAATAAGAAGCTAATAATATGAACTTGTATGATATAATAACAATTAGTAAGATTCAGGAATAAGTCAATAACATTATTTAAATAATTATACATAAGGTTAGGACATGTATGAAGCAAATCAGACCTATGGTAAGGTAAAATCTCACAATCTCATTTTTTATCCGAGATTGTTTATACTTCAGAATTTACTGGGGAATATTTATCTTCCACATACATTTTTCCTCAATATGTAATATTATTTCCATCCTCCTACAATTTTTTAAATCCAATTTTACCCTTTGGTATGTTTTTATTAAAATATATGAACGGATTCTTTTGTCGTTTTTAGTTCGAGGACCTTTTTTGACTTTTCCGACCAAAGTACGAGAAGAATGTTTTTCTTTAACATATACGGAATGAATATATTTTTAGAACATTATTTCCATGAAGCTTCCTTTACAAGTTTTTATGTTTATTTTTAATCAACTTCTTTTAGTTTAAAATTTTATGACATGTTAAGAAAGGAAAAATGTTTTTGAAGTAGAAAGGATATTTTCCTCAAGAATGGAGTTCAAATGTTTTATCAAAATTATTTTCCATCTAAGATAATATAGGGTTCTGTTTATATCCCTATTTTTACATTGATTTGATTATGTTATGATGGAATTAATTTTATGATGTCCTTTTATCTTATATGGATTATGTTTTGATGGCATGATGTTTAAGAATCCCATTTTTATTACATGGGTTATGCTATGATGTATGATTTTTGATTTTTTGGAAAACATAAGAATGGTTTCATTATGAGATGGGTGGGACCAATATCTCCCTCCAATGCACTGGGTAAAGATTTATATCTCATGAGATAGACATGGCTGGAACGGCAGGTTAATCTGGTTCAATGAAACAGGACTGAAAAAAAGAGTGAACACGGTTCAGAAATGGACTTTGTCTATTAAGATAGTCTTGGAAATGAGTCTTGACTACTAAGAAATGATTCTCTATGATTATGTGTGTATTCCAAAAAGTATCATGTTTTATGATATGATTATTGGGATTACATTTCACTACTATGATTTATCTCATGTTATGAAATTATGATCTCTTCTGCAGGTTAAGATTTCCAAAATGATATGTTCTTAGGAAAATGTTGTGATTGATATATCTTTTGATTACCCTTACTGAGCATTTGATCTCACCCTTTCATATGTTTTCTTTTCCCTAGGTCAGGAAGAAGGATATTAAGTAATATATTCCAAAAGGGTCTCTAGATATGATAAAATAAAAGGGAGACAGTATAGATGATTTATGAACCAGTTGTTTATGTTTCCCAGTTTCTAAAGACATTATACCTATATGGTCCTTTCCTGGATTTGTTATATATTGTAATAAGTGTGCTTAAATTCTGATGTAATAACAATGTATTTAATGTATGGGTCTTTATAGTTGTTATGAGAGGAAGGTATAGTCAACCTTTGAAAACTAGGATGTGAAAGCCTTATTAAGAACCCTAAGGATAAGTCTAGGCCTAGAACAAAATCTTAGTGTTTTAGAAATGGACATGAATAACCTATGATAAGACCTTAAGTGTGAAATTTGTTTTTTATTATGTGGTTTTCCTATTTTAATTATTATTGCTCACACTATTCTTCTTGGTTTTAGTCAATGGCTAGAACCCGAAGGAACCTTGTTACTGCAGATTGTGACGGGCAATGCAATGATTGTCCCCCTGAACAACCAAACATTATGGGAGATGGAATGCAAAATCTTGTAGTCATGCTCACAGAACTTTATCAGGATATGAATCATGCAGGACTTCCAAACGAGAAAAGGAAGGAGCAACATTCTGTTGAATCCTTTATGAGGCAGTTTCCACCCTCATTCAGCGGGTCTATTGATCCATTAGTTGTTGAACAGTAGGTCAGTACCACTGAAAAGATATTCTCAATTTTTCAATGTTCTGAACATGACAAATTCATCTTAGTAGTGTATCGTTTGGAAGGTGATGCTTATCAATGGTGGAATCTAATCAAGAATATGAGTCAAAAAGATGAAATTGAGTCCATGGAATGGGGTGAGTTCAAGAACATGTTTTTAGTAAGTACTTCCCTCATATTCTTCGAACAAATATGGAGAAGGAGTTTCTTGAACTAAAGAAAAAGGATGATGAATCTGTTGGTACCTACGAAGAAAATTTTACAAGACTTCCAAGGTATGCTTCTGGTATTATTATTCAACCTGAGATTAAGATCGATCAATTATTTAGTGACTTAAAACCATGTCTTCGAAGGGAGTTAGCCATAAAATACTTCAATAGCTACTAGGAAATCATTCGATGTGCTCTCAAGGTTGAGATGGAGATTGTAGTAACCCATCAATCATATGGGTTTGATAATAAGAGGAAAATGGAATTCAAAGGAAAATATAAAGAGAGCACTGAAAATAAGATGAGTTTCCCCTTATGCTCAAATTGTGGAAAGAAATATGGAGGGAGTTGTCTTAAAGGGACAAGTAAATGATTAAAATGTGGAAAAGAAGGTCATCAGTCATTTGAATGCCGCAATGAAGGGAAGAAGATGTCTAGTGATGTGAACAAGGAAAAGGCTGCACAGAGTGCACCTCCTACACATTAATGTTACAAGTGCAAGGAAATGGGGCATTATTCTAATCAATGCCCAAAACCAAGGGTTTTTTATGATGATCAATGTCAACAAAATTTTAAGTCCAAAGACAAAGGAAATTCACATGCAATTTCTATCAGCGATGTGGAGTATGATAACGAAGTGGTGAAAGGTACATTTTCCATCCACTCTAAAGTAAAAAATGTTTTATTTGATTCTGCATCCACCCACTCTTTTATTTCTGAAGAATTTTCTAAGGTTATCGTCGTATTACCTCAACAATTAGATGGTGAGTTACCTCTGACAACCCCTAATGGAACAACAGTCACAACAAAAGTTTATAATTCTTCTCCTATTGATGTTTGTGGGAAATTTCTTCCTACAAATCTTGTGATCCTTCCCATAGTGGAATTTAATGTGATTCATGGCATGGATTGGATTTCTTTATATGGATCTCATATCAATTTCCAAAGAAGGGAAGTCACATTTCATATTCTAGATCAATCTATGATCATCTATCGATGTAAGGATGAACATAACCTTCCAGTGGAAATTTCATCCATCTTATGGGTCTTGATTCCACTAAATGAAGGTTATTTATCTCAAATGGTTGGAGAGAAACTCACGATTAAGAATATGACCATTGTACAGGAGTTTGATGATGTCTTTCCGGAGGAATTTCCTGGTCTTCCACCAAATAGTGAAGTTGAGTTTTCAATAGAACTCGTACCGGGTGCTTTTCCTATTTCAAAGACACCTTATAGAATGGCCCCAATTGAGTTACAAGAATTGAAGAAGAAACTCCAAGAGAATATTGATAAAGGATTCATACGCCCTAGTCCGTCACCTTGGGGAGCACCTGTTCTGTTTGTTAAGATGAAAGATAGATCAATGAGACTCTATATTGATTGTCGAGAACTTAACAAAATCACTATCAAGAACAAATATCCTCTCCCACACATTGATGACTAATTTCACCAACTATGCGGAGCTCAATACTTTTCCAAGATTGATCTTCCTTCAGTGTATCATCAATTAAGGGTAAAAAGGGAGGATATACCAAAGACGGCTTTCTGTACAAGGTATGGACACTATGAATTTATAGTGATTCCATTTGGTCTTACTAATTCCCCTACTATCTTCATGGATCTGATGAATAGAGTCTTTAGAGACTATCTTGATCAGTTTTTGGTAGTCTTTATAGATGATATTCTTGTCTATTTAAAAATCAAGGAAGAACATGAAGATCACTTGATAATTGTATTGAAAACCCTGAGTAAGGAGAATCTTTATGCCAAATTTACCAAGTGTGAATTTTGGCTTCAAAAAGTTACATTTTTGGGTCACATAATCACAAAAGAGTGGATATCTGTGGACCCATCAAAAACAGAGGTTATCAAAAGATGGTTGAGACCAACAATAGTAATTGAGGTCCGAAGTTACGTTTTGTGAAATATTTCTCACGATTATCTAATCCACTCACTTGGTTGACTCGAAAAAGAGTTCAATTCGTTTGGATGGAGGAATGTGAAGAGAATTTGAAGGAGTTGAAAAGAAGGTTATCCAGTGCACCTGTGTTCACACTACCTTGTAGTGGAGAAAGGTTTTTGATCTACAGTGATGCATCCAAGAAGGGATTTGGGTGTGTTCTCATGCAAAATGATATGGTGATATCTTATGCCTCACGACAGTTGAAAATCCATGAGAAAAATTACCCAACTCATGATTTGGAGTTAGCTGCGGTAATCTTTGCTTTAAAGATTTGGAGTCATTATCTTTATGGAGAAAGGTGTGATATTTATACTGATCATAAAAGTTTAAAGTATATTTTCACACAAAAGGAGATAAATATGATTCAAAGAAGATGGTTGGAGGTGATTAAGGATTACGATTGCTCAATCCATTATCACCCTGGGAAAGAAAACAAGGTGGCAGAAGCATTAAGTCGACAAGACCATGCTAGCTTATCCATGATTAGGATCACAAAAGATCCAATATTTATGGATTTACAAAGGATGGATCTTGGAATTATAATGGAAGGGGAAAAATCTTATCTTTATCAAATGAATGTTCAACCATCTATACATGTGAAGATTAAAGAGGCACAGAAAGAAGGTGTATAGTTACAAAAGAAGGTGAGAAATGTTCCTAAATTTCACTTTGATTGTGATGGGATAATATGTTCAAGAATTGGGTTTCTATTCCTCCCATCCCAGAATTAAAGAAGGAGCTACTGGATGAGGCTCATAGTTCTTCATTCTATATTCATTCTGGAAGCACGAAGATGTATAGGGACCTGAAAGAGTACTTCTTGTGGGATGGCATGAAAAGATATGTTGCTGAATATGTCTCTCGATGATTGGTTTGTCAGCAAGTTAAAGTTGAGAGACAGAAGTCTAAGGGGATGTTACAACCATTATCCTTACCTGAATGAAAATGGGAAAACATCACTATGGACTTTGTCACTGGACTTCCTAAAACATCAAAAGGCAATAATGCTATCTGGGTCATAGTTGATCGTCTTATAAAGTCTGCACACTTCATTTCTATTAGAGAGGATTTCTCTCTAGATCAGCTTTCCAGGATATATGTAAAAGAAGTTGTAAGATTGCATGGAGTACCACATACCATTATATCTGATCGGGATCCGAGGTTTACCTCAACGTTCTTGCGAAGTATTCAGCATACTCTGGATACAGAGTTGAGTTTCAGCACTGCTTATCATCCTCAGACAGATGGGCAATCTGAGAGGACAATTCAAACTATTGATGATATGTTAAGAGCTTCCTTTGTGGATTTCAAAGGTGGTTGGGATCAACACCTACCTTTGGTGGAATTTTCTTATAATAATAGCTTTCACTCCAGTATTCATATTTCTCCTTATGAATCCCTTAATGGAATGAAATGTAGAACAGCAACTTGCTGGGATGAAGTTGGGGAAAGAATGCTATTAGGACCTGATTTTTTGATGAGATGGCAGAAAATGTCTGATCTATTCAACAACACATAAGAGCAGCTCGGAGTCAAAAAAAAATTTATGCCGGTAATAGAAGAAAATAACTAGAGTTTGAAGTGGGAGAAAAGGTGTTCTTATGAATATCTCCTTGGAAGAGAGTAATGAGATATGGAAAGAAGGGAAAGCTGAGCCCTAGGTATATTGGTCCTTTCAAAATACTGGATCGTGTTGGGAAGGTAGCTTACTGATTGGCACTTCCACCAAATCTCTCTCAAGTTCACGATGTGTTCCATGTATCTCTATTGAGAAAGTACATACCCGATCCTTCACATGTACTCAGCTCAGAAGTTGTACCACTGGAGCAAGATCTTTCTTATGAAGGACAGCCGATAGAGATTCTGGATCATAGCAAAAAAGTCCTACGAAACAAGACCACTCGCTTGGTGAATGTTTTATGGAGCAACCACCAATTATAAGAAGCTATATGAGAGCTTGAGGATATGATGAGGGAGAGATATCCTCATCTATTTGATACAAAGTGACGAATTTTGGGGGTGAAATTAATTTTAAGGTGGGTAGAATGTAGCACCCAAGATTTTTATGAGAAATATTTTGTTTTTACATCATCAAAAGAATATTTCACTACACACAACACTAGCTTGGCTTTCTTTACATGCAATCCTGACCTTCCTTGATAGCTTGCGTTGTACGAGTTTCACTAAACAATGATATGCTTTTAAAATATTATTAAAACATGTTGTTATGAATAGTAATAACCACTTTTTGAAATTTTATAATTTTTATTTTAAAAAATTAACTTCTTTTTTGGATTCATAATATCTAAATTATCTAGGGTGATATTTTGGTATTTTTCTGAAAACATTCAATTTTTTGATGAATAGTGAAAACACTGGATTACTATTTAAAAACCGACTTTTTATTTAAATAATTATTTATTTTATTTAAATTTTTATTATGTGAAAATTGATACATAATACCTATATATGTTCAATTTAATTCATTGGAGTTATTTTATAATAATTTTAGATTTATAAAAATTTTATTGAACTTTTCACCGTCTTTTACCCACCTCCTAGGAGAATTTGAAAAATTAAAAAAAAAGATAATTTTACCGCTTCTATGAGTGGAATTTCGAATTTCCTAGAGACACAGTTAATATCAAGGAGTAAAATGTGGTTCAATGAGATCAAAATAATTTTTGGTGAACAGTAACTTTTTACATTCATTTACCACAGTTAAAAGTAAATAGGGTAATTTAGGATAAAAATGATATTATTATTACCCTAACACTTGTCCTAATTCAATTGTATTAGTTTAATTCAACCAAAAACAACCTTAGGAATAAAATATGACCATTTAGGTCCACTTGGATTAGATTAGGACATTTATTATTAATTTATTTAAAGAAGGGTTAAAATAGTTAAAATCAATGTTTAATAACTAAATCATTTTTAATATAGGGTTATACATAAGATAAATTATACTATAAGTATTCATTAGAAAGATAAAAATATTTACTACATATTGGTATTTTATTTATAATTTTTAGACATTAAATATTGTAATTTATTTATGACACATTGATGATGCAGTAATTATCTTATTAATGAAATATTAACTATATTGATGTTATATATAGACAAATAAATGTAATTTGAGAATTTTTATGAATTGAAATAAGTTTATAGGTTAATATGACATATTAGTATTTATTTAATTAAATTTTATTGAACTAATCATGCTTTTATGATTTTCAAACAAATCAATTACCAAATAGTGTCAAAATTGTCATAAAATAGTTTTGAAAACAAATATTATATTATTAATTGATATATTATTCCTAAAAATATAAGGTGTGTTAAAATGACTTATATAAGGTTATATATATTAATAATGAACAACTTGGGGTTCTTTTGGATTTTTATCGTTTGTTTATTAACATTATATTGTAATAAAACAAGAAGACACGATAAAAGTGAAATTATTTAACTTTATGTTAAATCTAAATGGTAAGGTTAAAATAGAAACCTAAACTTGTCTAAATTCTATTTTGTGTGAGTATTTAGACCCATCCCCACCTTATCTTATAAATAAATCAACTTTGAGCTATAAAAAACCGAATATGACTTTATAATAAAATAATATTTTTAGTTTTTCCAAAGGTGCCCCTCTCCTCCCTTATAAAAGGGCACCTCCTCCCTCTCTTCCTCACACCACATTGAGCCTTCAAGCTCAGAAAAAACCTGAAAAGTTCTCTTATCCACATCCCTAGAAACATCTTAAAGGTCCTGGTCTTCTTAAAATACCATCTTTAGTGCCCTAATAGGAGGTTAAGAAGAGGCGCTTCAAAGTAAAGGTAATGTTCGTTACCAATTCTTTCAACTTTATTTCTTCTTCTACTTCTTCTTAATTAGTTGTTTCATTATGAAGTAATAACATAAGTATCACTCATATACTGATATGTTATTATAAATATGAAACAACCATATTTCACCTTCTATCCATCCTACGGAAAATGAAATCACCGCGCGTGCGTACATACGGAATACCGTCTCCACGCCATGGTGTAATCTGTTTTCCACCACCACTTTACTTGGATGGGCATAATGGTGTAAAGAATAACTATATATTATTATATTAAAGTTATATTGATTCTGAAATTGTATACATACACTTCAATACAATTCCACGATCATGGGAACGATATCATCGCTCGTGCGTACGTACGGCCTACCGTCTCCATGATTTGATGAAACTTGTTCAACATGATCTTAATTGCATAATGATTATATAAATGAATTGAATGAATAAATATGATATATATTACATTAATACCATTCTTAAAATGAGTTATCTATAACCTAAAAAGAAGAATAAAAATTTGTTCAACAAAACACGCATAAGAACAAATAAGCAATAAACACCCAAATAACAAGTAGCAATGAAATATTACTAATAATAAGCTAAGAATATGACCATATATGATATCATAAAAATGAGTAGGATTCTGGAATAAGTCAATAACATTATTTAAATCATTATACAGGATTTTCGGACATGTACGAAGCAAATTGGACCTAAGGTAATGGAAAATCTCACAATCTCATTTTTTTATCTGAGATTGTCCATACTTCAGAATTTACTGGGGGATATTTATCTTCCACATCCATGTTTCATCAATATGTAATATTATTTCTATCCTCCTACAATATTTTAAATCCAATTTTACCCTTCGGTAAGTTTTTATTAAAAGATATTAAAGGAATCTTTTTTCGTTTTTAGTACGAGGTACTTTTTTGACTTTTCCGACCAAAGTACGAGAAGAATGTTTTTCTTTCACTTATATGGCATGAATGGATTTTTAGAACATTATTTCCACAAAGCTTCCTTTAAAAGTTTTTGTGTTTATTTTTAATCAACTTCTTTTAGTTTAAAATTGTATGACATGTTAATAAAGGAAAAAAAAATTGAAGTAGAAAGGAAATTTTCCTCAAGAATGGAGTTCAAGTGTTTTATAAAAATTATTTTCCATATAATATAATATAGGGTTCAAGTTATATCCTTATTTTTACATTGATATGATTGTGTTATGATGGAATTAATTTTATTATGTCCTTTAATTCTATATGTATTATGTTCTGATGGCATGATGTTTAAGAATCCCATTTTTATTACATGAGTTATTCTATGATGTATGATTTATTATTTTGGGGAACACATAAGAATGGTTTCATTATGAGATGGGTGGGACCTATATCTCCCTCCAATGCATTGGGTAAAGATTTATATCTCATGAGATATACATGGCTGGAATGGCAGGTTAATCCAGTTCAGTGAAACAAGACTGAAACGAGGAGTGAACTCAGTTCAGAAATGGACTTTGACCGCTAAGATAGTCTTGGAAATGAGTCTTGACTACTAAGAAATGATTCTCTATGATTATGTGTGTATTCCACAAAGATTCATGTTTTAAGATATGATTATTGGGATTACATTTCACTACTATTATTTATCCCATATTATAAAATTATGATCTCTTTTGCAGGTTAACCTTTCCAAAATGATATGTTTTATAAATATGATATGATTGATATATCTTTTGTTTACCCTTATATAGCATTTGATCTCACTCTTTTGTATGTTTTCTTTTCCCCGGGTCAGGAAGAAGGATATTGTGTAAGATATTCCAAAAGGGACTCTAGATATGATTAAATAAAAGGGAGACAGTGTAGATGATTTATGAACCAGTTGTTTATGTTTACCAGTTTTTAAAGACACTATACCTATACGGTCCTTTCATGGTTTTGTTATATGTTGTAATAAGTGTGCTTAAATTCTGAAGTAATAACAATGTATGTAAAGTATGGGTTGTTTTACCCATTATCTGCAATTATCATTAACTACATATTGAAATCACTCAAACTAAGGGAAGATCTATCCACCTTCATGTTACCATCCAAGAAAGGACTTGTATTCGACTTATGTGCCATCCCATGGTCTAAAACATCCGCAGGACTAGTATTGATGCTATGAATTGGAATGCTCATACCAATATGACAATTTCTCATCTATAAGGAAGAAGTATTCCACTTTAAATCCTCAAAAATAGGTTTCTTACCAAATTCATGCCTATCACTAATAGGTTCAATATTACTATGCACCATTTACCTCTTCAATTTCATTCTAAATAGTGTCTCATTATTCCTTTTTACAGAGCAATAGTATTAAACCATATTTTTATGGCATTTTGTTTTGACATGACTAATGGATTGACAATTAGAAAAAAAGGGAGCCTTACATATTATACCTTTAGACATATGTCATCATCCAAGGATAAGAGAACAATATTCTTAATCAAGAACATGCTTAAATCAACCTCCATTATGATCGTAGAAAAATACCCAAATTTGGCTATCTAAGTGGATCTCTCATATTTAATTGTAATTCCAAAAGTAGACACAATATAGAATATGATCTTAGGATTATATAAAATTCAATAAGGACAACAATTTTGATCCAAACATGATCTCTTGTGTTTTTTCAAGAAAAAGGGTTAAACTGAAAATCCCACACTTGAAAGAAGATCATACCTAGATTTAAGGAAATTGACCCAATATCCCAAGATATGCACTTTATTTCCTTGGAAAGGAAGACAGAATGGAAGAAACCCCTACCCAAAGGTATGTAATTCTAATTGAAAGAATCTAAGACAAAGTCTAACTTATGAACTATGTCATCAGATTTCTGACACATTACACCAGTAGGGATAGCCTACCTAACAATGATAGAGTACATGAAAATATTAAACCTATAAAAGATCACATACTCATTTTCAATCACCCATGCAGTATCTCCATTCTTCTCAATATGATCAAAAATCTCATATTTCACATTTGAAAAATGCATTCTGTTTGAATCCCCTACATCCTCTATAAGACCAGAAAATCTTCTATCAGGATTAGGATTAACAGGAATGTGAGCATTAGAAGTAAATGCCCCTTCCACAAACACTAAAGCACTATAATGACTAGCTATAGGCACCATGGTTGGTCAGGCCATCCACTCTTCCCAATAGGATCCCACCGCAGTCAGACCCTTCATCCCTTTCGTCAGAGCAGATCTGTCTTCACTGCTAACCTTGGCCATCCATATCATAGTATTATTTGTGGCATCAATAGTAAATTATAGGTCTATTTCACATGTTCTATCCATGAAAAAATAAGCCTTGTTTTCTTAATTCAAACACATTCTCTATCAAATCAACTGTGCCCCTAGCTGAGTCATGAGTAAATAAATATTCAATCTTCCTTTGATAATACTTTATAAAAAAACATCCAAAATCACATTGTATAGCCGAGAGTTCCACATGGATTCATGTATGACTCCTAGTATAGAATATATTTTTAACTATTACTGAGCATCTAGAATATATCAGTGTGGAGAATATAACCTCAGTATCCATAAATAAAGCATAATCTAAAATATATAATAAAATTACTAAATAAAAAATAAATTCTATAACAAATGGAATGGAATTAATTTTATGTCACAAAGTATAAATATT
Organism: Viscum album; assembly: GCA_963277665.1. Lineage (NCBI taxonomy): Eukaryota > Viridiplantae > Streptophyta > Magnoliopsida > Santalales > Viscaceae > Viscum > Viscum album. Next base: position 428,483,189 of record OY728134.1, read on the forward strand.
TAAGGATACCAAATTTCATGGTTCTAACAATGTTTCATGAAAGACATGAAATTAAATGTAACTTGACAAAAACCATATAGAGATCATTATAGTACTTCCTCTAATAACAATTCTCTCTATCTTATATCCCAAATTATAGGGCCATTCTTTTTTACATATCTATTATCATTAAGTTTGTATAACCATTGAGATTCCAATGAGGGTCATTATTAATAAATATAGATTGAAACATGAAAAGTGTAATTATAATAATTCACATGAACATATGATAGTGTACTACATGATATAATGTAATTACATAATTTAACCTAAAAACACACATGTGTCGAGTTATCTTGCACATTCCATACCACTTTATACCCTGATCCCATATGCTTCAACATAATGTCGAAAGAGATATCAATGTCTATTATTACATGTCAGATGATGTTTCATAGGTTCCAATGTTTGTTAGAACCCATCGACAATTAGTCATTTACCATGATTAGGCACTAATAAAACTCTAGATTCATAACATTTATGGTTTTCATTATGTAGTTAAAATGACAACCAACCCCTATTTAGTTCATAATACTTGAATGATGGAATTTACCACTTATCATCATTGATTTATTTTTATTTTCACATCAACCAGGTTGAGAAAATACACATATCACCCTAGAGTTAAAGGATACACGACTCCCATTTATGGTCTAATTCCAAATCATTTGACATCGTAATTATTGTTACCTAGACATTTCAGATGTAAATATTACATCATATTATCATATTATTCATTACAATTCAATACGATATACTAAATTAATATATTTGTTTACAATATTAGTATTAATACATACATAAACAACTAGTACAAAAAATATCTATATCATATCTAACTTAATAATTTGGAACAACATTCATTCGTAGACATGTCATACAAAAAATTGTATCCTAGAGAAAATGACTCATAAGTGAGATTTATCTTATATGGTAAGAAAATGGTAAAAAAGGGATATATAAATAAATAATCATATCTAATCATATCATGAGAATAATTTATTGAGAACATGATCTTTAAATTTTATTTTTATACCCTACAACTCATATAATCATGAGTCATGTTGTAATGATTGGTAGTTCTTAAGACATGAATACTAAAGGAATAATTGAATATCATACATGAGGTAATAACATTATCCTAATATAATGTCATAAAAGTGTGTAGTAATGTGTGTAAAAAATCATAATCATAGAAATCATATGTCATGGTTTCTCATGATGGCATTCATCACATAATATACTTGGCATATCCATAGGTGTAACTACATCAGTTATGGAATAACATCCCATGTTACACTATTTGGGATTGTTATAATCCTTTATGAACCCATTAGAATCATAAAAAACTATTATTTACCTAAAAATTATAGGGATATAATAAGAACCACCGATCATATAAAAATAATTCATTCACATGTATTCCAAAATATACTGTAAAAAATACCTCATTACATTGTAACTCATCTCGGGGTTAATAAAATGGTTTTTCATCCAAATCCCATCATTATAATAATAAATAATCCATGGAATGAATAATTATGGTATCATTGGATAATATCCCCATTAAATCATATATAATATAAATGGAAGTTGCATAGTTTATAATTCAATTAATAGATCCCGGGAAAATTTTCTAATGGAAAATTACCTTTTGATTTTCAAATCACAAATACATAATAAAAAAATTTCCAAAAAGGTAATGAAATATTTTAATTGAAATAAATTATCAAAGTTTTTAATGTAATAACTAAAGAAACATGTAGTCTTGATGGTAGGAAAATCCATTCATGTGGTTTACATTAAATAAAATGTTTTATTCATATTTTCTATAAAAAGTGAAAACTACCAAGATTAGAAAAGGTGAATAGGATTATATTTAATACATTTATATAATGTCATAAATGTCTAAAATTTAATTTATAAAATAATTTTGTAATGGTATAAAGAATTTTTAAAACACTTAATAAAATATTAATATAGAATAAAAAGGTTCCCTAATGAATAGATAACTAATATTTGTTTTATAGAAACAATTACATTCGGAATAATTAGTATTTACTAGGAGATGAAAGAAAGTAAAAGAAATTAATCTCCATAAAAATTATATTATTATAATATAGATTTTAATTGGGAGAGGCATATCATAATATTTTAACATCATAAATTTATGCATAAACAATACCTTTAAAAAATATGATAATGTAAAATCTATTCCCCATCTTTATCTTTCATCATAAATGATATAACATCATATGTAATGAAATAATATTTACAAAAAGTATATTAAAACCATATTCAAAGTTATAATTCCACACATTTTTACCATATAATATCTTATTACATCTTCATTAACAATATTTCATTATCATCATCATATATGGTGTCAACTGCTTCTTTTTTATTGTATTCTTCAGGTCCATTGTTACGGTTCTTATTATTTGATCATTGTTCATTCATATTTAAAATATGAATCCAGATAGAAATGTTATATATATATCAATTATATACATATTTATTGTAATAAACGTTGTGAACTGATGAAATATAAATTATACCACTACATTGAAAATGTAGCATGTACACACGCAAGAGTGTTGTTTCAATTTTCAAAGGATCGAATGAGAAAAAATAAATTATAAATAAAAATTAAATAAAAATTTTCATATAATAAATATTTTATATTAACATAAAATCTATATTAACAATAAAACATGAAAAAATGTTGGAAAATAAATAATATTTTGATGTGGAGGTTTTTGTCCACATGTACGGATGAACGATATATTCATCTACAATTTAATGGAAAAGTGTTAGAAAATTATAGTGATAATATGTTAATAAAATAGTAGTATTTTTATGAAAATATTTTAAACATTCCATGATGGATATTGTATGTTTATATAAGGAGGATAGAAATATGAAATTTAAAGATATTGATTATATTTTTTACCTATTCTATGAGAGACTTCCATTGGAACAAAATTTAGGGCTTGATTGATTGGTATTATGAGAATAATAGAATCCTTAGGATGATGTTAAATAACCCTCTCCTTAGTGTAGGGATTTGATAATCGGAATGGCTCAAAATTTTTGAATAATGGATGAGAATAAGTTCATTTTAAAAAATTTCAAAGGGACACATAATGATTTTCCTAAATGGTTTCATTGACATAAGATAACATTTCAATAAATTCAGATCAATGGTTCTGTTATATTAATGATAGGATAATATATGGTTTAAATAAATTCATCCAATAGTATTTAAAAATATTTTTTGACATTCCTACCATTATTTATTGTTATAAAACCACACAGTAATCAAATAATAACCTAAAACATGTTCTCAAAATTTCAAAAAACATACAATTTAATATGACCCATAATTATGTTGAATCAATAAAATTAATAGAATTATTATATTTCCATATATATAATCCATTTTTTATTCAATTTTAACTAATACTTAGATTTAATTTTATATTAATTCACAATTCACTAGAAAACCCTCTTTTAGAATAATGCATTTTAATTATATAATTTAATTTTCTATTATTTGATGTATTTTAAAAAATATAAAATGAATAGTATGTCAAAATATGGGAACTATGATCTTAAAATTGATATCTCTGAGTATTTTGACACTAAAAAGTGGAATTTAATGCAAATTATGTTGAGGATATATGGGTGTTCCATAATCATTATTAGATTAATTTTCTCTATTCTATCATCATAAAGGTTTTATATCCTAATCAAAGGGCCTACTAGAGGCCTTTTTTAATGGACAAGGGGTTTTAGATAATAAGATTCACTTTTAGTACTTATATTTTCACTTTCTAAAGACTATTTAATGAATATCATGTCAAAATATGTGAACTATGCTACTAAAATTGATATCTATGAGAATTTTGACACTCTAAATTTGAATTTCCTACTCAATTTTTTGAGAAGATATGGGTGTTCCAGAATCACCATTAGATTAATTTTTACCATTATCTCATCAGAAAGGTTTTATAACCTCATAAAAGGGCCTACTATATGCTTCTTCTAATGAACAAGGGGTGTAAGACAATGATATCCACTTTTATTTCTTCTTTTTGCACTTACTAATGAATATTTAAGATGAAACATTAATGATCTTACTCAGGTTAGTATCTTTGTAAGAGAGAATGAGGTAGTTCCCATTAAATCTTCTCCCTTATTATATTAAATGTCTTGATAATGCTAAAAAATTAAATATTATTGTTTCACATGCCTATCAGAAATAAAACCAGTGGTTTTATTCATTATCAATGATGGAGATCATTGAAATGACCACGATGCAGTCCTATAGATCTACCAATTATTTTACATCATTGTTAGACAAAGATATGAATGGGGTAGTTGACCCCCTCCTTTCTATAATTCCTCAAAACATATACCATTGGTTTATTTTTATTAATATATTTTGGAATCATCTTTTCCCAAATCATTGACCATTGTTGTAATATTATATAAAAATTATACACATTATCAAATATTATTTAGATTGATCTTCATACGAATGATCATTTTCTATTGTAATAAGATATTAGTTCAAAACATGTAAAGGATCTTGTATATACTTCTATAAAAGTGATACATGGAAAAATTATTGAACATTATAGAGGTTTGGTAAAATTTTAAAGTGACAAGTTAGAATCAGTACTTAATCAATAATCTCTATGGGACCAATACACATAGGGGTCAACATTCCCATATTCTATAATATCACCCATAATTTCTATTTTCAAATTCAAAGGCATACCTTCTAAATATATCAAATTCAATATCTCAATGATTATTTTGAGAATTAATATTTTTCTTTTTATAAGCATCCTTCATCAATTTCATAAGGGTTATGACTTTCACATCATCATACACCATGATATCAGCTATGAATAATATTAATTCACTAAATTTATGACAACATGTTTGAAATCTATACATTATTACATAGAAAATTACATGAGGATTAGTCTCAATTCCTATGTGAAAGAATCTATTGTATGAAAACATGTCTAGATGAATGATTTGATCCCTGGAAGCATTGAAATAAATAGAATAGGATCCCAACAAATCCTTTAGGTTCGAAATGATACCATCCAACTAGAAATCTATCTTAGGAGGATGTGAATTATTTAAACAAGACTCTATATCCTAATAGGTCTAAAGGATTTTCTGTAAGTTTTTGGTAAACCATAGAAAGGGATCAAATATAAAATAACAGTATTGTCAACTAAATCATAACACTTAATTAATTTTTTTGGAAATAGAATAATGATAGAAATATTATTTTATAGAATGTAATTTTTATAATTTTTTACAATGGTAAACTAAAACCCAATTAACAATATGGCCATTAGATATTTTTTGGAGTCTAATAATAAAATTTTGGGTTATTTTTAAAAAAAACTTTCATATATGGTTAATGGTTATATCATCCCCTTATAATTATTTCTATCATATATAACATATTGGAATACTAATAACTTTTTTACAAACATTGAAGTTACTATCATAATGATTTCAATATGGAAATATTCTATAACACCGCATGATATTATGAAATATTTCTCTTCAAATTAATTTAATTTATTCTATAGGTTCGGGTACATGCAGCCCCATGTCTAACTAAAACAAAATATAGTATACCATTATAAAATATATGTTAAGATTGAGACTAAATAAGAAAAAATAAATTTTGAAAAAAAAATATAAATGTTTGAAATAAATAAAATATTTTGATAAATGACTACTTGATTTATATTAAATTCTTTATATTCTTCAAAAATACATTTTTTTTCAAAAATGGTTTTTTATTTTCTTGGAAAATAATCGTATTAATATTTTTTTTAAACCAATATATGAAAATTTAGATATTATTCGTAAAACAATAATTTCAAAAATAACCTATTTTGATTTTTGTAGAATTCTTTGCAATTACTGATTTGTTGATGAATTTTGAAATAAAATGATTTTTATTGAAAATTGAATTTTTTGTATAAATAATTCATAAATATACATTTTGATTAAAAATGGTTTTAAAAGGTCAGTTAGTTGACATTTAATTTTTATAATCTAATTATGTTCAATATAAATAATTTAATTTTTTTTATTTTCGTATAAAAAATATACTTTAGAGAATAATTTTTTATGGAAAACTACATTATGTTATGTTTTTTGGGTTTAATTTTAAATTAAATTATACAAATTTTTTTAAATTAATTTGATAAAAGAGATTAATTATTTTTAATTCGAATATCAATATTTTGAAATGAGTAAACTATTATATTTTTCTATAGTAATAGCAAAAAGGTAAAAACATTATTATGGGGGTTTATGATAAAATTGGTTTACCATAGGTTAAACTAAGATATTTCGGTATGTTTTACAATTAAAAATGTTTTTGTGATATTGAATAGATATATATATAAATTTTATTATCATATATTATAATATTTATCCATTTTTAAGTGTTTTTCATTAGTATTACATTATTAAATTTTAATCCTTTATGAAATTCAGTTGTATTCTCTCCCCCGCTAATTAAAGGAAGCACTATATTTACCTATTTTACACCACATTGATTCATATAATTAGACCAAACACTATCCACTTAGATTATAAAATAACCTGTACATTATTTGTAGTAGATTTCCTTCTTAAAATACTACTCTAATAGTTCTTTATAAGGGATATAATGTAGGACAATAAAATGAGAGGTAATAATTCCACCCAACATATTTCATATTATTTATTCATTTAGTTCAAAAAAAATTTATTCAGAAAAAAAAATAAAACAACTATCAAAAATATAAATTTATTTTATTATCAATATCTAACACTAATTGCATACCCTCGATTAACATTAATGTATTAATTGTACACATGTGTAGACTACCGCATCCACTTAGTGATAAAATCAATTTTCCTTAAATATGTTTCATTGAGGGTTTAAATGATGGGATGTATGTTTATATTTAATATTTATGATATAATTATTCATCTCTAATTATGATATCATTTCATCCATCTTCCCTTCCAATATTTTAAAAATGATGATAATACTTGTTCGTATGTTTGGACTCCAACGTTTATGAAGTAATGGGATTCGATTTGTAATTTCCTATTTTCGTGGATTATGATAAGGATATATTTTATGAATATATAAGAAATATATGAGAAGGTAATTAATATTAAATGTGGAATTATATTTTACCTTTAATTCATTCCATACGTGGAAATTTGAAAACATCATTCATGGTTTTATATGATCTATCTTCTCCATTAATGGTGTAATTTATTTTTTAATGTATAATATTTATAGTTGAATATAAATATATATTTATGGTATATATATTATATTTATATAAATATAAATATTACCTGAATATTTAACCAAATCATATTTTATGGATGGGTACATCTGAATGAGAACATCAATGAAAAACGAAATAGTTATCACTCTAAAATGATGATATTAATTTGGAATTGTATAAAAATTGGTTTTTAAATGTTATAAGTGGGTATTATATGAAATTATAAGTATGTAAACTATTCTATTATATCAGAATAGTCTATATTTATTTATTTCATTGGAGGTTAGACATCTTTCGAATCATGTTGAACGTAATGTATTGGAATTAGGTAATAATCTCATTTTTTTGAGATTATTTATGATTATATTTACGATGATGAAAATTTATAAAATATATCTCATTATTCCAAAGAATTTTTTATCATATAGTTTCTTATAATTATTAAGTATTTTAATCATTTTATTCCCATTAAAAACTAATGATTATGAAAAAAAATTTAAGGATAGTTGAATTAATTACTCTCGTCACTTTAAAATCATTTTTCAACCATATCCATGATTTCAAAATAATTGTTCTAGAATGTTTTTTACATTATCATTGGATTGATAAAATAATTTTTTCCCATTATTATATTTAAAAAAGTGGAATATTGTTATCCTTTTACAAATTATGTACTTTTAAATATTCCCAAAAATTTTAATTGACTCTTTATTTTTACACACAATACATGAATTGAATTTCCCTCCATATTGATTAGTAAATTCAATAAATATTCCATATCAATTTTCTATTATAACTTCTGAATAAAATATTTCCTTTTTGGAAACTTATTTATTTTAAATAAGTGATTTCATATTGAAATTGTAATTTTTCTCAATAAATCTTCTTGGTGATCTTTTAAAAGATAATTTTAATCGATAAGAAAATCTATTTAGTATAATTTTTTTATATGAATATTATCCAATTATAACATCGAATTTAATTCTTTGGAATGATTATGATGATTTTGATTTATTAATTACTCTATAGTACTTGATTCTTTAACAAATATAAATTATGTGGTGATGAAACACATACACATCCCATTTATTTACCACAAATTATTCTATGGTGAAGACAGAAATAATATATATAAACCATATTTTATTTCCATTTACTATGCTATGGTGATTATTTATTTATTTTTTGGAACATATATGTATGATTTTCATTATTTTAAGGGCGGCCCTAGAATTTTATAACATTCCCATGAATTGGGGATTGTTGGATATATCATGAGATAAAAAAAAGGCTGATATTGTTGTTGAACCAAGATTAGTAAGGGATTACATCCACTATAATAATCATGGAAGTGAAACTTGTATAAATATATAACTTAAGCGGAATAAACCCGATCCACTATGATAGTCTAGGTAATATTCCATGGCTATGGAAATTATATTATATATTTATCTTTAATTCAAAAAATTTTCTATTATGAAAAAATTATGCTGTCATGGTTCATGTTATTTGAATCCATTATGATTCATGTTGTATGAACATCCAATATTTATTCTATCACTCTATGTTTTCATCTATTATATACCAGGTATGTTTTTTAATTTTTATGATCATTTTATATTACCCTTATTCTTATGTTATTCTTATGTGATCAATGAATTCTCCCATTATTACGCATACTGTAAATATTATCTAAAGATTTATTATCTTTCATTACTATAGGTTATGAAGAAATTTTTTAATTATAATATTTTTAGAGGGTTTCTAGTTTTGAAGAACATCATTTGAGAAGATTTACATCTTTTATGAATATGTATTTCTGGAATCCATGATTACAAATACACTAAACCAAAATCATTCATCACTAGATGGTAATTTTATGCATTGAATATTAATCTAATAAGATAATATATTATTGTATGTAAATAATGGGTTATAATATTCCCTATTAGATCAATTATTAGTTACCTTTGGAAATGTGTATGAAAATACATTTTTGTTAGAAATATGGATAATCTTATTTATTGGAGAACTTACTATATCAAGGAAAAGATTCATTTATAGGTAATAGCCTCTAAGGTAGTTGTTCTAGTAAATTTAAACTGTCATTTAGATTCATGGAGAGTGTCTCCCTATTAGGAACCTCATATGACACTCTTGAGGATTATTACTATATTAATTCAATTGTTTTTTAAAAAATAAATATAAAGGATTTGTATTTATTATGATCAGGTTTTTACTAGTATTATAAAATTATTTTCTCATATATTGAAAGTAATGTATAATTATTTTTAATTTTGATAAATTAATTTTCAAGAATATGCGGTCTAATAGTATGATTATTATTTCTATTAATCTATTTTTTGTTTGATTTACTCAATATCATGAACTTGAAACTGTCATGTTAATTAAGAAAGTGATATAAAATTTAGTGATTTTCCTCCTAATAATCTATAGGTATGGTATCTAGAATAAAAAATCTTATATATATGCTTTCATAAAATTCTAGTGATATTAATCATAACATAAATCTAAATGCGAAATATATGGTATAACATTCAATTTAATCTATCATGATACCACATCCTCCATATTTTAGTTAGTCTAATGATTTAATAGTTTTTGAGTAATGGATCAGTGCAATAGAAAAGATATTTTCTATTATCTTCTGTTCTAATAATGAATAATGTTATTTTCTAAGTATATAATTTGGATAGTTAAGAAAATAAATGGTGGGATCCTATTAATTACATGAGTCATCATGCTAAATTTGAATGTACAGAATGGTTTGAGTTTAATAGAAATTTTTATTGGTAAATTTATAAAATACTTCATTTGAAAATAGTCAAATAATTCAATGGGATTAAATAAAATAATTATAAATGCAATAGTACATATGATTTTTTCTAATTAACCATTTTATTTACTCTTTTGTTATTCTCATCTAACATAAAATTAATGTAAATTTATTATTTAGTAGCTTGGAAAAATAATCTCATGATATTCATCAATTAGAGAACTCAGTAACTATGATCAAATCAATATATGTACTGTGATAGTATAAATTGATATTTGAGTCACCCATCATTATCATTGTTATGATAACAAATGAAATATATCTTACAAAGAAAATTATAAAAATAAAATCCATGAAGAGAATAAAACTTTTTCCTCCATTATCAATGTGTGGAAGGAAACAATGAGGATATTTTCCTAAGGTGACATATAAATATATTATGTGTGGAAACAAAGGTGATCAAGAAATATACTTCATATGTGATGGGAAGAATAAGATAGACAATAATGTAGATAAATCAACATAGAATACAAAAATAGGCTCTATTATTTCAAATTCATAGATTATGGTAATATTTCATAGTAGTTATTGAAAATTATGGTCATTGATGGTGATGAATGTCCACACCCTCATAAGGAAATATTTAAAGGGAGATGTCAAGAGATAATTATTACTAGTTTTTTATGATAATTAAGTGTTTAATGGTTCACATACCAACCACTAAACAAATTTTAATAACTTAATTAATTATAGATAAACCCAATATTTTATATATGATGAATTTTAAACGTTATCAAAATACCATAATAATGATTAGTTGTTGAAAGAGAAATAGATATACCTAATGGTAAAATTATAAAATCTAAATTCTATTATTATTCGACATTTGAATTATGTGGTAATTTTTTACCTCTAAATCTAGTTATCTACCCCATATTGAATATGATGTTTTCTAAGACGTATATTTTTGTTTTTAACTAAATTCACACATGACATGATGAGTAAGGGAAGGCATGTTTAATATTCTAATAGTCCATTAATTATGTATTAATGTGATTATAAATATGATAATATATTTTAAATTACATTATCTATATGGTTCTTTTTACCTATTAAAAAATGTTATTTATCACATATAGTTGCGATGAAACTAAACATAAATATATTCAAATTTTATGATAGTTTTTTGATGATTTTATTGATTATTTTCTATATCTTACTGCAAATCATGTTGTTGATTTTTCAGTGAGTCTCATACCTAGTGCTGCCTCAATTTAAATAAACCCATAAACAATGGACCTGATTGAGTTATTGGAATTAATGATGGAACAACAAGATAGTTTTGATAAGGGATTCATGCAGCCAAGGGTTTCACCATGGGGTGAACATGTCCTTTCTATTATGAATAAAAATGTAAAAATGGGACTATGAATTGATTATATGGAATTTAAAAATAATATAATCATGAACAAGTATCATCATCCACTTATAAGTGATTTTCTAGATCAAGTAGAAGGATCTACGTAATTATCAATGATTGATATTAAATCAATATATTATAAATTGAGGGTAAAATCTAATGAAATTCCAATGAAGAAAATCTGTACAAGTTATGGGCAATATGAATTTATTATGATTCTATTTTTTATACTAATTCCACTTATATATTAATGGATATAATGAATAGAGTTATTAGTGATTTCATTTCTTAATTCTTTCTTGTATTAATATATAACTTCCATATATATTCTTATAGTATGGAAGAGCATGATGATAACCTGAGGTTTTTACAAAATACCCCACAGAAGGATAAAATATATGAACCAACTAATAACTAGGATTTTGGGAAATAAAATGTTTCATTTTTTGGGTCGTATTGTCTCAGGGGAGGTTATATCAGTGAATATATCAATAGATGAAGTCATGATGCATTGCCAAAGGCGATCCATTATGAATATGGTGTGTATTTATCTTTTATTAGAAATATATTATCAATACTTTCATTATATATTTTTATTTTTTCAAATTCACTCACAACATTAACTTGGATGTGAGCCAAAATACTTTTTATATAAGTATGTGAGGATATTTTTGTGGAATAAAGGGATGATTATTCATATAACACATGCTTATAGTGCCTTTTAAGGGAGAAGGTTTTTTATCATTAGTTATGAATTTATGAATGTATTGGGATGTTTCCTTATGAGTAATGATATAGTGATATCTAATTCTTTATGATTATTGATAGTCCATGTGAAAAATGACCAAAATCATGATTTATAATATGTTGTGGTAATTTTTGAATTAAATATATATTTTGATTATCTTTAAGATCAATGGAATTAAATATATACTTTTCATAAGTGTTTAATGTATATATTCCCTCATTAAAAGTTTAATATGTTCCAAAACATATGGCTGGAGATGATAAATTATATATATTATCCAGTTCATTACCACCTTTTGAAATCAAATACAAAGGAAGAATCTCTGATTTGAAAGCATAAAACAATATTTTCTATGATATGTATCAAAAAAAATATAGAATTTATAGACTTGAAATGAATGGATGTGGAAATATTTAAGGAAATGGGGAAATATTTTATATCCAAAATGATTTTTCAGCTATTTATTCATGTAAATATTAAATAGTTGGAGAAATAGGATGTGAACTTACAAAAGAAATTAATAAATTTTCTAAGATCAACCTAGATTGTGATGGAATAGTAATGTCCATGAACATAGTATGTGTCATGTAAAATCAAATTTGAAGAATGAGATGTTTGATAAAGCTCTTAATTCATCATTCACAATTAATCTTAAAAATATTATGATGTATAATGAAATAAATTTGGTCATATGATGGGAAAATATAAAGAGATATATAGTATAGTATAAATAATAATGATTTAAATATAATCAAGATAATTATGAGAGGTATAATTATAAGGTGATGTCACCAACACCACTTATACTATAGTGTATGTGGGAAAATAATACTGTGGATTATTTCATTAGAATCCCCCAAAATTCTAAAATATATAATTTTATTTGGTTTTTACTTTTTTAACATTATGAAGTAATCACACATAATTTCTATCAAAGAATATTTCCATTATTATCATAATTCTTGAATATATATAAATAAAGTGGTAAGGTTTTATGTAGTTTCATTTTCTATTGTATTTGATCAAGATATGAGGTATACCAATATTTTCTATAATGATATTAAATATGATCTATATTTATATTTTTGTTTTATTAATTATTATCATCCATATATATATAGTTTATCTATGATAACAATTAAATCCTAATAGTATATACTAAGGTCTTGTTCGTGGTATTTTTATGGAGGTTCGGATCAGAAAAATTGTCTATATCGGTTTTATTTTAGTAATAGTATTTAATCAAGTATTCAGATGTGTCCATATAAATACCTCTATGGAAAAAAGTATAGAACTCCAACATTATAGATAAAAGTTACCGAAATAAAGCTATTGAGACAAAATCTAGATGATAAAATGTCATTGAAAGAAATAGTGATTAAGTATCTCATCAAGGTATCTGATAATATACATAAAACATTTAATGATAATAATCAGTGATATATTTAATTTGATGTTGGTCAGAATATATTCAAGTTATTCAACCCATGGAAGAGGTTTGTGATACTTATAATTAAGATAAATTTGAACCTTACGTATATTTCCTACCCCATTATTCTTGATTGAGTGGATATTGTAGCTTATTTATTGATTCTTCCATTGAACCACACTCAAGTTCATGATGAGTTGCATGAATCTATATTGAAGAAGTAAATACTTGATTCATAAGTAGTAATAAATTCAGAGATTTTACTATGGGATCATGATATTTCCTTTTAATAACATCCTATAGAAATCATATCTTATTGTGATAAGGTTATACACAAAAATATTACTTTCCTTGTAAATGTTTTTTAAGGAATCAGCCATTCAAAGAAGCTACATAAGAAATTGAAGATGTTATAAAATATAGATATTCTCATTTTTTAGTATCAATGTGACTAAATTTAATTGGTTACATTCATTTAATAGTCCATATAACGTATCACTATGACATTTTATTATATATCTGTATTCAAATAGATATAACTTTTTCAGTAGCATGTTGTATACACATCCCTATGTCTAGATTAGTTGTTACATAAGATACCATTATAAAAAATTTATTAAAAAACAGAGTAAATAGGAATATATTTTTTTGAAAAACTATTTTTATTAGTTTTAGATAATGAAATTATATTTAAAAATTAGAATATAATATTTGGTAAGGTAATTAATTATTCCAAAAATAAATTTTCTCCCAAAATTCTTTTTATTTAATTTTGTGATAAAATAATATAATTAATTTTTCCCATTTTTAAAACATTTATGTAATATATTAACTTTAATTTTGAATATATAATTTCAAAAATATCTTAAGGTTATTTTTTGATAATTTTCTGACAGTATTTATTTTATCATGAATAATGATTTATATTTATTTTTATTGAAATAAACATTCCCTTTTAAAGAATTTAAAAGATAATATATTTTTAAAAAATAAAAGTAAAATTATTATATTTTTAATATTAATAATAAAATTGGGTACATTATAAAATATTATGTTGTAATTTCATATAGACACTTTCTATATTAACAAAAACACTTTTTCAAAAAAAAACTCAATTACATCACGTTTTGTGGGTTCGATTTTCCATTAATTTCATCCAAATAACTTATTTGAATTTGATAAAAAAGGTTATATATTTTTAATATTTATATTAAAATTTATTGACATCGAAACATTCATTTTTTATCACAATAAAAAGTAAAAATAGTAGAAAAAAATATTCACCGGGGTTATTCCTCAAACGAATTTATTAAAGGTATGGGGGTTAAACAATGTGATATCATAATTTTTCCAATTTAATATTTAAAAAATACTATTTTATTTCTATATTTTAATAAAATTAATTCCTAACATAAAATCTCAATTCATTTGGAAGAGTTTATCTTTATTATGAAATTATTATATTTTATTTCTTTATGAAATTTGAATAGTCTTATCTCTACTAATTATAAAATTTCACACCTAAATTTTCTTAATTACACTAAATTGTGCCATCTAAATCAACCAAACCCTACCCATATATATTGTAAAACCCTGACCTCAGTTACCTAGAGTCGGTGAATTATTACATAACATTGTCATGATACAAGGAATCATGTCCTTAAAGAACAATCTGTTTAATATTGTTGGAAAAAAGATACATACATAAGTTCAACATTACAACATGATAATAAATACAACACTAATTTATTCCATCAGAAACATCCAAGAATTATAGATTATTCCTTCAAGTCACTCATAACTAAATTCTTCATATCCTGGGTAAATGAAACATAAGAAAGAGGTGAGATCAAATGCTCAGTAAGAGTAAGAAATATAGTGGAAGATAGCATAAACATTAGGAATGGTGAATAATTAAAAACAAATGCCTTTACAAATAATAAACGTGAAAAATTTACGGCAGAAATATGATATGAGTAAATAATGCCATAATAAAACATATTTAGTGGTATTCTACTTGTCGAATAACCAAATGAACAATCAATATTATTTTCATAATGAGGGAATGTATAATGTCGGACATTCTAAAACATTTTTTTAGGGCCTCGGCCAAGACGTCTAAAAATTATTAAGGGATTGACAAAAACCATATATCAAAAATTGGGAAAGGCCTCAACCAATTCCACATCTAATTATCTCATGAGACCTACTGATGCACTAAGGAGATATAACGGTCTCCAGCTAACACTTACTAAGTCCAATACATTCATCATATGAAAAATTTCAAACATAACATAATAATTTGTATTAAAACAAGCATAAAAATGTCAATACTTTAACCATAAACCATTAATGGTATAAAAATAACACATACATATGCAAACATATCACAAAACCTTCAATAAAATATGAATGATTTGTATCATAATAAATAAACATAAAACTAGTGTAAAATTTATCAAAGGATGCTGACATAGATGAAATCAAAACTATTTGAGATAAATATCTGTTTCTATTTTGAAATCCTTTAAGAGTCACCTAAAAGAAAATATTTATCTTGAAAATATTCATATAATATTTTAAGGGTAATCATTGACAATTTTGTAATGGCAGAAAATAGCCACACCGGCCGTATAAGTTAAGAAATACATTCTTACCTTAATTTTGTCGAAAAGGTCATAAAGTACCTTGTTTGGAAAATGACAGAAAGATTCCTTTCAAAACATATAAGGTAAAATAAGTGTATAAATTACTTTAACCCATAGTCTAGTAAATGGTAAAAATGTTTTTAAATAAATATTTAATAAAACATAGGGGTGGATGATAAAGAGGTCCTAGTAGATACTTATGTAAAGACAACCTCAGATAATAAAGAGATTGTGAAATTAACCCTTAACTTGTACTTTTCCTTGGTCTAGGGTACATTAAACTCTTGTGTAATAGTTAAATATTTTTTATTAATTTATAAAACAACCATATACATAAATATTATATCATATTTGATCTCCTAATATTTTTTTGTTAATAATATTTTAGTATTATCGTCGTTTCAGGTGTTAACTGATTCGTTTTATTTTATATGTTTTGTTACGTAAGACATGTTCGTTATGGATAGGATGTATTTGATTCATATCCAAAATTATATTGAATTATTTAAAAATTATTTTAAATCATCATATAAAAATTATTCTTGAATGGTTACGATGGGAAAATGAATCTCATCGCGTTCGTGGAGACGGTATTCGTACGTACGCACGAGTGACTGTATCATTATTTTGATATTAAAATCATAAGTAAATGGATGGTATATCACATATACAGAATAATTAACATGTTATATTCATTATTTACATTAATTATACATCATTATTATACCCATCCAAATAATAATTTATTGAATAACAACTACACCACGACGTGGAGATGTTAAGTCGTACGTACGCGTGTATGGTGACATGTCATTCATAGGATGGATAGAGTAATGAATATGGTTGTACCATATTTATAATAACATCAATTTATATATAAGATACTAGATTTATTATTTTATAATGGAAACAACAATGAAATAGGAAGTGGAAGAAGAAAATAACTTCAAATAGGTGATGAAATATTTACCACTTCTAAGGGTTATTCCTATTCATTTGTTCAATAGGGCTCCTTAGGTTGGCTTTCTGATCAAAATATGGCCTCTAGGCTGATGTGAGGGAAGTTGGGAGGATATTTGGGCATGGGATGGCTAATCCAAAAGTCTTTGGAGGTCTTAATTTTGGAGAAGGGGAAGTGCCTTTTTATAAGAGCGTGAGGGGGGCCTTAGGAAAAACATGAAATATTATTTTAGTATACAATAATATTTGGTTTATAAAGGCTCCAAAAGAATTTATTTTGAGTATAATGTGGGTATGGGTCTAAATCCTCTTATCCAATAGGTTTTAGACAGGTTTGGGTCACCATATTAACCTTATCGTTTAGATTTAACTCTTAGTTAAATAGTTTATCTTTTACCACGTATTATTGTATTATTATAATAATTGGTTAATAAACATACTATAAAAATCCAAGAGAAACACAAGTGGTTCATTTATGACAGATATATTATTATCTATGTTCTTTTTCCGAACATTAGATTTTTATCACTATTAAATCATTTAATAAAATAATATTTTAAAAAAAACTCATTTATGTCAATTTGGTCACTATTTAGTAATTGATTTTTGTGGAAGTCATAACAGGATGATTACTTTGAAACAAAATCATTTAATAAACCCTAACATGTCATATTAACCTGTAAAATTAGTGTAATTCATTAAAAGTCTCAAATAACATTTATTTGGATATTTATAATATTAATTATTTTAATATTTCATTAATAAGGTAATTATTGCATCATCATTGTGTCTTAAGTAAATTTACTTATATAATGTCTAAAAATTATAAATAAAATTCCATTATGTAGGAAATTTTTTTTAACTTTCTAATGAATATTTATGGTCGAATTTATATTATGTATAACCCTATATTAAAAATGTTGTTGTTATTAAAACATGATTTTACCACTTCTAACTCTTCTTTAAATTAAATAATAATAAATGTCCTAATCTAATCCAAGTGTAACAAAAAAGATCATATTTTATAACTAAGGTTGTTTTTGGTCGAATTACACTTATCCAAATGAATTAGGACATGTGTTAGGGTAATTATAATATCAATTTTACCTTTAATTACCCTATTTAATTTTAACCGTGGTAAATAAAATACAAAAGTTACTATTCACAAAAAATTATTTTCATCTTATTGAAACAAATTTTACTTACTGATATCAACCGTGTCTCTCATATTTTTAAAATTAAATTCACAAAAGTGGTAAAATTATGTTTTAGGTAAATTTTTAAATGCTTCTAGGAGGTGGGTAAAAGACGGTAAAAAGTTCAATAAAATTGTTATATATCAAAACTTATTATAAAATGTCTCCAATGAATTAAATTGAACTTATATAGATATTATGTATCTATTTTGACCTAAAATAAATTTAATTAAAATAAATAATTATTTAAATAAAAAATCTTTTTAAAACAATAACGTAGTGTTTTTCACTATTAATCAAAAATTGAAGGTTTTCAGAAATATACCAAAAAATCACCCAAAGCTAATTTTGATATTGTGAATCTAAAAATTAAGTTTATTTTACCATATTAAAAAAATATTAGTTTCATTTATTAATTTAAAATTAATTCTCGTTATCAAAACCAAAAAGTGGGTTTTTTTAAACTAAAAACTATTAAAAGATTGACATGTGTTTATGTAAAATTTAAATGTGAAATTAATTATAATGACCAACATTGTATTATGTGATAAAATTATAATCTAAGTATACTTCCAAACCATTAAAATGTTTAATTTAACACTATAAATTATTTTGATTAAAAAATATGTTTTTAATTAAAATTTAGTATTTTTTACTATTCACCTAAATATGAAAGTTAACAAAAAAACACCAAAAATTTATCAAAACTAAATTTTTATGTCCCAATTATAAATAACAAACTTATTTTATAAAATTTAATATATGAATGTGTCAAATGTTGGATTTAAAAAGAGTTCTCCATTAAAAGGCTGTAAAATTTTATTTTCTGAAAAATAGTTCCTTTATCTGAAAAAAAAATGAATTTGTTCTTATATTATGTCTAAGAAACACATAATATTGCTGTTAAAATTATATGGAATATATAAAATTCATAATGCAGTTAATACTATTCATTAATTCTTTTGAATGGATTGTTTGGTAAGTCGTGGTGTGCTTGTATTACGCAAGTTATTGAATTACATTGAAGAAATAATGTACTCAGAAATCTTGGGGTGTTACATTCTCCCCTATTTCAATAAATTGCATCCTCACAATTTGAAATTGTTCTTCAAAAATAGAAAAATACCTAGTGGAAAACCAACTACAGAAATTGGGTTAATAAAATTTAGTCTTAATAAGAGGGAAAATGAAATGAAAAAGTCACCACAAAATTATTATCTCAATTATGAGAGCATTGGTAGAAATTAGAGACACATAATTAGAGGACAAATGTAAATATTTATAGGGTGTGATTGAGGTCATTAATTACAAACAAGTGTAAAATTGAGGGTCTAAAATCCATTAAACTATGTTGATTTAAAATATCATCGGTTCAACAAACCATAAGGTATTAGTTTAACACATTTTTTTTTAATATCCCTTCCCTAAAGTTTATGAATTAATTTATTCATAGAATAAAAAAAATATACTTGACAAATAGAGTTTTATCCTTTAACTAATTCCTCCCACAAACTCATCTTTCACTCCAAAAGACAATAGAATTCAGAAATATTCTATTTATCCTAGTCGTATAGGGTTTCAAAAATAATCTTAAGAAATGATTTCACCTTAAAAATAGTATCCAATGACAAAATTAATACATTCCAACCTTTATTCTTATCCAAAACACTTCTGTCTAAACTAACAGTCCAAAATTTATAAAAATTTTAAGCATAATGAAAATTCTTTTTTCCATGTAAAAACATGTGAATACCCTCATCATGTATTCTTTTAAAACACGGTAACACCATAAATTACCATAAAACCTTATTGATTACATTCATGGTCCCTTATTCAATATAGGATACTGGATATATTCCTTATATCCAAAAATGTTACAGACTCTAATAATGATGGAATATACAAATACTTAATTAGTTTCAAGGTAGTTAAGAATATCCAATATAATTTACCCAAATCAATCATATATTATTCCAAAATTACTACCTCAGTATCGGAACCATATTATGGTTTATCTTTCTCTCAATCATATAAGTTCCATAAAATTAGCCTTCTATTGAGTCACTTTTCTTGGTTCTGCACAATCTCATGTCCTTAATGAAATTGTACTGTAGTGCAATCCTTATATACTCTAAAATTATTATTACATGTACAATACTGAAATGACACAGTACATTAATAACAACATAAGAAATATAATCCTTCCTCTTCATCTTCAGTAGTGATATAACTTGATAATTATCCAATAATAGTATTTAGGGTATAATATGATGATTTTTAAATTGATTCACACAGTGTCCCAACACCTTGCAGATGAAGAATTGTACATTTGAAGCCCTTTTCTTACCAATACAATCACATACTTAGTGTCCTTTTTCTCCAAACTTATAACAAACTCAAATTCCCTTCAGGAATTTACCAAGGTGATTCTTTCCGCAGATATCACATATGGGAAAATCCTTCTTTCCCCCCTTCTGTTTATCCATCTTTCTCTCTTCCATCATTTTCTTCTCTTGCTTCCATTCAAAGACATAAGACTAAAATAATTATTTAATTGACTTATTAACACATGATACTATTTCTTCATATGATACGAATATATGGGAGACTATTTCCCTTTTAAATGTTCACTCAATACCATGAAATATATGATCATTCTTAATATTTCCATCATGTGTATTTCTAGAATTCTCATTCCTTCTACTAGGCACCATTTCTAAACAATGGAATACACTAGGATAGTTTATGAATCGAAATGAAAAATTCCAAACTTGTAACATACCTAATTTAAATTGGAATGATTATGCATGTAATATATAATCATAAAATGTTTTATTTTAATGGGTATATACTTCTAAATCCTTCATAATGGTTTGGAAAGAAAATTTGAATTATCCTAATCATATCCCCCGGGAGTGTCATAACCAAGAGTGCAGCAAGGCTCGTTGTCGTGTACCAGGATACCCCGGGTCAAGCCCGAAACTCCTTGTTAGAGTTTTCACTTCTAGGTATATCTGTGCTAGATCCACCTCTACCTGCTTGTATGCAGACAAGGATGTATTTCTTGGAAAATGAAAAAATATATACATTAACAAAATTCTAAGAAGTTCTTCTATACTAATCCTCAAAGTCTATATTTGGGTAATGTTCTCTAATAATAGTTTTTATAAATCTAGTTTCAAAGGTTTTTACTAAAATTTCTATGATACCAACTATAATTTCATGACCCCAGTTACCCGGAGTTAATGCATTATTACATAACATTGGTATGATACAAGGAATCATGTCTCGGAAGACCGATCAGTTTAGTATTATTGGAAACAAGATAAATACATAAGTTCAACATTAAAACATGATAATAAATACGACACTAATTTATTCCATTAGAAACATCCAATCCTCCTAGATTATGCCTTCAAGTCACTCATAACTAAGTTCTTCATATCCTGGGAAAATAAAACATAAGAAAGGGGAGAGCTCAAATACTCAGTAAGAGTAAGCAATACAGTGGAAGATAACAAAAACATTAGGCATGGTGAATAAATACAAACACATGCCTTTATAAATAATAAACATGAACAATTTATGACAGGAATATAAGCTGAGTAAATAATTCCATAATAAAACATAGTATTGGGTATTCTACTAGTCAAATAACCAAATGAACCATCAATATTATGTTCAAAATGAGGGAATGTATAATACAAGAAATTCTAAAACATTTTTTAAAGGCCTCGACCAAGACGTCTAGAAATTATTAAGGGATCGGCCAAAACCATATATCAAAAATTGGGAAAGGCCTCAGACAATTCCATGCCTAATTGTCTCATGAGACCTACCGATGCACCGAGGAGCTATAGCAGGCTCCACCCGACACTTACTTAGTCCAATTCATTCCTCATGTCAAAAGGATGAAACATAACATAAAAATTCGTATTAAAACTAGCATATGAAATGTCAATACTTTAACAATAAACCATGAATGGTATAAAAATAAAACATCAATAGTCAAACATATCACAAAACCATCAACAAAATTTGGAATATTTGTATCATAATAAATCAACTTCAAACAAGTGTAAAATTTATCAAAGAATGTTGACATAGATGAAAACAAAACTATTTGAGAGGAATATCTCTTTCTATTTTGAAATCATTTAAGAGTCACATAAAAAAAAATTTATTTTGAAAATATTCTTATAAAATTTTAAGGGTAATCTTCGATGATGTTGTAATGGAAAAAAATAGTTTCACCCTTCATATAAGTTAAAAAATACATTCTTACCTTAATTTTGTCAAAAAGGTCATAAAGTACCTTGTTTGAAAAATGACAAAAAGATTCCATTCAAAACATATATTTTCATATAAGGGTATAAATGAATTTAAACCATATTCTATAAAAAAGTAAAAATGTTTTTAAATAAATTTTTAATAAAACAAGAGGGTTGGATGATAAAGAGATCCCAATTGATACTTATGTAAAGACAACCTCGGATAATAAAGAGATTGTGAAATTAACACTTACCGTGTACTTTTTCTTGGTCGAGGGTATGTTAACCTCTTGTATAATAGTTAAATCATTTTTATTAAATTATACAATAACCATATACATAAATATGATATCATATATGATCTCCTAATATTGCTTTGTTAACAATATTTTAGTATTATCGTCATTTCGTGTGTTAACTGATTCATTTTCCTTTATATGTTGTGTTATGTAAGCCATGTTTGTTATCAATAATATGTATTTTATTCATATCCAGAATGATATCGAGTTATTTAAACATTATTTTTAATCATAATATGAAAATTATTCTTGAATAGTTATGATGGGGAAATGAATCTCATCACGTTCGTGGAGACAGTAATCCGTACGTATGCACGAGTGAAAATATCATTTTTTGATATTAAAATATTAACTAAATTGATGGTATATCATATATAAATAATAATTAACATTTTATATTTAATATTTACATCCATTATACATCATTATTATACCCATCCAAAAATTAATGTATTGAATAACATCTACACCACGACACAGAGACTGTAAGTCGTACGTACACACTTATGGTGACATGTCATTAATAGGATGGATAGAGTAATGAATATGGTTGTGCAATTTTTATAATAAAATCACATTATATAGAATATAATTGAGTTATTATTTTATAATGGACACAACAAAGAAATATGAAGTGGAAGAAAAAAAGAACTTGAAAGAGTTGATGAAATATTTACCTCTTCTTCGGGTTATTTCTTTTGATTTGATCAAAAGGGCTCCTTAGGTTGGATTTATGATCAAAATAAGGCCTCTAGTTTTATGTGAGGGAATTTGGGAGGATATTTGGGTAGGGTTTGGCTGAGAAAAAAGGCTTTGGGTGAATTTTAGATAAGGGGAAGTTCCTTTTTATAAGAGAGGTGAGGGGCACCTTAGGAAAAATATGAAATATTATTTTAATATACAATCATATTTGGTTTCTAAAGGCTCTAAAAGGATTTATTTAGAGGATAAGGTTGGTATGGGAAGAAATAATCACAACCAATAGGTTTCAGATAGGTTTGGGTCACCATATTAACATTATCTTTTATATTTAACTCGTAGTTAAATAGTTTAACTTTTACCATGTATTCTTGTATTATTAAAATAATTTTTTAAAAGATTTACTATAAAAACACATGAGAACTTAAAGTGGTTCATTAATGACATATATATTATTATTTAAGTCCTTTTTCCGAGCATTAGATATTTATGACTATTATATTATTTAAGAATATAATATTTGTTTAAAAAAACTCATTTATGTCAATTTTGTCATTATTTAGTAATTGATTTTTGTGGAAGTAATAACAACATGATTACTTCAAAAAAATCATTTAGTAAACCCGTAACATTTCATATTAACTTATAAAATTATTGGAATTCATCAAAAGTTTCAAATTACATTTATTTGGATATTAATAATATCAATAATTTTAATATTTCATTAATAAGGTAATTACTGCTTCATTTTTATGTCATAAATAAATTTAATAATTTAATGTCTAAAAATTATAAATAAAATACCATTATTTAGTAAATAATTTTATTTTTCGGATGGATTTTTATAGTCAAATTTATCCTATGTATAACCCAATATTAAAATTTTTTTATTTATTAATACTTGAATTTAACACTTTTAACTCTTCTTTAAATTAAATAAAAATAAATGTCATAATCTAATCCAAGTTGACCAAAGAGGATAATATTTTGTTACTAAGTTTGTTTTTTGTATATTTAAACTTATCCAATAGAATTAGGACTTGTTCTAGGTTAATTATAATATCATTTTTAACTTTAATTACCGTGTTTACTTTTTACTCTGGTAAATAAAAGTTTAAAGTTACTATTCACCAAAATAATTTTCATATTATTGAACCAAATTTTACTTATTGATATCAACCAAATCTCTAATATTTTTGAAATTCAATTCAGATATGCGGTAAAATTATTTTTTATGCAAATTTGCAAATGCTCTAATGGGGTGGGTAAAAGAGGGTAAAAAGTTCAATAAAATTTGTATATATCTAAACTTATTATAAAATGACACCAATTAATTAAATTGAACTTATATAGGTATTATGTATCTATTTTTACCTAAAATAACTTTAAATAAAATAAATAATTATTTAAATAAAAATTCAGTTTTAAACAATAACATAGTGTTTGTCACTATTCATCAAAAATTGAATGTTTTCAGAAAAATACCAAAAATACACCATACGCAAATTTTGATATTATGAATTTAAAAATGAAGCCTATTTTATCAAATTGAAATCATAGAACTTTCATTTATTGATTTAAAATTAATTCCTGTTGTCAAAACCAAAAAGCGGGGTTTTTTAAAAAGTAAAAACTATCCAATGATTGACATTTGTTTCTGTCAAATTTAAATTTGAAATTGATTATAATGACCAAGATTGTATTAAATTATAAAAAGATAATCTAATTATACTTCCAAACCATTAAAATGTATAATTGAACAAAATAAATTATTTTGATTTAAAAAGTGGTTTTTAATTAAAATTTAGTAATTTTCACTATTCACCCAAATATGAAAGTTATCAGAAAAACACCAAAAATTTATCGAAACAAAATTTTTATGTCCCTATTTTAAAGAAAAAGTTTATTTTGTCAAATTGAAAATTTAAAAGAGACAAATATTGGATTTTAAAAGGGTTCTCCATTAAAAGGCGGTAAAATTTCATTTTCTGATAAATAGTTTGTTTACCTAAAAAATGAATTTGTTCTTATATTACTTCTAAGAAACATATAATATTGATGTTAATATTTTATAGAATATATAAAATTCCAAAATCAATTAATTCTGTTCATAACCGATTTAGAACGGCTAGTTTAGTAAGTCATGGTGCGCTTGTATAGCGCAAGTTATTGAATTACTTTGAAGATATAACATACTACGAAATGTTGGGATGTTACATATATTATAAAATTCCTCATAAATGTTTTATTTTATATTTTCTTCTTAAATTTCAATTATAGGTGTCCTTAATAAAGGGTCTAAATAAGGCCAATTGAAGGGTTGGTAATCATCCTACCTGACTACTTTAAAAATTATTTCTTATGTTAACATCTCTAATTCCATAGTAATTACCAGAAAAAATATAAATTATAAATTATATTTATATTGGACTATTATTATTATGAATATTTATATACTATTATATACCCACTTTTCTATCAAATCTAATGTGATAGTCTCGCATGTGTGTCTATATGGACTATTGTCTCCACATAGTGGTTCAATTATTTTTTTATCATCATCATTTATGGATGGTTAATATAATTGATATAAATATTATATATTATATTTTAGATATAATTATAATTATTTAATTAAAATATCATATCTTCCTTCTTAACATCTCATCCATCATAAAATGATAACATCGTTCATGTGTATGTGTGGACTACAACCTCCATGAAGCATAGTGATATTTTTCATTTACTCATTATATGGACAGTAATAAAGAGATATTTGATTTATTTATATATATATATTAAATATATGATATTATAATGAAACATTAAATGTGGATTATTATTTACCTTTCTTTTATCCCATCCATCGAAATGTGTGGACCACATTCATGTGTATTTATGTCGTACCATCTCCATAAATAGATTAATTCATATTTCTATCATTGTATTTTATAGAAGATTATAACAGTATATCTGATTAATATAAAAAGTATTTTCATATCATTCTTATCATTTATGATATTTCAAAACCATTATCATGGTAAATGTAAAGGATCTTCATAACTAAAACATTAATGATAAACAAAATAGATAAAATCTTAAAATTATTGTTTAAAAATGGAATTGTAAATAAATAGGTGTTAAAATGTTATAATTGGATCATAAATAATATTATATGTAATTAAATTTTTATGATATAAATTTATAATAAAATTTTTATTCATTATAAATCCTTTTGGATTACATAGGAATATGTATAACATGGGTTAATGGATTTACATTACAATCTAACTATTTATCAGTATTGTTTATTATTGAGACTCTAATGATGAAATATTTTCAGCTATATCTAATTAAACCCATAACATTTCTTCCAATATGTTTTTTTTTGAGTCTTACATGTTTTACATATATTTTATTATCATTAAGATCTCTATATACTAATAGTATTTTTTTAAGAAAAAATAACTTTATTCCTCACATATTTTAGAAATACACTTTCATCCATATAAATGTTTTCTAAAAAATACAGTAATGTATTTAATAATATAATATAAATATTTAAAATAATTTGACCCATTATTATCATCTTAAAAAATGATTTTAAAAGTATGTTTGTTTCCAAATTAGGTTCTTTTTACATAATATTAAAAAAATTAAATGAATGAGTGTTTCAACTTACAGAGCATGAATAGAATTTTCCACCATCAATACCATATAATGAATTAAGGATTCATCTTTAAGTTTCTAGGGTTCCCTTTAAATAAAACATTTTCAATAATTTTTTGGAAAAATAAATATTTTATATAGCTGTTTCCAATGTGGAATATTTATTTTCTTCAAGAAATGTTCAAATGATCTATTAAAAGTGATATTTTATATAAGGTAACATAAACTAATGATAATTATGATTTATTATGGATATGATCCTATTTTGTATTCTAAATTCATTTTTTTAAAGGATTATGATAATGATAAATTAAGGATTTCTCTATGATACCCATTTCCATTGATTGGATTAATTATATTATGATGAAACTATTATGAAACTTGTTTCTTTTCTATGGGTTATACAATAATGAAATGATTAAATAGTTATGAAAACCATTTACTTTTAATTTGATATGGTATAATGAATATTTTATGATATTTTGGAAATCATATGTATAATTTACCTTATGTTATGGTTGTGCCCAAATTTAAATATAACTCTAATGAATTGGGTCAAGATACATATTACCTCATACAATGATGACTAAAATTGAGATTGAAAAGAGTTTAGTAAGGGAATATGTCAACTATGTTTCTTTTGAGAGTGATCTTTCCATTAGGATATAATATAATGTCGAGTAAACCCAACATACTACAATATTCATTACAGTAATATATGAATAAGGAATTTATTTTCAATGATTATGAGTCTAAAACAAAATTATATTATATTCCAATGTTATTATCTCATGAATAATGTTATTCGATTCCTTTTTTATTCGATTTTTATGATCTATAATTCTTTATTCCATGACCGAGGATTAATATATATGAAATTACTTTTAGGGTTTTAAATTTTTTTCTTCATATCCCCATACACATAAGATCATTTTATGTTTATGTGATCACTAATATGTACATTATTTACCCTAACAGATCATCTTATCTCACTATTTGATAATATTCCTTTCCCCATGTTATGAATAATGATTCTATTTATGATATTTCTAAGATGAGTGAATTATTTGGAACACTTTGTGGGAGATAATATAGATCACTTATGAAGATTTTTTTTATCTATCCTAGTTTCTGAAGATAATAGATTTATATGATTATATCATGGATCATAATTTTATGTATTTAAAATTCATATATTTATATATAATACATATATGTATGAAATGAATGGGTTAAAATACACTATCTTAGATCTATATACATATTCATATATCAATATTTAATAAAGAATGATGATTTATGAACATCATCCATTTTCAATTTATTCTTGTATGATATTGATGAGAAACATACTTGGTTTTTAATCCTTATCATTCTATTACAATAAATGTTAAAATTAGGAACATTTACCATTTTCTTTTAAAGATCTACATCCTCATTTTTTTCCTCCTTAATCATTACATAGAAATATGATTTAACAATCATTTGAGTATGATACAATTTATCCCCTTCATTTATGATATCATGTTTTATCTCATGTAAATCAATAATTATTGGATCCTTTGGGATTGTCATCATAGATAATCTTGAATATTACATTTGATTCATATTCTATTGCACTTATTTCTCTTTTAGAGCATTTTAATATATTGAGTAGTCATAAAAATTTATCAATTACAACCATCTTTTCAATTGCATATTCCACTCTTTATAAGTAAATATAAATATTAATAATTTATCCTTAATATGTATATCAAACGGCTCCTTGTAATAAAAATTACTCTAAATTATTAAATAAATGAGTAGAACTACTAACTATAAATATTTAGTTAAGTTATTGTTATAATGAATGTTCAATTATAGTGATACATAATCTATCACAAGGAGACTATTTATAAAAAACCCCATATCTCCTTCATTTATGAATCTCTATAAATCACAAACCCATATCCACCTTAGCATACTGTGATAACAAGTTCACTTACCAACCTTATATATAATTACATTAAATTTTCATCACATTTTATAGTACAATAGAACTTCATTCCCTTATTTGTTAACCGGGTGATTGGATTAGATATATATATATATATATGATAAGTCATTAAAAAATAACAAATAATATAAATCAAATAAATGATAACTTTTGATATCATCCACAATTATAAGTCTATGCCAATGAATAATTACATCCTCATGTTATGTATACATTGATATAACCTCTATTGAGATTATATAAAAAAATTGATTCTTTCTATATAAAAAATCATACTTTTTAAATGTGTGAATTCAAAAATGTCTTCATAGTACACTTATAATAGTGTGACGCATGGGACTCTCAATAATTGGGAACCAAGACTCATAGTGGTTCTCTATATGTTCCCCTTTTTCATATTTTCTTGAAGAACAAGCTTCAAGCCTGGGCCTTTTTCAGGCTGAAGACTGTTGGGAGAGTCCATGGCGGTCTGGGAACCTCTACTACCTATATTATACCAATTTTGGATTTGATATTTTCTTCTTTCGGGGTTCCTGACATACATATAGAGGAATCTAGGAGATTCGTATATGCCTAGAAGCTTGCAAGACCCACCCTTGATACAATAACGACTGGCTAGTTCATTCGATATCTTAGGGATACCCATAGACTTCGCATCACCAAGTAAACCCCATGTACTTTCATTGTCTGTCTGCTACAGACCCTTCTCGACCACTACATGCTTACTATTTATGGTTAGTAGTGGTTTAACGCTTGATCTATGTGGGTGGTAATAAGGACACAAAAAAAGACAAATGTGACGGATCAGGATGCATGAGGCGGTACCACTTGGCGTGAGTGTGCTAATAAACCAACTCGAGTGTATGCTTTCTATTAATTGAAGGTCGCTCATGAAAGCCTTTATTATGAAATAATATAACAATGAGGATGAGAGAAATTAAATGGTGGTACAACTGGGATGTAAAGGCCAGATCAACTCAGGTTCCAATGGGGGTATGAAATAGCAAGACCATAAGGATGAAGTACTAACTTATGAAATGGATTTAGACTATTAGAGTAGAGTACTGACATGTGCTCGATGTGAGTAGAGTCGGTATAATATATGTATTAGGCCAACTCTATCTCTTGATCCAGACCCATAGGTACCTTTACACCTTGGTATCATCTTTATTCCATCGGTCTTCACTTGAATCAAAGTTTTTTGATATTCGAAGAAAGTGAAAGGTAGGTGGCCAAGTGGTAGGAACCTTCATTCATCTTCTTAGGTAAGAGATAGTAAGTATTCTAGAATATAACATCTCTGGCATTTTATATTATATATATCTTTAGTTATATGTATAAATAGTTATTGACTATTAAACTATCCTTGCCCATGCCCACCACAAAGAAACTTCAGTAATTTATTCTATATAGTCCAATCTCCTTGGTCTTGTATTTTCTCATGTGCGCTGGTGATGAAGCATAGTCCTTACCACATTGAATCTCAAATGGGATACAACCTATATTGTATGGATAGTACCTTCACCTCTACCTTTTTGTTTGTTTTGGGAGGAGGGATAAACATCTTTGAGTTATAGTGGGATGGTAGAGTCTTTCAATTTCCTTAGGATAAAGACAAATACAAATATCAGTCAGAAAGAGTACAAGATCAATGGGGGAAATAAAATCTACTTGAGTTCTCATTTCTGAGACCTGACTGAGAAGAAATAAATTCAATCATCCTTAAGTCCATTTTTCATGTTTAGTATACCATCCAAAGGACACATCACCTCTCTACCACTGATGTACTGAGGTTTTAGATATTGGATCTCATATAGTGAATTCGCATTCTCAACCCATCCCATATGACATCCTTCTTCACTCCCGGAAGTTTTTTTCTTGACCAATATCATGATTTCATAAGGTCACTCAAATCAGAAAGTGTCAGGTTTGTCAACCCTAAAATATTCGTATAGTTTAAAAACCCACCTATTCAAATTTTCCTAACACACCCTATTCTTTGGAATATGCTCGACTCGATCATCCCACCACCAATGCATCATGAACTCATCAACTCCACTCACCCCAAACACATTTCTTCCAGACACAACTAGAGAGTCAAGCATGGCCACCACAATTTCAAATCCAATCATCCCTTCTAGGTTTCGAACAAGTAGATTGTCTTCCCGAAGCAGCCACGAGTAGACATCCCCAAATCATCAAGTTAAATGGTAGTGTTATGATTCGCCCAGTACATCAACCCATCAGCGCATATCGAGCACTCATTGGATTTTTTTGTATCGCCACATCAGTCATATTCATCATACATCTACTGTATCTGATCTCTATGAACAATGGTGAAAAATCCCGATATCACATTTAATGATTCTCACGTCGTGCTATCAAGACACCACTATTTCTCCTGACACTTCCATTTGGAAATGAGTTGGTTGATTGCAATGGCGAACCGAAGTTAGAATAGTAAATTTATTTCCACCTAATTGAATGATCCCAGCTTCCATTGCATGAATACTACCCTCTCACACAACAATGATGGTTCTCCCAAGAGAGTTTGGAACCCAACTGCAAAACCACAAGGCACTCGAGCTGCTGGTTGTTCTGTTCAACCCCTAAGCGAGACCATCAGATGTCTTAAAATGGTTTGGCTCAACACCGCAGAACTGTACGTCATCCCACTGGTAGATCATACAGCTCCATTGGCTCGGAAGGTAGGCAAGCAAGTTGTACAAATGATATCTTCAACTACCCTAATTCATTCCAAGTTCCAGCACCCAAACAGCTCGTTTTTGACCATTTTGAGCATCTCTTTCCAATTACCCCAAGAACCCAACCACATCATCTCATAGACTTATACTTATATATATTGGCCACTTTTTTGAATGCACACACTAGCTACCAAGCACACCGTACTATCCCAAGTTGGAATGTTGTACCGACAAACAGATCAAGTTTGATTGAGCTCGACCCATAGTGAATGGTCCTAGAAGGCGACCAGTGCCACTATTTCCTAGCATCTGCAATTAGACCTCTCAGTACTCTATCTAATAGTAATACTACCTATATATACCCTAGATTCATGGCTGATGTTTTCGACTAGTCTGAACAGCATGTCCTGCTTCCCGAGGCTTGTAGTCGTTGGCATATCGAGCAAATATCACCTGAACCAACCGACTTCAATCATCCGTTCTTGCAACTGAAACAAAGGAAGCTGGGGCATTGGAAAACTGGGTTGATCGATCATGACCATCCGCTCCTGAGGGAAACTGGATCCACTCACAGAGACAGATGAACTCCAAACTTGAACCATTCCCATAGGTGAAATAGCCAGTCCAGATTGAAATGACATCTCAAAACACAAGAGGATTGGCTTGGGCTGTAGGTGGGCGCCAAAAAACCTGGCTCGAAACAATAGCAGAACACCCAACATCGAAATCATGACTTCCAAATTATTGATGGGAGTGTGGAAAACTACCTTCAGAATCGGTCTAGACAACTAAACTTTGAACCACACCATTTTATCTTGGTCTCATGGATCAACGTCTGTTCTTCTAGTTGACATGATGGATGGATGGCCAATCCATGATCGAAACATTGTGCTTTTTCCCTTCTCAAGGAATGGCCAAATGCCCTCTTACTGCTCACTGGGAACCTAAATTGGAAGGTATGGAGCTTAGGAACTCATTCATACTATTATAGTGACATCCATGGAACATTGGAACCCAAGCACATCGCACACCGAAGAGAGAATGGAGCAGTAAAACCATAGCATGAACCATTAGAAATGAGAAACGACAGGAACTATGATCAGTCCAACAGCCAATGGAGGATGTGACGTGGGTTGGAATGTCATGGGCTTATATTTATAAGTACAATCTCAGAGTGGAAAGAGGTACCCAGTGGCACCAGATTCTAGGATCATCACCATGGCCTTAATATATATTTGTACCACCCTATATATATCAGCACCGCCTTCACTGAAAATAAAACTAGTGTGTCGTATTGTAAATGATGCTCGAACGAGGAGGTCTACTGAGTGTTTGGGTATATGAGATAGTTAGGTGCATAATGAGTGAAATAATGATATTTTAATTGGAACAATAGAACAATTGGAGAGAGTTGAACCACTCGGGACATCTCTACAAACAAGCCATTGAACTGGTATGGGTGATGTTGTGCCACTATAAATTGAAAGGGACAAAAGAAGGAGAAAACACAATTAGAGTTAGATGATCTGATCTTGGATATATGTTCATCACGACTAGAAACCGTACAAATATGAACACCGCCAGCTTGATCCATTCCACTCTCTACCAACCACTCCCATATGCCTTCGTTGTGCCTTGGTGTTCCACATTTCCACATCGGGAGACCCCCATAGGAGTCGCCAAATCACTTCCCATCCCATTTGATCCATATGATATGTGACCCAAGACTCTCAATAGAACATTTAAAACCCGCGGTAGGATCTCTATGCCATCGATCTACCAATACCACAAGAAAAGAGTGGATCGAACCCCCTACTCTACCCTAATAGTGAGGTGATCATTCTGCAGTTCCATATCGGCTTCCTTATTCTTTTAATGCCAGTGAATGGCCATTTTAATGAGTAGAGCATGGGTCCCCCACTTTAGGAAGATCGCTCCCCCCACCAATTCTAGGCATTCCAACCTTAGAATAATAAGGAATTTGATGATTGTGTCCCTCCCTAGTATGCCGAATATAAGGCATCCACGATCCTCAGTACTCTACTCTATGTTTTCATCAGTACATTTGGGTATTGGAAGGTACCACCTTTCTATTCGAACCCCCACAATATATATATGCGTATCAGTCCAAGAGGACCACTCGCATGTGGAAAACAAGGTCAAATAAAGTCGCTACAATCGGACAACTCGTGGAACATCAATCGCTATTTTGCTTGCAACGACGGACACTATTCTTTTTTCTACGATACTCTTATATATGGTTATAGAAGAGTACCTGATCAATTATTCTTTGGAAACCACCAATCAGGGGAACACAATAGTGTGATCGACGGTTTCTCAGCCCGTGTGCGACCACATGATATACAATATCACCAGTGCGGTTTCCATTTCAGTAGTGTTGCTTTCTATGCTCGAACTGCCATGATCAACCTCAAGAAGTCGAGTGGCCCTATATTCTTCTCCCCTTGGGACCCCCTTCCAATAGGGCCTGATCATGCTACCAACCCTAGAAGAATAAGGAGGCAAGGAAATAAATAAATAAAATACATATCTCATATCTGAACACCCCTTTACCTTGCTATGTTATCACCACCCTATGGAAACACCCTACCAATTCCAAATGGTGCTACCTCTTCTACCTATATTATACTATATAGGACCCTCCAGAGTTGAGTGGGTAATGTAAACTAAATCCCTTGCTCATACAACATTTGAAGTAGAAGTCATTTTGATCCAATTCTAATGTGCCCCATCTCAACACCACCAAGACCACAAAAAACCTCACATGTGATTTGGTCATCTGATCCGTCCATGTGATATTGAATACCAAATCACATGTCCAGTCCATCCATCCTTGACCATGACCCCTTACTGAACATGGGCCACTCTATAAACCAATAGAAAAACCGATCTCAAAACACAACTGACACTGCCAATAAAAGGAAATGCCATAGAAGAATGGACGTTCGACCCCATAGGCTCAAGATTGAGTTAGAAATACCCCTAACTGCCCGATCTACCTATTGCTACTACCATTATTGTTTCACCTGGGTGTGCCCTATTCACGGCTATGGCCATCATTCCCATCAATCACACCAGGATTTTGTAGCTCAGTACTCTACTATAATAGACTATATAGATAGAATACCTAAGCACATGATTCGTATTCCATTTCCCAATTCCAAACCCATCCATATTCGCAATGTTCATTCACTCCATCATGTACCCCACTTTTCAGCCCTAGTCATTTTTAGGTCCTAACTGAGATAATTCATGTATCACTGGGATACATGATTCATGCATCCATGTAAATGAATAGGACATACCACGGTATCTTGGTATAATCCTATATCGGTGTTGCCAACCACGCCATCCAATGATGTGATCAAGCAGGCAGGGGCCCCGTGCGAAAAGATATCAACCTCCCTCTTGATCCCTGATAGAGGAGGGAGTAATGAAATTAAATCACAGACCAGAGCCAAAGACATCACGAGAAACTGAAATAGGTACTCTGTCTATATAGTTTGTTGAATTGGTGCCTCAGTGGCAAACTTAAAGTCACCAGAATCGAATATCCATGTCAGCCTCCCAATCAACCCCATCCTTTGGGATATGTGAAAAAACACACATGAGCCAATCATGGTCAGGTCGTAGTCTAATACCTATATTATACACTTATAAGGTGATAATTAATATATAATGGTGTAGTTTCCTATAGCAAACACTCTAGCTTTCCCTTCTCCAGCGGTATCAACCCCTTCATCACAATAGATACTCTTATCATCTTCTTTCATAGATATCCAACGGTTCCCCTCATATATGGAAACCAACAGGATCCAAAGTTGTGCATGGGCATATTCATCGCATTCTCAGCCTAATAGTGATATAGAGACATGGAAAACAAGAACTTTTACTCTACCACTTGAGACCTGATTTATTATAGTATAGAAGAGTCATGCAGATTACTTCAACACTTACGTTTTGAACTGTGCCCACAATGAGGTTTGAACACTGGTACTTATATATATTTCTTGATAAAAAATAGACCTATTTGATCCAAGTCATATCATGATCAAAGACATGAAAAATCCATTGGCACGTCTCATCCAATTTGAGTGGATCAAGCTTAGTAGTTGCAGTGACAATAACATGAAGTTCTTGAATTGATGACCTTCGATACATTCGGCACTCACATCGTCAGTTGACTAACCAGAACGAATGAATGATCCACCAGAACCACCCTATAAGACACGTTTTCATGCTGTTGGATTACCACTCTATGAAAATACGGTATCATCCTCAGTGGTACTAGAGTTAAAGAAACAAAAATCGACATAGCGAGAGGCTGAAATGGATTCTATGACAATAAAAAAACGGGAGCTACAACTTCACTACCAAAACTAGTGTATTGTCCTTTGTAATGACATGGGAAAGGGGGAAGATAACATATGTGCATCAATGGTGGCATTCCCCAACACCCAAGCCAGTTGAGTTCATTACACACTAGCGATTAATTATAGAATCTCTCTTGTTGGCTACCCCATTTCTTTCATTGTACTAGAGAACTGTCATGCCATGTTGGTCAAGTCATTCTGATATGGTTTTCCAATGGGTCCACGCCATCTAGCCATTCCCTTCCAGGAGTTACTGGAATGGTGCTGGTGTAGGGGAATGCCAGGGGGTCTAGACTATAGTCATTAGACATCCAATCGAGAACTCAAGAAATGAAGTCATTAACCTACCGCCTATCAAGATTATTATAGTAGAGTACTGAGCCAAGGAGCTTCCCTGGTCTTCACTGGGATACCTGATTTAGGTATCCCAGTGAAGACCTGGGAGGACCAGGACAGGTTACTATCTAGATTATATGTCGGTATAATATATCCAGGTACTCTTCTATATAGTCTATATGAATGTATTCTCATAATATAGTCTGATATCCTACTATATAGATTATACCCAAAGGATACATGATTTGAGTATCCCAGTGAGTGCCTAGAATACCTGAAGTATCCCTGATAATGACCAGTGGAAAGAGGTTGAACCAGGTAGAAACACGAATGATGGAAAAAATTTCATCATTGAGGCTAACGATGATATAGCTTCAGTCAGAAAAAAACTGTAACACCCGAGACTTTTATGTTATATAAATCATCAAAGGAATCTTTTTCTACACAACACTTGCTTGGCTTGCTTTGCACGCAATTGCGACCTTCCTCGATAGCTTGCGTCGTACGCAATACCGAGTTTCACTAAACAACAATATGCTATTAAAACTAGCCGTTATGAATAGTAATAACCACTTTTTAAAATTTTATAAATTTTATTTTTCAAAATGGACTTCATTTTTGGACTCAGAATATCGAAATTAGCCTAGGGTGAAATTTTGTTATTTTTCTGAAAACTTTCAATTTTTGATGAATAGTGAAACCACTAAGTGGTAGGTTAAAAACTGAATTTTCCATAAAACTTAATTTTACCGCTTCTGTGAATGGAATTTCGAAAATCCGACAGACACGGTTGATATCAGTAAGTAAAATGTGGTTCAATGAGATAAAAATAATTTTTTGGTGAATACTAACTTTTTACTATTTTTACCACGGTTAATAGTAAATAGGGTAACTAAGGGTAAATATGATATTAATATTACCCTAACACATGTCATAATTCAATTGGATAAGTGTAATTCGACCAAAAACAACCTTATGGATAAAATATGACCATTTAGGCCCACTTGGATTAGATTAGGACATTTATTATTAATTTATTTAAAGAAGGGTTAAAATGGTTAAAAATCAAAGTTTAATAAGTAAATCATTTTTAATATGGGGTTATACATAAGATAAATTCGATTATAAATATTCATTAGAAAGATAAAAATCTTTCCTACATAATGGTATTTTATTTGTAATTTTTAGACTTTAAATAATTTAATTTATTTTTGACACAATGATGATGCAGTAATTATCTTATTAATGAAATATTGACATAATTGATGTTATAAACACCAAAATAAATGTAATTTAAGACTTTTTATGAATTCCACTAATTTTCTAGGTTACTATGATATATTATTGTTGATTTAATCAACTTGGTTCGAACATATAATTCTGTTATGACTTTCACAAAAATCATATATCAAATAGTGTCAAAATTGACACAAAATAGTTTTTAAATCAAATATTATATTATTAATTGTTATTGTATTCCTAAAAATCTAAGGTTCGGCCAAATGACTTAGATAAGGATATATATTTTAATAATAAACAATTTGGGGTTCGTTTGGCATGTTATAGTAAGTGTATTAACCATATAGTGAAAGAAAACAAAAAGACATGGTAAAAGTTAAATTATTTAACTTAGAGTTAAATCTAATTGATAAGGTTAAAATAATACCCTAAACTTGTCTAAATCCTATTGGTTGATAGTATTTCTACCCTTCCCCACTTTATCTTCGAAATAAGACCCTTTGGAACCATTATAAACCGATTTTTACTTTAATATAAAATAATATTTTGAGATATTCCTATGGTGCCCCTCT
This sequence comes from Viscum album, assembly GCA_963277665.1. NCBI lineage: Eukaryota > Viridiplantae > Streptophyta > Magnoliopsida > Santalales > Viscaceae > Viscum > Viscum album. Next base: position 428,521,946 of record OY728134.1, read on the forward strand.
CCTCCCTTAAAAAAGGGCACCTCCTCCCCCTCCTCCTCACACCAATTTGAGCACTCAAGCTCGGCCAACCCCTGCCATTTTCTCCTCTCCACTTCCCTAGAATAATCCTAGAGGTCCTGGTCTTCTCCAAAGACCAATCTTAGTTCCTTAAGTGGAGTATTCAAAGAGGCGTTCCAAAGATGAGGTAATATCCATTACCGATCTTTTCAATTTCTTTCTTCTTCAACTTCTTCTTCTTTAGTTGTTTCATGATAAAGTAATAACATCAGTATTACTTACATACTGATATGTTATTATAAATATGAAACAACCCTAATTCACCTTCTATCCATCCTACGGAAAAATGAAATCACCGCGCGTGCGTACGTACGGAATACCGTCTCCACGCTGTGGTGTAATCTATTTTCCACCATCACCTTACAAGGATGGGTATAATGGTGTAATGAGTAACTATATATGATTATTATGAATTAATATTGATACTGAAATAATATATATATATACTCCAATACAATTCCACGATCATAGGAACGATATCATCACTCGTGCGTACGTACGGAATACCGTCTCCACGATGTGATGCGACTCGTTCTACATGATCTTCATTTCATAATGATTATATAAATGAATTGAATGAATGAATATGGTATATACTACACTAATACCATTCTGGAAATGAATTATCTATAACCTAAAGATAAGAATAAGAATTTATTCAACAAAACACGCATAAGAACAAAAAGTTATAAAGACCCGAGTAACAAGTAACAATGAAATATTACTAACAAGAAGCTAATAATATGACCATATATGATATCATATCAATATGTATGATTCTGGAATAAGTCAATAACATGATTTAAATCATTATACAGGAGGTTCGGACACTTACAAAGCAAGTCGGACATAAGGTAAGGGAAATATCACAATCTCATTTTTATCTGAGATTGTTTATACTTTGGTATTTACTGGGGTTTATTTTATCATCCACATCCATGTTCCCTAAATATGTAATATTGTTTCCATCCACTTAAAATAGTTTAAATCCAATTTGACCTTTCGGTGAGTTTTTATTAAATAATATGAAAGGAATCTTTTGTCGTTTTTCCGTACGAGTTACTTTTTGACTTTTCCGACAAAAGTACGAAGAATGTTTTTTTTTAACTTATACGACAAGAATGGATTTTTAAAACATTATTTCCAAGAATCTTCCTTTAAAAGTTTTCAAGTTTATTTTTAATCAACTTCTTTTAGTTTAAAGTTGTATGACATGTTAAGAAATGTAAAATGTTTTTGAAAAAGAAAGGATATTTTCCTCAAGAATGAAGTTCAAGTATTTTATCAAAATTATTTTCCATCTAAGATAATAAAAGGGTTCTGTTTTTATCCCTATTATTACATGGATTTGATTATGTTGTGATGGAAATATTTTTATGAATTCCTTTATCTTATATGAATTGTTTTATGATGTCATGATGTTTCAAGAATCCCATTTTTGTTACATGTGTTATGCGATGATGTATGTTATATGATTATGTGGCACACATAAGAAAGGATTCATTATAAGATGGGTGGGACCTATATCTCCCTCCAATGCATTGGGTAAAGATTTTATATCTCATGAGATAGACATGGCTGGAACGGAAGGTTATTTCGGTTCAGTGATACAGGACTGAAACGAGGAGTGAACTCGGTTCAGAAAGGGACTTTGTCCACTAAGATAGTCTTGGCAATGAGTCATGACTAACCAGAAATGATTTCCATGATTATGTGTGCATGCCACAAAGTTTCAAGTTTTATGTTATGATTATGGGGATCTCATTTTCACATCTATGAATTATTCCATGATAAGATATTATGATCTCTTTTGCAGGTTTTGATTTTCAAAAATATATGATATGATTTTTATTTCCTTTATTTGCCCTTGCTGAGCATTTGAGCTCACCCTTTTATGTTTTCTTTTCCCCAGGTCAGGAAGATGGATATTAAGTAGAATATGCTAAAAGGGACCCTAGATATGATGAAATAAATGGGAGAAACTGTAGAAGATTTATGAACCAGTTGTTTATGTTTCCCAATTTCTAAAGACACTATACCTATACGGTCCTTTGTGGTTTTGTCATATGTTGTAATAAGTGTGCTTCAATTTTGAAGTATTAACAATGTATGTAAAGTATGGGTCGTTATAGTTGGTATCAGAGGAAAGGTATAGTCAACCTTTGGAAACTAGGATGTGAAAGCCTTAGTAAGAACCATAAGGATAAGTCTAAGCATAGAACACAATCTTAGTGTTTTAGAAATGTCCTTGAATAACCTAGGATAAGACCTTAAGCATGAAAATTTTATTCTTGAATTATGTGGTTTTCCTATTATAATTAGTGTTTCTCACACTATTCTTCTTGGTTTTAGTCAATGGCTGGAACCCGAAGGAACCGTGTTAATGCGGAATGCGATGGGCAATGCAATGATTGTCCCCCTGAGCAACCAAACGATATGGGAGCTGGAATGCAAAATCGTGTAACCATGCTCACACAACTTTCTCAAGCTATGAATCATGCAGGATTTCCAAACGAACAAAGGAGGGAGCAACATTCTGTTGAATCCTTCATGAGGCAGCGTCCACCTTCTTTCAGTGGGTCTACTGATCCATTAGTTTCTGAACAATGGATTAGTACTACTGAAAAGATATTTTCAGTTCTTCAATGTTCTGAACATGATAAATTCATCCTAGCAGTGTATCGTTTGGAAGGAGATGCGGATCAATGGTGGAATCTTGTTAAGAATACGAGGCAAAGGGATGAAATTGAGTCTATGGAATGGGACGAGTTCAAGAACTTATTTTTCAATAAGTACTTCCCTCGTATTCTCCGAACAAAGATGGAGAAAGAGTTCCTTGAACTGAAGCAAAGGGATGATGAATCTGTTAGTACCTATGAAGCAAATTTTACAAGACTTGCAAGGTACGCTTCTGGTATTATTATCCAACCTGAGAGTAAGATCGATCGATTCTTTAGTGGCTTAAAACCAAGTCTTCTAAGGGCGTTAGCCATAAGGGACTTCAATAGCTACGAGGAAATCGTTCGATGTGCTCTCAAAGTCGAGATGGATATTGGAGTAACCCATCAGTCACATGGGTTTGATAAGAAGAGGAAGATGGAATTCAAAGAAAAATCTAAAGAGCACACGGAAAAGAAGATGAACTTTCCCTTATGCTCAAAGTGTGGAAAGAAACATGGAGGGAGTTGTCTTAAAGGGACAAGTAAATGTTTTAAATGTGGAAAGGAAGGTCATCGGGCATGTGAATGCCGTGATAATGGGAAGAAGATGTCTAATGACGCAAACAAAGGAAGGGATACACAGAATGAACCTACTACACTTCAATGTTTCAAGTGCAAGGAGATGGGACATTATGCCAATCAATTCCCAAATCCAAGGGTTGATGATGATGGTCGACGTCAACAAACTCTTAAGGCTAAATACAAAGGAATGTCACATGCAATTTCTATCAGCGATGTGGAGTACGATAACGATGTGGTGAAAGGTACACTTACCATCCACTCTAAAGTAGCAAATGTTTTATTTGATTCTGGATCCACCCAATCTTTTATTTCTGAAGACTTTTCTAAGGGTATCACCGTATTACCTCAACAATTAGATGTTGAGTTAGCTGTGACAACACCTAATGGCACATCAATCGCATCAAAAGTTTATAATTCTTCTCCGATCGAAGTTTGTGGGAAAGTGCTTCCTGCAAATCTTGTGATCCTTCCTTTAGTAGAATTTGATGTGATTCTTGGCATGGATTGGCTTTCTCTACATGGAGCTCATATCAATTGCCAAAGAAGGGAAGTCACATTTCATATTCCAGATCAATCTACGATCGTCTATCAATGCAAGGATGAACATAACCTTCCAGTGGAAATTCCTTCCATCTTATGGGTCATGATTCCACTAAATGAAGGTTATTTATCTCAAATGGTTGGAGAGAAACTTACGATTAAGAATATGCCCATTGTACGGGAGTTTGATGATGTCTTTCCGGAGGAATTACCAGGTCTTCCACCAAATCGTGAAGTTGAGTTTTCAATAGAACTCATACCGGGTGCTTTTCCTATTTCAAAGACACCTTATAGAATGGCCCCAATTGAGTTGCAGGAATTGAAGAAGCAACTCCAAGAGAATCTTGATAAGGGATTCATACGCCCTAGTGCGTCACCTTGGGGAGCACCTGTTCTATTTGTTAAGAAGAAAGATGGATCAATGAGACTCTGCATTGATTATCGAGAACTTAACAAGATCACTATCAAGAACAAATATCCTCTCCCACGCATTGATGACTTATTTGACCAACTACGCGGAGCTCAATACTTTTCCAAGATTGATCTTCGTTCAGGGTATCATCAATTAAGGGTCAAAAAGGAGGATATACCAAAGACGGCTTTCCGTACAAGGTATGGACACTATGAATTTATAGTGATGCCATTTGGTCTTACTAATGCCCCTGCTATCTTCATGGATCTAATGAATAGAGTCTTTAGAGACTATCTTGATCAATTTGTGGTAGTCTTTATAGACGATATTCTTGTCTATTCAAAGAGCAAGGAAGAGCATGAAGATCAATTGATAATTATATTGAAGACCCTGAGAAAGGAGAAACTTTATGCCAAATTTACCAAGTGTGAATTTTGGCTTCAAAAAGTTGCATTTTTGGGTCATATAATCTCAAAAGAGGGGATATCTGTGGATCCAGCAAAAACAGAGGTTATCGAAAGATGGTCGAGACCAACAACAGTAACTGAGATCCGAAGTTTTCTTGGTTTGGCTGGATATTATCGACGTTTTGTAAAAGATTTTTCAAGATTATCTAATCCAATCACCAAGTTGACTCGGAAAGGAGTTAAGTTTGTCTGGACAGAGGAATGTGAAGAGAATTTCAAGGAGTTGAAAAGAAGGTTATCCAGTGCACCTGTGCTCACACTGCCTTGTAGTGGAGAAAGGTTTGTGATCTACAGTGATGCATCCAAGAAGGGATTGGGGTGTGTTCTTATGCAAAATGATATGGTGATAGCTTATGCCTCACGACAGTTGAAAATCCATGAGCAAAATTACCCAACACATGATTTGGAGTTGGCTGCGGTAATCTTTGCATTAAAGATTTGGAGGCATTACCTTTATGGTGAAAGGTGTGATATTTATACTGATCATAAAAGTTTAAAGTATATTTTCACACAAAAGGAGTTGAATATGCGTCAAAGAAGATGGTTGGAGCTGATTAAGGATTATGACTGCTCAATCCATTACCACCCAGGGAAAGCAAACAAGGTGGCAGATGCATTAAGTCGACAAGACCATGCTAGTTTATCCATGATGGGGACCACAAAAGATCCAATATTTATGGATTTACAAAGGATGGATCTTGGAATTATAATGGAAGGGGAAAAATCTTATCTTTCTCAAATGAATGTTCAACCATCTATACATTTGAAGATTAAAGAGGCACAGAAAGAAGATGTCGAGTTACAGAAGAAGGTGAGAAATGTTCCTGAATTCAACCTTGATTGTGATGGGATAATAAAGTTCAGGAATCGGGTTTGTGTTCCTTCCATCCCCGAATTAAAGAAGGAGCTGCTGGATGAGGCTCATAGTTCTTCATTCTCTATTCATCCTGGAAGCACGAAGATGTATAGGGACCTGAAAGTGTACTTCTGGTGGGATGGCATGAAAAGAGATGTTGCTGAATATGTCTCTCGATGCTTGGTTTGTCAACAAGTTAAAGCTGAGAGACAGAAGTCTAAGGGGATGTTACAACCATTACCCATACCCGAATTGAAATGGGAAAACATCACTATGGACTTTGTCACAGGACTTCCTAAAACATCCAAAGGCAATAATGCTATCTGGGTCATAGTTGATCGTCTTACAAAGTCTGCACACTTCATTCCTATTAGAGAGGATTTCTCTCTAGATCAGCTTTCCAGGATATATGTAAAGGAAGTGGTAAGATTACATGGAGTACCACTTTCTATTATATCTGATCGGGATCCGAGATTTACCTCGAAGTTCTGGCGAAGTCTTCAGCATACTCTCGATACAGAGTTGAGTTTCAGCACTGCTTATCATCCCCAGACAGACGGTCAGTCTGAGAGAACAATTCAAACCCTAGAAGATATGTTGAGAGCTTGCTCTATGGATTTCAAAGGAGGTTGGGATCAACACCTACCTTTGGTAGAATTTTCTTATAATAATAGCTTTCACTCCAGTATTCAGATGGCTCCTTATGAAGCTCTCTATGGAAAGAAATGCAGGACTCCAACTTGCTGGGATGAAGTTGGGGAAAGAAAGCTATTAGGACCTGATCTCGTTGATGAAATGGCAGAAAAGGTCCGATCTATTCAACAACACATAAGAGCAGCTCAGAGTCGACAGAAAAGTTATGCCGACAATTGAAGAAAAGACCTAGAGTTTGAAGTGGGTGATAAAGTGTTCTTACGAATATCTCCCTGGAAGAGGGTTATGAGATTTGGAAAGAAGGGGAAGTTGAGCCCTAGATATATCGGTCCTTTTGAAATACTGGATCGTGTTGGGAAGGTAGCTTACCGATTGGCACTTCCACCGAATCTCTCTCAAGTTCACGATGTGTTCCATGTATCTCTCCTGAGAAATTACATACCTAATCCTTCACATGTACTCAGCTTAGAAGTTGTACCGCTGGAGCAAGATCTTTCGTATGAAGAACAGCCAATAGAGATTCTGGATCGTAGCGAAAAAGTTCTACGAAACAAGACCACTCGATTGGTGAAAGTTTTATGGAGGAACCACCAACTTGAAGAATCTACTTGGGAGCTTGAGGATATGATGAGGGAGAAGTATCCTCATCTGTTTGTTACAAAGTGACGAATTTCGAGGGCGAAATTCTTTTTAAGGGGGGTAGAATGTAACACCCGAGACTTTTATGTTATATAAATCATCAAAGGAATGTTTTTCTACACAACACTTGCTTGGCTTGCTTTGCACGCAATCACGACCTTCCTCGATAGCTTGCATCGTACGCAATACCGAGTTTCACTAAACAACAATATGCTATTAAAACTAGCCGTTATGAATAGTAATAACCACTTTTTAAAATTTTATAAATTTTATTTTTCAAAATGGACTTCATTTTTGGACTCAGAATATCGAAATTAGCCTAGGGTGAAATTTTGGTATTTTTCTGAAAACTTTCAATTTTTGATGAATAGTGAAACCACTAAGTGGTAGGTTAAAAACTGAATTTTCCATAAAACTTAATTTTACCGCTTCTGTGAATGGAATTTCGAAAATCCGACAGACACGGTTGATATCAGTAAGTAAAATGTGGTTCAATTAGATAAAAATAATTTTTTGGGTGAATAGTAACTTTTTACTATTTTTACCGCGGTTAATAGTAAATAGGGTAACTAAGGGTAAATATGATATTAATATTACCCTAACACATGTCCTAATTCTATTGGATAAGTGTAATTCGACCAAAAACAACCTTATGAATAAAATATGACCATTTAGGCCCACTTGGATTAGATTAGGACATTTATTATTAATTTATTTAAAGAAGGGTTAAAATGGTTAAAAATCAAAGTTTAATAAGTAAATCATTTTTAATATGGGGTTATACATAAGATAAATTAGATTATAAATATTCATTAGAAAGATAAAAAGATTTCCTACATAATGGTTTTTTATTTGTAATTTTTAGACTTTAAATAATTTAATTTATTTATGACACAATGATGATGCAGTAATTATCTTATTAATGAAATATTGAAATAATTGATGTTATAAACACCAAAATAAATGAAATTTAAGACTTTTTATGAATTCCACTAATTTTCTAGGTTACTATGATATATTAGTGTTGATTTAATCAACTTGGTTAGAACATATAATTCTGTTATGACTTTCAAAAAAATCATATATCAAATAGTGTCAAAATTGACACAAAATAGTTTTTAAATAAAATATTATATTATTAATTGTTATTGTTTTCCTAAAAATCTAAGGTTCGGCCAAATGACTTAGATAAGGATATATATTTTAATAATAAACAATTTGGGGTTCTTTTGGCATGTTATAGTAAGTGTATTAACCATATAGTGAAAGAAAACAAAAATACATGGTAAAAGTTAAATTATTTAACTTAGAGTTAAATCTAATTGATAAGGTTAAAATAATACCCTAAACTTGTCTAAATCCTATTGGTTGATAGTATTTCGACCCTTCCCCACTTTAGCTTCGAAATAAGACCCTTTGGAACCATTATAAACCGATTTTGACTTTAATATAAAATAATATTTTGAGATATTCCTAAGGTGCCCCTCTCCTCCCTTATAAAAGGGCACCTCCTCCCCCTCCTCCTCACACCAATTTGAGCACTCAAGCTCGGCCAACCCCTGCCATTTTCTCCTCTCCACTTCCCTAGAATAATCCTAGAGGTCCTGGTCTTCTCCAAAGACCAATCTTAGTTCCTTAAGTGGAGTATACAAAGAGGCGTTCCAAAGAAGAGGTAATATCCATTACCGATCTTTTCAATTTCTTTCTTCTTCAACTTCTTCTTCTTTAGTTGTTTCATGATAAAGTAATAACATCAGTATTACTTACATACTGATATGTTATTATAAATATGAAACAACCCTAATTCACCTTCTATCCATCCTACGGAAAAATGAAATCACCGCGCGTGCATACGTACGGAATACCGTCTCCACGCCGTGGTGTAATCTATTTTCCACCATCATCTTACAAGGATGGGTATAATGGTGTAATTAGTAACTATATATGATTATTATGAATTAATATTGATACTGAAATAATATATATATATACTCCAATACAATTCCACGATCATAGGAATGATATCATCACTCGTGCGTACGTACGGAATACCGTCTCCACGATGTGATGCGACTCGTTCTACATGATCTTCATTTCATAATGATTATATAAATGAATTGAATGAATGAATATGGTATATACTACACTAATACCATTCTGGAAATGAATTATCTATAACCTAAAGATAAGAATAAGAATTTATTCAACAAAACACGCATAAGAACAAAAAGTTATAAAGACCCGAGTAACAAGTAACAATGAAATATTACTAACAAGAAGCTAATAATATGACCATATATGATATCATATCAATATGTATGATTCTGGAATAAGTCAATAACATGATTTAAATCATTATACAGGAGGTTCGGACACTTACAAAGCAAGTCGGACATAAGGTAAGGGAAATATCACAATCTCATTTTTATCTGAGATTGTTTATACTTTGGTATTTACTGGGGTTTATTTTATCATCCACATCCATGTTCCCTAAATATGTAATATTGTTTCCATCCACTTAAAATAGTTTAAATCCAATTTGACCTTTCGGTGAGTTTTTATTAAATAATATGAAAGGAATCTTTTGTCGTTTTTCCGTACGAGGTACTTTTTGACTTTTCCGACAAAAGTACGAAGAATGTTTTTTTTAACTTATACGACAAGTATGGATTTTTAAAACATTATTTCCAAGAATCTTCCTTTAAAAGTTTTCAAGTTTATTTTTAATCAACTTCTTTTAGTTTAAAGTTGTATGACATGTTAAGAAATGTAAAATGTTTTTGAAAAAGAAAGGATATTTTCCTCAAGAATGAAGTTCAAGTATTTTATCAAAATTATTTTCCATCTAAGATAATAAAAGGGTTCTGTTTTTATCCCTATTATTACATGGATTTGATTATGTTGTGATGGAAATATTTTTATGAATTCCTTTATCTTATATGAATTGTTTTATGATGTCATGATGTTTCAAGAATCCCATTTTTGTTACATGTGTTATGCGATGATGTATGTTTTATGATTATGTGGCACACATAAGAAAGGATTCATTACAAGAGGGGTGGGACCTATATCTCCCTCCAATGAATTGGGTAATGATTTTATATCTCATGAGATAGACATGGCTGGAATGGAAGGTTATTTCGATTCAGTGATACAGGACTGAAACGAGGAGTGAACTCGGTTCAGAAAGGGACTTTGTCCACTAAGATAGTCTTGGCAATGAGTCATGACTAACAAGAAATGATTTCCATGATTATGTGTGCATGCCACAAAGTTTCAAGTTTTATGTTATGATTATGGGGATCTCATTTTCACTTCTATGAATTATTCCATGATAAGATATTATGATCTCTTTTGCAGGTTTTGATTTTCAAAAAGATATGATATGATTTTTATTTCCTTTATTTGCCCTTGCTGAGCATTTGAGCTCACCCTTTTATGTTTTCTTTTCCCCAGGTCAGGAAGATGGATATTAAGTAGAATATGCTAAAAGGGACCCTAGATATGATGAAATAAATGGGAGAAACTGTAGAAGATTTATGAACCAGTTGTTTATGTTTCCCAGTTTCTAAAGACACTATACCTATACGGTCCTTTGTGGTTTTGTCATATGTTGTAATAAGTGTGCTTCAATTTTGAAGTATTAACAATGTATGTAAAGTATGGGTCGTTATAAAAACCCCAAAATAAAATATCCAAATGATTGTTTTTTCATTGACGGATTGCACACCCTAAATTGAATCAATGCACTGAACATGTTTCCAATTCCAACTACATCTCTAGCTAAAGCAATAGTAACATCACCAAAACCCATTGATTTTGCACCATCCACCATCTCGTTCCTTGAAAAACTCAACTCACTAATACCGTATTTTCATAGAATTGAACCTTGAAATTGGATTTGGCCTATCTAACCCTGTATCTACTACCTATATTATAATAATTAGAGTAATAGTTGAGTTTGGGTTGATGCCCTTCATCCTGGTATATGGTTTTTCTTTGGGAGTGGTGGTTCAGCTACTTCATTTCACACTATGGGAGCACATACAAGTTACTATATAGAGTAGAGTACTTGATTTTGATTCATATACTGTATTTGAAAACCAAGTCGGTGACTGGAATATCCATATTATATAGAGTAGAGTAATTGATCTAGGCATATTTTATTGCTTCTGGAAACACCGCCTGGTCCATGTACTCCATTTCATAGTGTGTTCACTCACCAGGTCCAGAGGTGGTAGTTGACCTAGTCCAAGTAATTCGTTTCATAGTTTTCTCACTCACTAGGTCCTCACCGGGATACATGAAGTATCCCGGTGAAGACCTAGGAGAACCAGGACCCGCTACTATCAAGATTATATATTTGTATAATCTAGCCAGGTACTCTTCTATATAGTCTATAAGAATGTTTTCTCATAATATAGTCTGGTAGCATACTATCGTGATTATACCCATAGGATACATGATTGATGTATCCCTCGGGTAATATAGATAGTCTATATAGAAGAGTACCTAGCTATATTATTGTGAGGGTTTCACTAGAGTGGAAATGCGGAGCTCAGGTAGGCATCTCAAGGAAAGGAATCCATGTTGATCTATTGGTCCAATGGTTCCTTGTGACTGATATGTATATTATAAAGAGTAATGGGTTGGCATTGGTTGTTTCAATTCAGTATAATACCGGTAGTAGAGTTTTTTCCCTGACCCCACGCCTATATAGCCAGTGGTGTGTATCATACTAGAATAGAAACAGAATGTTCCTAAGTTCAACTATGATGCCTGGTAATTGAGTCGAAATAGTAGATCAAATCGATGACTATCTCATGGCCCTAGGTTTTCTATCTCATCAGGAGATGTTATACCCCCATCCCAATTCCTCTAAATGGAAAACCCATCTCTTGCCACACTATTAGAGTAACTATATAGAATAAAGTACAGAAGTATACTCTATATAGTTCAATTAAGATGCACCAGAGCGAACTTAAGTGATCTAATCTATATAGAATGGTTTTCCAGACCTCTTTATGAACCACCTAATTGCATACGATCAGCATAGTAGGCCAGATCTGAGCCCCCAAACCTAATAGTAAACCTATTTCTTTTCTTTTTTTCACTTTCCGTACCATTGCAACCAATTTATTGGAGTGTTTTCAAGCGTACCACTACTATTAGAGTAGAGTAGTGACTCGGGTGGATGGAAAAAAAGATATGGCCAGATGTTTCTTATCTAATCAGATGTATTGGTATTTAGATGGTGTGGTGCATTTAATCAATCATTTCCCCATTGTCTATAAGTACTTGCAGGCACACTTCCATTCCATCTTGGTATCATCTATATTCCATCAGTCTTTCCACTTTTGGTATAAAATGGATAGTATACTACCTATAATATACTTAACTCTCATTTCATGTTGATAAGTTGATTCTAGAGTTCATCAACTATATATCATATATGACACAATCCACCCTAGTTTCTATGACTGAAACAGTTTTATTACCTCTACCACAACCCCCAAGACCCGCTTTCTCCCATTGGCACAACTGCTATAACACCACTGATGCACGACTACTTGAATGACCAACTCTTATGTGATAGGAAACATGTGGCCATCTCTTTGACCACCATTTCCCGGTAATTATATATATTACAAAAGAAGAAAATTACCCTCAGGTTTAGTTTTTTACACTACCCATGTTGCATTGTGAGATGAGTTGTTCCCTCTCTCATGATAGTTGTTGGCCGGCTACCTTGTTGGAGTTGAAATAGTCTTGGTTGTCTTGTTCATTATCTTGAATCAGTGTGGTGTTGTTTTTCTCGCTCTCATATTACCATCTACAAAAACAGTCATCCGGGTGGAACCTGATCTAGTTGATGACATGGAGGCACTATTAATGTAGATTACTAGCACAATGCGCCTCTTGCTATTAGAATCATTATATTATGGTTTACCGAGTAGCCACACACAACTTTCCCTTGGCGCAAGGTGGAAACTGGCAGGAAAGAGCCTTTCCAAGCCCATCCATGAGCACCTATCGGCCAATGACAATGCCTTGTGCTACAGGGTCCATTGGATTAGATCATCTCCCTAACTAATGACAATGCTACGCTGTGGGTATGCAATACCCCCAATCACATGTGATTCATTCACGATGTCGTAGTAGTCGCAGTGGGTCCAGACCGGCTACCCATGGTGCGACCGGCTACATTGCTTCAGTTGATCAGTACTCTACTCTTATAGTGCCCCACCTTTGATATTAGACCTCACAACCTTTGGAAGGTTCATGGCCCAATAGTCCACTATCTATATTATTCTGATGGTTCTGGGAATTGGGTTCAGTCATGTTGTGGGTACCTTTCTCAAGCTGATCAGCTCTCTACTCTAATGGTACTAAATAGGCAGAGTACCTAACTCTACTCTAATAGTCATTTCTGAAATGTATGCGGCGGTTGATGGCATATGTGCTATACCATGAAATCGTGTGGGCCAGCTCCCCAGGCTCCAACCTCGTTTCATAGGAATACAGTTTCAATGAATAGTTCCACAGTAGATAGCTACGAGCATCCCCTATTTCATGAATTTTGTGGTGTGGGTTCACACCATTGGTTTTTCCAAGTGCAACTAGCACTCAGCGGTCTTTAGCAACTATGGTCCATTTACTACTCTTACATTACTCTTATATATAGTTATATAGATGATACCAAACTCTTGTGGTGGTGTTTGATGGTCGGTCCCCATTGTCCAATTGGTTAGTTGAGTTATGACACTATAGTGACTTTGTGAGCACTAAGAAGTCAACGATCGAAATGGAAGAGCTACCTGGGTTGAAATGCGAAACTAATCAATGTCAATGCATGCCCACTCACTCCCGATTCACTTGACTTTGGTTCATGGAATGAACTAGGATCCTTCCTGCTAGCCGAAAAACCGCTAGTAGAAAATCAGAACTCTACTCAATATAGTGTGGTGCCATCTCAAACACTCGAATTCTTTCATTCACCAAGCGGATCGATGGTGTGGTGTGGGATGTGAGTTGGAGTTCCATCCATGATACTCTTATGGGGACTACCGAGCTGCCAGGTATTCTTCTATATAGTCTTTTTATATTATACTGAAACACTCAAGCATTCTAGTGCACTCTAAGGAGGGAATTCCCCCTATATGCACCAGACACTCATCGAATGGTGGTTCGGTATAATAGGTGTTGAACCTATGCCAATCGGGAGAAAATCACAATGCTCTACCGACTGAGCTATACACCCACCTCACCTCGGGGAACTGGGTGTCTTGGAAGGATGGCTCAGTTCTACTACCTATATTATACTGAGGACCACCTATTATTATTCTATGGTACTCTTAAATATGGTTATAGAAGAGTACCTGATCCCATACGGACCCTTGCGAGTGTAGTGGCATATATGGGATGACCTCGACTAATTGAGTAGAGTACTTATGGCACCACTCGTACCATTTCGAGTTGAAATCCTCTTGTTATATCGATCACTCGTATCAATCATTGTTGATTGAAAGTATGAAAACCGGACAATTTCGCTGGAGATTCAGTATTCCCAGATGGCATCCATGGTCCCTTCAAATGTAGTTTCCTTTTTGAATATCCCAATGGACCACTTTCTGAACCACCTTGATCCTCAATACTCTACTATACAGTACTCGTATATATTTTCCCATTCATCAATGCTCGCAATGTGGTACGATGATCTGGATTCCCCTCTCATATAGCTGCAGCTCATACTCCCCATGTCTCAATGCCATTGTTTCCATTGCATGGGCTCGAGCCAATTAATCGGACTTCAGCCCAGCCACTCCACCCATACTATAATTCCCCCATAGGCCTTTAGTAGTTGAAATGGAATTTACTCATACAATAACAACCATCGCTCGAAGACACATCTTATTCTTAATTGATACGGGAGAAAGGTCAACCCACTTGTTCGTTCTAGTCACCCAATCAGAGAACTCAATGGTTCAGAAACATCTCAGTACTCTACTCTAATAGTATACACTTGATAGAAAAAATATTAGAATAATAATAGTCACATGTTTACTACTAGAGAAACCATCATTAGTTCCATAGGGAAGAGGCACCCTCTGATACCATTGATTTCCAATCGCTTTGATCATCAGGATCAGATCGAAGATCTCATCTGATGAGTATAACATATAAAAGGAAGGGATAACAATGAACATCGGCATGATACGAGGCCGGATGGTCCAAATTAGCTCGAGATTAGTTCCATGAATGATCCATTTGTTCAGTTGTCCCCTGGGAATGGGGAACATCCATAACGCTTAAACCATATTCTGTGAAACGAACTCCAAGATCATAAATAGGAAGTGAAAGATATCATTATGTAACTCAATGATCCCGTACATGATTAGTGTGGCTCCCTCTTGAGATCCAAATTCCCATGGCTGAGCTGCATCACAAAAAATATCTAGTTTGGTGACATCGATGTTCACTTCTTTTTTTAGTGTAAACAGAGAAAGGGTGCCTATCATTGATGGATCATTGCACCCAGACACCAAAAATTGTATTGATCCACCACCAGTATTGGGGTTGATATTTACTCAGGGTATTCATATAATACAGTTCTCTAATTCACGAACCTATATTATAAAAATATTCTAATTTGAGGTGTATGCAGTAGGAGGAGTCGATTCTTCCAGCTTATTGTTCCATTGTCTGAAGACCTGGTCTGACCTTTCTTGGTCAGACAAGGCAGGATGCTCTTATCCAGATTATAAGAGGTGCTTCAGGATACTGTTATCCAGATTATAAGAGGGCATGGTATACTACCTATATTATACTGAGGAGGACCTGTGATACATGAAGTGTCCTATCCCATTGAGTGTCTTGGTGTCATGAACCAACCCGGGTCGACCCTGAACTGATCACCCGAGCCGACCCGCAACATGGCCCAAGGGGTGTTCCCAATCCCCACTGGCTGGAAACAAGTGTTTGGTATCAAAACTAAACAAGTGGGACTGATTTGTACCATATTTTAAAGACAAATAAATAAAAAAAACTGAACAATGGAAACAAAAAACTAGGAGCAACATGAAAACAAAGTCGTACAAACATCCATGTGACCCTACGGGTCACCACCAACCTCAATCCAATGTCGGGCTATGGTGACTGAATCCAAGTAAGGCGCAGCAACCAAAGATAACAAAAACAAAGCTAAAACTATAAGTGTGAGTATTAAAACTTCGTAGGCCTGCCCAAACAATCTATTCTCATATGCATTTCCTTTAAATAAAAGAACCATCAATTTCAAGTTTGAAATAAAATGTATAGAACTTGGCTTTTACACATTTTCTTCTTTAAAAGAAAATCACGATCCATTTCCCTTCATAATTTAAACTAATATCTTTTCAAAGGATGATGCTTTTACATTTTTAGAGAAAGAGGGATAGTGAAGTGTCAAACATTTAAAAACCTTTTTCCACAATCTTTTGAAGATCACTTTTATCCACTTTAATAAAGAGATGCATCATACATGAAGGAAAAAAACAATAATCACACATGGGCAATGGAAAATAACAAGAAAGAGTAATCAACTAAACAAGGCACCTCAATCATCCGCCATAGACAACTAAGTGACGAAATATGTGGGAAAACCTAGGAGCTCATGAATAGTCCAGAACGTACAATACATGTGACTCATTTCAAAGGCATGCCTACTCTCGATGACGTCATAATGCCCAAACGCTTGGTATCACCCTACCTGTCCTAACTGAGGGTCCCAATCCCCTAACAGAGTATCATCTGAACTAAGGGCCTCTAGCCAGTGTGTAGTCTAAAATAGTGTAGCAATCATTCAATGAAAATTTTCTCATTATGATAGGTTCCCATGTTTAGACTAAAAAGGGGGTGAGCCAATAATGTCAATCAAGCCGTCACAAGTACATTCCTCACACACAGTCAACACACACAAAAAAGTCACCCCCCGAGTCACCCCAAATAATATGTCCCTCCCCTTTCAACCATTTGATCCCAGGAAAGTCCTACCCAGCTGACCTTTCATAACACATAATTCATCCAAATCAAGGGGGGCCATATACAAGGATATTTTTCTTGAGATAAACGGTTTTACAAAAGTGCCAACCGGGCCTCACATAAATTTTGCATGCCAAACCCTTTCTTAAGAATCACACCCACACCACTTTGAAAACCATAAAAACAATTTGAAACCCATTTAAGAAATCCAAACCTTCATTTTAAATCTAAAACACATTCACAAGGGACAAAGGGGCATTTCATCATGCCATCAATGTGGAAACACAATAAAACCACTTATTGGAACACATTGCAAGAAATAAACCACTCCAATTCAAGACAGAAAATTTTACTAACAGTTCTATATCAATAATTAATATTAAAACTAGGTGTGAAATACAATAAATAAATGATTCTTAAATTTAATGGTTAATTCATAGAGATCCTACCTTGGATAAGGAAGCGGACCAAGCTGAGACACGGCAGCACTTGAAGCTTCCGACGAAAGATGCTCACACTAGCACACACATACATTCTCATACTTATATATATACCCTTAATCCATTGAACATATTCCCCGAACCATGAGGGGATATGTGAAAGTAATATATATATATATATATATGGATATACAAATACGTATCTTTGTATGTGTGTGTGAGCACCACCAAGAATTCACCCAAGCTCTAATTAATTAACCTAGAGAAACCAACATCATTTGAAAAAAAGAACCATTTAGGAAAACAATTTTTGAAGGAAATACCAATTTAAAGCATCACCTTCCTTTCATGACACCCCATGTGTGCACCTAGTTCACCCATGGGTTTTTCAACATCTAGTGACACACCAAGCAATACAAGACACCTAGAAACCACTTTTCAAATACTTTTACCGTTAACTAGTAATTTCATGAAAACCCTTTGTAAAAACCCTCTATCAAGGCATTCACATCTCAAATTCCATTGAAAACACATTTCGTACATTTTTCATAGTCCTAAAAACATTTCCAATAAGTACACTAATAAAGCACACATGAAAACATAACCATATCATTTATAAAATCCTTTTTCACCATATGCTCATGTCAAGACACTTTTGAAAAATATTACGCACCACATAAAACCTATAATTTCACTATATAAAACCCAAATTTCATTTAACCAAAAACACTAGACACATGTGAAAATTGACATAATTAGAGATTCACATCGAAACATAGTTTTAACTAATTATACTCTCAATAAAACATCACGATAATTCACCAAGTGATTAAAACAAAATCGGGCATTTCCATGCACAAACATATACAAGAAAAACTTCAAAAAATAATTTTAATATGCTATAATAATACATAAACATCATAATAGACTAATTAGATATATCATTAAGCAGCGAATCACATAAAAATGATAACTTTTAAAGCAATGAAAGCACCAAAAGATTTCTTCAGAAGAGGAAGAATATGGATTCATCTACCTCAAAGGCACACAATTGTGATTAAACCTTCGGAGGAGGAAGAGTACACCCTAATTGACCATTCACAAATCCTAGAATCCAAGAAAAACAAACCGAACATATACCCAATACATTAGGATTCGTTCAAAAATGAAAACCCAAAGTAGGAATCGCATAAACGGATTAATACATGCCGGTAGGAAAAGAGGGGAGGTTGAACACACCACAGTGAGGATGGACAGATACCAGAGGCGTTGCGTGCTGAAGAGGAGTCCGGTCGGGGAGGTTTTTATTGGATAGGGCGGTGTCAGACAAGGGGGGATTTGGCCAGAGATGCACATCGGAAAGGGGTGTTTCCGGATGGGGTTGCATTGGCAGGGAAGGGAGTCGTCGGACGAATCCTCACTGAAGTGGAGGTCCGACCAGAGTGGAGTATCGTCGGGGAAATGTCAGAGCAAGAGGGGAAGTCTGGTCAGGGAAATTGCACTGGGAAAAGGCCAGAGTAGGGGGTCACCACTGGAGGAGGTGCTGGCGAAGGGCGGCACGGAAGGAGTCTAGCGGTCCCCGGTGGGGGTGAGGGTCCAAGGCAGAGGGAGGCGACTCACACATGGAAAGGAAACCAAAAGGGGGGCATAAAAGGCATGTGAGACCTCTTCTTGGTTCTTTATCTTTCATCTTGGAATAGAGACAATCAAGATTTTCTTTTCCATGTTTTACCGCTGTTGTAAAATCATCTTTTGTGGTAATAGTGTGATGAACTTATTCTTTTATGATCGTAGCAGTTGAGTTCTTCTGAATGTGGACTCTAGAATTGTTTTTTTAAGTGTATTTGTACCTTATGTGGTTTGGTCCTAATTTCATTAGTGATCATTTGGAGATGTGAGTGTTGGGTTTTTTTGTCTTGTGCTGAGGGTTCTAGGTTTTAGTGGAATCATTGTCTCACTCATAATAAGGGAGTCAGATGTGTTGGGAGTTTTAAATCATTTTGGGTAATTCGTAGTTCTAGTAGTGTTGTTATAGGGATTTCAATGTTTTGGTTCCCCGATATGCTAGGCGGCCTTGTAGTGGTATTCTGTTTAAGTCTGAGTGGTCCCGCTCAACTCAAGTGGAGAATTCGGTAAGTTTGGGTTGGGAGTTCCCGCATTAGACCCTCTTCGAGTTGGTGTGCATGGGTTTTAATGTTTTCGTGTTAGTTGAGTTCTTATTGCGGGGAAAACCCTCCCGTGTTCTCCCCACATCTTATTTCATTGTTTATTCATGATCAGTCGGGTGTGACCTATGGAGTGAGTCATCATACTATAGTTCTTGACTTTCTTTTTTAGCTTTGTTCAGGAACGAACTCAAGATTTGGTTATATTTTGACTTGGTGACTTTTTGAGGGCAGAAAGTGTCTATGGTGGGGAAAATTATCGCACCCCGACCGATTTTGACGCGCGACTTGCGCGCAACATATAAAACAGTGTGACAACACGCAGTCTAAATCTTTGGTCAGTTAATGTTGGGTGGCATGGTTCGAGCGCACCTCGCTCGACTACGCACATGATGACACGTGAGTCGTGTGATTGCACAATATCCGAAATAAGTAAATAAATTAATTAATGGTCAATTGAAATTAAATAAATAAAAATAAAATTTTATAAAATAGAGTTTGATAAAAGAATTTGAAACATAAAATAATAATAATATAATTGTTTTAATAATAATATCATTATTTTTTTGTTATTATTATTATTATTTTTATTATTATTATTATTATAACATAAAATGATTTATTTAAATAACCCTTAATCTTTCCCCCCCTCCCCTTCGTCCTCCTGCACGCACCTAGTTCCTCCTGCATGTCATCGCACCCCCCCCCCCAGACTCCACCGGCCTCACCTCACCCTCCTGGTAGATGCCCGCTCGCCACCTCCCTCTGCCTTGGTCCCTCACCCACACTGCGGACCATCAGACTCCTTCTGCACCGCCCTTCATTAGTTCCCCCTTCAGTGGTGACCCCCTACTCCGGACTTCTCCTTGTGCACTTTCCCCAGCCCGACTCCCCCTCTATCTCTGACATCTCCCTGAGGGCACCCTACTTCGGCTGGACCTCCTCTCCAGTGCGGCTTCGTCATGTGGCGCCATTCCCTACCGACAAAACCCCATCTTTTGAAAGCCCTCTCTGATTCGCATCTCTAGCTGAATCTCCCCTTTTCTAATGCCTCCCTCGCTAGCAAAAACCTCCCCCTCCAGACTCGTCTTTGGCACTTAACGCCTCCAGTAGCCGCCCCTCCTCGCTATGGTGTGTTCGACCTCCCCTCTTTTCCTACTAGAAAGTATTAATCTAGTTTTGTGATTCCAATTTGGGGTTTTCATTTATGAACGAATCCTAGTGGATTGCATCTATGTTCGGTTCTTTTTTCTTGGATTCTAGTTGTTTCTAATGGTTGTTTGGGGTGTACTCTTCCTCCATCGAAGGTTTTGTCACAATTGTGCACCTTTGAGGTAGATGAATCTGTATTATTCCTCTTTCATAGAAATATTTTAGTGTTTGTGTTGCTTTAAATATTATCTTTTTTACTTTATTCGCTGCTTGATGATATATCTAATTAGTCCATTATCATGATTATGGATTGTTTTTTCTTGTTGAAAATAGTTTTTAAGTGTTTCTTATTAATGTTTGTGCATTAAAATACCCAATTTTGTTTTAATCACTTGGTGAATTATAGTGATGTTTTCTTGAGAGTATAATTAGTTAAAACTATGTTTCGAACTGAATCTCCAATTATGTCAATGTTATCATGTGTCTAGTGTTTTTGGTTAACTGTCATTTGAGTTTCATATAGTGAAATTAAATGTTTTATGTTGTGCGTAATATTTTTCAGAAGTTTCTTGACATGAGCATATGGTGAAAAAGGATTTTCTAAATGATATGGTTATGTTTTGATGTGATCTTTATAAGGGTACTTCTTGGAAGTGTTTTTAAGACTATGAAAAATGTGTGAAATGTGTTGTCAAAGTCACTTGAGATGCAAATGCATTAATAGTGGGTTTTTACAAAGGGGTTTCATGAAATGACTAATTAACGGTAAAAGTATTTGAAATGTGGTTTTTGTGTGACTTGTAATGCTTGGTGTGTCAATAGATGTTGACATAACCATGGGTACACTAGCTGCACACATGGGGGTGTCATCAAAGGAAGTTGATGCATTAAAAATGGTATTTCCTTGAAAACTTGTTTTCCTAAATGGTTCTTTTTTTTCAAATGATGTTGGTTTCTCTAGGTTAATTAATTAGATCTTGGGTGACTTCTTGGTGGTGCGCACACACACACACATAGGTACATATGTGTATATGTATATATATATATATATATCTTCCTTACACATATTCCCTCATGGTGTAGGTAATATGTTCAATGGATTAATGGTATATATATATATATGTATTAGAATGTATGTGTGTGCTTGTGTGAGTGTCTATCATTGGATGCTTCAAGTGCTGAAGTGTCTCGTCTTAGTCTACTTCCTTCTTCGATGTAGGATCTCTATGCATTAACCTTTAAATTTTAGAATCATTTATTTATTGAATTTCACACCTACTTTTAATATTAATTATTGATATAAAACTGTTAGTAAAATTTTCTATCTTGAACTGGAGTGGTTTATTTATTATAATGTGTTCTAATAAGTGGTTTAATTGTGTTTCCACAACAATTTCCTAATGAAATTCCCCTCTGGACCTTATGAATGTGTTTTAGATTTAAAATTCTTGTTTGGGATTCTTAAATGGGTTTCAAAGTCTATTTATGGTTTTAAAAGTGGAGTGCGTGTGATTCTTAAGAAATGGTTTGGCATGAAAAAATTATGTGAGTCCTGGTTGGAACTTTTGTTAAACCAGTTATCTTAAGAAAATATCTTTTGATTTGGACCCCCTTTATTTGGATGAGTTATGTGTTATGGAAGGTCTGTCGGGTAGGACATTCTTGGCATCAGATGGTTGAAAGGTGAGGTACATATTCCTTGGGGTGACTCGGGGGGTGACTTTGTTGTGTGTGTTGACTGTGTGTGAGGAATGTACTTATGACTGATTGTTTAACATTATTGGATCACCCCCATTTTTTGTCTGAACATGGTAACCTAGCATAGCGAGCTAATTTTTAGTGAAAAACTGTTGCACTAGTTTATACTATGCACTGGCTAGTGGCCCTTAGTACGGATGATACTCTTCTAGGGGATTGGGCCCCTCAGTTAGGCCAAGTAGGGCGATACCAAGCATTTGGGTGTTATGGAATCATCGAGAGTAGGCATGCCTTCGGGATGAGTCACATGTATATTATGTTATAGATTATTTTTGAGCTCTTATTTTTTCCCATGTATATCGGCACTTTTTTGTCTGTGGATGATGATTGAGGTGCCTTGTTTGGTTGATTACTCTTACTTGTTATTTTCCATTTCACTTGTGTGATTATTGCTTTTTTCCTTCATGTATGATGCATCTCTTTGTTAAAGTTGTTAAAAGTGATCTGCAAAAGATGGTGGAAAAGTTTTTTAAAATGTTTTACACTTCACTATCCTTCTTTCTCTAAAAATGAAAAAGATTCACCCTTGAAAAATAACTTAGTTTAAAATATGAATGGAAAAGGATCATGATTTTCCTTTAAAGAATAAAATGTGAAAAAAACCTAGTGATATACATTTTATTTCAATCTAGAAATTGATGGATCTTTTATTTAAAATAAATGCATATGAGAATAGATTGTTTGGGCATGACTACTAAGGTCTAATACTCACACCTATAGTTTTGCCTTCATTTTTTTAGCTTCGTTTGTTGCACCTTGATTGGATTTTGTCACCATAGTGCGGCGTTGGTTTGAGGTTGGTGGTGACTCATAAGGTCACATTTAGGTATGTACGACTATGTTTTCTCACCGATCCTAGTTTTCATTTTCATTTTTCAGTTTTTGTTTATTTATTTGTCATTAATTTATGCGCCAAATCATTCCCACTTGTTTAGTTTTGATTCTTGATACTAGTTTCCAGCTCGTGGGGATTTGGAACGGCCCTCGGGCCATGTCACGGGTCGGCTCAGGTGATCGGTTCAAGGTCAACCCGGGTTGGTTCATGACACTGGGATACATGAATCATGTATTGTATCCCATACACTAGTCCTTCTTTCTTCTCGTATGTTTTAGTTCTTGTTGTCTCCTGGAGGTCCACTATAATAGGAAGTCAAATTCGATAGCACATCCTTCCATTTTCTCGCTCGAACCTACTTTCAAATTAGTCAGCTTTTCTTCTTTCTTCTCGACTACAGATAGATTCATCAACACTGTTAGAAGATTACTGACGATGTGACACAATACAATGACAATATCTCATCCCATGGGTAGGTACATAACTAGATGCTATCCTATTTCGTTGGGAAAATCTGCCGAAGCATATGTATGTGTAGGATAGAGTCGTTTCACCGTCATTAGTGACTTAAGGATTTTACTCTAAATCTCATCACTGCCTTGTGATTGAGCCACCAATTCTGGTACCTCTTAGAACTTTTCTCATCAACGATTCCCTCCACTTTTTGATGTCTAGGTCTCTGAAAGATTCCCTCTTAGATCTAGATGAAGGTAATTGGAGATGCTTGAGGAATTTCACAGAATCAGTGACCTGCTCAATGTTTCAATGTCTCCGGAAGGATATTAAAAGAACATTAGAGTATAGTACAGATGATGAATATAGATCAGTAGTAAATACATAGTGAATTACAACCAAACCTACGACACAAAGAAAGATACCCCTCAAAAAACTAATGAATTTTCAACCATTGTCATTGAATTAAGATTTGAGGTAGACACCTAATATATATAAGTACTGTTTTTTATAGCTTATTTAGCTTCATCCAATTAAGAGGTGATAGCTGGTACGATATGGTGTCGGAATGGGTAGTGAAGTGGGTAATATAGAAGGGTTTGATGGGAGTCATGGGGAATGGGGTGTTTGGGAGTTTTCCATGGAATTGGAAGAAATGGGTCAGCGGGTATGAAATCACAACAAAACCAAATAAATGAAAATGGAATGATGACTTTTCTAGACAAACCAAAAGGATATTGGAACTCTGTATTCCCTCTTCGATGCGCTTTCGAGACTAATTGGAACATTCTTTTCAGTTTTGATTCATATGGAATTATCAACCCCAGGAGATCAACTTATAGGTACGAACTATAAACTATATAACGTTTTTCTTATGTAGCACACTATAGTCATGTTATATTTCACGGTGATGTCTGCTATGATCAGTGGTTCTAAAAAATTTCTTTTTCTGATTCTGATGGGGTCCCCCAAAATGTCTTTTCCATTCTTAAATAATATATCGCTCTGGTTATTGCCTCTAATGATGTGGCTCCTATTGTGCCCTGTTATAGTGGAATTGGGTAGTGGCACTGGTTGGATGGTCCTTCCACCCCTATGTGGGATCACCATCCATTCGGGAGGCATGGTCGATTTGCAATTTCTAGTCTCCATCATAGCGGGTTATCTTCCATTTTAGGTGAAATCAATTTTATTTAAACGATATCGAACATGTGTGGCCCTAGAATGATGATTCATAGATCACCCCTCTTGTGTGGTCTGTTCCTGTGACTACATGCCCCATAGTGTTGGATCTTCCCATACTAGCTGGGGGAATCCCAATTTTATTAACGGATGAGACTTCATTTCTATGTTTTCTGATCCAGATGGCGGTGGAGACCCCATTTTATACCAGCATCACTTTGGGTACTTCGGTTTTAAATGGCCCTTTTAAGATTCAAATATGAATATGTATTGCACTATATGATGGGATTGACTGCTTCATGGTACTCCTACTATGTCCATAAGTGGTTTTCTTGTCAAACTCGTTCTATTAAAAATGGATTATCTAAGACACAATCAGTAGGTTACCAATGAAATAAAAGTAGTCTAGTAGGAACCTCATAGACTACATGTGAAACAACTAATCCTAAATCCTTTTTTGAGTGGCTAGATGGAATTATTGATGGTGATGGAAGTATTCAAGTGAGTAAACAAGGTTCTAAAAGATCTAACCCAAATAGGGTCAGGTCCTCATTGTTATATTCTTTCTTAATAAAGGCTTTTTAGTCCCATGGTGGAAGTATTAAAATGAAATCTTGTGCTAAAGCTTATCCTACCTATACCCCCACTCTTTAGGTTTATCGTATGAGTAGGTCATTCTCCCACCTCAGTGTTTTGACAACTCAGGGCCCATATCCATTCCATGTCCTTTTGGTTCACTCGATAGGTTCTGTGTGTTATATGTTCCTTTGGACTGGACCCACCTCATTAGTCAGAACACAACCCCCCCCCCCCCCTCCATAATCCCCATGACCATTCCACCATATCTATGACAATAAAACGATTAGACACTATATAGATATAGTACCTGACCTCATTTCAGGTTCCAATTTGTCTTTTTGGAGTTGGACTCATGAACACACTATTTGAAGAGTACTGACGATTGATAGATATATAGTCATGGTTCTACTACCTATATTATACCGTATACTACCTATATTATACCGACATTTTTCAGATAGAGTGGCTATCAGCATTAATAGTCTATGGTAGTTTGACTAGACACAGAGGGGAAGTCGGGCACATAGTCTTCTACCTATATTATACCGACATGGAACCATGTGATTGGTGTTCGGATAGTGGAAATGGAACACCTCATTTTCCCTTGCCACACTGCCCCATGCGCCATCTGGAAAGTTGGGCAACTAGGCGTCCTAGGTCTCTCGAGCCCCCAACTCCACTCTTACCATTGAGTCGGTGTAATATAGGTTGTAGAATAGACGGGAACGTTCATGAGCATATCCATCTCCCGGGTGCAGAAGATATAGAATCAATTGAGTAGCGGGGTTGACCATTCACTCATAACACTAAAATTGTATCAACCGAGCACCACCAACTCCATTCCAGCATCTCTTCCATCTACCATATCCTACCAAGAAGAATCAATTCATATCATATCATATCATATCATAGTAGTATGACCGATTGATCGACTGGGTGACATAGGCATGATAGGTACCTTGTGCAGTGGGGGACATGTACTATTTTAATAGTGGACTTCTTGAGCCCCATTTCAAAAAAGGGTTTTTTGGCTGAGATGGTCGATCAAATCACTATTCGAATAAAGCCGGCTTCTCCCACACCTGGTTGCTACTTGATTCCCTCCATTGCTTCACCCACTCCACTCCAACCCTATTGCGCATACCCATCAATCTAGACCTTCAGAACACTATTAGATTAGATATACTGTGGTATTGGTATTCTACGATGTATGATTTAATGTTCCAGTATCATTGCTGCTTTTGTAAAACTGCTGAGATATCCCATAATGGCACAAGCCATTGTCCCCTCCAGTATTGAGCTATGCCTAGTTTGAGTGGAAAGGTATGATTTTTTCTAGGTGTGATAGATTCATCATCCTCTCTTGGCCACTCGGGATATAGATTCTTCATATAGTCTAGTTGGTCGTACCTCCTCGATTCCCACTGACTGTACCATTCTATACCATTCCACTAAATACTACTTGTTTTGTTTTGTTTTGTTTTTCAAAAAAACAAAACATTTAGTAGCTAGTCATTCACGTTACAATGAATCATATGACATGTGCACATGAGAGTGGAAGGAAGCTGTGTGGGGTTGGTTGTTTGAAAGATATCGTGACAGCGGTGTGGTTTGGACTAGCTGGTAGGTACTGGGTGAGGTTCTTGGGCCAATGCATAAAGGCATTATTTGTTCCACAAAGCTCACTACACTGACCATAGTATACTCCACCACATAGTATATACATGCTCAGTTGATTTAAATTCCCCAGTATTGTATCACATTTCATGCCGGAGGAAGGCACAACCCAACTATGTGGGACATCAGTTGCTGTTACTAGAAAACGGATATGTGTTTTTGATGGTAGGATGAATCGATTGTCTACTTCTAAGATACATGATTTACCCATTTCTAGATCGGATTATGGAATCAGATAACTATCAAAAGTGAGAGCCGATTACGTTCCATAAAAACAGTATAAATACTCATAAGGGTTGAAACCCAACCCCAAACTGTACTAGCATCATTAAATAGCACGCTACTCTCCCAGCTACCTATGAACCACGACTACAGCCATCTCTATTCCAACGAACGATTCTATTTTTCCAACCCCATCCAAGAATTATAAACTATATAGAGAGAGTACATGTTGCACGCACACCACTCACCTGGTCTCTTGGGAATTCCATGATGTACCACCACCAGCCGATAGGGGCCCAATCATTGTGCCATCGTCGTAGCTACCAATCAACCATGTCCCAAAGTCATACCATGTCTTCAGTCCATTCCTTCTGGAAGACCACTCTCACTCCATCAATATTCATACAATAAAAATTCTTGCTACTGAATCAAATCGTTCACGCTGCTCTTCACTGGTACTCGGGAACTCTGAACTGGCCATCTCATGTATTCTCATAATATAGTGATCCCAGGTACTCTTCCTATATAGTTTAAATTAGAGTACTAGATCACATGTCTGCTCCCGACCTGTAGTGTACGTAGTTTCTTTCTTACCCTCCAACACCAGTAGCGTTATAGTGGTATCATCTTATATTGGTCTCTATTCAAACCCCACCAACTCCATGCCATCCATACAGTACGTGACCATCAGTAATCTTCTAATAGTGTCGGCATCATCTTATATCAGTGTCAAAAGACAATACCACCCAATAAATAGAGTAATAGGGGTTCCTTAGTACTCTACTTGAATATTTCCACTTCCCCAAGGGTATCAAATAGGTCACCATATTGAACCCCATCAACCCCATTCGGATCGTGGTGGTGTCAATCCTCACATTACCAACATCACACCATCTCCTTTATGGGTACAAGATTCGAACCTATAGTCGTTCGAGTTATGAGCCTAAGGAATCCTACCAATTCCTCCAACCCACTTACATCGCTCTATTGTCATTTAAATGGTACCCATTGATTTTCTAGACACCATGGTGATTCGACGTATCATCGTTGTCATCTACCCCCCAAAAATTGCAATTCCAACTACTCCACTCAGTATATAATCTAGATAGGGTATAATCTAGCCAGGTACTCCTCTATATAATCTATAGGCAAACCACTATAGACACCTTTTTTGGTTCCTATAGTGGTCCGACAATATTATACCGAGATTGGCCTTCTGAAACCATCCATTCCAAACCTTCCATCAACCCCAGCCCGACGTGTAGTTGTCATAGTGTCCATCTATCCATTTTTTCTAAGTGATCCATAAAACCATACCCCCAGCTCCTCCAATCAACCACCATCTTAATGAAGAGGAATGCCTAGGATGGCATGGGAATATGTGGCTCAGTATGTATGAATTCTTAACACATTTCTATCGAGGGTGAGTCATTTTACTGCTTAGCTGCCTGCTGCAGCTGTAGGAAAGCATCTATTTCATCATGGGTGGCTCAAAAAATCCGAAACAGAGGAGATAGAGGAGAGTGAGGAGTGATCAAGTGGAACAATGAGCGGGGACTAACTCCAGAACAAAATGGGAAAGAAACAGAACGAGCTGCATCACTTTCACCGAATCTATCCGGAAAGCAAGGACTGGAGTGAATAGATTGAATGAGAGGAAGAGGACAATTCAATGGTATTACCTCTATGGATTAACCTTTCTAGTATATAGAATTTTTCCAAATCTGAACTATAAATTTCCCGCACGTATTTCATTCTCCCACATATGAATCTTTGCTTCTTTCCCATTCCGCTTCACACAATTTCATCAGCCAAAGTATTTAGGTTATGAGGTCCTTGATGAGCATATTATTTAGAACTAAATATTGAGGTGACTGAGGTCTAAATACATTGGTCTCAATACTTTGTTTTGGATCTACGACATGGCTAGTGTTTGTATACTAGTACCAAGGGTGAGGTTCTTCCTAGGGTATGTGTATCCTAGTTCAGTCAGCTAGTGGTATCACCCTAGCCAAATGATATCGATAGCAACACAGCACTAATCATAGGTGTGCATTTCAATCGACAACCCTGACAATGGCCTGCATGACCAATCATACTATTCCAAGATGTTTTTCCGTTTGATAGTATATTTTTACCATACCCCCCTCTGATTCTATCCTCCCCCCATTGCTAAAGTAACCGAACACCTCAATTTGGATACCTTCTATTCACTACCACATTCTGAACAGCCACTTGGTTTTGGCAAAATGAGAGGCAGGTTCACGACCTTTAGCCCTTGCTGACTTTGAGGTCAGTAAGAAACACAACGATCAAGGTTGGGTTGATTGTCGAGATATGAGACACAAGATGCCCTTTCCCATGCTAGGATTGCCTATGGCCAGGTATCTTGCTACTGCCAAAAAAAGTTGAGTAGCTAGGACAATACTGAAGGGGATAGTCGAGTGGGTGATGCATATTTGATGATTGCCTGACGTGTTCTCAACTAGACCATGCATCTCTTCATATATGATAAAAGGATCAATCAATAGGATTCTATCATTTTCTTCATGGTGGGTAATATAAGTAGACCTTTATGGTAGGTAATAGAAGAATGATCTCAAAGATGATGTCGTTGGTATAATATCAGTAGTATAACTATTAGAGTAGAGTACTGATGTCGTCTCTCAGCATTCCGAACATTTCCAAGCAGGTGAAGGAAACAAATTTGGTCGTGCACAATGGGAGAAGAACTAAATTCGTGATTCAAAGCATACTACCCTAGGTACTCACTAGGATAGGAGTATTTCTCACTAACCTGGTGATATATACCTATAAGAAAAGGTTCTAAAAGATCTTAACCTTTCAAACTAAAGGGTCAGATATTTTAAAACCTTACCCAAATGAGCTACTTATATATAAGGGTTTAGAACCTTTAAACCCCCATGGTTTATCTCTCTGTGTTGATTCATTCAGTGGACATTTTTATGTCCAATTACCCTCAAGTTATCTGCACCTGTCACCATCAATCACATTCATCACAACCTATTAGTACTCTACTCTAATATTTTCATACATCCAAACTATTAGACTAGAGTACTGAAGCACCACCTTCATATTCCCTCCCTGTTGAGCATAGTGTTTCAGAGACCATGCAAAACCAATCCCATACTTTTTCAATCATTTCACTTTCCCTTTAAGTCACTATGTCATCAAGTTTGTATAATATATATAGTGGACATTGATGAGAGTTGGAGGTACTATTACAGTAGAGTACTCACTATTAGAAGAGTACGGAGAGCAGCAGTCGTGAACTGGTCCTTGATCGGTATAATATAGGTAGTAGAGGTCGTATCATCATATTCGGTATAATATAGGTAGTAGAGGGGGTAGTGATACTTTTAATGAGAAAGATAAATCCAGTCTGGAGTATTGGATCCTTCACTACAGCATTGTGCCCAGAGATCGAACTATCTAGTCTCCAACTACTCTACTCTATATAGTTAGGTAGCTTCTGCCAGTGACTTGCATAGCCGACTAGTTGAATGAACAAGACCTTTACGACTATATTATGTCTAGCTAGTCGATCAATGAAGCGATTCATATAATAAGTGATCAATTTAATTCTTTACCTCAAGTGTGAACCCAACAAGATAGTCCAGATTGAAAGGCCAACCATCTCTGAGCCATTGTATGATTACTATCTCTAATTGTGTTATTCGATCAACAGACATTCGATAAAATAAATCATTGACTACTACATATATTACCAGTTGTTGTTGTTAAAGAGACATTCAATGATGTAGTGGTTGTTTTGGAACTTATGTAAGCCCGAAACCTCGATTTGGAAAATCCTGAGTCGCTTCATCCAAGTCTGAACCAAATTGAGCAAGGGCTTCCAAATCTCAATATTATTCTAATTCTAGTTTTAAAACACCGCATACAAGTTTCATATCTTTCACTTGAGTGGCTAAGCTAACTCGACTGCCTGATAAGCCAATGTTGATTGCAGGGCATATACCTCAATAAAAGAGCTCAGTGTCCAGACAGATTTTTCCATTAGTAATTGGGATCACATTGCTGGGAATATAGGTCAAGAGGTCTCCCGATAGTGTTTCTATAATGGGAAGGGAGGTCAAGCTACATTTACCGATATTGTCCAATTGTTTAGTTGTTCATTCTAATAGATAGGAATGTAAATAGAAAATGTTGTCTGGGAATGCCTCACATCCCAGTGGTTGGAAGAAAAATAATTCCATTTGTTGATATGTCACTGCCTATTTTGAAAGATCATCATATATTATCACAGCGTGCAATCCATGATCGCGGAAATATTCCTCCATTGCACACCTAGAATATGGTCCAAGAAATTGAAGTGGAGCAGGATCTGAAGTGGTAACAGCCACCAGAATGGAATACCCCATGCTGGAAGTGTCTGAGAGTAATGGAAGGACTTGTAAAATTGTTGACCATTCCTGTCATATAGCTACATAGACACAATAGAGCTTGTCCCGTTTCTCGAGCGGTGGAAGTCACTTGCTTTTGGGAAATTATGTTATCGACCCCAATGCTGGTTATTCCCATTTTTCAGTCACTAATGATGAGTTTTCATTGCCCACGACCAAGAGGAATCCGGCTATCCACCGCTTTGAGACCAGTCTGCATTCGCTCGTGAACTGGATCACATTGGATAATGCCTAGACATTTCAGTTCGACACGTCTAGACTCGGATTCCTAGTGCACGGTTGAGGTATTGTCAATTGGAACACCCAAAGCATCGACAACATGACCCAGCTGGCACATCTATGAGGGCATATTCACAATAGAACTGTTGCATGGGACCTGATCTACTTTTCTCACGGTGGTATCCAACCACAACACCACTATACGGACAAGCATGGGATCTAGATTCAATTCTATTCCTTTCACACCGCTAGAAAACTAGAATAATTTCACCACATTTCAATTGATGCAACCCATATACACATGCAATTCCATCCCCATAGCCCAATACTTGCCCGTTTGTTTCCACCGTTTGGGTACTCGTTGTGTCGATTAGGTGAATTTGACTATCTAATACGCTTTTCAGTTAATTATAATGGATTGGTCTAAATCCCATTAAACATTCTAAAGATATATGACCCTTCCCTTTAATTGATTGGTCCTTCTATGACAATAAATGAATCTCTTCATGTTCCATATGAGGGTTCGAGGCCAGAAGTGCAAGTCGAGTCAATGGCTAACGACTATCGTGCCAGGTCAGGAATGACTCAAATCAAGTATGGCATGTCCAAAATTTGGAAACTGATAGGGAAAAACTATATGGGGTCATGTACCGTAGATGTGACACTTTTTAAAGGGTCAATAACGAAGTGTGACCAGTGCATCCAAACATATTCTGCACTATATATAGTACTTGTCAGGTAGACAAAATAAATTGAGTATCATGCCCATGTGGACCATTCCCACCATTCTTCAAGTGGTAGAGATCCTATCACAAGCTTGTCAATGTAAGTATCCTTCGAAACTAGAGGCCCAGCATCCGGTTCTTATAGATGTTGTGGTGGAAAGGTTGGATGGAATAGCGATGGTGGTTGACCATAGGGCTACTGGTACCAAAAAGGGAGGACGCTTTCATCCCCTGACCATTCTCTGGTTTGAGCACACTCTAACACAATCCAACCATTCTGGTCTATGGCCATCGAGAGCAATTACTTACTCTATATAGTAACGTTTACCTTCTTTGTCTTTCTTATCATCTCGGACAAGTACTCTACTCTATGTAGTTCAAAAAAGGGGCATGGGCTCTAACGATGTATTTCTTTAAGTAAGAAACCCAACAAGAGCTATTACTTATACAATAAGTAAGGCTATTTCTTAAATAATTCTAGAGGTAAGGAGGTTCCTAACAAGGAGGTATATGTTAGTATATTCAAAATCATAAAGATGAAAGCTGATGAATACACTGAAGCTTTTATATTACTTATATACATTTGAGTTTATTATGTAGGTAGTATGAATAAAGAGTGACCTCTTAGCTATGATGTTTGGGATTTAATTAAAGATTAAATTTGTGACATGGAATAGGTGAACCACCAAAAGTTCAAGATATGGGTTCTAGGAAGCGTCGTTATCCTGATCATATACCCAAACTCAAACCGATGAGTAAGGAATTTTGGTCTTTCATAGTAGCCAATATAAAGAGAGTTATAATAGATGATGTTCATGTGTCTTATGCAGTGGATTTCTTAGTGGTTAACCCGAATGAAGACCAAGATAGATAATTCAATTGAAACATATTTCAGTGAAGATATCATAGATTACATACCTGAATTTGAAGAAATGAGTAATCGAATGTCGTACTACTTTCTAGGGAATTTAGAAGTGGTTGCTGCATAAACTAATATTCAAACGGTTTACTTCCATAAATTCTTACGATTCGATGGTCAATATACATAAGTAGTAGTAATGAAATATTATTCTTTTCATGGGGACCATCAAAAAATTTATGAGGAACTATATTCTTTACGAGTTATCAGTGTATCGGGAAACGAAACAGGTGTTCCGTTTAAGAGATTCATACAATCTTGACGTAGGCTCATTCCTGAATAGTGAGTTAAGATAAGGTTTCTAGAAGGATGATGATAACGATGTTAATGGTTCACCCTATCAAGAAATTTCTACTCAAGCTGCTCAATGAAGCAAAAAATACAGGATTATAGAACTTGAGTTTCAGCATGAGGAATTAGTCAAGGAGGGATTAAATAAAGGGAATATATCCTGCGCTTTCCATAGCTACTAAATATGCAGCTATTTCCTCTACTAAGGGCTCTAGGTTTATAACTGAAATGAGATCTGTATATGGAATGTCTACAGTTACTGGAAGGGATGTTGTGTGCTGTGGAAAAGTATCTATGTCTGTCCATGTTAAGATCCAAAACCATCACCTATAGGGGTCTATTCCTTTTTCATATCCATTTGGAGTTCTAGAAGCAGGAGGAAAGGCACAGAATTAAGAGGCAAAGGTCTCCTAGTTTTATTTCATAAGAAAAAGTGTAATCATAGACAAGAACAACGGTTTACTCGGTTGAAGCAATAGAGGCCTAGATAGAGCTAGCAGTAGACCTCGTGGAAAAGATATAAGTACAAAATTCAATAGAAGATCTCATGCCTTTATACAGGAGAAGCTTACTCCATAGCATAAAAGTGAGAATCACCAATTGAAGTTGATCTAGAACCACCAGTATAGAATGAAGCAGGAAGAAAGGTAGCAGCAGTTCAAGATGTATCTGACTAAGTTCCAGCAGCGAATTCAGTGGCAAGGTCTCCAGGTTCTAATCTATAATTAGTCCCTGTTCGAGAGAATGAATTAAATCCTGAAGAAAAGAATGAGGTAGAAGGTTCAACCATTGATTCAGAACCGACGATAGTTGGTTGCATACTTTGTTTAGTTAGATTCAGTTGGAGCTCAAAAGCTTCTTTCAACATCCGAGCCAATTCGAGTACTGAAGCTCGCAGTAGAGCCTAATATAAAGGTAGAGTTTTTGGTCCCATTTCCAGTAGCAATTTGAGAACCAATTCTAGTGGATCCCACATATGTAAAGGTTAGATCAAAGATGGCAGCAGTTAGAGCATTGTTGGTAGCTAGAGCATAGGCAGAGACAAACTCCAGTGAACCACTTCCATACTTTCTTCTTTTTTTTCATTACATTAACTTCCCTTTGTGTATTCCAATACTAGAGGATAGTCCTAAGTGACCAATCAGGTCATAGACCCTCCAAATAAGACCAAAGGTATTTAGATGTACATCTGTCTCGGTGATCTTCCAATTCAATAATAGGACCTTCGTCTCAAAGAAGCTGTCAACCCTGTAACGCCCCGACCCCAGTTACCCAGAGTCGGTGCATTATTACATAACATTGGCATGATCACAAGAAAGATCAAATCTCGAAAGACCGATTGGTTTAGTAGCCTTGGAAACACTAGATATATTCATAAGTTTTACATTACATCATAAAATGAAAAACTACTACAACAACATAATGTTTCCACAGTCCACACTATTAACCCCTCATAAAATCCCTGCAGGTCATTCATAACTTACTTCTTCACATCCTGGGAAAAATAAAACATAGAAAAGGGGTGAGCTCAAATGCCCAGTAAGGATAACAATATAGCGGAAACTTTCATAAATAAGAATAAACATTTAAGGCAATGTATACCTAAAACAAAAGCCTTTTAAATATGAACTTTCAACATGGTATGGAATAAATAAAATGAAATAATGTCATTTACTTATTCACATGGATATTCTACTAATCGAATAATCACATGAAAAAATCAATAACCACTTTCATAATGTTGGAATGCATAATGCCAGACTATCATAACCACATAGCCAAGGCCTCGTGCCAAGACTACAAATAAGATTTTGCAAAGGCCTTGTGCCAAGACACTAGTTTGTCTCATGAGACCTACCGATGCATCGAGGAGCTATAGCGGGCTCCACCCGTCACATATTAAGTCCAATGCATTCCCATATGAAAATGTATAAACATAACATAAACATTCGTATTAAAAATAGCATACGAAATGTCAATAATTTCACCATAAACTATGAATGGTATAAAAATAGCACATCCACAGTCAAACATATCACAAAACCTTCAATACAATATAGAAGTTTTGTATCATAATAAATCAACTTCAAATAAGCGTAAAATCCATCAAAGGATGTTGACATAGATGAAATCAAAACACTTTTTGGAGAAATATCTCTTTCTATTTTTGAAATCATTTAAGAGACATATAAAATAAAACATTTCCTTGAAAATATTCTTATAAGCTTGTAAGGAAAACTTTGAAGATTTTATAATGGCAGAAAATAACCACACTCGCCGTATAAGTTAAAAAAAACATTCTTACCTTAATTCTGTCGAAAAGGTTAAAAAGGACCTTGTTTTGAAAACGACGGAAAGATTCCTCTTATAAAAACTCAAACAATGGTATAAATGACTTTAACCCATATTCTTGTAAATAATAAAAATGTTTTGAAATACATTTTGAAGAAACATCGATGTGGATGATAAAGAGATCCCAGTAGATTATTACATATAAACAACCTCGGATAATGAAGAGATTGTGAAATAACCCTTACCTTGTACTTTTCCTTGGTTGGGGTAGGTTAACCTCCTGTATAATGGTGAAATAGTTGTTATTAAATTATACAAGAATCATATATAATAATATGATATCATATATGATCTTTTAACATTGATTTGTTAATAATATCTTAGAATTATCGTCGTTTCGGGAGTTAACTTACTCATTTTTTTATATGTTTTGTTACATAAGACATGGTTGTTGTATCTTATTCATATCCAGAATGATATCTAGTCCTTAAACATCATTTTTAAATCATCAAATGATAATTATACTTGAATGGATACGATGGAGAATGAATCTCATCGCGTTCGTGGAGACGGTAGTCCGTACATACACACGAGCGACAATATCATTCTTTTGATATTAAAATAATATATAAATGGATGGTATATCATATATACAGAATCATTAACATGTTATATTTATTATTTAAATGAGTTACACATCATTATTATACCCATCCAAATAATATTATATTGAATAACAATTACACCACGACGTGGAGACGGTAGTCCGTACGTACGCACGTATGGTGACATGTTATTCAAAGGGTGGATAGAATACTGAATATGGTTGTACCATATTTATAATAACATCACAGTATATGTGAGATTCTGGAGTTATTATTTTAGAATGGTAATAACAAAGGAAGAAGAAGTGGAAGAAGAAATGAACTTGGAGAAGGTTGGTGAAATCATTACCTCTTCTTCGGGTTCTTCCTTTTGATTTGATCAAAAGGGCTCCTTAGGTTGGCTTTCTGATCAAACTAAGGCCTCTAGGTTGTAGTGAGGGATGTTGGGAGAGTATTTGGGCAGAGTTTGGCCGAACCAAAAGGCTTTGAAGGTGTGAAGAAATGAGAAGGAGGAGTGCCCTTTTATAAGAGAGGTGAGGGGCACCTTTGGAAAAGCTAGAAATATTACTTTATAATAAATTCATATTAGGTTTCTAATGGCTCCAAATCTTATTATTCAAATGTTAAGGTGGGGATAGGTCGAAAACCACTCAACCAATATAATTTAGACAGGTTTGGGTACTTATATTAACCTTATCTTTAAGTATTAACTCTAAGTTAATTAGTTTCACTTTTACAATGTCTCTTTGTATTTTTATATAATATGGTTAATAAACTTACTATATACATCCAAGAGACCCCCAAGTGGTACATTAATGATGGACCTATCATGATATAAGTCTCTTGGCCGAACCTTAGATTTTTAGGAATTTAATATCAATTAAGAATATAATATTTGTTTTAAGAACTCTTTTATGTCAATTTTGACACTATTCAATAGTTGATTTTTGTGAAACTCATAACAGATTGATTAGTTCGCACAAATTCAATTAAATCAATCCTAATATATCATATTATCCTAGAAAATTAGTTTAATTCATTAAAAGTTTCATATTATATTTATTTGGGTATTTATAATATCAATTATTTTAATTTTTCACTATTATAGTAATTACTGCATCATCATTGTGTCATAAATAAAATAAATAATTTAATGTATAAAAATTATAAATAAAATATCATTATATAGGAAATCTGTTTAGCTTTCTAATGAATATTTATAATCTAAAATCCAACATATATAACCCTATGTAACAATTGTTTTTCTAAAAGATATATGCTTGTGTCATTTTTGTATTCATTTTAACTTAATTAAAATAAAGTGTCATTATCACTTACAAGTGGATCCATGAGGTCCCAAAATAGACCCAAAGATTCCCATGGTCGACCATGTATCAACCAATAGGGTTAAGACACGTTTTAGGGTAATTTAGTATTATTATAATATTATTTTTTAACCCTTATTTACCGGATTTACCCTTAACCATGGTAAATAAAATATTTACCGCAGTAATTATTCAAAATGTATAAAAATAAAAGTTACCTATTTACACAATTTTAACATCCTGATTCCAAATATGTAATCCATTTTCCTAAATTCAAAACACAGAAGTGGCAGAAATTAATTTAAAATTAATTCCCGCGGTCAAAACAAAATGCGTGTTTTTAAGAGATAATAACTATCAAAAGATTGACACTCGTTTATGTTCGGTTTAATTGTAAAATTATGTCCAATGACCAACATTATATTAAATGGTAAAAATTTATTCTAAATATAGTTTAAAACCACTCAAATTCATAATTTATCACTATTAATTATTTTGATTAAAAAAAGTTGTTTTTAATTAAAACTTAGTAATTTTCACTATTCATCAAAATATGAAAGTTATCCGAAATGTACCAAAATTTCACCTTAGGCTAAATTTGATATTCCGAATCCAAAAATGAAGTCCATTTTCAAATATAAAATATATATAATTTCAAAAAGTAGGTATTACTATTCATAACGGCTAGTTTGATTAGTTATGGTGTGTTAGAACTCGGTGTTGCGTACAACACACGCTATCACATTATTCAAAGAAAGTGTACCGTGGAAGCTTGGGATGTTTCATTTTAAATTTTTGATGTCCCCATTTAGTCAAAAAGTTTAAAATATTGTATTTAAAAAGGGTTCACTATTAAAAGTTGATAAAAGTGCAATACTGAAAATGAATTTGTTCTTGCATTATATCTAAGAAACTCATATTATGGATTCTAAAATTATAAGGATTATATAAAGTTTAAAATTTAGATAATACTATTCATAACCTCTTTTGAATGGCTTTTTTTTATGTATGTCATGGTGTGATTGAACTCAGTGTTGCGTGTAGTGCAAGTTATTGAATTATTTTGAAGAGATAACACACTATGAAATCTTGGGGTGTTACATTCTCCCCTCCTTCAATAAATTGCGTCCTCGCAATTTGAAATTGTTCTTCGAAAATAAAAGGTTGAAAATAGAAAATATATTTGTGGGAAAACCCACATCGGAAATTGGGTTACTAAAATTTAGTCTTAATATGAGGAAAAGAGAAATGAAAGGGTCACCACCAAATTATGATCTTGATTAGGAGAACATTGGTGGCAATTAGAGACATATAATCGGAGGAAAAACGTAAATATTTATAGGTAGTGATTGAGGTCATCAATCACAAACAAGTGTATAATTGAGGTCCTTAAATTCATCAATCTATGATGATTTGAAATACCATCGGTTCAACAAAACATAGGGTATTAGGATAACAAATTTTTGACGTTTCAAAATATCTTAGTTGAAATCCCACATCGAAAAATGAATTAATGAGGCCTCTATTTAAAATAAAGAGTGGAAAGTATGAAGATTACCGAAAATAACACATACTAGGGTTCCATGTAGGAAAATATGGATATGGAAGAGAAATCTAACCATCAATTATCTGATGGAGAGTGGTAGAGAACATGGCAATGAAAAGGCCAACAATCCCAAAGCCATAAATTAGTGATGATTTAAGGTACCATCTAGGACAACATTTTTGTTCTAAGTTGCTTTTCTTAATATTGAGGAATTTATTTATGAGATTGGCTAAGATCATAAGGAGATATACTTACTTTATAATTAGAGTTTTGTCCATTAATAAATTTCTACCATAAACTCATCTTTCACTCGTAAAAAAATTGTATTTATACTATTCGTACAGGGTTCCCAAATAAACGAATTTATAATTCATCTACCAGATCTTTTAAAAAAACTACATTATTTAATCCAGGACATCTCTTGGGCCAGTGGTAGGTGATACACCCTTGTCGCCCTTCGGTTGCGGGTTCAAGTCTCGCGGCCTTGCCGGACGCAACAGGTTGCTGCCCGACCTCCGGGTTGTCCTTTTATGGCAATCCAAAATAATCCAAATAAGAACTATCCAAAATAATTCTATCCAAACTCACAGTCCAACATTTATAAGGAAGGTAAACATAATATAGATCCTTTTTACCCCGTAATAGCATATAAATACCTTCATCATGTATTACCATATTCCTTATTGATTACATTCATGATCCCTTATTCCATATAGAATGATGGATATACTTCATTAATCCAAAAATGTTTGAAACCCCAACAATGATGGAATATACAAATCATTAATCAGTTCCAAGGTAGTCAAGAATATCCAATATAATTTATCCAAAACAATCACATATTATTCTAAAATCACTACCTCGGTATCAGAACTATATTATGATTTATCATTCTCTCAACCATATATTTTCCAAAAATTTATCCTGCTATTGAGTCACTTTTCTTTGTTCCACATAATCTCAAGTCCTTAATGAAATAGTACTGCAGTACAATCCTTATATACTCCATAATTATTATAACAAGTACATTGTTGATACAACACTCAATTTACATAATCAACATAAGAACTCTAATCATTCCTCTTCATCTGTGGTAGTATCATAACTTGGTTATTATCCAATAACATCATTTGCGGCATAGTCTGATGACTGGGACATAGGTTTGCGTAGTGTCCAAACTCCTTGCAAATGAAGCATTGTACATTTAAAACCATTTTCTTACCCTTGCAGTCACGTACTTTGTGCCCTTTTCCTCCACACTTATAACAAACTCCCATTCCTTTCAGGCAAGTTCCAGGGTGTTTCTTTCCACAGTTACCACATATGGGAAAATTCTTCTTTTCCCTCTTCCCTTTATCCATCTTTCTCTCTTCCATCCTTTTCTTCTCTTGCTTCCCTTCAAAGCCATAGGACTCAGTAAACTCTTTACATATCTTATCAACACATGATATTATTTCTTCATATGATGATAATACATGGGAGACTATTTCTCTTATAAATTCTAGCTTAAGACCATGAAAGATATGATCCTTCCTTCTCTTTGAATCATGTGTATTTCTGGAGTTCTCATTCCTTCTACTGGGCACCATTTCTATACCATGGCATAAACTAGATCAGTTTATGAATCAAAACACATAATCCCATACTTATAAAACACTTAACATAAATTGAACTATTTATGGATATAATCCATAATCATAAGAATGTTTTCATTGAGGATGTATATACTCATAATCCCTTCAAAATGATATGTAAAGAAAATGAGAGTTATCCT
The DNA here is from genome assembly GCA_963277665.1 of Viscum album. NCBI lineage: Eukaryota > Viridiplantae > Streptophyta > Magnoliopsida > Santalales > Viscaceae > Viscum > Viscum album. The sequence goes on from OY728134.1 coordinate 428,563,437, forward strand.
AAGCATATCCCCCGGGAGTGTCGTAACCAAGAGTGCAGCAAGGCCCGTTGTCGTGCACCAGTTCCCGTTCGAGTCTAGCTCAAAGCGGTGTTTTCGGGTTTTACCCCTAGGTACATCTGTGCCAGAGCCGCCTCTACCTGCTCGTATCCAGACAGGGATGTATTGCTCGGAAAACTCACAAAATCTCTACAATACCAAAATTCTAGGAAGTTCTTCTATACTAATCCTCAAAGTTCATCTTAGGTCTACGTGCTCTAATCAGAGTTTATCTAAATCTAGCTTCCAAGGTTTGTACTAAAACTCCCTCTGATACCAACTGTAACGCCCCGACCCCAGTTACCCAGAGTCGGTGCATTATTACATAACATTGGCATGATCACAAGAAAGATCAAATCTCGAAAGACCGATTGGTTTAGTAGCCTTGGAAACAGTAGATATATTCATAAGTTTTACATTACATCATAAAATGAAAAACTACTACAACAACATAATGTTTCCACAATCCACACTATTAACCCCTCATAAAATCCCTGCAGGTCATTCATAACTTACTTCTTCACATCCTGGGAAAAATAAAACATAGAAAAGGGGTGAGCTCAAATGCCCAGTAAGGATAACAATATAGCGGAAACTTTCATAAATAAGAATAAACATTTAAGGCAATGTATAACTAAAACAAAAGCCTTTTAAATATGAAATTTCAACATGGTATGGCATAAATAAAATGAAATAATGCCATTTACTTATTCACATGGATATTCTACTAATCGAATAATCACATGCAAAAATCAATAACCACTTTCATAATGTTGGAATGCATAATGCCAGACTATCATAACCACATAGCCAAGGCCTCGTGCCAAGACTACAAATAAGATTTTTCCAAGGCCTTGTGCCAAGACACTGGTTTGTCTCATGAGACCTACCGATGCATCGAGGAGCTATAGCGGGCTCCACCTGTCACATATTAAGTCCAATGCATTCCCATATGAAAATGTTTAAACATAACATAAACATTCATATTAAAAATAGCATAAGAAATGTCAATAATTTCACCATAAACTATGAATGGTATAAAAATAGCACATCCACAGTCAAACATATCACAAAACCTTCAATACAATATAGAAGTTTTGTATCATAATAAATCAACTTCAAATAAGCGTAAAATCCATCAAAGGATGTTGACATAGATGAAATCAAAACACTTTTTGGAGAAATATCTCTTTCTATTTTTGAAATCATTTAAGAGCCATATAAAATAAAACATTTCTTTGAAAATATTCTTATAATCTAGTAAGGAAAACTTTGAAGATTTTATAATGGCAGAAAATAACCGCACTCGCCGTATAAGTTAAAAAAAACATTCTTACCTTAATTCTGTCGAAAAGGTTAAAAAGGACCTTGTTTTGAAAACGACGGAAATATTCCTCTTATAAAAATTCAAACAAGGGTATAAATGACTTTAACCTATATTCTTGTAAATAATAAAAATGTTTTGAAATACATTTTTAAGAAACATGGATGTGGATGATAAAGAGATCCCAGTAGATTATTACATATAAACAACCTCAGATAATGAAGAGATTGTGAAATAACCCTTACCTTGTACTTTTCCTTGGTTGGGGTAGGTTAACCTCCTGTATAATGGTGAAATAGTTGTTATTAAATTATACAAGAATCATATATAATAATATGATATCATATATGATCTTTTAACATTGATTTGTTAATAATATCTTAGAATTATCGTCGTTTCGGGAGTTAACTTACTCATTTTCTTTTATATGTTTTGTTACATAAGCCATGGTTGTTGTATCTTATTCATATCCAGAATGATATCTAGTCCTTAAACATCATTTTTAAATCATCAAATGATAATTATACTTGAATGGATACGATGGAGAATGAATCTCATCGCGTTCGTGGAGACGGTAGTCCGTACGTACGCACGAGCGACAATATCATTCTTTTGATATTAAAATAATATATAAATGGATGGTATATCATATATACAGAATCATTAACATGTTATATTTATTATTTACATGAGTTACACATCATTATTATACCCATCCAAATAATATTATATTGAATAACAATTACACCACGACGTGGAGACGGTAGTCCGTACGTACGCACGTATGGTGACATGTTATTCAAAGGGTGGATAGAATACTGAATATGGTTGTACCATATTTATAATAACATCACATTATATTTGAGATACTGGAGTTATTATTTTAGAATGGTAAGAACAAAGGAAGAAGAAGTGGAAGAAGAAATGAACTTGGAGAAGGGTGGTGAAATCATTACCTCTTCTTCGGGTTCTTCCTTTTGATTTGATCAAACGGGCTCCTTAGGTTGGCTTTCTGATCGAACTAAGGCCTCTAGGTTGTAGTGAGGGATGTTGGGAGATTATTGGGGCAGAGTTTGGCCGAACCAAAAGGCTTTGAAGGTGTGAAGAAATGAGAAGGAGGAGTGCCCTTTTATAAGAGGGGTGAGGGGCACCTTTGGAAAAGCTAGAAATATTAATTTATAATAAATTAATATTCGGTTTCTAATGGCTCCAAAGCTTATTATTCAAATTTTAAGGTGGGGATAGGTCGAAAACCATTCAACCAATAGAATTTAGACAGGTTTGGGTACTTATATTAACCTTATCTTTAAGTATTAACTCTAAGTTAATTAGTTTCACTTTTACAATGTCTCTTTGTATTTTTATATAATATGGTTAATAAACTTACTATATACATCCAAGAGACCCCCAAGTGGTACATTAATGATGGACCTATCATGATATAAGTCTCTTGGCCGAACCTTAGATTTTTAGGAATTTAATATCAATTAAGAATATAATATTTGTTTTAAGAACTCTTTTATGTCAATTTTGACACTATTCAATAGTTGATTTTTGTGAAACTCATAACAGATTTATTACTTAGAAAAAAGTCAATTAAATCAATACTAATATATCATATTATCCTAGAAAATTAGTTTAATTCATTAAAAGTTTCATATTATATTTATTTGGGTATTTATAATATCAATTATTTTAATTTTTCACTATTATAGTAGTTACTGCATCATCATTGTGTCATAAATAAAATAAATTATTTAATGTCTAAAAATTATAAATAAAATATAATTATGTAGGAAATCGGATTAGCTTTCTAATGAATATTTATAATCTAAAACCCAACATATATAACCCTATGTAACAATTGTGTTTCTAAAAGATATATGCTTGTGTCATTTTTGTATTCATTTTAACTTAATTAAAATAAAGTGTCATTATCACTTACAAGTGGATCCATGGGGTCCCAAAATAGACCCAAAGATTCCCATGGTCGACCATGTATCAACCAATATGATTAAGACACGTTTTAGGGTAATTTAGTATTATTATAATATTATTTTGTAACCCTTATTTACTGTATTTACCCTTAACCATGGTAAATAAAATATTTACCGCAGTAATTATTCAAAATGTCTAAAAATAAAAGTTACCTATTTACACAATTTGAACATCCTGATTCCAAATATGTAATCCATTTTCCTAAATTAAAAACACAGAAGTGGCAGAAATTAATTTAAAATTAATTCCCGCTGTCAAAACAAAAAGCGTGTTTTTAAGAGATAATAACTATCAAAAGATTGACACTCGTTTATGATCGGTTTAATTGTAAAATTATGTCCAATGACCAACATTATATTAAATGGTAAAAATATATTCTAAATATACTTTAAAACCACTCAAATTCATAATTTATCACTATTAATTATTTTGATTAAAAAAAGTTGTTTTTAATTAAAACTTAGTAATTTTCACTATTCATCAAAATATGAAAGTTATCCGAAATGTACCAAAATTTCACCTTAGGCTAAATTTGGTATTCCGAATCCAAAAATGAAGTACATTTTCAAATATAAAATATATATAATTTCAAAAAGTAGGTGTTACTATTCATAACGGCTAGTTTGATTAGTTATGGTGTGTTAGAACTCGGTGTTGCGTACAACACACGCTATCACATTATTCAAAGAAAGTGTATCGTGGAAGCTTGGGATGTTTCATTTTAAATTTTTGATGTCCCCATTTAGTCAAAAAGTTTAAAATATTGTATTTAAAATGGGTTCACTATTAAAAGTTGATAAAAGTGCAATACTGAAAATGAATTTGTTCTTGCATTATATCTAAGAAACTCATAATATGGATTCTAAAATTATAAGGATTATATAAAGTTTAAAATTTAGATAATACTATTCATAACCTCTTTTGAATGGCTTTTTTTTGTAAGTCATGGTGTGATTGAACTCAGTGTTTCGTGTAGTGCAAGTTATTGAATTATTTTGAAGAAATAACACACTATGAAATCTTGGGGTGTTACAAACCCAGCACAAATGTGCACCGTAGTACCAGCGATTATATGTGAGCCAGTCTTGAACCCACAACCTCCAGTAGGTACTCTTATTTTAATCCCCATTAAGACTACATGGTAGGGAGTATGTAATTCCCTAACTCACTCGTACTCTGTTTGATCAAAGGAGAAGACAATCAGACAAGGAGGCGATTATCAGAAGATCATCTTATTGGATTATCTTTTTGTATAGTCTTTATAGATGCAAACAATAAGAAAATAAAAAATCTAACATCTATTAGTGATAGAAACCCGAGTGATCGACCATTAGTTTCCTTTTTCCATATAACTTCTGGCCTAATTGCATAAAATTTGTGGGGTGTATTTTGCATATAGATTCCACCCCCATATTTTTGTCCTCAAGACAGATTCCAATCCTATTAGTTCAATCTGAAGTGTTCTCATTTATGAAGCTCCGTATTTTTTTCCTCAACTAATAAGAGATAGGAGAGATAGAATCCATTATCGATGGATACATCATGTCCACTATATATATAAGTACCCAACACTCCTTACTGCAATCAAAGCTACACTTTCTTATTTACTTCATAAGATAATAAGAGATTCTATTATTCTAAACTATAACATGATTATATTCCTTGTCTTTCTTCTCCTATTTAGTTATCTACCAGTTATGTCTTATATATTTTCAATGCTCTTTATGAATGAAGTGAGAATATTATGGTCGGGTAGAAGAACTAAATTTATGTATTTTGGCCCGTTGAGGAGGTTAACGGCAACAATGGGTGAGTATCCCCCACTATGAAGAGAATCAGAGCTGTTGGGCATCCCCTGTGGTTGAATTCTTGAATTCATGCTTTCATGCCTGATTGGAGCTCATTGGCTCAGTAGGAAGAGGAGGATCGAGAAACATAACTTATACAGAATTTATGAAGAGCGATGGGAGTCATATATTAGAATATAATAGCTATCTCTATGAATTTAGTCGTGATACATAGGCTTATACTGTACTCATTGTGTTTGTTTTTCGGGGAAAGAAGAAAGACTTATCTTATTTGTGTCAAGCTCAAGCACCTAAGAATAGTGATGACTTTCCTAAAATCATAGTAATGAGATTCACCATTTTCCATGTATTGTAGTTGATTTCTCTTTTGATCATAGTTATCGCATTGTGGGTCCTTCAAAGTAGGCTATCTCTAACACATCCGATCCAATGATCCCAAATCACACAAGTTGTGAATCCTTGACTAATTCTGTATCATTGGGGCATAGTGGATTGAAATCGGGATAAATTTCAGTGCTAAGATGGTGAAAAAGTGTTACTACTAGTGTTGTGATGAGATCACTTGGTCAGTCAAAGAGTAATATTTATCTCTCCTCTGTCTCTAGTAGACTAATCCGGATCCTACGTTTCGGATGCAGCAGGTATAGGACTATATAGAATAGTACCTATTTTTCATCTGAGGGAACTCAGTACTCTTTGAATAGTGTGATATAGCTAAGACTTTTGATCCAATTATATCTAATTCTAATCTCTTTATGTGGGAAATAGGTGAGGCGGGGCTAAGACAACATATGGGACTTCCCGTGCTAATTTGTTCCAATATCTATACTAAGTAACTAAACTCAACAATGCTGCTATGTGCTAGATTTTCACGTACAAGGGTAACGAAGCGAACACGACTACCTTTCCACTATAAATATTATAGCTGAGTTCTATTTGATCAGAGTGAGTTGTAATTGAGCTTGATTTAGTTTCTCTTGTATTGAAATTCCTTTTTTAAGTATGTGGGTGACTCATCATCATGAGAATGGTTGTTACCCTTCATAAAGAAGGTTGGTGAGGAGGATCACATGTGCGGAATGTCAAAGGTCAGTTTCAATCTTGTATTGTGGGTGGAAAGAAAGTGAAAAAGAAAAAACTAAATAACTTCAATAGATAATCAGACAAGAAGATGATTTTTTGAACATCATCAAATCATTTGATCATCTTGTATAGTATTTATAGAGCAGTAATACATCATTCTAGGCACACTATATTAGAAGAGTACCTGGGCATGATTGTCTGACTATTCGTAGAATGGACTCTATTAGGGGTGATCTCCCACTATCTTAAGTCAGTCATTTCTACCGGCTCTGGGAAACTTGCTTTAGGATGGAAATCAAGTCCCATCGATTGAGTTGTTGATGGAATGAATGGAATAACCTTTCTGTGGATTGAGTACCTAATTTCAAACCAAAAAGAGGTCCACTATTAGGGTAGAGTACTATGAATCGGGCTTGGAGCATCTATTGAATTTATTGAGGGTGTTGTGATTATTCCAGTTGATGATGGGTGGAAAAAGCCTCTGGATGATAGTGTTTTTGATCTTCAAACCCATCAGTTGATTCACTATAATGGGTTTGGTCAACTACTCTGTATTAATGCAATTGAAGGAGGGTCTATGTATCTCTATAGAAGAGAAATCATGGATCTTTGGGATCGAATCTACCCAAATATCTGGACCTGATAATAAAAATCCCTAAATGACTTCTTTTTGTAAGATTTTTCAATGTTTCGGTTGAGGATGTGTCGAAAAAGTCCACATGGGAATTCTACTTATGTTGCTTTATGGGGTTGCGTACGGGCATCTGTGGTTCGGTAGATGGGGGTACATATTCTACCATGGATGATTTAGAGTGACTGAAAACAATTACTATAGACAAATAGACATTATTACAATATATATAAGTACCAGTGAACTTGATAAGATCGTCCAAGATTTCAGTAACATGATCCAATGTCAAGGAAGTCTATCGTCATTAAGAGTGAGAACCAATTGATCATAATCAGAGATCTTCTTAGAGTCATGCTGACTCTCAAATCCCTAGTTCTTACATTGATCATGGATACTTCCCTTTTCAAATTCTTCAAGACTTTCAACCCTTTGAAAACAAGCGAGAGAAAAATCTATGAAAAAATGCACTAATTCTATCGCAATAGAAGATGGAATGCATGAAGATTAGAATATGCAGCACAAACCTTGAATGAAAAGCGCCAATATATATAAGTACCAGCCCCTCTCGACATGTTTAGGATGAGAAGGCAGGAAGTGAAAGAGGCTGCACATTTGAGATATGGGACCATAAGTTTTAAGTATCAAGTGGTGAAATCAGTGAACAATATCATCATGCAAAGTCACATTTTCTGTACCATAAGGTTGAAGTACCGACCGAGGAATACACGATTCATGAGCTTGGTAATTTCCTAGTTACTGGTACGTATATATATTGACCAAAATGAACCAGAACCTGAAATAGTTCATGAGCCACTTCTAGTACCTTCTCTAGTGCATATGGATGATGTTTACACTGATGTCATCTACTTGTATACAAATGTACTATTGGGTATGAGAGGGATGTGGGACTGGTACTGATATATATTGATGGTAAGCATGATATGAGGTATGTGAAACCAACGATCATGCACCACCACCTATATATATCAGTACAATCCCCCATACTATCTATTCATGTCATGGGAAGGTCCTAGTACTGATATATATTGTACGAATTAGCTGGTCAAGTAGAAGGTTGATGAAAAATCACTTATTTGTTAGTGAAAGATAGTGGTTGTTGAAACACTCTGAGAAGTTTAGGTACAATGTGATGTAGAAAGAGTATGGGAAATCTTTTTTCATGTCTCTTTTCCACCATATTGACTCTTCATACGCATAAGAGGTGGCTGGAATGATATGGATTGGCAGTTGTGTGGTACATTGGAAGGTTCACGGTGTCGTCAGCCCTAGTTGAAAGGTTTGGTACTTCAACTGGTGGCAGTGGGAAGCTAGTGGAGAACAGTATAGGGGATGGTACGGATATATATTTTCGATGAGAATAAAACAAGTATTTGAGCCAGTTTGTTCCAACTATATTGGAAGACTACCCAAACTCTACTCTAATAGTGTGTCAAGAGTTTGAAAGGTGCAAACAAGACCATATGGTTTAAGTAATGATTGAGTAGTGGAGCACGATCTCAAAGCAAGAACATCCTAGACACACACCAGTCGGCACTGTAGAGTCATGGCTACAAGTACTCTTCTATATAGAGGTACATTTGGAACCTATCCAAGTGTTCATTCCATTTTCAAAAGGGAAGGTATTGGTTCGTGCCAATAGAGGCCAGTAGGCAGGGGGTAGCTGCAGGTGAACAACAAGGGAACATTTTAGATTAACAATAATGGGATCGATCATGGAATTGAAAACTATATAGAATAGAGGTTCAACAAATAATATCTGAAAGCGTGGTATGGGGACCACTCAAACACAAGATCTCTATTGGAATTTTTATGAGGGGTTGGAAGGTGTCATAAATAAAAAAGTGAAGAGTGATGGGATGTCTAAAATTGGTGTTTGAATGATCTGCATCATGATGAGAGTGTTTGATAAACCGTTCATTATCAACCGAGTTGGGTTGGTGGGGCTATTCGACTCGAGCACATTACATGTTCCACTAGTATTGTCTGAAAAACATGTTATGTATACACTGTTACGATATCCTTTTATCAATAAGAGGTCTAGACAACATTTTGAATCAGAAGTGCATACCGAAGAGCTGGAATACACTCCAAAGAAAGGGGAACATGAATCGAGACAGGTAGTATGGGGGTTCAAACGTTCTTCGACACGTTGACAACCATCAAATAGTGTATTATTGATTAGCTCAGTACATTATTCTATATAGTCGGCTAATAAAATAGGTTTCATTACGCGATACGACTCGTTACTCTACCCTAATAGTTATAACTCTACTCTATAATATATAGGAAATGTACACCGCTCTACTATAATAGTTTTGGCCCAGGGTCAATCTCGCGTGAACTTTATGATAGACTATATTGCTGGCATTGAAGGACTGGATGATCTTATGTGATGTTGGCAACTCAGCAGGGCTGATTTTATTTGGGTGCCGAGAATGCTTAAATTTCTATTGGGAACCATGTGGTGATACCGTGTGATCTGATCAAAAGGAGTCGAGTAGAGTTGAACAGACATGTTTTGGAGTTGAGGCCCAAGATTTTTTTTTTGCTACACCAGAGAATATCTATTCAACTACTGCTCGTTTAGAATCTCCTGATAACTGGAACAAGTAACCCCGATGCCCACAATTGGACGCACTGCCATTCCGCATTAGGCATTGATGATCCAATCCACAGTCAGTATAATATAGGTAGTAGAGTCATCTGGAAAATCCACTCTGTCAGTTCTCTGTATAATATAGGTAGTAGATTCGGGTGGACATACCTCTACTACTTATACTATATTATACCAAACTCTATCTCTTTATAGTAGGATGATGGTTGGTTTATGTAGCAACATCATGCCTCGAGGTTCCATGGTGGCTGCCTAGTGGTTTCATTGAAATAGATACTAGTAGCGTTACATGGATTGGTGGTTTAACCATGGAATTAAAGGAAGATCAGAGTGAATAGTTACTGTATCGCGCAGCTCAATAGGGAATACTCTACTACCTATATTATAGAGACAATATATATCAGTACCTCAGGCCACCTAGCAACAATTGATGTAAACGAGAGAATGGCAAGATGAACTGCCCCTATAGCCCTTTTCAGATTAATGGAACATTCGGTTATTCGGATGCCTACTACCCAACCATCTACCAGAAACCGTAGGTAGCCAAAATCTATGATTCGTAGCTCAATCCACTGTCTGGTGTTGTTTCAAGACCAGGTTCAGACGAGTCGATTCAAATATTTCTCCTCTCAACTGATTCAGAAAGAGCTCTGAAACAAAAGAGTGAATTGATTGATATTTTCGTAATATAAGGCCCTGAGTTCACAGTCGATTCGTTCATAGGAAAAGAAAATACTACCACGAGTGACCCATACCATTCATAGATAATCTACTATTCTATCACAATCGGGCATTCTTCCCTTCTAGATATTCTTCGTAATGTACTCTTCTAATAGTTTCTATCTGGAAGTTCTGCTAAGAAAGTTTCCAATATTTTCATTAAATCGTTAGGATTCTTTATATGCTAGAATACCTGTCTCTATATTCTCTATAGCTAGCTATATCATTAGGTATACAAATTATAAGCATTATATCCATTAACGTTCTATAGCTGATAATAGCAAGATAGCTGCCAATTTCCCTACGAGACAAAATTTCTACACGTAGTCGGTAAGACTATCTTTTCCATTACTGGGAATTGAGTGATCCCCAGGGAGTAAAAGGTTCCATGGATATATGAGGTTTTTTACATACCTATTCATGCCCTAAAGGTGATAATTATATATAAGGGTTTATAACCATGCCTCATTTTATTAAAAAAGATATATCTTCAAGTCTGAGCTACTTTATATCTAAGGGTTTGAAGGGGTCAAATCTACGGTACTTGAGCCTTTACAGTTGAAGAGGGCCTTTTCAACCCTCTTCGAGTCCTCTTCGAGCTAAAGATACATCCTCCTACTCATAGAACCTTCCCCTGATCCTTTCTTCTTCTGTGAGACTATATATAAGAGTACCTATTTGACAGGCACAGAGAAAAAGTTTCTCTCTTGTTGGTCTTGTCATCTTGAGATTATTTGTGATTAGTAAAGGAATAGGAAGCACACTATTAGAAGAGTCATGACCTACACCTTCTTCATCTATCAAATTTCTTGATTTCTTGATTCTCTAGGAGAGAGTAGAGAGTCAATGATTGTTGGAAAGTATTTCCTTTCTATTAGTGCCACCAGAAAGGATGAAAACAGATAAGATGTTGGTGGTTAGCCTACCCCAGACTAATAATTGATCATTTCTGATGAATAGAGACTGATATTCTATATGTATCAGGGGCCTACCTATAAATTATTTCCCTTACAGGTCCAAAAGGCATCTAATTCCTGGGCACATATCCGCCTATGGGGATGGGATAGATGGATTGAATGCAGCATAGGGGTTAATGGCAGCAACAAAGAAAACAACTAAAAGCGATGTTTGTGCCTGAATAAATAAAGGGAATTCAGCATCTATTGATGCTCACTTGTCTATGTTCCCTATGTCAGTATACTTTTTAAGGATCCTTTATGTGTTCCCTATTCAGTGTTATTCATTAAGAAAATGTACTCATGGCTTCACACATTTTTATTTCAAGTGTGTCATGAGTGGCTTTACCAACTGGAAAATCAGTCCCAAGGAAACCAATGACTGACCCGAAAGTCAGGAAAACAAGAAGAATACAGAACAAGGCTTGTATAAAAGCTACTAAAATACTTTGTTTGTTTTTTAATATAGTCAGAGGATTTGCTACATTTTATAGTCAGGTAAGGCTAGGGTTGATGAGGACATAAAAGAAGTACGACTGATCAATATAGTGGGAACACGGATTAAAAAATGATACACCGAGGTGGCTGATGAAGAGTTGTTCTCGCATGGATGGTACTGATATATATTGGATGATTTACCTAGGGAATCCCTAATTAAAGATGCTGAAGTCCAAGGTGTCTAAAGATATTCCACAATCATTTTAACAACCTGCATTTTCGATAAAAATAATAACACCTAGCTAATATCCCAGACTTTATCGAGCCAGTTCGAGGTAGTTCCATCCATCCTAACTAATCTCTTTAATTACAAATGTCATACATGGTAGAAGGAGTGGAAATTATAGATGGATTTCTATTTTCTCATATGTCTCTCTCCCTTTCAGTCCATCGATTTTTAGTTATATTGAGACTTCTATTACATCCCTTAAGTCAATCTTAAATGTAGATAGCACTATATGCTAACGATAAGATTCATCGACTAAATATTAAATAGACTGACAAGGATAAAGAACTGTATTTAGTCGATTATTGTTTTTCTGAATAAGTAGCCTTCTATATAGATTATACCGACTTCAAGTTCAAGGGAGTTGTTGGAGTGCTTTTGTAAGTCCTGTTGGCGTGCTATAAAATTTCATTTGAATGATAGGTCAATCCCATGTCGGTTTGAGGGAAAGGAAGTTCTCATTTTGAAACCTACGAGTTCTAGAGTAAGTAAATAAGAAATCTAGATATAGATCGACATGATAGACATAAATTTATGGAGATCTTAGGAAAGTTTGAAAACTGGAATCTTGAAATCTAGCAGTCTGTTATCAAAAAATATATGTTTAGAATATTCACCACATTTTTTGAGTGTTTGGATGAACCCCTTAGCTGTACTGTTAAGCATTGCCTAATTAATATGTGATTGGTTCATTTCACTCTTCAGACAAGTGAGGTTTCAAGCGTATAAATGAATCTTCTTAATCGACATTATAGACAGAGTACATGACTCTACTCTAATAGACATTCTATTTTTGGTTCACTCCGATATAACTCTTGTACCCCCTACCAGCGAGCTGAGCTAAGGAGCATAACAAATCATGCCTCGTAGGAATACTATTCATAGATGTATGCAAGTCTTGGTGGTAAACTATTAGAATATAGTAGTTTTATCCTTCTCTGGATAAGAAGTAATAGGCGATACGATTGAATGGTGTCCCAGTGAGTTCCATGTGAGTCAGTTGGAGGACTTTTTTAACACCATGCAAAGATATATCACTATTAGAGTAGAGTATCGAGCTAGTGAGGAAGGGATAAGCTGGGTGGATTTCTTGAGGAATTGATCTAGATGCTGGTACTGATATATATTGGATGTTTCCTTTGATGGGGCCCTTCCTATAGTAGATTCTTTCACAGATGATTCAATAGAAACCCCTTCTTTTCTTGAAGCAAGAGGGTATTCAAGAACAATCTCTTATAGAGATGAATGTGAAGATGATTCAATAGGACCTTCTATGATCACAGTAAGAGCCTCTATGCCAACAGCGACAACTCTCAGAGTAGATAGACAACGGTTACCGAAATAGTTAGCCAACGAAGAAAACCGGTAATGAAATCAACGGATAGTTCAACAAAAATATGTATCGTAACAATAAGATTCTAAACATTCTTGTTTTTTGAAGGCCACTCACTCGCTTGAATATGCGGAATAACCACCAGTTCTTTATTACATGGTTAGAATACCCAAGAGATCCCAATGGATAATGCCTATTCCCTGATTGTAAATGAATGGTTTCAGTTCATTTTATCTTTCTATCCTATTCTTATTATACGGTACTCTTATATAAGGTTATATAAGAGTACCTGGATTATGATATGATTCACTTTCAAAAGGTACTCTTCTATAACAATATATAAGAGTACTTGTAGGGTAGAGTACTGGCTTTCTGATCTTCTGACTTCTTCTTTCTAACCTAAGGTTTTAACCCGTGTAGAATGATGATTTGTCATACCACATTCCAGTTTCATGTGGGAAGACCAGACGTGGGGTGAATAATAAATATTGGGTAGACGATCACATCATCTAATGGCTAAATGGATATTACTTGGCTAACCTGAATCTCTTCACTCCTCATCTCACTCACTCACTTGAAGACCGACTAAATGTGGACATTAGCAGTGCATAGTATTTCACCTAAGTACTCTACTCTAAAAAATATATGAAATTTACCCGGATCTACTCTAAAAATTATAGGAAAATTACTCAACTTCCATAATCCCAAAGCACCAAGAGTTACTACTCCGAGAACAGAAGAAAATGCACCAACATCGGTGACTAGTAGGGATTAGTTCTAGTTCAGACATCATCCTAATCATCAGGTCGGGAAGCCAGGATCCTCTACTGAATTCCAGGAATTGAAATAACAATTACTTCCATTTTTTATCTATTTTCTTGCTCACTCACATCACTTTATTTTTAGTTCGAAAAAAGATAATTCGAATCTCGATCTCTGGGATCAATACTAAGACCAACAATCCCCTTACCATAACCATAGGCAAGAAAAAGACTTACGACATTGAATTGAGTTAGAATCCTAAGGAATATCTTTCATGTCTTATGGGCACAAAGTAACTACTCAAATTTGTATCTCTTTAGTGATCAGTCTTTTCTAATATTAATATAGAGTGTTGTTCCAGCAGAATCCTAATCAGACTATTGCTCATACCTAATCACTGCTGAAACCCTCAGTGAAACTGGCTTATGCCCAACTACAGAGCCTATCTATATTTATATGGGGATATACCACCTGTGAACCAAATTACATTCTAACTCCCTTTTTTAAAAAATAATTTCTATCATCAAATCAAAATTGTCTTATGTGTGGTTGTGAATTATAAACTCTATATTCCTTCTTGACACGCCTTTAGGCAGCTAGCCTTCTAAATAGGATTTCTCACTATTATAACAGTACTGAGAGGTACAGGTGGCCACATGAAGCCAGATGAATAGTAATAGGTTGGATCAATAAAAGAAAGATAACAAAAGTGTACAAGATTCCAATCTCACAAGGAAGGTGGTGGAAAGGATCAAATCTTTATCAAATAGCTACTACCTATCTTATACCGAGAACCATGCCAAGCTATAAGCATAGCGAGCTAGGTATCATAAGGTTGAAGTACTGACTTTGAACTTCCAAAATCAGTAGTTGGCCAATTTTTGATCGGTTGGAGGTCCCTAGTTATGGATAGGCTTTCTTCTTCCTTTTTCTGTCCATTTGAGTGTTTGGATAATTCTTCCTATTTGACCCGATGTCGTACCCTTTATGTGTTCATGATATAAGGTTGGGGTACATATTCCACAAAAACAAGGTTTGACTATGAGGTTGTTCATTTTTTAACCTTCACCTCTATTTAAACGGTTTCATTTCTAAGTCTCCGATTACAAATACTGACCAAGGTGATGTTTATACAGGGCAAGTAGAGATTCTCTAACCTGTGGTTAGCTATGATATACTCAACTTCTTCTTTTCACCTACATCTTCAAGACCTTAGTGACATCTCAAGTCCCCTGGTTGAGTAGGAAAACAACCCTTGAGACCTAAAATCTCCTAAAGCAAAGAATAAAATAGACATACTTAGACGAGGGAATCTTCAACCCCTCTCCCTATGGCTGAGTTACCCCATGACCTCAAGATCAAGAAGAGCCAACCATACCTAGAAGAAAAGAGCTCGACTAAATGAATGTAGAATCATGGGATGGTACTCATATATATTGTCAGTTGTACATCTATGGAACATGAGGTTGAAGAATGCTAGAATACCTACTAGAAGAAGGACAGAACCACTTCTATATAGAGTGGAGTACTTGAGGAGACAAAACCATTTGTAGGAAGAATTAGATGGGTCACTTGTGAAAGAACTAACTGAAGGGGACCATCAAAGTTGGGGTAGTGGATGACAGGCTAGCTCAACAACAACATATGAGAGGTTGGCGAAGACTTGGCTATGGCAAGGGGTCATGGGATTGCATAAATCAGCCCCATCAATCAGAATAACAGAATGTTCCAAGAAATAGGGGAACAAGGATATCCAAAATAATAGGCCTTGAAGGAAGGTATGAATGAGGGATAGAAGATATGCTACAAGGTTGAATCAGTACACTATGGTTTTACATGGTATCAGTAATGTGTTCATGTCAAGGACTTTGGTGATCAAAGACAATTACACTTCTATTCTAATATAAAGATATAACGTCATATACAAGTAAATTATCCACAACTAAGGCATCCATCCAATACAGATACAGCTCATATAAAATGACTATATCCTTTAGAAACCACTTATTCCTCTCACCTACTACCTTCACAAGGTTCATGATTCATGGTATTCTAATTTCCAGATCAAGGGATTTCTTTAGTCTCTTTATTTCAACCTGGAATGAAAGTTGTCGTTAAGATTCTTCGGATCAATCGATTGACACTATTAAAATAGTACTGACACTCTACATTTCTTGATTCTCATGCCAGTGGACTCGTCACATAGATTTAGGTATTATTAGATTCATTTCTGAAGTGAGCATGAAGTTCGATCAGTATCTCCGACAGTATCTTCATTTTTTCAGAGATACTAAGAAAGCTTCTTTGATGATGGAAGTATAAAGTAACCGAATAGGGTGAATTATCTATGTTATAAACCCTTATATATTTAGTAGCACCAAATAAAAAATAGGGTGACGTGGCCTATTTCTAAACCCTTATATATTATATTAATATTAAGTAGCACCTTTAGGGTGAAGAGAATTTATCCTCAGATCTTGAGGCAAAATTTATCTCGGGTAGGGTTGGTCAGCCCATCTGCTATTCGGGTTCCGCACTTACAGGGAGAGAAGAGCTCAAAGCCTTGTGGGTACTACTAGTTGAAGAAAAAACGCCTTTAGTACTATAGATGGGGAATGAGATACCATAAGAAAAAGAAAGGCAGCTGATTGATTGAGGGCGTTGTACTTGAACCTTCTCTGTCAATCCCTCTGATTGATTAAGGAAAAAAGCATGTAATCATAAAGATGACTTCTTCAGGAGTGAAATCCGAATTCACTCTTCTAGGGAGGTCATTATCCTATCTTTCCTTCCCTTGTTTCTTCCCTTTAAAAAGTGAACCGATTGAAGAAACTATCTAGTTTGGGTGAGTGAGAGAACAAAGTATGCTACATTTACACAATCACTTTCTGAAAGGACTGATGTTGGATCGGGTAAAAGAACAAGTTATCCTCAGCTACATCTCCATATCGGTCAAAATGGAAGGGATGATACTGCCTTAACTTATAGGTCTATAACCGTACAAAGGGAATCTAAACAGTACCGGTCTCGATAAGGTTTCTCCTACCTTTCTTCTTTTTGGATTTCTCTTTATCATAAGAATGGATACCACCTATGTCTCTCTTGTTGGGTCTTGATGTGTTGGATCTTCACCTCCTAGAGCCAGAACATGATATGTAACTAAGGGAGAAAGTCTTGTAAAATTTTTTCCTAAATTATATGGATAAACTATATAGGGTAAGTACTGTAGATCTGCCCCTTTCTAAAGGGTCGGGAACTAACTATAAGGTCCTATTCCGGCTCTCGATCTCGATAAAAGGGTTTAAAAACTGCTATTGGTGCTTCAATAACATCATAAATAGCTTGGTATCCTCCTATATGGGTATCAAAGACTGCTGGTGTGACTTTATAGGTCTTCTTACTGGTCTCCCTGTGCTCGATTTTATAGGATCTTTACTGTGATATGCTACTTTTGGTACTCTTATTGTCACCTTCGTATCAGTTGTATATGGATAACAATCTATGGTCTATCTCTATTGTTTATTCTTAAGGAACAATAACATAGTCCCCTGAACTGATATGGATAAGGAACCATCTTCAACTAAAAAAATTCTACTACCTATATTATACAGAGGTAGTGAAAATGTTACTAATGGATGGGTATGTGAATGGTGTGTTCTTTTGACATAATAGCAACTTATGATCCTATTGGTGTTGATACTAGGTATGGATCAACTGTAGGGTCTTGATCTAACACTGTATTTTGTTCTTGGTCTAATGAAAATATTAGTAAAGTGATGAGATTATGGCGTATATGCTTTTCGGTTGGATCACTCTTTCCATTCGTAGGGTCATGCTCATGAACGTTAGATTCAGGATCTTGATCGCAACTCTCAAAATTTGGATCTTGACCGAAGCAACCAATGGAAGCAGCATCGGTGATGGTGACAGTAGTTCGGCTACTTCACTACTTGAGTGTGGAGCGGAAATCACTATTTACTAGGAAGAGAATGTTTCAGAGAGGAAGTAAGTAGCAACATAGGTTTGAAGTGGCTGTCAGATCGGTACGGACTAGTTGTATGTATCGGTTAGCTATCAATCGATGAAGAGACCAGAAGTTAGAAAATCCTCATAGACATAGGAAGCAGCTAAGAGAGCTAGCAAACAATAAGCATCATAGTGGTGTCGGGTTTCTGCATGAAATCATAGGGGAAGGATAACACAAAAGAAAAAGACCGGAATGGTTCTGAACACTTGATATATAATTAGCACCTTTCTAAAGGGTCAAGAAGTGACTTCAGCCTTCCTTTAGCTTCCTTTTCCCACCTGATTCGAGTGCTCCCCCTTCATGTCATTCTCAATCCCCCATATCCAGGTCAGTTTTCCATGCACACTGGATGGTGTTGGATTATGCCGAATGGCCAATCGCTAGCATCAAGTCATCTGCGATTGGTAAACCTCCCCAGATCATTGATGGCATTCCCTAGGATGAAGGGAAAATATTTTCAACTCAATTACCATACAACCACCAATATGAAAGGGGTAACGGGGAACCCAAGGGAAATGACCTAGCTCATCGTACATTCGCATGGATGTTTCACACACTTGAAGGGATGAGATGTGGCAATGTTCAGTTGTTAGAGGTGGTGGAGTTCATGTACTTCTTCCCTGGGGAGATTTTGGGCAGTTGATATGGAGTTGGTTCATTTAGAGATCCATGTTTTTGACCATTTCCTTGGTATCATACTATATCGGTCTCGAGCACCACCAACCACGCAAGTGTGGAAAGTAGAAACAAGAAAATGAGATAGTTGTGCTACATTGGCTTCGACATCAGTTGCACCTTTCCCACTATATACTCCAACTAGGAGTTTGGGGGTGGATCTGTCACTATTAGAAGAGTACTTGTGCTTTCCGACTTGGCGGCGGAACCCCAGCGCATTCGGTATCCTCCTATATCGGTATGTCCATATCCACACACAAGGTTGGCATTGTTGAACTGGCCTCCTATGGTCGGAAAGGATGCAACTGCACCGCTTCAAAAGTCACCTCGAAGACCAACTATGATACACTCGACACTTAGTCAGGTTGAGAACGGATAGCAACTGATGCATCATCATTTCCAATTTCAGTACTCTACTCTAATAGTCTGGACATCCTACTTATATTATATAGACTATATTAGTGGAGTCAGACATTCCCCCTTTTGGCTCTGAGCATCAAGTCTGGGGAATGGGAGGTCCAATAGATATATGGGTTGACAATGTTCTGACTGGTCTAGGGGAATGTGGGAATTGAGGTGTTTCTTCTCTCCAAATGGGGTTCAAAAAGCAATGGTAATCCCATATGACTTGGTTGGTGGGCTACTATAACAGTGGGATAGGCCCATATTCCACTCAAATTCTACCTGGATGGTTTCTTGTTTGATTGTCGAGTTATCTGAAAGAGAGAACAATATAGTAAGAATAATATAGGTAGTGTACCAAATTTACTAATCATTTAAGATATATATGAAGTGTACATGACTCTACTCTAATAGTGAAACCATGAATATTTGAGTAGAGTACTGACAGATATGCTCGATGTGCTGAGTGGTTTTAGGAGCGACTCAAAAAAACTGAGTTCAACAATCAACGTAGGGTGATGCACTACTTCCAACGAGGGCAATACGCTTCTCGAGCTACGGGGTGGGAAATGACCTTTGCACTATTCTGCTCATGCCATCTCATCCACGATACTCATTATCAATGGGTATCACCTTTTCCAAAACGTGTACCGATGGTTCCGCTCATTCGATACGCAATGACCTCACCCTTAAAACTTGAGATATGGGTCAAAGGAAGATGCTAGCCAATGGAGTTGGCATCTCACAACCAGCCGTATCGTATGATATCCATTCCAATCAAAGGACATTCAAACTGTACTCAGTCCACTAGGTCCGCTGGGCAAGAAGACAGAGACCCATGAATGACTCATGTGCATTGTCAGACCACTAATCCATTTACATAGAAGGGGTGTTCAGAGGACCACTACTAACCTACTAGCCACATGGATGGTTCGGTCATGCATGATTTCAGTCCTGGGTGGAAATGTCAATAAATGCAATTGGATTAGCATGGGGGTTCTTGCGGTTGGGGTCCTGAGATGGCTCACTTTCCCTATTAGAGTAGATTCATGTACTCTGTCTATATAGTCCATTAGAATAGAGTACTTCTCGTCAATGGGAGCTTGGGAAAGGGGTTGGGAGCATTTATTCCAATAGAACCCTTTGCTATTGTGGTGGTTTCCAAGGTTGTACGGCGGCATTGAGAATATGGGGTTGGTTTCATGGTGGACTTTATATGCTAGAATACATCTGTGTTGTCATTGGGATTGATATAGGATGATATCAACGTCAACGGTTCACGAACAGGTCTTATCCCAGTGAGTACCCAGGTTGAGATGGCTATAGGAAACAAAATAAAGGGATACCAGATGCTTGGAAGATCGTGCCGGTGGTGGTACCTGATGACATTCCAAATAGACCACTCCTGACCCTTTCTTTCGGTGCTACTTAATATATAAGGGTTTAGAACCTTTAGGTTTTGAGAAAAAGAGGTTATATGAAATGGGATCCCCCGGGTTCATCCTTGAGGGTAAGAATAATTCCAGATAATAACATATAGGTTCAAAATAGAAGAGATTCCATTTGTTATTGTAGCTCTCTTCTTTCCTGGAAACTCGTAATTCTATCCGAGTTGCTGGTCGAAAGCTAGGAAATCAAAGGCAGGTAATAATGGATAATATTGGTATCCAGGGGAATAGCTAAGAAGAGATGGATGAGGCTGCGATTACCTCTAGCAGGGATCAATTTTCTCATAAGAAGGGTCCTATAGGTATGAAATATACATTCTATACCAATCTAGAACTGATCTATATAATCTAGAGCCTAGTGTGCTCTAAACCTATAGTTAATAACCCAATGCTTAAGACAGGATACTCAAAGAAAGAAGAATCAAGACTCATAAGGACAGGCATAAAGGAAATAAAGGTAAAAAGTAGTAGGAAAGGTCTCTAGAGAAGACTGCATTTCAATCCTACTCTTTTCATAAAAGAGATTATACAGAGCTAGCGAAGAATGCTAAGAGTAGACAGAGGAAGTTGCAATACATAATAGCATAATCGATTGCAGCTCTTACTCGCTCTTCGTCTAGAAACACTATTATTTTAGGAGCTACATGACTCAGGTTTATACATCCATAAAGTCCAGTGACTACATCTAGCTATCTAAAGCTAACTTGTCCTTATACCACTAAAATAGATAAAGGAAGGAATTTTTCAACACTAAAGGTAATATATTAAATATTACCCTTGAACCTACAAATAGGAAGAGCTATTCGCCTTCTCTCTCTACGAGCCTTCAATTAGTGCACTATTAGGGAAATATATAGGTTCATGATCCCCACCTGTGAAGAACTCACTACACTACGTATACTTCTTTATTGATAGTGCCTGGTAACTCATCCCATTTACTAGATCTTCTCTTACTTACACCCCCTATCGTGTAATAACCCTAAAGGCAATCTAGCTACTCAAAACCATGTATCTAATAAGACCACAAAAACATCACGTTGTGCTTAGATTCCTTATGAAACTACCAGTAAATTAATAAAGTGAAGCTACCATCCTAAACAAAAGAGAGATACTTTATATCCTTCTGTTTCCCCCATATAGTTCTAGAAAATCAATAATGAAGAAGCTTATATTCCCTTATTCAACTCCAAGTACATTAAGTAAGGGAAGCTACATCAACGGACATTAATTCTATAATGGACGTTACATATCTCATCTAGTCTATAACTCTATAACAACCTAGATTTAAGGAAATAATAGAGATAAAACTTTCTACTATCTACTCAGACTAAATGTTTTAAGAGGAGATACCAGCCTTCAAGAACTGAAATGGAGGGAAGGAAGTCAATGGGAAGTCATAATAATCATAGAGATTCTTTCTATCCTCATCTTTTCGATATCCCCAAGATTCCATTAGATAATTCCCTAAGGTCTTTGATTACAGAACCAAACATAGTCACATCTAGCTCTCAAAAGAAGAAATATACTATCCTATGATTTCATAGACATTAGGAATACTATATGAGATAAAACAACCGATGAGAAAGGTATAGTCTGATTAGTATTAAAAAATAAATATCATATAACATGGGTACTCTTATATATAGTTTCTCTTCTATTTTATTCAATGTATCTTTGGGAGGACGTACCCCTTTATATGCATAGGATGCCCCCTTTGACCTAGTATTTCATTTATTCCTAAAGAGATTCTATTGCTCATTCTTCGGATCTTTGTTTCTGGGGTGGGACTAATCGCTTCCCTGTGCTTCCAACATATTTAGTGAGTTTTCTTCTCTCTCCTAGGATCGAGAGATCGGGTCACTCCTCTTGCCGAACCTCCTAAAAGAATTGATGCATAAATATAGGCATAAATAGAGTCATTCCTCTTCTATTCTTCTAGTGTATCCAATCCAGTTTTATAGTATATGTAGAATAATAGGACTAGCTCTTCCCCTTGGTTGAGGGGATTCTTCTCCTTAGTTTCCTCTGAGTTTGATTAAGGGTTATTTATATTTGCCTTTGGGATAGTGTGAAATGAGACCCTGATGCCAGCTGAACCCAAATCATTCAACAGCCTTCATCCAGGAACCTAAATCGAGTGATTCATCTTCTATTAGCTAGTACAAGATCAGGTGATACGGCAGATAGACATATAGGATGAGTACGCAAGTCTAGAATTCCATCCTAATCATAGACATCAGACAATCCAAATGTTATATCTATATCGTCTTCATCATCTTTATGGTCTGATATTTATGATAAAATGGAGTTCTGGTGCTTCTGATTTTAGCTATAGTATCATCCGACGTATAGGAGCATGGCTTTTTTGTCTTTGATGCTCTAATTACACTAAGTCGAGATAGGGGGTTTCACCCCAGGTTTCAAAAAGTCAAGTATATAGAAGTACCCCAATATGTCTAGCTCCCTAACTGAAGGATTTTCTTTTAGAGAAGTAGTCCTATAGTTGTTCTCTCCAACCTCAAGGTTTAGCTGGAGATACTTTCCTTGTTTTTGGTTAACAAACAAGGGTGATCCCATAAGACTATTAGAGTAGACTATGCTAGATAAGGTAGGCTGCTTCCCCTTCCCACCTCTCTAGATCTCTCTCATTTTTTCAATCACATTTTGTAAGAACCAACTCTCTCTACCTTAACTAAGTATTTGACTATATAAGTTAAAAAGTTTCTGCCAATTCTGATCATCATTCTGAGACACGTCCCATACCTTCAGTTGCGGACTTTTGTAGGGCATAGAGGACCACTATAGGTAAAGAAATGAATCCACCAATTCCATTATTCTATTTATAATAGAGTTTCTGATCTCATCACAGAGAAGAGTACCATCGTCTTTTTTTACCATTATCACTAGTATTAGTACCACTGGAGATCGCGGAAGGGGCCTGGTGTTTCTGGTTTTCAAATTTCTTGTTGTCAAATTAAAAATACAGAAATACCTATAAGACAAAACTTATATAAAGTGAGTTGTACATCTAGTAGCATTTGAGTGAAGTGATTTTGTTATTATGATGGAGGAATACAAATATTTGAGCTGATAATGATATATATTGGAAGACAGGAAAAATAGGATTCGTTGTCTGACATAACATTCCAAGAGACTAACTCCCTTTCTATTTACTTACAAAATCTCTTTAAAAGTAGCAGAGTGGATTCTGATTTCTGCCCGTACATCCTCTCTAAAATATGCATTTTATTTTTTTGATTAACTCCCAAACAGATCAATGTAAGATAAGAAAATCCATAGAGCTTCTTGATTTAGTGTGCCTCACCTATTCTATTACAAATTAGTGGACTCGAAAGGTGTTCAAGATTCTAACTAAGAGAAATTAGAGAAGACAACAAGAAACTAACTTATAGCATGACCTTGTTGAAGTTCAACCCTCCAGGTTATCCATCAAGCTCAATCCCATGGAAGAAGTAAAACCCAGTGCGAATTCTAGGATTTGTTTCAGTTCACAACGTTCATATTTAAATCATTTTAGTGTGATAATGTTTCTTCTCATCATCCTCTGAAAACAGGAAATTAGAGAAAGATAGTTCAAATAATAATCTGAAAGCCAAGAAATCATATCATATAAAGAAGGGGTTTTGAGCCATTTTGATCTCGCCAGTCTTTTCCCAAGTGAGAACTGTGCCCGGCGCTTCTTTCTCAATAAGGGAGATGCTTTCGCATCCTTCATGCCCTATTACTTCGATTTTTTGGTTCTAAAAAACACCATTATTAATAGAGTAATGAGCCTATAACAGGTAAAGAATGAATATAAACAGCAGACATGAATGCTTGATGGAGGAAACCTCTCATATCAACTTTCTTTCCTGGCTATCTCTGTACATATTAATGATGATTGGAAATCACTTTTGTTTCATTGAGTGGTGACAGGATTTTGGAATGAAAAATAATTTGTTTTAGAGCTCGATGTGGCAACGGTTTCTGAATAATGTATTGCAAGTTGTCTATCCTCATTAATTTTATTTAGGGACCTTTCCCAATATTTTAAAGTAACCCTTTTCTACCTCTTTCTGATTTATGGCCCCGATTGGTGGATTTTCCATATGTGGCTTCTTGAATTCTGTCACACAAGTTGATTGTTGAGATGAAAACTTTTTTTCCCTTGCTCTATCTCTCTGAATCAACTGAAAACTGATGACTGGGGTCAACAACCAAATTATAATTTTTTGGTTTCATTCCAAGATTTCATTAATTTCATTCTTTAGGATTCTGTAAGTGTTGATCAGTAGAAGGAGATTATGAGAAAGAACTCGATGGTCTCTAGATCAATTGAAGAATTCTCTTCCACATCTTCTGTTTATGAAGCTGAAATGAACTCTCAATGGTGTTTGACTTAATATAAATAAGTACCACCCCTAGAGAATGCATGTTTTGAAGTCCACTTGTATCAATCCTTTTAAGATTATTCTATTCAATGAAAACATCGGAACTGCTATTATTACGATGAAGAGTACTGAACAGAGCACAGAACTGAGCTCGAACTCATTTACTCTCACGCTTCTATTGTTCAATCAAGATAAATGAACATATTGGAAAAATGAAGCCACATCACGGAGCGGGAATGAACCCCATCAATCTGTAAACCTAGGGCAGACTGAATCACAGATAGGGATCACCCCTATGATATTGGTTACCAAAGAACTTCTGGAAGCTAAGAACTTCCATTCTCAGTCTATATTTTTTTATCTGTTCATGCGCATTCTATGATTCTGGTAACCAATATCATAGGTTCTATCACACATGGGAGTTGGGGAGAACTTTAGACCTCAAACAACAACTTTAGATCATTTTTAATCCGACGCTTCCAGCAACCAACTTACAACGTCTATCTAGAGTATACGTACACCCTTACTTGGGGACCACTATAGGTAATGAACCGCGATTCAGAACTCAACCCCCAGTGCCCTGATAAATTTTCTCCTTATCCATTATTGGGTAGAGAGAGACCAACTAATCCCATTCTATGTGGCGATCAGGGGATAGAAATAATAACTATGAACCTTCCCAGGCGCACCTATTAATCCCATTCCATCTCACGAATGAGAGGTGAGTAAGACAATCAATCTAAAGAATTCATCTCGAACCACAAGTATCTTCAACTATTAGAATATAATAGGGTCCATCTCTAGCTGACTAAAATCCCTTTGAGGCTCAAAAGAAAAACTATGATTCCTTTTAGTGCCACCAACCCAGTCGGCCTTCTGATAGCAACGAACCATCTCATGTGGAAACAATTGACCCAATAGCGGCTAGAACCATCTGAGCTCTCAACTAATCCATTCTATGGGATCGACTCAACCAAATAAGATTTTCTCTACTAGTGTGCCCACTTTTCCAAGCCCATATCTTCCAGCATCACCATTCCCAATGAATATATATACAGAGTACCTATCAAAAGCTATCCTTTGAAAGCTGGGAGACCCACTTGTTATGACGTGTCTAATAGGCTACCATAACCCATGAATGTAGGTGAATAACCATCATATTTCCTTCAACCTGTACCCAAGAGTCCCATAAATACCTGGACAATTGCTTCACTTCCAGTCCCAGGTCACCCCTTTCTCTAGCAGTAACTACTCGAATAATGATGATATAGACAGAGTACCTAGCCTCCCTCCATCTCCATTTAAATCTTTTGATTATGAACTTAGTGGCTAAGAACCCATGATCTCATGTTATGTATTCTATCTATAACTATATATAAGAGTACCGTAGAGTAAAGTACTGGCTCCCCTTCGGAACCTGTGCCTTTATCCAATGCTGGATGAAACCAATAAGCTTCTACTGATCATGTTCAAAGCTTAAAACCATCTAGTAATCAACCAACTCACTAGGATTTCAAGGCTAACACCTATATGATACTGATGTTGATTCCAAACCATGATCATAACAACTAGATGACTCTAGAGTGGGAGATGATCTTACTCTTGATCTAATTTCATTATCTCCTCCCTTCAAGGAATCTACCTGGAACACCTTACCTAATAGAAACTCCTTCAAGGAAGGAACTTTTCTCCCATTACAGAGATTTCATTGAATCGGGTTGGAACACTGGTATATATATATATATTAAGAGTGCCTTCAAGACTATAACATTAGAGTCAGGTACTCTGCCTATATATTCACCCTAGGAGAAGGTGGCGGGGATTCGAATGATGGACTTGGATATGGAGACGAGAGACCAGAGTGAGGTTCTTCTCGTTTTGTCTTAGCAGGGTCTGTAAGGAGAATCACATTTATGGGCTTGAGGCATAATGACTAGTTTATCCGGAGGTTCATGAATTGGATCGGAATCAGAAGAAAGGAATTGCTTCTAAGAGGAGTCATTATATCAATTGGCCAAGTATTGATCTTTTTATTCATCTAATAAGGAACAAGTGGGATCTGAAGGCCTTGAGAGTGAAAATTGAGGAACCTATCACTTCCATTATTTCCTTATCTCTATCAGTGAGGAGTGATATTTCTTTAAAACATTTGATCCCACTAAAAATCAATCTCTATCTTGAACCTTTATTTCTATGCTACTTAATATATAAGGGTTTAGAAACCGACATCACCTTAGTTCTTTGATCCTCAAGTATTTATTTGTTCTTTCACTCCTTACTCGCAGAGCGACATACCGAAAAAGATTTTTTGTTGAAGAATAAGAAAAATTAGAAGATGTGAATTTGAGTAATGGGAGAATGGAAACTGATGATTGGGACCTGCAGTGGTAGAACCCGGTGAACCGAGCATACTACTTCCCAACCTTCTATAGAAGTTTCTTCTCTTATGATTTTATTTTCTTTTCTTCCTAGTCTACTTTATATCTAAGGGTTATAAAGGGTTATATATTTTAGAACCTTATCCTAAAGGTGATACATAATATATAAGGGTTAGGAACCTTTTGGGCATCTCACTTGGTCAGTATAATATAGGTAGTAGCATTCATTTCGATCTTGTACTCTGGTACTGATATATATTGCCTAAACACTAACATAATCTACAGTATACCTTTCTAACATCAAGGAAACTCCAAATACAAGAAAAAGACACTTGAACATTCAAGTTAGACATGAAAAAGACCTCCCTTTAGCTATCAGAGTATCACTCTCCCTTAAAGAAATTGAATTGAGTCAGTGACCCCTTAGAGAGGAAGAGTTTCGTTGTGTCGAGTCATCATCTATTCAACTCTCAATACACTTCAAATAGTGTGGACTTTCACTTATAGTTTGATTAGTATAAATTACTAGCTAGGCGTTCCACTAATTTCCCAATAAGTATGGATAACAGATAGATCAGACTCTTCAGCAGTAAAGAATCCAATCAAAGGAGTTGCCCCTATGAATTCTACTAGTCGTAGATGTGGTTGTGGCCAAGAAGCAGGCAGGGAAAGAGTTGTCCTTTTTAGAGGAATTTATCCATCCATGAATAAAAAATAAAACAGTTGTGATAGAGGCCAATATGACTATATATTTCAGTTCTGCGCCTTGGTTTGATATAAAATATTTGACCATCACTCTTTTGTGCTCAAGCAGGAACCAAAAAACCCAGTAGTTGAGTACCGAGAAGAGGCTATCCCGGTAAACAATATATATCAGTACTAGTTTCGACACATTT
Source organism: Viscum album (assembly GCA_963277665.1). NCBI lineage: Eukaryota > Viridiplantae > Streptophyta > Magnoliopsida > Santalales > Viscaceae > Viscum > Viscum album. The sequence goes on from OY728134.1 coordinate 428,591,664, forward strand.
TGAACCTGAAGACTGAATTCTCAGTATGAAATCTAGTAGAAGCTCAGGGATGTTTGGGAATTCAGTCTTCAAGTGCAGTTGTTAGGGAAACTAAGGATCTCTATCATTCGTTCATTAGAAGCCATCAAACACGAATGCAGCAAGGATCCAAGTATGCGGTAAAGTACTAAGTCCCAAGCGAATGAAATAAGGACATGAGAGTCATAGAGAGGAATCAAGGACAAGACATGACTGAAACCCTAGCAATTTGATATTCATTGTCCTTGTTGTCTTCAGACAAGACCTCAGTGACTCTCTCTGTTACTTTATATCTAAGGGTTAGAAACGGTCAGATCTATGGTACTTGACCCAATATAGTTCTCCCTAAAGGTTCTACTGAATATATATGGGTTTAGAACCTTTTTAGGTGAATCTCATTTAAAGGAAAGTCATGGTATCTGGGAGAATGGTAATGAGAGGTTTCAAAGTCTATTAGAGAAGCGGTAGTGATACCCAGATGAAGGCTAACATTTTCTATTGGAATAGTCTATAGAAGAACAGTACCCAAGAATATCAATTCAACTTTTCACTTTTCCCTATAGTGATAGTTTTCCATGAGTTAGGATACGGAGATAGACAGTACTCTACTCTAATAGTCCAGTATATCAGTTCATCTTCTTCAACGGATCAGGGGATCTCAATTGAAAAGAAAAACACTTCTGTTGTTGATTGATTTAGTTGGTCGAGATCCATAAATTAAGGGATTTTCCCCTTCACTCAAACTATATAGAGTAAAGTTCGGTACTTTATTCTATATAATCTACTCTAGTATTGTGGATTCACCTATCTTTTATACCATTTTTATTAAAGTTTCCATAAAATGTAAACTTGAATGAAACTATTAGAAGAGTACATGTCACCAGACTTGATTGTGAAAAAGTGGTTCCCCTTATTCAGCTTTGACTATCCAGCCACATTTGTTACTGAAAACAAGGATTAGACTACTCTAGAGAAAGGAAGGAGTTCACACTTAGAGAGGATAGTACTCTTCTATGGTACTCTTATATATAGTTATAGAGATGATACCAACTGAAGTCTACTACTGATATATATTGTTAGTAATCTATTCTAATAGTATCCTGGTTAAATCTTTGATCTCAATACTCTACTCTAATAGTCAGGTATAGTGGTTGTGCACCGTGAAGGGCTGAGACAATGAGTGAACCCGATGGAACTCAGGCTTCTTCATATCGGAATAAAGCAGTCTCATTGACCAAAACTTTCACCTAATATTAGGATAATATAAGACCCAAATACCATTCGATTACCAGGAGTCAGAACATTTAGTCAAGGCATGTTGGCACAAAAAAAAGAGACTCGGTATAATATAGGTAGTAGACACTCTGTCATCCCTTTTCCCAGCCTAGATAGAGGGATAATAGGTGAAGGTAGTCGAAGAGAGAGTTTTAAGGGTCTTTGAAATCGTTGAAGCAGTAGCTTTTCCACTCTCTTTGCAACTATTAGATTATAGTACTAAAAGATTACGTATTGATATAAACCTTTCTATGTGAATATCCTTATACTCTTAGTATAATATAGGTAGTCTACTATCTATATTATACCAATTCTTTGTGTACAAAATCCATTTTAAGGACTTGTAATCAGTAACAAGATTTTCTCTATTTCACAGGGATTGTGAATGCTTCGTTTTTTTAGAGTTTGAATCCTTTGAAATGCCTATAGTAAATTCCAACACTATTAGAAGAGTATTGAGGGTGTCGTGCTAAATATGGAATAGGGGGAATAATAGACTCACCTTCTAATACATCCCCACAAGGTGGAAATGAGTCTTCCCTCTTTCATATTTGGTATTTGGGAGGAGAATCATAGTCACACAATCAATGGCTTTCGGCATACTAGCTCACTGGTCCAGATAATGAATACAAAAAACTGGGGAACTCCACTGAGTCTTCCCCCCCCCACCCCCTTTACTAATAAGGTATCGTGAGTTGAGTGATTCTTTCTTTTCGACTAGAGGAGTGATCTTTCAATGATTCATTGGGACCAATTGTTTCAGAGACATAAAATATGAATCTTAGATTCTTTCTTCTAGAAGAAATATCAAATAAATAGGGAACGTTTATGGGAGCGAATGAATAAGAATATTAACTGCATCAGTCTTTGAAGCAGCTCCTTGGTCTTGTCACCCTTGAAAGTGTGGACGTTGATACCCGCGCTCCAGGGTAGGAAGTGCTCCACGAAGGGATGGACCAGGTCAATATTCTTACTTTCTTTATTGGGATTGGGGTCTTTTTTGAAAGTCATGTTGTTACGTTGGTACTCTAATCTAATATTATAGAGTAGATTGGGTTGCTTACTTTGTGTACCTATAGCAGCACATGACCAATCTCTCCTTTTGTCAAAGCACTCTGATAGTTATATGATCCTCCAAGTATGGGAATAGGACCCTCTGCTATTTTCTCATTCATGTAGTTTTAAACTCAATCAATTCCAACCTTTTGAGTACTTTATCCTAAAGGGACAAAATTTTATTAATAAAGAATCGGTAGTAAGGACTATATAGTATAAAGTACTAAACTTTCGTTGATGGATTTTGTTACTCATACTGGGAATGTTGTCTTATGTTGGTGACATACCTGACCCTTCCTTTATTAAGCAATTGGAGGTCATCAACTATCTATCTATAAAGGATGTGGTGCCACCCCCTAGGCTTGATACTGCTTTTCCTTCCCTCGGGATATCTTTTTATTTTAATTAATATCCTGGTTGTGCTCTCATTGGAAATCTACTTAGTGTAATCACGAACAATACTGTTAGAGTAGACTATATAGAATAAAGTACTAAACTTTACTCTATATAGGTTGAGGAAATGACTTGATTCTAGTATATAATTCTTAATGTTTGAGACTACTAGAGCAGAGTACTGACTCAAACCATGTCCCAAAGTGGTGAGCAATGATGGGTAGGCCCGGGTCAAGGTCAATTGGGTCTCCGTCTATCATTAGTTAGCCAAATAATTCAAATCCTGACAAGTATATATATTGTGAAAGGTGGAGATGTTGTTTGGATTTCATCCTATTCTTATAACCGGGTTTTATTAATTACAATAGTCATTTTTGGATCCTAGTGAGTGAGATGAGAGGTCATGATAAGGTTGGTTTTAGTCAATATATATAAGTACCAGTCTTGTTTTGTTGCATGATTGAGGGATTGAGACCCAGAATTCAACCAAGCCAATGTGCTTTTGGTGTCGAGCCCAGTCCCCTTCCTCTTATAATTGATTAATGGAGATGGGGTTAAGGAAGTATGAGAGGAGTTCACACCTTCGATAGTCCAATCAGGAAGTCGAGCTTTCATTCCAAAAGTGAATTTCAGGACCTGAGTGAGAGTGGGACGTTCACTTCCTTCAGAGCTGATTTCCACTCCTAATAGGAGCAAGAGAAATGTAAACGATTGATTAATGTGGAGGATAATGAAATATGAGCCTCTTGAAATCTAAATCTCATCCTCTAGGCATGTCAATGCCTTACTAATAATGGGGCATTGAAGCAACCGCCACTACTGAAATAGAACCAAAATCACCTTTGATAACACTAAAAATATCATCCAATTGATAGATAAGAAGGATCCCTCCACTCCAAAACTACTCTACGAGTAAGGGCTCATAACGGGACTCAACTCAATCTAGCTAGTTTTTTAATCACTCTTTCTTGACTGGCTAACAAAATGTTCTAAACCCTTATATATCATTATTTGCTACTGATATCTAAGGGTTATAAAGGGAGAGGTCCTCCTTCCATATAATATAGATAGATTATTAAGATACATAATGTATCCTAGTTTCTAAACCCTTATATATTAATATTAAGTATCACCTTTAGTTATAAAGGGTCAGGTTCTAAACGATATGCCCCGAATAGGGTCAGGATTGTGAAAGAAGGAAAGCACAGTTGTAGTAGAATCTATTATAAGAGGTGTAGGGGAGGCTATTTGGATAGACTGACTGACTTAAGATGACGAACCAGCTTCTACCACTGGCGAGCTATTTCAGACTATTCTTAACTATAGTTGAAGAAAAAATCACTACTCGACATCTTTTAAAATGGAACCCTATATCTGTTCATAAAGGGTGAGTCGGCTACTAGAAGCGGAGAAGAAAGAGCTCACTTGACCCATAACAATAGGTAGGTTTCAAACTACTATTAGTTTGAGAAGAAAATATGATGTTAGACTTGGTCAATCTGACCATTAGGTTAGGGATCGGAGTTGAAAACTACTCGACCGGTTGGGTAGGGATGTCTTCCCACTTTCTCTTCCCATTCATTAAAGGGTACTAAGCAGAACAGAAGAAAGAAGTAGACAGGTACTCTTCTCTATAATCGTTCTCTTAAAAATGAATTGATTAAGGTTAGACCATCTACCAGGATATGAGAAAGGGAAGATATTGACTACGAGTCTGAGGAGCGGATATTTTATAATCCAGAAAGATTCCTCTGCTGAAGTAGCAAGTATTGGGATTTCAAACTGATATTTGAATTTCTAGTAAAAAGGGGTTTACCAGAAATATGGTACTTATATATATTGCTTTTAGAAAACGGGATTGATTCCACTTCCTTGTTGTTAAGTACATCACTCTTATCTCTTTCCAATTTCAAACTCCAAGAGGAGCTGACTAAAGCTAAAAGTAGAGTTGGAGCATGGCAATGAAGTTAATCTTCTTGCAGCTGAGAGAGATGCTGGCCTGGTACTGATATATATTGGAAGCTGATTCCCCCATATTGGATACAAAAAACATTCTATAATGAAGAGTCGGATCTATCTATATTATACCGACTAGTCGAGTAAGAGAACTGAAAGTTTCAATCTAGTAAAGTCTGATAGTGTGTCAGTTAAGACTAAAAGCCACAAACTAGCCTATTTTCTCAGCTACTTTATATCTAAGGGTTAGAAAGGGTCATATCTACGGTACATGACCCTATATAGTTCACCCTAAAGGTGTTACTGAATATATAAGGGTTTAGAACCATCTTTTCTATGGTAAAATCAGAGTTGGGGAAATCAAATAGCATCAATGGGTCCCAGATAGTTTTGTTTGTTCACCACCACTCAACTTTATATGCTAGAATACTTGTTCACCTTTGAGAGCATTTATCTCATACTTGTAAGCCTAGCTGGATCTGAAAGGTGATATTAAGAAAAAACTAAGAGAAAGAAGGTCAAATGGGGCTGGTACTTATACATATTTTTTGGTTCGGTATAGACATCAGTGGGATTCACAGCTGATTTCAATACTCTTCTATGGTACTCTTATATATAGTTATAGAGATGATACCATACTCCTCTTCCCCTAAGCATCTCCTTTCATTTATGTCGTGAAAATAGGGGCTTCCCTAAAATTCAAGAATTCAAGACCTCATTTTATAAAAAATAAATAAGATCCCTCTTAGAGCCTCGTTTACTTTATATTTAAGGGGTAAAAAAGGGTCAGATCTATGGTACATGACCCTATATAGTTGAAAATGGACTTTTCAACCCTCTTAGAGTCCTCATTATAGGTCTCAAATTAGTATCAAATAGTCCTATTATATTCTAATATTTAACATCTATGAAATATCTTCATTTATGATAATTCAAGTGCCCCTATTGACTTTTTCATTCCACATGGCTTCAGTACTCTTCTAATAGTCTCACAGCTCTTAACTGATTACCTTGTCACTCCCCCGGGCACACCTAACTCTAATTAATCAAAAAGAATTCTATGACAGACCAGAAAAAGAGGACTATATAAAGAGTACCTATCGTAAATAAGGATTCAAAGGTGGAATCAAACTGTTTTCTTTACTTTACAATCAAATTTTGGAGAGGTTATACCACTTCCTGGAAAAGGAAACTACGCTTCTTCAAGTATCATTGTTGGTTTTGAATCTATTTCAACTATTAGAATATATTAGGTTGGTGCAAGATCAACTGCTCTTCCATACTGATAAACCTTACTCTTGAACTTTTTTATCCATTCCCAGTGCTTCCTATTCTCTAAGTGTTGTTCTGACATGTGTGTGATTTAGAAAAATAAATCTTTTCCATAAGGTTGAATTACTAAATCCAATCCAAATACTTATTTCATTAATCGCTTCACCTATACCCAGGTACCCACTGGGATAGGAACCATCAAGGTTTTGAACTAATGAAGGAGGTCTACTTAGGCCTGCTGGAGCCAATTCTGTTGATGGAAGGGCAGCTTCTTCAACCAGATGAATTGGTTCTATCCTTCAATATATATCAATACCAGTCTAGCAGATTGTATCCTGAAAAGACATCCATGAATGAAAAAAAATTAGGTGAATTACGTCAAAACATTAGAGGATTCAGGTTCCACTTCTCATCTTGAGTTGAGTCCATATAATATAGGTAGGTCCCCACCTTCACCCACTTTTAGAAGTGGATTCGAACCAATGGAAATATATATCAGTATTAGTTTCTACGGATACATTGATTCTGTTCAGCCGTTACCATTCTATATGCCTTTTCTGCATTAATCCCATTATCCCATATAGGAAATGTATTCGAACAATGTTAGAATCAAAGATGAGTGATTCGGTAAGTTAGTACTCTATTAATAATGGTATTATAGTAGAGGACTGATGACTAGTTCATTTCCTACCGGTTGACCGATTCAGCTCGGCCAATTGAGATAGATAGGGAGAATTCCATTCATCGGTATAATATATAAAGTATATTTTACAATTTTTTTGAATCTTGTAAAAAGATAATGTGAAACCAAAATATTATTTATTTATATTAATAAATTAAGGACCGACTGGCATACAAAGGGGTGAACCCACCTTGTCTAAGATGCGAATGAAAAACATTTGAATGAGATGGTGACAAACAAGGAAATCAGTGAATTCAATATATATCAGTACACAGACCTCTCACACCAAGACATCATGGTTGGAACTTGAAATATATATAATTACCAGAAAAAATGACCATAATGACCCTACTACCTATATTATACACTGATATGGATAAAGAACTGAACATGCCCAGAAGAAATACATTCATTGAAGTCGTCCCCGACAATCATATTTGAAGTGACACAACAGACTATGACTACACATCTCAAGGTATCCACGCCTCTCACGTCTCATATACAACAATACATCTTGGAAGAAAAGGCCTCAAGAAAAGTTATTTAACCTTGGTCAATCCAAAATCATTCATCTAGCAACATATTTAGTGTTCAAAAAACCAGTAGACATTACAAAAATTGAGAAGGTTCTTTCTCATAACTAAGCATGGTCATACAATAAGAATCAGAAGCCTTATATTATAAGAATGCTTGTCTCACTATTAGAGTAGAGTAATTACCTGGGTATCAATATTAGGTTAGGGAGTCAAAAAATCCCAGTCATAAAGTACAATAATAAATTGGTCTATAAATTCTAGAATGCCCCAATCACACAGGTTCGTTATCCACATGAGTCGGGTCTTGCGGCTGATGTGCCATTTCATAAGAGAGTATTGCCTTTTTTTATGTTCTTGGTAATGTTGGGGAACATATGATAATATTTTGAAAAGGGCATAGATTGTATTTCATAAAATGATGCTTTTATGAAATATAAAAAGAGGGGAGGCGGAGGAAGTAGTGCTAATGATAGGAGGGAAAGGTCAGTCACTTGACTGTAAGAACGACTGGAAGGAGAGGAATTACAGTACTATAATCTAAAGTATGTTTCATGAGTTTGAACATCGAATAAGCTATACACTCTAGGAGAAAGATTCTCTACCTACAGGGTACTCACCAATGTTTCAAAGTCATTTCTACGCTCTCTCTAGTGAGTTAAGGTGTATGATCAGGCCTCCTATATGGTATCACTGGCTTACATCAATTAAATAAGCTCTCACTAAGTAATTGAAGATAACTAGGAAACCACTGCACCTAATGGGGAATATTACTGGACATTGAAAGAAAAATCCAAGACTTCAGTTAGTGGGGAGAGCCCCTATCCTCTTTTCTCACCCCCCTTATTTTTAGAAGTCAAACCAAGTCTTTGTGTGAGTTGTAGCAGTTCTCGTGGCTCGATGGAGGTTCCTCAATGTATTTTGTTTGAATTACTGTTGTGTGCATGTACTATATATATATAGTCAGTCATTTTTTCCTACTTGCGTTTTTTCTAATATCCTATAATGTACCATCTAGGTCTCATCTTTCAAGCACATAAGATGAAAGTGATCCTTCTTCTTATTACTCCCAGGAGAATAAATCTATGAAATATAGGATCCAAAGACTATTTTGTACACTGGACTATGTTGGTTTCCAAGAGATTACTGATAAAAAAGTACTCCTGGATGGAAGGTACATATCGGAGAAAGAATTATATTTAGAAATTAAATACAAATATAACTATTGAACTGACATTGGAACCATTGGGTCAATATCTATTAGTACCAATCACTCACACGCACGACCTCCTGACCCTTATCATGCCTGGTACAACAGACGCATAGTCTGTGAAACCGGAACTTGTCACTACTTGGACTATATAGGTAGAGTACTGACTAATCCTACTCATAGTCAGTATAATATAGGTAGTAGATTTACTGGATAGCTTTATCTAGCTGAATTTGAATAACCATAACCCAATTCCACAAAATGGTGACCCTGCTATCTTGGGTGGCTTGTATGGATGAGCCAATATATTCTAATAGTTGAGGTAGGGATGGTACTTCATTTAAACAGTGACATTGCTCAGGTGTTTGAACAGTAATCGTAGATCACTCGTATATGAATCCTTGTTGCATCTCTAACTTCCTACCTCTTCATCGTCAGTATAATATAGGTAGTAGACCACCCTAACCTAATAGAGAAGATTACTGGGCCACTCTCTATAGGTTTTCTCTAGATGTCTAGTCAAAAGAAACACGCTACTATATGATACTTTATATATCCCAGGATTCATTAACATCAACCTAGAGAGCTTCACCCGTTGGAGTCTTTCTTTTTTGATGACCCCCTATGAAGTCTTATGCATGCATTATTTTACCCTGAATAACTCTTTTCTCAGTACTCAATTTATATTTTCATTCTAATCCTCACACTTCTACTTCAGTAGCTTACGTTGAGTTGAGGGTACTATGACGATCTTAATTTGAATGAATACCTAAGGGTGAAAGGCTCTTCTGACCACATGTTTGTATCTAGTGAAGATCAATTCATAAGTCATGTTTGGTATTATGTATGTAAATACAATTTCATTATAGAGTGTTAGAACCATTTCCCTTTACCAGAAGGTTTGATAGGGTTCCTTCGGAAAGAATAAGGATCTGGGGTCTAGTAAATGAGGATATTCTCGTGCTAGTGGGGAAAAATTTGAAAAGGGGAATTGGTAAGGAATGCCGGGAAGGCCCAATTAAGATAGATTAAGGGAACACAGTCGGAAAGGGTCAAGAATGAAAGTGGGGTAAGGTGGGTCCATAACGGACTACTCGCCTACTAGAATAACCAGCTTCCCCTAAACACTTATCCCTGAAGAATGAATTCCCTTTACGTGGAGATATAGAGAACGAAGAGAAAAAGGTCCGTTGATTCTTCTGACCACTTAGATTGGAACTATATAAGAAGAGTACTTGAGTCTACTCTAATATTGATGATTTGGTAGAGATCCACACTTGCAATTGGGTTGTTGTGATTACAGGTAAAAATATCTATCCTGGACCAAGAAAGGATCCTTCTAGGAAAACAAATCTCATCTCAGTAGGTGTTATTGGCATCTCAACAGATCTGATGGTTCTAGGAAAATCCTGGTACTTGTATATATTAAAGGACTATATAAAAGAGTACTTGTCATTTAGTCATTTAATCCCGGATAAGATTTCCGCACTCTCCATCTCCCATAAACTAAAATATTTTAATCCCTACCATTATCAAATTGAAATCACTTTCACAAAGTGAAGGCTCTAAAAGATCTTACACCTTAGGGTTAGTAACATTTCTTACAACTCAAAAGGACAGGATGTGAATATGTTGGGCCAAGGCACCTCTCATTACATCACATCAAAATAATGCCATCAAATTCATTTCAGTACTCTGTTAATATTTTCCTTAGAGCAGTAGCATGCACATGGCACCCTATTATTAGAATAGTAGTCTAATAGTCTACCCTTTTGATCTTAAGGTATCGATAGAAAGGTTGCATTTAGGAGTAATTTCTCTCCAGAACTAGAAATATCATAAGATAAGAAAGATCTATTAAAGTAAGATAGTATGCTGGTTTCAACCACATCATGTCCCAATCCATAGTAAGGCTTTTATCTGAAATGTTAGCTATATGGTTCACAAATTCATGTCAAACCAACTGATCTTGGATGAGTCTTTGATATTCTGTAAGTCAGCTAGTTGGGGAGGTTGGTAAACCCAACTCGAATTTCTGTCTTCTTGACCCTCCCTTTTAGGGAGGGTCAGATAGGTGATACTTAATATTAATATATAAGGGTTTAGAAACTTAATTGGATAAAGAGGATGGGAGAAGAACTATCTATTGAACAAAAATCCCTTTCAATGTTGAGACTTTTTGGTAATCTTGATCTACAATTTATGCATAGTGATCTGTTCCCTTCCAGTAGTAGCTCCTCTAGTCATTCCTCAACTAGGTCGGATGTGAAAAGCACTCTCCTAAGTTCAAGTATTTATTAGATCGGATCTATGATGAATACTTAGAGTGGGTGGGGAGAAGCGGGAGGAAATGACCTCCCAAATGGACGGTGCCCGACCTTGTTCGGGTAGTGATTTCCGATGATCGGATTGACAGTCCCGACTTTCCCACAAGTGAATTTTATGATGTAATGTTAAATGGAAAAAATGGTTGGTAATTATAGGTTATTTTCCACTTTATCGATTTGATAAACTATGCCATCTGGTATGAAGGGACATTTTGCAGTTTTATCCACAACTCCAAGCCGGTACTCCAAGCCAGCTTGGATTACCAGAGTTGTCTAGAAATCTATGCTGAACTGGTTCTCCCAATTGAGTTTGATGTTCCACCTAAACCACTCCAACTAGTGCACGAATGAACTACCTTGCACCCCAAGCCCTTTATTTATTTTTTATCCACCACAGCTCGCCCATATGTTTCCTATTGGCCATCAAGTGTCAGGTGAATTCCATGAAATTGGGCTGATGGTGGTTTATCTTGAGTGGAAAATTGGGACTGTCTTCTTAACCCTTTATAAAGGTGTTAATTATATATCAATAGTTTAAAACCTTCTACCTTTCAATCGTCATGGATTTGGTGGGGAATTTCATCAACATTGACTCTCCAGGTTGCAAAACGAGTGAGTTGGGTGCGGGGTCTAGAGGGGACTCGAGAAAACACATTCATCCACTAGTGTTCCACTACGCATAGTCTTATACTGGCATTTCAACCTCCAACTCAATGAAAACAGGATTCATGAATTCTCTAAACCAATGTGGATATATGATTGGCGAGCACTCTAGTCCCAAGGCGGCCTCCAACCTTTTCTGTGGTGGTCATGCACAGGGTACTCGTAGATCAGGTGGGTTCCCATATCCATCAAATGATCAGCACCTTTGGGAAGTATAGTTTGGATCATAAATCTTTCAATATTTTGATCCTTTGTATCAATACCTCAAAATATTGAGGGTTAGAGAGGCTCGAATGACTATAAGGATATACTATATAGAATAGTACATGTTCTTGTTGTAGGCTCTAACTATTCTCATCTTTTGAACCCTGATATGATCTCAGTACTCTACTCTAATAGTGTAGCCTCATTTCATCACCATTCGTCAAAGTTTTAGTCTTCTATCTGTCAAAAAGATACTTCACTGTGATCTCTATTGGGGTTACGAAATCATGGCCATTGGTTTAGGAAAATTGAATCACTCCCACCGATAGGTTGATTGATCTCATCTGGTTGACACCCCTTTTCCAAATCAAGAATTTTTAAACTCGTGGGTTCACTGCCATGGAATATGACTTTTTGTTTTATGCGGTTAACTCTGCTGTGCATCTTTCATTTTTTCCACTTGATCCCTTCCTTCTTTACCTCAATTGTTGCATACAAACCTACGCCTATCCCATGGTCTTGATCACTTTTTTTCGGGTATTTTGATTTGATGAAAATTAGTATATTATTAGTAGTAGGAATTCGGAGGAAAGAGTTCAATATCTTCATTTCTCTAACGTCTATGTCTATATCACCTTTTGATGGTTTCTTATTCTTATTCTTGAACTGAAACTAACTCTGAAAAGATCCCATGGAACTAAATGATACAGTGCTAGGGATAGCTTTTCCGGTTAGGTGACTAGAGCCTTCCTGATTCACTAGCGCCCACAAAAGGGACTGATTCACGCTCAGTTTTCTTTTCATTTGTTTTATTTTCATATAAGGATGAACAATCCTCCAGCAGAGGGTGCTTTGGGTTTCCAAGATACCATTCCAATGGCGTATCGGGAATGACTCCGGTCCCAAATGGCCACCACCTTGAAACCAATTCCATCTCATCCACCACCAAGAAAATACACCCATGGGCAGTTGGGCACACCTCGGTTTGGAATGGATGGACACATTGTTTCATCTCAAACCAACTCATATATGTGGTGTTGGAGGGTTCAGTTGGCCTGGTGGTTGATCAGTACTCTTCTAATAGTGTCACAAACCACAATTCAAATTCTTTGAACATGGTACCGACCCAATGGCCTTCTGACCCCAATACCGCCACTACTACCTATATTATACACTTATAAGGATAAATAAATACCAATATTCGAATATATTAACCATCATGGGGTTTAATGGTGTTGGGGGGGGGGGGTTAAGGTGGACTTTACATGTGGACTTTATATGCTAAATACCAATAAAGCCATGGGGGTTGTCAGACGATTTGGTTCAAGGACCACCAAGATTGGGTCATTTCAAGAAACACAATATAATATAGATAGTATAAGGAATAAAATAGTTATACCATCAATTGAATCCTTTTGGGCATTGTGGATGCTGGTGCACTAAGAAAAAACCTGGAAGCCAGTGTCGACTCGGTATAATATAGGTCCTAGAGCTAGCGCTCTTAGTTCTATTTTGGTAGATCATTGGTCTCCAAAACCCTAAGGTCATATGTTCAATTCCTACAGCGTGGGGGTGCATGTTGGAATGGATATGGGGTTGTTTGGTGAATCGAGGGTGGGGGATGCTAGTTGATTGGATCAGGACATATAGGTATACTATGAAATGCGAACGGTCACCACTGGCCTATGGGAAGGGGGCAGTAAGGGGGGCCAAATGGGTGATGCACTGAGATAGAGTCATGGAAATGGGAGACCATGGGGGAATGAGTGAGTCTATATGCAGTTTCAATGGAATGACAGGCCAACCACTACGCTACGGTGATGGTGTCCTTGGGCCTTGGGTGAGTAGATGTGGGTAGGCCTGGGGATTGAACAAGGTAGGTGGTGGGAGATGAGTTGAAATAGAGGAATATTAGAGTAGATTACGGAATGGGGCTCATTAAAGCATAGGACTAGCATTACTGGAATGGTGTCGTACTCTTCTCTAAAATTTGACCAATTCGCTTTTGTTGGTGTTTTGTGAACCTTGTACTGATATATATTGTCAATTGGCCCACTATAGTGTTTCCTATAGACTATATAGAATAGTACCTGGATAGATTATACTGAATGGAGGGTGTATGGATCCCATGACACCTCTACACCACAATGTCCAATGGAAACCGATGAAACGACCATATGCATCAAAAAAGAGGTACCAACTGAGGTCTTTCAGAACTTGTAGGGGGGATACGGTGGCGATGGAGACCCAGTAACACAGTCAACCCCCTACCATGGTATTTATATATACTATTATAGTCACATGTACTTATATATATTGTTATAACTAGGATCGAGCCAAGGGTATGCCCACGAGTGAGTGTCGAGTGACGAGTGCACCCGATCATTACTCTGCCTTATATAGTTTAGTAATCTACACTAATAGACTAAATATAATATTGGTAGTAGAAGATTGGGTCTTTCCCCATCCTGAGGTGGTAGTATAGGAATCGACCGATGGGCAACAAACAGGGTGGGTGATACGCTACTACCTATATTATACTGATAGTGGGGTGTGAGCAAGTGGTCCAGCCATAGGTCGTACTGTATGCAGCATGGGAAGGTGTGGTTTGAGAACACGGAACAAATGGCCATGAGGGTACACAATGTCGGGAATCTCAATTAGTACTAGCGAGTCAGGTACTCTTATATAACTATGTACACAAGTTCTGTATATTAGAGTACATGACACTATTAGAAGAGTACTTGAGCGCGGTTCAACATGTTGGTAATGGGGTGAGGAGTGGAGGTGGTTGGGTGGGAATATTGACTACGTGACTATTATATTAGATTACTAAGGGGAAATAACAAAGAGGTCATTATCCCAATTTGACTCTGTGAAAGCACCTTGAAACCAGAGCTCTATGACCTTTGGTGAGGTTGGGAGTTGTCGGTCTCACCACATAGCTATATCTGAGATTTTCATGGTGGGCGGAACATGTGGGATGAGAAGAGTAGAGTTAATGGGTGGTGTTCACTAGTACTCGTGGGATCAGAACCGAACAACTCGACTCAGACTTATGGGGTTAGGGTGGAGGAATTATGAGACCGACTAGAAGGGTTTGGTTGTTTAACTATTGTATACTGGTTGCATCATGGGCGGATGGATGGAATGAAATTGATGGACTAGCACGGGGAAAGGTACTACACCTAGCGTGGTACGTGTACTTGTGTGTGTGGTGTAGGACATTGCGGTAAGTACGCACGAATCTGGCGATACCACTGGCTCAAAATGTATGAGAGTGAACTACCTGCTTCTCTACTCTGAAATCGTCTTGGTATCATATCTATATGGTTTCTAGATTATCGATGATACTCTTGCACCAAGGTAGACCTCCACCATGGTATCATCTCTATGACTATTTATAAGAGGTGAGACAAAGTGTTGCTGGGAGCGAGAGAGCCATAGATGAGATGATGGGCATACCGTACCCACACAACCACCCGACATTGGTTCACATGTAGAATACCGATGCATGGCCTTCAGGTTTCTTCCACCCCTTGCGCTTTGGAGCCTGAACAAAATGTTACCCTGTTCACCCATCATATTGACACCCATGGATGTGCATTTGCTGATAGTTTTCAATGTCTTGGCTCAATCTGTAAAGAATCAAAATGGTTCACAACTTTCAATTTTTGATGAAAAAAGTATGATCCAATCCAATCCAAACCAATGACACTGCTTCTTCTGTGATATACCCATTTAGAACTCAACTATTAGTATAGCGAGCCATGAGACGAATGCATCTACTACGATGATTCCGGATGATCATTTTCAATTTTTTATGGTATTGTTGAGGATCATCCCACTGGTCTTCACCCATATAGTGAATAGATCATGGAGCTTCCATATGATATACCAAAAAATTTGGGAGAGTTGATTGCTAACAAGAGTTCTCAAGATTTTATGGAAGTGTCACAAGGGAAAATCCTCCATATCCTTTTTCTTTAGCACCTAATTGATGATTTGAACATCGACGGTGGTGGAGTCATAGGTGAAGCCATTCAGGATGCTATTGTTTGAGCGAGGATCATTCTCAGCCCATTGGAGTAATTTTCCATTCGCACGTCAATTACTTTGAGTTTCAGAAATGTGTATCTCTCATTCAAAAACCCAACCCTGTTCTTGCTACTATAGATTTCGATAGTCGTACTGGTTCTTTCCTTAGTCACTCAAATGTGGGGAACCTCAGTACCTAATGCGGTGAAATATTTTTTAGATCTAGTTTATGATTCCGTGCCCATTCCAGTCAATGATAATATAAGAGGTAGGAGCATCAATGTGAAAAAATGTTTTTCCGCTCGCATCTCAGTCACTTTTACTTTCTCATTATTTTGTAATGCCCTGGGTCTAGTTCCATTTAGATTCACTATCACTAGTCACCTTCTCTATACATGGTCACTATCATTTTATATGTTCATTGGCATCATGCTATTGGGATTTGAGAGATATGGGATGCATATTTTAAGATTCTACTTACCCAAAGGCGTGCCCTAGACATTAGCACTGTTACTTGTACTACTCGAGATCATCCCTCATTATTTTCACGCATTGAGCTCGGTCATCTTTTTAATTTACAATCTGATGGTCAGGCATAGATCTGTCTAGATCTTGAGTGGTTTTGCATGGATTATGCTCCTACTGCAAGATCGATTCTATTTGATTGGTGATCATTAACTAGATTGGAACTCGGGGTAGCGATCTTAAAATACCATGTTTTCACTATCTTAATTTGTATCTACTTGAATGATGCTCCAAATATCCATCGATTATGATCGGTACTCTACTCTAATAGTTTGTACTCTACTCAAATAGTTCTGGTCGACTGCCCAAGCATCCATACTGTGATACGCAGATCAAGATATATTGGTGGTGGCTTGGTATACTATAGATAGTGGAGTCATTGAGTGGGGGCATTGGAAATACATTGTTATTTAACGGTAGGATGTTCATGGTGGTAGTATGATCATTGATATGTGTTTCCAAGTATAGAGTCTTTATTTCTATTTAACAACAGGGGATGGGTTTCCTCCTACAAGTCCATCAGTACTCTTCTAATAGTGTCTATCTTGTCATGATGTCAGTAATCTACTCTAATAGTCTCAACTATCGACATCCTTCTAGTGGTCCAGCCCGGGAAATGGTTTTCTTGGTATCACATACCGTAGTAGCAAGTAGTGGGATGTGTTGGGAATGATAGCTATGATACAGAGATGGAAATCGGTCGAGTTCAGATCGTGGGGTTATAATTATCTATTCCAATACGGACATATGGAATTGTTGAATGCATCATCTAAGTGATACCTTTAAGACAAATTACTAAGATTCGAGGGGAGGGTGGAAAGTGAGCATGGAGTAGGGGTAGCGTGTAGAGAATAGACTAGTAGGGTCTTGGGAATGGCCAAAATATCCACTCTAAACTCCATGATCGATGAACCTTATTCACACATATAAAATCTCGGTACACTATTACACATTCCGGCGGGTTTTCTTGGGTATTCAAGCATATGGAAGGGGGCGGGAGTGATGGATCGCAATTGAGATCTTGGGCGGAGCAGAAACATCAATGATTGAACAATGTGCCAATGATTCTCAATGCTGAAACAACCTATCATATAAACAATCAATCATCACTCGATTTATTATACAACCCCAATCAATATATCATATTCTTGGGGACTGAGGCCTTTATCTAGTTTTTGATTAGTACTACAGTCGGTCTCTGGTGTTTTATTATCAATAAATCACACACCGAATGTCGATCTTGCATTCTCTTACGTGGAAACCTTAATGAGAGATGTTGTTGGGGATGGTTTCTCTGATATCTGAAATCATATGGGGTGATTATGTTTCTCTTGTTCATTCAACTACATCTCTTTCATGGTCTCTATCATGCTATTTTTATCAATCCTCGGAAATGGGTTTGGGGTTTTAGAGTGCTGCTACCACTCTTATTGATTGGGACAACATTTATGGGATATTTTCTTCCTTGGGGGAAGATGAGATTTTGGGGACAAACTATCATAACTAGCATTGTGAATTCCATAAAAGTTGTGGTAAACA
This sequence comes from Viscum album, assembly GCA_963277665.1. Classification (NCBI taxonomy): domain Eukaryota; kingdom Viridiplantae; phylum Streptophyta; class Magnoliopsida; order Santalales; family Viscaceae; genus Viscum; species Viscum album. The sequence continues at coordinate 428,609,355 of OY728134.1, forward strand.
CCATCGTCTCTTAGCTAAGGGGTGGGTTCTCCATTGAAAGTCCAAACATAACACATTTTTATAGTTTGAATTTTGTACTGCCATTTCTGATTTTAGGATCCACTCTGATTCATCTGGCCTCATTGCATCAATTTGGCTCTAATAATCCATTGGGTGTGTATTTAGAGATAGATAAAATATCATCTTTTCCATATTTCTATTTGAAAGATATAGTATGATTGTTTTCTTATTCCCTTGGGCTCACGCTGGTTGTGTTTTTTGACCACCATTTCTTATTACATCCCAAAAATTCTATCACTACTAATCGGATGACGACCCCAACCCATATTGTTCCTGAATGGTATTTCCAACCACATTATCCTCTACTGCGTAGTATCCCTTCCAAAGCTGGTGGTGCATCCAAAATATCACTTGAGTATCTCCCTCCATTTTTTCTCGCTTTTTGTCCCATGGTTGTACATAGTTCCATTTTTCACCCTATATCCCAAGGACTGTTTTGGATTTTTTTTCAGATCTCTTGCTTCTCAGATGGATCAGATGTCAACCCATCGAGTACCCGTGGGTGCCTATAGGACAAATGAACCAATTGGATTTATTGTGCATTTCAATCACCACATCCCTTCTCGGACTCATTGGTGATCTTCATTTATCATTGGATTCATAAGTAATAGACATCGATCTCCCATGGGACAATAAAATTTGGCTTCAAGAGCGATACTATTAGAGTAGAGTACTGATTGAATCAAAAAGGTACGAGAAGACACCACCTTGTCCTTAATGGAATCCCTTTGGACTAGCTCGAATCAGAGATGTCGATTGTGTGTTATACCCTTCGTGTTGGATCCCCTAAAATCCACCAATGGATGATACCCAATGACAAATGTCTAGCATTCAAGAAATCCAATATGTCTTCCAATTCAAAGGTGGCTTGATGGTGATATTCAACGTCGCTACACTAAATTGGACGATAACCCAGGTCACTCGGGAAACCCAAAACCACATGAATCAGAACTAAAATACAAGAATACCCATATCAAGGTGGATATGTTCATCAAAATAAGTTGATACCTCCTTGGTAAAGACTTTTATAGTCGAGTACTGAGACTCGTCCAATTCATTTCAAAAGGGATGAATCCATGATCCCCCATCAAACCACCAAGACCTTTTTATATTGTTACATCCTCACAAGAAGACCTTGTCTCTCTTGGATTTTTGATCCTCTTTTTCATTTCTACAACCTATATTATACTGAGGTCGAACCCATTGATGGTTCTCGAGGTGATGATTCAAGTCTAAAAAGTCATCATGTTCAGAGTTTTTTACTGTGTCAAAAAACCGAGTTGATGAGCCTTTATTCTTGAATAGCCGGAGTATTTTTAGCTTCCAATTGCTCAGTAGCATCAACTTCCTTATTCTTATAAGGATGGTCAACCAAATCACCGCCAAAAAGAGACATTACCTCCAAAATAGAGGCCTTTATCCTCTGGTCCTCCCGCTAGTGTTGTTCCCGAGGTGCATTCATAGTTTTATGGTATATGACAATATGATGAGATAGTACTGAAATTAAAAACTCCCAGCATCCCCACATGTCATTTACTATAGATTGAGCATAGTATACTATATGCAAACATGGGTCCTTTGGAATTAGCATTGATTTGGCCAAGTACTCACTAACCAGTGCTCAAAATCTCCTTCAACTCCGAACTAGTAGTAGAAAATAGAGAATGATGTCAGAGGTTGTTGACTCACGTTCCCTATTATCTACTACAAGTCTACTATAGTGGTGCATTGGGGGTTCATGGGCCTTTCCCAACTACAGCAAGAAAATGAGGTGTTTTTTAGAATTTCTATGATGCACCATGGTGTGGTTGTTTGGATGATATGGGGGTTTCATCGAATAACTAGGACCATCCACTCCATTCCAGCAACTACCTTCAGACACGATATTGATATATATTGTTCGGATCACACAGTCCATCATCCCAATCAATAAGAGTAGTAGCACACAATGGGTACCCCAACAACTCCTTTTGGAGTTGGATATTTCAAGGTGTGGTGTGGTCGATAGGACTATTAGATTACATTACTGGTGACTCATCCATCCATGATTGCTACCATTGGCTATTGATGGTTCTCGGAGACTGGTACAGATATATATTGACTAGTGTCTGACCATTCCAACATAACCATCCTTCATCAAACAACCATATAATTACCAGCTTCAAAAGGTGCCTGGTGTGTGCCATAATTAGAGTAGAGTACTAAGAAAAATATTACTTAGTAGATATAGTCTATTGGAACATGGGACCATTTGGTTTGATTAGCCCGTCAATATATATTAGTACCAGTGGAGCCGATAGGCGGTGATTCCACTTGCTGAGCTGAACACCATGATCCCTAACTCTTGAAGTGGAAATAGGGGTTGATCCATGTGATTGTCAAAGCCGCCACCTTGATCCTCCAATACCAGTTGTGTAGCAGTTCATGCCTATTTTTCTATACTATTAGAGTAGAGTACTGATCCATATGCCACTTCATCCTATAATCGATATGTAATAGCTATGATTAGTCCAATTCAAACTGACCTATATCAATAGTTCTTCCAACCTTTGTCTTAAAGGTCTCAACTTTTGGCAATGTTGGGAATCATGTTGACCACCATAGGGAGAGCCTCATGTACTTTTTCTTAAAGGTCTAACTCAATCACAAGACCAGACATCCACTAAATCATAACAAGATTAGGATAGGTGTGACGAAACGCCATGGTGAGGCAGGAAGAAACAGGACTGTAACTATAGTTGAGTTGGCGTATCAGTTCAAAATAGCATCAAAAGTCATTGAGAAAATCAAATATCTATTTCATCTTGTAGGTGGCACTAGATCATGTACCATGTTCCATTCATGTGGTATTGGAATGGATTCCAATTCATTAATGGGGACACAACACCTCAAAAAACACCATGAAACTGGTTGGTCATCCATGAGTGAGTCAGTACTCTACTCTAAACTATATAGGAAAAGTACCCGACCCTTTTACTAGTGGTCTTCTTCCCTTCAATCAATATTTCACCATTGGGGGGTCTAGTTAGCTACAATATGGGGATCAAATTCAATACTCTTCTAATAATTGAGGGGATAGGGCCACTTGAATGTTATTAGTGCTGGAAGTGAGAGGTGATCATGCGCCCATCTTCCCTCTAGAGGGTATGGTGTTCATCAACATAGAGGTGTCCTCAGTACTCTACTCTAACAGTCTAAACTATCAGCATCACAAGCTGCCCAATATAGTAGCTCAGTATATATAATATATAAGTACCAGGCCCAGATGATTATAGAGTGAGTATCCTTTCAGGTCATTGTCCCCTAGGTCTTCATAGGGATACCTGATTCAGGTATCCCATGAACTCTCTGGTGAGTGAGCACCTGGTCCTCCCTGACCTCTTATAATCTTGATAAGGGTATCCTAGAACACCAGGTCATCCCTAGTTTGGGATACTTCCTGTATTCTAGTTCCTCCTGGGTTTGGGATACTTCATATATTCGAGGTCCTCCCAGGTCTGGGATACTTCATGTATTCCAGTTCTTCACTGGGATACCTGATTCAGGTATCCTAGGAGGTTCCATATATGGCCATGGCTGGGTTATTTTCAAAAATTTGTTGTAAGTAGAGTCATTACTTGATTCAGTAGATCAGTTAGGGCTTTTTTTCTATTAGTACACTACTCTAATAGTCCCTTCCTCTTGAAGTTTCTCGAAAAAGCAAATCGAGATCAAAGAGAGGACCAACTACTATTTATTTCACCTATGAGCCTTTGGGAGTTCCACTACTACTTTCATTTGAGTTCATGTCTCGCTCTTAGTAGTCTACTCTAATATTGCCTCAGCTACTTTATATCTAAGGGTTAGAAAGGGTCAAATTTATGGTACATGACCCTATATAGTTCACATGTGGAATTTCGTTTGAGTGGGTATACTACACTGCCTATATTATACCGAGGGAGGTTTTGGTTGGATAGAAGAGAGCGACAAGGCACAATATGGGCATTTCCTCTTTGATGATATATGATGCATCACATTCGGGCAAGGAATCCCTGAGTGTATAGCATTGGGAAATGGGTCAGGTACTCTGTCTATATAGTACAATTATAGTAGAGTACTTCAGTATAAAGGAACAGTTCATGGGCAATGGAAAGAGGGTGGTACAGATATATATAGTCATTGGCTCATCAACTACTCAACGGGCTATTTTTCTCCACAATCCAGCCATTTTGTATTCCATCAAGAGGAAACTTTGAAGAATTGACTCGATAGTTGGAAATGACGGATGGAGGTATTATTAACGATGCTAATTCTAGCATAGAGTTGAGGTAAAGTGCTTTGACATTGTTATGATTTCCATTGAGTTCCCTTTCCAGTGAAATTCTTTACCTATAGTGGTATATTAAGGTAGAGTACCAAATTTGGGGGAGGATGTGAATCGGTATAATATAGGTTGTAGACTATCTTGGTATAATATAGGTAGTAGACTATCATGTGCTTTCTTGAGAAATAGCTTTGGGAACTCAGTCGACTAGAATCTTATCTGGTAGATGATCCCATACCATAAGGAAGGTCAGTTCTAGGTCTCTTCCTATACCATTCACGTAGTAGGATAATGAATATCCTACTCAGATATGTTTCTATCAAATCCTTCCAGAGACATTGACATAACAAGTAGGTCACAGAGTATATGAAATTCCTCAAGCATCTCCAATTACCTTCATCTAGCTCCAAGAGGGAATCTTTCAGAGACCTGGACATCAACAAGTGGAGGGAATCGACGATGAGAAAAGCACTAAGAGGTACTAGAATCAGTGGCTCAATCGCAAGGTGGTGATGAGTTTTAGGGTAAAAACCTCATGTCACTTATGATGGTGAAATGACTCTGTCCTACAAATATATATATGCTAAAGTATAATTTCCCAAATAAATAGGCTAGCGTCCAGTTAAGTACCTACCCGTGAGATGAGAGCTTGTCATTGTATTGTGTCACATCGTTAGTACTCTTCTAATAATGTTGATGAATCTATCTTCAGTTGAGAAGAAAAAATAAAAACCGACTGATTCGAAAGTAGGATTGAGTGAGAAAATGGAAGGATGTTCTATCAAATTTGACTTCCTATTATAACGGACCTCCCAGAGACAACAAGAACTGCATATACCAGAAAGAAAGACAGACTAGTGTTTGGGATACAATACACGAATCATGTGTCCCAGGTACTCACTGAGATATGATACTTCAAGTAACCTAGGTCCTCCTCAGTATAATATAGGTAGCAGACCCTGTACATTTATAATCTGGATAAGAGTATCCTAGAGCAACTTTTATAATCTGGATAAGAGTATCCTCCCTTGTCTAACCATGAAAGGTCAGACCAGGTCTTTAGACAATGGAACGATAAGCTATAAAAATTGACTCCTCCTACTATATACACCTCAAATTCAAATATTCTTATAATATAGGTTCATGATTCAGGGGACTATATTATTAGAATACCTGAGGCAATATCAACCCCAATACCGGTGGCGGAACAGTACAATTTGAGGAGTCTAGGTGAAATGAGCTAGCAGTGATAGGCATCCTTTATCTGTTTACACTATAAAAAAAAGAAATCAACATCCATGTCACCAAACTAGATAGTGTTTGTGATGAAGATCAAAAATGGAAATTAGGATCTCAAGAGGGAGACACACCGATCGTGCAGGGGATCATTGAGTTACATAACAATATCTGTCACTTCCTATATCTAATCTTGGGGTTCGTTTCACAGATGCTGGTTTGAGCGTTATGGATGTTCCCCTTTCCCAGGGGACTACCGAACCAATGGATCGTTCATGGAACTACTCTTTAGCTACTTTGTACCATCTTACCTTGTATCATACTAATGTTCATTGTTATCCCTTCCTTTGATCTGTTATACTCATTGGACGAGATCGTCGATCTGATCCTGATGATCAAAGAGATTGGACATCAATGGTATCAGAGGGCGCCTCTTCCCTATAAAACTGATGGTGGTATCTCTGTTATTTCACTCAAGACTATTCTTATTCTAATAGTTGTCACATCTAGTGTATACTATTAGATTAGATTACTGAGATGTTTCTGAACCATTGACTAATCTGATTGCGAGACTGGAACGAAAAAGTGGGTCGACTTTTCTCCTGTATCAGTGAAGAAAATGATGGGTTTCTAAGTGATTGTTGTTTCCATACAAGATACTTCCATTTAAACTGATACTGACCTATGTGGGAATTTCAATATGAGTGGAGTGGCTGGGCTGGAGTCCAATCAATTGGCTTGAGCCCACACAATAGAAATGATGGCATTAAGACCTGGGGCCGGCGAACTGCAGCTATGGGAATGGGGAATCTAGATCATCGCAGCACATAGTGATCATTGATAAATGGGACAATATATAGGAGTACTGTAGAGTAGAGTACTGAGGATCAAGGTGGTTCATAATGATATCTATTGGGAGAGTCAAAATGGAAACTATGTTTAAAGGGACCATGGATGCCATCTGGGAATACCAAATCACCAGTGGAATCATCTTGTTTTCATACTATCGATCAAAAATGATTGATACGAGTGATCGAGACAACAAGTGGTTTTGAACTGGAAATGGTTCGAGTGGTGCCATCAGTACTCTACTCAATTAGTCGAGGCCATCCCATATATGCCACTACACTCCCAAGGGTCAGTATAAGATCAAGTACTCTTCTATAACTATATATAAGAGTACTGTAGAATAATAATAGGTGTTCCTTAGTATAATATAGGTAGTAGACCTGAGCCATCCTACCTAGACACCCAGTTCCCCGAGTTGAGGTGGGTTTATAACTCAGCAGGTAGAGTACTGGGATTTTAACCCAATTTTCGGAAGTTCAACTCCAGTTATACCCAACCCCCATTCAATGAGTGTATTGTGAAGATAGGGTCCATTCCCTCTTTCTCATGTACTAGTATGCTGAAGTGGTTCGATATAATAAAAATTGACTATACAGAAGACTACCTGGCAGCTCAGTAGTCCCTATAAGAGTATCTTGGATGAAATGCCAGCTCATATCCCAAACCACACCATGGATCCTTTTCGTGGATGATGGCATTAAGGTGTTTGAGGTGGCCACCACACTATATAGAGTAGATTACTGATTTTCTACGAGCGATTTTTGGGACTGCAGGCAGGCTCCCAGCACATTCCCTGAACCAAAGGAAAGTGAATAGGGAGAGATCGGTCATGATTTAACATTGATTGGTTCCATGTTTCACCCCAGTTACCTCTTCCATTTCGATCGTTTACTTCCAAGTGCTCACACAGTCACTATAGAGTCGTAGCTCGACCAGCTGGTAGGACGAAGGGGACCGACAATCAAACACCATCGTAGAAGCTTGGTGTTATCTCTATAACTTTATATAAGAGTACCTTAAGATTACTAAATTAACCATGGTGGATCAAGACCGTAGAGCACTAGTAGCACTTGGAAAAACCAATGGTGTGAACCCGTAGCACCACATTCATGATATAGGGGATGCCTGTAGCGATATAGTGTGGAATAATGCATTGCAACTATATTCCTATGAAACGAGGTAGGATCATAGGGAGCTGGTCAATATGATTGAATGGTAGAGCACGAATGACATCAACTACTGCATACATAGAAGAAATGACTATTTTATTATAGTCAGGTACTTTGTCTATATATTACTATTAGAGTAGAGTACTGGTCAAATAGGGCAAGGTACCAGCTACATGACTGAACCCAATTCCCAGAACAATCAGTGTAATATAGATAGTAGACTATTGGCCCATGAACCCACTTAAGGTTGAGAGGTCTGATATCGATGGTGGGGCACTATTAGAGTATAATAATGATCAACTGGATCAGGGTAGGAGGCCATGACATGGGTAGTCGGCCTACTCCTACTACTACTACTACGACATCGTGCATGAATCATGTGTGATAGGTGGTATTGTATTCCCACAGTGTAGCATTGTCATTAGTTTGGGAGATGAGCTGATCCAATGGACCATGTAGCACAATGCATTGTCATTGTCCGATAATTTCCAATGGATGATCTCAGAAAGTCCCTTTCCTGCTAGTTGCCAACTTGCGCCAAGGGAAAATTGTGTGTGGATACTCAGTACAACATACTATAATTATTCCAATATCAAGCAGTGCTTTGTGCCCGTACTCTACTCTAACAGAGCCGACAGGTCATCAACTAGACAGGGTTCCACCAGGATGACTCTTCTTATAGAAGGTACTATGGGAGAGAGACATATGACACCACATTGAGCCAGGGGAATGAACAAGACCACCAAGACTATTTCAACTCCAACAAGGCAGCTGGCCAATGATAGTCATGAGATCAGGAACAACTCATCTCACACTGCACATGAGAAGCAGCAAAACCTAAACTCGAGGGTACTTTTCATATACCTAAATATATATAAGCACCAAGAAATGGTGGTCGAAGGCATTTCCATAGGTTTCCTATCGTACAAGAGGCAGTCATTCTAGTAGTCGTGCATTAGTGGTGTTCCAGCAGTCATGCCAATGGGAGCATGTGGGTCTTGGGGTTTGTGGTAGAGGTAGGAAAACTGTTTTGGTCAGAGGAACTCAGGTGGACTGTGTCATATATGATATATAGTCGATGGAATCTAGGCTCAACTTTTTAACCTGAAATGATCATTCGGTATAATATAGGTTTTGGATTGTCTATTGTATACCAAAAGTATCAAGACTGATGGAATAGAGATGATACCAAGATGTAATGGAAGTGATCCTGTGAGCACTGCTGGCCAATGCGGCAATGATTGATTCAATACACCACACCATCTCAATACCAATACTCCTGATGAGATAGAAAACCTATGGCCATCTTTTTTTTACATCAACCAGAGTCACTACTCTACTATTATATTAGTGGTATTCCTGAAAACACTCCAATCAATTTGTTGAAATGGTATGGAAACAAAAAAAGGAAAAGTGATAGGTCTACTATGAGGTCTGGGGGTTTAGATCTGGCCTACTTTGCTGCTCTTACACAATGAGGTTGTTTGAAAAGAGGTCTGGATGACCATTCTATTTAGAGTAGAGTACGTGAGTTCTCTAGAGCCCTACTGCATTGAACTATATAGATTAAAGTTCATTACTTTATTCTATATAGTCTACTCTAATAGTGTGGCAATATATGGGTTTTCCATTTAGAGGCATTGGGTTGGGGGTATAGCATCTCTTGATGAGATAGAAAACTAGGGGCCCTGGGAAATTCATCGATTGGAGCTATAGGTTTGACTCAAGTACCTGGAAGCATAGTTGAACGTAAGTACATGTTGTTTCTAGTCTAGTACGATACCCACCACTAGCTATATAGGTATGAGGTCAGGGGTCAAACTCTAATACCTATATTATACTAAATTGACACCACCAACACAAACCCATTGGTCGTTATAATAAAAATAGTGGTCATGAGGCACCATTGGCCTAATATATCAACATCATATCCTTCCATTGAGACGCCTACATGAGCTCCCTATTGCCACTCTAGTGCAATCCTCGGTATAATATATCCAGGTAATCTTCTATATAGTCTATTTATTTTACCTAAGGGATACATGAATCATGTATCTTATGGGTATAATCGAGATAGTAGGTTACAAGATTATATTATGAGAATACATGACTATAGACTATATAGAGAAGTACCTGGCTATATTATACTGGAATATAATCTTGATTGCAACCTGTCCTAGTCCTCGCAGGTCTTCACTAAGATACCTGAATCAGGTATCTCAGTGAATACCTCGGATACTTCATGTATCCTAGTGAGGACCTGGTGAGTGGGCACACTGTGAAATGGAGTACTTGGACCAGGTCAACTACCACCTCTGGACCTACTGAGTGAACACACTATGAAATAGAGTACATGGACCAGGTGGTGTTTCTAGGATCCATAGAAGATTCCAAGATCAAGTACTCTACTCTATATAGTATGGATATTCCAATCATTGTCTTGGGGGGTTGAATATAGTATATTAACCAAAATCAATTACTCTACTTTATATAGTATCTCGTAGGTGCTCCCATGGCGCAAAAGGAAGCATCTCAACCGCCACTCCTAATGAAACACCATATAGTAGGCCGAAGGGCATCAACCCCAACTCATATATTTCTCCAATCAGTATAATATATGTAGTAGAGGCGGGGCGAGATAGGCCAAATCCAATGTCAAGGTTTACTTCTACAAAAGGCGGTATCGGTGAGTTGAGTGTTTCACGAAACGGGATGGTGGATGGTGCAAAATCATTGGGTACTGGTGTTTCTATTATTTCATTAGCTGGAGTGGCGAACGGAATTGGAAACATGTTCAGTGTGTTGATTCAATCCATAGAGTTCAATCCATCAATGGAAAAACAATAATTTTGGTATGCGAATTTGGGGTTTTCTCTAACAGAAGCTATAGCCCAGTTTTCCTCAATGATGGTATTTTTTCTCTAATCTGTGTTTTAACCTAGTTCACCCTATTGCCCCTAGTAATTCTTATGGATACTTCATGTATTATAGGTACTCACTGGGATAATTGAATCACGTATCCTCTGGGTATAATCTAGATAGTAGGCTACCAGACTATATTATGAGAATACATGCCTATAGACTATATAGAAGAGTACCTGACTAGATAATACCTGCATATAATCTAGATAGTATCATGTCATAGTCCTCCCAGGTCCTCACTGGGATACATGAATTAGGTATCCCAGTGAAAAACTGGGAAGCTCCTTAGATCAGTACTCTACTCTAATATTCTCGATAGGTGGTACGTTCAAGATGGCATTTCCAGAGTTCTCGATTAGATGTATAATGACCATAGTTGAAACACTCTGGCATTCCCATACACCTGAACTATTCCAGAAACTCCTCAAAGGAAGTGTCTAGATGGCGTGGACCCATTGGAAAACCAAAGCAGAGTGACTCGACCAACCAAGCAAGACAGTGCTCTGGTACAATAACATCAATGGGGCGGCCATCGGGAGAGGTTCCATAACTAATCGCTAGTGTGGCATGAACTCAACTGGCTTGGGAACTGGGGAATTCCACCACTGAAGCACATATGTGTTCTTCCCCCTTTCTCATGTCAGTACGATGGCCAATACACTAGTGCTGGTAGTGTAGTTGTAGTTCCCCTTGTTTGATTGTCATAGAATCCATTTCAGCCTCTCTCTATGTCGACTATTGTTTCCTTAACTCTACTACCACTGAGGATGGTAATGTCTTTTCATAGAGTGGTGATCTGATGACGTGAAACCATGTCTGATAGGTTGGTACAAGTGGATCTTTCCTTTGTCACAGTTAGTCAACTGATGATGTGAATTCTGTAAGTATCCAAGTTTATCTATTCAGGTACTTCATGCTACGGTAACTGCAACTACTAAGATAGATCCACTCAAATTTAATGGGATGTTCCAATAGACATTGTACCTCTTTGATCGTGATATTCCTTGGATCAAAAAGGCCTATTGTTTATCAGGCAATTTATATAAGTACCAGTGTTCCAACCTCATCATGGACAGAGTTTAAAACATAAGTGTTGAAGAAATCAATGGGACTCTTATATTCTATAATAAATGAGGTCTCAAGTAGTAGAGTAAAAGTTCTTGTTTTCCATGTCTCTATCTCACTATCAGACTGAAAATGTGATGAATGTGCCCAGGAACAACTTTAGTTCTTGTTGGTTTCCATATATGAGGGGAACCATTGGATATCTATGAAAGGTGATGATAACTGTGTCGATTGTGATGAAGGGGTTGATACCGCCGGAGAAGGGAAATCTAGAGTGTTTTCTATAAGAAATTATACCATTATATATTAAGTATCACCTTATCAGTGTATAATATAGGTAGTAGACTACGAACTGACCCTAATTTTCTCATGCGTGTTTTGTCACATATCCCAATGGATGGGGTCGAAAGGGCAGATGTTAGGGACATTTGATTCTATTGACTTGAATTCTACCACTGAAGCATCAAATCAACAAACTATATAGATAGAGTACCTATTTCGGTCACTCGTGACATCGTCGGCTCTAGTATGTGATTTAATTTCTTCACTCCCTCCTTGATCAGTGACTGATAGGTAGGTTGATATCTTTTAGCACATGCCCACTGCCCTCTTGATAACATCATTTGATGGTGCGGTTGGCTTCACCGATATAGGATGATACCTAGCTACCTTGGTATGTCCTGGTCATTTACAGGGATACATGAATCACGTATCCCAATGATTCATTAAGTATCCCTGTGAGGACCTGGAAATGACCAGGGGTGAAAAGTGGGGTACAGGATGTAGAGAATGAACAGTGCAAATATGGATGGGTCTGGAATTGTGCAATAGCGTATGAATTAGGTTCTCATGTATTCTATCTATATAGTCTATTAGAGTAGAGTACAAAGCTACCGCATTCTGGTGTGATCGATGGGAAGGATGACCATATCTGGGAATGTGTCACACCTAGGGGAAATAGAAAAGGTAGAAGCAATGGGTGGATTCAGCTGTTTGGGGTTTGGCCAATCACGCTTGAGCCTATGGGGTCGGAAGTCCTTTCTACTCTAGAATTTCTTTTTGTCAGCGGTGTCGGTTGTGTTCTGCGATCAGTAGTTCTATTTGTTTATCGAGTGGCCCATGTTCAGTAGGGGGTCATGGTCAAGGATGGTTGGACTGTACATTTGATTCAGCATTCAATATCACATGGATGAATCACATGATTGAATCACATGTGAGGGTTTTTGTGGTCTTGGTTGTGCTGAGAAGGGGCACATTGGAATTGGGTCGGAACGCCTTCTACTCTAACCACTGTACACGTAAGGGCTTGAGTTTTTAGTACCCACTCAACTACGGAGGGTCCTATTCAGTATAATATAGGTAGTAGAGGTAGCACCGTTTGGAATTAGTAGGGGGTTTTATATAGTGGTGGTAGCATAGCAAGGTGAAGGGCGGTTCAGATATGAGACTAGTATTTTTTTTCTTTATTTCCTTGCTTCCTTATTATTCTAAGGATGTTAGCATGATCGGGCCCTACTGGAAAAGGTTCCCAAGGGCAGCGGTATACAGGGCCACCCGGCCTCTTGGAGTTGAACATGGCAGTTTGAGCACGGTAGGCAGCACTGTTGATTTGGAAACCATATTGGTGATATTTTATATCAGGTGGTCACACATGGGCTAAGAAACCGTTGATCAATCTTTCATGTTCCCCTGATTGATGGTGTCCAAACAACAATAGATCAGGTACTCTTTTATAACCACATATAAGAGTACCGTAAAATTAGAATAGTGTCCATCGTTGCTAGCAGAATAGCGATTGATGTTCTACGAGTCATCCAAGTGTAGCGGCTTTATTTGACCAGGTTCTCCACATGAGATTGGGCCTCTTGGATTGATTCTTATATATAATTTTGGGGTTCTAATAGCATGTTCATACCTTACAATACCCAAAGGTACCGAGGACAACTTAGAGTAGAGTACTGACGATCGTGGATGCCTCATATTTGGCATACCATGGAGGGACACAATCATCAGCTTCCTTATTCTTCTATGGATAGAATGCCTGGAATTGGTGGAGGATTCGATCTTCCTGAAGTAGGGGACCCATGCTCTACTCTTTCAAATGGCCATTCACTAGCATTATAAGAATAAGGAAGCTGATCTGGAACTGTGGAATGATCACCTCACTTTTTGAGTAGAGTAGGTGGTTCGATCCATTCTTTGCTTATGGTACTGGTGGATCAATGGTGTAGAAATCCTACCAATAATTTTAAATGTTCTATTGAGAGTCTCAGGGAACATATCATCTGGATTAAATAGGACATGAAGTGATTTGATGACTCTTATAGGGGTCTCCTGGTGCGGCAATGTGGAACTCCAAGGCACAACGAAGGCATATGGGAGTGGATGGTTGCTTGTGTAATGGCTCAAGATGGTGGTTTCCATTTCTGTTCAGTTTCTAGTCATGATTCACATATATCAGAGGTCAGATGGTTCAACTCCAATTGTGTTTGATCCTCCTTTCATCCCTTTCGATTTCTAGTTGCATGAAAACACTTGTTTCATTTGAGAATCATTTATAATACGACAAACTTTTTCCCTTTTTAGAAAAGGTGGTACTAATATATATAGGGTGGTACTGATATATATTATGTCCATGTCCATGATCCTAGCTGCTGGTACCATTGGATACCTCTTTCCAATCTGATATTGTACTTATATATATTGGCTCATGACATTCCAACCCACGACTCATCCTCCTTTATTCGTTGGGTAGATCATAGTTCCTGTTGTTGCTCATTGACAGTGGTTCATGTTATGGTTTTACTGATCCATTATCTATTCAGTGTGTGGTGTACTCAGGTTCCAATGTTCCATGGATCTCACTACAATAGTACGATTGAGTTCCCAAGCTCCACGCCTGCCTATTCGAGTTCCCAGCGAGCAGCAAGAGAGCGTTTGGACATTCCTTGATATGGGAAAAAGCACAACGTTTTGAGCGTAGGTCGGCCATCCAACCATCATGTCAACTGGAAGCATAGACGTTGATATGTGGGACCAAGATCGAATGGTGCAGATCAAAGTTGAGTTTTCCAGACCGATTTCAAAAGAAGTTTTCTGAGCTCCCATCAATCATTTGGGAGTCGTGATTTTAATGTTGGGTGTTCTGCTGCTGTTTTGAGTCAGCTGTTTTTGGAACCCACCTATGGCCCAAGCCAATCCTACAGTGTTTTGAGATGGTGTTTCAATCTGGACTGGCTATTGCACCTATGGGAATAGTTCGAGTTTGGAGTTTATCCTTCGCTGTGAGTGGATCCAGTTTCCCTTGGGAGTAGATGGTCATGATCTATCAACCTGGTTTTCCAATGCCCTAGTTTCCTTTGTTTTATTGGAAATAATAGATAACAGATGTCTGTTGGTTCAGGTTCTCTTGGCTCGATTTTCCAATGACTACAAGCCTCGAGAAGCAGGACATGCCGTTCGGACCAGTCAGCAACATCGATAATGAATCTCAGGTATATATAGGTAGTAGTAATATAATATAGAGTACTGAGAGGTCTAATTGTAGATTCTAGGAATTAGTGGCACTGGTTGCCGTACAGGACCATTCACCATGGGTCGAGCTCAATCCAACTTGATTTTTTCATCGGTTCGGCATTCCAACATGGTCTAGTGTGGTGTGCTCAGTAGCTGGTGTGCACATTCAAACAATTAGGTACTATATATAAGTATCAGTCTATGAGATTTTGGGGTTGGGTTCTCAGGGAAATTGGAATGAGATGGTCAAGACGGTCAACAATGATCTGTTTGGGTGCTGGCATCTTGGAATGGATAAGTGCAGTTGCAGATATCATTTGTATGACTTTCTTGCCTACCTACTGAGCCAATGAAGTTGTATGATCTTCCAGTGGGATCATTTATTGTTCTGGGGTATCGATCCAAACCAATGGAAGAAATATGATGGACTAGCTTAGGGGTTGAACTGAACAACTAGTATCTCGAGTGCCATGTGGTTCTGTAGTTGTGTTCCAAACTCGCTTGGGAGAACCATCGTTGTTGTGTGAGAGGGAAGAATTCGTGCAATGGTACCTAGAATCATTCAATTGGGTGGAAATAGATTTATTATTCTGCTTTCGGTTCACCAATGCAATCAACCAAATCATTTCCAAACGGAAGTGTCAGGAGCAGTAGCGGTGTCTTGCTAGCGTGGTGTGTGAATCATTGAATGGCCTATCAGGACTATTTACCATTGTTCCCAGAGATCAGATATAGTAGCTGGATGATGACTACGACTGACATGGTGATACAAACCAATCCAATGAGTGATAGATATGCACTGATGGGTTCAAGCATTGGGAAAATCATGACGCTACTGTTTATCTTGATGATTCCGGTAGTTCTACTCATAGATGCTTCAGGGATACAGTCGACTTGTTCAAAAGATAGAATGGATGATTGGAGTTGAAATTATGGTGGCCATGATTGATTCTTTAGATGGGTCTGCAAGCAATGGTTTTTGGGTGAGTGGAGTGAATGAGTTCATGATTCATTGGTGGTGGGATGATCAAGTTGAGTGTATGTCATTGAATAGGGCGTGTTAGGATGATTGGAATAGGTAATTTTCTCAACTATTAAAATATATTAGGGTTGAAATATTTAACACTTTCTGATTTGAGTGACCTCATGAAATCATGAGCATGGTCACCAAAAAAAACTTATGGGAGTGAAGAAGGATGTCATATGGGTTGGGTTGAGAACTGGAATTCACTCTATGAGATCCAATTTCCAAAACCTCAGAAGCTTAGTGGTAGAGAGGTCACGTGCCCTTTGGATGGTCATCTAAACAATAAAAATGGAATTAAAGCTAATTGAATTTCTTTCTTCTCACTCAGGTCTCAAAAAGGACATCTCAAGTAGATTGTATTTCTCCCTTTGATCTTGTACACTTTCTAAATGATATTTGTATTTTTCTTTTCCTATGGTAATTGAAAGATACTCTTGTCCCACTATGACTCAAAGATGTTCTGGACTCATCTCAAAACAAACAAAAAGGTAGAGGTGAAGATACTATCCGTATAATTTAGGTAGTATCCCAGTTGAGATTCAATGTGGGAAGAACTATGCTTCATCACCAGTGCACATAAGAAAAGGAAAGGCTAAGGAGAGCGTACTATATAGAATAAAGTACTGAAGATGCTTTTTCGTGGGAAAGGGAAAGGATAGTTTGAAATTTAATAACAAGTTTTAACTATAACAAGATATATATAGAATAGAAAATGATGAATAATTTATATTCTAGAATACTTACTATCTCTTACCAAAGAAGATGAATTAAGGTTCCAATATCTTGGCCACGTACCTTTCACTTTCCTCGCATATCAAAGAACTTTGATTCAAGTGAGGACAGATGGAATAGAGATGATACCAAGGTGGAAACGTACCTCTGGGTCCAGATCAAGAGATAGAGTTGGACTACTACCAATATTATACGGACTCTACTCACTGGGAGCGCAGGTCAGTCCACTACTCTAATAGTCTGAATCCATTTCATAAGTCGGTACTTCAACCTTATGGTCCTGCTATTCCATATCCTTCATTGGCTCTTGAGTTGATCCGGCGTTTCCTTCCAAACTGCACCATCATTGCCTTGCTATCATCCTCATTGTTATATTCTTTCATAATAAAGGCTTTTGTGAGAGACCTTCACTTAACCAAAATCATACACTCAGGTTGGTTTATTAGCGCACTCATTCCATGTACTACCGTTTCATCCATACTGATCCATCACATTTGGATTTTGGCATCCTTCTGCCTTCCTGCTTCGATCAAGCATTAAACGACTACTGACTATAAATAGTAAGAAAGTAGGGGTCAAGAAGGGTTGGTAGAAGAGGAAAAATGAAAGTACATGTGGTCTTCTTGGTGAAGCGAAGTCGATGAATATCCCCTAGATATCGAATGAACAAGCCACTCGTTATTATATCAAGGGTGGGTCTTGCGAGCTTCTAGGTGTATACAAATCTCCTTGATTCCTCTATATGTATGTCAGGAACCTCGAAAGCAGAAAATATCGAATCCAAAATCGGTATAATATAGGTAGTAGAGGTCTCTGGACCACCATGGACTCTCCCAACAGTCTTTAGCCTAAAAAAGGCTTAGTATTGAAACTTGTGCTTCAAGAAAATCTAGAAATGGGGGCACAAAAAGAGAACCACTCTGAGTATTTATTCCCTATTATTGAGAGTCCCATGTGTCCCACTGTTAAAAGAGTACTGAGAAGACATTTTTGGATTCAAACCTTTGGGATATAATGACCAGGACGGGACTAGCCGACTCAATCATGTAGTAAGAATAAGGGGTCTAACTACTCTAGTAAAGGAAACAAACAACAAATTCTTTCTGCTGACCTCAATGACCTATGTGCTACGATTAGAACTTGCGGATTGAATGACACTGTCGCTTCTACTTTCTCATTTTTTTTCCATGAGGCTTCAGTACTCTACTCTATTATTTCTCTACAACCAAAGAATTATGTTTAGTTCCATATCCCTATCAGTACCGGACTGATAGGGATAAATAACTCACCTACCTTTGAGGGTCTCTCAACTGTATGAATACAAATACCAATTAGGCCATTCACATTTAGTAGTAGTCAGTTTTACTAGCTTCAATTAATGATAGGTAAAAACTATATAGGTTCAAGTACCATATATCTGACCCTAAAAGGTGAGGTTCTAAACCCTTATATATTCAATAGCACTGAATACCGAATAGGGTGAAGTAGAAGAGTTCTAAACACTTATGTATTATATTCATCAGCACCTCCCTTTAAAAAGGGTTAGGAAGGATGATATTGATACTTATATATATTGATGGATTATATAAGCATAATATTAAACATAGTTTTGACTTAAATAATGAATCTACTATTATAGTAGAGTACTGACGATGAACCTAGTTCAGCAGTAGAGACATAGTGAATTACTACCAAACCTATGGCACAAAGAAGGAGACCCCCCCCCCGACAGACTAATGAATTTTCAACCATAGTAATTGATGTAAATTTTGATCTAGACCCCTAATATATATAAGTTCATTTTTTTGATATCTAATTTGGCGTCATCCAATTAGGAGGAAATAGTTAGTACGGTATGGTGATGGAATGGGTAGTGAAGTGGGAAGATGGAATGGTTCGAGGGGAGTCATGGGGCACAGGGTGGTTCAGAGTTTTCCCTATAATTGGAAGAACTAGGTCAGTGGGTAGTAAATCACAACAAAACCAAATCAACTACAATGGAATGATGGATTTTTTTGACGAACCACAAGGATATCGGAACTCTGTCTTTCCTCTTTAGTGTGATTTCGGGACTGATTGAAACATTCTTTTCAGTTGTGATTCGTATGGAATTACCAACACCAGGAGGTCAACTACTAAGCGGTAACCATCAACTATATAATGTTTTTATTATGGTGCACGCTATAGTCATGATCTTCTTCATGTTGATGCCAAATATGATAGGTGGTTTGGAAATTGGCTTGTTCTGATTTTGATTGGGTCCCCTGAAATGTCCTTTCCATGCTTAAATAATATATCGTTCTGGTTGGTGCCTCTGAGTCTGTTGCTCTTATTGTTCCCAACAGTAGTGGAATTGGGTAGATTCACTAGTTGGATGGTATATACTCCCCTAAGTGGGATCACCATCCATTCAAGAGGCACAGTCAATTTAGAAATTTCTAGTCTACATCTTTGCGGGTTATCTTCCATTTTTGGTGAAATCAATTTTATTTCAACAATATCGAACATACGTGTACATGAAATGAAGATGCATAGATCACCCCTCTTTTTGTGTTTTATTCCTATGATTTCATGCCCCATAGTGTTGGCTCTTCCTGTACTAGCTGGGGACTCACAATGTTATTAACAGATCAAAACTTTAATACTGCATTTTTTTTCCAGCTGGCGGTGGAGACCCCATTTTATACCAGCACATCTTTTGGTGCATCGTTTTTTATGGACCTTTTTATATTCAAATATGAATGCACATTGCAATATTTTCTGTTTTTTTTCTTCATCGTACACCTATTATGTTCATATGTGGTTTTCTAGTCAAACCCTGATCTAGTAAAAATAGAGTATCTAAGACAAAATCAACAGGTAACCAATGACATAAAAGCAGTCTAGTAGGATCCTTAGAGACTACCTGCACAAAAACTGATCCTAAATAATTTTGTGAGTGGCTAGCTAGAATTATTGATGGTGATGGAAGTATTCATGTGAGTAAACAATTTTCTAAAAGATCTGACTTGAATAGGGTCAGGTCCTCCGCGGTCTGGGATACTTTCGGAGGTGGTTGCACTTGGCGTGAGTGTGCTAATAAACCAACCCGAGTGTACACTTTCGATTAAGTGAAGGTCACTCATGAAATACTTTATTATGAAATAATATAACAATGAGGATGAGATCAAGGAAATGGTGGTGCAACTGGGAAGGAAAGGCCAGATCAACTCCGGTTCCAATGGAGGATATGGAATAGCAGGACCATAAGATTAAAGTACTGACTTATTTAATGGATTTAGACTACTAGAGTAGAGTACTAACCAGTGCTCGGAGTGAGTAGAGTCAATATAATATATTTAGTATGCCAACTCTATCTCTTGATCAGGACCTGGAGGTTCCTTTCCACCTTGGTATCATCTCAATTCCATTAGTCTTTTCCTGACTCAAGTTTTTTGATATGCCAGGAAAGTGAAAGGTAGGTGGCAAAGTGGTGGGAACATTCATTCATCTTCTTTAGTAAGAGATAGTAATTATTCTAGAATATAAAGTCTTTGGCCTTTTATATTCTATATATCTCTAGTTATAGTTAGAACTAGTTATTGACTTTTATACTGTCATTTCCCTTTCCCGCCACAATTCAACTTCAGTGCTTTTTTAATATAGTCCGCTCTACTTGGCCTTTCCTTTTCTCATGTGTGCTGGTGATGAAGCACGGTACTTCCCACATTGAATCTCTACTAGGCTACTACCTATATTATACAGAGATTACCATCGCCTCTACCTTTTTATTTGTTATGAGATGAGGTCGTACCATCTTTGAGTCATAGCAGGACAGGAGAGTCTTTCAATTCCCTTAGGAGAAAGACAAATACAAAAATCAGTCAGAAAGAGTACAAGATCAAAGGGAGAAATACAATCTAATTGAGTTGTCCTTTATGAGAAATAAGTGATAAGAAAGAAAGTCAATCATCCTTAAGTCCATTTATCTTATTTAGTTTACCATCAAAAGGAAATTTCACCTCTCTACCACTGAGCTATTGAGGTTTTGGAGATTGAATCTCATAGACTGAATTCTCGTTCTCAACCCAACCAATATGACATCTTTCCTCACTACAAGAAGTTTTTTCATGACCATTCTCATGATTTCATGAGGTCACTCAAATCAGAAATTGTAAAGGTGTCAACCCTAATATATTTAAATTGTTGAGAAAACCACTTATTCCAATCGGTCGAACATGCCCTATTCATCGGCATATTCTCGACTCGATCACCCACCAACAATACATCATGAACTCATCCACTCCACTCTCCCCAAACCCATTGCTTCCAAACCCATCTAGAGAATCAAACATGGACACCATCATTTCAAATCCAATCATCCCTTCTAGATTCTGAAAAAGTTGACTATCTCCCTGAAGCATCCATGAGTAGACCTCCCTGAATCATCATGATAAATGGTAGCATCATGATTTTCCCAAAGTATGAACCCCTCAGTGCATATAGATCACTCATTGGATTGGTTTGAATAGAAACATCAGTTGTAATCCTCATCCTTCTATTGTATCTGATATCTGGGAACAATTGTAAATAAGCCTGATATCCCATTAGATGATTCACACACCGCACTAGAAATACACCCATACTACTCATGACACTTCTTTTTGTCTATGAGTTGGTTGATTGCATTGGAAAACTAAAGGTAGAATAATAGATCGATTTCCACCCAATTGAATGAGCCTAGGTACCATTCCACGAATACTTCCCTTTCACACAACAACGATGGTTCTCCCAAGTGATTTTGGAACCCAAATGCAGAACCACAAGGCACTTGAGCTGCTGGTTTTTTGGTTTAACCCCTAAGCCAGTCCATTAGTTGTCTTCCATTGTTTTGGATCGACACTCTAGAAATGTATGTGATCACACCGATAGATCATAAAGCTCCATTGGATCGGTAGGTAGGAAAGCAAGTCATAAAAATGCTACCTGCAACTGAACATATCCATTCCAAGATGCTAGTACCCAAACAGCTCGTTGTTGTCCATCTTGACCATATCATTATAATTTCCCCAAGAACCCAACCACAGAATCTCATAGCCTAATACTTATATATATTTCCTGCTTATTTGAATGCACACACTAGCTACCGACCACACCGCACTAGCCCAATTTTGAATGTCGAACTGATGAACAGATCAAGTTAGATTGAGCTTATCCCATGTTGAATGGTTCTGGAAGGCGACCAGTTCCAATGTTTCCTAGAATATTCAATTAGATATCTCAGTACTCTATATAATAGTACTACTACCTATATATAAATGAGATTCATGGATGATGTTACCGACTGGTCCAAACGGCATGTCCCACTTCTTGAGGCTTTTAGTCATTGTCATATCGAACCTAGAGCACCAGAACCAACTGACTTCAATCATTTGATCTTGCCACTAAAACAAAGGAAGAAGGGGAATTAGAAAACCGGGTTGATCGATCATCACCATCCGCTCCCGAGGGCAACTAGATCCACTCACAGCGATAGATAAACTCCAAATTCGAAATGTTCCCATAGGTTTCATAGCTATTCTAGATTGAAACGCCATCTCAAAACACCGGAGGATTGGCTAGGGCCATTGGTGGGTTCCAAAAAAGCTGTCTTAGAACAACAGTAGAACATACAACATCAAAATCATGACTCCCAAATGATTGATGGGAGCTTGGAAAACTGCCTTCGAAATCGGTCTGGCCAACTCAACTCTAAACTTCACCATTCTATCTTGGTCCCACATATCAACATCTATGCTTCCATTTGACATGATGGTTGGACGACCAACCTGCGCTCGAAACATTACGCTTTCTCCCATCTCAAGGAACGTCCAAAACCCCTCTTACTGCTCGCTGGGAACCCTAATAGGTAAGTGTGGAGCGTGGGAACTAAATCATACTATTGCAGTGAGATCCAAGGAACATTGGAACCAGAGCACACCACACACCGAATAGAGAATAGGGTAGTCAAACCATAGCACGAACCATTGGCAATGAGCAACTACGAGAACTACGATCAGCCCAACGGCCAATGGAGGATGAGTCATGGGATGGAATGTCATGGTTCAATATATATATGTACTAGCTTAGAGTGGAAAGTGGTACCTAATGGAACCATCTACTTGGATCATATCCATGGAATTAATATATATCAGTACCACCCTATATATATCAGTACCACATTCTCTGAAAAGGAAACAAGTGTTCCGTATTGGAAATGATACTCAAACAAGGAGGTCTACTGAGAAATTGGGTCTGTGAGATAGGTAGGTGCATAATGAGGGAAAGGATGATATTGGAATTAGAACAACATAACTACTGGAGAGGGTTTAACCACTTGGAACATCTATACGGACAAGCCATTGCACTAGTACAGGTGTTGTCATGCCACTAGAAATCAAAAGGGACGAAAGGAGTAGAAAACACAATTGGAGTTGGTCCATCTGACCTAGGATATATGTGTATCATGACTAGAAACTGAACAGCAATTGAAGACACCATCTTGATCCATTCCACTCGCTACCATCCACTCATATATGCCTTCGTTGTGCCTTGTCATTCCACATTGTCACACTGGGAGACCCCCATAGGAGTCGTCAAATTGCTTCTCGTCCCATTTAATCCATATGATATGTGTCCAAATACTGTCAATATATTATTTAAAACCAGCTGTAGAATCTCTACAACATTGAGCCACCAATACCATAAGAAAATAATGGATCAACCCCCCCCCCCACTCTAAGCTAATTGTGAGGTGATCGTTCCATGGTTTCAGATTAGCTTCCTTATTCTTCTAATGCTATGGAATGTCCATTTGAAAGAGTATATCATGGGTCCCCGGCTTTAGGAAGATCAAACCGCCCACTAATTCTAGGCATTACAGCCTTTGAAGAATAAGGAATCTGATGATTGCATCCCTTTCCGGTAGGCCTAATATGAGGCATCCACAATCCTCAGAACTCTACTCTAAGTTGTCCTCGGTACTTTTGAGTATTAGAAAGTACCACAATTCTATTCGAAACCACACAATATATATAAGTATAATTCTAAGAGGCCCAATCACAAGTGGACAACCTGGTCAATTAAAGTACCTACACTCAGACGACTCACGGAATATCAATTTCTATTCTCCTAGAAAAGACAGACACTATTCTTATTCTACAGTTCTATTATATATGGTTATAGAAGAGTACGTGATCTATTTTTGTTTGGCCTCCACCAATCAGGGGAACATGGTAGAGTGATCAACAGATGCTCGACTCGTGTGTGACCACCTGATATACAATATCACTGATATGATTTCCAATTCAATAGTGTGGCGTGCCATGCTCGAACTACCATGTTCAACTCCAAGAGGTCGGGTGGCCCTATATTCCGCTTCCCTTGGGACCCCATTCCAATAGGGCCCGATCACGCTACCATCTTTAGAAGAATAAGTAAGAAAGTCCATAAAGAAAAATACTTGTCTCATATCTGAACACCCCTTCACCTTGCTACGCTACCACCACAATATGGAACCCCCTACCAATTCCAAAAGGCGCTACCTCTACTACCTATATTATACCGAACAGGACCCTCCTTAGTTGAGTCAGTACTGAAAACTCAAGCCCATGCACGTACAGTGATTGAAGTTGATGGCGTTCCAATCCAATTCCAATGCGCCCCACCTCAAAACCACCAAGACCACAAAAAAACATCACATGTGATTCGGTCATGTGATTTGGCCATGTGATATTCAATACCTAATAAAATGTCCAGTCCAACCATCCATGGACATGACCCCCTCCTGTACATGGACCACTCGAAAAACCAATAGAACTACTAATCACAGAACACGACCGACACCGCCATCAAAAGGAAATGCCAGAGTAGAATGGCCTTTTGACCCCATAGGCTGAAGATTAAGTAGTACACACCCCAAATTACTCGTTCCACCCATTTCTACTAAATTTTTTGTTTCACATGGGAGTGCACCATTCACAGCTATGGCCATACTTCCCATCGATCATGCCAGGATGTGTTAGCTCATTACTCTTCTATAATGGACCATATATACAGAATACCTGAGCACCTGATTCGTATTCCATTTCCCAATTCCAGACCCATTCATATTCACATTGTTTGTTCACTCCATATCGTACCACACTTTGTTACCTTGGTTATTTCTAGGTCCTCACTGGGATACTTTATGTATCACTGGGATACATGATTCATGTATCCCAGTAAATGACTGGGACATACCAGGGTAGCTAGGTATCATCCTATATCGGTGCTGCCAACCACACAATCCAATTATGTGATCAAGAGGGCGTTGTAACCATGCTAAAAGATATAAATATACCTATGCATTGCTGATCACGGAGGGAGTGAAGACATTAAAGCAGGGACTAGAGCCGACGACGTCACGAGCGACCAAAACAGGTACTATGTCTATATAGTTTTTTTGATTTGCTACCTTAGTGGGAGACTTCAAGTCAAAAGAATCGAATGTCCCAGTTAGCCACCCTTTCAACCCCATCCATTGGAATATGTGACAAAACACGCATGATCCAATCATGGTCAGTACATATTTTAATACCTATATTATACAACTGATAATGTGCTACCTAATATATAAGGGTATTGTTTCTTATAAAAAACACTCTAGCTTTACCTTCTCCTGTGGTATCATCCCCTCCATCACAATTGACATGCTTATCATCACTTTTCATAGATATCCAACAGTTCCCATCATATATGGAAACCAAAAAGAACCAAAGTTGTGTGTGGGAACATTCATCACATTTTGAGCCTGATAGTGAGATAGAGACACAGAAAACAAGACCGTTTACTCTAATACATGAGACTTGATTTATTATAGTATAGAAGAGTCTCGTCGATTTCTTTAACACTTCTATTTTAATCTCTGTCCACGATGAGGTTGGAATAATGGTACTTATATATATTTACTAAGAAACAATTGGCGTATTTGATCCAATTCATATCATGATCAATGATCTACAAAGTCCATTGGAACATCCCATCCAATTTGAGTGGATCATGCTTAGTAGTTTTGGTGACCATAACATGAAGTGCCTGAATAAATAACCTTTGATACTTTCAGAATTCGCATCATCAGTTGACTAACTGGAAAAAATGAAAGATACACATGAACCACCCTATCAGACATGGTTTCACACCATCAAATCATCGCTCTATGAAAAGACGATATCATCCTTAGTGGCAGTGGAGTTAATGAAACAAAAGTTGACATAGAGAGAGGCTTAAATGGATTATTTGACAATCAAAAGGGGGGAACTACAACTACACTACCAGAACCAGTGTATTGGCCATCGTACTAACATGAGAAAGGGGTAAGAACACATATATGCTTCAGTGGTGGCATGCCCCAGTGTCCAAGCCAGTCGAGTTCATGCCACACTAGTGATTCATTATAAAACCTCTCCCGCCAACCACCCCATTGATATTATTGTACCGGATCACTGTCTTGCCTGGTTGGTTGAGTTTCTCCACTGTGGTTTTCCAATGGGTCCATGACATCTTTCCACCGCCTTTTGGGAGTTGTTGGAATAGTGCAGGTGCATGGTAATGCTAGGGGTCTAGACTAGGGTCATTAGACTTCCAATTGAGAACTTTGGAAATGACATCTTGAATGTACTGCCTATCGAGACTGTTATAGTAGAGTACTGAGCCAAGGAGCTTATCAAGTCTTCACTAGGATACGTGATTCATGTATCCTAGTGAAGACTTGGGAGGACTAATACAATATACTATCTATATTACATGTCATTATTATCTATCCAGGTACTCTTCTATATAGTCTATGGGCATGTATTCTCATAATATATCATGGTATCCTACTATCTAGATTATACCCAGAGGAAATGTGATTCAAGTATCCTAGTGAGTACCTGGAATACATAAAGTATCCCTAAGAATGACTAGGGGAAATAGGGTGAACTAGGTTGAAACATAGATGAGAGGAAAAACACCATCATTGAGTCAAACGAGACTATATCTTCGGTCAGAGAAAACCCCAAAATCACATACCAAAATGATTGTTTTTCCATTTATGGATTTCACTCTATGGATTGAATCAATGCAATGAACACAATTCCAATTCTGACCACCACTCCAGCTAAAGTAATAGAAGTATCACTATCACCCATTGATTTTGCACCATCCACCATCCCGTTCCTTGAAACACTCAACTAGTTGATACTACCTTTTCATAGAATTGAACCTTGAAATTGGTTTCGGCCAATCTCAACCTGCCTCTACTACCTATATTATACCGATCAAAGCAATAGTTGAGTTGGGGTTGATTCCCTTCAGCCTGCTATATGGTTTTTCATTGAGAGTGGTGGTTGAGTTGCTTCTTTTTGCACCGTGGGAGAACCTACGAGTTACTATATAGATAAGAGTACTTTATTTTGATTCATATACATTATTCGACAACCAAGATGATGACTGGAAGATCCATACTATATAGAGAAGAGTACTTGAGAAATGCATCTTCTATTGCTCCTGGAAACACCACCTGGTCCAAGTACTCTATTTCATAGTGTGTTCAATCACAAGGTCCAGAGGTGGTAGCTTACTAGGACCAAGTACTCCATTTCAAAGTGTGATCACTCACCCGGTCCTTACTAGGATACATGAAGTATCCCAGGTCTTCACTAGGATACCTGATTCAGGTATCCCAATGAAGACCTGGGAGGACCAGGACATGCTACTATCTTGATTATATGTCAGTATAATCTAGCCAGGTACTCTTCTATATAGTCTATAGGCATGTATTCTCATAATATAGTCTGGTAGCCGGCTATATAGGTTATACCCAGAGGATAGATTATTCATTTATCCCTCGGGTAATATAGATAGACAATATATAAGTGTACGTGGCTATATTATACCGAGGGTTACACTAGAGTGGAAATTGGGAGATCTGGTTGGAGTCTCAAGGAAAGGATCCGATGTTGATCTATTAGACAAATGGTGCCTCATGCCCACTATTTATATTATACCGAGCAATGGGTTGGTGTTGTTGGTGTCAATTCAGTGTAATATAAGTAGTAGAGTTTGACCCCTGATCCCAATCCTATATAGCGAGTGGTGAATATCGTACTAGAATAGAAATAACATGTACATAAGTTCAACTATGATGCTTGGTACTCGAGTCAAACCAGCAGCTCCAATCGATGACTAGCCCATGGACCCAGGTTTTCTATCTCATCAGTAGATTCTATACCCCCAACCCGATGCCTCTAAATGGAAAACCCATCACTTGGAACACTATTAGAGTAGACTATATAGAATAAATTTCTGAACTTTACTCTATATAGTTCAATACAGCTACGTTCGAGTGAACGCAAGTACATTACTCTATATAGAATGGTCATTTAGACCTTTTTAGAACCACCTCATCACATATGAGCACTATAGTAGGCCAGATCTGAGCCCCCATACCTCGTAGTAAACCTATCACTTTTCTTTTTGCGATTTCCATACCATTTCAACCAATTTATTGGAGTGTTTCCAAGCATACAACTACTATTAAAGTGGAGTTGTGACTCAGGTGGATGAAAAAAAAGAGATGGCAACAGGTATCGTATATCATCAGAAGTATTGGTGTTGAGATGGTGTGGTGAATTTTATCAATCATTTCCCCACTGGCTAGCAGTGCTCTTGGGCTCATTTCCATTCCACCTTTGTACCATCTTTATTCCATCGGTCTTGCTACTTTTGGTATACAATGGACAGTCTACTACATATTTATACTTAATTCTCATTTCAGGTTGATACATTGAGACTAGATTCCATTGAATATATATCATATATGAAACTGTCCACCCCAGTTCCTCTGAACAAAATAGTTTTCCTATCTCTACCACAACCCCCAAGACCTGATTTCTCACATTGGCACGACTGCTGGAAGACCACTGATGCACGACTACCGGAATGAAAACCTCCTGTGTGATAAGAAACTTCTGTCCATCTCTTCGACCACCATTTCCTGGTATTTATATATATTTTGGTATAAGAAAAGTACCCTCGAGTTTAGTTTTTTCCTCTTCTTCTGTTGCAGTGTGAGACGAGTTGTTCCCGCTCTCATACCAATCATTGGCCAACTACCTTGTTGGAGTTTAAATAGTCTTTGTGGTCTTGTTCGTTCCCCTGACTCGGTGTGGTGTCATTTGTCTCACTCCCATAGTACCATCTACAAAAAGAGTAATCCGGGTGGAACCTGGTCTAGTTGATGACCTGGAGGCACTATTAGAGTAGAGTACTGGCACAAAGCACTAATTTATATTAGAATCATTACAGTATAGTGTACTGAGA
Source organism: Viscum album (assembly GCA_963277665.1). Taxonomy (NCBI): domain Eukaryota; kingdom Viridiplantae; phylum Streptophyta; class Magnoliopsida; order Santalales; family Viscaceae; genus Viscum; species Viscum album. Next base: position 428,638,594 of record OY728134.1, read on the forward strand.
AGCCACGCATGACTTTCCCTTGTAGGAAGGTGGAAACTAGCTGGAAAGGTCTTTTTAGAGTGCATCCACGAGCACCTATCGGCCAATGACAATGCCTTCTACTACAGGGGCCATTGTATCAACTCATCTCCCGAACTAATGAAAATGATATGCTATGGGAATTCAATACCACAAATCACATGTGATTCATGAATTATTTCATAGTAGTAGCAGTAGGTTCAGACCGAATACTGATGGAATGACCTGCTACCTTTCTCGAGTTGATCAGTACCCTACTCTAATAGTGCCCCACCTTCGATATCAGACCTCACGACCTTCGGAGGGTTCATGGGCCAATATTCCACTATCTATATTATACTAATGGATCTAGGTATTGGCTTCAGTCATGCAGTAGGTACCTTTCTCCAGTTGATCAGCACTCTACTCTAATAGTACTATATAGACACAGTACCTGAATCTACTCTAATAGTCGTTTCTTGCCATGTATACGGTGGTCGATGGCATTCGTGCTCTACCATGAAATCGTATTGGCCAGCTCCCCAGGATCCTACCTCGTTTCATAGGAATATAGTTTCAATGCATTGTTCCATGCTAGAGAGCTATGAGCATTCCCTATATCATGAATGTGGTGGTGCGAGATCACACCATTGGTTTTTCCATGTGCTACTAGAGCTCAGAGGTCTTGAGCCACCATGGTCCATTCAGTACATTTACGGTACTCGTATATATAGTCATAGGGATGATACCAAGCTTCTATGGTGGTGTTTGATGGTCGTTCCCCTTCGTCCTATCGGCTGGTCGAGCTACGAATCTATAGTGACTGTGTGAGTTCTGGGAAGTCAACTATCAAAATGGAAGAGGTACCTGGGGTGAAACATGGAACCAATCAACGTCAACGCATTCCCACTCTCTCCCTATTCACATGCCATTGGTTCGAGGAATGTGATGGGAGCTTACCTGCTAGCCCGAAAACCACTCATAAAAAATCAGTACTCTACTCTATATAGTGTGGTAACCATCTCAAGTACTCGAATTCCATCATCCAATGAGTGGATCCATGGTGTGGTGAGGGATATGAGTCGGCGTTCAATCCACAATACTCTTATGGGGACTACTGAGCTACCATTTACTCTTATATATAGTCTATTTATATTATACCGAACCAGTCGAGCATACTAGTGCACTAGAAGGAGGGAATGGCCCCTATCTACGCAAGACACTTGTCAAATTGGGGTTTGGTATAGCAGGAGTTGAACCTGCGAAAATCGGGTTAAAATCCCAATGCTCTATCGACTGAGCTATACACCCACCTCCCCTCAAGGAACCGGGTGTCTAGGTCGGATGGATCAGGTATACTACCTATATTATACTGAGGAACACCTATTATTATTATTTTGGTACTATTATTTACGGTTATAGAAGAGTACCTGATCCAATACATACCCTTGGGAGTGTAGTGGCATATATGGGATGACCTCGACTAATTGAGTAGAGTACAGATTGCACCACTCAGACCATTTCTAGGTCAAAACTGCTTGTTGTATCAATAAAATTTATCAATTATTTTTGATCGATAGTATGAAAATAGGATGATTCTGATGGAGATTCAGTGTTCCCAGATGGAAGACTTGGTCCCTTCAAATGTAGTTTCCTTTTTGACTAGACCTGTCACGACCCGTCCTCGAGGCTCGTGCTGTGACTACCCCAATCTCGCCTTCCACAGGCCATGGGCTGGAGACTATCCCCAAGGCGTAAATCCCGGTAAAAAGGGAAGGCATTGCCTTTGTAAAGTAAACAAACACCCCAGAGCAAGCAAGCAGTAGAAGTAAACACTATGTAAAAACCGGGTACAACCGTAAGTGCAGAAAAGTAAGTGGGCCAGTATAGAAACCCAACTGAAAGTAAAGTACAACTCGAAAGGGAAAACAACAACTAAAAAGTAAAGCCACAGCCTCGATCCGTCCACTAGGACTCCCACCTGAAGGGTGAGTACAGATATCCTCCACAGCTCCTCGGGTCCAACCATCCACTCCGTGTACGTCCCGCCCAGTGGTCCACCTCCAGGTACCGTCCTGCTTCGCAAGCCTCAACCACGATCAGTGTTGTCTGTCGTCTGCAACCAACACAATATAGTGCGGACACAGCCCATATAAGGGTGAATATAAGCTACTCAGTAGGGACCCCTAGACCCCCGAAGGTCTCCGAGAATCCACAAAGGATAATCCACAAAGGAAGGATACAATCACGAAGTAACATCCAACACTGCTTAGGTATATGCCCATACATATACCTAAGTCATGAATTCTCGTTCAGCTCCAACATCCGAGCCCATGTACATCCCAGTCCACATAGGAAAACACAACCCAATCCACACAGGAAATAAAAACGTAATCGACACAGGATAGCATAACACAATCCACAAAGGAAAGTAAAACAGGATTAAGCTCACACAGGTATACTTCTTTGTATGACGATAGAGATGATCAGATATATCCACTGATTAATCAATGTCGTCATACCCAGAAAGGATTGATAGGTACTAACCCCCGCAAAGACCCACAAAGGATCTGAACCACACAGGATCGATAGGTAACTAACCCCCGCAAATACCCACACAGGATCGGTAGGGCACTAACCCCCGCAAAGACCCGCACATGATTGATAGGTAATTAACCCCCGCAAAGAACCACATAGGATCTGTAGGCGCTGGATCACACAGAACCGCTGAGCGCTGACCCACATAGGATCGGTAGCACTGATCCTCGTAGTATCACTGAGTGCTGTAGTCGTCGCCGTTGAATCCACTGAGGATCTCTGTACAGTCGTCGTAGTCGTCACAGTCACAAATGCAGCCAACACTAGGGTTCCCGCACACAACAAGCTCATTCGGGAGGGTCCGTTCCATGAGCCGAGAGGCTGATACATCAACTGACACAAAGTCCGGAGTTGATGTATCCAAAAGATCAGTATCGTCAACAGGAACTCAGCGTCACAGACGGCGCGTCAATCGGACGTCTGGTCTGGATGTTATTGGGTTTTTCGTCCGAGGGGCCCGGTTGGTTTTGAAGTCAAAACCAACCCGACCGTACTCCACCTGCGTCCAAACCTCGAGCAGAGTAAGCCAAAAGATCTGTCTCACTAAGAGGAATCCAACAAAGTCGACGGCACGTCAATCGGACGTCCGGAGCTCAAGTTATGAGTGTTTCCGCTCCGAGGGCCCGGTTGGTTTCGTGTACGAACCAACTCGGCCGAACCCAAAGTATTCTGAAACCTTGAGTGAGATATTCCAAAACTAACGTCTCGATCCAAGGATCTCATCGCAACTGACGGTGCGTCGATCGGAGACCCGTAGATCAAGTTATGGATGTCCGACCGGAAGAGGTTCGGTACTAAGGGGTTCGGGCCCGGTTCGACCCGGCCCGATACCCCCAGGGTCAGCCTGAAACGGGTCGACCCGAACCGGGTCCGGGTCCTGCCCGCTTGGGCACGGCGCGCTGGGCGTGCTGGCCAGATGCTCGGCCAAACGGCCATGCCGTTTGAGGGGTGGGGGGGTGCCTGCCCCCCCTGGATTTTGTAACCGCGGCCCCCATTATGGGGGGCCTCTTGAGCAGGCCGCCGAGGGTTTGTAACCCCCGGCCTTCCCTTGTCCGGCTGGCCTACCCTGGTCGGCCGGCTTCTGCCACCACAGACAGGTGATGGCCGGTCCCCCCTTGCTCCGACGCCAGCGGCCCAGAACCGGCCGCCGGTAACCCTACACCACCGCGGCCCCGCTCTGGTCGCGGTGTCTTCGGGTTTCTCCGACGCGGCGCGACGGCGTCACGTCCTTGTTCGATTTCACGGCATGACGCGATGGCGCCGCACATTCCTTGCTGCATGATCCCGCGCGGTGTGACGACACCTCGTGACTTCCCTTCGTACCGCAACAATCATGAAAATAAAAAGTGAGGGGGTCGGCCGTGTTTGTGCGGTCCGGCCTCCTCCTGTAAATCGATAGCATGCGGTCCAAATATACGTGGATAAAGAACGGGAGAAAATCACGAAAAGAAAATCACATAAACCCCTACCTCGAACGTAGCTTGAACGGAGGTTCATCGAATGATGATTCATCGCGGAATATCCGTCACGGAAAAAGACGTCGCGAAAGAAGACGTCGTCGGCGTCGCGGTATATGGCGTCGCGTAGTCGGTTTCCGAGGACTCGGCATTCTTCGTCGGAGATCAATGCGTTCTTCGTGTTCTTCGTCGAAGACGAAGAAGTTCCTCAAGTTCCTTAGCCTTTTCTACCAAACTCCACAACAAGAATCCAACCTAAAATAAAATAATCCCCCACTTAATTTATTAACTTGAAATTAGTTTGAAATTCTAACACTCACATAAAACTCACTTGATTAATATCATAAGTTATTAAAACATAAGTTATCAAATTTAATAGTTAGTTGAGGGAGTTAAGGAATGTGAAGGGGTGGGGTTCGTGTGGGCCCCACCACCCTCATAACTTCCCATGGGAAGTTGGGTAGTTACCCAACTTCCACCCAAAGCTTAAATCCACTTAAAGAAAATAAAAATTGTAGTTAAATTTTTATTTTAACTTCCAAAATTTTTATCGACCTCTCTCGTGAACACGCAACTCTGGAAAAGGTGTTCCTAAGAAATTACTGGCACTACGGTTCCATCGGTGCCCTCGTAATTCGATTCCGAGCACCGGTTCAAAAGTTATAAATTCCCATTCGTTCGTTCACTTAACGTACCCGAGATAAACTTCGGATAGAAATTCCGGGCACATCAGGCCTCGGAATCAAGTGCCGTCAGAAACTGCATTCTTATAAAATCTTAAAAAAATTAAGAAAGAATTTTTTTCCTTGAATTTTTACGGGACTTTACATTACTCCCACCTCAGGGCTTTACGTCCACGTAAAGTTACATCGAAAACTAGGGAAACAAAATTGGGTACTGAGCAGGCATCTGAGCCTCCCGATCCCAAGTGCTCTCCTAGAGATTCCCGTGCTGTCATCTGATGCGCACTAGAGGGTCGACCGTCCATGTAGGACCTGCTCCCATCGATCCTCGATCTCCACTGGGACCTCTGTAAAAGTCACCCCATCATCAATTTCCAGCTCCCCATGATCAATGATATGCGACGGGTCGTGCACATATCTCCTCAGCTGAGATATGTGGAAGACGTCGTGCACCCGGTGCAACTGAGGTGGTAGAGCCAAGCGATAAGCCACCCCACCAATCCTCCTGCGGACCTGGAATGGTCCGATGAATCGTGGAGACAACTTGCCGCCTCAGTCAAATCTCTGTATACCATGTTGAGGTGAGAATCGCAAGAAGACATGGTCGCCATCCTCAAAATCCAGTGGCCTCCGCCTCCTGTCCGCATAAGACTTCTACAGGCTCTGAGCTGTCCTCATCTACTCCTGGATGACCTGGACCTTCTCTATCGTGGACTGGATCATCTCTGGTCCCACAAGTGCTAACTCCCCAGGGTCTGTCCAGCACAAAGGAGATATGCATGGTCGGCCGTACAACGCCTCGTATGGTGCCATCTCGATGGTGGAGTGGTAGCTGTTGTTGTACGTGAACTCCACCAAGGGTAGATGGTCCCCCCAGCTGTGACCAAAGTCGAGGACACATGTGCGGAGCATGTCCTCGAGAGTCGGAATGGTCCTCTCCATCTGACCATCCGTCTGAGGGTGAAAGGCAGTGCTCAGACATAGCTGCGTCTCGAACGCCTCCTACAACCCCTTCCAATGCCGGTAAGTAAAGCGAGAATCTCGATCGGAGACGATAGATGATGGAACACCGTGAAGCCGTACAATCTCTTGAACGTAAAGTCGTCCCAAGATCTCCACTGATCCCTGCTCTCTGATGGGTAAGAAGTGTGCCGACTTGGTGAGTCAGTCGACAATCACCTAAATGGAGTTGTGACCTCTGGAAGTGCATGGAAGTCCAATCAGGAAGTCCATAGATATCCCGTCCCACTTCCACTCCGGGACCTCCAAAGGTTGTACCAAGCCTGCTGGTACTTGGTGCTCTACCTTCACCTATTGGAAGGTGAGGCATCAAGAAACAAACTCTGCCACAACCTTCTTCATGCCCGGCCACCAGTGCTGTCGTCTGAGATCCTGGTACATCTTCGCCACATTTTCAGAGCGAAGAACACTACTTATAACTTCAGGTCATGGGTAGCGTAGTTATGTTCATGCTGCCTCAACTAATGTGATCCATAGGTGATCACGGACTGCTCCTACATCAGGACACATCCGAGTCCGGTTCCTGATGCATCGCAGTAAACTACGTACCCTACTCCCTCCTCCGGCAATCCTCAAGATAGGCGCGCTGGTCAATCTCTGTCTCAGCTCCGAAAGCTCTGATGACATCTGTCTGACCACAAGAAGGGTTGCCCCTTCCTCCTTAATATTCTGCAACGATGCAAAGATTTCTCCTTTGCTAAAAAGGGAAATCCAGTCTCATCCCCTGGATGAACCACGTTCCTTGCCTAATACAGTAAATCCCATCATTATTAGTTAATTCATGGCATGGATGACGTCGTAAGGCCTCGACGCTGCTACCAAGAGATCCAACCGTTACTCTTGCCTCCAAGGGTTGAGTCACACTGTCGGCATCAGTGTGTGGTCACTAGATCTCATCTAGTAAGAATCTCGCATGTGAGGGTCAAGTCAACAGCTTTTAACCAGCACCTCTTAGTATTAACAACCAAAAGATAAGAGAGCAAACGTCACTATTGAAAGAGTCTTTTATTACTTCAACTCAAAGTACAAGGACACAAGGCAACACAAACAACGAAGATAGTGGCATAATGGGCAAAGGCCTCTATGCATGGAGCTAGAACCATACTTGTCCACCTGCTTCCAGATCTCCATGATCATAAGCTTCAGCTACCTGAAACTGTGCTCTCCCCTGATGTCGGGGTGGACCTCCTGGTGGTGGTGGTGGTAGAGCCTCAAAGCGTCGCTCACCACCTGCTGCTCAGCCAGCTCCTCTGCCTCGTTTTCCTGCTCCATGCGGACCGCCACGGTAAAACCTCTGCCTCTTCCTAGGTGGTTCCTCAACCGTCTGTTGCTCCTCTGCATGGCGGGTCGGGCAGTCACGAGCCATGTTGCCCTGCCCACCGCATGCATAGCAATGTCTTCCACTCGTAAGACTGGTTCTGCTTCGTGTGCCCCGCACCTCCGAGCCAGTATCCTGTGGTTGTCCACCCAATGGCCTGGCCCGCTTGGACCTCTGCGACATCTGTCTACTGCCGGCTGCAGAAGACTCCGCCATGTGTCGCCCTGCGGTAGGTCTCGCTGCTGGTGTAGACTTAGCAAGAAATCTCTCGATGATAAGTGCTCGCTCTAGTACTCCTGCCTGAGTTGGAATACTGAGGGAGATCAGCAATGCCCTTATCTCATGCCTCAATCCCTGCTCAAAGGTCTGGGCCCGGAAGAATGGGTCTCGTACCAAGTCTGTCGAGTAGTGTGAAAGATCAGTAAATCTCGCCGAGTACTGGGCGACTGTCAAGCTTCCATGCCGCAGCTAAAGAAGCTCCTGGATGCGCACCGCACAGAGGGTGGCTGGGACGAACTCCGAGGAGAAGAGGCTCTCAATGTCCATCCAGAGAAGAGATGCCTCACTGTGCACCTTGAGTATCAAGCTCCACCATCTGCCTGCTGCTGCGTGAAGGAGGCTCGCTGCGAGGATCACCATGAGGTCTACTGGTGTCCTCATTAACCTGAAAACTCATACAACTACCTCCAGCCAGTCCTCGGCTGCCTGGGGGTCCGTCTCCCCATGGAACCTGGGCGGTCGCTGGAGCTGAAACTCATGCAGTGCACTAAGGCGATGTGCATCGTCAGCGGCTGGGGTTGGTAGAATCGGTGGCTCGGCGGGTAGAGGTACCGCCAGTGCCTCTGCTGTCAAAGGGACCTGTACCGAGGCCTCGTCGCTCGGTGGGCTGTCATCACGCACAACTCTCGGAACCCTATCTTGCTGCTGGCGTGGGGCCATCCAGAAAAAACAAAACAGGTGTGCCACTGTCAAATAGTATACCTGGTGAGCTGACATAAAGTAATATCAAGGAAAACTTGAAACACACATGCAATCAATGTTTTCGTGCATTAAGTTAGAAATCATAAGTCAGGGTCCTGGTGTACGGATACATCGGCCGCCGCCCCAACACTGGACTCTCTGTACTGATAACCACACTCAATACTCTTAACACTATTGCTTCACATAGAAAAGATCAGAGTCCAAAGTTCTACGGTAGAACTGAACTCCTCTGATACGAATTTGTCACAACCCATCCTCGGGGCTCGTGTCGTGACTACCCCAAGACCGCCTTCCATAGGCCAGGGGCTGGGGACTAGCACCAAGGCGTAAATCCTGGTAAAAAGGGAAGGAATTGACTTTGTAAAGAAAACAAACACCAGAGAGCAAGCATGCAGTAGAAGTAAACACTAAGTAACAACTGGGTACAACAGTAAGTGCGGAAAAGTAAGTGGGCCAGTATACATGTAACGCCCTGACCCCAGCTACCTAGAGTCGGTGCATTACTTCGTAACATTGGCATGATCACAAAAGATCAAGTCTCGAAAGACCGATTAGTTTAGTAGCCTTGGAAACACTAGATACATTCGTAAACATTACATTACATCATAAAGTGAAAAAATACAACAAAAAAGTCTCCATATTCCACACTCATATCCTCTTCTGACTATCCCTGCAGGTCATTCATAAAATACTCCTTCACATCCTGGAAAATATTAAAACATTGAAAGGGGTGAGCTCAGATGCTCAGTAAGGATAACAATAATGCAGAAGCTTTCATAAATAAACATTAACATTTAAGGCAATGTATAACTAAAACAGAAGCCTTTTTAACATGAACTTCAACATAATATGGCAAAAGTAAAATGAGATAATGCCATTTACTTCTTCACATGGATATTCTACTGGTCGAATAATCACATGCAATATCTATAACCACTTTCATAATGATGGAATGCATAATGCCAGACTATCATAACCACGTAGCCAAGGACTCGTGCCAAGACTACAAATAAGATTTTGTCAAGGCCTTGTGACAAGACACTAGTTTGTCTCATGAGACCTGCTGATTCATCGAGGAGCTATAGCGGGCTCCACTCATCACTTATTAAGTCCAATGCATTCCTCATATGAATAGGTTTAAAGATATCATAAACCATAACATAATCATATCACATAAAACATGCGTAAAGGAAACATAACATTTCCACATTTCAATCACAAGATGTCAATACAACACATTGATATAATAAAAATGCTTTCAAAACCATTTTCAATACCAAAATAAAAGCAAGTTAAAACTTTGTATTTATTTTTCATTAAAAAAAAGTGATGGCTTGTAGAGGAAGCCGAAACTCAAATAATGGTCACGGCGGCGGAGAAGTCGTTGTCGCTGCATAAGTACGGAAAAGAAAACATTCCCTTTTTGTCGTTTAGTAAAACTCTTCATATAAAAAAGATTCCTTTTGAATAAACGTAAAAGTTAAAGGGGTTTATACACCGTTTAAAAGAAAGTTTTGTGTAAAACCAAATATGCCTCAATGAAAGGAGATTGAGATGAAGTCCTTAAAAATATCATTTTTTTTATAAAGTAGGTCTATTATGTGTATTCACTATAAGTACACATAAATAATGTGAAAATACAAGATAGGACATTATAATATGATGACATAATTTGAAAGTAGGAGATTAACCCATAGAATAGAAATTGGGTTAAGAAGTTCCCTTACCTTGCGTCTTGTCCTAACTCGACCGTTCTTTAACCTCCTGAATAATAAACTAGAGTTAGTTTCTATTTAATTAATAACCTTTTTCATGTTCATTATTCCTTTTATATCACTTATTACCATGTTATGAACATTATGTAATTATTTAGGTTAATAACGGTCGTTTTGTCGATCTTTGGTACTTGAGTCAACAATAAACTTCTTATAATTACAAGTTGTTTATGTGGTAGAATATCCATTATCCCCAGAATTATATTCATGATTTAGATGTCATATATCTCATATATATCCAGTATATACATTCATTCATAATATTACGTAACATTTAGAGGTAAGAAATGAAATGCACCGTTCATGGAGACGGTAAGCCGTACGTACGCATGAACGCTACTTTCATTTCTATTTCATATTTAATGGAATTAAATCATAATGATATAAATTTATAATATAATTACAGTATAATATAGTGTATAATATCATTTAATACATCCTTTATACATCCCACATATGGCATTAACGATTCAAATCACTTTGAGGGGGCGGTAGTCCGCACTTCCTAAAATGAAATTATCGCATTTTACCCATAATGGAAATCATAAAGTATGCCATAAATGAGAAATACAGAAGCATAAGTAAAACATAAACATATTATATATCATATATAAAAATAGTGACATCTTAATGTCCACCTTTTAAGGTGTTATATGAGTGTTGAACAATCATCGTTTCGTGAGGCAGAAATTCGCCATCCACAGAAACCGTATGTTCTTTAACCATTAGATGTAGGTGTGTGTAAGTGTAGCTCGAATACTTCTTATAAAAACATCCTAGTATATTGAGGATACTGGTGTTGTTACAAAAGAAATTAATAAAAAGAGTTTAGGGTGTTGGAGAAGAAAAATAAAACAAAACAACATTAGAAAAGACATTACCTCAAAATCGGGTAACTCTTTTTGATTTGAGCCAAAGGATTCCTTGGGAAGAGTTATGACCAAAGTAAGGCTTCTAGGAGTAAGAGGGGAAGTTGGGAGATTATTTGGGCAGAGTTTGGCCGAGCCAAATGGCTTGAAAGTGTAAATGAGGTGGGAGAGGTGGGGGCCTTTTATAAGTGGAGAGGAGGGGCACTTTTGGAAAGATTGAAATGTTACATTATTTCACAATGCTTTTCGGATTCTAAAGGTCCCACACTTATATAATTCGAGGCTAAGGTGATAAGGTTTCGAAATCTCTTCATCCAATAGGCTTTGGACATGTGTAATCCTTGGATTTTTCATTATCTTCTCATTTTATTTAAATCGTTAAATAATGAGGTCATCACTGCATCATCATGATGTAATAAATAATTTAATTTATTTAATGTCTAAAAATTATAAAAAAATACAATGATGTAGGAAATCTTTTTATATTTCTAATGAATATTTGTAATCAAAATTTGGACTTGTGTAACCCCACATAAAAACTGTTTTAGTAAAACAACTCATGTTTGTGTCAATTTAATTTTAACATTAAATAAATATATAATAATGTCATTTTCCAACTAAAGTGGCTCCATGGGGTCCCCAAGTTGACCCATGGGTTGTCTTGGTCGGCCATGACTCATACAATAGGAGTAGGACAAGTGTCAAGCTCATCTCATATTATTAAAACATTATTTTTACCTTAAACTACACTAATTACCTCTAATCGCGATTAAGAACTTAAAAGTTACTATTCACCAAAAAATTATTTTAATCTCATTGAACTACATTTTACTTCTTAATGACAACCATGTATGTCGGATTTTTGAAAATCAAATCAGAGAAGTGGTAATATTTCATTTAAATGAAAAATCAGTTATTTAACTACCACTTAGTGGTTTCACTATTCATCAAAAATTGAAGTTTTTTAGAACAAAGCCAAAATTTCACCCTAATATATAATTGATATTCCGAATTCAAAAATGATGTCTATTTTACAAAATTCCAAACATATAAGGTGCATTAATTAATTTTATAATTAATTCCCGCTGTTACAACAAATAGCGTGTTTTTAAGAAACAATTTATATCAAAAGATTGGCAATTGTTTATGTCCAATTTCAATGTTAAATTAATTATAATGACCACCATTGGATAAAATGGTAAAAATATATTCTAATTATACTTTAAAACCACTCAATAGTATAACTTATCACTATAAATTATTTTGATTAAAAAAGTTGTTTTAAGTATTTTGCACTATTCATAAAAAATTAGAAGTTCTCAGAAAAATACCAAAAATTCAACATAGGCTAATTTCGATATTACGAATACAAAAATGAAGTCCATTTTGAAATATAAAATTTCTATAATTTTAAAAAGTGGTTATTACTATTCATAACGGCTACTTTGATTAGTCACAGTGTTTTAGAACTCGAACTTGCGTACAATGCAAGCTATTGCATTATTGAATGAGATGCGTATCATGGAAGCTCGAGGTATTACATTCTCCCCTCCTTCAATAAATTGCATCCTCGCAATTTGAAATTTTTCTTTGAAAATAAAAGGTTGAAAAGAGAAAATACCTTTGAGGAAAACCCAAATCGGAAATAAGGTTAATAAATATATAACATTAAAAGAAAGCAGGATAAGTACAAAGGTCACCCGATATAGCCCATTCTAGGATTATATGAAAATATGGATGTGGAGGAGAAACAAACCATCAAGGTCTGATGGAGAGTTATAGAAAACAGGATTAGGAGAAAGTTTAACCACAAGAAAATCACAAACTTGTGATTGGTTAAACGGTCATTGAATCCCCAGTTGGAAAAGTTAACCGACAACATTTTTGTTTTAAGTTACCTTTTATAATGTTGAGGAATTTATTTAGGAGATTTACTAAGAACATAAGGGAATATACATACTTGTCATGTATACTTTCATTCGTTAATAAATTTTTACCACAAACCCAACTTTTACTCAAAATGGTAACGGAACTCAAAAATATTCTATTTATCCTAATTGTATAAGGTTCCAAATGTTAACACATACCATTTAGATTAGTAAAACTATTTTGTAACAACCAGGGACTTCCTGTAGGCTAGTGGTAGGAAATAAAGTCTTGTCGCACTATGGATGTGGGTTCGATTCCTGCAGCTTTGTCCGACGCGACGGGTTATTCCCCACCCTGCAGGTTGTCCTTTTCCTAAAACTATAGTATTATAATATTCCAAAAATAATCTTCAGAAATGCTTTAACCTTAAACAATACTATCCATAGTTCATCTTAATCCATTCCAACATTAATAGTTATCCAAAATACCTCCGTCCAGACTTTCTCTAAAAGGTCTCTAAATTCCAAAATCAATTGTAACATCAGATTCCCCAAACAAAGAAAAGTTTCTCTCATTGTCACATACTAAAAATATGATTACCTTAATCATATTAAAACCTTACTGAAATCAACAAGTACTGCAGTACAATCCATATATATATATCACATTATTATTATAACCAGAATATAATCCTTGAGTCCAAAAGCACCAATACATTAATTATTCCGCTTCAACTATAGTCACATCAAAAGATTGGCCTTGATCCCTTGGCCTTTTCTGAGGTAAGTTTCCCTGACGCTTAGGACATTCATTTGCATAATGCCCTGTTTCCCTACAATTGTAGCATTCAACTTTGATAGCCTCTTTCTTTCCCTTGCAATCACGAGCCTGGTGACCCTTTTCTCCACATTTATAACAAACTCCCATTCCTTTTAGGCAAGTACCAGGGTGATTCTTCCCACAATTATCACATAATGGAAAATCCTTCTTTCCCTTTTTCCCTTTATCTGTCTCTTGTTACACCTTTCTCTTCTTCTCTTGCTTTACTTTTTTGTCATAAGACTTAGAGAATTCCTTTTCTGTCTTGATAGCACATGAGACAATATCTTCGTATGATGAGAAGGATTGTGATACTAAAGCTCGACGGAGAAATGGTTTTAACCCATCAAAGAAACGATCAATCTTACTCCTTGGGTTACGTATATAATCGGAAGCATGCCTCGCTAACCTTGTAAAGTTAGCCTCATACTTTGCGACATTCTCATCCTCCTTCTACCTCAAACTCAGAAATTGCCTTTCCATATCTGCTTGATGGTCACGAGGAAAATATTTTTCTAAAAACAGATCTTTGAACTCCCTCCATTCCATATTCGATACGTCATCATCTTCTTTTGTGTTTTGAATCAGCGACCACCACTGATCGGCATCTCCAGTGAGGCGGTAAACTGCCATGACAACCTTCTCCCTTTCGCTACTCCCCAAGGCATGGAATATTTTCTCTAAGGAGTTTATCCATTACTCAGCTACTAACGGATTTGTACCCCCATTGAAGGTTGGTGGTTGTTGCCTCATGAAACGGTCTAGCATTGATCCTCCACGTTGTGGATCAGGGTGCTCCATACGAGTAAGGTTATCATTCATAACCTGAGTAAGTTGTCCCAGTATGGTGATTAGCTGATCGGCACCAGTTGAATCACCAGCCCCACTATAATTATCTTGAGCAGGAGGGCAATCCCTACATGGGGTGCGTGCATTGATACGGTTTCCATTTCTTCCACTAGGCGCCATTTCTAAACAATGGCATAAACTAGATCAGTTTATGAATAAAAATACAAAATCCCATACTTATAAAACACTTAACATAAATTGAACTATTTATGGATATAATCCATAATCATAAAAATGTTTTCTTTGAGTAAGTATATACTCATAACCCTTCATAGTGGTTTGTAATGAAAATGAGAATTATTCTAAGCATATCCCCCGGGAGTGTCATAACCAAGAGTACAGCAAGGCCCGTTGTCGTGCACCAGTTCCCATTTGAGTCTAGCTCAAAGCGGTGTTTTCGGGTTTTACTCCTAGGTACATCTGTGCCAGAGCCACCTCTACCTGCTCGTATCCAGACAGGGATGTATTTCTCAGAAAACTCACAAAATCTCTACAATACCATAATTCTAGGAAGTTCTTCTATACTAATCCTCAAAGTTCATCTTAGGTCTACGTGCTCTAATCAGAGTTTATCTAAATCTAGCTTCCAATGTTAGTACTAAACTGCCTCTGATACCAACTGTAACGCCCCGACCCCAGCTACCTAGAGTCGTTGCATTACTTCGTAACATTGGCATGATCACAAAAGATCAAGTCTCGAAAGACCGATTAGTTTAGTAGCCTTGGAAACACTAGATACATTCGTAAACGTTACATTACATCATAAAGTGAAAAAATACAACAAAAAAGTCTCCATAGTCCACACTCATATCCTCTTCTGACTATCCCTGCAGGTCATTCATAAAATACTTCTTCACATCCTGGAAAATATTAAAACATTGAAAGGGGTGAGCTTAGATGCTCATTAAGGATAACAATAATGCGGAAGCTTTTATAAATAAACATTAACATTTAAGGCAATGTATAACTAAAACAAAAGCCTTTTAAACATGAACTTCAACATAATATGGCAAAAGTAAAATGAGATAATTCTATTTACTTCTTCACATGGATATTCTACTGGTCGAATAATCACATGCAATATCAATAACCACTTTCATAATGATGGAATGCATAATGTCAGACTATCATAACCACATAGCCAAGGCCTCGTGCCAAGACTACAAATAAGATTTTGTCAAGGCCTCGTGCCAAGACACTAGATTGTCTCATGAGACCTGCCTATGCATCGAGGAGCTATAGCGGGCTCCACCCGTCACTTATTAAGTCCAATGCATTCCTCATATGAATAGGTTTAAACATATCATAAACCATAACATAATCGTATCACATAAAACATGCGTAAAGGAAACATAACATTTCCACATTTCAATCACAAGATGTCAATACAACACATTGATATAATAAAAATGCTTTCAAAACCATTTTCAATACCAAAATAAAAGCAAGTTAAAACTTTGTATTTATTTTTCATTAAAAAAAAGTGATGGCTTGTAGAGGAAGCCGAAACTCAAATAATGGTCACGGCGGCGGAGAAGTCGTTGTCGCTGCATAAGTACGGAAAAGAAAACATTCCCTTTTTGTCGTTTAGTAAAACTCTTCGTATAAAAAAGATTCCTTTTGAATAAACGTAAAAGTTAAAGGGGTTTATACACCGTTTAAAAGAAAGTTTTGTATAAAACCAAATATGCCTCAATGAAAGGAGATTGAGGTGAAGTCCTTAAAAAGATCATTTTTTTATAAAGTAGGTCTATTATGTGTATTAACTATAAGTACACATAAATAATGTGAAAATACAAGATAGGACATTATAATATCATGACATAATTTGAAAGTTGGAGATTAACCCATAGAATAGAAATTGGGTTAAGAAGTTCCCTTACCTTGCATCTTGTCCTAACTCGACCGTTCTTTAACCTCCTGAATAAGAAACTAAAGTTAGTTTCTATTTACTTAAGAACCTTTTTCATGTTCATTATTCCTTTTATATCACTTATTACCATGTTATGAACATTATGTAATTATTTAGGTTAATAACGGTCGTTTTGTCGATCTTTGGTACTTGAGTCAACAATAAACTTCTTATAATTACAAGTTGTTTATGTGGTAGAATATCCATTATCTCCAGAATTATATTCATGATTTAGATGTCATATATATCATATATATCTAGTATATACATTCATTCATAATATTATGTAACATTTAGAGGTAAGAAATGAAATGCACCGTTCATGGAGACGGTAAGCCGTACGTACGCATGAACGCTACTTTCATTTCTATTTAATATTTAATGGAATTAAATAATAATGATATAAATTTATAATATAATTACAGTATAATATAGTGTATAATATCATTTAATCCATCCTTTATACATCCCACATATGGCATTAACGATTCAAATCACTTTGAGGGGGCGGTAGTCCGCACTTCCTAAAATGAAATTATCGCGTTTTACCCATAATGGAAATCATAAAGTATGCAATAAATGAGAAATACAGAAGCATAAGTAAAACATAAACATATTATATATCATATATAAAAATAGTGACATCTTAATGGCCACCTTTTAAGGTGTTATATGAGTGTTGAACAATCATCGTTTCGTGAGGCAGAAATTCTCCATCCACAGAAACCGTATGTTCTTTAACCATTAGATGTAGGTGTGTGTAAGTGTAGCTCGAATACTTCTTATAAGAACATCCTAGTATATTGAGGATGCTGGTGTTGTTACAAAAGAAATGAATTAAAATATTTTAGGGGGTTGGAGAAGAAAAATAAAACAAAACAACATTAGAAAAGACATTAAATCAAAATCGGGTAACTCTTTTTGACTTGAGCCAAAGGCTTCCTTGGGAAGCGTTCTGCCCAAAGTAAGGCTTCTAGGATTAAGAGGGGGAAGTTGGGAGAGTATTTGGGCAGAGGTTGGGCGAACCAAATGGCTTGAAAGTGTAAATGAGGTGGGAGAGGTGGGGGCCTTTTATAAGTGGAGAGGAGGGGCACTTTTGGAATGATTGAAATGTTACATTA
Source organism: Viscum album (assembly GCA_963277665.1). Taxonomy (NCBI): domain Eukaryota; kingdom Viridiplantae; phylum Streptophyta; class Magnoliopsida; order Santalales; family Viscaceae; genus Viscum; species Viscum album. The sequence continues at coordinate 428,655,862 of OY728134.1, forward strand.
TTTAACAATGCTTTTCGGATTCTAAAGGTCCCACACTTATATAATTCGAGGCTAAGGTGATAAGGTTTCTAAATCTCCTCATCCAATAGGCTTTGGAAAAGTGTAAGCCTTGGATTTTGCATTATCTTCTCATTTTATTTAAATCGTTAAATAATGAGGTCATCACTGAATCATCATGATGTCATAAATAATTTAATTTATTTAATGTCTAAAAATTATAAACAAAATACTATGATGTAGGAAATCTTTTTATCTTTCTAATGAATATTTGTAATCAACATTTGGACTTGTGTAACCCCACTTAAAAACTGTTTTAGTAAAACAACTCATGTTTGTGTCAATTTAATTTTAACATTAAATAAATATATAATAATGTCATTTTCCAACTAAAGTGGCTCCATGGGGTCCCCAAGTTGACCCATGGGTTGTCTTGGTCGTCCATGACTCATACAATAGGAGCAGGACAAGTGTCAAGCTCATCTCATATTATTAAAACATTATTTTTACCTTAAACTACACTAATTACCTCTAATCGCGATTAAGAACTTAAAAGTTACTATTCACCAAAAAATTATTTTAATCTCATTGAACCACATTTTACTTCTTAAGGAAAACCATGTATGTCGGATTTTTGAAAATCAAATCACAGAAGTGGTAATATTTTATTTAAATGAAAAATCAGTTATTTAACTACCACTTAGTGGTTTCACTATTCATCAAAAATTGAAGTTTTTCAGAACAAAGCCAAAATTTCACCCTAAGCTATAATTGATATTCCGAATTCAAAAATGATGTCTATTTTAAAAAATTCCAGACATATAATTTGCATTAATTAATTTTATAATTAATTCCCGCTATTACAACAAATAGCGTGTTTTTAAGAAACAATTTATATCAAAAGATTGGCAATTGTTTATGTCCAATTTCAATGTTAAATTAATTCTAATGACCACCATTGGATAAAATGGTAAAAATATATTCTAATTATACTTTAAAGCCACACAATAGTATAACTTATCACTATAAATTATTTTTATTAAAAAAGTTGTTTTAAGTATTTTTCACTATTCATAAAAAATTAGAAGTTCTCAGAAAAATACCAAAAATTCAACATAGGCTAATTTCGATATTACGAATACAAAAATGAAGTCCATTTTGAAATATAAAATTTCTATAATTTTAAAAAGTGGTTATTACTATTCATAACGGCTACTTTGATTAGTCACGGTGTTTTAGAACTCGAACTTGCGTACAATGCAAGCTATTGCATTATTGAATGAGATGTGTATCATGGAAGCTCGGGGTGTTACAATACAAACCCAAATGAAAGTAAGTACAACTCGAAAGGGAAAAAAACAACTGAAAAGTAAAGCCACAACCTCGATCCTTCCACTGGGAATCCCACCTGATGGGTGAGTACAGATAGCCTCCACAACTCCTTGGGTCCAACCGTCCACTCCGTGTACATCCCGCCCAGTGGTCCACCTCCAGGTACCGTCCTGCTCCGCAAGACTCAACCACGATCAGTGTTGTTCGTCGTCTGCAACCAACACAATGTAGTGTGGGCATAGCCCGTGTAGGGGTGAGTATAAGCTACTCAGTAGGGACCCCGAGACCCCCGAAGGTCTCCCAGAATCCACAAAGGATAATCCAAAAAAGGAAAGATACAATCACGAAGTAACATCCGACACTGCTTAGGTATATGCCCATATATATACCTTAGTCATGAATTCTCGTTCGGCTCCAACATCTGAGCCCAAGTACAACCCAGTCCACACAGGAAAACACAACCCAATCCACACAGGAAAGAAAAATGTAATCCACACAGGATAGCACAACACAATCCACAAAGGAAAGTAAAACAGGATTCAGCTCACACAGGTATACTTATTCGTATGACGATAGAGATGATCAGATATATCCACTAATTCATCAATGCTGTCGGACCCATAAAGGATCGATAGATACTAACCCCCGCAATGACCCACAAAGGATCTGACCGACACAGGATCGATAGGACACTAACCCCCGCAATGACCCACACAGGATCGATAGGTAACTAACCCCCACAATGACCTATAAAGGATCTAACCCACACCGGATCGATAGGTAACTAACCCCCGCAAATACCGACACATGATCGATAGGTAACTAACCCCCGCAAAGACCCACACAGGATCAGACCCACACAAGATCTGTAGGCGCTGGCTCACACAGAACTGCTGAGCGCTGACCCACACTGGATCGGACCCACATAGGATCGGTAGCTCTGATCCACGTAGGATCGCTGAGTGCTGTAGTCATCGCATTCGAATGCAGTGAGGATCTCTGTACAGTCGTCGTAGTCGTCACAGTCACAAATGCAGCCAGCACTAGGGTTCCCGCACACAACAAGCTCGTTCGGGAGGGTCCGCTCCACAAGCTGAGAGGCTGATACATCAACAGACACAAAGTCTGGAGTTGATGTATCCAAAAGTTCTATATCGTCAACAGGAACTCAGCGTCACAGACGGCGCGTCAATCGGACGCCCGGTCTGGAAGTTATTGGCTTTTTCTTCCCAGGGACCCGGTTGGATTTTAATTCAAAACCAACCCGACCCTACTCCACCTGCATCCAAACCTCGGGCAGAGTAATCCAAAAGATTCGTCTCACTAAGAGGAATCCAACAAAGTCAACGGCATGTCAATCGGACGTCCGGAGCTGAAGTTATGAGCGCTTCCGCTCCGAGGGCCCGGTTGGTTTTGTGTACGAACCAACTCGGCCGAACCCAAAGTATTCCGAAACCTTGCGTGTAATATACCAAAAGCACCGTCTCGATCCAAGGATCGAATCAAAACTGACGGTGCATCGATCAGAGGATCGTACCTCAAGTTATGGACATTCGACCAGAAGAGGTTCGGTACTAAGGGGTTCGGGCCCGGTTCGACCCGGCCTGATACCCCCAGGGTCGGCCTGAACCGGGTCTAGGTCTGGCACGCTTGGGCATGGCCCGGCCCATCCTGGGTGTAGCGTGCTGGCCATGTGCTCGGACAAACGGCCGAGCCATTTGAGGGGGGGGGGGGGGGGGGGCTGCCCCCCAGGATTTTGTAACCGCAGCCCCCATTAGGGGGGCCGCTTGAGCTGGCCGCCGGGGATTTGTAACCCCCAGCCTTCCCTTGTCCGGCCGGCCCGCCCTGGCCGGCCGGCTTCTACCACCACAAACCGGCGACGGCCGGTCCCCCCTTGCTCCGACGCCGGTGGCCCAGAACCGGTTGTCGGTCACCCTACACCGCCGCGGCCAGCAACCAGCCACGACCTTGGTTCATCCGGTGCCGCGCGACGGCACCACGCCCCTCAGTCGCGGCCCCGCTCCGGCCGCGGTGTCTTTGGGTTTCTCCAACACGGCATGATGGCATCACGTCCTTGTTTTATTTCACGGTGCGACGCGACGACGCCGCAAATTCCTTGCCGCATGATCTCGCGCGGTGCGACGACACCGCGTCACTTCCATTCGTACCGCAACAATCAAGAAAATAAAAAGAGAGGGGGTCGGCCGTGTTTGTGCGGTCTGGCCTCCTCCTGTAAATCGATAGCATGCGGTCCAAATATAGGTGGATAAAGAACTGGAGAAAATAACGAAAATAAAATCACATAAACCCCTACCTCGAGCGTAGCTTGAACGGAGGTTCATCGAACGAGGATTCGTCGCGGAATATCCGTCGCGGAAAAAGACGTTGTGAAAGAAGACGTAATCGGCGTCGTGGTATACGGCGTGACGTAGTCGGTTTCTGAGGACTCGGCATTCTTCGTCGGAGATCGATGTGTTCTTCGCATTCTTCATCGAAGACGAAGAAGTTCATCAAGTTCCTTAGCCATTTCTCCCAAACTCCACAACAAGAATCCAACCCATAATAAAATAAGCCCACACTTAATTTATTAACTTGACATTAGTTTGAAATTCAAACACTCACATTAAACTCACTTCATTAATATCATAAGTTATTAAAACTTAAGTTATCAAATTTAATAGTGAGTTGAGGGAGTAAAGGAATGTGAAGGGGTGGGGTTCGTGTGGGCCCCACCACCCTCATAACCTCCCATGGGAACTTGGGTAGTTACCCAACTTCTACCCAAAGCTTAAATCCACTTAGAGAAAATAAAAATTTTAGTTAAATTTTTATTTAAATTTCCACAATTTTTATCAACCTCTCTCGTGAAAACACAACTCCGGAAAAGGTGTTCCAATGCAATTACCGGTGCTGCGGTTCCATCGGTGCCCTCAGAATTCGATTCCGAGCACCGGTTTAAAAGTTATAAATTCTCACTCATTCGTTCACTGAACGTACCCGAGCTAAACATAGGATAGAATGTCCGGGCACACAGGGCCTCGGAATCAAGTGCCGTCAGAAACTGTGTTCTTGTAAAATCCTGAAGAAAATTAAGAAATTTTTTTCCCTTGAATTTTGACGGGTCTTTACAAGACCAATAGACCTCTTTCCGAACCACCTTGATCCTTAGTACTCAACTCTACGGTACTATTATATATAGTCCCATTCATCAATGATCTCTATGTGGTATGATGATCTGGATTCCCAATTCCCGTAGCTGCAACTCGCTAGCCCCAGGTCTCAATGCCATCGTTTCCGTTGTGTGGGCTCGAGCCAATTGATCGGACTCCAGCCCATCCACTCCACCCATAATGAAATTACCATATAGGATAGTAGCAGTTTAAATGGAAGTATATCATATGGAAAAACCATCTCTCATATCCCCATCTTGTTCTTCACTGATACGGGAGAAAGGTCATCCCACTTGTTCGTTCCAGTAGCTTAATCAGAGCAGTCAACGGTTTGGAAACATCTCAGTACTCTACTCTAATAATATACACTATATGGGACGACTATTAGAATAATAATAGTCTCAAGTGCACTACCGGAGAAACCACCATCAGTGCCATAGGGTAGAGGTGCCCTTCGATACCATTGATGTCCAATCACTTTGATCATCATGATCGGATCGACGATCTTGTCCAATGAGTATAACAGAGAAAAGGAAGGGATAGCAATGAACATCAATATGATACTAGGCAAGATGGTCTGAAGAAGCTCGAGAGTAGTGCCATGAGCGATCCATTTGTTCGTTAGTCCCCTACGATAGGGGAATATCCATAACACTCGAACAAGCATCCATGAAATGAACCCCAAGATCAGAAAAAGGAAGTGACAAAGATTGTTATGTAACTCAATGATCCCCCGCATGATCGGTGTGGCTCCCTTTTGAGATCTTAATTTCTATGGCTGAGCTGCATCACAAACAATATATAGTTTGGTGACATAGTTGTTCATTCCTTTTTTTATAGTGTAAACAGAGAAAGGGTGCCTATCACTGCTGGCTCATTGCACCTAGACACCTCAAATCGTACTATTGCACCACTGGTATTGGGGTTGATATTGCCTCGGGTATTCTTATATTATAGTTCCCAAATTAAAGAACCTATATTATAAGAATATTCAAATCTGAGGTGTACTCAGAAGGATGAGACCATTATTATAGCTTATCATTCCATTTTTTGAATACCAGGTCTGACCTTTCTTGGTCAGACAAGGTAGGCTACTCTTATCCAGATTATAAAGGGTGATCCAGGCTACTCTTATCCAAATTATAAGAGGGCGGGGTCTAAAACTTATATTATACCAAGTAGGACCTTAGATACATGATGTATTCTATCCTAGTGAGTACCTGGGATACACGATTCATGTATTGTATCCCCGACACTAGTCTGTCTTTCTTTTCGGTAGTTGCAGTTCTTGTTGTCTCAAGGAGGACCACTATAATAGGAAGTCAGATTTGATAGCGCATCCTTCCATTTTCTTTCTCGATACTACTTTCGAATCAGTTGGCTTTTGAATTTTCTTCTCAATTTTATATAGATTAATCAACACTATTAGAAGAGTACAGACGATGTGACATAATACAATGACAAGATCTCATCTCACGGGTTGGTAATTAACTGGACACTAGCCTATTTTTTTGGGGAATTCTACCAAAGAATATGTATGTGTAGGATAGATTCATTTCTCCGTCATATGTGAATTGAGGTTTCTTCCCTAAATCCCATCATCACCTTGTCATTGAGCCACTTATTCTAGTACCTCTTAGTTCTTTTCTCATCCCTGATTCCCTCCACTTGTTGATGTCTAGGTCTCTGAAAGATTCCCTCTTGGAGCTAGATGAAGGTAATTAGAGATTCTTAAGAAATTTCACATACTCAGTGACCTGATGATTGTGTGAAAGTATATGGAAGGATATTATAGGAACATATCTAAGTAGGATCTTCAGTATCCTACTACATGCATGGTACATGAAGGGACTTAGCACTAACCTTTTCTTATGGCATGGGCTCATCTACCAGATTGGATTCCAGTCGACCGAGTGCCCAAATATATTGCTCAAGCAATCACATGATAGTATACTACCTATATTATACCGAGATAGTATACTACCTATATTATAATAATTCTCATCCTCCCCCAAAGTTGGTACTCATCTCTAATATACCACTATAGGTAAAGAACCGCACTGGCAACGGAACTCAGTGGATATCATACCAAAGTCAAAGCTCTTCGCCTCAACTCTCTACTGGGATGAGCATCGCTAACAAGAACTCCATATGTCATTTCCTACTCTCGAGTCAATTCGTAAAAGGTTACTCTTTAAGGAATACAAAATGGCTATATTGTAGAGAAAAATAGCCTATTGAGCAGTTGATGAACCAATGCCGATATATATCAGTACCACCCTCTTTCTATTTCTCATGAACCGTTCCTTCATCCTAAAGTACTCTACCATAATAGTACTATATAGACAGAGTACCTGAACCATTTTATCAATGCTCTATACTCAGGGATTCCTTGCCGGAACGTGATGCATCATATACCATCAAAGAGGAAATTCTCATATTGTGCCTGGTCTCTCTCTTCAATCCAACCAAAACATATCTCAGTATAATATAGGTAGTTTAGTATACCCACTCAAATGACATTAAACGGGTGAACTATATAGGGTCAAGTACCGTAGATCTGATCCTTTCTAACCCTTATATATAAAGTATCCCAGGAAGATAGTGACCCTCCTTGTAGGTGATGTCATCCCATGTGCTAATTTTCTCATTTGAGGCATCACAAAAAAGTTAAGAGTTTGGATACATTCTCACCCATAGTGCTGGTGTATGCGTATATCCCTCTTACCTAGTTGTAGTATGAGAACCAGTACACTCTCTAACCCTTATTTAACATCGTCGCTATCCCTCTAACCCTTCGACTATACCGCAACCTATATTATACATAATCTTTCTATCCCACTATAAAGGAAGAAACAAACTCATATCCTCAACTATTAGAATTTAATGGCTCATCTATACAAGGCGCCCAAGAAAGCAGGTTACCCAGGTGATTCAAAGCCAGCTAGAGAAAGTTATCTTGTAAGTATACTACCTATATTATACCGAGTATGAGTAGGAGTCAGAGTCAGCCAGTGAGTCTCCCCCTAGTTCTAGAGTGAGCAATTTTCTAGAGTCATTTCATAATAGGGATAAATTATATAGGTTCAAGTACAGTAGATATGACCCTAATGGGTGAGGTCATCCGTTCATATAACCTAGATAGTAAGATACTTCATGTATCCCAGGTTCAAAACCCTTATATATTAATATTAATTTGAACCAGTCTAACCCTCCCTAAAAGGGAGGGTCAGGATATACTTGATTAAATTATGAATATTCAATTATGAATGAAAATCACAACTACTGGTCTCCCTTACCTCAATGTCATAGTTCCTTCGAATTTTGACAAAAATCAAACCACAGTGCCGACACATAGTAAGACCCCCATTTCAATTGCATATGAGGCATACCAGTCCAAGAAGAAGAGAATGATGCTTTGATGATACTGATGCTACTACATCACGTGGGTCTATTGGCCTTCCAACCCCAACCCATATGAATGTTTTTTTATGAATCATTGGTATTATATAAGTAGTATAATTCCATTTGAAATCAAAATCATTTTGGGCATTGAGCGCTAAACCATACCGCCACTTCAATGACTATGATCTTCATCTCCAAACCCCATGTCCCAATAATCCAAACCAACAACTCATGATCCACAAAATATAATGCTAGAACCCGCTGCGCAATACACTGGAAGAAATCGCGTACCCCACAATGATATTCCTCCCCATCCTCACCCTTCTGTCACCTTTCAGGCCACCCCCAATAGGTGAAATTGATAGTGTAGTAGGTGTACCATCATTTCACAATAGGTATTGGCACCTAAAATGGAGATAGATCATTCTGTCATTTTCCCACTCTTTTCATTAATATTGGTGAAGTATTAGGCACCGGTACTGGATCATCGTATTCTCGATCTCAACCCCATGTGAACACCACTTGAATTTTACCCTGGAAACCCCATTTCAACCACCAACCCTTGTTCCATGACACCGAGCACATACGCGACATGAAGTATTCTAGGTCCCCCTCAATCGACCCAAACACCATGAGTCGTACGGAGTCACCAGTGTTTTGAATTTTCCACAACCACCTATATCCCACACTATTTGATGGCCATGGAATCTACCCAACCGGCGGCCCATGAACCCCAAATCTAGTCATTCCCAACATTGTTGATCAAAACCCACTTGTTTTGGCCTATTGTTTTCACTCCCAATTCCAATGCAATCATAGCCCCCAACTCCACTTCTATCACAATACCTCTCCAAATTGATACAAATAATATCTCAAATTCCCTATTCCTTAATGAATTCACCCCCAGAACTGTCTTTCTCTATTCCCCCTCGGAGTAATTCAACTCTCTTTGTCTCCAGATCTACTCTCTTGAACCACAAAGAAATGCTTCCATTCATCCAGCATCTTGTAATTCCCTCTTCTAGCTATGGATTCCGCACTCTACTCTAATAGTGTAATCCAGTAAGGTTATTCTCTAAGACCAGTTAGAGATTTGATTTTCTAATTAGAGGAAGTGAGCAAGCTTGACCCAATCTAAGGACCTCAAATATTCGACCCATAAGATTAGGATAGAGAATATAGCGGCAGGGGCCGTTACCTTGATGGGTCAACCAATTACATTAATTATTTTTTTGAGCTCTGAAAAATCATTCTAGTTGTGTTGTACATTTCTCCACTCTCCCCAACTGTGTCATACCAATGATCGGTTCCTTATCCCTATCAGTCGAGTTTGTTCTATTCGTTCTAACAGAATTCTAACCTGACATCTCTCTTGGCGATTGGCCAATTCCAACAATATATATAATTACACGCTCAATGCAAAAAAAAGATAATTCTAATGGTGGTGAAACCTCAAAAATGATATAATAGAGAGTCCCTCTCAATGGGTAAATTAGGGCAGACCAGCACTGTGAAAGGATAGTCCCAGCTGCTCGGTTTCAAGTCTACATAGTAGCATCAGGTACTCTGTCTATAAAGTACTATTATAGTAGAGTACTAAGACTTGACCAACTCATGTAAGTCCGATACTTGAAGTCTACTCTTCCCATGATTTTATAAAAGATTGATGGAATTCCCCAAAGTGATTTACTTAAAGGGTTCGAGCGGATCCTTATGTTATAAGAATATCTGAGATAATTGGGAGATTATAGACAGAACTAGGGATCCCGCCAAAGTCGAGAGCCTCTATTCCATGCTGTCGCCAAGGTAGTCTGCGATTTTCCTCCCAACTCATGAAAATTGGTACATTAGTGAAACACTTACCAATTCGTTTGAGATATTTGAATTTATCTAGAATCAATTGATCAAAGTTACTTCCTTTTACAGGGGAAGGTGGAACGAGTGATTTCGTGCATTACTCCATTATATTCTAATAGTTGAGCCTGCTAATCCAGAAGTGATAATATAATCATATGTGGCACCAGATCCACTGTTGTCACTAGATAGTTTCCCTAATGAACTTTGGGAACTAGTGAACCACGCTCATTAGATCTGATACTTTAACAAAGGAAAGGGTTGTGTCCTATTTTTTTATTGGGTTGGTGGAGACATAGGCCAATAACATGACTCTAGAGAAAATCGTAACAGGTTAACTGATGGTTACCAACCCACTACTAATAGGAGATTGAGGATCCTACTCACTCCCATTGAAAGGTGGGTGGTATTCTTGAGGGCCCAAACCCATTGTGTCACGGCGAGGAAGCACTGACATAAATAATCACTAGTGCCAGACTATATAAAGTAGAGTTCAGAAATTTATTCTATATAGTCTACTCTAATAGTCTGATTCTCCAGCCTGTGAGACGGAAAATCCACCGGGGCGTTGGGGTCAAAGTTTCTAAGTGTAGTTTACAATGACTAATGAAAAGATATTGGGATTCTGTATGAATCATTTCCATTAACTCTTCGTCTCTAAGTTTTCTTGCTGACCTCACTATTAGAGTAGAGTATTGAGCTACTTGCATTCGGAGCGGTAGTGGTACACCTCGTACCTTCTCATATAGATTGTTAGGGACACCTAACTCTCGACACTATTAGAGTAGAGTGGTTACCTTGTTCTGTTTGAGCCGAGGAGCTTATATTATTTCGCTACCTAAACATATCTTCACATCTCCCTGTTGAATAAATGCATTATCCTGATAACTTATAACCACTATTTTCATCGTCTGTGTGATCACCCATGACCATGGGATGGGGGTGAGAGATGCTAGAGTCCTGGTGTGTCGTATTTCTAGGGATAACGGGGTTGATCGGAAATTTTGAACCTGGAACTGATATATATTTCCACTTCACATCTTGATTTTTGACCCTATTACCTATATTATACTGAAGACCGAGCAATCAAACTCCATATATAACGCTATGGGATTGAGAAATATTGCATGAATGGAATGACTTCTTTTAGTATCTATTAATAAAATTTCGTATTATTCTGACTATAATGTCCCTGACTTTAATATCTTCTCTTAAGCTATCGAAGAAGCCAACAAGAATATACTAGATAAATTACCCTATGACTGTCGGTATAATATAGATAGTAGAATTAATTTGATGTACTCGAAGAGGTATAAAAGGATTTATTCTTTTCTGGATGTAATTTAAAAAGCGAAGCACTTACACTCACCCACTTCCTTCCATTAGAACTGAAACTGGCTCTAGATGAGTAGGACTTGAACCCTCAATGGCTGGACCGATAGAAAAGGAACCTGGTCACTCTCTCTAACCCATATTCCATAGAGTACTTCACTTTCACTCTCCCTTAAACCTTGAAAATAGGGCTGTAACATAACCATACCTTAAAAAGGTGGAAAAGAAAGCATAAGAACTCGAAGAGGGTTGAAAAGGACCTTTTCAACTATATAGGGTCAAGTATCGTAGATATAACCCTTTAAAACCCTTAGATATAAATTAGCTGATACTCGAAGAGGTAACTATTTTATAAAATGAGGAATAGAGTTCTCGTGGTTGCGGGTGGTCAGTAGGTAGTGCCAATTCTAGCTCTACTTTAATCACATTTCACTACACTACAGGTTACTTACGTCAAACATTACTCTTTCTACTTTTGACTCTCGCATGGGATTCCATAATTTTCTCAAGGCATCCCCATGAAAAAATTAGGCTAGGGTACTAAGTGCGAGACTTGCACTCAAATAAAACCAATAGTGTCACTCTCGAAGGCCCGTAGGTGCTGTAAATAGCAGTTGGTCCTCCATTTGATCTTGCTTTTCTTGCTCAAGGAAATGAAGGTGGATGGGACTATTAGAGTAGAGTAGTGATTGAAAAAATGCCCTAGCTGATCTACCTAGTCATATAACAACTCTACTTACAAATATTTTTTTAAACGAACCCAGCCATGGTCATATATGGCTCCTCCTGGGATACCTTAATCTGGTATCCCAGTGAAGACCTGGAATACAGGATGTATCCCAGACCTGGGAGGACCTAGAAAACATGAAGTACCCCATACCTAGGAGGACCTGGAATACATGAAGTATCTCAGACCTGGGAGGACCTCGAATACATGAAGTATCCCAGACCTGGGGGGACCTGTTGCTCCAGGCTACTCTTATATAGATTATAATAGGGTAGAGAGGACCAGGTGCTCACTAACCAAGGAGTGCCTGGGATACCTGAATCAGGTATCCTAGTGAAGACCAGGGGTCCAACGACCTGACAGGCTGCTTGCCCTATAAGTGTGTGGACCTGGTACATATATTTTTTGAGCTTCTATCTTGGGTGGCTTGTGATGCTGATAGTTGATACTATTAGAGTAGAGTATTGAGGACACCTCAGACTTGATGAATGCTATACCCGCTAGATGGAAGATGGGAACATGATAACCTCTTACTTCTAGTACCAATAGCATTCAAGTGACCCTAACCCCTCAAGTATTATAAGAGTATTGAATTTGTTCCCCATACAACAGCTAACCAGACCCCAAACGGTGCACTATTTCATGAAGGGAAGAAAACCACCCGTCAAAGGGTCCGGTACTTTTCCTATATAGTATAGAGTAGAGTACTAACTCACTCATGGATGACCAACTGGGTTCACGGGGTTTTTCAAGGTATTGTGTTCCCATTGATGCATTGGAATCCATTCCAATGCCACATAAATGGAACAAGGCACATGATTTGGTTCCACCTACAAGATGGAACCGAGATTGACTTTTTTTCAATGACTTTTGATGCTATTTTGAACCGCGCTTCCAACTCAACCGCAACTACGGTCGTGTTGATTCCTACCTCACCGTGGGGTTTCACCACACCTACCTCGATCTTGTTGTGATTTATTGGATGTTTGGTCCTGCGATTGAGTGAGACCTTCAAGACAAAGTACACGAGGATCGCCTTATGGTGGTCAACCTGATTCCCCACACTGCCCAAAGGTGAGACATTTAAGACAAAGGTTGGAATAATCACCGATATAAGTCAATTTGAATTGGACTGATCATAGACAGTACAAATTGAGTACTGCATGATGTGGTGTCTGGATCAGTACTCTACTCTAATAGTATCAGAATAAAAGGATACGAACTGCTACACAACTAATATTGAAGGATCTAGGTGGTGTCTTTGGAAATAACATGGAGAAACCCCCATTGCCACTTTAAGAGTTAGGGATCATGGTGGTCAGCTCAGCAAGTGGCGCCACTACCTATGGGTTCCACTAGTACTGATATATATTGAAGGGACAATAGAACCATACCGTCCCATGTTCTAATAGACTATATATATGAAGTAATATTTTTCTCAGTACTCTACTCTAATAATGTCACACACTGGGCACCTTGTGAAACTGGTACTTATATGGTTGTTTGAAAAAGGCTAGTCATGTTGGAATGGTCAGAGACTAGTCAATATATATCAGTACCAGTCTTTGATGACCATCAATAGCCAATGGGAGTTATCATGGAAGGATGAGTCACCAGTACTCTAATCTAACAGTCCTATCGACCACACCACACCTTGAAAGATCCACCTCCAAAAAGAATCATTGGGGTACCCATTGTGTACTACTTCTCTTATTGATTGAGACGATGAATTGTATGAGCTGAAAAATATATATCAGTACTGTGTCTGAAGGTAGCTACTGGAATGGAGTGGATGATCCTAGTGATTCGATGAAACCCCCATATCTTCCATAAAACCACACCATGATACATCACATGAATTCCATAAATCACCTCATCTTCTGGTAGTAGTTGGGAAAGGCCCATGAACCCCTGTCGCACCACTATAATAGAATAGTAGTAGACAATAGGGAATTCAAGTCAATAACCTTTCACATTGTTCCCTATTTTCTACTCTTAGTCTGGAGTTGAAGGAGATTTTGAGCCATGGTTAGTGAGTACCTGGCCAAATCAATGCTAATGCCAAAAGACACATGTTTTCAGATATTATATGTAACAGCCCGAGATTTTATGAAAAAAATATTCTTTTTAATTTTATTAATGTCTTGTGTTGTACGCTACACCAAAAGGAGCTTGCACAACACACATCCTTGACTTGCCTTGCATTACACGCAATCGCGACCTTCCTCGATAGCGTGTGTAATACGCAATACTGAGTTTCCTTAAACAACGATATGCTATTAAAATATTATTAAAACTAGCCGTTATGAATAGTAATAACCACTTTTTAAAATTCTATAAATCTTATTTTTTAAAATGAACTTCATTTTTGGATTCGGAATATCGAAATTAGCTTAGGTTGAAATTTTGGTGATTTTCGGATAACTTTCATATTTTGATGAATAGTGAAAATTACTAAATTATAATTAAAAACAACTTTTTTAATCGAAATAGTTGATAGTGATAAATCATTAATTTGAGTGGTTTTAAAGTATATTTAGAATATATTTTTACAATTTAATACAATGTTGGTCATTGGATGTAATTTCACATTTAAACTAGACATAAACAAGTGTCAATCTTTTGATAGATATTGTTTCTTAAAAAAACACGCTATTTGTTTTAACAGCGGGATTTAATTATAAAATTAATTAATGCAACTTTTATGTTATGAATTTGGTAAAATAGACTTCATTTTTGAATTCGGAATATGAAATATAGCTTGGGATGAAATTTTGGCATTGTTCTGAAAAACATCAATTTTTGATGAATAGTGAAACTACTAAGTGGTAGGTTAAAAACTGAATTTTGCATAAAACTTAATTTTACAGCTTCTGTGAATGGAATTTCGAAAATCCGAGAGACATGGTTAATATCAAGGACTAAAATGTGGTTCAATGAGATGAAAATATTTTTTTGGTGAATAGTAACTTTTTACTTTTTTTACCACGGTTAATAGTAAATAGGGTAACTAAGGGTAAATATGATATTAATATTACCCTAACACATGTCCTAATTCTATTGGACAAGTGTAATTCGACCAAAAACAAACTTAGGAATAAAATATGACCATTTAGGCCCACTTGGATTAGATTAGGACATTTATTATTAATTTATTTAAAGAAGGGTTAAAATAGTTAAATTTAAAGTTTAATAAGTAAATCATTTTAATATGGGGTTATACATAAGATAAATTCGATTGTAAATATTCATTAGAAAGATAAAAAGATTTCCTACATGATGGTATTTTATTTGTAATTTTTAGACATCAAATAATATAATTTATTTATGACACAAAGATGATGCAGTAATTATATTATTAATGAAATATTGACATAATTGATAATATAAATACCAAAATAAATGTAATTTAAGACTTTTTATGAATTCCACTAATTTTCTAGGTTACTATGATATATTAGTGATGATTTAAGCAACTTGGTTCGAACATATAATTCTGTTATGACTTTCACAAAAATCATATATCAAATAGTGTCAAAATTGACACAAAATAGTTTTTAAATCAAATATTATATTACTAATTGTTATTTTATTCCTAAAAATCTAAGGTTCGTCCAAATGACTTAGATAAGGATATATGTATTAATAATATACAATTTGGGGTTCGTTTGGCATGTTATAGTAAGTTTATTAACCATATAGTGAAAGAAAACAAAAAGACACGGTAAAAGTTAAATTATTTAACTTAGAGTTAAATCTAATTGATAAGGTTAAAATAATATCCTAAACTTGTCTAAATCCTATTGGTTGATAGGATTTCGACCCATCCCCACTTTAGCTTCGAAATAAGACCCTTTGGAACCATTATAAACCGATTTTGACTTTAATATAAAATAATATTTTGAGATATTCCTAAGGTGCCCCTCTCCTCCCCTATAAAAGGACACCTCCTCCCCCTCCTCCTCACACCAATTTGAGCACTCAAGCTCGTCCAACCCCTGCCAATTTCTCCTCTCCACTTCCCTAGAAACATCCTAGAGGTTCTGGTCTTCCTCAAAGACCAATTTTAGTTCCCTAAGAGGAGGTCTCAAAGAGGCACTTCAAAGAAGAGGTAATTACCGTTACCAATGCTTTCATCTTTATTTCTTCTTCCACTTCTTCTTCTTAGGTTGTTTCATTATGAAGTAATAACATCAGTATCAATCATATACTGATATGTTATTATAAGTATGAAACAAACCTATTTCACCATCTATCCATCCTACGGAAAAAGAAATCACCGCGCGTGCGTACGTACGGAATACCGTCTCCACGCCGTGGTGTAATCTATTTTCCACCACCACCTTACATGGATGGGTATAATGGTGTAAAGAATAAATATACATAGTTATTACAACATCATATTGATTCTGATATATTGTATAATCCACTCCAATTCAATTCAATATTTATAGAAATGATATCATCGCTCGTGCGTACGTACGGACTACCGTCTCCACGACGCGATGAGATTCAATCTCCATGTTAACCATTTAAGAATGATTATAATATATATATAAGAAATAATAATGAAATATATGACATTATAAAGCTACTGGATTTATGTATATATATACATATGTATGTCATCTACTTACTTCCATTTCAAGACAATAAGGAAAGGAAAACAGCGTTCATGCGTACGTACGGACTACCGTCTCCATGAACGGTGTTTTTCATTTTATTTATCTACCTATTATATATATATATATACTGAATATATATGATATATAAATCATATTTTATATTCTGGAAGTGAGTAAATCATGATATAATTAATAATGATGTCAAGAACAACAAGTCAAAACACCTACGATAAATGAAACGATTTTACCCAAAACGCTTCTTTAACATGGAATTTACAAAAGAACGGGTTATATAATGTCATAAGTGAACCATATATGATATCATAACAATGAATATGATTCTGTAATAAGTCAATAACATGATTTAAATCATTATACAGGAGGTTCGGACACTTACAAAGCAAGTCGGACCTAAGGTAAGGGAAATATCACAATCTCATTTTTATCCGAGATTGTTTATTCGTAAGTATTTACTGGGGTGTATTTTATCGTCCACATCCATGTTACTTCAATATGTAATATTGTTTCCATCCACTTGCAAAAGTTTAAATCCAATTTTACCCTTAGGTGAGTTTTTAGTAAAGAATATGAAAGGAATCTTTGGTCGTTTTTCCGTACGAGGTACTTTTTGACTTTTCCGACAAAAGTACGAAGAATGTTTTTTTTTAACTTATACGGCATGAATGGATTTTTAAAACATTACTTCAAAGAAGCTTCCTTTACAAGTTTTCAAGTTTATTTTTAATCAAATTCTTTTATTTTAAAGTTGTATGACATGTTATGAAAGGAAAAATGTTTTTGAAGAAGAAAGGATATTTTCCTCAAGAATTCAATTCAAGTGTTTTATCAAAATTATTTTCCATCTAAGATAATAAAGGGTTCTGTTTCTATCCATATTTTTACATTGGTTTGACTATGTTGTGATGGAATTATGTTTATGAATTCCTTTATCATTTATGAATTGATTTATGATGTCATGATGTTTCAAGAATCCCATTTTTATTACATGGGTTATGCAATGATGTATGATTTATGATTTTGTGGCACACATAAGAAAGGATTCATTAAGAGATGGGTGGGACCGATATCTCCCTCCAATGCATTGGGTAAAGATTTCATATCTCATGAGATAGACATGGCTGGAATGGTAGGTTATACCGGTTCAGTGAAACAGGACTGAAACGAGGATTACTCGATTCAGAAAGGGACTTTGTCCACTAAGATAGTCTTGGCAATGAGTCTTGACTAACAAGAAATGATTCTCTATGATTATGTGTGTATTCCACAATGAGTAATGTTTTATGTTATGGTTTCATTTTCACTACTATGATTTATCCCATGTTATGAAATTATGCTCTCTTTTGCAGGTTAAGATTTCCAAAAATGTTATGTTCTTATGAAAATTATGTGATTGATATTTCTTTTGTTTACCCTTACTGAGCATTTGAGCTCACCCTTTTATGTTTTCTTTTCCCCAGGATATAAAGAAAGGTTTTAGGTATAAAAAAAAGGAAGATCTTTATGGGAGATTTTGAAGATCTTTCACCAGGATTAGAAGATTACGTTCCGAGTTTCCAAAGACACTAAACTATTACGATCCTTGTGTGTGTATTTTTGTTATGTATTAAGTATTCCGCAAATGTAATGTAATGTCCATGTACGTCAGGATACGGGTCTCTACAGTATGTACGATAAGCTTAGGGTCTCTACAGTTGGTATCAGAGGAAAGGTTTAGTCAACCTTTGGAAACTAGGATGCGAAAACGTTAGTGAGATCCCTAGAGATATTTCTAAGGTATGTCTAGGGATGCCCCTAAGGATAAGTATACGTATAGGATATAGTTCTAGAACTATGGTAACGATATTAGATTAAACCAAAGATAATAGATATTTAAGTTACTCCCCCTTTATTACGATTTTTGCATCTAACACTATTCTGTTTGGGTTTTAGAAAATGGCTGGAAACAAGATGATTCACAATAATGGAGGATATGATGGACAATGGAATGATATTCTTCATGAGCAACCAAATGAAATGGGATTTGGATGTCCAAACATCATTATTATGCCGAATCAACAATCTCACAACATGATCAATAAAGTAAAATTTGGTAAGTTTCCTGACTCGACTAATAAGAGAAAGATGGAGTTCCATGATGATCATAGAGGAAAGAAAGTTCAATTTCCCCTATGTAAATCATGTGGGAAGAGGCATCAAGGAGAATGTTTCAAGGGAACTGGAAGATGCTTTGGGTGTGGAAAAGAAGGACACAAAGCAAGTAAGTGCAAAGGAAAAGGGTCGGTTAACACCATGGATGAGGATAATGGTATTGCTACGACATCAAAAATGGTTAAGTGTTTTAAATGTGGAATGTATGGGCATTATGCAAACAAATGCCCTAAGGGAAAGACTCATAAAGAGAATCAGTATGGTCATATGGGTAGTATTTATGTGGATGATGATGAAGAGACTACAAATGATATGTGAGATGAAAGAATTTTTGAAGCTCGGTCAATGGTTTGAGAATGTAGTGGCATGATTACATGTTTATCATGTGTAATTTTGGAATAAAGAGACATCTATGGATTGTTACACTGTTGTCTTTCCTTGTGTTTTGAAAGTATATGATTAATGTTACCAGTATCCATGAAAGGTTATTCAGATATTTTTGGAATGTAGATGATATGCGCATAATGAAGGGATAAGGAGAAAATTAAATGTTTGATAGTATTCATGAGCTCATGATTGATATAAGGACTAAGTGATATCATGGTTTGAGTATATAGAATTTTGAGGATTTTGGTATGTGGAAAGTGTTAACTTTAAACTGCATTCATGTTTTCACTAAGGTATTCAAGAGAATACATGATTAAGGCCTTTGAATGTTTGGAATGTGACCAACAAGACATATATATGGGGATTAACGATAGTATTAAATCTCTGGTAATCGTTTTCACTATATTATGAGAGTGGACTACAGTATTATGGATAAGCCTAAAGATTAGAATGGATTATGTTGGACATAAGTTAGTATTGTTTAAGGATAGATGTTTTTTCGATATTATTGATGGGATGTTATAGTAATATAGTTTTAGAAAAAGGGACAACCTGCAGGACGGGCGACAGCCCATCGCGTCGGACAGGGTCGTAGGAATCGAACCCACAACCGAAGTGCAACTGGCCTTTATCGCCTACCACTGACCTAAAGGAAGTCCCTGTTTAGTAGAAACTAGTTTTATTATATTAAGCAGTATGATATATGAAGTATAAGCCCATTTTAGGAACCATATGTGATTAATCTCACTATAGATCGACTTATGTATATAATTTTTGCTAACCTTTTGTTTAAGACAGATGGAATGACCCGTCATTCTATCACATGATCTGCTAACACTTCACGAATAACAAATTCAACTTCATTTATTTAAGAGATGAAGTGGAAATTGTTAAAGGCACGAACAACAGCGAGATTGTACCAAAATAAAGTAAGTATTTATTCTAATTCAAATTATTTAACTTTAGGGAAATGATCTTGAAAACCAAAAATGTTGTCCTAGTGATCTTATACCTGATGAATCAGATGGTACCATAGATCGTCACAAATTTATGGATTTGTGATTACTGGATTTTTCATAGCCATGTTCTCTACCACTCTCCATCAGAACATGATGGTTAGATTTCTCTTCCATATCCATATTTTCACCTATGTGGAAACCCAGTGATTAATTTATTTGGGTAATAATTACATTTCATACTTTAGTTTTTAAAGACAAGTTTTGGTATTCCTTTTTACGATGTGGGTTTCTATTAAAGAAACTTTCGAATAGTAAACCATTTATAACCCCGACGAATTTAGAGGGCGAAATTCATTTTAAGGGCGGTAGAATGTAACAGCCCGAGATTTTATGAAAAAAATATTTTTTTTAATTTTATTAATGTCTTTTGTTGTACGCTACACCAAAAGGAGCTTGCACAACACACATCCTTGACTTGCCTTGCATTACACGCAATCGCGACCTTCCTCGATAGCGTGTGTAATACGCAATACTGAGTTTCATTAAACAACGATATGCTATTAAAATATTATTAAAACTAACCGTTATGAATAGTAATAACCACTTTTTAAAATTCTATAAATCTTATTTTTTAAAATGAACTTCATTTTTGGATTCGGAATATCGAAATTAGCTTAGGTTGAAATTTTGGTGATTTTCAGATAACTTTCATATTTTGATGAATAGTGAAAATTACTAAATTATAATTAAAAACAACTTTTTTAATCGAAATAGTTGATAGTGATAAATCATTAATTTGAGTGGTTTTAAAGTATATTTAGAATATATTTTTACAATTTAATACAATGTTGGTCATTGGATGTAATTTCACATTTAAACTAGACATAAACAAGTGTCAATCTTTTGATAGATATTGTTTCTTAAAAAAACACGCTATTTGTTTTAACAGCGGGATTTAATTATAAAATTAATTAATGAAACTTTTATGTTATGAATTTGGTAAAATAGACTTCATTTTTGAATTCGGAATATGAAATATAGCTTGGGATGAAATTTTGGCATTGTTCTGAAAAACATCAATTTTTGATGAATAGTGAAACTACTAAGTGGTAGGTTAAAAACTGAATTTTGCATAAAACTTAATTTTACAGCTTCTGTGAATGGAATTTCGAAAATCCGAGAGACACGGTTAATATCAAGGACTAAAATGTGGTTCAATGAGATGAAAATAATTTTTTGGTGAATAGTAACTTTTTACTTTTTTTACCACGGTTAATAGTAAATAGGGTAACTAAGGGTAAATATGATATTAATATTACCCTAACACATGTCCTAATTCTATTGGACAAGTGTAATTCGACCAAAAACAAACTTAGGAATAAAATATGACCATTTAGGCCCACTTGGATTAGATTAGGACATTTATTATTAATTTATTTAAAGAAGGGTTAAAATAGTTAAATTTAAAGTTTAATAAGTAAATCATTTTAATATGGGGTTATACATAAGATAAATTCGATTGTAAATATTCATTAGAAAGATAAAAAGATTTCCTACATGATGGTATTTTATTTGTAATTTTTAGACATCAAATAATATAATTTATTTATGACACAAAGATGATGCAGTAATTATCTTATTAATGAAATATTGACATAATTGATAATATAAATACCAAAATAAATGTAATTTAAGACTTTTTATGAATTCCACTAAATTTCTAGGTTACTATGATATATTAGTGATGATTTAATCAACTTGGTTCGAACATATAATTCTGTTATGACTTTCACAAAAATCATATATCAAATAGTGTCAAAATTGAAACAAAATAGTTTTTAAATCAAATATTATATTACTAATTGTTATTTTATTCCTAAAAATCTAAGGTTCGGCCAAATGACTTAGCTAAGGATATATGTATTAATAATATACAATTTGGGGTTCGTTTGGCATGTTATAGTAAGTTTATTAACCATATAGTGAAAGAAAACAAAAAGACACGGTAAAAGTTAAATTATTTAACTTAGAGTTAAATCTAATTGATAAGGTTAAAATAATATCCTAAACTTGTCTAAATCCTATTGGTTGATAGGATTTCGACCCGTCCCCACTTTAGCTTCGAAATAAGACCCTTTGGAACCATTATAAACCGATTTTGACTTTAATATAAAATAATATTTTGAGATATTCCTAAGGTGCCCCTCTCCTCCCCTATAAAAGGACACCTCCTCCCCCTCCTCCTCACACCAATTTGAGCACTCAATCTCGGCCAACCCCTGCCAATTTCTCCTCTCCACTTCCCTAGAAACATCCTAGAGGTTCTGGTCTTCCTCAAAGACCAATTTTAGTTCCCTAAGAGGATGTCTCAAAGAGGCACTTCAAAGAAGAGGTAATTACCGTTACCAATTCTTTCATCTTTATTTCTTCTTCCACTTCTTCTTCTTAGGTTGTTTCATTATGAAGTAATAACATCAGTATCAATCATATACTGATATGTTATTATAAGTATGAAACAACCCTATTTCACCATCTATCCATCCTACGGAAAAAGAAATCACCGCGCGTGCGTACGTACGGAATACCGTCTCCACGCCGTGGTGTAATCTATTTTCCACCACCACCTTACATGGATGGGTATAATGGTGTAAAGAATAACTATACATAGTTATTACAACATCATATTGATTCTGATATATTGTATAATCCACTCCAATTCAATTCAATATTTATATAAATGATATCATCGCTCGTGCGTACGTACGGACTACCGTCTCCACGACGCGATGAGATTCAATCTCCATGTTAACCATTTAAGAATGATTATAATATATATATAAGAAATAATAATGAAATATATGACATTATAAAGCTACTGGATTTATGTATATATATACATATGTATGTCATCTACTTACTTCCATTTCAAGACAATAAGGAAAGGAAAACAGCGTTCATGCGTACGTACGGACTACCGTCTCCATGAACGGTGTTTTTCATTTTATTTATCTACCTATTATATATATATATATACTGAATATATATGATATATAAATCATATTTTATATTCTGGAAGTGAGTAAATCATGATATAAGTAATAATGATGTCAAGAACAACAAGTCAAAACACCTACGATAAATGAAACGATTTTACCCAAAACGCTTCTTTAACATGGAATTTACAAAAGAACGGGTTATATAATGTCATAAGTGAACTATATATGATATCATAACAATGAATATGATTCTGTAATAAGTCAATAACATGATTTAAATCATTATACAGGAGGTTCGGACACTTACAAAGCAAGTCGGACCTAAGGTAAGGGAAATATCACAATCTCATTTTTATCCGAGATTGTTTATTCGTAAGTATTTACTGGGGTGTATTTTATCGTCCACATCCATGTTCCTTCAATATGTAATATTGTTTCCATCCACTTGCAAATGTTTAAATCCAATTTTACCCTTAGGTGAGTTTTTAGTAAAGAATATGAAAGGAATCTTTTGTCGTTTTTCCGTACGAGGTACTTTTTGACTTTTCCGACAAAAGTACGAAGAATGTTTTTTTTAACTTATACGGCATGAATTGATTTTTAAAACATTACTTCAAAGAAGCTTCCTTTACAAGTTTTCAAGTTTATTTTTAATCAACTTCTTTTATTTTAAAGTTGTATGACATGTTATGAAAGGAAAAATGTTTTTGAAGAAGAAAGGATATTTTCCTCAAGAATTCAATTCAAGTGTTTTATCAAAATTATTTTCCATCTAAGATAATAAAGGGTTCTGTTTCTATCCATATTTTTACATTGGTTTGACTATGTTGTGATGGAATTATGTTTATGAATTCCATTATCATTTATGAATTGATTTATGATGTCATGATGTTTCAAGAATCCCATTTTTATTACATGGGTTATGCAATGATGTATGATTTATGATTTTGTGGCACACATAAGAAAGGATTCATTAAGAGATGGGTGGGACCTATATCTCCCTCCAATGCATTGGGTAAAGATTTCATATCTCATGAGATAGACATGGCTGGAATGGTAGGTTATACCGGTTCAGTGAAACAGGACTGAAACGAGGATTACTCGATTCAGAAAGGGACTTTGTCCACTAAGATAGTCTTGGCAATGAGTCTTGACTAACAAGAAATGATTCTCTATGATTATGTGTGTATGCCACAATGAGTAATGTTTTATGTTATGGTTTCATTTTCACTACTATGATTTATCCCATGTTATGAAATTATGCTCTCTTTTGCAGGTTAAGATTTCCAAAAATGTTATGTTCTTATGAAAATTATGTGATTGATATTTCTTTTGTTTACCCTTACTGAGCATTTGAGCTCACCCTTTTATGTTTTCTTTTCCCCAGGATATAAAGAAAGGTTTTAGGTTAAAAAAAAGGAAGATCTTTATGGGAGATTTTGAAGATCTTTCACCAGGATTAGAAGATTACGTTCCGAGTTTCCAAAGACACTAAACTATTACGATCCTTGTGTCTGTATTTTTGTTATGTATTAAGTATTCCGAAAATGTAATGTAATGTCCATGTACGTCAGGATATGGGTCTCTACAGTATGTACGATAAGCTTAGGGTCTCTACATTATACCATGGTAAATCTATAATAAATTACATGCAGGGATGATGGGGGTTTCCAATTTCAGTATTATCTCATCATATCATCATATACTATAAATCTATGAATTCTCCTTGGGAACAACACTAGCGGGATGACCAGAGGTTGAAGGCCTCTATTTTGGAGGTAAGGTATCTTTTTGGAGGTGATGTGGTTGACCATACTTAGAAGAATAAAGAAATTGATGGTATCCATCTACTGGAAGCTGGAATGACTCCGGATGTTCAGGAATAAAGGCTCATCAACTCGGCTTTTTAACAGAGTAAAAAACTTTGAACATGATGCCTTGTTCAACTTGAATGAACACCTCGAGAACCATCAATGGGTTCGACCTCAGTATAATATAGGTAGTAGACATGACAAAGTGAAATAAATAGAAAGATAAAAAAGGTCTTCTCGTGAGGAGGTAGCTATATACGGAGGTCTTAGTGGTTTGATGGTGGTTCATTGATTAATCCATTTCGATATTCATTGGACGAGTCTCAATACTCTACTCTAAAAGTCTTGCCTCAGGTGGCTGCTACTCTTGTTGATGAACACCTCCACCATGATGCAGGTATTCTTCCATTTTAGTTCTGATTCTTGTGGTTGTGGGTTTACTAAGTGACCCGAGATACCATCCAATTTAGTGTAGTTACGTCAACTATCACCATCATGCCACCTTTGAATGGGAAGGAATATTGTATTTCTTTAATGCTGGACATGTTTCATTGGGTATTAGCCATTGGTGGATTTTGGGGGATCCAACTCGAAGAGTACAATGCATGATTGGAATCTATAATTGGAGCTAGTCCCAAGGTCTGCCATTAAGGACAAGGTGGTGTTTTCTCGTGCCTTGCTGATGCCATCAGTAATATACTCTAATATTATTTCTCCTGAAGCCAAACCGTATTGTCCCATGGGTGATCAATGTCTGGTCCGTATGTAGCCTAAGATAAATAGAGCTAACCAATGAGTCCATGAAGGGATGGGGTGATTTTAATGCACAAGAAATCCAATGGGGTCATTTTTCCTATAGGCACATACGGGTACTCGACAGGTTGACATCTGATCCATCCGACAAACAAGAGATCTGAAAATTGAAACCAAACGGTCCTTGGCCTATAGGGTGAAAATTGGAACTATGTACATGCATGGGAAAAAAACGAGTGATAACGGAGAGAGAATCACAAGTGAGATTGCGGACACACCACCAGTTTTGGAAGGGATACTATGCAGTAGGGCATAAAGTGGTAGGAAATACGATTCAAGAACAATATGGGTTTGTGTCAGCATCAAATTAGAAGTGATATAATTGTCGGGATGCAATAAGAAATGGGGGTCAAAAAACTAAACCATCACGTGCCCAAGGTAATAACCAACCAATCCTACTAGATCCTTCACAAAGAAATAGGGAAAATATTCTATTTTATAAATCTACGAATACACACCCAAGGGATTATTGGAGCCAAATTGATGCAATGAGGAAATATGAATTAGAGTGGATCCTACTATCAGAAATAGAAGTACAATATTAAAACCATAAAAACACGTTATGGTTGGATTTTCAATAGAGAACCCACCCCATTTCCAAGAGATGATGGTGTTTCCCATAATTGCTATGGCACTCACGATAGTGTTTAAGATAGTTTCTCCCCAGAAGCTTATCTGCCACCAAGGAAGAACGTATCCTGGAAATGTTGTCCCAATAAATAATAGTACTAGTAGCACACCGAAACCACAAACCCATTCCCTAGGAATGCTAAAACAAGAATGATAGAGACCATTAAAGAGATGTAGGTGAACGACCAAGAGAAACATACTCGCCGCATTCGAATGAAGATATTGGATAAACCATCCCCCAACAACATCTCTCATTAAGGTTTCCACATAGAAGAATGAAAGATCGACATTCTGTGTGTGATGAATCGACAGTAAAATGCCAAAGACCCGCTGTAGTACTAAACAAAAACCATCTAAAGGCCCGAGTCCCCAAGAATATGATAGATCGATAGGGGTTGGTTAAGAAATAAATTGCTGATGGAGTGTTGAGATGACATGTTGTTTCAACATAGAGAATTATTGGCGCATCATTCAATATTTGAGGTTTCTGCTCTTCCCAAGATCTCAATAGTGATCTGCCACTCCCACCCCCTTCCATAAGCCTGAACACCCAATAAAAACCACTAGGATGTGTCATAGTGTACTGAGCTTTTATATGTGTGAATAAGGTCCATCAATCATGGAGTTCAGAGTAGATATGTTGGCCATTCCCAAGATCCTGCTAGTCCATTCCTTGCAGGCTACCCCTACTATGAGATTGCTTTCAACCCTACACTCTAATCATAGTACTTTCTCTTAAAGGTCTCACTCAGATGATGCATTCGACAATGCCATATGACCGTAGTAGAACAGTGCATTCGAACCCCATGCTCCGCACTTGGCCCATTTCCATCTCTGTATCATAGCTATCATGCCCAACACATCCCACTACTTTCTACAATGGTACGTGATGCCAAGAAAACCATTGCCTAGGCTGGACCACTGGAAGGATGCTAATAGTTGAGACTATTAGAGTAGAGTACTGACTTCTTGACTATCTAGACACTATTAGAAGAGTACTGATGGACTTGAAAGTGTAAAACCATCCCCTTTTGTTAAATAATAGTAAATACTATAAACTTAGGAACACATATGCATGATTATAATATCACCATGAACAAATTCCCATTAAATCACAATTATTTGACAACACTCCCACTCAATGACTCCATTATCTATATTATACTGAGCCACCACCAATATACCTTGATCTTCATATCACCATAGGGTGGCTTGGGCAGTCTATAGGAACTATTAGAGTAGAGTACTGACTATTAGAGTAGAGTAAAGATCAGAATCGATGTATAATTAGAGCATCATTCAAGTAGATACAGATTAAGATAGTAAAAACATGAGCTTGTAAGATTGCTACCCCGAGTTCCAACCCAGTTAACACTAACACCACCAATAGAGTTCCCGGATCGCCAATCAAATATAGTCAATCTTGCAGTAGGAGTATCGTCCAAATGAAACCCCTCAAGATCTTGACTAAACTATGTTTGTCCATCAGATTGGAAAATAAACGAAGGCCTGAGATCAATGCATTAAAAAAATGCGGGATGAGATTGAGTAGTACGGGTACTGGTGCTAATCTCAGGGGCACGCATTTGGGTAAGTAGATGATTAAAAAATTCATCCCATATCTCTCAAATCCCAATAGCGTGATGCCAATGAACACTGAAAATGACAGTGAACACGTACAGAGAAGGTGACTAGTGATAGTGAAGCTAAATGAAACCAGACCTAGGGAATTACGAAATAACCAGAAATTAAAAGTGACATAGATGCAAGGGGAAAACGTTGTTTCACATTGATGCTCTTACATCCTATATTATTGTTGACTGGTGTGGTAAAGAAATCACAAACCATATCTTAAAACGATTGCACCACATTAGGTACTGAGGTTCCCCCCTTTTGAGTGACTAAGGAATGAACCAGTACGACTGCCAAAAGTGATAGCAGCAAAAACATGGTTGAATTTGTGAATGAGAGATACACGTTTTCGAAAATAAATGGAATTGATGGGAAAATGGAATATTTCTACAATGGGATGAGAATGATCCCTGCTCGAACAATAGCATTCGAAAAGGATTCACCTCCGAATCCACAGCCGATGATGTTCAAATCATCAATCAGGTTCTCAAGAAAAGGTATATCGTGGATTTTTATATGGGATGCTTCCAAAATATCTTGGGAACTCATGTTATCCATCAAATCTTCCAATTTGTCGTGTATATCAGATGGAAGAACCATGATCTATTCGACGGATAAGTGAAGACTAGTGGGATGATCCTCAATAATACCAGCAGAAACTGAAGATGATAACTGTGAATCGTCATAGTAGATGCATCTGTCTCAAGACTCATCTTACTACTAGTTGAGTTTCGAATGGGTTCATCATAGTAGAAGCAGTATCATTGGTTCAGATCGGATCAGATCATACATTGTTCTTCAGACGTTGAATTTTTTGAACCATATGGATTCTTTATGGATTGATCCAAAACCTTGACGACTATCGACAGATGAACATCCATAGGTGTCAATACAACGAGTGAATGGGGAATCCTTTTTTTGGGCTCCGGAGTGCAAGGAGTGGAGGTGACCTGAAGGTCATGCACTGGTATTCTACACATGAACCAATTTCGGATGGTTGTGTGGGTGTAGTATGCCCATCATCACACCTATGGATCTCTCACTCCCTGCAACACTTGGTATCATCTCTTATATATAGTTATAGTGATGATACCAAGGTGGAGGTATTCCCGGGTGTAAGAGTATCATCGATAAGACAGAAACCATATAGATATGATATACCAAGATGATTTTGGATTATAGTGGTAGGTAGTTCACACACGTACACGCTGAGCCAGTTGTATTTCCGAATTCGTACATGGTTGTCTCTATGTTCCATATCGCACACACAAGTACCTGTATCACGCTACGTGCAGTAGCTGGCCCCATGATAGTCCATCCATTTCATTCCATCAATCCACCCATGACGCATCCATTATACAATAGTCGAACAACCAAACCCTTCAAGTCTGTCTCATCATTCTGCCTTCATAACCACACGAGTCCGAGTTTAGTTGTCCGGTTCTGATCCCATGAGTACCTGTGAACACCACCCATTAACGCTGCTCTTCTCATCCCACATGTTCCACCCACCCTGAAAATCTCATATTTGGTTATGTGGTGATACCGACAACTCCCAACCTCGAAAAAGGTCGTGGAGGTCTGTCTTTGAGGTTCTTTCACAGAGTTGAACATGGATAATGACCTCTCGGTTCCTTCCCATCATTACTCTAATATAATAGTTACCATAGTCAATATGCCCACCCAACCACCTCCTCTCTTCACCCCATTCCTATCATGATGAACCAAGCTCAAGTACTCTTCTAATAGTGTCAATTACTCTAATATACATTACTCTTATATATAGTTATAGAAGAGTACCTGACCCGCTAGTACTCATCAAGATGCTGGACACCGTGGACCCCCATGTCCATTCGTTCTGAGTTCCCAGACCACTCTTTCCCACACTGCATATAGTACCACCTATTTTTGGACCAATTTCTCACAACCCCTATCAGTATAATATAGGAATTAGCATATCACCCCCCTCTCTGTGGCCCATCAGTCGATGCCTCAAATACCACATCAGGTTGGTGAAGGACTCAAGCCTCTACTACTTGTATTATATTGAGTCTATTACAGTTGAGTACTAAACTATATAGGGAAGAGTAATGATTGTTGACACTCGTTGCTCGAATGACACTCATAGGCATACCCTTGTCTGGATCCTAGCTATAAAAATATATATAATTATGTATGACACAAAAAATATATATAAGTACCGTGATAGGGGGTTGACTGTGTTCTTGGGTCTCCATCTCCACCGTATCCCCCTCTACCAGTTCTGACAGACCTTAGTTGGTACCTCCTTTTTTATGCCTATGGTTGTTTCATTGGTTTCCATTTGAAATTGTGGTGTAGTGGTGTCATGGGATCCAAACACCATCCATTCGGTATAATCTATCCAGGTACTCTTCTATATATTCTATAGGTACCACTATAGTGGTATCTATAGTGTGCCAATTGTCAATATATATCAGTACCAGGTTTTCAAAACTCCAACAAAAGTGAATTGGAAAACTTTTAGAGTAGAGTACGACACCATTTTAGTACTACTAGTCCTATGCTTTGATGACCCCTATTCAGTACTCTACTCTAATAGTCCTCCATTTCTACTCAACTCCCACCACCTACCTTGTTCATGCCCCGGGAATACCCACCTCTACTCACCCAAGGCCCAAGGACACCATTGTCGTAGTGCAGTGGCTGACCTGTCATTCCATTGACAACGCATACCAACTCGCGCATCCCCCCATGGTCTCCCTAGTCTATTAATCCATCTTAGTGTATCGCCCATTTGGTCCCCCTTTCTTCCCCCTTCCCATAGGTCAATGGTGACCATTCCCATTTCATAGTATACCTGGATGTCCCAAGCAAATCAACTAGGGTCCCCCACCCTCGACTCATCGAACACCCCCATCTCCATTCCAATATGCACCTACGCACTGTAGGAATTGAAACTACTACCTTCGGGTTTTGGAGACCCACGTTCTACCGATACTGATATGAGACCGCTGGCTCTACTACATATATTACATCTAGTCGACATAGGCTGCCAGTTTTTTTCTCGATGTTCCAGCATCCATAATGCCCAAAAGGATTCAATCGATGGTATACCTATATTATACCTTCTACTACCTATATTATATTTTTTTTCTTGAACTGAACCAATCATGGGGGTCCTTGAAACATGTTTTTCGACAAAACCCCGGGAATTATTGGTATTTAGCATATAAAGTCAACATATACAGTCCACCTTTCACCCCCACACATACCATTTAACTCCATTATGGTCACTCTATTAGAATATTGGTATTTATTTATCCTTGTCAATGTATAATATAGGTATTAGAGGTTGTATTGCGTCCATAAGGACATTGGGGGGGGTACCATGTTCAAGGACTTGGAATTGAGGTTTTTGACA
Source organism: Viscum album (assembly GCA_963277665.1). Taxonomy (NCBI): domain Eukaryota; kingdom Viridiplantae; phylum Streptophyta; class Magnoliopsida; order Santalales; family Viscaceae; genus Viscum; species Viscum album. Next base: position 428,687,104 of record OY728134.1, read on the forward strand.
CTATTAGAAGAGTACTGATCAACCACCAGGCCAACTGAACCCCCCAACACCACATATATGAGTTGGTGTGAGATTCTAGAATTGTGGCCATCCGTTCCAAACCTAGGTGTGCCCAACTTCCCATGGGTGGATTGGCATGGTGGTGGATGAGATGGAATTGGTATCAAGGAGGTGTTCATTTGGGACTGGTGTCATTCCTGATACACCATTGGAATGGCATCTTAGAAACCCAAAGTAACCATAGCTGGAGGATTGTTCAACCTTCTATAACAATAAAACAAACGCCAAGAAAATCGAGCACGAATCAGTCCATTTTGTGAGCGCTGGTGAATCAGGAAGGTTCTAGTCATCTAATCGGCTATGGTATCCCTAGCGCTCTATCAGTCAGTCCCATGGGATCTTTTCAGAGTCAGTTTCAGTTCCAGCAACAGAATAAGGAACCAGAAAAATTTGATACATACACAGCCATTAGAGGAAAGAAGGTGTGGAAATATTTTCTCCATATGCTTACTACCTATATTATACTAATTTTATTCAAATCAAAATACCCGGAGAAAGGTGATCAAGACTATGGGATAAGCACAGGTGTGTACGCATTGATTCAGCTGAAGAAAGAAGGTATCAATTGAAAACAAAGAAAGAAAAGCACTGGAGCTAACTGCATAAAACAAAAAGAAATATTCCATGGTAGTGGACCGATGGGGTTCAAACCTCTTGATTTGAAAAATGGGTGTCAACTGGATGAGATCTGTCAGTCTATCACTCTAAGTGATTCCATTTGCCTAAAACTATGTCCACGATGCCATACTCCAAATTGAGATCACAGTGAAGTGTCTTTTTGATGGATAAGAGACTAAAACTTTCTCGAATGGTGATGAAATGAGGATACACTATTAGGGTAGAGAACTGAGATCATATCATGGTTCAGAAGATGATAGTAGCTCACTTGATAACTTCGGTACTCCACGTCGGCTTGGTGTACCATCTTGGAGTTGTGAAAAAATTTCACAATTTCCCTTCATACTAGATGGAATAGTTTATCAAATCGATAAAGTGAAAAAATCCTATAATAACCAAGAATTTTGTCCATTTAACATTACATCATAAAATTCACTTCTGAGAAAGCTGGGACTGTCAATCTGATCTTTGGAAATCACTGCCTGAACAAGGTCGATCACCATCCATTCTAGAGGTCATTGCCTCCCCTTCTCCCTACCAAATCTATGTATTCATCACAGATCCGATCAAATAACCTCCCAAACTCAAGTGGCGAACTTTATGTGTCTGACCTAGTTGAGGAACGACTATAAGAGATACTACTAGAAGGGAATGGATCACTATGAATAAATCGTAGATCAGGATTACCATAATGTCTCAAAGTTAAAAGGGATTTTGTTCAAAATCTAGCTCTTCTCCCTTATGATTTCTCCCCATTAAGGTTTTATACCCTTATATATTAATATTAAGTAGCACCTATTTGACTCTCCCTAAAAGGGAGGGTCCGGAAGATGAAATTCGAGTTGGGTTTACCAACCTCACTAACTGACTGACTTACGGGATATCAAAGACTAATCCAAGATCAATTCGTTCGACTTGCATGTGTGAACCATATAGCTAGCGTTTCAGATCAAAGCCTTACTATGGATTGGGACCTGAAGTGGTAGAACCTGGAGTACTATTTGGCTTTATTAGGTCTTTCTAATCTTATGATATTTCTAGTTCTGGGGAGAAATCACTCCTAAATGCAACCTTTCTCTCGATACCTTGGTATCAGAAGGGTAAAATATTAGACAACTATTCTAATAATTGGGTTCCCTATGCATGCTACTACTCAAAGGAAAATATTAATAGAGTAATGAAATTAATTTGATGGAATGATTTCGATGTGTTGTGATGAGAGGTGCCTTAACCAAACATATTCACATCATGTCCTTTTGAGTTGTAAGAAATGTTCATTACCCTAAGGTGTAAGATCTTTTAGAACCTTCACTTTGTGAAAGTGATTTAACTTCGATAATGGTAGGGCTTCAAAGCTTGTAGTTTAGGGGAGAGGGAGAGTACATAATTATTAGCCTAGATTAAATGATATAATGACAGGTACACTTCAATATAGTCCATCAATATATATAAGTACCAGGATTTTCCTAGAACCAGCAGATCTATTGAGATGCCAATAACACCTACTGAGATGAGAGTTGTTGGTCTAGAAGGATCCTTGCTTGGTCTAGAATGAATTTTTTACCCGTAATCTCAATAACCCAATTGTAAGATCAGAGCCCTACAAACTACTCACTATTATAGTAGAGTGGGGTAATATTCCTATAGAGTTCAATGCTGAGTGGTGGGCGGAGTTGACGAACCTTTTTTTCTTCTTCGGCCTTGGTATCTCCGCACAAAGGGAAGTCATCCATTAGGGATAAGAATTTAGGGGAAGCTGGCTATTTCGGTAAGTGATTAGTCTGTTATGGACCCCCATTACCCCACTTTTTTGTTCTTGACCCTTTCTTACTGTGTGACCTTAATCTATTTTCTTTTTTCCTTCCCAAATTTCCCTACCAAATCCCCTTTTCAAATCTTTTCCCCGCTAGCCCGAGAATATCCCCATTTTCTTGACCCCAGATTCTTATTCTTCCCAAAGAAACCCTATCAAACCTACTGGTAAAGGGAAATGGAACTAACACTCTATAATGAAATTCACTTTACATACATAATACCTAATACAACATAGGGATCGATCATCACTAGAGACAGACATGTGGTTAGAAGAGCATTTCACCCTTAGGCATTCATTCGGAGTAAGATCCACATAGTACCCTCACCTTAAGGTGAGATCCTAATGTAAAAGTGTGAGTCTTGTAAGTAAAATATAATATAGTATGGATAAAAGAGTTGTTGAGGGAAGAATAATGTATGAAGAAGAATTTGGAGGGGATCATCAAAAAAGAAAGACTCTAATGGGTGAAGCTGCCCAAGTTGATGTTAATGAAGCATGGGATATATGAAGTATCATATGGTAGCATTTGTCTTTTGACTGTCCAACTAGAGTGAACCTATAGAGAGTGGTCAAGTAATCTTCTCCATTAGGTTATAGTAGTCTACTACCTATATTATACCGAGGATGACGAGCCAGGAAGTTAGAGATGCAGCAAGGATTCATATAGGTGTGATCTAGGATTGCTGTTCAAATCCATGAGCAATGCCACTATTTAAATAAATTACCACCCCTACCTCAAAAATTATAATTTAATGGATCATCCATAAAAGCCGCCTAAGATAGCAAGGTCACCCTTTTTGTGGAATTGGGGTATGTTTATTCAAAGTCAGCTAGGTAAATCTATCCTGTATATCTACTACCTATATTGTACCTACTATGAGTAGGAGTATTCAGCACTCTACCTATATAGTCTAGGTAGTGACTAGTGCAGGTTTTGCAGACTATGTGTCTAGTGTATCTGTCAGTATAAGGGTTTGGAGGTCATGCATGTGATTGATTGGTACTAATATATATTGACCCAGCAGTTCCAATGTCAGTTCAGCGGTTAGATGCTTCTACCGTTACACAGTAGAAGTATTTCTCCAATATGTACCTTCCATCTGGAAGTACCTATTTATCAGTGATATCTTTGAAACCAACATAGTCCAGTGTACCGAATAGTGTTAGGATCCAATATTTCAAAAATTCATTCTCCCAGGAGTAAGAAGAAGTTGGAGGACTTTCATCTTCTGGGTATACAAGATGAGACCTAGATGGTACATTATAGGATATTCAAAAAAAATGTATGTAGGAAAAACTGACTGAATATATAGATATAGTACATGCACGCGGTAGTTATTCAAACAAAAGACGCTAAGGAACCTCCATCGAGCCACGTGATCCCCTAAAACTCACACAAAGACTAGGTTCGACTTCTAAAAAGAAGGGGGGGGGGAGGACAAGGGCGCTCCATGCTAACCGTAGACTTGGAATTTTCTTTCAATGGCCAGTAATCTTCTCTATTAGATGTAGTGGTTTCCCAGTTATCTTCAATTACTTAGTGAGAGCTTAACGAATTGATGTAAGGATGGGATACCATGTAGGAGGCTTGATCATACACCTTAAATCACTAGAGTGAGCATGGACATGACTTTGAAACGTCGGTGACTACCCTATAGGTAGAGAGGATTTATCCTAGAGTGTGTGTCTCATTCAAATTTTGACCTCATGAAACATACTTTATCTTAGAGTACTGAAATTCGTCTCCTTCCTGTCGTTCTTAAAGTCAAGTGACTGACCTTTTCCTCTTATCATTAGACCTACTTCCTCCGCCTCCAATCTTTTTATATTTCATTAAATATTTCTTTTATGAAATATAAGTTTTTACATTTTCACAATATTATAATATGCACACCTACCTTACAAATAACATCAAAAAAGGCAATCCTCTCTTATCAATTGTCACATCAGCTGCAAGACCCGACTCATGTGGATAATGAACCTGTGTGATTGGGGCATTCTACAATTTATGGTCTAATTTATTCTTATCCTTTATGACTGAGATTTCATGACTCCCTAACCAAATATGGATTCCCAGCTAATTACTCTACTATAATAGTGATACAAGTATTCTTATAATATAAGGCTTCTGATTCTTATTGTATGACTATGCTGAGTTAAGAGAAAGCACCTTCTCAATGTCTGTAATATCTACTGCTTTTTTGACTATTGAATCTATTGCTGGATGATTTACTATGGATTGACCAGGTGTAAATGCCTTTACTCTAGGAAATTGCTTTCAAGATGTAGAGTTGTTTACAAGATGTGATAAGTGTGGATTCTTCGAGATGTCTAGTCATAGTCTGTTGTGTCACTTCAAAGATGATTGTCGGGGAAGACTTCAATAATTGTATTTCCTCAGGTCATGTTCCAGTTATTTATCCTTATCAATGTATAATATAGGTAGTAGGGTCATTATGGTAATTTTTTCATGGTACTTATATATATTTCATGTTCCAACCATGACAGTTCGGCATGAGAGGTCTGCGTACTGATATATATTGAATGCACTGATTTCCTTGTTTTTCACAATCTCTTTCAAATGTTCGTTCATTCACGTCTTAGACATGGTGGGTTCACCCCATTGTGTGTCAATTGGTCCTTATTTTATTAATATAAATAAATAAGAATTGGGTGTCACATTATCTTTTTACAAGGTTCAAATAAATAAGAAAATATACTATCTATATTATACTGATGAATGGCATGCTTCTGGTCTGTCTTAATTGGCCTAGCTGAATCAGTCAACCTGTAGGAAACAAACTAGTCATTAGTAATCTACTCTAATACCACTATTAATATACTACTGACTTACTGAATAACTCACCTTCAATTCCGGTATCGTTTTCATACATTTCTTATCCTAGATAAGGGGTTTATGGCGGAAAAGGCATATAGAATGGTAACGGGTGAATAGAATCAATGTATCCTCAGAAACTAATACTGATATATATATTTCTAGTGGTTCGAATCCACTTATAAAAGCAAGTTAAGGTGGGGACCTACCAATATTATATAGTCTCATCTCGAGATGAGAAGGGGCACATGAATCCTCTAATGTTTGGACATAACTCACCTAAATTGTTTTCATTCATGGATTTCTTTTCAGGATACAATCCGCTATACTAGTACTGACATTTATTGAAGGATAGAAAAAATTTATCCAGTTGAAACATATGCCCTTCCATCAACAGAATTTGCTCCAATTGGCCTATGTAGACCTCCTCCCTTACTTCCAAACCTTGAATGTTCCAATTCCAATGAGGACCTGGGTATAGGTCAAGCGATTAAAGAAAGAAAGAGTCAGATTGGATTCGGTACTTCAACCTTATGGAAAATATTTATGTTGCTAAATCACACACAAGTCAGAACAACACTTAGAGATCAGGCAGCACCGAGAATGGATAGAAAAGTTCGGGAGTAAGGTTTCTCGGTATGGAAGAGAATCTGATCCTGCACAAACCTAGTATATTCTTATAGTTGATGTAGATTCAAAACCAATGATGATACTTGAAGAAGTGTAGTTTCCTTGGTCAGGAAAGGGTATAACTTCTCCAAAATTTGTGTGTAATGTAAATAATGCTATTTAATTCCACCTATGAAACCTCATTTATGATAGTTACTCTTATATATAGTTCTTTTTTTCCTTGTATCTCGTAGAATTTGTGTTGATTAATTAGAGTCAGGAGCGCCTGAAGGACCGATAAGTTAATCAGGTAGGAGCTACGGGACTATTAGAAGAGTACTGAAGCCCTGTGGAAATAAAAAGTCAAAAGGGGCACCTGTATTATCATAAGTGAAAATATTTCATAGATTTTAACTATTAGAATATAATAGGACTCATTTCTACTGATTTGAGACCTAGAATGAGGACTCAAAGAGGGTTGAAAAGTCCATTTTCAACTATATAGGGTCAAGTACTGTAGATCTGACCCTTTCTAACCCTTAAATATAAAGTTGTAAGGACCCTAAGAGGGATATTCTTTATTTTTTATAAAATTAGGTCTTAAATTCTTGAATTGTAGGGAATCCCCTCTTTTCATGACATAAACGAAAGGATAAGATCAGGTGCATAGGATCCTAGTATCATCTCTATAACTATATATAAGAGTACTGTAGAAGAGTACTAACATCATTTGTGAATCCTACCGATGTTGATACTGAACCAAACAATATATATAAGTACCAGTCCCACTTGACCTTATTTATCTTATTTTTTCTTAAAAGTGAATTTCAGATCCGTGCTAGGCCGACAAGTATGAGATGGATTCTATCAAATGCGAACAGTTACTCTAGAATATAATGTCGAGTGGTGGTGAACAGACAAAGCTATCTGGGTCCCATCAATGATATTTGATTTCCCCGACTCTAACTTCACCATAGAAGGGATGGTTCTAAACCATTATAAATTCATTAGCACCTTTAGGGTGAACTATATAGGTTCATGTACCGTATATGTGACCCTTTATAACCCTTAAATATAAATTAGCTGAGAAAATATGCTAGTTCATGGATTTTAGTCTTATGTGACACACTATCGGACTTTACCGGCTTGAAACTTTCATTTCTCTTACTCGAATAGTCAGTATAATATAGATAGATCTGACTCTTCATTATAGAAGGTTATTTCTTTTCAATATGGGGGAATCTGATTCCAATAAATATCAGTACCAGACCATCATCTCTCTCAACTGTAAGAAGATCAACTGCATTGCCAATCTCCAACACTGATTTTAGCAATAGTTTTATCCTCCTGTAGTTCGAAATCAGCAAGAGATAAGAGGGAAGTGCATAACAGCAAGGAAGTGGAATCATTCCCTTTTGATACATGAAATATATATCTATACCAGCTTTCAGGTAAACTCCTTTTTAATAGAAATTCAAATCTCAGTTTGAAACCCCAATACTTTCTAATTCAGCAGAGGCATCTTCCTGGATTAGAAAATATCTGCTCCTCAGACACCTAGTCGAGATCTTCTCTTTCTCATATCCTGATATATGGGCTAACCGTAATCAGTTCATTTTCAAGAGAAGGACAATATAGAATAGTACATGTCTTCTCCTTTCCTCTGTTCTTCTTAGTACCCTTTAATGAATGGGAAGAGGAACCGGGAATACCTACCTACCCAATCGGTCGAGAAGTTTTAAATTGTGATCCCTAACCTAAAGGTCAATTTGACCCAATCTAACGACGTATTTTCTGCTCAAACTAAGAGCAGTTTGGAACCTCCTTATTCATATGGGTCGAGTGAGCTCTTGCTTCCCCGCTTCAAGTAGTCGACACACCCTTTCTGACTGGATATAGGATTCCATTTACAAAGATATTGAGTGGTGATTTTATTCTTCAACTCTAGTTAGGCATAGTCCGAATTAGCTCGTCAGTGGTAGTAGCTGGTTCATTGGCTTAAGATAGTCAATCTATCCAATGAGCCTACCCTACACCTCTTATAATAGATTCAGCTCCAGCATCACTTTCCTTCTTTCTCAATCCTAACCCTATTTCAGTCAGATCTTCTAGAAACTGACCCTTTCTAACTAAAGGTGCTACTTAATATTAATATATATGGGTTTAAAACCTAAGATACATGAATTATCTTAATAATATATCTAAGTTATATGGAAGGAGGACCTCTCCATTTAGTACCCTTAGATATCAGTAAAAGATACCAATATATAAGGGTTTATAACCTTTTGTTGCCGATCAAGAAAGAGTAATTCAGAAACTAGCTATAGTGAGTTGAGTCCCTTTATGATCCCTTACTCGTAGCGTAGTTTTGGAGTGGAGGGAGACCTCTTATCAATCAATCTGATGATATTTTCAGCATCAGAAAAGGTGTTTTTTGGTTTTGTTTCAGTAGTGATGGTTACTTCGGTGCCCCATTATAAAAAAGGCGTTGAATTTACTAGAGAAGCCGATTGAAATTTTGAGAGTCTCGTCTTTCATTATACTCAAATTTAATCAATAATTTAGGTTGCTCTTGCTCCTATTAGGAGAGGAAAGTGGCTCTTATGGAAGTGAAAGTCCCACTCTCGCTCAGGTCCCGAAATCTACTTATGGAAAAAAACTCAACATCCCGATTGGACAATCGAAGGCGTGCGCTCCTCTCATCCTTAACCCCATATCCATCAATCAATCGGAAGAGGAAGGGGACTGGGATAAACACAAAAATCATGTTGTCTTGGTTGAATTATGGGTATGAAGCCATCAGTCTTGCTAAAAAAAGATTGGTTCTTATATATATTGACCGAAACCAACCTTATCATGACCTCCCATCTCTCTTGATAGGATGAAACAATGATGACTGTATTTACTAAAACCCAGTTACAGGAATACGATGAAATACAGAAAACGTTTCCACCTTTCACAATATATATAAGTATCAGGCACTGACTTATTTGCCTACGTAATTCTTGAAGGAGACTGGATTAACCTTGAACCAGGCCTACCCACCTCTACTCGCCACTTTGGGAATTTTTTTGAGTTAGTAATCTACTCTAATAGTCTCGAAAAGTAAGAAATATATACTAGCAACAAGTCCTTTCCTAATACTATATAGAGTAAACATTATTACTTTATTCTATATAGTCTACTCTAATAGCGTTGTTTGTGATTACGCTAAGTATACCTCCAAAGAGAGAAAAACCAGGCGGTTAATTAATATAAAAAGATAGCCCGAGAGCAGGAAAAGCAGTATCGAGCCTAGGGGGAGGCACTAATTCCTCTATAGATAGATAGTAGCTGACCACCAATTACTTAATAAAGGAAGGGGATAGGCGGGTCACCAGCGAAAGAGAGCATTCCTCGTACGAGCAACGAAATCCATTAACGGATGTCCAGTACTTTTTTCTATACATTCCTTACTACCTGTTATTTTTTAATAAAATTCGTACCCTTTTAGGGTAAGTTACTCAAATTGTTGGAATTGATTGAGTTTAGAACTATATGAATGAGAAAATAGCAGAGGGTCCTATTCCCATACTTGGATGATCAGATAACTATCAGAGTGCTTGCCCAAAAAGAGATATTGGCCACAACCCCACATTGGTACACTACGTAAGAAACCCACTCTACTCTATACTGTTATATTAGAGTACTGACATGACAACCTACCTTTCTATAATGATCCCAATCCCAAGAAAAAAACTAGCAATATTGGCTTGGTCTATCCCTTCGTGGAGAACTTCCTGCCCTAGAGAACAGGTATCAACATCCACCCTTTCAAGGGCGATGAGACAAATGAGATACTTCAAAGCCCGATGCAAATCAAATTCTTAGTCATTCACTCCAAAAAACCATCCCTATTTAATTGGTATTTGTATTAGAAGGAAGTAGCTAAGATTCATATGTCGCTGATAAGATTGGTCCAGATGAATCAAAGAAATATAAATCCTCTAGTCGAAAAGAAATAATCACTCACCTCATGATCCCTTATTAGTAAAGGGTGTGGGGGGAAGACTCAGGGGAGTTACCTGTTTCTTTGTATTAGTTATCTGGAGTAGTGAGCTAGTCTACCGAAAGCCATTACTTGTCCGGCTGCGATTCTCCTCCCAAATACCAGATCTGGAAGAGGGAAGACTCATTGCCACCTTGTTAGTCGATGTCATAAGGAGATTCTGTTATTCCACCTATGCCTTCTTTATTACGACACCCTCGGTACTCTTCTAATAGTGTTGGCCTTGACTATAGGGATTCAGAAGGTTCTAGACTCTAAAAAACCGAATCTTTCATGATCCATGAGAAAAGGAGAAACTCTTGTTACTGATTACGATTCCTTAAAACGGATTTTGTACCCAAAGCATTGGTATAATAAAGATATTAGACTACCTATATTATACCGAGTGTACAAGGCTATTAGCTTAGAAAGGTTTCTATCGATCTGCAGTCTTTCAGTACTCTACTCTAATAGTTGCGTAGAGAGTGGCAATGCTACTGCTTCAAATATTTCGAAGACCCTTGAAGTTATCTCTTCGACTGCCCTTGGCTATTCTCCCTCTATCTATGTTGGGAAAAGGGCTAATAGAGTATCTACTACCTATATGATACGTAGTATCTTTATGTTTGTGCCAACTGGCCCTGACCGAATGTTCTGACTCCCAGTAATCGAATAGTAGTTGGGCCTTATATTATCAGAATATTAGGCGAAACATTTTGTCCATTAGACTACATTCTTCCGATATGAAGAAGCCTAAGTTCCATTGGGTTCACTCATTTCTTCATCCCTTCAAGGTGCACATCCACCATACCTGGCTATTAGAGTAGAGTACTGAGATTGAAACTTAATCATGGAAACAATTAGAGTAGAAAACTGACAATATATATCAGTACCAGAGTTCAGTTGGTATTATCTCTATAACTATATATATGAGTATCTTAGAAGAGTATTGTACTCCCTCCGTGTGAACTCCTGCCTTTCTCTATAGTTGTCTCATCTTCGTTTTCTCTAATGAATGCGGTTGTCTATTCAAAGCTGAATCAGGGTAACCGCTTTTGCACAATCAAGTCTGGTCATAGGTACTTTTCTAATAGTCTCTTTTAAGTTTGCCTTTTCTAGAAACTTCAACCAATATTGTATAAAATATGGTTGAATATACACTATTAGAGTCGACTATATAGAATAATGTATCGAACTTTACTCTATATAGTTTGAGTGTAGTGAAAAATCCCTTCATTTTTGGATCTCAACTGACTAAATCAATCAATAGAAAAAGATTTTTTCTTTTCGATTGAGCACCCCTGAGCCTTTGATGAAGATGAACAGATATACTGGACTATTAGAATAGAGTACTGTCAAACTCCGTATTCTTAATCATGGCAAACTATCTCAAGAAGGAAAAGTGAAAAGTTGAATTGATCTACTCAGGTACTATTCTTCACGAACTATTCCCAAAGAAAATGTTACCCTTCATCCAGGTATCACTACTACTTCCCTAATAGACTTTGAAACATTTCTTTCCATTTCTACTAGATACCATGACTTTCCTTCAAACAGACTTCACCTTCAACAGTTCGAAACACTTATATATTCAGTAGTGCCTTTAGGGTCAACTATATAGGGTCAAGTACCATAGATCTGACCCTTTCTAACCATTAGATATAAATTAGCTGAGATATTCACTAAGGTCTTGTCTGTGGAAAACAAGGTCAGTGAAGATCAAATTTCCCGGTTTTGAGTTGTGTCTTGTCCTTGAGTTCTCTCTATACCTCTCAGATCCTTCTTTCCTTTTCTTGGGACTTAGTATTTTTCCACATACATGGCTCATTCCTCATTTCAAGCATGATGGATTCTGATGAACCAATGATAGAGATCCTTAGTTTCCCTAACAGCTGCACCTGAAGACTGAATACCCAGACATCCCTGATCTTCTATTGGATGTTATACCGGGAATTCAGTCTTCTTGTTCAGAATTCATGGAAACTAGTACTTATATATATTGTTCTCCCGAATAGCCACTTATCGATACTCAACTGCTAGGTTTTTTGGTTCCTGCCAGAGCACAAAATAGAGGTGGCTAAATATTTTATATCAAACCAAGGAAATGAACTGATGTATATAGTCATATTTTCCTCTCACATAGTCATTTGATTTTTTTTATTCATGGATGACTAAATTCCTTTAAATAAGGAAAACTCTTTCCCTGTATGCTTCTTGGCCACAACCACAACTATGGCTAGTAGTATTCATAGGGATATCTCCTTTGATCAAATTCTTTTCCGCTCAAGATTCTGATCCATATCCTATCCATCCTTCATGGGAAAGCTATGGAACACCTAGCTAGCACTTTATGCTAATAAAATTCGAAGTGAAAGTTCACACTTTTAAAAGTGTACTGAGAGTTGAATAGACGATGACTGGACACAATGTAACTCTTCTTCTCTAAGGGTTCACTGACTCAATTCAATTTCTTTAAGGGAGAGTGATACTCTGATAGATGAAGGGAGGTACTTTTTATCTCTAACTCGAATTTCCGAGCGTCTATTTCTAGTAGTTGGAGTTTCCTTGATTTCATAAAGGTATAGGGTAGATTAGGTTAGTGTTCAGTAAATATATATCCATACCAGATTACAAGATCTAAAAGAATGCTACTAACTATATTATATCGAACAAGTGAGATGCCCAAAAGGTTCTAAACCCTTATATATATTATGTAGCACCTTTAGGGTAAGGTTCTAAAAGATCTGACCCTTTTTAACCCTTAGATATAAAGTACATGAGTACGAAAAGTAAATAAAATCATAAGATAAGAAAAGATTACAGAAGTTTGGGAAGTAGTACTCTCCGTTCACTAGGTTCTACCACAGCATGGCCCAATCATTGGTTTCCATTCTTCCATTACTCAAATTCTCATATTCTACATTGTTGTATTATTCCGAAACCATTATTTTTTCAGTATGACACTACACATGTAAGGAGAAAAAGAACCAAGACGTACTTGAGGACCGAAGAACTGAGATGATGTCATGTTCTAAACCCTTGTATATTATGTAGAGCCAATAGAAAGGGTCAGGAGAGAGGCTGATTTTTAGTGGGATCCATTGCTTTAAATAAATATCACTCCTCACTGATTGGGATATGGAACTAATGGCAGGGATTGGTTCCTCTATTTTCACTCATGGGGCCTTCAGATCCCACTTGTGCCTTATTAGATGAATATGAAGATCTATATTTGTCCAATTGATCTAATGCATCTGCTTAGAAGGAATTCATTTCTTCCGATTCTGATCCAATGCCTAAACATCTGGAGAAACTAGTCATTATGCCTCAATCCCATCAAATTTATTCACCTTACGGACCCTACTAAGCTAAAAAGGGAATAACCTCACTCTACTCTCTCTACTCCATATCCAAGTCCATCATTCGAATACCCATCTCATGCTCCCTGGGTGACTATATAGACAAGGTACCTGAATCTACTCTAATAGTCATGGAGGCACTCTCAATATATATAAGTACCAGTGTTCCAAACTGATGAAATGCAATATCTAGAATGGGAGAAAATGACCTTCCTCGAAGGAGTTGCTATTGGTCCAGGTGTTCCAGTTAGATTCCATGGAGGGAGGAGAGAAATACATTGGATCGAGAGTACGGTCATCTCCAACTCTGAATTCATCTAGTTATTTTGAGCTTGGTTCAGAATCAATGTTATTATCATATATGTAGTAGCCTTATGATCCTGGTGAGTTGGTTTAGTGCTAGAGGGGTTGAAATATTTGAATGGGCTCAGTAGAAGCCTATCGGGTTGAGTCAGCATTGGCTGAAGGCACAAGATCCGAAGGAGAGCTAGTACTCTACTCTACGGTACTCATATATATAGTTATAGACAGAATACCTAACCTGAGATTGTTGGTTCTTAGCCAGTAGGTTCATAATAAAAATATTGAAATGGAGATGAAGGGAGGACAGGTACTCTGTCTATATAGTCATTAGTCGGGTAGTTGTTGCTGGAGAAAGGAGGTGACCTAGGACTAGAAGTGAAGTAATAGGTCAGGTATTTATGGGCATTTTGAGTACAGGTTGAAGGAAAGCTGATGGTTCTGTACCTACATTTGTGGGGTCAGGCTTCCTATTAGATACGTCATAACAAGTGGGTCTACCTGTTTCAAAGGATATATTTGGATAGGTACTCAGTCTATATAGTCATTGGGAGTGGTGATGCCAGAAGATATGGACTTGGAAAAGTGGGATCACCAACAGACGAAAGCTTATCTATTTGAGTCGATCCCATATAATGGATTAGTTGAGAGCTCAGATGGTGCCGACACTATTGGGTCAATTGTTTCCACACGAGTTGGCTTGTTGCTTTCAGAAGGTCGATTGGTTTGGTGTCCCCGAAAGGACTCAAATTTATGCTTTCGAGCCTCGAAGGTATTTTAGTCAGCCGGATATGGACCCTATTATATTCTAATATTTGACGATACTAGTGGTTAGGGATAATGGATTTAGATTTATTGTCTTAGTCTCCTCTCATCCAGGAGATAGAATGAGATTGATAGCTACGCCTGGGAAGGTTCATAGTTATGCTTCTCCATCCCCTGATCTCCACCTAGAATGGGATTAGTTGGTCTCTCTCTACCCGACAATGGATATGGAGAAGAGGTCTCGAAGCATTGGAGGTTGGCTTCCAAATTTTTGGTTCTTTACCTATAGTGGTCCCCAAGTAAGGGTATCCGTATAATCTAGATAGACGCTGTCAACTGCTTTTTAGATGCATCTGAACCAAAATAATAGAAAGCCATTGTTTAAGGTCGGTAGTTCAACCTAACACCCGTGTGTGACAGACCCTATGATATTGGTTAACAAAATCATAGAATGAACGTGAAGAAATAAAAAAAGATATCAAAGGAATGGACATTCTCAGCTTCCTGAAGTTCTCTAGTAACCAATATCATAGGGGTTATCCCTATCTATGATTCAGTCCACCCTAGGTTGACAGATTGATTGGGTTCAGTCATGCTCAATGATGTGGATTCCTTTTTCCAATCTATTAATTTATCTTGATTGAACAAAAAAAGTTTGAGAGTAAAGGAGTTCGATCTCAGTTCCATGTTCTGTTCAGTACTCTTCATAGTAAAAATAGCGGTTTAGGTGTTTTCATTAAAAAAAAGAATCTTAAAATAATCGTTACAATTGGAATTCAAAACAAGCATTCTTTAGGGGTGGTAATATATTAAGTCAAACACCATTTTGATTTCATTTCAGGTCTGTGAATAGAAGACATGAAAGACAATTTTTTAGTTGATCGAGCAACCTTTGAGTTATTTATCATAAGAGCATTCTTTTGATCAACACTAATGGAATCCTAAAGAATGAAGTTAAATAAATTGGCGAATTACACCAAAAGTATACTTTGGTTGTTGACCCCAATCACCCGTTTTTAGGTGATTTGGAGAGATAGAGAAGGGGAAGCGAAGTTTGCTTCTCAACAATCAACTTGTGTGACAGAATTGAAGAAGTCGCATCTATAAAATCTACCAATCAGGTCCAAGAAATAGAAAGAGGTAGAAAAGGGTCAGTGTAAAATATTGGACAAGGTCCTAAAAAAAAGTAATGAGGACAAACTTCTTGTGATACATTATTTAGAAACTATTTCCACATCTTGCTCTGAAACAGGTGATTTATAATTCCAAAAGCTTTTCATAGCTCAATGAAACAAAAGTGACATCCAATAATCATTAATATGGGAAAAGATATCCAGAAAATCAAGATGATATCAGAGGTCTCCTCCATCAAGAATGCATGTCTACTCTTTATGTTCGTTCTTTACCTATTATATGCCTAGTACTCTATTAATAGTGGTGTTTTTTAGAACCCAAAATTTGAATAAATCATGCATGAAGGATGATAATGCATCTCCCTTATTGACTGAGAAGTGAGGGACACCGTTATCACTTGGGAAAGGAATCCATGACTGGTGGGATTAGATTGGCTCAAAACCCCTTCTTAATATGATATGATTTCTTTGTTTTCATATTATTTTTTGAACTATCTTTCTCTAATTTCTTGTTTTCATATGATGATGAGAAGAACTGTTATCACAATAAAATGATTTAAATATGAATGTCGTGAACTGAAGAAAATCATGGAATTCGCACTGGGTTTGAATTCTTCCATGGGATCGAGTTTAATGGCTAACTGGGAGGGTTGAACTCCAACAAGGTCGTGCTAGAAGTTCGTTTCTTGGCTTCTATCCCACATTCTTTTAGTTTGCATCTTGAATACCTTTTGAGTCTCCGAATTAGTTATAGAATAGGTGAGTCACACTAAATCATGGAAGTCCATGGATTTTCTTGTCTTCCTTTGAGCCGTTTGTGAGTCAATCAAAATAAGAAAAAGAAGCTTTCAGAGAGGAAGTACAAGCAGAAATCAGTAGTCACTATACTACTTTTAATGGGATTTTGTAAGTAAATAGAAAGAGAGTATATCTCTTGGAATTTTATGTCAGACAAAAAATCCTATTTGTTTTTTTATCTTCCAATATATATAAGTATCAGCTCAAATATTTATATTTCTCCCTCATAACAATCAAATCACTTCACTCAAATTCTACTAGATGTACAAATCACTTTATTCAAAAAAAATTATAGGTATTTCTATATTTTTAATTTTACAGTAAAAATTTTGAAAACTGGAAATGCCAGGCCCCTACTGTGAGCTCTAGTGGTACTAATACTAGTGATAATGGTAAAAAAAGATGATGATACTCTTCTCTATGATGAGATCTGACACTCTCTTATAATGAGAATAATGGACTTGGTGGTTGTGGTTCTTTACCTATAGTGGTCCTTTATTCCCTACGAAAGTTCGCAACGGGTGGTACAAGACGTGTCTCAGAATGATGGTCAGAATTGGCAGCAACTCTTTAACTTATATAATAAAATCCTTAGTGAGGGTAGAGAGATTTGTTTCTTCAAAGATGTGATTGAAATAATGAGAGAGATCTAGAGTGGATGGAAGGGGAAGTATCCTACCTTATCGAGAATACTCTCCTCTAATTGTCTTAAGGGATCACCCTTGTTTGTTAACAAAAAACAAGGAAAGTACCTCTAGATATAAATTGTGATAGGAGAGAAAACCCATAGTACAGCTTCTCTAAAAGCTAATCCTTCAGTTAGGTAGCTAAAAATATCGGGGTACTTCTATATACTTGACTTTTAGAAACCTTGTGGTGGAACCCCTTATCTCGACTTAGAGTAAATCGTGAATCAAGGATAAAAAATCCAAGTTCCAATATACCAGATGATACTATCTCTAATAGCAGAAGCTCCAGAACTCCATTTTATCATATATATCAGACCATATAGATAATGAAGAAGAAAGAGATATAACATCTAGATCGTCTGATGTCTATGATTAGGAAGGAAGTCCAGACTTGCGTACTCATCCTATATGTCTATATACCGCATCACCTAATCTTATACTAGCTAATAGAAGAGGAATAACTTGAGTTAGGTTCCTAGATGAAGGATGAAGAATGATTGGGGATCAGATGGCATCAGGGTTTCATTTCACACTAGCCCAAAGGAAACGATAAAGAACTCTTAATCAAAATCACAGGCAACGAAGGAGAAGAATCCCCTCAACCAGGGGAAAGATCTAGTCCTATTCTTCTACATATACTATAGATCTTGATTGGATACACTAGAAGAGTAGAAGAGGAATGCCACTCTTTCTTTCTATATTTATGCATTTATGCCTTTAGGAG
This sequence comes from Viscum album, assembly GCA_963277665.1. Taxonomy (NCBI): domain Eukaryota; kingdom Viridiplantae; phylum Streptophyta; class Magnoliopsida; order Santalales; family Viscaceae; genus Viscum; species Viscum album. The sequence goes on from OY728134.1 coordinate 428,704,838, forward strand.
GTTAGGAAAGAGGAGAGACCCTCTCTCTCGATCCTAGGAGAGAGAGTCCAACACACTTAGGAAGTTGGAAGCACAAGGAAGCGGTTAGTACCACCCAGGAAAGAAAGATCGACAGAACATGCAATAGATCCTCTTTTGGAATAACTGAAAGACTTGTTCAGAGGGGGCGTCCTATGCATAGAAGGGGGTACATCCTCCTAAAGAGACAAAGAAGAAAAGAGAAGAGAGACTATATATAATAGTACCTATGTTACAAGAAATTTATTTTTTAATACTAATCAGACTATACCATTCTCATCCTTTGTTATCTCTCATCCAGTATTCCTTATATCTATGATAGAATAAGATAGTAGCTTTCTTCTTTTGAGAGCTAGATGTGACTATGTTTGGATCTTTAATCAACTACCATAGGAGTTAGCTAATGGAATCTAGTGGATATCGAAGAGCTAAGGATAGAAAGAATCTCTTTGATTCTTAAGACCTCCCATTGACTTCCTTCCCTCCCATTCAGTTCTTGAAGGCATGTAGCTCCTCTAAAACCATTTATCCTGAGTAGATAGTATACAGTTGTATCTCTATTCCTGTCTTGAATCTTGGTTGTTATAGAGTTATAGATTGGACAAGGTGGATGAGAGATGTAATGTCCGTTATAGCATTAATGTCCCTTGATGTAGCTTCCCTTCATTAATGTACTTGGATTTGAATAAGGGAACCTAAGATTCTTATTTATTTATTTTCTAGAGATAGATGGGGCTACAAAAGGATATAAAGTCTCCCTCTTAGGATTAGGAAGGTAACTTCACTTACTTAACGAACTGGTAGTTGCATAAGGACTCTAAGACCAATTGGATGTTTCCATTATCCTATTAGCTAGATGGTTTTGAGTAGCTAGCTTGCCTTTAAGGTTATAACAAAATAGGGGTGAAATTCAGAGAAGATCAAGTAAATTGGATGAGTTACTAGGCACTATCAATAAAGAATTCTATGTAGCATAGTGAGTGCTTCCCCGGTGGGGATCGTGAATCTATTTATTTCCCTACTAGTGCACTAATTGAAGGCCCATAGAGAGAGAATCCGGATAGCTCCACCTTTTTCTAGGTGCAAGGGTAATATTTAATATATTACCTGTAGTGTTGAAAACTTCCTTCCTTTATCTATTATAGTTGTATAAGGACAAGTTATCTTAAGATATCTAGATGTAGCCACTGGACTTTATGGATGTATAAACCTGAGTCATGTTTATCCTAGTCAAATAGTGATTCTAGATGATGAGTGGGCAAGAGCTACAACTGATTATGCTATTATGCATTGCAGCTGCCTCTGTCTGCTCTTAGCTTTCTTCACTAGCTATGTAGAATCTCTTGTATGAAGAGAGTCAGAGTGAAAGTCATTCCTCTCTAGAGACCATTCCTACTACTTTTTATCTTTATTTCCTTTATGCTTATCCTTATGAGTCTTGAGTCTTATTTCATTGAGTATCCTATCTTAAGCATTGGGTTCTTAACTGTAGGTTTAGAGCACGCTAGGCACTAGATTATATCGATCAGTTCTAGCATGGTATAGAATCTCTTCTTCTTCCCTCTAGGACCCTCCTTATGAGAAAATGGATCCCTTCTAGAGGTAATCGCATCCTCTTTCCTCCCTTCTTAGCTCTTCCCCTATATCCCAATATTATCAATTCTGATCTGTCTTTGCTTTTCTAGATTATGACTAGCAACTCGGATAGGATTACGAGCTACTACTAAAGAAGAGAGCAAGAATAAAAAATGGAATCTCTTCTGTTTTGACCTTATATGTTATTATCTGGCCTTATTCATACCTGCAAGGAAGAACTTGGGGGATCCCATTTCATAGAACCACTTTTTCCCCAATCCTAAAGGTTCTAATCCCTTATATATTAAGTAGCACAAAAATAATGGTTCAGGAGTGGTCTATTTGGAATTTCATGAGGTAACACCACCAGCATGAACATCCAAGCATCTGGTATCCTCCTATATTGGTTCTGATATCCTTCTCAACCTGGGTACTCACTGGGAAAGGACATGTTTGTGAATCGTTGACCTCGGTATCGTCCTATATCAGTCCCAATGACAACACAAAGGTATTATAGAATATAAAGTCCACCATGAACCCAACCCCATATTATCAATGCCGCCGTAAAACCTTGGAAACCACCACAATATCAAGGGTGTCTATTGGAAGATAGGCTCCCAACCTCTTTCCCGAGCTCCCATTGATGAGCAGTACTCTATTCTAATGGACTATATAGACAAAGTACATGACTCTACTCTAATAGGTAAAGTGAGCCATATCATGCCCCCAACCGCAAGAACCCCCATGCTACTCTAATTGAATTTATTGACATTTCCTCCCAGGACTCAAACCATGAATGACCAAACCATCCATGCGGCTAGTAGGTCAGTAGTGGTCCTTCGAACACCCCTTCTGTGTAAACAGATTAGTGTTCTGAAAATTCACATGAGCCATTCATGGGTCTTTGTCTTCTTACCCAGTGGTCCTAGTGGATCGAGTATGGTTTGAACTTATTTTTCTTGGAATGGATATCATACGTTACGCTAGGTTATGAGATTCCAACTCCATAGGCTAGCATCTTCCTTTGACCCATGGCTTGATTTTTAAGGGGGGGGGGGGTCATTGCATCTTGAATGAGCGGCACCATCGATACAAATTTTGGACAAGGGGATACCCATTGATAATGAGTACCGTGGATGAGATGGAACAAGCAACTTGGAGAAAAGGTCGTTTCCCACCCCGTATCTCGAGAAGTGTATTGCCCTCGTTGGAAGTAGTGCATCACCCTACGTTGATTGTTGAACCTAGTTTTTTTGAGTCACTCCTCAAACCGCTCAGCACATCGAGCATATCTGTCAGTACTCTACTCATATAGTCATGGTGTCACTATTAGAGTAGAGTCAGGTACTCTTCCTATATTATACCGACTCTATCAGTCTCTATTGCAGAAAACACAACAATCAAACATGAAACCCTCCGGGTAGAATTTGAGTGGAATATGGGCCTATCCCACTGTGCCAGTAGCCCGCCAACCAAGTCGTATGTGATTACCATTTATTTTCCAACCCCATCTGGAGAGCAGAAACACCTGAATTCCCACAATCCCCTAGGACATTCGTAACATTTCCAACCCATATATCTATTGGACCTCCCATTCCCCTGACCAACCACTCAGAGCCAATGGGGGGATCATATGACACTACCGATATAGTTGATATAATATAAGTAGGATGACCAGACTATTAGAGTAGAGTACTGCAATTGGAAATGATGATGCATCAGTTGATATCCTTTCTCGACCTAGCCAAGTGTCAAGTGTATCATAGGTGGTCCCCGAGGCGACTTTTGAAGTGGTGCGGTTGTGTCCATTCTTACCATAGGAGGCCAGCTCAACAAAACTAGCCCTGTGTGTGGATATGTCCATACCAATATAGGAGGATACCGAATGCGCTGGATTTCCACCGTCGAGTCAGAAATCACAAGTACTCTTCTAATAGTGACAACTCTACCCCCAAACACCCATTTGGAGTATACTGGGGAACAGGGGAAGATTATTTCAAAGGCAATGTAGCAGAACTAGCTCGTTTGCTTGTTTTTACCTGCCCCACATTCACGGTTGGTGGTGCTCGAGGCCAATATAGGATGATACCAAGGAAAAGTTCAAAAATGCGGAAGCACTGGATGAACCAATGCCATATCAACTACCCAACATCGCCCTGGGGATAAATTACATGAACTCCACCACATCCAACAACTAAACATTGCCACATATCAACCCCTCAAGTGCGTGAAACAACCATGTGACTGTACGATGAGCCTTTACATTTCACTTGTGTTTTCCATGAACCCTTTCATATTGGTAGTTGTATGGTTATTGAGTTGAAAAGACTGGCCTTTCAACCTAGGGAATTCCATCGATGCTCTATAGAGGTTTTCCAATCACAGATGACTTGATGCTAGTAGTTGGCCTTTCGGCGTGAGCCAATACCAACCAATGTGCATGGAAACCTGACCTGGATATGGGGGATTGAGAACACCCTGAAGGGGGAGCACTTGAGTTGGGTGGGCGAAGGAAGATGAAGAAAGGTTGAAGTCAGTTCCTGACCCTTTAGAAAGGTGTTACTTATATATCTAGGGTTTAGAACCTTTCTAGTATTTTCCATTTGTGCTAGCCTTCCCCTATGATTTCATGAAGAAACTGACACCAATCTGCTACTTATTTTATGCTAGCTCTCTTAGCTGCTTCCTACGTCTACGAGGATTTTTTGACTGCTGCTCTCTTCGTCGACTGACAGCCAACCAGTACTTACAACTAGTATGTACCACTCTAACAACCTCTTCGAACCAATGGTACCGCTTACTTCATCTCTAAAACCTTCTCTTACCGTTAAACAATGACTGTCTCTCCTCACTGAAGAAGTGAAATAGCTGAATCGCTGTCACCATCACCACTACTGCTTCTACTGGTTGCTTTGGTTGAGATCCAAATTATGAGAGTAGTGATCGAGAGCTTGATTCTGACGTTCATGAGAATGACCCTAAGAACGGAATGATTGAGCCATCTGAAAACCATATGCGCCAAAAGCTCAGTATTTTATTAATACTGTCATTTGACCTATCAGTAAATCCAGTGTTACATCATGATCCTTTAGTAGATCCATACCTATTTTCAACACCAATAAGAGCATAAGTCGCTAATAAGTCAAAATCACACACCAGTCGCATACCCTACCATTAGTACAATTTTCATTACCTCAGTATAATATAGGTAGTAGATTTAATCCAGTTGAAGATGGTTCTTTATCTCTATCAGTCCAGTTGACCATGTTACAGTTCCATAAGCATAACCAGTAGAGACCATAGATTATTATCTATATCCAGTAGATTTGAGGTTGACAATATGTGTACCAAAAGTAGAATATCATAGTAAAGATCTCATAAACTCGGGCACAGGGAGACCAATAAGAAGACTTGTAAATCCACACCAGCATTTTTTATACCCATATAGTATGATACCGAGCTATTTATGATGTTATTGAAGCACCAATAGCAATTGTTAAACCGGTAGCTCTCGATCGAGATCCGGAATAGGAACTTATAGTTAGTTCCTAAACCATTATAAAGGGTTAGATATATGTTACTTCACCTATATAGTTTATCCCTATTAGTCAGAAAAAAATGTTGCAGGACTTTCTCCCTTAGTTACATATCAATATACGACTCCATGAGGTGAAGATCCAGTACATCAAGACCTAGCAGGAGAGGCATAGGTGGTATCCATTCATATAATAAAGATAATACCAAAAAGAAGAAAGATAGGGGAAAACATATCGAGACCTATAACCTTTATCTTCCCTTCATACAGTTATAGACTTAGAAGTCAAGGTAGGAGAATCCCTTCCATTTTGATCGATATGGAGATGTAGCTGAGAAGATCTTATTCTTTTACCCATTCCAGCATCAGTCCTTTCAGTAAGTTATTCTGTAAATGTCGCATACTTTGTTCTTACACTCACCCCAACTAGATAGTTGCTTCGATAGGTTCATTTTTTAAAGGGAAGATGTGAGGGAAGGAGAGATGGGAGAATGAACACCCTAGCAGAGTAAATTTGGATTTCACTCCTGAAGAAGCTAGCCCTATAATTACATGCTTTTTTTCTTAGATCGATTCGAGTGATCGATAGAGAAGGTTCAAGTACAATGCCCTCAATCAATCAACTGCCTTTCTTTTCTTATGGTTTCTCATTACCCATCTCTAGGACTGAAGGAGCTTTCTCCTCAACCGATAGTACTCGTCTAGCTTTAAGCTCTTTCTCTCCCCATAAGTGATGAACCCGAATAGCTGATGGGGGGAACAACTCTACCAGAGATAGATTCTACATCAAGATATGAGGAGTAATTCTATACACCCTAAAGGTGCTACTTAATATTAATAAAATATATAAGGGTTTAAAACTCGACTACTTCAACCTATTCGGTATTCGGTGCTACTGAATATATAAGGGTTTAGAACTCAGGTACTTCACACTATTCAGTTACTTGATACTTTCATCACAAAAGGATCTTTCTCAATATCTTTGACAAAAAAACAGAGATACTATTGGAGATACTAATCTGACTTCATGATCACTTCATAAATGTAGCTAATAAGGCCTAAAGCTGAGCGAAGAGTCCAATAACATAAGAATCAAGTGAAGTAGAGCGTCAGTACTCTTGTAATAGTGTCTATCGATTTATACAAATAATATTAACAACAACTTCCATTCCAGGTAGAAATAAAGAGACGAAAGCAATACCTTTCTCTGGCCCTTATAATACCATGAATATTGAACCTAGTCAAGGTAGTCGATGAGAGGAATTGGTGGTTTCCAAAGGATAGAGTCATTGTATATGACGCTCTATCTTTATTGGATGGATGCCTTAGATGTATATAATTTCTTGGAATATGATGCTCTATCTATCTATTAGAATAGTAGAGTACCTTTCTTTGATCACCTATGTCCTTGACTTGAACACTTTGCTGAAATCATGTAGAACCTTAGTGGACTGATTCAACCTTGTAGCATATCTTGCATCTGTCATTCATTATTTCCTTCAAGGCCTATTCTTTTGGATATCCATGTTCCCCTCTTTCCCAGAACATAATTTTCTAGTGATTGATGGGACTTATTTCTGTAATCCCTTGACCCCTTGCTGCTACCAAGTCTTCCCCAACCTCACTTGATGTTCTTGGTGAGTTGTCCTGTCAACCACCTCCCCAACGGTGATGGTCCCCTTCGGAAAGTTCTTTCACAAGTGACCCATTTACTTCTTCCTCCAAATGGTTTTGTCCCCTCAAGTACTCTGTCTTTCTTCTAGTAGGTACTATAGATTTATTCATCCCCATGTTCCACATATGGACAACCATAAATATATATCAGTACCAGATCATGATGCTACGTCTATTTGGCCGAGCCCTTGTCTTCTATGTACGGTTGGTTCTTCATGATCATGAGGTCATGGGATAACTCAGTCATAGGGAGAGGGGTTTAAGATGCTCTCATCAAAGTCTATCTATTTTGTTTTTTGCTTTAGGAGCTCGTAGGTCTCAAGGGTTTTTTTCCAACTCGACCAGAGGAATTGAGATGTCGCTAATGTCTCGAAGAGGGAGGTGAAAAGAAGAAGTTGTGTATATCATATCTGAATACAGGTTGGAGAATCTCATATTTCCCTATTTAAACCTCACCCTATGTCAGTATTTCTCATATAAGATGTAGAAATGAAACTATGTAGATAGAGGTGAAGGTTACAAAATGAACAACCTCATAGCCGAACCTTGTTTTTGTGGAATATATACCCTGACCCTGTATCATGAACACACAAAGGGTACAACATCATGTCAAATAGGGATAATTCTCAAAAAACTCAAATGGATAGAAAAATAAAGGTAAAAGTATATCGATAAATAGGGACCGCCAACCGATCAATAATAGGCCAACTGCTGATTCTGGTAGTTCAAAGTTGGAACTTTAACCTTATGACACCAATCTCACTATTCTTACAGCTTGGCATGGTTCTCGGTATAATATATATTGTATCTATTTGATTGATATTCGAACCTCACTGCCACCTTACTTCTAATATTGGAATATTTTACACTTTTTTTATCTTTATTTTATTGATCCATCCTATACCTACTTCCTATTGCTTCGTGTGGATGCCTGTACCTCTCAGTACTCTTCTAATAGTGAGAAATCAATTTTAAGAAGCTAGTAGAATGAAGGCGAGTCAAGAAGGAATAGGGAGTTTACAAATCAAAACCACACAGAAGATGATTTTGATTTTATAGCAGATTTTTTTTGTGCCAAAGGGAGTTAGAAGGTGCTTTTAATTATAGGTGATATATCCCTATATTGATATATATAGGATCTGTATTTGGGCTTAAGTAGGTTTCACCAAGGGTTTCAACGGTTATTAGGTACGAGAAAAATATTGATTAGGAATCTTCTTGAGCATCGCTCTCTATTAAGAGTATAAAATACTAATCACCAAAAAGATACAAAGTTCTGTAGTTCCTTTGTCCAAGAGGACATGAAGCGATTACTTAAGATTCTATCTCAATTCAAAGTCGTAAGTATTTCTCTTTCCTAAGGTTAAGGTAAGGGACTTGTTGGTCTTGTTTTCGATTCCATTGATTGAGATTCAAAATTTATTTCTTTGAACTAAAATGGGAGTGTATTGAGTGAGAATTTAACAAGATAAAAAATGGATATAATTTCTCTTTCCATTCTTGGAATTTTGTAGAGGTTCCTGACTTCCATATCTGATGATTAGGATGATTCATGAACTGGAACATATCCCTACTACTCACCGATGTTGGTGCCTTTTCTTCTCTTTTTGGAGTAGTGACTCTTGGTGATTTGGGCTTAAGGAAGTCGATTACATTTCCTATAATGTTTAGAGTAGAGCCAGGTACTTTTCCAATATATTTTAGAGTAGAGTACTTAGGTGAAAGACTACACACTACTAATGTCCACATTCAGCCAGTCTTCAAGTGAGTTAGTGAGATGAGGAGTGAAGAGATTTGGGTTAGCCAAGAACCATCCATTTATCTATCAGACGATGTGATCGTCTGCTCATTATTTATTCTTCACCCCGCTTTTAGTCTTCCTACATGCAACTTCTATGCCGTAAGACAAGTCTTCATTCTATGTGGGTTAGAACCTTATGTTAGCAATAAATATTCGGAAGATCAGAAATCAGTACTCTACCCTATAGGTACTCTTATATATAGTTATAGAAGAGTACCTGTTGAATTTAAATCATATCATAATCCATGTACTCTTCTATAACCATATATAAGAGTACCGTAGAATAAGAATAGGACAGTAAGAAAAAATGAACTGAAACCTTTCATTTAAGAGAAGGGAATAGGCCTTATCTAGTGGGATCTCTCGGGTATTCCAACCATGTAATAAAGACCCGATAGTTATTCGGCATCTTCAAGAGAGTGAGTGGCCTTCAGAAGATGAGATAGTTTAGAATCCTATTGTTACAGTACCTATTGTTGTTGGAATATCCATTTCATTCTTTACCAGTCTTATTCTTTGGATAACTGTTTAAGTAAATGTTTTCTATTAGCTGTGAGAGTTGTCAATGTTGGCATAGAGGCTCTTACTGTGATCGTAGAATCACCAATTGGATTAGCTACACATTCATCTCTAGAGAAGCTTGTTCTCGAATACCATCTTGCTGCAAGAAAAGAAGGGGTTTCCATTGAATTGTCTGTGAATGAATCTGCTGCATGAAGGGCCCCATCAAAGGAAACTACCAATATATATCAGTACCGGCATCTACATCGATTCCTCCGGAAATCTACCCAGCTTATCCCTTCCTCACTAGCTCAGTACTCTACTCTAATAGTGACATATTTCTGCATAGTGTTCAAAAGGACCTCCAACTGACTCATATGGAACTCGTAGGGACCCCATTCGATCGTATCGCCTATTACTTCTTATCCGAAGAAGGAGACAACTACTATATTCTAATAGTTTACCTCCAAGACTGGTATACATCTATGAATAGTAGTCCTATGAGGCATGATTCGTTACACTACTTAGCTAGGCTCGTTTGGTAGGGGGAACAGGAGTGAGATTGGAGTGAACCAAAAAGGGAATGTTGATTAGAGTAGAGTCAGGTACTATATCTATATAGTAAAGTTAGAAGATTCATTTATGGGATTGAAACCTCACTTTTCTGGATAGAAAAATGAACCAATCTCACATTAATTAGTTAATTCTTAACACTACAACTAAGGTGTTCAACCATACACTTAAAAAAGGAGGAGAATATTCTCAACATATATTTTTTGATAACAGACTGCAAGATTTCTAGATTCCAGTTTTCAAACTTTCCTAAGCTCTTCATATATTTATGTCTATCCTACTACTCTATCTCTAGATTTCTTATTTTCTTTCTCTAGAGATCTCATGTTTCAAAATTAGAACTTCATTCCCCTCAAATCGACATGGGATTGGCCTATCATTCAAATGAAATTTTATAGCATGCCAGTAGGACTTACAAAAGCACTATAACAACTCCCTTGAACTTGAATTTGGTATAATCTAGATAATAGGATACTTATCCAAAAAAAATACGCATCGACTAAATACAGTTCTTTATCCTTATCTGTCTATTTAATATTTAGACGATGAATCTTATCGTTAGCCTATAGTGGTATCTACCCTTAAGACGGACTTAAGGGATGTAACATAAGTATAAAGAGAACTAAAAATCAATGGACTAGAAGGGTGAGAGACATAAGAGAAAAGAAAACTCCATCTAGAATTTCCACTCCTACAAAGTATGACATTAGAAATTTAAGATCTTAGTTAGGATAGATGGAACTACCTCAAACTGGCTTGATAAATTCTGGGAGATTAGATAGGTGATATTATTTTAATTGAAAATCTAGGTTGTTAAAAATATTATGGGCTATATTTCGACACCTTGGACATAGGAATCTTTACTTAGGGATTTCTTGGCTAAATCATTTAATATATATCAGTTCCAGCCCTGTGAGAACAGCTCTTCTTCAGCCACCCTGGTGTATCATTTTTTAATTTAGGTTCCCACTATATTGATGAGTGGTACATCTTTTATGTACTCATCAACATTGGCCTTATCTGACTATAAAATCTAGCTAATCCCCTAACTGCATTAAATAGAAAACAAGGGCATTCATCACCTTTTATACGAGCCTTGTTCAAACTTCTTCTTGTTTTCCTGGTTTCCAGATGAGTCGTTGGTTTCCATGGGATTTATTATCCGGTTGGTAAATCCACTCATGGAACACTTGAAATATATGTGTGTGATTACATGAGTATGTTTTCCTAATGAATAATACTGAATAGGGAACATATAAAGGATCCTCAAAAAGGAGACTGACATAGGAAACATAGAAAAGTGAGCGTCCATGGATGCTGAATTCCCCTTATTTATTACGGTTTGAAAGTTTCTTTTAGTTGTTTTAATTATTGCTGACTTTGACCCCTATGCTACATTCAATCCATTTTCCCCATCACTAGACATGGATATGGTCCTAGGCATCAGATGCCTTTCAGACCTGTAAGGGAAATATGTCATAGGCAGGCCCCTGATACGTATAACATATCGGTCTCCATTCATCAGAAACTATCAATCACATGTATGGAGTAGGCTATCCACTAGAATCTTATCTCTTTTCGTCCTTTCTGGCGGCACTAATAGAAAGGAAGTACTTCCCAATGAAGCTTGAATCTCTAATCTCTCCCAAAGAATGACGAAATCTAGTAATTTGATAGAGAAAGAAGGTGTAGTTCAGTACTCTTATAATAGTGTTCTTCCCATTCCTTTACCAATCATGAAGAAGCTCAAGATGACGATACCAACAGGATAGAAACTTTTTACCCATTCTGGTTAAACAGGTACTCTTCTATATAGTCTCATGGAAGAAGAAAGGCTCAGGTGAAGGTTTTAATAGTAGTGGGGATCTATCTTTAACAGGAAGAGGACTCAAAGAGGGTTGAAAATGCCCTTTTCAACTATATAGAGTCAAGTACCATAGATCTGAACCTTTCAAACCCTTAGATATAATATAGTCAAGACTCGAAGAGGGATCTTTTTTATAAAATGAGGTATGGTTCTAAACACTTATATATAAGTAGAACCTTTTGGGCATGGATAGGTATGTAAAAACCTCTTATATCAATGGAACCTTTTACTCCCTAGGGATCACTCCATTACCAACTATGGAAATGAAAGTCCTGCTGACTACGTTTAAGAATTTTCTCTCGCACGGAAATTGGAATCTATCTAGATATTATCAGATATAGAAATTTAATGGTCACGATTCTTATAAGTTGTATATCTAATTATATATATATATATATATATATAGAATCTAGAGATTGGTATTCTAGCATATAAAGAATCCTAACTATGAAATGAAAATACTGGAATCTTTCTTAGCAGAACTTCCAGATAGACACTATTAGAAGAGTATTAAAAGAAAAATTGCTAGAAGGGGGTAATGTATGATTTTGATTGAATAGTATCCTATCTAAAAATGCTATGGTTCACTCGTGATAGTATTTTCTCTTCCTATGAATGAATTGAATGCAAAATTAGGGTCTTATATTATGAAAATATCAGTCAATTCACTCTTTTGTTTAAGAGATCTTACTGAATCAACCGAGAGGAGCAATATCTAAATCGCCTAGTTCGAACCTGGTCTTCAAACAACATAGGATAGTGGATTAATCTCCAAATCATACGTTTTGGATAACTATGATCTGAGGTAGATGGTTGGTTTATAGGCATCCAAATAACTGAACGTGCCTTTCATCGGAAAGGGGCTATAGGGGCAGTTCATCCTGTCTTTCTCCCATTTACATTGATCATTTCTAGGTGGCCTGAGGTAATGATATATATTGTATGTATAATATAGGTATTATATTATGACCCATTGAGCTGCACGATACCCCAACTATTCAATCTGATTTTTTCTTTCATTCCATAGCTAAACCACCAATCCAAGTCACACTACTACTACCAGTTTCATTGGAACCACTAGGAAGACATCATGGATTGTGGAGGCATGATGTCACTACGTACACCTACCACCACCCTAATATATAGAGATAGAGTTCGGTATAATATAGTTTAAGTAGTAAAGGTATGTACACCCGGCTCTACTACCTATATTATACAGAGAACTGACGGTGTGGAGTTGCAAGAAGACTCTACTACTTATATTATACTGACTGTGGATTGGATCATCAATTCTTGATGAGGAACGTCAGTGCATCAAGTAGTGGGAATCTCGGTTCCTTGTTCCAGTTCTCAGGAGATTCCAAATGAGCATTAGTAGAATTGATATCCTCTGGTGCAGCAGGAAAACAATCTTGGGCCTCGACTCCAAAACATGTTCATTCCACGCTACATGACTCTTTTTGATAGGATCACGCAGCGTCACCACATGGTTCCCAATGGCAGTTTAAGTATTCCCGGCACCAAATTCAAATCATCCCTATCGATTTTCCAACATCACATAAGAGCATCTAGTCACTCAATGCCACCAATATAGTCTATCATATAGTTCATGTGGGATAGACCCAGGATTGAGACTATTAGAGTATAGCAGGTACTTTTCCTATATAGTTTAGATTAGAGTATTGACTATTAGAGTAAATTACTGAGTCGTATTGCGTAATGAAACCTCTTATAACATCCGACTATATAGAATAAATTACTGATTTAATCAACAATATACGGTTTGATGGATGTCAATGAGTCAAATGATGTTTGAACCCCGATACTACCTGGCTCGATTCATGTCCTTCTTTTCTTTGAGTGTATTCCAATGCTTCAGTATGCACTTAGAGGTCAAAATGTTTTCTGGACCTCTTATCGATAAAATTCGATCATAACAGTGTATATCTGACTCATTTTTCAGGCAATCCCAGTGGTACAGGTAAGGTCCTCAAGTGTAATAGCCCCACCAACCCAACTTGGTTGATAATAAACGGTTTCGCAAATGCTCTCATCATGATACAGATCATTCGAACACCAATTTCAGATAGCCAAACACTCTTCAATTTTTTATTGATGACACCTTCCAAACCCCCATAAAAATTCCAATAGAGAACCTGTTCTTGAGTGGTCCTCATACAGCGCTTTCAGATATCGATTGATGAACCTATACTCTATATAGTTTGGAAATTCCATGATCAATCCCACTATTACTGATATGAACTTTTTCCTTGTTGTTCACCTACAGCTACCCCTTGACTACTGGTTTGTATTACCATGACCCCATATGTTCCCTTTTGAAATAGGACTAAACGTTTGGACAGGTTCCAAATGTACCTCTATATAGAAGAGTACATATTGCCTTGACTCTATAGTTTTGACTGGTGTGTGTCTTGTTTGTGATTTCTTTGATATTGTGCTCCACTACTCAATCGTTACTTAAACCTCATGGTCATGTTTTCACCTTTCATGATCTTGAAACGCTATTAGAGTAGATTTTGGGTACTCTTCCTATATAGTTGGAACAACCGGGCACAAAGACTTGTTTCAGTCACATCGACAATATATATCAGTACTGGCCCCCATACTATTCTCAACTAGCTTCCCACTGCCACCAATTGAAGTACCGACCCTTTCAACTCGGGTTGATGGCACTGTGGACCTTCTAATGCACCACACGACTGCCAATACATATCATGCCATCCACCTCTTACACCAATGCAGAGTCAATGTGATGGAAAAGTGACCTGAAAAAAATCTTTCCCATGTCCTTTCTACATCAAATTGTACCTCAAATTCACATAGTGTTTCAGCAACCACTAGCTTTCTTCTAGACATAAGCGATTCATCATCAACCTTCTACTTGAACAGCTAAATCGTACAATATATATCAGTACTAGGACCTTCCCATGGTGTGCACAGATAGTATGGGGTCTGTTACTGATATATATTAGTGGTGGTGCCTGATCACTGGAGTCATGTACCGTTTATCATGTTTACTGCCAATATATATCTATACTAGTCCCACTTTCCTCCCATACCCAATAGTACATTTGTATACAAGTAGACGACATCAATGTAAACATCAGCCCCAAGAACTAGAGAAGGTACTGGAAGTGGCTTAGTAACTTTTTCAGGTTCCAGTTCATTGCGGTCAATAAATATATGTACAAGTCACTATGAAATTACCATGCTCATGAATCGTGTATTCCCCTGTTGGCACTTCAACCTTATAGTATAGATAGTGCGACTTCCAATGATTACAATGTTCATTGATTTTAGCACTCGGTACATAAGAATTAAGGTCACGTATCACAAATGTGTGTCCTTGTGCACTTCCTACCGACTCATCCTAAACTTGTTGAGAGGGGCTGGTACTTATATATATTTTCACTTTTCTTTCAATGTTTGTGATTCATATTCTAATATTCTTGCAGGACATTTTTTATCATGATAGTAGTAGTGAATTTTTTTCATATATTCTTCTCTCACTTGTTCTTAAGGGGTTTAATCTCTTCAAGAAGTAGAAAATAGTGGTAGCCATGATCGACACAGGAGTTGGGGATTTGAGCGTGAGCATGACTCTGAGAAGTTCTCTGATTGTGATCAATTGAGTCTCACTCATAAAAAAGAATGACTGGCTTGACATCGGCTCGTGTTACTAAAATCATGGATGATATTATCAGGTTCACTGGTACTTATATATTTTTTTAATAATGTTGATTTCTCTATCATAATGGTTTTCATTCACCCAAAATCATCCATGGAAGAATCTATACCCCCATCTACCAAACCATGGATACCTGTACATAACCCCATGAAACAACCTAAGTAGCATGACCATGTGTACTTTTTCGACACATCCTCAATCGAAACGTTGAAAAATCATTCAAAAAAAGTCATTTAGGGATTTTCATTACCGAATCTAGATATTTGTGCAGATTCGATCCCAAAGATCCACGATTTCTCTGCCATAGAGATACCTAGACCCTCCTTCAATTCCATTAATATAGAGTATATTACCAAACCCATTATAGTGAATCAACAAATGGGTTTGAAGATCAAAAACACCATCATCCAGAGGATTATTCAACCCATCATCAATTGGAATTATCACACCACATTCAACAAATTCAATAGCTTCTCTAGCTCGATTCTTAGTACTCTACCCTAATAGGGGACCTTTTTCAGGTTTTAAATCAAGTACTCATTCCACAACAAGGTTATTCCATTCATTCCATCAACAACTCAATCGATGGGACTTGGTTTCCTTCTTAATATAAGTTACCTGGAGCTGGTAGAAATGACTGAATTAATATAGAGAGTTCACCTCAAAAATTGTCTATTCTACAAATAGTCACACAGTCAAGTACAGGTACTCTTCTAATATAGTGTGACTAGAATGTTGGATCTCTTCTCTATAAATACTATACAAGATGATCAAATGATCAGAAAATGTTCTGATAACTGTCTTCTTTTCTGATTGTATGTTGAAGTTATTCCATTTTTTCCTTTTCACTCTCCTTCCACCCACAATACAAGATTGAAACTAACCATCGACATTCTACACTAGTGATCCTCCACACCAACCTTCTTTATGGAGGTTATCAATCGATCTCATGATGATGAGTCACCCACATACTTGAAAAATCATTTCAATATGAGAGCAACTAAATAAAGGTCAATTAAAACTCACTATGATCGAATAGTACTCAGGTATAGGATTTCAACCGAAAAGGTAGACCCGTTCGCTTTGTTACCCTTTTATACGCAAATATATCTCATAGAAGCATTGCCAAGTTCAGTTACTTGGTATAGAGATTGGAACAACTTAGCGCAGGAAGTCCCATATGTTATCTTAGCCTTGCCTCACCTATCTCCCTCATAACGAGATCAGAATGAGATAGAATTGGATCTCGATTCTTAGATATATCACACTATTAGAAGAGTATTGAGTTCCCTCAGATGAAAAATAGGTACTCTTCTATATAGACCAAGTTCTACTGCACCCACAAAGTAGGATCAGGATTAGTCTACTAGAGACAGAGGAGAGTAAACTCTTAATTTTTGAGCGGCCAAACAATATCATCACAAAACTTTTAGTAATCCTTTGTCATCATCTTAGCCTTGAAAATTATCCCTATAGTCAATCCGCTATGCCCCAATGTTACAGAATTAGTCAAGGCTTCACACCTTGTGTGATCTGGGATCATCGGATCAGATTTTTCAAAGATAGCCTGCTTTGAAGAAACCACGGGGCGGTAACTAAGACCAAAATTGAAATCAACTGCAATACATTACAAAGGGTGAATCTCATTACTAAGCTTTTAGGAAAGTCAGCACTATTCTCAGATGCAACGAGCTTGATGCACCTAAGCTATGACTTTCTGCATGCCCCGACACACAAACTTAATGAGTATATTATAAGCCTAAGGATCATGACTAAATGTAGAATGATTTCTATTATATTCTAATAGTTGACTCCCCTCGCTCTTCAAAAATTATGTATAAGGTAAGCTTCTTGATCCTCATCCTCCTCCTGATCCAATGAGCTCCAATCAGCATGAAAGAATGAATTCAAGAATTCAACCATGAAAGCTTCCAAGCAACTCTGATTCTTCTCCTAGCAGGGTCTACTCACTCATTGTAGTCGTTAACCTCCTCAATGGGCCAATAGATAGAAATTTTGTTCTTCTAAATTACTGTAATAGTCTCACTTCCTTCATAAAGAGCATAGAAAACATCTAAGACATAACTTCTAGAGAACTAACTAGGAGAAGAAAGACATGCTATACAATCATATTGCAGTTTAGAATAATACAATCTCTTATTAGCTTATGAATGAACTAAGTAAGTGTAGCTTTGAAAGTAGAAAGGACTGTTAGATACATATATATATAGTGGACATGATGTGTCCGTCAATAATGGAGTCTTTCTATCCTATCTCTTAGAAATTGAGGACAAAAAGAAGGGGGTTTTTAAATGAGAACACTTCAGATTGAACTACTAGGAGTGGAATCATTCTTGAGGACAAAAAGACAGGGGTGAAATTTATATGCTAAATACACCCCACAAAATTTATGAAATTCATCTAGATGATGTGTGGATGAAGGAAACTGATGGTCGGTCACTCGGGTTTCTATCACTATTAGATGATATATTATTTGTTGTCTTATTGTCTGCATCTATAAAGACTACAAAAGATGATTATATGAAAGATGATCTTCTGATAATCGTCTTAATGTCTGATTGTCTGATCCTTTGATCAAAAATATCATGAGTGAGTTAGGGTATTACATACCCCCTACCAAGTAGTCATTATGGGTATTAAAAGAAGAGTACATGCGTGAGGTCTTGGGTTCAGGACTGGATCGCGTATAATCGCTGGTACTATGGTACCGCTTTGTGCTGGGTTGACAGCTTCTTTGAGACCAAGGTCCTAGTCTTGAATTGGAAGATCACCCAAAAGGATGTAAATATTACTATCTTTACTCTTATTTGGAGGTTCTATGACCTGATTGGTCGCTTGGGACTTTCCTCTAGTATAGGAATACTCAAAGGGGAACGAATCGAATGAAAAAAAGATGAAAGGAGGAAAGTGGTTCATTGGAGTTTGCCTTTGCCTATGCTCTAGCTACCTACTATGATCTAGCTGCTGCCATATTTTCTCAAAACTGTAATTCTATGGGATCCACTGGCATTGGTTCTCGAACTGCAACTAGAAATGGAACAAAAAACTCTACCTTTTCAGTACGCTCTGCTGTGAGCTCTGGTACTCGAATTGGCTCGGATGTTGGAACATAATTTTGAGCTCCAACTGAATCTAAGTAAACGAGGTATGAAACCAACTATCATTTGTTCTAAATCAATGGTGGAACCCACTACCTCTAAATTTACTTTTGGATTTAATGCATGCTCTCAAACATGGACTAAATATAGATCTTCACCTGGAGACCTTACCACTGAATCTGCTGTTAGAACATAGTTAGCTACATCTTGAACTGTTGCTACCTTCCTTCCCGCTGCTTTCTCTGCTGGTGGTTCCAGATCAACTTCAATTGGTGCTTCTCACTTTTATTCTATGGGGTATGATGCTCATGCATGTAGGCGTAGGATCTTCTATTTAATTTTTTACTTATAGCTTTTCCACGAGGTCTACCGCTAGCTCTATCTATACCTCTATTGCTTCAACCGATTAAATAGTGGCTCTTGTCTATGATTTCTCTTTAGTTCATGAAATAAACCCAGGAAACCTCTTCCTCTTAATCCTTTTCCTTTCCTCCTACTGCTCAAACTCCAACTGGATATGGAAAAGTAATGGGCCCCCTATAAGTGATGGCTTTGGATCTCGACCTGGATAGGCGCAGATCTTGTTCCATAGCACACGACATCCCTTTCATTCTATGTTGAAGTTCCATATATAGATCCAATTTTAGTTTGAAACCTAGAGACCTTAGTATTAGACACATCTGTAGATTTAGTAGCCATGACAGGCGTAGGAGAAATTCCCTTTATTTAATCCCTCCTTCTTGACTAGCTCCTCATGCTGAAACTCAAGTTCTAAAATCCCGTATTTTTTGCTCCATTGAGCATATTAACATGAACTTGATTGATAGGGTGAACCATTAATGTCTTTATCCTCATATTTCTAGAATCCTTGACTCAAATCACTCTTCAGGAATGAGCCTATGTAGAGATTGTATGAATCTCTTACACAGAACACCAGTTTCTTTTCCTGATACACTGCTAACTCGTAAAGTCTACAGTTCCTCATAAGAGGTTTGATGGTCCCCATGAGCAGCATAATATTTCATTACTAAAACTTATATATATTTACCATCAAATCATGAGAAGTTATAGAAGAAAAACATTCAAATATTAGTTTCAGCAGCAACCACTCCTAAAATCTTTATAAATTTGTACGACATTCGATTACTCATTTCTTCAAATTCAGGTATGTAATCAATGATATCTTCACTAAAATATGTTTCAATTGAATTATTCGGCGTCGTATTTATTCAGTTTAACCACTAAGAAATACCCTATGTAAGGAAAATTAATATCATCTATTAGAACTCTCTCCATATCGTCTACTATGAAAGACCGACATTTCTAACTTGTCAGCTTGATTGTTGGTATATTATCGAGATAACGAGTCTTCTTAGCACCCATAGCTTGAACTTCTAGTGGTTCACCTATTCCATTCCACAAATTTTGACTTTAATTAATTCCCAAACCTCACAGGTAAGAGGTTACTCTTTATTTAGACTTCCTACGTAATAGAGTTGAATGTATATACCTGATAGTAAAGCTTCAGTGTATTCATCATATTTCATCTCTAAGATTTTGAATATACTAACATATACCTCCTTGTAAGGAATCTCCTTCCCGCTAGAATGATTAAATAAATAACATTACTTATTGTATAGGTAATATCTCCTATTGGTTTTCTTACTTAAAGATATGCATCGTTAGAGCCTGAGCCATTTTTTTGGACTATATAGAGTAGAGTACTTGTCCGAGCCGGTATGAAAGACAAAAAAAGTCAAAGTGACTATATAGAGTAAGTAATTGCTCTCGATGGCCATATACCTTAATGGTTGGAGTGTTTTGGAGTGTTTTCAGACCCGAGAATGGACAGGGGATGCAATCATCCTCCCATGTTGATACCAGTAGCCCTATGGTCAACCACCATCGCTATTCTAGCCAACCTTACCACCACAACGTCCATAGGCACAGGATGTTGGGTCTCTAGTTGCGAAGGATACTCACATTGAAAAGGTTGTGATAGGACCTCAACCACTAAAAATGGTGTGAATGTTCCACATGGTCATGCAACTCAATTTATTATGTCTACCTGACAAGTACTCTACTCTATATAGTGCAGAACATGTTTGGTTGCACTGGTCCCACTTTGATTCTTACCCTTTAAAATGGGTCAGTCCATAGAAATTGACCCTATATATTTTATCCCCATCAGTTGCCGAATTTGGGACATGTCAGGCTTGATTCGAGTCATTTCTGACCTTGTGCGATAGTCGTTAGCCATTGAATCGACTCACACTTCTTCCCTCGACCCCTTATATGGAACATGAAGAGCTTCATTTATTGTCATAAAAGGACCAATTGTTCAAAGGGAAGGGTCATATATATTCAAAATGTTCTAGGGGAGTCAAACCAACCCATTATACTGAACTGACAAGCATATTAGAGAGTCGAATGAACCTACTCGACACAATGATACCCAAACGGTGGAAACAAAGGGGATAGTCTTGGGCTATGGGGATGGCATTGCATGTGTATCTGGGTTGCATCAATTGAAATGTGGTTAAATGGTCTAGTTTTCTAGTGGTTTGAAAGGAATAATGTTGAATTTGGAGCCCGATCTTGTCCGTATAATGGTGTTGGGGTTGGATACCACCATGAAAAAAGAATATCAGGTTACGCGCACTAGTTCGATCGTGGATGTGCCCTCAGGGTTGTGCCCGCTGGGTCGTGTTGTCGATGCTTTGAGTGTTCCAATTGATAATACCTCAACAACGCACTGGGAATCTGAGACTAGACATGTCGAACTGAATGATCCAGACATTATCGAATGTCAACCGGTTCATGAGCCATTGCAGACTGATCTCAATGCAGTGGATAGCTTGATGCCTATCGGCTGTGGGAAATGTGAACTCATTATTGGGGACTAGCAAACAGAAATAACGAGAATTGGGGTTGATAACATGATTTCCCAAAATCAAGTGAATTCCACTGCTCATGAATGGGACAAGCTCTATTTTGACTATGTAGCTATAGGATAGAAACACTCAATGGTTTCCCAAGTCGTTCAATTACTCTCAGATGCTTCCAGCATGGGGTATTCCATTCCGGTGAATGCTACTATTTCAGAAACTTCCCCACTTCAATTTCTTGGACCATATTCTGGTTGTGATATGGGGGAATATTTCCACGATCATTGAATGCACATTGTGATCATATATAATGATCTTTCAAAACGGGCAATGGCGTATCAACAAATGGAATTATTGTTACGCCGACCACCAGGCCGTGAGGCATTCCCAAACGATGTTTTCTATTTACATTCTTGTCTATTTGAACAAGAAGATAAATGATTAGACAATACCGATGTAGGTATCTTGACCGCACTTCCCATTATAGAAACACAACCGGGAGACGTCTCATCCTATATTCCCACCAAAGTGATCCTAATTACTGATGGACAAATCTGTTTGGACATAGAACACTTTTATCGAGGTATTCACCCAATAATTAACATTGGCTTATTGGTTAGTCTAGTTGGCTTAGCCGCTCAACTGAAAGCTATGAAACATGTTTTTGGTGCTTAAAAACTAGAATTGTCAAAATATCGAGAATTGGCATCCCTTTCACAATTTGGTTCAGACCTGGAAGCAGCGACTCAGGATATTCCTAATCGAGGTGCCCGACTTACATATGTTCCGAAACAACCACTACATCATCCACATGATCTTTAACAAAAACTACTAGTACTATATGTACCATTCAATGGTTTCTTTTATTGAATGCATGTTGATCAAATAGTAAAATATGAGATAACAATCACACACCGCCTCAGAGATGGTTGGCCTTTCAATCCGGGCTGGCTCGCTGGGTTCACACTCAAGGTAAAGAATGAAACTGATCACTTATTTTACGAAATCACTTCACTGATCGACTAGATTGATATAATATAGTATGCAAGGTATTGTTCATTCAACTGGTCTGCTTTGTGACACACTGGTGGAAGCTACCTAACTATATAGAGTAGAGTACTTGGCAACTTGATAGCTCGATCTCTGTGTATTGTGCGCTAGTGAATGATCTGATACTTAAGGCTAGATTATTCTTTCTCAGTGAAAGGATCACTACCACCTCTACTACATATATTATACCGACTATGATGATATGACCTCTACTACATATATTATACCGATCAAGGACCGATTCAAGGTTGTTGTTCTCCGTACTCTTCTAATAGTGAGTAATCTACTCTAATAGTACCACCAACTCTCATCAATGTACAGTATCTATATTATACCGACTTGATGACACAATGAATTGATGGGTGAGTGAAATGATTGAATCAAAATTAATTCATAATGTTCATACCATGAACAGAAGGTTGTCTTGGGCTTTTAATAACTATTATCAGTCAACTAATTGTATACTAATCTTAGATGAATCATTAAGAATAATTTATCTCCTCATAATTGATCAATAAAATCATCAACAAGGGAAAATAAAACTTATTCTTGTCCATGATACTTTCATGATCTATATAATAAATGAATATTACCAACTATCCATATTTCTTCTTGATAAAAATATTTGGTTCTCCAAAAGGCGATAAAAATAGCCAAATGAATACCATGATAGAATTATTTTGGAATTTTCTATGAAATTCCTATAAATGAGACACGTATAAATTATTAGGATGCAATAAATATTTTTGTGTAACTAGTTATGTGTTCTATTGAAAAAAAAACTATATAAATCATAGGAATATTGGGATAATCTTTCAAAAAGACATAAAAACTATATTACAAATGAAATATCATTGATATTTAGTTTCTCCCATACCATCCAAGAAAAATACCCCTTTAAAAAGATATTAATACACCTAATAACGTTGAATTGTTTTTGTTGGATATTCATATTTATCCTCAAATTGATTGATGATTATATGATGCATTAGAATATCCTGTGTGGATTATCTTTTTTGACTATTGATACATTAAATAAATAAAGATATAAAATCTATAACAAAAAAACATCAATTTATACTATAGGGAGAATAAAATTATTTTATAGAAGCAGATTTTGAACAAAATAAATTAAGGAAAATTCAAATATAAGATATTTGATTGTCATGTTGTCATATGTTTTTATTACATTTTAAATATATAATAACTGAAGATTTAATGTGAAAACATTAGAGAATTATTAAGATATAATGTAGTAGGTAGAACAAAAAAAATATTAATAGTTCTTGAGTTGATAATAATTGACCCTTCAACCACTTAATTTTTGTACCCCATATAAGGAAAAGTAATCGCATGAGATTTCAAATTATTTATAGTATTAAGTTGTTTCTGATGTCGATATTCTTAATTTAACATTGGATTCATGCACTGGTTAATATTATACATAAACCACTTAAATTGAAAACATTGAAATACGGGTGGTTCATTTTATAGTTCTTTCACACAACTCACATTATCATCTATCATCTACAAATTACACATGAATTCAATTTCCTGATGACATTCATTCACAAAGATAAATAATTTTGTATTATTATTAAGAAAATTATTCACATGCTTCTTTCCACAATTCTGGAATATTATATGATTCATATTCATCCACCATGGTTTTAATTATTAAATATTTTGTTGAATAATATCTTCCATTTATTTTAAAATCCATGTAATTTATGGGGGAATACAATATCAATCTGTACCTTTAGAGGAAATTTAATGATCTATCCAATGATATTAAAGTACCGTATAGATAATTCCCTTAGAATACATTATTTTAGACCACTAATGAACCAATTAATCTTACATTCTTGTTCAATATTAATTATATAATAATATCACAAAATATCTATAAAACATTCCTCACTGGAACCAAAAGATTCAATATCCTTATCTTTTAACTGATGGAATTGACCTAACCTGAATGGCCCGAAGGAGTAAATTTCATAGAATCTCTTTGTATTCATTTATAACAATCTCCCATTGATCTTCTTAACATTAAAAGTGATAAATATATAAAATAAAATTTTCATACAATGAGAATGGGATAATAAAAACTTTAATTTTTATGATAAATTTTTATTTCATAAAAATTAATGGGTCTGAAGATGCACTAAAAAAGATGGATGTTTCCCCATGAACATAACACAAGTATATTGTTTACCCCATTTCTCATTAGGATCCTAACCATGATTCATGGATTTAGGAATTTTTTAATCCATATTAATAATCTTTTTTATTATTGATACCATATATTATATTTTATATATAGTATAATCATATCATTTTTCTTTACATTCATATATAACAATATCCCTTCTATTTTGAGTGATTTAATAAATCCAAAAATAAAATAATGATAAAAAATTAATAACAATATGAAGTCATATGATCATGTGGATTATTTATATGATGTCATAATCTTGACATATTCGTTTCTATATATGAATGATATTTTTTAAGTAAGGTCATACGTGGTCACTATCTTCTCAAATACCCCATAATGTTTCATAAATTAAATGTGAATTATCCCAATATTATCCTATAATAGTTTTAATCTAGATGTGTAGTTAGTTGTCTCTATCGTGCACCATGTTACAAATAAGGTAATACTAATCCCACCCAATGAGTTGGAATAAAATGAGATCTTTTTAGTTATCAATAATTATAAAAAAGATGTAGGGAGATAGAGATCTATGCATCCATGAGGATTTTGGTAGTCTTGATATATAATGTAAATAAAAAATGGTTACTCAAGATATTAGATCTATATAAGAGACTAAAGTTGGTGATTATCTTCATGCACAATGGGTTGTTACAGGCAATAGAAGATCTCTCCAATCTAAACTCAGTTTGTTTGATCTTGTTGATTTCAGATCTTCTCAGAAGATGATCGGAGGTTACGGATTTTGTTGATGGGTGTAGACGTGGATAGAGTGTATCATCCTTAGTCAGTTAATGTTATGAAGAATAATCCATTTATCAGAATATATCATAGATCTGGATTGGGATTGGATGAAAACGTTAAAGTATCAGAGAATTTGACAGGGGTTCAACAGATGGAGGTCGATGCATCTGGTTCCTTTTTACCGTTGGCAGTGGCTTCTAAAATAATTAATCACCAGATATATGTGTTGGTTGGAGAGGTGGTGATTCGGGCTTCTGAGTTATTGGATGATTCAAATAGTGTTCTTCAATATGCTTATAGCATGCATTTTTATTGAATTTATACTCATCCTATGGTTGTTGTGGAGAATGAGTCGGTCTGGACTCAATGATTTAATATTATATAAGTAGCTACGATAGATGCTATAGAGATGAATAATTTGGGTAACCTTTCAACGGATGGGGATCCCCAATTTGGTTTTGTGTAATCTAAACTCAATATAAGTGATTTACATCTGTCAAGGATGTTGTTTTAGAATGTATCACAAAGAAAGGGGACACAACCTTGGAAATTTCTAATAAAGAAGATATTTTTGATAGATTCAAGATTTTTATGCACTCCATCATTGCAAGATTCATTCTTCCTGGTGGTGTAAAACTCTATAAAATAGATTATCTAGTTTGAAAACATTCTTCTACATGGCTTTTTTTACTGGAGATGTATCCAAATGGGTCAGGGTTTCTACGATATCATTTTTTCTTTAGAATATCTAAAGAGTAGATCATGGGGGAGTTGGTCAGTTTCATAAAATCCTTGAATGATTTTCTTTCAATAATGATATTTTTGGTTTAATCCATTTGCAATAAAAAATACAAGATCTCAAATCTAGATCAAAAACTTTTGTATCAACTTGATATTAATGCATCCTATGATTTTATATTATATTTAAACTTTTATGGATTTATCGATCAAAATGGATAGGACCACTAAGGTTTTAAAATATGGTTATTATACTATAGTTCTTGTAGAGGTTGACATGAGCGCATGTATAATTAACAACATAGTCTTATCTGCAATGGATTATGATATCTCACTTAAAGATGAATATGAAAAAATTACTGATTTCAATTTGGATTTTCATGTTATTGATAATTCCATGGATATAGTTCATTAGAATGTGGTTTCATAATTTTTTTCTATAAAAGTACATAGATGATTCCTATAGGAATATGTTGAGAGAGAGAAAAGTGCAGAATAATGGGGTTCTTTTGGGTGGTAAGCATTTCCCTCTTAATAGGGACAAGAAGCATGTAAATTCTGGTTCTATATGAATGGTTGAGGAGCATGTACCTTAGGAATATAATACCAACAAAAAGATCCAAGGAACCATGTAGCTAATGAATTTGGACCTGACTCAGCTGGATCGGGTCTATTACTCTATTCTTAGTTCCATAGAAAGGAGTGTAGAATAATTAAAAGTTGGGTAATTTAAATCCTTGTGAGTAAATGGGTCGTTTAACGATGATCATCAAATCTAGAAGCTGAGTAGCTCCTCTACCCAGGTAAGAATAAAAATATTTCAAACATTAAAGAAGAAATAATTAATCTCAGAGAAATGTAGGGAATCCATGGAAAATATGATGATATTGAAGATGATTCCGCAAAAACTATTTCTTTTACTCAGGAATTTTCTAAATGGAAAAATGTTCTTATGGATGATGAATCATTCCAAACCCTCCCTCCACAAAAATGAAGACATAGGAAAGAATACTCATACCTTAATCCAACAATGGTTACCATGTCTCATAGACCCATTGATATAGAATCGGAATGGTATGATGATGATTATACTTGTTGTCAGTTTGATCTTGTTTTTTATGCAGATTTATTTGGTTGTGGAATGAGGGAATAATTGCTTGTATAACTACACCCATCATCCTTTTTATTTTATCTTTATATTAAGGAAAAAGGATTTTCCTTTTCCTGTTCAAAAATACTAATCCCACCCTATTTAGTGTAATTACTGCCCTATATTACAATTCTGGAGCCCATATTAACATTATAGTAACAAAACAGGTACATATTTTCATAGAAAACAATACTCATTTCATTACCATAACGTAATATGTTCTCCTATACTTAAGTTAATACAATGGGTTGGAACTATATATTTCTCAAATATGTTTCCAAAAATAACTAAATAAACATTTGATACCAAGTATTGAGAACCCATGTTTATATACGTAAAAATTAAAAATTATTGATGAATAATCATTACATATCAATATGTTTCACTTCATAGTTTTTAAGGTTTATTGTCTTTTAAAATTTTTGTAAATTAAAAATAGGTAAAAAATGTCTACATAATATCCTACATAGTTAGGAAAAATTAGGACCCTTCAAAGGCATATCATACATAGAACCATTATTCATATATTGAAGGAATGAAACAAAAGAATAGGTTTTCATAGATTCCCATTAAGGGTTAACAAGGGAGATCATAATCAAAGATCATATGTATTTATATTATGAACAAATATGCATGAGAAAATAAATGTAACATTTGAAATTAAAACCCAAAAATTCCAATAATCATGGATTATGGAATAAATCGTGGTAGTTCGTAAGACATGAATAAAGAGTAATCAATGACCATGTTCCATGAGAGAATAAAATTGTCATAAAATATTAGAATAAATACTGGGATAATAATAATCATCATAATCGTATTTAAAGGAAAACCACCATTATATTCATTACCATCTATGAGTTTGGAAACCAGCATTGCGTATACTTTGGTCTTGAAATACCATCCCATTCAACATCATTTGGGATTAGGATAGTCTTTAATATACCCATTGACCTCATTATAATTAATTAACTTGTAAATTGTATTCAAATAGAAAACCAACCCTTCTAATAATAATAATAAATTAATATTAATTACATAAAATCATGAAATCACTTATCATTAAATCATAATTTAAACCATGAAAATAAAAATTGGTTTCGTATAACACCCACTATTTTTATGGGTTTTTTTTCAAAAAAAATTAAAATTTCATTTATATATTTCAATGCACTAATTAAAAGATTCCTATCACATGATACCAACTCAGATTAAATTACTTTCAACACTGACTCAGAATAAATTACACTCAACACTGACTTGGTGTACTTTACTTGCAAGACTGTCATGGAATATGACACACACAACACTATGTTTCTATGAAACATCCAATTTGTAATATAGTTATTTAAATTAAATAATTATAATCTATATATCAAACTTGTTTATATTAATACTAATATATCCTATAGTTTTTATATAAATAAAACATATTTATAATGAAAGATATGATTTTGGTAAAGTCCTTTTTATGTTTAAAACACCATTTTCTCGAATAAACCACATTTAAATAATTAAAGTAATTTTAGAAAAATTTATAAATTTAATTTGATTAAATAACAATAATTTTTGAATTTATAATGTTTAAATTTTATTAAGGTGAATATTTTGGATTTGTCTGAAAAAAATCACTTTTAGATAAATAGTGAAAATAAAGCACTTTAATTCAAAACTGCTTTTTAATTTAATTTATTGATAAAGTTAAAAAATATTTTAATTTTATTTAAAAGTTGAATTTGATAATATTTTTATCAATTAATCCAAATTTTTTCATTAGAAACATTTCCACATTTAAATTGTACATAAATACATAACAAAATTTTCATCCTTTTTACTATGAAAACTCGTAGTGTCATCCCAAAAGCCGGATTATTTCCAAATTAATTTCTACCACTTATGTGATTAAAATTATAAAAAATGGAGTCATATTTTTAATCATCATAATATACTACTTCTAATAAGTTCATCATTTTTTTGACAAAAAATATTAATTAAGGGGATTAAAATTAATTACATTGGTTAAGAGAAAAAATCGGTTAATAAAGTACATAAACATAAACATAAGTCCCAAAACGACATATAAACATGTTCAACAAAAATTTTATGTCTCTAAAGCGTCCATAAACCTTCCATTATTTATTTTGGATGGATTGGTAAGAATTTTTGTAGGTAAGAACATGTGCACACATAATTTGTTTCTGAAAATTCCATGTGGGTCTTTTTCCTTCCCTATAAAATGCCACCACCTCTAATCATTCCTAACACCTCTCAAACCTCTTAAGTTAATCCAGTATATTATTAATTAGACACAAAAAAATCATACCTTAATCCTTGAATCCTTCCATTGTGTTGAAACCCTTTCAAGGAAACATTTTTGCACAAACCAAAAGGAGTTACCCGATTAAGAGGTAATGTCTTCTCTCAAGATCCTTTCCTTTATTTTACTTATCCACCCACCACTTTATTTATTCCCTTGTTTAGTTAAAACCACATTATCCTATATTTAGTAGGAATTTTTTATTCAAAGGGTCTAACTTACACTTTTACACACCTTCATATAATGGATGTTGAACATAATGTTTCTATGTTTGAAGAACTACTACCTTACGAAATGATGATTGTTCATTTCCCATTTACAACCAATAATAGAGGAAATTATGATTGAATAATTGGTTATATATGTAATATATTATATTTATTATGTTTTTAATATTATTTTTTCCTTTTAAAACACACATATTTTCACCTTCCATTTGGTGTTAATACGATATTCTCGTTTGAGGAAGTGTGGACTATCACCCCCTCAAAGCGATGTGATTCGTTCACACCCAAAATTGAATGGGATTTATAAACATATATGATACATATAATATAATCAAAATACTATTATAATGATATATATATATATATATGCATATTTCATTTACATATATTCTTTTCATACAACAACAAAAAGCGAAATAGCGTTCATGTGTACGAAGGACTTAACGTCTCCATGAGCGGTGTATTCTATTTCCTACTTAATTATGATGTAAAATATTATAATTCAAAGAAAATGGATATAAATGATATTTATATCATTTTATACGTTCTGAAATCATGATATAATTATAAGGACCACCATTATAACAAATTAATACACATGCACAGAGCAAAGCAAATATTATTCGAAGTGAAACTTGAACATATGGTCATTAACAAGTGGGAAATATAAGGTCATAATCTTAAAATATATTGTATTATGTATGATAATATTATTATATAAAATATTTATAATAAAATTATATTTATTATATTAGAATATTGTATGAGTACTTAGACAGTCAAGAATCAAGGTGATGAGATTTTCAACTCACTACTAATTTGTGTGATACAAAACCTATGTTCACCTCTCTTAACTTTTGTGTTGTGTATGTACTTTAAATTATTATTATTTATTTACATTGTACTTAAATTTAAGGTTCTTCACATATCCAATCTATGATCCTTCTTTTATGGGGTTTAACTTTCAAAATTTAGGAAATCAGTAAAACAGTTTTATCTCAATTTGACTTCTTTGAAACTCTTATTTTGTTATGCCCCAAAACTCTTATTCAAGGTGTATATACGTCAATTTTACATCTTATATAATAAATATAATTCCATTAATGATAAATTAGGATTCATTTAATTTAATTTTCTTACATGGAGAGTGTGATCCCAATTCACCAAGTTATATGAGTTTATTGAGACAATCTACTTGTTTTTTTTGAGATTGTTTGTGTTTATGCTTCCTCGGATAAAATATTTTTATCCTTAATTCAAGGATATTCATGAGTTTCATTATCCCTTATTTATTCAATATATCTTCATTTTTTGGTACAATTTGTTTACTCTTTGGTACTTCAAATATTTTTTTAGTAAAATTTGACCACTGCTCTCCTTTGTCAGAAATCTATTATATACAAAAACCATGTTTTCAAAAATGTTTTCAAAAGAAAAATAAAGACAATTCCCAAGGAAAAATGGATTTTAATTTTTTTTTATTGTTTTAAAATATTCATTTATATGTTTTCAAATTTTTTTTCAAAGAAAATGTTTTTCAAAGGGTTTTATGTAATAAAAATTATTTTTTAAAGAATAAATGATATTTTCCAAAAGAAATGTTTTAGAATAACTTTCAAAATTATTTACAATTTAAGAAAACATCCATCACTGTTATTCATGACTTTCTGGAGAAATTATTAAATGTATCTATTCATATTCTTTCCCAAAATGGATTATGTTTTGAGGGAATGATGTTATGAAACTCTTTTGTATTTAACGGGTTATATGCTTTTGAAACACAGTTCTTTTCACATGTTATTTTTATGATGAGTTGATTATGAAACATATCCCTTGAAACAGGTAATGATATGTAATCATGTTTAAGATACCAATTTTATTTCATGGGTTATGATATGTTAATTTATGATCTTCTGTCACATGTATGTATGATTTAATTATGTGATGTTTGGGACCTATATGTCCCTCCAAAGAATTGGGTAACATTTTATATCTCATTTTATAGACTATGATAGTATTAAGAGTGAACTCCTACTACTAATATGGTCTTGGGAGTGAACAGTGACTACTAAGATGGACATGGGAGTGAACCATGACTACTATGATGGTATGATGAGGGAACTCATGATACTATTATGGCCATTGGAAATTAATCGTGACTACTATGATGGTATTGGTAGTAATTCCTTAGATATTATGGAAATAATTATATGGTTATCATACCCATATGCTCATTTTTATTCTTACATTTCTTCCTTTTTTACCATTATAAATAATTTTATCTCACCCTTTTTCATGTTTTTTCCCATATTATGAAGATATGTATTATGTTTTATGTGTCTAAGAAGGGTGCGAGTCAATTAGAACCTAGTGGGTGATAATTTATCTCATTTATGTACTAGTGTTTAAGTTTCCATGTTTCCAAAGGCACTATACTAGTATGGTCTACTGACGTATGTTTGGATAATGTTTATGTATTCCACCAAAGTTGTGAAACATTAATGTTTGTAAAGAAAGGGTCTTTATAGTTGGTATCATATAAAATTTTTAGTTATCCTTTAGAAAATATGATGAAAAAACCATGGTGATAACCCTAAAGACATTTCTAAGGATAAGTATAGTGATGAGTCAAAGTATATAAAAATGTCATGGAATTAAGGGGAAGAATGGACTGAGTGGTTTCCTAGAAACAAATATCTTTCTAGATACTACAATTGGATTTGGCTTTATCACATATGTATATATGGATAATAACTCTGAAAATATGTCTCATGCTTGACTCAGGGTAATATGATACATGAAAACAGGCCTTACTACACACCTATTTTTACACTTTAGGGGGATATGATTTGGGATTAACAAACTCTTCATAAACCATTATGACGTATTTATATATTAATTAGCTAGGATTAACTTTCCATAAACCTAGGTGTCATATATTATGGATGTTTTCATAAGTTATATATCCTAATGGTATGATGATTTTATCTCAAGTATATGATTCCTCTCCGGTATAAGTTTTTGGGACTGTGTCTCGTGACAATCTTGTCATTCTTCTATTGGAAACATTTTATGTCACCATAGGAATGGATTGAATTTCACTACATAAATCCAAAATCAATTTCCAGGGAAGGGAAGTTACATTCTATATTTCAAAACCTCCTACAATCATCCATTGATGTGACAACATGTATGAAATTCCTATGAAGAATTCATCCAGTTTATGGGTAATAAGCCCCATTCAGAATGATTGTTTATACCAAATGGTTTTCTAAAAGATCGACATCAATGATATTATTATTTTTTTGGGATTTTGTGGATGTCTTTCTTGAATATTTTCATATTCATCCACGAAAATGTGAAGTTGAGTTCTCAATATAACTTATACTCGTTTCAACACCAATTTCAATGGTTCCTTAAAGAATGGCTCCAATCGGAATGAAGGAATTGAAGAAGAAACCCCAAGAAAACTTTATGAGGGATTATTTCATCCAAGTGTGTCACCTTGGGGTGATCCAGTTATTTTTTTGAAAAATAAGGATCGATCAATGTGACTCTACATTGATTATTGTGTGTTGAAAAAGATCACAATCATGAATAAGTATCATATTCCCAATATTGATATCTTTTTTGATAAATTTTGAGGAGCTCAATACTTTTACAAGATTGAACTTTTTTGGGATACCATCAATTGAGGGTCATGAAGTAGGATATAAACAAGATGGAATTCTATACAATTTATGGTAATAATGAATATATTGTGATTCCTTTTGGTCTTACTAAATCCTCTACTATCATTATGGATTTAATGAATATAGCCTTTATAGATTACCTCGATATGTTTGTGGTAGTCTTTATAAATGATATTATTATATATTTAAAGAGAATGGAAGAGCATTAAGATCACTTAATAATTTTACTGAAGAACCAATAAAAGGATTAGTTATATGAAAAATTTACAAAGTGTTAATTTTGGATACAAAAGGATTCATTTTTTGGGTCGTATAATCTCAATAGATGATATAGAAGTAGAACTGTCAAAGATAGTGGCTATTGAAAGTTGTCCTAGACCAACCCTGGTGACTGAGATCCATAGTTTTCTTGGTTTAGGAGGATATTATCAATAGTTTGGGGATCACTTATCATGAATATCTAATCCTCTAACCAAGTTAACATGGGAGGGTGTTAAGTTCATAATGACTGATGAATGTGAGTAAAATTTCCAGGAACTGAAGATAAGGTTGGTAAATGCACCTATGATTACACTACCATATTGTAGATAAGGGTTTGTAATATATAGTGATGCATCCAGGAAATGATTGGGATGTGTTCATATGAAAAATAACATGACTATATCCTATGTGTCACATACATAACTTATTTTAAAGTTATTTTTAATTTATTTTCCATTCATGCTTTGTTTTGGGGGTTTCCAAAGGTTTTATGGGGAATAGGTGAGTTTTCATGAATTGGGCCAAACCGTGAGCCCAATTCCGGATTTAAAAATAATTTTTATTTCTTTTATAACTTTTTAATTTTTTTAATATTTTTCACTCATTCCAACTCCTAAATTTCCTCCCCTGATATATTAACACCAAAATTAAAATTTTGAGCCTTTGGAAATCCATAACCAAGGTTTATGTTGGTTTTTATTTAAGGGATTGGGCCTGCCCGAAAGCCCAATTCCAGTTTTAAAAATTAAATTTGATTAATTAATAACATATTAATTTTTAAGTATTTTTCGGTGATTCAAAGCCTAAAATGCGCTTCTTGAACCCAGTCGTGCGCACAAGCTCTCTCTCCCCTCTTTGGAGCTCTTCTTCATCGCGATTTAGTACTGAACTTATTAGGGTTTCTAAAATCGGGCAGATTTGGAGAGGTAAATTGATCCTTTCATAACTCCTTAATTTTTCATACTTTTCCCCCATTTCAGTCCCCACATGACCTAATATGAATCCTTCAAACCTCCATACCAGTTTTGGGATAATTTTTTTATCTGGGTTTTTAAAAAATTAAAATTTGATAAAAGGGTATAGGGTTCGAATATTTTTAAAAATGGGTCCGGGATGCGTGAACGCCGTTCACGCATCCCGGACCCAGGCGTGATGCGTGAACGGCATTCACACATCTTCCCGAGAGAAGAGATGCGTGAACGCCGTTCACGCATCTCACAGAATACCTAAATGATTCATTTTTTCTAACCTAGATCATATGGATAGGTATTTCACTTAGAGGAAAACATGCAAGGGTAAATAATCTATGTGGAGAAACTCTACTCATATGACTTACAAGGAATTTTTGTATCCTGAAAGAAGTCATATTAAGATAGAAAATAAGTTCAATGTTTTTAAAGATAAAAACGAGTATCAAAAAATGGTGTTTAAAGAACCAAAATCAAATCCCTCGTAATAAGAATCTTGGAAGAGAAGATGAAAAATTTGGAAGAAAAATAATGAGGTTGTACCAGCTGTGGAGGAGGGGGAAAATGTATTCCAAATAAAGAGGAAATTCATGGGAAGGAAATATGTGCATAATCCATGAAGCATGTAATAAGAAATAAATCACATCCCATGCTTGGCTTAGAAATAAGAAGAAATAAAGGATGAGAGAAAACTCTCACATTGAATGTTTCCTCTATAGAATACAAGAGGTTCCTCCTTATTCCTTATTATTTTATGTGTTAGGAGTTTACTTGAATGGAATTGAAGGAGAAGTATTGTTCATCATGGAGTACATAAATTCCCATGATGAAGAATGAGTTCATCTCTTAAGGAGGATCTTATAAGAGATTTGAGGTATTCCAATCACATTATCTTACATTTTTTCTTAATTATATTCATTAAGGTTGAGTACTTATTTAATGAAAAAATGAGAAAAGGGGGATTTTTTCTTGCACTTGAACTTTCTAATGTGTTTTTTGAAGTGTGTGCAGGATCATGTATTTCTTATCTTAAAATTACTCATCCTGATAATTGAGAATATCTAATTTTAGTATCACATATTAGTATGTGTTATAGGTAGATTATATTATATTGGTTATTTAATTATTTCATTCTACACTAGGATGGATCATATAGATATAGTGTTTATTAACTAAAGGCTTTGTTCCAAGTATCATGTCATATCATCCCCTTATTTAAAATATATGTGAAGATTTTTTTGAGAAGAAATATGAGTTTAAAATTGTCCAATTATCCTTTTCATTTTATTTTAAATAAGGGGGAGAATAATTGATGTTACCACATATTAACTTTTATGATATGAATGGATATTAACAACAGAAGATAAAGGGGGAGATTGTTGGAAAAAATGGATGTATGTTTTATCAATATGTCAATATGTGAAGTGGTGGTGCTTGGATAATTTTTATGGATTCATGTTATGTAATTTAATTTCATATTTGGATAATTATCCATGTTTTAAAAGTGAGAATTATTTAAGATTATCTTAAATAGAAAAAAATGTGCAAAGAAGTTTTCAAAAATGTTCACTAAAGTATGAATGAAGAGATATATGAAAAAAGTATAAATATATTATTTATATTTTTCATGAAGAATAAGGATTGGTATTTGGAGTGAATATGGAATTTGGTGGAATATTTTATCTAAATCATTTTTTTAACTTTATTTAAAAAGGAATCCATCCAACTAGCTAGATAAGGGAATTAGGTGCAGCCACTTTTGAGGTGGGAACTGGAGTTGACTATTGTATGGGAAGAAATGGTAGGCGAGCATGAATTCACATGAGGCACATGGTATTAGAGTGGTGGTTCAATCATGTGAAGTGGAATGGTGTTAGAGAAGACAACATGGGTCGATGCCAGTGAGGATTTGAGAGCGTACCCCAGTAATCACTTCTACCAAGCTGAAGGAATGATAAAATAAATAAGGAAGCACTCAACTGAGTGATATTATTATATGGGAAAATGGTGACACAATCATTGTCTCTCCACTAAAAACATGCAGACATTTACACAACAGTTTGATCTAACTTTTTCAAGTTGTCTAATCAGTGAGAACCTTCTTCCCTTTCTCAAGGGTTTTATAGAGCATTGGTTATCTACCATTGATGAGTCACAAAAATCATGGTTGGGAATCCTTGGATAAAACCAAGGACCCTTCCATATTAAGAAGTCCATGATGAACTTATAATATCCAAGCATGATCCAAGAACAAGTCATGTTAAATATTCATGCATTGTCGTGCATGAACTGAAGGATCCCAAGACTTTTGATGAAATACAGTCTTCAAATGAAGTAAGATCTAGATTTAATGCCAAGGTACAATCATGATAATATATTCATGAAGTTACAATTTCATTAATATAATTTAAATAATAAAATGAATAGTTCATGTGATGAGAGTAAAAATTTATTCTAAAATGAATATCCTATGTGATGAAATGTGAGACATAAGTATTCTGGTGATTAGAAGATCATATTTTGATGAATCCACGTGAATCAGATTCTTACATGAGTTGTAACATTTATGTGAAGAATGGAGAAGACCCGAGCATTGGGTATTTTTGATGAGTTTTTGTATTTTATTATGTAATTAAATATGAGTTACATGTATGAATATAGATAATGATTCATAGAGATAGACACCACATTAAGAAGAAAGAGGGGAACCTTAATCCTTCTAGTATTCTTTATGAGTTGCATGAAACAAAATACCCACAGAAATTAATGGGGCATTCAATATGAGGAAAATATGATACCACTACTGATGAGTATTCATATATAAATGTGTAATTAAATGTGTTATTACTAAACAAATTTAAATAAGGATTTAAATGATTGATTTTAAATCATGTAATAATGATATATTACCCCTGAACAATTATTGTTTGTTTTGTGAATAAAGTGTGTATGAAGGTGATGAAGACTCTGTGTTGAATTGAAATATTATTTCTGATAACTCGATACAATAATGTATCAGGTAAATACAGAAAGATGAATTGACGATTTCTTGAGTATTTGAATATTGAGGAGAATCTAGATTGCACAAAATCTGAAAAGAGTCTTAATATAATAATTTCTAAAATTATTGATAAAGTACACAAGGTAGGAGTGACTAGATTTCTTATAGAGTAAGTCTATTTGAAGAAGAACTTCTTCCTAAATTTGGAAGTAGATGTATCTTTTGGATTATAGAGTAGAATGAATCTCCAATGTATTATGGAGAAAGAGAGTGTATAGTGGATTATTTTTTGTTATAGAGAGGAAAAATGGATTATATGTCATTGTATTAACTTGTGGAGATAGTTAATAATACATGTTGGGGGGTATAACCAATATAGAAATGAGTAGTATTTTCAAAATAACCCTGTAAATAACATGTGATTATCCCTATTTCATTAAAACTACACTTGAGGAATGATTGAGAGTTTATATTGAGTGGATCAAAAACCTAAACAAATTTGAATAGGTTGAATTTAAAAAAAGAATTAGTAAAATAAGGCTACCACTGATTCAACTCCCTCTCATTACCACCTAATTGATCCTTGGCCACTAAAAATATCTCTTCGTATCAATAGATCTTGGTGAAATAGGTTTACACAAATCAATTTGCATTAGTTCAATCACTCTTATTGACCATTGATCTTTAACCTTTTATATATTTCAAATAATCTTCCCTTGTTAGAAAGAATCGCATGTATGAGTATGATCACATGATAAATTAGGGAGATCATGAGCAGTGTCACATTTCAACAGATCTTCCGTGCAAAGCGCAGCACGGTGACGTCATCAGCATCATCTGGTAAATGTGTGAAGTGCTGGTCTAACCAAGGCATCCGCAATCTACCACCGACGATGGTCCTGCCATCATCCTGGACCTCTATGCCCAGAAGTCTATGAACAAGCTCAGGCAAATCTGATGGAACTCGGCCTGTCAAAGCATGTCCGTCGATAGGGAGGCCCAACATAATAGCCACATCCTGCAATGTAATAGTCATCTCTCCCTCACTGAAATGGAAAGTATGCGACTCTGGTCTCCATCTCTCGACAAGTGCGGCAATGAGCTGATGATCAAGAAACGTGAAGTCGCACATCGCTACTCCATAAAATCCAGCTCGACGAAGATGTGGGACGATAGCGGGAGGTGGTGCAGTATGATGGAAATGGTGAGATCTACGTACACTCAAGGGAGACACAGGACGTCCCTCTAAAAGCAGTCGTGATACATGAGTAGCCTGAGATGTAAGCAATGGAAAACCTGTCATCTGTGCACATGATATCATCGTTACTTATTAATAGTGGAATCATGATATATTAATTTTTATTTGGTGTCACAATCAAGATTAGCCTAGTCTCACAATCAACATTAGTTAAGGATGCTCAGACACTCAGATGCCATTACTAAAACTAGACATCTTATAAGAAAACCATAATTTAAAAGTGAAAAATTAATTATTTCTTCTTATTTGTGAAATTACGTTTGTTAATTTATCAATTATCCATTAAATAACCATCAACATTATTCCACATTAAAAATTAACAGGAAAAAGTGAAAAATTAATTATTTCTTCTTATTTGTGAAATTACGTTTGTTAATTCATCCATTATCCATTAAATAACCATCAACATTATTCCACATTAAAAATTAACAGGAAAAAGTGAAAAATTAATTATTTCTTCTTATTTGTGAAATTACGTTTGTTAATTTATCCATTATCCATTAAATAACCATCAACATTATTCCACATTAAAAATTAACAGGAAAAAGTGAAAAATTAATTATTTCTTCTTATTTGTGAAATTACGTTTGTTAATTTATCCATTATCCATTAAATAACCATTAACATTATTCCACATTAAAAATTAAGAGGAAAAAGTGAAAAATTAATTATTTCTTCTTATTTGTGAAATTACGTTTGTTAATTTATCCATTATCCATTAGATAACCATTAAAATTATTCCAAATATATCAAGTTCCTAAGTAACTATAGAAACTTCCACAATAGGTTATTCAACCACAACCTCTTCCTCTTAGTCTTCTACTTCTTCTCATCCTCATCCTCTATTTGTTATTCTTCTTCTTCATCATCGACACCAACCACAACCTCTTCCTCTTAGAGCAGGTACACAGACTCGATCATGGATGATGAGATTTGGAACTCTTTCCTGCCACTTGGGGACATCTCTTACGAGTATGTCCTTCTGCGTGGCAGATACTGCATCGTATTCTCCCTCCTCGTTGCCGAGGCCAATCCATCTCATTTCTGATGCGAGTTGACTTCGGTCTTCCTCGAGGCCGCAACCTAGTAGCATGAAGCCAATAATTTTAAAAATGACACACATTGAAAAAATTATAAATGATACCAAAACCGACTTATGAAAACCTGTAAATATCAGGGACAATGGTCGGTTGATCAGCAGGCAATGTGATAGAATGGAAGTCACCAACAGGCATCCAAGCAGCACTATAACAGTTAACCAAAGTGCTCATGTGATACACCGGGTCAACATATGGCTCCCACGATATATTTACCGAAGCGCAAGCTGTAATAACATGTACACATGGATATCTCAATGCTTAAAAGCTGCAACAATCACAGTACCTGTTATCCAAAATCACGACAAACACTCCACCATTAGTGCATGCACCCTGGTCGTAGCACCTTCTTACCCGAAAACTCCTCTTTTCCCTGTCAAAGGCTATAACATTCCATCGTGAAGCCTCATTCTGTATCTGGTCAATATCAGTTTGAAAATGCTGAGTAAAAAGCATTCCATTTTCCATCCTCTGGTAGGCCTTTTGGGACCGGTCAACAAAGTAGTGAACACATCTAAAAAATGTCTCTTGCACTAACCCTGTGATTGGGAGTTTGCGCACACCCTTGAGGACCCCATTTACGCACTCCACTATATTAGTGGTCATATGCCCATATCTCATGCCACCATCGTATGCTAATGACCATTTTTTCTTTGAAATTTGTACCATATATTCATATACCTCCTCATTAACTGTTCGGATCTCTTCAAGACGTCGATCAAACCTTTATTGTTGGGGTTCATATGCTGAAAGCATAACATAATAATGTATTAAAATGGATAGTAAATTTTGTTAAAAAAAGAAAGTTTAGAAAACCATACCCAATTTGAGGATCGCCTTCTTTATGGCCTTATCTCTAAACTGCTTATGCACATTACTTGCAATATGTCTAATGCAATAACGGTGATAAGCATTCGGCTCAGTCCAAGAAACCCCATCACTACTCACGGCCTCTATAATCGCTCGATGACGATCAGATATCAGACACACGCCCTGTTTCTGCGTGACATGAACACGTACACATGCCAAGAACCAGCTCCAGCATTCAAAATTTTCTTTTTCAACAACAGCAAAAGCAAGTGGTAGAGGAGCGCGATTACCATCCTGTGTGGCAGCAATGAGTAGAACACCTGTATTCTTTCCATAAAGGAATGTGCCATCTACCTAAATAAATTGTTTACAAAAGGGAAATGCAGCAATGCACGGTCTGAATGCCCAAAAAATCCTCTTGAACTTCACCTTTGACCGATCAACTAGATGATTTTGGGATACATACTCAACACTGTCCAACTAATAAAAAATCTGATTATTGAGAGACAACAATTCCATAAGCTGTGGCAACAACGCATAAGACTCATCACAATCACCATACACTTTTACAATGGCTTTCTGTTTTGCATTCCAAGCTTTGTTGTATGATACCTTATAGTTATACAACTGTTGAATTCTTTCCTGAATAAGGGAAACAGGAACATCCTGACTTGTTCGTATCATCTCACAAATAACAGTAGATATAAACTCTGCATCAAGAGAAGAGTGATCTTGTGCCAAGCTGGGATGCAGACAAGTGTGTGGGCCTTCTAATTTGGTTATCTTCCAACATCCATAACATTTATCAAATAGTTCTCTTAATCGAAATTTACATTCTGACCCATATTTTTCACAACGAATGAGATATTTGGTCTTCTTTGACTCATAAACCACAAATGTGAAATGTCGCTCAATGTGGTATTGCTTTATCACATTTTTCATGACCTGTTTACTTTCGAACTCCTGCCCAACATATATGGCATTATCATTTGATGCAGGCATATTCCCTATAATGCCAGGGAATTCAGAAGCTGGTGTAATGACATCCCAATCAAAAGGTTGTTCACGAGACATTCCTCCAACTAAGGAACTCAAAACTGAAGGCTGATTACCACTAACTGGTGGATGTAGTGGATGTCTATCTCTCAAAGGAACCTCAGAAGGTTCATTTCCAACCACATCATCTCCTGCTGACTCCCCAGATTCTTCTTCCTCAGATAAACTTTCTTGCACTATATCAGCAAAGAAAGGGATGTCATCTACATTTCCTTCCAAATTTTGATGATCTTCCTCATTACATTCTTCCACAGGAGTCGTATGAGAAGGAGGCAATGAAGAAGTCTGTTGTGAAGGACCGACTTCTATAGAGGTCACAAAGCATGGTTCTGTAGTAATCGATTGCACCACATCAATATCAAAAATGACAATAAATAATTCCATCAAACCATTAATACACTGTTTCCTGAATAACTGAGAAGCCTCCATCCAATCCTCATCACCGACTATAGGGTAGTCATTGTGCCACATACGCTCAGGATATTGAAGATGTCAGTATCTAATTGAAGTGATTGCTTGTCCTGCACTCAATTTTAACCGACTATGAAACTTATTACGAACTGCATCCAATGTCATACAACCATGGAGATTTACCACTTTGACAGGTGGAACACTGTAGCTAAAACCCTTCTCGGTACAAATTACCTCACCGTTGCAATATATTTGAGCAGACATAAATTCCGATTAAAAAAAATTTAAAAATATTATACACTACATTAAAATTTTAAATTATTTAATTTTGTTTTGAATAATTGATTATCTTGAGACTTTTTTATGTATTGATTTATCACTGTTAAGGTATAGTGATTGTGATTTTAGCACAAAAGCAAATTTAATATAATATTTCATAAAGTTTGATTACTTATGAATATATAATCATGACTTGATCTTGAGACTTGCGATTAGTTTATCATTATTTGATAAACTAACCACAATTTATATGAGTAAACTCATGTCTCTATTATCAAATATTGCAGCAACCGCCAATCTCCTGTCAAATAGCAACGCCTCCTCTCAAACGAGTTCTCAAATGCCTCTTCGTCGACACCTCTTCGGGGATGCCTCTTCGTCGACACCTCTTTGGGGCGTCAGTCTTTTAATTACAAATTTACTCACATGCATGTGAGAGGGTCTAGGGGTATGAAATACATAAATTAATTTAAACGGACACGCAAGTCCTTACACTTACTGAGAGATGACTCACAGGTCATCAATACCGAAAAAATGCAATTATTACAAATTGAATAACAACATACACAAAATAAAACATGCAATTTCAATTATGCATGGTCGGTCATCTCAAGATCAGTCATCACTCATACCGTGTTTTTTGGTATATTTATTATATTATTCGTATTATATAAAATCTATATTAAATACTACACCTCTTTTACAAAAATTTAACTTTATGTGTATATATATATATATATTTATTAAAAACATTAAATAAATTTTATTATAACTGATCTAATTGAGATTTACATAATAAACACTTTTGTTATTTTAAATTTTATGAAATTGTAAAGTTTTTTGGGAATTCTTCTACTTTTCAAAATATAAGTAAATATATTTTATACTTTATTGATTAAAAATATTATTACTAGTAAATAAAAGTAATTTAATTTACACTTACATCAAATCCATCCATTAAAATAAATTTCTCTAACATAAATTACTTTTTCTAAACATTAAAAATTTTAGACATAACATAAAACATTCAATATTTAGACAACAGACATTCAAAAAATTAAATCATACGAACATTCAACATCAAGAAAATTAAATCATACAAAACATTTCATGCATAACATATGAAATAAATAAATCATACACACAATTAAACATACAAATGAAAGAAATAAATACAATTAAACATACAAATGAAATAAATAAATACAATTAAACATACAAATGAAATAAAAAAACACAAATAAACAATTAAATTATTAAATATAAAATTTACCTCAATAAAAGCAGCAAATATTTGTTGAGAAAGAATTTCTGCAGAGCTTCGCAACGAAAATCAGAGGAGAACAATGGGTATTGGGGGGGAGACCCCTCCTTTTATAATTTTTCTCGGCCGGATGCGTGAACGCCGTTCACGCATCCTTCAGCTCGTCCGCGAAGGATGCGTGAACGCCGTTCACGCATATTTTCCCACGCAAGGATGCGTGAACGGCGCTCACGCTTCTTTTAGCTGGTCAGCAAAGGACGCGTGAACGCCGTTCACGCATTACCGTCGGGGTCCGGGATGCATGAACGCCATTCACGCATCCTTCCGCGGAGAAGGATGCGTGAACGGCGTTCACGCATCCCGGACCCATTTTTAAAATTATCCGAACCCCAACCCCTTTTATCATATTTTAAATTTTTTAAAACCCAGAAAAAAAAAATTAGTCCCAGTTTTGGGTACTTGGTGATTCA
The DNA here is from genome assembly GCA_963277665.1 of Viscum album. Taxonomy (NCBI): domain Eukaryota; kingdom Viridiplantae; phylum Streptophyta; class Magnoliopsida; order Santalales; family Viscaceae; genus Viscum; species Viscum album. The sequence goes on from OY728134.1 coordinate 428,749,109, forward strand.
TTATTTGGTGGATTGGGGCCGATTCCTTCAAGATATTTCAAGTAAAGGAATTCCTTCTTGGTTCCTTCCATCCTCTTTTAGTTTTATTTCCTTTTTCTTGAAGTTCCTCATGTCCAAAAGTTGTGGTTCGATCCTAATGTATCATTTGGTGTCTTTTGGGTAAATTATTGTTGTTTAGGTCTGGATTTATATTCCTTTTGGTGCAACGGTGGTGCGCTTAAGGTTTTGCACCAAGTTTTGAGGGTTTCGACTCAAAAGGGTAGGTGATTCCATGTGTAGCCATTTTATGATGAGTTAGCTTGCATCGATTATTAATTTATCATGTTTATAATCTGTTTTATGTGCTGTGAAAACAGTTTTGATGGATTTGGTTAAACATTTAATTTTTAGTTGCATTATAGCTTGAAATTGGGTAATTTTCATGTGTGACTCTTGGGGTAATGTTTGGGTTTAGTTTATAACATATGAAAGTGATTTATTAGTCTTGAAAGGGGATGCCAATTCTGGTTTGTTAATTCCTTATTGTCATATTGGCCTTGAAAGTACATTTTTTTAATGAGTTTAAGGTGTAAAAAGTTGTTGTACTTCTTGAAGGTGATTTATGAAAATGTGTGTTTTTCATGTGTATCTTTGTGGTATTATTTGATGTATTTTTATAACATTTAGGGGTGGTTTAATAATTGTTTTAGGGCTGAAAAATTATTTTTTGTATTTTTATTGGTATTATTTTTATTTTAAATGAGGTTTTTGAAATGGGTTTAGTGTGCAAACAATGGTTATACCTCTTGGGTTTGTTTTATAAAAATTGCAAATGTTTTATTTAGTTAAACAAAGTTGGGAAAGGGTGTATATGTACTGTTTGGGTGAGTGTGTTCACCTAATGTGGGTTATTGAATGGTAAAGTGGTGATTTGAGATGTTAAACATTTTTATAATTTCTTTATAAATTGTCGAAATGTTTTACTAAATTGTGTTTTGTGTGCGAAACACGGGTGTTGGATATTTCATGTGAGTTTATTTATAAAATGAATTGTGAAAGTGAGAAGGGTATTGTGTGACATGTGTGTGGGCTGTTATGTGAGTTGAATATCTTGTAATGGTTTTATAAAATTGTTTAATGGATTTGTGGAAGTGTTAAAGAAATGTGAAAAGTTTTGTAGGCAATTTGGAGTGAGTTTGATTTCAAAATGCATTTGAATGAAAAGTGGAATTTTTGACTAGCGTGATGTACATGGGGCTGTTTGTTTAATTTGTGATGTGGAAGTGATATTTTCATGTGAAAACTATACTTCTTGGATTTCTGAACTTGTTTGAGCACAAAGGGAAAACCCGGGTATCTAGGTGGGTGGACGTGTACTAGTATGCTAGTGAATCCGTGGGGTTTGGCCTCAGTTTCACTTAGCAAGATTGACGCTTACAACTCTAACTAAACTATGATGATGAGGATTGGGGACCACTAGGTTATGGGTATGTTCCCTACTAGTGGCTCGTGCATGAGAATGGATATTTGTGATGGTTACTCTAACCGAGATACGAGGTACCTGGGACCCACAGCTAGCTAGTGCCTAGGGGTTATTTCCCATTGATTATGCTCACTGGATACTTTGTTCTTACCATCGGTATACGGTATGAGAGGCTGTAAAATTTAGTAGCTATGGTATTTATTTTAAATTTTTTTATTCTTTAAATTATCCCACCTGAAAACTGTTTTTATTTAATGTTGCATCTTTTAGAAATTTTAACTATCATCTCATGTCTTTGAAAACTTTCATGATTTTCGCCATTAAATGTTTATCACATGGAATCTATTAGTGGTGGTATCTTACTGGGATTTTTCTCACACCCTACTTACACCTTTGGGTGTAAGTATATTTTCTTATTTTATGTCACAGGTTTGGGTACAGGATTTATGCCATTGATTCAGGTTTTTAGTTGTCCATTGGGATCCAGTGTCGTGGAGATAGCTTGAGGGCGGTGCCTCTTTTCTTTGTGGAGGTTCTTGGGATGTCCTTATTTGGTTATGTACCATTGTAATGGTCTTTAAACATAGTTTTAGCTTATTTATTTCAGTTCTGAAATTTTATAAAAGACGGTTTTAGTTGAAAAATCCAGATTTGTTTTATTGGACTCTTTTGTCCTTTTAAGTTTATAAACTCGGGTAAATCATTCCCAATTATCATTTTATGATACCCAGGCACTAGTGCCAGCCCGTGGGGATCGGGAACGCCCTTCAGGTCTTGCCATAGACCGGGTCGGGTGCCGGTTTGATGGCGACCAGATCCGGTTCGTGACAAAATGGTATCCAAGGAGGTTCTGGTTAACTATTTGGGTCACGTTATTTAGGGAATAGTCGAGATAGTATAAAGTTAGGATTGTTGGGACTTGGTAGTTTGGTTATGGGTAGTGTGCTTGATCACCACACCTCATGACAGGATTCGAGTCGCCAGGGGAAGTCGGGATTTATCTAATTCCTTTGGTTTTCTTTCTTTGATGATGATTAGGGGAAATGAAAAGAGAGTTGGGTTAATGGTCTCAGTGAGCTCACAGGGCCTGGAAAGCCATTTGAAGCCAGAGATATTCCCTAGAACACTCTATGTGATAGTGAAGTGATTGGAATATGGCCGCCAACCATATTTCCAAGTCACCCACTGAAACTAGTTTCCTCTCGCATTGTTTTGTGATTTAGTTTTGAAATCTTGGCACTTTGGTTTTAAGGTGACTTGGTTTTAAGAAGCATAATGTTTTTATGAAATGATTTTAAAATAAATAGGTAATGTTTTGTTTTATGAAATGGTGGAACTGAATTTGCAAAATTGTTTTGAAATGTAAAATGATGTTCTTACACCTCTTTGAAAGCAGGAACTATATTGAAGTTGGTTTTGAAAAGTGTTTCCAATATAGTTTTCTAAACAATCAGAGTGTGTTTTAATGGGATGAGATGTTTTGAAATTGATGTGAATATCTTGAAAGTGAGTTATTTTCAAAATGTTTATTACTTTATGAAAATTTTTGTAAGATGTGAGTTGGGATTTTGATCTTGTGGTTAGCGGTTTTGAGAAAAAAGGATGTGTTGGTTGACCATTTTGGTTTTGAAAAGTGGAAAGAATTCTTGTTTTAACCTTTGGTATTTTCGTGAGAAACCACATGCATGGGGTTATATGGGAAGATGGATGATTGATGACATGATTGGATGAGTGTCGAGATGGATATGAGGAGGGTGCCCGGTGTGGCATAGAAACAAGCATGTGTAAGGCTCAGGGGGTACCATTGGTGGATGCGCTAACTGTTGAACCATTTTCTTTCAATGAAATGTTTTTAAAGAGAAAAATTAAGACTTTATGAATTGTTTGGAATGGTTTATATTATGTGTTTTTGGAAAATGTTGATGTTGTGGGATGTTTTCATTCCAAGAACCCCTCCTGTTTGAACTGCGTTTTGGGTTTGGGTTTGGTCAGTAAGTTGTGTTAAAGGGACAGTTAGTGGTCTCTTTTGAAAAATGTTTTGGGATGCCTTTATGATGGTTCCCTTCATGTGTTTGAATCTGGTTTGTGGTATATCTTGACTAATGGAACATCTTGGTTGGGTCCATGGGTTCAACTGTTGGATAAGGTACACCCCATTAAAGGTTAATGCACAACTGAAGTGCAACCAGGATTATTTCGCCATTTGAAGACCCTCCAGTTGATCAATATAAAGAATATTTTTCTTGAGATTTTTAGATTGAGTCTACACCCATTCCTTTCTTTTATTTTTAGATCCTCTTGTAACGGGATAGTGCTCGTGGAAGGGTGAAAGAGACCATAGTTTCTTATGTTTCTTGATTCGTCGAAGGTGGATGTGTTCTACGATTTTTAGTGTGGATGAGTGTCTCGATGGTGTATAGGAGGCCCTTTGGGGTTCTTCAAAGTTTCTTTGAAGCATGAGTTCATGTTAAACCACCAGTATGGGAAATATGGTCATGATAGGATATTGTGGACACATTCTAGAATTGTGTGTTGTTTGGGGATGTTGTATAAGGTCCCTCTCCATGAATTGTTTATATCAGTCACAATGGCCATGTTTGGCAATGCCTTATGATGTCATGTGATCGATTGACCATATAGGTTAAAGTCATGAAATCCTACGAGAGTCCCTATTGTGTTGGGTGAATGTATCCCTTGGAAAAACTTCAAAATCTTCCATTTTAGAGGAAGGTGAGTGTAGGTGTTCTTTAATTCTATTGTTTATCACCTGAAGAAAGAAGGTGTGATGGGTGTTCATCTTCTTAGCCCTTGTTTCAGTGAAATATCGGGATAGGGTAAAGTGAGTATGGAATTTTTAATGTCTAGAAAACTTATCTTGGGTTGCGGTGTAGTTGTTGGTTGCACCGAAAGAAGAATTCCCATTCATTGGGTTTCCGAAGACTAACTGCGAGGCCGAAGATGCTTCAATCATTTGAGCTCCAACCATAGGTCTCGGAGAGAAGCTGGCTCGTAGTCAGGGGAAATCACAGGGTCATTTAAAACCATGTACAAAGTCCTATACCAAATATGAAATATAGGATGAGTTCAAACCTCGGGTATCATTATCTTTCTTCTCTTGTTCATGTTTGGTGGAAATAGATGGAGGGCCTTGTACCCATGACATTGCTCAATGTCATTCCCTCCCCCTTTGGTTTCCATTGAGTATTTGGAGAATGGTTGGAAATTTGGATAGACATGCTGAGCACATGGTTTGTGAACGATTAAGAGAGACTGTGAGCTTAAAAGCCATGTAGGAAGATTGATCAGCACAGTTAGCTCACGGATTCACAAACTGTGCAGACTAACCATGCGACCATCCCAAATCTTGAAATTTTTGGGTCCTTCTGTGTCGGCCTATACTGGTCGATTAAGATGGTTGGTTCTTATGGTGGGGAGAACCACTATAATTCTCATGTGTGTTCCTTAGGATATTTTGAATGGAAGTCTACCCTAGGTACCAGGGAGTCCGTTCAGGCCTCCCCCTATTAGTGTCCTAATTCTGTCTCGAAAAAAAATTATTGGTTGTCTCTTATGGTGGGGAGCATATTAGTGTCCCCCCGTACTAGTAACTTAAATTTATCTATGGTTTTGTCTTGGTGTATATAGGCTCGTTCGGATATATCTAGCTACCAACATATTCCTTGAGTAAACGTTGGGACTGGAGAGCGCCCAATGGTTTAGTTAAAGTAAGGTAAGTGTAACCTTGTTCAAAGTTGTTGTTCATTTGTGTGAATTGCTTGAGTCTTGTTCGGATAGTGTTTGAAGAGTTTTATTTTGGGATAAATTATGAATGTTATTGATCCTTTCAGGAAAGTGGTGTAAGTTTTGGTTGTGAGAGTAATCCTTCCTTAATTGATCACTGGAGGTGTTTTGGCCTTTGGGGGTGAAACCTCGCAAGGGAGTACCTATTGGTTTCTCAGCAGGGTTTGGTTGTTTCTTTAATCTTGTTGTGACTTTCCGGGGCGAAAAGTTTTCAAGGTGGGGAGAATTGTCACATACATAACTTATTTTAAAGTTATTTTTAATTTATTTTCCATTCATGCTTTGTTTTGGGGGGTTTCCAAAGGTTTTATGGAGAATAGGTGAGTTTTCATGAATTGGGCCAAACCGTGAGGCCAATTTCAGATTTAAAAATAAATTTTATTTTGTTTATAACATTTTCATTTTTTAATATTTTTCACTCATTCCAACTCTTAAATGTCCTCCCCTGATATATTAACACCAAAAGTAAAATTTGGAGCCTTTGGAAATCAATAACCAAGGTTTATGTTGGTTTTTATTTAAGGGATTGGGCCTGCCCTAAAGCCCAATTCCAGTTTTAAAAATAAAATTTGATTAATTAATAACGTATACATTTTTAAGTATTTTTCGGTGATTCAAAGACTCAAATGCGCTTATTGAACCCAGACGCGCGCCCAAGCTCTCTCTCCCCTCTTTGGAGCTCTTATTCATCGCGATTTAGTACTGAAATTATTAGGGTTTCTAAAATCGGGCAGATTTGGAGAGGTAAATTGATCCTTTCATAACTCCTTCATTTTTCATCCTTTTCCCCCCATTTCAGTCCCCACATGACCTAATATGAATCATTCGAACCTACATACCAGTTTTGGGTACTTGGTGGTTCATTATTTGGTAGATTGGGGCCGATTACTTCAAGATATTTCAATTAAGGGAATTCCTTCTTGGTTCCTTCCATCCTCTTTTAGTTTTATATCATTTTTCTTGAAGTTCCTCATGTCCAGAAGTTGGGGTTCAATACTAATGTATGATTTGGTGTCTTTTGGGTAAATTATTGTTGTTTAGGTCTGGATTTATATTCCTTTTGGTGCAATGGTGGTGCGCTTAAGGTTTTGCACCAAGTTTTGAGGGTTTCGACTCAAAAGGGTAGGTGATTCCATGTGTAGACATTTTATGATGAGTTAGCTTGCATGGATTATTAATTTAGAATGTTTATAATCTGTTTTATGTGCTGTGAAAACAGTTTTGATGGATTTGGTTAAACATTTAATTTTTAGTTGCATTATAGCTTGAAATTGGGTACTTTTCATGTGTGACTCTTGGGGTAATGTTTGGGTTTAGTTTATAACATATGAAAGTGATTTATTAGTCTTGAAAGGGGATGCCAATTCTGATTTGTTAATTACTTATTATCATGTTGGCCTTGAAAGTACGTTTTTTTAATGAGTTTAAGGTGTAAAAACATGTTGTACTTCTTGAAGGTGATTTATGAAAACGTGTGTTTTTCATGTGTATCTTTGTGGTATTATTTGATGTATTTTTATAACATTTAGGGGTGGTTTAATAATTGTTTTAGGGATGAAAAATTCTGTTTTGGATTGTTATTGGTATTATTTTGATTTTAAATGAGGGTTTTGAAATGGTTTTAGTGTGCAAACAATGGTTATACCTCTTGGGTTTGTTTTATAAAAATTGCAAATGTTTTATTTGGATAAACAAAGATGGGAAAGGGTGTATATGTACTGTTTGGGTGAGTGTGTTCACCTAATGTGGGTATTTGAATGGTAAAGTGGTGATTTGAGATGTTAAACATTTTTAGAATTTCTTTATAAATTGTCGAAATGTTTTACTAAATTGTGTTTTGTGTGCGAAACACAGGTGTGGGATATTTCATGTGAGTTTATTTATAAAATGAATTGTGAAGGTGAGAAGGGTATTGTGTGACATGTGTGTGGGATGTTATGTGAGTTGAATATCTTGTAATGGTTTTATAAAATTGTTTAATGGATTTGTGGAAGTGATAAAGAAATGTGAAAAGTGTTGTAGGCAATTTGGAGTGAGTTTGATTTCAAAATTCATTTGAATGAAAAGTGGAATTTTTGACTTGCGTGATGTACATGGGGCTGTTTGGTTAATTTGTGATGTGGAAGTGATATTTTCATGTGAAAACTATATTTCTTGGATTGCTGAACTTGTTTGAGCACAAAGGGAAAACCTGGGTATCTAGGTGGGTGGACGTGTACAAGTATGCTAGTGAATCCGTAGGGTTTGGCCTCAGTTTCACTTAGCAAGATTGATGCTTACAACTCTAACTAAACTATGATGATGATGATTGGGGACCACTAGGTTATGGGTATGTTCCCTACTAGTGGATCGTGCATGAGAATGGATATTTGTGATGGTTACTCTCACCGAGATACGAGGTACCTGGGACCCACAACTAGCTAGTGCCTAGGGGTTATTTCCCATTGATTATGCTCACTGGATACTTTGTTTTTACCATCGGTATACGGTATGAGAGGCTGTAAAATTCAGTAGCTATAGTATTTATTTTAAAAGTTTTTATTCTTTAAATTAGCCCACCTGAAAACTGTTTTTATTTAATGTTGCATCTTTTAGAAATTTTAACTAGCATCTCATGTCTTTGAAAACTTGCATGCTTTTCGCCATTAAATGTTTATCACATGGAATCTATTAGTGGTGGTATCCAACTGGGATTTCTCTCACACCCTACTTAAACCTTTGGGTGTAAGTAGATTTTCTTATTTTATGTCACAGGTTTGGGTACATGATTTATTCCATTGATTCAGGTTTTTAGTTGTCCATTGGGATGCAGTGTCATGGAGATTTCTTGAGGGCGGTGCCTCTTTCTTGTGGAGGTTCTTGGGCTGTCCTTATTTGGTTATGTACCATTGTAATGGTCTTTAAACATAGTATTAACTTATGTATTTCAGTTCTGAAATTTTGTAAAAGACGATTTTAGTTGAAAAATCCAGATTTGTTTTATTGGACTCTTTTGTCGTTTTAAGTTTATAAACTCGGGTAAATCATCCCAATTATCATTTTATGATACCCAGGCACTAGTGCCAGCCCGTGGGGATCAGGAACACCCTTCGGGTCTTGCCATGTACCAGGTCGGGTGCCGGTTTGATGGTGACCAGATCCGGTTCGTGACACTATGCATCAAAGTAGTTGATGATTCATGAGCAAACTTTCCCAACTCATGATTTGGAGGAAGAAGAAGAAATATTTTAATTAAAGATATAGAGGTATTATATTTAGGGGTAAAATTGTGATATATATATACCAATCATAAAAGTATAAAATATAAATTCACATATAATGAGTTTAACATGCTTTGGAAAAGATGGTTAGAGTTGATAAAAGGTTATGACAGCTCGATACATTAACACCCTGGGAAAGAGAACAGTGTCTTTGATGCTTTGAGTTGAAAATATTATTCTAGATTATCTAGGATGAGGATCAGAAAATAACTAATATTTATGGATTTATAAAGGATGGATATAGAAATCCTGACTGACGGATAAAAATCTTATCTTTCTCAAATGAATGTCCATCCCTCTATCCAAGTGAATATTAAGGAGGTGTAGAAGGAAGATGAAGAGATGAAAAAGAAGGTCAAAAATGTTCTTAATATTAACACTAATCAGGATAGAATGGTAAGGTTTAGGAACCATATATGTGTTCCTTATATACCATATTTGAAGAAGGACTTGTTAGAGGGATCTCATAGTTCTTTATTCTATATTCATCCTGGAAGTACGAAGATGTATAAGGACATGAAATAATACTTCTGGAGGGATGAAATGAAGATAATGTCAGGGAGGCTGTATCTCGGTGTTTGGTATTCCATAAAGTTATGGATTAAAGACAAAAGTGTAATTGGATTTTGCATCCATTACCCATACAAGAATGGAAATGGGTGAAAATTACTATGGATTTAATCATTGGACTACCCAAAACCTATAAAGGGTTTAATGATATATGGGTGGTAGTTTATCACCTTACTAAGTCATCACACTTCATTACTATCAGAGAAGAATTATATCCTAATCAGCTTTTCGGAATATATATTAAGGAAGTGGTAAGGTTGAATGGAGTACCACATTTCATTGTATCATATTGTGATATGAGGTTTACCTCAATGTTTTGGAAAATTCTTCATAAATAACTTGATATAAAATTGAGTTTCAGTACTTTTTATCATCCTCAAATAGGACAGTCTGAAAGAAAAATTTAAACCCTAGAGGATATGTTGATATCATGTTCTATGGATTTCTAAGGTGGTTGGGATCAACATATTTTTATACTTTTTTTTCATACAATAACATCTTTCACTCTATCATTCAGATGGAAATATATTAATCCCTTAATGGGATGAAATTTTGATCTCCAAAAAGTTGGGATGAGGTTGGAGAAAGAATGCAATTAGGACTTAAGATAGATGAATAAATGGGTGATAATTTTTGAACCATTCAGCAGTATATCAAGGTAGCTCAAAGTCATAAAAAATTTATTCTTATAACCATAGACATGATCTAGAATTTTATTTTTGTTAAAAAAATCTAAGAATCAATCCTTGGATGAAATTTATGAGATTTTAGAAGAAATCGACACTAAAACCTATGTATATCATCCCCTTTGAAATTCTTGATCGTATCGAGATAGTAGTATATCACTTGAAACTACCTCAAAGTATCTCTAAAGTTCATGATGTGTTCCATGTATCACTCTTGAGGAAGTACAAACTTGTCCCTTCACATGTACTGAACTAATATGTCGTACCGTGGGAGCAACATCTTTCTTATGAGAAGCAACCTGTTGAAATTCTGGACCGATCAGAGAAAGATATAAAAACCAAGACCACTCACGGGTCAAATTTTAGTGGATAAATAAAAAGTTATAGGAATATACATGGGAATAAAATTGATTTTTTGAATTTATAATGTTTAAACTATCTTGGGGTGAATTTTTTGGATTTTTCTAAGAAAGTTCGTTTTTAGATGGATAGTGAAAATATATGATTTAAATTCAAATATGGTTTTTAAATTAATTAATTTTAATGTATAAATTTTATTTTATTTCAATTTAACTGTTAAATTAGTTACTATTTTTATCAATTAATCCAATTTTGGTCATTATGACAATTCACATATTTAAATTGGTCATAAATACATACAAACATTAGATCCTTTTTTAATAGAAATACCCTATAGTGATGTCCAGATAGTGATATTATTTTTAAATTAATTTATCCCAATTATATGACTACAATTTGAAAAAATGGATTAGATATTTGGAATAAGAATAATTTATAATTTATAATAAGGTCCTATTTGTTTTTTTGAAAATGATTAGTGAACGTGATTAAAATTAATTTCTTTCATTAAGAGAAAAATTAGGTTAATAAAGTATTAACCTTAAACATAAGACCCAAAATGACCTAGAAACATGTCAAAAACCAATTTGATGACCATAAATCATCCATATACCTAAAATTATTTTGGTGTTTTGGTTTTTGAAATCTATTCTTAGGTAAGAACATGTGCACACCAAATTTGTTTTTAAAAATTCCATGTGTGTCCTTTTCCTTCCCTATAAAAGGTCACCACCTCTACCCATTCTTCAAACCTCTAAAACATCTTAAGATAGTCCAAGATATTCTCAAGTATCCTCCCAAAACTCCTAACTGTTACCTTGTATCCTTACTTTTATCATAAACCCTCTCAAGGAATCCTTTTGGAAAAAACCAAAAGGCATTACCCAATTAGAAGGTAATGTCTTCTCTGAAACTCCATTCCTTCATTTTCCTTCTCCAACCCTCTAATATTTTTATTACCCTATAGTTTGAAAAAATAGTATCATAAAAATAATAGGATATTTTTATGAAAATTTTGTCACCTACAGTTACACAAACCTCCATCTAATAGATGTTTAACATACTGTTTCGGTGTACAACGAATTACTACCTCATGAAATGATGATTATTCATTCCTCCTTTACAACCAATCATGGTGACCATTATGATGGAAAATTTTTTATATATGTAATATATTATATATATTATTTATTTAATATTATGTATATATTTTACAACACACATCATTTTACCTTACATTTGGTGTTAGTATGATAATCTTGTTTGAGGAAATGTGGATTACCATCCCCTCAAAGTGATGTGATTCATTCACACACCCCATGAATGAGATTAAAAACATATATGATATATATAATATAATAATGATAATATGGTAATTATATATAATTATATAAAAATATACACATATATATATATGTTATTTACATAATTTCTTTCAATACGATAATTAAAATGGAATCAATGTCCATGCGTACAAACAGCTTACCATCACCATGAATGGTGTATTACATTTCATACATAATTATGATATAAAATAATATAATGTATATATAATATATATAACTTATATTTATATCATGTTATACATTCTTTATTCATGATATAAGTATACGGACATACACCACAACAAATTAAGATACATGTGATGAACAAAGAGAATATTACCTGAAGTGGAACATTAACATAGGATCATTAACAAGTGGGTAATATAAGTTTATAATAAAACCATATATGGTATTATATGTAATAACATGATTCTATAAAAGATTTATAATAAAATTATATTTATTATATACAGTGATATTAGATGTCTATGGAGAGAGTCAAGATAGAAGGTAAAGGTATTTTCATCTCACTATTAATTATTGTAAGATACAGGCTATGTTCGACAATCTTTACTTTAGTGTGGTGTATGTAATTACCATGATTGTATTATATGTATCTTTTAATTGAATTTATGATTATTCACATACCCATTATATGATCCTTATTTCAGGGGGTTTAACATTCAAAAGTTACCAAATCAGTAAAACATTTCTATCTCAAATTTCCTTCTTTGAGACTCTTATTTTGTTACGAACCTAAACTCTTCTTCAAAGTCTATACACTTCCAATTTAAATTTTATATCAAGAGTATAGTAATTTTAATTTCATATTAAGCATCATTTAATTTCCATTTCTTACATGGATAGTATGATCTCAAGTCACCAACTTATATGAGTTTATTGAGATAATCTCTTTGTTTATTTTAGATTATTTTTTTATTCTTCCTTTGAAGAAATATTTTAATACATTATTAAAGTATATTCATGAGTTTTCTTCTCCTATATTTATTAAAGATAAAATCATTTTTAGTAAAAAAAATTCACACTTTGGAACTTAAGATAATCCTTTTAGTAAAATCTGGCCACCTCTCTCTTTGGTCTGAAATCAGTTGTATTCAAAAACTATGTTTCCAAAAATGTTTTTAATATTTCCTTGAAGATAATTCTAAAGGAAAAAATGGATTTAATTTTATTTTTGTTTTAAAATATTCTTTTATATTTTTTAAAATAAATTTTCAATGAAAAATGATTTATGTAATAAAAATCATTTTTCAAAAAAGAACTCATATTTTCCTTAAGAAATGTTTTAGAAGATCTTAAAAAATTATTTCCTATCTATGATAACATTAATTGGTGTTACTCGTGAATTTATGGGGGTATTATTAAATGTATGCATTCATATTAATTCCCTAAATGGATATATTTTGATGGAATGATGTTATCAAACTTGTTTCTCTTTCTAGGGTTATATGCTTTTGGAACCCGCTCCTTTTCGCATGTTATGTTTATGATGAATGGAATATGAAACATGTATATTACCAGATGTTATGATATGTTTTCATTTTTAGGATACCCATTTCATTTAATGAGTTATGATATGTTTATTTATGATCTTGTGTCACATTTATGTATGATTCTATTATGTGATAGTTGAGACCTATATGGCCCACTATTGCATTGGGTAAAGTTTAATATCTCATGAGATAGAATATGATGGTATGTGGAGTGAACTCATGCTACTAAGATAGTATTGAGAGTGAACCTTGACTAATAATATGTCCATGGGATTGAACCATGACTACTATTATGGTATGAATAGTAAACTCAAGCTACTATTATGGTGATGGAAATAAACCATGAATTCTAAGATGGTATTGGTAGAAATGACTTAGATACTATAGAAATAATTATATGCTTATGTGTTGTAATAAATCAATATCCAAATTATATGTTATGCTTTCATGGATTATGTATTTTACTTCCTTCTCATTCATGTCTTATAAACTACCTAGCTTTTTTCCATGATTCATGTGTACGATCTTTGATATGTAGGGTATGATCTTCTATTTTCATGATCACATTCTCATACCCTTATGCTCATGTTTATGCTTACATGTCTCCATTTTTTCCCTTAATGACCATTTTATATCATCCCTTTTTATGTTTTTTCCCCAGGTAATGAAGATATGTATTATGTTTGATGTGTCTCAAAAGGGATCTACTCAAGAAGAACCTAGTGGGAGATAATGTGGCTCATTTATGTACTAGTGTTTATGTTTCCATGTTTCCAAAGTCACTGGACTTGTATAGTCTTCTCATGTATGTTTGTAAAATGTGTATTTATTCTAAAAAAAATTGGGTAATGTTAATTTTTTTAAGTAGAGGTTCTCTCTATTTCATCAATATTTTATCATCATAATAAAAAACATATTGATAATGATTAAATTTTTATTTAATGGATTATATCCTTAGTGATTTATTTTTATAAGAATTTGTTATTTTATTAGATGAAAATACCTTAATGAGTTCACTATATCATTTTTAGGAAAATACAAATTTTAAATTTCAAATCACAAATTAAAATTTCAAAAATATAAAAATTATTTATGAAAACAATTATCCAAAAAAATAATGAAAATATGTAAAGTCTTCATCAATGGATATAATTTTCATTATAATGAGAAAGGTTTTTCATGTGGTATAAATTAAAAAAACATACCTATAAGATTTTCTAAAAAATGAAAAATTTTAATCATTTATTAATTGATAGGACAATTAATTTCCAAAAAAATAGAACATAAATCATTATTAAATGATAATATTAAAATTTATTATTGAATAGTAAAAAAAATCTTTAAAACACTATAAATAATATATGAATATAGAATAAAAATATTCCTGACCAATATGGTAAATAATATTAGTTTTCCTTAAAAAATATTTTGATATATTGAGTACATAAAGAGGGTAATGGAAAGTAAAACATATAATCTATATAAATAATAAGAGGATAACAAAATACAAATGATTTTACTTTGATATACTATACCATTTCATCACCCTAAATTTAAGCATAATCAATCATGATAAAAATGTGTTGTAATGTAAGACACTTAAATAAAGTATTTATTGACTCATAATCACAGAACCACATTTATAATATATTAATATCTATTATAATTATATAGTAGATCCATATTCATAAGTATAATATAATAAATATATATTTATCAACACCTATGACCCATTCTTCATAAATAATTTATATTCTTTATCAAATCGATTGTTAACTGCTTTACTTTTCATTTATATTTTCACTCAATAGATATATTCTATTAAATTTAATTTTGGATATATCATATACATAATATTCAAAATTATATATATAGAATATATATTCATATTAAAAATATTTATAATATTTTATTTTAAGAGGTTATGAATAGTGAATTGCATTATCATATATAGATGGCAGTCTATATATACGCACGAGTGATAATTAAGATTTCATATGGATGGAATGAATGAATGGTAACAAAATCAACATTATAGATAAATTAGTGTATCATAAATATCATATATATATATATATTAAATATTTCATAATATCAAAGCATGATATACGGGGATAAAAATGATTTATATCGTTATGTGTAGGAAGTTTTCCACATACATAGACAAGTGATACATTCATCTACCATTTTATAGAAAAGAGGCGGGAAATCATTGTTACCACATCATAATAAATATTAATTATATTTATGACACCAGATAAATCATTTAATAATGGATACAATAGGTTTAAAGAATATGAATGAAGAAATAAAATTAAAAGTGATTTGTTAAGATTCATACATCATCTTTGAGAGACCGCCTTTAACATCCACCATATTAATTAAATGATTGGTCTAAAGACAAATTATGATATAATTTTATTGGAATTAATAATTAATGGATTTTGATATACTATTGGATAATGTTGGTTGTTCAGATTGATTGAATAATAGAGGAGAAAAGTAGCCCGTTTATAATAAAGGTGCGGGACACACATAGAATTTCTTAAATATTTTCAATGATATATGGAAACATTTGTGTAAATTTACTTTAAAATGGACATGAATTAAAATGTATTAAAATATCTCGTCTAAGAAACATCAACTAATATGATTTATACGAGTAGAAGTTTTTTTACTACCTTTATCTCTTGGTTAAATCCCTTAATAATTTCATTTTAACATTATCCATGGAATAAATATTTTTTAGTATCTACTATTCATTAGGACCAACAGTGTTGTTGAAATAATTAAAATATAATAATTACATTATTAACATATTTTGAATCTATTTTACCTTAATATTTCAAAAAAATGAAAATTTTTATTTTATGTAAGCAAAGAAACGGAAATAAAATAAAAATTTTACAATATTTTAGTTTTAATTATATAACATAGTTTTTGTTCATTCATTATTTATAATAAATAAAATATAAATGATAAATATTTTTATTCAATATATTATCAATAATTCTTTTTTTAAAACCATTAGTAACTTGTGATTAATTTAATCTATTATGATAAAAATACATTTTACACATAAAAAATTATATATATATAAGTTTTTTAAAACAAATAAACTAATCATATTCCAAAATCTGAAAGAATGATGATTCCTATTAAATTAATCGAATTATTTATAATTAATGGATAATTATACTACATCACTATAAACTTCTATATTTAATTATAAATTTATTTGAAATAAAATGATAATTTTTATATAATTTTTTATAATTCAATATTCACTAAAAAATAAATCTATTCAAAAAAAAAATCAAAAAATTATTCCATAATTAATATTGACATGATGATTTCATAAATGATATGAATTTACTGAAATATAGTTTCCAAAATAATGGTTGAAATTGTTTATAATTTTAATGAAAAAAATAATACAGTTTTTTAAAGAAACAGTTTTTTATTCATGAAATTAATTGACTTGAAATTGTGACCTTTTTTATTATTCATAAATAATTAAATTTTTAGTGGTTGGAAACTTTTTACATTTTTTTATAATGTGGTTAGTAAAATTCATTCCTTAAAATTTAATTGGTAGGTAATAAATTTTTTCTATATCACAAATCATTTATATTTTGTGTTGTGGTCAATGAAAGATATTGAATACATTAAGGTAATTTAAAGGGAAAAATATATAAAATCTTTTGTTGTAACATCCATGATCTGACTCATACCAACAAATGAGTAATAATAAAAATATTTTATCATATCATTAAAATCAACCACTAAACACTCTTCTATACAAAGGTAAATAACATGATCAATAAAATTCGTGAAAAAGTTCCACAGGTAGCGAAATACCACTTACAGTAATAATCATAGAAAAGAATAGTGTAGAATATAGGTACGATTCTCATGGTGAAACAGAAAATAAAATGAAAACATACCATGGATATGACTTAAGAGAAAAAGTCAAACCCATTTGAAACATATAAAAAATATGGGATTCTGGCCTAAATGTTTAAATCATGAAACTAGTAATTACAAGACCCTAAATAGTATTGAATATAATACCTTATGGTTGAAAATGTAAAAAATGATTTTCCCTAAGGATGTAGCCAGTTGACTTAATACCAACCCAAAGACCCTATCACCCATCTATGAAGATAAAAAAGATCCCATAATTTATAATTCAAGTGAGGTATATAAATCCTAGAAGGTAAGATTCTCACCAAAGATGAGTCAATAAGAGAATCTCCACTCAAATTTCATATGATGCCAATGATCCCCAAGGAATATTGCTGCTACATAAAAAATGGGAATCATGACACTTGACTACAGATATATTATAATATAAGTGATCATATCTGTAACTAACCCAACTCCAATATCCTAGAGCTGGTGCCTACATCATTATATTTTCATAGAAACAATAGGTCAAATATTGAAAGACCAATCAGTGTAATAGTTTTGGTGAACTAGATACATACCTGATACAAATTTTAAATTCTTAGTTCTATATTGAAACATAATACATAAGAAAAAATTATCTAATCATCCAAGGAAATTCAATCAATGTTCTCTCCTCATATCCCAGGGAAGAAAAAAAAGGTTGAACACTAATACTTGGTAAGGTTTATATAAAGCAGAAGATATCATTAATCACAAAGATTAATTAACATGTAATAATAAATAAATGTACACATATTATGTTTACATAACATTACTATAAAAGTAAAATAGGTAATAATCAATACAGAAAGGTAAATAACTGAAAACACATTCCATCTAATAAATAAACTCTGAATAAAATGTATTCATAGATAATATAATGCTAAAAATTTAATGGATAATAATATAACTACATTATACAATAAGGAAAAGTTTAATTATTTGAATCCATGTCTTAAGAACATGATACCCCTTCCATCAATATTTTTCTTCAATATAGTTTAAAACTACTAGGTAAAAATACATCTGATTTGGAAAACCAATACATCTCATTATACATATTAGTGAATTTAGGATCTATCTGTAATCGGGACCCATCCATTTCTATATATACAAATATTTCCTCATATATCAAATAATATATATAATTAATTAACAACCTACCTTATCATCAAATTTTTGTATTGATTATGAATTATTATTTATCAATATTTTCCTAATTATTCAAATAAGTATCAAAGTAAAAACATTACATAAAAAAGGTGTGTGGTTTAGTCAATAATAATATCCATTGTAAAATAACATAGTTATTTAATAATAATGTTACATACATTGAAAACGATTATAAGAATGTAATTATTTCAAAATAATGTAAACAATCACAAAAGAAAGTGACATTATAGAATATAATTTACCAATTTAAAATTTTCAATTCAAATCCAGTATGAAAAAAAAATTAAATACCATGAACCATGAATGAATTATGATATTAAATTTCAATGTAGTAGTATATTTACCATATTAAACTGAATTGGTGACAAATAAAGTATAAGTCTCAATATAATGTAAATGTGGAGGAAATCTCTAACCTCACACTTCATTTTTGTGGAAAATAATTTAACAACCTATATGTTGGATTTAAAAATGTCATTAAATGTAAGATAGACCTTTCATAAGTTTATAATATCACATATTATCCTTTTATAATATATTTTCAACCTTTCATTAAAACATTCATTATTTTCATTATTTCAGGTGTCAATTGCCTTATTTTCTCTTTTGTTCTTTGGAATGAATGTTCTTGTTCTTGTTAATATTATATAGTTTAATTACATCTAGAATAATGATAATAAAAAAATAATATTAAAATTTATAATTAAATTAAACATTTACGACCGATCATGAATTTTGATTTTTGTTACATGAAATATGTTACAATCATGGTGACGATAGGTCTTACGTATGCATAGGTAATGTTTCTATTTTCAACAACCATTATGGAAAGGGTGTAAGTAACATTTTATCTTTATATAATTATCATTATATCATTGATAAAAATTTATTTTTAAAATATACATATATATGTTATCAATGTTGTGTGGTTATTAAATGAGTGTCACATCGCTTCGTGAAGGAAGTAGTCCACACATACATGAATGATATAAACATTTTTTTAGTGTAAGAATGAAAATAATATATTATATTTTAAAAATGATAAATATTTCTGGAATATAATTATTATTTCATTTATATGACATATATTCATTAAATATTCATATATCACCTTCTATGTTATGTGCTAGTTATTGATAGATCATATCACTTAGTGGGACGATAGTCCACCATACACATGAGCAGCATTATTGTATCCTATCAAGAATAGAACGTGGAAAATAAATATATGATATAATGAATATAAAGGTATAATTATGATATAAATATTATATATATATATACTTTATATACAACATCATACCTAACCATGAATGTGTTAATAGAAAAATGAATGACATTAGTTTGGGTGGCGATAGTCCAACGAACACACAAATGATGATTTTGTAACCCATATGACTAATGTAGAGATGGTTGTATTTCATGAAAATAACATAAAAATATTTAAGTATATGTAATATAATTTGGATATTACATAATCATTATTTAAAAATAATTTAATGAGGTGGAGGAAAAATAAAATAAAAATTCTCATTGAAGAATACAACCACTTCTTCAAGTATCCTTCATAGGATTGCGCCAATGAAATCATAGGATGGATTTCTTTCTAAACTATATGCTTTTGGATAATAGGAGGGTTTTTGGTAATTTAATGTTTATATTTTGTTGATAAAACTTTATTTAGATGTGTGAATAATTTAGGGGAGTTATTTCTCTTTTATAATTGAAGTCGAGTGACATTTTAGTAAAAACCCAAAATAAATCAATAATGGGAGGATAATATCACTCCATGTTTCTCCAAAATTTATAATTAAATGGGTCTAGGAATTATATGTTCATTCATCATGACCAAAAATAAATTAAATCATAAAATTTAAACATGTTGATCCTTAACATCTCGGTTTCCATAATTTTACCATTTTAGTTTTTCACTACGGGAATTATTATTTTTACCCTAGGAAAATTATCCATTATGATTAAAATAATGTTACCCTTATTAGATATTTTGTTCCAACTAATTTCATATATAAAATCATATTTATTAAATAATAAATAATTATTTTCTTTAAATAGTTTTATCACAAGTGCATCTAACGTGCAAAAAAATCTTTTTTATCTTAACAGTGCAACTATGGATTTTACTATTTAGGGGTCAATATATAAATTATGAATTTTTTTCCATTGGTGGAATATATTAGGTATTTTTAAATATTTTAAAATAAAATTCAATAATATGCAATTTTTTGAATTTTAAATCATTTAATTGATTATAAGTTTTTTTAAACGACATTAATGTTAATTTTTCCATTATTGATTTAAGGTTTTCCAAAATATATCAAGAAAATTATAAAATAAGAATATATTAATTTAAAACCATTATAAATTGATTTATTTATCTATAATATTAATTCAACATAATATTTTTTCAATTTAATATACTTTTAAAAATTTTAGAATCATTTACATTATTTTTCTATTAATTAATTAATAATTTAATAAGTGTTTCCTAACTATTTATAGTAATTATTTCATCTATAAAAATTAAGAATAATTTTTCATCATAAAAACTACTCATTAATCTATCAAAATTATATTTATAACCAAATATATGTTGGGTTTTTCACAATCCCTATTATTTATAGGTATTAATATCAAGGAAGGTGCCTTTTTTATTTTTCATTACATAACTTGTTATATATGTATCTTTCGTTTAAAAGTATCCATGAAAATCATAAAACTCCATCCTAATGAGATAAGTGTTGAAATAATGATATCTAATAAATTTTAGAAAAAATTGTAGGTCTTTTATACATTTATCTTCATGTTTAACCCCATAGTAGATTCATTTTTACCTCACCTAAGGTAATTAATTATTTATAGTTTTCACCAATCATTATGTTTAAAAATTACTATTACCTTATTATAAAATATAAATTATGATGATTTAAAATAAAAAAAACCTTTTTTAAAATTCCATTAATAGTGGAGGAAAATTTTAACTTCAAATTAATCTCACATACGTGGTGAGAAAGCAGGTTTTCAAACAAAATTATTTCTATGTTTACAACGATTTTATATAATAATTATAAAATAAAATGATTCCAATGAATTAATATGTATTAGTAAATAAATATTTTTTTACTTTTTTACATAAACCCCATACAAAATGAAATTTTACTTTTTAAATAATCATAATGTAAAAGAAGTTTTAAGTTAAAATTCAGTATTTTTCACCCTTCATCGAAAATTAAAACATTTTAGAAAAATACAAAAAAAATACCCAACATAATTTTGATATTTTTATTCAAAAAATTATTTCTATTTTGTAAAATAAATTACATAATAGTGGTAAAATTTAATTTCAAATTATATACACAATGTGAGACTAAACCATCTTTTAAAAATCTTTTATAAAAAAAACATTTCTTTTTCTATTAAGTAGATTATTAATTGATTTTTATTAAAATGATAAACATAATTTTCATGGGTTCGTTATTATTTTTCATGAATTTTGTATTAATTGTAATTTTATAATGATACACTATATTATGATCCATTTTTACTTAGGGTTGTGTGTTCTATAAGCTATTGAAAATATTGTTTCTAGTTTAAAATCACATTGTATAACATTATTCCACCCTTAAATAACTTTTTCCCTTGAAATTTAAACCAATACCACAAGGGTTTGATTATTCAAAATACCATTGTTTAAAAACCACACAATTTAAAAGGGTTAATAAAATATCCTCTTAATAAGAGATAATGGGAAATATAAATATCAAAGGAATAAAACAAAACTAGACTAATATATAAAAGAACATTATTATAATTTAAAGATATGTAAATGGAGTAAATTCTTAAATAATTGTAGAGAGATATAGTGTAAATTGATAATAGGATATTGAGTGATTAATTGAATTTTAATGACCTAAAAAAATATATATATGTGATTACTTAAAATACCATTCGATTTATCAGATATGATGGTAATAGGATAAAAAACTTGTTTCAAGGTTTGTTTTCTTAATGTGGATGTATTAATTTACTATATATTAATATAAGAAAATATACTTAACTGATATATTACTCTTCTACATTCATTATTTTACCTTTTGGTTGTTTTTTAATCTATTTCTAATTCATAACTTACTCCAAGAAATGAATATCTAAAAATAAATTTTTTTCCGAATGAAAAGAAATTAACTTTTAATTAATAAAATTATACATATTATAATGATAAGTAATTCCTTAAATATATAATTATTATTATGTAAAAAATTTCTAGCACAGGTTATCAAATATGCATAAATCTGCATATGGTGATATAACACATTAATTTATTCAAACTCATCCAATGTTAAACTTAAATCATTTTATAATTGGTTAACCATATGAACCTTCAAAGAGATTATTATATATAAATTTAGAAATAAGGTCACTAAATTTGTAAAATGGACATATCATTAATCCCCCAAACAATATATAGTATCTCTTAGTGATCATGTACAAAATATATGAATAACATGATCATATATTCCCATAAAACAATGTATTAACATTAATTACCATAAAACATTATTGATAACATGCATGCTTCCTTATTTCATATGTAAAACATAGTTTATTTGATATATTCCATAAGACCAAATATATTTCAAACTATATCAATGATTTTGAAACCACTTTTTCAACAAATCATTAATTAGTTCCAAGTTAGTCAATAATATTCATTTGACATTATCCATATCAATCATCTATTTATCCAAACATCATTATCTAAAAAATTTTAACATATTAAGTGCTATATTTCACTCAATCATAACATTTATTGCATGATCAACATAATAATTAATCATGCATCTCTTTAATTATTACTATTCAACATACACATTCAAATCCATAATGAAAATGTATTGCAGTACAATCCTTATACATTTCCTAATTAGAATATCCAGGATATCATTAATAAAATAGTGAAATGACATAATTATAGAATTTAAACATAAGAACATTAGTTATTTCACTTAATTTTTGGTAATACATATATTTTACCATGATCTATTAAATTATTTTGAGTTATTTTCCCTTGACACTCGATACATTGATTTTTATAGTGCCTTATATCCTTACAATTGAAGAATCTTACGTTGGAAACTATTTTCTTTCCATCAAAATCGCAAGAATGTTATCCTTTATCTCCATAAATGTAGAAAAATATAATTCCGTTTATACAAGCACCATAGTGTTTCTTTGTACAATTATAAAATCATAGAAATTACTTCATTACAATATTCCCATTATCCATCTTTTTCTCTATCATCCACGTATTCCCTTTATTACTTTCGAAACCAACATACTTATAGAATTTCTTCTCTATCTTGTCATTTCATGACACCTTATCTTCACAAGATGGTAATGGTTGGGATATTTTTTCCCTAAATAATGTTGCATTTTTTATATCGAATCAGATATCATTCATACTATGTAGATTACGTGCATTGATACTGTTTCCATTACATCTACAAGGATCCTTTAAAAAAAGGAAAAAATATATTAGATCATAACATTATGAAAAATAATTATTAATCCCAAAACTAGTAAAATATTTAACATAATTTGAAAATGTTATTCATAGCTAATCCCTTAATCATAAACATACTTCCTTTTTTGATATATCAGTTTTAAAATCATCTTTAATGGTTTTTAAATAAAATATGAATTATCCAAATAATATGCCCCAGGATGTAAAACCAGGTGTGTAGTAACGCCCATTATCATGCACCACATGATGATCGGGTCTTGAAAAATGTTCCCTTTTCATAATTATTATCCATAGGTTACTCTTTCCCAGTACAAAATCCACTTATATTATCCAAAAAGGGATGTGCTGATATGATAAAGCACATAATATGTTCGTTAAAAATAATTTGTATATTCTTATATATATTTCCTGAATTATAGTGATAGGGTTGTGATCCCTGATCTACGTTTCATAAATGTATTTCCAAAAGTTTATTCTAAACAGACAATGATACCAATTTCAATAACCCTTCCTCATGTATCCCAGAGTTAATTTCTACATCATTACATTACCATTGGTACAAAGTGGAAAATCCCAACTGATCAATAAGATTATTAATTTTGGAGGAAAAAATACATAAATTATACATATTTATCATTAGGTGTAAAAAACTAAAACATTATACATAGAAAAAAAATGAACTGCATCCCAGAAATATCATTCAATGGCCTCTTCTTCATATCTTGGAGAAAGGAAAAACAAGAAGGGTTATCTTAAATTCTCATCAATGGTTAAGTATATTAGAATATATCATGACTTAATAAGAATAATAATAAATTTAAT
Source organism: Viscum album (assembly GCA_963277665.1). Classification (NCBI taxonomy): domain Eukaryota; kingdom Viridiplantae; phylum Streptophyta; class Magnoliopsida; order Santalales; family Viscaceae; genus Viscum; species Viscum album. Next base: position 428,773,575 of record OY728134.1, read on the forward strand.
GGTATATAATTGAACAATCATTCAATTTTAATTCATTTACTATCATAATAATAGATAATGTGTAAAGTTATAAAAATGAAATCACATTCAATTTAATAAATAAAACGATAATTACATTAATACAGAGATAATATCTTGTAGAAAATATCATGGTTATAAGATAATTTGATAATAAATTAATGAAATTATTAATTATTGGAGTTCATGTATTAGGAAAATTATTACCATACTATCATGATCTATCCTCATGATATTTTAAAACTACAAGGTAAAAACCATCTAATTTTTTCAGCAGTTTCTTCTCATAAGACCGGTTGATGCATTAAGATATAACTATAACTAAGAACCATAAATGGATACATTTACTAATAAGTCCTCATATTTCAAATAATTTATTTAATTCATTAATAATTTTCCTTCTCATAAAATATTCTTATTTCAAAAGAATACATATTTATCAATATTTTAAAAGTTAAATAAATTACTATTAAAGTTATCTATATATATAAAATGGTAAACAATTTAGGTAATAATCATATAAATTAAGCAAGAATATATATATTTAAGATAAATTTAATTTAAAATGAATAAATATTTCATGAAATTTATTTTATCAAGTGAATGTCAACCATCACAAAAGAAAGTGAGATTTTACAATAATATTCTCCACTAGCTAATTTTCATGTCCAATCACCTTGGATGAAATTATTAAAATTTAAACATAAAATACCATTAATTATGATTTAATTGTTATAATACATGTCAAATGATAAGTAAATACACTATATACAAGTGATTTATTGCATAATAACAAATAAGTCTAAATGGAATGTAAATTGGGACAAAATCCATTACCTCATGTATCATGTTGGTGGGACATAATTTATCTACTTGTATGGTTGTTTTAAAATGTAATTAACTTTCACCAAAGCCATAATAATATTAATAAATTAATATATGATACATTTATTATATATTATGAAAAATTAATTAATAATAATTCATTATTTTCCTTGTTTCCAGTGTTAATTTCCATGTTTTCACATTCATTATTAGTCATGAATGTTCCAATTCATGTTCATATTATATAGTTTCATTATCTAAATAATAATAATATTATTATAATTTTAATATTTATACATAACTTATAATTTCAACACTGATAATGAATGATATTTTTATAAAAATGAAGTATGTTACGATCTTAGAGACGGTAGGACATACTTTTTCACTTGTAACATTTTCGCATTTAAATTATCATTATGGAAAATTGGTAAGTAATATTTTACCATTAAATAATTATTTTAATATAATAAATACCCTATTATCTCATTTAATATCCTGATATATATCATCCACATGGTGTGGTGATGATCAAAGAGTCACATTTCATCATGAAGATGGTAGTCCACGTGTTCAAGAACAATGTGGTCATTTTTTAGTGAAAGAGTGAAAAAGAAATTTTATCTTTTCCTAATTATAAATAGGTCTTTAATATCATTATTATTTCATTTATATCACAAATATTCATTAGAATTATCCTTATCGCATTCCATGTTACATGATTGTGAAAGACAAATCACATAGCTTTGTGAGGAAGTAGTCTGCCGTACACATTAGCAACATTATCTTATCTCCTATAAAATAGAATGTATAAAGGTATATACGATATAATGAATATGGATTTATAATTATTTTATCAATTTCATAAATAAATATTAGATACATCATCATATTTTTTGACAAACCAGCCCAAGTCAACTAAAAAACCACTCAAGCCGACCCATCAATGTGATGTGTAACAATGATAAGTGAATAAAAGTATTAAATATATCTAAAACAATTCATACATACATTAAACAATTCATAAGAGAATAAATTATATTACCAAATATATACAAAAAGTCCAACATGATATACTATAAAAGTATTAGTTAGTAAATATCACAAGTCTCTATGTGACCCATCGTCACCTCCAAACCAAATGGATCTGAGGGAATCAACAACAAGAGATGCCAAAATTATACATGTCGACCTTTCAATTAAAGGATCCTAAAATACATCATATAAAACCACAAAAATAGAAAATTAATGTGTGATCACATTTACCTGTAGGATCCCACCATTGAATTTGTATAAGGTCTAATATCAAGAATCCTGTAGTTATAGCTCTAAATATAAAAACATTTAATAAAAAAACACTCAAAAATCCAAATACACTTGAATATAAATTTTCACTAGTTTTCATAAAATCCATTCATTCAATCAAACTAAAAATATGAATAATATAACCGATAATGAATAAAATTATATCCAAACATTATAAGGTACCCATGTAAACACAGATCAAAGAAATCCCATCAAGAAATGATACGTGATAGAAACTCATATAAAAAACCTTTTAGGAATACTTAATAATAAAAACACATCATTTGATAAATATCAGTATATGATAAATAAATATCCATTTAGTCTTTAGATTATGGTATAATATGAATTATAAATTTAATTAACATTGAATCTAACCAATATCGAGTCCTACCAGTGTCCATCGATATTTGAAAACAACCCTTAGTAGTTCCATAAATACTAAGGATCATTATGTGACTTTCCTAATGCACACAATGTTCTTGATGTTCCAAGGTTATCAATTTCCATTCAAAATCCAATATCAAAATTTATAAAAAAATTCAAAACCAATACATTCAACTTCGATGTTTTAAAATAAATTTTCAAATTAAAACCAACATTCAATAATTTAAACAAAAATTTAGTGTGGAAAAATAGTTTTAAAATAAAAATCCTTTTAAAAACAAGAATCATTTCCATAAAATACATGGAAATCAATTATCACACTAATTTAATACACATAAAATGGGAATATATAGAAAAATAATCCAATTAATGAATTAATACTCTTTTTTGAGATGTCTAACTTTAAACTAGGGAAACAAAATTTCCAACATCTACAACGGGAAAATACAACAAACAATGAAGGTACAGAAGACCATGGTACACAACTAAAAATAGAGATACCAAAAAATAAAGTTATTACCTATAAATTCAATGATGATCTATCAAAATATAAGGATTGATTAAGGAGTTATCGATAAAAATCACCAGGAAATAAATCCACATACCTGGGAAAGATTAAACAATATCAATGTCATATTGGTCTTCCAAAAATAGTTCTTTTAAGATAAAAATACACTTCTTAAGAACCTACAAAACCAAGGAAATCATTTACAATTTTAATGAGTTTATAAGGCATTTCAAACATGGGGATTTGTATTTTTAAAATAAAAATTTAGTCGTTTAAGAAACATGTACATTATTTTCATGGTAATGTCACATAGTTGTGAGTAATTGTACACCTTAACCATGTGACACTCATAGAATTCTAATAAGTATTCTTGGTTGGGATTCACTGTTACCAAAACTCTTCACAAACCATGTATTTTCCCTCTATTTTGTGGTTCATGGTTTTTAGTAGGTGGCTTCATTGTTTTAAAAAATGTTGTGCATCATTTAGTGGCTCTAACACAGTCTCAAAGTTTCATGGGCCATGTTTCACAATTTTCTCTAACTATGATGAAACTATTCACAACCTTGAGGACCAAAAAAATTTATAAATTCGACCAAAGATAATAAAAAATAATTCCTAACAAAATATTTATTAAAACTTGTATAGTGTAATACCTAAAACATATAACAATACATTGCAATCCCCACAACCTAAAGACTTTCTATCCCTAGAAAGTTCTCAATGAGATAGATATGTAATAATAGAAGACCACTAATTCCTTTTAAAATATTTATGCTCAAAATTCTCATAGCTGTCCTTTCTGCACTTCCATAACACCCAGAATAAGGGAACCATTTAACCATGTATCACCTCATCCTAGAGATCCATAATATAGAAAAGTTTTCGAACAATGGTGGTATCAATATCAATATCAAGATCCTCCCATTACATAACATGGGTTGAATTTCGTATTTACCTCTTAAACTTATAAACATGACATACTTCATAGATATAATTCAATGGAGATTTAAATTCCAACTTATAGTCTACCTTCCAAACTCATCAAATAATCTCAAAGCGGGCCACAGACCTTAGTGTCAAGTTAACATATTTACCAAAAAATGATTTCCAATGCTAGGTGAAACACTAAGAATATCATAATCACCAACCAAAAACTCTAGAGTTAAATTATGATGGTCTTCATAATATTTCTGATGGAATTTAAATGTGAACAAACACCTTCATATCAACTATCCCGTTTCTATCATCTCCTGAATGAGACTTGTCCCATGAAAGGATATCTCCCCAAACTCTACCTATTATAAGGGAGATCTTCATGGCCAGCCATACAATTCTTCAAAGAGATCCAAATTTATTGAATTCTAAAAACCTTTCTTATTGGATAATTCAACAGGGGAATTGTCTTTTCCCATATACCTCCAAAACCAACCAGGCACACCCTGAGAATATCATTAAGAACATGGATATCCCTCTCTATCTATCCATATTTTTTTAAATGATATGCCTTGATCAATTTCAACCTTGAATTTATTGCATCTTGAAAAAATTACTAAAACCTACATGTGAACCTTGATTCCCTTTTAGATACAACCATAGATGGTACCACCTGTAGTCTCAAGATCTCACAAAAATACATGACCCCTTGTTGGTCCACATTCATCATCTCAATGATATGTATGAAACAATTCAATTTCATATGTCTATAAGTGGCAACCCATATAAAATCCATAAAAATATGAGTTCATGGTAAACCAATGAAAAAGTCCATCGAAGCATCATCCCCCTTAAAAATAAGAGTGGTTCACGGTTGTAAAAACATTATAGGTTTGTTATATTCCTTTTTAATTTTCTTACCATTGAGACACCACAAATCAACATCTTCAACTCACCACCTCATCCCCAACCAATAATATTAATATCTCAATTCTTGATAATTCATCATAGATCCAAGTTGTATAGACCAACAAGTCCAGTTTCTATTATTCCGCAACTCTTGATTTCGGGAAAATTGATCAACCAATATCCTAAGAAAGTAAAATGATCCACTAGAAGACTGATTCTATTGATCCAAGGTCTCTTCACCATGAAGGATTTAAAAAAGAATACTCAATTAGTGTTTTTCACCTACTCATGATGAACTATTCCATCTAATGATGAGTCATCCTTCATAGAGTTTGTTAACACATGTATATCAAACCCTTCTACCCATATAGTTATCTTAGTGAAGAAAATCATCAGAGACCGTTCCTCTAGTGATTATTTCATATCATGAGTTAGTGTTTCTTTTTTCTGAATTAAAATAGGTCCACTTTTAATTACAATAAGTATATTCCATATCGAAATTATTTTTAAAATGATATTCAATGCATCATCATTTTTGTATGTTCAGATAACTCATATTAAAAATATACTTTAGGCTCTTATGACCTGAATACACTATAATTAGGTTACCAATGTGATAATGACTCCATATTTTGAGTGAATGCATAACTTATTAGAACTCAAAATCATGGTTAGGGTAGTTATTCTAATGATGTAATAACATATGGGATCCATAGGCCATTACTTATTTCCCCTATATTAGTACAGATCCGAACCCCATGCTAAATGAATTTTAGAAAACATCGTAAACCAAACATGGTTCATGAAGAATCAATACGGGTGTAAATGTCTACATCATATTAAACTTCTAAAAACATATATTAAACTTGTAATTCAACTAAAAATTTATACCATTATGGGTTAAATTAGTCATCAATGACACGCTCATGTAGACATTATGAAAAAATTACCTATAGTAATCAACCAATATAAAAAATATCAATATCTCAAAAACATTTTCAGCTTCTCCTAGGTCATCATAGCCTGTATATTTTCAATATCTATTGATATGTCTATATTAGATATCAAAGGCCTTGAAATTTCACATTCTAGATCAAAAACACACATTTTTAAATATTACCATATAAATGATGATCCATAAAGGTTCGAATAATGAAATAAAATTTCTATGTTTTCTCTAACTTTGATATAGATTACAATATAATATCACCCTCTAACACAACCAAAAAATAGTCTAAGAATCGATGAGAAATTATGTTCATAAATACCATAAATAATGTATGGGAATTAGTTATATTGAATTCCATAACCAGAAACTCAAAATTATCATACCATCTCTTAAATATTGTCTTAGGTACATATAATTCTTGGACTCCCAACTAGTAGTACCCTGACTAGAGTTCAACATTCAAAACCAAAAAATCCCCGAAATTTTGATTGAATATATCATCAATCCTTGGGAAAGGATATTGTTTCTTAACAGTCACCTAATTGAAATTTCAATAATAAACAAAATATTTGATAATACCTTCCTCATTCGTAGAAATGTGAATAGATGAAGCCCACAATGACACACTAGTATGAATAAATCCCTTAGACTCTTGGTCCCTGAGTTGGAACTTAAGGTATACAAACTCATCATTTTAATTTGATAGGATTCCATATAAAGGGTTATCATACTAATTGGTAGTTTAATAGTAAACATGTCCTCTCACTATGGTAGTTTACTATAAAAATTATATGAAAAAACCATGATTTCTGCACACACCACTAATGGAAGAAAATTTCCTAAACTAGGGCCGATGAAATTAAGAAATATCTCTCATAATATTTCATTAAATTTGGAATAACAAGCCCTTCCTTCCCCAATATATAGTCCCCCTAACCCTAAAATACATGAGTGGTCCCATTACTTTAATGAAAAAGAAATTGAGTATTGTAATTGTCAATATTTTCATTTACATTGACCATTCAATCAATTCTAATAATCATGTCAATGAAATCAGTATCCAAAACTAAGGAATAAATTGTTACATCACAGTCTCCTATCGTCACCTGACATGATGGAAACCTGAAACCGTGTTTGGAACACTTCCAAAAGGTGTGAAAATATCCAACAAAGAACAAAATATATATTAAATTCAACCAGAAAATGTTAACCAATTTGGATGATATAAAATAATGAATAATACAAGTATCAAAAAAAGAAAACAATATAGTTGTAACACTAGATATCCCAACTATAGATCATCTTATTCATACTCTGATACATAATTATCTCCATTCAAATCCACTAGAACACCCCCATGGAAAAATAATAAGGCCAACCACCCATGGAAGAATTAGTATGAATATGTAAACCCTTGGTGAGAGTGGATACCACATTATTCTCTAAGACATCCATTCAAAGAAATGTATTATTTGAGCCAATTAACCATAATGAGAAAAAGTATCAGGATCCTATCTTTAGTTAGTCCTAGTATGGCCAATCTTGTAAAACTAGTAACTAATAGCCTATGATTTTCTTTAATAACCCTTTGAAATAAGTCCAAAAGTAAATTGACCACCCTTCCACTTCCTTTTATTGGAAGAAGAAACACCCCAGGTAACAAATGTACCAACTGAAGCTCATCCCAATCCATTTTTCCATTTATGGACACATAATCCAATGATGCATTTTAATTCACCTCCACAATATTTTAAAGGAACATGGGAATCAGACATGGATGAATATCTAGACTCAATCCCAACTAAAAACTTGTATCCCTTATGTACACATTGGCGAAAATCTCTGGTCTTAAGTTCACTGACTCAAAAAAAGGTGTGGAATACTCAAGGAAGGCATACTCTGCATTCTCTATGGTTTCAAGATTTTTATTCTTTATTTCCCACAAATACTCAAGGAATAACACTGGGTATAATATTTTCATAAAATAAATATTAGTTAGATCATCCTGAAACTTAAGTGGAACATTGAAGTCCCACCATATTATTTTAGGTACTTTGAGAAAATATATGGAGAAACCCACCTTAGAGTCTATAGTATTCTTAAATAAATTAAATATCCTTTCAATCTATTCTAGCTTCTATTTCTATTCTTCGAGACCTTTTTCACCATGGAAGAAGAGTGGGTGTTTTGTTGTGAATGTTGATCCATGGTCCACTACTCCTCTTGTTTTCCTAATATTAACTTGATTCATTGTATGAATGGTACATATAGTAGTTTCCTCTAAATTAGTATCTACTAAAGGATTTTCTAGCACAACCTATCTTGCACCTTCCTCTATCAGATTTGGAAGTGGTTTATATGGAGGCATTTTCCAATAAACACAAGTAAGTAACTAATGATCCATGAAAAACTTACAATTTAATATTCCAAAAATAAATAATTTAAAAAAACCAACAAAACATTCATCATTTCAAGAAATTATTAATTCTATCAATGAAATACAAAATTTTAAAGATGTAACATGTCCTTTTGATAGACACCCATATAGTTCATTCAAATTCCATCAAATCTATGTCTCAAACCTAGTAAAAATTCCTTGACCTCCGATAGTAACTCAGGTCTAGTTACATGAGTGAGCTTGGTAGGCCACTTTTACACACATACAATTTAAATTCTGATAGTCCTAACTCATGTCTACCTAGGAGACAAAATCAGACATAGATATTGTTAGCACACTTATTTCAATGAATTCCTATGATACCAAATTGTAACGAAACAACCCAAGAAAACTATGAGATCCACTAGAGCCTACCCATCATGGTTATGTTAATCAAAGATAATGAAAATCACATTTTTAATATAAATGAAACAAAACATATATTCAAAACCCAATGCATAAAAAAATAATTATATAGAAACCATAAAATCTAATAGGATAAACCATAAAAGTTTGAATCAGATAGGTATGTAATTCTCTTTGTGACCCATCTTATACTCAAAACCACACCATTCTGATGGTGAAAAAAATAGATTTCAACATTGTACATGATGCCTTCCCATTTACCTGGATCCTATAATACAACATCTATAATGACCTAAATGAAATAGTAGAGTGTGAGCATATAGAATAATAAGATACCACAAAGGAATCAATAAAAGGTCTAATATAAATAAATATGAAATTAAATCCCAAAAAACAAAATAGTTTTTACATATCAATGTTTAGAAATAAAAAACCATAAGTAAATCACTTTTTCATTGGTTTATATAAAATAATTTCATATTATCAAACAAGAAATATTCCTAGTGGACATCATATAGAATAAAATCATATACATAGACCATAAGGTTCCCAGAGAAACAAATTTCCATGAAATTACATCATAAAATGTTTCATATAAGATAATACATAAGAGAAATATAATGAAAGTTGGATACAATAAAAATTTATTCTCACTATAGATTATTGATATCTGTAAAAAATCCTTAATATTTCCATATGTAAAAAATATTTCTATCTCTCTTTCCTGATGCACATAATGCTTCAGATGTTCTATGGTTGTCAATCAGATATCAAAAACGTTACCCTTGTTTTATTAAACATTTTAAATTAAAATAAAATATCATAAAATGTTTTGAAACCTATATTAAATCGAAATAAAACTAAGAAATCATTTATATAAACACTTGGTGTGGAAAATCTATTCTTTTAGATAAACACTTCAAAAAACATGAATCCTTTTCAAAAAAATCAATGGAAATAATTTATCACTTCAATTAAATAATGAAATCAAAGAACTTTACCATAAAAATTATAAAATCAATGAATTAACACTTTATAAAGAGACATCTACTTTTAAACCAAGGAATCAACATGAAAAACACAAACTATTGTAAAATCTAAAAAAGAAACAAGACATAGAAGACATAGAAAACAACATAGAATCAAGATCCAAAAATGAATTATTTACCCATAAATTACATCATTTTATATCAAACACTAATGAATATTTATGGCGTGATCTAAAGAAAGCGCATTAAATGATATCCTCTTACATGGTAATGATAGAACCAGATCAATGTCGCATCTATCCACTATAATAAATTGTTTATGGATCCAAAATATCTTCTTAGGAGCCTCCACAACCAAAAAATATGAGTTATGTTAAATTGAAATTATTAGGCTTCTTAAATTATGGTTTTATAATTTAATAAATAAAAATTAATATAATTAATAACAACATGAAAGTGTTTTTGCATAATTTCACATGGTTAGGAGTGATTGTGTTCCTCCACGGGGAATTTGTTTGGGGTGAGCATTTATGCCAAATAGTAACCGTAAAATTTTTTCCAACCATACATAACCCCTAATTATAGGGTTTAATATTATAGAATAGGTTCCTACATAGTTTGAAAAAATAGTGCATTACCTCCATGTTGGAATAATATAGCTGCATAGATTTTTAGGCTAAATCGGATCATTTTCCCTAACCCTTCAACAACTTGGAATATCCACTTTACCCTCAATTTTTTTTTCAAATTTCACCATAAAAAACTGAAAATATTACTAAACATATCATGTTAAAATTATGTGTAATGACACAATTGAAACATATAATGTGAAAATACAATATTGATCCATGAGAGGTAGTAATGGAAAAATGAATGAAATCGGTCGTGACACGATTATTTGCCATACACACGAATTATAATTTTGTAATTTATTTTATTGACATGGGAATAGTTTTATTTCATTACCATAACTTATTAAAATATTAATATATGGATGATATTGAGGATATTATATAATCATGGTTTAATAATAATTGAATGAGGTGGATAAAGAAATTAAATAAAAACGCTCATTAAAGAATATTATCAATTCTTCCTTTATCCTCTACAGGATTGCACCAAATCCTTCCTAGAATGTAATAAATCCCAAATATTGATTCTAGGATTAAATTTGGGAATATGGGTTGTGTTTTTGGAAAGTATTGGTTGATCCAAATTTCTTGATAGGTGTGAAAAGTAAGGGGATTTAATACCCTTTATTAATTGATGTGTGGAATTTTTAAATACCTAAAATTATTAAACAAATTGAACGAAACTATCAAAAAAAGTGGATAAAAAATTGATAATTAATGGGTGGAATGGGTGATATGTTTTATCCACACATTTACCACAAAATAAAACACATTTTTTATACATGTTGTTTCTTATATTTTATGTTTCTTTACTTTTACCATTTTTCTTTTTCACTATGGTAACAAGTCTTGTTAAAAAATAAAACTTCTCCTTTAATCCTAAAATAAAATTGAAATTTTTAGAAAATTTGTAACTATTGATTATAAAAAAGAAATCATATATATCTAATACAAAAATTAATATTAATTTTAACCCAAGCGCATGTTGAGTGCTAAAACAACGTTAAAACCTTAATAGTGCATATAGTGATTGTACTAATTTGGGGTCAATATCGACATTATTAAAGAACAATTAGAGCCTAAAAGAAACATATTTTGTATTTTTAAACACTTAAAAAATCTTTTAATAGTATATTATCTTTTGAATTTATAGTCATTTAATAGAATTACATTTTTATATAATAACATTATTGTCAATTTGGACATTATTCATTTATTTTGAATTTTAATAATCATAAAAACAATTATGGAATTATAATATTTTTTTAAAACAAAATGAAATTACTTATTTTAATAAAAAATTAATTTAACATAATAATTCATTCAACTCACCTTAATTTTAATATTTTTAAAATCATTTACATTAGTTTTTTATTGACTAAATAATTAAAATGCTTGAGGTTCTTATGAATTTAATGTGATAAAATCATCTCCCAAAAAATTAATTTATCATGATAAATATAACTCATTTATAAAAATTAAATAATATTGATAACTAATTTTTTTTTTATCCAAAATCATTATATATATTAAAATCAAGGGATGTTCATTTGTTACCTTTTTCATTATATAATTTATTATATAAGCCACATTCATGTAAAGTGTCCTAATAATAATTTAAATCCATTAAAAAGTGATAGGGCCAAAACATGTATTGGCAGTGGGGGTTGAAAAAATTGGTAAGTTAGTTTTACCATTATCAATGTAGTTTAACCACTGGTAAATCTATTTTCACCATAACTGTAGTAAATAATTTTTTACTCTTTTTAGAATTAATTTTATTGATAAATTATAATGAAAATTGAGGTAGATTTTAATTGTAGAAATAATGATATAATTTAAATAAAAGACAAGAAAAATGAAGTGAACAAAACAATTATTGATTATGGGTTGATCTTAGGGTTTCTCTTGGGGTGGATTGGATAAATTTCTTTTCTTAAATATTTCATGTCATTAATTGAAGATGTATCCAAACAACAAGATAAATCTCCCAAATCATTCACCAATTTAATCCCCACACAATTCCAAGGCCAATCACTAATTCACTTTGAGGATCACTTTACTAATCACTAAAAGGAAATAGATTATACTAGCACTCAAAATGTGTCGTCGTTAATCTTTGTAAAGACGAAGAATAACATAACTCATCGAATGGAAATCTTCAAATAACAAACAGATTTAAAAATTAAAGTACATGAAATAACATCTAATCCCTGACCTTGCTACTCCCTTGGATAAAACATTAAGTGTTTAGCCTTCCATTGATTCTATTCTACCAATGGAAGAAGGATGTAGACTTATGGGGGCATAATTGAAGAAGAAGAAAATTATTAAATGAACGAACACTCTACCGGTGTGTGATTGAATTCACAAGTGTTGGTGTGAATAAATTCACACCGTGATTCAACGGTATCAACATGTAAAGAAAAGGAAAATAATAAGTGAAGAAGAAGAATAAATTTTCTTAAAATATTAAATTTGAAAGAAAATATTACATGGGAAAACTTGACGATGCGATTACAAATTGAAAGCAGGAAATTACAATTGAAAGAAAAATACAATGGATGAAATAAAAACTCTGATTAAAAGAAAAATGTTAGATGCTAATTCCTTTCACCACCAGATCTTTATATAGGAATATTAGCAGCCTTAGAGAAACCCCACCACAATAAATTACATCCCCATTAATTTATCAAGTCAAAAGTAGAGTGAGAAAATCAAGGGATTTAGACGTTTCAAAGTTGACCCAGAACTTTCTTCCAGATTCGTCCACCATTTTGTTGTGTGATTTTGGAATTGAAGGAGGCTGATTCCTGAGGGTTCATAGAATCGAAATACTCGCATCCATTTGTCCTCTATGATAGTTAAAAACATCAAAAAATTTGGAGCGTCCGTTTGAAAGATATAGTCTAAATAGGGGGACGAATTTGTGTGCATTAATGTCGGGCCCACCATTTAAATCTCAACTTTAGATCCCATTATCATCATGAAAACTTCAGAATTATCTCTGGCCACAGTTGAAAAAAATGATCCTCATATTTTTATGTTTCTTCAGTAAAAATTTTAGCTTCATTGGGCTTGTTTTATGGGCCCCACATTTGTTCTATTGGCCTTAGGACCATTATGATTTCTCCAGAAAAGTTTTTCATTCAGGTGAAAAAATCTCCATCTTCCCTGGGGATTCATCCATCGGACCTAAAAGAAAAAACGTTCCAAAAAACGTGGTAAATCATATCCCAAAATATCAAATTCGTAAAATGAATATATTGTAATCCACAAATAGATGAATGATTGGGCCCAAATTTTCATTTTAAACATGAATTGCATTTAAGATGAGAAATGAAGTTCTATTTATGTGATACACTAAAAACAATGTTTATGGACTTTGGAACCATGAATATAAAGATATTAATAAGGATAATTAGCCACTTTTAGTGACTAATCACACCCCCCAACTTGAGTTTTGCTAGTCCTGAGAAAAATATATTACAAATATGAAATTCAAATCCCCTTTTCCCAAAACATTTTAATACACATTACTGACCCAAATATCTCATACCCAAAAAAATTATGAAACCCATCAAATTCATTTAAAACAATCTAGGTTCATAATCATATCCCAAACCCAAGACCATTCCTTTGTTCAAATTTATCGCCACATTTCATCCAATTTCAATTAATCATGATAAAGTGTTGTGCATCACAAAAGATATAGGGAACATTTTATTGTTCAAGGGGAAAAAATGGAAGCGCTATGTGGGAATAACATTAAACCTTAAGATGAGAATCCATTTTTTTGATTTTTTTTAATTTTTTTAACCACAATAGATATGAAAAGACTAAGTCTGGGAAAGACAACTCTGGAGTCACAATCCCCAAGTGTCGGATGCCACACATATTGTCAATTCCATGCTCCACAATAGAGATATAAAGCCAAAATATGGGAAAGAAAACTATGGAGTTACGATCCCCAAGTGTCGGATGTCACGCATTTGGACAAAACATTGCTCTATATGGTCTTATTTTTTTCAATTTTATTGTTTTTTTCTTCTTTTGAATACTCAAATTAAACTAAATGTGACCCCAGAACCCTATGCCTTAATAAAATGGACCCAAGAACTCAAATTTACACCCACGATCCAGTAGACGTGCATTGTGCCATTTTTATTAAGAGGATGAAAATTTAACCTTTGAAAAATCACAGCGAAAAACCAAAATTTCCAAAAACGATACTCATTAACTTAAACATGAATTAAAATCAGAATCAAGGCATCCAAATTTTTCGATATTCAATTTCATAGTTTTAAATGTGTGTTATAATATTCAAGGTTAATGTAATTTTTCTTTCCATGCATGTTCTTATTAAAAAACATTTTTTTATTTCACCTCCCCCCAACATAGAATAACACCAACCCCAGTTTTTAATGAAACGAAAAGTTGAAGGGGGTAGGAGAGGAGCTCAAAGATTAAATTTAAAATGATAATCATGGAATGAAGTCACCTGGTGGTTAATGATGATAGTGCATTCCATAGTCTCCCTTAAATCCTAGATTTGGGTCTCAGCAGCATGGATGTTGGTGAATGTATTTTCCTTATGACTTACGACATGTCCTTTTTTTAACCTATAAAACATAAAAATAAACAAAACCAAATAAACTGATGATATGTTGTCTTCTTTTTGATTTTATAGGTAAGGTATTACTCAGAGATCACGCAATGTGACACAGATTAATATGGAGCTCCCATTTCATACTCATCCTTACTCATAAAAGAAGAAAAGGACAATAGTCTATGGTAATTATATGAAAAATAAAATGATTCAAAATGATTAAAAACATGAAAACCATGGGTTTCCTCCCATGGAGCGCTTTTGTTTAACGTCGTTAGCTCGACTTGAACCCCCCAACTTATCCATTTCCAAAATTCAAAATTTTTAGGACCTCATTTTTTTCCACTTCCAGAAGATTTATATTAATTTTTTTATTTGATTTTTTGTCATTTAAAAACCCATGTTCAATAAGGAGTGTGAAAATACAAGGAATTTCAGTAATGGTTGGTTGAGTTTCATTTGATGTAATTCATAAGATTTGAAGGTCCATTACTACTCTGTGAGATTCTTGATGAAAATGGATGATAATTGAATGGTATAGGTTTTCATAAATAAAGATATTCTTGAGTTGGGAAGGAAGGATTATAATGTTGAGTTCAGTTTCATTGAATTTTCCCAAAGATGAATGGAAATTTGAATCCAAATTTTTTTCTTCTACAAAACATTTTGAATGAATTTGTTCCTTTTGAAAATATGATTCAACCCCAAAATTTTTTATTTGAATTTCATGAGTGGGTATAGACTCACTATTCGTTATATCTCCCAATGTTTCAATGATCGGTGATCCTAAAAAATGTTATTGGTGCAATATTCTGAACACTCAATCCATGAAGACAATGTTTCCCCTTGTGAATCCAAAAAATAAATTTCCTCCTGATTTAAATACCCTTCAACATTTCCTTGATCTTTTTTAGTTATCCCATATCTGAAGGTTTGTTCTTTTTTCAATTCATGTGAGGTTTTTGGGATAAAATATTTATCTATCAATGATGAGGAAAGAACATCTTGAGTGGGAACGGGTTCCTCAAAAGTCTTATAGCTTTGTAATTCTAATCTGAAAGATGAAACTTCTGAATTCATTTTATCCATTTGTTCACAAAATTGTTCAATTTTTTTCAGTATTAGGGTTGATATATCTTTTACATCATGTACTTCCTCATTATTTATCTTTTCAATCATTCTTGATAGGTATGGAAATTGATCTTTTAAACATTCATCATCCCATTGATTGTACATCTCATCAGGTGTGGTGTATTCAATTAAGGTTTGGTCAATGAAATTTTTTATGTGATGTGTTTCCCAATATTGATTTATGGCTTGATTACCGAATTTGTTTATGAAGGGTTATTTTGGAGGATAATCCATTGGAAATTATTGAAAAATGGTTTTGGGAATTTTTTTTGGACACACAGAAATAGAAAGGGGAAAAGAGAAGAGAAATTAGGGTGAGAATAGAGAATTTGGGGTGAGAAAAAAAGATGAGGGTCTAAGGTACTTACTTGGGTCCCTGGTAACGGTGCCAAATTTTGGTTTCTCCCAAATTTACCCAACTGGTAAAAGTGGTCGTTGAAGTACAAGTAGGGATCGAATCCACATGGACCAAAGAACAAACCTTGAGAAAATCAAATTTGTTGAAGGATTGGCTATGAAGTGGCCAACATTGAGGTAGATTTTAATTGGAGAACTAATGATATAATTTAAATAACAGGCAAAAAAAATGATGTGAACAAAACAATTATTGATGATGGGTTGATCTTAGGGTTTCACTTGGGGTGGATTGGATAAATTTCTTTTCTTAAAAATTTCATATCATTAATTAAAGATGTATCCAAACAATAAAATAATCCTCCCAAATCATTCACCAATTTAATCCCTACACAATTCCAAGGCCAATAACTAATTTAATTTGAGGATCACTTTACTGAGCACTCAAAGGAAATAGATCATACTACCACTCAAAATGTGTCGTCATTAAACTTGGTAAAGACGAAGAAGAACATAACTCATCGAATGGAAATCTTAAAATAACAAACAGATTTAAAAATTAAAGTACATGAAATAAAATTCAATCCATGACCATGATACTCCCTTGGATCAATACATAAGTGGTTATCCCTCCATTTATGCTATTCTACCAATGGAAGCGGGATGTGGACTTATGGAGGTAGTGTCACGACCCGTCCTCGGGGCCCGTGTCGTGACTACCCAAAGCCTGCCTTTCATAGGCCAGGGGCTGGTGACTAGCACCAAGGCGTTAATCCCAACGAAAAGGGAAGGAATTTCCATTGAAAAGTAAACAACCACCACAGAGTAAGAAAGCAGAATAGTAAAACACTAAGTTAAAACAGAGTACAACTGAAGTGCGGAAAAGTAAATGGGCCAGTATACAAACCCAAACTGAAAGTAAAGTACAACTCGAAATGGAAAACAGTAACTGTAAAGTAAAAGCCGCTACACTGAGCTGTCCACTGGTAATCCCACCTGAAGGGTGGGTACATATAGCTCCACTGCTCCTTGGGTCCCGTCGTCCGCTCCAAACACGTCCCGCCCAGTGGTCCACCTCCAAGTACCGTCCTGCTCTGCAAGCCTCAGCCAAGATCAACACTGTCCATCGTCTGCAACCAACACAACGTAGTGCGGGCATTGCCCGTGCAGGGGTGAGTATAAGTTACTCAATAGGGACCCCGAGACCCCTGAAGGTCTCCCAAAATTCACAAAGGATAAACCACAAAGGAAGATACAATCATGAAGTAACAACCGACACTGCTTAGGTATATGCCCATACATATACCTAAGTCATCAATTCCAATACGCTCCAACCTCCGAGCCCAAGTACAACTCAGTCCACACAGGAAAGTAAACGTATTCCACAAAGGAAAGCAAAACGAAATCCACACAGTATAGCACAACTCAATACACACAGGAAAGCAACAGGATTCAGCTCACACAGGTATACTTCTTTGAAAGACGATAAATATGATCTCTGATCCATCTAAGTCGTCGAACCCACAAAGGATCGATAGGTAACAAACCCCCACAAAGACCCACACAGGATCAGGCCCACACAGGACCTGTAGGCACTGGTTCACATAGGACCGCTGAGCGCAAGGACCCACACAGGATCGGACCCACACAGGATCGGGCCCACAAAGGACCTGTAGCACTGATCCACGTAGGATCGCTGAGTGTTGTAGTCGTCGTCGAATCCACCAAGGATCTCTGTACTGTCGTCGTCGTAGTCACAGTAGCAGTAGCAGTAGTAGTAGCAGTCACAGTCGCAGCTAGCACTAGGGTTCCCGCACATAGCAAGCTCGTTCGGGAGGGTCCGCTCCACGAGCCGAGAGGCTGATACATCAACTATCACAAAGTCCAGAGTTGATGTATCCAAAAGGTCCGTATCGTTAACAGGAACTCAACGCAACAGACGACGCGTCGATCGGACGCCCTGTCTGAGAGTGATTGGCTTTTTCGTCCCAGGGGCCCGGTTGGTTTTTAAGGCAAAACCAACCCGACCGTACTCCACCTGCGTCCAAACCTCGGGCGGAGTATTCCAAAAGATCCGTCTCACTAAGAGGAACACATCCAAGCTGACGACACGTCAATCGGACGTCCGTAGCTCAAGATATGAGTGTTTCCGCTCCGAGGGCCCGGTTGGTTTCGTGTACGAACCAACCCGGCCGAACTCAAAGTATTCCGAAACATTGAGTGTGATATACCGAAACGACCGTCTCGATCCAAGGATCATATCGCCGCTGACGGTTCGTCAATTGGAGGCCCGTAGCTCAAGTTATGGGAAAAAGACCGAAATTGATTCGAAAACTAGGGGTCCGGGTCCAGGCCGACCCGGCCCGACCCCCCCCCCCCCCCCTAGTCAGCCCGAACGGGGTCGACCCGACCCGGGTCTGACCCGGCCCGGCCGGCGGCGCGGCGTCGCGGTCCGGCGTGGCGGTGCAGCCCGGCCGGCGGCGGCGCGGCCTGGGCGCCGCTCGGGTGCCACGTGCGGGGGGCAAGGCCCCCGCCCCTCTTTGCTGGCGGCGCGGCTGAAAGCCGCGCCTTTTGAGAAACCGGCCCCCCTCGTGTGGGCCTGCCTTTGAGAAAAACGGGGGGCCGCCTTCCCCCCTTTATGAAACCAGCCCCCCTTTATTATGGGGGGCCAAAATAACCGCCCGGGGGAATTTAATTCCCCCGGTTTTGCACCGTCCTGACCGGCCCGACCTGGCCGGCCGGCTTCCTCTCAATAGGACCGGCATGGGCGGGTCCTCTTCCTTTTTCTGGCACCGGCAGCCCGGCTGGCCGCCGATCATCACGTCCCTCCGCAGCCCGAAACCGGCTGCGGCCTTCGTCGTCCGGCACGGTGCGTCGGCACCGTGCCCTTCCGCAGCGGCCCCGCTCCGGCCGCGGCGCCTTCGGTTTCCTTTGACGCGGCACGACGGCGTCGCGTTCATGGTAATCTTTCCACAGCGCAGCGCGACGGCGCCGCACAATATTTTCTGTGCGATTCCCGCGTGGTGCGACGACACCACGCCATCTCGTTCATCCACAAGAAAATAATAATCAAGAACAAAGGAGGGGGAATTCGGCCGTGTTTGTGCGGTCCGACCCCCCTCTCGTTAGATGATAACCCTTAAATATTTATCCACATGATTATCATGCTAAATCCATGAACGAGAGTAAATAAAATAATCCACAACAAACCCCTACCTCGGTTTCAAGATCGATGATCGTCAACGACCCGCGGAAGACGCGTCGCGGTGGTCGGGCGTCACGGTAATCGTTCGTCAATTTTGTTGACGAAGAGGTACGTCCGAAGAGGTATGACGTTGGTGAATCTTCATAAGCCGACGAAGGAAGTCCGAGGAGGAAGCAGCGTTCCCTTTCCTTGACACGGAAGGCGTCGTCGATCTTTGGAAACAAACCGGCTACGAAGAAGAGAGGCGTGGCGTTCTTCGTCGGAGCTTGAGTGTTCTTTGTCAAAGTTTGAAGAAGAAGAATGAGTTCTCAAATCCTCTCAAGATGGATAAACAAAATAAAATAAGCTAAGGCTTATTTTATTTACACTAACATCAAATAGAATTTCAAAGGTTTGAAATTCAAATCAACCCACCTTAATTAATTAAACCAAGTTGACAAACATTAATTAAAGGGGGTTATAGGGGAGTTTTGAGAGAAGATGAGGAGTTGGGGTTCGTGTGGGTCCCACCACACTTAATCCTCCCAAGGGAGGTTAAGTGGATGTGGGTCCCACCCCTAACTCCCTTTGGGAGGTTATATCTAACAAAAAAGAAATAAAATATGTTTCCACATTTTATTTAACTTTATTTAAAAAACCCAAAAAACTAACTCTCAACCCGCAATAAACGCAACCTTGGAAAAGGTCTCCATAAGAGAATATCGGTGCTGCGAGTTCATCAGTGCCCTCGGAATTTGATTCCGGGCACCGGTTCAAAAGTTAGAAATTCCCGCTCGTTCGTTCACTGAACGTACCCGAGCCAAACTTCGGAAATTGATTCCGGGAACTCCGGGCCTCGGAATCAGGTGCCGTCAGAAACCGCGCTCTTGTAAAATTCCAAAGAAAATTAAGAAAAAAATTTCCTTGAATTTTACGGGTCTTTACATTACTCCCAACTCAGGGCTTTACGTCCCCGTAAAGATACAACAAATACTAGGGGAACAAATGAGGGTACTGAGCACGCATCTGAGCCTCTCGCTCCCATGTGCTCTCCTGGAGGTTCCCGTGCAGCCATCTAATGCGCACAAGAGGAATCGATCTCCCACATAGGACTCGCTCCTGTCGATCCTCTATCTCCACTGGGACCTCCGTAAAAGTCGCCCCATCGTCAACGTCAAGCTCCCCATGGTCAATGATGTGCGGTAGGTCGTGCACGTATCTCCTCAGATGAAATATGTGGAGAACGTCGTGCACCCGGTGCAACTGAGGTGGTAGAGCCAGGCGATAAGACACCTCGCCAATCCTGCTGAGGACCTGGAAGGGTCCAATGAAGCGTGGAGATAACTTGACGCCTCGGCCAAATCTTCGAATACCACGTCGAGGCGAGACCCGCAAGAAGACGTGGTCACCATCCTCGAACTCTAGTGGCCTCCGCCTCCTATCAGCGTATGACTTCTGGCGGCTCTGAGCTGTCCTCATCCGCTCCTGGATGACCTGGACCTTCTCTGTCATGGCCTGGACCATCTCCGGCCCCACAAGTGCTGACTCCCCAGGGTCTGTCCAGCACAAAGGAGATCTACAAGGTCGGCTGTACAACGCCTCGTACGGTGCCATCCCGATGGTGGAGTGGTAGTTGTTGTTGTATGCAAACTCCACCAAGGGTAGGTGGTCCTCCCAGCTGCGACCAAAGTCAAGGACACATGCGCGGAGCATGTCCTCGAGAGTCTGAATGGTCCTCTCCGTCTGACTATCCGTCTGAGGGTGAAAGGCTGTGCTCAGACATAGCTGCGTCCCGAACGCCTCCTGTAACCCCTTCCAAAGCCGGGAAATAAAGCGAGCATCTCGATCGGAGACGATAGATGATGGAACACCGTGGAGCCGCACAATCTCCTGAACGTAGAGACGTCCCAAGCTCTCCACTGAGCCCTGCTCTCTGATGGGTAAGAAGTGTGCCGACTTG
This sequence comes from Viscum album, assembly GCA_963277665.1. NCBI lineage: Eukaryota > Viridiplantae > Streptophyta > Magnoliopsida > Santalales > Viscaceae > Viscum > Viscum album. The sequence goes on from OY728134.1 coordinate 428,795,074, forward strand.
GTGAGCTGACACAAAGTAATCACAAAGAAAACTTTGAAACACACACGCAATCAATGTTTTCGTGCATTAAGTCGGAAATCAGAAGTCAAGGTACTGGTGTACGGATACGTCGGCCGCCGCACCAACACAGGACTCCCTGGACTAATAACCACACTCAATACGCTAAACATTATTGCTTCACATAGAAAAGATCAGAGTTCGCGGTAGAACTGAACTCCTCTGATACCAATTTCTCACGACCCGTCCTCGGGGCCCGTGCCGTGACTACCCCAAGCCCGCCTTCCATAGGCCAGGGGCTGGGGACTAGCACCAAGGCGTAAATCCCAACAAAAAGCGAAGGCATTGCCTTTGAAAAGTAAACAACCACCACAGAGTAAGCAAGCGGAATAGTAAAACACTAAGTAAAGACAGAGTACAACTGAAGTGCGGAAAAGTAAATGGGCCAGTATACAAACCAAAACTGAAAGTAAAGTACAACTCGAAAGGGAAAACAGTAACTGTAAAGTAAAAGCCGCTACACTGAGCTATCCACTGGTAATCCCACCTGAAGGGTGGGTACAGATAGCTCCACTACTCCTCGGGTCCCGTCGTCCGCTCCGAACACGTCCCGCCCAGTGGTCCACCTCCAAGTACCATCCTGCTCTGCAAGCCTCATCCAAGATCAACGTTGTCCGTCGTCTGCAACCAACACAACGTAGTGCGGTCATAGCCCGTACAGGGGTGAGTATAAGTTACTCAGTAGGGACCCTGAGACCCCTGAAGGTCTCCCAAAATCCACAAAGGATAAACCACAAAGGAAGATACAATCATGAAGTAACAATCGACACTGCTTAGGTATATGCCCAAACATATACCTAAGTCATCAATTCTAATACGATCTAACCTCCGAGCCCAAGTACAACTCAGTCCACACAGGAAAGTAAACGTATTTCACACAGGAAAGCAAAATGAAATCCACACAGGATAACACAACTCAATCCACACAGGAAAGCAACAGGATTCAGCTCACACAGGTATACTTCTTCGAAAGACGATAAAGATGATCTCTGATCCATCTAAGTCATCGGACCCACGAAGGATCGATAGATAACTAACCCCCGCAAAGACCCACATAGGATCGGGCCCACACAGGACCTGTAGGCGCTGGTTCACACAGGACCGCTGAGCGCAAGGACCCACACAGGATCGGACCCACACAGGATCGGGCCCACACAGGACCTGTAGCACTGATCCATGTAGGATCGCTGAGTGCTGTAGTCGTCGTCGAATCCACCAAGGATCTCTGTACTGTCGTCGTCGCAGTCACAGTAGCATTAGCAGTAGCAGTAGCAGTCACAGTCGCAACCAGCACTAGGGTTCCCGCACACAGCAAGCTCGTTCGGGAGGGTCCGCTCCACGAGCCGAGAGGCTGATACATCAACTGTCACAAATTTCAGAGTTGATGTATCCAAAAGTTCCTTATCGTCAACAGGAACTCAAGGCAACAGACGACACGTCGATCGGACGCCCGGTCTGAGAGTTATTGGCTTTTTCGTCCCAGGGGCCCGGTTGGTTTTTAAGGAAAAACCAACCAGACAGTACTCCAACTGCATCCAAACCTCGAGTGGAGTATGCCAAAAGATCCGTCTCACTAAGAGGAACACAACCAAGCTGACGACACGTCAATCGGACGTCCGTAGCTCAAGATATGAGTGTTTCCGCTCCGAGGGCCCGGTTGGTTTCGTGTACGAACCAACCCGGCCGAACTCAAAGTATTCCGAAACTTTGAGTGCGATATACCGAAACGACCGTCTCGATCCAAGGATCGCATCACCGCTGACGGTTCATCAATCGGAGGTCCGTAGCTCAAGTTATGGGAAAAAGAACAAAATCAATTCGAAAACGGGGATTCAGGTCCGGGCCGACCTGGCCCGACCCCCCCCCCCCCCCCAGGGTCGGCCCGAACCGGGTCGACTCGACCCGGGTCCGACCCGACCTGGCCGGCGATGCGGTGGCGCGGCCTGGGCGCCTCTCGGGTACCACGTGCGGGGGGCAAGGCCCCCGCCCCTCTTTGCTGGGGGCGCGGCTGAAAGCCGCGCCTTTGGAGAAACCGGCCCCCCTCGTGGGCGCCTGCCTTTGAGAAAAACGGGGGGCCGCCTTCCCCCCTTTATGAAACCCGCCCCCCTTTATTATGGGGGGCCAAAATAACCGCCCGGGGGAATTTAATTCCCCCGGTTTTGCACCGTCCCGGCCGGCCCGACCTGGCCGGCCGGCTTCCTCTCAACAGGGCCGGCATGGGCCAGTCTTCTTCCTTTTTCTGGCACCGGCGGCCTGGCTGGCCGCCGGTCATCACGTCCCGCCGCGACCCGGAACCGGCCGCGACCTTCGTCGTCCGGCACGGTGCGTCGGAACCGTGCCCTTCCGCCGCGGCCCCGCTCCGGCCGTGGCGCCTTTGGTTTCCTTTGACGCGGCGCGACGACGCCGCGCAATATTTGTCGTGCGATTCCCGCGTGGTGCGACGGCACCACGCCATCTCGTTCATCCACAAGAAAATAATAATCAAGAACAATGGAGGGGGAATTCGGCCGTGTTTGTGCGGTCCGAACCCCCTCTCGTTAGATGATAACCCTTAAATATTTATCCACATGATTATCATGCTAAATCCAAGAACGAGAGTAAATAAAATAATCCACAACAAACCCCTACCTAGGTTTCAAGATCGATGATCGTCAACGACCCGCGGAAGACGCGTCGCGGTGGTCGAGCGCCGCGGTAATCATTCGTCAATTTTGTTGACAAAGAGGTACGTACAAAGAGGTACGACATTGGTTAATCTTCATAAGCTGACGAAGGAAGTCCGAGGAGGAAGCGGCGTTCCCTTTCGTTGACACGGAAGGCATCGTCGATCTTTGGAAACAAACCGGCTACGAAGAAGAGAGGAGCGGCGTTCTTCGTCGGAGCTTGAGTGTTCTTCGTCAAAGTTTGAAGAAGAAGAAGGAGTTCTCAAATCCTCTCAAGATGGCTAAACAAAATAAAATAATCTAAGGCTTATTTTATTTACACTAACATCAACTTGAATTTCAAAGGTTTGAAATTCAAATCAACCCACCTTAATTAATTAAACCAAGTTGACAAACATTAATTAAAGGGGGTTTTAGGGGAGTTTTGAGAGAAGATGTGGAGTTGGAGTTCGTGTGGGTCCCACCACACTTAATCCTTCCAAGGGAGGTTAAATGGATGTGGGTCCCACCCCTAACTCCCTTTTGGAGGTTATAACTAACAAAAAAGAAATAAAATATGTTTCCACATTTTATTTAACTTTATTTTAAAAACCCAAAAACTAACTCTCAACCCGCAATAAACACAGCCTCGGAAAAGGTCTCCTTAAGTGAATATCGGCGCTGCGAGTTCATCAGTGCCCTCAGAATTTGATTTCGGGCACCGGTTCAAAAGTTAGAAATTCCCGCTCGTTCGTTCACTGAACGTACCCGATCCAAACTTCAGAAATTGATTCCGGGAACTCCGGGCCTCGGAATCAGGTGCCGTCAGAAACCGCGCTCTTGTAAAATTCCAAATAAAATTAAGAAAAAAATTTCCCTTGAATATTACAGGTCTTTACAGGTAGGATTAAAGAAGAAGAATATTATTAAAAGAATGAACACTCTGCCGTTGTGTGATTGAATTCAAAAGTACTGGTGTGAATAAATTCACACCTTGATTGAACGGTATCAACATGTTAAGAAAAGAAAAAGAATAAGTGAATAATAATAATATATTTTATTAAAATACTAAACGTGAATGAAAAACTTACATGGAAAACATGACGATGCGATTACAAATTGAAAGCAGGAAATTACAATTGAAAGAAAAATACAACGGATAAATGAAAAAATCCGATTAAAAGAAAAATGTTAGATGCTAATTACCTTCACCACAAGATCCTTATATAATAATCCTAGGAGCCATAGAGACACACCACCACAATAAATTCCATCCCCATTAATTTCGTGAGTCAAAAGGAGGGTGAGAAAATCAAGGGATTTGGACGTTTCAAAGTTGACCCAGAAATTTCGTCCGGATTCGTCCACCATTTTGACGTGTGATTTTGGAATTAAAGGAGGCCTAATCCTTAGGGGTAGTAAAGTCGAAATATGCTCTTCCATCTGTCCTCTATGATCTTTAAAAACATCAGGAATATAGGCGTATCCGTATAAATGATATAGTCTAAATGGGGGGATGAATTTATGTGCATTAATTTTGGGCCCACCATTTAAATCTCAACTTCATATCCCGTTATCATCATGAAAACATCATTATTAGCTCTGGCCACAGTCGAATAAAATGATCCTCATGTTTTTATCTTTCTTCAGTAAACTTTTGAGCTTCATTGGGATTGTTTTATGGGCCCCACATTTGTTTGATGAGCCTTAGGACCATTATGCTTTCTTCATAAAATATATACATTCAAGTGCAAAAATATCCATCTTCCCTTGGGATTCCTCCATCGGACTTAAAATATAAAATGTTCCAAATAAAGTGATCAATCATATCACAAAATATCAAATTCAGAAAATGAAAATAATGTAATCCAGAAATATATGAATGATTGGGCCCAAATTTGCATTTTAAACATGAATTGCATTTAAGATGAGAAATGAAGATCTATTTATGTAATGCACTAAAAACAATGTTTATGGACTTTGTAACAATGAATATAAAGATAATAACAATGAAAATTAGCCACTTTTAGTGACTAATAAATCAACATAGTTTAACCACTAGTAAATCTATTTTCACCATTACTGTAGTAATTAATTTTTTACTCTTTTCAGAATTAATTTTATTGAATAATTATAATGAACATTTTATAAAATATAAATATGATGTTTAAAAATATGTAATTCATATCTATAAATTATATTATAGTATGGGGAAATTTTAATTAAAATTTAACCTTATAGGCATGACAAGAAATCAGGTTTAAAAATAAAAAATATTTAAAAGTATACAATGATTTTATATCAAAATTCAATAATAAACTTTTTATAGTAACATAAAATGGATTTATTGATATATAATTGAGCTATTTGTACTCTAAAAATAATTTAAAATATAATATAAATTTATAAATAAATTTAATGAAAATGTATTTTTTAATTAATATTCAGAATTTTTCACTATTCATCAAAAAATAAATCATTCCCAAATAATCCAAAAAAATAAACCAAAGATTATTTAGATTTTGTGATTTAAAAAAAAATTATTTTTACAGATAAATTTTATAAACATGGTAAAAAAATGAATTTCAAATTATGTTTCCAGAGAGTGACCATACCATCTTTTAGAAAAGATGTTGTTTTTAGTAAAAATTCATTTTTCTTTTAAATGATCATTATTATTTTTCTATTAAATATGTACCCATATTTTTCATAATTTATTTTCTACAAATAATTCAATCCATGTAGACATCTTGGTAACAATGTTACAATAAATAATGGTTCATCTCTGCTTAAGGATATGTGTTCTATACAATATTGAAAACAAAGTTCTTCTTTAAAAATCACAGGGTGTTCCAACGACCTTATTTATTGGTCATTCAAATATTTTAGAATAAATAGGACATAAAAATAATTATTCACCATGTATCTCAACCATATAACCTCATGAAAGAATAAATAGTGATGGATGAATTATGTATCATTACATTGACCGGAAGAGAGGCATGATCAATCCAAACATGGTAGAAATCAGGGCTCAAATAAAGGAAACAACAGCGAATGGAGTTTTTCTTAAAATGCTTCAAAAAATTAAAATCAATAATGTGGGAGAATAATAAATCTTTATAAGGATATGATGAAGGGTTATTAAGAAATATTTGTCCCTAAATATGCTTAAAAATTGTTTGAAGACGAAACTGTATCTCATTAATATAAATTTGAGGTAGATGGTGGGAATTTCATCTTTCCCAAAACAAGCATGATCATCACTATTTCCAACACCAAAACGTCTCCATGGACATTCTATTCTTGAAAATAATTTCCTAAAATGATATCCGAAATGGGTTAACCCCAAATTCAAATTCACTTTCCCTCCCCAAAACGTCCTAAATGTGCATGGGGAGGTCACCAAATGTGTGGAAAACATGAGTCCACCTCGATCGCCATGGATACTCAATCCACTCGTCACTTTCCAATTTCTCACAAAGGAAAATCAGGGTCCACCAATGCTTGAACCTTGACCCGGGTGTTTCCTATTTTGTATAGTAAAGCATCAAAATACATTCATTACTCATTCAACTACCTCTAAATCATTCTACACGCAAAATTTATCCATCACATTATTCAGAAAAATCAATAAATAAAAATTATATTTTAAAATAATTTAACCACTAAAATATAGGGGGGATATAATATAATATATTTTTCATTTATTTATGTCATAAATAAATCTTGATATATATAAAAATGCTACATCTTTAGAAAATAGTGACGTTTTCACTATTAAATTAGTAATAAATTATGTCCTTAGAATCCAAAATTTTACATTATGAATATACTATTTTTATAAATATAAAAATGAAATCATTTTTTATTGAATCTAATTCCGTAATTTAAAATTTTATATTTAAATAAAATCATACAAATTGAAATTGAAAAATTTTATATGAAAAGTTATTTTAAAATAATAAGTACACAAATTCTCATTTTTATCCTTTAATAATTAAATTGATGTCAATGTATTATTAATTTCAACGATATTAGTTTTCCATAATATAAGTTGTTTCTTAAAAAAAGGCATAAAAAGGACAAATTTTAGAAGAACAATTTTTTGGCATCAAATGATTTTACAAGTTATTTAGAAATAGTGATTAAGTATTATCAATTATTTAGTAATAAAATTTACATTTATTGTATATCTAGAAATATTTTATAATTTAATTACCTCTATTTTTAATCGTTAATCATAAGGTAAGATTTTAATGGTTATAAAATATTCCATAAATTATTGTGGGATAGTGTTTTTTGCGAAGTAAGATCTCAAACATATTCGATTACTATTGAAAAGACATTTTAAAATCATTTGGAAAAAATAATATAAAATTAAAAGGATCATAATGTTTTCTTATAATAGATCTATATAAATTTTTTAATCCATAACCAAACCATGAAATCCAACAATAAAGATGGGTTTTAATAAAATAGATAATACACTGTAATAAAAAAGGAATTATATTATTCATCTCATAAAAATAAAAAATAATAATTGAAAGGAACCATAATAATTCACTAATGAGGGGTGAATAAATTAATTTATATATTTTATAATTTATCAAAAATAAAACTAAATCTCCATTAAAATAAACCTAGAATACTATACTTGTTCTTTCGGCCACTATGGGTTTTTTTCATCCTTATCCTAAAATTTTATCCTCCTAACCTTGTACAAAAGCGGGATTCACTTTTATTCTTAGTAAAAGAGATGATTCCCTAACCAATTTAAATCAATTAAAAACCTTACTTTAACAAAAAAAATAATGTAAATGTAATTATTTAAATTTGTCACTAGTTAATATGATTTATTAATTTATAACAATGAAAGTGTATTATCCCTTCTTATTTGATCTACTGGTTTTATATAATATTTTAAAAATATAATTTTATACATGATGTTTTGTGAAAAAATGTGAATCACGATATAAAAAAATTATCCAATAAAACAAAAATTAATCATTCATATAAAAACCAAAATTTTCTGATGGTATAACAAGTACGACATTTGTTAAGAAACTACATTCTCTAAATAGCTACCAATGGAATATTAAATATTATCCTATTCATCATACACTAAAACTATAAAATAAATATAATGAGCACTCAAATAGTATCACAAACATATTAAATATGAATGAACAATGATACAATGTTGTGTAATTGATAATTAGTTCACCAATAAACAATAATATCAACTATATAACACCATATATCCATACATTTCCATCATCAGCATAAAGTTTTTTTATACTCCACATTTAATGGATTACTCCTTTAATAATTTTGTTTTATGATGATAAATATACTCCTCATTAATTTCTTCTTCATCATATTTTATATTTGATTCACTTATAATAATTTATAATTAATTATTTACTCAATAGAAACCCATATATATATCTATCTAATTAATGTTATAATTTCAATTTTAAAATTTAACTCTTATATCAAACTCAATCACGAACATATTCATTCTATTACTTTAAATCAAAAAATAAAATCAATGTAAAATTGAAAAGTATAATTAATATTGGGTTTATATAATAACTAATCCCTATGGCAAACATCATTATACATCCTCAGAAATACATGAATGTGATCTTCAATATAATCCACAATGATTTGGGATGGAACCTTACTAAGATTTTCATAGACCAAAACAACCACTCTAAATAATGTCATTCTTAAATGAAATCCTAAAACATGTTAGATAATAAGTTAAATTTCCGTTACCATTTTTCTATACTTTTAGAAACATAATAATATACATCACATTGGTATAAAAATCCAAGACACCACATACAAATCGGGACCTCAATTTGAAAAAAAATGACGTGGGAAACAATAAATTTTTATAATTATCATATAAACAATATCTCAACCAAATCACTCTTCATTGTAGTACAAGTCCACTATATATTCACTATAGTATTTATTAATTAGAATTTATAATTATTAAAATAGGTATCAAACCAATATGGGGTTTTATTTCCCATAAGATACAAGAAATTCAATAAAAATCACTAGAATGGTAGGTAACTAATTTTTTTACCTTTCAAAACGTTTCAAAAAACATTTTTTAAGTCATATATCATGATTTGGTTTTATTAATACAACATCATATTATTTCAATCATTACTCCAAATAGAATCCACACTTAATCTTCATATCAATATTTTTCATTAACTTATTGCATCATATAAGGATTCTACTAAAACACAATTCACTAATTTGAACAAATTTATTCATGGTCCAGTGAAAAAATTTAAAATAAAAATATAAATAACAATTTCTTAGAATAAATTAAGAAAAAATACCCTCATAACACATCATTATTACTTAAATCCCTTATAAAAACATCTGACATATCATGATAATACTAATAATCCCTACATCTTCTTTGATAAAAAAATATCCACCATAAAATTATATCATCAATATATAAAACATAATCAAAATTAAACATATAAATTATTCAATACTCAATGTAATAATTCAACATGATAAAAATAAATGAACTAAACCGGAATAATGGATAAAAATTGAATTTTTTCCATGTTAGTAATTATAATTATCATAATGTAATTGTTAAGAACTCTATTATAATTAAACATTTCCCAGTATATACGCCATAATATCTCATAAAAATTGATTAAATAAAATAATTAGACAATTAAAAAAACAAACACATACATAAATAGAAACCATATAATTTCAGTCATACACACATTGAATGTAACATCCCGACCTAGTGTCACAGAATAGTTCTCCAATCTGTTTGGTTACATGACCTCATGCATGAATCCTTATACTCAAGAGGCTATCAACTAGCACTGAGGGTCTAATATATATCCTAGGGAAACTATACTCATTTTATCAAAGTAGCACTACAGAGGAATGAAATAAATAATAATCAACAAATGATAAATAAAAAACATGAAAATACCATAATCAATACTTTCCAGTTTCACAAGAAGACAAAAACATGAATACACTATCTAAACCATAGCATTAAATATGTTATTAAAAATATGATTCATGTGTCTAATTAAAATAAAAATGAAAGAAACACTAACATATCCCAAGTGGTTACTCACATCATTTATAGTTTCCTCATCCAATATCCATCCCAACACAACCATCTAACATAGGTATATTTCCCTTATCCCATCCTACAAACCTAAACTCTATTCAGGTATCGATCAGGCATCCCGAGTAGTGTGTGAGTATGACTAAGAAGTCCAACACCAACAGTGTTAAAAAAATACATAATCTATTATAACATTTGTAATTGTATAAATAATAAAATACAATAAATAGTTTTCACCATTCATTACCATTTAATTAACCACGTTGTTAGTTGGGTTTATAAGGAAATACAAACCATCTATATATTATTTGTCCCATGTTATAGTCTAAACTATCCCCAAGGGATATCACATTTCAATACATCATGGTTTTCATTAATCAATTCATTCCATTTTAATATCACGGAAACTTGGAACAATATCCCAATTCCAAATTATTTATCATAGAATGAAATGCCAATCACCATATAAGATTTTAAATAATTTTTCCCTATCTCACACCTCATTTATCCATAAATCCCATATGGGATTTTGAAATATCATTCTGTGACCCAAACTCATATTTATCATATATGGGGTTTTGAAGCATCATTTTGTGTCCAAATCATATATCAATCAATCACAAATATCACACATGTGACTTTTGTATCTCTTTCATTTTGTTAATCATCATTAACCTTTATATCAATAATTCTCATCATGGTATGACATTTTTTTATTTTCAAATAATCAATGTTTATCACGTTAATTCTCATTAAAAACATGAAACATTCTCCATTATACTATTTTTCAAAATTTAATCATATATATTATTAAACATTCAATGTTAAGACAAACATACCTTAATTACCATTATCAACCACTTCATGATCAAATTATCCAACCAATCACACAACCCCATTAATTGAAACATTTCATAATCTCATTAGTTAATTAAATAATTAATCCATTCAATTAAACATTCAATTTCCAAAGGTGGAAATTGAAATTCCATAATTGAATACAATAAATCATAATTAAAGACTATGGGTATTGATAAATAGCACAATGAGCTCAAAATATTTGATAAAATATGGATAAAGAGGAAAATCCCAAAATTGAAATAGATTGGTGGAAAACATTGTGATGGTGAATATCTAGGTATAAATCCTATGATCACAATAAAATAGACCATGAACCATGATAACCAATATATAAAAAATATTTAATTCAGTATAAATCACTCCTATTTTTCTAGAAATTGGTATGGGAGAGATAAAGAAAAAAACTAAACAATAAGGGATTGCATAGTGGAAGACGTGTATATCAGTCAATTAGATCATCAATTCATCAATATTGGAGGTTTTTGAGCCTTTAAGTCCCCTATATAACCTTTAAAAATGATGGAGAACTTATTAGGTCTAGTGAGTATGAATGAGCATGAAATACGGGGGGTTTGAGAATTTTTAAAAGAGTCTTTCTGATGAAATAATTCCTTGTGTGTGGTATCCTATGATTTTTACCATGGTTTTCCAAACAGTGCACCCTAACCATGTGCCTCTCCTAGGGGTCATACAATTACAACTAATAGGATGAAAGAATATACAAACTATTATTTAACCTTGAAGTCCCCCTCTCTATATGGTTTCACCTTTTGATGGGGATAAGGAACACTATTTGGGAATACTGTGTACAAACCATGAACTTCCCCTTCTTATTCCAAATTTTTCAATTTTTCACCCAATGAATCCTAAAAAAACCCACCTAAATTATAAACAGAACAAGGAAAAAGAACCCTTGCAAATGATCTCGACGCGTATCTAGTAATGATCAAGATTATACAATCTCCCCCACCCTCATAATAGATATTCCTTGATCTATTATCTCAAGAAACTCTCTGATTATAAGGTATAATTATCAGGCCATTAGTCCTGCATATCTGCTTCACTCTCTAATGTTTATGCCTAAACATGGCCACGATTACACAATACATGAACAATCATCATGGTATTTACCCAAAACAATTTCTCAGTGTGATCCAATACAAATATCAAATGATCCTCAAAGGACGCATCAATATCAATATTAAAATCATCAATGTAAATCACTTGAGAAGGTTCTATGTGATACACATAATGCTGTGAATGATGAAAAATGTCAATCATTGAACTATTACTATCTAGAGGATCCAATCGACACACCAATAACCCAATTCTATCCACAAACTCAAAATGTTTAAAAAACCTGGGTGCCAATATGAAATGTGTTTGAATCCTATAATGACCCAATATAGGCCACACTTGAATGAACAGATGATCACGCACTATAAACTAATGGGTTCATCGAAGTCTATCAAAATACGAATTAATCCTACTCTGATTCATATCAAAATGTTTGTCAATTAATGGAACCTACTCTAATGTCTCCTCAATGAGACTCAATCCCAATAGATCTTACTCATCTATCTTTATCCATCACAAAGGTGATCTACATAGGCTACCGTAAATAGTCGTGTTTGGTTCTATCAGAATTATCGCTTAATAACCATTGTTTTGGGAGAACTCAATGAGCTCCAAATGCTTCTCCCAAGACATGCCATAATCAAGAACATAGGCCCATATCATATCCTCCAAAACCTATAAGGTTAATTATAATTTCCCATATATCTATGGTTGGAATGTCATACTTCCATATATATGCATGACCCATGGCTTCTAAAAGACAATCCAAATGCAAGGAGTAAAATGTTAGTCATGTTCTATAATTATATTCTATGGAACCCCATGTAGAGGAACTATATTCTGAATGATTATTTCTCCCAACTGATCCACTAAGAATGTTTTCTAGATAGTCATGTAATACACTACATTCGTCAGTCAATCTATAATTACCTAAATAGAATATTTCATTCGAGGAACCCTTGGGAAACCCACCATGACTTCAATAGTAATTCCATCCCACTAGCATTCCAGAATGGGTAACAACTGTAGAAAACCACTATGTCATTGATGGTTTACCTTCAACTAACAAAATGTGTAGAATCTTGTCATGAACCCTACAATCTCTTATTTTCTTACCCATCCACCAATATTTTTCACCCAGGTCATGGTACATTTCGATATATCCCAGATGCAACTCCCAATTCAAGAGATGAAATTTATACATCTTATACTCTCTCTCATACTCATAGGAAAAACAGCATTATTCCATATATATATATATATATATATATATATTCATACTCATTTATATCCCAATCTGAATGTGACTCATCACCTTCAAGGTTTTATCTCAAGTCCAAACACTTGGGAACCTGCTAATACATTTCCTTGAACTAACTCTATAATTTAGACTCCCCTAATACTGATATGAGAGTCATTTGTTCCAATACCCTAAAACCATAACACACATCTCAGCTATAAATTTCTTCATCTTACTCTTAGTTCTAGAATCATGATCTTCTTGAGACCATATATTCCATATAAAATCTTCAGAAACACTATTTCCCTTCTCAAGATTATATGCTAGCTCAAAATTGAATGATAGAATTTACTAAACCCGTTTCCACTATCAATGATTCCTGTTTGACTGTGAAAATATATACTTTAAGCTTCAATGACCGGTATACACAGTAAACATTTCTTCTAATAGTTAATTCAACCAACACATCACAGAGTAAAAACTATATCTTACTCGAGGAAATTCTTAAGTTAATTCCATACATGTGACCTCAGCGTTCATGAGCCATATTCCACAACTCAATCTCCCTAAATAAACAATTCCAAATTTTAATCCTAAATGCATCAAAATATATATATATTCACCTTCCCTGGACCGGGTAACATAAATATCAGAGAAGACTTCCAATTATTCTTCAATTAATGGAAGTAATTAACACATGCTCCATACCATATAAGCTTTACTTCTATCATGGTCTAGCCCGAAGGATTTAATATCAAGTGAGAAAATCCATGTATGAACCTCTATTAATAACCCTCTAATATTAGAAATATATGTATATAAAAAACATTCAGGGGTTTATCCCTTCAAACTAATTTTTTCACCTTCTATAGGTATAGAGACCTACCTTTCTTTGAGATGATGTTACCCAATAAATTTACCTGATCAAACCAAAATTTCCACATAGATAGCTTGTCATACAACTGATGATATCTCTATAAACTTTGGATGATATCAAGATGTTAGGTATTCTCATCATATCACTTGGAGTACATCATGATTTTATCTATAAAATAAACACAAACTTATCCTTGTATGGGTTGATGATTTGGTTCATTAATCCCATAAATCCTTATGGAGTGTTCATCAGAACAAACAACATCACAACAAACATATATAGTCCATACATACTTATGATGGTAGTTCTAGGTATATTGGATGGTCTAACTCTAAACTAATGATACCCTAACCACAATTCAATCATGGTGAATTAACAAGATCCACTCAACTAGTAAGAAAGACCATCGATATGAGAAATAGGATACCAATCCATCACTGTCACCTAATCAATTTCCAATAATCAACACCTAAATGTGAAATTTTTTCATCCTTCTTAGAAAAAAAATACTAGAGAATCCCAATGTGACTTACACAAATAGATAAATACATTACCCATCAACTCTTACAGTTGATTCTTGTGCTCTTGAATATCTTTCGGTTCCATTCAATAAGGTGGAATAGATATTTCCTCATCTCCCAGTATGATCACAATAATAAACTCTATATAAAACTTCAGTGGAATCCCCAAAATTTCCAAAGGAAAAAAATCCTAGAAATAGTAAATTATGGGCTTAAAAACATCATGCTTCACACCACCATCATCCAATAGAATACTTGAAACCTAGGTGGTGAGTTCCCCTAGTAACTAATGAACTGGACCAGAATGGTTGGTGTGTATATCCCACTCTCCATAGTGTATATAAAAGTAATTATTAAGATATATAAAGGTCACCATCCTATATTAAAAATCATTGTGGTCTCGAAATGTTACCCACAAGTACATACCCAAAATCAGTTCAAGTCCCATCAAAACAAGGATGTAATGATACCATTGAAAATGATGCTCCCAAAATGTGAGATAACACCCCGTTCAAAAAAATATGTATCTCAGACATACTCACAGTGGTGTATCGATCAATATAACCATACCTAAAAACTCAACTGCTAGAATTTCCATGTTAACATGTTGTGGAGATATAGAATAATGAGAGGAACTAATATCAAATAAGTCACTAGAAGACAAATAGGTTACAAGAATAATACATATGGTTGCTGATGGTCCAGCCTTGGTATCCCCATGTGTAGGATAAACTCATGTAACTATCCTAAAAAGAATCCTTGTGATGAAGATTGAATACGCTAAGCTATAGAAATATGATAACCTAGGATCTCTTTTCAATATGTACCATGTATATTTTCTTAACCTCTACGGTAATTTGAACTCAAACATACAAACTAATATGGGGTAGAAGACCCCCTTTTAGCACTCAGATTATTCCCAAAACCTAATTCAAAACCAACATAATGTGGTTTCTAACAGAACCACTATATATGTCATATACTGCTTCAGGTTCAACACTCTACCTATGCTCCGTGGAACTATCTACGAATATAACCCCTATTTCTACACTAGTTGAAGTTTACTCATGTAAGGCCATTTGAAATTAAACCTCCCCCATATCTATACATCATTCTTATAAATTTGAAAACTTTTTCATAGTGACACTTCTGACACTCAGAATAATTACCCCTTAGTCATCTAACACTAACGAAATGCATCTCATTAGAAGACTCATTCAGGTTCCTCTAAAATATGAGAGCAATATATACCACTATTGAAGACATATTTATCCAAAAGATATTATCCATGGATTTAATTTAATATTTAATCCCATCCTAAAATCATTTTTTCTTAGTTTGTACATCCCATTAAAATGTTGTAACAAAGCACTAAAAATTAGTAAAACAAATCATAATAGAGGAGTGGTAAAGGGTTAGGCGTGTAGGGGGGAGGTATCGAGTTCCAATCCTGGTGGAGCCAGGGGCGTGCGTGCATGGGAGAATATGGTTTCAAGCGCTGTTAAAAGGTGGAGGGGTGCGTGGGGCGCTGTAAGGGGGCGGAAAAGCACTATAAGGGGGGGGGGGGGCTCAAGTGCTATAAAATCCCCCCCCTCGATTGGCAGTATTTTTTTAATTTTTTTTAATTTTTTTAATTTTTTTACCTTTTATCGGTGCTTTTAAAAAAATGCTAATAAAGGACCCTTTTATCAGCGCTTTGTTTTAGCACTGATAAAAGGGGTCTTTATCATCTCTTTTTTGAGTGTTGATAAAGGAGACCCCACCCCCCTTTATCTTCTCTGACATTAATAGCTCTTTTATAGCATTATTAAAGGCCATTTTTAGTGATGATAAAATCCGTATTTGTAGTAGTGATAATTCTCTAGTTCAACCTCAAAAACTCATATACCCTCTACTTAATGAGACTCTTAAGATAAAATTGCTCTAATAATTTATTCTTAATGTCCTTATACTCTATGTCCTCTTGCATTTTATCTTGAGTCTAGATATCCCAACAAAACTATGCTTGAAAACATAACATATAAGCTCCTAGGTTTACTCTATTATCATAAAGAGTCTCTAAGTGGTCAAAAATCATCACGATATACTCTATCCAGAACTCAACTACCGATGGTCCACTCTCTCAAATGAAATTTGGAGGGTGATACAACTATAAATATCATATCAAGTCATACATACTCTTTACAACCTTCCCAAGGCCTCATTTCATAAATATCATAAATCAAGGAAGGCTATCATGGAAAAACTCTCTATATCCTTCACCTATAACTATTGGTGCCTTAGGTTCTACTGTTGGATGATTGTTTCTATCTATATACTCCTTTCATCCTATCAGAAAGAATAATCAGGGGGGATATCTCTACAAATATGGACACATATCTTAAGACACATAACAAAACATTAACACATTTATGTAATAGGGACTCACATTAAGAAACAACAATTCATCCTCTATATCACGCCACATGGTCAAAACTGAGGCCCAAACACTACCCTCAACCATCCCTCATCAAGGTAATGGTTCACATAAGGTAAAACACAATCACACATCATTTTTTCCATTTTACACACATTTATCATTTCCATGTTACCATATTTAGAATCATTTTGAAATATGAATTTCATATTAGTCAAATTTTCCTTAAATTTTCACAAATAAAAAAACATCTTATATTAAACAACTCAGCCAAACATTGATTTGTGTGCATTCATAAATTGATTCATGTCATAATTAATCACTAGTCCCTAAAATTATTCATTTATACACTACACTTATTCTATACTAGGTCATGTGTAAAAATATCAAAAAATATTGGAAAAAAATACCATAGAAAAATTTCACCACTCTAGGTGAAATAACATTAAACTATAAAAACACACATTAATAACAACATTCCCACCCTGGGTACATGGTTTTACCCTCGTACAAGGGTTAGCTAATCCACTAAGAATTCTTTTACCAAATCCAGACTCAATCTAGTCACTTGTATAACTTTCCCAAATAGTAAGAAAAATAAAAGAAAATAAATGAAACCCTCGTTTCATAAAACCTTGTAACATCCCATCTCGGCTTCCATAAATGAGTAACTTGAGATGGTTCATTACAGGACCATATACACACCTCCATGTAAACTATAGGATACTGACTAGTAGTGAGGGTCTAATATATAACATGGGTAGAATATACCCTCTTTATAGATATTGAACATAAGTGGAAAGAAATAATCAATAATAAAGTGATGATAAACAACAACCATAATAATAATATAATCAATACATTCCATTATCACTAGATAAATACAAATCATAAAACAAAATAAAAACCAAATTAGTAATTATGTCATCCAAATATGTTTCAAATGTATAAATAAAACCAAAAATAAAGACACACTGATATCTCCCATGTGAGTTCCTACATCATGTTTCGTTCCCTCAACTGTGGTCTATCCAAAAACATCCATCTAACATAGGTCAACTTTCTTTATCCATTTCTGAAAATATGATGTCTCTTTGTTTACCAATCAGGCATCCCGTGTAGGGTGTGAGTAAAACTTAGTATACCACAACCAATAGTGTCTAAAACAATATATTGTCTGTAACAATGTATGTAGTTTTATAATGAATAAAATATAAATAAAAAATTCTCAAAATTAATTATACGTTAATTAATAACATAATTACATTGTTTTATAATTAAAACCAAACAATAAATACCTACTTCGGACCATTCCGGTGTCTTAACTATCCACAATAGATATCACATTTCATTGAATCATGGTTTCTATTAATCAATTACATCCATTTTTAAATCATGTCTACTTAGAACCATAGTCCAATGCCAAACTATTGGGCCAATAATTCCATTTATATCACCCCATGTCCTTTTAAAGCATTAATCATTATCCAAAATCTCATTTATCAATTAATCACGTGTGGGATTTTGAAGCATCATTTTGAATCCCACACTCATAGTTATCACATGTGAAATTTTGAAGCATTAGTCAGTGTCACACACTCATATATCAATCTGTCACATATATCACAATTATATCCCATTAATTAAGGTTAATCATTGTTAACCGTCTTATCAAACATTACTTTCAAGGTATTCTAATTCACCATTTAAAATAATAAAGGGTTTTCACATTAATTCACATTTAATAGCATGACAAATTTCCCACAAAAAATTAAAGATATTTAATAATATAACCCACTAACCATTCAAACATATTCCAAACATAACTTAATTCCCATTTTCAAACAATTAAAAATCACATTATTCAACCAATTCCCAATCCAATTAGTTGACCAATTGCATAAACCAATTAATTAATTAAGCCATTAATTAATTCAATACAAGGTTCAATTTATAAATTCGGAAATTAAAATTCCAAAATACATATAAGAAATCCTAATTCATTAAAATGGTAATTGATAAATATACTACATACATCAAGATTATTGACATATATTCACCAATGTATAAAATCCTAAATTTGGAATGGAATAATTGTAAACCTAATGGTGGGGATGATCTATGTAAAACTCACAATATAAAAAAAATAGATTATGAACCATGAATACATAGATCAAAACCATCCCCAATATAGGATACTTTATTCCTATTTATCCATAAAGTTGTATATGTGGGAGTGAAATCCAAATGAGAAGATATTACTTATCAAAAATGGTGTATATATGTAAATAGGATATTAAATTCATAATGAAAGAAGTTATTGAAACCTTGTAATTCTCTTTGTAACCACAAAATATTAATGAAATTATCTTAGGTAATGAGGGGTGAAATATGGTGAAATATTGGGGGTTTGTGAATTTTAATATTATTTTTCAGATAAATTAATTTCATGTTCACAGTTTCTTGGGATACTGTGAATGTTTTTACAAACCATGAACCCTAACCACGTGCCATTTATAGGGGTTGAAACATTAATAATAAGATGGAATAATGATTGAATAACCATTCACCAAAATTTAATCTCCCATGAAATAGGGTTCTACGGTCTGTGGGGGTAAGCTAACGTTTTGAGAAAACTATGTGGCAACAGTGCAGTTTCTCATCATCTTCCAAATTTCTCAAGTTTTCACACAAAATATCCTAAAACAATGGTCCAAATTATAACCAAAATAATGAAAAATTGTACCTATAAGTGAGAACTATATATCTCTATAAAAGTTAATTATATTACACAAATAGACACAAACAATACATATGTTTGTTTTAAACATAGATTTCTACATTTGAAGGTCCCACAAAATTATTTATTTTCACCTATAAAGGAAATATATATTTCTTAAATTTATGTGTCATTATTATTATAACATATTTAATTATAACAATTTTTTTACTGATATTTTAATAAAACCACTCCATTTCTTTCAAAATAGGGAGGATAAGTTCCCATAATCAACCCTAGTTCATGAAATCCATCCCTGGGAGACAGTTTGGTTAAAAAATCCAAAATTTATCAAAATATAGGATCATACCTCAAATTTATATATTAGAATTCTATTTTCACCATAAACTAATGGAGAATGACATAAATATTCCTTAAATGTGAATGATTAATAGGTTTTCTCTTTTAAATGATGTAATATTGAATATTATAACCTAAAAAAAGTATCTTCACCTCCACCATGATTTAATAATTTCATATAATTTTCAACATAAGATAACATATTCCACATCCACTATAATAAATTTAAAAAATTATAATTTATTATTTGTTCTGTAACACACCTATCTCCCAATATGAACACAAATCATAAAGTGGACATCAAATCATCAAAAACAAAAACCCAAATTTAAATCATCATATACAAAATGAATATTATTGAAATTATTATTATTAAAATGTCAATAATATATAGTGACATTGATATACCATATCATTCTCTATTATTATAGTAAATTTTATTCCTATGAAAAGCATTTATACCATGTAACCAATGTATTGATATTCATAACATATGGTATAAAATATTCAAGCAGTTTAAACTCAAAATATATTTTCTAAAATATTCTTGAAATACATCATTACCAAAATTATAATATAAATTTTTTCCTCTTATTAATGTTGGTATGGAAAATATCTGCACAATATCTTTAGAAATTGATTCGTAATTTCATGGTTTATTTCTACTATGAAAAAATATATGTTCTCTCTATAAATTAATTTCCATTACATAGATTTACATAATCATTATATTCATTTAAAACTCATATAATCCTTCATTTGTACTAAAAAATCCATATATATATATTTACATATTTATATATATATATTATAATTATATAATCATAAATGATAATAGTTTATGTTTGTAACCATCAATAAAGAGAGTACCCTTCAAAAAAACTACATCCCTAAAAATTTATTGATATGCATCATTTTATTTTGGGTGGTATATGGTTATAAAATGAGGTTTTTAATTCCTTAAAAGTTTTAAATTCTTTTAGGAATCTCATCTCACTCATTATATGATTTTAAAACAAACTATCTAGTATCTATCACTAATCATTCAATGATTACATAAAAATGAAATACACAAGCTCTTTCTTCTCTCCTAATTATTTATCCTTTAAATGGTTTTTTGTTTTTTCATTCTAAAATACTCTATGAAAATCTAATATCACTTATTTTATAAAATTCATATCTATGCATATCAACTAGACACTTTATTCATAACCTCAAATATAATAATCAGTTATACATTGAAATTTCTAGTTTTTTACCATTATTTATTATGTGGGTTCTCTCCTATTAATATTATTTCATAAAACTCTTCTAAAATTATTAAAATTTATTTCAATAAGGAAATAACCTCATTAAATATCCCATATCCCCAAATATACCCTCATTAATGATAGAATAAATTTATTGAGGGAAAATTTCCCACTGTCCATAATATTTTTTCCATCCATCACATATTTGACCACAAATATTTTTCACTTTGGTAAATAAAAATAATATGTTTTTGTTGAATTTTTACATTATAAATTAATAATAATATAAAAATTTTCCACCTTTCCTTTTGTTTTATATTTCACAAGTAATATAATATCTCTTGATTTCATAAAATAATCATAACTTTTTATTTTTTTTACTTCATCCTTTTACATAAAGATCATTGAATTAAGATCTTAAATGTTGATATAGAGTTCATAACAATTTGATTATGTTTAATGAGATCCTTGGTGGTTAGAATGATAAAAGTATTTTATGGATGTTTCAGATGTCTTACTGATAATTTCTGAATTTTCATTAACTTCTCTGATGGATCATTAAATTTACATTAAGAGTTTCTTTAAATCATTATTACCCTTTAATATATTTTACAAAAAAATAACTTTTTTGTTTTAAATGGATATAATATTTTCATAATATGTACAATTAATCATATTTTTCTAGGAAATTGAGGTCTTCAAATTTTCATCTATTATAACAATTTACATCACCATGTATCCTCGTGACAACTAAATATTATTTTCTATTTGAGTTACATTTCACATATTATTATTCTCCATATTGATTTTATAGGTATTAAAGAAAAATTATTTCAAAATTTTTGTCCAATAAAGGTTATTTTACTCTTTTTATTCAATCAATTACTATAGAAATGTTATTTATTAACTAAATTACTAAATTATTGTTCACCATTATTATTGGGAAATTATTCATATTCTCATTCAAATTCATAATATTATTATTCTTCCATGATTAAAATTTTATTTTTTATTTTAGTAATTAAATGTATTTTTTCCCTAGAAACTCACAATCATAATCACATACTTTTATCTTTAATCATTAGAAAAATTGAAAAAAAATCCATTTCCCCTACACCTAAATCATATCAATAGCAATTAATGAAAAAATAAATCTTTTTAATTTTGAATTCCCCTTGATATTAGTAATATCATCATTTCAAACATAACATATACACCTTACATTGACACTAAATATAATCCTTCTAACTTTATCTCCATTGGAGTCCTCTCATTCAAAGAATTATTGAAATAAATTTCCTTTTTCCCAGTACATATCTTATTTATCAGGGGAACTTTACTCATTTCCTATAAAACAAACACATTTTTATGTTAATTCGATGAAAATGAACTTAGATCATGTGAATTATATGAAGACACCATTATATCATTCATGTCTGGTAAGACATGATAATTATAATTACCATTTACATTCTAAACATGAGTCTCATGAAACATTATCTAGGGGCACACAATATCATTCTCTATAAAAAAATGAATCTAAAATTTTTATATCAATCAAACTATATTATTTTTTATTATTCATTCTATATTATATGTTTTTCTTAATTTTCATTAATAATCCAATTGTGGAAAATTTCATACATTGCGTGAAATTCATTTTATTATTTTCCACTCTATAACTAGTTGAAATTATTTATCTAAATGAAATTTAGATAAATAATTACTTAAATTTATATCAATTAAATATTTATTTATATCACCCCAATAAGTCACAACAACATCCACCATAGTATTAAAATATTTAGTTAAAATGTCAACCACATCCATACCCATGGTGAGAAAGTACGAAAACATTGATTCATTATTTTCATTTTAATTTTCCTAATAAAACGTTTTATCAAAATTTATTTACCTAAATAATATATTCCATGTCTGAAATAAAATTTTAGTGAACAATATCAACTTTCAAAAAATGTGATCTTCAAAACCTAGATATCTATCATCCAAGATTCCATTGAAGGAAACCTGAAAACACTTGTATACCAATTGTAGTACCCCCAGTTTCTGGGTTTTGACATCCTGTTACCTTGATCGAGTATGTTTTCCACCTTTTTTAAGTCTCCTTTCTGTTAAAAATACTTACAAACTATTTTCTGGGGTTTACTATAGGTTTTAGGATAGGTACCTTTCATGTACCTGAAGTACACACTGTGTACTTGGGGACTGGATTCAAGTCGTGAAGAATGGGTCATTCTATGAACTGGTACACATAATGTACTAAAGGTACACATCGTGTAGTGTTTAAATATTATTTCTTAACCCAAGGAAATGGTGTTTTCAGCGTACATATCCAGTGTGGCCATCACATCGTGATCAGGGGTACATGTCCTGATTCAGTTCGCACCCAGCTTAAAGTCATGTGTTCGGATGTTCAGATTGGTCCATTATTTCCAAAACTCTTTGCTCTCGACCCTAAACTCTCTATAGGAATTTTTCAGTGGTACTGCTTCTTCTGTATCGATCTGATCGTCATTGTATCTTCATTGTGTCTGTGGTATGTCTCTCTAAGTAAGTGTTTTATTATATCTACTTTTCATGTCATCTTGGTTCTAATACCTATGCTCATTATTGGTAGATCTAGGTTTGTTATTTCCAATAATGTTGAGGGTTGTTGTTTTTGTTGATTGGAGAAGAAATATAAGGCTATTCCTTTAGAAAATCAACCTAGTTTTTGTAATCATTCTTTTTCCTCTATTGGGTTTATTGAAAGGCTTCATGGTTTGAGGCTTCATTCATGAATCCTCTTAGTAGAACCAATTTTCATGCTTTCAAATCGAATGTATTATGCTGAATTGATTTTTTTGTTATTGAACACTTGTTGGAAACCTTGTTGACTGACATTTTGTGAAATCTGTAAAATTAGGTATTTTTTATTAGTTCTTTGGTTCTTTGTTTTAAAATATACATTTTAAAATGGGGATTTATTTTTAGGAATATTGGAACATTAATTGGATAAGATGTTTTCAAGAAAAAGGGAATGTTTTTTAGAAATGAATTGTTGCTTTTAAATTAGTTGTGATTTAGATTTCAATAAAAGTTCAGTTTTATTGAAGTGGTTTATTTTGTTAATGGAAATATTTGGAATATGTGTTGTTGGTTTGACTTAATGCCTAATGGACCTTGAATAAGGGATAAGAACCATTTAAGTACAAGGTACGTGACCTTGGATAGGGGGTGGGTGTGAGTGGGACACAAAGTGATTGGACATAAGACCTCTCAAGAGTATGTAACTGTCAAAAGAAGCATGCATGTGTGGGTGCATTGTGAACTATAGAATGGGTACACCAAAATAATAATCAGTATTTGTTTATAAACCATGATTAGTTATTTTGGGGAAAATAACTTTCTGAAAATTGGTTTCATTTACTTATTTTGGCACTAGGTTATTATTGGTTTTTGAACTTGTTATATTGGATTATAAACTTTTTTGGGAAATTATTTTATATAAATTGTTTTATATAATGTGCTAATCATTATATCCTAGTGTCATGAGAAGGGAAGTCATTGGGAAAACCTATTGAGTTTTATACTCACCCCTACTTTGACACGTTCATGCTTTTACAAATGATACCATCCAGGACTTGGGAAAAGTTAAAGTGTCACACATCTTTAGAACAACGTCGTGATACTTTATACTACTTGGTGATGTTGTAATATGGTTCTTCTGAAGAAATGGGTCTTGTTGTCATCTTGGATTTTATTTGTCTTCTTTCTATTTTTTTACTTTGATATTTGTTAGTCTTCCATTGTAGCATACATTGGTTGATTGTTATAAAGGGAATGATTAAAATTAATTAGTATATTTCATGAATAATATTTTGAGTTTCTTTTTGTTGGTTTTTTGGGTTATTGGTTTTAATATTTAAAGGTCAAATCGTCCCCCACTTACTCAAAACACTTCGGCATTTATTAACAGCCTTTGGAGCCTTAGGGATGTCACATAAGGCCCATTAATGACTCATTGTAATCTAAAAACAATGAGAATTGGTAGGTCATTACAAATGGTATAATCTTGTTTGGTCCTTGCCGAACAAGTAGTCATCAATGTTTTTCTTTAGAGTTTTAATTATTTATTATCTATTCCTTGGGTTGAAATCTTACAAAGGAGTTGGATTATTGGAACATGAAATTTATAGTATAAAAGGATGAAGATAACCCTTTTATGCTCAACTTAATGTTACCAGGGAGTTGAGGAAAAAAGTGTTTAGAGACACTTTTGGGATTTTGAAACCTCATTGTTTGGGATTAGCCAATTAGACAAGCATGACATGCGTTCTAGAAGAATGAATTCCCACTAGGAGTGCATACATAATTTCAAGGAATGATTCATACAGTAAAAAAGTGTTGATTTTTGAAACAGAATGAAATTTTTTTAGATGAAATATTTTAAAAAAGGAAATGCTTATGGTATTTTGAAAATGGTTTAATTTTCCAAAATAAAGTTGAAGGATTTCAAAAAATGGTTGAATATGGAAAAAGTTTATTTTTGGAAAAAAATATTTTGATTGTTTTTGTTATAGAATTTGAAATGCTAAACCATCAGTTTCTAGAGAGAAATTTTGACAGAGTTTGTTGTTAGTTTAGATAATGGCAACCAAAAGGCATTGTCGAAACCAACTCAAAGAAGCTGCGTAGAATGTGGATTCACATGAACCACGGGTGAATAAAGAACTAGTTCAGAGTATTTTCAAGTTTGTTCAAGTTGTGGATACAGGGAACTAGAGGAATGAGCCATGTCATGTGGATCATACCATCTAGTTCATGAAGCAGAATCCACCTAACTTCTAGGGCGATACTGAACTCGAAAAGAGGAGGTGTGGTTGAGTTGGATGATTCTTATCTTTAATTTCATCAGCGCACCATCAGAGCTCAAAGTTAAGATATCCACATATATCCTCGAGGACCTTTCATGTTATTGGATGGATTTATAAGTGCCAGAAAAATTTGATGAAGGCCTTACTTGGGAGGATTTTAAGGAATTATTTAAAAAACAATTTTATCCTCATATGTTCAAAATTCAGAAAATGAAAGACTTCATTAGACTGAAGCAGGGTAATCTCTCTTTCATAGAATATGTGGCTAAATTCATGAATTTAGTGCACTTTTCACCAAATGTTGCGGCAAGTGTGTCGTTGAACTCATGCGTCTTCATATCGGAACTATGGAATCATATTTTATCGAATATTGCAGTGCCTTGTATTACTGATTATACAAAGATAGTGAATAGAGTGATTTTAACTAAACGTGATATATTTGGATCTATGGGAGGAGGTATGATGCTGACTATAGAGAATGGTGGGAACTCAAATTCCAGGATAAATTTGAAAATGGACACCTCTTTCTTTGGTAGAAGTGGAAATCAAAATTAGATGGGTGGATCTGTGAACCTTCCTCCACGACCGAAGAGAAAAGTAGGTTGTTTTCAATGTGGTTTCCTTGACCACATAAATAGAGAGTGTACGACACAACCTAGAGAATTACATCACTGCAAGAATATGGGGAATATTTATTTCTATTGTCGCAGTTCTTCAAGGTCAAGTTCTCAAGACACTTCTCATGAATCTCAGGAATCGTATACTTCAATAGGACGGGGACAGTAGAATCAATCTCATCAGCAGAGCAGAGCTAGCCCTGGTGATTCTAGAACTACCATGACTCTTCAACCAGGTAAATATTAGCATGGAAAAAAATGAGAATATGGTAGTAAACAACCAATTGTATGGAGATTAGAATATGATTTTTGATGATCAAGCAAGACCATCAACGGTGATAGGTACAATTGTTTTGAATTCTACACTTGCACGTGTTATCTTTGGTACTATTGCATTGCATTATTTCATTTCTTATCTTTTAATTTAATTGATGTGTTTATGTTTGGAAATTATTCCTTCTATTTTTTAAACTTCAAACTCCTATTGGGGGAAGATAATTTCAAGCCTTTTTATGTAGAGCATGTGTTATAACTGTTGATGGAGCTAAGATAGAATAGGAATTATTGGTATTCAGCATGTATTTCTATTAAATAATCATGGGTATGTATTGGTTGAAAATGTTCAAGGCTCACATAGACAATTATAAGAGAATAGTTAGTTTCACGACATAGGATGGAATTGAGAATCTCTTCAGAGGAGATAGAATGGTAATGAAAGGTGAAATATCTGGTTGGCACTAACGTTGGGAGAAATCTTTTATTAGTTGGAAGCATTGACTTTGGCAGCAATGAAAGATATCGAGGAAGTTGTTTTTCAAGCAATTATAGATCAATTTCAAAATGTCTTTCCCATTAACTTCTTAGGGTTACCACCTATAATGGAAGTAGAGTTTACGATTGATCTCCTTCCAGGGACCATGAATTTCTCCCTTCTATCTTATAGGATAGAATAAATAGAGTTAAGGGAATTTAAATTTCAGTTGTATGAGTTGGAAATCAAGGGTTTCACTCAACCAAGTACATCTATGTGGGCGGCACTGGTATAGTTCCTGAAGAAATCGGATAGATTTCATTAGCTATGTGTTGATTATCGTAATCTAAAACTAGTTATAATAAAGAAAATGTACAAACATCCACACATTGATGATCTGTTTGATTTATTAATGGGAGCTTAGTGGTTCTCTAAAATTGTCTTGCAATCAGTATATTGAAAATTGTGAGTTTGGAAGGAAGATATTCCAAAGAATGATTTCAGAAGTAGATATGGACACTATGAATATGTAGTCAGGCCTTTCAATCTGATGAATGAACCAGCAGTCAGTGTGTCTTTTTTGAATTGGATATTTATGGGATTTCTAGAGTTTTTTAACATGGTGTTTGCGGATGAAATCTTGGTGTTTTAAAATACAAGGGATAACCATGAAAAACACCTAGGAATTGTGTTACAAATTCTATGTGATCAC
Source organism: Viscum album (assembly GCA_963277665.1). NCBI lineage: Eukaryota > Viridiplantae > Streptophyta > Magnoliopsida > Santalales > Viscaceae > Viscum > Viscum album. The sequence goes on from OY728134.1 coordinate 428,823,192, forward strand.
TATTTTTATTCCAAATTATCAAGGTGTGATATTTGGATACATGAAGTACATTTTTCTAGCCATGTCATTTCTGAGAAATGCATTTTTGTTGATTCTGAGAAGATGGAATCTATCATCTCGTGGAAACAACCAAATAATTTCTTTGAGATGTAGTGTTTTCCTGGTCCAGATGGCTCTTATGGATGCTTTTTTCATGATTTATCACGACAATATTTTCCAATGATAGCTCTAAAAAAGAGGAATACTCCATTTTAATGGATATAAGAATTCCATAAGACTTTATAGGAGTTGAAATTTCATCTTACATCGACACCTATATTGATTTTTCTAGAATCAAGATTGGGGTATTTGGTGTATTGTGGTGTATTAGGATTAAGGCTGGGTTGTGTTATCCGGAAAGGAACCCATGTCCTTTATTAGGGTTCAAGGTAGTTTAGGGTTCTTGAGATGAATTTCCCAATACATGATTTGGAGTTAGCTACAGTCATCCATGCTTTGAAAACATTGAGACATTATCTTTTTTGTGAGAAATTCATTGTGTTTACAGATCATAAAATCTTGAAACATATTTTCTCACATTGATATTTTAATCTATGAAGAAGGAGATGGATGGAGTATCTCCAGATGTTTGTCTTTGACTTTATTTATACACAAGGAAAAGGGAATTCTGTGGTAGATGTATTGAGTAGAAAGGCATATGCTCAGTTGGTGAAAGAATCATTAGATTAATATAAGTTGATGCCTGTCCTAGCCGACATGGATGAGGAATATGAAGCATGAGGTGATGTTATGGTTTTATTTTCCTCTACTCTTGTTAATGATTTGGTAAATATGGTCAAATAGGAAAAAACATATGGTGCAGAATGGCTCTTTATGAGTTCAAAACTCAATGTTGGGGAGACTATTGATGGATGGAAACATAATGGGAGTTTATTTTTGTGTTTCAAATATCGTATGGTTGTATCTATGGCTTGTTAAGAACAAGTCCTTCATGATTACCACCATTTGATATGGGCTATACATATAGGAATAAAGAAGATTTATAAAGCATTGAAGGCATAGTTTGGTGGATAATAATGACAAAGAAGGTGGTTGAGTTCATCTCATGGTGCTTAACATGTTATCATGTTAAATAAGAGCATTAGAGACCAGCAGGTATGTTGTTGTCTTTCCCAATCTTGGTGTGGAAGTGGGAGCAGATAGTGATGGATTTTGTTATTGGTCTCCCAGAAATGATTTAAAAACATGATTCCATATGGGTGATAGTGGATGGCTTACCAAGTCGGCCCATATCATCACTATTTTTTAAACTCATATGGTGGAAGATCTGTCCAAAATTTATATCCAAGAAGTCGTAAAGAGACATGAAATATCAGTTTCAATCATGTTAGATAGAGATCCAAGATTCACATCTCATTTCTATAAATCCTTATTGAGATACCATGGGACTTAATTGACTATAAACATGGAATATCGTCCACAGATAGACGTCCAGTTCGAGCGGATGATATAAACGTTGGGAGGAATGTTGTGGGCTTGTGTAAGGGATTTTGGTGTCTCATGGGAGGAGCACTTTCCCTTAGTTATGTTCTCATATTATAATATCTATCATTCCTCAATACATATGGCTTCATTGTAAGCATTGTATGGGAATCCTTGTCGATCTCCATTGTGTTGGGTTGAAATAGGAGAGACATCACTAGTAAAGTGAACCTTGTCTAGGAAACAACAGAGAAGATCTAGTTGATTAGAAAAGCAATGGATATTTTTTCAAAGTCATCAAAATTATTATGTAAATCATTATTGATGACCTTTTTCCTTCGTAGAAAGTGATCATGTGTTCTTGGAGATATCTCCAAGGCTTGGACATCGTCATTTTGGGAAGCAAGGAATGTTATCTCTTAGATACATAGGCCCTTTTGAGAAATTGGTATGGGTCTGAGAGATGGCATGTCTCCTAGAAATACCAACATAGTTCAGTTCAGTGCATAATGTGTTCTATGTATCCCAGTTGAAAAATTATCAGCCTAATCCTAACCATGTGATTAGATGGGATCGTGTTGACCTAGAGCCGGATTCTTTTTTGATACACATCACGGTGAAGATTGTGGAGAGGAAAGAGAATGTCTTTCATGGAAAAAACATCGGTCTTGTGTGGATTTTATGGCAGCATGGTCAGATTTAGGATGAGGCTTGGGAACACGAATAGGAAAGTAAAAAAGAATTGTCAGAACTCTTTCAGGGTAGTAAGTGTTTTCTACTTTATGAGGATGGATAGACCAATCGCGGGGAGAATGTATTACCCCATGTTTCTTGGTTGTGAAATCCTGTTACCTTAATCTATTATGTTCTCCACCTTTTCTAGGTCCCCATTGAGTTAAAAATCCTTAAAAATAGTGTTCTAGGGTTTACTATAGCTTTTAGGATAGGTACACACCGTGTACCAGAAGTACATTTCGTGTACTTGTAGACTGAATTCAAGTTGTAAAGCGGGAGTCACACAATGAGATGGTAAACGTAGTATACCTGAGGTACACATTGTGTAGTGTTTAAATATTTGTTTACCTAAGGTGATGGGTTTTTCGGCATACTTATCTAGTGTGACCTTCCTGTTGTGACCAGGGGTACATGTCATAAGCCAGCCTGTTCCCAGCTTAAAGTCACGCATTTTACATTTTTTCTTAGTCTATTCTTTCAAAACCTACTTTCTCTCAACCCTAGACTCTCCCAATGATTTTTTAGAGGAACTCTTTCTTTTAAATATATCCAATCGGCTTTAGATCTTCATTTTGTCTGGGGTACATTTCTCTAAGTAAGTGTTCTATTAGATATACTTCTCATATCCACTTTGTTCTAATATCTATGCCCTTTAGAGGAACTATATTCTGAATGATTATTTCTCCCAACTGATCCACTAAGAATGTTTTCTAGATAGTCACGTAATACACTACATTCGTCAGTCAATCTATAATTACCTAAATAGAATATTTCATTCGAGGAACCCTTGGGAAACCCACCATGACTTCAATAGTAATTCCATCCCACTAGCATTCCAGAATGGGTAACAACTGTAGAAAACCACTATGTCATTGATGGTTTACCTTCAACTAACAAAATGTGTAGAATCTTGTCATGAACCCTACAATCTCTTATTTTCTTACCCATCCACCAATATTTTTCACCCAGGTCATGGTACATTTCGATATATCCCAGATGCAACTCCCAATTCAAGAGATGAAATTTATACATCTTATACTCTCTCTCATACTCATAGGAAAAACAGCATTATTCCATATATATATATATATATATATATATTCATACTCATTTATATCCCAATCTGAATGTGACTCATCACCTTCAAGGTTTTATCTCAAGTCCAAACACTTGGGAACCTGCTAATACATTTCCTTGAACTAACTCTATTATTTAGACTCCACTAATACTGATATGAGAGTCATTTGTTCCAATACCCTAAAACCATAACACACATCTCAGCTATAAATTTCTTCATCTTACTCTCAGTTCTAGAATCATGATCTTCTTGAGACCATATATTCCATATAAAATCTTCAGAAACACTATTTCCCTTGTCAAGATTATATGCTAGCTCAAAATTGAATGATAGAATTTACTAAACCCGTTTCCACTATCAATGATTCCAGTTTGACTGTGAAAATATATACTTTAAGCTTCAATGACCGGTATACACAGTAAACATTTCTTCTAATAGTTAATTCAACCAACACATCACAGAGTAAAAACTATATCTTACTCGAGGAAATTCTTAAGTTAATTCCATACATGTGACCTCAGCGTTCATGAGCCATATTCCACAACTCAATCTCCCTAAATAAACGATTCCAAATTTTAATCCTAAATGCATCAAAATATATATATATTCACCTTCCCTGGACCGGGTAACATAAATATCAGAGAAGATTTCCAATTATTCTTCAATTAATGGAAGTAATTAACACATGCTCCATACCATATAAGCTTTACTTCTATCATGGTCTAGCCCGAAGGATTTAATATCAAGTGAGAAAATCCATGTATGAACCTCTATTAATAACCCTCTAATATTAGAAATATATGTATATAAAAAACATTCAGGGGTTTATCCCTTCAAACTAATTTTTTCACCTTCTATAGGTATAGAGACCTACCTTCCTTTGAGATGATGTTACCCAATAAATTTACCTGATCAAACCAAAATTTCCACATAGATAGCTTGTCATACAACTGATGATATCTCTGTATACTTTGGATGATATCAAGATGTTAGGTATTCTCATCATATCACTTGGAGTACATCATGATTTTATCTATAAAATAAACACAAACTTATCCTTGTATGGGTTGATGATTTGGTTCATTAATCCCATAAATCCTTATGGAGTGTTCATCAGAACAAACAACATCACAACAAACATATATAGTCCATACATACTTATGATGGTAGTTCTAGGTATATTGGATGGTCTAACTCTAAACTAATGATACCCTAACCACAATTCAATCATGGTGAATTAACAAGATCCACTCAACTAGTAAGAAAGACCATCGATATGAGAAATAGGATACCAATCCATCACTGTCACCTAATCAATTTCCAATAATCAACACCTAAATGTGAAATTTTTTCATCCTTCTTAGAAAAAAATACTAGAGAATCCCAATGTGACTTACACAAATAGATAAATCCATTACCCATCAACTCTTACAGTTGATTCTTGTGCTCTTGAATATCTTTCGGTTCCATTCAATAAGGTGGAATAGATATTTCCTCATCTCCCAGTATGATCACAATAATAAACTCAATATAAAACTTCAGTGGAATCCCCAAAATTTCCAAAGGAAAAAATCCTAGAAATAGTAAATTATGGGCTTAAAAACATCATGCTTCACACCACCATCATCCAATAGAATACTTGAAACCTAGGTGGTGAGTTCCCCTAGTAACTAATGAACTGGACCAGAATGGTTGGTGTGTATATCCCACTCTCCATAGTGTATATAACAGTAATTATTAAGATATATAAAGGTCACCATCCTATATTAAAAATCATTGTGGTCTCGAAATGTTACCCACAAGTACATACCCAAAATCAGTTCAAGTCCCATCATATCAAGGATGTAATGATACCATTGAAAATGATGCTCCCAAAATGTGAGATAACACCCTGTTCAAAAAAATATGTATCTCAGACATACTCACAGTGGTGTATCGATCAATATAACCATACCTAAAACCTCAACTGCTAGAATTTCCATGTTAACATGTTGTGGAGATATAGAATAATGAGAGGAACTAATATCAAATAAGTCACTAGAAGACAAATAGGTTACAAGAATAATACATATGGTTGCTGATGGTCCAGCCTTGGTATCCCCATGTGTAGGATAAACTCATGTAACTATCCTAAAAAGAATCCTTGTGATGTAGATTGAATACGCTAAGCTATAGAAATATGATAACCTAGGATCTCTTTTCAATATGTACCATGTATATTTTCTTAACCTCTACGGTAATTTGAACTCAAACATACAAACTAATATGGGGTAGAAGACCCCCTTTTAGCACTCAGATTATTCCCAAAACCTAATTCAAAACCAACATAATGTGGTTTCTAACAGAACCACTATATATGTCATATCCGGCTTCAGGTTCAACACTCTACCTATGCTCCGTGGAACTATCTACGAATATAACCCCTATTTCTACACTAGTTGAAGTTTACTCATGTAAGGCCATTTGAAATTAAACCTCCCCCATATCTATACATCATTCTTATAAATTTGAAAACTTTTTCATAGTGACACTTCTGACACTCAGAATAATTACCCCTTAGTCATCTAACACTAACGAAATGCATCTCATTAGAAGACTCATTCAGGTTCCTCTAAAATATGAGAGCAATATATACAACTATTGAAGACATATTTATCCAAAAGATATTATCCATGGATTTAATTTAATATTTAATCCCATCCTAAAATCATTTTTTCTTAGTTTGTACATCCCATTAAAATGTTGTAACAAAGCACTAAAAATTAGTAAAACAAATCATAATAGAGGAGTGGTAAAGGGTTAGGCGTGTAGGGGGGAGGTATCGAGTTCCAATCCTGGTGGAGCCAGGGGCGTGCGTGCATGGGAGAATATGGTTTCAAGCGCTGTTAAAAGGTGGAGGGGTGCGTGGGGTGCTGTAAGGGGGCGGAAAAGCACTATAAGGGGGGGGGGGGCTCAAGTGCTATAAAATCCCCCCCCCCCTCGATTGGCAGTATTTTTTTAATTTTTTTTAATTTTTTTAATTTTTTTACCTTTTATCGGTGCTTTTAAAAAAATGCTAATAAAGAACCCTTTTATCAGCGCTTTGTTTTAGCACTGATAAAAGGGGTCTTTATCATCTCTTTTTTGAGTGTTGATAAAGGAGACCCCACCCCCCTTTATCTTCTCTGACATTAATAGCTCTTTTCTAGCATTATTAAAGGCCATTTTTAGTGATGATAAAATCCGTATTTGTAGTAGTGATAATTCTCTAGTTCAACCTCAAAAACTCATATACCCTCTACTTACTGAGACTCTTAAGATAAAATTGCTCTAATAATTTCTTCTTAATGTCCTTATACTCTATGTCCTCTTGCATTTTATCTTGAGTCTAGATATCCCAACAAAACTATGCTTGAAAACATAACATATAAGCTCCTAGGTTTACTCTATTATCATAAAGAGTCTCTAAGTGGTCAAAAATCATCACGATATACTCTATCCAGAACTCAACTACCGATGGTCCACTCTCTCAAATGAAATTTGGAGGGTGATACAACTATAAATATCATATCAAGTCATACATACTCTTTACAACCTTCCCAAGGCCTCATTTCATAAATATCATAAATCAAGGAAGGCTATCATGGAAAAACTCTCTATATCCTTCACCTATAACTATTGGTGCCTTAGGTTCTACTGTTGGATGATTGTTTCTATCTATATACTCCTTTCATCCTATCAGAAAGAATAATCAGGGGGGATATCTCTACAAATATGGACACATATCTTAAGACACATAACAAAACATTAACACATTTATGTAATAGGGACTCACATTAAGAAACAACAATTCATCCTCTATATCACGCCACATGGTCAAAACTGAGGCCCAAACACTACCCTCAACCATCCCTCATCAAGGTAATGGTTCACATAAGGTAAAACACAATCACACATCATTTTTCCCATTTTACACACATTTATCATTTCCATGTTACCATATTTAGAATCATTTTGAAATATGAATTTCATATTAGTCACATTTTCCTTAAATTTTCACAAATAAAAAAACATCTTATATTAAACAACTCAGCCAAACATTGATTTTTGTGCATTCATAAATTGATTCATGTCATAATTAATCACTAGTCCCTAAAATTATTCATTTATACACTACACTTATTCTATACTAGGTCATGTGTAAAAATATCAAAAAATATTGGAAAAAAATACCATAGAAAAATTTCACCACTCTAGGTGAAATAACATTAAACTATAAAAACACACATTAATAACAACATTCCCACCCTGGGTACTTGGTTTTACCCTCGTACAAGGGTTAGCTAATCCACTAAGAATTCTTTTACCAAATACAGACTCAATCTAGTCACTTGTATAACTTTCCCAAATAGTAAGAAAAATAAAAGAAAATAAATGAAACCCTCGTTTCATAAAACCTTGTAACATCCCATCTCGGCTTCCATAAATGAGTAACTTGAGATGGTTCATTACAGGACCATATACACACCTCCATGTAAACTATAGGATACTGACTAGTAGTGAGGGTCTAATATATAACATGGGTAGAATATACCCTCTTTATAGATATTGAACATAAGTGGAAAGAAATAATCAATAATAAAGTGATGATAAACAACAACCATAATAATAATATAATCAATACATTCCATTATCACTAAATAAATACAAATCATAAAACAAAATAAAAACCAAATTAGTAATTATGTCATCCAAATATGTTTCAAATGTATAAATAAAACCAAAAATAAAGACACACTGATATCTCCCATGTGAGTTCCTACATCATGTTTCGTTCCCTCAACTGTGGTCTATCCAAAAACATCCATCTAACATAGGTCAACTTTCTTTATCCATTTCTGAAAATATGATGTCTCTTTGTTTACCAATCAGGCATCCCGTGTAGGGTGTGAGTAAAACTTAGTATACCACAACCAATAGTGTCTAAAACAATATATTGTCTGTAACAATGTATGTAGTTTTATAATGAATAAAATATAAATAAAAAATTCTCAAAATTAATTATACGTTAATTAATAACATAATTACATTGTTTTATAATTAAAACCAAACAATAAATACCTACTTCGGACCATTCCGGTGTCTTAACTATCCACAATAGATATCACATTTCATTGAATCATGGTTTCTATTAATCAATTACATCCATTTTTAAATCATGTCTACTTAGAACCATAGTCCAATGCCAAACTATTGGGCCAATAATTCCATTTATATCACCCCATGTCCTTTTAAAGCATTAATCATTATCCAAAATCTCATTTATCAATTAATCATGTGTGGGATTTTGAAGCATCATTTTGAATCCCACACTCATAGTTATCACATGTGAAATTTTGAAGCATTAGTCAGTGTCACACACTCATATATCAATCTGTCACATATATCACAATTATATCCCATTAATTAAGGTTAATCATTGTTAACCGTCTTATCAAACATTACTTTCAAGGTATTCTAATTCACCATTTAAAATAATAAAGGGTTTTCACATTAATTCACATTTAATAGCATGACAAATTTCCCACAAAAAATTAAAGATATTTAATAATATAACCCACTAACCATTCAAACATATTCCAAACATAACTTAATTCCCATTTTCAAACAATTAAAAATCACATTATTCAACCAATTCCCAATCCAATTAGTTGACCAATTGCATAAACCAATTAATTAATTAAGCCATTAATTAATTCAATACAAGATTCAATTTATAAATTCGGAAATTAAAAATCCAAAATACATATAAGAAATCCTAATTCATTAAAATGGTAATTGATAAATATACTACATACAGCAAGATTATTGACATATATTCACCAATGTATAAAATCCTAAATTTGGAATGGAATAATTGTAAACCTAATGGTGGGGAAGATCTATGTAAAACTCACAATATAAAAAAAATAGATTATGAACCATGAATACATAGATCAAAACCATCCCCAATATAGGATACTCTATTCCTATTTATCCATAAAGTTGTATATGTGGGAGTGAAATCCAAATGAGAAGATATTACTTATCAAAAATGGTGTATATATGTAAATAGGATATTAAATTCATAATGAAAGAAGTTATTGAAACCTTGTAATTCTCTTTGTAACCACAAAATATTAATGAAATTATCTTAGGTAATGAGGGGTGAAATATGGTGAAATATTGGGGGTTTGTGAATTTTAATATTATTTTTCAGATAAATTAATTTCATGTTCACAGTTTCTTGGGATACGGTGAATGTTTTTACAAACCATGCACCCTAACCACGTGCCATTTATAGGGGTTGAAACATTAATAATAAGATGGAATAATGATTGAATAACCATTCACCAAAATTTAATCTCCCATGAAATAGGGTTCTACGGTCTGTGGGGGTAAGCTAACGTTTTGAGAAAACTATGTGGCAACAGTGCAGTTTCTCATCATCTTCCAAATTTCTCAAGTTTTCACACAAAATATCCTAAAACAATGGTCCAAATTATAACCAAAATAATGAAAAATTGTACCTATAAGTGAGAACTATATATCTCTATAAAAGTTAATTATATTACACAAATAGACACAAACAATACATATGTTTGTTTTAAACATAGATTTCTACATTTGAAGGTCCCACAAAATTATTTATTTTCACCTATAAAGGAAATATATATTTTTTAAATTTATGTGTCATTATTATTATAACATATTTAATTATAACAATTTTTTTACTGATATTTTAATAAAACCACACCATTTCTTTCAAAATAGTGAGGATAAGTTCCCATAATCAACCCTAGTTCATGAAATCCATCCCTGGGAGACAGTTTGGTTAAAAAATCCAAAATTTATCAAAATATAGGATCATACCTCAAATTTATATATTAGAATTCTATTTTCACCATAAACTAATGGAGAATGACATAAATATTCCTTAAATGTGAATGATTAATAGGTTTTCTCTTTTAAATGATGTAATATTGAATATTATAACCTAAAAAAAGTATCTTCACCTCCACCATGATTTAATAATTTCATATAATTTTCAACATAAGATAACATATTCCACATCCACTATAATAAATTTAAAAAATTATAATTTATTATTTGTTCTGTAACACACCTATCTCCCAATATGAACACAAATCATAAAGTGGACATCAAATCATCAAAAACAAAAACCCAAATTTAAATCATCATATACAAAATGAATATTATTGAAATTATTATTATTAAAATGTCAATAATAGATAGTGACATTGATATACCATATCATTCTCTATTATTATAGTAAATTTTATTCCTATGAAAAGCATTTATACCATGTAACCAATGTATTGATATTCATAACATATGGTATAAAATATTCAAGCAGTTTAAACTCAAAATATATTTTCTAAAATATTCTTGAAATACATCATTACCAAAATTATAATATAAATTTTTTCCTCTTATTAATGTTGGTATGGAAAATATCTGCACAATATCTTTAGAAATTGATTCGTAATTTCATGGTTTATTTCTACTATGAAAAAATATATGTTCTCTCTATAAATTAATTTCCATTACATAGATTTACATAATCATTCTATTCATTTAAAACTCATATAATCCTTCATTTGTACTAAAAAATCCATATATATATATTTACATATTTATATATATATATTATAATTATATAATCATAAATGATAATAGTTTATGTTTGTAACCATCAATAAAGAGAGTACCCTTCAAAAAAACTACATCCCTAAAAATTTATTGATATGCATCATTTTATTTTGGGTGGTATATGGTTATAAAATGAGGTTTTTAATTCCTTAAAAGTTTTAAATTCTTTTAGGAATCTCATCTCACTCATTATATGATTTTAAAACAAACTATCTAGTATCTATCACTAATCATTCAATGATTACATAAAAATGAAATACACAAGCTCTTTCTTCTCTCCTAATTATTTATCCTTTAAATGGTTTTTTGTTTTTTCATTCTAAAATACTCTATGAAAATCTAATATCACTTATTTTATAAAATTCATATCTATGCATATCAACTAGACACTTTATTCATAACCTCAAATATAATAATCAGTTATACATTGAAATTTCTAGTTTTTTACCATTATTTATTATGTGGGTTCTCTCCTATTAATATTATTTCATAAAACTCTTCTAAAATTATTAAAATTTATTTCAATAAGGAAATAACCTCATTAAATATCCCATATCCCCAAATATACCCTCATTAATGATAGAATAAATTTATTGAGGGAAAATTTCCCATTGTCCATAATATTTTTTCCATCCATCACATATTTGACCACAAATATTTTTCACTTTGGTAAATAAAAATAATATGTTTTTGTTGAATTTTTACTTTATAAATTAATAAAAATCTAAAAATTTTCCACCTTTCCTTTTGTTTTATATTTCACAAGTAATATAATATCTCTTGATTTCATAAAATAATCATAACTTTTTATTTTTTTTACTTCATCCTTTTACATAAAGATCATTGAATTAAGATCTTAAATGTTGATATAGAGTTCATAACAATTTGATTATGTTTAATGAGATCCTTGGTGGTTAGAATGATAAAAGTATTTTATGGATGTTTTAGATGTCTTACTGATAATTTCTGAATTTTCATTAACTTCTCTGATGGATCATTAAATTTACATTAAGAGTTTCTTTAAATCATTATTACCCTTTAATATATTTTACAAAAAAATAACTTTTTTGTTTTAAATGGATATAATATTTTCATAATATGTACAATTAATCATATTTTTCTAGGAAATTGAGGTCTTCAAATTTTCATCTATTATAACAATTTACATCACCATGTATCCTCGTGACAACTAAATATTATTTTCTATTTGAGTCACATTTCACATATTATTATTCTCCATATTGATTTTATAGGTATTAAAGAAAAATTATTTCAAAATTTTTGTCCAATAAAGGTTATTTTACTCTTTTTATTCAATCAATTACTATAGAAATGTTATTTATTAACTAAATTACTAAATTATTGTTCACCATTATTATTGGGAAATTATTCATATTCTCATTCAAATTCATAATATTATTATTCTTCCATGATTAAAATTTTATTTTGTATTTTAGTAATTAAATGTATTTTTTCCCTAGAAACTCACAATCATAATCACATACTTTTATCTTTAATCATTAGAAAAATTGAAAAAAAATCCATTTCCCCTACACCTAAATCATATCAATAGCAATTAATGAAAAAATAAATCTTTTTAATTTTGAATTCCCCTTGATATTAGTAATATCATCATTTCAAACATAACATATACACCTTACATTGACACTAAATATAATCCTTCTAACTTTATCTCCATTGGAGTCCTCTCATTCAAAGAATTATTGAAATAAATTTCCTTTTTCCCAGTACATATCTTATTTATCAGGCGAACTTTACTCATTTCCTATAAAACAAACACATTTTTATGTTAATTCGATGAAAATGAACTCAGATCATGTGAATTATATGAAGACACCATTATATCATTCATGTCTGGTAAGACATGATAATTATAATTACCATTTACATTCTAAACATGAGTCTCATGAAACATTATCTAGGGGCACACAATATCATTCTCTATAAAAAAATGAATCTAAAATTTTTATATCAATCAAACTATATTATTTTTTATTATTCATTCTATATTATATGTTTTTCTTAATTTTCATTAATAATCCAATTGTGGAAAATTTCATACATTGTGTGAAATTCATTTTATTATTTTCCACTCTATATATAGTTGAAATTATTTATCTAAATGAAATTTAGATAAATAATTACTTAAATTTATATCAATTAAATATTTATTTATATCACCCTAATAAGTCACAACAACATCCACCATAGTATTAAAATATTTAGTTAAAATGTCAACCACATCCATACCCATGGTGAGAAAGTACGAAAACATTGATTCATTATTTTCATTTTAATTTTCCTAATAAAACGTTTTATCAAAATTTATTTACCTAAATAATATATTCCATGTCTGAAATAAAATTTTAGTGAACAATATCAACTTTCAAAAAATGTGATCTTCAAAACCTAGATATCTATCATCCAAGATTCCATTGAAGGAAACCTGAAAACACTTGTATACCAATTGTAGTACCCCCAGTTTCTGGGTTTTGACATCCTGTTACCTTGATCGAGTATGTTTTCCACCTTTTTTAAGTCTCCTTTCTGTTAAAAATACTTACAAACTATTTTCTGGGGTTTACTATAGGTTTTAGGATAGGTACCTTTCATGTACCTGAAGTACACACTGTGTACTTGGGGACTGGATTCAAGTCGTGAAGAATGGGTCATTCTATGAACTGGTACACATAATGTACTAAAGGTACACATCGTGTAGTGTTTAAATATTATTTCTTAACCCAAGGAAATGGTGTTTTCAGCGTACATATCCAGTGTGGCCATCACATCGTGATCAGGGGTACATGTCCTGATTCAGTTCGCACCCAGCTTAAAGTCATGTGTTCGGAAGTTCAGATTGGTCCATTATTTCCAAAACTCTTTGCTCTCGACCCTAAACTCTCTATAGGAATTTTTCAGTGGCACTGCTTCTTCTGTATCAATCTGATCGTCATTGTATCTTCATTGTGTCTGTGGTATGTCTCTCTAAGTAAGTGTTTTATTATATCTACTTTTCATGTCATCTTGGTTCTAATACCTATGCTCATTATGGGTAGATCTAGGTTTGTTATTTCCAATAATGTTGAGGGTTGTTGTTTTTGTTGATTGGAGAAGAAATATAAGGCTATTCCTTTAGAAAATCAACCTAGTTTTTGTAATCATTCTTTTTCCACTATTGGGTTTATTGAAAGCCTTCAAGGTTTGAGGCTTCATTCATGAATCCTCTTAGTAGAACCAATTTTCATGCTTTCAAATCGAATGTATTATGCTGAATTGATTTTTTTTGTTATTGAACACTTGTTGGAAACCTTGTTGACTGACATTTTGTGAAATCTGTAAAATTAGGTATTTTTTATTAGTTCTTTGGTTCTTTGTTTTAAAATATAGATTTTAAAATGGGGATTTATTTTTAGGAATATTGGAACATTAATTGGATAAGATGTTTTCAAGAAAAAGGGAATGTTTTTTAGAAATGAATTGTTGCTTTTAAATTAGTTGTGATTTAGATTTCAATAAAAGTTCAGTTTTATTGAAGTGGTTTATTTTGGTAATGGAAATATTTGGAATATGTGTTGTTGGTTTGACTTAATGCCTAATGGACCTTGAATAAGGGATAAGAACCATTTAAGTACAAGGTACGTGACCTTGGATAGGGGGTGGGTGTGAGTGGGACACAAAGTGATTGGACATAAGACCTCTCAAGAGTATGTAACTGTCAAAAGAAGCATGCATGTGTGGGTGCATTGTGAACTATAGAATGGGTACACCAAAATAATAATCAGTATTTGTTTATAAACCATGATTAGTTATTTTGTGGAAAATAACTTTCTGAAAATTGGTTTCATTTACTTATTTTTGCACTAGGTTATTATTGGTTTTTGAACTTGTTATATTGGATTATAAACTTTTTTGGGAAATTATTTTATATAAATTGTTTTATATAATGTGCTAATCATTATATCCTAGTGTCATGAGAAGGGAAGTCATTGGGAAAACCTATTGAGTTTTATACTCACCCCTACTTTGACACGTTCATGCTTTTACAAATGATACCATCCAGGACTTGGGAAAAGTTAAAGTGTCACACATCTTTAGAACAACGTCGTGATACTTTATACTACTTGGTGATGTTGTAATATGGTTCTTCTGAAGAAATGGGTCTTGTTGTCATCTTGGATTTTATTTGTCTTCTTTCTATTTTTTTACTTTGATATTTGTTAGTCTTCCATTGTAGCATACATTGGTTGATTGTTATAAAGGGAATGATTAAAATTAATTAGTATATTTCATGAATAATATTTTGAGTTTCTTTTTGTTGGTTTTTTGGGTTATTGGTTTTAATATTTAAAGGTCAAATCGTCCCCCACTTACTCAAAACACTTCGGCATTTATTAACAGCCTTTGGAGCCTTAGGGATGTCACATAAGGCCCATTAATGACTCATTGTAATCTAAAAACAATGAGAATTAGTAGGTCATTACAAATGGTATAATCTTGTTTGGTCCTTGCCGAACAAGTAGTCATCAATGTTTTTCTTTAGAGTTTTAATTATTTATTATCTATTCCTTGGGTTGAAATCTTACAAAGGAGTTGGATTGTTGGAACATGAAATTTATAGTATAAAAGGATGAAGATAACCATTTTATGCTCAACTTAATGTTACCAGGGAGTTGAGGAAAAAAGTGTTTAGAGACACTTTTGGGATTTTGAAACCTCATTGTTTGGGTTTAGCCAATTAGACAAGCATGACATGCGTTCTAGAAGAATGAATTCCCACTAGGAGTGCATACATAATTTCAAGGAATGATTCATACAGTAAAAAAGTGTTGATTTTTGAAACAGAATGAAATTTTTTTTAGATGAAATATTTTAAAAAAGGAAATGCTTATGGTATTTTGAAAATGGTTTAATTTTCCAAAATAAAGTTGAAGGATTTCAAAAAATGGTTGAATATGGAAAAAGTTTATTTTTGGAAAAAAATATTTTGATTGTTTTTGTTATAGAATTTGAAATGCTAAACCAGCAGTTTCTAGAGAGAAATTTTGACAGAGTTTGTTGTTAGTTTAGATAATGGAAACCAAAAGGCATTGTCGAAACCAACTCAAAGAAGCTGCGTAGAATGTGGATTCACATGAACCACGGGTGAATAAAGAACTAGTTCAGAGTATTTTCAAGTTTGTTCAAGTTGTGGATACAGGGAACTAGAGGAATGAGCCAAGTCATGTGGATCATACCATCTAGTTCATGAAGCAGAATCCACCTAACTTCTAGGGCGATACTGAACCCGAAAAGAGGAGGTGTGGTTGAGTTGGATGATTCTTATCTTTAATTTCATCAGCGCACCATCAGAGCTCAAAGTTAAGATATCCACATATATCCTCGAGGACCTTTCATGTTATTGGATGGATTTATAAGTGCCAGAAAAATTGGATGAAGGCCTTACTTGGGAGGATTTTAAGGAATTATTTAAAAAACAATTTTATCCTCATATGTTCAAAATTCAGAAAATGAAAGACTTCATTAGACTGAAGCAGGGTAATCTCTCTTTCATAGAATATGTGGCTAAATTCATGAATTTAGTGCACTTTTCACCAAATGTTGCGGCAAGTGTGTCGTTGAACTCATGCGTCTTCATATCGGAACTATGGAATCATATTTTATCGAATATTGCAGTGCCTTGTATTACTGATTATACAAAGATAGTGAATAGAGTGATTTTAACTAAACGTGATATATTTGGATCTATGGGAGGAGGTATGATGCTGACTATAGAGAATGGTGGGAACTCAAATTCCAGGATAAATTAGAAAATGGACACCTCTTTCTTTGGTAGAAGTGGAAATCAAAATTAGATGGGTGGATCTGTGAACCTTCCTCCACGACCGAAGAGAAAAGTAGGTTGTTTTCAATGTGGTTTCCTTGACCACATAAATAGAGAGTGTACGACACAACCTAGAGAATTACATCACTGCAAGAATATGGGGAATATTTATTTCTATTGTCGCAGTTCTTCAAGGTCAAGTTCTCAAGACACTTCTCATGAATCTCAGGAATCGTATACTTCAATAGGACGGGGACAGTAGAATCAATCTCATCAGCAGAGCAGAGCTAGCCCTGGTGATTCTAGAACTACCATGACTCTTCAACCAGGTAAATATTAGCATGGAAAAAAATGAGAATATGGTAGTAAACAACCAATTGTATGGAGATTAGAATATGATTTTTGATGATCAAGCAAGACCATCAACGGTGATAGGTACAATTGTTTTGAATTCTACCCTTGCACGTGTTCTCTTTGGTACTATTGCATTGCATTATTTCATTTCTTATCTTTTAATTTAATTGATGTGTTTATGTTTGGAAATTATTCCTTCTATTTTTTAAACTTCAAACTCCTATTGGGGGAAGATAATTTCAAGCCTTTTTATGTAGAGCATGTATTATAACTGTTGATGGAGCTAAGATAGAATAGGAATTATTGGTATTCAGCATGTATTTCTATTAAATAATCATGGGTATGTATTGGTTGAAAATGTTCAAGGCTCACATAGACAATTATAAGAGAATAGTTAGTTTCACGACATAGGATGGAATTGAGAATCTCTTCAGAGGAGATAGAATGGTAATGAAAGGTGAAATATCTGGTTGGCACTAACGTTGGTAGAAATCTTTTATTAGTTGGAAGCATTGACTTTGGCATCAATGAAAGATATTGAGGAAGTTGTTTTTCAAGCAATTATAGATCAATTTCAAAATGTCTTTCCCATTAACTTCTCAGGGTTACCACCTATAATGGAAGTAGAGTTTACGATTGATCTCCTTCCAGGGACCATGAATTTCTCCCTTCTATCTTATAGGATAGAATAAATAGAGTTAAGGGAATTTAAATTTCAGTTGTATGAGTTGGAAATCAAGGGTTTCACTCAACCAAGTACATCTATGTGGGCGGCACTGGTATAGTTCCTGAAGAAATCGGATAGATTTCATTAGCTATGTGTTGATTATCGTAATCTAAAACTAGTTATGATAAAGAAAATGTACAAACATCCACACATTGATGATCTGTTTGATTTATTAATGGGAGCTTAGTGGTTCTCTAAAATTGTCTTGCAATCAGTATATTGAAAATTGTGAGTTTGGAAGGAAGATATTCCAAAGAATGATTTCAGAAGTAGATATGGACACTATGAATATGTAGTCAGGCCTTTCAATCTGATGAATGAACCAGCAGTCAGTGTGTCTTTTTTGAATTGGATATTTATGGGATTTCTAGAGTTTTTTAACATGGTGTTTGCGGATGACATCTTGGTGTATTAAAATACAAGGGATAACCATGAAAAACACCTAGGAATTGTGTTACAAATTCTATGTGATCACTATTTTTATTCCAAATTATCAAGGTGTGATATTTGGATACATGAAGTACATTTTTCTAGCCATGTCATTTCTGAGAAATGCATTTTTGTTGATTCTGAGAAGATGGAATCTATCATCTCGTGGAAACAACCAAATAATTTCTTTGAGATGTAGTGTTTTCCTGGTCCAGATGGCTCTTATGGATGCTTTTTTCATGATTTATCACTACAATATTTTCCAATGATAGCTCTAAAAAAGAGGAATACTCCATTTTAATGGATATAAGAATTCCATAAGACTTTATAGGAGTTGAAATTTCATCTTACATCGACACCTATATTGATTTTTCTAGAATCAAGATTGGGGTATTTGGTGTATTGTGGTGTATTAGGATTAAGGCTGGGTTGTGTTATCCGGAAAGGAACCCATGTCCTTTATTAGGGTTCAAGGTAGTTTAGGGTTCTTGAGATGAATTTCCCAATACATGATTTGGAGTTAGCTACAGTCATCCATGCTTTGAAAACATTGAGACATTATCTTTTTGGTGAGAAATTCATTGTGTTTACAGATCCTAAAATCTTGAAACATATTTTCTCACATTGATATTTTAATCTATGAAGAAGGAGATGGATGGAGTATCTCCAGATGTTTGTCTTTGACTTTATTTATACACAAGGAAAAGGGAATTCTGTGGTAGATGTATTGAGTAGAAAGGCATATGCTCAGTTGGTGAAAGAATCATTAGATTAATATAAGTTGATGCCTGTCCTAGCCGACATGGATGAGGAATATGAAGCATGAGGTGATGTTATGGTTTTATTTTCCTCTACTCTTGTTAATGATTTGGTAAATATGGTCAAATAGGAAAAAACATATGGTGCAGAATGGATCTTTATGAGTTCAAAACTCAATGTTGGGGAGACTATTGATGGATGGAAACATAATGGGAGTTTATTTTTGTGTTTCAAATATCGTATGGTTGTATCTATGGCCTGTTAAGAACAAGTCCTTCATGATTACCACCATTTGATATGGGCTATACATATAGGAATAAAGAAGATTTATAAAGCATTGAAGGCATAGTTTGGTGGATAATAATGACAAAGAAGGTGGTTGAGTTCATCTCATGGTGCTTAACATGTTATCATGTTAAATAAGAGCATTAGAGACCAGCAGGTATGTTGTTGTCTTTCCCAATCTCGGTGTGGAAGTGGGAGCAGATAGTGATGGATTTTGTTATTGGTCTCCCAGAAATGATTTAAAAACATGATTCCATATGGGTGATAGTGGATGGCTTACCAAGTCGGCCCATATCATCACTATTTTTTAAACTCATATGGTGGAAGATCTGTCCAAAATTTATATCCAAGAAGTCGTAAAGAGACATGAAATATCAGTTTCAATCATGTTAGATAGAGATCCAAGATTCACATCTCATTTCTATAAATCCTTATTGAGATACCATGGGACTTAATTGACTATAAACATGGAATATCGTCCACAGATAGACGTCCAGTTCGAGCGGATGATATAAACGTTGGGAGACATGTTGTGGGCTTGTGTAAGGGATTTTGGTGTCTCATGGGAGGAGCACTTTCCCTTAGTTATGTTCTCATATTATAATATCTATCATTCCTCAATACATATGGCTTCATTGTAAGCATTGTATGGGCATCCTTGTCGATCTCCATTGTGTTGGGTTGAAATAGGAGAGACATCACTAGTAAAGTGAACCTTGTCTAGGAAACAACAAAGAAGATCTAGTTGATTAGAAAAGCAATGGATATTTTTGCAAAGTCATCAAAATTATTATGTAAATCATTATTGATGACCTTTTTCCTTTGTAGAAAGTGATCATGTGTTCTTGCAGATATCTCCAAGGCTTGGACATCGTCATTTTGGGAAGCAAGGAATGTTATCTCTTAGATACATAGGCCCTTTTGAGAAATTGGTATGGGTCTGAGAGATGGCATGTCTCCTAGAAATACCAACATAGTTCAGTTCAGTGCATAATGTGTTCTATGTATCCCAGTTGAAAAATTATCAGCCTAATCCTAACCATGTGATTAGATGGGATCGTGTTGACCTAGAGCCGGATTCTTTTTTGATACACATCACGGTGAAGATTGTGGAGAGGAAAGAGAATGTCTTTCATGGAAAAAACATCGGTCTTGTGTGGATTTTATGGCAGCATGGTCAGATTTAGGATGAGGCTTGGGAACACGAATAGGAAAGTAAAAAAGAATTGTCAGAACTCTTTCAGGGTAGTAAGTATTTTCTACTTTATGAGGATGGATAGACCAATCGCGGGGAGAATGTATTACCCCATGTTTCTTGGTTGTGAAATCCTGTTACCTTAATCTATTATGTTCTCCACCTTTTCTAGGTCCCCATTGAGTTAAAAATCCTTAAAAATAGTGTTCTAGGGTTTACTATAGCTTTCATGATAGGTACACACCGTGTACCAGAAGTACATTTCGTGTACTTGTAGACTGAATTCAAGTTGTAAAGCGGGAGTCACACAATGAGATGGTAAACGTAGTATACCTGAGGTACACATTGTGTAGTGTTTAAATATTTGTTTACCTAAGGTGATGGGTTTTTCGGCATACTTATCTAGTGTGACCTTCCTGTTGTGACCAGGGGTACATGTCATAAGCCAGCCTGTTCCCAGCTTAAAGTCACGCATTTTACATTTTTTCTTAGTCTATTCTTTCAAAACCTACTTTCTCTCAACCCTAGACTCTCCCAATGATTTTTTAGAGGAACTCTTTCTTTTAAATATATCCAATCGGCTTTAGATCTTCATTTTGTCTGGGGTACATTTCTCTAAGTAAGTGTTCTATTAGATATACTTCTCATATCCACTTTGTTCTAATATCTATGCCCTTTATGGGTAGAAATAGGATTTTGTTTTCCAATAAATTTGATAGTTGGATTTTTTGTTAATAAGAGAATGGATCTGTGTCTATTACTTTGAAGATTCAACCTGGTTTTTGTGAAAGTTTTTCATCCTCTATTGGGTTTCTTCAAAACCTTGAAGGTACGAGGAATCACTCTCTACTCCTGTTATTAGAATTGGTTGGAATGATTTAATATTGAATGTATTTTTCTGAATAGATTTTCATTTGCTTGTTGAAAACTTGTTGGAAACCATCTTGAGTGAGGTTTTGTGAAATCTGGAAAAGTGGGGCTTTTGAATGAGTTCTTTGGTTCTTGGTTTTAAAATATGTATTTTTAAATTTTCATTTTCTTTAGGAATATTGGAACATGAATTGGATTAAATGTTTTCAATAAAAATGTAATTTTTTATAGTAATGAAATGTTTCCCTGAAATTTTTTGTTCTTTGGTTTTCAATAAAAGACCAGTTTTATTAAAGTGGTTTATTTTGGTAATGGAAATATTTGGCATAAATGGTGTTGGTCTGAGTTAATTCTTAACAGGCCTTTAATATGGGATGAGTACCATTGGGGTATAATTTATGTGACCCTAGATAATGGGTGGGTGTTAGTGGGACACAAAGTTATTGGAAAAGAGACTACTCTTGAGTATGGAACTGTCAAATGAAGCATGCTTGTGTGGTTTTGTTATGAAATATAGAATGGGTATGCCAAAATAATAATTACAATTTATTTATAATCCTTGATTAGTTATTTTCTAGAAAATAACATTATGAAAATTAGTTTCATTTACATTTTTTCACTTGGTTATAATTGGTTTTCGAACTTGTTATATTGGGTTTTTTTTTTGGAAATTGTTTTATATAAAATGTTTTATATAATTTAATAATCGTTTTATACAAGTTGTTTGAGAAGAGAAGTCATTGGAAAAACCTACTGAGTTTTATACTCGCCTATGCATTGGAAATTTGGTGCTTTTATATATTCTACCTTCTGGTACTTGGGAAAAGGTAAAGTATCACACTTCTTTAGAACCATATCATGATACTTGGGACTACTTGGTGATGTTGGAGCATGGATCTTGTGAAGCATGAAGTATTGTTGTCATCCTTGAGCTTATTTGTATTATTTTCTATATTTACTTTGAAAATGGGATTTCTTCTACTATATCATACATTGTTTTGTTGTTATAATGAGAATGATTAAAATGAATTAATTTATTTCATGCAGCATATAGTGATTTGTTTGTGTTGGTTTGTTGGGTTGTTGGTTTTATTCATTAAATGTTGAATCATCTCCCACTTACTTGAAACACATGAGTATTTATTTCCAGCCTTTGTAACCCTAGGTATGTCACTTAAATCCCAATAATAACTCATTATACTCTTAATCCAATGATAATTAGTGGGTCATTACACCAATTTTATTAATAACAATAGTAATTATTGTAAGACCCAAAAAACATAAACTATGAATGTGTTCGGTGAATATACGATTTCTTAAATTTTAATATTTATAAAAAATGAAATTTTATTAGTAGTTAAGATGAATTATAGTGAAATAGGGTACAAAAATTTTATCTTTAATATAGAATTTTACTATATTATTCACTTCAATTGTGAAAAACATTTTATTATCTACACAACAATTGTAACAAGTTATATTTACAAGGTTCACCCACAATAATTAATGGATTCATCATATTCATGATAAGGAATCATATATTACTATATGATATAATAGTAAAATTAAATGGTAATAGTGATCTATGTTTATCCATGAACTCATGTGAATACTAATTTCCCCAAAATAATACATTTATTTTGTGAAATAATATGTTTTTAAACAAATAAAAATATAACCCCTATATTGTAAATTATGTATTATGTATTTCAGAAATACCATTTTTGCAATAACTAAAATCAGAGTAAAAAATATTTTCCACTATTAAAAACATAGATACATAGAAGTTGGGTGATTAAACACTTCACCAAGATCACCAAACATTTTCCCTCCTTATCCATATAGATATATTTCTATTTAAATAAATATTATTTTATTAATAAATAAGAAGATGATATTTTTAAAACTGAATAACCAAACATAACATTCACCCTCTATAAAGTAACACCCTTTTCATCACATCATATGGATTCCACATTTTGTATTATTCTATTGAAAATAAATGATAGATATTCTTTTCCTATGATATTTGCATTTTCTTCTACTCTATCATCTTTAAGCATACTTTCCACTTTTAATTCAATACACTATGATAAATATCAATTCAATACTAGTCATTCATTTTTTTATAATATGTTATAAAAATTACATCTTAAATTATATAATATCACTTATAAATCTCATATTTCATATAATATAATAACAACAAATAAAAATTTCAATTTTATTTAATTTATAGATTCATGTTTGGGTAGTTGACAAATAACACACTATGCCACATATTCATAATAATGTCGATATGTATTTCAAGGTAGGGAATCATGTTTTAGGGTTAATCTATGATGTGTTTTACTTAAATAAAATCAATAAATCTAAAACATGTTCTTAGAATATGAAAACCATAAGCAATTCAGTTCGAATACATAATTTCCATTGAATTTAGAATCACATTTTAAATAGAAGCCCCTATCATCATATATATTGAAACAAATACCTCCACTAATAAATGATGTCTAAAAAAATTTTGACATGTTGAACTAACCATTTCTAAATAATTATCAAGGAACTATGACAACACCTCAATTAATCATTACCAATTTCCAAGACTATAAAATTTTATCCATAATATATGATTGTTTCTAACAAAATCCATGATCAGGGTCACCAAACCAATATATGGTTTGATTATTGATGAAATTTTGGAATTTTATACTCCATGACAACAAATCCAACATTTTTTCTAAACAATTTCAAACCCATTTGTAGAATCATGAAAAAATTAATTTTTTATAGATGAAAAAGGGTTTTTATATCACCACACAAAAAATATTCTATCACAAATAATCATATTAATATTCTTTATTTAATCCATAAATAAAATAATTATCCATGTAAATGAAAATAAACTATTCTATATTTTTTTATTTATTTTTTTAAAATCACATCCAATATTAATATAAGATATTATAATAAGTTAAACACCATAAATATGTAATATACCATTTAAATTACACTTTAATCAAGAAACTATATGTATTACCTATGAAATATCCTATTATATAGTAATATATATAAACATCGTCATAATTAAAAAACATATTTGAATAAATTATATTAAAATGAAATAATTTTTTGGACTATGGTTTTTGAAATTTCATAGATTAACCATACATCTAGGAAAAAATATAACCTTTGGGTTTCCCATAACCCTGTTTTCCAAAATTTTCTACCAAATCATTTTAAACCATATTTGAAAAAATATAGGTGATTCTCTATAGAAATTTCATTGATTTTATAATACAATTTTATTGTTCTCAATGAAGAGTCATGAGAATCAAAGAGACATTGATAGTGAGTGATCCAAAAAATATTTCTATTATAGATCTCTCTCATATCTCATTTGTATCTCTAAATTTGATAACCATTTTTGGATTACATCATTATGGATTATATTAAAATTTATGATATCATATATCCAATAAATATATATAAAGGAATTTTTATCTCAGATTCTTTTTGTTAGGAACTAACAGTTTTTGATAAAGTAATCATCATTGGATATTCATCAATGGAAAATTCAAAAATATATTTCTAAATTTGGTGGATCATATTTCAACTATGGTTTATTTTGATCATTAGATTTGTTATTAATGATGTTTTTATATAATTATTTAAAATGTGATTTTTAAAAAATGATATTTCATTTGACATCAATCACATAACTTTAATTATATTTTCGTTGTTATTAAAATATATGGATTTATTAAAATTTCATTTTTTGAGTAATATATAATTCATGGGATTAATATTTAGTTATTTATTTAATTTTGAAACAAAATTACTTTTTTAAATTCAATTATTATGAAAAAATGGGGTGGTTGTTGTAAATTATGTTTCATCATGAGATATCGAATTTTGATAGATTTTGTAAGGAATAATATATCCATATAAAAATGGTACTTTAGAAAAAATAAACTATGGACAAGATAGATTGTCCATTGTTATTATGATTAGACATAAGGGTTAAATAATAAAACAATTTTTTTCTAGAATGACAAGGAAATATAACCAAACTGTGTGATACATATGATGGAGATACATTAATAGGAAACATCCTAGTTGTTCACAAAATATTATTGTTTTTTCATTACCCTTAGGATAGTATTATTGTTGAATTTCTTATTAATGTGTCTCATGAATCATGGATTTGGATATTCAAAATGAAACTCATCATTTTTTTAGTGAAAATGGATTTTTTACCTTGATCATGGTAAACATTCATGTTATTTTAATTGAAATAGTAGATTTGATTTTTATGAATTGGATCAATATGATAAGCTTGAAGGGAACCGCCTACGGGATAAGTGGATGTTGATAGAGATTACTACTCAAGAAAAATTATCTGAGTTGCCTCAATATTATGTCACCATCACAAACCTTACCCTTAGTTTTTATGAAGGTTTTATAAGGGGTTATGTAAAAATAGTCTGTCACTGTTATTATGTGATTTATATTTGTATAAAGAATATATATCCATTTTATTATTGTTAATTTGTAAATGGTTTTTAGAGAAAAATAGTATTTTAAGAGAATATTAAATTAATAAATCTATTTTGATAAATTAATGTATTTTTGAATTAAATAATATTTTAATAAAATATAATTAATAATTTACTTTTTATTAAATATAAATGATCATATAAGTTTTATGAATAAAATTTTAATTTTAATTATGGTATGAAATTTATTTTTGCCAAAACACATGAATTTTCGATAAGTGTTTGTTTATATATTAAAAGTAAAATTTCAAATATTTATAATATTATTTAGATAAAATGAATATTATTTTTTGATTCAGGACATCGAAACTATCAAACAATGAATTTTTTATAATTTTCAAAGACAGTCGAATTTTTTGGGTAAAACATAAATTCCATTTAAATATATAAAGTGTATTATGACATCATAATTAACCAATATTGATGTAATAAAATACTATAAAATGTATATTCAAACAATATATTTTTTACCTTAAATATAATTGGATTTTAGAACTATTTGATCAATTTTATGGTTCCTTAGTGATCCCTCCAATACTTATACAATATATTAACTTTTTAAAATGATTTCCTTGAGAGTGTGACTCACCTACACATAAGAAAGCCTAATATTTCAATAAGTTTGGAAATTTTCATTATAAAATAATGTTTTTCAATCCACTTTTTCAAAAAACATGGTCAAAAACCATGGGGTGGTTTGTGGTTTTTATAGTTTAATGTGTAGTGTCCAAAACCTAAATAACAAATAATTCCTTCTCCTTTCATATATAAACCCACTCAATATCGCCTTAAAATACACTAAAAACCTTTGGGGCTCAACCATCCTCTGAAATCATCTCTCCATAATCCACCAAAGGTGCCCCAAGCTCCCTATAATCCTCTCTTAAGCCTCTCCCAAGCCTTTGGGATCACACTTCCATGTAAGGGATTTCTTCCTTTCTCAGATTTGTCCAAGTTTATTTATCTTTCTATACCCTTTTCTTTTCAATTAAAAATGTTGGGTTATGATTTCACACCTCCGCCTTACTGCCCAAATTATCTTTTAATGACGAGATACCTCTTTAACTATCATTAATTCTTCCCATGTACACCCATTACCATGACGCAATTCCATAAGGAATTTCTCTCTTCTCATTTAAATTCATGAAATTATTTTATATTATACTTATAAATTACATTACATATTTTGGGGTATTATGTTCCATGCCCCCTACTTTAATTTTCATGTATAAATGATTAGAGACCCATTTATCTCTCATTAACCTAATTTACAGTTTCTATTTTACGTCGTTATGCTTCCGAAGTTACACCAAAATTTCCCATGCCAAAATCACTGTGTAAGTAAATACCATACCCATTTCTATATCAAGGGTATTCACCTTTATACATAAGTAATTGTTGATTTAGGTATTAAATTTATACATTACACATCTCTTATTATTGGAATAAATTAATATGTTTCATCAATTCATGTTGTATGATCCATGTGCCACACTTATGCATGAAATGAAATGTTTATAAAGGGTGTGCCCTAATATCACTCCAATTCATTAGGTAAAGATTAGTATCATGGTATGTGAAGTTCAATGAGGTTTTACTCATGATAATTCAATTGTAATGAGGGTTTATTCATGCTAATTCAAATATAATTAGGTATTACTCTTTCTCCATGTGTAATGAGACTTGGCTCATGCTAATTTCATGTTAAATGTTGTTGTCACATTTCCATGTTATGATAATCATACTATTTAATTCCTTTATGTTCATGTTTCTCTTATTCTACATTGATATTACTATTTCCTAACATGTATTTTATTATTCATGCTATTCCTTTTTTACTCCTTTATAGGGCTTTATATCTCACCCTTTTCTTATGTATATCCTCAGGTTATCCCATGCAATGATAAGTACGAAGGAATGTTGTGGTCATATAAAATAAGTTTTCAATAAAGATGTTGAATTTTTGGTTTTATGTAGTTATGTAATGTTCCTAATATCCAAAGACACTAGAACTATCAATCCTCAGAGTTGTCTTAAGTGCAATTTTATGTAATAAATCATGTTTGAGTTTGTAATAATTTTTAAGGTTGTAATAGTTGGTATCAAAGGATAAATTTAGTTATTTTTTGGGATTAGGGTTAGAAAAACCTAGTGAAAGATTTATAGATAAGACTAAATTTCATAAAAACATACTTAAAATTTTGGGAGTATATAGTAAGTGGTTTATCAAGAAAATGCATTCCTTCCTAGATACGAATAAGTAGAGGTGGCTCTAGCACATATGTATCTAGGGGTAAAACCCAAAAAAACCACTTTATGCTATACTCAAACGGTAACTGATGCACAATAACGGTCCTTGATGAACTCTTGGTTACGACACTCCCAGGGGATATGATTTGGTATATTCATAAGCTTAGTATGAACCATTTTTAAGGGAATAAAAAATTACCCTAAGAATATATGTTGGGAAGTATATAATGGATAACATATATTAAAGCCTATAAATTCATAAGTTAAGTAAATACATGTAGTTTATAAGTTTTCAATTTTTTTTAGTGGATTCCCCTTTATGTGTTACCCCTAACATTATTTTTATTTCAGCCAATAGCTAGTAATAGGAGGACTCGAGCTAACAACTGACGCGATGATCCTTGTGATGACTGTTCTAATGAGATGCCCAATCTGATGGGAGTAATAATTGCAAACTTTTTCATGATAATATCTGAATTAACATATGTTTTTAATATAAACATGGGTCAATAAGAACATCCACCCCCCCCCCCCCTGAGAAATAAAATTCCACAACAGAGAGCTTCATGAGATACATGCCTCCTAATTTTAATCGATCATATGATCCCTCAATCGTCGAACAATGGATCAACTCTATTGGGAAGATATTCTTCATCCTTCAATGTTATCAACAAGGGAAGGTTATTCTGGATGATTATCAAATGGGGGTGATTCTAATAAATAGTGTACATTAATAAAAAAAATATGAAGCTTGACGAAGAGATCTAGGCGTTGGAATTGAATGATTTCCAGAAAACGTTTTTCGATAAATATTTTCTACACACCCTCAGACTTAAGACGGAAAGGGAATTACTTACCCTCATCAAAAAGAATATGAATCCATCAGAGTGTATAAGGAAAACTTCACAAGGCTTGCATGGTACACCTCAGGCCTTTTTGTAACCCCCAAATGCATGGTTGACCACTTATTTAGTGGGATAAAACCAAGACTATGGAAAGCCCTTCTGATCTGTGACTTCAATAGCTATGAGGAAACTGTCTGATGTTCCCTCAAAGTAGAAATGAAGATCCTAGAATCTCAGGGGTATCATGGAGATAAAAAGTGGAAAGAGGAATTTAATTCTGGAAGTCTGATGGATAAATCTAATAGTTTTAATAAATTACCACACCCCACTTTCCAATGGTGTGGAAATAAGCACCCCAGAAATTGCCTAAAGGGGAAGAGAAAGTGGTTTAGGTGTGTAAGATAAAGGAAACTGGCAATTAACTGCTAACAAGAAAACGCCATTGTTTTGATAGAGGAAAGGAATTCTTCATTCGATCCTCAACGCATTGTTCCTTGATTCTAATGCAAATAACCCGGGCACATTGCAAACCAATTCCCTAAGCCATGGATTTTTTTAGGAAACCAACAAACTCCAAGGTAGAAAGGAAGATATTTTCCCATCACTATTGCCGAAGAAAACCCCGACAATGAAGTGGTAAAAGGTATGCTCGTTATTCATTCAATAATAGAGAACTTACTTTTTGATTTTGGTTCTACACATTCTTTTATATCCCTAAAGTTTAGTGGAACAATCCCAACTCCACAAACAATCATGTAAATATAGATGTTGGTGATAACGACAGATGGGGAAATCATTGAATCCCATGAATATAACTCCTCCCCTATCAAAATTTATGGATTTAACTTCATAAAAAAACTCATAATTCTCCCTCTAGTGGAATTCAATTAAATTCTTGGCATGGATTAGCATTCCCTGTACAGAGCCAAAAAAATTTCCATGAGAGGGAAATAACTCTCCATATGGTGAATTGACCCCCGATTCTGTAAAAGATCAAGGAAGAGGATAAATATTCTTTAGCACCATCATCTCAAGAATGGATATTAATACCCTATGTTCATGCGTATCTTTCATAGATGATTGATTTTATGTAATAAACCATCCTTGAAGACAAGAATTTTGTGAGGGAATCTGCTGAAGTGTTTTCTAAGAAATTTCATGGTCTTCCTCCTAATAGAGATGTTGAATTCTCAATTGATCTTATAACTGTGGATTTTCCAATATCTATGAATTTTTATAGAATGGTTATTGTGGTGATTGAGGATCTAAATAAACAACTATAGGAGATTCTGGATAAAGGTTTTTTTATGCCTAAGTGGTTCACTATGGGGTGCACCAGTCCTCTTCTTCAAGAAGAAGGATGGGTCAATGCACCGTTTCATAGATTTTAGTGAGCTCAAAAAACTCACGATAATGAAAAAGTATCCTCTGATATGAATTGATGACTTTTTAGATCAGCTATGTGGAGAACAACACTTCTACAAGGTAGTTATGTGGTCAGTATATTACCAAGTAAAGATGAAGGAGGAGGATATCCCCAAAACTATTTTTCTTACAAAGTACGGGCACTTTGAATTCACAGTAATACCATTCTGACATAATAATACTCCACCAATCTTCATGGACATGATAAATATAGTCTTTATATATTACCTCAACAAATTTGTGGTATTCTTTATAGATGATATTCTAATATACTCCAAAACCAAGGAGGAGAAAGAGGAGAATCTAATAACTATACTACAGACCTTGTGAATGGAGAATCAATATGAAAAGTATGACAATTCTGAGTTCCGGTTGAAGGAAGTCTCATTATTGGGTCATATCATCACAAGAAAGGTGATATATGTGGATCCCTCCAAGGAAAATTCAATTGGGGGATAACCAAGAACAACATCTATGAACGGTAAATGTAGGTTCCTTGGGTTATCTAGATATTATCGCCGATTTGTGATAAATTTATCACAATTGACAAACCCTTTTACAATGCTAACTCTGATGGGAGTCAATTTTTCTTTGAGTGATAAATGCAAAGATAGCTTCATGGAGTTTATAAGTAGGCTTATCACTACACCCGTGTTCACACTACCCACAATTAGAGAACATTTTGTGGTATTCAGCGATGCTTTGAATAATGGCATGTGATATGTGTTGATGCAAAATGAAAAAGTCAATACCTATGATTTAAGATAAATAAATGTTCATGAGAAAAATTGTCCAAAACATGATTTATAGTTCACTGCAGTAATCTTCGAATTGAAAATTTGGTGGCATTACCTGTTTGGAGAGAAGTGTGAAATATATACAAATCACAAAATCCTTAATTATATATTCACATAGAAAGATTTGAAGATGCGCCAATGAATATGGTTAGAGATGATCAAAGACTATGACTTCTCAATCCATTACCACCCTGGGAAAGTGAACAAGGTGGCAGATTCTTTAAGAAGAAAGGACACATCAATTCTTTAATTGATGAGAATTGAAATGGATTCAATCTTCTTAGATATTATGAATATTGACATGGGAATCATAAAGATGGGGACATCATCAATCCTTTCACAAATGATAGCTCAACCATCTATCTTGGAAATGTTAAAGGATGCTTAAAAGGATGATGTAAGAATTCCAAAGAAACTGGAAACTATCAGAAAAGGCAAATCATAAGAGTTCAATGTATATTAAGAATGAATTGTAAAATTTGGATCAATAAAATGTGTTCCATCAAATCCGATGTTAAATAATGAACTTTTGGGTGATTCACATAGTTCAAATTTCTCCATTAACCTAGGAAAAATATATGTATCATGATTTTTGATAGCATTATTGGTGGGATAACATGAACAAGGATATTGATAAGTATAAATCAAAGAGCCTGGTATGTTAGTAAGTGAAGGATGAGAAGAAGTAGTCTGTGGGGATGATGTAACCATTTCCTATAACAACGTGGAAATGGGAGAAAATCACTACATACTATATCACTGGACTTCTGAAGGCATCCAAATGAAACAATGATATCTGGGTTTTTGTGGATCATCTTACAAATATTGAACACTTCATTACAATTCAAGTGTATTTCTAATTGGATCAACTCGCATGTATATACATGAGAGAATTGGTGAAGATTCAAGGAGAACCACTATTTATTGTATCTAATCAAGATCCAAAATTCACCTCTATGTTCTGGAAGAGTCTCTAACTTGCACCAAATACTGATTTGAACATCAATACAACTTATCATCCAAAAACTGATGGCCAATCTTAGTGAACTATCCAAACACTTAAGTACATGTTGAGAGAATTCTCAATGGACTTTAAAGGAGGATGGGATAAACATATTCCCCTGGTTGAGTTCACTTAGAATAATAGTTTCCACTCAAGCACCAAATGGCTCCTTATGAAACCATTTATGGTAAGAGGTGCAGAACATCGAAATGTAGGGATGAATTTGGGGATTGAAAAACACCTAGGTCCATAAATGGTCGATTAAATAATGGAGAAGGCTAAGACCATCCAGCATCACATTAAAGCTTCTCATAGTCGAAAAAAGAGTTATGCTGATAATCATCGTTGAAACCTAGATTTTGATGTTGGAGATATGGTATTCCTATTTATATCATAGTTGAAGAGTGTTATGAGATTTGGGAAGAATATAAAGCTTAGTCCAAGGTACATCGCCCCTTTTGAAATCCTTGATCACATTAGAGTACTGGCATATCAACTATCACTCCCACCGAACCTATCTCAAGTACATGATGTATTCCATATTTCACTCTTTTGGAAGTACATACCTGATCCATCACATGTACTCAGTCAAAAGGTTGTACCATTGGATAATGATCTCTCTTATTAAGAGAATTTAGTGGTGATCTTAGATCGTATAGAAATGTTCTATGAAATAAGACAAATCCCCTTGTACAGGTGTTGTGACGAAACCACAATATTGAAGAAGCAATGTGGGAATCAAAGGAAGTTATGAAGCAGGGTAACCCTCATCTGTTTTAGTGTGGGAAAAAGAAATTTTGAGGGTGAAATTTCTTAAGGGGGGAAGATTGTAACAACCCACACTTTTGTTAATGAAAATTTCACTTGATCTGATTAAATGTATTATTGTGTAAAATGTTTATATAATTCATATGAAATTTATTGGTTTTATGTATTCGATTTTAAAATACGATTATGAATTTTTACCGTTGCTAATATAGTCATTGAACAGTGATCACAAGATTAGTATAAACATACGGCTTTAAAAAATATAATTTACTCAGACAAAGGAAGTTATGGCCTAATCCAATAGAATTTCTCTATATGAATCTCATTTTTCTATGCTTGGAAAAGAGGTACTATCACTGGGCTTCTTTCATGACCAATCCTAAACAGATCTTCAACATGTTAATCTTGAATGGAACCACCTACGGGGGAAGTGAAAGTTAATAGAGATTACCAGTTGAGCAATGTTATCCAAGCCGCCACAAGAGTCTATCACCATCGAACACCTTACCCTTAGGTATTATGTGACTGTTATAAGGGGTTATGTAATAAGACCCTAGCACTATGATTATGTTCTTTATTTTTTTATAAAGAATATACATTATTTTTATTATTGTTACATTGTAAATGATTTTTAAAGCAGAAATAGTATTTTTAGTTAATATTGAATAATGAAATATATTTTGATGAATTAATGTATTATTAATTAAATTTTATTTTAATATACTATTATTACTAAATTAATTTTTATTAAATATAAATGATTGTATAATTTTTATGAATACAATTGTAATTTTCAGTAAGGGTGGAAAGTTGTTTTTTTTCAAAACCCCTGAATTTTCGATAAATGTCAGTTTTTATATTAGAATTTAAAATGAACACATGTATAAATTTGTTTTGAAAAAATTAATATTATTTTTAGAATTAGGACACCAAAATTATCTAACGGTGATGTTTTCATAATATTCTGAGACAGTAAAATTTTTGAGTAAAAATGAAATACCGTTTAAATATATAATGTATTTTATGACATCTTAATGACCCAAAATTGATGTAATAAAATTATATAAAATATTTATTCGGCCAATATATGTTTTAACATTAAAATAATGTGATTTTATATTTTATTATTAATTTTATGGTTCCTTAGAGGACCCTCCAAGACTTATAAAATATTTTAACTTTTTATAATGATTTTCTAGAGAATGTGACTCTCCTCCACATAATAAAGCCTAATATTTTGAATATGTTTGACCATTGGCCATGTAAAATAATTTTTTCCACTCTAATTTGGAAAAACCATGGGAAAACCCAGGGGGTGTTCTGTGGTTTTGATTAGTTTAATGTGTAGTGTCCAAAACCTAAATAATAAAGAATTACCTCTCATTTCCTATATAATCCCACTCAATATTTGATACCTCTACACTCAAAACCTTTGGAGATCGACCAACATCCACCCTAGTCTATATATAATCCTCCCAAGGTTCCCAAATCCCCCTAGAATCCTCTCTCAATCCTGTCAGAAGCCTTTGGGATCACACTTCCAAGGGATTTCTTCCTTTAAATGTTTTTTTCAAATTTTATTTTGTTGTTATTTCCTTTTATTTTCAATTAAAAATTTTAAAGTATGATTTATAACCTCCCCCATGCTTCCCTCATTATGTTTTAATGATGATATACCTCTTTCTCTCTCATTAATTCCTCCCATGTACACTCATTACCATGCCGAAATTCTGTATAGAATTTCTCTCTTATCATTTACATTCAAGATATTCTTTTATATTATGCATATAAATTCAATTAAATATGTAGTTTTATTATATTCTATAACCCCCTTATTGTCCATATAATGTATAAATTATAATATTCCCCCTCTTATCTCATTAACCCAATTTTTTATTTCTATATGACGTTGTTATGCTGCCAAAGTTACACCAAAATTTCCCATGCCAAAATGAGTGTGTAAGTGAATACCATACCCATTCCTCTATCAAGGGTATTCACCATTATTCACTAGTACATGTTGATTGAGTAATTACATTTATGTATTCCAAATCTCTTATTCATGGAATAAATTATTATTTTTAATGAATCCATGTTGTATGATACATGTGTCACACTTATGCATGAAATGAAATGTTTATAAAGGATGCTCCCTAATAGCACTCCAATGAATTGGGTAAATATTAGTATCATGATATATGAATTGCAATGAGGGTGTATTCATCATAATTCAAGTGCAATGAGGGTTTACTCATGCTATTTAATTTCATTAAGATTTCACTCATTTTCTATGTGAAATGAGCCTTGGATCATGCTAATATCATGTTAAATGTTGTTAACACATTTCCATGTTATGATAATCATGCTATATCATGCCATTATGTACATGTTTCTATTATTCTATATTGATATGGATATTGTATAACATGTATTGAATTCATCATGTTATGACTTTTTTACTTCCTTACTAGGATTTATATCTCACCCTTTTCTTATGTATTTCCTTAGGTTATCCCATTCACGGTTAAGTATAAAGGAATGTTGGGGTCATGTAAAAGCTTTTTTCAATAATTATGTTGTATTTTATAGTTTAATTATTTATGTAATGTTCCTAAGATCCAAATAAAGTAGACCTATCAATCCTGAGAGTTTAATTGAGTGAAATTTTATATAATAAATCATGTTTAAGTGTGTAATAACAAGGAGGGTTGTTATTGTAATTGTCTCCAAAAAATAAAAAATTACATTCTTATAGATTCCATTTTTATGATGTATATGATGGGAGAGAATATTCTCACTCCACTAATGTATCATAGGAGTATATGTTGAGAAATAATATGTTCTTATAATACCTCCAATAATTCAAGAAGTCCTGATTTCCATAGCATTTTATTCAGTAATCTTCTATGGATTTATAATTAATTGACACACCAATTTTATTTATTCTCATGTCTTAAATATATGTTAAATATGGTTTAATTTTTAAATACAAATATATTTTTATTTCATAGTGTATTTTGGTCAATTTATTTATAGGGTATAGTTTTCCCAATGATTTCATAATATCCCATATTGCATGTTTTATGACTTATTTTACTAAGTAATGTTATAACGATTTTATGGAATACCCTTGATTTAGTACCATGTTTATTATCAATGATATAGTGTTACCTATCCCCGATTAATTGTTATCCTATATAAAAATAAATCTTTTCAAATGCTTAATTATCCATTGACATCCACCCATGTATAACCTTCTAAAATTGTTTGGACATTTTCAAAAACTAAACAAATAATTGACATTTAATAGACATAATGAATAATATATTTGAATATTTTACTAAAATAATTTCTAGTATATGATAATAAATGTAACAACCTATTTCACTATATCAACTATTTCTCTTCCGTCTTATCATTTCTCTCATTATATGGGTGTGTGTTGGTACTCTTGATGATGGAGATAATATTTTGGTGAAAATGAACTGAAGTGAAATGGTGTTTATTTAATTCAATTAGGGGAGTCCATGTATAAATGTGTAAAATTGTTTTTGGGGTTTTCCCTGAGTTTGGAGAATAATGGAGTAATTTTAAAAACATTTGATATGAATATGGACTTTTCATAGTATTTGGGATAAATACACACCATATAAATGGGTTAACAAAGTGTATTGACCACTGGCTAGATTTTGTGAGCTGGTACATGGGGTGCTAAATTTATCCACTAGGTATTGTTTTTACATGTTGTGTACATAGTGCCGAGAAGATTTTGTAGAATAGTACAAGTTGGGATGATTACATGTCATAAATGTAAATTACACACCGTGTAATAGAAGAATCATGATTTTTGACATGTGGTGATGGGTTTTTTAGAATACTCGAGTTTCATGGTGTACATAACATGAAAAGGTGTTTAAAAAATTTTGATTTTCATTAATTGGGATTTTATAGACTATGTGGCCAATGTATTTTTATTTGGTCACGTCTCTCTCCCCATCCATCCTTGAATCGCTCCCCAGAAATTTTGGATTATTCTACTCCTTTCGATTCATTTTGTTATGTTATTGATCATTATTATGATTTTGATGAATTTTCTCTGGTGACTAATCATTTGATTTCATATTATTCATTGATCATCACAGTTCCATTTCATTGTGTTTATATATCCATTGATCTATCATGTTGATTATTATTGATTCTGTCTAGATATTTTTTGAGATCAACCATCCAAGGTTAATCCTTTCATTGGTTGTGGTGTGATGGGTGAGTTTCGTTAAGCATGAACTTTTTATTATTCACCATAATAAATTGTTATTATAAAATTTATTATAAGATTTATCTATAGTATCATGGGCCTCCCTTTTTTTCTATGGAAACAATATTTATAGTTCATTCTGTTGTGGGGGTGGGAGACCCGAGTTTGGGATATGTGGTTCTATATCTATCGTATGTAGGATTAACTATATTAATATAGGATTATATATTGTTTTTCAAATGAAATAACTAGACTTATTGGTTTACTTTTTGTGTGAAAAAAGGGTTTTTGATAAAACATTTTTTTTCACTTGTTTGGAAAAAAGTGTATTTTACCAAGCATTGTGGATTAGATTTCTAAAATTAATTTGAAAGAATGGTTTGATGATTTTTTTTTTGAAAAATAAATCACATGGTAAGACTTTAATATTTAGGTGGAAGGTGTTCCATAGGTCTATTATCCATATATTATTGGTTGGTTCACTCATGGGGTGTTCTTCAATTCACTAGGACCGATGTTCAAGTGAATTGATATTGACATTCTCAAGGGATTCACTCTTAGGGAGTATATTTTCTTCCAATGGCCTGAAGGCCTTAATTTTTTATTGATTTTGATATTCCATCTTTCAATGGGTGAGTTGGAACCCTTAAATGTCCCATAGTCGTAAGTATTACATGGCCCGTAGGCCTTAAAAAAATTTATTTCCCATAAGCTTCAAACATTACATGCAACCTAGACTAACTACTTGGAACTAATCCTTCACATCATCTTCATCATGAAATCAGCTCTCCACCTTCTCATGGCGATTTTTATAGGCTTTCTCGTGGATGCACAGGCTTTTCTTGATGTCAGGATCCATAACCTCTCTTTCTTGTAATCTATTTAGCTTTTTCTATGGTGAAATCTCGTTGCTCCTCCTCCTTCTAAAGCTTGTTCCTTGTAGGTTGTCTAGTTTGCATCTACACTTAACGTGTCCCGAAGACCTTTAGGTGGTCCGATGCCCTTACTAACTCGATGTCATGGGTGACCCCAAGGCCTTAAAGGACTTGGGGACTAAATTGGTGGCCCGAAGGCCCGAACGGGGGAATATTCCCAGCTACTACAGTTCCAAACAGTGCCTGCTACAGTACCTGCTATGGTTATGCATAGTTTCTGCTACAGTACTACTACATCACTTGATACAGTACTACTACAGTACCCTAGAAATTATCCTCTTTCTGGATTTGATCCCAGGTCTCTTGGATTCACTTAAGGAGTCCACACCAACTGGGAAGAGGCTCATATGCTTGGGGAGTTTCTTTTCTCCATTGGTCTTTGATCTAAGTTCATGATTTTGAAATGGTAAATAATTTTGGTATCAATATTTTTCTATCCCATCCAATGGTGGTACATAGAATGATGTTAAATGTACATTGTTATTTTATTGTTATACCATGTGCTTCCATGGTTTTGATGATATGTGATACATGTTTTGTTGTTATTTGAGATGAATGCATTGATGTGTGTGTGTGTGTGTATGAAATTGTTAGAAACCTTTTTACATTTAATGTATTTAAAATGTATAATAAAGGTGTATTTAAATGTTTTTCCATGATTTTGATGTAATTTTTCAAAATTTTCCATGCCTTTATTTCATTATATTTTATCTTGTTTAGGTTTTTTTATAGAGACTTGTTCTGAAACATCTAGGTTGGATCGTACAGATCTTATTATCTCACACCCAACACACACATTTGGTGGTTTTTATACCTTTATATGTATTTTATTGAAGGGAATTTCAATTCACTATAGTGAGGAAGATATGGGTTTTTAGTTGTTCCTAGGTAGATAATGGTGATATAGTGGGATTTTTCCCATGGGGTCACATTAAGTAGTCAATTTCTTTTTTATTATTCTTTTGATATTGGACATGTAATTTGGGATGATCTAATTTTTTTTATCATTTTAATTTTATTCATTTAGTTGTTGAATTTTTTACCTATTCCACTATTTATTTCAATTATACATATATCTTTAATTCAATTAATTCAGGTTGGGATAAATCCCTCCATATGGTTTTTATTTGATGCTTGTGTGTTATTCACCAGCCTATGGGGATCGAGAAAAACCCTTGGGTGTGTGATACCTCGGGTTGGGTACCAATTTGAGAGGTTATCTAGGTTTTCTTCATTGTAGGATGGTAACAAAGTATGTTTATCATTAGTATTCCTTGTCTTGGTAAATTTGGTAGACTAGATATATGATTTCCAGGACTTGAGAGATAGGCTATGGTGAGTTCATTTCCAGATCATCCAATTATGATACTCAACTTTCCATGGGATGTTGTGATATTTGTATCTTATTTTTAGTTCCTTATCTTAGTCTCAATTGTTTCTTTTTTTTATGGTTTGTAAAGATATTATTCTATGGTTTTATAATTTATTCTATTTATGTGACAAGAAGTATGACTTTGATATGTGTTCAATGGGTTCCTTAAGATGGAGAGATAGAGGATCCTTAAGAGAATCCTCTAATATATCATAATCTTGTGATGTTATCAGGTAGATTTTTCACATTGTTGATCAATATGAACAAAAAATCAAATTTTTTTTTGAGGCACAGCTAATAGATATTGGAGAAATAGATGAATCATGGGGGTTCTTATATGAGAATCCATTTTCAATTAGGTGTAGGGATAAACCTTCATAGGAATAAGACTAGATGGATATGATCTATCATATCATTGACTTCTTGGATACAACTGAGAGAATCAAAGTGATGTGTGTGCCATTCATACATTAGAGTCCAGTAATTCGTGTTGGTATTATATAGTACAAGTGGATAAA
This sequence comes from Viscum album, assembly GCA_963277665.1. Taxonomy (NCBI): domain Eukaryota; kingdom Viridiplantae; phylum Streptophyta; class Magnoliopsida; order Santalales; family Viscaceae; genus Viscum; species Viscum album. Next base: position 428,863,367 of record OY728134.1, read on the forward strand.
TATGTGGGATTATATTTAAAGGGTTTCAAGAAACACTTCTTTCAAAAAATTTACCTAGATTCACTGATGATAGTGAAGTCTCTACAGTTCATTTATTTGTTAGAGGTAGATCCTTCAATGTAAGTGTACACCAACAAATTGTTTGATCTAGATAATATTTCACCCATGCTAGTAAATAATAACCACATTATGGCTTAGAAGTACCTTCATGGGTTTTGACCTGATATTATATCACATGTATAAATGTTGAAGCTTTTGACATATGTTGATATTATAGAATGGGTGATTATGGAAGAGATGAATAGTGAAGGAATAATTAGGTATTCTTCCCCTTCTATTCAACCTAATGAAAGATTTATTATAACCAAAGAGAAATATATTATGTCTCATGATCATCACAATATTGTTGGATGTGGTACACAAAGACAGACCTCCTATACACACACAGTCATAGCCAGTTGTATGCCTTCATATTTCTATCTATTTGTAATGGTTGATCACACCTAGAATTCATGTCCTGCACCTAAAAATATGTGAATAAATTATGGACACTATGGTCGCCCAAAATTATTCAATCAAGACATGTTTATGCCTACACATGGTTAGGGATCCTCGACTAAAAATGTTACTTCTGAATTGTTATATGTGTCAAAGAATAAAATTATCTAGCCACAAGCCTTAAGAGTGGAGCACATTTATTTAGTTGATGAGTTTTTTGTAGAGGTAGATAAGGGTCATGTGACAATGAGAGGTAACATTCTTATTGAATATTCTATATAAATTTCCTTATATTATACTAGTGACTTCCACTTGTATATATTTAGTATCTTGGTTGATATGCTTAAAAATACAATGGATCTCATGATATCTATTATAGAGTTTGTAACACCTATTTGGAAGTTGAAATAGTAAAGATTTTAGTGGCCTTCTTGTTTTCCATTGATATCTATTGGATAGTAGGACTGGGAATTTATCATTCTAGATATGGATCTTTTTGACATCATAATCGAGAAAAATTTTCTTGTTTCTCATTATATTTACTTTGATTATTTCCATTGATGTATCTTGTTTCATGTTGCTAATGGGAGCTCATGAGTGGTTCTGGGATAGTGGTATTTATATTATTTTCATTCAGGATATTATTTCCTATAGCTCATGTTTGTTTTTCTAGTATAAGAGTTTATCCTAATGATATATCCTCTATTGTTTATCATCCTACTATTGGGTTTTTTTTATTTCCAATTTCATAGTGGATTTATCTAGGCTCCCAACAAAGTGGGAGGTGAAGTTTTTGATTTACCTGGTTTTAGGTACATAACCTATTTCAATACCATCTTATTATATAGAACCAGTGTATTTGAATGAGTTCATGATTGAATTAGATAACCTAATGTTGAAATTTTATTTCTTCACAGTTTTCACCTTTTTCTCTCCATGTTCCCATTACCATGAATATAGATAGTTCACTTTGATTTTTTGTGGACTATAAGAAGTTGAACATGGTAATGATTATGTTAAAGTCTCCTTTTCCTCATGTGGAATTTTTTTTTGACCATATAAAGAGGGAAAGTGGTTTTCAAAGATTTATCTTTTGTTAGGTTTTAATTATGTGAGTGTTCGTTGCTCTAAAATAACAACGATGAATTTTAAGAGCTCATATGGCCATTATGAATATCTTTATATTCCATGTGGTCTAAATTATGATGATGTATTTTTCATGTATTTCTTGAATTGAAATTTCTATGAGTATCTTGAAACACTTTTGTTAGTGTTCATGGATGATATTTTATTTTATTCAAGATCTGAGAATTATCCTGAGATCCTTTTCATTTTTGGTTCTAGAAATCTTAAGGAGTCTCCATTTTTACAGAAATGTTTTTGAAATAATATATCTAGATTAAATGAGTGATGTTCATGTGGAACATTATTTCACAGCATGTATTATCTATTTATCCTAAGAAGGTGATGGTTGTATTATCATGGGAAGAACAACGTGATATCTTTGAGGTTCAGATATTCCTCGGTCTTCCTAGATATTTTAAACGGGTTCTCATTGATTTCCCAATGTTAGTGTAACCATTGACTACTCATACAAGGATAAGGGTGAAATTTTTTTTGGATTCAATGTTTCAATCTTCTATAAATGAGCTGAAAATAATTCTTAAATTGGATTCTATTATTATATTACCTGAGCCGGATATGATGTATATAGTTCTATATGATGGTTATAGTGTTATTTTTGGTTGTATACTTATGCAGGATGATCATGTGTCCCCTTACATATACTTTCATCTTTGGCCACATGAGAAGAATTACGCAAATTATGATTTACATCTTTATGTGGTCATATATACACTTAAGGGTTTGTAAAACAATTTTTTTGGGATTCGTTCATTGTATTTTCTAAACAGAAGAGTTCGAGCTATATATTTTATTAGATATAATTGAATCTCAGATAGAGGTGGTTGGTCAAATACCTTTAGACATTTTAATTAGACAATTATTACACCTTTAGGAAGGGTAATGTTCTTGAAGAAACTCTCAGAAGGAATATATAATCACAAGATGTACTATAATCGAATTAATTATGGAACCTTATGGTACCCTTCACTCTGTTACACCATGATACATAGGAGAATTATTTGGGTATGATTTTGGATAGTGTTTGTTAATAATCATACCTCCATGAGGCTATTATGCTATGTCAGTATCCGGATTATGACTTCAAAGGAATTGATGAAACCCAATATAGCGGGGAGACAATTTTTGGTTGGTCCATCTCATAAGATGGAATACTCTATTTTTTGTACTTGTTTTTCATCCCAATATATGTGGTAAGATAAATTCTATTTAAAAACATAGTTCTTCCTTGTTTCTTAGAATTATAACTAGGAATATGAATAATTACATGATATGCTAACACTGGTTTCTTGGTATGAAGCATTACATCTCGGATTGTGTTTCCAGTAGTTATGCATGTTAATGGATAATAGTAGAGTATCTGAAACCATTTAGTTTTCTCCATCCTCTTCTAATGTAAGTTTATAAATAGTAATAGGTGTCCCTATAATTTCTTTAATTAAATACAAATGAACCCCAAAGTGATAATTTTATATATGTGGTGATTAATTGGTCGAAAATTTCGGATCATTTCATTCTAATGAAAGAAACTATAACAGTTGAACATCTGGTTAGAAGTATGTAAAAGAGATCATCATGTTACAAGTCATTACTTTTTTTTATTTTTATTTTTTTGAAAGGGGTACCATATCTATATCATGTTTCATGAATATTCTATAATAAGTGATGGAGACTCATGTATAATTGAGTACATCATATCATCTGTTGAGATACTGTTAGACGAAGCATGCTATTCATATCCCATAGGATATGCTTTATGCCTGTGTCTTGGATTATGTTTGATCTTGGGATAGCTATTTTTGACAGGTTTAATTTTATTATTAAAATTTTTATCATTCATCAATATAAATGTCTCACTTCAAGGCATTGAATGTTCACCCGTGTGGGTCACATATTTTTTGAGAAGATGTGGGTGAAGCCTTTTTAGTGGGGTTGAGTCATGTTTAGGAGACATCATTGAGGATTCATTATATATGTTGGATTATGGTTTTAGCTCAGATTTGGCATAAATATTATCTGGTTTAGGGGAATTTTCCTTCGGAGTTTTACATTTGTGACCTATTTTTCTTGAATGTTTCTCCTCTATTAGTAACTATTGACTTGGAATTTAATTAATTTTTTCTTTGATGCTAGTTAGACTATTTCAGGTCACTCAAGATCTGGGAAGTTTTCTTATCAGTTGGAAATTTTAATTTAGATAACAAAAATTCATGATTTTTACCACATGTCACACCTTAAGGCATACCATATAGATCCCTCTCACATTATTAGTTTGGAAGAGGTTGATTTAGAGACATAAATTCATATTTTTTAACTGTTAGTGGATATTATAGACTTTAAAGTTAATGTATTATGTGGAATATTGATTCCATTAGTCCAAGTGATATAGAGACACAGATCAGTTTTTTCATGAGACATGGGATCACAAGTCATTGAAGAGGGAGTAGTATCCTTAAATCATTTCTGGGAACAATTCTTCCAAATGACTTCTCAGGAATATAAATTCTTATGATGAGGAGTTCAAACAACCTATTACCCTCTCTTAGGTATTTTTGTTCTCTATTGTTGTTTCCCCATTAATATGTGTGTGGGCTGTGACGCTTGAGTATGGATAGAATATTCTAGGGAAAATTAACTAATTTTTGGGATGTATGTTTTTTTGAATTAATGGAGGATGGGCATAAATGTGTTAAATCATCATTGGGGTTCTATCATAGTTCAAAGAATATAAGAGTTATTTTGAGAATTTTGAGATGAATATAGAAATTTTTTGGTCTAGAGGATAAATAAATGACATGTAAATATATTACACACTTGGTATTGATCTCTAGACTAATTCCATTATATGGTATAAGGGGTGAGAAATTTACACATGTAAAGTGTTTACACATCATGTATAATGTTTCAGGCTAATTTTATGAACTATTACATGGTTAGATGATTACACACAATTAAAGTAAATTAAACATTGTGGAATGGTAAGAAGAGGATTTTTAACCAGATGTGATAAGTTTGTCGGTGTACAAATGTTTTCTGGTGTACATGACATGAAAATGTGTTTCTCTCATTTTAAATCCTTTTATTTGAGATTGTAGGGTTCATCCCAACTGATTTGTTTTTTGTTTTGTTGTAGCTCTCTCCTCTCTTAAACTATGAGCACATATATGTGATTTTAGCGACCTATAATCCTTATGAATTATTTTATTCAGTGATTAATCACCATTATGGTTTCTATTCATATCTTTGGGTGAGTAATCCAATTATTTTTTCTTTTTTCCTTTATCAGGGTAGAGTTGTTTCTTAATTATGAAATATATTTTGATATGCCTTATTGTTTTTTCTTATTTTCTTCTAGATTAATTATTAGATCAACCTCTATAGGCTTATCCTTTCATTTTTTATGGTTCTTCGGTCAGATTTACTGTGGTATGTGGGATTTCTTCATCTGACCAGACTATTAATCTTGTAATTTTGATTCTAATATGTGTGGATTTATTCTATTAAATTCACTATTGGACTTTTGTTCATTAAATTTGATATATTTTTTGCAATTGGGTGAGACCCGAGTTTGAGAGAGGTGGTGTCTTGTCTATCTTATGTTGGGTGAAATTCATAGCCCATGTTTTATAAAAAATATATAAATGAAATGGATTTATTTGCATCTTTATTTATTTTTGTAGAAAATGGTTTTTTGATAAAATATGGGTTTTCCATTATTTTTAAAATGATATAGGTAATATTAAAATTATTCTAAAATGTGTTTATAAATTGGTTTTCAAAGAATGGATTGATAAAATTGTTTCAAAATAGCCTATATGGGAATCACTGGCTACTTAAGTAAAATGTGTAGCTAAGTGATATCGTATGTGTATTATCAAGGTGTTTAATCATGTGGTGTTATTATGCTCTCTAGTCCAGTTGTTCATTGGAATTTATAAAAAAATTCATTGTAGATTCACTCATGGGGTGTTTATCTACACACTATGAACATGTTCCAAGAACATGATTTTTTACTAGTCATTGATTGTGGTATGAGTAGTATAATTTCCTTACCTATAGTAATCTTTTGTGTGATGTTACATGTTATTTGGGATTTAATTGTTTTATCTTATACATAAATGATTTTTATGGAATGTGATACATGATTTATTTTAATTTTATAAGAATTTTTTAATGTATATATGAAATTATTTGAAACATTTTTACCTCTCATATTCTAGAAATGAGGAAAAAAATTAAATGTTTGTCTTCACTTTTTGAGGTAATTTTTTTTAACTTTTTTCATTCATTGTGTTCATTAATGTTGATAATGGCAACTTATTGTATAGAAACATGTTATTGAACATGTGGGTGGGATCATACTAAAACCATTAGCTCACACCATGCACACCACTTTAGTGGTTCACAGACCATTGTATGTATTTCTATGTAAGGATGGATAGGGTTTTATAGTGATGCATCAATTTTTTCTATCAGTTATGTCTGGAAATCATGTTGTCAGATGGTGTGAGTATTCCCATGCTATCATATGGAGTAGTTAGTTTCTATTTTATTTTTCCTTTGATGTTGGAATTATACATTGGGATATTACGGCATCATTTTCGTTGAATCCTTTCCACTTTCTTATTTTAGTTAAAGTAAAGGTTTATATCTTCTATGTTTTATTTCCATTGTATATATATGTTTAATGTAGTTTCATTAGGTTGGGAGAAATAATTAATTGTTGTTTGATGCATGGGTTATAGTAGCTTTCCCATTTGGATTCGGAAATCCCTTCAAGTATGTGATAGCTTGGTTTGGGAACCGATTTGAGTAGATATTTGGGTCGGGGTCATCACAAGAGATAACTCAAATTAATACCAATGTAAAAAAATTACTTTTAATTTTATATAATTTAATTTGTTTATTTGATTTTGAACATTACACTGTGACTTGGGCATAAGATTTTGAAATTTGTTGAATTTTTTTAATACTTTTGTTTGATTACATAGTCACCACATTGTTTATAATCCTATGTTTCTGAACAATCCATAATTTATATATCATGAATGTTTTAATAACCAAGAAAAAAATAAACTATGAGGGTAAACTTATAGAGAAGGTCATTTTTAATTCATATATATATATATATATATATTTATTAATAAAATATAGTCTAGGTTCAATAATGATTACCATAGGGTAATTGTTCCAGAAACCATTATTTAAGAGTATCTTTATTTCACATGATTCACACAGTTACTGTAAACCATAGAAAAAATAGTTTGAAAGACATGCAATTTTTAATATAGATGATTTCATGGATTTCACATGTTTTCCCAAATCATGATATAAAATCATGAATGATTATTTTTTCAATATATTTTAAATTCCATAAGAACCTTTTCTATACTTTTAAACCTAATGGTTTCTTCTCATCCACATTTGGTTGATCCATATAATGGGGGAGACCTAGACACACCATTGTTCTTCTACTCAATTAATGGGTCTTCCTCTAGTTATTTTCATGTGGTTTTTAAAATGATAGGTCTTCATTCCTTCATTTATATTTCGTTCTCTTATATTTTATCATTCTCGTTTCTTTTTCTTAGGTAAGATAAACCCTATTTTGATTGATTAATGATTTCGGTTGTGATTAATTATATAGGTTGTGTACAGTGTTCCTATAGAATATATCCATATATAATTTAATGATTCGTTTCATACTCATATGGTTGATGTAGGGGATTCCATATTTTGTTACTTTTTCTTCAAACACATAATAGGACTGTATTCCATAAAACATTTTCCTTGAATATTATATATATTATTTATTTGATTAATTTTTTGGGAGGTGGTTTTGATGGTTGTATGAAAAGAAAATGTTAACATCCACTCAGTCCATGGTCACTAAGTAGTATATGAATGAAGATTACAATTTGGAATCATGTCCACTTTCTTCTACACTAGAAGCTATCAATATGTAGTGTGAGATAATGGTGGTACATTGGGGATGATATTCCTACATTATAATGAAAATAAAAATCTAAAAAAAGAAATATATGAAGAATCTATGAATGAAAAGAAAATATATATCATGGTATGTTCCAAATAAATAATAACAACCCATGATATATCAATATAATCATAATATATTTTAAATTTTCACATACCATTATAACATTCCTACAATATTCAATGTGGATAAAAATATAAAAAATTCAAAGACTCCTTAAAATGTTCATTTTTTATAGCTCACACCCTATATCCTATGGTTGAACACAATAGTCTTATTTACACATAAATAAAAGGAACATTTATTTTTCTAATCCAGAATCCATGGTGTATTCTTGGGTACTAATGGAGGCCCAAGAAGTCTACGAGTATGACTTTTTAGGAATACACAAATAATTTCAATATATATATATGTTATTTTTGATTCATTAATAGTGTGAAATATGTTTAAATATATACATAAAAATGTATGAATAGATCAAAAACCAAATAAATTGGCATCATTGATCCTTGAGTTCCAAGGTGATGCCCAATATTAACCATAAATGCTTTGGTTAGATATATATTTATTTCAATAAAAATCATCCACATAGGGAAAGTATATATATCTTCATCATTGGAATACCTATCAAAAAACATACTCATCCCCTAAATAAATTTTCACACCTTGGGAAATATAAAAACCATAAAAATAATAGTCATTAGATGATAAATATAGAAATTATAGAACAAAAGTCTCACTAAGAGAAATATAGACATCCATGAATAGAACATCACAATAAGAGGGATTTAAATCTATAAAATCGTAAATGAAATAATAAAGAGAAACATTAACCCTTGAAACATTAATTAATTAAAAAAGTAAATAAATAATCATATCAATATTCCCACTGTTTTTAATTAAAAAAATTACATCCAAACCATATCCATATTCAGGTATCTTACTTTTACCTTTCGAGTTAACACCATTCAATAACTTCAAAATCAAATGGTTCATATTAATAAATAAATCGAAAAGTTCTTATTTTAGAACATTATATATAAAATTATTTTCCAAAATAATTTCTATTTATCAACATAGTCTGATTTCCAATTGGGAAATAAAAATGAGCCCTGGGGTTATCACAAAGTTTAATTTATACGATTTAAATATCATAATTTAAAAGTGGTCGAATTAAATATAAGATATAATAATATCCCGATGATTTACTAGTAAATTATACACAACTTATTGGAAATCTTATAGACTTCCTAACTCAATAATAACATAACTCATTCATCCAAAAAACCTCCCAAACATGATCGACAACCCTAAAAACCCTATAAATATCTGCTAAAAAATTAGGGTTCTCTGGAATTTCTCTATAAACTAGAAAATATGATATCTTTCTTGTGTATTGATATGATTAAAAATACTGAGAAGAATAAATTATAATGAACGATACCTCATTTATCCAAGAATTAAAGTAGGATATCCCTTGGGATCCAAAAATCATCAAAATAAAAAGAGTAGGATGAGGAAATGAAATGTATTGTTTTCCATGTGACAACCTTATTTAAAAATACCTAAAACAATACCCTCGATTATTTCACAATGTAAATAGTGGTATTAGGTAATGAAAATTCAATGTTATTTTTTTTTGGTTACATGGCCTGATTTCTCAAAGCGTGACAAGATTTTTAACATTTTGAATCTTACATGTATGTTCTGAATAGCTGAAGTTCTATATAGGTTCTCTCAAACTCACTCTTGAATATCATTAAAAACTCTATTGACAATAAATGAGTATATTTCACATATCCAAACAAAAAAACCAAATCATAAATCAATTAAAATGTCCAATGTTGTTAAAAAATACACTTATAAATACTTCTCATCCTTATGATATTTTTTGGGTCTCCATCAAACTGATCAGCCTCTATAGTCTCTATTAAAAAAAGTGGACACTTTGTTATCCATGAAAATAATTTTTAAATAGGCTTTAAAATAGCTCTATTGAAAGAATGGTTCTTCACAGATATGACTATTAAACCATCACACTCATATGAGTGGCCATTCCATGAATCACCTCATGATTCACCCTATATCTCATCTCAGAGATCACTATAGAAAAAATCAGTATAGAAAATAAAAATATGCATACTTTGAAAAACATTAAATGGATTCATACCATTGATGATATTTATTTTTTTGTAAACTCCCTACCTTATAACAGTTCTTATTCAAGGAGCATCACAAAAATCACCATCATTGGTAGAAAATTACCCCAATAATTGAGCCCTCATGTTCGAATATCCCTCTCATGTCTTCATTTTACTATATCTATGTGACCAAAAGTACTTCCCCAGACACACACTCAAAGAATATAGTGTGAATAAACAAATTAATTATATAATGACATTGAAATAACCAGATGAGATACAATATTGACCGTCACTAATTACAATATCTCTAATAAATATTTAATCACTTGTATATAAAGAACCTTTTGGATTTATAAGTTTAACGAGTTATGAAACACATTTATCTAAAAAAATATAGGGTTGTTATAATAAAATTAAAAAAAATTACATTATATTATATACTATATAGTACATAATAAGTGATCAAAAATAACTAAAAAAATTCCCATTTAGGCTAACATTTTAGACATATCATGTTCAGTACTTTTATTTATAACATGGGGTAATGAAAACTTAAGATGGTTGATTTAAAACTATCAATAAGGGAAACCGTATATCAAACTCTATAAAAGAATGAAATTTAATAGATTATGATATATAAAATCAAATGATATGAAAATATTGTCATATAAAAAATCTCATGACTTTAAAAAAATATTTACATAATAGAACAATATCTAATATTCACCTAGATAAAAATAACTAAATTCATTGAGATGGAATTCATAATGTCATACGTCATGATCTTTAATATCATGGCCAAAAAAAATTATTCATGCCATCAATGCTACATCCTAGTCATATTTCATTAATTCAAGGTTACCAAAAATAAATAAAACATACACTATCTGGAAATACACCAAATACTAAAATATTGTATCTTATGAGATGAACCGATTAAACATTTTAGAATATAATTCCATTCCTAAAAAATTAATTATATATATATACATTAAATTCATTGTATAAAATTTATGCATTTCATAAAAATTCATAATTTACTAGCCTTAGTATTCAATAAACATATATATTTATATAATAATATATAGAACATAAACACAATATTTTATAGTAAATGAATATTATAGTGACCTAGGATTACCATATATGGATATTAGATTATTTATATAAATATTCATTATATTATAAAAGTACATACCTAAGGATCATAATTGTTTAGTTTCTTTGGAGGCTAGGAACAAAATCCTCTAACTTGGTGAAAGATCATCAAATCTTCCCAAAAAGATCCTCCCCTTTAGTACATCTATATACAATATTTCTTCATAACTTAGGGAAATAGAAACATAGGAAAGGGATGATCTTAAATTCTTAATAAGGTTAAATAATGGAAATATATATGCAAAAAATTTACATAAGGGCATGAGAACATGAGCATAACATTTTATGATTATACCCTATATATCAAATATCATAATCACGAGACATGATATAAATATTGGAAGGTAATAAGACATTAATCATAAGATGTACATGAACATGAACCATTTGAGCCAATCATAGGAATAAGGTATACAATTGTGGAAGAAACATAACCATGTAGTATCATTCCCAAAAAATCAAGGATCACTCCCAAAAACATATTAGGTTACTTCAGAGGGACTATAATTAATGATAAGAACACACCTCTATCCCTAGTCGCTGTCAATTCCTTCTAAGGGATAAGTTTTACCCATCTTTCCATAGGGGATCAGGTTTCAATATATTCTCATAGTGGATCGGGTTTCCCCATATTCCATTTTAGATTAAACTCTTCAACATGATTTTCAAAATTATATCATGATATATAAATATTTACACAATACATTAGAAGGTGATATAGGTCAAACTCTTGACATCATAAAATCATACATACTTGTTCCACAAGATAATTTAACATGCATCATATCATGAACAATAAAAACAAATGGATTTAATAAACATTTTATTATAACACATGAAATTAAAAGGATATCATAAAAATATAATCATATCATTACCTATGGAAAGAGGTATGTCTCATAATTATATTATAAAAGCATAACCTGTGAAAAAAAGTTGGACTCATAAACAAATAACATGTGCAAGAAAAACATTTGTCATGAACATCATTCCATCAAATAGTAAACCGTCCAATAAAGAATATGAGTTGAATTATTGGATCATATCCATAGTAATAAATAATGTATAACTAATTATACAATATTATATAGAGGGTGACTTTGGAGGATCCCCTGAAAAATTTCAAAAAAAAATAGAATTTATTTTAAATTCATTTTCATTAAACCATTTTAAAAATCATTTTCTTATAAAGAAAGATATAAAATTTGATTTAATATATTTCATGAGGATAATATATTTTTAAATTTTAAAAATGAATTTTAATACATAAATCATTATAAAAATAGCTTTAGAGACTTATAAATGAGTATTCAATGTGTTTTGATAACCATTTTTCAATGAAACACCTTTAAAACTCATAAAGGTAGCTTCAAAACATTTTCATAACCTTTTTTATCAAAAGTTATTTGAAAACATAAATTTAAGGAATGAAATAATTTTGAAAAACCTTATAAGTTGAACATATCTCTGAAAATTTATAAATATATATTGAAAGCATTAAAGTTCTTTTATATGGAAATAACCTTTTTAAAATATATAATATAAGACTTAAAAATAATATAATACATTTTTTAAATAGAAATAATTTTTGAAAACCATTTTTTATTTAAAAATAGAATTAATATCATTTAATTTATATAATATTAGAAAAAAAATTCCATAAAAATAAAATTTTAAACATACAAAAGATTCTTCAAGGAAATAAAAGGTATAACGATATATTTGTCTATACATGTTGAACATTACTTTTTGACCATAATTTTTTTTTGAAAATTGCATTGATCGAAAAAGAACATAAATATTCCTTTTTAGAATATTTTCTAAAACCATAAAATTTGGGAAAAAAATTCTTTTAAACATTATTCTATAATAGTAAAACATTGTTTTAAAACTATTATAGAAAACATTGTTTTTAAAGAACCCTAATTTTCGACCAAAATGAAAAATAATTCCATATTTTCATAGAAACATTTTATTAATTATATTATATACCAATGAGTGGATAGATTATACTAATTCAAGAAGATATCATGTATAAATCCAAGATAATAAATTTCCTTCATATTCTTTAGTGATTAATCATATTATTTCATCAATGGAAGCATAATCATAAACAATTCTAATAAAATATTAGATTGTATAAATAAACTCTTTCTACATGAATAACATTGAATCATAACCCCCATGAATGAATAACATTAAATGAAGACCAAAAATAATTAAAATAATGTTATTGACAACATAATATTCCAAAGTTAAGTCTATATACCTCATAGATAAATATAGGTGCATAACATGGAATGTTTCTCAAAGAATGAAAATTGAGACACAATTACTTTACTGATTTGGTAGCATTTGAACCATAAACACAATGATATAAATATCATAAAATGGATATGTAAATACCTATACAGTAAATCATAAGAATAATAATATATATTCATGGAAAGTATATAAACTACATATAACAAATAGGAGGTGAACATGGCTTATGTCTCATGAAAAATAAAAGTGAGATGAGAAAACCCATACGGCTTGAGTATATTTGGAATCATTATCCTGAGGAAAGTGTAACATAAATTAAAGATTTTAATATCATTTATTAATGTAAATTAATAATATAAAATTTAATATGGAATAATATACATCACACAAAAGAAGTTAGTGGTGAATATATCATTGATCTCACAGAAATAAAAAGTGAGATGAAATTCCTTTACCTTGAGTCTTACATGTCACATTCATATTTATCTCAATAAATAATTAAATTATGTTAACTATTTCCTTTATCCAAAACCATATTCATGTTTATTATAAAATTTACATTAGTTGTGAAAATTGTTTTATGACATTATAAACCATTAAGTTTACGTCGTGTGTTTTGAAAAAATTTGGTTCATGTGTTAAAAACAACTTTTCTAGCTCAACTATGGTCAAAGGGGTCATTATGTAGAAATATCAAGAATAATAATTATTAAATAATTATAATATTAATACACCAAATATAATTTTCAAACCAATCATTAAATATGGTTATAAAAAATGAACCAACATTACAATCATGGAGATTGTAGGTGGTGCGTATGCATGAGTAACACTGCCATTTTTTGTTTATCATTATAGAATGAAGGTAAGTAATATTTTATCCATAAAGAATGATTATTATATCATAAAAAAACTTTATTTGATTATATATATATATATATAATTATTTTTATGTAAGAATAAACACATCCCATCAAGTAGGTGGTAGTAGAGACATCCACAAAGAACATTGTCACTATTTAGTGTGTCAAAAGAGTAATAATGAAAATGATATATATCATTTCCAAAAAGTTAATTATTTATTGATTTTTTTACAAATGTTTTTTATGTCACGTATTTTTAATTAAACTCATACTTAGTAAATACCATTTATTTTTTAAACATATCACTTCATTTGGACAAGGTGGTAGTTCACACGTCCACACACAAAGTTATCATATTAACACAAAATGGAAGTCATGAAGGTAGGTTTTATATATTTATTATATAATAATAAAGGAAAAATATAAATAATATATATATCATATAAAAATGTAGTTTCAATCATAATTCCAAACAATAAGAGTTGGTAATGGAAAAACGAACAACATCATTTCGTGAGGCGGTATTTTACCGTACACAAGAATAGTAAAATAATTACCCATTATATGGAAGTGTGTGTATGTGTAGGTGGAATCCAAAAAATAAAAAATGTAATTATATTTATTATACTGATGTTATTATATATTATATAATAATTATTATTTAGGGGGAGTATGATGAAAATAAAATAAAGGATCTTGAGAAATGATGTTACCTCTTCTTTGGGTAACTATTTTTGGATTGCACTGAATAGATTCCTTTTATTTCTCTTGTCAAAAAGTAAACACTATAGTCTTAAGTTACGTATTTTGAGAGATTATTTAGCCACATTTTTTGGATCCAAAGGTCTTGAGATGTGTGAATTAGAGTGAGAGGTGAGTTCCTTTTTATAGTGGAGGAGGAATGATATACTTGTAAGTTTTTTAAAATGGAATTCCGGCCACATTTTACCAATGTCATGTAACTCTAATAACATATAAAAGTATATTAATGTGATAATAGGGAAGAAATATAAACATAAAATATAATTTGGACATATTTATAGGTCATTTGTTTCCTTAAGTTTAAGGTTTACTCATTTGTTAAGCTATTTTTTTCCATAATCACTATAATTAATTATAATCAAATTCACTAATATTATTGATAAAGAGACTAATATTAACATTTATAAAATTTTAAATTAAGATGAATCAAAATCTGGAATCTATTTTTCTAAATTAATATCACATAAGTGATAGAAATTCAATTAAAATTAATCATGTAGACAGGATGATAATACGTGTTTTTGAAGTAAAAGTTTTCACAAGCATTTTTTATTTTTATTTCAAATTTCAAAGTGAAGTTGATTCTAGTGAACTAAATTTTATTAATATATGTATAATTAATCTAAATATACATTAAAACCAAATTATATAACAATTTTACTATATTAATAAATTTAATGATAAATACTTTGGACTTAAAATTCAGTGTTTGTAACTATTCATCAAAAATTGAAATTTCTAAAAAAATAAAAAAAAATTATCCAAAGTAAAATTTGATATTATTATTATATTAAAAATGAAGTTTATTTTATCGTATATAAATGTTAAAAGTTCCAAAAATCATATTGTAATTTTTTTTCCTTTATAAATATATAAAATCACATTTCATAAATATATATCTATTTATTCATAAAATTAGAGTTATATTTATTTTATACCTATAATAACTATTATATGAGTATTATAAGTATTAATTAAATTTATAAATTTTATTTAATAATTAATCAAATGTGTCTTTATCAATTTACTGAGATAAAATTGTTTTTGTACATGGAAAAATACTTTTCTTATAAAGGTAATTCTATTATTTTCAAATAGTTCAAACATTCACTTCTAATAATTGATAACCAAATGATACATTTTATACAAATGTTTAAATAATATGTTCAAATTTTATTTAATATTATTCCTTGTATATATTTTAACTTCTATAATGTAGCTATAATAACATTTTAAGAATCATATTAATAGTATATTGTAGTTTGGTAAAACTCATCCATGCGTTTAACATAAAGTATCTATGGGACTCATTATTTTGTGTAATATAATCCATAAATAGTGTTTCATGTTCTAGAATATAATATAAGTGATTCTTGTTGTGTATTATTATCTTACTTTTGCATATAATTCAATCCAGACATAATTATTTCTTATATAAAAACAATATTTAGTGTTACATGAAATAAAAAACATCAAAAAGAATAAATTAATTTGAGACAAATAATTCAAAAAATATTAGGGTGTTAAATTCTACCCCCACCTTAAAATTAATTTTTCCCCCTGAAATATGAATTGGTAATCAAGGGCTTCATGTGTGAAATTTCCTTTTAGAGAAACCCACACTGTAAAAATTAATACTAAAAATTACTTTAAAAAAATAAATTTGGAACCATAACATTTCTCTAGAGTAACACATAATTAGGTTTTAACATTAGAGAATATAGGTGGAATGTGAAAATATTTACATGGAGGAAAAGAGTAAATATTTATAGGGAGTGAATGAGGTAATCAATCAAAATAAAATAATGATCAAAAGAAATTTGAATACCTAAAAGTTGTAAATGTGTGATGATTTAAAATATAATCGGTTAAAAATAATGGTATTAAGTCAATATTTCATTTCATGATCATTTTAGTATCCTCGAATAAATTTCATGAAAACATATACTTTCATGACTTAAAGACAACCCCACCCTTTTTTTCTTTGATCAATTTCCACTTCATCTCTTATATATATAAATATTGGTGAATTTTTCATTCTTGAATCATTAATATATCATTATATCCATAAATATAATTACACTTCATTCGAATGTCTTTTTTTAGCATCATATAAAAATGGTTTTCATAGGTTATCCAACATTGAAAAATCCTCATACGGTGTGATAATACTTTAATCTCACAAACATTATCTTAATTTTAACTTTAACCATTCCATATATGGTTACTCATGTATCCCTTATAAATTATGAAATCCAAAACATTAGAACGAAGGTCGCTAAATTTCTCAAAAATAAATTAGTATTGATCCCATGAATATCATATGGTATATCATGGTTGTCACATTCCAAACATGTTAATACGTTTATAATGTATTATCCTAAATCATGGTAATAACCAAAATTACAATAAAGTTGTACTGAAAACATTCATGTTACCTTATTCCAATGATTATTGGATATATTTTTTAAATCCAAAAATTCTATAAACTCCATATATTATAAAACAACTACATATTCAACAGATCCATTATTAGTTATGAGGTAATCAATAACCTCAAATTTAATTATTCATATCCAACATATATTTATCCAAACCACTTTATCTCAACTTTATGAACATGTAGTTTATCTTAACCTAAATGACATGTTTCCCATTATCATCACCTTTTCATTAAATAACATTTCTATTACATCAGAACCATTAAACATATTATTGTAAATCCATATCAAAAAAATATAATGAGAATTACTTATATAATTCACCATTAATATAACGACCCATACTTTACATACATTGTTAATACTTCAAAATTGAAGCACACTTATTACAACATATGACAAAACCACAAAGGACCGTATAGGTATAGTGTCTTTAGAAACTGGGAAACATAAACAACTGGTTCATAAATCTTCTACAGTGTCTCCCATTTATTTCATCATATCTAGGGTCCCTTTTAGCATATTCTACTTAATATCCATCTTCCTGACCTGGAGAAAAGAAAACATAAAATGGTGAGCTCAAATGCTCAGCAAGGGAAAATAAAGGAAATAAAAATAATATCATATCTTTTTGAAAATCATAACCTGCAAAAGAGATCATAATATCTTAACATGGAACAAATCATAGAAGTGAAAATGAGATCCCCATAATCATAACATAAAACTTGAAACTTTGTGGCATGCACACATAATCATGGAAAATCATTTCTTGTTAGTCATGACTCATTGCCAAGACTATCTTAGTGGACAAAGTCCCTTTCTGAACCGAGTTCACTCCTCGTTTCAGTCCTGTATCACTGAACCGAAATAACCTTCCGTTCCAGCCATGTCTATCTCATGAGATATAAAATCTTTACCCAATGCATTGGAGGGAGATATAGGTCCCACCCATCTTATAATGAATCCTTTCTTATGTGTTCCACATAATCATAAAACATACATCATAGTGTAACCCATGTAATAAAAATGGGATTCTTAAACAACATGACATCATAAAACAATTCATATAAGATAAAGGAATTCATAAAAAATAATTCCATCACAACATGATCAAATCAATATAATAATAGAGATAAAAACAGAACCCTTTATTATCTTAGATGGAAAATAATTTTGATAAAACACTTGAACTCCATTCTTGAGGAAAATATCCTTTCTTTTTCAAAAACACTTTTCCTTTCTTAACATGTCATACAATTTTAAAATAAAAGAAGTTGATTAAAAATAAACTTGAATACTTGTAAAGGAAGCTTCTTGGAAATAATGTTTTAAAAATCCATTCATGCCGTATAAGTTAAAAAAAACATTCTTCGTACTTTTGTCGGAAAAGTCAAAAAGTACCTCGTACGGAAAAACGACAAAAGATTCCTTTCATATTCTTTACTAAAAACTCACCTAAGGGTAAAATTGGATTTAAACTATTGTAATTGGATGGAAACAATATTACATATTGAGTGAACATGGATGTGGATGATAAAATACACCCTAGTAAATACTTACGAATAAACAATCTCGGATAAAAATGAGATTGTGATATTTCCCTTACCTTAGGTCCGATTTGCTTTGTTCGTGTACGAAGCTCCTGTATAATGGTTTAAATAATGTTATTGACTTATTCCAGAATCATACATATTGATATGATATCATATATGGTCATATTATTAGCTTCTTGTTAGTAATATTTCATTGTTACTTGTTACTCGGGTCTTTATAACTTTTTGTTCTTATGCGTGTTTTGTCGAATAAATTCTTATTCTTATCTTTAGGTTATAGATAATTCATTTCCAGAATGGTATTAGTGTAGTATATACCATATTCATTCATTCAATTCACTTATATAATCATTATGAAATGAAGATCATGTAGAACGAGTCGCATCACATCGTGGAGACGGTATTCCGTACGTACGCACGAGTGATGATATCGTTCCTATGATCGTGGAATTGTATTGGAGTATATATATATTATTTCAGTATCAATATTACTTCATAATAATCATATATAGTTACTCATTACACCATTATACCCATCCTTGTAAGGTGATGGTGGAAAATAGATTACACCACGGCGTGGAGAAGGTATTCTGTACGTACGCACGCGCGGTGATTTCATTTTTCCGTAGGATGGATAGAAGGTGAATTAGGGTTGTTTCATATTTATAATAACATATCAGTATGTAAGTAATACTGATGTTATTACTTTATCATGAAACAACTAAAGAAGAAGAAGTTGAAGAAGAAAGAAATTGAAAAGATCGGTAATGGATATTACCTCTTCTTTGGAACGCCTCTTTGAATCCTCCACTTAAGGAACTAAGATTGGTCTTTGGAGAAGACAGGGACCTCTAGGATTATTCTAGGGAAGTGGAGAGGATAAAATGGCAGGGGTTGGCCGAGCTTGAGTGCTCAATTTGGTGTGAGGAGGAGGGGGAGGAGGTGCCCTTTTATAAGGGAGGAGAGGGGCACCTTAGGAATATCTCAAAATATTATTTTATATTAAAGTCAAAATCGGTTTATAATGGTTCCAAAGGGTCTTATTTCGAAGATAAAGTGGGTATGGGTCGAAATCCTATAAACCAATAAGATTTAGACAAGTTTATGGTATTATTTTAACCTTATCAATTAGATTTAACTCTAAGTTAATTAATTTAACTTTTACCGTGTCTTTTTGTTTTCTTTCACTATATGGTTAATACACTTACTATAACATACCAAACGAACCCCAAATTGTTTATTATTAATATATATATCCTTATCTAAGTCATTTGGCCGAACCTTAGATTTTTAGGAATAAAATAACAATTAATAATATAATATTTTATTTAAAAACTATTTTGTGTCAATTTTGACACTATTTGATATATGATTTTTGTGAAAGTCATAACAGAATTATATGTTCGAACCAAGTTGATTAAATCAACACTAATATATCATAGTAACCTTGAAAATTAGTTTAATTCATAAGAAGTCTCAAATTACATTTATTTGGGTGTTTATAACATCAATTATGTCAATATTTCATTAACAAGATAATTACTGCATCATCTTTGTGTCATAAATAAATTAACTTATTTGATGTCTAAAAATTACAAATAAAATACCATCATGTAGTAAATCTTCTTAGATTTCTAATGAATATTTACAATCGAATTTATCTTATGTATAACCCCATATTAGAAATGATTTACTTATTAAACTTTGATTTTAACTATTTTAACCCTTCTTTAAATAAATTAATAATAAATGTCCTAATCTAATCCAAGTGGGCCTAAATGGTCATATTTTATTCCTAAGTTTGTTTTTGGTCGAATTACACTTGTCTAATAGAATTAGTACATGTGTTAGGGTAATATTAATATCATATTTACCCTTAGTTACCCTATTTACTATTAACCGTGGTAAAAATAGTAAAAAGTTACTATTCACCAAAAAATTATTTTCATCTCATGGAACCACATTTTAGTCCTTGATATTAACCGTGTCTCTCGGATTTTCGAAATTCCATTCACAGAAGCGGTAAAATTAAGTTTTATGCAAAATTCAGTTTTTAACCTACCACTTAGTGGTTTCACTATTCATCAAAAATTGAAAGTTTTCAGAAAAATACCAAAATTTCACCCTAGGCTAATTTCGATATTCTGAGTCCAAAAATGAAGTCCATTTTGAAAAATAAAATTTATAAAATTTCAAAAAGTGGTTATTACTATTCATAACGGCTAGTTTTAATAACATATTGTTGTTTAGTGAAACTCGGTATTGCGTACGACGCAAGCTATCGAGGAAGGTCGCGATTGCGTGTAAAGAAAGCCAAGCAAGTGTTGTGTAGAAAAAGATTCCTTTGATGATTTATATAACATAAAAGTCTCGGGTGTTACATTCTACCCCCCTTAAAAAGAATTTCGCCCTCGAAATTCATCACTTTGTAACAAACAGATGAGGATAATTCTCCCTCATCATATCCTCAATCTCCCATGTAGATTCTTCAAGTTGGTGGTTCCTCCATAAAACTTTCACCAATCGAGTGGTCTTGTTTCGTAGGACTTTTTCGCTACGATCCAGAATCTCTATCGGCTGTTCTTCATAAGAAAGATCTTGCTCCAGCGGTACAACTTCTGAGCTGAGTACATGTGAAGGATCTGGTATGTACTTTCTCAGGAGAGATACATGGAACACATCGTGAACTTGAGAGAGATTCGGTGGAAGCGCCAATCGGTAAGCTACCTTCCCAACACGATCCAGTATTTCGAAAGGACCGATATATCTAGGGCTCAACTTCCCCTTCTTTCCAAATCTCATAACCCTCTTCCAGGGAGATATTCGTAAGAACACTTTATCACCCACTTCAAACTCTAGGTCTTTTCTTCGGTTGTCGGCATAACTTTTCTGTCGACTCTGAGCTGCTCTTATGTGTTGTTGAATAGATCTGACCTTTTCTGCCATTTCATCAACGAGATCAGGTCCTAATAGCTTTCTTTCCCCAACTTCATCCCAGCAAGTTGGAGTCCTGCATTTCTTTCCATAGAGAGCTTCATAAGGAGCCATCTGAATACTGGAGTGAAAGCTATTATTATAAGAAAATTCTACCAAAGGTAGGTGCCGATCCCAACCTCCTTTGAAATCCATAGAGCAAGCTCTCAACATTTCTTCTAGGGTTTGAATTGTTCTCTCAGACTGACCATCTGTCTGGGGATGATATGCAGTGCTGAAACTCAACTCTGTATCCAGAGTATGCTGAAGACTTCGCCAGAACTTCGAGGTAAATCTCGGATCCCGATCAGATATAATAGAAAGTGGTACTCCATGCAATCTTACCACTTCCTTTACATATATCCTGGCAAGCTGATCTAGAGAGAAATCCTCTCTAATAGGAATGAAGTGTGCAGACTTTGTAAGACGATCAACTATGACCCAGATAGCATTATTGCTTTTGGATGTTTTAGGAAGTCATGTGACAAAGTCCATAGTGATGTTTTCCCATTTCCATTCGGGTATGGGTAATGGTTGTAACATCCCCTTAGACTTTTGTCTCTCAGCTTTAACTTGTTGACAAACCAAGCATCGAGAGACATATTCAGCAACACCTCTTTTCATGCCATCCCACCAGAAGTACTCTTTCAGGTCCCTATACATCTTTGTGCTTCCAGGATGAATAGAGAATGAAGAACTATGAGCCTCATCCAGCAGCTCCTTCTTTAATTCGGGGATGGGAGGAACACAAACCCGATTCCTGAACTTTATTATCCCATCACAATCAAGGTTGAATTCAGGAACATTTCTCACCTTCTTTTGTAACTCGACATCTTCTTTCTGTGCCTCTTTAATCTTCACATGTATAGATGGTTGAACATTCATTTGAGAAAGATAAGATTTTTCCCCTTCCATTATAATTCCAAGATCCATCCTTTGTAAATCCATAAATATTGGATCTTTTGTGATCCTCATCATGGATAAACTAGCATGGTCTTGTCGACTTAATGCATCTGCCACCTTGTTTGCTTTCCCAGGGTGGTAATGGATTGAGCAGTCATAATCCTTAATCAGCTCCAACCATCTTCTTTGGCGCATATTCAGCTCCTTTTGTGTGAAAATATACTTTAGACTTTTATGATCAGTATAAATATCACACCTTTCACCATAAAGGTAATGCCTCCAAATCTTTAATGCAAAGATTACCGCAGCCAACTCCAAATCATGTGTTGGGTAATTTTGCTCATGGATTTTCAACTGTCGTGAGGCATAAGCTATCACCATATCATTTTGCATAAGAACACACCCCAATCCCTTCTTGGATGCATAACTGTAGATCACAAACCTTTCTCCACTACAAGGCAGTGTGAGCACAGGTGCACTGGATAACCTTCTTTTCAACTCCTTGAAATTCTCTTCACATTCCTCTGTCCAGACAAACTTAACTCTTTTCCGAGTCAACTTGGTGAGTGGATTAGATAATCGTGAAAAATCTTTTACAAAACGTCGATAATATCCAGCCAAACCAAGAAAACTTCGGATCTCAGTTACTGTTGTTGGTCTTGACCATCTTTCGATAACCTCTGTTTTTGCTGGATCCACAGATATCCCCTCTTTTGAGATTATATGACCCAAAAATGCAACTTTTTGAAGCCAAAATTCACACTTGGTAAATTTGGCATAAAGTTTCTCCTTTCTCAGGGTCTTCAATATAATTCTCAAGTGATCTTCATGATCTTCCTTGCTCTTTGAATAGACAAGAATATCGTCTATAAAGACTACCACAAATTGATCAAGATAGTCTCTAAAGACTCTATTCATAAATCCATGAAGATAGCAGGGGCATTAGTAAGACCAAATGGCATCACTATAAATTCATAGTGTCCATACCTTGTACGGAAAGCCGTCTTTGGTATATCCTCCCTCTTGACCCTTAATTGATGATACCCTGAACGAAGATCAATCTTGGAAAAGTATTGAGCTCCGCGTAGTTGGTCAAATAAGTCATCAATGCGTGGGAGAGGATATTTGTTCTTGATAGTGATCTTGTTAAGTTCTCGATAATCAATGCAAAGTCTCATTGATCCATCTTTCTTCTTAACAAATAGAACAGGTGCTCCCCAAGGTGACGCACTAGGGCGTATGAATCCCTTATCAAGATTCTCTTGGAGTTGCTTCTTCAATTCCTGCAACTCAATTGGGGCCATTCTATAAGGTGTCTTTGAAATAGGCAAAGCACCCGGTACGAGTTCTATTGAAAACTCAACTTCACGATTTGGTGGAAGACCCGGCAATTCCTCCGGAAAGACATCATCAAACTCCCGTACAATGGGCATATTCTTAATCGTGAGTTTCTCACCCACCATTTGAGATAAATAACCTTCATTTAGTGGAATCAATACCCATAAGATGGAAGAAATTTCCACTGGAAGGTTATGTTCATCCTTGCATTGATAGACGATCGTAGATTGATCTGGAATATGAAATGTGACTTCCCTTCTTTGGCAATCGATATGAGCTCCATGTAGAGAAAGCCAATCCATGCCAAGAATCACATCAAATTCCACTAAAGGAAGGATCACAAGATTTGCAGGAAGCACTTTCCCACAAACTTCGATCGGAGAAGAGTTATAGACTTTTGATGCGATTGATGTGCCATTAGGTGTTGTCACAGCTAACTCAACATCTAATTGTTGAGGTAATACGGTGATACCCTTAGAAAAGTCTTCAGAAATAAAAGAGTGGGTGGATCCAGAATCAAATAAAACATTTTCTACTTTAGAGTGGATGGTAAGTGTACCTTTCACCACATCGTTATCGTACTCCACATCGCTGATAGAAATTGCATGTGACTTTCCTTTGTCTTTGGCCTTAAGATTTTGTTGACGTCGACCATCATCATCAACCCTTGGATTTGGGCATTGATTGGCATAATGCCCCATCTCCTTGCACTTGAAACATTGATGTGTAGTAGGTTCATTCTGTGTTTCCCTTCCTTTGTTTGCGTCATTAGACATCTTCTTCCCATTATCACGGCATTCAAATGCCCGATGACCTTCTTTTCCACATTTAAAACATTTACTTGTCCCTTTAAGACAACTCCCTCCATGTTTCTTTCCACACTTTGAGCATAAGGAAAAGCTCATCTTCTTTTCCATGTGCTCTTTAGATTTTTCATTGAATTCCATCTTCCTCTTCTTATCAAACCCATGTGACTGATGGGTTACTCCAATCTCCATCTCGACTTTGAGAGCACATCGAACGATTTCCTCGTAGCTATTGAAGTCCCTTATGGCTAACGCCCTTCGAAGACTTGGTTTTAAGCCGCTAAAGAATCGATCGATCTTACTCTCAGGTTGGATAATAATACCAGAAGCGTACCTTGCAAGTCTTGTAAAATTTGCTTCATAGGTACCAACAGATTCATCATCCCTTTGCTTCAGTTCAAGAAACTCTTTCTCCATCTTTGTTCGGAGAATACGAGGGAAGTACTTATTGAAAAATAAGTTCTTCAACTCGTCCCATTCCATAGACTCAATTTCATCCCTTTGCCTCGTATTCTTAACAAGATTCCACCATTGATCAGCATCTCCTTCCAAACGATACACTGCTAGGATGACTTTATCATGCTCAGAACATTGAAGAACTGAAAATATCTTTTCAGTAGTACTAATCCATTGTTCAGCAACTAATGGATCAGTAGACCCGCTGAAAGAAGGTGGACGCTGCCTCATGAAGGATTCAACAGAATGTTTCTCCCTCCTTTGCTCGTTTGGAAATCCTGCATGATTCATAGCTTGAGAAAGTTGTGTGAGCATGGCTACAAGATTTTGCATTCTAGCTCCCATATCGTTTGTTTGCTCAGGGGGACAATCATTTCATTGCCCATCGCATTCCGCATTAACACGGTTCCTTCGGGTTCCAGCCATTGACTAAAACCAAGAAGAATAGTGTGAGCAACACTAATTATAATAGGAAACCACATAATTCAAGAATAAAATTTTCATGCGTAAGGTATTATCCTAGGTTATTCAAGGCCATTTCTAAAACACTAAGATTGTGTTCTATGCTTATACTTATCCTTAGGGTTCTTACTAAGGCTTTCACATCCTAGTTTCCAAAGGTTGACTATACCTTTCCTCTGATACCAACTATAACGATCCATACTTTACATACATTGTTAATACTTCAAAATTGAAGCACACTTATTACAACATATGACAAAACCACAAAGGACCGTATAGGTATAGTGTCTTTAGAAACTGGGAAACATAAACAACTGGTTCATAAATCTTCTACAGTGTCTCCCATTTATTTCATCATATCTAGGGTCCCTTTTAGCATATTCTACTTAATATCCATCTTCCTGACCTGGGGAAAAGAAAACATAAAAGGGTGAGCTCAAATGCTCAGCAAGGGCAAATAAAGGAAATAAAAATCATATCATATCTTTTTGAAAATCATAACCTGCAAAAGAGATCATAATATCTTAACATGGAACAAATCATAGAAGTGAAAATGAGATCCCCATAATCATAACATAAAACTTGAAACTTTGTGGCATGCACACATAATCATGGAAAATCATTTTTTGTTAGTCATGACTCATTGCCATGACTATCTTAGTGGAAAAAGTCCCTTTCTGAACCGAGTTCACTCCTCGTTTCAGTCCTGTATCACTGAACCGAAATAACCTTCCGTTCCAGCCATGTCTATCTCATGAGATATAAAATCTTTACCCAATGCATTGGAGGGAGATATAGGTCCCACCCATCTTATAATGAATCCTTTCTTATGTGTGCCACATAATCATAAAACATACATCATAGTGTAACCCATGTAATAAAAATGGGATTCTTAAACAACATGACATCATAAAACAATTCATATAAGATAAAGGAATTCATAAAAAATAATTCCATCACAACATGATCAAATCAATATAATAATAGAGATAAAAACAGAACCCTTTTTTATCTTAGATGGAAAATAATTTTGATAAAACACTTGAACTCCATTCTTGAGGAAAATAACCTTTCTTTTTCAAAAACACTTTTCCTTTCTTAACATGTCATACAATTTTAAAATAAAAGAAGTTGATTAAAAATAAACTTGAATACTTGTAAAGGAAGCTTCTTGGAAATAATGTTTTAAAAATCCATTCATGCCGTATAAGTTAAAAAAACATTCTTCGTACTTTTGTCGGAAAAGTCAAAAAGTACCTCGTACGGAAAAACGACAAAAGATTACTTTCATATTCTTTACTAAAAACTCACCTAAGGGTAAAATTGGATTTAAACTATTGTAAGTGGATGGAAACAATATTACATATTGAGGGAACATGGATGTGGATGATAAAATACACCCCAGTAAATACTTACGAATAAACAATCTCGGATAAAAATGAGATTGTGATATTTCCCTTACCTTAGGTCCGATTTGCTTTGTTCGTGTCCGAAGCTCCTGTATAATGGTTTAAATAATGTTATTGACTTATTCCAGAATCATACATATTGATATGATATCATATATGGTCATATTATTAGCTTCTTGTTAGTAATATTTCATTGTTACTTGTTACTCGGGTCTTTATAACTTTTTGTTCTTATGCGTGTTTTGTCGAATAAATTCTTATTCTTATCTTTAGGTTATAGATAATTCATTTCCAGAATGGTATTAGTGTAGTATATACCATATTCATTCATTCAATTCACTTATATAATCATTATGAAATGAAGATCATGTAGAACGAGTCGCATCACATCGTGGAGACGGTATTCCGTACGTACGCACGAGTGATGATATCGTTCCTATGATCGTGGAATTGTATTGGAGTATATATATATTATTTCAGTATCAATATTAATTCATAATAATCATATATATTTACTCATTACACCATTATACCCATCCTTGTAACGTGATGGTGGAAAATAGATTACACCACGGCGTGGAGACGGTATTCCGTACGTACGCACGCGCGGTGATTTCATTTTTCCGTAGGATGGATAGAAGGTGAATTAGGGTTGTTTCATATTTATAATAACATATCAGTATGTAATTAATACTGATGTTATTACTTTATCATGAAACAACTAAAGAAGAAGAAGTTGAAGAAGAAAGAAATTGAAAAGATTGGTAATGGATATTACCTCTTCTTTGAAACGCCTCTTTGAATCCTCCACTTAAGGAACTAAGATTGGTCTTTGGAGAAGACCGGGACCTCTAGGATTATTCTAGGGAAGTGGAGAGGAGAAAATGGCAGGGGTTGGCCGAGCTTGAGTGCTCAATTTGGTGTGAGGAGGAGGGGGAGGAGGTGCCCTTTTATAAGGGAGGAGAGGGGCACCTTAGGAATATCTCAAAATATTATTTTATATTAAAGTCAAAATCGGTTTATAATGGTTCCAAAGGGTCTTATTTCGAAGCTAAAGTGGGGATGGGTCGAAATCCTATAAACCAATAAGATTTAGATAAGTTTAGGGAATTAGTTTAACCTTATCAATTAGATTTAACTCTAAGTTAATTAATTTAACTTTTACTGTGTCTTTTTGTTTTCTTTCACTATATGGTTAATACACTTACTATAACATGCCAAAAGAACCCCAAATTGTTTATTATTAATATATATATCCTTATCTAAGTCATTTGGCCGAACCTTAGATTTTTAGGAATAAAATAACAATTAATTATATAATATTTGATTTAAAAACTATTTTGTGTCAATTTTGACACTATTTGATATATGATTTTTGTGAAAGTCATAACAGAATTATATGTTCGAACCAAGTTGATTAAATCCACACTAATATATCATAGTAACCTAGAAAATTAGTTTAATTCATAAAAAGTCTCAAATTACATTTATTTTGGTGTTTATAACATCAATTATGTCAATATTTCATTAACAAGATAATTACTGCATCATCTTTGTGTCATAAATAAATTAAATTATTTGATGTCTAAAAATTACAAATAAAATACCATAATGTAGTAAATCTTTTTATCTTTCTAATGAATATTTACAATCGAATTTATCTTATGTGTAACCCTATATTATAAATGATTTACTTATTAAACGTTGATTTTAACTATTTTAACCCTTCTTTAAATAAATTAATAATAAATGTCCTAATCTAATCCAAGTGGGCCTAAATGGTCATATTTTATTCCTAAGTTTGTTTTTGGTCGAATTACACTTGTCCAATAGAATTAGGACATGTGTTAGGGTAATATTAATATCATATTTACCCTTAGTTACCCTATTTACTATTAACCGTGGTAAAAATAGTAAAAAGTTACTATTCACCAAAAAATTATTTTCATCTCATTGAACCACATTTTAGTCCTTGATATTAACCGTGTCTCTCGGATTTTCGAAATTCCATTCACAGAAGCGGTAAAATTAAGTTTTATGCAAAATTCAGTTTTTAACCTACCACTTAGTGGTTTCACTATTCATCAAAAATTGAAAGTTTTCAGAAAAATACCAAAATTTCACCCTAGGCTAATTTTGATATTCTGAGTCCAAAAATGAAGTCCATTTTGAAAAATAAAATTTATAAAATTTCAAAAAGTGGATATTACTATTCATAACGGCTAGTTTTAATAGCATATTGTTGTTTAGTGAAACTCGGTATTGCGTACGACGCAAGCTATCGAGGAAGGTCGCGATTACGTGTAAAGAAAGCCAAGCAAGTGTTGTGTAGAAAAAGATTCCTTTGATGATTTATATAACATAAAAGTCTCGGGTGTTACAATTAATATTCCATGAATCCAAATAAAAAATTACTTCAATCCTTCCACATTAATGATTTGAAAAGAATATGACCTTCTATGGTATGTAGGTAAATTCTTAGTTCAGGGCATTGAGTTATGTAATTATTGTGTTAGCCAAAAATGAGATGTTAAACTCCATGAAAATTCCTCAAACTATACCCTTTTTCTAACAAAGATAACACATTACCCTCCACTTGAGGTGTTACTCAATGATATACTTAACTTATTATTGATACGTAAGAAGATAAATATTCTTTCTTATATGTTCCTTAAAATATTAATGTTAATAAAATTCTATATTCCTCTTATTTTATGTGTTAGATAGGTCACTGAAGTTCAAATTGATAATCATATATCATAATCACTAATCTGGAAATATCGTAATATCTTTCTCTCCAGTCATTATCCAATTCCATTTCTCATATTCAATAAATTTTAAATTAGATTAAATATTAACCCAATTACTTATACTTCCCACCATTTATGAAAAACAATAACCATAGTGTGAGAAACAATTATCAATGTTTAAACCACATAATCAAGACAAGTTACTTATTGGATGCCTAAATTTTAACACATCCATTAATCTTTGCCACCTTAGGATTATCCTTAGAGATATTCATATACATATCCTGAGAAATATCAAACGGGTTCTCACTAAAGTTTTATCTTCTAAGTTTCTAAATGTTAACTAAATCCTTACATTGATACTAAGTATAGAAACCCAAGATTAACATAAATAGATATTACATTATTTGAAATGAATATTCATCATATTAAAAGTGCATGCTTGAGGACCGTAATTGGTTTGTGTCTTTAGAATCATAGAACAAAATCTTATAATATAATGAAATATATTAAATTATTACCACAAATATCTTCACCATTAGTACTTATACTAACAAAATTTCGTCATATCCTTGGTAAATGAAACATAATAAAGGGGTGAGATCTAATTCTTAGTAAGGGAAAATAAAGGAAATTCATTAGAAAATAATGATCATATGGTATGGGAGATTGAGAATAACATTTGTAGATCATACCTATTATATAGATGATCATAATCACGAGTCATGATATAATTATTTCTAGTTTATAATATATTGTTCATAACATAATCAATATCATGAACCATGTGATCATATCATAGGTAGAAAACATAGACATATAGCACAAAAATAACCATGAAATATCATTCCCTATATGTCAATGATCATTTACAAACACTTATTTGGGAAACTAATGGTGACTACACCTACTATGAGGGACATGACACTATCCTCAGTCGTATTCCTTTTCTTATAATAGATCAGGTTTCCCCATCATCCAATGGTGGATAGGGTTTTTCCATCTTCACATACTGGATCGGGTCTCCCCATCAGACAATAGTAGATCAGGTTTCCCATCATCCCAGAGTGGGTCTGGTTTCCCTATTTTATATAGTAGATCAAGCCCATCAATTTTATTCCCATCATTATATCATGAGATATAAATCTGTTCCCAATTTATTGTAGGGTGATATAGGTCCCACTCATCACATAATAAAATCATACTTACTTATTCTAGAAGATAATAGAACATAATTCATTTCACGGGCCATAAAATAGAGGGGTTTCATAAACATTATATCAAAAACCATAAAATGACATGGTTATAATAATAATTTCATAATATCGTTACCTATGTAAAATATATATGTCTCATAATCATTTAATCAAATCCTATCCGATCAAAAGAAACATGGCTAAAAGAAATATAACTCATTGAAGCGAAACAGGTTTCATTAAAATCATTCCATCAAAATATAAACTAATTATGAAAGAATATGAATGGTATTCATTGAATATATCCCTGGTAGATCATAAACTATAACTAAGAGTGTCATATTATATGGAGAATGATTTTGAAATATTAAATGAAACATTTCATTGGGAAAATATCATTTCATTGAAAACACCTTTCAAATGACCATTTCAAAAATTCTTTTCCTGTTAAACAAGTATTAAAAATTAATTTAAAACATTTCTTGAAGAAAATATATTTCCTGATTCATAAAATGATTTTTCAAACAAAATTCATTTCAAACAATTATTTGAAAACATATAAAGGAATTATGAAACTTTGTTGAAAAACATTTATATTGGAAAAAACCATGATAACTCATAAAGAAACATTGAAATTGTTTTGATAACCTGTTTAATTGAATATTTCTTGAAAACATATTAATAAGGCTTCAAAACATTTTGAAAACCATTTTTATTTTAAAATATATTTTAAATACTAAAATGAAATCTTTAAATCTTTGAAATGATATTCATGGAAAATAACCTTTTGAAAATGTATAATAGAATCCTTGAAAATAATTTAATACACTTTTTAAACCAAAAAATAAATCCTTTTATTCTTTAAAATCCAATATAATATCAACAACTTTTCAGTGTATAATTACTTAATTTTATGAAAGAAAAATAAAATTGTAAACATACCAAGTATTCTTCAAGTAAATGACACCTATTATGACGGGCATGTCCGTACATTCCAATCATTATTTTTTCACCTTAAAACGTTTAGAGAATTACACTGATAAGAAGATGAAAAGAAACTTCCTGGTTAAAACTTTATTTTAAAAGGTAAAACATAGGTTAAAATATTATTTATATTTCATAGGAAAAGGGTAAAAAAATTAAATCATATTTATATAATTCTGTTTTGGTATAACACAGATTTCTTAACGAAAGGTGAAATAATGTTGGATTTTAATAAAAACGTTTTCATAGTTATTTCAAGTACCAATAACTAGAAAATTTTTACAAATAATTTATTATATCATGGATAAATATTGTAAAACAAAATTCATGAGTTTTTATGAGATATAGATCATTATATTTCATTAATGGAATCATAATAATAATCAATCCTGATAAAAGATGAGATTGTAATGATAAACCCTATCCACATTTTTAACTTTGAATCCCAATAACCATAAAATAATAACATTACATGAAGATTAAAAAATCCTCAAAATATGGATATTTATGATATAATATTTCAATAGGAACTATGTACACCTCATAGAGAAATTGAGGTGTATAACATAGTATGTATCTTGATGGAGGAAAATTGAGGCATAATTACTTTACCAATTTGGTAACATTTGAACCATAAACCCCATGAAATAATAATAATCAAATGTAAATGTAAATACCCATAAATTTAATTATAATATTCATAATATATATTTATGGGATGTTTATACACTGTATATAAGAAATGTGAGGAGAGAACTGCTATGAATTTTGTAACTTTAGAATCACGATCCCTGTGTAATAAATAAATCAATTAAATATTTTAATATCACTATATAAAGGAAATTAATGATGTAATTTTTCATAGGTCAAAATATCCACCACAAAAATAATCGAGTGGTGAATATGGCATGTGTGTCATAGAAATAATAAGTGAGATGTAATTCTCTTACATTGAGTTCGACTTGTCACGTGTGTATTTATCTTCCTGAATAATAAAATAAGGTTATTTATTTAATTCTTTATAACCTATTTCAAGTTTAATTTTACATTTACTACATTTGATAAAATATTTTATACAAATACTTAAACAATTGTGTTTATGTTGAGTGTTTCGTCCAAATGCTGTTCATGTGACAAAAACCACATTGGTAGTTCAATTACGGTCAAAGGGGCCCTTATATAAACACATATAGAATAATAATCCTGAAATAGTTATCATATTTACAAATCAATTATACTTTTAAAATCAATAATAATAAATATTTTTTAAAATTGATCCAACATTATAATCATGGAGATGGTAGGTCGTATGTACATATGAGTAACATTCCCATTTTTCAATGATCGTTATAGAAAGAATATAAGTAGTATTATATCCTTCCATAATGATAATTATATCATAAATAACATATTATTTAGTCATATATACTTATATATATACTTTATTTGATGTAAAAGTAATCACATCCAATCAATTAGGTTGTAGTCCACACATCCACAAATGACGGTATTAGTTTTTATTGTGGGAAAATTGTAACAATTAAAATGATATATTATATTTATAGAAATGTAATAAAGTAATTAATTTTATATAGATGTTTTTTATATAACATATTTATAATTAAATCCATACATAATATATTCCATGTAATGTGTTAATGTATCACATCACTTTGAAGAGGCGACAGTCCACACATCCAGAAATGATGTTTTCATATTTTTAAAAAATGAAAATAATGAAGGTATGTTATAGATAATAATTATAGAGGAATAATGAAATCATAAATATCATATATATATATATATATATATATGTATGTATGTATGTATCTTAATATATCATATAAAAGCACAATTTTCATTATAATCCTGAAACATGAGAGGTGGTAAAGGAAAAAACGAACAACATCTTTTCGTGAGGAGGTAGTTTACCATAAACAAGAATGGTAAATTCATTAATTATTAGATAGTAGTGTGTATAAGTGACTGTGAAACCCATATAATAAATAAAATTATTACATTTAGGATACTTATATTATTTTATAGGTATATAAAATTTATAAAATTGAAAAAAATCATATTTAAAATTTGTTCTCTATTACAAAGTGATAAATTTTCTTTTTTAAAATATACATACTTTTATTAATAATCTCATATTTATCATTATATTATATATATAATATCTATTGGATAAGTGTCAAAAATATTAATTAAATATATAATATTTATTTAAAACATTTATCAAATTTGGTCTGTTTAATTTATTTTGATAAAATTGTGTTTGTAAAAAGAAAAATAGTTTTCTTAGAAAAGTAATTTAATTATTTTGAAATAGTTATTACATTCACTTATACTAATTTATTACCAAATGATTAATTTTCTACACATGTGTGAAACATATTTATAAAATTTATTTAATCTTCTTAATAACATCCATTTCAACGATTAGGTGGAAGATATAAGAATATGTTAATAATAATATTAATAGTGTATTTTAGTTCAGAAACAATTATCCTTGAATGTAACATAAGATATTGAAGGGATTTAGTATTTTGTGTAATACAATCCAAACATAGTGTTATGTTTACCGAAATCAAATATAAGTGTTTAATGTGGTGTAATATTATCTTGGTGTTGGGTATAACATAATCGAGAGATATTTGTTTTATATAAAAAACAATATTAAGTGTTGGATGAAAGGGGAAATATCAAAAAGAATAAATTAATTCAAAAAACATCATTCAAAAAATATCTTGGTCTTACAAATATTATAAATCTAGGTAAATAAATTTTATTGTTAGACAATACATGATCAAATTCTTTGAGTAGAAAATAAAATCCATTATTATAATAACAAATACACCAGTTATATATATTTCTCCAATCAATAAGTGGATAGATTTTTTGTAAGCATACTTAAACTAAGACCACATAAAATAACAATATATAAATTAGAACATAATTATTTCCAATAAATAAATATATGGATATCTGATTTAATTCAATTTAAATAATTTATTGAAAAATAATTTATTCATAGTGTAAATGAATTTAAAGTGAAATCATTATTGTAATAGAGGATGATTTGGAAATTAAAATTTCTTAATGGATTTTTGAGATTTTATTCACCCAATGTAAAATATAAGGATATGATTTAAAATTTAATTTGTTCAATATATGTACACTACAAAAAAACATGTGATGAATATTTCACATATCTAAATGAAGAAAATTTGAGTTAAAAATACCCATAAGTAAAATGGTAACATAAGGATAAATAAAATTTTAGAGGGATAAAATTAATTTTCAATACGAATAATTAAAATATATTAATTATAATTGAAGGTAATATATTCGTGAATACACTATATTAAATATTAAATACCCTAACCCTAGTTGGTTGAAGTTGGTGATCTCTTTATTACATTCAAATACAATACAAAGAATCAAACCGTCAATGATTGAATTTTTTAGTTATATAATAAAATTTGATACATATATTAAATCCATAATACAATGGGAAACAAAAAATACACAATGTTTTTTCATTTAGAGGGAAATAATTCCACATCGCCTGTCCCTAAATATGTATCGCAAAATAATTTATAGTATCCTTGGGTTATAAATTACAAAAAGGAATGGGATCAACCAATCGGTAATGGTATGTGTATAAAAAAATATATCATTATTAAATAAGACATACACAATATAGAAATGTTACTAACTAAAATACCTTTTATTTTATCAATAAATTGAGAATTAAATGTATCCAAAGATAATATCATTTTGGAAATATCATTGATAAAAATAATATCTCAATTCATAATGAGGGAATTCATAATTATGGATATCTAAAACATATTATCACGACCTTTCACAATACTATTTGAGACTATGGGTTGAAACCTATTTAATTTGGCCAACATATTTGTCTCATGAAACCTTTCAATGCATTGAAGGGAAATATAATACTAGTATCCAATTTTCACATAAAATGTCTAATGACTTCCATATATTATTGAGGTGAAACATATTTAACATAAACATCGAAATTTAAAAATTCACATAAAAAATGGTTTTACATACCCTAATCAAATAAAAATAATTAGGAACTATGGTGAACAAAATGATGAATGGTAATAGAATAGTATATCCTCATTATACTTAATCATAAGTCATATATATAGTGAATTAGGATGATATTAGTATAAAATATCCCTTTTGGGTCATAAGTATAATAAAAGGTTTATTTAAATTATTACTAAAAATACCCTAACATTATTGATTGAAATTAACATTTATACCATGAAAATATTTTTAAAATAAAAAGTTCAAAATTAATTTTAAATTAATTTTATTTAATATTCCATTAAAAAAAATTAAAAAATTATAAAAAAATTAAATATTTCCTAATTATATCATTTATAAAATATTTAAAATCATTTTTTATATTAATTTTATAAAACATGGTTTCAGAATAAAAATTATTTTTAACCATATCGAGAAATAAATTCATATTTTCTTGAAAAAATTTTCTCCATGATTTTAACTACAAATGAGTGTAAAATTTGTATTATTACATTTAAATTTTATGAATGAAAATATTATAAATATTTTAATATACACTTTGATTTAAATAAAAAATAATTCCTCCAATGGATACTTAAATCAAAATAATCAAAATAATAATATGATTGTGAAATAAACCCTTACCACGTTAGTAACTTCTAAATCATAATCCCCAAGAAATAAATGACTTCAAGTGAAAATTTTACTACCATAAATATTAAGATACTAATATATATCAAATTAATTGGGTATTATATTCACCACACATAATAAAAATGTGGTGAATATGGCATATGTCTAATAAAAGTAAAAGTGAGACGAGAAACCCTTGCCTCTAGTTCGACTTCTCTCATATGAGTCTTGAACTCCTGTATAAAAATATAAGTCTATTATATATATATATATATATATTATATAACCATAATCATATATCTCATACCATAAATAATTTACTTTTATTCATTTATCATCCTCTTCATAACAATTCTTTAATAAGATTGATATTTTATATAATAATTTCTTTGTTTTTTATGTATGTTTTGGTTCTATAATTTCAGTCGTTTACATTGATCAAATTTAAATTATCTCTATAATTTTTACCATTATATATATATATATATATCATATTTATTAATTATATATTTTTTTAATTAATATATTAATGTTAGTGATATAAAATCCATTATATAGTTAATGGAGATGGTAGGCCATACGTACACATGAATGTTGTTTCAATTTTTTCCATGGTGAATTTATATAAAATATTAATTAAAAATTATTGGATAATTATTGTGATAAATATATATTTATTATAAAGAAAATCCATTTTTATTACAATCCATGTAAAAATTAAATGAATAACATTCCACATCGCTCAGTGGAGGAAGTACTCTAATTTTATGAACAAAAAATGTTATTATTTGCCAGATGATTTAATGGTATGAAGTTTTATTTGATATTATATTTATAGAATAAATTTTTGGAAAGAAATATTACATAAATTAATTTATTTTATACATACTACCTTCCATTTAATTTTTAAGAGAAAAATGAATCAAATCAATTCACGATATGGTAGTCTGCTGTACACATGAGGATGATATCCCCCATAGAATGGAAAGTATAATTGTAAATTTGATATAATATTTCTATAAGTATAATAAAAAGGTAATTATAATTTACATATTTTAAATCCATCATTACATCTATTAATTAATGGTTGTGATGGAAGAAAAATTACATCACTTCGTGAGGTGGTAGTCCTCCATATACACGATCAATAATTTTTTTCCCACTTGATGAATGTATAGATAGAAATAAATTAAGTCATTAACATAATAAAAATTAATTACATTCTATATACTATTCATATTATGTTATCATATATTAATGTGATGATATGGTGTAATATGAAAAGGTAAAATGAAACTTCATGTTAAAAACATTTCCTCTTCTTTTGGAAACCTTTTTTGGTTTATTTTAATGCCTCTATATAATGGATTTATAATCTAAAAAAGGTATATAAGATGTTTAAATGGATTATAATAATATATTTGGTCATCTATTAGCTATACCAAAGGACTTTGGAAGTGTGAATAGGACAGGATTTGGGTATCCTATTTAAGTGGGGGGGGGGATGCACATGGTATTTATGAAATGAATCAATTGCATCCCAATAACTATAATTAAAAAAGCATCCCAAATGGGAAATTATTTAACAATATAGTTTATATGGTTATAATATGGTCATAAATGGGGTTTAGAGAAGTTTTAGTTCATTTTAACTCTTATTATCTTAGTTTACACCCCCCATCCTGATTATCTAATTTGTACCTTAATTCTAGTAATAAATTTTAACTATTTTCATTATTAATTATTGTAAAAAATCAGGTTTTTTAAATTAAATAATGTTATTTAATTGTATTCCTAGTATTTTATCTTCTTTTCCTAGTTAAATTCATAAAAGTGGAGGAATTAAACATAAAATTATGTCACAGATGCGACGAATGAGCAGTTTTTCAATGAGAAAATTCAAGTATGTTTAGAATGTTTTAACATATAAATTAAAAAATTAATTTATTTAAATGATTTAATATAGAAACAATTTAATATATTAGAACTAATAATAATTTAAAACATGTATAAAATTAATTTTATCATTATAAATTATTTAATTAAAATTGTATTTTTTAATAAAAATAGTATTTTCACTATTAATCAATAAATTAATCCATTCAAAAAAAATATAAAATTATATAAAATAATAATTTATAAATATATATATCTAAAATGAAGTTTCTATTTTAAAATTTATTTTCTAAATGTAAAAAAAATATTAAAATTAAATTATTAGTGTGAAGGGGGAATAAAGTATCGTTGATAAAAATAGTTTTTTATGGAAAAATATTATTCCTCATTCAAATGGTTACTATTTTTATTTTAATAAATATAAAAAAAATTAATTTAGGATATAGATTAGTAAATCATATAATTATTTTAATTTAATTGTTACCATTCATACCTATCATCTTAAATGCTATATTATAATGGCCATGTTTAATAATAATAGAGTATTGTGTTTCATTCAAAATCAAGGTTTCATGCATTGTACAATTTCTAAGTGAATGAATTTATTTAAAAAAAATTATATCATAATTTCTCATGGTGTTACATTATCTTCTATGAATTTTTTTTGTGTCATATAAGATATTGAATATGATATTCCTTTTTTAAAATCATGTGGTGATACATTCTACACCCTTTAAAAAATTTCATCCTCACAATATAAATCTGATCTCCAAAGTCATGGATCTGACTTTTGAAAAAAAAATTCATGAAATACCACATAATACGATGGATTATTAAAAAATATGATTAATAAGAAAGAAATTAATATATGATGGTCATCTTGAATAATCACATAACTATGATTCCAAATAAGGGAACATTAGTGGGAATTGATGATATATACATGGAAGAATGGAATAAATATTTGTAGTTAGTGATACACAACACAGATATAAATAAAAACAACATTATTTTTAATGTTAAGGACCTCAATACAATAAATTTAAAAATAATTATATGAACATTTTATTTATCAGATATGAATGTAATAGGATATTATTTTCATTTCATGGTCATTTTCTTAAATTTGAATAATTATATTATTGTCTAACAATATAAGGATATGTACTCACTTTAAAAGTATCCACTAATCAATTTTCATCGAAATAACATATTTTTTCCAAGTTATGAGTATTACCGTTTAATTTTAATGAGTGTATCATTAAAATTATGTTTAAACATGTCATATGATCCATAAATGAATAACAGTTTATTCACACTATCTTTAATAAAATGAAAATGCTCTACATATGTTATTAAATATGACTCTACAATCCTTAATACATCTATAATAACCCAAATTATAAAATTAATCAATTACATATATAGTTAAACTTAACTCTCATCCAAAAGATTTCTAATAAATTCAATATCCAAAATTTTAAATAGAGGAACACTAGTTTTACAAAATAAAAATAACATTCTATTCCCTAGAAAACATTATGTTTCTCTTATTACCACATTCCAAAAAAATGAATATTTTTTCACCATGAATCATTAATTAAAACATTAATTCTTCCAAATAAAAAATCTCATGTTATCAAATATATTCCATAAATCCAATCATGTGGTAAACTTCATCAAATATAATCCATCAAATCACTAACCAATTTCATGGTTAAAAATATTATTGCATAAAAAGAGGATTAACAACTCAACATCTAGCACATATTAAGGCTTATCCTCCCTCAATCATGTGATTTCCATGAATTTCAATATTCCACTAAATCAATTTTCTTAGTCACTAATACCATTCATCAGATTCCCTCTATACATTTTGAAATAATAATGTTGTGCAATCTATATATATTCCTTGATTCGGATAATTGTAATATCAATGATAATATAATACTATAACATTATTCATGAATCCAAATTCAATATAACATTACTCATTCAAGTTCAGTTCTAGTAATAGAATAAGATAGAACTTTATCCCTTATCTTCTTATGAGGTATATTCCTTTGTTACTTGAGGAATTAATCTTCATAGTTTCCCATATCGTTATAGTTGAAGCATTGAATATTGAAATATTCTTTCTTTATCATCAAATAGTGGGAATGTTTTCTTTATATATATACTTTTAGAAAACTGACATTCCATTCTAGAATGTTACATTGTATTTCCTTCCACAATTATCACATGTGGTAAAACCATTCATTCCCTTCTTCATCATATCAATTTTTTTATTTCTTCAGATTCATCTCCAACATCACTTTAAAAAAATATATAATTAATTTTTTCAATACCTCAATAGCACATGATACTATATCCTTGTATGATGACCATTTTTGGTAGATCTTTCCCCATATAATGATTGGATTAACCTATCGAATCAAGCATCATACTTACTATTGGGATTACATGCATAAATACAAATGTCATTACATATTCTAGGTTACATTTTTAGAAAATGGAATACACTATATTAGATCATAACATTGTTTATAATAATTTATTTTTCCCAAAACAAGGGAAATAAATAACATAAATTAAAAAATATATGCATGGGTAACCTCATAAAGATAAATATAGATTTTTTGGAATATTACAATTCCCAAAATAGTACCAACTCATTAATGTCACTTTATAAATAAAATATTAATTAAAATGA
The DNA here is from genome assembly GCA_963277665.1 of Viscum album. Classification (NCBI taxonomy): domain Eukaryota; kingdom Viridiplantae; phylum Streptophyta; class Magnoliopsida; order Santalales; family Viscaceae; genus Viscum; species Viscum album. The sequence goes on from OY728134.1 coordinate 428,904,776, forward strand.
GCACATCTACCATCATTGTAGAACATGGTGCATACTAAGGCCCATTGCTATGTAGCTGGCATTTCTCAGGCCAACCCTGATGTAGCATTTTCAGAGTTATTACCCTAATGTACATCTATTCTAGAACCACATTCACATAAAGTGTCTATAAATTGAAGTATTTCTAGGTAAACCACATAGAATATAATTCAAAAATACATTATAATGTTTTCATATAGTAAATTGTATCAACAAAAATAGCCATTGATTTTTTTCTCTAATCTATTTTTTAAAAATCTGATTCCCATAATTCATACTAAACATACTCTAATACGAATTATAATAAAACTGAACTTAGTATCCTAGATCTTGTGGTTAATTTATTACGGTGGAATAAGATATAAGGAAGATTATCCTAAATGATTTAAATTTCTAGCTTTTTTGGTAAACTAGATATATAATTTAAATTCAAATTAAAATTAAAAAATTAAATTACACAATGTGTTTTCTTTGAGAAATCATTATTGTATCCCTTAATAAAATATTAAAACACATTTTTGAATCCAATGTAAAATTATAAGAATTGGGTGATCTCAAATGATAGGTAAAGTTATTTATAAAATAGAATCTATAATGATGAAATAATAAAAAATAAATAAGTCAAGTTCAATAAATTAAACACCTTCCATTTAATTAATAAGATGTGAATTAGATGTATGCAGTGATAATTTTATTATGAAAATCTCATGAAAAATAAAAATAATTGAATTCATAATGAGGGAATGCATAATTATAATTATCTAAAAAATATCTTGACCATTCATAAGACATTTTAAAACTATGAGTAAAATCCCATTTATTTTTCAAAAATGATTATCTTAAAGAGACATATCCATGCATCGAGTGGATATATAATTATTTTCCCCACCCACCACATACAAAGTCAAATGAACTCCAAATATGGAAGTGTTGAAAAATAATAAACTGAGACATATGTATTTTAAAAACTAACAATACGAAATGTTATACTTTCCCTAATAAAATAAAAAAAATCACAATTCATCCAGAGTAATATGGGTAATGGTAATAAAATTATACAACCTCATTCATGATGATCATAATCTATCCAGATAAATAATACATATGGTAGCAACTCAAAATATCCCTAGTTAATCATAATTATAATAAAGGGTTGATGTCATTGATAAACATAAGTATTATAAAAATATAATTAAAACATATTTGAGTAATATAACCTTTTCTGTTTACATAATTATTTTTTTAAAAAATAGATATTGAAAGTAATTTAATATCAAAATATCCTTTGAGACATATGAAATATGTTTAAAAACATTGATTTTTCATGATGGAATTAAATTTCCTACATAAATAAAGTATATTAAAGTAATGATGCAATTCATATTTTCAGTAAAAAACCAAATAATCCTTTTTTGAAACAAAAAATATTATTATCAGAACAATTTTAAAAAATTAAATCATACATAAAAAGTCATCTATTAAATAGTTTTTGAAATTAAAAAAAATGAAAATTCTTTTATAAGACATGATTATGGATGAAAAATTATATTCTACTAAAGAGAGATATAGTTTAATATTATCTTAGTATGTTTTCTGAGTCATCTTATGTACCAATGTTTAGGATAATGTTACTAATAAATAGAATTAAATTTAATAACCATGGGATAGGGAAAATATTTGGTTTGAAAAGGCAATACAAAATAATCTCCGAAAGGTATAATTAGAAAAAAAAATTGGAATAACGATGTGATGTGAAATAAACCTGTACCAATTTGGTAACTTAAGAATCATAAGCCCCATCAAATAAATAACTTCATATGAAATTTTAATACTATTAAGATAAATATATTCATGATATAACATATCAAAGTGTATCTATATATGCAACACAAAATAACAAAGTGGTGACTATTTCTTATGTATCATGGATGTAAAAGTGAGGCAAGAAATCCTTACCAATGGTCCGTGTTCTTTTTTATTATTCTAAACATCGTATATAAAAACTATAGTTTTATAAAACCAATTTTAAAGAACCAAAATCATATATTACTTATATAATTTTTCACAAGTTTAATGACAATAATTACTTAATATAACTGTTTCAGGTGATAACTATTTCATTTTTCATGTATTCTTTGTTTCAATAATTTTAGAACATTAATTTTGATAATAATTACATAATATCTATAATTTTAACCATGATATTAATATTACATGTATTAATTATATATTTATTTTGAATTATTTTTTAATGTTAATGACAAAAAGTGGGATACACTATTCCTGGAGACAATTGGTTGTACGTACGTAGAAATATTGTATCAATTAGTTTTTCAATGGTTGGAGAATAATTATTAAATAACCTATACATACTCATTATTGTGTTATATATATAATATTTAATTTTCATGACCTGACCCACTGAGGTTTGATAGATGACTACCTCAAACCCGCCTCTAATAGGTTAAGGGCTAAAGACCGTCTCTGAGTAGGCATGTCCCACAAATGGGAGGAATTATTCTAAAATACCGGTATAGAAACACACATCTACAATCCCAAAAATTTATAAAATATGAAATAACTAAAAAAATGAACACATAAATCTATGATTCCATAATATAGTAAGATACTAAAAGTATTGAAAGTGGGTAAAGGGGCCAAATACAAGGAGCCCCAAAAATATTATAGAGTCTAACCATCTCTAAGGGAAAGGGGAAAGTAAAATGAAAGCTCCGAGTAAAGAAATTTGATCTAAGAAGCTCTATCTATGATCTTTCCACTCAATGTCCTCCCAGGTCACCATCAAAAGGGACTTTGTCTTCATAATACATGAGACGTGATAGAAATTCCCATGCATGTGTGAGTGTTACAATAACCATTAGGACAACCTAAATACACTAAACACAATGTACCGTGTATTTTCACCTCAATAGAAGATATAAAAATAAATTTATAACAAATACACAAAGATATACTCGGTAAAGACACCACACCATCTTGTAGTCATAACCAACTACCAACTATTGGATTTTCCTTGAATCAATTCTTGTTTCAGAATAATCCAATCCACTATAAAAGCTACCATCGAATACACATGACAAAGAGGTCCATATCATTGGGCCCCACACAAGAAATCTCAATGGTCTAAGAACATAAAACACATATATGGGTCATGTCCAGAATCATTAGGGTACACAACATACCCAATATGGATTGATACACTGTATATGGGATCTTATAAAAATGATTCAACAAACCCTACCAATGCGTCGTTCTAGATGGAGTATCAACACCCTACAAATGGAGGCCACGCTGATTACAAAAACTCCACCTAGGGAACAAAGGCGATGCATGCTTCCACTCTAGTCTCACATATGGACTCTATAACTATAGTTGAGATGCTGACTCTAGAGGGGATCACAGTCCTTTTATAAAGATGCAATGGACCATAGTACCCTCATGGTAATGGACAAAGGGAACAAGATCAACCTATACTATCGCAGTCTAAGAAAATTATGATCTAAAAACACTCATGAAGGGGTCACAATGTTTGTGCTAGGGGGTACGGGGTATTTCGATCTATCGCCATACATGCCCATGTGGAAGATCCTCACACGTAATGTAAGTATCCATATACAATGTGTGTATAATAAGCACAGGTTGTGTAAAGACATGTGATATCCTACCCATGTCACCTTTCTGTGTCCATGTTCAGTGGAAGTGTCTATGTATCAACCTATGTACACCCTACCATGTCTATATCCAATCAAACGATGTGATACATGGAATTGTAATTTTACATTTTTCTATGTACTCTTGAAAGTACACCCCAAGAATTGTGGAAGGGGTCACCTGGCATGTGACCTATTCACACAGTGTGTGATACTTAACTCTGGTTTGAACCCTAGTGTTGCAACAAGGGGTCCCCACACAATGTGTAATGCCAGATTACATTTTCTATTTCTAACGATTTTATAGAGACATTATATGTCATATTGTGCTTATTCAGAGCCTCCACCATTGCTATAACCTATAGATCAGGGTTTGTCTATGCTACTAGTTTTCAGATCTCATGATTCTGAGCTTCGAATCTTCTTGTAAAATGATCTTTTGATCAAAATATCACTATTTTCCAAAATTGGGAGAAATAAGAACCAAAAAATTATTTGTTTCCCTTACGATCATCTAAAATATCATTGAACATTGACTGCACATTCGATCATGATACGCACCAGTGGTATCGATCTGTTGTGCCAAATAACATTCGCGCAATGACCGTATAATTGATATTTATCAACCGACAGGCTAAATGAAAATGCCAATGATGAATGTGTGAATAATTGGGGAAGCAATCCTTAATCCATAAAATTTAGGAACAATCCTTGGATTTTATTCTTTTTTACTCTACTCATTATCATAGAAATGATGAACAATTATTGATAAATAAACAGACAAATAAACAATTCCATCAAATTAAATCTACTAATGATGCATGTATCAATTATGTTTTTGGAATTGATCTGTGTTCATTTAGGATTAAGAAATATGATTGAAATAAAAATCAAAATTCTACATGGAGTTTGTATCGCTCTTTGATGAAGAACGGTTGTGTTTCTATTGTTTATGAGATCCAAAAACTCCATTGGTTCAGCGATCCATGATCTGATCTGAATTCATCTTCATTCACTATGAAATATCTCCAATGGTTGTATAAATATCCAAGGGTTGAGCAGCCAACCGTGTGAATATACTATTCCCTTATAATTAAAGGATAATTATATTGAAATGTAAAAATTAAACAAAATAAATGTTTTATTTAATTTATATGATTTAATTATGGGATCGATGACTTTTTCAAAAAGGGGCCATGATGAAAAAGGTTATAACATGCCTTTGGTAAAACCTGCATTCTAAACTCAATGATGCATTTTTATTTCTAATCTAGGAATCTATTGAGGATTAATTCCTATTTTTCAAGTAAAATATGCACACATTATATTTAATATATTTAAAAAATTTATTCTGTTCACATCAGGCCTCATAATCGCATGTTGTCTTAGTTCCTGGTGTGTAAAATAATCCATAAATATCCAATAATAATACATGAAAAATATAATACATTAAATTTCCTCCACATTAATAATTTTTTCCCCAATAAGAGAAAAAAATACTCAAAAATATAAGGGTACTAGGCTTACATATGGGTCTCCCACTCATATATTCTCTTATAAATATTCTCATGCTGTCATCAGTCATGCGCAAGGAGAATCGAACACCCATGAAGGATCCTATCCTGCTAATCCATTATCGCTATTGGGTAATCTAAAAAGGTATCTTCATCATCGAGGTCCAACTCTCCCCAGTTCATAACGTACGATGGGACATTCATGTACCTCCTCAGTTGCAGCATGTGGAAGATTTCATGTACCAGATCTCACTAAAGTGGTATATCAAATATTTATTCCACTATTCCGACTCTATAGAGTTACTGGAAGAGACCAATGAATCTCAGAGATAACATGTTGTGATATCCAAATCTCCTCAATCAATGTCAATTGAAGACTCTTAGAAATACATTTTATCCCTCCTGAAACTCTATATGACTCTATCGTCGGTCCACATAAGACTTCTGATGGTCATGTTCATACCATATCTAGTCCTAGCTAGAATACACCTTTTATATAGTATCCCACACAAAATCCAGGACCATGAGTGCAGACTCCCCTAGATCAGGTTCAAAATATTGGTGACCTACTGGGTATCTAGTAAAAAGGCTTGATTTTTGCCATACTAATGGTTAAATGATATGTATTTTTGTAGGAAAAAATTACCAATGGTCGGTGATCCTCCCAACTACGACCAAAGTCCAACATAAAAGCTTTTGGTTTGTCCTCTAAGAGCGGAATGGTCCCATATTTCTAGCAGTTAGTCTGGGGGTGAAACACCATAGTCAAAAATAACTAAGTCTTAAAGGCATCCTCGTATCATCTTGATAACCAGGATGTGAATCAAGCATCATGGTAAAATATGATCACCTAAGGAACTACACATAGTCTAACTATCTCATGCATATATAGGCGCCCATGTATCTCTACTAAACTACTCTATTGAATTGCATGGTAGTGGGATGACTTGGTGAGTTGGTCTATGGACACTCATATGGAATAGTGTCCCCTAGATGTATGTGGTAAGACCATCATGAAGTACATGGAAATCACAACCCACATACACTCTGGAACTTCAAGTGTTTGATCTAGACCTATAAGAACTCGGTGATCTACCTTCACTTGTAGACAAGTGAGGCATTAATATACAATCTCTACAATCCTTCTCGTTATTTCTAGACAACATAAATTATGTAATAGTTCTTGGTTCATATTATCTACACCTAGATATACCACTAAAGGGGATGTATGAAACTCTGGAAAAACCTCCTCCCAAAAAGTGAAAGGTTCTATTGTCTGCCCTCTAAAAAAGATATTGTTCTCCCCACTTTCAGAATATCCATTAAGAGAATGTCTTGTGGATACCTAAGTATGTAAGGTCTCACAGTCATTATGTCCATGTTGAATATCCTATACATGCTATAAAATTTTTGGGGTAACAATAGTCGAATGAACATATGAAGAACCATCCTTTACATAATGGAAAATCGCAATGAGGCTAACTAATATGGTGCCTCATACAACTATTAAGAATAATATCTATTTCTAAGAGTGTATTCCACCACATTTTCATCCCCATGAGTTTATAAAATATCAATGAAATAGTTTATGAGGAAATCTATAAATCATATCTTCTTCAAGTTATGACCCTTTGGAGATAAGTTATACTTTTGAATCATTTAGAAAGAGTAATTGATAAACTTCCCACCCATCAGGTAATGTATCCAAATCATCAATGTGAATACTATCGCTACTAACTCAAGATAGTAGATGACATAATTATGCTCATGTTGTCTAAACTGATGTAAAAAATAATAAATAAACACCTACCACTACATCAAAATTCAACTATATTTGGTCCCTAATGTGTCTCATAATGCTACATACTCTATACTCTCCTCTGGAAACCTCAAGATGGGAGTGCCTGTCAACTTCTACCTCATATCCAAAAATAGTTGTTGGCAACTTTCTGTCTACATGAATAGCTACCCCTTCTAAGTAAATTCTATAAAGGGTTCTATAACATTGTGGAAACTAAGTACAAACCACCTGTAGTATCAATCCAACACAAAGGAACTTCACATCTAGATAACACTCATGGTTGGATCCTAATAAATCACTTCCTCAAACATCGTTGGGACCACCACTACTTGATCCTCTGAAATGAATTGTCACTAAAATAGGGATTCTCAAATACCAAACTGAAACATAAATAGAAAACCATAAATCATGTTCTCTCGATGTGTGTCTAGGGTCATCCTCGAGGGTCTCACATGTTCCTCCTCATGTGTCGAATAAACTATCATTTCTTTAATAAATACCACTATAAAACAGTTTAAAAATGGATAAAAGATATGTCTTATGAGTCAAATCAATAATTTTTTGGAATTTGTTAAATTGAACAACATCACCATGTACACATAGTGACCATAGTGTCATCGAAATATCATTTTTGGTGTCTCCACATATCAGACACGTTACTACTGATATCCTAATAAGGATAATCTACAGTAACCATCACACCCCACTCAACTAATCAAATAGGTTTTAAATCCTCAATAATAGAAAATTATTCTTCATGATTACATTATTTATGTGTCTATAATCACTGCATAACCTCGAACTCCCATCCACCTTCTTTTAAAAACATCATAAAGACTACAACGGTGGAAACAATGGGTCTCACAAAGCCCTTCTACTTCAAGCCCACCAACAGCACCCTTAGATCTCAAAGATCTATGAGATCCATTTGATATGATGGTATAGATATCGATTCTATTCCAAGATTAATGTCAACACATATATATAAAATACAATGGGGAGTTAAACCGAGTACATACTTAGAAAATATATCCTTGTACTCCTCCACCAGAGTACGAAACTGATAGCCCAAAGAATCCACTACTCCAAGAGTCATGTTATTGAACTGGATAGAAATCAGTTGTACTCTAATATTCATGAGCTCTTCCTTCTCCTCTATGGTTTCTTTTTCACCAATAAAGGATATCCTTATTTCATCACAGTAGAAACACCACATCCTCCTCTTAAAATAGTTTATATGGGCATGTTGTTTGGATAGCCTTTCCATTCTTAATATGTCCTCGTAAAGAATCATTTTGGATATGATATTCCATACAAAACTCACAACTCTAAGTATCAAATATTAATTTCGGCACAAGTACGCAATCACTAAGTCACCACGTATCAGACTCTCCAACCACATGGGTAGATCCAAAAGATCAAATTGAATCTCTATGTTCCAAACAAAAGAAGAAAAAATTAAGGAATGACTATCACATGTGTGAATCAATACTTAAACTAAATTATAAATGAAAAATATTATACCCCATATCATCCCAAGATCCTCGGGGTCATAGGCCTCCATATCCTATAGATATATTCATCCCTTACCACCAACTCCCTAAGCCTAGAATGGACCATGTTGAGGTGGTGGTTTTAATACTTCAAACCTCTAACCACCTCCTTCCACCATGTTTTCCCCTCTACCATGGTTTTTTCCATACGGACAACCCTAATGATATATTTGTCTCTTCCTCAGTGGTCCATTTACTTTTTCAATATTAGTTGGATGATGGGTTAGAAAATCTCAGGACATATGTTCCCGACCATCACAAGAGAAAAATGGAATGTTCCTTGGCTGATTCAAACCATATAGAGAGCCCTACACAAGTGGCCCTGAGTATTGGGAACGCCTCTAGAAGAATCTAACATGCTTGGATCCATGTGACTACCATCATCTTTGTATTCTCAAGGTATCAGCTACTAGGTTCCGACTATTAGCTCCCACTATTGGTGGATTATCTTCTAGAATACTCTCCACCAACGAAGATTTCTCAAGCACCCCATCATTTGTAGTAATGAAAAGGGTTCCAATGACACCTTAATGTTTCAGCATAATCCATGATCAATGGTCCGATCTCTGATGAACTATTCTTGCACCATATTCATGGAGTATTAGGATGGATCATTAAAACTCATTGATTACTCCACCACAATCAAATTTTCCAACTAAATATGTGGAATATTTTTAATGCATACTAATCAAAACATGTATAGATAGAATTCCTAATTGAAGATATTCTCAATGTCTAACTAGAATAGGTCTATCTCATCATGGGACTGAGTTACCAATCACCACCATCTCCAAGAACATCCCTAAAGAATACTCACCATGATAATTATCGTCTAATTAGCATGTGTCCTCACATGACATAAAATGTGAGTTAATACTTCTATCCAATCCTCAACCACCTGGTGGTCTCTCGAACCTAGAAACCTAGGATGTTACTACCTCTAAAACGCATTCAATGCTCCCAATATCTATGAATCCTCACCCAATACTTATAGCACTAACTACTGATCAACAGGTGATGGTATAGTTGGTAAACCACTTGAAGGTGCTATCTATGGTACATTTCTATATACTAATGCCTCTCCACTAAGAAGATCAACCTCATGATCACACAAAGGAATCCTAGATAGTTGTCTGGATGGAGAAATACTAAAATAAAATAAAATTTACCATGGAAAAAGAGTATATCTAAGGAGATAACTCAAAAAAGGAGATGAAAAACCCATTCCTATATGATTCATGAAAAAACATTATTTCATACAACCAATTTATACATCATCATCGTTATATATTTTTTAACGAAGAAAAAAATTCTTACATTTACTAGGTTAAAAGGTAGGTGGTCAAAGTCTTGATGTTTGGAAATGTCGATTGTCACAACAACACTAGAATCCCAATCCAAAAAGCTGAACTCAAACCCCAAAAAACTGTTTCCCCAAAACAATATCACTGACTCTAGTCTAAATTTTGAACTCTTCCTTTGATACCACCCTTTTACAACCTATCCCGCTATAGTCTGGCCTTTTACTACCCCAATCCATACTCCAATAATCTTTGGGTTAGAGACCATCACTGAGTATGCATATCCCACAAATGGGATGCATTAGCCTAAAGTACAAGTACACACTCACACATCTCCATGACCACACAATGTTGAAATGTAAAACATCTGAATTAATTCATGTGAACATCTAAGATCCTATAATAGAGAATGATTATAAAAGTACTAAAAGTGAAAAAGGGCCAAATAAATCCCAACCAAAAACTGTTAAGAGTCCGCCCTACTCTAATGGTGAGTACAATTTCAAATGAATTCTCCAGGTAAAAAACATAGTCTGAAAATATTCTACAATCCTCCCCCTCTTCCCTTTCCTCCTAGGACACCATAAAAAGGGTTTTCATCTTACCAAGACAAGATACATACAGGAAATGCCCATGATGGGGTGAGTATAACAATACTTTTCTAGACACCCCAAAAAAACTAAACATGAATCACCAAGTATAGTGTGCAAAATAAAATATATAATAATAAATATATAATAGAAACACATAGATATACTTAGGAAATAAACCACATCATCTGGTAGTAATAATTGACTTCATACCACATGATTCTTCATGAAGCAACACTCATTACGAGATAATCCACCCCACGATCCATTCTACCATCGTAGGCACTCGTCAATGAGGTCCAGCTTTTTGGTCCCCACCCATGAAATCTCACTCGTCTAATAAGTCCCTTATACACATAAAGGTGGTCAAGCCTAGAATTGATGGGGGACACCGTGATCCTAATATGGATCAAACTACTATGTAGGGTATAATATTCCAATGATTATAGAAACCCTGCCAATATAACCTGGAAGAAGTAGGATCAACACCCTTTTTTATGGAGGTCACACTGACTTCAAAAACTCTAGCTAGGGAAGAAAGATGATAAATGATCACACTCCAATATCATAGAGCGATATGATAACCCTATATGAGGATATACCTTTAGAGGGTATCACTATACATTGATTATGAAGTAATGTCACATTGTACCTTTTAGGGAAAGGAACAAGAGAAAATGCACAATCTATACTCATACAAACTAAGAAAATGATGCTCTATAAACAGTCTGTAAGGGGGTATATGGTGTGTACCAGGGGGTATATGGTGTGTACCAGGGGGTATATGGCATAGAAAACTATCCCAAGGCTTTCCTATGTGGAATATCCTCACAAGAACATGTAAGTCTCTATATACATGGCATGTAGACTAAGTACATAGAATTTAGAGACACATGAAATCATGCCTGTTTCTCCTAGTAGTGTCTGTGTTCCATGGATGTTTCATTATACCAGCTTGTGTACACCAAGACATATCTGTGTCCATGTAAATGGAATGCCACCTGTCCATATACTTTTTACTATGTTTTTGTAGCATCCTAAGTACATACTGATTCTCCTTGAAGTGGTCACAATGCATGTGAATGAGTCACATCATGTGTGATACCTAACTCTAGCTAGAACCCGGGTGTCATTGCTATGGGGCCCCACAAGACGTGTAATGAAGGATTACATATCATTCTGATCACAATTTTCTAGATTCATTCCACCCCATATTGTGTTTTTTGTATCCTATAACTTTTTTGGAACCTATATGATCGGGGTTCTCTTTGTCTTCTAGTCATCAGATAACGGGATTCGGAGCATCGAATCCTCTCAACAAATGATTCATCGAGAAAAATAGGAACCACAAATACATCTCCTCTACTGTTTATCTTCCACCACATTCATCACACCCCAAACACATCATCAATAATGAATCTCTCCTATTGTATGGATCTATTGCATTGAAGACCGATCTTATAAAAACCAGTTATTGGGTATTTATCAAAACACATTACAAAAGAATGTTTTTTTGATGAACATGTGATGATTAGGGGCAATCCATTTTCCATAAAACATAGGAATGAAAATTGGTCATTGTTAATTTTGACCCATTTTTTATCATAGAAAATATGAATTAAGAGGTATAAATCAATTAACAAATAAATAATTCCTTCAAATTATGTCTTCTAAAAATGCACCTAAAAATTCTATTTTTATATTGATTCGCGTTCATTAAGGATTATGGAATGGAATGATACAAAAAAAAACAAAAAATTCTACAAATAGTTATGATTGATCACTGATAAATAAATATTATATTTAAATCATTAACGAGATCCACAAACTCTATTGGCGCAACAATTCAGGATATGATCGTGATCTCTCATCATTCACCAGGAAAGATGTCCAAGAATTGTCTGAATCTCTATGGATTGAGTGGAAAAATCTGAAACCCATATAACTATTTACTTAATGAATAATTCTATCACCACATCAAAAATAAGGAAAATAAATTATTAGTTTATTTAATTTCATTTAAATACACATGCCATGATGTTTTCACAAACAGCCCATGTCGACAAGGGATATGTCGATCTTAGGATAAAACCTTCAATTTGAACTCAAAAATTATCATGGATTTTTGATCTGGGCCCCCATTTTATATCCATTCTACTATTTTAGTAAAAATTTTGTACAAATTATATTTAATATAATTAATATATTTCATTCATTTATTTTAGTAACACTATACCTTAGAACCGCTTGTCGTCTCAACGCCTGGTCTCGAAAATAATCCATATAATATCCAATAATAATACACAGAGAATCTATGTTATTACAATATTAATCAAATCCATATTTATTACCATCCACGTAAAAATATAATGAAAAATATTTCATATCACTATGTGGAGGAGGTAGTCAACATGTACACTTGAGCACCGTTATAATTTTCTAATCGATTGTATAGTAAGACTTTTTAGGAGATATTATATTTCTATACTTATTTTAAGGTCATAAATATTATATATATATTATTTACTTTTAACCATAATTCATTCCATTTAAGAATAAGTGAAAAATAAATCACATTTACTCGTGAGGTGGCAGTCTAACATACATAAAAGCAGCACTATCATATCCCTCACAAAATGGAAAGTAAGATTGTTTACATGATTTTATAAATCCAGAAGAATAATAATATTATAAATATAATATATTTATATATATATGTATGTTTTTATGTGTGTGTGTGTATTTCTATTAAATAAATTATTATATTCATTCATATAACATTTTTGATTGGAAAAAATTATATCATTTTTTAGGCGATAGTCCGCCGTAAAGATGATCAATAGTTTCATTTCCTATTTGATGGATGTCGAGATGGATAAAAGTTATGAAATAAAGAAAATAAATATTAATTTTATATTAAATATGGGTTCTATTATATTATCATATATTAAGAATATTATTTTAATTTATAATAAGTAAAATGAAATTGCTTAGAAAAAAATGTTACCACTTCCTTGAAAACCTCTTTATGTTTAACCACAAGCCTTACTATATTGGGTTTACGATAAAAAAATGAATCTTGGTTATTGGGAGGGAATTAATAAATAGATTATGTTAGTTATCTTATAGACTAAAATTCCACGGAAGTGTGAAGATTAAATGAGAGTGGGTGTCCTTTTATAAATGTGGGAGAGGACACACTTGGTATATTTGAAATGAATTTATTACACCAAAATTGTTTCATGGAAAAATCCACCAAAAATGGAAAATTATTGATATGTAGAGGTTATATGGTCAATATATTACCATAAAAAGTTTCTATACACGCTTTAGGTCACTTTTAACCTTTAACTTCTTATTTACCCCCCCCCCCCCCCGATAAACCAATTTTACCTTAAATGTGGTAAATAATTTTGATTTCTGTCCTTATTAATTTTGGGGGAAAATAAATTTCACCTTATTAGTTACTTTTTATTAATATTATTAATATTATGGAATCCATATATCCATATTTAATTTATATATTTGGAAAACATCATTTAAAAATTAAACTGAAGAGGTGACGAATGAGTGGATTTCCAATGTGAAAATCCTTATAAGTGGGGAATGTTTTAATATCTATATGAAATATAAAATTGTTTCCAATGACATTAATTACATAAATATTAATATATTTGAACTTTTTTTACATTAAAATATTATTAAAATTTATTTCAAATTGTGTAAATAATTTAAATAAATTGGCAGTTTTAAATACAAATCAGTATTTTTTTCCTATTCGACAACAAATAAATCTTTTCATAAAATTATCAAAAAATCACCCAATGTTAATTTTGACAGTTATATTTAAAAAAAATAATTTTATTTTTTAAATTAAATATTCTAAAACACAGATAAATTCATATTTTTTGTGCAATGAGTCACTAAATAAGCTTTTTGAAAAATATTCTTTTCAAAAAAACAATTATTTATCTTTAAAATGGATGTTATTTTATTTAAAATTGTAATATAATAATAAAACATTTTTTTAAATGCATAAACCATATATTTTTCAAATATATATATTTTTAAAAAATATTAGGGTGTTAAAAAAATAATATTGGTGTACAATATAAAATATGGCTCTTGGAATTGAAAATAGAATCAAATAACACTTTTGAATTTAGAAACATTCTATTAAGAACCTTGGGAATTACAAATATTAAAATAAGAAATTAAATATACTGAATAATTATGGAATAAACATATAATATTATAAAGAAGTAGTATTTACACCATTTATTGAAAACAAGGTGTATAACATAAACAAGTCTGAAGGATGTGTAATTTGAAACAATGAAGCATGCCCATATTAGTATATTTCAAATGAAAACTCAATGAAGGTTATAATATCAAATGAAAAATTATATACCATGAATAAATATTAGATAATGATTAAAAATATTAACTTTTATTGTATATAATCTATAAAAATCAAAGCCTGGTTTATAAAAATATTTATTCATAAGAGGTGAAAATTGAGACATGAAGTCCTTATCTTAATTCAGTACATCCTCTATAGTTCATTAATTTTTAGTATAAAAAATAAATATATTAATATCATATTTCATTATCATATTAAAATAAACAAATATTTATAGACATCATTTATAATTATTCTCTATTTGTATATCAGTTATTTAATATATATTCTCAATATCTACTGTGGGTTAACTTAGTCATTTTCATTTTTTTTCATAATATATTTGATTTGATTTAGTATTGTCAAAAATTTCATCATTAACAATTGATAAAAATTTCTATAGTTTATTTTACTTTATTTCATTTAATTTTATAATTTCATTAAATGGGGGTTTTAGTTACAATTTGTTGGGAAGGAGAGTGATGGCAAGAGGGGGGGGTGAATTGCCTTTTAAAAAAGTTTTAACAATTTAAGAAAAAGTTAAAGCGCAGTGGAAACAAAAGAGGCAAGACACCAAATTGATAATGGAGTTCGGCCTAAATCCCAAGCCTACGTCTCCGCTCCCAACTCAACCGTTGAGAGATTTATACAACAGCTTGCTTTTTAATGGTTGTAGCAAGAAACCCACTAGACTTCAAGGCACCCTAGAAACCTATTACAGCTTGCTTTTTATTGGTTGTAGAAAGAAACCCACTAGCCTTCTTACAGGTGAAGGCTAGCTCACCTATGACTCAAGCCTTTTACAGGGAAGGCTTGACTAACCTCTTCACACCTTGAAGGTGGTGTGAAAACCCAAACAAAGAGAGGATGAGAGAAATAAGGGTTTTTATGCACAAACTCAAAATAATTCTCAAAATGATAAAACAATAAAAACCGTAAAGAGGAGAAGTCTTGGGCGCCAAATGGATTGATTGGTGATGATGAAGAGCGCTCCCAAACTTCTATGGTGGTGCTCCTTGGATGTGGAAGTGAGTTGGAGCAGGTGGGGATCCTTGAAGGAATGCGCTGGAGGTTCGCCAAATGATCGAAAAATGTTCCCGTGGGCTTATATATTTTTTCGGGGCTTCCTAGTCCTCTATTTATAGGAGAGGAACACCCAAATGGCCTTTGGGGGTCTTCGGAGCCATTGGAGAAGCCTTCGGAGCTGTTGGGAGTCAAAAGTACAAGTCTGGTCAAAGCCCAACGGCTAGTTTGACTGGGCACACCGGCTGACCGGTGGTGTCTCACCAGCTGGCCGGTTGTCCACCGGCTGACCGGTCCTGAGCCACCAGCTGGACGGTGCGCAGACAGAAGGAGAGTGATGGAAAGAGGGGGGGGGGGTGAATTGCCTTTTAAAAAAGTTTAAACAATTTAAGAAAAAGTTAAAGCGCAGCGGAAATAAAAGAGGCAAGACACAAAATTGATAACGGAGTTCGGCCTAAATCCCAAGCCTACGTCTCCGCTCCCAACTCAACCGTTGAGAGATTTATACGATAGCTTGCTTTTTAATGGTTGTAGCAAGAAACCCACTAGACTTCAAGGCAGCCTAGAAACCTATTACAGCTTGCTTTTTAATGGTTGTAGCAAGAAACCCACTAGCCTTCTTACAGGAGAAGGCTAGCTCACCTATGACTCAAGCCTTTTACAGGGAAGGCTTGACTAACCTCTTCACACCTTGAAGGTGGTGTGAAAACCCAAACAAATAGAGGATGAGAGAAAGAAGGGTTTGTATGCACAAACTCAAAATAATGCTCAAAATGATAAAACAATAAAAACTGTAAAGAGGAGAAGTCTTGGGAGCCAATGGATTGATTGGTGATGATGAAGAGCACTCCAAAGCTTCTATGGTGGTGCTCCTTGGATGTGGAAGTGAGTTGGAGCAGGTGGGGATCCTTTAAGGAATGCGCCGGAGGTTCTCCAAATGATCGAAAAATGTTCCTGTGGGCTTCTATATTTGTCCGGGGCTTCCTAGTCCTCTATTTATAGGAGAGGAACACCCAAATGGCCTTTGGGGGTCTTCGGAGCCGTTGGAGAGGCCTTCGGAGCCGTTGGGAGTCAAAAGTACAAGTCTGGTCAAAGCCCAACGGCTAGTTTGACTGGGCACACCGGCTGACCGGTGGTGTCTCACCAGCTGGCCGGTGGTCCACCGGCTGACCAGTCCTGAGCCACCGGCTGGCCGGTGTGGAGATAGAGAGGAAGCTCTCTGCCCAGGTTCCACCGGCTGGCCGGTGGTCATCCACCGGCTGGCTGGTGACAGTACCGGGTGGCCGGGGAGCTCACACCGGCTGACCGGTGGTTCTAGACAGTAAACATTGCTACTGCCAGACACCACCGGCTAGCCGGTGGGAATCCACCGGTTGGCCGGTAGACTCAGAGAGTCTACATTCAGTCCTTCTTGGCCCAACTCCTTGGCAACCTTTTTCCTATCAACAAAAACACTTGAAAACAAGTTAGAATAAAATAAGAGTGATTGTGATCATTGAAATCCAAGAAAGAGGGGTACAACAATCTCCCCCTATTTTGATGATCACAATCACCAAAAAAAGCAAAGTAAAAGACTGAAATGAAAGGCATGCTTTAAAGGATAAATTGAAAAGTAAAGCAAAGTATGAGAGAAATATTTCTCCCCCAATCAACCAAGGAAATCTCCCCCTTTGTGATTATCAAAATAGCCCGGGGCATAAAATTTGATTGAAGGAAAGGATTGAAAAACAAGATAGAGATTTTAAACCAATTGAAATTTTTGAAATTTGAATTGAAAGTTTTAAATTGAAAGTTTTGAATTGAAAGTTTTGAATTGAATGTTTTGAATTGAATGTTTTGAATTGAAAGTTTTGAAAGAAAAACGCAAAAAGGCTTAAACGATCCTAACTCCCCCTAAATAAAAACAACAAATCACCGGGGAGAGGATTTTAGAACTGAGACAAATTTTGGTCCAGAGAGACTTGCTAAAAGGGATTTTTCAATCCAAACTTGTCTTGTGGAGGGTATTCTCCTATGAAATTCATCGGTAAAGGAAATGGTTTTGGGGCTTCCATACCGGGAATTTTTGCAGTCGCACTCATAAATTAAGTGCCCGATCTTTTTGCAATAGTTGCAAAATTTATATTGGGAGCTCCCCCTTACAAAAATAGTAGGAGCATGGGAAGAGGAAGCTTGCTTGGAATAGCCAAGCCCTTGGGTGGTTCTAGATATGCATTGGGAACCAAGGAGCTTCGAAAGGTTATGTTCACCTTCGGTGAACTTACCTAGGTATTTCTTTAAATCATTGATTGTTGATTCCATAGAATCCACATCGGGAAGGTTTTGCATCTTGAGGGACAAGTCTTCCTTCTCTTTGAGAAGTTGATCCTTTTCGGAAGAAAGAATTTTGAATTTATTTTTTAAAGCAATAAATTTGGAAGAAATTTCGTGAAAACCTTCCTCCAATTGATCTCTCGCATGTTGGAGATCCTCGTAAGATAAATGATTGAAAGAATTGGAAGAACAAGAGGAAGAGGAGTCGGAAGAGGTTACCTCATTAAATTCCATTAGACATTTTTTACCGTTGTCTTGTGAGGAGGAGGAGGAGGATAAAAGCTATCACTCCAAGTGGACTTGAATGCCTTTTTCTTTTCCTTTTTCTTGGACCTTGTCTTGTGGGGTGGGAAATTGGGCTTATAATGGCCTTTCTTGCCGCACCCATAGCATATTACCTCGGGCTTGGATTTTTCGTTGAGTTCTTCCTTTCGAGCCTTGCGAGATTTCTTCTTTTTGTTCTTCTTCATGAATTTGTGCATCTTGCGGGCAAGGTTCTCGATTTCTGAATCGCCGCTTGAAGAGGAAGATGATGAGGAGGAGGAGCTTTCTTCTTTTTGAACTTTGAAGGCGATGTTCTTTAGAGTTTTGATGAGATTACCTTCTTTTTCAGCTTACCTCCTCATGGTGATCTCGTAGGTCATGAGGGATCCGATGAGCTCTTCAACCGGCATTTTCTTGACATCTTTTGCTTCTTGAATTGCGGTCACCTTTGGTGCCCATGAGCTTGGTATGACCCAAAGAATCTTCTTGACCATCATTTCTGCAGAAACATCATCTCCAAGAGATTTTCTCCCATTGCAAACGTCAGTAAAACGAGTAAACATTTCAGTAATATTTTCAGATGGATGCATGGTAAAAGACTCAAAATCTTGATGGTATATATCCAATCGAGTATCCTTAACTTTGTTGGTCCCCTCATGGGTAACCTCCAAAATTTTCAAGATTTCATGAGATGAAGTGCATGTGGAAACTCGATTGAATTCATTACGATCAAGGCCGCAATGAAGAGCGTTCATGGCTTTTCCATCAAGCTCGAAATTTTTAATATCGGCTTGAGTCCATTTGGATTCATTGGGAGAAGAGAGAGAGTAACCATGCATGAAAATTCTATAAATAGGATAACCTATACTTCTAAGAAAAGTAGACATGCGGGTTTTCCAATAGGTATAGTCGGTTCCATCAAAAAAAGGAGCACGACCCAATGAATAACCTTCAGGGGCGAAAGAAGATGAAGCCATCACAATGGATCTTTAATTTGAAACCGGTTAATATATTACACAAATACTACCTCTGATACCAATTGTTGGGAAGGAGAGTGATGGCAAGAGTGGGGGTGAATTGCCTTTTAAAAAAGTTTTAACAATTTAAGAAAAAGTTAAAGCGCAGCGGAAATAAAAGTGGCAAGACACAAAATTGATAACGGAGTTCGGCCTAAATCCCAAGCCTACGTCTCCGCTCCCAACTCAACCGTTGAGAGATTTATACGACAGCTTTCTTTTTAATGGTTGTATCAAGAAACCCGCTAGACATCAAGGCAGCCTAGAAACCTATTACAGCTTGCTTTTTATTGGTTGTAGCAAGAAACCCACTAGCCTTCTTACAGGTGAAGGCTAGCCCACCTATGACTCAAGCCTTTTACAGGGAAGGCTTGACTAACCTCTTCACACCTTGAAGGTGGTGTGAAAACCCAAACAAAGAGAGGATGAGAGAAAGAATGGTATGTATGCACAAACTCAAAATAATGCTCAAAATGATAAAACAATAAAAACCGTAAAGAGGAGAAGTCTTGGGCGCCAATGGATTGATTGGTGATGATGAAGAGCGCTCCCAAGCTTCTATGGTGGTTCTCCTTGGATGTGGAAGTGAGTTGGAGTAGGTGGGGATCCTTGAAGGAATGCACTGAAGGTTCGCCAAATGATCGAAAAATGTTCCCGTGGGCTTCTATATTTTTCCGGGGCTTCCTAGTCCTCTATTTATAGGAGAGGAACACCCAAATGGCCTTTGGGGGTCTTCGGAGCCGTTGGAGAGGCCTTCGGAGCCATTGGGAGTCAAAAGTACAAGTCTGGTCAAAGCCCAACGGCTAGTTTGACTGGGCACACCGGCTGACTGGTGGTGTCTCACCAGCTGGTCGGTGGTCCACCGTCTGACCGGTCCTGAGCCACCGGCTGGCCGGTGTGCAAACAGAGAGCAAGCTCTCTACCCAGGTTCCACCGGCGGGCCGGTGGTCATCCACCGGCTGGCTGGTGACAGTGTCGGCTGGCCGGGGAGCTCACACCGGCTGACCGGTGGTTTTGGATAGTAAACATTGCTACTGCCAGAGACCACCGGCTGGCCGGTGGGAATCCACCGGTTGGCCGGTATACTCAGAGAGTCTACATTCAGTCCTTCTTGGCCCAACTCATTGGCAACCTTTTGCCTATCAACAAAAACACTTGAAAACAAGTTAGAATAAAATAAGAGTGATTGTGATCATTGAAATCCAAGAAAGAGGGGTACAACACAATTGTTTAAGATAAATTGGTGAGACGCTTGTTTTGAGGTTTTATAATAGAATAATGATGGTATGTTAATTAATAAGTTTAATTTTTTTGATAGAATTCTTGAAAAGAATTTAATTATTTTTAACATAAATCATTATTAATTATTTCCTCATTGTAATCCATGATTTTAATTTATATCACTATTGAATTAGGTGGTTAGATCAAAACAAATATAAACATTACATAATTAATCAATATGTATGGTATTGATAGAGGATTATTCATTAATAACGTCTTAATTGAAAAATAATTATGATATTATGTATATATTTTAATCTTTCTTAATCAAATTTTAATTTATGTTGATAAATAATAATTATAGCAGATGAAAAATGATATTTTTACTTTATAGAGGTGGTAACTGGCACAACACATAGTCTTCATTTTAATTTAATAAAAAATTAGGTGGAATGGAAGGGGATTACAATTTTCCACTTCATAAACATAATTATATAATTCATGTCACATTTTTTTCATTTTCATCCTTCCGACTAGTGATGAGAGGTGGTGGTGAAAAACCAAATTCATTTTATAGGGGAGGTTGTAGTTCGAACAAATTAATGATGCGTATTATATTTTTTTATTAATGCTTGTGAAGGAATAAATAATAATTTTTCAATTTATATCATAACACATAATTATAAAATTGATACATAAGTCATTATATTACTCTGTTTAGGATAACATTGGAATTTAAATATAATGAATAAAATGTTATAGATCAATTAATACTCATGTATAGACCCTCAATATTACCTCGATTGTGTCCTATCAAATTAAGAGATTTTTAATGATGATTATATCTAAACAATGGAATGAAACAGTTCAAAGGATAATGGTTCTAAACTTGAAAAATGATGGAATTTGGGGATTTATATGTTCATGAAATATTTTACCACTCCACTGAATATAGGTTTCATTTCATTTAAAAATATGTTTTTTAAAAAATTTAACATATTTAATTTCATCATGGTACATTATTTTTACTTAGGTAATTTATTTTTAATTCCCAAAATAAATTGGTCGTAACACCTAATTTGGTTGTACTAATTACAAATATTAAAACCTTATAGCTAATAAAAATAATCTATCTAATTTTTTTTATAACATTGGACCATATGAACTATAAAAACATGTTTTTAGTGGAATTGTTTGATTAATAATAAAATTAATGTGTATGATAAAATTTAAAAAATATTTGATAAAAGAATCATTATTTTTCATTATATGAAAGAAAAAAAGTATAATTCTTCAAAATAGTATTGAATAAACAGTTGAGATTGAAAATTTGTTTTATGGGAAATACTAATTTAATTCAATAATTTTTAGGCAAGGGATACATAAATTCAAATTAGTAATTTGTAAAAGTATAGTATTACTAATTAAAAAATATTTAATTAATTAAAAGGTTTTATAAACTTATAGGTACTTCATATATAATGATAACTTATTAAAATTAACTATTTTGGTAAAAACTACCATTTTCACTATTTTCCTAACATGAACTATCTCAAAACAAATTGATAATAATATTATATTTACATGTTGAATATAAATACTATGTTAATTTTTAAAAATTAAATCTCAAAAATTTTGGAAAAAACATTTAAATAAAAGGATATAAATTTAATGGTTATTGATATTTTAAACTATTTTTATTGAAAATATAAAATATTCTTAATAATATTTCCTATTAATTTCTAATAAATATATTATTACAATATACTATATATAAAAAATATATTTGATCCATAATAATTATAAATTCTAAAAAAGTTATAAGAATAAAAATTTCAAAAAGGTTACATTTTAAATTATAAAGGGAACTTATTAGTTATATATATACAGTAATGGAAATTTTATCAATAATATTCTATTAATAAAAACGATTAATTATATTTAGACCTATATATTTAATTTAGTTTAAAATATTTTCACATTCCTCTTCTATGAATACATATTAACAGTAATATATTGTTCAATGGTTTATTATGGTTCATTTTTTTCTGGATCAAACACTATCAAATATATTTGGTTAGAAATGAGTTTAAAACTCATGGAATTAAATTATCCACCCCTGAATAAATTTTATCCTCGCTTTTAATTTAAAATTACTAATAAAATTTTTCATGTGTATCTAAATAATAGATATGACTCATGATATAATTCTAACTAAGGTTTATACCTGAAAATTTTAGGTATGATTAGGAGTATATATTTTCCAAAAATCATTTTAACTAATTTATTCATCTTTTATTCATAACATATTACACTTTTACATATTTTTTACACAAATTCATCATATTATTGTCAACAATTGACATTACCTTATGTGATTCAGTACCTTTTTTGAGATGAAGGTTGTTAAAACATTTTTCCATAATCATCATTATCACCAATACATTGAGGGGAATCCATTATTCACTTATTTGGTTTGTTAAATATTTAAACCATGTTAACGTTTTAATCATGATTCATGATAACTGGTTTGGAATATGCACTAGATTTACTTAGTTAGTTATTCTCTTGTGATAATACTAATTGAAAAAAACTATGTATTGCCTGTGGAATCCATTATTAACTTGGTTCCTTATTAAATTAGTCATAAGGGAAAATAAAATGAGATAACACGAGTGGTGAGCACCATAAATGAAACATAAAGTATAATTACGTTACAATTTCAACATAAAAATGTATTATTCATCAATATTATTAAATTTCCAATATTTTTAACAATAATAACATATGTTTCATCTCTGGTTTCATTATATCCTTTTCCCTTATATTCTTGAACCTAATTTCTAATCATGTAAGTACTTCACAATAGAATGAAAATAGAAGGTTATTAACCAAATAATATCCCACAGGGGTTTCAATCTAGGTTAGTAGTCATAGGACTAATAAAGATGAATTAAAATGAAGAATTAGTTGATACTAAATCATCTATCTTCATGTTGATTACCCTATGGTGAATCTTCCACAAACACATTAATTCTAATGTATACATGAATGAATGTAATTTCATGGAAAACAATGAAATATGTTTTTTACCAAAATAGTTAGATGTTATCGTATACCTATAATTGTTAATTAGACTTATCCAATGTGTTATTAACAATGTTATATTATCCTAATCCCAAAAATATTAAATATTAATTCAACTAACCCAAATATTTACCTATGCCTTGGTAATTATGATCAACCTTAACATATAGATCCATAATGAAATTAATATATTCTAAATTTTAATCAACCAATAACATCATAATCATGAATGTTATCTGAAAAAATATTTGAAAACAACATTAGGGGACCGTATCTTCACTGTAGGATTTGATGTAAAAAACATATACTTGTCATTTAGGAATTGATACTAAAAGTATATTCAAATTCTTGATAATACCATTATCAAATAAATTAAAAAAATCCATTATATACATTCCAATAAGATTTTAGATTTATAAAAAAAAATTAATTATGGAACCTACTTAAGATAAAAAAACATTACTTTCTCATCAAATGAAAAAAATTACACTATATAAGAATCTAAATTATCATTAATAAATCTACAACACCTCAAATAAAATTTTCCACACATGAAACTCTTTATTAAATATAATGTGAAATAATTTTATTCACAAATAGAGAAATGGAAATAGATGATTTATGATCTCAAATAGATAATAAAATAACATGTATATCATATTCTCTCAAGGAATATACCTATCTTGAATAATAATGAACTAACAAAGTAGTAATTAAATAATGTCATAAATATGCTAATAAGAACTAGAAATAAATCCACTGATAAAATTACTATATAAATAATCACTTAGATAATAATATCTACATTAATTATTATGGATTATGTAACATTATAAATCTTTATCTTTACAATAATGTCTTTAAGAAAAACATTATTCCTTTAATAAAGGCCACAACATTAAAATCATTCATTGTGTCATTGTTGAAACCATGACATCATTCTTGAAATAAGTGTGCATACACAATATATGTAAAAAAATTACATGATACAAAATGATTAATTATAGAGTTACTTAATACCAAACCCCACATATCACTTCTTTATGTATAATAAATTCACCATATGAATGATCCAACTATCAATACAACAGATAATAAATTACTCTTAGGATTAAATAAACATACAAATTCATATAAAAATTATAAAAACAATAATTTCTTACTCTATAAATAAACATAATATATTAGAAGAGAGAAATTGAATGTTTAAACCCCAAATAATAAACTTTACAGAGTATTCAAAGAATATATGAATTTATATAACCATTACGCTTATTGTAATTTTTTTCAAATCAATAATTTGAAAGGATTTCTTTTTAATAATCACAAAATAACTCTATAGTGTAATGGGATATGATTTCTTCAATTATATTCCCAATTTATCAATCTATGGAATTATAGGTTAATTCAAATAAAATAATGTTATGAAAATTAGCATTTTAATAGAGGAATGAAGTTGGATGAAAAAGAATACCTACAATAGAAAATAATTTGGAAAGACAATGGAAGTGATGGATTTATGAGGATTTAATTCCTAAAAGGAAAATAGTTTTAGATACTTGAGAATTTTAATCTATTCCCAATATATTGAACAAAAATATGAAACATATTTTGAAGATGAATCATATCTTAATTGTTTAATAGTGAGATACAAACATTGGTACGATAATAGTAACATAGGGACCAAAAGAACAAGGGAGTGATACCAAGAAATTAAAAATTAATGTAATGAATAAAATTCATTATACATGAGGTCAATAGGGTATTAAATATATCATATAAAATAAAATATATTGTGAGATATGTAACATATCATGTTATATAAAATAAATAAAAATAACAAATTTGGGGTTAGAAACCTTCTAATCAAAAACCCTTGAAGGGTAAAATTTTAAATGAAACAATAAATAAGATTAATAATGAGAAAAAATGATATAAAATATAAAAGGATTTTTATTTACACTATACATTGGTAAAAAAATTATAAAAAAATAATATCTCATTAAAATTATGTCTTATATAAAAAACCCTATTGACATTAGATGAATTTGAATAAGAACCCAGTGAGAAAGATAATTGCACACTAAATATTGAACTCAAATAATAATTATAGGTTCATGAAAAAATATATTAAACGGGGAATTATATATATTATACAATATAAAATAAGGGATATAATAGTATACATTTCTCCATGGGTGAAAATAGAGACATAAAACCCTTACCTTAATTCTTGACTTCCATTGATGGGATTGAACCACCTATATAAGAATTATTATTTTAATAAATTATTTAGGAACCATATTCATATTTATAGTCTTTTTTAAACATAAATAATAGTTATTATACACATTTATATTAATTATTTATTATATATTTTCAATATTCAGTGGGTGTAATATTGATAAATTTGAACTATTTTTATAATAGTAGGGTTCTTAAATAATTTTATATCAACATTAATCATTCCAAAATAATTTAATGTAATTAAATTTACAATTGATAAATATTAAAATGTTTTACTTTCATTTTATGATAATTTTAACTAATATTCTTATTGAAAGAATTATGAGCAATCATAATTCATATATTTTTAAGAAACAAGTGGATGTATCTTAAAGAATGAGTTTAATATTAATGTTATTGATTTAAAACCACAATAAAATAATTATTTAAATATTTATATTCTATATCAATTTTAATTATGTTATAAAATACTTCCATGATATTATTTTATAGAATTTATCAATTAGGTGCTTAAATTTTCCCAAACATTAACATACCATTATTAATGGATAAGATTGGTTTTTAAAGTGGTGTTTTGTCATAATATAAATATTAAAAGAGAATAATTGTATCATTTATATATATTTATGGAATTGCATCCAATTTTATTAGTGTTTAATAAATAAGAAATAATTTAATTGAAAAAGAAGATACCTTTCGTCATGGAGGAAGTAATCCTCACAACGCATGATAATCATTCTCATTTATCAATGAATAAGCGGTAAAATAGATGAAATAAAATTTTACTCCTCGTAATAATAATTTTATTATATATCTCAAAATTATTTATAAATTCCATTATTTTATCTAGTGTAGTGATGTGGTCCTAGGGAACAAAACTCCTCACTTTTTGGAAGAGTTAGACTACAGAAAATCACGATTAACATTTTTCCCGATGTAGAATGAAGTGAATAAATCATTCTTGTTAAATTAATATAATAAAATTTTTTATAACAATAATAATAATGATTTAATTATGATTATATTATTTTTATGGGATATAGTTATGATAAATAAATGTTTTTCAATAAATTATTAATTAGGTTTGGACATTGAACTTTATCTTTGAAGTATCTATGGAAATGAAGGAAATAAGATAAATTATATTAAATTCGGTATTTAAGTCTTGAATGGTATATCTTGGATTATAATTTTTTTCATAGATATTTAGAAGGTTATGTGTAACTTTGGGAGGATGGATGTTATTACCTTTCATAAGTAAAGATATCGGAAAATTAGTGAAATCCAATTATTTTTCAATAATTGAATTATAATATTTAATGGATTTTTTCTAAAAGAGATTTATGGTAGATTATGGGGAGTGATAAGGTCATAGAAGAATCTAACACTAGTTTTAAATGATGTTTTAAAAAATCAACAAATCAATTACAATTATTTTTTATCATATTTTAAAATTTTCATTTTAAGTGTAATAACTAATTTGTTCCTTTTTAATGTATATATAAAGAAAAAAATAAATTGATATTATCAAATAATTTGAAAATAATTAATCCATATATGAAATACATTTTATATGATAAAATATATTAAATAAAAAAATATATCTTCATCATTATAGTTTTTAGCACCTAAAACCTATTTTAGAAAAAAAAAATTATTTTAATGCCAATAATTTATGAGTTGGATAAAAATTATAATGTAAATTATTTTAATAATATTTATTACTTAATCATAATAAAATTAAAATTATTTTTATTTAAATTTTTTACCAATCCCAATTTTAGGATAATAATATTTAATTATATGAATATACCAAAAAAAGGTTTTATTTTATAGAATATATTAATTATGTTCATAAGATATTTAAAATTAGTTTTATAAATTCAAAATAGTATTTTATAATTAAATATTTATTCTCCTTAAATATATATTTGGTAAATTATTAAGTGTAATAAATATCTTTTCCTTTGTTTTATAAATATAGGGTGATAAAATTTAGAGTTTTTTTAAAAACTAAAATTTTCACAATTCACATAATGTCATTTATTTTAGAAAAATTTCAGAGACTTGTATTAATATAATATCAACATGATGAATCTAATTTTTTTCATATTTGGTTAAATTATAATAAAAAAATAATATTATTTAAAATTTAAATAAAATTTTATAAATTTATTAAAAGCGATTTTTGTAGGAAATAACTTTTTTGAATAATATAGACTATTATTATTCTTATTTTATATTATTAACACATAAAATTGGATTTAATAAAATTTTAAATTATGAAATATATTTTTTGAAAATTTTATTTAGTCTTAAAAATAATAAATAAAAATAATTTTTTTCAATAGTGAAATATTAATGTATAAATAACTCACACAAGTTATTTAAATACAATAATTCTGTTTTTATGACGGCTTATGTATTAATAATAACCATCATTTTTATTTCCACATATATTTCATAATTTTGTTACAACTATTATTTCTAACCTACATCATGATACATTTTAATGGTTATATATTTTTCGTCATTTTATTTTGTTTTGGAGTTGTTTTTATCACATTATTTCAATCATATTAAGTTTTAAGGGAATTTAATATCTTATTGTGTTACACTATAACACTTAAAATACCACACCACTCGAACATGATGCAGTATATATAATAATAGAACATGACTTTAAAAGGTCTTAAATAATATTTGGATATTCCTCACTAGACATAGAAACCTTACTACCAAAAGTATCTCTAATGATTCCACAAATAAGGTCTCACTCATAAAGACGATCCATGACATCAATGTCCATCGTTCTCAATTTCTTATGCCCTATATATACACCCCCACTATGATTCATCACATAATTATCCCTCATAATCCCATGATAAATCATTGATAACCACTTGATTTATAGGGAACATCATTATTCAAACCAAAAATATCATTATAACTACAAAGGATCCCAATTGAAGGATTCCAAATGATACGTACCTCAATGGACAGGTCAGAATCACCCAACTTCATATGATATCAGCCAACTCTGGCTATTCACCATCTACTTCTAGATAAACTGATCAAGCTCTAAGGTCTCTTATTTATGACATAGAGAAAACATTTCTACCACCCCATCCTCCAACTAAGATAGAGGCGAATGGAAAATTATACATATATAGCCTCTTTATGCGATATCATCCCACTTTTCTAGTAATTATTATAAGAGTAAAACCATTATATACTAATGTGATTCTCAGGAGAACCACTATAACCCCAGAATCATGTCTGCATCATGTCTTAATAAACCTAAATATCCCAATTGGATATTCTATAAGAAAGGAGATGTTATGAATTGTTCAAAGTCACTTACATATTATTCATATACTATGATACATGCCATGATTCTCCATATGAATCATTTTTTAAACCATAACTATTACCAAGAACATGATGCATGAACTAGCTCTAAGATCCCCGGTAGTTATATTCCTCCCAATACGAACATTATACTAGAATTACAATCTAAAACACAATGTAACACACCCTAAAGTGATGATTATTAGAAAAGCCTATACCCCAATACTCTACATATTGTGGAATTAATGAATGCCAAATTTTTCCAACATTACACCTCAATGATGGATTTCACTTTAATATACAGATCCATTTCACAATAGGATGACACATTATAATACACATTATAACTCTATAAACAATGCACCAGAAATTTTTTGACTCATTATTCCCATTATCACATAATCAATAACAATTAATGTCTTTTTGACAAGGTGATCCACCATCCCACTTCTAGATATTCATACCCGGTAACACCCCCAAAACATTATCCAAAAATAATAATTTTTCAATTACTAATGTTTCTTCCAAAAATTCTTCAATTAACACATTTACTCATGTAAAATCCATTTCCTACTCCTAGATCAACTACTTGTATCCCAAGATAATTAAAAATAAATAAATTCCTAAGAGATGTGCTTTGTTCATTGATACGTCACTATCAATGTTTATTGAAGACATCATTAAATGTGCATAACATGCTAAATCCATTTTTATTATACTACAATAAAAATGTATTCCATATTAAATTTATATAATGATTATCCTTCCAAGTGTTCATAAATCATCCAAACACGAGAATTATTGATCTCTTCTTGTGTTATATGAGTATGTCATCTCGTCAATTTGAAGTATATTTCTAAATAACATTCTAACTTTATCAATAGAACAACATGATATATCTTGTTTAGATACATATCACTCATTATTCAAGGCCTTTCATTCCCTCATGTTTCATTCATGTTCTATCCCACTAAATTTCCTATCTCAAACCAACCGAAATTCACATTCATATTGACACTAAGACATAGTTAATGAATTCTCAAGAACCTAGAGCCATTATAATCAATGATTGGACCCCAATACATTTTAAAATATCTATGGGCCACAATATTGTATCTCACTCCTAACAAAAGGTCACAAATAATACTCTTTATGACTTGATAATCTCTATATCACAAATTATTATGACCCCATGGTCTGTTAAACATCACTTACAGAGTCCTCCTTTCACGCATCAGTCAGAATCTAGTATATCCACTCCCAATAAAATATTCTCCTGGTCTTTCCCAGGGTAAGTCTTCCTCTAACCCAAAAATATTACATCCTCTTTAGTCTATACAAGCTCCCTTATTTTTCTCTAATAGGAAATCCTATAACTTTCATCAATCGTTCCATTTATTATATTCAACCCATCCCATTGGAATTTCCTAAAATCACTTCACATATAGCACACATTTACCGCATACATTCTTAAAGTGAAATTACCTCTAGGGAAAGAACTCATAGGTCCCAAAACATACTATCCATGAACCAGGGGTAACACCCCAAAATTAATAATTTTATATTTTTCTATAGAAGATAATGTGATCAGTGTGATGATTCACATGAAACACCTTATAAAAAACAATTGATCAATATGTAAAAGTTCATATGTAGCTATAGAATTGATGTGAAAAAATAGATGTATCCAAATTATGAATTATGTGTAAATATAGAAATAATTATTCTTATCAATGATCAGGTAATAACAAATTAAATATTTTACATAAAAATAACTAACATCAATGATTTAGGCATCAAAATGTAACAATTTTAAATTTATCATCTAAGTTATTTATATAAGAAAATTATTAAGGATTAAATATACAGTTCATATTAACAATATATTAATAAAAATTTTATCACTAATTTAATGAAACTATGAATATAAATAGTTAAATTTTCAAAAATATTTTTTTACTTTGAAGAAAATTTTCATTTAATTTTTAAGATTTTAAATAAAGTTAAATTATCATGTTTTAGAATTTTAATTTGAAATAATAAACTCAATTTTAATATTATTCATGTAAATATTAACTTATAATTATTTTTTAGATATTTTTCTAAAATATTTTTAAAAAATTCCAATAGAAAAAATATATTTTTTACCAATAGTGTTACTTTTATGTACTTATCATTATATAAGTTAAACCTATAATTTTATAAAATGTTAATATTGATCAAAGATGTGTATAATGAGTAATGATGTAAAATTGAAGATACTATTGTCAACTTATAAAGCCTATTATTATCATTTAAGGGTCGTATGTAATATTTTTCAGTAAAATAAATTAGATTAGTCCATTTATAATAATTAAATAATAATTTCTCTATATTTTGTTATTGATTTATTTTAATAAAAAATAAAATTGTATTTTTATTATAAATCAATTTATATCCTAAAATATTAACACAATTATAATTTTACCAATAATAAAAAAATTATTATTAAAATTATAATTTTTCTAAAAGAGGGATTTTACACATTACATATGGTAATGCCAAAATTGATATTTTTATTACAGAAATTTGGAATAGTGAAATAAATATCATATTTGGAATCAAAATATCGAAATTATGTATTATAATTCATTATATATTAGGAATATAAATTATTTACCAATGTAAAAACTAGTTACATATGAAAATTGAAAATTATAAATGTACAAAATAATGGGGTAAATAGATTGATGCATGTTAAAAGTTTATTAAAATTTATTACATGGGGGATTACTGACACTAAATCATAACCAATATGTTATTTTACATTTCCTGAGCCTGGTATATCTATATATTATGTTGTAATATTTTAAGAAATACCATTATTAACACTTATAAAAGATGCATCTCTCCACCCTTACAATACCACTCCAATATTTTTTTCATTTGAAACACTTCCCTTATACCATATTTTAGACACATTTTTAATGCTCATATGATTTTATTTACAAAAAATTATCATATTCCCTATGATTACTTGTATACCTATAAGGGAAGGCATAAGACCACAAGATGTGTACTAATATTTCCTAATTTCATTTCTTTTATATATTAATTTTACAAATAAATTTTTATAATAAATAGATAATTAAATATGTATTTGTTATATATAGTTTTTTACACATCTATTTGAATAAATATTAACATCCTTTACAATTTTCCCTTGGGGAAGCAAAAACACTTCTTTGTGTGTTTTTGGACTACTGTATCCACTAAGAAAAAAAAATTTTCCTAACCACTGTAAACAGTTAGTCCTAATGTAAAATTTATTAATTAATAATTTTATTTATACGATATTTTAGATTCTTAAAGAATAAAATAAATTATATAATTTTTTTCTTCTCTGGAGAACAAATTCATCACCCTTGGTTACCTATAGAATACCACACACAAGGAATGATTGAAATCTATTTTTTATTTCCCAAAATCATACAAGGATGCTCATGGGAATGGACTTAATGTGTAAATATAGTATTAAGAGAATTATTATGGTACTACAAATAAAAATTGGAGAAATTTTTTTTTTGAAAATTTAACTACCCAAAATAGAGTTTTAGGTCAATAAAATGATTCCATTATAGTATGAAATAACTCTATATAGGATATCACATTATTATGATTCATTATAATATGATATTAAATAGTAATGTAACTTTATGTATTGATTTTTTCTTTTGGTATAGTTATATTACCACTAAATAACTTCACAATCATCAATTAATTATTTTATGTTTTTGTTGGTGTCAAGTTAACCACATACATGAACAATGCTAAAACTTTATATCATGAATGAATATAAAGATTTAATTTATTTTAATATATGAATGTTGGGTCCTAAAAACATTGAAATGTAAATCAATGTTCTCATGTGGATTTGGAAAAGGAAGGATATAAAATTGAGGGGATAATTGAAGGAAAATTTCTTGAAGGAGTAAAATTTGAAATGTAAAAATGCCAGGAAACGGAATATAATCTCCCATGGACTATATCTCTACATAGAGAACTTATTCACAAGGAATCTATGAAGTAAATAGTTCATGGAAAGTGGATGGTGGGGAATTTCCCTCATAAATGAAATCATTTGTAGAAAGAAGGTGGAGAAGTCAGCCCCACATCAGACTTCCCCCACAAACTCAAACCATTTGTGGGTGATGGGAAGTTGATAGATCCCTACGAATGAAACAAAGTCATTCGTAGGATAAAGGAATTTACTCTCGCCTCTACATATGACTACATTATAACCTCACTAACCAAGTAATCCGCATGTCGGGGTTCTTCTATGGGATTCAGTAATAGATGCTATAGAGACCAATCCACCTATCTATAAAGGACCCAAAGGGGATGAATTTGGGGGAGATCAATCAATGAATGCATGGGGGAAGAGATAAATTTCATAGACAAACTATTATTATGATTATTTATAGCTAAAACCCATAGAATAGCATTAAAAGGATAAAGAAACAAAACTAATTGGTAAACCATGAAACCAACCCCCTTTGCAAATATATTTCCCGCAAGGTGAAAAATCAATTACCCTTTTGCAACTGGGAATCCCACATAGAAAAGAGAGAGGTGGGTAGAACCCTAAACCACAAAGAAAATTTCTACATGGATGGAACTCAACACCACATACAAAATATTTATGTGGACGATAGTAAAGTTTTACACAGATTGAAGCTCGGTCTTCATACCACTATGGTATGTGGACGAATCCCTCTCCCGCATGGGAATACTCCATGAGGAGAAAAATTCATCTCACGTTTGAAAATTCTATGCGGAATGGGGTATCATAAGGTGTTCCATCCTCTAGCTCCAATAATTTCCTTATGTTTCCATCATATCATCGGTAGTCCCTCCGTAATCCATTCTAACAGAATTAGGCCATATCCTATCCAAAAACAATTAGACAGATATGATGGTACAATAGGGGGATTAATGTTTCCTTTTGATTTGACATACCCATGTTATGAAAATCCATGTGGGTAATCATAATAATAAATAGGACCCCCAGAAGGTCCCTAAGTTTTCATTACCATTGTAACCTAAGGTATAACCTTTAGATGATAACATGAAACTCCCATTTCTAATGATTGGGGGGATTCTCCTTCATTTCCATTTGATGAGGGTATAATATAAAAATATGAGATCACACTTGGGTTAAATTGACAAGGAATGATTATCCTCCCCTTTCCCAGAGCCAGTTTTAATGTAATCCTCCTCCAGTAATCCCCTTTCCTTTATTGTGGGAGGCAGCACTCTTCCTCCTCTTCACCTCAACATGGGATGTATCTAGATATATCTCCAAATATGACTATCCTAGATATGAATACAAATGAGGAAATGGAAACATTCAAATCCCCTCTCTCTTCCCCCTTTGGTCTCCTGCACCAACAATCAGTAGATGAAGAGGGTTGTGCAACCATCAAATCTACAAATTCCTCTTGTTTCTCAAACAATGAATGATTCACATGGGATTAGAGATTAGTAGTGATCATGAAATTGGCATGATCCCAAAAATTTAATGGTCCTTATTTGTTCATATAATTCCAACATCAAACCTAAAATGGTACTCCCACAAGGAATACGTCCTGAAACCACACTTTAATCTTCCTAGTTTAATATTAACAATAAAGCAGCCTCAAATGGTCCTTATCCATAAACTTGATCCCCAATCATAATCCATAATTCATTAGGGCCTCTTTCATGGTATAATATCACACTCCAAATTAAATTTACCTTCCTCCCAGATGTAAGCCCCAATCATCCCCCCTCTCCCTTAATGGGCATCTCCCATGTGTAAGTCCCGAAAGGCATCCCAAATGGTCCCTCCCCTAATGTGTAAGTCCCAATACTTCTATAATTATGTGTAAATTGATTCCCAACTAACTCGGATATGTAGGAATCCTCTCTAAGGATAAATCATGATACATTACATATCCCATCCATTTCATCATTTTCATGAAGGTTCACTCTCATTCTCACTAGATAACGTTAAACCGCACAGGCCCCTGAACTACATGGGGTTTGATTCTTAGTTAACTGAGATACATAGAAAGCCTACATGAGGTCCAAACCCTACTCCAAAATCAACCCAAATGTTCTCCAGGCCATATCCCAAGTAGGGTCATGTCCGCCCAGAAGACCATATCTAATCTAGGTCCTTCAGGCTGACTCGGTGTAAGTATCACATCAAATCTTGACTAGTAAACTTCCACCAAGTTATCCTTGTAAATTATGGTAAAATTCAGATTCAGGTCCTTATCACATAACCTTAAATTTGATGTTCCCAGTTATGTGGCACCGAAATACATGGGTTTTGATTCAACTCACAATGATACATAGGAATCCAATCTTATGGGTTTGATCCCAAAATCAGAATAATTCTCATCTCATGGATGGCGATAAACTCTAATGATCCAAATTATGTGTCTTAAACCAGTGTTGTCTCAATAAATGAAAATGTAATTCTTGATCTTTCCACGTAAGGGTAAAATTCTGATGCGTAGAGTTGATTTCGAACCCATGTATATTTATGATTGATCTTGTGACCTAGGAGAAATCCACAGACACATTCTTAGGAATGAACTAAGGATTCATGAACATGTGAACATTTATTAAATCAATAAGAGATTCCTGAAATAGATCATAGTTCCCCCAGAAGGGTGTGATGAGCCCAAGTTCCCATCCTCTTGACTAATGTGAGTTCTTAAGTGTCGTCGTCCAAATCATCTAATGAATGCATGAATTTGGAAAGAAGCTCCATGAATCATGGATGTGAGAGTCGTCAGGTATTTATGGCTCTATGAATAAACACATTTGGGATCATATAAGTATATTATATGCAAACTGGATCGATTTCACAAAAAAAAATAACCCCCTATAATCAAACATCAGGCACGATGCCCTTTGGTTCGAAAAAAACGGTGAACCCGACATAAATTTGTAACCAAGTTGGCATAGTTTCCCACCTCAAACCCCTGTCTCATTAAAAAGGGAGGAGGGACAAGTAATATCATTATTTATACATGTTTTCATGATATCATACTTTAATGGGGGGTTTTTTCTACACTTTTATAAAATATTACAGGAATTCCTCAGAGATTATTTCAATCCAATGGAATCCAAGAAGATGTCGTAAACATGCATCTCAACTATCACACCATCCAAAACATCCCCAAATAAGAGGGTTATGTTTCCCACTCAGTGTCTCCAACACTGGCTCTAAAATGCACTGATCTAGTATTAACATCATAATGGTACACTCCTGACACTAGCGGTAGTAATACATGCACTCCAGTCGATAAAATCCCACCAGTCGCCCACCCAATAGTGAAAGGTGGTCCATAACCGAGCTTCTCCACTAGACATTTGTAATCATTTTGAGATCCATTCTATGGAATGCGATAATTATTACCTCACTTATCTTAGGGAAGAAGAGTATTTCATCACCAAGGAATTTTTCCCTACTGCACAGGTTTCTCATGAAAGGGCCCCTCCCGGAAGATGTTGATGCTAACACAACATGGCTCAGTATCCTCAATCTGAAGAGGATATCATGTTGAGGGATCCTACTAAAGTCCCACATACATGGGCCCATTGGGGTCCTTCCTGAGGTTGATGAACATAAAATCATGAATAGGTCATCTCCTTGGTTCCTGAGGATGATATCCACTATGAAAATATAAGGGAATACTAAGGGTAGACGTGTATCCATGTTCCTCTCCTAAATCCCACCAAGAATGTTTGATAACCTATTATGAGAAAGTGAAATTTTTTCCCAATGCTTCCTGAGGTGACCATGTAAGCAAGGTATAAAATTATAAGCGGATGAAAATTCATGTCAATGTACATGAATCCCATCATCCAAATAGGATGGAAACTATAGGATGATACATATCTATACTAATGAATGTGAAACCCACCAGTCAAATATGGTAGCAATCAAATATGGGAAGAGTTATATACCTACTCCCTCTTCTGAATCCCTCCATGAAAATATGGTGGCATATTATGAGAAAGTAAAAATTCCCTCCAATTCTCACTGAGGTCGTCGTTCAAGAAGGGCACCAAATTATTGTCAAATACAAATCCCTTCCAATGATCATAAAGCATGTCATCCAAATAGGATGGAAAACTATTGGAATATGTATATATCTACCAATGAATATGATGCCCACCTGTAAAATATAGTGGTAATAAAATATAGGAAGAGTCAAATTCATAAACTCTCATATCAATCCCATCAATGAAATATGATGGAGGTCAAATATAACCAGATGAAAATTCATATGGATGCATAACAAGCCCATCAGACAAATATATATGAAAATAAGTAGATTCAAATTCATGATTGAAAATATGATGAACACTAGTCAAATATATATGAAACAAGAGAAAATATCTATTGTATACAATCTATAAATACGGGGAAGAATCATTCATCTACCTGGACACATGATAAGTTCCAGTACCCACTAGAAGAATATAAAGGATTAGAGAAGGCATTTATTCTTGATTTGGCATCGGAATGGGAATATATCCCCATTCCAACCAAATACGTATCTCAATACATCTTGGAAATTATGGAATATTAGATATCAATTCTTGATCATATCCTCTAGAACATTGAAGACATAATCATTCCCATGGTAATAGCAAGGAGTCAGACCCACAACCCCATCTCCCTAAGTGGGGTGACTCATGCACAACATCAGATGGTCACACCGAAGCAAAACTGCATCCCTTTTCTAGTCCAAGTGGTTCATTAGCCATATTATATATTATATGGACAACTAGATTGGAAAAAATACATTTTCCAACTAGGGGACACTGGTTCACCCTAATAGCTTCTCTAGGGTAGGCATATATCCCTGTGAGAACTCAAGATGCTCGTCGGTGTTTCCCATAAGCATCATTGGAACCAATCAAATAGGAACCATATATAAAGGTTATTAGAAACATCGTGTGCCCGTAGTTTCCAACAAGAGAGAGACCAAATATGAAATTCAACAAATTCAACTGGAAAATGATGGTCACAATCATGATCTTTCCCTATTGGAAGCTAGTGTTCTTA
The DNA here is from genome assembly GCA_963277665.1 of Viscum album. Lineage (NCBI taxonomy): Eukaryota > Viridiplantae > Streptophyta > Magnoliopsida > Santalales > Viscaceae > Viscum > Viscum album. Next base: position 428,943,260 of record OY728134.1, read on the forward strand.
ATTCTATAAAACGACCATCAATAGAGGATTAGGATCCTATCAATCTATCACCAAATTATAGAAGTGTTAGTATAATATAAAAAGGTCCTACCTACAATATTATTACCACCATCGAATAAGGTCCTCCATAGATCACCCATAGAGGATTACTTCATGGGAAAGAAATGATTGATTAAAAGATCATATCTTCTTATTAGTGTCATGATATCCCTCTTCCTGAACATAAGATCAAATAGTAGGGAGGTCCTCCCTTACTATCATTTACCTTAATATTCATCAACATTATATACACTATAAAGATTCTCCCAGTATTTGTGAATTAATCCATGGTGTTAGTCCTTGTCATGATGGAAATCTCTGCGAAGGCACTCCCCATATTGAAAAAAGCATCCAAGATTTCCTCCCCTTGTTTTAGTCCATCCTGAAAGTCCTTACTAGGATGTACACTATAGATTTTATCCCTATAGATGGACACTAAGACACAATGGTCTCCCTTTCCATAATATCACCGATAGTGTATTCCCTCCATGTAGTCAAAATTCACACCAGTAAAAAGGCCCTCCCCTCACCGAGTGAAATATGAGAAAACCCTCATATTTTAAGGTTCTTGTAAAGACGTATTCAGACATATTAGATTCTATATCCATGAGAAACAAAATCCTTCCTCATCCAAAATATGTTCCAGGGCCATGCTTATCTTCTAATACAACCCCAAACAGTTCACATAATAATGAGACTCTAATTAGCTCTACTACTTGGGATGAAATCATCAAGAAACATTCAAATTGGACAGAAAAAGAAGAATAGTATCTGAACAAAAAAATTATATTTATCATGAGAAGAATATTAGCCATAGAAAATATATGATTTATTTTCTATCCCACATCAAATTCTCAATTCAACATACCAAGAGAGTTTTTAGAATAATGCATTTATAACATTCATCTCAATATTTGGACCACTCTCTTCCATCTGAAAGAAAAATGTTTACCCTATGATGGGTATGTAGACCATGTAAATATATTGGGGGAGATTCTCCATAAAATTGACCTATAATACCTTCCAGCTACAAGGAATCTACAATTAGAGAGGTGGAACACATATCTCAAATTGAACTACCTCCATGTGTCACACAAGTTATGTTTCCTTATTGGTGATGCCCTATCTGGAGATCATATCTGAGAATGGGGAGATCATATAGCTTTTCAGCTCACCCAATGTATTATCTAGACAAAACCATTATAAATTACATCCTATAATTTCATTATCCTAAGATTTTGATCAAGTAAAATTACTATTTAGGAATGGAATCATGCTCAACAAGAACTATCCTTGAGTAACTCTCAAAATCATCAGGACCAAGGAGAGTGAGACATTAAAATACTCTTGTACTAGGCTACTGATAAAATTCAGAAGGTCTCTGACCTAAGGGAATTAAATCCAAAATCAATGATCATGTCCATCAAAGAAAATAATTCACATGCAGACCCATCACCATATCCAACTCACACTCGAATAGAAATGCTTGAGATCAAGAAATTGGAAATAACAGCAGCAACTGTCACAGTACAAGATAAGCCCAATACCCTAATGTTGGGTGAATTTTTTATAAAAAAATTACCCCCATAAGACCAACAAATCATGATTGAGGCATAGAAAAAAAAGAACTGGAGAAACCCCATTCCATTGGGCAAGGGGAATTTGTACCTCACCACCTTCCCAGCAAACATCGGTCTTTTCCCTCTTGGGAAGGGTGAAATTAGAGAGGTCATTCGTTCATTCCCATCTCATGAATCATGTCCCCTAGTTATAAGGTGTATAGAAAAGAAATATGAATGTTCCCTTCAAGTTACCCTTCACTAGGAAACCCAAAGAAGACCCCACGATGGATGGAGAAGATCCATCAAAGTACTCCAGAATATCTCCTACCATTCGGCACCTGGTACTCCATTCACAATGTGCAATGCCTCGATGAATGTCATGGAAATAAATCCCATATATCTAATTAGAAATTATATTAATTCTGAGGATATAATAGAATATGGTCCCCTTCGAGAGGCAGTTCACATCGAGCTAGAAGGTTTGTGTACTCAAAACCCATGATTTCCCCAAAATTTGGGAACTCCATCAGCCAATCCATCATTACCTCCTTTGTAAATCGCTCAAAATAAGAATAATAAAAATAGAGTCATACATGACCCATCTCCTCCTCCCTATAAAAATAGGCCAATCATGTTCAAGGAGATATTTTCTCGGAAAGAGGAATAAATGAAAGAGTTGAGGTGAATCAACATTGATCTGCACCGAGGAAGCCATCCTATCATATATTCTCCCTATGTAGACCGATGCACCCAATTTGTGTATACATTTCCAAATATATAATTGAAGATAAAAGCATTTTTTCAGCATATATATGTGGTTTCATGAACATATTCTTTGATTTTGGTGAATCTGTTTACTTGTAGGAGCTTTCTGGCTTAATACACAGATCATGGGAAGTTTGTGACATTTTTGAAACTACATGGAGTGTACTTTCTATACATGCCGTGTACATCCAGACAAGGAAACAAACCAAAGAATGGAGTACACACCCATGTCTACCAGGAAGAGATGCACATTGTGTGGGTCAGCGCTACACGCCGTGTACCACCTTCTAGAAGCGGTGGTTGCAGAGAAAAGTCCACACGCCCATGTGGTCATTGATGAAGACATGACATGTCTGAACTTTTACACGTCGTGTCAGCTATTCTAGAAGGGGATGGTGGCGCTACACGCTGTGTATGGCGGCGCTACATGCCGTTTTCACTCAACTTGCAGGCGGTGCCGTGTGAAAAAGTCAAGAACGGTGTCCTCGGCCACCTGCCAGCGGAGAAAATGGCGCCAAAACGTGTTGACGAAAAGTACACGGCGTGTACTTTCTATACACGCCGTGTACTTTATTTTTCTATAAAAAGAGGCCTTGGCCTATGAATTTGGGAGTTCAGAATCATTGGAAGAGGGAGAAGCTCTGCTACCACCATTCCCGAAGCCACTGAGGTGCTGTCATTCTGCTATTCCACCATTCCACCCTCCAATACTCTACCTCAACGCCTACACGATGCATCCGTCAGGTATCACGTGTGTCATTTCTCTCCTAAATTCTATGTGTAACTAAAACCCTCGTGTTGGGCTATGGATGATGGGATTATAATTTGTATATTGTTTTATATAGTTTTGTTTGAATCGTTGTAATTCATCTTACTTTTATTAAGCCACTGTCTAATATAATTGAGAATTCATAGTCGGGCCAATGGAAGGATTCTCAGCGATACAAAAGAAAATTAACGGTGCAAACATCCATGACTATTGGAAGGTTTTCACCGATTCAAGTAATGGACTGGACGTAATAAATAATTAAGGACATTGACTACTGGACCAAGGAGTCGACTTCTTTAATTCCAAACAAGAGGAACCAGACCAAGGAAATCTTGTAACAAAATGGAATCCTGAATGATTGAATTATTATGAACAGCACAACCATTTAAACAATCTGCATAAGAACTTCTTACTCACCACATCCCCAACATGTCTTTTCTTTCCATTTCTAATAACTTTTTAAATTTACCCGTTTTTTTCCTTCAAACTGTATCCATTTTTTAAAGTAAATCAGTTTAGTTTAAATCCAAACCCAAAAATCAACCCAATTGTTTCTAAACTTTGCATACTTCACCTAATTAAGTATTAACTCAATTAAATTCATGCACGCCATGGTTCCCTGTGGATCGACCTCGAACTTATGCTATACTAAAGTTCTAAGAACGGGTAATTAATTTGGGACGCATAAAACATCAACCAACGACAAGCGTAGACCAAATTTTGGCACTGTTGTCGGGGATCCACGTTTAGTGCTAAAATTTAAATTATGTTAATAATTTATTTAAGTGAACATAAAAATAAAATAAAAAAATTATCAAAAATCTCTTTTCTAAATCTCAATTCAAATTTTCTTTATTTTTTTTCCTTTTACGCCTGGTGTTTGTTTTGTGTTGTGTAGCACTTCAAGTGTATGTTTCGATGCTTTACATGATCCAGAAGTGCTGAGTCTTCGGAATTAGTTCCGCTTGACCCGGAAATCGAATGGACCTTGCCTCATCGTCGGCGTACACAGACAGAAACTCACAACCATCTAAAAAGACCTATGGTGAACAAGGATGAGGGAGCACCAGCCGTAGATGCTGCAACTGAGCATCAATACCAAGATCAGCAGCCTCCCGCTGCAGGTCTACCGGGGCAACCTCCTGGAGCCTTCATGGAATTCCTCCCAAGGGATTACCAACGGCCGCTGCAGTAAATTTTCCCACGGCCATACTTTGCCCCTCAGGAGCAGTTTATGCAATCTCCACCCTATCAACAACAACCTCCAAGAAGTACCCTTATAGAGTACGGACTTCCATCGATTCACGGAGATGATACGGCCATCGGCCATCCTCTGGTCCAGGCCCAGCACTTCAAAATCAAGCCTGCTATCATGCAGCTGTTCCAGAACACAGTCCAATTCGGAGGCCTGGCCAGCGAGGATCCGAACGCCCATCTCTACAACTTTCTGGAGATCTACGACACCTTTCGGTACCATGGCGTGTCCGAGGAAGCCATCCGTCTTCGCCTATTTCCCTTTTCTCTACGGGATAAGGCGAAGGACTGGATCAAGGGGATTCCACAACGATATATCCTCAAGTGGAAGGAGCTAGCCCAGGCATTCCTTTCCAATTACTTCCCGCCATCCAAGACGGTGACACTCCGGAATGAGATTCATAACTTCCTGCAGCACGACTCTGAGTCATTGTACGAGTCCTGGGAACGCTTCAAGGAGATGTTAAGAAAATTCCCCCATCACGGACTCCCACTCTGGATGCAAGTCCAGAAGTTCTATGGAGGACTTACCATGAATACCAAGTCCGTGGTGGACGCTGCTGCTGGAGGTATGGTGATGCGGAAGTCCCCCGAAGAACTATTCGAACTACTGGAAGATATGTCAGCCAACAGCTTCTAGTGGCACTCCGAGCGGGGGACTCAAAAGCGAGGTATGCACAATATTGATGCTACCACAATGTTGGCTGCTCAGTTGGACGATGTGTCCAAGAAAATTGACGCATTGAACCTAAAAGGAACATCTCAAGTTCATGCGGCGCACCACCCAGCATGCGGCGATTATGGTGATAACCACATCATGGGAGAATTCCTGGGTTCAACTGGAGGCACCTCGACGAGTGAGGTGAGTTATGTTTCCCACAATCGAGGGACCGACCAGTACTAGCAGTACCAGAACCCGGCATGGAGATATCAATAGAACACAGGCTGGGGCCAACAACAGCAGAATCCGCTGCCCCAGCGACCACCCAACTACAACCAACCTCCATACCAGAACCAATTACAAAGGCCACAACAACCCCAGCAGGGTCCTTATCAGCAACAAGGGTATCAAAACCCTCGTCCACAGCATCCACGACAGTCACCTCCACCACCGGCTCAACAACCACCTCAGCAGGAGAACACCTCAATGTTAGAGGATTTGATGACTAAATTTATATCTACTGCTGAGACTCGGTTCCAGAATCAGGAAGATTTGATTCAAGGCTTGGTGAATTAGATTGGCCAGCTGGCAAATCAACTCTCAGGGAGGCATCCCGGTACACTACCAGGGAACACCAAAAAGAACCCAAGGGAGGAGGCCAATGCTATTATGCTCCGGAGTGGAAAAGAGCTCCTCCAGAACCAATCAGCACAGCAAGGTGCATCCACACCCACTGTTGAAGAAAAAGGTACCAATACCTACCCCTCCTCATCCAATATCCCATAGAAGGAGGATTTACAAAATAAAGAAAAGGACGTAATCCAACCATTCAAGCCTACCTTACCCTTTCAGGAAAGATTGAAGCAGAGGAAGTTGGACCACCAATTAAGTAAATTTATAGATGTTTTCAAGAAGATACATATCGACATACCATTTGCGGAAGCCCTGACACAAATGCCAACATACACCAAATTCATGAAGGAAATCCTCTCGAATAAAAGGAAAATGGAGGAGTTGGGCGGAATTTCACTAACGAAGGAGTGCTCCGCGGTGGTTCAACATTCCATTCCTACGAAACTCCAAGATCCAGGTAATTTTACCATTCCTTGTACTATTGGATCCTACGAGTTTGGGAAGGCCCTCTGTGACTTAGGGGCCAGCGTGAACCTTATGCCCCTCGGAGTTTTCAAGAAGCTGGGACTCCACGAGATCAAGCCTACACGCGTCTCCCTTCAACTGGTTGATCGATCCATCAAGCACCCGAAGGGACTACTTGAGGACATACTGGTCAAGGTGGTTAGACTGATTCTCCCTGCTGATTTCATAATCCTCAACATGGGGGATGACCAGGAAGCGCCTCTTATACTTGGAAGGCCTTTCTTGGCAACTGGGAAGGTCCTGATCGATGTACGCCAAGGGGAGCTGATTTTTCGGGTAGGTGATGAAAGAGTTTCCTATAACATCCTCAAAGTCGTCAAATGTTCTTCCTTGTCAGAGCATGAGGACTATTATGTTGTTTCCACCATGTATAATCATTTTAGCGACAAAGGAGATGAACTGGTATGTTATTTTATTTTGAATAATTTAACTGATCCAGATATTCTATTAGAGGAAGCGCCGGAAGACTTGAAATTCATAGAAGGCCAGGGTAGCCACTATTGGCAGTGTTTAGTTGTTCCTGATAGTTTGGAATGGGACGAGGTGCAGCCACTTGTGCCTTCAATTTTAAAGGTGTAAGAACTCGAACTTAAGCCTCTTCCATCTTCTCTCAAATATGGGTATCTAGGACCCAATCAAACTTTTCCTGTTATACTTAATGCAGAACTATCACAAGAGCAGGAAGATGCACTTTTACAGGTTCTCAAACAGTGGAAGCATGCTATTGGGTGGACAGTCGCTGATCTGAAGGGCATCAGCCCTACCATTTGCACTCACAAGGTGCTACTTGAAGAGGATGCCAAGAAATCTCGGCAACCACAACGACGCTTGAATCCTCCCATGAAGGAAGTTGTAAAGAAGGAGGTGATAAAATTATTGGATGCAGACATCATCTATCCCATCTCGGATAGTCCGTGGGTGAGTCCTCTCCATGTGGTACCCAAAAAGGGGGGTATCACTGTGATTTCAAATGACAAGAACGAACTCATCCCTACACGCACTATCATGGGCTAGCGAGTCTGTGTGGATTACCAGAATTTGAATGATGCAACAAGAAAAGATCACTTCCCCTTGCCATTCATGGATCAAATGCTAGAGAAGCTAGTAGGGTACAACTTCTATTGCTTCCTCGATGGTTTTTCCGGTTACAACCAAATCTCCATTGCTCCGTAGGATCAGGAAAAGAGCACCTTCACTTGCCCCTACGACACATTTTATTATAGAAGGATGTCTTTCGGCATGTGCAATGCCCCAGCCACCTTCCAGCGTTGTATTCTGGCCATCTTCCATGACATGGTGGAATGAATCCTGGAGGTATTCATGGATGATTTTTTCGTTTATGGAAAATCATTTACCATTTGTTTACGACACCTAGAGCTTGTTTTGGAAAGATGTGAGCACACTAACCAAGATTTGAACTGGGAAAAGTGTCATTTTATGGTACAAAGTGGCATAGTCCTTGGCCACAGAATTTTAGCAAAAGGGATAGAGGTTGACCCGATGAAGATTGAAGTCATTTCATGACTACCAATACCGACTTCCATTCGTGCCATCCGCAGCTTCCTGGGGCATGCAGGATTTTATAGGCAGTTTGTCAGAGACTTCTCCGAAATATCCCAACACCTCACCAATATTCTAACCAAGGATGCCATATTTGAGTTTGATTACCATTGTGTTAGATCTTTTGAGAATCTGAAGCAGCGCCTTGTGAAAGATCCAGTTGTGATTTCTCCCAACTGGGAGGAAAAATTTGAGGTGATGTGCGATGCGAGCGACTACGTAGTGGGAGCAGTCTTGGGCCAGCGCCTTGACCGGATTTTTAGACCTATATATTATGCCAGCAGGACGCTCAACGAGGCACAGATTAACTACACCACCACATAAAAGGATATGCTCGCAGTGGTTTTCGCATTTGGCAAGTTTCGTTCTTACTTACTGTTGTCTAAAGTTATTGTTTATACTGACCATGCAGCACTAAAGTACCTACTCAACAAGAAAGATGTGAAGCCCCGATTGATCCGCTAGGTACTCCTCCTACAAGAATTTGATCTTGAGATCTGAGACAAGAAAGGGAGTGAGAACTTCATTGCTGACCATCTCTCCCGCCTCGAGCTGCCACACTTAGAGAAGAAAGATGATTGGGAGATCAGGGAGGATTTTCCTAATGAGCACCTCTTTTCGATTAGTGAAACACCTCGACCATGGTATGCTGATATCGCTAATTTTTTGGTTATAGGTGTCGTTCATCCCGACCTCTCCTTCCAGAAAAGGAAAAGATTTTTCTCTGATGTGAAAAGGTACTTCTGGGAGGATCCTCTTCTATTCTGATCCTATGCAGAAGGAGTGATCCGTCGTTGCATCCCGGAGAATGAAGTTCACGGTGTCCTGGTGTTCTATCACGCCTCACCAGTAGGAGGACATCATGGCCCGAACCGTACCATAGCTAAGATCCTGCAGTCTGGATTTTTCTGGCCCACCATGCATAGAGATGCTCGAGCCTTTGTTTCCGGTTGCGATCGGTGCCAGAGGACGGGTAATGTGGGACGTAGAGCTGAGATGCCTCAGCACCCCATCCTGGAGGAAGAGATCTTCAACGTCTGGGGAATAGACTTCATGGGTTCTTTTCCCCCATCTTTTGGGAACACTTACATCCTGGTCTGCATCGACTACGTCTCCAAATGGGTGGAAGCTATTGCTACAGCTCACGAAACATCCAAGGTAGTCATAAATTTCTTAAAGAAAAATATTTTTAGAAGTTTTGGAGTTCCTCGAGTACTGATCAGTGATAGAGGGACCCACTTCGACAACACACTGATGAGAGGAATACTGTCGAAGTATTGAGTAAAGCACCATATGGGGACACCATATCATCCCCAGTCCGGTGGAAAGGTCGAGCTCTCCAATCGAGAGCTAAAGAAAATCCTAGAAAAAACAGTGAACACTTCACGAAAGGACTGGTCCAAGAAGTTAGATGATGCCTTATGGGCATATAGGAATGCTTTCAAAACACCACTGGGAATGTCCCCGTTCTGCCTCGTCTATGGAAAGCCCTGCCATTTTCCAGTAGAATTGGAACATAAAACCTACTGGGCCGTCAAAGCCCTAAATTTTGATCTGAAGGCAGCTGAAGAGAAATGGAAGTTCCAACTATCAGAACTAGATGAGATCCGATTAGAGGCATACAAGAATGCCATGTTGTACAAAGAGAAGACAAGATCCATTCACGACCGGATGATATCAAGAAAATCTTTCCAACCCGGTGATCAGGTACTTCTCTTTAATTCTCGCCTACACTTATTTCCAAGGATGTTAAAGTCACGCTGGTCGGGACCATTCCACGTTATCCGCATATTCCATCACGGAACGGTAGAAATTTCTGGAGAATATGGTCAACCATCCAAGGTAAACGGGCAGCCGTTGAAAGCTTACCATCCTACAGATAACATTGTGGGAACGTTGTCCACCATACTCCTCCGGTAAGCAAGGTATGATGGTCGAGCCAACGACCTAAAACAAAGGCGCTTCCTGGGAGGCAACCCAGAGGTTACACGTCGTGTCCCACTTATATACACGGCATTTACTATGTCTTTTTCATTTATAAACTTAATAGTATAAATCTATATAATAACAAATAACTAACCAGGGATGATGCCGGTGCTGATAGCAAAGTCACTGGAGTTTATTCGAGTCGTCCTTGGTTCGAATCCTCCTGACCTGCCTTCGGCACGGGGTTCCTCCTTTTTAATTACATGACGTGTGTGGTATTGTCAATCTATATATATGTGTACATGTGTTTAATAAAACCCATGGTGGGGATGGGCCGGTTGGCTAGAATCGTGATCCGGTTTCAAAAGACCCTGGTTCGAATCCAGACCACCGTCACATTTCCATCATTTGTTATTTTAATAAAACCACACGACGTGTACTCCGATATACGCCGTGTGCTCCATGATTTTTCAAATATAAATCAAAATGTTTCAAAAAATAATAAATTACATGCGTGTGAAGCTGGCGGATTGGAAAAGTCTCGACACCAGGTTCACAAGACCCGGTTTTGAATCACGCTAATCTCCCCGCTTCACCCCCATCCTTTCCTAAATAAAAACCTCACGCCATGTTTTTCCTTCTTTCCGTGTGTAAAAGACATATAGAATAATTATATATATAACATAAATATGAACAGTAGAACAACATTTACTCCAGTGGGTGAAGGCGTCCGTTCGAATCAGCCGATCGCCGGTTCGAATTCTACCCCAAGCACCGGACCAAAGGTTGTACTACTCTTTTTCTTATTTAAAAATACGCGGCGTGTATTTCCCGATATACGTCGTGTATAGGCTTATGTATAATAGAATTTCTCAATATTTCTATCTTTAATAATTATTATATAGTTTACTATAATAATTAAATTTTGTACTTTTCTTAATTCAAAAAATAATAATAATAATAATAATAATACACGGCGTTTACTTTCTATACACACTGTGTACCTCGGCTATAAAAGTCGCGGGCCACCCGGCTTGAGGCCATGTTGCACGGCCACCTTATTCTTCCCCTTCTTCCTGTTTCTTCTCCCAAACGTCGTCCGGACCCTCTTTTGCCAAATCTGTCGATTTGGGGCATTTAAAGTTCTGATTCCTCTCACATTGTGATCCTCGATCCAGGTACACCATTCTACACCCTCTGTTTCAAATTTTAGGACTCGTTTAGGGTGTTTTTCGGATCAGCCGACCGTTCGGCTTCCGGCAGTACATGGCCACGAAATGAAGAACACACGCCGTGTACATCTGAACACGACCTCAGAATGAATTTTCTGAAATTTGAATATACACGGTGTGTAGGTTCGGTACACACCGTGTCCGTTTCATCGTGCCCGCATACACTTTTGCACATGGTCTCACACACCATTTTCCTTTACACAGCGTGTGTGTTTGGTACACGCCGTGTCCGTTGTTAGTGTTGGCCCCTCCGTGTGTGGCAAATAACACGGCCTCTCACCCCATGTTCCATAACATGGCGTGTATGTTTGGTACACGCCGTGTCCTCTATATCTATGGTCGGCCCGTGTCTCCCCCTCTACACGGCCATGTTCTTCGTATATAGTCCATGCCGTGTCCAGACACTACACAACGTGTATTGTGTTTTCTAAACTGTTAAAAACATGGTCGTGTCATTTGTTACACGACCACCTGGGCTTTGATATGAACACGACGTTTATGTCCGGTACACGCCATGTTCTATTACACGGTCTCTTTCCACCCTCGACATGTATTTCCAGAGAACACGTGATATCTTCTAGCTGTGAGTACACGCCATGTACTCGGAGTACACGCTGTGTACTTTAATTTTCCAGTTTTCTCACATTTTCTTTGTTTTATTTTCTTCTTTTGTTTTGTTTTCCTTTTCTTTTTCTTTTTATTTCAGGAAAAGGCAGATCAAGATCATTCGTGCGGGAAGCGACCAGCCTCCACCACTGAGGGCGAGGAGTCTAGTTATCGTCGGATCCGACTCTGACCACCTACTCAGTCAAACCATGATGCTCCGGTCTTTGAGCTCCCTCTGTTGGCCATTCTGCCGCCACTCACTCCCTCAGATGAGGCGGGGCCTCCTTCTACTACACCAGCTGCCACATCCGTTGTACCATCATCCTCAGAAGCCGGTCCCTCTTCAAGCACCCCTTCCACTGAGCCACATTCTTCTTCGGCGGATCAACCTCCAGAGCCAAATGCTGCTACTACACCGGCACCTGGGCTGGGACCTGCAGGTTTTCCCTATCCCTGCATGGTATTCCTGGTTACCGACCTCGCATACGACATGCTCCGATGCTTTTCTTGTCGGCCGATACCATTGAGCGGCCGGTACCTTGACAGCAGCATTCCACAGCGGCTCGGTATTTGGGAGGCGTTTGAGGTACTTCTCAGGCACACCGCACTCCTCGAGATTTTCCAGTCACAGGTACAAGAATGTCGCGCTTTGGGCATCACTTTTCCCGAGGGGAGTATTTTTTCCATTTCTATTTTCTTTGTTTTTGGATTTACTTCTTCCACTACTTTGCCTCATTTTGTCCCCCATTTCTCCCTGATGCCTACCCTTTACCTTGGTGTTGCACTTGGTAGACCATCTGCAGTGTTCAGTGTGGGGGAGCATCTATATCTTTCACCTTAGTCTTTGCCCTTAATCTAACCTAGGATACATCATTATTAGACTCTATATTTGTAAATGTAAATCAATTTTTGTTAATAAGTCTTATAAATTCTAGAGTTATCAGTAGGAACTTTTGGAAAGGTTACATGCTTTTTAGTTTTTAAGTATTTTAAAATGATTGCTGATATAGTTTCAATTACAACCTTTCATACTTGATTAGATTACATTAATTAGGCTACTCATTTATATGCATGTCATGACCTGATTGTACCTTTATTATTTTTCCACTCATGAGAGGTATTCTAAACCCTTTTTCGTATTTCTTTTCTAATACCCTCTTTCTTGAGAGATTATTAGGATATGCATCACTACAAGAATTTTCAAGTTTTTCTTTTTGAAATATGAAGAAATTTTTGAATTACTTTAACATGATTGAGGCATTATATTGTTTCAACCCTTTATCTTGAGACCTACCCTACATTTAATCATCGTTAAGCCCATTGAAGCCATGAAAAACCTTTATAGGAAGCCACATTACAAGCCTATTTCCCTTCCTACCCTATTTCTTTTTAAACTTTGCATGATTATTCATTTAAGATTTAAAGAGGGAGTTGACAATACATGACATATTTTTGTATAGCCATGAAATAAAGTGTGGGGGAGTGCCTCTTGATTATTTGGGGCAGAATGGGTTCCAAACATGTACTCATTGTATTCATAAGGGATGCCCTTGTGTTTTGTTGTAAAAAAACAACAACAACCAACAAACAACGAGGGGACCTTATACTTATTTGCTACTTATTTTTCCATAAACAGTACTTACCTAAGGGAGTTGGTAACAATTAAAAAAGCATTTGACTGGGATTTTGAATGATTTATTTTCAATGAGCAATACTTTTAATATCATGCAATGTTGTTTAAAGGATTTAGCCATTGTTTTTCAAGCCTCAGAATTTATTTTCACATCTGAACCTACCATCCCTTAGACATAGAAACATCTAAACCTTATTGGAAAATCCCTCTTGATTTTTGTAATTCAATTTTTCTGAAATAGAGAACAAGATATCTCTCAAACATATGGATAGAATTTATATGCCTTGGATTGAGAATAACATCGATTAAAAACATCTTGAGTGTGGAGTGTGATTTTAACTGGTAAGGTAAATCATCAAGTGGCATGCTTATTTTTTTAAGGTTGAACAATATGTTGAAGGAAGATGAGAGTATTTAATTACATTATATATGAGGCATGAGTTTAATATCTTATGAATTGAATTTTTTTGGGCCTTTTAGAATTTTTCCTCAGTAACTTTATAAGTTATACGTTTGATTAACTAAATACCTTCCTTTTCAAAGTATAGGCTCTCTTAATTAGATGTTGAGATTTTTCTTGACTTCAAGCAAATGACTAAGTGTGGGGAAATTTGATGCACCCAATTTGTGTATACATTTCCAAATATATAATTGAAGATAAAAGCATGTTTTCAGCATATATCTGTGGTTTCATGAACATATTCTTTGATTTTCATGAATCTGTTTACTTGCAGAAGCTTTCTGGCTTAATACACAGATCAAGGGAAGTTTCTGACATTTTTGAAACTACACGGCGTGTACTTTCTATACACGCCGTGTACATCCAGACAAGGACACGGACCAAAGTAGGGAGTACATGTCCATGTCTACCAGGTAGAGATGCACGCTGTGTGGGTCAATGCTACACGCTGTGTACCACCTTCTAGAAGCGGTGGTTGCAGAGAAAAGTCCACACGCCCATGTGGCCGTTGATGAAGACACGGTGTGTATGAACTTTTACACACTGTGTCAGCTATTCTAGAAGGGGATGGCGGCGCTAAACACCGTGTATAGAGGCTCTATACGCCGTGTTCACTCAACTTGCAGGTGGCGTCATGTGCAAAAGTCAAGAACGGCGTGCTCGGCAACCTGCCAGCGGAGAAAATGGCGCCAAAACGTGTTGACGAAAAGTACATGGCGTGTACTTTCTATACACGCCGTGTACTTTATTTTTCTATAAAATGAGGCCTTGGCCTAAAAATTTGGGAGTTCAGAATCATTGGAAGAGGGAGAAGCTCTGATACCACCATTCCTGAAGCCACCGAGGTGCTGTCATTCCGCTATTCCACCATTCCACCCTCTGATACTCTACCTCAACGCCTACACGATGCATCCGCCAGGTATCACGTATGTCATTTCCCTCCTAAATTCTATGTGTAACTAAACCCCTCATGTTGGGGATGTGGATGATGGGATTATAATTTGTATATTGTTTTATACAGTTATGTTTGAATCGTTGTAATTCATCTTACTTTTCTTAAGCCACTGTCTAATATAACTGAGAATTCTTAGCCGGACCAAGGGAAGGATTCTCGGCGATACAAAAGAAAAGTAACGGTGCAAACATCCATGACTATTGGAAGGTTTTCACCTATTCAAGTAATGGACTGGACGTAATAAATAATTAAGGACATTGACTACCAGACCAAGGAGTCAACTGCTCTAATTCCAAACAAGAGGAACCGAACCAAGGAAATCTTGTAACAAACTGGAATCCTGAATGATTGAATTATTATGAACCGCACAACCATTTAAACAATCTGCATAAGAACTTCTTATTCACCACAGCCCCAACACGTCTTTTCTTTCCATTTCTAAGAACTTTTTAAATTTACTTGTTGTTTTCCTACAAACTGTATCCATTCTTCAAAGTAAATCAGTTTAGATTAAATCAAACCCCAAAAATCAACCCAATCGTTTCTAAACTTTGCATACTTCACCTAATTAAGTATTAAATCAATTAAATTCATGCACGCCCCGGTTCCCTGTGGATCAACCCCGAACTTATGCTATAATAAAGTTCTATGAATGGGTAATTAATTTTGGATGCATAAAACTTCAACCAATGACAAGCGTAGTCCATAGACCGTCAGTATACACTTCCAGTAGGTGTACCATAGTCACAAGCATTTATCCTGGAAAATGAATCCATCTCACAATCCTAATCCAATAGATATCTGGGGCCATTAGTCTACTAGAATCCAATACCCAAATGGTGTCAAGATTTCTCTCCATTGAAAAAACAACTGGAATAGATTTAAGAAAATCTCTAAAGGATTCCCATAGCAAGATATCTACCTCATCCACCAATAGAACCAGCACATCCACTATTTCCCCCTGAGACACCCACACATTCTCTGTTTCAACAGGACATGCATTAAGGGATCATTAATACCATTTATTTGTTGGTATCTTGATTGGAATCCAAGGAAGGATAACGCGCTCCAACACAACTGGAATAGAAGCCTTACCCTGAATGGGTGAGAAACACTCCACCGCCACTAAATTTCGAAAATACCATATTCATAATTTTATAAGGATCAGGTGAACCAGAACAACATCTGATGCACTATGACTCTTAAAGTGATCCAATGATGGGAATCTCAGAGCAATAAGAAGCAGTAAATCTCAGATTCTTGGTGTGAACTCTACAAGGTTCAGCATATGTATGGTACCCCAGTTTTCCAGATCATCTGATAATGGGTTGGGAAGATCTCTGGTAATATTTTATTTTCCAGTTTAGTTCGATGTTTCCAAAGACAAATTTCATCAACCTCATGAACTATAAACAATGGGAGAATGAGATATTTTCATACTTCATTAATATATGGAATGGTATGACTAACTCCTTGAACCAACCTCTCCCCCAAGATGAGATTCTCACTATGTGCATTGATATCCTCCATGATGAGCTATGAACAACACTCATACCATTGAAATATACAAGTGGGTTTTGGGATTTATCTTCCATTTCCCAAAGAAGAGAATATGTCATAAAACATGTTAATATCAAGTCTTGAGAATCCCCATCATCCCCAGGAAAAAGGGTGGGTAGAGATGAAGTGGATTCCATTTCACTTAATCCACCTCCTTCACTAGCTCCATTTCCATGGCCCATACCAAACTATGTAGGGGCCCATGTATGTCAATAGATTCCCCTGCCACAACCAAAAAATAGAAGGGGACCTAGGAGAAATCAATTAAAAAAATGGAGGAATAAATTTCACGGATTCCAAGATGACCAAGTTCATGGATACTTTGTATCCTCCATGAATTGCAACTTGCTACACCTACCAGAGCCAAAGAGGGCTATTGAAGTAGGTATCAATGACTAGTAAGAATATTTTCCCTTCCATTAGATATAGATACATGCTATTTAGGAGGGTTTTTCTTCAAGGACCTCTAGTAAAGAATGATAGATTCTAGACAAGTCAATCTAGGACCACCTCTATCACAAATGGAATATGTTTCCACCACTTTTTTGAATGATAAAGGGGAATGGGAATAGGTTGTTTGAATAAGTGGGTAACAATTTGATAGATAGAAATTGTAAAATAGTAAATTGAGCCCATGGAATAGTCCAATCATAGTTTAAGAAATTGAATATGCTTCCAACATTTTCTAATGAAACATAGCCAATTTCTAAGGCCCTACAATCCTCCAAAGATTGAATTTCCACAAAGCAGTTAGTTCAGAAAGGAATGAGGAAAGTGTAACAAGTTAAACATGCACCAAATCCAAAGTTGGATAAAACACTTAGATTTTATTCCATTAGATCTGAAGAAATGGGCACCGTCCCACCAAAAGGTACCCTTTTAAAAAGTCAATCAGGTAGAGTTATCATCATATGAGGAGTTGATTTTTGTCTCCATTAATGTCATCCTTTTAAAGAACTCCTTCGCTGATAAAGAATATGGTTACAAACCATAGTTATCAGAACTAATTCAAGAAGATAAAGTAAGAGGCCAAAGGAGCTGAGGATACCTGAGAAGACACATTTGTGGTAGAAATCAATTTGTGGGTTGTACCCAAGATCAAACCATCAATATTGTAGAAACTAGCGGAACAACCCATAAATGGACCCAACAGGAAGAGGAAAATACCCTTATCCCTAATGGAAGACACTTTATCTCAATCATCTTGGGATATGCATTAGAAGATTGAAAATGTATAATTTCCCATGGCGTGTGAGAAAACCTAGCCGATCAAACCCATAATGCATAGAATCACCACTATCTTTTATCCCAAGGGTCAGTCCGTCTATATCCAATGATCAAGCCCCTAATGTACCTATGAAAAAATATCCCTAAGTTAGGAATTGTTGGACTTTAGATCATAAATATGATATTATGAATTCTTTAGCCTTAGTTCCCACAAGGCAATCAATCCTTGAATCCCTAAATCTGTTAAAAGACCTTATGGAGATGCTCATAGAATCTCTGCTAAGCCCCTATGAGTTTGAATCCAAAGAAGATGCCAGGAAAGTATACCGAATAGAAAATGATCCTGTAGAATGCCGTGTGGTTATCTCTATAATATATTGAGATGAATATTCCATCATGTAAGGTCACATAAAACCCGTGTATGTTTCTATTGAGATAAATGGTGTCAATATCTAAAAAGTATTCATTGACAATGGAACTGGAGTTAATCTCATCCCACTATAGACACATCACCGGCATAGCTACAACGAAGATTATCTTATGTACTGCACCACAACCCTATTGGGTTATGAAAAAATATATAATAGTCCATTAGGTCATATAAATCTTAAAACATGGTTTTGTGACCTCATAACTGACTCATAATTTCTCGTGGTCCGTCAAAACACGACCATCAACGTCTTTCAAGGAATACCATAACTACATCAGCATATAATGATTTCATAATCGTACAATCAGTGTGTAAAATATTGCATTAATGGACAGAATGGTACATTGTATGCCGATAAGGCCCCATTTTTATCTTGCAAGTCACACTATATCCATGTATGGTACTATGAGAAGAAAGGGAAGAAACCCCCAGTTAATGAGATTGATTGGGTCACCACCCCAAATGGTTTGGAAATGGTCCCCCCACCCAAACACTTTAGGTAGCTTGGTGAGGAATTCATATTTCCCATCAACAAGGTTGGGTGCATGAGTCTAAATTCAAACATGTATTCTGAAATCCTCATGAATTCAGTCATGTCCACCGATCCTATACTACAACAAAACAGCGAAAGGGAAGCACTACCATTTATTAGTGCTATGTAGAAAGTGATGATAAAGGGGTGGGCCTCTATCAGTGCTAGCTAAAAGCGTAGATAAATGTCTCCTTTATGAGAACTAATACAAGCGATGATAAAGGTGTACCCTTTATCAGTGCTTTTCTTTGTGCTGATAAAGGGTACATTTATCAGTGCTATTATTAGTGCTGATAAAAGTTTATAATATTAATTTATATAAAATTATTATATTTATAGTAAAAAAATGTTTATTTGTCTACATTAAATAAAAAAAATTATAATTAATATATATTTTTTAATAGTTCAAAAATATATATAAATTATTTTTTAACTAAAAAAATTATTTCTAGGATTATAATTAATTAAATATATATATAATTAAATAATTATAATATTATAATAAATAATATTGAATAATTAATATATTTATTAGACTTATTATATTAATTAGAGATTTATTATATTTATTATATTTGCTGGATTAATTCATTGTATTTATTATTTTTATTATTTTTATTGATTTTATTTATAAATATATAATGAATTTTAATATATATATATATATATTATAATTAAAATTATTGAATATATATGTGTTTTCCCATGAATTTTATTAACGAATATATTGATCATTCATATATGTTATGTATCACATGCATGAATTAATTAATACATTAAATCTCGTTGTCCATTATTGTGGTTTATTGATTAGTTTTTAATTTTACCCATATGGACTATATATGTTCTAACTTATAAAATTACATTAAATATATTTAAACAAAAAAATATTTTATTATATTTTTAATGATATATATAAATAATTTTCAAATACATTTCTAATTATAATTTTATTAATATATATATTAACAATTTTATACCAATATTTATAATTATATACTATTTATAATTATAATTATTAATAAATAAATATTTATTTATCCCATATATCATTTTAAATAAATATATAATAATATAAATAAATTATTAAAATTATTCTTTTATCGGTGCTTTTTTAGCACTGACAAAGGTCTATATTTATCAGTTCTAAAAAAGAACTAATAAAATAAGTCTTTGTCAACACTATAATTTTAGCACTAAAAAATATGTATTTTATCATCGCTTTTGACTAGCGCTGATAAAGGTTCTAGTGGTTTTTATAAAAGAACCCTAACATTCTCCTCCACCCTCACACCATTTCAAGACTTCGTAGAAGCTGAACCCTACACCATCAACCCCTCCACCGCCACGACCCCTCCTCCCCCACCATAGCTGCCTTGTCCTCCTCCTCCGCCACGATTTTCCTCCTCCTCCCCCACCGTTGTTGCCTTCTCCTCCTCCTTTGTTTTGATTCCTCCTCCACTGTGACCCTTATCCTCCTACTTCACCACCAATTCCTCATCCTCCTCCTTCTACTCCTCCAGTCACCAACTCTTTATCCTCTGCCACTGCCTCCTCCTCCTCCTCCTCCTCTTATTCCTCCTTATCTTCCTCTTCATTGTGTGGTCCACTTATCCACATGAATTTCTCTGGTGCGCCCTCCTCATCCAATTATTGTTCCAGAATCCTCCCTTACAGTGCACAGATTCCCCCGTTGAGTCTCTTATGTAATGAATTTTTACTCTTCCACATTAGAATTTAAATTTGCCTCTAGAGCTAGTCTTTAGGACACCGTGAAAGCACTGGATACTAGTGAGTATGTGGTTTTTTTGAAATCTATATTCTTTTTGGAATCCCATAGGTTGTTTTTTTGGATGATTGGATTCTAAGAGGATATTTTGAGATAGAGATAGATGACATGGTCTCAGAATTATTCTATTGGATTCACACTAGTTCTTAGGTGATAGTATAATGGCTAGGTTAATTGGGTCAGTGTTTGACTATAAAATCCCATCAATGGTCAGATTAGACCATGAAATATTAATATGATCATGGTTTTCTCCCGAAGATCAAGAAATCATGCTCTAGTAGTTAATGGAATATTGGTGGTGGAAGTCAAGAATTATTTCATTTGGTTATCTCGGGTTTTAATTGTAAAATGACATATGCAGTTTGGTCCAGACTATGATGTGTATTCTTGTAAGGTTTTTGGATTCCATTAGAGATAGTAATTTAGATTTGAAAGTGAGATAACATGTTTGGGGTTTTCAACCCATTTGAGGTAGTTTAGGTAGAGGTGTTTGACTTATTCTATCATGTGATGTTATATGTAATGATTTGACACATGCATTTATTATTTAATATTATTTGTGATGGGAAGTTCTTAGAACTATCTAAGGCTTTACAAGGAAAATATTTGTGTTTAGGTTGTACTTGGATGGTGGAGGTGTATCTATGGAGTTTATAAATTTGGTAATAAAGGAGAAGACTGAAATTGTACTATAATTATCATGTGTGGTTAGTTAAGTTTCATTGTAAGTGTCACGATGTGTGTCATTAAAAACATGGAAATGAATTTTGTTAAGAAATTTTTTAGGTGGGAGGAAACATGGATCAAAATTAGATTTCATGAGTTAATTATTATGGTAAGGAGTGTCTTATACCATTTGATTAACTAAAAATTAACATGATCTTTTATCAATATGGGAAAGCTTAATTAATTACCATCTCATCATATAAGTGGTGGTTATGAGCTTTGGCTCAGGATCGGGTGGAATTGTGTCTTTTGTTGGGTGCTACGATTTGAAAGCATGTTTGGTGTTCTTGAATTGAATGTTTTTTTACTCCAAATAGATAAATGATAGTGGTGATTAAATAGTATTATCAGTAGGAAATATCGGGTATGATAGTCCAAATGGTGAAGAGTTTTTAATACCTCATCCATATTGGCATTTGAATTTTCAGGAGGAGATGAATTTTTTTTCAATTAGTGGAAAATCCATTTTTAAAAACAGAAGTTAGATATAGAACCTGGAAGTTGGGACATCTTAAAAGATTTTTTTTATATAGTTTGAGGCTTGATATGTGTCTTATATTCTTCAACAAGTCATAGAAGCTTTAGGAGTTGAAATTCTTGTTTTAGTGGTAACAGCCTAGGGAGCATGGTTTTCACATGATTAGTGATAACCTTGTACCATAATAATTAATATTGGTTTACATAGGAACAAAATTTTTTTAATTCATGTGAGGGGCCTCAGAAATCCATAAAAAATAATTAATAAATTTTAAAGGTATTTATCATAGTTTACACACTTTTTGTTAAACCATGTGCATTAACCATGTGAAGTGGGGGTCCCGAATAGTGAAGACTATATAGTTTGCACAAGATTTTGAAAACCATATGGAAAAACCTTGAACCCCTTTAAAAATTGAAGTTTTATAAAAATTACCCTATGAACCTTTTATGTTTTACTTTATTTTTCCCTTTTCTCATCCAAAACCCCTCTATGCTACGCCACCCTCCCCCTCCTCTCTTCTTGGGTGGTTCTCCCACACTCATTATATGTTTCATCTTTATTTACTTGTATTGGAGAGAATAGGAAAATTTTACCTCTCTTATTCCTTCTATTTTAGTTTTAATTCATTTTCATACAGTGTTCCAATGGGTTAAGCTAAAATGCCCTATTTTTTTACATTTTTCTGGTTTCTCATTTTCACCCACTTTTAGATGAATCAGAGGATGATATTTGGTGTGTGATGTATTAGAGGTTATGATTTAGTAATGAACAATGCATCATATCACCTTTAACCTAGATTATATGATCTCATTTTAGACCGCTCATGTGGATTCTAGATGTGTTTTTACCAGGAAATGTTGTGTAGTGGCCATCTCATTTGTGTCGTAGTTATTTCTGATTTGGGACCCATTTTGGCATGGCCCTATCTGTTGTGTTGTGATGCATGTTTTCCCAGATTTCCTATGTGTTGTGTTGTGATGCATTTATTGTTCTCCCTTATATTTAGGTCATTTTTTGTTTAAGTCCATCAACATTTCAACATCCTTAATCCCCACCCTCGAGCTTATCATTTACACATTCCACATCACATGTAACTATATGATGAATGAACCCAAACCTATTAAGATTAAATGAGTATTGTAAGACATTTCCTCCATATTTTTCCATAGTTTTTTAATTCATCACATAAGTTATAATAACTTATTAGTTTCTGATGTCTACTTCACACTCTTGGTTTAACAAACACTACTACCCCACAAATGAGTAAATACTTAACATTGACTACTCTAATGTTCAATCTATAAAAGATTTATTAGATATGATACTATTTGGACCCACCCCCAAAGGAACTCTAGTGGATTTGAGAACATATTAGTGTATACCCCCCAAATCCTATATTTAAATAGACATGGGTCATTTACAATTGGAAATGAAATGATACGGCCCATGATGGTATCATAACCAACAACTAACATGACTTTCCATTAACCTAAGAGGTGTTCATGATCCCTACGGGATAACAATGATCCCATGGGAAAAAGATAAAATTGAATTGTAATATTTACCCCTAAATTAGAGTAAATAAAAAATGATCTTTTTCTTGAAAACCAAACATGTCCCATTCGTAAGTTGAACATCTAAGAAAATGGTAGATATACAAAAAATAAATAAACAGGAAGAATATATCATAAATGGAAAATAAAATCCCACTATTGACCAAATTTTTTTTTAACCAAACATATCCCCTTTCTAAATCTAACTGGACCTATTTTGGATAGGTATAACATATGATTTCTCATTTTATGTATTCTTTTCAGTTGGAAATATCCTCTGTCATGTGCCTCTCCTCTGCCGCGAACAAACCTCTGCCACACACTGAATGACACCTTCACAGGGATTTTTTGACTCTTAGTTGTTGGTTTCTTCTTGTCTGCATGTTATTACTATTTGTTATTGATGGTTATGTTGTGAATGTATGGGTTAAACGCCCCACTGAAAATCGTGGATGTTGGTGGTCCTTGTTTGCGCACTAAATGAATTTCATGTTACTTGGTTCATATTGAACATTTGAATATAAAAACTATTATTTTACATATACATGGATATGAATGAATTCCCCATGATGGTAAAACTTCTGTGATAACCCATTAATTAATAAATGGAATTTAATAAGGGATTCTTTGTAAAATCAGAAAATGTGTTTTTTTGGTTTGTATGATGTTGTGATTGTGAGCACGATTGTGTGTTTGTATGGTGTTGTGGTTTTTGGAATGATTGGTATGCCATTTGTTTTCCATGTTGTAGTTCCTCCACCATTGAATATCAATACAAACCTTACACATTTCAATGGAACCGCCACTCTGTTACTAGTGCAATTCAGCTGAATCTTAGAAAACCACTTCACTAGAGGACTCAATGGGACACTTTATGGAAACCGTGGTCAAATAACCATAACTACACATGCAATGAATCCTTCCACCTATAAGAACACTATTTAAAATCATAGCATCTATTAGTTTAGTAGCAGAGTTCATGACTCAAGACATTATGTTTCTAGAGAAACACTAAAACCCCGATTTACAACAATGCATATAGATCACATGTGGGATACTAAAATATTCTAGTGCAAGGTATTCTCATAGATAGTTCCATTGATCAGGTGGTTGGGAAGATGGGTGTGATCTACTTTGGTCTGGAGTAATGCATGGAAATGTAAGGGTATTGTTTTCCATATCTAGTTCTATTGATTATAGTTTGATGATAACCCTAGTTGAACATCTTCTATGTAATTATTTTGATAAATATTAATATTACTGAATCATATAGGATGAATATGAACAAATAATGGTTGAATAACAATTGGTTGAAAAAAGAGAATGAAGTTGGCATGGAATAGTTTATCAATTTTTTAAAATATCATGAATATGAACCTTCTCAAATCATTTTTCCATGTTTACGTTGTTGTTATTCAAGAAAAATTAGTCTATAGGAGTTGGAATAATACATGATCTATCACATAATAGGTCAATGTTATACATGTTGGAATAAATATTGGGAAAAACGAATGTAGGTAGTGGTTGGGATAACACTACGTTTTATGGATCGTCTAATATGACTACAAGTGTGAACAATAAAGACGATTGTATGGAGTATGTGATTACTTATGTAAATGATTATGATGATCATATTGATTAAATGACAAGGATAGTTGAAGATGAACTTTGTGATTTCCCAAAATTGTTTTAGAAGTTAAATAGTTGTGAAAAGATGCCATTCTATGCTATTTGCGCTAAATATACATCATTTTCAGTTGTACCAAATCTGTATAATTTGAAAATAGGAAATGGGTGGAGTGACGCATGTTTTACGGAAATACTTTCTCTCCTGAGTGACATGATCCCAGAAGATAATGATCTCCAAAGACGAACATACGTTGCCAAAAAAATGCTAAGCTCGATGGGTATGATCTCTGAAATAATACACACCTTTCCAAATGAGTGTATACTTTTTCTCAAGAATACATGGATTTCCTATGATATTTTTATTGTACATTCCAGTCATTCCAAGGTTTGGTGCCTATATATAAGTGAATATACTTCAAGAGAATTGACATGTCATGCAAATACAAGAATTAAAGATGGGAAACTATGTCTCTTGATAGAATCTCCTCAGTGTTAGAGAATTGGTCACGAGTATCATGGATTTGGAAACGAGCTAAGAAACCTTCATCTTGAGCTATCTACAAATGGAGTGAATCCTTTTGGGTTTCAAAGAAGTAGTCATAGTACATGGCTAGTTCTATTGGTAAATTGTAACTTTCCATCATGGTTATGCCTGAAATGAAAATAAATCATGTTATCTATATTTATATCAAGACCAAAACAGCCGGGTAATGATATTGATGTTTATTTGGCTCCATTGATCAAAGTTTTGAAAATATTATGGGATTCAGGTGTTATGTTGTATGATGCTTACAAAAATTAATATTTCACTTTGAGATCCATATTTTATGGGAGGATAAATTACTTTATTTCTTATAGAAATTTTTCAGGATATAGCATTAAAGAAACTCATGGGTGTCCCATTTTCAACAAGGTACAAAGTCAATTAGGTTGAAATATTCATCATAAAATGTGTTTCTAGTACATCATCGATTTATACCCTGATGGAATAAGTAAATATCTTGAATGAACTCAATTGATTTAATTAACTCAAGGGTGTCCCATTTTTGAACAAGGTACACAGTAAATTAGGTTGAAACATTCATCGAGAACTGTGTTTCTAGTACAACATAGATTTCTACCCTGATGGAATAAGTACCTATCTTAAATGAACTCATTCAATGAAAGTTTAAATTAATGTACAACACCGTCTCCATTAACAAGTGATCAATTGTTTGAGAAAGTAAAATATGTTGACACTACTTTTGGTAAACCATTTTTGAAAAACCTTAAAAAAACCGATTGGAAAAACAGATCACTTTTTTTTGAATTACCTTATTGGAATTGTCTGTATGTGAGACATTTTCTTGATGTTATGCACGTTGAAAAAATGTATGTGATGGTTTCATAGGAACATTGAAAAATTCATCTAAAAAAATAATGTAATTAAGGCTAGGTTAGACATGGTTGAGATGGGAATATGAGAAGAGTTGGAACCAGTGAAGGGTGAAAATGAATATTTCTTCCTCCTATTTCTTACAGTCTTTCCAGGAAGAAGATATATCACTTTTGCAACTTCTTAAATGACTTAAAGGTTCTAGAGGGGTATTCATCAAATATCAAGAACATCATGTCAATGAGTGATTCAAAGTTAACAGGTCTGAAATCACATGAATGCCATATTTTTATGAAAGATCTAATTCCTATAGCTTTACGTTGAATTTTTACCAAGAATGTCTACCATACATTAACAAATCTCTATTTCTCCTTCAAAGATATATGCACCAATGTTATAGACCCAACAAAATTTCTAACTATGGAAACAACAATTTCCATCATATTATGTGAATTTGAAATGTTCTTACAACCAAAATTATTTGATATGATGGTTCATTTGATGGTTCATTTGGTGAGACTGATATGACTATGTTGTCTTGTACATTATATATGGATTTACCCCATTGAATGGTATATGAATATTTTGAAAGGGTCTGTTAAAAAATCAAATTTGGATAGATGGTTGTATTGTAGAGTGATATATTGTTGAGGAAGCTGTTGAATTCTATACTGAATACCTATCTGGTGTTGAAAGAAATGGACTACTGAAATATCATCACACTGGGTGGCTTGAGGGTGAATGAATTTCTTTAAGAGAGGATGTCACAATCACTATTACAAATCAGGATTAGGCCCACCTTTAAATTTGTTATAACATTTTCATCGTTGACCCATATGTTCAAACCCAAAAAGAAATTTTTTGGCATTTTAATTAATCTAGGGATGAAAAATGGATATCAGATACACATAATCGATAGTTTATAGGATGGTTTCAGGACTATATTTTTAAGAAATTAGATGAAAATCCAGACTCGATTTCAGAACAAATTTGATGGATATCTAAAAGACCGAGTGTGTATCTATTATCTTAAAATTATTATGTAGTTAATGGTTATACATTCTATAATAATTAACATGATGAAGACAATACCATGCAGAAGAGTGGAGTTACACTTTTGGCTGAAGCAATGCATGTTTCTGCTGCTAAGGACATAAATCCAATTTATTTGAATATGTCAGACTTTTTCATCCTCGAACAAATATGGGAGTTGGATTATATTAAATTCCATTAGATGATATTTCAATGCACATGGGTTGATAATAGGAGTACTGTTAAAATAGATGAATTGGGATTTGTTAATGTTGATTTCAATAAGGAAGGATAGAAAGTCGAACTGTTTATAATGGCATCACAAGCAGTAAAAGTATTTTATGTTCCAGATCCCATAAACAGAAACGGGTCAATTGTTTTATTATCGACCAAAATAACTAAAGGGTCATATGAAAGTTAAATTAAAGATAACCCTTTTATTGGGACTTCTCAATCATTTCACAGTGGTCCCAAAGTAGATGGTGTTTTGTATGTCATACGAGACCCGAATGAAGGGATTTACATAGTCTATAGAGGGTTAAAATATATTCATCCATTAAAAAAAGAGTTCAATAATTAGGTTATTTTTTTGTAATATACATTTTTTATGTTATATTCGTATCTGTTTGTCGATTATTTTATGTAATCTAAATTAAATGTTAAACAACTTCTATAGATAATGACTTATGCACCGACTGATGTGCCCAATCCTGAGGCACAACAGGTCTTCCAACCTACTACTGCTGGTCCCAGTGCAGACCAACAATAGGTTTCTCAACCTATTGTTATTGGTCCCAGTGCTGAGGTATAATAGGTTTCTCAAACTATTGTTTCTGGTCCCAGTGTCAATGTCGGTGCTCTAGAGGAACATGATGATGATGCTGAAACTAGGTAAATGGGTAGGCAATGAAACCCTGATGATGCAAAAAAAATTGGCAACGTAGTTTTATTGTGTTATCCAAATTCATTACGGAAAATGCAAATGAAATAAAATTTGAGGTGGGATGGAATAACTGAGGCCATCATGTTAACACAAAAAAATCCATGCTTAGTAGCTATATTAGAATCACCACTGGGCAATGCATGCTGAATGATGTACATTCGTGGAACTATGTTGTCACCAGGATGAAGAAAATAATGTGGGAAGAGATTATGGTAAAATTATGATATCATTTCTTAAATTTATTAAAATAAAAAAAATACTAAAACTATGACTTACTCTCCAGCATCCCATGCAGAGTGCATTTATAGTAGATGCCTTGTACATGGAATGCATATTAAGAGTTGCAGGAAGGATTCATAGAGGCTTCCGCACAATTTTAATGAAATATAATCATAAATAAGTTGAAGGGAAAATCATGTCGCAACCACCTCCTCTTTATGAACACATGATATCCCAAGGAGCATGGGATGCGTTTAGCAGTCATCGGGTGGAGAAGACTTTTCAGGTATATTGTGTATGTTAATACTTTGTTTTATGTTTCTTATATTAATCACTTGTATTGATAGTTTTTTATTTATTAAATAGCAACTAAGTGCTGAAAATAAAGAATGGGAAACAAAACTAGCCTACCCCAACAATATATCAGGTATGTGGTACACTTCACTTGAGAAAAAATTGGTACGTATTTTAAATCTACCATAATAATTTTATGTGACATAAAACAACACAATAACTATATTCCTCTACTTGTATGTAGATTAATGAATCGAAGTCGAATGAAACTTCCATCCCACCCCATATACTATAGAAGGTGGATTTTGTAAATAAAGATGGGATACTGAAATATTAAAACACACAAAAATGTGTGGGAATAATCGGTAAGTATGACCTAATATAAATTTGGTTTGTTTTAAATCACTATTACATAACAACAAATACTTATTTTCCAATATTTTCTATCTTACATAGTCATAGTAATCAAGAACACTCATACCAGATGCAGACATACTTTCCAGCTAAACATAAGACAGCTTTTCAACCTCTGAGGCCTCCTCTAGTAGTTAATAACTCCACCTAAATTCCCCCAGAATGATGCATTCCCATGTTAGTCCAAAAAAATGAACAGAAAAATCCAAGATGGAAGAAATTATTTGAGGAGAGAGATTTAAGACACAATTTCTATGTGTATTGAATACAGATACTATAGGTAGTCCATACATTCCAAGTTTCTCAATTTTATCCATGTCAATGTTTTTGCCTTTATTCCTAAAAAAATTTCTGTACTGGTTATTTTGAATATGTTATGGTTGAGTTGATAATCAAGATGACATCCCTTGAAATTCCAAACCTCCCTCACAGAATTGGGAACATAGAACTCACTAAATATTCGGAATCCTATAACCACTTAAATGCAGCTCGATACCAGTATCCTAAAAAGAAATATTAGATTCATTTCCCTCAAACATCTGGTTCACAGCCTTCTTCATACCAATTTGTGACTCACTCTTTGACTCCTCCGTACATGTTCCTTCCATGTTAATTCATTCATGGTTTGTGTACATCTGCGATATCTCCTTGTCATTCCATAACATTGAGTCCATGAACTTATTTAGGTGACATCTCTTGGTCCCCTTGTTTTCATCTTCATCTTGACGCATGCCGATCTCCTCCCTCATCTGGTGACATTTTTGTAAAACGTCGAAAGTAGAAGGTTCACCATGTGTATTGCCATGATTTTCTTCCTCTAAGTACATATTCTTCCCCTACACCATACTTATCCAATTCAGTTCATCACACTTAGATCCTTTTGTTATGTTAGTCCCCTTTGATTGGGGATTCCTTTCAAGGCATTCCACCTGTAATGTGAGAATGCGCAGGTCGTGTTCCCACTCTAGTCGACTCATGGAACTCTGTTGGAGCGTGTTGTCTATATCCTTGAGTTGTTGGTCTACCATGTTGAGCCTAGTCATCTTCTCTTCTCCCTCTAGAAGAATATTCTAGTAGGTTAGGCCTAATTCTAAATACCTCATGCCAATCAGGTAGAAAAATGACTCGTATTAATGAAAAAAACAATGCCTACCTAGAATTAAAACTTTTGAGATAGAGGAAATAAGGTAGAAGATGATACCGAGAAACCCTCGAGAGGCCGCTTTGCTCACCCACCCATGATTGGAAATCATCTCACCAAAAAATAATATCCCTACCCCCTATCTAGGTCCCTTCCCCACTTTAAAATCCCTCTCCCCACGCTAACCACTCTCACCATCCCAACAACCTAAACCAACCCAACAACCCTCCCTCCAAGAGATTTACAATATTACCCCTGGCCATTAATTCCCCATACCCACTTGTGTAAAACTCCTCTCTACCAACATTACTACCCAACCCCACCACCTAAATACCTATTAAGTTATGTCTTTCCTCTGAGCATGTATGTCACCAACCTCACACTCTGACCTGGGGTGTCTCGAGCCGGTCAAAGACAGTTTGTACCAACCCTATCTAGTTCTTTGTTGTTTGCAGTCTACCTTCACTCTGAAATAGTGATGGGTACTAATACTGGAACTCTCAAGTCATTTATTCCATTGATGGATCGTAACCCTGGGATACCCTATCAATTCCCTATATTAAAGGAACCAAGCTCACCCTAAGCTGGTCATCAATAAATGGACCAAATCTTTCCATTTGCAGATTTTCCATCTGCATCTTTCTCGTATGTACTGAATATTATACCTAGAGATCATGATCATCCCAATTCTTCAGGGAATCATCCCATGAACACTTTAGAAGAACTGTATCTCCATCCTCATGACACTCCACTGAATTCTGTCTAGGTGGCATCCCACTAAATACCAACCATGAGGGTCAAATATCCATATCATTGTATATATACAAATATCGCCAACAGAAAAGTTTTCAGTAGGTAACAAATCTCACCACCCTTAAACTCCCTTACCACACCATGTCACACAACATCTGGTCTCAAGGCCTCTTACCTACCCATATCAAGGTTAGGTATCAATTATCATCTAGTATTATGGCCCCCTACCTACTGACATTAGAGTCAGGCATCACATATAATCTGGCCCCATGAACCCTTTCCTACCCATGATGAGGCCAGACATCAAATCTCGTGTATCAATTCGTGTTATATAATTATAGTTCCACTAAAGATACTATATAGAAAAAATACAATTTAGTTTCATTGTGGATAATTTAAAAAAATCACCCCCAATCATTATCTATGTATACTGTTATTAGGGTCAAGACCATATATTAGATGCATATAAAGTCACATACATGTCTCATTAGAACCATATGTTTGGGTAGGCTGAGTAGAATTCCCCCAAAAGAGTCTATGTAAGAAAAAAATATTTATATTTTTTTCTAAAACTTTAAACAGTACAACCCCTCTTAACTCAATCTAGCTTCCCAATGAAAATCATAAGAAATCAAACATCATATGAGCCTAAGTTCTTATCATGATGCATAATCAAACCTCCCTTTACTTACTTGGACAAGAGTCAAAATCCATATAATAGCTAAATATAACAACCAAGTGTGCCACCTGAGGTGGAAATCTAATCAACTATAAAAGAGGAGAGTAAAACATCAATTTAATATTGTTGGAAACTAGGTTGTCCCCTATGCAAGGGGATGAAATCACCCAAACATAAGATATGTACCTAGTCCTAATATTCTCCCAAGAAGAAGTGATATACTTGAAACTAATAAAACCCATTTAAATTTCTTTAATATTATAAAACAATGATCTATGACTCATTTTTAATTTGTATGAATCAACCCCACCTCAATACAATGAACATTGTGACCGATATAACTCCAAATGTGCCTTTTTTTTATTAAAAATTGACATTATATTAATGTATTCTTTCATATTAATGACTAATTTATTTAATTGTTGTATTAATAACATCATATTTGGTTTCTTATATAATTGGAATTTTTTTCTTGAGTTTAGATTCTTTTTTCGGCAACTAATACAATAGAAGACAATTTTTGAGAGGGGATCACATATGCAAAAAGGATGAAACATTAATATTTTTAACTATGTGTTGGATAATTGTAATTATAACCATATAAAACATTGTTTGAAATGTATATAGAAGGGTGTTTTTCTATATTCATGGTGTCAATTAAATGTATATTGCATTTTATTTTAAACTCTTGCGTGTGTTGTTTCGTTCTTATGTGCTTTGTTTGTGTGTAGGTGATGTTTTGTACAGCTGTTTTGTGCGTAGGTGTTGTTTTGTGCGGTTTGTGTGCAGGTGCAGGTACTCTTTGTGTGAAGGTGTTGGTGATGGGTGTGCTGATAAATAAACAACACATCGCAGGTATGTTGGCCTTTATCACTGCTAAAATGTCATTAACAAATTGATCCTTTATAAGAACTTTTTTAGAACTGTTAAAGGGGACCCCCTATCTCCATTGCGATTAACAATGCTTTTCTAGCATTGTTAAAGTCAGTTTCTAGTGCTTATAAATTCTTTATTTGTATAAGTTCTAATAGTGTTGAAAATTCCACTAACCCCTAAGACAACAGTGAGTGCTCAGATATAAATTCTCTCAATCCATCAATAAATCTTTGGATAACCCCTACCTAACCTGCTGAGGAGGAAGGGTATATATCGTCACCCTTAGGTATAACCCTCTATAATTCAAGAAGTATGTCCCAACCACCATTGATGAGATTAGAAAAAATAAACATGGGTACTGAAGGAGACTCCTGGCCCACTCTTATTAGTGCGGGGATGTCTTCCAAAGAGGAAGAGGTATACACCTCCTTTCCAAGGTATAATTGAGATTATTTTTCCTATAACTATAAAGAAATTTTGGGTATCGATCCCAAGGTGGCCACTCACCACCTGGCCCTACTAAAAGGCCATTGCGGCTATAAGAATTCCATTAGGAGGACGCACCAAACATATACTTCTAAAATAGAGGCAGTACTTGACCAAATCATCATATATAACTTCATTCTGGAGGCCCAATATCACATCTAGCTATCAAATATATTCCCCCATAAAAAGTAATAATGTGAAAATTAGAGTTCTCATCATTTTCAGGGATCTCAATCTGCACTACTGAAAAGATGACTTCTTGATCCCGATCATAGAATTACTGATCAATGTAACTGTTGGATATTAGTCTCTCTCTTTCATTGATGGATATTCATGATATAACCAAATCCAAATGGCCTAAGAATATGAAGAATCGATCACTTTTAGAGATCCCTTGGGATTATTTTTTCACAAGTTAATTCACTTTGGTTTGAAAAATGACAACACCACATATCAACATTTCATGAATTTCATTTTAAAATCCATCATGTGAATTTTTTTAAAATTCAATGTTTTTGACTTGGTGGTTAAATTCAAAAAATTCTTGGACAACCTGTCAGGTCTTAAAATATTTTTCAACAAACTAGGACATCATAGTATGAAAAATAAACCATTGAAATATCACCCTATCAATGGAAGACAACTCATTCTATATGTAACTACCTTGGAGAAATCACTATGAACATTACATGCATATAATAATGACACTGAGAGAAAAATAAGTCTCTATTATTTTTGTCGAATGATGATTTATGATGAAACTCTTTATTAAAATGTTGATAATAGATTCTTGGCCCTACAATTTCTGGTCTAGAATCTAAGACACCATCCAAAACACCAAAAGTCCACCTGGTCTCTTATAGCAACCCACTCATGTATATTATCACCCGTACAATGTTGACTAGATGCTTGTTGTGATGGAAGGTCATCCTGTAGCAGTTTGATATACAGTTTGTACCTTAGAAATCCATAAAAGACCATGTGTTAGAATATTTTTTGAAAGAACATACCACAGTATAAATAACTTCATCAGATGCTAAACTACCTAAATAAGAGGTTTTATCTATTCAAGGTAACTCCCAAACATGGGAGATGCATTTTGACGGTGCATCCAGAAGCCTATCAAGAAAGATATTAGAAGAACCCAAGCTCAACAAAGTGGTGTTGGGAGTCGTACCCATATCTTCGGAAAAGGTAGTCATGCCTTATTCCTTCCTAGTATAATCTGGGTGCACAAATAATGAAGAAGAGTACCAGGATCTCATTGCAGGCCCAAAGATAGCACTTCAAGTAAAAGCAGAACACTTGAAAATAAAAGCTGACTCTGAACTGGCATCAAGAATTTTAATAGTGTCTATTCTATCAAGAAGGAAGAGTTAATTCATTTGATGGACCAAGTCGACGAACTGATGGCATAGTTCCCTTCAAATATGATATTAACTCATGTCCCCCAGTAACAAAATACACAAGAAAATTCCTTATAAAATGCTCCACAACACTGGCTTATCCAAACATTGATGAGACAATTATCAACATTTCCCACAAGGGGATGGTCTCACTATTCATTTAGGCAAATTCGTATATAATCAATGAGATTAGCCCCATCCCTAAGTCGTATCATCCTACCACCAGATGGATGACTCCCATTACTGATTACCTTCAAAAGGGAGAACACCCATCAGATTGAGTTGGAAGGGAACAAATATGGATATGGGAAATAAAATTTGTTCTATACGATGGCACAAACCAAAAAAAAATCCAACTTATAAGTGGTTCTTTAATGGGTTCCTTATCAGGTGAATTTGTGGATAAGAGACTGTTGTTGTCATGAATAAGGGCATGTTACAGACTGTGGAGCACATCAATCATCATCAAATCTCTCTCATAAAATTTTATGTCTTGGATACTATTGGCCCACTATGATGATGGATTATGCTAAATTCACCAAGAAATTCCATTCCTGTCAAGTTTATGCCAATTCCATCCACTAAAACTTCGAGGTACTTAACACAACCAATTAATCCTATCCATTTTCTACATGAATAATTGATGTTGTCGGATCATATCCTCCTACTATGGCCAAAAAATTCAAGTATATTCTCACAGAAACAAACTTATTTTCCAAATGGATAGAAGTTGTACCTCTTAAAGAGGTCAAGGCAAGAAGCATTGTTAGCATTGTGAAAGAAAACATCATAAACATATTGGGTGTCCCCAATACAATATTGAAAGAAAAAGGAACCAATTTTTTCCTCACTAAATTGGAGAATGTTTACCAAGAGTATAGTATCAATACTAACTGTTCGTACTGCTACGATGCAGTGGAAAATATATAGATAGAGGCCTTCAAAAAGACCCTATCCAATATAATCTAGAAGATTATATAAATAGACATTAATTAATGGAGGATAAGCTCATCCATGCTCTACGGGATTACTGAACCATGACCTACACCACCACTCAAGCAACCCCATACTCATTAGTATATGGGACATAGGTGGTTCTACCCATCAAAGTTAAATTACACTTTATTTTTATTGATATATGAGATCAACTATCCAAATATGAGAAATACAAAAAATAGTTTGATGAGTTCGAGTGACTGGATGAGAAAATATTTCACACATTTCCACATTTGAATTTTTACCAAAATCAGATTGCATGATCCTTCAACAAAAAAGATCAACTTTAGCCCTTACTTGAAGGAGAATTTGTGTTGGTCCCCAGAACTCTGATGATACTCAGAATGAATCCTCAGAAAATAGAACCAAAATGGGAGGGACTATAGGTTATAAAAAAGTTCTACTCCAATTGAGAATATTCTATAATTTCAATGGATGGACAACTGATTACAGCTCATACCAATGAAATTCTCTTGAATAAATATTTCATGTAGCCTAAAGGCACAGTCTTGACAACAAAACATTAAAATTCAGGGAAACTATCATCCTTATTATATGAATTTGAAGTGTATGATAAAATTCCTTTTATGTACGACATTAAACTGCATAGAATATATTTTCATCACTAAAAGACATTAAACTGTATGAAATCTATAACAACCATTCTCTTTATTACACACTTAAACATGATTTATTACACAAACTTGCACTTAATACAACTCTGAGGATCGATAGGTATAGTTTCTTGGGATATTATAAATTTTACCTAACTACTTAAAACATAAAATACAACATATTTATTGAAAACGTCTTTTATATAACCACAACATTCCTTTTTTCTTAGAATTGCATGGGATAACTTGAGGAAATACATAAGAAAAGGGTGATCTATAAAGCCCAGTAAGGGAGTAAACAAGGCATAAAATGAATAATACAACACATGTTAGTCAATAGGGATATAAATAGATCATAAGAGAAACATGAACATAAATTAATGATATAGAATTATTATCATAGCATGGAGATGTGGCAACATCATTAAACATTATATTAGCATAATCCAAAAATCATTGCACATAGAGCATGAGGAAACTCTCATTGAACATGAATTATCATGATTAAACCCTCATTGATGTTTAATTAGAATATGTCAACCCTAATTTCACTTGATTTATCATGATACTAATCTTTACCTAATGCATTAGAGTGTTATTAGGGCGCACCCATTATAAACATTTCATTTCATGCATAAGTGTGCTACATGGATCATACAACATAGATTAATTAAACATAATAATTTATTCCATGAATAAGAGATGTGGAATACATAAATGTAATTCTTCAATCAACATGTAAATGTACATAAATGTGAATACCCATGATAGAGAAATGGGTATGGTATTCACTTACATGATGATTTTGGCCTTGAAATTTGGTGTAGCATCGGCAGTATAACGACGCAAAATAGAAATCGTAAAATTGGTTGATGGGAGAGAAAGGGGACTCTCAGAATTTATACATGAAATGGACAGTAAGGGGGTCATGTAACGTAATATTCCAGCAAATGTAATGGAATTTAGATGCATAATATATAAGAATTTCATGAATTTAAATGAGGAAAGAGAAATATCTTATGGAATTTCGACATGGTATCAGGTGTACATGGGAGGAATTAATGAGAGAGAAATGGGTCTCTCATCATTCAAAAATATTGAATAAGGTATAGGGAAGGTTTGAAATCATACCCAAAACATTTTCAATTGACTATAAAAGGGTATAACAATTTAAAGAAACATGGAAATAAATAAGGAATGAAAGTGAGGATCCCTTACGGAATTTTGGTATGGTAACAACTGTACATGGGAGGAATTAATGAGATATAAAGGGGTATATAATCATTCAAAAAAAGGATATAAGTATAGGAGAGGTTATAAATCAAACCCCAAAATTTGTAATTGAAAATAAAATGGTATGACAGCATAAAGAAACCTGGACAAAAATTAGAAAGGAAGAAATCCCTTGCCTGGAAATGTGATCACAAAGGATTGGGAGAGGCTTGAGAGAATATTATTGGGGTATTAGGGATCATTTGGAGTATTTAAGAGAGATTAGGGCATAGTAGGGACGTGATAAAAGGGTTTTTAGTGAAGATAAGTTGGATCTTGGGTAGTTTTATATTGGAAAGGAGAGATAATTCTTTATTATTTAGGTTTTGGACACTTCATATTAAACTAATCAAAACCACAAACCAACACATTGTTTGTTCCCATGGTTTTTGAAAAAGGGGAGTGGAAAAAATTATCTTATTATTTCAATGGAATATATTATTAAAATATTTGGCTTTCTTACGTGGATGTGAGTCACACTACCAAATAAATCTTTTAAAAAAGTTAAAATGCTTTATATGTCTTGGAGGGTCCACTAAGGCATTGTAAAATTAATCAAACAAATTTAAAATCACATTATTTAAAGGTAAAACATATATTGTCTGAATATACCTTTTATTTTGTTTTATTACATCACTATTTGGTCATTATTATGTCATAAACCACATTATATATTTAAACGATATTTAATTTTTACCCAAAAATACGACTATCTTAGAAAATTATGAAACATTCACCATTAGATAATTTTGAAATCATGTATCTGAAAATAATATTCATTTTATCTAAATAATTTTTGAAATATGTTAATTTTTTACTTTTAAAATAAAAAACCAACATTTATTGAAAATTCATGGGTTTTGAAAAAAAATAGCTTTCAAACCTTATAAAAATCACAATTTTATACATAAAAATTATATGATCATTTATATATAATAAAAATTAATTTACTAATAATATTTTATTAAAATATTATTTAATTAAAAAATCCATTAATTCATCAAAAATAG
Source organism: Viscum album (assembly GCA_963277665.1). Taxonomy (NCBI): domain Eukaryota; kingdom Viridiplantae; phylum Streptophyta; class Magnoliopsida; order Santalales; family Viscaceae; genus Viscum; species Viscum album. The sequence continues at coordinate 428,981,277 of OY728134.1, forward strand.
ATTTCTTAATTGAATTTAAATATTATGTAAAAATACTATTTATGCTTTAAAAACACATTTACAAAGTAAAAAACAATTAAATGAATGAATATTTTTTATACAAAAATAAATCACATAATCATAGAACTATGGTATTTTTACATAACCCATTATAAAACCCATATAATACCTAAAGGTAAGGTGTGTGATGGTGATAGACTCTTGGGGCGGCTCGGATAACATTGCTTGGGTGATAATCTCTATTAACTTCCACTTATCCTGTAGGCGGTTTTTTTCAAGCGTAACATGTTGAAGCTTAGCTTGGTCTTGGTCCAGAGAAAAGCCCAGTGACACTACCTCCTTTCTAAGCTCCAACAAATTGGCTTCCTATGGAGCAATTCTACTAGATGAGGCCATCCCTTCCTTTTTCGAGTAAATTGGATTTGTTAAAGCCCTATATTTTTACTAATCATGTGATCACTGGTCAATAGCTATATTAGTAATGGTCACAATTCTTAATGGAATTTTAAAATCCAAAAAAAAAACAAAAACCAAGGGAAGTGCATATGTTTTATATAACCATTTTACACAATAAGACATTTAATTAGATCAAGAAGAATTTTCACTGACAAAATTTTGGGTCATTATAGCATATTTCATCAAACTACATGATGGTAAACTACATGGCCAAAATTTTCGAATCCCATGTTGTTATACCAAAGGAAACAACATGCATTTCTGTTCAATTTGGGTGATCATCGTCTTAATATCATGATGATAAACTACATGGCCAAAACATCTTGATTGAAAGATTTTAAACTCCATGGTGACTTTAATCCTAACCATACAATGTTAAAATATATAGAGATCATTGTGTTATAATAAATGATTCATTGCACATAATTCATATCTATGTGGGAGAAAGAAAAAATGCCCATGTTCTTAAGTGAGAGTTAGATCCACACAGGAACTCCCTTTCTCCAAAACTACATGAGGCTTGATTCTTGTTTTGGTGAGATACATAGTGATGCCTAGAGGCTTCATCCCGGTCCCAGCCACCATCAAATATGATCTCCCTCCTTGCGTATGGACCAAACCAATACAAGGAAGTCTCCTCCAGAACTATGAGTTCCTTTATTCCTTCCCTCACATGATAGGTAGTGACACTAGGATTTTCCATCTTGGTCATGCCACTGCCAAAAAAATTCCGTTTTCCATTTGTTTGGGTCAGATCTATATGGGGATTTTTCCTCTAGAACTACGTGTGTCTGGATTCCTGCCCACACAGAATATGTAGTGATGCCTGTATTCTACATCCTGGTCCATCTTCCATCTGAAAAATGCACATTTTTATATGTATGGACCAGACCCATATAGTTATTTTTCCTATTGAACTATGTGTGGCTTGATTCCTTCCCTTGTAGGATACATAGTGATGCAAGGATTCTATATCCTAGTCTATCCACCATCCAAAAAAATGCATATGTTCTATATATTGATCAAACTTTTGTAAGGAAATTTTTAGAACTATGTCCAGACTAATTCTCATTTCAATGAGAGATGTAGTGGTACTTGTATCTCCAAATATTGGACCATCTGTGACCATGGATCAAAAGTAAAATTCCCCAATCCTTCTTTATGTTTCCCTTGTGTGAAAGAATACACCTTTGAATTCCTTTTTTCCCACACCAATCAAATCTCACATGGGATTAGGGGTTTTGGCAGGGAAGTCCCCATATGGTCAACGTGTATAAGTCTGCAACAGGGTTTCCATGGTCCTGCAATCATGACCTGAAAAGGCCCATTAAGGGTCTCCCATCCATATTAGGGAACCAAAATTCCTATCTAGATGGCGTTAATGTGCTTAGTACCTCAATAACTATGTGTCACTTGATTCGTACTATAATGAGATATGTAGTGACACCTAGACCTTGTGCCCAGGTCCATCTATGCAAAATAAATAACATAAAAATGCCCCCAATCTCCTACACATAAAATGAAAATCTATGTAGGATATTCCAAATCTTGATTCCTACAATAATGATTTTTCAAAATATCATTCTCCTTACATATGAGTCGGATCTATGTAGGGGATTCCATACTTCACAGCTAATCATTGTCTAAATATTTCTTGCATACCAAGACCCACCATTTCCATCTATTAAACTCCATGCATTGGGAAATTTTGGATCCCCAAAATCTCCTCAGCCATTGGAAATGGACGTCCAATGTCCTAAGGACACCTTTTTTTGACTATTCATAAAATTCTCTGACATATTTTCCTAAGTTTCCCACAAAAAAGGCATGTTAACCAAAGGACAATTTTTCCTCATTATAGGATTTTCCTACCTATGTATACTCAATGGATTCCAAGCCCCTTATCTCTTTCACTGATCAAAGAGTCCCTAGAATAATGGTTTACACATTCTTTCCCCCCTCACATCTAGGGTATTCCAGGATATCTTGCCCTGATTATCCCATACTCATGGATTACCTGATAATTTGTCCCCACAAAATGACGTTAAACTATGTTTCCAATGTACATACCACAAGATGTTAAACTGCACATATCAAACATCATCAATCTCCATTCACATCAATTCACCCAAATCCTCAGAGTATGACCTTAAACTACATGGCCAAATATCCTTTTTGTATGATGTTAAAATGCATATCATAAGAGTTTTCTCATATAAGAGTACATTTCCATCAACATTGGTTACCTATCATGTCGTGTCTTAGAACTATGTCTGGATTGATTCCTATTTATACAGGATATGTAGTGATTCTTGAATTATCATCCTGGCCCATCCACCCTAAAGGTGAAATATGCCCCTGCATATGGTTAGACCTATGAAGGATCCCTTATTTATAGAAATATGTGTGCATTGATTCCTATACATGAAGGATATGAAGTGAAACCCAGATCCTATAACTTGGACCTAGCCATAGGATGCAAACCAATGTCCCCTCCTCTGCATGCAATCTAAGTCAAAGCAAGGGACCTCCCAAACATGCCCTATTTATGGGAAAATTTTAAGAATAAACCCATATTCTCTCACTCACGGTGGTTCATCTAAGTCCTAACCACACGATGATAAACTGCATGCCTTGTACATCCTTTCCACATGATGCAAAATTGTACGGAAATTGTCCAAATCATATGATGTTAAACTACATGATAAAAATTACTAACTGCATGACATTAAACTGCAAGGTACCCCCAAAACTATTTTTGTCTTGATTCCTATATATGTAGGATGTGTAGTGACATCGGGATGATATATCTCAGGTCCAACCACCCCTAAAGGAAAAAAATGTAGCAAAAATGCCCCTCTCTCTACATATGGACTAACAGTACACTAGGAATCTAATTTCATTAACTACATATGGATTGATACCTATTATCAAAGGATACATAGTGAAACCCATATATTCAAACACAAGTCTAGCTCCAACAAAAGAATCGATATTCCCCACCCTATGTATGCGTCAAATATGTGTAGGTAAATTCCCATCTTTATGGGTAATAACAGCCTAAATGTTTCTACTGTGTCTAGAAACAGCCTTTCCATCCATAAAATCTCATTCTTTGAATGATTTAGGATCTTCACAAACCTCCCCGACCATTGGAAATGGAAGGTTAATGTGTTGAGGACACCTTTGTTTTTCTATGCACAAAATGTCGCGACGACACTAAATATATTTCCTACAAAAAATGTTCTGTCAACCAAAGGAAAATTCATCCTCAGGGGAATATTTTCCTAATTATATACTCTCAATGACTTATAATCCCAACATAATTTCTCCTGATCTGAGATCCCTTGGATCCTTGGTTTACATTCTCCTCCCCCCTCACGTCTTGGACATATTAGGACATCCCAACCTGATTTTCCTCCAGTTAATCAGAGCTTTTATATCAATGTCTTAATCAAATAACATTAAAACTGTATGATATTTGATACCCAATGTTCACCCTTGGTCCCAGGAACGTCACAGAATATTTTCCCTCATGTTCCTGTGCATGAAATGAATCTGCACAGGAATGTCTAGTATGAGCTCCGCCTCATTGGTGAGCTTGTATAAAAAATAAAAATGTCCTATTACTATGTGTGAACAATATTCTAATATGGATAAACCTTAAAATAACTACACCAAGATTTATTCCTATAATCATAGGATATGTACTTTCACCTAAATATCATATCTTGGGTCCATACATGAAAAAAAAGTTCCCTTCCTTTCCTACAAATGGGTCGGACATTCACAGGGAACCTCCACAAAAATTTACAGGGAAGAAATCTCTACCTATTCCTGAGAAATTTCAACATGGAGTTCTCATTTTTTGTTTAGAGACCCCCACCTCAATAACCATACTCTATGTTCAGAAAGGTATTAATCCCCATAACTATACCTGGCCATCAAAAATGATATGTCAATGTCTTGAGGACACCATTGTTTGACTATGCACAATATGCCTCTATGGCTCTACTTAAGTTACCAACAAAAAAGGCCTATCCTCCTTATAATTTTTTTTATTTTCCAAGAGCATATTTGAGGGTAATTGGTAACCAAACAACCCCAACCCACCATACAAATAATGTTCCAGAAATAAAAAGATTCAAATTTAAAATTCAAATTTCAAAACCAAACCGCATCATCACCATTACCGATCCACATGCCACCTCTATCACACACCCACCATCAGTTGCAAATCCATCAGGTATATCACTCTGTCATAATTCCAAAACATCATTCCAATAGTCATCACCAATGAGACCCACCAAAAATAACATTATCACCACCAAGACTCAACATTTTATCGTCGTCATCAGGTCGAAGACACCGAGCCATCGAGACAATGGACATCAGAACGGGCCAAGAACCTCCACATGCAGTACACCCTAAGGCACCACTCGCCTCATCACAAAGCATAAAAATGCCGAAGACTTCCAAAACACCCACCGAAACCCTCCAACAACTCCATGAATCAACCCTCTCCTACACAAGGAGAAAGAGATCCATGCAAAAATAGTGAGCCCCCTGAGAATCCCTTAACGCAAACATCAACTGCACCACTGATGACCACTAAGATAGACAACACCCAAAACATCAAAGAGAACTAAGCATAGGACAACGATCATAAACCTCAACACCTTAAAACACAAAACCATTCAAAGAAGAACAAAAAATAGGGGAAGACCGAAATAGGGAAGAAGAGGGGAAATCAGTGACTGGAACCCTAGAAAAAGGAGATGAATATGAATTGAAGATCCACAGCCACCGAGATGTTAATCCCAAAACCTCAAGAATCCAACTCTCCTGAACTGACCTGGAAGAGTTTTTGTAATACATTTTTTAAAAAATATTTTTCAAAAACTGGTTAGGTCGATATTTTTTTCAAAATGCGCCTCAAAGGCAGCATCCGCGATTCCGCCTTTGCATTATGGGTGAAAGGCAGTATCGCGGATGCTGCCTTTGCACTACCGGCGTGGATCAATGACGTGGAAAATGTGGCACTTATGGTGCCGCATTTGCCTCCACGCCCTATAAAAGGGAAGCCCCCCCCCTCTCCTCACTTCCAAACATCCATTATCTCTCAATTTCTCTCTTTTGTGGTGGAATTCTATGGTTTGAAATTTTTGTAATGCTTTTAGAGGTATGGTTTTTAATTTAATGTTTTTTATTTTGTAGAATTTTTTATAGTTAAATATTTTTCTAATTTTAATGTTTTTTATTTAGTTAAATTTTTTATAGTTAAATATTTTAAATCTGTAATAGTTTTGTTAGTTTAAATTTTTTTGTTTATTAGATTATTTATATATATTTAGGAATTATAATTATCATTGGTATAAATAAATTTGGATTTGTTTAATGAAATTTTGGTAGCATAAAGACTATGTTATCTAAGAAATCAAATCCTTTTCTTGACACAAACAAGGGAATGTGGATCTGGTATAGATGTACCTAGGGTTAAAACCCAAAAACACCGATTTGAGCTAGACTCGAACGGGAACTGGTGCACAACAACAGGCCTTTCTACATTCTGGTTTGACACTCCTAGAGGATATGCTTAAGATATGCATATTTCTTTATAAACTACTAAAATATCTAATAAAAGAAATGATAAATTGATAATTTAGTAATGATGTTGATAGTTATTATTAGGAATGATTAATTAGAAATTAATTAATAAATAACATAGAGTTAAAATTAAAACTATAGTTCAAATGATATTCAATAACATGAAGTTAAAAAATAATATGGATTTAAAAAATAACATAGTTAAAAAACAAAAATTTAGTAATGATATTGATGGTTATTATTATGAATGATTAATTAGAAATTAATTAATAAATAATAGAGTTAAAAATAAAACTATAGTTCAAATGATATTCAATAACATGGAGTTAAAAAATAATACAGTGATAAAAAATAACATAGTTAAAAGACTACAATTTAGTAGAGTTAAAAAATAAATAAAATGGAGTTGGAAAATAAATAACATGGAGTTAAAATATAAATAACAGCATTTTTCGAGATTATATCCTTTCTTGTAGTGAATTGAATATCAAAATTTCAGAAATCTCATGTGATAATGGGTTTTTGGAAATTTCGATATCCAATTCACTACAAGAAAGGCTATAAGCTCGAAACATGCTATTATTTATTTTCTAACTCGATGTCATTTATATTTTAACTCACTAATTAGAAATTGTACTAAGAAATATTTTAGTTTATGATATAAGATATTTTAAAATTTAAGTATCATAAAGATTGTATAGTTTAGAAGTAATAGTTTTTATTTGAACGTGAGGTAAAATCCTACTTATTTTTAATAAGTAATTTAATTACATATTCAAAGTATAAAATCCAACTTATATTGGTAACCATCATTTAGAATGTCACTTACATTATCAAAATCATGATCAGAAAACATTATTTACATAGAGAGAAATGTTTGCCTATGTGTACTGCTATTGGGAGGTTATTCAAACTGAGCATGGAGCTTCTTACAGTACACAACCAATAACAGTGGTTAATAAAACTGATTGTGTAACCCTAAGTCACCTTCAAGATAGAATTCATATCTCATTAAATCTAGGACCCGATCAGAAGATCAAGTCAATGAGTTATAGACATTTGCAGTTCCCGTCAACATTGTGTCATCTAGCTTTTCCATTGGTTGATGATTCACAATGGATCCAAACAATTAATTTGTTTTATCAACAGTTGGATGGTACCATGATGGAGTTATATGTTGATGTTTCTACTGTACAACAACAACATCCAATTGTACAAAGACATAGACTTACAAGAGTCGTTGATGATAATCCACCTTATTAAGTTTAGACAATTCCAAATGATTTAGAGGACAACCTACTTGGTCTCCCGGATATACATGTTAACCGGATATCTAATGAAGAGTTTTGTAATAATGAAACAGATGGTGATAGTAGTGTTGAGGAGGAAGGAACAAAGGAAGTTTCGAGAAATGCATTAGTTGTACAACATGCTCGACCTACAATAAATCATCCACCGCTCTTTTCATCTTGGTCAGAAGCAATGACACATGTGCCTGAATTTGCAGATAATGTTCTCACATGGGCAACTGAGTTTCCTAGAGTTATACGAGATAGGTTTAGTGAGATGGAAAAAACTTTATATGTTGGAAGGAATTTTCCAAGTAATGATGCATTAAAAAATACTCTAAAGATATTTCCCATTGAGAGGAACTGTATCTATTTAGTGTATGAATCATATCATAAAAAATATGGCATACAATGTGAGAAGTTTGGGGATGATTGTAGATTTTGATTGAGGGCGATTCCGGACTTTTCATTTGGAGGTTGGAGAATCTCGAGGATTGAGGCAGCTCATACATGCATTCAGCCAATCCTGACACAAGATCATACTTCATTGGATAAAGATTTTTTTCATCCATTATTGTTGATATTATTAGTACATGTCAAGATGATCCGATAGACCTTGTGCAAGAGAGGATATAACAGACTTTCGGTTATATGATATCCTATAATAAGGCATTGAAGGCGAAATAGAAGGAAATTGTGAAGGTCTATAATGATTGTGATGACTCATATCGGGTGTTGCCACAATTGATAGCCATACTGAGGCATCATAACCGAGTTTTCTTCCATCTGGATACAAACGAACATGTGTCTCATGATAACCAACTTGATCCATCTCGTGTTTAATTTCATCGGTTGTTCTGGGAAATATTTCCTTGTATCTCCCCCTTTCATTTCTGCAAACAGTTTATTCAGATTGATGGAACATTTCTGTATGGAAAATACAAGGGCGTATTTTTGATTGCGGAAACCCAAGATGGAAATCGTTAACCTCTTTCTCTTGCCTTTTCCATTGTAGAGAAAGAAAACTATGAATCATGGAGTGGGTTTTTGGCATGTATCAACACCCATTTCCCCAACATTCGGGGTGTTTGTTTGATATCTGATCAGCACCGGGAAATTAATGAGGCAATCAATGCGGATCCTGATACATGGTGTTACCCAAATACACATCATTGGTTCTACATTAGACACATTTCTAGCAACTTGCATAAAAAATTCCACAATGAACTGATGAAGAAGGCAATCAACAGACTTGGTACGCATTGTATTCGTTATTTTTTTGTATATCAACATGAAGATAAATTAAAAATATGTGAAATATCATTTATTCTGTGTAGCATGTGAGTCCGATCAAAGATGGTTTGAAGAACATTTCAAAAAATTCTGTCAGGTTAATGAAGAAGTTTATGATTATAAGATGTGAATTCCAAAAGAAAAATGGACATTGGCATATGATGGGGGGAGAGGTACGGACACATGACCAACAACATTGTAGAGTGCATCAATGATGTATTCAATGGGATTTGCAAGATACCTATAACTTCTCTAGTAAAGGAGACATTATATCGTTGTGTGAAGTACTTTGTTGATAGAGGAAAAATTGCATCGGATGGAATAAATCAGGGGCTAACTTACGGAAGACATTTTCAATGAGAGATTGAAAATAACATTGAAGAAGATTCTAGTTATCAAGTCAGCCTATTTTGACGAGAAGACTCTCGATTTGAAGTTTAAGAGATGTTGAACCCCACCACAAATAGCATTGGTGAAAAAATGGTGGTATTTCTAGAAACAAGGCAATGTCAATGTGGAAGCTTTCAGGCCTTACGGTTTCCATGATCACACACCATCGCAGCATGTGCCTCTAGTAACATATCATGGCAAGAATATATTGATCTAGTGTACCGGATGAACACCATTGCTAACTGTTACGTTGTACCATGGACACCTATTGGCGAGTTTTGTTATTTCTCAATGCCAGATGGTCATCCAATAGTGCCACTTGATATGAATCGGTTGAGTCCTCATGGGAGACTGAAGGCCAACAAGTTGTGAAATGAGATGGACTGGCCTCAAGAACAAAGACAAAGATTGAGATGCACCATATGTCACCAAGAAGTTCATAATCATAAACGATGCCCTAGCATTGTTGGATCGAGTTCACACTCTAAGCCACAATGATGTATTGTCATTATTGAAAGATTATCATATTGTAAATTTTATGTTGTTATCTATTCATTTTACCTCTATTTTCTAACCCCCAAAACTGAAAATTATAATAGTAAACGCAGAAACATCTTTTTTATACCATAATCCTAACAATCTAAACCATAATCCTAAAAATCTATTCTCAAATCATTAACCTAAACCATAAAACGTTAAAAGAAATACAAAATCCTAGTTCCAAAAGGTAAAATGTGAAACCCTAATATTTAAATCCTAAAATTGAAAATATGAACCGTAATCCAAAAAACATATTCCCTTTACATCAGTTTCAAAACATTATGTTATTGAGAAAATAATCAAGAAACATATGAACAGATCGTCTAGTACAATCATATATCAATATGACTAATGTGCCCTAACAATCCCTATAACTCATGAATAACGTTCTAGGGAATAAAGAAGCACCCCAGAAATTGAACCCTCATACATTGTTAAAGAAGTCATAGAGACAAATGAATCTTGATCTAATAATAGAATAACACCCCAAAAAGTGAATTCTCTTAAAATATCAAAATATGATCCCTAGTACTACACCATCCACCTATATACCCAAGGATCACATTTGAAATATACATAAAATCATTTTGAAAGGGCATTATGACATTCAAAAATAACAAAAAACCCTTTATTGATATAAAAACATTATTTGAAAACTAGTTTACACTTTATTTCACAATTCTTTAAAAACACCCTTCTATTTACCAAAATTCGGGGAAACCATATTTTATCAAAAACCCTTTTCAGAAAATAAAAATTTCAAGCCAATTATTTTATAAAACAATTTATAAAACAAAGTTAAATCATGATTCATCCAACATATATTAGAGACAGAACCATTTATAGGTCGTGAATGATCCATGATGTGAATCCTTAATAAAACTGTATTTGTTTATATGAAGATGACTGACACCATGCCACTCAGTGAGCAAGCTACCCATTGTTCATAGGTTGTGATAGAGGGTGGTCTAGATCGATTGATCTGGGTGTGTTGAGCGCACCATTTTCATCACACAGAGTCTCCTCCTGCCATTATACTATACTTGCATCGTGCTGGTTTTTCTGGTATTGCAGTATCAGATTTTACATTTGTAGACCATCACCTGCTAGATGTAGTCGTCGAGAGGTGGATACTAGGGACACACACATTCCACCTTCCTGAGGGAGAGATGACCATCACCCACTAGGATGTGGTTGTGCTTCTTGGTCTTCCTATCCATGGGAGACCCGTTATTGGATCGACTCGGGCAGCTTGGCCCGACCTTGCTCAGCGCTTGTTAGGCATTGACATTTTGTCTGATCGTAGTGCTACTGATGGAGCATCGATATCCATGCCTTGGCTAGAGTCACAGATTCCAGTTTTAGTTGATGATGCTGACGAGCAGACGGTGATGCGTTATGCACATGCATATATATTACGACTTATTGGAGAGATCATGTGTATGGATTATTCAGGGATGCATGTGCACATGATGTATCTAACCCTACTAGAGTATTTTGATCAGGAAGGGACATACAGATGGGGATCCTCCTACTTGGCATACACATACATACCATTATGCAGGATATCCGGTAGGCGGTGAACATGTCTCGGGGGATGTGTCATCCTTATTCAGATGTGGGCATGGGAGCACATCCCCGCATTCTGCCCTGATCTTGCTAGTCCACCAGTCAATATGGCGGTGCTTCATGATGTGCCACATGGACGCTGGTATGATCACTCATTTCTATAAGTTTTTGTTGCTACTACAAGTTATTGACTTTAATTTCTCATTATTTATCACTGTCGATGTTGTATTTTATAGGTGGTGTCAGCGCCACAATTTCAATGCGGTTCTGAGACATGATTTGGCCATATATCGGCTCGAGTTGGACTTTATATTACCCCATCAGGTATGTAAATACAATTCATAACTGTCTAAAAAAATTTAATAATAACATCATCTTTTTAGTTAACAGTTTTTATAACAAGGATAATATGTTATTTTAGATTTTATGGGTTTCATACTGGTCTGTTATGGACTAGTTGCCTCTATACTGCACGGTTGGTTTTGACGATGTTATAGCTGCAGTGCCACTCATTCACTTTCATATTGTTGAGTGGCACTAGCCTGACAGAGTCATGCGCTAGTTTCTCTTCACTAATCATATTCCATTACCGCCGAGGCAGACAGATCGGCTTCATGGGATGAAGCTGACAGGGAGGCAGGATGACGACTGGCATTCAGTACATGCTGTATTTCTTGACTATTGGCATAGACGAGCAGAGTTTTGCATCTAGGGAGTTCTTACAGTTCAGTTATCTCTTTCAACGTAGCACGAGTATGATCCATGGTATAGACTGAAGTCTATATTGTATCTTACCCGAGCTGGCAGAGAGATGCATATGATTGTAAGTCAATTAAATTATATTACTATGTTTTTTGTGTTATTTTCTAATTCATTTTTAATCTGTTTACAGGAGAGTTAGACTGACAGACTTATTGATATGAGTGATTAGGCTGGGGATAGAGTCTTCAGCCGGGAAGTTGTTCATGATCAAGCGCTGGAGCTGAAGTCATCTGTCCGTGCGTTTACCGAGAGCCTCTTCGAGCGTTCAGCACGGAAACAACAGGTTCCTATCACAGAGGAAGATCCTACAGTAGCTGCTGGTGCTGAGGAGCCATGACCACGGTGATGTAGATAGAATCATCCTGCATGTCAGGCCTCACCAGTTCCATAGGCAGAGGTCGGCCCACTGGTAGTCTAGTCTGAGTCGATGTAGGATCTACCTCAGCCGTCATGGGATCCATCCTTTTTGACAGGACATCCTCAGTTTTCTCTATCGGGGGGGGCCATATGGAGCCCAACCGTTGGGTCCAGATTCATTGCAACCTTGGGCTACAGACCCATCACAGAGTTGGGGTATATCACCACCATATGATTTGTTCTCCATTGCAATGATGTCGGGTTCTTCTACCATCGAGGTGGGAGAAGGATCAGGAGGGTCGTACGAGGTGGAGTTGAAATTTTATCCCACTTGCACAGAGGTGGAGGATATGACAGTCAAAGTTCCAACGCCCGAGTACCAACCCTCTCCAGGTCACCAAACTCCCCAGAGATCTCGTCACAGATGTCCTATTATTAGACCACCATGTGGGATAGGATCTCCTCACCGTAGACATAGACATTGATTGTTTATACTCATTTATATGTTTTATGTATATGGAAAAGAAAAATTATATTTTATGAAATGATTTATGTTAGACCACCATGTGGGACACGATCTCCTCACTGTAGACATAGACATTGATTGTTTATGTTCATTTATATGTTTTATGTCTATGGAAATGAAAAATAATTTATTAGCTTTCAAAACCGCCTACTTGAAACTTATAAATGTTTCAAGTACTTGAAATTGAACGACTATAAAATATAAATCATCAGACCAATATAAATGAAACATTAAACATTCATTAAACATAAAACCAATTGTTGTAAACACAAATCATTTCATAACAATTGTTCATGAAAAATAATTTATTAGCCTTCAAAACCACCTACTTGAAACTTAGAAATGTTTCAAGTACGTGACTTTGAAAGACTATAAAATATAAACCATAAGACCGATCTAAACGAAACCTTAAACATTCATTAAACATATAACCAATTGTTGTAAACACAAATCATTTCATAACAACTATTCATGAAAATTAATTTATTATCTTTCAAAACAGCCTACTTGAAACATAGAAAAGTCTCAAGTACGTGACTTTGAAAGACTATAATATATAAACCATAAGACCAATCTAAAAAAATCCTTAAAAATTCATTAAACATATATCCAATTATTGCAAACACAAATCATGTCATAAAAACTGTTCATGAAAATAATTTATAACCTTTCAAAACCGCCTACTTGAAATATAAAAATGTTTCAAGTACGTAACGTTGAAAGACTATAAAATATAAACCATAAGACTAATCTAAATGAAACATTAAACATTCATTAAACATATATGAGTCAACCCCGAATCAATAGGATGCACGGTGTTTCTAGTATCACATACATCTATAATATTTGATGCATTAAAACTATAGCATCCCGTCTTTTTATAACATAACTTTTCATTCCATTACACGGAACTGAGGATCTTTAAGGTTTAGTGTCTTGGAAACAAGGAACATAAAACATGAAACAAAAAAAACATGCTTCTTAAACACTTGAAAGGCTTCTCCTCATGTTCACCCTAGGCTCATTACTGCATCTCATAACCTGGGGACATACATCAAAAGGAAGGGTGAGCAGAAGGCCCATCAAGGGAAACAAGTGAAACATTTAACATATGAACTTGAGATACATCAATAAAGTCATGAAAAGAACTTTAAGGCATGAGAAAGAAAATCATGAGGAATTTCATAATAAAAATAACATTTTCCATAACTTTAAGATGTGGCTACATCATTTAACATAGACAATCATGAACATATCACCAAGGTCCATCCCCAAGGTGTCATTTGAAAATTACCAAGGTTATTCACCAAGGTATCATGAAAATTGTAATCTCTAGTGGTTACATCATTACCCAATGCATTGGAGCGCTATCAGGGCGCACCCTTAAATTTGCCTTTATTATCATGTGAGCCACATATATCATCATCAAAAATTTCATAAATAACCCATATAGCATAAAATAAAAGGGTTTCATTTCATAATCACAACGTTTTAAAAAAACTGCTTTAAAGACATGATCTTTACGTCACTTTAAAACCCACAGAAAAGGAAGGTGGGTCTCATGTATGTAAATCCCAGAATTTAAAATTGAACATTTTGGTATATATGTGAATACCCCTTTAGAAGAAAGAGCTTTGAGTATTCACTTAATAAAATAAAAGAACTTTAGAAAAAAGAGATAGACATTTTGAGACAGAAATTCTACAGCATAACGGCAATGTTCCGAGGTTTTAGAAGACATTAAAAGAGAGGTAAAATGGGTCAAACATTCATAAATGACCCATAAAATAGTACATGGACAGAATAAGAAGGATACATGATCATGGTAATGAAATTTCAAGGATATACCATTTGAAATGAAAAACATGGAAGGAAGAAAAAAAATTAGATTTCTCTTATGAAAGTTCGGCAGCCTAACGGCGTTACTTAAACATCAACAAAAATGATTTGAAAAGATCAAATAGGGTCTCTCATCATGTGAAAATAAGAGTTCAGTATGATAGATATAGAGATAATTCCCCAACATAACAAAAAGGAACTTGAAAGAATTGACATGAAAGTAGAACTTCAAAACGAGAAGGGTGAAGAACCACTTAAAAATTCGGCAGCCTAACGACGCCACTTAAAACATCAAAATACTGAATTGAAGAGATCAAATGGGGTCTCTCATCATATGAACATAAGAGTACAGTATGATATATATAGAGATCATACCCCAATATAACAAAAAGGAACTTGAAATAATTGACATGAAAGTAGAACTTCAAAACGAGAAGGGTGAAGAACCACTTAAAAATTCGGCAGCCTAACGGCGCCACTTAAAACATCAAAATACTGAATTGAAGAGATCAAATGGGGTCTCTCATCATATGAACATAAGAGTACAGTATGATATATATAGAGATCATACCCCAATATAACAAAAAGTAACTTGAAATAATTGACATGAAAGTAGAACTTCAAAACGAGAAGGGTGAAGAACCACTTAAAAATTCGGCAGCCTAACGGCGCCACTTAAAACTTCAAAATACTGAATTGAAGCGATCAAATGGGGTCTCTCATCATATGATCATAAAATATCAGTATGATAATTTAGAGATCATACCATAACATAATAAAAAGGAACATGAAAGACTTGAATGAAAATAGAACTTGAAAACGAGGAAGGTGAAAGAATCCCTTAAAAAATTCGGCAGCCTAACGGCGTCACTTAAATATTCTTAAAACGAATTGATGAGAGCAAGGGGGGTCTCTCGACATATGAACATGAAATAGGCAGTAGGATGAATATAAACGAACATACTCCAACATAAGAACATGGAGTATAAAAGAAATGACATAAAAGAGATTACTTGAAAAGAAAGAGAGAGGTCGGATCCCTTACCTTAAAATGTAACTCTTAAACCTCAAAGGTTGTGACCTTGAGGGCTTGGGGGCACCTTGGGAGGACTCCTTGGGAGGTAATGAGACCAGAAATTCGTTGGGAATGAGTGGGGAGTCGAATGGATGAGAGGAGGGCTTGGTATTTATAGGGAAAGTGAGGGGACAAGGCATTAATGGCCAAGAGACACCTCACATGTGCTTTTCTCAAACCCATGTGCTCTCCCTTGTCATTTATCATGGAGTTAGGCCACATGGGGCCCCCAAAACAATAATTCATCACCCTTGGCCGGCCAACCCTCAAAAGATCTCATGACATCATCATGACACCGTTATGATGTCATTAAACATACCGAAACCCTAAAATTGTATTTTTACTATTCACTGAAAATTCAACTTTCTCAGAAAAATCCCAAAATTTCACATTAACCAAATATCAATGCTCTGATTTCAAAAATGAAATCCATTTTATAAAAATAATTTTCTAAATATTTTTAATTTAATTTTTAAATAAAAACATTATTCATCGAAAATTCATTTTTTTCAGAAAAAACCCCAAAAATTACCATAACATAATATCGATTCTATGAGTTCAAAAATAAAGTCATTTTTATAAAAATAATTTTATAATTATTTTTAATTAAATTTTTAATTAAAAAACACTATTCACCCGAAAAAAACTAATACTTGAATAATAATTAATGAAACCGTTATTTAACTATTTTATTGAATCACATTACTTAATCAAGGTGCCTATATTATTTTAAAACTTTCTTTAAGTGAGATTACTAATCCATTTGGTCATATTACTAATCCTAATCATAAAATCACTATTCATAATTTACTATTCATCAAAAATCAAGTTGATCTTATTAGACTCTAAATTTAGTACTGAACATAATTGCAGAAGACCATTTTTTGAAAATCATTACACATTTTTAATTATTTAGGGTTTACATAAACATATTTAAAATATCCTTTTTCTAAAATTCATCAAAAATATGCATACTATATTTATCCGGTCATTTCAAAATTCATAAACTTCATCATAAGAAGAAATTCCAATTTTTATTTAAAACAAGGATTACACAAGGTATTTACGGTCTCGTTACATAACCCCTTATAATACCAGCATAGGACCTAAGAGTAAGGTGTGCTAGGGTGATAGAATCTTGGGGCGGCTCAGTCAACATTGCCCGAGTAGTAATTTCTATCAGTTTGAACTTCTCACGAAGGCGATTTCGTTCCAGCTTCACATGATGAAGTTCGGCTTGGATTTGATCCAGAGCAAAGCCCAGTGGTGCTACCTCCTTCACAAGCTCTGTTAGATGGGCTTCGATCGGTCCAAGACTACTAGGTGAGGCCATCGAATCTTCTTTCTATAATAATTAACCAAGATTACTTATATTTAGAGACAATAATCAAAACATTTTGCTCACAGCGGTCATGTTGACCGATGGTTATATAATAGTCAAAACCCACTGATCTCATTTTAATTATAATCATGTTTATCAAATAAAACATTTTTTTTGAGTATAACAATAACACATAAAATTAGGAAACAAAATTTATTTAAAAAATTTCGGGTCGTTACAATCTTCCCCCCTTAAGAAATTGCATCCTCGCAATTTTAAAATTGGGTTTTGAAATTTCATTGAAAGTCCCACATCGGAAAAGGAGTCAGTAAAACTATTACTTTAAAATAAAGAAAGGGAAGTACAATGGTCACCCGAGTTAACCCACACTAGGGTTCCATGTAGGAAAACATGGACATGGAGGAAAAAACAAAGGGTCAAGTTCTGAGGGAGAGTGATAGAGAACATGATTAGGAGAAAGTTAACCATGAGAAAATCCCAAACTTATGATGTGTGTAAACGGTCTTTGATTACCTAGTAGGAAACGTAAACCAACAACATTTTTGTTTTACGTTTCTTTTCATAATTTTGAGTATTTCATTTACTACATAGAACAAAAACATAACAAAATATACCTACCTTCAAGTAGAGTTTCATCCTTTAACAAGTCCCTACCAACACTAATCTTTTCTCCAATTGATGAGAATTCAAAAACACTTGGTCTCATAAAAGCACAAGAATCGTCTTCTATAGAATCACATAATCTACAAAAGATTAACTATCTATTTCTTCTATCTTTAAACATTATCCCAAAAACAAAAAGGTTAAGGTAAAACAACTCTTCAAAAAGAAAGAATCCCATAGGAATGGAAACTACTTTTAAATCATCAAAGTTCCATGGTACTACCCAAAGTTCATCATAGACCATTCCATAAATAACGGTCCTTAAAATTCCTCAAAACAAACCAAACTAAGATTGAAACCCAAATACAATAAGGATTTGATAACATAGTCTTCCAAAACAACTTCATTGTTCATCTCCAGACAACATCAACCACTCCTAACATCTTATAAAAAAGGTAGCTAACCTAATCATATTTTACCCAAGATAGGTTAGTCATTCCCATAAGTAACCTAAATTACTATAAGTTCACCTTAAATTCATCGATTCTTCAAAATATAAGTCAACCATACTCCTCAATGAAAATACCGTAGTAATCTATTTACCTCTATCAAATATGGTTCCCAAAATAATGAACGTCTTCCAAAATAATAATCATATTTTAATCCCCTAATCATCACTGTCATATTAATACGAAAATTGTCGCATTTCCTATCACATTGGTTGTCGGAACATGTTCTTCCATTTCCCACCATTAACTAAGAAGAGGAAGCATAATTAGGGGCTTAAGTACTTAGCTAATAATCATGAAAAGGAACTGAAAGCATATAAGGATAACTTGTATATGAAAGGTATACCCTAACTTGTGATCTCCTAGGTTCCCATCTAGGTTATGAATGATCATATATTCTTCTGTGAACCTTTATTTTATTTTATCTTTGTTCCTTTAACAATGGTTCATACCAAGCTTATGACTTTACCAAAGCATATCCCCCGGGAGTGTCGTAACCAAGAGTGCAGCAAGGCCCGTTGTCGTGTACCAGTTCCCGTTCGAGTCTAGCTCAAAGCGGTGTTTTCGGGTTTTACCCCTATGTACATCTGTGCTAGAGCCACCTCTACCTGCTCGTATCCAGACAGGGATGTATTTGCTTGGAAACCCCTTACTCAATACTCACCAAAATACCAGGAATATTTCCTATATTAAACTTTTCTATAGGGTTCCTCCTAGAGTTTTCATATCCTAATTTCCACAAATAACTAAACCATCCTTTGATACCAACTATAGCATCCCGTCTTTTTATAACATAACTTTTCATTCCATTACACGGAACTGAGGATCTTTAAGGTTTAGTGTCTTGGAAACAAGGAACATAAAACATGAAACAAAAAAAAACATTCTTCTTAAACACTTGAAAGGCTTCTCCTCATGTTCACCCTAGGCTCATTACTGCATCTCATAACCTGGGGACATACATCAAAAGGAATGGTGAGCAGAAGGCCCATCAAGGGAAACAAGTGAAACATTTAACATATGAACTTGAGATACATCAATAAAGTCATGAAAAGAACTTTAAGGCATGAGAAAGAAAATCATGAGGAATTTCATAATAAAAATAACATTTTCCATAACTTTAAGATGTGGCTACATCATTTAACATAGACAATCATGAACATATCACCAAGGTCCATCCCCAAGGTGTCATTTGAAAATTACCAAGGTTATTCACCAAGGTATCATGAAAATTGTAATCTCTAGTGGTTACATCATTACCCAATGCATTGGAGCGCTATCAGGGCGCACCCTTAAATTTGCCTTTATTATCATGTGAGCCACATATATCATCATCAAAAATTTCATAAATAACCCATATAGCATAAAATAAAAGGGTTTCATTTCATAATCACAACGTTTTAAAAAACTGCTTTAAAGACATGATCTTTACGTCACTTTAAAACCCACAGAAAAGGAAGGTGGGTCTCATGTATGTAAATCCCAGAATTTAAAATAGAACATTTTGGTATATATGTGAATACCCCTTTAGAAGAAAGAGCTTTGAGTATTCACTTAATAAAATAAAAGAACTTTAGAAAAAAGAGATAGACATTTTGAGACAGAAATTCTACAGCATAACGGCAATGTTCCGAGGTTTTAGAAGACATTAAAAGAGAGGTAAAATGGGTCAAACATTCATAAATGACCCATAAAATAGTACATGGACAGAATAAGAAGGATACATGATCATGGTAATGAAATTTCAAGGATATACCATTTGAAATGAAAAACATGGAAGGAAGAAAAAAAATTAGATTTCTCTTATGAAAGTTCGGCAGCCTAACGGCGTTACTTAAACATCAACAAAAATGATTTGAAAAGATCAAATAGGGTCTCTCATCATGTGAACATAAGAGTTCAGTATGATAGATATAGAGATAATTCCCCAACATAACAAAAAGGAACTTGAAAGAATTGACATGAAAGTAGAACTTCAAAACGAGAAGGGTGAAGAACCACTTAAAAATTCGGCAGCCTAACGGCGCCACTTAAAACATCAAAATACTGAATTGAAGAGATCAAATGGGGTCTCTCATCATATGAACATAAGAGTAAAGTATGATATATATAGATATCATACCCCAATATAACAAAAAGGAACTTGAAATAATTGAAATGAAAGTAGAACTTCAAAACGAGAAGGGTGAAGAACCACTTAAAAATTCGGCAGCCTAACGGCGCCACTTAAAACTTCAAAATACTGAATTGAAGAGATCAAATGGGGTCTCTAATCATATGAACATAAAATTCCAGTATGATATATATAGAGATCATACCCCAATATAACAAAAAGTAACTTGAAATAATTGACATGAAAGTAGAACTTCAAAACGAGAAGGGTGAAGAACCACTTAAAAATTCGGCAGCCTAACGGCGCCACTTAAAACTTCAAAATACTGAATTGAAGCGATCAAATGGGGTCTCTCATCATATGATCATAAAATATCAGTATGATAATTTAGAGATCATACCATAACATAATAAAAAGGAACATGAAAGACTTGAATGAAAATAGAACTTGAAAACGAGGAAGGTGAAAGAATCCCTTAAAAAATTCGGCAGCCTAACGGCGTCACTTAAATATTCTTAAAACGAATTGATGAGAGAAAGGGGGGTCTCTCGTCATATGAACATGAAATAGGAAGTAGGATGAATATAAAAGAACATCCTCCAACATAAGAACATGGAGTATAAAAGAAATGACATAAAAGAGATTACTTGAAAAGAAAGAGAGAGGTCGGATCCCTTACCTTAAAATGTAACTCTTAAACCTCAATGGTTGGGACCTTGAGGGCTTGGGGGCACCTTGGGAGGACTCCTTGGGAGGTAATGAGACCAGAAATTCGTTGGGAATGAGTGGGGAGTCGAATGGATGAGAGGAGGGCTTGGTATCTATAGGGAAAGTGAGGGGACAAGGCATTAATGGCCAAGAGACACCTCACATGTGCATTTCTCAAACCCATGTGCTCTCCCTTGTCATTTATCATGGAGTTAGGCCACATGGGGCCCCCAAAACAATAATTCATCACCCTTGGCCGGCAAACCCTCAAAAGATCTCATGACATCATCATGACACCGTTATGATGTCATTAAACATACCGAAACCCTAAAACTGTATTTTTACTATTCACTGAAAATTCAACTTTCTCAGAAAAATCCCAAAATTTCACATTAACCAAATATCAATGCTCTGATTTCAAAAATGAAATCCATTTTATAAAAATAATTTTCTAAATATTTTTAATTTAATTTTTAAATAAAAACCTTATTCATCGAAAATTCATTTTTTTCAGAAAAAACCCCAAAAATTACCATAACATAATATCGATTCTCTGAGTTCAAAAATAAAGTCATTTTTATAAAAATAATTTTATAATTATTTTTAATTAAATTTTTAATTAAAAAACACTATTCACCCGAAAAAAAACTAATACTTGAATAATAATTAATGAAACCGTTATTTAACTATTTTATTGAATCACATTACTTAATCAAGGTGCCTATATTATTTTAAAACTTTCTTTAAGTGAGATTACTAATCCATTTGGTCATATTACTAATCCTAATCATAAAATCACTATTCATAATTTACTATTCATCAAAAATCAAGTTGATCTTATTAGACTCTAAATTTAGTACTGAACATAATTGCAGAAGACCATTTTTTGAAAATCATTACACATTTTTAATTATTTAGGGTTTACATAAACATATTTAAAATATCCTTTTTCTAAAATTCATCAAAAATATGCATACTATATTTATCCGGTCATTTCAAAATTCATAAACTTCATCATAAGAAGAAATCCCAATTTTTATTTAAAACAAGGATTACACAAGGTATTTACGGTCTCGTTATATAACCCCTTATAATACCAGCATAGGACCTAAGAGTAAGGTGTGCTAGGGTGATAGAATCTTGGGGCGGCTCAGTCAACATTGCCCGAGTAGTAATTTCTATCAGTTTGAACTTCTCACGAAGGCGATTTCGTTCCAGCTTCACATGATGAATTTCGGCTTGGATTTGATCCAGAGCAAAGCCCAGTGGTGCTACCTCCTTCACAAGCTCTGTTAGATGGGCTTCGATCGGTCCAAGACTACTAGGTGAGGCCATTGAATCTTCTTTCTATAATAATTAACCAAGATTACTTATATTTAGAGACAATAATCAAAACATTTTGCTCACAGCGTTCATGTTGACCGATGGTTATATAATAGTCAAAACCCACTGATCTCATTTTAATTATAATCATGTTTATCAAATAAAACATTTTTTTTGAGTATAACAATAACACATAAAATTAGGAAACAAAATTTATTTAAAAAATTTCGGGTCGTTACAAAAACATGTTATATCTCCTTTCATTGGACAACGAAATCCATTATTCCACCCGCCATTTCTATATCCATATCAACATTCGGCCGCGTAAGGGTATGCTCAAAGATATTCCACTTGAAATTCTCATACCTTCTCATTCCTGCAAATATCAACCCCTTCAACACCACCATGCATCCAACCATTATAATTTCTTCTTCAATTGTCACCCCAGTTCGCCACGCCCAGTTGATCAGATGAAAACACCAACGATTTCACATAGCCGATTGAACTCTTCATCACCAAATCTTTATCTTTTATCATCTTCAAAAGGCCACTGTAGGACCTCGTTGATCTATCCATTCCAAACAATCACATAAAAGTATACTATAAACATAAAAACCTGAAAATTTGTTGGTTTTTATGTTTATAGTATACTTTTATGTGAGTGTTTTGAAATAGATAGATCAAGGAGGTCTTATAGTGGCCTTTTGAAGATGATAAAAGATAAAGATTTGGTGATTAAGAGTTCAATGGGCTATGTGGAATCGTTGGTGTTTTAATCTGATCAACTGGACATGCGGAAATGGGGTGAAAATTGTAGAAGAAATTATAATGGTTGGATGCATAGTGGTGTTGAGGGGGTTGATATTTTTAGTAATGGGAACATATGAGAATTTCATGTGTCATATCTTTGAAAATACCCTTATGCGTCCAGATATTGATATGGATATGGACATGGAGGGTGGAAGAATGGATTTCGTTTTTCCATGAAAGGAGATATAACATGTTTTCATGCATCAAAGATTATAAATGTATGTGATAATAGCAACACTGTGCATCCTATTGATGCGGGTTTGACTCATATATGTTTAATAAATGTTTAAAATTTCGTTTAGATTGGACTTATGGTTTATATTTTATAGTCTTTAAAAGTCACGTACTTGAAACATTTCTATGTTTCAAGTAGGCAGTTTTGAAATCTAATAAATTATTTTACCTGAACAGTTGTTAAGAAATGATTTTTGTTTACAACAATTGGTTATATATTTAATGAATGTCCATGGTTTCATTTAGATTGTTCTTATGGTTTATATTTTATAGTCTTTCAAAGTCACATACTTGAAACATTTCTAAGTTTAAATTAGGCGGTTTTTGAAAGCTAATAAATTATTTTTCATGAATAGTTGTTATGAAATGATTTGTGTTTACAAAAATTGGTTATATTTTTAATGAATGTTTTTGTTTTTGTTTAGATTTCTCTTATGGTTTATATTTTATATTCTTTCAAATTAACATACATGAAACATTTCTAAGTTTGAAGTAGGCGGTTTTGAAATCTAATAAATTATTTTTCATGAATAGTTGTTATGAAATGATTTGTTTTTACAACAATTGTTTATATGTTTAATGATTGTTTAATGTTTTGTTTAGATTTGTCTTATGTTATATATTTTATAGTATTTCAATGTCACCTAATTGAAACATTTCTATGTTTCATGTAGGCGGTTTTGAAATCTAATAAATTATTTTTCATGAACTGTTATTATGAAATGATTTGTGTTTACAAATATTGGTCATATGTTTAATGAATGTTTAAAGTTTCTTTTATATTGGTCTTTGAGTTTATATTTTATAGTCTTTCAAAGTCACGTACTTGAAACATTTTTCACTTTCAAGTAGGTGATTTTTAAACAAAATTTTGAAAACTAATAATTTTTTTTGTTTGGTGAAAGGTGGAACCCTCCTGAACATTTTTTATGAATAATGTATATAAATAAATATATAAAAAAAACAAAAAAAAAACAAAATTTCAAAAAAACATTTTTAGGGGAAAGGCGGCATTGCGGGTGCTACCTTTCAGCCCCAGTGGAAAGGCGGAATCTACGATGCCACCTTTCACCCGTAATGAAAAGGCGGCATCTTCCATGCCACTTTTTAGGGGCATTTTGAAAAAACAAATCCACCTAGCCATTTTTGAATTTTTTTAATGTATTAAAAAACACTACCTGGAGAGGAGAAGAGGGCCTCGGGGTCAGAACGATGATCAGAAGTTGGGGAAAAGGTGTATCACCTTCATCGAAGTGGACCAACTACAAAATCGAGTAGAAGGGGTGAAGATAAGAATAAAGAACACATAGGGAATTTGGGAGGAACCCTATAAAAGAAGCGATAGCTGATTCACCCTAGAACCAAAGGAGGGATAAACACTTAAGAGACTCTATTTAGAAGATTAGAGAAGAGAAAGGATGAAAAGTCAGAAGAAGGAGGTAAGAAACATCATCACTAGAAGACTATAAAACCCCTATAGGAGGATGAGTGCAGGGGGCGATAGAAGAGGACCGGGTGAGTGGGGGTCCATCAGTTTCTGACCCTCTTTTCCTCAAAAAAGCCTATCAATTGAAGGTAAATTTTTTCCTTGGGGATTATTTTCCTACCTCCGTATTCCCATATAAAATATATATCCTTCCTCATTCCCTTGTTTTAAAAATCACCAAATCACGGTTTACATCTTTTCTCCCCTTTCATACGTGAAAAATATTGAACATTTCTGGTCAAACTACCATGAAAAGGTAGAATTTTTAATCTAATTTCTCATAGTAAATTTAATTTAAATCATGTCCCTAATGTCCTAGTTGTATAACATTAAACGAAACCATGTTTTAATCCTCCTTTATAAAATTCAAATTCATGTGGGAGCGGTGTTCTCATTCACAGCATATACAGATACCGCAATTAATTTCAGATAGTGTTCCCTTGATAGGCCACCCACTGTTGTCTTATGAAAACAAAACAAATCTAGATTTCCATAAAATTACCTAGCCATTGTAAATAGAGCGTTAGTGTCCTGATTTCACCTTTGAATAATGCACAAAAATTACCTGGAAGCTATGTGTAATTTGCCTACAAAAAAGGAACCATCCACCAATGGATATTCATCCTCAAAGGATAATTTTTCTACTTCTGTATTCCCCAAGGCTTTTATGCCCCATATCATATATTATATCCTAAACCCACAAATTAGGGGTCAAACAAATCCCTCATTCATGTTTGAAAGATATTTGGATGTCCTCATCCAATGACTCCTCATTAGGTTCCCTCTCCCTACAAGTCATGGTCAAAGTTTTTTAACCTAAAACATCAATCATGGTCAGATATGTTCATCCTAAAACATCATTTATGATAATTTTGGTTTTCAAGATGTTAAACTACCCATGAAAAGAGATAAAAAAACTCACTAGGATGTTAACCAAAAAAGGGCACCATGGAAAAATGTCAAGTACTAGATCTCTCGACCTATGATTTCCATAGTTTAGGAAATATTTAAAGCAATAAAAAATCCAAAGATAAATAAATATTGATATATATAAAGCCCAAAAAGGGATTCCAAAGAAAAAGACATGTTATACCCACTAATCCTACACCAATTTAGGTTTAGGAAAATATTTGTTAAATAACATTAAAGAAATAATGTTTAAAGTATTTTTCCAGATGACCCTGGAAACATTTAAACAATGCTTTCTGGGTCGCTTGGATTAGGAAAAAATAGAGCATGATTTGATCATTTTAAATTTAATTGTCTCGAATCATGATTAAGATTAGTATCTAATGGAATTACCATTCAATGTATGTTTCAATTATAATTTATTGACATTTCATGAAAGGATAAAGGAGAAACATAGAGAGAAACAAATTTATATTCCACTAAGGAAGAATTTTTGAGAATTCATAGCTTATAATATCTCTAAATAAGTGGGGATAATGATTACTGGAGTCATTCATTAGATTCAAAAAAATTTATCAACTCTAGATTTGATTCTTTGACAGAATTACATATTACCGACAAAGTAGCAGTTTCAGCCTCCGCACCAGCCTGCAATGCTTCCACCTCTTCTAATACCTTTAGTACAACCTTTTCCTACTCCACCATTAGCCAATACCCCTCATTAACTGTTGTCATGGAACACCACCATTCTTTATTAGTTTTCTCCAATTCTTGTCTCGACTGTTCTAATTTTTTACCAAACCTCTCTGATAAAAACCATTTCATCATGAGTTCCCCTTCTCACATCATGGATGCACCATCAATCTTATATGCTTCATCCATAAGGATATATCTAGATGTCTCAATGTGATTCGTGGATTCTGTATAGGAAAGATGATAGTTGATAATGGCAATTCTATACCTTGTAGTGACCACCTGCTTCACCATATCATGAATTCCATGATAATCAAACCCTCCATACCAAATAAGTAATAACTTGGGTCACAATTTGGGAAGATTAACTCGAAGTTTTGTGAGGGCAGTCTCGGAAATAAACTTCCAAATGTCATTCCATAGTTTCTAATGGGTACTGAGAAGGTCATTAAAGTCCTCTATATCTTCCTCAGATTCACTCTCAGGAGGTTGGATGTATTCAAGAATGAGCATGACCAGAGAGGTTCTTGATCCAATGACCACAACAAGAGTCAACTCCTCTATAGACACTTCTTTTTTTTATTGGTACAAGGGATAATTTAATAATCAAATACAATCATGAGTTCTTGTGGTTGTGATACTAAAATAAAATAAGTGATACAATAGTCTTTAAATCCTGAAGATAAAAGAAATTGTTGGAGAGGTGGTAGACTAGCCACCACTTATCAAATCATTAGTGCCTCTGACCTCCATTATGGAATCATCGCCTGAAAATATTGGTGATAAATCTGTAACCCATTAATGGACCTTGGGGTTGTCCAAAGACACACGTGGATCAAAACTATGCTCGATCGTATCGGTAGACTCTAGAAGGATGCTCACTGAGACTGTGCCTATGGGAATAACCATCATGGATATAGGACTGGTAGACAATTCAGATTCCCTTTGAGTCTTATTAGTTCCCTTCTCCACTACTATATCCTCTAGATGAGATGGATCAGTATGATCAACAAACACATGAACTCACAAATATTCCTCTTATCTGAGGGAATAATTCATTTGATTTGGATTGGGTAATTGGTAGAAACCCGGGATCTCCCCAAATTTCTCTAATAATTGGGGTTCCCCGTCCATTTTACTTGTTTCTAGGAATATTGTCACATTTTTTCCTGTGGGATCATAATCCATAGGATCAATTTAAATTTCCTCTTCCAAAGAATATTTATCTTTTTAGACAAGGATCATTTGATCCTGAACCAAATTCCTCCAAGGTATAGGTCTGCCCTCAACGGCTTCGAATGAACAGGATCCCTTGACTTGTTCAGTCACAATCACTAGTGTTGTCTCCTGTAACTCAGAAGTTGTAGAAACCACAGATGTATGGATAGTAGACACATGGTTTCTTATTATACCTACATAAAGATATGTGTATGATGATTGGAAAAAAAGGATACATTTAGTACGGAAACCAAATAAAAGTATATGGTCATTAATTGTGATCCCTGCTATTATATGTATTAATAAATGTGATTCTTGTCGATGTTTTGTGGTGTTCCAAGGGGATGAACCTCTGGTGGAAGAAAAATAAAATACCAAATGTGTAAATACTTTAGTAGGGTTTGTAATGACTATCTTAATATGCTCTTTGTCCCCAGGAGAACCTTCTACAGTGACTCACATGTCCGAAAGAACATGTTCCCCAACTGCAGTACCCTTGGGGTTGTATATCAAAGAATGTTTCAAATCCTGATGCTCCTCAAACTCTTCAAAAAAATAAGGATAATGAGTTTAATAGAATAATGATAGTAAAAAAATTAGTTTCATGTCAAAAAATTTAGCTACCTCTCCATTGGAATCATCCGTCTTGGGAATGTTGGTCATATATGCAACTTGATAAAAACCAATAAGGTCTATCCTTGGAGGAGTGGATATAGGTATCCATCTCATCCAGATATATGTCTACCACACATGAATGTTCATGAGAATATATCAATGTGAGGTAAATATATTATCTAATTCCTGGAAAATCTAATGGCTCTTCTTAGAGAATCTCCCAAATATCTTCATTAGATACACTTTCCCATAAGGCATATAAGACCTTCCAAGCCTCTAAGAATGCAGCCATGATGGGAATGCCTAATGCTGGAAGATCCTTTTGGGGAAGATAAGTAAGATCTGTTAACTGTAATTACTTCCTAGGTACCTTTATATCTCTAGAACCATCATGGTCTGGATGCTTTCATGGTTTGGGGGGAAAGAAAGGAATGTCCCCTTCTCTAGTTATAGTACGAGAGTTTACAATATCATCACCCCCTTGAGAAGTGATCATCATCATCATCATTATCCTCAAGTTGTACCTTGTAATGTACTTATCAAGAATATATAAAATGATTCTACCGATCATGAATCAAGGATTCAAGCTTCTAAAGGTATAGATTCACCCTTTCGGGGTCATCCTCATAAGAAATGCCATTATGTCATGAACCAGCCCGAGTCGACCCTAAACCTGTCACCCAGGCCAGCCCGTGACAAGTCCCGAGAGGTGTTCCCGATCCTCCCAGGATGGTGACAAGCACCAAGTGAAACAATAGAGTACACAAGGTAACAATTTCTCCCATATATAAACAATCAAACAAACATAGGAAATAAACGGATATCCCAAAATAAATTTATATAAAAATTGAACTAAATATTATTTTTACAAGAAACTAAAAGTACAACAAAACCAACAACTCAAATGAAAAATCCTGATGACCAACTAACTCCATGTGACACTTCTGTTCACTCTCCAACACAATGATCAAATGTCTCCCAAGGTGATCGAACTCAAGATGAAACCTGCACGAGGGATAAAAAAAGAAGAAGACTAGAGGCGTGAGTATTAAAACTCAATAGGTTAGCCCGATATTCTTTTCCCAATGCACATTACATTAAAATAAAAGAAACATCAATTTATAGTTTTAAGTTCAAGATATGAAAGTATGGTTTTCAAATAAGGTTCCATACTATAATAATTATCAGACAAAAACATGCATGTTTAATAAACAAAAATACAAGTAACAATTTTTTTCAAAGAGGTGAAACTTCAAAATGAAAATAGTTTTCAGGAGGGCTACTTTAAAGAATATTAACTTTTAAATAAATAACACATACTATTTAATTTACCAACCAGACACACCGTATACTGATGGGGAGTACAAAATAGCCAATGAGCACTAGTCACGGGAACACCCCTAGGTACTAGTTAGTTGTGAGCCCCAGGTACCACGTATCTCGGTGAAAGTAACCATAATAAATATCTGTTCGCATGAACAGGAGCCACTATTAGGGAGAATACCCATATCCTAGTGGTCCCCCAACAACATCATCATCATAGTTTAGTAAGTGTAGTCATCGTCAAACTTGCTACGTGAAACAGGGGCCAAACCCCACAGAATCACTAGCATACTAGTAAACGTCCGCCCACCTAAATACCCGAGATTCCCTTCAGTGCTCAATCAAGTTACACATATTATCAAATAAAAATTTTAAATCCAAATTACATTCCCAAACAATAAAAACACAAACATCCCAAAAAATTTCTTCACATTTCTTTCACAAATCAATAATCCACTAAAAAGTTTCGTAAAACAGTCTCAAGGAGTATAACGAGGCCTTACACGTAAAGTCCATTAAAAAATGATTTTTAAGGACACAAACCCATCAATAACATATAAAACCAGATTTGGAAGCCCCAAAACCAATTAATAAATCAATTTCAGGGTATGTAATATGGCCCCAAAAGATAGAACATAAAATACACCTGGAAACCATTTTAAAAAAAAATGCCAAACGGGCCTTTAAAGCTTTCTCAAAACTAACATTTTACAAATGTATGCATTTTAATTTTATTAGGGATGTCTATAAACACCATTTAAAGTAGAAAATAACATTAATAAATCTTTTATAATACTCAGGTTATATATTCAAAACACAACCATTTACATAAAGATGTGAAACGGTCCATTTTTTTGGCAACTCGGGCCAAAATATGTTGTAAACCAAAACCCACTTGTTTGTAAAACCAAATGCAAATTGGAAATACATATAAGGACCCAAAAATACCATTTATAATTCTTCCAATTCAATTATAAATCCAAACAAATAACTTTTAAATCACACATCACACATAAAAGCCAACCGGGCAATTTACCGAACACATGACAAGCCCTTTTTAAACAAAACAATTAATTTTTAGTACGTGAAAAGGAAAAAAACACCAATTGAATTCCATATTTTCATTCAAGATACTTTAACATGTTAAAAATACCATAAACCAGATTATAATCCTCAGAAAGTATTTTCAAAAGATAATGGAACATTTAAACAGACACTTGTTGAGCACTTTCATGACAAAACAACACTACCTTTCACCAAACAATGATGAAAACAACCATTTTTCACACCAATAAAATTATCCAAATGATTAAAAACAATAATAAAAATTTATATCAATTGAGGAAAATTTTTAAATGATGAATCTTGAATGATAAAGGCATGTTCAAAGGATATCCTACCTCAAATCCTTAGCGTAATTGAAACGCACACCCGAAATCACCTGCCGCGGGTTTATAAACCCTAAAACTATAAATAGAAGACCTAAACAAACATAAACCCCATAAAAAAATGTTATAACAAAACACTAGGTCTATCAATAATAGGGTAGAATATAAATCCCAGAAATAATGAGAGGAGGGGGAAGAGGAAGGAGAAAGGAGAATAAATATCACCTTTCACCCTAGAAAACTCTTCATCTTGCATTAGATCTGCAACACTAGAGAGAGGTTAATGGCTTGAAACTTCTTGAAGAGATTTATAATGTCTGGAATAACCAGGGAAAGAATATTGGTGTCAAAAAGAGTAGGAATTTATTGATTTATGAATGATACAATTTACCATGTCAATTCTGGACGATTTAAGGTATCTTGAGAATTTTCGCCCTAATCCGCAACCCATATGAGCTCCAAAGAGGATAAATAGATTATTAGGGTTAGTATAGGGTTATTGGATTCACAGGGGAGGTGGAATGACCAAGAAAGATTAAAAAATTAAAAAGATATAAATGAAACGAATTACTTTTTTTAAAACAGGAAATGGGCCCATGGGCTGGCCCAATACCTAAATAAGTAACCCAAATTCACCATGCATATGAATTTATACTGGGTACAAAAAGATAAATACGTTTTAATATATCAGTATAGGACATGTGGGAAGTTGGATGGATGAAAAAGGATGAAAAAAAAAGAGTTATAAAAGAAACAATTTCGGTTTTTAAAACAGGAAATGGGCTCACGGTTGGCCCAAATCATGAAGTAACCACCTTTTCTTCAAAAACTCCTAAATAAGCAATGGGGATCCCAAATTATGGTGGTTAGACATATATGAAACTTCAAAACTCAAGATTCATCTCACCAAATACCCATGAAAAGTATCAGGATTTCCAATGGACCAGATCAATACAAAGACAAAAAAAATCGGGTGTGACAATTCTCCCCACCATTAAAGCTTTCTGCCCCCGGAAAGCCATAACTCTTTCCGGCAGAAAAATAACCACCTAAGGATTACCTATCAAGATTATCCAGCCTCTCAATAAAAATAAATATCATCAACCGTCAATGGATGTTAATCCTCTAGCTCAAAAAAACACATTACTCACAACCACTTCCAGAAAATCATTGGAAAAATCAAGCCACCACCTCCACAACAAAGACAAGAACCCAATTGTTGGGCCTTCTCCCAATGAACCCAACCATCACCCAAACCAAAGAGAACTCACAAAAACCAAATATTCCTGGGGAGTCCAGAATGGAATCCCCACCATTAAGAAACAACTATCACTTGAAATGTTCTTAGGATGGAAATCCAAGAGACCCATGGTGGGTCTCCCCACCATTAGAAACCATCTAGCAACGAATAGACAAGAATTCATCATGAGATAGAATTGGGCCTCACTCACACAATCCCAAAAAAACTATCCTAAAAAAACATAAAATTCCATGTTAATAGGGTTACAACATGGATATCTATACCACCCACTTCTGAATAGAGGGTACGAGAACTGGGCCAAGACTTTCAGCACAGATCTTGACCCCCACCACTCGGGGAGGGGAGGGAAGGGGACCCTATAATTTGGCCACTGAAACCACAAAAGAAACAAAGAAACTACCCAAAAATCGCCACCTACAAATAGGTAACACCAAGACACAACCCATTTTCACAAGAGGTCCACACATGGACATTGATCAAAAACCCACATCCATGAAGGCATAACCCTAGACACTGTGTGAGGGGTTAATTCTACCACGCTTGTTGCGGTAATGGGAAATTCACAGAAATGAGAAACCAAAACATTGATATAGAAACTAAATTACCAAAACAGAGGAGGTAGGATCCTAATCGAGCACTCCACACCTCTGTCGATTTCCTGACTGCGTGAAAAGCTTCACTCTGAGGCCTATGGCTGGAGCCCTGATTCTTGAAGCATCTGTTGCACCGCAATCAGGTGATAAGGATCACACCACTAAAAAAAATCACTTTCTCACCAAACAAAAACCTTTATCTAAATGGGAAATCATAGTTATATATAAAAATTCTGTCTCACTCTGAACGAGGGGAAGAATGGACAAGGAATATGAATAAACACATCAACATCACCGAACAGAACTGCTCTATCCAAAAGATTTATCACGACCTAGAAGCACTTTTAATAGATCCCAAACAGATCTCTATTACAACAAACAGTTTGAGGAATCATCAAAAGAGGTGGATTTAACATTTTAAATGAATCCTTAGGTTGATCAGTAGGAAATATTTCCAACGGAAAACTATCCATGGCCACATCACAACATCAAACACATCTTTAGAAACCCAATGAAAATTACTCCAAAACTGAGCCACCAACAAGATCTAATCTCAATATACAACAAGAGTATGAATTATAGATCATAAGAAAGCTAAAAAAAATAAACAACTCTTCTAAGACATAGAAAAATCAAGCCACATAACCATTGGTTTTAAAAAAGGACACAGTTTTTTAGCTCAAAACAATTTTGAAAAACAAACTAACTTGGTGGGTTTCCACATTCACCAATGGTGTTTCATCAAGTCTCACACACATGCATGTTTCCATGCCACCCCAGGTACCCAACCACCATACCATATAGGCCATCCTTCTAGATATAAATAAAACCATGCATGTGAGCACCCATGAAAACACCAAAGGCTAAAATAAAACAACATCATTCCAAAAAAAAATTACCTTCAAAATGAACTCCAACCACCAAGTCAAAAAAACTTTTCATATTTCACAAAAAAACCCACAATTAATTAAGGGACATTTTCTTAAAAACATGCCAATTTTCATTTTTAAAAACATTTATAAATAACCAAGACACTCCAAACAACCCGGTCCCATTTTTTTATAAAAATAAGCAAGGTATATTTTTATAATCCGAGGTCCGTTGAGACCAATAACCTTTCTAGTAAAGCACCAAACGATCAAAACCAATTTCCAAAACTAATTTATCCGATTAAAAAAACTTTTTAACATACAAAAATACAATATTTAAAACAAAGATCCAGAATTGCCTTAAAATGATTCACAATTTCAAAACATTTTATTTCAACAAACCACAAGTTTAGATTATGGATAATCCAATCCCTTTAAATCATTTCCACTTCCCTCCATTTTTTTCACACAAACACAACCTTACAAAACCATTATTAAATTTAATTTTTGAAAAGCCCCTTTTTAACTTTCCAAAATATAATCCTTACTTTAAAACCCATTTCCACAATTCTCACACAAGGATTTTAAAAACCAAAATTCATAATTCAAGAAAGGTTCCAGAGACCCAAAAAAAGGAACTAGTGTCGGTGGGTGACATGACCATATGGTTGTCGGCCATATGTCAAACAAAATACCAACACATAGAGACTTATTAGGACCATTTACCAGCTCCACATGGCTTTCCAGGCCATGCAAGCTCATGGAGGCCATTAGTCAGACTCCCCTTGTCATATCCCAACACCAAATAATCAACAAGAACAAAGGACACTAGTAAAACCGGACTTCCCATGGAAACCTGAGGATTAGAATGAGAAAGAGTTTGTGATGATCTTCTTTTACTTACCCCTCAAGTACCAACAATCCTACTCTATCTACCTTCACATTCCCAAAATAACAAGGGCGCTCTAAAAAGAATGGTCTGCTAAGAGCCAACCTCTTCTGATACCATTTTGTCACGAACCAGCTCGAGTTGACCCTGAACCGGTCACCCAGGCCATCCCGTGACAAGTCCCGAGAGGCGTTCCCGATCCTCCCGGGATGGCGACAAGCACCAAGGGAATCAATAGAGTACACAAGGGAACGATTTCTCCCATATATAAACAATCAAACAGACAGAGTAAATAAAAGGACATCCCAAAATGAATTTATATAAAAATTGAACTAAATATTATTTGTACAAGAAACTAAAAGTAGAACAAAACCAACAACTCAAATGAACAATCCCAATGACCAAATAACTCCATGTGACACTTCTGTTCACTCCCCAACACAATGTTCAAATTCCACCCATGGTGATCAAACTTAAGATAAAACCTGAACAAGGGATAAAAAAGAAGATGACTATAGGCCTGAGT
This sequence comes from Viscum album, assembly GCA_963277665.1. Lineage (NCBI taxonomy): Eukaryota > Viridiplantae > Streptophyta > Magnoliopsida > Santalales > Viscaceae > Viscum > Viscum album. The sequence continues at coordinate 429,016,392 of OY728134.1, forward strand.
ATTAAAACTAAGTAGGTTATCCCAATATTCTATTCCCAATGCACATTACTTTAAAATAAAAGAAACATAGATTTATAGTTTTAAATTTGAGATATGAAAGTATGGTTTTCAAATGAGGTTCCATGCTATAATAATTATCAGACAAAAACATCCATCTTTAATAGACAAAAATTCCAGTAACAATTTTTTTCAAAGAGGTGTAACTTCAGAATAAAAATAGTTTTCAAGAGGGATGATTTATAGAATTTTAACTTTTAAATAAATAAAACATACTACTTAATTTACCAAATAAACACACCGTATGCCGACGGTGAGTACAAAATAGCCAATGAGAACTAGTCACGGGAACACCCCTCGGTACTAGTTAGTTGTGAGCCCCAGGTACCTCGTATCTCAGTGAAAGTAACCATAATAAATATTCGTTCTCATGCACATGAGCCACTAGTAGGGATCATACCCATAACCTAGTGGTCCCCCAACAACATCATGGTCATAGTTTAGTTAGTGTTGTCATCGTCCAACTTGCTACATGAAACAGGGGCCAAACCCCACAGAATCACTAGCATACTAGTAAACGTCCTCCCGCCTAGATACCCGGGATTCACTTCAGAGATCAATCAAGTTACACACATTATAAAATGAAAATTTCACATCCAAATTCCATTCCCAAACCATAAAAACAACAAAATACCACAAACATTCTTCACATTTCTTTCACGAATCAATAAACCACTAAAACGTTTCGTAAAACAATCTCAAAGAGTATAACGAGGCATTGCACATAAAATCCATTCAAAAATGCTTTTTAAGGACACAAACTGATCAATAACATATAAAACCAGATTTGGAAGCCCCAAAAACAATTAATAAATCAATTTCATGGTCCATAAAAGGGCCCCAAAAGATAGAACATAAAATACACAAGGAAACCATTTTTTTTAAAAAAAATGTCAAACGGGCCTTTAAAGCTTTCTCAAAACTAACATTTGACAAAGTTATGAATTTTAATTTTATTAAGGATGTATATAAACACCATTTAAATTAGAAAAAAAACATTCATAAATCTCTTATAATACTCAGGTTACATATTCAAAACACAACCATTTTCATAAAGATGTGAAACAGTCCATTTTTGGGCAACTCGGGCGAAAATATGTTGTAAACCAAAACCCACTTGTTTGTAAAACCAAATCCAAATTGGAAATACATATAAGGGCCCAAAAATACCATTTATAATTCTTCCAATTCAATTATAAATCCAAACAAATAACTTTTAAATCACACATCATTCATAAAAGCCAACCGGGCAATTTACCGAACACATGACTTGCCCTTTTTAAACAAAAAAAATTATTTTAAGTACGTGAAAAGGAATAAAACACCAATTGAATGCCATATTTTCATTCAATATACTGTAACATGTTAAAAATACCATAAAAAAATTATAAATCTCACAAAATATTTTCAAAAGATAATGGGACATTTAAACAAACACTTGTTGATCACTTTCATGACAAAACAACACTACCTTTCACCAAAAAATGATTAAACAACCACTTTGCACTCCAATAAAATTATACAAAGGCTTAAAAACAATTATAAACATTTATATAAGTCAAGGAAAATATTAAAATGATGAATATTGAATGATAAATTCATGTGCAAAGGATATCCTACCTCAAATCCTTGGCGTAATTGAAACACACACCTGAAATCACCTGTCGTGGGTTTATAAACCCTAAAACTATAAATACCAGACCACAAAAAAACATAAAACCCATCAAAAAAACATTTTATAACAAAATCCTAGGTTGATAAATACTAGGGGACAATATAAATCCATGAAATAATGGGAGGAGGGGGAAGATGAAGGAGAAGGGACACGAAATATCACCTTTCACCCTAGAAAACTATTCATCTTCCATTATATATGAAACCCTAGAGAGAAGGTAATGTCTTGAAACTTCTTGGAGATACAACTAAGGTCTTTAATAACCAGTGAAATAATATTGGTGTCCAAAAGAGTAGGAATGTATTGATTTATGAATGATATAATTTACCATGTCAATTCTGGATGATTTGAGGTATCTTGAGAATTTTTTCCCTACTCTGAGACCCATATGATCTCCAAAAATCGTAAATAGATTATGAGGGTGAGTATAGGGTTATTGGATTCTATGGGGAGGTTGAATCAGTGAAAAATATTAAAAAATGAAAAATATATAAATGAAACGAATTTGTTTTTTTAAAACAGGAAATTGCCCCATCGGGTGGCCCGATACCTAAATTAGTAACCCAACTTCACCATGCTTATCAATTTATATTTGGTCCAAAAAGATAAATAAGTTTTAATATATAAGTATAGGACATTTGGAATGTTTAACGGTTGAAAAAGGATAAAAAATAAAAGAGTTATAAAAGAGACAAATTTGGTTTTTAAAACTAGAAATGGGCTCACAGTTGGCCCAAATCATGAAGTAACCACCCTTTCTTCAAAATCTCCTAAATAAGAAATGAGGATCCGAAATTAGAGTGGTTAGACATATATGAAACTTAAAAACTCAATATTCAACTCACCAAATACCCATTAAAGGGATCGGTATTTCCAATAGACCGGATCAATACAAAGACAAAAAAATTGGGTGTGACACATTAGGCACTGACACATAGAAAAACTTGGTAAGAGAAACCACTTTCTCTTGAAAAAAGTGCCACATATAATGAAGGGATTGATACTGGGAGGATTTACCACCCATTATTGAATTTCATTTCCTCCAGTCCACAAAAAAGGTGTTGTGAGAAGGGATAAAAGTTTGGCCTTCAATAGCAGCACTGATAGCCTTAGATGTCCAACCCCAGTCTCTCAAAGACATCCATTGGGTTAATAAATAAGGGATTTATGTGTCAATTTCCATGTTTTAGAATTCCTATTGGATTTATTTTTATTTCCTTTATCCCAAAAGGATTTAGGGGGTGTGATAATAGGAATAAACATTTCTATTTGACCCCTAGGGTATGAATGAAACCATATATCATTGAACCCCTTGTGAGGGTGGGTGTGAAACCCACAGAATCTGGAAGAATAAGCCAACATAGGGAATCTTCCCCAGTAAACTTTAGCCAATTTTTCCAATCCAGCATGAAGTGTTTCTCTTATATTTCACTATTGAGGTAATGAGGGAACATCATCTACAAAAAATTGAATTAGTAGCTGAATCTACAAGGATCATATCCATCACAAATAAGTTCCCCATAAATTTGATAAACTAAGACACCCACTCTCAAGTAAAAGTGGTATCATCTCTTAAAAATTTCCTATGACTCATTATTCACCAAAAATATACTGGGGGACAACTAGGTATTATAAGTAATGTGGTCATGACAATTGATCCAGGCCATCAATTCACGTTCATTTTTCACATCCTGATCATCATGTTCATCCTACTTATCCTCCAAGACCCATTATATTAGAATGACCCCACTTATTCTTTATAGTTATGTTCAGATACTAGAACATGTAATTGAAAAAAATATTGATAAATGTATATCCTCTCTTATGAGCTCTCATCTGACCTCAGTGGGTTTATAAAGGACCAACCAGCTGGTAAGGTGGTTTCCTCTCACTTATCTAGCCTAATAAGCTGTCGGTTTTTTCTTATAATAGAGTGACCAGGTTAATGAATTAGATAGTGGTTAGCTGATTCTCTGTGATAAAGGTTCTGTATCTGACCCTATTTCCCGAATCATGGATTAGAAAAATCCATCCACTTAAAAAAATGTCCAGGAAGGCCACCAACCAAAACAATTGATTGTTTTCATGGATATGTTCTCATCCACATTCATGAAACTGACCCACCTCTAATATAGGATAGTAGGAATCTAATTGGATTCGAGTGTTAATGGTCAGGAAGGACCTTAGTCTCTACACAAGTGCCTCTTGACCACATTGTGTGGAAAATATTTTTATCCAATTAAAAAAGTAGATTTCTTGCTTATGATGAGAGTCAATATCATTTGAAAGGGATTTTTCCTTGTAAATAAGTTCTTGGAATGAGAAGGAGTCCTCTCCTCATCATCCTAGCTAGAAGTAGGTGGTTGAAATTCATTATACATGTTTCTAATAATGGTAACTCTCGAAATCAATATCATATCCTAAATATTGATACCAACCCCCCCCCCATGAACCGAGTAAATGGTGTAGTTATCTGGGGCCCATCTACTAAGAAAATGTGTAAGGAGAAAGTGGTTTCGGTGAGAATATGTTTGGGATAAACAAACTACTTCATATATCCGACGACATGCAATTTGTCTTGAAATTACTCACAGCTCTGGTGAACCTAGAAAGGACACCACCAGTCTAGACTGAATGACCCTCCAAAATGAAGGTCCCATTTTGACGGCCATCCATGTTGGTCATTTGTAATTTACTTACCCACAATGTTATGAAATAAATGAGCCTTATCATATGATCCTCACAGTACATCCCCTAGTCACTAAGGGGTATAGTTCTATAGAGATCCACAGTGGGGTCTTTCAATATGAATTGTCCCTTTTTAGAAATAAAATCCCAGGGAATGTTGTTGATATCAATTATCTAGGATGGGGGTTGATTGTATTGACATGATTCTGGAATCTCCATATCATATGTTATGCCAAATCCATAAATAGGAATTCGTTGGGTATTCTATTTGAACTTCACTAAGGAGTTTATCTAAATATTGATAAAATGGGATGATGAGGATATAGTTTTCAATAGAGCCTGTCATGTATTTACTATTTTAATCAATTGATGAAAGAGTAATAGCCATAGAAGTATAAGCAACCTGTGAAGGACACATTCCAGTTTATATCAAATATCCATGTAAAAGGTCTGTTTAATAAAAAATTGACAAAGGAAAGTCCCACAAGTGAATAGTCCGCATAGGCATTATCCATGAACTGATAATTCATAGAAGTTCACAAGGAGTTGGACCACAAAGTATTGGCCAACAGATCAACATGTCATGGAAAAACCTAACTTCACACCAAACCCCTGTTATGTGGAAATAAAAACTCATTGTTTATGGATGAATTTGATTCTATTTGGGGATATAGTGTCTCATTTTGAGCACAATTGCATCCAAAAAGGATTCAGTTTGCAGATGTAACACAACCACTAGAATCTATGAGAGAATTATGTTTTTTGATAAATATGGTAAGGGAAAATTGACCTCAGTCTCACTATATATTAGCATGGTCCCCTGATATGGTTCCACCGACATACAAAAAACCAATTAAAGTCAGGGTGACTTTATAAATCCAAATAGCCTCTTATTCATCCCGATCAGAACCCATTCTAAAGGGGGGAATTTATTTGGTCCATAAAACTTTTCAATTGAAATTAAAGTTCTCCCATGGATTTGGAATAGAATGGAAAATAAAATTAAGGGAGAATTAAAGAAAAAATATTTGAAAAGGTGAAAATGGAAAAGGATGAATGCTTGGTCACAAAATATAATCACCCAAAAACTTCTACTCTATATGGAGATCTTCTTCACATGGTGTTTGCAACAAATTAGCTCGCGGAAAGCTGCTGGTGGCACCATTTCCCATAAAATCAAATAATTTTTAGGAATAAGGAGGATATATCTTCACCTCACATGACATCCCCCGTAAACTCAAACATTTCATGGGTGAGGTAAAGTCGACGATTCTCCACAAAAGAAACAAAGAAATTCCCATAACTGAGGCAGTGATTCTTGCCTCCGTAGATGAAAACCTCGTTCCCCACTGACCAAGTCATCTGTAGGTTGTGTTTTTTCCATGAGCTTCTATAAGAGATACTTTATGGCCCACTCCACCTCTCTATAAAAGTACCCCATGGGAATGAATTTGTGGGATATTGATTGATGAAGACATGGGGGAAGAGACCACCAGTAAATACGGACTCTTTCAACAATCCCCAGTAGGTAAAACCCATTGCATAACATTAAAAGAAGAAAGAAACAAAACTAATTATTAAACCATGAACCCAACCCACTTTGAGGATGTATTTCTAACCAGTCATAGAATCAATTCCCCTTTTACAATCCATCATACCACGTAGTTAATATAAATTCATGAAAAACCCTACAACTTATAGTGAATCTCTATAATGACAAAACTCATCACTACATAGAATGTTACAATGCTAATGGAATAAGGCCCCACATTGTAAAGTGCTATGCAGAATAAACCTTGTTATGAATACCACTATGGTATTTGGATTGATCCATCACTCATATAGAAATATGAAATGTAGAGAAAACCTCATCCCATATAAGGAAATGCTATGTGGAATGGGGTATCTTTGGGTGTTACATCCTCTGGCTCCAATCATTTCCTTCTGTTTTTATCATATCATCGACAATCCCTCCCTGAGCCTGTCCAATGGCATTAGGCCAAAGCCTCTCTCAAAGCCATCAGACCAATATGATGAGACTATATGGAACATCAACATTCCCTTTTGGTTTTACATACCCTTGGTAAGTGGAGTCATGTGGATAATCCTCTTAATAAGAAGAACACTCATAATGTCCTTAAGTTTACATTCCCATGGCAACCCAGGGTCCACCCTTGAGTTACACATATTGACCTCCTTTTTATACGGATTATGGGGAGTCACTGGCCTTTACCTCTGATGAAGGTAAGTGATAAACAAATGTGATCATAGTTTCATTTCCTTTTGATGGGGAATGACACTCCTCCCCTTTCCTAGAGCCAATTTTAGGGAATTCCTCCTAAGGTAATCCCATTTCCCTTCCTGTGGGAGGCACCAAACTTTCTACTCTTTTCCTCAACCTAGGATGTATCTGAATAGATCTCTAAATATTAATATCTTTGATATGAAAATAAGAGAGGAAATGGGAACATTCAAATCCCCTCTATCTTATCCCTTTGAGCTCTAGAACCACCTTTTAGCAGATAGGGAGAGTTGTGTGATCATTCAATCTACCACTTCCTCTTGTTTCTCACACTGAACATGACTCATGTAGACATAGTGATTATTGGAGATCATGACATCCACAAAATACCAAAATTTTAATGGGAATTAATCTTATATATAAGTCCCAACTTCAAACCTAAAACGGGACTCCCACATGGTATAAGTCCCAAAACCACACTTAAATCTTCATTGGGTCATATTATCAATGACTCATCCTCAAACGGGTCTTCTCCCTAGATGTAATCTACAATCATAATCCCCAATTCATCATGGTATCCTTTATGGTATAATCCCCAACTCCAAAACAAATAGACCTTCTTCAAAGATTTAATCCCCAACCATGCCCCCCACCACTTAATGGGTAGCTCCCATGCATAAGTCCCGACCAGCAGCCCAAATGGGACTTATCTGAAGCCTATGTACCAATACTTCTAGAACTACATGTACTTTTATTCCTAACTAATTGGGATATATAATAAACCTCCCTTAGGTTCAAGCCTGATAATTCATGTATCCCATCTATTCTATCATGTTCATGATGGTTCACGCTCATCCTCACTACATGACGTTAAACTGCATGGGACCATGAACTAGGCAGGCTTGGATTCCCCACAAAACAGGATATTTATGAAGCCTACTTGAGGTCTAAACCCATATCCCAAGTTACCCCTAATGATCTTTGTACCATATCCTTAGTTGGGTCAAGTCTTACCAAAACACCACATCTCTTATGGGTCCTTCAGGATGCCTCAATGTAAGTCCTGCATCAAATCTTGATTTGGCATCTTACACCTAGATGTCCTTTCCACATGGTATTAAACAGCATGGTTGGGTCCCTATCACATGACCATAAAAGGTGATGTTTCCAATTAAGTGGCAATGAACAATGAGTGTTTTGATTACTCTCATGAGGATACGTAGGAAGCCCATATTATGGGTTCTATCCCAAAATCAGAACAATTCCTATCACCCCTAGATGATAATAAACTTCATAGCACCTCATTATGTGGTTTAAACCAAAGTTGTCTCATTAAATGAAAAATGAATTACTGATATTTCCACAGAAGGGTAATATTTATAGAGAACCACGTATGTATAAAGACGATTCCAGACCCATGCATATTTATAATGGATCATTGGTCCAAGGACTATCCCATGGGCACTTTATTGAGAATTAACCAAGGATTCATAAACATATTAATGTGGATTAAATCTATAAGAGTGTCCCGAAATATGCAGTAGTCCCCCCAAGGTGTGATGAGCCCGAGTTCCCATCCTATCAACTAATGTGATTTCTTAAGTTTCATTGGACAAATAATCCAACAAACACATAACTTCGGAAATTAGGTCCATGAGTCATGGATGTGAGTGTCTTTGGGTGTTTTTGGAACTATGAATAAACCTGTTGGAGACGATCCGAGGATATTGTACCTAATGTGGATCGATTGCACAAAAACATAACCCCCTGTAATCAACTGTTAGGCATGATTCCCTTTGGGTTTTAAAAATTATATATAAATTTAAATAATTATTTTATTTTAGTTCTCTTATTTTATAATTAATATTAAAATAAATAGTTAGGATAGAAATATTATTTTTGTTAAAAATCACTAAAATAATCTGATCACTGATCTCATCTTTATGAATCCTTTAAAAATCCCATAAGATGAACATATAAAATTATTAATAATTATAAAACATCTTTTAAAGTAACTTATATTTTATGGTAATGATAAATTATGTGTTAAGATTGAATATTATAAATTCAGTTATGAAACTAGTTCAAAATAATAAATATTACCCACACCTGGTATTTACAATAGATAAAAACTTACTAATATAAATGTAAAGAATCTATGTAAATGAATTTCAAAAAAAGGTAATATATATAGAAAAAGATCTCAAATGGGGGATTATGAATATTAATTTTTTTATATAGGAGGCTAACGTGCATTTTGAAAAATTATAAATTCTAGTAAGTTGTTCTTTGTATCAAAATTTGATTCCATGGAGATTATTATATTATATATCAAGTTTCCATTTTATGGTTTTTATAAAACTCATTTATAATATATATTAGTATTCCATTATTATTCATTTTATTTTATAGTCTATTTTATTTTTTAACCTTTATGGTGTTTGGATTTTAATGATTGTAAAGTTGAAAGCTATTTCATGGTCTCAACATTGGTTCAATGATATATGTGACATGTTCTATACCATGTTTCAATTTTATAGAGTTATATTGATTTTAAGTCCCATGAACATTCTAAAATTTATTTAATTATTATTCATGAGATGTACTAATCCAAATCATGGTCATTTCGTAAAATTTCTTTTGACTCAATGTTATCCTAATCATAAGAGATATTGGTAACCCAATTTTTATTCAATTAGTTATGATCATTTTCATGAACTTATTTCATTTATATTGGGAATATTATTACCTATTATTTTATTTTGTGGTATTGTCTCACAATTTTTATTCATAGTACATAATCACTTTTTCAATCATTTCATGATTCATGGAGTATGTTTTCATTAGGTGATTTTGATAACTAAAATATCCTTTCAATGAGATATAAAATTTTATTATAATATCTTCATTTCCGTGATTGAGTTCTTCAAGTATAAGATTTTAATATATGTTATTTTAACATCCTATATATAGTAAATGACATTTTATCCATGTATTTCACCTTAATGAATCTCTTCCAAAAAATGAAAATAATTATTTTGAATAATTAAAATCCACATTAATGATAGTTTCATCATCTTTCCATTATTTTTATTTCCTAACAAAATTATCCATTAAAATTAAAACAAATTATGTGTTATCTCATTAGATCCATATATTTACCTTATCTAATATTAAAATTAATATTTTATTAATCTTTATATAATGTGGGTCTATAAAAAATATAGATTTAAAATTTACATGTATTTTAATTTTATGACCAATTTATTTTCATCCTGGGAATATTTCAATTGATAAATTTATTTATTTTTAAAGGATCATTTTTTTGGATATTCTTATTAAAAGTAAATGTTTTAAAACTCTTCAATACACCCTATAAAAAATTATGTTTGAAAATTACTTGTAACAACATAATTTCGATTACATTTAAAATGTTTTCTTGAAGCCATGTTATACTACACTTCCATTTTCTTTATAATATTATAAATTATTTTTTATAATTATACATATTTTATATGATATACCCCCATATAAAATAATTATATTTATATTTTGGGAAAAGTTTCTTCAATGTATGAAACAATCTAATTATTTATCATTTCTTTTGTTGTGAAATGTTAATAATTCTTCATTCAAGGGTTTCATCTGTCTATTCCAACAACCTTATAAAATTATTCATCTTACATGATGATATGGTTTTTTAAGACATCCTCATTCTTTTTATAAATGGATTATGATGATGTTATTCTAATTATATAATAGATAAATTGTTGGCATTCCATATATTTTTCTTCTTTAATGGTATGATTATAGATAACTAAGGAGTGTGTAATATGTATCATCATCGAATATATTCATAATTACAGTACAACTGAATACTGGAAATGTTTATTGTGTATTTGTTTTTATAAAATTATATATTAATTAGATATAATTAGTGATGGGTGGGATAGTTATATATATCATCCTAATGAATCATTAGGTCTTATGATAAAATATAGCTTGTTTATTTTTTTTATACCCACCCAATAAAACACAATCAATAGACATTGGGAATTAATGACATGATCAAGATGTATTGGATCACAATGTCTTGGTTCAGGGTTAAAAATTAGTTTTCAACCATTATGAATTTCATCACTAATGAAAAACTTATTGATATGGATAAAATGTGACTCCCCAAGTTTCCATAGTACGCTTCTCTTTGAATAATACAATAGCGTGTGTTGTACGCAACATTGAGTTCTAACACACACCACAGCCAATCAAACTAGCCGTTATGAATAGTAATACCCACTTTTAGAAATTTAATAAATTTTATATTTCAAAATGGACTTCATTTTTGATTCATAAAATCGAAATTAGCTTAGGGTGAATTTTTGGTATTTTTCTGAAAACATTTAATTTTTGGTGAATAGTGAAAAAACGCTGAGTTATAGTTTAAAACCGAATTTTTGTTTAAATAATAATATAATTTATTTAAATTTAATTAAGGTCAAAATAGATACATAAATCCTATATAAGTTCAATGTAATTAATTGGAGTTAGTTTAGAATAATTTTAGATATATAAAAATTTTATTGAACTTTTCACGGTCTTTTACCCACCTCCTACGAGAATTTGGAAATTCACATAAAATATAATTTTACGGCTTCTGTGAGTGGAATTTCGAAAATCTGAGAGACACAGTTAATATCAAAGAGTAAAATGTGGTTCAATAAGATAAAAATATTTTTTGGTGAATAGTATCTTTTTACTTTTATTTACCACGATTAAAAGTAAATAGGGTAATTAAGGGTAAAAATGATATTAGAATTACCCTATCAAATGTACTAATTCTATTAGGAAAGTGTATCTCGACCAAAAAAAACTTCGGAATAAAATATTATCATTTAGGTCTACTTGGATTAGATTAGGACATTTATTATTATTTAATTCAAAGAAGAGTTAAAAGAGTTAAAATCAAGGTTTAATTACTAAAACATTTTTAATATAGGGTTATACATAATATAAATTCAATTGTAAATATTCATTAGAAAGAAAAAACGATTTCGCACATAATGGTATTATATTTATAATTTTTAGACATTATATAATTTAATTTATTTATAACACAATGATGATGCAGTAATTACCTAATTAATGAAATATTAAAATAATTGATATTATAAATATCCAAATAAATGTAATTTGAGACTTTTTATGAATTAAACTAATTTTATAGGTTATTATGACATGTTAGTATTCATTTAATTATGTTTTTTTGAAGTAATCATGCTGTTATAATTTTCAAAAAATAAAATACCAAATAGTGTCAAAATTGACATAAAATAGTATTTAAAACAAATACTATATTTTTAATTGATATTCAATTCCTAAAAATCTAAGTTTCGTCCAAGAGACTTATATTATTATAGGTAAATTATTAATGTATTACTTGGGGCTTCTCTTGGATGTATATGGTAAGTATATTAACTATATAATATAAAAATAAAAAGTGACATGGTAAATGTCAATCTAATTAACTAAGAGTTAAAACTAAAAGATAAGGTTAATATAATGACAAAAACCTGTCTAAAATCTATTGGTTGAAAGGATTTAGACCCATCCCCACCTTATACTTTGAATAATCCTCTTCAGATCTATTAGAAACCGAATATGAATTTATTATAAAATAATACTTTAAGTTTTCCTAAAGTGCCCATCCTCCCCCTTATAAAAGGACACCACTTATAACCAATTCTTCACACAATAAAAGCCTTTTGTCTCGGCCAAATCCTAACCAAATATTCTTTAAAATTCCCTAAATTCAACCTAGAGGCCTTAGTTTGATCCTAAATCTATCCTAAAGAGCCCTTTTGATCAAATCAAAAGGAAGAACCCGAAAAAGAGATAATGTTTTCACCACCCTCTTTCAAGTTCCTTTCTTCTTCAACTTCTTCTTTATTTTTTATTCCCATTATAAAATAATAAATATAGTATATTATATATACAGTGATGTCATTATAAATATGGTATAACCATATTCAGTATTTTATCCATCATTTGAATTACATGTCATAATACGTGCGTACGTAAGGCCTACCGTCTCCACGTCGTGGTGTAATTGTTATTCAATACACTATTATTTGGATGGGTATAATAATGATGTGCAATTCATGTAAATAAAAAATAATAAATGATAATGATTCTGTATATATGATATAACATCCAATTATATATTATTTTAATATCAAAAAAATGATATTGTCGCTCGTGCGTACGTACGGATTGTTGTCTCCACGAATGCGATGAGATTCATTCCCCATCGTATCCATTCAAGAATAAATTTTATTTGATGATTAAACATAATTTTTAGAGACATGATATCATTCTGGATATGAATAATATAAATCTCATTCATAACAAATATGGATCACATAACAAATAATATAAAGAAAAACAAATCTGTTAACACCCGAAATGATGATAGTACTAAGATATTATTAACAAAGCAATGTTAAAAGATCATATATGATATCATATTAATTTAAATGATTCTTGTATAATTTAATAAAAATTATTTCACTATTATACAGGAGGTTATCCTACCCTAGACCAAGGAAAAGTACAAGGTAAGTGTTTATTTCACAATCTCTTCATTATCCGAGGTTGTTTATACGTAATTATCTACAGGGACCTCTCTATCATCCACATCCATGTCTCTTAAAAATGTATTTCAAAACATTCTTAATATTTTATAGAATATGGGTTAAAGTCATTAATACCCTTGTTTGACTTTTTATAAGATGTTTATAAAGGAATCTTTCTGTCATTTTCCAAACAAGGTCCTTTTTATCCTTTTTGAAAAAACTAAGGTAAGATTTTTTTTAACTTATACGTCGGATGCGGCTGTTTTCTACCATTATAAACTTGTGGAAGATTCCCTTACCATCTTATAAGAATATTTTCAAAGTAAATGTTTTATATTATATGAATCTTAAATGATTTCAAAATAGAAAGACATATTTCTCTAAAAAGGGTTTTGATTTCATCTATGGCAACGTCCTTTGATAGATTTTAAGATTATTTGAAGTTGATTTATTATGATAAAAAACTTCCATATTCTATTGAAGGTTTTGTGATATGTTTGAATATGGATGGTCTATTTTTATACCATTCATGGTTTATGGTTAAAGTATTGACATTTCATATGATAGTTTTAATAAGAATGTTTATGATATGTTTAAACCTTTTCATATGAGGAATGTATTGGACTTAGTAAGTGAAGGGTGGAGCCAGCTATAGCTCCTCGATGCATCGGTAGGTCTCATGAGACAACTAGATGTGTAATTGGAAAAGGCCCTTTCCCAATTTGATTTATGGTTTTGGTCGAGGCCTTAATTATTTTTAAACATCTTGGCCGAGGCCTTGACAAAAAATTTTTAGAATGTCTGGTATTATACATTCCCTCATTATGGAAATAATAATGATGGTTCATGTGGTCATTCTACTAGTAGAATACCCATGATTATGTTTTATTATGGAATTATTTACTCATATAATATTATTTCCATTAAATTATTCATGTTTATTATTGGTAAAGGCATGTGGTTTCAATTATTTACCATGCTTTATATTTTTGTTATTTTCCGCTGAATTACTTACCCTTACTGAGCGTTTGAGCTTACCCATTTCTTATGTTTAATTTTCCCAGGATATGAAGAAGTTAGTTAAGAGCGACCTGCATACATAATCTAGGAGGCTTGGATGTTTTTAATGAAATATATTTGTGTTGTATTTCTCTTCAATATGTAAAGTTGAACTTATGTATGAATCATGTTTCCAATAATACTAAACTGATCGGTCTTTCGAGACATGATTTCCTTGTGATCATGCCAATGTTATGTAACAATGTACAAACTCTGGGTAAAAGGGGTTGGGGTTTTACAATTGTTATCAGAGGAAGTTTTGTACAAACCTTGGAAACTATATTTAGATAAACTCTGATTAGAGCACATAGACATAAGATGGACTTTGAGGATTTGTATAGAATAACTTCCTAAAATTTTGGTATTGTATATATTTTGTGAGTTTTCCAAGAAATACATCCCTATCTGGATACGAGTAGGTAGATATGGCTCTGGCACAGGTGTACCTTGGGGTAAAACCTGAAAACACAGCTTTGAGCTAGACTCGAACGGGAACTGGTGCACGACAACGGGCCTTGCTGCACTCTTGGTTACGAAACTCCCGGGGGATATGCTTAGGATAATTCTCATTTTATTTACAAAACATTATGAAGGGTTTACCAGTATATACTTACTCAAAGAAAACATTTTTATGATTATGGATTATATCCATAAACTATTCAATTTATGATAGGTATTTTACAAGTTTGGAATAATGTATTTTGATTCATAAACTAATCCAGTTTATGCAATTGTTTAGAAATGGAACTTAGTGGAAGGAATGGAAATCATATCAACGCACATACTCCTTATAGGTATTTCCCTCCTACTGATGAAAATTATAGTGGAGTTGGTGATACAACTGGTGATGATTAACTTATCAGCATACTAGGACAACTCACTAAGGTTATGAATAATAACCTTACCCATATGGATCACCCTGATCCATATCATGGAGGATCAATATTAGATTTCTTCATGAAGAAACAACCACCAACATTCAGTGGGATTTCAAATCCCTTAGTAGATGAGAAATGGAAAAATTATTTAGAGAAAATATTCCATTCCTTGGGGAGTAGTGAAAGGAAAAAGTTATCATGGCAGTTTACCACCTCACTGGAGATGCTGATCAATGGTGGTAGTTGATTCAAAACACGAAGGAAGATGATGAAGTATCAAATATGGAATGGAAGGAGTTCAACGATTTGTTTTTAGAAAAATAATTTCCTCGTGACCATCAAGAAGATACGGAAAGGCAATTTCTGAGTCTGATACAAAAGGAGGAAGAGAATGTCGCAAAGTATGAGGCTAACTTTATAAGGTTAGTAAGGTATGCTTCAGATTATATACGTAACCCAAGATGTAGTATTGACTATTTCATTGATGGGTTAAAACCATTTCTCCATCGAGAATTGGTCTCACAATCCTTCTCGTCATATGAAGATATTGTCTCGTGTGCTATCAAGACAGAAAAGGAATTCTTTAAATATTATGAAAATAAAGTAAAGAAAGAGAAGAAGAGAACGGTGGATCAATAGATAGGTAATGGGAAAAAGGGAAAGAAGTATTTTCCATTATGTGAGTATTGTGGGAAGAAACACCCTGGTACTTGCTGAAAGGGAATGAGAGTCTATTACATGTGTGGTGAAAAAGGCCACCATGATCATGATTTTAAAGGAAAGAAAGTTTATATCAACGTTGAATGCTATAATTGTAGAGAAATGGGGAATTATTCAAATGAATTTCCAAAGAGCCAAGGAAACTTACCTCAGAAAAGGACAATGGAGCAAGGCCAAGCTAAGTTGTTACTACAGTTGAAGATGAATAATTATTTTATTTGTGTTTTTGGACTCAAGAACAATATTATACTTATAAGAATAATGTGATATATATAAGGAATGTACTACAATACATGTTGTTTTCATTAAAGTTTTAATATGTCTAAGATAATAATATTTTCAGTATGTGACAATAAGAGAAACTTTACTTGTGTTTGGCAAATCTGATGTTACAACTGATTTTGGAATTTAGATACCCTTTACAGAGAGTCTGGACAGAGGTATTTTGGATAACTATAATGTTTTCAATGAATTAAGTTGAACTTTGGAAGGTATTGTTTAAAGTTAAAACATCTCTTATGATTATTTATGTAATATTATAATACTATAGTCTTATAAAAGGACAACCTGAAGGTCAGACGATAACCCGACGCGTCCAAAAATGCTATAGGAATCGAACCCACGACCATAGTGCGACAGGCCTTTATTACCTACCACTAGCCTACAGGAAGTCCATGGTTGATACAAAATAGTTTTCATCATTTAAATGGTATATTTTTATATTTGGAACCCTCTACGATTATGATAAATAGAGTGTTTTTGAGTTGTATTATGTTTTAGAGTGAAAGATGAGTTTGTGGTAGAAATTTATTAATGAATAAATCTCTAATTATAAAGTAAGTATATGTCCTTATGATCTTAGCCAAAATCATAAATAAATTCCTCAACATTAATAAAATGAACTTAGAACAACAACATTGTCCAAGATGATACCTTAGATCATCACAAATTTATGTCTTTGGGATTGTTGGCTTTTTCATAGCCATGTTCTCTACCACTCTCCATCGGATATTGATTGTTAGATGTTTCTTCCATATCCATGTTTTCATACATGGAATCATAGTATGTGCTATTTTTTATAACCCTCATACTTACCCCTCTATTTTAAATAGAGGCCTCATTAATCCATTTTTTGATGTGGGATTTCAACTAAGAAATTTTCAAATGTCAACCCAAAGTTTCCAAAACTGAGCATAAATTGTGAGGACGCAATTTATTGAAGGAGGGGAGAATTTAACACCCCAAGCTTCCATGATACGCTTCTCTTTGAATAATGAAATAGCGTGTGTTGTACCAACTTTGAGTTCTAACACACACCACAACCAATCAAACTAGCTGTTATGAATAGTAATACCCACTTTTTGAAATTTTATAAATTTTATCTTTCAAAATGGAATTCATTTTTGGATTTGGAATATCAAAATTACCTTAGGGTGAATTTTTGGTATTTTTCTGAAAACATTCAATTTTTGGTGAACAATGAAAAAACACTGAGTTATAGTTTAAAACCAAATTTTTATTTAAATAATTATATATTTTATTTAAATTTAATTAAGGTCAAAATAGATACATAATACCAATATAAGTTAAATTTAATTCATTGGTTTTAGTTTAGAATAATTTTAGATATATAAAAATTTTATTGAACTTTTCCCTGTCTTTTACCCACCTCCTAGGAGAATTTGGACATTCATATAAAACATAATTTTTCCGCTTCTGTGAGTGTAAATTTTAAAATCTTTGAGACACGGTTAATATTAGGGAGTAAAATTTTGTTCAATAAGATAAAAATAATTTTTAGTAAATAGTATCTTTTTACTTTTATTTACCACGGTTAAAAGTAAATAGGGTAATTAAGGGTAAAAATGATATTAATATTAACCTAAAACATGTACTAATTCTATTGGAAAAGTTTATCTCGACCAAAAACAACCATAGGAATAAAATATTATCATTTAGGTACATTTTATTGGATTAGTACATTTATTATTATTTAATTCAAAGAAGAGTTAAAAGAGTTAAAATCAAGGTTTAATTACTAAAACATTTTTAATATAGGGTTATACATAAGATAAATTCGATTGTAAATAGTCATTAGTAAGGTAATAGTATTTAATACATAATGGTATTTTATTTATAATTTTTAGACATTAAATAATTTAATTTATTTATGACACAATCGTGATGCAGTAATTTCCTAATTAATGAAATATTAAAATAATTGATATTATAAATATCCAAATAAATGTAATTTGAGACTTTTTATGAATTAGAATACTTTTATAGGTTAATATGACATGTTATTAATCGTTTAATTATGATTTTTTGAAGTAATCATGCTGTTATGATTTTCACAAAAATCAAATACCAATTAGTGTCAAAATTGACATAAAGGAGTTTTTAAAACAAATATTATATTATTAATTGATATTCAATTCCTAAAAATCTAAGGTTCTACCAAGAGACTTATATCATGATATTTGTATCATTAATGTCCCACTTTGGGGTCTATTGGATGTATATGGTATGTTTATTAACTATATAATATAAAAATACAAAGTGACATGGTAAATGTCAATCTAATTAACTAAGAGTTAAAACTAAAAGATAAGGTTAATATAATGACCAAAACCTATAAAACATATATTTTTTGAAATTATTTCGACCCATAACCACCTTATACTTTTAATAATCTACTTTGGAGCCATTATAAACCAAATATGAATTTATTATAAAATAATACTTTAAGTTTTACTAAAGAGCCCCTCCTCCCCCTTATAAAAGGACACCACTTCTAACCAATTCATAACACCTTCAAAGCCTTTTGGATCGGCCAAATCCTTCCCAAATATTCTCCCAATTTACCTCAATTTAACCTAGAGGCCTTAGTTTGATCATAAAACCAACCTAAATAGCCCTTTTGATCAAATCAAAAGGAAGAACCCGAAGAAGAGGTAATGTTTTCGCCACCCTCTTTGATGTTCCTTTCTTCTTCAACTTCTTATTTCTTTGTTATTAACATTCTAAAATAATAAATACAGTATATTATATATAGTGTTATTTTATTATAAATATGTTACAACCAAATTCATTATTCTATCCATCCTTTGAATGACATGTCACCATACGTGCGTACGTACGGCCTACCGTCTCCACGTCGTGGTGTAATTGTTATTCAATACACTATTAATTGGATGGGTATAATAATTATGTGTTATTCATTTAAATAATAAATATAACATGATAATGATTCTGTATATATGATATAATATCCAATTATATATTATTTTAATATCAAAAAAATGATATTTTCGCTTGTGCGTACATACGGATTACTGTCTCCACGAACGCGTTGAGATTCATTCCGCATCGTATCCATTCAAGACTAAATTTTATTTGATGATTCAAAATAATTTTTAGAGATATGATATCATTCTAGATATGAATAATATACATCCCAACCATAACAAATATGGCTCACATAACAAATAATATAAAGAAAAATGAATCTATTTACAACCGAAATGATGATAATACTAAGATATTATTAACAAGGCAATGTTAAAAGATCATATATGATATCATATTAATTTAAATGATTCTTGTATAATTTAATAACAATTATTTAACCATTATACAGGAGGTTAAGCTACCCTCGACCAAGGAAAAGTACAAGGTAAGGGTTTATTTCACAATCTCTTCATTATCCGATGTTGTTTATACGTAATTATCTACTGGGACCTCTTTATAATCCACATCCATGTTTCTTAAAAATGTATTTCAAAAAACTCATAATATTTTACATAATATGGGTTAAAGTCATTAATACCCTTGTTTGAATTTTTATAAGATGTTTATAAAGGAATCTTTCTGTCATTTTCCAAACAAGGTCCTTTTTAACCTTTTTGACAAAATTAAGGTAAGAATATTTTTTAACATATACAGCGGGTGCAACTATTTTCTACCATTATACACTCATCGAAGCTTCCCTTACAAGCTTATAAGAATATTTTCAAAGTAAATGATTTATGTTATATGAATATTAAATGATTTCAAAATATAAAGAGCTATTTCTCTAAAAAGGGTTTTGATTTCATCTATGTCAACATCCTTTGATGGATTTTAAGTTTATTTGAAGTTGATTTATTATGATACAAAACTTCCATATTGTATTGAAGGTTTTGTAAAATGTTTGACTGTGGATGTTCTATGTTTATACCATTCATGGTTTATGGTTAAAGTATTGACATTTAGTATGCTATTTTTAATACGAATGTTTATGATATATTTAAACCTTTTCATATGATGAATGTATTGGACTTATTAAGTGATAGGTGGGGACCGATATAGCTCCTTGATGCATCGGTAGGTCTCATAAGACAACTAGATGTGAATTTTCCAAGGCCCTTTCCCAATTTGATTTATGGTTTTGGCCGAGTCCATAATCATTTTTAGATGTCTTGGCGGAGGCCTTGACAAAAATTTTTTAGAATGTCCGGCATTATACATTCCCTCATTATGGAAATAATATTGATGGTTCATGTGGTCATTCAACTAGTAGAATACCCATGATTATGTTTTATTATGGAATTATTTACTCAGCTCATATTCTTTCCATAAAATTATTCATGTTTATTATTGGTAAAGGCATGTGGTTTCAATTATTTACCATGCTTTATATTTATGTAATTTTCTACTGTATTACTTACCCTTACTGAGCATTTCAGCTCAACCCTTTCTATGTTTTATTTTTTTCTCTAGATTCCACGAAGTGTATTTTGATTGATATGCAGTGTTAATCCAAGGGAATAATGGTGTTCATAAAGAATTATTTATGTTGTTTTGTATGTTATAATGTGTAATGTAAAATTTATGAATGTATCTAGTGTTTTCAAGGCTACTATACTAATTGGTCTTTTGAGACTTGATCTTTTGTGATCATGCAAATGTTATGTAATAATGCATCGAATCTGGGAAACTGGGGTCAAGGCATTACATGAAATCTATTTATATCCATTGTTATCTGTGGGTATTTTATGCATCTAATTTTATTCTATTATAGAAATGGTTTTTATTTTATATTCACAAAATAGAATTAATTATCATATTATTGTAAATTATAATCTTTGATTGTTATTTCTTATGCATAACCTTACTGAGCGTTTGATCTCCCATCGTCTTCAATTTCAATTTCCTAAGTTAATGAGATAAATTATTAAAAATGATATTTCTAATGGAGTACCATATGTGGATAATTTATGGGAGGTGTTACTGAATTATTAATGATTTATTTGTTTTGTATAGTGTGTAAAAAATTCCGTGTTGTTGAGAAAAATAGTGGTTTTATTATTTTATGGTTTTTTGTAAAATAAATAATGTTTTAAACCCAAACGTTCAGGGGAATGTATGTAATGAAATATTTTCTTTATTTTGTGTAATTTTTTTTATTTTCATTCATTGAATTTTTTTTATCAATTCTAGTATGTAATGTATATATTATTGGAACTATAACCAGGATTGTGTATTTAAGGTATTATAGGTAGCATCGAAGTAGGGTTTAAATTTCACTATAGTTTAGGATTTTAGTAAATTATAATTTAAGTATAGATAAGTAATGGTTGATTATAATTTCATAGGTATATAAAACCACTTGGTTTAATAAGGTAATATTTATAATTTTAATAATTAGGATAATATAACAATAAAGAAAACTAGAGGTGTATTTATAAGGGATAAAACAATTAAAATTTTCTATGAATATGATAACATATTAATGATATTTATGTTATATAAAATTTTGTTCTCCTAGAAATTACATAATAATAGAAAAACTATAAGATTGTACGATATCTTTTTAATATATTTAGGTTATTAAACCTAAAAATGGAGGAATTGGAACTGAATCGATCTATGTATCGTAGGTGATAAAGTGAACTAACTTCATACATATATTTACTCACCCATCATAAAAGTTATGGTCAGTCACATCCAATTTACAAGGTATTATGAATTATTTATTACGTTAAAGGATTAGGATAATATGTATAATCAAATCCAACCTATGAAACATATATTTACAAAATAGTTATTTAAGATGAAATGTATAAAACTTTATAATTTCAATAAATAAGAAACATTGAGGGAGTCATAGTTATGAGATAATCATATAATAATCATCTTATATTATTAATTATTAATCAATGATGATTAACTCCATTTGGTTTTTGTAATGGATGAACCTTTAAGGATCTAAGTAAATAATTAATGTCTCAAAAAATTAAGTTATTATTCCATGAGAAACGTATTGTGATAATATTTTATGGGACTAATGTAACATAATAATATTTTAAAAGAACAAAATATTTAATAATGCATATGACACAAAACCATGATCATAAATAAAAAACAAAATATTAATATTTAAATATTATTTTTATAAACTATCCATTAAATATGTGGATATAAATAGGAGTAATAAAATTATTCATTACATTAAAAAATTTCCTCCTTAATAAAAATGAACGGATTAATTCTTATGACATGAGCACTAATGTTTTAGAAAATTCATTTTTGTTCCTAAAATATGATTCCAATGATAATATGTTTTATTTATATTTTTCATAGAATATTATAAATACATTACTAAAATTTTTTAAATTTTATTTGAAAAAAAATAAAATCATTTTTTCATTCATCATAGAAAAATACATTAAGGTGAAATTTTTATATTTTTTTAAAAAAGTTACTTTTTAGTGAGTAGTAAAAATATTATTTTTTATACTACCATTTAATCTCATTGATATAAACCATTATGATTTCAATTTATTATTAAGTTAACATAATTATATTTTAGTTATATATATTATAATTAGTTACACATTAATCATCTTTGTACTTCATATTGGTATAAAATTCATTTTCCTTAATTAATAAGAAAATTTTCTAAAACCCATTTTACGTTGAATTTAAAACATTAATTTTATGATTAATATCATCCAATCAATGAAATTTAATCCTAATAGTGGATTAAATATTTATAATTATGAGTTTTAAACTTGGTAAAATATATTACTATATTTTCTTATCATGATTAATAGTAACCGTGTGAAATATTTATCACCTTAGTAAGGGAAAACATGGTAATTTAGGAAAAAATTATATGATAAAGAAATAAATATACATCTAAAATATAAAATATTAAAATTAAATTATTTTAGGTCAAGAATTAAAATAAAATATTTTGAAATTCTGAATTGTTGGGAACTTTTATTAAATAAATTCAATCATATTATTCTATGAAAATGGGAATTCAAAAATTGAAATCTATTAAATTTAATATCAATATTATGTTCAAATATGTATAATACGATGTAATTAATGAAAATAAAATATTAAAAATATATATTTTTATTTAATTTCAGGATGATATTAAATTATTATTTTTTATTTATTGTATAATTACCATAAATTCTTTCACAGTGCTAACATGGTGAATGTGAAAGCACTATAAAAACAAACTAAATTATTATAAAAACATAAAAATTCATACATTTTGAATGAAGTATGATCTGGAAAAAAATATTTGTTAATAATAAAGTATAATTTATGTTTAATGTGTCTATATTCATATTCTATACATTTAATTATGTCTTCAAGGTAAAAATTTATGAATAATTCTAAAAATAAATATATTTGTATTTTATGTTAAATAATAAATTATTAAATGATTTATAAATTAAAATATATATTTAAATATGGAAACGGGGGTGAGATATGGTCAAAAATTTCTTCCCATTACCATATGGGATCCAAGTTTAACATTATAATAATTTTATATCCATTTATTATTGCATGATTTTTTACCATATTTGAGGTTAAAAATGTTAACGAAGTTGTTAAACCTTATTATAATGTATGAAATTTTACATAAACCTAACAAAATTTAGCTTTTAGAAAGGATTTAAAGAATAAGATATATTATATTTAAAAAAATAATCTTTTTTTACATAAACATAATAATGAATATGTTATACTGAAATCATATAATTAATTCCATGTGTGTATTTTCCATCACTGTTCTAGAAAACCACTTATCTTTTTCTCATACCTCCACCATGATCCACTTATCTTGTCCATACCCTAAAAAATAAAATTTTAAACATACATATATATGTTCTAGATGTTCTAGTCTCATAAAAATAAAATCTAAATGGTTCATAAGAAGAATTATTATGGAGGACTATCAAAGATGAGGTAATCATATTAATCAGTCACATTCATTTTATTTCTCTTATTACTTCCATAAATTCTATTTTAACACTTTATATATATTAACATTAGTAAATAAAATATACTAAGATTTTATTACGTTAATGGATTTTCCTTATTCAACTCTGTTTCCAACTTATGGGAATTGAAACTATCACCTGTTTGTACATGTGGAATATGACATATATGAAACTATGTGTTATATTTTCGCCACCACCTATCAATATAGGATAACAAGAAGGATTTGTTATATATATATTATATTAATGAAATAATTATAATTCTATTAATATATGATATTAATTACTTTACAAAAATATCACCTAATAATAAAGGATTATTCCTCTCATGTGTATGTGTGCTATAACGCATCAATGAAGCTATGTGATTTTTTTCACTTCATCCATTAATGCGTGATTATAAAAGTGTATTATAAATATATATAAATAATAAATTTTTTATTATTTTTATTCTCGTGATGATTGGAAGATGAAATAATTTACCATGCCCCACAAACCAAAGTCATTTTGAAATTATATACCAAACATCTTCAAAATACCCAATGCCAACAAAATAGATTATTATAAAACTATAAGAATATTGATAATTTGTTAAACTAGAAAATTTTTTATTAATAAGGTAAAAAAATAATATTATTTTATTAGATTTCATATATATAACTTACGTGACAATTTAGATTAATGGTAAGATAGAATGTTCTTTAAAATATCATTCAAAATTTTTATAGATTTATTTTCTAAATCGATTACTTCTATATCCATTTTATTAAAATTTATTTAGTTATCTAGTTATATGAAGATAAATAAATTATAAATAAAATTTTATGTCACTTTTTACATTTATTCAAAGGTTATCAAAATGAACATTTAAAAAATATATAATGAATGTTTTGACTTGAAATATAAAAGGTAAAAAATAAATGTTTTATTTTATCTTATATGACATCAATTAGTTATCCTATTATGATAATAGTATTTTATGTTTTTAATACCTTATAATATTTCATACTTCTAAAAATGATAAACCCTCATTCCCTTTGGTTTTGATATTTTTGTTTTTAACTTTTTTTAATATAAATGGTTATATAAATATCAAAAAATTCCTTAATTATGGATTAAAAAGTATTTGTTTTTGAGTTTGATGATGAAAATTCATGGTTTTATGTGTTTCATGAATGATATATTAATGGGACATTATTTATGAATGATTAATAATCATAATATACCTCTACTGATGTGTATTCCTATTATATATCTCCAATCTATTGGTAAATGATTTTGTTCTCCCGAGAATTATGATGAAATTAGCATAGAAGCACATTCGATTTATATGGGATTATGGGAGTGTTCATGTTAGGGTTCTATAAATATGATCTCCAAAGGCTCTTACATGATTTTTCTATTATTTATAATGATTTTTAATTTATATAATTTTATTTCATATGGTATGATATTGATTATATGTTTAATGGAATTGTTATGCCCCTTTTTGGTAAAAATGTATGTTTTTTTGAAATTTTTTATTGGGATATTATGTTATTCATAATAAAAACTCATGATTATATTTTTGAATTTATATTATCTCATAGAATGTTT
Source organism: Viscum album (assembly GCA_963277665.1). NCBI lineage: Eukaryota > Viridiplantae > Streptophyta > Magnoliopsida > Santalales > Viscaceae > Viscum > Viscum album. Next base: position 429,042,227 of record OY728134.1, read on the forward strand.
TATAAAGAAATTTGGGAAATAAATATGATTTCACTTGTAAGTAAGTGATTATTTGAAATCATATTTTACTGTTTTAAAGAATAAATCTCTTATTTGAGATCATTATTTTAAAAATGAACTAACATTTTTATTTTCAACTTTTTATATGTTCCTTTCTAGGTATTTTTTGTTTATTACACTTTTTCCATAAAAACAACTTTGGGAAAAAAGATTAGAATGAACTATTATAAAGTATACTTATGAATTGAGTAATTTATACATTGAAAAACAGTGTTTGTCTTTAAAATGTTTATAATACGAAATAATGGGGATACTGTGTTTAAATTTCAATTTTTTTATATAATTTTTTTACTAATTATATGAATCATTAAACCAAAAATATCCTTATGAAGTATGAAATTTTATCTATTGTTATAAATCATGTAATAATGGGTTTCTAATTTTACATGGTGTTATAATATATGTAAAAATTATTGTTTATATTTATTTATATATTATTATTATAATTCCTTATGGGATAACATGGGGATAATTCTATGATATAGAGAATATTTTAATGTTTTGGGTAATGTTTATGTAGGTTGTTTTCCTAGAAACGAAATCCATGACTGTATACTCAAAAGTGGATGTGTAAGGGAATAAAATCACCTAGGGGAAATGAGCTTGGAAGTGGGATATTGGGTATAAACTCAATCATTGTGATTTTATGATTATTTGGACAGTGAATTGACACCCATCCAAACACTCATGAGGACATTTTCATTAATTAATTACCAATATCTTTTGTTATATTACAAATAATGAGAGGATGGTACCAATTGAGACATATGATAATCCAAAGTGATATGAGATAAAACTTATATATAATGGGTTTATGAGTACATTGTCAATCATATATTTTAATAGATAGATACCCCTTTTGATATTTCATGTTATGGAATTACATTGAAATTCATTTATTGAGTTATAATATATGTTTAATGTGTATATAACCCTAATGTTTAATATGTAAAATGTTTATTTAAGTTGGAATGATTTTATATTATTTTGGAATAAATAGAATGGTATTAATAACTGTTATGGTTGATATTATCATTTATGTTGAGGAATTTAGGGATAGATGGGAAAATAGTTATTATATTTTTGAAATAATTGTTTTATCATATAGATAACCATAATATTGAAATTATATTTTTTGGCAATGTGATTACTATTATTTTTGTACAAGTAAACTTTTTTGGATACATTATATGATTAATGAAAATGAAATTTGGAGAATATAGATTTAATAATTTATTAAAGCCTATCTGATTTAATTTTTTTATTTATAGTTATTATGGATATTTATCAAATTAATTGAATATTTCGGATACTATATAAATAGGGAACCTAAATTTTATATATGTGAATTTATGAGTGATTTTTATGACTCGGATTTAATTATTAAGTTGATCATGGGTGAATATATGGTAAAATAATTATAATATTTGGGTTTAAATCATAACCATTTATATTTATAAAAATTTTTAATTTTAGAAATTTGTTCAATTATTTATATTAAAAATTTTATGTTATTTTTAGGCATTATAGAGTAATGTAATATTTCACCATATAATGACCAACACATATTGTATACTGTCTTATTTTTTAGGATAAATTTGGGTTTTGATTAATTTATAGTGATTGGAGAAATAAATTATTTTATTTTATGAATACTATGATCTCTTAGAAGTTTTTATTACAACATAAGACAAGAATAATTCATTTGGAATTTTCATTTCATAGAGTATGAAATAAGATAGAGTTGAATTTTGATCGACAAAAAAACTAAAAAAACTAATTACACTTATGTAATGGATGAAATAAAGTAATTATATTTTCTTATATATCCTATCTTGATGTTTAATAAAAACCTAAACACTTGAAATAAGATATTGATAAAATAATTCTATCATTTTCCAATCATTTATGATGAAATAATTCCCTTCTTTATCACTAATGGATTTATGATTTTTTTATCATTGACTTTGAAATGGAAATTTTCTCTATTACTCCATATTAATCCTTGGTCATTATTTTTTCCCTCCATAACCATATTTTTACACACCTCCACTGTTATCGTTATCGAGGAACAAAATTATTTGTTATTCCATGTCACATTCACATTTCCATTTTCCTTTTATTCAAAATGATGTTTTATTAACCCCTTTTTACTATGTGATTTTTCAAAAAAAATTATTTTAAAATTTCAAAACCCTCACTACTAAGAGAAATATAAAATTTTGAGGATTGAATTTATTAATTGGGGTAGAATATAGCACCATAATTATTTAGAAGAATATTATGTTCGATATTGTATATGGAACACAATACAAAGCTTAAACAAACCAAAAAAATATAAATATTTTTTTTTATGACCATTATAAAAATGAAGTTGAGATGGAATATATGAAGATAAATAAACTACCTATAAAATATAAATACATATATAAAGGTAAAACTTAATTGAAATTTATTTGATAATTTATATAATATAAGTTCTCAATTTTTAGCAAAGTCACTTTATGGATAAAAAAATGCATTCAAAAATTATTTTCTTTTTATTTTGAGAGTGATATATAAAAATTATATCTTTCAATTGTAGAATTTTTTTAGATACAAAGGATATAATTTTTTAACTTGTCAAATCATAATTAGCATGTGGTGAAATTTTAATATTTTTGTAAAGAATTAAATTTTTATTGAATGTTGAACATACCTATTTTTGTAAAATATTCATTACCTTTCACTGGTATGAAAAAATTATCTTTTAATTTGAAATAAAATTAAAATAATTTACATTTATTTATAAATATTTATTTAATTACATAGGAATCATATTTATATTTTATTTTTGTAATATGGTCATTTTTGTTCAACAAACACATTCTTCAAAAAAATCTTTGTGTTTTATGCACTTATATTAAAATTGAATTTAGACAATACTAGAAACATGATCTCAATAAATGGATTTAATATTTTGAATTTGGGTGTTTATGTTTGTAAAATTGTTCAGCTTTGTTTTTTTTTGTCATAATTAATAGTAAATGTGATAAATATTTGTTACCACGATAAGGAAAAATCGAGTATATAATGTTATAAATAATTTAACAAGGGTTTAAAAAATATATAACACCTTCAATATTTAAATTTTATGTGTTTAAGTCAATTAAATCCTTCATCTATTAAATTTTTTGTTTTTTGGTTCCATAACTCTTTGATAATAACGAATTTTTGTAGAGGAAAATTTTAAAATTACACTCTCTATTAATTTCTATTATATGTTCAAAAATAAATAAGAATATGTAATAAATAAAAATAAATAATTTTTTTTATCTTTATTAATTTTTTTATTATAATTTATTATTTTTATTTATTATAGATCGAACAATTACCTTAAATTCTGACATAATAGAGACACATGGCTTGAGAAAGATGTAGAAAATAAAATAAAATGTTTTTAAAAAGTAAAATAGTAATATTGATTGGATTACCTATGGGTTTTCATGATTATATAGTAAATAATAATTTATATCTGATTTTTAATGATATTATATTCAAATTAAACTCTTATCTTGATTCCCTTAAATTAAAAATATGTTAATGGTTTTTAAAATAACTATTTAGTTATTTTATGTTAAGATATAATTTATTAAAATATATAAAAAGAATAATAAAAGTGAATAAGGACATGGGGGATGGAATATTGATTAAAATTTCATTCATTGCTATTTTTTATGTAATTTCAAGAATTGAATTAAATTTACTATCCTTTATTTTTGAAAAAAAAATTCCCATTTTTAAGGTTAAATTTTTTATAGAAGGGGTAAAACCCCGATATAAGGATTAAAATGCCACATAAACTAATAAAAATATTATTTTCGTCACTTATTTTAATGATACCATATCATAAATTACTATATATGGATAATTTTTTCCATATTTACATGAAATTGAAATTATTATTTTTAAATAATTAATTTAGTTCCAATTTCTTTATTTCCTTACCCATCAAAAGACACCACATCTCCCCTATTATTCACATAACCTTGATCCACTAATATCATAAAATACCATAAAAACCTATTATAAACATCATTATATAATTTTTAGAGGTTCTCCACTCCCCATACGACTATTAAGTGGTTCTATGAGATGAAATCCAAAATATTTATCACAAATAGAAGGTCGTCGTTTTAAGGTATCTCTATATTTTTACATATCCTTTTAAATCCTTCAATTATATCCCAATCATTAAAATATAATAAAAATTTTATCTAACATATAGTTGGATGTAATTATGTTAATTGATGAACTTTATGTATCTCATATTCAATCCTTTGGGAAATGAAAATTTCACTCCAATATACATGTGGATTACCAAATCCCCGAATTGACGTGTTTCATTTTTAATCACCACCTAATAATGATTGATATTATAGTGAAATACTTATGTGTGTGTGTGTGTGTGTGTTTTTAATTAGATAAATATAATTATTTGAATTAATATATTTGACACCTTTTTACCCAACCAACAGTTAAAAAGAAACAATGTCTCTTGTGGATATGTGTGGAATACCACTTTTATGATGTGATGTTATTCGTGTTTCATAACCTCCTTTAATGGTTTATTATAAGAATTTTAAATTATGTAAAAAAATTATTTTATTTCCTAATTAAAATTTTCAAGATTATAGATAAATTATCTCTTTGACCATGGTCAACATATTGAATTCATTTTTCAATTTTTAACTAGACATCCTGAAAACACCCAATATAGTTATAACCGGTTACGTAATTAAATATGTTCTGTAAATAAACTAAAAAAATTTAATGATAAGTTATTAAAAATTTAAGGTGTATAATTAATGTAAATTATTAATATATGTTTATTATGGTTGATTTAAAAAAATGTATGCCAAAATTAAGACTTGTGGAAACAAACACTTTATCTTAAATCGTCATGTTAAATGTTTTATGGATTTATTTTATTAATATTTTTCATCCATGTACATATTTAGAAATTTATTTTATTTGTGTATTTATAGGGAAATAAATGGATTATAAAGTTCATTTTTTGTACCTTTTGTGATTTCCCAATCAGGATAATTATATCACATAAGTGGGGTAGAGGTGAATCAGTGATAACTTGTTTTCTTTTATGTTTATTTTCTTATGAAAAAACCAACACCTATAATTAAATATTTATTTTCCGGTATAAAATAATCAAACACAAATCTATAATAACATAAGTAATTACAAGTATCACTATTTAATAAGAATGGATACATCCTTGGTATGGTTTTTAAATAATCCAATAACACACAATCCTCTAGAAAAGAATAATTTTGTGTGGAATAAAATGAGTATGATATTCCTTTTCACTCATGTAGCTATATGTATACAATCTAGTAGTGTATGTTATTTTCCTAAAAAATGTTATAAGACAATGTTTTAATGACAAACCATGTTATTTATTTTCTTTATCATCTTTCTTAAATGTATTTCTTTAAAAAGAACCGTCAATTTCTTCCCTAGAATCTAGTACACAGTTCTTATAATTTGTAATAGAACTCATTATGATTTTCTTAGTCTGATTATTCCAGTACGAATACCCAATATGAAAGATTTTATTTTTTCATAATATGGTTGAGACAATTCTTAACAGTCTCTTCCTTAGTCTGTGGAACCAAATAAAATTTCCCTGATCTGATTATCTAGCTTGGTATGATAAATAGATAAATATGATTATCCAATGAATAAGATGACCAATTGAATATGTTGCAATCTTTTCTCTTCTATTTCCTCCTTTATCTGGAATAAGTTCTTCAAGAAGTCTCAATATAAAAACTAATTCTTCCTACAATTGTGGAACTTCCATCTCTTCCTTTATGAATAGTACATCAGAAGGAAAAGTAAAATTTACTTCTCACCTTTTATACTCTATCGAAAAATAGTTTGAGTGGGATTCTATAATTGTTTCATACTCAACCCAATTTTCTGAATATGAAAGTTTCCATGATTTTCCGATACATTTATGACTTCATAAATTCTTCTGAAATCACCTTGATCTTTTTTAAATCTTTTTTGAACTTCAACTCTTTATCATACTTTTTTTACAAAGACCAGTATAATTTTGATTCTCCATTCTAATTTTCTCAGTATGATTTCATCATTACGATGATTCATACCAAATGTATGTATGAATAAATATCCAACTTTATTCTTCTTAGAAAATATCATTCTAAGTTTGATTCTCCATTTTTATTAAGATTTTCCTCATTATGATGAATAAAAATCTAAAACAATAGAATTATTATTATGTTACTCTACATCAAACAACCATATTCTTATTATAATTTCAATCTCCCCCTTTGACAACACATTCAACCATATATAAGTGATATTTATCTTCTTATTCACTCCAGGATAATGATGGGTCTTCAATTTTCCAGGATTCTTATTCAACCATATGGATCTTTACCCATTTGTAATACAAAACTCATTTTCCTATTCATTATTTTCAAATAAGATTAAATTTTATGAATACGATATCATACTAAATACGATGAATTGGTATTAGTGGACTCTTTTCTCTTGAATACAATACCAATGATCATTTAATACTCAAATTGTTTCTCTTTTCTGATTATGATTACCATCAACTTCATTCTCCAAAAATTTATATCATTTGTATATTGTTTTGACTAAAAACCATCACCATTGGTTTCTTATATTTTCCACAAACATTCTTGACCTTTAAAAAAATATGAATCTGATTAACTTTTTATGATGATCTTGAGACCAGAGAGCTTCATCTTCACCAAAATTCCTCTTTCAAAAACTTATTCTTGTATCATGACTTCCTTCAGGAATTTTATTAAAGTGTAGATCATCTTAATCATCATATGAATTACCAAGGGTGTTATCATAACATATCATTCAACCTTTTTATTTCCTTTCAATAGAAAGTATTAAAACTTACCATTATTCTAGCTACTTTTTTCTTTCCAACCATCCTCAATATGATTTTCTTAAATATGATTAGTAGACCCTGTTTTCTTTAAATAAGATTCTAAATATGATTTTTAGGACTTTTTCTCCCCGTTTTATTCATCAGGAATACATCATAAGTATTACAGAATACATATGATTTTTGAGGACTCTAATATTAGTAAAGAATCGTAAAAAAAATTTCAAAATCATTCAAACTCTGATTCTTTCACCATTATGATTAATCCCTTCATTCTGGATTCAGTGTAAATATGATGAAATTATTCTTACTCCCATCTTCTACTTAATATAATGGACCTTTTTAATCATTGTTGGTGTGATTTCTTAAATATGATGGTCAATTTGATTTTCACAAAATATAAAGTGTAGTTGTTTTTTTATTTTTAAACTTTCTTGGCAACAAAAGAAAAAAACTTTCAAATAAAAACATCTTCTACTTCTAGAAACCTTCTCTAGCCAAATTGGTCCTAAAAATATCCCCCCTTGTATTTTTTTGTCAAACATGATTCATAAATCACTGAACTATGTATTCTCAAGAAATGGATTACTCATTAATAATTTTAATCCTATGTGAGAAAACTCATTATAGAAAATAATAATTATTGATAGAAAATTTATATTGTCCAAAATTAGTTATCATGAAAAACTTCTTCATCTTTCTTATTTTCTTTACTTCCTCATCTCTTCAACTTTCCTACAAAAAAATTATTTTTTTTTCTAAAACTTCTCCAACAAATTTTTAGAATAGTTCACACACAATACAATTATGGTTTCAAAGCTTCCCCACAACTCCCCCTTTTACATTCTTTCATAGTGATAGATTTATAAAAAATCTCCCCCTTGAAAACACTAATAAAATGAAATATGAGAGAGGTGATAGATACACATACCTCAACCTTGATGAGAAAGTGGTTGGACATCCATATTGAAACTCAATTTAAAAATGGATTCCTTTTATAAAGGTTTTGTGAAAATTCTAGCCACTTTTTTTGATATAGGAACACACTCCACCTTTAATTCATTATTCTCCATATGTTATTTGATGAAATTATATTTGATATCAATATGTTTTCAATTATAATTTTGAATTATATTCTTGGTGATATTGATTTAACTTTTATTATCACAACCCAAGAGAAAGGGTAACATCACTTCAACAAGTAAATCTTCTAACTATGTTTTCATCCATATGAGTTGGAAATAGCTTGAGTACTAGTAGAATATATGGAATTAGTTGTAGTAAGTGTTACTTAATTTTTTTTTCTTTGTATAATAACTAAAACAGATTTTCCCAAGAAAGAATACTTCACAAGATGTGTTTCTTATATCATCAACATTTCCTACCCAATCAGCATCTGAATACCCAAATAAATCAATAATTTCTTATTTATCATAAAAGATTCCAAATTTTTTTGTACCATTTATGTATCTGATAATTCTTTTTCTAGAAAGTAAATGTGATTCTTTTGGATCACTCTGAAATATTTTACATAATCTAATAGCATAAATAAAGGTGGTTCTTGAGGAATTCAAATATAATAAACTTCCAATCTTCTTCCAAAATTTTTTCTGATCATCTTCCATTCCTTATCCATATTTAGGAAACTTTTTCAAACAAATATTGGTATAGAAATAGGTTTTGAGTTTTCTATGTCAAACTTATTATGATGTTTCTTAGCATATATTTCTTGATAAATAAATATATGTTTTTTATTTTGTTAAATTTATAACCTAGGAAATTATTTCATTTCCCCCAACATGGACATCTCAAAAAAATTCATTTGTTTAGAAAATATTTTGAAAGATATTTCATTATTCCAAATAAAGATAATTTCATAGAAATAAACAATTATGAAGAGGGGTAACTCTTTATTTTCTTTGATGTAAATATTTCTATCAACACTTCAATTATTTAAACTCACTTGTATTAAGAAAGCATATAATTTGGAATACCATTCCCTTAGAGCATACTTCATCCCATTAAAATCTTTCATAAATTTTCACACATAACTTTCATCTTTTCCTATAACAAGTCCATAAAGTGGTTCAATAAAAACATCCACATTAAGATCCCCATTTAGAAATGTGTATTTCACATAGATTTGAATGATTTTTTAACTTAATTTTCCAGTAATATAAATAAATATTCTAATTGTTTATAACCATACTACCATAGAAATTTTTTCATCAAAATCAACTCCTTAAATTTGTGAGTAACCTTTTCACACTAATCTCACTTTATTTCTTATCACTTCACCTTCTTTATTCATCTTATTCTGAAAAAACCACTTTGTTAAAATAAATGTTTTGTTAACTATATTAGGAAAAATTTACCATGTATCATTCATTTCTATCTGATCTGGCTCTTCATTCATGGCATGAACCCATTCTGGATACTCAAAGGCTTCTTTCAAATCCTTCGGCTCAACTTTTGAATACAAATAAGTATGTTTAATAGAATTTTTTACTTCTTGTTTGAACCTTTTTATGTTGATCACTAATAATATTATGAGATTCCACTTTCTTCCTCATACTAGGATGAGAATTTAGAGTATCTTCCTCCTTACTAGAAATAAATGTTTCTGATACCTCTCCTTTATTGGGATTACATTGTTTTTATCCTTGTCATAATTTTTTACTTATCCAGCTCAACTTCCTTATCTGCATGAGTATGTTTATCTTATTCAATATTCTTATTAAATTTGACTTAAATAGAATCAATAATTATTATTGTGTATTTGTTGAAACATCTTTATCCTCTCCCTTCCAGAGCATGTCCAATAAAAATTCATTCTTCACCTTTCTGCCAAAACTTTCAAAAGTTTCCACATTTCTTATTTGTAATGCTATTATCCAAAAATATCTTAATTGTTTCAAACATGGATTTATTTCCAAAAACAATTCTTATGGAGTCGTATCCAAATTTATCCTCTAGAAACGTCGGTTTTGATTATACACAGAATTAATCATATATTTCCTCTATTAGTAATGAGAAAGGCCATGTTTAAGTAACATAGTTATCCTCATTTCCACCAAATATATATTCCTTATTTTAGCTACCCCATTCTTTGAGGAGTTTATGGGGAATTATACTCATGATTAATTCTCTTATTTTAAATATAACATTAAAATTATTCATTCTGATACTCACCACCATCATCATTTCTTAACTTATCCCTTGAATACACATATTCCTTCTGATATTTTCTTTTAAAACTATTAAAAAATTTCAAGGAATGTAACTTATTTTCCATATACATAACAAAAGTAATTTGATTAAAGTCATAAACGCAAATGATGAAGTAATTATATATATTTATTGATTGTTTTCTCATTTCCCCATAGATATCAAAATGAATGATCTCTAGTGGTTGTTTTGAAAAAAATATCAAATTTCTTATGAAATGAGTTTGTAATATTTTTTTCTAAAAAATAGTATGACATCAATATCTTCTTCTTGTAAAATTTGGAATATATAGAACACTATCTCACTTTGATAATTTTATTAGGTTTTGTTGACACATGTGTCCCCCCATTTATACCATAATTTATTCTCTTCCACCATACATAAATAACAAGTGTTTTTTATTTCACCAAATTGATACAAGTTTCCTTTTGAATGTTGTCCTCTTGTATATTTTTATCTTCCTCACTTTTAAAAAAACCATTTTTCTAAAGATAACTTTGTTACCCTCATCATAATGTTGTGGAAATCTTATCAAATTGTGTTTCATCAAATAAGCATATAATGTTTTATTGGATTTCATCTTTTCTTTCCTAATGATGCCTAATCCAACAGCTTTCATTTTCAATGATTCATCATTTCCAAATGTCATTGTTCCTTCTTTAAAGTCATTCAAAATCTTCAAAAATTTTAAATATCCTGGAATATGAGAATAAAACCCACTATTAAGAATAAAAAGTCGTTCACCTTTTCCAGCTTTCAAAGATTTTTCTACAGTAAGATCCTTTTTTTATTCATTTTCATCTTCTGATAATTTTTGAGAAACTGTTTTATGCTGATAATATAATAAGACATACTTTTATAATGTTTCCAGGTTTATTACACTATTCACAAATAGGTTTCAATGGTTGTAACATATTTTCAATATTTTCTCCAATCTTCTGAGGTTTCTTCAAAATAACATTCTCAGAATTATTTCATTTAAGAGATTGACTCCCCCCTCCCACATAATTTTCCTTCCATAACTTGTGGAATAATAGTAATGTTTTTGGTTAAACCATTACATATTTTCCATATGTAATAATCCACCAAAATACCAGTAGTAGCTATAGAATGAATATTTCCCTAAAAAACATCCATACTATCTGGATTTCTAAACATGTTTCTCACGAACCCTTATTCATTTCTTGTCAAAATCATCAACATTTCTATTATCAACTAGAATCTTCTTTTCAACATGATTTTATTTCCATCTTTAATAGAATCATAATTATTAGAAAAAAATTTGGATTAAAAATGTTTAGAAATATTTTTTAGCTCAGGTTATTTTGAAAATTATGGATCATCTACTTTGCTAATATTGTCCACATTCATAACCTCTCTAACTTTTTCTTTTCTAGAATAAATTTTAACATTCTAATCAAACATAGAATTTAACTATTATTGATCCTTCTTATTTTTACTATTTCTGAAAATTTATCTGTCCTTTGAGATATAGTTTTTGAAACTTATATTCCGCAATTCATCTTTAGATAGTTTTTGTTATACATTTCCATCCCTCCATTTTTACATCCAGATACTCATTAAGATTTTTTTATTCTTAAAGATATTTCTTAAAATCATCAATTTACGCTATCATTTTTTCTTCTCTTATGATAAAAAATTATTGAGTTTTGTTTAAGGAACATTCATCTTCCAACTTATAGTTTTCTCATGCCTTATGATCTTTCTTATAAATTCATGCAAGATTTCTTTTAAATGAATTTCAAGTTGAGTTTCTTCTACATAAAAAATATAGCTTAATGATATTTTATCAATCACTATTTCAATAAAAGAATGATCAATAACCTATTCAGTAGACTTTCTAGATTCATCTTCACTTTCTTCTCCTTCTTCATCATTATCTTCTTCATTCTTTCTTTTTTGAAAATTGGTTACAAATGACCAAAAACTCTATATTCAAATAATTTCATGGTATGATTCTTGTTATATTTACTTATACATACTCAAATATTTTTAGAAAATGAGGGTAAAAAACACCATGGAATTTACATACCTCATTTTTGGAATCAAAATCACCACATTCTTCATCAATAATAATCTCATAGGATTTTTATTTTGTTGAAGCCTTGAAAAAAAATTCTCTATTAACTGTTGTTTTTATTTTCATAGATTTATCCATTATTATTTCATAAGTAATAAAAGTTTTATGGAAATCATCTAGAGATAATGTTTCTTGATCTCTATCCTCTAATGTGTAAACATTAACATCAAAATTTACAAGAATAATTCTTAAAATATTTTCAAAAATTGTACAAAATTATTACTCTTCACCAATAAATCTGATATTTCTCACAATGTCATTCAACCAGGTAAATAAGTCCCCAATAGATTCATGATCACCAATCATCAAATATTCATACTTATTCATCTAGATATGTAATTTTTGCTTCTTTACTTTGTATTTCCTTTATATATTTTTTTTTAATTATCCCATATAGCTTTGTCTATGGAGAAAACTTTCAACCTTATAAATTAACTTTCCAAAAGTGATGATAGTAAATAATTCTTGGACCTTACGCCATTATCAAAATTATTCTTATCAACAAATATAAGATAAAATTTTTAATCAATAAAATGAAACCCATATGTTGCAGCTTTAAGAACATCATATCCAATAGACATGAGATAAGGAAAAATTATACCTTTCTTGATATGATAATTCTTACCATAAAAGACCATAATTCCTTTACTTGTTCAAATAATTCAGAGTCTCTATCAACTTATCTTAAAAAATTTAGCATAGAATAAGTAAAGGGAACATTCAAATTTGATACCAATAGTGAATTCACAATTATGATAATAGTATCACTGAGAGGGAGAGGGGGTTAATTAGTGATTACTTTTTTCTTTTATGTTTCCTTCATTCTGAAACAACCTTCACCTACTGTTAAATATATATTTTCCTACTAAAAAAAAATCAAACACACAAACATAAGAACATAAGTATTTACATTGTTCACTATTAAATGAAAATAGTTATGTACTAGGTATGGGTTGGAAATAATACAATACCACAAAATAAAATAGAAAATTATACTTTTGTGTGGAATACAACAAGAAGGATATTCTCTTTCACTCATGTAGTACTATGTGAATAATTAAATAGTGTTTGTTCTTGTCCTAGAAAAAATGATGTTAAAATGTTTTTGTAACAAACCATGATACTATTTTTTATCATCTTTTATAAATTTATTACATTAAAAACAATTGTTTACATTATTACCTAGAAGCTAGTAAGAACCTCATGGACTTTGTAATAGAACTCAGTCCGTTTTTCCCAGTCTGATTATTCTAGTCTGATTTCCCAATATGAAAGATATGAATTTGTTAGAATATGATTGAGACAATTATGAACACTCTCTTCCTTAGTCTGAAGAACCAAATACAATTTCCCTAACCTGGTTATCTAGCTTGATATGATAAATAGATGAATATGATGATCCACAGAATATGATGACCAACTAAATACATTTCAATCTTTTCTCTTCTTTTTTCTCTTATTTATGGTATAAATTCATCAGGAAAACTCAAATTATAAACTTATTCTTATTACAAATGTTGATCTTATCACCCTTAATTTATTAATTTTATATCAGTTAGAAAAATATAATGTGCTTCTCTCCTTTTATACTCCCCCCCAAAATAGTTTGGGTGGGATTCTAAAAGTGTTTCCTTCTAAACCAAATTTTATATTTTTTAATGTTTCCTTGAATTTTCGATACATTTATGAGTTCACCAATGCTTCTAATCTCCTCTATATTCTTCTCAAATATTATATCAACTACATCTCTTCTTAATAATTTCTTCACAAACACCAGTCCTATTTCGATTAACCATTCTGATTTTCATAGTATGATTTCATCATTACGATGCTCCATACAAAATGTATAAATAAAGAAATGGACAATTTTCATCATCTTATAAAATCTCAGTCTAGGTTTGATTCTCTATTTTTATTATGATCTGACTCATTACAATGAATAAAAATATACAACAATAGTTTCCTCCTTCTATTTATTTGCACCAAAAAACCCAATTCTTCTTCAAATTTCAAGTTCCCCCATTGAAAATACATTCAACGGTCTCTATGTGAGATTTTTCTTCTTTTTTCTTCCAAACTAATGTTTGCTCATGGATTCACCTAGACTCTTCTTTAATATTATGAATATTAAGACATTTTTAATACAAAAATCATTTTTCTATTAATTTGTTTTCAAAAAATTATTCCTCTAATGAATATAAAAACATTTTAAATCTGCTAAATTGGTATCATTGACTTATTTTATTTTTAATATGATACTAATGATCTTTTTATACTTAACTTCTTTCTATTTTTTTATTATGATTCCCATAAACTTCATTCTTTGAAGATTTATATCTTTTTCATTTTGTTTGACTAAAATCAAGCACCTTTAGTTTCTCACATTTTCCACAAACCATCCCATTTTACAAACAAATATTAATATGATGAACTCACTATGATGATCATGAGACCAAAGTGCTTTAGCATAAGTAAATTTATTATTTCAAAAACTTATTCTTCTATAATGACTTCCTTCATGACTTTGATTATGTTTAATATTAGCATAAGCATAATATGACATACCAAGGTAGGTATTATAACATCCTTTTCAATATCTTTAATTCCCTTTAATAAAAAGTATTAAAAATTCATATTCATCAAGTTAATTTCTTTCATTCGAACCAGCCTCAATATTATTTTCATGAATACGATTGAAGGCCTCCCTTTTCATTCAATCAGATTATAAATATAATTATCATTATATATTATACCTATTTATTCCATAAAAATTGTGTCACACGTTATATAGATTACTTATGATTTATAAGAACTCAAAGATCATCAAATAAATATCTCATTATTATCGTATTGATACAGACCCTGATTGTTTCCCCATTACAATCAATCATATCATTACGAATTTAGTGTGAATCTGATAAACCGTTTTCCAATATAGCTTCTCCTCATTACAATGGAACTTTTAATGCCTTGTGATTCTAACTTCATGAATACAATGTTTATTCCAATTTTCAATAAATACTAAGTGAGGTGATTTCCTTTTCTTCATAAACTTTCTTAACAACAAAAGAAAAAATGTTTGAAAGAAAAACATCTTCAACTTTCAAAATACTTCCACAGAAAACATTGTCCCAACACCTTTTTAACATTTATTTACTGGTTTTCAAAAAAAATAATTTCTTTTATTTTAAATGTAATATTTTTTAATTTACTAATGAAATAAAAATAAATATTATTTATATTTCAATGTAAATTATGTTAACAGTCTTTCCCTCCACTATATCAATTATTTTATGTTTTTATTATACTATATTATTCCATTTAATTTTCACTAAAATAACCCACATCATATGGTTTTGAGTATTATAGTTTTGAAAATTTGGTTTTAATGTAAAAATATATATCAATATCAAAATCATCATTTAGATATGGGTTCAAATAGTTTTTTTGTTATTCACAAAAGAAATCCAAGATTTTATGTCTTAAAATAATGTAATAAATGATATTAATTTCTTCTGAATGAAGGATGATCCATATGTAGCGTTGATGATGTGGGATCCTTGTATATCCTTATTATGAATTGGGTAATGATTTTGTTATCTGGAGATTTTTTTTGAATTAATAGTGAATGATATTCCATTTATAATGGATATTATAAGGGTACGTATAAGGGTTATATAAAGATTTTATCCCAAGTAACCTATATTACACTTCAATGATTATCTAATTGTTTTTTGGTAAATATATTTATTTCATAATATATATTAATGATATTTTGTTTAGATGTATGATTTTACCCTTTAGGGTAAAAAAAGTTTTATTAAAAATTATTTCATGGGATATCAAATTATTCATTGAATATAGTCTAATTATTAATATTCTAGATTGGCCTTCAATAATTCAATTGTGTATTTATAAAGAACAAGTTTTATGAAAAATATGGAAAATTCTTTACTATGTTTACTTTTTTATTGAAATTTTTAATCTAATTCTCAAAAATCCTAAATCAAAATAATTATAAAAATTTATAAAAGTGTAAAAAATATAAATTAATTAATTGTATATTGTTTATGGTATGGGGTGTTATAAGAAATATTGTTATTATAAAAAATTAGATATGTAGATTTATAATTAACAACATGAACATATTTGAAATGAAAAATGAAAATAAATAATATAAGGATGGAGTGTTATGGGAGTTTAGGTGATGAAGATGATGAATGAAAGACAATTCAATATCTATCATGTATATAATGATAAAAGATAATATTAGGGAAATAAAATCAATGAACTAAAAAGTTTTTTATATCTATATTTAGGAAATATAACAACTAATTAGGGAATAAAAATAAATACCTTAGTTAACACGATGGATTAAAATAATGTGTTCCCTAGTCATACTAAAGATATTAAGGAAGACACCACATTTTAAAATATATCCATAATTATTCCTATCTCTTAGATACCCCAAAATAATTTTATTAATAAGTGATAATTAAAATTACAAGGATATAATTTATATAATGGGTGGAAAATTTTGAAACCCTTTGATTTTAAATTATATATTTTTCATTAAAATCTAATATATTTAAAGGATTTCATCCCATGAAACACAAAACAAAAAAGGGAATTGGATTTTTATAAATCCAATTAGATTTATATATAGAAATAGTTGGAAATAAAATATGTAAAAGAATAATTAAATATATGTAAAAATATAAATATTGGTCATTATTAATATTAAGGAGCCTAGAAATTAAATTAGTCTATCTAAATAACTAAGAAGATTTATTTAATATTTAAAATTTAACCCTTCTAAATGGACATTTAAGAAATTGTTTAATGAAACAAAATATATTATGAATAAAAAAAATTATTATAAATATATGAAGAAAAAACTAATTAATGTAAAACAAGTATAGTAATAGTTAATATTCTTAAAAGGTTGATTTCCTATGAAAACAATTGATATTTTTTATGATTTTCTTTTAATGGAAATATCTAAATTTTTTAATCTGGGACAATAAAATTCATTTTTTTCAATCATTAGTTCAATATTATCTTAATATTAATTTTTAGGATTTTTACCTAAATAATATATTTTTTGGTGAAAACTATAAAACATAGTATTTATCAATGCTATAAATTTTATGAATTATAAATTATATAAGTAAATCAATTAATTTTATTAAAACATGTGATAGATAAAAGATTTGTTTCTTGAGTAAAATGAAACATTTTTTAAGAGGTGGATTCTATATATTCATTGGCCATATTTAATTTATATTACACTGAAATCCATACATAATGGAAAGGAATTGTAATCCAATATTTACATCAATCAGAAGATATATGATTGAAAATTGGAAGTCATCATTCGAGCGATGTCCATTAGGGTCCCTAAAATTAATGGAGACCCTGATATACATATTATTAATCTTCTTATTGATGATGTTAGAAATCCATAATGGGTATTTTAAATTCTTAATAATGTCAAGTTTATCCATTTATCAACATAAAATTATATATTAGTAGTATGGGCTGGGTTAATCCTAATATCTACCTACTTGAAACAATGATGGTCATCATGTATGCATAGATTGGGAATAGCCACATGATGGTTTATTCTGAGAATTTTTGTATAATTCTAATAAAATTCATATCAATGTTACATTAGAAATTCAATATAAATGCTAATCTCCTTTAGAGTCATGGAAACACTAATTAATTTGATTATTGGGTCTTCTTTTGTTTCTAGATTACCAATATAAGATCATTGACAGAGGTAGAGAAGCCCTCCCCAAACATGGGAGGGTAATTTCTAAGGTGATGCATTTATTCTTCAACCTCTAAGATAGTGGAGGAATTTTTATAAATGGTAGGTAACCTATTATAATATCCGTCATCGTTGAGGTGAGATTTTAAATGGGTAGAGACATTTCCACACTTAACTGCCAGATTTTTTTATATCCCATTGATTCTCGATCCATGTTAGGATTGAATAATGGATATGGAGGGAGAGACACTATCATTATAATTGAGGGTAGTATCGATCATCTTCGACATCCTCATTTACCTATATCATCTACATCGACATGGATCTGTCCTAATTCTTAGATGCCCCGATTTCTAGTTGATATGTTGCTTCCTAATGTGTGGTAGTATGGATATATTTTTTCTTTCTGAAGATGATACCTAGTGGTAATTTTTCCCCTAAGTATTTCCGTGTTGATTTATCTGAGTATTTTTTATCTCATTCTCTTATTATATGATATGTTCCTCTAAGAAAATAATTTCATCTCTTCTTGGAGGTGAGTATGATGTTTACACTCATTTATCATTATCCCTTATAGTATTTCTTTGTAAATGAGGAAACTCAATATTCAAAGGAGCCAAATTTTATCTCATAATGTAATTTTTCATATATTTAGTCGTAGTAGGTAGATCCATATCACCCTCGTATCAAGGTATGTTTTTTGTATTGTGCCCCTCTGCATTTGTGTTCCAATTCACATAATTTGTTGTTTTTATGGTTAAAACATTCACTAAAATGTATCATTCAATGGTAGATATCCCATTCCATTTAATTTATTAGGGTAATTCTACACCAATTTCATTAGTTCCATTTCTCATACCCATGGTCATATTAAAAAAATTCTTATGACCCCTATGGGGGTTTATTTCATTCATCATGCATTCAACCCAACCTGCTATTTGAATAGTGCAAGTGAGGGAGTTTTTAGTCTTGTTGGTCAAACCATACCTGAATACTTAATATTTTTCTCATGAAGGGAGTTACAAATGTGATGTTTACTGTTAGTATTTTCCTCCCAACCTAGTAAAGAAAATTTCCCTTTGTGGTGATGATATTGATATAAATTCCCCCATCCCTTTATGATAGGAACTATTCAGGACAAAAATTGTAATTTTGTTATCATCTTATTAAGGATTTTATGACTACGTTGAAAAATTTAATGACTCATAAGTAGGGAATTGAAGTATAAATTCCCTTAAATCAGTGTTCTAGGGTTGTTATAAATTCATCTCAAATTTCTCAAGGACACTCTCAGGTTGTGATGAAACTTATGATAGAGATTGAGATAAGAATGCCCATGTCCCTGTGGGATGTGGTTGGTTTTCATCTTTTACTGATATCACCTAGACCATTTCAAAATTTTGTGACCCCTGCAGTGGAGATAGTTGTTAATATCCCCCATCCCTATGGGATGGGTTCTATCTTTGATGAATTATATTGTAGTTGTTATAAATACTAATTTTATTTCGTACAATTGTTTTTGTGTATGAGTTGGGTGTAATGAAACCCCATTATAGGAGTTATTTTCTATGGGAGTTTTTCATATTAGCCACAATATCAGTTATTGTGTCTAATATGTCCTCTCATTATTTTTAGGGGAATGGCTTATGAATCTATTGGGATCCCTCTCCATATTTTCGTGACATCTTTGCATATTTTATGTGGGGGTATTCCATTATACTAACCAACTAGCTCAGTAACTACCCAGTATCTTAATTTTCCTAGAGGATATGAAAATAAATGAAACCATATCTAGGATGTTCTACTAATCTAGTGATACAGTGAAGTGTAATGCTCTATACATTCCCCTTCCTCAGATATAGATAAATCATGAGGCTTTGGTGATCAGTTGTTGAAGTGTTGTGATGCAATAGAGGAAAAAATGTTTGGGATATATGCTATGTTTTTTGGGCATCGGATCCTAGGACATAGAGGCAGAATCCATGTACATTTTATTGTAAATTATGTGTATGGTTTGAAGGTTACCATCATATACTATTTATGTGAGTTTTCTAGAATTTAATCGCTAATGATTTTCCCACATTTTTCAGTTTCAGTAAGACATTAACTCCTTTTATAGATCTTATGGGATCTCATAGTCATAATTGGAAAGGGGTTAGATCATTCTTCGATGGTTTATTCTGAATTAATCTTTTTATATATCCATGTTGGAATTCTATTTATTAAACATGTACACCTCCACCTTTTCATAACATAGAAGTTTCATTTCTATATCTCCTACTGACTGTTATAAAGTGTTGTATATAGTTGATAAGGAACTATATGTGGTTGAACTTGGTGTTTTAAGAAACTATCTATATGATGGTTTATATGATTTAAGAACCTCCTATAATTATATTTCTAGGATAGGTAAGGATTTCCTTATATTGGGGGATATATCTCTAGAGAGGTTGAAAATAGTGTCTAATAGGGGTAGTGTCCCTATAAAACATCTCTACACTACCACAAGGAGGAAAATTGAGGTAATGAATTCATTATTATTTTATTGAAGAGTCAAAGAATCCAATGAGGTGTTTGAGATATGAGTCGAAGTGCCTCAATGAAACCATCATTGTGAATTTCATGGATATGAGGATCACTCTACATTATGGATAGAATATATTGACCAAGTTTTTTGGGTTGAGGAGGTATGTAAGGCAACTTCATCATTTATACCAAAATATATTGATAACCATCCAGTGATGCTAGAATATGAGTCCTCTACTAAGTAGATAATGGATTATTCCAGTGAGATTCTCTCTTCTCGGTATGAATATGGGACTACCTAAGGGAGTTTTATGGAATATGTCAGTCAACACAGGTTGATGTGGGGATTTGAGCATGGTTCAAAGATTAATTCTCCATTAGAATATGTCCACAGGCCATAGTAATGGTAGGAGGGATATGAAAATCATACTATATAACCTCCGAATGATTCTAGTGTAGTCTTTCATTAGAGTAAGTAGGAATGTCATCCTAGCATTTATGAGCTACATGAATATGCCAATGAGATTCACTAACAGGCATATGAGTTTTCTTGATACATGTGTCTCCCTAACTTGGTGATACTTGATTTTAATGGTGATTAGATCTTAGTCTTATTCCAAGTTACTATGTTGTGGGACATTTTCTCCATGAATATGAGATTATCTAGAGGAATGTTCCTCTTTAACTTGTTGAGCCTTAATAAGATGTGGTATATGAGCCTAGTCCTATATATTTGGAGTATATCAGTGATCTTTTTAAAATGAATTTTTTTCATATATCTAGGCATGTAAATCTCATGCATGGTGAGCTCCAGATGGAACAAGAATATGATCCCCAGACTGGGCCTCAACCTTTAATATAAAATGATGATAATTACATTTTTGGGCCTCATCATGTAGTTATCTTTGTGTGCGAACATTTTTTTCCCACTTTACCTTAAATTGTCTTAATAAAAAATTATATTTGGATGGATGGACATTGGATGGGTGAAACAATGTGTGTTTTCTCCAGATTATCCACATGTTCATACTTATCATGGTGATGTACTTCTCTGGTTTTCAGGATATGAATATCTACATGTCCATATATCTATAATAGTTTCATAATATGTCAGTGGAGTTCTATATCCATTGTAAGAGTGTAATGGTACTTTATCAAGGTTTGTACAGAAATATAGGTATACACATTTTCAGTCTCCATTATATACTGGAATATATAATCAATTGAATTGGGGATATAATCCCACTAATTTACTCCTTGTTCCATCAAAATCTGTTGATAATATTTACATACAGGGGAAGGAATATATACCTCCCTCATTCATACTAGAGTAATGTTTCTATAAATAAAAAAACCTATAGGGTGCGGATATGAGCCTGCCTGTTTGTTTCCACCTGAATATTTCATTAGGATTTATCTTCGGAAGTGGGGATATGATCCCACTATCAATTATCCAAATATTTCTTCACCAAATTAAATATACATGGTACCCATGAATTATTGTAAAATACATCAATGTGTTAGATGGTGACTTTAGTAGGCGACTGTGGGGCACTGGTGGGATGACACTGGTGATGAAGGATGACAGAATATCTCCTTAGAGTCTCTTGAACATGCATCTATCCATTATAAACCCCTTGGTACAACATCCTTAGATATAGAATGTGATTATTTTCACTCCGTGGATAATAATCTGATGTGATCGTTTGTAAATACATGTTCCACTATTTTTTATGTTTCTTTCTTTTATCAAGGTAAAATCATCTACTTCATTGTCTAGATACATTCATGTACATCATCAAGGTTCAAGACCCTACCATGTTAATGGTATTCTCTAAACACCATATATTCAACCATAATAAGGAGGTGTTAGTTGTGTGGGGTTTCATTGAAACCTGTAGAGGCTACAACCTTAGTTGAGTCTCTAGAGAGATCACTTAATGAAGACACAATCTATGGTCAATGTTTTGTTTGGGTGAGAAGTATATGTAGTCATGATGACAAAAAGGGACATGGTCACCAAATATTATATCATCGTAGGTGTGAAATAGGTTCAATCAGATATGCATAGGTAACACAATCATTCCTTCTTTATTCCTAGGTTGTCCATTTTTTTCACCATAAATTTTCATAATAATAATGAACTTGTTGAATGGGAACTCCAATTACATAGGAATTAATTTTGGGAGGGTAGGAGTTCGAGATCATCATATTATATTTTGGGGAACAATTATCTATTCTCTGAATCTATTATAGATGTAATATATTCCTGTGAATCTATTCCTAATATAGATACATAAATAATAACCCTAAAAATGATTAGGTGTTGAATCAATATATGTTCAAGGGTTATATTAATGAGACCATTTGTATGTATATAAGGTTATTTATCAATTTCCCAATATTAATTGGAAAACGGTGGCTACATATTTTTTGAATCTAAATAACATAGAACTTCGTAGTTTACTATTATCCAATGAGGCGATTTATATTTTGAGTATGGGATTAATCCTTTATTTGGCGTCGTATGTATCCATTGTATGAATGGAATCAAAACCAATGTAACTTTTTTAGGTCATATAGTGTAATATCATTAAAAAATGACATATATGAAAGAAAATAGGCACCATGTATTGAGATCAATCCTAAGGAAGGCATCTTATATATCGTGTTTATAATATGTATCAGAGTTTTCATAGTTTGATCTTCATTCATCTCTATGATATGTGGTGAAAGATGATTAATTATCATGAGGGTTATTTCTATATTTATTTACCAGTATTTTAATTCAATCAAGACATACCCCAAAATTGATTCCCTTATATATGTAAAGATGTATCATGGCATTATATGGAGATTAAATGAAACACCCTGAGATTTTTGGACTTATTTTTTTCAAATTAATTTATCTTTTTTGATATTTTTCATTTCAAAAAATGCTAAAAATAGTTTATTTATATTAATGAACTTTGTTTGGATTATGTTATATGAAACATCAAGTTAATCATTCACTACACACAACATAAATTTTATCTTTTTCTACAGGGAACATCATGGTCATCTTGTGTTATTCGCAACAATGACTTTCCTCATAGTCTTGTGTAACACACAAGACTGAGTTTTACTGAACAATAATATATCATTAAAATGTTATTATTTAAAATAATAAGATATAACCTAGCTATTAAATTAGAAGTTATGAATATTATTAACTAATTTATGAAAATATATAGTTCACACAGATAAAATATTAATTCATAGGTTACTAATTAATTAGAAATGAATATGAAATCTAATTGAATATAAAAGGAAATATTATTATATTTATGGTCAGAAATTTTGTTTGCCTTAATAAATTAAATTAAATACAATTTTTGAGTGATTTTAATGTAATATATATTTTATATATTTAAAAAAAATTGATATCTATTCAATATATTTGATTGATTATGATGAGAACAAACCCAATTTTATGTTTAGAATACTTTATTTTTTGTAAAGGTAATTTTACCACCTTTTAATGGTGAACCAATTTCATATCCAATTTTTGGAACATTTATAGTTTAAAAATGTCAAAATAAACTTCATCTTTGAAATTAGAACATATTAATTAGGTTAGGGTGAATTTTTGGTAATTTTCTATAAAGTTTCTTTTTTTTAATGAATAGTTAAAAATGATGAATTTTAGTTCACAAAAACTTTTTCATCTAATTTATTTATAAGTTTAAATTAAATTTTATATTTTATTAAATTTTAATTAGATAATATTTTTATCAATTATTCCAATTGAGTTCATTGGAACCAATTTTATATAGAAATTTTATGTAAAAACATAGCAATATTTTGATTATTTTTACATTATAAACCTGTTATGTTGCCCTATTAGTGGGATTAAATTTTAATTAATTTCTAAAGAATATTTAATTGGAATTTTGAAAAATTGATTTGATATTTTGAATAATCATAATATATAATTTCTAATAAGTTCGTCATATTTTTTTACCAAAAATATTAGTGAAAGCAATTGAAATTAATTACATCAATTAAGGTATAATTAAGACTAACTAAAGACTAAACCTTAAATTTGAGACTAAAAACGACTTAGAAACTTATAAAAGATAAATTTATGGAAATATATATTACCTTTGCCCAATTTACTATAATTTTGTCTATTATTGGATCCACTTGACATTTGAAAAACATGTTTGGAATTCCTTAGTCAAAATATTACAAGACTGTCACTCCTCCACTATGGAAAGGCATCCCCTCCTCCCATTTCTTCACACATCTCAAGCCAATTTTATTGCCAAAAAACTCCCTAAATAAGATCCCAAAATCCCCAACCCTTCTATATATAAGCCTCAAATTTTCATTAATTCAATCCAAGGAAGCCTTTTGGTAAAAACCAAAAGAAGTTACCTGATTAAGAGGTAACATCTTCTCTCGGACTCTTTTCTATTATTTTATTTCTCCACCCCCTATACTAAATTAATTACATTATTGTATATAAAAACTAGTATCATAAATATAAAAATATTTTTTTAATGCTATGTATTCGACCTACACTTACACGCACCTCCATCTAATCGGTAAAGGACATACTATTTATGTGTATGGTGAACTACCGCCTCAGAAAATTATAATTGTTCATTTTTCATTTACCACCTATCATGGTGTAAATTATAATGGGAACTCAGTCTATATATGTCATATATTGTATTTATTATGTATTTAATATTATTTATTCCTTTTTAAAATCAAATCTTATTATTTTCCATTTTCTGTAAGTATGATAATTTTGTTTGAGGAACTATGGACCATCGCCCCCTCAAAGCGAGGTGATTTGTTCCCAAAATACATGGAATATATTAAGGATAGATTTAGTGAAATTATATGATATATATAAAATTATAATTATACTTTAATGATATTATATACATATATTTCATTATCTTTGTTTCTTTCAATACAATAATAAAAAAGGAAATAGTGCTCAAGTGTTCATACGACTTACCATCTCCATGAATGGTGTATTCCATTTCATGCTTATATATTCTATATATTATTATAATACAAATATAAAGAATTTAAATTATATTTATATCATGTTTTACATATTAGAATCATGATAAATTTATATGTACTGAAGATATAACAAGTTAAGACACATGTGAAGAACCATGTGAATATTACCCGAAGTGAAACATTAACATATGATTGTTAATAAGTGGGTAATATAAGTTCATAATAAAACCATAATTGGTGTATGTACTTCCCTTGAATGTATTATATGTCTATTTTACTTAAATTTAATTTTATTAACATGTCCATTTTATTATATTTCATTCAGAGGGTTTATGTTCAATAGTTACGAAATCAATAAGATATCTTTGTCTCAATTTTCCTTCTTTGAGAGACATGTTTTGGTATACACCTACATTTTCTTGAGGTGTATATACCTCAATTTTACATGTTATATAATGAATATATGTATTTTACTAATATTTTAAGATTATTTTAATTTTTGTTTCTTACATGGAGAGTATGATCCCATGTTACCAAGTGGTAGTAGTTTATTAAAAAAATCTCATCGCTTTTAGATATTGTTTATGATTATGCTTCAATTAATGAAATCTCAGGATCCATGTCTCAAGAACACTCATGAATTTTTTTTTACTTTGTTTATTCATGATATACTCATTTATTAGTACACATTTTCACTCTTTGATACTTAATATAATATTTTTATGTAAATTTTTATTGTCTCTCTCTTTGGTCAAAAATCAATTGAATTCAAAAACAATGTTTTCAAAAATGTTTTCAAAATATATTTGAAGCCCACTTTCAAGGAAAAAGGATTATAAAAATGTTTTGTAGTTTTAAATGATACCTTTATATTTTTTCAAATAATTGAAATTATTTTCAAATATAATGGTTTTCAAAAGAATTAATGTTTTATAAATAATTTTTCAAAGAAAATGGGATATTGTTTATAAGAAATGTTTTTAAAGGATATCTCAAAAATTATTTGCAATCTATGATGACATCCATTTGTGTTACTCATGCCTTTCTATGGAAATAATTCAATTTTTCCATTAATATTTTTTGTCTAAATGGGGTAATTTTTGATGTCATGATGTTTATGAAACTCTTTTCTCTTTCACTGGTTATATGATTTTGAAACCAACTTATTTTTATGTGTTATGCTTTTAATGAATGGATTATGAAACTTTAATATTTTTCCATAGTATATTATATGATTTCATGTTTATGATATCCATTTCATTTCATGGGTTATGATATGACTATTTATGATTTGGTGTCACATGTATGTATTATTTCATGATGATATAGTTAGGATCTATATCTTCCTCCAATGCATTGGGTGAAGATTTATATCTCATGAGATAGACTAATATGGTCTTGAAAATTTTCCATAACTACTAATATGGAAATGGTAGTGAACCATGACTACCAAGATGATGTGAGTAGTTAAATCATTATACTAAGATGGTCATGGGAGTGAACCATGACATCCAAGATATTAAGTGGAGTGAACCTAAACTACCAATATGGTCTTGCAGTAATGAATTAGATACTATAGAAATAATATTATATGCTTATGTTTATGCCACAATTCCATTTTTTATTCCTATGTAATTCTTTTAAGGATAATTTTCATTATTTCCTTATATTTCATGTCTTATGAACTACTAATATTTATTCCATGATTCCTATTTATGATATTTGATATGTTGGGTATGATATTCTTTTTGTAGGATAATGTTTTCATACCCTTATGCTCATGTTTATAATTACATGTCTCCCTTGTTTACCCTTAATTAGAATCTAATCTCACCCCATTTTATATGTCATTTCCTATATTTTGAATATATGTATTATGTTTGATGTGTCTAAGAAGGGTGATAGTAAATAAGAACCTAGTGGGAGATAATATAGCTCACTTATATACCAGTATTCATGTTTCCATGTTTCCAAAGACACTATACTAGTACAATCAGTGGGTGTCTTTTGTAGAATCTATTAAGTATTCCTAAAAAAATTAATGTTAATGTATAAAAAATGAGGTTCGATATATTTGGTATCTGAATGAAGGTTTAGTTAACCTTTGGAAACTAGGATGAGAAAATATTTGTGATATCCATAAGTATATTTCTTTAGATATTTCAAGGTATGTATCTAATGATAAGTATAAGTATGTGTTAATGTTTAAGAAAATGTCCTGGAATTTTGGTAAAGGATAGAGTGAGTGTTTTCCTAGAAATACATCCATATCTAGATACTCCAAGTGAATGTGGCTTTGGAATAGATTTACATTGGGGTTAAAACTCTAACATGATGTTCTGGGCTTGAATTGGGATATTTCGGTACACACAAACCTAGTTTGACACTCCCAGAGGATATGGTTTGGAATTTCACAAACTCTTCATGAACCATCATTAAGGATTTAAACATAATGTGGATTTGAATAACCTAATATGAACCTTGGGTTTCATCGGTTAATGAAATTGTTATGATTTATACATCATATTTATAAATATTTTCATTACTATGTGGATTTTTTCTTTCATAACAAATGATCACACTATACTTCTGGTTTCAGTCAATGGAGGGATTTTTATGGAAATGGAGTAAAGTTAAATGTGATGGATGATTTATTGATGATAAATCAAGTGGGATGATCAGTGGAGTGAAAAATTTGTGATCATACCTAATCATTTTTCACATAACATAATTAATAATGTGTACCTTAACCAACTATCAGACACACCAAGTAATAGAAAAAAGGAGTTCGCTAAGAGTTCGAGTAATTGATACCATAAAGGAAATATGATTTGTTTTAATTTGTGTTAATAATGTTGAAGGAATCACTTTAGTTAATGTCATATAGGAACGAGAAGATGTTTTGACTGTGAAAAACAAAGACCCAAAGTAAGCCACTGAAATGGTAAAATTAAGAGTTCATTTAATGAAATGAATGCCAATATTAGACTACCTAAGGCACCATACAAGGTTAAGTGTTTTAAGTGTAAAATAAAAATTCATCATGAAAATAAATCTACCCAGAGGAATGGTCCTAAAAAGAATCATCCAGGGGGTGTGCGTAATGGTTACATTGTGGATGATGAAAAGACTATAGATGAAATGTGAAAGGAACGTGGTATTTTTTAATAGGAAGTGGTAGCCTTTTAATGGAATAAGGATTAAGTAATCAAAGTTTTTTTTTATTTGGATTCAAAAACTATGTTATATTAATGATGAAAAATACAAGGATTGTACTTCTATGTTTTCTGACAGTATTTACAAGTTTATGTTGAAAGTTATTGATGGAATGGTTAAGTGATTTAATGACAAGGTGTTATTTTGACTAAGGTAAGGTAACCATTAATAAGGTATTTATGTCAAGATAATAATGTTTGGATAATTATATATCAGTTATGAATAAGTAAATTGAACGATATTGATTACCTTGAAACTAAGAAAGGACTTTTATGGTTTATGACATCATTTATAAAGTTTATAGCATTTTTGGACTAAATTAATAGATCTAGTATTCTTTGAAATAAATAAACATACATTATTTTCATAATTATTTAGGTTAATTTAGGACATTACCTTGATTCAAAAGAAGATAAATTGAGGGTATTCACATGTTTGGAATGTGATGACCAAGTGGTATTTATTGATATATGTGGGATAAATGGTATGATTATTTCATGAATTTATTTCTATAGTTTTATATTTTCATATTTAAAAAGGGTTGCAGGGTTAACCATTCATGAAAACATTAATTTATTCTTTAGAGGAAGTATTTATATACCGAGTCTGTATTGAAAACCTTATTTAAAAGTATATTTAGTGTTTAACCTTATTTCAAGGATGTCCGCCATATTTATTTTAGAAATTATATTAATGTTGTTTTAGAAAGGGTCATCATGTATGTTAAGTAAAAACCAATCATGTTCATAAAGGTCATGGGTCTTGAACCCATGAATGAAGGATGATAAGGGTGTCACACCTACTACTGACCTACGTGATGGGTTAATGTGTAATTATTTTTGTTAAATAAATATTAATGATGAACCAGTAGAGTTAATTTTTATGTTTACATATTAATGTATTAACCATATTTATTTTGAAGAATATTTAGAGGAAAATAATTATACTTTTTATTATTTTAGGGGCATTAAGAACTCTTAAAATTGTTTTTTAGTACTTCATTAATCAAAGTTAATTTCTGTACATCCATTTCTTGAAGTAATGGATGAATCTAAATAGATAAAAGTACAACTAAATAATGAATTATTTTATAGAAATATATAACGTAAGTATATCTCCTTATATTAATGGTCAAAAAATAATTACTCAATTTTATGATAATGATAAAAAAATATGTTTTCCTAATACATTATTTTTTGTGGAACCGGTGGCCTCTTAAATCTTTACAGATTTATAAATTTTAGGCCCTAAACATTTTTTTAATCATTCAATTATTTTTTCTTGATGACCTCAATCACTCCATATAAATATTTACGCTTTTCCACCATCTCAAATATACACTCCCAACCTATTTTATCCAATGATTCAACCTAGTTATATGTTACTTTGGGTAATCATTATAGTTCCAGCTTTCCCTTTTCAAGGTATGTTTTAGAATTAATTTTTATGACATGGGTTTTTTTGAATGAAAATAAGAAGTATTAAACCTTTGATGACCCCAAAAAATTTTGGGAGAGAAATTAAGTTTAAGGACGGTAGAATGTAACACCCTTAGATTTTGTGAATTGTTTTTGTCGAATTAATTTACCATTTTTGATAATTTCTTTTTCGTGCAACACTGAAAATATTTTATTCTATATTAAAGCAATATATTTTTATTACATTATACACAAAACCAAGTTAATCATGCACTACACACAAGATGAATTTTATCTTTCTCTTTATGTAAACCGAGGTTATCTTTTGTTACATGAAATAGTGACTTTCATTGATGGATTGCGTAATAGG
This sequence comes from Viscum album, assembly GCA_963277665.1. Lineage (NCBI taxonomy): Eukaryota > Viridiplantae > Streptophyta > Magnoliopsida > Santalales > Viscaceae > Viscum > Viscum album. Next base: position 429,072,899 of record OY728134.1, read on the forward strand.
CAAGACCGAGTTTTACCAAACAATAGTATATCATTAAAATGTTATTATTTAAAATAATAAAATATAAATTAACCATTAAATTAGAAGTTTTGAATATTATTAACTAATTTATTAAAATATATTTTTCAAATTTATATATTATTATATCATAGGTTACCAATTAATTAGAAATGTATATGAAAACCGATTGAATATAAAAGAAAATATTATTATTTTTATGGTCACAAAGTTTTTTTTACTCTCATAAATTAAATTAAATATAATTAGTTAGAGATATTAATGTAATATATCGGTTATATATTCAATCAAATATTTTTTATATCCTTAAAATATATTTGATAGAAATAAGATAAGAAGATACCAAATTTTATGTTTTAAAAAGTCTATTTTTTATAAATGTGGTTTTACCGCCTTTTAATGAGAATCCATTTTAAATCAAAAAAATTGGAACATTTATATATTTAATATTTCAAATAAAATTCATATTGTAAATCATAACCTAATAATAAGGTTAGTGTAAATTTTTTATATTAGTTGGTGAAGTTTTATTTTTTAATGAATAGGGAAATATATTGAATTTTAGTTCCAAACTAGATTTTCATCTAATTTAATTATAAGGTTAAATTAAATTTTAAATTGGTATAATAGTTTAATTGGATAATATTATTATCAATTAATCAAATTTATTTCATTGGAACCAATTTTATATAGAAATTGGATATAAAAACTTAGAAAACATTAGATTATTTTTACTTTAAAAACTCACAGTGTAGTCCCATCAGTAGGATTAAATATAAATTAATTTCTACCACTTATATGATAGGAATTTAAAAAAATGGATTCCATATATAGAATAATAATCATATATAATATATAATAAATTCAACATAGTTTTTTACCATATATACAAGTGAATTTAATTAAAATTAATTACATCGATTAAGGTTAAATTATGACTAACTTAGGAAGAAACCTTAAACATAAGACTCAAATGACATAGAAACGTGTACAATATCCATTTTATGGCCATATTTTGATCATATCCTACCTTTTATCTAATTGTTTCCACTATTTTATCCACAAGTCATGTGAAAAATACGTACGGATTTCTATTTTCAAAATAATACAAAAGTGTCACTCCTCCTACACTATAAAAAGGCCTCTTATCCTCCCGATTATTCACACCTCTCAAGTTCCATGTCTCTCCAAACCTCTACTAAAATAATCTCCCAATATACCACAATTACTTCTATAATATTCATCTTGTGAGGAATGAAATACACTTAATCTTTTTGGCATAAACCAAAAAGAGCTACTTGATTAAGAGGTAACATATTCTTTTAAGATCCTTTCTTTTATTTTATTTCTACACCCCCTAAAATATATTTATTCCATTAATGAATAAAAAAATTATCCTAAATAAATGAGGATTTTTTATACTAATGGTTCTATCTAAACATACAAACACCTCCATCTAATGGGTAACTAACATACTATTTATTTGTATGATAAACTACTGCATCACTGAACGATGATTGTTCATTGTTCCTTTACTGCCTCTCATGGTGGAAATTATAATGGAAACTATGTTTATATATGTAATATATGATATTTATTATGTCTTTAATCTTATTTATTCCTTTTACAACACATATATTTTTTACTTTCCATTTGGTGTAAATATGATTTTTTTTAGGAAGTGTGGACTACTACCCCCTTAAAGCGATGTGATTCGTTCACACACTACATGGAATGTATTAAGAATGGTTTTAGAGAAATTATATGATATATATATATAATTATAATTATACTATAATGATATTATCTAAATATATACAAATATTTCATTTTCATTCATTCTTTCAATACGAAAACAAAAACAGAAACAGTGTTCTAGCGTACATACGGCTTACCGTCACCATGAACGGTGTGTTACATTTCATAATTCTATATTATATAGATTAATATAATACACATATAATTAAAATAAATGGATGTTTATATAAGTTTTTACATTATGTAATAATTATATAATTATAAAGACCTAATATATTAGAAATTAATATACATGTGACGAACAAAGGGGATATTACCCGAAGTGAATCCTTAACAAAATATTGTTAACAAGAGGGTAATATAAGGACATAACTAAACCATATGTGGTATTATATATAATGATATGGTTATTTTAAATATGTATAATAAATTTATATATATTATACAGGTTTTTTTAATGAGTAAGACGAAAGTCAAGACACAAGGTAAGGGAATTGCATCTCACTTTTATTTCTGTGAGATACATGCCATAATCACAACTCACTTTTTTATGGGGTATATACTGCCCATTAATGTATTATATTTATAATATAATAAAATTTATGGGAAAATAAATATAAATTTTATGATATTTTTTCATGGGTTTTATGTTTCAAAATTTACCAAATTGGTAAGACATCTTTTTCTCAACTTGCATCCTTTAATACACATGCTTTGTTATACAACTAATTTTTTTTGAGGTGTATATTCTTCTATTTGACATGTTATATCATGAATCTAATTATTTTAATTATATTTTTATATTCATATAATTTCCACTTCTTAAATAGATAGAATGATCTCAAGTTACCAAGTGATAAGTGTTTATTGAAACAAACTCGTCACTTTTCAAGATTGTTTGTGATTATGCTTTAGTTAACGAAATCTCATTATACATATCTCAATAACACACATTACTTTTATTTTCCTCTGGTTATTAATGTTATCCTCATATACTAGTACCATTTCTTCAACTCATTTGTTTTTAATATAATTTTTTTAATTAAAATCTTATTATATGTCTCTTCAGTTGGAAATCTATGATATTCAAAAAACATGTTTTCAAAAATGTTATCAAAAAATATTTTCAAAAGATATTTGAAGCCCATTTTCAGTGAAAAATTATTTAAAAAAAAGTTTTATTATTTTAAATTCTTCCTTTATAAGTTTTCAAATCTTTCAAAGTATTTTCAAAGAAAATTGTTTTCAAAAGGATTTATGTTTTAAAAATAATTTTTCAAAGAAGAAATGACATTTTTCTCAAGAAACATTTTTAAAGGATACATAAATATTATTTACCATCTATGATGACATCCATTGGTGTTAATAATTCTTTTTTATGTAAATTATTTAATGCCTGCATTCATATTCTTTCACTGAATGGTTTTTAGTTTGACGACATGATTTTTATGAAACCCGTTTCACATTCACGGGTTATATGCTTTTGAAACCTACTTATTTTCAAGGTTTATTATTTTGAAGAATGTATTATGAATCCTGTTTCTTTTTTCATAGGTTATGATATGATTTAATTTTTATGATCTCCATTTCATTTCATGAGTTATGATATGAATGTTTATGATTTTTTCACGTGTATGTGTGATTTTATTTTGATATGGGTGGGACCTATATCTCCCTCCAATGCATTGGGTAAATATTTATATCTCATGAAATAGACTAATATAGTCTAGGGAATGGACCTTGACTACTAATATGTCCATGGTAGTGAGAAGTGACTACCAATATGGTATGTGGAGTGAACACATGCTACTATTATTCGATGGGAGTAAATAATGACTACCAATATGGTATGGGGAGTGAACCCAAACTAAAAAAAAATTGGCCTTGGAAGTGATGGCTTGGATACTGTGGAAATCATATTATATTATTATGTGTCTACCACTATTCCATGTTTTATTCCTATGTTATAATTTCATGGCTTATGTTCTTCATTTCCTTATGATTTATGTCTTATGAACTACTAATACTTATTCCATGATTCATGTTTATGATCTTTGATATGTAGGGTATAATATTCCATTTTTAGAATCACATTTTTATACCCATGTGCTCTTGTTAATGCTTAAATGCATCCCTTATTTACCTTTACTGAGAATCTGATATCACCCATTTTCATGTTTCCTTACCCAGGTTATGAAGATATGTATTCTGTTTGATGTGTCTAAAAATGGTGCTAGTCAAGAACAACCTAGTGAGAGATTATCTAGCTCACTTATGTGTTAGTGTTCATGTTTCCATGTTTCCAATGTCATTGGACTAGTATGGTATTTGGGAATCTTTTTGTACAATGTTTTATGTATTCTAATAATGTTAATGTAATGTTAACATATGAAAATCATGGGTCATTATATTAAATAATGAGGTTTAACTTAGTGATTAAATTCAATATTAAAATTATTTTATTGTTGTAAACACTAAAGACCTTGTGTTTCATGATCAATGAGAGAAACAACGAATAGAAGGTTCCATTTATCACTATATATAGATTCATGACATATAACCTAGGAAACAATTATGAGATGTTTGATATGGATCTCGGACCATAGTAATTCTTCCTATGTATCATTCATATAGTGTGAATTATAATTCTCACATTTTAGATATTTTATTATTCAGTTGATGGATGTGGATTAATGATGACCACCTATGAGGGATTGGATCCCCAGTGTTTTAGTTTCTGAGAAATAGAGGGACCTACACCAAGGAAGATTCCAATTGTAGTTCATGCCTTAGAAGGATTCCTATATATCCTATTTGGAATGGAATCAAACTTATCATAGTTCTAATCAAAGTATGTTCAGATTTTTCTTGACAGAAATGATTATCATGTCTCAAGGTGTTTTCCTAACATTTTGGACTTGTCAAAGGGTTTATTCCTGAAATATCTTAATGGTTATCCTGACATGTTCTGGTTTTCTATATGACATGTTTAAGGATGTCTAGAAACATAATGGTTTCCTAGGGAACAAGTAAAATAATAATTTCATAATCCATTTTATGTGTCTGGAGGATGTCACTTGATCTAGATGGCATGTCGAGATGATGTTGCATTACCTAGATGTCTATGAGGAGGATATCACATGACTCGTATGATGTGTTTATAGGACATCAAATATTCTAGATGGAATATCTGGAGGGTGTCTAATGACATGGCTGATACTTATGGAGGAATTTGAAATACATGGAATACATGTATAGAGGAATTGACAAGACTTGTATCATAAGTCTGGAGAACTTCACAGTACATGGGTGACATGTCTAGAGGTATTTTTAATACTCAAGTGACATTCCTGAAGAACTACATAATACTGCCACACAATATTGATGTCAAACTATCATTGAAATTGAAAAATTGGTCAATTATTACCTCCTAAGAATATAACTTTCCTGGTATTAATATTTATGGATTAAACTTCAAAGAAAACCTTGTGATACACAATTAATGGGAATTCATGGATATTTTAGGCATGAATTATCTTTAAATGTGTAGAGAAAAAATAATTTATTTGATGAATCATATCCTCCTCTATATCAAAAATATACCTCTGATTATATAATCATGAAAAGATGATGAATATCTTTTGGAATCATAATATAACGAATGGATACTATTTCTTTATGAGTTACCATATCAAGCTCAAATTTTTAGGCTATGGAAAATATCCTACAAAATGAAATTCCCATTCTAATATAATACACTGATCAATTTCCTAAATAATTTCATTAACTTCCATCTAGATGAGAGGTTGAGTTCATAGTAGGACATATACATAAATAAATTCCAATAACCATGACTCCTCATAGAGAAGAATTTTTCTTTATTTGTAAGAGTTATAGAAGAAAATAAAATAATATCTCGATAATGTTTTTATACATCCTTATGGTTTTTCATTTTATGAACTTTTCATTTTGGTTAATAATAATGATTGGTATGTTCTCCTACTAATTTATTATCATGAGAAAAAAAAGATCACTATAAACAACATGTTTACTTTTCCACATATTGATGGAATCATTGGTATGTTCTTTTGATCCTAATATTTCATAACAGTTGATCTTCTCTTGATTTATTATCAAGTAAATTAAAAGAAGGAGGACATCTCGAAGATTTCTTTTTATACATAGTGTGGGAACTTTGAGTTATTATTGATGTGATTAGGACTCATTAGTGCTCTCACTACCTTCAAGTAGATAATGAATGGTGTCTACATCAATTACATGAATTGTTTTAGACCTTTTAGATGACATTAATATCTACATGAAATGAAAGGAGGATTATAAAGTCAAATTAATGTTATATAGATGACCTTGTAAAATGGAAAGTTAAATTTTATGTACAACAAATGTGAATGTTTTTTGGAGAAAGAGGCATTTTCGGTTTATATAATCACCAAAAAATGGATATATTTGGATCATTCAATGACATAGGCCATTGAAGGATAGACCAGACAAATATGATTGATTGATATCTATAATTTCCATGGATTATCTAGGAATACTCATCAATATTTAAGAAAAAAATCATGATTATCAATATAACAACCAAGATATCCAAGAAAGGAGTGATGATTTTCAGGACTCGTTAATATAGGATAGATTTGAAGTGATAGTGAAAAGGTTAATAACGACGACAAGGAATGCATTACAAACCATTGGGGAAGGATTTATGACCTACAATGATGCATCAAAATGGATTGGGTTGAGTACCCATGAAAAACAAAAAAAAATTATACCCTAGGACTCCTGCTAATTAATGATCCATGTGTAGAAGTACAAAAAGAATGATCAATAATTGGATATAGTGAACATTTCAAAGAAGATTTTGTGACATTGTCTCTATTGGGAGAACTGTGACATATATACATATCATAAAATAATGATTTATATATTCCAAGGAAAATAACCCAATATGATTAAAGAATGGTTGTTATAGATTATTAAGGATTATGATAATAAAATATATAATCATATTTAAAAAATTAATAAAGTGTAATATGCTCGGAGAATAAAGGATCTTGTAACCTTATCCATAATGAGGATTGAATGGTTTAAAATATTCTTTGAAATGAAAAGGAATGATATGGGAATCATAAAATTAACTCCACCCTTCCTTTCATAAATAAATTCATAACCATTCAAACATGGGATAATCAAGGGGGACCAAAAAAATTAAAACTATCTAAAAAAAGTATAGAATATTAGAGAGATCAAAGTTTCCTAATATATATTAATTTGGTTTGGAAAATGGATGTGTGACCATCAAAATCATTGAAGAATAAGAAACATTAGTATGGTGTGTATAAATTTACCTACTTTATACAATAAGGAAGCACTAATATATATAGAGATCTAAAGTAAAAAAAATTTGGTTTAACATTAAGAGGAAGATTGCAGAATTTGAAAATAGATTCTTGGTGAGCTGAAAATTCATGGCTGAAAAAAGAATGTCTAATGGAATGATGAAACAATATCCAATACCACACTACAAGAAAATAGTCTTTTAGCGGTGGTATTTTCACTGTTGTTTTCAAAACCGCCCGTAAAATTTTGATACCAAAAAATTTAGAATCGGTTTTGAAAACCACCATGAATGAAATGCCGAAAAATGTTATAAAAATATTTTTTATACATTTTTCAAAATTTCTTCCAAAATAAAATTTTAACTTTTTTTAGCGGCGGTTTTTTAAAAAAACCACCGCAAAATTGAAAATAAATAAATAAAATATTTGTTTATTTATTAATTTTTTGTTTATTATTTACAATAAAATATAGTTTATTATTCATAATTTTAATTATTTATAATGTGTCGATTAATAAATGTTTATAATTATTTGTTGATAATATTTTTAAACTGAAAACAGATCTTTAATAAGTTGAAAAATAGACTTGGGCATCAAATGATCATATCTTCTGATCCGGGAGTCCATTTAAGCTCTACAACTAGTAAAATCGAAGCATATAAAATGATCTAAAACCAAGTGATATTTAAATCATGTGATAATCAAATGGAAAAAATATTCAAATTTCAAAAGTTTAAAATCGTTCTTAAACTTCAAACGACCATAACATTTAATTCGGGTGTCTGTTTGGGCTCTACCACATATTAAATCAAATCTTGTGATGAGATCTATGCCATTTAGGTCTAGTACGAACTATTCATGTATTTTACCTATTTTTATTCTATCAGAAAGGCCCATAACACCTCCAAAAGAGAGGTTTTAGTTGGAGACCCTGATTTCTTAAAATTCAAACGGTTATAACTTATGATCTAGGTATATGTTTGGCCTGTACCACATATCATATCAAATCACATTTCATGGTCTTCGATTTGACTGGTTATAGTGCTGCAAAAGGAGTCTCAGATCAGATTTTATGGTCATTTTAGTGTTTTTAGGTGCTTTAGTGGTTCTTAACGTCTTATGATTTAATTAATTAATTGATTATTTATTTATCTATTTTATATTTATTTAATATTTATTAATTAATTAATTATTAATTTATTATTATTATTATTATTATTTATATATTATATATTATTTATTATTTAATTATTTATAATATTTATTTATTTACTTATTTATTAATAAATTTATTTATTTCCTTATTTATTTATTTATTTATTTATTTATTTAGATATTATGTACACATTAATTATTAATTTATTCATTATTTATTATTTATTTATTTATTATTATTTTATTATTCATTTATTATTTACTTATTTATTATTTATTTATTCTTTATTCATTATTTTTTATTTAATTATTAATTAATTGTTAACTGTTTAATATTTATTAATTATTTGTATGTTTATTATTTATTAAATATGAATTATTAATTATTAATTAATGATTATTAATTAAGAATTATTAGTTTTTAGTTATCAATTATTGTTTATTAGTTATTAATAATTATAAATTATTACTTATTAATTATTAATTAATTAGTTAATTATTTAACTATATATTTATTTGTTTGTTTATTTATTTTTTTATTCTTTTTTCTTCCTTATTTATTTATTTATTGTTTATTATCTATCATTTATTAATTAATTTTTAATTTACTGAATATTAATTTATTACCAGTTTATTATTTATGTTTATCTATTTATTTTTTATTATTTATTTATTCAAAATTCATCATTTATTATTTATTTATTTATTTATTATTAATTATTTATTCCAAATTCATTATTTATTAATTATTGATTAATTAAATATTATTTATTTATTTATTATTTATTAATTAAATATTATTTATTTATTTATTATTTATTAATTATTTATAAATTTTTAAATATTAATTTTTAATTTTTAATTTTTAATTCCTAATGATCAATTATTAATTTTAATTATTATTAATTATTAATTATTAATTATTACTTATTAGTTATTAATTATTATTTATTTACCATCTACTATGTACTATTTACTATTTATTATTTATTATTTATTATTTATTTGTTTCTTTATAATTTATTGTTTTTTTATTGTTTTATTATTTTTTTATCACATATTAAATTATTTTTTAATTAATTTATTATTTATACAATACTTATGTATTATATATTATATATTACATGTTATATATTATGTATTATGTATTATGTATTATGTATTATATATTATATATTATATATTATCTACTATTTTTTAAGGATTATGTATTATATATTATCTATTATCCATTATCTATTATCTACTATCTATTATATATTATGTACTATATATTATGTAATATCTATTATATATTATTTATTATTTATTATATATTATTTATTATTTAGTATTTAGTATTTAGTATTCACAAGTTACTATTTACTATTTACTGTTTACTATTTACTATTTACTATTTTTTATTTACTATTTATTATTTAACATTTATTTCCATATTTTTTTTATATTGTACATTTAAATTATATTTATTAATTATTAATTTATAATTAGTAATTACTGAATACTAATAATTAATTATTAATTGTAAATTGTAAATTATTTATTATTCATTATTGATTATTGGTTATTGGTTAATCATTATTGATTAATAATTATTGATTAATAATTATTTAGTGTGTATCTATTTGTTATGTATTATTTGTCTTTCCAATTAATATATATATATATATTAAATTTGATTTATTGACCACATGAAGAGCCTTTTGGAGTAGTAAGGTTTTTTTAGAATAAGCAAGAGGTAGGGGGTTCAAACCTCACCCAACATAGAATTTCTATACATGGCATGGACATGTGCATAGAAATGGGCTTATGCGTGGAGATGGACATGAGAATGGTAATAATAAATAATAAATAATAAATAAATTATGAATATAAATAAATAAGTAAATAACTAAATAAATAAAGTAATTACGAAAATAAATAAGTTAATTCATTAAGAAAGTATATATAAAATAGAAAATATTAAATAAATAATAGATAGATAAGTAAATTAATAAAGTAATTATGAAAATTAATTAATTAATTAATTAAAAAAATAAATAAATAAGTAAATAATAAATAATAATAAGTAAATAATAAATAATAAATAATAAGTAAATAATAAGTTATAAGTAATAAGTAAATCATAAATATTAAATTAATTAATTAATTAATTAATAATAATAAATAAATAAACAATATTTAATAAATAGTAAATAAATAATAAATAAATAAAATTAATTAATTAATTATGAAAATAAAAAATGAATAAAAAACGATTTACCTATGGTTTAAACCACTGCTAAAAGAAAATGGGAAGCTTCGCTAAATCGTTCTGTAGTGTTTTTAAAAACTACCTCTAATTGATTGATGACACATGATTTAGTGGCGGTTTTCCAAAACTGTCATAGAATGATTTAGCGGCTATTTAAATCGATGCTAAATGAAAAAAAAACCACCGTTAAATGAAAATTTTTGCATAGTTCCAGTATTGAGGTGATAAAATATAAAAATGTATTTCTTCATAATATATCCCCTTTCCTCTAAGGAAAATATATCTTTTTATGTCATACGTGATCTCCATATAAAACCTACACATTTCATTCCTATCAACAAATATTTCTATCATGAACTGATATGTATGATATACATATGAGAAGTGGTAAGATTGTACAGTGTATCACACTTTGTTGTGATTGGTTGAGAACTGAGGTGTACCTAGAGGTTTAGTTAAAACTTTCAACAAGTGTTGGATATAGTATTGTGTTCCAATACAAAGTATCACCCTTCGATAGATATTTATACTGAAATAACTATTAAAACATTGTAGAATGTGTTTAGATCATGTTTAATGGACTATAAATAATGTTGGAATCAACACATTCACCTTGTGGAGTAATCATATAAAAATAATTATATACAAGAATTAAAATTTCACATTATGAGGCATTTTATATGAAGAGGTTGATGACTTTGGCATACATGGATGATGTTGGATATAGGATGTTGATGAGACATTATCTTATCCAATAGATTATTAATAGGTTTAAACTATTCATCATTTTTTCAAATCCCTATAATGTTGATAGAAAGGGAAAGAAGACAGTCATCGATATGACCTGGAGTTTATGGTCAGAGATAAAGTGTTCCTTCAAATATCACCATGGAATAAATTTTTGAAGTTTGGTATTAAGGGAATGATTATTCTTAGATATATAAGACTCTTTTAAATCACTTATATAATTGGAGATATGTCCCATTTACTAGAACTCCGACCAAACTTATCTCAAGTGCATGATGGGTAACATTTATCCATCCTAAGGAATTATATACCATACTTCTCACATGTAATAAATATAGATGTGGTACCTTTGGATATTGATATATTGTGTGAGGATAATTAGATGAATATCTTAAATCGAAGAGACAATGTTATGAGAAAAGAGAAATCATTGGTTCAATTTATTGTTTAAGGGAACTAATTTTGAGAAAGTGATATAGGAACCATAAGTTTTGATAAAACAAAATTACCATCATCTGTTTGAGTTTATGAAAAGAAATTTTAGGGTAAAAAGTTCTGATACGGGTAATACATTAACAAACCCAAACATTATAAATAAAAATACATTTTAAATGAATATATTCTTTGCTAATAAATATTTTTATAGAAAACAAATAAACAATAATTCATATTTTTATTTTAACCATTATAAAATATGGCTATAATTAAGTTGTTTAGCATTATAGACTATTATAAGTCATTCCCATTTATAATATAGTCATTAAATAGTTATTTCTATGTATTTTTGTGTTAAGGGTTGTTATAAACCCTAATTTACATAGGCGGATGATGCGATGTTCTTGGCTTGTATGATGGTGCCCAAAAAATACCATTTTTCTGAGCTTCTGAGGGAGATCTCATTATTGGGATTTTCCATGGACCATGATTAAGATAATATTTAATAACTATAAAATGATAATAATCATTTAAAGAAGAATTTTATTCTTATTGGGATCATTACCCAAATCATGTTCACCAAACCCTCGCAAGAATGTAAAACCATAGAACACCATAATCATTGGGAATACACTAATACAATAAGGGGATATGTATATAGACACTAGTAGTATAAATGTGTATATTTTTCATTTTAATAAAATAATGATTATATTTATCCGTATATATTTATTAATTCATATAAATATATTATTATATAATTAGGATGAAAAACAAGAATTTGATATGAAAAAACTAATAATTAATTTGGGGAAATATATGTTTTTAATTAAATAAGTATTTCTTAAATTCATGAATTTTTGAAATAAATATTATTATCATTTGATATTTTTAATAAATAATAATATATATATATATATATATATATTAATTATTGCCAATGTAAATTTTATATGGGTTATAATGATGATTATATTGTAAAAAATAATATTTTCAAGTAAACCAGGTTTTTTATTTAAAATTTAAAATTATCGTCTTTAGAAAATTAATTTTCTATAGGATTTATAATTTTTCAAAACACCATATTTAAATTATACAATGGTAAATTTTTCATAATTTTATTTGACACGTGATTTTTTAGGTGGAAACTAAACATAGAATAAATATACAATGTGAATTATAACATCATAATAGCCCAAATTGTTTTTGTAAAAAATACTTAATAGTGAATACTCAACCAATAATAGATTTCACATTTAATATAATTTAATTCGGATGTTAATTTACTTATTTTTTATATCATTAAGGAATCCTTTGAAACATATATGATTTTTTATGTTTTTAGAACAAATTCTTTATAAACACGAATCGCTTCTAATTAACCAATGGATTTATATTATTATGATATTTACATATACTAATAAAATATTTAACTCCACTACTTTTTTTTGGAATCCCTGGGAAAATCACTTTTATGGTTCATGTTTCTAACTATTTTATCACATAAGTTCTAAAACCTATTTTTACAAATTAATAAACAATTTCCATCTCTTTTAATAAAAACCCATCCAACATCTCATTAGTCTTCAATAAAACCTATTGGGCATAATTATCATTTTATTATAAATCCAAAATTCACTCCTAAAGTGTTCCCATTCTCTTTTTAATATCCTACTATGATTTTAGAAAATAAATCTCATGGTAAGGGAATCTCTTCCTCTTCTTTTTCATTTGACTAATCTATTTGTATTGTGATTTATTAATTCAAATTTTCCATGTTGTAATGTATTTTTACACATCAATTTTCTATATTTATTATTCCAGTGTAATGTGATATGACATCTTACTATTATTAAACAATTACATGATTCTTTATGTATAAATGCTATGCTGGGGAAATTGTCCTCTAATTTTGCAGGACCAACTTTTCTGTTGTGAAAACCCATCCCCACTTTTATTCAATGGTTATGACCTTAATTTAACTATCCTTAATTAATTAGAGACCTCCATGATTTCATAACACACACCTTAATTATGGTATTCCTATGTTATAAAATATGTTATTATATTGTATGATCTATCTGGAAAAGAAAGGCATGTATATAATAAGAAATTGGAAAGTGGGTCATCACTTATATAGCCCTATAATAACTGACTGAAAGTTTCTTTTTTCATTAAAATGAAGGTGAGCAGAGATCCCACCAATAAAACATAGAGAACCCTAAATAAATACCTATAATTAACTAGAAATATTTTAATCTCAGGATATACAATGTATAGGGAACAAGTTTTTTTCCCAAGAACATTGTGTTATGGTGTAAAGATAGTTAGCCTTCACATATGGTTATGATGCCTTGTTTTATGGTGTTTCAACATTCAAATTTCACCATAATTTTATTACCTTATATCAATAATTGATGATCATATTCAAGATTATAATCATTTATGTCACCATGAAATGACTCTTGAATTAGATGTATTTCCTTCATTATGTTATGATTTGATTATTCCTTTACTGAACATTAAATCTGACCCCTTTATTTGGAATGGCCCATGGTTATCCAGTGCAGTTCTATAAAATCAATGGAAATTATAATCGTGTTATGGAATTTTATATATATTGTTATTTTATCTATATTTCATGTTATTATGATATGTATCTAACTACCCAATGGAAAATAGAATCTTGGTATTTTGAGGTTGTACTATTTTAATAATTATGTAAAAATTCAGGAACAAAAGTGTGTTAATAATATTTTTTTCACACTCATTCCATCCAAAAATAATAGAATCGATTCACATATATGATAACATTCATAGGGATAAGTTTAATTTTCACCCACTCACCAACTATGTTGGTTATAAATATTCCCCATTACTCTATAGATAGTAAAGAGCTTCCTATTTGAACTCACACAATGCTACTCAACAGTTAATGATGCTAACAATCTATAATTCACAAGAACACAACCCCATTTTACCATGATATAATATATGACCCAAAATACTCATGTTGTATCCAATAATAAGATAATAATGAACCTAATTACCCAAATAACCATGTACACACTCTAAATAATTTTTTAAAAAATTTATATAATCCCCTTTCATATTTTTTGGTAACCTCATATTTCAAAATAAAAATACAGAATCCTCAATATATCAACATGGAAATTCAAAATTCAAAAAAAATCAACACACACGATCCCAGCACTACTAAACCACCTCGGTCCATGAGATCAGAAAATGTGAGACACCCATTACCTTACACCCTATTACTCAATCATAGTCACCACTTTCACTTCACCATCAAGAACCATATGACCATCTTCATACATGAAGAAACCCACCAAACCTTCATGTCAATCCTCAATCCATGATTATCATCCCTCACACCATTACTATCACAAAACTATCCCTTTTATCTTTGGAACATCAATAATAATTATACCCCCATCCCCATTAACATGTCACCAAACATAAAAAATATTCTAATGTTACCTTAATTAGATAAAGGGAATCTATCACTGAAATATGTAACTCCTCCTCGAACACCCCACCACTCCCAAAAACACATCCCAAAATCTCTTTCCAAATCACTGACCCTGAAAAACTTGTGAGGGATAAATAAATCTAGAAGATAGAAATGAAAAGGAGTCGAATATAAATCCACATAAATCCAAAAATAAGGAATCATTGTTATCCCCTCCAAACATCTTCATCGTTGAACCATCACCACCAAAATTGAGACCTATTCAAAATAAACTCTTGATCAAATGACACCACTATCATTACATACCTCCAGTAAATTTGGGAACCTAACATAACAACTTTATAAAAATAATTAGAATTTAGCATATGGAATTAAGAAAATTGTTTCATGACTCCATAAACCCTCGTGAATGATCAACCAACACATACCAAAACCCCTATGAAAACCACAGGACCAAACTGAAATAGGGCCTAATATAATAGATCACTCGGTTAGAGTAGAGGATGTGATGGACTAGGTCCTAAGTGGAAAGGAAGTACTATATAAAACAAAACTAATGGACTTGAAAAACCTTAAGCATATAAGGAAATAAAAAATTATGCCTAGAAACAACACCTCATGGAAAACTCAATCCATCAAAAACAACATCACACCAGACCATGATGGTGGCTAGTGTGATGTGATATACTTAAAAGAGGCGTTGAAATGAATGTGAACCATTCTTAGAGATAATAAGAACCCCAACCCAAGAAATAATCACTGGTCATGACCACCAACACATCCCAAATGGTGTTGAACATTTCCAAAGATAGGCAATGATGGGGTTTGGTAGGGTAGTTCCAGCAGATTGAGAAACTGAAGATGTGGTCATGGTTTCGATGAGGGGGGAAACCGATAAAAGAGATGAGGATTAAGGAAAAAACCAAGACCAGGAGTTAGAGGCCATGATAAAAATAGTGGCATCCCTAGAGAATAATCATTCCAAAAACCCTAATTGAGTGAAAATCCTAGAGAGGGTGAATGGATAAAAGAGTGAGGTGTCATACATTCATTATCTAACAAAACATGCTCACTTCATGTCAATACCATCTATCTGGAGTCATCTAGTAGGAATAATTCATTCCCAAATGTGTGAGACATGTTATATATTCCAAGTCCAACCACATGATCAACAACAGCCTCAAGAATCACTAGAAAACCAAGAATATCTATATACAACACACCGAATAGGGTTTCATATCAACCAATCCAACCCTTTGAATTCTAGATACAACCCTCAATATTAGGATTAAGAACCTACATCTATCACACATAAGTATTCAATAAATTGATTCTAAATACATTTTATCACATTGGTATATAAATATCATTATAACAAATATAATATGATTCTATTCTCTATGGAATCCACGATGTTGGGCTAACTCCGCTCTTAGGTTACCATAATATATCACTTTTATCTCAAAAAAATCTATAAAATACCCTCATACTAAGACACAAAAATCCACAAACTAATATCCTGATCCAAATCCCAACAATATAAGGAAATTAACTGATAAGTACTGTAACATCACAGAAATTATATACCTATTTTCATTTTTAAAAATATTTTTTAAAATTGATTAATTTATAATCAATACAGACTTTTATTTATTAGTTAAGTTAAATATTTAAAAATTATATAATATAACTTTTAAATTATCTCATAAACTATTAAATTATGAAATTTATATTGTTTATATCATATGAAATAGTTTTTTATAAAAAATTAATAATTTCAAATATAAATACTGCTTTTATGAACGTGGTTTTATTTTATTTTAAATATTATTTTATTATAAATAAATTTTTTTGTTTATTTTTCATAAAAATTGAAGTATTTATTTGAATGGATTATTAAATTATTTTTAATTATTATTTTTAATTACATGTTATACCTATAAAATTTATGAAAACTAATAAAAACAATAATTTAATGAAATATAATTTCAATATATTAAATAAATAAAATTATGAAAATATTAATAAATAAAAATTAAGTATTCCTAATTTAGAATATTTAAATCACTAAATTTTATTATAAAATTTATATTCATTTTAAAGAATGAATATTAATAAAATTTATTAAAAATAAATAAATAATTTAAAATTTAAAATTACAAATTAAAAGATAATTATTAAAATATATTTGAGTATTATTTTGAAATATAAAATGTATAAAGTATATTTTATTATAATAATTTGAAATTATAAATTT
The DNA here is from genome assembly GCA_963277665.1 of Viscum album. Classification (NCBI taxonomy): domain Eukaryota; kingdom Viridiplantae; phylum Streptophyta; class Magnoliopsida; order Santalales; family Viscaceae; genus Viscum; species Viscum album. The sequence goes on from OY728134.1 coordinate 429,090,376, forward strand.
TTTTATTTTTATAATTATATTATTATTATAAATAGAATAACTGAATCTCAAATTCTTTGTAGAAAAAATAGTGAAATGAAGAAAAATTATAATAATAATAGAACAATCGAGAAAATCAAATATTGTGAATTGGGGTTTGGAACACTTTTTCATTTCTAGGGAAAAACCTTGAGATGAAGTAGGATTCATCGATAGATTGGTGAACTATGTTTCCACTAGTGAGAGTATTGATTAAAAGGTATTTAACCCTATATGAAGAGAGTGATCATGGATCAAATGAGAGATCAAATTCCTTGACATTGGAATAGGTATTTCAAACTCATAGGAGTCATGAACATGGACGAACACTACTATTTCTGGAAGTCGATTGCGGAATGGATCAAAGTCTACTATTAATTCAGATGCACAATTAAGAGTCGATCTTAGAAGATGGTTTGACTACTGAAGATTTCAGTTCTATCAAGGTATGTGTGAATTTAATTTAGGGTGTCCAAATTTGGTTGGATTTTTGATTTTTTTTCATTATCTTGTTTTTATTTGTATAAAATAAAACTAGTTTTTGTCAAACATGTAGTTCAGAGCTGGCATGTTTGATTACTTATTCATTGATGAATCCTCCCTTTAACAATTTTTAGTGCGATTACTTTTTAGGTTAGACAATTATATTGAATAAATTTATTCATTGTGATTCATTTTTTTCATACATTGATCGTTATCAATCATCATCTTCCATATATATATAATTATTTATCTTCTTATTTATGTGATTCATTCATTTTTTAAGATGATTTTCGGTCGAGAGATATAGATGAGAACTACAAAGGAGTCAAATTTATTTCATTATTTTGGCCTTCAGAAAATAATCTAGTTATTGATCACTTTGTGCGGTGAATCCATATTCAACTGGACTCAATAACCTACATCAATCTTTTTAGTTTTTTATGTTAAGTGTATATAAATTAATGTGTTCTTTTCAAGGAGTCGGAAATCTATAAAATAGGGAAGTCGAGGCAAGTAGTAGATTTTTCTATCATTTCTTAATTTATGACTTTAAATTCTGATTGTAAAAGAGTTATAGAGAGCGAAGTATCATGCGATTGGATGAAGAAGAAGTTTTAATAAGGCATCATCACATGAAATATTTAAGGTATTTTTTATGCAATATTTTATTTACAAGGGAAACATTTATTACATTCAAAATTATATTACCATAAAGATTTTATTCGAAATATTTATACTTATATAACATCATATTTATAATTTTATAAGATAAATTTTATTTTTAATATAGTTATTCCAAGTCTGTATTTCATATGAAATATACATTATTGAAATTTATGTATATGGGTTTATTTATTTATTTAAAACATATATTATTTTCCAGTTCAAATTTATTGATAATGAATTGAGTATTTTATTTTTATATATATTTTTTAAAATAATATTATTTAAAAAATCAATTTTTTATTTACTTCTGATTATAATAAATGAAATAATTCTCTATCAATTATTCTTTTAAATAAATTTATATAAATTAATGATTTATTTTAAATAATGATTTATGTTCTGAGTAGAGGCTTATATAATTGTAATATCATGTTATGAAATCATTTTATGATTATTATTTACATTATGGTTTAAATAATAAAAGCGTCATTTTATGTTTGAAAAGGACATATAAAATAAATAATGTAATTTATAAATATAAGATATGTTTAGCAACTATAAATCATGACATATCATGAATTTCAATTGCATGCACTAGTTTAATTCTAATGAGTGTTTTCTTTGTGTTTATATTCTTTGTATGTAAGTATTTAAAGGAAATGATTATTTAACCAAGTATTCAAATGAAACTGATTCATTGTAAATTTATTTAACAGTTTTTTATAATTAATTTTCAAAGAATTATTCCCCATTATTATTTTTAAATATTTAATTTTCCTAAATAAAATTTGAATAAGTGATTTATCAATGATAGAATGTATAAAATTATTTTCTTTTGTGAAAATAATTTATGTATGCTTTAATATGTGTTAATGTATTGAGATTGAGAAATTATTATATTCAAATGAATTCATATATGTTAAATCTTGTGTGTGGGTATAAATTGGGAGATTTAAGAATATGGAGTTGTCATGACCCGCCTTCACCATGATGAGGGATGGGATAGCTAACTGCCAGGCCCTTCCTTCCTCGAGTTGAAGGAGAGAGAATGGCCCCCCGAGTACCACCTTCAATATGGTTTGGAGTGTAAACTAGCACCAAGGGTATTTAATCACATGTAATATGTAAGGCATTACCCTTTTTATTTAGTAATATTGGGAGATACGATGGTAAAAACCCCAAAACTCCAAAACATAAGGTAAAAGTAAATACAAAACCCATTCCAATATGCATGTTCAAAGATAAACCCAAATAAGTACAAGAATAACTCCAAAGGTAATGTTCCAAAAAAAAGAAAATAGAAACGGAAACTGTCCCAATGTTCAAGCTAGTACGGTCCTGCACGGTCCCCAAAGTCCTCATGGAAACCTAAAATCATTTTTATATATGTCGGGTGAGTATACAGGTATACTCTATAGGGAAACACAAAATCCATAATGCACAAGTTAGGAGGCATTCTAATTCCTCATGAGAAAAAGGAGATAACCAAAGAACATGGCAAGGAAACTATCCACCCAAACTCACCAAGGCACACTCCCCAAATAATGAAAATAATGTAAAATAATAGTAATAGCACATTGATTTTAGGGTACCCCACACCACTTTCTCACTGGTTATTGAAGACAGACTATGTGTCATACCTCCCCCACCATTTTCACTACAGTCCTACTGCCTCCCCAACAACAACCTTTTGGGCCACCATAACCACGACTACGCCTCCAAACGCCTGGACCACTACAACCACATGTAACCACGCCTGCAAACACTTGGGCCAAAACAACTACCACCACACTCGAAGACACCTAGGCCAGAACAACTACTTCCATGCCTTAAGACACCTGGTCTAGAATAACCACTTCCATGCTTGAAGACACATGGGCCTCATCCCAAAGACACTTGGGAAACAAACCCACCCGCACACACCTATGGCAACCACTACAACCACCCTCCATAAAGAATATTAGGCTATAATGTACCTCAGGCAATCACATACTCCCCAAAGAGTCTTGGGCTACTCAGGTGGGGGAGCCGAAAAGGATCTAATAACCAGCCACTCATAGGAGTGTTGGGAAAAACACCCTCTCCCATGAAAGGGGGGTGTTCGGCATGCAGTTCTCAACATGGGTGTGGTGCGAATAATAAACACTAGAACTAAATTTATACACATAGTTAGACAAGAACTCATCCCAAACTAAGGGTTTTAAAATCAGCCCATACATAAACACCCTCATTACTATTCATTCATGAAAATAACAATAGCCACAACTGAAGCACAACCCATTCTTGGAAAACAATTTTCCATTAAACCCATTATTGTTATCATATTCAAGTGATTCCATTTAAATAATGCTTCAATACCAGGAAACTAAAAGGTATATCTACATGCCAAGGAATGAAAAACATCCAAGAAATAATTTAATCATTCACACCTGGTTCTCTTGTAAAGTCAAAACAAAAAAAGGGATTTGTGAGATCCCTCAAAGTATTGGAACCAAACGAAGCCCCAACATACATCCCTACATGGCCCCAAATCCCCAAACTAACAACTACAAAAAATGAGATCCCATCCCCATCCATGTTACCTCATAGGAATCAGGAAGAACAACTATACAAATCACCAGAACAGTGCAAGGGAGTTTCAGATTTTAAACACACCAATTGGTATGTTTGTCCTTTCTGTTTGGTTAACTAGGGTGATCAAATAGGGATTCTTGTTCATCGGGCATCCATTTAATTAATAGAGTTTACGTGATTAATCAATTTCCATGTTACATCCATTCAATCATAGGATTATCCATAAAACAAAGGTTCATTAGTGCACAAGAAGGGACCACCAACGTCCACGATTTTCAGTGGACATAAGCCCATATAATTCCCAACACACAAGAAAAGATAAAAGTGTACATCATCATCATCAAACACACACATTTATTTTTTTAAAACCATTTATTTTATTCGTTAATTTTTTTCTTCATCAATCCCCAAAGGAGCATTATCGTACCCAAACTACATAATATACAATAAAGAAAGATGAAATAAATCCTTAATTGTATGATCTACGATCGAAGTTTTCTTCCTCGCACCAAGAACTATGGATGCGCGACATGCTGAGGAGGAACTCCAAAGAATCCAAGAGTGAGTAATAGAGGCTTCAGAATGGGAACACAACTAGCCTCAGGAATAGGGACTCAAAATGTACCAAGTAAAGGAAAAGAAACTGTCTAAGAAGGATAAATAAACTATGTGTGATAAAATGAATGATCCTGGAGTTATGAGATATGAAATATTGAACGATTTCAAAGTTGGATCATGGTTTCTCCACATGGTTGGGTGGTTACACATGATGTAATTAATTATTATTTAATAATTCTCCTCAGAGAGGTAGTGATAATGGTTGTGAGTTAAAGGGTTTCCTTTAAATGCAGGTAAAAGCGTAACAAGGGTGGAACTAGAAAGTATGAGAAAAAGGGGTAAAACTGAGGAAAAAAGCCACATGTTTTGGTAAGTCAAGGGTTTCCCAGATCTTTGGGGATTTGTTAAATCATTTAGGGACTTTAAATATCTTTTAAAGGATTATTAAAACACTTTTATGTTAAATGATACATTTTGGGAGAGGAACTGGAAAAAAGTCAAAAACTGGGAAAAATAGTGGGACACTATTTGGTGAGACACTATAACGGTGCCACCATCACAGTACCACCCTCATGGTGCCACCGTTTTGGTGTGTAACTATGACAGTTTGACCACTATTGTGCCACCATCACAGTGCCACCATTTTGGTGTGTGACCATGATGGTGAAACTGCTACGGTGCCACCGTGATGGGTGCCACCATTTTGGTGGAACCAAGTTTTTGTAAAACTCTTTAATGAGTCATCGATGGTCCCTAGGACACCCCAAACACCATAAATTTAGAAAATTAATGGACCAGGGGGGTCTCATCCATTACATTAGATATAGCTCAAAACATTCTCTTCCTCAACAATCAAACTAGATCGAAGAAAAGAGAGGGTTCCGAACAACCCATTCGAAATATACCTCTCATGAGTAAACCCACTTAACATATAGAATAACCTCCCCCTCATACTAGTCAATTATAGAGGCATTACCGCTCCCCTCCCTTAACTAGCCACACAAACCTGTAAAGGTCATATCATATAGTCAAATGTGTTATGGAGTCCTTTTCTCCATGTCAAGATACAACCAGCTTTGGGAGGCACTGACTCTCCCACACAGGTTTAATCACATACACCTTAATGTGTCTTCTTTAGGGATTAAGTCCTCCCCTCCCCATAGTCAATAATATTCACACACATTTGTAAAACAAGGGAAACAAACCATATCATAGTTTACAAGGTCAAGAATTACGTAATTATCATGAACAAAACAACACAGAACAAAACTCAAAACAGCTCTAGGTACTGGGTGCGAATCTATGCCACCCATTCCCAGGTACTCTCCTCGATTCTATCATGCCTCCATAAAAAATGAACCAAGGGAATTGTTCATCCATGAAGTACCTTCTTCTCATGATCTTCAATCCTCATTGTTCAATACACAAATGTCGCATCATCCTCGATATCCATCTTTCCCTAGTCGATGACGTGAAAATCTTCATGTAGATACTGACAGAGATGAGACACAGGGAATATGTTGTGCACCCTCAGTAAAAGAGATGGTAGCTTCAGCTAATATGACACTTCATCGACCTTCCAAAACACCTCTAAGGGTCAGAAAAACTTGGGAGAAAGCTTACTTCCCTTGTCGAAACATTGTTTCCCACGCTGAGGGAAGACATTCAAGAACATGTGGTCCCCAACCTTAAACTCTAAGTTCCCATACTATGATAAGAATACCACTTCAACTAGTCATGAGTTGCCTTCATCCTTTATCGTATAAGCTGAACCTTCTCAATTGTGCTCTGTACCAACTCTGGGCCATCAACACTTGCTTCCTCGTCCTATTTCCAGCACACGAGTGAACGAAAATGTCTTCCGTACAAGGCTTCGAATAGAGCCATGCAAATGGTAGAGTGATAGTAATATTGTAGGCAAACTCTCCCAGTGGAAAGTTTTGCACCCATAATCATCCAAAGTCTAGAACACATACCTGCAGCATTTCCTCCAATGTATGGATGGTCTACTTTCTCTGCCCATCGGTCTGGGGGTGGAAATAAGTGTTGAGGCATAGCTGGGTGCCAAAAGCATGTTTCAATACATTTCATTATCATGAGATAAATAGTGTATCATGATCTAAGACTATGGACCTCGAAACTCTATTCAATCGCCCCACCTCGAACACATATCTATGTGTTATGGTATCCACTGCACTCGACTCCTTGATTACTAGAAAGTGATATGACTTTGCCAGCCGGTCCACCACTACCCAGATGGAATCATAGCCTCCAAGAACCTTGGGTAGTCCTATGATGAAATCCATCGAGATGGCATCCCACTTCCACTAAGGGACATCTAAAGGCTACAACAGACCTTCTGGGGCGCGGTGTTTAGACTTCACCTGCTAACACATGAGGCACTTCGCCACAAATCCTCCACATCCCATTTCGCCCCGAGCCACCAAAATTTACTTCTCAGGCCTCGGTACATATTTTAAACTCCTAGGTGTACCACCAGGGGTGAGTTGTGGAACTCACCAAGAACCCTCTCACACATTTCCATTGGGAAGAACAAATTTCCATGAAATAGAATCTGATTTTGTCTGTCTTTTGACCATCCTTTATGAGCATTTCCATGTCTAACATGATCATGCATCACTTCATCCTCTAAGTCCCTCCACTAAGACTCTTCTATTATTTTCTAACAGAGAGGACTACACTATCATCTGTAGTAGATAGCATCTTCCATCCTCCACCCTTTCATCTAGGTGTAGTATACCAACTCTTCCATCACCTTCCAGGCATCTGTCGATTCTCGAAACACATCCTTCTATGACTTCCCACTCAAGGAATTGACCACCACGTTCCCCTTTACTAAGTTATAGGAAATATAAAAGTCTTAGTCCTGAAGAAACTCCATCCACATCTACTGCCACATGTTTAGGTCCTATTGGAAGAATACATACCTCAATCTCGTATGATCCGTGAAGACCACGAAGTGTTACCCGATGAGGTAATGCTGCCACAACTTTAGTGTGAATAGGAATGCTACAAGATCCAGATCGAGTGTCACATAGTTGTGATCATCGATACTTAACTTCATTGACCCATAAGAGATCACCCCGTTTTATTTCATCAGTACACACACCAATCCTTGGCCTAAATCAGCAAAGAAAACCTCAACCATCACCCCTTCTTCTGGAAACCTCAGCACTGGGGCATTAGCCAACTTCCCATTCAGGTAACTGAAGGCTCCCTAGCATTTCTCGGTCCATACAAAATCCTGGACATTCTGGTTCAAGGTCATCAAAGGTGATAAAACTCAGGAGAAGTTGGGTACAAATATCCAGTAGTAACCTGCTAGACCCATGAAACTATAAACCTTTTCCACATTATTGGGTAATTCCCAAGAAACAACTACTTGGACCTTCAACGGGTCCACTGTTATTCCATGCTCGGAAACAACATGTCCAAGTAAGTGTGTCTCTCATGTCCAGAACTTTCACTTAGACAACCTTCCATAAAGACAGTGTTATCGGAGGACCTCTAAAACCATCCTCAAATGCTCAGCATGATCCTCCTCTGATATTGAGTAGATTAGGATATATTCAATAAACATGACTACAAACCGGTACAAATACTCATAGAAAACTAAGTTTATGATCCCCATGATCACAAATGGTGAGTGAATAGCAGAAAACGGCATGACCATGAACTCGAAGTGCCCATATCTGTACCTAAAATAAGTCTTTGATATTTCACCCTCCATCAGCTTCAACTAGTGATATCCTAACCACCGGAAGATCTTGAAGAACCATCCTACCCCCTTTAACTTATCAAAAAGGTTTTCGATCCTCTGGAGGGGTTAACGGTTCTTGACCATCACCAGGTTCAGCCTCCGCTAGTCTATACATAGCCTAAGACCACTATCTGCCCTCTTTGAGAACAAGAATGGAGCACCCCATGGTGATGCACTTCGTCAGAAAAAAACCCTTATTCATCAAATCGTCAATCTAAATATGTAACTCCTATAACTTAGAAGGCGACATCTAATATAGAGCCATCGAAATTGGATGGGCATCAGGTTTCAAGTCTATCCCGAACTCAACATCGCGTCGAGGGGGTAGAGTAACCACCTCTCCAAAGAAGACAACCAAGATCTCACTGATGATCCCCAAATCTTCCACCATCTCTATATCCACCGACTCCACTGATATCTCAACTAACAAGGGAAAAAAAGGGCTCCACTCACTGGTTTCCCTCCTAGTAACCCTGCTCACCGATGAAAGTCACACGTTCATTTCCCATATCTGAAAAAACAACCCTTCTTAGGAAGAATTCGATAACGACACACATATAGAAGTTCCTATTGATGCCTAAAATGACATCATATGGATGTATCTATAGAAAAACAAGGTCACCAATAGACTGATGTGGCCCCAACATTAGTCTGCATCCCCGGAAAATAGAAGACTAGCTGGTCTGACCTCTGACTGGTGTACTCAAAACTATGGGCACGAGAAGTATCTTTACATTAAGACCCAGATTATGGGATAGACTAGGTGCAGCAAAGGATTTAGAATCTCCTCAATCAAAAAAACTTCAGGCAAGAGTTCTAAACAAGATGATGGAACCCCAAATGACCTTTGGACCAACTGGAACTCTTGCCTCCTTAGTGTGAAACTTCCCATGCCTAGCTCTTCTACCCATTGGTTATTGGCCTCCTCTACAAACACGTCCTGGCCAAGGTCCCAGAGGAGCATCATGATGTCACCCTCCTTCTAAAACATCTACTCTCAGAGGAGCAGAGGCTCATTGTCCCTACTACTACTACTTAAAGGGACTGGCTGGAAGTTGTTGCTGCAGAGATGGGAGCTGAACCTTACCACCTACAATGTACTGCACTCGATCTGGGCACTGATTGTAAAGCTTCCCATGTCTTCCACAGATGAAGCATCTAATTCATGGGATCGTAAAGAAAGGGTGAGGACCGGGAGATCGAAACTGGAACTACTGGGGCCTGCTCCCCATTGGCCAAAACCTGGAAGGACCTAATACTAGAGGCAAACTGCTGAATTCCATCCCCTTTGATGATACAAACTGGATCCCCTATCATAGTACACCTCCCGGTGTGTGCATCCTCTCCACCACTTCAGCATTATTTTGAACCTTCAAGTATGTTGGTAGAGTAAAGGGAGTAATAACATACTGAAGAGAGGGTAAGAGTGGTCCTTTAAACATCTCACTCAAGACTCCTCATTCAGAAAGAGGTCTAGAGAAAAATGAAGGAGATCCTTGAACTTGATCCCCAACTCTCTCACTGACATACTCCCCTACTAAAGTGATAGTATCTCTTGCCTCTTCTCATCCTTCATCATAAAAGAAAGGAATTATGCCCGGAACTCCTTCTCGAAGTCATCCCACAAAACCTTAGCATCCTTCTTTTCCCTGAGATATAGTTTCCACCACTGACGTGCTTCTCCTCACATCTGGATTACAACCAAAGGAACCTAGTTCTCAGTTAGAGCCTAGATCAAGCTGAAATCTATCAACAACTCCTTGATACAGCTCTCGATCTCTATGTCTGAGAAGTTTCCCTTGTACTTCCCAAGGGTCTACCACTGAAAGGCATGGAGAATCTTCTTCCGTTGTTCGTCCTCCTCTTCTTGATCGGTCCTCTGCTTATCATCCAGATCAGCCTTCATGGACTCGATCACCCGCACTACTCGTGGTCATCTTCTGGGTTCCATAGTAGCAAGACAAACAAAGGATTCCTATGCTTGAGTAATGTAGAAAATTTATTTTAAATTTTTATTAAACATGAATTTTTATAAATTCCTAGAACACACAAGAACCCAAGTCATTATGATTCGAGTACAATTCTAAGGGTCTCTATATATCAATTAGTGTAGCCTCACTTGGTCATTTGGTCAGTCCAAAGTCCTTGCATCGGATCACAGGGGGCCCTAAACTCCCATCTCCTAGCCGGTCTTCCATAGCCTATTTCATGCACCAATATTTCATAACATTTTTACCCTACCATCCCATGCAATCCTTATTGTGCCTAACCCCTAGTTTCATCCTATCTCTCAACCATCAGCTCTGATACCATTTTATCATGACCCACCGTCAACAAGATGAGGGAAGGGATAGTAAACTTCCAGACCCTTCCTTCCTCATGTTGAAAGAGAGATAATGACCCCCGAGTCCCGCCTTCCTTAGGTACTGGAGTGTCTAATAGCACCAAGGGTATATAATCACACAAAATATGGAAGTCATCACCCTTTTATTTAGTAGGATTGGGAGATACGATAGTAAAAACCCAAAAAACTCCAAAACTAATGGTAAAAGTAAAGACAAAACCAATTCCCATATGTATGATCAAAGATAAAACCATACAAGTACATGAAGAACTCTAAATGGAAAGTTCCAAAAAAAAACAACAACAACAAGAACTATCCTGATGTATGAGCTAGTACGGTCCTACACGGTCTCCAAATTCCTCCTAGAAACATGAAAGTAGTTTTATATATGTAGGGTGAGTCTACAGGTATATTCAGTAGGTAAAAAAAATCTCTAATGCACAAGTGGGGAGGCATTCTAATTACCCGTGAGAAAAAGGATATAACCAAATCACCTAGAAAGGAAACAATCCACATAACCTCACCAAGGATCACTCTCTGAATAATGCAAGATGGGAAAAATAATAGTAATAGAGCATCGATGTTTGGGTACCCCACACCACTTTCCTACTGGTTATTGAAGACATCCTATACATCATACCTACCTCAACATTTTCATTGTAGTCCCACTGTTTCACCACCAATAACCTTTTGGTCCACCACAACCATAGTTATGCCTGAAAACACCTGGTCCACCACAAAAACACATAACCACGCCTGCAGACACCTAGGCCAAAACAACTACCACCACACCCGAAGACACTTAGGCCAGAACAACTACTGTCACACCCAAAGACACCTAGGCCATAACAACTACTTCCATGCCTGAAGACACCTATGACTCATCCCGAAGATGCTTGGGAAACAAACACTCCCTCACACACTTGGGTAAACCACCACAACCACCATGCTCGAGGAATCTTGGGATATAAAGGACCTCAGGACCTCACAGCCTGCCTGAAGAGTCTCTGGATACTTGGATGAGGGAGCAGAAAAAGAGATAATAATCAACCACTATTATGATTTTTGGGAAAAACACCCTCCCCATGAAATGGGGGTGTTCAACATGAAGTTATCAATGTGGGTGTGGTGAGAATAAGAAACACAAGAACTGAATTTATACACATAGGTAGAAAAGAACTCGTCCCAGCCTAAGGGTTTTGAAACCAACCCATATAAAAACACCATCATTACTATTAATTCATGAAAATAACAATAGCCATAACCAAAACGAAACTCAGTCCTAGAAAACAAATCCCCATTGAACTCATTATTGTTATCATATTTAAGTGATTATATTTAAATAATTCTTCACTACCGGGAAACTAAAAGGCATAGCCACAAGCTAATGAAGGAAATACATCCAAGTACCAATATAAGAATTCACACTCGGTTCTCTTATAAAGTCACAACAACAAAATGGATCTGGGAGATCTCTTGAATTACTTGAACCAAACCAATCCCCAACATACGTCCCCAAACATCCCCAAATCCAAAAACTAACAACTGTACAATAGGGGATCACATCCCCATTCATGTCACCTCATAAGAATTAGGAAGAATAACCATACATAACACAAGAACATTGCATGGGAGTTTTCATATTTTAAGCACACCATTCGTTAAGTTTCTCCTTTGTATTTGGTTAACTGGGGTGATCATAAAGGGATTCTTGTTCATCAGGCATCCATTTAATCAATTGATTTTACATGATTAATCAGTTTCCATATTACATCCATTCAATCATAGGATTATCCATAAAATAGAGGTTCATTAGTGCGCAATAAAGGACCACCAACAACTACAATTTCAATGTACATAAGCCCATATAATTCACAAAACATAAGCAAAGATAAAAGAGTAGAGTAGAATCATCCATAAACCCATTCATTTTTTAAAAACTATTTATTATCTTAATTAAGGCATGGTTTAATCCATCCCCAAAGGAAAATTATTTTACCCACCCCGCATGATACACAGTAAAGAGAGACGATGGAAAAACCTTAGTGGATGATCAATGATTGATGTTTTATTCTTCCCCTTAAGAACAGAGGATGTGTGACTTGGAGGAGAGAAACTCCAAGGACTCCAAGAGTGAGTAGAAAAGGATTAAGAATGATCACACAACTATCCTCGGGAAAAGGGACTCCAAACGCACCAAGGAAAGGAAAAGAGACCAGTCAAGAAGTAGAAAGAAACTATATGTGATAATAGGAGAGATCATGGAGTTACGAGATATGAAATATTGAACGGATTTCAAGGTATATCATGGTTTCTCCATGCCGTTGAAAGGTTACACATGATGGAATTAATTATTATTTAATAATTATCCTCAGAGTGGTGGTGATAATGGATGTGAGTTAAAGTGTTTCCTTTAAATGGAGGGAAAAGTGTAACAGGGGTGGAATTGGAAAGTATCGGAAAAAAGGGGTGACACCGAGGAAAAATCCACATGTTGTGGTAAGTCAAGGGTCACCCAAAACTTGGGGGATTCTATATATCATTTATGGGCTTTAAATGGATTTAAAAGGTGTATTAAAACACTTTTACGTCAAAAGATATGTTTCTGGGGCGGAATTGGTAAAAATCGGAAACTAGGAAAAAAACAAAGGGTGGGACACCATTTGGTGAGACACCGTAATGGTGCCACCATCACTGTGACATTGTTTGGGTGTGCAGCCATGACGGTGTGACCACTACAATTCCACTATAATGGTGCCACCATTTTGGTGTGTGACCATGATAGTGAAACCACTACGGTGCCACTGTCACAGTTCCACCGTCACGGTGCCACCGTCACGATGCCTCCATGACCGGTGCAACCATTTTGTTGGAACCATTTGATGGAACTGAGTTTTTGTAATACTTCTTAATGAGTCACGATGGTCCCCAAGATACCTGAACCACTAGAGATTTGGAAAATTAATGGACCAAGAGGGTCCGGACCATAACAGGAGTGAACCCACAACCTCAAATGATGTGGTTCTAGTGATCATTTTATTTTTGGCCATATGGTTTTCATAGGATCTAAAAATTATCAAAATATTTCATAAATAAATTATTATTTTCAATATGATTTCAAAGGATAAATCAATGTTTTTTCAAATTATAATTTTTGAAATAAATTCAAAAAATAATTATTTTTAAAGGTTTTATATTTATAACAAATATTTAAATTTGATCTATTGTATTTTAAAATAATTTTTAAATGATATTTTATAAAATTATTTTTCAATTGTTTTAAAACCCCATACAGGGATATTTATTGCTCATCCCATTTTTTAAAAACATTTTCACAGATATCATAGAAGTTCCATGATGAGCGCCTTTACTTTTGATGTTAGAGAACCTAAAGCAAGATAGTAGTTTTATTTTATTTTAAAACTACTTAGATAAAGTTGTAGGGTGTTTTCCAATTCTTCAAAACCTAGATCATAAAAGGTCCTCGTATGTATGTTTTGTTGTGTATTCTTTCAGTTATATTTTAAAAAATACATAGTATTATTAGCACTCATTCTATAAGAAAGGGTCTATTACTTCATAGTTGGTATCATTGAAATGGCTTGGATAACTTTGGATATCAAACGTTTTCGTTTGAGCTAAAGAAAATTTATGTGATATCATATTTTATTTAAACTTTCAGATAATTAATTTTCCTTAAATGTTCAATCATTCTTATTCTGAAGTTGTAAATTCTGAAATTTATTATGGCCAACAAGAAAATTGTGAGGGTGTAATTTCTATAGGGGGAGAATGTAACAATACAAAAATTATAAGATTATTTTTATTTTTTATAAATATTTTATTAAAATTCTTAATTTAAAACAAATAAAAACATTGATATTTTAGTTAAGTTAAATATAAAAAAATATATAATATAACATTTAAATTATCTCATCAATTATGCTTTTATGAAAATTATATTGTTTATATCTTAGGAAATTTTATTTCATATTAAACTAATATTTTAAATTATAAATAATTATTTTATAAAATATGTTTTATTTTTTTTAATATAATAATTTTTTAAAACTATAATTAATTATTTTCTTCTATCAAATAAAATTTTTATTTCAAAGGATTATAAAATTAATATAAATAATTATATATAATTACATGTTGTTTTTATAAAATATAAGAAAAATGATTAAAATAATAATTAAATGAAATACAATTTAAATATATGAGTTTAATGGAATTATGAAAGTATTAATAAATAAAATTTCAGTATTTATAATTCTAATTATTTAAATAAATATATATTTTTAAAATATATATATTATTTTAAAATAATAAATATTAAAAAAAAATTATTCAAAACAAATGATAAAATTTATAATTTAATATTTTGAATTATAATATAATTATAAAAAATATAAGAGTATTATTTTAAATTATAATATTTTTTTAGTATATTTTATTATATTATTTTAAAATTATAAAAGTATTAATTATGATAATTATATTATTATTATTAAAAAAAGAAATGAATTTCTAAATCTTTGTGTGAAATAAATTGTCAAATGATGAAATAAATAATAATAATAATAATAATATAAAAATTGAGAAAAGAAAAAAAGGGTAACATGGGTTTGGGAGAGGGTTTAATTTCTTAGAAAGAAACCCAGTGCATTAGAGGGCTTCATCAGGATCCCAGAGAAAGGGGTATCCACTAGTGAGAGATTTGGTTGAAAGGGATTTAACCCCGAATGAGGTTCACATTCATAGATCAAATGTGAGATAAAATTCCTTGACCTTAGGATAAGTATTTCATCTTTGTAGAGTCTCAAATGATTAGGAAGGCATTGGTTTCAAAAAGCCTAGCATAGAATGGATTGATGTGGGCTTCGACATCGGATGAAAACTAAGGATTCAAGCTTGTAAAATGTGTTTAGTGATGAAGATTTCAGATCTATTATGGTTGGTGCGTATTTTATTTAGGGTTTCTGAATCTGGTTGGAGATTTTATTTTTTCTCTATCTTGCTTGTATTAGTACTAAATCGAAACCGTTTTTTTCAAACATCTGGTTTGGAGTAGGATTTTTTGATTTCTTCCTCATTGATGAATCTAGCATATAACTATTTTTGGTGTAATTAATTTTCTGGTTAGGTAAATCTGTTGAATAAATGTTTTCATCACGATTCATCATTTTCCTACTTTCATCATTATCAATCTTCATCGACCTTATATATATAATTGTTTAATTTCTTGTTTATATAATTTATTCATTATTTAAGCTAATTTTTGGTTGAGATATTTATCCTATAACCATAAATAAATCACTTTTATTTCATTATTTTGGCCATTAGAAATTAAAATGGTTATCGATCAGTGTGTGTGGGGAATCCATCTTCTGATGGGCTCAATAAATTGTTGTATCCTTCTGTTTTTTATTATGTTAAGTGAATAAAAATAAGTGTGTTCTTATCGAGTAATAGGATGTCTGCAAAAGTGGATAGTCAAGGTAAGAAATAGCCTTTACATTCCTTTATTCAATTATGATTTCAAATTCTAAGAGTATGAGAGTTATAGAGAGAGAAAGATTCTTCAATTCCAAGAAGAAGAATTCATCTGCAAATAAATTTTTTATGGGATTGTTATTTAATTATTTTCATGATAAATTTTATTTGTGAGGGAAACACTTATTCTCTTCAAAATCACATTATCATAAAAGAATTATTTGCCAAATTTATACTTATATATCTTTGAATTTATAAACTATTCAGTGAAATTTTATTTTAAAATTCTAGGTTTTTCATAAGAAACCTATGTTTTTTTAACATTATGTTCTTATAAAAGACATATAATTATAATATTATGTTGTGATATCATTTTATGATAATTATTTACATCAATAATTAAATAATAAAAACTATATTTTTAAGTGTGTAAATTACATGTACAATAATTAATTTAATTTATAAATATAAGATATGGTCATCATCTATAACTCCTATAATATCATACATTTGTATTACATGTACTAGTTAAATTTCAATGAGTCTTTGCTTTATAATTATATGCTTTTTATTTAATTATTTAAAGGAAAATATTATTTAAAAAAGTTTTTAAATAAATATTTAATTGTGAATATATTTAATATATTGTTTTAAGTCATTTTCAAAGAATTTATGCATTTTAATTCTTAAAAATATTTATTTCTCCTACAAAATTTCTAAAAAGTTGATTAATATAAGTTATATGGTATAAATTATTTTCTTTTGTGAAAATAATTTATATATTCTTTCAAATTTTTTAATGGATTGAGACTGAGAAAGGATGATCATAGAATATTTTCTTAGAATTTAAATATGCTAATTGGGTATTTGGTGAGAGAATGAGGATTTGGGAGTGAACCCAAGGCCTCATAGGATGTTTTCCTTCCGGTGATGTTTATTGTGGCTACATGGTTTTCATAGGCTCTTCCAAGTATCAAAATAATCCATAAAGAAAGAATTATTTTCAAAATTATTTCAAAAGATAAATACAAGAGTATATAAGTAATTTTGAAATTAGTTTTCAAAATATGTATTTTGAAATGTTATATATATATATATATCAAATATTTAAATTTGATATATATTATTTTAAAATGTTTTTTAAATGAGTTTTTAATAAAAAAATAATTGGTTTCAAAACCCCTTCGTGGGCTATTTAATATTCATTCCATGTTTTCAAAATATAGTCAAAGGTATATTAGAAGTTATAAGATGAAAAATAATGCTTTTTTAGTTTCCACGGACAAAGAAAGATAGTTATTTTACTTTATTTTTTTTATAAATCTGATAAAATTTTAAGATGTTGTATAATTATCCAGAACATAGACAATAAAAGTTATTGGAATGTAAGTTGTACTATTTATTCTTTAAATTATGTATTATAAAATAAATACACATTTATTTTAGCAATGAATCCAAGATCATTGTTTTGTGAAGTCACAAGTACAACATCATAAAATACATGCCTCCATTATCATGCCTAATCAACTCAATGGACAATCATTTTAAGATCAACCCCACATGGATCACATGTAATCATGGATTATCATAGATATAATTATCACAAAAAAAGTATATTTTAACAGTCCCAACTACCCTTTAGATCTCACATCATAATATATAGAATCTTGGATCCCTCTTTCTATCCCTAATTACAAAATTTCCTTACCATTTCATAACAATGAAATACCCACTTCAAAACGAATTTTTATAAATGTTACCCTGAATAAAAATTAATAAAAATAATAGTTACTATCTATATCTTATACTACTATAATCTTATAGTACTTTTTATTTATTTTTCACTAATTACCCATATATAGGGTCACCATATAATGAACAATGTCAACATCCTATTCATATGACCAACATTATTACTTTTTTCATTATACATAAAGTAGGTTTCTCAAAACAATATTTTCAAAATATGTCAAGTAAAAGTTATAAAGTTACATGTTATAGTGGTTTGTATAGGGAATTTCACATTTTATATAAAAATATAACCCATATCATTGCAAGAATAAACATTCACATAAAATAATCTAATGATATGAAAATACTATGGGCCCAAATTGATGCCTGAAAAAACATCTACATTCTATTTTATTAATGTTATAAATTACCATAAATCATAAAACCTAAATCATGTGTTTCACTAAAGAAGAAAATATATCAACTATGAAAGAGAAATGAATATACATCAATCCCATCCATAGTAACTCAACCATTCCCTTAGATATTGGTCTTTATGTACCTTATATAATTTTCATAATAAGTCCCAATGATAACCTATCTAATTTTTACCTTAAAAAATTTATCAGATAAAATATTGATTTATAATTTCAATTTGTAATGTCCCCTGTCCAGGACTGCTAACCAGTGACCGACTAGATATCAATTCAGGAAATCAAGATTTCCCCCTTATACGCTAGTGGAAACTAACTAGAATTTTTGGTTCTATGGTGGTATAATGAAGAGATAATGCATCTTTATCTAATTGAATAAATAGAAAAAATAATGGTAATCAAATATGCATCCAAAAAGTTTTAGTTAACAAACATCATG
Source organism: Viscum album (assembly GCA_963277665.1). Lineage (NCBI taxonomy): Eukaryota > Viridiplantae > Streptophyta > Magnoliopsida > Santalales > Viscaceae > Viscum > Viscum album. Next base: position 429,108,903 of record OY728134.1, read on the forward strand.
TAAACTTATAGATAAATAATCAAAACCCATGCTATATCAAAATGAACTATATACTTGTGAAATTATTATAATGCTACAAATCAAAACTAAAATTTCCCTTGATGAAAAAAATAAATAATACTGAATGATACCATGTCATGGTCTGGAGTCTAAGATCTCTTTCAATGTCCTAGGTTCTTATCTATCTTTCTAAATCATGCATTGGTAATTGATCCCACTCCATATCATCTCATGAAACCATGAACTCTTTTCTGATACCAATAACTTATTGAGTATGGTTTGAGTTGGAATCATTGTGGAAAAATTAATTATTTATATACACATATCATATCCAAGTATATTAATTATTAAATGAAATTTGTATATATACAAATACCATTGGAGAAAAAATAAAGGAAATTTTGTTGTTGATTCTTAGGTTGTATGAGGATTATAATGATAAACCATACATTCCTTACCTAGGGTCATATGTATTTAAACCATAGACACCAATTAAATGGAAATATACCCATTAGTTTGATTATATTCACACCTAGTGAAATTTAACCATACAAGAAATAAAATAACACACCTAAAGAATTATATCCATTTTAAAAATAAAACACACACTTCATGAAATATACTCATCTCGGGATAAAAGTTACATCCTAGGAAATACAATCATCCCTAAATAAAATATCACCTCAAAATAGAAATAACATTATGGAATAAAGAAATAAACACCTAGGTGAAACAAAAATCCTTTAACCATGAACTTACTCCAAACACATTAAACCACTCACCATCTTATGATGCCTATTGATTTCCATTAAAATGTCTCACCGTCTGTTAAACTAGAACTCCCTTACATCATAATACATCTCCCCATTTCAATTATAACTATTTACCATTTTGTAAATAAATATTTTCACATTAATAAGTCAATACAATTGTTCTAGTTGTATCACTTTTTTTTAACACATTCCTTGAAAAAAATCCATTTCTAGGCATCCTCATATACTAATTTATAGTTAAGAATAGAAAATCACTATGATGGTAATCACATAGAATAATTTAATAAATTTAAATTATATAATATGATTATAGTTAGAACACAAGGTATATTTGTATGACCGTACAATAAAAGAACTAAAAAATCAACTATTACATGTGAAAAAACATATAGGTCGACTAACTCAGGTGTAACAGAGATCAATCGTAAAGAAAAACCTCTCAAAAAAGAAAGATATTCCAAATATATATTAAAATCCTACATAAAACATATTATAGTTTCATGGAGGTGGTAAATGAAGTATATATTAAGATATCAAACTTGGTCATTATCTGACATACATATATCAAGTGAAATCAATAATAATAAATGTCATAATGATTCACCAAGAAATGAATGAGAAGATCCATTGAGAGCTAAAACTCCTCAAAAACTATATAAGAGATCTAATGAATTATATAATGGCTTATCAAAATTATTCTACACTTTTAATATATTATAAATAATACCCATGGGAATTTTATGGTTTCAATGGTTCATTCATGTCATGGAAGTCCAAGGAAACACCGCTCTGGAACTATGGATTAATTTTTCATAGTATCACACATTTTGTTTCATATTTTGAATCATTGATGCCTCTTTTGATCCTTTATATTCCAATATTTGACCTCCTAAAAACACTACCAAAATTTTATTAGTATAATTAATACACCATCATACATCCCAATATTCACACCTGATCATACCACAACATTGTTATACCAAAACAAGGCATCATCAAATAATGATCATATTTACTCCACCATATATTCATCGACAAACATCCATAATATGGTATCTTCCATTATCTAAAACTACCATTTCCACTTATATCCCAAAGACATTAAAAATATACAACAATATCCATGATGGTATTGGTTCATCATCACATCACAGTTGATGTTTACTTAAAACTACACAAAATGGGAATCACATGATCAATTCATCTATGGTGTACTCCATGCAATGGGAATTCCTTTTTTCCAAAAATAATGAATAAAACTACTTAGAATTTATCATTATCAAAACCCTATAATTTTTAATCCTAGAATTTGTTACATTGGTAAGACCACCTATCAAGCACTACTCTTATCCTCAACAATATTCTGACACAATCAATGAAAAACTATTTTCTACTTGGTATTGAATGATCTAAAACAAGGATCATGACCATCCATTTCATCAAAAAAATATTGTGTTCTTTACTACATTGGATCCTATATAGACCCTCTAGAAATTCATATTCATTTCAGCACTCATATCACCGTTGTTGAGGCACTCCTATGATCCCAGAGCCATCACATTAGATGACTCGACCCCATGATGTTTTATACTATCCAAATGTTACCACATGATATCTAACTTCTCATAAAACTTTAAATTTCATTCTTCATATACGTTTAACATCTATAAAATTCCATGAATAAATGAACCCAAATATATTTATTCATTACCTAAAAATTTGTTATATCACATATCTACCACACTTCAATACAACCACTGTCATGATTATTTCCACCTAGTCATAACAAGAGAAATTCCTTCTCTGGCCCTACTTCCTCTTCCTAATTTTTTTCAAATAGTGTGTCTTAAACCCTTAAAATTTAAATATATCTATAATCATGAACTGATACTATCAGTAAATCATGACCTCACCCCAAAAAATAACACACATGATCCTCATATAGTCCTAACCCCAAAATATCTATAGGGAATGAGCACATATATCCCAAAATTGTCTATTCAAGTAACAAGAGAGTATAAAAATAAACCACCATGTATCTCATCCATTATAATGACCTCACTACGGGGGCCACATAACATACCTATCTCAAATTGTATCACAATATTTTCATGACATCTTCCCACTCATATGTCACCCATGGAAACCAAAACAAGAAAAATCAATTCAATAAAAATATTAAATCAATAGGGATAAGCATAGATTACACCAACTCACAGACCATGTAGGATATATAAAATACCAATAAATTATTACATAGAATGTAGTTTCCCAGTTGAACTCTTGTGATCTTGCTCAATTACTCATTATACCAACCATGCATACTGCATTATCAAATATCCTAGAATTACACTAAAATATTATTTTACTTTACTACCATAATTTAGATCCTCATAATTATAAGATCACATTTTTAATAACCCAATTATCCATGCTCAATGAATTTACATCACATTAAAAAGATAACATCTTATTTGATGTTTTTTCATTATGTAAATGGGACTTTACTTATTCCATATCTAACCACATGATCAAAAACATCCTTGGGCATCACAAATCAACCAAGGGATTCTACACACTCACCTATCTACTATAGGCCGAAACATATCGGCACACCCATCTAATAGGTCTTTGTATCAACTAATCATATGAATCAATATAAATAAAAAACCCGTAACATCATCTTTGACCACCAATATTCCTCACACACAAAAAATATATATGAATATTCAAAATACTTTTTGACATTATCATTCAACAATCTCAGAGTAATGCAAGAAAAATTATTCTCAACTATAAGTAATCCATAAGTATGAACTAAACCCTCTCTTATGATTGTATAATATACCACATTAATCTCACACAATATCTTGAAAACTCCATACTACTTAATCATAGTGATTGACATTCCAATATCATGAGACAATTCCCAAGGCTAAAATGGTACTCATTAACTATTTCACCCACTATAGTCCCCCCCCCCCCCACACACATTAACCACTCCCAAATTGAACTAATCTAACCATTGAAAGGTTTTCTATTATGTATTTTCATATATAATAGAGTAATGAATTAGAATAAAAAATGTCCCACATATCCATAGAAGTCCAAAAATACATGATTCAAACCTATATGCATGATTATAATCTTCTCATCCCACTCCATTGTTTAGAACAAACCTGCATCTTTCATTTCTAATCATGGAATTTCACAATTTTATGTATTTAAATTTAAAATAATTTCCTATTTTTTATAACATCCCAAATCATAAAGGACTCAAATTGATGATATCACTCTCTTTGTCCCCATTTACATAATAAAAAGATAAGGGAATAAGAAAAATGGTCCCAATCTGAACAAATTCTTATAAAATTCCCCAATTAAAAAATTTACTAGTATGAATAACATTAGGGTATCCAATACATATCATATCACAATATTCTCATTGAAAAAATTCTATATCTAGCACCAATTAACCATACGTAGGGTCAACATACCATACATAAGGTCTACATAGTACACAAAATATTTATATTATTCCGCATATCCATTTTAATTCAACTATGTTTCTACTAAATAAAATATTCAATTTCATAAGAAAAACCACAAAACTACTAAGAATAGTGTTTCACCATAATACACCATTGAAACACAAACATGGAAACCAAATTATGAAATAAAAAATCATTGACCTAAAGGAGGTCAAATTGAATATCCAAAATATAGTAAATGGTGAAATTTGTAATAGACTTTATGCCCTCAGATACTACATGTTTTTTCAATTCACCGAGAAGAACCATCCAAAGTGCAGTTTAGATCTCCCGATGGGTGATGGTTAGATTATATTAGTAAAGGAAGTATGTGAAGATTATTTTAAATTTACTATGTTTTTTATAACATGAAACTCTGTTAATTAATATGTCGCATACATGTTATAATATTACATGTTATATGGGATAATATGTTTTAACATCAATTTTGTTTAATCAACCTACATATATCATATCTAGAATAAAAATACACATGAAATCACACAATTAAATTTGAATCAAACATGGCTAAAATGTTGTATGAACAAACAAAATCATTCCATTCAAGGAAATAGATAAAATACCATAAATCAAAAACTAAAAATCACTTGGATCACTCTTGGTGAAAAAATATCAAAAACAAAAATATGTAATGACATCAATTAAATCACTATTAACTCTTCCATTTAATTATTCTTTAATAAATAAATAAAATTATTGAATTTATTAGAAATTCCTATAAATAAATTATCTATTTCCTACCATATCGAAGTAGTTAAATAGAGGAAGTAAAAAAAAATATAACATTGTTAAATCCCCAAATCCATAGACTCTAATTGGTTCTTGATTTGATCTTTCTAGATAACCTCAGTGATACCTTCCTATATTCTAGAGGCTACTAAATATCATCACTAGTCTATGGTGGTACATTGGGCATACTATACCTTCATTTTTATAGAAACAACATGGGAAAAAATGAAAGTCATATAAGAATATAGAAATGAGTATTAAAAAGGTATAAATAAAATACCATATTAATAATAATAGTTCATGATATATCAATATGATTTTTATACATGTTAAATAGTCACACTATAGAAGAAAATATCCCAAATATCCCAAATATTAAAAAATAATCAATATTGAAAGCTTCCTCATCGCGGTTATGAATCCTAGATCGTTCCCAATATCCCATTATATAGCATAGATGTCCAAATAATTCAATATGAATATGGGATATCTCATATATTGTCCTTTAATCATGAAATGTATTTAGGTTTTAATAGTGGCCATAGAACCATGTGACTATAAATCAATTGGCCACCAAAAATATATTCTATTAACATATATAGTAATTGTTAGCTCATTCCAAAGTGAAAAGTATATATCAATATGTTCCACATAATAATAAATTAAATTAATAGGCATTATTTATTCTTGTTTTCCAATATGATACATTATACAATCCATACAAACCTCAACCTATTCATGATGTCTTCAAAAAATAGTCATCCATCATAGGGAACTATACCCAAAACCATGATCGAAATACCTCATAGGGACATATAACCTCCAGAGAAATAATATATCTCATTCAAGAAAATATACCCATTATAGAAATAGATTAAACCACTAAAAAGATATACCCATCTTTGATGAATAATCACATTAGTAAAATATACCCATCCTCGAATAAAATTCCACACCCAAAGGGAAATTCATTACTAAAACCATAAATGAATTTCCTAAGGGGAATACCAATACTAGAACCATTCTATATGAAAAGTAACATTAATAAAACCTTCATTTATTTATTACCTTAAACCTTCATTGAATTCATTCTTTTTATTTGAAACCAAATCACCATTACCAAATCATTTTTTAACTTTTCAAATTTCATAATTCATTATTTTATTATTCAAAATTTTTCAATTTTTAAATAATACCAAAAATTATTATTTCATCACTTCTCATAATACATGTTTTGCACAAAATCTAGTCATATGTATTCAAATTAGTAACATACACTTTGTAATCATAAAAAATAAATGGGTAATGATTCCCAAGAAACAAGAACCACTTCCCAAATGAGTGTGATGAAATAGAACCTGGTAACCATCTCCAAATAAGAAAATATTGGTGTTTTGAAGAATAAATATTTTAAATAGTGAGTAAGAGAGGTATTCAGTGATTAAATTTTCTTATACATTACATGAGGAATCAATTATATAGAAAAAACATAGATATTACATTATATTAATTATAAAAATCCCTATTATCCATAAATCATTAAAAATAAAGAGTATATTAAGGGAATTAAATATGGGGTTATTTAAATGATCCCCATATTTTGAAAAATGAAAAAAAGCTGTTTATGAGTAATTCATAGTGTGAATAGTTATTTCACATTATGAATGTTTGAGGAAGCACCACTCTAGAACCATTGACTAATTTTTCACAATGTTAAACAATGGGTCAGACCTAGAATGTTTCTTAAATATTTCAAACAACTATAGGTCCATCCTAATCCATTAGAACATTCTCATAAAATCTAATAAAAAATACATCAGCACTAAATAGAGTTTTTTACATTTTTTCAAACCCAAAAAAACAAATAGAACGCACTTATAAATCTATGGGTGATATAAAATGGTATGTCTTCATTTAGAATATGGTATTCATGGTGAAAAAATGGATATTTTTTGGGAAATAATATTAAAATTTATTTGGGATTATTTAAATATTGGTTCAATGTTATTTATTGATTTTATCATATAGGGTGAATTATTAAATAATTAATAATGTTTTACGTCATTGACTAATAATTCCATTATTCTATATTGGTTCAAATGAAATATTTTTCATCATGGTTTATAAAACATTTCAAAATGTCACTTGATATCAAATCGGTTTAGGTGTATACTTTAATACATGTATATTTATGTATAATGAAACAAATATATATTTATATACATTTATGTAAATATATATACAAATATTAGTATAGGTTTGAAATAAAATTTATATTTGGAACCTTGAAATATGGCTTCAAATTATAATGATTTTAAATGGCCTTATGAAGCAGTTTTTATAGGACATTATTTTTTTCAAAAGAAAGGTTCATTTAGATTATTTATATGCCTTTATTAATTTAGCGACACCATTTTTATTCTCCTTGTAGATTTTTATTATTATGAATGAATTTTTCTTAAAGGGGTGTTTCTTTGGTATATAAAAGGATGTGTGGGGGGTATATAATTGTGATGAGTGGAAATGATTAAAATTTTATTTATTAAACACAGATGATATTGTTATTACTGATTGAGATCCAAGATATATAATTAAGGAATTAAAGTTGTTTAATATCTAGTCCCAATTAGATGGACTAGATCTCCCTTTGAGTCAAAGGCCTAGGGAGATATCCATCAATGATGATAAAAAAGGGAAACAAGTTGCATTAAAAAATATTATTACTATGTTAATAGATTTTTCCGACATGAGTTTGTCTGAGGTCTCCCCAGGGGAGTTTTATAATTTTTCTATGATTATATATACTCTAGTGTTTTTATTTTATTACAAATTTTTTCATTATTATTCAGTATTGATATTCTCTATTGTTTTTATTTTTATATTCTCTTTTAATTTCTTCTAGTTCAGTTCGTTTTAGTTTTGGAACATCCTTTATTTCTATTTCAGTTGCATCAACATGAGTTGGGAGATTATTTAAATGTGTTTTTTAAATATTTTATTAAAAGGAATTATTTATGAAATGTTTCTTTATAACATGTATTCAGTACTATTGATTAGTTTTTTATAATTGTCAAGGTTTTTCTCAAAAATATTTGATATCCTTCTTTCTACATGTCTATTAAAATAGAATATTTAGGTAGTGTGGGATATGGAAACACAATGATAATATAATTCTTATAAACTAGTCTATTTATAATCACAACCTACTAAAGAATCTTGGGATCTATAGACCTATTATGATATGGTTGTTCATAATCAATTATGGGATCTTTCATAGAGTGATTTAGATGTATTGACCATTGGAAACCAACAGGACATGTTGATATCATGTCTAGAATATCATGTTTTATTTTTTATAGTTGATTTATCAATAATGTAGACCACTTATTATTAATGTTATTTTTTAGTTCCATTGTAGTTATATGAAAAATTTTTTGGTAATGATTTTATAATATCACAATTGTAATATTAGTTTTGTTAAATAGTAATTGATTATGTTTCTCTATATGGATATATGATCTATAGAGTACTCAAAATAGATTTAAAAGTGGAGTCTCAATTTTTAACAATTTATTAATTATAATTTTCCATGTTATTCCATGAAATTAGATAAATGAATGGGGTGATATGAACACACATTAGGTATATTATAGGGTGGATTGTGATCCTAGTTAGTGGATAACCCATAGATGGTTCCTAAAAATTATTTATCAATTAGTCTGATTATTTTTTAGAGGCCTAGGTACTTATAGATCAACAAGTTATTTAGGATTTCAGGTAAATTTGTGTTTGGATCTTCAAAACTCTAGAGGGTGATTCAGGGAGAGACCCATGATATCTTTCTCATTTATAACCTTTAATTTACATGATGTTATTAGATGTGAATATTGAATTTTGGTTTTTCATAAATTATTTCCAGTGAATAATAATATAGATTACTGTTATTTTTTATTTATATTCTATGTGAAATGTACTAGTTTTCTAGGTTTTGGGGTTCAAAATAATTGATGAACCAAAGAACAAGGTTAGCCATCATGGTCTGGAAAACAATTTTAATACAGTGAAATTAATTTTTTTGTAAATACAATGAAATTTTATGTTTTTGTTCTTGGTTATCCAATGTGTATAGCCAAACCACCCAAAGTCACTCGATATCTTAAAATATTTTTATTGAGCTGACCTTTACCAAAATTCATTCATGTGGTGTGTTGATGTTTTTTATTTTTATTAAACATTTTTTTTCTAGGTGCATTGGTTTTATATGGATTAATTATGATAAGGTTTTCAATTGATTCATTTTTTTCAAAAGGAAATTTTTTGTTCTGATATTGAAAATTAGGTTTTTATAGAAATTAATAATGAATTTAAGGCCATATACCTCCCTATATTTTAAATAAATTTCTTTTTTAATTTAAAATTATTTTTGGATTGATAATATTTTTCAAATTCATGCGTCGAGTTTAATTTTTTTTAAATGTATAAAAATTTTGAAATTAAAGTATTATAGATTCAATTTTTTTAAAAAGACAGATTTTGAATTATTCTTATTGATATTGAAATATATTTTTTGGTCATTGTATATAATTGTGATTTAGTTCTTGTTGGGTATTATTTGAGTTTTTTATTTAACTAATTTTGTTCTATACTTTAATTTTTAGTTACATTATCCATCTAAATAATTTTCTGGAAAATATTACAAGTTTAAGTATATCCTAGTCAGTTTTTGTCCTATTCAATAAACATCATATAGTGTAGGATACAATTTCATCACATAATTTTCAGATATTTCAAGGTGACCATGGTTCATAAGAGGTTGGGTAGTGTATTCTGTAAAATAATAATGTATTTAAATTAATGGGATCTCTTAATTCATTGAGAATGAGTGTAGTTATAGGGGTTTTTAAGTGTCCATGTTTGGATTGGTAATAGGAGGATATATTAGATCAGTTTTTTTGGATTAAAATGGTTAATAATTAAGATAAATTATGTTTAGTGGTTCATTCATGAGGATTATAATCTATGGAATTTGATCGATCTCATGGGTCTAAAATATTACCAATGGATGGTCATGTTCGATGTTAAACATTTCCTATAGAAGATCTCATTATCTTTAGTTATTTTTTTGATTGATTCCTATAAAAAACATATTAATGAAGGAAAATTGACTTTGATCATTGAAATAGTGTTATATAATTTTTCCTGACCACAAATAATGATATTATTGATGAAGACATTATATAAGTATTGTTCATTCTATAAAAACCCATGAAATTTGACATCCCTATTTCATTTTTATCTTGTGAATTTTCCCTATCCCATGAAGAGAATAGTCCAAAGAAAAAAATTCATGGATAATCATATTCTATATTTTTTAATCATAAATATAGAAAAATTATATTATCTTCTTCTAGTTTTCTTAATCCAGGATTTAAAATCCCTTTTACTAATGAATTTTAGTGTTCTTCCACTCTAATGATTGGTTAGGAAACTAAAAAAATTCTATAAGAAAAATAATCACATGTGGGTGGAATTATTTTGGACCTCACAATACTAATTGATTTCCCAAACTCCCTTCCATGTTATTCTATTCTTTTTATACTTCATTCATGTTTGTTTGTTTTTTTGTTGTTGTAATTTTTGGTTCTTGTAGTTTTTTGGGACATTCTCTAAATTATTCTTATTTAGAGACTACTTTTTTCTCTTGTAAATTTTTTGGTTCTTTTCAGAAATCCATGTGGCTAATATCTCTTATTTTCTTTGATAATATACCATATATATGGATTCCAAAATGGGGGGGAGTCCCACTATGGGTCTCCATTTTGTAATCACTTTTCATGAGAATGGAGGTGTGAGTATATATTGGAGTTCCATACATATGTTATGGTTTTATATTATTTCATTTGATTATGGATATCACTATATATGTATATTTATTTTTATAGTTAGAACCATTTATTTGTTTTTTTTTATTTTGAACCTAGTGGCTATATTTGGGCATATAATATCACAGTTTTATGAATTGTAACACCCAAAAATTTTATTATCTTCTAATTTAGTTTATGTTTTGTATTTGGTAATGCATTTTTGGTTTGGTATTAGGGGTATATAATGTAACTAATTTTTCATTTCAAATAGTTTTCTTGTATAGTAACATCATATAATGATAACCCATGTGTATGAATCTTCTATTTTTTCTCTGGGTCTCATGATTTGATGTGTATGAAATATAGTATACTATTCAGGTAATCTTACATAGAAGTTATAAGAGATGAAATAACAATTTAAATTTTTAATGTTCATAGGTAACACATGGTTAAGGGAAAATTGTTCAAGTCCTAGGTAAACCAAATAGAATAACCTTACACAATAATTTTTGTGGGATGGGTTGTAAAAATCTAGTAGAATCCATACAAAAACCTCGTAAATGACCTTCCATTTTTTATAGTGGTGATTTCATGGTTAGAATATGGTTTTAAAAATCATAAATAAAAACCACACATCCTTCCCTACTTTATTGATTGAATAAATTCCGTAAACCATTATAAAATTTTTACCCCATATGGTTCTTCTCATCGTCATTTGAATATAGATCAGGAAGTGGATTCCTATGCACAACCATCCTTATTCCCATTGACTCATAGGGAATCATAAATTTATTTTTATATTGTTATTTCATGTTTTTTTCAATATAATTGTTTTTTAATATTTCATAATAACCCCAATATAATATAATATTTATGACATTTATGTGAAAATTTTATAATATACAATTTTATTTTAACACTTACACAAAGCATAGGATTTACATAATGGAAAATTAAACCTAATTATACATATGATTTATTTTAATAGATACATAAAATTAAATATGAGTTTTTAAGGGTTATATAATAGTAATACTATCACATAATAATGGTAAACCTATTTATCCAAATGTTATGTTAAGGTAACCAAGCCACTACATAAAGGTAGTATTTATTTCTAACAAAATGATAATGTAACACTTAGTTTTAAATTTATTAGTGTGTGTAAAACCATGTTATGAAAGGGTATTTTTAACTACATATAGGTAACTCCAAATTATTAAAGGATTCAAAAGGGAATTCTAGAGAAGTTTATGGTTGAAGCAATGTTTCCCATGCACAATTCCATGCTTTTAACAAGGAAATTTCTCACTTAGTTTTCTTTTGTATTCATTTTCCCAGTTCGATCCTATAACTCATTTTCACCATTATATATGCCTGAAAAAATTTGAAAACAATTATTTTGACTCATTCATGTTTTTAACTATAATTTTTTAATGATTGGATCCTCTACATTCATGATTCACTTCAATGATAAATTTAATAGTATAATATTTTTTGGTTTTTTATCATAAAAAAATTTACAATTACCAGAACCTTTTTTGAATTTTATTTTTATATCCTATTGATTTTAGGTTTTCCATAAAAACCTATCCCAATATCTAAATTGTAATTTCTAAAATATTTTATGTTCTTCATTGGGATTCACAGAGTCTAATTCCTCCCTCTCCCTCTCCTCCAATCATGGGCGGGTCATTCTTCACGGAAAAAATTCAAGGTATGGTTATTATTTTACTTATTGTATAGTCTATGATATAAATTATTGTAATCATATGGAAAATATATCATCCTTGAATTATGAAAAAAAATAAAATTAATTACAATATTTTTATCTAATATTATTCTTAAGAGATGGGATATCATCGCATGATTGTTTTATAATTGTTATTAGTGATGGAAATTCATACCTATAACATGAAATGATAATTTGGTAATTAGTATGTAGATTAAGACTATTATCAAATCTTTTTACTAATATTAAATCATATCAAGGAAATATATGTCGACTAGTTTGAATATATTAATATTTTCATGTGATTCAAGTGATTCATGTGAAAATTCCATAACAAAGCATTTGATTTTACATCAACATGATAGAGTTTGGATGTTACTTTCCATATAGTTATTTTTATATGATGTTTCCATGATTTAATAATTTTTTAATTTAGGTTTGTGAGTTTCCTTTGAGTCATGAAATTAATTTTCATTCTTATGATTTTTGTGTGACCTATATAACCAATGATTGGTTATGTTTTTCTAAGAGTGTGTTTGCATAACCTATTTTTTATTGTTAAAGATATGAATTTTTATTACTTTTATGATATGTTATGATTTTAGTGTTTTATATCCCATAAAAAATGTCTTCAGGTATTAGGACGAATATGAGACTCAACATTGGTTAGGTGGCCCCTTATATGGGAGTTTGATGTTGTTATAAACTCTGCATACCATGTTTTCATTGATGGTATGATTCAGATCACATGTTAGTTGATGGGGGAGTTGACCATGTAGTGGAGTTCATTATCCTTCATCTATTGGAAAATATGAGAGGTTTATATTCAGGGGAGAAGTATAAATCCCAATATGTCAAACATGTCTGGAAGGACGTAACATCATCTAAGGATTATAAAAATTATTAGGTTAGGTCATGAAGTGTTCATATTACTGACTACCATCATGGTGGGGATTTTAGAATTCATTAATGGTGTAACATAGAGATAGATATGATATGAGTAATGTTCCAAATAATTATTGATCAATTGGAACATCTTTTGATGTTCATTTATATAATTTCACAACCATACCAGCACTATTACATAGAATATGGGGGTGAGTGTCATTGAAGCTTACTTAGAAAAAGTTGACTCAACACATTCTTCCTTGTATATTTTAATGGTAATTTTCATTATGTCGTAACATAGATTTTTATATTTTTATAGGTCAATTGTTTTGGGTATGGATTCATTATATCCTACTGGTTTTATAGTCACACTTTCCATGGGATTCTTGATCTGCATTCAGACTTTATGATCTAGGATACATGAATGGGAAAGGCCCGAGAATTATGGAGTTATAGGATATATAATAGTGTTTATAGGTGGTACCAATTAATACTCTACATAGATTCCATAATGTTGTATTTACTTATCTATTTTGGTCATACTCTTGTGTGGCATGCTACATTGGGTGTACTTGGCCATTATTATGTATTTTCTGAGATACATTCCAAGATTCTTTTAAAAACATTGATTATTTATTATAATATATTGATATATATTATTATATTTAATTTTATTTATTTAAATAGATGGAATCTTATGCCTAATTTTTAAAATTCATACCCATGATTATAGTCAGTCACCTCTTGCATATGGGGTGTTGAAAATAAGTCAATGTGGAACTTGGTATCTAACATGATGATTCAGGTTGGTACATTCAAAAGTGTTTCATATATATTAATATATGATATTATATTTTATTATTTATACAATATTTTATTTATTCTGAGGTTATATTCTATCCATTGATGATATTCAAACCCTCACAGCTAGTCTAAAACATATTATGTAAGGGGATGAGAACATGAGTATATGTTGTACAATGTGTTAGCACTAATGATTCAAGTAGGGGAATTAAAATGTGGTATCAAAGAATTTTTTCCATATTCCATTCCTCTTGAATATATTTTGGTGAATGGTAGAAACAGATAAGTCAATTTGAGTCTCAAAAGGGAAAGATTCATGTCCTCCTCAACAACACATGTGTAATGAACCCCTAAGTTTCCATTATTGTAACAGCTGTTATTAATGTTGTGGTGTTATGATTTAATATTTACAAGAATTATATTGCGATGTTACTGTTTATGGGGTTATTTTTCATCCGTGAATAAATAAAATCCATATATGATAGCATGCCTTATATATACCCTTATTTTTTTTTGTATATTACTTATTTTATTAAATTCATTGATTTCTGATTTATTATAAGGATATATATACATTTTTTATTATGTAATATATAAATGTTCCATTCTACACTATTATATATATTTTGGAATTTATTAGTTGAAATTGAGTGTGTTATATATATATATATATGATTGTGACTAATGTCTCGATACAAAGAGACTTTAATTGAGGGTTGTTCCCTCTTATTGTGGGTAGCCTTGTAGGACAGGATTTGGTATAAATACCTTATCAATGATTGTGAACTTATTATGTTTATATCTACATATATTATTTTATGTTATTTAAATATAAATTAAAATTTACAACAATGATTTCTTGATGGTATTTTTAATTAATTCTTAGTGAATAATTCTAGAACGTATCATTAAGGGAGGAAATTCATGTTAGACCCCCATTTTTATAGGAGAACACATATGTGTAAAATCTAGTAGTCACTCCAGTGGTTTAGGTAGAGGTTTCACATCAATAATAACACTTCTTCATAGTGAATTTTTATTGTAGAGTACTTACATGAATATTTTCTAATATAATTTGGAAATTCAACTCCAACATCCTACATTACTCATGGGAACTAGAGTCCCTCTATATACTTGATATCAGATGAACATTATTGAGAGGATGTTTCATATTGTAGAGAATAGGGTTTAATTTTGTGTAAATATCTCTACCTTCATGATTCAGGGACCCTCAATAATGTTTTGGGGTTCCATTAAGTAGATATTAATATGTGAATATCTGATGATAATGATCTCAAGAGGTTATTTATTTGAGTATTTATTAATGAGGGTATTATGGTTGGATTATACATAGAATTTCATCATGATTTAAAATCACTTGATTATGATGTATGATTACCAGGAAGATTTCAAGATGATAAATTTATTTTTACCTCTCATTGAATGGAATGTGGAATAATAATTTGGCAAGCTCAAGATCATCCTTTAACTAGAGATGAGATGTTAGGTCAAGAACATCAACATGAATATATATATTAAGTTCCTTGATAAGGAACCAATGATTGAGGACATTCTGGAGGAGGATATAGAAATTGGTTTTATTTTAACCACCAATAAAAATAAAAAATGGCACATATATTATTAGGAAGATGAATATATAGTATTTTTTTCTAGATAATCAACTGAGTTGAAGGAACTCATGGTAAAACTAAATATTTTTGAGGTGAATATATTTATAAAATTGAAATCATCTTACAAGGCTATTGCAGCGTTTTTTTAAAATAAGGTAAAACATAGTGATTAGTAGTGTGTAGACTAAATGTTTATAAATATTATGTCCCTAAAGGATCAATACCCATTATCTAGTATTGTTTATTTGTTTGGATAGTTTTAGGGGGATTGTGGTTATCTAGGATTGACTTGTATTAAGGATTCCACAAGATTTAGGTAAGGGAGTAGAATATTCCTAACATAGTTTTTAGGAGTAAATAGAGACTATATGAGTTTCATTTAATTCCATTCTTGTTTTATATTACCCAATGATGTTCATGGATATCATGAACAATATTCTTAATCACTATCTTGAATCATTACTTGTGTTTTTTTGTTGATATCCTCATATATTGATGAACCATTTAAATGAATTCAAGGAACCATAATATTTTATAATGTACCCTTTAAGTACACCATATTTTTGAAAAACTATCTAAGTGACACTTTTTGGTTTAGGAGTTATGGTTATTTGGGAATGTGATATATTTGGTGATAATTTTAATAAAATTGGATAAGTTTATGATCATGTTTTCATATGAATGTCTTAAAATTTTGTTTGAGATATGGATATTCACATGGCGTGTAGAGTACTATAAGAATTTCACTACAAAGTTAAACATTTTTGTATCCTTGATGAAGGGAATATCCAATAATAAGAAAAAGTTTGAGTGGTTATATAATTATGAATATTCCTTCAATGAGTTTAATTGAAGATTGACGTTGACCATAGTTTCGATCTGTAAAGTGCGTATGATTTGATAAATAGTATACCGTGATTCCACTAGTATTGGGTATAGTGAATTGTAGATAAAGACAGATCATCCAGTTTCTTACAGGACATACCATCTATAGCCCATAAGTAGAAATACTTGATTTATGACCTGTATTTGGAATCTATTTTCAATTATATAAAGTATCAGATAAATTATATCTTTAGTGAGAGGTTTTTTTTACACATACCCCCAATGACCCTGATAAATCTTCTATCTATGGTACCTCAATTAAATGTATATTCTTTATGTGTCATATATATAGACATTCAACATTGATATGTCCTATTCTCCAGATAAAGATAATGTATTTGTAGATTCTCTTGTGATGGAAACTTTAGAGATGCAGGAGTTTGGAAAGTGGACTTAATTAGGGAATCTAGGAATGACTTATATATAAATCATTTGGCCATGATGTGATGAAATTTACACCATTATTGATAAAATATTCATTCGTGGAAAATTTTAATGAATGAAAATATGTGTACATTTTTTATGTGTTGATATAGGGACATATTTCATGAGACGATTCAATTCTGGGTTGGTCCATAGATAGAGAAGACATGATATATTCCCATGGGAGTGCATTTATTCCAGTCTCCGTGATAAAAGGGTATATGGGAGACTATTATTATTTTATTTTTACCATACATTCTGGGTCATTGAAGATGTACCATGACATCCAATGCCAGTTTTGGTGGTCATGTAAGAAGAGGGAAATCTTCAATTTTATCAGGTGTTACAGTAAATTTTTTGGATAAAAGGTTGATCAATAGTGTCCTTGGGGTTTTATTTACCCATACATAGTGTCTTTATATATGTGATATTTAGTGATGATAGAATACATTAATAGATTAACCATTCTCCTGATAATACTATAAGCAGTTTTTGTGGTAGTCTATCTGATGAGTAAAGTATCTCATTTTTTGACCATTCGAGAGATCCTATATATAGATGAGTTTGGAATGTAGTATGTGACTGAGATTATATGAACACCAGAATTTCCATATTTTATCATATCAAATGTGGATATAGGTTTTATTTCATGGTTTTGGGGAAAAACATTGAAGGAATTTGGGACACTATTGAAACTATATAAGTCAAACTATTTGCACACAGTTAATTGTTGGAGTAGATGATTATGTTCCTTGAAGATATAATTTGTGGATGCATCCAAGATATTAGTGGACCATGTTATTATCACCAATAATTGTTTAATATTTTTTACATTAATGACTTCAATCATTCTACTCATATGGAACATTTTTAGGCTCTGTATAGTCAAAAATTTCTCTCAATGTTGTGGTAAAATGAAGTCAAAAAGGAAGCTATTGTGGGATTGATCTCGATGCATGAGACATCAGATTAAGTTCAATTTATTAGGAAGTATATGATCAATGCATATATACTAAAATATCATATTATGACAACATAATATACAATTGGTGTTTGTTGTGGAATAGCGGGTTTTCTCTTAGGTGACTCCATGATTGAGACATAGGTTTCTTCATAATCAAGTAAAACTAAACATATAAATTCCAATAATTTTCAAGATTTTGAACCATGTTGTGATGTTACCTACCATTTGGATATTATTCCAAGATATTGAGTTATATATTATTTATTCCATGTCTCTCAACTTTGGAGATACATGCCTAATCCAACCCATATGATCGATTATGAAGAAACTAATATTGAGGCTAATGCATCATTTAGGGAATTCCTGGTGCAAATAATAGGCAATAACATCATGGTATTATGTGTAAAGATGATAACACTTGTTAGAATAGATTTTAAACATGTAAGGACTCATGAAGATACATTGTAATATGAATCTAACATTTCGACACAATGGACCATGATATTCATTAATATATCTAGATACACATGTCAGGTTTGATAAGTTATTTGAGGTGGTAAATTAAAATATTAAAAATTATAAAATTTTCTTTAAACTAACTATTTTTCATAACTTATGCATTTTTATGTGAAAATATATGTGTTTTAAATTTAATTTTTACCCTAAATCATATAATCTAGTAAACATAATGGTAAATTCCTTCTACCTACATGAATGATGGGTTTTATGAGCTTTGTAAGGGTAGATTTATGTTTTCAAGGGTCGGATATGGGTAAAACAGCTATTATGTAGGGTTGAATATGTCATTCCAAAGGATATGTAAGGGTATTTTACGCACAATGTAAAGATATGTTGAATTTATAACCATTTCATAAAGGAAACATTTAGATTTTGAATGATGTGTAAGGGTAAAATCCTAATACATAAGGGAAATATTGAGATATGTAAATGTGACATCCTAATTTCCAAAGGATGTCTAAGGGTAATCTGGTGATTTATAAGGTTAAAAACATGATACACTTGTGTAGTACCAATTTTGGCATAAAGTTGATTTTAACCACATATTTTTTTATTTTCATCTTACCTAATTGAATGTGTAATTATATTTTATGAGATTAATAGAATAATATCTTTCTATATCAATCCTACTATCTTAAATAGTATATTTAATGTTTTAAATTCTCCAATTTTAAGATTCATAATAATATTTAACTGAACAATGGCTTTAATTTTGGGTTTTCAATTATGCGATTTAGAACTTTTAAGAAAATAATGTCAATATTTTATGAAATATTTTATTTATATCCCATTTAGTATAAGAAGTCCATAACTCCTTATTAAATTAAAAGTGATGTCTTTTCTATCCAATTTTTGTTTTTATTCTAGTTTCCATGTGTGTTTAAACTCACTCATTCTCCTCTATTCCTGGGTGCATCATTTTTTATGGAATAAATTATGGGAAATAGAACATTTTTATTACATTCACAGTTTTTGAATTAAATGGTTAGATTCAATAATAAATGATAATATCTTATATTATATATGAAATTTAATTAATTAAAAAAATCTTATATAATATTATTTTAGTGATATATAATTTCATTTCATATTGGATTTATGGTTATTCCTTGAAAATTAAATTTTTATCTCTGAAATAAACATAATAATTTAAAAATAATATAGTAGAGGGATACTCTTACCACATGTGGGGATTTTATTAATTATATATTAGTTCTAAGATATTCTTATTCAGTAGTGTGAACAAAATATAATTTATCATGATTCTGGAGATAATTCTTTAGAATATCATTATTTTTTGCAAAGGCATGTTAAATGTAAGAAGATCTATACCGTATATGGAATTTTATATGATTTTTTCCTAATTTTATTGTATATTAGTGAATAACATGATTTATATATATTTCATTTGGGTGTGTGAGAGTCCTAGGAGACCCAACATTGATATGTGTTGATATGATGTGTGTATAGAATTTACAACCCATTCTTGGTTGTGATAGGATTAAATTATTGATGTGTATCCTACAGAGAAAGTTTTTTGACATTCTTAATATTCCTTTTTAAGATATATATTTCATAGGGTGTTTCATCGACATTGGAATCACTGTATAGGTATTAAGGCGAATAGGTGGCTTGGTTTTGGGTATATGACCCCATTTAGGGGAAAGTGATGATGTTACAAAGTCTGTAGACTATGTCTCAATTGTTGTAATGATTTAGATTATATACATGTAAACCAATATGGTACCATACGATTCAAAATTGTTGAGAATCCTTCGCTACTATTCATTTTTGAATATTAACTTATAGGGTGACGTACACATCAAAATACGTCAAACATGTGTGATGGGATTTAATATCATCTGATAAATACTACCAATATCATGGTCTGACATAAGGTGTTCCAGTTAATGACCACTATCAGGGTGGGTATTTAAGAATTTATTAAAAGAGGGTCTTGAGGATTGGAGTAATAGTCATAAGTTGTCATCTGATAATGGGACTTTTGTTACATTGTGTTACTTTTAGTCACAGAAATTTAAAACCTCACCATATTTGTGTCAAATTAGGTGAGCATGGTGTTTTTGGAATCCTTATTAGACCATTATTTCTCAAAAAAATATGATTTTATATGTTTAATTGGGGATTTACATGATGATATGACATAAAACATTATATATTTATTTTTCACTTGTGTTAAAGAGAATGTAGTGGGTTCCTTCTAATTTTATACATTTTCCTTTTACTGGAATCTAAATACAGGTAAAACTTTCATGATCATGGATATATGGAATTGAATGGACTCAACATCAATGATTCATAGGAAAGTGCATGGTGTTTGGAGGTGGTACTAGGATGTAATATTGGGGGATTCCATTATGTTTTAACAAAATATTGGTCTTAATCTTACTCTGGTTTGATCTATCACTTTTTGAATTCATGGTTATTAATATGTATGTCATGTGGTACATTCCATGTTATTTTTTATAACATTTATTATTTATTAGACTATGTTAATTTATGTCATTATTTATACTTTTATTAATTAATAGTTAGGGTATAGTCTCCCCACTAGTGAAATTTGGACCCTAATTGATATTTGAAAACATATTTCATTTGGGGAAGTGTATATGAGGCTATGTGGAACTCTGGATCAGGCCTGATGATTAGGGATGGAGCATTGTATACAAATCATTCTCTTCTCATATCACTCATTCCAATGTTTTTTATCTTCTATTATTTTTTCTATTTTTGTAAAATTCTAGTAAATTTTTTTGATAATTTATATTATTATTATATATGATTAAATGTGATGAAAATCCATTAAGGCTAGTTTATTCCATAATATATAGGTTCATCACATTTTCATGCAATTGCGGATGGTGTATCCGTTTTTTTACTTTTACTAGTAATAAATACCATGCTTGTAGTTTCTATGTATTTTCATATAAATATTATGTAATATATATATATAAGTGATTATACTCCTAGGATATTTTTTATTGTGTATGAACATAAAAATTGGGTTTTCTTCAATTACATTTGGTTTTTCAATGGGCAAATGTTTTTTTAATGGTAATTCTTTTTAAAAAATATATTGGTGTGTGTCTAGAATTGGTTTTATACTATTTATAGATATTTTTATTTATGATTATGTTTAAATTATTTTATGATATTTCACCATATTATTGTATAATTCTTCTATGTCATGGTGGTTCTAGTGAATGGTTTTCCCTTTATATTTTAATGATTTTTTAAATTTCATCAAATTTCAAATTGGGTTTTATTTATACATACATTTATATGAATATATGTACATATACACGCAAAAATATTTATTTATTTATTTATAAATATATATAAGTATAACTATTGGTTTGTAATCCATTGTCCTAATAAGAAAATTTAATAGTGATATTCAAATGAAAATGATTTAGAAATGTCTTTCCAAATGTGTTTAAAAGGATATGTCAAATTTTCAAATGAAAGGGTCATTTGTTACTTTTAGAATTTTTTCTTCATTGAGAGACACCCAAATATAATACCCCTCTGTATCTTTTTTATTATTATATATCTATTTTAAATATGGCTCACATTTGTTTTGTATAGAGGTGGTATGTGGTTTTTTTATTATGATGAATTGACTTTGGTTTACAATTTATTTCTTCTAACTCACCTCATTTCACTATTACATATGGGTATCCTTACATAATTTTTGTGGGATATATAGAAGATACTATTTAGTATTTATTTTTCATACTGAATCCTCAGGGAATCAGAGGATATAGGGGAGAGTTGCTAATGAGTTTTGGGTAGAGTATCTGGTTAAATGTAGGCAATGTAATAAGTCTATAGGATGATAGTTGGTTCAAACCAGAGTACGTCTAGGATCACCTCATGGTATATATCAAAATTTACCAGGATTACTCATCCATTACTATTTATGTTTTATTTCATATGCTATCATGAATATCCAATCATGATATAACCTCAAGTTTTCATAATTATAATGTGTTTTTTCTTCCGTTGTTTCAGTTAATTTATATTATATTTCATCCGTTTTGTCTCATTGTGATCTAATTTGGGGTGAGTTAGCTATTTATTTATAATAGGATTTAAAAAATCATGTTTGAAAAGAGTCTTATTATGAAATATTTCTGAATATTTAATAAAAAATTATTCTTAATTGATATTTTTCATATAATGTTCATGGTTGTTTTTATTTAAAGGATAAATATATTTTCCATACTTATATTTAAATATAATAGTTATTGTTTTTTATAATGAAAATGCATGGATTCTATGGTTTATACCCACTGGGTTATTTTCTTTCACCCAACATGTATCACTTGAAATTGCATAAGCCTTGTTATTTTTAATGTTCTTGTTCTATTTTGGGACCACTCGTAGGGAGAGTTTGTAACATACCACCACTCCCCATTAGCTTTAATGGAGAAGGAAATGCTACTTGGCCTTAAGAGACATCATCAATGCACCAAAAGCTAGAAATAAATATCAAGGGATTCATGATTTATTGAGTGAAATTTTTTCTTTTGAATTAAATTAACCAACCAAACATACCGTTACCAAATACCAAATACATAATCCATGTAACAATCAATAAAACTCAAAATAATACCAAAATTCCAAAATAATAAATCATACCAATACCAAAATTAGAGTATAAAGTGGAAGACTAAAATGAAAAAACTCTAAGACTCCAATATATAACTACACAACTCTATCATGATCTAAGATCTATCTCCACAAAAGAGACCGAGAATCATGATGCACCAATTAAGTAATGTGATGGTTTACCTTTACCTGTGTCTCAATATAAAACATCAGAAAAATCCTCAAAGTGACAAAGTAAGGGGTGAGTGATGAAACACAGTAGTATTTCACGAAATGAATTCCCAACTCACACCACTAGTATAGAACATGTAAGCATATTTATATGAAATATTTTATATAAAACCCATTAAAAATGTTCAATAGTTTATAAAAATACAAAAAAATCTCATTCCAAATAGTTTTACAATGAATAGTTTTTCAATTAGAAATAGTTTTCCATACAAGAAAACCAAACAATACTTTTTACCAATTCACAAATTTCAAGTACGCATAATCCATTCCATTTCACATAACCACACTCACATATCACTCACAAAAGCATGGTGTTACCATTGATGGTGGGACTATGTGACCATACTCTTTCCCTTTGATATTGGTCCTTTATTACCATACTCCATCCCCTATTTATGGTGGTACTTCAAGACGACTATCCATACCATTTTCACATTCTTAACCATTTTATCCAATCCATGACAACCATCATTTTTCAAAATCATGCCACCCAATATTTTCTAAAACCATTTCAACAAATCTTGCCAAAATCATTTGAACCAATCATGCCTGTAACAGCCCAAGATTTTATAAAAAATATTCTTTTTAATTTTATTAATGTCTTGTGTTGTACGCTACACCAAAAGGAGCTTGCACAACACGCATCCTTGACTTGCCTTGCATTACACGCAATCGCGACCTTCCTCGATAGCGTGTGTAATACCCAATACCGAGTTTCACTAAACAACGATATGCTATTAAAATATTATTAAAACTAGCCGGTATGAATAGTAATAACCACTTTTTAAAATTCTGTAAATCTTATTTTTCAAAATGAACTTCATTTTTGGATTCGGAGTATCGAATTTAGCCTAAGGTGAAATTTTGGTACATTTCGGATAACTTTCATATTCTGATGAATAGTGAAAATTACTAAATTATAATTAAAAAACAACTTTTTTAATCGAAATAATTAATAGTGATAAATTATTAATTGGAGTAGTTTTAAAGTATATTTAGAATATATTTTTAAAATTTAATACAATGTTGGTCATTGGATGTAATTGCACATTTAAACCAGACATAATCAAGTGTCAATCTTTTGATAGATATTGTTTCTTAAAAACACGCTATTTGTTTTAACAGCGGGATTTAATTATAAAATTAATTAATGCAAATTCTATGATATGAATTTGGTAAAATAGACTTCATTTTTGAATTCGGAATATGAAATATAGCTTAGGATGAAATTTTGGCATTGTTCTGAAAAACATCAATTTTTGATGAATAGTGAAACTACTAAGTGGTAGTTAAAAAAATTAATTTCTTCATAAATCTTAATTTTACCGCTTCTGTGAATGGAATTTCAAAAATACGAGAGACACGGTTGATGTCAGTAAGTAAAATGTGGTTCAATGAGATGAAAATAATTTTTGGTGAATAGTAACTTTTTACTTTTTTTTACCACGGTTAATAGTAAATAGGGTAACTAAGGGTAAATATGATATTACTATTACCCTAACACATGTCCTAATTCTATTGGATAAGTGTAATTCGACCAAAATCAACCTTATGAATATAATATAACCATTTAGGTCCACTTGGATTAGATTATGACATTTAATATTATATTATTTAATGAATAGTTAAAATAGATAAAATCAAAGTTTAATAACTAAAACATTTTTAATATGGGGTTATACGTAAGATAAATTCGACTATAAATATTCATTAGAAATCTAAAAAGATTTCCTACATAATGATATTTTATTTATAATTTTTAGACTTTAAATAAATTAATTTATTTATGACACAACGATGATGCAGTAATTACCCTTTTAAGGAAATATTAACATAATTGATGTTATAAATGCTCAAATGAATGTAATTTGAGACTTTCTATGACTTAAACTAATTTTCTAGGTTACTATGATATATTAGTGTTGATTTAATCAACTTGTTTCGAACATATAATTCTGTTATGACTTTCACAAAAATCATATATCAAATAGTGTCAAAATTGACACAAAATAGTTTTTAAACCAAATATTATATTATTAATTGTTATTTTATTCCTAAAAATCTATGGTTCGGCCAAATTACTTAGATAAGGATATATATATTAATAATAAACAATTTGGGGTTCTTTTGGCATGTTATAGTAAGTGTATTAACCATATAGTGAAAGAAAACAAAAAGACATGGTAAAAGTTAAATTATTTAACTTAGAGTTAAATCTAATTGATAAGGTTAAAATAATAACCTAAACTTGTCTAAATCCTATTGGTTGATAGTATTTCGACCCATCCCCACTTTATCTTCGAAATAAGACCCTTTGGAACCATTATAAACCGATTTTGACTTTAATATAAAATAATATTTTGAGATATTCCTAAGGTGCCCCTCTCCTCCCTTATAAAAGGACACCTCCTCCCCCTCCTCCTCACACCAATTTGAGCACTCAAGCTCGGCCAACCCCTGCCAAAATATCTTCTCCACTTCCCTAGAAATATCCTAGAGGTTCTGGTCTTCCTCAAAGACCAATTTTAGTTCCCTAAGAGGAGGTCTCTAAAAGGCGCTTCAAAGAAGAGGTAATTACCGTTACCAATTCTTTCATCTTTATTTCTTCTTCCACTTCTTCTTCTTAGGTTGTTTCATTATGAAGTAATAACATCAGTATCACTCATATACTGATATGTTATTATAAGTATGAAACAACCCTATTTCACCATCTATCCATCCTACGGAAAAAGAAATCACCGCGCATGCGTACGTACGGAATACCGTCTCCACGCCGTGGTGTAATCTATTTTCCACCACCACCTTACATGGATGGGTATAATGGTGTAAAGAATAACTATACATAGTTATTACAACATAATATTGATTCTGATATATTGTATAATCCAATCCAATTCAGTTCAATATTTATGGAAATGATATCATCGCTCGTGCGTACGTACGGAATACCGTCTCCACGACGCAATGAGATTCATTCTCCATGTTAACCATTTAAGAATGATTATAAAGTATATATAAGAAATAATAATGAAATATATGACATTATAAAGTTACTGGATTTATGTATATATATATATATATATGTATGTCATCTACTTACTTCCATTTCAAGACAATAAGGAAAGTAAAACAGCGTTCATGCGTACGTACGGACTACCGTCTCCATGAACGGTGTTTTTCATTTTATTTATCTATCTATTATATATATATATATACTGAATATATATGATATATAAATCATATTTTATATTCTGGAAGTAAGTAGATCATGATATAAGTAATAATGATGTCAAGAACAACAAGTCAAAACACCTACGATAAATGAAACGATTTTACCCAAAACGCTTCTTTAACATGGAATTTACAAAAGAACGGGTAATATAATGTCATAAGTGAACCATATATGATATCATAACAATGAATATGATTCTGGAATAAGTAAATAACATGATTTAAATCATTATACAGGAGGTTCGGACACTTACAAAGAAAGTCGGACATAAGGTAAGGGAAATATCACAATCTCATTTTTATCCGAGATTGTTTATTCGTAAGTATTCACTGGGGTGTATTTTATCATCCACATCCATGTTTCATCAATATGTAATATTATTTCCATCCACCTACAATTGTTTAAATCCATTTTTACCCTTCGGTGAGTTTTTAGTAATATGTATGAAAGGAATCTTTTGTCGTACGAGGTACTTTTTGACTTTTCCGACAAAAGTACGAAGAATGTTTTTTTAACTTATACGGCTTGAATGGATTTTTAAAACATTATTTCCAAGAAGATTCCTTTACAAGTTTTCAAGTTTATTTTTAATCAACTTATTTTATTTTAAAGTTTTATGACATGTTATGAAAGGAAAAATATTTTCCTCAAGAATGAAGTTCAAGTTTTTTATTAAAATTATTTTCCATCTAAGATAATAAAGGGTTCTGTTTTTATCCCTATTATTAAATTGATTTGTTCATGTTGTGATGGAATTATTTTTATGAATTCCTTTATCTTATATGAATTGATTTATGATGTCATGATGTTTCAAGAATCCCATTTTTGTTACATGTGTTATGCGATGATGTATGTTTTATGATTATGTGGCACACATAAGAAAGGATTCATTATAAGATGGGTGGGACCTATATCTCCCTCCAATGCATTGGGTAAAGATTTTATATCTCATGAGATAGACAGGGCTGTAACGGTAGGTTATACCGGTTCAGTGAAACAGGACTGAAACGAGGGTTACTCGATTCAGAAAGGGACTTTGTCCACTAAGATAGTCTTGGCAATGAGTCATGACTAACAAGAAATGATTTTCCATGATTATGTGTGCATGCCACAAAGTTTCAAGTTTCATGTTATGATTATGGTGATCTCATTTTCACTTCTATGATTTGTTCCATGTTAAGATATTATGATCTCTTTTGCAGGTTATGATTTTCAAAAAGATATGATATGATTTTTATTTCTTTTGTATACCCTTACTGAGCATTTGAGCTCACCCTTTTATGTTTTCTTTTCCCCAGGATATAAAGAAAGGTTTTAGGTAAAAAAAAGGAAGATCTTTATGGGAGATTTTGAAGATCTTTCACCACGATTAGAAGATTATATTCCAAGTTTCCAAAGACACTAAACTATTACGATCCTTGTGTGTGTGTTTTTGTTATGTACTAAGTATTCCGCAAAAGTAATGTAATGTCAATGTACGTTAAGATACGGTTCTCTACAGTTGGTATCAGAGGAAAGGTTTAGTCAACCTTTGGAAACTAGGATGCGAAAACGTTAGTGAGATCCCTAGAGATATTTCTAAGGTATGTCTAGGGATGTCTCTAAGGTTAAGTATACATATAGGTTATAGTCCTAGAATTGCTCTAACGATCTTAGAATTTAACCTAAGATGTTAGATATTGAGGGTACTACCCCTTTATTATGTTTTTTTCCCTAGCATGACTTTTGCCTCTCATACTATTCTTTTGGGGTTTTAGACGATGGCTGGAACCCGAAGGAACCGTGTTAATGCAGAATGTGATGGGCAATGCAATGATTGTCCCCCTGAGCAACCAAACGATATGGGAGCCGGAATGAAAAATCTTGTAGCCATGCTCACACAACTTTCTCAAGCTATGAATCATGCAGGACTTCCAAACGAGCAAAGGAAGGAGCAACATTCTGTTGAATCCTTCATGAGGCAGTGTCCAACTTCTTTCAGTGGGTCTACTGATCCATTAGTTGCTGAACAATGGATTAGTACTACTGAAAAGATATTTTCAGTTCTTCAATTTTCTGAACATGATAAATTCATCCTAGCAGTGTATCGTTTGGAAGGAGATGCTGATCAATGGTGGAATCTTATTAAGAATACGAGGCAAAGGGATGAAATTGAGTCTATGGAATGGGACGAGTTCAAGAACTTATTTTTCAATAAGTACTTCCCTCGTATTCTCTGAACAAATATGGAGAAAGAGTTTCTTGAACTGAAGCAAAGGGATGATGAATCTGTTGGTACCTATGAAGCGAATTTTACAAGACTTGCAAGGTACGCTTCTGGTATTATCATCCAACCTGAAAGTAAAGTTGATCGATTTTTCAGTGGCTTAAAACCAAGTCTTCGAAGGGCATTAGCTATAAGAGACTTCAGTAGCTATGAAGAAATTGTGCGTTGTGCTATCAAGGTATAAATGGAAGTTGGTGTTACATATCCATCTCATGGTTTTGACAAGAAACGAAAGATGGAGTTCAAGGAGAAATCTCAGAATAATGGTGAAAAGAAGATGACTGTTTCCTTATGCACAAAGTGTGGAAAGAAGCATGGTGGAGATTGTCTTAAAGGGACTAGAAAATGTTTTAAGTGTGGAAAAGAAGGTCATCGAGCAGCTGAGTGTCGAAGTAATGGAAAAAGGGATTCTAATGAAGTGAATAAAGCAAACACTGTAGAGAACGCACAACCAACACTTCAATGCTTCAAGTGCAAGGAGATGGGACATTATGCCAATAAATGCCCTAATCCAAGGGTTAGTGATGATCGACATGAGCAACCGCTTAAGGAAAAGGACAAAGGGAAGTCACATGCGATCACTATTGGCAATGTTGAATATGACAACGATGTGGTGGAATGATTAAGTGTTTATGTAATGGGATTCCAAAATAATGTTGTATCTTGGAATATTGGAATATTTATGTATTGGTCTAATGTGGTATTCAAAGTGATTGAGATATTATGCGCATAATGAAGGGAAAACGAGAAAATGAAATGTTTAACAGTATTCATGAGCTCATGATTGATATAAAGACTAAGTTTGAGTATATAGAATTTTGAGGATTTTGGTATGTGAAAAGTGTTAACTTTTAACTGCATTCATGTTTTCACTAAGGTATTCAAGAGAATACATGATTAAGGACTTTGAATGTTTGGAATGTGACCAACAAAACATATCTTATGATATATGGGGATCGATGATGGTGTTCAATCTCTGGTAATCATTTTCACTATATTATGAGAGTCGACTGCAGTATTATGGATAAGCCTAAAAGATTGGAATGGATTATGTTGGACATAAGTTTGTATTGTTTGTTTTTTTTATATTATTGATGGGATGTTATATAGTTTTGGAAAAAGGACAACCTGCAGGACGGGCAACAGCCCATCGCTTCGGACAAGGCTGTGGGAATCGAACCCACAACCGAAGTGCGACTGGCCTTTATCGCCTACCACTGGCCTACAGGAAGTCCCTGTTTAGTAGAAACTAGTTTTATTATATTAAGCAGTATGATATATGAAGTATAAGTCCATTTTAGGAACCATATATGATTAATCTCACTATAGATCGACTTATGTATATAATTTTTTCTAACCTTTTGTTTGAGACAGATGGAATGACCCGTCATTCTATCACATGATCTGCTAACACTTCACGAATAACAAATTCAACTTCATTTATTTAAGAGATGAAGTGGAAATTGTTCTAGGCACGAACAATAGTGAGATTGTACCAAAATAAAGAAAGTATTTATTCCAATTCAAATTTTCAACTTTAGGGAAATGATCTTGAAAACCAAAAATGTTGTCCTAGTGATCTTATACCTGATGAATCAGATGGTACCTTAGATCGTCACAAATTTATGGATTTGTGATTATTGGCTTTTCCATAGCCATGTTCTCTACCACTCTCCATTAGAACATGATGGTTAGATTTCTCTTCCATATCCATATTTTCACCTATGTGGAAACCCAATGATTAGTTTATTTGGGTAACCGTTACGTTTCATACTTGGTTTTGATATTC
Source organism: Viscum album (assembly GCA_963277665.1). Classification (NCBI taxonomy): domain Eukaryota; kingdom Viridiplantae; phylum Streptophyta; class Magnoliopsida; order Santalales; family Viscaceae; genus Viscum; species Viscum album. The sequence goes on from OY728134.1 coordinate 429,139,819, forward strand.
CTTTTTACGATGTGGGTTTCTATTAAAGAAACTTTCAAATAGTAAACCATTTATAACCCCGACGAATTTCGAGGGCGAAATTCATTTTAAGGGGGGTAGAATGTAACAGCCCAAGATTTTATAAAAAATATTCTTTTTAATTTTATTAATGTCTTGTGTTGTACGCTACACCAAAAGGATCTTGCACAACACGCATCCTTGACTTGCCTTGCATTACACGCAATCGCGACCTTCCTCGATAGCGTGTGTAATACGCAATACCGAGTTTCACTAAACAACGATATGCTATTAAAATATTATTAAAACTAGCCGGTATGAATAGTAATAACCACTTTTTAAAATTCTGTAAATCTTATTTTTCAAAATGAACTTCATTTTTGGATTCGGAGTATCGAATTTAGCCTAAGGTGAAATTTTGGTACATTTCGGATAACTTTCATATTCTGATGAATAGTGAAAATTACTAAATTATAATTACAAAACAACTTTTTTAATCGAAATAATTAATAGTGATAAATTATTAATTGGAGTAGTTTAAAAGTATATTTAGAATATATTTTTACAATTTAATAAAATTTTGGTCATTGGATTTAATTGCACATTTAAACCAGACATAATCAAGTGTCAATCTTTTGATAGATATTGTTTCTTAAAAACACGCTATTTGTTTTAACAGCGGGATTTAATTATAAAATTAATTAATGAAAATTCTATGATATGAATTTGGTAAAATAGACTTCATTTTTGAATTCGGAATATGAAATATAGCTTAGGATGAAATTTTGGCATTGTTCTGAAAAACATCAATTTTTGATGAATAGTGAAACTACTAAGTGGTAGTTAAAAAAATTAATTTCTTCATAAATCTTAATTTTACCGCTTCTGTGAATGGAATTTCAAAAATCCGAGAGACACGGTTGATGTCAGTAAGTAAAATGTTGTTCAATGAGATGAAAATAATTTTTGGTGAATAGTAACTTTTTACTTTTTTTTACCACGGTTAATAGTAAATAGGGTAACTAAGGGTAAATATGATATTACTATTACCCTAACACATGTCCTAATTCTATAGGATAAGTTTAATTCGACCAAAATCAACCTTATGAATATAATATGACCATTTAGGTCCACTTGGATTAGATTATGACATTTAATATTATATTATTTAATGAATAGTTAAAATAGTTAAAATCAAAGTTTAATAACTAAAACATTTTTAATATGGGGTTATACATAAGATAAATTCGACTATAAATATTCATTAGAAATCTAAAAAGATTTCCTACATAATGATATTTTATTTATAATTTTTAGACATTAAATAAATTAATTTATTTATGACACAACGATGATGCAGTAATTACCCTTTTAAGGAAATATTAACATAATTGATTTTATAAATGCTCAAATGAATGTAATTTGAGACTTTTTATTACTTAAACTAATTTTATAGGTTACTATGATATATTAGTGTTGATTTAATCAACTTGTTTTGAACATATAATTCTGTTATGACTTTCACAAAAATCATATATCAAATAGTGTCAAAATTGACACAAAATAGTTTTTAAATCAAATATTATATTATTAATTGTTATTTTATTCCTAAAAATCTAAGGTTCGGCCAAATGACTTAGATAAGGATATATATATTAATAATAAAAAATTTGGGGTTCGTTTGGCATGTTATAGTAAGTGTATTAACCATATAGTGAAAGAAAACAAAAAGACATGGTAAAAGTTAAATTATTTAACTTAGAGTAAAATCTAATTGATAAGGTTACAATAATAACCTAAACTTGTCTAAATCCTATTGGTTGATAGGATTTCGACCCATCCCCACTTTATCTTCGAAATAAGACCCTTTGGAACCATTATAAACCGATTTTGACTTTAATATAAAATAATATTTTGAGATATTCCTAAGGTGCCCCTCTCCTCCCTTATAAAAGGACACCTCCTCCCCCTCCTCCTCACACCAATTTGAGCACTCAAGCTCGGCCAACCCCTGCCAAAATCTCTTCTCCACTTCCCTAGCAATATCCTAGAGGTTCTGGTCTTCCTCAAAGTCCAATTTTAGTTCCCTAAGAGGAGGTCTCCAAAAGGCGCTTCAAAGAAGAGGTAATTACCGTTACCAATTCTTTCATCTTTATTTCTTCTTCCACTTCTTCTTCTTAGGTTGTTTCATTATGAAGTAATAACATCAGTATCACTCATATACTGATATGTTATTATAATTATGAAACAACCCTATTTCACCATCTATCCATCCTACGGAAAAAGAAATCACCGCGCGTGCGTACGTACGGAATACCGTCTCCACGCCGTGGTGTAATCTATTTTCCACCACCACCTTACATGGATGGGTATAATGGTGTAAAAAATAACTATACATAGTTATTACAACATAATATTGATTCTGATATATTGTATAATCCAATCCAATTCAGTTCAATATTTATGGAAATGATATCATCGCTCGTGCGTACGTACGGAATACCGCCTCCACGACGCGATGAGATTCATTCTCCATGTTAACCATTTAAGAATGATTATAAAGTATATATAAGAAATAATAATGAAATATATGACATTATAAAGTTACTGGATTTATGTATATATATATATATATGTATGTCATCTACTCACTTCCATTTCAAGACAATAAGGAAAGTAAAACAGCGTTCATGCGTACGTACGGACTACCGTCTCCATGAACGGTGTTTTTCATTTTATTTATCTATCTATTATATATATATATACTGAATATATATGATATATAAATCATATTTTATATTCTGGAAGTAAGTAGATCATGATATAAGTAATAATGATGTCAAGAACAACAAGTCAAAACACCTACGATAAATGAAACGATTTTACCCAAAACGCTTCTTTAACATAGAATTTACAAAAGAACGGGTAATATAATGTCATAAGTGAACCATATATGATATCATAACAATGAATATGATTCTGGAATAAGTCAATAACATGATTTAAATCATTATACAGGAGGTTCAGACACTTACAAAGCAAGTCGGACATAAGGTAAGGGAAATATCACAATCTCATTTTTATCCGAGATTGTTTATTCGTAAGTATTCACTGGGGTGTATTTTATCATCCACATCCATGTTTCATCAATATGTAATATTATTTCCATCCACCTACAATTGTTTAAATCCATTTTTACCCTTCGGTGAGTTTTTAGTAATATGTATGAAAGGAATCTTTTGTCGTACGAGGTACTTTTTGACTTTTCCGACAAAAGTACGAAGAATGTTTTTTTTAACTTATACGGCTTGAATGGATTTTTAAAACATTATTTCCAAGAAGCTTCTTTTACAAGTTTTCAAGTTTATTTTTAATCAACTTCTTTTATTTTAAAGTTGTATGACATGTTATGAAAGGAAAAATATTTTCCTCAAGAATGAAGTTCAAGTGTTTTATTAAAATTATTTTCCATCTAAGATAATAAAGGGTTCTGTTTTTATCCCTATTATTAAATTGATTTGTTCATGTTGTGATGGAATTATTTTTATGAATTCCTTTATCTTATATGAATTGATTTATGATGTCATGATGTTTCAAGAATCCCATTTTTGTTACATGTGTTATGCGATGATGTATGTTTTATGATTATGTGGCACACATAAGAAAGGATTAATTATAAGATGGGTGGGACCTATATCTCCCTCCAATGCATTGGGTAAAGATTTTATATCTCATGAGATAGACAGGGCTGGAACGGTAGGTTATACCGGTTCATTGAAACAGGACTGAAACGAGGGTTACTCGATTCAGAAAGGGACTTTGTCCACTAAGATAGTCTTGGCAATGAGTCATGACTAACAAGAAATGATTTTCCATGATTATGTGTGCATGCCACAAAGTTTCAAGTTTCATGTTATGATTATGGTGATCTCATTTTCACTTCTATGATTTGTTCCATGTTAAGATATTATTATCTCTTTTGCAGGTTATGATTTTCAAAAAGATATGATATGATTTTTATTTCTTTTGTATACCCTTACTGAGCATTTGAGCTCACCCTTTTATGTTTTCTTTTCCCCAGGATATAAAGAAAGGTTTTAGGTAAAAAAAAGGAAGATCTTTATGGGAGATTTTGAAGATCTTTCACCACGATTAGAAGATTATATTCCAAGTTTCCAAAGACACTAAACTATTACGATCCTTGTGTGTGTGTTTTTGTTAAGTACTAAGTATTCCGCAAAAGTAATGTAATGTCAATGTACGTTAAGATACGGGTCTCTACAATGCCAAACCCATTTTAATAAAAAAAAATATTTTTATTGAAATCCATTCTAAGAACCATTTCCATGAATGAAACCAAGAAAACGATTCAAAATCCAACAATAAATAATATTTCATGACAATATCGAATTTTCACCAAAATATTGAAATCCTCCCAAAATAGATTTAAACCAAGATTCACACATCAATTTCACAATCAATTTCAAACAAAATAATTAATTTGAAATCAATATATCAAGTTCTAGAATGAGGTGTTGAGAGTGAATCCACCCACCTCTAGGGTTTTAGCGAAAATGAAGAACAACACAAAATCTCACCAAACTGAGTTTAATATCTAAATCCACCTTAGATATCTTTCCCTAACATCAAAAAAGAAAAATATAAACATTATTGGAATCAACAACAATAGATCTATCTACAATGGTACTCTATCTAAAAAACATAGAGAGAAAGAGAGGTAGATCTAAGAAAAATCATGAAAACTTCCACAAAGAAGACTTACCAAGGAATATTCTCCTTCAAAACACCAAGACAACCCATTGAATTACTTCAAGAATGAGGGGGAGAGGTTCAATAAAAAAGTGATGCATGAAACACATGTGCATGCTACTACCTTGAAGGGTACCTTGCACAGTTGGCCCACACAGTTAGAAAAATTGTGCACCAAACATGAAAAATCATGCTTATGTGTGTTTCATGGTTGGCCTAGGTATGCCTAATGTTTTGAAAAAACACTCTCTTTACCCATGCACCTACCTAGATCCCTCTTCCACAACTTTCATGGTTTCTTGTAGGAGTTTCCCAGTTTTCACTGACATTTCTCAAACCGTGAGCCCTTAGAAAAGACCCAAAACATTCCCAAAATCCATCAAAACACTCCCAAACTATACATAAAATTGTGTGATAGACATGTGCATGCTACTACCTTGAAGGGTACCTTGCACAGTTGGCCCACACAGTTAGAAAAATTGTGCACCAAACATGAAAAATCATGCTTATGTGTGTTTCATGGTTGGCCTAGGTATGCCTAATGTTTTGAAAAAACACTCTCTTTACCCATGCACCTACCTAGATCCCTCTTCCACAACTTTCATGGTTTCTTGTAGGAGTTTCCCAGTTTTCACTGACATTTCTCAAACCGTGATCCCTTAGAAAAGACCCAATACATTCCCAAAATACATCAAAACACTCCCAAACTATACCCAACCACTATACATACATAATTATAATAAATAAAGTCTTACATACCAAAAAACATGGGTGCTAAATTATCTCCACCATTAGCCTTTTCATCCTTAGAAATTAAAAATCCATCACTTTCCTGAAATATTTCAGGTCATTTCTCAATCATTTCTTTCTCCCGCTATCAGATATCCTCCTAAATCAAACCACGTTTCCACAAAACCTGCACTAGAAAAACTCTATTCCCATGAAATACATTCTATTATATATCCAAAATCTTCACTGGCATATGAACCAATGAGGAATTCGGATCTAGGTCAATGTGGTCCCATTGAATTTCATGGTCAGTATTAAGCTAATAATTCTTCAAAAGTGATGCATGAAACACATTATGAACCTCACTGAACCATGGTTTCACATCCAACCAATATTCCATCTCACTAACCCGTTGAATTATCTCAAAAGATCATATGTATAAAGAAGAAAGAATTCCCTTTTCATAAAACGATGATGACCAAGCCTTGGAGAGATTCTCTAGAACACGTGATCACTCAACCCGAATGATAATAACCATTGAGGATGATATTAGTATGATTTAGGATGATTATATGTTTTTTCTATTCTCTTATTGATCAACTTAATCTTCTCTATTGTCTCTTGGATGAGGATCAGCCCAACCATTGAAGTCTCACTTCTTTCCACCCAACAAAGTTGATAAAGACAAGGATGTCGATACAAGGCCTCAAAAGGATCCTTATGTGTCAAGGAATAATAAATATTGTTATATGAGAATTCTACCGATGGTAATTTCTCCTCCCATGAACCACCAAAATCCATGAAACAAGCTCAGAACATGTCTTCCAATGTTTGTATAATCTTTTCAGATCGTCCATCCATTTAAGGATGATATGTAGTACTCATAGTTAATTATCTTCCAAGGAATTTCTGTAAGGATTTCTAGATATGATATGTGAACCTATGATATCTATCTGAAACAATCGATACTTATACACCATTCATCCTTACCATCTCATATATATATATATATTTGATATGTCCTCTACCATATGGGATTCATGAGTAGGGGTGAAATTGGTCGACTTTGTGAGATGATCCACTATCAACCAAATGGAATCATGTTTCCTAACCATTCATGGGAGACCCTTAACAATAATATATATCTATCTACTTTCATTTCCACATAAGGATAGGTAAATACTGCAATATGCATGTTGGTTGTTGATTCTCTTCCTTAACTTTATAAAAATTTATGCATCTAGAAATGAACTCAACCACCTTCCTTTTCACACTGGCCCACAAAAAATATAATTTAAATAACTTATACATTTTATGAATTCTACTATGAAACTCCCATCTTGAATGATGGTATGCACTAAGAAGGTGTTCCTGACAGGACACCAGTAAAACAATTTGTTTTTGAAACCACAAAACTAAAATCCCATCTAATTTCTACCCCACAATGGTATCCTTAAAATTGAGTATTGACATTATATCAACACATTATGAATCAGATGTGTATACCTCTTTAACTACAGAAACCAAATCAAGAACCAACAAGACTAGAAATAAAGAAACAACATCACCTCTGTCTTCACATTCTCAATGCATGTCGGCTATGAACAACATAAACTACCTCTGATCTAAAGCTTATGTTTCCATGTGATCATATGACTTCTTTCTTAATAAGTTCTCCACAAAATTTTCTTTACTCGGTGTATATATTAAGTCAAATTTAAACTATTGTAGATACTATATCCATATTATATATTTCATATTCAAATACCTTTATGAGAAAATTATTTTAAAGCTCTTTTGATTTGTAAACACTGTGAATTTATCAGAAAATAGATAATGTTTCCAAGTCTTTAGAACATGGACTATAGAAACTAACTCCAAATAATGCATTGATTGTTATTCTCATGAAACCTCAATTTTCATGGGTCATATAAAACCACATAGTCCCCAAAAATGAGAAAACATCCCAACCCCAATTTTGAAGCATAAAAATACACCAAGTAACATTTTCCTAGATCTGGAAAAACCAATATTGGTCTTAATGTAAGGGAATATTTAATCTCTTGAAAAGATTTTTGTAATTTTTGATTCTTTTGGAATGGAAAATTCTTCTTTAACAATGTTTTCAAAGGTAAAGATAGTCACAAAAAGTCATGAACAAAGAATCAATAATAACTAGATATACCAAGGAAATGAGTTATCTCAAAGATATTATTAGGATGTTGTAAGGATATAATAGCCTATATCATTTTTAGATCCACAAAAACACCCCTTATATAAATTACATGGCCAAGAGAAAAAACCGTTGTATCCAAAATTCACACATTTAAAATTTGGCATCAAACTGATCATTTCTCAGGATTCCACACATTGTTTCCAAGTGTTTCTCATGATCAGTCATTGTCCCTCAATACACCAATATATTATCCACAAAGTACACCAAAAAATAATCAAGATATCTTTGAAATATGTGGTTTATCAATTCTATGAAGACCATAGGTGCATTCATAAGACCAAAAGTCATAACCACATACTCGTAATGTAAATATCTAATTCTGAAAGTTGTTTTTAGAATATCCTAATTCCAAACCAGCTGCTGGTGATATCCTAATCGAAAGTCAATTTTGGATAACAACTTATCTCCCCTAAATTTATCAAACATATCATTAGTGTGTGGAAGTGGATATCGATTATTTATTGTAACATGGTTAACCTTACGATAATCCACACATAATAGAAGAGTTCCATCATCCTTTTTGAAAAACAAGAACAGTGTTTCCAATAGAGATGTGCTATGATAAATGAACCCCTTGTTTTCCAGCTCTTCCAACTACACTTTCAATTCCCTCAATTTTTTTGGTTTCAACTGGTAAGAAGGGATTGATATAGTACTGGTCCCCATGAAGAGATCAATAATAAACTCCACTTCATTATGGGTGGTGACCCTTAGAAAAATTCAAGAAATACATCCAGAAACTGATCAAAAACCTCTATAAAACCACTCTTATCAAAAATATTCCAGTGATTCCAAAGAAAAATCCATTGTTTGATAGAATATCATTCCAAATTCTGGTGCCAACAAGCTCATTGAACCCACCTTTAAATTCCTCTCTCCTCTAAAGAGATACCCAACACCATTATCAGTCAGGAAACTAATTGTTCATATATAACAGTCAATGTGAGACTTGGACATTGTCAACAAGTCTAAAAACATGATTACATCGTAAACATATATCTAAATCTTTAATAATTCCCATACTAACTCGAAACCATCGATGATTATACTACATGCTCTACACATAAACGATCAACATTCTATTTGACCAAGAGGAGTTTGATGATTCAAATAGAAGGAATCATTTCCATATTTAAACCAAACAAATGAACATTATGGGAAGAAACAAAATAATAAAATTCACCCATGTTAAAAAACTATTTCATAAAGGTATAATTCAGAATAATCATACATCTCTCCATGGATGGTCCAGACTAGTCATCAACCACAACATTCTCATCTCCATACAACTACTGTATTTCTACACATTGTTCCTTATTTTCATTTTGATATTTCTCAGTATTAGGAGTCATGATATTCCTAGATTCAATATAGTTAACATTTTTCTTCTGATTAGGGGAATTCTACTACATTCGTCGTGTCGAGGCATAATATGTATGTGACCCTTGAGTAGTATCCCAAACACCCAACCTTCGATTACTACAACAATAGTGTTGAATATGACCCATATTATTGAAATTTTGGCATTCCATAGGTGGTGTCATAAAATCTCACTTAATGTGTCTTAAAGGGCCATATTGGATACATATTTTCTTGCACTTGGGTTGCAAATGGAGATTCACTAATCTAACTATTTAATTCTTTTCCATACTTTCATCTTGAAAATAGGTTTCCCTTATCACTACTAGAATTTGGTCTTTTCCCAACGGTAGTATACCAACGGTTTACTTAAACTATTTGTATAGTGAGCCTTTCCCAATGGTTTTGTTAAACTGTTGGTAAAGGGAATTTCGGTGGACCCTTTCCCAACGGTTCACTGGAACTGTTGGGAAAGGGGTGCTAAACTCAGACATTTCCCAATGGTTCACTGGAACCATTGGGAAATGTGGACCCTTTCCCAACGGTTCACTGGAACCGTTGGGAACAGTTCACTAAAACCGTTGGGAAATGTGTGGATTTGCCAACGGTTTTTATAAACTGTTGGCAAAGGTTTCCCCCAAATTCCAGATCGCGATCTCCTCTCCCCATTCGGACAGAGCCCTAATCTATTCGCTCCACTGCTCTAGCGAACCCCATCCGACTCCACTGCTCTCGCGAATCCGAACACCAGCACCCCCCATCCCAATAGGTACACCCCCATACGAATAGGTAAAATTTGATCTCAACCATATTGTTGTAGTTGTTTTAATGAATAGATTTTTTCCAGGTGTTGGTGGTTTAATTGATTATTGAAATTAATATCTAAATAGGATATTGTTTGTGTTTGTGAAGACTTCTTTAATGTTTTTGTATTCTATGTTTGGAAGGAGAGTGTTAAAAACATGTAAATCAGAGTTGGGGGAGGCTATCGTGAACGTTTACATGTTTTGGATAATGGATTGTGGGAATTATGGATTATGTTCAAACCAATTTGATATGTTTTGGATAATGGATTGTGGGGGTAGGGGGTGTCCACGGGGGTGGGTGGGTTGTCCACGGGGGTGGGCGGGGGTGTCCACGGGGGTGGGCGGGGGTGTCCACAGGGGTGGGAAAGGCTGTCCACGGGGGTGGGCGGGGCTGTCTAGGGGGTGTGGGCTATCCTAGGGGTCTGGGTGGGGTTTCCTGGTGGGGGAGGGGTGTGTGGGGTGTCTAGGGGGGTGGTATGTCTAGGTGGTGGTGGTGGGGTTGCAGGGGAGGGGGTGTGGGCTGTTTGGGAGGGTGGGCGGGGCTATCCAGGGGGTACGGGGTGTCCAGGGGGGTACGGGGGTGGGCGGGTTGTCCACAAGGGTGGACGGGCTGTCCACGGGGGTGGTCGGGCTGTCAAGGAGTGGTGGGCGGGCTGTCCAGGGGGGGTGGGTGGGATGGCCACGGGGGGTAGGGGTGTCCAGGGGGGTGGGCGGGCTATCCAAGGGGGTGGGGGCCTGTCCATAGGGAGAAGGAGTGTCGAGGGGGGTGGGTGGGCTGTCCACGGGGGTGGTTGGGCTGTCTAGGGGGTAGGGGGTGTCCACGGGGGTGGGTGGGGCTGTCCAGGGGGTGTGGGCTGTCCTGGGGGGTCTGGGTGGGGTGTCCTGGTGGGGGAGGGGTGTGTGGGGTGTCCAGGTGGGGTGGTATGTCTAGGTGGTGGTGGTGGGGTTGCAGGGAAGAGGGGTGTGGGCTGTTTGGGAGGGTGGGCGGGGCTATCCAGGGGGTTACGGGGTGTCCGGGGGGGGTACGGGGGTGGGCGGGCTGTCCACAAGGGTGGACGGGCTGTCCACAGGGGTGGTCGGGCTGTCAAGGAGGGGTGGGAGGGCTGTCCAGGGGGGTGGGATGGCCACAGGGGGTAGGGGTGTCCAGGGGGGTGGGCAGGTTATCCAAGGGGGTGGGGGGCTGTCCATAGGGAGAAGGGGTGTCGAGGGGGGTGGGTGGGCTGTCCACGGGGGTGGTTGGGCTGTCTAGGGGGTATGGGGCGTCCACGAGGGTGGGTGGGTTGTCCACGGTGGTGGGCGGGGCTGTCCATGGGGGTGGGAAAGGCTGTCCACGGGGGTGGGCGGGGGCTGTCCAGGGGGTGTGGGTTGTCCTGGGGGTCTGGGTGGGGTGTCCTTGTGGGGGAGGGGTGTGTGGGGTGTCCAGGGGGGTTGGTATGTCTAGGTGGTGGTGGTGGGGTTGCAGGGGAGGGGGTGTGGGCTATTTGGGAGGGTGGGCGGGGCTATCCCGGGGGGGTACGGGGTGTCCAGGGGGGTACGGGGGTGGGCGGGCTGTCCACAAGGGTGGACGGGCTGTCCATGGGGGTGGCCGGGCTATCAAGGAGGGGTGGGCGGGCTGTCTAGGGGGGGTGGGTGGGCTGGCCACAGGAGGTAGGGGTGTCCAAGGGGGGTGGGCGGGCTATCCAAGGGGGTGGGGGCTGTCCATAGGGAGAAGGGGTGTCGAGGGGGGTGGGTGGGCTATCCACGGGGGTGGTTGGGCTGTCTAGGGGGTAGGGGGTGTCCACGGGGGTGGGTGGGTTGTCCACAGGGGTGGGCGGGGCTATCCACAAGGGTACCCTACTAATATTGTTATGGGATGAGGCATGCTCTGATGTGATAACACATTAAGTTCTTGTTGGTTTTACATTTTTTCAATAACACATTAGTATGTTTTTTTCACATGTGTAGTTGATACCATGATTATTTTCTTCCTTTATCGTTTACTTAAATGTATTTTCTATTAAAGTTCAATCCTATTGAATTGTTTATGACAAAATGACTTATATGAATTCTTTTTACAGAATGGACAGAAGTTGGATGTATGAAACCGATCGTATCTCAAGCGATTTTCAAAACAATTTGGAGATATTTATAGATTTTGAATTTCACAATGCTTCAGATAGTGGTCGCATACACTGCCCATGTTCCAATTGTGTTGGTAGACCTTGGTTGAGTCATGAAGAAGTCAGCTACCACATAACCAAAAATGGTTTTCAAGCAAACTACTTTGTGTGGTATCACAATGGGGAGAAAATGAAATCTCAAATTGGTGAAGATCGAAATGAAAGGACTGGAATGGAGAATTTGTTAGATGATCGGTTTCCATTTATTCGTCATCATGAAAAAGAAAGTATTTCGACTCAAGAAGACGTCGATATGAGGACAACTGATGCATCTAGTGAAAATGATGATATTGATAGGGTGAAAAAATTGAATGATGCTGCCACGACTCCAGTATATCGACAATGCGATAAAATGAAAAAGCTAGAATTTTTAATCTGATTGTTTCATGGAAAAACTATGTATGGGATTTCTAATACAGAAATCGATTACATTCTTACCCTCTTGAAGGATTTACTTCCAGATGATGCAGATATTCCCTCAAACCACTATATGGCATGGAAGTTAGTTGAAGAACTTGGATTTTCCAGAAACAAAATTCATGCTTTCCCGAAAGATTGCAGTTTATTCTGGGAAGAAACCGTTGAACGAAATGAATGTATAAAATGTGGCACATCCCACTGGAAGGAAAAATCGGATGGAACCCCATCCTGCGTTCCACAGAAAGTAATGTGGAACTTTCCATTGATCCCCAGACTCCAGAATCTTTTTATGTCTGATGACATATCAATAAAAATGATATGGCATGATACCGAGAGAAAGAAGACTAATGATGAGTTGGTTCATCCTGTAGATGGATTTTCATGGCAGAGATTTGATGCTCGAAATCCTGATTTTGCAGCTGACGTTCGTAATGTGAGGCTGGATCTTTCATGCGACGGTTTTAATCCGTTTGGGAAGATGCTTACTTTGCACAGCACATGGCCAGTTTTTATACACATTTATAATCTTCCCCCATGGTTTTTTATGAAAAAATCTTTCACTTTCATGAGTATACTCATATCTGGTCCTTCTGATCCTGGCATTGATATTGATGTATACATGCAACCTTTAATAAAAGTGTTGAAACTTGTTTGGGATGTGGGTGTGTGCACATATGATGCATGTTCGAAAGACATATTTCAGATGCGTGCTACGCTTATGTGGATGATCAATGATTTTCCGGCTTATGCAATGATGTCTGGATGGAGCACGAAGGGAAAACTGTCATGTCCAGTTTGTATGAAGAATACACGATCCAGAAGACTGAAACATCGTTGTAGTTTCAGTTTTATGGGACATCGACGATTTTTGCCAAAGGATCATCCATATAGAATGAATCGTTGAAGATTTGATAATACTATAGAGACCGATGATCCACCTCAGCGTATGTCTGGAACTGATGTGCTTAATTAATTGAAAGATTTCAGTTTTTCGTTCGGGAAGGGTCGAATGAAATCTAGAATGAGAAAGAATGTTTCCCCAGAAACCTGTTACAATTGGAGTAAGAGGAGTATCTTTTTTCATTTGCCTTATTGGTCAACCAATTTGCTATGTCATTGGTTAGATGTAATGCATATTGAAAATAATATATGTGAAATGTTGCTTTCAGTTCTTCTAAATGTCAAGGGGAAGACAAAAGATGATTTACGATCTCGACGTGACTTGGTGGATTGGGGCATCAGACAAGAATTGCATCCTGTGCGTATCAGTGAAAATAAATGGCAACTTCCATGTGCTTCTTATGTGATGACACCTACTGAAAAAAAACAATTTTTGGAAGTATTAGAGACTATTAAAGTTCCTGATGGCTATTCAAGCAACATATCTAAACGGGTCAACAGAAGAGAGTTGAAGTTAAAATATTTGAAGACTCATGATTATCACGTTCTACTGCATGAGTTGCTTCCAATAGCAATCCGTCATCTTTTGTCCAATAATGTAAGGGTGGGTGTTATTCGGTTGTGCCATTTGTTTAGAGATCTTTGTGCTAAGAAGTTGTCCAAGTATTTCTTGCAAAAAATGTTGACAGATGCCCCCATTAATTTTGTGTTAGTTCGAGAAAATATTTCCCCCATAATTTTCACATGCATGCTGCATCTGACTGTCCATATTCCAACTGAAATACTTCTCGGAGGACCTGTTTCTTTTCGTTGGATTTATCCAACTGAAAGAAATATGTTCACATTAAAGTCTTATGTTCGAAACAAGAATCATCTCGAAGGTTCTATTGTGAACGGTTACTTAGCTCAAGAATGTATGGATTTCTGTTCGATGTATTTGTCTGATCTTACTACAAGAATGAACAGACCAATGAGAAATGAAGAAGAACAATATGAGCAAATTGAACCCAGTTTTCCATCACTTCCTCAAATAGAAGGAATTCCTGGATCATATACATTGAAGACATTAAGCCATGAAGAGCGAGAGATGGCACATCACACAGTTTTGTTCAAATGTGATTTGTTCGATGACTATATCAGGTAACAAAATGGAATATGTATATCTTACATATATATCTGTTAAACTATTCATATTTTTTTATCTATAGGGAACATAAAACAATGATAAATAGGAAGCATCGTTCTTTATCTTTGAGAAGGAGAGAGACTTTTCATAGCAAAGAGTTTTCTGCTTGGTTAAAATTGAAGGTGAAAATATTACTGTTTAAATTAATTATTTCAATATTTACTTAAGTTTAACTGTCATTTATATTGCAGGTATTGAGTTTGGCTGCTGACTCTGTCTCTGAGGAAATAAGAGCTTTGGCTTTTGGTCCTAATACCGTGGTTCGTGACTGTAAATCAATTGTTATCAATGGGTACAGATTTATTGTCACTGAACGAGCCAAAAACATGAGAACACAACATGATGGTATTATGGTTACTGCCACAACAGATTGTTATGCCAGTGCATCAGATAGTAGACCGCGACTTGAAAATGTGGGTTATTATGGAGTCGTTGAGAAAATAATAATATTGGATTATTACTCTCATGGACGAGTCACAATGATGAAATGCCATTGGTTTGATTCGATGACGAGACATGGTACATTTATTGATGATTGTAGATTTTGAGTAATTAATATGACCCGCACTCTTGCTACCGAAGAACCATATGTGTTGGCATCAATGGCTAAACAAGTTTTTTATGTCAAAGATCAACTTCAACCTGAATTTGGTGTCATAGTTGAAGTAATTCCAAGACATATTTTTGATGATTCTGATCATTGAATTGACACTGTCCCTATTTCCATTGGAACCAATCCATTTATTTCATTTGATGACTCCAATAGCTCAATTGTCAGAGTTGATTGTGAACCTGAAGTTGTGGTTGGAAATATATATAATCATTCATCCATGTTCTCAATTCTTTTGGTTTACCTCGAGTTGGGTTGTTAAGGTTGGTAATATTCATATTTATTTAGTATTGATCACAAATATGTTTTAGCTGACTTGACCGTTATGTGAATTTTCAATGTTTATTGGTTGCTGTTTTATTTGAATTGCATTTTCTAATTTGGAATTGAACTGTATTCAAACCAAATCAAACAATATTTCTAACATGGTGAACATTACAACTTGTATGTTTTTATTAAATTCATTCAAGCTCTCCTAAAACAATTGTTAGCTAAATTACCAATGAATCCCCTCATTCCCTCATATATTTTGGTTTTTGGTTTACACATTAATTTTATTTTTCTAATTAATTACATATTTGTTTTCAAATGCAGGAAATGCATCCAATTGAAGAGAGACGAAGAAAAAAAATGGCAGAGAACAATCGTCGGATGGAGGAGATGGGAATTCCACCATTAGTGCCTACAGTGAGTACTTTATTTCAATTATATATATATATATATTTACAGAATATATAATGTCATGTGATTAATTTTTTTGTAAACTTTTTTGTAGGATCCACCGTTACGTTGACAGTTATTCGACGAGGAGCCTAGTACTGGTCCTAGTACTCAGGCCGGTGGTACGAGGAGGGTTCGTACCAGAGGTGGACGTAGAGTTGCACGTGCCCGACTAGACCCTTCCCCTCCCACTGACATTTCAGCCTTCCCACATTCTGATCCCGGTGTGTCGTTAGGGACACACGGGGTATTTAGGCCTCCCATGTTTTCGCTACCTTCTGCATCTTCTGCCCCATCATTCTCACATCCCATGATGATTCCCACTCCCCAGTCAGCATCAGGTCATACAGCTGTTCCATCTTCTTTTCCTTCTACTTCTGTCTCTCCGAGCTTTTATATTCCATCGTCTTCGACTCCTGTTCCACCAGAGGGTGTTCCACCCGGTTCTGTGCATCCGGCGTCACTCATTGATCAGACTAGCACAGGTATATTTATAAAACCCTGACAAATTTTTATAGCAATATTTATTTTCATTATAACATGTTTTGATAAAATATTTGTTTTTCTTTCATGACAGATATATCTACTGACAGGAGGCGGGGGCGGGGCCGTACACGCATGTGTTCGGTGTGGAACCGTTGCACACAGGTTATGGTGGAATATAATGAAGACAATCAGATGGTTGAGAAAATATGGCAGCAATGTCGGAGTTTTCTGGCGACACTTGCCAAATACTCCGACATCATTCCCGTCAGCCCGCTGTCATGGAGACATTTTCCACATGAGGTCAAAGATAGAGCTTGGGCAGAGATATGGGTAAAAAAATATGTTATATTTAATGCCATGAATTATTTTTGTATTTATATGAATTAATATTTTGATTTCAGCTTCGATTTAATTTTCCTGATGGTGAGGGTGCACGACTGAAACGTCTAAAGGATTTAGGCGAGCTTTGGAGAGCCTAAAAGAATGAGCTGTATATTGGCTGGCGTGCTAGAGTTGGCACTGAGTTAGAGGCGGTACCAGTCATGGATGATTGTCCTATAGAGCAGTATCGCCAGATGATTACTCATTGGACGAGTACCCGGTTTAAGGTATGAATTACATTTGAGGTATTTAAATAATAACTTTCAAGTTTTGCATTAATATTATCCTTTGAATTATCGAATTTTATTTAGGAATCATCTGGAAAAAATAAAAAAAAACATTGATGCAAAAAAATACCTCCATACACTAGGACGCACGACGATGCCGGATCATGAGAGGCAGCAGGTATGACAATTGTTTATAAGTTTTCTTTACGACTTACATTTTCTTTTGTTTCTTCAATTATTTAATCATTTGCTAAAGTTTTTATATAACTTTTGTTTTCAATGTCATTGTAGAGGCAAGTACAAAATATTGAAGGACGTGTGCCTCGAGCAAAACTGTTTTGCTCGAGTAGACGAAAAAAGGATGGAAGTGTTGTCAACGAAGCGACTCAGCAGCAGATTGTAAGTTTTAATCTGTTGATTTTATATTTTAATATCTATTTTGTAACTTAATAATATATTTATATCTATAACAGGATGCTTTAGAGGCCCTCGATGCCTAAGAAGCAGACAATTTTGGGCCATCTGATCACTTACATCAGGTGTTGGGAGAGGATCATTCAGGCAGAGTATGCTGCCGACCTAGGATAGCCCCGACGAGGTATTGGACTGCCTCAGGTACGAGTTGTAGTGCCACTGAGCTGCAGTAAGTTAGGGAACATGCAGAAAAGGCTGAGAAAAGGGCCACAGAGATGGCAGAACAGTTTGCTAGGTCAAATAGTGCATTTATGAAATTTATTGAAGTTCTACGTCCAACACTTCCAGCAGAGGCCAGCCCAGCGATTGATGAATACATGTCATCGATACATTCTATATATGGTGCACCAGGTGGCAGTTCCAGTGGTGATCAGGCCGATGTCCAGCTTGAAGATGATGATGGCGAGGAGTCTGATGCGGAAGAGGAGGGAGATGAGGAGGGTGAGGAGGAGGGAACTGTGGAGGGTTATGACGATGAGGAGGACGATGACAAGGGTGATGATTATGATGATGATGGTGATGCTGATGCTGATGTGGGACATATTGATCTGTTACATTTTTTACTTATATTACTGAGATTTGATGTTTAATCTATTCTAGTTGTTGGTTTTATCTAGACTCATAGTATAGTATTGGAGTTGAGTTATTTTTATATATTGTCTGTTTTTATGGATGTTGTTGTCTTTTAGTGGTTGTGTGTTTGAGAACTCCCTGGACAACCCCCCTCATTCTTGGACCCTGGACAACCCCCCCTCCCCCTTGGACCCCGAACACCCCCCAAACACCCCCCGGACACCCCCGCGGGCAGCCCCCTGGACAGCCCCCCGTACAGCCCCCCACCCTCCACCCTGGACCCCGAATAGACCCCCGGACAGCCCCCCAGACAACTCCCCCCCACCCTCCCCCTTGGACCCCGGACAACCCCCCAAACACCCCCCGGACAGCCCCCTAAACAACCCCGGACAACCCCCTGAACAACCCCTGAACAACCCCTGAACAACCCCTGAACAACCCCCGGATAGCCCCCTGAACAACTCCGGACAACCCCCTGAACAACCCCCAAACACCCCCCGGACAGACCCCGCACAGCCCCCCCACCCTCCTCCTTGGTCCCCGGACAGCCCCCCGGACACCCACCGGACAGCCCCCCCGGACATCCCCCCGGACAGCCCCTCCACCTTCCTTAATTTCATTAGCTCTGAAATGTTTCATAGCACGATCAACTAAAATCTAATCCATACTAAATATGATATAAAAATATTCTATATGAATTTCCATAAGATTTTAAGTGAAAACAAAAAGTGACATACGAAAAACTGACCAAACGCATTCGAAATGTGTTGATGCTTTAGGACAACGATCCATGGGTCATATGTGACGTTACGAATCAACCCCACCTCAATCCGAGGCGCGGTGTGGTCAGAAATCATTCACCCGTATTTGTCGTCTAATTTCATGCCATTCCGTCTTCGTTCGGCCCGTTTGGACCCCCCTCACGCGCGTTTACGAAGCGCGCACATCACTTAAAACACGAATATTGAGCCGTACCGCACAAACCGCACGTCCGATTGATGTGCCGTCTGCGCGTACACGTCACAAATAATAATTAGAATGTTTGAAGGTGGTTTCAGGTCAATCCAAGGTCGTCCTCTATGAATTTGAGCATTTGACGCCTGTTTTGGCCGTTTATGACACCAGAACTGCGTTGTCGGTCACCGCGGGCACGGGGCACGTCCCATTGATGTGACGTCTGCTCGACCACTTCAAAAATCACTCACCCGTATTTGTCGTCTGATTTCAGGCCATTCCGACTTTGTTTGGCCCGTTTGGACCCCCCTCACGTGCGTTTACGAAGCGCGCGCATCACTTAAAACACGAATATTGAGCTGTACCGCGCAAACCGCACATCCGATTGACGTGCCGTCTGCGCGTGCACGTCGCGAATAATAATTAGAATGTTGCACGGTGGTTTCAGCTCAATCCGAGGTTGTCCGCTATGAATTTGACTGTTTGACGCCCGTTTTGGCCGTTTATGACACCAGAACTGCTTTGTCGGTCATCGCGGGCACACGGCACGTCCGATTGACGTGCCGTCTGCTCGACCACTTCATAAATCACTCACCCGTATTTGTCGTCTGATTTCAGGCCATTCCGAAATCGTTCGGCTTGTTTGGACCACCCTCACGTGCGTTTACGAAGCGCGCGCATCACTTAAAACACAAATATTGAGTTGTACCGCGCAAACCGCACGTCCGATTGACGTTCCGTCTGAACGTACACATCACGAATAATAATTAGAATGTTTCGCGGTGGTTTCAGATCAATCTGAGGTCGTCCGCTATGAATTTGACCATTTGACGCCCGTTTTGGCCGTTTATGACACCAGAACTGCGTTGTCAGTCACCGCGGGCACATGGCACGTCCAATTGACGTGCTGTCTACTCGACCACTTCAGAAATCACTCACCCGTATTTGTCGTCTGATTTCAGGCCATTCCGACTTCGTTCGGCCCGTTTGGACCCCCCTCACGCGTGTTTACGAAGCGCGCGCATCACTTAAAATATGAATATTGAGCCGTACCGTGCAAACCGCACGTCTGATTGACGTGTCGTCTACGCGTACACATCACGAATAATAATTAAAATGTTGCATGGTGGTTTCAGCTCAATCTGAGGTCGTCCAGTATGAATTTGACCGTTGGACGCCCGTTTTGGCCGTTTATGACACCAGAACTGCGTTGTCGGTCACCGCGGGCACACGGCATGTCCGATTGACGTTCCGTCCACTCGACCACTTCATAAATCACTCTCCCGTATTTGTCGTCTGATTTCAGGATATTCCGACTTCGTTCAGCCCGTTTGGACCACCCTCACGCGCGTTTACGAAGCACGCGCATCACTTAAAACACGAATATTGAGCCGTACCGCGCAAACCACACGTCCGATTGACGTTCCGTCTACGCTTACATGTCACGAATAATAATTAGAATGTTTCACGGTGGTTTCAGCTCAATCTGAGGTCGTCCGCTATGAATTTGACCGTTGGACGCCCGTTTTGGCCGTTTATGACACCAGAACTGCGTTGTCGGTCACCGCGGGCACAAGGCACGTCCGATTGACGTGACGTCTATTCGACCACTTCAAAAATCACTCTCCCGTATTTGTCGTCTGATTTCAGGCCATTCTGACTTCGTTCGGCCCATTTGGACCCCCCTCACGAGCGTTTACGAAGCGCGCGCATCACTTAAAACACGAATATTGAGCCGTACCGCGCAAACCGCATGTCCGATTGACGTTCCGTCTACGCGTACATGTCAAGAATGAAAATTAGAATGTTGCACGGTGGTTTCAGCTCAATCTGAGGTCCTCCGCTATGATTTTTCCCGTTTGACGCCCGTTTTGGCCGTTTATGACACCAGAACTGCGTTGTCGGTCACCGCGGGGACGCGGCACGTCCGATTGATGTGACGTCTACTCGACCACTTCATAAATCACTCACCCATATTTGTCGTCTGATTTCAGGCCATTCGGAAATCGTTCGGCCCGTTTGGACCACCCTCACGCGCGTTTACGAAGTGCGCGCATCACTTAAAACACGAATATTGAGTCGTACCGCGCAAACTGCACGTCCGATTGACGTTTCGTCTGCGTGTACACGTCACGAATAATAATTAGAATGTTTCACAGTGGTTTCATCTCAATCCGAGGTCGTCCGCTATGAATTTGACCGTTGGACGCCCGTTTTGGCCGTTTATAACACCAGAACTGTGTTGTTAGTCGTCGCGGACACACGGAACGTCCGATTGACATGTCGTCTACTCGACCACTTCAGAAATCACTCTCCTGTATTTGTCGTCTGATTTCAGGCCATTCCGACTTCGTTCGGCCCGTTTGGACCCCCCTCACGCGCGTTTACAAAGCGCGCGCATCACTTAAAACACGAATATTGAGTCGTACCACACAAACCGCACGTCCGATTGACGTGCCGTCTACGCGTACATGTCACGAATAATAATTAGAATCTTGCACGGTGGTTTCAGCTCAATCCGAGATCATCCGCTATGAATTTGACCATTTGACGCCCGTTTTGGCCGTTTATGATACCAGAACTGCGTTGTCAGTCACCGCGGGCACACGACACGTCCGATTGACGTGTCGTCTGCTCGACCACTTCATAAATCACTCACCTGTATTTGTCACCTGATTTCAGGCCATTCTGAAATCATTCGCCTGTTTGGACCACCCTCACGCGCGTTTACGAAGCGCGCGCATCACTTAAAACAAGAATATTGAGCCGTACCGCGCAACCCGCACGTCTGATTGATGTGTCGTCTACGCGTACACATCACGAATTATAATTAGAATGTTTCACGGGGGTTTCAGCTCAATCTGAGGTCGTCCGCTATGAATTTGACCGTTGGACGCCCATTTTGTCCGTTTATGACACCAGAACTGCGTTGTCGGTCACCGCGGGCACACGGCACGTCCGATTGACGTGCCGTCTGCTCGAACACTTCATAAATCACTCACCCATATTTGTTGTCTAATTTCAGGCCATTCCGAAATCGTTCGGCCCATTTGGACCACCCTCACGCGCGTTTACGAAGCGCGCGCATCACTTAAAACACGAATATTGAGTCGTACCGCGCAAACCGCACGTCTGATTGACGTGTCGTCTGCACGTACACGTCACGAATAATAATTAGAATGTTTCACGGTGGTTTCCGCTCAATCTGAGGTCGTCCGCTATGAATTTGACCGTTTGACGCCCGTTTTGGCCGTTTATGACACCAGAACTGCGTTGTCGGTCACCGCGGGCACATGGCACGTCCAATTAACGTGCCATCTGCTCGACCACTTCATAAATCACTCACCCGTATTTTTCGTCTGATTTCAGGCCATTCCGACTTTGTTCATCCCATTTGGACCCCCCTCACGCGCGTTTACGAAGCGCGTGCATCACTTAAAATACCAATATTGAGCCGTACCGGGCAAACCGCACATCCGATTGACGTGCCGTCTGTCCGTACACGTCATGAATAATAATTAAAATGTTTCACGGTGGTTTCAGCTCAATCTGAGGTCGTCTGCTATGAATTTGACCGTTGGACGCCCGTTTTGGCAGTTTATGACACCAGAACTGCGTTGTTGGTCATCGCGGGCACACGGCACGTCCGATTGACGTGCCGTCTGCTCGAACACTTCAGAAATAACTCTCCCGTATTTTTCGTCTGATTTCAGGCCATTCCGACTTCGTTCGGCCCATTTGGACCCCCCTCACGCGCGTTTACGAAGCGCGCGCATCACTTAAAACACGAATATTGAGCCGTTCCGCGCAAACTGCATGTCCGATTGACGTGCCTTCTGCGCGTACACATCACGAATAATAATTGTAATGTTTCTTGGTGGTTTCAGCTCAATCTGAGGTCGTTCGCTATGAATTTGACAGTTTGACGCCCGTTTTGGCCATTTATGACACCAGAACTGCGTTGTCGGTCACCGCGGGCACACGGCACGTCCGATTGATGTTCCGTCTGCTCGACCACTTCATAAATCACTCACCTGTATTTGTCGTCTGATTTCAGGCCATTTCGAAATCGTTCGGCCCATTTGGACCACCCTCACGCGCGTTTACGAAGCGCGCGCATCACTTAAAACACGAATATTGAGTCGTACCGCGCAAACCGCACGTTCGATTGACGTGCCGTCTGCGCGTACACGTCACGAATAATAATTAGAATGTTTCACGGTGGTTTCAGCTCAATCCGAGGTCGTCCTCTATGAATTTGACTGTTTGACGTCCGTTTTGGCCGTTTATGACACCAGAACTGCGTTGTCGGTCACTGCGATCACATGGCACGTCCAATTGACGTGCTATCTGCTTGAACACTTCATAAATCAATCACCCGTATTTTTCGTCTGATTTCAGGCCATTCCGACTTCGTTCGGCCCGTTTGGACCCCCCTCACGCGCGTTTACGAAGCGCGTGCATCACTTAAAATACGAATATTGAGCCGTATCGCGCAAACCGCACGTCCGATTGACGTGCCGTCTACGCGTACACGTCCCGAATAATAATTAAAATGTTTCACGGTGGTTTCAGATCAATATGAGGTCGTCCGCTATGAATTTGACCGTTGGACGCCCGTTTTGGCCGTTTATGACACCAGAACTGCGTTGTCGGTCACCGCGGGCACACAGGACGTCCAATTGACGTTCCGTCTTCTCGACCACTTCAGAAATCACTCTCCCGTATTTTTCGTCTGATTTCAGGCCATTCCGACTTCGTTCGCCCTGTTTGGACCCCCCTCACGCGCGTTTTCGAAGCGCGCGCATCACTTAAAACACGAATATTGAGCCGTACTGTGCAAACCGCACGTCTGATTGACGTGCCGTCTGCGCGTACACGTCACGAATAATAATTAGAATGTTGCACGGTGGTTTCAGCTCAATCCGAGGTCGTTCGCTGTGAATTTGACCGTTTGACGCCCGTTTTGGCCGTTTATGACACCAGAACTGCGTTGTCGGTCACCGCGGGCACACGGCACGTCCGATTGACGTGCCGTCTGCTCGACCACTTCATAAATCACTCACCCGTATTTTTCTTCTGATTTCAGGCCATTCCGAAATCTTTTGGCCCGTTTGGACCCCCCTCACGCGCGTTTACGAAGCGCGCGCATCACTTAAAACACGAATATTGAGCCGTACCGCGCAAACCGCACATCCGATTGACATGCCGTCTACGCGTACACGTCAAAAATAATAATTAGAATCTTTCACGGTGGTTTCAGCTCAACCCAAGGTCGTCCGCTATGAATTTGACCGTTTGAAGCCCGTTTTGGCCGTTTGTGACAGCAGAACTGTGTTGTCAATCACCGTGGGCACAGGGCATGTCCAATTGACGTGCCGTCTGCTCGACCACTTCAGAAATAACTCACCCATATTTTTTGTCTGATTTCAGGCCATTCCGACTTCGTTCGGCCCATTTGGACCCCCCTCACGCGCGTTTACGAAGCACGCGCATCACTTAAAATATGAATATTCAGTCGTACCGTGCAAACCGCACGTCCGATTGACGTGTTGTCTGCACGTACACGTCACGAATAATAATTAGAATGTTTCACGGTGGTTTCAGCTCAATATGAGGTCGTCCGCTATGAATTTGACCGTTGGACGCCCGTTTTGGCCGTTTATGACACCAGAACTGCGTTGTCGGTCACCGCGGGCACACGGCACGTCCGATTGGCGTGCCGTCTGCTCAACCACTTCATAAATCACTCTCCTGTATTTTTCGTCTAATTTCAGGCCATTCCGACTTCGTTCGGCCCGTTTGGACCCCCCTCACGCGCGTTTACCAAGCGCGCGCATCACTTAAAACACGAATTTTGAGTCGTACCGCGCAAACCGCACGTCCGATTGACGTTCCTTCTACGCGTACACGTCATGAATAATAATTATAATGTTGCACGGTGGTTTCAGCATAATCCGGAGACGTGGTGTGGTCGGCACCACTCAAAGTGTCCGTCTTTTATTTCAAAAGGACGTCATTTTAAGTGAAAAGCATCAACTGACATACGGGAAACCGACCAAACGCATTCCGAATCTGTTGATAATTTATCCCAACAATACATGGGTCATATGTGACGTGTACGAGCCAACCCAGGATGAATCCGAGTCGCGGTGTGGCCAGGATAAGTCTAAGTGGCTCTCTTTTGTTTAAAATGGACACCATTTTAAGTACATACGGAAAAACAACCAAACAGATTCTGTTTCCATTGAAACTTTAGGAGAACGATCCATGGGTCATATGTGACATGTACAAATCATCCCCGCCTCAATCCGACATGCGGTGCAGCTGACACCACTCAAAGTGTCCGTCTTTTGTTTCAAAAGGACGTCATTTTAAGTGAAAGGCATCAACTGACATACGGAAGAACGACCAAACGCATTCGGATTCTATCGATACTTTAGCACAATGATCCATGAGTCATATGTGACGTGTAAAAGTCAACCCCGTCTTAATCCGAGATGTGGTGTGGCCGACACCACTCTAACTCTGTCTCTTTTGTTTAAAATGGACATGATTATAAATGAAAAGAACAACTGGCATACGAAAAACCAACCAAACGCATTCGGAATCTTTTGATAATTTATCACAATGATCCATGGGTCATATGTGACATTTACGAGCCAACCCGGGATGAATCTGAGTCGCGGTGTGGTCAGGATTATTCTAAGTGTCACTTTTTTGTTTAAAATGGACAACATTTTAAGTACATACGGAAAACCGACCAAACGCATTCGGTTTCCATTTAAACTTTAGGAGAACGATCCATGGGTCATATGTGACGTGTACGAATCAACCCCGCCTCAATTGGAGACGCGGTGTGGTCGGCACCACTCATAGTGTCCGTCTTTTGTTTCAAAAGGACGTCATTTTAAGTGAAAAACATCAACTGGCATACGAAAAACCGACCAAACGCATTCGGATTGTGTCGATACTTTAGCACAACGATCCATGGGTCAAATGTGACATGTACGAGTCAAACCTGCCTCAATCTGAGGTGCGGTGTGGCCGGTATCACTTCAGGTGTATGTATTTTGTTTAAAATGGACATCATTTGAGGTAAAAATATATGGTATAGAAAAAACCGATCAAATTATGAATTGAATTTCAGATTCCACATATAATTGGCATCTAAATTTTAAATTGAATTCTATATGAATTATGTACGTTTATAATTACGTTATGAATTCTAATTTAATTATGGATGTGTATAGTTTCAGGATCCATTATATGTTAAATGTGT
This sequence comes from Viscum album, assembly GCA_963277665.1. NCBI lineage: Eukaryota > Viridiplantae > Streptophyta > Magnoliopsida > Santalales > Viscaceae > Viscum > Viscum album. The sequence continues at coordinate 429,166,088 of OY728134.1, forward strand.
ATGAAATTGTTCGTAATTGTATATGTATGTTTTATTTTATTGCAGGTACAATAATTGGATTGAAATTGAGGTCAAAATGAGGCCTGATGGAGAGGGGCCTGATGGACAGGGGCTGTGTAAATTGCAGGCTGCTGCAATTTGCAGCATAGGATATGCCAACGGTTTAAAACCGTTGGCATATAATCCTAAAGAAGTTTTTACCAACGGTTCATTGAACCGTTGGTAAATATCTCTTTTCCCAACGGTTCTAAACCGTTGGGAAAGAGTTAATCCATGGGGATATCCCAACGGTTTGGGGAGAACCATTGGGAAAACTATCCCAAAACTGATATTTCCCAACGGTTCTCCCAAACTGTTGGGAAAAACTATCCCAACGGTTTGGCAGAACCGTTGGGATAGGGTGGCTTTTGTGAGCCTATGCCAACGGTTTCCAGTAAACCGTTGGGAAAACCTTTTCCCAACGGCTTATTTCCCCACAGTTATCAGAACCGTTGGTATATCATATACCAACGGTTAGAGGGGCTTTCCCAACGGTTGTGAACCGTTGGGAAATATTATATTTCCAGTAGTGTATCTAATTTATCTCAATGTTAGAGTTTCCTCCATTTCTTATATATATCAACATACATCGTCCACCCATATCTCCATACATGTCCCTTTCATCATATTTTTCTCTATTTACCATCATTGTATAATCCGTTATACATATCACCGCAATCTTTGCCCAAATTTTCTTCATCATCCCTGATTCAAAAATGTGTACCTTCAAGGAAGTAATAGTAGAACCTTTTAATTTAAAGTACACCAAATTCATTAATTTAGCCACATACTTTTTGAAAGAAATATTTTTATACTTCAATCTAAAAGAGCTTTTTGTTCTAAAAATTCTATACGTGTGAGGATAGAATTTGTTGTTGAAAAAATACTTGAAATCCTCCAATTCCATGCTTTGGTCAAATTTATCCTACATTGAAAAATCCCACAATTGTCTTTAAATATCCTATAGTATATACACTTATATAATATCTCTTAATATCTTTTAGAGGGCCTCGGAAATCGAAGATTCAATTCATTCTACATATCCATGCCTTATCCTTCTCTGGTTCCAAATAAACCTAAAAGATGGGTGGATTTGGATTTTGACACTACATAGAATAATCCACATTACTTGATTAATCCATTCACATTACTCTATCAAATTCCTGAAAGGATTGCACTATACTCTAAAACAACTATTGGTTCACATGTGTATTAGGTGAAACCACATTTTCAGAAGCTTCTTCTAGCTAGTTTCTATGACATAAACCAGGTTTCATGTTCTATAAACACAATAACCACCCTTAGTCTCACTCTCTATCGACTGAAGGATTAAAATTTCAAATTATATCACATCACAACTATCACAATATTTATTTCCAAATTCTAACACTTCCCATGTTTATCTATTTTTGAAAAATCCACCATATTTTGGAAAATAAACTCATTTTAAAAATTCCACAACCATGGCCTTTTTCAAAATATCATATTTGAAAACAATTTTTATATTTTCACAAATCAAAACATTTTTACCAAAACATAAATAATTACTCAAAGTTAATTATTAAATCCTAGTGGGAATTCATTTTTACCATGTATCTCAGGATCTTCTCATTGTTTAAACCCATGACAATGAGATTACAATTCATATAAGTGTCTCCAAAACAAATATGTACTAAACTCCCTGGTAACATGATGTTCTGTATAAAATTTTTATCAATGTCTTTTTATGATTTAGATTTCAATTTTTGACAATCCTACTCCTTTCTACCATCCTAACCCAAAAAATAAACCAAAAAATGCTAACTCCAATACTAAAAATTGATTCCAAAGGACCAAAAAACAGATACCACTTGTCCCAAAATAACGGGTTGACCGACCAAGACTGATACCACTTGAAACATCCCACCCCTCCTCACTAGCTTGAGTTGATGAAGAAATGATACTTGGCATTAAGTGATATCCCAAAGGTGTTAAAGGCTAGAAATAAATGTCGAGGGCTTCATGACTGATTGGTAGAAAACTTTCCATTCTAAATTAAAACGACCAACCAAACATACCATTACCTATTAACAACTACATGATTCATGTCACAAAACAACAAAATAATAACAAAATACCATAATACTAAACCATACCAATATCAAAATCAGAATACAATGTGAAAGACCAAAATGAAAAAACTCAAAGACTCGAAGATAAAATTGTACAGCTCCATCATACTCCAAGCTCTAACTCCACAACACATGCCAAGAATCAAGATGCTCCACTAGAGAAATGATATGATTTTTAATTACTAGTGTCTCAATATACAACATATTCAATATCACCAAAGTGCCCAAGAAGGGGTTGAGTAATGTAACTCAGTAGGATTTACCCAAATGACTTCCCCACTCATGAAACTAATATAAAAAAGTTCTCAAATTTATATAAAATAGTTAACCAAGAACCATTAAAAAAGTTTAATAATTTATAACAAGATGAAAAATTATTATGCCAAATAGTTTTCCACCAAATAGTGTTTCAAATTACCATAGTTTTCCAAAAAATAAAACAAACAACCCTTTTTACCATATAAAAAATTTCATGTTGTCATAATCCATTCCATTTCACATGACCACACTCACATCTCAGCCACACAAGACTAGTGTTACCATTGATGGCATGACTTCATTCCTATACTCTTTATCTTTGATGGTGATCCTTCTCCACCATAGTCCATCACCCTTTGATGGTATTACTTCATGACCAATATCCATACCCTTTTCACATTCTTTACAATTTAATCCAACCAATGCCAACCATAATTTTTCAAAATCACGCCACCTAATATTTTCCAAAACCATTTTATCCAATCATGAGAAAATCATTTCAACTAATCATGCCAAAACCATTTCAATAATAAATCATTTTTGTTGAAATACATCCGATGAACCATTTACATGAATAAAACCAATAATACAAGTTTAAAATAATAATTTTAAAATTCAACAACAAATCATATTTCACAACAATATCACGTTTTCCCCAAAATATAAAAATCATCACAAAATGGATATCAACAAAGCTTCACACATCATTTTCAAAATCAATTTAAAGAAAAACAATTAATTTGAATTCAATCCTTCAACTTTTATAAAGATTATTCGAGAGTGAATCTTCTTACATCTAGGGTTTGGAGAAAACAAATAATGACACAAAATTCTCAACAAATCCGGTTGAAAATCCACAAATCTGCCTTAGATATATTCCCCTAAAATCAAGAGAGCCAAATCTAGCCATTATTGGAATAAAAAACCCCATATCTATATATAATGGAAATCAATCTAAGAAACCAAGATATAGAGAGAAGTAAACCTGTAAAAACCCATGAAAAGTAACACAAAGTGGACTTTCCAAGTTATATTCACCTTTAAAGTTCCAAGAAAACCTTAAGAATTGCTTCTGGAATTCGGGGGAGAGGTTTCCTATCCTTTGAGAGGGAATAATTCTGAGTTAGGTCTGTTTTGGAGAAAAAAATGGGATGTTTAGGGTTAATACTAGCTTAAACCTATTTTTAAAAGATCATTTTTTAAATTGTGCATAGTTAGCTGCACGCTCAGGAAAACCACAAGCTAATTGTGTGCCTACTACTGCCTTGAAGGACCCCTCACACAGTTTTCCCACACAGTTATAAAAATTGTGCACCAAAAGTGAAAAATCCCATTATCCCATGCTTCACGGTCAGACTCTGGAGGCCGCACAGTTGTTAAAACAATTCACCTTACCCATGAGCCTATCGAGATCCCTCTTCCACAACTTTTATAGTTTTTATATAAGAGTTTCATGGTTTCCACTAACCACGCTCAAACTGAGTGCCCTTAGAAAAGCACCAAAACATTCCCAAAGGCCTTCCAAACTCTCCCAAAAATTACCCTACCAATGTAAACACATAGAAATCATAAATAATGGGTTAAATTCCACAAACCAAGGGTTTTATAGAGTTGGTTATATTGATTGAATTTGACAATGTGATTATGTTTAGATAATATTGGGTAACTCATGTTTTATTTTTTATAGTGGATATATTGGCCATTCCAGACACCTATTTTTCTATTTTTTCATGATTTATAATTAAATTTATGTATTTTTCTTGAAATTGTTATGAATTTATATACTATATATTCTAAATTTAGTTATTTTTTATATATAATTTCATTATTTTGAATTGATATCAAATTTATGGAGTATCCAAGCTAGAAATCTAAGTGGAAGCTATGTGATTAATTATATACTACTAAAATTCATTCTCATGTGCTCACATATGATTCCCTGAAACTAGTTTCCAACCTATTTCAATAACGAACATGATTTGGGTATGACATAAGCTATCTTGGGTGTCCATTTTGGGGTGACCTATAGTTTTCTCAATAAAATATATGTGAAAATTGTTAAAAGTAATTAATCTCATCTCAAGATTATCATAAAAATATAAATTTCATTACATTAATTTTATTTATAAGGGACTCAAAAATATTTTTAAACTGATTTAGGTTAAATCATGTTAACATTTTCGAACTATTTCTCAATGAATCATTATTATGTAAATCAATCATATAATGCCTCCTATAAAATTTAATATGAGTTCCATGGATCTATGTTTCTTATCCTAAATACATCGTTGTAAATGACCTATTAAAATATTTCATTACCATATTAATCTTAGGGTAATATTATATTATAATAACAAATTTATTAGTAAATTGTAATTTAATAATTAATCAACTATAGGAAATCCTTTTTGTAAAGTAAAAGTGATTTTTTTATCGTTATATTGTAATAATTTGTTCCCACAAATTGGTCAACATATTATATCATTTCCTTCAATCCACTCTCATAACATGTTAAAAATTCATTACCTAAAATAAAATTATTTCATGAATTTCATATAGAAACCTTCTGTTTAGTGTATTTATATCTTTTACCAATGATCGTCATTAAGAAATATATTATATATTTCATATTGTTATACATATAATTTGAAAATAGCCACCATACGATAAGGAAGATAAGTAAATGTTTCATTACCTCGACATAAACAAAAATGTTGTATTGAACACCTTCTTTTCTAAATCATTCATAATCATCATGGATCTACAACATGGTTAATAGATTACATAATCACACCTAATACTGTATACAATAAATTTCAGGCCTTTTTATCTCCACAGAGTAATTTTACCATGTCCTAATATAAAATTATTATAAAAGGATTAGATATCCATTTTTATAAGAATTATGAACATCATATTATGATGAATTTTGTTTTCACTATCATATCTATCTAAATCTCCTATTTATGTATGAATAACATATGTTTTTGTGAGTATCTATGCCCTGGTTTTCATTCTTTGGTGAATTCCTAAATTTAGTTTTTGGTGGGGTCTATGTGGACATATTATATGATGGATATGTGACACAATATGGTGAAATAACATTATTGATTTGAATCTATACCCCAAATACTCGAAGTATTTTTAGTGATATTATTTATATATTTCCTATAATATTATTATATTATGGATTTATAAGAATCTCAAAATCATCAATCATCTAATATTTGATAAATATCATATATATAAATAATATTCTAATTTCACTAAAAATATTTGAGTTTTAATATTCAAAATCTTTATAAGAATATCATATAACTATTTATTTCAATCCAATTCGCCATATGATGTTTCATGATGTGAAAAAATCTCAAATACTATCGAATATAATGTTTTGATTTTATAATACAATGTTTTGATTATTGTTATTGTGTTTCACATAGGTCATTGAATACAATGTTTCAATTTTAGAATTTTGTGGTTTTACATTCTCCCTTCATTAAATAAATTCTTCCTTTGAAATTTAAACTTGATCTTGGTAATCATGGGTTTAGAATTTGTAAATACCATCATTGAAAACCCTAATCCTAAATGTATTTATTAGACAACCAATTAATAAGAGAGAAAGGGAATTACCCATGTCATGTGTAATAACAAATAACTAGGTTTCCATGATGGAGGAAATTGGTGTAATGTAATTATATGGAAATGAAATAAAAACATAAATAGTTATATAAAATGATATTGTTCATTGATCACAATAAATAGATTCATCAATGAAATTTTAAGAACATCAAAAACATAAATATGTGATGATTTAAAAGACCATATGATTCATCAAATATTAATGTAATAGTATAACACTCTTGTTTCAATATAATTTTAAAAAAATATAATAAATTATTTTACTATCTACCAATTTTAAGAAATATACATAATTTTTTAGGTTTATATTTTTTAAGAACAATTTATTCTTTTTTTGTGCTTTGATAAATTTCCAATTAAAAACATACTCCATGAAATCAAAAAAAAATAAATTTTCTTCTTTAAGAAAGAAAATGGAATTTTAATGGATAATAAGATCCATAAAAGAGATAAAATTCATTATTTTTATCTTTTACTATTTTCTAAAACCTATATGGTTAGTAAGAGTTATCCAATATAAACATTAATCTATAAATTTCAAAAGTAACATTTCTTTTTCTTTATTTATATTTAATTTTAAAATCATTTAACTAATAACATATTAACTAGGATATCACTTTTTCTGGTGGTAGGCATTAAACCCTTATCATCCTTTGATTGTTGGTTAAATCCCCACAACCTTTTCGAATGTGACTAGTGGTCACCCTATATGTGGGTTTTTCATTTTTGAAAACTTTATTAATATGATTCTTATAGATTTCCTAAAAATATGATTTAAATCCTTGAAAAAAATTAATAATTAAACAACATTTTTACTAGTGTTTTCAATTAAACTTTTGTTTCACAATGTCTAATAATATTATTTTACGATTTTTACAAAATCATTGATGATAATATTATCTTAAAAAGTTATCAATTCCTTTATTATTATGTATATAAAATTTAAAGTCATTATTCCGTAAATATATTTTCCACTAAATCATATGTTTTCTATAAATTTACAACAAAATATGCTTAATTATAGTAGACTCCCATCACATAAAACCAATAAAGGTGCCTTCAATATTTTGAACATATTATCATTCCTAAACTCATAAACACATGGAAAATATCCATAACTATATATCTAATGAAGGATCATATGTTTTCAAAAATTAACAAAATCTTTAGATGTTTCATAATTCATATAACCAAAATAATATTTGTAAAATACATCTATAATTTTATTCCTCAGTAATAATACATAAATACATTATCTATTTAATGTAATCATATGTCATTACTTTATCAAGGGGTTATACATTAGAATATGGAATTTATTTCAATAAAAACCATGTTTTTTACATTTATGAGAAAAGACTATAAATGTTTCCCTAGGATGATATATATTTCCTTATATCATAATATTCATTTTTGCATAGAAATTATTTTCATTATATCCTTAATTTCCACACATAAAAAATTTTACACTTCATTGACACACCATCATTTTGATATAAGACACATTAATTTTAACAAAGTTTAGTAATCTATTAAAGGTTTTCCTAATGGTTTGTAAATAAAATGATAATTACTCGAATTATATCTCATAGGAGTATCAAACTTGGTGTGTGGTAAGGGTCATTGTAGTACACCAGGTGATGATTGGTTCAACCAAATTTATCCCTTTCCAGAGTTATTACCCTTTAGTAAAATTTATCTAGAACCACATTAACATGTAGTATCCAAACATCAAAATATTTCTAGTATAAAACATATAATATATTCCTTACAAAAACAATAGTATGTTCTTCTATAATTATCCTATATGTTTGTCATATTGTTATGTTCTATTATCAATGATCTCCTTAATATAGTACCTAGGGTTCTACAAAAATTCCCTTAATACCATTTGTATTGTGTCATGACCCGACCCAATGGGGATTGAGTTGTGACTCCCCATGCCTTCCTCCATAGGCTAGGGGATGGCATACAGTGATGAGTAAGATATCACACACAAGGGGGCCTTAGCATAAAGTACATGTACGTACACACCCACATACACCTTCATGAAACTGTGCAGAGATATATAAAAAAACTAAAAATTAAAATTCATGCATATATATATCTCAAACCAAAGTATAGAAGAAGTACAAAAGGTAAAAATAAAGGCCCCACCAAAATAAAAACTTCAAAAGAATCCAACCTTCTCTAAAATAGGGTGTCATTTTGAAACACTTGTAGGTAATCTCCTTATCCATGCTCCGGTGAAAACCCTAGTCAGTCCAGCTACTACACTCTATCTGCTCGAGGCCTAACTGGGACTCTGTCAAAGGACCTATGGTATGCACAAGATATGTGTGGGAAAATACCTTTTATGGGTGAGTATAAGAATACTCAGTAGGTTACCAAAAAACCCCAAACCAAAAATGGAGTAACTAATAGGAATCATTTAACATGACCTAGCCTGATGGAACCCAAACAAGAGAGAAGTTCCATCTAGAGACTATCCTAGGAAATACCTGACTAGTCATCTCAACGTCCCAAGCATGTAAACAAAATAACACATGCCTCAGGGACTCCCAGATCATACCCAAATATACTAATCTCTGTCACTAAGTCTCATGGTCCATAGCATATACTATCCACATTAAACAACTCGAGGTTCCCACACAACACTAACAATGGTCTCATGAGGTACTGACCCCATAGATAGAAATAAGAGCCAAGACAACCTCTATGGCTCATAAAATTAAAATGGGAATGTATGAAAAAGTAGAATTCTATGATCCACCCACACCATCACATATGGAATTCAACCTAGTGATGACACTAATGCTAACCTCAACCCTGCGTAGGGTCAAAAGAACTATGGAGAGTCTTGCTCCTCACCACTGCCCCATAGTTGAGGGAGTACTAGCCCTTAATCCAACCTGTGAAACTATTTCTGCTCCTATCTATATAGGAATGCACCCTAGTACGTTGATAGAGTGCTAAATCATAACAAAAAATCTTGTGTAACAAGTAGAGGGGCTCGATCCCTACTGTAACTCAAGAGCGGGGGAGCACTACTCCATATGCATGAACCCACACCCCGGTACATCAGGGGAGTACCCGCCTATGAAATGTGATCCTCCACCCAAAAAAGTAAAGGAGAACCACTCTATAATAAGTGATATCACACCCATGGTAGGGGAGAACCACTAAGATAGACAAGATCTTGCACCCATGGTTGGGTAGAACCACTACGATAGATGTGAGCCCGCACCATGGAAGGGGAGCACCACTGTAGAAGATGTGACCCCGCACCCATGGTTGGGGAGCACCACACTGGGGAACATGATCCTATACCCATGGTAGTGTAGAACCACTGAAAGTAACGTGATATCACACCCATGGTAAGTGGGCACCACACTAAGGCTAGAGGACCTGCACCCTGATATGGAAGGAGAGTACCGACTCCACCATACAACGAGATTGGATAGCCCACGCCCAATTGTGGTAGGCGAGAAGTCCAACTATATGAATGTCATTGGGAACCCTCCCCCTAGTCCATCAAGGGAGTAACAACCCTATATAAAACCACTCAATGGTAATGAACCCATTCCCACATTGTGGGGAGTCTCATCTCAACCTAAGTAGAGAGGTAAGGAAAACCCACACCCTAGTGCCACATGGGAGTACCTGACCTAACATCTTTCCTTAAGAACCACTGATCTCAAACATAGGCCTAGAACCACTCCACAAGTTCCTTTCTTAATTCATGACACTTCATGTCCTTTATGTCATAATAGATTCTACTATCACGTTCAACATAGAAAAACATGGAAGATAGTCTATTTACTCATCACAATCGGGAAACCAATATAAAGGGGTATTTTCACCACATAACACCTAAAAGGGACCTGATGGTTCCATTTACTTGATCTTAGAACACATCCTACAGATCATACCATTATGATCCTCATGTAAAAACAAACGGGGTGGTCTTCTCATTTGTCCAAAATAGACACCCGGGGAAAAAGTCACATTTCACCGTAAACACCCAAATCATTCTTCATGGGTCCCACACCATGGTTTTATTTTAACCATGAAAAATTGTTCTTGAAATTTATTCCTTAAATTCAAGGTCACTATTCCATTAACAGTCCATCAATCGGACATCAGACGCAGAAGATACGTCTGATTCAAGAATCACCGAATAATTATAAATATAAAATTATTATTATTTTTTGGATGTTTTGGGCCATCAAGCCTCATTATATAAGACAAAAACTTCCCAAAATATCCAAAAAAAAAATTCTCTTTGATAGTAATGTATGACCATAGACGTCTTGTCAATCAGATGTTCACTTTACAAATTACTAGCATTTGAAGGCTTCCCTGGCCTGAAGGCCCATTTTAGCTAGACTGGCCCACTCAGGCCGGTCCGTTTTTCTTAGACCGACCCGGCATAGACCAACGGCTAGGTCCACCACTCCATAGCCCAGATGCATGGACCCCACATCCCTGATGCATCTCTACATCCAATGTGCCCTACGTGCTATTGGTCCCCCCAACCTTCGGCACTCTGCACCACTCGCGCTCCCAGTGAGCCGTTATGCTGCCATCCACCGGTAGTCATCGCATGTAAGAATGAGGATCTTCATTTCAGGTATAGATCTTTATTTTGGTTTTTTTTAATAAGAAAGTGGAAAATTTCTATGTACATTCCATGTACTCTTGAGTACATTCCATGTATCTAGTTGCTGCAAATAACTGTATATTGTTTGTGTAACAACTGAGTACATGGCCGTGTAGGTGACCTGGTTGACCATCTAATGTAGGGGCCAGTTGAGGCATGTACATGAAATGTACATTAAATAAACACATAGTTAACTTTTCTTATTATGTTATGAGTCAGAGAGGGGTCGCGTCTCATCTCTTGAAATCATTTCTTCTCCTCGTGTCTCATACAAGAGAGAGACATGCGGCTGAAGACCCTCGACCTCCTCACATTCCTTTGTTCAAGCTCTGATTAAGACGTTGTGGGGTTCATTGGATTCCCACTAATCTATGTTGTTCTAGGATTATTTAAGGGATGAAATTCAAGAGTGTTCACCATAAAATGTCAAGGTAGGTGGTTTTTGCCTTTCAATGATTGTCTTTGAATTATATATGATTAAAGTGTCGAATACCCTTGTTTAGGGTATTGCATGTCTCTGAATTTAAAACTATTTAATGCCTGCAATAATTTATTTCTTCAGAAAGGGTTATTGATTATTCATAAGGTTTATTACCTTGTTTATGGATGTGTTTCCCATGTTTGATTGATTGTGTTCATTGGGTCTAGAAATCATGTTAGGTTGCTTTTTTTTCATGACTAGTGTTGTTTGGATGGAGTTGTTATTTATATGAGATTCATGTGTTTCACATTATGAAAGTATGACTAAGGTTAATTGACTATGGTAGATTCCTATGGTAGGGTATTTTAATTGTGAATTGTTGTTATGATTGATGAGAGGTATTCACTGTGAGAGTTATTGTGGGGTCATTAACCTGAGGGGTTAGACTATGAGAGCTACCCAGAGGGTCGTTATTAAATGAATGTTGGATCACAGGTCATTGACTATGAGAGTTTCCAGGGGTCATTGAATTTTATTGTTGCTTTGAAAGCTAAGGGGGTATTGATCTTGAGATCTACCCAGGTGGTCGATGTAAATGATTAGCGTTGTGAGGGACCAAATAGGTTACACTATGAGAGCTTTCCTAGAGGTTCATTATTATGTATTGAATTTATGATATATTAAACTAGAGGTGTTAGACTGTGAGAACTTTCCCAGAGGTTTTCTTTTGAATGATTGATTGATTGTGATGAGCCTTCCAAGCCAAAGTACAATCTTGGAATCGGTCTTAGTTGATTTTTTAGACTGTCCTTTGAGTCTTCCATTTGTAATTATTGTACAGGGGGGTATTGATATTAGCCTAGATGATGAGGTTACATTATTTAATGGATTGAATAAATTATAAATTTAAATTAATGTAATAGGAAACTTTATGAATGTTTAATTTTGAGTACTTCCTAATTTACTTCTTCATTTTTCATTTTACCTGATATATATATTCACTGATAGTGAGGGACAAATATTGGGGTGGTTGCCTACTGGGATTCATCTCACATCTTATTTGGGTCACGATTTTGGACCAAAACAGAATATATTATTGTGGGTATAAATAAGGTCAAGCTCCCTTCTTCATTAGGTATGTGATTGATGTTGGGGCTGGAGAGCATGGGACCATGTTGAGGCTTGCAATGCTAATGAAGTTTACTATTTTTTGTACTTTGGTTTCACTATTTTATCTCCAGCATTGTGACTTTTTTGGATTAATTTTTAGATTAATGTGATATGCATCATTTATTTATATATATGCTCGATTTTTTTCATTATTATGAGTCTTTTATTGTTTACTTTGGTTGTATGGTATTTCTGCTTCCACTACTATTTAAGGTTTTTTTCCATTGTGTTACTCTGCCAATGAGGTAATAGTTTCCACACTATCATATCCATGTCCCTCACTACTAGTCAGCAACCTCTGGCTTTCTGGGAAATGTGCTTGAGGCCATGTGACCAACCGGGTACGGGGCACCTTTGGGCGGTAACCGGAACTGGGACGTTACAAAGTGGTATCAAATGATTTTTCTTTTCCTATTTTTATTACTATTTGGAACATATATATAGGGATAGGATGGAAAATATAGTTGGTAATAAGTTTTTCCCATGATTAGCTAAACCGTGTACTTGGAATAGCCAATTTACCTCAAATATTCCAATTTTTATGGTTTTTCAATTATTATAGTTGAATTGATTTCACCATTGGGTGATACACATGTATTTTGTTGTTATCGTTGATATTATTGATGTTCTATTTATGTTTCAACCAAATGATATGAGGGTATACCATATCATGAATCATATAGGCACTTGGTAGAGATTGCATGTCATGCATTCTTATCATGTAATTTAGGATTCATTACTGATTGTATGCTTTTATGATAGATGTTGTGCTAGATATTCAAGATTTTTTGATAGAATATGTGGTATAATACCTACTATTTTGACAGTAAATTGGAAAATGTACAGTTTCATTTGGATGGATTCCAAACATTGGTCCTTGAGGTGTTATGGGCCCTCTTGAATTCGAATTTTTTGGATAATATTTGAGATATAATTGAATTTTTTCAAGTTATAATGTGAATAAGGATGCCAAACATTCATTCACTGGAGTACGGGCTCTCATGGGTTGGAATTTTTCATGACTTGGACAAAATGTTATGCTTTTAATGGTCTTAGTGGAGTTTTAGAGGCCTATTGTCTGGAAACCCGGACAACACGGCGAGTGATCTTATGAACACATGTCATGTGTTCTTTTATTCTAGAAGAAACAAAATTTTTAAATTAAACACCGTGTACCGAATGTATACGTCGTATATTGCTTGACCGTGTGACTGATTGTGTGATTAGAGACACTAGGTTTGAAAACTTTTGGTAGAAAACACTGTTTCTAGTTTTTACATGCTGTATTGTAAAGGACTGTGTATCTAGTCATGTGACCAATGAAATGGGTGGAGGATATTTAGTTTGTACATTTCATGTCTTTTTTATACACGTCATGTATAGTCGAACGTATTTATTGTCATGGGATCAATGACACAGGTGAATGGAACTTAATTAGTACACACAGTGTCAAGGGGTGAACACGTTGTGTAGTGTTAACCAAGAGAGAACTGTGTAGTTATATCCATGTATAATAACTTGGGTATGAGTAAAAATTCAAGTACATGCCATGTTTTATGAGGAACATGTCGTGTGTAGGGTTGTTACATGTCCAAATTTGGTAGAGGTACATGACCATGTAAGGCTTAAAGGTAACACGTCATGTGGATATTATACACGCGTTGTAACCTTGTTTTAAAAAACTTGAATGTTTTCCTATCTTGTTACATTATATCACTTATAAGTTCCTTTTCTTGATAATCTTGAACTGAGGTGCACACTTGAGCTTGTAGATTCATACTACCAAGACGTCCTCTGATTGGATGCTAGATACAGGGAAACAACCAGACACCAAAAATGGTAGATCAGGGAAAACCAATAGAACCTCCCATCGTGACCTTCTTGGCACTATCTGGTATACCAGATGAAGGTGCTGATGCATAGTTTTGTGAAGAATTTTTTAGGATGTTACAGAGTTTTTAGTGAGCACTACATCATACCTCATCAATGGAAGAGCAGACGTGGGTGTTCCAGCAGCAAAATCCTTCAACTTTTTCTAGGGATAGAGGACTAGAGGATGAAGAGTCATGATTTGAGGCCATGATTGATATCTTTGAGCATCTAGAGATTCTTTTGGAGTGGAGGGAGAAGTTCATGACATACATGCTATGTGATTCCGTCGATATATGGTGGGATGTCATCTCAGAGGTGGTAATTCATCAGGATATGGCTTGGGAAGAGTTTTAGAGGACCTTCTATGATTACTTCTATCCGGATATATCAAGGGCCGATTGATCCTGATTGTTCAAACATTTGGAGTAGGGCGCTCCTTCAGTGATGGATTCTATTTCTCATTTTACATATCTTCAGCGCTTCACAACTGTTCTGGGAGGTGATGAGTTATTTTTGGCTAGGCGGTTTGAGGATGGTCTCAGGTATGACATCTGATCGTAGGTGAATGCTTTTAGGATGACATTAGTGATGTATATAGTGAACTAGGTGCTGATTACCGAGCATAATTTAAGGTATTTAGAAGCTGAGAGATAGAAACATTCAAAATCTAACACTGGTAGTCCTTTGAAAGATAGAAAAACGTGTTGTATGGAGCTTTCACGCAATGTTTCTTCTGGTAGATAGGTGGTATGTACTAGTGTGGGAAGAGTGGGAATAAGATTCCACATTGACTATGACCCAGTCGAGTGTCAATATTATAGCAAGATGGGTCACCTCCGACATTTTTGCCAGGTGTTCACACCAATAGTGAATGATATGGGTTATATTATGACTCCACATTCAGGAACAGGACCACCAGTTTTCCATTAGTCAGGAAACTGGGGATTCTCTAGACGTTCAGGTCAAGGAGGTGGTCATAGCTACGGTTGTCAGGCTTCAGGTTTTTAGCGATAGTAGGGTGGATCAGCTCAGGGTAGTCAGGTAGGGTCGTAGGGTCGTGGTGCAGGTCAAACTTTTATAGTGGAGCAAACCAATCATGATTTGGATCCCAGTCCCTCTACGGTTAGAGGTACGATTTTAGTTTTTTCAATTCTAGATTTTTTTTGATACATGGGATTCCTGTAGTTTTATATCTATTGCTAGTATGGAGATCCTTGGGCTCTTCATATTTACTTTTGAGTATGTTATTAATCTAGTCACTCTATTGGATATTAGGACGTCTAGTGTACGTCAATGAAAGGAGTGTCATCTTGAGGTTGGTGGGTGTCACTTTTTATGGGACCTCTATGTCATAGAGATGACAAGCTTCGATTTCATTCTCAGAGTGAATTTATTAGTCTCTTTCTAGTCTTATGTTGACTAGTATCATTATACGGTGAGTTTCACGTCACCATAGGGTGAGTCATTTCTACATAATGGTGACTGAGATGTCTAGACGAGCAAAGATGGACCCGAACATCTTAGGTTGGGAGGAGTTATGGCCCAGATTACGAGTTTCTAGATGACCAATGGACTTCATAGATGGACTTTCCTCCAATGGTGGATCATTTTAGGGATGTCTTTCCAGATGACTTTTTAGGTTTACCTATATAGAGAGAGTTATATTTCTCTATTGATCTCATGTCAGGAGTGGAACCAGTGTCCATTCCTCATTATAATATAGTTATGCCAGAGTTACAGAAGCTCAAGAAGAAGTTAGAGGAGTTGTAGGGAAATCTTTTCATCCAACCCAATGCTTCTCCTTAGGGTTCTCCTGTCCTTTTTGAAAAAAAGGCGTACAATACACTCAAACATTGTGTAGATTATCGAAATTTGAACTAGTTGACGGTAAAGAACCGATATCCCTTGCTAATTATTGATGATCTCATTGATAATCTTTGAGGATACTGGGTGTTCTCAAAGATTAAATTGAGATTTGGTTATCATCAGTTGTATGTTAGACCGTTAGATATACCTCTTACAGCCTTTTGGAGTAGGTATGGTCTATACAAATATTTGGTTATGTCGTTCGGTCTCACGAACGCACCGGTAGTTTTCATGGAACTGATGAACCATGTTTTAAATCCAAGGATTATTTTTTGGTAGTATTATTGGATGATATATTAATGTACACTCACACTCGACATGACCATGCCACCCATCTTCTGATCATTTTGAGTACAACAAGAGAGCATTATTTATATGATAATCTCTCAAAGTTCTACTTTTGGATTGACCAGATTCAATTATTAGGTCATGTCATCTCAGAGAAATGATTATTAGTAGACCCAGAGAAAGTGAGAGTAGTAGTTTCTTGGGAGAATCCAAAGAACTTCTTTGAGGTAAGGAGTTTTTTGGGGGATAGCTGGTTACTACAGGTGCTTTATAAGAAACTTTTCACACTTATCAGTGTCACTGACGGGCCTGACTAAGAATGGTGTGAAGTAATTGTGGAAGGATTCCTACAATTAATACTTTTAGGAGATGAAAGGGAGATTGAGTTTAGCACAGATACTGATTTTTTCAGAGCTGAGAAAGAGTTACACCATATACTGTGAATCATCAGGTATCGATCTTGGATCAGTGCTTATGCAGGGGGAAGGAGTCATTGCATACGAGTCTCGGCAGTTGAGGCCACATGAGAGTAATTATCAGATGAATGATATTTATTTAGTTGCATTTGTGCATGATTTATGCTATTGCATACATTATTTTTTGGGATATCATTTTTTTGTATTCACTGACCACAAAAGTATCAAGTATATCTTTACTTATCATGACCTGAATTTGAGAAAATGAAGGAGGGTTGAGTTCCTTCAGTATTTTGACTTTGATCTTTTCTAAACGTCTGGGAAAGGAAATGCAGTGGATGATGCATTGAGAATAAGGACTCAGATACAGGTAGTTCAGGAGGCCAGTAGTGAGTCGAATCTTATGGCTCTAACCTATGAGATGCATTTAGAGGTGCACAATAGAAAGGAGTAGGTGTTTCTTTCTTCTATATCTTTTACCTCTACTCTTATAGACCAAGTTCAAATGAGACAACTATCAGATTATGAAGTCCATTTAGTATGGGAGATTGTGTCAGGTAAGGACCCTAATCAGGGGTGGACCATTGATGAGGATGAGATCTTGTGTCTTTATGGGCGCGTATGGGTGTCAGCAGGAATACTTGAAGAGTTTATGTGAGATTTGCATTCCTTAGTTTGAGAAGTTCCTCCTGGTTTCACCAAGATGTATCGAGATCTACACTGTCAATATTGGTGGCCAGTTATGAAGAGACATGCTTCTAGTTTTTTTATGAGATATTCGACCTATCAGCAGGTGAAGATAGAGTATCAGCAACCAGAAGGGCTCTTATAAAAATTACCCATTCTCGAGTGGAAGTGTAATGATGTTGCGATGGATTTTGTGATAGGTTAACCAAGGTCACCTCAAGGGAATGATTCTATTTGGGTTGTTTCTATAGACTCACAAAGGTTTCACATTTCATACCGATCAAGGAAACCTCTAGTGTTAATGAGTTTGGAAGGTTATACATCTGAGAGATTGTACGTTTTCATTGGGTTCCACACTCTATCATTTCAGACAGTGAAACCCGATTTACATATCATTTCTAGAAGGGACTACAGAGGGATTTGGTTGCATAGGTACTTCTGAGTAAAACATACAATCCCTAGATAAATGGCTAGTCTGAGTGCACGATTCAGGTTTTGGAAGAAATTATTCGAGCATGTGTTCTAGATTTTAGGGGTTCTTGGGAGAGACACTTACCCCTAGTCTAGTTTTCTTATAAGAATATTTTTCTGGTGATGATTCAGATGGAACATTATGAGGCTTTATATGATATCCCATTCTGATCACCCCTCGTCTTGTCTAGGAGACCACTAAGCAAGTGGAGTTGATTTGGAAGAGGATTTATACTGCACAGTCTCGCCAAAAATCATATACTGGTCGACGGAGATGACCTCTGGAGTTCAAGGTATGATATCAGGTTTTCTTACATGTCACACTATGGTTGGGATACAATAGGATTAGAAAACAGGGGAAGCTTTCACCGAGATACATTAGACCATTTGAGGTTTTGGAGGGCTGGTTGCTTATCAGTTTCAGTTACCATAAAGGTATCGGGCTATGCACGATGTCTTCTATATTTCTCAACTACGACATTACATTTCAGACTTGTCTCATGTTTTAAAACATGAGTAAGTTGAGTTGGAGGTGGATTAATCCTTTGAGGAGCACCCTTTTCGGATTGTGTATCGTAGAATGAAGGTTATTCATGGTCGGTCGGTTCCTCTAGTATGGGTGTTATGGAAGAAGGGGTGAGTACAGGACAAGACTTGGGAGAGGGAGACTAATGTTAAATAACAGTGGCTAGAGTATTTTGAAGTTTCATCTTTATTATCCTTGGAAGTGAAATTTAAGGATGAATTTATTTAAGGGGGACGTTTTTAAGAACCTGAATCATCATTTTAGGCATGGGTCATTTTTTGGGTTGTTTTTGAGAAAAATAGAAGAAACGTGAAATTTTCTAAGTACATGTCATGTACTCTTAAGTACAATCCATGTACTTGGTATCTGTACATAACCAGGTACTGTCCATGTAATGGCTGAGTACATGGCCGTGTAGGTGACCTAGTTGACCGCCTAAAGCAGGGGATGGTTGAGGCATGTACCTAGCAAGTACATTAAATGAACATGGAATGTAATTTTCTTTTTATTTTATGAGTCAGAGTGGGGTCACGTCTCATCTCCAGAAATCATTTATTCTCCCTGTTTCTTCTATAATAGAGCGACATAAAACCGAAGATCTTTGACCTCCTCCCATTCCTCCATATGAGATCTGATTGAGATTCCATCAGGTTCATTGTATTCTCACCGATCTACATCATTCTAGTTTAATTCAAGGTCTTATGTTCATGATTTTTTATCATACAACGTTGAGGTAGGTAGTTTGTGCCTTTCTTTGGTTTTATTTGAATTATATATGCTTAATGTGATGAATAACATTGTTTAGGGTATTACGTGTTTTGGAATTTAACCCTATTTAATGCCTCCTATAATCTGTTTTTTTGAGAAAGGGTTATTGATTATGCATAAGATTTATTACCTTGTTTATGGATGTGATTCCCATGTTTGATTGATTATGGATATTGGTTCTAGTAATCATGTTAGGTTGATTTTTTTTCCATGCTTAGTGTTGTTAGGATGGAGTTTTTGTTTATATGAGATTCATGTGTATCACATTGTGAATGTATGACCAAGGGGAATTGACTATGAGAGCTTCCCGATGTAGGGTCTTTTATTTTAGAATTGTTATTATGATTGACCAGAGGTATTAACTGTGAGATTTGTCCTAGGGTCATTGACTAGAGGGGTTAGACTGTGATTGCTTCCCAGAGGGTCATTATTAAATGAATTTTAGACTATAGGTAATTGACAGTGAGAGCTTTTAGTGGTCATTCCATTTTATTATTTCTATGCAGACCAAGAAGTTATTGACTGTGAGAGCTACCCAGGTGGTCATTTTAAATGATTAGTGCCATGAGGGACCAAAGGGGTTAGACTATGAGAGCTTTCCCAAAGGGTCATTATTATGTATTGAATTGGTTATATGTTAAACCAGAGGGGTTGGACTATGAGAACAATCCCAGAGAGTTTATTTTGAATGATTGATTGATTGTGATGAGCCTGCCAAGCCAAAGCACAATCTTGGACTCGGTCTTACATGATTGTTTACATTGTCTTTTGACATGTCTGTTTGTAACCATTACACAGGGGGGTATAGATATTAGGCTAGCTCTTGAGGTTACATTATTCAATAGATTGAATAATTTATAAATGTAAATGAATGTAATTGGAAACTATAGGAATGTCTACATTTTAGTACTTCCTTGTTTACTGATTTATTTTTCATTTTACCTACTATATATATTCAATGATAGTAAAGCACAAATCTTTTATTGGTTACCTACTAGGATTCGTCTCGCACGTTGTTTGGGTCAGGATTTTGTACCCAAACAGATTATATTGTTGAAGTTATAAATAAGCGAAAGTCTCCTTCTTCATTATGTATGTGATTGTTATTGGAGCTGGAGAGCAAGGAACTAAGATAAGGTTTGTGATGCTGTCAGAGTTTACTATTTTCTGTACTTTGGTTTTAGTATTCTATTTCTAGAATTGTGACTTGTTTGGCTGATTTCCTAGATACATGTGAAATTCGTCATTTATTTATATATATTCTCTAGTTGTTTCATTACTATCACTCTTTCATTTTTTTACTTATTTTGTATGGTATTACTACTTCTACTACTATTTACTATTTGTTTCCACTATGTTAATCTTCCAATTAGGGCATAGTTTCCCCACTATCACACCTGAGGTACTCGCTACTAGTTTGCAACCTCTGGCATTTGGGGAAATGGGCTTGATTCTGTGTGGCCAACCGGGTGTGGGGAACCTTTGGGCAGCACCCAGAACTAAGACATTACACCATGATGTCACACCACTGGAGATGCCACCTCACTGAAACACTGATGCCTTCCTAGAAACCGTCGCGCTATCGATGGAGCTTCTGTGTACCATTAAGAACACCCCAAGGGTTAAGAAACAAAGTGAAGACAAAACTGATATCCACAGATCCTATTATATATAGATCTAGTGATGATTTTCACAAAAACAAAGAAAAAATGGGGATTGAGATTTAAAACTCAAAATTGCCTACCTAAGGGTGAAATTCCAATGCTTCAGGGTTGGATCCACGCTTAGAAGCTACAGTTGTATAATCCAAGAGCATTTACTGTCAAAATTCGAGACTGACGGTGATTCAATTCAGTGATATGGACTTAGGATTGTTCGCCAATGAAGGGGAAGAGGGAGGGGACTACTACACCTTATGCATGCACATAAGGGAGAGGATAGGAGAGGGATTTATATTTTAAAAAAAATCCTCTCCACTTAAAATCGTGGGCACGACTCAACTCTGACCCAGTACCCGGTGCTGACAAAGTTTATGTCATGCCTAGGGTGAACACGGTGTTCTAAACTCAAACAAGGTATCCGAAATTTGATTTTAAACTCTGTTTAGAAGTTATTCGATCCAAATCCAAAATAAATTATTTTAATTTATTTGTAGAAATTCCCTTGATCACTTTTTCCATAGAAATCCTGCACCCACAAAACTTATACCCTGCCTAGGGTAAATGGAATGCTCTAGACTCAATTTTTCCCTCGAATTTATGATCTAATCTACCATTTAAAAGATATTTCATTTCAATCATATGAATAGTATAGTAAAATACATAATAATTTTGTAAAATTAATTTTGGACACACCGGGTCTCGGGATCGCACGTCATCTTAGCACCTAACTCTAAAAATGTTATTAGGAATATTCCTATGTCAGATAGATCAAAACATGAGTCACTATATCCTCCCCACCTTAAGAATTTATTCCCCAAAATTAAAAGTCATGGGAACAAGGTAAAGGACATGAGCTCTCCACTAGGACTCTAACACCAGCGATCTCACCATAGGTTCTTGTGCTGTAAAAAATACACACCAAGAAGAACCACAACACCAAAAATGAAAGAGAGGGTTTACAAACCTCAAAGGTATCCTAAATCTCTAAGTAACCTTCTGAATCCTCGATGAAATTAAACCAAACAAAAGACCTCGTCACCCAGCACATTGGGCTAACCTTGTCCTCTTACAACCACCCCAAACGAGTCCCAATAGAAATCAACCCGATCATAATGGTCTGCGCCAACATCAACACGATGCCAAGAAAAAGACCACCTTGGAACCTTTTCTCTCCACGTGATTAGTTCCAACCATAGAAGGATAACGTATGACCCACCTTTAGTAAAATCCATCATAAACATGCCCACTGAATATCCCTTCATGTGAGACCTTGAAAAAAAACCTCAACACCTCACGAGATATGTCACCACCATAAGGATAAAAAATAGGGTTTACTAAGAAAACACATTAGGTCATACATTCCCTTACGAAACCACCATCAATGTATGGAACTGACCTTGAACTCACAAGTCAAAATAACTTAGCCACTGCTCCTCAAAAATATCTGTGTTGCGCAGAACTGACTTTCCCACATGGTTGTGTATCACATCTCAAGGACAAATATTAGTGGAGAAATTTTCCATCCTTCCTATGAATCAGAATCCCTAATGAACCACACCACAACCTCCTTGAGCATCTCATATAAAAGCTTTTACTGAGAACGTGAGGGAATTAACGAACAAAAAATTCCTACCTAGATGCTCTCACTACTTCTTACCATTCCATTGACTACAAACACACTGCCAAGCCTCATGCACAAAGTCAAAGGGACTCAGCCACCACACCTTGATATTGTCTTCTTTGGGAAACACTAACTCACCTATATGGTTTTTATCACGTCATAAAAACATGTCTTAGTACGGGAAGTATCCATCTTCCTAATATAGTTAAAGCCACATCAAACAAAAACAACAACAATATAGCCATCCACGACTCTATCTGATAGGATTTATCCATCCAAACCCTTGGAGGTGTGTCAATGTGCTGCTCGACAGGTGGTGGATCCACCGTTTGTAAAAATAGAGGAGAACCTTCTTTGTGAATAAGCCCCTACAAGGCGACCTCATCACCTATTAAGTCATACACCAAACCCATCTATGGAACCATCAAATTTTTCCTTCATGGAAACATCTTGAACTAATTAAAGATGCACAATAATCAAAGAGTATATATGGGGAGCTAACACATGAAGGAAAAGAAAATCCCAAAACCCATACCTATATGATGCATGAACCATTATCCCCTACAACCAGTGTCTTAATGTAACCAGTTGAAAGGAAGGTTTTTAGAGTCCTGGTGTATTGATACGTTGGATTCATGTACCTCTACTGGAGTCCCAGACCTAAAATATGAACTCAAAATATCTTAACCCTAATGTTATGCAACCAAAACCAAGCTCAGGAATGAATTCCCAAAGTGAAACCTTATTTGATACAACTCTGTCATGATCAGACCCAATGGGGCTCAATCCAAGACTCCCCAGCCCGCCAACATGGGCCAGGGGATGGCATCTAATGCTGAGTAGGAGATCACATACAATGAGCCCTTAGCCTAAAGTACGTGTACACATTCACCCACATACACCTCCATGAAACTGTGCAGAGATATATAAAAAACTGAAAAGTAAAATGCAAGAATACGTCTATCCCAAACCAGATTAAAACATAAGTACAAAAGGAGAAAATAAAATCCCATAAAAATAAATTCATGAAAAGAGTCCAACCTTATTTTAAGGATGATATTTCTATCAAACACCCACTGGTAATATTCTTTTCAATGATCTAGTGAAAACCATGGTTAGTCTAACTACCGCACTCTACCTGCTTCAGGTCCAACTAGGACTTCATGAATGGATATGTGGTCTACATAAGACACAAGACATGTGTGGGTAAATCCCATTATGTGGTTACTATAAGAATACTTAGAAGGTACCTCTAAAAACACCAAACCAAAATAGGAATAATTGATAGTAATCAGTTAACTAGAACAAGCTTCAGGGAACCTAAACGAGGGATACGGTCTATCTTGAGACCACCCTCAGCAATACCCAAATAGTCATCTCAACATCCCTAGAATGTCAAAAAAACGACACATGCCTTGGGGACACTCAGACAATACCAAGATATACTCATCTCTGTCACCCAATCTCATGGTCCCAACCATAGACTGTCCACAGTAAAAAACTTGAGGTTCCAATGTAACACTCATAGCTGTCTCATGAGGTATCAACCTAATATAAAACTATATGAGAAAGGAAATCCCTGAAATCTAGGAAAAAAATGGGGAAAACATTGAAAACTCAAATTTGATGATCCAACCACACTATCCTAGATGGAACTCAACTAAGTGACGACACCAATGCTACCCAAAAACCTATGTAGGGTCGAAAGAACTATGGATAGTCCCACTCCATGCCACTACCCTTCTGTCGGGGGATTACTAGCTCTTAAACCAACTTGAAAAAATTCTATCACTCTGGTTTAGAGGGTCCCACACCCCAGTACATCGACAGAGTGCTAACTCCAATTCATGAATCATGGGTAACAAGTGGAGGGGTCCCACTCCCCACTTCAATTGAAGAACATGGGAGCACTACTCCATAGGTGTGAAACTATACCCTGGTACGTTAGGAGACCACCATCTTATGAAACATGATCCTTCACCGTAACATGGTAGGGAAGTACCACTTCATAAAACCTGAGCTCGCACCCATGGTAGGGGAGAACAACTACAAAAGATGTGAGCCTGCACCCAAAGTAGTGGAATAACATTGCTAGAGACATGAGCCCACACCCACGGTAGGGAAGAACCACTTTGAGAGATGTGAGCCCGCACCCTTGGTAGGGGAGTACCACCCTGAGGCTAGAGGACCCACACCCTAATATGGAATGAGAGTACCAACTCTACAATACAACGTGATTGGAGATCCCATTCCCTATCATGGTAGGGGAGTAGTCCAACTATATGAATGTCATGGGAAACCCTCACCCTTGTCCACCAAGGGAGTAAAAACAACAGAGACAAACACCCAAAGGTAATTAACTTGCACCCATGACTTGGGGAGTCCCATCTCTACATATGTAGCTAGCACCCTAGTGCCATAGGTGAGTACCTGACCCAAAGTATCTCTTCACAAACCACTGATCTCCAACATCTTCCTAGAAATGATCCATAATATTCTTTCTCAATTAATGCCAACTTGTGTCCCATAATCCATAACAGAGGCCACCATCGCATTTTACATAGAAAAACATTCAGGATGGGCTATTCACTCTCCATAATCATGCAACCAGAGTAAATAGTTCTTTTCACCACATCATGCCTGAAAGGGACCCCATGGGTCTCACACATAGATCCTAAATAACATCCTATAGATCACACCATTTTTATCCTCATGAAAAATCACATGGGATCGACAACTCATTTTTCCAAAACATCCACCCAATAAAAAAGTCACATTTCACTCCAAACACCATAACAGGGCCTCATGGTTTCACCACCACAATTTAAGTTTAAGCATCAAGAATTGGTCTTGAAACTTTCACCTTAAAGTTAACGTCGCAAATCCACTGACGGTGCCTCAATCGGACATCGAATGCAGAAGATATATTCAATTAATGAATAGCCAGATAATTATTATTATATTATTATTATTTTTGGATGTTTAATGTCACCAAGCCTCAAGACCAAATTGAAATCTTCTTAAAAATTATCTGAAAAGTCCCTTCTCATAAATAGGAATGTGTGGTCATAGAGAGTATGTCAATTGGTTGTCCGGTTTGCAAATTATTGGTGTTTGAAGGCTACCCTGGCCTGAATTCCCATTTTAGCTCAATTGGCACGCTCTGGCTGGTTTCTTTCACCCAGACCAGCCAGATCTGGCAGACCCAGCTCGACCCACATCCTATCTTTTTCTATAACATGCCCCCAACATGCTTTTGGTACCCCCCATCCTTTGGCACTCAGTGTTTCCACCGCATCCACCTCCGCCTGACCGCGCTACCCCACGCCCAGTCACGCCACCCCGTACTCCTGTTGAGTCGTTGCGCCGGCCTCCACATGTAGTCATTGTGCTGCCTTTTTTCAAAGTTTCCAACTTTCCATAATTTCACCTCCTCACCAGAAAAGACCATGTTGCCACCAAAAATTACCGACTTAGCTCCCACAAACTATTGAGGACACCCCGATGGACAAAAAAATGAACCAAATAAAGATCTGGGAGCCTTAGATCCTGATCTACACATATCTGGTAAAATCTTGCACAATAATAAAGAATAAATGGGATTTGGTATTTAAAACTAAAAAACTCCTACCTCTTTGTGAAATATCGATTCTTCGGGGTCAGATCCGCACTATCAAGCTATTGTTGCACGATCCGCGAGCATCCGCCCACAAAATTTGAGACTGACGATGCTTCATTTTGACGGTCCATCCTATATATCATTCATCGAAAAATGAGAACAGGTAGGGGGATGTTTCACATATTTCATTCACACAAGGGAGAGGAGAGGAGATAAATTTATTATCAAAAATAAATAACTAAATAACCTCCTCTTAAATTCCCACCCACGACTCACCTCTAACCTAACACCCAACCCTTACAAAGTTTATGTCACTCTTATGGTGAACATGGCCTTCTGAACTCAACTGCAGTCTCATAAAGTTGATCTGGGACTCCATTCAGAAGTTATTCGACCCGATGTCCCAAATAAATTAATTTAAATTATTTACAGAAGCACCCTTAACAACGTTTTCCTCAAAAATCCTACGCCCACAAAACTTTTAACCTGCCTAGGGTAAATGGAAAGCTCTAGACTCAGCAATTCTCTCAGATTTATGATATGATATATTGTTTAATAGATTTCTCATTTCCTACACATACAAAGTATAAAAAATACTTAAATTTTTATAAAATTAATCCCAGACACATTGGGTCTCATAATCTCACGTTGTCTCAGCGCCTAACTCTGGAAATATTCTTAGGAATATTCCAATGTCTTATAGGGAAAAACCTGAGTCAATATATATCAACCCTTACCCCAGTAGCCCAAAGCATATGTCTACTTTATTACATTGGCATAATATATAATGAATATGATCTATAAGGACTTAATAGTTTATTACTCTTGGTAAACTAGATACATAATTGAGTCCTATATTACATTTAAAACCCATAATTACGACACAATTTTCATTCAAGAATAAAAATATTCCCTCAATCATATCCTTTCATTTCATTCATACTACACTTCATAGGTACTAGTGGAAGGAAAAAACATAGTGTGGGACGAAATGCTCAGTATGTTTTAATTACAATGGAAGCTATCATGAATTAATATTGAATAATAAATATTGAAGCATTTATAACTGAACACACATTACATTTAAATAATAACTTCTCTATCATAATTGAAAAGTCACAATAAATATTATAAGATAAATAAATAAAAGAACATACATACAGAGATAATATCACTGTGAAAAAAATATCTTGGGTAATAATAATTTAATTTGTAATGAAGGAAATGATTAATTATTATATATAATTATCTTAGACTGCATCATACCACTACCATCAAGAACATTTAAAATACATTTCAAACAATATGAACAACCCCATTTAATTATAGCTTACTGATTTGTCCCATGAGACATATCGATGCATCCACGGGATATACAATTCCATGATTCTCCCATCACTGTAGGTCCAAATCATTCCTTGCATATTTAATATCGTTTTAATTCATGAAAAAAGTGAATTATCATAAAAAAATCTTATTTAGTATAGAATAATAATTTATAAATATTTCCCCAAATAAGAAAATTAAATTAAATTTATAATATCATATTATGTGTATCGACATTAAATAAACATGAAATAAGTGTAAATGAAACATAAATTAATATAAATCTATTTCTCACAAAATCTTAAAATATCAATGAGCAAATTCCATTGATAAGATGGTAAATGAATCATTACCACGTGTTAACCCTCAAGTAAAATCTGAATTGATGAAATAATTAAAATTTAAATATAAAATACCATGAATTATGAATAAATCCTGATATAACATGTTATATGGGTAGTATGTACACCATATAAAGGAAATTAGGTGCATAACATTATAATATGCCTCAATGAATGGATTTTGAGATAATGTACCTTATGTCATACTTCCTTATGAATGAACAGGTTTTAACATACTATATTTTAAATATCATGATTAATATTTTTATAACATCTTATCAATAGTTCACCAAAAATCTTTCATTATTTTCATTGTTTGTGGTGATAGTTGCGTTGTTTTCTAAATTGCGCTTTTGCATGATTGTTCTGGATCAGGTTTATATTATATGGCTTCATCACCTCCATAACAATAATTATTAAATTATTATAATATTTATACATTAATTATACTTTTAATACCAATAACTAATGATTTTTTTCTTAAATTATGTATGTTTTTATCATGAAGATGGTATGTTACACATATGCATGGGTAATGTTTTCATTTTTAAATAATCATTATGGAAATGATTTAAGTAATATTTTATCATCAAGGAATGATAATTAAATAATACATACCTTATTATTTATTTAAATATACTTATATATGTATCATCCATTTTTTGGGGATGAAAATAGTGTCACATCGCTCCATGAAGATGGTATTCCACACATACACAAAAAAATGTTTTCAGCAATAAGAGAGTGAAATTGTAAAAAATTAAATGATATATTATCTTTTAATAATTATAAACATGTAATAAATATCATATTTATTTCGTTTATATCTTATATATTGATGAAATATTTCCTTATTACCTTCCATGTAAATCAATATTGAAAAACGAATCACATCACATCACAAGATGGTAGTCCATAATACACATCGGGATGATATTATATTCCCAATAAAATAGAAATTAAAAATGTATATATGAAATATTTAATCCATAATTATATTATGATATAAATATTATAAATATGTTATATTCATCATCATACCCAACCATGAGAGGGGATAATGAAAAAATTAATGACATCGGTTCATGAGGTGGCAGCCCACAGTACACCTGAATGATGATTCCATGAACCGTTTGATAGAAGTGTAGAAGGTTGTAAGTCATTAAATTAAAATAAAAAATTATCCATATATAGAATATAATGAAGATAATATATCATCATTTTTTATAATAATTTGATTAGGTAGATGAATAAATAAAATAAACATTCTCATTGAAGAAGCATACCACTTCTTCGAGTATCCTCCATAGGGTTGCACCAAAATCTATCATAGGTTTGATATATAAACAAAATAAGTCTTCTAGGTTGATTTTTAGGAATATGGGAAGTTTTGTTTGAAGATATAAATAGATCCAAAAAACATTATGGTGTGAAGAGGAGAGGATAGTAGGGGGCCTTTTATTTTTTAGGTGAGTTCCACACTTGTAATTTTTTAAAAGAAAATATTCTACCAACATTTTTAACATTCCAAAAGAATCCTAAATGGAGTAGTATATATAATTAGACATGATAGTTTCAAAATATGTCAATAAAATCTATTTTAAATATGTTTTATATCATATTATACCTTACTATCTTAGTTTAATATCATATAAATGCATTTTTACATTAACCGTGGTAGTTAATTTTTTTTCATTATTCATTTTTGTAAAAAATAATTTTACCACACTAGATAATATAAACTATTTTTATTCTAAATATGGAATTATATTTTAAAATTTTAATTCACAAAATTTGAATAATTATATTCAATGTTAATCCCACAAATGCGATAAGGAAGCAAGTTTTCAATGAGAAAATGTTCAAAAGTTTATAATGTTTATATATATATATATATATATAAAAATTAAATATGAAAATGATTGAAATTACCTAAATTGGTTTCATAGATATATAAATTAATTATTTATAATTTAAAAATAATTAAAAATTAATTTATCTTCATAAATATTTTGAACAAAAATTCATTTTCCAATTAAAAAAATCATTATTTTTCACTATTCACCAAAAAAAGGAAATTTTCTAGAGAAATCCAAAAAAATCACACTAAGATAATATTTATATTATTATTCAAAATATTAATTTTAATTTTTTGAATAAATTTTATACAATTGGTTGTAATTAATTTTAAATTATTTGCATAAATCAAAATTAAACCATCTTTTATAAAAATACAATTTTTCAGAAAACCCTTATTTTTATTTTAAATAATTATTATATTATTTATAATAAATATATAACTATAACTTTACCAATTTAAGTTGTAATATTCATACCCATGACTTTAACTATTAGGTTATAATAGTACGCTCTATTATAGTTTACTTTGACTCAAGGCTATGTGTTCAGTAAGATATCAAAGAGAGTAAATTTAAAAAAAAATCATGGGTTGCATAAGATTGGTGTTGCATGTCAAATACAATATCAAATAAAATGTAATTATTTAATAATTTTTTGGTTTTATAAAAAATTTATATATTAATTTCTCACAAATTATTATGTTTATCATCTATATGAAACTATTATACAATGGTGGATTTATTATCAAATTTTAATTCATAATGATGATTCATTTAATTAATTATCTAAATATTCGTAGATAATTTCCTATAATTTTATCCAATTAAAAACTAAATCATGTAGTTTTTTTTATTTAATGTTAATTTTATACATATAGAAAGCAGTATTCTACTAATCATATATTAAAACATTAACCATATTATAAAACATAATCATTTTTAGGATCAAAAAATAAAAAACATATCCCAAAAAATGGTTATCTACATTAAAAAATATATATGAATATTAAATATAAAATTATTTTTCATATATATAATAAAACCATGAATGAACATCATATTACTTTATAATTATTATTTCAACAAAAATATCTAAATATATTCCATTAATTCATTTGAATATCACCTTAATAAAAATTATATGAGCCTCTTATCACATATGGGATCGAGATATTATGTGACATATTAATATATATAATTATTTTATGGGATAATCTTATTTAAAAAATGGTTTAGATTTTGTTTGGTAGTGAGGAATCTCTTTTTTCTTTTTTATTACTATCATTTTCTCTATGGTATAATTAAATTTTCCATTACAAATGGAAATGATATTTTCAAAACCATGAATGAAATCCAATAAAATCATTCTACGGAAAATTCCAGGTATACAACATATATATTTGAGTAATTACTTAAAATATTAAAATTCTCTATAAAAATATTATCCATGCTAATAATTATTTATGCACCTTCATTTATCATTTTCCACTATATAAAACACTATGATTAAGAAGATAATAAGAAATATCATTAGGTAGTGATATTTTAGTTTATAACTAACTCCATCTATATTAAAAAATCATAACTCGTTGGAATAAATTGATTATATAAAAAAACAACATTATCATTTCAATACATAACATAATTGTTTTTTGATTTTATATCCTCATTACTGATCTCAACCTTTAACTTATGAAAATCATAGATTATGATTTTTTATTTTATGTAATGTTTGAAAATTATTTTATTTTATTTCTTTAATTTTCATTTCTTCCTCCTAAATTTATTAGGTCTGGGGGTTGTTTTACATTAATTCATCCAAGGAATATTTTTACAATATTTCATTTTTTGAAATTTTCTTCTGCTTTTGGAGAATATCCCTTATCCTTCATATCTTCTTAATTCAAAAATATACTTTCATTATTTAATGGGTTATATTTCTATTAGATTTAATATTTTAAACTGACACAACCATTGTGTCCCAACCCTTTGGTACTGAACTTATTATCAAGTGTCACAATGAATCAACAATAACCGCAATTTTAATATAATTATTCTAATCAACTATAAATTAGCACTCACTCATTTTTTCAAATATATTTATCATGTTCATTTAATTAATATTAATAATTTGTTACATAAAATATAATTATTATATATTATTGTCCTTGTAAAATTATATTCAAAATTTCCCTTAGAACATTGGAATCATGTAAATTAGATAATTTTTTAGTGCTATATTTTTTCATCCACTAACTGATTTGAAAAGATGGGTTTTTTCTAACCGAAAACAAATTGGAATTTAATATCTGGGCACTAATTATTGATTTTATATTCTAGATTTTCTATTTTTCATAGTTTTTTAATTGTTACTTTAGAGGGATTAATTTTTAACAATGAGAATTTAAAGGAATTAAATAAATCAATAATATACTGCTGATTTCCCATTTATTTCTAATAAATTATATATTTAAATTAAAAATTATGATTTTTGAAATGTTTTAAAACATTTAGAATTTTTAATTATAACAGATTATATAAAATTGTTTTTCATGATTGATTGACTGTAAGTTGAAATTTAGATCATCCAATTTTTTACTTGGAAAGGGTAATAGATTATGAAAATAGTGTTAATGGTTGTAATTGATTAATAATAATATACTGATGTAACTAAAGCATGGACATCATTGTTGTCACTGATATACTCATAGGAAGTTTTTAGTTATAGAAACAATAGTTTATTCTCTTGAAAGTGGTTATACTGTTATTATATTCAATAATAATTACTAGAGTAATATATAAATGATTTTTTATTATAACTTTTTCAATTGTATCAAATAATTTACCTTCTTTAACACTTCATATGGTATGAAACGTTTTTTAATCTTATTAAGTATGCTTCGAACCAATATATTGATTTTAAATTTTTTGATAGGAATAGGCACTAATGGAAAATTTTCAAGAATAAGGAAACATATACACACATGAATAATACATATGGCTTAATATTTTTGGAGGTGGTTTTCATATCAAATAGTGGGAAATTTTTATTATTATTCAATGTGTATTCATCAGAAGACACATTAGTAATATTAAACATAATAATTTAGCATAGTTTTGTAGAAAATAAATTAATAATATTTAAGGTTTATTCATATTTATTTAAATTAATTATATTTTGAAAACGGTGGGGATATAGGTACTATTGAAATAAATAATTTATAGGATCATTTTTTGCAGAGTAAAATGTTTCTTAGTAAATTTATCTTGTTGTTTTGAGTGGATAACAGAATATGGTAAACAAATGCATATATAAAACCCAATGAAATAATTTAAAATTATCAATAACATAATATATATGATGAAATAATTATATAAAAAAATTATAATATGAATAACACGTCATTTATATGTCAAAAATTATTATATTGGTTATATTTGATCACTTGAAATAATTAAAAAACATTTCACCTAGATGTTTTTCCCCTAAAGTAATGTGAATCCACATATGTATTTATTGGTAAGATTTATCGATTCTACTTTACCATGATATATATTTTTATTTAATAGATAATGAAAATAAAAATAGAAATAGATTGGGAGGTATTGAATATAATACCAGCCGTTTGATGAACATTTCAATTTTATTTCCTATTTATTGGTCACCATGGAAACACCATTAAGGAAATCACTATTTTTTTAAAAATTATTGAAATGTTATAAACAATAGAATAAAAATATTTCTAAAACAATTATAAAAATAAATATGAATGTTTAATTATAAAATATTAATTGTGATATTTAAAAAATCATATAATTATTATCCCACAATAATAAGTCAAATATTTTATACCATTTAGGTGGTGATAATAAACGGCAGTGAGATATTATAATCCTTAATTTGTATTTTCGTATCACTTTTTCATGTGATTGGATAATCCCATATGAGTTGTGTATCCCTCCATGTGATACACATATATCTCTCTAATTGATATATTATACTTACTCTTATTACATGTTGTGATAATCTTGTATTACTTCCTACTATATAATCATTAAGTTTATATATCATTAAACATCACACATATACTAGTTATTTAAATAAATAATGAACTTATGACCCCATGTCACATTATATGTAAAATAATTTCAATCTATATTAAAAACACAAAGATATCATGTTAATAACATTTATGGAAGCACTATAAAATATATTTTTTAGAGTTAAAAAAATATTTTAATAAAATAAATTAGTATTCATAAAATAATTTTTGTGATTGTGTGGCCATTTAAATTTAAAATTATAATTTTCTAGGTATTAAAAATATTTCCCCTTTGGTTTTTCTGAGGTCTATAGTTTTCAAGGGTTTGTTTTGGGTCTTCTATCCTCATAAATTTCAAAGGTTGTTCTCACAGTTAGTAGACTGACTGTGTGGTATCCTATTTGTTTGTAAGGTAGGTCAAGTTTTTTATTTTTTCATATGGTTTGACCTTGAATTCTCTCAATATGTTATTTCTCAATGCTTATTTTTTTCTTGTGGTTGCATGGTTTTCTCATGAAATCACTTGTTTTATTGTTAAGTGTGTTTCTTTGTTTGGTTTCTTGAGTGGTTCCTACGGTTAATCAGGTTTTTCATGTTTTGTGTCATTTTAATCATGTTATTAGTTGGTTTAATTATGTTTTCATTTGGTTTCTTCATAAATCAAGTTGAACTATTCATTTGGTTATTTGGTTCCTCCACACATTAGTTACCATTTCATAGTTTTAATAATATCCAACGTTTAATTATTTTTCTAAATGAAAAGGATATCTTGAATTTGTTGAAAATTAGTTTTAATGATTAATATTTTAATAAAAGGGTGAATAAATTTTTTAAGGTTTTTTATAAGGATTAAATCCATTATTTTAGTTCATTTTTCACTAGTTATAAATGGTTGATACCGCATGTTTAAAATTATAATTAATTAAATATAAAATAATTTTAAACACATTACTATGTTGAGTTCTTCAAGGAAAATATTTAGAGCCTCAATGACTATGATTTCCTCAGTTATGGTCTCTTCATATTTTCATTGAATTCAAATTAACAAAAAAATAATATTTTGAGTCATGGAGTAGTTTACCATTAACATTATAGAATCATACTCATCAACATCTAAATTTCCTTCTTATTTTCTATATGACTATATCATGTATGAGGATGGAGTTTATATGTCATTCAAATCCCTCCCTTATCGAAAAGTGTTAAATTATTTATCGATCCCCTATATTTCTGGTATCCTTGTTATGAAATAATATTTTGTTCATATTTTCATTTAGGTATGTTTAACAACATGTGTTTTAGTTAGGGGGTCCTTATTCTCCCTTCCTTCATACATCTTCGTAATTATCTTGATTTTTATTTCTCGTTAGTCAGTAGTACAGAATGGATAATGAAGGTTATGAAACATATTAAATTGGATTACTAGATATGTCGAGTAATCTCAATATTTCATATATTTAATTTATTATACTTATTTCTCTAGATTTATATATCATTTTTTTATGTTCTTGTTGATGTAACTATAAATGGTTAACCCCTTCATCAAATTTATAAACTATTATATGAATTTTTTTTAAAACCTACAAATAAAAAAGTCTTAATATGTATATTTGGCTAATATTTTTTCCCAAGAAAATATAAAACTCTGTGAAAATACCCATTCTCAGGAATATTTTTTAATGTGAATATTTCTTTTATTATAATTTTAGAAATATATTTATTATAATCAATTTTTTCTACTGTTAGTATATATTTTATTATCATTATGAATATATGCGATGTAATTATGTTTTATATATATGTTGGTAACTATTTTTGATGTGTGGTGTCTTACTTCTAGTAGATGGGTGTTGTTGTAAATAAGTGGCAATTGCGGGGAGATATTTGTGTTACAATATTTATTTTTGAAAGAGATGTGTTGTTGTTATAGTATTGTGATTTTCTATTCAATGATGCATTTCTATAGAAAATTTATATCAATGTAATGTGAGGGTATTAATAATTAAATGGTAATGGTGTGGGATATAATTATCGTTTTTTAGCTTGATTAATCGTGGTAGAATTTATAAAAAGTCTAAAATTAAATGGGATGTTATATTTAGGTGTTTTATGTTGTAGTTTCCTTCATATATTTATTTAAATTGGTGTTAATATACTAATTTGGTAATGTAGATGAATATATGTTTAAAAAAATTAAAATGTGGGCTACGTATGGTTGTTTTGGGGGGTGGTTTGCATCATATTTTGGGAAATTTTTGGTAATGTTTGTATGGTGTTGATGATAAGGTAAAGTTGAAAATGTATTATTGTGAACAAATTAGGTTAGGCATTTCTGTTTCTATGTATTTATATATATATACTTTTATTTTTTATTTTATTTTTATACACACCCCACCCATGTTGAGTAATATGTACCAATAATCAGATGTTCTCTGGTTATTTCCCACATATCAAGATTTATAAAGAATAGATGGAAGATTTCACCATAGCACCAATCATCCATTGATAGTTGTATCAGGTAATGGTGCATTTCATGGAAGATCATATCCCATGATGATGAAATAATAAGTGGTGATGCCTAATAATGAGATAATGTTATATGTTTATGTGGTTATGTGTGGTAGCTGAAGTGAATGCAGTTTATTTCTATCATGATTGAGGTACTATACTAACCATGTTTTTATGTTGTGAGTTGATATGTAAAGATGGTGATGTGAAATGAGAGACGGGAATAATAATATTTTTTTCAATATGAAATATTTTTTCACGTGTGAGGATCGGCTAGGTGGGGTTGAGAATAGAACCACATCAGTGATTATTCGATATGTCATGATGAAATGCCATTGATAGGATGGGAGAACAAGACAATTGACTCTAGATAACAATAGAGCTAACTCATTGGGGGATATGAATATGGAAAAAATTTCTCAATGTTTTCTTATTATTATTATCTGACTAAATTATTTAGTAATTTGGAGAGTGAGCCATAGTGTGGTTGGAATGGAGGAATGGTCTATCAATATTCCTATTGTTTATTATATTTTTTCACTACTGAATTATCATCCTCTCTAAAAAATTTAATGGGTTACCTTGTGTATGATAATAGTGAGTATACATTTTATGATCGCCGACAATATATAAATAGTTTTTCAGAAATCAATGATAATTTTTGGGGTGGATATGATTATTAATAGGTGGAAGAATAAGGTATTTGTGGATTCTTAACCATAGTATTATTTTTTCGTATTAACTTAGGGTACATTATTTATATTTCCTATCAAGAATAGTTATATGGACTAGTTTCTTTTATATAGTTTGATGATATTTTTTGGTGTTTATTTATCTTCTCTCTTGATCATTTTCATAAATTAAGGATACTTCCTCCATTTGAGTGTTTTTCACCCTCAATACTCTCCTCCTTCCTATAGATCACTAGTGACAGGACTCAAGGGGCACACCATCTCATTACAATCATCAAAGGATGGGAATAATTGTAGAAGAGGATTCATGATATAGTGGTATCAATTATTTTCACTGAGAGATATGATTTAGTTTGAAGCCATGAATTGATGAGAATTTAATTTTATTGGTATGGAAGTATAGATTTTAGAATCTATTGTGTGATGTAACAAGGAAGACCAAAATACACATATGCATTTAGTTTGTACTATGATCAAAGTAAAATACCATAAGAATAATGAACATACTAGGTGAGATGGTGATGATGGGTTGGGGAATAAATAGGGGAGGTGCAAGAATCATGTTTTTTATTGAAAAAGTTGTTTTGGGGGAATCAAATAAAATAAATTAATTATAAAATATTAATTCCATTCAACTTGGTAAAGGATTCTATTCCTTTTATTTTTCTAGAGATCTCTCATGATCATCATCCACATACAGTTTAGGTGGGAGAGGTTATGTAGGATAATCTCTTTTATCACTAGAGGATCAGTCTAATTTAAGAGGATGAGACCTGGTAGAGGTAATTGTAGTTATTTTAGTATCTAATTCTTCAAAATAATTAGTGTTTTGTCTATAATATAGAGATGAAGAATTTTTTGGATGAGAATGATATTAACTTGTGTCAGACTTGAGATTAAGTAGTGTTTAAGGTTTTATTAGTAGTAAGAATTTTGTGCAGGATGATACACCAATAGTGGATGTTCAACATGAGATATTGTAATAAGGAGGATAATTATTTGGATAAATTATATAAGGAATCTAATTTTAAGTTATTATCCTTAAACATGAATGTAGTAAAGTGGTATGATCATATCTTTATCTAGAAAGAGATCTTGAGTAAGTTTTATCTCTAGATTAAATTTATAGACAATATGTGATTTATTTCTCATCACTTTCTATATGAGGACCATAAAACATGATGTATGATGCATTATCATCATCCAATGATAAGATATTTAGTATGAACATTTATGATTCATATGTATCTAATGGTTCATAACATGGTGGAAGTGATTGATTCGGTGTAGTTTCTGGAAAGTGTTCCTTAAGATGGTGGTCAGTAGAGTTTCTCAAGGAATGTAGCTTAATGAATAGGATCACATATATAAGGTATGTTGATGTATCGATTAGTTCAGAATTGATCATAGTATATTGATTCATGTATTTATAGAATATGGATGGATTTTAATGGGAGTTATGATAGTTAGGTAATGAAAAATTGATGATATATGTAACTATAAAAATATAGGATATCTATTTTCTTTATGAAGGAATACATTACATGAATATTTTGTAAAATATTAGCCACTTTAGGTTACCTATAATCACCATAATTAACAATGATTAAATATTATATATGGTTATTAAATATTAAATAAAAAAAATATGAACCACCTTACATAATTACATATACTAACTCTAGCTTTTGAATCTATTTAATCTAAATAAATTTCTATAGATGTGATAATTATCTTTTAATTTAAATCATAAAATATTGAAAAATGTTTGTGAAGTTATATCTCTTTTCTATATTATGTTATCTTATTATTATATTCTATATATGTCAAATTAAAATAGTATTAATCTATTATTCATATAGAAATAGATTTTATTAAATTCATATTTAAGTATTATATATTTCATTTGTTAAAATAAATATCATTGTTTGTATAATAAATTTTTTGGAAAAAAATATTTTTCATAATTAAATGATGTTATTAGTTATTTATCTACACTAAATGAATATTATGATTTCTAATAATAAAAAATAACATTTTTAAATTTAAAAGTGAAAATGATAAATGTATAAAAAGTTGATATATAAATAATTTATTAAATTTGTATGTACAAGTTTATGTCATCCTAAATTCTACTTAGAAAAATTTCCACGATAATTTTATCAGACATATGGATAAGATAAGAAGTGATGGATGTTGAATGCATTGATTCATCTAGAATAGATCTCATTGTAATTTCCATGACCAGGAACTTCTCTAAAAACATTATCATACCATGTCTCTTATACATATTTTTAGATGAATTTTACCATAAATATATAATAAAAATAACATAAGTATCGAGATACCTATTGTCTTTGGAAGACATGGTACATAACATATTGAAATTAAACTAATATAGAAAAACATTTTTAAACTCTATAATATTTTCATATATCCCTATTAGATTATATAACCACATTGTATACCTTATGGAATAATTAAGAAAAGGGGGATCTATAGAGTTAAGTGAGTGAATATGCATGAAGACAATTCACAACGTATGATTCAAATGGAATAATATGATATCATAGTGTTGGGACCAAGTTGGATGGATAAAGAAGTAAGAAAATTTTGTTTTTATAGAGTGTTGTCTTTTGTTGTCAAAGAAGCTAAATCAATTCACTTTGAAAAGGACTTGTAAACTATTATTATTCTTTTTTGATTTGTATTTCACAAATATCATAATTTTGGATAACTTGTGATGAAAGCCTTATGAAGAGTAGATAGAGTAAATAAGTGATTTTGGAATAGGGAACAAAGCGGCGCGCAAGTCCAGAGTGAAGCGCAAGTATTGGCGTGAAAGTATTGGTGTGCAAGTATATGTGGCGCACAAGTCATATTTCAATATCATCACATCAAAATTTGACAAAGGAAATAAAATGGTGCAGAATTTAAAGATTGGAGTGCAAGTCAAAAAGTGGCGCACAAGTATAAATGGTGCGTAAGTGCAGTGCCCAAGTATAAGTGGAGTGCAAGTGTGGCACACAAGTATAAGTGGCGCGCAAGTGTATGTTGCGCGCAAGTCATATTCCAATATCATCATATCAAAAAATGACAAAGGAAATAAAGTTTCGTGCTAGTGATGGAAGGGCGTGAAAGTGATGAAGTGGTGCGCTATTGATGGAGTGGCATGCAAGTATTGGCGTGCAAGTTTATGTGGCACGCAAGTCACCAAAATTCCTATAAATAGACGACTTTCCTCCTCATTTTTTATGAGTTCAACACTTAAGAGAAAATTCGAACTCTGACCAAGCAAGTAGTAGAGGGTGCTCCGATCGCGCAAGTAGCAGAGGACGGTGCGCAAGCTGAAGCAGCGTGCAAGCTGAGGGATATTTATAAGCCGCGTAGGTTTTTCCGCACAGGTTTTTCGGCACAAGTTTTGGCGTGCAAGTTTC
The DNA here is from genome assembly GCA_963277665.1 of Viscum album. Taxonomy (NCBI): domain Eukaryota; kingdom Viridiplantae; phylum Streptophyta; class Magnoliopsida; order Santalales; family Viscaceae; genus Viscum; species Viscum album. The sequence continues at coordinate 429,206,396 of OY728134.1, forward strand.
CAGAGGCGCGCAAGCTAGGAGGTGCCATCATGAAGTGTAAGGTTTATAATCCAATGGTGGAACGAATGTTGTGAGCTATGCTCAAAGGTTTCACGCAAGTATTGAGTAGGTAAGCAAGCAGGTGGCGCGCAAGCAGGAAGGCGTACAATAAGAAAGTGGTGCACATGTTTTTTGAACCAAGAGGTTCCTACCGGCTTCTGGGTAGGAAAGTGAAGAATTGTTTTGAAATAATTGATTTTTGAAAGCTTCTTAAGAAGCACAGAATCATTACATTACCCTATTTGTGATAAGAGGTAGCACACGCACTATTGGATTGTTTTCAAAGTGCTACACGAGTGTAATGGTATATCCAACTCATTGTATTCCACATAAAAGGATTTTTTTTCTAGTGGATTTTGTGGTACTGGATTATTTACATACCATACCAAGGATGTAGCTACTCTTTTTGAGTAGTGAACCTTGTAAATCTTGTGTTCCTCTAGTTGTGTGTATTTAGCAAAGAACAAACTCTTTAAAAGGAGGAGAAGGTTGTTTCAAAAAAATAGGAAACATAAAAAGAAAAAGATATCATAGATTCACCCCTTCCCCATCTCAGTGATACTTGAATCCTGATAGGGAACTTCAATTGGTATCAGAGGGAGTTTGCCTTTGTTTATTCTTTGCTGAAGTGGTTGAATAGAAGTTGTGATGGAGAGTATAAATTGCGTGAACAGTAAGGGGATTCAAATTTTTATGGAAAGAACTATCACATCTGGAAGGACAAAATGATGACTTATCTTATTTATCTTGGATATGAAGTTCTTGAAACTACAATGGATGGATTTCCTGCTATTTGTAACAAGGTTCCTCTTACTCCTGTCGATAAGAAGAACCTTTAGAATGATGGAAGAGCTAAAAATGCGTTACTCTCAACTCTTTCTGAGAGTGAATTTTTTAGAGTGAAAGTTGTTACTAAAACAAAAGGAATCTGGAAAAAACTGAAGAACATCTATGAACGAAATACAAAAGTGAAGAAGGATAAACTACAAATCTGGAGACTGATGTATGAAGACTTGAAAATGGGAGAATATAAATATGTTGGGGATTTATTTACCAGAATAAATTATATTGTCAGCACAATCAGATGTCTTAGTGAAACGTTGAAGGATTCTACAGTTGTCGAAAAGATCATGAGAATTCTTCCTGACAAGTTTCATGCTAAAGTATCTTCATTATAATATATAGACCCTAAAACATTATATTTGGATGATTTTCATAGAACTCTGATTACTTATGAGTTGAGGAGGGAGAAGACTATGAAGGAAAAAACAAAAGATGATAGAGAAATTTCATTCAAGGCTAAAAAGAGAGAGAAGTCAAAGAAGACTCTTACTGAAGATGATGCTGGTGAATCTGATTCTGAAGATGAGGTATGTAAAAATTTTGATTAAATTTTATCCTTGTTTTCTAAAAATGTGTAAAGAGGTACAGAGAAATACAAGGGTAAACATCCCTTGAAATTTTTTGAGTGTGGATCCATTGTTCACTTTGCGGCTAACTATCCTCAAAATAATAAAGAAGAATAAAGTGATGATGATAACAGAAGTCCAAGAAGGTTGTGGAAGAAACAAGCTGACAAAGATAAATATTTTTCAAAGGGGAAGGATAAAAAGTTCTTCAAATCAAAAAGAAGAAGCTTTTTATCTAAATAAGAAGATGAAGAAAACAGTGAAGATGAATCTGAGAAATTATTTTCTGAAAAAACATGAGAGAATACCCTTATTACTGTAGTAAATAATGAAGAGTACAAGAGAAAAGGTTCAGAAGAAGAAGAAACTCAACTTGAATGTCATCTGAAAGAAGAGTTGAAACATTGCTTGAGGAAGATCAGAAGTCTTGAAAGGAAAACAACAAGCTGATAAATGAAAATTCTGCATTAAACAATCAATAAGGTTTTACTGATGAGAAAAATCAAGATGGAAAATCAGATTGATGATCTGAAAAATTATCTTGAGAATACAAAGAATCATAATGATCATCTTGAAGTAAAGCTGAAGGAAAAAGAAGAAGAGTTTGAACTTGTCAAACAAAAAAATTATAAAGCTAAAGAAATGAATATCATCTTTAAAAATTTTATCTCATAAGTTGGTGAATGTTCCAGTAAGAATGAACCAAACAAGGATCCACAAAATTTACCTTCAAAGGTTGAAATGAAAGACAGAACTGGTTCTGATAAGAACCAGTCTGGAAAGACCATGTATGTGGTCAAAGTCATCAATGATGAAAAATCAGAATTTCATAAAAATCACCAGTCAAGAAAGACTTCTAATATTTATGGTGCTATTAAATATGAAATGATAAAGGTAGTTAAAAATGCAAACATGAATTTTGATGGTCATCATAGTTATATTAAGAAGGTTGTTGAGAAACGTGTTCAAAAATATGGTTAGTATAGAAGTTTCAGAGGAAAATATTTTTTCTATGGATATTGCAGGTATTTTGGTGGATACGGACACATGGAAAATATGTGTTGGTTTAACCAACAACATTACAACTATTCCACATGTTTTTGAAAGATAGGTATTAAAGGGGAGTCAATCCTTTCAAAATAGAAAGTCTCCAAATAAATTTCAGAAAGTATCTGAGAATACTGGTGTGAATGTTGAGAATAGGTTCCAACCACTAGAAACTATTTGTGAAAGATGTGATCTACCTAGACATATGGCCAAGGGCTGCCTCAGTGTATTACCAGAGCAACAATAGATTCTTAAAAATTCTCAAAATCTAGAGTTTTTAAAATCTAAAAGGGAAAGGTCTGATAAGTCTGAAAAGAAAGAGTACATGGTTGTCTGGCCAGAACACATTGACCTGGCTGGGAAATTGGAGAAAGCACAACATGAAGTGAAGGAAAAAAGACGGACAAAAATCTATTGTTATTGAAACTGCTTTGAAAGCTACAAAAGAAGAAATTCCATGGATTTTTGATGGCGGATGTTCCTCTCATATGACAGGAGACTTAAAGCTGCTGAAGAATGTGAAATACTTCGAAGAAGGAACAATGACGTTTGGAAATGGTGAATCTCTAAGAATAAAAGTTGTTGGATCATCCATAATTGGAAAAGAAAAGATGAAATCTAGGAAAACACTATATGTTGATGTGCTAAAACATAACCGTCTTAGTGTTTCACAACTCTGTAATGAGGGCAATAAAGTTATCTTTAGAAAATATGGATTTGTTATGAATAGTGAAAATGATGGAAATATAGTTATAAGGGGCCAACATACAAAAGGGAATTTGTTCCAAGTTGGTAAAGTACAGAACTCTTGTTATATGGGTGTAGTGGATGAAAATCAGTTATGGAATAAAAGGCTTGTACATATGTGTCAGAGAAATATGTGCAAGTTATCAATGAGAGATAGTGTCTGAGATATGCCTAATTTATCAGGAAGAAGAGATTGGCGCTTCACTATTTGTGAAAAAAGGAAGATTACAAACTCTTTTCATAAGAGGATAGAAATTTGTTCAAAATAACCTTTGGAACTTATAAATTCTGATATATGTGGACCAATGATCTAGCAATCAAAAAATAGATATAATTACTTCATTAATTTCATTGATGACTTTACTCGCATTACTTGTGTTAAGTACATGAGACATAAGTCAGATGCTCTGAAAATGTTTAAGAGTTTCAAGAGGAAAGTAGAAAAGGAATGTGAGTATTCAGTAAAGAAGTTGAGAACTGATAATGGTGGTGAGTATAAGAATGAATAGTTTGAATGTTATCTTGAGAAGCATGGAATTTAGTATGAGTTCAGTTCACCATACACACCTCAACAAAATGGGGTCGCTAAAAAAAGAATTTAAGTATGGTGGAAATGGGGAGAACTATGATTCTTGAGCACAGTATTTCTCATTATTATTGGTGAAAAGCCATGAGAACTGTTGTGTATATTCAGAACTGATGTTTCTTTAGACCAAACTCATATATTTGTCCTTATGAAATGTTCTATGGAAAAACTCTAAGTCTGAAACACTTAGGAGTTTTTGGTTGTCCATTCATTATAAAGAAGAAAGGTGGAAACCTTGGAAAGTTTGAGCAAAGAGGATATGATGGAATTTTTCTTGTCTATGCTACATAAGTAAGAGGATATAGATGTCTCAACAAAGAAACAGGAAGAATTATTGATTCATCAGATATAAAAGTTGTTAAAAATGTTGAGAAAGAAAATAAATCATATGTTGATGTGGAAGTTGAGTAGGATAGAGAAGATATTGTTAACAATTCTGATAATGCTGCAGACTGTGTTAATCCTACTCAAGAAGAATAATCTTACTCAGAAATATAAATTGATGAAGATGGAGTTCAAACAACTCATCCTAGGTTGAGGAAGCAAGTGGAGGCTCAGAACATTATTGGAGATAAAAATCAGAGGGTTCAAACAAGAAGAACAACGAATGTTATATCACATACATATCTTTATTACAAAGTTGAACTGAATAATGTAAATGAAGCATTTGAGCATCCAGAATGGGTTCATGCAATGAATCAAGAGCTTGATCAGATAAATTATAATGATACATGGGAACTTGCACCCAAGCCGGACAACAAAAACATCATTGGTACAAAGTGGGTTTTTTTGAACAAGCTAAATGAAGAAGGTAAAGTAATAAAAAAACAAATCAATAATGGTTTGTAAAAAGGTATTCACAAATTGAATGCATTGATTTTGATGAAACCTTTGCTCCGGTGGAAAGATTAGAAACAATCAGAATATTTCTTGTTATTGCTGCACAACGCGGTTACAAAATCTTTCAAATGGAAATAAAATCTGCATTTTTTAATGGTGACCTTGACGAGGAAGTCTACATTAATCAACCTTGTGGATTTGTTATTGGAAAGGATGAATGTTGTGTGTGCAGGTTGAAGAAGGATTTTTATGGGCTAAAACAGGCTCTGAGATCATGGTATTTTAAATGAGATACTTTCTTAAAAAAGATGAACTTTAAGAAAGGGAGAGTTGACAGTAATCTCTATATCAAGGAGTGTCATGAGTTTTCACTGATCGTTATTGTTTATGTCGATGATATTATATTTGCTGGAAATGATGAATGATCACGTGAAACGTTTCTGAGGAGATGAAGAAGTTATTTTAGATGTCCATGTTGGGAGAAATGAAGTAGTTTCTTGGGCTACAAATTTCACAGAAGAAGAGTCACGTTTTTCTATCTCAAGAAAAGTATGCTAAGGAACTTCTGAAGAATTTTGGCATGAAAAATTCGAAACCAGTTTCCACACCAATTTAAATGGGAACCAAGTTTTCTAAATATGGAAAAGGCAAGGAAGTTGATCTCAAAGAGTTTCAAAAGATGATTGGAAGTCTGTTGTATCTAACTGCCTCAAGACCTGACATTGTCTATGCTGTCACGTTATGTGAAATATTTCAGATTGCTCCTAAATAATCACATCTGATTTCTGGAAAAATAATTCTTAGATTTATCAAAGGCATAACAAATTTTGGAATCATGTATGATGGCTCAGGAAATATTGATCTATTCGGGTATTCTGATGCTGATTGGGCAGGAAATGTTGATGATCGAAGATCCACACCTGGTGGAGTTTTCTTTTTGGGGAAAAGTTGTGTTAGTTGGCATACCAAGAAACAGAATTCAGTAACTCTTAGCACAATTGAAGCTGAGTATGTTGCTGCTACTCAAGATGAAACTCAACTAATGTGGATGAAGACTCAACTAGAAGATCTACTTGTTAAAGTAAAGCTACCATTGCTCTTGGGTTGTGATAATCAGAGTGCAATAAATCTTAAAATAAATACAGTACAACATTATCGTTCAAAACACATTAATATAAATTACCACTTCATCAAAGAGCAGGAGGAGAAGAATGAATTGAGGTAGGAGTATGTTCTTACATCTGAACAAGTTGCTGATATATTCACAAAACAGTTACCGAAGGAACCATTTGCAAAATTGAGGTTGAACATGGGTGTCCAACCTCCATCTCATCAAGTTTAATTTACATGTTTCTATCCCCAATCTCATCTTTACTTTGGATAGTGTTTTCAAGGGGGATAATTGTTTTATAAATCTATCCTTATAGATGCATGCATAAATGGGGAGTTGTGGGTAAGCTGTGAATACAGCTTGTTTGTGTGTGACTTATTCTAACTATTTGTTGGAGTGGTTGTAGGAAACAATTTTGTTTTCTAGGAACATTGAAGAAGTGATGAATGCTAAAGTAAAATATTGAAAGATGTTCTGAAGAAGGCTGATGTAACAGCATGGTTTTGGTTGTTAGTAATTCTTGTTTCCTACAAAGAGTTAGCTCACGTAGGCTTAGAATTTTTGATAAATAATCCATTGCTTAAGGTTACAAAGTTCAGTGATTTAGGAATATTGGTTGACAAAAAAATCCAAAGGGGGAGATTTTTGGGACCATGTTGGATGGATAAGGAAGTAAGAAAAGTTTTTTGTTACAGGGTGTTGTCTTTTTTTTGTCAAAGAAGCTAAATCAATTAACTTTGTAAAGGACTTGTAAACTATGATGATTCATTTCTGATTTTTATTTCAAAAATATCATAAGTTTGGAGAAATTTTGATGCAAGCCTTATAAAGAGTAGAGTGAGTAAAGAAGTGATTTTGGAAATGGAAAAAAGTGGTGTGCAAGTCAAGAGTGGTTCACAAGTATTGGCATGCAATTATTGGCGTGCAATTCATGTTTCAAAATAATCACATCAAAATTTGACAAAGGAAATAAAATGGAGCGCAAGTTAAATATTGGAGCACAAGTCAAAAAAATGGCGCGCAAGTGCAACGCGCAAGTATAAGTGGCGCGCAAGTGTGGCGCGCAAGTATAAGTGGAATACAAGTGTATGTTGTGCGCAAATCATATTCCAACATCATCATATCAAAATATGACAAAGGAAAGAAAGTGTCTCGCTAGTGATGGAAGGGTGTGCAAGTGATGAAGCGGCACTCAAGTGATGGAGTGGTGCGCAAGTATTGGCGTGTAAGTGTATGTGGCGTGCAAGTCACCAAAATACTGAAAAATATATGACTTGCCTCTTAATTTTTTATGAATTCAACACTTAAGAGAAAATTCTATCTTTGACCACGTAAGTAGTATAGGGTGATCTGATTGCACAAGTAGCAGAGGACAGAGCGCAAACTAAAGCAGCGTGCAAGCTGAGGGATATTTATAAGTTTTGCAGGTTTTTCCACTCATGTTTAGCCGTGCAGGTTTTGCCGTGAAAGTTTTGGCGCACAAGTTTCTAAAGGCGCGCAAGCTGGGAGGTGCTTTCATGAAGTGGAATGTGTATAAGCCAAAGGTGGCGTGCAAGTTGTGAGTTGTGCTCAAAGTTGGCGCGCAAGTATTGAGTAGGCGTGCAAGAAAGTGGCGCGCAAGCAGGAAGGCGCGCAAGCAGGAATTGGCATGCAAGTTGTTTATACCAGGAGGTTCCAACCGGCTTCTGGGTAGGAAAGTGAAGACTTATTCTGAAAAAATTGATTTGTAAAAGCTCATTAAGAAGCACAAAATCATTACATTACCCTATTTCTGCTAAGAGGGATCACATGCACTATTGGATTGTTTTCAAAGTGCTACACGAGTGTAAGGGTATATCCTACTCATTGTATTCCACATCAATGGATTGGTTTCTAGTGGATTGTGTGGTACTGGATTGTTTATGTACCATACCAAGGACGTAGCTACTCTTGTTGAGTAGTGAACCTTGTAAATCTTGTGTTCCTATGGTTGTGTGTATTTAGCAGGGAAGAAAATCTTTAACAGGAGGTGAAGGCTGTTTCAAAAAAATAGGAAACATAAAAAGAAAAAGATATCACTGATTCACCCCCTCCCCCTCTCAGTGATACTTGGATCCTGGCTAGGAACTTCACATAGTATAAATGGATCTTGAAAAATACTATAGCAGAATTACATAAATAAGATATAATCATATAATAATGGAAATAGATGAACATGGAATCAATATAGAAAAAAACATGTATATTTCAGGAAAACCATCAACATAATATCTCATTCAAGATAGAGTCCTATCATGTATTAGGCTTCCTCCCAAATCCCATATACATCATATTAGGATACAAAAACTTTGTATTATTCATTAGATAACTATCTTGTTTTGTCCATCATAACATTTTCATTCGAATGTGCATCAAAATGTAAAAAATAAAGAGGGTATAAACATTATAAATACCAATAGAAATAAAATGGGTTTCATAAATATATATTATAACATATCCAAATGGAATATCATAATTAATTCCATGAATGTAGTGATTAAATCATTATATAATATTTTTAATTAAATAATGAATCATATAGAATTAAAATGAGTTCTTTTGAATTGTAGACATTAAAAGGGTTGAAGATATAATTTTCAAAATTTTCATTTAAGTGGGGTTTTAGTAAAATGTGTAATGAATCTTTGAGATGGTATGGAAATAATAATTTAAATAAAATGTGAATGGAATTTAATCAGGTTTTCAAAGTAAAACTCATTTCCCTAGAACCCATGTAAGTTTAAAAAATCATTGGATGGTACATGAAATGGGGCCATAAAATTTATAATTTTCCTTTAATCAGCTCTTCTAAATGAAAGAAATTGTGAAGGGATTCCTATGAACATATCTACTTCCATTAGGGAATGGTGAATAAAACTAGGTATATAATTTTGGAAAAATATAAATAATGTAAAAGAAAAAAATATGAGGAATAAAGAGAATGTAAATTAAGAAGACATAAAGACTTACCCAAATAAAATAGGGTTGTTCTAAGAGATCCATAACCTTATATCAAGAATCAGTTGACAGTAAAACTTAACATCATAAGTAGTAAAATTTTATTTATTAATTAAATAATTAATAAAATTTTCCAATTTTTTTGATTTAATATAATTATATTATTTTCATACACAACCATTTTTATGAGATTTCATGATTAAATCCTCTGTTCTGGGGGTGTTGATTTCTTATTTCCGGTATCCGATCACTTGTGGATACTTATGGATGTTATATTCAATTGGAATTAAACTCAAGAAGTGATATGAAATTATATAAATGTCATTATAAAAATTGAAATGGTCCCAATATAAATATTTTTTTTATCATTAGAATAAATAATTTGGTGTAAATATTAGTGTTGTGTAGTTTGTTTTTTGGGTATTTTATGTTACTATCACAAACTATATCAGTTTTATTTATTTAAATTATTATTATTAAATTATGTAACTTGATTTATGTTACAATATACCTATTAGGATCATATTTAAGAATAATATTATTTATATTACCATTTACGAAGGGTTTAGCAGAAAACAAATTAATTTGTTTATAGAGGTAGCGAACAATCCATATTGTGAGTAATGTTTTTGTTTATTTAATGAGAAGGTAAAAAATTGGTTGAATGAAATAATTCAATTAATAAAACAATATTTAAATATAATTATTATCCCAAATTCTTGTGTCTATATTTTAGGAATATTTTATGGAGGATGAGAAGGAAAAATAATCAAATGGTTTGTTTGGGGGTTTTACCTACTCCAATGGATATATACACATAGGATTCCACATAAGGAACATTGGTATTGTCCATTTTATGATAAAAATGAGCCAAAATATGTGGTTATAGATATGTGGAGAGAGTTGGGAATAGTAAGGGTATGCACCAAGGCTTATAAGTTGTATTCAGGTGTGGTATTAATAAGGGGAGGAGATATGTGCTTTCTATTATAATATTTATCAGTTTAGTATTTTTAAAAAAGAAAACCAATAGTGATTAATATATTTAACATATAAAATAAATTTTTTATGTGTGATTGAACAATATATTTCATATGTAACCCTTTTTGTAAATAATCATTTATTTAACCTATAATGTTAAATACCACATTTCACTATATTTCACTAATCACTAAAGATTATAAAATTTTAAAAAAATATCATAAACTTAGACTAAATATTTATTGATGATGATATTTGAAAAATCATATCCATTTTTTAATATAATTATATTAATAATAAAAATGTTATTTATATTTAATATATTTATTTATATTTAAAATTATAATGTTAATATTATAATCAATTTTATGATCCTTATCCAAATTATTTATAGCCTCAAAAATTATTTTATCATTATTATTAATCATAATATTATTTTATGAACCCATTTTTAAAAGATAAATTTTTTTTAAACTCTTTCAATTTTTATAAATATGAAAATATAACATATTATAAAAAGACACACTTTTTTTATTTTTAAAACAATTATTTACTTGTATCAATATATAAATAAAGTATATTTTTATTTTATATGATGCTTAAATATTATTTCACAGTTCTATAGATGACGGTACAATTCTCATGGTTATGTTACTATTCTTAGCGGTCAGATTGCTATTCCAATGATAGGATTTGTAATGTTACTATTTTTTTTTGTACACTTTATAAAATCAAAATATTTCATTATTTATTAATTCAAAACTATTTTTATTAAGGTTATATATATTTTCATTTTCAAACTAGATATTACATTTCTAATATTCAGTAACATTTCTACTATTTCATTCATGAGTACAATTATTAGGGGTATCGAGAAAATTTGTATTTTCATACTATAGTTATCGTATTTTCCTTATTTTTATATTCTAATACTTTAAATTAATATGATTACAATAATTATCTAAATATAATGTTAAAATTTCATAATAAATTATTATTCTTTTTATAATGAGGTGATAGTTTTTTATTTAATATTTCATTAATAAATAACCAATATTTATTTAAGATGGTAAATTCCCTTGATAAAATTAGAGGTCATTGTAAAACAAATTTCCCTCAAACCATGAATTTTATCATTAGTATTGGATTAGGTTTAAGAAAATCCTAAATTAAGCTATATTCTTTCCAAAATCAACCATATAATACTCATAAGGTAGGAATCTGCAACTTGTTAGAATTACATCTATTTTTTTATATAGTTTTTTTTACACCATTAAAAAATATTTTTTTCCACCAATTAATTGGATACATTTAAATAGTAATATTTTAATAGAATATAACTAAAATTGTTTCCATAATTATTAAAAATAGTAGTTCTGGTATCATCAGTTATGTTATTCTAATGGCCACAAAATAATTTTCCCCATATGAATCTCCAATATATTTAACTACATATATTTCATCAAAACTATTTCTCATCATTCTAAAATTTTAATTTATGTTATTTTATTACATATAATCTTCAAGGGAATGTAATATTCAATGGAAAAAAATTCATGGTTTCAAATTTTTCAATTTTTGTGTTATATTATGAATGAATAAAGTGTTGTTACTTTGATTCATAACTTTTTGACTATTTTCCTATTAAATTTTAATTCCATTAATAAATTTAAACAATATAATTTATAAATATATACATTATTTAAGTAAATAATATATACCCTAAAACCATGGATGACACATTATACATGTTAATAAAATTGAAATTATAACTCACTACTAAAAATTTATAAGGTTATCCATCATATAGACCAGAATAAAGATACAACATCAACCTATCTATATTATACAAGACTATAAACTGGTCTTATTCTATATAATTGGAAAATATTGAAAAAAAAATTTATAATTGTTTTCCATAGTTTGTCAAAAATCATAATATTTACTTGATACATTGATTTTAAAATGGGTATCACCAGGAACAATAATTATATTTACATTTATAGTGTCTCAATTATGTATTAGGTCTCATTCATGATTTGAAAAAATTCATCAAATGGTTTCTAGATTCATGGAATATTTATTGTTATGAAAAAATTTAAAATCAAGGTTGAAATTATTTAAAATAGTGATAGGTAGTTCTATGATATTTGATAATTTGAACATATTTTTTAAACTACCATTCAATAATTATTATACATAAATATATAGGATACAATTTGAACTTGGTTTTCTGAATAAGGTTTCTAATTTAGGATATTAAAAATAATCAATCTCTAAGAGAAAGAAATTTATTTCTCAAATTTCACAAAATATTGTATTTGATTATATAGAGCATGGTCATTGTGCAATCATTCCATTATAAATCCTTTATAATGTCCCATATATTATTCTAAGAAATGAATATGATAGGATAGTTGGGTTTTCAAAATATTGGTGATGTTTTCCCATGTTCATTCATATTATAAAAGTAAAGAAGATAATTGAGAATGTTAAAACTCATTTTTCTATAAGATTCTTTTTAAAAAATGCTTTTAAATGTATTTATCAAGTTTTATAAATTACTGTTTCAATAATATTCTCTTAAATGGAAAGGTTGGTTGTGTGTGATGTCCTCTTATCCAACTCAAGGGTGAAATTTACTATTAATGAGATTTTGTGTCTTGAAACACAATATAGGAAAAGAATAATTAACAATTATAGTATGTGATCTTATGTTATAGAAACTAAATCCTTTAATGTATGACATTAAATCACCATAGTTTCAAGCTTTGTCATGTTTGTTTCTTCGTACGTCACTTTTGGATAATCATAACTTGTTTCAGAATATATGAGGATATTCTACATAATGGTTCATAAATATCATATGAATTAACTGAATCATAACAACCTTGATTTTCAAACTAGTTTTGGAATTTATTACCATTAGTTGTACACAAGTTAAGGATAATGTCAATACTCAAACAACTTTATTATGGTTATTACCAAATAGTGCATCTGAGCCTTATAATATATCAATCTATATATATCTTGGAATGGATGTCATTTCTCAAAAACCATAAACTCTATAATTGAAGAATATAGATGTGTTATTATATTTTTTCTTATCTTTTTTTATATTCCATAATACATTATAGTTATATTTCCCAAAAATAATAATTCCCTACTATAATACCATACATGAAGTGTTAGACCCACACTACGGGCCCCTGTGCTCAAATAATATTTATTAAATGATATGTAAGATTCCCAATGATATTATGCATGATGAATTGTATATATTTTTACATTATTTCAAATGTTAAAACATTAAATATAACAAAAATAGAAGTACCCCATGAACTACAGTTTTAGGTTTTTTAGAGATTTACAAAATAAAATACTTATATTTAAAATATCCCCATAAAATAAATATTCATGGCCTCCTTATAAACCATTCATATTTTATATAATTTTTTATAAACATGGGAATGGGAATAATAATAATAAAAAGGTGATGTCAGATTCTTCATAAGGGAATCAACTCAAAGATTTGTTAGGATTATAAAATATTCTTGTGAGAAAACATTACCAGAAGAGAAACATATGATTTTATGGAACATTGATCAATAATAGTATCCCATAACGAATGACATAAGAGAATATGATGTTTATTGATCAAACATTAACCATTACATAAGAATAAAGATATATGTAACAATATTCATGATCCCTGGACACATTCTTGAAATATAACAAATAAAACTAGTGTTAGCATAATAATATCAAAAAACAAAATTGTGAGAAAAAACATTAACCATAATTATGTCCGTGAATTTTCATGTAAAAAATAGTTTAAAAACAGGTTCCTTCACATTCTAGTTAATATATATTAATTGTGATTATTCCCTTACATATACTTCTAAATATAATATTAACATGATTTTTAAATTGAAATATTCATTATCACCTATGATGTTAAACATTAACCACTGAATTTGTGAGAGGTATAGGACCCCACCACACATAAAATTATCATACACTAACATTTTTACTTATATATTTATCCATATTTCATACCATAAATATAACATAGAATTAAGAAATCCTCCATATCATTTCCTAACGTTCTTATATGAAATTAGCTCAAGAGTAAGATTATTTTACAGTAAAAAAATGAATCACACAAAACGATTTTACAAAAATAAAATTGAGAGAGTGATTCAAGAAACACAACTCTAGAGTAGATCAATATTTTTTAGATCATGGTTAAAATTAATATGAAACCATGAAGATGTTTTTTTAAAATATTTAATAACATTTTCTTAAATAAAATAACTCACGTCAAATATTATAAACAATTATATATAATGTAACATAAAATCCATTTTAAAAATAATAATTATATTAAATAATAGTGATACAACATTTAAAATGTTAATTTTTCTTAAATGTAATTGTGAATTTGAAAATATAAAATACAAATGTGAAATGTAAATACTTTTTAATATTTTCAAAGATTCTTTTTTGAAACCATATCATAATTTTTTTAATAAACCCTCTTTTGACTATAGGTAAATATAAAAAAGAAGATCATATGAGATTATACATAATAAAGTTTCAATCATGATGAAGAATATATTAAACTTATATGAATAATGTTCATGAAAATTATTCATAATTTAATGAACCATAATTCATTAAACATAAACCATTACCTTTACTCGTGACTTCTATGAATGTGATTTAACCTCGAATATAGTAAAAATAAAAATCCTAATAACTTATTTATGAATTATCTAAATATATATAACCATTTATATATAAAATTATAATCATTCATTAAACATATATTAGTTTTTTATTTTTCACTTTCATATGTAGAAGCTTATGATATTGATTATTTTAGGCATGTTTTTCAATGTCATTGTTGATACCCATTAGATGATACCAATTTCATAATACCTATATAATTTATGATTTATTAATGGATATTATATATGAATTTATAATATCTTAATTCTATTCAATGAAATATTTATTTATGAATAATGAAGTTGATATCAGTGGTATTCTTCATATTAGAAAAAAAAATATGTATATTAGTAAAGAGTTTAATTATTAATATTACCATTAATGAAAAAATTATTATTACCTTATAAATATATATTATTAATTGTAATTTTTCCATATTCGTCAAGGAGATAAATTTATAACACTATTTTTGTAGGCAGTTAAGATCACCTAAACAAGAACATTCTATAATAAATGGATAAGTATTATTATTATGTTTTATAGTTACATAATCATTATCTAATCTGTACAATTTTCTAATATAGGTTAAATTAATGTGATAAATTAGAATTGGGAAGAGGTATAATAATATAAGAAATGAAAAATAATTATAATAAGAATTCATTTTTCATTTTTAATTTTTTTATGCTCGGTTTATGAGGATATTTTTTTTTTGATTTTATATTATTAAAATTATCAATAGTATTCCAAATATATGATTTTATAGTCATAATAATTTTATAAGAATTATTTTTATTCATTAATTATATTATTATAACCATCCATAAGATGTGGTTAGGAAAATTGGTTATGTTATTCCGAGTGGCGGTAGTCATCACATAACATGAGTAATGTTTTCATTTTCTAATGGATGTGAGTGTGATAGATAATGGAAGACCCATTATTATAATAAAATTTAAACAACCCGAAAGGGGTCATTCAATTAATTAATATTAGAGTAACGGAATTATTCTAACTAATAACTCGGTATCTTATACCCATGTATAGGATTTTATGTTATTGTTCCTTCAAACAATGTTGTAATGGGACTTTGATCCATGGGTCCTTTAGTTCATTGAATAGTTACATGTCATACTAGAAAAAAATGGATTTCATTATTAATAAAAAAATTCATTAACCCAAGCCTTTTATAAAAGTATACATTTTTCATTATTTTAGTATGGATAGACTAGGTTTTTCGGGGAAACATAAAGAAGAAGATTTATCTAGTTTATAGTTTTGATTTTGGAGAATTGAATCTTCTAATGAAGGAACTATAGAAAAAAGGATAATTGTGGAAAACTTCATAAAAATTGTTCTACACAAACAAGTAATATTCTTTATGGAGATGCTAAACAGGTATCTTTTTAATGGAAATTAATTTGATATTTCTGGATTAATGTGGGTGGGAGTGAGATTTTCTTATTGGAGAGAGAGAGAGAGAGAGAGAGATTTCAATGGAATGATATCTTTGGTGAGGGGTAATTATGGAATATTTTGTGGGTTATTAATTATTAAAAGAAAATGTTTATAAGATATTTGGATATAACTATCAAACATATAATGGACTTTTAGAAGGTCTATGTGTCAAATAATTTAATAAGAACCCAATATCCCTTAATTTACCTATTTTCACCCGTATTACCATTAATTAAATGTTTACTATCATAATAAATTTTTAGTGAAGTTAAAATATGATACTCCATATAGAATTTTAATGTTCTAATTTCAAATTTCATATTCATTTAATCTAAATTTATTTATAATATTTTTATTGTTATCTTTTAAATTCAAACATATGATATAAAAAATACTATTTTAAAATCCAAGTATTTTTATATATAATGTGTTTTTATTCTATTTTATTAAAGTTTACTAATTAAATGAGTATTAATATATCATTGATTAAATAATATATTTTATAAAAATAATCATTAAAAAATATTTTATTTATTTTTCTAAAATAAAATTCATAGCACATAAAATATAATTTTTATTAATATTCATATTTAAGTATAAAATTATTTTATAAATTATGTAGCTATATTAATTGAATTTTAAAAATTAATAGGTATAAAAATGATCATTTTATTTCATAAAGTGTATAAATGTTCAATATAAGAAAATATGTGATAAATGAAAAAATTATTACATTAATAAATAAATCTTTATATCATCCAATCATCAATTAAATAACATCTCATGATCTCCACATAACACTATAAGTTATGATAATATATTTTCTATTACTAGGGTTGAATGATTTTTCATTGATATGAAATTAATCCAATGATATTTTACTTCTCCCAAAAATAACTTCTCTTAAGTTGTAATTATTTAGAGATTTTCTTTTACCTCATCTTTGAAAACTGAATTAACTGTACATCCTTCCCAATATCAAAACAATTAACCACATATGGAATAATTATAATTCAGGAATCAATTAGATCCCATTTTTTATATAGATTTCACTATATAGTAATAATTATTTATTTCTTTTGACTAATGGATAAAGTTAAGTGGTTATATTTTAATGAAGCATTAATAATTTTCTGTTACATTTATTGTTATTTTTCATAATGATACTATCATCTTATTTTTTAATATGATGCCTAAATATTACCAAATTCCAAATTAAACACCCATATATATATCTTAATAAATTTAATAAAAATCACTCCCATAATTTTTCCATTTTAATTAACGCGCTTTTATTTAATATATAACCCATGGAATGCTATATTATAGGGAATATACATAGTTCTAATTATAATAGTTTAAATTTAATATTATTAATTAATAATTTTTTTTAATTTTGATTCATATAATTTATGGTTCATCTCATAAACTATTTTAATTTATTTTATATAATTCAAAGTCATTTTTTATAATTACTAATATATAATAGTTAAATATATTGTTACCTAAAACTTAGGGTGTTAAATTATCCCCTATGGAACATCATGTCGTCTTAATTTAAATTATCACTCACTATTAATAATTATGAGGTTAATCCAAAATACTATAAAGACTGAAGATATATTATTAGGCTCACTCTCTTATGTAAGACCATATAAGTAAAAAAATTTATCATAATTTTAATATATCAAAAAAAATTATGTGAATTATGCTTCAATATTTAGTTATAATTCATAATCATTTCTATAGAAATATAATTTAAAACTAATATCACTAGGGAAAAAATTCCATTTTCACCTTTCTAGGATAAATGAATTATCGGGTCATATAGATTAGATGAAATAATTCATCATGAAATTTCTAATTTCATATTTTTTAACTTCCAAATAAAAATGTTGAAAACATTCTATAAATGAATTCCCACAATGATAGATAGTTATGTGTGATTATAGAATTTGAAAATAATTTTTTAAAATATCATTCTGTTCATGTTTTCCATAAACACATAATATTCAATTTTTTATGGGATTTATTTATATGGTCTATAAATTAGGATTCTCAAAATATCAATTTGATAAGAGAAGAACATATGTTTCTCGATGGACGATATCTGTTACAGCTAAACAGATAACTTCAAATCCTTTTCTTGATAATACAATTTAAAAAGCATTACTATTTCCCATATGGGATTCTATAAAATCATTCTGATGCAAAAATTGGATTTTAAAAATATATTTTGATGTTTAAAATTATCATTTAGAATATTGAGTTATAGAATAAGATTATGAAATTTTGTATAGATGATTGCATGTATGATGAATTTTGGAAATGTCTTTAAAATTGAATGACCTATATTTTTCAACGATTAACATAACCATATTCTCTTGAAGGGAATAAGAAGGTCTATAAGACATCTTCCTATTAATCCTAAGTGCGACATTTATTATTTTAGAAAAAAAAATATGTTACATTAAAATATATAAAAACAAAATTAATAATCTTAGAAATAAATAAGTTGTTAAGGAAAATAAATATGATGATTTCATTAGTTTTTAAAATCAATTCAACCAATGTAATTTATGTTTTTTCAATCAATAATATTATATTATCATAAGATAGTTTAGGATATATCCACTTATTCATTATAATATTTTCAAATGAGTGTGTGATTTAATAAAATAATATCACCTAGGAGTGTCTAAAAATGTTTTAAATTTTTTCCATTAGTTGAACACCATGTAAAGATTCTTCAAATACTCAACCCAACTTATTTAGGGTTTTTACTACTTGTTTCATCTCAACAGAAGCATATATATACTTTCATTTAGGAATAGATGCATTTCACTACTAGGAGAACATAATATTTATACCATAGAAAAATTATTATGATGTGTTTCTATATTTTTACATTTCCATTGGGTTAAACTTATGAATTCCAACTCCTTATCATCAAAAATAACTAAAACCACACTCTAAGACCAACTAATATTCCCTAGGCCCATAGTACCAAGAAAAATTCTAAAAATATTATCATTACACATAAGATTTTATACAATTTGAGATGAATCATACTTCAATTCACTATATTTTAAAAACAATTCCATGTTTAAATATTATATCTCACAAATGATCATACAACCATAAGAACTAAAGCATTAGTGTCTTTAGAGACTATCCAAAAAAAAATATTATTGTGAATAATTCTCCATAATAACAAAATATTAGACCTCCATATATATCTAAAATTTGTTATACCCATGTTTATAAATCAGGGATTTAGAATTATAAGAATGGGGTGAGAACAAATTCTGAAAATATGAACATACCAATGAGTCATAATAGTTAGAATATAAACCTAGGAAAAAACTTGTGTAAGGAACAATAATATTAATAAAATGATAATAGAAAAATTAGAGTCAATTATAATTCATTATTTAAAGTAATATAACCATGATTGTTCACCGGTATAATAATTTAAAAACTTAAGACAATATTCATGATCCTTATAGAAGAAAGAAGGAATATAACATAGAAATTTGTCTTATGAATAATTATAGGATATCATTACATTATAAAGATATAATTACTATAATTAAATTCATCCATAGTAATGTTAAAATTTTCTAAATGCAATTATGTCCATATAGATTCTTTTGAATACAACATAATAATAAGTATTCCCACTAAATGTCTATTTAACATAACATAACTATAATTATTTCCACACAAAATATCATAACCTTGTGATATGTGAAAAAATTACTAATTCATTAGAGGGTGATATGGGACATAACCCATAACATAATAATATCAATACACATGTGTATCATACAAAATCATTCAAATATCATGTAATAATTATCCTATGGAATTACAATGGGTTTTGTAATACATAAATGTGGTATCGATTAAAATGAATTTGATAGTCATATTGGATGATGAGAAAAATAAAATCAAAAATTAAAGTTTATATAAAAATGTATTTTTGAGTAAGATTCATGAAACATAACTGAAAGGGAGGTTAACCTATTACAGATCAAGAATATAACAGAATCAAAATAATAAAAATAGTTTTTGCAGTATAATTCTTATAATTTATATAATTTTATGAAGTTCTAACAAAAATTATAGAATTATTTTCCCAATAGTAACCTCAACACATTTTTAAAACAACCCTATATTGATACCCCAATAATGAATCCATTAAATGGACATGATGGATGTCTAAAAGAAATGTAGTGTGGAAGATAAAATATATGAACATGGAACGTGTATCATTTTTTATATTTTAAAATTACATTTATTGGATACAACAACATTAAATAGTTAATATAACTTCATTTTGAATAGAGATAATTATAAATATCATGAAAAAATGATTAAATACATATTTGGGTCTCAAAATATATAAGGAAACCATTATTGGAATGAAATAATATGGACATGGAGGGGGTATCATCAGAGTTGATAAAGATTATTCGTAACTATTATGAATTTTCATGAAAAAAATCGTTAAAAGAAGATGTGTTTATGTAATAGTAAATATAAAAAAAGATCTTGAAAATGAAATTTAAATTCGAAGAAAAAATAAAAACTGGAAAATAATTATCAGTCATAAGTTAGAATATGTCTAACCTATAAGAATAATGATCAACATAAATAATTATAACTCAATGAGATGAAAATAGGTATACAATTAACACTTAACATTACTATAAAATTTCATTAAAGAGATACCACCACATGTTTAATAAACATATCCTTCATAATAATTTTTTGGAACATATTAATTTATATTAACATTTAAAATAATTAATGATAATCATTACTTATATATTAATTTTCTATTTGTTGTTTACTTTCTATATCAAATGTTTTTGATTTTGAATATTTCACACATGGTTCATAATGTCAATTTTTATCCCCATAAAATGATAAAAAGTTCATTATTCCTAGATTATATAATGTACTAAAAATTATGTTCTATAATGAATTATCATATTCTAATTTTATTCCATGAGATTTATTTATAATGATTCATAATGATGAAATTAGTGATGAGATCCTTTTTCTAATTTTTTAATTGAAAATGTAGTCAATTTATAATGATTACTATTATTAATATTAAATTTTCATAAAAAATAACAAATATTTAATTAGTAATATCTATTAATATATGTAAGAATGTTTCAAAAGTCAACTAGGATATAAATCTAATGAATCATTCATTTTGGTTGTTAAAATTACATAAACAGGATTATTAATTAATCAATTTAGATGAATGATTATGAAGTAATTGAGTACTAATATTAGTATTACATTACTATAAAGATCACATTTTGGTGTTATTATTTAAAAAACAAAAATATAAATATGATTAAGAATAAGGTAAATAAAGAAAAATGATAAGAAGAAATTATGTTTCTTTTTGGCACACATATTTTAGGGGGATAAATCATCGTTGATCATTTATTGTTAATATAAATAGAATTTTTAATATATTATCACATACTACTATAAAAAATATTAAACAAATTTATAGAACCATCCATGTGACATGGTTATAAAAAATGGAACATGTATTCCCTAGAGAGATTAGACCACTGATTACATCAATTATTTTTTAATTTTGTAATAGATTAGAGTGATATAAATATTTTTTATCAATCAATATAATAAATTTACTCCATAATAAGAACACTAATTTAACTATGTTATTTTATTTAGAATTTTTTTCAAGGAAATTATTGGGAATAAATTGTTTCTGAGTTGACAATACACACACTGAGAACATGAATCATTTCATGAAGAAACTCTTTGAAATTGAAGATATTGGATGCATTCATGCAACTCAGGTATAACATATTTGAAGAAGGATTTTTCTATAGGTAATATAGTGATGGTAATTTGAAATATATGTTTTAATAGGTGTTTATGGATGTGAGCTATATTTATATATAAAAAAATAGAATCACTTCTATAGAAACCTATGTTAGTTAAAGGGAAAGTACGAATTTTATATGGTTTTGGTTGATTTAGGTAATAAAGAGTTGGTTAGAGAAGTGGATATTAAATTTCATCTTATCAACAGTTATCTATATTTTCTATGATTCATGTAATTTTTCCAAATTGCATCCTTGTTAAGTGATACCTTTTTATACTTACTAACCATCATTAAATGTGTAAAATGGTAATTAATAATTCAATGAAAATATAAATCATCCTTACAAAAAAATAAAAATTTAGAATCTATATTTGTAATTCATTTTATTTAAATATAAATATAAATATGATAATATTATCTTTTGAAATAAAAAATAAGATATGTAAAAAAATTAAAAATATTCATTTTTATACAATAAGTTTTATCTTATTTTATATAAAATATTAATTAATTTTTTTTCTATATATTGTTTATATCAATAATATATTTTATTAATATAATTATGTAATAGTAATATATTTATTTCAATAAAAATAATTGAATAGTGAATAAAATAAGATTATTCATATTAATCCTTTTTTAGAATAAAATGAAATTTTTCATTATTTACATACACTAATTTTATTTTATAAATTAATAAGTACTAAAATTTACCTTTCTCATTATTTAAAATTATAAATGAGATTTATATAAAATTAAATGGGTTATATTAATAATTTATTACATTGATATATACATGATTATATAATCCAAAAATATATCTACAAAACCCCTCATGATATATTTGTATATTCTATGGATATGATAAGAATTGATGGTTTTCGTAGGTGGTGATTTATTTGTCTTAAATATCATGAATATTTCTATGAGATTTAATTTTTTTAACAAATAATTATGCATGAGTTGGACATGTTAGTGTTCATCTTGGGGAAGATCTAGAGAATATCCTAATAAATCTACCTCATATTCAAACTCAAACTAACGTTCCACAAAAGGAATAATTAAAATAAATTAGTCCATCACTTCCCTTCATCAATGAAAATTTCATAACATATTTACTTCTATTTATTGTTTAAAATTTAACCACTATGTTACAACGATCATATTTTAATGAAATATTAAAAATTAGGTATTCAATTAACTATTATTTTTCCAGATGATGGTATATATAACAACATGATATTTTATTAAATATATCTTTATAAATAAATTTATTTTATTTGATAGCTTATAATTAATACATCTTTAAATATTAACTAAACACATTGTTTGATAGAACACACACCATCAAGCTTAAGAAAAACAATAAATATTATTATTTAAATATGATCATTATCACATAGCCATTAAATTGGATACTATGAATAGTATTCACCACATTATGGAACACCTAAAATGGTCTTATTTAATTGAATCTTTCTGATTAATTCCTTGGAAATAATCCCATATTTGTTTAGTGAAATATTTTTTCTTCAAAAATATGTTTTTTCTAAAAAATGATATTTATTTCAGTTTTATTTAGAAATATAAAAATGATATTATGATACTATTGGAATATTTATTTTATAAATTAAAATTTATTTATTAATTAATAATATCAAAATTATATTAAAGTGAATTTTGAGATTTTTCTGAATATATTAATTTTCCAGTGAATAGTTAGAAACAATGATTTTTATTGAAAAATGTATGCCATTATTTTAAAATGTTCCATTTGTTTAGAATTGGATCAATGTAAAATATTTTTTCTTATATAATTAATAATCCATTTAATTTAATTAGAATCATTTTAATGGTTGAAGTTGGTATAAAAATATTTTTATACATCAAAACACATTTTTCTAAAAAATAGAATTTCATTACGTTTAACATTTTAATCTAAAAAATATTTCTTGAACCTATTAAAATTTATTCCATATTTTGAAACCTGAGGTCAAAATTTTGTAAATATTTCCCTTTTATTTTTTCCCCTTATGAATAGTAATCACAATAAAATTTATCGAATATCTCACGGTAAAATAGGTAATATGAGGCAAAAAATAAGTGATAAGACATTAAAATTTACACCAAAGCATATTATAATTATATTTTATGAGACGAGTTCTTCAATAATCATCTAAATCTGAAAAATATATCAACTTTACGACGTTCTTCATTGATAATGAAATAAATTACATTTAGGTAATGTATAAATAAAGTCACTCTATTTGTTTTTAATAAATATTAATATTTTATGATAAAGAATAAAATAATATATAAATGATGAAAAATTAATAAATTGAATATTAAAATTTTATATCTATAATGTTATTTTGTTTTTAGTTTTCATAAATTATATAATTACCTAGAACAATTACACATAACTAATGTGGAACTTCTACCAAAATGTAAAAAATTAACCAAAATAAATATAAATGAATTAAATTTGATATTTTTTTATAAGATATGGTATTAAAATATTTTTATTGATCAATATGGAATCTAATTAATACTTTAAAATTTTATATTTGAATTCAATTATTTTATCGAATTGTTTAAAGTCATGTTTCTTTTAATAGTGGGAAAATATAGTTTTTAGAAGATATAGTATATTTTATAATATTATAATTGCATAAATATGATACATTAATTTATGAGTATTATGAATATAATAATTAATATTAATATACATCAAGTATCATACCAAAATAATTAAAAAAATGTAAAATATATTTAATTTCAAGATAAATATGAAAATCATTTTAAGTGTCGAGATAGTGCTTGAACAACACTGGAAGAGTCAAATTTTGTGTCTTAATGATAATAGTTGAAAATGAAAAAGTATTTTCACTACTTTTATCACCACTAATATGTATAAATAGTTATTTTATTGATATTTTAGATATTTTGAGCTATATAGAATAAATATTATCCAATATCCTGTGTAATGCCTACAAATAATGTGAAAGGTAAAAATAACTTATTAAATATGTCGTGAAGGTATGAATAAGAATATATATACATGATGAAAAAATAAAAATGTTGAAATATTTTCTAATAATTGTTTTATGATATTAATTTATTTTTAATTTTTTATATTATTATATTTTTCTAAAACACTTATGTTGTGTGGACATGATGTATATGAAACATGTAAAATAAATAAATAAATATTTTTTAAAATGTAAAAAATGATAATATTTATATTATTATGGGAATACAACACATTTTTTCAATGTTTTTGATGTATGAGTAATGACCTAATAGATTATATTCTAATTAAGTGTTTTCTTTATTTTTATAAAATAAATTATTTTTAATAGTCATGAAAAGTCCTTAAATATTTTTAATGTTTAAAATTTATTTTTAAATAATTATTAAATTATAAATGATTATATCCAGACTTATTTAGATATTAAATTTTCTAAAATTTTATTATATAGATTTATCTATGGAAATTTTCATTTTTAGAATTATATTTATGACCCTTAAAGGTGGAATAATTGTGAAAGCATAATTGATTTTTACCTATAAAATGGACACAAATCAAAATTATTTTAAAAAACATAAATTCATTTTTTTTCTTTTAGACCTCTACTAAAATAACTCTATAATAATCAATTACCATATTCATATTCTATTGGGTCATTTATAAATATCTCCTTGGATGGAAATAATATCAATCTAATGGAGGAGACGCAATGGGAAAACTGGGGTTTTCTTTACTCAATATTCTTTTATTGGGTTATATCACTACATCATTGATTATATTATGTCACTATAATATTAAAATTGAATTTATTTTGATTTATATTTTATTTAAAATTTATTTTCTTCAATTTTAATTTTCTAACATAGTCATTTCATGAATTAATTATCACTTCAATAGTTATGATCTTTGCCAGAGTCTTCATTGTCTCAATTTCATTTTCATTATACTAGTTTCATGTCAAGAAACATGATTTTCATATATTGTATACTTATTTAAAATTCAATTAATTGTGATATATTAATTCCTGTAATTTAGGGTATTTATCGAAACATATCATACTCTTTCTTCTGATGGCTTATGATTCAAAAGTTACTAAATTTTTCGGGTATTTTTATATAACTTTTATTTCTTTAAGACACATGACTTAATGTCATTTATTATTATAATCATGGAAATTATTGGATATACATATCCATCTAAATTTTTTCTTTCATGGGTATTATGATTCAAATGTTACCAAAGAGGTAACAGTTTTATCTTACAATCTCATGATTTATTGTGTATGTTTATGATTATGCTTCCAATAATTAAAACATATGATCTATCTCTAATTAAACTCATGAAAATTATCCTAATATGTTTATTTCATGAAAATACTTTTTTTCCTTTCATTTGCCTCACCTCATGTACATAAGAGACGAAAATTATGTTTTTAGGTCAAGGGAATTCATTTCTATATTCTATCAGAAAACCATTTTTTCAATATCTATATTTTCTAAAAATGTTTTAAAGACGTTTTTTTCTATAATACTATGATTTTTTAATGTCATTTTTACTAATTTTTCAAATTTTATAAAAACATTTAAAAGGAATCTTCTATTCATTTTCAAAATAAAGTAATTTTTAACTTCATAAAAAAATGTGAATAGTATGATTTATTTTATCTTATACAGAATGAATAGAATTTGAAACTATCATGAACATTAAATTAATTTTTATTTCAATTTATATTTTTAATGTTATTTTTAATGTATTTTATTTTTTTAATATGAGTTATTTTTTTAATTTTAAAATGCGATTTTTAGTAATAAAAAGTTATTTTCCTCAAGAAATGTTCCACGTGATCATTCAAAATAATTTTACATCTAATATGACATCCATTGTAATTAATTATGTATTACTATTGATATGATCCAAGCAGAAAATTCTTATTCATTTTTTGAATGGATTATTTTTGTGATGACATGATTCTTATGAAACATGTTCTTTTTCCATGGGTTATTATATTATGAAGTGTTTATGAAACACATTTCTTTTACATGGATATGTTGTGATGAATTATTTATGATACCCTTTTATTTTTATGGGTTATTATATAATGAATATTTTATGTTATTATGAAACACATATGTATGATTTTCATTATGTAACTGGTGGGACCTATATGTCCATTCAATGGATTTGGTAAAGAATAATATCTCATAATAAAAATATAATATAAGGGGTATTGAAATCATTTAGTAAGGGACTATATCAACTATAATAATCATCTGAGTGATCATTGATTACTATTATTTTTTGGGGAGTGAATCCATCTTACTAAGATAGTCTTAGGCAAGATCCTTTACCACAGAGGAGGTAATTTTTAATTCTTTTTTGTAATCCATAATTCATTGTCTTATAAATATATTATTATCCCATAGCTCATATTATTTTATTCACTTTTTATTCATGCCATATAAACTGCTAAGATTAATGTCATGATAGAATATTATGATAAATGGTATCTAAGGTAAGATTTTTAAATTTTATGCTTATTTCCTCATACCTTTATGTTCATCTTATTCTCAAGTCAACATTGATATCTCCCTTGATTACCATAACTGACCATATGAGATCACCCTTTCTTATGTTTCCTTTTATGAGATATTGAAAAAGGTACTAAGTGTGATATTTCAATAACGGGTTCATGATATGAAGATGGTGTTATCATATAGAAATCATATAATCTATTTTTCGGGATTATATATATTTCTAATATTATTATTGTTTCTAATACTAAGTTATTTGGTTTATGTAGATGAATGAAACCAGAAGGAATTATTGGAGTTGGCTCCCTAAAACCAACTTTTGTGTATTTTATGATAACTGGTATTTGAATTTTAAATAATAATAAATTATTTAACAAATCATTATTATTATTATGCATGACATAGTATGTGATAATATCCTAAGAGTATTTATCAAACTGAATGGTTATAGTAGTTCCCCATTGTGATGAAAACCCAAAAGTACTATGAAACTATTTCTAAATATAAATTATGTAGCTTAATGATGTCATTTCAGGGACAAAAACGATACAGGATATCAGGGTGGAGACTCATAGGACTTTGAGGCACCATCTCATGGTGTACACCCTTGATAATATCCAATGTAGATATTATAATAATAAGACCCACCAATAGGAAATCCATATTTATATGTTTCATTAGATGTTTCTATCTATATATGTGTGTATTGATCTTTAGACTTTAAAATTATTATTAACGTTTATTATGACTCATGTACTTTTATGTATTAATGAAACATTTGGTGACATATGTTCATAGTTAGGTTGGATAAATTAGGCGCATCACGAGTAATATTGCATTAAAGAATAATGAGAGAAATGATTTCTCACTTCCTTACTTTAATGGAAGTTGATATCTCGGGCCCTTTTATGGAGATGATATATCCTAAATAAATTAATGGTCAGGGTGTACTATAGTCATGTTCAATTTTCAAAAAATCAAATAAGGAGAAATAAATCACATAAGTTGATGGCATTAGCATGTAACCTTCTTGATTAAAGATATCATGATATAGGGATTATATTACATAGTAAGTATCTATTTTAGGTATTATGTCTCTATGGCATTAAATTATTTCTATATGGGTGCCTTGGCATGGTGTTAGACACTATCCCAGGACTTTAGGCTACTTTTCCTAATACCACTGAGATATAGGCCTAAAGGGTCACACACTATGCGTATCCAGAATCTTAATTAAACAATATATTATTATATATTATTTAAAAAATTAAATAAATATTATTCTTGGACATGGTTTAATAAATATTCATATCTTCTTTATTGAATATATTCCATCACTAGTTATTTGATAGAATATAACGTGAGTGGAATATTTAATAAATATTTATTTTCTATTTAGTGAATATAATATTTATTAATCTATTAGTGAATAATATATTGTTATTTATTTAATAAATAAATATTCATTATTAAAGACCTAATAAATATTATGTAGGAATGGTGGATTGAGTTTTTAGGTCTGGTGAGAAATAATAAATATTTAATATTATTTTATTAAATAATATTTAATTTAATTCACAAGTTAATCGCATGTCGAGACATAATAAGATTATTATTAGACAAGGGGTTCCATAGGTATCAAATAAATAATAAAGGGAACTTGTGTAGTTATTTTATTTTAACCCCAACAATATATAAACCGAATTATATTATTTTCACAATAGATCCAATTCATTTGTTTATGTTCTGTACAATGGATTTGGAGAATCCTATCAAGCCATATATAGCTCCCTTATCCAAGAATGCTTCCAATAATAGAGAGAGATATTCCTCCACCACCCACTCTCATGTCACGAAAGATCAAGTAGAATGCTTTGGATGTGGTTCTCATGGTGATAAAAGGAAGACAACATAAATGATAGGATCTATCATTCTAGAACCCAGATATTCCTACGGCAACACCCATAGATTTTTGGAACACTTGTGGATCACTTCTAGATGGAATTTTTATGTGATTTCTTCAATGAAATGACGGTACAACACATATCTATTATCAGATCCAACAATTAATAAATAATTCCAACAAGGTAATTATTAATATATTAAATTAATTATAAATAATATGTGAGTATCCTCCCAATAATTCCAATATAATTTCTATTTTCTATTATCATTGACTCAATTTTATTTATCACGGAATTTATCATTTTGTAGATCATGGATTGATAATCAATCATGAAAAAAAAGTTGGGAATTACCCATCACATGATTTCATTATGCTCATAACCTAAAAATGTTATCAAAATGGTCACATAATTATTTATAATTATTTAATGATCATTGATTGATTTACACATTTTTTATTTAGTTTTAAATTCTAATTTAATCTATATTTTAATCTGAATTGTGAGATTTTCTTCCTCCTCCTTCTTTTCTCATAGATATAATCCGAATGATTAATTTTATAAATGAACTAAAATCAAATAACTCATCTGGGGGTTATGATAATTCCAGTCAGATAACACAAGAGAATACACCATGTAACTAGATTTACATGTTGTATACTTCAATTCAATGCATTAGGAATTAATTCATAATTAATTCAATTCATGATCATTGATGAAACATGGTGTATTTATTTCTTAAACCACATGTTGACCTGGCTAGACTGGTGCACGGTTATTTGTATTA
Organism: Viscum album; assembly: GCA_963277665.1. Lineage (NCBI taxonomy): Eukaryota > Viridiplantae > Streptophyta > Magnoliopsida > Santalales > Viscaceae > Viscum > Viscum album. The sequence goes on from OY728134.1 coordinate 429,236,461, forward strand.
CACTCCGTGTATCTCATGTACATGTCATGTATTCCATTTGATTTATAGACGGGATGTATATTTTTATACACAACCCAGCTGATTGGTGACCATGTAATTCAGAGACAGCATGCCATGTATCCTATTGGGCACACCTTTTACTCAAATTTTCCAAGGGATGGTTTTCATGGTGAGTCCCTAGGTATGTGGCTCAGATACATGATGGCAGGTCTACATGTTGTGTATCTCACCTATACATTTCATGTACTTATACCAAAATAAGAAAATTTAAAATTTATTTATTATACTATGTAATCCTTATCAACATGTTATTACGTGTGTTCATTAAGTTGATAGTAGATGAGTTTTAATATATATTTGTGTGTGTGTGTGTATTTAATTAATAACTTAAAATATTAAAATTTATATATCATGTATGAGGTGTATTACAGTTGTTACTCTACGTTCATTGAAGCATAACATGTGACCGAAAAATCATGTAATTCTTATAATCACTAAGGTGAAGTACACATCCTAAAATTATGTCATATGTAACATCCCACCCATCCTCATTGTCTTGAGTCAATATAAAAGTTATACTTGTCCATAGGTGAAATCCACAAGGTGAGAAAGGCTGGTATTAAATGTTGAGGGTTTCCTTATAGTTAGAAGACAATTTTCACTTTTACAAAAGAAAAAAACTTACAAAACACACCATTTCCAAAATACCACTATAAGATGCATGGTATTAATGTATAAAACTAAAAATAAAACCAAAACCCAACAATTTCAAACTACAATCATACCAAAATCATAGTATGAAGTATAAGAATCAACAAAAAACTACAATAATCCAAGTTATATCTCCATGTATCCCCACCAAGCTCCAAGATCCAACACTAAACACATCCCCAGCATCACGATGCACCACTAAAGAAATGATATTATTTACCTTTACCTGTGTCCCAGCATAAAACCTCTACAAAAGCACAAAACATTCAAAGAATGGGGTGAGTATTGAAACTTAGTAGGCTTTCCCCAAATTACTTCCCTACTCACACCACTATCATAGAAAACGTTATCGTATTTATATAAAACATTTTATATAAAATGACTAAAACAAATCGCCATTTTCTAACAAGCCAAACACATCCTTAACAAAATAGTTTACCCAAGGAAACACATTTTCAGGGAAAGAAACCAAATAAGGAATTAACCATCCCCCCCCCCCTTCATATTGGCATAACCCATTCTGTTTCACAAGACCCAAAACACACACCTCAACTACACGTAAAACCCAACCACACAAGCTTGGTGTTACCGTTGATGGTGGAACTTCACATCCATACGTCATCCCCTTTTTATGGTAGCACTTAATGACCACATTCTAACCATTTTATGGTTGTGGTTCACGAACACTAGTTATCCCCATATAACTCAAGGTTAACTTTTTATCCAAATAATTCAAAATCAACTACTGCCAAACCATTCCAATAAAATCATACCTTTATTGAAAATACCCATAATCCAACATCTATTCCAAGAAAAAATTTCTAAAACCAATTCAATAAAACAAAATTTTTTTTAGAAAACACTTTATGCTAACAACCATTACAACCACTTATGAAAAATAAAATTTCAATAAAACTATAATTTTATTGATGACTATTTCCACAAATATTTCTATAAATCAAACTAGGAATCCAATTTAGAAATCATAATTTTAAAATCTGACAACACAGAATCTTGAAAAAAAATATCACAACTTCCATAAAATCTGAAAACCATCATCCAAGAGGATTCAACGAAGCTTCGCACATCGTGTTCATAACAAATTTCAAGCAAAATAATCAATTTGAAACTCAGACTTCTAGTTCAAAATAGAGAATTGAATAGTGAATCCACATACCTTTAGGGTTTTATTAAAAACAATTAATAGCCTAAAAATCTCACCAATATCGGTCAAAACTCCACAAATTCACTTTAGATCTCTTCCCCTAACATAAAAAAAGCTAAAACTAACCATTATTGTCTTCAACTACCCTAGATATATCCTCAACTGGACTAGATCTAAGAAAAGAGAAGAGTAAGAGAACTATATCTAAGTAAATCCCTAAAATCTTCCATAAAAGAAAATTACAAAAGTATATTTGGATTTAACACAACTAGAAATGCCTTTAAAACACATTCAAAATGATGGGTAAAGGAACTTTATCCTTTGGGAGGAAAATTCTCAAGTTAGGGTAGTAATGGGTACAAATGAGTGGTTCAGAGCTAAAAATGTGTCAGACCAATTTTAAGAAACTTTATTTTTAACTCATGCGTATTTAGCCACACTATTAGGAAAACTGTGCGCTAATCGTGCACCTTCTACTACCTCAAGGGAGTCCTCGTAGAGTTGGCCTACACAGTTAGACAAATTGTGCACCAATTATGTAAAAGTGTGTTGTCCCATATTGCATGGTTAGATTAGGGAGGCCACATGATTTGAAAAACCACATGCCTTACACATGTTTTGATATATAGAACTCTACCGTAACATACACGGTTTTCTAAATAAGTGTCATAGTTTCCACTAATTGCTCTCAAACTTTATTCCCTTAGAAAACCCCAAATCATCCCAAAAATCATCCAAATCCTCATAAAATTCACCCAACCACTTGTAATACTTAAAATGAAATAATGAAATGGTTATATACCACAAAATTATGGTGCTACATTCTCCCCTCCATTCTCCTTTATGTCCTCTAAATGTAGAAAACCATTATCATCCCAAAATAGTTTGGTCCATTGATCGAGAATCTTTTTCTCTAGTTCCCAAATATCCTTCTGAATCAGACCATGATTCCAAAAAAACCTACACTAGACTGATTCTATTCCAAAAAATACTTTATCTTTCCTATCCACAATTCACACTAGAACATGAATCAATGAAGCATTTGTCTCTATCTCAACATGATCCCATTGAATCACATAGTCAGGATCAAGATGTTACTTATTAACCTGAGATACATGGTACACATTATGAACCACACTGAACCGTGGTGGAAAATCCAACCAGTAAGCCACCTCTCCCACCCGTTCAAGTATCATGAAGGACCCTATGTATCTCAGAGATAACATACCCTACATCCCAAATTGACTATGACCAAGCCTCAAAGAGATTCTAAAAAACACTTGTTACCTCACCTTGAATGAAAATATTCTTCGACGAGGATCCACATACGATTTCTAATGACTCAAAGACATTTACATTCTGTTCCAGATTAACTTAATCTTCTCTTTTGTCTCTTGAACAAGACTCAACTCAACTAGTGATGTATCACCTACTTCCACCCAACAAAGTGGAGAATGAAATGGACGCCCAAACAATTCTTAAGAAGGAGCTATATGTATTGAGGCCTAATAAATATTTTTATATGAGAACTCCACTAATGGTCATTTATCCTCCCATGAGCCACCAAAATTCATTACACAAGCCCACAACATGTCTTCCAATGTTTGTATCATCCTTTGGGATTGTTCAACCATCTGAGGTTGATACGTTATACTCATAGTCGTCTGGGTCCCAAGGACTTGTTTCAAGTATTTATAGAAACATAATTTGAACCTCATATCTTTATCTGATATAATCAAAATTGGGATTCCATGCCTCTTTACCACCTCATGGATATAGATTTTGGACAGGTTCTCAAATGTATGAGATTCGCGAATAAGGATGAAATGGGCTAACTTTGTGAGTTGATCTACAATCACGCATACTAAATCATGTTTCTGAACCATTATTAGGAGACTTGTAAAAAACCCAGGGATATCTACTCTCATTTCCACATAGGGATAGGTAAAGACTATAACATACATACTGGTCACTAATGTTCTACCTTCACTTACTAAAAAGTTAAGTATCTCGAAACAAACTCAGCCACCTTCCTTTTCATACCTACCCACAAAAACTGTGATTTCAATGCTTTATAAATTTTATAAATTCCAGGATGGAAGTCCCACCTCAAATAATGATATATGGTAGGAATTTCTTCCTGACAAGCCACTGGGACAACCATATGATTCTTTAACCATGTCATTGAACTCTCATCTACTTTACACCCCTAAATAGTCTCCAAATTGTTGACTTTTTGATTGATAGCCACAAATTCTGAATCAGACACCTGTACATTTCTAACCATGTCAACCAAATCAATAACAAACAAGATAAAAAAGAAAAACTCAACATCAATTTTGTCTCCACATTCCAATCACAAGTCTTTATTGACTGACATCAACTACCACTGCTCTGAAACTTTTTTTCCAATCGAGGATATGAATTTATTCTTAATTCATCTTCCACTGAATTTTCTTTACCTAATGTATACATTAACACAGAGTCAAACATTTGGAGTTACTCTATACATATTAATTTTCTTAGATTAAAATCCCTTTGTGAGAAAATTTGTTTTAAGATCTTGTGATTCAAAAAAATCAATAATTTCTCACCAAAGAGAAAATGACAACAAGTATTCAAGGAATAGACTAAAACAGATAACTCCAAATCATATGTGGGGTAGTTATTCTAAATAAACCTCAACTACCATGATCCATACGAAACTGAATGATCCCATTTCAATAGAAAACTTCCCAACCCTGCTCCTAAAGCATCACAATACAACATGTACCCTTAACCTGGTTTCGGAGAAACCAAGATTGGCGTTGATGTAAGGTGTCCCTTAATCTCTTGAAAAGACTTTTTTAATTACTCATTATATTTAAATAGAAAATTATTCCTTTTCTAAGTTTTCATCAGTGATGCTAGTAGTGAATACTCAGGAACAAAGTATTGATAATAACCAGATAGACCAAGGAAAATGCATATCTCAAAGACATTATTTAGTGGTTTCCAAGAGATAACATCCTCTATCTTCTCTAGATTGAATGAAACACCTTTCTTTAAAATAGAATGTCCATGGAACTTACCTCTTTTATCTAAAAATCGCACTTTGATTATTTTTAATACAACCAATTATCTTTCAAGATTCCCAAAATTGTTTCCAAGTGTTTCTCATGCTCAACCCTTGTCTTAAAATACACTAATAAATCATCCATGAGTAGCACCATTAAAGCATCCAAATATATATGAAATATCTAATTCATTGATTATATAAAGACTATAGGTGAATTCATGAGATCAGAGGGCATAACCACATGCTCATAATGCCCATATCTACTTCTAAACTTGGTTTTCCGAATATCTTTCTTCCTCACATGTAATTGATGATATCATGATCACAAATCAATTTTAGAGAACCACTTATGACCCCTCAATTTATTGATTATATCCTAAATGTTTTGGATCGGATATCAATTATTTATCATAACTTGGTTAATATTACCATAATACACATATAACCAAAAAGTTACATCAACCTTTTTAACAGACGAGATTGGTGTTGCCCACGGAGATGTGCTAGTCCAAATGAACCATTTTTCAGTGCTTCCAACTGTACTTTCAATTCTCCCAATTCTATTTGTTCTATACAGTAAGACAGATGGTAAAAGGACCGATCCCCAAAATGAGATCAATTGTAAACTCTACTTCCCTTATAGGTGGAAATCTCAAGAAATTTTTGGAAACACATCCAGAAAGAGATCAGAAACTATAAGAAAAGTGTCCTTCTTGATCTCTTCCATCGATGCCAAAGATAGGTATTCCTACTGATATAAAATTGTTCAAACTATTGGTTACAACAAGACCATTTCACACACCATTGCATTCTTCTCCCCTCTAAATGGATTCTCGACACCATCCTTAGTCATGAAACTAACCATTCACATATAATAGTGGATGTGAACTTTGAACGTAGTCAATCAATCCATCCCTACTATTATGTCATAAACAACCATCTCAAACTCCTAAAAATCTTGTATCATCTCAAATCCACCAAATGTTATAGAATATTCTCTGTACATAAAGGCTCAACACTATCTTTGACCAAGAGGGGTTTTGATTTTCAAAATAGAAGGCATCATTTCAAAATTTAAAAATAGAAAATCTAAAGTACGAGAAGAAATTAAATAATGAGATGCACCTATTTCAAAAAAAAAGATTCCATATGGGTATAATTCAAAATAATAGTGCCTATCAATATTGATGGCCCCAACATGTCATCCACCACAACCTTCTTATATCTATATACTTTCCTACCTTCTATACTCTGCTCTTTATTTCTTATTGAGGAACCATGGTATTCCTACAATCATCATGGATAAATCTATTCTACAAAAGAGGGGTATTCTTCTACCCTAGTCCTATTGAATCATAAGAAGCATGAAACCCCTGAGAAGTGTCCCAAACAACTGACCTTATAGAATTGCAACAATAGTATTGTAGATTTCCCCATTTTATTACAATTGCAGAATGCTCTAGGTTGTGTTGTACACTCTCATTAAGTGTTCACTCTTCTGGTTTCTCCCTTTGTTATAGTTCCCACTAGTTCCCATGAGTATCAACATGATTTCCCCACCCGTTGCTCATGACATATTCCTTTCAGCCAATGTTTCTTTATTTACCATCTCCATAAAATCCATTATACAAAGCACCAAAATTTCAGGGAAAATTTCCTACCTTAGCCCTGATTCAAAAATGAATTCTTTAAAGGAAGCACTAGCTGCAACCTCAAGTGAAAATTGACTTAATCCATGAATTTATCCACATAATACCACCAAAAGGTTCTCCTACATCGAGATGAATAATTCATATGTTCACTGAATTATAAACATGTGAGGATATAATTTTTTTTGAATAATTCCTCATTATCCTCCCATGCCATACCTTGGTACGCTTTCTCCTGAACATCTAACTCCCACCATTGATGTGAAAGATCTTCCAAAATGTATGTTTCTAACTTGAACTTCAACTCTTCTAGAGTTCCTAAGAAAATGAATGTTTGATTCATATTTTTCCGTCACAGCTTGGCCTTTTATGGATTCAAAACACCCTGAAATATTGATGTATTATACTTTTTAAAATGAACTAAATGGTCCACATGCCTTGGTTTATCTATTAGGTTCCCTATATCCATATCTTTGAATATTTTAACTATAATCTGAACCAGTTGTTTCTTAACTTGTGGATCAACCGCAATAATATTTTCAGCAGCTTCTTCTAGTTGGTTTCTATGACACCCACCAGGTTCCATTTTCTATTCACATAATAAATTCCATAATTCTCACTCTCTAGAAATGGAATTATTATAATTTCAAATTCTATTACATCATAGTTATCAAATTCGTGCTTTCCAATATTCCATATTTCCCATGTTCAATAATTTTTAAAAAATCCACCATGTTTTTTAAAAATCACCACATTTTCAAAATACCACAACTATTCTCATTTCAAAATCTCACAATTAAAATTAATTTCCAGATTTTATGAAAATTAGCACATTCATAACTAGACATAAATAACTACTCAAAATGAAATATGAAATCCTGGTGGGAATTCACTTCTAAAATGCATTACATGCTCATATCATGGTCTAAACCCATTATAACGAGATCTGAAATCCTATAAGTGTCTCCAAAACACTTATGTACCCAAATACTAGGTAACTTGAAGTTCTGTATAAAAAGGTTAGCTACATATTTCTATGTTATACATTTCAAGTTCTGATAATCATAGTCCCTAATATGATCCCAACTTCTAGAAATAAAACAAAATGAATTCCAACTCCAATACCCAATGCCACTTGTCCCAAAAAAAAGGATGGATCGACAAAGACTGATACCACTTGTAACATCCCACCCCTCCTCATTGGATTGAATTGAGGTAGAAGTTATACTTGGCCTTAATCGACATCCCCAAGGCACCGAAGGCTGTTAATAAATGTTGAGGGATTCATGACATTTGGGGAACAATTTACTCTATTACAAATTAAAATAACCAAAAAAACACACCATTTCTAAAATGACAATACATAATGCATGATATCAATGTATACAACTCAAAATAGAACCAAAATCCAATAATTTCAAACTAAAACCATACCGAAATTAAAGTACTAAGTGGAAGACTCAACAAAAAAATCAAAGACTCGAGATATAGCTCCTCGACTCCACACCAAGCTCCAAGATCCAAAACCAAACATAGCCCAAGCATCATGATGCACTAATAAAGAAATTATATTCCTTACCTTTACCTATGTCCTGGTATAAAACATTTGTAAAAGCACCAAAGTACCAAATCAAGGGGTGAATAACGAAACTCAGTAGGATTTTCCCAAATGATTTCCTTACTCAAACCACTAGGATAGAACAACTTAGCACATTTATAGAAAAAAAATATTTAACAACTAAAATATCTTGAAATTTTCCAACAAGACATACACATCCTTAACAAAATAGTTTAACCAAACAAACACATTTCTAGGAAAAGACACGAAACAAAGAATCAACTAATTTACCCATTTCATATTAAAATAACCAATTCCATTTCAAATAACCTAATACACACACCACAACCACATGCACAACCCAACCATGGAAGCTTGGTGTTACCATTTATGGTGGAACTTCACATGTATACCTCGTCCCCTTTTTATGGTGGTACTTCATGAACATACTCCAACCCTTCGATGGTGGTGATTCATGACCACTAGCCATCCCCATTTTACTCACATATAACCATTTATCTAAAAAATTCAAAATCAACTACTTCCCAACCATTTCAATAAAATCAACCATTTATTGAAAGCACTAATAATCTAACATCTATTCCAACCAACAATTTCTAAAACCATTTCAATAAAACAAAATTTTTATTGAAAATCAATTTAATCCAACAACTAAAGTTATATCAAAACCCATTTCAATGAAACATATTTTTTATTTAAAACCATTTCCAAAAAAAAATTCCATAAATTTCCAAAAATAAAACCAAGAAACTGATTTTAAAGTAATCATTTAAAAATACAACAAAAAATCAATTTTCACAACCATCTCAGAATTTCCATAAAATTTGAAAACAATCACCCAATAGGTTTCAACCAAGCTCCACACATCAAGTTCGCAACAAATTTCAAGAAAAAAAACTCAATTTGAAATTAATCCTTGTTGATCTAGCAAGAGAAGTCAGGAGTGAAGCCACCTACCTTTAAGGTTTTAGCTAAAACAATAAATGACAAAAATCTCACCCAATTGGGTCAAAATTCAAAAAACATTCTTTAGATATCTTTCCCTAACATAAAAAAATCCAAATCAATCCATTATTGGCATAAAAATATTATATTTATCCACAATGAAACTAGATTTAAGAAATATGGGGGGAGAGAGAAGTAGATCTAAGAAAAACCATGAAAACTTCCATAATTGAGACTTACCAAGTGAGATAAAACTTTATCACACCAACAAAATGCCTTATAAATGCTTCCAAAATGACGGGTAGAGGCTCTGTAGCCTTTGGAAGGATAAAATCCCAATTTAGGGTTGAAATAGGGTCAAACTTAAGGGCTTAGGGTTAAAAATGTATGAGATCTATTTTTTTAAAACCCATATTTTAGCTTATGCATAGTTAACTGCATAGTTAGGAAACCCGTGAGTTAACTGTTCACCTGTTATTTCCTCCAGGGAGACCTCACACGGTTGGCCCACACGGTTAGATAAATCATGTTCCAACCATAAAAAATTACATTATCCCATGTTTCATGGTAATACTAGGTAGGCCTCCCTATTGGAAAACCATCCACCTTATGTGTGCCCTAAACTAGGGCCCTCTGTATCAACTTGCACGGTTTTATAGAGGAGTTGAACAGTTTCTATTAACTATGCCCAAACTGTGTTCCCATAGAAAATTCCCAAAACCATCCCAAAAATCATCCAAACCCTCCCCAACTTCACCAAACCACATGGCATACTTAAAAACACATAAATAAAGGGTTACGTACCACAAACTGGGGGTGCTACATGATATGTTGTGTATGTTATATGTCACAAGAGTAAAAAATATATGAGTATAATACATGTTGGGTATAATCGGATGGTTATTCATCGTATTGTATTCAAGGTACATTTATGCACATAGTTACATTATATAAATTTATATATTTTTTAGAAAAATTTGATGGATGATAATCTCAAGGAAATTCATTTGAGAATTAAGATAAAAGAATTTATTAATTAATTAATATAATTAAATTATTTCGGTGTAATTTATCTTAAATAAAAATTGTTAATAATTGAATTTTAGTTTTATTAAATGAATAATTTGTTTCATGCATGTAGATGATCATGATTATAGACCAAACCTTTGTATGTGATTGGTTTCATTTAATTAATTATTAAATTAAATTATTGGCATGTGTGCCTTATCTCCTATTATTATGTAAGGTCCTTGGTGCCCGTGGTTTATTTTATGTAAACCCCTTTCCACTCACCATCATGTGAGTAAATGAATATGTAAATGATGGATCTCTAAAGCTAGTGGAGGTGGTTCAAGTTTGGATCTGAGGAAAAACCAATCCAAGAGATATACATAGTTGGGAAGGTGAAAATTTTTAACACAAAACATAAATGGTACAACGTGTTTTCCCCTAGTTCAATGGTTAGTTTATCAATTTCAAGATAACTAACCATTAGTAATGATTGTGATCATACCGCTTTATTATTTTAATTGTGTCAAGTTTCATGGTTTTTTCATTATAGATGTTTTTTCGCAATCACATAATTAATGAATTAACAAGCACACAAGATAGAACTAAAATAAATTGTCTTATGGGTAAATATTATCTAAGACATGGTGATTAACTTAGGTAAATCCAATTAATATTTACAGGCATGTGATAATGACAATAATTGTAAATTTACACATAAAATGATAAAAATTTTCAATAATATATATTAAGTTAGTATATCCTTCCACTAACTCAGTTAAAATTGAACCATAGCTCAAAGTTCCAAAACAGAAAAAGATGGGGTTCTTTCAATTAATGGGGAATTCTAACATGAAGTTTTGGGTTGACTTAACATAGTTCCATAAAGGGTTGACTACCAACTTAAGACATGGTGTAACTAAGAGTCAATGGTTTGAGTAAATCCCATTAATGATTTTAGTATTAGGGATTCCACTCACCAAAGCATGGAACTATGAGTTAATGCAGTTGGAATTTATAATTCCTACCTAAAACCATTCAAGTTTCTTGACCAACCAAATTTAGGGTAATCATAAGAGAAGTAAGAATATTTTCCATTAAAATTTAGAAGAAATTGTATTTTATGAATCTAATGGTAGTGCCTATTGGGTTTTGATAAAATATTGGGAGATTAATAAATATTATATTTATTTATTTGTCAAAATTTTTTCTAGTAAAATACTAAAATATTTGTTCATATTATTTTTAGAAACAATAATAAACTTACATCAAATATATCATTTTGGTTTATACATGATAAGAAAAACTTTATCACCAGTAAAAACATGTGATCCTTCTCCATGAAAGGAAATTATATGTGCTAGAAGAACCTATTCTTGATTCATTTGGAAATGAGGCTAGTGATTAAGAGTTGTCTCTCCATGAGAAACACTTGAACAATTTTAATGATTTTCAGTGTATAATGATATCATCCATGACCAATGAGATTTTTATGAAACATGAGGACATGGATGTTTATAGAATGATGTCTCACCTTTGGGATCACTATCAAGATAAGGAAAGACAAGAGAGTTATGAGATCTCCAATGCATTTTTTACAACTAAGCATGATGATTTTTCATCATTTGGGCCTCATGTATTCAATATTATTGGCTATATTGAATGATTAGACATCTAAGGGATTATATTATCAGGTGAGTTGAGTACATATCTCATTATTTCATCACTTCCAAACACCTTCTCCCATCTTATTTTTAATTACATTATGAGCATTAATGAGAGAGTCTTTTAGAACTTATTACATTGATTCTCCATGTGGATAAGGAAATGGGGTGTGATAAACCCATGGCCATTATGTAGAATAATAAAATGATGAACTGGGAAAAGGGGAACAAGACTCATAACAAGTCTAAATCTACTAAGCACCATCCTTACATGATTAATATGATCCAAAGGTAGGGAAATAAAAATGAAGAAGTATGTTTTTCATTAAGAAATCTAGGCCACTAGAAGAGGAATTACACCCATAAGCAAGGGGAAGATAAAGGTGCATTCATTATCAAGTTTAATCTTTCAATATATACACATTGGGTATTAGATATAGCTTTTGGTTATCACGTATATATCCAAATACAGAAATGAAGAAAATTTTGATTGATTTATAGAGGAGAGGTGGATCTGAGAGTTGGTAATGGTGTAAGTCTGGCTACTCAAGTCATTGGTGACTACCAAATTTCAATTAAAAATGAATGATTTTAGTTTTAAAGGATTGTAATTATGTACTTATGGTTACCAAGAACATAATTTATGTATCCTTCCTTGATGAATATGGGTTTATTTTCATTCATAGAAATAAAAGTTGTTTCATTTATAAGGACAACATATGTTTTGGTATGGAAAGTTGTGTCCTTCCTTGATGAATATGGGTACATAATTATATACCTATGGTTACCTAGTATTGTAAATTGATAACAAATCATGTTCACATGACTCATATAACACCCAGATTTGGCATCACCATCTTAGTCATGTAAATGAGAATCATTTGAAAAATCTTTATTAGGATGCTTATTTAGACTCATCTAACCTAGAACCACTTGAAATATTTCATACTTGTTTACAAGGGAAAATGACCAAACTACCATTCAGTGGATAGGGTGAAAGGGCCACAGAGAATCTAATATTGGTATACACTAATTTTTGTGGTCCATTTTTAGTAGAAGATATTGGTGTATATTCGTACTTTATATCTTTTACTGAATACTTGATTAGATATGGATATGTCTACTTAATGAGTTATAAGTCTGAGTCATTTAATAAATTCAAGGAATCAAAGAATTTAGTAGAGAATCAACATAGAATAAAGATAAAAATGCATTGATCGGATCAAGGTCTTGAATATATTAACTAAGAGTTTATTGAATTTCTACATGAGTATGCGATTCTATCTCAACTCACTCAACCTGACAAACCATAGTGGAATGGTGTTAGTGAAAGGAGTAATTATAACTTGTTTGTAATGGTAAGATCAATGATGAGTAATACATATATTTTATTATCCTTTTGGTTATAATAATTGAAAATTACATCATATACATTAATCTGATTATGAAATAATGTAAAAATGGAATTCCATTTTGATTTATGGAGTGAAAGTAACCTTGTTTTGTCACATACATGTGTATGGGTTTGTGAGGAATTTTATATTTCCATCTCAGGAAACAAAATTGTGATCTGAGTCACAAATTTATATTTATATGGTATCCCAAGGAATCAACGGGATACAACCTATGGAACCACTTGGACAAGAAAGTGATTGTCGCCAGACAAGTCATTTTTCTTGAGTGGGAGCACATCCTCAAAAAGAATATTTGAAGAAAGATGTACTTTTATAAATTTAATGCTTAAGATATAAAAGATTTAGTAGAGGAACCTATCTCATAGGTCTCTATTTAAGAAGTATTTCTTAAAACATAATTACTGTGTAGGATCACAAGAGTGGTAAGAGAACCCGAGATATATGGTTTTCTATTCAATGAAGATGGTGACTCAATATTGGTTTTAAATGGTGAACGTATCTCCTATAAAGAGGTAGTGAAGAGCTCAGAAGCTATAATATGGAAAGAATCTATGAATTTTTAAATGGATTCCATGTATCTAAACAATGTCTCAGTTCTGGTTGATTCACCAGTTTATGTAAAGCCTGTTGGGTGAAAATGGGTATTTAAGAGAATTTTAGACATATACGGCAATGTAAATACCTATAAATCATTGCTATTGTCTAAAGGGTTTAAAAGCATCAATGAAATGAATATTATGAATACTTTTTACCAATTTCCATGTTTAAATCCATCATAATTATACTTGCTATAGCAACTTACCATGACTATGAGATTTGAAAGATGGACGTCAAAATGGAATTCCTTAATGGGAACCTTCAGGAAGATGTCTACATGACACAACCATAAGTATTTGTGACTCGTGGTGATGCCAATGGAATTCTCAAGTTGCAGTAATCCATTTATGTATTGAATCAAGCATCCAGGTCATGGAACATTTGATTTTATGAATCTATAAATGAATTTAGCTTTATTAAGAATAAATGTGAGCCATGTGTCTACAAGAGGTTTAGTGGAAATACAATCATTATACTAGAAGTATATGTTGATGAAATAATACCTATTAGAAATGACATACTAGTAATAAATTTTGTTAATGACTAGTTAAACAAGTGTTTCTCTATGAAGTACTTTGGAGAAACATCCTATATTCTAGGGATCAATATCATTAATGATAGATCCAAGAGGATTCCTGGATAGAGTCAAAGTACATATATTGACCAGATACTGAATAGATTTATTATCGAACAATATAAGAGAGGATTGGTTCTATTGTCACATGGTTTACATTATTTTATTAAAATGTGTCCTGGGAAAAAACAAACAAAATAGAGAATGAGTAATATCCCATACTCTTTAGAGATATGATCAATCTTGTATTCCATGTTATATACTAGAATTGATGTTGCCTATGCATTGAGCATAGTAGGAAGATATCGAGCAGATCTAGGAGAATAGCATTAGGTTGCTGTTAAAGATATCCTTAATTATTTGAGATGAACTTAGGATATGTTTCTAGTGTATGGAGGAGACAAGGAGATGGTTATCAAGGGTTATACTAATCTAGATTTTATAAAGATCATAATGATCTAAAGTCGCAATTAGGATACATTTTCTGTCTCAATAGAGGAGCTATGAGATGGAAGAGTTCAAAGTAGCCATTTTTTCACAGATTCTATAGTGTATTGCAAGTATATAGTGGATTTTTATGCATCCAAGTAAACCATTTGGATGCCTAAATTTTCCAAAATATTTATGTGGTAGTTATTAATAAATACCTTATCACATTTTATAGTGATAAAATTACAGGTGTGTCTCTATCAAAATAAACATGGTCACACCAATAGAAAAAAGAATATACTCCATAAGTATCACATCTTGAAGGATTTTCATCAGAGGGGTGAAGTTAAAATATTCAGAGCACCCATAGAGGCGAACGCGGTGGACCCCTTGACTAAAGGTCTATCTCAACAGAATAATGAGTATCATGTGAGAGCTAGTGGACTGTAGGTTGTTAGCAGTTGGTTCTAGTGAAAGTGGAAGTCTATTGGATTTGGTTCCCTAGAAACAACCTCTGTGTACATTATGATAAATATTATTCATAGTTTATAATAGTAATAAACTAATTATCACATCATTATTTTCCTTTTACGTGACATAGTATATGATAATGTACAAGGAGTACTTTCTTCACTATAAGGTCATAGCAGTTCCCCACTATGATGAGATCCTCGAAGTGCTACGACAATATTACTAAATATATGTTCTATATCATGATGATATCATTTGAGGCACCAAAATTATACAATATATCAGGGGTGGATACGCATAGGACATTGAAGAACTTTCTCATGGTGTACGCCCATGGTAATATCTGGTGAAGGATATAATGAGAACAAGTCCTACCAGTAGAAATCCACATTTATATGTATCATTTGGTGATATTTTCTAAGTGTGTATTTATCCTTAGTATTTATTATCATTTTTAATGAGTATTATGATTCAAAAACTTTGATGTATTGATGAAAATTGTGATGAAGGATTCTCATGGAGAGGTGGGATATGTTGTGTGTGTCACAAGTAATATTTCATTATTAATTAATACAAGAAAGGATTTTACCCTTTTTTTCTTTAATGGAATTTGATATCTTAGTCCCTTTATATGAAATTATATATCCTAAGTAAATTTTTGGCCATGATTTACTATAGGCACATTCAATTTCCAGATGTCAAATAAATAGACATTGAGCATATATATTTATGGCATCGGCATGCAACCTGGTTGATTAGGGATATTGTGATAGAGGGATTATATTACCTAGTAAGAGTTTGTATGAGATATTTTATCTGTGATGAATTCTCTTATTTTTTTTATAGGTACCTTGGAATGTTTTTATATGCTAACCATGGACTTTAGGCCTCTTTGCCTAATGCCACTTCAAAAGAGTCCTAGAGGGTCACACTCAAAGTGTATCTTGAATCTTAGTTAAATAATATATTATTATTTATTATTTAACGACTTAAATAAATATTATTCCCGGTTATGGTTTAATAATTATTCATGTATTCTTGATCGCATATATTTTGTAACCATTTATTCAAGAAAATGTAATGTAAGTGAGATATTTAATAAATAATTATTTTTATTCAGTAAATATAATATTTATTTATTTACTGGTGAATAATTCAAGTATATTTATTTAATAAATAAATTGTCATTATTCAAGGACTAATAAATATTATAGAGGAATGGTGAATAAATTTTTTAGTTCTGGTGAGAAATAATAAATATTTAATGTTATTTGATAAAATAATATTTAATTTAATTCACTAGTTATGTCATGTCAAAAAATATTATTATTATTATTATTATTAAACATATGGTTCCGTAGGGATTATATAAATAATAAAGTGCACCTATGAAATTATTTTATTTTAACCCTAGTGAAATATAAACCTATTTATATTATATTCTTAATTGGCTATAGAGCTAGTGAATTTGTTTGTATTTTTTCACAATGGATTTAGAGAATCCTCTCAATCCCTATATAGCACCCTTCTCCAAGAATTCTCCCAAGAACAGAGAGTGGTCTTCCTAAAACACACACTCTCAAGTAAAGAGAGATCAAGAACAACTCTTTGGAAGCAGTTTTCATTGCGATCAAAGGTTTAGGATGCAAGAAATGGTATCTACCATACTATCACCCTGAGATTCATTCAGTGATGTCCAATGATTTATGGAACATATTTGGATCACCGATATAGAGAATCATACCATGATTCCTATAATACAATGATGGTGCAATATAGATCTTTTGTCTGATCCATCAATGCAGAAAGAACTCCAATAAGGTAATTCATAATTAATTAAATTAATTATAAATAATATGTGATGATCCTCCCCCTCATTCCTCTATGATTTATATTGAATATTTTCTTTGATTCAATTCTATTTATAATTGAGCTTATCCTCATGTATATCTCAAATTGATCATCGATCATGAAAAAGATAAAAGTTGATCATTACCCATTGTATGCTTCTACTGCACCCGAAGACTACATGAATTGGGTTAATATTATATGTGATGGAAAATGTGTTGATGGGAAACCATATAATATTGTTATGATATTGAAATATATTATGATTATTCTTAATAATTTATCATGATATATGATTAAAAACATTCACCTTTACTATATCTATAATTAACCAATGAAAATATGGGTAATTTATCTCAGAGATTATGTGGTAGAGACAATGGAAGAATGAATATTTAGTTTCCTACACTTTGGTAATGTCAAAAGAAGTGCATAATTAAATGTCTCAACATAATGAGAAGATTTTTTTATTTTGTATTAAAAGTTCCCAAGATATGTAATTTATAAGGATAAATGAAATTTTCAATTAATTCAATGGATAAAAATGATGGTTTCTATTATTCATCATTAATTGTTAAATGTTTTATAATAGGGGTGTATATAAATTATGAAAATCAATTTCCAGGAAGTAAAACTAAAGAAGGGGATCATATATCTTATATGAGTAATAGTTTTTTCCGATGATTAGGAGACTGCAAATGAAAAATGAATTGAATGATGAATTATGTAACAAGATTCTTATTCATTGTTAATGGTTTTAGAATGAAGTTTAATGATTAAAGTGTTTATGTATTGGAATTCAAGATTCATTTTCTAAATTTATGAATCATGAAATATATAAGGATTGATTTGTATAAGTTTTTAAATAAAAATTTCCATACGAATATGTTAAATAATAATGATAACCTAGAAAATTGATTTAATATAAATGTGATTTTTTATAGAAAACATATTATTAATGGAATGATAATCCTTAATATGTCTCTAATTGTGAGATAAAAATATTTAGTTGGGATATATAGATGATTGATATAGTCAAATGAATTGTATTTATGACCTCATAACTGATTAATGATTTGATAAGAAAGTGAATTATTCTATAATTGATGGATTTTACAATTTTTTTGATTTATGAAAAATATTCAATAGTCTATGATTTTAGAAAATGGAGTTAATTTTTAGATTCATATGTGTCTTTATTGAGGTTTTATAGAAAATTAAGTTATTACCATGTTTTAGAAGAATATATGATCATGGAATTTATATATTGTTTATGTGATAGTAAGATATAAATTATGTTATTTGGGGAACTAATGTTATATTGACCTTATTTCAAAAAAAATTTATTTTGAATTTAGTCAAAATTTTATAAAAGGAACCTTAAGAATTAAAATTTATAGAATTTATTATGCTAATCTTTGGGTGTTATTATATAATTTATGTTAACCATCCTATTTTTGGTAAATATTTTGTGGTAGAAGGAATTATTTATGGATTTTATGATTCACAGAAGATGATTTTAGTTCTTTAGAAATGAAGAAAAACATATTGAATTTTTATTTTAGGGATTATGAAATCATGTCGAACTAGATCATTGAAAAACCAATGGACGAGATCATGATTATTACATGGAATAAAATCATTATAAGTTTATCATCATGAGTTCTTTGTCTATAGAGTAAATGAATCCATCAATATTACGAAAAGGAACATGAAATAAAAATGTTATCCATTAACATTTATAATCGATAAATAAATGGGAATTAAACCCACAACAAATTTATGGTTTTGGCATGGTAAAGATTATCCAGAAATTGTTCTCTGTCAATCTCTAATAATCCTCGGGTGTTATTTTTCATCTATGTAAATATATAAACATCCCAAAACTATTATTATTATCTCATAATCTGGTTTTATTTTAGGTAACCATTATGTTTCCCACAATTCCTTTTTATGGGGTGTTTTATTATTACTTTTTTTGATGGGGGTTTTAATAAAATAATTTCCAAATATTAAGTATTATATGACTGAGAAAAATAGGGGGTGAATTTTTTTAAGGGGAGAGAATATAAAATCCAAATATTTCATAAAATATTTATTTATAAATAAATTCTATTTCTCCAATTGATTTTGTTTCACACAACCATATGATTCTTTAACAACGCTACGCAACACTGAGGTTAAACGAACAATGAAATATTATTATCTAAATATCTACACTATAACCTAACAATTAAATTGATGTTTATAAAAATTATTATGATCATTATGATATATATATATATATATATTAACTTCCTACTAAATAAATTTTTATTGTTTTACTCTTAGGTAATAAGAAGTCATCTTTTTAGTAAAATCATTTTTTCTTCAAAAATATGTTTTCTATCTAAAATGAATTTTGGTTTATTATTTTACTGGAAATATTCCAATTATCATATGTAACATATAAGAAATATATTGGATAAAGTAAAATTTATTTAGTAACTTAGCAAAAAAAATTATCTTTGGGATATTTTTTTAGGATTTCCCTAAAAAGATTTATTTTGCAATGAATTTTTACTAATATTTTCTTAATTAAAAAATATATTTAATGCATTTAAATTTTTTATTTTTATTTTAGAAGTTTATCCTATTATATTTTTCTTACTTGTATTATTATTAAACAAATTAGTTTAATTTGAATCAATTTTATTATTTAATATTGTTTAAAAATATGTTTACTCCAAAATAGGTTTTTCTAAAAAATAGTTTTTCACTATGTTTTTTATTTTAATAATAAATTATTTTAATCCAATTATTAAAATTCAATATGGAAAATATGGATTCTATATTTTTAATTATTATGTTAAAATTTAGAAGTTATGCCACTTTTATTTTTGGTCTATATGAATATTAAACATTGAAATATATATCCACTTTGTAAGATGAAAATGGGTAAAAAGGTTAAAATTAATGCATAAGACCTTAAAAATACCCAAAAACTAGTCCAAATTCTATTTTATGAGTGTAGTTCATCCATAATCATCTAAATATCAAATATATATCACATTCAATCATTTTTCAGATTGATAATGATATAAATAATATTTAAGTAAATTATAAAAACAAAATGTCATTCTCTTTGTTTTTAATTAACCATAATATTTTATCATACGGATTAAAATAATTTATAAATAATAAAAAAATGATTAAATTCATTATTAAGATATTATATTTTTATTGTAATTTATTTTTAGTTTTTATAAATTATATAATTACCTATAATTCTTACATATTGTTGATGTAATTGCAGAACCCAAATGGATTTTAGAATAAATTATTTTTGTTGTAATTTTTGTTAATACATTTTTTTGAAAAAGTAAATGTGACATGAATTGGAGACTAAGGTTCTATCATTGAATCAATATGGGTAATTATTAAATTGGAAAGGGTAATTTTATTTGAATTGAAGAAGTTTATTTAACTAAAGAAGAAATATTATGTTTGATGATTGTTGTGATGGATGGTAGATCAGAAATATATGTGTCTTGTGTTTAGTGGAATTAACACATACAACATTGAGAATAATGAGTTTGGAATTTGATTTTTTGAGTTGGTTTCCTTTACATGGTAGTTTAAAAAATTAATGGTATTTATACAAAAAATAGGACCTATCTATCCAGTCAGCCAAGGATGCGGCACACACCACTGAGTGGGCGGCTGAGTTTAACCCTAGCCAGCCTGTGTGAGAACATCCACATGACTCGTGGGTGTTGAAAATCATATGTGAGGAACACAGAAGTGGATGAGCACCACTATTTGAGTCAGCACGGTGGCAACATAGAGTTGGCGCAGAGCACGCTCTAAAGAGAACACTGGTACAGGGTGGTACCAGGAAAGGAGGATGAGAAACAATTGAGATGGGGTTAGATCACTGAATAATATTAGGAAGTGGTGAGACTTAAACCGATTTAATGTGAGATCAGATTTTTTAATGTGAATTAAATCTTGATCTTTGATCTATTTTAGTGAAATATCACAAACATCCTAACTTCCAATCATGCTCCAGAACTGTGTGATCTATTTTTAAAAAAACTCGGACATAACTATGGTCATTTGATCTTCATCCAATGTTCTTATTCAACCTATAGCTCACCCAAATCCTTCTGTGCATTAGGTCCTTCATGCAACATTGAAATTATCTTGTACTATAGATTTTGATCTTCATTTGGGTATTCTGAATATATTAAACTATTCAAAACATTATGGAACTACACATTCAAACAAATGAATATCAAAATATTGAATTAATTTTCTGTGAAGAAGATTTAAATTTCGGATATGGTGATCCTATAGGTCATGGAACATAGGTAGTTTTTGAGCTGATGATGAAGTGATTTATCTCTATGAGTATAGAAGGTTCTATCAAGTTAAATGTTTCCTATAAATACCATATTCTATGGTCATTTGTTACGTACATTTTATCTCAAATTTGAGAGCCATTTTTGAGAGAGAAATAGTTCTAGGAACTCTCTAGTTCTTGAAGGTTGTCTCATAGTTCTATTTGAGTGAATATAGAGAAGTTCCTGCTATCACTTGACATGTGTATATTACACTCCTAGTGGTTTATATATTTTTTTTGTTTCCACATAGATCACTGATTGCACGAAGTGTTTGAGATAGTTTCGTGATAGGATTAAGCAGTGGATGTTTGGTTTGTGCATAGTGTTTGTGTAAACTGGATAGTGACGAACTATACAAAAGATTTATTTTCTGAGAACCCATACAATATCTTCATACTATATATTCATGTTATATTTTTTGAGTTTGTGTGATAAAATTAGAAGGGTATTACATGTATGAATGGTTATGCATACATAAGTAAAAATTGAAAGAATGTTGTATAAAGGTATTTTAATGTATAACCATAAATATACATTATTAAGATCCCATGCACACATTCTTATGTTTGTAGAATTTTTTTATAGTGTGTATGAAGTATTAATAAACAAAGTGTGAACAGAAAGTGTATACGATAGTGTGTTCATAAGAATACATATTGTGTGTAAATTTTCAAAAGTGTGTGCAAAGGAGGAAAGTGTGTGTGAAAAATAAAATTGAATGTGTTAAGTGTGACTTTTATATGCAATGTATATAAAAAGGTAGTTCAAGTGATTTATTTGTGAATGATAGTGTGTAAAACCTTCTACATACATCACTTGAATATACTTGTGAAAGTATTCATGCACATGAAATAATGCATGCATAAATGGAGGCATCCATGAATTTTTAGTTATGCATAAAGTTCTCAAAATTGAACATGAAATATTTTTCATATTCAGTGTGTAGTGTTTCAGACTGAAGTCGGGCAGTAATTCTATCAGTCCTTCAGAATATTTCTATATCCAAGTTTTTAGTAGTTAATGCGGTCAGGTCTACAGCAAAATAATGAATATCCCTAGCATTTGTTTACCGAGGAAACTGATTATATTTAGTGATCAAAAATATTTGAAAAAACATATCACTAGTACAAAGTTGAGACTTAATCCAGTGCATTATATTAGAATTCAACTTACCGAGAATTTTGATATCTTTAATTGGCCATTTTAATATACCAGTGAGTTGGATTTGTAGTATTATATTCTAAAATTCAGGAGAGTATACTGAACATACTTGTATACAGTGTTTTAGATCAGATTAAGTGGCAGTCGTATTTTTTCAGTTGGAGTAATAAAGAAAAGAATCATATTATACTAAGTGGCTCTAAGAGGAATATAGATCTTTTATATTGAAGTTAATACTTGAATATATTTTGATCTTTATTATTGTCTTTTTATTTTTTTTGTTTTACACTATTTGGATTCTAGTATGAAGAAAACCAGTGGGATGCCAGTATAATTTGGGAAATGGTTCATACCTATCCACCAAGGTTTTAGGGTGTTACCTGACCAACCTACGTGTAATTTCTAATTGATTAAAAATAGAGAATCTGTTACTCGAATCATCCCGAACACAGCAAGGATGTAGTCACCCACATTAAGGGTGAACCATGTAAAATATTATTTGTTGTTATTCATTTACTTTCTATCTTTCATGTGGTATAATTTGTTTTGTTAACAAGAAATATTCATTCACTCTAAAAAGTGTAGAGGTTCGATTTAAAAAGGGGTTATATAAAAGAAAAGAAAATTGGTAAAACATTATGTACACTAACTCACCCCCCCCCCCACACTAAGTGTACCTCCATGATCCACTGGACACTTAAATTATAATCACAGGTTAGGTTACACTTCTAATTAGTTCTATCTGATTATCCTAGTTGTTTGATTTAGACTTATATGTAGAAAAGATTTTATTTTGAATAAGTAAAAGAGTTGAGTCGGATAGAATGTTCAGTTCCTTTATCTGTTTGTGATAAAAAGGAGGTTTCTACAAAAACCTTGAAGAAAAAATAGAAGAAATAGACAATAAAGATGAAAAATAATTTAAATAAAAAAGTGGATACATCACAAATCAGATGTGGTCACAATGGAAATTTATCATCAGTATCTATTAAATCAATTGATATAGATCATTATGATGAGTATTGTTCAAGTGGTGATGAAGAATAGTTTTTTAAATAAATCAGTGATTTTTATTCAGAAATAAATAATTACCTAAAGAATGTTTCTATTGAAGTTTTTACTTTTATATTTTCTTTTATCAAGGGACTATATGATGAAAAATCAAATCTTGAAAAATAAGAAGAGGATATGGAGAAAGTATTGGAAAATAATTTTCAAAGAAGAAAACTTCTCTCACAAATTATTAATGCCAAAGAAGAAACTATATCACTTATTAATGAACATTTCTCTTGTATTGAATAACAATTCCAAAGAAAGATGTGTGAGAAATAAGTTATTGGGAAGGTTCTTACAAAGATGATTCCTACACTTAAAGAATCTCATAAAGATATCATGAATATTTAGGATTCTAAATCAGAATTCAAATACAAGGATGAGATGTCAATTTGAGATGAAAAATCAAAAGATCAGACTATATTTCATTGCAATGAAAAAATTACCTTTATTGAAGATTAATTTTAAAGGACTGTTTTTTAGAAGGATATGACTGGGTTAGTTTATACAGAAGTGACCCGTGTAATGAAGAAACTACACAAAACTTCTATGAATGTTAAATAATCCTATATAGATGTTATGACAAAATATATTAATGAGTTTAATAATTATATAGTGTAAGTAAGTCAAATTCATGATGATCAAGTTCTAATAATGAATAGTTAGTGGGAAGACAAACAGAAAGGTGTTGAAGATGAGAAAAAATTTCTCAACATGAAATGTCTTGAAATGGAATGGAATTTAAATGATCTGAAGAAATCACAATTAATGACTTACCATAAAGAATATGAGGATATTGTGAATTAACATGAAGATATTTTGAAATCACATAAAGATCAGAAGAATTATCTGAATATGAAATATCTTGAGTTGGAGGTCAAGATAAGAAATCTTCATAACATTCAGGATGAATCTTTACAAAATGATAAGATCATAAGAGCTTCCAAGATTAATTATAAAAAGAGTATTACATCTGAAAATACCTATTCAAGTTGAAATAAGATCCTAAGATTATATAATGATAAATATGATGCAAGATCATTGAAATAGACAACCCTTGATCCAAAATTTCTTGTTTATACTAATGTGGTTTCATCTGGAAGTATAGGTTTCAAAAGTAATTCTAGTAGAACATGGGTAAATAATATAGATGATAAATCCATCATATAATAAATAGTGGATATGAAGAAATATGTGAATCCTTGTTCCCCACAAAGAGCTCAGATGAAGAATTGTACTATTCAAAATCAGCAAGATGTCAAATCTATCCAAGTGGTAGCACAAAAGAAGAAACCAATATTTTTTTCTACTATTGGTGTTGCTAGAAATTTGGGGATCAGGATATTGACTATTTTCATAATATCTCTATACATGATAATTATAGATGGCTAGCGTTAAGGGGGATCAGATCTATTGTGAAGAGAAATCCTGCATACTTGAAGCATAATTCACAGATAAAGAAGAATATGTTTATCAATAATATATTTGATTGTCTTGAAGACTACTGTGATTATTGAAACATAAGTGGTCACAGTTATGATGAGTGTTGGCATATACTAACCATGCACTATGAATATGCTGATATGGACAAGAGGCCACATCAAATGCATAAGCAAAGAAAAAATGAAAATAAATCTTCCTTGGGATGTGAGAAGAAAAGAGAAAGTTAAGAAAACTATGTAGAAAACTACACATAATAATAATGATTATATAAATGTTACACCAATGAATAGATGATTCTACTGTAGAGGATATCATGGAATTTTGTAATCATGTCATAAATTCCAATGTTGGTGGAAGCAAGCTGAAGAATAAAAATAAATTAATCTCAGAATCTAATAGTATGATTGATTTTATTAATGGAAATCAAGATTAAAAACATGAATTTCATGAGAGGTTGTCTAATAAGGATATTCTTATGATTGTGGAAGATTTTTGTGGAAGGTGATAACTGTTAGGGAATATTGATGACATATGCCTGACATGGTTTTCTAAATAAATATAACTAAAGAAAAAAAGAGAAGCACCAAAGTCTTATTATGCTAAAAATTATATTATGAAGAAGAAGTCTACACACAAGAAGAAGTTTGAGTATGTACCAAAATAATATTTAGTCATATGTCAAGAGAAGATGGAATTGGCTAGAAAGTTTGAACAAAAATATAACATTTAAAGTGCACTACTTGTTAATTTGAAGGAGCCTATTCCATCTAAGTTTAATGATGAAGAAATTGAGAAGAACATGTTTCCCTTAAATGATAAACTATGGAAATTCAAATAAGGAGCAGTCATGATAGATTTTCATGCATCTGGAGAATAATTCAAATTATTTTATGGGTTGAGAGATAAATCTCATCCATATTGATCTAAGTGAAAAAATAATTGAAGAACCTCTTTATTCTCATGTATATTTTGTGTTTTATTCTTTTATATAGGGAATTAAAGGTGATGCATATATTCAGGGGAGTCTTGAAGATATGAGTACTATGAAAATATTATACAGTATTATAGAGTCTACACATCATGGAGTTCTTTATTGAAATTTCGTTAAAAAAATTCCTGATTATTATTCTTGAATAAAGTCAGTCATGATGAAGAACATAGATGCAATTCATCCCTCTAGAGGGAGTAAAGCTATGCAACAACCAGATTCAATATCTCAACTGGTATGACATTACCATTTGAAATTCTGAAGAATAGAGACTGATAATTTTATGATGAGAAAAATATGGTTTGTCAAAGGGAAATTAAATTCTTTTAAATGAATTATTTTTAAACTGTTTCTCAAGAATAATGCAAAAATTTAGTTGGATATCTTTTAACTAACTTCTAAAAGAAAATTTCAGTGATGGAATCATATTCTAAAAAATTTATTGAAAAATTTGATACCAATATTGATTTCTCTTATTTTCTACATTGGGTTTACTCATGTAGTCTTGGAGATGATTAATTAATGGATCATTTCTATACTAAATTTGATACCTTCCTTCTCATATGATGATTAAATAGAATTTCTAATTAGGGAAATCTCTTATGAAATGAGTAGATTTATGTTGGACCAGAGAAGAAGTTCAGTTATTACAGAACTAGATAAGTTGAATTTATTCCCTTAATTATTTATTTGGTTTTATTTTCATGTAATGGGGAGAAGAAAAATTTTACTTTGATAGAAAAATGGGTATTGATAACAAATCCAAAGGGGGATATTGAATAACCCAAATGGATTTTAGAAGAAAATATTTCTGTTTTAATTTTTTTCATTACATTTGTTTCAAAAAGTAAATGAGGCATTAATTGTAGACTAAGGTTCTGTCACTGAATTAGTATGGGGAATTATTAAATTGGAAATTCTACTTTCATTTGAATTGAAGAATTTTTTTTAACTAAAGAAACAATATTAAGTATGATTATTGTTGAGATAGTAGGTAGTTATGAAATAAATTTGTCATGTGTTTAGTAGAATTGACATATACTACGTTGAAAATTAGGAGTTTGGAAGTTGAGTTTTTTATTTGGTTGGCTTTATATGGTTGTTTATGTTTTTTTAATGATCTTAATACAAAAAATAGGACCTCTCTAGAAATCTATCCACTGAAGTAGCATGCACCATTGTGTGGGTGTTTGAGCCTAACCCTAGCTATCCATCTAGTATGAGGTTGGCTACATGGCCCATGGGTGTAGATGCACCTATGTGAGGCACATAGAAGTAGTGGAGCACCATCATTTGGGGAGGCACGGTGGTGGCATAGAGTGGGAATAGAGTGCACCCAAAGAAGAACACTAGTATAGGGTGTTACTGGGTAGGGATAAAGAGAAACAATTGATATGGGCTAGAGTGATGATTAGTATATGGAAGCATCGATACATAATCCAATTCGATGTGGGATAATAGTTTTTAATGCAGAGAAAAACTTTATCATTAATCTGTTTCAGTGAAATATTAGAACCATTTGATCATCGAGACACACTCCAGAACCATGCAATCTATTTTTAAAAAACTCCAACATAACTATGGTCTTCTGATATTCATCATGAGTTTGTATTCAACCTTGAGCACGCCCGAAGCCTTATGTTCACCAATTCCTTCATGCAACATTGATAGTAGGTTGACCCCATGATTCTGATATTTGTTTGGGTATTATGAATATATAAAAATGATTGAAACATTATGAAACTATGCTTTCATAAAAAATGAAGATAAGAATTTTGATTTACATTTGTGGTAAAAATATTTATATTTTGGAGACGGTGATCCTCTAAGTCATGGAACAGAGGTAGTGTTTGAGCAGATGATGAAGTGAGTTATCTCTATAATTATAGAAGGTTCTATGAGGTTTTTTGTTGACTATAAATACTGGATTTCGAGTTCATTTGTTATGTATGTTTTATCACATGTTCGAGATCCATTTTTTGAGAGAGAAATAGTTCTATGAAATCTTTGGTTTTTGAAGGTTGTCACGTAGTTCTATTTGTGTGAAGAGAGATAAGTTCTTGTGATCACTCGACATGTATATATCACAATCTTAGTGGTTCATGAAGTTGTTTGTTTCTTCATAACTCATTTATGATAAAAAGTGTTTGAGATACCTTCATGATTGCTGTAAATAGTGGATGTTTTGTTTTTACGCAGTGTTTGTGTAAACTGGATATTAAAGAGTTGTGAAAAATAAGTAGTGTTTGAGAACCCGTGTATGCTCATAATAATATATATGAATGTGATGTTGTTTGAGTTTTTGTGAAGGAATGAGAAGGGTAGTACATGTATGCATACTTATCCATACATAAGTATAAAGTGAAGGAATATTATATAAAGGCGTTGTAGTGTATAACTGTAAATATACATTCTTAATATCCCGTGCATACATTCTTTTGTTTGACAAATTTGTGGATAGTGTGTATGGAGTATTAAGAAACAAAGTGTGCCTAGAAAGTGTGTACGATAGTTTCTATACAAGAAGACATATTTTCTTTGAATTGAAAAAGTGTGTGCAAAGGTGGAATGTGTGTGTACTAAATAAAATAGAATTTTTTGGGAATTAATTTTATGAACAAGGTATATACAAATGTAGTGTGAGTGATTTGTTTGAGAATGATAGTGTGTGAACCCTTTTATATACAACACTTGAATTTTCTTGTGATAGTTTTCATTCACATGATGTAATTCATGCATAAAGGGAGGCATATATGAATTCATAGTTATGAATAATGTTTAAAAAGGTGCATGTGAAATATTTTTCATATTTAGTGTGCAGTGTTTGAGACTGAAATTAGGGCATAAATTCTATCATTTTTTCAGAACATTTCTATATCTGAGTTTTTAGTAGTTAGTGATGTTGTCTATTCAACAGAAGAAGGGATAGCCCTTGTAGTGTTGTACTAAGGAAACTGATTATATTCAGTTATCAAAAATATTTTAACAAACTCAACATCAGTACAAAGTTAAGAGTTATTTTGGTGCCTTTTATTATAATTAAACTTTCTGAGCATTGAAATATCATGGGTTGATCATTCTGATATATCAGTGAGTTTAATTTGTGGTATTAACTTCTACAATTTAAGAGAGTATACTAAAACAAAGTGCATACAGTGTTGTTGATCATATTTAGTGTTAGTCATATTATTTTATTTAGAGTGAGCAAGTGATGAATCAGATTATACTAAGTGGCTCAAATAGGAAGATCAACATTTTATATTGTAGTCATAGATTGAATATCTTGTGATATTTATCATTGTGTTTGTGTTATGTGTGTTGTACACTGGTGGGATTCCAGTATAAATAACACTGGTGGTATGCCAATATAATTTGGGAAAAGGTTCATACCTACCCACAAAGTTTACAGGGTGTTTCCTGACAAACCCACTTATAATTTTTGATTGATTAATAGTGTATAATATGTGTCTTAGATCATCCTAAACATAGAAAGTATATATTAACCCACATCAGGGGTCAAACTTGTAAAAATACAATATGTTGTTCTTCAGTTTCTTTTTGTCTTGTGTGTGGTATAATTGTTCCTGTTAATAGGAAAGATACATGCACTCTAACAAGTGTAGAGGTTCCATTTGAAAAGGGGTTTGAGAAAAGAAAATAAAATTGGTAAAAACTTTTGTACACTAATTCACTCCCCCTCTCAGTAAACCTTCATGATCCATTGGAAACTTCAACAATGATCATACAAAATTGTAAAAAAAGAATTATAAATAGATTTAAATGCACTAAATTTGATGTTTTTTATAATATAGGGTTGTTAATGATTTTAATAGATATATATGGAAGGTAATTAATTTTGTAAAATTTAAATAATAATTAATTTATTTTCATAGACTACATAATGTTATATTTTAGTGAATGGAGGAAAAAATATTGTTTTTATGAGATATAGTATAATATTATAACATAAATATGATATATAAACTTATGATACATATGAAAAATATAATTAATGACACTACACTAAACATATCATAAAATAATTATTCGAAACAAAATAATAAAAATCTATTTCATGATAAATATTATAATCATTTTCAATGCTGAAGTAGTTCTTCTACAGCACTAAAAGAGACAAATTTGGTGAAGTAATAATATTAATTGAAAAGTAAAAAATCATTTTCATGAATTTTTTAATCACTAATATGTATTAAAGATGGTTATGGTTGGTAATTTCAAAATATGGAGATAAAAAAATAAATTATATTCAAATTATATTACAATAGATGGAAAAAGCGCAAAAACTCAAAATAACTTATTAAATATGTTGTGAATATGTGACTATTAATATATATAACTTATGAATAATATAAATTATATAAATTATATATGAAAATTTTTAAATTTTTTTTAATTTTTTAATTTTTTTTATATTTATTTTAATTACTTACGTTGTGATGGTGTGATATATATGAAGATTGAAAAAAATAAAAAATTTAAAAATGGTAATATTTATATAACTATGCATATATCATGAATTTTATAGATATTTAATAAGTATAAGTGATGATATTATAGATCATATTCTAATTTTATGTTCATCATGATGTCTATAATGTCATGAATTTTTAATAGTGATTAAAAAGTCCTTAAATGCTATTTAATGTTAAAAAATTATTTATAAATCATTATAAAATTATAAAAAATTATATCCTGACTAATACATATTTTAAATTTTCATAAATGTAATTTTATGGAAATTGGTGTGACACTTTCCATTTTTAGAGTTACAATTATGACCCATAAAGATGAAAAATTTGTGAAACCACTATATATTTTTACTTATTAGAAGGGAATCACTTCAACATTTTTTTACAAAACACACAGTCATTTTTTCCTCAAAGAGATACCAAAATACCACTCTACACATCCATTTCCATATTCTATATTCATTAGGGTGGTCATAAAACTATTATTGTCCTTATGATCAATTGAATGGTGGTAATTCAAATGGAAAAGTAAGGGTTTCTAAACTCAATCCTCTTCCAATGGGTAATGTCACTTTATCATTAATTATATTGTGTGATGACTATGCATAATTTTTCTTTTATTTTATTTATGTTAATTTCAATTTCATAATTTGGATTTAAATTTTTTTCCCATAATCACTATATGATTTATTTGTTACTTCAAAATTTATGATATTTTCCAGAGTTTTCTTGTTCTCAATTTCATTTTTTGACATGTTTCACATTGTTCACCTTGATCTCCTTGTATGGTGTACATAATGAAACATGAATTAATTTTATTTATTAAACCATATAATTACTCGTATTTAAAAATACATCTCATACTCTTTCATCCCATGAATTATGATTCAAAAGTTACTTAAATGTTATCGTATTTTGTCTCACTTTTATTTCAATGGGACACATGTATTATACACAACTTGATTCTTTGGTGTGTTGAATATACTTATCATTAATGTATTTATGTTATTATAATGATAATTATGTTAAATAAATAACCATTTAAGTTTCTTTGATTCTTAATTCTTAATATTCAAAGGTTATTAATGCAGTAAGAGTTTTATGTTACAATTTAATTATTTATTATGATTGTTCTTGATTAAGTTTGGATTATTAAATCCTATAATATACCACTCCTGAAACTTTTGAATTTTCTTCTCATATATTTATTATTTAAAATACAGGTTCTCTTATCATTTTCCACACCTGAATTAATCAAAAGAGAAAAAATCTATTTTATGAAAAATTGACTTCATTTCTATATTCGGTTGAAAAACTATTTTCATCCATATCTATGTTTTCTAAAAAAATTAAGTACAGTTTTTAAATTTATTATATGTTTTATTAAATTAATTTTTAAAAAAATATATAAAAATTATAAAATAAATATAATTTCCTTTTTTCAAAAACGACACTTCACTTTTTTTATTAATCCAAAACGGATGTATTTTGTTACCATATATAGTATGAACAAAATTTTCCATGGTCTTCACCACTAAATGAATTTAACATTACTTATATGTTTATAAGGTTATTTTTAATTAATATGATCACTTTAATATATTAAATGGTATTTGATTTCAAAAAGTGATTTTAAATTATTAAAGGTTATTTTTCTCAAGAAATGTTACAAGTGATCTTTCAAAATCATTTTCAATATAATAATAAATTCTTAGATATTATATATAATTTTTTGGGAATATGATCTAAAGATATCATTATTATTCTTCCTCTAAGTGGTTTATATTTAAGATTATAAGATACTTATAAAACATATACTTTTTCATGTTATACAATGAGGAAATGATTATGAGTCTCATTCTTTTTCATGCGTTATTCAATGTTGAAATGTTAATGAATCCAATTTCATTTCATAGATTCTGATATTATTAATGATTTATGTTATTATGTAATACATATATATGATTATAATTATTTGAAATTTGGGACCAATATCTCACTCAAATTAATGGGGTAGAGATTGATTTTTCTTGATCCAAATAGGACTAGAATGGGGACTTAACCTAGTAAAGTAAGAGGATTTTTTGTCTATGGTAGTATTAGGAGTGATCCTTAACTAATATGATGGTTTTCAATGTGAACACATTTCACTATAATATTCTTTCCAATGACCCTTAACTACTAAGGAAATTATTTTATATTCTTATGTTTAGGCCATAATTCCATTTATTATGCCTATATTATGCTCTCATAGCTCATGTCTTATGAACTACCATGACTTATGCTATGACTCAACAACATAAACAATTACATGAACAGTATTATTTTTTGATGTCTTTCTCATGTTCTAAAGATGTTACATTCATTTTATTCTCAAATGATCATTTATATCTCTCTTATTTACCCATAATGAGCATTTGAGATCAACCTTTTTATATGATTCCTTATAAAAGGTTATTTAGAAAGATACTAAGTATAATATGTTTAATAAGGGTTCTTGTTATGATGAATATAGTGTGTGGTGATGCAGATATTTTATGAACCATTTTTTATGTTCACATGTTTATAAAGGCTATACCTACATGATTCTAGAAAGATTATTATGATATGTAATGAATATTTGTCTATTATATTGTGATATCTTTATACGAAATGTAAGGGACGCTATAAGATCATTATATATGTTATTATAACTAGAAAATAAGTCTAATGTCCATATTAAAATCCAATATATACATCTCTACACAATTCATCAATAATCACTCTCCCCAAATAAACATTTTAATTTATATATTTCTATTGTATAAAATCTTCCATTATATGTACTATTTTATGAAATTAATTACATAGTTTTATATACACTACGAATAATGATCTAATATGAGTTAAAAAATTATTTAGTTAGATTTATATATTATATGACTCATTTAAAATTTAATCTTAAATATTCCATAGAAATAGAATAAAATCATTATAATTATAGGTATCATTTCAGGAATGAAAATATACAATAAATCATGGGGTGTTATATTCTCCCCCTTGAAATTGTTTCCTCACAATTTTAATTATCCATCAATATTGTAAATATTTAAGGGTATCCATATGGTAGAAAATACTAAAGATAAAATATAAACCTCTTTATCTTATAAAATACTATTAAACTCATATATTCCTTCTTGATTTCCACATATTGAGACAATTTATGAAATTCATATTTCCACAGTTAGATATAAATCATATGATGTTTTATATAGAGGCCCTTTAAAATGATGATGATTGGGAAATAAAATCCATTTGCCTATTTTGGAGGTTAAAAAGTGTATGATGTTACATAAATTATGTGATACAGTGCATCATAATGTTTCTAAATTCGTGATAATATTTTGTCCATGAACAATGGTGAACACTTATTTTAAATGATTGCAATAAAGGATAATTGTTTATAGGTTATTACGTCATTTGAAAATTAAGTTATGAAATATAATTCAAGACCTGATATCTATAAATCCATAGGATAAAATTTTACCCAACATGTTTGAATAATGTTTTTTATTTAGTATATTAAAAATAGTCATCCAATATGAGAAAGACATATGTTGCTAAAATTTAACCATCTATTGTTATTAAATAGATGAAAAAAGTCCTTTGAATTATCATGCAATTATAAATACATGGTAATGCACCATGTGATATTCTCAAAAATGAGTAAGATAACATAATTGGTATTCAATATATGGTTGGATGATTTGCATGATCCTTTATGTTATAGTTTTATAGAAGATTATTGTGATATGTTATAATGATTTTTTCATGTATGTTGAATTTTGAAAACTATTTCCAAATCTATTGAGATTTAGTTATAAATTATTATTTCATTAATGAGATAATGAAGGGAAATGAATGGTCTGTAAATTCCACTCATCCATTTAACTTATTGAATATAATATTAATAAAAACATGTGAGTCAATTAAATATATATAATTACCTAATTAGTAATCAGAGTAAAGAATCATATGATAATTAAAATATTTCTCATGATTTGCTATATTATGATATCACCATTTTAGCTTATGTCATTTAACATTATTATACATATATATACTGGTTTATCATTTATTTTTTCTAAGTTTTATAAAATTATTCATCACAAGGAAATATTATGATTAGGGGAATAAACCCATGAATATCCATTGAGAGTGTAAAACTTGTTGGATGGTAGGACCATTAGTTTTTTGATCAGTGAAAATCATATTAATACTTATACAACCATTTTCAAAGTTAGTACCATGAGTTCAATCTATGCAAGATCCAAAAACCAATTATTTTTGTCTAGGATGATATATATTTTAATGGGAATCATATATTCTATAATTTACACACATTTTTAGTATTTAAAAATTTATTCAAACATATCCATAGGGTTTTCACTATTATTTTATTATCATATTCCCAAAACATAACTAAACCCCACTCTAATACTAGCTGAGACTTTCTAGAACCACACTTCTATAATTAATGAAAAAAATTGTTTACACACTATCATAGAAACCGAGTTAAATGACTCTAGTAAAACCAAATATATTTTTAGATATTTTCAATGTTTGAAAATTAAATTAACAAACTAATCATAAAACCCTATAAATAAATGGTTTATTGTATTTTGAGCCTATATACAAAAAATTATTATCATGAGCATTTTTCCATAATCACACCTTACTAGTTCATCCTATAGATATTTATTATGTTATAAGAATCCTAAAAACATAGTTATTTGGAAATATAAGATATAAGTGAGCTTGAATTATTAGTATGGTAAACATATCAATGAGTCAAAAGTGATAAAACATTGACATGTTAGAATACTTAATTAAGGGGAATATTAAAAGTAATTGGATGTTTGAAAAATATTTATTGTTAATAAGGGATACTAGAAGAAATATAAAATTTATTTATCAAACATAAACCACATTATAATAATTGGTAATGATGAGGAAATAATCATGAGATTTAAATGAGAGCTTTGTCATATAACAACCAAATTTAATGTATGAATATGAATTGTAAATCATAAAATTTTGGTCATATAATAACTAGAATTATAACCCAAAAGTATAATATAAAATAGTTCAATAAAAATTATGTCCATTAAATTTATTGTGAGAATAGGGTAATTGTAATTATTCCCACACCGATTTTCAAGAACATATCATGACCATGATTTTGTTCACACAAAAGGTTATTTCCTCATGAGATTTAAAACATTACACAATTTTTTAGTGGGAGATATAGGAACCCACACATCATATAATGTTAATAAATTCACATGTGTTCCATATAATATGAACCAAATAACATTCCATAAATAACTCAATGAATGGAAATTGGTTTTAAATTATTTTCAAGTTGTATCATATAAAGTGTCCTAAAGTGTTAGAAAAGTTGATGACCAAAAATAGATGAACTAAAAATGAGGATTTCAAATGGTATTTTAGAATATGATTCATGAAACTATACTCTAAAGAAGATATATAATTTATATATCATGAGTAAAATGGTAGTTAAACCCTAAAAGTGTTTTAATAAACCATTTCACTATATTTTCATAATGGGAGGAATTTATTAGCCATATTCAAAATTCAGTTTTCATATGGTAACATAAAAAACTAAATAAAAAACAAAATTAACCAAAATCCATATAATAGAGCCCTAATAAATACACAAATTTTATTCTTAGTATATATGTATTGGTGGATAAAAACTAAAAAACATAATGGGAATACTTTTATAAACTATAAAATTAAAATAATGGAATATAAAATCTTAAAAAGTTATAATTTCTCTCTTTAAAAATAAGTAATGATAAATAATAAGATCACAATATATAATAAATATTTATTTTTCAAAATTAAAAAGGAAAACATTTTTAAAAATAAAAAATATCACCACATATTGGAAATAATCATTAAGGAGGATGAGGATTATTCTTAACCATGTTTAATTTTTATGATGAATAAAGTACATACAGAAAGTATAATTTATGTTATAATTCATTGAAAATAATTTCATGATAATTAAATTTAAATATCTTGAAATTTTACATAGATTAATATATAAATAAATTATACGGACTAATATTCCCAACTTATACTAATAATGTTTGAGAATATTGATCATAACTCAATGAATGGTAATTAAGTTAAAAAATCCCTTCTCTTCAACCTTGAAATCCATTAATGAACATTATCATCATGTATAATAAAAATAATCTATTTAATATATTATTCATAAATTTTATTAAAATATATTACCCATTACAATCATTCATTGTACATTTATTTATTAGATTTTGATTACTTTCATTATCTGATGTATGTGATCCTCATTATTTCAAGAAAACTTTTTAATTTCATTTATGATTATCATACATTGATACCATGTTCAAAATTAAAATATTTTTACGTACACTTTTATTTTTTCATAATGACTCATTATTTTCTAATTTTATTGCATGAGAGTTTTAATTATGATTTTTGAATTCAAAATCAGTAACGTGCTTATTTTGATAATTTTTCAGGAAAAAAGGTTTTATATTTATAGTGAGGTTAATTATTATTATATATACCTAAAAATGAAAATTTATTTACTCATTAATATTATGTATTACTTGTAATTATGATACCATAGTAATATATGGTATAATTTTATAGCATTTTTTATGTAGGTTGTCAACCGACATAAATACATACAAGATATAATCAATTTATAAGTATGATTATTTTGTGTTATATATATAATTTAATTATTCCCCAAGTATAATAATCTTATTTAATGTTATTATTATGATAAATCAAAATTGGGAATTCATAGAATAATACAATTAATGAAAATGATTGATACATAGAAAACATTTTTCTTATTTGTAATCTCTTTTCAGGAGGATTAATTTAAAATTATTATTTATTATTAATATTATAAATACAATGTATAATTTAACCATATAAAATAATAATCATGAGATAAAAATATATTTCATTAATTAAATTCAACAGTGAAACCATCCATGATATTTTTTTATGAAAAAATGGGTTCATATTTCATGGAGGTGTTAGAATGTACATAAAATTTTTGATATTTTCATATTATAATCAATGGGAGTTAGATTGATAATATTTTTACCCGGAATATATTAAAACTTCATATAATAATGATTCTGATGTAATTAAGTTAGTATTCTTAGAAATTTTTTGCTGGAGAATGATCTTCGAATAATGATACACAATTGATAATATGCACATTGAAGTCTTCAATCATCTCTTGAGAGACTTCATGAAAATGGGGGATATGGGACACTATCTTGTAACTAGGGATGTGAAAGATATTAAAGTCTTATAGGAGATGTAAAATGGTTGTCTGTTAATGAATAATTTAGTGGATATTCTAGGATTGAATTTGGTGGAATTGATATACATTTATAGGTGAAATAGTGGGTCATTTCTGTAAAAAAAATATAGGTGAGGAGTACATATGGATATAACACCTTGAGATTTTAGAATGAAAACCATAAAAAATATTTTGTTTAATAACATGTTAAATATGAATCTCTAAAAATAATATAATAATTACATACAAAAACAAAACATAAAAAAAATCAACACATTATGATTATACAATGTGTTTGAAAATAAATTAATTGTCATTAGTGGTTTATATGAAATAATAGGCTGGGCACTAATTGGGTAAAAAGAAAGTTTCCAAAAATAATAATAAAACCTTATATTATTTTATAAAAGATATATTCTTAAATTTTACATTTTTTTTATGAAATTAAAATCATTCTAGAATTTTGCAAACTATTATTACATACGTTTTAATATTTGTTATTTTTCTGAAATTGTTGTTTTTTGGGTGAATTTTTAGAAATAGAGTTTTTAAAAATACTATCACATTTATGAAATCAGAGTGATATAATAATGAAATAATTTTTTTGAATACATACTTATATAATAATTTTTTATTTTTTTATTAAAATAAAATATTTACAAATATTATTTTAAAATTATAAAGTTGTGATTGTCATTTTAAAACCATTTCCCTGATTTTTTGAAAAAATGAATATTTCATTATCTAATTGATTAATTAAGTATTCAAGTGGTAATATTAAATTTTTTCTGGAATTTAAATACAAAATACAAATATTATTATAATAATAAACCAATAAATTTTATAGGGATCATTTCCCCACATGATTTTGGTGTAAAATAAATTTTATGATCAGAAATACATTTTTCTAAAATAAAATTGTTTTTTATATGTTTCATACAAGTAATAAAATTATTTTTACCACCTATAGGATTTAAATATTCTTTAATTTATTCCATATTGAGATTCATCATATTCCAATTAATTAATTTGGTTAATTTTTTTTGGACATAAAAAATGAGTTACCATGGTTGAAGTTAGTCACCATGACAATGGATAAAAGGGTTAATGATTGAGTTAAAAAATAATTTAAGGATTTTAAACTTCAGTAAAAATTTTAAAAAAATTATTTAATGTATTTATTTTTTCACTGCTTTATAATATTATAAATAATTTGGCATTTGTTCTGTAACATCCCAAGTAAGTAATGAATAATAGATATTTTTATATATATTAATGAATTATATAGTGTTTTAGAGGCTTAAAATGAAAATAAATCCAATCTTAAGCATGGAATACACTAATATTTTTAAAAGATTGTTTTACTGCCTTTTGATGGAAAACCATTTTTGAATCTATCTTTTGAAAATTTTATAAACTATTTATGTCAAAATAAACTTATTCTTTATGATTGGGACTTCAAAATTAACTTTGTGTGAATTTTTGGTATTTTTCTGACAATGTTCATTTTTTAATGAATAGTGAAAATAGTGCATTTTACATCAAAAATGCTTCTTAATATAATTTATTTATATGATTAGATTATCTTTTTAATTGGTCTTAATGTGTAATCTGAATATATGTTTACCATTGAATCCAATGGTGGTCATTGGAATCAATTTCACTTTGAAATTAGACTTAAACTGGTGTCAACCTTTTGATACTTATTGTTTTATAAAAACACGTTATTTGCTCTGACAGCGGGAATTAATTATTAAATTAATTAATGTGACTTATATGTTTTGAATTTTGTAAAATAGACTTCATTTTTGAATTCAGAATATCAAATATAGCTTAGGGTGAATTTTTGGTAATTTTCTGAAAAACTTCAATTTTTGATGAATAGTGGAACCACTAAGTGGTACTTATAAAAACTGATTTTCCGTTTAAATGACATTTTGCCATCATTGTGTTTTGAATTTCAAAAATCCGACATACATGGTTGTCATTAAGAAGTAAAATGTGGTTCAATGAGATTAAAATAATTTTTTGGTAAATAGTAACTTATTTAGTTTTTAATCGCGATTAGTGGTAATTAGTGTAGTTTAAGGTAAAAATAATGCTTTAATAAAATGAGATGAGCTTGACACATGTCCTACCCTCATTTTTGGTGTCATGTCCGATCAAGACAAGCCATGGGTCAACTTGGGGACCCCATGGAGCCACATTGGTTGGGAAATGACATAAATAACTTTTTATTTAATGTAAAAGTAAAAATGACACAAACATCATATGTTTTACGAAAACAATTTTTACATGGGGTTATAAAGATCATATTTTTGATTATAAATAGTCATTGTAAAGATAAAACTATTTCCTACATCATAGTATTTTTTTAAAAAATTTAGACTTTAAATAAATTAAATTATTTATGACATCATGATGATGCAGCGATGACCTTATTATTTAACGATTTAAATAAAATGGAAAGATAATGTAATATCTAAAACCTACACATGTCCAAAACCTATTGTATGGGTAGATTTATAACCCTTATCACCTTATCCTAGAATTTTATCAATGTGGGACCATTTAAATCTGAAACTCATTTTCAAATAAAGTAATATTTCATTACCTTCCAAGAGTTCCCCTCCTCTCCTCTTATAAAAGGCCTCCAACTCTACCTCATTTCACACACTCCTCAAGCCTTTGGATCGGCCATCCCCTGCCCATTTACTCTCTCTACATCCCGCTCCTCATCCTAGAGGATTCCCTTTGGGCAGAATCCTTTCAAAGGAAGCCTTTAGGCTCAAATCAAAAGGAGTTGCACTTTTAAAGGTAATTCATTCTCTCACGTTCATTTGTTTTATTTTGCTTCTCCAACCCCATAAACTCTTTTTATTTACTTCTTTTGTAACAACACCAGTATCTTCAATATACTAGGATGCTGTTATAAGATTTATTCGAGCTACACTCTCACACAACTACATCAAATGGTTAAATAACATACGGTTTCCGTGGATGGCGAAATTCTGCCTCCCGAAACGATGATTGTTCAATACTCATTTAACAACTTCAAAGGTGGCCATTATGATGTCACTATTTTTATATATGATATATAATATGTTTATTATTTCCTTAAGCTTCTGTATTTTTCATTTATGGCATACCATTATTGTTTCCATTATGGGTAAACACAATATCTTCATTTTAGGAAGTGCGGACTACCGCCCCCTGAAAGTGATTTGATTCGTTAATACCATATGTGGGATGTGTAAAGGATAAAGTTAATGATATTATATAGGTTATTATACTGGAATTATAATATACTCTTATATCATTATGATTCTATTCCAGAAAATACGAAATAGAAATGGAAGTAGTGTTCATGCGTACGTACAGCTTTCTCCATGAACGGTGCATTTCATTTCTTACCTCTAAATGTGACGTAATATTATAAATACATGTATATGATGAATATATATGATATATATGTTATCCAAATCATTAATATCATTCTGGATATAATGAAAATTTGACCAAATTAAAAACATGTTAGTGTAAGAAGTCTATTTTTGACTTAAGAACCAAATACTAAAAAAATGAACATTATTAACTTAAATTATTACATGATGTTCATAACATGGTATAAAAGGAATAATGAACTTGAAAAAGGTTCTTAAACAAGTAGAAATTAATTCAAGTTTATTATTCAGGAGATTAAAGAACGGTCGGGTCAAGTCGGATACGAGGTATGGGACTTCGTCTCAATCTCCTTTCATTGAGGCATATTTTGTTTTATACACAACCTTCTTTTATATGGTGTATAAACACCTTTGACTTTTACGTTAATCCAAAAGTAATCTTTTTTATGAAGCATTTTACTAAACGACAAAATGGAATGTTTTTGTCATACGTATGCGGCGACAAAGACTTCTCCGCTGCCGTGACCATTATTTGAGTTTCGGATTCCTCTACAAGCCATACCATTTTTTAAAAGAAAAATAAATACCATTTTTTACTTTTCTTTTATTTTGGTATTGAAAATGGTTTTCATAATGTTTTTATATCAATGTGTTGTATTGATATCTTGTGATTGAAAGGTGGAAATGTTATGTTTTCTTTTATGCATGTTTTATGTGATACGATTATGTTGAGGTTCTTGGGCATTATTATGAAGACGGGTGGTTCCGTGATAAACTAAGGGTGGGTAAGCCCGATATAGCTCTCCAATGCATTGGGTAACGCAAAGGAGTGAAACGTTAAGGTTTATCTGAAGAGATTTAGGGAATATACTGTGATGGGTATTCCAAACGTAACCAAGAGGGTTACTCCCTACGTAAGAATGTTATGAATGCCTCAAGTTACCTTTATCTCTTATGATTTCTATGATTTATTCATGATTTG
This sequence comes from Viscum album, assembly GCA_963277665.1. NCBI lineage: Eukaryota > Viridiplantae > Streptophyta > Magnoliopsida > Santalales > Viscaceae > Viscum > Viscum album. Next base: position 429,278,861 of record OY728134.1, read on the forward strand.
ATGAGGTATATTAAAGTGCTTATGTTTTATGGGTATAGTATGATCTCATCCTTATGTAAATATGTACCCATGTTTCTTTTCCAAATTTTTATATCCCTTACTGAGCTTTTTATGCTCATCCCAAGTTTTTTTGAAATGTTTTTCACAGGTCAAGGGAAAGGTACATGATATGATGATAGTGTCAAGGAAGTGTCAAGAAAGAATCCATGTTTTATTTTAAATATGTTTCCATTGATGGGAAAGAAGAATACTATCTTTATGTAACCACTTTGTTTACATGTGGAATGTAATGCAAGTTTTATGATCTAATTCTCTAAAACTCTAAACCCGAAAAGATCCTCAATGTGTAATCTTGTAATAACTCAAGATTAAGTAAGGCTTAAGGCTGGGGCCTTATAGTTGGTATCAGAGGTCGGTTTAGATAACTTTAGGAGTTATAATTCTATTAAATGATTATCCAAAAATATTTTTTTTGAAATGATATAGCATTTAAAGATTACCATGTTTCTTCATCTAAGACATGTTTGTTCAGAATGGTTTTTTGCAGAGGAAACAGGGAAGCAGTGCTAGGAAGGCATACATAAGGAAATAACCTTCCGAATTAGCATCCTGAGATGGTCGGAATTGGAACTGAACAGTTTGTTGCAGTAATGGCGCAGTTGACTCAAGCGATAAATGGTGGTGGTATCCATACACGAGATCAGCCAGATCAACCACATAGGAACATTTCAGTGGTGGAACATTTCATGAGGCAACATCCCCCATCATTCAGAGGATCATCTGACCCTGTGCTAGCTGAAGGGTGGATTAAAGCACTGGAGAAGATTTTCGATGTCATGGGGTGTTCAGACAATCAAAAGGTTAGTCTTGCTATTTACCGTTTAGAGGGTGAGGCAGATCAGTGGTGGTCGATGGTTAAAAATATCAGGGACGCTGATGAGATTGATTCTCTCGACTGGGATGAATTCAAAGGTATGTTTCTTGAGGAGTATTTTCCTAAGGCTGTTCGACTTAGGATGGAAAATGAATTCTTGGAATTGAGGCAAGAGGAAGACTCAATGGCTACCTATGAAGAAAGGTTCACTCGATTGGCAAGGTATGCTCCAAATTTTATCCGAGACCTTGATAGTAAAATCAATCATTTTTACTCAGGATTAAAACCAAAATATCAAAGGGCATTAGCTTCTCATTAGTTTAAAAGTTATGAAAAGCTTGTTTGATGTGCTGAGAAGGTGGAAATGGAGTTTGATGATGATCAAGTGTTCTATAACAACCAACAGAAGAAGAGACCGAGGTGGCAGGAGAAAGGTAAGAATTCTTCAAAAAAGTCTGATGGTAAGAAAACTAAGTTTCCAGTTTGTGATAAATGTGGAAAAATACATGCTGGGGAATGTCTTCTGAATTCTGGAAAGTGCTACCGATGTGGTAAGATGGGACATAAGGCTCGTGATTGCACTGAAAAGGATCAAGGTGAAGGTAAGACCAAATTTGATTTACAGTTAGTGAAATGTTATAAGTTCGATGAGATGGGTCACTATGCAAATGAGTGTCCATCAAAGAGCTTGAGTGATGGGAAGCAGTTAGACTACAAGCAGAAAGGGGTGGTGAAATCCCTTGAAACTACTTCAGCAGATGTCGGGCCATCAAATGAAGTTGTATCAGGTACTTTGTTTGTTTTTTCAGAATATGCCAGTGTGTTGTTTGATTCGGGGTCTACACATTCTTTCATCTCTAAAAAATTTTCTTGTAAAATGGGAATACCATCTCAAGAAATGACTCCTGAACTTTTGGTAAAAACACCTGGGGGGAGTGTTGAGGCAAAAAGAATTTATAAGAATCTTCCTATCCTTATCTGTGGAAAGAACCTACTTGCAAACCTTATTGTTCTACCTCTAGTAGAGTTTGATGTTATCCTGGGTATGGATTGGCTCTCTATTTACCATGCTAAGATTGACTGTAGAGCTAAAGAAGTTTCTTTTCAGAAAGACTTTCAGTTTTTGTACAAGAATAAACCCTTACTGTTGATAACTTATCCAGAGGCCAAGAAACTTGTAAAAGATGGAAATGAATATTACCTTGCACACATCATTGAAAATAAAGGAATTGTTCAGATTAATGATGTGTCAGTGGTAAATGAGTATCCTGATGTTTTTCCTGATGAGTTTCCTGGAATAATACCATATCGGGAAGTTGAGTTTACCGTTGACTTAGTTCCTGATGTTAATCCAATTTCAAAACCCCCTTATCGAATGGCTCAAATTGAACTTTTAGAGTTTAAGGAGAAATTGCAATATTTATTAGAGAAATGTTTCATTCGACCTACACATCACCTTGGGGTGCTCCTGTTTTGTTTGTTAAAAAGAAATATGGTTCAATGAGACTTTGCATTGATTATAGAGCCTTGAATAATATCACTGTTAAGAACAAATATCCTTTGCCTCATATCGATGATTTGTTTGATCATCTCTAGGGAGCTCAGTTTTTTTCAAAGATTGACCTGAGATCGGGGTACCATCAGCTAAAGGTAAAGGAATCAGATGTTCTGAAGACTGCGTTTCGTACAAGATATGGCCACTATGAATTTTTATTAATGCCTTTTGGGCTAACCAATGCACCTACTGTATTCATGGACTTAATGAATAGAATTTTCCATGAGTTCTTGGATAAGTTTGTGGTGGTTTTCATTGATGATATTTTGGTGTTTTCAAAAAGTAAAGAGGAGCATGAAAGAAATTTAAGGGTTATCTTTCAAACCTTAAAAGAAAAGAAACTGTATGGAAAATTCAGCAAGTGTGAGTTTTGGTTGCAACAAATTTCTTTCCTTGGTCACATTGTTTCTAAAGATGGGATAACTGTTGATCCTGCAAAAACAAAAGTTGTGGAAGACTAGCCAAGACCCACAAATGTTACCGAGATTCGTAGCTTCCTTGGTTTGGCAGGCTATTACTGAAGGTTTGTTAGAAATTTTTTACAGTTATCTGGTCCAATGACTAAGCTAACTCGAAAGGGTGTTAAGTTTATCTGGACAAAATAATGTGATGTTTGTTTTCAGGAATTGAAAAGCAGATTGGTGAATGCTCCAGTTTTGGCACTACCTTCCAGGAATGGTGAGTTTTTTATATACAGTGATGCTTAATTGAAAGGACTTGGTTGATTCCTAATGCAGAATGATCAGGTAATTTCTTATGCTTCACGATAGTTGAAAACTCATGAGGTAATTACCCTAAAATGATTTGCAATTAGCTGTCGTTGTTTTCGCTTTGAAATTTTGGAGGCATCATTTGTATGGAGTAAAGTGTGAAATATATACCGATCACAAAAGTTTAAAGTATATATTCACTCAGAAAGAATTGAACATGAGACAAAGGAGATGGCTAGAATTAATCAAGGATTATGATTGTACAATTCATTACCATCCGGGAAAAGCAAATAAAGTGGCTGGTACTTTGAGTCGAAAAAGTAATGCTTCATTAGCAATGTTGCGTTTGGAACATGATCCTTCGGTTAAGGATTTGATGAACTTTGGCATAGAAGTTCTTGGTGCAGGAAGTTCTTCTGTTTTGTTTCAGGTATCAGTGAGATCATCTCTATCAGATAGAATCAAGAAAGCACAGAAGCAAGACAGTGAGTTGCAGAAAAAGGTAGAGCTGGTTCAGAAAGGTAAGTTGCATGAATTCAACATTGATAGTGATTGCGTTTTGAGATTTGGGAAGAGATTGTGTGTGCCTTGTGATTCACAGTTGAAGAGAGAGTTGTTATGTGAAGCTCATAGTTCTCCGTTTTCAGTTCACCCTGGCAGTACTAAGATGTATAGAGATCTGCGGAAGTATTACTGGTGGGATGGAATGAAAAGAGATATTGCTGATTTTACTGTGAAGTGTTTGACATGTCAACAGGTTAAAGTAGAGTGGAAGTTACCGAAAGGGATGATTCATCCTTTACCAGTTCCAGAGTGGAAATGGGAGAATATATCCATGGACTTTGTTGTGGGATTACCGAAGACATCTCGAGGTAATAATGCAATCTGGGTTATTATTGATCGCTTGACCAAGTCTGCTCATTTCCTTGCTATACGAGATACTTTCTCCCTAGATCAACTTTCCCGTTTGTATCTTAAAGAGGTAGTCAGGTTACATGGAGTTCCTCTCTCCATTGTATCTGACCGTGATCCCAGGTTCACTTCTAACTTTTGGAAAGGCCTTCAGAAGTCGTTGGGTACTGAATTAAATTTTAGTACAGTATTTCATCCTCAATCAGATGGGCATTCGGAACGAACAATTCAGACCTTGGAGTATATGCTACGAGCTTGTTCTATGGATTATCAGGGAAGTTGGGACCAACATCTTTCTTTGGTTGAATTTTCATATAATCACAGTTTTCATTCCAGTATACAGATGGCACCATTTCAGGCATTATATGGGAAGCGGTGTCGAACTCCAGCTTTCTGGGATGAAGTTGGTGAAAGGAAGTTGATGGGACCAGAATTGGTAGAAGAGATGGCAGAAAAAGTTTAGCTGATTCAGAATCACATGAGAACAGCTCAGAGTAGGGAGAAGAGTTATGCGGATAACCGGAGGAAGGATATATCTTTCGAGGTAGGTGATCATGTTTTTCTAAAGGTTTCTCCTTGGAAAAGTGTGATGAGATTTGGTAAGAAAGGAAAGTTTAATCCAAGGTTTATTGGATCATATGAAATTCTAGAGAGAGTTGGATCAGTTGCATACCAGGTGGCTTTACCTCCGAGTTTATCTCAGGTACACAATGTTTTTCACGTTTTGATGTTGAGAAAGTATATGCCAGATCCATCTCATGTTTTGAGTCCAGAGGTAGTTCAGCTGGAAGAGAACCTATCTTATGAGGAACAACCGGTCCAGATTCTTGACCACAGGGATCAAGTGTTACGGAATAAGGTGATTAAGCAGGTAAAGGTTTTGTGGAAAAACCACATGATGGAAGAGGCAACATGGGAATCTGAAAATTCAATGAGGGATAAGTACCCCCATTTATTCGATAAGTAAATAAATTGCGGGGACGAAATTTTATAAAGGGGGGAAGGATGTAACATCCCAAGTAAGTAATGAATAATAGATATTTTTATATTTATTAATGAATTAGATAGTGTTTTAGAGGATTAAAATGAAAATAAATCCAATCTTAATCATGGAATACACTAATATTTTTAAAAGATTGTTTTACTGCCTTTTGATGGAAAACCATTTTTGAATCTATATTTTGACAATTTTATAAACTATGTTTGTCAAAATAAACTTATTCTTTATGATTGGGACATCAAAATTTACTTTGTGTGAATTTTTGGTATTTTTCTGACAATGTTCATTTTTTAATGAATAGTGAAAAATACTGCATTTTACATCAAAACTGCTTCTTAATATAATTTATTTATATGATTAGATTATCTTTTGAATTGGTCTTAATGTGTAATCTTAATATATTTTTACCATTTAATCCAATGGTGGTCATTGGAATCAATTTCACTTTGAAATTAGACTTAAACTGGTGTCAATCTTTTGATACTTATTGTTTTATAAAAACACGCTATTTGCTCTGACAACGGGAATTAATTATTAAATTAATTAATGTGACCTATATGTTTTGAATTTTGTAAAATAGACTTCATTTTTGAATTCGGAATATCAAATATAGCTTAGGGTGAATTTTTGGTAATTTTCTGAAAAACTTCAATTTTTCCTGAATAGTGAAACCACTAAATGGTACTTATAAAAACTGGTTTTCCATTTAAATGAAATTTTTCCATCATTGTGTTTTGAATTTAAAAAATCCTACATACATGGTTGTCATTAAGAAGTAAAATTTTGTTCAATGAGATTAAAATAATTTTTTGGTGAATAGTAACTTATTAAGTTTTTAATCGCGATTAGTGGTAATTAGTGTAGTTTAAGGTAAAAATAATGCTTTAATAAAATGAGATGAGCTTGACACATGTCCTACCCTCATTGGTTGTGTCATGGCCGACCAAGACAAGCCATGGGTCAACTTGGGGACCCCATGGATCCACTTTGGTTGGGAAATGACATAAATAACTTTTTATTTAATGTAAAAGTAAAAATGACACAAACATCATATGTTTTACGAAAACAATTTTTACATGGGGTTATAAAGATCAGATTTTTGATTATAAATAGTAATTGGAAATATAAAAATATTTCCTACATCATAGTATTTTTTTTATAATTTTTAGACTTTAAATAAATTAAATTATTTATGACATCATGATGATGCAGCGATGACCTCATTATTTAACGATTTAAATAAATTGGAAAGATAATGTAATATCTAAAACCTATAAATGTCCAAAACCTATTGGATGGGTATATTTCGAACCCTTATCACCTTATCCTCGAATTTTATCAATGTGGGACCATTTAAATCCGAAACGCTTTTTCAAATAAAGTAATATTTCTTTACTTTCCAAGAGTGCCCCTCCTCTCCTCTTATAAAAGGCCCCCACCTATACCTCATTTCACACACTCCTCAAGACTTTGGCTCGGCCATCCCCTGCCCATTTACTCTCTCCACATCCCTCTCCTCATCCTAGAGGATTCACTTTGGGCAGAATCCTTTCAAAGGAATCCTTTAGGCTCAAATCAAAAGGAGTTACACTTTTAAAGGTAATTCATTCTCTCATGTTCATTTGTTTTATTTTGCTTCTCCAACCCACTAAACTCTTTTTATTTACTTCTTTTGTAAAAACACCAGTATCATCAATATACTAGGATGTTGTTATAAGATTTATTCAAGCTAAACTCTCACACAAATCAAATGGTTAAAGAACATACGGTTTCCGTGGATGGCGAAATTCTGCCTCCCGAAACGATGATTGTTCAATACTCATTTAACACCTTCAAAGGTGGACATTATGATGTCACTATTTTTATATATGATATATAATATGTTTATTCTTTCCTTAAGCTTCTGTATTTTTCATTTATGGCATACCATTATTGTTTCTATTATGGGTAAACATGATATCTTCATTTTAGGAAGTGCGGACTACCGCCCCCTCAAAGTGATTTGATTCGTTAATACCATATGTGGGATGTGTAAAGGATAAAGTTAATGATATTATATATGTTATTATACTGGAATTATAATATACTCTTATATCATTATGATTCCATTCCATAAAATACGAAATAGAAATGGAAGTAACGTTCATGCGTACGTACGGCTTACCGTCTCCATGAACGGTGCATTTCATTTCTTACCTCTAAATGTGATGTAATATTATAAATACATTTATATGATGAATATATATGATATATATGTTATCAAAATCATTAATATAATTCTGGATATAACGAACCTTTGACCAAATTAACAACATGTAAGTGTAAGAAGTCTATTTTTGACTTAAGAACCAAATACCGACAAAATGAACATTATTAACTTAAATGATTACATGATGTTCATAACATGGTATAAAAGGAATAATGAACTTGAAAAAAGTTCTTAAACAAGTAGAAATTAACTCAAGTTTATTATTCAGGAGATTAAAGAACGGTCGGGTCAAGTCGGATACGAGGTACGGGACTTCGTCTCAATCTCCTTTCATTGAGGCATATTTTGTTTTATACACAACCTTCTTTTATACGGTGTATAAACACCTTTGACTTTTACGTTTATCCAAAAGGAATCTTTTTTATGAATCATTTTACTTAACGAAAAAATTGAATGTTTTTGTCGTACGTATGCGGCGACAACGACTTCTCCGCCGCCGTGACCATTATTTGAGTTTCGGCTTCCTCTACAAGCCATACCTTTTTTTAAAAGAAAAATAAATACCATTTTTTACTTTTCTTTTATTTTGGTTTTGAAAATGGTTTTCATAATGTTTTTATATCAATGTGTTGTATTGATATATTGTGATTGAAAGGTGGAAATGTTATGTTTCCTTTATGCATGTTTTATGTGATACGATTATGTTGAGGTTCTTGGGCATTATTATGAAGACGGGTGGTTCCGTGATAAACTAAGGGCGGGTGAGCCCGATATAGCTCTCCAATGCATTGGGTAACGCGAAGGAGTGAAATTTTAAGGTTTCTCCGAAGAGATTTAGGGAATATACTGTGATGGGTATTCCAAACGTAACCAAGAGGGTTACTCCCTACGTAAGAATGTTATGAATGCCTCAAGTTACCTTTATGTCTTATGATTTCTATGATTTATTCATGATTTGATGAGGTATATTAAAGTGATTATGTTTTATGGGTAAAGTATGATCTCATCCTTATGTATATATGTACCCATGTTTCTTTTCTATATTTTTATATCCCTTACTGAGCTTTTTATGCTCATCCCAAGGAAGTGTCAAGAAAGAATCCATGTTTTATTTTAAATATGTTTCCATTGATGGGAAAGAAAAATACTATCTTTATGTAACCACTTTGTTTACATGTGGAATGTAATGCAAGTTTTATGATCTAATTCTCTAAAACTCTAAACCCGAAAAGATCCTCAATGTGTAATCATGTAATAACTCAAGATTAAGTAAGGTTTAAGGTTGGGGCCTTATATGTTCAAACTTTTTCCTTGAGAAAAATATTTAAATTATCTCAAAGTTAAGGGTATTTTCAATGGTTCCCCCTACACCCTTATAAAAGAATACATCTTATCCTCACATGTCCACAAATTATGAGGACCATATCTAGAAAAAAAATAAACCAAAATAACTTCCAAAAACCCTTATCCTTGACATATATATTATGTTCTCAAAAAAAGTACATCATAGGAAGGATTATGTAGAGAACTAAAAATTGAAATCCAATAAAGAGATAATTGTCTTGACTAAATTCATTAACATTTCATTCCTTATAATAATATTAAAAATACATTATATTCATACCAAATTAATTAAATATGTATCAGTTGTTTAAAAATAATTTAATATGGTTATTTAACACCCATTTTCAATATTATTTCCACCCATTAGGAAATGAAACCATAGCTCATGACTAATTGTGTTCTACTACCTCCACGAATAGAGTATTTCATTTTTCATCACTGCCTCACATGGATAGTTTTAAAAATAGATTTAAAGAGTTAATATGTTGTATATGACACTATTTTGACACTATAAAGATAAATCACATTATAAATTCATTTCTATATCTCAATTAAAAAAGGAAAATTGCATCTTTGTATACATGCTCATTACCGCCTCCATGAACTATATTTTTCATTTTACCACTTAATAAAGATTTTTATAAAATTATATTTAATGAAAACATATGATATTTATTACATGATTAAAATTATCTAGGTTTTGATACCATTCCCAATGTAAGAGTATAACAAGAATAATGAAAAACATGTGTGGTAAATTAAATTATGAACTGAAAAACATCGATTCAACAAATAAATACTAATAAATGTTTAATTATAAATTATGATAAAATGTTCTCTAAAGAGTTAATTATAAAAATGGTTTTTAAATATATTTATTATAAATATATATTTATTTTATTGTAATTTATTGTGTGGTTAATAGAGTAACAGTCCGAGGTAATAATTTATTTTACTATAAAAAACATTATTAGGATTGACTATGTTATATATTTCATTTAGTGAATAATAAGTTATTATTCTCATAAACCACATATATTTTCATATCAACTAATTATTCATGGGTTTTTCAATTATTATTTCCATTTTCCCTCTCTTTGGTACTCAAAAAATTTAACACCTTGGTATTTTGTAATATATTTTTGTCGAGATTAATGTTATATTTGATAGTTTTATCCAAAGGAAAATTTGAACTAAAATTAAACACAATATATTACTAAGATAATATAAGAATAATAAGATATATATATATATATATATCTTAAAAACATTATAATTAATTATAATTTTGTACAATGGAGGAGTAAGAACTTTTAATGTTTCAAATAGTAATTTTTCAATAAAATCTAATTCTTCATAATATACTATATTTTTATTTGATTTCAAAACAAATAAATTTTGAAATTCAAATTTTTAATAAAAAATATTTTTTTGAATTTATCATTTAAAAATTAAATTAAGGTGAAATTTTTAGTTTTTTTTTAACTGAATTTTTTAGGTGAATAATTAAAGAATTAGTGATTTGATATTATCATAAATTTTATGGAATTATCATAACATATGGTTGAAGTGAATAAATTTACCACCATTTTTAAAGAAATTTTTTAAAATTTTAAAAAAAATTAATTGATTTTATAATACTGTTATTAGTATATAAAACCCATGATTACCTTTTTGGAAACTAAAGTACAATTTTACCCTAATATCTTCTTTTATTTGCTTATTTAAAAAATTCATGTTCATGATTTGTAAAATTTAATATTTAAAATTGGATTTTATATTTTATATTGTAATTTTAATATTATTTAATATTATTAATTAAAATTTTAATTAAAAAAGTGTGATTAAAAATATTAAAGTTAATAACCATAGTAATGGTGAACTGGTTATTTATAAGGAATTGTTTTATGAATGCTGTGAAATTTTATATCCAATATTTTAAATTGATATGTTTTATGAAATGGCTTTGAAATTATATTTAAAAATATGTTATAATATATTAACATTTTTTTTAATTGGTTATTAATCTTATATAATATTAATTCTAGTTAAGTTGTGAAAAAAATCATTTTTCTATAGAAATAACATTCTAATATAATATATGTTCTAATTTAAAAAATAATTATCACATATTTTCAAATTATATTAGATTAAATGGATCCCAAATCTAGAATCTAAATAAAATAATTTTATAAAATGTTTCATATTATATTTTTAGTCAAAAATTAATTATATGGTAAAAACTAGTTACCTATGTAAAGGTTAAAAAGGTAAAAGATAATAAACTATTGTTAAATGAATAAATACATGTTTAAAAAATGAAATAAAAAATAATGGTTAAGGAATTATAGAAATTACATCATCCAAAAGTCACTTATTTTCCATTTTGATTCTTTTTACCATGGAATTTCGTATTGAAATTATTATTAAAGTACTGTGTAATTATGAAAATTACATATTCTTTAATTATAAAAGGAGATAAAATCTACCACATTTTTTAACTAATTAATGAGAATTATCTAAAATTAATTGATTAATATTATTACCTAAACACTATCCCCATGTTTGGAATTCTTTTTTATTTCTGTAATACCATATTATGGATCCTTACGATGTTACCCAATGGAGAACATCCAAAAGGAGATGTAAGGTTATCGACCTAGATCTATTAATTATTTTATTCTTTTAAACAATAAAATGTATTATATCCATTAATTTATACTAATTTAATTATTTAAAATATTGTAAAATTTCCTTATAATATTGGAATATTTTTTTTACATTCCACCAAAAACATTAAAAAAATAAAAATATGACCATTGGTAAGAGAAGACCAGAACCTCTATGAACAACATTATTGACTTTTCATAAAAAACCATATATAGTTGGTTCTAAACATCTATTTAGTGTGTTAATATTATATTTATAACATTATTAACATTATTTAATTATAATCCTTCCCCTATTCCCCTCTTAATCTATAGAAAATGAATCCATATCCAATGCATAAAAGTATACTACTCCTTCCTCGAATGTGATGTGTTTCATTTTTCATGATAGTATTATCTTATAATTAACAATACATTATAAGAATATTTTAAACCATAATAAAAATTAAATAATATCATTAGGATTATTTTGTATTTATATAAGATAAAATGAATCACTTTCTTAACCATACCCACTCAGAGATTGTATCTTTCTCATGTTTAGGTTGGTTTGATCACCTATGTGAGCAATTAAATAAATTTATATCCTAAGAAACTAAGGAAAGATAACCTGGAATCATATTGGATAATAGTATATAAAAAATATTTTTGGGTTCTATAATTTTAATGCAATTATATTACTCACTATTAAGAAAACACACCTAGTTCATGATTATTAGAAAAACAAGGTCATCGTCGATATCATCATTACGAATCATAACTAAATTACTTATGAAATTAAATTAGAAAACTATAAATATTTATGAAAAAATATATTCATGTAACAAAAATGATATCATAATTATTATCATTGAATCTATAAAAAATTTATCTACAATGCCTTTACAAAACTTTTACTAGTCATGTAATTTAATCTAATATCATATGATAAAGCGAATAAATTATAAATAACTAATATGTTTGTAAGAAATTATTATAAGTGTTGGTTACAAAATTATATAGTAAATAATATGGTACTAAAATATGTTAATATGAGTAGTATTTTATATATTATAATAGTGCATGTTTTTCTATGATGGACTATAAGTAAAATTTTTTACATTCTTATTTTTTATTATTGTGATATGACACATATTCACAATTTATTTCACTTTTAGTTTGTATATATTTAGAAATGAGTTTATTTTATCATAAATTTTCTTTATTTTAATATATTTACAAATCCATATCATTTTCTACAGTCAATGGTTTACCAATTCTATAGATAATGACAAAGTAATATTTTCATTGCCTCAATGTTAAAATCCAAGAGACTTGTTTGATATTTAAAACCATGATTTCATTTATATTGTGTATTGATTTATATATTAGAAACATATATGATAAATATCTTCCATTTCATGAGGCTTTACTATCCAATTCATTATATCCCAATTTTTATTTTATTATTTATATATTACTAAATCCGTAAGATATTTTAATATTTCAAATATCTTTTTATGACTTATATTTATCATTCATGAATGACATTCATATATTATTTATTTTATACACTATATGATTTTACATCGTTATACATTCTTTTACATTATATGAAAAAATGAATTTTAAATTCAATGATTTTATATTGATCAATTAATATCTAAAGTTGAATATCATTGTTAATAATAATTGTGATCTTGTTAATGATGATTTTACCTCTATGACTAATCATACCCTTAACAAAAATTTTATATATAATATCAAGAAATAAATTATGTTTTCTTCTTAAATGAACATAACATTCTTATTTTACACTTTAAAATGATGATTTTTTATCCACTTTCATGATGTTCCTTTTAATAATTCTATTTTAAATAATAAATTTATTTCCTTACTTTGTCATTTCTTTGTATCCCTCTCCAAATTTCATTGAATTTCCTTTTAAATACTTTTAAGGCTCTACTATAAATGGTTTTTTTTTAATTAAATCTTTCAAAAAAAATCACATCACATTTCTAAATATGACTCCAATCTTCATCTATTGAAAATGTTAATAATTTTTTTTAAATAGTTTTAAGATATAGCATAATTTATCCCCTTTATATGAGAAGGATTTATTTATATAGAAATTAATTTTCATGATTTACATTATAATTTCTCTTATAATATTTTGGGGTGTTAACCATATGAAAATCCATTATTTATTTTATATTTTCTAATCATGAATAGTTTAAAATAGTATTTTAATTCAAATCCCATTCCTATATGGCCACTATATATTTTCATCCTTTTATTTATGGATGTTCACATAAATTAGAAATATTTATTGAATAAGGAAATTATTGATTAAAATGTATACCTTTTATTTATATGGTGTAAATACCATATACATCATCATATTAATTGAAGGGAAGTTACCTATATAGTTTTTAAATATCATTGGATACTTATTTTTTCCATGGGTTTACACTGTTATGGATATTTATGTAATTATGAATGATTCATTTTTTGTATTTTATTTAAAAAATATTTGAAATCCATTTTTTACATTATTCTTTATAATATGATTAGTTATTAATTTCAAGTGGCACATATATATATTGATGATTGGTGAGTGGGTTCCTACATAACCATCAAATTCACTAGTTAAGGATTTATATCTCATGGGTGCCATTTTGAATGTTTTGAAATAATATACATTGTTAATATGAAGAGGGAACATTTTAATTATTTCCAACATGAAACATTACAAAATTTCTTGTTCACAACATGAATCAGGCTCATTTTTTATTCAAAATGTTATATTTGTAAATAATTTTATTTATAATTAAATAATTTCCAAATTATTATTTTTGTGTCACTTTTCAAGATTATGATATGGTTCAAGGGAATTTTACATTTCCATTCAATATTCCTATGATTATTCACCATAGATAATTTTTATTATCTCTTAATTCCACACACTTTTTCATAGTATATAATTTTCTAAATGAGATTAAATTTTCTTCTATTCTAACATATATATAACTCTTATTATTCAATGATATTTTTAATAAGATATTTCTCCCCTAATCATGCCTTGTTATATGATTATGGTCGTTCCATTTATTTCATTTTGAATATTTTTTTCACTAGTAGGTATTTGACCTCACCCAATTATTATGTATCCATTATCCTAGTTATGAAAATAAATATATATTATGAGAACTATAAAATGGAGTGCATTGTGGATAAAATTTAAATAATTGTTTACATTTATTGAAAAATAATATTCCTATGATACTAGTCCTTTATGATACTAAACATTCTATTCTTGGTATTATTTGTTTATTATGGGATGTAAAATTAATTTTATTGAATTTTTGTAAAATATAAATATGTTTATATTTGTTCATCTCACATGGTATTAAATTCTATGTGTAATGAATTTTTTATTAACACCATATCATATGTACGTGTATAGGGTTCCTGAGTCAGTATTAGAGTGTGATTTAGTTATTTTTGAGAATTAATTTTGTAATTATTATTAATTAGAATGAAAAAATTAGTGAAAACATATGATAAGTTTAGGTATATGATTTAATAAATGAAATTTGGGGATGTTTTGAGTAATTTTTTTCATAGAAATTACATCCCTATTTGGATAGGTGAAATTAGACACAGATGTGTCATAAATGCACCTAGGGATAATCCCCTTGAAAAATAAAGTTCAGTCTAAACATGATATTCTCCACATACATGATGAGTGGAACTAAGACTACCCACTATTCAATAAACTCTATTGATATATAATTTTGATAATTCCTATTCTCCTTGAATACCATTATGAATAATTTAATTTTATTTTGAGGATAAAATATATAAATAGTTCTCTTAGATAACCTAATAAGAATATGACTATATTTAACCTGCATTTAAATAAATGATACATAGGTTTATTAAACTCTTCTATCATGAACCAACCCAGATACCTGAGCGCGATGATACCCTATCTGAGAATTAGATAACCCAAAGGGTATTACCAATACCCATTAGTTTTGTATTAGAACCAAGCATTATATAAGATCAAATAGGGAATGAATTTATCACAAAACAAATAAAGATAAAATAAACAAGTTAGTATGATCAACACTATAAAGGGGTAAAGTACCATAACCAAAATATGTATAAAAAACCCAAAAGAGTACATCATCAAAGTACTCAACATCTAACCAGAAGAAAACTCAAACATACAATGAAAAAAGTGTATAACATCTCTATTATTCGCCTCTATCATTCCAAATTCCAAAGTATCAATAACATCAACCACCTCCAAGTGGTGCTTTCACATCACTCGGACCTGAAATATGAAAATTTACAAATTCATGAAGGAAATGGTAGGGTGGGATCTATAAATCCTAGTAGGGTATCAACATGTGTTCCAAAGCCAATATAATAGAAATTTACCATTTATTCTATCAATTTAAATAAAACCACCAATGAAATTTCAATTTCATATTTTAAACAAAAGAATTATTTCATTTCAAAAATATGTATGATATATAAGAACAAAATTCAATTGCCTTAAATGAAAATTTTATATGAAATAGTTTATATAAATCAATTGGAAAAAATAAATTAGTTTATTAAAACAATGGAATTTATATCAAATGAAACATCTCATAGAACCATGAGAACATGTCATGCAGTATATTAGTTATTGGATATATAATCCTCAAACAATAACTCAATATTAATACCCATGTAGGGAAATAAAATTATCATCCACTCCCACATAATGGAAAATTATTAGACCAACATGGCCTAGTTAGTGTTGTCATCATAAATCCATTGCTAGTGTATTAAGATCATAGTGTGATTTTTCCAACCACCTAACAACAACCCGATATTTCATATGCGTGAATCAATAAACCAATAAATCCAATTGTAAGTCAATAATTTTAAATTTTAAAAAAAAATCCAATTTCAGTTTTCAATATGCCTTTCTCTTTTTAATACAAATAATATAATAAAAATGATTTCTAATTCAATAAATCAGTTTTCATAAATCCCCCCCTACCTCAAGTTTAATTTCATTGATATTTGGTTTCATATTAAATTCCATTACCATTTCAAATTAATAATATAATCATTAAAATTAAATTTTCTTAAAACAATTAGAAAATAATTTTAATTGAATAAATCTAATCAAGGTTATAATAATAGGGAAATAAATTATGGAACCACATACCTTAAATCAATGATCAAGAAACAACACCCAAAATAGAATCTACCAAAGAATAATGAAGGCATCATATACCAAGATGTCAAACCTTGAATCATGATCTAATAAAAAGGACTTTATATTCCTTAATTAAATTATGATTTGTAAAAATCTATAGTTGATACAAGAATATATTATAATAAACTTCATTATAGGATATTCACTTATCTAGGGGAGATCTCATGAGATCAATGCCTCTCTAATCTTCTATGAAAGGAGTTTGAGGAGCCAAAATTGCTTCAGGAAACCCTTCACTACAAAGGAATTTAAGTTAAGGTCGAATGGATAGGTTTTTAATCTTAAATGGAGGGATCAAGAATCTATAATAAATATTTAGAATAACTAAATCTCATGTTAATTTATTCCTAGGTTTAGATGAATGGTTAGAAAAACCAATAACCCTAACTGTGTACTCCTACTTCTTGAGGTGCATAGTTTCTACTTAGTGGGAGCTCATTTTTTCACACCCTGTGACAATTGCGAAAACTCTAATTGTTTAAGGTTACATGGTTTGGAGGGTATGGATTCATATTTTAGAAAAACTATGTCCCATCACCATAGAACCACTAAAGGGTGCATAGTTTTTTTGGCTCAAACTACATGGATTTTCTTTAGCATGCACCAATAATGCATAGTCCCTTGGGATTAAAAATATTTTTAAATTTCACCCAAAATAACCCTAGACAAGACCCAAAAAAGGAATGATAAAAATTAGTGTTGAGGAGTACATGAAAATAAATAAAGGTATGTTATAAAATCCCCACCATAAAGAATTTTTTTTCTTGAGAAATCCTGTCAAGATATTCTCATATCAATGATATGAGGCCGCTGGTCTCTCATATGTGCCTCATGCTGCCATGTATCATGAGAATCAGAACCATGCTTCCATAACTCACACACTAAAGGTCTCAACCTCCCATTATGTAACTTTGTCTTTGAATCAACTTTCTTGACTATATTTTTATTCATGGATAAATCAAGATCAAAATCAATATCACTACAGCTAAAAATATGAGATGGTTCTGAGAGACACTTTTGATGATGATAAACAAGAAACACATTTTAGATCATTTGTTAACTATGGAGAATGTACTAAATCATTATCCACATTCCCCACTCACTCAAAAATATGAAAATTACCCCAAAAGTTTAGGATCAAGTTTCCATTTCCTCCTAAAATGTTGGTCACCCATTCGAGGTGAAAATCTCAAAAACTTCTAGTTTGCATTAGAAAAACCTAATGGTTTACATGAAAATAACTATATATTTATACTAGCTCCACACCACCAAAATTATCTATTAAAATTATTAAATTTATGGCATAATCTCTAAAAACAAAGTCATCCCAACCAAGGAAGTTTCACCAATATATGGAAAACACAATTTATATTTTCAGAACATGTCATACAAGGCCCCAAAAGGAGCTATTATGATCGCGAACTTGTAACTATTATTATAATAAAACACAAAAAATCACAAATTGTCATCCCAAGATAGACCAAAGTCAACAACTCAAGAACATATAAATTCCTCTAGACTCTTTATATCCCTCTCTGTCTGGAAATAAATCTGTGGATGGTATGCCAAACTCAAATGAACTTAATATACCAGTGCCTCATGGAGACCTTTCCAAAATAGAGATGGGAAATGAGGATCTCTTTCAAATACTATTTCATATATATCTATAAGAAAAATAGAAAACTCTTTGAAATTTTTATTTCTAAACTTTTCTACATTAGTTGTGTCTGGAATAGGTATGAATTGATCTTACTTAATTAGATGTTCAATCACAAACCTTAGCACATTATTATTTATAGGATTACATGGAAAACTCACCAAAAAGTACATAGAGATCTCATACCAATTTTCTGTTAGCAATGGAAGTGGATGAAGCAATCCTGATGTTCTATGGTTCTTGGACTTGACCTATTGATAGGTATTAAAATTAAAAACACAACCAGTGATGTCCCATCTAATACTTGGCCACTAGATTCATCGCTACAAGTCATTAAACATATTCATGGTTCTATGGTGCACTGCCTACTAGGAATTATTGAAATCCACAAACATAAATTTTCTCTCTAGAAAATATAAAATGTACCATTTCTCTAAATATAGGATACCCCTAGAGTAGAAAGACCATTCCCCAATAGTCTCCCCACTATAATGAGATCCATTTATGTCATTGAGATCGTTATCAAGATTCTGCTCCTCAAGAACCATCTTGAGAAGTGTGGAGTTCATCATAATAGTTTCTAATACATCCTTGGACTATTCTTCTAGGATTACAAATTGAAACTGTGAAAAAACAACCACCATGTTCTACTATTCTGAAGATTATTTCATAGCTTGGTTCAAATGTTTCATTGTCAAATAATTAGTAATAACATTTCCCTTCCATAGGATATAAAAAATGTAAAAATTAAAATACTACATCTACCCCACCCAATTCCTCTACTGGAGATTCAAATTTTTTTGAGAGAATACATAACTCAATCTCCTATTGTTAGAATACATGGTAAAACATTTTATAAAAATGTAATGTCATAAACTTTTAGGTGCATGCATCACAATAGAAAGTTTAAGGTCATAGGTTGGATAATTATTCTCATGTGGCCTATTCTATCGAGAACCTTAGGATACCACATGATAACAAATCATGGGAACATATTCCAAACTATAACCTAATGTGTCACATAAGACCATAGATCCCTATCCAAACTCTAGAATACTCAAAACCAATACTAATGTCAAAAGATGTTTCAATTCAACAATAAAAATATGACATATATCATACTAATAGAAATTTACTCCCTTCTAAGTGATAGTACTCATCTGATAATAAAACATTGTAAAATCCTTTAGAAACTGGTGGTAATATCCGACCAAACCCAAGAATCTCCACATCTCAAAAAAATTACATTACTATTCCCATGAAATAACATATTTAACCTTTTCAAATTAAACTATGATAAATTGTTCAAAGGCCACATGTCCCAAGAACATCACTTCCAAAATATAGAAATCAAATTTCAATATGCTGGCATTGAGTTGATTATTTTTCAATATTTCCATAAATTTTATAAGATGTTAAACATGACCCTCCTTAGAATAAGAGTAATCTAGGATGAAAACCAGAAATACCACCATGAATCTATCATGAAAGTAATGGATGATCCTCTTCACCAAATCCAGAATTATTGTAGGAGAATTTTCTAGACCAAATTTCATGAAAATATTCTCATAATTGAGATAACTTCTCTAGAAGGTGGTTTTATGAATGACATGTTATTTTATTCCAAACTAGTGATAAACAGACTGAAGAAAAATATTTAAAACCCATTTTCCACATTCAACTGGTCAAACTGATCATCTATCAGAGGAAACCAATACATTTTCATTACTATAGATAGATTGAGTTTTTAGTAATCAACATAAATGTGAATTGTTCCATAAGATTTAGGTACAAAGAAAACATGTGCCTCCCACGGTGACACACTCGGGTGAATAAATCCTTTCTCAAGAATAAGATCCAACTGAGTATGCAACTCAATCATTTTTTTCAATTATAGAGACCCGAAGCTTGACATACATGGACATTACATTACTTTAGAGGAATACTTAATACATAACAAAAATAGACACACAAGGACCATAATAGTTTAGTGTCTTTGGAAACTTGGAACATAATCTTCTGATCGTGGTGAAAGATCTTCAACATCTCCCATAAAGATATTCCCTTTTTTTCATACCTAAAACCTTTCTTTATATCCTGGGGAAAAGAAAACATAAAAAGGGTGAGCTCAAATGCTCAGTAAGGGTAAGCATGGATAAAATTAAACAAAACATATACATTTGAACTTAAAAACATGAACATAATGTTTAAACATCAAAAGCTTGAGCAATGACATAAAACGTGGAAGTACGTAAGGCATAGATCATAAAGAAACATTGAGAATGATAAAATAGCATGGGAATAAAACATGTAATTGTGGAAACCATTAAGAACATGATATGATTTCCATATTAGCCAAGTCATTGCTGCCAAGACCATCTTAGTGGACAAAGTCCCTTTCTGAATCGAGTTCACTCCTCGTTCCAGTCCTGTATTACTAAACCGGCTTAACTTGCCGTTCCATCATGTCTATCTAATGAGATATAAATCTTTACCCAATGAATTGGAGGGAGATATAGGTCCCACACATGTCATAATGAAATCATTCTTACTTGTGCCACAAAATAAACATACATCATTCATAATAACCCAATGAATAAAATGGGTTTCATAAACATCATACCATCATCACATAATCCATATAAAAGAAATGGATATCATTTCATAATAAGAAAAGTGAAACCATATAAATAATAGAGACTTTATACTTGAACCATACACAGATTAAATAATATCATCTTAGATGGAAAATGGTTTTGATAAAACACTTGAAATGAATTCTTGAGGAAAATATCCTTTCTTCTTCAAAATCAATTTCTTTTCACAAAACGTCATGAAATTTTAAAAGAAAAAGATTTTGTTTAAAATAGTCATGAAATATTTTGGAGGAAGATTCATGAAAATAAGGCTTTATAAAACCATAAAAATAATTTCATTCCGTATAACATAAAAATAACATTTCCTAGTACTTTTGTCGGAAAAGTCAAAAAGTACCTTATATGATAACCAAAGGAAAGATTCCATTCATACAATGTGGTAAAAAGTAAATAAAGGGTAAAAATGACTTTTAACATTCATGGAAGAATAGTAAACATTTTATGAAAACATTTTTAGTAAACATGGTCATGGATGATAAACGTATCCCCAGTAAATACTTACGTATAAGAAATCTCGGATAAAAAAATGAGATTGAAAATTTATCCCTTACCTTATGTCCTATATGCTTCATATGTATCTGAACCTCCTGTATAATGATTTAAATAATTTCATTGACTTATTAAAGAATCCTATTCATTGTTATGATATCATATATGGTTCACTTATGACTTTATATTACCCGTTCTTTTGTAAATTACATGTTAAACAGTGTTTTGGGTAAAATCTTTTCATTTGTCATCTGTGTTTTGACTTTTAATTATTAATATGATTACTTAGATCATGATTACTTAATTCCAGAATATAAAACATGATTTGTATATAATATATGTTCATAATATACATATATATAATATATTGATAAATGGAAAGAAATACATTGTTCATGGAGACGGTAGGTCGTACGTAGGCATGAACGCTGTTTTATTTTCCTTATTGAGTTGAATGGAATTAAGTAGATGATATACATATATATATATACATAAATCCAGTAGCTTTATAATGTCATATATTTAATTATTATTTCTTATATATACTTTATAATCATTCTTAAATGGTTAGCATGGAGAATGAATCTCATCGCGTCGTGGAGACGGTAGTCTGTACGTACGCACGAGCGATGATATCGTTCCCACAATTATTGAATTGAATTGGATAGGATGATGCAATATATAATAATAATTATGATGTTATAATAACTATGTATAGTTTTTCTTTACACCATTATACCCATCCAAGTAAGTTGGTGTTGGAAAAACATATTACACCACGGCGTAGAGACGGTATTCCGTACGTACGCACACGCGGTGATTTCATTTTCCGTAGGATGGATAGATGGTTAAATAGGGTTGTTTCATACTTATAATAATATATCAATATATTACTGACACTGATGTTATTACTTCATAATGAAACAACTAAAGAAGAATATGTATAAGAAGAAATAAAGTTGAAAGAATCGGTAACGGACATTACCTCTTCTTTGAAGCGCCTCTTTGAGACCTCCACTTAGGGCACTAAAATTGGTCTTTGAAGAAGACCAGGACCTCTAGGATGTTTCTAGGGAAGTGTAGAAGATAATTTGTCATGGTTTTTCCGAGCTTGAAGGCTCAAATTGGTGTGAGGAAGGGAGGTAGGAGGTTCCCTTTTATAAGGGAGGAGAGGGGCACCTTTGGAAATCTTAAAAATATTAATTTATAATAAATCTAAACCCACTTAAAAACCTCCAAAAATGACACATATTCGAATATTATATGATATAGGGTTGTAATATCATCAACCAATAAAATTTTTACATGTTAGGAATTTATTTTAAACATTATCAACTTGATTTATCCTTACTTAATAAATTTAATTTTATTTGTGGTAATAATATTATAAATTTTAAATTATAACACATAATTACTTATTTGTTGTGAATTATAAATAATTGGATACTTTATAACATTTTAGACCATATAAATTTAAATTTATAATTTTTATATATTTTTGTGATTTTTAAACAATTTTATAATATGTTATTTTTATAAAATAACAATAGTGTCAATTTTGACACTATTAATTTATTTGAATTTAAATAAAATATATAAAAAAGATATGTTCAAACTAAAAGCCTTAATAGATTCATAAAAGGTCATATGTATCTAGAAAATTAGTGGAGAACATTAAATAGTTCATATAATATTTATTTTATTATTTTTAAAACCATTTATTTGGTTTATCTCTTAATAAAATAATTACTACAACATTTTTGTATAATTATTTAATATACTTATTTCTTGCATAAAAATTAAAAATAAAATCCTATAATGAATATAAATCTATTACCTTTCCCAATAAGACTTTTACTAGAATTTATCATCTTAAAATCACAATATGTAAATTGTTGTATTTATTAAATTATGAAGGTGACAACTTTGGTATCATTTAAAATAAAATAATATAAGTATCATAATCACTTTTATAAGACTCCAAATGGTTATATATTAGTTAATTAGATGATTAAGGTGTATATATACACTACCAATAAGTTTTTTTCAGGTTTGTGGGCCTTTTAATGGGTATTAGTTTTTCAATAAAAACTATATTATTGATTTTTCACTTAATAAATAATTTCTACATCATTAATGTATCACCATTAATGACAATTATTTAACCCCTAAAAATTCTAAATTAAAAATCATGATGTATATAATTGTATTATCTTTCTGTATACGATTCATTCTCGAAGTTTTATGATGTGTATCACTAAATTAAAATTATTATACTTATAAGATTTAAGAGAGTGACATGTTGTCACTTTCTTTGGTTTTAATAATAATTAAATTATTTTAATGGAAAAAAGTCCATAAAATGAATCTAATCCAACAATTAGGTGATATGGGTCTACTTTTATCCATCCAATAAAATTTTGGCATGTGTTAGGGTAATTTTATAATATTATATTTACCCTTAATTACCCAATTTACCTTTAACTATGGTAAATAAAATTTACCGTTGTAACTATTCATAAAGCCCAAAAATAAAAAGTAGTATATTAATATAATTTGAACCCACTGATTCCAAATATTGAATCTATTTTTCCAAATTCAATACACATAAGTTGCATAAATTAAATTAAAATTAATCCCGTTGTTGAAAGAAAATGGGTTTTTGTTTAAAACATTGCAAAAGATTGAATTTATTTAACCTACAAATTCAAGGTAAAATCAATGCTAATGACATACATTGTATTAAATTGTGAAAATATATTCTATTTATACTTTAAAACCATTCAATATTATAATTTAACCACACAAATTATTACGACGAAAAAAGTTGTTTTTAATTAAAATATAGCGTGTTTTTACTATTCATTAAAATATAAATGTTATCAGAATAATATGAAAATTTTTTCCAAGGTAAAATTTTATATCCTTATTCCAAATAATAATAATATGTTGAAAAATTGAACTTATAAACATGTCAAAAACTAGATTTAAAGGGGGTGCTCCATCAAAAGGCGGCAAAACTGCATTTTTTGAAAAATACTTATTTTACCCAAAAAAATTATTTTGTTCTTATACCATGTTCTAGAAAATGTGTAAGATTAATAATAATGTTATAAATTTCAAAATTTAGTTAATAATATTCATAACGGCTAGTTCATAATAATATTATAATAATATATCATTGTTTAGTAAAACCCGGTATTGCGTACAACACACGCTATCGAGGAAGGTCGCGATTGCGTGTAATGCAAGCCAAGTCAGGGTTGCATGTTTTGAAAGAATCCTTTGTTGTTTTGTATAACAGAATCTAACCATATTTCATTTATACATTGAATATATATATATATATATATACTCAATGTTGTGTAGAATAATTATTATCAAAATTATGTGTAACACGATCCAAGAATAGTGTTGCGTATACTGCAAGCTAATATGATGTTGCGTATAGCGCAAGGTAATCTTGGTGTAGCATACAACACAAGACATTAATGAAATTAAAAGAATATTTTTCATAAAATCTCGGGTTGTTACATTCTACCCCCCTTAAAAATGAATTTCACCCTCCAAATTCGTCGGGGTTATAAATGGTTTACTACTTGAAAGTCTGTTTAATAGAAACCCACATCGTGAAAAGGAATAACAAAACATGGCTTTAAAAACTAAAGTATGAAATGTAACGGTTACCCAAATTAACTCATCACTGGGTTTCCACGTAGGTAAACATAGGTGAAAATATGGATATAGAAGAAAAATCTAACCATCAAGTTCTAATGGAGAGTGGTAGAGAACATGGCTATGAAAAAACCATCAATCACAAAGCCATAGATTTGTGATGATCTAAGGTACCATATGATTCATCAGATATAAGGGCACTAGGACAACATTTTTGGTTTTCATGATCATTTCCCTAAAGTTGATGAAATTGGAAATAGAATAAATACTCTCGTGATTTTGGTACATTCTCACCGTTGTTCATTCTTTGGACAATTTCCACTTCATCTCTTAAAGAAATGAAGTTGAATTTTTCATTAGTGAAGTGTTAGCAGCTCATGTGATAGAATGATGGGTCATTCCATCTGTCTGAAACAAAAGATTTTAGAAGTTATCAAAAATACATAAGTCCATATATGGTTCCTAAAATGGACTTATACTTTATATATCATACTGCTTAATATAATAAAACTAGTTTCTACTAAACAGGGACTTCTTGTAGGCCAGTGGTAGGCAATAAAGGCCAGTCGCACTTCGGTTGTGGGTTCGATTCCCACAGTCTTGTCCGACGTGATGGGTTGTTTCCCGTCCTGCAGTTTGTCCTTTTTCTAAAACTACATTACTATAACATCCCATAAATAATATCAAAAAAATGTTCTATCCTTAATACTAACTTATGTCCAACATAATCCTTTCCAATCTCTAGGCTTATCCAAAATACTGTTGTCCAATATCAAATTATAGTGAAAACGATTACCAAAGAGTTCATATAACAATCATTTTAATACCATCATTGATCCCCATATATCATGAGATATGTATTGTTGGTCACATTCCAATCATTTGAAGGCCTTAATCATGTATTCTCTTGAAAAATGAATACCCATTGAATCTTAGTGAAAACATGAGTGCTGTCAAAAGTTAACTCTTTTCACATACCAAAACCTCAAACCATGATATAACTATTTCCTTATATCAGTCATGAGCTCATGAATACTGTCAAACATTTCATTTTCTCCTTATCCCTTCATTATGCGCATATCATCTTTTTTCCAAAAATATCTTAATCACTTTCCATGGTTACCGGTACCATAAAATTATTGAAAACCACAATAGACCAATAAATATTCCAATATTCCACGATACTATATACAACATTATTTTGGAATCCCATTACATAAACACTTAATCATTCCACCACTTCGTTTTCATATTCAACATTTCCAAAAGTGATCGCATGTGACTTCCCTTTGTCCTTTGCCTTAAGTGGTTGCTCATGTCGATCATCACTAACCCTTGGATTAGGGAATTTATTAGCATAATTCCCCATTTCCTTTTACTTGAAGCATTGAAGTGTTGGTGGTGCGTTCTCTGTAGTCTTTTCTTTATTCACATCATTAGAAACCCTTTTTCCATTACTTCAACACTCAGCTGATCGATGACCTTCTTTTTCAAACATAAAACATTTTCTAGTCCCTTTAAGACAATCTCCACCATGCTTCTTTCCACACTTTGAGCATAAGGAAACATTCATCTTCTTTTCACCATTATTCTGAGATTTCTCCTTGAACTCCATCTTTCGTTTCTTGTCAAAACTATGAGACGGATAAGTAACACCAACTTCCATTTCTACCTTGATAGCACAATGCACAATTTCTTCATAGCTACTGAAGTCTCTTATAGTTAATGCCCTTCAAAGATTTGGTTTAAACCACTGAAGAATCGATCAACTTTACTTTTAGGTTGGATGATAAAGCCAGATGCAAACCTTGAAATCCTTGTAAAATTCACATCGTATATACCAACAGATTCATCATCGTTTTTCTTTAGTTCAAGAAAATCCTTCTCCATCTTTGTTTGAAGAATAAAAGGGAAGTACTTATTGAAAAATAAGTTCTTGAACTCGTCCCATTCCATGGTCTCAATTTCATCTCTTGGCCTCGTATTCTTGATAAGATTCCACCATTGATTAGCTTCACCTTCCAAACGATATACTGCTAAGATGACTTTATCATGTTTAGAACATTGAATAACTGAAAATATCTTTTCAGTGGTACTGATCCATTGTTCAGAAACAAGTGGATCCGAAGCCCCACTAAAAGAAGGTGGACGTTGCCTCATGAAGGACTCAATAGAATATTGTTCCCTTTTCTCCTCAATTGGAAGTACAAAATGATTCATAGCTTGTGTAAGTATAGCAATAAGATTTTGCACTACATTTCCCATAACATTTGTTTGTTCAGGAGGATAATCATTGCATTGTCCATTTCATTGATCAACACGGTTCCTTCGGGTTCCAGCCATCGTCTAAAACCCAAAAAGAATAGTGTGAGAGGAAAAAATCATGCTTGGGAAAACAAAATAATAAAGGGGGAGTACCCTCAATATCTAACATCTTAGGTTAAATTCTAAGATTATTGCAGTAGTTCTAGGACTATATCCTATACGTATACTTATCCTTAGGGACATCCCTAGATATACCTTAGAAATATCTCTAGGGATCTCACTAACATTTTCGCATCCTAGTTTCCAAAGGTTGACTAAACCTTTCCTCTAATACCAACTGTAGAGACTCGAAGCATGGCGTACATGGACATTACATTACTTTAGTGGAATACTTAACACATAACAAAAACAGACTCACAAGGACCGTAATAGTTTAGTGTCTTTGGAAACTTGTAACGTAATCTTATAATCGTGGTGAAAGATCTTCAACATCTCCCATAAAGATCTTCCCTTTTTTTTCTTACCTAAAACCTTTCTTTATATCTTGGGGAAAAGAAAACATAAAAAGGGTGAGCTCAAATTCTCAATAAGGGTAATAATGGATAAAATAAAACATACCATATACATTTGAACTTAAAAACATGAACATAATGTTTAAACATCAAAATCATGAGCAATGACATAAAACATGGAAGTACGTAAGGCATAGAACATAAACAAACATTAATAACGATAAAATAGCATGGGAATAAAACATGTAATTGTGGAAACCATTAAGCACATGATATGATTTCCATATTATCCAAGGAAGTTTTTCCAAGACCATCTTAGTGGACAAAGTCCCTTTCTGAATCGAGTTCACTCCTCGTTCCAGTCCTGTATTACTGGACCAGTTTAACTTGTCGTTCCAGCCATGTCTATCTCATGAGATATAAATCTTTACCCAATGCATTGGAGGGAGATATATGTCCAACCCATCTCATAGTTAAATCATTCTTACTTTTTCCACAAAATAAACATACATCATTCATAATAACCCAATGAATAAAATGGGTTTCATAAACATCATCCCATCATCACATAATCCATATAAAATAAATAGATATCATTTCATAATAAGAAAAGTGAAACCATGTAAATCATAGAGACTTTATACTTGAACCATAAACATATGAAATAATATCATCTTAGATGGAAAATGGTTTTGATAAAACACTTGAAATGAATTCTTGAGGAAAATATCCTTTCTTCTTCAAAATCAATTTCTTTTCACAAAACTTCATGAAATTTTAAAAGAAAAATATTTTGTTTAAAATAGTCATGAAATATTTTGGAGGAAGATTCATGAAAATAAGGCTTTATAAAACCATAAAAATACTTTCATGCTGTATAAGTTAAAAATAACATTTCCTAGTACTTTTGTCAGAAAAGTCAAAAAGTACCTTATATGATAACCAAAGGAAAGATTCCATTCATACAATGTGGTAAAAAGTCAATAAAGGGTAAAAATTACTTTTAACATTCATGTAAGAATAGTAAACATTTTATGAAAACATTTTTAGTAAACATGGTCATGGATGATAAATTTATCCCCAGTAAATACTTACGTATAAGCAATCTCGGATAAAAAAATGAGATTGAAAATTTATCCCTTACCTTATGTCTGATATGCTTCGTATGTATCCGAAACTCCTGTATAATGATTTAAATAATGTCATTTACTTATTACAGAATCATATTCATTGTTATGATATCATATATGGTTCACTTATGACTTTATATTACCCGTTCTTTTGTAAATTCCATGTTAAAGAGTGTTTTGGGTAAAATCGTTTCATTTGCCGTCCGTGTTTTGACTTGTAATTATCCATATGATTACTTAGATCATGATTACTTAATTACAGAATATAAAACATGATTTATATATAATATATATTCAGAATATACATATATATAATAGATCGATAAATGGAAATAAATACACCGTTCATGGAGACGGTAGGTCGTACGTACGCATGAACGCTGTTTTCGTTTCCTTATTGAGTTGAATGGAATTAAGTAGATGACATACATATATATATATATACATAAATCCAGTAGCCTTATAATGTCATATATTTCATTATTATTGCTTATATATACTTTATAATCATTCTTAAATGGTTAACATGGAGAATGAATCTCATCACGTCGTGGAGACGGTAGTCTGTACGTACGCACGAGTGATGATATCGTTCCCATAATTATTGAATTGAATTGGATAGGATGATACAATATATAATAATCAGTATGATGTTATAATAACTATTTATAGTTTTTCTTTACACCATTATACCCATCCAAGTAAGGTGGTGTTGGAAAAACAGATTACACCACGGCGTGGAGATGGTATTCTGTACGTACGCACGCGCGGTGATTTCATTTTCCGTAGGATGGATAGATGGTGAAATAGGGTTGTTTCATAATTATAATACCATATAGGTATATTAGTGATACTGATGTTATTAATTCATAATGAAACAAATAAATAAGAATAAGTATAAGAAGAAATAAAGTTGAAAGAATCGGTAACAGACATTACCTCTTCTTTGAAGCGCCTCTTTGAGACCTCCACTTAGGGCACTAAAATTGGTCTTTGAAGAATACCAGGAACTCTAGGATGTTTCTAGGGAAGTGTAGAAGAGAATTTTTCAGGGTTTTTATGAGATTGATGGCTCAAATTGGTGTGAGGAAGGGAGGGAGGAGGTGCCCTTTTATAAGGGAGGAGAGGGGCACCTTTGGAAATCTTAAAAATATTAATTTATAATAAATCTAAACCCACTTAAAAACCTCCACAAATGACACATATTAGAATATTAGATTATATAGGGTTGTAATCTAATCAACCAATAAAATTTAGACATGTTAGGAATTTATTTTAAACATTATCAACTTCATTTATCCTTAATCAATTTAATTTTATTTGTGGTAATAACATTCTAAATTTTAAATTATAACACATAATTACTGATTTGTTTTGAATTATATATAATTATATAATTTATAATATTTTAGACCATATAAATTTAAATTAATAATTTTTATATATTTTTGTGATTTTTAAACAATTTTATAATATTTTATTTTTATAAAATAACAATAGTGTCAATTCTGACAATATTCATTTATTTGGATTTAAATAAAACATATACAGAAGATATGTTCTAACTAAAATATATAATAGATTCAAAAAAGGTCATATGTATCTATAAAATTAGTGGAGAACATTAAATAGTTCATATAATATTTATTTTATTATTTTTAAAACAATTTATTTGGTTTATTTCTTAATAAAATAATTACTACAACATTTTTGTATAATTATTTAATATACTTATTTGTTGCATAAAATTAAAAATAAAATCATATAATGAATATAAATATATTACCTTTCACAATAAGACTTTTACTCGAATTTATCATCTAAAAATCACAATATGTAAATTGTTATATTTATTAACTTATGAAGGTGACAACTTTGGCATCATCTAAAATAAAATAATATAAGTATCATAATCACTTTTATAAGACTCCAAACGGTTATATATTAGGTAATTGGATGATTACGGTGTAGATATACACTACCAATAAGTTTTGGTCAGGTTTTTGGGCCTTTTAATGGGTATTATTATTTCAATAAAAACTATATTACTGATTTTTCACTTAATAAATAATTTCTGTATCATTAATGTATCACCATTAATGACAATTATTTAATCCCTAAAAATTATAAATAAATTATCAGGATGTAGATAATTTTATTAGCCTTCTGGAGTTTATTAAGTCTCGAAGTTTTATGATGTTTATCACTAAATTAAAATTACTATACTTTTAAGATTTAAGAGTGTGACATGTTGTCACTTTCTTTGGTTTTAATAATAATTAAATTATTTTCATGGTCAAAAGTCCTTAAAATGAATCTAATCTGACCCTTAGGTGATATGGGTCTACTTTTATCCATCCAATAGAATTTTGGCATGTGTTAGGGTAATTTTATAATGTTATATTTACCCTTAATTACCCGATTTTCCTTTAACTATGGTAAATAAAATTTACCGTTGTTACTATTCATAAAGCCCAAAAATAAAAAGAAGTCTATTAATATAATTCGGACCCAATGATTCCAAATATGGAATCTATTTTTCCAAATTCAATACACAGAACTTGCAGAAATTAAATTAAAATTAATCACGTTGTCGAAAGAAAACGGGTTTTTGTTTAAAACATTGCAAAAGATTGAATTTATTTAACCTACGAATTCAAGGTAAATCAATGATAATGACATACATTGTATTAAATGGTGAAAATATGTTATATTTATACTTTAAAACCATTCAATATTATAATTTAACCACATAAATTATTACGATGAAAAAAGTTGTTTTTAATTAAAATATAGCGTGTTTTTACTATTCATTAAAATATGAAAGTTATCAGAATAATATGAAAATTTTATCCAAGGTAAAATTTTATATCCTCATTCCAAAGAATAATTTTATTTTGAAAAATTGAACTTATAAACATGTCAAAAATTATATTTAAAGTGGGTGCACCATCAAAAGGCGGCAAAACTGCATTTTTTGAAAAATACTTATTTTACCCTAAAAATTTATTTTGTTCTTATACCATGTTCTAGAAAATATGTAAGATTAATAATAATGTTATAAATTTCAAAATTTAATTAAGACTATTCATAACGGCTAGTTCATAATAATATTATAATAATATATCATTGTTTAGTAAAACCCGGTATTGCGTACAACACACGCTATCGAGGAAGGTCGCGATTGCGTGTAATGCAAGCCAAGTCAGGGTTGTGTGTTGTGCAAGAATCCTTCGTTGTTTCGTATAACAGAATCCAACCATATTTCATTTATACATTGAATATATATATATATATACTCAATGTTGCGTAGAATAACTATTATCAAAATTGTGTGTAACACGATCCAAGAATAGTGTTTCATATACTGCAAGCTAATACGGTGTTGTGTATAGCGCAAGTTAATCTTGGTGTAGCATACAACACAAGACATTAATGAAATTAAAATAATATTTTTCATAAAATCTCGGGTTGTTACATCAATTACATGTAGAAATATGGAATATATATTGGATGAGTACCAAGAACTAAATCAAAAGAAAACTATACCTCTCTTACCAATATAGAATAAGAGAAATCAAAAGGAAACATATTGAGAACTCGTTGAATACTAGAGCGATATCATCAATTAAATACTACCCCTCCATATAAAAAGAGAAAAATGATATTACATTCCATATTTCTAGAAAATAAGGTTCATATATACATAAACTCAGGTCCCATTATTCCAAAAAAACACAGAACAACCCATTGGGAACCATAATGGAGATCAATCATAGATAACAGTCAATTGGGGATTTATTAGAAATCAAACAAAACATCCTAAAAATGGCATCAAGTGGTTTCATGTTGAGGACTAAAAAATTCAATTTAATCTCAATCTTTGATAATGAGAAGACACAAGCAGGACCAGGGATACCCTATACTCTCTTTGTTCATAGGGGCATAGTAAATTCAATAGTATAAGACCAAAGATACATTGTAAGATTTAATAAGATCAAAATATGAGTTGATATAAATTAATGATATGAAATAGTATCAAATAAATTAAGAAATATAGATTAAAATATATTGATAGTACCTCTCAAAATTGTTGGACATGTATCAAAATCCTTTGTAGATTCTTCCCCTTTTTTAAGAAGATTTATTTCTAATGCTTGTGGTTGGAAACCCATTGTTCGTGAAGAATATAATCCCCCACAATTATTTTTGGTTTTTTTGATCTTGTTCCACTATGTAGTGTAGAAATTGTATGATATAACTTCTATAGGTGGCTTTAATGGATGTATAAACTACTGATATTGGGTGCCTTAGTGAAGACCCTTCTCAAATGTCGATCATTGACACACTAGAAGCAAGTCAAATGAACTCTTCTAGTAACATCATGAGGTATGTAAGAAACCTTATATCTAGATAAACCATGAATCTCATCAAAAATTAATTTTCCCTTAATTAAAATCAAATAAATCCCAATGGGAGAAAAAGGAATAGCCATAAATCCTAACATACCATCCAGATCAAGCTCAACCATCAACACACTATCCCAAATGTCAGTATAATATGTGATAATTAGTAAAAACCCTAAGAACGAATATCTTATCAAAGACCAATATCTAACTGATGAGCCTTAATCTTCTCATTTAATAAAATAGCTTTTCCAAACTGCACAAGATTTTTAAATATATTCTCATATTTCATCATGGTCCTATCAGCCAGATTGGGTTTTAGAAACTCAATAGCCTTAGCTAACACAATAAACTTTTGATAGAATGAATCAGTGAAAAGAAGTCTAAATCCTTTCACTATAAACCCATGTGCTTCTTTTTCATTACTATTTTATCCCAACATCTCTTTCTAGGACCTTATAACTTAATGGTAGCATAGTTTACCATAAAAACTTCTGGAATTTCTAGAAAATGAAGGATAAAATCTATCATTCTCAACTAATCCTCAACCTCTTTAGGATAATTTGTTCCATGGAAAGAAGGTGGTTTCTGAAGAAGAAACTCTTGATCATGATTCCATGATTTATCACTTTTAGCTTCCATAGTTGGAGACTAAATTTTAATAGGTGTAGGTTCCTATCTTAGATCATGGATAGCACGCACAAAAATCTAAATAATATTTTAGTCCATGAGAGGATATTTTCATTATAGTCCTCAAATTCTTCCTCTTGTATTCTATTCAAATGTTTTCTTAGAGGAGTGATACTAAAAAATAATTCATTGATAGACCATATGTAATTACATCTATATATTTTTGGGAAAATAAAAATTGTTTGTTATTCAAGGTCATATCATCCCCTTATATGTGTCAGTCAAACAATATTTCACTGAAATCTGACACAAATTCCTTTATAATGGCTTAGAAGTCAATATATTTCATAACTTAACACTTCATCAGTTGGGATATAGTGAATCTGACCTCCCCTCTTCTCCCATGATACTATAGGGATATGAAAAAAGTGAACCAAAACCCCTTGTCTAGATCAAAATCAAAATGAAATTTTTGGGCTTGTTATCTGACTCAAAATTCCCTGTCATGAGGCAAGATGCATCTTTTAACTTACAACTAGAAATTAATTGGTGGAACAAAAAAGTGGAATTATCTAATCATAACACCAATCATGAGATAATTCCCTTAAAATATAGAAATTTCTTCAGAAAACCTATTCAAATAGCTCGGTGGTGAGTACCTATTTCCCATCAATAAAATAAAAAATATGAGTTCAGAATTAGTCGCATACTCGTCAAACCTCGTGATATTAGTCATGTTAGCTGAAACTGGACACACTAAAGGGATATTAGATCCTTTCATCAGTAGAAATAATTTTATTTGAAATTCTTTCTCTCTATCCCTAGGAATTTAGTAGACCCCAATGACATCATTTGTATCTAAAGTAATTGTCGTGTCACCATTGGGGAATGGGGATATCAAAACTAAAAAAATTGAGGGTAGAAGTATTCTTGATAACACTATAGGTTATCTTTATTGATTCATATATATAGACATAGAAATATGTGTGGATAAATAATATGATAAAAGATAATATGATAACCTCAAAGATCCTCCTATAAAATTTGAGGAAGTTGTCTTACCCACCATTTATAAACTATAATAGGTAAATCTAGGAATAATGGAATATTTTCAACAAACATTGATTAGTGTGGTTGGTTCCTCCAAATAGAAATATGTATATATAACTCTTCATAAAATAATAATCATGTTGATTTTACCTATAATCATATAGAAATTATACGCCTTGATCTCGAATTGGTAACACACCACCAGGGTCTTCTAGAAGATCATCGTGGTTATAAACACGAAGCTAGAAGAAAACATCCAACTAATTCTAGTATGGTTGAAGCTAAAGTTAATAAGATAATTAAAATCAACATCATTATGGATGTGAAATACACAATATTGATCGTAAATTTCATCTTTTTTATGAAAAATAATGGGCATATTATAGAATGCCACTACTTTAGAGTTCCCAATCGACATTGTCCATAAGATGAAATCTAGGTTCCGATTACAAAAAAACTGATTAATGGGATATATGGATACAAATATGTTTCCTCCACAGATGGATATTCAGTAAAAAATCTAAATGGCCCATAAATATGAATATTCTATTTCCATTAGGTCATCCTACATAATATATTGATATCAGGTGATACCCAAATGATTAAAGAATATCAGCACTACATACCAATATTACATAAATTGCATAGTCTTTCAAATTCATGGAAAGGCCAATGAGTGGTACACTGATGATTTGGAGGTGAAATCTTAGTAATATTATGACAATCACGATGAAATTAAGACCATATTCAAAAAGATATAATGAAATTGAATTAAAATGAACCATTTAAAATGTGATTTCAATGTCAACTCATGAAAATTTCCCAACATCGTAGTATGTCATCGTGGAATCTAATTTGATACAAAGAAATCCAATGCTATCATTAATATTCCAAATTCTCATAATATCAATTAAATAAGGATATTATAGAGTCATATGTCCTATAGTCGATGAATTATATGAAAATGAACTAACCTGAGTTTCCCTCAAACCTGTCACCCAACCCATTCTTTTACATACCCGTATGGCATTCCTGATCCCCATGGGCTGATGACAAGCACCCAGGCATCGAACAATAAACCAAAGAGAATGATTTTTCCCAACCTGAAAAAAAATGGAATATATATATACACATAATAGGAAGGAATATCAGAATTCTAATAAATATATGCAATAAATGTAAGAAAAATATAGGAAAACCCATCTTTAAAAGTAGAAAAAATATCCAAGAGACAAGTCCAACTGAAAAGGACCAAAACCAAACAGCTACTCTATCTGATAGTGTGGAAAAACTCCCACTATATCACCACAAACAACCCAAATAAATTGACAAGAAACCTTGCTACCTCATTATAGTGATTTCCACTCCCTAAAATAGAATACATACATAGGTCTATACACCAAAAAAGGGGTGTGCAGGGTGTGAGATAACATGATCTATAGGATCCCACCTCGGTGTTATATAAAAATTATTTTTATAATAGTTATTGTATGCTAATTTTAAAATAAAACATGGAATGGTAAGTAGTAAAGTTGTTTTATAGAAAACATAGTAAATAGATCCCTTTTTACAGTTCTAAAAAAAGAAGGTATATCAATTTAAAAGAAAATTTTCCGTATCATCTTTCACAAGAACAAACATGCATATAAAGTATAAAACAAAAAATCTAATAAAAATAAAATAGAATCGTAGGTATCAACACCAAGGATCACTATAGGTTAGACTATCAGACTACTTGTACCAAAATCAATTAAGTACACATTCTGGTTCCTAGAACATAGGCCTATGAAGTAGAGGAATACCCCATGAGTAACCCCCCCCCCAACAAAGTCAATATCAATCCCTTAGAACAATGAGTCTAGGAAATATAGTAAATCCCCATGATAAAACCTCCCAATAATCACAAAAAAATCAATGATGGCCTCAGGTTAAACCTTCTACCTAAGTACCCAAGGTAACACATGTTCTCATTTTCACAATTCATTATAATGCTTTGAAAAACATTTTACAATCCATTTTAATGATTTGAAAATACTCTTTTTCTTTATATTTATCAACAACCAGAGAAACCACATTTTTTTCTTTAAAAGTTCTTTTCCAAACAAAAAAAATCATGCCTGATATTTTTATAAATATGTTTATAATACAAGAACAATAAGGCTCATTAACATAGGATCAATATGGAACCACCTATCTCAAAACTCGATTTTCACATGCCTAAAACTAGATCCACCAATAATGAAAACTCAACAACATCATTGAACGTCTTAAAACATAGTCCACACATCTCATAATTGATTAAATTGATAAATAGGGTTAGTAAAGAAGAGGAAACACCATATACCTCAAGAATGAACACCCACCGCACCACAACCAACAAAATAATGGCCTCTGGAATGAGATTGCACAATGGATCTGGAGGAAGACATGAATAAACAGCAATTCAGGCCAACAAATCCAATAACATAATGCAAGGGAGCTACCAAGATCAATGTTAATGATGAATTGTAAATTTAACTCACCCGGAGAGATGCACCGCAACTGTAATGAAGATCGAATGTCGAATGGATTGATCATGATGGAACAAAGTCTCCCAAAATCATAAAATAGGAACATTTAGTCAAGAGAAACGGATAACTAGCAGCCAAATGGGCACTCAAAACCCAAATGGTGACCTAAAAATACCTGCTTAGGGAATTACATGAAGTGTAATACCATTACATGTTTTGATTTCCATGATGTCTAAATATGCTAAAAAACTCATCACCTTAGATAAAATATGATCTTTAAAGAACTCAGGACGTGTAAAAGCTCATCACATCATGTAATTATTCACAGTGTGAACCCTTATCATGACATGAACCCAGCAACCATTACACATCATGTAATCTAGTTACACAGCATATAAATCTTCTATAACCTAAAAACATATCCATGAACCAACATTTAAGACACCATGCCAAAAAGGGAACTCGAAGGGAGGAAAAATGTACCCGATCAAGGTAACATGATGTTACAAAATCCCCACCATAAATACTTTCCATACCAATAAAGGCATGTGGAAGATGTAACCCCTATAAAAAGATGAGGCCAATACTCCCTCCTTAATAACTTTTATTCCCAAGTCTCATGAGAATATGACCCTTGTTTCCATAAAACTATGATCAATGGAATCAACTTCCCACACAATACATTCATTTGAGAGTTAATGATCTCAACTAGTTTCTCCAAAATAGAATCATTTGGCTATAACTCAATTTCTTCACAACAAAGAATGTGAGTGGTATCAGGATGATACTTATTAATCTAAAATATGTGTAAAAAATCATGTATACCGGTCAAATAAACTGGTAATGCTAACCGATATGAAACATTCCTCAGCCGCTCACTGGCCTCAAATGGTCCATTATATCTCAGATACAATTTTCCCTATTTTTAAAGATGACAGTGACCCAACCCAGGAGAAACTTTCAAGAAAACCTAGTCACCAATGGAAAACTCCAAAGGATGGCACCTCTAATCCTCATTTGATTTATATCAACTGTAGAAGATAACCACACATTGATGTAAATCCTGAATCCTCTCTAACATTTTATGAACCAAACTTGGTCCAACCAAAACTAATTCACCCACCTCATCCCAAAAAAGAGTTAACCTAAATGGGTAACCATACAATGCCTCAAAGTGATCCATTATGATCGATGACTGATAACTATTATTATTAAAAAACTAAACTAGTCCCAGACGGCTATCTCGTGATCCATTGAAGTACAATACATAGGAATTAATTATATCCTCTAGGATCTAAATCACTTGCTATGTATGACCGTATTTATATGGATGGAAAGTTCTCCTCAACTTGACCTGAGCTCCCATCACCTCTTGGAGACTCCATCATAACCTTGAGGTAAACCTAGGATCCTGATCTGAAACAATGGTAGAAGGAATCCCATGTAACCTCACAATCCTCTATACATATAGCTTACCAAGATCTTCACCTTTATTGGTATCCTTGATCAGAATGAAATGAGCAGACTTCTCCAACCCATACACAACTACCTAGATAGCATTCTTTCCTCAAGGAATCCATGGTAATACACAAAAAAAATCCATGGATACCTCATCCTAATTCTAGAATGGCACTGGAAGAGGAAGATGAAAACCATAGGGTTTCAAGTACTCTATCTTTATCCATTGGTAGGTGTAACAGTGGGACACATAATGTGTAATGTCACGCTTCATACCCGACCACCAAAATCATCATCTCATGTCATAATACATATCCGTAGTTCCTAGATGAATGTCCCACAAAGATATGTGACAATTAGAAAAGCCTAAACTCTTCACAAATTATAGGATGATAACCCATTTCCCAAAGTTAAGCATACCATCTGAAGAGAGAGACCGACCATAAATAGTCTCCCCACCATAAAGGCTTTCTTAAATTTTTCTAAACTCATCATCCTGTTATGGATTCTGCAAAATAGACACAATGAGAGATGATGATAACTAAAAACTATTCAGAACTATACCTGAATCATACTCTTAAAAATTAGAGTGTAACTGGGTGAAAAGATTCATAAGGTTCCACTTCTCCTTCAATTCTAAAATATCATGTGATGGTACTTTCCTGCTAAGAGTGTCTAGAATGATATTTCACTTCCCCAGGGTATAGTCAATTTCAAATTCAAATCTATGAAGGTATTATACACATCGTCACTATCTGAAATTCAAGTATTTTTGAGAAATTATATATCTCATACTCTTATGATTATAAAAGACCATTAACCTCTCCCCAAAAAGATGGTGCCTCTGACATTTAACCACATGCATGACTACAGAAATCTATAAATCCTTAGTGGGGTAATTATTCTTATGAAAAAGAAGCTGATGAGATATGTAAGCTGCACATGGTCATCATGCATAAGCACACATCCCAAAACAACACCAAAATGATCACAAAACACCGTAAACCCTTTACTGGGCTTAGGTAAGATCAGAATAGGATCTAATTTTAGGATTTATTTCAGTTCATCGAAAGAAAACTGACACTTAGCATCCTATATGAATTTCACTGATTTACTATTATGAGAAGTAAAATGTAACCCCATCTTAGATAAATTTTAAAGAAACCATTGATAGAATCTAGTAAGACCAAGTAAGATCTGTATCTCAAAAACATTTTATGGTCCCTTCCATGATAAGACAACATTCGCCTTCTTAGGATCAACTGATAATCCATATTTATAAATCTGTTTACCTAATAACTTTACTTCTTGAATCTAGAAACAAAATTTCGAAATATTTCCATACAAATGATGGATTATTATAATTTCTAGAACCAATCTCATATGGTTCTCATGATTGTGCTCAAATTTCATGTAGACCTTAATATCATACACAAACACTACCACAAAAGTGATAAGATATTTATGTAATATCTAATTCATCCAATCCATAAAAAATTCAGAAGATTTAGTTAGACTAAAAGGCATCACAAGATATTCATAATTTCCATACCATCTAATGAAATATATATTTGGTATATCAAACTCCCAAACTCCAAGATGATGATATCTCGACCGAAGATCGATCTTTGAAAAATACTTTTCCCTCTTTAACTGATCAAACAAATCATCCACATGAGGTAAAGGATATTTTTTATTAATTTTTACCTGATTCAACTTATGATATTTGACACACAACCGAAGGAAACCATATACCTTCTTGGAAAAGATAATTGGGGCTTCCCAAGGTGAAACACTAGGAAAAACAAAACCTTTTCCCAACAGGTAATCCATCAAAAATCTTGAGCTCTTTTAGCTCCACTGATACTATATGATAAGAAGGTATCGATATTGGTTGTGTACCTAGCATGAGGTCAATAATAAACTCCACCTATCTCTATTGAGTAAGACTAGATAAGTCATCTGGTAAAATGAAAAAAAAATCCCAAACAACAACGGGAAGATCAACAATATAAGAGATATCATTGGGATCAATCACAACAGTAGACAAAAAACTTCTGAGCATCGGGTGAGAAGGCCCTGCATGACCAAATAATAGATCCCACTCCCCCTAAAATAGAAGATATCTCCCATAGGAAGCAATAAGAGAAACACACTGACGATAACAATCAACCTCACCTCGATGACCAATAATCCAATCCATATTGATGATGATGTTAAACAAATCTAGATAAATATTGAGAAAATATCAAGCCAACTCTATATCGACTATCATTAATGAACAAGGACACGGAAACCCCTACTCTTTCCACTTACCAAGAGGTGTCATTAACTCCATTAAAAATGACATATGTTCCACTGGAAGTTTAAAAATATCAACAAAAAGTGATGATTTAAACAAGTTGGAGGTACTAGTATAAGAAAATCAATTGTTATAGAATATGTAATAAGGATAGTACCTCTCACTATTGCCAGACATGTATAAACCTCTGCTATAAAATTATCTACTATGTGAAATTCCTTTACTCCTGAGGCATATGGTTGGATCCCTTTAGTCCTTGAAGCATCCTACTACCCTAAAGTATCCTTTGGAGTCGAAAAACCCTGATCATAATGAGTCATAGTCATAGCTTGACAGGATATAAGTGACCAACTCATCCATAGATTTTTCATGCCTTCATAGGCATAAGATAAGAATATATTTTGTGTCTAACCTTTCCAAACTACCAGAAATAATAGGCACACTTCTAGATATAGAAGACGGTGTAGTGGAGGCTCAATGTTGAGACCCACCTCCACCACTCTTTCGAGGATCCTTCCAATTCCTTTTATTCCCATTCACGCCACTGAATCTTCCACTGTATGGAAGACAAGAGGTGAAAAATACAAACTTTCATTTCATATTCATATCTACCAACATATATTTATCTATCATTTCTTTATAGATAGATAAATTTAGCAAAAATACATGCGATCTAATATCTGATCGCAAACTCTGCAGGTACTTCTGAGCCTTCAACTAGTCATTCTTCACCACGTCCAGAGAAAAATGGACAAGATTAGCGAACTAATTATTTTACACTGACACCAAATGATCTCTTTTCTATAAATCAAGGAATGCTAGAGACTTAGCCAAAATCAGGGTCTCTGAACAAAAGTAAAGGAACAATGGGGTTTTAAAACCCTTCCAACCCAATTCCACGTGTCTATCTACCTGTACTTTAAAATATCACTATTTTTTACCATAACCGTTAAGTCTAAACACTGCACATTTTACCTCAATATTCTTAGGTGTCTCCAGGAAGTTAAATATTTGATTGATCTTTTACAACCAATCCATTTCCTCTTGAGGTTCATTCATTATTTTAAAGGATAGTGGCATCTGACACAAGAATTATTGTGACGGATCTCTCTCTCCTCCAATCCTGGTTGTACCTCAACAATTACGTTTTGAACTCGTGGTACATCTTAATTAACATAATGAACTATTTGTATGATAGTATTGATGAGATTCTAATCCAATAGAATATTCCCTTGTGGATCATCATCAACACCTCCTTAAGGAACTCTTGGAATATGTCTCGCAGGCATACTATTTCACACTAATATAGAAGGAACGATCAGACAACAGAGTAAATCTCAGTTTATACCAGAAACCCCATAAGAAAAAACTGATATTTAAAAAAAAACCAACACTATAAACACATATCCTAACATCACATGGAAACTTGAGTATCATCACAATAAGAGATGGCCATCCACTCATCGTAACATACCTCTCATGTCCCGACAATCCGACCTCTCTTCTAACAAAAGTCCCAAGAAAAGTACTCTTGGGGAATAATAACACCTCTCAGGCCATATTTTAACTCACAGACATTATTTTCCTTTATACCTAAAACCCAACCCGTTCTATCACATACTTGAAGGGTGTTCCTGATCCCCATGGGATGGTGACAAGCACCCGGTCATCGAACAACAAACCAAATGGAATGATTTCTCCCAACCTGAACAAACACATGGCAATATATATATACACATATTAGTAAGGAACATAAAAAGTATAATAAATATATTCCATAACTATAAGAAAAATATTGAAAACAAAAAATCTATAAAAGTATCGAAAATCTCCAACATATAATTCCAACTACAAAGGACCAAATCCAAACAGCTACTCCATGTGATAGTGTGGACGAACTCCGACCATCTCACCACTAGCAACCTAACTCAGCTGACCGAAAACCTCACCACCTCACAGTAGTGTCTTTCCATTCCCTGCATTGAAATATATACATTGGTCAACACACCAC
Source organism: Viscum album (assembly GCA_963277665.1). NCBI lineage: Eukaryota > Viridiplantae > Streptophyta > Magnoliopsida > Santalales > Viscaceae > Viscum > Viscum album. The sequence goes on from OY728134.1 coordinate 429,322,149, forward strand.
CTAAGGGGTGTGCAGGGTGTGAGCTAACATGATCAATAGGATCCCACCTAGGTGTTCCATAACATTACTCTATATAATAATTCCTATATGCTTATTTTTCAAATAAAACATTTCATGACAAGTAATAAAGGAGTTTTATTGAGAACATGGTAAAAATTTCACCTTTTAATAGTTCTAAAAAAAGAAGGTATATCAATTTCAAAAAACATTTATTGTATCACCTTTCACAATTAAAACCATGAATATTAAGGATAAAGCAACAAAACCTTGAAAAATAAAATATAACCACATGTATCAACACTAAGGATCACTATAGGTTAAACTAGAAGACTACCTATACCACAATCAATCAAGTTCATAATCTGGTTCTTAGAACACAGGCCTAGTAAGTAGAGGAATACCCATGAGTAACCCCCCTCCCCAACGATGTCAATATATGTACCCTAGAACAATGGGCCTAAGAAACAGAGGAAATCCCCATGATCAAACTTCCTGATAATCCTAATCAAATGGATGATGAACTCAAGCTAAACATTACACCCAAGTACCCAAAGTAACCCATGTGCTCACTTTCATAATCCATTCCAATGATTTGAAAACCATTACACAATCTGTTTCAAAGCTTTGAAAATATCCCTTTTTTTCATTTATCATCAACCAGGGAAAACCAATTTTTTCCTTTAAAAATAATTTTCAAAACACACACAAAAATCATTCCAAATAAGTTTATAAATCAGTTTATAAAATAGTTACAATAAGGATCATCAAAATAGGCTCGACATGGAACCACCTACCTTGAAACTCAGGTTACACATTCCCACAATGATATCCACCAACAAAAAATCCCAACAACATCAACGAAGTACCTAGAACCCAGTTCACACATCATATAATTGATCAAATTGATAAAGAGGGTTGTTGGAGTAGAGAAAACACCACATACCTCAAGAATGGACACCCATCACACCACAAACAATAAAGTAATGGCCACTAGAACGAGATCGTACAACAGATATAGAAAAAGATATAAAGAAATACCAATTCAGGCCAATTAATCTGATAACACAAGACAAGGGCTCTACCAAGATAAATTTCAATGAAGAAGTGGAAAGGTCACTCACATGGTGATATGAATCTCAACTTCAACGAAGATCGAATGCTGAACAGATCGATTAGGATGGAACAGAGTCTCCAAAAATCAATGAAGAGGAACCTTTGGTCAAGAGAAAGGGAGAACCAGTAGACAAATGGGCACCCAAAACCAAAACGACACCCTAAAAATCCCTTCTTGTGAAATTACATGACATGTAATACCATTACATGTCTTGAAATCCATGATTTCCAAATACATCGAAAAAACTGTAGCCTTGGATAAAAATATGATCTTTAAAGAACACAGGATGTGTAAAATCTTGTCACATTGGGTAATCTTTCACAGAGTGAATCTTTCTCACAACATGCACCTATAAACCATTACACATAATTTATCCTAGTAACATAGCATGTAAATATCCTACAACTTACAAAAAAATCTATAGACCAACATCTAAGATTCTACACCAAAAAGGGAACTCAGAGAGAGGAAAAATGTACATGATAAAGGTAATAGGATGTTACAACAATTCACATATCAGTTGATTGATGAATTTCATTAAGAATTCAATAGTATCAAGAAATATATTCTAATTCCACTAGTGATTATGCATCCTATCAAAGTAAAATTTATCATTTTATATGTAACGGATTTAGAGATATTTTTGGGTGATTTCCTTGAAAAAAATAATGATTATTTAAATTTAAATAATCTTTTTTATCATAGTAGAACCAAGATAGAATATAATACTAATTAATTATATATATAAATAAACATTCTTGTATTAATATTCATAGTTATGATGTTTAGGAACTGCAAGTATCACCTTAAGGTTTGTTTGGTCTCTTGAAATGAATCTCTCACCAATATCCTCAATCATACCTTGTTTACTGAATGTTTAGAATGGTGGGTGTCCATTATATATTAGTTCTACATATATTTCATGCCTCATAATTAAATAAAATTTTATTATTTGGAATATTTCCTTCCAGAAAAACCCTATATAGAAGAAATACCTATGAGTCCTCAACTACAAGAAGAAGAAATATCCTCTATCCGTTGGGAGATGTATTTTCATGGTGCATATAGGAGCACAACAAAAAAAAGTATGGATGGTCTCAAGATCAATAAATTCATATTGGGAGTCATCTTTCTAAATTCAACAAAGGAAGTGATTCAAAATTCATTCTCATTATCAAAAGGTTAAACCAATAACTAGGAAAAGTATCAATACCTAATTATAGGAAAAGATCTTACATTGTAAATACCAGTGACACATATGAATGTCAAAGATAACTCATATTTGGTAATAAAGTTGTTCAAAAATGATTATACTATCAGTAAAAAAGATCAGATCCACCTACATGATTAAGTCTTGGTATTGAAGGATGAATTCCCCTCAGTGACTACATTTACTCATACTCCAACCTTTAGAACACTCAGGAATATGTAACTAAATTGAGGATATGACTTTAGTAAATATAGACATGGAATATACAATCATCAGCATTTCACATCATAGAATGGAATCCCTTTTTATTCATAGATTAATGGAAGATATAAATTATGTCGATTCCATCCATGAACCAGAAAATCCATGGAATGGTTAGATATCACACATCTTGGACTACGATAGATGTGAGACCGTTTTTCCAAACAAATCCATTAAAAAAAATTAGATGATGAGAAGTCAATTTTAATTTCTATGATAGACAATTTCATCATAAAATACTATACAAATGAGGCTTTAATGAAAGTATCCTATGATTTATTTATGGAGTGGAGATAGTTACATTTATTAAAGAAGTTCATTCCTATGTGTGTGGTGACCACTAGTTAGGGACTAGGTTTTCACACCAAAATAGGAGGCTTTGATATTTCAGGAATTTGATGACACATGATATCACACAATTCAATGAAAAGTGCTATTTAGAACAAGTAATTTCTAATGTAATCCAAAAAACCTTAGAGTTATTGAATACTTCCAAATTCAGCCATCCATTCACTATATAGTGAATTTATATAATGGGATCATACCCCCTAAACAAATCCAATCCATTTAATTATATTATTCCTGCTACCAAATTCTTTTACAACATGGGTGAAGCAATATCCATCAATGATTTTTGGGAAATAAGAACCATTATTTTTTCGATGTCCAACATCATTACTAGGTATGGTGTCCCTCATATAATATTGATAGAAAATAAAACCAAATTTTTTTCTTCTATATTGAAATACCTTTACCAATATTATACCATTATTCCCAACTATTCATCCCACTATCATGAACCACCAAATGGGAAGATATAGAAATTCAAAAAAAACTCTATCAAATATACTCTAGAAGATAATAGACTATAAAAAAAATGTATAGCCAGAAAACACCTTCCTTCCATGTGGGCCTACCATACCAAAACTCATTAAACTAGGTTGTCCACCCCATATTCATTTGTATATCATACAAACTAATTCTTTCCCTTTCAAGGAAAATTTTCCTAAATCCATATTGATTTGTACAATCAATTTTCTATAGATGAGGAGTCACATAAACATTTATACAAACTAGAATGGACTAAAGAGAGGAGTGTTTGAACCATGAATCACAAATAGATTTATAAAAATAGAATATAATTATTGTTTAATAAGGTGGTTGTTTTCCATTCATTTGAATAAGGATAATTATTTTTGGATCTTAATACCTCGATGATACATAGTATAAAGCCCCTAAAATTTGATCTAAAATTGGAAGGGAGTTTTTCCATAAATAATTTATATATCAATTGAGAATATTTATTTCTGAACCTATAATTAAAGTTTACTATTCCCATATCAATGCAATATTACTCAAAAATTACTTCTTATGATTAAGAAAACGGTAATAGTCATATGATCCCAAACTTTAAGGCATTATTTGACTTTATTGAATGACATTAAACATCATAGAGTTTTTCTCTCCACACAACCCTAAAAGGAAATAAAAAAAATCATATTCATTTGAAATGAAATTATATGAAAAAATATTAAGAATATGAAGTTAAAACATGGTCATACAATATTCACCAAGAATATGATTCCTTGAAAACATGACTATGAATTCTTGTGTAGTGAGTGTGGGATGTCTCTTAGGAGATGATATCCAGAAATATTGTGCATATTCTCAGATTAGATCATTTCAGGGATGCTAGGTCAAATTTTATTTCATGGTAGTCACACAACAAAAAATATAGTTCCATTCCCTATAAATGAGTCAGATAGGTGTAGGGAATCATTACCAATTAATATGTACTATATGATTAATCATTACAAATTATATGTATTTATGATTATACCTCCTGAATTAGGCCCAGACACATGTTTTGAACCTATGTATGATTTCCTTTACCACTTTTTGACCCCATGATACTAATTTTCATTATATTTCTTCTTACTAGCTGGTGGAACCAATCCATAACATCTATTGTTAGTCTCTAACTTCACCATCTTCACTTTGATCACCCCAATGAAATGTGTGAAGCCCTCTATGTTCATTGTTTCTCACATCAATCATTTCTCATGTGGGATTAATAATGATAGTAATGGCCCCCGCACTAGGTTAGGTCACTTTGAGGCCCAATCAAAATGATGTCAAACTATGTGTATATCATTCAAAATTTGTTTATATATCATGAGACATATTACCATGTATTTACATTGTGTAACAAAATATCCTAGTCACATGATTCTAAACTATGTTTCCCATGTCTTTATTTCCTGATGTTAAACTTCATGGTTAACATTCATTTCATATGACTTTTGAATGCACACTATTGTGGCCCTTTCTCGAAAGGACCACAGATTCAGGTGCTAATCTCTAGAATTCCACCTCTCTAGAGATATTTATGGCTTAATACTCATCAAAATGAGGTATATAGTGACATATGTGTTCCCTAACACTCTTTATATTAGGATATATATTTATGGTAGATTCCAACACATTTTTTCACATACATTTGTAAACTTATATTCAAAAAAATAGAAAAAATGTACATTTTTCCTGTATAATAAATCAAATTTATGCAAAGAACATCTTTCCTCATAGAAAAATGTGTAGATTGATTCTGATTTCAATGAGATATGTAGTGAAACCTAGATCCTATATACCATTCCAACTATAATATTATAGGTGAATTCCAACATGATTGGGATGCATTGTCTCACATGGGGTTTAAAATTGTCCAAGATGAATGACCGTAAAAGGAAGAAAAAAACATCCTTACTACATAATGTTAAAATGTCATGAAAATTTCTCACCATACAATGATAAAATACATGGTTCACACCCATCATAACTTCATGTTGATTTATTCTCATTTAAATTGATATACATAGTGATTCCCAAAACCTTTATTCCAGGACCATCCATGGAGAAAACAAAAATTCGATTATCCTATATATGAGAATGTTATATGAATCAAATTATTCACTATTTTAAGTCCATAAAAGGTCTAAATTATTTCAATTTAATTTAGAAACATTCCATTCTTAAATCACACATCCTATCTTGGGAAACTCTCATCCCTATAAGCCTTCATTGGCTATTAGTGATGAGGGAACTCGATTATGAAAGACACCATTGAATTGAATATGAATAGAAATCCATGATGTTTATACACATAATACACATATAAATGAGTTATATTAACCAAATTCACCTTCATCCTTATAAGAAAACCTATTTTTTCCATTACTCCTTGACGAAATTATAGTGAAAACTGATTTTCAAATATTATCAATGGTCATCCCATGTTTATTTTTACCATGTCATACCTTTGAATTTATGAACCCCCAAATACATGATTTATAACATAATTTATTTCCTTACCCATATATATAGACTATGATGAAACATTTTGTCCATTACCTCAAAATGGTGTTTTATGTTGGATGGTGTTTCCACCTTAAGATAAACATTCATGAAATTCCTATCAAAAAAATTATAAATTGATAGATTTATAAAAATTTAAATAGTTATATGATCTCTTCTTGTTAGATTTTTAGTAAATTAATGATTTAATTAGTATTCTACCTTCCTTAAAAAATGAAATTATTATAGGAAGTTTTACTTCAATAACATATTCTAGTCTATGTATAGCCATTAATCTCACACACATTCATTGAAAACCCCCAGAACAAATTCTTGATAAATTCATATCATTAAAAAACTCGTTAAGCTATCAATGATACTAGAATTCAACTATTAAGGATTACATTGTTTTGAATATACATAATATTCCCATATGTGGGTTTTCATTATAAAACATTAAATTTGGATGATTAAATATAGGTTCCTTCATCCCAATAGAAACTCTATTATCTCTATATAACATGATAACATCATAATGGGATATTCTTTATAAATTTTTTCCATGGTTATTCCTTATATACTAGTACAATTCCTTTCCATCAGATCTAAAAATCCCAAAACTTTCACATGAAAACTTCCCTCCTCACATCCAAATGAGGTTCAAGCATTCTTAAGTGGCATGCTCTGTTTTAGTATCTCATGGTAAATGTTATTCATCCTAAAACATCAGATGAATTGGTATAGTTTGTAACACTGTAAAATTATAATGAAAGGAGATGTAAGACTCATCCGATTAAAGGCCCCTAAAAATGGAAACATGTAAAAAAATTATTCCCTTATCAATAGGAAAAAAATATCCTAATATAATAAATAAAAATATATTAAAATTGAAAAGGCGCAAAACTTTTCAGGTTGAATACCCATAAAGGGAAACATATTCAAATGTTGTTTCATGCCTGGTAAGTCTTATTTATATTATATTTAAGAAATAATTGGGCTGGTGATAGAAAAAACATAATGATTTTAGGTTCTATCATGTGACCCCAGTGGAAAACAAATTATACTCTCTAGGTCACTTGACCTAGGAAAAATAATTGATCATTGTGATAAATCATTCATGACATTTCATTTAGGATAATCAAAAAAATGTGATGCATGATTATTCACAAATTCAATAATTAAACCTCTTGTGTAATGGTGATGTTAATTACATATAAACCCATATATTACCCATGATTAAATAAAAAATGGATTACTTCATATTAAATTTTCAAAATTATGACTCATTTTTCTCTCTGTAGTCAAATGATTCGGGATATTTTAAAATTATCTTTTGAAACACTACATGCTAATATGAAGCAAGAGGATGAAAATAAATAAATAAAATATATAATTTTTTGAGAACAGTCATGCTTTAATTCATTATAAAAATTAACATTTTGTAAATGGGAAACACCCCCAACATGGAGATTCTCCTTTAATAAAATGATTAATGGAAGACAAGTAAAAAAACTATAATAATAATAATATAATATTATAATAAATCATATTATCCAACACCTGAAGAGATTTATCACTGTTAAACTTAATTTTGACACTATTATCAGCTTTCAAATAAGCCAATGGGTGTATTTTTTCAATGTAAACACCCTATTCCCTTCATCTATGACTGATAGATTCTAGCCCAGCTCTTGCTGATGATAGTTAAACCTTCATTTTTCCCCATAAACCTAATGATATAAAAGTTGTATAGATTGTATAGTGAAAAAAATATGGATTTTTTATTACTCGTAAACTATATTATTCATCTCTATAGTAGCATCTTTTATACCCTCCATGTGATAGTAAGAAAGGTCAAATTGAATAAGGTATCACTCTAAGGCCACTAATTCTCCCATATAGATAATAAAATGGAGGATGAGGATATGAAAATGATGGTAGTCATAACCACTAGAACCTAGGATGAGGAATAGAAGATGAATTCTTTATAACTTATCATGAATCTTATCTAATGTATTTTCTATGATAATAGTGAAAACATGACACCAATCCCATTTCCATACAACATGATTTTCTAGAATAAGCAAGGGATCTAGATTCTATTTATCTACTGTTATAGGTATATAATTTGGGATAATATTCACCATTTATGGGTTTGGCCCAACCAGTAAGTCATTGGAAATCCCTCACTTATTGCTCCATGTTTGATTTCAGGGATTGGGCCTAAAATCCCAATGATTATGGAAGAATTGTACGGTTCCATCTAAATAGGACTGACATGAATGACTAGAATGACAAAATATTCCAATGATTTCGTTTATATTTTACATCTTATATGAGGGTAACCTGAATATGATGTTCCCCTATAATGGTTTTAATTTTTTTGGTACATGACTTTCTACCTCTAATATATTTGTCAAAAACATGATATGTGAGGGACTCAAAAATTTCATTGGCTTATTCACCCACCATATTAGATTTACCAACATCCCATCCAGATTTTTTTCCACAAAATTTTTTGCGTAAAGCCATGATAGGTTTGTATGAAAATCTAAATAATTTAAATTAATTTCTATTCTAGAGTCCTTAAGAATTAGTATTATCTAGGATTGATGGAGGATGGTTGGGTGGGATTCCTTAATAACCCCGTTGAGAGGTAAGGATTCATCTTTTTATAGACATCCAAAATGTCACATGAAGCTATATGTGTCATAGGTTTCAAAAATGTTTTCTACATTAATTATAGATATCATAATACCATTTAAAAATTCAATAATATAATATAATTACTCTAGGGTTCTACTAAAATTGTCTGACACTAATCTAGAAGGTGTTTAGTATAGAACAAAAACAATATAGAGGGAATCCCACAGCCGTTCAATAGTTTTGTCTACATCTAGGTTTATTGGTATAATAGAAACAATGTGGAGTAGTTTTGAACATAAAATATAATGAGGATGTTTTTCAGCTTATTAATACTCATAACATTGAAGTGTTCTGTTACCCAACCATATAGAAATTGGAATTCCTCATTATGGTGATGTAGGGACCTTTCCCCATCTATGTGGACTAGTAACTCATACCTTTGTGCAAGAGTGGGTATAGATATGTTAATGGGATTTCCCTATGAAGAGTTTCCCTCATCATCAAGGTAAAAACACCGACACTATTGTAAGCATCATGGGATGGGAAAATCAATCCACTCAAGAACATGGAAAAAATCTTGCTAGCCCAAAATCCAATGATATATCTGACCATGTCCTATATCCCCATGTGGTATGTTCTCCTGCATTGATGGTATCATAGTATGATCCTATAACATATCATGATTGTTGATTTGTATGGGTCTTGGTACTCCCAACCTTAAACATTGTCCCATTAGCTTGAAATAATATTTTTATGTTATCACTAGTTAGAATAAGTTAGTCGGTGTGAATAAGAAGGCCAAATGATTTACCTACCACTATTAATAGATCTATCATTAATGGAGAAACCTATTTTTGTATCTACCCACATCTTAATAATCTTTAGAAACTCATAATAAATCCTAATATAGATAGGAATTTATGTGAATTGTAAAATAACCCCCAAAATTCCATGACTTCACCATGTGGTAGGTGAAAAGTTTTTTCACTCATAAACCAATGACTTATTAAATCAATAAACAAACCATCTTATGGATACATAGAAAATTCATAAATCCCTATTTTTTTGTATAAAAAAATGAACTCCATCTATTCATGATTTTCCATGGAATTTGATTCACCCTGAATTCCCAATACCATTTTTCAAAGAATCTACCTCTAGATCACAGATCCCACTATGATATCCACCCTCTCATAAAATTTTCTCATTATAGATTATAAATGGATAGATATTACTATATAGTTGACTAAAGGGATATTTCAGTGTTATTATGGTTTTTTTAGTCTATAAGGATACATTCAAGAGTATCATTTTCCTTTGGATCCATCCATAAATGACGTGTCCTTCAGTAGAGATTTTAAATTTAACATGTTATGATGACAGTTTATACCAACAAGACAGAATTTATTGATTGAATGGTGGAATTTGAGTGTCTTATTATAGCCTAAAGATGTATCATGGTGGATTTGTGGAGAATATATAGTTCATATGATCATGAGAAAGAAGCTTTGTAAGGATACCTACCTAGGTAATACCTTGGTATCAAGGGTCAGTTTTAACATTTATAGATATAATTATCCTCCAACTAATCATAGCCATTGAATTTAATAAAAATTCTATAAAGGGTTGATAAGTTCAAATCATATATATATATATATATATATATATCATTTGTTTAAGGATTTTCAATTATTTATTCAATAATGAACTTGGTATGTGTTGATATTTACAAAAAATATGCTTTAAAGTTTAAAATGATAAAATGGAAAAAAAAGGAAAAATTTCCTATTACACATCGTGAAACCTCGTTACACTATGTGTAGTAGAGTTTCACAACATGCTGCAAGTTGTGAAGAAATTCATGATTTAAGTCATGAACACTACAATTGGAGAATCCATTACACATTTTGAATTGCAGATACACGTCATGAACCCTTTGAATGCAATTCCCACTCCAAAGATAAATCTTGTAGAATCATACAAGTCATGAATTTTTGATACACATCATGAAAGGATTCAAATATTAAAATCTTGGATGAGATATGCGTGATATACACATAGATTAAAAATCTATGGTGGAAGGAGTAAATCATAATTACACAATGTGAATCCCCATTACATGACATGTAAGATTTTTCCTATATATATAGTAATAGGTCATCTGATTTAAGAGTCTCTAGAGTAGATAACTTTTGTTCTTTCATTCATCTATCGTTCTCTACTACCCCTCTACCAAAACATGAAATTTCTTTGTTTATTTTTATTTTTTACTATAATACAAGAATCATGTTTTTTACAATGTTATTCATTCCTTTTCACACCATTGAATTCATCATTGTTCCAAGAACCGATCATTGATAAATTTTTCATGCATTCATTTTTTATCCTATTTCAAGTAAGTAGTTTGTTGAACTGAGTTTGATCCAAGATTTGAGACTTCTTGTTCTTACTTGAATGCTCAAACTACATGGTTTTCAATCCATTAAATCTCAATTTTATATTTCATGTTAATAAATATTTCAATACATCATTTATTTGTGCTCAATATTACTATGAGTATCTAAACCACCTAGGGTAGGGATTGATAGTAGGGGCATCTCAATAAATATTTAATTCTCAAATTGGTAATCTTAAGGGTTAGTAATTAGGATAAATAATATTTTTCAATCCAATTAATTCAAACACCCCTAACCATAGGACATTTTAATGAAGGATCCTTTCCAATTTTAAGTGGATCAGGATATCACCAATAGCTTGAGACACTTTATACCTAAGAAGCTAAGCTTAATGCATCTAGGTTGTCACTATATCCAAATCAAGGAATAGTTACACATTAGGTAGAACTAGTTTATTTGAACATAGTCAACTAGAAACCTCCACTTTATTCATAGCCTAATTATCAGGATCCTACTAAGATATAATTAGATGTTATTCTTTCTGTAGATCCCTGAAATTGATCTCGGTCCCTTCTATATTCCTAAATTCAACCCCCAACTCCCTAGAAATAGTTATTCCAAACCAAATAAACTTGTGATGACTCCTATGTTAAAGGGTTACGAGACAAAGGTTACCATTTATAGCCTAATACTCTTTGGGATCAAGCCAATACTGTCTCTATACTATGTCTAAGTAGCAAGTGAAGTTTGGGAATCTGACTATAGCCCATGCGAATTGAATGTTGCGTGCAAGCGTGTCAAATTTTGGTGCCATTTTCAGGGATTGAAGTTTATTCTTTACACAGACAATTGTTTTTTAATGGTACTTGGATTACCTCTCCCTTACCATATTCTCTCAATTCTTTAATTTTAGATTCCACTATGTCCTTGCCCTTACGGTACAGAGCATGCATCAGGGCCCCTCAACTTGTTCAATAATCCTTAAAGCACAATAATGGTTAGAATTCAATCCCGAAATCAAATGATATCTCTTCGTATGCCTTCATTAAACCAAGGATGACCAAAAAAATCTAGTGGGACCCAACCCACCTACCCCCAAAACATGCAAAAGATAATTCCTGGAGAGCACTCAGTACAACAAGAACAAATCATCATGGTTTTCCATTAATCCATGGTGCTACACCAAGCATCGTGAACCCTCCTATTCAATCACATACTTTTGAAATAAAAATTGGACTCATTCACGTGATCTAGAACATGGTCCAGTTCATTAGACTTCATAGTGAAGATCCAAATCAGTACATCTCCAACTTCTTGGAAGTTTGTGATACCTTTCACAACCAAGGAGTATCATCCAATGCAATCATGCTCCAAGTCTTTACCTTCTACCTGTGAGATATAACAAATGATTAGATCAATATTCAAACTAATTATTCAATCATAAATTGGGACGATCTGTACAAAAAGTATATGGACAAATACTTTCCTCCAATATGGACTTGCAAACTTTAGAACAATATTCAAAACTTCAGCCAGACTGATGGAGAGTCTTCATGGGAAGATTGGGATATATTCAAAGAAATATTGAGGACGTGCACACACTATGGACTAGATATGTGGATATTTCTCCAGAAATGCTACTAAGGTCTCCCACCATCCATACAAATAGTTGGTGATTCTACAGCTAATGGAGGACTTATGATCAAGACACCTGAAACCGAAAGAGTCATTTTAGAGGAATTCTCTCACAATGTCAGCCTATGGAAGAGTGATCATAGACCAAATTGGTGTGGCATCCACCAAGTGTACAAGAACACCAGACTAGAAACCCAAGTTTAAATGTTCATAAATAATATAGAATCATTCCAGCTGCATGTTTCACCACTCCCTCTAGCTCCTAAAATGGAGATACAATCATGTGAAATGTGTGGTGCCTTGCACCTATACCAAGGACCACTCGGATCCCCACCCTTGAATTATAGTGACCCTTATTTTTATTATATTACTATTAAATAATTTTAATGATAAATAACATAAATCATTACATGACAAGGATCCAAAGGTTTAGTGTCTTGGGAAAACTAGGACCATATATAACATTTACAAAATAAAACTTAAACATTTATTTAATTCCTTCTTCTCTAGCTTCTTATTAGACCTTGAATTCTCCTTAGTATATGTAATCACCTATGGATATACATAAAAAATGGGTGATATAAAATCCCTATATGAGGATAGATAATAACATGTAAAATATAACATGTGGTTATCATAATCATAAAATCATCATCATAATCATGAAAGGAATCATTAGATAAACGCATGAAATGTGGAAATGCATAAAATGAAATGTCATGTCTTAGTAGTCAAATACCACACATAGTTGTGAAAAATGATAGAATAATGTTCACAAATATTTCACTTTTATCATGAGATAAATCACATTACATAATGAATTGGAGTACTATATAATTATGGGTGCACCCGTCACATCATAACATTTACATTGGATTATATAATTCTGGGTGCACCTATCACATCATAACATTTACATTATTATACATGCCACATAGAAAATATATCAATATTGAACATAAAATAAACCATGAAAAGTAATGAGTTTTATTTCATAAATCATACATCCATAAACATTGGGTTCCCAAATGAAATATTGAATAACATACTTGATGTAATAATCATCAACTTTGAGTGAAAAATAAATAATAAATGGTGTATTTTTTTTGAAAGGATAGTTCTTTTGGAAATATTTTGTTTTTCATAAAATCATGTATAATGAATTTATATCCCATAAATGGTAATATAATGATGAATAAATTAGTTTTATGGAATATCCATACTTAAAATGGGGTGAATGAGGGAAACACCGATGAAGGCGAGTTAGGTTTGAGGATTCCCCTTACCTTATTTTGTGAATGATTTCTCTACATTAATATCCTATATAGTAAAATTATATTAGTTAATTAACAAATAAATAACCTTTTATACATTAATTTTATTCATTATGGTTTTATTAATTTCATTTATTCCATTTTAAATGAGTTATAGAGTTTAATCCCATCTTTTGGGAGTGTTCATTTTCTCAGTTTTCCTAATTGGTTCACTTGTATACATGAATCAAAGTTCGTGTAAATCCCAAATAAATATCCAGAATTTTTATTATATGTTATTAATGATATTACATAATTTTAAATGATATTATAAAAATAAAATTTATATACCATGAGTATGAATCATTAGATAAAAGTTAATGAGGATCATTTTAGGTTAATTTGGGCGGTTTTTCAATGACAATGAACTCGTTTTGTTTTATAATATAGTATTATGTATGTAAGTTAGTTCAAGAATATAAAAGGGGTTATAAAATAAAATTTAAAATCTGTTTTAAACCATTTAATGGTTTTATTAACATCTTTGAATACGTTAAATGAAAATGAAAGTGCATCGCCCACGATGTCGATAAATTGACACATCATGGGCGATGATTTCATTTTTAAAATAAAAGAGAGGGAGGGTGGATTTTAATGATGAATCTTCCATTAAAATAATATAAAACTAGTATATTAAAAATACTAGATTTATCATTCCATTTTAATGAAGGTAGGTGAGGATAGAATAAGAAAATAAATGAAATTGAAAGGAAATTAAAATAAAAAGAGAGAGGATTTGCCTCTCGAATTCTTCTCATAAGATCCTCCTCAAGTCACGTAGGATTGGTATTTTTATGATACCAAGATCTAATAGAAGTGGGGTAGGGAATAAGTAAGAGTTTTGGGAAGAATTTAGTCAAGTATCACATCTTTGTAAGTGTGAGGAGAAGAGGGGGTGAGGGGTGGTATTTATAGTGGAGGAGAGACGTGTTTTTACAATATTATATGCATTAGTTTATTTTTTGGATCAATACTATGAATAGTTTAATAATTATCTCTAAATATGTTAAAATATTGAATAATATTTCAAGATTTTGGTCTTAAATTATCCTTACACCTCCTATGACTTCATAATTCATTTATTTATCTTATTTTGTAAATTATCGTATTTCATTATTTACTGAAAATTCAAGTATTTTAGAAAAATCTCAAAAATTCAACCTCACAATTTTTCAACATGTAGAATTAAAAAATGAACTCTATTTTATGAAAATAATTTAATAAATATGAGAATTTTAATTTTTAATTATAATCAGTATTTACTTGTAAGATATATATCTTAAAATTAAAACTAATTTAATAACATTTTAAAATATTACTTAAGGTCTCATAAAATTATCATAAAATAAAAAGACATAAAAATTTAAATTTATGAACACATTTTATAAAAATAAATTTTCTTTTAAATTATTAAATTAATCATAAAATTTTAATTAAATATTTATGACTTACAAAAATTGCAACACTTAATTAATAATTCTTAAAATATTTACTTACTTATAATATGATATAATTATATCATATTTTCACTTATGAGATACATAAATTTTATTTATACTTCCATGGGTGAGGTTACTATTCATTTGGCTAGTTTACTATTCATAAGGGTCATATTACTATTCCTAAGTTCACATTACTATTTCATTGGTATTGGTTCCTTAACTTCTAAAAACACCTCTTATTTCATTAATTATTCATCTATAAAGGTTTTATTATGGTGTCTAATTGTTTTTATGTGCTTTATAATATATGAAATTACTATAATAAGGGATAAATTCCAATGATAAAAGTTTGGGTTGTTACATTCTTCCCCCCCTTTGAAATTTTTCCATCAAAATTTTATTTTACATAAATATGTGAGGGTACTTATCCTTAATCACCTCCTATGATTCCCAAGTTTCTTATTTATACTTATGGTTCCACCACAAAACTTTGACAAGGTGGGTTTTCTTGTTGTGTATAACCTTATCTATCTGGTCCAGAATCATTACTATCTTCTCCTTATAAGGGAGATCATCTTCTAGATATACCACCTTTGAGCTCAGTACATGTGAGGGATCTGGTATTTACTTCCTCAGAAGTGATACATGGAACACATCATGAACTCGATCCATATTTGGTGTAAGAGAAAGATAATAGTCCATGGATCCTATGTAATCAAGGGTCTCAAAGGGACCAATGTACCTTAGACTTAACTTCCCTTTCCTTCCAAACCATGTGACTCTCTTCCATGGTGATATTTGAAGGAAGACTTTATCTCCAACATCAAACTCCAAGTCACTTAGATGGTTGTCAGCATAGATCTTTTTATGAATTTGAGTATCTTTGATATGTTGTTGAATAACTTGAACCTTCCTTGTCATATCTTTCACAAAATCAGGTCCAAGTAGATTTATTTTTCCAACTTCATCCCAATAGTTTTTAGTTATATATCACTTTCCATACAGAGATTTATATGGAGAAATATGAATACTCAAGTGGAAGTTATTGTTGTATGTGAACTCAACCAATGGGAGATGTTGATCCCATCCACCTTTAAATTTTAATGAGAATGCTCTTATCATATCTTCAAGAATCTTAATAGTCTTTTTAGATTTTCTCTCTGTTTGGAGGTGATAGATCACTCTTAAATTTAATTCATCACTCAAATCATGTTGAAGACTCCTCCATAATTTATATGTGAACCTGGGATCATATTTAGAGATAATCGATAGTGGAACCCCATGTAGTCTCACCACTTCCTTCGCATATATCATTGCAATTTTTTCGAGTGAGATATCTTCTCAAATAGAGATAAAGTGGGAAATCTTTGTGTGTCAGTCCACCACAACACATATCCCATTATTTCCTTTGGATGTCTTTGAGAGATAGTGAAAAATTTCATAGTGACATTATACCATTACCACATGGGTATAGGAAATGGTTGCATAATCCATTTGGACTTCTTTTGATCTACTTTAACTTGATGACATATCAATTGTATTGAGATATACTCCACAATCTCCTTCTTTATGTTATCCAACCATAAGTGTTCTTGAATATCACAGTACATATTGGTACACCCAGGATGGATAGATAGTGTTGAGATATGTTCATTAAAAATAAGTCCTTCTTTATCCTAGGTGATGGAGGAACACAAATCCTTATACCAAACCAAATCACGCCATCATTATTGATATGGAACTCTTTCATATTCACTTCCATTACTGCATTCAACATCTTTTGTAACATTGGATCATCCCTTTGTGCCACCTTAAACTTATCTTGGATTGATGTTTGGAGAATCATTTGGGAAACATAAGATATATTCCCTTCCATTATGATTTCCAAATCTATCCTTTTCATGTATAAGAAGATAGTTTATTTCTCAATCTGCAACATAGATAGAGTAGCAGGCCACGCTAAGAGAATCAGCTACCTTTTTTCCTTTATATAATGATAGTGAAAAGATAAATCGTATTCTTTAATTATCTCTAACCACATCCTTTGATTCAGGTTGATCTCCTTTTGTATGAATATATGCTTTTGAATATTGTGATCTGTATATATGTCACACTTCTCGCCATAGATGCAGTGCCACCATATTTTCAAGGAAAAAGTCACAATTGCTAACTGTATATCATGTGTTCATTAGTTTTTTTCATGGATCTTCAACTATCGTGAGGTGTAGGATATCACATTATCATTTTTCATGAATATACAACTCAATAATTTCTTTGAAGAATCATTGTATATCACAAAACTATCTCTAATATTTTGTAATGTGAGTGCAGGTGCAGTGATCAACATTCTATTTATCCCCTTGAATCTTTCCTCAGATTCTTCCATACATACATACTTTACCCCTTTCATTGTTAACTTAGTTAGTGGGCTATAAAATCAAGATAAATTTCTCACAAAATGTTGATAGTACCCAGATAATCCAAGAAAACTATGGATTTTTGTGACACTATAGGGTCTAGTCAAATCCTTAATTGCCTTCATTTTTAAGGGTCCATAAAAATTCCCTCACTTATGATCACATGTCCCAGGAATGTGACTTGCTATATCCAAAAGTCACACTTTATGAACTTGGCATACAACTTATCCTTCATTAATGTCACCAACACAAGACTTATATGTTTTTCATGTTTCTCCTTGATCATGAAGTATATTAGAATATTATCGATAAAAACAACCAAGAATTTGTTAAGGTAATGCATAAATACTCTATTAATCAAATACATGAAGATTTCAGGGGAATTAGAAATTTTGAAGGGCATCACTAGAAACTCGTATAGCTCATACCTTCTATTGAAGGCAGTCTTTTGAATATCTTCCTTCTTAACCTTTAACTGATTATATTCATAATTGAGATCCACCTTTCAGAATTTCTAAGCTCTTCATAGTTGATAAAATAAGTCATCAATCCTTGTAAGATGACAATTTTTCTTTATGGTGATCTTGTTGAGTTCCCGATAATCGATACATAGCCGCATTGATCCATCCTTCTCCATGATAAATAGCACTGGTGCACCCCAAGGTGATGCATTAGGGCGTATGAACCCTTTGTCTAAATGATCTTGAAGATGATTCATTAACTCCTCTAGTTCAATAGGATTCATCCTATAGGTACACATTGAGATATGAGTATCTCCTTGTATGAGCTATATTGAGAACACTACCTCGTGATCTAGAGGATGTATGAGTAAATCTTCAAGAAATACATCATTGTATTCCATCTTGATGTAAATTTCCCCTAGGTTGATAACTACCTTTGACTAAACCATTTGAGTGAGGTATCCTTCTTTATAGGGAATCAAAACCCACATCGTTGAAGTATTTTCCAAAGGATATTCATAATCTTCCTTGAATTTAAAGAGTATCATGGGATGATTCGGAATATGAAAAGTTATTTAATTTTCCTAATAGTTTATATGTGTTATATATTAAAAGATCCAATCCATTCCTATTATAGTATCAAATTCCACCAAGGAAAGTATCACGAGATTCGCTGGATGAATCTTCCCACATACTCCAATAAGAGAAGAGTCCAAAACTTGGGTTATAATGATTTCACCACTATGTGTTTTTACATATATCTCGACTTCAAGGTTTTGGGACTTTGATTCAATAGTTCTAAAAAACATGCAAGATATAAAGAAATTTGTAGAAATAGAATCAAATAATACTTTTTCCATTCTAGAATAAATACGAAGTGTACCTAGTATGACTTTGTTTTCTTACTCCACTTTAGTAGTAGTGATGGCATAATCCTTTCCTTGAACCTTTGGCTTTGGTGGCTGTTGACACTGATTACCCTTGAGGACTTGAGGTTTAGTGCACTGGCTTGCATAGTGCCCTTGCTCCCTAAATTTGTAGCATTGGACCATGGGTGGTTCTCTCCTTTACTCTACAGCATTTTCATGAATTCTCATGTCTTATTAACATTTATGAGATTGGTTTACTTATCTCCCACACTTGACGCATTTACATGTTTCTTTGAGGTAGTTCCCATGATGTTTCTTCCCACATTTTTGACATGTGGGTGGTTG
This sequence comes from Viscum album, assembly GCA_963277665.1. Taxonomy (NCBI): domain Eukaryota; kingdom Viridiplantae; phylum Streptophyta; class Magnoliopsida; order Santalales; family Viscaceae; genus Viscum; species Viscum album. Next base: position 429,341,612 of record OY728134.1, read on the forward strand.
AATTTTCTTTCCACCTTTCCCATTAGATCCTCTGTCTTGGAACTCCATCTTTTATTTCTTATCACTATATTCATGGTACCATTCTCCAAACTCAATCTCCACTTTGATATCACAACAAAAAACTTCTTCATAACTCCCAAAGTATTGAATTTCAAGAGACTTTTAATGTTTTTATTTTATTCCACTAAATAATATATAAATTGTTCTATCATTATTTATAACAAAACTCAAATAGTACCTTTCAAGCCTTGTGGAATTTTCTTGGAAGGTTTTGATAGGTCCTCCTTCCTTTTTGTTCAGCTCTATGAATCCTCTCTCCATCTTCGTATGAGGATTTTGAGAGAAATAATTATTAAGAAACATTATATTAAATTCTCCCCATTACATCTCTTCAATTCTTTCCCTTGGATTAGTTTTCTTAATCAAATCACACAATTGATCAGCCTCTCTATCCAGATGATAAATAGAAAGAGTCACCTTCTCTATATCAGAACATTGAAGTATAGAAAATATATTCTCTATTGAGTTGACCCAATATTTCATAACTAGTAGATAAAGAGATCCACTAAACACTAGTGTTCATTGCTACATAAAACACTCAATATCCAGTTTCCCCCTCTTAGGTTAAGGAAGATATTCCACATTATTTAGGTTATTGTTCATAACCTAAGATATATGGGTAATCATTACCATGAAATTATGAAATCCATCTCCAAAATCATTGAGGATTTCATTCGGAAAATCATTTCATTGTCCCTCACATGGGTTATTGGTCTTGTTTCTCTTGGTTCCCACTATTTTATAAAATAGAAAAGGTTAAAACAAAACATAAGTCATCAATTCATTAATAAATAATTTATTACTTTGCACAATTAAGTCTAAAGGCATATCTTTTGGGATCTATATGTTTATAATTTTATAAAGGAAATATCATATCGTACTTGCATATACTTATTCTAATACTAGGGGATTTCTCAAAGGTTCTCTAATCCTAATTCTCAAAGTAACTAAATTATGTTATGATACCAACTATAGTGATCCCGCTTTGTATTACATTAGTATTAAATCATTTTAATGATAAAAATAATAAAATCCTTACATGAACAGGATAAAAAGGTTTAGTGTCATGGGAAAACTAATACCATACATAAAATTTACAAAATAAAACTTAAACATTTATTTAATTCTTTCTTCTATAGCTTCTTATTGGCCCTTGAATTCTCCATTGTATATGTAATCATCTGTTAATATACATTAAAAAGGGGTGATCTAAAATCCCAATAAGAGGATAGATAAGAACATGAACAATATAACATCAATGAGCATAAACATAACATAATCATCATCATCATTAGAGTAAGTATTGGATAAAGGCATGGAATGTGGCAATGAAAAAAATGAAACATCGTATCTTTGTGGTCAACTACCACAAATAGTTTTGAATAAATGTAGCATAATTTTCACACATATTTCACTTTTCTCAAGCGATACATCACATTACCCAATTAATTATAGGACTATATAATTCTGATTACACCCTTATGTTCATAACATTTACATTGCGCTATATAATTCTGGGTGCATTTTTCATATCATAACATTTACATTATTATGCATTCTACATAGAACGTATATCAATATTGGACATAAAATAACCCATGAAAAGGTATGTGTTTAATTTAATAAAGTATACATTCATAAACTTCGGTATCCAAAATGAAATAGGTAATACCATAATTGATATAATAATCATCAACCTTGAGTGAAGAAGAAACAATAAAAGGTGTGTTTTTTGAAAGAAGAGTTCTTTTGGAAAACATTGTGTTTGTCATAAACTCATGTAGAAAGAATTTATATCTAAGAAAAGGTAATATAATGATAAATAAATTATTTTTAAGGAATATTATTACTGAAAATGGGGTTAATTAGGGAAACCCCAATGAAAGAGAGTTAGGTTCGAGGATTCCCCATACCTTACGTCTGAATGCTTTCTTCACTTTAATATCCTGTATAATCACATTAAATTAATTAATTAAAAAATAATTAACCTTTTATAAATTAATTTGAATCATTATGGTTTCATTATGTTCCTTTATGTCCTTTTATATGAGTTATAGAGTTTAATCCCACCATTTGGGAGTGTTCATTTTCTTTGTTTTCATGATCGGTTCACTTGTATACATGAATGGAAGTTTGTGTAAACTGTGGATAAATATCAAGAATTGTTATTATATTTTATTAATGATATTAAATAATTTTAAATGATATTATAAATAATTTGGTTATATACCATGAGGATTAATCATTAGATAAAAGTTCATGATGATCATTTTAGGTTAATTTTGGCTATTTTTCAATCACAGCGAACTTGTTTTGTTTTATCATTTAGTATTATGTACATAAGTTAGTTCCAAGACATAAAAAGTTTTTTAACCTAAAATTTAAAATATTTTTTCAATGTTTTATTGGTTTTATTAATATACTTGATGTCGTTAAATGAAATTGAAAGTGTGTCGCCCGCGATGTCGGTAAATTGACACATCATGGGCGATGATTTCATTTTTAAAATAAAAGTGAGGGAGGGGGAATTTTAATGATAGATAATCCATTAATATGATATAATACCAGTATATTAAACATAATTTATTTATCATGACATTTGGATTAAGGTAGGTGAGTATAGAATAAGAAAATAATGAAATTGAAAGGAAATTAAAAGAAAAAAAGAGAGGATTTACCTCTTGAATTCTCCTCTTGAGATCCTCCTCAAGGAACCTAGGATTGGTGTTTTGATGATAAAAAGAGATAATTAACATGGGGTCTGGGATAGGGAAGATATTTGGGTAGAATTTAGGTATGGATCAAATCTTGAGAATTGTGAGATAAAAGGTGGTGATAGTGGTATTTATAGTAGAGGAGATGGGTGTTTTCTCAATCTTATATTCATTAGTTTATTATTTTGGCTCAAGACTATGAATAGTTTGAGAATTATCTATAAATATATTAAAAAAATTAAGGAGAGTTTGAGATTTTGGTATTACATCATACTTACATCACTTATGACTCCATAATTCATGTATTTAGCTTATTTTGTAAATTATCGTATTTCACTATTCACAAAAAAAAATCAAGTATTTTAGAAAAATACCAAAAATTCACCCCATCCATTTTTCAAGGTGTATAATTAAAAAATGAACTCCATTTTATGAATATAATTTTCTAAATATTAGTAATTTAATTTTTCATTAAAATCACCATTTACTTGGAAAATACAGATTTTAAAATTAAAATTGATTTTATGACACTTTGAAAAATCAATTAAGGTCTTATAAAATTATTTTAAAATCAATAGACATAAAAATAATAATTTATGAACACATTATATGAAAATTAAATTTCTTGTAAATTATTTAATTAATCATAAAATATTTATTAAATATTTATTACTTATAAAAATTCCGACACTTAATTAATAATTTTTAAAATATTTACTTACTTATACTATGATATAATTGTATCATATTTTACCTTATAAGATGCTTAAATTTTATTTATAATTTCATGGTTGTGGTTAGTATTTATAAGGGTCATATTATTATTCCTAAGGTCAAGTTACTATTTCATCAGTTTTGGTTCTTTAACTTCTAGAAACACTTCTTGTTTTATTAATTCTTAATTTGTAAAGGTTTTATTATGGTCTCTAATTTATTTTATGTGCTTTATATTATATTACAATACTATAGTAAGGGATAAATTTCATTGATAAAATTTTGGGTCATTAAATGAACCTTGTTCCAATACCACCACAATAAGAACAACAATAACCTTTCTCTCAGAGAACACAACAGTAGTTTGATCGAGCTCAACCAAGACCTCAGTAAAAAAATAATCCTATCCAAAATAACTTAGAGAACCTACTGAATACTTTTTTTTCAAAAATTATACCAGAAAAAGACTACTCAATAGTTGGATATGTATAACTAATGAGTAACCTTATAAAATCTCAAAATTCATATGGTTCAGATCTCAAAGACTTTATCAGATTGATTACCAGGTACTATGCCTGGTAATACAAAAAACATACCCAAGGGAAGAAGCTAAGTATATAGTGCTGAGATGTGGCTAAATTTTGTATTTTTAATCACCAAGTGGAAGAAATGAAAGAAAAATGAAAAACCTACAAATAATTAAACATTAGAAGAAGAAACATTTGATAAGACCACCAAAATATTACCCCAAGAGGCATCACCAGCCAAAAATACCCAAACACTTGAGCAACAAAAAGAGCCAGTTTATGTTTCCCCACCACCATACAAGCTACCTCTTCCTTTTCCAGGAAGATAAATACAAGGATAATAAGAGGCCCAGTACAAGAAGTTCATGGAAATTTTTGATCGATTTCATATCAACATACCCTTTGTAAAGGCTATTTCTCATATACAAGTTTATGCCAAATTCCTAAAAGATATATTTTTAATAAAAGAGAAATTAAATATCTGGGTTTCATCTCAATGAATAAAGAATGAACTGATATTTTTCAATATTAAATTACACCATATATGAGAGACCCCAAAAGTTTTTCATTCTTATTTTCTGTTAGATAATGTAAATTTGGAAGAGTTATATGTGATCTTGGAGCAAGTATCAACCTCATTCCAATGAGTTTATTTTGAAATTTGGGACTTCAAGAGATCAAACAAACTCAAGTAGCACTAGAACTAGAATACTGATCTATAAAGTACCCTAGAGGAATTCTTGAGGATGTTCTAGTTATGGTTGTAAAGTTCATCTATCCCAAAAACTTCATTGTTTTGGACATATAAGAAAAAGGTTACATCCCCATTATTCTTGGAAGACCATTACTAGACACAGGAAAGGCTATAATAGACATGAATCAAGGGAATCTAATCTTTAGAGTCTGAGAATAATAGGTAGTCTTCAAATTCATCAAATATTCTCAATAAGAAGATGATGTCATTGATAACAAAATTATCTCTCTTACCCAAGAAAGAAGTGAATACATGTTCATAAAAGAAGACAGTGAAGTGTAACTCCCTAATAAAAAATAAGAGTATGATTTTTAGAAATTCAGCTTCAATGAACCTCTCACAAGGGAAGATTTTCAACCTCTTACCCCCTCAATTATTCAACCACTGACACTGGAGTTGAAGACTCTACCCAATACTCTTAAGTATTCATGATTAGGAGCTTCAAACTCTCTACCATTAATCATCATCTATGAACTATCTCAGTCGTAAGAATAAAAATTTATTGAAGTCTATAAAAGACACAAGAATTCAATTGCCTAAGGATTGGATAACATCAAAGGAATCATTCCTACTATATGCACCCAAAAAATTTATCTCAACAAACGTCATGATTTGATAGAGAGTTTTCATATATTATAGAAGTTTAAATGGATAAACAAGGAAGAATCATTTTCCATTTCACTTAATGGATGAAATATTATAAAGGATTTTAGGACATGGGTTTTATTATTTTATGGATAGATATTCAGGATACAATCAGATTGCAGTCGACCCAGATGATTACTCAAAAATAACATTTACATGTTCATTTGGAACTGTTTCCTATAAGATAATATCATTAGGTATGTGTAATGCTCCAGAAACATTTGAAAGATTCATGATGCATATTTTTCATGATATGGAAGAAGAATTCTTTGAAATATTCATGGATGACTTCTCAATTTATGGGATATATTTTGAATTCTTCCTATGAAATATTGAGGTAATCCTATGACACTATGAAGAGAAATACTCGGTTTTGAATTGGGAAAATATCATTTTATGGTTCAAGGAGGCATAGTCCTAGGAACCAAAATTTTCAAATAGGGAATATATTTTGAACCAGATAACATAAAGGTTATAAAATATTTACTTGAACCTTCAACAGTTAAGGGTATAAGAAGATTTTTAGGCCATGTTAGATTCTACATGTGATTTATAAAAGACTTTGAAAAATTTTCCCATCCACTGATAGACCTATTTTCAAAGGAAGTTCCATTTTAATTCACTAAAGAATTTCATAAGGAATTCAATACCTTGAATAAAATCCTGATAGCAGTCCCTGTAATCATTTCACTAGATTAGGACAAATAATTTGAATTGACGTGTGACGCCAATGATTTTTCTAATAGCGTTGTTTTATAAAAATGAGTTAGTCACATATTATATCCTATCTATTATGCCATCCACACACTAAATTAAACTCACATCAACTGCACAACTATAGATAAATAAATCTTATCTATTTTTTATGCCTTTGAAAAATTATGTTCCTATTTGGTTGCATCCAAGGTGATTGTGTACACCGATCATGTTACCTTAAGGTATTTAATGAATAATAAGGATACCAATACAAGGATAATATGGTAGATCCTCATACACCAAGAATTTTATATTTTCATTCAAGATACTAAAGGAACGGAAAATGTGATCTCTAATAATTTATTTTGACTTCCTCTACCACTCATCAAGGACAATGACGATACCGACTTCAAAGTCGATTTTCTTGATGAAACCCTTTTCCATATTAAGGTACAACCATGGTTTTCTGATATTGATAATTATATTTCTATGGTATTTTTTCACCAAGACCAATCATACAAATAAAGGATAATATTTTTAGCTGAATCAAAACATTACTAATGAGTTGAACCACTCTTGTTCAAGTGTTGCACAGATGGATTTTTAGGACGTTGTATTCACAAAAATGAAATCCTAAATGTAATAGGAATGTGAAAAACATCACTAAATAGAGGGAATAATAGACCCAAGTGAACTGTAGAAAATATTCTACAATTTGTAATTTTCTATCCCACTTTTCACCAAGATATAAGGGAATTTCTTTCAAAGATATGATAGGTTCCAGTAAACTAGGACCATTGGTAAAAGGAACAAAATTCCTCAAAACCCAATCATGTAAGTTGAAATATTTGACATATGGGGAAGAGGCTTCATGGGACCATTTACCAATTCACATGGAAGGTCATATATTCTTATTGGTGTTGAATATGTTTCTATGTGGGAGGAAGCTGAAATCACATCGCATGACACAGAAAAAGTGGTCATGAATTTCTTAAAAAATAATGTGTTCAAAAGATTTGGATTCCCTACATTACTAAATAGTGATAGAGTAACGCATTTTACAAATAAATATATTAAATGATTTCTGAAAAAAAATATGGAATCCTCTATAATACAGTAACTTCCTACCACCCAAAAATAATTGGGCTAGTTGAATTGTCAAATAGAGTGATCAAAAAAATCTTCTAAAATATTGTGAACACAATTCAAAGTGACTAGAATTCTAAATTAGATGATTAACTATGGGTGTACCTCACTGCGTATAAAACACCCATTGGTACCACACTATTTTGATTGGTTTTTGGGAAATATTGTCATCTTCCAATTAAACTAGAGCATCGCTCGTACTGGAAAATTAAGAATCTAAATTTAGATTCTCAAAAGCATAGAGAATATCTAATTCTCTTTATGGATGAATTGAACAAAATTAGAAAAGATGATTATGAAAATGCCAAGATCTAAAATGAGAGAAGCAAAAAATGGAATGATCAATGCATTGCAAGACACATCTTTATCCTATGAAATATGGTCCTATTATTCAATTCCATATTAAAATTGTTCTCTGGGAAGCTAAATCTAAATGGTCTAGTCCTTTTGAAGTCATTCATGTTTTCACTTATGGGAACATTGAAATTCATAAAAAAGGTGGAACACCTTTCAAAGTTAATGGTCAAAGGATGAAACTCTTTCAAGAACCCTTTTGAGAAAGATTTTTCATTAGCCTAAAGTTAATCTGATCCATAAGGAGTCGATATCTCATTGTTAAAGAAAGCGCTAACTAGGAGGAAACCTAGGGTAGGTAATATAATACTAGAAAGGATCAGAATAACCTTAGAAAATATTAGGATGTCTTAGGAGGTAAAGATCAAGGTTTTCACTAAAATTGAGCCAAAAAAGTCCATTACATGTCATGTAACCCTGTTACAAGATGTGTACATTTTCTGTAAAAATTTTAACAAACCAGTAGTACATTGTGTGAAACATAGTTACACATTGTGTAATACCTATGAATAGTTTTAAAAAAAAATAGGTAATAAACCCAAGGTTCATAACCTGATGCCCCATATTCCTTCTCCATCACTCTGCCTTCCTCCCACAAAAACATGCACCCCTTCTTTCCCTCCTCCTCACTTAGCTGTGCACCCACCCTCCTTCCCTTATCCCCCTCCTCCAAAACTGGCACCACATTCTCCCTCTCACCCACTACCTCAAATGGACCGAAGGCCTTCATTTTTATTGATTTTTGATAACCCCCATTTCAAGGGATGATGGGGAACCCTTACAAGGCCCATAGGCTTAGAGATTACATAGCCCGTAGGCTTAGGTGATTACATGACCCGAAGGTCTTAGGGAATTCAACCCGACTATATATAAGGAACTTCCCCTCCTCAGCATCTGAATCATGATAGTAGCTCTCCACCTTCGCATGGTCTTCTGGCTAGGCTTCCTGTGTAAGCATAGGTCAGTCCCTATGGCATAGCCATACCCTCTCATTCTAAAATATCCATTTGGTTCTGCTCTGGTGAGTGCACCTGCTCTGAATCCTCCTCTAGTTCTATTCCTTTTTTTGTAGTGTGTCTGGGGCAACTACATTTGTCCTGAAAGCCTTGAGGTAGCCCGAAGTCCTTAAAGGTGTCCCGAAAGCCCTACTAACCCGAAGGCCTAGGTGGCCCAAAATCCTTAAGGACTCCAAGCCCATACCAGTAACCCAAGGTGAATAGTTCCAACTGATACAGTACCGACTACAGTAACTGCTACAGTTCCCGCATAGTGTACAATCTTTCTACAGTACCTGTACAGTGTACAGTTATGATACAATACCCACACAGTGTACAGTTCTGTTACAGTACCTACTACAGTACCTTCTAAGGTACTACTACAGTACCCCCGGAAATATGCCTCTATCGGGTTTGGAACCTTGGTATTTCGGATTCACTTAAGGATACCTCACCAACTGGGCTGAGGCTCATGTTCTCTCACCCGATACCCATCTCCCTCCCCTTCTCCCTCTCATTCATGATCAACTACAACCCCTCCCTCCCTTTCTTATTCTCAACCAAGAAACCCCACTCCATCCCTTCCCTCCCAGTCAACACCTTGACCCACCCAAATACCATCTGAAACCCCAATCCCTTCCCTCACGACCCGTAGAACCTCCTCCTCTCCCTCCTCTCTCATTTTCACCCCTCTAACACCACTCCTGGTATGGAGTAGAGCAAAATTCCATTCCCTTCACCTTCAGAGTCATCTTCAGATTATGATGATCATTCACTACTAAAACATCCATGTGGTGCTTCCCCTTCTACACCCAACCACCATGGATAGGATGCCATCTTCTTTCTACCGTGGCCCATGATACACCAACTACTCAAGACAAATCTCAAACTATCTCTGATGACTCATCTCAGGATTACAACATCCATTTTAACCACCATTATATGTTTCTCATGCCCAAAGCATCATGACATCCTCAACCGGATATAGGATAATCCCATGAGTACAAATAACACCCTCGATATGGTCATTCTCTCCATCTTGAACATCAGTGATAACATCCTATAACTCCTCGACATACTCCATTTATCCTGCATTATTGAGGTTTGTGAGGAAATGTATTGAGAGTTGTTCTTGGAGTTCTTGACTGTGTTTTAGGTAGAATTAGATAGCTTGTTCTTCCATATGGGTAGTTTACCACAAGAGCTATCATATGTTGAATTAAGCATTGGGTTGGGTATCTATATAGAGGAGTTTTACATGTCTGGGATTTTTCAAACACTTCAGCTTGATCCTCCCTAGTCTGATTCAAGGAGACTATATAAGATGATTTCATAAGATGAACAGACAGTACATGACCCCTAGATCACTAAGTCCACTCATCTACACATATTAACACTACAAATACTCCATAGATCCCTTACCCACACATGGTTTTCCCAGGCAGATTCTTGTGGGAGTGTGAGCCCGGTCGACATCCTCATTTTAGCAGTAACCATGGGTGGTCCATCCATCAACATGGATTCCTAGTTTTCCTACTAATATTGGGCTCACTCATAGAGGAACAAATGCATATTGATGGGTGGTTCATTCATCACCCACCTTTCCAGCCATCTAAGAGTATTTTATGTTACTCTTCCTCTCACATTCCATAGACCTATAAAAGAAATTGATTTTCTGATGCTATATAAGATGCATCTCTTGGTGAAGGATGATGAAACTTACCATTGGGAACCAGGAGTACATGAGGTTGAACCAGCAGTGGACCCACCACATACTCCACCCACCACTTCACCTGTAGCACCTCCCACCCATGTCGATGCCTATAAAACTACCACATCCACTACTACTCTACCCACCCATCCCACCTTGCTAGATCTCTGGTCCATGGATTTATGAATACTAGAGAACCTGGAATGGGTCTATTCTCATCTACACCTACCCTTCGCCAAGCCTTTCAATTTTACCACCCCCCCCCCCACTACCATCTTATTCTGTAGGCTCTCAGCAACCATCAGTACATGTTGGCCCCTCCTCTTCTACCACACCCACCCCAACTATAGCCCACATCGACCTTCCCTCAGAGCTCTCTCACCATGCTTCCCAGAAAGAGTACCTCACCAAGAAGGCCTGGTGGGGAAAGGGGCTGACAACTACATCATCCACTGAGGTTCCACATGTCGATCCAGCTTCCAAAATCATGTCCCAACTTCGGATCGGCACCACTCCACCACCTACCCCAGCCCATCTTTCCAGCACCACAACTCCACCCTCCGTAACTAATCCATCTACACCTCCTACCAATACTTCCACTAATCTATCTAGACAGCTACCACCACCACCTCATCAAGACTGGTTTTTGGAAGAGATTTTTGATTCTTACATCTAATCTTAGTTGGCCATATTTCTCATTTTGGTTTTAGAATTTTTTGTCAAGGATGGAAATTTTTCTTTTGTAGTATGTTTATCACATAATTTGGTAATAATACACTTATCTATTTATGGAGATTAATTTTTTCTCCACATAACTTGTCTTAAATTTCAATATTTCTCATTTTTTTAGTATCCATGTCTATCTCCTCCATTTTGTTGGTGGTTGTCGGTGCACCTATGTGACCATATGCTTTGGTTCAATGAGTAACTCAGCATGTGGTAGATATCAAACATCAACTTCAAGAACTCTTACTAAAAATTCATGCATAGCATCCACCACCACAAGCACAAATAACTATTCTTCAACATAAACTATGTGTGTGGTATTCACCAAAAGTGATCAATCCTATAAAAAGGCTCTGAGAGCTGGAGGAAACTGTAATGAGTAACTATAGATAATCGAGATGAGACTGATATAATGGACCACACTGCTTGATACCTTGATCCATCCATTTGTATAATGATGCTTTTATAAGTGCTTTATGGGAGGAAACCCATAATTCATCACTTTTCTCATTTCAGTTGTTATACTGATTGTAGTTCTAGAGTCGCCTTCTTTTTTTCATGATTCCCTTTTCTCTTTATTGTATGAACCTATAAACAATTAAATAATATTGGTTTCCATTAATCATTATAATGTATACCTATCTGTAATTATTATTTAAAATTTTTTAAACATGTGGACTAATGTTTTATCAAGTGTAGGATTTGTATTTCTTACCAATTTTTTAAGTTAGCTCAAATTTCAAATCAATATAGCCAAATTCCCTCATGGAATGCCAATTCTTATAGGGAGAACTTGATTCCTTCGGTCTTCATTTGTTTAATTTATATTTCAATTATCTAAGATTTATTTTTCCATAACACTCCCAAAATACTTCCATGGACAATGCAAACACTATCTTCTTCTAATTGTGGGGTAGTTTTTCATGAAATTTAATTTTGATACACTTGAATTTTTTCATGTTCTAATTTTTCTAGGATAAATTTTTCGAATTGGAAGCATGTTTCAAACATAAAAATAATTTTATCCATTTAAAAAAAGATAAGTTGGGAATTTTCGTAAATCCATGTTTTATCTCTATTTATATATTCAGAATGATTACTGAACTTAGTGATTTAATTCAAATTCGACAGTTTTGAATTATTGTTAATGGACATACTACATGGTTTCATACCCTTGGTGATTGCCAATTTCTTTTTTTATTATCATTCTTGAGAGGATCCTAAGCCTAAAATTTCATATTATTTTCTGAGCATATTTCTTGAGTTATACAGGGTACATGTAAAGCTATCATAACTTTCATTTTGATCTTACCGATGCTATGAATGAATAAATACAATTTTAAAATTATTTAGGCAATATTTGTTTGGATACTTTTTCCTAAAACCAACCTTACATCTTTCCTTCATTAAATATGTAGTTTACATAAATGAACATATAGGATGTATCTATTCCAATCCAATTATACCTTCTTACCCCACTCATGGTATAATTCATGAATTTACTTTGAACAAGTGTTAGGATTCTTTTAAATAGTATGGGATGATTCTACTGTGGAGATGTGTTGTGTACTCATTAGAAAATTTTATTGTGATCTATGTATACCCTATAGCATTTTACTTTTATCTTATTCTTTTGAAAAATATAAAAGAAAAAGAAAAAATTGACATGGGTTATGTATTATGAAGGTCAATAATCACCATTTCTAGATTGATAAATCCCATGAAAGATTATATGTGGTTATGGTATAGATGTGATATCTGGACTTGACATTAATTTTGGAAAATAAAAATACAAAAGAGAAAGAATGGTAAGGGATACCCTTCTTTCACTTACCTGACATATACATGGATCCAAATTGAGATACTAGGAGCATGGACTATATTATCCATGGAGGATTCATTTTATTACACTTGTCATGACATTCATGCATTGTACATCAGATCCTAACCTCCTTTTTTATCTTGTTTTTCACTATTTACCAAACTTTCCACAGCCTCAGAATCATTTGAACCAAATTGCTTAATCCCTTATGATTAATTTTGTATTTTTCATTACAAAGTGAAGATGATAGAACCAATTCAAGCCTACGGTTATGGTCATGTAATCAGGGTATGAGTATAACTATATTTTAATATTACCCTGAGTGATGAGAGAAAACCCATTGTGAATTAAATTTAAAATTAGTGTAGAGACCAAGGAAAAGTTAAAAAAAATTGTGATTAAAAGAATAAGAATTTTTTTAAATAACTGATCTATAATGCATGATTAATTTTCTTTGTAGGGATGATTCTGAAGTCTGAACCTTTTCTGTTTACACTTAGTTTTATTTACCTGGATATAATGAGTTTTTCCTATTTTTTAAAAAATGTTTACTTCCTTAAAATACTTGTTGAGATATTTTTTCTTGAGGACAAGAAATTGTTCATGTGGGGGGGAATTTGATAAGATGAAATCATATATATATATATATCATTTGTTAAGTATTTTCAATGATTTATTTGATAATTAACTTGGTATGTGTTTATTTTTTCAAAAAATAGACTTCCAAAGTTTAAAAGGATAAAATGTAGAAAGGGATGAAATTTTCTTATTACACGTCATGAGACCTCATTACATGATGTGTAGCAGAGTTTCACAGCAAGCTACAAGTTGTGAAGAAATTCATGATGGAAATTGTTAACACTACTAGTGTAGAATCCATTACATGATGTGATTTCTAGATACACATCATAAACCCTTCAAACACAATTTCCTCTCCAAAGATAAATCTTGGAGGAGGATATAAGTCGTGAATTGCTGATACATGTCATGAAAGGATTCAAATCTTCAAATCTCATATGAGATACATATGACATACACGTAGATCCAGAATCCCTGTAAGAAATTTCAGGTTATAATTATATGATGTGAACCCCCATTACACGTCATGTAATATTTCACCTATAAATATAGTAGCAGGGCATTGGATTTGAGAGGCTCCAGAGCAGACAACTTTTGTTCTTTCATTTCTCTCTTGTTCTCTACTACCCCCTCTACTTCAAACATGAAATTTATTACTTTATTTTCATTTTGTTACTTTATTAAAATCATCCTGAGGTTTTTTAGATGGTGTTATTCATTTCTTTTTACATGATCAACTTCATCATTGTTCTGAAAACTGATCATTGACAACTTTTTCTTGCATTCATTTCCACTGTTATTTCATGTAATTATTTTTCTGAATTGTGTTTGATCCAATATTTGAAACTACTTTTTATTACTTGAATTCTTAAACTAAGTAATTTCATGTTTTTCAATATTTGAAATCTAAATCTTTGCTATAATGTTGAGCATGATTTCAATTCCTTGTTTATTTTCATTCAATCTTACCGTGAGTGGCTAAACCACCTAGGGTGGGGATCGGGAGTACGGGAATATAAACTCAATAAATATTTAATTCTCAACTTGGTAATCTTAAGGGTTAGTGATCAAGATAAATAAAAATTATCAGTACAATTTATTCAAACATCCCTGACCATAGGACATTTGAATAAAGGACCCTATCTTGGTTGAAGTGAATCAGGCTATGACCAATAGCCTGAGACACTTTCTGCATATGAAGCTAAGCTTAATGCATCTTGTTTATCACTATCTCTAGATCAAGGAATAGTTACCCCATAGGTAGGACTAGTTGATTTGACCATATTCAACTAGTGACCTCTTCATTCTTTTCAACCTAAACCTTAGGATCCTACCAAGATAGAATTAGGAGTTATCTTTTCTAAAGATCCCCAAAATTGACCTTTATCCCTTCTTTATTTCTGGATTCAACCCTCAAATCCCTTGAAATAGTTTTCCTAAACCAGATAAACTTGTGAGGGCACTCACACCAATGGGTTACAAGTCAAAGGTTACCTTTACCTACCTAATAACCTGTGGGATCGACCCCCTATTATCATTATACTACGTCTCAGTAGAAAGTGAATTTTGGGAAACAATCAATTCTAATCTGACTATAGCCCACATGAATTGAACAACGTGTGTGGGGTGTGAAAAGGTCCCATTATATCCCTCTAGAAAAAAAATTTATTAAATAGTATATAAAATTAATTTATGTATAAAAATTCTCATATCGTTGTGTGATCATCATTGAATTCGCATTTCTATGAGGAATATTAATTTCTATGAGGAATATTAATTTCTATGAAGTAATAACTTCCCCACCAAAGGGGATATTTAGATAGTGGAAATACTAGTGCACATATGAAATAGCTTCTGTTTATTGATAAGGTCAACCATAAAAGGTAATTTCTAAGTTGGAAAGGTGCATGTTGCAAAGTCCATACAAGCCGCAAAGAACTAAGTGTTCACTATGAGACAAATGAGCTATGCCTTCCTGCTTCTATAGTCATGGGCCCTCTTATGGGACCACATGCAGACTATATGTCATTTGACTAGGAAGAATTATTCCCCGGAATTTTCTCCTCTTCATGCTGATCAGACCTCATTCCAATGATGGGCATTTTGTTGGGCTTAGAAACGTCTCCAATGAATCTGGGGAAGCTATTGTTAATTAGGGAAATAAATAATCCAATTGGATAACTATATGTGGTTTTTAAATTGGTAAAGTACCCAAGAATACAATTTACCGAATACATTCTAAATATAATAGGAACTATGCGGGACCACTGCCCCACATTACATTTCGTAAAACTACATTCTTGTTTACCAGGGTGAGGTGGTAACTCAACGCCACCAAAAATGATGTTTTTCATTTTGGGGGTGACGAGGTAACCCAAAACTCCCCAAAAATGAATTTTTAATTTTTTGGGGTGAGAAGGTGAATCAACACCCCCTACAAATGACTTTTTCATTATTTTTTTTTTGGTAAGATAGAATTTCAATACCCCCACATAACAACACATTATTTTTTTGTGTGATACATCCTTTCTATAATCCATCATATATCTTCTCATTTTTCATTAAGAGGAAGTAACCCTAACACCCCATGATCAATGAAATCCTCAACGGGTGAAAATTTTATGTGATGGAGTTTTTTGTGGTTTTTTATCTTCACATTCAATTTTTGACATATATTGAGGGTAATTAATCAGTGTCTCACACCCTTGATGGTAGTATCCACCCCAAGGATGTAAGAGGAATGACTAAAGAGTTACTCCTTATCTTCACTACCATCCTAGAAGGGGTACTAGTATTGGGGTCATGATACCTAACTTAGTATGAAAATTATTCTTTAGTAATTTTTTTCATTACTAAATTATGTTTAAAATGTATAAAACATATTTAGATAAGGAAATTTTAATTTTACACTTATATTTCATAAATAGTGATTATATTGTATCTTATAATTTATTTAGAATATTAAGAATATGTGTTTCTTATTATCAATTCCATATTAAATTCCTTACTTGGATCACTATTAGTATGAAAAGATCATAAAAACAAATCCCAATGTGCCTATTTGGGAATATTACTCATGGTTCAAACTTGTATTACAAGTTTTGAATCCATGTAAAGCTCACCGCCAAATCCATGTTTTTGATATTTTAATATAAAAAACATTATAGGTTATGTATGAACCCTTGTAAAATCTAAAATCCTCATACTGTAAGAAAATAAATAAAAATCGCTAATTTTTAAATTTTAAATTTTAAATCCCATTAAAAAGAATAATTATTCCACTTGCTAGTTGTATCCAAGCGAGGAGCCCAAGATCAACAAATCGTATCTCAAGATCCTCAGCATCGTGTCACCTAAAGAACGTAAATTAACCATCATTACTACTCATCATTTTTTCATCAAGAACCAGCAAGACAAACACTGGAACACTTAAGATATTAACATCAAAAAAATTAGGAAACATGAACCACCACCAAGAAATCTGATAATAAATCTAGAAAAAGTGATCCATAATCACGCCAGAACCAGATTTTTCAAAGCATTTCCATTTTTAGGAAACACAAAAATAATATTTTTTAAATAAAAATCTTCCAGGATGAAACACAAAAATCCACCAAAGCATTCTATCTTGAAAACCAAGGATAGAAAAATCAAATTCATCAAAAATGGAAAATCTAGAGAAATCCATCTCGAGATGCAATGGTATATTTATGAGAGAATTCATCTCTAAGAAACTGTCCTAGTAGTATGGAATAGAATTCCAAAACATCACACTAAACTAGAGGACTTAGAAACCCAAATACCAGGTAAAATAGTTATATGAATCAATTTACCCATAAAATATTTTACCCTCATTCCACTTGTAGAGAGGGTTTGAGATCATCAAATCACCTATTCCCCACTGGGTCTAGGGTTTTAGTCCATCACCACTATGGGTTGGACAGACACCACTATGGTTTCCACTGAGTCCATGTACAACTCAAACCAATATATAGACATTATAAAATTAGTTTAAAATAAATGCATCCATAAATAAAATATCAAGAAAAGGCATCCTTAATTACCAAAATAATTCAAAATAAATTAAATCATACCAAAATCCATCCCAAATCTATTATCACACAATTGAAGTAATTAATTGTGAAAATAACAAACTTTTTCATTAAAATTAAAACTAAATTAAGCCTTAAACACCAAAAATAAACTTCCTTTCATCAAAACTAATTAAACTTTAATGACAACTCCAGCAGAAAACTATGCATTCTAAAAAAGATTCCTTTTTTTAAAATAAAAAAAACCAAAAACAACATTAATATTTTAAAAAATCCACTTAAAATACTTTAAAAAAATAAACTCGATACAAAATCCATTTTCAAACCTTTCTAAATAATCCATGATCATTTTTTTATAAAACCTTTTTAAATATTTTTTGTAGCAAGTTTTAAAAATGCATAAGTGATTATCATGAGGGGGTGCAGTAGAGTGTAGAATCATTTTACATGAAAAAAATCTAAAAACTCACTAAAAAACATAATGATCATAGTATATTGCATACCTTTGATTTAAAAAGTGGAATCATTCACAAAATTGTGAGACGGGTGTGGAAGAATACAATTTCTTCAATATCTTGAATGAAATTTCTAATCTACAGTGTGGTTAGGGTTATTTTATAAACATGTTAAGGGATTTATCCCCCACTTACTAAAGAGCACTAATAAAATAAGCTTTTTTCAGTGATAAAATCATAAGTGATGATAAATCTACCTAGATCAGTTCCAATTTTATCATTGATAAATATAACTGTATTGGTGAAAAGGTTAGAATTAATAATGGTCTCTTTGTAAGATTAAACCAAAGGTGTGTAAGAATTAGTCCTTACACATCAAATTAATTTTATGTAAATATTTTTATCGGATTTATCTTTAGTACTGATATATGTAGATTTATTAGTGCTAAAATTATCACTAATAATGGTCACTATGTAACATTAAACCGAATTTTTGTAAGGAGTAATTATTATACAGCTTCGGTTTAATATTACAAATAGAACATTATTATCACTAATCTTAGCACTAAAATAGGTGGATTTATTTATGCTAAAATTTGCACTGATATAGACCTAAACATAAGATTAAACTGAAACTACATAAGAATAACTCTAAATTTTATTATTAACAACATTTAAAATAATACTAAATTATTATTATTTAAATAAACTATATATATTACATATGTAATAATGTAATATTGTTTATTAACTAAGTGAAAAATGTAAATGTATAAATGTTTTTCAAAATATATTATTAATTATAAAGCATTAAAATAAAAATTCAGATTTTTATTAATTATATTTAAATATATTTACAATTTCTAATATATGGATATATTATAATGATTAATCAATTACTATCTATATATAAAAAATATTAATTATAATTAAAAATAATCTTATTTATATAAATGAATAATTTTTTTAAAATATAAATCATTAATTTTATATATGTATGATTATATTTAAAGATAATTATATGTGTACAAACAAGTAATTGTGGGCTTATCTGAATAACTAAGTCACCTCATAATCCTGTATGAAACTCAAGTTCAAACCTGGATAGGGGAGAATTACAATGGTACTCTAGTATTAATGTAGCACTATAACATTGTGGGTACTGTAAAAGGTACTATATAGAGGTATTTTAGTAGCGGTGTTATCTATATCGAATGAAATTTTTAACTAAATTATGGGCCATCATAGGCCTTTGCATCATTGGGACTTCGGGCCATCATTATGGAGTAGCTTCTACCAGTGGATGCAACGTGTAATGTTAGTTGATAGTGAAGAAAGAGGTAGGTCAGTAATCTATGAAATTGGTCACCTATAGTAGAGAATGACTTTCAAAGCACATCTAGAGCTATAATATGAGGAAGGCATGAAAAGTTGTAGATGTAATGTTGGAGAATCAACCTGGAGGACAATAGGATGGTGGGAGGGGCTACTAAAGATTAAAATCCTTGTTCCTCTTGGCCTTTGATTATGTACTCTAGGGCCTTCGATCCATGTATTATGGGGTTTCCAGGCCATATAAGGGTTCCCTCTCAACCTAGTTAAAAAGAGAGTTTATCCATGTAAAATAAAAGAAAAAGGGAGTTTTAAGGAATAGTATTAAAACAAAATGATAAATATCAAAGATAAAAATCAATATAAGAATAATTAAAATATGTATATATTATTAATTATATAAAAATATTAATAATTAATAATTATATTTCAATGTGGAAAATTTTAATTAAGAAGTATTATTAATTATATAAATGTGTAAATGTTTTTTTCTATATATAAATGTATAAATAAATATTAAAATATTAAAATATATATTTAATTACACAATATTTATAATAAATTAATAATTATATAAATTTATATAATATTAATTATGTATATAATATTAATATTAATACTATTTAAGCATTTTTAATAATATTTAAAAAACTTTTATTAATTATATAAATGAATAAAAATTTAATATTATAAAATTTTGGACTTATATTTAAAAATATTAATAACTATGTTTTGATTTACAGAGGATTATTTTCAATATATTACAAATTAATATTATATTTACTATCAAATACATTCAAAATAAAACAAAATTGTTATAGTTTTTAAAATATATATATTATAAATACAAAAATGATAAATCACAAAGATAAAAAAAATATAAGATTATTTAAAATATGTGTATATTATTAATTATATAAAAAATATATTTATTAAAATTATATTTCAATATGTCAAATTTTATTTAAGGGATGTGATTAATTATATAAATGTGACATTGGTGTGTTACGAGGTACCCACAGTGACGATAGAGGGGGTGATGGATGGGGTTTCTGCCCTCAGTGGAATAAAAGGCCGATAATGTCGGTGTGAAAAGTGGGCCTGAAGGTGGAGGGTGTGATGGATGGGGGTATCTTATACTGCCTCATAATATATATATATATAGACACACACACACATAAGATCATGGATTCACCTAGTCTATCCCTAGGGGGCTATGGACAATGTTATGACCTGAGCGTGTGGGTGTGTGTGTGTTTGATTATAATTGTACCCCCCAAGTACATAATATATATATATATATATTAAATATGTTATAATATAATATTTTTATTAACCACGTGAAAAATATAAGTGTATACTTTTTTTCATAATATATTTTACTTCTTGATAATCCCTCTTTTATGGGTTGAGAGGGAACCCTTGCATGACCTAAAGTCCCTTCTAGCCTGAAGTCCCATTACAATATGATAGCCCTAATTACCTCTAGAATTAAATTCCATTGCATTGTCCGAGGACCATTATATGAATAGTTCCTACTATAGTACTCACTGCAACTACAGTCTCTGCTATAGTACCTGTAATTTCTAATAATTATATTTCAATGTGACTAATATTATTTAATAAATATTATTAATTATATAAATATGTAAATATTTCTTACTATATATAAATGTGTGAATAAATATATATTTATATTAGATAAATAGAATTAAAACCCATACATACACACACCTAGGAACCTTAATGGGTCAATGTTCATCTCTCCCCCCAAGAAATGACAAACATCCACTAAACCTATTTTATTACATTGAATGAATCAAGGGATCAAGTTCTAGATGGACCTAAGGCCCAGATGAGTATGGTCCAAAGAACCTTGAATGAGATTGCCTGATGGTCCAAATGAGTAGTCTATATCATGTCCTGCCAAAAGTTCTTGCACCGCACTACACCTCTTCCAGAAATCATCACAGCCTAACACTTATATGAAATTTTCTATCACCCTATGAAAAAATTACATGGCATGATCTCCTCTGATGCATTGTGGTAGGGAACCCACACCCAACAATGGAAATTCATGTGGGAAGAGGGTCGGATGATTGGTGACAATGCACTCATCGCTCTTTCAAGCCACCTATCTGGGGATGCCTACATGCACCCGGCCACATCGTCTTCCAAGTCTCTCTGCACAATTTGACTAGTCTCATTTTTTTTATTATCACATGTAAGGGAACCCCTTTTTCCCACGTCATAAATTTAGTTGTGTTGACGGTCGATTGATGGATTCTAACACACTCATCGCCCATTCAATCCACCCACCCAGTGATGCCTTCATGATGCCATGCTGTATCATTTCTTCTGCCAAGTTGCACATGTGACACCCTACCCACTATGTGGGGTCCCATTTGAATTTCATAAATGGAAGACATAATCCCCACTAAGGAGGCTATCATGATTCAGACCCTAGCCTTATACATAATTATATGGTGACCTTACCACTCAAGTAAGCCCCCAACTGCAATAAATATATATAGAAATATTAAAAATTACGTTAAAATAAAAAATATTTTTAATAAATTACTAATTATATCATTGTATATACCATTAATTATTTAAATATAATATAAAAAATTACTAATTGTATTTAATTATTTTTAATAATAATTAAAAACTTTTATTAGTTTTAAAAATGAATAAATATTTGATATTATAAAAATTTATACATATATTTAAAAATATTAACAACTACATTTTAATTTATAGAATATTATTTTCAATAGATTACTAATTAATATTAAAATTACTATCAATTATGTTTAAAATAAAACTAAATTACTATTATTTTTAGAAATTATATATAGATTACCTATGTAATAATATAATCTTTTTCGTTAACTATATAAAAATATAAATGTATAAATTTTTTTCATAATATATTATTAGTTATATAAATATAAAATTTCAATTGATAATTTTAATTATTAAATTTAAATAGATTTATAATTATGAATATATAGATATATTAATATTAACAATTAATTCTATACCAGTATATATTGTAGTGATTATAAATAAAAAATATAATTAATTATTAACTACATATAAAAGTTATACTATAATTAAAAAATTTATTATTTATAAAAAATAAATATTTTTTAAAATATATCATTAATTATTAAAATTTATAGTTATATTCAAAAAAAGTATATGAATGCATACAAAAAGATAAATCTCAAATATAAAAAAACAACACAAGAATAATTAAAATATGTATATATCAATAACTATTAATTATATAAATGTGTAGATATTTTTTACTATATATAAATATTAAAAATTGTATTTAGATGAAAAAAATTATAATTAATTACAAATTATATAAATATATATAAAACTTAACATATATATAATATTAATAATCACTAATTTTATTAAAAAAATTAATTATATTTGTAAAAAAATTATTTATATAAAGAAATATATATTTAATATTATAAAAATTTATACTTATATTTGAAGATATTAACAACTATGTTTCAATTTATAAAGGATTTTTTTCAATATAATACTAATTAATATTAAATTTAATATCAAATATATTTAAAATAATACTAAAATATAATAATTTTATTAAAATATATATTAGTTAAATATATATATATATATAATATTTTTTTAACAACTACATGAAAAATATACATGCATAAATGGATTTCCCAATATATTATTATTTATAAAATCATAAAATTAAAAGTAAAATTTTTTAATAATTATATTTAAATAGATTTACAATAATTAATATATGTATATATATTACTAATTATAGATGTATATATTTTATTGATTTTATAAAAAAAAAAATTAATTATTAATTATAATTAAAAATATTAATATTTAGATACATGAATAAATATTTTTATAAATATATCATTAATTGTAAAAAATTATAATAATATTAATTAATAATTATATGTATACACACATAAATATTTAAAATAAATATAAATTACTTACTTAAATATAAATATTAATTAATAGTTTTAGTATTACTATAATATATTAATTTTTTTAATTGTAAAATTACTAAAATTCTAATGATAAGTTCATTTCATAAACTTGTTTAAAAATTTGAGGTTTTTCATTTTTTTTCAATTACTGATTTACATATATGACAATCTTTATTCACATATAAATATGTGTGTGGATGTGCATGTTTGAAGGACTCAAGGACATGTGTGTATAGGTGAACCCAATACATATGTGTTTAAATAAAACTATATTCAATTCATATAATATTAATTTTGATTTAATTTTTTTATAAAATAAATTAAAACTAATTACTATATATATATATTAGTTAAAGGGGGTTGAAAATAATTCATTTTAATAAAAATATATAAATATATTACCTTAATTGAATAGATAAATATTTTATCAGCGTTATTACTAATGTTGATAAAAATTTATATTTATAAAAGCTAAATAAAATACTGATATAGGTATAACTTTTATTAACACTTTATTTTAGCGCTTCTAAAAGTTTAATTTTATCAATTCTTATAAAAATAACAAAAAAAAGATAGTATTAAAATCATGGAATCTATAGTGCTAGATAAGACACCAAAACAATTCATAAACCTTTGATAATAATGTTGGATGTTACAAACAATTTTTAAATCCATGACCATTAATGATGAAATGTTTATCTTTAAATGTTTCATATCGATCTGAAGGTTCAAGGAATAGTGATAGTGCATTAGGGGGGATAACCATAAGGTTTTTTCAATTTTTTAGATCATTCATAATATTTTACATGACATGAATTCCATGAATAATTAAATTTTTCCACTGAATATTGTCATAGATAAACTCGGAACCCCGAATAGGTTCTTTCATATTAAATTTATAATTAACTTATTTAATATTGAAAGAAATGGTTACCACATCATAGGAACTTTATCTGATGAATATTTTTTGGATCATCTGAAAACCCTTTTCTATATTACCTTCATTGTTCTATAAGGATTTAAGTTTAGAATCCCTCTAATAATGATCCACATGTTCTCCTTTTATCTCTGAGTAATTATAATTGATTTTTAGGTGCTAGTGTGGTGAATTAATTATATTTTATTGTTCATGTTGATTGCTTTTTGTTCCTTAGATATTTAAAGAATCAATATGGAACTTCTCATTCTTGAGAAGAAGATAGGATGAGGAATGGAGAGAGAATTATATTGTGTACAATGATTCTTAGGTATTGATTAACCCTACAAAATAGACATAATAATCTATTTATAGAGCTAGGGTATAGGTTAAAATATTATTTAATTGCATAATGACCATTAAAAAATATAATAATCATTATCAAAACCCATATCATATAATATTATTATTATTATTTTATGATGTTCACTAATTCATATGATGATGAATATTATATACCAACTTACAAATAAATATTCATTATGAGGCATGATCTTGGTCTGCTCCAATTCCTCATATTTATTGAATACATGAATAAATATTTAATTAAATATTTTATTCACAATCTATTGAATAAACATTGTTTAAATATTCACATAATCAAATAAATTATTTATTAATGAATAGATAATCATTTATTACCTTCAAAATATTAACGATCAGTAAGACTTGAATAAAATTATTCCTCGACCTTGAGAATATGTATTCCAATAATTAAATTCAAATAGAATTTAATCAAGATCCATGGAAACACTTAGTGTGTGACCCTATAAGATTCTTTCTTATTGACATTAGGTTGGAGTGCCTAAAGTCCAACATTACTATCTAGAAATGGGTCAAGGCACACAATAGAAAGAATTTAATGTCATAACATTGAAAACAACATAAAAACACTCACTATATAATATAATATCTTTATCTCAATATCTCATCAAGTAGGATTCACATCTATGCCATCAACCTATATTCTTGATATGTCTTTCTTTGACTATCTAAAATTAACACTTCGTTACACCATGGCCATGGAATTTAATATGACAGATCTATTTAAATAAAAGAGATGAGATATCAACTTCATAAAAGATGGAAGGTGGAAATATTTCCTTGACTTATCCACTAATAATATATTGTTCATGACACACCCAATGTACCCTACTTCCCAAGAACATATGACATCACGGTTTTGGTCAGAAAATATAATTGTGTGGGTCATGACATGCATCAATGATAATCTTAAAGTCTAAAGACTATTACACATGATCACAGATAGGAATATCTAATGACACCAAAACATACATAATTTTTAATAGTGGTTATGTTCTCATAATCTCTCATCTTTGAGACTACCAAGTGAAAACTTCATGAGAAGAAGTCTGAGTACTCACACCAGATATTCTATAAACTATGTTCCCAATCATAGAACTTTATCAAACCATAGATCTATATTTTTTTGGTTTTAGGATAAATAGAAGAACCTTTGGTGGGTATTAAATTAAAATTTCTTATAATTTATATTTTCTTGAAACCCCAATAGAGGATCTTGGAATATAAATTTATAATTAATTAATTTATATCGAAAGAATAAATTACCTCAACAATAATATTTCTTTGAAGATTATGTTGATCATATAGAAACCCATCTTATATTACCATCATTGTTTTATGAGGATTCAAGTGTAAAATATCACTAGCTATGATCCATATGGGATCCTTTGGTCTTTGAGAAATGCTGATTGATTTTTGGGTGATAAGGTGGTGAGCCATTAATTTTTCATTTTTCATCTCGATCACTCCATGATCCTTCAGGCTTGAAGGAGTTATTCTTGTTCTTGAGATAAGGATAAGAGAAGTTTGAGAGAGAGAGAGAAGTTGGTTGTGCAAAATGATTCTCTATTATAAATTTTCAACCACCCTACACAATAGATATAATCATCTACTTATAAAGATAGGGTTTATGTTAAAATATTATTTAATTGAATTTCGGACCTTAAATAATATAATAATATTTATTAAACCCCATTCAAAAATAATAATATTATTATTATTATTTTATGGTGCACGTGTTAACTTGTGTAATAACAAATATTATTTAACTAGTGTGTAAATTAATATTTTCACCGGATGCGGTCTTGGTCCATTTGAACTCTTTAGAATTTATTGAATTCTGTAATAAACACTTTATTCATAAATAAATATTTTTTCCAAAAACTAGTGATCAAATAATTATTAAATATCCAATTATATAAATATATATATTTCATTCCCAATTTGGTGAATAAATATTAAATAAAGTATGTGATCGATAAAACTTGAATAAAATTATTCCTATGTATTGAGAATATTTTTTATTCCACCAATTAAATTAAAATATTATTTAATCAAGATTAATAGAAACACTCAGTGTGTTACCCTCTAGGATTACTTATTATTGGAATTGGGCAGGATCACCTAAATTCCCTAATTACTATCTAGAAATGGGTTAAGGAACCTAAGAGAAATAAATTAATGTCACAACGATGAAAAACACATACAAACCCTCATTATGTAATATAATCCAATTGTTTCATTTTATAATCAATAAGGCTTCACATTCATGCCATAAAATTATGTGTTTGATACATATTTTATTGACTAACTAAAATAAACATGTTTTTAAACCAAGACCATGGAATTTAATGTGAAGGTTATATTATAATCAAAGGGTTGTGATATAAGCTTATATAAAGATGGAAGGTACAAATCCTTCCTCAACGTATTCATTAATAACGTTTAACTCATGACGCACCAAATGTATGCAAATTTTCCATGAATTACATGCTCATAGATAGGAATATACAATGACACCAAAACATGTGGACTTCCTACTAGAGGTTTTGTTCTTATAATCTCCCATATTAGAAATTACCAATTGCAAACTCCATGATAAGATGCCTCATCCACTTATGAGTAATCACACCGAACGGTCTAAGTACTATGTTCCCTATCATAGTATTTTATCAAGTCATAGAACTTTATTTAATCATATCATCATGTCATTTCAAGGTTCTTATCATAATAGGGAACATCAATAACCTTATCAAAGTGATAGATACTCTAGGACATTATTACATTAATTTAATATAGAAAAATAAATGATATGTAATAATATATTTCATTAATAATGATATCATCAAATATTCTTATAATAAAAGTAAAAATACTTGGTCTTAGGATAAAAAATCTAAAAAACTCAAAAATTATACTAGATTCAACTGCCTATAACTTTTAGTCTGCTAGACCTCACATGATAATCATGTTTCTACTAATATAAGACTTTATTCGAGGATTCTCCTATGTTTTCTTTCATGGAAAATATTCTCACTACAACCTAACCTCTCTGAGAAAAATACATCAATAAAAAATACTTCTTACATAAATTCTTTGTCTATGGATGTGGCCTTATATGCATAGCAAGGGTCGACATTGAAGTATTATCACTATAAAGTGTGATAGAATCTTTACTACCAGGTACCATGTGAATCTCTTGGTTGATGTTTCATATCCATATTGCATCTTTAACTACCACATAAGCTTCTATATACTCTTATTCTACTATAAAATCTTCAACCATAGCCTCCTTTGAGATCTTCTAGCTCACATTACATCTATTCAAAGTTAATATATATCGTGTTTGTGATTACATATTCTCTTGATATATTTGGAAATTAGTATATCCATTTCCTTTGATTACTAGTTCCTCATCTCCTACATAGACTAGGAATATATCCTTATTACGCCTTAGATACTTAAGGATAATCTTGACTTCCATTCAATCATGGTCACCCGGGTTAGGTTGATATATATTTATCATAATTAAGGCATGGTAAATATCAAGCCTAGTAAAAATTATAGGATACATGACCGGCCTAATCACCGATGAGTATAGAATCCTTTCCATTATTTTTCTTTCCTCATGTGTCTAAGGAAACATTTCCCTATAAAGATAAATTTTATGTGAAACTAGAAACAATTCCATCTTGGATTGTTCTATAATTAACCTCTTCAGTATCTTGTTAATATATGTACTTTGACTTAAGTTGAGCAACCTCATGGACCTATCATGATGAATTATATTCCCAAGAATATATCCTACCTAACTTAATTCCTTTATGGAGAACTATTTATTCAACTATTAATTAATAGATTGTAATACTAGTATCTCATTTACAATAAGAAATATGTCATCAACATATACTATTCACAAAATAATAGCGCTCCAACTAAACTACTTATAGATACCAAGCTCAAATTCATTATTTATGAATCCAAATTCTATTATGAATTTATTAAATTGTGTTTTCCAGGACCAAGATGCTATATTTAATCCATAAATATATTTTTGAAAATTTCATATATTGTTGGCATCCTTTTGAGTCACAAACCCTTTAGGTTGTGTTATATTGACATATTCATAAAGGTTATCATTAAGGAATTTTGTTTTGACATACATTTTATAAGTCTCAAAGTCATAAAATGTGGAAATGGCAAGTAGAATTATATTGGATTTTGACATTGAAACTGGTGAAAAGGTGTCATTACAGTAAATTCCTTGATGTTGTTTAAACCCATTTGAAACCAATTGTGCCTTAGAGGTACTGACTTGTCCTTCCATGTCCAGTTTATTCTTAAATACTCATTTACATCCAACAGGATTTATATCCACTGTAAGATCTACCAAAATCTATACTTGTTTTTGGTACTTAGAAACCATTTTAGAATTCATATATTCTTGACACTAGGAAACATCTATGAAACCTACTGCTTCCTTGTAGGTTATAGGATCATTTTTATCAACCAATAATGATTCACCATCCTTGGTGACTAGGATACTATACTGTTTTGGTTCTCTAACCTCTCTTTTACTCTTATGTAGTATTTTTTTCCATGGAAAATTTTCTTTCATGTAGATTTGTGAAATTTTTTCATGTTCCAACCCTTTTGTATCTTGAACCTTAACATCATCAAAGTCTATCTCACTCCCACTATCTCTTTTATAGATATGATCCTTCTTCAGTAATTTGGGATGTCTTTCTACTAAAAAATCATTTGAAGGATCATATAGGTAATGTCCCTTTTTTTCCTTGGGATATCCTATAAATATTCACTTATTTTTTTAGGGTGCAATTTTTTTTCCAAAAAAACCTTCAAAAATATCCACTTCTCCACACTCTTATATGAAAGGACACCAGTTTAATTAAATGCCAAAGTTCATATGGAATACATTTTTACGCTTTAGTTGGAACTTGGTTTATAATGTTTGTTGTTTTTTGTAAAGTGTATCCCCAAAAGGATAATTTAAGAGTCGCATGAATCATCATTGATATCACTGTGTCCAATGGGGTGTGATTCCTCATTTCAATTACACTATTCCACTGAGGTGTATAAGTAGGAGTGAGTTGGTATAGAATACCATACTCCCATAAATAATCAATTAATTTTTTATTAAGATATTATTCGTCATAGTCTGAGTGGAGTTTCTTAATCTTGTTACCAAGATGGTTTCCATCTTCATTCTTATATTCCATGAATTTATAAAAGGAATCTAACTTATACCTTATCAAGTAGACATATCCATATCTAATTAAATCATCAGTAAAAGTTATAAATTATGAGTACCCACCCCTTACATCAATGGTAAATGGTCCACACACATCTATATGATTAAATTAAAGAATTTATTTGTCCTTTTCACCTTTTACACTAAATGGGACTTTAGTCATTATTCCTTGTAAACATGAATGATATACACCAAGAAGTTTTTATTAAAAAGAATATAAATATCCATATTTTATAATTTAGTCAAAAAAAATTATAACCTAGTTAGTGATTCCAAAGTTGAGAGTGTTATGAGTCATGTGAAGTAGTTTCATTATTGATTTACATTAATTAGTTCATTTAATTCATCTCATAAATTTTATTATTTAAATTTTATTTACCACAAAAAAATTCATCCTTATAAAAGAAGAAACATTTATTTTTGAACTTGAAAATAATTTCATCTGTATCAAGTATGGATATAGAAATATTATTTTGGTAATAGATTCCATATAAAAAACAACCATTTAAAATCAAGATCATCCATGTTGGAAATGTGGAGTGGTATTTACTAATAGCTATAGTAGTAAGTTTAGCTCTATTGGATACTAGTAGATCTATATCTCCTTGGTAAATATTTTTTAATATACTTAGTTTATGTACTTGAATACATATGTGAGAAACACATGCTTTGTCTTATACATAATTTGTAGAAACAAATAAATTGTACTTGATAACAAATGAACTTGAAGCTTCTACTTAATTCATTATAAGGGTGTAATTTTTCTTTTAGTGGCCCTTCTTTTCATATATGAAATAGATATAGTCCTTCTCCCTTGTTTATCCCTTGGTCTTTCTCTTCTTGGAAGGGTGTGAAGAATATTTGGGATTAGATATATTTGATTTCCCTTTGTATTTTTTCACCATAAGGACCGATGTATTTTCATGATTTATCTCCTTATATACATGGTGAAAAAGTGTGATCAAGTCTAAAATAAAATTCTCAATGTTTTTTATATTAAAATTAACAACAAAACTAGAGAAGATATAAGGTGGTGATGAAAGAATGAGATAAGTGTGAAGTTCTTCAGGGAGTTTAAATTCAATAAATTTTGGGTTCTCTATGTAGCTAATGATCATGACTACATGAGGCCCATATATCACACATTCCCCAAGATTAATCTAAAATATTTCTTCGGAAATCTCAAATTTTTCTTCTCTTTATTTCTCTTAATATAACCCTTAGATATTCTCAAGAAATATATAAGAATCCATTTTTTGTGAGACGTATTTGTTTTACAAGACATTGATGATATCATAAAACATTTAATATCGACCACATCATTCATATTTTTTCATAGAAATGGACCATTTTATCACTCACCATCTTGGTATGTGCATCACACATTAAGGTTTCTAGCATGTAAGATTTTCGTTCAAGTTGTAGCACAACCCAAAGGAATCTAAACCACTCCTAAAAGTCACCCCCAGTGAGGAGATGGTATCTCCCTAATATTAATCACATGGATAATTTTGATGATGATATTACCATTTGTTCTACAATTTAAAATATCATATTATTAGTAATTTTATTTATTATAATTTATGTGATAATTAATAATTATTAATTTTCATTAAGTATCCCACTATATTATAAAGTTATAATAGCCCTATCTATTTAAATTGGAATTTCTAGTTTATTTGATATTCTAGTGGAAAGAAAACATATTTTATTTCTTATAATCTAGATATAGGCCATGAAAATTATTTTGAATTGTTTAGGTAAGTATCCTTTCAAACTTTGAGTTTACAACACCTTGATCCATTTAGTGGACTCCCCAATCTAGAAACAATAACTCATATTTCCTCAACACATGCCTCCAAATTTGTATTGGATAGAAAAATTCCATTAAACTCCATACTGATTCCACTATATTAGTAAATATTTTCTAATAATTAAAATTTCACCCAATAGAGGTCGAACCGACACTTAAACTATGGGTTCATCTTAATTCAGATAATTAAAGGCATAATGAATTAATATTAAGTTTAGGTATTTATTTTATTATGAATAAATTTTATCTTGTTTTATACTTTACATATATTGTTAATATTAAGTACATTTTACTTAATTAGTCAACCATATTGGATAAATCATTTATATGTAATCTATTTATTTATATTATACCTTTGCACATTAATTAATTTATTAATGTGATGGTGGTCTTGCATCCATATAATGAATAATGAATATGAAATAAATAAATAAATAAATAGCCCTATCATGAGCTTATATAATGGTCGATTTATTTAGTGGACAATAAATCAACCTTTGAACAAGGGTAAAACTCATTATATTGGTCCTCACATGAGTTGCAACATTCCACCTATCCACCTATATATCACCCAGGTTGGTAACATCTTGGTTCCTTATTGAACCACCTCCACATGATTTGAGATACTCCATTAATTAAAAGTATTTATATCTCACACACATTTCATGGAAACCAAAGGATTGGATATATGTGAATTATATAAAA
Organism: Viscum album; assembly: GCA_963277665.1. NCBI lineage: Eukaryota > Viridiplantae > Streptophyta > Magnoliopsida > Santalales > Viscaceae > Viscum > Viscum album. The sequence continues at coordinate 429,373,991 of OY728134.1, forward strand.
ATATCTTGGACATACAGGGCCAATATAATAATGGCTGGAGGGATGACATGCAGGCTATCAAATTTAATTTAATAATTAAAATTAAAAACCATGAAATAAATTAAATTAATTAGTGTCAACATATACACTAGTCTTGGTCAATCTTTTGATCAGTCATAATCATGCAATGATTATTCATTTAAAATGATTATCCAACATTCATTTCAATTCATAATTTAATATGATAAATCACACAATAATTAATCTTATTAATTATATTATTGATCAATTTATTCCTTTTATCTTATTTCATCTCATCATCCAAAATTTTCCCATCCACTAGGATTTTAAATAAAATAAATAATCTTATTTCATGTAAAATTCAATAAAACAATACATTAATTTTTACTTGGAATCAACCCAAAATTTCTTGTCAGAACTACTCAGTTTGGTTTAATTGTAAAAAATGCACTCATATGACATATTGTGTACAATACATGTTTCAAAATTTTATGATGTGTACTGAAAACTTAATGACACATGAAACACATGAAAATTATGTAACTTGTACAATTTAATGCGTTGAGTATTTAATAAACAATAACCATACATGATTCATAGTCTCAAATAATACATGGAATTAATTAAAAATATAATATAATATAATACCTAACGATCATCATGTATTGTTAACTTAATGACCCAAAGAAATTGAGTTGATAATTTTTAAGGAGTAATTAATTAATTTTAATATTTTCAAGAATCTAGGTAAAGCACACCACGTGTAAAAGCTACTTACACAATGTGTTATAATCTTTACCAAATATTTGCAATACAGACCTAGGGACTCATCATGTACTTTTTGTGAACATTTATGAAGTACATGGTGTATACTTCTTATTATACGGTTTCCATTCTATATGCATCATGCATTAAATACACATGGTGTGTTCATTACTCAATTCAGTTCAAATATATTTTTTATATCTTGAAAACATGTTGACTACACATCATATTGTCAAACGATGTGTCATATATTTTATAAAATCTATGTTCCCCCCTTGGTCATTCTACATGTGGTGTATTCATTTCACGTGGTGTTCATTTATTACATGATGTCCTGGAATCCTTGCAATAATCCTTGTGTAATGAAAAGGGGTACATGGTGTGTAGAAAATGAGTACACATCTTGCACTCTTGTATTATACAACCATGATTCTTAGAAATTTTAGATGGGATCTTCATATGTAAACATTATTAATCAATAATTGGTCCTAATAATATTTGTGATAAATAAATAATAGGAATAATAGACATAAATGATAGATTAATAACTAATTAAAACTTGAAATGAATCTTAACTTTTAAATGAGTAATGATTAATAATCAGGTAAAAAATTATAAATTTGAACTTAACATAGCTATGATACCACTTGTTGGTTTTGGACATAGTGGAAGGACCTATGGTGGGTGTTAAATTAAAATTTCTTTTAATTTACAGTTGTGTGAAACCCTAATAGAGGATCTTTCACATTAAATTTATAAACAATTTATTTAGATTGAAAGAATAAATTTTTTTATTAATGATATTTCTTGGAAGATGATTTTGATTGTATAGAAATACTTCTCATATTACCTTCATTGTGTTAGGAGGATTCGAGTGTAGAATCCCTCTAGCGGTTATCCACACATTCTCCTATGGTCTCTAGGAAAATCCGATTGATTTTTAGGTGAGAGCGTGGTGAATCAATGGTCTTGCATTTTTCATCTTGATCACTCCAAGATCCTTATACCTAGAATGAGTTCTTATAATTCTTGAGAGGAAAAGAGGATAAGTTTGAGAGAGAAAGAGAGACTTTTTTGCATGCAATAATTCTACTCGACCACCCTACATAATAGACAAATCCATCTATTTATAGAGTAAGGGTTTATGTCAAAATATTTTTTAATTTCATGTTGTCCGTTAAATAATGTAATAATTTTTAATAAAACCCATGACAAAATATTATTATTATTATTATTATTATTTTATCATTCATGTTCTAACTTGTGTGATAAGAAATATTTTTTAACTTACTAGTAAATTAATATTTGTCACTGAAAATGGTCTTGGTTCATTTTAACTCCTCAGGATTTATTGAATACTAGAGAAAACATTTTATTTATAAATAAATATTTTATCCAAAAACCAAAAAATAAATATTAATTAAATATTCAGTAAAATAAATAAATTTATTTTATTCATAATCTGGTGAATAAATATTTATTAAATTTATGTGATCGGGAAGACTTGAATAAAATTATTCCTCAGTCAGGAGAATAATATGTATTCCATTAATTAAATTAAAATATAATTTTTTTGAGATAAATGGAAACACTTAGTGTATGACCCTCTGGGATTATTTCTCATGTTTATTAGGTGATATCGCCTAATGTTCAAGATTACTACCAAGTAACAGGTCAAGGAACATAACAGAAATAAATTAATTTCAAATAAAAGACAACCACATATAAACGCTCATTGTGTAATATAATCCATTTATCTTAACATCTTGTTAATAAAGTTTCACATCTATATCATAAACATATATTCGTAATTCATCTTTCCATAAAAAACTCAAATAAACACAACATTACACTATGTCCATGTAATTTAATGAAAAATTTCTATTCCAATCAAAGGGAAAAGATATAAAATTCCATAAATATATAAGGTAAATATCCTTAATTGACTTATTCTTTAATAACATGTCACTCGTGATGTACTCAATGCATCGATCTTCTCCATGAATTATCATCATCATGGTTTCTGAAATACATCTATGTGTGCGAGTCGTAACACACATTAATAATAATATTAAATTCTATGTACTATTACACATGCTCACATATGATAATATCTAAAGACACCAAACATGTGAAATTCCAATTGGTGGGTATGTTCTCATTATCCCCATTCCTATAGAATACCAATTTCAAATATTTTGAGAAGAATCTCAATCTTCTTTGGAGTACACACACCTGAAGTTTTAAATACTATGTGTGTTATAATAGTACAATATCCAACCATAGGATTATATTAAAGAATATCATTATGTCATTTTAAGGTTATCATCATAGCGGGGTAACTGTTGTAACCATATCTATTTGAAAGATACTATAGGACATTATTACATTAATTTCATGTAGAACAATGAACAATATGTAATAAGATATTTTATTAATATTAAAATCATTTAATATTCATGTAATAAATGTAAAAACTATTGGCCCTTGGACACCAACTGTAACATATTTAAGAATATTTTCCTATCACTTTAAGGTTCTCATCAAAGTAGGGAACTGCTATAACCTTATTAATGTGAAAGATACCCTAGGATGTTATTAAATTTAAGTCATAAAGAATATTAAACAATATGTAATAGGATGTTTTTATTAATATTAAAATGTTAAAATATACATGTAATCAAAGTATAATTAGTTTGTTCTAGAACACCAACTCCAACAAACTATCACTTAGACTTGATCTAACTTCCTATGACTTTCAATCAGCTAGACCTCACATGATGTTCATGTTTTTTGTGAGTCAATTCTTCAATCAAGGGGTCTACCACATTGTATTTAATGAAAATTATGATCACTAAAACCTCACCTCTATAATAAAAATCTCACAAGAGATGATACTTCTAAATCATATTATTCTTCTACAGATTTGACCTTGTATCCTTAGAGAGAGGCATTGTTGTAGTATTATTACAATAGAGTGTGATAGGATCTTTACTGCTAGGTACCACATAAGAAACATAGATGAATCTGTGTATCTATACTTATTCTTTATCTAACTTTTAATCTTTAATATAATCGGTCTTTGCTATAGAATCTATGAACATAGCCTTCTTTGAGCTCTTCCAGCTCACAAAACCTCGATTCAAAGTGAATATGTATCTCGTAGGTGAATTCAAATCATCTTGATCTGTTTGGAAACTATAATCTAAATATCCTCTAATGACTAGATCTTCATATCCTCCATAGACTAGAAACATATCCTTATAATTCCTTAGATACTTAATAATAGTTTTTACTTCGATCCAATGGTGGTCACATGGGTCAACTTGATATCTACCTACAACACTCAGGGCATAAGCAACATTAAGCCTAGTACATGACATATCATACATGACTGACCTAAATGCTGATTGTATGGAATCATTTATATTATTTGTATTTTCTCATGTTTCCTTAGGACACATTTTCCAAGAAATATAAATTTAATGTGATATGAGCAACAATCCCCTCATGGAATGTTCTATCATGATGGATCTTGATCCCAAGAATGCATGTTATCTCACCAGTCTTTCATGGAGAATCATTTATGAAATCGGTATTTAACATATTATAATATTGTTATTTCATTACCAAAAAGTAATATTTTATAAATATAAACTATAATGAAAATTACCATACCCCTTGTTTGCATAGAAATTCACTATTCATTACCTCTCTTATACCACTGTGTTAAACTAATTTTATATTATAAATTCCAAATATAATAGGAAATTGAAATTCATGTTTGATTCAATTATTTAATTTGTATCCCTATTATAAAGAAAATTTTCACTAGTTTTTTTCATTATCGATGGAGGTGATTTGGATGACCCTGGATAAAGTTGAAGAAAATTGGGCCAAACTTCACAAGATCCCAAGCACACATGTGGACTAAAATGTAAAAATTATCTAATATGTGCATAAAATTGGGATTAAACGTTTTTCATCCAAAATGAAGTGGGATACAACTCTTCAGAAGGCACCTAATCATAATTCGCCCAACAAGGGGCCCAACTAAATTGATATGTCCAAGAAACTGAATCTGCTCAAAAACAATAGTTTGGTTCTATATTTTAGAAATATGTCCCATTTTATACATTTAATGGACTATAAATTTGATAGGGATATATAAAAGAGTTTAAAAAATATTTATTTTCTTTTTTTCAAATCAAGATAAGGCATTTTACTAGCTTAAAACCATGGTCCAATTGGCTCAAAATCTAGGTTCCCAAAACCACCTCCCACATTGCCTGTAAATTGGCACCATGGGAACCCCATTTGTAAGCTTGAATAAGGGGTAAGTATATAACATTTGGAATACCAAAAGTGGTTATATCTTCATCCTATGATTTATGGATTCCCCTACCTCATAGAAAGATCAAGGATAAAGGTGAAGTTTCACCCGATCCTCCTCCTCCTCCTCTCAGTGGTGAGCTAACTGGTGGGAGGTCATTTCAAGGAAGCTACATACACTTGAAAAGAGAGTTTCAATACTTGTTATTATATTGTTTTTTTAATTTGTGTGTGATATATTTCACTTATGTTTTATATTAACCTGATTCTCCTTTTAATGTGTTGGTTTGGTATAATCAAGTGAAACATTTTTCATTTCAATACCGATTTAGTTGAGATTTAAATGGGAATATTGGTTTGTTCCTATTTGACAAGAAAAGAATCCTATTTATATCACACATACATGAGATATAAATATATTTTTTAATAAATCACTTTATACTTTATTTTCAAACCTTGATGACATGATTTTTGTGTTAAGGGTTGGTTTCTTATGCATCGTTTTAAGAGGCAAGAGGGGAATCAAGATCTTGACAACCCTCAACCAAAGGATTCTATTAAACCATGTTTATTTTTCATAACAATTAACTAACCAAGATGTGTATTATAATATAAAAACCTCATCCTCTCATAAATTCTAAGAACCTCACCTTTTTCAGCTATTGAACTCTTTAATTAAATCATTTTATTTTTTAAACTATTTTCAATATCACTCCCATCTTTTTGTCCTTTTTATTAAAGATTCACACTTTAAACCTCCAAACCACCTTTATAGAAAACATAGGGTACACCATATACTATAAATAGATTTCAAAAACATAACCAATTTTACATTTCATGATAAAATTGGCCAAATTTTGGCACCGTTTAAGGGGAGCACTTCAATTTTTAGTGTGTGTTTTTTATAATATATTTGTGAATTTTTTGAATATTTGTTTTGTTTTATATTCTACATATAAATATATTTTTTTATAATTTATTTATTATATAGATCTTGTGCATTAATTTTTTTGCTTTGGGAGATATACTTCCTTTTAAACTTAAACCAGAGATGATCCAACGTCAACAACACTGATACACACAAAATGATCATTTAAAGGAGGACACACAAAACATAGACACTCTTACTGATCCATCTTATTATGAAACCAACATCAATACAGAAATAAATTTGAATAATATGGATGAAAATAACTAGAAATTAAAATAACTAACCTCACACAATGTTGATATCAAACCAACATATATTCAAATACAAGGCGAATCATCTAATTTTGAACTTAAATATTATTTAATTCACTTAATACCAAATTTTAATTAACTTTTTGGAGAATATACATGTAAGAACATAATGGAATTCCATACTATATTTTCAAAATTAAATCCTTCTAATGCGGATTAAGAATTATTTAATCTTAGGGAATTCCCTTTCTCATTATAAGACACTACAAAATATTGGTTTTATTTTTTTAATTCCCTAATTAGAGGTTGGTTAGACATGAAATGCATTTTTCTTGAAAAATAATTCCTAAACTCTCAAATTAAAAATATAAGGAAAGAAATTTTTGTAATAATAAAATTAAATGGGGAAGCACTTCATGAATACTAGGAACGATTTTAAATCTTTTTTTTCAAGCAATCCACAACACAAAATAAGTGTTCATATTTTAATATAATATTTTTATAAAGGTTAAATTCCTATTGAGCATAGCATTATTGGTGTTTCTATAGGTGGTGTGATATTTGAAAATACCCCAATTACTATAAGGACCATACTTGATAACATTACACAAAACATGTGACAATTTAGTTCAAGGTCCTGTATACCCATTCGAGGTGTCGATGAGGTGGAAATTTAAGAATTCAAGATGAAGGTGGACATGAAGTTTAAAGAGGTAAGTACCCTACTCAGAAAACTCACTCTTTCCCAAGTGAAATCCCAATTTTCTCCTCCAATTCATCATGGTATTTTTTCCTCTGACTCCCACTATTCTGAACAATTCCCTCAACTAAGAGAAAATTTTGTGAGTTGTGAAAAAATATTCCCTGGTCACCCCTATAACCAACTTGTTAGGTAAGAAACATACTATCCATAAAACTCTATATAGAAAAAGGGATTATTATAACTAACCTCAATAGTCCTAGAACAACTAAGGTCATAGAATTCAACCCCAACCACCGCCCAGAAATCCTCAACCACTACAAAGGACTTTCCAACAACCCCTCCAAAACTCGAGCCTAGCCTTGAAAAAACGATGAAAAAAATATGAAAATAACCTATAATTATAAAAAACCAACCGATCAACTATACTTGATTTTAAAACTCAATTAGACCAACTCACCAACTCAGTGGGTAAATTCCAAAGTCCTGGGTCTAGATGACTACCATCTCAACCTGTTTCCAATACCAAGGACAAAGGTAATGTATGTGCAATCACACTTCGCAGTGGTAAATAAATTTATCCTTCTATATATTCAAAACATCATGTATGTCCTCCTCCGAATAACTCTTTTTCTATTCTCTCAAAAGATTCAAGTAAATAAAAAAAACAAAAATTGTAAAAAAATTATCAATGATGATTCCCCTAAACAATCTATTCCCCTTCCTTTTCCCCAAAGACTCACTAAAAACAAGAAAAGTTTTGATAGTTAAATTGATAAAAAGAACATAAATACAACTAAAATAGTACAAATTAATATTCCTATCACTTATGTAATTAAACAATTTCCTCACTATACCAAATTTCTCAAAGAACTATGCACCCACATATGGTGACTAATGGGAATGAGTGAGTTAACCTTATAAGGAATGTTTTGACCATTATACAACCAATTATTCCAAACAAATTCAAAGATCCAGAAACTTTTACAATACCTTGCACCATAGGGGGGATTTTATTTTCTAATACAATGGTTTATTTAGGTGATTCAATTAACTTAATTCTTTATTTTGTGTATAATTATTTATAGGTTGGAGAGATTCAACTAATGGGAATCATCATGTAACATGCCAACTAGAGAACTACACACCCAATAAGAGTGATTAATGAATTCCTCATGCATGTAAATAATCTCATCTTCCCAATAAACATCTATGTTCTTGATATTGAAGATAAATGGACCCAAGGAAATGCTCCTCTTATACTTGGAAGGAATTTCCTCAAAACAGAAAAGAATGTCATCAACATTCACAATAGTATGTTTTTTATAGAGTTTGTTAGATAAAAGATAAATTTCAATATCATTAATGCAATGAAACACCCTATTTACTAGCACTCAACTCTTCATGTCTATTTTATGGAAGTTCTATTTAGTGACGTACATAAAAAAATTATCTCCTTGACCCATATACTAATTCATTTTTATCTTATTCACTCTTTAATTATTTGGGTTTTCATTCATCTTTAAAGTGTTGTGTGGGTTTAGAAAAGTTCAAATTTTTTACTTTAATTGATGAGTGTGTTAATTTTTAGGTACTCGTGATCGTTGATGATTAAACAAACCTCATTTCTATTGATTCACATTCCATGGAGAATAAACATGAGCAGATAGACAGTTTCATAGACCTCACTCCCACTAAATCCCTTACCTCGATCCAAAAATCATCATTATTGTAATTAAATCCACTTCAATCTAATTTAAAATATGTCTATCTTGAGGGTATTTATGAAAACCCTGATCTTTTATTACAAAGATAAACATAATTTATTACATAAAATTTATTTTATACCACATAGAAGATCGATAAGTCTTGTTTCTTTGGGTATTAGGATCATTACATAACAACTTAAAACATTAAAAACAAAATCTTCATTGAAAACTTCCTTTACATTACCACTACATTCCCTCGTACTTAGCATTGCATGGGATAACCTGAGGACATGCATAAAAAAAGGTGAGCTATAAATCCTAGTAAGGGATTAATCATGGAATAACATGAGGAATACATTAAATGTTAGACAATATGCATATAAATAGAGCAGAAGAGAAGCATAAACATAAAGTCATGATAAAGCATGATAATCATAACTTGGAAATGTGGTAACAACACTTAACATAGAATTAGCATGAGTCAAGGATCATTGCACATGGAGCATGAGTAAACCCTCATTGCACATGAAGCATGAGTAAAAACTTGTTGCACTTGAATTGGTATGATTCAACACCCATTTCACATGACGTATCATGATACTATACTTTACCCAAGACATTGGAGCATTATCAGGGCCCACCCTTCTTAAACATCTCATTTCATGCATAAGTGTGCCACATGGATCATAAAACATTGAATCATTCAACATAATATTTTATTCCACAATAAAAGAATGTGGAATACATACATGAAACTCTTTAAACAATAATTAAATTTTCATAAATTTTAATACTATTGATAGAGAAATGGGCATGGTATTCACTGCACAATGACTTTGCCTTGGAAAAGCGCGGTGCAATTTCGGCAGCATAACGACATGACATAAAAACTCATAAAAATGATTAATGTTAGGGAAATGGTTGTATAATAATATATACATGACATGGACAGTAAAAGGGTCATATAGATACATTTCCCAACAAATGTGATGGAATTTAGCTTCATGATACAAAAGAATTGCTTGAATGTAAATGAGGAGAGAGAAATTCCTTTCAGAATTTCGACAAAGTAACGGGTGTACAAGGGAGGCAATAAATGAGAGAGAAAGGGGTATCCCAAAATTAAAACATAAATAGGGAAGTATGGGGGAGGTTAAAAACCATACCCTAAGATTTATAATTTAAATTAAAGGGGCATAACAATTTAAATAATATTGGACAAAAATGAGAAAGGAAGAAAAACCCTTACATGGAAGTGTGCTTCTAAAGGCTTGAGAGATGCTTAGAAGAGGATCCTTGGGAGCTTGGGGTGCCTTGGGAGGATTATATAGAGATATGTTCAGAGTTTGGAAGAACTAAAAATGCTTTGAGTGAGGAGAATGTGGGAGCATGGGTGGGTTTATATAGGAAAGGTGAGGGAATTCTTTATTATTTAGGTTCGAGACACCAGACATTAAACTAATCTAAAAAAACAATCCCATGTTTTTGCCCATGGTTTTTGGAAAAGGGAAGTGGAAAACAATATTTTATAAGTCCAAAGTCCTAAATTCTTAAAATAATGGGGTATCTTATGTGGAGGTGAGTCACACTCCCAAGGAAAACAATTTAAAAAGACAAAATGTTTAATAAGTCTTGAAGGGTCCACTAAAGCTTTGTAAAATAAATCAAAAAAACCCAAAATCACATTATTTTAATGTTAAAATATATATTGGACTAAAATAATGTTTATAGTATTTTATTACATCACTACTGGGTCATTATGATGTAATAAAACATATTATATATTTAAATAGTATTTAATTTTTTACCCAAAAATTTGATTGTCTCAGAAAATTATGAAAAATTCACCATTGGATAATTTCAATACCCTGATTCCAAAAATAATATTCATTTTATCAAAATAATTTTATTAATATTTTAACTTTCACATTTAAAATAAAAACCGACATTTATCAAAAATTCATGGGTTTTGACGAAAACGGATTTCAAACCTTAATAAAAATTACAATTGCATTCATAAAATTATACGATCATTTATATTTAATAAAAATTAATTTAATAACAATAATAATATTTTATTAAAATATTATTTAATTCAAAAATACATTAATTCATCATAATAGATTTCTTAGTTGAACATTAACTAAAAATAATATTTGTGCATTAAAAATTATTTACAAGGTAACAATAATAAAATGAAAGTATATTAATTATTATATACAAAAATAATGTACATAACCATACTGCTAAGATCTTGTTACATAACCCCTTATAACTCCCACATAAGATCGAAGAGTAAGGTGTGAGATTGTGACAGACTCTTGGGGTGGCTCGGATAACATTGCTCGGGTGGTAATCTCTATCAACTTCCACTTCTCTCATAGGCGGTCCCGATCGAGCTTAACATATTCTAGCTTGGCTTGGGCTTGGTCAAGAGTGAAGCCCAAAGATGAAACCTCCTTTATGAGCTCTAAAAAATGGGCTTCATATGGGGAACATCTACTGGATGAGGCCATAACTTCCTTTTTTTGGGTAAATTGGATTTTTTAAAGCCCTATATTTATATTAATCATGTGATCACTGTTCAATGGATAAATTAGAAAGAGTCATAATTTTTAACAGTATTTTAAAATCCAAAAAACATAAAACCAAATAATTTGACATTTCATATAAACATTTTACATAAAGATACATTTAATTAGATCAAGATGGATTTCCATTAATGAAATTTTGGGTCGTTACAATCTTCCCCCTTTAAGAAATTTCTCCCTCGAAATTTCCTTTTTCCACACTAAAACAGATTTGGGTAACTCTGCTTCATCATTTCCTCAGATTCCCATGTCCCTTCTTCAAACTTTTGGTTTCTCCACAACACCTTAATGAGGGGAATTTTCTTGTTTCATACAACTTTTTCTCTACGATCTAAGATCTTCACTGGTTTCTCCTCATAAGAAATATCATCCTCTAACTGTACCACTTCTTAATAGAGTACATGTGAAGGTTCCGGTATGTACTTCCTTAAGAGGGATACATAAAACACATCATGTACTTTTTCCATTGTAGGTGGAAGTGCTAGTCGATAGGCTACAGCCCCAACACGATCAAGAATTTGAAGGGTTCGATGTAACTTAGACTTAACTTCCCTTTCTTTCCAAACCTCATGACCTTATTCCACGGAGATATGCATAGAAATACCATGTCTCAAACTTTAAATTCAAGGTCTTGTCGACGGTTATCTGCATAACTCTTCTATCGACTCTAGGCTGCCTTGATATGCTGTTGAATGGTTTTCACCTTCTCCACCATTTCTTCGACCATTTCTGGTCCAAGAAGATTAGGCTCACCTACCTCATCCCAACACACCGGTGTTCTGAACCTTTTCCCATAAAGGGTTTTATATGGTTTCATTTGGATGCTTGAGTGGAAACTGCTATTATAAGAGAACTCAACCAAAGGAATATGTTGATCTCATCCTCCTTTAAAGTCCTTTGAGAACGCTCTCCAAATGTTCTCAAGTGTTTGGATATTCCCCTCGGATTGGCCATCAATTTGATGATGATAAGCCATACTGAAGTTCAGTTCAATATTCAGAGCATGTTGAATACTCTTCCAAAACATAGATGTGAATCATGGATCTCGATCGGACCCAATAGATAGTGGTACTCCATGAAGCCTTACCACTTCCCTGATATATATCTGTGCCAGTTGATCCAATGAGAAATACTCCCAAATATAAATCAAGTGTGAAGCCTTTGTAAGACAATCCACAACAACCCAGATTGCTTTGTTTCCTTTGGATGTCTTTGAATTCCTGTGACAAAGTCCATGGTGATGTTCTCCCATTTCCATTCTAGTATGGGCAATGGTTGCATCATCCCCTTAGACTTCTGCCTCTCTACCTTCACTTTCTAACACACCAGGCACTTTGATGTATATTCAGTGATCTCCTTCTTCATATTATCCCACCAATAATGCTCTTGGATATCTTGATACATCTTTCTGTTTCCTGGGTGAATAGAGAAATTTTAACTATGTGCATCATCCAAAAGTTCCTTCTTCAGCTCCGGACTTGATGGAACACATAGTCTTTTCCCAAATCTCACAATTCCTTCTTCATTAACATTAAACTCCGAGGATTTACATTTTCTGATAGCTTCCACTTTTTTTTGAATTCCCACATCATCCTTTTGAGCATCCTTTAACCTTTCCAAAAGTGACGATTGAAAAATAATTTATGAAAGTATTGATGATGTTCCCTTCTTTATGATTTCCATATCCATATTCATCAAATCTAAGAAGATTGGATCCTTTTAAATTCTCATAAATGATAGAATCGATGGGTCATTTCTAATTAGGGAATCCACCACCTTGTTCTCTTTCCTAGGGTGGTAATGGGTTGAACAGTCATAGTCTTTGATTAGATCTAACAATCTTCATTGGCACATGTTCAACTCTTTCTGTGTGAATATATACTTGAGGCTTTTTTGGTCCATATATATTTCACACTTCTCCCAAAAGATATAATGTCACCTAATCTTCAAAGCGAAGATCACTGCAGCCAACTCGAGGTCATGTGTTGGATAGTTCTGTTCATGAACTTTCAATTGCCTTGAAGCATAAGAAATGACTTTGTCATTTTGCATCAACACACATCCTCATCCCCTCTTTGAAGCATCATTGAATACCCAAAAAAGTTCTCCACTTGTGGGTAAAGTGAGCACGGGCACAGTGATAAGCCTTCTTTTCAACTCCTTGAAGCGTTATTCACATCCATTACTCCAAGAAAACTTTACTCCCTTCTGAGTTAGCTTGGTAATAGGGTTGGACAATTGTGATAAATTTCTCACAAATCGTCAATAATATCCAGCTAACCGCAATAAGCTATGGATATCTGTTGCTGATGTTGTCCTCAACCAACCCTCAATTGCATCTATTTTAGATGGATCCATAGATATCCCATTGCTTGTGATGATATGGCCTAATAATGAGACCTCCTCCAACCAGAACTCACACTTGTTGTACTTTTATAGAGCTTCTCCTTCTTCAAGGTCTCTAGTATAGTTCTTAGATGCTCCTCATGATCCTCCTTGGTTTTGGAGTATATCAGAATATCATCTATAAAGACTACCACAAATTTGTTGAGGTAATCTCTAAAGACTCTATTCATCAAGTCCATGAAGATTGTTGGAGAATTAGTGAGTCTGAAATGCATTACTATGAATTCATAGTGATCGTATCTTGTACGAAAATCAATCTTGGGGAAATATTCCTTCTTCACCCTTACTTGATAATATCCCGACCACAAATCCACCTTGGAGAATTATTGTTCTCCATGTAGTTGATCGAACAAGTCATAAATTCGTGGGAGAGGATAGTTGTTCTTTATCCTGATTTTTTTGAGCTCATGATAATTGTTGCAAAGGCACATTGACCCATCCTTCTTCTTGACGAAGAGGACTGGTGCACCCCATGGTGAAGCACTTGGGAATATAAACCCTTTATTCAGATTCTCCAGTATTTGTTTCTTTAGCTCCCCAAGCTCCACAATAGCCATTCTATATGGATTATTGGATATTGTTAATGCCCCAGGTATAAGATCAATTGATAATTCAACATCTCTTCTAGGAGGAAGACCATACAATTCGTCGGGAAACACTTTAGAGAATTTCCTCAAAATAGGCATGTCTTCTAGGATGGTTTCTTCCTTAGACTCAATCATCTAAGCTAGATATGCATGCTCATAGGGTAGTAATATCCATGCTTGAGATGATGGAGCTAAAAAAGATTCATCTTCCTCCTTGAAATTGTAAATAATCTGAGGTTGATTCTCCACATGGCGAGTGATTTCCCTCTCAAAGCAATTTATTTTGGCTCTATATAAGGAAATCAAATCTATGCCAAGAATTAGATAAAATTCCACCAGAGGTAGTATGACAAGGTTCATCGGGAAGTTCAATCCACATATTATGACCGGGGAGGAGTCATATTCATAGGAAGAAATGATTTCCCCATTTGTCGAACTCACCAACATCTTCACTTCAATGATTTTTGGTGGTGTTGGGATTGTTCTAATAAAATTTTGAGATTTAAAAGAATGCATAGAACCTTAATCAAAAAGTAAATTCTCTATTCTTGAATGAATAAATATTGTACATGTCACCACTTCGTTTTCGAGGTTCACTTCGGTAGTAGTGATGGAAAAACTTCGCCCTTACTGCCTTGGAGGTTGTCGGTTTCCTCAAAAAACCCTTGGCTTAGGGCACTAGTTTGTAAGATGCCCTGGTTCTTTGCAGTTGTAGCAGTGAACAATGTGTTGGGGTTCGAACAGAGCGTTCCTCTCCTCTATTTCAGCCACGGTTTTTTCTTGCCGACAGTTAATAGCCAGGTGCCCTTCTCTTCCACACCTAAATCATTTTCTCGTACCCTTCAGGCAATTTCCAGGTTTCTTCTTTCCACAAGTTTGGCAAGTGGGGTGCTAGATATTCTTATCACTATTAGATTTATCCATAAGACCACCAGCATTGAAGTCCACTTTAGGATTCTTATCCCTATGATACCCCTAAGATTCTCCAATCTCCATTTCAACCATGAGGGCACATCAGACAATTTCCTCATAACTGTCGAAGTCACGGATCACTAGTGCTTTCTGCAGGCTAGGTTTCATCCCACCAAAGGAGCGGTCAACCTTGTATTCGGGGGTAACGACAAAGCCGGAGGCGTATCATGCAAGACTTGTGAATTTTTCCTCATACGCTCTGACAGATTTGTCGCCTTGTTTCTTGAGGGAAAGAAAGTCCCTTTTCAACATAAGTCAGAGGGTGCGTGGAAAATATTTATCGAGAAACATCTTCCAGAAATCCTTTCATTCCAATTCCTCGATCTCCTCCTCAAGCTTAGTATTCTTAATCAACGTCCACCATTGATCGGATTCACCCTACATATGATAAGCAGCCAGGATAACCTTCTTTTGTTCATAACATTGAAGGATGGACAATATCTTTTCAATGGAGTTGATCCGTTGTTCAATGATTGAGGGATCAGATAATCCATTAAAAGTAGGATTTCTTTGTCTAATGAATCTCTCGATAGTGACTTTTTCTTTTCTTAGGGGGGGGTTGAACGTTCCACTTAACCCATGTTTCTATTCAAATATTGAGTTAGCTAAGAGATAAGTGTGAAAAAGTTTGTGATTCCAGCTCCCATTGGATTGGGCATCTCATTAGTACAGTCATCACATTGATCTTCACATCGGTTGTTAGCCCGAGTCCTCCTATTACCAGCCATTGGCTAGAATAAAAGGAAATTTAGGGGTAACATATAAAGGTTAATACAAGGAAAAAACTGATTACTTATAAATAACTTTTATTTCCTTAACATATGAATCTATAGGATTCAGTTTATGTTATCCATGATCTAATTTCTATCATATATTCTTAGGGAATTTTTTTAGTCCCTTAATAATGGTTCATACTAAGATTTTGAATTTACCAAAGCATATCCCTCGGGAGTTTCGTAACCAAGAGTGAAGCAAGACCCATTGTCGTGCACCAGTTCCCATTCGAGTCTATCTCAAATTAGTGTTTTCGAGTTTTACCCCTAGGATACATCTGTGTCAAAGCCGCCTCTACCTGATCGTATCCAGATAGGGATGTATTTTCCTAATGAACCACTTACTCAATATTCTCCAAAAAAAGGGAAGTTTTTATTATACTTAGTCTTGTATCTAAGTATTTACTAGGTTTTTCTAATCCTAATCCCAAAAATAACTAAACCTATCCTCTAATACAAACTATGACAACCCTAATCTTTTATTACACAATTAAACATAATTTATTACATAAACTTCATTTGATACAACATAGAAGATCAAGAGGTCTAGTATCTTTGGGGCTTAGGATAATTACATAACAACTTAAAACATGAAAAACAACATCTTTATTGAAAACTTCTTTTACATGACCACTACATTCCCTCGTACTTAGCATTGCATGGGATAACCTAAAGACATGCATAAAAAAGGGTGAGCTATAAAGACCAATAAGGGATTAATCATGGAATAACATGAAGAATAAAATATATGTTAGATAATAGGAATATCAATAGAGAACAATAAAATCATAAACATAAATTCATTATAAATCATGATAATCATAACATGGAAATGTGGCAACAACACTTAACATGGAATTAGCATGAGCCAAGGTTCATTGCGCATGGAGCATGAGTAAACCCTCATTGTACATGAATCATGAGTAAAACCTCTTTTCACTTGAATTATAATGATTAAACACCCATTTCACATGACGTATCATGATACTATACTTTACCTAATGCATTGGAGATCTATTAGGGCACACCCTTCTTAAACATTTCATTTCATGCATAAGTGTGCCACATGGATCATAAAACATTGAATCATTCAACATAATATTTTATTACATGATAAATGAATGTGGAATACATATATGAAACTCATTAAACAATAAGTAAATGTTAATAAAGGTGAATACCTGTGATAGAGAAATGGGAATGGTATTCACTGCACAATGACTTTGGCTTGGAAAAGCATGGTGCAATTTCGTAATCATAATGGCATGACATAAAAACTCATAAAAATGGTTGATCAGAGAGAAAGGGGTGTATCATCATATTTACATGACATTGAATGTAAGGGTTTCATATAGATACATATCCCAACAAATTTAATGGAATTTAGATTCATGATACAAAAGAATTGCTTGGATGTAAATGAGGAGAGAGAAATTTCTTTCAGAATTTCAACATAGTAACGGGTGTACATGGGAGGAATTTAATGAGAGAGAAATGGGTCTCCCATAATTCAAACATAAATAGGTTAGTATGGTGGAGGTCAAAAACCATACCCTAACATTTATAATTTAAATTGAAAGGGAATAATAATTTAAATAATATTGGAAAAAAATGAGAAAGGAATAAAAACCCCTTACTTGGAAGTGTGCTTCCAAAGGCTTGAGAGAGGCTTGAGAGAGGCTTCTTGGGAGATTGGGGAACCTTGGGAGGATTCTAGAGAGAGTAGGGAAGAGTTTGGATGAACTCAAAAGGCTTTTAGTGGGGAGGAAGTGGGATCTTGGGTGGGTTTATATAGGAAAGGTTAGGGAATTATTTATTATTTAGGTTTGGGACACCTCACATTAAACTAATACAAACCACAAACCAACCCATGGTTTTTGACCTTGGTTTTTGGAAAAGGGAAGTGGAAAACATTATTTTATAAGGCCAAAGACCTAAATTCTTAAAATAATGGGTTTGCTTATGTGGAGGTGAGTCACACTCCCAAGGAAAACAATTTAAAAAGACAAAATGTTTAATAAGTTTTGAAGGGTCCACTAAAGCTTTGTAAAATAAATCAAACAGACCCAAAATCACATTATGTTAATGGTAAAACATATATTGGCTGAACATAAAGTTTATATTATTTTATTACATCACTATTGGGTCATTATGATGTCATAAAACACATTATATATTTAAACGGTATTTAATTTTTTTACCCAAAAAATTGACTGTCTCAGAGAATTATGAAAATTTCACCATTGGATAATTTCGACATCCTGATTCCAGAAATAATATTCATTTTATATTAATAATTTTATAAATATGTTAATTCTCACTTTTAATATAAAAAATGAAATTTATTGAAAATTCATGGGTTTTGACAAAAATGGCTTTCAAACCTAAATAAAAATTACAATTTCATTCATAAAATTATACGAGCATTGATATTTAATAAAATTTAATTTAATAAAAATAATAATATTCTATTAAAATTGTATTTAATTAAAAAATCCATTAATTCATTAAAATATATTTCTTAGTTGAACATTGACTAAAAATACTATTTATGCTTTAAAAACTATTTACAAGATAACAATAATAAAGTTAAAATATATTCATTATTATGTAAAAAAATAATATACATAACCATAGTGCTGAGGTATTGTTACATAACCTCTTATAACACTTGAATAAGACCAAAGAGTAAGGTTTGCGATGGTGACAGACTCTTGGGGTGGCTTGGATAACATTTCTCAGGTGGTAATCTCTATCAACTTCCACTTCTCTTGTTGGTTTTCCCACTCGAGCTTAACATATTCAAGCTCGTCTTGGGATTGGTCAAGAGAAAATCCCAAATACACAACCACCTTTATGAGCTCGGACAAATGGGCTTCGTATGGGGCACGTCTACTGGATGAGGCCATAACTTCCTTTTTCTGGGTGAATTGGATTTGTTAAAGCCCTATATTTATACTAATCATGTGATCACTGTTCAACAGCTATATTAGAAACTGTCACAATTATTAACAGTATTTTAAAATCCAAAAACCTAAAACTAAAGAAGTTGACATTTTATATAAACATTTTACATAAATATACATTTAATTAGATCAAGAGGGTTTTCCATTAATTAAAGTTTGGGTCGTTACAGTATTTATAAATTTATTATTTTTATTTCCAACAACTTCTCTCTAGATCGTGAATAAAAACATACAGACCTCTTGAGAAAGTGTAAAAATGTTATTAGATGGGCATTGGATGATATTACTAAGATTATCCTATCTATTTTAATACATCTTATACTTTTAAATGATGAGGCTAAGCCTATACATAAATATCAACATTGTTTAAATCCCACCCTTATTAAAGTTATAAAATTTTAAGTTAGTAAATTATTGGTTTTTGGGACCATATATCCCATATATGATAGTAAATGGGTCAGCCAAAAACATTGTGCCTAAGAAAACTAGAATAGTGATAGTGTGAAATGAAAGGAAGGAATTGGTTCCAACATGTGTGCAAAATAGTTGAAGAGTCTATATTGATTGTCATCAACTAAATCAAGCCATGCAAAAGGACCACTTTCATCCACCTTTCATTGACTAAATGATAGAAAGATTGTCTGGTAAGTCCCATTATTTTTTCCTTGATGTCTATTTGGGTTATCTTCACATTCATATATCCCCTAAGAATCAAGAAAAGACAACATTTATTTGTCCATTTGGAATATTTTCATATAGGAGGATTCAATTTGGTCTCTGTAATGCTCCGGGTACTTTTTAGCATTGTTTGTTGAGTATATTTTTTAAGTACCTTGATAATTGTGTGGAGGATTTTATGTATTATTTCATAATTTATAGATCTTTTTTTATGATTGTTTGTAACAACTAGGTTATTTCCTCCTATTTTTAATTGAAAAATATCTCATATTAAATTATAAGAAATGTCATTTCATGGTAGAGCGGGATATAGTTTGTGGGCATGGTATTTTGAGTAATGGAATTTGAGTAGATAAATAAAAAGTTGAAATAATTTCCTCCCTTCCACATCCAAAATGTGATTGTGAGATGCAATATTTCTTAGTTTATGCTTGTTTTTTTTTCACCAATTCATTAAAAAATTAGTAATATTGTACTTCCCTTATCTTAATTATTACAAAAAGATTTTGAGTTTTTTTATAAAAATTGCGAGGATGCAATTAATTTACTAAAAATGAGTCTCACATCACCTCCCATCATCCAACCACCAAGGTGGGATCACACCTTAGAACTTATGTGTCATTCCTCTAACTCTATAGTTGGGGTAGTTTTATCACAAAGGTATAAGAGGGATCCTCATTTCATTTTGTATGCCTCACTTACCCTTGAGCCTTCCTAGATAAAACTACATGACCATTAAAAGATAATTTCTTTTTATTGTGTTTTCCTTGGACAAATTTCACTCATATCATGTTAGGTAAAAATTCATTATTTTTTCTAACCATGTTTCCCTTTGGTTTCTCCTCAGAAAACTCAATATAAGCCCCACCTCATTTGGTGGATGCTCATTCTCCCTGAGTTTAACCTAGAGATTCAAGATAATATAGAAGTTTATAATGTTTAAGTTAATTTCATTACTAACATTTTCCAGCAATTAGACAACCATGTTGACTCAACCCTCATGTTTGGATAATTCTAACCTCGTGAAAACCTTTGTGATATAGTAGACCTTATCCCTTAGTATGTGGACATTGTGAATTTTTTGGTAGCATATAGAGTCTCAATAGATTTTATAACTTCACAATCCCAAAGACTAAAGCATGAGTCATGATGATACATTTGGGATTACCCATACTTTTGGTGAATATTTAGTGACCAAGTTCTTCATAGATGTATCCCTTTCTATGAGTTCACCACTATTTTGAGATTTTTCTACACTTTGGCTTATAGAGGCCACTTTTCCTTTCAACATACAGCTCTAAAGGTCCTTCACTCTATAATTTATTTTCCATAAATGTATATAGATACCCATTGGTTTTTTAAGTCATGTACATGATGTCAATTCACAGGGAATATCTCTAAGAGGAACGAAATACCCCATAAAACCATGCTATTTAGTGATATCTTTGATGTATCAAGCATTGACTTTATAGGGCCTTTTCCAAATTCATTTGGATTTGTATACATCTTATTGGTTCTTGAATGTGTCTTTAAATGGGTGGAAGAAAAGGCTATAAGGATTGATGACCCTCGAGTGGTTGTCTATTTTGTTAGATCTAATATTTTTAGATGGTTTGGTTTGAAAAAATTTATCATTAGTGATTAGGGTTTACATTTTTGTAATCACAACATGAAAAAATTTCTCTATGACTATGGGTTGTATATAAATTCTCTACTTAATATCACCCCCAAACTAATGTACATATAGAAATTTCAATTCATGAGGTTAAAAAAAATCTTGGAAAAAATGGTACAACCCAATAGGAAAGATTGAATTTTACACTTAAATGATGCACTTTGGTCATACTGTATGGATTTTAAACCCCCAATTGAAATGTCACATTATAGGATTGTGTTTGGTAAGTCTTGTCACCTCCCTATGGAGGTAAGTCACCATGCATATTGGGTTATTAAATAATGTAATATGAACCACTTAGATGAAGGTGAACATAGGTAGTTACAGATTCGAGATCTAAAAGAAATTCGAATATACTCATTTGAGAACTCCTCGATCAATATAGAGAGAAACAAGGCATCCCATGACCGCCTCATCCTTTACTGTAAATTTAAAATTGGGCATAAGGTCTTCCATTTCAATGAAAGGATGAAGTTGAACATATGTAATCTTAGTTCTCACTGGTTCATCCCATACACTATTACTAATGTCTATCTATTCAGTATTGTATAGGTTAAAAATGAAAAAAAACAAGAAATTACTGTTAATGGGAAGTGAATGAAGCACTTTCATGAAACGACTCTGGATTCCCCTATAGAGGAACTCTACCTTCAAGAAGAAACCTATCAGTGAAAACCACCATGTTTTATTCTTCCTTGACACATTCTATTTTATTATAATAAGGAAAATTCATGTACTAGATGTATGGGTGGATACATTCCTAGGTTTGTTAGTATTTTTATTATTTTTCTTCTTTTTATTTTTTTACATGATATTTTCACCTCACCCCCCC
Source organism: Viscum album (assembly GCA_963277665.1). Lineage (NCBI taxonomy): Eukaryota > Viridiplantae > Streptophyta > Magnoliopsida > Santalales > Viscaceae > Viscum > Viscum album. The sequence continues at coordinate 429,396,159 of OY728134.1, forward strand.
CCCCCCCCCCCTTGGTATTAGAATAATCATTTCTTATTCCCATGTAATCATGAAAATTATTTAAAATTCATGATGAATTTACCTATTTCAACTTGTTTTAACATTTAAATACAACTTCATTCACTGATGTAATGGGATTTTTAGCATTAATTTTACATATATTTGTTATCTTTCTTAGTAAATTGTTTGTTTTATGATTATATAAATGGTTGAATCTCTATGAAACCTTTTAGATTATTGATACCCTCTGTGTGAGTATTTTATGGGTTAATATTTGTACTTAATATCTCCACACCACAATGAAATAAACTATGAAGTTTGAATATTTATTACTTAATATAAGGTAAATATAAGTTGGGATAATTTTTATCAGCTTTAAAAAACAATTTTTCAATGATTTTGTTCCTTATCTGATATGTTTCATTACTATACTGGATTGACCTATGCATGCATTCCTATTATTAGACTATTGTATACCCTAAAAAACAACAAAAACAACAAATAAATAAATAAATAATGATGGGAGTGAATAAATGTACAAAATATAGGGATATATATGTGAGGACCTTATGGTTTGGCTTACGAAAATGATTAAGTGAGTGGATCTTGAAATTTTATTGCAAAGGATATAGGTCAATTTTGATGGAAAGTATCAGGAATAGGAAAAAAATAAAATAACCTATATTTACTTGATAGAAAGAGTAAAGAATATAATGAAATGGTTTTCACAGATACACATGGAGAGTTAGTCACATGGTTGACTTTTTAATTCCTTACTCATACTGGTATCATACATCTCCTTTAATTTCATACTAATACAATTTATGACACATCATTTTCCATGATCACTAAGAATAACTCTTTGGTGTAGTTTTTTCTTCGATCACATTACTATGATTAATTAAATTTTAATTTAATGATAAATATTCATTAAGTTGAGAATATATCCATGCATAATTTTTTTTAATGTGATTTTTCCCAGGAGTGAAAATTTTTAGGTCTGGGAGTGTGATCGCGTAGCGATTCACTGTCCATTTCCACTGTTATACCATTGTGTTAAACTTATTTTTATTATAAATTATTATTATAATAAAAAATTTCACTTGATGTTTTATTAAATTATTTAATTTTTATCACAATTAAAAAGAGGATTTTTTATTATTTTTATGTTTTCAATATAGGTGGAGGTGATTTATAGGACCTAGGTTGAAGTTGAAAAAATATGGGCCAAACTACACAAGAGAAAAAGCACACATCTGGAATAAAATTACCACTTAAGATACTTTTTTCATCTAAATGGGATAAAATTTTATAATAATGTCAAAAATTAAGTTTTCTACAACTCTTATGAATACACCTAATCCCAAATCATCCAACAACAGGTCCAAAGTAACTGGTCTTTCCAAGAAATTGAATATACTCAAAGTCAATGGTTTGGTTCTATATTTTGGTAATATCTCCCATTATGTACATTAAATGTCCACCAAATTTTATAGGGATATATTAATGAGGTCTAAAAAATTATTATATTTTTTCCAAGTCAATATAAGTTATTTTACTAGCCCAAAACCATGGACCAATTGGTATCTCTAAATCTAGGTTCCCAAAACCAATTCCCACTTTTCCTATAAATTAGTACCTTGGGAACCCAATTTATAAGCTGGACCAAGGGAAAAATATATAAAATTTTGGATGTTAAAAAGGATTAATCTCTTAATTCTATATGTTTTGTAACCCCTTATCCTCATAGGGAGATCAAAGAAGGAGGTTAAGGTCCACCCAAGACTCCTCCTCCTCTTGATGGTGAGCTAAACAGTGGGCGGACATTTCGAGGATATTACACACACTTGGAGAGTGAGTTTTGTCACTAGTTCTTCTATAGGTTTTTTATAATTTGTGTGTTAAATATTCCAATTATATTTTTTATTAACATGTTTCTACTTTTAATTCATTGATTTGGTATAATCAAGTGAAACATTTTTCATTTCAATACTGATTGGGTTGAGATTTAAGTGGGAATCTTTGGTTGTTCAGAATGGAAAAGACAAGGATTATATTTATCACATATATACATGAGATATTATTATTATTTAGAATACCTCACTATTTTCCTAAGGTTCAAACCTTGACAATACAATTATTGTGTCAAGGGTTGGTTCTTTATACATCATTTTAAGATGTGAGAGGGGAATCAAGATCTTGATAACCCTCAACCAAAGGATTCCATTAAACTTTGTGTATTTTTAAAAATTATGAACTAACCAAGATGTGTAGTGAATATGAAATGACCTCCTTGTCTCATAAATTCAATAAAATTACCTATTTTGTTCAACTATTAAACTTTTTAATTAATTCAATTTATTTTTAAAACTGTTTTCAAAACCAACCCCCAAATTTAGTCCATTTTTTATGATACACATTTTATACCTCAAAATATTCTCGAGAGACTACATGGGGTCCACCTTATTCTATAAATAAAATTTAAAAACATATTAAATTTTTTGTTCCATGAAATCATGTTCACTCCCAATAAACAATTTATAGATATAAAGGTCACATTCATTCTTTATGAAACCAAATTAAATTATGGATACATTAAAACAAATGTTCCATGACCTCAATTATTTCTTTAATACATAAATGTATATTTAAAATATTTAAACTTTATTTTAATCCTTTGGAGTCACAAACCCTTTAGGTTTTGTCATATAGACATATTCCTAAAGGTTCCCTCTATGGAAGGCTATTTTGACATCCATTTTCCTAAATCATAATCATAGAAGGATGCAATGGAAAATAGAATTTTAATGGGAATAATTATAGAAACTCATGAAATGGTTTGAATGTAGTCAATGGATTGAATATTTTTAAATCCTTTTAGAACCAGTCATGCCTTGTAGGTACTCACTTTCCCATCCATGTCCAATTTCTTCTTGAATACCCATTTACAACCAAAAGGATTCCCATTCACTAAAATATCTACCAAAATTCAGACTTGGTTTTGGTATATGAAATCCATTAAGAAATTACTGGATTATTAACACTTCGAAATGTTTGTTCCACTTACTACTTCCTTGTAGGTTATAGGATCATTATTATCAATCAATAATAAATCACTATCCTCAGTGAATATAAATCCATATCGTTTTGGTTATATAACCTCTATTGTACTCTTATATAGTAATTGTGTCCTTGGTACATCTTATTCTATGTGGATTTTTGGAATTTTTCATATACCAACTCTTGTGTACCTTAAGGATCTACTTCATCAAATTCTATCTTTCTCTCACTATCTCTTTTAGAGATGTGCTCCCCCACAATGAATATATAATTTCTTAACACTAAAACCTTTTTTTAGGTTTCATATAGTTAATATCACATTTTTATTAGGGTATCCTATAAAGGTATTATTTGTGCCTCGGGATGTGATTTTTTCACCTGAAGAGACGTTAACAAGTGTTTCCCAACCCCACACATGTAAGTACAACAACACTGATTTATTTCCGCTCTACAGTTGGTATGGTATATCTTCTTCCTCTATATTTGGAATTTAGTTCAGTATTTATGTGGTTGTATATAATGTGTATCCCCAAAAGGATAATGTATGACTCACATAACTCTTCATTGATCTAACCATGTCCAACAAGGTGTGGTTCCTCCTTTCACTTATACCATTCCATTGAGGTCTATAAGGAGGAGTGAGTCGAGATATGATCCCAAACTATTGTAAGTAATCAATGAAGACTTTATTAAGATATTATCCACCATGATCTGGATATAGTTTCTTAATCTTGATACCAAGATGATTTTGAACTTTATTCTTATATTCTTTGAATCTGTCAAAAAATTGACTTATACCTCATCAAGTAGACATGAACATATCTATTAAAATCATTAGTAAAATCTTGGAAGTATGGGTACCCACCACTTTCTTCAATATGAAATGTTCCACATACATCAGTATAAAATAATTCCAGAATCTATTTATCCCTTTTACCTTTCCCGCTAATTTGGGGTTTGGTCATTTTCCTTGTAGACATGCATGACATACACCAAGTGGTTTTAGTTCAAAAGAATCTAAATATCCATCTTTGTGTAATTTATTCAAAAACTTTTAATTTATATGACCTACCTATTGATGCCAAAATCGGGTTTGGTTTGATTCATGAGAAGTATTTTCATTATCAATTTCCATTACATGTTTTGTGAAATCTAACACATAAAGGTTGTTATTTAAAAGTGTCTTAGCATAAAAAAAGTTTATTATTATAAAAGTATTTGTGTTTATTACTGATAATGAAAATAAGTTCATTTGTATAAATTATAGATAAATATATAATGTTTTGGTAATATATGGTACATAATAACAACCTTTCAAAACCAAGATCATTCTCATTGGCAATGTGAGGTGGTAGTTACCAATAGTTATAGCAGCAAGTTTAGCTCTATTGGCTGCTCTTAGATCTAACTCCCCTTGGTTAATTTTTCTAAATCTACTTGCATGCTATATTTAAATACATATTTGATAACCACAACATACATCTAATGCCCAACTTGTGGAAATAGATAAATTTCACTCAATAAAAAACTCACCTGATTCTTCCCATTTTTCTTTGGTTGGGTGTAGTTTTTTCTTCCAGTGGTCTTGCCACTAGTAAAAAAAATTGTAACTTATTCCTTAACTTGTCCCTTTATCTTTCTCTTCATGGAAGGGATTGAATAATATTTAGGCTTAGATCCATTCTATTTCCCTTTTTTCACCATAAGGATGAAAATATTTTCACACTTCCTCTCATTATCTAATAGAAGAATAAGTATAATAAGATCTTGGAGAGACTTCTCAATGTTGTTAATAATAAAATTACCAAAAAATATGGAGAATATATGAGTAATCGATGAAAGAATGAGATTGGTGTGCATTTTATCATGGATTTTAAACCCTATAACCTCTAAGCACTCAATATAGCCAATGGTCTAGACTACTTAAGGCCCAAATGGAGTACCCTCTGCAATCTTACTCTAAAAAATTGATTCGGATATATAAAATTGTTCTTTTCTTGCTCTCTCATTGTAAATACCATAGATATGTTTGAGCATGATATAAGCATCCATTTTTTCATGAAACTTCATGATTTCTCTAGACATTGATGATGGAATCAAACATTAAACATTGACTGCATCACTCAAATGTTTTTCAAAAATAAGTAACTCTTCATCAATCACCTATTTCATGGGTGGATTAGGTAATGAGGATTCTAAAAAAGTAAGATTTTTGTTCTGGTTGAAACACAATTTGAAGTCATATTAACAACTCCTATAAGTTACTTCTAGGTAAGTTATGGTCTTTCTCCAATATAGATCACAGGGATGGTGTGGATGATGAATTTTACATTTATTATACAATTTAAAAGATCATATTATTATTTATTTTCTTGATTAAAAATTTTGTAATAAATATTAATAATAAAATTCTTATTTAATCTCCCAATATTTTATAAAGTTCCAATAGACCTCACCGTTGAACTTAAAATGCCTAGTTTCTTATACATTCTAGTGGAAATGATCTATATTCTCTTCACATAACCCCTACAAGGTTTGGTCAAGATACTTGAAGGTATTTAGGTATGTAGGTATTTTTCAACTATGGTCTTTAAGGCATTAATCCATTGAGTGGACTCCCCAATCATGAAATCCTAACTTGTATTTCCTTAATAATTATCACCAAGTTACATCATATCTAGATAGGAATACTTATCTTGATGTACGATGGTTAATTCAGCCCATAACCTTTAAAATAACTCCATATTAAAAGTAATTTTCCCAATGAGGGTTGTTCAAACACTTATTTATAAAAATTTCATTCCTAATCATGTAGTAGAAGGCCAAGTCTAACATAATATTTAGTTGATGTATTTTTTTAACTATGCATAAAATTATCATGTTTTACCTTTTACATGTCTTTTTAATATGAAGTGTATTTTACTTAAGTGATTAACCATGTTTTTATAAAACATTTACTCATAATCCATTTATTTTTTTCCATCATTACATATTAGTTCCTTTATTTATGTGATCGCATTCTTGTATCCATAAAATAAATAATGCATAAGATAGAAATAAATAAATGAAATTTTCATGGTCTTATCTAACTGTTAATTTATTGAGTGTATAATAAATCAACCTATAATTTGGGTGGAAACTCCTTGTATTGGTCTTGGTATGAGTTGTAGTATCCCAAATTTCTAAATCTGTATCACCTGGGTTGGCATCATCCTGGTTCAATCTTGAACCACCTCCATGCGCATTGGGATACACTATTTATTACAAGTATTTATAACTCATGTGTAGGTAAGGGTAACCAAACGATTGGTTAAGGTGAATTATATAAATAAGCTTCGACACACATATCCTATATAATAATGGAGGGAGGAATGAAATCCATGTCATCATTTTAATTTAATAATTAATAATTGAAAAATCATGAAATAAATTAAATTAAATAAATCCAATTCATACACTAGTTCTGATCAAGCTCATGAATGGTCTTACACATGAAAAGAATAAGAAAAGGTAGAAATGTATAACATTAATTTCATATTCATTATTTATTTTTATAATAAACTTTCTTTCATTAATTAATTAACTAATTAATTATTTTTTTATCATAATGACCATCTCAATTCTCTGGAAGATTCCCATTAGAAATAAATTCATGTAAAATAAAGCGTAAAACCAATAGCTACATATTATTATAATAAATTAATTGATCATTTAATAATTTTGTAAAACCATTATTAAATTTTCAAACATAACAAGTTCCAATAAATATAATAAGGTTTTAATGTAGTAATTAGAAATTAAATGTAATTTAATTATATCCTTTATTGGGAGAATATATAGTGTGTACTTTCGAGTTACATGATGTGTATCTCAGTTTTCATGTTCCTGGGATACAAACGTGGGGCTTCAGTGTGTTCCTCAACTGGACCACATGGTGTGTAATAACCAGTTACACATTGTGTGTTCTACTTTCCTTATGCCTAGGATACATGCATGGTTCTTTGAAATATATCTTGATGGATAACACGGCATGTGATCACGAGATACACATCGTGTGGTCTGAATTTTTCTTTTAGTGAAACCCGCCAAAGGATATAGAATGTTTATCAAATGAAAGACTGTATGATATGTATAATGTAGGAACACTCCATGTATCTCACATGTCGTGTGTCTACATAACTCTTCAAGGAACTCAACATGTAATTCAGAAGTAGGAATTAATTAGCTTGTAGTGACTTGCATTTTCCCGGTATTATTTTTAGATACTGTATAGATTATTTCCGAGACCAGATGTTGAGAAGGAGTACAATTCCATGGTCTGGTGTGCTCAAAATATATTTTTGAAATATATTAAACATATTAAATAGCATTTGCATTTATATTTTTTGAAAAAGTGTAATAACTTCTAAACAGGGGCCCAAATCATAAATATAAGGGAACCATTGAGTTAATAATGCAAGTTTTATCCTAGGTGAAACTTAACCTTGGTAGGCACTAGAAGTTTGTGGAAAAGTCATTTTAGGCATGAAATAAATAAAATATTCTATTTTTATTTCATTGACACAACAACTGAAAAGACTTTAACTAGACTGTTATGATGAAATTTTAGGGTTAGCCACATAACTATGAATCCATTGGAGCATCATTAGAGAGAGCATTGGAGGATCGCTCTCAAATGAATGGAAACAGGATCATAGATTGTCGATTGATGTGAAATGGAATCGAAATATCTCACAAATGACAATGACACTCCTTCATTATTCATCATAAATTAATCTTAATCAAGGAAGTATGTTTGTTTGATTGTATGTTTTTCCCCATTATTAATTTTTTCTATGAATTCGAATCAATCGGCCAACATATTGATTTGTGGATCATGTGTATTTTGAGATGGGATTTTTGTGTGAATTTTATTGGGAGAATTTATTTGTGATTATTTGATTATTAACTATCATTATAATGGCAAAGGATCAAGTCCAATATAAACATTGTATGAGGTTCATTCCTTATTTTTTTAGTTGTGTGTTTCTCCCTTTTTCCTTCATTCATAACGGGCATTCTTCATTGGGCCCATGATTCGATGTATACTAAAAACTCAATATTTTTTAACCTAATTATTGGTGAAATATTTTGAAATTGTAGATTCGGGCCCATCACGATGTAATGGAGGTGCGATGGTAGTAGCAGCAGGCGGATTGGGACGGTTTAAAAAACCTTGATTTGAGCAGGGTGTGCATGCAGTGACTAGATCAACATAATCCATTTTCCAAATAGATTTGAAGACTGGATTCCAATGAACATCCAAGGAGAGGCTCAACCAAGGTAGATCATTGGTTTTAGGATTTATTGAAGCCAAAATCTAAGGTGATGGTAGATCAGGCATACATAGAAGTAAGAAAATTCTTTTTTGGAAAAACTCAAACCACACTGTATGTAATCTGAGATTACACAGCGTGTGGACCCCTCCTAGTTGAATCTAGGGTTGTAGAGGGAGATATGTATCACATGAAATACGACCCTCTCACATGGTGTGTAGTTCCCTTTGATGAGCTTGGCATGTACCTCAGAGGGTACAAAGGCACAGGTTGGAGTACACAGGCACTGGCACACCGTGTACTCCCACATGGACACAACCTAGACAAAATTACATGGTATAAGACATGTACTTGTACATGGGGTGAAGTGTACGGGCACCATCATGTAGTGTACTTCTAAATGGGAAAGTACATGGTATATTTACATGTGTAGGACCTGATGTCGAAAGGATGTGGTGTGTAACCCTATTATACATCGTGTACTCCTTAAAACATGGCTTGGTTCCCTTTTCCTCAGTATCTTAGAAATGTTTTGTTATCATGTGTTCCCCACATCCTTTCCCCGAGGGTTAGTATGCAATTACCTCCTACACATTGTACAGTGATCCATTCAGTAGGACTTCTTGGATAGAGTTGTTGGAATCCTTCTATGAGGCTCAGAGTGAGATCCTCTATTCATCTTCGTACCCTAGGTGGAGTTCTTGGTATCATCATGACAAACACTACGCGGGCACCAATGCTTTACTTAACAGGTTAATCCATATTGAGTTTTTGGTATACCCCATGGCCTTGGGTGTGATCCTCATATATGTATCATATCTCCTTAGACTATTAGTGTGTAATTCTAATGGCGATACCTGATGAGTATTACCACTCGAACAGACATCGTCAGTGTTATCAAACTCAGAAGTGTGTTCTCCGAGATGATTTATATGTGGAAACTTCGAGCTAGAATTCTAGGATATCTTTATAGTTTTGACTTACCTATTAAAATATGTGCAACATCTTGATTTTTTTAAAAGGAAACACTATGTTTGATAGCATACATGATATTCCACATCAAGCTTAAACGAGCAACTAAATATTGTTATACAAATTGTACCATTATAACCTAGTCGTTGGAACATTGAGGATGAATAAGAATAACTGAATTATAAAAATTTGGTTTTCACATTTAAATATAATGAATTATTTATTGACCAATTATTTATAAACAAAGACAAAAACCCTTTTTTTCAAAGGAAATATTTTTTTAGAAAAAACTTTTTAAATGCGTACAAGTGTGATTTATACCAATAAAATAAAGTAAAATAAAACTTTTTCTGTTATATTAATGAAATATATATATATATATATATATTCAAATTAATGTTTCACTTTCAACCTGTATGTTTCTAGATATGGTATAAGAACAAATCCAATTTTATACATAAAAGATGTATTTTTATAAAAATATATTTTTACAACCATTTGATGGCACACTTGTTTTAAATATAGTTTTTAAAAATTACATAAATTATATTTCAAAAAATAAAATTATTATTTTAAATTGGAATATCAAAATTTATTTTGATTTAATTTGTTGTATCTTTCTCATAAGTTTCATGTTTTTATGAATAGTAAAAAAATCTTGAATTTTAATTAAAAAAGTTTAAGCTAAATAATTTAAAATGTTGATTTTATTTTGGATTGGTTTTAAAGTCTAATTAAATAAATTTTATATTATTTAATACAAATAATGACATTATAATAAATTTCCTATTGAATTTGGATATAAAAACATTTCAATATTTTTAAGGTTTTCACTTTAAAAACTTGTTTTCTCATTCTTTCAACAGGATTAATTTTAAATTAATTTTAGCCAATTTTTTGTTTTGAATTCTAAAGAACAGATTACATATTTGAAATCAGAATTTCTAAATTTAGTAAATAGTTCCATTTTATTTTTTTACAATATTAATAGTAACTTTCTTAATTTTTTTATTACCAGAGTTAAGGGTAAATCAGGTAATTAAGGGTAAAAATAATATTATAAATATTATAAAATTATCTTAAAAATTGTACCAATTTTATTTGATGGGTTTTTTTTACTAAACACATCCTTGGGAAAATTTTATGCCCTCTTGGAGCCACATGTATGCCTTTAATCATTTTTTAGTATTTTATTCTAAGAAAAGTCCAATATGTAATACTCAGGTTTTTAATAATTATTACATTTTTATGTGGTTATTCATAAGAAATATTTGACTATAAATATTAATTTTAAATATAAAATTTCTATATTCATCATGGTAATTTATTTTTAATTTTTAAGAAATAAATAATTAATTTAAAGCTTACATAATGATGATGCAGTAATTATTTAATTAATGGAAATATTAGATTAATGATAATAAACATTTTAAAATCAATATAATTAGAGATAATTAATATCATAAATAACTTGTCTAGATAAATTTGACAATTTAGTGATATTTTATAAGTTTGTTTTCGAATATATCTTATTTTATTGATTTTTTAAATCAGAAAATGAATATTGTCAAAATTGACATTAATGATATTTGAAAATAAATAATATTTTATTAAATGATATAAAATTCATAAAAATATAAATATTGGCCAAATTATTGGTATAAGATTTAAAATTTCATCCATGACTCATTTGTGGTTCGTTTTAAATTTTATAGTAACTATATTAACCTTTAAAGAGTAAAAACACATGTTTTCACAATAAGAGGTAAGGGGTTTAAATAAGGGTTAAAACCAAAAGATAAGGGTAATAATTTGACCTAGACTTGTCTAAAAATTATTTTTTGAGAGGATTTCAACCCATCCTCATCTTATATTCTATATAATCTGGTTTGGATCTATTTTTAAATGTAAATTAATTTATATTAATTTAATATTTTTAGAGTTTCCAAAAGTGCCTCTCCCCTCAATTATAAAAGGGAACCTCCTCCCTCACTTATGCAGACCACTTTGAGTCTTATATCTCATAAAAACATGACCATTTCTCCCTGGAACATCCTTATCCATTTTTTTTATAACTTTTTCTTCCCAGCCCTAGATCCCTTAATAAGAGATCTAAAGAAATTCTTCCAAAGAAGAGGTAATTGTTTTTACTAACTCATTCAAGTTCATTTCTTCTACTTCTACTTCATGTGTTGTTTCTATTATAAATTAATAAATATAGTATAATATATATTATTATATGTTATTATGATTATTTTACAACCATATTATACCTTTTATCCATCCTATGAAGAATGAAACCATTGGGTGTGCGTACGTACGGCTTACCACCTCCACGCCATGGTGTAATCTATTTTTCATCACTACTGTACTTATATGGGTATAATGATGAAAATAATAGATATATATGATAAATAATACATGAAATTTATTCTTGAAAAAATTAATATACCATACAATTCCTTATCCTTTCAATTATTAAGGGAATGATATCGTCGCTCGTGCGTACGTATTGCCTACCGTCTCCACAACATGATGTGATTCATTTTATATAAACAACATTCATGAATGGATATAAAAAATTTATTTAATTATTAAATATTATATTTATAAAATTAATATCATTTTTTAGATGTTTTATCTATAACTTATAAAAAATAACTGAGACATTTATGACAAAATATGCATCGGAAAATGAAGCCGTTAACACTCGAAACCGGGGTAATAAAGAAATGTTATTAACAAACTGTTGATAAGATAATATAATAGGATCATATATGCTATCATAAATATGAATTTTGTTATGATATAAATTAATAACATGATTTTAAACATTATACAGGAGGTTCATATATGTGAAAATGAAATTAGACTTAAGGTAAGGGTTTCTCATCTCACCTTAACTTCTGTGAGCCATATGACATATTCACTACTTATTTATTTATATGGTGTAAATACTCGCCCCTTTTATATATTATACCATGAATATATTTTTATTCATGGTATATAATATTTTATTTTAATTTCTTTCTTTCATGGGGCATACGATTCAACTGATTATAAAGTGGTAAGGGTTATTTCACAATCTCATTATTATTCAAGATTATTTAAGTTTAAGTCTCTACAAGGAAAAATTTTTCTTCCATGTCCATGATTTCTAAAAATGATTTAAAAAGGTTTTTACTATTATCCTATAGATTTTTAAATTCTTTTTATCAGTGTTCAACTTTTTATAAAATTTTTTGAAAGGAAACTTTTTGTTGTTTTCCTAATAAGGTACTTTATGACTTTTTCAACAAAAACATTGAAATAATGTTTTTTTAAACTTATATGGAATCAGAATATTTTTTAACAATCATTAAGACTTAATGTATTAAAGCTTACTTTACAATTTTACAAGGTTATTTTTAATGAAAATATTTTCTTTTAAAATTTTCTGTCCTTTTAAATAAATTATTTCAATGTAAAAAAGGGGTATTTCTCTCAATAATTTTCAATGATTTTATTAGAATATTTTCATTTATAAAAACATAATTTGTTAAATTTTATTCTTCATTGAGGTTGATCAATTATGATATCATCTACCATATTTAATTAAAGGGTTATGATCAGTTTGACAATGGATGTTCTATTTTGATACCATTCACCATATTACTTTGAATGGTTTGTTACTATGTTTACTAATTGGTGAAAATTATTTACATTTCATATGTATATGTTGTTTATGTTTCACCTCATTCATATGAGGAATGAATTGGACTTATTAAGGGATGTGTGGGGATCGCTATACCTTCTTGATGCATCGTTAGGTCTCATTAGACAAACCAGATTGGGATTTGGCTTATGCCTTACCCATTTATTTTTACATGTCATGGTCAAGACCTTGATGGTGTATTTCATATGTATAACTTTATCCATTCTATTATTATGAGATTAGTTATTGATATTTCATGTGATTATTCAATTAGAAGAATATCCATGTGATTATTTATATGAAATTATTTGGTTATCCTTTATTATTGTTATATTATGCTCAATATTATGTTCAAATAGCTTGTGTTTAAGTTATTTAACTTTCCTTAATGTTTATGCATATTTATTCATGATAGCTTATGTTGTATACTTACCCTTACTAATCATCTGATCTCACCCCTTTCTTATGTTTTATTTTTTCTTGGATACCAGGATGTATATTATGATTAACATTTAGGGATAAGCTAGGATAATAATGGTGTTCCTAAAGAATAATTATGTCATATTTTATAATTTCTACTATAATGTATGTTTCAAGTATGTTTCTAGTTTTTCAAAACTACTGAAATGTTCTATACTTTGGGATGTGATTCCTTTTATCTTATACCAAGGTAATAAAGTAACCACTAACTCTGGGAAACTGAGGTTGGGGTATTTGAATTTTTTATCATAGGAAATTTAGTAGAAAAATTGGTAACTAGATTTAGGAAAATGTAGATTAGAGAATGAAACCCCATGATGAAATTTTGAAATATATCCAAATAAACAATTTTATGATTTAGTGATTAGTTAAACCAAAATTTTCAATTTAGGTTATGTGATTCACTATTTTTAAGATTATACATTATGTTTAATAATGTTATGATCTAATCTAGTGTATGGTATTGTTTAGAAATGGTACCTAGAGGAAGGAATGAAAACTGTATCAATGTGTGTAATCTATATAGGGATTTCCCTCCTATGCAAGATAATGATGTTGGAGTTGGAGATGTAACTGGTTCTGAACAAATTATAACTATACTGGGATATATGAATCGGGTTATGAGAAATATCCTTACCCATATGAATCATTATAATCCATAATGCGGAGGAACAATGTTAGACAACTTCATGAGACAAAAACCTCCATCATTAAATGGGACTACAAATTCATTTGTAGCTGAGCAATTGATAAGTTCCTTAGAAAAGATATTTCTTACTTTGGGAAGTAAGGAAAGGGAGAAGGTTTTCATAGAAGTTTGTCATCTATCTGTATATGTGGATCAATTGTGGTCATTGATTCAAAACACTAGGGAGGAGGAAGAAATATCAATCATGGAATGGTTGTATTTTAAGAAAATTTTCTTAGAAAATTATTTTCCTCATAAATAGTGATTGGATATAGAGATGCAATTTATGAGTTTGGGGGAAAAGGATTATGATAATTTTGATAGATATGAATCCAAATTTACAAGGTTATCAAGGCATGCTACAAACTATATAAGTAACCCAAGGAGTAGGATTGGATTTTTCTTTGATGGGTTAAATCCATTTCTATGAAAGGCACCGGTCTCCCAAACATTATGATCATATGAATATATAGTCTCATGTGCTATAAAAATAAAGAAATAATTATCTAAGTCTTATGATTTTAAGGGAAAATAATAGAATAAGAGAATGGTGAATTAAGAGGTAGATAAAGTGAAAATAAGGATTTTTCCACATGGGATAGTTGTGGGAAGAAATGTCCAAGTACTTACATGAAGGGAATGTGATTTTATCACAAGTGTGGAGAGAAAGGTCACCAGGATTGTGATTGTAAGAGAAATAAATAAGATGTAAATTTTTAATATTTCAATTGTAAGGTGATGGGGCACTATGAAAATTAATATCATAAGCATTAAAGAAATATATCTCTGAAGAAGAAAAGGGATCAAGGTCATGTTTATGTTGATACTACAGATGAAGTGGAATAATTAATTATTTTTTTTATTTTGATTCAATAATTATGTTATGATATTCTAGTTATAAGAATCATGAAATATATAAGGATTGTACTGAAGTACTTATTCTCTACAGATTTGGAAGAATTCATTCTTTCATTAATGGTTTTAAGGGGATCAAGGTATTCATATATTATATATGTGACAAAAAGATCTGAAGTATATTGTTTGTGGAAATTTTGATGTTAAGTTTATTTTTTAAATTTATTGACCTTATAAATATTTGGATTGTGAATTTAGAGAGATTTATTTTATATGAGTCTTAATGTTGTAAGGGATTAAGTTGAACATTGGATATTATTGTTTGAAGTTAAAGTATGATTTATTTTATACTATGTTCTAACTTTTTTTGTTTTATTAAACATTTAAAGGATAAAGTAAATGCTTGTGAACCTTATGATTTGTTAAACGTGCTTCAGGAATAAAAATCCATCTCGAATATCCATCTCTAGGTGTACGAAATGAAGTGAAAATTGGTCAAAGAACAACCAAATGATGACATTATTATCATGACATGGAAATTAATCAGATAAGTTTATTATCTTAGGTTCTTATATAAAGGAGTCCCTTAACTCTAGGGAAAATATTTTGAAACAAAAACTTTATCCATTTACTTTTCTTACTAAGAAATCAATGGAATATTTAACCCATCAAACATTTATGGTTTTTTGATTGTTAACTTTCTCATGACCATGTTCTCAATCACTTTCCATCAGAACTTGATAGTTAGTTTTCTCTTATGTTTCCATGTTTTCCTACCTGTAACCCTAGTATGCATTATCCTAGGTGACCTTTGTACTGCCATTTCTTTATTTTAAAGTGTAAGCTTCATAAATCCTTTTTTCGGTGTGGTATTTCCTCAAAGGTATTATGAAAAGTCAAACCCCTAGTTTTTTATCTCGAGTTCAAATTTCAAGGATGAAATTTATTAAATTGGGGTGAATCTAACATCATGAGTTTTTTAAAATGAAAATCTATGTTCTATAGTGTACATGATACTCCACATCGAGCTTAAGAGAATAACTCAATATTATTATTTGAATGTTACCATTATAACCTAGTCGTTATAATGGTCGGAATGAGCAGGATTAACAGAACTATGAAAATATGGTTTAAAAAAATTAAATATAATGAATTATTTTGTGACCAATTATTTATAAATAAATATAAAATCATTTTTAAAATAAAAGGAAATATGTTTTTTAAAAAAACTATTTAAATGTGTATAAGTGTGTTTTATACAAATAAAATAATATAAAAATCACACTTTTTGGATTATATTATTGAAATATATATATATAAAGTTAAATATAATTATTAACATTCATTAAATGTGCTTCCTATACATGATATAAGATCAAATCCAATTTTATGCATAAAAGATGAATTTTTACAAAAAGACAGTTTTACTGGCTTTTGATGGCACACTTGTTTTAAATATAATTTTTGAAACTTTTATGAATTATATTTGAAAAAATATATAATTATTATTTGAAATATGAATATAATAATTTATTTTGAATGAATTTTTGGTATTTTTCTAATCATTTGAATGTTTTGATGAATAATATAAAAATATTGAATTTTAACTGAAAATAGCTTTTTCATCTAAATAATTTATAGTGTTAAAGTATATTTTTGATTTATTTAAATGTATAATTATATCAATATTATATCATTTAATCTCATTATGTTCATTATAATCAATTTCACATTGAGTTTTTATATAAGAACATTTTAATCTTTAGAATTTTTTCACTTTAAAAGCTCGTTTTCTCGTTCCATCAATGGGATTAATTTTAAATTAAATTTAACCAATTATGTGTTATAAATTTTGAAAAATGGATTCTATATTTGGAATAATAATTTCTAAATTTATTAAATAGGTCCCTTTTATTTTTGTACAATATGAATAGTAACATAAGTAATTTTTTTATTGCCATGGTTAAGGGTAAATCGAGTAATTAAGGTCAAAAATAATATTATAAATATTAGAAAACTAACCTAAAAATTTTCCTAATTTTATTGGGTGTGTTATTTTTGACCAAAACCATCCTTGGACTAGTTTTATGGCCTCTTATATCTAATTGGATGACTTTAATCCTTTTATAGCATCTTATTCAAAAGAAAGTTCAATATGTGACTAATGTTTTTAATAAGTATTACATTTTTTATATGTGGTTATTTATAATATATATTCATCTATAAATAGTAATTCCAAATATAAAATATTTATCTTCATCATTTTAATTTATTTTTAATTTTTAGAAAATAAATACTTACCTTAAAGGCTTACACAATGATGATGCAGTAATTATTTAATTAATAAAAATATCAAATAGATGATATTAAAAATATTAAAATAAATATAATTTGAGAAAATTAAGGTCATAAAAGAATTTTATATATAGATATGAAATTTTACTTATATTTTTGAAGTTTTTTTCGAAGGTATCTTGTATTATTGATTTTTGTAAAAGTCAAGAAATGAGTAGTGTCAAAATTGACATTAACGATATTTTAAAATAAATAATAATTTATTAAATGATATAAAATTCATAAAATTATATAATATCGTAAAATAATTGGGATAAGGTTTTAAATCCTTTCCATGAATCAGTTATGGTTTTTTTGGAATTTTAATGTAACTATATTAACCTTCAAATAGTAAAAACATATGTTTTCACAATAAGAGGTAAACAGTTTAAATAAGGGTTAAAACAAACAAATAAGAGTAAAATTGTTACCAAAACTTGTATAAAAATTATTGTTTGAGTTGATTTCGAACTATATTCATTTTATATTCTATATAACCCACTTTGGATCCATTTTTAATTGGAAATTAATTTATAATAATTAAATATTTTGAGAATTTAAAAAAGTGTCCCTCGCCTCAATTATAAAAGAGAACCACCTATCTCACTTATTTACATCACTTTGAGCCTTATATATCAACCAAAATCTACCCATTTATCCTCCAAAAAAATTTATCCAAGTTATGGAGAACCTGGTCTTCCAAAAAAATCCAATCCTAGATCCCTTAAGAAGATATCTAAAGGAAGTCCGTCAAAGAAGAGGTAATCGTTTTTACCAACTCATTCAAGTTCATTTATTCTTCTACTTCTAATTCATAGGTTTTTTCCTTATAAATTAACAACATGAGTATAATATATATTAATATATTTTATCATGATTATGGAATAACTATATTTCAACTTTTATTCATCCTACAAACAACGAAAGTACCGCGCGTGCATACACACGACTTGCCTTCTCCACACCGTGGTGTAATTTTTTTTCATCACTTATTTACTTGGATGGATATAATTATGTAAATACTGAATATATATGATAATTATAAAATTATATTTATTCTATAAAAAATTATATACTATACACTTCCTTATCCTTTCACTTATTAAGGGAATGATATCTTCGCTCGTTCATACATACGACCTACCATATCCAAAATGTGATGCGATTTATTTTCCATATCCAACATTAAATAATGGATATAAAAATGTATTTAATGATTAAATATTATATTTATAACATTAATATAATTTTTTATATTTTTGATCTATATACTATGAAAAATAACTAATTCATTCATGAAAAAACGTGCATGAAAAAATGAAGTAGTTAACACCCAAAACTTGGGTAATAATGAAATGTTATTAACAAGAAGGTGATAAGATAATATATTATGATAATATATTACATCATAAATATCAATTTGGTTCTATTATAAATTAATAACATTCTTTAAACCATTAAAAAGTATTTTTAGATACGTGAATTGTAAATCGGACCTAAGATAAGGGTTTATCATCTCACCTTTACTTTCGTGAGACATATGTCATATTCACTGCTTATTTCTTTTATGTGGTGTAAATAATTCCCCTTTTAATATTTTATACCATGAATATCTTTTTCTTCGTGATATATAATATTTTATTTGATGTTATTTCTTTCATGTTTCATATGATTCGACAGATTATAAAGTGGTAAGGGTTATTTCAAAATCTCATTATTATTCCGGATTTTTTAACTTTAAGTCTCCACTAGGGAACATTTTTCTTCAATGTCCATGTACTCTAAAAAAACAAAAAGTTTTTAACTATTATCCTAAAAAAATTAAATTATTTTTACCCATGTTCAACTTTTTATAAAATGGTTTGAAATGAATATTTTTGTCATTTTCCAAATGAGGAACTTTTTTAAATTTTCAACAAAAATATGGAAGGAATGTTTTTTTAACTTATGTGTCTTGAGAATATTTTTCTACCATCATGATGCCTTAATGTATTTAATATTCCTTTACAAGTTTACAAGTTTATTTTTAATGAAAATTTTTCCTTTTAAAATTATATTTCCATTTAAATAAATGAATTCAATATAAAAAAGGGGTATTTATCTCAGTAATTTTAAATGATTTTATTAGAGTATTTCATCTATGTAAAAATAATTTATTAAATTTTATACTTCATTGAGGTTGATATATTATATAATCATATTCAATATTTTATTAAATGGTTTATGATCAGTTTGAATGTGGATGTGCTATTTTGATATCATTAACCATATTACTCAGAATGGTTTGTGATTATGTTTACTGAATGGGGAAAGTTATTTAAATTTTGTATATATATGTTGTTTATATTTCACCCCATTCATATGATGACTACATTAGACTTAGTAAGTGATGAGGTAGTCCTGCTATATTCCCATGATGAATCGGTAGGTCTCATGAGACAAACCAGATTGGGATTTGTCTATGGCATTGCCCATTTATTTTCAGATGTCTTGGACAAGGCCTCAATTTTATATTTCAGATGTCCAGAATTATACATTCTATTATTATAAGATTAGTTTTTGATATTCCTTGTGATTATTCTAATATTATAATATCTATGTGATTATTTATATGGAATTATTTGATTATCATTTATTTTATCCATATTATAGTCAATATTATGTTTAAATGGATTGTGTTTCACTTATTCACTTTTCCTTACTGTTTTTGCTTATTTATTCATGATATCTTCTGTTATACACTTACCTGTACTGAGCATATGATCTAACACCTTTCTTATGTTCTATTTTTCCTAGTATTCCATGGTGTATAATATGATTAACATTCAAGGATAAGATAAGACGATAATAGTGTTCTGAAAAAAAATAATTATGTTGTATTTTATAATTTCAATTGTATTGTATGTTTCAAGTATGTATCTAGTTATCCAAAACTACTAAAAATTTTGGTCCTTTAGGATTTTATTCCTTGTATCTTATTCCAATGTAATAAAGTAACCACCGACTCTAGAAAAATGCAGTCAAAGTCTTTATACCATGTGTATTTTATGAGTATATTTGGATATCCTTGTTATATGTGTTGTAGACATATACCTGTGTAGTGATGATTGTATTCTTTTGTTGTATGCTTCTTGGTTTTCAGGTGTCCTACTAGGTATTATTATACTCACATATTCATGGTATTTTCCCACATGTTTTATGTCTTGTAAAAAATATAAACCTTTTGACATAGTTCTAGATAGACCAGGACTAGATGGAGCTTAGTAAGACCAGAGAGACCAAGGTGTGTTCTTGTAGTATCTTGAAAGCAGTCTCATTTTTACTTTTAGGTTGAAATTGTTTTTAGACTCTTTTTGGTGGGATTTTATTTGAACCTGTTTTATTTCCTTTACTTCTTGTTGTGATTTGGTTGTGGGATTTAGATATATGAATTCATGGTTGTTTGGGTTTTTTTACACTTCAGTATCGTATGGTCTTGGATGTGTGTGTGTGTGTGTGTGATAGTACTTAGGATAAGGCCTCCTGTGTTAGTGATATTCCTACTCGACACTATTCTTTATCCCCTAACCTATTGAAGGTGGGCTTGGGGAGTTGCATAATAGGACCCACAAGGAAATATTGTGACAGAGTGGTATCAGAGTAGTCGATTCTACCTTAGGACCGGATTGTGTGAGATTGGTTTGGAGAAATGGTGTTAATTGTTTCAAGTTCATATTTCAGGTCAGGGCTCCATTATTGATGTGGCGGCCAATGTATATATACACCAAGACTCTGATCACCTTCATTTCAACTTGGTACATGGGAATACTGGTTGCAGGTAAAACAATGGTGCATGCATCATATAGTACTAGGTTGTAGTTTCCATGTCCTTCTTGAGTCAACTCTCCAGATATACTCATTGACTATGGTATATCTTATTTATTTCAAGATGAATATACAAAATATTATAGCTAGGATTAATTATCATGATCACAAGTATGATCCACTCAATGATGAGGTATCAATACATACACCAATTCCAGAGATGTTACCTCCATGTGGTGGACTAGATATACCAACACTTATATAGTATAAAATACTACCCACAGTACCAGTAAATGAGGTGTGCAGACTCAGTGAACTTCATGAGTTTTAGTGATAGAGACCCCTCAGTTTTCATGTAGATCCCAACCCATAGGTGGATGAGTACTGGATTCAGGTGGTGACCCTATTTTTCCATCTATTTAGGACACCAGCATATCAGATGGTGGTCCTGGCGGTGAGCCTCCGTCGTGTCTTAGTGGGACAATGGTGGGGGTTAGTGACCCAGTCTTATGATGAGGTGGCTCTATCATGGACAGAGTTTGAGAACCATTTTATATAATAGTTCTATCCAAATATTTTGAGGTTTTTACATATCCATGAACTTTTGCAGCTTTAGCAGGGTAGTACAATAGTGGTTGAGTATTCATCAAGGTTTACCAACCTCTCCAGGTACTCGATGGATATGGTTCGTGACCAGTTCTTTAGGGATTGGTATGTTAAAAAAGTTCTTAATAGAGACATATGAACCAGTTTTATCCCTGTATGAATTCCTATATATGATGGGGTGAAAGAGTGAGCTTTGGTGGTTGGGAGTTTCTTGGAAGAGAAGATATAGTCAGTTGTTTCTAGTAGTAGGAAATTAAAAGTAGAGACCTTTGTTGTAGAGAGCCAACATCAGTCTTAGGGACCTGTATGTGTGAGGTGTTTTAGGATGAGGTCTCAAGATAGAGGACCTATGGTTCAGGTATCTTGGGATGGGTCTATTTATCCTAGAGAGAGGCATTTCTACTCATGTGGTGGTAGGGGACATATTTCTCAAGATTGTCTAGCCGGATGTATAGTTGATAGAGAGACTGTAGATGGGCCACTAAGGTAGATGCAGTGGAAAGAATATATAGTTTCATAGGGAAGTGTGTGTGGAAGAGGGTATGGTAGAGTAGGAGGTAGTAGTAGATCCTTTGACTTGTTACCACCTCCACCCACATGTGGTCCATGCTAGGCCTAGTGAGCTGGAGGACACAAGCAGGGATAGATATAGGTAGTCGAAGCTTATGACCTAGAGGATCTGGGAATTATTCAAGGTAGGATCTATATCCTTTATACATTATAATTATTACTAATAGAAACGGGTTCTAGTCATTCATTTCTTACCACATATCTTTTATGGGACTTAGAGACTTTGGTTGATCCTTTGGCTCAACTCTTGTGCGTGCAGACTCTTACTGTAGATGAATCAATAATCACACACTTGTGATGAAAATGTGACTTGACTCTTGGAGGTAAAATTTTCTATTGGTATCTCTTTTTATCATTAATGAGTCCTTATGACATCATCTTAGGTGTGGAATTTTTATCCAAAGTTTATGCCTAGATTGAATGCTTGAAGTGGAGGATTCAGTGTGTCTACAGGGATGAAACTAGGTTCTCCTTTGTAGGTGAAAATGAAACCTAGGAGTCAAAGGGAGTAATCAAGATTAGGAGGGTGTAGCCTATTACTCATCAGTTTGATAGAATGTCCCTTGGTGTAGTAGATGTCATGATTTTTCAGTTTCCTGCAGTAGTGGTAGAGTATAAGGATGTCTTTCCCAAGGATGTTCTAGATTTACCGCCCCACCAAGAGATATACTTTTACATTGATCTACACCCCATTATGGAACTGATATCTACACTAGTATATCAGTTGGATATTTTAAAGCTTCACAACTAAGGGTGAATTTGGAGAACTTGTATAGGAAGGTCTTTGTTAGAACCAATGGTTCACCCTGGGTAGCCCCATTTCTGTTCACAGATAAGGTTGAAATGGGTTTGAGGTTATGTGTGGACTACTGACACTTGAACTAGGTGACCATAAAGAACAAGTATCAATTATCGAGTAATCATGACCTCTTTGATCAGTTGATAGGGGCTTGATGGTTCTAAAAGTTTTACCTCTAGTCAGGTTATCACTAGTTGTGAGTACGATATGGGAATATATCGAAGACGGCATTCATATATCACTACAGTCACTATGATTACTTTTTGATTCCCTTTGGCATGATTAATTCAACAACAGTGTTCCTGGGACTCATAAACTATATATTTCAACTTTTCTTAGATTGATTCTTGGTATTCGTCATCGATGATTGCCTTGTATACTCAACATCTGAGGAGAAACACATGATACACTTAAGGGTTGTTCTAGATGTACTCCCCGAGCACCAACCTCATAGAAATCTCTCAAAGTTTTAATTCTATATTTAGAAGTTCCACATTTTGGGACATGTTGTCTTATCAGATGGTGTGGTATTGGATGTGTACAAGGTCAAGGCAGTGTTAGATGGGGAGCCTCCCAAGAGTGTGATGGAGGTGTGAAGCTTCCTTCGGTTGGTAGGCAATTACCAGAGATTCATACCTAGTTTCTCCAGGATATCACCACCCATGACATCTTTGAACCAAAGGGGGGAGCCTTTCGTGTGGACATAGAGGTTCCAGAAAAATATTTAACAGCTGAGGTAGAGTTTGACGAGTGCTCACATCTTGGGATTATCAAAGGAGGGTGTCTAGTATGTAGTGTTATGTTATTTAATGGGAACCTATCTTGGTTTTTTCTGATATAGAGGTATGTGGTGATTGCATATGGTTCACATCAATTAAGAACACATGATCATAACTATGTGACCCACGTGGACTATGATCTTGAGTTGGTAGTGGTAGTCTTTTCACTAAAGATGTGTTGGAACTACCTAATGGGTGAGTAGTTTATCATATAATATGATCACAAGAGTCTCAGGTATATCTTATCTTATAAGGATCTTAACTTGATATGAAGGATATGAGTAGATTTTTTCTAGGATTATGACTTAGAGATTTTATATACTCTTGGGAAGGGTATTATGGTAGTATATGCTCTCAATAAGAAATCTAGTTCATGGTTTCTAAATGAGGCATCAGAGTAGTTATCATTGTTGCAGTTATCCTTTGTGGATGGATATGGAGTTTCTTACCTTCAGTTGATGTTTGTTACCCCTACACTATTATATCTAGTCAGGGAGGCATGAATTGGGGATGTCGACTATGAGACTCTATGTACTCAGATATCCACTGGACATGCTCTTGATGGATTTTATAAAGTTGGGGAGCATGTCATTCTTTTCAGAGGGTGCACGATGGTACCAGTGATGTTGTGGGGGGAGGTTATGAGAGAGTTTCATAAATCTTCTTTGGCGGTACATTCAGATGTGGAAAAGATATACCAGGACCTTTGATGTTAGGTTTGGTGTCCAGGGTTAATGAAATGAGTTGTAGAGTTTGTCTCTCTATGTATTACTTATCAGTAAGTGAAGTCTAAGCACCAAGTTCCAAAAAATTTAGCTCAACCCCTTGAGGTTCCAAAATGGAAGTGGGATGGGATATCCATGGACTTCATGATAGGATTACCATGTATGTCTAGTAGAAACAATTTTATCTAGTTGATCATAGACCAACTGACCAAGTCATACCACTTATTAGCTATTTGAAAATTGATTTCAGTAGAGAGCTTGTGATGCCTCCACATATAAGAGATAGTCTGACTTGATGGAGTTCCATCAATTATCATTTCTTTCCATGATGCTTTCTTCAGATCTCAGTTATGGAAGGGATTGTTAGAGGGGTTTGGGACTCAATTACGCTTGAGCACAGCGTTTCACCCCGAAAATGAGACCCAGAGAGATCAGACCATAAAGGTTCTTGAGGATATTTTTGTGATCTTTCATATTTTATTTTTTTCATATTTGTGAGGATAACCTACCACTAGTGGATTTTGTGTACAACAATAGCTACCATTCAACCATCGATATGGAAGCATTCGAGGCTTCGTACATGTGACTCTTCGGGTCACCACTTAGCTAGACTGACCCAGTAGAGTTAGCACTTATGGGTCCAAAGTTGATGTGAGAAACTATCAAGAAGGTAGATATCATCTAGAAGTGGATGAAGATAGCATAGATCGATTATAATTATTGTGTAGACAGAAGACAAATTCATTTCGAGTTCTATGAGGGAGCATATTTGTTCCTATGAGTTTCACCTCGATGTGGATTATAGAGGTTTGGTTGGGGTGTTAATCTATCTCTGATATTCATTGCCCCTTTCCAGACACTATGTAGAGTTAGTGAGGTGGTGTAACAGTTAGCTCTACCACCATAGTTAGACCAGGTACATGACATCTTCCACATATCACAGCTAAGTAGGTACGTGCGTTACCCATTGAAAATTATTGACTGGGTGAGCTGGACATCAAGGATGGAGTTACCTTTTCTGATTACCTAATAGAGATCTAGGATTGGAAGGATTTGATCCTACATGTCCAAGCAATTCCTTTAGTGCATGTCTAGTGGTAGCATGGGAATATTTATGAGATCACATGGGAATGGGAGGCTCAACTTCATGCTCAATACCCACATCTCTTTGTGTAGCCCTTTATTTGGCCTTTTGGGACATAAATACCTATGGTGGGGAGAATGTGGTGAATTATATTTTCCTTTTATTATTTTTTTATATTTCATGGATTGTTTTTTAGACCAAGCACTGAGATGGCATGCGATTCTGAGGCTTGGTGTGCCCGAAATAAATATTTAAAATATATTAAATAGAAAGTGTGAATATTTTTCCAGAAAAAAATGGAATAAATTCTAATTAGGGTCCTAGATCAAAAATATGAGGGAAATATTGAGTTCAAAATGTGGGTTTTACCCGAGGCATGACTTAACCTTGGTCGGTGTGGGGTGTTTGTGGAAAAGTCATCACGAGAGTGAAATGATTAAAATAATTGAATTAATTATTTTATTTCTATTTAATTGATGCATAAACAGATGAGTCTTTAAGTAGAATATTATAAAAAAATTATAGGGTTATATGCATAACCATGATCCATTAGAGAGGCATTAGAGATAGCATTGGAGAATCTTTCTCAGATGAATGACAACCTGATCATAGATCGGAAATCAACGTGTAACAGAATCGAAGGATCTTACCAAATACAATGATGCAACTTATTTATTAATTAGTTATTGATCCAAATTGATATTTGAAGTTTATTTTATTGTATTTAATTTATCATTGTTAACTTCTATGATGAACATGAATCAATCAACCAAGAGATTGATTCGTGGATCATATGTATTGTGAGATATAATTTTTGTAGGGAATTTCTTAAGAAAATTTATTTTTTATTATTTGATTCTTCATTATCATTGTAATGGTGATGGATCAATACCAACATGAACATTGTACAAGGTATTTCCCTCATGTTTATGGTTTTTTATTTGTTCCCTTTTTCTCCATTCATCATGGGCATTCTTCATTTTTTCCATTGTTCGACATAAATTGGAAATTCAAACATTGCATACCTAATTCTTGGCCCAATGATTTGAAATAATAGATTCAGTCTTGGCATAATACAAAGGAGGTGCAACAGTGGTAGCTATGAGAAGATTATACTGGATTTGAAAACCCAAATTTGAGTGAAACGTGCGAGTGGAGATGAGAAAAACAGAATCTATTTTACAAACATATTTTAATCCCATATTCTGGAAAACAACCATAGCTAGGATTGTCCATGGAAGATCGTTGATTTTCAGCTTCATTGAAGACGAAATATGAGGCGACAATGGTATGGGCATGTGTGGAAGTAAGAAAAAATGTTTATAGAAAAACGTGAACCACATGGCTTGTAATTTGGTATTACATGGCATGTGGTCCCCTCCTAGTGGCGGCTAGGGTTATAGAGGGAGATTAGTGTCACATGGAGTATGACCATATCACATGGCGTGTGGTCCCCTTTGATGATATCAGCATGAACCTCAGAGGTTACATGGACAAGGGTTGGATTATAGGGGCATAGGAACACTATGTACTCCCACACAGACATGGCTTGGACAAAAGTACACAATCTAAGTTGTGTACTGGTATACAGGATAAATTACACAGACATCAGTATGTCGTGTACTTCTAAATGGACACAAACACCATCCATTTACATGGGTAGGACCTAGTGTCTAAGGTACACAGTGTGTAACCCTACCACACACTATTGACACCCACCAAATAGGAATTTGCATAATCACAAGGGAAGAAGCTCATGAACATGGATATTATCTTCCCCGTGAGAGCAAGGAAGAAGAGGATGGTAGAAGACTTGTGAGGACCTTAAAAAGGTTAATGATCATGTGAACATCTCAAGGTTATGAAAAGTATCCATTCATGCCACCTAGGCCAAGGAAAATTCCACAAAACTCTCCTCAATAGGCACCATTTCTCACCAATGTCCAAATGGCGATAGCCGGATGGGTTCCCCCCATGTCATGTGGTTTTCATTGGAAAATGTTTGACAAACCATGAAGAACCTCTCTAAAATAAAGGAAATAAAAATTCAAAATGCAGTGACCCCCGATGGTGATAGACATCATGCGAAAGGTCACCATTGGGAAGAATAAAATCCCGAGATAATGTCCATGCTATCTTGAAAGATCTCAAATACTTCATCACAAAGATCAAAAGAGATAACAAGAAAGAGGTGAGAGTAGATTGCAGTCGCTGAAGGACACATGGAGTTCTCCCAAAGACACATGATTCATCTGGACCTATCCAGTGTGCCTTGCAAAATCTCTTTGACTCATCATATGTGTTACATGGAAACCATCGAAAAACTCCATGGCACTCTAAGGATAGATGCGTGGTTTTGTCCACAATACTTGCACACTATCATATGATCCATATCAATTATGTGATACACCACTTGAAAATCGAGTAAACATCATAGATATTACTCGATAAAACTCGCATACCTCCCGAATTTCATCACATAAAACAAAGGGGATCAAAATAGAGGAGATGATTGGTTTCACTGATTGATGAAAGACACATGCTGTATGCCCCAAGCGATACGCAAGACACCGTGAGACTTCAGTGTCATGACTGCCTTGTCTCATGAGATCCCTTCATCTTCTCAACCTCACCATATGGAAGACCTTGTGCATGTCCAGGTATCCCCACGACGCGCTAAGGAAAAATGGATAAGCTTGTCTATAAAATACGCATGCACCACCAAATGACCCATATTGGTCATGCGACGTATCTTTGAAAAATAGAGGAAATACCCTCAACACCATATGTGAGGTCTTTTATGACTCTCAACCTTCATCGTAAGGAATTAAGAAGATAGGAAAGAAGGAGTCGAGCAGGGTTCGTGGTCACTAAAGGGCATGTGGTGCACCGAGTGCACCCTCAACGAAGTCCTGTGAGACCCCGAGACAAGCCATATAAGGGCTCGTGAATTCCCTGTGATGGGAATTTAGACCTCACGAAGACCCCTGTACATGAAAAAAAAAGATGACATAGAGGTCTTCCAAAGTGAAAGTCTCCAATAATTAGAAATAATACAATAAATGGCAGATGGACTTGCGACCACTGAAAATCAGGCGGTGCCCTTGACCCGGTCCACCGCAGAGACTCACAAAACCATGTAATGCTAGAAACCATGTCAACTTCAGCTTGGAAATCTGCCTGACGCCCTATAAAAACCAATGAGTATGTGGGATGGTTGTGCCTATAAATTCTTTACTACAACCTGAAGTATGGGTTGGTTGAATAATTGATCGGGCACTGGAAGTCAGGATCCAGACCGCTGCTACGCACATCGGCGCTTAGACTTTGGGATTCTTCACTCACCTGATCATGTGATTGACAGAATTTACACTATGTAATACACCATTGGACCACAAGTGTGGTAATTCTATAGGTATAAATCCCTCCGCATGATCAATTAAGGACACAAGAAGGACTTTTGGTGAGGCATGCAAAGATCATATCGCATGTCTTCCAGATCATGCGAGACCTAATCAAACTAACACTGAACTGAACCAATTCACCTGCAATACAGGGCCAAAAAAAGATTCAAAGTGGAATAATCAAGTGGGAGGTGTGATCACAGAACTCTGTATGCTTCACGGGCATCACTCATGACATGTGATAGCACTAAGCCACACCACCCAGATCTCACGACAACCCCTTAACATGTCACTAAGGACATGAAAAATGCTCAAGACATATTATTAAAAGCCTTTCAGACCTCCTGCGAGCACCACTTGGATCCTGTGAAACCTTTGGGTTTTTCACCCTAGACTTATGACGTCTTTCGGACACATCGCCTGGATCATATAACGGTGCATGCTCATGTCAGCTGAATCTCGCTAATACATCTGTACACGACAACTCTGCTCTCACGAAACCACTTGGACATGTCGGCCAGGTCTCACGACGTCTTCTTGAGGTGTCATCCATGACACATGACACCCCTTGTTCATGTCACCCTGATCTCATGGAATCTTCCTGAGGTGTCATCCAAGACAAGCGACACCCCTTAAGCCATGCCACATTGTCTCTCGTGACACCCCCCATATGTGTCAAGCCAGGTCATGTTATGAATTCTATGTAATTCCAACTCTGTCATGCAACACCTTCCAAATAAGAAGTCACAAGAATCAGGAAAACCTCAGTATGTAAGCCCCGACGAAAAGAAATATTAGAACTCTGACTCCCTCCATAATTGGGATGTGTAGGACGCCTTCTTAGAGGCCTGATCTTCACATTGAACATATTACGTACTTCCCTAATATGCAGGTCTTATGTCTTTATTCCATGAGTTTGATCATGAACTCCCCCTTGTTTCTCACACCGATCATGGCTCACATGGGTTTAGAGGGATGCAACAGACACCTCATTAGGTACTATAAGGAACATGCGTCAAGGTAGGCTTAGTTTGTAAGCCCCAAAATTAAGAACTATGATAAATCTGATTCCCTCCATAACCAGAATACATAGGACACCTTCTTAAAGGCCTGAGCTTCACATCAAACATCTCATGGACTGCCTCAATATGCAGGTCATGTGTCCTTGTTCCATAAGGTTGATCATGCACTCCCCCTTGTTTCTCACACCGAGCATGGATCACGTGGGCTTAGGGGGATGAAATGAACACATCATTATGCACCAAAAGGCACATGTATCAAGGTATCCTCAGTGTGTAAGCCCCAATATCAGTTGAACTACATGGATTTTGAGTCCTCCAATAACCAGTGTACATAAGATGCCTCATAATGGATCAATCCCATCCTCAGAATATCAAATGCCTCTATACATGAGAGCATATTCTAAAACACTTGGTCATGTGACTTCAGAACATATGCAATCACTCACTACTGGAAAATGATGAACAACCTCAGATATATATAGATGAATCCTAGTATGTTTTATATAAATGGAATTAACCCATAGTCATTTTTCTAGAGTAACTGTTGATGCTCCTTTCGTCACGGAATCTAAAGATCGGAAAAGGGGAATATATGAGCACAAAGTGATTCAAACTTTTGAGGAAAACATCAAAAATTGAAAAAGGGATGAACAAGGAGAACATTGTCCATAGGTCACGAAAGTTCCCTAATGGTCGCGCAAGTACACTTGTGCGTCGCCTAGTGGTTGTGCAAGTACTTGCGCGCTGCCTAGTGGTCGTGCAAGTCTACTTGCGCGACGCCTTATGGTCATGCAAGTGACTTGCGCGACCTAAGCGATAACTACCCGGTAACCGCCCAGGGTCTTCTCCTGCCTATAAATAGACCCTGTGGGCCCCCCATTCGAGAGGATCTTTTTCCAGAAACTCGGATTGAAGCTCCCGATGCCCAAGTCTCTTCTCAAAGCTTCCGGAACACTTCTAAGGTAATTTCTTACCTAGAACGGAAAATCTAAAGAGAGGGAGGAAGGCCTAAGTGTTGAAACTCATCAACACTTGCGCGCCTGAGTGGCCAGCCCTTAAGGGAAGTAGTCACACTTGCGCGTCGCCTTACTCCTTCGATAGAACTTGTGCGTCCCTTTTCTGGAAGAACCTCAAGATAATTCTAAAGGCTTTAATAAAGAGTTTCTCAAGTATTTTCAATGATGGTTGACCATCACGCATGTACAACATATATCGCGCAGGTATACCTGCGTGACCAATACTTGCGCGCCCCCGCAATACTTGCCCGCCTTCCAAGACTTGCGCGCCCCTTCCTTTTTGGGTGCCTTTCTTGCCCATTTCACCCCTATTAAGCCATTACACCTTTCCTTTTCAAGATTCATTCTTCAAGACACTCTTCAAATCCATTTATGGCATGATTTCTTGATTTGACTTCCTTATCTGAAATGAATTCAGTGAAATATCTCTCAAAACCTAGTGATTTAAATATCTTTTTGTCACTAAATATGGAGAGTTCATTCATTCAACCTCATCCTTTAAGATGAGAGAAATCTTTAACCTGGGTCTCCTTTTCAGGAATAAAGTCCCAGTCATAAATATGGGCATCCTTCTTAGGAGTAATCCCCAAGTCCTCTAATTTTGGGCATCCTTCTTAGGAGTAAGCCCCAATCTCAAATATGGGCATCCTTCTTAGGAGTAAGACCCAAGTCCTCTAATTTTGGGCATCCTTATTAGGAGTAATCCCCAAGTCCTCTAATTTTGGGCATCCTTCTTAAGAGTAAGCCCCAATCTCAAATATGGGCATCCTCCTCAGGAGTAAGCCCCAAACCTTAATCCTTAAGCTGGGCTTCCTTTTCAGGAATAAGTCCCAGTCATAAATCTTGGGCTTCCTTTTCAGGAGTATTCCCCAAGTCCCTTAATTTCTCTTTAACCAGTCCTAATTTTTCGTTTAATCTGGTATTCCTTCTCAGGAGTAAAACCCAGTTATCAATCCTCTCCTAATTTGGGTTTCCTTTTCAGGAATAAGTCCCAAGTTAGAGTATTCAAATCTCCATGAAGCACATATACCTTTATGGACCCTGTTCCTGGATTTTCTCCCTAAAAGTAAATCCTAAACCTTCATCTTTCTGGGCAGTCATAAATACATAATCCCCAAACCATTTCTTATGATTGCATCTTTCATGGCACAATTGTCTAATTTTTACCAATATCTCTTGTTTCTCACACCAAGCATGACTCACGTGAGCTTAGAGTGTAAAAGTAATTATGACATCCTTCTTTGAGCCATCAATCATAAACTTCATACCCCCTTATTCGAACTACGTGGGTTCTGATTCCTTTTTCAAAACAAAGGATACATAGGTATCCCATCTATGGGTTCGATCCCAACTCTGAAATAATTCATGTCCTTCTGAATGATGATAAACTTCATGTGCCCCACTGAGTGGCTTTAAAACCAGTCGGGTCATCATAAATGACCAAGAGACTTTTATATAAATGTTTTGAAGGATACCATTGACCAAGAATCTCTAAATAGATATAGATGATTCTCTATTGATGAAGAACCTCGAATACATATAAAAGATTCTCTAAATTTATTACATATTTAATCATTTATTCTTAAAACTAAAGGAAAGATCATTTTATACTTGGTAATGTAATAAGGATTCACGAACATAACTTAAATCTATAAAGAGAGTCCTGGAGTAGACAATAATTCCCCTCAAAGGTGTGATGAGTCCGACCTCCCATCCTATCGACCAATGCAAATTCCTAATCCTCATTAGTCCACAAGCTAATGAGCGCCTACCTTTGGAAAGTAGGTCCAAATGGATGTGGAATCATTGGATGTTTCCGATTCTATGAACAAACCCGTTAGAAACCGATCGGAACCTTTGAATCTCCCATCCAGGAGGTCATCCCCGAATTCCGTGCGAAACAAAAATGGTGAACCCGACGTGAAACCTTAACCAAGTTAAAGTGGTGTTTTACCTATTTGTTAAAGCCCCTATTTAAAAGTCAGTAAGAGGGCTAACAAAAACAATCATTGACATATGTGCTCATCCAAAGGATGAAGTGGCTGAATTTTATCTTGATTACGTCTGTTATATCAAACAGGCACTCTTTTCTAAGATCTTTTGTATTTCCATAATGGCTGCTCTCAAATTCACATCTGTGAATACTGCTGCTGCAAATACCAATGCTGATATTCCTACTGGATCGTCATCCGCTCTAAGGATGACATCACCTACTCAGCGTCTTCAACGCTGGGTATCAAATGCGCTGGTTAAGGAGTACCGTCAACACGGTATCATCCCAACTCTAGAGGCTGCCCGACAGGCCCTCCAAGTAAACAACTCACACAGGTCGTCCGGCCAATGACGACCAGTGATCAAGAGGCAGGCGGTGCTGACTACCGTCTCCAACCGTTTCGGGTCGTTATCCCCGGAACGCAATTTCCATTCACTCCCTTACTCTGAGGAAGTGAATGAGCAGGTCCCTCAGGACCTTAATCCAAAAAGACAGAAGTCCTTCCCGAGGGATCCCATCAACAATCGCCGCCAGACTCATGTGGTAGTGCGCCCTCAACGTGATGAGGGTACCGACTCCAGGCATTCAGCTCAGGTTCTTCAAACCTGAGCAGGCAAGATGAACCGCCAGAGGCGGAATCCGGTTAACAATGGGAAGGTTATCATCCCTTCCATCTCCAGAGAAGTCCACCAACCTAACTTGGTGGTGAACAACGAGCAGGCACACACACCTGCCCGTTTTAATTCCGTTGTCCAGCAGACTCGTCTGGCAGCATCACGCCAATCCCGCCAGGCAATTCTGGCAGAGTACTATAGGCAGGAACATACAGCTGCTTATACATCATCAGTTAGTCAACAGGCTCGTCTGACTACATATAATGGATCTCTTCAACCGCATTTGGTGAAGTGTATTCTGCAGGAATATACACCTGCTAATACTAATCAATCCTACCAACAGTCTTGCTTGGTAGCGCACAGATAATTCAGTCGGAAAGCCCCGACGACAAACAGAAGGCAGACTCAACTCTCTGCCCCCACACTTGAGTATTGTCAGGATTCACTGACAGGAAAAGGAGGACAGGAGCAGGCACATACACCTACTCCAAACCCGGAATGGACGTATATTCCCGTTCCGGCGGCTGAAGTCACCAAGCATATTTTGTCAATGGTGAAAGAGCAGAGGAAAATTCCTGCTCATATTCTGGATGCTTTCCAGGATATCATAACAGCTTCAGCATCATCTCATGGAAAGACACATAAATCTATCCCTAGAAGTGGAGTGACACGTCAACGATTCACTCCGGAACAGACACACACATCTGTTCCAGTCCAAGAGGGTTATGGGGCATACTCGCCCATATCATACGGACAACCAAGTCAGGCACATACACCTGATTTGAGTGGAGATCATCAGCCTAACCTAACCATATTTCCTGATCAGGCACATACACCTGCTCAGAGTAACCACTTTCATCAACAAGTGGTTTCCAAAGCGAGTAAGAAGGCATCTAAGAAAAAGATCCTCCCAGTACAGTCAGTAGATCAAAGGCCAATCTACAACAAGGCCTTGCTCGATGCTGGAGTTATTGAAGCCCTCAGACATTTATCTGTCGGAATTCAAGATTCTACTCCCTCAGTTCCCAATAACAGGAACATTAATTCTGAAGTTCTTCAACAGACACTTCCTCATGAAGGATTGCTTCATGAAAATTCGGTCAATCTTGAAGTTTCTTCTTCAGATGAGAGCCACAGGAACCCTCTGTGTGGTCAGAAGACCAAGGAGCAAGAGATCTCATCTTTTGTTGTAACCCATTATGGTGGTCCTCCCCATGATGATGAATTTCGCTGCTAAAGTCCTCTCCGCAGTAGTGATTCACATTTCCTGGAAAATACTCCAGTGGACAATGTAGTGCCGAGAAAGCCCTCTTATCTTGAGGCACTTTCAAATGAGAAACCAGTCATGTATGATGATTTATCGCTAGCAAGTGAAATACTTTCTCAATCAGAAGATAGCTCAGGGTGTAGGTCATTCTCCGAACCACCCCTAAGTCATGCATCTTCTAGTTTGATCAATGATCTCTCTACCAATCTTGTTGAATCCGATGAAGCAACAAGGAAACACTAACTCTGGTCAAAACAGGTAGAAGAATGTTCATTTAATGATAAAGAGGAAATGCTGAACATGAGGGAAAAAACTGGTGAAAAGTGAGGTACCAGTCATGTTTTGGCCTTTGGCTGACTCCCAGTATGAAATTCCAAAGATGTTGATGGAAGATGGAGTCCATGATATTAGTCTCAACATATGGAAAACTCTTTGTCAATTGAAGAAGAAGGTATTATCTTATGATGAATATGAAAATCATCTTAAGATAATAGAAGGGCTACAACGTTAGATTGATTTGGCATCTCTATCAGTCTCTCGGTATCCGAAGGCTGAAAAGCAACAGAGAACCCTTCAACGTTCATGCCTTGGAGCACTAAGAAAATTGCGTCAATTAATTGCCCATGCTCCATCCGGTGTTCATATCAGAGGATGGGGTGTTCACGGAGCACTACATTTCATAGTGCTTTCCAGACAGAAAAGCCCGCCGAAAATGGTCTCATGAAATGTTATTGCCCATGGCCGGCCACAGTCAATGGGCTTTCTTCATAATAAAAAGCTTTCTCAAGAACATGCTTCAACTAGTTCCTATCAAAATCAAGCATATAGAGAACAAGTTTTTGAATTGCTCCTACATCAAGCAGGCGAGAATATTGTACAAGCCTCTCGTATGGAGCAAACAAATCATCAAATGACAGAAGTCTCGGAAATCATCCAACGGTCTGTTGAACCAGGTGATAAAAGTGGATACAGGTTAATGCATCCAGCTAATTTCCGAACTAAGATTCGCAAGATCAAGAGAGATTTTAAGAAGATATCAGACATAGCATGTCAAGAGACACCCCATCTTGTCAGACTGGGGACTTCTTTAACCCAACCCTTAGATTCAACAAATGGGATTCGAGGAGTTGAGTGGAAACAGCAGGAACATCCCCAGTTCACAAGACTGGGGACTCTTTCAAATCATCAATCCCCTCTTCAGAGAATTTCGGTCTTTTCTCGATTAGGGAAGAAGCCCCAAGAGGAACGAAGAGCCAAATTATCAGGAGATTCCCTCCAAATTATAGCTCGTCAAGAAGTTCCTAAAGGATTGAATCAACAAAAGGCAATGTATCATCAAAGATATGAAAGAAGACAATATCACAGAAATGTTGATAGAAGGGATGTGATGCATTATGAATCAATCAATGTCATCAATGCTGTTGTTGCTAATACACAAGAGGAGACTCACTCAGGGGTCTCAGATGAAGAGCATCCTGCTCAAGAAAATGTACGCACCGATACAAATGAAGAAGGTGTGCGTACACGAAGTCAAAGGATTACTCAGAACCTAAGTAATCCACTTCCCTATCTCCAAAAAGTATCCAACAAAGGGAGGGGAAAGAATTAGGTTACATATCCTTCCTTTGGAGAAGGTCAATCGCTCTCATTAGAGAAAAGGTTTGCACAACAGGAGGAAGAAATGAAAGAATTAAGAAGGTTGAATGCAGAACTACTTCAGAGTAGTCTTCTTCTTAATAATGCTGAAGTCCGACAGTCGAAGGAATTTGTTGCAGTTACTGAGATGGATCAGGAATATCCTCCTTTATCAGTACACCCTCAGAGGTCTAATCTTACGGGTCAAACGCAACAACGGTTAGCAGTGCTACCATCGGCTGCAGCACATATCACCACATCTGTCCAAGCTCTATTCATTGCACCTACTCAAGACAAGATTCAACCGGATGTTTCTCAAAAGATAATAACTACTATTGAGTCATTAACAGCTCGGTTAGAAACTATGAAAGGGAAACGGTCGCAATTTCAACCTGAAAAGAAAGTTTACCCTGAATGGGTAGATTCAATTTCTCCTCCATCTAGTTTTTAAAACCCTGTTTTCCCAACTTTCAATGGATCAGGCGACCCTGAACAACATTTGATGCATTACGTGTCTTGTTGTGATCCTATGATGGGAACTCCAGAGAAGCAAGACGCAGTGAAACTCAGATGCTTCGTGCGAACCTTACAAGGACCATCTTTTGTCAGGTATACAAGCTTGCAATCCCGGTCAATCATCGGATGGGAGGATCTTCGCCAAAAATTCCTTCTTCAGTTCAGCTCAACTTTTCCAAAAACGACAGTTTTTGATATTACAAACTGCAAGCAAAGGGAGAATGAAAGAGTCTCTGATTTCATTGCTTGCTAGAAGGGATTAACGTATTCCCTGAGTTTAGCACTCCCTCAGGAAGAGATGTTGCCAATCTGTGTGGCAAATTTGCATGAAGAATTACGCATGCCATTGATCCCTATGAAATACACAGGAGGGTTTCGAGACCTTACTTCAATCACTCAGTAGATTGAATATTCCCTTATACAGGCTAAGGTTAAATCTCGGGTAATTCCATCAGCCCCAGGAAGGATAATGGGTAAAGCAGAAACTGCTACAGTTATGCTTAAACAAGCACCTGTACCTATTTCTACTTCAAAACCTTCATCTTCTCGAAGGGCTCCACCTCCTGAATGCCATCAACAAAGGCCGTTTCGTCCAAATGATCAAAGACATCAATGGCGAAAACAATTTGAGGATTTGGAGAGTAAAACATACTTTTTCCGAAATGAGCAGGTTCCTGGTTACTTCATTTCAGCTCTGGAAAATAATTTGGTTCAATTACCAGTGCCCAAGAGGCCAAACAAGTAAGGAGATGAATACCTTCCCAATTATTGTCCCTTTCATCAAATGTTAGGTAATCCCATCGAGGAGTGTTTTGTCTTTAAATACCTCCTGCAAAAGATGGTCGACTTGGGATAAGTCAAGTTGAAAGGTTCTTCGACTCAGGTAGCATGTGTTACTGCTACAGTTCCAGAGGAAGAAGGTGAATGGCAAGAAGTCAAAAGCAGAAATGCACAGAAATATGATGATTGGATGGTCATAAAGACAATCAATTGGACTCATGCCATTTTTTGAACACAATTAAAGAAACCAATTGTGTCTTCTACCATGAATATTGCGGTAAAACCCTCTTCATCAGAGGGAAAATCCTCAAAGAAACGGCTTGATTCAAAGAAGAAAAAAGAATCAGAAGAAGATGAGTATGTGTCAAAGCCTAAATTGTCTTTGACTCTGGAAGACTTTATGCCATCTACTTCAAATCCACGGGCACCGCCCCACCAAACGGCACAGCCTAAATAGGCTAACCAGGCAGAGTCTTTATCAGATGAAGAGTTAATCTTCGGTTCTGTTAATATGATTCAATTAACAGATCCATATTTCAGTCTTGATGATCCTGAATTCCCTGTATCAAATAAGGGAATCCGAGGAAGTTCTAGAGGTTCAGGATACAGGGGAAGACGTGGATCTTTCCGAAGCCACTACTCCAATTCTACCCCTGCTAGCACTGTGTATGCAGCAGAAACTCGTGGTAGAGCCCTTCAGCGAGCTCAAAAAGAACAAGCAAGTTCTTCTGCCAATGGCCAACTCAGTTTTGACACAGT
The DNA here is from genome assembly GCA_963277665.1 of Viscum album. NCBI lineage: Eukaryota > Viridiplantae > Streptophyta > Magnoliopsida > Santalales > Viscaceae > Viscum > Viscum album. The sequence continues at coordinate 429,434,930 of OY728134.1, forward strand.
TATTTTGGAAGACCGATTAAAGGTTCCATCTTCTTTATCTCATCATGTAAATGGATCTAATCAGTCTAATCTTCCAAAACCAAGGATGTTGCCAACTTCTATCCCAATACAAGATGCATCAGCTTCCAAAGCATCTGCTTCCAAGGTACCTGCTAAACCGCATATTCCTATTGGGAAACGCAGACCTCTAGATCAAAAGTATGATATATTGAAACACTTGGCCCAAGTACCATCCAAGTTATCAATTTTGGATGCTTTAAATATGTCAAAAGATCTTCGGGAATCACTCATCGAAGCTTTGTCAAGTCCTCAGGAGTTTGAAGCTGAAATTGTTGCAGCTGAAGTCTATCACATAGAGAATAATCCTGCAGAATGCCATGCAGTGATATCTTTTACTGATAAAGATGAAGATGATGTTTTGAATGGGCACATAAAACCTTTGTACTTATCTGGCAAAGTCAATGATGTAGATATCCGAAGAGCTTTCATTGACAATGGTTCAGGAGTCAACCTCATGCCCATTCGTACACTTCGTCGATTGGGCCTCACGGAATCTGATTTATCTCCTTCTACCATGATGTTACAAGGATATGATAAAAATGAACAAGAACCACTGGGAGAAGTTACACTCAGAACTCAGTTTGGAGATATTGTATCTAACTCGGATTTCATGATTGTTGATCAAGACTCAGCTTTCAACGTCTTGCTTGGAAGACCCTGGCTACATCAACATGTGGCTATCCCTTCATCATACCATCAATGTCTAAAATACTGTTTCAATGGTCAAGTTGGAACATTGTATGGTGATAAGGCCCCGTTCAAGACATGTGAGTCTCAATACATTGAGGCAGAATTTTATCACATGAAGGGAAGAGAAAAATCTACAATGAAGGAAATTACCAAAATTAATGCTCCATATGGTTTGGAGAAAATTCCAATAAATCCATTTACACATGTGAGTATAGATTATGTGTTACCTATCAGTCAAAATGACAAAATAGGCCCAAATTAAAATACTCTTATGGAAAGATCCATAATGTCAATTACAGCAATCGAGCCAGACAACATGGGAGAAATTGGTAACCTACCAAATAGTGATGAAAGCATAAGTGGTGATGTTTTCATTTCATCTGCTGAAGTCCAACAAGTCTATACTTTGCCAATCAGGCCAGAAGAAGTTATAGCAACATTAGAGGTGAATAATGATGTCGATTCTCAATCCATCATCTCCTCTTTATTTCCCAAAGAAGACCCTTTATTATCAATAGGGTTGGAAATAGAAGCTTCTTCTTCAAAATGTGAAAATTTTGACATATCTTATGATCATGAGAATTTTGTTTTTTCATCTACTATGCAAGTAGAAATGGAAGAAATAGCACGTGATGAAGAGGAAGAGGAAGATCTTAGAGATGCTCCTCCAGCATTTGAAGAGGGTATCTCTACCACTGTGGATGAACTCAGAGAAGTAAATCTGGGTACAGAGGAAAATCCACGCCCCACTTTAATTAGTGCGGCCATGAACCTTGAAGAGCAGGAGATGTATATTTCTTTTCTAAATAAAAATAAAGATATTTTTTCTTGGAACTATACAGAAATTCCTGGGCTTGATCCTGATGTTGCTACTCATCATTTGGGTTTACCAAAAGAACATCGAGGATTTAAGCAAGCCGCGAGAAGAACACACCCAACTTATGCTTCCAAAATTGAAGCTGTAGTGGATAATCTGATAAAAGATAACTTCGTCAAAGAAGTTCAATATCCCAAGTGGTTGGTTAATATTGTCCCTGTAAAGAAGAATAATGGACAAATTAGGGTTTTCATCGATTTCAGAGATCTTAATCGGTATTGTCCTAAAGATGATTTCCCTGTTCCGATTACAGAATTCTTAATTGATGCAACGGCTGGCTATGAAGTACTTTCATTCATGGATGGATATTCCGGATATAATCAGATCCGAATGGCCCCAGAAGATGAGGAATCTACAGCCTTCAGAGCTCCTCAAGGTGTGTTTTGTTACCGGGTGATGCCCTTTGGTTTAAAGAATGCAGGTGAAACATATCAACGCGCCATGCATCGTATCTTCAAACCTTTCTTAGGTAAGTTTGTTGAATGCTATGTAGACGATTTGGTGGTTAAATCCAAACAACTTTCTAATCACTTGGCTGATTTGGAAGTCATATTCCACAAGCTTCGACAACATAATTTGAAGATGAACCCCTTAAAATGTGCTTTTGGGGTAACCTCAGGAAAATTCCTCGGCTTTGTTGTACGCCATCGTGGTATTGAAGTCGATCCTGAGAAGACCAAGTCAATACTTGGTATGTCACCTCCTCAGAATTTGAAATAATTAAGAGGACTTCAAGGACACTTAGCCTATATTAGGCGTTTCATCGCCAATTTGGCAAGCAAAAGTTTACCCTTTACCAAATTATTGAAGAAAGGAGTCACTTACCAGTGGACTGAAGAATGTCAATAAGCGTTTGATGTTCTCAAGAAATACCTCTTGAGTCCACCAGTACTCATGCCACCTGTTGAAGGTAGACCACTTATCCTCTATGTGACAGCTCTAGAGCGATCATTGGGTGCCTTTCTCGCTCAAAAGAATGATGCTGGGAATGAAAATAGCCTCTACTATCTCAGTAGAACTATGCTTGAAGCAGAAACCCGGTATTCAAGTATTGAGAAGTTCTTCCTGGAATTAATCTTTGTAGTTCAGAAACTGAGACACTACCTGCAACATCACGAGGTCCAATTGGTATCTCGCAATAATCCTCTCAAATTCATCATTAGTCGTCCAATGCTTATAGGACGTCTAGCAAGGTGGGCAGTTATTTTGCAGCAGTTCGACATTCAGTATGTATCTCAAAAGGCAATGAAGGGCCAAGCTCTGGCTGATTTCCTGGCTGAACATCCTTCAGTGGAAGACACGTCTTCAGATATTGAACTCCCTGATGAGGAAGTTTTCTCTATTCAAGAGAGTCCTCAAACATGGGAAATGTATTTTGATGGTGCTTCCAGAAGTCCAATAGGGAAGAAAATGGAAAATCCTAAATTCAAAAAAGTTGGTTTAGGAATTGTACTCATTTCTCCAGATAAGGCATTGTTACCTTATTCCTTTTTATTGTGGGAAGGTGGTACTAATAATGAAGCCGAATACCAAGCTCTCATTACAGGCTTGGAGTTAGCGCTCCAAGCACAAGTGAATCACATAAAGGTGAAAGGTGATTCAGACCTGGTAATCAAACAAGTCAATGGGGATTATGCCATCAGAAAAGAAGAATTAATCCCTTTGTATGATTACGTCAGATAGTTAATGGTGGAATTCCTTTCAGAACCGACATTTTCTTATGTCCCAAGATCACAAAATGCTCAAGCTGATGCACTGGCTAATATAGCCACAGCTCTAGCAGATCCAAATCGGGAGGAGACAACCATCAGTATTGCCCACCGTCGTGCAATTTCACCTTATGTTCAAGCCAGAACAGATGAAATTAATGAAATTAGTCCTATTCCTGAACCGTATGGTCATACTACAGGATGGATGTCACCTATCAGGGAATACCTTCAAAATGGAACACTTCCACCTGATAGAGCCGAGAAAGAACAAATCTGGCGACGTGTGGTCAATTTTACTCTTTATGATGGCCCAAACCACCTAGAGAAAATTCTCTACAAACGTGGTTTTGATGGAGTTCTCTTCAGATGTATTAATGGTGAAGAGACAATGGCTGTCATGAATGAAGTGCATGCAGGAGTCTGTGGTGCCCACCAGTCTGGACATATATTGTCTGATCAAATTCGAAGGCTTGGATACTTTTGACCTTCAATGATACAAGATTGTGTTGATTTCACAAAGAAGTGTCATTCATGTCAAGTACATGCCAACTTCATTCATCAACCTCCAGAGTTTCTTCATACAGCTAAATACTCATGGCCATTTTCCACATGGGGAATGGATGTGGTGGGACCTTACCCTTCAGCTACGGCCAAGCAGTTTAAGTACATTCTTACTGCTACTGATTTCTTTTCCAAATGGGCAGAGGTAGTACCTCTCAAAGAAGTCAGTTCTAAATGCATTGTTAGCTTCGTCAAGTCTAACATCATTACTAGATTTGGTGTCCCTCATACCATATTGACGGAAAACGGCACCAACTTCTGTTCTTCTGAGGTGCAGAAATTGTATCAAGAATACAACATTAAATCCAACCATTCATCTCGGTATCATGCGACGGCCAATGGCCAAATAGAAGCCTTTAACAAGACTCTTTCAAATATACTGCAAAAGATGGTAGATAAAGATAAGAGGTCATGGCCTGATAAACTCTTTCATGCTTTATGGGCTTATCGGACTACCACCTGCAATGCAATGCGGTCAACTCCATATTCGTTGGTATATGGAACAGAAGCAGTCTTGCCAATTGAAGTTCAATTGCCCTCACTCAGAGTAGCCATTTGTGATCAGTTATCTACAGATGAGCAATCCCAAAAGCGATTTAATGAATTGGAATGGTTAGATTAGAAAATATTGTGCACTTTGCACCACTTGGAAATCTATCAGAATCGAATAGCACGAGCTTTTAACAAAAAATTTTGTCTTCGTTCATTAATTCAGGGAGAATTGGTATTAGTTCTCAGAACTCCAATGATACCAGGAAAGAAACCTCCCAATCTTAAGCCAAAATGGGAAGGACCTTATTCAATACATAGGGTCTACTCCAATGGAGATTATTCATTAATCTCGATGGATGGAGAACTCATTACTACTCCAACTAATGCCATATTTTTGAAGAAATATTTTTTATAAAATACAAAGTATTTAGAATATTTCCCTGCAACATGACACTAAACTGTGCAGCACCAGTTCTCCCTTGCTATATGACGTTAAACTATACAGCAATGGTCCAGTGTGACCTTAAACTGCAACTTCGTCCAACATGACGTTAAACTGTAGGAAAGTCCCTTTTTCGTCCAACATGATGTTAAACTGTAGGAAAGTACCTTTTTCATCCAACATGATGTTAAACTGTAGGAAAGTCTCTTACGTCCGGAAAGACGTTAAACTACATAAGCACTTAAAAGTCTAGTATGAATTTAAACTACATCATCCACGATCTATGCATATGACCTTAAACTATTTGCACTTTCGTCCAACATGACGTTAAACTATAGAAAAGAACTTGTCCCTGCAACATGACACTAAACTGTGCAGCACCAGTTCGTCCTTTCTATATGACGTTAAACTATACAGCAATGGTCCAGTATGACCTTAAACTGCAACTTCATCCCATACTACGTTAAACTGTGAAAAAGTTCCCTAAACTGTCCAGCATGACCTTAAACTGCATCATCCCTGGTCCATCCATATGACCATAAACTATTGGCAAGTCCCTTATGTCCAGCAAGACGTTAAACTGTGACGTCCTAACTACATGACGCTAAACTGTATAAAATTCCCTTACGTCCGGAAAGACGTTAAACTATATAATCATCAAAGGTCCAGCATGACATTAAACTGCACCATCCACGGTCCATGCATATGACCTTAAACTATTCGCACTTTCATCCAACATGACATTAAACTGTGAAAAAAATCCCCAATGCGTCCAACATGACGTTAAAATGGTGCACTCTTTTTTCCTCACTTCATGACATTAAACTACACAGTTCCCCCCTTTCGTCCAACTTGACGTTAAACTCTATTATTCCCATCGTCCTAACTACATGATGCTAAACTGTACATAAAATTCATAATACATCCTACATGACATTAAACTGTATTTTGTCCCTGATACATGACACTAAACTGCGCATCACCAATAGTCCTAACTGCAAGACTTTAAACTGCATAGTCCCTTTATATGTCTTACATGACATTAAACTATGCATTGTTAAGGTTGTTGTTACCTCTTGTTTCTCACACCGAGTATGAATCACGTGATCTTAGAGAAAACCTTAACTGTAACACTCTCTATGGGCCGCTAACCATGTATAAGTCCCAACAACTCTTTTTTATTTTATTTAGATCATTGTCCCCAAGAACAACTTGATCATTAATTCATTCTTTAATTGAACTACACGGACTTTGATACTTGCCCTCCAGGCTGGGTATGTAGGCAACCTCCCAGGGTTCAAGCCCAAAAACAATCTCTTCACATCGGTTCACCACCATCTCATATGATGTTGATTCGTGAAACCGCCCCTAGAATCAATATCTTTACATTGATTCACTTTCGTCCTTGTTATATGACGTTAAACTATGCAACACTTTTGTCCGGTATGACAATAAACTACAATACTCTTTGATTTCCTCATTTGAGAGAGAACTATTATTGACATTGATTTTTCAATCATGTTTCATTTCAAAGACTACGTGCATGCATGGTAATACCTAAACATTTTATCTCAGGTTAAACCATCATTGCACTAAAGTCCCCTTTCACCCTTCACATGTACGAACCAAATTTGTACAAAGGGTAGTTCTAGAACTACGTGGGCTTGATTCCCATCCTTATGGGATACGTAGGAACATTCAAGTATCCCTCGAATCCATCCCTAAGTCTTTTGGGCCTAACCCCAAATTTCACTTTCAATCCCTTGGCTGAAAAGTCCTCATGAAAACACACACTGTGTATTCATTATTATGGTCCAAACTCTATGACACTAAACTAAGATCTCTCATATTTTCATCCTACAGGATGTTAAACTACATTTCAAGAACTACGTATGGCTTGATTCTCATTCTTATGAGATACGTAGTGAAGTCCAAAATTTCAATTCAAGACCCAGCCACAACATGATTATGGTTATCATTGACCTATGTATCTCTATATACATTGGAAAATACCCATCTTTATGTGTTATAATCCTAACCTTAAATATTTTCAGATCTTCATAACCCTTTTCATGACTTTTAGTCACAAAAATGTCAAACTTCTGAGAATTCTTTTGCCTGACTATGCAGCATGTGCCCATAGGTGACCTTGCATAAACAGTCCACATAACAGACTTGTGAGCCAAAAGATACTATTTTATTTAACTATGCAGCTAATGCCCTTAGGTGGCCCTGCATAATTCAACCCCCTAATGGGTTTGTTAAATGATGGTAACTTCATTCTTGAGAAGAATGCCTCTTTTGTCCTTATTTGTATTAAAAAACATTATGTAGGGATCCGCAAAAAAATAGCCATCCTTAACATATTTATCCCATATCCTTTTTCATGATTTGAAAGTATTCAAGTCCATGGTTTATTCTTCTTCCCTACGTTTGGGTCAGACCTTCGTAGGAGTGATATTCATCCAGTTCTTCGATAATCTTGTCTGGAAATATCTTCTCCATATTCAAGTACCTCTTTCCATACAGAAAACTCTATACTTTGGAAGATTTTAATCTCCATAAACTTTCACTGGCTTTTAGCACTAGGAAAGTAAATTTCTGAGAGTTCTTTTTGCCTGACTATGCAGCACGTGCCCATAGGTGGCCTTGCATAAACAGTCCACATAACAGACTTGTCAGCTGAAAGATGCTATTTATTTGACCATGCAACCAATGCCCTTAGGTGGCCCTGCATAATTCAACCCCCTAACAGGTTTTGTTAAATAATAGTAACTTCATTCTTGGAAACTACTACTTCTAATGCCTTTTAGCTCTTTTTCATATCATTCCTCAGATTCAAATATTCTTAAGTCATAGCTTACATATTTTCCCTCATACTTGAGTATGGTACTATGTTTTCAGATGAGTTGTCAAGGAATTGAGTCAATTCTAATCCATTTCGGTCAAAGCTATTTTGACCTTAAACATTAGCCTTTGTATGTCCGACATGCATGACTTTAAACTGCCAGATTTCTTGTTTTTCTTTTCACCTCAGAGTCAAATCCTCTTTTCTCTCCGGATCCAACTCTGAGGGGGGACTTTCGCACGGAATTTGGGGATGACCTCCTGAATGGGAGATTCAAACATTCTGATCGGTTTCTAGTGGGTTTGTTCGTAGAACCGGAAACATCCAATGATTCCACATCCGTTTGGACCTACATTCCAAAGGTAGGCGCTCATTAGATTGTGGACTAATGAGGCTTAGGAATTTTCATTGGTCGAGAGGATGGGAGGTCGGACTCATCACACCTTTTTGAGGGGAATTATTGTCTACTCCGGGACTCACTTTATAGATTTAAGTTATGTTCGTGAATCCTTATTACATTACCAAGTATAAAATGAGCTTTCCTTCAGTTTAACAATCAATGAATAAATATGTAAGAAATTTAGAGAATATTTTATATGTATTCGCGGTTCTTCATCAATATAGAATCATCTATATTTATTTAGAGATTCTTGGTCAATGGTATCCTTCAAAACATTTAAAAAAGTCTCTTGGTCATTATGATGACCAGGCTGGTTTTAAATCCACTCAGTGGGGAACTTGAAGTTTATCGTCATTCAGAAGGACATGGATTATTTCAGAGTTGGGATCAAACCCATAAATGGGCTACCTACATATCCTTTGTTTTGGAAAAGGAATCAGAACCCACGTAGTTTGAATAAGGGAGTATGAAGTTTATGATTGATGGATCAAAGAAGGATGTCATAATTACTTTTACACTCTAAGCTCACGTGAGTCATGCTCGGTGTGAGAAACAAGAGGTATTGGTAAAAATTAGACAATTGTTCCATGAAAGATGAAATCATAAGAAATGGTTTGGGGCTTATGTATGTATGACTGCCCAGATAGATGAAGGTTTAGGATTTACTTTTAGGGAGAAAATCCAGGAACAGGGTCCATAAAGGTATATGTGCTTCATGGAGATTTGAATACTATAACTTGGGACTTATTCCTAAAAAGGAAACCCAAATTAGGAGAGGATTGATAACTGGGTTTTACTCCTGAGAAGGAATCCCAGATCAAACGAAAATTAGGACTGGTTAAAGAGAAATTAAGGGACTTGGGGCTTACTCCTGAAAAGGATTCCCAAGATTATGACTGGGAATTACTCTTAAAAATGAGGCCCAGGTTAAGGGATTTAGGACTGGGACTTATTCCTGAAAAGGAGACCCAGGTTAGGGGACTTGGGGCTTACTCCTGAGAAGGAATCCCAAAAATTATGACTGGGACTTATTCCTGAATAGGAGACCCAGGTTAAGGATTAAGGTTTGGGGATTACTCCTAAAAAGGATGCCCAGATTTGGGAACTTTAAGAATTTGGGGCTTACTCCTGAGGAGGATGCCCAAGTTTGGAGGACTTAGGACTGGGGATTATTCCTGAAAAGGAGACCCAGGTTAAGGATTCTCTCATATTTAAAGGATGAGGTTGAATGAATGAACTCTCAATCTTTGGTGACATAAATATGTATAAATCACTATGTTTTGAGAGATATTCCACAGAATTCCTTTCAAATAAGGAAGTCAAATCAAGAAATCATGCCATAAATGGCTTTGAAGAGTATCTTGAAGACTGAATCTTGAATAGGAAAGGTGAAATGGCTTAAGAGGGGTAAAATGGGAAAGATGGTCACCCAAAAAAGGTAGGGGCGCGCAAGTCTTGAAAGGAGTGCAAGTCTTACGTAGGCGCGCAAGTATTGGTCGCGCAGGTATACCTGCGCGACATGTTGGGTACTTGCGCGATTTTCAACCAGCATTAGAATACTTGAGCGACTCTTTATTAAACCCTTTAGAATCCTCTTGAGGTTCTCCCAGAAAAGGGACGCGCAAGTTCTATTGAAGGAATAAGGCAGCGCGCAAGTGTGGTCACTTCCCTTAAGGGATGACCACTCAGGCGCACAAGTGTTGATGAGATTCAACACTTAGGTCTTCCTCCTTCTCTTTAGATCTTCCTTTCTAGGTAAGAAATTATCTTAGAAGTGTTCCGGAAGCTTTGAGAAGAGACTTGGTCGTCGGGAGCTTCAATCCGAGTTTCTGGAAAAAGAACCTCCCAAATTGGGGGCCCACAGGGTCTATTTATAGGCAGGAGAAGACCTCGGGCGGTTACCGGGCGGTTATCACTTAGTTCGCGCAAGTCTCTTGCGTGACCATAAGGCATCGCGCAAGTAGACTTGTACGACCACTAGGCGGCGCGCAAGTGTACTTGCGCGACCATGAGGGAACTTGCGCGACCTATGGGCAATGTTCTCCTTGTTCATCCCTTTGTCGATTTTTGATGTTTCTTCAAAGGATGAATCACTTTGGACTAAGGTATTTCCCTTTTTCAGTCGTTAGACTCTGTGACGGAAAGGAGCGTCAACAGTAACCAATCTCGCACTGGGATTATGGAGAGATTCTGGAACATGTCTTAAATCTATAAGAGAGTCCTGAATTAGGAAATAATTCCCCCCATAAGGGTATGATGAGCCTAACCTCCAATCCTCTCAACCAATATGAGTCCCCAAGATTCACTAGGACTAAAAACCCAAATGACCGTAGACCTTTGTAAAGCAGGTTTGTACTCAACTATAGATGAGGGAACCATTTGGAGTTTTAGGTAAAATTGGAACAATAACGTGAAGAGCGAAGCCCATTCCACACCTTGGAATCCTAATGAAAAAAATGGTGAACCCAACATGAATATCTGAAATAAAAAAATGACAGGGTTATAATCCATTGAGCTAAGTTTCTTTCCCCTTATATGTAAACGACACTAATGGGATCGACGGGAACCTTTTAGTCCACTTTTTTTATAAACTATATGCAAACAATGAAGTAATACCATCATAAACTGGGATTCCTGTAAGTCCATACTCATGTTGAAAAGTCCACAAGAGAAGAATGGATAGAAAGGAAATATAGAAAAATTTTGTTAACCATGCATATCTGATTGAGAATTTTTATTCCTATGATATAGCACTGATTGGAGGCCCTGTTTCTTTTTGTATGCATGATTTCAGAATCCCGATCTGAGAGAATTTCTTCATATTCAAGCATTCGTTCCAGCATATCATCCACCTCTATGACCCTCGTGGGTCATAAAATGATCTCGCCTACTAGAAAACTCCAGCATCAGGTGGAAAACACGATGATCTAAGAGTACCACTGATACGGTATGATCCCAAGTATGGAATTTACTCATGATATTCTCCAAGCTCCATAGCCGATGAGTCCACGTCGCTCGATGAAGGTTGCCTCTAACCTAGTGGCCCTCATCTTTATAACTATTTACTTTGGGATCTTATCCCCAGAGCATGATAACTATCACCTTCTGGACCTAATGAAGGAGGATCAAGAGGAAAGATCCATCTCTCCTATAGTTCAGGCACCGTCGAGGAGGGTGCCTACTAACCGCCATCACCAACATTGTCATATTGGTACCCATCAGCTGCCTACTGAGGGTACCTCTTGGCAGACAGCCACCTCGGTTGCCCATAAATAGGCTCTACCAAGGAAGAATCATCAGAGAATAAAGATGTTGGATACTCAATAGAGGTTTAATTTCCCCTCTCCTACCAACAACACCCTCTAGCATACTCTGGTAGGGACCAGCTAGCAGGCTCATATCACTGCTCTCCTCGAGCATGTCTACGGGAATATTTCCAAAGAGAACATAGGGGAGGATCATACCCCTACCCCCATTCATGAAGTCCATCGGAATATCCCAATGGAACATAGATAATAGAAGATATCTATCAGTAGGTTAGGGAGACGGAAAACGTGTAGGCTTATATCCATGCGCACACTTTACTAAAATTCCAATAAATTTAAGAAACAGCTAAAGAACCCCGCCATAATATTTTAGCACTACTATAGATCAAGGGAAAGGTGCATACTCCCATCCCTACATCCAGGACGACTCAATAATATGATCATCATGATCAGGTGGTTTTACCGGAGCAAGAACACATTCTTGCTCCCACCTGGGAGGATTATTGGTATATCCTGATAAAGGGTGAAGCATCAGACTGGGATAATAATCCCTTTCCAATTAGGTAAAATAAGGTGAGAGTGGCACATGCCTCAGGAGAGGGGCACATAGCTATCAAATAAGACATGCAGCATAATTCAAAGCCCCAGGATCTGGCCCATATCCTCGTTCAGGATGAGGCTAACTAGGTGAGAGATGAAAAAGTCTCTGGAGAGTCTCATATTCTTATTAACGAATCTTCCTAGCATACTCCTATAGATCACAGAAGAAATGACCATATTCCTGCTTCCACCAATGAATGACTGCATTAGCATCATTCCAAGGAAATATGGGATGAGGTTTATATCTCTTCTCCCATTCCTAATTTCTATCAGAATATTCCAATAGGGAATGCATATTTGTTCTAGGCATATATTCCTGATCTAACTTAGGCTCACCAAGTGAGAGTGGTACATGCCTCTGGATAGGCTCATATTCCTATCAATAATGATAAAACTTATCGATATATTACAACTACTTCTCTGCAGTGGGATCATACCCCCAAAGCACCAAGGGGTTATATACAAGTTCTGGAAACCACCATACAGCAGGCCCATATCCCTGCACAACCACGAAAGTCAGATCGGCATATTCTGACCATGATGTAGAACATGACTCATGTTTCTAATCTGCTCGATGCTAGTGTCCTTGAGGTTGTTCAAGATGTATTATCAAAACCATAAGGGTATTTCATCTCTTTTATCAAAGTGGAAGAAGGCATTAATTACCATGATATTCCTCCCCATGGTAATGTGGAGAGGGATCGTAGGGACTCTAGTCCTGACATCCATTGTAGTCAACCTCCCCACAGAGATATCTCTCATGGGAAAGGAAATACTCCCTTTGTCCAGACAACTCTGTATATAGAGGTAAACCAAACATTGACACCATCATATAGAGAGGTGCTCAAAACTATGGGGTTAATGGTATACAGTTCCCCATCAAAATCAAAAAAGACTCCACTCCTGTTGGTAGGTGACCATCAGAGCCATATTCTATGGTCTGACCAGATGGAGGCATGTAAGTCTAATGAGTAGGAGGCCGACATCGACATATTGATAGAGTTGGACATAGGCAAGCTCCCCATCATGTTTTGGCCCCTTTCTACCTCTATCTATAAGACCCCCAATGAGCTATAAAATGAGTTAATTCCTTATATATACCACAATATGTGGGCGACTCATCAGTGGCTGAAGGATCGACATCTCCCTTATCTAGGATATGAGTGTCACCTCCAAACAATTCGGATACTCTATTTATAGCTCAAACTAGTTGTTTTCTCCATGGCCTGGGATCCCAAACTAGAAAATAATAGCGCAAATTTGTAGCATGCTTTCCGTCATTGCATCATAACACTTTGGAAACTGATCTTCGAAGCCACATAAGGCATCCAAATTCGAGGATGGGGAAAGTATGGACCATTAAACTTCACCACCCCCTAGAACATTAGATTCCCTTATACATGGAATCCTTCAACATTATATCCTCTAGTGGGATCGAGGGACTAGGTAATGCTCGAGCTAGTTGGTCACTGCAATAGAATTCCACCACTCCAGAAATGCCTAGAAATCATAGATGGGGAGATAGGATATCCAAAAACGACTTCACGTTAGTCCCCTAAAGATAATATAAGGACATTCTGAACATGGAGATCAAAGTTGCAATCACCCAGGAAACTTCCTGCAAAGAATGATCCACATCATGGGCTTCCATCGCACCCATATCCCACAAGAGCACAATTGTGCCACATCACAAAGACTAAAATAGAAGCCACCATAGTATCTTTACAGGAGTAGACTCATCCCTCTAGGATAGGAGAACACTTTCCACCACCTCCACCACTTGAGTCATAAGTTCCCAATAAAATTTAGGACACACCTACAGCAGTCACAGGGAAACCCCATCCCCCAAGGCTAGGGGAGTTTATATCTCAATCGCCATCTCCAAATGCATTATCCCCTGAAAGGGACTATGAGAAATCAACGACAATCTTAGATAAGCCTCAACCTATAGGGATGAGGGCATTTTCATCATCAGCAGCACCATAGATGGAATTGATGTTCTCTAGGTTGGGTGGAAGCGATCAATGATTGACATCACACTAGTTTCTCCCACCATAATACAAACCTTTGTTAGTTGGCGATCATTCAGAAATAATGATGAGAAACTCCCTCAAGGTTACCTTTAATAAACCAAGAGGAGAAGAGCTTATGGTAAAGGCAATTAGTCCTCTCCAGGTTCACAAGCTGAAATGGTCCAATAAGGCCAAAGCTTTGAATAATGACCCTAATGGAGGCATTATAGAACCATATTATCATGTGCAAAGTTATGGATCAACCACCATTGCTTGATAATCCTATGTGAACCTCGTAACTATCAACATGGTGGAAATAAATCAAGATCTGGATGCAGAGGGACATAACATGGAGAACAAACCCTAGGAGAGAGTGATTTGGATGCACCAAATGATGTTTCATGCACCCAAAACCAAAGAAGGATCCAGAATTGGGAGCCACCAAATAATTAGTTTCCACCTCATTGGAGAAACATCTCCAAATATGATGGGAAATAAGTGACCACATCTAGGTTTCCATATTCAGAAGAGAATTTTTTACAATATGATATTAAAATATGATCTCTCTAATAGCTCAAAGAGGATCTACTCATGGGAAATATTCCCACTGGGTGTCTTCTTTGGCTTGAGACAAATATTCTCCCTCCTACGGTTGATCCTCCAACTAGAGAAGTTTATGAGCATCAGATTTGATCTGGGTCTAGACATCCCATCTATATAAATTGGGAAACTGTAAATGATCAGGACTTCCATCCATTGCAATGAAAACCTATCCCTAATTAGAGAAACTCATCAGTCATAGAACAAGTCGAGGATCAGCAAGTGATGAAAGTGGGACCACCTCATCGGCCACCACCCACTCCATACAGATGGTAAGCGGATCAGATAGCAGTGCCCCTAGAGTTTCTCACTGCCATTGAATCTCTAGCTACTCAAATGGAATCCATGTAAGGGAGACACATGCTAGTTCAACCTAATAATAATCCATATCCAAAATGGGTAGATGATACCCCACCTCCACCCAACTTTGGAAATCCCACCTCTTCCACCTTTAATGGTGCAGGAAATCCTGAGAAGCATCTCACGCACTTTGTGTCTTGATGTGGACCGATGATGGGACCTTAAGATCAGCAAGAGGCAACCATGCTGAGGTGTTTTGTACAAAAATTAATAGGTCCAGTCCTCGTATGATATAGCAGTGTACTCGTAGGATCTATCACAGGATAAGAAGACCTTTGTCGCCAGTTCCTTTACCAGTTCAGTTCAATACTAATGAAGATGATAATTTTCGACCTAAGAAACTACAAGAAACTTGATAATTATATGGTATATACATTTATAAAAAGGTGTAAATGTCTTAATTATTCTCTTATCATCTCTATCTCATAAGAGAATTGTTGGAGCACTATGCTGAAAATATCAGGGATGAGCTTCAGACACCCTTAATCCCCATGAAATATCCAGGTGGATTATAAGAGTTTGCTGAAACAATACAACGTCTTGAAGAGGCAATCCAGTAAACCCAGTCCAAGTCTCAGATCACACCCGCAGCACACATAAAAAATCTAGGAAAAGTGGAAACTGAAGTGGTCGCCCTCAAGCCCCTAGTAGTCCAAGCACCCTATCAGGCTCCGAACCACCCAACACCTCCTGCTAACCAGTGGCATCCATAGAATCACCCTCAACCAGAAGCACAAAGAAACCAAGGCTACTCAGGGTTTCTAAAATTGATGAATAAGGTGTAATACTTCCAAAATTAGAAATGCCTAGGCTACTTCTTATCATCCATGGAAAACAACCTTCTCATTCTTTGGCATCCTAGGAAGACCGATGAAGTCAACCTCATTGATCATCCTGATTACTTACCTTACTATAGAAGGTTGGGTCATAATATCTAGAAATATTTTATATTCAATGACATCCTTAAAGGCATGGTCGACTCTATACAAGTGACGTTAGATGATCCTACAGAACAAGTGTCTTTCATAACCATCGTTCAACCCGAGTAAGAGGAAGGATGGTATAAAGTCTTACCAGGCAACCATATAATTTTGAAAACTAGATGAATCGTAAGATAATTGATCGATCTCACGGTGCCCTGAAGGCATAGTTTCGTAAACTCTCAACAACTCTACCATTCAAAAAGGATAAGCTTGATGTACCTCCCAATGGTGGGAATGACTATAGAAATCCAGAAGAAACAGAGGATGAAGAATCATATTTTTCTCCAAAGCAAGCTCTGAATCTTGTAGATTTATTCCTTGCAACATCTATGAAACAAGCACTGCCCCACAAAATGAAAATCTAATCAGATGAAGATCTTATATTTGGTTATTTCAACATAATTCACTTGATAACCCGCTTTTCAAATGATGAGTACGCCCCTAGATATGGTTTCCCTGCACATAAAAGGGGAACATGAGGCTGCATGAACCAAAGATGAGGATATAGGGGACAATGTGGATATGACCAGAGTCAATATCCTAATCATATCCCCATTGAGGATACATATGCATATAAGACTCATGATAAGGCCCAAAGGAGGTAGGTAGGTGCCTCATAGCCATCCAGTAGTCTCTCTCACTAGATTGTCTTGCATGAACATTTAGTGGGGGCTCAACCTGGTCAACCTGAGTAATAGGGGAGGTCGACACAACCTGTACCACTAGAAGCAGACACTCCCTCAACCTCCACACAGACCCCAGGTCCATTAACCGTAGCTTCTCCAACTCCTGAGCCGCAAGCCCCAGAGCATCCCCATATTGGAAAGCGGTGACTGTTGGTATATAAGTATGATGTTCTAAAACAACTATATTTGGTCCCAGCCAAGTTATCAATCCTTGATGAGCTTTGTCTTTCTATATAACTCAGGAAGGCACTTATTGAATCCATCCAAATCCCATAATAATTTGAGATAGAATTATCTACAACTGAGGTCTATGTAGACCCTGGAAAACACGCCCCCAAAATTTTCCAAATGTTTTCATACACGATCCAAGATCGTAGACCTTTTTTCAAGCTTCGATTTGGTAGGTTGCAGGGCCCAAACAGAGTTACAGATTAGGAGTTATGGACATTTAAAGTTTGGCTGGAAAACTGGTTCGCAAAACCCATTCGTGAAGCCCCCCCCCCCCCACCCCCCCCCCCCCACGATTGTGGAGCGCCGCCGCGAAGCAATGAGGCGGGAAGCTCCGTGAACCTGTTTGACATTTTTGGCGTGCCACGAACACCCGCCGTGAAGCAAAGGAGGCGGGAAGCTCCGCGAATGAATTTGACGTTCGTGAACCTGCTCTGAAGCGAAGGAGGCGGAATGCTCCATGAACCCATTTGACGTTCGTGAGCACGCCGCCAAGCTCTGTCTTCACACATAGCAAGCTTTGCTTCATGGTGCCCTATGCCTATAAATACCCTGCTCACCCCCCCCCCCTTCTCTAGATGACAACGGCTACTTCGCCCCTTGGGCGGCCGATCTCCTAGTCTGCGGAGCTCCGCATTGCGGCTCTGCAAGGCCATGCTCCGTGAGCAGCTTCCATCGCGTTGCAACTTCGCGAGCTGAGGCTCCGTGAGTCCATGATCCGTGAGCCAATTCTCCGCGATGCTGCTCTGCGAGACCATACTCTGTGAGTCCATGCTCCGCGAGCTAATGCTCCGCGATGCTGCTCCGTGAGACTTTACTCTGCGAGCCGCCCTTGCTCCACAAGAGGCCCATGCTCCGTGAGACTGCATGCTCCCCGAGCCCCTTTTCTTTGCGAAGCTACTTCACGAAGACCAATCCTTTGCGAGGCTCCTACCTTCGCGCCCACCGGTCCATACCACGGGGGCTGCACCCCCGCACCCCCACTCGGGGTCAGTGTGAGCCTGTGGTCCCGGACCAATCCCTTCGATACCTGAAAGTGCGGCCGATTGTCTCCTATCGACCGTTCAAGGTTCTGGTGCTCTGCTAATGTGTATAGCAGCACTCGGGTCGAATCCTCGGCGATGATACTTTGTAGTAGTCGTTTGTTTTTAGTTGATTGTATTTTGATTAGGGGGGTTTGTTTGCAGAGCTTAATTGAAATGATTTATGGATGATGTTTGATTTACCAAATTGATAAAGATTGGGGTGAGTTCATCATTAGGTTAGTTAAGCTTGTGATATCCTCGAGCTTTGCTTTATATTGCATTTAAATTAACACCCATGTCACAAGATGATGTTGATTAGAATTCTTAAGTGTTAAGGCTTTAAACCAAGACTTAACTTAACTTAAGGTTATAATCTCAACCAGATCTTATTTATGGTTGTGTATTTATGGTTCCAATAATCCATGGAAACCACATGTTAAACAAAACAATTCATTAATCCATGACATGTTAAGTCCAACATACACAATGTTAATTCAAAGAATATTCATCGAGCAGAAGCTCTCAATCACTTAACATACCTAAATTATAACTCACCCCAATGAGAGATTTACTCAGCCATTTGGGTGATTAATAATCTGGTTATAATGATTATGATTATAAATTAATAAGAGAAGAAAAAGAAAGGGATAAGAAAAGAGTGGTACGTTGACACACACACACGAACAATGATGATAATTAAAAATGAACTTTCGATTGAATGAGGAAGCTAAAGAAAGGAATGGGATTGAACTGAATTTAAACTATTTTAATAACATTAATATTAAAATACAGAAGGTGGAAGAGAATAAGAGATATTGAAGAAGTAACTTGCATTAAAACAAAATTACAAAGAAAGAGAATTACAAGATTACAAAAATGAAGAACGCAAAAGTAAGTGAAAAGAAAGAGAGGAGGAAAGGTCTCTCAAGTGTAAACTTTAGTATGGCAGGTCCTCCCAATCCTTTGGCAAAGCTTTGGTCGTGCCAATATGATCTCCTCTCTTCTGAAATGCCAACCCCTCTCAAGGAGAGAAGGGGAGAGTATTTATAGCCCAAGGAGTGGACTGTTTGCATTCCCAATCTGTCCCTCCACTTTCATCGCCAATTTGGCAATTTAGACAGACGAATCTTCAAATATCTCCTTCTTCAAAGTTGTAGACAATAATTTTGGCCGACTACTCTCAAAATTTGGAGTCATTTGGACGTAAGGATAAAAAGTTATGGCCGGTTGCATAAACAAAATTAAACTGTCCATTTCAATCCAGTCTTTTTGAAGTCCATAATGTGAAAGGTTTTTTTAATATTAATATGCCTTCAAATCCGAATGGTTTCTTCAACACAGTCGGCCGCCTACATATCCTCTTTCACACTACAAAATCTCAGCTCGCTTGGATGATTACATCAGGAGATATGTCATGCATACTATACTGATTTTCATTCTCGGCCAGAATGGTGGTCTGGACTTAAAAGATTTATTTGGGCCCCTTGTACTTGGATTTGGGCCATGAAATTTTTATCCAAGATGACATGTAGTGTCCCCCGAATTATGGTGGAGATTTAAGGTTTTTGAACTTCTGGATTGAGCCCAGTAAATCAATCTTCATGAATAGTCCAGTTTCTTCACAGATTCTTTGGTCTTGTTTGTGAGGACCATATGACCCTTCCAATGGCAGAATTGGATCATGGTTCCTTCTAATGAAATGTTGTATATTGAAATGAGAATCCTAAAAAACAAGAACCACACAATTTGGATCAGTATAGTGATAGTTATAAGTAAAACATTAAACTGACTCAATTTGACTACTTCTAAAAATGCTCAAGTATTATACTTAATATTAAAACATTAATATTTCACATAAATTATGCACATTTCATATAAAATAAGTAAAGGGGGAATATAATAAGTCATGAAAATATTAATAACATCAACTCCCCCACACTTAGATTTGCGCGTGTCCTCATGTGCAACAAATATAAAAACATGACAAAATCATTTTCACTCACCAACAAATATTAAAATTTTGTTTTCTCCAATCAGGGGAGGTTTAGACTATTTCACTCATCCATATTGAATTCCATCACAAGTTTGGTTCACAATAATGCATCAGAAACAATTCATTTTTTCATGTTCAAGGTTCGAATTAGAAAATGTAGGCACTCAAAATTTACTCCTCTCAAGATGATAAAAATGTATTTTAGGAGGTTCACTCATTCACCAACAAAAAGTGAAAATCAAGAGTTTGTAAGAGCTCTCAGCTTCCATTCCCAAATCTAATGTGTACAAGAATCAAGAGGTATTTTAAGGGGTTTTTCAGTGGCTATGGGACGGTAGGTATATAATGTCCAAAGGAAAATAGGGGTTAAAAACACCAACATGGAAAAATCAATGCACATTTTTTTTTTTGAAATTTGATTTGAAAGGAAATAGAAACACATATTTACAAGGGCATGAATGTGTGATGAATGAAAAGTGAGGGAGATAGAAAATAGAATAGGTTGAGATGATGGAATATGTACAACATGGAAGACTTCCAATAATGGCACAATACAAGATGATTCAAGTGTTCTTTTTTTTCTCTTTTTGCTCTTTTTTTTCGAAAGTTGTTCTTGAAACAAGTCTCACAGTCATCTCCCAACCCATGCTTGATCTCCACATGGAACTAATTTATAACACGATCAAAGGTTGATGATGAATGATTTTTGACCCACCCAAGACACAACCCATTCCTTTTTTTTATTTTTTTTCATTTTTTTTTATATAATTTTTTTTCATTTTTTTTTTGAACACTTTTCAATGACTTATGTACAAATGACAATTACACATATACACCCCAAAGCTCACAGAATTACAACCTCTCCCCCACACTTGAATGGAAGCTTGCCCTCAAGCATATGATGACACATTGGAAATCAATGAAAGTACGCCCAAAAATGAAGTCTATTCCCCCCACACTTAAATTTCAATAAATTATACAATGAAAATCCATGAAGATGTTGGGTGGGACAAGGTATTAGGCTTGTAATGTGGCTATCAAAAGAAAGGGTTTCATAGGCTCAAAGGGGCTTTCAAAAGTAGGATCAATGTAAGGGTAACGGGAGGCTATTTGGCTATTCTGATTCTCATGTGGCTTAGAAAATGCCTCTATCATATTAATGCACACAAAAGATGGAAATTCAGCTCGAAGGTCCACAAACTCAAGACTCACAATCAGTGGTGAAGACACACAATGAAATAGATGGCCATATATGACCTTGGCATGAAGGCTAATGTTATTCCTCACGGTAGGGGAGAATCATTTTCCACCAAAAATTGTTCATTCAAAATGTTTGTTATTGACACAAAATTGTTTACCCAAGTTTGAGATAAAAATTCAATATATTTGAGTTTAAAACAAGCCTTTTGACTCCCCAAAATGGTTGGACAAAAATTTCAATATTGGATGATGAGTAATTATGACACCCCTTTTTTTCAATTTTCATTTGTTTTTAATTATTTTTTTTAAATTTTTTTATTTTTAATGACAGATCCACACAAAAGAGAAAATAGAAAAAAGGTTGTGGAAGAATGTTGTAAAAAAATGAGAGGGAGAGAGG
Source organism: Viscum album (assembly GCA_963277665.1). Lineage (NCBI taxonomy): Eukaryota > Viridiplantae > Streptophyta > Magnoliopsida > Santalales > Viscaceae > Viscum > Viscum album. The sequence goes on from OY728134.1 coordinate 429,456,362, forward strand.
AAGAAGAAGAAATAGAGAGAATAATAGAGGGAAGAGAGATTGAGGAGAGATAGAGTTAAAGGGAAAGAGGTGCCCCCTGGTTTGGATTTGGCGGGTCTCCATCCAGTGGTGGTTCTATTGAAGTGGATGGGGTTTCGATGGAAGTCGACGTGGTTCCTGGATTGTGAGACCTCTCATGGTGATGCTTTAACCGGTGTCCATTTACCGTGAATGTTCTTTTTGAAGAAGGTTCTTGGACTTGCACTGCACCAAATGGGTAAACGTTAGTAATAACAAAAGGACCTTCCCAACGAGAATTAAGCTTACCTGGGTGAAGTCGAAATCGAGAATTGAAGAGCATTACCTTTTCACCTTCATGAAATACCTTTCGAAGAATGTTCTTGTCATGGAGTGACTTTGCCTTTTCTTTGAAGATAATGGAGTTCTCATACGAATCGAGTTGAAGCTCCTCCAATTCAGTCAACTACAACAATCTTTCTTCACCAGATTTTTCACAATCAAAATTACAAGTTTTGACAGCCCAAAATGACTTATGTTGGATTTCAACTGGTAAATGACAGGCTTTACCAAAAACTAGCCTAAATGGAGACATCCCAATGGGTGTCTTATAGGTTGTTCGATAGGCCCAAAGTGCTTCACCAAGTCTATCAGGCCAGTCTTTTCTTGTGGGCTTAACAATTCTTTCAAGCACTTTTTTCACTTCTCTGTTAGAAAGTTCAGCCATTCCATTTGTTTGAGGGTGATATGCAGTGGATGTTTTATGTACAACCCCATTCTTTTTCAAAAGTGACTCCATGGTTCTATTACAGAAATGAGTTCCTAAGTCACTTATCAAAGCACGTGGTGTTCCGAATCGATGGAAGATATGGGTTTTGAGGAACTCACTCACAGTTTGAGCATCATCTTTCCTAGTGGGTTTGGCCTCGACCCACCTAGAAACATAATCGACCGCAAGAAGAATGTATGAGAATCCATTGGAAGGGGGAAATGGTCCCATGAAATCGATGCCCCAAACATCGAAAAGCTCACAGAAGATTAATGGCTTTTGAGGCATTTCGTTTCTTTTGGAAATTGTGCCAAACTTTTGGCAAGTGGGACATGATTGACAGAACTCGTGTGAGTCCTTGAAGAGTGAAGGCCAAAAGAATCCAGAATCTAGGACCTTTCGAGAAGTCCTTTGTGGTCCAAAGTGGCCACCTCCAGGCATTGAGTGGCAGAATTCCAAGATGGAGGATTGTTCAGTTTCATCAACACATCTCCTAATTACCATGTCAGCCCCAGTTTTCCAAAGTTTATTATCTTCCCAAAAATAATGATTTGAATCACTTCTCATCTTTTCTTTTTGTTCTTTTGAAAAATATTCAGGGAAAACACCAGAAACCAAGTAATTGACAATTGGGGCATACCATGGTAACTTTGGAGTGAGAGATGAGAGGTGTTCAATTGGAAATTCAGGATCAATTATTGCAAAATGAGAAGAATTAGAAATTCTACTCAGGTGATCAGCTACAGGGTTTTCTTTTCCAGGTTTATCTTTTATCACGAGGTCAAACTCTTGGAGCATTAAAATCCATCTTATTAGCCTTGGTTTGGAATCACTTTTCTTAAGTAAGAACTTTAATGCTGAGTGGTCCGTGAAGATGATGATTTTGGCACCTAAGAGATAGGGCCGGAATTTATCCAAGGAAAAAACCACAGTTAAAAGTTCTTTTTCAGTCACAGTGTAGTGTGATTGAGTTTCATCCAATGTTTTTGAGGCATAAAAGATGACATGAGGAATTTTTTCTCTTCTTTGACCAAGAACAGCCCCAATGGCCCTATCAGAAGCATCACACATCAATTCAAATGGTAAGGACCAATCTGGGGGTTGGATTATTGGAGCAGATGTGAGAGAAGATTTGAGTTCAATGAATGCTCTCTTGCAAGCCTCATCAAAATTGAATGTGACATCATTTTGAAGTAAACGAGTGAGTGGGAGGGAAATCTTGTTGAAGTTCTGAATGAATCGCCGATAGAAACCGGCATGACCAAGGAAGGACCGAATGTCTCGAACTGATTTGGGTTCAGGAAGTGATTGGATCACCTCAATTTTGGCTGGATCAACTTGGATACCCTCTTGAGAAATTATGTGCCCTAGAAAAATCCCATTTGAAACCATGAAGTGACATTTCTCAAAATTCAGCACAAGGTTGCACTTGACACACTTTTGAAGGACCAAAGACAGTGAATGTAAGCAAGATTCAAATGACTCGCCATAAATGGTAAAGTCATCCATGAAGACCTCCATGCAATTCTCAATGAATTCAGAAAAGATACTCATCATACACCGCTGGAATGTTGCAGGAGCATTACAAAGGCCAAAAGGCATTCTCCTATAGGCATAGGTTCCAAAGGGGCAAGTGAATGTGGTCTTTTCTTGGTCTTGAGGTGCGATTGGAATTTGGAAGTAGTCGGTGTAACCATCAAGAAAGCAATAGTGTGACTTTCCAGCCAATCTCTCAAGCATTTGGTCAAGGAAAGGAAGTGGGTAGTGATCTTTTCGTGTTTCAGCATTCAATTTGCGATAATCGATGCACACACGCCATTTGTTTTTCACTCGAGTTGTGACCACTTCTCCATGTTCATTTGTGACAACTGTTATCCCGCCCTTCTTAGGAACGACTTGAATTGGACTAACCCATTCACTATCAGAAATTGGGTAGATAATACCAGCTTGAAGAAGCTTGGTAATCTCTTCCCTAACTACCTCAAGTATGAGTGGATTGAGTCTTCTTTGAGGTTGCCTAATTGGTTTGGATGATTCCTCTAGATGGATGTGATGCATGCAAAGGGCAGGGTTGATTCCTGGAATATCCTCTAGGGTCCAACCTAAGGCATTTTTGTTTTCTTCTAACACTTGAACAAGTTGGGACTCCTCAGTTTCAGAAAGTGAAGCAGAGATAATGACAGGGTAGGAGGGATTATGGAAAAGGAATGCATACTTGAGGTGTGAAGGAAGTGGTTTTAGATCAGTTTCAGCCTTGATTTGAGAGCTAGACAAGTTAGGAGAAGGAGAAGGGATTCCAGATGGGTTTGGATCATTTTCCTCAACACTGTCCAAGGTGGAGCAGTAGAGATCAGAGTTGATGTGGGATTCAAGAGAGTTTTCAAGTTCCTCCAGATTTATGGAGTCTATGAATGAGAGGTCCACATCAACTTCACCATTTATGACTTTGTTAATCATGGTGCAGATTTCACAAGATCATTTATCATTATAACATGAAGAACATGGTGGATTGGGGTTCGATTGAATCTTAGAAGTGTCCTCAAAAGAATGGATTGAGAATGCAGAGTGATCCTCAGATGGGTATCGCATGGCTTGGAAAATGTTGAACTTGACCAGTTGGTCACCGAATTCCATGGATAAGATGCCTGAATGGACATCAATCTTGGTTCTCGCAGTCATGAGGAATGGTCTTCCTAGAATTAGGGGAGATCGAGAAGAGGTCGTCTCACCTTCCATGTCAAGGACATAGAAATCAGCTGGGAAGATAAGATCATTGACCCGAACAAGAACATCCTCAATTATCCCCTCAGGACTGGCAGTGCTTCGATTGGCTAATTGAATTACAACACCCGTTGGGTGCAAGGGACCTAGACCAAGGTTGGAGAAAATGGATTTGGGCATGACATTTATTGAGGCTCCAAGGTCTATGAGTGCATCATCAAAGTTGGAACTCCCTATTTGACATGGAACCGTGAAGGTCCCTGGATCTTTGCACTTCATGGGAATGGACTGTTGGGTTGAAACATTTTCAATGTTCCTAAGTTGCCTCTTATGGGTGCACAATTCCTTAAGAAACTTGGCATACTTAGGGATTTGTTTGATGGCATCTAAGAGGGGGATGTTCACTTCAACACGTCTAAACATGTCAAGCATTTCAGGATCAGGTTCAAAGGACTTCTTAGGCTTGGAGATGGCTTGAGGAAAAGGAATTGGGTTCCTTAGAGGAATGGAAGGAGGTGAAGGAGTGGATTCAAGTTCCTTTTCCAGCTTTTTGTTCTTTTCATTTTCTAGATCAACATCGAAAGGGGAGGTAGAGAAATCAGCATGGGGCATTGCAATTTGCTTTACCGATCTAAGTGCAATTGCACTTACATTACCCTTAGGGTTGGGTAATGGTTGAGCTGGGAGTTGGGATGAATTGGATGGTTGTTACTGGCTAAGGTGGGATGCAAGTTGACCTATTTGGGTTTCAATGTTCTTGAGGCTAGAACGGGTGAAGGAAGCAAGATCCTCTACAGCACTTTCCCATGGTTGTTTAGAAGAAGAGGCTTGTCCCAAATTGGGTTGGCCTTGATTTTGGTTCTTGGGAAAGCGATTGTATTGGGTGGGGAATTGGGAAGGCTCGTTAGGATAGCGAAATCCAGGAGGAGGATTGTTCCTTTGGGGTTGAGGGACAAAAGGGTAAGGTTGTTGGAAGTTACCAACACCTTGACTGTATTGAAACTGGTTTGGGTTTTGAGGAGGGAATTGCGGAGGATGAGAAATGTGATTACCATACCTCAGAGGTGGGTTAAAGGTAGAAGAGAAGGGCTCAGAGTGGGGTTGGTTGAAGTTTCTAACAAACTGACCTGATTGTTGAGGGTTGAAGCTTCGCTGAGCATATGCTGCATTGAGCTCCATTGGACTAGATGAATCAGATGGATCATCTTGAAGTTGTGGACATGTGTCAGTTGGATGAGATGGAGAGTTGCAGATTCCACAATTCTTGATAGGTCCAGGGAATAGTGACTGTGGAGAAGATGAGGTTGGGGCTTTGGTAGCCACCGCTAGTTGACGCACAAGACCTGTAAGTTCACTCATACACTCAGTCATCTTGTTGGGCTCTATGGATTGCTTCTCTTTGGCTTGTTTCACTTGAGCATGTGCTCGAGTATGGAATTGCTGCGTGTTTGCAGCCATGTTACTTATGAGATCTCTTGCAGCTGCAGGAGTTTTGTCAACAAGAGCACCGCCACTTGCGGCATCAATGAGAGTTCGCTCCATAGCCAATAACCCCTCATAGAAGTATTGGATCAGGAGTTGGTCAGGGATTTGATAGTGTGGAAAAGTTGCCACAAGCTTTTTGAACCTCTCCCAATACTCATGGAGTGATTCATTAGGGAATTGACGGATGCCGCTTATTTCCTTTCGGATAGAAGCTGTTCGGGAAGCGGGAAAGAACTTCTCAAGGAAAAGTCTCTTCATGTCAACCCATGAGTTTATGGAACCAGGTGGGAGGTAGTAGAGCCAAGACTTGGCAGAATCCGCTAGGGAAAAGGGGAAAGCTCTAAGCTTTATTTGTTCTTCAGAAACCCCTTGAGGCTTCATGGTAGAGCATACTACTTGGAACTCTTTAAGGTGAAGATGTGGATCCTCACCGGCTAGCCCGTGAAAATGAGGGAGAAGATGAATCAAACCCGATTTGAGTTCGAAGTCAGCTTCAATGTTTGGATATTGAATTCCAAGAGGTTGGTAATTCATATCAGGGGTAGCAAGTTCTTTTAGGGTTTGTTCCCTAGGATTGGCCATTTCAATTTCAACTGGTTGGATGAGGACTGGTTCTTGAATTATTTGAGTATCTCTTATGTTCCTCCTAAGTTGGCGAAGTGTTCGCTCAATTTCAGGGTCAAACAAATCCGAGGGATTGTTTGGAAGGCTACGGGGCATTCAAAGAGATTTTGGAAGAAAGAGGAAGATGGGTTTTTCTTTGTATTTTTTCAGTTTATGATTTTTATGAGAAGACGGGTTTTTCTTTGTGTTTTTTTTTCAAATTTTTTTTTTAAAATTTGTTTTTTTTTGTGTTTTCTTGACAATAACCAGAAACTAATGACTACTTAAAGCACCATCCCTGGCAACGGCGCCATTTGAAAGTGCGTCCGATTGTCGCCTATCGACCGTTCAAGGTTCTGGTGCTCTGCTAATGTGTATAGCAGCACTCGGGTCGAATCCTCGGCGATGATACTTTGTAGTAGTCGTTTGTTTTTAGTTGATTGTATTTTGATTAGGGGGGTTTGTTTGCAGAGATTAATTGAAATGATTTATGGATGATGTTTGATTTACCAAATTGATAAAGATTGGGGTGAGTTCATCATTAGGTTAGTTAAGCTTGTGATATCCTCGAGCTTTGCTTTATATTGCATTTAAATTAACACCCATGTCACAAGATGATGTTGATTAGAATTCTTAAGTGTTAAGGCTTTAAACCAAGACTTAACTTAACTTAAGGTTATAATCTCAATCATATCTTATTTATGGTTGTGTATTTATGGTTCCAATAATCCATGGAAACCACATGTTAAACAAAACAAGTCATTAATCCATGACATGTTAAGTCCAACATACACAATGTTAATTCAAAGAATATTCATCGAGCAGAAGCTCTCAATCACTTAACATACCTAAATTATAACTCACCCCAATGAGAGATTTACTCAGCCATTTGGGTGATTAATAATCTGGTTATAATGATTATGATTATAAATTAATAAGAGAAGAAAAAGAAAGGGATAAGAAAAGAGTGGTACGTCGACACACACACACGAACAATGATGATAATTAAAAACGAACTTTCGATTGAATGAGGAAGCTAAAGAAAGGAAGGGGATTGAACTGAATTTAAACTATTTTAAGAACATTAATATTAAAATACAGAAGGTGGAAGAGAATAAGAGATATTGAAGAAGTAACTTGCATTAAAACAGAATTACAAAGAAAGAGAATTACAAGATTACAAAAATGAAGAACACAAAAGTAAGTGAAAAGAAAGAGAGGAGGAAAGGTCTCTCAAGTGTAAACTTGAGTATGGCAGGTCCTCTCAAGCCTTTGGCAAAGCTTTGGTCGTGCCAATATGATCTCCTCTCTTCTGAAATGCCAACCCCTCTCAAGGAGAGAAGGGGAGAGTATTTATAGCCCAAGGAGTGGACTGTTTGCATTCCCAATCTGTCCCTCCACTTGCATCGCCAATTTGGCAATTTAGACAGACGAATCTTCAAATATCTCCTTCTTCAAAGTTGTAGACAATAATTTTGGACGACTACTCTCAAAATTTGGAGTCATTTGGACGTAAGGATAAAAAGTTATGGCCGGTTGCATAAACAAACTTAAACTGTCCATTTCAATCCAGTCTTTTTGAAGTCCATAATGTGAAAGGTTTTTTTAATATTAATATGCCTTCAAATCCGAATGGTTTCTTCAACAAAGTCGTCCACCTACATATCCTCTTTCACACTGCAAAATCTCAGCTCTCTTGGATGATTACATCAGGAGATATGTCATGCATACTATACTGATTTTCATTCTCGGCCAGAATGGTGGGCTGGACTTAAAAGATTTATTTGGGCCCCTTGTACTTGGATTTGGGCCATGAAATTTTTATCCAAGATGACATGTAGTGTCCCCCGAATTATGGTGGAGAGTTAAGGTTTTTGAACTTCTGGATTGAGCCCAGTAAATCAATCTTCATGAATAGTCCAGTTTCTTCACAGATTCTTTGGTCTTGTTTGTGAGGACCATATGACCCTTCAAATGGCAGAATTGGATCATGGTGCCTTCTAATGAAATGTTGTATATTGAAAGTAGAATACTAAAAAACAAGAACCACACAATTTGGATCAGTATAGTGATAGTTATAAGTAAAACATTAAACTGACTCAATTTGACTACTTCTAAAAATGCTCAAGTATTATACTTAATATTAAAACATTAATATTTCACACAAATTATGCACATTTCATATAAAATAAGTAAAGCGGGAATATAATAAGTCATGAAAATATTAATAACATCAATACCGTCACAGACTCCCATGAAAAATAGAGAATCACACCGCGAACTTTTCAGGCTGGGACGTCGGGATTTTCCATTGCACACCCACCCTCCACCTATGGAATACCATGATTTGAGATACTCCTCCACACACTATGAAACACCTTGAGTTTACGTATTCCTCTTGGTTCATTTCCTATGTCGTGAGTTGAGGTTCTCATCATCAATTCCCCAAGTACCTTGAGTCGAACCATTCCTCAGGAAACTCCTCCAAACCCCATCACTTGGCCCCTATTCCAGGTTGAACCACAAAGGGCCGCCCTCGCGTAAGTCCCAACACCATCCATTCCCAGGAAACTTATGCCTAACAGTCCTATCTACATGACTATAAACTGTAGTACTCCCTATCTAACAAATGATAGGATGCCTCTTGCTCTAAGAAAGAGATGCCTTATGATCCAAGCATAAGACGCCTAATAGTCCTATCTACATGAATTTAAATTGTAGTAATCCCTATGTTCAAAACATAGGATGCCTCTTGACCTATAAAAGAGATGCATTATGCTCTTAGTATAAGATACCAACAGTCCTATCTACATGACTACAAACTATAGTGTTCCTTATATGCCAATCATAGGATGCCTCTTGCACTAAACAAGAGATGCCTCATGCTCCAAGCATGAGATGCCAACAGTCCTCTCTACACGACTATAAACTGTAGTACACCCTATGTGCCAATCATAGGATGCCTCTTGCACTAAAAAAGAGATTATTTATGCTCCAATCATAAGATTCCTAATTCCATGATTACAGTGGCATAATTCTAACACCCCTTGGTGTTATCCCACTTTTGCACTAGCGCATAGGTGTAGAATAATAAACCTCAACCCACCAGTGAGTTGGGATGCCCTCATGGCCAGACATGAGGAAGAAATTACGTTCATATTCCTTGCGTAAGCCCCATTCACCATTTCCACTCCTTAGCGGCACCTAGGCAGCTTCCTTGCGTAAGCCCCATTCACCATTGCCGCTCCATAGCGGCACCCGGGTAGCTTCCTTGCGTAAGCCCCATTCACCATTACCGCTCCTTAGCGGCACCCGAGCAGCTTCCTTGCGTAAGCCCCATTCACCATTGCTGCTCCATAGCGGCACCAGGGCAGCATCTTTGTGTAAGCCCCATCCACGATTGCCGCTCCATAGCGGCACCCGGGAAGCTTCCTTGCATAAGCCCCATTCACCATTGTCTCTCTATAGCGGCACCTCGGGCAGCTCCCTTGCAAAATCCCCATCCACGATTGTCGCTCCATTGCGGCACCCAGGTAGCTTCCTAGCGTAAGCCCCATCCACGATTGCCGCTCTATAGTGGCACCTAGGAACTTTCCTTGTGTAAGCCCCATTCACCATTTCCACTCCATAGCGGCACCCGGGAAGCTTCCTTGCGTAATACTCATTCACTATTGTCTCTCCTTAGAGGCACCAGGGCAACATCTTTGCGTAAGCCCCATCCAAGATTGCCGCTCCATAACGGCACCAGGGCAGCATCTTTGCGTAATCCCCATTCACCATTGCCGCTTTTTAGCGGCACCCGGGCATCTTCCTTGCGTAAGCCCCATTCACCATTGTCGCTCCATAGCGGCACCCGATCAGCTTCCTTGCGTAAGCCCCATTTACCATTGTCGCTCCATTGTGGAACCCGGGAAGCTTCCTAGCTTAAGCCTCGTTCACCATTGCCTCTCCATAGCGGCACCCGGGCAGCTTCCTCGCGTAAGCCCCATCCACTGTTGTGATCCCAATTAGTGGTAAGCCGTTGTGATCCTATGCAGCGGTAAGCCGTTGACATCCTTATCCAGTGGTAAGCCATTTTGATCCTATCCAGCAGTAAGCCGTTGTGACCTAATCCAGTGGTAAGCCGTTGCAACCCCATTCAGTGGCAAGCCGTTGACATCACCATCCAGCGGTAAGCCGTTGCGACCCCATTTAGCAGTAAGCCATTCACATCCTTATCCAGAGGTAAGTCGTTATGACCCAATCCAGCGGTAAGCCGTTGAAACCCCCAATTGGTGGTAAGCCATCATTAGAAGAACTATGTGGACTTTGATTCCCTGCCACGGGGATACGTAGGAAGCCTCTTCAAGGCTCAATCCCGAAACTATCATCATCCTTCTCCTCGGGCCTACATCCTGGAGTAAGTCCCGGCATCATGGGCGCCTAACGCATAAGCCCCTCTTCGCTTCTCATGGATGCACCCTTCACGATGTGATTTTCAGGTCTCTACTGACTCTTGTTTCTCACACCGAGCATGACTCACGTGGGCTTAGAGTAAGCATTGGCCATGACAATACCTCATCCAGCATGACGTTAAACTGTATTCCCCCATTCAGCATGACGTTAAACTGTATTCCCCCGTCTAGTATGATGTTAAACTGTATGTTGTCCCGCATGACATTAAACTGTAAATCCATTTTAACTATGTGGTCTTTGATCAATGTCAAGGCATGGTACGTAGGAAGCCTCCCTGAGGTTCAAGCCCGCCATCCATCTGGACCAAGGTCCTTGTTCAGGTCGGTTCTCCGGCGTCCCACCCGAACTACGAGGACTTTGATCCATGTCAAGGAATGGTACGTTGGAAACCTCACGAGGTTCAATCCCACCACCAGTGGACCCCCGGGTTCACCTTCACATCGGTTCGCTGAAGAAACCCTTCCCGAACTATGAGGACTTTGATCCATGTCAAGGCATGGTATGTTGGAAGCCTCCATGAGGCTCAAGCCCATCACCCATCAGACCAAGGTCCTTCTTCACATCGGTTTGCCGACACCCACCTCCCTTTTGAACTATGTGGTCTTTGATCCATGTCAAGGCATGGTACGTAGGAAGCCTCACGAGGTTTAAGCCCACCACCCGGTTGTTCCGACCTCATTCACGTCAGTTCACCCACCACCTTGGGCAGCCTAGAGTGTAAGCCTCACACCATTTTGAACTACGTGGTATTTGATCCATGTCAAGGCATGGTACGTAGGAAGCCTCCCTGAGGTTCAAGCCCACCATCCACCTGGACCAAGGTCCTTATTCATGTCGGTTCTCCGACACCCCCTTTTATGAACTACATGGTCTTTGATCCATGTCAAGGCATGGTACGTAGGAAGCCTTACGAGGTTTAATCCCACCACCCGGTTGTTTATATCTCATTCACGTCATTTCACCCGCCACCTTGGGTAGCCTAGAGTGTAAGCCCCACACCATTTTGAACTACGTGGTCTTTGATCCATTCAAGGCATGGTACGTAGGAAGCCTCCCTGAGGTTCAAGCCCACCATCCACCTGGACCAAGGTCCTTATTCGCATCGGTTCTCCAATACCCACTTTTTTGAACTATGTGGCCTTTGATCCATGTCAAGGCATGGTACATAGGAAGCCTCACGAGGTTCAAGCCCACCACCCGGTCATTCTGACCTCATTCACGTCGGTTCACCCCTGTCCCGCATGACGTTAAACAATATAACCGAACTACGACGACTTTGATCTATGCTAAGGCATGGTACGTAGAAATCCTCACGAGGTTCAGGCCCAACACCCATCGGACCAACGTCCACCTTCACACCGGTCCTCCGACACACCATCCTGAACTACGTGGACTTTGATTCCCTGCCACGGGGATACGTAGGAGGTCTCTTCGAGGCTCAATCCCAACTTCACTGTCACCCTTGGGATGGTCCCATTTCATTCCCCCTTCACTTCATTCATCCATCAATAATCCATCCTGATTCTCACCCGGGCCGCCACATCCCGGTGGGATCATGTCATCCACCCTCCTTGTTTCTCCTAGCAGTACATGGGCCGCTATCCACGTGAAAGCCCCAACATGTATTCTGGTCGTTGTCCACTTTGTACACCCCGATTCATCACCCCTTTGAACTACATGGGTTTGATCCCTATTTTCTATACAGGGTACGTGGGAAACCTCCCAGAGGTTCAATCCCAGCCAATGGAAAACCTTGGTGTTTCCCCATTCTGGGGAGCACACTCCCTGATCCGCCCTCAGTGGTGTCCAGATTAGCTTTCACGGTGTGACATCTCCCCTCCACGGGGCACACCACCTCTGATACATCTCTATGGGACGTTCTGATCACCCTCATTCCGTCTCTGTAAGACGTTAAACTTGTGGCCTACCTCCTGATAAACATGAGATGCCTGAGGAAAACCTCAGAAGACACGCCTTTGGTGTAACTATCTCTGCTAGACGTTAATCTTGCATCATACCCTGTGTTAAACACAGGAATCTGAGGAAAACCTCAGATGCATGCCTATGGCATATGATTCCCCGCATTCGACGTGGGATGCCTCGGGTTATGCACACTTGAGATGCCCTCTTATGAGGAAGAATAGAGGTTCCCTAATGTCCACGCACCCAGAGATGCCCTGACATGCCTAATGTTGTCATCTAGTCCGACCGAAGGTCGCTACCATGTCAAGATCCCATGGAATATCTTGACAGAAGTAGTGTAATTAACTGGGGTCCATGAAGATATGGCACTGGGAATGAGATTCATGAACAACGTATTAAATCTATGAGGGAGACCCAGACTAGGTGACAAGTTTGGAGGAGGAATCCACAGAAGGAAGAACTGACATCCCATCATCCTATTTTGGTCAAGGAAAAAAAGTCCCTGAATAAGGAGCAAATGTCGACCACCTTTGGAAAGCTGGAATGCGGGGAAACAGCTGCACGTCTAAGAAGACGGACGCGCGCACCCCTACAAAAGCATCGGAAACAGTCTATAGAATGGAGACCATGTCTCTAGGATGTCATGTAGCCATCTCATTCATTGATCAAGATCAGGAGGATTCCATATAGGGTCCCATCATACCCTTGTACATCTCAAGAAGCCTCAATAACATCAACGTATAAAGAGTGTTTATCAACAATGGATCTAGGATCAATCTCATCCCATCCTGAACTCTCTAACATTATGGGTATAGTGAATGGGACCTATCCCATAAAACTCTGACCATCTAAGTGTATGATAAGCATGCAAAAAGTCCCCTCAAGAAGATTAAGATCGAGAACCAATTTGGGGAACACGCATATGAGGCCGAGATCATGGGTATCCAACAAGACACTACATATAATGTATTTCTTGAAAGTCCCTAGATCCATAGACACTCAACGGTACCATCGACAATCCATCAATGTTTAAAGTACCCCATCAATGGAAAAATCGGCATACTTTATGGTGATAGTGCCCCTTTCGAGACATGCAGAACCACATATGTTGAAGCAGACTTCTACAAGAAGGGAGGAAAAAATCCAATGGATGATGATGTTATACAGGTTCCTTCCATAATGGTTTTGGGACTGCCCTTATAAATCCTTAGAGCATGATTAATGAAAACTGTGTGCTCCTCATAAACTTGGTTGAAATAGAAAACCCAATCCTAGAGTTCCAAACTTCTTGTGCCCTTAGTGACCATCACCCTCATCATAACTCTGTTGAAACTCAGATGAAGGTGGATGATGATATTTCTTCTGATAACCTCCTTCACCCTGATAGTGACGGAGAGTTCCCAAAACTACCATATTCACCCAGTATTATAGGATCGTAAATAGAGGAGGATGAAGATGATATAAAAAATCCACCTCTAGTATTTGAGGAAGGTGTTTTCACCACCATAGATAAGATCCAGTAGGTAAACTTGGGGGCAGAAGAAAATACATGGCCTAAATTGATTAGTGATGCCATTCCTCCTGAGGAGTAGGAGATGTATATCACATTTCTAAAGAAACACCGACATTTGTTTTCTTGGGACTATATGAAAATGGCTTGATTGAATTTAGATGTGGCTATACACCATCTCAGACTACCCAAAGAGCATCGGGGCATCAAGCAGGCATCCAGGATAATGCACCCCTATCATGCTACAAATGTGAGGGCAGAATTAGAAAATTTGATCAAATAAAACTTTGTTCGGGAGGTGAAATATCTGAAATGGATTTCCAACAACTTCCCTATCAAGAAAAAGAATTGGAATATCAGGGTCTTCATTGATTTTAGATACCCTAATCATCATTTCCCAAAAGATGATTTCCCATTTCCAATCACAGAACACTTTATTGATGTGATTATAGGCTTTCAAGCCCTCTCTTTCATGGATGGGTACTTGGGGTACAATCATATCAAGATAGACGTTGAATATGAAGAATCCACCACCTTTAGGGCACCCTAGAGGATCTTATTCTACCAGGTCATGACCTTTAGATTAAAGAAAGATAACACCACATATCAGTGTGTCATGCATCACAAATTTAATCCTTTCTTGGGAAGAGAATTTGAATGTTATGTTGATGACCTTCTTGTCAAATCCTGAAAGCGATTTAATCACTTCATAGATATCTGATAAATATTTGACAAGTTTCTACAGCATAACCTAAAGATGGATTCATTGATGTTCACTTTTGGGGTAACATTAGGAAAATTCCTTAGTTTTGTAGTATCCCACTGTGGTATCGAGGTAGGCCCAGAGAAGACTAGTTATATATTAGCAATGTTTCCCCCAAGAAACCTAAAATAACTAATGGGAATACTAGGGAACATTTCCTTCATTCGGTGATTCATATCCAACCTAGATAGCAAATCTCTCCCCTTCATGAGGCTAATGAAGAAGGGGGTCGCCTACCAATGGGATGATGAATTTAAAAAAACCTTCAAAAACATCAAACAATACATATTGTAACCACCAGTTTTTATGCCTTAGGTGGAAGGGAGATCACTCATCTTATATTTTTCTTCCATGGAACACTCATTGGGAACCCTCCTTGCATAGAAAAATGATGTGGGGAGTGAGAATAGTCTCTACTACCTCAGCTAGACTATGTTGGGTTTCAAGACCAGATATTCTGATATTAAAAATAACTTCCTTGCACTCATCTTCAGAATGAAAAAGTTGAGTCATTAATTGTAGCACCATAAGGTCCACCTAGTCTCTAGTATCGACCCACTCAAGTACATCCTTTTCCACCCTATATCGAATGGGCATATAGCTCGATGGGTGTTCATTCTACAGAAATATGATATTTGGTTCATGTCACAACTATTGGTGAAAGGGAAGGCCCTAGATAACTTCCTAGTAGCACATACTTTTCCAGATAATACACTAGAGGACATCGAGCTCCCTAATTAAGAGGTCTTACATGCCCATGACACTCCCCATACATAGGAGATGTACTTTGATGGAGCCTCCCAGAGTCCTATCGGAACAAGAATAGAGGACCCAAAGCTTAATCGAGTTGGTCTAGGGATCATATATGTCTCTCCATACAAATCATTTTTTCCCTAATCTTTCTCACTATCTGAAGGTTGCATAAATAATGAGACTGAGTACCAAGACCTCATAATTAGGTTGGAAATATCTCTATAGTTGCACATAGACTACCTGAACATCAAAGGGGATTTGGAACTGGTGATAAAGCAGGTCAATGGTGAATATTCCATTAAAAAAATATTTATCCCCCCTCAATGGATATATCAGGGGAATAATGGTGGAATTACCCTTTGATCCCACATTTCATTATATCCCCTGATCACAGAATGCTCGTGTCGACAGACTGCCTAATGCAGCCACTATCTTGGCTGGCCCTGATCAAGAGGAGGCAACCTTCCGAATAGAACAATGAAGAATGGTCTCATCGATCGTCATATGTAATGTGAAGGAGATAAATCAATTTAGTGCCACACCAAAACGTGACAAACCAGTAACCACCTCTATATAGATGGATCCCATAATCAACTATCTTCAGGATAGGATTATCCTGACGGATTGCACTAGAAAGGAATAGATTCGGCACCAGGAAGAAAATTTCACCTTACAGGATGGTCCAAATGATCAAAAAATCCTCTACAAGCATGGATTCAATGGAATTCTCCTCAGATTCATAGAAGATGGAAAATTTATCTCCATCATGTAAGAATTCCATGAAAGATCCTACAACGCCCACCAATATTGGATCAGGCTATCCCATCAGATCAGAAGGTCGGGATAGTACTCGAAGGCCATGGTATAGGACTATGTGGAATTCACCAGGAAATGTCATGCCTGTCGGATTCATGAAAACTTTAAAATCATCCCTTGAAATTATTACACACAGCTAAATATTCTTGTCCATTCTCTATTTGGGGGATGGATTTTGTGGGGACATATCCCCCAGCCACCGAAAATTAGTTCAAGTACATCCTTACTGCTACCGACTTCATCTCCAAATGGGCTGAGGTGATACCCCTCAAGGAAGTGAGGATGAAGAATATCATCAACTTCGTAAAGTCCCATATTGTCACCAAGTTTAGAGTCCCTCACATGATATTTAAAAACAATGGAACCAACTTCTATTCTATGGAATTGAAGAAGCTATACCAAGAGTACAACATCGAGTCTGATCACTCATCCCACTATCATGCGGTAGTAAATGGATAGATAGAGGCATTAAATAAGACCCTATTGAATATAATTCATAAGATGGTGAACAAGGATCATGATTCATGGACAGAAAAACTTCTCCATGCTCTATGGGCCTATTGTACCACCACACACACAGCTACACAAGAAATTCTATACTCACTATTGTACAGGATTCAAGTAGTGTTACCCATAGAGTTTCAGCTTCCCTCACTCCAAATATCCATTTGAGGGAAACTCTCAGATGATGAAAAAACATATAAATGGCTGGATGCGTTGGAGTAACTGGATGAGAAGAGGTTTTTCACACTGCACAACCTTGAGGTCCACAAGAACAGGATAGTACGGGCCTTCAATAAAAAGGTTCACCTCTGTTCATTCCTCCAAGGAGAACTGGTGTTGGGTCCTAGAACCCCAATGATACCAAGAAATAAGACCTAAAAGTTAGAACCCAAGTGGGAGGGACCTTACATCATAAATAAGGTTTATCATAACTGAGCCTATTCTCTGACCATTGTGGACGGGGATCATGTCACACCACCCACCAATGAAATATTTCTCAAGAAATACTTTGCATAATTTCTAGAAGTGGGGAATCCACATTGGTGAATGTCCCATAATAATCCTTGTTTCATGTTGTTGAACTGCATGGAATGTCTCATACATGACAATAAACTACACAAATGCATCCTCACAGCATGACATTAAATTGAACAGCCCCCCAGAACTACATATGGCATGATTCTCATTTCTAATGAGATGTGTAGGGATTCCTTAATCATAAATCTTGAACTAGCCACCCACCACATAAAATACTCTTATCATATCCTCTATTTCTTCTGAATAGTGAAAGGTATCATTGTCATTCCTTGTTTCTCACACCAAGCATAGATCACATGGGATTAGGAATTCTGATAAGGGTTTCCCTATGAAAAACAGGGCATGAAGTCTTAGGATAACCTCAATTCCTTAATGTTGTAATTCTTATACCGCACCAACATTTTCAAAACTACATGTGGCTTGATTCCCATCCTTATGTTATATGTAGAGTTTCCCAGACACTTTATCTCCAGGCCTAGCCATGACCCTTCCTCAGGAACATGTGATATAGTATGATACCACTTTTCTCCTCATTCATGTCAGGTTATATAAATTCATGTCATACATACCCCTTTGGAGGTATCCCTCCTTCACATCGTTTCTATATGACGTTAAACTACATGGCATCTCAATAACTATGCATGGCTTGATTCCTATCATCATAGGATACTTAGTGACGCCTGAACCCCTACTTCTGGTCCCAGCTATAGGATTGTCTTCCTTTTAGGTTGGGTGATCCAATGTCCTTACCGCAAGACATTAAATAGAATCACCAATGTCCTTACTACATGACATAATAATGCACAACATTCAAGAACTATGTGTGGCTTGATTCCCATCCTCATGGGATATGTAGGAATTCCTGGGCATTTTGCCTTGGGTCTAGTCCCAGACCCCTTTGACCTTTCCTGGCCCCTCATCTCAAGTCCCCTCCTAAGAGTGCGTGGTATGGTGTGGACTTCTTTGGTCCTCGTTCGCGTCAAGTTTGTTTCACCATGTCGCTCACACCCCCTTTGGGGAATTATTCCCCTTTTTTTCTAGCCGCACGACAATAAACTGCATTGGTACTCTACATCATTATCATAGGACATTAAACTACACAGCATCTTAAGAACTATGTTTAGTTTTATTTCTGTCAGCATAGGATATATAGTGACACCTGAACATCCACTTCTGAGCCCTACCGCAATATTATCACAATCCACGTTGGTCACCTTCATCCTTACCAATGTTAAATACACAGTCCTTCTAGAACTACGTATGGATTGATTACCATACTTATGGGATACATATAAATGCTCAGACATCTAGTCTTTATTTCCATCCCTAGGAACCATAAATCTAATCTTCTTTTTAGCCACTTGTCCTTATCCCTTTTCAGGGATGCATGGCGTAGTGTAGTTCTCGTCAGGTTTCTTCATGACACTGCATTGTGTATCTCCACGTTAGGAGCTCCACCTTAAGTCCTTTTTGTATGATGTTAAAATTCACAGTCCTTCAAGAACTACGTATGGATTGATTCTCACTCCCATGAGATACATAGTGACACTCAAGTTCTCATCCTTGGTCTCCTCTATAGTATTACCACATTTCATGTTGTTTCTACCTTCATCCTCCCTGTATGATGTTAAATTGCATGGAATATCAAGGACTACATGTAGATTGATTCATGTCCATACAGGATACGTAGTAATGCATGGATCTCCAATATTAGGCCCAACTGTTGTCATAAATTGAGGTAATTTCCACCTCTGTGCATGGTCCAGACCTGTGTAGAGCAAGCCCTTTTCCATAACTATGTGGAATTTTATTCCCAAATAACTGGGATACGTAAGAGACCCCCGAGGTTTCAAGCCCAATACTTCACAGACCTCATACATTCCTATCTATTCATGATGTTTTTCCCATGTCCTTACCACATGAATTTAAACTTCATGGAATTATGTCCTTGTTGCATGATATTAAACTGCATGAAAGTTTGTCCTTGCCACATGACGTTAAACTACATGGACGTATGTCCTTTCCACATGGAATTAAACAACATGGAAGTTCATTCTTACCACATGATGTCAAACTGCATGGAATCGCATCCCCACTACATGAAAATAAACTATATAGGTCATCATTTATCACCCCTCCTTATCAAAATACCATAAGATCCTTACCCTGGAAAACCAGAGAACAGAGCACTTTCATGAACTTTTTAAGCACCTAAATCCATGTTCCACACTTCATGTCTCAAGTATATTAGGTCATCACAAACCTTTAACTTCCCTTGAAGAATAAAATAGACCTCTTTGTTTGGCTATTCTATTGATGCGAAGGGATCAGACCCATCAACCAGAGACATCTTGGCCCGATGTAAAGGGATTTCTGATTCTCATGAGCCTAACATCACCAAGGTGGAACCCAGCACCCCATTGTGTTATAGGTTACCCCAGAATGATTTTCCCATATCATCACTCATGACCTAAGAACCTTGATCCATGATTTGAAACATCTCCACCACCCGCTCAAAAATATTTTGGATTATTCTTGACCCTAGGTATCCTAATGAGCCTCTTGTGTAACATCCACATACTAGGTCTAAGTGGAATGGCCTTAAATTTCTCACACCTGGGTTAAAGTTGTACGACCTTAAACTTGAGCACATAATGGTTCAATTCAAAAGACCTTAAACTACTAAGGAAAGAGATACAAAGCTCGTCAGACTGAAAATCTGAAAAGGGAAACCAAATAAAAAGTCAAATAGTCTCTTGCTAAACTCTTAATCTCTATAGTATAAACAAAAATCCGGGCGTATAAATTAGTAAGTCATAAAGATCATAGGTTCTACTCTATAGCCCTAGTAAAATCCAATTTATGCTTTATAGACACCCTAGCCTAGAAAAAAATAAGAGTAATGATTCATCACATTTCCTCATCGTGAGAATATATTCGACACGTGGTGGAACAACTTTTAGGGTTCTCGAAACCTTCTTGGATCTTACACTTTCCATATACCCCACTTCATGATCTAAAGTGTCTCAGTTCGTCATAAATATTCCATTTCCCCTGAAGAAAAAAAGATATCTCTCTGCTTGGACATTCTATTGATGTGAGGCCTCAGACCCACCTACCATAGACATCTTGTCCTGGCATAAAGGGATTTATGATTCTTGTGAGCCTAGCGTCATCATGGCAGAACCCAGCACCCCATTGTGTTATAGGTTCCTTTCGAGGTGGTTGTCCCAAACCTTCTTCATGACCTGAGTGCTTTGGAATATGATTTACAGTCTCTATAACAGACTATCCAAGAAAATATAATATCATCTACATTGTATCCCCATATTTTGTACCCATTCTCAAAGACAGAATGAAACCCTTCCTTCTTTAACCTTTTGGTGTTCCACACCTCATGATTCAAAACCACCAGGCGTAGGGCTCAAGTTTTTCAATTAAGGGCTAAGTTTCACTAGGGTTCTAGAACCCTTCCTGGATAGCCTTCCTTCCATACCCAACTTCATCATCTTAATGTTTTAGCCTCCATAAATATTTCATAGCCCCTGGAAAGAAAAAGAGATCTCCCCACTTGTCCATCCTACCAATGTAAAAGGGCTCATAACCACCATCCAAAAACATCTTGTCCTAGTATAAAGGGCCTCATAATCCTTGTAAGACTCAATAACACCATGGCGGAACCTATCACCTCATGGTGTCAAGGTACATACCCAGCATATCTATCCCATTCCATATCACTCGGCTTAGACTTTTGGATTGTGATTTACATCACCCACACCCCAAGAATCCAGGCAGGCCCAGCCTCCCTAGAATTTCACCCTCAACCATATTCACCCCATAAATATCCTATAGCCCTAGGAAAATAGTGAAGATAAACTTTACCTGGCTATGCTACCGATGCATAAGGGACTTAACCCGCCAGCTAAAAACATCCCCCCCCCCCCCTCGCATAAAGGAAACTCCAACCATCATGAGATCTATCAGTACCATGGAGGAACTCACCACCCCATGGTGTTTTGAGTCATCTTTGATCTTCCAGACCCATATTCCATAAAGTTTCATGATAAAGACCCTAAACTAAACCAAAAAATGGTCTGAGCTAAATACCTTAAATTAAAGAATCTGACAGGTGTCATGAGGCCCTCTATACGGCCCCATCGCGCTTGAGATGCTTTCCACATATATGCAAAGCACTCATCCTTTAGAAAATATCTCCTGGCCGGATGATCTCCCCGCACACCTGGAATCTATGCTCATTCATCACAAATAGAAGGATGGATACCATTGTAAATCCATAAAAAGACAAGATAACAAAATGTCATGCACATCATAGATGAAGGAAAAGATGAACGATGTAATAAAAAGACCAGAAAGTTGGTTCATCAATACCAAATAGAAGGAGGGATATCTACACACCAAATCCTCTCCCAGAAATCAAAACAGAATTCAAAAATTCTGACATTACCATAGTATCTTCTCACACAAGTCTTTGAGTTCAGAAATTCTTTACTCCAGTAAAGCTTTTGATCGGCGAAGCTGATCAACAAACTCAATCTCTACCTCCACGGTGCGATGTAACTCCCCCTCTTTGGCCACAACAGTAATCCTGGATTTCTCTGCTGCATCCAGAATCCTTTTCTACTCTATCATGGTATTCTCTGATAAATTGAGTGCATAATGAAATGGGGACAACTCTCTCGATAGCGTATCTGATAGAATTTTCTGTTCCAATCCCATCCTTTAGGGGTATATTCAGGAGAAAGCAAGGTCAGGTGATCTTTGGTAGCCTCCTCCTGCATCCACGCATATAATGGATGTCAATGCGATAACAAAGACAATATGCCATATTAAGGCCCCAAAGAAACCTGGACACACCACTTCCTTAGTGACAGGGTAACCCTGATCTTCCGCAGTAACGTGAAGGAAACCCGAAAAGACTAATTGGTGAACTAGGGAAAAAAATATCTGACCCCGAAGGCTCACCAAAACCATGTCAATGCTCTGAGGAAGGCACTTTCTTCCTCAGGGTGTTCTAGGAAATTAACTGTGTATTAATAATTCGTTTTATTATGTTTTTAATTAAAATGAAATTTATTTAATATGATTTTATATTGAGAAATTTGTTATCTAGCTAAAAAAGGGGGCACAGTCTTTTGATTCTACACCATATTGTGGCCTTGTGATTTTATTTTCCCTTATCTTGTTTTAGGGATTTGTGAGTGCCTTTTCACTGGGAGAGGGAGCACTGTGCATCTGGAAGTACAGCACTTCTCTCGTTCGGTACTTCCTTGGCAGAGAGAGAGATTCCAAATATGGAGTTCTTGGTTTGTCTTGGGAAAAGAGAGAAAGGCTTTGGCATCTTCCTTGATGGCTAGGACTACGGCGAATCCCCGTGACTTTGTTCATCAGTGTTCTTGGACCCGCAAGATTTGACCTCTCCATCCGCGGCTGCCGGATCAGGTCCAGATCTGTAGCCTTGTGTGCCTCTGGTCATCTTCCCTATTTGTGTCATCCATATCACGCGTGCAAGATTCGGTGAGTCGACATTTGGAGTTAATGGTGCTGTGAACCCTACCGATGGACAACAACTTGACTTGGCTGAGAGAGGCAGAGCAGGGGAACCCATTCTCTTCAGATCCAGATGCAATGTTGTTCTTGCACCATTTCCAGATCCAGATGTTGGCTCTACTATGCTAGGGTTGGCGTTTTGGTTCCTCCGAGAGAGATCAGTGGCGAATATAAGAGCTTTTGGTTTGGGGGGTTTTCTTATTTGTTCCTATTCATGAAGACAAACCCTCTCTCGAACAATGGCGATGACCACCTAGAAAGTGTGGGAAGCAGTGGAAGCCACTCATCCGCAGAAGCACCTTGGATAGCGGCATCATGTGTGGACAGCCATTGTTATTCCTTGATAGTGATATGCTCGAGGACACACCAACTCGCTTGTGGTGACGAATATGGACAACAGCATTGATCATGGAGGATCAGACCTGCTGGACTCTGTGATGATGATTTCAGTACCCTTTTACAAGATTCTGCACTGAAAAAGGTTTGACCAAACCCTATTAATGGGGTCTTGGTCCTGTTATAGTTTTTATTTATCGATTTTTTTGTAAGATTGTGCATGTTTCTTGTTTTTCTTTCATGTGTTATTTTTGTTTCATGTCCAGTTTAGCTTGTGAGTTGTGTCCTTTTTTTCCTCTTGTACTGTTTACCTTGCATAGTGAAAAAACACATGATGATCATGCCCCATGCACATAGGCCATTGGACCAAGCACGTAAATCCTCTGTGTCCTCTTTACTGCTTTCCTTTCAATTTCCACATTTAATTCGACCTGTAAAATGCTGAATGTTTGTTGCTTCTTGAATATTAATTCTAATTCTTATTTTGAATTTATCCAGTTAATTAGAAGCTGTTTTGAGCCTTATTGTAGCTCGGTTTTATCATTGTTGTTTCAGCCTTAATTTCTCATTGTTGTTTGATTCTGGATTTAGATTAATCAATGTGTTCAGAATTGTTGCATTATGTTTTATGAGAATTAAGTGCAAAGTTGATATAATTTTCCACTACTAGTGTATTGTTCACTGCTATTGATTCATTTGAATGTTTTTATTTTTGATTGAAAAGTTTCAATGCGAACATGTTTTTAGTTTATCAATTTTCATGTAATAAATTGAATATAAACATCATTTTAGTATTTTGGATTTTAATGACCCAAAACATCCAATAGATCCGGGCTATTTCGTGGGGACTACCTCTCACACAGGGGATCTCCCCACAATAGTAACACTACGAGGCATCGTGATATAATCAAATCCATCTAAAATCACCTCAGAAAAGATCATTTTATTCCAGAGGGAATCCTCATAATACTTTTCCTTCCAGGCCACCCACTGTTGAGCTGCAGTTAGGATCATCAAGTCACGCATACCCCTTGTACCCACGAAAGTATGTGCTTCTGTTGGTAATGGTAAATGCTTGACTTCCATGGTAGGTGATATTGGATCTTTAAATCTCTTAGAGTCCAAGTGATTCCTATGTCTAGGATTATATTCAACTATCAGGGGAAGATGGGCCTCACTCACCATCTTGGATAATTGTCTGTTAGGATATGAAAAGATCCAAACATACGCATACCTTTGCGATAAGCCAGTTGCTACTTCAATAAGGGAAGGCACACATTTTAATAGTATCTTCCTAGGTGAACATTGACCAGAATTGATGAGATACCATTAGGTGTTTCTTGGCCCTAACATGGATAGTGCCAGGAAACCTTGTTTGGACACATAAGAATTGGTGACTTAATCGGCAGGGTGCATACCATTCGAAAATGAGATCCCCTTCAACACGGGCAGATAGATCCCCCTCACAAAGAGACATCATATAACCATTCTCTACAAGGATGGCTTTACCATCATCGACAAAGCTCCTTAATGGTGCGGGATCATATGTCCTCAAGGAGAAACATTCATGATGCTTCATGAAATCCCTAGTTTCCCAATCCTTCGATGTGATGGGCCTTACCTCATTAATACATTGGATATAAAGTACAAAGGAAGTCTTGGAAATTCCTCATATGTTCAGGTACTCATAGATGCCTAGGTGAGCCCCCATCCAACCCCTTAACTCTTGGAAGGGTCCCACAATCCTTTAAAGGGCTTCACCCTTGTAAACATGATGCAAAAGGTGATAGAGCTTCACTAGCACCAGGATCGCCAAACCAATGCATCCCCCCCCCCCCGACCATTTTAGTCACCATTGTGAAAGTGGAGACTCTGACTCCCCCCTTTCTCTTTGTCAGGAGTAAGTACCCACTCAAGTACATTGCGAGGAATCCAACCAGATGGTATAGCTGGTTGATACTGAGGAAGACCTCCCATCCCTAATATTTGCATTTCCCACCTTCAACTATGGTCCCGTAAGCACCTAGAGCACCATGGGAATCCATGTTAAGCCAGGCCCTTGGCTTCTTAATGGTAGTCTCAGGACCGTTCTATTGAATAAAATATGCATCCCATGTTTGGAGGGGAATATCCTCCCCATGAAACACCCCTTTCAAGTGAGTCTTCTCAGCTAACTTGATCAGCTCCCGAGATAAAGGAGGAGCCTTGGTCACGTCATACCAGGTAGATTGAGGGGGAAATAACTCATTATACATACCACCGAGTATGGGCACACCACAAATCTGATCTATATCCCAAAGTCTGATACCAACTTCGCCATGCATAAGGTGTAAGGTGTTCTTGTCTAGGCTCCAACAGCTGAGTAACTCCACCATAAAGGTCTTGTTACAATATGATAATGTTTGGGACATCCATACATATTCATACATCCCAATTGCCTTCATCTCTTTGTGGTATTTTTCAGTGACATATTGGACCCAGAAGGTCTATCCCCAATCCAATACAAAATTCCCCCATGATCAGAAGTCACAATTGGAGATCCATCCATACGTTTAATCAACAGTTGAATTTCATATTATTGAATGATACATGTGGATGACCCAATCAGATACATGATCATTCCCATAAAATTCTATCGGCATGAACATCAGAAGATGGCCCTCCTCATGGTCTCTACTCGAGATAAAATGGACCCTGGATAAATATTAGCAGGTAAGGTGTTCTGGGATTTTTGGATCCAGTAGGAGGGTATGAATGGTGACTTTAGCGGAGGGATGGAGACGTAATCGGTAAGACCAAACCCATAGAATGGAAATTAATCTAAAAGGGGGTATCTCATGAATTTTGATCCCATCATCTTTAGTAGGACTCACTGATATGACCCAACTGAACGATGATAGGAGGGATCCACACTCACCACCATAGAGTAACAATGAGAAAAATCTAATCTCGCCTCCCTTTTTGAAGTCTTGTGTAATGGATGATGAGATCCAGAAGCCATATGAAAAAATAAGTAAGTGGAACATGTCAGGCGAAGAATATAAAATCTTGAAAAAAATAAAGGCACAAAAATTCTCCAAAGGCATCATTCACATTGTAGGACCCAACCAAGGGTTCACAAACCACCCAATATCTGAAGGAATCACGGGGTGAATAACCCCTATGAGTCCCCAAGTACATTGTGTGACACCCTCGTTGGCTCGCGGTCGTGTGACCTGGACATGGTCATGCAGATCAGTTGAGAGGATGAGCCAACGAGACCCGCGAAGTCCTCATAAAAACCTATAAAGCTTAAGGAATTAATAAATCTTAGTCCACAGGTGAGATAGATGGATATCTGAGCAGGAAGTAGGGATCGCGATTAGGACTCACAGTGTAGACTTGCGGACAAGACTCATGATTAGGGTTCACGATGAGGTCTTGTGAAAGGGTGGCAGTAGGAGTTCTCTGCAGGAGGAGGCAGTTGGTGGAATTAAATGTTATACACCCCCCCCCTATATATAGGTGATCTGTGGAATACCAAAGGTCATCTGATACACCAAAATTCACCTGAGATCACGGTATCATGACACCACCAAGGACTCTGGCGGGCATTTCGTTGTCCTCAAATCCAATTCCTTGTCCCCTCGGACGTTTCTCTTGAGGGGGGAATTTTTTGACACCCACCAAATAGGCATTAGTATAATCACAAGGGAAGAAGCTCCCGAACATGGATACTATCTTTCCCTTGAGAGAAAGGAATAAAAGGATGGTAAAAGACTTGAAAAAACCTAGCCTGTGGAAAATTCCATGGAACTCTCCTCAACAGGCACCCTTGCTCATTAGTGTCTAGATGGAGAAAGTTGTACGGGCACCCCCCAGGTCACACGGTTTTTCATTGGAAAATGCCTGAAAAACCCACCCAGTGTTGGAATTGTAAACTAAAAGCATGAGTCAAAGCTGCCTGCGATGTCATTTATTACTTGCACATTTTTTTCTTCGGTCCACCTCCATTTATTTTCTTTTAATGAATTTAAATGCTCTGCATTTAAAGATTTGGTATATCTTTGTAATGTCATAAATGCTCTACATTTAATATTTTGGTCTTTCCTTGTACCGTCATAGATTCTCTGTATTTTATGTTTTGTTCTTTATTTGTACCAATATAAATTCTAGGCATTTAATTTTGTGGGTCTATAAATTGATGTAATTGTAGCCTGAAATTTCAAGTTGTGGAAAATTGTTAAGTTGTGTGAAATTGTGAAATACAAAGCTTGAAAGCTCCTTTGTGTTGTGTTCCAATTTTCTACCTCTTACATTCTTCCTCTCATATTTCTCGGTTTGTATAGCCAACAAACTGGTATCAGATCCAAGTTACCAAAATTCTCCAATTTTTTTTAAGATGGCCGCAATCCATCCACAAGTTCCGAAGTTGTCCAAGGATAACTACGAAAGATGGTGCATCCAGATGAAGGCGTTATTCAGGTCGCAAGAATTATGGAAGATCGTTACCGATGGGTATGTTGTACCCACTACGGCGGAAGAAGCTGCCTTCACAAATGAAGAAAAGACATCCCTCAAAAATCAACGAAAGAAAGACAACAAGGCATTGTTCCTCCTCTATCAAGGGTTGGATGAATCAACGTTCAAAAAGATTGCCGAAGCAACATCAAGCAAGCAAGATTGGGATACCCTTGCCACCGTCTTCAAAGGTGTTGATCGAGTGAAGCGGGTACGTCTTCAAACATTAAGAGCAGAATTTGAAGCGGCACACATGAAAGAAGGTGAGAGAATATATGATTATTTCTCAAGATTAATTTTTATTTTTAAAAATTTGAAAAGGAATGGTGAAAAAGTGGAGGACATTCGAGTTATCGAAAAATAACTTTGATCTCTCACAACCAAGTTTGAGCATGTGGTTGTGGCAATCGAAGAATCAAAGGATTTGTAGAAACTTTCCATTGAAGAACTGATGGGGTCATTGCAAGTGCACGAGCAACGGACGCAAAAGAATACCGGTTCAACAATAGAGCATGCCTTGGAGTCCAAGTTGACTCTACAAGAACAAAATAATGGCCACACGCAATGAGGCGTTCATCATGGAAGAGGAATAGGGTGTGGATATTATCCAATCCATCAATAAAAGCAACAAAATCCTACCAGCTTTCATGGAAGAGGGAATGGTGGAGGACGATTCATGTGTGGTCGTGGAAATGAAAAGAACATTCAATGCCACAACTGTAAGAAATTTGGCCATTATGCATCTGATTGTTGGATCAAAGTGGATCATGATGAACGATCCAACTATGCCGAAGCATCTCATCATGAAGAAGAAGGTTCCACACACCTCCTCACACAAGAAAATTCATGTGAACGCCCCGATGTGTGGTATCTCGACACAGGTGCAAGCAACCACATGAGTGGTAACAAACAACTGTTCGAGGAACTCACCGAAGAAGTTCGTGGCGACGTGAGTTTTGGCGACTCATCCAAGGTACCCGTGAGAAGCAAAGGTAAGATCAAAATCTATCTGAAAAATGGAGAGTCGAATTACATTTCTAATGTATATTACGTACCAAGTATGAAAAATAATATCATCAGTCTCGGCCAACTTCTTGAGAAGGGGTATGTCATGCACTTGGAAAATTATCTTTTGTCTATAAGAGATGCTCACAGGAGACTTGTCGCTCAAGTCCAAATGGCGAAGAATCGCATGTTTCCGCTGCATATCAACACAAAGGCCAAGGAGTATCTCTTTGGGATCATGAAGAATGAGTCATGGAGATGGCATCTATGATTTGGACATCTGCATTTTAGCGGGCTTAAACTTCTATCCTCATCAAGCATGGTGCGCGGATTTCCAGAAATTGAAGTTCCAAATCATGTGTGTGAGGCATGTACACTCGGCAAACAACAAAGGAACTCATTTCCAAGTGGAGTGCCTAGAAGAGCAACGGAACCACTTCAGTTGGTTCACACTGATATCTGCGGACCACTTGAAACACCGTCACTTGGAGGTAATAGATATTTTATTACCCTTATTAATGATTTCAGCAGAAAGTTGTGGGTGTATTGCATCAAAAAAAAATCTTCCGCTTTCACTATCTTTAAAACTTTTAAAGATCGTGTTGAAACTGAAAGTGTCCACAGAATCAAAGTACTCAGATCTGACAGAGGTGGAGAATACACCTCAAATGCATTTCAAGATTTCTATAGGGAACATGGCATCAAACAGCAATACACTGCAGCCTACACGCCACAGCAGAATGACATCGCATAAAGGAAGAACCGCACCATCCTCGACATGACAAGGACCATGCTGAAGGAGAAAGGCTTTCCAAAGAACTTCTGGGTGGAAGAAGTGGCATGTACTGCCTATCTTCTCAATCGGTGTCCAACAAAGAGCATCAGAAACATGACACCACAAGAGGCATGGAGTGGCTACAAACCAAGCGTAGCACACCTAAGAATCTTCGGGTGTGTTTCCTACGCTCAATTTCCAGAAGCGAGAAGAAGGAAGCTTGATGATCGTGGTGAAAAGTGCATCTTCATCAGCTACAGTGAAGAGTCTAAAGCTTATAAGCTCTACAATCCACTAACCAATAAATTAGTGGTGAGTAGAGATGTGGTCTTTAGAGAGGAAGAAGCTTGGAAATGGAACGATGAAGAACCAAACAAAGAGATTCCAGTCGAAATAGAAGATCCTGAAGAAAGGCGTGATCATCAGGAGCAAACACCAGCAACACCTTCCCCGGGCACATCATCAGTACACAGGAGTCCAGGAGGACATTCCATCACTCCTGAAAGGACTCCATCAAGTCAAAATTTGGCGAGCTCATCCTCGCCCATGGTGCCCATAAAGGTGAAAAGCTTAAGCGACATTTATGAACAAACCGAAGTGGTAAATCTTTTTTGCCTGTATGCAGATCATGAGCCTTTGAAGTTTCAGGAAGCCACAAGGGAAGAATGTTGGAGAATGGATATGGGAGAAGAAATTCGCACCATAGAGAAAAATGACACATGGGATCTGACTGCACTTCCTAATAGCCATAAATCCATTGGTTTCAAATGGGTGTACAAGATCAAGTGAAATGTTGATGGTGAAATCGATTGCTACAAGGCAAGGCTCATAGAAAAGGGGTACAAACAGATGTATGGGGTGAACTATGAAGAAGTATTCGCTCCTATTGCTCGCCTTGACATGGTGAGAATGATTATCTCTCTTGCAGTTCATCACAGTTGGATGATCTACCAATTGGATGTGAAGTCTGCATTCCTGAATGGAATTCTAGAGGAAGAGGTCTATGTAGACCAGCCTGAAGGCTTTGTTATGCAAGGGGAGGAAGACAAAGTGTATTGACTGAAGAAATCTCTTTATGGGTTGAAGCAGGCTCCTCGTGCTTGGAATGCACACATTGAAAGTTATCTTCAAGAGAACAGCTTCACCAAATGTCCATATGAGCATGCAGTTTACATCAAGAAGAATGATCGTGGTGATATAATCCTTGCATGCTTGTATGTTGATGATTTTCTATTTACAGGGAATAGTCGACAGATGTTCATTGATTTAAAGAAGGCTATGTTTAAGGAGTTCGAGATGACCGATGGAGGTCTCATGTCTTTCTTTCTAGGCAAATAAGTAAAGAAACAACATGGAGGCATCTATATTTCTCAAAAGAGGTATGCTAAGGAGTTTCTTGAGAAATTCAAGATGGCTAATTGCAATTCTGTAAACACACCTATGGAAATGAGCTTAAAACTGAAAAAAGATGGAGAAGGAAGAATTGTTGAATCGACTCTGTTAAAGAGTCTAATTGGAAGCCTGAGTTATCTCAAAATCACAAGTCCTGATATTGTCTATAGTGTTGGTCTTCTAAGCAGGTACATGGAAGCACAAAAAGTGTCCCACTGGTTAGCGGAAAAACATATCCTCAGGTACGTTAAAGGAACGGTGGATTTTGGTCTTTTTTATCCATACAATGAAGAAGAAAATCTGCATGGATACTCAGACAGTGACTGGGGAGGTGACCAAGATGAAAGAAAAAGCACCACTGGGTATGTATTTTTTCTTGGATCGACTGCTTTCACGTGGAATTCAAGGAAGCAAAGTCGGGTTGCCTTGTCTACATGTGAAGCAGAGTACATAGCGACATCATCCACTATTTGTGAAGGAATCTGGTTGAGAAATCTGCTGAAGGAGTTGAAGCATCCGTAGGATGGATCCACAGTGATATATGTGGATAACAATTCGGCAATTGAACTTGCCGAAAATCCGGTGCAACATGGAAGAAGAAAATACATTGATACCCGATTCCATTTTTTGCGAGATCATGTGAAGCAGAAAACGATAAAATTGGAATATTGTCATACTACGGAGCAGGTGGCTGATATTTTCACAAAGGCATTACCGACAGATGTATTCAAAAGACTCATAATGATGCTCGGAATGAAGCCGGTTTTTGTTTGAAGGGGAGTGTTGGAATTGCAAACTAAAAACATGAGTCAAAGCTTCCTGTGATTTCATTTATTACTTGCACATTTTTTTTCATCTGTCCACCTCCATTTATTTTCTTTGAATGAATTTAAATGCTCTGCATTTAAAGATTTGGTATATCTTTGTACTGTCATAAATGCTCTACATTTAATATTTTGGTCTTTCCTTGTACCATCATAGATTCTCTGTATTTTATGTTTTGGTCTTTCTTTGTACCAACATAAATGCTAGGCATTTAATGTTGTGGGTCTATAAATTGATGTAATTGTAGCCTGAAATTTCAAGTTGTGGAAAATTGTGAAGTTGTGTGAAATTGTGAAATACAAATCTTGAAAGCTCCTTTGTGTTGTGTGCCAATTTTCTACCTCTTCCATTGTTCCTCTCATATTTCTCGGCTTGTATAGCCAACACCCAGAACCCCTCAAAAATAAAAGGAAGCGATATTAAAAAGGAATATATCTACTACCTATGGTCGTAAAGATCATGCTCCAGACCACCATTTGGAAGAATAAAATCTCTATATGATGTCCTGGATATCTTACGATACCTATGATCCTTCATCACAAGGAATGAAGGAGATAACAAGGAAGAGGTGATAGGGGCTCTCAATCTCTGAAGGACATGCATCACACCCCTGAAGACACGTGACACATCCCGACCTATCTGGTGTGCCTCATGAAATCCCTTCGACTCATCAGCTGTGTCACATGCAAACAGTCAGACAACTCCATGGTGCTCTAAGGACATACACGTGGTTTTTTCCATAATACTTGTGCACTCTCATATGATCCATATCGGACATGTGAGACACTCTATAAAATAGAGTAAAAATCATAGATATTGCTCAAGACACACGAAACATGCCCCGAGAGATCTGTGAGACGTGGCGAGACCTCTATGTCAAGACCACCTCGTGTTGTGTGATCCCTTTGACTTGTCAACCTTGCAGCACGGAAGACCTTGCACATGTCCAGGAAGACCCGAGGTGCTATAATAACAAATGGATAAGATTTTCCATATAATAATCACACACCACTATATGACCCATATTGGTCATGAATTGCATCTCTGAAAAATAGAGGAAATACCCTCAATTCCATATGTACGATCTCACATGAATCCCAACCATCATCACAAAGAATGAAAGAGATGGGAAAGGTGGAGGTGATTAGGGTTCATAGTCA
The DNA here is from genome assembly GCA_963277665.1 of Viscum album. Lineage (NCBI taxonomy): Eukaryota > Viridiplantae > Streptophyta > Magnoliopsida > Santalales > Viscaceae > Viscum > Viscum album. Next base: position 429,488,759 of record OY728134.1, read on the forward strand.
CTGAAGGGCATGCAATACACCTAGTGCTCCCTCAGTATGATCCCGTGAGACCCTGAGACAAGATATCTAAGTGCTCGCGAATGCCCTCTGATAGGAATTTAGATCTCATAAAGACCCTTGGACATGAAAACATGATGACAAAGAGGTATTCTAAATATAATGTCTCCAATAATTGGTAATAATCCAAAAAGGGATGGATGGACTCGCAATCGCTAAAAATCAGGTAGTTCCCTTGACACGGTCCACCGTAGAGACTCGTGAAACTGCATTACACCAGACCCCATGTGTAACATCATGTTACATTGATCAAGTATGTTTTTTTTCTATAAGTTCCCTTTTGTTGAAAAGTATTTAGATGTGGTTTTCTGGATTTTCTATAGACTGCAGAGTAGTTACACGCCGTATAGTGGTTGTTGGATACAAGTCATGATAGGGGGACCATGTTGTGAATTGATACAGTCATGAATGGGGATTTCACATCATTAATGGCTTATGTAATTGATTTTTAATCTAAGGTGATGGGGTTTTCAGCGTACTTATCCATCGTGGACTTCAAGACGTAACCAGGGGTTTCGCGTCATGACTCAACCCATGTCCAGTTTTAAATCACACTTTTGGATGTTTTGGTTCGGTCCTTTCTCTGACTCTTTGTTTCTATCAACCCAAGGTCTTTTCTAGAATATTTTCATAGGATCCTTTCCTTCTAGATCAATCCATTCCGTTTCTGATCTCCATTGCGGTTGTGGTCCGTCTCTCTAGGTATGTTTCACACAGAATCCGGGGATGATCTCCTGGACGGGAGATTCAAACGTTCCGATCGGTTTCTAACGGGTTTGTTCGTAGAACCGGAAACATCCAATGATTCCACATCCGTTTGGACCTACTTTCCAAAGGCAGGTTCTCATTAGCTTGTGGAATAATGAGGCTTAGGAATTTGAATTGGTCGAGAGGATGGGAGGTCGGACTCATCACACCTTTTTGAGGGGAATTATTGTCTACTACAGGACTCTCTTTATAGATTTAAGTTATGTTCATGAATCCTTATTACATTACCAAGTATAAAATGAGCTTTCCTTTAGTTTTAACAATCAATAATCAAGTATGTAAGAAATTTAGAGAATCTTTTATATGTATTCGAGGTTCTTCATCAATAGAGAATCATCTATATTTGTTTATAGATTCTTGGTCAATGGTATCCTTCAAAACATTTATATAAAAAGTCTCTTGGTCATTATGATGACCAGACTGGTTTTAAAGCCACTCAGTGGGGCACTTGAAGTTTATCGTCATTCAGAAGGACAGAGATTATTTCAAAGTTGGGATCGAACCCATAAATGGGCTACCTACGTATCCTTTGTTTTGGAAAAGGAATCAGAACCCACGTAGTTCGAGAAATGGAGTATGATGTTTATGATTGATGGCTCAAAGATGAATGTCATAATTACTTTTACACTCTAAGCTCACGTGAGTCATGCTCGGTGTGAGAAACAAGAGGTATTGGTAAAATTTAGATAAATGTGCCATGAAAGATGCAATCATAAGAATTTGTTTGGGGCTTATGTATGCATGACTGCCCAGATAGATGAAGGTTTAGGATTTACTTTTTGGGAGAAAATCCATGAACAGGGTCCATAAAGTTATATGTGCTTCATGGAGATTTGAATACTCTAATCTTAGGGCTTACTCCTAAGGAGGATGCCCAAGTTAGGAGGGGACTTATGGTTGGGTTTTACTCCTGAAAAGGAAACCCAAATCAAAGGTAAATTAGGACTGGTTAAGAGAAATTTAAGGGACTTGGGGCTTACTCCTGAAAAGGAAGCCCAAGGTTATGACTGAGTCTTATTCCTGAAAAGGAGACCCAGGTTAAGGGACTTGGGGCTTACTCCTGAAAAGGAAGCCCAAGGTTATTACTGAGTCTTATTCCTGAAAAGGAGACTCAGATTAGGGTTTAAGGTTTGGGGCTTACTCTTGAGGAGGATTCCCATGTTGTGAAATTGGGATTGGGGCTTACTCCTAAGGAGGATGCCCAAATTAAAGAACTTATAACTGGGGATTATTCCTGAAAAGGAGACCCAGGTTAAGGATTCTCTCATTTTAGTGACATAAGGATATTTAAATCACTAAGTTTTGAGAGATATTCCACAGAATTCCTTTCAGATAAGAAAGTCAAATCAAGAAATCATGCCATAAATGGCTTTGAAGAGTGTCTCGAAGACTGAATCTTGAAAAGGAAAGGTGTGATGTCTTAATAGGGGTGACATGGGCAAGATGGGCACCCAAAAAAGATAGGGGCGCGCAAGTCTTGAAAGGCGCGCAAGTCTTCCGTGGGCGCGCAAGTATGGTCGCGCAGGTATACCTGCGCGGCTCATGGTGTACTTGTACGATTTTCAACCAGCACTGAAATACTTGAGCGATTCTTTTTTAAACCCTTTAAAATCCTCTTGAGGTTCTTCCAGAAAGGGGACGCGCAAGTTAAATTGAAGGAAATAAGTTGGCGCGCAAGTGTTTGATGAGTTTCAACACTTAGGCCTTCCTTCTTCTCCTTAGATCTTCCGTTCTAGGTAAAAAATTACCTTAGAAGTGTTCCGGAAGCTTTGAGAAGAGACTTGGGCGTCGGGAGCTTTAATCCGAGTTTCTGGAAAAATATCCCCTCGAATGGGGGGCCCACAGGGTCTATTTATAGGCAGGAGAAGACCCCGGGCGGTTACCGGGCGGTTACCACTTTAGGTCGCGCAAGTCACTTGCACGACCATAAGGCGTCGCGCAAGTAGACTTGCCTGACCACTAGGCGGCGCGCAAGTGTACTTGCGCGACCATGAGGGAACTTGCGCGACCTATGGGCAATGTTCTCCTTGTTCATCCCTTTGTCGATTTTTGATGTTTCTTCAAAGGATGAATCACATTGGACTCAGATATTCCCCTTTTCCTATTTTTAGATTCTGTGACGAAAGGAGCGTCAACAAAAGTCCCCCCTCAGAGTTGGATCTGGAGAGAAATGAGGATTTGACTCTGAGGAAATTGAATCCATCCAAAGGAAAAGGGGGCGCGCAAGACTTTAGGGCACAGAGGGCAGTGCGCAAGTGTGCTGGAACTTGACTTTTATTCAGAGTTCCTTTGTCTTTTGTGGGCAGTTTAAATTCATGCATTCCGGACATAAAGGGGCTAATGTTTAAGGTCGAAATAGCTTTGACCATAATGGATTAGAATTGACACAATTCCTTGAAAGTTCATCTGAAAACATACTACCATACTCAAGTATGAGGGAAAATATGTAAACTATGGCTTAAGAATATTTGAATCTGAGGAATGATATGAAAAAGAGCTAAAAGGCATTAGAAGAAGTAGTTTCCAAGAATGAAGTTACTATTATTTAACAAAACCCGTTAGGGGGTCGTAATATGCAGGGCCACCTATGGGCATTGGCTGCATGGTCAAATAAATAGTATCTTTCGGCTGACAAGTCTGTTATGTGGACTGTTTATGCAAGGCCACCTATGGGCACGTGCTGCATAGTCAGGAGAAAGAACTCTCAAAAATTTACTTTCCTAGTGCTAAAAGCCAGTGAAAGTTTATGGAGATTCATATTTTCTAAAGTATAGAGTTTGTTGTATGGAAAGAGGTACTTGAATATGGAGAAGATATTTCCGAACAAGAATATCGAAGAACTGGATGAATATAACTCCTACGAAGGTCTGACCCAAACGTAGGGAAGAAGAATAAACCATAGACTTGAATATTTTCAGATCATGAAAAAGGATATGGGACAAATATGTTAAGGATGGCTATTTTTTTGCGGATCCCTACATACTGTCGTTTAAGACAAATAAGGACAAAAGAGGCATTCTTCCCAAGAATGAAGTTACTATTATTTAACAAAACCCGTTAGGGGGTTGAAATATGCAGGGCCACCTATGGGCATTGGCTGCATGGTCAAATGAATAGCATCTTTTGGCTGAAAAGTCTGTTATGTGGATTGTTTATGCAAGGCCACCTATGGGCACGTGCTGCATAGTCAGGCAAAAAGAATTCTCAGAAGTTTGACATTTTTGTGACTAGAAGTCATGAAAAGGGTTATGAAGATCTGAAAATATTTAAGGTTAGGATTATAACACATAAAGATGGGTATTGTCCAATGTATATAGAGATACATAGGTCAATGAAAACCATAATCATGTTTTGGCTGGGTCCTGAATTGAAACTTGGACTTCACTACGTATCTCATAAGAATGAGAATCAAGCCATACGTAATTCTTGAAATGCAGTTTAACGTCGTGCAGGACGAAAGGATGAGTGATCTTAGTTTGGGGTCATAGAATTCGGACCATAATAATGAATACACAGTGTGTGTTTTCATGAGGACTTTTCAGCCAAGGGACTGAAAGTGAAATTTGGGGTTAGGCCCAAAAGACTTGGGACTGGATTCGAGGGACACTCGAATATTCCTACGTATCCCATAAGGATGGGAATCAAGTCCACGTAGTTCTAGAATTACCCTTTGTACAAATTAGGTTCGTACATGTGAAGGGTGAAAGGGGAATTTAGTGCAATGATGGTTTAACCTAAGATAAAAAGTTCAGGCATTACCATGTATGCACGTAATCTTTTGAAAATGAAAACTATGATTGAAAAATCAATGTCAATAATAGTTCTCTCTCAAATGAGGAAATCAAAGAATATTGTAGTTTATTGTCGTACCGGACAAAAGTGTTATATAGTTTAACGTCGTATAACAAGGACGAAAATGAATCAATGTAAAGATATTGATTTCAGGGGCGGTTTCACAAATCAACATCATATGAGATGGTGGTGAACCGATGTGAAGAGACTGTTTTTGGGCTTGAACCCTGGGAGTTTTCCTACATACCTAGCCTGGAGGGCAAGGATCAAAGTCAGTGTAGTTCAATTTAAAGAATGAATTAATGATCAAGTTGTTCTTGGGGACAACGATCCATTTAAAATGTTTTTGGGACTTACACATGGTTAGCGGCCCAGAGAGAGTGTTATGGTTGATGTTCGCTCTAAGCTCACGTGAGTCATACTCGGTGTGAGAAACAAGAGGTAATAAAAACCTTAACGATGCACAGTTTAATGTCATGTAGGACATAAAAAAGGGACTATGCAGTTTAAAGTCTTGCAGTTAGGACTATTGGTGCTGCACAGTTTAGTGTCATGTAGCAGGGACAAAATACAGTTTTAATGTCATGTAGGACCTATCAAGGATTTTCTGTACAGTTTAGCGTCATGTAGTTAGGACGATGGGGATAAAATAGTTTAACGTCATATTGGACGAAAGGGGGACTGTGCAGTTTAATGTCATGCCGTAAGGACAAAATAACACACCATTTATGTCATGTTGGACGAAAATGTGAATAGTTTAAGGTCATATGCATGGACCAGGGATGATGCAGTTTAAGGTCATGCTGGACGGTTTATGGAACTTTTTCACAGTTTAATGTCGTGTGGGACGAAGTTGAAGTTTAAAGTCATACTGGACCATTGCTGTATAGTTTAACATCATATAGCAAGGACAAACTGGTGCTGTACAGTTTAAAGTCATGTTGCTAGGACTAAGGTGAACCAATATGAGGATATCAGTTCTGGGGACTTTTTACAGTTTATCGTCATGCTGGACGTTGGAAGTGCCACACAGTTTAATGTCATGTTGCTAGGACACAATATAGTTTAATGTCATCTCGGACAAAATATCAACCAATGTGACAGTTTAACGTCATGTTGGATGATAAGGGAACTAACATAGTTTAACGTCATGATGGACGTTGAAAGTGCCACACAGTTTAATGTCATGTTGCTAGGACACAATATAGTTTAATGTCATCTCGGACAAAATATAGGATCTTCTGTACAGTTTAATGTCATGTAGATAGGACATAATAACAGTTTAATGTCATGTAGGACATACTACAGGTACTATGCAGTTTAAAGTCTTGCAGTTAGGACTATTGGTGCTGCACAGTTTAATGTCATGTTGCAGGGACAAAATATAGTTTAATGTCATCTCGGACAAAATACAGTTTAGTGTCATGTAGGACATACTACAGGGACTATGCAGTTTAATGTCTTGCAGTTAGGACTATTGGTGCTGCACAGTTTAATGTCATGTTGCAGGGAAAAAATATAGTTTAATGTCATCTCGGACAAAATACAGTTTAGTGTCATGTAGGACATATTAATAGACCAATGTGATTGTTTTGGATCTGGGAACAATATTTTGTGTTTATACAAAATACTTCTTCAGAAATCTGGCATTAGTTGGAGTTGTGATGTGTTCTCCATCCATTGAGATTAGAGAATATGCTCCATTGGAGTAGACCTTATGTATTGAATAAGGTCCTTCCCATTTTGGTTCAATCTTGGGAGGCTTCTTTCCTGGTATCATTGGTGCTCTGAGAACCAATACCAATTCTCCCTGAATGAATGAACGAAGACGAACTTTTTTGTTAAAAGCTCGTGCTATTCGATTCTGATAGATTTCCAAGTGGTGCAAAGTGCACAATCTTTTCTCATCTAACTGTTCCAATTCATTCAACCGCTTTTGGGATTGCTCATCTGTAGATAACTGATCACAAATGGCTATTCTGAGTGAGGGAAATTGAACTTCAATTGGCAAGACTGCTTCTGTTCCATATACCAATGAATATGGAGTTTACCGCGTTGCATTGCGAGTGGTAGTCCGATAAGCCCATAAAGCATGAAAGAGTTTATCAGGCCATGATCTCTTATCTTTATCCACCATATTTTGCAGTATATTTGAAAGAGTCTTGTTGAAGGCCTCTATCTGGCCATTAGCCGCTGCATGATATCGAGATGAATGGTTGGACTTAATGTTGTATTCTTGATACAATTTCTTTACCTCAGAAGAACATAAGTTGGTGTTGTTTTCCGTCAATATGGTATGATGGACACCAAATCTAGTAATGATGTTAGACTTGATGAAGCTAACAATGCATTTAGAACTGACTTCTTTGAGAGGTACTGCCTCTTCCCATTTGGAAAAGAAATCAGTAGCAGTAAGAATGTACTTAAACTGCTTGGCCGTAACTGAAGGGTAAGGTCCCACCACATCCATTCCCCATGTGGAAAATGGCCATGAGTATTTAGCTGTATGAAGCAACTCTGGAGGTTGATGAATGAAGTTGGCATATACTTGGCATGAATGACACTTCTTTGTGAAATTAACACAATCTTGTATCATTGAAGGCCAAAAGTATCCAAGCCTTCGAATTTGATCAGACAGTCTATGTCCAGACTGGTGGGCACCACAGACTCCTGCATGCACTTCTTTTATGACAGCCATTGTCTCTTCACCATCAATACATCTGAAGAGAACTCCATCAAAACCACGTTTGTAGAGAATTTTCTCGAGGTGGTTTGGGCCATCATAAAGAGTAAAATTGACCACACGTCACCGAATTTGTTCTTTCTCGGTTCTATCAGGTGGAAGTGTTCCATTTTGAAGGTATTCCCTGATAGGTGACATCCATCCTGTAGTATGACTATATGGTTCAGGAATGGGACTAATTTCATTAATTTCCTCTGTTCTGACTTGAACATAAGGTGAAATTGCACGACGGTGGGCAATACGGATGGTTGTTTCGTCCCGATTTGGATCTGCTAAAGCTGTGGCTATATTAGCCAGTGCATCAGCTTGAGCATTTTGTGATCTTGGGACATAAGAAAATTTCGGTTCTGAAGGGAATTCCGACATTAACTCTCTGACGTAATCATACAAAGGGATTAATTCTTCTTTTCTGATGGCATAATCCCCATTGACTTGTTTGATTACCAGGTCTGAATCACCTTTCACCTTTAAGTGATTCACTTGTGCTTGAAGCGCTAACTCCAAGCCTGTAATGAGAGCTTGGTATTCAGCTTCATTTTTGGTACCACCTTCCCACAGAAAAAAGGAATAAGGTAACACTGCCTTATCTGGAGAAATGAGCACAATTCCTAAACCAACTTTGTTGAATTTAGGATTTTCCATTTTCTTCCCTGTTGGACTTCTAGAAGCACCATCAAAATACATTTCCCATGTTTGAGGACTCTCTTGAATAGAGAAAACTTCCTCATCAGGGAGTTCGATATCTGAATACGTGTCTTCCACTGAAGGATGTTCAGCTAGGAAATCAGCCAGAGCTTGGCCCTTAATTGCCTTTTGAGACACATACTGAATGTCGAACTGCTGTAGAATAACCGCCCACCTTTCCAGACATCCTGTAAGCATTGGACAACTAAGGATGAATTTGAGTGGATTATTACGAGATACCAATTGGACCTCGTGATGTTGCAGGTAGTGTCTCAGTTTCTGAACTGCAAAGATTAATGCTAGGCAACACTTTTCAATACTTGAATACCGGGTTTCTGCTTCAAGCATAGTTCTACTGAGATAGTAGAGACTATTTTCATTCCCAGCATCATTCTTTTGAGCGAGAAAGGCACCCAATGATCGCTCTAAAGCTGTCACATAGAGAATAAGAGGTCTACCCTCAACAGGTGGCATGAGTACTGGAGGACTCAAGAGGTATTTCTTGAGAATATCAAATGCTTTTTGACATTCTTCAGTCCACTGGTAAGTGACTCCTTTCTTCAATAATTTGGTAAAGGGTAAACTTTTGCCTGCCAAATTGGCGATGAAACGCCGAATATAGGCTAAGTGTCCTTGAAGTCCTCTTAATTCTTTCAAATTCTGAGGAGGTGACATACCAAGGATTGATTTGGTCTTCTCAGGATCAACTTCAATACCACGATGGCGTACAACAAAGCCGAGGAATTTTCCTGAGGTTACCCCAAAAGCACATTTTAAGGGGTTCATCTTCAAATTATGTTGTCGAAGCTTATGGAATATGACTTCCAAATCAGCCAAGTGATCAAAACGTTGTTTGGATTTAACCACCAAATCATCTACATAGCATTCAACAAACTTCCCTAGAAAAGGTTTGAAGATACGATGCATGGCGCGTTGATATGTTGCACCTGCATTCTTTAAACCAAAGGGCATCACCCGGTAACAAAACACACCTTGAGGAGCTCTAAAGGCTGTATATTCCTCATCTTCTGGGGCCATTCAGATCTGATTATATCCAAAATATCCATCCATGAAAGAAAGTACTTCATAGCTTGCCGTTGCATCAATTAAGAGTTCTGTAATTGGAACTGGGAAATCATCTTTAGGACAATACCGATTAAGATCTCTGAAATCGATGCAAACCCTAATTCGTCCGTTCTTCTTCTTTACAGGGACAATATTAGCTAACCACTTGGGATATTGAACTTATATGATGAAGTTAGCTTTGATAAGCTTATCCACTTCAGCCTCAATTTTGGAAGCGTAGGTTGGGTGTGTTCTTCTCGCGGCTTGCTTGAATCCTCGATGTTCTTTTGGCAAACCCAAATGATGGGTGGAAACATCAGGATCAAGGCCAGGCATCTCTGTATAATTCCAAGCAAAAATATCTTTATTTTGCTTTAAAAAAGAAATATACAACTCTTTCTCTTCAAGGGTCATGGCCACACTAATTAAAGTGGGGCGTGGATCTTTCTCTGTACCCAGATTTACTTCTCTGAGTTCATCCACAGTGGTAGAGATACCCTCTTCAAATGCTGGAGGAGCATCTCTAAGATCTTCCTCTTCCTCTTCATCATGTGTTATTTCTTCCGTTTCTACTTGCAAAGTAGATGAAAAAAATGAAATTCTCATGATCATAAGAGATGTCAAAATTTTCACATTTTGAAGAAGAAGCTTCCATTTCCGATCCTATTGATGATACAGGGTCTTCTTTGGGAATCAAAGAGGAGATGATAGATTGAGAATCGACATCAATATTCACCTCTGGTGTTGCTATAACTTCTTCTGGCCTGATTAGCGAAGTATAGACTTGTTGGATTTCAGCAGACGAAATGAAAACGTCACCACTTGTGCTTTCATCATTGCTTGGTAAGTCACCAATTTCTCCCATGTTGTCTGGCTCGATTGCCGTAATTGACATTATGGATATTTCCATAAGAGTATTTTGATTTGGGCCTATTTTGTCAATTTGACTGATAGGTAACACATAATCTGTACTCACATGTGAAAATGGATTTATTGGAATTGTTTCCAGACCATATGGAGCATTAACTTTGGTAATTTCCTTCATTGTAGATTTTTCTCTTCCCTTCATGTGATAAAATTCCGCCTCAATGTATTGAGACTCACATTTCTTGAACGGGGCCTTATCACCATACAATGTTCCAACTTTACCATCGAAACAGTATTTGAGACATTGATGGTATGATGACGGAATAGCTGCATGCTGATGTAGCCAGGGTCTTCCAAGCAAGATATTGAAAGCTGAGTCCTGATCAACAATCATGAAATCCGAATTGGAAACAAGATCTCCAAACTGAGTTCTGAGTGTAACTTCTCCCAGTGGTTCTTGTTCATTTTTATCATATCCTTGCAACATCATGGTAGAAGGAGATAAATCAGATTCTGTGAGGCCCAATCGACGAAGTGTACGAATGGGCATGAGGTTGACTCCTGAACCATTGTCAATGAAAGCTCTTCGAACATCTATACCATTGACTTTGCCAGATAAGTACAAAGGTTTTATGTGCCCATGAACAACATCATCTTCATCTTTATCAGTAAAAGATATCACTGCATGGCATTCTGTAGGATTATTCTCTATGTGATAGATTTCAGCTGCAGCAATTTCAGCTTCAAACTCCTGAGGACTTGAAAAAGCTTCGATAAGTGCTTCCCGAAGATCTTTTGATAGATTCAAGGTATCCAAAATTGATAACTTGGCTGGTACTTGGGCCAAGTGTTTCAATATATCATACTTTTGATCTAGAGGTCTGCGTTTCCCAATGGGAATATGCGGTTTAGCAGGTACCTTGGAAGCAGATGCTTTGGAAGCTGATGCATCTTGTATTGAAGCTGGCAACATCCTTGGTTTTGGCAGATTAGACTGATTAGATCCATTTACTTGCTGAGATAAAGAAGATGGAACTTTTAATCGGTCTTCCAAAATAACTGTGCCGAAACTGAGTTGGCCATTGGCAGAAGAACTTGCTTGTTCTTTTTGAGCTCGCTGAAGGGCTCTACCACGAGTTTTTGCTGCATATACAGTGCTAGCAGGGGTAAAATTAGAGTAGTGGCTTCGGAAAGATCCACGTCTTCCCCTATATCCTGAACCTCTAGAACTTCCTCGGGTTCCCTTATTTGATACAGGGAATTCAGGCTCATCAAGACTGGAATATGAATCTGTTAATTGAATCATATTAACAGAACCAAAGATTAACTCTTCGTCTGATAGAGACTCTGCCTGGTTAGCCTGTTTAGGCTGTGTCGTTTGGTGGGATGGTGCCCGTGGCTTTGAAGTAGATGGCATGAAATCTGCCAGAGTCAAAGACAATTTAGGCTTTGCTACATACTCATCTTCTTCTGATTCCTCTTTCTTCTTTGAATTGCGCTGCCCTTTTGAGGATTTCTCTTTTGATGGAGGCTTTACTGCAGCTTTTGTAGGAGACACAATTGGCTTCTTCAATTGTGTTCGCAAAATGGAATGGGTCCGATTGATTGTCTTTCTGACCATCCAATCATCATATTTTTTCGCAGTTTTGCTTTTGACTTCCTGCCACTCGCCTCCTTCCTCTGGATCTGTAGCGGTAATACACACTACATGAGCTGAAGAACCCTTCAATTTGACTTGTCCCAAATCGACCATCTTTTGCAGAAGGTCTTTGAAGACAAAACACTCCTGGATGGGATGCCCCAACATTTGATGAAAGGGACAATAATTGGGACGGTCTTCATCTCCTTCCTTGTTTGGCCTCTTGGGCACTGGTAATTGAACCAAATTATTTTCCAGAGCTGAAATGAAGTAACCAGGAACTTGCTCACTTCGGAAAGAGTATGTTTTACTCTTCATATCCTCAAATTGTTTTCGTCGTTGATCTTTTTGATCATTTGGACGAAACAGCCTTTGTTGTTGGCGTTCAGGAGGTGGAGCCCTTCGAGAAGATGAAGGTTTTGAAGTAGAAATAGGTACAGGTGCTTGTTTAAGCATAATTGTAGCAGTTTCTGCTTTACCCATTCTTCTTCCTGGAGCTGATGGAATTACACGAGATTTAACCTTAGCCTGTATAAGGGAATCTTCAATCTGTTGAGCGATTGAAGTAAGGTCTCGAAACCCTCCTGTGTATTTCACAGGGATCAATGGCGTGCGTAATTCATCACGCAAATTTGCCGCACAGATTGGCAACAGTTCCTCCTGAGGGAGTTCTAAACTCAAGGAATACGTTAATCCCTTCCAACGAGCAATGAAATCAGAGAATCTTTCATTATCCCTTTGCTTGCAGTTTGTAAGATCGAAAACTGTCGTTTTTGGCAAAGTTGAGCTAAACTGAAGAAGGAATTTTTGACGAAGATCCTCCCATCCGATGACTGATCGGGATTGCAAGCTTGTATACCAGACAAAAGCTGGTCCTTGCAAGGTTCGCACGAAGCATCTGAGTTTCACTGCTTCTTCCTGCTCTGGAGTTCCCATCATAGGATCACAACAAGACACGTAATGCGTCAAATGTTGTTCAGGGTCGCCTGATCCATTGAAAGTAGGGAAAACAGGGTTTCCAAAACTGGATGGAGGAGAAATTGAATCTACCCATTCAGGGTAAACTTTCTTTTCAGGTTGAACTTGCGCCCGTTTCCCTTCCATAGTTTCTAACCGAGCTGTCAATGACTCAATAGTAGTTATTAACTTTTGAGAAACATCAGGTTGAACTTGGTTTTGGGTAGGTGCAATGAATGGAGTTTGGACAGACGTGGTGGTTGGTGCTGCAACTGATGGTAGTGCTGCCAACCGTTGTTGCGTTTGACCCGTAGGATTAGACCTCTGAGGGTGTACTGATAAAGGAGGATATTCCTGATCCATCTCAGTAGTTACAACAAATTCCTTCGGCTGTCGGACTTCAGAATTCTTAAGAAGAAGACTACTCTGAAGTAGTTCTGCATTCAACCTTCTTAATTCTTTCATTTCTTCCTCCTGTTGTGCAAACCTTTGCTCTAATGAGAGCGATTGACCTCCTTCAGAGGAAGGGTGAGAAGTAACCTGATTCTTTCCTTTCCCCTTATTGGATCCTTTTCGGATAGGGGGAAGTGGGTTACTTGAAGGAATACCCAGATTTTGGGTAAGCCTTTGATTACATGTGCGCACACCTTCTTCATTTAGGTCTGTGTGCACAACTTCTTGAGCAGGAACCTCTTCGTCTGATCCTTCTGATTGAGCCTCATCTGGTGAATCAGCAGCAACGGCATTGATGACATTAATGGATGCATATTGCATAGAATCCTTTTTATCAACATTTCTGTGATATTGTCTTCTTCCATGTCCATGATGAGACATGGAATTCCGTTGACTTGATCCCTCAGGAACTTCTTCGTGAACCTTCACTTGGAGAGAATCTCCTGATAGCTTGGTTCTTTGTTCCTCTTGAGGCTTCTTCCCTAATCGAGAGAATACTGACTTTCTATGAGGGAGGGATTGAGGATTTGAAAAAGTCCCCAGTCCGGTGGACTGGGGATGTTCCTGCTGCTTCCGCTCAACTCCTCGAATCTCATTTGTTGATTCTGAGGGTTGGGTTAGAGAAGTCCCCAGTCTAGCAAGCTGGGGTGTCTCTTGACATGCTATGTCTGAGATCTTCTTAAAATATCTCTTGATCTTGCGAATCTTAGTTCGGAAATTAGCTGGATGCATTAACCTGTATCCACTTTTATCACCTGGTTCAACAGATCGTTGGATGATTTCTGAAACTTCTGTCATTTGATGACGTGTTTGCTCCAGACGAGAGGCATGTGCAATATTCTCGCCTGCTTGATGTAGGATCAATTCAACAACTTGTTCTCTATATACTTGGTTTTGAGAAGAACTAGTTGAAGCCTGTTCTTGAGCAAGCTTTTGATTATGAACAAAGCCCATTGACTGTGGTCGGCCATGGGCAATAACATTGCATGAGACCATTTTCGGCGGGCTTTGTTGACCGGAAAGCACTGTGAAATGTAGTGCTCCGTGAACACCCCATCCTCTGATATGAACATCAGATGGAGCATTGGCAATTAACTGACGCAATCTTCTTAGTGCGCCAAGGCATGAACGTTGAAGGGTTCTCTGTTGCTTTTCAGCCTTCGGATACTGAGAGACTGATAGAGATGCCAAATCAATCTGGCGTTGTAACCCTTCTATTATCTTAATATGATTTTCATAATCATCATAAGATAATACTTTCTTCTTCAATTGACAAAGAGTCTTCCATATGTTGAGACGAATATCATGGATTCCATCATCCGTCAACATCTTTGGAATGTCGTACTGGGAGTCAGCCAAAGGCCAAAACATGACTGGTACTTCACCTTTTGCCAGTTTTTTTCTCATGTTCAGCATTTCCTCTTTATCATTAAATGAAGATTCTTCTACCTGTTTGGACCAGAGTTGGTGTTTCCTTGTTGTTTCATCGGATTCAACAAGATTGGTAGAGATATCACTATTCATGCTGGAAGATGAATGACCTGGGGATGGTTCGGAGAATAACCTGAACCCCAGGCTATCTTCTGATGGAGAAAGAGTTTCACCTGCTGATAGTAAAGCATCAGACATGACTGGTTTTACGTTTGCAAGTGCCTCGAGATAGGAGGGATTTCTCGTCACTATATTGCCTTCTGAAGAATTTTCGAGACAACGTGAATCACTACTGCGGAGAGGACTTTCGCAGCGAAGTTCATCACCATGAGGAGGACCATCATGATGGGTTATAGCAAAAGATGAAATCTCTTGCTCCTTGGCCTTCTAACCACATAGAGGGTTCCTGTGGCTCTCATCTGAAGAAGAAACTTCAAGATTGACCGAATTTTCATGAAGCAAGTCTTCATGAGGGAGTGTCTGTTGAAGACCTTCAGAATTAATGTTCCCGTTATTGGGAACTGAGGGAGTAGAATCTTGAATTCCGACAGATAAATGTCTGAGGTCTTCAAGAACTCCAGCATCGAGCAAGGCTTGGTTACAGATTGGACTTTGATCTCCTGACTGTGCTGAGCGGATCTTTTTCTTAGATGCCTTCTTACTCGCTTTAGAAACCACTTGATGACGAAAGTGATTGCTCTGAGCAGGTGTATGTGCCTGATCAGGAAAGATGGTCAGGTTAGGCTGATGATCTCCACTCAAATCAGGTGTATGTGCCTGACTTGGTTGTCTGTATGATATGGGGGAGTATGCCCCATAACCCTCTTGGACTGGAACAGATGTGTGTGTTTGTTCCGGAGTGAATTGTTGATGTGTCACTCCATTGCTAGGGATAGATTTATGTGTCTGTCCCTGAGATGATGCTGAATCTGTTATGATATCCTGGCAAGCATTGAGAATATGAGCAGGAATTTGCTTCTGCTCTTTCACCATTGACAAAATATGTTTGGTGACTTCAGCCGCCGGAACGGGGATATACGTCCATTCCGGGCTTGGATTAGGTGTATGTGCCTGCTATTGTCCTCCTTTTCCTGTCAGTGAATCCTGACAGTACTCAAGTGTGGAGGCAGAGAGTTTAGTCTGCCCCCTGTTTGTCATCGGGACTTTCCGACTGACTTCTCCGTGCGCTACCAAGTGAGACTGTTGGTAGGCCTGATTAGTACTAGCAGGTGTATGTGCCTGCTGATTACACTTCGCCAAACGCGGTTGACGAGATCCATCATATGTAGTCAGACGAGCCTGCTGACTAACTGGTGATGTATAAGCAGGTGTATGTTACTGCCTATGGTACTCCGCCGGAATTGCCTGGCGGGATAGGCTTGATGCTGCCAGACGAGTCTGCTGGACAGCGGAATTAAAACGAACAGGTGTGTATGCCTGCTCGTTGTTTTCCACCAAGTTAGGTTGGTGGACTTCTCCGGAGATGGCAGGGATGACAACATGCCTATTGTTCACCGGATTCCGTCTCTGGCGGTTCATCTTGCCTGCTCGGGTTCGAGGAACCTGAGCTGAATGCCTGGAGTAGGTACCCTCATCATGTTGAGGGCACACTACCGCACGAGTCTGGCGGCGATTGTTGATGGGATCCCTCGAGAAGGACTCCTGTCTTTTTGAATTAAGGTCCTGCGGGACCTGCTCATTCACTTCCTCAGAGTAAGGGAGTGAATGGAAATTGCGTTTCGGGGATAACGACCCGAAACGGTTGGAGACGGTAGTCAGCTCCGCCTGCTTCTTGATTGCTGGCCGCCGTTGTCCGGACAACCAGGTAGAATTGTTAACCTGGAGGGCTTGACGAGCGGCCTCCAGAGTTGGGATAGTACTGTTGCGACGGTACTCCTTAACCAGTGCATTAGAAACACAGCGTTGAAGACGCTGAGTTGGTGATGTCATCCTCAGAGCGGATGACGTTCCAGCAGGAGTAGCAGCATTGGTATTCACAGCGGCAGACCTCACAGTAGAGGTGTTTACAGTAGTAGTATTCACAGGGGTGAATTTAAGGAAAGCCATTT
The DNA here is from genome assembly GCA_963277665.1 of Viscum album. Classification (NCBI taxonomy): domain Eukaryota; kingdom Viridiplantae; phylum Streptophyta; class Magnoliopsida; order Santalales; family Viscaceae; genus Viscum; species Viscum album. The sequence goes on from OY728134.1 coordinate 429,505,284, forward strand.
TGCAGAAGATCTTGAGAAAAGAGTGCCTGTTCCATTGTAACAGACATAATCAAGATGAATCCGGCTACTGCATCTTTTGGATGAGCATATGTCAATGATTGCTTTGTTGGCCCAAGGGGCCTAACAAATAAGAAGAAAATCATTTTAACTTGGTTAAGGATTCACGTCGGGTTCACCATTTTTGTTTCGCACGGAATCCGGGGATGATCTCCTGGACGGGAGATTCAAACGTTCCGATCGGTTTCTAACGGGTTTGTTCGTAGAACCGGAAACATCCAATGATTCTACATCCGTTTGGACCTACTTTCCAAAGGCAAGTGCTCATTATCTTGTGGACTAATGAGGCTTAGGAATTTGCATTGGTCGAGAGGATGGGAGGTCGGACTCATCACACCTTTTTGAGGGGAATTATTGTCTACTCCGGGACTCTCTTTATAGATTTAAGTTATGTTGGTGAATCCTTATTACATTACCAAGTATAAAATGAGCTTTCCTTTAGTTTTAACAATCAATAATCAAGTATGTAAGAAATTTAGAGAATCTTTTATATGTATTCGAGGTTCTTCATCAATAGAGAATCATCTATATTTGTTTAGAGATTCTAGGTCAATGGTATCCTTCAAAACATTTATATAAAAAGTCTCTTGGTCATTATGATGACCAGACTGGTTTTAAAGCCACTCAGTGGGGCACTTGAAGTTTATCGTCATTCAGAAGGACAGAGATTATTTCAAAGTTGGGATCGAACCCATAAATGGGCTAACTACGTATCCTTTGTTTTGGAAAAGGAATCAGAACCCACGTAGTTCGAGAAATGGAGTATGATGTTTATGATTGATGGATCAAAGATGAATGTCATAATTACTTTTACACTCTAAGCTCACGTGAGTCATGCTCGGTGTGAGAAACAAGAGGTATTGGTAAAATTTAGACAAATGTGCCATGAAAGATGCAATCATAAGAATTTGTTTGGGGCTTATGTATGGATGACTGCCCAGATAGATGAAGGTTTAGGATTTACTTTTAGGGAGAAAATTCATGAACAGGGTCCATAAAGTTATATGTGCTTCATGGAGATTTGAATACTCTAATCTTAGGGCTTACTCCTAAGGAGGATACCCAAGTTAGGAGGGGACTTATGGTTGGGTTTTACTCCTGAAAAGGAAACCCAAATCAAAGGTAAATTAGGACTGGTTAAGAGAAATTTAAGGGACTTGGGGCTTACTCCTGAAAAGGAAGCCCAAGGTTATGACTGAGTCTTATTCCTGAAAAGGAGACCCAGGTTAAGGGACTTGGGGCTTACTCCTGAAAAGGAAGCCCAAGGTTATTACTGAGTCTTATTCCTGAAAAGGAGACTCAGATTAGGGTTTAAGGTTTGGGGCTTACTCCTGAGGAGGATGCCCATGTTGTGAAATTGGGATTGGGGCTTACTCCTAAGGAGGATGCCCAAATTAAAGAACTTATAACTGGGGATTATTCCTGAAAAGGAGACCAAGGTTAAGGATTCTCTCATTTTAGTGACATAAGGATATTTAAATCACTAAGTTTTGAGAGATATTCCACATAATTCCTTTCAGATAAGAAAGTCAAATCAAGAAATCATGCCATAAATGGCTTTGAAGAGTGTCTCGAAGACTGAATCTTGAAAAGGAAAGGTGTGATGGCTTAAGAGGGGTGACATGGGCAAGATGGGCACCCAAAAAAGATAGGGGCGCGCAAGTCTTGAAAGGCGCGCAAGTCTTCTGTGGGCGCGCAAGTATGGTCGTGCAGGTATACCTGCGCGGCTCATGGTGTACTTGCGCGATTTTCAACCAGCACTGAAATACTTGAGCGATTCTTTTTTAAACCCTTTAAAATCCTCTCGAGGTTCTTCCAGAAAGGGGATGCGCAAGTTAAATTGAAGGAAATAAGTTGGCGCACAAGTGTTTGATGAGTTTCAACACTTAGGCCTTCCTTCTTCTCCTTAGATCTTCCGTTCTAGGTAAAAAATTACCTTAGAAGTGTTCCGGAAGCTTTGAGAAGAGACTTGGGCATCGGGAGCTTTAATCCGAGTTTCTGGAAAAAGATCCCTCGAATGGGGGGCCCACAGGGTCTATTTATAGGCAGGAGAAGACCCCGGGCGGTTACCGGGCGGTTACCACTTTAGGTCGCGCAAGTCACTTGCACGACCATAAGGCGTCGCGCAAGTAGACTTGCCCGACCACTAGGCGGCGCGCAAGTGTACTTGCGCGACCATGAGGGAACTTGCGCGACCTATGGGCAATGTTCTCCTTGTTCATCCCTTTGTTGATTTTTTATGTTTCTTCAAAGGATGAATCACATTGGACTCAGATATTCCCCTTTTCCGATTTTTAGATTCTGTGACGAAAGGAGCGTCAACAAGGTACATGATCTTTCTGTTTCCACATTGCAAGTGATCACGGTAACACCCTAGATTTGAAGTGCCGGATCTTGGTACCTAAGTTGGATGTTCCTTCTTCTCTCCCTCTAGATACTTTGTAAGATCTCGTTATAGATGCCTTTTCCTTCATTGGTTGTGGTTTGGCGGGTGTTCATCCTTGAGGTATGTGGGGTTTCTCTCTTTCACCGACCTCTTATGCTTATATTTGGATCAATCCTAAAATGAGGGGATTTGATTATAGGGCCTTTGTTGATGGTGTTTGGATTTTTTCTTTTGGATCCCATTTCAGGAATGTGCAATCCAAGTTTTTTGGTAGGTGGTTTTGTCTTTATCCTATGATAATAAACCTAATTTCTCTTGCTTTATAAATTGATTTATAAATGGAATTGGTATGATTGTTTTGTGTGTGTTGAATGGATTTTTCAATGAAAAATGGTTGTTTCTTGGGTATTTATGAATAGAAAGTAAATGGATATTTTCAAAGTATTGAAATAGATTTATTAAAATGAGTACATGGGTTTCCTATTGTGGAATCGTCGGGAGATGCAACGACAGAAATGAGAAAATGAAAGAAATAAAGCAACAAGGACACAGCGATTTATGTGGTTCAGGAATTTTCCCTATATCCACGGGAGAGGCAGAATTTCACTATTCGGGAGCAAAAAATTACAGAGGATTTTCAGTAGTAACCCTATCCTGAAAGGTTTAGATTGAGTCCATCATCCATTTTTTGTGATTATCAAAGGGGTTTTTCTTGTGGTTTTCATCTGTTTCTGAGGATTGTTGTTCTAGGGGACCAATATTGTCATTTTTGGGGAGGTTTACTCATGGGTTATTCCTATGATTCCTAGGACCATTGTTCTAGGATCGTTATTGTGCACTTGATTATTATGGTACGAGTAGTCTGCTACATGGACTTATAGTATTCCTTGGTGTTGTGATACATGTTCTTATGTTTTTTATTGTTTTGATTTTTGAGTTATCCTTAATATGCATGTTTATTATTATGGAAAACATGCTTTGAAATTTATATGCCTTCTTTTGTTTAGAACTGTGAAAAGGGGGAATTTTTAACTTGTTTTCTATAAAACTTATTTAGTACTTATCATGCCATGTTTTTACTTAAAATGAGAATACATGGTTTTTTATTAAGAGAATTGTAATGTAACACCTAGGTTGGATCCTAATGAGATTATTATCTCACACCCTTCACACCACTTTGGTGGTGCGTAGACCTTTGTATGACTTCCAGTGTAGGGAAAGGCAAGGCGTCGTAGTGAGTTAGCGAGGTTCGTGTCAGCTGGTTGGGTAGCTAGTGGTGGGATGGTGGGAGTTTGTCCATGCCATCATTTGGAGTAGTTGTTTGGTTTGGGTCTCTTGTAGTTGGACTTGACTTTTGGAGTTTTATCTACTTTTGATGTTGGTTGTTTCCACTATTTTCCGTACAGTTATAGCATATATATCATGTTCATATTTCATTTTTCCTTTTTGTTTAGTATATATATATTCCATGTGGTTGTTCATGTTGGGAGAAATCATTATCTTTTATTTTTTTTGATGCTTCGGTTCTTTTCACTAGCCCGTGGGGATCCAGAACATCCTTTGGGTATGTGAAGGGTCAGGTTGGGTTCCAAGTTTAAGGGATACTAGAGTCTATTTATTACAATTTGGTATCAAAGGATGGTATGTCCTTCAGAGTCCCTATTTTGGGATATCAGTTAGACTGAAGATATGATTTTTAGGACTTGAGAGGTGTATTTTGATAAGTGTATATACATCTCTTGACATGATGAGACTAAAGTTTCCATGGGATGTTGGGTTATGTGTCTCTGTTGTTTGGTTTTTATTTTAAATATTAATTTCTTCTTATGGGTTTTTTAATTTGAACTGAGATTTGTTCTATTTTATGATCGTTCTTATGTTATGGTGTGCAGTAGTATGCCTCTGAGATGTATTTTATGAGTTCCTCAGGAGGGTGTAGCTGATTCTCCTCAAGGGAATCCACCTAAAGATCAGAATCTCATCTAGACTATCGTACGAGCATTTCTTGTTGTTAATCAGGATGTGGCACAGTTTTAGAACGCTATCGTTGAAGTCCAACCAAGAGCTGGAGGATAAAGAGATCAATCATGGGAATTCTTTCGTGATAAGACACTATAAATTAAAGGGACAACTGAACCTCAAGAGGTAGAGGAATGCCTGTATAGGATTAATCAAATCTCTGAATTCCTAGACACACCAGAAAATGTCATGGTAAAGTGTGCAGCATTCAAGCTCGAGGGGTCCAGCAACTGATGGTTAGATTCTATGGTCCAAGCATACAGACATGTGGGATTTTATTGGAAGGGTTTAAAAAACCTATTCTTTCAGCTGTTTTTTCCAAAGTATCTGATGCTATAAAAGTCTCTAGAGTTCCTATCATTACATTAGGGAGAGTGTTCAGTGTCAACATACAAAAATTGTTTTACTGAGCTTGTTCGTCTTTTATTATACATGGTAAAGGATAATCAACTAATGCTCAGAAGTATCTGTAGGGTCTGTGAGAGGACATTATATCGCAGGTGGTGACAACTTTAGTGGCATTCATGGTAAGAAGAGGAAGTGGTAGGATCATCACAGAAGTGGTGGAGATTGATCTCAGCAGTGAGCCTCCTTAGCACCATTTGTTCTAGCTGGCAGTGTGCCTCTAAATTGGTATCAGTGTGTCAAGGGAGGAAATACCAGACATTATTTTCTCATGACTTCAAATACATTAAATAGTTGTGGATGTCTTGGTTATCTACAACACTACTGTCAGGCTACGACTAAGCCTTGTTATAGTCAGGGTTCTTTGGCTCCAAAGACTACTGTGGTGTATTTAGAGTCTTCAAAGACTATAGGGATCCATCCATAGACCTCAGGATTGAATCATTTACACATAGTAGATGAGTTTCCAATGGAAGTTGACATAGGTTCGGCAACATTTAGAGGTATGCTTCTTATTACATCTTCTGTACAAATTGCTTTATTTGATACTGGTGCCTCCCACTCATTCATGTCTTCACATTTTTTTGATATGTTAAACATCCAAAAAAAACTTATTCCCCTTAAAATAGAGTTAGTGGCACCTCTTATCAAGAGTAGAGATCCGTATTTTTAGTTTCCTTCTTGTTCATTGACAATAGTCAATGCAGAGTTAGTCTGGGATTTTCACGTTCTTGATCTAGAATTGTTTGATGTCATCATCAGTATGGATTGGTTTGTCACTCATCAAGCTAAGGTTTATTTTTATCATTAGTGTGTATCATTTCTTACTGCTGATGGGATCTCTCATTTTTTTTAGGGAAAGTGGTGTCTGATATATGGTCGTGCAGGGCCTTCCCACCTGGCGTTCAGGATTTTTTTCTACTATTATGTTTGAGCCAATGACGTTTCTTCTATTGGTGATCTTCCTGTTTTCATCCAAGAATTTCCTGAAGTTTTCCTAGATGACTTATCCAGTCTTCTTATAGATAGATAGGTAGAGTTTATGATCAACTAGGTGTTAGGTACACAACTGATATCAATTCATTCTTACTGCATGGAACCAGCTGAGCAGAAAGAGCTCAAAATTCAGTTTGAAAACCTGTTGGAAAAGGGATTCATTTACAATAGTGTTTTTCCTTGAGTATCCCCTATATTCTTTACCAATAAATTAAATGGTTCACTTCAGTTGTGTGTGGGATATCAGAAGTTGAACTGGGTTACAGTTAAGAACAAATTTTCTTTGCCTCATGTGGATGGTCTATTTGATCAGTTAAAGGGGGTAAAGTGGTTCTCGAAGATTGATCTTCAGTTGGGTTATCATCAGCTCAGGGTTAAAGAGTCTGATATATCAAAGATAACTTTCAGGAGTAGGTTTATCCATTAAGAATATCTTGTGATGAATTTTGGTCTAACTAACACTTCTTTAGTTTTCTTGGATTTGATGAATCATATATTCCATCAATATCTTTAGACTTTTGTGGTAGTGTTCATGGATGATATTCTGGTTTATTTGAACCTGAGTTTGGTTCTAGAAATTCTATGAAGCCACCATTTGTATGGAAAGCTTTCAAAATGTAGTTTCACGATTCAAGAAGTGAAGTTCTTGGGGCATTGAATTTATGATCATGGATTATCAGTTAATCCATAGAAAATAAAGGGTTTTGTCATCAAATAAACCACATAATGCCTTTGAGATATGGATCTCCCTTAGTCTTATTGGATACAACCGATGGGTTTTCAAGGATTTATCTAAGTAGGTATCACCTTTGACTACTCTTACCAGGAAAGGAGTGAAATTCACATGGGATGTGAAGTTTCAATCTTCTTTCGATGAGATTAAATGAATTCTGACATCAGGTCCTATTTTGTTCTTACCTAGTCCCTGTAATGGGTACATGGTGATTTGTGATGCATCTGGTTCTAGTTTGGGATGCCTGCTTATGCAGGATAACCATGTCATAGCTTAAAGTTCTCATCATCTTCGACTGCATGAGAAAAATTACCCCACTCACGATTTAGAGCATGTGGTGATGATGCATGTTATTTAATTTTGGTGGCAATATCTCTCTGGGGAAACATATACAGGCTTATCTGATCATAATATTCTAAGATATATCTTTTCTCAGAAAGACTTGAATCTAAGGTAGAGGTGATCGGTAGAATACCTTCAGATGTTTGACTTCAATGTCACCTACACCTCGGGGAAAGGGAATGTTGCTACAGATTATCTTAACTAGAAAGTTCCATCACAATATATTCTATAATTGAAGGAGGAGTGGAATCTTATGAGGATTTTCACTCAGTTTCACTTGGATGCTCAGGTTGATGTTTTAGGTATGGTTTTTACCATTGTTCATCTATCATCATCTCTCATGGAGTCTATTCTAAAGATTCAGTAGCAGGATGATGAGTTTAGTAAATTTCGAGAAAGCCTTTATTGTGTGGATACTATTTCCAATTGGTCTCTTTCTTCATATGGTATTCTCCACTTCGGGAAATGGGTTGTCTTCCCAACATCTGAAAGAAGTTTATTCTTTTTTTATTGTCATATATCTTCATGGTTTGTTCATAAATGCACTAAAAATATGTATTATGGCTTGAGATGATGATTCTTGTGGTTGGTTATGAAGCGTGACATTGTAGATTATGTTCCCCACTTTTACACCTGCCAGCGGATAAAGGCAGAGCACTTGAAACTATATGGTTTGCTTCATCCCCTTCTGGTGTTGGTTTGGAAATGGGATGAGGTATCTGTAGACTTTTTTGTTAGATTACCATATACTCTCTAAGGTAAAAATGATATTTGGGTGGTAGTTGATCGGTTGATGAAGTCTGCTCATTTTATTTTGATTAAAGACACCACTAAGTTTGAAGATATGGGTAGGATTTATGTGTAAGAGATCATGAGGCTATATGGGATTACTTCTTTCATTGTCTCATATAGGTATACCAGGTTTACCTCAAGGTTTTGTAAAATTCTTCAAGAGGTGAAGGGAACTTAGATCAAGCTGATCACATCTTACCATCCACAAATAGACGGTCATACAGAGTATGTAATTAAAAACTTGGAGGATATGTTGCATGCCTGTGTCTTGAATTTTAGTGGATCATGGGATATACATCTAGGACTAGTTTATTTCATTTACAACAACATTTATCAGTCGTTGATCAGAATGGATCCTTTCAAAGCATTGTATGTTCACCCATGTCGATCACCACTTTATTGGGAATAGGTGGGTGAAGTGTACTTGGTAGGACCAAGTTTGGTTCAGGAGACATTGGTGAATATTTAGGACATACGTATATGTCTTGTTACCCCCTAGAGTTGATAGAAATCATATGCAGATTGATGGAATTTTCCTTTGGAGTTTTCCATTAGTGATTGGGTTTTCTTGAAAGTTTCTCCTCATTTGGGTCACTAACAGCTTGGAAAATAGGGAAAGTTGTATTTGAGATATGTTGGACCATTTTAGTTCATTGAGTGGCTTAGGTAGGTTTCTTATCGATTGGCATTACTAATTTAGTTGATGATAATTAATGATGTTTTCCATATATCTAAACTCAACGGGTCCATGAAATCTTGCATGGGACAGTTAGCCGAGTGGTATGGCATCAGTTAAGTCTTTTCGTCACATTTTAACTACTGGGTTGAGGCAGATCTGGTATTTTGTTTTGGGTTGTTTTTTGGGTTATTTATTTTTCTTGTAAGGATGGACTGTACGGTTTCTCACTTTTCCCTTAAAAGTGTTTTTTTAATAAAAAAAATTAATTGTCAGTCAGCTCAAAAAGTATCACCCTAATCTCGCACATGACCTAAGTTGGGAAAAATTTGAGCTAGAATTGGGTGATTCTATTCTGAAGAAACCAATTGAGATTGTTTACTCTCAAGAGAAAGTCTTAGGTGTGAATTATATTTCATTGGTCATAGTGCTATGGAAACATGAATCAGATTCTCATGAGACTTGGGAATGTGAGTCCTTGATGAGGGAGCAATGGAATCATCTCTTTCTAGAGGTTATATCTTCCACATGACTTCCTAGGGACAAAAAGTCCTTATGTTGGGGAGTTTTTAACATCCTGTTACCTTGATCAGGTAAGTTTTTCCCTCTCTCTAAGTTCCCTTTTGATTAAAATACTTTAGAGGTGGTTTTATAGATTTTTTGTAGACTGCAATGAAGTTACACACCGTATAGTGGTCACTGGATACAACTCGTGTAAGGGGGGATCTCAATATGAATGGATGTATGTCATGAATGGGGATTTCACGTCGTGAATGGCTTATGTAATATATTTTTAATCTGAGGTGATGGGTTTTTCAGTGTACTTATCCGGTGTGGACTTCACAATGTGACTAGAGGTTATACATCATGACTCATCCTACATCTAGTTTTAAATCATGTGTTTGGTAGTTTTGGTTTGGTCCTTTCTCCAAAAATTCATTTTTATCAACCCAAGACTATTCCTAGGAGATTTTTATAGGAACATTTCCTCTTAGATCAATCCATTTGGCATCCAATATCTATTTCGGTCATAGTGCGTCTCTCCAAGTATTTGATATTTCCACTTCCTCATTTCATGTGATCGCAGTACATAACTAGATTTGTGGTACCGAATCCATTGATCTAAGTTAGATGTTACTTATTGTCTTCCTCTAGATATTTTGTAAGATCTCATTTCAGAGTCCTTTTATTTTTTTGGTCATGGCGTGGCAGGAATTCTTCCTCGAGGTACGTGGGTTTCCTCTCTTCCACTGACCTCTTATACTTAGATTGGGATCAATCCTAATATGAGGGGATTTGATTATAGGTCCTTCTTTGGTGGTGTTTTGTTTCATTGCTTTTGGATCCTATTGTGGGCATGATCAATCGGAGTTTTGAGGTAAGTAGTTTTGTCTCTAGGCTTTGATAATAAGCATGATTTCTCTTGCTCTATAAATTTATTTATAAATGGAATTGGAATGATTTTTGAGTTTGTGTTGAAACAATTTTTCAATGAAAAATGGTTTTTCTTAGTCTATTTATGAATAGAAAGTAAATGGGTATTTTCAAATCATTGAAATGTATTTATTAAAATGAGCACACGGGTTACCTTGGGTACTTAGGTGGAAGGTTTAACTTGAGGCCATCATCAATTGTCTATGATTATCAATGGGGTTAGTCTTGGGGATTTCCTCTGTTTCCTAGGATCATTGTTCTAGGGAACCGATATTGACATTTTTGGGTAGGTTTACTCATGGGGTATACCTATAATTCTTAGGCCCGTTGTTCTAGGATTGGTATTGTGCACTTGATTACTATGGTATGAGTAGTATGCTTCTTGGACTTGTAATATTCCTTGGTGGTGTGATACATGTGCTTCTATTTTGTATTGTTTGGATTTCTGAGATAGCCTTGATATGCATGTTTATGCTTGGGTAAAATGATATGGAAAACGTGATTTGAAATTGACATACCTTCTTTTGTTTAGAACTGTGAAAAAGGTTAATGTTTACCATGTTTTCTATAAAACTACTTTACTTCTTATCATACCATGTTTTTACTTAAAATGAGCATAGAGGGATTTTTATTCAGAGACTTTGTGGAACACCTGGGTGGGATCCTAATGAGCCTATTAGCTCACACCTTGTTCACCTCTTCAGTGGTGCATAGACCTTTGTATGTATTCTAGTGGAGTGAAAGGCAAGGCGCTATAGTGAGGTGGTGAGGTTTGTGTCAGATGGTTGGGTAGTTGGTGGTGAGATTGTGGGAGTTCGTCTATGCCACTATTTGGAGTAGTTGTTTGGTTTGGGTCCGTTTCAATTGGACTTATCTTTTATAGTTTTAGTCGCTTTTGTTTTTGGTTGTTTCCACTATTTTCCTTACATTTATGGAATATATATCTTGTTTGTCTTATGTTGTTCCTTTTTTGTCTAGTATATATATATTCAATATGGTTTTTAGGTTGGGAGAAATCATTCCCTTTGATTTTTCTTTGATGCCCAGATGCTTATCACGAGCCCGTGGGGATCGGGAAAACCCTTCAGGTATGTGATAGGTCGGGTCAGGTGTCATGTTTGAGGGATAACTAGGTAGCTTCATTACATCGTGTTGACTCTAGTATTGACTCGTGCCTGACACCCCACACAAACTAGAGAGTACGAGGGATGGTTGTGCCTATAAATTATTCACTCCAACCTGAAGAAGGTGTTGGTACCAGAAGTCAGGATCCAAACCACTGTTATGCATATCAGCACTTAGACTCTGGGAATCTCCACTCACTCGATCATGCAACAGATCGACTTTCCAATAGGTAATACATTGGTGGACCTCCAAAGTGGTCATGCACCAGGCATAAATCCCTTTACGTGATCAACTAAGGATCATGCGAATGACTTCAAGCGAGGCATGTGAATATCATATCGCATGTATTCTAGATCATGCAAGACCCAATCAAACTAACACCAAACTGAAACAAGTCACCCGTGATATAGAGGAAAAACCCAAGATTCAAAGTGGAAGACACAAGTGGGAGGTGCGATTGCGAACCTCCGTATTCTTCACGGGTGTCACTCAAGACACGCGACAACACCAAGTCTCCCCACCCAGATCTCACCACAACCCCCTGACATGTCACTACGGACATGTGAAATGCTCCAGACATGTCAGTACAAGCCTCATAGACTTCCCACAAGCACCACATAGATCCCATCAACCCTTTGGGTTTGACACCCCGTACTTGCGACATCCTTCAAACACATCACCTGACTTGTATAACGACACCTAATTAGGTCAATTGAGTCTTTCCAATATATATGGACACTAAATCTCTGCTCTCATGACACCCCTTATACATGTCGGCCTAGTCTCGTGGTGTCTTCCTGAGGTGTTAGCCAAGACACGGGACACCCCTTGGACATGAAGGCCTGGTCTCACAGCATCTCCCTGAGGTGTCATCTAGGATACACGACACCCCTCAAGCCATGCCGTCTTGGATCTCGTGAATCCACCCATATGTGTTGATCCAGGTTGCGTGATGACTTCTAGGGCATGCCAACTAGGTCATGTGACACCTTCCAGATAAGAAGGCACATGCATCAGGGAAGCCTCAGTGTGTAATCCCGGACGATAAGAACTAAGAGAACTCAGATTCTTTCCACAACCAGGATACATAGGAAACCTTCTTAAAGTCCTGATATTCACATTGAACATATTAAGGATTTCCCCAATATCCAGGTCATATGTCCTTGTGCCATGAGGTTGATCATGAACTCCCCCTTGTTTCTCACACCAAGCATGGATCACGTGGGCTTAGGGGGATGAAACAAACACCTAATTAGGCACCAGAAGGCACATGCATCAGGTAAACCTCAATGTGTAAGACCCAATGAGAATAACTATGAGAACTGTGATTCCCACCATAACTGAGATACGTATGATACCTTCTTAAAGGCCTGAGATTCACATAAAACATCTTAAGGATTGACCCAATATGAAGGTCCTATGTCCTTGTTCCATGAGGTTGATCAGGGACTCCCTCTTGTTTCTCATGTTGAGAAAGGATCATGTGGTCTTATGAGGATGCAACAGACACCTCATTAGGCACCATAAGGCACATGCATCAGGGAATCCTTAGTGTGTAATCTCCAACATCAGTCGAACTACATGAGTTTTGATTCATGTAATAACCATGATACATAGGATGCCTCATAACATCTCAATCCCATCCTCAAAATAACAACCACCTCTATACATGGGAGTATAGACCGAAACACTTAGTCATGTGACTTCAACACATAAGAAATAAATCACTACTGGAAAATGATGAAGAATCTCATATACATATAGATGAATTCCATTCTATTTTATATAAAAAGTAATTAACCCATAGATATCTTTTTAGGGTAACCAGTCGCACACCAGGATTAGGGAGATATTCATGAACATGTCTTAAATTTATGAGAGTGTCTCAGAGTAGGAATCAATTTCCCAAAAAGGGTGTGATGAGATTGACTTCCCATCCTATCGACCAATGTAAGTCCCCAAGAGTCCCTGGGCCTAAAAACTGAGATGACTAACAGCCTTTGGAAAGTAGGTCCGTACTCAGCTACATATGGGGGAACCATTAGGATTTTCATGGAAAAGTGGAATGGTAACGTGATGAATGAATCCCATTACATGCCTCAGAATCCTGAAAAAACACACATCGTGTACTCTTTATAACATTTCTTGGTGCCCTTATCCTCTGTATCTTGGAACAATTTCTTTAGGGTGTGTTCATCACATCCTTTTTCTAAGGGATGGTATAGAATTGCCTCCTACATGTAGGACAAAGATACCTTCAACATGACATCTTGGATAGAGTTTTTGGAATCCTTTTGTAAGTACAAGAGTGAGAGCCTCTATTCATCATCATTCCCTATGTGGATTTCTTAGTATCTTCATGACCAACACTACGTAGGTGCCAATCCTTTACTTAGTAGGTTAATCCAAACTGAGTTGTTAGTATACCCCATGGCCTTTGGTTTGATCCTCATTTGCGTATCATATATCTTCATACTATAAATTTATACTTCTAATGGAGAGACCTAACTAGCATTACATCTCGGATGGATGTTATCAGTGTTATCAGACTTAAGAACTTGTTCTCCCATATGAGTACTATGTGAAACCTTTGAGCTAGAATATTGTGATGAATTTACAGTTTTGACTTACCTATTATATTGTGTGTATTTTTTGAGTATATCTAGATATACTTATTATATGTGTTGTTTACGTATACCTATGTAGATATGACTATATTTTTTTTTATTCATTGTGGTTTTGGGGTTTCCTACTAGGTATTTTTATACTCACCCCTGCACGGGTTTGACCGCACATGTCATGTCTTGTGAAAAAGATCAATATTTTGATGGAGTCCTATATGGACCAAGACCATATGGTTCTTAGTAAGATTATACAAATAGATGTGTGTTCATACGGTATCCTGATAGCAATCCCAGCTTTACTTTCTAGTTGGGGTTATTTTCAGACTCTTTGGTGAGCTTGTATTTGGCCATGTTTTCTTTCCTTTACTTATTGTCATACTATGGTTGTGGTATTTAGATGTATTTATGCATTTTTTCAGTTTTTTTTACATTTCAGGATTTTATGGGCTTGGATGTGTGTGTGTGTAAGTACTTAGGCAAAGGCCTCCCATGATAGTGATATGCCTACTCGATGCTAGTCGCCATCCCTTGGCCAATTAGAGGCTGGCTTGGGGATTTGAAACATAGGCCCCATTGGGATGGTTCTTGATATAACTACACACTTTGTACACTGAATACATGTTTCATACTTCATTAATGCTCCATGATGTTAGTCTCACGTGGTTTTGACCACGTATTTGACCACACAACTAGCGTGAATCTTATCCCTAAACCATGTAGAAAACATGGTGTGTACTCTAGCTACATTACATGTAACATAACTAGAAAATAACCCTATAACCACACTTTTATTACCATGGTTTGGAAAACTGTGGTCGTAGGTAGCCTATAGCTACGGTTATATAAAACCATGGTGGTATGTTTTGTGGGAACACTAAAAAACATGGGGAATTAATGGGAAAGGGATATTACCGTGGTTTTAAAAAAAATCCATAACCACCTAAGGAAACAGTTTAAACTGTGTCCATAGAAACCAATTTCCATGGATTAAACCATGGAAATAGCCACCTATTACCACTATTTCAATTCATGGTCATATCCTCCTATTGCCATAGTTTAAATTGTGGCTAGAAGTTTTTTATTTTTTAAATGATTAATAATTATAATTATATATAATTATATAAATTTTGTGTGTATATATATAAATATATATATATATACACACACACATATAGTAGATTTCAGCGTATTGGTAAAGTGTTGTAAACAATATAGAGGAGTTCATTGGATCAAACCTCACCAAAAACATTTATTTTTTAAAGGTTACTACCATAGTTTTAAACTCTATCCTTAGAAGCCTAATTCCATGGTTTGAAACCGTGGTTATAGACACCTATTTCCATGTTTTAAACCATGGCCATAGCCACCAATTTCCATGGTTTAAACTGTGGATATAGCCATTTGTTGGAGTTGGTGTCCTATAACCAACAATTTTTACTTTAATTACATGAATACTCAATGTATTGAATATTAATAAAACTTATTATTACATATTTTTTGTTGTTCTACATGACCCTAATGTAATAATGTCCTATAGTATAAGTTTCATTGATAAGGTCATATTAATTCCCAGTTATGATGTGAACCTTGATGTGTTATGATGATATTCTAAAATAATGTTTTGTGGTTGGATAACATACTATGATGAGAAACATAGTACATAGACTATCAAGTGTGAGTACTCATAAGTAGATAAGGATTATTCTCATGAAGTTCTCATTTGGTAATCACCAATATGGGAGATTATGAGAACAAACCCTCCAGTAGGAATTCCGCATGTTTTGGTGTTATAAGATATTCTTATCTACGAGTGTGTGTGATGGTACTTAAACTTTAATATTATTATTAATTAATGTCACAAATCACGTACTTATATGTATTTCGTAAACCATGATGATTACAGTTCATGGTGAATTTGGATATGTTGGGGGTTTCATGAGTGACCTATCATTAATGGATAAATAGATAAAGGATTTGTCCCTTCCATATTTATAGAAGTTGATATCTCACCCCTTTTATTGGAATAGAACCATCACATTAAATTCCATGGTCATGGTGTAATGACATGTTTATTTCAGATAGTCAAATAAAGGAATATCAAGAATATAGGTTGGTGACATATATGTGATACCTGCTTGATAAGATATTATGAAAAAAAAGTATTATATTACACAGTGAGTGTTTTTATGTGGTTGTTGACTTTACGACATTAAGTTCTTTATCTTGGGTGCCTTGACCTATTTCAATATAGTAATCTTGGACTTTAGGCAATCCTCTTAATACCAATGAGAAATAATCCTAGAGTGTCACACACTAATTTTTTGTGTTGATCTCGATTAAATTATATTTGAGTTTAATTAATAGAATAAATATTATTCTAAAGTCTGAGGAATAATTTTATTCAAGGTATATTGATCACATAAATTAAATAATAATTTATTCACCGACATGTGAATAAAGTATTTTTTTTTATTTGTTGAATATTTTAATAAATATGTATTCACTATATTGTGAATAAAATATTTATTTATGAATGAAATATTTATTTGATTGTTCGATAAATTATAGAGGAGTTTGAATGGACCAATACCGAGCCTATTAACAAATAATAATTAACAAAACTATTATATAATATTTTTATTGCACAAGTTAGCACACTCCACAAAATAATAATTATATAATTATTATGTATCATGAGATTTATTAAGGGTAATAAATTTTATTTAATGGTCGGTATGAAATTAAATAATATTTTAACTTAAATCCCAAATCTATAAATAGTTGGATATTTCTATTCTGTATAGAATCCAAAAATTGAGAATAGAGAGTTGTTTCACACAATAAAGTCTCTCTTAACTCCTATTATCTCTCTCAAGAACGATAAGTGCAAGAGATATTTATTCATGATTAAAGAATGAGAGATCAAGAACAGACAATACAATACATTCGACTCACCGTGCTCTCACCCAGAGATCGAGTGGAGTTACTCAGAGATCATAGGATCATGTGTGGATCACCTCTAGAGGGATTCTATCTATGGATCCTCACTGTGAAATAAAGGTAATCTGAAAGGTCCTTTTAGAGGATCAAAATTCACCAATGAAGAAATTTCCTAATCCCAGGTATTTATTTCTTTGAATATTAAATAACATAATTTTAAATTTGATGTGAACGATCCTCACTCTTGGTTTCAAGAAAAAATTATTAAAAGAAAATTTAATATATCTCCCACCTCTATATGCTTCTGTTGTTCTCAAAACTAAAAAGTGGTATTAGAGCGGTCATGTTTAAATTTATAATTATTTATTTGATCATTGAACTATGGGTAATTGTAGTTAGATTTTCATTTCAAGATATTTGTTCTTTAATCAAATTGGAATTAACATGTTATCGACATATTAATCATGTTTGTTCAGTGTTTCATTTTATTAATGGTTTATAAACAAATGAATAATGAACATATATTCCATCAGGAAGTGGTAAATCATTGGATTGTAAAACTGGGTTACATGGAATGTGGTCGAAGCACATGTCATATACCCATGAATATTATATCTAGATGTGCCAAGAAATTAATTACTTGTTGTGATTTTATTTCACATAACATGTTGACTGGGTTGACCTGGCATATAGAATGTGGATATAGGGTATGTATCTGGAATGTACACACCGTGTATTCCAGCCGAGTTAACACACCGAAGCCCCAGGCGTGCGACTTGAATATACAGTAACTGAGGTATATGGTGTGTAGCTGCATGCACATGCCATGTATTCTCTCATTAATGGACAAAATTATATTACATTAAATTTGAAAATTTCAGCAATAAAACCTTATTTTATTGATAGGAACACCATTATGTGTTTGAAAATTTAATAATGGTTTTAAAAAAAATTAAATGCGCAATTAATTTACTATAATAAATATGTCATTATTGGTTATATCATTTATTTACCATGAATTCCATTAGATATGGGTATCTCCAAATAAGATCAGATGATCATTAATATGAAAGTGAATTAATTAATTAATTAATTAATGCAAGAATGTTTATCTTAAATAATTAAAAAAATGAAAAAATAAATGAATGCTAGCCATTTAATTTTGCATATTCGTTGCATGTATAACCATTCATGAGCTTAACCATGACCTGTGTATGTGTTGGATATTTTAATTTAATTTATTGCATGATTTTTCAATTATTTGATATTAAATTAAATTATGGATTGTGTGTCATCCCGTCCTCCATTACTATGTAGTACCTATATGTCCAAGGATATTTATGTAACCCCTTTAACCAATCCTTTGGTTCCTCTAACTTACATGTGAGTAATAAATATTTTTAATTAATGGAACATCTCTATGTGTATTGAGGCAGTTCAAGATGGAACTATAATGAATCCAACCTGGGTGATACACAAGTGGACAGGTGGAATGTTGTAACTCATGCTAGGACTGGTAATATGAGTTATTTTTCCTAGGTAAAAGGATTATTTAATGTCCTCTCTTTAAATAAATCATTAGATAAAGCTCATGAATGGGTCATTTAATTAATTATTTATTTCTATCTATGAAATTATTTATTTTTTGGATGCATGGTCATGATCACATAAATAAATGAATTAATGTGAATAGATGGAAATTAAATAAATGAATTATGCATAAATTTTTTATCTAAACATGGTTAATTAATTAAGTAACATCCAATTAATATAAAAAATACATGTAAAGGATAAAAGAAGATAAAATTTAGGCATAATAAATTAAAATACCTCAATTAAATATTAAGAAAGACTAATACTTCCATTACTTGATTGGGAATGAAACCATAGAACTAAGTGTAGTGTATGGACAAATTCTAGACACTTACTTTTATCAGGAAGTTCTCATAATAGTTTTGGGTTCACTTAACTGAAATTTTATTGAGTTTAATGGTCTAATTCCGTTCAATACAAATTTGGAGGAAAGTTTTGAGAAAATTCAAGTTAAGATTTCATGACAGGGGAATCCACTCAACAGATCAAGGAGCTACAAGTCTTTAGTTGGAAAGATCGTCTACCTAATTAATTTATTATGGTTTTCATGTCCAAAGTCTAGATCATTAATAAAAGTAATGAGGATCCTTGCCACTAGAATTTTAAAGAAACTAGACATTACAATTTCAATAGTGAGGTATATTGAAACTTGATAAAATAGTGGAAGATTTGATAAATAAATAAATAAAAATATTTAAATTATTATATCTCACTTATTTTGTAATCAAGAAAAGTACTAATAATCTGCTCTTTTTAATTGTATAATAAAATGACAAGTTTATCATCAACACTATCCTTAAATTAAATATTGTAGAAACATAACCTCCTAACTAGAAATAACTTCCAAGAGTGGTTTATATGCCTTTGGGTTGTGTTATGCCATGAATAGAAATCTTACGTGCTATAATCCACAATTTTTGATCCACCTTCTAAAGAGGCAAGTGATTAAGAATTCCTTTTCTATGAAAAAAAATTTTAGTGACACTGTCTACGTTCAGTGTTTGATTCTTTCATCAATGACTAGTTAACTAGTGAAGTCTCACAAAAACTTGGATGCATATAACATGCTTGAGAACTCCATGGTCTTTATCAGGAGAGAGCTAGACAGGAACGGTTTGAGATCTCCAACGCACTCTTTCATAGAAATCTTGGAGAGGGTTCCCTCGTTAGGATTCATGTAGTAAAACTCAATGGATATATTGAACGCTTAGAGGTTCTAGGGTTTAAACTCAACGAATAACTGAGCACTGACATCATTTTGGCATCACTCCCTCAGAGCTTCTCTAGTTTTGTTGTGAATTTTATTATGAACAAAATTGATAATTCTCTTCCAGATCTTCTTACTATTATTCACCAAGTAGATAAGGATATGAAGCATGAAAAAACTTTCATCCTTATAGTGAAAAAATGGAATGGGAAAGCAAAAATCATTATTCCCAAAGATTCTTCACACCCTTTCAAGAAGAGGAAGATCAAAGGGAAAGAAAAGGAATAGGATGTTGTCTATTTCTCTTGTGGAAAGAAGGGCCACTGGAAGAAAAACTACACCCAAAAAAAGAAGAAAGGAGAAGCTTTAGGTGCATTTGTTATTGAGTGAAATTTATATGTTTCTACAAATTGGGTATTATATACATATTTTGGTGCTCACATATGTATTCAAATACTGGAACCAAGTAGATTTAGAAATATTGACCAAGGATCGGTAGATCTTAGAGCATCCAACGGAGCTAAAATTGCTTCTATAGTTATCGGGGACTACCACCTCATGTTTTCAACCCAAATGATATTGGGTTTAAAGGGTTGTTGTTATGTGACTTCAATTACCAAAAACATTATTTCTATATCCATACTTGATACGAATGGATTTAATTTAAAATTTGGGAATAAATGCTTCTTATTTTATAAATGTAACATTTTTATGGTAATGAACATTTAAATAATGGTCTTTATGTGTTGGATTACATGAACCAAATAATGGAAATCGATAATGAAGTAACTTAACATGACTCATACAACACCCACATTTGGCATCACTGGCTATGTAATATAAAAGAAAATTGTTTGAATAAATTAAATCAAGATGGATATTTAGATTCTTTTTAACTAAAACCACTTGGCGTATGTCACACATGTTTACAAGGAAAAATGACCAAAACCACATTTAGCGGGAAATGTGAAAGGGCAAAAGAGATTTTAAAATTAGTATATATAGATGTGTGTGTACCATTTCTTATTAAAGTAAGGTGAGGGTACTCATACTTCAATAACTTTTACTAATGATTTTGGAATATATGGATATGTCTACTTAATGACGTATAATTTGGATTATTTTGATAAATTCAAGGAATACAAGAATGAATTTTAGAACCATCTTGGTAAGAAGATTAAGAAACTTCACTCAGACTATGGTGTATAATATCTTAATCAAGACTTCATTGATTATATATGGGAGTTCAGGATTTTAGCTCAACTCAGTCCTCCTTATACACCTCAGTGGAATGGTGTAATAAAAAGGAGGAACCATACCTTGTTGGACATGGTGAGATTAGTGATGAGTCATGTGAGTATTCCATTATCCTTTTGGGGATATGCTTTATAAATATAAGTATACATACTAAACCCAGTTCCAACTAAAGAAACACATGTTATACCATACCAATTGTGGAATGGAAAGAAACTTGTGTTGTCTTACTTACATGTGTGGGGTTTCTAAGAATTTGTTAAGGCCTCTTCAGGTAACAATCTTGCATCCTGAGGCACTAAATATATCCTTATAGGATATCCCATAGAAACAAAGGGATAATAACAATACAATCCTTCAAACAAAAAGGTTTTTGTTGAAAGATATCCCACATTTCTTGAGGAGGATCTTATCTATAAAAGAGATCGTGGCAGAGATATAGACTTCAATGAAGTACAGGATCAAGATATGCAAGAGTTGACATGGGAAAAAATTCCACAAAGTCCCGTGGAAGAAGAAATTTTTCTAGACACACAATTATTGCGTATGAGTACTAGAGAGGTTAGAGAACCAAAATGGTATGTCTTTCAAGTCACCAAGGATGGTGACTCATTATTAGTTGATAATAATAATTATTTAACCTACAAGGAAGAAGTAAGTGGCACAGATATTGTAAAGTGGAAAGAATCCATGAATTCTAAAATAGATTTCATATACCAAAACCAAGTCTGTATTTTGGTAGACCCTCTATTAGATGTAAATATAATTGGTTGCAAATGGGTATTCAATAAGAAACTAGATAAGGACATTTCAGTACCTATATGGTGTGACTAGTTGTAAAAGGGTTTAAACAGCATCAAGGCATTAATTATGATGAAACCTTTTCACCGGTTTCAATGCTGAAATCCATCATAATTCTATTTTATATTATGGATTTCCAAGATTATGAGATTTGGAAAATGGATGTCAAAATATCCTTCCTTAATGGGAACCTTCAGGAAGAATTATATATGACACATCTCGAAGAGTTTGTGACTCTAAAGGATGCCAATAAGGTATTCAAGTTGCAAAGATCCATTTATGGATTAAAGTAATCATTTAGGTTATGGAACATTCATTTTGATGAGGACATAATAGAATTTGGTTTCATAAAGAATAAATGTGATTTGTGTATCTATAAATAGTTTAGTCAAAGTGCAGTCATTTTTTAATAGTATATGTTGATGACATATTACTCATTGGAAACAAAATAATAGTATTATAGTCTATTAATGTGTGGTCGAATAAATGCTTCTCTATGAATAACATTGGCGAGGAAACATATATTCTTGGGATCAAGATCCATCATGATAGATCCAAGCAGTTTATCATCCTAATTCAAATTACATATATTGAAAAGATATTGAAGAAATTTGGTATGGAAAAATCCAAGAGGGGGTTATTACCAGTATCACATGGAATTCATCTTTCCATTAAAATGTGTCCCTATACATATGATGAAATAAACTGAATGAAAATGATTCCAAATGAATCAATGATTAGTTCAGTTGTATATGTTATTCTATGTACTTGGCTATATGTTACCTACACATTATGTATGGTAGGAATATATTGAGCTGATTTAGGTTACCACTATTGGATGGAATTCAAGACTGTCATTAAGTATCTAAAGCGTACTATGGATATGTTCTTGTTTTATAGAGGATATTATGCACTATTCATCATAGGATATGAAGATGTTAGTTTCCAAACTAATCAAGATGACATGAAGTCACAAACGGGATACATCTTCACCTTTATTAGAGGTTCTATGAGATGGAAGTGCTCAAAGAAGGATATGGTTGTGGATTCTAAAACAAATTATGAGTATATTGTGGCTTCAGATGTGGCTAAAGAAGCAGTATAGATGCAAAACTTTTTCTAATATCTTGATGTGGTACATAGCAATAAAGATCTTATCACACACTATTGGGATAATACTGCAGTAGTGGATCTTGAAAAATAACCAAGGTCACGTCAGTGAATGAAGCACATATTTTAGAAGTATCATCTCTTCAGTGATTTTTCTCATAGAGGTAATGTTGTACTAATAAGTATTTCCATGGATGACAACATGGTGTACCCCTTGACTAAATCCTTGATCCCTACAAACATGATTTTCATGTGAGTTCTAGTAGACTAAAGGTCATATACAATCATCTCAAGTCCAAGTTGGAGTTTTTTGGAGTTGGGGTCCTAGGACCAACTATTTTTTCTTTGATTACATGAATATTTGATGTATTGAATATTAATAAAACTTCTTATTACATATTGTTTGTTGTTCTATACGACTCTAATGTAATAATGTCCTAGAGTATACGTCGCATTGATAAGGTCATAGTAGTTCCCCCACTATGATAAAAACCTTGATGTTCTATGACGATATTCTCAAATAAAGTTATGTGGTTAGATAATGTACTATGATGGGACACATAGTACATAGATTGTCAGGTGAAAGTACTCCTAAGAAGATGAGTCTTTTTCTCAATAATTTTTCACTTGGTAATCTCCAGGATGGGAGATTATGAGAGCAAACCCACCAGTAAGAATTCTACATGTTTTGGTTTCATTGAATATTCCTATCTATGAGGGTTTGATATGGTCCTTAAAATTTAATATTATTATTAATTCATGTCACAACTCATGTACTTAGATGTATTTCATAAACCATGATGATAACAGTTCATGTCAAAGTTGGATACATTGGTGTTCCATGAGTGACATGTCATTAATGAATAAGTAGAGGAAGGATTTGTCCCTTTCATATTTATGGAAGCTAATATCTAGGACCATTGATTGGAATAAAACCATCGCATTAAATTCCATGTCCATAGTGTAACGACGTGTTTATTTCAGATAGTCATAGAAATACATATCAATCATATAGGCTGGTGACATGGATGTAAAACCTCCTTGAAGAGATATTGTGAAAAAGGCATTATATTACACAGTTAGTGTTAGTATGTGGTTGTCGATTTTGTGACATTAAGTTTTTTATCTTGTGTTCCTTCACCCATTTCTAGACAGTAATCTTGGACTTTAGACAAGCTTGTCTAATTCCATTGAGAAATAAACCAAGTGGGTCACACACTAAGTGTTTTTTTTATCTCGATTAAATTATATTTTAATATAATTAATGGAATAAATATTATTCTAAAGTTATAAGAATAATGTTATTCAAGTTATATTGATCAGATATATTAAATTAATATTTATTCATCGGCATGTGAATAAAATATTTATTTTATTTATTTTAATTATTTTATTTGTTTTATTTATTGAATATTTTAATAAATAATTATTCGCAAGATTGTGAATAAAATATTTATTTAAGAAAAAAATATTTATTTTCTTGTTCAATAAGTGATAGAGGAGTTTGAATGTACCATGACCAAGTCTATTGAAAAATATTAATTAATAAGACCGTTATATAATATTTATTATTGTGCAAGTTGGAACACACCACAAAATAATAATTATATAATTATTATTATGCGGTGTGGGATTTATTGAAGGTAATAAATGTTATTTAATGTCCGGTATATAATTAAATAATATTTTAACTTAAATCTAAACTCTATAAATAGGAGGCTATGGCTATTGTGTAGAGAATCCAAAATTTGAGAATAGAAATTGTTACGCACAAAGAATTCTCTCTCAATTCCTCCTACTCTCTCCCTCCCAAGAATGATAAGTGAAAAAGAGATTTCTTCAAGACCGAAGAACGAGTTATCAATATAAAACAATTCAAGACATTAGACTCACCATTCTAGCACCCATAGAACAATTGGTGTTGCTCAGAGATCATAGGAGCACGTGTGGATCACCACTACAGGGATTCTATCATTGGATCCTCACAATGCATCGAAGGTAATCCGAAAGGGCCTTTTCGGATGATCAAAATTTACCAATGAAGAAATTTCCTAATCTCAGGTATTTATTTATCCAGATATTAAATAAATTAATTTTAAATATGACATGAAAGATCCTCACTCTTGGTTTTAGTAACAATTGTTAAAAGAAATTTTAATATATCACCCACCTCTACATGCTTCTATTGCACCCAAAACCAACAATATCCACAAATTTCCATGGTTTAAACTATGGCTTTGGGTCAGGCCCTATTGCAATGGATATACCAGTCATGGTTCAAGAAAACCATGGCCTTAGTCTATAACCATAGTTTATGAGCCTTGGATTTTCTATTTGTGTAATCCAACATGTCGTGTGCTGAGTTGGCCTAGTTTACACATGGTGTTCAATAAATTCACCACATGTAGTTACTATTTGGTGTGTTGTATATCCCATGACACATACAAGTGTAGTGTACTTGGGTACACAGTGTTTATTATAGCTACACGTCATGTAATACCATATTATCTGGCTCGAATCCTTGACACATCCTGATTCCATATATGTTCATTCTTCATATATTCTTATTCCATTAAGAAAATGAAATCATGAACGATGATAATTAAAATTTTGAATGAGTTTTAATTAAAAAAGATTAAATAAAAAATAATTATTGAAATGGGAATCTAACACTAATGATTATACATATCAATAATCAAATAAACAATTATAAATTTGAAACATGGTCGATCTAATATCAATTGAAGGTTCTCAACATAGTGAAAGTGTTGTGATGTGTGAAGTAGCCACAAGGTTTTATCGATTTGGGGGATTATTCATAATATTTTACAAGATGTGAATGCCATGACCAATGGAATTTTTCAATTTAATATTGACATAGTGAAACCAAAAACCCCTAAGTGGATCTTTCAATTTAAATTTATAATTAATTTATTTAAGATCAGAAGAAATGGTAACCTCATCCTAGAAACTTTCCCTGATAAATATATTGTTGATCATCTAAAAACTATTTTCTGTATTACCTTCATTACGATGCAAGGATCCAAGTATAGAATATCTCTAGTGGTGATCCTCAAGTTCTCCTTTGATCTATAAATGACACTAATTGATTTTTGGGTGATAGTAAGGTGAATCAATCATCTTGTGTTGTTCATGTTCATTGGTTGTCATTCCTTTGACTTGAAATAATCTCTCTAGTTCTTCTTGTTCTTGAGAGGAATGGAGGAATTGAGAGAGAATTCTATTGTGTGAAATGATTCTAAAATCTTGATTAACCATGCAAAATAGACATATTTGTATATTTATAGAGCTAGGGTTTAGGTTAAAATAATATTTAATTGTGTATCGGCACTTAAATAATATAATAATCATTATCAAAACTCATGTCATATAATAATAATATTATTATTATTATTTCACAGTGTGTGCTAAATCACGCAGTGATGAATATTATTTTACAGCTTACAAATAAATATTCATCATCAAACACAATCTTGGTCCACTCCAATTCCTCATCTTTATTGAATACCCAAATAAATATTTTATTAAATATTTTATTCATTAATAAATAAAATAAATATTTTATTCATAATCTGGTGAATAAATATTTATTAAATAATCATGTAATTAAATAAATTATTTATTAATTAATAAATAATCATTTATTACCTTATGAATATTATCGATCGATTAAACTTGGATAAAATTATTCCTTGGTCTTAAGAATAATATTTATTCTAATAATTATATTAAAATTGAATTTAATTGTGATCAACGGAAATATTTAGTGTAAGACCCTTTATAATTATTTCTCATTAACATTAGGTGGGCTTGCATAAAGTCCAAGATTATTGTCTATAAAATTGGTCAAGACATCCAAGAGAATGCACTTAATGTCCCAATGTTGAAAACCACATATGAACACTCACTGTGTAATATAATCTCTTTATCTCAATATCTCATCAATCAGGTTGCACATATGTGTCATCAAACTATATGTTTAATATGTATTTCTTTGACTATCTGAAATAAAGACATCATTACACCATGACCATGGAATTTAATGCGACGGTTATATTCCAATCAAAGGGCCAAGATATCAACTTCCATAAATATGGAAGGGACAAATCCTTCCTCAATTTATCCATTAATAACATATCATTCATGACACACCCAACATACCCTACTTCTCGTGAATATATGGCATCATGGTTTTGGTTAGTAAATTTAAGTTCATGAGTCATGAAATGTATCAATGATAATATTTAAGTCTAAAGACCCTTATACATGCTCACAGATAGGAATATCCAATGGTACTAAAACATACAAAACTTCAACTAGCGGGTTTATTTTCATAATCTCCTATCTTGGAGATTACCAATTGAAAAATTCATGAGAAGAAGCCTCATCTACTTATGAATACTCTCACTTGATATTTTACATATTATGTACCCTATCATAGAATGTTATCCAACTGTAGAACTATATTTAAGAATATTGTCATAGAACTTCAAGGTTCTCATCACAGCGGGGAACTATTGTGATCTTGTCAATGGGGAAAATACTCTATGGCATTATTAAATTAATGTCATGAAAAAAATGAAAAATATGTAATAGGATTTTTTTATTAATATTAAAATGTTTTAATATACATGTAATCAAGGTAAAATCAATTGGTTATAGAACACCAACTCCAACACGATCATCCATTACTCCATTAGATATCATTTAATTATATTCTTAACTGATTATGACAGTTTTAGGTAGAAGTATACCAAGCCTTGCATAACATTCTGTTGTGATGGTATCTTTAGTGCACATTTCAAACTGTGAGCTTTGGATATTTTAGAGTTTAGAACATTGTTCTTAGAGTTTAGTAAGATGGTTTGGATTATTTTTTATTGGAGTTTAATTTAATTTTAACTTTTATTGAATTTACGTTCAAGTAATCTTTCATTTAATTTTAGAACCTGAGGGAACTATAGAGTTAAATCTGTTTGAGATGTGACAATGACAATAGGGATGCTATTATAGATTAGAAAAGATTTTAATCATTGTTACTTGGATATGGATAGCTCAATGCAGGGTGCACATCATCATTCATACTTTTATCTCCCTCAATTCTCTGATGATTTAAGCTTCTTACAGCTTTTGTGTATATGGTAGCCTTGATTTTCTTTAATAAATTTATAAGGGGCATGAGTTGGGTAGACAATTCATATCACATACTGTGAATAAAAAATTCTTTCTTTTAATTTTGTTTTCATTCTTAATATGGTTTATTCATTTTTAAATGATTTTAAATTAATTATAATTATCTAATTCATTAAAGAGGTTGGTGATCAAGATTAAAAGGATGAATATTTAATTTTTTAATCAAATTTTCTCATGAAAACTACTTTTAATTAATATGGTCTCTAGATATAAGGTTTTAGTTTATCCCCCAAGGTTTCACATTTATTATATATTTCTTGTTTAGTTTTAATAATATTAAATATAAATTCAAACAAGTTCCTGGAATTTCCTCATAATTTAGTAATGCCACAACCTCTTTAAATTTGAGAAACCATTTCAGATCACACTGGTAAAGTGATGGCTTCCATGAACTCGACATCTCTGATGTGAAAGTGGGTTTTTAAAATTAAAAATGGATTTTTAGTTTTTCAATGAAAAAACCTATGTTTTATTAATTTCATGTATCGTACATATTTCTTTTATGTTTTTTTATTATTGTGCAATCTGGGCTGGGCCTCTATGTTTTAGCTTCCTATTTTGTTGGGCTTCTGGATTATTGTTTACTTGTTCTTTGGGATTGTTGTTCTCTATCCCGTTTTACCTGTGCATTGCCACCATGGTGATCCTACTGATCCTTTTCATTCTGGTTGTTTATGTTCTACAATCTGGCGATCTTGATTTTCTGGTTTGTGCTTCTTCGATGATCTGATCAGTGTTTCCCATGCATCTATGGTTTTCTTTGTGTCTCGGGCTTTGTGGGATTTTTTTTAACTGTCGTTGCTTCGTGATTCTTACGTTCATTGGTTTCTTACTATATGTACCTATTCTATTATTCCTATCAGTGTCTTCACTTTAGGTTTTCAGTCACCATTGTTATTGAGGCACGGTGGTTTTCTTGTGGGTCATCATCGTCTTCATCTTCCTATCTTGAGAGTTACATGAGAAGTAGAACCCTTTATGGTTTGGTGACCCGCCACTTATACATCACCATCTCAACGACTGTTTATGTGGTTTTCGGGTGGAGACTCCTTCAGAAATCAGGGAGGCAACCATAACAAAGATCCATGATTCTCGTTTCTTATGTATTTGTGAGCCCGTTCTTTATTTTCTTGTTTGATATTTTCATTGTATGTTCCTAGTTTCTCTGTTGATCTGATTCAAGTTGGGGTTGTGTGCGTGAGTCCATCCAGTTTGGAAGAGAACTCTACTAAATCTGATCCAGGATTCATCACTAGCTCTTGGGGCAGATAGGTCTTCATTCTCAAATAACTTTCATATGGTCTGCATACGTGGTATGTATTTTCTTCTTCTCTACTTCTATGTTCTATGTTGTTTTTATTTTTCATAATAATAAAGAAACACTGGTGGTGTTCTTACCATGGAGTATGACCATAAGGTCTGAACCACGTAAATTATATTGTCCATTTTTTACTTTCCTAAAATTTTAGTTTTATGTTATTCGACTTTTTCAATAAAATGTTTTATAATCAGCTTTGTTTACTTTTCATTTATCTATATAAACTGCAACGATTCCACAAGAAGTGGTATCAGTGCATGTTACTAATTAATTTACAATTTATGTCAAGTTTTAAATCAATAAATTTTATGGAGAAAATGATTTTAATTTGTGGTGAGTTAAAATGTGTGCTTACTTGTTCATAATGGTCTTGTTGATGCTTTTCACGGTAGTAAGAAAACTGTTGTGACTGCCACTTCCGACGGTTAGTCCACCACTACCTTTTTCATTGTTGATTCTAGTATATTAGAATATTATCAATGCACTTTACTGTTAACTTTATGTGATAAGTTTTTGTGTGAATTATCACATGAAACCACTGCTAAATCGATCTAGGTTAAACTCGATCATTTGTATATGAATAAATCTTTTCTTGGGCATCTGTATAAAAAAATGTGTTTGTATAATTTTAAAATGTCTCCTGGTTCTTCTGTGTATTTTCATATAGATGAGTTTAATAAGATTCTATTTGACTTAAAAATGTAGACATTGAAGTTAAGGATGAGGATCATGATTTAATTTTTTTTAAACTCTCTTAATGATTCTTTTAATTCATTAAGAGGTTCTATGATTTATGGTCAGGATTACATTATGCTAGAAGAGGTTAAGTCTGTTATCCTATCGCATGATCTTCAAACTCATAGTTTGAAGGATGAGTTGAGTTCTCTTAAAAGTTAACCTTAAATGTTATATACCAAATCTTCTATGTAAAATAAGGGTAGGAAGGATACGAATGGGTTTAAAGGATTTCGGTGTTTTGAGTGCGGTAATATCGGCCACATTAAATGTTATTGTCATAATCTGAAAGGAAAAGATAGTATGGCCCAGTCACATGTGGTATGTCCCAATTATGATTATTCTGAAGTTCTATAATTTATCATCCCCTTAATTATAACTTAACATAGTTTTTATGTATTCTTTTCTTAAGTTCCTAGGACTAACCCCATTTGTCTTTGTAGAGGAATCGCGTTTAGGAAAAAGGTTTTATGTGGGCTGGTCTAAGTCATTAGGGATTAGGTGGAGAAGTTATTCTCTTGATGGTTTTCTATTATGTGATTACTATGTTTAGTGTTCTTCTATTTTGATTAATGATGCATTGTTTTAAGCTTTGTTTTGATTTCATTTTTTTCATTATATTTTACCACTAGGATAGGCTGTTTGAATTTCAGGTTGATGGTGCATATTGAAGCTACTGTTTTGGGATGAATCAAAGGTAAAAAATTTTAAATTTGTTAAATGTGGTTGCCTATTTTAAATTTCCGAGCATGTTTAATCTATTTAAGAAGTATAATTATAGTGTGGGTAGAACATGTTCCACTACCAGCACATGTTAGGTGATGTTCATACTTGGTGAATATTTGTAGACTTATGTTTTTATATTATAGAGAATCTTCCCACACTAGTGATAGGTTTTATCAGTAGTTAGTTGTTTTCAAGAACACCATCAGTGTAGTTTTTTAAATTTTGAAAAGGTGGAGATTTGTGAAAGTGGGTTTTCGAAATTAAAAAAATATGTTTAGTTTTTTCATGAAAAAACCTGTGTTTTATTAATTTCTTGTATCATGAATATTTATTTTATGTTTTTTTATTGTTGTGAAATCTGGGTTGGGCTTTCCTATTTTGGTTTCCTATTTCATTGGGCTTATGGATTATGTCCTGTTTGTTCTGTGGGCTTGCTTTTCACTGGCCCGTTTTACCTGTGCATTGCCACTGTGGCGATCCTGTTGCTCCTTTTTGTTCTGGTCATTGATGTTCTATGATCTGGTGGTCTTGATTCGCTAGTTTGTGCTTATTAAATGATCTGATTAGATCTGCTCGTGCATCTGTAGTTGTCTGTGTGTCTTGGGATTTGCGAGATTTATTTGAACCACCACTTCTTTGTGATTCTTCCATTCATTGGTTTCTTGCTGCGTGGACCTTGTCTTTTACGCCTGTTAGTGGCGTCACTTCGTGTTTTCAATCACTGTTATTATTGAGGCATAGTGGTTTTCCTGTGGTTCGTCGTCCTTTTTAGCTTCCTATCTCAAGATCTCCATGATAAGTAGAACCCTTGCCGCTTCGGTGACCCACCACTTGTACATCGCCATCTCGATGATTATTCCTGTGGTTTTCTAGTGGAGACCCCTTCAGAAATCAAGGAGGAAACCTTGGAAGAGATCAGTGCTTCTTGGTGCTTATGTATTTGTGATATCATTCTTTATTTTCTTCTTTGATCATTTCGTTGTATGTTCCTGGTTTCTATAATTTCCTGATTCTAGTTGGGGTTGTGTGCATGATTCCGTCCAGTTTGGAAGAGAACTCTGCTAACTCTGATCTAGGATTCATCACTGGCTTTTGGGGTGAAGAGGTCTTCGTTCTCGGATAGCTTTCGTGGTCTGCGTGTGTGGTCTGCCTTTGCTTATTCTCTGCTTGTATGTGATCTATTGTTTTCATTTTTCATAATAATAAAGAAATTGTGGTGGTGTTATTGTCATGGAGTAGGACCATAAGGTTCGAACATGTTCGAAGAGAAAATTATGGTGTTTGAGAGAGAGGAGGATGAGAGCATAGAAGTAGAGGTGTGTCTGTGCCTAGAGACACTGGAGGCACTCCTCACCATCATCAGCCTCCCCCACCCAAGGTCATTCCCATACTCGCCAAACCGTGGCGAGCTCCCTGTGATCAGAGAATTTGACCAAAAAACCTCCATCGCCATCAACTTGGGATCCTCTGTCCAGCGCTAGAGGAACCTCCACATCTCCTTCTTCATCTGCGACGCCACCATCCGGTTGATCTCTGCCGCACCCAACCCTAGCCCGAGCCTACCCGTTAGATCCCCCGCCTTCACCCTCACCACCTCGGTCACCAACGCGTTTCCAAAATAGGTTTCTGTAATTGGATGATTGAACTTTCGCCTCAGTCTGATCATCAATTGGTATGTGGTCTCGTCATCGGGATCGTGTTTCCAGGATCTAGCCACTGATCACCATATGTGTGTGAGAAGCACCTAGAAAGAGGAGACCCTAGTGGTGCCTTAAAATTGGAAATGAAAAATGTGCATGGATTATAGTTTCCATCGATTTGGAAACTGATATCTATAGTGATTTACTTGTCGCATGTGATGGGATTTTTGATTGGGTCTACGAGTCATTGGGCTCTTGGGTTACTGTTTTTATGGCTATATGTCTCTCGAATTTTAGGTTTTTTACGAGTTTTATCTTAACCCGGTTTAAAAGGGGATTATATTTTTATCTTTTTTTAATAAAGGTTTACCTGGCCTTTTTTGTATGTACATTTATTGTGGTATTTGTCATAAATGTTTTTAATGGGTTTTGGATCAAAACATGAGTCTTGGATAGATTTTGATAAATAATTGTGAATTGTTGGGACCGAAAATAATTAACCCACAAGTGCACCAATAATTGAAAGATAAAATATAGTGCAAAAATGAGGAAATAAATGAAATTAGATGTAACGTGGAAAACCCATTAAAATGAAAGGAGTAAACAACCACGGGCAAATAGAAATATCCCAATATGAGTAAATGTGGGTACACAATCTCGCACAATTACATGGAGAAAACCTCATAAATATCTCTCTTGAATATATGTGGGGAAACCACCTCATAAAATACCACACATGAATATGAGGGTGAAAAGTATGAGTTGTGTCACGAACTAGCTCGGGTCAACCCTAAACTAGTCACCCGAGCCAGTCCGCAACATGTCCCGAGGGGCGTTCCCGATCCCCCGGGATGACAACTAGTGCCAGGCATCACAACATACAAGAGGGAATGATTTAGCCTGAAATAAATAAACCAGGACCAAATAGATAAATGAACCAAATAATCCACAAGAAATGACAACTGACATAAATAATGTAAACAGATCCAGCTGCAAAATATTACTCAACAAGCTGAAAACTAAAATACAAAACTGACACTACCACTAAACAGGGCAAAGGAAGCACCTCGTTTTATCAGCGCTAAACAGAAAGCACTGATAAAGGGGGGTCTTTATCAGTTCTAGCTAAAAGCACTGATAAATGTCTCCTTAATCAGTGCTAAAAAGAGCATTGATAAAGGATACATTTATCAGCACTATTTTTAGCACAGATAAAAGTTTTTAAAAATAATTTATATATAGTTATTATATTTATATTCAAAAATAATGTTTATTTGTATACATTAAATAAAAAATGCATTTTTATAATTAATTTATATTTTTTAACAATTCAAAAATATATATATAATGTTTTTAAAAAAGGTATTTCTAAAATTATAATTAAATATATGTGTGTTTCCAATGAATTTGGTCAATAAATATACTGATCATGTGTGCGTATACATATATGTTATGTATCATCATGAATGTTCATTTATACATTACACTTTTTATTATTCATGTTGTTCATTGATGAGTCGTTTTTTATTATGTATATTTTACTATGTGAAAATGATTAATTCATGCATGTTGCCCATATATATACTTATGTTCTCAGAACTTATAAAATTACATTAAATATATTTAAAGAATAAATATATTTATTATATTTATATTATTAAATTTTAATTATATATAAATACTTTTTAAATATATTTATTTTTAATTATAATTATAACAATATATATATATATATAAATAATTATAAAATTATAATAAATATATATATATATATATTATAATTTTATAAATATACATATATTTATTTATTTATTTATAATTATATACAAATATTTATAAATATATTTATTTATATTTATAATTATAACTATATATATATATATGTAAATAATTATAAAATTATAAAAAATATATTTATTATACTACTTATAAAGTTATAAATATATAATTAAATAAATATATACAAATATTTATAATTATAATACCTAAATAAACATAGATATATTTAAATAATTAAAAAATTATAATAAATATATTAATTATATATATTTATATACAAATATCTATAAATAAATACAAATAGTTATAAATATAATTCTAAATAAATGTAGATGTATTTAAATAATTAAAAAATTATAATAAATGTATTAATTATATATATTTAAAAAATTATAAATATATTTGTTATAATTTTATAATTATATATATATATATATATATAATGACAACTTTAAATAATTTATTTATTATAATTTTTTATTTTCAAATAAATATATATTTATTTCTAGTTATAAATATAAATAAAAATATATTTATTTAAATAATTATTAATTCATAAAAAATATATTTATTATTTTCATATATAATGTTATATATAATTTAATAAATATATTTCTAAATATATTTACAAATATATAAAAATATTGAGAAATAAATACAAATATTTATATTTATAGTTATAAATAATTACAGATATATTTAAATATTTATAAAATTGTAATAAATATATTAAATATATATAATTAAAATTATAAATATTTGAAATATTAATTTGTTATAATTTTATAATTAATTAAATATTTATTTATTTATTTATTTATTTATTAGTTATAAATATAAATAAATATTTAATTATTTAAAAAATTATTTATTCATAAAAAATATATATTTACTATTTTCATATATAATGTTATATATAATTAAATAAATATATTTTTAAATATATTTACAAATACATGGAAATATTGAGAAATAAAAACAAATATTTTTAGTTATAATTAAAAATAAATACAGAAATATTTAAATAATTATAAAATTATAAAAAATATATTAAATATATATATTCATAAAATTATAAATATTAAAAATATTAATTTTTTTATAATTTTATAATTATTTAAATAAATATATATATTCATTTATAATTATATATATATATATATATTCATATAAATAATTATAAAATTAGAAGAAATATAGTTATATACATCTATAATCATATAAATATATATAATTAATATATTTATTATATATATATTCATAATATGATAAATATAATATGTATATTTCTTATAATTTTATAATTATTTAAATTATAATTTTATAAATATAAGTATATATTTATCGTGTATATAATTTTATAAATATATATAAGAATATAAATAAATTATTAACATTATATATTTATCAGTGCTTTTTTAGCACTGATAAAGACCTATCTTTATCAGGGCTAAAAAAACACTGATGAAATGTGCCTTTATCAGCACTATATTTTTAGCGCTGATAAGGGCCTATCATTATCAGTGCTAAAAAATGATGATAAAGTTATGTTTTATCATCGTTTTTCATTTTAGTACTGATAAAACTTACCTTTATCATTGATTTTTAGCTAGCGCTAATAAAAGGTTTATCGGGTTTTATAAAGAAACCAAAACTTTCTCCCCTTTCTTCACACCCCTCAAGGTCTTGTGCAAGCCGATCTCCACCACTGCCTCCTCCTCCTCTCTCGCTGACTCCTCCACTACGAACCCACCTTCCTTGTGCACCTCTCCTCCATCGTGTGCCTCTCCTCCACCGTGCGACTCTCCTCTGTCACATGCCACTCCTCTGTCAGAGGACTCCTCCGTCACGCACCTCTCCTCCACCGCCGACTCCTCCGCCTTCATGATTCCCTCTGTTGCAAACCCAGCTTCCCCACATGCCTCTCCTACATCGTTCACCTCTCCTCCACTAGAGGAATACTCTGTCGTGCGCATCTTCTCTACCGCACGCCTCTCTTTCGCCGTGAATGCACCTCCACCGCACGCTGAACCACACATCTGTGGTGATTTTTCTCATCTTTCTCATCTATTTTTCATGTTATTACAGTTTGATATTAATTGTGATTTTTTTAATTGTATGGTCTAAACACCCCACTGAAAATCGTGGTTGTTGGTGGTTCTTGTTTGTGCATTAAATAAATTGCATGTTGGTTTTCCTTATTTCCACTGTTACTGCACTCTGATCCAATGAAATATTCTCTCCACCATATTGATTTTATGCCCTCATGACTAGTTGGATTGAAGCATACATTATTTTAAAAAAAAAATATTTAGGATATGTGTGTTAAAATGGATTTCTGGATTTAATGATGTTTTGCGACGGTGTTACCATTTTTTTATGAATTATATATATTTTATAGTTAGAAGTTTTATATTTGGTAATCCTAATAGAACCTATGCGATGGTTTAGATTTTCTTCATAGCGCCTTTTCAAAATATGATTTTTCAAAATTTCTTGATGAAACTTATTAATTTGGTTTGAAGCTTGGTGTTTTAATAAAATCTATGGAATGGGTCGCCCAAATATGCAATGGTTTTACATAAATTAAAATAAATTATTTTCACTAAACTTATAAAGTTCTAGATTCATTTCATTTGTACATAAAAAATTTATGTTCTTTATCTTTTGTAATGGATTGTAAAAATGTGGAATTTTATACACTTGTAGATCTGAAATTAGTTTTGGAAAGTGGTATTTTTAGAGAATTTTAAAGCTTATGTGGAGGCCTTAGGCATGATAGTGCATTATTGATTTTAAAATATAAATCATTTGATAGATATACTATTGTAATTGATACAAAGTTATTTAGATTGTGATTACTATTTTTTTGTTTGTGACTTTATCTTCTTGAGAAAGAGATGAGAGTTAAGAAAGTTTGGTTCACATGTGTAGTGAACCGTTTTGGATCTCAAAAGGTTTACTAAGTAATGTTGGGTGAGATTAAATGAAATTATGAACTTATGGTTTGGGTATAATCAATGTTTATCCATATTCAATGTTTCTATGGAAGGGGATTTTATGTTAATATTTCATTTCTATTTTTGGTGTTTTTGATGGGATAATAGTGTGGTTTGGCATTCTTAAATATTTTATAAAAGCGTCATATTCATAAGATTATTTTAAGTGTTTTTGTAGTAGATTGGAAAATATTTGGATTATATGTGGTGGTTCTATAATCAATGGTCTTTATTTCATTTTTATGTTTTCAGTATGAATACTCGGTATGATGTAAATAGTGGTCATTGGGTCCCATTTGAGGCATGAACAAGGTTTTTTGGGATCTTCTGTTAAAGGGGCATTTTTTTATTTGTAAAAAGGTTGGATGGTCAACTCAATGGGTGTTTGATCACATTTGATAAGTGTATAAATTAGGGTATAGGGAATTTATGTGTTAATTTCAAGACCCAAGACTCTACTATAATAAGTAAAAAATACATTACTTTAACTAGGATTCAAAAGTTATCTTTCCAAAATTATTTCAATGTTTTGGTATTTCACAGTGAGAAGTTGTTGTTCTAGTGGGACTCCAGAAAGAATAGTTCAAATCTATGTTTTATAAGATTGTATTGAATAAGAGAATATATGTATGAGGAGTCTTACCAATCATAGTAAGAAGTAATTTCTTTTATTGAGGAAAATTTTTAAAAAAAATCATTTGTCATATGTTATTGATTTCTTACCACATTCGATTAAGGATAAGTAATCATAAAAGAGTTGATTGGATCCTAACAGGTTGATAGAGATTAATTTTAAAGTGAGACTAATTTTATAAAATCACCAATGGTTTAACCCCCTTCTTATTGGTGCATCACCTTCCTAGTCTCTTCAAACCATTTTTTAAATCATTGTACTTGTAGTTTACAAGCCTCCCACTTTCTTCTCAATATTATAAGATCAATATGATACCAAATTATATGGAAGATGATTTGTTTATTCTAAGTTTCCATCAATAATAGATACATCATATTCTTCAATAATTAAGTTCCAAGCATACTTTTATTCTTTATCTATATTTATCTTTCAATCTCAATGATCATTTGTTTCAATCCCTAATAATCACTATCATTAAAATAAATATTCTCTCATTGAAGCACCCCTCATTATTTAACAATGATATTTATAAAATTCCCAAAAATATTTTTTTTCATATTCTTATTCTTCTCTTCATTATAATGTTATACAAGGATCCATAAAATATAAGACATTTTCAATTAATTCATGATTGTAAATTCAAATAAATAATTAAATCAGTTTTAGTTTTATTACCATTGATCTCCAATAGTTACTAGGTAAATGTATGAAACCAATAATATATCTTATGAGTAATGACATAAATAATGGAATTATTTCTTTTAAAAATTGATCAAAATCATCCATAATAGAAAATATTATTTTTCTATTATAATTCAATCATACAAATCCTTTAGATTGAAGTGTTTAATATCAACCATCCTTCTAATAATCCATATACCATATTTTTAATATTCAATTTGGTCTTATAAAATATGTTATTTTTTTATTCAATATTATGCAATATCATTACAAATATTCCAATGTCCTGAAAGCTTAATAATTTTGGTTCAATATCATGTAACAAAAACTCATAATTATAGAGTCATAGTAATTTTTCTTCTAATTTTATAAAACTTCAACTCATTGTTCTAAATCCTATGAAATTATAACTTTATCCTCATGAATACACATTCCAATGTCTCACTTTATTTGAAATTTTGATTTAAGTTTTATGTATATACTTAAAACCATCTCTCAACCACTCCCACTAGACTATTTTTCTTTTCTTCTTCACAAAACAAATGTTAAGATTCTTCTAGATGGTTATTTTATGAATAAACTAATTTTTATACTTATCATACATGTATACCTTATTATTAATAATTTTTTCAATGATTTAAATTATCATCACGGTTTGATATAGTTGAAAACAAAAGACTTCATATTTGGATACCTTTCAAAAATTCCATTAACTATTTACCCCAAACTTATAGTCATGAACTAGATATTTTTCTCAATTTCTATTTCTTAATTCAACAAAATTATTGAACATATTTTAAAATAGTATCAACCTCATCAAGTATATATTCTATAAAATAGATTTATCACATTTTAGCAACACATTTCTCTGAACACATGTTTTTATTATTGATTTCACTTCTTACTGTTTATTTTATCCCCATAAATGGATTTTATCCCTTTTGACCATAGTAGAAAAACATATTATTTCTTTGGAATAATTTCATTTAAACTCTATTAAAAAAATATCTAATTAAAACCACAATACCACTACTAGAAAAAGGGCTATTTGTGACTGGTCATTTGTGATGGACCGTCACAAAAGGTAATTAATTATGACGGGCAATGGTACCATCGCAAATAGGTTTGGCAGATTTTTCTAAAAACCCTACTGTAATGGGCCAACCACCCATCACAAATAGTTTTCCCGATTTTTTAAAAACCTTTTGTGATAGACCGTCGCAGTTAGTATTTGCGACGGGCTAGTTGCAAATAGTGGGGAAAAATAAAAAAAATTAAATTAAATAATATTAATAATATAATATTAATATTAGTACAATACAAATATTTATAAAATAATAATAATAATATAATATTAATTTAAATGAAATATTAATATTAATATTAGTAAAATAAAATTAATTATAAAATAATTAAATAATATAATAATAATATTATTATTATTATTATTAAATAAATAATAATATTAATATTAGTAATATAATAAAAATATCATTATTCGCAAAAAATATAAAAATATATTTATTAATAAAATATTAATATAATAATAAATAATAATAAAAACTCTAATATTCGCAACAATATAAAAAATGAACTATTTAGAACTTTAAATAGTTAATATTACAAAAAATATACATTCAAACGTATCATTACAAATAATAATACATTACTGAGGGGGTGGGTCATTTGAGGAGCTAGAGGATATGGTGGATGGAACTCTATCTCTAAACTACGAGTCAAGCGTCACATGTACTCCATCTAATTCTGCTCCTGCTGATGAAATCATCGATGCATCTCATCCTACATCTCCTGATACTATCATAGGAACTCTTCCTACTGCTACTGCTGCCACTAACGCATCTCCTCCTGCTTCCTACACATAGTCTCTATAAGCTCACTCTGAGCTCGCAGCTACTCCTGATACTTTGCATGATATGATGATTACTCTCTACAAACTCCTCTTGAAATGGACGCTGACATTTCATAGGTTCCATAAAAACCCACATCGATCAATCGAGAGCTGATACCAACAACTCAGCCTTTCTCGAAGGCATATTGGGTCTCATATATCCATGTTGCCTCATTAAATCTAGGGGCACTGGTCTGACCATCAGTCTTGTCCTGACTCTCACTATGTGTCTGAGATGTTGTGGCCTCATATGACTACTTCAATTTCAATTTAAAATTAAAATAGTTAAAATATTTTTTTCAGTTAAATTTAAAACTCAAAAATATATTATACTGACCACAATTTGATGATGGTGAGCACCTATAATCTCTCCAGTGGTTGTATCACTGTGCATCCTCCTATAATCATTGTACTCCCTAATATCGGGCTCTGTGACTTCCTATATGAATATAAAATAAACCATTTACATTTAAATTTATATACAATATTTAAAAAAAATTACTTACCATATGCTCTCTATGTATATTGAATGTACGACTACCAACTTGATGTGTCACCTCCTTTCTCCCCCAATTTTTCCAACCTACTGATGATCTACTCTGAAACCGCCAATTCAACCAGTGTGTACATAATCCATCCCAAACTTGAGATGAAATATAATTAGTTCGGTGGATACAACATGTCTCATGAAACCCTATCACTCTTTCTTTCTCCATTGTTTTTCTTTTTAAATTATGAAAAAATTGAGAGCAATGCGGACACATAACTCCATGTCATGCCTTCCAGATAGCCTCTAACATATTATCATCAATGGGATACCATAAACCCTATAAATAATATATAATATAAATTTATTAATTTAATTAATTTCAAAATAAATATTATTTATTTACATATCAGCCAATGCTCGAACATGCACTGCTAAACATCAATGGGAATTTGATCCCATAAAACCCATTCTTCAGAAAAATAATTGTGCAATATAGAACTCCCATATCCAACAACTATATGTGTAAAGTTGTAAAAAAAATAACAATTAATCAAACAATTATAATATAAACAGGTTAATGAAAACTAACTAAAATACACAAGTAAACATACCTCTTCATGCATGGATTGAACCAAATAATTTGACATCGCTCAGGGATAGGGTCAGGAATCCTCAGCGAGGCAAGACCACACCCCCTTCGAGTGCTCCCTGGACTACCAGTAGTCTGAGGGTCAGATGATCCGACATCCTACTCATCTAAAGGTAGATCAGCCTCCTTCAATAGATGATACAGGTCCTTGTCAATCTAAAACATGAAAATATTGTTGTTAGAAAATAGTTGAAAACCACTTTTATATATAGATATATATTATATATTATTATAACCAACATTTAACTATGTCAATGTCCATTTTCATTCTCATTTTCACAGCAGTTGATGTCAATGTCTTCATCTTCCTCCTTAGCATCATTAATTTCCATCAGCCCTTCATTGTGGGGAGTTATCAAGGATATTCGTGTCTCTTTGTGAAAAATATGGATTCAGAGTATTCTCTGGAAAATTTTAAATTCCTTACACTTTAGAAGAACCATATTCACTTTTAGTAAACTGATTTGCTTGAGATTTAATTTTTATTATTCCCCACCAATCACCCAACTCTTTTGAAGTAGCACAGTAATTTTCATAATAAATTTGATGTTCCTGATGATCCAATTAAAATGGTTCATTAACTGTAAGAAGACTTTTATATTTAATATCAACAATTCCATGGATCAGATAAACACACAAGCCTCTCTCAGTATCTGACCATTGAAATTTAAATATCGTTATGTAATGTTGTCCTAGATAACATAGTTCAATGATTTCTTCCAGCATGTTTTAAAAGTCAACTTCAGTTTCTCTATGATGAGATCCTCTTAAGAAAACACTAGAATTCATTGTTTCTTTCCGATTCCCCATATACACGTATATGAAATCGATAACCATTCAACACATATGCATTATAATATTTAAACATTTTGGATGGTGGGTTACTCAATACATACAATCTATTTTCAATTTTATCAGCATGTTGAGATACTTGAAAATTTCTAAAACAATCATCACTATAAAAATTATTAAATTGATTTTTTATGTGAAATAAAAAATAATTTATGTTACCTATTTTTGAAACAAGTAGCAATTATTTTTTGACGATGTTCTTTAATATCAGCTGCTATAATTTGTGTAAACTATTTCTTGATATGTTTATCATATAACCTATAAATAAAATAAGATTAATGTACTGTTACAAAAATTATATAATAAGAGATAGGATCACTCACAGTAAAAATGGTGTCATTTCTTCACAGTAAAGCAGAATATATGTATGAGCTCTGTGATGTTCATCATCTGAAATTCATCATTCAAGAACTCCACTGAATCCAAGTTCGGGCTGATTGAAAACTGATAATTGATTGCTCATGTCATCTTCAAAATTTTCCTCATTACGGCCCATGCAGTTGTGTTTTGAGGGATATTTAGATTGAAAGTAATGAGAGCAGAAAAAAGAAATTTTCTCTTACAAATAAGCTTCTAAAATTGATCCTTCAACTGATGCTTTGTTACATACTTTTTTCTTCAATTTTTTATGCATCTCACGAATGGGTACATCTATAGAAACTATACCAAACTTCCACAGTTTTTTTGTGATTTGACATTTTCAAACAGGTCAAGTTCTGGTCGCTTGAAAATTTGGACAAGATCTAATTGTGTCTTTACATCATCTTTGGTCTTACTTAGTATATCTAAAACTGTATGAAATAAATTATCAAAACATTTCTTCTCAATATGCATCACATCCAACATGTGACAGACCAAAAAACCAGACCAATATAGAAAATCCCAAAAAATGCTATGTTTTATCCAATTATGCTCTTTTCCAAACCCATCAATTTTTATTTGGTTTATTGTAGGTCCAAATGTGATTGGAGGTAATGAAGATATAGTTGATTTTAACTCTTTACCTGAGATCATTATTATAGGACCATCTTTTTCAACTATTCCTTTTCTAAAATGATATTTATTTCTTTGAAAAGGATTATCGGTTGGAAGTAATCTGCGATGACATTCGAAAAAACAAGTTTTTTTTTCATTGACAAGCATAAATGATTTTTTGTCTTTCATACAGTACGAATATTATTTTGGACCATGTGTACTCTAGCTAGATAACGTGCCATATGTTGGTAATTCACTAATTTTCCACATTAATATAGCTTTTAGTAGGAAGTTTTGTTTCGCAGCAACATCATATGTACTCACACCATTACTCTATAGTGAATTTAACTCATCAATCAATGGTTTCACATAAACATCAATAATATTTTTTGGATGGCTTGGAATTAATAAGGTCAAAAAGATATATGGATCTTTTATCAACATCCATGGAGGTAAATTATATAGAGTTATAAAGATAGGACAACATTAATATTTACTACCATAGAACCAATAGATAGAAACCATAAGAAATACCCAATCTCATGTTTCGGGCTTCTAAAGAAAAACAAGGGTGCACTTGGTCAAAATGTCTCCATGAATCACTATCAGAGGGATGATTTAATCTTTTACCATTTAAAATATTTCTTTTGTGCCATGACATCAATTATTTTGTGTTCTGAGATATAAATAAACGTTGTAATCTAGGTGTGAGCGAGAAATATCTCAATTGTTTTACAGGAATAAATCCAGACTTCCCTGCTTGAGCTTCTTTATACCTAGATTTTTCACATGTAGGAAAACTATCCAATGTATCATTTTCACCATAATATAAGATGCAGTCATTTTAACATGCATGAATATTATGATAACTAAGACCAAGATTAAGAACCAGACTCTTTCTCTTATAGAAATTTGTAGGCAACACATTTCATTCAGGTATCATTGTTTTTAACAAAGATAATATCTGATCAAAATAGTTATTTGACATTCCATTATCTGATTTAATAGCCATAAATTTAGAAACTTCTTCAAACTTTCTTATCTTGTAACCAAGATATAAGTTATCCTCAATGGACATCAACAATTCATATAAATGAGATGGTTTCAACTCAGGAGTTAAATCAATATCATCCTAAGATTCAGTTTATTAAAAAGACAGACCCACCACATCATGTACTAAATTTTGAAATTGTGTTGGATCTGGAACCAAATTATTAGTATCTTCTCTGGAACTAAGTTCACCATGTTGATACCAAAAAACATAATCTCATTAAAAACCAAAAAACAATAAATGACCTCCAACATTTTCAAATGTGTCATACTTCCTTAGAGCACATTTTTTATAAGGAAACTTAATTTTTCCTTCTGAAAAAATTTTTGGTTCTAATGATGCAAATGATAAGAAAGCTTGAACACCCTCAATATATACATGATTTAAATCAGAATTGTTTTGATTTTTGTGTTGATTTATCCAAGAACGATCATCTAATAATAATTTTTGTAGACTTCCTTATTCCATATTTTTCTAAAAAAATATGAAATAATTAGTTATTTTGTATAATTGGATATAAGATAAATAATATCTAAAAAATTTAACATAATTAAATTCTATTTTCTAGTAATTTATAATAATTTCTATTGTTTTATAGATATTTATACTATTTTTTAAGCTTTTATACTAATCTAAACTCATTTATAAAATATTATACTAATTACCACTAATTACTATTAATTAAAGTTATTTTTTAATCATTTTTGTTAATTACCAGTGGAACAATTTACAACGGATTGGCGGTAGCTATTTTCCCCGATGACTCATCC
The DNA here is from genome assembly GCA_963277665.1 of Viscum album. Taxonomy (NCBI): domain Eukaryota; kingdom Viridiplantae; phylum Streptophyta; class Magnoliopsida; order Santalales; family Viscaceae; genus Viscum; species Viscum album. The sequence goes on from OY728134.1 coordinate 429,550,200, forward strand.
CCTTGCAAATTGCTTCGACTAAAATCATTATAAAAAGTTTGCTTCGACGTATGAATTTTAATTTTTGTACGTCAGAGTATACTATTCATAGTGAAATCAATTGGATAAGTTCCAAGGAGCTGATTCATCAGGCAAAAGAGCCTCTTTTGTCTGAAAACTCACCTCCTTGTAAATTTCTCTAAATTAAATCACTATGAAAAATCTTCTCTGATGTACGTCAAAGAATATTTTTCATACTTATTTTAATGGAATAAAGTTGCAAGGAACTAAGGAGTCAATCGAAAGGAATGTCATCAATCTGCTGGAAATTGTGTTAGTTTATCAAAATATACTCGAATTTATTCTAATTTAATCCTAATTAATCCTAATTAATCCTAATTAATCCTAATTAATCCTAATTAATCCTAATTAATCCTAATTAATCCTAATTAATCCTAAATAATACTAATTATTCCTAATTATTCCTAATTATTCTTAATTATTTTTAATTATTCCTAATTATTCCTAATTAATCCTAATTAATCCTAATTATTACTAATTATTACTAATTAATCCTAATTTTTACTAATTATAACTAATTAATCCTAATTATTACTAATTAATCCTACTTATTACTAATTAATCCTACTTATTACTAATTAATCCTAATTATTACTAATTAATCCTAATTATTAGTAATTAATCATAATTATTACTATTTAATCCTAATTATTCCCATTTAATCCAAATTATTACAATTTATTACTAATTATTGAAAGTTATTACTAATTATTACAAGTTATTACTAACTATTAAATTTTATTACTAATTATTAAAATTTATTACTAATTATTATAATTTATAACTAATTATTACAATTTGTTATAAATAATTACAATTTATTACTAATTATTAAAATTTATTACTAATTATTGTATTTTGTTACTAATTATTACAATTTATTACTAATTATTACTAATTATTACAGATTATTATTAATTAATTCTCATTAATCCTAATTATTACTAATTAATCCGAATTATTCCTAATTATTCCTAATTATTCCTAATTAATCCTAATTATTACTAATTAATCCTAATTATTAATATTATTACTAATTGTTACAATTTATTACTAATTATTACTAATTATTACTAATTATTATTAATTATTACTAATTAATCCTAATTAATTCTAATTATTACTAATTAATCCTAATTATTCCTATTTATTCCTAATTATTCCTAATTAATCATAATTATGACTATTTAATCCCAATTATTCCTATTTAATCCTAATTATTATAATTTATTACTAATTATTACAATTTATTACTAATTATTACTAATTATTACAATTTATTACTAATTATAACAATTTATTACTAACTATTACAATTTATTACTAATTATTACAATTTATTACTAATTAATCCTAATTATTACTAATTAATCCTAATTATTACTAATTAACCCTTATTATAACTAATTAACCCTAATTATTACTAATTAATCCTAATTATTACTAATTAATCCTAACTACTACTAATTATTCCTAATTATTCCTAATTAATCCTAATTATTCCAATTTATTACTAATTATTACAATTTATTACTAATTATTACAATTTATTACTAATTGTTGATAATTATTACTAATTATTGATAATTATTACTAATTATTGATAATTATTACTAATTATTGATAATTATTACTAATTGTTGATAATTTTTACTAATTGTTGATAATTATTACTAATTGTTGATAATTATTACTAATTCTTGATAATTGTTACTAATTCTTGATAATTATTTCTAATTATTACAAATTATTACTAATTAATTCTAATTATTACTAATTATTAAAAATTATTACTAATTATTACAATTTATTACTAATTATTACAATTTATTACTAATTATTACAATTTATTATTAATTATTACAATTTATTTCTAATTATTACAATTTATTACTAATTAATCCTACTTATTACTAATTAATCCTAATTATTACTAATGAATCCTAAATATTACTAATTAATCCTAATTATTACTAATTAATCCTAATTATTACTAATTAAACCTAATCACTCTTAATTATTACAAATTATTACTAATTATTGATAATTATTACAATTTATTAGTAATTATTACAATTTATTACTAATTATTACAATTTATTACTAATTAACTCTTACTTATAATTTAATTGCATCTAATTAACAAAAATTAAAAATATTAAAAAAACAAATATCTTATTCTAATTTAATTTAATTGCATCTAATTAACAAAAATTATAAATAATTTAGAATAAAATAAATTAACAAAATAAAAAAACAGATAAATACCTTGAAACTGAAGCTTATAGAGTATAAAAGCTGCAGATTATGCTTTAATTTGAAAGTTTAAACTATGAAAAACTTTAGAAAAAAAATTTCAGAAGAGGGAGAAAGAAAAGTTGACAAAGGAGTAGAATGAGAGGAAAACAGATTGGGGTATATATAGGTTTGATTATTTGCGATGGGTTTATTTGCGACAGTAAGCCCGTCGCAAATGCGCACTGCCTGCATAAATTACGGTCGGTCGATAAAAATTTATTTTTGATGGAGCCCGTCACAAATAAGTACCTGCCAACATACTATTTGTGACGAGGCAAGTATCTCGTCACAAATACTAAAAACCACTGTCAGGCATTTGCGACGAGATTAGGAACCCATCGTAAATACCTATGTCCACGGTTTAGCATGCATTTCGCGCCAAACCTTTTGTGATGAGTCCTTACTGCCCCATCACAAATAGCTATTATTTGGGACGGGGCAATCGACCCATCGCAAATAACCCCTTCCAACATGTTATTTGTGACGGGCCCTTGACCTGTCACAAATAACCCATCACAAAAGGCCATTTTTTCCGTAGTGTACAAGTGGAATTGGACACCGATCAATTACCTCAACTTTTTAAATTCATCCTTTAAAAATGATTTTCAAATACATCTATCACTTTATCCAATTTTTTTGAAAAAATATTTCTTAAATTCACTTCCTTAAACTTTTATTTTATAAAGTAATATTTAAAGTTTATGTGATGGGTTTTTTTATAATTTAATGACATCGACTGTCAAATCTGATCACCAATTAAAATTTCACAATAACTATTATATCTTCAAGTTTAGGGTTCATCCACATAATTTTTGTTATATATTTTAATGAATCTACATATTTAAATATAGTTGTGCTCAAATTAATATTTCATTTTTTATTATAGTGAAAGAAATAAATCTTTCTAAAAAACTAAAGTATCTTTAAAAGAGGGCATAAGATCACTAACATTTACAACCCAACCTAAATCTATTTATCCAATCATCTAAATTAATTTATCTTCTTTATAAATATAACTATAGTAATATATTAATTTTACATATCTAATGATTCTCTTAGTGTCTATAAAATGAGATTCATGTGGATTGCCATTGAGTATTGGACAATGTAATATCCTAAACATTTTCATGGTATATATTTATCTTTATTTTTGGTTAACCACCTTTTAAATGGATCATGGAAGGATTTATCGGGATTGGGGAAGGTAACAAGAGAATCTTGGTGGTTTTGGGGATTATAAATATGGAAAACCGGGGTTAGATCACGTGGCTTATGGTTAGCACATGATTAGTACTAACCATGCCCCATGACTGTGAGACTCAGCTTATGGGATAGACTGATTTTGAAAGCTATGCGAGGATGCCTGATAACCATTTGGGATGAGTATAGATCTGTTCACATGCATTCAATATGGTTTTCCAAATTGTTTAGGTGTCTCAAGAGAGAGTGTGTGTGTGTAGTTTTTCTTGGACACTAAGGCTCGAATGGTTGGTTCATAGTCTAGAAAAACATTTGTCTACTTTTGTAATTGAAACCATTTTCACTCATACTAAAGGGTAAGGATGGATGAGCGGTTATATATGAACCCAAGTTTTCATGTCTAAGATATATTACTGATATTCCTAATAGTATTCATGTGAGATACATATACATTATTCTTGGGGTGTAAAACCAATTGATTTGGTGTGAGCCAATGATCATTAGGATAATGCAGTGTTTGTAGTAAACTAAAACATGAGTGTTTCATGGTTGTGAGTGTGGTCACTGACTATGAAACATATCCTTTGGGACTCTGGTGTTTTGGTGAAGGATAATTGATATAACTGGACAATGGAAGCATGTATAAGGGATATTCAATTGTGGGAAGCACAATATCAAATGCTTATGGAAATTATTATTATTACACTAACCTTTGGAATAATGTGATGGAATCATACAACACTTATGGATGCCAATCATTTGAAACAAGAGTATGGAGATAGAGTGAAATAGTACATCAAGTTTTCAAAAGATTATAGATATGACCCTTCTCAAATCCTTTGTCCATGTTTATGTCATTGTTATTCAAGACAAGTTAGTCTAGAGGAGTTAAAAGAACACTTGATATATCATGGAAAAGATCGAAGTTATAAATGTTTGAATAAACATGGGGGAAAAGAAAATGTAGCTAGTGGTTGGGATAACAGTGCATTTTATGGATCATCTGATATGATTACAAGTGTGGACAATGAAGAATTATGTATCAAGTATGTGATTATAGATGTGAATGATGATGAAGACCATATTGAGGAAATGACCTAGAAAGTGGAAGATGAACTTCATGATTTCCCAAAATTGTTTGAGCAGTTAAAGAGTTGTGCAAAGATGCCTTTGTATGGTGGTTACACTAAATATACAGCATTGTCAACGATACTGAAGCTGTATAATTTGAAAGCAGGCAACAGATGGAGTGACACCAGTTTTACAGAATTACTTGCTCTCATGAAAGACTTGCTCCCAGAAGATAATGGTCACTGATCCAAATATATGACCCCAAATGAATTCTATGCTTGATGGGTATGATCTCTGAAAGAATACACGCCTACCTGAATGAATGTATACTATTTATCAAGGACCAAAATCACTTATAGAATGCCCAAAGCGTGGTGCTTCTCGATACAAGAAAGATGAATCTGGTCCTGTGAATGTTGTATGGTACTTTCCAATCATTTCAAGGTTTGGGTACCTATATGGAAGTAAGGAGACTTCAAGGAAATTTATGTGGCATACAGACAGAAGAAATAAATATTGGAAACTACTTCACCTGACAAAATCTCATTATTAGCATAGAATCGATCATGAGTATCCTGATTTTGGAAAGAAGGTGAGAAACCTTCATCTTACATTATCTATAGATGGAGTGAATCCTTTTTTTTAATCAGCACTCAGAGTACATGGACGGTTATGTTGGTAAATTATGACTTTCCATCATGGTTATGAATGAAATGAAAACACATCATGCTATTTAAGCTTATATTAGGACTGAAAAAACCAGGTAATGATATTGATGTTTATTTGGATCCATTGATCAAGTGGGATTCAAGAGTTACGTTGTATGATGCATAAAAAAGTGAATATTTCACATTGAGAGTCATGTTTTATAGGACAATAAAGGACTTTCGTGATTATGGAAATTTTTAAGGATATACCATTAAGGGAACTCATGGGTGTCCCATATACGAACAAGGTACATAGTCAATTAGGTTGAAACATTCATCAAAACCTGTGTTTCTAGGACATCACAGATTTCTACCCCAATGAAATAAGTACCAATCCTAGAGGACATCATTCAATGGAAATTCATAAGAACGTACAATACTGTCTCTACTAATAGGTGATCAACTATTTGAGAAATTAAAATATTTGGACGCTACTTTCGGAAAATTGTTTTTGAAAAACCATATGAAATCCAATTGGAAGAAGAGATCAGTTTTTTTTAATTACCATACTGAAATTTTCTATATGTCAGAAACTTTCTTAATGTTATGCATGTTGAAAAAAATATATGTGATAGTTTCATTGGAATGTTTCTAAATTCACCTAACAAAACAAAGGATGTAATTAAGGCTAGGTTATACATGGTTGACATGAGAATATGAGAAGATTTGGCACTAGTGAAGGGTGGAAAATGAAATTTTCTTCCTCCAACTGCTTACATGCTTTCCAAGAAGGATAGATATCTGTTTTTCAACTTCTTGAATGATGTAAAGGACCCATATGGGTATTCATAGAATATCAAGAACATCGTGTTAATGAATGATTTAAAGTTAAAGGGTCTAAAATCACATGACTGCAATGTTTTGATGCAAGATCTAATTTCTAAAGCTTTAAGTTGCTTTTTTTCTAAGAATTTATGTTATAAATTAACAAATCTCTATTTCTTATTCAAATATATACACATTAAGGTTATAGACTCAGTGAGATTGCTGGGTATGGAAAGAGAAATTACTGTCATATTATGTGAATTGTAAATTTTCTTCCTACCAACATTCTTTAATATGATGGTTCATTTTATAGTTCACTTGGTGAGATAGATTTGACTATGTGGTCTTGTAAACTATATATGGATGTACCCCATTAAATGGTATATGAAGATTTTGAAAGGTTATATCAAAAATTGAAGTCGTCTAGGGGGTTGAATTGCATAGTGATATATTATTGAGGAAGTCATTGAATTCTATACTGAATACCTTTCTGGTGTGTAAATCATTGGTCTACTAAAATATCATCACACTGGGCAACTTACGGGTGAAGGAATTTATGGAAGAGAGGTTTTCAAAATCAATATTACAGATTGGGACAAGGCCGACCTTTACATTTTTCATGACAGTTTGGAGGTTGATCCATATGTTGAAACCCACAAAGAAATATTTAAGCATTTGAATCCATCAAGGGCTGAAAATGGATATCAAATACACATAATTGACAGTTTATATGATGGTTTTGGGACCATATATTTAAATAGTCAAATGAAAATTTGGACTCAATTTCAGAGCGACTTCAATGGCTAGTCGGAGGACCAAGTGTGTATGTATTATCTTATAATGCTTATCTAATTAATGGTTAAACATTATATACTGGTGAACATGATGAAGATAGTACCATACAGAATAATGGAGTTACACTTGTGTCTGAAGCGATTCATGTTTCCAGTGCTAAGTATAGAAATCTAATTTATGTGAATATTTCATACTTTGGCATTGTCAAAAAAATATGGTAGTTGGATTATACAAAATTCCAAGTACTGATTTTTCAATGAAAGTGGGTTAATAACAGGAGTGTTTTTAAAATAGATGAGTTGGGATTCAAGAAAGTTGATTTTAATAAGGAAGGGTACAAAGACGAATCATTTATATTGACATCATAGGAAGTACAAGTATTTTATGTTCCAGATCCCACAAACTGAAACTGGTCAATTGTTCTGTTATCGAACAAACCCATTGAAGGGTCAAATGAAGATTCAAAGGAGGATGACCCTTTAATTGGTACATCACAATAATTTTTCATTAGTCCCAATGTAGGTGGTGTTTTTTATGTCATAGAAGATCATAATGAATGGATTTGGATAGTCGATAGAGGGGTCAAATCCCTTCAGCCTTTAAAAAAAGAGAGTTCAATAATCAGGTTATATATTTTATATAATATGCATCATGTTACCTTATGTTATTATCTATTAGTTGATACTTTTATGTAATATTAATTAAATGTTAAACCACTTCTACAGATAATGACTTCTGCACGAGATGATTCTCCCAATCCTGAGGCACAACAGGTCTCTCAACCTACTACTGCTCGTAGTGCAGAGGACCAACAGGTTTCTCAACCTACTAATATTACTCATAGTGTAAAGGTATAACCACTATCTGCACATTCTGATGCTAGAACTTCGTAGGAAAATATTGATTATGTTGAAATTGGGGAAATGGTATGCAACTAAACACTAGAAGTGCAAAAAAAACAAGAGCGTTGTATTTTGAAGGTGTTAGAAAAAATCCTTAAGGAAAAAACAAATGACATCAAATATGAGCTTGAATGGAATAAGTGGGGCCAGCATGTTAATCCCAACAAGGCCATGTTCAGTGGTTACATTGGAATTTTCACTCGATAATGCTTACCGATTTATGTATTATCGTGGAACCATATTGTCACTAGGCATAAGACCCTGATGTGGGGATATATTATCGTAACATTATGATATCATTTATTTAATTTACTAAAAAATAAAATAATGAAACATTGACTTACTCTTTATCATCCCTTGTTGAGTGCATTTATAGTAGATGACTCATAAAAGGACTGTATATTAAGGGTTTTTAGAAGGATTTATAGAGGATTTTGTACAATTTTAACAATATGTTATCTTAAAGATGTTGAAGGAAAAATAAACCCACACCCAACTCCACTTTATGCACACATAATAACCCAAGGAGCATGGGATACATTTACTAGCCATTGTGCGAAGCTGACTTTTTAGGTATATTGTGTTTGGTAATACGTTGTTTGAAAATACGTGTATTCATCACTTTGACTAAAAGTTTTTATTTATAAAACAGCAATTGAGTGCTGAAAATAAGGAACGAGCAGCAAAACCAGTGTACCCCTACCATAAAGCAAGGATGGGGTATGCTTCACTTGGAAAAAAATGGTACGTATTTTAAATCTACCGTAATACTGTTATGTGACATAAAACAACACCATAACTATGTTCCTTTTTTTATATGAAGATTGGTGAATCCAAATCCAAATTCACTTCCATCTCATTCCATGTGTTATGGAAGGAGGTGCGTGTAAATAATGATGGGATACTAATAGATGAAAACACACATAAAATGTGAGAAACATAAGTAAGTATGACATAATAAATATTTTTTTCTTTAAATCAATATTAAATAACAATGATTGATTATTTTTCTATATTTTCTATCTAACATTGTCATAGGAATCAGCAACATCCAAACTAGATGCGGACATACTTTCATTGGCCTTGAAGCATCCAGAAAAGTATGGTTGTGTTAGAGGTGTGGGTTTTGGGGTGACACCCTGGACATTGTTTGAGAAAAAAAAGAGGAGGATCAAAGTGAAGAAATGAAAATAATGAGAGAAAGATTAGATATCCTTGAATAACAAATGTAATGGCATATAGAAATCATAATAAATTTTATGGTGATGGGGAAAAGAGAAGAAGAAACTCAAGAATAACCAGAGAATGAAGATCTTGCCTCACCCCCACTAGATTTTAGGTGATCCATTTCACTCAAAACCCTATATTATATGAGTTAATCAATGTTCTAATATTTGTTTCTGTGGATTTTTTATATGATATACATTTATACATTTCCTGTACTGATATTCTATAGGGTGGAAATGACTGTGATTTACCCATCACCTTGTAGCGAGGGATACAGTGTTCAATATCTATAATTCCATGCCACACAACAGATCACTTCCAACAGGTCATGTCAAAGTGTTGATTAACATATCCCATGAGACAAGTTCTAATCTAGTTGTTCCAATTGATGATGAATATATTCATAAGATAGAACAATCTCTTAGAACATTCATAGAAAGGCTGTCATAGCTTGTAAAAAAACATGTCCACAATGAGTTATTCATTTCCAATTTATTTTTCAAGATAATCCTTTAAAATTTAATGAAAAAAAGTCTGAATTGATTAATTTAATTACATATGGACATAATAAAGGGGGTGAAAAGAAAGAACGGATCAAAACCATCTCAAGTATCAACAAACCGATCAAAACAATCTATCTAAATCACCTTAAACCCACCCGTTCTATATCTGCATTTATTATCATTTCAGGATCATGTGAATACGAAGTTGAAATATGGTATTACTCACACAACTACTTTTGATGAAAATATGTACAGTATAGAAGATCCATATTTCATTAGTGTTGACAATGTAAGTGAAATCCTAGAGTATGATTGGTTAGGCGGCTCCGTTGTAATATATACATGAGGTATGTTTTCATGATTTAATTTTCCAAAAGCTAATATACTATGATAATTATGACTAAATACATTTCATATTTTTTTCAGGTGTATATATGAAAAAAATTCAAGGGATTTCCCCAGAAACAAAAATTTAGACTCGTTAGTCCTCATGTCACCTCTACAGAACAAAAAAACATAAAATATAATAAAGAGGGTGAAATAGTGGTAAACCTACTCAAATCATTTAACAGAAAAATTAAGGACGACAGACTCTTCTTAATACCAATGATTCAGTGGTAAAACTATATAATTTATTCATATCAAATATATTTTAATTTTTTTCATAATTATTCTTTTTTGTGTTCTTAGGAAAAATTGGATGATCATTGTGGTCAATTTAGATACTCAAAAGATTTATTTTCTAGATTCAATGCATAGATATCCAAAAAACCAACCACACATGATGGCGTTTGTCTATTTTTAATACACTACATCCAACATTTTAGAAAAAAACATCTAGTTATATAGTTTATATTATCTTTCAATGAGGATTTTTTTAGGATAGGGTGGTGTGTGAATATCATCTACATCATAGAATGAGGCCAGGGGAAAAGGATAATAAACATCACAAGTACTATGATTGGATATCTATTAGGGTATATATAATAATATTTCACTATCCAAACACATATAAAAAAATTACTTGTTTTTCTCAATGTTTCTGCAGTTTCTAAAATAAAAAAATGGAAAAGACTATGGTTATTATGTTTGTAAATTTATGAAAGAGATCATATTTCATCAACAAACTAGCATCCCTGAAGAGGTATTTTTTAAGATAATTACTATTTCATTTAAAATATTTTTTAATCCTTTGTGTATTTATATATTTCAGTACTTCCATGATTGTTGAAAAGACTCATATTCACAAGACAATATATATTCATTTATAAATTAATGGGAAATATACCTGATGAAAGAATGTACACAAATAGCATGAATATGTGACTAGTATGACTCTAAGTGTCTATCTTTATTTAAAATTGATAGTATTTTTTTCAAAAAAATAAGTGACATACTGAAAACTGTGAAAATGCATTATAATTGATTTGATAGTTTAGGACAATGATCCATAAGTCATTTTTGATGTGTAGGAATCAACCACACCTAAATCCGATGCATGGTGTGAACGTTATGACTTTAAGTGTGTATTTTTATATTAAATTAACAATAAATTTAGAAAAAAGAACAAGTGACATATTGAAAACTGATAAAACGCATTCGGATTGTTTTGATACTTAAGAAAAAACAATCTATCAGTCATTTTTGATGTGTAGGAATAAAACACACCTCGATATTATGAATGGTGTGATCGATATGACTAAAAGTGTCCGTTATTAGTTTAAAATTGACATTTTAGATCAAAAAGTGTCACTCACTGAAAACCAAGAAAACTCACTCCGATTATCTTCATAATTTAGGATAATGATTCATAAGTTCTTTTTTATGTGTATGAAGCAGTCTCATATCAAGCTGACACACGATTTGACTGGTATGATTCAAAATACATGTTTTTATTTTGGAATGATATTTTAGTAAAAAACACAACTGACATACTAAGAATTGAGAAAACACGTTCAGATTGTTTTGATATTTTATAAAAATGACTTATAAGTCATTTTTGGCATGGAGGAATCAATTATACCTCAATCTGACACATGGTGAGACCGGTATCACTCAAAGTGTCTCTTTTTATTTAAAATTTACATTAATTTTAGTTAAAAACACAACTAGAATACTAAAAACCAAGAAAACACATCCATATTATTTTGATAATTTAGGAAAATGACCCATGAGTCTTTTTTGATGTGTAGAAATCAACCCCACATCAATACAATGCACGATGTGACCGATATAAATCCAAATGTGTCTTTTTTAATTAAAATTGACATTAATTTAAGTAAAAAAGAACATGTGACACCCTGAAAACCGAGAAAACACATTCATATTGTTTTGACACTTTAAGAAAATGATCCAGGAGTCATTTGTGATGTGTATAAATCAACTGAACCTCAATCCAATGCATGGTGTGATAGATATGATTAAAAGTGCATGTTATCAGTTCAAAATTTACATTTTAGCTCAAAATGTGTCACTCATTAAAAACCAATAAAATTCATTAGGTATGATTTGATACTTTAGGACAATGATCCATAAGTCATTTGTGATGTGTATGAAGTATTATCAAATCAAATCGATGCACTATGCGACCGTTATTACTCAAAAAGCGTGTTTCCAGTTTGAAATGTTATTTTACTAAAAAACACAACTTACATACTGAAAACCAAGAAAATGAATTTGGATTGTTTTTATACTTTAGAAAAATGATCCATGATTCATTTATGACATGTAGAAATCAACCAAACATAAATCCGATGAATGATGTGACCGGTATAAATCCAAATGTGTTTTATTTAAAATTTACTTTAATTTAAGTAAAAAGAACAAGTGACATACTGAAAACTGAGAAAACTCATTCAGATTATTTTGATACTTTAAGAAAATGATCCATGAGTCATTTTTAATGTGTAGGAATCAACTACACCGCAATCTGATGAAAAATGTGACCAGTATGACTAAAAGTGTTTGTTATCAGTTTAAAATTAACTATTTAGATCAAAACATTTCACCCACTAAAAACCAAGAAAACACCCTATGGATTTCTTCATAATTTAGAAGATTGATTTTTAAGTCCTTTGTGACATGTATGAAGCAGTCTCACCTCAAACCAATTCACGATGCAACCATTATTACTAAAAATGAATATTTTCGATTTGAAATGATATTTTAGTAAAAAAACACAACTAACATACTAAAAACAGAGAAAAGGCATTTGGATTGTTTTGATACTTTAGAACAACGATCCATGAGTCATTTGTGATGTGTAGGAATCAACCACACCTTAATAAAATGAACAATGTGACTGGTATAAATCCAAATTTTTCATTAAAATTTTATATTAATTTTAGTAAAAGAATAAGGGACATACTCAAAACCAAGAAAACACATTTAGATTGTTTTTATATTTTAAAACAATGATCCATAACTCATTTTTGAGGTATATGAATCAACCCCACCACAATACGATGCATGGTGTGACCTATATAACTCCAAATGTATATTTTTTAGTAAAAATTGACATTTTATTAATGTATTCTTTCATATTAATGTTTAATTTGTTTCTCTATAGTATTACTAACATAATATTTGTTTTCCTATATATGTGGAACCTTTTTCTTGAGTTGGTATGATTTTTTTGGAAACTAATACCATGGGAAGACATTTTTGAGAGGGGATCACGGATGTCAAAGGATGAAACATTAATGTTTTTAACAGTTTGTTGGATAATTGTAAATATAATTATATAAAACATTGTTTAAAATGTATATAGCATTGTTTTCCAAACCCTTGTGTTCACTACTTTGTTCTTGTGTGTGTTTTACAGGTGTTATTTTGTGCAGGAGGTGTGTGTGCTATGTAGGTGCTGGTGGGTGTGCTGATATATAAAAAACACATCACAGGTAGCTAGGCCTTTATTAATGCTATTTTGAGCACTGATAAAGGAACCCTTTATCAGTGTTATTTTGAGCATTGATAAAGGTTCCCTTTATTAGCTCTATTTTGATCACTGATAAAGTCCCCCTTTATCAGTGCGATTTTTAACTCTAATAAAGTCCCCCTTTATCAGTGTTATTTTTAGCTCTGATAAAGTTTTTCTTTATCAGAACTAAAAATAGTATTGATAAAGGGGGGCTTTTATCAGTTCTTTTTTTTTGCATGGATAAAGGACCCATTTTATCAGTTCTTTTTTAGTGCTGATAATGGGGACCCCCTATCTTCAATAATATTAACAACTCTTTTAAAATCACTATCTGTAGTAGTGTGAAATAAAATCGAACAACCTAAACCACTAACGCACGATCTCTATGTAACCTCTTGGTCACCTCTAACCACAAGACCATCCATGATCCAAGAGTGAGCACCCGATAAAGGAACCTAAACAAAACTGAACATGCAAAATATCCCGACTCTACCAACATTGAGAGGTATAGGTAGGGTGTGATATCGAAATATCAATAAGTAAACATCATAAAATCCATGTCATTCATTCTCAAAACATTCCATAAATACTAGTTTTAAATACATTAATAAAAATTAGGTTTTTATATACACATTAAATTTTAAAATAAACAACATGCTCCATTGCCCTCATAATTTTAAAACAAAAAACAAGAAAAGAAAAATGCAGTTGTGCTTATTTGAAAATTCTACTTTGAAATCCTTTTTTAGCAATCACACATTCACAGTTTTCCAAACAAAGACTAAAACTAGATACGGGAATAAAATTCTACACAATGAGAGTAATGGATCTATTACTACTTGTAATGGGGAAACATAGGAAATCCTAGGAACTCGGAGGAACACCATAACATACTACTACATGTGAGTCATCCTGAAGGAATTCCCTACCCGATGATGTCATAATGCCTAAATGCATTATCGTCTCCCTACCTGGCCTGAACGAGGGGCCTAATCCCATAGCAATAGTAACAAAAAAATCCCCCTGCTAGGGCCCACTAGCAGTACACAATCTAACTAGTGCAATAATCATTATTAGTAAACATCTTTGTTGTGCTAGGTTCTCATTCTATATTTCATAAGGGGGTGTGCCATGCAATTAAAACAACAAGCCACATACATATAACCAACACACCTAACACTATGGCACCACCCCAGCCACCTCAAGGGTCTTCCCTTGCCTTACCATATTAATTTTTCTGATAGAGGTCCCATACTAAGGACCCTCCCATCTTATGATCAACTAATGAGGTAAGATATTTAACCAATGAAAGGTTTTTTAAATAACTATTTCAAAGATTACAAATAGGCCTCATACAGTTTCCACACATCAAACCCTTTATAAGTAACCATACCAAAAGTGCCAACCAGGCCTTTATCTTTAACAATACAAGGTACATTTACCAAAATACTTTAATAAAAACATTTCCAACAAACAGAGATCTCATTTTCACTATTCATTTTCTAAAAAATCCATTGAGTTCCCAACACACACCCATACATACTACAATTTCCAATCAAGCCTTTCTTTTGAATCTACTTTATAATGATACTAGGTTAAAAATATATAAAATTCACTCAAATGTACCAAAAAATATTTAAACCATTTTAAGGAACAATTGTCTTTTATCAAACACCAAACAAGTCACACTTCCCAAGTGGTTTTGAAATAACCCCAAGCCATTTGAAAAACCATGGAACTATTTATCCAATGGAGAGAGAGGAAGAGGAGATAATAATTCCTTTTTATAAAAACAAGGCTTGAGAAGATAACCACTCCCAATTTCATCTTCATTTGAAGGAACATCCATGTGTGCACCTTGTGCAGCCATGGATGTGCCCATATACAATAGAAAATATCAAGTGGTCCCTTCCCAAGCCATTCTTGAAGAAACCGCCCACACACTTTTTTTTAACACAACGAACCAATCCATAATAAAACACCAAGTTTCACAAGGCCACCCAAAAACAAGTTTAATAACTTTAATAAAATGATTCTAAAGGTAACCCTACCCAAAACTTCTAACAAAACCATTTTAAACCAATCACCACTTATCCAAATTCAATTTCATAGGCAAAAGCATGTGCATAAATGGGAGAATATTTCAAAAACTATTTTTAGCAAGTTAAACCAACGATAAATCATTATCATAAACTAACTAAAATTGTAATAAAGGTGTTAAACAATGTATAAGAATTAAATACTCAAACACAAGAATTACATGGAATAAAATTTTATGAAATGGCATAGAAACACCTACCACAAAGAATTGGTCAAGCCAATTCTTTCTAACTAAAACCACCACCCGCTCATGTACACACACTTCAAAAAAAGTGTACATACTTGGAATTGTTTTCAACACCCTACAAAAATTAAACGGCACCCAAAATTAGCACAGGAAGGACCAATGCACGTCCAAATAATTAACTAAAATCCATAAAAATCATAAGCACCAAATTCAAAGGGTGCGAAACCAATTGGCGGGTTTAGACACTTACCCAAAACAATGTTGGAAAAGAAATTCAATTCCATCTTCCTTGACCTTGGAAGAAGATTATAGATTATGGACCAATGGGTACCAATACACCATTCACATATCCTATTAAAGGAAGAACGCAACAATCAGGTATTATCATCAAACCCTAGGTTCGGCCAAAACCATATTAGGTGATGAAATAGGAATGAATTTCCAAAGAGATAAAGGAGGACATGTCTAAGGATCATACCTTGAATAATCGGACAAAAAACATGGAAGAAACAGGAGAAACTGACTATGGAAGGAAGGACCTCATGCCATGGGTGGTGCACACTACAAGGGTTCCGCCCGGGTCACGCGCCTACTGTAGGTTGCAGCCAAGAAGGGGCGCTGCAGGGGAGGTCCTTCCATGGGAAGGGGGAGTTGGGGTGAGGTTGTTGGGCTGGTTGGAGGAAAGGAGGAGGGATTTCAATCCAAGACAGTGCGCTCACACAAGGGGAAGGCTCGTTGCACTCTTGGAGTAGAAGAGAAGGGTGTGGCGGTCAGGAGCCGGGGAGAAGGTCAGAGCAGGAGAGGAGGCCAAAGATGGCCGTCTACGCTAGGAAGTAACAAGGGGGGTGGTGTCGTAGCATGAAGAAGGGGGGGTCACGATCTAGAAGGGGGGACACTCTAGGTTTCCTCCTCTATCTTTTTTCATTTCCTTTTAATAATAATAATTATTATTACAATAATAATAATAGGAATAATAGTATTAATTACAATAATTGTAATAATATTATTATTATTATTAAAAATCATGTTATAGTTATTATTATTATTGACTATTTTCTAAACTTCTATTTTATTTAATTTATTTCGAATATCATAAAACCATGAGTTTCACCTACAGTCAAAAGTGCGGTTAAGAAAACTGTGCCCGAGCCATGCCACCCAGCACTGCCTGCTTATAGGGTTAAACTATGTGCTTGTCATGTGGGTTTATAAATTGTGCACAAGTTTTTCATCATAACTCTAACCCACACGGTCATCCTTGCTGGCACCACACAGTTACTCCTAACCGTGCGGACTGACTACGCAACAATGAAAAAGAATCCAAAACTCAAAATAATAATTAAATTAATTCAAAATAACTAACCAATAGGGTCAAGGTGTGACAATTATCCCAACTGATTAGCCACTAAATGAGGCTAATATTATTTGTTAATATATATAATATTCATGTGCTTTATTATTCATAAACACCATTTTTAGTGCATTTTACACTTTGAACATCATTTCACATTATGATTGTAATTCCTTCTTAAAATGTACTATTATGTGGTACATTTTTTTAACATCATTTAAAGTAACCAATGATCTTGATTTTATTTTTATATTTAATTTTCAGGTTTATAATTATATTGGAAAAAATTCATACTTGTGAAGTGTTGGAATATTCATATTAGATGACCACCAAAATGGGATTTCATGTAAACAATTCTGGAGAAGGCAGATTGGACACCATCCCACTGATTAGAATATGAGGCCCAACATACAAGCCCAATTAAGACCAAATTTCGTGTGATGATATAAGACATTTATAGTAACAAATAATTATTCAGGAGAAAGTGCTAATTCGGCCTCCATTATGGTTATTCAGGCATCCCAAGTTGAAGATAAAATTATGGGCCAGATTCTATGACCTAGAAAACATATTACCAATCAAACCATATCTCTGAATACACAACTCCAAATGGGACAAAATGTTACAGGAGATTATGAGACATTCGGGGTTCCATTTTCTTCTTCTATGGCCCACTCTAATTCGGCCATCTAGAAGGTCTTACAAGTGCGTCTGTTCGGTGGTTGCAAGCTGGCTGCCACCTCGGTTCAAGAGTGGAAAAGTCCAAGTTCCACAAGTTTTACACCACTCTAGGCCTACCATAATCAAGTTGGTTGATTTTTACTATTGGAGGATCAAACCAAGGATCACAAAAGTCCTATTTAAGGTAGTGTTTATGGAGGAGTTTTTCATCTTTGGTGCTTCGTTTCATTGTAGTGTTATGTTTCTGCTTTGTGTTTGTAATGGTATTTCTTTCTCATGTAAGTTGTTTAATTCACCTTAGTTTCTTAATAAAAGTTCTTCCTTTACTCTTATTCTGTTCTTATACATATCATTTTGATACCATTGGTTCAAGGTGTGAATTTATTCACACCATACTTTGTGATATTTATCACACAACGGTGGAGTGATCGATTTTAGTTTTTGTTTTTACTTCTTCAATTCCACCCTCATAAGTCTACTTCCTGCTTCCATTGAAGAAATGTCACAAATGGAGGGATAAATATTTTATGGGTTGATCCAAGGGAGTATCAAGGGTATGTATTGGATGTTATTTATCACTCCATTAATTTCTAATCTCTTCTTTTAAATGAGATTTTTATTTGATGATTTTAAAACCACTTCATCCTTACTGAATTTAAGGTCACACATTTCACGTGCTAATACAAACCTTTACCTTGGAGTTCTCAAAACTTTGATACTTCAAGGGTATAGGTGATTATTTTTAGGTTGTGTAGGCATTAAACCAGTAAGTGATGAGTTTTTTTGATCTTCTTAAATGAACCCATCTCAAATATAAGAAATTGAAATCATTAAAAAAGGAATTAATCCAATCCACCCCGAGCGATAACCTAGGATAAACTCATTACCTTAATTTGAATTAACTTAAATCTATTAGTGATACTTTAAAACCATCTTAAATCAGCCCAAGTTGGCCACTTCGTAACCAAAAACAATCCATATAATGCACGTGTCTATAGGTACTTCTTAGGTCTCTGAGGATTCGACAACCCAAGCTAGACTACATGAACCGTCCTACCTTCTTCTTTTGGGTAAATTTGAGCGTGAATAAAATTTTGGCACCGTTTTTGGGGACCCAAGTAAGTCATCTTGACACCCATTATATTATCCCCCATTTCTTCTATCCTCACCCAAGATCTCTTATCTTGTCCCTTTCTCATTTTTTTTCTTTTGGTGCACGTCTGCCTACACTTGTGATCAATCAAACCATCTAGTTAGGGTGGATAGTCCTGGGTTTGAGGAGTCAAGTACACCAAGGGAACTATTTCCATTAGATCATAATATTACTAATACTCCAGAGTCAAAAATTGATCTTATTTAAATGGATGTTCTTCAAAGAAACCAACTCATAAACCCGAGTGGAAACCAAAATGGAAATCCAAATGAGGAAGCCCCAAACTTGGGAAACGTGGTTGATCAAACCGTGAATGAATACCTCACACCTTCCTAGACCAATGCCCCCACATTCATTATAAATAATTACCTAGGAGATGCCAACTACATCTTTAAACCCCATTTCTTAAACCACCTTCCCACATTCCATGGAATGGAGTCTGAGATGCCCTACCTTCACATTAAGGAGTTCAATGACATTGTAGAAACCATGTGCCCCCCACATCAACTAGAATCATCTAAGATGAGGCTATTTCCTTTTTCTTTAAAGGATCGAGCTAAAAAATTTCTAAACAATTTGAGACCATCATCCATCAACTCTTGGTACTAACTACAAAGATAATTCTACAAAAAATACTTTCCCCACCACAAAACAATTGCACTTAAAAAGATCATCCAAAACTTTTTTGAAAAAGAGGGAGAGTCATTCTATAAAACATGGGAGAGGATCAAATACACTCTAAACATGGTTCCACACCATAGTTTTTATATACCAGAACAATTGAGAATTTTATATAAAGGGTTGGGTCCAGGGAACAAACAATTCATTAACATGATGTGTAATAGAACCTTAAAAAACGAAGCCCCAAATAATGCTTACGAGTATCTAGAAATCCTTTTTGAATAAAACCAAACATGGGGAACTTCACCTTATTCTGAAAAGTCACAAAGAAATATTGTAATTCATACACTTAGAGAATAGGAAAGCATTAGGGATAAACTCGCAGCACTCTCTAGGAAGGTAGAAGAGATAGACCTTAGGAAAGTCCATGAAATCCAAACTGTAGACCCTGTTTGCACAATTTGTGAAAAACATGACCATAAGACAGAAAACTTCCCAACCATTCCATCCATAAAGCATGTTCTTTTAGAAGGACCCCCAGTGGAAGTAAATGCCTTGAACTTTCAAAATCCTCAATACCAAAACACCTTAAACCTAAAGTATAATGACCACCCAGGCTTCTGCTAGAAAGATAACCAGCAACCTATCCAACCATAGGGAAAAAATCCTTACCCCCATCAAAACTACCAAACCCTTAACAAGTTCCAAACACAACCTATCCAATACCAACAGCCACCAGTCCATTTTCAACAAACCATCCCACCTCTAAAATATCCCCCTGGGATAAACCAATATTCTCAAGCACTAACCCAAACTGTTCCACAAAGCCTACTAGAACAACTGTGAAAACAAATGGAAAGGATGAACTCAGAAGTCTCTTACCTAAAACAAGAACTTCAAACCATCAAAACTGGAAAGGAACCCATGCCTACTCAGGCGGTACCATCCTTAACTTCAAGGGGAGATTCAAGTTTCACTCAAACATCTCATGAACAACTAAAGGTTGTGACTGTTTTGAGAAGTGGGAAATCAATTGAGAAACCTGAAAAACTAATTCAGAACCCATATGAAGATTCAAAATTGGATGAAAATTCAAATGAACCAAATGATCAAACTAAAAAACATGATAACATTGTCAAAGAAACAACTCTTCAACAAACAACCCCACAACCTGCACCATTTCCTCAACGCATGAGAGGGGAAACCAAGCCTGAATTGAGTGAAACATTGAGGGAAATTTTCTCACAAGTCAAGTTGAACATTCCACTTCTCGATGCAATTCAAACCATACCTGCCTACTCAAAGTACCTTAAGAACTTGTTCACTTTTAAAATAAAATTTTCACATAAAAACCAATTCCTTTCGGCTGAAAATGTGAGTACCATTATTCAAGGGACCATTTGAAAGACATGGGTTTCCCTTACATCAATGTTGAACTAGGAGAGAGAAAAGTTGTCAAGGCCTTGTGTGACCTAGGTGATAGTATCAATCTCATTCCCTATGCTGTGTATTTCCAGTTAGGCCTAGAAGAGTTCCAACCCACATTTTTCACACTTCAACTTGTTGATCATAGCATTAGGGTTCCAAAGGGAATTTTAAAGGACGTTCTGGTAAAGGTTGAAAACTTCATCTAGCCTGCTGAATTCATTGTCCTTGACAATCATCCAAACTTAAGAAATATGGAACAAACCCCAATCATCATTGGTCATCCCTTCCTTGAAACAATCAACTCTGTTATCCGAGTCTGAAATGGGAACATGACCATCACCTTTGGAAACATGAGTCTATACTTGAACATCTATAATTAAAGCTCACAAATAGAGTATGATTAGGACACTCGTGAAGTAAACATAATAGGAAGAATTGATAATGAATCCATAGAACATCAAGGAATATTTGATGGATGTTTAAGTTAGGATGAGATTGATTTCCTTTGTTCACATGAAAGAAGTTTATCTCCTTGGCTTGAATAATTTTCAAATTGCTCTTCTGATGAAGTCTTAGGTCCAACAATCAATGAAACATTTTTGGAAACCACTTTCATGGAGACCACTCCAAATTCCTTAACTAAATCTCATCAAGAAAAACTAGTAGCTGAACCTTCTACATGTGGAGAATCAATCCGATCTGAAACTCTAGGAAACAAAATTGATCTTGATCCAGTGTCCCAATCTTCTTCTGAAATTCTGAACCAACCTGATCTTGAATTTAAGGAACTTCCAACTGCACTCAAGTATGCCTTCCTAGGGGACAATCAAACACATCCTATTGTCATTTATTCTTCTCTTGAATCCAATAATGATAGGATTCTTCTAGATGTCCTTAGAAAACATAAGAAAGCCATTGGTTGGACCCTGTCTGATATTCATGGGATTATCCCACTTATTGGGACTCATAGGATTGTTCTGGAATCTGATTCAAAGCCATGTTTTCAACCTCAACGGTGACTCAATCCTAATCTAATGGAATTAGTGAGAAAGGAACTCCTGAAATTTTTAAAAGCTGGTATCATCTATCCCATAGCTGGTATTGAATGGGTCAGCCCAATCCAAGTGGTTCCCAAGAAGGAAGGAATCACAGTGATAACCAATAAGGATGGAGAGATTCTTCCAACTAGGGTGAGTAGTGGATGGAGGGTCTGCATTGACTATAGGAATCTAAACTCATTCACCAAGAAGGACCATTTCCCCTTACCATTCATTGACCAAGTCCTTGAGAGAGTAGCAGGTCATGCCTTCTACTATTTCTTAGATGGGTACTGAGGGTATAATCAAATTGAGGTATCCCTAGAGGATCAAGGGAAGACTACATTCACATGTCCAATTGGTACCTTTTCTTTCAAATGCATGCCCTTCGGGTTATGTAATGCCCCTAGAACCTTCCAGCTGTGCATGATGGGAATATTCTCATACATGGTAGGGGATTTTCTTGAGGTCTTCATAGATGACTTATCTGTGTTTGGGGATACATTTGAGGTATGTCTGTAGAATGTGGAGAGAGTCTTGTTAAGATGCGAAGAAAATAAGCTGGTCCTAAACTGGGAAAAATTACATTTCATGGTTAAATAGGGACTAGTTATAGTCCATCTAGTCTCAGGTAGGGGGATTGAAGTTTATAAAGCCAAGGTTGACATCATTCGTCAACTTCCATCACCCAAAACTGTCAAGGAAGTGAGGTCTTTCTTAGGACATGCTGGTTTCTATAGAAGATTCATCCAGGAATTTAGTTCAATCTCTCGTCCCCTTTGTGATATCCTAATAAAGGATGCTCCATTTGTTTGGAAATAAAGCTGTGAAGGTTCATTCTCAACACTCAAATCATCTCTCACCTCTCCTCCCATTATGAAATCTCCAAATTGGAACCTTCCTTTCGAACTTATGTGTGATGTCAGTGACTTTGCTGTAGGAGATGTGTTAGGAAAACTTTGTGATAAAACTCCTTATGTAATTGCTTATACAAGAAAATCATTAAATGATTCCAAAATAAACTACACCACCACTGAAAATGAGTTACTTTCTACTGTGTTTTCCTTAGAGAATTTTAGGTCCTACCTCTTAGGATCCCCCATCATTGTGTTCACTGACCATTCTGCACTACAATAACTCTTCTAAAAACAAGATGCTAAGGCTAGAATGATTAGGTGGGTCCTTCTCTTACAAGAATTTGACCTCAAAATCAAGGATAAAAAGGGTGTTGAAAATGTTTTAGTTGATCACCTCTATAGGATGGAATTTAAAGACAACTCAAATCACCTTTCTGTGTCTGATTCATTTCCTGATGAACACCTATACTCTGTGAGTGACTGCCCTTGGTATGCTGACATAGCCAATTTCTTAGTTACAGGAGTCATTCCAAAATTCTTATGGACTCAAGCTCGAAGTAGATTTCTTTCTGACGTTAGACACTATGTGTTTGATGATCCATACCTCTATAATTTCTGCCCTGACCAAGTCATTAGGAGGTGTGTCCCAGAATCTGAACAAGAGTCCATCCTTAAATTCTTTCATAGTGAGGCATATAGAGGTCACTTTTCCTCTAAGAAAACATCTTCTAAGATTCTTCAGTGTGGTCTCTTTTAGCCCACCCTCTCAAGGGAGTCCTACACAATTTCTCAAAGTTGTCCTAGTTTTCAACAAGTAGGGTCCATCACAAAAAGGAATCAAATTCCACTCACTCTCATCTTAGTGATTGAAATCTTTGACTGTTGGGGAATCGATTTCATGGGTCCCTTACCAAACTCTAGGGGATACCTCTACATCCTCTTAGCTATTGATTATGTCTCAAAATGGGTTGAAGTCATTCCCACAAATTCTAATGACCATCATGTTGTGATCCGATTTCTGAAAGAGCACATATTTT
Organism: Viscum album; assembly: GCA_963277665.1. Taxonomy (NCBI): domain Eukaryota; kingdom Viridiplantae; phylum Streptophyta; class Magnoliopsida; order Santalales; family Viscaceae; genus Viscum; species Viscum album. The sequence goes on from OY728134.1 coordinate 429,574,099, forward strand.
CTCGATTTGGAATTCCTAGGGCTATAATCAGTGACCGAGGGACCCATTTCTGCAACCGTCCATTCTCTTCACTCATATCTAAGTATGGTATTTCTCACAAGGTTTCCACTACGTACCATCCTAAAACCAATGGTCAAGATGAGTTAGCGAATATGGAGATTAAGAATATTTTTGAAAAAACTGTCAATCCTTCTAGGAAAGATTGGTCTGAGAAACTCTTGGATGCTCTTTGGGAATATCGTACAGTATACAAAACCATCCTAGTAATGTCACCATATAGGTTGGTTTATGGAAAAGCATTCCATTTACCAGTTGAAATTGAGCATAAGTATTTTTGGGAAATTAAGAAAATAAATTATGACCTATCATTGGTCGGAATAAAAAGGAAATTAGATCTCAATGAACTTGAGGAACTAAGGATAGAGGCTTATGAAAATTCAAGGATCAATAAAGCTAGAGTTCAAGCCTACCAATCTAGGAATATCAAATTCAAACATTTTGAACTGGGAAAATTTGTGCTCTTATATAGTTCAAAACTTCATTTACACCCGAGAAAGTTAAGGTCAAGATGGTCAAGTCCTTTCATTGTGCATCATGTGTACCCCCATGGGGCAGTAGAGATTCAAGATCCCACCAGTGGTCACATTTTCAAGGTCAATGGTCATAGGTTAAAATAATTCATTGAATAATTAAATAAACAGGAAATAGAGGTTGAGTTAACTGATCCAACCTATGAACCAGGAAAAAATTGATAGATTTAGGATCCATGTCGGGCTAACGACATTAAACAAAAGCGCTGCACGAGAGGCAAACTGTGGTTTTCATGTCATATTTATTTTTCAAATAGGATTAATTAATCATTTTTATATTTTAAAATAATAAAAAAATATAGATTGTTGACATGTTCTTCTATTATGAGTATGGATGGGTATGAAAGGGGAGCACCATATTCATCTGTGTCACATGGTGTGATCCTTGAGTAAAACCTTACCCAGAAATTTAAAAAGAAGACAATGTATCAACAGTTCATTTTATTTTTATGTGTTTGTAAGCTAAAATAAAAATACCAAAAAATATATAAAAAAAAAAGGGGACACATCATAGGTCATGGGTCAAACCCTGTCACAACCGGCGAAGCCATGGGGAATCGAACCTGGGACCAAAGGGAGACAGGGGCGCGCACTTACCACTGACCTACGGCTTTTTTGTGATTCCTTATTCTATAATTTTTATATATATACTTATATTTTACTTTCTTTATTATATATATATATATATATATATATATATATAGTTTTTTGTTTGTTTTTTTGTTTGTTTTTTTCCACTAGGTAATTCTCAGAGTGACATCGAGGTTAAGGGATTAAAAGGGAGCAGCAAGAATTTCAACTTCTACCACCAGGTGACTTCATTCCATGATCCTCATTTTCAATTTTCTTTTTAAACTCTCATTTTCTACCTCTAACCCATTCTAAATTTTCTTTTATTTAAACATTGGGGACAATGTTATTTTAAGTTGGGGGGGAGATAAAATAAAAAATGCTTTTGTGTCAAAAAAAATGACGAATGATTTGAAAAAAAATGTGTGTAAATCTAAGGAAAAATTCATTTAACTTTGAACATTATAATACACATTTCACACTTTGAAACTGAATATCAAATAATTTATCATGACCTAATTCTGATTTTAATACTTTTATAATTTCATGAGCATTTATTTTGGAAAGTGTGGCTATCCAATGTGATGTTTCATTGTTTATATTTTCATCCAAAAAAAAGATCACAATGCACGTCCTTTGGATAGTGGGGTATTATTTTGAGTTCATGGGGTCCCTCAAATAAATAGCATAGGTTTTATGATCATTTTAGTTTTAATATGAGTATTTAATAAAAAAATTAAAAAAATAATAAATTTGTGTGTAGAGCAATGAAATGACCTAATGCGTGGCTTTCGGCACTTGGGGATCGTGACTCCATAGTTTCCTGGCCCAGAGTTAGTAATTTTATCTCTATTTTTGTTAATTTGATTTTGTTTTTGATTGATTTAACTTCAGATAATGCCTGAGTATGTGGGCTTCACTTGGTTCCCTAAGGTCTTTGAGCCTGGGAGTCATCGGCAAAGTCTCGCTACAGGGGTTGACTCTTTTGAGTGAAATTTCAATTACCATGGAAAAATTGCAAAAACAAAAAAATAAATAAATAAATAAATAAATAATACACAATAAAAAATTTGAATACTCATCTTAATATTGAAATGATATTCCACCTAGCTCTTCCATCATTTCCCTCTTTAATAAAGATGAACCCCCCCATGTCTAATGTGATGCACAACACATCATCACTCTTAATTGATATTGGATGAAATATGGAGATGAATTTGAACAAAGGAATGGGCTTGGGATTGGGATATTCTTATGAAACTATATTGTATTAATACATTTTTATGGGTTTCATGATTGTTTGGTATAAGGGTTTTGGGTGATCATTGTTTATTAAAAAAAATTTGGAAAAGGGAATTCGAATTTCATATTGTTGAGATATATTTTTCTCAGGACTAGAAAAACTCAAGTTGGGGCTGTGATTATCCACTAAATGAGGATAATATTCATTGTTAATATATATAATATTCATGTTCTTTATTATTCATAATCACCATTTTTAGTGCATTTTACACTTTGAACATCATTTCACATTATGATTGTAATTCCTTCTTAAAATGCACTATTATGTGGTACATTTTTTTAACATCATTTAAAGTACCCAATGATCTTGATTTTATTTTCATATTTAATTTTCAGGTTTATAATTATATTGGGAACAATTCATACTTATGTAGTGTTGGAATATTCACATTGGAAGACCGCCAAAATGGGATTTCATGCAAACAATTCTGGAGAAGGCAGATTGGACACCAGCCCACTGATGAGAATGTGGGGCCCAACATACAGGCCCAATGAATCCCAAATTTAGTGGGAAGATATAAGACATTTATAGGAACAAATAATTCTTCAGGAGATAGTGCTAATTTGGCCTCCATTGTGGTTATTCAGTCGGTCCAAGTTAAAGATAAAATTATGGGCCAGATTCTACATCCCAGAAAACATATTACCAATATAATCATATCTCGGAATCCAAAACTTCAAATGGGACCAAATTTTATAGGAGATTATGAGACATCTAGGGATCCATTTTATTCTACTATTTCCCACTCTAATTCGTCCATCTAGAAGGTATTACAAGCGAGTGTGTTTGGTGGTTGCAAGATGGCAAGTGGGATGCTTTGTAATATTGGAGGATCGACCCAAGGATCCCAAAATGCCTATTTAAGATAGTGGTGATGGATTATTTTTTTCATCTTTGGTGCTTAGTTTCATTGTAGTGTTATGCTGTTGTTTTGTGTTTGTAATCGCATTTCTTTCTCATGTAAGTTATTTAATTCACCTTAGTTTCTTAATAAAAGTTCTTCCTTTACTCTTATTATATTCTTCTACATATCATGTTGATACTGTTGTTTCAATGTGTGAATTTATTCACACCATACTTTGTGATATTTATCACACAACGGTGGAGTGATTGGTTTTAGTTGTTGTTTTTACTTCTTCAATTCCACCCTCGTAAGTCTACTTCCCACTTCCATTGAAGAAATGTCATCAATAGAGGGATAACTATTTTATGGTTTTATCCAAGGGAGTAGAAAGGGTCTGTATTGGATGTTATTTCTCACTCCATTAATGGATAATCACTTCTTTTAAATGAGATTTTTATTTGATGATTTTAAAACCTCTTCATCCTTATTGAATTTAAGGTCACACGTTTCAAGTGCTAATACAAACCTTTACCTTGGAGTGATCAAAACTTTGATCCTTAAAGTTTATAAGTGATTAGTATTAGGGTGTTTAGTCATTAAACTAGTAATTGATGATTTTGTTTGATCTTATTAAATGAACCCATCTCAAATATAATAAATTGAAATCATTAAAAAGGAATTCATCCAATCCACCCCGAGCGATAACCTAGGATAAACTCATTACCTTAATTTGAATTAACTTAAATATATTTGTGATCCTTTAGAAACATCTTAAATCAACCCAAGTTGGCCACTTCATAGCCAAAAAAAATCCATAGAATGTACGTGTCTGTAGGTACTTCTTAGGTCTCTAAGGATTCGACAACCCAAGCTAGACTACAAGGACCATCCTACCTTCTTCTTTTGGGTAAATTTGAGTGTTAATCACCCACCATAGAACTTTATGCCCCAAAAAAGTCATCAAACCAACATTTAACACAACTCGAGTCCATGCCCAGATAAAACCAAAGGAAACTGAGAGCCTCAAGGTGACCATTCCCAATACACGTCACACCAAACCAATTCAATAGGAAACCACATCAGAAGAACGAGGGGAGAACACATGAGGGTTATCCCCACCATAAGAATTCCACTAACACAGAAGCCTTAAAATTCAAACAAACCATATTCGAGGGGGGAAATACTGGAACTCCAAAACCGAACTCATTCAATTTATCCACATGGATTGAACAACACACTAGATATTTATAAGAAAATATTTTTATGAAATGAACCAACGACCTTAGGATGAGAAATTTACTCAAAACCTCCCACATCGACTGAATAAAATCCTCACCACAACCAGAGACTAGGGAATTCATAGCCTAAACTCAACCCACTTTCTCAATGCTAATGGAGAAAATCCACCATTATCATTAAAACCATTATGGGGAAAACTGACACACTGGGACACTGGATGGAGGAATCCCCTACAAAACCAAAACACACTAGAGGAAAACCCACAGAGAGGCATTCGAACTAATAAAGGGCCCAAAAACACCACCCATTAATTTCAGGAAACCAAAAATTCCCATAAAGAACATAACTGAGATCTACTCAAAATCAGAACAAGTTTGTTTATTCATGGGCCCAATACCCTTCAAGGAATCTGAACGATTTATAAACCATATTAATAGTAGATAAGGCTGCTTGGATTACGATAGAACAAGATCATAATACCACCAAAAAAAGGATGAGATTTTGATGGAGGAAAGAATAGAATAAGGAATATTTGGATATTTCCATCCCAAAGTTGAAAACATGATCTGGACCGAGGTTCCACACACCCGCAGCAACTCCTGACTGTACACGAGCTTCACCCTGAGACCTATGGCTAGGGTCCTGATGGCTGAAACATATTCGGCCTCACAGTCAGGAATTTTCATCCTCCGGTACCCAACTCCTTCTTTCTCCCCATGATTGAATGACCATATTAGTGGTATTTTTTTAAAGGTATGAAACATAACATCTTAGAATTTCAGAACTGGCCATACTAGTGGCACACAAGATAATGGTCTATCAAACTGGGATTCAGCACCAACAAAGATGGATTGTTGGAGATAGGTTCCTCCGGTGTCCACTCCCTGCCAGATGGGGAACCTTCATGAGCACTGACCACCATTAACCACACCCCAAACTTCAACGATGGTGGGACATCCCATCTTTACTAGTCCAGAACTGGACCCTCAAACAAACCCAAGATGACATGAACCTTAATGACCATGGGAGTCCCCAAAACCAAAAGACACACTATAAATCCACAAACCACGCAACTTCTTGTAATGGACATCGATTACTTTGATAAACAGGTAACACATAAAAAGAACTAGGAACTGGGCATGACTCATTGGCAAACTTGGGGGACTTTCTAGGCGGCACATTTTGAATAGCACGAAAAACACAACCTGAAACCGGCATCAAGACAAAAATCGATCAAAGAAACAACCCAAGACAAGGGAAATAGTCTCATAAGCCAAACATATACAAACAAAAGTAAAACAATTTACTTTTCCAAAAACCGTCATTTCTTTTAAATTTAAAAACTCACTTATGGAACCTTATGAACCGTCACATGTGTGTTCGTCCAATCCTTCTTACATCATCTGCGGAAAAGTGCCCCCCGTTCACTCTTTGTACATACTCACACACATGTGACCTTCCATAAAGAATGCCATGGTACAAACACCCATTTTTCCTTATCAAATTCAAACACATACCGAATTTTCCAAATCGAAACACTTTCTCTTTAAAAATACACTTTACCAATTTCAAAACCATTTGAGGAAAGCACTCCCATTCCAAAAACATTTTCACTTTAAAATTCTGCTTTCAATTTCAATGCACACTCACATCAACAGAAATCAAAATGAAACACAACCAAAAACAATCCATCAAAATGAAGAACTAGTTCTCGTGCCTAATTTGGCGACATAGTAGTGGGCCATGCCCCAAGTAAGGCATAACACTAAGAGGACCTTGAACCAGGAACTTGGACTCCACATGGTTCACCAACCCACATGAGGCCACAACATAACCCAATTCACCTCCATTTTTATCCCTCAATCCAAAATAACCCAATATAGAAGACTCAAATCCTAGATTACTCCGGTGACTCAATGATTAGAGCAATCAAGAGTTCATGATGCTCTTCCTTCACTTACATCCTAAGTTCTGACAGTCATAATATCCATCTACCAGACACCCCAAATAATAAGGGTATGCTCTAATATCATTTTGTCGCAAACCATCTAGTGTCAACCCTGAACCGGTCACCTAAGTCAGTATGCAACATTTCCTAAGGGGCATTCCTAATCCCTTGGAGATGGAAACTACTGTCGAGCATCAAAACATACAAGAGGGAACGATTTACCCTAGAATCAATAAACTAGGACCAAATAAATAAATGAACCAAGAAAGCCACAAAAACTGACAACTGACATAAATAATGTAAACAGATCTAGCTACAAAATATAGCTCAACAAGCTGAAAACTAAAATACAAAACTGAAACCAAAATGAACAGCCTGAACCACTAATGCACAAACTCCATGTGAACTCTTAGTCACCTCCAACCACAAGACCATCCATGCTCTAGAAGTGAGCACTTGCTAAAGGAACCTAACCAAAACTGAACCTGCAAAATAGACTGGGTCTACCGACACCGAGTGGTATAGTTAGGGTGTGAGCTTGAAATCTTAATAGGTAAACAGCATAGAAGCCATGTCATTTATTTCCAAAAACATTTCATAAATACTAGTTTGAAATACATTAATAAAAATTATGTTTTTATATATACATTACATTTTAAAACAAACAACATGCTCCATTTCCCTCATAATTTTAAAACAAAACACAAGAGAAGAAAAAGGGAGGTGTGATTAATCATTTAAAAAATCTAACTCAAAATAATTTTTAAGAAATCACACATTCATAGTTTTCCAAACAAATTCTAAAACCAGATACGGGAATAAAATTATACACAATGAGAGAAATGGCTCTATTAATACTTATAAGGGGAAAACACAGTAAATCCTAGGAACTCAGAGGAAGACCAGAACATACTAATACATGTGACTCATCCTAAACGCATGCTCTACCTAATGACATCATAACCCCCAAACATCTGATCATCTCCCTACATGGACTGACTAGAAATAGTAACAAATAAAATCCCCCTACTATGGGCCACTAGCAGTGCGCAATATAACTAGTACAACAATCCTTCTCAGTAAACATATTTTATATGCTAGGTTCTTATGTTATATTTCATAAGGGGGTGTTCCATGCAATTCAAACAACAAGCCACGTATATATAACCAATACACCACACACTCTAGCACCACCCCGACCACCTCAAGGGTCTTCCCTTTCATTACCATAATAATTTTTCTGATTGAGGACCCATATCGAGGACCCTCCCATCTCATGATCAATTAATGAGGAAAGAGACTTAACCAATAACGGGTTTTCCAAATAATTATTTCAAAGATACCAAATGGGAATCATATAGTTTCCACATATCAAACCCTTTCCAAATAACCATACCAAAAGTGCTAGATGGGCCTTTAGATTTAACCACCCATGATACATTTACCAAAATAATTTAATAAAAACATTTCCAACAAATATAGATCCCATTTTCACTATGCCTTTTCCAAACAAGCCATTGAGTCCCCAACACATACCCAAACATACTACAATTTCTAATCGGTCTTTTCTTTCGAATCCAATTTATCACGATACTAAGTTAAAAATATACACAACACACTCAAAGGTACCAAATGAGATTTCAACCATTTTAAGGAACAATCTTATTTTATAAAACACCAAACAATTTAGACTTCCCATATGGTTTTGAAATCACCCCAATAAATTTGAAAAACCACAGAACCTTTTATCCAATACAGAGAGAATAAGAGGAGATAATAATTCCTTTTTAGAAAACCAAGGATTGGGAAGAGAACCACTCCCAATATCGTCTTCATTTGAAGTCCCATCCATGTGTGCACCCCATACACCCATGGATTTGCCAACATCCAACAGAAAAGCATAAGTGGTCCCTTCCCAAGCCATCCTTGAAGAAACCACCCACACAATTTTGTTAACACAATGAACCACTCCATAAAAAACACCAAGTTTTGAAAGGACACCTGAAAAAAAGTTGAACAACTTTAATAAAATGATTCTAAAGGTAAACCAACCCAAAAAATCTAACAAAACCATTTTAAACCAAGAACCAGTTATCCAAACTCAATTGCATAGGCAAAAGCATGTGCATATATGGGAGAACATCTCAAAACCTATTTTTAGAAAGTTAAACCAATGATAAATCATTATCATAAACTAACTATGGTTGTATCAAAGGTGAGAAACAGGGTTTGAGAATTAAATACTAAAACAAAAGCATCACATTGAATGAAATTTAAATAAATTAAATGGAAACACTTAACTTAAAGAATTTTTTGAGCCATTGTTTTCTAACTCAAACAGACACTCGCTCACATACACACACTTCCACAAAATTTTGTGCACTTGGAATTATTCGAAACACCCTACAATAATTAACTCGCACCCAAAAATATCATAAAAAGGACCAATGCACATCCAAATAATTAACTAGAACCCATAAAAATCATAAGCACCTAATTCGAAGTGTGAGAAACCAATTAGCGGGTTTAGACTCTTACCCGAAACAATGGTGAAAAATCAATTCGAGTCTATCTGCATTGCCCTTGGTGGTGGATACCAGATTGTGGACTAAGGTGTCCCAAAAAACCATTCACATATCCTATTAAGGAAGAACACAACAATCAGGTATTATCATCAAACCCTAGGTTTGACCAAAACCATATCGGACATTGAAATAGGAATGAATCTCCAAAAGTGATAAAGGAGGACTTGTCTAAGGATCATACCATGAATAATCAGACCAAAACAATGGAAGAACTGAGAGAAAATTGTTTGTTCTGGGAGCAGCGGAAGCGCAGGATGGGCGTGTACCCAACTTTAAAAATTGTCATAATCGATGATTAATCTCGGATCAATACAATGATGAATGCCAATATCCATGTAATTGAATCAAATATAAAAGACAAAGGAGAGAACTTGGAACCGAGAAGAGAGGATAGACATATTTTGTTTCTAATTAATTTAATTAAATTATAGAATTAACTCCAAGGTGATTCTTTCTTCATTGATGTGTTCGATGATGGGTCCAAGGTGCGGGTTTGTTGCGATGTAGAATCCAAGGATAAGAATCCTTTAGTAGTGATCCACACATGATCCACGTATCTACAGATATTATCAAAGGAGTCTCCGGGTGCTAGCACGGAAGATCCTTGCACTTGCGATATCCTCCTTCAATCACCTTGATAATCACTTCCAAAGCGTTCTCCTTGATCCGGTGGAGGAGGATCTCTCTCGTTCTTGAGAGTGTTCTTACAGAGGGAAGAGTTATCTAGGCTCAAGAGGTTTTCTCCAAGGATTTTGTGCACACAACCATTAGTTAGCCGGTGGAATGACCCCTTGGCTAATTAAGATAATAATAACACACTACGGGAAAAACAGTCTTTTGTGACGGGGTATTTGCGACGGGATTAGTTCCCGTCGTAAATAGTCCATCCCAGGTGTTATTTGCGACGGGGGGTTCTCCCCATCGCAAAAGGTAATGCGCACTTTGGCGCGGGATGCCTGCCAAAGCGCGGGAAGGTTATTTACGATGGGGGGATCCCCCCGTCGCAAATAGTGTGTCGGTCGAAGGGTATTTGCGACGGGTCCCGTCGCAAATACCGGCGGCGGTAAATAAGTTTTTGGGACGGGATGTTGTTCGGTCGCAAAAAGTGTGTCGGCAGGTCACCTTTTGCGACGGGCCCCGTTGCAAATACCCTTTTTACCACCGACAGCAATTAATGCAGGCAAAGTTATTTGCAACGGGGCCCGTCGCAAAAAGTACCTTTTGCGACGGTAAGCCTGTCGCAACTAGTCTCGTCGCCACTAATCTAACCAATATATACCCCCTCCGTTTTTCTTTCTCTTCCTCTCATTTCTCACTTTCTCTCTCTCTCTCTAAACACGAATTTTAGAGTGAAAACTTTTCTCAGAAATTTTTTTTTACGAAGAAGTTGTGAAGGCGCTTACATCAATCGGAGATCAAGTTTAAAGGTATTTATATTTTATTTGATTTAGTATTTATTTAATTTTTTTAATGTTAATTTTAATTATTGTTGATCAGTTGTAATTAAATTAGATTTAAATTGTCTTGTTATCTGTATTTTAGTAACAAATAGTAATAAATAGTAATAATTAGTAATAATTAGTAGTAATTAGTAATAAATAGTAATAATTAGGAATAAATACTAATAATTAAAAATAAATAGTAATAATTAGGAATAAATAGTAATAATTAGGAATAAATAGTAATAATTAGGAATAAATAGTAATAAATAGAAATAAATAGGAATAAATAGGAATAAATAGGTATAACTAAAAATAAATAGGAATAATTAGTAATAATTAGTAATAAATTGTAGAAATTAGTAATAAATAGTAGTAATTAGTAATAAATAGTAATAAATAGTAGTAATTAGTAATAAACAGTAATAAATAGAAATAATTAGGAATAAATAGAAATAAATAGTAATAATTAGCAATAAATAGGAATAAATAGTAATAATTAGCAATAAATAGGAATAAATAGTAATAATTAGCAATAAATAGAAATAAATAGGAATAAATAGTAATAAATAGTCATAAATAGGAATAAATAGGAATAATTAGTAATAATTAGTAATAATTAGTAATAATTTGTAACAAATAGTAATAATTTGTAACAAATAGAAATAAATAGAAACAAATAGTAAGAAATAGTAATAAATAGGAATAAATAGGGATAAATAGTAATAATTAGTAATAATTAGTAATAATCAGTAATAATTAGTAATAATTAGTAATAATTAGTAATAAATAGTAATAATTAGTAATAATTAGTAATAATTAGTAATAAATACTAAAAAATAAGAATAAATATTAATAAATATTAATAATTAAAAATAAATATTAATAATTATGAATAATTAGGAATAATTAGAAATAATTAGTAATAAATATGAATAATTAATAATAAATAGGAATAAATAGTAATAAATAGAAATAAATAGGAATAAATAAGAATAAATAGGATTAAATAGTAATAAATAAGAATAATTAGGAATAAATAGGAATAAATAGTAATAATTAGTAATAATTAGGAATAATTAGGAATAATTAGGAATAATTAAGAATAATTAGGAGTAATTAATAATAATTAGGAGTAATTAGTAATAATTAGTAATAATTAGTAATAATTAGTAATAAATAGTAATAAATTGTAATAAATAGTAATAAATCATAATAAATAGTAATAAAAAGTAATAAATAGTTTTAAATAGGAATAAATAGGAATAAATAGCAATAAATAGAAATAAATATCAATAAATAGAAATAAATAGCAATAAATGGCCATAAATGGAAATAAATAGCAATAAATAGTAATAAATAGCAATAAATAGCAATTAGTAGCAATTAATAGCAATTAATAGGAATAATTAGTAATAATTAGTAATAATTAGTAACAATTAGTAATAATTAGTAATAATTAGTAATAATTAGTAATAATTAGTAATAATTAGTAATAATTAGCAATAATTAGTAATAATTAGTAATAAATAGTAATAATTAGGAATAATTAGGAATAAATAGTAATAATTAGGAATAATTATGAATAATTGGGAATAATTGGGAATAATTAGGAATAATTAGGAATAATTAGAAATAATTAGTAATAATTATTAATAAATAGTAATAAATAGTTATAATTAGTAATAAATAGTAATAAATGGTAATAATTAGTAATAAATAGTAAAAAATAGTAAAAAATAGTAATAAATAATAATAAATAGTAAAAAATAGTAAAAATGGTAAGAAATAGTAAGAAATATTAACAATTAGTAATAATTAGTAATAATTAAAAAATCAATTGTAATAAATTGTAATAATTTTTAATAACTTGGCACAATTTCCAATGGATTGAAGGCACTCCTTTTGCTCGATGACTCTTCTCCTTTCAACTTTCACCGACTCAAAACATTATGAAAAGTATACTTCTACGTATGCATATCCAATCTCGTATGCATGAGTTTGAATATGAATTCATAGGACCACATTTTTCATAATGTGTTTAGGCGGTGACCGTTGCAAGAAGATGATTCATCGACGAAAAGGGGGATCTTTTGTCTGACGGCTCATTTGCTTCCAACTTTCTCACACAGAAATAAAAAGGAAGAATCTGATCGTAGGTACGCATATTCATTCTCATGCATACGAGAATGAATATGCATGCCTCCGATCAGATTCTTTATTGTGATTTCTATCTGAGAAAGTTACAAGGAAATGAGCCGTCAGACAAAAGAGTAGCCGTCAGTCCACTGGAAATTGTGTCGCCCGTAAGTAATGGTAATTATTAAAAATTAGTTGTAATTATTTATCTTTTTTTTAGATAATGTTTTTATAATTTCAAATTATTCAAAAATAGTAATGATTTTATATTTTGTGGGAAAATATGGAACAAGGAAGTCGATAACAATCATTATTAGATGATCGCGCTTGGATAAATCAATATAGAAATATAAACTCTTCTTGTTTAAATCCTGTATATATTGAGGGTGTTGAAGCTTTCTTATCATTTGCATCATTAAAACTAGAATATGTTTCAGAAGGCACAATAAAGTGTCCTTGTAAAAAATGTACTCTGAGAAAGTTTGACACATTTGACAAGGTTGGAGGACATCTCTTACGGTTTGGTTTTCAACCAAATTGTGTTTTTTGGTATCAACATGGAGAACAAAATTTAGAGAAGATACTAATAACTTGATTCTGGATCCATCACGGTTTAAAAATTTAGTACATGATGTTGTAGGTCCTTCTGTTCATCAAACTGAAACTCAAGATGATATTGATTTAACTCCTGAGTTGGCACCATATGAATTTTATGAGTTTTTGAGGACTGCTAAGGATGCATTATATCCTAGTTGCAAGATAAGAAAATTAGAAGTTGTTACAAAATTTATAACTATTAAATCAGATAATGCAATGTCAAACAACTGTTTTGATTAGATATTTTATTTGGTTAAAAAACGGTTACCTGAAGGAAATGTGTTGCCTGCAAATTACTATGAGAGAAAGAGGTTGGTTCGTAATCTGGGCCTTAGTTATCGGAAGATTAATGCAGGTCCAAATGATTGAATCTTATATTCTGGTGAAAATGATTTGTTGGATAGTTGTCTCACATGTGGACAATCGAGGTATAAAGAAGCTCAACCAGGGAAGTCTGGATCGATTCCAGTAAAATAGTTGAGATATTTCCCCCTTACACCCAGGTTGCATCATTTATTTATGTCTCAGAACACCGCATCAATGATGTCATGGAACAAAACCAAGATTTCAACTGATGAAAGCTTGAATCATCCATATTATAATGATTAATGGAAAAAAATTGACTATTTGTATCTGTCTTTTTCTTTAGAAGCTCGAAACGTGCGATTGGGTCTTTCTACTGATGGTTTCTGTCTGTTTGGTTCTTATGGTAGTCATTATTAATGTTTTCCTATCTTTATAACTTCGTAAAATTTACCTCTATGGATTTTGATGAAGGAGACCTATATCTTTTTGACCTTATTAATCCCAGGACATCCGAAAAAGAATATTGATGTTTATTTGAAACCATTCATTGATGAGTTAAATACGTTGTGGAGTGATGATGTTAGTACATATGATGTTGCAGCGAAACAAAATTTTATATTAAAAGATGCATTGATGTGGACGATTAGTGACTTTCTGGCATATGGCTTGTTATATGGATAGAATACACATGGTCTGAAATCATGTCCTTACTATATAAAAGACAACGAAGCCTTTATTCTCATCAATGGAAAAAAACCTTGCTATTTTGACTATCACCACAGATTTCTTCCAACCGATCATCCTTTTTGGAGGAACAAATCTCATTTCAGAAAAGGTAAAATTGAAAGGGATGAACCTCCACAAATGATCTCACGTACAGAGTTAAAATCAGTTGTATTTTCATTACCTCCCATCACATTTGGGCCAACAGTAAACTAAAAGAAAATTTATGGCTTTGGGAAAGAACATAATTGGATAAAACGAAGCATTTTTTGTGATCTTCCATATTGGTTTGATTTGTTGGTATGCCACATGTTGGATGTCATGCATATTGAAGAGAACTGTTTTGATAATTTATTTCCTATAGTTTTGGATACAACAGGTAAGACCAAAGATACTGTAAAGGCATGATTAGATCTTGCCCAAATTTGCAGGCGACCAGAACTTAAAATATTTGAAAATTTCAGATCACATAGGTTAATGAAGCCAAAAGTAGCTTATACACTGTCCAAAAAGAGTTGCTTACTATTTTGTCAGTAGATTGAAGATTTGAGACTTCCAGATGGATATGCTTCCAATTTGGGTAGATGTGTTAAGAATGGTTATATTATCGGATTAAAAAGTCATGATTGTCATGTTATAATAGAAATAATTATACCGATTGGATTCATAGGTTTGTTGAATTCTATGATTTGGGATTTGATAACAGAAATATCATATTTTTTTGAGACATTTGTGCAACAACAATAGACTATGATGCGCTAAGAAAACTGTAAGAAGATGTTGTTGTAATTATATGTAAACTGGAAAAAATATTTCCTCCAGCTTTCTTTGACTTAATAGAACATCTGATGTTACATTTTCCACATGAAGCTAAATTTGGAGGTCCAGTACAGTTTCTACGGATGTACCCATTTGAGAGATGTATGCAAAATTTGAAGAAAAAAGTATGTAACTAAGCATTAGTTGAAGACTCAATTGCTGAAATTTATTTGCAAGAGGAAATTGCTTTTTTCTGCTCTCATTATTTTGAATCTCAATATCCCTCAAAACACAATTTCATGGAATGAAACGAGTGAAATGTTAATGAAGAAATGGAAAATCAATTATCAGTTTTAATCATCTAAATCTTGATTTCGGTGGAGTTCATGAACGATGGATTTCAGATGATGAACATCATAGAGCTCATACATATGTTCTGCTCAACTATAAAGAAATGATATCATTTGTACTATGAGTGCTTCTATCACTTATTCTATAATTTATGTTACAGTATGTAAACTTATTTTATATATAGGTTATATGATAATCATATCAAGAAAAAACTTCCATAAATTACAGCAGCTTCTCTTGAAGAACGCAGACAAAAAAAATTCTCAATGGTTTCGAAAACTGGTAACATAAATTATTAATGGTTTAATATCAATTATATTTATTATTTATCATATTAATAAGTGTTTTACAAATTTTTAGGTGTCTCAACATGGTGATAAAATTGATAAGAGACTATGTATATTGAGTAACCCACCATCCAAAATGGTTAAATATTATAATGCATATATGGTGAATGTTTTTTAATTTCATACACGTGCATATGAGGAATAAAAAAAACAATGAACAGTATAGTTTTCTTAAGAGGATCGCATCACATAGAAACTGAAGTTGACTTTGATGACATTCTGGATAAAATTATTAAGATATATTATCTAGAAAAGAATTACATAACGATGTTTAAATGTCAGTGCTTGGATACTGAGAGAGGCTTGTGTGTTCATCTGACTCATAGAATTGTCAATATTAAATATAAAAGTCTTCTTTCAGTAAATGAACCGTTTTTACTGGCTCAACAGGAACATCAAATTTATTATGAAAAGTACTATGCTACTTCAAGAGACTTGAGTGATTGGTGGAGCATAATAAAAATGAAATCTTGGGAAAATCAGTTTACTCAAACTGAATGTGGTTCCGCTGAAGTGGAAGGAATTGAAATTTTTCAAGAGACTACTCAAAATCCATCTTTTTCACAAAGAGACGTGAATATCGATGATGACACTCCACAATTAAGGATCGATGATGATGAAGATATTAATGATGTTACAAATGAATTTGAAATGACAAGATATGATGAAACTGAGACTCATATAGATATTGATGATGATGGGGAGGAAGATGAAGACATTGACATGGAAAACTATGGAGATGAGGAGGAATATGAACATTGACACAATTAAATGATGGGCTATAATCATAACTAATATATATCTATATATAATATTTATTTTCAACTATCTGCTAACAATAATCATTTTGTGTTTCAGATGAATCCTGATATGTTTCATGAGTTGTAGGGGGCTGATCTACCTTTGGATGAGGGGGATTATGGACCATCTAACCCTCAGCCTACTGACAGTTCCGGGGGTACACGGAGGGGGTGTAGTCTTGTGCGATTGATGATTCTTGACCTTATCCCCGAGTGACGTCCACTTCTTGGTTTTGATCCACGCACATTAAGGTATGGTAACTTATATATTTTATTTAGCTTTCATTAATTTATTTATATATATACTAATTGTTTGATTATTTATTTATTTTTCACAGTTTTGCGCATGTAGCTATTGGACAGGGGAGCTCTATCTTGTGAAATTATTTTTCTCTGCCATGGATCCCATAGGAACCGATTCTCGTTGATGTGTGGCATGACATGTTCAACCATTGGTTGGTATGTAAATAATGAATATTTATTTAGAAATTTATTTTATTAATAACTTGATATTATAAATTATTTCTAGGGTTTATGGTATCCCATTGATGATAGCATGCGTGACGCTATCCACACAGCATGGCAGGTGTCTATGCATGACTGTTTCCGTCGGTTTTTTCACAATTTGAGAAGAAAATCCATTAAGAAAGTAGGAGTGACAGAATTTGATGAGTCGTGTAGAGCCGACCAACCAGAGTACATTTCATCTCATGTTTGGGATAGATTTTGTTTACACTGGTCGGGTGGTGGATTTCAGAGGAGATCTTCAGTGGGACGGCAGAACTGGGGGAGACAGGAGGTGACGCATCTAGCTGGTATTTGTACCTTCAGTACGCATAGAGAGCATCTGGTAAGTATATTTTTTAAATATTTTATATAACTTTAAATATAAATAGTTTATTTATATTTATGTAGGCAGTTGAACATCCTGATATTATGGAGTTTGATATTTATCGGAGGATGTACAGTGATCCATCCACTAGAGAGATTAGAGGTGGTCGCCAGTGTCAGATTGTTGTTAGTATTATTATTTTTCAGTTTGAAAATTAACAGCATATAATATTCTCACCATATTAATTTCAAATTGGAATTGAAGGATTCATATGAGGCTACGACCTCTCAGACCCAGGCTGAGAGTCAGGACGAGATGATTGAGCAGACCAGTGCCCACCATTTTGATGAGGCGGCATGGATGCAGGCGATGCAGTATGGCTTTGAGAAGGGTTGAGTAGTTGGCATCGGCTCTCATTTGACACCGGGTACTTATTATGGTACTGCTGTGATGTCAGCGTCCAGCTCAAGAGGATCTTGTGAAGAGACATCATCTTCTGCCTCACAGTATCAGGAGAAATTGTGAACTCAGTCTGAGCTTATAGAGAGTTTGTAGAAGTAGCATAAAGAGATGTGTTTGTGATAGTAGCAGTAGCAGCAGTAGCATGAGGAGGAGATGCATTGATGGTAGCAGCAGCAGTAGCATTATCATGAGCAGATGGAGTACATGTGCCGTCTGACTTGTAGTTTAGGGATGGAGTTTCCTCCACCATCTCCTACAGCTCCTCCACCTCCTCCAGAAGACGACCCCCCAGTGATTTTTTTTTATGTTAAAAACATTTGAATTTAAGATTTATTGTAATATGAACTATTTACAGTTTCTATCTTTTATATTGGTAAAAATATTGTATAATTTAATTTTTTTTTATTTTTTTTATTTTATTATTTATTATTAGTATTATATTTTTTAATATTTGTTTATTTTACTAATAATAATAACATTTTATGATTTTTTATATTTTTTTTGTAAATATTGAGAATTGTAACAATTTTTTATTTTTTTATTATTTTAATAAAATTAATATTTATTTTTTATTAATCATAATTTTATTAAATATATTTTTTTAGTATTATATTTTTCAATTTCTGTTTATTTTACTAATAATAATTTTTTTTATTTTTTTTTTATTTTAATGATATTAATATAATTTTTTCATTAATCATGATTTTATTAATTTTTTTTATTATGTTTAGTATTTGCAATGGGTTTCCGTTGCAAGTAATCTAAATATAATTTTTTATTAATAGTATTTGCGATGGGCCAATCATTTTGTCGCAAATAGTATTTGTGATGGTCCGTCACAAAAGGTTATTATATATATATAATGTATATAATCTAATGATTAGTTGCAACAAGGAACTACCTCATCGCAAATAGTATTTACGATGGTCCGTCGTGAAAGGTTTATTTATATATATAATGTATATAATTAGATGATTATTTGCGATGGGCCCATCGCAAAAAATAATATTTGCGACACCGTTTTCTGCAACAAGCTATTTGTGACGGGGCCCCATCGCTAAAGCCTATTTGCGACAGGATCCCATCACAAATAGCTCATCGCAAATACCACTAATTCCAGTAGTGACATAACAAGGAATTTAATTCACTAGGTAATAATAAATAATTATCATAGGTTTTGTTACTTAATTTATTATTCCATTTGAAACCCCATGTCAAATAATAATAACAACGCTATTATTTTCATGACATGTTCTTAACTTGCACGTTAAATTTAAATATTATTTGACCAAATAATATTTAATATTATTTCTCACCAAACCCATAACTTGGTCTTCCAATCCTCCTCAATATTTATCGGGCCTTAAATAATGACTATTTATTTATAAAATAAATATAACTGCATTATTCACTGATAAGTAAATATTTCATCCGCAATATATTCTCTCAAATAACTAGCGATGAAATAAATGCGATCAGACATACTTGAATAATTATTAAACCACAACTAGGAATAATATTTATTCAACTTGTTAAATAAGTAAATTATTTAACTGAGATACTGGCTATACTTAGCATGTGACCCTCTTGGCCACTTTTTCGTTTGCATTAGGTGGGCTTGCCTAAAGTCCAAGATTACTATCTAGCAATGGTTCAAGGAACCCAATAGAAATAATTTTATGTTGCAATTACTTATAACCTCATACGAATGCTTACATGTAATATAATCCCCTTTTCTTGATATCTTCAATCAAGTGGGTTGCATGCAGGTGCCATCAACTCATGTCCTCGATTTATCATTCTTTGACTTCCCAAAATTGAACTTGCCTAGAGAACACCATGGTCATGGATTTAGTTAGGCTATATCATTTATATCAAAGGGCCTGAGATATCTACTTCTGTAGAAGTGACAAATCCTTTCTCACATTATTCATTAATGCAGTATTATTCGTGATGCACCCAACATATCTTACCTCACCATGAACATCCTTCAACACTATTTTCATCAATAAATCTAAGTTTGTGAGTCCTAATACCCATTAATAATAATCGTAAAGTCTAAAGACCAATACACACGTCTGTATATAGGAACATCCAATAACACTTATGAATGTGGATTTCCTATCGGCAAGTCTTGTTCTCATAATATCCTCCTAGATATTACTAAGGGAGAACACTTTGAGAAGGTGCCTCAAAGTTTCATGAGTTCCCACCACTGATAGCCTATATCATTTTTGTACCTCAAATTATATCATCCGACTATAAAAAATATATTCAATAATAGTGTCATGGCACTTCTAGGTTCTCATCATAGCAGGGATCCATTATGACCTTTTAGTTCAACATCTATTCTTAGGATATTATCACATACTATGTCATGAAGAAGAACAATCATGATGTGATAAGGAGTTTATAAATATTCATCCCATGAACATGGATTTATCATAAAGTTCAAAGAATTTAGTTTCTAGGGAACCAAATCCAATAGACTCCCACTTGCACTAGATCTAACTATTAACAACCTTCATTCTACTATCTCTCACATGATATTCATGCTTCTACTAAGATAGACCTTTAGTCAAGGGATCTACCATGTTATCTTCCATGGACACTCTTCTCACTGCAAATTCACCCCTTTGATAGAAATACCTCAAGAGGTGATACTTTTAGAGTATGTGTTTTTTCCATTTATGTAACCTTGGCTCTTTTACAACAGCCACCACTGTAGTATTATGATAATACAATGTAATAGAATCTTTACTGATAGGCGCCACATCAAGATCATAGAAAAATTTTTGAATCTAGAAGTCTTCCTTAGATGAATAAAAAGACACCATATATTTGGACTCCATTGTATAATTTGCGACAATTGGTTGTTTTGAACTCTTCCATCTCACAACTCCTCTGTTGAGACAGAAAACATATCCTGATTATGACTTCAAATCATTCTGATCTGTCTAAAAACCAGCATCTGCATGCCCTCTAATGGCAAGATCTTAGTCTCCTCCATACACTAAGAACATATCCTTAGTTCTTCTTAGATACTTAAGTATAGTCTTGACAGCAGTCCAATGTTGTTCTCCACCATGCTCAGTGCATAGAAAACATCATGTCTGGAACATAACATGGAATACATGATAGATCATGTTGTTGAAGTGTATAGTATATTACTCATCCTATATTTCTCATGTTATGTCTAGGGATGCATTTTCTTAGAAATATGTATACCATGTGACACTGGATCCAATCCACTCTTGGATTGTTCCATACTAAATCTATTTAGTATCTAGTCAATTTATAAACTTTGACTTAGTCCAAGCAGCCTCTTGGATCTATCAAGAATGATCTTGATCCCTAGAATGTAGATGGCTTCGCCTATGTCCTTCATGGAGAATCACTTGTTCAGCTAGTCATTTACTGAAAACAAGACTGGTATGTCATTTACAATAAGCAATATGTTGTCAACCTACACTACTAGGATAATGACCAAATTCCCATTAAACTGCTTGTAAACACATGGCACACAATCATTCTTAATGAAACAAAATTCTCTTATGTATTAATTTAATCAAAAGTTCTATGATATGGATGCTTAATTTCATCCATAAATAGATCTTTTCAACTTTCATACCCTTTTAGCATCACTTGGTGTCACTAACCCTTCTGGTTGTGTCATATAGACATCTTCCTAAAGTTTCTCATTAAGGAATGTAGTTTTGACATCCATCTTCCAAATATCATAGGCATGGAAATCTGCTATGGAAATTATGATTCTTATGGGTTTAATCATGGAGACTGGTGAAAATGTTTCATTATAGTCAATTCTTTTATGTTTTTTAAAACCTTTGGACACTATCCTTTCTTTATAGGTACTAACTTGAAATTACATATCTAGTTTCTTTTTTAATACTCATTTACACCCAATAGGATTTACATCAAATGGTGTATCGACCAGATTCTAGACTTGGTTCCGATACATGGAATCCATCTCAGAATTCATAGCTTCTAGCCATCTTGTAGCTTCTAAGATCTCTACTACTTCCTTATAGGATATAGGTTCATCATTTTCCAATAATAATGATTCACCTTCCTCAGTGACAAGGAAACCATATCTCTCTACTTACCTTACATCTCTTGTGCTCCTACACAGTACTTGTATTTTAGGAACTACCTCTTCCATGGGGACGATAGAATATTTCTCATTTATCAATTCCTATGTCTCTTGAGCATCAACTTCATTGAAGTCAATCTTGCTCCCACTATCCTTTTTGAGGATGTTCTCCCTCTCAAGAAAGACACTCTTTCTAGCAATAGTCACTTTCTTGTTTGAGGGGTTGTATAGGTAGTATCTCTTTGTTTCCTTAGGATACCCTATAAATCTACACTTCATGCCCCATAGTGCTAGTTTTTTTCTTGGGAAAGCCTTAATATATGCCTCACGTCACTAAACACGTGTATGCAAGAAATTGGGTTTCTTTCCACTCTATAGCTCTAAGGGAATCCCATTTTCTACCTTAGTTGGTACTTATTTTAATGTGTATTCCACAGTTTGCAATGCATATCACCAAAAGGACAATTGAAGATCTACATGACTCATCATCAACTTTACCATGTCTAACAAGGTATGGCTCCTCCTTTCACTAACACCATTACACTATGGTGTATATGGTGGAGTGAGTTGAGATAGAATCCCGGACTCCTATAAAAGGTTGATGAACTCTTGGTTAAGATATTCTCCACCTTGATCTGATCAAAGCTTATTTATATTATTACCAAGATTATTCTCTAATTCATTCTTGAACTCCTTGAATTTCTCAAAGGACTCATACTTATACCTTATTAAGTAGACATAGACATATCTACTCAATTAATCAATAAAAGTAATGAAGTAAGAATATCTACCTCCTGCTTCTACTGGAAATGGTCCACACACATCAGTGTGTACCAATCCTAGAATCTATGTGGCCCTTTCACCCTATCCACCAAATGGTGGTTTGGTCATTTACCCTTATAAACAAGTGTGACATCTATCAAGTGGTTTTATCTTAGAAGATTCTAAATAACTATCTTGAAAGATCTTTGTCAGGTGCTTCTCGTTTACATGACCAAGGAAGTGATGCCACAACTGGGTGTTGTATGATTCATGTGAACATGGTTTGTTGTCAATTGCCAACACTTAGTTCTTGTAATTTAATACATACAGAATATTATTTAAATACTCCATACCATAACATATGTTTTCCTTATAAAAGCAACAACATTTATTTCTGAACTTGAAAATAAATCCATCTGTATCTAAAATTGATACATAAATTATGTTCTTGGTAACACTAGGTACATAATAATAGCCATGTAAAACCAAAATCATTCATGTCAGCAATGTGAGGTGGTAGTCACCAATGGCAAGAGTATCCATCCTCCCATCATTGACAGCTCACATATCCACCTATCCTTTGGAAATTTTTCAAAATTTACTTGGTTTATTCATTTGAATAAAGATGTGAGCCCCACAAGCTATATCTAATACCCAATGTGTATAAATGAAAATATTACACTCGATAACAAATGAACCTTTGGATTCCCCTTACCTCTGAGTGTATTTTCTCTTCCAGTGGCCTAACTTGACACATGAAAATCATACTGCCTCCTTTTCCTTACCCTACCTATGGATCTTCTTCTTCTTGGTTGGATGGTTCTCGTAGGATTTAGATTTTTTATAAATCTTAGGCCCCTTTTCCTTGTCCTTCCTCTTCTAATTCACCATAAAGACTATGGGTTTTTCACACCCCATGTCTTTATAAACTTGGTGAATCGGGTTAAGAAGCTATAATAGACTCATCTCATTATTAATCATATTATAATTCATAATAAAACTATATAAGTTCTTAGGAAATGATGATAGTAAGATATATATATGCAAATAATCTGGGAATTTAATCCTTAAGATGTCCAGATGCTCAATGTAGCCAATAATCTTGACTACATGTGGTCTAGCTGGTGCAGAATCTCCAATATTAGTAGTGAAAAATGTGTTGGAGATCACATACCTCTTCTATCTTACCTTCTCTTGATAGATATCCTGAAGGTGATACATCATGTTATAAGAATCCATTTCCTCATATTGCTTCAAGAGATCATTGTTAATGAATCATAGCATGAGGCACTGAACATTTGTAGCATCATTCAGATATTTCTCGTACATAGAGATTTTATCATAACTCGCCTCAATTTATAGGCACAACTGGTAAAGGCTCTTCCAGTATATAAAGCTTCCTCTCATGGCAGAGGATAACCTGAAGTCACCTTTGCTGCTCTAGGAAATTAGTGCTGGTGAGAAGTTTTTCCTTCTTGAGTATGGATCGCATTGATATATTTGATTTCATTTTTATTTTTTTCTACAAATTAATATGAATAGAGTTTTAGTATTTTATCTTGAAAAATATAGACAAATAAATATATTAATATCTATTAGTCTCCCACTATTTTTTCGAAAACCAGTAGCCCTCACCATTGGCTTCAGAATGTCATGTTTCTTGGACATTCTAGTAGCAAGAATCCATATTACCCTTCGCATTATGCCAACTAGGGTTGTTCAAGAAACTTGAAAGGTTTTAGGTATGCATTCCAAATTTCAACTGCATTAACTCATATCTCCTTGATCTGTTGAGTGGACTACCCATTCCTGAAATCCTTAATTTTGGATTTCCTCAACCTTTGCCTCTCAGTTACACCTAGTCCTGCTAGGGCAGTCAAACCTTGATTTAATATAAGTTAAGTCACCCCAAAACATCAAATTAGAATTTCCTAATAATTGAAATCACCACAAAGGGTTGGTCAAATACTTTGAACTATGGTTCGATTCTAACAAAAATAATGGAAGGCTATAATGAATTAATATTTAATTGATGGATTTTATCATTTATACATAAATTTCCATTTATTATCTTTTCACATGTTTTTTAATGTTAAGTGGGATATTCTTAAGTGATTAACCATGTATAGATAATATTTACACATAAGCCAATTTTATTTTAGTTCCATCTGGTATGCTTGTTAGTTTATTAATTATTTGATCATGACAAACATCCATAATGAATAACCATACAACTGACTGAAATAAAATAAATGTAATGATCATGAGATTTACTATTGGATAGTTTATCTAGAGGTTGATAAACTAACCCTAACCTAGGGGAGAAACACCTTGAACTGTTTAAGGTTCGTGTTTACAGCTTTCCACCTGTACACCTTTGTATCTCCTTGGATTGGTTTTTCCTCATCTCCTAACTTGAATCACCTCCTCTAGTTTGGGATCTCTATCCATTACATATTCTTTTAACTCACATATAGGTGAGGGGTAAAAGGGGTTTACATAAGAGAAACTATGGGCACATAGGCCTTACATATTAATGAGGAGAAGTCACGCAGTCCAACAATTTTAATTTAATAAATAAATTAAAAGGGAACCAATCATATACAAAGGTCTAGTCTAGCTCATGATCATCCACATACATGCAACGAATTACACATTTAATAAAACTATCATTAAATTATTTAATTTTTCTTATTAATATAAATTAAGATCGAATAGATTAATCATTATCTTTAATTAAAAAATCCTTTTATCTTAATCCTTTTCTAAATTTCCTTGAGATTCTCATTTATAACCTTGTACATAAATTTTACCTTAGAAGAAACCCAGTGAATACTCATCCAAAACTACCCAGCATGTATTTATACTTGTATACACTTTTTTATTTGTGACATGTAGCATGCACGTAGAATTATAATTTTAATACAACTCATACATGATGTGAAGATCTTTGAACATTATGAAAATGTTAATTAAACATTTATCTATATATATATATATCAAACACCTATCACATTTTTTGTCCCAGCTTTACTCCCACATGAAGGTACATGACTCAAGGGTTACATAATATAAATAAAAATTAAATCTGTGTAATCTAGAAATAGTAAAAAGCATATAGATCTGACTACATAGAGTGTACTCTCTTCACCTTCCATATGAAGTAAATTACTGGGGAACAGCTTTGGAGGTGTACTTCGGAAATATTCAGAGTACGTGGCATGTCCAATGGGCCACACGCCGTATAGAATCCGCATTACATGGTCACCAGTCGAGCAAGCTGTGTATGGGATACATGAATTTTCCATAACCCAAAGGGAGTACATGCCATGTCTAGTGGGCCACACGATATGTAGTCTAGATAACTGTGGACTAGTGTGTCCTGGTCAATATGCGGTGTAATAATTAACTACACCATGTGTCATTAATGCACACAGCTTGAGTGATTTCTGAATTACACATGATTCATTGAACACAAACACACAACATGTAGATCCGACTACACTTAGTGTATTCTTGTGTTATCTGGACAAAACCATTGGTGCCTCCTAATGAGATCCTCGATTTAATTTTAATCATAAAATTATTTATTTCTTTTATATCTGTGAGAAATGATAAGGGAGGAACATATCTCGAAATTCAGATTACAAGAACAATTAAACATGAATTGAAAAACTAAATTATTAAATCATAAATCATCAATGAATTATTTAAATAATTATAAATGAAAATATGACCCCTCTAACACCACTTGTAGGTTTTGGGTGCAGAGAAAGCATATGATGGGAGTGTACCCAACCTTACAAATTTTCATAATCGATGATTAATTCAGGATCAATATGATGATGAATGCTAATATACATGGAATTGAATCAAAGATAAAAGAAAAAGGAGAGAACCTGGAACTGAGAAGAGAGGATCAATATATTTTTTTTATAATTAATTTAATTAAAATATAGAATTACCTCTAAGGTGATTCTTTCTTCGTTGATGCATCCGACCATGGTTCTGAGTTTCAACTTCATTGTGATGTAGAATCCAAGGATAGGAATCCTCTAGCGGTGATCCACACGTACTCCAAGTATCTCCGGACGTTTTTGAAGGAGTATTCAGGTTATAGAATAGAAGATCCTTTTACTATTAAAATCCACCTTTGATCACCTTGAAAATCACTTCCAAATAATTCTCCTTGATTCGGTATAGAATAATCTCTCTCATTATTGAAAGTGTTCTTGGATAGAGAAGATTTCTCTAGTATTGAGAACTTTTCTCTAGGGATTTTTTGCACACAACCATTGGTTAGCCAGTAGAATGACCCCATGGATAATTAAGAGAATAATAACATGATGGGAAATTTAATTCACCAGGTAATGATAAATAATTAGCACAAGTGCCATTATTTAATTTCTTATTTTATTTGAAACCCCATGTCAAATAATAATAGAAATGTTATTATTTCCATGACATGTGCTTGACTTTCATGTTAAATTTAAATATTATTTAACCAAATAGTATTTAATATTATTTCTCATCAGACCCATGACTTGGTCCCCCAATCCTCCTAATATTTACTAGGCCGTGAATAATGACTATTTATTTATAAAATAAATATAACTGAATTATTCACCGATAAATAAATATTTCGTCCGCAATATATTCTCTTGAATAACTTACAACGAAATAAATGTGATCATGCATACTTTAATAATTATTAAATCATAACTGAGAATAATATTTATTAAAAATTTTAAATAAATAAATTATTTAACCGATATATTGACTACACTTAGTGTGTGACCCTCTAGGACTCTTTCACATTAGCATTAGGAGAGCTTGCCTAAAGTCCAAGATTATTGTCTAGAAACAGGTCAAGGCACCCAAGATAAATAAGTTGATTTTTCAATGAAATGTCGCCTCATACAAACACTTACCATGTAATATAATCTTTTTGTCCTAATATCTCCAATCAAGTGGGTTTCATGCAAGTGTGATCAACCCATGTTCTTGATTTCTCATTATTTGACTTCCCAGAATTGAACTTTCCTAGAGAATACCATGGACATGGATTTAGTTAGGCTATATCATTTCCATCAAAGGTCTTGAGATATATACTTCTGTATAAGTGAAAAATCATTTCTCTCATTATTCATTAATGCAGTATTACTCGTGACACACCCAACATATCCTACCTCGCCATGAACATCTGTCATCGTGGTTTTCATCAATAAATCTAAGTGAATGATTCATAATACCCATTAATAATAATCTTAAATTTTAAGGACCAATACACATGTCCATAAATAAGAACATACAATGACACATATAAATGTGGATTTCCTACCGGCGGGTCTTATTCTCATAATATCCTCCTGAATATTACCAAGGGCGCACACCATGATAATTTTCCTCAATGTTTCATGAGTCCCCACCCCTGAAAGCATGTATCATTTGTGTCCTTTAAAATGGTATCATTCGGCCATAGAACATATATTCAAGAATAGTTTCATGGCACTTCTGAGTTCTCATCATAGTAGGGATCCACTATGACCTTTTAGTGAGACATCTACTCTTAGGACATTATCACATACTATGTCACATAGAATAAAAATCATGATGTGATAAGGAGTTTATAAATATGCATCCAATGAATACAGGTTTATCATAAAGTAAATAGAAGTTGGTTTATATGGCACCAACTCTAAAAAAACAACCGCAGAAGGAAGGGTCGCATGTTATGGGTGGTGCGTGCTATAGGGGTTCTACCTGGGTCGCGCGCATGATACAGGTCACAGCCAAGAAGGGGAATTGTAGGGTAGGTCCGACCATAGGAAGAGAGAGTCATGGTGAGGTCGTCGAGATGGTCGGAGAAAATTAGGAGGGGGGTTTGGGCTGATCTGGTGCACTCACACAAGGGGGAGGTGTGCTACGTGCTTGGAGGAGAAGAGGAGGGTGTGGTGGTCGAGAGTCGAGGAGAAGGTCGGAGTGGGAGAGGAGGTCGGAGCTAGCCTGGTGCACCGGGAAGGAATGAGGATGGGTGATGTCATATCGTGAAGGAGGGGGGAGGGTCACAATCGAGAAGGGGGGATGCACTAGGGTTTCTCCTTCTCTCCTTTTTTCATTTCCTTTTAATAATAATTATTATTATTATTATTATAATATGAATAATAATAATAATTACAATAACTATAATAAGAATAATAATAGTATTAAAAATCATATTATAGTTGTTATTATTATTATAAACCATTTTCTAAACTTCAATTTTATTAAACTTATTTTGACTACTGGGCAGTCGTGCGGTTTTTCTACGATCAAATGCGCAGTTAATAAAACTTTTCCCAAGTCGTGCCACCTAGAACTACCCACTTATAGGTTCAAGTTGCGCACTTGTTGGGTGGTTTTATAAACCACATGCAAGTTTTGTGTCATAACTCTGACCCACTCGGGCACCACACAGTTACTCTGAACCATTCAGTCTAACCACGCAACAGTGGAAAAACATCTAAAACTCAAAATAATAATTAAAGTAATTTAAAATAACTAACCAACAGGGTCAATATGTGACAATTATCCCCACAACAGAACTTTCTTCCCCCAGAAATTCACCAAACCAACAGTTAACAAAACTCTAGTCCATGCCCGGATAAAACCAAAGGAAACCGAGAGCCTCAGGTTCACCATTCCCAAAACACATCACACCTGACCAATTCAATAGGAAACCACAGTAGAAGAATGAGGGGGGAACACAAGAGGTTTCTCCCCACCATAATAATTACACTAACACGAAGGCCTTAAAATTAGAATGAACCACCTCTGAGGGGGAAACGCGGGAACTCCCAAACCGAACTCATCCAATTTCCCCACATGGAATGAACAACACACTAGAGATTTAAATGGAAAGATTTCTATGAAACGACCCAGCAACCTGAGGATGATAAATTTACTCAACACCTCCTACACCGACCGAATAAAATCTTCACCGCAACTGGAGACTAGGGAATTCCTATCCCGAACACAACCCACTTTCTCAACACTAAAGAAGAAACTCCCCCACTAATATTAAAAACATTACAGGGAAAAATGGAACACTGAGACACTGGATGGAGTAATCCCTTAAAAAACCAAAACACATGAGAGGAAAACCCATAGAGAGGTTCTCGAACTAAGAAAGGTCCCAAAAACACCACCCATTAATTTCATGAAACCAAAAATTACCCTAAAGAACACAATTGAGATCAACTCAAAATCATAATAGGTTCATTTATTCACAGGCCCAACACCCTTCAAGGAATCCGAATGATTTAGAAACCACACTAAGAGCAGATAAGGCTGCTTGTATTGCGATAGAACAAGCTCATCACACCACCACAACAAGGACGAGTTTATGACGGTGAAAATAATAGAATAAGGAAGATTTGGATATTTCCCTCCCAAAGATAAAAACATGATATGGAATGAGGTTCCACACACCCTCGAAAACTCCTAATTGTGTGCGAGATTCACCTCGCGACCTGTGGTTAGG
Source organism: Viscum album (assembly GCA_963277665.1). Classification (NCBI taxonomy): domain Eukaryota; kingdom Viridiplantae; phylum Streptophyta; class Magnoliopsida; order Santalales; family Viscaceae; genus Viscum; species Viscum album. The sequence goes on from OY728134.1 coordinate 429,604,328, forward strand.
GCCCTGATGGTTAAAGAATTTCTTGCCTCAAAGTTAGGAATTTGCATCCTTCAGTCCCCAAATCATTTTTCCTCCTGAAGATTCAAACAACCACAATGGTGGTAGGTTTTCATAGGGATGAAACATGACGGCTTAGAATGCCCGAACTAGTTATACTGGTGGCTCACAAGAGAATGGTTCTTCAAAATGGGATCCAACACTAAAAAAGATATCTTTTTGGAGATAGGTTCCTCCAGTGTTCACTCCTTGATAGATATGGAATCTTCATGAGAGATGACCACCATTAAATACACCCCAAACTTCAACGATGGTGGGAAATCCCATCTTTACTAGTCCAAAATTGGACCCTCAAACAAACCTGAGACGACACAAACCTTAACAGCACTAGGAGTCCCCAATAACCCAAAGACCCACTCTAATTCCAAAAAATATACAACTACCTCTAATAGACATTGATTACTTAAATAAATGGGCAACACACAAAAATAATTGGGAACTGGGCATGACTCATTGGAAATGTAATGACCCAAAGTTTCATTAATAGAAATCCCTCTTGATCTAATTAAACGTCTCTTTATGTTTATATAAAATTTCAACTTATTTGGGTTTATGTTAAGAATTTTGACTGTTTCTAATATAGCCGTTAAACAGTGATCACATGATTAGTATAAATATAGGGCTTTAACAAATCCAAATTTACTCAGACAAAGGAAGCGATGGCCTCATCCAATAGAATTGCTCCACACGAAGCCTATTTTTTAGAGCTCAGAAAAGATGTGGCGTCCTTGGGCTTTGCTCTTGACCAAGACCAAGCTGAGCTTCATCATGTCAAGATCGAACGGGACCATCTATAGGAAAAGTGTAAGTTGATAGTGATTACCACTCGAGCAATGTTATCCGAGCCACCCCAAGAGTCTGTCACTATCGCACACCTTACCCTTAGGTCTTATGCGGCTGTTTTAAGGGGTTATGTAACAAATAAATAGTACTATGTTCATGTACATTATTTTTTTGTATATAATAATTAATATACTTTCTTTTCATTATTGATACATTGTAAATAGTTTTTAAATTAAAAATAATGTTTTTAGTTATTATTTAATTAAGAATTATATTTTATTAAATTAAGGGATTTTTGAATTAAATAATATTTTAATAAAATATTATTATTAAATTAATTTTTATTTAATATAAATGATCTTAGAATTTTATGAATGCAATTGTAATTTTTATTAAGGTTTGAAAGCCATTTTTTTCAAAACCCGTGAATTTATTATAAATGTCAGTTTTTATTTTAAAAGTGAAAATTAACATATTTATAAAATTATTTAGATAAAATAAATGTTATTTTTGGAATCAGGATGTCGAAATTATCCAATGGTGAATTTTTCATAATTTTCTGAGACAACCAAATTTTTGAGTAAAAATTAAATACCGTTTAAATATATAATGTGTTTTATGACATCATAATGTCCCAATAGTGATGTAATAAAATACTATAATCTTTATGTTCAGACAATATATGTTTTACAATTAAAATAATGTGATTTTGGGTTTGTTTGTCTTACTTTTCAAACCATTAATGAACCCCTCAAGACTTATTAAACACCTTGTCTTTTTAAATTAATTTCCATGGGAGTGTGACTCACCTCCACATAAGCAACCCTATTATTTTAAGAAGTTAGGACTATATCCATATAAAATATTTTTTTCCTATTCACTTTTCCAAAATCCATGGGCAAAAACCATGGGATGGTTTGTGGTTTGGATTAATTTAATATAAGGGGTCCCAAACCTAAATAATAAAGAATTCCCTCACCTTTCCTATATAAACCAACCCAAGCTCCCACTTCCTCCTCACTCAAAGCCCTTGAAGTTCGTCCAACCTCTGACCTACTCTCTCTAGAATCCTCCCAAGGTTCCCCAAGCTCCCAATAATCTTCTCTCAAGCCTCTCTCAAGCCTCTCTCAAGCCTTTGGAAGCACACTTCCAAGTAAGGGTTTTCTTCCTTTCTCATTTTTGTCCAATTTTCTTTAAGTTTTTTTACCCTTTTAATTTCAATTATGAATGCTGGGGTATGGTTTCACACCTCCCTCATACTTCCCTCTTTATGTTTTAATGATGGGAGACCCTTTCTCTCTCATTAAATGTCTCCCATGTACACCCGTTACTATGCCGAAATTCTGAAAGGAACTTCTCTCTCCTCATTTACATTAAAGAAATACTTTTGTATCATGAATATAAATTCCATTAAAATTGTTGGTACATGTATATATATGACCTACTTACTGTACATTACACGTAAATATGATGAGGAACCCCTTTATCTCTCATCAACCATTTTTATGAATTCTTATGTCACGATGTTACGCTGCTGAAATCGCACCGATTTTCTAAGTCAATGTCATTGTGTAGTGAATACCATGACCATTTCTCCATCAAGGGTATTCACCTTTATGCACATTTACTTATTTATTATAAAGTTTCATGTATGAATTCCACATTCCTTCATCGTGGAATAAATGATTATGTTTTATGAATCCATGTTTTATGATCCATGTGGCACACTTATGCATGAAATGAAATTTTTAAGAAGGGTGCACCCTTATAGCACTCCAATGCATTGGGTAAAGTATAGTATCATGATACATAATGTGCAATGAGTGTTGACTCATGCTAATTCAATTGAAACGAGGGTTTACTCATGCTTCATTTGCAATGAGAATTTACTCATGCTCCATGTGCAATGAGCCTTGGCTCATGTTAATTCCATGTTAAGTGTTGTTGCCACATTTCCATGTTATGATTATCATGCTTTATTATGCCTTTATGTTCATGTTTCTCTTGTTCTCTATTGATATGCCTAATGTCTAACATGTATTGTACTCCTCATGTTATTCCATGTGTATTACCTTACTAGGCTTTATAGCTCACCATTTTCTTATGCATGTCCTCAGGTTATCCCATGCAATGCTAAGTACGAAGGAATGTAGTAGTCATGTAAAAGTAGTTTTCAATAAAGATGTTGTATTTAATGTTTTGAGTATTTATGTAATTATCCTAAGCCCAAAAGATACTAAACCTCTCTATCTTCTTTGTTGTATCAAGTGAATTTTTATGTAATAAATCATGTTTAAGTTTTAATAAAAAGAAGGGTTATCATAGTTGGTATCAAAGGATAGGTTTAGTTATTTTTGGGATTAGGATTAGAAAACCCTAGTAAAGCCTTAGAGACAAGACTAAGTATAATAAAAACATCCCTAAGTTTTGTTAAGTACTGATTAAGTGTTTTATCAAACAGATACATCCCTGTCTGGATACGAGCAGGTAGAGGAAGATCTGGCACAGATGTATCCTAGGGGTAAAACCTGAAAACACCGCTTTGAGCTAGACTCGAACGGGAACTGGTGCACGACAACGGGCCTTGTTGCACTCTTGGTTACGACACACCCGGGGGATATGTTTTGATAAATTCACAAGCTTATTATGAACCCTTATTATGGGAATTAAAAAAAATCCCCTAAGAATGTATGTTTGAAACTAGATCATGAAAAGCCTAGATTGAAGACTATAGACTCATGAGTTAAGGAAATAAAATTTTATTTATAAGTCATCAACTTTTGTCTTTGGATTACCCTTTATGTGTTACCCGTAACTTTCCTTTTATTCTAGCCAATGGTTGGTAATAGGAGGACTCGGGCTAAAAACCGATGTGAAGATCAGTGTGATGATTGTACTAATGAGATGCCCAATCCAATGGGAGAGGGAATCGTGAACTTTGTCACACTTCTCTCTCAGCTAACTCAAGTTTTGAATAGAAAAAAGGGTCAATAGGAACGTTCAACCCCCCCTAAGAAATAACAAGTCACTATCGAGAGCTTCATGAGATAAAGGCCTCCTACTTTTAGTGGATCATCTGATCCCACGATCGCTGAACAATGGATCAACTCCATTGAAAAGATCTTATCCATCCTTCAATGTTTTGAACAAGAGAAGGTTCTCCTGGTGGCTTATCGTATAGAGGGTGAAGTTGATCAATGGTGGACGTTGATCAAAAATATGAAGCCTGAGGAGGAGATCGAGGAATTGGAATGGAATGATTTCTGGAAGATGTTTTTCGATAAATATTTTTCGCGCACCCACCGACTTAAGATGGAAAGGGAATTCCTTTCCCTCAAGAAAAAAGACAAAGAATCTGTTGGAGCGTACGAGGAAAACTTCACAAGTCTTGTATGATACGCTTCCGACTTTGTCATTACCCCATAATGCAAAGTTGACCGCTTCTTTGGTGGGTTGAAGCCTAGACTACAGAAAGCATTAGCAATCCGTGACTTCGACAGCTATGAGGAAATTGTCCGATGTACCCTCAATGTCGAAATGGAAATCGGAGAATCATAGGGGTATCATGGGGATAAGAAACGTAAGTTGTAATTCAATGTTGGTGGTCCTATGGATAAATCAAATGGTGCTAAGAAGATCTAGCACCCCACTTTCCAAAAGTGCGGAAAGAAGCACCCTGGAAATTACCTCAAGGGGACGAGGAAATGCTTCATGTGTGGAAGAGAAGGGCACCTAGCTGTTAACTGTCGGCAAGAAAGACCCGCGGCTATGACAAAGGAGAGGAATGCTCCGTTCGAAACTCAACCCGTTGTTAAATTCTACAAATGCAAAGAACCGGGTCATTTTACAAATCAGTGCCCTAATCTAAGGGTTTTCGGAGGCAACCAACAACCTCCAAGGCAGCACGGAAGATCTTTTTCCATCACTTCTGCCGAAGTGAACCCTGAAAATGAAGTGGTGACAGGTACACTAGTTATTCATTCAAGAATAGTGAACGTACTTTTTGATTCAGGTTCTACTCATTATTTTATATCTCGAATGTTTAGTAGAACAATCCCAGCACCACCACAAATCATGGAAGTGAAGATGTCGGTGAGTACGAAAAATGGGGAAATCATTGCATCCCATGAATATAAGTCATCCCCTGTTATAATTTGTGGATTGAATTTCCCAGTGAACCTTGTCATACTCCCTCTGGTGGAATTTGATGCAATTCTTGGCATGGATTGGATTTCCTTATATAGAGCCAACATAAATTGTCGGGAGAGGGAAATCACACTCCATATGGAGAATCGACCCCAGATTATTTACAAGTGTAAGGAGGAAGATGAATCTCCTTTAGCTCCATCATCTCAAGAATGGATATTAGTGCCTTATGAGAATGCGTATCTGGCTCATATGATTGAGTCCAACAAAGAAACCATCCTTGAAGAAATGCCTATTGTGAGGGAATTCGCTGAAGTGTTTCCCAAGGAACTGCCTGGTCTTACTCCTAGAAGAGATGTTGAATTATCAATTGAACTTATACCTGGGGCTTTACCAATATCCAAGACTCCATATAGAATGGCTGTTGTAGAGATTAAAGAGATTAAGAAACAACTACAGGAGAATCTGGATAAAGGGTTTATATGCCCAAGTGCTTCACCATGGGGTGCACAATTCCTCTTCGTCAAGAAGAAGTATGGGTCAATGCAGCTTTGCATCGATTATTGTGAACTTAACAAAATCATGATAAAGAACAATTATCCTCTCCCAAGAATTGATGACTTTTTCGATCAGCTGCGTGGAGCACAATACTTCTCCAAGGTGGACTTACGGTCGGGATATTATCAAGTAAGGGTGAAGAAGGAAGATATCCCCAAGACTGCTTTTCGCACAAGATACGGGCACTATGAATTCATAGTAATGACTTTCGGACTCACTAATGCTCCAGAAATCTTCATGGACTTAATGGATAGAGTATTTAGAGATTACCTAGACAATTTTGTGGTAGTCTTTATAGATGATATTCTAATATACTCCAAAACCAAGGAGGATGATGAGGAGCATTTAAGAACTGTACTGGAGAATTTGCGCAAGGAGAAGCTCTATGAAAAGTATAGAAAGTGTGAGTTCTGGTTGAAGGAAGTATCATTCTTGGTCCATATCATCACAAGCAATGGGATATCTGTGGATCCCTCCAAAATAGATGCAATTGAGGGATGGCCAAGGACAACATTGGTAACGGATATCCGTAGCTTCTTGGGGTTAGTAGGATATTATCGATGATTTTTGAGAAATTTCTCACGATTGTCCAACCCTCTAACCAAGATAACTCGAAAGGGAGTAAAGTTTTCTTGGAGTGATGAATGCAAAGAAAGATTCAAGGAGTTGAAAAGGAGGCTTATCACTGTGCTCGTTCTCACTTTACCCACAAGTGGGGAACTTTTGTTGTTTTCAGTGATGCTTCAAAGAAGGGATTGGGCTGTTTGCTGATGCAGAATGATAAAGTTATATCCTATGCCTCAAGGAAGTTGAAACTACATGATCGAAACTATCCAACGCATGATCTATAGTTGGCGTCAGTGATCTTTGCCTTGAAAATATGGCGGCATTATCTCTATAGAGAGAAATGTGAGATATATACTGACCACAAGAGTCTTAAATATATATTCACACAGAAAGATCTTAATATGCGCCAGAGAAGATGGATAGAGCTCATCAAGGATTATGACTATTCAATCCATTACCACCATGAGAAAGCGAACAAGGTGGAAGATGCCCTAAGTAGAAAGGATCCAGTTATTCTATCAATGATGAGAATTGAGAAGGATCCAATCTTCTTAGACTTGATGAAGATGGACATGGGAATCATAGAGAAGGGAACATCATCAATCCTTTCACAAATGATTGCTCAACCATATCTTTGGGAAAGGTTAAAGGATGCTCAAAAGGATGATGTCGGAATTCAATAAAAAGTGGAAGCTATCAAAAAAGGGAAATCTTTGGAGTTTAATGTTAATAAAGAAGGAATTGTGCGGTTTGGAAAAAGACTATGTGTTCCATTAAGTTCGGAGATGAAGAAGGAACTTTTGGATGATGCACATAGTTCAAATTTATCTATTCACCTAGGGAACACAAAGATGTATCGAGATCTCTGAGAAAACGTTTGGTGGGATAATATGAAAAAGGAGGTCACTGAATATACATCAAAGTGCCTGGTGTGCCAGCAAGTGAAGGCAGAGAGGCAGAAGTATAAGGGGATGATGCAACCATAGCCCATACCAGAATGGAAATGGGATAACATCACCATGGACTTCATCACCGGACTTCCAAGGACATCCAAAGGCAACAATGCAATCTAGGTTGTTGTGGATCATCTTACAAAGAATGCACACTTCCTTGCTATTCAGGACGATTTCTCATTGGATCAACTGGCATGGATATATATCAGGGAAGTGGTAAGGTTGCATGGAGTACCACTATCTATTGTGTATGACCGAGATCCAAGATTCACCTCTAAGTTTTGGAAGAGTATTCAACATGCTCTGAATACAAAACTGAACTTCAATACAGCCTATCATCCTCAAACTGATGGCCAATCCAAGCGGACTATCCAAACACTTGAGGATATGTTGAGAGCGTGCTCAATGAACTTTAAAGGAGGATGGGATCAACATCTTCCTCTAGTTGAGTTCTCTTATAATAACAGTTTCCACTCGAGCATCCAAATAGAACCATATGAAGCCCTGTATGGGAAAAGGTGCAGAACACTGGCATGTTGGGATGAGGTCGGTGAACGTAAGCTGCTTGGACCAGAAATGGTCGAGGAAATGGTGGAGAAGGTGAAAACCATTCAGTAGCATATCAAGGAAGCCCAGAGTCGATAGAAGAGTTATGCAGATAATCATCGACGATACCTTGAGTTTAAAGTTGGAGACATGGTTTTTCTACACATATCTCCATGGAAGAAGGTCATGAGGTTTGGAAAGAAAGGTAAGTTAAGTCCAAGGTACATCGGCCCCTTCGAGATTCTTGATCGTGTCGGGGTTGTGGCCTATCTACTAGCACTTCCACCTACTATGGCCAAAGTACATGATGTCTTTCATGTATCCCTCTTAAGGAAGTACATACCAAACCCTTCACATGTACTCTCTCCTGAGGTGGTACAATTGGAAGATGATCTTTCTTATGAGGAGCAACCAGTGAAGATCTTAGATCGTAGAGAAAAAGTTCTACGAAATAAGACAATGCCCCTCATCAAGGTGTTTTGGAGAAACCACAAGTTTGAAGAAGCGACTTGGGAATCAGAGGAAATGATGAAGCTGAGTTACCCACATCTTTTTTAGTGTGGGAAAAGTAAATTTCAAGGGTGAAATTTCTTAATGGGGGAATATTGTAACGACCCAAAGTTTCATTAATAGAAATCCCTCTTGATCTAATTAAATGTCTCTTTATGTTTATATAAAATGTCAACTTCTTTGGTTTTATGTTAAGAATTTTGACCGTTGCTAATATAGCCGTTAAACAGTGATCACATGATTAGTATAAATATAGTGCTTTAACAAATCCAAATTTACTCAGACAAAGGAAGTGATGGCCTCATCCAGTAGAATTGCTCCATACGAATCCCATTTGTCATAGCTCAGAAAAGAGGTGGAGTCCTTGGGCTTCACTCTTGACCAAGCCCAAGCTGAGATTCATCATGTCAAGCTTGAACTGGACCATCTACGGTAAAAGTGGAAGTTGATAGAGATTACCACTCAAGCAATGTTATCCGAGCCACCCCAAGAGTCCGTCACTATCACACACCTTACCCTTAGGTCTTATGAAGCTGTTTTAAGGGGTTATGTAACAAATAAATAGTACTATGTTCATGTACATTATTTTTTTGTATATAATAATTAATATACTTTCTTGTCATTATTGATACATTGTAAATAGTTTTTAAAGTACAAATAATGTTTTTAGTTATTATTTAATTATGAATTCTATTTTATTAAATTAAGGGATTTTTAAATTAAATAATATTTTAATAAAATAATATTATTAAATTAATTTTTATTAAATATAAATGATCTTATAATTTTATGAATGCAATTGTAATTTTTATTAAGGTTTGAAAGCCATTTTTGTCAAAACCCGTGAATTTTTTATAAATGTCAGTTTTTATTTTAAAATTGAAAATTAACATATTTAGAAAATTATTTAGATAAAATAAATGTTATTTTTGGAATCAGGATGTCGAAATTATACAACGGTGAATTTTTCATAATTTTCTGAGATAGCCAAATGTTTGAGTAAAAATTAAATACCGTTTAAATATATAATGTGTTTTATGACATCATAATGGCCCAATAGTGTTGTAATAAAATACTATAATCTTTATGTTCGGACAATATATGTTTTAAAATTAAAATAATGTGATTTTTGGTTTGTTTGGATTACTTTTCAAAGTATTAATGAACCCCTCAAGACTTATTAAACACCTTGTCTTTTTAAATTAATTTCCATGGGAGTGTGACTCACCTCCACATAAGCAACCCTATTATTTTAAGAATTTCGGACTATAGACATATAAAATATTGTTTTCCTATTCCCTTTTCCAAAAACCATGGGAAAAACCATGGGATGGTTTGTGGTTTGGATTAATTTAATATAAGGGGTCCCAAACCTAAATAATAAAGAATTCCCTCACCTTTCCTATATAAACCCACCCAAACTCCCACTTCCTCCTCACTCAAAGCCCTTTGAGTTCGTCTAAGCTCTACCTTACTCTCTCTAGAATCCTCCCAAGGTTCCCCAAGCTCCCAATAATCTTCTCTCAAGCCTCTCTCAAGCCTTTGGAAGCACACTTCCAAGTAAGGGTTTTCTTCCTTTCTCATTTTTTGTCCAATTTTCTTTAAGTTGTTTTTCCCTTTTAATTTCAATTATGAATGTTGTGGTATGGTTTCGAACCTCCATCATACTTCCCTATTTATGTTTGAATGATTGGAGACCCTTTATCTCTCATTAAATGTCTCCCATGTACACGCGTTACTATGCCGAAATTCTGAAAGGAATTTCTCTCTCCTCATTTACATTAAAGAAATACTTCTGTATCATGAATATAAATTCCATTAAAATTGTTGGGACATGTATTTATATGACCTCCTTACTTTCCATTACATGTAAATATTATGAGGAACTCATTTCTCTCTCATCAACCGTTTTTATGAATTCTTATGTCACGCCGTTACGCTGCCGAAATCACACCGATTTTCTAAGCCAATGCCATTGTGTAGTGAATACCATGCTCATTTCTCCATCAAGGGTATTCACCTTTATGAATATTTACTTATTGATTATAATGTTTCATGTATTAATTCAAAATTCCTTCATCATGTAATAAATGATTATGTTTTATGAATCTATGTTTTATGATCCATGTGGAACACTTATGCATGAAATGAAATGTTTAAGAAGGGTGCGCCCTTATAGCGCTCCAATGCATTGGGTAAAGTATAGCATCATGATACGTAATGTGAAATGAGTGTTGAATCATGCTAATTCAAGTGCAATGAGGTTTTACTCGTACTTCATGTGCAATGAGAATCTACTCATGCTCCATGTGCAATGAGCCTTGGCTCATGCTAATTCCATGTTAAGTGTTGTTGCCACATTTCCATGTTATGATTATCATGATTTATCATGCCTTTATGTTCATGTTTCTCTTGTGATCTATTTATATTCCTAATGTCTAACATGTATTGTACTCCTCATGTTATTCCATGTGTATTCCCTTACTAGGCTTTATAGCTCACCCTTTTCTTATGCATGTCCTCAGGTTATCCCATGCAATGCTAAGTACGAAGGAATATAGTAGTCATGTAAAGGAAGTTTTCAATAAAGATGTTTTATTTCATGTTTTAAGTTTTTATGTAATGATCCTAAGCCCCAAAGACACTAAACCTATCGATCTTCTTTGTTGTATCAAGTGAAGTTTTATGTAATAAATCATGTTTAAGTTGTAATAAAAATCAGGGTTGTCATAGGAAACCTTGGGGGACTTTCTAGATGGAACATCCTGAACAACACGAAAAACACAACCTGAAACTGACATTAAGAAAAAACTCAATAAAAACAACAACCCAAGCCAAGGGAAACAGGCTCATAATCCAAACATATAAAAACACAAGAAAAATTTACTTTTCCAAAAACCTTTATTTCGTTTAAATTTCAAAACTCACCTATGGAACCTTATAAATTGTCACATGTGTGTTCATCCAATCCTTCTTACATCATCTACAGACAAGTTCCCCCCATGCACTCTCCATACATACCCACGTATATGTGACCCTCCATAAAGAATGCCAAAGTCCAAACACCCATTTTTCCTTGTCAAATCCAAACACATACAAAATTTTCCAAATCTAAACACTTTCTCTTTAAAAACCCACTTTACCAATTTCAAAACCATTTGAGGAAATCACTCCCATTCCAAAACCATTTTCACTTTAAAAGTCCACTTTCAATTTCAACACACACTAACATTAACTGAAATCAAAACAAAACACAACCAACAACAAACCATCCGAATGAGGATCTAATTTCAGTGCCTTACTTGGAAACATAGTGGTGGGTCATGCCCCAAGTAAGGAATAACACTAAGAGGACCTTGAACCAGGTACTTAGACTCCACATGGGTCACTACCCCTCATAAGGCCACAACATAACCTGATTTTCCTCCATTTTCATCCCTCAATCCAAAAAAACCCAAGACAGAAGACTCAAATTCCAGACTACCCCTGCTGACTCAAGGATCAATGCGAGCAAGAGTTCATGACACTCTTCCCGCACCTACCTCACAAGTCCCAAAAGTCCTAATCTCTATATACCAGACACCCCAAATAACAAGGGTCTGCTCTGATACCATTTTTTCATGAACCAGCCTAGTTCAACCCAAAACTGGTCACCCAATCCAGTCCTCCACATATCCCAAGGGGTTTTCCTGATCCCCCTGGGGTGGAAAATAGTTTCATGCATCAAATAATACAATAGGGAACAATTTATACTGAAATAAATAAACTAGGACTAGATAGATAAATGAACCAAACAATCCACAAGAACCGACAACTAACATAAATAATATAAATAGGTCAATCTAAAAAATAGAACTTAATAAGTTGAAAACTAAAATAAAAACTGAAACCAAAATGAACAACTTAAACTAAAAATGCGCGATATCTATGTGATCTATTGGTCACCTATAACCACAAGACCATCCATGCTCTGGGTGCAAGCACCTGCTAAAGGAACCTGAACAAAACTGAACCTGTAAAATAGGGTCTACCGACACTGAGTGGTATAGGTAGGGTGTGATATCGACAACTAGATAGGTAAAATCCATATAATCCATGTCATTACTTCCCAAAAAATCCATCAATAATAATTTTAAATACATTAATAAAAATTAGGTTTTTATATACACATTACATTTTAAAACAAACAACATGCTCCATTGTCCTCATAATTTTAAAACAAAACATAAGAAAATAAAAAGGGATATGTGCTTACTCATATGAAAAATCTACTTTGAAATCCTTTTTAAGCTATCATACATTCACAGTTTTCCAAACAAATACTAAAACCAGATATGGGAATAAAATTCTACACAATGATAGAAATAGCTCTATCAATGCTCATAACGGGGAAACATGGGATATCTTAGAAATTCAAAGGAAGACCAGAACATACTAATACATATGACTCATCCCGAAGTCATTCCCTAGATGATGAAGTAATAATGCCCAAAAGCCTCATTTTCTCTCTACTTGGCCTGACTGAGGGGCTCAATCCCATAACAATAGTAACAAAAAAACCCTAATATAGTCCACTAACATTGCGCAATCTAACTAGTGAAACAATCATTCTCAGTAAACCTATTTTCTATGCTAGGTTCCCATGTTATATTTAATAAGGGGGTGTTCCATTCAATTCAAAAAACAAACCACATATATACAACCAACACACCATATACTCCAGAACCACCCAGGCCACCTCAAGTGTCTTCCCTTGCCTTACCATAATATTTTTTTCTGACGGAGGTCTTGTAATGACCCAATGTTTTATAAATGGAATTACCTTCTTATAATTATGTCATATAATCACATGAAATCACAACACAATGAAATATTAAGTACTATGTGACCTTTAAACATAATATTGTCACTTTTGTGATTTGAATTTCGAAAATCTAACATACACGGTTACAATCAGTAATATGTTTGGAGTCCAATAAGACAAACTTAATTTTTGGTGAATAGTAACTAACCCTTATGAATAGTAATTTTACCCTTATGAATAATAATATGACCCTTATTAATAGTAAAACATACAAAAGAATAATAACCTCACCCATGAATGTATAAATAAAATTTATGCATCTTATAAGTGATAATATAATCATAGTAAAAGTATTTGTATTTTTGTAAGTCATAAATAATTAATTACAATTAATTAATTAATTTAAAGTAAAATTTATTTTCTTAAAAGTTTTACAATAATTAAAAAATTTATTTATTCTGGTTTTAAGATAATTTTATAAGACCTTATGTAATTTTTTAAATCATTATAAAATCAGTCATAGTTTTAAAATCTATATTTTTTTCAAGTAAATTGTGATTTTAATTAAACAAAAAATTAATAATATTTAAAAAAATATTTTTTAAAAATGGATTTCATTTTTGTATTCTGCATGTTGAAAAATTTTTAGGGTGAATTTTTGGTATTTTTCAAAAATACTTGAACTTTTTATGAGTAGTGAAATACGGTAATTTACTGTATATATACATTATAAGCTAAATAGACTATTCCTAAAATCATGGATGATGTAAGAAACCTTATTTAGAATTAAAATGAAGCTATTATTATTTTTGGTCATAGAATCATCACTATTTCTTGTCTTATGGAAAAATAATAAACTAATGATTAAAATATTAAGAAAACCCTCCTCCCCTCCACTATATAAACCACCCACACTCCCCTCTTCTCTTCACTCCTCCAAAGCCTTGTGACATCTCTAAATTCTACCCAAATATCTCCCCAATATCCTCCCCCACATCTAGTACCCCTTGGTCTCCTAAAAAGACCAAATCCTCTCCCCTTAAGAGGCTCTCAAGGAAGATTAAATCAAGAGGTAAATTCCTCTTTTCTTTTCTTTCATTTTCTTTTTGTGTTCCCTCGTTATCCTTTCTTTACTAACATATCCTAATACATATGATATGAAAAATCTAGTACCATAAATTTGATTTATTGTTGTTATACTAATGGGATAATTTATTATCATCTCTTCTTTCCCCATCTTTTATACAAAAGAAATGAAAACATCGTTCGAGATGTGTTAATTTATCACATTCAAGGACGACAGGTTATCAATTTATATTACCATATTCAATTATGGTCATGAAAAAAATTTTATGGTTAAACCAGACTATTAAATATTTATTTTATCTTATGTTATATTCTATAATCCTTTTTCACACATGATGTAAAATAATAATACAAAACAAGTTAATTGTGAGAAAAATCTCCAAATTTATCCAAGTGTTATCATTAATGTTTTATATAATGATTCAACTTCAATAAAAGTAACCAAATTAAATTTATAACCATGTAACCTTATATATTTTCAATAATAAAATATAACTCTAATTTTGGGAAACCATTTTCATTTTACATGATTATCCATTCATGTATATAAGTAAACCAAAGGTAAAAAAAATAGACCCAAACAATGAAATTAAACCTCATAACCAATCAAAAAGGTTATGAATGAACTTAAAAAGGTTATAATAAATCAATTACATGTAAAATAGGTTTTATAATTATTAATTAATCGACCTAATTTGATTATTCAGGTCATTAATATCAAGTTTATAACACCATCGGACTTAAGGTAAGGGGTCCTCTTTTTCTCACATTTATTCCAGAATATACTCTATGTTATGTCCTTTTATGTATAATTATTAATGATGGGGTGTGATTTCTCACCTAACACATGCTTACCTAATGATGTATAAAAGATGATAAACTCATTTATCTCTCATTAATCTCTCTTAATTACACCTGATATCAGGCCGATAAATCGTAAGGGATTTTACCCAAACCTCCTTTGTTCTTTTGGGTTACTTTATCTTTATTTTACCAAAATGAAGTTATATTATATTTGTATGTTCATCTTATAAATTATGTTTAAATGAAACAAATTAATTTATCAATACCATTTCATCATTATATTTAGGTTATATACATTTTTTTAATTGATTCTCTTCTCAATACTTCCCGATAAGCAAACCTGTTTTGAGGGAACTTCCTGAATTCTTACCCGATTTCAAGTGCACTCTATTTTATGTTTTAAACCAACATTGTATTTATGAAATAATTTACTTTTATTATGAAAACATTATTGTTTCATTTCTTGTTTTATATAAAATATTGTTCCCTTTTCTATTTTAAAGGCTCTATAGTATTTTCCTTAAAATCGCACAAAAATGTTTTAATGCTAAAATTTATTAAATACTTTTATTACATGTTGTCACTTATAATTGACATTAATTACCATGATACATGACTATTTTTACTTATTTATGTCCATGTATATTTTCTTTTCTTTCTTTCATGGGAACTTTTGTGATACTCCCATTTTCTATGCTTTATGACATGATTATGGTACCTAATTCTTTCCATGGGTAAACCTTATATAAGATTTATTATGTATGATTCTTTATGTGGAAAACATATTAATGAAAAGTTATGATGGTGTTCCCAAATAGATATCTAATTAATTGGGTAAAGTTTAGTCTCATGAGATGTTATGTGCAACGGTCTTGGTAGGTTTCCTTGACTCGTGCTACCATGTGAAATGGTCTTGGTGGTTAACCTTGACTTGTTCTCCTCTATGTGCAACGAGCCTTGAATATTTATAAATTCGTGATTTATGTTTCTTTCATATTTCTATGATTCAATGTTTATATGATCCCATGTTTATATTTTATTATTCTATATGCCATTTTTCATCATTATGTCATGATCCCAAACCCATGTGCTAAAGCCTTATTCATATGTTTTTTACCCTACTCGGCTTTTAGCTCACCCCTTCATTCATGTGATCCTAAAGGTACCCTTTGCATATGTAAGGGGTCAAAGGAAGTTAGGATATGTTTATGAAGATTAAATAAAGAATTTTTTTTTAGTCCCATGTTTTTAGTTTTATGTACCCGGTATTCAAAGACACTGGACCTCATGATCCTTGGCATGCACTCTGATGTATAATTATGCTTAAAATCATGTAATGTTATGTGTAAAAGGATAGGGTCTCTATAGTTGGTATCAGAGTATGGTCTAGTTATTTTTGGATATTATGAATAAATAACATTAGTAAGAACCTTAATAATGAGACTAAGTATAAGAAAACACCCCTAAATTTTGGTAAGTATAGAGTAATTTTTTTATCAAGAAAATACATCCCTGTCTAGACACAAATAGGTAGAGGTGGATCTAGCACAGAAGTATCTAGGGGTAAAACCTGAAAATACTTCTTTGAGATAGACTTGAATGGGAACTGGTGCATGACAACTGGCCTTGTTTCACTCTTGGTTTGACACTCCCGGTAGATGTTCATTGGTAAATTCATGAGCTTGGTACAAACCATTCTTAAGGGAATGAAAAAAAACCCATAAGAATATAAGTTTTGAAATAGATCAAGGATAACCTAGATTGAAACATAAAGAATCACAAGTTAGTATATATTTATCCTTTATAGGTTTATCCTCTTATGTTCAAAGTTTCTTTTTTATGCTCAATAGCTAAGTATTCAAGCCCTCTAATTGTACATTGTTTTTATTATTTAATGGTGATAAATAGAAGAACACGTTCCAAAAATCAATGTGATAGGGAATGTGAAGATTGCCCTAATGATATGCCTGATATGATGGGAATAGGTGATCAAAGCTTCATGATATTACTTTGTTAGCTAGCTCAAGTTATGAATAATAACTTGAATCATGTGGAATTCCCTCCTACTATAAGGAAAGATCAAGTTGACATTGAATCCTTCATACGGAAAAGGCCTCCCATGTTTAGTGTATCTTCTTATCCCCTCCTCTAAGAATAGTGGATTAACTCCATTGAAAAGATATTCTTTGTCCTCTGGTTCTTAGAAGAAGAGAAAGTTGCACTTGCGGTCTATCATTTTCATGGGGAAGCTGATCAGTGGTGGATACTGATCAAGAATAAAAATCCCCATAAGGAAATTAATTCCATGGATTGGGAGGAATTCAAGAGAATTTTTTTCAATAAATATTTTCCCTGAACCCTCCATACCAAGATGGAAAGAGAGTTCCTCATACTCAATCATAAGAAAGATGAGTTAATCAGGTCATATGAAGAAAACATTCCAAGGCTTTCAAGGTACACCTCTAGATTTGTCATGAACACTGAAATCAAGGTGGATTGCTTATTTAGAAGACTAAAGCTGAGTCTTTGAAAGCATTGGAGATTCGATATTTTGATAGCTATAAAGAGATTATTCGTTGTGCCCTTAAGGTTTAAATAGAGATCAGAGACTCTTTGTGGTATCGTGGGCCTAAAAACAAAAAGAGGAAAATGGAATCTAATGTGGGAAGTTTGGAAAATTAATTCCATGATGGAAAGAAGCCTAATCATCCCATGTGTAAAAATTGTGGGAGGAAGCATCTTGGGAACTGTCTAAAGGTAACCAATAATTTCTTCAATTGTGGAAAGTTGAGACATCTGGCTAAAAAATAACAAAGGAATATGAAAAATACCACTAATGTGGAAGAAGAAAGGAAGGTTTGGATAAACTATTAGCTAGTTGTGTAGTGTTACAACTTCAAGAAACATGGGAATTATGCGAACAATTTCACTAAGCCAAGGGTTGTTGGAGGTAGTCAACAACAACCTCCAAGGAAAAAAGGAAGGGATTATTCTATTAATACTACTTATGTGGAGCTAGATGATGATGTAGTGATAGGTACACTAGTTATTCATTCAATAATAGATAATGTACTATTTGTTTCTGGTTCTACACCTTCTTTCATATCTTGAAAGTTTAGTAGAACTATTTAAACACCACCTCAAAATTTTGAGGATAAGTTATTTGTGAGAAAAACTAATGGGGAAATTATTGCATCCATGGTTTATAACTCCTCCCTAGTTAATTTTTTTGGACTGAACCTCCCAAAAAATCTCATCATACTTATTTTAGTGGAGTTCAAATCTATCTTGAGCGTGGATTGGCTATCTTTATACAAAGACAAAATCAATTTTTGGGAAAGGGATATCACTCTTCACATCCCGAAGCATCATCCAATTATTTATAAGTGTAAGGAGGAAGATGAATTACTTTATAATAATTTTATCAAGTGTGGATATTAATTACTTATGATCAAGCATGTCTAGATCAAATAATTGAGACAAATGAGATAATCATACTTGAAGTCATGCCCATAATAAGGGGTTATATTGATGTATTCCCTGAAGAGTTATCTGGACTTCCTCTAGATTGATATTTTGAGTTCTAAATTGAACTTATTTTTGGATCTCTGCCTATATCAAAGACACATTATAGAATGGACACTATAGAGCTGGAGGAGATTAAGAAGTAGTTATAGGAGAATCTGGAGAGGGGTTTTATATGCCTGAGTGCTTCACCATGGGGTGTGTTAGTCCTCTTCATCAAGAAGAAGGATGAATCAATGTGCCTCTACATTGATTATCATGAGCTCAATAAAATCATGATAAAGAACAAGTATCCCCTTCCACAGATATATTACTTGTTCAATCAGCTTTTTGTGGCCAGTTATTTATCTAAGGTGGACCTTTGGTCAGGATATCACCAATTAAAGGTGAGAAAGGAAGATATTCCCAAGACTGCCTTTCGAACGAGTTATGGACACTATGAGTTCATAGTGCTTCCATTAAGACTCGCTAATGCTCCAGAAATATACATGGATTTAATGAATAGAGTATTTAGAGATTACCTAGATAAATTTGCGGTAGTCTTTATTGATGATATTCTGATATACTTCAAGAGCAAGGAGGAACACAAGGAGTATTTGATTGTTGCACTAAAGACTTTGTGAAGGGAGACGATATATGAAAAGTATAGTAAATGTGAGTTCTATATGGAGGAATTATCATTCTTGGGGAATGTTATTACTAGAAAAGAGATATTTTTTCACCCTTCCAAGACAAAGGTGATTGAATAGTGGCCCAGGCCAACATCTGTAAAGGAGATCCACATATTTCTGGATCTATCCAGGTATTATCGATGATTTGTGAAGAACTTTTAAATATTTTCAAATATAATTACCAATCCGTCACAGAAGGGAGTAAAGTTTTTCTGGACTCAAGAATGTGAAGAGTGTTTTAAGGAGTTAAAAAAGAGGCTTATCACTACATCAGTACTCACACTCTCAAAAAGAAGAGAACTCTTTGTGATGTACAGTGATGATTAAAATAAGGTATTAGGCTTTTTCTGATGAAAAATGATAAAGTGATAGCCTACTCCTCAAGGTAGTTGAAAATCCATGAGCAAAACTATCCTACATATGATCTGGAGTTGGCAGCTGTGATCTTTTCATTAAAAATATGGCAACATTATCTCTATGGGGAGAAGTGTAAGATATATATTGATCACAATAGTCTTAGATATATATTCACACAAAAAGAGCTTAATATACACTGGTGAAGACAGATAGAGCTCATCAAGGATTATGACTTCTTAATATACTACTATCCTGATAAGGAAAATAAGGTGGTGAATGCTCTAAGTAGAAAGGATCATGCATCTTTTTCAATGATGATAATTTAAAAAGATCCAATATTCTTAGATTTTTAGAGGATAGACATGGGAATCATTAATGTAGGAACACCATCAATCCTTTCTCAAATGATTTTTCAACCATCCCTCATGGAGAAAATAAAGAATGCTCAAATAACAGATGTGGAAATTCAGAAGAGTGGAAGACATTAAAAATGGGAAATCCTCTGAGTTCATGATTGATGAGGAAGGATTTGTATGATTTGGGTCACGATTATGTGTACCATCAAATTCAGAGATAAATCAAGATATTTGAATGGTGCAGATAACTCATCCTTCTCTATTCACCTAGGTATCACAAAGATATATTGAGATCTCTAAGATAACTTTTGGTAAGACAATATGAAGAAGGTGATTGTTGAGTACACATCAAATTGTATGGTATATAAACAAGTGAAGGATGAAATAAAGAATTCTAAGGGGATGATACAACCACTACCCATACAAACATGTAAGTGGGAGAACATCACCATGGAATTTTTCACTAGACATCCAAGGATATCTAGAGGAAACATTGCTATATGGGTCATTGTGGATCGTCTTATAAAGACAACTCACTTTATCGCAATTTGAGAGGACTTCTCATTGGATCAACTTTCACAGATATATATATCAAAGAGGTAGTATGGCTGCATGGAGTACCACTATCGATTGTATCCAATAGATATCTGAGATTCACCTCGATGTTCTGGAAAAGTATCCAACATGCTCTAAGCACTGAACTGAACTTCAGTACGGCCTATCATCCTCAAACGGATGGCCAATCTGATTAAACTAATCAAAAACTAAAAGATATATTGAGAGAATGATCTATGTACTTTAAAGGAGGATGGGACCAACATCTTCCACTGGTCGAATTATCCTACAACAATAGTTTCCACTCAAGCATCTGAATGGGACCATATGAAGCTCTTTATTGGAAAAGGTGTAGAACACCGGTGTCTTGGGATGAAGTCGGTAAGTGTAAGCTGCTAGGAACTAAAATGGTTGAAGAAATGGTGAATAATGTTAAAACCATTCAATAGCACATCAAGGCAGCCCAAATTCGACAAAAGAGTTATGCAGACAATCTTTGATGAGACCTTGAGTTCAAAGTTGGAGACATGGTATTTCTACACATATCTCCAAGGAAGAAGGTCATGAGGTTTGGGAAGAAAGAAAAGTTATGTCCCAGGTACATTGGCCCCTTCGAGATTCTTGATCATGTTAGAGATATGGCCTATCGACTAGAACTTCCACCTTCCATGTCTAGAGTACACGATGTATTTCATGTGTCCCTCTTAAGGAAGTACATACCAGACCCTTCACATGTAATCTCTTCATAAGTGGTATAGTTAGAGAATGATATTTCTTATGAGGAGTATCCAGTGAAGATCTTGGATCGTAGAGATAAAGTTCTCCATAATGAGACTACTCACCTGGTCAAAGTATTGTGGCAGAACCATAAGTATGAAGAGGCAACATGGGAACTGGAAGAAGCAATGAAGGAAACATACCAGCACCAGTTTATGGATAATAATGTAAAACAAAATTTTAAGGGTGAAATTTTATAAGGGGGTAATAATGTAATGACCCAATGTTTTATCAATCGAATTCCCTTCTTATAATTATGTCATATAATCACATGAAATGAAAAAAATGAACTATTGAGTACTATGTTACCTTTAAACATAATATTGTCACTTATGTGATTTGAATTTGGAAAATTTGATATACATAGTTGTGATCAGTAAGATGTTTGGAGTCCAATAAGACAAACTTAATTTTTGGTGAATAGTAACTGACCCATATGAATAGTAATGTTACCCTTATGAATAGTAATATGGACCTTATGAATAGTAAATCATCCAAAAGAATAGTAATCCCACCCATAAATGTATAAATAAAATTTAGGCATCCTATAAGTGATAATATGGCCATAGTAAAGGTATTGGTATTTTTATAAGTCATAAATAATTAATTAAAATTAATTAATTAATTTAAAATAAAATGTATTTTCCTAAAATGTTTTAATAAATTAAATATTTTATGTCTTCTGGTTTTAAGATAATTTTATAAGACCTTATGTAATTTTTGAAAGCATTATAAAATCAGTCAGAGTTTTAAAATCTATATTTTTTTCAAGTAAATTATGATTTTAATTGAAAAATAAAATTAAAATATTTAGATTTTTTTTGAAAAATGGATTTTATTTTTGGATTATACACATCAAAAAATGGTTAGGGTAAATTTTTGGGATTTTTCTAAAATACTCGATTTTTTTATGAATAGTGAAATACAGTAATTTACCGTATATATACATTATAAGATAAATGGACTATTCCTAACATCATGGCTGATGTAAGAAATCATATTTTAAATTCACATGAACCTATTACTATTTTTGGTCATGTAATCATCACTATTTCTTTTCTTATGGAAAAATAATAAACTAATGATTAAAATATTAAGAAAACCATCTTCCTATCCACTATAAAAATCATCCACACTCCCCTCTTCTCTTCACTCCTCTCAAGCATTTTTCCTTCCCTAAATTCTACCCAAATCTCTCCCCAATATCCTATCCCACTTATATAATCCCTTAGTATCCTCAAAATACCAAATTCTCTCCCCTTAAGAGGCTCTCAAGGAAGATTAAACCAAGAGGTAAATTCCTCTTTTCTTTTCTTTCATTTTCTTTTCTTATTCCCTTGTTCTCTTTTCTTTCCTAAACTCTCCTCATCCAAATGGTATGAAAACTCCAGTACCATAAATGTACTATAATTTTGTTATGATAATTTTATAATTCATTATCATCTCATCTTTCCCCTTCTTTTATACGAAAGAAATGAAAAGACCGTCTGAGATGTGCTAATTTACCACATTCAAGTATGACAGGTTATCAATTTCAATTAACATCTTAAATTATGGTCATGAAACCATTTTTATGTTTTAACCAGACTATTTGATAATTATTTATTTTATTTTCTATTCTGGAATCCTTGTTCACACATGATGTAAAATAATAACACAAAACAAGTTAATTGTGAGAAAAATCGCCAAATTAATCCAAGCGTTTATCATTAATGTTTTATATAATGATTCAACTTCACTCCAAGTAACAAAATTATATTTACACCCATGTAAAATTATAGATGTTAAATAATAAAATATAACTCCAATTTTGGAGAACCATTCTCATTTTACATGATTATCTGTTTATGTATATAAGTAAAATGAACATGAAATAAACAGACCCAAATAAAGAAATTAAAGCTCAAAACCAATCAAAAAGGTTATGAATGAACTTAAAAAGGTTATAATAAATAAATTACATGTAAAATAAGTTCCTAAATTATTAATTAATAAACCTAATTTTATTATTCAGTTCATTAATATCATTTGGAGAACACCATCAGACTTAAGGTAAGGGATCCACTCTTTCTCACATTTATTCAAGAATCACCTATATGTTATTTCCTTTTACGTGTATTTACTGAGGATGGGGTATGGTTTCTCAAATCCCCCATAATTCTCTCATAATTTATAAAACATTTTAAACCCCTTTATCTCCCATTAATCCCTCTTAAGTACACTTGATACCATGTCGATAAACCGTAAGGGATTCTACATAAACCTCCTTTTTTCCTTCGGGTTGTCTTATCTTTCTTTTACCAAAATGAAGTTATCTTATCTTTTTATGTGAATATTATAAATGATTTTTACATGTACAAAATTATTTATCAAGACCCTTTCATCATTGTATTTTGATGATATACATTTTTTTAGGTGATTCACTCTTCAATACTTCTCGATAAGCAAACCTGTTTTGAGGGAACTTCCTGAATTATTACCCAATTTCAAGTGAACTATATCTTAAATTTTAAGCCACCATTTTCATTATAAAATCATTATTTTTTATTATGAAAACCTTCTTGGTTTACTTCTGGTTTTATATAAATTATTTTTCCATTTTCTATTTTAAAGTCTCTATAGTATTTTCCTTAAATCCGCACAAAAATGTTTTAATACTAAAATTTCTTAAATAATTTTCATACATGTTTTCACTTCTACTTGACATCACTTACCATGATACATTACTATATTACCTTATTAATTTTCATGTATATTTTAGTTCCTTTCTTTCATGGACACTTTTATGATACACCCATTTGTTATGCTTTATGACATGATTATAGTACCCAATTATTTACATGGGTAACCCTTATATAAGATTGATTATGTATGATTCTGAAAACATATTCAATAAAAGTTAAGATGGTTTCACCCAGATATCTCTCCAATGCATTGGGTAAATTTTAGTCTCATTAGACGTTATGTGCAACAATCTTGGTGGTTATCCTTGACTCATGCTACCATGTGCAATGGTCTTGGTGGTTAACTTTGACTTGTGCTCCTCTATGTGCAATGAGTCTTGACTTCTGCTAAAGTCGTGATTTATATTGCTGCCACATTTCTATAATTCAATGTTTATATAATCCCATGTTTATATGTTATGATTCTATATTCTATTTTACATTATTATGCCATGATCTCAAACCCATGTGCTAAAGCCTTATTCTTATGTTTTTTCCCTTACTGGGATTTTAGATTATTCCTTCATTCATGTGATCCCCAAGGTACCCTTTGCAGATGTAAGGGATCAAAGGAAGTTAGGTTCTCTTTATTAATATTAAATAAAGAAGTGTTTTTTTTAGTCCCATGTTTTTAGTTTTATGTACTCGGCCTTCAAATAAACTAGACTTCATGATCCTTGGATTGTACTCTGATGTATAATTATGCTTAAAATAATATAATGTTATGTGTAAAAGGATAGGGTTTCTATAAGTCCCATAATGAGGACCCTACCATATCATGATCAACTAATGAGGTAAGAGACTTAACCAACAAAGGGGTTTTCCAAATAACTATTTCAAAGATGCCAAACATGCCTCATACAGTTTCCACACATCAAACCATTTCCAAGTAACCACACCAAAAGTGCCAATTGGGCATTTAGCTTTAACCAACTAAGGTACATTTACCAAAACACTTTAAGAAAAAAAATTCCAACAAATAGAGATCCCATTTTCATTATTACTTTTCTAAACAAGCCATTGAGTTCCCAACACACACCCAAACATACTACAATTTCCAATCGAGCCTTTTTTCGAATCCACTTTATCACGACACTAAGTTAAAAATATACACAATGCACTTGAAGGTACCAAACGTTATTTCAAGAATTTTAAGGAATAATCATCTTTTATCATACACAAAACATTTCACACTTCCCACATAGTTTTAAAATCAACCCAAGCCATTTGAAAAACCATGGAACCATTTATCCAATAGAAAGAGAAGAAGAGGATATACGAATTCATTTTTAGAAAAACAAGTTTTGAGAAGATAACCACTCCCAATTTTGTCTTCATTTGAAGTCTCATACATGTGTTCATCCTATGCACCCATGGATGTGCCCACATCCAACAGAAAATACAAGCAGTCCCTTCCCAAGCCATCCTTGAAGAAACCACCCACACACTTTTGTTAACACAATGAACCACTCCATACAAAACACCAAGTTTCACAAGTCCACCTGAAAACAAGTTTAACAAGTTTAATAAAATGCTTATAAAGGTAAACCCTACCCAAAATATCTAAGAAACCCATTTTAAACCATGCACCACTTATCCAAACTCAATTGCATAGGCAAAATCATGTGCATAAATGGGAGAACATCTCAAAACCTATTTTTATAAAGTTAAACCAATGATAAATCATTATCATAAAATAAATATGATTGTAATAAATGTGCGAAACAAGATTTAAGAATTAAATACTAAAACACAAGCATCACATGGAATGAAATTTTAATAAATGTCATGGAAACACCTTCCTCAAAGAATTGGCTGAGCCAATGATTTCTAACTCAAACCACCACCGTCTCACGTACATGCACTTCCACAAAAGTGTGCACACTTGTAATTATTTGCAACACTCTAAAAAAATTAATCAGCACCCAAAATTAACGCGAAAAAGACCAACTCATGTCCAAATAATTAACTGAAACCCATAAAAAGAATAGGAACCTAATTCAAAGGGTGCAGAACCAATTAACGGGTTTAGAATCTTACCCAAAAAAATGGAGGAAAAGAAATTTGAGTCCATTTACCTCACCCTTGGTGGTGGATTCCATATTATAGACCAACGGGTCCCAAGACACCATTCGCATATCCTATTAAAGGAAGAACACAAAAATTGGGTATTATCATCAAACCCTAGGTTTGGCCAAAACCATATCGGGCACCGAAATAGGAACGAATCTCCAAATAGATAAAGGAGGACATGTATAATGATCATACCTAGAATAATTAGACCCAAAACCTAGAAGAACCGTGAAAAACTGACCGTAGAAGGAAGGGTCACGTGCCATGGGTGGTGCGTGCAATAGGGGTTCTGCCCGAGTTGCGCGCCTTCTGTAGGTCACGGACAAGAAGGGGAACTATAGGGGAGGTCTGGCCATGGGAAGAGGGGGTCGAGTTGTGGTCTTCAGGTTGGTCGGAGCAAAGGAGGAGGGGGGTTCGGGCCAAGCTGGTGCGCTCGTATAAGGGGGAGGCGCGTTGCATTCTTGGAGGAGAGGAGGAGGGTGCGACGATTGGGAGCCGAGGAGAAGGCCAGAGCAGGAGAGGAGGTTGGAGATGGCATGGTGTACTAGGAAGGAACCAGGGGGTGGTGTCGTAGTGTGAAGGAGTGGGGTTACGATCTAGAATGGGGGATGCACTAGGATTCCTCCTCTGTTTTTTTCATTTCCTTTTAATAATAATAATTATTATTATTATTATAATAATACGAATAATAATATTAATTACAATAATTATAATAATTATAAAAATAATATAAAGAAACATATTATAGTTATTGTTATTATTAACCTTTTTCAAAACTTCTATTTTATTTTATTTATTTTGAAAACCAAGAAATGACACAGTTCTCCTGCGGTCAAACACGTGGTTAAGAAAACTAAACCCAAGTCATGCCACCTAGAACTACCCACTTATAGGGCCAAGTTTCATGCTTGTTGCATGGTTTTATAAACCGCTCACAAGTTGCACGTCATAACTCTGACCCACTCATGCATCCGTGCAGGCACTGCATAGTTACACCTAACCATGCGAGCTAACCGCACAATAGTGGAAAAGCATCCAAAACTCAAAATAATAATTAAGGTAATTTGAAATAACTAACAAATAAGGTTGGGGTGTGAAAAGTTTCAAGAACCACTAATAAAGATCCCCATTTATAAGCTTCCACTTCCCATCATTCTCTTCCTCTACTAATGGTTTGGTGGGGTTTTTCCACCAACCACATGCCTACCTCCACCTTATTGGATTGGTGTAGCTCAATCTGATTTGGATGATGTTGGGTCGAATGATTACAGCTCATACTACACACCAGGCTACAACTCCACAGGTCGAGCTCCGTAGTGAGCTCATTAGGGGTTGTAGGGCGAATCAAGCCCCTACTCTAGGGGTCCAGGGGTCAAAGGCCCCTGACCCAAATATTGGGGAACTGTAACAACTCTAATCGACTATAGTAGAGCTGACCAGCCGACACCAACAGGGCATTGTAGGAGTGCGGACTTTGGCACAACTATTGTAGCAGCTCGGATATTGGATTCGGTAGTATTGTAGCTTTGTAGACTTCCAGATCAGACTTTGGAGTCAGCAGTACTCCTTCATTTTATCTCAAACAAGGTCCCATATGTCATATTCATCATATTAGAGGACAAGTCACATCTTGGTTAAGGTCTAACCTTTGACATGATTAGTAACACACCCAACCACCCTCAGATTAGCTAAATCCCAAGGATTATGTAAGAAAGGTATCAAAATAATAAGGTTCTCATGTTATGTATCACACCAACCACTACTAGAAAAATGGATTATTGTGATGCGTCATTTGCGACGGGATCCCATCACAAATAGTCTTTTGCGATGGGGTCCCTTTGCAAATGACCCATTGTGGAAAATGTCTTCGCAAATATTACTTTTTGTGACCGATCGTCGCAAAAAATTATTATTTTCGACGGGCAGTAGACCCATCATAATTACCTCTTGAAATATAAAAAAATAAACCCTTTTGCGATGGACCGTCATAAATAGTTAAAAAAATTAAAAAAAATAAATTAAAAATAAAATAATATTAATAATAATATAATATTAAGATAAATAAAATCATGATATTGATATTAATAGAATAAAATTAATTATAAAATAATAAATATTATATTATATTAATATAAAAATAATAATAATAATATTCATAAAATAAAATTAATTATAAAATAATTAATTAATATAATATTATTATTATTAATATTAATGAAATATTATTATTATTAATATAATAAAAACCTGAGTATTCACAAAAATATAAAAATATATTATTTAATAAAATAATAAATATAATAAAAAAATTATATAAATAATAAAAATACTGTAATTTTCAAGATAATATAAAACACACACTATTTTAAACTTTAAATAGTTAATATTACAAAAAAAATACATCCAAATGTTTCATCATAAAATAAAAATACATCACTGGTCACGGGGAGGGTCGTCTGGAGGAGATGGAGGAGATGGTGGAGGGAACTCTATCCCTAAGCTACGAGTCAGATGTCGCATGTACTCCATCTGCTCCTGCTCCTCTCCTACCACCATTGATGCATCTTATACAACATCTGATGCTTCTATTGCTGTTGTTGTCGTAGTAACTCTTCCTCCTGTTGTTGCTGCCACTGACGCATCTTCTCTTAATCCCTACGCATAGTCTCTATAAGCTCACTCTGAGCTCACAGCTACTCCTGATATTGTGCATGAGATGATGATGACTCTCTGCGAGCTCCTCTTGGGTTGGACGCTGACATCATAGAGGTTCCATAAAAAACCTCAGGGGTCACTTGAGATCCAATACAAACAGCTTGGTCTTTCTCAAAGTCATACTGGGTCGCCTGCATCCATGTTGCCTCATCAAATCAGGGGGCACTGGTCTGGCCATCAGTCTCAGCCTAACTCTCAACATCTTTCTGAGACCTCATGGCCACATATGAATCCTTCAATTGAAATTTAAAATTAAAATAGTTAAAATATAATTTTTAGTTAAATTTAAAACCCCAAAAAATATATACTAATCACAATCTGACATTGGAGAGCACCTATAATCCCCCCAGTGGTTGGATCACTGTATATCCTCCTATAAATGTCGTACTCCATAATATCGTGTTGTGTAACTACATATATGAATATAAAATAAATCATTTACATTTAAAGTTATATACAATATTTAAAATGTCACGAACCAGGCTGGGTCATCATCCAACCTGATGCCCGACCCGGTCTGCAACAAGGCCTGAAGGGCATTCCCAATCCCCATGGGCTGACACAAGTGCCCAGGTACCAAAAACAAAACTTGGGTATGATTTACCCGAATAAATAAATATAAAACAAATAGAAAACTGATTAAATTGAAACTAAAAAAATCAGAAAACCAAACAGACCCTTATACCAGGTTCAGATTTAAATTTAACAACTTGAACTAAAAACCCAAAAGAGACTACATCAAGGGAAAACTAAAACTCCAACACAAACCTCTGTGCGACATGAGGAGTCACATCCCCAATCCACTACCACCAAAACAACATGAGGATGCCACTGACAACCCAAACAATCAATGTTAAGCTCGATGCTTCAATTTGTAAAGAAAAAGAAACAGAATCTACATACACCCAAAGGTGTATGTAGGGTGTGAGCTAAAAGCCTAATAGGATGCCACCGAGGAAAGGTTCCACACACAATTATTAAATGACAAATACATTTTAAATTTTAATTAAAGAAAAGAACTAAAATCTTAACCAAATTTAGAGAAAATAGGTTTAAAGAAAGAAGTTTTAAAAAGGAACTTAAATTAAAACTCACACACCCTTACTTTTTAAGATAACCCATGTGTCACACTGATGAGCGTAAAGTAACAAATGAGCACTAATATGGGAGAGGCCTCACGGGTGTTAGCTAGCTTTGGCCCCTAGATCTTCGTGTATCGGTGAAACGTGGCTTAGAAGGCCACAACCCTTAGAAAACATGGCTTAGAAGTCCAAGACCCTCATAGAAGCATATGTTTAGTTAGTGTTGCAATCGTCAATTCTGCTAGTGAAACTGGTTCGAGTCACCTCTGGAACACTAGCCCACTAGTCTAGTCCACCCTCCTAGCTACTCGGTCTTCCTGCTTTGTGCTCAAACAATTTCAAGTTCATGTCACATGTCATATTTATGCACCCAAATAGAACAAGACACCACACATTCCAAAAACCACTACTCTCGCTCAAAAATACCATTTTGAAAGAATATGCACACTAGAAATATATCAAGCTAAATCTCCACTACTTACACAACTAATTAAAACTACTGTGTGATCAAAGAAAACACTTTCATAGTCAAACAAACCATTAAAATAATTTATTAGACAATTTCAACATACGTCGCACGACTTTAAACACCGAAAACCTTTACACCATACAGTCAAAACAAATTATTCATCCATAATAATTATTTAATAAAACAATCAAAATTTTCAAAAATATATTTTAAATAGAAAAACACTACTTTACACACAAGAACGACCCAACCCCCTTGCACGACTATACGCACACAATGTCACCTCAGGAACACAAACTGCATTACGCATGCAATTAAAGAAGCCACCCACAGTTGAAAAAAAGCATCGTTACAGTTAAACAACCCACCAGAAAACATTGCTAGTTTTTTTTAAAGTACGATGCACAACTAAAACACAAAAACCCCACTCAAATACCCATTTAAGATAGAATGCATATCGACGCTACACCAAAACACAAATTGTACCCTTTGCACTTCCTAAAAAAATGGCACAATTAAAAAAACTAACAATTAATCAGAGATGAGATTTCAGAATCAAGTACACGTATTATGACGACACACTACTAAACAATTTCAAGGCATGTCAAAATTCAATGAAAATCAACTTTGCACCAAAAACTTCAATGAAAATCAAATTCACACCACACAAATTAATTAAATAACACTATAAACAAATTAAACTTGCAAAGTAATTAATCAAATAACAATTGGTCATAAAACCACCTACCTCGGAATGTAGGAAACCTCGTGAGCTTGGCGCAAAACTCCCGCCGCATTCCAAACGCACCACAAACAACACAATTAAACCCTAAAAACAAACATTTGGACCAATTACACCATAAAAAAACTAATTGAAAACCAAACCCTAACTGAAAAATTACCCAAAATGGAAGAACAACTCGGTCAGAGGAAAAAACACCTACGATGAGGAGTCTGAGAGCTGTCTGAGAAAGATATATGGTGCTGGAAGGTGTCACACCAGCTAGAGCCTCATCGGAAGAAGAAGGGGGTGCAGCTAAGGGTGTCTGGTGAGGAGGGAGGGTGTCGGCCGACCTAGCCAGAAAGGGGTCCGACCATGGGAGCAGCGGTCGGCGAAAGGAGGATGTGGTGCAGGTCATCGGCAGCACGCGAGGCAAGCCGGGGAGGTGGGGTGCTGGTCTGGTCGGGAGTAGGAGAGTGGTCCAAAGGGGGGGGTCGTCACGCCGGTGGTCAGAGAGTCGACGATGGCTGGTTCTGTGGTAGTTGGTTCGACGAGGAGCGAAGGGGAGGGGAAGGTCCGTGCTGGAGGAGGTCGTTCTAGAGAAGGAAGGAAAGGGGAGGGGGCGGCTTGCAGCTCGGGGAGGGTTAGGAGGGGAGAGGGGGGTCTGCGCAGGGAAGGAGGGAGCGCAAGAGAGAGGGAGAAGGAAATAAAAGAGAGAGAGAGAAAAAGAAAAGAGGGAGAGAGAAATGGAGGGGAAAAAATATAGAGAAAATAAAAATAAATAATAATAATAATAGTATAGAAAGTAAATAAAATAAGAATTAAGGAGGAAAAAATGAAATAAAGATTAAAAAATAAAATAAAAATAAAAGAACAAAACCAAATTATAATTAATTAAAACAAATCTTGATGCTAATAATAAAACCAAAATAATGAAAATTGACTAAATTAAAGTATCAACTGAAATAATAATAATAATAATAATAATAATAATAATAATAATAATAACCCAATTGAAACATTAACTTATATAATCATAATATTAATAATAAAACTAAAATAATAAACCCAGTTGAAAAATAATTACATTAATTGTTGAGTCTGAACACCGCGCACTGACGTGTGCGTGGTCGCAACATAGTCGTGTTCCAGGGAAATAATAAATTTAATCATAAAACGTTTTCTTATTAGTGTTGGGCACCACACACAGTCGTGCGCATGGTCGTGTACCCATATAAGATCCCAAACTTCCTTTAAAATGGAATTGGTTCAAACCACAACTCAAAAGTGAGCCCCAAAAAAAATTAAAATAAAATAAAGCATGGTTGGGGTGCACATAACTTTAGCATAGCGATGCGTCTTCAACCGATACATGCCCGTGTGTAGACCGCTACTAAGACAAGTGTTCATTTATCATAAAAACTCAAAAACTCTCGTCGGGCTCGGCATGCACCTCGATGAAACAAATTAGTCAAATAAAATTATCAGATAAAGGTAAAAATTAAAATCCTTATCGATGTACGAAGTTGGGGTGTGACAATTCTCCCTACCATGACACTTTCTACCCACAGAAAGTCCCAAAATACTTAAGCATGCAAATATTCCAAGAAAGACTGCCAAGATACCTAAAACAAAACTCAATCTCCCAAAGACCGAGCATTCAAAACTCCCATGACCTAAAACATCAAAGATATCAAAACCAGAATCACCAAGCAAAATAACCAACAGTAAGGAATTCACCTCAAATAGAACTACAACATGGAACACCCCGACCCCTAACTTATGGATCACCAGGGTCACTTGAGATCCCCAAGAACGCTTTTCAAGTGACCCACTACCCAAGATAACCAATTACCATGGTCTATGTAGGACGGGGCAGAAGTAAGGGGATACTCTGCCAAACTCACTTTGAAAACAGTCTTCCAGAAGTTTGTCCTATGATGGTATCCCCATCATATTAGGGTTCTCTTCAAACATCGATTCTCCAAAAAACCTCTATCACTGGATTGACCCTCCAAGTTCCCTATGTTAAACCAAACCAACACAAGACGGGACGTTGGTGAGACCTACACCGGGTCTCCCCACCATTTTAAAATCTCCAAACACCATGGAACCCCCACAGGCATTCCCAGTTTACTTTGAACAAAACTAACTGAACCCTTCATCATGAACCCACCAACACGGGCCGATTGCATGGAAAAATTCCCACAGTGAACAACACTCTACAACATGAGATGGTTTTGATAGCAGAAACCCCTAAACTTAGCGGAAAACTGGACATGTGCATGTCAATTCCACAGGATGAGAGCATCTCCAAAATGATTATAGTTTTGATCCATAACCGACCACAAGAAGGTTCATATAGCACGCCTACTGGCTTTACAAGAATACGTATTTTCTGAACCTTTTTAAGGCCCAATATGAATTCTCATAAATTAAGACCACAACAAGGAGAAAGGGGCTTCATTCTTCTCACAAAAAAAATAAAGCCTTTAGAGATGATACCGCAAAAGGCTAAATAGTCATCCCCATCCTATCACTGCAGACTTAAGTCAGACCAAGATCATCCCATGTCTGACGAGTTTTGACTGCGCGCAAGATTCACCCTGAGACCTATGTTTAGGGCTCTGATGTATGAAGCATCTACCGCCTTGCAGTCATAAGTTGACCACCTCTAACTGGAACTTCCTCTTCTAGGAATGCAATCTACATACTTCTCCTCGTATCCCAAGTGGCCACTCTGTCAACATACCCACTGAGAATTGCAGCGAACAACTTAGAGTGTCATACTGACCACACTAGAGATAATAGATTGAGCAGACTGTAAAACGCACTACGCAAACTGACGGAAGCACTCTAAGAAAAATCCCCTTTGGTTCACACCCCTCATCAGATGGGTGACCTACACTTACCACAATGTGATCAAGTCCAACAACTATTATGAACTTTAAACTGATTGTTCCGTACAACCTCTGGGGAACATGATACTAGCTCATCAGAAAGGTCACAACGCCTCCATCTCCACTTGTTGATTGGTCGAGACCCTACAAGATCCACCACTTCCTCTCACCTTCACTTCCTTAGGTACAACTGTGGAATGAGGCTAGTCTTGAGGATCGCTCAAGACATCCCCACTCACGAAGAAAACGAAACGATCACCATTTTCTGGTGTAGTCTCACTCCTCCAGACATTCTCGAGACAACTTATGCATACACAACATTTAGAGTCCCTCAAAAACCGGAGACATTAACTACATTCTCAAAGAATTCATGATATCCAACCAACCTCGGCATCTACAAACAGTAAACACCACCGATCAGATCCCAACTCCGCCACTCCACTAGGATTCTGGGTTGAGACAAGAACTGAGATACCATCTGGAAAACCATGAGACCTTTCTAGGGGGAATATCCCTAAAAAGAACACAAAACAGCCTTCCAAAAATCCAAAAACATCATAAAACAAACATCCACACCTTATCCACAATTCCAGTAATTCCAATTTAAAACATCAATTCATTCTTAAAGAAAAACACTCGCTTGAAAAACCAAGTACTGCACAACAAAATCCAAAATCTCATTTGAAAAAGTCATCTTCACTCTGAACTCAAAGTCATTTCCCAATTTCCAAAACCATTTGAGCACAAAAACCCATTTTAGAAAAAAAACCACTTTCTAGGAAACTATAATCAGCCTTATAAATCTATCAAACAATCACCACTAATATTCCATGGTGCCTCGCAAGTATGCATTTTCGTGCCACTCAGGCACCCGTCCACAAGATTCACCAATTTTCCATTAATCATGTTCACATGCACATGCGATCACCCATCAGAATACCACTAGAAATAAATAAGGCTACTCCGCTTTCAAAACAAAACATTCTCAGAATCTGAAAATACCTCTCTTTTTTATTCCAAACCCACTTCAAAAATTTAAGCCAAATTTCCAAAATTCTTTCCATTTGTAAAATAACCTACTTTAATTTCAAATAACCCAATACATTATTTTAGAAATTCAATATCGACAAACCAAATTCCAAATTCCATAAACAAGGTCCAAGAGTACGCACCCCAAAAATCATGCCAAAGACACACCAAAATAAAATAGGAGCAACTCTAAAGTCCTCTTCCCTTAAAAAAACACTCTCACTTCAACCCAAAACTGAAGCAAAAAATCATGAACACTAAATCACCTAGATGGAGAACTAGTGGTCGTGCCTAACCCGGCTACATGGTTTAGCATACCATGCCCTAGGCAAGCACCAACCACTAGGAGTGTCAAACCATACTCTCGGGCATCACATGGGTTGCTACTCCATGTGAGACCGCGTGCAGTACATGCTTACTCTTATTTTCATCCCCCATCCACAAAGACCAAATCCAAAACTTAAATATCATACAACCCCTGGTTACTCGAGGATCGGAACGAGAAAGAGTTCACAACGTTCTTCTCGCACCTACCACTCGAGTACCGACAATCCTATCTTCGATCTACCTGATACCCCAAATAACAAGAACAAAACCTCCTTTGATACCATTTTTGTCACAAACCAGGACGGTTCATCATCCGACCCGGTCCGCGGCAAGTCCCGAAGGGCGTTCTCGATCCCCATGGGCTAGCACAAGTGCCTGGGTACCAAAAACAAAACTTGGGAATGATTTACCCGAATAAATAAATATAAAACAAACAGCAATCTGATTAAATTGAAACTAAAAAAATCAGACAACCAAACAGACCCTTATACCAGGTTCAGATTTAAATTTAACAACTTGAACTAAAAACCCAAAAGAGACTACATCAAGGGAAAACTAAAACTCCAACACAAACCTCTGTGTGACATGAGAAGTCACATCCCCAAGCCACCGCCACCAAACCAATACAAGGATTCTATCTACAACCTGAACCACCAATGTTAAGCTCGATGCTTCAACCAAGAAAGAAAAAGAAACATAATCTACATACACCCAAAGGTGTATGTAGGGTGTGAGCTAAAAGCCCAATAGGATGACACCGAGGAAAGGTTCCATGCACAATTATTAAATGAAAAATACATTTGCAATTTTAATTAAAGAAAAGAACTAAAAGCTTGACCAAATTTAGAGAAAATGGGTTTAAAGAAAGCAGTTTTAAAAAGGAACTTAAATTAAAACTCACACAACCTTAATTTTTAAGATAACCCATGTGTCACACTGATGAGCGTAAAGTAACCAATGAGCATTAATATGGGGGAGGCCTCATGGGTTTTATCTAGCTTGGGCCCCTAGATCTTCTTGTCTCGGTGAAACGTGGCTTAGAAGGCCAGGACCCTCAGAAAATGTGGTTTAGAAGGCCACGACCCTCAAAAAACGTGGATTAGAAGACCACGAGCCTCAGAAAAGCATATGTTTAGTTAGTGTTTCAATCATCAATCCTTCCAGTGAAACCGGGTTGAGTCACCTCTAGAACACTAGCCCACTAGTCTAGTCCACCCTCCTAGCTACCTGGGCTTCCCGGTTTGTGCTCAAAAAATTTTGAGTTCATGACACATGTCATATTTATGCACCCAAATAGAACAAGACACCACACATGCCAAAAACCACTACTCTCCCTCAGAAATACCATTTTGAAATAATATGCACACTAGAAATATTTCAAGCTAAATGTCCACTACTTACACAACTAATTAAAAATACTGTGTGATCAAAGAAAACACTTTCATAGTCAAACAAACCATTAAAATAATTTATTAGACAATTTCAACATATGTCCCACAACTTTAAACACAAAAAACCTTTACACCATGTAGTCAAAAAAAACTCATCCTTAATAATTATTTAATAAAAAATCCAAATTTTCATAAATAAATTTTAAAGAGAAAAACACTAATTTACGCACTATACTGACTCAACCCCCTTCCATGACTATACACACACAATGTCACATCAGGAACACAAATTTCATTACGCACGCAATTAAAGAAGCCTCCCATAGTTGAAAAAAACCATCACTACAGTTAAACAACCCACCAGAAAACCTTGCTAGTTTTTTTTAAAGTACACCGCACGACTAAAACACCAAAACCCCACTCAAATACTCATTTAAGACTGAATGAATATCGACGCTACACCAATTGAACCCTTTTCACTTCCTACTACACAATTAGAAAAACTAACAATTAATCAGAGATGAGATTTCGGCATCAAGTACACGTATTATGACGACACACTACTAAACAATTTCAAGTCATGTCAAACTTCAATGAAAATCAACTTTGCACTAAAACTTCAATGAAAATCAAATTCACACCACACACATTAATTAAATAACACTCTAAAAAAATTAAAGTTGCAAAGTAATTATTCAAATAATAATTGTTCATGGAACCACCTACCTCGAAATGTAGGAAACCTTGTGAGCTTGGCGCGAAACTCCCGCCGCATGCCAAATGCACCACAAACAACACAATTAAACACTAAAAACAAAAAAATTGGACTAATTACACCATAAACAAACAAATTGTAAACCAAACCCTAACCGCAAAATTACCCAAAATGGAAGAAAAACCCGGTCGGAGGAAAACACACCTGCGG
This sequence comes from Viscum album, assembly GCA_963277665.1. Lineage (NCBI taxonomy): Eukaryota > Viridiplantae > Streptophyta > Magnoliopsida > Santalales > Viscaceae > Viscum > Viscum album. The sequence goes on from OY728134.1 coordinate 429,641,738, forward strand.
TGAGGAGTCTGAGAGTTGTCCAAGCAAGATATATGGTGCCAGAAGGTTCCGAACCGGATAGAGCCTCATCGGAAGAAGAAGGGAGTGCGGCCAAGGGTGTCCGGGGATGAGGGAGGATGTCAAACGACCTAGACGGAAAGGGGTCCGACCATGGGAGCAACGGCCAACGAAAGGAGGAGGCGGTTCGGGTCACCAGCGGCACGCGAGGCAAGCCGGTGAGGTGGGTTGCCGGTCTGGTCGGGAGTAGGAGGGCGGTCCGAAGGGGTGGGGCATCGCGTCGGTGGTCGGAGAGTCGGCGACGGCTGGTTCTGTGGTAGCTGGTCCGACGAGGAGCGAAGGGGAGGGGAAGGTCTGCGACAGAGGAGGTCATGTCGGAGGAGGAAGGAAAGGGGAGGGGGTGACTTGCGGCTTGGATAGGGTTAGGAGGGGAGAGGGGGGTCTACGTGGGGAAGAGGGGAGCGTAAGAGAGAGGGAGAAGGAAATAAAAGAGAGAGAAAAAAAGAGGGAGAGATAAATGGATGGGGGAAATAAAGAGAAAATAAAAATAAATAATAATAATAATAATATAGAAAGTAAATAAAATAAGAATTAAGGAGGAAAAAAGTAAATAAAGATTAAAAAAATAAAATAAAAATAAAAGAACAAAACCAAATTATAATTAATTAAAATAAATCTTGATGCTAATAATAAAACCAAAATAATGAAAGATGACCAAATTAAAGTATCAACTGAAATAATAATAATAATAATAATAATAATAACCAAATTAAAACATTAACTTATATAATCATAATATTAATAATATAACTAAAATAATAAACCCAGTTGCAAAATAATTACATTAATTGTTGAGTCCGAACACCGTGCACTGACGTGTGCGTGTTCACAACATAGTCGTGTGCTAGTGCAATAATAAATTCAATCATAAAACATTATCTTATTAGTGTTGGGCACCACACACGGTCATGCGCATGGTCGCGTACCCATATAAGATCCCAAACTTCCTTTAAAATGGAATTGGTTCAAACCACAACTCAAAAGTGAGCCCCAAAAAAATTAAAATAAAATAAAGCATGGTCGGGGTGCATATCGCTTTATCAAAGCGATGCGGCTTCGATCGAGACATTCCCGTGTGTCGACCGCTGCTAAGCCAAGCATTCATTTATCAGAAAAATGCAAAAACTCTTGTCATGCCTGGCATGCACCTCGACGAAACAACTAAGTCAAATAAAATTATCAGATAAAGGTAAAATTTAAAATCATTATCGATGTACAAAGTCGGGGTGTGACATAAAAAATGTACTTACTATATGCTCTCTATGATTACTGAATGTACGACTACCAGCTCAATGTGTCACCTCCTATCTCCCCCAATTTTGTCGACCTACTGATGATCTACTCTGAAACTGCCTACTCAACCAGTGTGTACATAATCCATCCCATACCTGAGATGAAATATAATCAGGTCGGTGGATGCGACATGTCTCATAAAACTCTTTCACTCCTTTCTCCATTGATTTTATTTTCAAATTGTGCAAAAACTAAGTGCAACGCAGACACATAGCTCCTTGACGTGCCTTCCAAATAGCCTCATGCATTCTATCCTCAATGGGATATCATAAAACCTACAAATAATTTATTATATCAAGTTATTAATTAAATTAATTTCAAAATAAATATTATTTGTTTACGTACCATCCATTTCTCAAACATGCGCTGCTGAACATCAATGGGAATCTGATCCCATGACACCTGTGCATTAAAAAAATAACTATGCAATATAGCACTCCTCTATACAATAGATATATGTGTAAATCTATGAAAACAATTATAATATAAATAAATTAATTAAAACTAACTAAAATACACAGTTAAACATACCTCTACATGCGTGGATTGAACCCAAGATGTGGACATCGCATGAGTATAAGGTCGGGAATCATTAGTCGGGCATGACCACACCCCCTCTGAGTTCCCCTTGAACTGCCAACAGTCTGAGGGTCAACTGATCTGATCTCCACCTCATCTAAAGGTAGATCAGCTTCCTGTAACATATTATAAATATCATCGTCCAACTGAAACATGAAATGATTGTTGTTATCAAATAGTTGAAAATAGCTATTATATATAGATATATATTATATATGATTATAATCAGCATTTTACTATGTCAATGTCCATATTCATCCTCATCTTCATAGCCGTTTATGTAAATGTTTTCATCTTCCTCCTCAGCATCATCGATTTCTATATTATTTTTAGTTTCATCATCTCTTGTCATTTCAAATTTAGTTGTAATATCATTATCATCATCGTCACCATTGGCCTTTAATTGTGGGGTGTCATCAATGATATTTATGTATCTTCTTGAAAAATATGGATTCAGAGCATTCTCTTAAAAAATCTCAATTCCTCTCACTTCAGTAGAACCACATTCACTTTCAGTAAACTGATTATCTCAAGATTTAATTTTTATTATGCTCCACTAATCACTCAACTCCCTTGAAATAGAACATTAATTTTCATAATAAATTTGATGTTGCTAATGAGCTAATAAAAATGGTTCATTTACTACAAGAATAATTTTATATTTAATATCAATGATTCCATGGATTGGATTAACACGCAAGTCTCTCTCAATATCTAACCACTGGCATTTAAACATCATTATGTAATGTTGTCCAAGATAGCACAGTTCAATTATTTCTTCCAACATGCCATAAAAGTCAACTTCGGTTTCTCTATGATGTGATCCTCTCAAGAAAACACCACTATTAATTATTATTTTTGATTCCCCATATGCACGTCTATGAAATTAAGAACCATTCACCACATATGAATTTTAAGATTTAACCATTTTTGATGGTGGGTTGCTCAATACAGACAATCGATTATCAATTTTATCAGCATGTTGAGATACCTGAAAAGTTGTAAAACAATTATCACTATAACAAGTATTAAATTCATTTTTATGTGAAATGAAAAATAATTTCTGTTACCGGTTTTTGAAACTAGAAGGAAAACAAATTGACGTTTTTCTTCAAGAGCAGTTGATGTAATTTGTAGAAACTGTTTAATGATATGATTATCATATAACCTAAAAATAAAATAAGATTAATGTATTGTTATAAAAATTATAGAATAAGTGATATGAGAACTTACAGTAAAAATGGTGTAATTTATTTATAGTTGAGAATAATATATGTATAAGCTCTATGATGTTCATTATCTGAAATCCATCGTTCATAAACTCCACTGAATCCAAGTTTGGGTTGATTGAAAACTGATAATTGATTGCTCATTTAATCGTCAACATTTCCTTCGTTATGTCTCATGCGGTTGTGTTTTGGTCTTTCCTGGAGTATCTAAAACTGTATGAAATAAATTATCAAAACATTTTTTCTCAATATGTATCACATCCAACATGTGACGGACCAAAAAATCATACTAACATAGCAAATCCCAAAAAAAATCTTCATTTTATCCAATTGTGATCTTTTCCAAACCTATCAATTTTTTGTTGGTTTATTGTTGGTCTAAATGTGATGGGAGGTAATGAAGAGACAATTGATTTAAAATTTGTACCTGAGATCATTATTGGAGGCCTATATTTTTTAACTATTCCTTTTCTGAAATGATATTCGTTTCTTCGAAAAGGATGATCAGTAGGAATAAATTTGCGATGACAGTCAAAAAAACAATTTTTTTTTCCATTGACAAGCATAAATGTTTTGTTGTCTCTTATATAGTACAGAAATGATTTTATACCATGTGTACTCCAACCAGATAACATGTCATATGCTGGGAAGTCACTAATTTTCCACATCAATACAGCTTTTAGTAGGAAGTTTTGTCTCGCAGAAACATTATATGTACTGACACCATTACTCCATAGTGAATTCAACTCATCAATCAATGGTTTCAAATAAACATTGATATTATTTTTTGGATGAACTAGAATTAATAAGTTCAAAAAGATATATAGATCCTTTATCAACATCCATGGAGGTAAATTATATGGATTTATAAAGACATTCCAACATGAATACTGACTACCATAAGAACCAAATGGACCAAAACCATCAGTAGAAAGACCCAACCACATGTTTCGGGCTTCTAAAGAAAACAACGGATGCACTTGGTCAAAATATTTCCATGAATCACCATCAGAGGGATGATTAAAGCTTTTACTGGTTGAAATGTTGGTTTTGTGCCATGAAATAAATGATGTTGTGTTTTGAGACGTAAATAAATGCTGCAATATGGGTGTGAGCGGGAAATATCTCAATTGTTTTATAGGAAAAAATCCAGACTTCCCTAGTTAATCTTCTTTATACCATTATTTTCTAGATGTAGGAAAACTATCCAATAACTCATTTTCACTATAATATAAGATGTGGTCATTTGAACATGCATGAATCTTCTGATAACCAAGACCCAAATTACGGACCAGACTCTTTCTCTCATAAAAAATTTGTAGGCAACACATTTCCTTCAGGTATTAGTGTTTTTAACAAAGAGAATATTTGATCAAAACAACTATTTGACATTCCATTATCTGATTTAATGGCCATAAATTTAGAAACTACATCAAACTTACTTTTCTTGCAATCAGGATATAAGGCATCCTCAATGGACCTCAAAACTCATATAAATGAGATGGTTACAACTTAGGAGTTAAATCAATATCATCATAAGTTTTAGTTTATTGAACAGAAGGACCTGCCACATCATGTACTAAATTTTGAAAATGTGCTGGATTTAGAACCAAATTATTAATATCTTCTCTGGAACTGCGTTCACCATGTTGATACCAAAAAATATAATATGGTTGAAAACCAAAACGCAATAAATGACCTCCAACGTTGTCAAATGTGTCATACATCCTCAGAGCACATTTTTTACAAGGACACTTAATTTTCCCTTCAGAAAAACAAATTTTAGTTTCGATGATGCAAATGATAAGAAATCTTGAACACCCTCAATATATATAGGATTTACCCCAAAACCTTTTGGATTCTTTCATTAATTTATCCAATTAAAATCATCTAATAATTACTGTTTTCGACTTCCTTGTTCTATATTTTTCTAAAAAAATATGAAATAATTAGTTATTTTGTATAATTAGATATAAGATAAACACTATCCAAAAAAGATAAGACAATTAAAATCACTTTCCTATAAATTTATAATATTTTCTATTATTTTATAGTTATTTATACTATCTGTGACAAAATGAATATGAAAATTCTACCATGACGTACGCATATCCATTTTCGTATGCACGAAGATGGAGAGTAGGGAGCACTCGTTGCGTGGCTCTCTATGCTCTCCTGTATAAGAAAATGAATATTCGTACGTCGGAGTAGACTATTAAAAGTGATTTCAGTCGTAGAAAGTTGCAAGGGGATGAGTCGCCAGGCAAAAGAGCCTCTTTTGTCTGATGACTCACCACCTTATAACTTTCTCCGACTTAAATCACTATGAAAAATCTGCTCTGACGTATGTCTAAGAAGATTTTTCATATTGATTTCTGTAATGATCCAGACCCAAACAACCACCCAAATAGTGCTAAATGGGTTAGGTGTTACTACCTTAGGCACACCTTCCCAAATTCCAAAGGCTTTAGACTAGCAGTGAGGGTCTGAAAGTTATAGTGGGGAGGTTATACCCTCTCATAGGACAATAATGGTACCAGTCCAAGCAATAATATATATAACATGCAGTAGAAATAAACGACTTAGCAGACTCGAACCAGACCCACAGAGCAGAAACATATTCAATATCAATGTTAAAACCTATTTTTTATTCCTTTTATTATTATGGGTATTTCCGAGTCCCACATCAGAATACTCCCTTGTGTATTCCTCTTTCACAATCTATAAAAGAAGGCCTCCGCCTCACCTTGAAGGTAAGGGGGTTTTCCCAATCTAAATGGTATCAGAGGGAACCTTATTCCCAAGACCTCCCTGATCTTCCGTAAGTGGAATCCTTCCCTCCTAGGTCTGCCCTACGTGGCACCCCCCCCCCCCTCCCTCCTTGGTCTGCCCTCCAGCGGCGCCCTTCCCCCAGCAGCCCTCCCCCCCGACGACCCTCCCCCCAACAGCCCTCCTCCTTTACGAGAAGCACCTCCCACAGTCCTCCCCCAGCGGCCCTCCCCCCAACGGCCCTCCTCCTTTGTGAGTAGCGCCTCCCACGGACCTCCCCCATCGGTCCTCTTATGCGTGCGGTGCCTCCCATGGATCCCCCGGTAGCCCTCCTCCTTTGCGAGCGGCACCTCCCGCGGATCCTCGAGCGGCCCTCCATCGTGTCTGCGCCGCTTCCTCACACACCGGCCCCCAGCCTAAAAGCACATTCGTCTGGCCTCATCCCCTTTCTCTCTGGTGACCTTGTCTAAGGCCCTCTACGTTGTCTCCCTTCCCAGCAGATCCCAGAAAAAAAAATTTCTTCTCTCCAGCCGCGGCTCCCTCCAAGTGAACCGGTCCAGGTGGCTCTCTCCAGGCGACCCGGATTCCTAAAGGAAAACCGGTTCTTCCCGGATCTTCCTGCACACAACGTGCACCAGCTCTCAGTGCCCTCCCGCTGTCCGCTTCTTCTCCCAGCTTCCCGGCACGCCCGACCCGCCTGCTGATTTCGACACTGCCCCCAACTGCGTCTTAGACCGCTACCTGATGCTTCCATGGAAGACCCCTCCCCTCTTCCTCGGATGATCACTGCTTCCACCCTCCTCGTCGATGACCGGTTGGACTCCACAGATTCCTCCATCTGGTGGAAGACTACGGTGATGTCCCTGACTGGGATGGAACTTGATCATCACCTTGAGGATCCTCCCTCAGCTTTGACTGACCCAAAATACCATAAATGGAAGCTTGTTGATAGTAATATATTTTCTCTACTATTCAATTCAATGGATCGATCGGTCAAGGATACCACCTACATGGAAAATACAGTCAAGGAACTATGGGACTCCTTGAACAGTATGTATTCCAAGACCAACAACCTGGATCGGGTGTCTGATATCCTCCAGCGCCTGTCCCATATTCAACAGTAGGACCAGTCCTTCACTGCATATTTCCTGGAATGGAAATGGATTTGTGATGAATTGAAGGATTTGTGGCCCGTTCCCCAGACACCGGAAGAGGCTCAGACCCAGTGGGACCAACTATGCATCTTCACTCTTCTTAGCGGCCTCACTCTGGAGTTTTCCACCACAGCAACCGAGTTGCTCGCCAGCCTTTCGTCGCTGGAGATCCCACAGGTTTATCATCAGATGAGCAAGGCCCAACATTCTCTTCCCCCTCCCGCCCCGATCATCGACCACTCAGATCTCGTCGGACATGGCGGTGGATGCTCTTCAGGCCCTCGTAGACGTGGCCATGTGGAAGGATGCCCATGTCCCCTCTGTCACCATTGTGGCAAGCTTGGCCACATGATCGACTGGGGTTGGGTTCTACATGATGTCCATCTCAGCACCCGCAGTAGGGACAGACAGTGGTCCAGGAGTCTTCCTCAGCAGTCATCACTCTTCCACCATCTCTGGACCTGTCTATGGCCAAAATCCGGCTGACTCATGATCCTCAGGACCCCGCAGGACCCGGTCCATCCTCGGCTTCTTTGTCCCATTCTGTTCACTCTGCTGCCTTTTCCGGTTGTCGCTCCCCTACATGGATGTTCGATTCAGGTGCCTCTGAACACCTCACCAGTGATGCCGGTATGTTGACCTATTACTTCCCTTATACTGGTTCATCATCCATCACCATCACTGATGGATCCACTATCCCCATTGTGGGCTTCGGTGGATGCTCCCTGACTTCATTGATTCACCTACCATGTGTGGAACATGTGCCCCGCAATCCATTTAATATTCTTTCCATCAATAATCTGACAAAAGAGTATAATTATGCTTCCATATTTTCCTCCTCTGGTGTTGTATTTCAGAAGCATACTACCAACTGGAAACTTGGTAGAGGCCAGCTTTGGGACGGGGTCTACATGTTCGATGGTCCGGCACCTATCACTTGCACGTCTACCTCTGCTCAAGAATTGGATCTTCATTCCTGGTTGGGACACCCACCTTCCTCCATCATTCATCAGCTTTTTCTAGACTTTAGTCGGCATAATTCTTTTCATTGTGAGTCATGTAAATTTACGAAACATCATCGCACTACATATATTCCTCGCGTGGATACAAGGGCCTCACACCCTTTTGATATGGTTTATTCAGACGTGTGGGGTACTTATACCATTTCAAGTCATTTGGGATATAAATATTATAAATCTTTCATTGATGATTTTTCATGAATGGCTTGGATTTATCTCCTTCGAGAATGCTCCAAAGTGTTTTCCACATTCCATACATTTTACAATGAGATTCAAAACCAATTTTCCATCTCTGTAAAATGTCTCCACTCAGATAATGGTCATGAGTATCTCTCCACTCCCTTTTGGCAGTTTCTTCAAACAAAAGGCATCCTTGATCAGACCTCCTGTCCTGATACACCCCAGCAGAATGGTGTGGCCGATCGGAAACACCGACACATCCTGAAGACTGCTCGTGCCCTCCTCTTCCACTGATAGGTGCGTCTTAATTTTTAGGGAGATGAAATTCTCACCACCACATACCTTATAAATCGTCTTCCTTCCTCTATCCTTTAGTGGAAGACTCCTTTTCGGGCGTTTTTCTCCTCTCTCCCTTTTCACTCCCTTCCCCTTCGATTATTTGGATGCCTCTGTTACATTCTCAACACACATCCTAGCCTCTCAAAACTCTCTCCCAAATCCCTTCAGTGCATTTTTCTTGGATACTCTCACACTCAGCACGGATATCGCGGCTTCTCACCCGACCTACGGCGGTATGTCATCTCGGTCGACATCGTATTTGTTGAGAGCTCTTTGTTCTCCCCCCCCCCCCCCTCTCCTCATCCTGACCCCACCATCGATGATTTTCTTCCTCTCATCATCCACCCTCCACTAGTGTCAACCCTTGTTGACACCCATTTTGGTCAGGTCTACTCCCGCTGTCCATCAACTATGTCCCCCATATCGGCCAATGACACTGTCGTCCCCACTTCATCTGATGCTCCTACCCCTCCACCCAAGGACTTGCCCATTTCCTTGCAGAAAGGTACTCGCTCCTACCAGAGTACTCCTCTATTTGTCTCTTCATATAGGGATTTTTCCCCTCTGGAGATAGTTTCTATTCCTCGCACAGTTGGTGATGCCAAATCTCACCCCGGGTGGCTAGCAGCAATGCGGGATGAATTACAGGCTCTGGAAGAAAACCATACTTGGGATCTTGTCACCCTTCCAACAGGAAAACAGGCGGTCGATAGAAAATGGATTTACACAGTCAGGCTGAATACCGATGGAACTCTCCATTGCCTCAAAGCCCACCTGGTGGCCAAGGGCTTCACGCAGAATTATGGTATTGACTACTTTGATACCTTCTCCTTAGTTTCCAGGATGACCTCAGTTCAATTATTCATCTCTCTGGATGCCCATCATCATTGGCCTCTTCATCAACTGGATTTCAAGAACTCCTTCCTACATGGCTTCCTTAAGGAAGAGGTTTATTTGCAGCATCCCCCTAGATTTTGTGCCTCCGGAGCCGAGTCTCAAGTCTGAAAACTCCGTCGCTCTCTCTAAATCCTCAAGTAGTCTCCCCGTGCTTGGCCTGGCCGCTTTAGCATGGTCGTCACTGACTTTGGTCTCTCTCACATTATGAAAGACCACACTATTTTCTACAGAACGGCCTCTGTTGGTTGCATCCTATTGGTCATTTATGTGAATGATATCATCATCACTAGCAGCGACTCTGCGGGTATCACCCATCTCAAGAGGCATCTTCACCAGCACTTCCACACAAAGGATCTCAGTCATCTCACATAATTCCTCGGCATCGAGGTCTCCTATTCTTTGAGAATCATCTCCCTCTACCAATGGAAGTATGCATTGGATATTCTGTAGGATGCTGGGCTAACACTGGCCACTGTTGTCAACGCCCCTCTGGAGCCTGGGGAATGGTCCCTTTATGCCTCCTCGACACTATATCCACATCCAGAGCGGTACCGTTGACTAGTGGGTAAACTCAATTATCTTACAATGACTCATCCCGACATTTCCTGTGCTGTTGGAAAAGTGAGTCAATTTATGGAGCATCTGACCACCTCACATTGGGATGCTATCATCTGCATCACCAAATACATCAAGCGAGATCCTGCCTGTGGTATTTGCTACTCCCAGCATCCTCATCTTCATATTGAGGCCTTTTGTGGTGCTTATTATGCTGGTTTTCTTACTAATCAAAAATCTACTTCTAGGTTTTCTATATTCTTGGCAGGTAACCTCATCTCTTAGCGTAGTAAGAAACAGACTATCGTCTCTCAATCCAGTGCGGAGTCTGAGTACCGTGCCATGGCCACTGTCACTACGAAGATCCTTTGGCTTCACCAACTTCTCCAGGAGCTTGTATTTCCTCAGTAGACATTTTCTCACATCTGGTGTGACAATCCGGCAGCCACCAAGATTGCTTCGAATCTCGTATTCCATGAACGCACAAAGAATATTGAGGTGGACTGTCACTTTCTTTGACACCACCTAGAGCACAATCATATCAGCTTTATCCACATTCCAACGGCAGACCAGCTTGCTGACATCTTCACCAAAGGCCTCCCAGGGGCTCGCCTAGCCTCGCTCAGTTCCAAGTTGGGCATCCACAGCATCTGAAGCCCAGCTTGAGGGGGAGTGTGTCTGGTCTTGTATGATGTCATTTTTTGTGGGACTCGTTGTCCAAGTTGGGCATGTCCAGCTTGAGGGGGAGTGTTAAACCCTCTTTTTTATTCTTTTTATTATTATGGGTATTTCCAAGTCTCACATCGGAATACTCCCTTGTGTGTTCTTCTTTCCCAATCTATAAAAGAAGGCCTCCGCCTCACCTTGAAGGTAAGGGGGTTTTCCCAATCTACCAAAAATAAATAGTGGAATCAATATATAACCAAGTGTGGTGAAAAGTAAACAGAACATCATGATGAACACCACTTGTAACTACTAAACAACCAAGCATGCATCCATAGCAGGTCAGTGCACAAAAGGGCGCCAATGTCTAACAAACAGTAGCTACAATAAATAAGGTAACATGCTAATACAGGAAAGAAATCTAAAAAAAGTAAACTCTAGCTAGGAAAGACCTCAAGGTCCATACCATCTCCATGAAATAGCTAATGCGGTCCAGCTCCTGAAGCATACCTCTTTCCTTCACGCAAATCCATAAAGACTACATGCGTATCTAAGGGCCTGTACAGGGTGTGAGACAAATCTTAGTAGGATACCACCCAATGGTACATACCTAACATATGTGTTTAAGCAGGCATGTTATAAGGAAAATAGTACGTTGCACAAATAAACATAAACTCCATTGGTGCTCAGCAGGCACCATGAAGTGTTACCTGCTTCGTCCAACACCGAAACCTCTGTCATGAATCTCTGCACCATGTGCCACCTGACACCTCATGTCTCAAGTACCGACATCCCAAAGGCACGTCCAAACAGTAGTAACTCATAGGAATAATGATTTTTGTCCCAAAATAAGTAACTGGAGGGACAACGATGTCTTCCCTCAAATAAAGAACCAGAGGGACAGTGATGTCTACCCTCAAATCAATAACCGGAGGGACAATGATGTCTTCCCTCAAATCACGGCGAGCCTCTAACCCTAACCCGATAGCCTCAATTTTATCCCATGAAGGCTCCTCACCTTCCACGTGGCTTCCTACGGAAAGCACCCCCAAACCAATAGTACCTAAACCGAAACAAACGGGGGCCACTACTCACACAAGTGGTCAAAATAACCTCATCACAGAGTCTCTCTGTGTGCACACTACTAAAATTTTCGGGTGAGCGGTAATCACCAAAATAGTACCTAAGCCACAACACCTCTAACACCTCGTGTCCCTGCGACCATGCCGCTCAAGTCTGACGGCCTCTCCATTCAAGTAACTCGGGTAAAACCCAACCTGACAGTCATGCTGCCTCAAGTCGATGTCCATGACGCCCAATCTCATGGTCAAAACCACCCAATATAACCTGGGCGAAACCCAACCTGTGATCAGCATCACTCAATAATACCCAGGCCTTGCCCATCACATCCCGAAGGTTCCAACATATGCAATATCATATATCACATATATATAATCAAAAGAAATACTTTAAATAGGCAAAACAAACTAAACAGTTGAATTTCACTAACTATGTGTTGTCTCATACCAGCACCAAGGTCTTAGAAGCATCTAACAATTCATATCATAACTTAACAAATTAAAATCAGCTGTTTAATCAAACAAAAACAACTTATACCATTTTGGCACCCTCAGCCAAAATGCCCCAAATGAGCAACAGTCCCTCTCCCAGCCTCGCTCAAGTAAAACAGGAAAAAGGGCATACCCAAAGGCATCCCATAGGCCTAATAAGAAATTGAATATGAAATAGCAGATAAAACAGGGTCTCACTCAAAAATACCTGAAACGCGCTTAAGGTCACACCACACAAATGACCACAAAAACAAAAAAAAGGTATACACCACCTACCTTGTACTAGTATAATGATACTCCTCCGATAACATCCTCCAATTAGGTCTAAAACTCAGTAGATCTACAAAAGAATCAAAACCGCTCAAACCCCTATAACCTATATTAGAAAAAAAAATCAAGAAGAACGGCTCAAGAGGAATCAAGGCCTTACTAAGGGGGTTCTAACGCATTTGAAGGTGATCAAAACGAAGTTCGGATGGTCATTCAGAAGCAAAAAACGTGCTCCAGTGAGCTCTCCTCGCTCAAACCCATCAAGGGTTTGGGTTTCTGCCTCAAAACGAGGCTACTGCCCGTTTTAGCAAATAAAAAGAAAATAAACAGTGTGTACATAGGACTACACACTGTGTTAATCATTTTATTGTTCATATGACGGCTGATATTTCACTGAGGACTTACTGACATGAGTACACGGCATGTACCTAGGGGTATACTATGTGTACTTCTCTACCCGACCAACATCCCCAACACTCCATGTATATCCCCATACACGACCCCTCTACACGGCATGTACAAATAGTATATGGTGTGTACTTGCTAAAAACATTCTACCCCGCCAACAGGCCTAAATGCCATGTATGGATTTCACACATGGGAAAGGGTACACGACGTGTACTTAAGGTACACGGCGTGTAATCTGGAAATTTCCGGATTTTCCCAGATTTTCCATGTTTTCTCAGAAACAAGTAAAAATTCAAATAGGGTCATGATTTTGACCCGTTCTAAAAACCCAGGTTCTTACAATATCCCCACCTTAACATAGCTCGTCCCTGAGCTATCAAACGAAACCTGAAGATGGCATCGAACATGTCACCCCAATCAAAGTAACTCAGACTCCCCCAGCCTCAAAGGTTCTGGATAAATTCCTTAAGGGTCTCCCCACTTTAGGAATTTCCTAACTCAGTATCAACCCTACAAAACTCAATAAAGAAAGGGTTCACTAATTTGTTTCCGGACTCATGGTCCTCTAGTGACGCATCGTCACCCATGTGCCTCATTGATGCTCCTGCATCGTTTTAAACACCCAAACGTATACCACACCGCATTGGTGTCCGCCTCCATGAGGTCTTGCATCCCATGGATGCTCAAAATAAAACTTGATGCCATGAACCTCAAGTAACCCACATCCCCGATGCCCCAATGACCACAGCACCTCAAGTAACCCGCATCCTCGATGCCCTGATACCCAAGGCACCTCAAGTAACCCACATCCTCGATGCCCCGATGCCCAAGGCACCTCAAGTAACCCACATCCTTGATGCCCAGATGCCACACATCTCATAGATATATATAAATATATCATGCACCCGATATGGTGCCAATCCCACCGACTAGTATCTAGTCAGTCCACATGAATCTTGTGCACCTCGTGCACTTAAAAAAGACATGCCTCAAAAGGTCATGCCAAAAGAAAACAAGAAAGTCATGGCCACACTCGCGGTGTACCTCTAACCGTCATCGGCTCACTAGCCTTCTCAGACTCTAGTGGATTCATGGCATGCACCTGGCCTAAAGTACGACTGTCTGATGCCTTTCCTCCCTACTATGCTGCTCCAGTCACCGGCCACTGACCCCTCAGCTAGGTCCCACTGTCTCTGACACATCCTCTGCATGCAGATGAAACTTAGCTACCCTCTCCTAGTACCGAACCTGAACTAACTCCAGATGCCACTTTCTGTCCTGGTCCCTATCTGCTGGCTATCTGAGAAGGCTACCTATAGAACCTCTCTAGATGCTCGACTTTTCCACCTTCCCAACACTCCTTTAGAGGACCATAACACTGAGTTCGAACATTTATTGGTTGCCCACACTGAAAGAAAACCACTACTAAACTACTACGAGGTGGTCTAGCTGAGTCCTTGGCCTGACTGCCCTTCTGGAACTCATCCTGTCCTCGCTTCCTGCTATCCAAACCATCACATGAAGCTGTCACCCGACCAACCTGGGGCATATCCCTCTGGTAACCCTCTGCTATGAGCGCTTGATTTACCACCTCTGAGAATGAACCCAACCTAAAGATATTCACCTGGATTCAAATGGTGTGTCGTAATCCATCCTCTAAGCGCCTCACCCTTGCCGCGTCATCGCTTACCATACCAGGTGCAAAGTGAAAGTAGCTAAAAAGTCCATGACAGACATGTCTCCCTACTGGAGGATCAAGAACTCTTGATCTCTCTCTGGCCTCAGTGCCTTTGGGTAAAAGTGCTTGAAGAAACTATCCTTGAAGTCTTTCTATGCCAGTCCCTCATGCTTATGAGCCTGAACCTGCACATCCCACCAGTGCTTCGTCGGTCCTCTCGACATGTACGTCGCTAGCTTGGCCCTCCTCCCTGGAGGCATCTCAAGTTGCTCAAAGATCATCTACATGCTCTCTATCCAGTTCTCAGCCACCTGCGGACCACCCTCACCCTGAAAAATTGGCGGGTGCTGCGACTGTAACTCCCACGTCAGTAATGCCATAGATGGCTCTGTACCCTGCGCACCTATATTGATCCTATGCAAGACATGTACCATGATAGCTCAGAGTTGCTCGTTGAGCCACGACCCGAACATTGCCAAACCCAGCCGTTGCCCTGCCTGCACTGGATCCTAGACTTGATCATGTCCCTAAGCATGTACATGAAACTCATGCACTACCTGCACCAAATCATGAATCTGATCCTGCTTCTGCGGCACTATACCATCTCCCGCCTGAGGCTCCATCTGAGTCATCAAAAAGTAACCTGTTGAATACCATAAATGGTCAGATATCTCATATATATATATCAATATATATTCAATGCAGATAAGGAAATTAGTAAAGAGGCAGTATAAAACAACAACTCTTACTCTCCCCTATCGCAACCCATGCCCACTGCATCCCGGCCTCATGACCTCCTTACCCGCCCTCAACAAAGGCAAGTATCAAAATTACCTTGAGCCATGCCCATCCCGACAACCAACATTGCCTCAAACCGATGATCGAGTCGCCTAATCCTGGTGATCAAAATCACCTCAACCATAGTACCTACCTGCTCTTTTAAGATCCAGACCCAGAAACTCTGCCACATACAATTCTACAAATATATAAAGTATGGCATAACACATTGAAATAAACAAGAAATTCTATCAATAATTTCACCGTTTTTACATTTAAAAGCATAAAAATCATGGAAATTGATATTATTCACATGGAATTATCACTTCATAAAGCATACGTGTAGTTATGAAATTGAAATACCCTAAAATGTGTCTATCAAAAGCCAAACAATTACGCCTTGCCATACTGGGCTGATAAAACACTGTTTTGTTGAATATTTTATTGATAATAAATGATATAATTTCCTCAAATTGTGCTATATATATTCATTTATGAAATATTTGGGATTAGATCATTCATTTGAAAATTTGATGAAAATTCCAGTTTTACCCTTTTAAAATTTACTGTAGTATTTTGAAGATACATATTTTAATATTTATTATTTGAACTTACTATTTTGTAACAGTGCTCCTAACGTAATTTTCTACAACTTTTATTCAGTACACTAGAGATAAAGAGTGCATTTGGATGGATTAAATGGGTCATTAAGTCAATGGTGGGATGGACTCGGTAGAATGGAAATGGGTTCAGTATTTGGGCCATAACTTCTTCATCCGTTCTTGGTTCATGACCAAATTGTGAGAGGATCTACATGACTCATTTTTGTGTGTATCATCCTTCTATAAGGACAAGTGATTCATGCTTTTTGGTGGTCAAATGGGTGGTGAAAGGTGGCATAAAATATTTGGCCAAGATTCCCCATTCACACTTGAAACCACTTTGAACCTAGCCTCCCCACCACTCTATAAATTGGTTTTTTTCTCATTTGGTGGGTTTGAGACGTGCATTGGGAAGTTGAGGGAAGATTATAAGTAGATCCGCTCCAATTATCCAACCATTTCAACAAGGGTAGATCTTGAAGCAAGGATCCCTTCGACGAAGCCTTCTTCTTCTCCTTCGTGTTGTAATGCTTTTATTTGTGTAATAAATTTATTTGTACTTATTTTATTTATTCTCTTTTATTCTGTTTTATTCAAATTTATTATTCTTTTAATATTCCTCTTTGGGCTGTAATTCTTGAGTAGAAGCGTTATTGGGTTATACCCATTATAAATTGTTGCAAATGCAATTCGCTTCTACGATGATTACGCCACCCATGGAAGTGTAGTCTTTTAGTAATCGATCTATCTCTTACCTTCTACATTAATTTATTTTGAATCAATGATATAATGTAATTAACATAATATGATCAATTAATTGAGTTTTTAATTTAATTGAAACTAAGAAATCAATTGAACAATTGACACAAAAACACGCGAGGACAAGATTTTGTGTAAATTGTGAGAGTGCGAACTTAATCGATTATACAAAACCATAAGGGATCAATTTGTAGTGTTCAAATATAATCCCTAAACTCAATTAATTATAATTTCCAAAGGGGAAATGTGCCTTAATTTACCACTGACCATAAGCTAATCTTAGAACATCAATCAAAGCAGGGTGTTGCGATTTCATGTTCCGAAGTTATCCTGGGGTTAAATTTACTTCATCTTTATGGTAAGGTTAATTCTCGTAGGGTTCAGGGGTTAACAAGTTAAGGGATCATAATTAAGTGGATGATAATTTAAATGATAATGATAAATAATTTATTGAAGAGGTAGAGTTATATCGATTACGTCTTTTAAATATTGTCTAAAAAACATCTTCATGTTGTGTCATTTTAATCGAAACTCATTTCAAAACTAAAAACAAAAAAAAAATATGCAATATTCTTCCACCAAACTTATTCTAGATTTATAAACTATAACCAACCCCCATAATTTAAAGTAGTTTTTTCATTATATTTTATTTTATCTTTAGAATACCTCTAAAAAGTTATTAAATTCACTTCCTCCTTTGAGAGACGACCTTGGCCAGCTACTATGCTGCACCTAAGTACCCCAAAATCATACTAATCATTTGAGGGTGCCCACGATAGTGCTCTTTCAAATTGGAACCATTTTCGGGGAGGCAAGTAATTATTTCAACCAATTATAGGTATTTATTTTATTTTACATTTTATTCTCTTCCTCTCTTCTTTCTTCCTTCTTTACCCAATCTGATTTTTTTCGTCTTCTTTTATTTTCTTCTACTTCTTTTTGGACCATCAACACAAACTTATTATTTTTATTTTCCTATGGTCCAATTTCTTTCTTTTAATTTTTTTTTGATTTATGACACGAACTAATCCTTAAGATCTTTTAGATCTTGACCTTGAGATTAAACGTAGCCTTAGGGATCAAATCAGACATTCTCAGTCTACGAGAAGTTTCAACATTCAACAAGTTGTAGAATTACTCCAATATTAGAACACTGAAATTGGAATCAATTCAAATTCAACCATAAAAAAAGAACCAATGGATGAAAATAATGGAAATGAACTTAATAGAACTATTCGAGAATTGGCTGCACCTGATATTAACTATCAACCAAATTATATTACATACCCAAATCTTGAATCAGATTTTGAATTGAAATCTGGATTAATTTATCTTCATCCAAACTTACATGGCCTCTCAGGTGAGGATCCCAATAAACACCTTAAAGAATTTAATGTGGTTTGCTCAACCTTAAAACCAAGAAATGTATCTGAAGACCAAATCAAATTAAGAGCATTCCCATTCTCACTTGATGGAGCTGCGAAAGATTGGATGTATTATTTACAACCCAAAGATGTAACTTGTTGGAACGATTTGAAACGTTTTTTCTTGCAGAGATTTTTTACAGCATCAAGGACCACTTCCATTCGTAAGGAGATATCTCGGATTAAGCAAGCCCAAGGGGAGTCAATGTATGAGTACTGGGAACGATTCAATAAGTTGTGTGCAAGCTTCCCACATCACCAAATTAGTGAGAAACTACTCATCCAATACTTTTACGAAGGACTCACACCTATGGAGAGGATCATGGTGGATGCTGCAGATGGAGGAGCATTGGTGGACAAGACACCAGTATCCGCACGTGCATTGATTGACAAGATGGCCCAAAACTCCCAATAATTTGGCAATAGAGGTACACCACATGTCAGGGGAGTACATCAGGTAAGTCCTTCTTCTCTTTAAAGTCATTTGATTGATACCAATTTGGAAGAATTGACCACTATGGTGAGGTAGATTTATTTGGCTCAAAAGACATCCCAACCCACTCCTTCAAGGCCTTGTGGCATTTTCACTGAGACAAGCCACCCAACTGACTATTTTCCCCAACTACAAGAAACAGAAGATTGTGCAGCAGTATTCCCTAGGAGACCATATCAGCAGCAGCAACAACCACATCCCCAAAATAAGTATGACTCATTTTCACCAACATTCAACCAAGGGTGGAAGGATCAATTAGACATGAGGTATGGCTCTGGGAAACAACAAAGGACCCCTTTTCAACCAAACTTCCAGCAGCCTCTACCTTACCAACAAGGTTTCCAACAACCCCAAAGGAGATTAAAAGCTCAAACATCAACAAGTCAGCAACAAGGGAATCTAGAAAACAAGGTAGACTCTAACACTGGTGATATTTTGAAACAAATTGTTCTTAATCAATAGAATGAGCTGAAGAGTCAAGGTTCAGAGTTGAGGGAGTTGAAGACTCAAATGAGCCAGATTTCCACTGCCCTCCATGAACTGGTAAGTAAGAATTCTGGAAATCTTCCTTCCCAACCTACTCCCAATCCAAAAGGGAATGTCAGTTCTATTACATTGAGAATCGGGAAGCAAACAACTGATGCTTCTCCACCTATCATTCCACTGGGATTCACCTAAACTCTGGAGAATCCCCATTCCATACCAACTGATGAGCAACCCAAGGAGAAAGATAAAGGTAAGAAAAAGATTGATGATGTTCCTCCTAAACCTCTTCCCTTTCCAAATATGGTTGTTCAAACCAAGAAGGTGGATGAAGAGGTGATGCAAAAAGAGTTTTTGGACATGTTCAAGCGTGTTGAGATCAATATCCCTCTACTTGAATCCATCAAAAAAATCCCAAGGTATGCCAAATTCTTAAAAGAACTCTGCACCAATTGAAGAGGGATCAAGGGAAATAAGAGGATCAACCTTGGAAGGAATGTCTCAGCACTCATTACACCAACTCTAGCAATGCCAACAAAATTCAAGGATCCTGGGACATTCACCATCCCATGTACCATAGGGGAGTTGCACTTCTCTGATGCTCTTTGTGATTTAGGAGCTTCAATAAATGTGATGTCTCACTCTGTATTCTCTTCTTTGCAAGTTGGTGAGCTGAAACCGACGAGAGTAGTGGTGTAGTTGGAGAATAGAGCTACGGAATATCCAATGGGAGTCCTTGAGGATGTACTTGTCCAGGTAAGAGACATGATCTTCCCAACAGATTTCTACATTCTTAACATGGAGGATGATCAGGTAAGTTCTCATCCTCCCATTATCTTAGGTAGACCCTTCCTCAAAACTGCAAAAACTATCATAAATGTCAATGAGGGTACACTTTCCATGGAATTTGGGGATGAATTTGTGATATTTAATGTTATGGATTCCATGAAGTACCCTTCATAGGATCATTCTACATTTTTTATCTCCCATTTTGAACCACCAAGTAAAAACCACATGGATTTTGATTGTCCTATGCTTAGGGAGATTATGGTTATTAGTTCTAGTTTGATGTCTAAGAGTACTTCCACAACTATTTCTAATGAAAATGACTCTATTAGATTTGATTTTAAAATGGAATAATATTATGATTTTGATCATGTGAACTCTAATTATGACATGACTGTTGAGTATGCTGATGGATTTGATACTTTATTCTCTGATTTTGATGATGCATATTCTGATACTAATGCTCTTTGTGCCCAAATTTCAGTTCCTTCTATGTCTCCATCCATACACCTCCCCCCTACACTGGAAATAAATCCATTTCCACCAAGTCTTAAATATGCATACTTGCTGAGTGGTGATAGATTACCTGTTATCATTGCTAAAAATATCTCTTTTAAACATGAAGAAAAACTTTTGAATATTTTGAGAGATAACATCAGGTCAATCGGGTGGACCTTGGCTGACATATCAGGTATTAGCCCCTCCATTTTCATGCATAGGATTATTTTGAAGGATGGGGCTAAACCAGTTAGGCAACCATAAAGGATACTCAATCCAACCCTTCTAGAGGTTGTTAAAAAAGAGGTTGAAAATTTGCTCGAGGCAGGTATAATCTATCCCATTTCATATTCTCAGTGGATAAGTCCTATTCAGGCTGTGCTTAAGAAAAGTGGTGTTACTGTTGTTAAAAATGAGAAAGATGAGTTAGTTCCAATGAGGGTTCAAAACATTTGGCGCGTGTGTATTGATTATAGGAAACTAAATCAATTTACTCGCAAGGACCATTTCCCCCTCCCATTTATTGATCAGATGCTTGAGAGACTTGCTAGGAAAACACATTATTGTTTCTTGGATGGATTTTCAGGATATTTTCAGGTTTCTATTACTCCAGAAGATCATGAGAAGACAACATTAACTTGTCCTTTCAGTATGTTTGACTACCGAAGGATGCCATTTGGACTTTGCAACGCCCCAGGTACCTTCCAGAGATGCATAGTGAGTATTTTTTTCTGATTTTATTGAGACCTGTATGGAGGTATTTATGGATGATTTTATAGTGTATGGGTCTTCATTTGATAAATTTCTAAGTAGTTTGGGAAAGGTGTTAAATCATTGGATTGAGAATAATCTGGTCCTGAACTTTGAAAAGTGTCATTTCATGGTAGAGCATAGCATTGTCTTAGGGCATGTAGTGTCAAAACATGGGATAGTGGTTGATAGATCTAAGGTATACATTATTTCATCCTTACCCTATCCTTTATGTGTGCGTGATGTTAGATCTTTCTTAGGTCATGGAGGATTTTATTGGCGCTTCATCAAAGATTTTAATAATATTGCTCTTCCTATGTCACGATTACTTCAAAAGGATTCTGATCTTGTATTTGATATTTATTGCAGGACTTCCTTTGATGAGCTAAAGAAGTGTCTGACCACTCCACCGATCATACATCCCCCATGGTGGGATATTCCTTTTGAGATTATGTGTGACGCCTCCAACTTCGCGGTTGGAGTCATCTTATCTCAGAGGGTGGAGTGACGTTCACATGTGATCGCCTATGCATTGAGGACACTGGATTCAGCCCAATCAAATTACACAACCACGGAAAAGGAGTTTCTTTCTGTTATATTCGCCTTAGATAAATTTCGTTCATATTTATTGGGTTCTAAAGTAGTTGTTTTTTCTGACCATGTAGCTCTAAGGTACCTCTTGAAGAAGCCAGATGCAAAGCCCAGGCTGATCTGATGGATGCTCCTTCTTCAAAAATTTGATATTGAGATAAAGGGAAAAAAGTGGTCAGAAAACTTGGTGGTGGACCACATGAGTAGACTTACTCACACACTAGAGAATGACACCTTGGACTAGGTACCACTTCAGGACACTTTCCCCGATTAGCATCTTTATTCCATCTCAGTTACGCATCCTTGGTATGCATATTTAGTTAACTACCTTGTTTCCTCTGAAATCCCTGAAAATTTAAAGAAACATCAAGTCCAAAAATTAAAAAGTGAGTCTCTGTATTATGTTTGGGATGATCCATACCTCTGGTGCATGTGTAGTGATCAAGTTATTAGGAGGTGTGTTCCTGATCATGAGTTGGAGTCTGTTTTACATTTTTGTCATACACTTGCTTGTGGTGGACACTTTGGACCCCAACGGACAGCTAGGAAAGTTTTAGACTCTGGATTATATTGTCCTAGCTTATTCCATGATTCCCATGTGTTTTGTAAGTCATGCTCTCGATGCCAACACACTGGGAACATTTCTAGGAGACATGAGATTCCCCAACAACCCATACTATTCTGTGAGATTTTTTATGTATGGGGCATTGATTTTATGGGTCCTTTTCCTAGTTCATTTGGTTTTTTATATATTTTGGTTGATGTTGATTATGTGAGTAAATGGGTGGAGGCTAAGGCCACCAGGATTGATGATTCTCATATTGTTGTGGACTTTGTCAGAGCACAAATTTTTTGTAGGTTTGGAATACCAAAGGCCATCATCAGTGACCAAGGGACACACTTCTGCAATCGGAATTTGTCTTCCCCCCTTCGAAAGTATGGGGTGACACATAAAACATCGACAACATACCACCCCCAAACAAATGGTCAGGCTGAGGTTTCAAATCGTGAGTTGAAACAGATTTTAGAGAAAATCGTGCAGCCAAATAGGAAGGATTGGAGCAAGCACTTGGATGATGCATTGTGGGCTTATAGGACAGCATACAAGACAACCATTGGTATTTCCCCATTTCAGATTGTTTTGGGGAAAGCGTGTCATCTCCCCGTGGAAGTTGATCATTGGTCTTATTGGGCTATAAAGAAATGCAACATGGATTTGGCCCAAGATGGAATCCAAAGGAAGCTGCAAATTCAAGAGCTTGAGGAGATTCTATTGTATTCGTATGAGAACTCAAGGCTTAATAAGGAAAAATCAAAATCATCTCATGATAGAATGATCCAACAAAAGGAGTTTCATGTTGGAGAGAAAGTCCTTCTCTACAGTTCACGACTGAAGCTGATGCCAGGTAAGTTGCGTTCCAGATGGTTAGGTCCTTATGTTGTGACTAATGTTTTTCCTTATGGTGCAGTGGAGATAACACAAGAGGACATAGGAAGGATCTTTAAAGTCAATGGGAAACATTTGAAGATATATATTGAGGGACTTCCTACTGATGCAGTGGATTTTATCACACTGCATGACCCCATCATCACTTGAGAACATCGGGTTGTTCCTAACCCTTTAACTTTGTTATTCTTTATCCTATTTAAAATTATACATTTCATGTGCATATATCATCTCATGGGTTCACATTGAAGAAAATGAAATATTTTAAGTGGGGGGAGGGAACCTTTTAGTTTAGTAATTTCAATTGTTTTCCTGTTTAAAAAAACAAAACAAAATGTGTGTGTTTTTCAAATTTTGTGTGCTAATTTTTTTCAATTTTCTGTGTGTTTTTGAAACTTTTGAGCTGAAATGATTCTCAAAAACCATTTTGAAATCCATATCAATAAGTGAAACCATTTATCCCTTGAAACTAAGTTTAAATAAATGCTGAAATGAATTTGTTTCAAGTTCAAATATTTAGTAATTTCATGAAAAGTACACTAAATTTTGAATCTCATGACACATCTCACTGTCTTTATATTTGAAATCACTTTCCTGTGAGGCTTATGAACCATTATTTTCATATTCTTTACATTTACCCCACTTATTAAGAGAACCAAACCATGCTTGATTTAACCAGAATTTGATTTATTCCTGTCAAAACTTGAGGGTTTTAGGTACTTATGTTTAAATGATTGAGGCATTTGTTTGGTATTAAATCCCATATTTCAAAGAATACTTTTTTATAATGGCCTACCTTGAACATTTAATCCTTGTATCCCTTATAATCCATGAACATCCTGTTAGGTTAGCCACATTACAAGCCAATTTTCCCTATCCAACCAACTCTTGAAGTGAAATTGCATAATCTAGTTGAACTTAAGTGTGGGGGAAGCTATCTTATGTTGTGCTACCACATTCTATGATACTTTGGGTGGAATATTAAATTCTAAAGAGATGTGTTTGATACTGAAGAAAATAATTATATTTAAAGTTGTGCCTTTTATGGAGCTTTCATGACAAGTGAAGCTGTGCCTTTTCTGGAGCTTCTAATTGAGGTAGAAAGTTGTGCCTATCTGGAGCTTTCAAGAAAATCATATTTGGGAAGATTGACATTTTTTATGCTGAAATGATGAATGTTGTAAACTTTCCATGACTTTTAATGACGATGGAGTAGAATTAATACTATGGGAATTGAGGAGAAGACCATATTTAAGTGAAAATTAGATTAATGTAATTTTTCTTCAAAAAGAGTCAAGCCCTCCTCATTCAGCCTCAGAATTTTTCACACCTTAATCCTACCAACCAAAAGCCACAGAACAACCCTGAAAAGTCCTCATGATAAACATATGTCTTTGACTCACATCGGGTGGTGATGTAGGAATTTATCAAGCCTTTGGTGACCCTTGTATGAGTTTGGATGAGAAAGACATTGCAAAAAAAATGATATTTGTGTGATAAGAGAAAATACAAGTGAGGTAAGTGTTTTGTGCATGGGAGGATAAATGAAGTGGAAATATATTGAATTATATAAATGAAGAGCTTGAAATAATGGTTTTTTTATGAGGCATGATATCTTTTGTTTCTTGGTGTGGAATTATTGAATCTCAAGGATATGTGTTTTAAAATAGGTTTTGATTTGATATTGATGTTTACTTGATATGAGGTTTTGCCCAGAAGTGAAAAAGGGTATGTGTTGGGGAATTGATAAAACAATATTTTGTTGAATATTTTAATGATAATAAATGATATAATTTCCTCACATTGTTCTAAATATATTCATTTATGAAATATTTGGGATTAGATCATTCATTTGAAAATTTGATGAAAATTCCAGTTTTACTCTTTTAAAATTTACTGTAGTATTTTGAAGATACATATTTTAATATTTATTATTTGAACTCAATATTTTGTAAAAGTGTTCCTAACTTAATTTTATACAACTTTTATTCAGGACACTAGAGATAAAGAGTGTATTTGGATGGAGTAAATGGTCCATTAAGTCAATGGTGGGATGGACTCGGAAGAATAGAAATGGGTTCTGTATTTGGACCATAACATCTTCATCCATACTTGGATCAGACCCAAATTTTGAGAGGAACTACATGACTAATTTTCTCGCGGATCATCCTTATGGAAGGACAGATGATTCACGCGTTTTGATGGTCAAATGGGCGGTGCAAGTTGTCATAAAATATTTTTCCGAGATTCAACATTCACACTTGAAACCACTTTGAACCTAGCCTCCTCACCACTCTATAAATTGGTGTTTTTTTCATTTGGTGGAGTTGAGATGTGAATTGGGAAGTTTATGGAAGAGGAGAAGTGGATCCACTCCAATTCTCCAACCATTTCAATAAGGGTATCTCTTGAAGCAAGGATCCCTTCGACGAAGCCTTCTTCTTCTCCTTCGTGTTGTAATGCTTTTGTTTGTGTAATAAATTTCTTTGTACTTATTTTATTTCTTTTCTTTCCTTCTGTTTTATTCAAATTTATTATTTTCTTAATCCTCCTATTTGGGCTGGAATTCTTGAGTAGAAGCGTTATTGGGTTATACCCATTATAAACTGTTGCAAATGCAATTCGCTTCTACGATGATTACGCCACCCATGGAAGAGTAGTCTTTTAGTAATCGATCTATCTCTTACCTTCTACATTTATTTATTTTGAATCAATGATATAATGTAATTCACATAATATGATAAATTAATTGAGTTTTTAATTTAATTGAAACTAAGCAAGCAATTGAACAATTGACACAAAAACACGCGAGGATGAGATTTTGTGTAAATTGTGAGAGTGCGAACTTAATCGGTTATACAAAACCATACGGTATCAATTTGTAGTGTTCAAATATAATCCCTAAACTCAATTAATTATAATTTCCAGAAGTTAAATGTGCCTTAATTTACCACTGACCATAAGCTAATCTTATAACATCAATCAAAGCAGGGTGTTGCGGTTGCATGTTCCGAAGTTAGCCTAAGGTTAAATTTACTTCATCTTTGTGGTAAGGTTAATTCTAGTAGGGTTTGGGGGTTAACAAGTTAAGGGATAATAATTAAGTGGATGTTAATTTAAATTATAATGATAAATAATTGATTTAAGAGGTAGAGTTAGATCGATTACATCTTTTAAATGTTGTCTAAAAAACATCTTCTTGTTGTGTCATTTTAATCGAAACTCATTTCAAAACTAAAAACAAAAAAAATATACAATCTTATTCCAGAAAACTTATTCTAGATTTATAAACTATAACCAATCCCCATCCTTTCAAGTAGTATTTTCATTCTCTTTTATTTTATCTTTAGAATACCTCTAAAAAGTTGTTAAATTCACTTCCTCCTTTGAGAGACGACCTTGGTCAGCCACTCTGCTGCACCTAAGTACCCCAAAATCACACTAATCATTTGAGGGCACCCACAACAGTGCTCTTTCACGGACCAAGGTCCAATTCTTCCCTTCCTTAACCAGGTCAAGGTTCACATATCACAATAAATAACATCACACACCAAGTGAGACACCGAGGTGGAAATCATATAAACTGTAATCTGAGAAAAATCAAAACGACAATTCCCACCCATGGAAACTTTGTCCGTCCCTTGTACCTAGGGCTGAAGGCACCCAAGAACAAGCTAGAAACTCAGTTCCAATTACAGCCTATCTCCAGTCTACTATATCCCAAATAATAAACCAACAGAAATAAAAAAAAATAAGTCTCAATCTCATTAGTAGACAGAAAAACACTGCTACTAAATCCCTGTCAAGCACTCCTGTGATACCACTTTGTAATGAACCAGACCCAAACAGCCACTCGAACAGTGCTAAATGGGTCGGGTGTTACTACCTTAGGCGCACCTCCTCGAATGCCAAAGGCTTCCGACTAGTAGCGAGGGTCTAAAAGGTATAGTTTGGAGGTTATACCCTCTCGGTGGAAAATAATGGTACTGGTCCAAGAAATAATATATATAACATGCAACGGAAATAAACAACTCAGCGGACTCGAACCAGACCCACATAGTGGAAACATATCCAATAACAATAAACAACAGAAGCAATCTATAAACAAGTGTAGTGGAAAGTAAACAGAACAGCATGTTGAACACCACTTGTAACTACTAAACAACCAAGCATGCATCCATAGCAGGTCAGTGCACAAAAGGGCGCCAATGGATAACCAACAGTAGATATAATAAACAAGGTAACATGCTAATACAGGAAAGAAATATAAACAAATTAAACTCTAGATAGGAAATACCTCATGGTCCTTACCATCTCCATGCAACAACTAATGCAGTCCATCTCCTGAAGCTGACCTCTTTCCTACACGCAAATCCATAAAGTCTACACGCGTCCCGAAGGGCCCGTGCAGGGTGTGATATTAATATCAGTAAGATACCACCCAATGGTGTGTACCTAATATAAGTGTTTAATCAGGCATGCAGTTATAAGAAAAAAAGTAAACAATATGATACACAAATAAACATAAACTCCACTGGTGCTCAGCCACCACCATGAAGTGTCACCTGCTTCGGCCAGTACCGGAATCCTTGTCATGCATCTCGGCACTATGTGCTGCCTGAAACCTCATGTATCAAGTACTGATGTCCCTAATGCACGCCCAAATAGAATTAACCTAGAGGAATAGCGATGTCTATCCCAAAATAAATAACCAGAGAGACAGCGGTGTCTGCCCTCAAATAAAGAACAGGAAGGACAATGATGTCTTCCCTCAAATCATTAACAGGAGGGACAGTGATGTCTGCCCTCAAATCACGGCAAGCCTCTATCCCTAACCCGATAGCCTCAATGTTATCCCCTGACGGATCCTCACCTTTAATGTGGCTTCCTACTGCAATCACCCCCAAACAAATAGTACCAAAACCGAAACTAACAGGGGCCTCTACCCACATAAGTGGTCAAACCCACCTCATCATGGAGTCTCTCTGTGTGCACACTACTCAAAGTTTCGGGTGAGCGGTAATCACCAAAATAGTACCCAAGCCAAAACACCTCTAACACCTCGTGTCCCTGCGACCATGTCACTCAAGTCTAACAGGCTCACCATCTATGTAACCCGGGCCAAACCCAACCTGACAGTCACACTACCTCAAGCCGACGTCCATAACGCCCAATCCCATGGTCAAAACCACCCAATGTAACCTGAGCCAAACCCAACCTATGATCAGCATCACTCAACAATACCCAGGCCATGCCCAGCACAACCCAAAGGTTCCAACATATGAAATATCACACATCACATATATATAATCAAAAGAAATACTTTAAACAGGTAAAACAAACTAAATAGTTGAATTACACTAACTATGTTTTGTCCCATACCAGCACCAAGGTCTTGAAAGCCTCTAACAATTCATATCATAACTTAACAAATTAAACTCAGCAGTTTAATCAAACAAAAACAACTTATACCATTTTGGAACCTCAGCCAAAATGCCCCAAATGAGCAACGACCCCTCTCCCAACCCCACTCAAGTAAAATAGGAAAAATGGCATACCCAAAGGCATCCCATAGTCCTAATAAGCAATTAAATATGAAATAACAGATAAAACAGGGTCTCAATCAAAATACCTGAAACGCACTAAAGGTCATGCCACACAAATGATCACAAAAACACAAAAAGAGGTATACACCACATACCTTGTACTAATACAATGATACTCCTCCAATAATAGCCTCCAATTAGGTCTAAAATGCAATAGATCTACAGAAGAATCAAAACTTCTCAAACCCCTATAACTTGTATTAGAACATAAATCAAGAAGAACGACTCAAGAGGAATCAAGGCCTTACCGAGGGGGTTCTAACACATCTAAAGACGATCAAAACAAATTTCGGATGGACGTTCGGGAGAAAAAACGAGCTTTGACCGGCTCTCCCCGCTCAAACCCATCAAAGGTTTGGGTTTCTGCCTCAAAACGAGGCTACTACCCATTTTAGTGAGAAAAAAAAGAAAATGCACGGTGTGTATATAGGACTACACTCCATGTGTATCATTTTATTGTTCATATGACAGCTGATATTTCGTTGACGACTTTCCGACATGACTACACGGCGTGTACCTAGGGGTACACGATGTGTACTTCTCTACCCAGCTGACATTCCTGACACGTCATGTATATCCCCATACACGACCCCTCTACATGGTGTGTACAAATAGTACACGGTGTGTACTTTCTAAAAACATTCTACCCCAACAACAGGCCTACACGCCCTGTATGGCCTTCACACACGGGCAAGGGTACATGGCGTGTACTTAAGGCACACGGTGTGTAATATGGAAATTTCCAGATTTTCCCAGATTTTCCCAGTTTTCTCAGAAACAAGTCAAAATTCAAACCGGGTAGGGATTTTGACCCATTCTAAAAACTCGGGTTCTTACAATATCAGTGGAAGAAAGTTGCAATGAGATGAGGCGTAGATCAAAAGGAATGCCGCCAATCCGCTAGAAATTGTGTAAGTTTATTAATGTACTCGAATATATTATTATTTATTATGATTTATTACTAATTGATCCTAATTAAACCTAATTATTCCTAATTATTCCTAGTTATTACTAACTATTCCTAATTATTCCTAATTCTTCTTAATTATTCCTAATTATTCCTAATTATTCCTAATTATTCCTAATTATTGTAAATTTTTTCAAATTATTCCTAATTATTCTTAATTATTCATAATTAATCCTAATTATTGCAAATTAATCCTAATTATTACTAATTAAACCAAATTATTGCTAATTAATCCAAATTATTACTAATTATTCCAAATTATTGCTAATTATTGCTAATTATTGCTAATTATTGCTAATTATTGCTAATTATTGATAATTATTGCTAATTATTCCTATTTATTGCTAATTATTCCTATTTATTCCTATTTATTCCTATTTATTCCTATTCATTCCTATTTATTGCTAATTATTGCTAATTGTTGCTAATTATTGCTAATTGTTGCTAATTATTACTAATTCTTACTAATTCTTGTTAATTGTTTCTAATTATTGCTAATTATTGCTAATTACTGCTAATTGTTGCTAATTATTGCTAATTGTTGCTAATTATTGTTATTTACTACTATTTATTACTATTTATTACTATTTATTACTATTTATTACTATTTATTACTATTTATTACTATTTATTACTATTTATTACTAATTATTACTAATTATTACTAATTATTACTAATTATTGTTAATTGTTGCTAATTATTCCTAATTACCACTAATTACCACTAATTACTACTAATAACTACTAATTACTACTAATTACTCCTAATTACTCCTAATTAATACTAATTAGTCCTAAGTATTGCTAATTATTACTATTTATTACTAATTATTACTAATTATTACTAGTTATTACAGGTTATTACAAGTTATTACTACTTATTACTACTTATTACCACTTATTACTACTTATTACAACTTATTACTACTTATTACTACTTGTTACAATTTATTACTATTTATTACTATTTATTAATAATTATTACTATTTATTACTAGTTATTATTACTAATTATTACTATTTATTACTATTTATTAATATTTATTAGTATTTATTATTCTTTATTACTATTTATTACTATTTATTACAATTTATTACTATTTATTACAATTTATTACTAATTATTACAATTTATTTCTAATTATTAAAATTTATTACTACTTATTACTAACTATTACTATTTATTACTATTTATTACTAATTATCACTATTTATTACTATTTATCACTATTTACTAGCAATTATTATTACTAATTAATACTAGTTATTACTATTTATTACTATTTAATACTATTTATTACTATTTATTACTATTTATTACAATTTATTACAATTTATTACAATTTATTTTTAATGATTTAAATTTATTACTAATTATTACTAATTAATCCTAATTATTACTAATCGTTACTATTTATTACTATTTATTACTATTTATGACTAATTATTACTATTTATTATTATTTATTACTGATTATTACTATTTATTACTAATTGTTACTATTTATTACTAATTATTACTATTTATTACTATTTATTACTATTTATTACTGTTTATTACTAATTATTACTATTTGTTACTATTTATTACTAATTATTACTAATTATTACTAATTATTACCAATTATTACAAATTATTTCTAATTATTGCTAATTATTACTATTTATTACTAATTATTACGATTTATTATTATTTATTACTATTTATTACTATTTATTACTATTTATTACTAATTATTACTAATTGTTACTGATTATTTCTAATTATTACTAATTATTACTATTTATTACTATTTATTACTAATTATTACGATTTATTACTATTTATTGTTATTTATTACTTGTTATTACTTTTTATTACTATTTATTACTAGTTATTATTACTAATTATTACTATTTATTACTATTTATTTCTATTTACTTCTATTTATTACTATTTATTACTATTTATTACTAATTATTACTAATTATTACTAATTATTACTAATTATTACTAATTAATACTAATTGATATTATTTTCTACTAATTAGTACTAATTATTGCTAATTATTACTAATTATTACTACTTATTACTAGTTTTTACTTGTTATTACTATTTATTACTACTTATTACGACTTATTACTACTTATTACTACTTATTACTACTTATTACAACTTATTACTAATTATTACTATTTATTACTATTTATTACTATTTATTACTAGTTATTATTACTAATTATTACTATTTATTACTGATTATTACTATTTATTATTATTTATTACTATTTATGATTATTTATTACTATTTATTACTATTTATTACTACTTATTACTACTTATTACAAATTATTACAAATTATTACTATTTATTACAATTTATTACAAATTATTACAATTTATTTCTAATTATTAAAATTTATTACTAATTATTACTAATTAATCCTAATTATTAGTATTTATTGGTATTTATTACTATTTATTACTATTTATTACTATTTATTACTATTTATTATTATTTGTTATTAGTAATTATTACTATTTATTACTATTTATTGCTTTTTATTGCTATTTATTGCTATTTATTACTATTTATTACAATTTATTACTATGTATTACAATTTTTTACAATTTATTACTAATTATTACAATTTATTTCTAATAATTTAAATTTGTTACTTATTATTACTAATTAATCCTAATTATTACTAATTATTACTAATTATTCCTATTTATTACTATTTATGACTAATTGTTACTATTTATTAATATTTATTACTATTTATTGCTAATTATTACTATTTATTACTATTTATTATAGTTTATTAATATTTATTACAATTAATTACAATTTATTAAAAAATTATTACTAATTATTACAATTTATTTCTAATTATTATAATTTTTTCCAATTATTACAAATTATTTCTAATTATTAAAAATTATTTCTAATTATTACAAATTATTTTTAATTGTTACAAATTATTTCTAATTATTACAAATTATTTCTAATTTTTACAAATTATTTCTAATTATTACAAGTTATTTCTAATTATTTCTAATTTTTTTGAATTAATACAATTTATTTCTAATTAATACAATTTATTACTAATTAATACAATATATTAATAATTATTACAAATTATTTAAAATTATTATTAATTATTACAATTTATTGCTAATTTACACTTAGATGTAGCTATTCATAAAAATAGATACTGAAAAACAAATATCTAATTCTAATTTAATTAATTTACATCTAATTAACCAAAATTATATATAATTTAAAATAAAAGAAATTGACTAAACAATAAAAAAATAGATAAATACCTTCAAACTGAAGCTTTCGATGTATTAAAGTTGCAAATAATGCTCTGATTTAAAAGTTTAAACTTTGAAAAAAATTAGAAGAAAATTTTTCAGTAGTGATAGAGAGAGAACTTGAATAAAGAGTGAAATGATAGGAAAAATGGATGAGAGTATATATAGGTTAGACTGTTTGCGACGAGGGTATTTGGGATGGGTAACCCATCGCAAATGACTTTGCCCGCATTAATTGAAGTGGACCGTTAAAAAGTTATTTGTGACGGGCCCCGTCGTAAATAGTACCTGCCAACAAAGTATTTGCGATGGGGCAAGTATCTCGTCGCAAATACTAAAAACCGCCACCGGTTATTTGCGACATGAATAAGAACCTGTCGCAAGTACTTTTACCCGCGGTTTGGCGCATATTTCGCGCCAAACCTTTTACGACGGGCAGCAAGTGCCTCGTCGCAAATAGCCATTTTTCTTGTAGTGAACCTCATATATGAGGAAATCCAA
The DNA here is from genome assembly GCA_963277665.1 of Viscum album. NCBI lineage: Eukaryota > Viridiplantae > Streptophyta > Magnoliopsida > Santalales > Viscaceae > Viscum > Viscum album. Next base: position 429,675,385 of record OY728134.1, read on the forward strand.
ATATCACACATGCACCTCTGGTATATCAATGATATAATATATGACACTCCATGTGATATACTTGGCGGGTCATCTAGTGCACAAAACTCATGGTGTGCCTCATGAGCATATTCTGTATCTGTATACAAAATCCTACTCATACTAATCATTTCATCACAACCTATAATACTCTATAATGAACATTGGTGTGTGATAACTCAAATTCATACATAATATATGCAGCCAATGTGAAAAAATGATAAAGCATATATTGAATTTTTCATAAAAAAGATATATTTTATATTCTTAAATTCTTTTAAGAATGTTAACAAAACCATACATAGGCGTTCATCCAATCATATCACACATTTTAGACTGTCACCCAGTCTTATGTTTCTTCATGCTTAGGGTTTTGTTAAAATAGTTACATCTCTAAGTATTTATTATCATGTCTCTATGTGACCATCTCATAAAATGGACACGACATTGGTCAAAATATTTTATGGATGTAAATCATTCCAAATTCAACGACTGAGATCACACTGGTACAGTTACAGCTTCCATAAACTCGACATCTCCGGCCATGGCCTCCAGCGTCTCTAGGCGCAGACACGCCTCGGCGTCCACTCTCCCATCTTCCGCTCCCTCGAACACCGTCAGCTTCTTGTTGAACTTGTTCCCAACGCCGTTCCTCACCACCGCCGACCTCCGCACCCGAAGGCATTCTCATACGCGTCGAACTGTGGCAAGCACCCCATGATCAGAGAATTAGACCAAAAACCCTCCCCATACACGTCGAACCGTGGCAAGCTCTCCATCAACCTGGGATCCTCTGTCCAGTACCAGAGGAACCCCTGCATCTCCTTCTCTGTCTGCGACACCACCATCCGGTTGATCTCCGCCACACCAAACCCTAGTCCGAGCCCATCCGTTAGATCCCCCGCCTTCTCCCTCACCACCCCGGTCACCACTGCGTTTCCAAAATAGGCTTCTGGAATTGGGGGATTCAACCGTCGTCTTGCGCCAATCATCACTCGGTATGTGGTCTCTTCATCGGGATCGTGTTTCCTGGATCTGGCCACTGGTCGCCATAGGTGTGCGAGTGGCGCCTGGAAAGAGGAGACCCTGGTGGTGCCTGTTCAATTTGGAAATAGAATTTGAATTGAATCCAGAATTTATGTTTGATATTATTCATCGAATTTTATGATAAAATCTTTGAATTCCATAGTGATTAATTGACTTATTTGTGTGTATTTGTTGTGATATCTGTCAGAAATGTTGTTTAATGGGTTTTTGGATCAAAACATGTTCCTTGGATAGATTTTGATAAAGAATTGGAAAGAACGATGTGAACCTGATGGATTGGTTTCCTGATGGGGTATACAGGTATCTCATTAACTATCGGTTTCGTTGGGTTTCCACCAAGTATCCAATTAGGTACCTGATAAAGTAGTGGGTATCTTTTAGGTTTTTAATGATCAAATATAACACTTGTTCAATGAATCAGGATATATAGAAAACCTCAAATTCCTAAAATCACAATGCTATGTAAAACCAAAACCATGTATATATATAAAATGAATAACATTATGTACCTTGTACAAATGAGCCTCTGCTACTACCTTTAAACATTCCTTTGATAAAGATCATTGAGAGACACCACCCAATGAACTCCCTCCTTTGTGGTATGTCTACAAATCAACTAGATCACTTAAAGATTGAGTGAGATCCTCCTTAAAACCATGGTATAATAGCACCCCAGGCAACAAAAGATGGATAATGAGAGAGCAATGATAGAGAGAATCGGCAGGAGACTCAAATCACATGGTCTGCCACCCCGATGGCATCAGCCACCCTTATATAAGCCTTAGAACATTCCTGAGTCCTCCATGTAATTTACTCGAACGTTTCATAATGTTCGAGTAATGCCTTTCATTTACAACACTTGTAAATGCTCAACCGATTACATTATCTCATGTGTTTCATCTTATGAAACGTTAATAATAATGATAGCCAACATATTAGAGATTCGAATGTTAACCCTTAACATTCGTATACCTCACTAATCATAGGATGCTATTATCGTACAATATGAATTAAAATATTATGATATGTACAAGGTAGTGGTTGTGGTATCATTATATTGTTGTCAACGACATGCCTAATCCAAAACATTCAATATGAATTTTGGTAATATAAGGCATACCATGCAGCATAGCTATATTGTACCTTAAGATATGAGCCATAACACATCATATGTGTAAAGGTTTTAGGACATAACTCCATTAATCTCCTACTTGCATCAAAATTTCATAGACTTGGTGTCATTTCAACTTATATTGAATCGTAAAAATAACTTGTGAAACCATATCCAACCCCCATTTTGGTTATCTTCCAAAACACTTTCAAAAAGTTATCATCAAATAAATCATGTATCACATCATATGCAATACTTTGTAAATATCCATCCAAAATTATTTTTTGGATAAACTCTAAAATTTGTTAAAGTGTCTCTATGAGTTTCATAAAACTCAATCCTCATTTTTTAATCACAAAGTATGACCTCATATGCTCTTATAGCATTGAAAACAAATATGAATTCTTGAATCTATAAATGTAAGCAAAGAGCGACCTCTAGCAAAGCATCAGTATTACTCAAGTTACAAATGAATCTAGCATGATCTCCATAAAATACATGTATCTTTATACCTGTATCCACCAATTATCATATACACACATGTATTTTCATATGATCACTTTTTCCTAGACATCGAGTAGCTTTTTTTAGAAGGGAATTCCCATGTGTGGCCTTTTCGAACCCTCTACACAAGGAAACCCCCCTCCCCACAAAGAGTTCACTCCAGAGAGAGCCCCAGCCGGGAAGGAGTCGTTGCCAGCCGAGATGGCAGAGCGTCCCAGAGGGTGACAACCCGGGCGACGATGGTTCGTCAAGCAATCTGTCAGTACGGGTGGGTTGCGCCTCATTTTGCCCACCCAGTCAGAAACCGGGTGACTCGGAAAATGTCACAGAGTATGTGAATCTTGTATAGTTACTCATTCGTTCTCAATTCTCCAATAATAATCTGACCAAGTCAATTAATACATCACACATCATTCATCTAAGTGGATGTGCACATCATGTTTCCTTCACCCAAATAGATAATCACATCATATGTCTTATCTAAGTATGATCATACACTCCTTAATTATATCTCAATCAATGACCGAGATGTCTTATTCATCATATGCGAGGAAAATCACATATTGGTTAAGTTGAAACCTTTGACATGATGAGTAGCACACCCAACCACCATCTGATTAGTTAATTCTCTAGGATTATGTAAGAAAGGTATCAAAATATAAAGGTTCTCATGTTAGGTATCTCGCCAACCTTGGGTTTGAGGAAATCCAAATATGACACATGCACCTCTGGTATATCAAAGATATAATGTATGACACTCCATGTGATATACTTGGTGGGTCATCCAGTGAAAAAAATCCCATGTTGTGCCTCATAAGCATATTCTATATCTCTACATGAAATCCTACTCATACTAAGCATTTCATCACAACGTATGTAACATCCCATTACCTTGATCAGGTAAGTTTTTCCATTTTTCTAAGTTCTCTTTTGGTTCAAGTCCTTAGGAGTGGTTTTCTGGATTTTTTGTAGGTTGTTGGGCAGGTACATGTTGTGTACCTGAGGCACACATCGTGTACTAGCTACTGTGCACAAGTCGTGATAGGGAAGATCACATTGTGAACCAGTACACATCTTGAATGGTGGGTACATCTCTTTTAGGGTTTAAATGTTGGTTTTTAACCTGAGGCTATGTGTTTTTTCGTGTAACTTATTTAGCATGGACTACACATCGTGGCCCTTGGGTACACATCGTGACCTGGCCCACACCCAGCTTTAAGTCATGCGTTTGGCAGTTTCTCTCAATCTATTCTTTCCAGACCTCTTGGATCTTGAACCTAGACTCTCCCTAGGCGATTTTCAGAGGTGCCTCTCCTTCTAGATTAATCCAATCAGCTTGGGATATTCATTGCGTATGTGGTGTGTCTCTCCATGTAAGTGTTCTTTCTAGTTCTTCATTGCGTTTGATCGCGATAACACCTTAGCTTTACAGTACTAGATCCTTTGATCTAATTTGGATGTTTCTTTTTGGTTTCTTCTAGATCTGTTGTGAGATTTCATTTCAAAGGCCTTTTCCTTCATTGGTTATGATGCGGCGAGTGTTCTTCTTCGAGATATGTGGGTTTCATCTCTTCTTCCAACCTATTGTGGTTAGGTTTGGATCAATCACATGATGTGGATTTGATTCTAGGGCCTTCTTCATCATCGTTGGGTTTTTATCTTTGGGGGATCCCGTTGTGGGCATGTGCGACCTGAGTTCCGAGGTAGGTGGTTCCTTCTCTAGACTATGATAATAAACCTTCTTATTTTAATTTATAAACTGATTTATTAAATTTTCATTATTGTTTGTGTGTGTTGAAAAATGTTTTTAAAAGAGAAATGGTTTTTCTATAGTTTTTGATAAATGGATTGTGAAATGGTTTTGAATGGTTTTCAAAGCATTGAAATTGGTTTGTGAAATTGATCACATGGGTTACCTTGGGTACTTAGGTGGAAGGTTTAGTTTGAGGCCATCGTCTATTGTTTTGTGATTATCAAAGAGGTTTGTCTTGGGGATTTCCTCTATTTCCTAGACCTATTGTTCTAGGGGACCAATATTGAAATTTTGGGGGGGTTTTCTCATGGGGTATTCCTCTGCTTCCTAGGCTTGTGTTCTAGGATCAGTTTTTGTGCACTTGATTATTGTGGTATGAGTAGTCTGTGTCTAGACCTATAGTATTCCTTGGTATTGTGATACATGTGATTCTATTTTGTACTGCTTGGTTTTCTATGTTAGCCTTGATATTCATGCTTATTCTTGTGAAAAAAATGATATGGAAAACATGCTTTGAAATTGATATGCCTACTTTTGTTTAGAACTGTGGAAAAGGGAAATGGTTACCATGTTTTCTATAAAACTACTTTACTACTTATCATGCCATGTTTTATTCTAAAATGAGAATATAGGATTTTTTATATAGAGACTTGTTATGGAACACCTAGGTGGGATCCTACTGATCCTGATAGCTCACACCCTTTGCACTTCTTCAGCGATGTGTAGACCTTTGTTTGTCTTCTAGTGCAGGGAAAGGCAAGGCACCGCAGTGAGGCGGTGAGGTTCATGTCAGCTGGTTGTTAATGCATGATCACTCATGAAGCATACCTAAGGGATATATAACAAGGATGCTGCCATCGAGAAGGTGTTTGTTCGAACCGAAAATACTTATGTGGTTATTCCCTCAAAGATATCTTCCTCCTTTACCCTTTATTGTGAGAGATATTAGAATGTCATGGGAATTGATGAGGGTCCCACTAGAGCATTGGATGATCCATGTAAACCCATGGATACAACATGGTGGTGGGAGTGTGATGGTTGTCTCTTAGTATTCTTCCTCAAGCACATGAATAGTGACACCAACAATGACCATCGTTGGTGTAAGGTACACAACATTCCTCATTTTAGAGTTTCATGGTTTTGGATTTCATGCATGGTCATCTTGGGAATATGAGGTTTCTAATTATTCCCACTTCTTAGAACAAGTATTGTTTGATCCCTAGAAACTCATCAGTAGCTAATGGTTATGGTCACCTCATTACTTACTTTCCTCACACAAGATAATCCATGGACACCCTACTTTGGCAGAACCTACTCAGTTGGATGATCAAGGTCTTTCCAAGTGTCTGATTAGAAAGGAGTCTAACACTTAGTATTTTTAAAGTGGACTACCATCTTATCTCATGTATTCCCTTTACATGTATGCATGCTTCTAATGATTTAGTTTGGAATCTTAGTCCTTCCACCAAATTAATATCTTCAAGCCATATTGATTTACAACTCTTTACATAACTCATAACTTGTGTTACTAACCTAAATTAAAATTCAACTATATTTATACACATCTAAATACATCTCATGCATAAGGTACATGAATCCCTTTAATGTAAAGTCTTAGAATCATATGAAATCAACAATCACAGGAGTGACAGATAGTCAACCTCTACTTTTATAGACAAGGCATAAGCCTCCAGACCAGTGAGTAGTCTGACCCAAAGCCCCTCTACCCAAGATTAATTTACTCAAGAGACACCTCAATTCCATTAAAAATATAATACCAAATATATATAAACTATAATTAATATTTTAATTTAAACCCATAATCTAACATAAGTCAATGTTAAGGTAGAAGAATACTAAATTAATTATCATACCTAGCATATAACTTCATAGATGCATGTATGACAATTTATAGAAGTGTTTTAACTATTTAAACTAAAACATACACTCATTCATAATATAGCAATTATATTCATGAACAATAAACAAGAGAATAAAATAAATAAACAATTCATAAATTTAAACATGAGATAAAACAATTTATGAACAATTCATAAATAAAACAATTATAAATACATAATTTATCCATGCATAAATTGAAGCTTGATCTTGGAGGGAGTTGTGTTATTAAGTCTACAAGCCTAGGAAGTGAAAATACAGAGGCACCTTGTTGGCCTCCAGTCAGTTGAGGTGAACGAACTTCATGCTGTACATATTGATGGTGAGGCCTCTCAAATAGGGCGAGGGTTGGGGGATTCTCCACAGGAGGGTGGCCTCACCCCATATGTTTAGCATACTAACTTTCACAAAGAGATTGATGTAACGCTTTAAGACTTTGAAGGTGACCAGGTCAGGGCCTCCAGGAATGGATAGAAGGGAATCCGTGAAAGGAAGGATTAATCCTCATTGCCTCCTCTAATGGAGACTCGGTCAGTGAATAAAGTCAAGAAAATGGAAAACCAAGGTAAGTTAGGTGATACGCTTGAGCAATCCTTGGAATTGCTCATGATCTCGAAAGATGAAGTGGTCGAACAGATTTTGTCTCTCAATGCTACTAAAGAATAAGCCGCTAAAATGATGGGGAGATATTTGGGCATGACCCTCAATGAGGATCAATATACCTGGATCAACAAGTAGGAACTGATCTTGGTTGGGGGATTCAATAATGGGAAGATCAGCCTTGAGGAATACATCTATTCCTGGGACAATATGGCCTTTCGGTTTAAAGATCTTATAATGGATGAACCAAACACATAGGTAAACAGTATCTCTTGGAAATTATTTAGGGAGTTTAAATCTGGCAGGCTTAAATTATCCTTTAATGATTCTGTTATCTACTTTTGTCGTTGAACTCATGTTTCACACTTTTTCCTTAAAAGTGTTTGATAAATAAAAATTTATTTTTCATCCAGTCATGTCATGAACTAACCTGGTTGACCCTGAACCGATCACCTGAGGTGGTCTGTGGCAAGGCTCGGGTTGGTTTGTGACAAAATAGTATTAGAAAAGGTTGGGTTCTTTGGGGGGCCTAGATTTCAGAGCGCCCTGTGTTATTTGGGATGTCAAGGTAGATGGAGTAGGATTGTTAGATCTTGGGGTGTAGGTATGGGGGAGTGTCTGACCAACACTTTCTAGACCGAACCTTGATTTTTCATGGGAATTCAGGTTTAATTTAGTTTATCTAGTTCTTTCTAGTTGTTTGATGTTTGGGATACGAAATGGGAGTTGGGATAGTGGTCTCGTTCAGCTCACAGGGCCTGAAAAGCCATGTGGAGCCAGGGACATGGTCATAAAGACTCTCTGTGATGGTGACATGATTGGCATATGACCGCCAACCATATGAGAAAGTCACCCATTGACGCTAGTTTCCCCTTGTGAGTTTTTTTGATTCTTCACTGATTCTAAAAGTTATTTTGAAAACCCCTTGTTTGAATTTGCTAAAGATGAATTTTTAGTGGCAATATTTTGATTGTTGTAAGATGGAAAATGGATTTTCAGATTTATTTTGAAGAAAAATTTAGAAAAATGGATTTTTATAAAATGATCTTTGGGTAAAATGAGTATGAGATTAATGAAATTGGATTTATATAATCGAAACCTGCGGTTTATTGAAATTGTTTGTTTCGGAAACAAAAGTTTATTATTTTTAAAGAGTGTTTTGGAAACCTGTTTTAAATGGGATGAGTTGGGTTTTTGAATGGAACTCGTGGGATTTTTATTTCTGAATAAAATAAAATGGATTGAAGTGTAGAGTTTGAAAACCGATTTTGATTTAGTGGTTGGTGGTCTTTTGAAAAAGTTTTGTGAAATTTAAAAGGGGAGGCAGATTAAGGATTTGAAACTTAGGTTGAACGTTTTGTATCGAAAAGTGAAAAGGTTTTGTTTAACCTTTGGTATTATCGTGAGTTCTCACATGCATGGATGTGTTTGAGGAATTGGATGGTTGATTCCATGAGCGGATGTGTGCCCGAATTGGCACGATTTGATGAGTTCCTGGATTGGCATGAGTGGATGGGTGCCCAGATTGGCACGAGAACGTGCATGTGTGAGGCTCTAAGAAATACCATTGGTGATTATGCAACTATTCAAGTTTTTTTTCTTTTTAAAATTGTTTTTAAGCAGAAGAAAAATAAAATGTGATGTTTTGGTAACTGATAGTTGGTGTCTTGTTTTCTTATGATTTGGGAAATGTTTTTATGTGGCATTTTGAGTTTGAGAATTCTTGTTGATGAATTGTTTTGATTGAGTACTTGGTTTCCTTGTTATTTAGTATACACACCTAAAAAAGTTTGATGGGTATTAGAGGGGTAGCTATAGGTGGTTCCCAGTTAGCAGACCCTTTATTTGATTAACCTATGGACTTCCTTCTTGAGTTTCAGAAGTTAAATCCTCCTCTCTTTTATGGTCAAGAAGATCCTCTCGAAGTGGAAGAGTGGGTGTAGAAAATTGAGAGAAACTTAAATTTACTTGAGTTGCTTGAGTCGCTAAAGGTAAAGTTTTCTACCTTTATGCTCGAAGGTCTGACCTAGAAGTGGTGGAAATCGGTCTCTCGAACCAAACCTTGGGAAGATCTTACCTGAGATTTCTTCAAGGCTTCATTCATCTGGTAATATTTCTATGAGGCAACAAAGGTAAGGAAGGGGATGGAGATGTGTTGTCTACAAGAAAGCTATAGATCAGTGTTGGAGTTCCTTTTTCATTTTTTGGATCTAGTTCCCTATCTTCTGGAGCGGGATGCAGATGATTCTTTGAAGGATCGACGTTTTACAAGCAAGCTTCGTCCTGATTTGTAGTTGAAGGTGTCAAAGTCTAGTCTAACCTCATTTTCCAACATGGTGAGGCAATTTATTCATTTTGAAGCTGTGTTAGTGGGAGTGCTTGAGGCATCCATGCTTCCTCTAGTCTTTAGAAGTTGTGAAAGGAATTCTAGTAAGGAGATGGGGAATCAGCCTGGAGTTGTTGGTGTTGGTCATAGAATTAAAAGGCTTCTAGATATTTTGTCAACTTCCTCTATGTGAAAGATGATGGTGTGTAATCAGTGCGACAAGACAGAACATAAGAATTCACCGTGTCTAAATGATCTAAAGACCTTTCATACCTATGGACACCTAGGTCACTTGCAACAGTTCTGTCGAGGTGTTTCAAGGAAGCGACATGGAACCAGATTCACCCCTTCAGAAGGCACCCCTGCCTGTTTGCAGAAGTAAGGTGTTGGCTTGGGTTTAGTTTGAAGACCCTTTCTGTTTGAGTGTTCCTTCTGTTGTAATAGTTGTGTCTGGTGGTGATTTGTGGTGTTGCCTTTCCTTTAAAAATGTATAAGTGGATGTTGTGAATCTTCTGAGAACTCCTGTTTTAAGGGAAGCATGTGCTTTGGAAAATTCTGTAATTTTTCCATTTTTAACGGAGGTGTGTTCCATGGGTATCTTTTCCCATTTTCTTCTCATTTGAATTGAAAGAAGATGATACATATGTATCTCCTAAATCCCTATCTTGGTGAAAGTTCCTTGTCAAAATGAAGTGAGTTCCATTGTGTTTCCTGTTCTATTGGTTCCACCTGGGATGCTGAGTGGCCGCTTGTGGCACCAAAAGAAATAGTTCTAATTGGGGATTGTTAGTTTCAGACTGCGAGGTAGTAGATGCTTCAAGACGTTAGGGCTCTAACCATAGGTCTTAGAGTGAATCTCTTCACGTAATTAGGAATTTACAGGGGTGTGGGGAACCATGGATTAGCTCTTGCCTCCATTGTTGGGGTGTAGGTGGTTTAAATGTTCATGTGGTAGTTTTCCTGTCATTGTAAGTTCCTCTTTGTTGCAAAAATCTTAGTGGTATTACCCTCATACAATTCCAGTGGTTGTGATTTTTCATATGCACATCTCTGATTGGTTTTCCTTGTGTGGTTAGCCCTAGTGAGTTGGTTTTGGTCTTGTTTTGTGCTCATCTGGATATGGTTTTGTCTTGTGGAGATGATGAACTGTGGTTTGGTTTATTGCTTGGTTTGAAGTTTCTCTCGTCGAGACCCCCCTTGTGGTGGGGGTTATTAGCCTGCGTGGGGAGTTCTCATGCTGGTTAGCCTAGGTTGGTCGGTTCCTAAATGGTGAGGAGACCCACCATGGATCTTGTTGTGGTTTCTGCTAGAGTGGGTTGGTTCTGGTAGATTTCTAATGGTGGGGAGTCCATCCCGGCCTCTAGTGTTGGTAAAACGTTTAATTCTCCATTATTGGCTTGACACCATGTGATTTCGTTTTGGTTGTTGGTTCTGAGTCTTTACTTCTGAGTGGACGTTGGGATTTTGGAGTGCTCCCAACGGTCTTGTTTGAAACAAGGTTGTAGAAGTTGCAGGTTGAGTTTTCAATCATTTTTTTGATAATTGGTTTTGGCTTGTTGACTTGTTCCGAGTAGAGGTGCGTTATTTTCTTTTTGTTATCAGTTGAAGTGATTTTGGTTTGAGCAGTTGAATTGTGTGATCATGTGAACTGTGTCCATTAAATAGATCAACTAGATATTGTGTGGCTTTTAGGGGGCAGAAAGCGTAATGGTGGGGAGAATTTTCACACCCATATTTTTATTTTCGTCCTTTGTTTCGGTTCATCTTTTGGATCTTGGTTTCCACTCGAGTTCTGAGTGTTCCAGATTTAAGTTTTGAGGTATTTTTTTTTCTGGTCTCACATTTACCCTTGAGTTTCACCATGAGTTTTTGGTGAAAAATATAGATTTTAGGCTTGACTGCAGGTGGCACACGATCAACGCATGGTTAGAGGAAACTATGCTCCCTTGCCCAGGAAACCGTGTGGCCAATTTCCATTTCAGACAGTGGAAACCACACGATTTGGTAAACCATTCAGGCTAACCGTGCGAATTATTCCTCTTGGATAGTGAGGGACGCACGGTTTGGAAAACTATGTGGGCAAACCGTACGACCTGTCCAGGTCATTAAAAATGTGAATTTTCATTTCTACCCTCTTCAGATTTTAAACCCAAAACGCCCATTTCTCCCCTCTCTTGGTTCATGTGACCTAAAGGGAGATCCCCCTTCTTTTACAAGCCTCTCATCCTCTCTCATGGGTTGGATCTAGTGGCTTCTTCAAGTTTTGGAGCTAAATCTTCAATGTAATCTTCTCCTCTCTTCTTTATGCTCCTCCTCCCTTTATTTTCTCTTGAGTTCATCTTCTCTCTTGGTCTTTTGGATCTAGGGTTCCAATTTTGTTGTGATTAATTTGGGGTTTTTTTGTGTTTAGGGTTCCTATTGGATGTTCTTGCTTGAGCCTTTGTATGGTTGTTTCGGGTGGGTGTTGTTCAAGCACCGTGAGTTTGAGGTAGGTTTCCTTTTGCACTTTTACTTTAAATTTAAGATTCGTTGTTTTTTAGTGTTTCACACCTTCCTTGGATATTAAATAGCGATTCATGATTTTCAGAGAAAATGTTTGATGTGAAATGAGGTGGTTTTCATAATTTTTTGAAGTACATGCTATCATTTTGTTGAGCTATGCACGCCAAGTACTTGATAAATTTCCCGGTTAGATTTTGTAAATGGATTGTGATTTTTAAAGCATGGTTTGGCTTTGCAAATGTATTTGCGGCATCTAAAATGGTGGTTTGGATTCATCAAATGGATTTTTAAATGATTTGGACTTGAAAGTGGTGTGTGTTTGGTTCTTTGAAAATGGTTTGGCATGTGATGATGGTGTGCAAAATGTTTGGCATTTTGATGAAAGTGGTTTTGGTTTGAAAATGTGGTGTGAGTGCTTAAATGGAATTTTATAAATGACCGTGAAATAAAAAATGACGTGTTTTCACCTTTTTGGAAATGTGGATTTAGATCCTTGAAAAAGGGTGGTTTCTTGAAGGGTGCTTGAGGCCTATTTGGCACTTTTTTGAAAATGATCATCTTGGAAAATCTCATTGGATAATCGTATTGCCTTGGTTATGTTGATTATTATGGGAGGCACACACTAAGAGACTCCCTTGTGATAAAATGGTTGAAAGGAAAGAGATTGTTCCTTGGGGTGACTCATGAGTGACTTGTGTGTGTTGCTTGTGTATGATGTATGTGCATGTGATTGGCTGCTTGTTTGGCATTGTTGGCTCACCCCCACTTTAGTCTTGACATGGGAACCTGACATAACTAGCAGATTTTCGGTGAACGATTGTTATACTAGTGGCCCTTAGCATAAACTTTTATTCGCTTTGGAATAATGCCCTTCGCTCAGACTAGGTGGGGTGCGATTGAGCGTGTGGGTGAGAATTGATGTCATTGGGTGATGCATGCCTTCAGGATGAGTCAAGATGTATAGTATGTTCTAGATTAATCTACTGAGCTCCTAGGTTCTCCCATGTTCTTCAACACTTAGTTGTCTGCGGTGGATGATTGAGATGCACCATTGGTTGGTTACTTGTGTGTGTTATTTTTCCATTTCCCTTGTTATGTGATCATTGTGGTTTCTCTCTTATGTGGTGCACTTATTTTGAAAAGTGATGAATTGGTTTTCAAAGGTTTATGGAATTTTTTTTGAAAAAGTTTTGCACTCCCTTTCCCTCTTTTTAAATGAAAACGTTATCTTTCTCCTTGAAATTGTTAATGCCAGCTTCTTGGAAAAGAATCTGGATTTGAATGGAAAAAGGGAGATGAACCATCACTACCACAAAAACAGTTTTTCGCAGCGCCCCCCTTTATTAGCGCTTGCTTAGGAGCGCTGATAAAGGGCCCCCTTTATCAGCGCTTGCTTAGTAGCGCTGATAAAGGGGGGCATTTATCAGCGCTTTTTTTAGCGCTGATAAAGGGTCGGCTTCAAAAAAAAATTAAAAATATATTAATATATAAATATAGTTATATTGTTATATAAATATAATATATAATTTTTAAATATATTTTAGATAAGTATAAATGTACATTTACACTTATTATACTTAATATTTAAGATATTTAGTGAAAATGACTTCTTAAAAAATTAAAAAAATATTTTTAATTAATATTTTGATAATCATTATGGAGTAATAGTCATTTAATAAAAATTTGAGGACTAAAAAAATTAAAAAAATTAAAAAAAGATCCAAAATATGTTGAAAACGCAACTCAAACTTCAAACGGCCATAACTTTTGATCCGGGTGTCCGTTTGAGCTCTACCCCATATCAAATCGAAGCCTGCGACGAGCTCTACGTCGCTGTGACTCAGAGAAACCCCAATCAAGCGTTTTTCGAGACCAAAAGAGGCCCAGAAGGCCTCCAAAACTGAGTTTTTTGTCGGGGTACCCAGATTTTTTAACATTTTGTGGATTTTCAAACTCGTTTAAGGGGGTATTATTGGCTTTTCTTGGTGGGGACTAAATTTATTCCAAGGTATTACATTCATATTGATATTATGTCTTTGAAATTTCATCCTTTTTTATAATGAACTGCTATTTATAATCAAATATATAACTATATGTACATATTTTTTATATATTCGCACCTAAAAATTAAATTTTTTAAATAAATAATTAAACATATTTACATATAAAATATATTAGCTTTATCTAAATAATAACTAATATCCATTTTATTTAAAATACCAATATATGAATATTTATATACCTATATATTAATCTAACTATATATATATATATATTAATCTAACTATATATATATTAATCTAATAACTATATATATATTAATATAACTACATATATATATATATATTAGTATTACTATAAATATATATATTAATATCACCATAAATATATATATTAATATCACTATATATATATTAATATAACTATATAAATATATATTCATATAACTATATATATGTTAATATAACTATATATATGTTAATATAACTATATATATGTTAATATAACTATATATATGTTAATATAACTATATATATGTTAATACAACTATATATATGTTAATACAACTATATATATGTTAATATAACTATATATTAATATAAATATATATTACTATACGAATAAATATAACTAAATATATATATATATAGATATATATTAATACCACTATATATATATATTAATATTACTATATATATTATAATATAACTATATATATATATATATATTATAATATAACTATATATATATTAATATAAATATATATTACTATACGAATAAATATAACTAAATATATAAATATATATAGAGAGAGATATCATGAATTGGAAAGCAAATCAAAATAGAGTAGTGGTAAGGGCTTAGGCGCGCAGGGGGGAGGTCTTGAGTTCAAATCCTGGTAGAGGCAGGGGTGCGCGCGCATGGGGAATATTGGAGCAAGCGCTGTTAAAGGGTGGAGGGGGGTGCGTGGGGTGCGTGGGGTGTTGTATAGGGGCCGAAAAGTGATGTAAAAGGGGGGGTTCAAGCGCTATAAAAGCCCCCCGATTGGCAGTATTTTTTAAATTTTTTTAACTTTTATCAGCGCTTTTTTAAAAGCGCTGATAAAAGGGTCCTTTATCAGCGCTAAAATGAGAGCGCTGATAAAGGAAGTGCTGATAAAGGGGACCCCCCCCCCCCTTTATCTACGTTGGCTTTATCAGCGCTTTTCTAGCGCTGATAAAGGCCATTTTTAGCACTGATAAAGGCCGTGTTTGTAGTAGTGCGTGTTTTGTTTTAAGGTGAAATTGTGTGCAAAAATCCTCACTTTATATATTATATTTCAAAAATGAAATTGATGTTACTTTTATTTGAAGGAAATACATTGGGAATAGATTTGTTCGGGCACGCCTACCGAGTTTTAATACTCACACCTATAGTTTTTTCTTATTTTTAGCTTTTGGTGTAGGTTTTGACTTAGTTTCTATTATAGTGGGTGATGGATGTTTGGGCATCAGAGTGTGACCCTTGGGGTCACATGGTCATGTTGTGTTCGTTAGGTACAATTTGGGTTTCGTTTTATAGTTTTGCTGTGTTTTTAGTTTGTATAAATGATGTTCAATTTGGAATATTACATTTATTTGGGTTGCTCTATTTGTTCTCTGTTGTCCAGTTTATTTTATATTGGGCGAGATCGTTCCCTACATCTCTCTGTTGTTTCATCAGCACTAGTTGTCAGCCTGGGAGGATCGAGAATATTTCTCGGGCCTTTCCACAGACCACCTCGGGTGACCGATTCGGGGTCGATCTGGGTTGGTTTGTGAAATGTCAATTTTCAAAAGCTCAGTTTGACAGGGTTTAAATAATTTCTCAAATAAGGCCTCCAATTTGAAGATTTCAAATTCATAATTATGAACAATTCATAATCTTAAATATAAAATCATTTATATTTTTGCTTTATTTTGTAATTTATAAACTCTATAAATCGCCATTATAATTTCCATTTAAACCATTTATATCTAAATTACAAGTCATGTCATAAAATTTCAAAAGCTATTTAATATTAGAATTTAATGTTATTGATATTTATTTAATAAATATTTCATAAAAAATCAATTAAGGAATTATAAAATTTTTATAATTAATTAATTTATAAACATTTTATAAATTAATTATCTCAAAATACATTTTTTCATAAATTATAAATTTTTTATTAACCATATAATTCAATTCAAACTTGATAAATAGAAAAAATATATTTATATTGTATTTAACGATATATGTTATATTGTAATTCATAATTTAGTTCAAAACCAATACCATGTTTTATGATTAGCATGTCACAACCTATGACTAATAATTCTACATTATCAGTTGTATCGTATGATATCTCCATATTATATGATGTGGCTTAGCCTATATCGTGGTTTATGATTGATGAGCGTAACATTAATACAGTGTTGATTGATGAATTGTGTAATATTAACCTTTGATGCCTGGGAATCAACTTTTATGATATCATATAAATCAGAACAACGATACAATGCTCTATTTTTAGTCACATGAACAGTTCATATTGATGTCGTCATATTTTATAATTCCCCATATCACACCTTACAGCATGTTGAAAGCCAAAAGAATAACATCATGTCGCCACCTATGATATATTAATATCATATGACATGACCATATCACAACCTATGACATCTCATGTTGTAATACCAAGCACAATACAAATTACATATCTTTATTTATGATATCCTATATTGTAATACATTCCACGGTATAAATTCTATATTATTTTATATGATATCAAATACGACACTAATACAATATATAATTTTTTCATTTCAAACTTGATTTCAAGAATCATGAAGCATGGTGAATCTATGATATCACTGTTAGGTTTCTAAGGATTTAATAACACTTATTCAATGTAGCAGAAGATATTATAAATCCCAAATTCCCAAGATCAACAAGCTATGTAAAACTAAAGCCATGTATATATATATATAACAAATAACATCGTGTACCTTGCATCGATGATCCTCTATTACTATCTTTAAACATTCATTTGATGAAGATCACTCAGAGACATTCATAAGACTTCGTCCTCTATTGTATATCCACAAATCAACTGAATCACTCGATTCTTGGGTTCACTCCTCCTCGCAACCATGATATGCTAGTACCTTGGGCAGCAAAAGATGGATGATGAGAGGGAAATGGAAAGGAGAATCAATAGGAGACTCAAATCACATGAGTTTCCATCTTGATGGCATTAACCTCCCTTATATATGCCTCAAGAAATTCTCAACTCCTCCATGGAATTTACTTGAACATTTCATCATGTTTGAGTAATGCCTTTCGTTTAGAACACTTATAAACGTTCAACCGATTACATTCTCATGTGTTTCATCTTATGAAATGTTGATAATAATGATAGCCAACATAGGATAGATTCGAGTGTTAACCCTTAACGTCTGTCTACCTCGATAATCACATGATGCTACTATTATAAAAAAAATATGGTGTACAATATTATGATATAGCCAAAGTAGTGGCTATGATATTACTATATTGTAGAAAACAACCCGTTAAAACCAAAACATTCAATATGCATTTGGATAATATATGTCATAAAATATTACATAGTTATATAAAACCTTACAATATGATCCAGAACACATCATATGTATAAAGGACTTAGGGAATATCTCCATCATACTCAGTACAATACCACTGGGTACCTAATTCCCTTACAGGTGCTTCACTTTTTTCAAAGACCATGGGTGCTCGACATGTTTCCCCTTTCCTCCTTTCTCAAGGTTTCCTGAAGATATTAAGTGATAATTTCTTGATGTAGTGATGTACTATTTAATGGTTCATTCGCTTATTTTGGGATCTATATTTCCTTATCCATTTTGATTTATGGTTTCCATGATTCGTTCTTCAACAATTGAAATTTATTGATGTGGTTCACTTCTCTGGTGGTCAATGATTGTGTTGTTCCTTTCATAGTTGTTGATGGTTGCATCCCAAGGTGGACTAGCATTGTTGATGATGATGGTTAAGTCCCTGGTGAGGACATGTGTGATGATGTGATCTTCTTATGGCATGTATACATGGGATTGTGATTTTATGACAGTGGTGGTTTATGCTCAAGATATAAGATGCAAATGTGTGTTGCTATGAATTTTACCTAGGACCTTTCATGTGATAAACTTAATGAAGTTGTTGGTAGTGTAATTATGTAGTGTTAGGATGTTACAAGATCTCTTCAAACTTCATATAAAGATGTCGTGAAACTTTTATCGACGTTAGTGACTTGACTCTTTCTCTTTCCTATTATTGGACTAGAGGATTGAGATTTATTTTCAAGGGAGTGCCACATTTGTTGACTCTTATTATCTTCTCTTGCACATGGGATAAGGATAGAACTTTGTTTTTATGGAAGTAACATTGACATTGGCCTTTACTCACCTCCTGGTGAAGGGTTGAGGATTGAGTTTGATTTTCATAGGAGTTCCATAAGCATGGGTAATGATGAGTGAGGTGATCATTGATTATGAAAGATTGATTTGAGATTGGGTCATTGATAGTGATATGCCTTTATTATTGGGTTTTTAGGGATCGAACAACACTTGTTCAAGGAATCTGAAGCGATTAGAGCCCTTAAACCCAAGATCTACCATGTATGAAACCTGAAACCATGTACAATTAAAATGAAGAATATTGTACACCTTTCACGTTCATTGTCTCCATTGTCTTCCATCATGTGCTTGATAAAGATCTCTAAGAGGTAGCTGAAGGACTCTCACCTATATGGTGTATCCACAAGTTGACATGAATTTCTCGATGCTCATGTAGTATTATTCTTTGCTCTAATGATATGCTAGTGCCTTACGAAGGTAAAGGGAGAATAAGAGAAAGGTCTTTAGGTGGGGAGGACAAACAAGAGGCTAGGCATGAATGAACAAACTCATCACAATGGTAGTGGATCCTTTATATAGCCCTAAGGACATTCCAAGTGTTCATTCATTAACTCATACATTACATAATGTATGAGTTAATGCTTCAGTTATACATACATTAATCACATGAATGCATCGACCCCTCCATGTGTTTCATCAAATGAAACACTTAATAATAATGGTAGCCAATATAGGGAAGATTCCTGAATGATAACGCTTATCATTCTGTTTCCCATCAACCATAGGGTGTTAACATTATTCGTACACTACAATTCATGCCTTATGATATAACCATGTCAGATCATACAACAGACCAAGGATGTGGCTATGATATCCCTATATCGTAGCTAATGATATGCCAAAAACTAAAACATTCAAAACACATTCGATTTATATATATCGTACCATACGACATAGTTATATCATACCTTATGATATAGGCCAATGCACATCACATGTGTAAAGGATTAAGGCATATCTCATTCAATCTCCTATTTTCACTAAATCCTCATAGACTTAGTGTCATTTCACATCATATTTTATCATATACAATAACTTGTGAAACCATAACCAAAAGTCCTTTTGGATATTTTTCAAAACGCTTTTGGAAATCTATAATCTATTTCATCATTTATCACGTCATATGAAATACCTTATGAATACCCATCCAAAACTCATTTTGGATAAATTGTGAAACACTTTTAGAGCGGCTCTCTGAGTAAAAACTCAATCACAATTTAGTTAACCAAAAAGTGTGACCCAAAAGGCCTTTGTAGTGTTGACAAAAATATGAATTCTGAAAGTCAAAAAATGTGAGAAAAGAGTGGAATCTAGTAAAACATCAGTACCACTCAAGCTATAAATGGATCTAGCATGATCTACATCAAACACATGTATCACTATACTTATTTCCACCTATTACACCGTATGCAAAGATACATTTTTATATGATTCCTTTATCCAATACATCAAGTGATTATGAGACACGAAGTATGTTAATCTCATATTTTCTCCTTGTACATTCTCAATTCTCCGAGTATAGAATGACTAGGCTGATGAATACATCATATGACATTCACCTTTATGGATAAGCACATCACATGCCCATCACTCGATAAATAAGCACATCATATGTCATATTTAGGTATGATTGTACACTTCCTTGGTCTATCTCAATTGAGGGATCAGATGTCATACTCATCACAAAAGATGAAAAATCTCATCTTGATTAAGCTCCAACAGATGACATGATCAACAACATACTCAATCACCTCCTGATTAGATAATCCCCAAGGTTTGTGTAAAAAAAGTATCAAAGTATGAAGGTTCTCATGTTAGGTATCTTGTCAACCAAAAGTATGGGGAGATCCAAATATGAAACATGCATCTCCAATATACTAAAGAAATATTGTATGACACTTCATGTGGTATACTTCGTGGGTCATCCAGTGCACAAAAATCATTTGGTGTCTCATGAGCATATTTCATATCTCTATAAAAAATCATACTCACATTAACCTTACCATTTTTCTACAACCTATAATACTCCATGATGAACATTAGTTAGAGATAACTCAAATTCATACTTTGAGAGGTTAATAATCATTTCACTTCATGAGTATATGAAACTAGCATGAAAGAATGGTAAAGTGGGGATTGTTTTTAGTACAACAAGATACATTTTATATTCTTAAATTCTTTTTAATATTTTTAACAAAACCATACATGAGATCCTGTCTTATCATATCATATATTATAGACCGGTAGATCAACCTTAGGTTTGCTACAATTTAATAATTTTGTTAAACTCATGACATCACTATGTAATTATTATCATATCTCTATATGACCATCAGATAAAACTCTCTCACTAAACACTTTAGCAAGTAACATTTATAGAGTAATCTAGTTTGAAAAATGGTGAGACTTAGGAATCATATTCATAATGTTCAACTCTTTGAACAACTATAAAAACTTCTTAACCACACAACATCAAATGTCATGATGTTAATAACTTATGTTGTATCTTTAAAACTCTTTATATAAGTCTATCATTATCATCATCCTTGAAACCATTTCCATTGAACTTTTCTTTGAAATCTGTTGGTAACTAATGTAACTATTTACATTAATCTTTTACCGACATACCCTAAACCTTTAGGATATTAAGTGACATTCACTTTGTATTCTAACTAGCATAATCTTTTATTTGTTAACTTTGAACTTCACTAAGCCCAAACATACTTCCACTAGTCACTTCAAAACTATATTCTTTTCAAGATATCATGCTAAGATACAAAAACTTCTTTGTGTTAGGAAATAGCTCATATTTATTTTTAGTAGAAATATTTAACAAATAAACAATTTATATTCATATCTTATATGATATTCTATGTGTTTGAAACATTATTTTTAAAATAATACTATTCTATAAAATATGTCATCGATGGTGGGATCAAATCTCTCATATTTTAACAAACATCTGGATAAACACTTTTATCATGATGAAACATTTTTATCCACATAATCCTTTCAAGCATGTTATAAAATATAACGAATCATAAATCATGTGTATCAAAACCATCATATTATATTATTTATAACAAATCCTTATTTATAGAAAACTCTTATCAAATAAGTGAAATAAGATGAAAATAAACATTCTTTTCAAATTCATCCAAACTTGATATATTTTTTATTTGCATCTATTATATGATTCAATAACCCTTTTCTTTATCAATCAAATGAAAACTACAAGCACTTTCATTTCTTTCCTTGATTTTGAACTCCTGTATATTTAGAACATTTGTGAAGTATACATTTGGTATCATATACCTTTCAAAATCAAAGATTGAATTTCTAAAACACTGATACTTGACATGTACTTTCCACGGAGTTTCCAAACTCCTTCGGGTATCCATAAAAATTTTATTATATGGAAACATTGTCCTTCTTTCCCGAATTCCACCTTTATGTTTCAATGACCTTCATTAACTATTCAAAGAAACATTATTAGACTTTCCAACTAACTTTTTTTTCAGTTTGAACTTTTACCCATTTTTACTTTTGATATGACACTATAACCTAGACATCACTTGTCATGCTCATTTATCCTCAAAACTTAAAATATGGTAAACTTTTCATAAACTCATTCACATTGTCGGAACATTTCTAAAAATGAAAAAAGAATGAATTCCTTAAATAGAAAAAGTCTTATAGGAAACCTTTAGTCTTACCAAGTGATTAGCACACTTAATCATATTGTATATATGAGTGGAGACTAAAGTTCCTTATGGCATTTTGCATCTAATGCCTTTTAACTTTGAATGAATCATTCTATGATTCTCATAGGCATCTAGATTCAATGGTTAAAAACTTTAAAATTTGGTTACTTGGGAAGGTATTTCTTTAACACACATAATTTTCTAACTCATTTAAGAACAATTCTTATGTTTTGTACTAGTCTAAGAGGTTGCTTACATTAAGATCCTTGTTTTCAAAGATTTATATCAAATTTAACTTTGATGATGATGATAACATTTATCTACAATAAAAGTTTTTATCATATGAGTATCATGTTTTACTTTCAGTTAATAAGAACTTTTATTAAATGTGCTCCCACTAAAATGATGACCGCTTTAAACACATCATACTTATTAATGGACCAAGATCCATATTTCACTAAACAATGAGTCCGCTTTAGCATTTCTCTCACCAAAGTCATTTGAGAATTTCATCATGTCAATCATGTCATATATGACTCTCAGATAGTTGAGTGGATAACTCTTTTCTCAATCTATCATATAGATAAACTCGACTCTATTCTTCTGGTAATCAAACCCTATTAGGGTCCTCCAGCTAAGCGGCATTCAAAGCAAATGTCAGAAACATGTACCTAATCCTATTATGGTCATTCATTAGTTTCTTACCTTATAAAAGATAATCCAGGGGCACTTAGCTTTGGCATGACCCACTCATCATCTTATCTTATATATTCCCTTTACATGTATGCATGATTCTAATGATTTAGCTTGGAATCTTATTCCTTCCACCAAATCAATATGTTTTAACTATATTGATGTGTAACTCTTTTACAACTCGTAGATGGTGTTACTAGAACAAATTAAATGTCATCCATATTCATACATATCCAAATACATCATATGAATAAGGCACATGAAACACTTTCACGTAAAGGATTATAATCATATGAAATCAACAATACACACAAGATTAGACTTGGAGCGACATATAGTCCACCCCCACTTAATTAGGAAACACAGAAGTCTTTGGGTCAGTGACTAGACTAACCCAAAATTCATCTACCCAAGGATACTTTACTCAAAAAAGGCTTTAATTTCATTAAAATTCTAACACCTAATATTTATAAACTATAATTAAATTTGTAATTCAAACTCATAACCTAATACAAGTCAAAGTTAAGGTAGAAAAAAACTAAATCAATTATCACACCTAGCATGTAACTCCTTATATAGATATATAACAATTTATAGAAGCAGTTCAACACTTTAAACTATAACATAAATTCATTCACAATACAAAAATTATATCTATGAATAATAAATAAGAGAATAATTAAATAAATGAAAAATTTATATATTTAAACATGAGATAGACTATTAATGAGCAATTCATAAATAAAGTAATTATAGCACTTTATAACTAAGCCATGAATTGTAGACATTCCATAATTAAATAAATATAAATACTTTATATTTATTCTCAATATGAACTTCTTTATATTATCCATTTATATAACATTTAATTTAAATATATTATATTTGGAATATAAACATTATATATAAAAACTATTCATATATTATATAAATATTCAGTATATCCCATATTTAATATTATTTAAATCTTGATCATATCAATTATCAAAACTACTTTTGATATGGTTTAAATAATTTCCTCAAATAAGGCATTTTAATCTAAATAATTCAAATTAAATAATTATGAACAATTCATAATTATATATATAAACTCTCTTATATTATTCCATATTTTTAAATTTATAAATACATTATAAATTACACTTATAATTTCCATATAACACATTTATATCCAAATTACAAGTTATTTCATATAATCTCAAAAGGTATTTAATATTAACATTTAATATCATGGATATTTATTTAATAAAAGTTTCATAAACATTTAATAATTAATTATAAACACTTTATAATTAATGAATTTATAAACATCTTATAAATTAAATAAATATTCCAAAATACCCTTTTCCATATATTTTTTAAACAATTTATAAATTATACAATTCAATTCATAATTGAAAATTTAGGAAAAAACAATTTTTATTATATATCATATCCTACAATATACACTATATCATAGGTTGCAACTTGACTATTATCTATCATATTTTACGACAAATAATCTTTGATTGCAATATAACCTTTGGTGCACGAGATTTCTTATCTTACAACATGCACTGTATCAATATTACAATATGTCACTCTATTTTCATGTGCAAGTCATCATCACCACCTCATATGATATCTTATATACCATATGCTATGATATATTGGAAAGCTGAAGGATTGCACTATGTCACCACCTACGATATCAGATATCGTATGATGTGGCCTTATTGAAGGTTATGACATCCGAAGTCATAAAGCGAGCCATAAAACAAAATATCTATCGTCTTTAATGATAGTAAATATGAAATCAATGTGATATATGATTTCATCATTTTAAATCATGATTTCCATAATCAAAACACATGGAAATTCTCGGATTCCACTATTAGGTTTCGAAGGATCGAACAACGCTCATTTAAGGCAATGAAAGCAATTAGAAACCCTTAAACACAAGATCTACCATGTATGAAACCCAAAACCATGTATAACTAAAATGAAGAACATTGTATATCTTCCACCAAAGTTCATTGTTGTAATTGTCTTCCACCATTCGCTTGAAGAAAATCTCTAAGAGGTAGTCGAAGTGCTCCCTTCCCTATGGTGTATCAATGCATTGACATGAATCGCTCGACACTCAGGCGAGATTCTTCTTTTCTCCCACAACATTTTATGTATATCCTTTGTATGTTTTTCTATTTGTGTGATGACAACCATGTCACATTATTATGTGACCACCACCCGATATAGCGCACTCGAATAATTGAAGTAAACCAAGTCTTTGATGCTACATAGTTCCATGAACCTGACATCGAGGTTGAGTTGAGAGTGGTTTGAGAAAGGGAAACATGCAGACAACATTAAAAATGAATGATTACATGCATTGAGAGTTAATCCTCAAGGTCACCATGAATTTGTGTGCATTGTATCTGGCAAATCTTGACCATCAAATTCAAAATTAAGATTAGGGGAGTGTCGCTTTTAGTGTGACTATGTGGATTTTTCATTGATGTGTGATCAATATACCTTAATATTTCATCATGGTCATGATCGCTGAGAAATAATGAAGAATTACAATTTTGGGATTACTGTTGGTTATGACATGTGGTTGCCCTGCAACACCGAGATTTTGAAGAGTACTACAGTGAGTAGCTCGATGTATAGAGGATTTTATTAGACCTTTATTATTAGTTTTATGTTAAGAGTTTCCTTAGGAGGGGTCTGAAGGCCTTTACATTAAAGGGTGGTTTAAAGGCCTTATATTTGAGGGTGACTGAAGGGTAGCACATAAGCCTTACATTTGAGAGTATCCTAAAGGCCTGGACATTTGATAGTTCACCCATGGTGAGACCATGTTTGAAGAAGATTTAATTGATGGAAAAAGATGATGAAGTTCTTATATTCAATTGAAAAAAACTTAAATTGAGTACATGCTCTTCAATGTATTGGATTTTGATGTCAACCAATGAAAAAAAGTAGTCATCACATTAAAAAGAGGTTCAAAATGGTTTGTTGACATTTTGTTGAAGTCCTATGAGTATTTGAGACTGGTTAGATTTGAAAGAGAATAAGAGAAGTGGTCAAAGGATGAAACTGACCATAACATGACGTGTTAGGTTACAACACCCTATGCTGGGTATTCAACATGTTTCAGTTTTTAATCAATGTCATGTCAAGTATTGAACATGTTGTGGTTTTTGGAAGTACAACTTGAGGTCAACATGACTTGAGTAAGATGTCGTGTTGGAGAAAGATTTTTGGCTAGTCAGCACAACTTGGGTAACATATTGTCGTATATGTTGTGTTGAAGGAGTTTTGTTAGTCAACATGACTTGAGTAACATGTCGTGTTAGCATGTCGTATTAAAGATAAACATGTCGTTTTAAAGGTAAACACGCAATGTTTATTTGAATTGAAATATTAGTTTAAGAGCCGTAGAGATGTAACCACTTCAACTGAAGGTGAACATGCCATGTGAAAATAAACACCCAGTGTTTTTAAGAAAACAAAGATATTTTGTGTTTGTTCAAATTTGGTGGGCTATATATGAATACCAACTTAGAGAAAGATTTCATGTAAGAGAGAAGGCACAACCCAAGGAGCATAAAGTGAGAGAATTAAAGTGTGGTGCGCCCATGAGAGAACATATCTTTCATGCAAGAACATTATTGAATCATTCCCTTGAGTTTGATCACTTGACATTGAAGATAGATCCCATACATTGAAGATGATGGATGATAGCAGGTTAGGTACCCACAAAATTTAAGGTACCAAAACCCTAACCCGTTTAATTTTTTAAAACTTGAATCCATTTATCACTAGTTTATTTTTTAAAAGAATTACCCTAACCCTACCCTATTACATTTTAAAATACTCGTTTAACTATCCTAACTCGTTTAAATATCTCATTCTAATTTTAAAATTTTAAAATTCATTTTTAAATTTAAAATGAATGGATATTTAATTAAATAAATATATTTTATAATTTTGCAAACCCTCAGGGTGTAACTCAGTGGTGGCTGTCCATGTGGGTCTCAGTGAGTCCCTGAGTTCAAGGCTCACCGAGTACTTCCTTGCATTTGTGTGTCACGTGCTTTTCTTTGTAATGTAGTCCATTTCCCCTGCATCGATATAAATATATTTTATAATTTTTCAATCTTGTAAAAAATATAGTCAATAAACTTATAATAATTAATTTAATCAGGTTTTATTTTTAAATTCACTTATAAATATAATATGAGACAAAATTAAAACAGATAAAAATATTTTATCATATTACTATTTTTTAGAAATACATAATTAAGAAATTAATAATAGTTAAGTCAATCGAGTTTGGGCTTTGGAATTCCCTAACACTACTACTCTAACCCTACTCGTTTATTAATCGAATTTTGATTTTATTACCCTAACCCTATACAAACCTGATTAACCACTATCCTAACCCTATTTAATTGGGTCAAGTAGTATTAGGTACCTAGTTAATGGGTGCCCATTTTCATCCCTAATGAAAGTTTCTATGGTTAGAGGAGTGATTATTTGAGTTTACTCTTGTTGTTTGAAGTTAAAATGATTGTATATATGTTAATGAATCTTAGAGAAAGAAAGAATAAGATGTTAGGTTTCCATGGTAAGTACATGATACACTAATAATTCAGTGGTCAAAGAAGTGAAGAGAAGAGTTAGTGATTTATCTACAGAAATCACAGGTTCTAAAAGAAGAGAGAAGATCTTTATTATTGTGTGAGCTTGATCTTATCATCCTACTTTTGTTGGATCACTTTGTTAGTCAAAAGACTTCATTTATATATAGATTTAAGGATATTCCCTGCTCGTATTCATGGGATGAAACTCGTGAATCATGTGACAATGGATTATTCCTGGTCATGTAAAGGATGTAGTCATTCGTTTTGAGTAGTGAATCTTGTGAATGATCGCGTCCTTGTTTGGGTTGCCTTGCACAATTCCATTGAATTAACACATGTCATTTATCTAATTGGTAGCCAAAGGTTAAACAAAATGTAAGTTATTGTTAAAAAAAGTTGAATAAGAGTTGTGTTCTGAATTTAATATCTTTAATGGATCATATCAATTTAGTGAATGAAAAGGAATTACAATATTTGATGGGAAGAATTACTATGTATGGAACGAGAGAATGTTGTCATGCTTGATCTCATTAAGTATGGATGTGGTCGATATTGTGAGTGATGGATATACTCTAGTCACAGAAGATGTTACGATGACAATTATTGATAGAAAAAGCATAGAAAATGGTGGTCATGAAAGGAATGTCATCTTAGATTCATTTTCATATAAGGAATTCATTTTAGTTAAGGGGATCAAGACAATGGAAGGAATTTGGGATAAGTTGGAAAATATCTACAAAGGAAATGTTAAAGTAAATGAAACAAAGCTCTAAATATGGCATGCCAAATACGAAGATATCCACATATGGTGAAACAATGAATGAATTCTACACTATAGTTAATAAAGCGACAAGCTTTATACGTGGTCTTGGAGAAACTCTAGAATATTCCATGATGGTCAAGAAAATACTTTGTATCTTTCTAGAAAGATTTGATGCAATGGTTTATGCACTTAAAGATCATGATTTAAATTCATTATCACTACATGAGTTACAAAGTGTGTAGATCACATATGAGATTAGGAAAGGTGTTTCGTTGAAGAAGTGTAAGGTTGAGAAAGAAATTGCATTTATAGGCTTGAAGCATGAGAGAAGGCAAAAGGAAGTCAAGGAGTAAGAAGAGGGTTATGTTTTGAAAGGAGAAATTGTGTCAAAGTTTGAAAAACCCATGTCACTTATCTCAAGGAATGTTCGAAAAGGCAAGGGGAAATTTATGGTAAGTTCCCATTGAAATGTTTCAGTTGTGGAGTTGTTGGTCACTTTATCGCTAATTATCCTGAGCTTAAAGAGGATGAAAGTGGTGATGATGGTGTGTCATCAATAAGACTTCAAGGAAGAAAACCTCAAAATTTATAAAGTCAAAGTTTCTTTCTAAAGGAAAGGAAAAAAATCCTTAAAATTGAAGAAATGGAATTTCTTGTCCAAGTTGGATGGAGAAGAAAGTCATGATTTAACACTTTAAATGATTCTTTTGAAACTCTTTTGACATTATCACATAATGGCTAACCAATAAATGATTGCATTGATTGGAAGAGACATACTTTCATGCATGTCATAAGATCTGATTTATATGGCATACGATATCCATATATCATATTAAAAGATACGCGCAAGCCCAACATATAACACAATTATATCATATAATACGATATAGATGAATCATACATTCTGATTCATGGTGTTGGGGCTCATCTCCATCGGGTTTGACACCACCCTTTTCTTCCACAAATGAAAACCCCTTTTAGACCATTTTATGAGGTCTTTGGTTGAGATAATAAACAAACTTCTTAGATTTAAAATGAATCAGATCTTATGACATGGTTGTGTCTTAAGTTGTGGCACACAAGTGAGGCCTCTTGTTCAAGACATGGTCATGCCTATGTAAGTAAATAGAGGAAGACCATGTGTGTGGTAGTACAATTCACTGTTTTTCTATAAATAACATTTAAAATCTAACTTTATGTAAGTTTAAGGGAGATTCTGAGCTAGAAGGTAAAGAAATCTAAAAGAAGACTTTTACTTCTTCAAGAATCAAGCTTGGATCACTCTCCCATCATGGTTTGGATCACTCTCCCATCATGGTTTAATTTAAATTTCTTATTACAACGAGTTAATATTCAATATGAGTGCATTGTGCACGTGATGTGGTTTAATATTATTAATTAAAATAATTTAACTATAATTTAAGAATATGAAGAAATTTAATTTCATCAAGGTAAATTTGAATTAAAAGCCCAAATTCATTCAAAATTTAGAAAAATATATCAATAAATTGATTTTTTAAAATTACAATTCAAAAAAAAAATCTGTATCTTTCCAAATGTATTTATTGACAAATGTATGTTTTTTTTGTGTGTTAATATTCCTAGCACATTTATTTTGATTTAAAATATTTACGTGATAAGTTGAAAATATATATTTCCCGTAAAAACTGGACCGTACCTTTCTCGGCGTTCGCTCGATCCTTCAATGCCTGGATCTTCTCCTTCCCGAAATTGAAAACCCTCTCTCGCAGCGGCACCGGCGACACGAAGCGTGCTGATGGGTTTTTCTCAGGGCCGGGGTAATTCGGGATTCGTATTGGGCAAGGGGGATCCTCCAGAAACCACCGCCGGAGGATCGGCGGCCGTGAGATCTGACCGGAGGAGGTTCTAGCGATTTCCAAATGTCAGCGGCCGCGATCCCGTCGGCGGCTGCGTGGATGTGCTGGGCGCCGGCGCCGTTGCAGTCCACGAAGAAGCTGGCGGAGCCGTCGTCGTGTACGGTGGTGGCTAGACGGCCGGCGAGGGGGAAGAAGTGGTCGAGCGTCCGGGAGAGTGAGGCTTTCAGCTTCGCCGCCACCGCATCGGCGCCGCCGTGGGAACCTTCTGGACTCGGTCTGCGAAAGAGGAGCCCCTTCTGGATGTATTCGAGGGGGAGGAGGTCCAGATCCCATGGAGTCAGCTCGATTCGTGTGGTCGGCTCGGTGGGGTTCTCCGGCCGGACGGTGGATTTTTGGATGATGCGAACGGTGGCCACATTCAGATCGCGAAGGATGTATGTGTGTGGTTTTTTTTTTTTTTTTTTTTTTTCATATATGGTTTTTTTTATAGAAAAGAGATAGATTTAGTAATATTTTTAAAAATGAGTCTCAAGATGTATGAACGGGAGTTCACGCATCTTTCGAATACAGGATGAAGGATGCGTGAATCCTGTTCACGCATCTCTCCACACCAAAGATGTGTGAACAGGGTTCACGCATCTTTCGAATACGGGATGAAGGATACGTGAACCCCGTTCACGCATCCCACCGAGATAGTCTATAACAGAGGTTTCTTCCAAAAAAAAAATCATTCTTATCCTCTAGATTTTGCTGTGAAGTCCTGCAAAATTTCTTTCTCAACAAATTTTTGATGCTTTTATGAAAGTAAAATTTCTATTTAAATTTTTAATTGTTTAATTGTGATTATTTATTTCATTTGTATGATTTATTTATTTGATTTGTGATATGTAGAAATTAGTGTTTGTGTGTATGGTTTGTTTATTTCATTTGTATTGATGTGTAATTTAGTGTCTTTTGTATGATTTAATTTTTGCATGATGTGTTTGTTGTATGAATTCGTATAGAGTGTTTAGGAATATTAATTATGTTATGTCTAAAATGTTGTATGAATTCATATTGAATGTTTATGAAAATTAAATATGTTATTTTGAAAGTAATATTAATTTAAATTATAATATTTTATACACTAGTTATATAATTTATGAATAATATATTAGTTATGTGTGTCATATTGAAATTTATTAAAAAATATATAGAAAACTCTTTTTGTTAATGGTATAAAAACAGTTTTGTATAAATAATAATTTTAAATTAGATTAGTTATAATTAAATTTATTAAATATAAAAGAGATGTAGATATTTAATATGTATTTCATCTAGTAATAGATATAATAAGTTGTCACGACCCGACCCGACCTAACGGGGCTCGAGCCGCGACTCCCCAAGCCCGCCTCCAATAGGCCAGGGGCTGGCGACCAGCGCCGAGTAGGCTATCACACACATGGGAGGCATTAGCCTAAGGTACCTGTACACACGCACCCGCAAACACCTCCATGCAACAGTGCAGAGATAAAGAAACTGGAAAGTAAATGAATGCATACACTATCCCACAACCAGAGAGCAACAACAAAAGTACAAGGGCAAAACAGGGCCCACCAAAAGAAAACTACAAAGCGCGTCCAACCTGCTCTGAAGAAGGGGGAACACTGCCACAAACACCCGCCGGGAAGCTCCCTCAGCACAGCTCCGGTAAACACCCCGGTCAACTCGCTCACTAAGCTCCGCCTGCTCCGGGTCCTCCTGGGACTCCGTCAAAAAGCATGTGGTCTGCACAAGACACAAACATGTGCGGGCAAAGCCCGTGCAGGGGTGAGTATAAACATACTCAGTAGGCACCCCAAAAACCCAAAACCCAAGGGAGCAACTGAAAGGCAACAGTCCGCTCAACCCAGCCAGAGGGAACCCAGACGAGAGAGAAACTCCATCTCGTGACCATCCTCGGCTAAACACAACTAGTCATCTCAGCTCAGCTCAGGTGTATGCCCATGCATACACCTTGAACAATCCAGATATATTCATCTCACGCCACAAAGCCACAAGAGGTACCGACCTCATCACCAACAACTGCCCCCAACCAGGAGAGTACACCACACGAACATTGTCATACCAGATGACACTCATCTGAGAGACACACTCCATCGGGTCCCAAACAAACATCTCAGACGCTCACCCGAGAGACCACGCTCGTCGGATAACATCACTGAGGAAACATCGCTGAAACACCATAACCACCAAACTCCTCGGATAGGGGATCACCGCTAGGGTCTGCTAGGGGATACCAAGACCCACTCCGGTATACGTAGCTCACAGATAGGGGATCACTCCCAGGGTCTGTTGGGGGATACCGCGACCCGATCTGGCATACGTAGTACTCACAGATAGGGGATCACACCCAGGATCTGCTGGGGGATACCACAACACGATCTGGCGCTCGACAGAAGCTCAACACTCAGATAGAGGATCATCATCCATATAAAAATGGTCACGACGATACCGGAAACCTATCTGGTATAACTCGCGATGTAGGGGATCGAACCAACGATGCCGCAACCCTACCGAAACCACGCGCTGAGTAGGGGATCGCATAACCAACGATACCGCAACCCTACCGACACCAAGCGCTGAGTAGGGGATCGTAAATCCGATGATGCCACAACCCTACTGTGCACGACCCACTGCATAGGGGATCATATTCCTGATGATGCCACAAACCCTACGGGGTTAACCTACTAGATAGGGGATCGCCGCCCGTAAATAAGCGGTCACAACGATACCAAGAACCCGATCTAGGGTAAAGATGCTAGAGGATCCACTCCGGGCCCACCAAAGGGATACCACAACTCTAACAGTTTAAACATCTCATCGAGAGGATCACAAACCCATACGAAGGTTGTGATACCACACGAACCCTCATAGGAACGAACCAAGGGAGAACCCTCAACCACTGCTGGTCCAAACGTCGTTAACCCAAGCGACCCACCACAACGCCACACTGCGCACCTCCTAGGCCAAAACCGAGGGCACCATCGCGTTCCACGCGGAAAAACACGCAGGATAGGCTGTTTACTCGCCCGAAATGGAGCACCGGTGAAAAGGCACTATTCACCATAGCTAGCTCGTGCGGGGCCCACACAACGATCCCGAAACCCATCGAGCAGACCACACCACGACGATCCCCTCGAAAAAACAAGCGGAATCGACTACTCGCTCGTCCAAATCGGACACCCGGTGAAAAAGGTACTATTCACCGAAGGCCAGCTCGGGTGGGGCCCACACCTGGATTCCGAAACTCATCGAACGGATCGCACCACTGCGATCCTCTCGAAAAAACACATAGGATCGACTATTTATCCGCCAAAATCGGACTCCTGGTGCAAAAACTGCGTTTCTCCGCAAACGCCAAAACCCGGCCTCGTGGGGCCCGCACCCCGTTCTCAGTCCCAACACCCGGAAACCATCTCAAAAAGTCCGTCGTATCATCAGGGTCTCAACGCCACTGACGGCACGTCAATCGGACGCTTCGGGTAGAAGTTACAACGGCCCGAAGTCGTAAAATAATAAAATAATAATATTTTTTACGACGTTTCTAGCTCTCGGGCCACGATCCCGAACCTTTAAACCCTTGAACCCACACCGGAGGGTTCGACTCGTCGTCAGGGTCACGTCGCCGCAAACGGCGCGCGAATCCGGCTCCCGGTTTGCAAGATACGGGGGTTTAAAGACCCCCGTATAGTAAAAGAGGCCGGACCGACCGCCGCCGCCGGCCCGCCCTGGCCGGCGGCCCTCCGCCGCGCCGGCGGATCTTCTGCGGACCGCCGGGGGCACCCCGGGGGTCCGTTTTGCGATCCGGAGGCGTCTACACGACCCTCGGGACCCGATCTATACTGCTACGGCTTCAATTTACAGAAAAACGCAGCAAAAACGGGATCGGGGGTTAAAACTCAAATCCGCCTACCTTGCGGGCGAAACACCGACGTTCTGCCCCAGATCCGCGTTCCAGAGCTTCCACTGCGCGCTCCTGGAACGTCCACCGTCGAATTCCGAGCTCGTGGGCGCTTCATTTGCTCGATTCGGCGGAGTGGCGGCGAAGAACGGCGAAGAACTATAAAGGGGGGGGGGGGGCTGATATTTATATCAGCCGCCCGCCGGCGCCAAACCCGCCTCGGACCCGACGCCCGATGCGAACAAAAGTAAGGTCACCCCTAGGGTAAACGCGCCGTTCTGAACGCAACTGCGGACTCAGATTTTCCATCCGAGACTCCGTTCAGAAGTTATTTGAGCCGACACCCGCACACTAACTTCGCCACTTATTTACGAAAACGCCCCTGGTGGCGTTTCTCACCGCAGGCCCGCGCCCGCAAAGTTTACACCTTGCCTAGGGTAAACGGCATGTTCCGGACGCAACCGTGCCATCAGATTTCCGTTCTGAGCTACCGTTTAGGATATATCACACCCCCGCCACGTGCATAGTATAAAAAATACTTAATATTTTTTATAAAATTAATTCCGGGCACATCGGGCCACGGAATTGCACGCCGTCTTCGCGCCTAGCTCTGGAATTATTCGTAGTAATATTCCAAAGTCTGACAGGTCCAAAAACCCGAGTCGCTACATAAGTATACCCGAAAACATGGTAAGTTGTGTGATGACTGATCTTGAGATAACCAACCAATGCATAATTGAAATTGCATGTCTTATTTTGTGAATGTGGTTATTTAATTTGTAATAATTGCATTTATTTTTCTGTATTGATGACCTGTGAGTCATCTCTGACTAAGTATATATGGAACTGCGTGTCTGCTTAAAAAAAGTTATGTATTTCATACCCCTAGACCCCCTCACATGCATGTGAGTAAATTTGTAATTAAATGGCAATCAACAAGAGACATCTCCGAAGAGTCAGTCCCCAGAGAGGTGTCCTCGAAGAGGCGTTCAAGAACAAGCGTTCGACAGGAGGCGTTGCTATTTGAAAGAAGACCGACGGTTGCTGAAATATTTAATAATAGAGACTTCAGGAGTCCACCCATAGGTTTTTGGTTAGTTTATCAAATAATGATAAACTAATCATAAGTCTCAAGATCAAGTCATGATTATTTATTCATAAGTAATTAAAATATATAACGTTATATTAAATTTGCTTTGGTAATAATACCACCATCACTATACCTCAATAGTGAAAAATCAATACGTAAAAAGTCTTCAGATAAAGTCAATTATTCAAAACCAATTTAAATAATGTAAATTATTGATGTAGTATATAATATTTTATTAATTATTTTTTTATAGGTAATAATGTCTGCACAAATATATTGCAACGATGAAACCATTTATACGGAGCAAAGATTTAATTAGTGTGTCACCTGTCAGAGTGGTAAATCTTCATGGTTGTTTGACATTGGATGCAGTTCACAATAAGATTCATAATCGGTTAAAATAGAGGGTCAATCAATCCATTTCTTCAATCACATATCGACATCTACAACATCCTGAACGTTTCTGGCACACCGAGTACCCTTTGGTCGATGATGATGATTGGATGGATGCATCTTCCTTATTTAGACAACAGTGTGCTAATGGTTTGATGGAGTTGTATGTGGTGATGTCTGATATAGATGTGGTGCAACTGACTACTACAGAACCGTGTTTTGTGAGCTCTGTAGAAGTTGGTCCTTCACGTCAGTCTTTTGCATTGTCTCCTTCTCATATGACTCTAGTAATAGAAGCAAATTATGAAGAAGATGATCAAAATTAGTAAGGAAATGTAGATGACATCCCTTTGTGTGCTGATATAGTGAATGAAAGTTTATCTGAGGAAGAAGAATCTGGGGAGCCATCAGGAGATGATGTGGGTGAGGGTGATGTGGGGAATGAACCTTCTGAGGTTCCTTTGAGAGACATGCATCCATGACATCCACCGGTTAGTGGAAATCATCCTTCAGTATTGAGTTCCTTAGTTGAAGGAATGTCTCGTGAACAACATTTTGATTAGGTTGTCATTACACCGACTTCTGAATTCCCTGGCATTATAGGGAATAAGTCCGCGTCAAATGATAACGCCATCTATGTCGGGAAGAAGTTTGAAAGTAAACTGGCCATGAAAAATGTGATAAAACAATACCACATTGAGTGACATTTTACATTTGTGGTTGATGAGTCAAAGAAGACAAAATATATCATTCGTTGTGAAAAATATGGGTCAGAATGTAAATTTTGATTTAGGGAAATATTTGATAATTTTTTTGCATGTTAAAGGATAACCAAATTAGAAGGGTCACACAGTTGTGTGCATCCAATCATGGTGCGGGATCACTCTTCTCTTGATTCAGAGTTTATATCAAGTGTTATTTGTGAGATGATACGAACATGTCAGGATGTTCTAGTTTCCCTTGTCCAGGAAAGAATTCAACAGTTGTATAACTATAAGATATCATACACTAAAGCATGAAATGCGAAACAGAAGGAAATTGTAAAAGTGTATGGTGATTAGGATGAATCTTATGCTATGTTGCCACAACATATAGAATTGTTGTCTCTCAATAATCAAATTGTTTATCAGTTGGATAATGTTGAGTATGTATCCCCGAATCACCGAGTTGATCAAACAAAGGTGAAGTTCAATAGGTTTTTTTGGGCATTCAGGCCATGCATTGTTGCCTTTCCCTATTGTAAACAATTTATTCCGGTCGATGTCACTTTCCTGTATGAAGGTGTTCTACTCATTGCTGCTACACAGGATGGTAATCGTGCTCCTATGACACTTTCTTTTGCTATTGTTGAAAATGAGAATTTTGAATACTGGAGCTGGTTTTTGGCATGTGTATGTGATTATGTCACACAAAACCAGGGCGTGTGTCTGATATCTGATCACCATCGAGTGATTATAGAGTCCATGGCTAGTGATGGGGTTTCATGGACTAAACCAAATGCTTATCATCATTATTGCATTATACATATTGCAAGTAATGTGCATAAGCATTTCAGAGATGATGCCATAAAGAAGGTGATCCTCAAGCTGGGTATGTTTTTCTAAACTTACTTTTTTTACCAAAATTTAATCTCCATTTTAATACATTATTCTCTTATGGTTTCAGCATATGAGCCCCAACAAGAAAGGTTTGATCGACGCCATGAAGAGATCTGAACTGCTAATGAAGATGTGTATGAATATATGATGCAGATTTCGAAGGAAAAATAGTCATTAACATATGATGGTGGTAGAAGATATGTCCATATGACCACTAATATAGTGGAGTGCATAAATGGGGTCCTCAAGGGTGTGTGCAAACTCCTGATCACAAGGTTAGTGCAAGAGACATTTTATAGATGTGTTCACTACTTTATTGATCGGTCCGAAAAGGCCTATCAGAGGATGGAAAATGGAATGCGTTTTACACAGCATTTTCAAAGTGATATTGATCAGATATTGAATGAGGCTTCAAGATGGATTTTTCTAGCCTTTGACAAGGAAAAGATGAGATTTCAGGTAGGAT
The DNA here is from genome assembly GCA_963277665.1 of Viscum album. Taxonomy (NCBI): domain Eukaryota; kingdom Viridiplantae; phylum Streptophyta; class Magnoliopsida; order Santalales; family Viscaceae; genus Viscum; species Viscum album. The sequence continues at coordinate 429,712,731 of OY728134.1, forward strand.
TGTGCTATGACCGGGCTACATGCACTAGTTGTCGAGTGTTTGTAGTGATGTTAGATAATAGGTACTATGATTGCAGCAACTTTTAGGCATTTATATATCCATGTGCACATGTTATCGCAACTTGTGCTTCAATAAATATATCATGGTAGCCATATGTTGACCTGATATATCACATGAGAACTTTGGTTAACTGTTATAGTGCATCTTGAATGCCTGTTGCTGACTTTCATTCTATCTCATTGCCTGCTGATCAGTTGACCATCATCCCTAATATTTTCAGGTTTCATAATTTGGTTTTGTTTTCATTTATGATTTTTTCAATGTCTATAATTTTTTAAATTATTGGCTTCATACTACTAGGTTACGGTCCTAAGGAAGACCAAAATCAAGTTGAATCAGAAATGAAATGGATTGGCCTCAACAACGAGGAGAGAGAATATGATGCAATATTTGTCACATAGAAGGACATACTCGTAAGAGATATCCCCAAGTGGTAGGACAGAGCTCCAAATATCGTTAGCCATGATCGAGTCTGTGTATTGTATCATGAATATGTATATTTTGTTTTGTATATGGAAGTTTCAGTATTGGATCATTTTATTTATGACTTTCTCCATTTCTGACATGTTTCAGTTTTGGTTTGTCTCATTTTTGGATTCTATAATAAAGATTTTTGTAATACTCAAACTATTAAAAAAATCAACATAGAACGAAAATGAATATATCATACTTTCACATGTAACAAATACACTAATCCACACACAAAAAATCAAGTATAACTCGAAAATATTAACACAATCATTTTTCATTTGCTTGTTGTAGATTTTTTTAAATAAAAGTTTAAATTTTTTATTGAATTCACTATAAAAAAGTAATGATGATATCATTTGTGAAGATGGTAGGTTTTCCATTGCTCACATCTCAGGCTACTCATGTATCACGACTGCTTTTAGAGGGACGTCCTGTGCCTCTGTTGAGTGTACACAGATCTCACTATTTCCATCATACCACACCAACTCCCACTATCATCTCTCATCTTTGTCGCGCTGGATTCTATGGCATGGCAATGTGAAACTTCATCTTTCTTGATCATCATCTCATTGCTGTGCTTGTAGAGAGATGGATGCCAAAGTCACATACATTCCATTTTAAAGAGGGGGAGATGACTATTACCCTGCAATATGTGGCCATCATGTTGGGCCTCCCCATCGATGGTGCGTCTCTGACAGGCTGAGTTAGAGCAGATTTTCCAGATCTTGTTCATAGACTACTGGGCATAGAGGTCCATGATGATGGTAGGACCATTGTCGGTGGTAGATTACGCATGCCTTGGTTCGACCAACACTTCACACAGATAGCAGAGGATGCTGATGAGATCACCGTGCTGTGATTTGCACGTGCATATATTTTGAGGTTGATCGATGACACACTTTTTGTTGATCACTCCACTACTTTTGTACATTTGATGTATTTATCTTTTTTGGAGGATTTGGATGAGGCAGGCTTGTATAGATGGGGGTCTTCTTGTCTAGTTTATACATATAGGGCGCTATGCAGTGCATGTCGCATCGATAAGATGTAGATCACGGGATGCATGGTTCTTATATAGATGTGGGTATGGGAGTGCATCCCTCATTTATCTCCACATGCTCGTGTGCCATTGTCAGTAGATATTTTAGTAGAGGCTCTGCGTGAACGTTGGTATGTTATTTGTTCCTTATACTATTTAACTTAATTGTATAACTTTCTATTATGAAATGTAAATATAACAATATTATCTATAGGTGGAGTCAGGCACATCGACATTCAGATTCCCCCAGACACGACGTCCACGCCTACAAACTTATGTTGGACAGCATTCGACCACACGATGTAAGTGATTATTATTTATATTGTTAAATATTTATTCTTTACTTTACATGTATTCATTTATTAATTGATTATTTATTATTTATTTTAGATTTTATGGATGTCATATACAGATGCTATTATCCAGAGTCTTCCACCGTACTATACAACGATGCTTGCTATCGGCTCCTGTAGGGTTCCATTGATTCATTTTCATATGGTCGAGTGGCATCAGACTGATAGAGTTATAAGGAGATATATTGATTTATGAGACAGACGATAGGAGTTCCAGTTACGAGGGGCAGGGACAACACGTTTTCATTTGGTGGATCATATGTATTACACATCTTGGTACTATAGGTCCCCAGTCATATTTCTGACATGACACGGACGAGGATTTCATGAGTTGTTATACATAGTTCTTTCCACTATTCAGCAGAATTTTTATTCATATTACTTAACAATGAATTTTTTTTCATAGGATTCTCGTATCTATCATCTACTTCACATGTCTAATCCAGTAGAGAGGACCGTATTTGACCCGGTATATTTTCACACCCTTGTATCACAGTTTCTTCCTTGGATGGATGAGATTTATCATGACATTTTCTTTGATCCACCATATGTTGAGGAGGTTGTGGAGCCTGCTGAGCCTCATATAGATGTACAAGGGGGTGATAACCTAGTTATGGATCTTGATGTTCCATAGGATGAGGATGTTCAGCTTGATCAGTCAGATGTTGTTGTTCTATAGGAGGAGGGTGTTCCGCATGATCAGTCATATAATCCTCCATCTTCTCAGGCTCAGCCATAGGTAGATACAGACATTGACTGGGTTGATCTGGATTCATTATTACATACATCCAAAACACAACACTCATCTTCTTTCCATGTTGGTGAGAGATCCAGCCAGCCTCCACTATCCTTAGATACAGGACAGGGTACATACAGTGAGACTGTACATCCACCACCTGTCACATAGGAGGATGTGGAGGTGGCTGCTGAGGATGATGTGCAGCGTACGCCAGAGCATAGACAGAGATAGACACGATGTGGATGCGTCTACTATACACATGGATGTGGGACAGAGGAGCATCCACGCCAAAGGCATAGATTATGTTGATTTTTTATTTATGATACATTATGTATGTGCATTACTATTATCATTTATAGAGTTATAATTATTTTAATAAGTGTATTACTGTCCTTAAATTATCTTCCAAAATTAATAATTTCTATTAGATATTCATTAATAAATATTAATAATCTAGATGAAAATATCCATGAACATCTTGAAATCTTGAAAAATATTATTGATCTCAATGATTTGAATCCAAAAATCATGTAACATGATTCTTTGTTTAAAAAGATTAAATTGCATGAAGAATAATTTCAATGAATAATGGATAATTGTGAAGAGTAGATGATTATGACTGAAGATCAGAAAAATTACAATATGATATGTATGGAATTAGAAGTTCTTTTGTCCAATTTTGAGAAAATAAATATTCAAACTTTATAAAAGGAAACATGTTCTACTGGTACACAATCTTCACTTGAGGATTTTTTTTAAAATACCTCCATCATGTGATAAAATTATTTACATTATGAAAAAGATTTATTTCATATTCATCCAAAATAATAAACAATCCTTAAGAGGGTTAAGAATGTGTTAGAATATCCAAGAATAAGTATTGAAGAAGACCATCCTTGGTGAAGTTATATAAGTTTTCAAAACTGATGTTTATGATTGTTTCCCTTGAGGGGGAGGTAAATAATGAAAAGTTATATAAGTTTTTAAAACTTATGTTTATGAGTGTTTCCCTTGTGGGGGAGGTAAAAAAAGAAGTATGAAATTACTACCAGAATTAGTATATCAATTAGAATCAAACCTAATTACTGTAGAACATTCAGTAAGATCATGTTATTGAAAGATGAATGTTTATCTAGATCTCTCTTCCTTTGTTAAAAAAAAAATAAACTGAATAGAAAGGGGTTGTAATTGAATTAATCAAAAATATAAGAAAAATTTTCCTCTAGAAAATTGATGATCATTTTTTATTTAACCTTTCTATAGGATGTGTGAATGGGGTTCACGCATCCTTTAGAAACTTCATACAGGATGTGTGAACCCCATTCATGCATCTCTCCGCACCAAAGATACGTGAACGAGGTTCACGCATCTTGAGACCCATTTTTAAAAATATTGCTAAACCTATCCCTTTTCTATAAAAAACCCATATATATAAAAAAACCCTGTGTCGATGTGTATGTGTTTCGGTGTGTATGTGGGAATATATATATATATATATATATATTCAATTTTTTATTTCATTTTTTTAAATAGAAATAGTATTTCCTTTGTTTAGAGTACGATTATTTTAGTTTTTTATTTCAATTTTAAATGAAGCACATACAAGCCTCCCAAATAGTACATAGGTAAAGAGTTAAAAACTAAAAACAACTCAAATTTAGGAGTTTTATGTTCTAACCATCCCCTAAAATCTTTAAATGTCCACCAACAGATGAAATATTTCACTTATCTGCATCAAATCATATAGAATCTACATGTACATGCATAGAGTTGTGGGGACCACTCCCAATTTGAGAGTGATTGATAGAGGATGACTCACAAAAGTCTTCTATCGGTAGTAGGTTTTTTGATAGTGGCAAGTAACCCTGTTGTAAGTTCTTCTTTGGTGGGCAGTCAAGGCAGATGAGCAATCGACGACGAGCAGCCGACGATGGGCATTTTTCTCATGGGTAGATGAACCACCCACCAACCAAAGACAAACTGGTTTTTATTTGTCTTTATAATGAGATCAAATACCATTGTGTGTAAGCAGTGTAATCAGTGTGTAATTTGTGATTCCTCCGATGTGATCCAAAGAGAGTGAATAGGAGTTGTTCCCCTTCTCTCATGGACGTAGGTCAACCAACCGAACCATGCTAAATTATCATGTTCTTCTGTTTTCTCCATTTTTATGTGATTTATGGGGCTACACACCTTCGCTGCACCCTTACAAGTGGTATCAAAGGGATCTGGAGAAATCAAAGTTGAAATAGAGAACCGGCAGAAATTTTTCTAGTGACCAGAAAATTTAAAGTGATTAGAAAATTTTTCTGAGGCCAAATCTGTGAAGAGGACAACAAGACGATTCCAAAAGCACAAGCGATGTTGAAAATGGAGTTGAAACGAGCCCTGTAGATCCGGTCAAACCATGGGTGAAAAGTAACCCCATGCCAGAGAAGATGGTATTGTTCACACTGCCAGGGAAATTTTAATCAAGAATCCGGTGGCTGCTCCGGCATGCCACGTCAGCGCCACGTCAGCAGGCAATCTGGACCGCTGAACTTATTTTGGTGTTATCTTGGCCAATCGATGTCCAATTTCGATGATCCAGGAGTTGATTCTCACTATTTCAAGTATTCTAGACGCATCCATATGGTTATATTTTCAAAATTTTCACTCCTTAAGGTGGTGTCAAAGGGGTGTGACATCGATGGTGGTGATCGTGTTTTGTGAATATGATGATGGCTGGTAGCGAAACACTACCAAAATTTGAGATTGAGAAGTTCGATGGTTGAAACAACTTCAGATTATGGAAAAACACAGTGAAAGATATTCTAGTGCATCAGAGTATGATTAGACTGTTGATTAGAGAAAAGCCTAAGACAAACAGTGATGACGATTGAGAAGAGCTTGAGATGTGGGTTGTCAGCACAATTCAACTGTTTCTAGAGAATGAGGTAAAATACTCGGTGTTGGAAGAGACCACACTGAAGGATATTTTGAAGAAGTTAGAGCATTGATATATGGAAAATTCACTCACCAAAAAATTATTCTTAAAGAAGAAACTGTACTAGTTGCGTATGGGTGAAAGAAAAAATTTATTAGATCACACCAACAAATTCAATAAGATCATGATGAAATTATTGGGGCTCGGTGTGAAAGTTGGATAGGAATATAAATACTTTTACTTTTTTCATCTCTACTAAGTTCATTTGATGGACTTGTGATTGCATTGCTCGTGGGGAAGGAAACATTGAAGCTGGATTTCACGACCCATCCTAGTGGGGCCCGAGCTGCAACTCCCCAAGCCCGCCTCCAATAGGTCAGGGGCTGGGGAGTTGCGACTCGGGCCCCATAGGGATGGGTCGTGACAGAGTGGTATCATAGGTGGTCAGTTCTACCTTAGGACCGAGATTCTATGAGTTGGTTTGGGGGCAACAGTGTTAAGTGTTTCGAGTTCAGCTTTCAGGCTAGGGACCCCAGTGTTGGTGCGGGCGACCGACGTATCCATACACCATGACTCTGATAACTTGATTTTCGACTCGGAACATGATAACACTAGTTTCAGGGGAAAATAATGGTACATGCATCATATAGAAATGGGTTGTGGTTTTCATGTCCTTCTTGTGTCAGCTCTCCAGATATACTCACTGACTGTGATACATATTGTTTTATTATAGGATGCCTCCGCGATGCACACCCACTAGGATCCAGTAGCTCGATCACGAGGATGACCCCCTCAGTGATGAAGCCTCGATATAGGGACTGGATCCCCCAGTTTTACCATCGGGTGGTGTGCCGGTTATCCCGACACCTGTGGAGCAGTGTTTAGTTCCTATTGTACCAGTGGAGGAGGAGCGCAGGCTGAGCGCACTCCATGAGTTTTAGAGACAGAGACCCCTCAGGTTTCGAGGCAAGCCTGACCCTCAGGCAGCATAGTACTGGCTTGAGGTGGTGACTAAAGTCTTCCATTTAGTCAGGACACCAGCAGACCAGATGGTGATCCTGGCAGCGGGCCTTTTGTAGGGCTCGGAAGGACGATGGTGGAGTTTGGTTATTTAGACTCGCGACGAGGCGACTCTTGCATGGATAGAGTTTGAGAATATCTTAAGAGAGGAGTTTTCACCGGTTACCATGAGAGAAGTACGTATACAAGAGCTTCTTCAGCTTCAGCAGGGAACCATGACGGTGGCTGACTATTCATCGAGGTTTACCGACCTCTCGCAGTACTCGATGGATATGGTCAGAGATTAGTACTTCAGAGCTCAGACTTTTGAGTGGGGCTTGCGCAGAGATATCCGAGCTAGCATCATCCCTATGATCATTCACACTTATGCTGGGGTGCTCGAGTGGGCTTTGGTGGTTGAGAGCTTCTTGACAGAGTAGAGACAACCGACAATTATCAGTAGTGAGCGAGCTGGAGCAGAGACCTCAGCAGCAGGGAGCCGACGTCAGGGACTTAGGCATGGGAGACGTTTTCAGAGGAGATCCCAGGATAGGGGATCTGCCGTACATGGTTCGCAGGGTGCATCCATCCATCCTCGAGAGAGGCGATGCTACTCATGTGATGGCAGGGGACATCTTGCTCGAGAATGTCCGACCCGCCGTACTATTGACATGGGAGAAGTGGATGGACCACCAAGCCAAAGACAACGTGTGGAGCAGACAGATCCGTGGGGCGGAGGACGTGGTAGAGGAGCTGGGAGAGCAGCTGGAGGTGGTCGGCGTTTTGAACCTTTACCACCACCCCTAGGAGGTCCACCCTAGGCTTAGGGAGCTGGTGGACAGAGGTAGGGACAGCTGCAGGCAGCAGAGGCGTTTGACCCATGTACTCCTGGAATGATTAGAGGTACAATCTGTGTCTTTTCTACTTTGGTTTCCGTACTGATAGACATAGGTTCTAGTCATTCCTTTCTGGCTTCTTATCTTGTTCGAGACCTTGAGATTCCAATTGAGTCGTTGACTCGACCCTTACACTTAGAAACACCGACTGGAGAAGATTCAGAGATCACACACCTTTGCAGACAGTGTGACCTGACCCTTGGAGGTGAGAGTTTCGGTTGGAACCTCTTGGTGGTAGTGTTGAGGCCTTACAATGTCATTCTTGGTATGGATTGGTTATCCACAGTTCATGCCCAGATTGAATATTTTAGGCGAAGGGTGCGATGTGTCCAAAGTGATGGAATGAGGTTCTATTTTGTGAGTGAAAGAAAGACCCAGGCAACACAGGATGGACTCGTGCGTAGGAGGGTGCAACCGATATCTGATCAGTTGGCTAGCCTAGCCCTTGGCGCAACAGATGTTATGAGTTTCCAGTTTCTAGCAGTAGTGGCTGAGTACGAGGACGTCTTTCCGGAGGATTTCCTCGGACTACCTCCCCGTCGGGAGATAGATTTCTGCATTGAGTTACAACCTGGGACGACACCAATATCAGCATTATCATATCGTATGGCTCCTACAGAGCTTCGTGAGCTGAGGGTGCAGTTGGAAGACTTGCAGAAGAAGGGCTTTGTAAGACCCAGCGTTTCACCATGGGCGGACCCAATGCTGTTTGCCAAGAAGGAAGACGGGAGCTTGAGGCTATGTGTGGATTACCGGCGCCTGAATCATGTGACCGTAAAGAACCGATATCCACTACCGAGGATCGATGACCTCTTCGACCAGTTAAGAGGGGTACGATGGTTCTCAAAGGTTGATCTACGATCAGACTATCACCAGTTGCGAGTACGGGATGAGGATGTACCGAAAACAGCTTTCAGTTGTCGGTACGATCACTATGAGTACTTGGTGATTCCCTTCGGTGTGACGAAAGCCCCGGTAGTGTTTATGGGACTCATGAACCAGATATTTCGGCCCTATTTGGATCGGTTTGTAGTAGTCTTCATCGATGATATCCTTGTGTACTCTGCGTCTGAGGAGGACCATGCGAGACACCTGAGGATGGTTCTGGACACACTCCGAGAGCACCATTTGTACGGGAAACTCTCGAAGTGTCAGTTCTTGATAAAGGAGGTCCACTTTCTGGGACACGTTATCTCAGCAGATGGTGTGGCAGTGGACTCAGCCAAGGTGGAGGCAGTGCTAGCATGGAAGCCACCCCGGAGCGTGATGGAGGTGCGGATTTTCCTTGGGTTGGCAGGCTACTATTGGAGATTCATTCTTGATTTCTCTAGGATTTCAACACCCATGACATCTTTGACCTGAAAGGGGCAGCCTTTCGTGTGGACCGAGAGATGCCAGTAGGCTTTCCAGCAGTTGAGATAGAGTCTGACGAGCGCCCCGATCTTGATATTACTGGAGGAGGGTGTCGAGTACGTAGTGTTCTGCGATGCATCAGGAACCGGGCTTGGTTGTGTCTTGATGCAGAGGCAAGCGGTGATTGCCTATGGCTCACGTTAGTTGAGGCCACATGAGCAGAACTACACGACCCATGATCTTGAGTTGGCAGTGGTGGTCTTCACGTTGAAGATGTGGCGGCACTACCTGATGGGTGAGCGGTTTACCGTCTACTCTGATCACAAAAGTCTCAGATATATATTTTCTCAGAAGGATCTGAATTTGAGACAAATAAGATGGCTTGAGTTCCTCCAGGATTACGACTTTGAGATTGTTTACACACCTGGGAAGGGGAACATTGTGGCAGATGCTCTCAGCAGGAAATCCAGTTCGTAGTTGCTGGATGAGGCGACGAGGCAGTTGGATTTATTACAGTTATCCTTCGTGGATAGAGATGAGGGAGCTTACCTTCATTTGATGGTTGTTACCCCTCCACTCTTGCGGCGAGTCAGGGAAGCACAGCTTGAGGACGCTAGCTGTGAGACTCTACGTGCTTAGATATCTGCAGGTGATGCTGCCGATGGATATTCAACAGGTGGGGAGCACATTTTTCGTTTTAGAGGGCACCCAGTAGTACTAGTGATGTTGCGTGATGAGGTTCTGATGGAGTTCCATACATCTCCTTTGGTAGTGCATCCAGGCGTGTAAAAGATGTACCCGGACCTCCGACGTTAGTATTGGTGGCCAGGAATGAAGAAGAGTGTGGCAGAGTTTGTTTCTTGGTGCCTTACTTGTCAGCAAGTAAAGGTTGAGCACTAGGTGCCAGTAGGTTTGACTCAGCCCCTTGAGGTGCCAGAGTGGAAGTGGGATGGGATCTCCATGGACTTCGTGACGGGTCTACCATGTACGTCTAGGGGGCATGATGCCACCTGGGTGATCATTGATCGACTGACCAAGTCGGCCCACTACCTAGCCATACGAGAGTAGAGTTCAGTAGAGAGCTTGGGACGCCTCTATGTGCAGGAGATAGTTTGACTTCATGGAGTTCTATCCATGATCATCTTAGATCGTGATGCTCGTTTCACATCCCGGTTGTGGAAGGTATTACAGGAAGCTTTTGGGACTCAGTTACGCTTGAGCACAGCGTTTCATCCCCAGACTGATGGTCAGACAGAGCGGACCATCCAGGTTCTGGAGGATATGCTTTGAGATTGCATACTTGACTTCAGTCGTAGCTGGGAGGATCACCTACCACTAGTGGGATTTGCTTATAATAACAATTATCATTCCACTATTGGTATGGAACCATTCGAGGCTCTGTACGGGCGACCTTGCAGGTCACCACTTTGCTAGACTGACCCAGGAGAGGCAACACTCATGGTCCCAGAGATGGTGAGAGCTACTACAGAGAAGGTTCAGGTCATCCAGGAGCGGATGCAGATTGCAAAGAGTCGGAAAAAGTCTTATGCCGACAGGAGGAAGAGGCCCTTGGAGTTTGAGGAGGGAGACCATGTGTTCCTTCGGGTCTCACCTCGATAGGGACTGCAGAGATTTGGCTGAGGTGGTAAGCTATCTCCGAACTTCATTGTCCCTTTCCATATTTTTAGTAGAGTTAGCAAGGTGGCGTACCTCTTGGCTCTACCTCCTCAGATGAACCAGGTACACAACATCTTCCATGTGTCATAGATACGGAGGTACGTGCATGATCCATCGCACGTCATCGACTGGGGAGAGCTGGACATCGATGATGGAGCGACCTTTGCTGAGTACCCAGTGGATATCGAGGATCATCAAGAGAAGATCCTTTGTGGGAGAGCTATTCCCTTGGTGTGTGTCTAGTGGCAGCATGAAAATCTCCAAGAGAGCACGTGGGAGCAGGAGGCTCAGATTCGTGTGCAGTACCCACATCGTTTTGAGTAGCCTTTGTTTTGGATTTTTCGGTAAGGTAAAAGCCCTAAGGTGGGTGTGATTAATGTATCGAATTTTACATACTTTATTTTAAAAATATGTGGGAATTATTTCGAGACCAATCTTTGAGACGGCGTGCAGTTCCGAGGCCCGGTGAGCCTGGAATAAATGTTTGAATTTAATTAAAGAATTAAATTACGCGCACGTGAGATCTTCCTGAAAAAGTGGAATAACTCCCGAACGGGTGATCGGATCAGAAATCTGAGGCCACCGTTGCATTCAGAACAACAATTTTACCTTAGGCAAGGCCTGACATCAGCCGACGCAGGTCGGTGGTGAAATCTAGTTTTTGGACGTAAGAGTAATAAAATATTTAATAAAAATATTTTATTCTGCAGCGAAATCTTTTTAAAACTGTTGCGACAGATATCTTTTATCCTTTTTAAATAAAGGCTTGCGCAGGGGTCCAGGGTTACAAACCTCATAACCCTGAAACCCTTGGTGGCTCGGAGGCTCTGGAGAAAACCTCCCGAAGCGGCGACGACGCGGCGACCAGATCTTTGCCAACGAACGCCGCGGATCCAGGTAGGATGTTTGTTTTTGATTTTTCCTTTCCCCGTTCTTTATTCCTACGACGAACGCGGACTAATCTGCGAACCGATTAGCCCGTGGATCGATTGTTTTGCGGGCAGGTGTGATTTGGGGTTTTTATCGGGAGATCAAATACTCAAGATTTATAATCTATTGATTGTTGTGGTTTTGATCTAATGGCGATGAACCCAGATCGTCACGAACAACGATCGAGGTTCGTCCCTCTTGTTCGATTCTTTGTATTTTTTTCTCCCTCGTGTTCTTCGTTGCATTCTACGCATTCTTGGAGGAAATTGATTGTTACACATTCGTTTGTTGGCGCAACGATCCGAGATTGTAGATCCAACCCCAGAGCGATGTCACGGAGGTGCGATGATCGTTTCAGCGAACGATTCGGAGCATATCGAGAGATATGAGTTTTCGGGAGTTTTTCTTCGGATGGATTGTTTGAGGTTTATGATCCGATTTAAGGACCGAAAACACCCGTTACGGTGTTCGTATGATGAAACGAACCAACCCCTGGAGTATCGGGACGAACGGACGAGAAACCGTGGATCCGGAGGATCAGCCGTGACGCGAGGAGGGAGACGGCGTTTCTAGAAAAATCATGACTACACGGCATGTAGTATGGGCTACACGGCGTGTGTTCGTTGGCTGAACACATGGCATGTACTCCAGGAGTACATGGACACAGGTTGGGTACACGGCCAAGGACACGGCGTGTATACCCCTCCCCGGCCAGACCCGGCCAGATACACGGAATACTCCGTGTACTGGTACACGAGCAGACGACACGGACAGAGACCGTGTACGGGCACATGGCCAGCGTACACGGAGCGAACCCCAGGTGCTCGGACACATCGTGTGATTCTTCTACATTCCGTGTAGTTATTTTCTATCTGACAAGCTGAATGACACGGGCCGTTTACACGGGCAGTACCCGGAGTCAAGGAACACGACATGTGGTTCTTCTACACGCCGTGTAGTTGAGTTTTACACAGCTTGAACGGATGACACGGGCCATTTACACGGGCAGTACCCGGAGTCAATGAACACGGCGTGTAACCATACTACACGTCGTGTAACCAATTCTTCATGGCTTGAGCCAGCTGCCTTCTGTGACTTGGGCTAGTTTCCTTAGGGTTTGTCCCCTTGGTCTTTCTCCTAAAGGTTCCTGGTATCATTTCCTTCATACAGGAGTATGATCCCTTCAGCAGGACTTCTTGAATAGAGTTTTTGGAATCCCCTCTGTGAGACATAGAGCCGGATCCTCTATTCATTCCTAGAACCCTAGGTAGAGTTCTTGGTATCAACATGACCAACTTTACCCGAGCGTCGATCCTTTGCTTAGCGGATTAGCTCAGACTGAGTTGTCGAAATCACCCCATGACTTGGTGGTGATCCTCATATGAGCATCATGTTCTCAAAGTACATGTGGAGTGTGTTCTCCCAGAACGAGTACTTCGTATCCCTCTCTTCAGACCTAGAAATGTGTTCTCCTGGTTGCATGCTTAGTGGAATCTTTGTGCTGGATCTTAGTGGTGGTTTGAAATGGTCATTTGTGTATGAGTATATCTGTATATTCTTGTGATATGTTCTGTAGACATATGATGTGTAGAGCTGACTGTATCTTTCTTTTATGGTATTTCCCTTGTTGTTTTACCACTACTAAAAAAAAGGGCATTAGCGACCACCATTGGCGGTCGCATCAGCCTCGTTGCTGTAGGCCAATAGCGACCGCCATTGGCGGTCGCTATAGGTGGCCAAAATGCCGGCCATAAGCGACCGCCTGGTGGTCGCTATAGGGTGCCAAGAGGGGACCATTAGCGACCGCTTTTAGCGGTCGCTACTGCTGTCCGGACAGCAGCCTATAGCGACCGCCACTGGCGATCTCTAACGCTGCCCGACAGCCAGTCTATAGCGACCGCCTTTGGCGGTCGCTAAGCTGGGGAAATTTTTTTTTAAAAAAAATTCATACCGAAATAAATATAAATATATATATATATTTGTTAAATAAAAAATATATATATTTATATTAATGAAAATATTTATATATATAATATTAAATAAAATATTTGTCATTTTTTTAATGAAATGGACGAATTGTGTTTTTTTTCTTCACGGTGCAAAATCAGAGATATAACAAAGTAACAGTCATAACAAATGGAAAAAAAATTTCAAACAACATAAACATCAAAATCATCATAAACGATAAACGTGCTTCAACGATCCGAGCAGGTCCATCAATTTCAATCTTCTACTTCAAAACCTACAATAAGACAAAAAAACAAAACAAACATAAATTGAACATAATTATTCAGTTATTATATACATATAATAAAATTAAATCTAACATCAAATCATGGTGCTATAATAATTTAAAACCCCCAATTTAAGAAATACTATCATTTCAGGTCATTCGGAGCACGTTTGCTCCGAATTCGATCGTCTCACACCGTTTTTGGTGTTTTATGACATCGGAAACGCATTTCCGGTCACCGAGGTCAAACGACACCTCCGATTGACGTGCCGTCTGCCCGACCATTTCAAAAATTACACAACGGCTGTTTTCGTACGGTTTCATGGCATTCCGAGGTCGTTCGGGTGGTTTTGACCCCCCCACGCGTCGTTTTAGCGCGCGCGGAGCTGCTGAAAACGACACACTCGGCCGTACCGCGCGCACCGCACGTCCGATGGGCATGCGGTCTCCTCCTACATGTCACGAATAATATTCCTAATGTTTTCGTGTGGTTTCAGGTCATTCGGAACACGTTTGCTCTGAATTCGACCGTCTCACACCGTTTTTGGTGTTTTATGACACCATAAACGCGTTTCCGGTCACCGCGGTCAAACGACACTTCCGATTGACGTGCCGTCTACCCGACCATTTCAAAAATCACACAAAGGCTGTTGTATTACGGTTTCATGGAATTCCGAGTTCGTTCGGGTGGTTTTGACCCCCCCACGCGCCGTTTTAGCGCGCGCGGAGCTGCTGAAAACGACGCACTCGGCCGTACCGCGCGCACCGCACGTCCGATGGGCACGCCGTCTCATCTTACACGTCACGAATAATATTACTAATGTTTTAGTATGGTTTCAGGTCATTCGGAGAACGTTTTCTCTGAATTCGACCATCTCACGCCGTTTTTGGTGTTTTATGACACCAGAAACGCGTTTCCGGTCACTGCGGTCAAACGACACCTCCGATTGACGTGCCTTCTACCCGACCATTTCAAAAATCAAACAACGGCTGTTGTCGTACGGTTTCATGGAATTCCGAGGTCGTTCGGGTGGTTTTGACCCCCCCACACGCCGTTTTAGCGCGCGTGGAGCTCCTGAAAACGACGCACTCGGTCGTACCGCGCGCACCGCACGTCCGATGGGCGCGTCGTCTCCTCCTACACGTCACGAATAATATTCCTAATGTTTTCGTGTGGTTTCAGGTCATTCGGAGCACGTTTGCTCCGAATTCGACCGTCTCACGCCGTTTTTGGTGTTTTATGACACCGAAAACGTGTTTCTGGTCACCGCAGTCAAATGACACCTCTGATTGACGTGCCGTCTGCCCGACCATTTCAAAAATCACACAACGGCTGTTGTCGTACGGTTTCATGGCATTCCTAGGTCGTTTGGGTGGTTTTGACCCCCCCATGCGCCGTTTTAGCGCGCACAGAGCTGCTGAAAACGACGCACTCGGCCGTACCGCGCGCACTGCACGTCCGATGGGCACACCGTCTCTTCCAACACGTCAAGAATAATATTCCTAATGTTTTCGTGTGGTTTCAGGTCATTCGGAGCACGTTTTCTCCGAATTCGACCGTCTCACGCCGTTTTTGGTGTTTTATGACACCGAAAACGGGTTTCCGGTCACCGCGGTCAAAAGACACCTCCGATTGACATGCCGTCTACCCGACCATTTCACAAATCACACAACGGCTGTTGTCGTACGGTTTCATGGCATTCCGAGATCGTTCGGGTGGTTTTGACCCCCCCACGCGCCGTTTTAGCGCGCGCGGAGCTGCTGAAAACGACGCACTCGGCCGTACCGCGTGCACCGCATTACGATGGGCGCGTTGTCTCCTCCTACACGTCATGAATAATATTCCTAATGTTTTTGTGTGGTTTCAGTTCATTCGGAGCACGTTTGCTCCGAATTCGACCGTCTCACGCCGTTTTTGGTGTTTTATGACACCGGAAACGCGTTTTCGGTCACCGTGGTCAAACGACTCCTCCGATTGACGTTCCGTCTGTCCGAACATTTCACAAATCACACAACAGCTGTTTTCGTATGGTTTCATGGCATTCCGAGGTCGTTTGGGTGGTTTTGGCCCCCCACGCGCAGTTTTAGCGCGCGCGGAGCTGCTGAAAACGACGCACTCGGCCGTACCGCATGCACCGCACGTCCGATGGGCACGAAGTCTCCTCCTACACGTCACCAATAATATTCCTAATGTTTTCGTGTGGTTTCAGGTCATTGGGAGCACGTTTTCTCCGAATTCGACCGTCTCACACCGTTTTTGGTGTTTTATGACACCAGAAACACGTTTCCAGTCACCGCGGTCAAAAAACACCTCCGATTGACATGCCGTCTGTCCGACCATTTCAAAAATCACACAATGGCTGTTGTCGTACGGTTTCATGGCATTCTGAGGTCGTTCGGGTGGTTTTAACCCCCCCACGCGCCGTTTTAGCGCGCGCGGAGCTGCTGAAAATGACGCACTCGGCCGTACCGCGCGCACCGCATGTCCGATGGGCACACCGTCTCCTCCTACACTTCACCAATAATATTCCTAATGTTTTCGTGTGGTTTTAGGTCATTCGGAGCACGTTTGCTCCGAATTCGACCGTCTCACGCCGTTTTTGGTGTTTTATGACACCGAAAACACGTTTCCAGTCACCGCGGTCAAATGAAACCTCCGATTGACATTCCGTCTACCTGAAAATTTCAAAAATCACACAACGGCTGTTGTCGTACGGTTTCATGGCATTCCGAGTTCGTTCGGGTGGTTTTGACCCACCCACGCGCCGTTTTAGCGCGCGGAGAGCTGCTGAAAAAGACGCACTCGGCCGTACCGCGCGCACCGCACGTTCGATGGGCGCGTTGTCTCCTACTACACGTCACGAATAATATTCCTAATGTTTTTGTGTGGTTTCAGGTCATTCGGAGCATGTTTGCTCCGAATTCGACCGTCTCACGCCGTTTTTGGTGTTTTATGACACCGGAAACGCGTTTCCGGTCACCGCGGTCAAACGACACCTCCGATTGACGTTCCGTCTGCCCGACCATTTCACAAATCACACAACAGCTGTTGTCGTACGGTTTCATGGCATTCCGAGGTCGTTCGGGTGGTTTTGACCCCCCCACGCGCCGTTTTAGCGCGCGCGGAGCTGCTGAAAACGACGCACTCGGCCGTACCGCGCGCCTCGCATGTCCGATGGGCGCGCCGTCTCCTCCTACACATCACCAATAATATTCCTAATGTTTTAGTGTGGTTTCAGGTCATTCGGAGCACGTTTGCTCCAAATTCGACCGTCTCACGCCGTTTTTGGTGTTTTATGACACTGGAAACGCGTTTCCGATCACCGCGGTCAAACGACACCTCCGATTGACGTGCCGTCTGCCCAAAAATTTCACAAATCACACAACAACTATTTTCGTACGGTTTCATGGCATTCCGAGTTCGTTCGGGTGGTTTTGACCCCCCCACGCGCCGTTTTAGCGCGCGCGGAGCTGCTGAAAACGACGCACTCGGTCGTACCATGCGCACTGCCCGTCTGATGGGCGCGCCGTCTTCTCTTATACGTCACCAATAATATTCCTAATGTTTTCGTGTGGTTACAGGTCATTCGGAGCACGTTTTCTTTGAATTCGACCGTCTCACGCCGTTTTTGGTGTTTTATGACACCAGAAACGCGTTTCCGGTCACCGCGGTCAAAAGACACCTCTGATTGACGTGTCGTCTGCCCGACCATTTCACAAATCACACAACAGCTGTTGTCGTACGTTTTCATGGCATTCCGAGTTCGTTCGGGTGGTTTTGACCCCCCCACGCGCCGTTTTAGCGCGCGCGGAGCTGCTAAAAACGATGCACTCGGCCGTACCGCGCGCACCGCACGTCCGATGGGCGCATCATATCCTCCTACACGTCACGGAGAATATTCCTAATGTTTTTGTGTGGTTTCAGGTCATTCGGAGCACGTTTGCTCCGAATTCGACCGTCTCACGCCGTTTTTGGTGTTTTATGACACCGGAAACGCGTTTCCGGTCACCACGGTCAAACGACACCTCCGATTGACGTGCCGTCTACCCGAACATTTCACAAATTACACAACGGCTATTGTCATACGGTTTCATGGAATTCCGAGGTCGTTTGGGTGGTTTTGACCCCCCCACGCGCAGTTTTAGGGCGCGCGGAGCTGCTGAAAACGATGCACTCGGCCGTACCGCATGCACCGCACGTCCGATGGGCATTCCGTCTCCTCCTACACGTCACCAATAATATTCCTATTGTTTTCGTGTGGTTTCAGGTCATTCGGAGCACGTTTGCTCCAAATTCGACCGTCTCACGCCGTTTTTGGTGTTTTGTGACACCGGAAACGCGTTTCCGGTCACCGCGGTCAAACGACACCTCCAATTGATGTGTCGTCTGCCCGACCATTTTACAAATCACACAACGGCTGTTGTCGTAGAGTTTCATGGCATTACGAGTTCATTCGGTTGGTTTTGACCCCCCCACGCGCCGTTTTAGCGCGCGCGGAGCTGCTGAAAACGACGCACTCGGCCGTACCGCGCGCACCGCACATCCGATGGGCACGCCGTCTCCTACTACACATCAAAAATAATATTCGTAATGCTTTCATGTGGTTTCAGGTCATTCGGAGCACGTTTGCTCCAAATTCGACCGTCTCATGCCGTTTTTGGTGTTTTATGACACCGGAAACGCGTTTCCTGTCACCGCGGTCAAACGACACCTCCGATTGATGTGCTGTCTACCTGACCATTTCAAAAATCACACAACATCTGTTGTCGTACGGTTTCATGGCATTCTGAGGTCGTTCGGGTGGTTTTGACCCCCCACGCACCGTTTTAGCGCGCGCGGAGCTGCTGAAAACGACGCACTCGGCCGTACCGCGCGCACCGCACGTCCGATGGGCGTGCCGTCTCCTCCTACACATCACCAATAATATTCCTAATGTTTTCATGTGGTTTCAGGTCATTCGGAGTACGTTTGCTCTGAATTCGACCATCTCACACCGTTTTTGGTGTTTTATGACACCGGAAACGCGTTTCCGGTCACCGCGGTCAAACGACACCTCCGATTGACGTGCTGTCTATCCAAACATTTCACAAATCACACAACGGCTGTTGTCGTACGATTTATGGCATTCCGAGTTCGTTCGGGTGGTTTTGACCCCCCCACGCGCTGTTTTAGCGCGCGCGGAGCTGCTGAAAACGACGCACTTGGCCGTACCGCGCGCACTGCACGTCCGATGGGCATGCCGTCTCCTCCTACACGTAAAAAATAATATTCCTAATGTTTTTGTGTGGTTTCAGGTCATTCAGAGCACGTTATCTCCGAATTTGACCGTCTCACGCCGTTTTTGGTGTTTTATGACACCAGAAACGCGTTTCCGGTCACCGCGGTCAAACGACACCTCCGATTGACGTGTCGTCTGCCCGACCATTTCACAAATCACACAACGGCTGTTGTCGTACGGTTTTATGGCATTCTGAGTTCGTTCGGGAGGTTTTGACCCCCCCACCCGCTGTTTTAGCGCGCGCGGAGTTGCTGAAAACGACGCACTCGGCCGTACCGCGCACACCGCACGTTCCATGGGCGTGCCATCTCCTCCTACACGTCACTAATAATATTACTAATGTTTTTGTGTGGTTTCAGGTCATTCGTAGCACGTTTTCTCCGAATTCGACCGTCTCACGCCGTTTTTGGTGTTTTATGACACCGGAAACGCGTTTCTGGTCACTGCGGTCAAAAGACACCTCCGATTGACGTGCCGTCTACCTGACCATTTCAAAAATCACACAACGGCTGTTTTCGTACGGTTTCATGGAATTCCGAGTTCGTTCAGGTGGTTTTGACCCCCCCACGCGCCGTTTTAGCGCGCGCGGAGCTGCTGAAAACGACGCACTCGGCTGTACCGCGCGCACCGCACATCCGATGGGCGCGTCGTCTCCTCTTACACGTCACCAATAATATTCCTAATGTTTTCGTGTGGTTTTAGGTAATTCGGAGCACGTTTGCTCCGAATTCGACCGTCTCACGCCGTTTTTGGTGTTTTATGACACCAGAAACGCGTTTCCGGTCACCACGGTCAAACGACACCTCCGATTGACGTGCTGTCTGCCCGACCATTTCAAAAATCACCCAACGGCTGTTGTCGTACGGTTTAATGGCATTCAGAGTTCGTTCGGGTGGTTTTGACGCCCCCCACGCGCCGTTTTAGCACGCGCGGAGCTGCTGAAAACGACGCACTCGGCCGTACCGCGCGCACCGCACGTCCAATGGGCACGCCGTCTCCTCCTACACGTCACCAATAATATTCCGGTGTGTGGGGAGGGCTGTCTGGAGTGCGGGAAAGGCTGTCCGGGGTGCGGGAGGGCTGTCTGGAGTGCGGGAGGGCTGTCCGGGGTGCGGGAGGGCTGTCCGGGGTGCGGGGAGGGCTATCCGGAGTGCAGGGAAGGCTGTCCGGGGTGCGGGAGGGCTGTCCGGTGTGTGGGGAGGGCTGTTCGAAGTGCGGGGAAGGTTGTCTGGGGTGCGGGAGGGCTGTCCGGTGTGCGGGGAGGGCTGTCCGGAGTGCGGGGAAGGCTGTCTGGGGTGCGGGAGGGCTGTCCGGCGTGCGGGGAGGGTTGTCCAGAGTGCGGGGAAGCCTGTCCGGGGTGCGGGAGGGCTGTCTGGGGTGCGAGAGGGCTGTTCGGAGTTCGGAAGGGCTGTCTGGGGTGCGGGGGGGGGGGGGTGTCCGGGGTGCGGGAAGGACTGTACGGAGTGCGGGGGGCTGTCAATATTCTCCCTTGATTTCAACTTACTAGATAAAAAAATTTCAGTCACTATAAATGGTCTAGTAAACCTGGACTTATTCTTACTAGACATTAGCTTCCAGATTGAAGAATGAAACAACACTTTGTCTCCTACTTGAATTTATCCCTCCTATTTCAGTCTATTATGGATAGAGTTAGCATTCTCCTTACATTGTTGGGTTTCTTATTGGGTTTTGGTCTTAGTTTATAAAACTTTATCATCTCTGGCTTCATTTTTTTCAGTTTTCCCTAACTCCAGGTCAACGTTTTTGGAATACTAGATAGATTTATGATATAGCTCAAACCCAACATAAATATCAATAACAACCCTACCATTAAAAGTAGAAACACACCTCGTGAATATGATGCGTCATGCGTGTTCATCACTGACCTCCATCCGGTGGGCCGGGGGCCTACAACAAATAAATATTATGAATATTTTTATAGCAAAAATAATTTAAATTAAATAAATAAATATAGTATAAACCTGCGTCGTGTGATCCCCTGCACCATCACCTGAATGCACATATTCCCGCAGTGCTCTAACCTCAGCAGCCAATTGCGCATTTACCTCCTCGGAAGCCCGCAGCCGTGCCTCGAAATCTGACAGCTATTGTGTCATCTGAGCAACAGCAGGACCGACAACCGCAACGCGTGACACTACAGAATGAGGAATCCCTATTCCATAGGTCAAACTATATCCATGTCTGTCCCGACCAATGATGCGATGAAAGATCTCATCCCTTCGCATGGGAAGCTGTCGCTGGTCCTCTGGCAGATGTTCTAATTCAACTTCAAATTGAGCCTGTGAAATATTTAAATATATATACATATATTAATATAAATATTTTATGTAGGTATTGGTAATGAGTACAAGCACTTACTATCAATGCTGCAGCCTTTGGATCATTGCGATCACGAGTCCTCATCCACACCGACATTTTATCAGTCGGTGCACCTTGCTCCCGCAACTATATATGAATAGAATATAAAAACAAAACCGTATTAATTTAAAAAAATTAAAAATGAATAATAAATACCTAATGTCGGATCCAAGATACGTGACGAGTCCCGAGCCTGTGAGGTGGTCCCTGCAACGCTCGATTCTCAGAATGGCGTGTAGACACCTCCTACATTCAATTCATTCAAATATCAAACAAATCACACATTTTTGAAAATATATATACCAAAATAAATATACAAACCGCAACACCCTCAGTAGACCAATATGTAACTAAATCATGCCACTGAGCCGGGAGGACACCTCTTGGGACTTTTTCTAGAATGTTTGGGGCACCCACATTTGGTACCCAGTGGTCCCTCTTGACTTTGCCTTTATAGTCTTTCCACATCTTACGACATTTGCTCATACACACTGGTCAAAACTCATCGGGACATACTTTCAAATTTTTCTATTAAAGAAAAAAATCACATATGTTATTACTGATTATACATAGGGAATAAATTAAAATGGTCTTCTTACCTGAACCTCCCCCCAAAGATGATCTAATGTGTCCTGAGGGATAGAAGCCCAGTCACGCGTGGTCAATGGAAATCGATGTGGATCATGTATCATATGACCCAACTGACAAATAAATGCAGGGGCATTCCGTCCCACAGGATGAAATACCTCATCAAATGAAACATCAAAAGTTGTGTCAGAATTCCATGCTAATATGCCTCGACCAGGGCCTCTCCTGCGAGAGGAAGAAGCAGTCGGGTCTGATCCTGTTGAAAATAATTTTATATACAAATTGACAAATGTTATAAATATATATATATATATCTTTTTATTAATTACATAAAAAATAGAGACAATGACATTCCAACATACCTCGACCCTGAGACGTAGATGCCTCAGATGGATGATGTGGATCTTCTGCCTCTTCCCCTGACATGCCTGCAGTCATGGAAAACATTAGTAAGGGGACTATCCAAAGTGTCCAAATGATAAATTGGACTGTTTTTAAAAAAAATAAAACTTGTACAGTTGTTAATCAAACAAAAAGGGATTGAATAATTAGTTGGGAATGAATTTTAAAAAATCAGAAAATTCACAAAACAGATATAAAAATTATGTACAAAACCAATCAATGCATAGCCAAATTTCAAATTGAATTAATAAAAATTCAAGCAGCACATGAACCAAATGAAGAATACCTCAATGGAAAGATACACCGATAATAACATCAATATAACATGAGTTAAATCACCCTAAATATTTATAACTGAATAAACTTCAAAAAGTGAGGATTAAACTTACAAGGATTTATAAAATGTTTACATAATTTATGATATCTTAGGATGAAAAGTGGGAAAACAATTATACCTTTCATTAAGCATGAAAATCGATCGTTTCTCCTTCAACAGCCACTCTGACCCAATAAATATCTTCTTCACGTTGAACTACGGTATGTTGATCAAGTTGTTGGGAAACAAAAGGAATATTCTCGGGTTCATCTTGTTCAAATACAAACACTCCTCGCCGAGACATTTTGACAACAACTTGCCAACTTGGATTCGAAGGCAAAGTAACGAAGAATACTTGTTCCGCTTGTGATGTCAAAATGAAAGTTTCATTATCAACTCATTCATTTCTGTATAAAATATAGTTAAAATTCACCAATGAAAACTGATATTGATCGACTTTACATCCACGCACTAGATCAACCCAATTACACTTTAACAATACGTACTTCAACCCATGTGTGTATACAACTTCAATGATGTCTATCAATTGACCATAGTAATAACCAGAATCGACAAATGGACAACCGATGCCACTGTTTTGTGTTGTTCGTTTGTCGTCAACATCTTTAATGCGAAATCGAAAACCATTAGCATCTATAGATTTATAACGACGAGCCGTTATAGAAGGACCCTCAGCCAGTTGGATAAATTCTTCAGTTAGCATGGGGTCCCCTAACTCCCTCAGCTTATGAACCTACATAATTCATAGAATTCAATAATGATATATGAAGAAATAAATTAGAATAATACTTCACTCATAATGAAAATCAATTTATACGTACATAATCCTTTAACCAATCATGAAATGACGCATAATGAGACTGTTGAATTTGCAACTCAGTCGCACGATACAACTCTTCTTTTATCTCATTAATGTGTTTTTTGAAAATGATAACGGAATGCTTAAATGATCAACTTATGCAAACAAAACATGTAAAAGTTAAACAATAAAAGTGATAAGATACTTACTGCATTAATGGTGCAACTGATGGAGTATTGAACAAGATATATCGATGCGCTTGTATCCACTCGATGTTGTCCATATAATATGTGGTTCCTTATCCAACTGGACCATCCTGAATCCGAGATGTCTTATCTAATTTTGTTTCAACATCCGTAAGATATTATGCACAAAAATTAGTACACTCATCCATCAAATAACCATTGGCTATTGATGCCTCCGGACGAGCTCTGTTGCGTACAAATCATTTCAATGTACTCAAATACCGCTCAATAGGATACATCCACCTGAATTGCACTGGACCAGCAGCAATTACTTCTTCAGTTAGGTGCACTGTCAAGTGGACCATAACATCGAAAAATGAGGGGGGAAATAGTTTCTCAAAGTGACAAAGCGTAAGTACAATTCGGTCCTGTAAACTTTTTAAATCACTCATTCGTTGATTTCTTAAACAAAGCTGTCTAAAAAATTACTCATCTCAATCAACGGCTGAACAACATTGGGGGATAAACAATCACAAATGGCTATTGGAATCAACTGCTGAAGTATTATGTGATTGTCATGACTTTTCAACCCTTGCAATGTCTTGCTCGTCAGATTCACACACTTTGAAATATTAGAAGAGTAACCATCAGGCACCTTGAGCATCTTCAAAATGGAAAGAAATGTCTCTTTCTCCTTTGTAGTCATCGTATACTGTGCATTAGGCATATATGCCTTGTTTCCCTTAGCTAACTGTAAATGTAACTGTTTCCTTAAACCCATTTCTTCCAAATCACGACGTGCATTAACATGGTCCTTTGATTTCCCACTGACACCTAAAATGGTCCACAATATGTTATCACAAACATTATTTTCAATGTGCATGACATCCAAATTATGCCTCAGCATGTTAGTTTTCCAATACGGAAGACTATAAAAAATACTTTTCTTTTTCCAATTGTGACTGCGCTGCCTACCCGCAGCTCGAATATTACGTACTGGAGGAGCCACCAAATCCTGAATTTCATATACCGTGCGGATGTTTTCTTCCTCAATATGCGATAACATTTCGACTCCTGTCATGATCTTTGGTGCTGGGCTGAACTCTCTAGAACCATCAAATGCCACTCTGTCCTTTTTGAACCTATGCTGAGGGGGTAGAAAACGTCTGTGACCCATGTATGCCCATTTTTTGGAATGCTTAAGCCATACAGATTTTTTACTTTTGTTGCAACAAGGGCAAGTAAATTCCCCTTTCGTACTCCAGCCTGATAAATTTGCATAAGGTGGGAAGTCATTGATTTTTCACAATAAAGCAGCCTGCAGTTTGAACATTTCATTCGTTTCACAGTCATAAGTCATCACACCATCGACCCAAAATTCATTCAACTCATCAATCAATGGCTGAAGGTAAACATCAATCTTATCCCCCTGACTTTTAGGTCCATCAATAAGAGTGGAAAGTAATATAAATTGTTGCTTCATACAAAGCCACGGAGGAAGATTATACAGAACCAACACCACGGGCCATGTGCTATGAGTTACACCAACCATAGTATTGAATGGATTGAAACCATCTGATGCCAATCCCAATCGGACATTACGAATATCTTTGGAAAAGTCGGGATGTCTCTTATCAAAATCCTTCCATGCATGAGAGTCTTCCGGGTGGGTTAACATATCACTTTCATGAACTCTTTCTGCATGCCATCTCATTAAATTAGAAACTTTAGATGACATAAAAAACCTTTTCAACCTTGGTTTAAGGGGAAAGTAATGCATTTGCTTTACGACAATTGGTTTCCCCTGTATCACAATCTGACTTTGATGAGTTTGATTTCCCCTGTTCTCTTTCCACCTGGAAGTACCCCAAACCATACAAATATCCAAATGGGCAGTTTCCTTTCTAAACAACATACAGTTGTTTGCACATGCATCTATGGTCTCATATGTAAAACCTAAGTTCTCTGTCAGCTTATGAGCATGGTAATACGACTCGGGAATCTTAGCATCGACAGGAAGAACCTTTTTCAATAACACCAACAACATGTCGAATGATGTGTCTGACCAATGATTCAAAGTCTTCAAATGCAACAACTCCACGATAAACGACAATTTATTGAAAGAAGTACATATAGGATATAATTCTGTTTTTGCATCATCAATTGCTTCATAAAACCTCCTCGAATCACGATCTGCACCAGAGCGAAGATTTATCTCACCGGTCTCAAGATTCTGGATGTCAATGCCTTCATGATCCAACCCACATACCATTTCAGTAAGAATTTCATGCATTGGATTATTCATCCTTGCATCAACATCCATCTGAACTGTATCCGTATTTTCACAACAAACATATTATTCTCCATGACGAGTCCAACTCTTATAATTTCTCAGAAATCCATTAAAGAATAGGTGCTCCCTCACAGTATCTCGTGTGAATTGATATCTGTTAGCACACTTTCTACATGGACAACTAATATAGTCACTTTTAAATCCTCTAGTGAAGTCAATAAACTGCATAATGCCATTGAAATACTCTCTAGATGTTCGATTTGGAAGATCAATCCAACTCTTATCTATAATAAGATCCCTATAACAAACATTTACACAAAACTTATTACATTTTCATTTTTCATATCAAATATATTTAAAATAAATACTAATTAATTGTTTGTGAACCATTTATAAAATAATAATGTAAGTGAAAGACCATGTCATACCTGATTGCGCTACAAACCTGTAAGGGAGGGGAGACGAAGGCGGTGCTGCGAGGGAGAGGAGAGGCAGCGGTGGGGAGCCGGAGCCGGAGCTGGTGCGGCGAGGGAGGGGACGATGAAGGAGGGGATGGGTGGAGGTAGTGCGGTGAGGGAGGGGACAAAGACGAAGGGGACGTGGGTTGGCGGGGTGCGGGGGGGGGGGGGGGGTGTTTGGGGTGCTAGGGGGGAGGGACGAGGGGGCGGAGGGCCGAGGGAGGAGGTCGGAGGCCGGAGGGGCTGGGGGCCGAAGGCCAGAGGGCGGCTGGAGGGCTGTCGGGCTGCCGGAGGTGGGTGGCGGGAGGCCCGAGGGCAGAGGGAGGCCGCAGGGCGACCGCAAGGCGGAGGGCAGCCGGAGCCGGAGGGAGGAGGGCGGCCAGAGGAGGGTGGGGCCGGAGGAGGGCGACCGGAGGGCGGAGTGCGGACGGAGGGCTGCCGGAGGGTGGCCGGGGTGGCCGGAGGGCTGCCGGAGGGCGGCCGGGCTGCCGGAGGCGGGTGGCGGGAGGCCTGAGGGAAGAGAGAGGCCGCAAGGCAGAGGGCGGCTGGAGCCGGAGGGCGGAGGGTGGGGCCGGCAGAGGGCAACTGAAGGGCAGCCAGAGAGCGGCCGGAGACCGGAGGGCGGCCGGCAGAGGGCGGGGCCAGCGGAGGGCGGGGCCGGCGGAGGGCGGGCGGGGTGACGGGGAGGGCGGGGCGACGGGGAGGGCGCAACGACGGGGAGGGCGCGGTGACGGGGAGGGCGCAGTAACGGGGAGGGCGCGGGTGACGGGGACGGCGCGGGCGACGGGGAGGGCGCGACGATGGGTAGGGCGCGACGACGGGGAGGGCACGGCGACAGGGAGGGCGCGACGATGGGGAGGGAACAGCGACGGGGAGGGGGGAAGGGCGGGGGCGAATTCGCGAGGAGGGAGGGGGGAGGGGGCGCTAAAGCCCCCCTTTTTTTAGGGAATGGTAGCGACCGCCAATGGCAGTCGCTATAGGTTAAGGGGATCAAAAGCCCATTTTTCCAGTATTTGTGGTTTCGGGGTGTCCTACTGGGTATTGTTATACTCACCCCTACACAGGCTTTGCCCGCACGTGTCGTGTCTTGTGCAGACGAACGAGCTTTTGACAGGATTCTAGGCAGACCAGGACCGAACGGTGCTCAGTGAGACCAGGACCAACACCTTTCTTTATAGGTTGGACTTTGTTACAGACTCTCTTTTGGTGGGCTTGTACTTTTGGCCCATGGTTTTACTTTCTTGTACTTTACTTTCCTTTCGTACTCTGTTGGTTGGGTTTTAGTGTATGCATGCATATTTTCCCTTTTAGTAGTTTTTACTTTTCAGCTTTGTGGGATTGGAGATGTGTGTGTGTGTGTGTATAGTTTTATAGGCAATGCCTCCCATGTTAGTAGCATGCCTACTCGGTGCTAGTCACCATCCCCTGGCTTATTGGAGGCGGGCTTGGGGAGTTGCGGCTCGGGCCCCACTGGGATGGGTCGTGACACTGGATGAGGTGATTGTGTTGCTTCAATATTCAGATGTATTCCAAAGACTTGTGACACATTCAGGAGAGAAAATCATGGTGATGAGAGATGATCAACGTGGGAGGAGTTGATATCAAAAGTCAAGAGGTAAATAATGGCGACCAAAATTGAGGGGATGTGATCCTAGAGAAATCACATGTTTCTGGTGTGAGAAAAAGGGACACTATAAAAGTGACTGTGGAGAGTGCAAACAGTACGTTTCTGGGAAATAAAAAGATGAAGAGAAAGTTTCAAACATCACAGAATCATCAGGAGATGATGAAATCTGAATGACAAAAGGAAGCTCACACTCATACGGGAGAGTAGAACAAGGAGAAGTGCAGTGTCATTACTATAAAATACATGGGCACATGAAGCAGGAATGCCAATTTTTAAAAAGGAAGAATGAGCGGGCTCAAAATTCAAAGAAAGATAGATGAGTTTTGGATTCAGGGAGTTCGGTACACATATGTATGATGAAAGGTGTGTTTTATACCTTTTAGTAGGTATGGGATTTAGTGAGACTTGGCGATGGGTCAATGTGCGAGGTTCGAGGATTTGGGATGGTGAAATTGAAGAAACCTGATAGAGGAGTATGTAAACTGGCTAATGTTAAATTCATTCTAAGGATGAGTCATAACTTGTTATCATTAAGTAGGATCAATGCAAAAGGATACAAGATTTCCATAGTAGGTGGAGTGTTGGAAGTCTTACGTGGGGATGCAATGATGCTTACAGGGAAAGAGTCCTAAGGGATGTATCATTTGATGGGGACCGTAGTCAGCCTGAGATTGATTGAAGATAGTGGAAGTGCTGCATCATCTAGTGTGAAGCAGCGTGTTCGATTTGTTGATGAAGTTTTCAATGCCTGTAAGGAGACTAGTGGTCTGGTTTCTACCCCAAATTGGTCGTGACGGGGAGATTTGTGGGGTCCACTCCCAATTTTGTAGTTATTTATGGAGTATGACTCATGAGAGTGTTTTTTCGGTAGCATGTTTTTTTATGGCGGTAACCAAACCTGTTGCAAGTTCTTCTTTGGTGGGCAGTCAAGGCAAATGAGCAGTCGGCGACGAGTATTTTTCTCACGGGTAGATGGACTACCCACCAACCAAAGAAAAACTATTTTTCATTCATCTTTATAACAGGATAAAATCCCATTGTGTGTAAGAAATGTATTCAATGTGTAATTTTTGATTCCTCCAACGAGATCCGGAGAGAGTGAATAGAAGTTGGCCCCCTTCTCCCATGGACACAGGTCATCTGATCGAACCACGTTAAATCGTCATGTTTTTCCGTTTTCTCTGTTTTTGTGTGATTTGTGGTGCCACACACCTCTGTTGCTCCATTAAAAGAGTTCAAACGTTTTATACATGTAGGGAGTGAGTTTTCAACTCAATATGATTTCATCAGTGACCCAACCTCCATTTTTGATTGTGTACTAGTGTATGCATTTGTGAGTATACAAGATTTTTGGTGCGAAGAATGGACAAAATAGTTAAAAAACTTACTATCAAGTAATCACAATCATGTTAAATATCACTGAAAGATCATAACTAGCACAATGATGTATCATGATCATTTTAAAGAAATTATATAATCAAGAAGAGATTCCAACCAGCCTTATATACCAGAAGTAAGTGTAAATGGGTTCAAGACCTTGTTCAACTTACTTACACTGATAGGATAGGGTTCTGGTCTTGGGTATATCTTACTAAAATGAACTACTCTAGATGTATGCATCTGTGTGGTGTCCAAATGGCTACATGTGAATTTTATTCATCAATATATAAGGAAATGGAAGGCACCAATGTTGGTGGACTAGGGTGTAATGACCCAAACTGTTATAAATAAAATTCCATTTGTGGTTGAATTAAATGCCTTATCATGTGTTCTGGTTATAGAAAACACATGCACTTATTTGGTTTTATTATATCCTAACAGATTTAAAATACCATTAATCATCATAACCATTGATAATATAACTGTTGAACAATGATCATATGATTAGTATAAATATAAGGTTTTAAAAAATCTCATTGACACAGACAAAGGAAGCGATGACCTTAACTAGTAGGATCATACTCTATGAATCCCATTTATCAAATCTTCAAAAGGAGATAACATCACCAATATTTTCCTTTGAACAATCCTAGGTTTAGATCCAACTACTTAAGCATGAGAAAAACCATTTATGGGAGAAGTTAAAGCTCATTGAGACCACGACCCAAACCATGTACGTTGAACCACCCCATAAAATTCTCACCATCGCACACCTTACTCTTAGAGCGTTTACTGGTGTATTAAATAGATATGTATCAAGACCCTAAAATATGAATATGTATATTGTATTTTCAATAGAATAATGGTTATATTTACTTCTTATTGTAACTTTATACACGATTTTTATTTTGATAAAATAAAACATAAATTGTATTTTTGGGTAATAATAAATTAAATTAATGAATTTGTTTTTTTTTGAATTAATAATATTTTTATATAGTATTTCTATTAAATAATACTTATTAAATATAAATGATCATATAATTTTTATGAAGCCAAATGTAGTTTTTATAAGTGTTCAAAAACTGTTATTGTAAAAAAATCCTAACATTTTCAATAAAGGTCAATTATTATTTTAAAAGTGAAAATTAAATATTTAGAAAATTATTTGGATAAAATAAATATTATTTTTTGAATCCAAACATAGAAATTATTCAATAGTTAATTTTTCATAATTTTCTGAGACAATTGAATTTTCGAGTAAAATTTAAATACGGTATAAATATACGGTGTGTATTATGACATCATAATGACCCAAAAAAGGATACAATAAAACTATAAATGGTATCAATGAACAAATCTATGTTTAACATTTAAAGTAGTGTAATTTTGAGTTTATTTTATTAATTTTATAAAGCCTGTATGAATCCTCCAAACCTATGATATATTTTATGGTTTTAAAATCATTTATTTAAGGACATGACTCACTTCCACATCATCGAGGATAATATTTTAATAAGTTCATACCTTGTCCTAATAAAATAATGAAAATCAATCTCCTTTTATAGAGACCATGGGAAAATCCATGGGAATTTTTGTGGTTTTTATTACTTTATTATATAGATTTCAAAAAAGAAGTTTGATAAATAATAAAGAATTTCCCACTCATTTCCTATATAAAAACCACCCAATATCCCATTCTTCTTCCCTCAAAAACCTTAGAGAACATCCTTAATCTTCCATCCCATCTCTAAAGTCCTCCCAAGGTACCCCAAAGCTCTTAAAAAGCTCCTCCCAAAAATTTTGAATCACCCTCTCAAGGTGAGGGATCTCCCACTATCCTTTTTATTCAAGCACCTCTTTTATGTTTTACCTCTTAATTTTAATTTGTTCATATCAGAATATATTCTTCTATACCCCCTTACTATCTATTTGATATCTAAATGACGCGTGACCCATTTCAATCTCATTAATCTCTCCCATGAACCTTTATGTACACCCATCACCATATCAGAATTTAGTAAGAGATCCTCTCATTTCTCTCTTTATTCAAGTATCTTCATTATCTACTACAAAAAAACCGGGTGATTAGAAGGGGTTATAACCACTTCTAAACACTTTAACAGTGGTTACCCAAAATCGCCGATAAAGTGTCTGTCTACTCTGATTAGTGGTGGTTCTGGGCAAGCGTTTGTAAAATGGTTTTGTGTTTAGCGGTGGTTAGATTAGAGGGGATTTTAACCCCCTCTAATCTCACCCAAAATTCACTCAAAACAGGCCAATTAGATGCGGTTCTCACCACCCTAATTTATAGATTCAATTAGGGGCAGTCATAACTGCCTCTAATTGAGGTAATAAATTCAAATTTATGGGTGGTTATATAACTGCCTCTAATATAGGGTCTTATATTTTTTTAGGGAACAACCCCATGAACCCATAAGACACACCCCCATGCCACACCCGACAGCCCCCTGACGCCGCGATAGACACCAGTACACACACCACCCCCCTGACGCCCAGGACACTCCCCCCCCAACACCCCCTGCAACACCCCGACAGACACCAGGTCACACCCCAACCTGACACCCCGACACGCCCCCCGACACCCCCACGGATGCCCAAGCACACACATGCTAACACCTAAGAACACACACGCTGGTACCCTACTGATGTGCCCAAAACAACCCACATGCATGCCTATTACCCATGGTCAGAAAAGGCTAAAAAAATCCACGTTGGGTGGGACTCTAACCCTGTACTGACTCCACATATGCAGATCCTTTAACCAACCAATCTATTTTGCTTTTGATATATTATGGACAATATTTTATATTTATTTACATATTTTAAGTTATATATACTTATATACAAAAATATTACACACATATATATATAAATATATTTGTGTATATACATATAAATAATATAATATATTTTAGTATATATAATATATTTTTGTACAATATTTATATATAATATATATAAATAATTATATTTACATGTATAAATATATATTTATACTTTTACATTTGTGTGTGTATTTATTTATTTATATAATATTTATATATATAATATAATTATAATATATACATATATATAATTATTTTTATATACTTATATGTGTGTGTCGATAATAATAATATTATTAATTATTATTTTTATTACATATATTTTTTAAACTATTAAAACTATATGTTGGTTTTATAAATACTATAAATTTATATATATTTTTATTTATATTATACATATATTATATTAAATACATTTATATTATACATTTATGTATGTAATTATATACATTTATATTATATAATGTACGCACATATATACACACACAAAAATAAATACATTCATATAATTAGAAATATAAAATATAATTAAATGATATATATATATATATACATTTATATAATTTTCTTATGTAATATATATACGCACACATGCACGCACACACACACATATATTATAAAATTTGAATTTATATGAGATTTATTTTAAAAAATAAATAAAAATTAAGTCTGGTTAAAAAACCCTCTAATCAAATGGATTAGCAGTGGTTCATAACCCCCTCTAATTTATTGAATTAGAAGGGTTTACAACCCCCTATAATTTACTAAATTAAAGGGGGTTCACAACCCCATCTAATGTCATAGATCAGAGGGGGTTCAAAAACCCTCTCTCATGTTATAGATTAAAGGGGGTTCACAACCCCCTCTAATTTCTTGAATTAGAAGGGGTTAAACCCCCCTCTAATCTAAGGGATTAGTCATGGTTCATAAACCCATCTAATTTCTTATATTAGAGGGAGTTCATAATCCCCTCTAATGTTATACATTAGAGGGGATTCAAAACATCTTAATATCCAAACGAATATATATATATATATATATATATTGCACCTCTAAAATCCAACCAAACATATAACACCACTAATTATTAAATTAGTGGAGATTTTTACATAACTGCCTCTAAAATACAACCAAATATTAAAAAAATAATGCTAACAAAATTTAGAGGGGGTTGTGAAGAACCCCCTCTAAAAACCACCACTAATATTCTATTTTTTTGTAGTGATCTTATGTATTTTATCTTAAATTCCTAATGTTGGGATATGTTCTTCCATACCCCCTTACTGTCCATTTTATTTCTAAATGATGATAAACCCCTTTCACTCTCATTAATCCCTCCCATGAACATTTATACGCCCCCTTTATGCTGTCGAAATTTCACTGAGATTTTTCATGCCAAAACAATTGTGTAGTGAACATCCATACCCATTTCCAATCAATGGTGTTAACCTTTATGAACTTATACTTATTTGATTTGGGAATTACATGTATGTATTACACACTTATTTATCATGGAATAAAATGTTATGATTTCATGCTTTACGATCTATGCGACACACTTATTCATGAAAAAGAGATGAAAGTGATGGGTGCACCCAAAATTATATAGTGCTCCAATGAATTGAGTAATGTTTTAGTCTCATGAGACATAATGCAAGGTATTAAGGAGTGAACATAATAAATCATGGTACTTTTTCCATCATGATGTATTGACAGTTATCCTTGACCCATCTTTATAATTCATTGTTTTAAGTTGTTGCCACATTTCCCATGTTGCCTCTATGTTATCATGTTATATCATGCCTCATTGTTCATGTTTACAATTCTCACCCCTTTTATGTCTCATTGATATATCTATTGTCTAACATGTATTACTTTCTTCATGTTATGATATGTTTATTCCCTTACCAGGCTTTATAGCCCACCCCATTCTTATGCATTCCCCCAAGTTATCCCATGTAGTTTTAAGTATGATAGAATAATATGAGCATGTTAAGGAAGTTTTCAATAATGATGATGTGTTCCCTGTTTTAATTTGTTATGTAATGCACCTAATTACTAAAGACACTAGACTAATCAATCTTCTGGGTTGTATTATGTGTAATATTATGTAATAAATAATGAATTTATGTGTAATAAAGAGTAGGGTTTTCATAGTTAGTATCAAAGTAAAGTTTAGTAATTTTTGGGATTAGGATTAGGAAACTCTATTGAAACCCTTAAGGATAAGACTAAACATAAGAAGGCATCCCAAAATTTTGGTAAAGTATAGAGTAAGTGGTTTCCAATATCCCATTAGTATTCACTCGAAAACTTTGTATCAAATATTTACCCTATAATACCATCTATAGAGTCTTACCAAGGGGCCCCAATCTCTCAATAAGATCCTCCCAAGAATTTGGAATCACCCTCTCAAGGTAAGGGATCTACCACTCTCCTTTTTATTCAAGAACCTCTTTTATTTTATGCCTATTAATTTAAATTTTTTCATGTTGGGACAGGTTCTTACATATCCAATTTACTTTCCATTTTATGTCTATATAATGAGATACCCCTTCCAATCTCATTAATCCCTTTCACGAACCTTTATGTACACCCGTTACCATGTCGAAACTTAGTAAGGGATCATATCCTCCTCTTTATTCAGGTATCTTTATTATCTTTTGTCTTTTATCACCAATTCATAATGTTGGGTTATGTTATTAAATATCCCCATTATTATCCATTTTATTTATAAATGATGATATACCCCTTTCACTCCCATTAATCCCTCCCATGAACATTTATACACCCATGTTATGCTACTAAAATTTAACCGCACTTTTTCATGCCAAAACAATTATATAGTGAATACCCATACCCATTTCCTATCAAGGCTATTCACCTTTATGAACTTATACTTATTTTATTTGGGACTTACATGTATTTATCACAAACTCCTTGATCATAGAATAAAATGTGATGATTCCATGTTTTATGATCTATGTGGCACACTTATGCATGGGAAAGAAATGAAAGTGATGGGTGCACCGAAAATTATATAGCACTCCAATGCATTGGGTAATGTTTTAGTCTAATGAGATTTCATTCAAGGGATTATGGAGTGAACCTAATCAATTATGAGAATTTTTTCAACATGATGTATTGGTAGTTATACATGACCTATGAAAATGATGCCATATTTTAAGTTGTTGCCACATTTCCCCTATTGCCTTTATATTATCATGATATATCATACCTCATTATTCATGTTTATAATTATCACCCCTTTTATGTCTCATTAATATGCCTATTGTATAACATGTATTACTTTCTTCATGTTATGCCATGTTTATTCCCTTACTAGGATTTATAGATCACCCCTTTTTTATGTATGTCCTCAGGTTATCCCATGCAGTTTTAAGTATGATGAAATAATATGAGCATGTTAAGGAAGTTTTAAATAATGGAAATGTGTTCCGTATTTTAAGTTGTTATGTAATTTTTATAATTCCCAAAGAAACTAGACCACTCGATCTTGGGTGGAATTATATTATACATTTACTTATGTGTATCTTTTAGTCATGCATGTACACATGAAATCCTTTATATAGTTTGGTTAATGATTCTATACTATGAATCAAATTTAAAGAGGGAAACATTATCCTATGTATAGTATAATTCCTGAGTGAAATCCACCAACCAATTATATTCAAATAATATCACTAAAGTTATGCAACACGTGATATGATATCAAAGGTGGGTTTGTGGTAGGTCACTGGAATAATCAAATTCTAACCAGTCATAAAAGTATCTCTACGATCACCATGCCCCTAAAAAAAGATTTTGTGTCTCTAGGATCATATTTTATAGAGTATAACTTGACATAATACCTGGTCATAAAGCCCCAAGATATCTTTAAATCATGTATCAAATCACTTTATCTCGATCTTTCTTAAATAATAAAAATGAATTGTTCTCTTCATGACACTTCACCCAGGAACTCACCTTTTTTCATACTATGCATCGCACATTAAATTCTAAAAAAATGTTGATATATCATAGAATCATATCTTATATTATGGAACAAGTAACTATCATTTGACACATCATAACTTACAAAAATATTTAGGTCACATTCCAGACCACTTATCACCATGGAATAAACCAAGTTCAATGCTAATATGTAACTCAAATCAATCTCATAAAATATATAAATGTGTACAATATGGGATATATATCAGTAAATTTCATGGAATATATCAAAGTGTAAATCATGAAATATATCTAAAAAATAAAAATAATATAAATCAAATGCATACTGCTTAAGTGATGTACCTTGTTTCAATTTACTATATTTTTTTCATGAATGAATGAAAACAGGGGGTATCAGTTTTGGTTGGTTAAAAGAAAAAAAATGCATTGAAATAAATTAGTGAATGTTGTAAAGAATGTTTTTCAGTCTTTAGGAGTCACCATATTCATTCTATCCTTGTTCTTAGAAGATTTTCCTAAATCTATTTATTCTTAATGAAATCCCTGTTATACTATCCGTCTCCACTATTATTTTGTTAAGATCAGTGAATTTATTTCATTTACACACCGATACCATCTTCCTTTGTAGACTTTACTATACACCCAAGGATGTATAGTGGTACCCTAATCTTAGATTTATGGAACATTCCTCCAAACCATATCTTTTAGGCACAACACATAATCCCTTATACGGTTCAATCTAAAAACCAATTGGTGATATGTTGAGTATCCCATTCAAGCATATATGTTATCCAACACTCCTTGCATGAACCAATGAGGGATTTGGTTTTCACCCAACAATCCTCCCCTCAAACTAAAGACCACACATCTGATCCTCCCCTTCAAACAACAATGCACTATATCCAAATATCTTACACCACCAATTTTCTCCATTAGGATATGTCGATTGACCACTATTATCAGGAATACATTATATATAAGGAACCACCATGGATCTATTTGATCCAACTAATCCACTATTATCATTGTAAATTTTTTTTGGGGATATGCCACCCATATCATGTAATTCCCCCAACCTCGATCACCTAGAGCCAATGGGTTCTTTATCACATGGCAGTCAATTTACAAGATATCACAATCCCATGATCCAAAGTTTAATGGTACATAGGAGACTAGATACATACATGAACATTATATTACATTATTATAGAATAAAACACATGTCACTTCAAATAATTATTTATATATTTAATTATTCATCAATCAATGTTATCCTTAAAATTTCAGACATAATACTCCACTTTACTCCCTAGGGAAATGAGGGAATATAGAAAATGAGTGAGCTCAGATGCTCAATAAGGGATAACATACAATGAAAGATAACATTACATAATAACGACATAAATAATATAAATATAATTTATAAAAAAATGATTCCACAAAAAGGGATACATAAAAAAATCTACATATATCATGAAAATGGAAATAAATAATCGCATGGATAACAATAACAAATCTCATAATGATGAAATTCATAATGTTAGATTTTATAATCATACCATCAAGAGCTTGTTCCCAAACACCATACCATAATTTCAAGGCCTCTTTCCAAGACATCATACATAAAAGGGTTGGCATATACCAATTACCTTAGCTATTTTATCTCACAAGATCTAATAATGCATTAGGGGATATATAATTATGGGCCCCACCCACCACTTATTAAGTCCAATGCATTCATCATATAAAAGGAAATAATACTTAATATAATAAATAATATAACCAAAGAAACCTCATTTATAATCATTGATGAATAATCAATAATTTTATATATAGAAATAATGGGTATATGATCTTTCAAGATTTTCATAGTCAAGTGAATGGTATACTCTTCAAACAGAATAATTATGCATAGGGTACTCACACCATATAAGATAAATGGATATACAATAAAGTAAATAGATTCAGATAGCCAATTGAATTATATGGATATCTAGGTGAATACCCTTTATTTTCATTCCAGAATTTATCCATGGTTTTTATCCTTGAGTTTTAGTGAAAAAAATTGAGAAATTGGGCTTCACAGCAGGTGACTCATGGTTGGTGCACGGTTAGGGGAAACTGTGTCCCCTGCCCAGGAAACCATGCGACCATTTTTATTTTGGGATAGTGGAAAACTATATGGTTTCCACATGGTTTTTCAAACTATGCAGGTAATCGTGCAACATGTCCCTATTAGGATAGTGGAAACTACATGGTTTTGTAAACTGCAGGGTTAACCATGAGGCATGTCCAAGTCATTAAAATTTTGACATTTACCTTTTTTCCATTTTTGGATTTAACCCCAAATCTACCCCTCTTCTTACCCACTTAGGATTTCCAGCCCAAAGAGCCTCCAATCCACCCCTTTCTCCCTTGTACCTCCATTTTTGAGGTAGATTTGGTGGGAAATCTCTAAGAAACTCCAAGTAAGTCCCTCATTTCTTGGTTTCTCCCTCTCTTCTAAGGTTTTCTTACTCTTTCTTGTGGTTTCACTTCTTTAGCAGGTTGGATGACCTATTTTGGGTTGTATCTTGATTATTAGGGATCAATGTTGATTTTTTGGTTGAATATTTCCTTTATAGGGTTCTCTTGATGTGTGGTTATGGTTTAGAACCATTTTTCAAAAGTTTCTAAATTTGAGTTAGGTGGTTCCATGCTTAAACATTATTTGTGGATTTTGAATGCTTTCCTTGATCCTTGGTTGTATTCTATGGATTATGTATGAGGTGAGAAACATGTTTTTAAATGAATTCCAGATGTTCATGGGTTGAAAATGGTTTTTTCAAAGTAAATGAGTTATGAATTATGGGTGTTTCATATGATATTCCTTGTATTTCCCCTTAAAGGTGTTTGATAAAATGTGTTAAGGGTGAAAACCCCATTTTGAAATGGTTTTGGTGCGTGTTTTGATTTGAAAGTGGTTTTGGATGTGAAAGTAGTGATTTTATCAAGCATGTTTATATTTTTTGGCATGTGTATGTGAAGTGATGACCCATGTGATATGTGGAATGGAAATTGAGCATGAATGGAATCCTAGGTAACTAAGTGGGTGGACTAATACTAGTATGCTAGTTGACTTGGAAGTGGCTTGGCCTGAATTCATCTAGTGGGATTGACGATTACAACACTAACTAAATATTGATGATGATTAGATACCACTATAATTTTAGATGATTCTCCTCACTAGTGTCTTGTGCATAGGAACGTTGTTGATGTGGTTACTATACCACATATCCTTCCTGAATGGCCCAAAGGCCTTCAATTTTTATTATTTTTTATAATCCCTATTTTAAGGGTTGATGGGGAAACCTTACATGGATCGTAGGCTTAGTAACAATTACATGACCCGATGGTCTTAGAGGAAATCATCCCAAATAGAAAACTTGGAACTACCCCTCCCTAGTATATATTTTGATGTCAGCTCTCCACCTTTGTAACGATGGTTGGCTAGCTGTCCTCTACAGAGATGTGCAAGCCTGGTACCAATGTCAATTCCATACCTTCTCATTATTCCATGTACGGTTAGCTATTCTCTAGTGAATTATACTTTTATGAACCTCATATGGATCCACGTTCCTTGTATGTTAGTCTGGTTTCATCTTCATTACATGTGACCCTAAGGCCTTGAGATGGACAGAAGACCTTGAGGTGGCCCAAAGGCCTTGAGATGGCTTGAAAGCCTTACTGGCCTGAAGAACTTGGGTGTCTCGAAGGCCTTGAAAGTCCCAAGGCCGAAATGGGTGAATAGTTTTGGATGCTACAGTACCGAACAATACCTACTACAGTACTTTCTACAGTATTTGTTACGGTACTACTACAGTACCCAGAAATATTCCTCCGCCCGTATTTGATATCGGGTCTCTTGGATGCACTTGAAGAGTCTATTAGGATCTCTTGTGATTTAGTTATATCTTGTGATATTGTACTCACCGTCAACATACGGTACACTTTGTTGGTTATTTAAAAATAATTCATGTTTTCCTTTAATTTTTTTTATAAAACAGTTTCCAGACTTTTTTATAAAACTTGAATGTTAATTTGTCTTATAATGTTTTTGGAATGGAATTTTTTCTTGGGTGGCCTCTTACAGGGATTTGGTTCACACACTACATACGGCTTTGGATGCATGTAGACTTGGTTATGTTTAACTCAGGTAAAGGAAAGATTTTCCATGGTGATGAGGGTGGATCTAGATTCCAGGGTTCCACTCCTTGCATGTGTTGTTGGTGGGGGATTAAGGATGATTCTCATCTTATTGCATGGATTTTTTTTGGGATATTGTCATTATTTACCTTTAATTGTATCATTTTTATCACTTTTTAAAGTTGTAAACTTTAAATATGAAAATATTTTCTTCCATTTTTGGTTATGGTTATTCAGTTATGTGATGTTTATTATTGTCAGTTGATTATGATTATAAAATCAGGTAAAATCATTCCCAAATAATTTTATTGATACTCGAGCACTAGTTTACAGTTCATTGGGATAGTGAATGCCTTTTAGGATATTCCATGGACCGGGTCGGGTGTTGATTTAAATGAAACTTCGGCTTGGTTCGTGACACATCATCTATGACTCTATAATTCATGTATTGAGCTTTTATCTTCAACTATCATATTTTATTATTGAAAAATATTCAAGTATTTTATAAAAATCCCAAAAATTCACCCTATCCATTTTTTGATGTGTAGAATTAAAAAATGAACTCTGTTTTATGAAAATAATTTTCTAAATATATGATATTTATTTTTAATTAAAACCCTCATTTACATGGAAAATACCTATTTTAAAATTAAACTGATTTTGTAACACTTTGAAAAATTATTTAAGGTATCATAAAATTATCTTATAATCATAAGATGAAAAAATATTAATTTATTAATAAATTTTATAGAAATAAATTTTCTTTTAAAATATTATATTAATTATAAAATTTTAAATAAACACTTATGTTTTATAAAAATATCAACACTTAATTAATAATCTCTAAAACATTTATTTACTTATACCATGATATAATTATATCATATTTTCATTTATAAGATGCCTAAATTTTATTTATACTTTCATGGATCAGGTTACTATTCATTTGGTCTATTTATTATTCATAAGGGTCATACTACCATTACAATGTTCAAGTTACTTTTTCATCGGTATAGGTTCCTTAACTTCTAGAAATACCTCTTATTTCATTAATTCTTCATTTATAAAGTTTTTATTTCAATCTTAATGTGATTTTCTATGATTTATACTATATGACATAATTATAATAAGGGAATTTCCATTGATAGAATTCTGGGTCATTACAATCTTCCCCCCCTTATAAAATTTCACCCTCAAAATTTCATTTTACATTCTAAGTTGAAAACATGTGTAGGCACTTCTCCTTCATCACTTCCCTAGAATATGATGTTTTCTATTTATAATTATGGTTCTGCTATAGTACTTTGACTAGGTGAGTAGTATTGTTTTGTATAACTTTATCCCTACGGTCCATGATCTTCATCAGCAGCTCCTCATAAGAGAGATCATTCTTCGACTATACCACCAATGAATTCAGTACATTTGAGGGATATGTGGAATAAATCATGTAATTAAGACATAGTATGTGTAAGTGCTATTTGATTGGCTAAAACTCTGACATGATCAAGAATCTTGAAGGGGATGATGTACCTGGGACTCAACTTTCCTTTCTTCTCAAATATCATGATACTCTTTCATGAAGATATGTGGAGGAATACCATGTCTCCAACCTCAAACCCCAAGTCTCATCAATGACTATCTGCATATCTCTTCTATCGACTTTGGGATGCTCAGATATGATGTTGAATTGTTTTCACCTTTTTTACCATTTCTTTGACCATTTTAGGTCTTAGTATCTTACGTTCACCAACTTCATCCCAGCATTCTAGTGTTATACATCTTTTCCCATAAATGGATTAACATGGAGCCATCTGGATGCTCGAGTGGATACTATTATTGTAAGATAATTCATCCACAAGAAGATTTTGGTCCTATAATCCTTTAAAGTACATAGAACACACTATCAACATATCTTCCAGTGTATAAATAGTTCGCTTAGATTGGATATCAATTTGTAGCTGATATTCCGTACTAAAGTTCAACTTAGTGTTCAATGTATGTTAGAGACTTTTCCAGAACTTGGAGGTGAATCTCATATCTCGATCAGATACAATCAATATTAGTACTTCATGTAGTATTACCACTTATTATATATATATATCTGTGTGTGTGTGTGTGTGTGAAAGTTGATCCAGTGAAGTCTTATAAAATTATAATAAAGTGAGTTTTTTGTTTAAGATGATCCACAATAAACCATTTAGCATTAGTTCATCTGGATGTCTTTGGAAGTCTAGTGAAAAATTATATAGTTATTTTTCCCACTTCCATGTTGGTATGGTTAATGGTTGCATCATACCTTTAGACTTTTTCCTTTCAAACTTTACTTTATAAAATACCATGCACTTTGATGTATGTTCAACAATATCTTTATTTATATTTTCCAACCAACAGTGCTCTCAGAGATCTTGATACATATTTATGCTCCCTGGGTGAATAGATAAGGTTGATCTATGTGAATCATTCAGAAGTTCTTTCTTTATCTATGAATTGGATGGTACACATTGTCATGACCCAAATCTCATGACTCTTTCCTCATCCATTTTAAACTCTAAGGACTTACCACTTCTCATGGATTCCACCTTCATCTAAATTTCCACAACACTTCTTTGAGCATCCTTTATTTTCCCCATAAGATATGGTTGAGAAATCATTTGAGAAAGAATTGATGATGTTACTTTCTTAATTATTCCCATTCCTATTCTTCGCAGGTCTAATAATATTAGGTCCATCTCAATTATCATCATTGATAAAGATACATGATCCTTTCTACTTAGATAATCCAACAACTTTTTTTCCTTAACAGGATGGTAGTGAATTGAGTAGTCGTAATATTTGATGATCTATAACCATCTTCTATAGTGAATATTAATCTATTTCTATGTGAATATATATTTGAGACTCTTTTGATCAGTATATATATACCACTTCTCCCCATACAGATAATTCCACCAGATTTTCAATGCAAAGATCACAGCTTGCAAATCTAGATCATGCATGGGATAGTTTTTCTCATGAATTTTCAACTTACTTGAGGTGTAGGTTATCAATTTATAATTTTTATCAGTACACAGCTTAATTACTTATTTTAAGCATCTTTTTACACCATAAAGAGTTCCCCAATTGTTGGTAGTGTGAGAACTAGTGTAGTGGTAAGCCTCTTTTTCAACTCTTTAAAGCAGTCTTCACAATCACTAGTCGAGAAAAACTTAAATCCCTTCTATGTAATCTTGGTTAGTGGGTTTGAAAACCATGATAAGTTATTCACAAATCATTGGTAATACGCAAATAGATCAAGGATGTTCCATATCTCTGTTACAGATGTTGTCCTAGGCCACTCTTCAATTGCCTTTGTCTTGGAA
This sequence comes from Viscum album, assembly GCA_963277665.1. Classification (NCBI taxonomy): domain Eukaryota; kingdom Viridiplantae; phylum Streptophyta; class Magnoliopsida; order Santalales; family Viscaceae; genus Viscum; species Viscum album. Next base: position 429,756,502 of record OY728134.1, read on the forward strand.
GGGTCCATAGATATCCCTTTGCTGGTGATAACATGACCTAATAATGATACTCCATCCATCCAGAACTCACATTTATTGTACTTTTTATATATTTTATCCCTTCAAAAAGTCTTTAACACAATATTCAAATTATATTCTTATTCCTCCTTACTCTTATAGTATACTAGAATATCATCAATAAAGACTACCATAAATCTATCAAGGTAATATCTAAAGAATCTATTCATTAAATCCATGAAAATTATTAGAGCATTAATGAGTATGAAGGTAATAAATATGAACTCATAATTTCCATACATTGTTTGAAAGTAAGTCATGGTAATATCTTCCTTCCACACCTTTAATTGGTGATATCCTAACTGAAGGTCCAACTTAGAGAAATAACTAGCCCCACATAGCTTATCAAATAAGTCATATATCTATGGTAGGGGATAAATTTTCTTTATCATGATTTTGTTGTGCTCATGATAATCAACACAGAGGTGAATTGATCCATACTTTTTCTTGATTAAGAGGACTAGCACACCCCATGGTGAAACACTCGGGCATATAAAACCCTTGTCCAGATTCTCCTATAACTGCTTCTTTAGTTTTTCCAGCTCAACGATAGACATTCTATATGGTGTCTTTGATATAGGTAGAGACCTAGGAATAATTTCAATTGAGTACTCAACCTTTATATCAGAAGAAAGGCCAAGAAACTATTATGGGAACACATCAATGTAGTCCCTTACAATGGGCATGCCTTTGAGCTCAATTCTCTCTTTTGTCTCAATCATTTGAGCTAAACATTCTTGCTCATAATTCAAAAATATCCACACTTAAGATGATTATTCTAAATGAGATTCATCCCCCTCCTTACACTTGTACAAAATTGGATGATGCTTTAGGATGTAAAGAGTGATCTCCCTTTCCCGATAGTTGATGTTGGATTTGTATAAATATAGAAAATACATGCCCAATATAGCAGTAAACTCTACCAAATGGAGTATGAAAATATTTTTTGGGAGGTTCAGTCCACAAAAATTAACCACATAAAAGTTATAAACTTTGGATGAAATAATTTCCCCATTTTCTTTTCTCACTGATAACTCAACCTCCAACTTTTGAGGCGGTGATTGAATAGTTATACTAAACTTTCAAACTTTGAAAGAATGCATAGAACTAGAATCAAATAGTATGTTCGCTACTCTTGAATGAATAACCATCATACCTTTCACCATATCATTTTTGGGTTCTACCTCAGTATTAGTGATAGAATATTCTATTCCTCGTTGCATTGTAGGTTGTTGTTGTTGATTGACTCCAACAAACCTTTTCTTGGGGAAATGGATTGCATAATTCCCATGTTCCTTATAGTTGAAAAACTACACTAAAGGTTGAGTGTTGATCTGAATCTTCCTTTCTTCTTCCACATTAGTGGAATTTTTCATATCCCTTCGGTAGTTATTTTCCATATTACCTTATATTCCACATTTGAAGAATCTATTGGTTCCCTTTAAATAGTTTTCAGGATGTTTCTTCCCACACTTTTGACACGTGGTATGTTGAGTCTTCTTTCTATCATGGTATTTATCTACTGATCTAGCCATATTAAACTCCATTTTCCTTTTTTTCATCAATCCCATGAGAACACTGATAGTCTTAAATCTCTATTTCAACCTTAAGGGAACATAAAACAATATCCTCATAACTGTTTAAGTCTCAAATCACCAAAATTTTTGTAGACTTGGTATTTGTTCGATAAATAATAAATCCACCATGCTTTCAATGTTCATGACAAAGAAAAAGCCATATCTTGAAATCCTTGTTAAGTTTTCCTTGTACAACCTCATAGGCTCGTTTTCCTTCTGTTTCATTCCAAGGAATTCCATTTCCATCTTGAGATAGAGGGTTTGGGGAAAATATTTATTGAAAAATATTTTCTTGAATTTCTCCCAATCCATGGAATCAATATCCTATTTGGAATTTGTGTTCTTGATTAGTGTCCACCAATTATGGCTTCCCCATCAAAATGATAAACAACCAGCATAAATTTCTCTTCTTCTGATCACTAAATGAAAAATAATATCTTCTCAATAGAGTTAATCCATTTTTCTATGAGGAGGGGGTTGGAAGATCCACTAAACATGGGAGGAATTTTATTCATGAAGGATTTAGAAGAAACTTCCTCTTTCTTAGGATAAGGATGGAGTTCCACATTATTCATGTTATTATTCATAACTTGAGATAGCTAAGAAAGTAATGTCATAAAGTTTTGAGCACCTGTTCTATCATATTTGGAATTTAATTAATGAAATAATCACATTCCCTATCACATTGATTATTGTCATGTGTTCTTCTATTTCCTTCCATTAACCAAAAAAATAAAGTGAAATTAGGGGGCTTGAATACTTAGCTAATAAGATTGTAAAAAGAAACTTTAAACATAAAAGGATAAGCTTGTAAAGGAAAATTATATCCTAACTTGTGATTCTTAGGTTTAAATCTTGGTTCTCCAAGATATATTTCCTAACATATATTCCTTTATCCATTTTTTCTTTAATAATGGTTTTTAATGAGCTTATGAATTTATCAAAGCATATCCCATAGGAGTGTCAAAGAAGGTGTGCAATAAGGTCCATTATCATGTACCAGGTTACCCCAAGATAGAATCAGACATCTTGTTGGAGTTGTTACCCTTAGGTACATCAGTTCCAGAACCATGTGCACTTATAGTATCAAGAAAAGGATTTATTTTCTTGATAAACCATTTACTCTGTACTTACCAAAATTTAGGGATGTTTTCTTATAATTAGTCTTATCCCTAAAATTTTTGCTAGAGTTTTCTAATAATAATCCAAAAAATAATTAAACTTTTCCTCTGATACCAACTATAGTTACCCTATCCTTTTACACATATTATTATATGATTTTAAGTATAATTAAACATCAAATTACAAGCCAAGGATCGTAAATTCTAGTGTCTTGAATATTAGGTACATAATTAAACATCATGAAACCAAAATAATTTTTTTATTTAATCTTCATAATGTTCTCATAACTTATTTTGAGACCTTAAATCTATATCAGATAACCTGGGGAATACATAAACAAAGGGATGAGCAAAAAATCCTAGTAAGGGAATAAACATATGAATAAAACATAGTACATGGGTTAGAAGACATAACATGATGACATAAAGGCATGAAACATGAATAAACATAAGCAATAATAACATGTATAACATGGAAACATATAACCATGAAATTATAGGAATGTGTAAACAATATATAACATGACATAAACATCAGTCAAGGCTTTCTGCCAAGTCATGGTATACAAAGTCCCATAAAGAAATTTGGTTCACTCTATGTCCCAACATAACATCTCATGAGACTAAACATTACCCAATGAATTGGATCAATATCTGAGTGAACCCATTATAATATGTTCATGAATATGTGTTCCACATGAAGAATCATACATAAGTAATTAAATATAAACATAAGGGTTACCCATGGAAAGAATTTGATATCATAATCATGTTAAAAAGGCATAACATAAGGGGGTATCATAATGGTGTCCATGAAAGAAAGGATTTAAATAATACATAGACATTAATTAGGGAAATATTTATATATCATGATAAGTGATGTCAAAATGAAGTGAATACATGAAAAATAGTGTTTAAGAAACTTTAGAAATAAAACATTTTAGTGAGGTTTAAGGAAAATATTATAGAATATTTAAAACGGGCAAAGAATAATTGTTTGAATAAAACCATAAATGAACCAATATATTTTTTCATGATAAAATGAGTAATTTTTTAAAAATAATGTTGGATTAAATCATATTATGGAGAGAACTTGAAAATGGGTAAGAAATCAGGAAGTTCCCTTGAATCGAGTTTTCTTATCGGGAAGAATTGAGAAGGGGGAATTTTTAAAACATGTATTTACCCATCAATGAATTATGATATAATCTAGATACATGATTTTGTAACATATAAAACTAATTTATAACATATATATAAAAATAAATAATAGTTAAATTAGGTAAATATAGAGAAAACATAACCCGAAGGAAATATAGAGGCTCGGAAAGGATCCCTTACCTTATGTCCGAAAGTGCTCTGCACTTAATCTTAATGTCCGATATAATAAAATTAAATAAATTGATAAATTAATTAAGAACATTTTATACATTTATCTGTATTATTATAATTTTATTAAGTTAATTTATGGCTTTTCTGAAGAGTTAGAATATACAATTTCATCATTCGGGAGTGTTCGTTTCCTTGGTTTTCATGATCGGTTCACTTGTATATATGTATGGAAAATCATGTAAAATGAGAATGGTTATCCATAATTGAAATTATATGTTATTAATGAAATTATAGAATATAAAATGGTATTATATTTAATTTTAATAAATGGTATGAGGATGAATCATTAGATAAAATTTAATGATAATCGTTTAGGTTAATTTGGCAGTTTTTCGATCACAACGAACTCATTTTGTTTTATAATTCAGCATTATGTATATAAAATGGTTCTATAACATTAAATAGGATGTAATAAATATATTATAATATGGTTTAACCATAAAAATGGTTTTATGGTGAGTCTTGAAGGAGGGAATGGAAATTTAAAACTTTGTCATCCTTTAATGTGATAAATTAACACATCACGGACGATGTTTTCAATTTTAATACAAAAGAAGAGGGTAAAGAAATGATGATGAATTATTCCATTAGTATAATAAAATTCCATTATATATAAGGAAATTTATTTATCATGCCACTTAAATGAGGTGAGGTGAGGAGATAATAAGAAAAAGAAAACAAATTGAAAATACATTAAAAGAAAAGAAAGAGGATTTTACCACTTTAATTCCTCCTCCTTGAAAACCTCCTTAAAGAAAATATTTTGGTCCTTTAATGAGACCAAGAGAATATGGATGTGGGGTATGGTATTTTGAATATATTTGAGTAGAATTTGGACAAGTATCAAAGCTTTATTGGTGTGAGGAGAAGAGGTGTTGAGGGGTAGTATTTATAGGGGAGGAGAGGAGTGTTTTCTCATTATTTTATTCATTAGTTTATTATTTTTCCTCAAGATTATGAATATTTTGAGAATTATCATCATAAATATTAAAATAATTAAGTATGATTGGATATTAGGGCCTCACATTATCCATACATCATCTATGACTCTATAATTCATGTATTTAGCTTTTATCGTAAATTATCGTATTTTATTATTCAAAAAAAATTCAAGTATTTTAGAAAAATATAAAAAATTTACCCTAACAATTTTTCAATGCATAGAATTCAAAAATGAACTAAATTTTATGAAATAATTTTCTAAATTTTAGAAATTTATTTTTTAATTAAAATCATCATTTACTTGGAAAATACCAATTTTAAAATTATAATTGATTTTATAACACTTTAAAAAATTAATTAAGGTATTATAAAATTATATTATAATAATAAGATAAAAAATATTAATATATGAATACATTTTATGGAAATAAATTTTCTTTTAAACATTATATTAATTATAAAATTGAAAATAAACACTTATGTTTTATAAAAATATCAACACTTAATTAATAATTTTTAAAACATTTATTTACTTATACTATGATATAATTGTATCATATTTTCATTTATAAGATGCATAAATTTTATTTATACTTCTATGGGTGAGGTTACTATTTATTTTCCTAGTTTACTATTCATAAGGTTCATACTACTATTCTAAAGGCCAAGTTACTATTTTATCAGTATAGGTTCCTTAACCTCTAAAAATACCTCTTATTTTATTCATTCTTCATTTATAAAGTTGGTATTGTGTTATTAATTTGATTTTATGTGATTTATACTATATGAAATAATTATAAGAAGGTAATTTACATTGATATAATTCTAGGTCATTACAGTTTCTATGTTTGTTTACCTATTTTCTTACATACCTCAAATATTCCTAGATTTGGTAAATATGGTATACTTTTATGAAAACCAAGTAATGTTTTACAAAAATGGTTTTATTTTATGAAAATTCTTTGTAAACTATATTTATTTAAAAGCTAGAACTAATGAATTCCTGATATTAGAACCCATATAGATGCTTTGGTGGTATCCTACTAGAATCTCTGCTCACACCCTACATTTTCATTTTGTGGCTGTAGATATTATTTTGTAGGAATTAGGCAAAGGGAAAGGGGTCATGTAGAATACCAGTTTCTCTTTTTATTTTCATCTACATAGCTAGATGATTTGGTGGTGACGGTTGGTCACACAAGGAATTATTTAGACCCATCATGTTTTACCTCTCTATTTTAGTCTATTTGGATTAAATTTTTATGTCTCGTGGATTTGATATATTTCTTTTTCATTGTATGTTGTTTATTTCCCCTGTGTAGGATTATTATGAGACATGTTGATTCTACTTTTTTGTGCTTTATTATGTGGTAGATCTAACGAACCTGACCCCTATAGCATGGATTCAGTGCCTCACTTTATTAAATTGGCATAAATACAAGACTCGAATGCAAAAGGACCGATCAGTTTAGAATTTTTGGAAACCAAATTACATACTTAAAATATAAATTACAATTGAAACTATAAAATACAGCATAGCCGATCATTTTAGAGAACCAATACTCTCCTAGATTAACCCTACATACCAATCATAATATACATCTTGGCATCCTTGAAAAAATAAAATATAATAAAGGTGTGATATTAGATTCTCAGTAAGGGTAAGCACACAGTATAATCTATCATGGATAAATAAGCATAAACAATAGGGAAATGTGAATAACTGAAACACATTCCATTTTACATAACTTGAGCATAATATGGCCATAGTGAATAGTACCATTTAAATAATCACATGAACTAGAAAACATAACCATGGATATTCTACTAGTCGAATAATATCATGGAATATTTAATAACTAACCTAATAATGAGGGAATTAATAATGTCTCACATCATAAACATATCGTCAAGGCTTCAGCCAAGACATCATACATAAACGGGTAAGGCCTCAGCCCACACCCAAACTAGTTTGTCTCATGAGAACTACTGATTCATCGTGGGACTAAAGAGGGACCCTCCAGTCACTTACTAAGTCAAATTTATTCCTCATATGAAAAGGTTAAAACATATATAACATAAACATTTTTATTGAAAACTATTATACAAAATATGAATACTTTAACCATAAACCATGGATGGTATCACAATAGCACATCCACATTCAAACTGATCATAAACCATTCAATAAAATATGGTAGATGGTATCATAATAGATCAACCTCAATAAAAAATAATATCCAATAGAGGATATTGACCTATATGAAAATACTATACAAAAATCATTAAAAATTTCTTGATAGAAATACCCTCTTTAGTTTGAAATCATTTATTTAAAAGGATTCACAATTTTAAAATAAAACATTTAATTGAAAATAATATTGTAAAATTTTAAAATAAGCTTCAAGACATTAAGGGGTCATGAAAGTGGAAGAACCCACTCATGCCGTATAAGTTAAAAAAATATTCCTTCTATATTTTTTTTTCAAAAAATTAATAAAGTACCTCATTTGGAAAACAACAAAAAGATTCATTTATAACCATTTAAAAAAAATTAAAACATGGGAAATTTTTTTAACATTTGTATGATAATATAAAAAATATTTTGAAAAACATTTTCAGGAAACATGAACATGGATTATAAATATTCCCTAGCATATACTTATATATAAAAAATCTCGAATAATAATGAGATTGTGAAATTAACCCTTACCTTATACGTTAATTTAGTTGAATGTGATTTTATATACTATATAATGGTTTAAAAAATGTTATTAAATTGTACCAGAACCATATCTATATTTATTTTATCATATATGATCTTCGTTATATAATTTTGTTAATAATATTTTGTTATTACCCTTGTTTCGGGTGTAAACTACTTCATTTTCCTATGCATGTTTTGTCATATAAGTCATATTTATTATGAATAATAAATATTTATTTCATATAAAGAAGTATATTAAGTTCATATATATTTTATTTACTCATTATATACATTTTTAGAATCATTATTGAAGAAAATGAATCACATTGTGTCATGGTGACGGTAAGTCGTACGTACGCACGAGCGACAATATCATTCCCTTAATAGTGAAAGGGTAAGGAATTGAACAGTATATTAATTATATATAATAAATATAATTTAATATTTATTATTTATATCCATTATATCTATAATTATACCCATATAAATAAAGTGCTGATGGAAAACAAGTTACACCACGACGTGGAGACGGTAAGTCGTATGCACGCACGCACGGTGCTTTCATTTTTTGTAGGATGGATTAATCATAGAATATGGTTATACCATAATAATAATAACATCTAATCATATATATAACAATATATTTATTAATTTATCATGGAAAAAACTCATTAAGAGTAAGTATAAGAAGAAATGAACTTGGATGAGGTGGTAAAAACACTTGCCTCTTCTTTAGCAGACTCCCTTTAGATCTCTTATCAAGAGATCTAAGGTTGGTCTTTTTAGAAGAATAAGACCTTAAGAACTTGGATAAGGGTTATAATAATAGAAATATTTAGGAATTATTCATTATATAAGGCTAAAATTGGTGTGAGGAAATGAGGTAGGAGATTCCCTTTTATAATTGAGGTGAGTGGCACTTTTAGAAATTCTCAAAATAGTAAATTAATATAAATTAATTTTCAATTTAAAATGGTTAAAAAGTGAGTTATTTAGAATTTAAAATAAGTATGGTTCAAAATACTCTAAACCAATAATTTTTAGACAAGTTCAAGTCACATTATTACCCTTAGCCCTTAGTTAAACCCTTTAACTCTTATCATGACAACTTGGATTTTTACTCTTTAATAGTTAATATAGTTACTATAAAATGAATAAAGAACCATGAATGGATAATTGATTATATATATAACATTATCCTAACTATTTAAATGAATTTTATATTTTTTATGAATTTTATATTTTTATGAATTTTATATCATTTAATAAAAGATTATTTATTTTAAAGAATCATTAATATCAATTTTGATACTATTCATTTCTCGACTTTTAAAAAAATATAAATACATAATATAACTTCAAAAAAACCTTTAATACATCCTTAATATGTTTATTTAATATATAAATTTATTTCAAGACATAAATTATATAAAATTATATTTATTTTAATATTTTTATTATCATTTATTTGATATTTCCATTATTTAAAAAATTACTGCATCATCATTGTATAAGCCCTTAAGGTAATTATTTATTTTATAGAAATAAAAATAAATTACCTAGATAAAGAAAAAAATTATATTTTAAATTTATATTTATATTATAAATTTTCTTCTATATAACCCTATATTAAAAATGGTATAGTTATTAAAATATGAGTATGATATATTTAACACTTCTTTAAATAAAATATAATAAATTTCATACTCTCACCCAAGTGGCATAAAAAAGTCATAATCTAGGAACAAGGATGATTTTTATTAAACCCACTCATCTAATGAAATTTTGATAATTGTTAGGGTAATTTTTTAATATTTATAATATTATTTTTACCCTTAATTAATCAATTTACCTTTTATCATGTTAATAAAAAATTACAAAAGTTACTATTCATAATGCCCAAAATTAAAAGAAATTTATTTACATAATTTTTAACCACTGATTTAAAATATGGAATAACTTTTTAAAAATTCAAAACATTTAAGTTTCTGTAATTAATTTAAATTTAATCCCATTGACGGGGTGAGAAAACGGGTTATTAAAATTTAAACATGCAAAAGATTGAAACATTTATATATATAAATTAAAATTAAAATTGACGAAAATGACCTACATTGGATTAAGTGATAAAAAATAATATAGTTATACTTTAAAACCATTCAATAATATAATTTAACACTATAAATTATTTCGACGAAAAAAGTTGTTTTCAATTAAAATTTAGTATTTTCACTATTCATCAAAACATGAAACTTATCAAAAAAATACCAAAAATTAAACCAAATTAGATTTTGATATCCCAATTTCAATGAATAAGTTTATTTTATCCTATAAAAATTATAAAAGTATCAAAAATTATATTTAAAATAGGTTCTCCATTAAAAGGCGGTAAAACTACCTTTATAAAAATATTGGTTTTTAGGAATAAAATTGGATTTGTTCTTAATTTACGCCTATAAAATCTATTGGATGAATATATAAAATATATATTTTATTAATATCATTTAATAATTGTAATTAATTTAATTCATTAAGGCAAAACACCTTTGGGTGGAAAAGTAAAAATATTTCCTATAATTGGTTTATATTCTCGCTTCTAATTTATTGGTAAACAATGGATTCATATTATATTTTTATAAACCATATATTTTTATAATTTATTTAATACTACTAATAACTACTAATTTAATGTCATGACCCACCTTCACCAAGATGAGGGAAGGGACAACAGATTGCCAAACCCTCCCTTCCTCAAGTTGAAAGAGAGATAATGACCCCCGAGACTCGCCTTCAATAGGCCTCAGAGTGGCGACTAGCACCAAAGGTATAAAATCACACATAATATGGAAGGCATTACCCTTTTTATTTAGTAGGATCGGTATATAAGATAGTAAATCACAAAAAACACCAAAACTAAAAGTAAAAGTAAAGCCTAAACAATCCTTTCCCATATGCATGTTTCAAATAATAAGTGCTACAATACAAGAAAACCTCAAAGGTAAGTATCAAAGAAAAGAAAAACAACAACAAAAACTATCCCAACATCCGAACTAGTACGGTCTCGCACAGTCCTTGAAGTCCTCCTGGAAACCTGAAAGCATTTTTATATACATATGGTGAGTATACAGGTATACTCAGTAGGGAAAAACCAAAAGCTATCGTGTACAGATGGGGAGGCATCCTAATACCTTGTCAGAAAAGAAATTAACCAAAGCACCTAGTAAGGAAACTATCCACCCAAACCTCACAAAGTCAAACTCCCCAAATAATTCAAGTCAAGTAAAGTAATAGTAATAACACATCAATGTTTGGGTACCCCACACCACTTTCCCACTAGTTATTGAAGACATCCTACGCATCAGACCTTCCCTTCCATTTTCACCGTAGTCCCACTACCATACCCCACCCGCACACACCAGTTCTTCCACAACCACACATCCTACCCACAAACACTTAGGCCACAACCACACGTAACCATGCCCGTAGAAACCTGGGCTAGAACAACTACCGCCATGCCCGAAGACACCTGGGCCTCATCCCAAAGACACTTGGGAAACAACCTACCCTCACACACCTGGGTTAACCACCACAACTACCCTACCCAAATAATATTTGGATATAATGGACCTTAGGCCATAAAAACCTACCCGAATAGTCTTGGGATACTCGGGAAAAGGAGTATAAAAGGAGCTAATAACCAGCCACTCATAAGAGTGTTGGAAAAAACACCCTCCCTAAAGAAATGGCGGTTTTCAGCACGAAGTTCTCAACTTGGGTGGGGTGTGAATATGAAACATAAGAGCTAAATTATACATATAAGTAAACAAGCACTCATCCCAACCTAGGGGTTCCAAAACCAGCTCATACATAAGCACCATCATTACTATTCATTCATAAGAAGCACAACACCTGTAACCAAGTCACGACTCATTCCTGGAAAACAATTCCCCATTTAACTTGTTCTTATTTTCATATTCAAGTGATTACCTTTAAATAATTCTTCACTACTAGGCAACTAATAGGTATAACCACAAGCCAGTGAAGGAAAAACAGTCAATAAACAATTTAATCATTCACACCCAGTTCTCTTGTAAGGTCACAACAACAAAAGGGATCTATGAGATCCCTCAAAGAATTGGAACCAAACCAAGTCCCAACATACGGGCACATATCTACAAGATAACAACTAAACCACAACAGGGGATCCCATCCCCATCCATTCCACCCCACAAGAAACCAACAGAACAACCACACATATTACCAAGATAGATCAAGGGAGTTTCCAGACTTAGACACACCATTCATTTGGTTCCTTATTTTCCATTGGGTTAACCAGGGTGTTCAAACAGGGATTCTTGTTCACTGATCATCTATTTAAACAACCAAGTTTATGTGATTAACTAGATTCCATGTTACAACCATTCAATCATAGAATTATCTAGAAAAAAGGTTTATTAGTGAACAAATAAGAACCACCAATAGCCACAATTTTCAGTGGACATGAGCCCATATAATTCTCAACATATAAGTAAGTGTAAAAGAGTATAGAAGAATCATAAACACACCCCATCATTCTTTTATAGTCTATTTATTATCCTTGTTAAGGTTTGATTTCATTCATCCCCATAGAAACATTAGAATACCTACCCCACATGATACACAGTAAAGAGATATGAAGGAAGAACCCTACTTGGATGATCAATGATATAAGTTTTTCTCAACTCACCAAGAATTTGGGATGAGTGACTTGTAGGGGAGGAACATTGGGGGCTCCAAGAGTGGTCGGGAAAAGCTCTAGCAAAGGCGCACCACTATCCTCAGGAAGGGGACTCCAAACTCACTAAGGGAAAGAAAATAGATTATCCAAGGAGGAGGAGGAGAAGAAGAAGAAGAAATTCCCGTGCGATAAAAAGGTGAGGGCTTGGAGTTACGAGATATGAATCCTTGAACCAATTTAAAGGATGATCATGGTTTCTCCACATGGTCGGGTGGTTACACATGATGAAATTATTTATCATTTAATAATCCTCATGGGAGGGGTGGCTATAACGGCTATGAGTCAAAGGGTTTCCCCTTAAATGGAGGAAAACGGGTAACAGGGGTGAAACTGGAAGGTACAGGAAAAGGTGTGACACTGAGGAAAAGCCACACATTTTGTTAATTCAAGGGTCACCCGACCCCTTAGGGATTTTAGATATCATTTTTGGGCTTTAAAAAGGATTAAAAAGGGGTATTAAACAATTTTATGTCAAAAGATATGTTGTGGGGACGAAACTTGAAAAACTCATGATACTGGGAATAATAAAGGGTGAGACATGGTTTGGTGATACACCATAAGCGGTGCCACCATTTCAGTGTGCAACCTTCAGGGTGCCACCGATTCGGTGAGACACCATGATTTGTGCTGCAGTTTTAGTGTGTGACCTTCACGGTGCCACAGGTTCAGTGATACACCATGAGCAGTGCCACCGTTTCAGTGTGTGACCATCATGGTGCCACCATTATTGTGCCACCTTCATGGTGCCGCCGGTTCAATGAGACACCGTGAGTGGTTCCACCGTTTTGGTGTGAAACCGTCACAGTGCCACCGGTTCGGTGAGAAAATGTAAGTGGTGTCACCGTTTCAGTGGGACTGACTTTTTGGAAAAGTAATGGACCCGTAGGGTCCATGCAATTATATCAGATAATTCTCAAACTATTCTTGTCCTCGAGAATTCAAGGATAAAACTGAAGAAAAGAGAGGGGTCCGAACAACCACCTCGAAAGGTACCTCTCAGGAGTAAACCTCCTTGACACCTAGGAACACCTCTTCCTCAACTATCTCCTAAACAATCACGGATACACTACCGATCCTCTCCCCCAAGCAAACTCAAAATACATAAAAAAATGTCATACATTCCAGTTATATGAATTAGGGAGTCCCTTCCTTCATGTCGAGATACTATCCACTTTGGGCGGCACTGACTCACCCGCATGGGTTTAAACTCACCCACTTTAATGCATCTTGACTAGGGATCAGGTCCTCCCCTCTCCACAATCAGGACTCTTCACACATACTTAGAGAAAAAGGAAAATAACACATTCCATAGTTAACCAGGTCAAGCATTACATCTTAAACAAGTACGAAACAAAATAGTATTAAACTCAAAACAGCTCTGGGTACTGGGCGTGCATCTATGCCTCACATTCCCAGGTAATCTCCTCAAGTCCATCATGCCTCCATAACACACGAACCAAGCGAATGGTTCATCCATGAAGTACCTTATCCTTACAAGCATCGATTCTCACTGGTTTCTCTATGAACGTAGCATCGTACTCAAGATCGAGCCTCCCCCAGTCAAGGATGTGTGACTCACTGTGTAGATACTGATGGAGTTGAGACACATGGAAGACATTGTGCACCCTCTATAGTAGAGGTGGCAATGCCAGCTGATAAGCCACTTTTCCGACCCGCCGTAACACCTCGAAGGGTCCGACGAACCTGGGAGAAAGCTTAATTCCCCTATCGAACCTCCATTTCCCACACCGAGGGGATACCTTCAAGAACACGTGGTCCCCTACCCCAAAATACAAGGGTCTCCTTTTATGATCGACATATGACTTCTGCCGGTCCTGATCCACTTTCATCCTTTCTCAGATAAGATGAACCTTCTTTGTGGTGTTTTTCATCACCTCTGGGCCAAGAACACCTGCTTCTCTGACCTCTGCCCAGCACATGGGTGAGCAACATGGTCTCCCATACTAGGCTTCGAACGGATCCATTCCAATTGTAGAGTGATGGCTATTGTTGTAGAAAAACTATACTAGAGGTAAGTGTCATACCCACGATCCTACAAAGTCCAAAACATATTCCCGTAGCATATCCTCTAACGTCTAGATGGTGTGCTCTGTCTGCCCATCTGTCTGGGGGTGGAAGGTAGTGCTGAGGCATATCCAGGTTCCAAAAGCATGTTTCAATCCTTTCCGGACCCATGAGGTAAACTGGGTATCCCGATCGGAGACTATGGATCTCAAAACTCCATGCAACCACACCACCTCATCCACATACCTCTGTGCTAAGGCATCCACTATACTCGACTCCTTTATTGTGAGGAAGTGAGCTAATTTCATCAGCCGATCAACCACTACCCAGATAGCATCATAGCCTCCCCGAAACTTGGGTAGTCCTATAAAGAAATCCATCAATATGTCGTCCCACTTCCACTTGGGGACATTTAAGGGTTGTAACAAAACTTCTGGGATGTGGTGTTCAGCCTTCACCTGCTGACACACGAGGAATTTTTCCAGGAAATCTTCCACTGCTCGCTTCACCCCGGGACACCAGAACTGACCCCTCAAGACCCGGTACATCTTGGAAACTCCTGGGTGTACTAACAAGGGTGAGTTTTGGATCTCAACAAAAACTCTCTCACACATTTCCACTGTTCTGAAGAACTTCCCATGAAACAACATCTGATTCTTCTCATCTTTTGACCATCCTTATGAAGCATCACATTGGATAACATTGTCGTGCATCACTTCAGCCTCTAAGTCCCCCCAATAAGACTCCTCCACCTTCCGCGACAGAGTGGGCTCTAGTGTCATCTGGAACAGATAGCCTCTGTCATCCTCCACCCTTTCATCTAGGTGTAGGGAAACCAACTCCTCCACTGCCTTCCAAGAATCTACCAACTCTCGAACCGCATCATTCCGCGACTTCCTTCTCAAGGCATCAAACACCACATTTCACTTACATTTAGTGTAAGAGATTTAAAAGTTATAGTTCTAAAGGAACTCCATCCACCTCCACTACCGCAATTTTAGGTCCTGTAGAGAGAAGATATACCTCAATCTCTTGTGATCTGTGAAGATCACAAAGCACTCCCCAATGAGGTAATTCCTCCACAAATTTAGTGCGAACATGACTGCTACAAGCTCCAGATCGTGGGTGGCATAGTTACGTTCATGGGGATTAAACCGCCTAGAACTATAAGAGATCACCCCCTGTTGTTGCATCATCACACACCCAAAACCTTGGATTGAAGCATCACAAAATACCTCAAACGTTACTCCTTCCTCTAGAAACCTCAGCACTGGGGCACTAACCAACTTTCACTTTAGATAACTGAAGGCTACCTCGCACTACCCATTGCACACAAAAGCCTGGTCTTTCTTGGTCAAGTCTGTCAAGGTTACTGTAACTTGAGAGAAGTTAGGCATGAATCTCTAGTAGTAACCTGCTAGACCAAGGAAACTATGAACCTCTGCCACATTCTTGGGTGCCACCCAAGAAAAAATTGCCTCGAACTTTGATGGGTCCACCGATATCCCATGTTCGAACACCATGTGTCCAAGGAAGTTCACTTCTCGTGTACAGAACTTTCACTTTGAGAATTTCACATAGAGCTGGTGCTATCAGAGGACCTCTAAAACCATCCTCAGATGCTCAGCGTGATCCTCATCTGATCTTGAGTAGATCAGGATGTCATCAATAAAGACGACTACGAACCGGTCCAGATATTCCTAAAAGATGAAGTTCATGATCCCCATGAACACAACTAGTGTGTTCGTAATGCCGAATGGCATGACTACGAACTCAAAGTGCCCATATTTGCACTTCAAGGAAGTTTTAGAGATGTATCCCTCCTTTACCCTCAACTGGTGATATCCTGACTATAGGTCTATCTTGGAGAACCATCCTGCCCCCTTCAATTGGTCAAAGAGGTCGTCTATCCTCGGGAGAGGGTAATGGTTCTTGACTGTTACTTGAGTTAGTCTCCGGTAGTCTATACACAGCCCGAGACCACCATCTGACTTCTTCATGAATTGGACCGGGGAACCCCATGGTGATGCGCTTGGTCGAACAAAACCCTTATTCATTGGATCATAGATCTGATTCCACAACTCCCGAAACTCAGAAGGCGCCATCCGATAGGGGGCCATCGAAATCGGATGGGCACCGGGTAGCAAGTCTATCCCGAACACAACATCATGTTGAGAGGGCAGAGTCACTACCTCTTCAGGTAAGATATCCATGAACTAACTCATGATCCATGGGACTTCCACCATTTCTGTATCTGCTGACTCCACTGATATCTCGACTAACAAATAAAGGAAGGTCTCCACTCACCAGCTTCCCTCCTGGCAACCCCGCTCACCGACGAAGGTCACACGTTGTCCCCCCAAATCTAAAAACATGATCCTTATTAAAAATAAGTCGATAATGGCACACATAGAGAACAGAAAATATATGCCTAGGATGACATCATATGACTGCATTTGTAGAAAAATAATGTCCCTACTGGACTGGTGTGGTCCCAACATCAGTCTACATCCTCAATTAACATGAGACAAACTGGTCTGACCTCTGACTGGCGTACAAAAAACCAGGGGCACATGAAGTCTCTCTGCATATAGACCTAGATCATGGGATAGAATGGGTGCAACAAAGGAGTGTGAAGCTCTTAAATCAAACAAGGCACAAACAAGAGTGCTAAAAAATGATCGTACCTTGAATGAATTCTGGCCTTACTGGAACTATTTCCTCTACCACTATAAGAAAACCACCCTTTAGTGGTGGTTATTTTTGCGTTTAGTAGTGGTTAAAACTACTGCTACATGAGTTGGCGGTGGTTTACAGAAACAACCGCTAAATTTGGCGTTGGTAAACTATTAGCGGCGGTTTTTTCCATTTAGCGGCGGTTTAAGAAAAGCGTTGTAGCTGCCTCATTTCGCGACGGTTCTAGTCACTTTAGAGGGGGGTTTTAAGAGCCTGAGATATTTTTTATTAGCGGCGGTTATAACTGCCGCTAATAAAATAAAATCCAGCGACCATAAAACTACCACTAAAGACACGAGAACTATCGCAGAATGCACGCAGGTGATGCGACTCTGTATCAGCGGTTAAAACTGCCGCGAAATGTAAAAAATATTTACGTTTAGTGGTGGTTTTAATCACTACTACTCTCTTACCTGTATACTATTAAAGGAAATTAAAACCGCCACTAAAGATGACCAGAAAAAATATATAAATTTTCTGCTTCCACTGCACCATTGCCCTGAAAAACAAATCAAACCAGACACAATCTCATAAAATAACATCAACTCAATGATGTGTTGGACCTTTCAAGGATGTTTTTGGATATATTGATGAAGAGTGGACTGAGTTTATGGCCACCCATGGGGTGTGACAATCCCTTGAACATGTGAATTTAGTTTTTAAATGATAAATTGAAGGGTTTATGAGATTAAACAAATTATAGATATTTTTGGCATGTCAAAATAGAATAAGTGGTTTATCATAAATTTTATGGTTAAATGGGTTGTGAGATAACTAAGGGGATAAATAATAAATGGAAAATGTGGGAATATCCATGTTATAAGATGGAATTGAAAATATGTACAATGGTTTTCATTATGAATGAATAGTAAAATTGAATAGTTATGGAATTACGTTAAGTGTAGTGAAAGTGATAAACTATGTGAATATTGGTGAAATGAAATAGGTTCACCCTTGATATTGTAATTTGTTAAAAAGGTAAAGTGTGTTTGACCTTGTGGAATTTGTATTTATGGATTAGTAAATGATGAGGGACACAGTAGATCCCACCCATGGGTAAGAATTTTTTTACAAGGAATTACATATCTTTGATGTGGGATGGCTAGACATGAAATTTGACATAATGGACTTGATATGATGTATATAGAGTTTACTATGCTTGGATAGTGTATTGACATGGCTTTCCAGGCACTAAATCCTATGTGTATGATATGAGTGAACTGATTAGTGCACCATAATATATGAATTTGAACTGATTAATGAATTACCATTGTTGTTAATAAAAATGTAAAACCCATTTATATTGTTGTTTTAAACTGTTAAAGATGGTATATTATGCCAACATACCTCATTGGACCCTCAATACTCATAGGAAGCCTCTTGTACATGAGGAGGCATTCTTATAGTCATGTGGCACATTGGTTTGGGGAACCAGTTTAGTGGAACCTAGGTAATGGCATCACAATGTTGTATCAAAGCCATTTTATTTTCTATTGAATAATTTTTTTGAAAGATTTATATGATATTAAGGTGTTTCAGTCCTTGGTAATGTGTTTTTCTGTGGGATTATCTAACCCATATATGGGGGAAAACCCAGGTTCTTGGTGTGGGATTTTTGTTCTTGTTGTTTTATGTTATAGTTGGATGTTATTTCACCTTGGGTGATATGATAGCTGTGAGATATTATTGTTTTCTAAGGTTTTATTCATCGGACGACATATAATTTATTATATATTCATGAATAATTTTAGGAAATCAGGATTAATATAACATAAATCATATTAGGCTCAAATAAAAAACAAGGTTATGTTTGTGTTATGGAAAATGAAAATAATTTTCTATTGGTTTCATAGAAAATAGTTGCTAATAAAGAGTTATCAATACACATGTTTTTGTGATTCATGGTGTCATAAGATACCAACACCAGAAGGGTTTACCTTCTTGGATGATGATATTGAATAATTACATATTATAATATTAGACGTTGAGAATTTATTCAACACATCAACAATGGGTTTAACTCCTAGTCATCCAAAATCTCGACTACCAATTCAAACACAGGCCAAACTGGAATGATGTATACCACACTTGAGAAATCAAGACATAAAAGGAAACATCAGAAATCAATAAAATGCATAAAAGGAAACATGAAAAATTAAGAAAATGTTAGGAAATGAAAATTTTTGGTGGCAACTATGTGCCACACATGGTACATATACAAACCAACTGTTCCCATATTTGTTCAACACATCAACAATACAACTACTCACTATCCGATGATGTATCGTCACCCTCTCCACCATCTTCACCCTCTCAACCTCTATCTCCACTTTCTAATGTCACCTGTAAGAACATTATATTGAAAATTAAATACTATTGAATATTTATATTAAAACTTAAAACCAATGAAAGTTTGAAAACTAAATGATTTTTATTTTTTGTGATTTACCTACTGACCACCAGTCGATGCACTACCACCGGGGGCATATCTGCTCATCTGCTGATGTATATCAGTCATCGCTTTCTGCAATGTGGATATCTGAGCCCCCTGATCTTGAACTATGGTTTGTAGAGAAGCAATATCCCTCTGAGAATATTCGGGTATGGACTAACTATAACCAGGAGTAGATGCAGTTGGAATCCCTGCTGGCATGCCAAAGACCTTAGATAGTACGGATCCAAAACCCATCCCGCACACTCTACCAGGATGCTCCTTCCCAAGGACTTTAGCAACTGGGTCATCCTGGGAGACTGAGTAGGACTTCCCAGGATTGGCATCCCATAGTTCTTTAATTTTTACCTATAAATAAAATATCAATATATATTAACATAGTAAAAACTGATAATAAGTTATTATAATAAAAAATTGACTTCATACCCCAACTTCTTTGGCAGGCTCATTAACAAAACTTCAATATGATCTTTTGTGAACATCCAACCACAGTTCAGTTTGGGATGCTTCGTGGCCTAAACTCTGTGATTGCATTAAGAAAAGATAAATAAACAATTCAATATATTAAAAAGATAATATTGTCTTATAAATATTTAAAATAATTAAAAGATTATCAATGTCATTTGGCTTCTAGAAATGATTTTGGAGCCCGCAGTGTGAGGGATGACTTGCTTAGCCCGGTTTGATGCATTTTGTCTTGAGAGATCCTGAAATAAATAAAATTCAATTTAACAGTAATGTATTCAATGTCATATCCTATTCATATACATGTATAAATGTAAAATAAGGATCATATAATAATATATATTTCAATACCATCCGCTTCTCATCACGATGTATGTCAACAAAAACTTTCCACTGTTCTTTCGGTATCCCACTGGGTATCTTCTCATACATTTGTTTCACGGTCAACGAATTAGCGTTGACATCACACCAAAATATCCATTTGAAATCCTTCCATTTTTTACCAAGATTTTTCAATGTCAACTTCTGTGCTATCACATCAGCAATTGTAAAGTGGAAGAACATCTGTATATATAAATTCATTTTGAACATATTAGTAACATGACATTGAATTAAACCATAATGTAATAAAATTACCTTTATTTGGGAATAAAAAACTTCATTTTTCCCGCTAGGAGGCATATGTATCCAATCATCATAAGAAATTGGTAGGGAAATGGGCTCCGCTTCCAGCTGGCCCAGAATCTGGCCAAGTAACCTAGCGGCGTCATCCGTAAGGACCCCATAATAATCAAATGGAACAACTATCTTCTCGCCATTCATATTCCAAAACATATGAACTTTTTAAGTTTTTCTCCATGATTGTATTTTTTTCATCTTCAATGAGAAAACAATTAGTATAAACAAAATGCAATAAATTTATTTAATTAAAATTTGTAGCAATGACAGTGACACTCCAGTATGTCTGTGATGAACTGGAAGGGGCGTGTCATAATAAAATTTCCCAAAAAAAGTCACAACGATATTCACAACTCAAAACATCTCCATGTGATCCCCACAAAGTCACAACATTCCAATGTCCATTAATGGAACAAGAGGAAACAAATAACTAGAAATCACAATATTGGAATTAGAATGAAAAGATAGAAGTTACACACACATGAATGTGTATGAAAAGTGTGATATAAATAGTCCTAGAAATATTTTGTAATTCATTTTATAAAAAAGATTAAAAAATACTTATTTTAATATATTTATGGAGTTTATTATTCACATATATAAGTTTTAAAATACATAAATCACATGATTTAGCCATTTTAGTAAAAAATCTACAATTTCTATGTAAAACATGGCTAGATTTAACACATTATATAGTAAACATTAAACCAAAAAAATAACTAAAATAAGAAATAAACATAAATAAGCACCAAGATATTACTAAATAACTATATAAACATCCACCAAGAAATGGTTCCGAATTAAAAAAGCTAGGTTTATGGGTTTAATCTAGGTAGGAAATGGGATACACTAAGTAATCATCAATGGGAACCAAGAATTATGTGTAACTCACTGGGTTATAACATGAAGGATATTGGAACACACATATGGACACCAAAAATTTTATCGGCCAACCCTATTTAAACTAAACTCCAATTTCATATGTCCAAGTGCTCCAATCCCTTATATATAATCCCACATAAAGACACCTAGTCAACTACATCATACCAAGCACCCTGTGTGTAACTATCCATCTCATCTTTCCCAAAGACACCTGGGAAAATGCATCATATCCACGCCGACTTTCCTTTTCCTTCACAGCCTCCACCACTCAGGATTTCCCATGCTCAATCAGTTCTACAAACTACGCGAGTTTCCTCACAACATTTGCATCTTAGTTCTGGTAGATATTGAAAACAGTTCAGCTTACCATACTGGTAAAATTCTTATTACTTTCAAATAAACATTCCAACTTACATTACATAACTATCTCTGTAGATTACCGCTTCCAGGACCTGCGCGACCCATTGCACTTGACAAGGGTGGAATTCAGACTCACCTGTTAATACATGTATGGTATTAATACACGCTGAATGTGTTTACTTTGATTTCATATCTATTTTATGAATTCTTGTATGTATAAAAATGTATATTACATTATATAGAGTATGCATACCTTATTTGAAAGTGTCACGAACCAGCCCGGGTCGACCCCGAACCGGACACCCAAGCCTGTCCGCGACAAGTCCTGAGGGGCGTTCTCGATCCCCCCAGGATGGAAACTAGTGTAGGGCATCAAAAGTAAACAAGTGGGAATGATTTGGCCCAAAAGAAAGTAAACTAAGTAGCAGAAATAAAAAGAACAAAGGAAAATAAAGAAAGAACAACCAACAACGCGACTAACCTGACCACGAACAAAACTCCACGTGACCCCTCAGGTCATCCTCCAAAACCACAACCAACATCGCTCAAGGGGAACAATTGAAGCTGGAACCTGCAGCAGAACTAAAAACAAGAAAACACTATAGGCGTGAGTATTAAAACTCAGTAGGCTAGCCCGATAAATCTATTCCCAAAGAACTACCACTAAATAAATAAATCTACTAATTTCAAGTTTAAACTACAATGTATAAAATATGGGGTCTCAACACACTTTCATTTCTAAAACAAGTAACAGTCCACTGCCCTTATTCAAATAAAAAAACAAGTTTTAATGTTAAAAGGGAAAAGTGCATTACCTTTTTAAAACATTTTTCTCATCCAATTTAAAATCCAAAATTAATTAATTAATTTTTTATCCAAGAGGAAAACCACACACAACACACAATGAGGGAAATGGAAAAGTAACACACGAAGGCCATCGACTGAACTAGGAACCTCGACTACCTGCCACAAACAAGTAAGCACTGAAGGAAACATGGGTCGAACCTAGGAGCTCGTGAACAATCTAGAACGTACCATACATGTGACTCATCCTGAAGGCATCCCCTAACTCGATGTCGTCATAATGCCCATACTACTACCCGGTATAGCCCTGCATGGCCTAACCGAGGGGCCCAATCCCTATAGTAGC
The DNA here is from genome assembly GCA_963277665.1 of Viscum album. NCBI lineage: Eukaryota > Viridiplantae > Streptophyta > Magnoliopsida > Santalales > Viscaceae > Viscum > Viscum album. Next base: position 429,779,823 of record OY728134.1, read on the forward strand.
AATAACATAGTATTCCCCTACTATGGGTCCACTAGCCAGTGTGTAATCTAAACTAGTGCAACATCGTTCACAAAAATTCATTTACTATGCCAGGTTCCCATGTATAGTTCTAAGGTGGGTGTTCCATACAATTCAAACACAAGTCATGAATATATATATAATCCAAACACATCACACAATCTGGAACCACCCCGTCCACCTCAAGGGTAGTCCCTTGCCATCAACATACATTTCACATGGGAGGTCCCATACCAAGGACCCTCCCAATCACATGGATCAGAACTAGGCAAGGAACCCAACCCAAGAAGGGTTTTACCAAAAATCAGTTCAAAATGCCAACCGGGCCTCTACGTGTTTCTCAAAATGAAACCAACACATTTATTCACATGTCAAACCACTATTTAATAAAACATCATTGTTCATCAAAAAGATGCATTTCTCATCAAACCAAAACTACACTTGAAAATTCATAAATTAATTTTTAAAAAGCCAAATGGAATTTTCACCATGATGCGACGGTTTATCAAGAAAAACAATTTCAGTTCATTGCATAAAAATAAACAGCTTCACTTACAGAAAACAATTATTCAAAAATATATATATTATTTCTAATTTACCAAAAATTAATAAAATAACAAGAAATTAATAATTTCTAAATTGAACGGTAAGTGCAGTGGGGAAACCTACCTCAACTTGCAGTCCAAACAAGACAACGTGACCCGCTTCGCGCTTGCGCACAAATACCTGCAAGTCGAAGACTGCGGTGAGTACCAATGTAGTGCACAGACATCAAAAGGGACTCAAAAAAACATGAAAACATTGGTTTAAAATATTTCAAACGAAGAAGCAGCACAAACTTCACCTCGACACATAGGCAAGAGGACCAGAACAACCCCAAACAACTTGCCTTTAGCGGCGAACACTGAAACAAATGCGGCAATGACCAATGCAGTACAAAAACATTACCAGGGACTCAAATATAAAAAAAAATATATTTAAAATATTTCAAACGAGAAGAAAAAAATAGCGCAAACATCACCTCGGCACGGAGGTGTGCTCAACCGGCAAGGTCGCCCGAAAGGGTGAATGGCTGGAGAGAACAACGGAAAAGGTCGCGAGAAGGCTGGGAGGACTCCGGAAAGGCACGGGCTAGCCGGAACGACGCCGGAAGGCCGAGCGCTAACCGGAATGACATCGACAGGGTGCGCACAATCTGAGATGATATCGGAAATGCACGGGATGTCCGGGACGATGCTGGTAGGGTGCGGGATGTCCGAGATGACGCCGGAAAGGGGCGGCGCCGGCAGGAGGCGGCCGTGGCACGACGGCTGGCGAAGAGGGCGGTGCGGAAACAGAGGCGCGACCGGAGGTGGGCTGAATAGGGGTGACGACGGGTGCAGCGTGCGGGTTCGAGGCAGCAGGAGCCGGCGGCGCAGCGCGGTTGGACCGGGGGGATGCGCGGGGCGGCGCCAACGGGAAGGAGAGGGGGGCCGCGGGGGTGGCTATGCCGGAGGAGAGGGGGCTCCGCGTGGGAGACTACGCTGGAGGAGAGGGGGCCACGCGGGGCACCACACGAGGGGGAAGGGGATAAATGGGGGGGCGACACACCCCCCCCCCCCCTCGAGGGTTTATTTTTTATTTTTTATAAAAACAAATTAATAATAATAATAATAATAATACCATGATTTTATTCAATTCATTTAAAATAATAATATAAATATAAGATTTAATAATACCAATAACATTATAATTTACGAAATTATATTTTTATTTTAAGTATCGGGAAACCTCACGGTCACCGCTACCGATGCAGTGTTCGCGCACTAGACCGAAACTCATCAAGAAAATATTAAACATCAAAAAGTTTTGACCAACGCTAAACCCGCACCCTTGAGGGGCTCTCCAAAACCAAGAAATTATAAAATAAAATAATTTAAAAAGGGTTGGGGTGTGACAATTCTCCCTACCACAGACACTTTCTTCCCCTAGAAAGTCACTGAACCTGAAAGTCGATCAAAAAAAAATGTTCATGCCCGATCAAAACTAAGGAAGTCCCTGAATCCCAGGATGACCTTTCTCACAATGGGTCACACCTGACCAATCCAAGATAAACTGCTACCTGTGATTGAGGGGAGAACACAGAAGGGTTCTCCCCACCACAAGAATTCACTAACACAGAAACCTTTAAACTCAAACACACCGACCCCCGGGGGGGGAGCAATGTAGGAACTCCCAACACAGACAAAAAAACTTCTCCACAAGAACCAGGACCAACCCACTAAGACTTAAACAGAAAACTTGCTATAGGACAACCTGGTAAACCGGGATCTCTGAAAATCCAACCCAACGAACATAGCCGAGACCAAATTCAAAATTAGAATAGGTCCGTGTATTCACAGGCCCAACACCCTTCTCACGGAAAACGAACAATTTAGAGGCGTGACACATAGAACAAACACAATTGCTTGGATTTTGATAAAACGAGTTCGTCACATCACTCCAACAAAGGATGAGTTTATGACGACTACAATAATAGGATAAGGAAACTTTGGATATTTTCCCAAAGCTGAGAACATGATCCAGATTGAGGTGCCACATACTCTCATCAACTCTTAACTGTGCGTGAGCTTCACCCCGAGACCTGTGGCTGGGGATCTGATGGCTGAAGCATTTCCTGCCTCATAGTCAGGCCCTATCATTCCCAAATCAAATCCACTTCCTCAAATGACGATTCCTACAGAACATCCCCTCGGTAACCAGAAAGACCACAACAACGGCAAGACTTTGGAGGGATGCGACAAGACATCTTGAAATGGTCGAACCGGACATCCCGATGGTACATCAGAAAGCGTTATGACAAATTAAATGTCAGAACCAACAAGGACTACTTCTTATAGACAAGTTCCTCTCGTACCCCCACTCGCCAGATGAGGAACCCTCACGAATGAAGAGAGGCACCAGATTTTCCAAGCACTTGCGCTTCAGATTCCAACTCCTTGAAGCAGCTGACACATGCCTTCACATCCTCGGATAAGATCAATTGGATGAATGAGGACTTCAACACCTACCACGTCAACCCAAATCCAACCATGATGAGACATCAAACCTTCACTGGTCCAAAACTGGACCCTCAAACAAACCTGAGGCAGCATGAACTTGAACAACCTTGAGAGTTCCCAACAACCCGAAGACACTCTCTAATTCCACAAACCACACAAATACCTCTAATGGACATAAATCACCTTGATGAACAGGAAACACTTGATAGTATCTAGAATTGGGCATGAATCATTAAAAACTTTTGGTGACTTTTCTGGGCGATATATTCGGAACAACACATAGGGAACAAAACCAAAACCGGCCTCAAGCCAAAACACAATTGAAATAAACACCCCAAGCTGAGACAACCGGACCAGAAGTTAAATGAATATAAATACAATAAAAATCCTCTTTTTTAAAATCATCATTTTCATTTAAATTTCAAAACTACTTTATTCCCAAGACCATTTTTCAAAAACAGAAGCCGTTTTTTTTTCACTGGTCAGAAATCCACTTGTCAAAGAAAAACCAATTTCCAATACCTTTATATTTCAAAAACTCACCCATGACATCCCATGAATAATCACATGTGTGTACATCCATTTCTATCCACATCATCCACGAACAAGTGCCCCCATGCAATTTTCATTCATACCCACACACATGCGATCCTCCATAAAGAATACCAAGGGTCACACCAAGCCACTCTTTACTAACTCCAAATAAACACTAACTTTTAAACCAAAGATCCTTCTATTTAAAAACCTTTTTCCCAATTTAAAACCATTTTAGATAAAAACACTTTTATTTCAAGATCCATGTTCATTTCCAAAAGCACACTTACACCAACCCGAGCCAAATAAAACACAATCCACAATAAAGCACCAAAATGAGGAACTAGTAGTCGCACTTAACCTGGAGAAATGGTAGTGAGCCACACCCAGGTAAGCAGAAACAACTAGGAGGAACTTAAACCATACACTCAGACTCCACATGGGTCATTACTCCATGTGAGGTCACGACGTGACACTAGCTCGCGTCCATTATCATTCCTCAATCCAAAACAAAAGCAGAAGACTCAAATCCCAATCTACCCCTGGAAACTCGAGAGTCAGTGTGAGAAAGAGTTCACGACACTCTTCCCGCACTTACCTCTTGAGTCCCGACAGTCCTAATCTCCAACTACCAGACACCCCAAAAAACAAGGGCCTCCTCTGATACCATTTTGTCACGAACCAGCCCGGGTCGACCCCGAACCGGACACTTGAGTCGGTCCGCGACAAGTCCTGAGGGGCGTTCCCGATCCCCCCGGGATGGAAACTAGTGTCGGGCATCAAAATTAAACAAGTGAGAATGATTTGGCCCAAAAGAAAGTAAACTAAGCGGTGGAAATAAAAAGAACAAAGGAAAATAAATAAAGAACAACCAACAATGCGACTAGCATGACCATGACTAAAACTCCACGTGACCCCTCAGGTCACCCTCCAAAACCACAACCAATGTCGCTCAAGGCGAACAACTGAAAACAAGAAAACACTATAGGTGTGAGTATTAAAACTCAGTAGGCTAGCCCGATAAATCTATTCCCAAAGCATTACCACTAAATAAAGAAATATACTAATTTCAAGTTTGAACTAAAATGTATAAAATATGGGGTCTCAACACACTTTCATTTCTAAAACAAGTAACAGTCCATTTCCCTTATTCAAATAAAAAAAATGTTTTAATATTAAAAGGGAAAAGTACATTACCTTTTTAAAACATTTTTCTCATCCAATTTGAAATCCCAAATTAATTAATTAAATTTTTTTTATCCAAGAGGAAAACCACACACAACACACAACGAGGGCAATGGAAAAGTAACACATGAAGGCCATAAAATGAACTAGACACATCGAGTACCTGCCACAAACAAGTAAGCACTGAAAGAAAGCATGTGTCGAACCTAGGAGCTCGTGAAAAATCTAGAACGTACCATACAGGTGACTCATCCTGAAGGCATTCCCTAACTCGATGAAGCCATAACTCCCATACTACTACCCGGTATAGCCCTGCATGGCCTAATCAAGGGGCCCAATCCCCATAGCAGCAATAACACAGTATTCCCCTGCTATGGGGCCACTAGCCAGTGCGTAATCTAAACTAGTGCAACATCGTTCACAAAAATTCACTTACTATGCCAGGTTCCCATGTATAGTTCTAAGGTGGGTGTGCCATACAATTCAAACACAAGTCATGCATATATATATAATCCAAACACATCACACAATCCGGCACCACCCCGTCCACCTCAAGGGTAGTCCCTTACCATCGACATACATTTCACAAGGGAGGTCCCATACCGAGGTCCCTCCCAATCACATGGATCAGAACTAGGCAAGAAACCAAACCCAAGAAGGGTTTTACCAAAAATCAGTTCAAAATGCCAAACAGGCCTTGGATAGATTTCACACATCACCCTTTCACAATAATTATCACAAAATTCCAACCAGGACTTCAGCTGTACCCATCCCGAGGTACATTCATCAAAATCATTTCGAAACCATTTTTAAAGTGCAAACCGGGCCTCTACATGTTTCTCAAAATGAAACCAACACATTTATTCACATGTCAAACCACTATTTAATAAAACATCATTGTTTATCAAAAAGATACATTTCTCATCAAATCGAAACTACACTTGAAAATTCATAAATTAATTTTTAAAAAGCCAAACGACATTTTCACCATGATGCGACAGTTTATCAAGAAAAACAATTCTAGTTCATTGAATAAAAATAAACAGCTTCACTTATAGAAAACGATTATTCAAAAAAATATATTATTTATAATTTACCAAAAATTAATAAAATAATAAGAAATTAATAATTTATAAATTTAACAGTAAGTGCAGTGGGGAAACCTACCTCAACTTGCCGTCCAAACAAGACGATGTGACCCGCTTTGCGCTTTTGCACAAATACCTGCAAGATGAAGACTGTGGTGAGTACCAACACAGCGCAGAGACATCACCAGGGAATCAAAAAACACGAAAACATTGGTTTAAAATATTTCAAACGAAGAAGCAGTGCAAACTTCACCTCGACACAGAGGCAAGAGGACCAGAACAACCCCAAAAAACTCGCTTTTAGCGGCGAACACCAAAACAAATGCGGCAATGACCAATGCAGTACAAAAACATTACCAGGGACTCAAAAATACAAAAACATAGATTTAAAATATTTCAAACGAGAAGAAAAAAAATAGCACAAACCTCACCTCGGCGCGGAGGTGTGCTTAACCGGTGAGGTCTCCTGAAAGGGTGAATGGCTAGAGAGAACACCAGCAAAGGTTTCCAGAAGGCCGGGATGACGTCGGCAAGGCACGGGCTGGCCATAATGACGCTGACAGGCTGTGCGCTGGCTGGAACGACACCGACAGGGTGCGCACAAGCCGGGACGACGTCGGAAGGGCGCGGGATGTCCGGGACGACACTGGTAGGGCACGGGATGTCCGGGACAATGCCTGCAGGGTGCGGGATGTCCGAGATGACGCCGGCAGGGCGCGAGATGTCCTAGATGACGCCGACAAGGTGCAGGATGTCCGAGATGATGCCGGCAGGGGTGGCATCGGTAGGGGCGGCGCCGGAAAGAGGTGGTCGTGGCACGACGACCGACAAAGAGGGCGGTGCGACAACGGTGGTGCGACCAATGGTGGGCTGAACATGGGCGGCGACGGGCAAGACGCGCAGGGTCGAGGCAGCGGGAGCCGACGACGCAGCACGATTCGACCGGGGGGTGTGCGGGGCGGCATCGATGGGAAGGAGAGGGGGGGCCGCGGGGGCAGCTATGCCGGAAGAGAGGGGGCGCCGTGGGGGTGACTACGCTAGAGGAGAGGGGGCCGTTCTGGGCGTCGCACAGGGGGGGAAGGGGATAAATGGGGGGGGGCGACGCACCCCCCCTAGGGTTTTTTTATAAAATAATAATAATAATAATAATAATAAACAACCATGATTTTATTCACTTTATTTAAAATAATAATATAAATAAAAAATTTAATAATACCAATAAGATTATAATTTACGAAATAATATTTTTATTTTAAGCATCGGGCAACCGCACGGTCACCGCTACCGATGTAGTGTCCGTGCACCAGACTGAAACTCATCAAGAAAATATTAAACATCAAATTTTTTTGACCAACTCTAAACCCCCACCCTTGTGGGGCTATCCAAAACCAAGAAATTATGAAATAAAATAATTTAAAAAGGGTTGGGGTGTGACAGAAAGTAACTCACCGTATGCCACCCTCGATTGGTAATGGGTTTTTTTATATTTTACTGATCTGATTCTACTAATCTAATTATGTTTCTATATATTGTTTTATGTTTGTACAGGTGTATACCCCTAAAGATTTGTGGTACATTTGATGTTCGGTTGAATAAAAACATCACATTTTATAGGTCAAAACAAGTCACATTCATGATTTTCCTCTGTTTTGAGTCCATTTCTATTTTCATGTTGCAATTGTTCTGAGCATAAATGATTTTGCATTTTTAGGTACCAGTTGGCCAACGATTTCGAAGGCATATTGATGAAAGTTATCAAAAATGAATTTTCATCTTCGTGTATAACTGGATCAGTTTATTCTATTTTATTTCAGTTATCATATTTTTTCATGTATAATTTGATCATTTTATTCTATTTTAATAATATATTTCCTTTTCTTTTCTGTCGCAACTACCTTTTGTTTAAGATCCATTCAAGATGACGGGGTAAGATGGTTTTAGGGTTTGGATTTTGTGATTTTTTTTCATTCAGTTTTTATTGTTTTGGGTTAATAAGGAGTTGAAATTGATACATCCCATTCATTTATTATGTAAATGAAACAGGACAAAATCTTTATATATGAAAATATCCATAGAAGGATGGCTAGAAGCCTGCCCTCATCTTGGATCTGGTGATTTGTTTATCAGAAGGTCGGGTTGGGTCAGTCCTATTGGTTTTGGATCAGGTGATTTTTTTATCAGAGGTAGGATTCCATTATCATACACCATTAAATTCTAATTATAATTTATTCAACAATACATTTTTTTTCTCAAATTTTATAAATATTAATCTCTTATTTAAAGAAAAACCTGTAATCGAATGCGCCGTGTAATAGCACGGGCGAATACTAGTTATTACAGTTACATTACCTCCTCTTGGAGCCTATGTCTATGTGAATTAACTCACCCTATAGCCTCAATCTAAGTGAATTTACACTTTCATTAATTAGGGATGTAGATCCTTAGTATTACTCCCTAACCCATGCAATACTTTGGTGGTCCTAGAGTATTAGTCTGATCAACCCATTGGAGGAGCCTCAATCCAATACCCCACCCACTATTAATCCATGTGAACATGCTTCTTTATCACTAACTAATATATCAACTAAAAAACACAACCATTGAACATATTTACCATTTATAACCATAAACATTTAACACATTTATCTTTCACATACATAACCCATTACACATATACCAATATTCCATACACCTCCTTATCATGGTTTGTTAACTAGTAACATTCATCATTTAGTTCATTTCATAACAATGTTCACACGACAAAAAAATCCCCATGGGTTATATCTCACTAAAGAATATATCCAATTAATTATTGTGGTCCCAAAGACCTTTAAAACCAAATAATTTTATAAACACAATTCAAGTAATCATTTGAAATCATTTTGAATCCACCACTTAAAACATGGGTATTCCACTTTTAAAACTAAAAAAATCCTCAAGGATTTCATTTCTAAATCAACCATTCAAACCAACCATTTAGAGTTTTCATAAGATATTTTTTAAACCCCAAATTCAAATAATCATTTGAAATCTCATAATAAAACCCACCTTTAAAGCATCATTTTCATCATATAAAATTCATAACCAGATTAAAATCCCAAACACATATTTCAAACCATTTCAAGAGACCCTTGGGAATTTCAAAAATAATTACATATAATCATTTCATTTTACCCTGTAACCACACCCACATTCCTAATTAAAATTTAGAACACATTCGCTCTAACATTTACCCCGTTTTACTGTTCACCAATTTATTTCACCATTCTCAAGGTTTTGGCATATTCCATGGGTATCACTAGGTTTGGTCTTACATAATCAACAAAAACAAAAAGTTTTGTGAAGGGTTTAAAAATTAAAACCTCAATTTAAGTCCCCAAATCACATTACTTAACCAAAGACTCCAAATGAAACAAGGAAACACATAATCACAAACTCATAAACATATAGCCCATTAAAAATGTTGGAGAATTCTCTAAATGAATAATGAGAAAAAAGGATAAAAAAGAAGTGAAGGATCAATATACCTAGGTTGCTGGGGTCATGGGGGGCTGGGGGAAGCGGGGTCGTGAGGTCATTGAGGTCGCAGGGGGTCGGGGTTGCGGAGGAAGCCAAGGGTCGGGGGAAGCGGGGGAAGCGGGTGAGAATAGATTCGTGGTGGGGGGAAGGTTCAGCACTGTTAAAAAAAATGTTTCTTGGCAGTTTATTATAAACCGCCGCTAAAAAATTGCCGCTAAACACAATTACTGCTGTAGTGTATGGCGTGAAACTACCCATTCCCATAGCCTCTACCCCTCAAATATCAGCCGCATCCCTGACCAAAACCTGGTCGAGGTCCCCGAGGAGAATCCCGAGGTTGGCCTCCTCCTACAATGTCTGCTCCCTAAGGATCAGGGGCTCGCTGTACCTGCTACTGCTGAAAGGGTCTGGCCAGAAACTGGTTCTGCTGAGGTGGGTGCTGAACCTGCCCACCCCCACTGTACTGCGCTCTGTCCGAGCACTGATTCTGAAGATTCCCATGATTTCCACATATAAAGAATCTTGATACTAGGCCCAAAAAGAATGGGCTAGGACCCGAAGATCAGAACTAGAACAGTTGTGTCCTGCTCCCCACTGGCTAAAACCAGGAAGGTCCTAATGTTAGAGGTCTGCTGCTGATAGCCTTCCCCTTTGATGAGCCCAACTGGATCCCCTCTCACGGCACACCTCCCATAATGTGCATCCTCTTCACCACTTTGGACTTCTTCTGAACCACAAAGTATATCGGGAGAGTGAAGGGAGAAACAATATACTGGAGAGAAGTTCGGAGTGCCTCCTCTAATCGTCTCGCCTGAGACTCCTCATCTGGAAAGAGGTCTGGAGAAAAGAAAAGGAGATACTTGAACTTGATCCACAACTCTCTCACTAACATACCTCCCACTGAAGGGAGAGTAGATCCTGCCTCTTCTCTTCCTTCATCGTGGAAGAGAGGAATTCGACTCAAAACTCCCTCTCAAAGTCAGTCCACGAAACTTTAGCCTCCCTCTTCTCCCCAAGATAGAGTGTCCACCACTGACGCACCACCCCCCACATCTGGCTTACAGATAGAGAAACCCAATACTCTATTAGATCCCAGATCAATATGAAATCTATCACCAGCTCCTCGAGCCAGTTCTCTATCTCCATGTCCGAGATGCAACCCTCGTACTTCCCGAGGGTCTGCCGTTGAAAGGTGCGAAGTATCCTCTACCACTAGTCATCCTCCTCCTCTCGATCATACCTCTTATGATCAGCCAAATCATACTCTTGGTCCTCAATCTCTTGCACTAATCATGGTCTTCATCCACGTGCCATAGCTCCAAGGTAAACAAGGAATGCCTAAGCCCGAGTAGTGTAGAAGATTTCCTTAATTTTTTTTTCTTAGAATTATTATTTATTTATTTAAATTCCCAAAACATCTAGAACACATAAGAACACAAGTCATTATGATGCATGTACCTTTCCTAGGGTCTCTACCCTGTAATCAATGTATCCTCACTTGGTCATTCAGTAGGTCGAGAGTCCTTGCATTGGATCATGTGGGCCCCTAAAATCCCATGTACTATCCGATCTACCCTGACCTATTTCACACACTAAGATTCCCAAAAACCATTTCCCTACCATACCATGAAATCCTTACTATGACTAACCTTGATCTTAATCCTATCTCTCAACCATAAGCTCTGATACCATTCTGTCATGACCCGCCTTCACCAAAATGAGGGAAGGGACAACAGATTGTCAAACCCTCCCTTCCTCAAGTTGAAGGAGAGATAATGACCCTCGAGACCCACCTTCAATAGGCCTTGGAGTGGCAACTAGAACCAAGGGTATAAAATCACATGTAATATAGAAGGAATTAACCTTTTTATTTAGTAGGATTGGGAGATAATATGGTAAGTCCCAAACAACACCAAAATTGGAAGTAAAAGTAAAGCCCAAACAATCCTTTCCCATATGCATGTTTCAAATAATAAGTGCTAAAATACAAGAAAACCCCAAAGGTAAGTACCAAATAAAAAACAAAAAATATCCCAATGTCCAAAAAAGTACGACCCCACACAGTCCTCGAAGTTCTCATGGAAACCTGAAAGTAGTTTTATATACGTAGGGTGAGTATACAGGTATACTCAGTAGGGAAAAACCAAATGCTCTCGTGTATAGGTGGGGAGGATCCCAATGCCCTGTCAGAAAAGAAGATAACCAAAGCACCTAGTGAAGAAACTATCCATCCAAACCTCACCAATGAACACTCCCCAAATCACACAAGTCAATTCAAGTAATAATAATAAAACATCAATGTTTGGGTACCCCACACCACTTTCCCACTGGTTATTGAAGATATCATATTCGTCAGAACTTCTCTACCATTTTCACTGTAGTCCCACTGCCATACCCCGCCCGCACACACCTAGGATACCACAACTACACATCTTGATTGCAAACACCTAGGCTACAACCACACGTAACCATGCTCACAGACACCTGGGCTACAACAACTACTGCCACGCCTGAAGACACCTGAGCCTCATCCTGAAGACACTTGTGAAACAACCTGCCCGCACACACTTGGGCCAACCACCACAACTACCCTGCCCGAATAATCTTGGGAAATAATGGACCTCAGGACATCACATCCTGCCCAAAGAGTATTGGGTTACTCAGGAAAAGGAGCAAAAAAGGAGCTAATAACCATCCACTCATTGTACTATTGGAAAAAACACCCTCCCCCAAGAAATGGGGGGTGTTCAGCATGAAGTTATCAACTTGGGTGGGGCATGAATAAGAAACATAAGAGATAAATTATACATATAGGTAAAAACCACTCAAACCAACCTAGGGTTTCCAAAACCATCTCATACACAAACACCATCATTACTATTCATTCATAAGAAGCACAACAACCATATCCATGTCACGACTCATTCCTGGAAAACAATTCCTCATTTAACTTGTTCTTATTTTTATATTCAAGTGATTCCCTTTAAATAACTTTTCAATACCAGGAAAATAATAGGTATAGCCATACTACAGGGAAGGAAAAATATTTAAACATCAATTTAATCATTCACACCCGGTTCTATTGTAAGGTCACAACAACAAAAGGGATCCGTGAGATCCCTCAATGTACTGGAACCAAACCAAGCCCCAACATACAGGAACAGATCTACAAGCCAACCACTGTACCACAATAAGGGATCCCATCCCTATACATGCCACCCCATAAGAAACCATCAGAACAACCACACATATTACAAAGAAAGATCAAATGAGTTTCCAAACTTAGAAACACCATTCATTTGGTTCCTTATTTTCCGTTGGGTTAACCGGGTGTTCACACAAGGATTCTTGTTCATTGTTCATCTATTTAAGCAACCAAGTTTACGTGATTAACCATATTCCATGTTACAACCATTAAATCACAGAATTATCCAAAAGAAAAAGGTTCATTAGTGCACAAATAAGGACCACCAATGACCATGATTTTTAGTGGAAATAAGCCCATATAATTCTCAACATATAATCAAGTGTAAAAGAGTAAAACAACATCATCAAACACACCCCATCATTCTTTAAAATTATGTCTATTATCCTCATTAAGGTTTGATTTCATCCATACACGTAGAAACATTAGAATACCCACCCCGAATGATACATAGTAAAGAGAGACGAAGGAAGAAACCTGCTTAGATGATCAATGATTGAATTTTTTCTTTATGTGCCAAGAACTGGGGATGCAGGACTTATAGGGGAGGAACTCTAGGGGCTCCAAGAGTGAGCAGGAAAAGCTCTAGAACAGGCGCACCACTAGCCTCAGGAAGGGGACTCCAAATGCACCAAGGGAAAGAAAAGAGACCAACCAAGGAGGATAATAATAAGAAGAATAAATTCCCATGTGATAAAAAGGTGAGGGCCTAGAGTTATGGGATATGAATTATTGAACTACTTTAAAGGATGATCATGGTTTATCCACGTAGTCGGGTGGTTACACACGATGGAATTATTTATCATTTAATAATCCTCATGGGAGGGTTGGACATAAAGACTACGATTCAAAGGGTTTCCCCTTAAATGGAGGAAAACTGGTAACAGGGGCAGAACTAGAAAGTTCAGGAAAATGTGTGACACTGAGGAAAATCCACACATTTTGGTAATTCTAGGGTCTCTCGGCCCCTCAGGGATTTTAGATATCATTTATGGTATTTAAAAAGGCTTACAAAGGGGTATTAAAAACTTTTAATTCAAAAGATAAGTTATGGGGGAGAAACTGGAAAAACTCGGAAAACTAGGAAAAGAAAAGGGTGAGGCACAGTTTGGTAAGACACCATAAGCGGTGCCACCATTTCAGTGTGTGAGCTTCAAAGTTCCACTGGTTAGGTGAGATACCATAAGCGGTGCCACTGTTTTAGTGTACGACCTTCACGGTGCCACCGGTTTGGTGAGACACCATGAGCAGTGCCACCGGTTCGATGAGACACCGTGAGCGGTGCCACCGTTTCAGTGTGCGACCGTCACAGTGCCACCGTCACAGTTCTACCGGTTCGGTGAGACATCGTAAGTGGTTCCACCATAACGGTAGCACTGTTTTGGTGGGACCAAGTTTTTGGAAAATTAATAGACCAGGAGGGTCCAATCCATTACATTCAATAGCTAGGTTATATCTTATTTAATTAAATAATAATATTTTAATAATATGTTGTTGTTTAGTAAAACATGATCTTGCATATAACACAAGCTATCAAAGAAAGTTTCTCTTGCGTGTAACATAAGATAAATCAGTTTTGATTTCATTATAATCTATAGAATATATTAAATTTATTAAAAAATAAAAATATTGTAATTTTTGGGGTGTTACATTCTCCCCACCTTAATTAAATTGTGTCCTTGCAATTTTAACTTGATCTTAGTAATCAAGAATTTGATATTTGAAAATACTATTGTTGAGGAACCCAAATCATAAATAGGGTTAATAAAACATATTATTAAAAATTAGGAAATGGAAATATGAAGGTCACTATAAAACTAGGATTTCAAATAGGATAACATTAATACAAGGTGAAAAATGGTACATGAGAGAGAAATCTAACCATTAAGTTCTGATGGAGAATGATAGAGAACATGGTCATCAAAAAGTTAACCATTAGAAAACCAAAAATTTGTGATTAGTTAAAATACCATTGATTTCTTAGAAATAAAATTAAATGAATAATGTTTTGGTTTCAAAATATTTTTCCTAGAGTTGATGTATTCCTTTACTATCTAGATAAGCACTAGAGAAAATATACTTACTTGATTACTTTCCATGTTATAAGAATAATATCATCATTTGGTTGTGACTATATTGATTTTCACTTATTTCCTTACACTTGGATTTGGATATTCAAGATGAATTTTTATTCCTGAAGAACTTTTAATGAATCATAAAGTAAAAAAGTATTTCCTTCATCCTCTAAATGTTTACTAAAACAAAAAGGTTAGCACATAATATCCAATAAATCATACTTTAAACTTAAACAATAATATCCAACTTTAAAATTAATCCATTAAAACCTTAAGAATTGTAACACCCCAAGATTTCACAGTATATTATCTCTTTAAAGCAATTCAATAGCTTGCACCACACACAACACCGAGTTCGAGCGCACAATGATTTACCAAACTAGTCGTTCAAAAAGCGGTTATGAATAGTATTAACTTTATTTTGAATTTTACATACTCCATATAGTTTTAACTTCTATATTATGTGTTTCTTAGACATATTATAAGAACAAATTCAATTTTTAGAATAAAGAAGTATTTTTCAAAAAAATGCAATTTTACCACCTTTTAATGGAGAACCCTTTTTAAATCCAATATTTGACACTTTTATATATTTAATTTGACAAAATAAAATTCTTCTTTAGAATCGGGACATCAAAATTTACTTTGGATGAAATTTTGGTATTTTTCTGATAATGTTCATTTTTTAATGAATAGTGAGAAATACTGTATTTTAATTCAAAACTTCCATTTAATCTAATTTATTTATATACTTAGATTATCTTTTTAATTGGTTTTAAATTTTAATTAGATTATATTTTTACCATTTAATCCAATGTTGGTCATTGGAAGTAATTTCACTTTGAAATTGGACAAAAACAAGTGTCAATCTTTTGATAGTTATTATTTCTTAAAAACACGTTTTTTGTTTTTACAATGGGAATTAATTTTAAATTAATTAATGCAACTTATATGTTTTTAATTTGGTAAAATAGACATAATTTTTGAATTCGGAATATAAAATATATCTTAGGCTTAATTTTTGGTATTTTTCTAAAAAACTTCAATTTTGATGAATAGTGAAAACACTAAGTAGTAGTTAAAAAACCAACTTATTCATTTAAATGAAATTTTACCACTTATGTGAATTGAATTTAAAAAATCCAACATACATGTTTGTTATAAGTAAGTAAAATTTGGTACAATAAGATGAAAATAATTTTTGGTGGATAGTAACTTTTGACTTTTATTTACCACGGTTAAAGTTAAATAGGGTAATTTAAGGTAAAAATAATATTATAATAATATTAAATTACCCTAACATGTGTCCTAATACTATTTTTTGGTACATTTCTAACCATGGGAATCCTTGGGTATATTTTGGGACCCCCTAAATCCACTTAAGAGTGATAATGATACTTTATATTAATTAATTTAAATTAAAGACAAAAATGACCCAAACATATATCTTTTAGTAAATAATTTTTTTCATGGGGTTATATAAGTTATATCTTTGTATATAAATTTTATTTTGATATTTAAAAAAATTTCCTATATCATGGTATTTTGTTTTATAATTTTTAGACAACAAATAAATAAAACTATTTATGACACGATAATGATGTAGTGTTTACCTCATTAATGATTGATTTAAATAAATTAGATTATAAAAATTAAAACAATATCCAAAACCTGTAAAATTATTATTGGATGATTTTATTTTGAACAAGAGTCATATTATCTTCGACTTTATTAAGTTTTGGAGCTTTAGAAACCGAAAATCATTATATAATAAAATAATATTTTCAATCTTTCCTAAAGAGCCCCTCCTCCCCATTATAAAAATCCCTCACCTCTAACTCATTACTCACACCTATCAATCCCATTGGATCATCCAAAATTTTCCCAAATAATCTCTCACGATCCCTCTATTCCACCTATAAGCCTTACCCTAGGCATAAGGCACTTCAAGAAATCCTTTTGGTTCAAACCAAAAGAAGTTACCCAATTTTAAGGTAATGTCTTCCCTAAAGTTCTCTTCTTTTATTTTACTTCTCAAACCCCTCTAAACTCTTTTTATTCATTTCATTTATAAAAAAACAGTATAATAAATATACTTGGTTGTTTTTATAATAAGTATTTGAGATAAACTTACACACACCTCCATCTAATAGAAAAAGAACATACTGTTTCTGTGGATGACAAACTATTGCCTCACGAAATGATGATTGTTCAATTATCTTATACTGCCTCTCATAGAGGCCATTAATATGGAACTTTATTTATATGTGATATATATATAATATTTATATTGTTTCTATGATTCTGTATTTTTCATTTATATAATACCTTTATGGTTTCAATAATGGGTAAATGCAATAATTTCATTTGAGAAAGTGCGGACTACTGCCCCCTCAAAGTGATATGACTCGTTCATGCCATACGTGGAACTTATAAAGGAATAAATTAATGAAATTATATATCATATTATACTAGAATTATAATATACCTATGCATCATTATGTTTTCATTTCATTAAAATACAAAATATAAATGAAAGTAGCATTCATGCGTACGTACGACTTACCGTCTCTATGAACGGTGCATTTCATTTATTACCTCCAAATGTTATGTACTATTATAAATACATATATATATATATATTGGATATATAATATATATATGATATCTAAATCATGAATATAATTCTGAATATAAAGTACTTTCGACCAGATGGCCAACATGAAATTATAAGAAGTTTACATTTGACTCAAGTACCAAATATCAACAAAATGAACATTTTTAATTTAAATGATTATATAATGTTTATAAAGTAATAATAAGTGATATAAAAGGAATAATAAATTTTAAAAATTTTCTTAAGAAATTAGAAACGAAATTTAGTTTATTATTCAGGAGATTAAAGAACGAACATGTCAAGTTGGACACGGGGTAAGGGGTTTCTTATCTCACTTTTAATTTCGTGAGATTTCGATTGTTCACCACTTATTTATTGCATGTGGTGTATTGTGTACTTCCATTTGATATATATTATCCTGATTCTATTTATATTCATGGTATTATGGTATTCATTTGGTGATTATTAACTTTTGGTCATATGACTTGATTGATTACAACGTGGTAAGGGATTTTTAATCTCACTTTTTATTGACGTGATATTCATGCTATATTTGCCACTATTTCCTATTGTGTGACATATGTACTGCCCATTATTGTACTATTTGTGTCATATAGTTTAATTTATGGGTATTTACATCTTCATTTTATTATCCTTCTTTCATGGGGTGTATGTTTTGTAAGTTACCAAATCGGTAAGGGAATTTCTAATTTCAATTTCCACTCATTGGGTTTTATGCAAACATCATTGATTGTTTTACTCCAAGATTATGTGTGAAATAACTATTTATTTATTTATTTAGTAATATCCACTCCCCTTTTTGTGGATATACTTTTGATACACATAATCACTCCATTTATAAATTCTCAAGTCATTGATATGAACTTGATAAGAGTAATCTTAACTTAATTTCCATTCATTGAGTTAAACATCCAAGCCATTGATGTTGTTTTTACAATAATATGTGTGAATGAACTATGATTGATTTAAAATAAATATACAATCATATTGAGTGTATTTATATTTTTTCACATAAATATGTCGTTGATTTATCCTTAATCTAAGGATACGGTCTTTATAAGGGATTTCGTCTCAATTTACATTCCATTGAGACTTCTTTGTTATTATGCGTCAATTCACTTTTATATGGCATATATATTGTGCATTGACATAGTATATCATGAAAACCTTTATTATCATAATATTATAAGGTTTTTATTACCTCAATTATTTTTATTCAAGCGTCTCTCATTTGGTTAGGAACTCTAACTAAAATATCATTTTAAATGTTTTAAAGTTTTATTATTCTAAATCTTTGTCATTAATGTCCATGTTTTAAAAATAGTTTTATGAATTTATTTATATGGACATGAATATTTTGAAATTAAAATTCCTTTCAAAATTTTCAAATTGGTATGGGACACTTTGATTCAAAAATATCTTTTAAAAGACTTCTTTGATAAATAGTGTGACTTTTAAATGTTTTCAAGAAAAAGTGGATATTTATCTCAAATAGTTTTACTGACTATTTTCACCTATGTCAATATCCTTCAGTGTATTTTATTCTTGTTTGAGGTTGATTTATTATAATAAAATCATCCATATTGTATTTAATGAGTTATGTTTGACTGTGGATGTTCTATTTTTATTCCATTCATGGTTTGTGGTTAAAATATTGAAATTTTGTATGCGAGTTTTAATACGAATGTTTATATTATGTTTCAACCTTTCATATGAGGAATGCATTGGGCTTAGTAAGTGACGGGTGGAACCCGATATAGCTCCTCGATGCATCGGTAGGTCTCATGAGAGAAACTAGTGTCTTGACATAAGGCCTTGACAAAAAAATTTATTTGTAGTCTTGGCACGAGGCCTTGACTATGTAGTTATGATGTCTGGCATTATGCATTCCATCATTATGAAATTGGCTATTGATATTACATGTGATTATTCTACTAGTAGAATATCCATGTGAATAAGTAAATGACATTGTTTGATTTATCTTTTCCATATTATGCTGAAGTTTATGTTTAAAATGTTTGTGTTTTAGTCTTATACATTGCCTTAAATGTTTATGCTTATTTATGAAAGTTTCCGCTATGTTGTTATCCTTACTGAGCATCTGAGCTCACCTCTTTATATGTTTTATTTTTCCCAGGATGAAAATAAGTATATTATGATTAACATTATGGAATAGGATAAAGGATATGATCGTGTTAAAAGGGTACACAATGTCATTTTTTCTTTATTTCATGATAATGTAAAACTCATGTATGTATCTAGTACTTCCAAAGATACTAAACTAATCGGTCTATCAAGACTTGATCTTTTTTGATCATGCCAATGTTATGTAATAATGCACTGACTCTGGGTAACTAGGGTTGGGGCGTTACAGTTGGTATCAAATGAAGTTTAGATAACATTACCCTAAGATAGTAATTGAGGATTAGTATAGAAGAAATTCCTAAAATTTTGGTAATGTAGAGATTTTGTGAGTTTTCTAAGCAATACATCCCTGTCTGGATACAAGCAGGTAGAGACAGCTCTGTAATAGATGTACCTAGGAGTGAAAACTCTTACAAGGAGTTTCAGGCTTGACCTGGGGTATCCTGGTACACGACAACGAGCCTTGTTGCACTCTGGGTTACGACACTCCTGGGGGATATGCTTAGGATAATTCACATTTTCTTTACAACCCTATTTGAAGGATTTTAATATAAGATAAGAATAAATAACCTTGGTTAATCTTAAGGTGTTTTAGATTGAAAATAAGGTGTCATGATATTCTCTAAAAGATTTTATGACTCACACTATGCTTTCTATTTTTTGTCAATGGCTAGATTCCAAGGAAGTCAAAGTGACACTGAACAGGATGTACAAGGTGGGAACAGTGGTGGAAATGAGAAACGAAATGAAATATTGATAGGTGTAAAATATATCATGTTCACACCGAATCAGCTTTCCAAAAATATGATCAACAATATATACATTAACCAACTCTCGAACACAAAAAATAAGAGAAAGGCGAAAATGATAAGAGCTCTAGTAGTGGAGACCATGGAGAAAAGAAATCTCAATTTCCAACATGCAGGAAATGTGGAAGGAGACACCCAGAAAAGTGTCTCAATGGAACAAATAAATTCTTCATGTGTTGGAAAGAAGGACATAAAGTAAAGAATTGCTGAAGAAAAATGAAGAGTATTATGTAATAAAATAAAAATAATCCTAAGAATCCAATTACAGTCATTTGACATAAATTTAGGGGTCCATGGCATTACCCGAGTCAGTGCCCAATTCTATAGGATAAAATCTAGGTCAATGAAGAACCTATGTGTAAATAAATGGATGGAGAAATTTTAAAAGGTATTAATGATCTTTGTTTATGGGATTACTTTGGAAAATTTTTCCCTTTTATGTGTAACCATGCAGTTTGTTATGTGAAAATGCTATTTGAGGGAGAATTATCTTTTTATTTGTGGATATAATTATAAAGAATCATTTGGTTTTATATGATCCTTTAATTGTGTAAATTACAGGTTATTACTTTTTGGGATGAAAATATGAGGTATGAGATAACATTTATGGTTAAAATATGTTAGCGTTATTTTTGAGGAATTTATCTCATTTTTGGAAATGTTATAAAATTATATAGTTTTTGAAAAAAGAAAACACGCAGACCGTGTGACAACACATCATGTTGGACAAAGCTACGAGAATCAAACCCACAAAAAAAGTGTGATTGACATTTATTACCTACTACTGGACTACGTGAAGTCTCTGGTTACTATGACTAGATTTTATGGATCAAGAATATGTTGATTTTGTGAACTTATGATTTATCCTTAGTATAGGAAAATGATTTGGTGATTAAGTGATAAATGTTTTATTGAAAGACATTCACTCTTTTGGTAACACTATATACCTAAGGAAAATAGAATACTATGGGATTTCATTTTAGGAGTAATGGTGGATTTTTTATTTTGGAAGAATGTATGTTTTTATATTAGACTTATAGTGATTTGGGTTATTAACCAATCATAGAGAATATGTGATTAGGTTAATTGATTTTAAGTATGTGACTTTAAGAGTAGTCGATGTTATTTGGAGATAAATGATAAAACTTATTGTGGAAGACTATGTGATCAAATCCTTCTGAATTTTGGGTTTCAAAATTAGTTTGGATTATTTTGAATAATTTTAAGGAATTTTTTTCTTTCTAAATGGTCTTTGTTGAACTTTGGGAATTGTTTGTCTAATTTTTGTGATTAACTGTAGTATTTCTTTCTATAAAGGATTATCCTTTTTGGGGATCATATGATCTTGTACTAACCATTTTGGTACTAGTTAATGTCTAAAGACAAGGTAAATATATAGTTTATCTTTTGTGGATTATGTGATTCTCTATAAGTTGATTATGGCGCTTCAGGTGTGAGCAAGTCATCTTGAATACTCATCATTTGGAGAAAAGATGAGTTTATGGTAGAAATTTATTAAAGGATGAAACTCTACTTGTAAAGTAAGTATATCTCCTTGTGCTCTTATTAAATCTCATAAATAAATTCCCCAACATTATGAAAAGGAACTTAAAACAAAAATGTTGCCCGTTTACTTTTCCTATTGGGTAATCAAATAACTTTCAACCCATCAAAATTTTATGACTTTAAAATCATTAATTTTATCCTAATAATATTCTATATCACTCTCCATAAAAACTTGATAGTTATATTTCTCTTCCATATCCATGTTTTCTTACATGGAACCCTAGTATGTATTATTTTTGGTAACCTTCATACTTACCTTTATTTTAAAATAGAGGCCTCATTAATCCATTTTTCGATGTGGGATTTCAACTAAGATATTTTGAAATGTCAAACCCCAAGTTTTCAATCCCGAGTTTAAATTTTGAGGAATAAATTTATTGAATGATGAGAGAATGTAACACCCCAAGATTTCATAGTACATTATCTCTTTAAAGTAATTCAACATCTTGCAATACACACAACACCGAGTTCGAGCGCATGACAACTTACCAAACTAGCCATTCAAAAAGCAGTTATGAATAGTATTAAAATGATTTTGAATTTTTCATAATCCATATAATTTTAACTTCCTTATTATGTTTTTCTTAGACATATTATAAGAACAAATTCAATTTTTCAGATAAAAGAAGTATTTTTCAAAAAAATGCAATTTTACCACCTTTTAATGGAGAACCCTTTTTAAATACAATATTTGAAAATTTTATATATTAAATTTGAAAAAATAAAATTATTATTTAGAATCGAGACATAAAAATTTAATTTGGATTAAATTTTGGTATTTTTCTGATAATGTTCATTTTTTAATGAATAATGAGAAATACTGTATTTTAATTCAAAACTACCTTTTAATTTAATTTATTTATATGGTTAGATTATCTTTTTAATTGGTTTTAAAGTGTAATTAGATTATATTTTTACCATTTAATCCAATGTTGGTCATTGGAAGTAATTTCACTTAGAAATTGAAAAAAACAAGTGTCAATCTTTTGATAGTTATTATTTCTTAAAAATACGTTTTTTGTTTTGACAATGGGAATTAATATTAAATTAATTAATGCAACTTATATGTTTTGAATTTGGTAAAATAGATATCATTTTTGAATTCGAAATATCAAATATATCTTAGGCTGATTTTTTGGTACTTTTCTGAAAAACTTCAATTTTTGATGAATAGTGAAAACACTGAGTAGTAGTTAAAAAACCGACTTCTTCATTTAAATGAAATTTTACCGCTTCTGTGAATTGAATTTCAAAAATCCAACATACATGGTTGTTATCAGTAATTAAAATTTGGTTCAATAATATGAAAATAATTTTTGGTGAATAGTAACTTTTGACTTTTATTTACCACGATTAAAGGTAAATAGGGTAATTCAAGGTAAAAATAATATTATAATAATATTAAATTACCCTAACATGTGTCTCAATCCTATTGGTTGATACATTTCTAACCATGGGCATTCTTGGGTTGATTTTGGGACCCCATGTATCCACTTAAGAGTGATAATGACACTTTATATTAATTAATTTAAAGTAAAGAAAAAAATGACATAAACATATATCTTTTAGTAAATCATTTTTTACATGGGGTTATATAAGTTATCTCTTAGACTATAAATATTATTTTTAAATCTAAAAAAATTTCCTAGATCATGGTATTTTTTTTTATAATTTTCAGACATCAAATAAATAATATTATTTATGAAATAATAATGATGTAGTGTTGTCACGATCCGTCCTCGGGGCCCATGCCGTGACTACCCCAAACCCGCCTTCCATAGGCCAGGGGCTGGCGACTAGCACCAAGGCGTAATTCCTGGTAAAAAAAGGGAAGGCATTGCCTTTGTAAAGTAAACAAACACCATAGAGCAAGCAAGCAGTAGAAGTAAACACTAAGTAAAAAATGGGTATAACAGTAAGTGCAGAAAAGTAAGTGGGCCAGTATACAAACTCAAACTGAAAGTAAAGTACAATTGGAAAGGGAAAACAGCAACTGAAAGTAAAGCCGTAGCCTCGAGCCGTCCACTGGAAGTCCCACCTGAAGGGTGGGTAGAGATAGCCTCCACAGCTCCTCGGGTCCAGCCGTCTGCTCTGTGTATGTCACATACATGACTTATTTTAAAGTTAAATTCCATTTAATTTCCATTCATGCTTTGTTTTGAGGGTTTCCCAAGCATTTATGGAGGAATGTTGAGTTTTTATGAATTTGACCAAACCGTGAGCCCAATTCCAGATTTAAAAATAAATATTGATTCCTTTATAACTTCTTCATTTTTCAACATTTTTCATCCATTATAATTCCTAATTGTCATCCCCTGACATATTAACACCACCATATTTATTTGGACTATTTATAAATCCATAATCATGGTGGATATGGGTTTTTATTTAAGGAATTGGGCCTGCCCGAAATCCCATTTTCTGCATTAAAAATAAATTTTAATTCTTTAATATCTCCTTCACTATTTGCGTTTTTTCGGTGATTCGAACTCTCACCCGAGACCATTTACCTGAGGCGCTCCCCCATTACCTCCTCCCACAATTTGGAGCTCGATAGAATCGTGAAAATGGTCGAATCTTCTCTGGATTTCAGAAATCATCCAGATTTGGAGAGGTAAATCGATCCTTTCATAACTTCTTCTATTCTTACTCTTTTTCCCCCATTCCAATTCCTACATTACCTTATCATTCTTGTTAGAATATCCATTAAATTTTTATCTGTTTTAAAATTCATATTCTGGTCGATTTTGGGTCGTTTTATTCAGGATTGTTTTGGGTAAGTGATTCCTTCTTGGTTTCTTCCTTTTCCCTTAGGGTTTCCTCTCTCTTTCGTTATGTTCTAAAATTTCCAGAAGTTAGGGTTTGATCCTAGGGTTTCATTTGGTGTATTTGTGGTCAAATATTGTGATCTAGGTCTGAATTTATCTTCTTTGTGGTGCGGCGGTTGTGCGGTTGACGTTTCGAACCAAGTTTTGAGGGATTTGACACTTCCGGTAGGTGATTCCGTGTGTAATCATTTCTAGATGAGTTAGTTTGCTTGAATTAATTATTATTCATTTTCATAATATGCTGTGTGTGGTGAAAAAAAAATTTATGTTGGATTTGGTTAAGCATTTATTTTTATAGTTTCATTTTAGCTTAAAATTTGGTGTTTTTCATGTGTAACCCTTTGGGGATTGTTTGGGATTGTTTTATAACATATGAATTTGGTTTAATAAATCTTGTTTGGGATGACAATTCTTATTTGGTGGGGTATTGGTGTTCCAATAGGTCTTAAAGAGTTTTTTTAAGGGTTTAAGGTGTAAAACTTTATTGTACTTCTTGAATGTGATTTTGAAAACATGTGCGTTTCATGTGGATCTTTTGTGCTATTGTTTGAGGTGTTTGTATAACACATGAGGGTTGTTTAATAAATGTTTTTGGGGCTTCAAATTCTGTTTTGAATTTGTATTGGTGTGATTGTTTCCTTGAAATATGGTTTTGAAATGGGTTTTATTTGAAAAGCTTTGGTACACTATTTAGAATTGTTTTATGAAAGTTTTGAGTGGTTTAATGATTTATGTAAGAGGTGAAACCATATTGGAAAAATGTTTTGGATTGTTTATAATTTCAAATGAGCCATTTTAAATGTGAATAGTTCTGTTATGTGATGTTTATCCTATTTTTAGGGACTTCATAAAATTGTTAAAGGATGTGTTGGATTGTGAAAGTTATGAAAAAAGTGTTGTGGGCTATTTTGGTGTGAGTTTGATTTCAAAATGTATTTGAATGAAAAGTGGAATTTGTGACTTATGTGATGTACATGGGGATGTTTAGTTAATGTGTGATGTGGAAGTGATATCTACATGTGAAAACTATATTTCTTGGCTTGTTGAACATGTTTGAGCACAAAGGGAAAACCCGGGTATCTAGGTGGGTGGATGTGTACTAGTATGCTAGTGAATCCGTGGGGTTTAGCCTCAGTTTCACTTAGCAAGATTGACACTTAAAACTCTAACTAAACTATGATGATGATGATTGGGGACCACTAGGTTATGGGTATGTTCCTTACTAGTGGATCGTGCACGAAAACGAATATTGTGATGGTTACTCTCACTGAGATACGAGGTACCTGGGACCCAGAACGAGCTAGTGCCTAGGGGTTATTTCCTATTTCTTGTGCTCGTTATTTAATTTGTACTTACCGTCGGCATACGGTATAGTTGGATGGATAATTCATTAGTGTTGAAATTATTTTTAAAAGTGTTGATTCTTAATGATAGCCCACTTGAAAACTGTTTTTATTCAAAGTTGCATCTTTTAGAAATTGTAACTGGCTTTTCATGTTTTTGAAAACTTGCATGCTTTTCATATTTAAATGTTTATCACATGGAATCTCTTAGTGGTGGTATGCTACTGGGAATTGGCTCACACCCTACTTACACCCTTGGGTGTAAGTAGACTTGTTTATTTTTGTTGTCGCAGGTTGGGTACAGTTTTTTTGTTCTAGTGGTTCGGGTTTCTAGCAGGTCCTTGGTGGTGAAGTCTTGTGGAGGTGGCTTGAGGGCGGTGTCCCTTGCCATGATGGTTCTTGGGTTGTCCTTATTTGGTTTTGTACCTTTGTTATAGTCTTTTTGAGTTGTTTTAAGCTATGTAATTCAGTTCTGAATTTTTGTAAAAGATTCTTTGGTTTGAAAAATCCAGATTTGTTTCTTTGGACTCTTTTTTTGTTCTATGTTTATAAACTCGGGTAAATCATTCCCAATTTTCATTTTATGATACCCGGGCACTTGTGTCAGCCCATGGGGATCGGGAACGCCCTTCGGGCCTTTTCACAGGCTGGGTTTGGTGCCATTTTTGGTGGCGATCGATTCGGTTCGTGACAAAATGGTATCAGAGTAGGTTCGCTCTCTTTGGGTCATGTTATTTGGGGAACAGTCAGGATAATCTAGAGTTAAGATTTTTGGGACTTGGAATTTTTTTATGAGTAGTGTGGCTGATCACCACACCTCATGATAGGATTCAAGTCTCTATGGGAAGTCATGACCTTTCAGATTCCTTTGGTTTTCTTGGTTTGATGATGATTAGGGGAAATGAAAAGAGAGTTGGGTTAATGGTCTCAGTGAGCTCGCAGGGCCTGGAAAGCCATGTGAAGCCAGAGATATTCCCTAGAACACTCTCTGTGATAGTGAAGTGATTGGAATATGGCCACCAACCATATTTACAAGTCACCCACTGAAACTAGTTTCCTCTCGCATTGTTGTGTGTTTTAGTTTTGAAATCTTAGCACTTTGGTTTTAAGGTGACTTGGTTTTAAGAAGCGTAAAGTTTTTATAGAATGATTTTCAAATAAAGAGGGAATGGTTTGGTTTATGAAATGGTGGAACTGAATTTTCAGAATTGTTTTGAAATGTAAAATGGTGTGCTTACACCTCTTTGAAAGTAGGAACTATATTGAAGTTGGTTTTGAAAAGTGTTTCCAATAGAGTTTTCTAAACAATCAGAGTGTGTTTTAATGGGATGAGATGTTTTGAAATTGATGTGAATATCTTTAAATAGAGTTATTTTCTAAATGGTTGTGACTTTATGAAATTTTTTGTAAGATGTGAGTTGGGATTTTGATCTCATGGTTAGCGGTTATGAGAAAAAAGGATATGTTGGTTGACCGTTTTGGTTTTGAAAAGTGGAAAGAATTTTTGTTTTAACCATTGGTATTTCCATTAGTGACCACATGCATGGGGTTATATGGGATGATGGATGGTTTATGGCACGACTGGATGAGTGCCAGGACGGATATGAGGAGGGTGTCTGGTGTGGCACAAAAACATGCATGTGTGAGGCCCATGGGGTACCATTGGTCGATACTCTTACCACTGAACCGTTTGTTTTCAAAGAAATGGTTTTAAAGAAAAACATGATGTCTTGATGAATAGTTTGGGATGGTTTGTATTATGGGGTTTTTGAAAATGTTGTTTTTGTGGGATGTTTTTTTTAGTCCAATAACCCCTCCTATTTGAATTGTGTTTTGGGTTTATGTTTGGTCGGTAAGCTGGGTAAAAGGACCAGTTAGTAGTCTCCTATGAGATATGTTTCGGGACACCTTTATGGTGGTTACCTTCATGTGTTTGGATCCGGTTTATGGTTTTTTTGACCAATGGACCATCTTGGTTGGGTCCTTGGGTTCTCCCATTGGATAAGGTACACCCCCATTTAGGGTTAGTTCACAACTGAAGTGAAACTCGGATTGTTTCATTGTTGGAAAATCCTCCAGTTGATCAATGTAAGGAATATTTTCTTGAGCTTTGTAGAACGAGTCTACACCATTTACATCCTTGTTTTTTTGGATCCTCTTGTTGTGGAAGAGTTCTCGTGGATGGTTAAAAGAGACCTTAGTTTATTAAGATACCTGATTCGTCGAAGGTGGAAGTTGTCTGGCGTTGTCAGTATGGATAGTGTCTAAGAGGGCCTCTGAGTCCTTCGTAGTCTCTTAGAAGAAAGAGTTCACAATAAACTACCAGTGTGGGAAATATGGTCACGAGAAGATATTGTGGCCACTTTCTATAATTATGTGTTGTTTGGGGATGTTGTATAAGGTCCCTCTCCATGCATTGTTTATATCAGTCACAATGGTTATGTTAGGTGATGCCTTATGATGTCATGTGCTCGATTAACCGTATAGGTGAAAGTAGTGAACTACTCTGAGAGTCCATGTTATGTTGGGCGAATGTCTCCCTTGTAAAAACTTCAAAATCCTCCATTTTGGAGGAATGCGAGTGTAGGTGTTGTTTACTTCTATTTTTTCTCACCTGAAGAAACAAGGTGTGATGTGTGGGCATCTTCTTAGCCCTCGTTTCAGTGAAATATCGGGATATGATAAAGTGAGTTTGGAATGTGTTATGTCTGGAAAACTTATCTAGGATTGCGATGTAGTTTTTGGTGGCACCGAAAGAAGAATTCTCATTCAGTGGGATTCCAAAGACTAACTGCGAGGCCGAAGATGCTTCAATCATTTGAGCTCCAGCCATAGGTCTTGGAGAGAAGCTGGCTCGTAGTCAAGGGAAATCATAGGGTCATTTAAACCCTTGTACAAAGTACTATCCTAAATATGAAAGATATGAAGTCTTTAAACCTATGGTTTCATTATATTTCTTCTGTTTTTCACATTTGGTGGAAATAGGTGGAGGGACTTAGACCCATGACATCGCCCAATGTCATTACCTCCCCCTTTGGTTTCCATTGAGTATTTGGAGAATGGTGGGAAATTTGGATAGACAGGCTGAGCACATGGTTTATGAACGATTAAGAGAGACTGTGTGCCTAGAAGTCATGCAGGAATATTGATCTGCATAGTTAGTTCACGGTTTCACAAACTGTGCGGACTAACCGTGCGACCTTCCCAAATCATGAAATTTTTGGGTTTTTTTTGTGCCGGCACATGCTAGTCGGTTAAGATGGTTGGTTCTTATGGTGGGGAGAACCACTATGATTCTCATGTATGGTCCTTTAGAAATTTTGAATGGAAGTCTACCTTATGTACCAGGGAGTCTGTTCAGGCCTCCCCCTATTAGTGTCCTGTTTTTGTCTCAGAAAAAGAATTATTGGTTGTCTCTTATGGTGGGGAGCGTATTTGTGTCCCCCCCGTACCAGTAACTTACATTTATCCATGGTCTTGTCTTAGTGTAGATAGTCTTGTTCGGAGCTATCTAGATACCAACATCTTTCTTGGGTAAACATTGGGATTGGAGAGCGCCCAATGGATTAGTTAAAGTAAGGTAAGTGTAGCCTTGTTCAATGTTATTGTTTGTTTGGGTGAATTGCTTGAGTCTTATTCGGATAGTGTTTGAGGAGTTTTATTTTGGGATAAAGTATGAATGTGATTGATCATTTCAGGAAAGTGGTATATGTTTTTGTTGTGAGAGTAATCCTTAATTGATCACTAGAGGTGTTTTGGCCTTTGGGGGTGAAACCTGGCAAAGGAGTACCTCTTGGTTTCTTAGTTGGGTTTGGTTGTTGCTTTGTCCTTGATGTGACTTTACGGGGCGGAAAGTTTTCATGGTGGGGATAATTGTCACATACATGACTTATTTTAAAGTTAAATTCCATTTAATTTCCATTCATGCTTTTTTTTGAGGGTTTTCTAAGAATTTATGGAGGAATGGGTGAGTTTTTATGAATTGGACCAAACCGTGAGCCCAATTCCAGATTTAAAAATAAATTTTGATTCCTTTATAACTTCTTCATTTTTCAAAATTTTTCATCCATTACAATTCCTAATTGTCATCCCCTGACATATTAACACCACCTTATTTATTTGGACTATTTATAAATCCATAATCATGGTGGATATGGGTTTTTATTTAAGGAATTGGGCCTGCCCGAAAGCCCATTTTCTGCATTAAAAATAAATATTAATTCTTTAATATATCCTTCACTATTTGCGTTTTTTCAGTGATTCCAACTCTCAACCGAGCCCACTTACCTAAGAAGCGCCCCCATTCACTCCTCCCACAATTTGGAGCTTGATAGAATCACGAAAATGGTCGAATCTTCTATGGATTTCAGAAATCGTCCAGATTTGGAGAGGTAAATTGATCCTTTCATAACTCCTTCTATTCTTACTCTTTTTCTCCCATTAAAATTCCTACATTACCTTATCATTCTTTTTAGAATATCAATTAAATTTTTATCTGTTTTAAAATTCATATTCTGGTCGATTTTGTGTCGTTTTCTTTAGGATTGTTTTGGGTAAGTGATTCCTTCTTGGTTTCTTCCGTTTCCCTTAGGGTTTCCTCTCTCTTTCGTTATGTTCTAAAATTTCCAGAAGATAGGGTTTGATCCTAGGGTTTCATTTGGTGTATTTGTGGTCAAATATTGTGATCTAGGTCTGAATTTATCTTCCTTGTGGTGCGGCGGTTGTGCGGTTGACGTTTCGAACCAAGTTTTGAGGGATTTGACACTTCCGGTAGGTGATTCTGTGTGTAATCATTTCTAGATGAGTTAGTTTGCTTGAATTAATTATTATTAATTTTCATAATATGCTGTGTGTGGTGAAAAAAATTTTTATGTTGGATTTGGTTAAGCATTTATTTTTATAGTTTCATTTTAGCTTAAAATTTGTTGTTTTTCATGTGTAACCCTTTGGGGATTGTTTGGGATTGTTTTATAACATATGAATTTGGTTTAATAAATCTTGTTTGTGATGACAATTCTAATTTGGTGGGGTATTGGTGTGACACTAGGTCTTAAAGAGTATTTTTAAGGGTTTAAGGAGTAAAACTTTATTGTACTTCTTGAATGTGATTTTGAAAACGTGTGTGTTTCATGTGGATCTTTTGTGCTATTGTTTGAGGTGTTTGTATAACACATGGGGGTTGTTTAATAAATGTTTTTGGGGATTCTAATTCTGTTTTGAATTTTTATTGGTGTGATTTTGTCCTTGAAATATGGTTTTGAAATGGGTTTTATTTGAAAAGCTTTGGTACACTATTTAGAATTGTTTTATGAAAGTTTTGAGTGGTTTAATGATTTATGTAAGAGGTGAAACCATATTGGAAAACTGTTTTGGATTTTTTATAATTTGAAATGAGCCATTTTAAATGTGAATAGTTCTGTTATGTTATGTTTATCATATTTTTAGGGACTTCATAAAATTGTTAAAGGATGTGTTGGATTGTGAAAGTTACGAAAAAAGTGTTGTGGGCTATTTTGGTGCGAGTTTGATTTCAAAATGCATTTGAATGAAAAGTGGAATTTGTGACTTATGTGATGTACATGGGGATGTTTTGTTAATGTGTGATGTGTATGTGATATCTACATGTGAAAACTATATTTCTTGGCTTGTTGAACATGTTTGATCACAAAGGGAAAACCCGGGTATCTAGGTGGGTGGATGTGTACTAGTATGCTAGTGAATCCGTGGGGTTTGGCCTCAGTTTCACTTAGCAAGATTGACGCTTAAAACTCTAACTAAACTATGATGATGATGATTGGGGACCACTAGGTTGTGGGTATGTTCCCTACTAGTGGCTCGTGCACGAGAACGAATATTGTGATGGTTACTCACACCGAGATACGAGGTACCTGGGACCCAGAACGAGCTAGTGCCTAGAGGTTATTTCCTATTTATTGTGCTCATTATTTACATTGTAATTACCGTTGACATATGGTATAGTTGGCTGGAAAATTCAGTAGTGTTGAAATTATTTTTAAAAGTGTTGATTCTTAATGATATCCCACTTGAAAACTATTTTTATTCAAAGTTGCATCTTTTAGAAATTATAACCGGCTTTTCATGTTTTTGAAAACTTGCATGCTTTTCGTCTTTAAATGTGTTGGGAAAAAATCCCTCAAGGTATCATTGAAGCATTTTTGAGGTGATTGTGTTTGTTGACAAAGCAGACATCTATGTTGTGTTTGTTGACAAAGCAAACCATGGTGAATGAGTGTGTTGACACAGGGGGTTTTAATGGTGATTTTTCGGGTTCAAGGGATGCTTTCAACAATCCATGATTGATTGAAGAACCTTGACAAGGAATGGATGATCTGGAGGCGGTACAAAAAGAGCAGATACAAGGTGGCGCCGTTTTCCAGTGTTTTCCAAATTTATGGGCCTGAAAATCGCCAATGGAAAATGGAGTGATATGTTTTTGGCAAAGGTTGAGGAGAGAGAGAAATGAAAGAGGTGCACGGAAAAATTAAGCGTGGTGCGCAAAATTAGCGGGTTGCGCGAAATCTTGAAGTGTGGCGCGCAAAACAGCGGGTTGCGCGAAATTGTATTTCGCGCAAAAGATGTTTCAAGGCCGGAAGCTTGAAAATCGGCAAAGGCATTAGGCGCGCGCAATTTTGGAGGTCTGCGCGAAATAATTATGCGGTGCACGAAAGTCATGCAGATTGCGCGAAATAAAGGGATGAACTTTTTCGCGCAAGAGGTGTTTTGAGGTCCGAAGCTCGGAAAATGGCAAAGGCATGAGGTGCGCGAAATTATGGAGCAGTGCGCGGAAAATGGTTGTGCGCGAAAGATTTGTATTTCGCGATCAAAGCGAATTATGCGCTCAAGGAGGGTTTTTCGTGCGGGGTCGATTTTGCCTATAAATATGAAGTGACCCTCCTCCTTTAAAAAAAGTTCCAGACATAGAAAATACCCGAGCTCTGGTGCGCGAAATTGAAGTTAGAAAGGGTGTTGCGCGTAAACTTAAAGTTTGCGCGTAAAGTCAGCTGTTGCGCAAAAAGCTAAGGCTGCGCAAAAAGTTGGTGTTGGCGCGTAAAAGGAAGGGTGCGCGAAAAGTGGATATCGCGCAAAAGCAGTGAATTGCGCGCAAGACAGTTTCCAGGCTGCGCGTAATATTTGGAGGTTGCGCGAAAAAGGAATTTCGCGCAAATCATAGAAATTGAGCGCAACACACCGTAAGGGTTGCGCGTAAAAATTGAGGTTGCCCGGTACATCCGGTGCAAAGTGAGATTCATCTGCGGGTGAAAGTTGGACTTCAACAGAGCATCTACACACAGAGGAAGATGCATTCATTCATGCAAATAAAGATACCTACAGGTCTATAAACTGTGAGTGGATTCCCTTCTGGAGTAGTGAGCTTAGGAAGAGGAAGTAGGTGATCCTCTCCACCGGCAGTGAGCCAGAGAGAGAGAAACAGGGAGTGACTCTTGGGAAAGCAGTGAGCTGACCCTAAACCTTGTATAGGCAGTGAGCCTGGGCATAGAAGTGATCTATCCCGAACATTGTAATCCACAGCTAGTGAAGTCTAGTGGAATTTGGTACGAACCGACAACTTGTCGGCGTATGCTCCTTGGACGTAGCCCTTAGCGGTGAACCAAGTAAAAATCTCTGTGTCTGCCTGCTTACTTTCCTGCATTGCATTCAAAGCATCATCATCAGGTAAAGGAGACAAGTGATCACAGTAACCACACAAGTGCAAACAAAGTGACCCTTGTAACAAAGAGGTCAAGATCCAGTGGGGCATGAAGTATTTCGAAAAAGAATATCCATACCCTGATTCACCCCCCCCCCCTCTCAGGGTATATAGGCCCCTATTGGCCCTAACAATTGGTATCAGAGGGACTGGTTGCTTTTATCAGATTTGTTTGCTTCAACACAGTGTAGTCAATCTGTGTAGTTGAAGATATTGTTTGCGCTTATCTCGGTCTACCATGGGAAAAAGAAAATCTTCAAAGAAGAATCAGAAGTCAGGTGGTATCCCTCAGTGTGGAAGTGTTTTTGAAAAAAGTGTGATTCAACTAAAAGAATCAAACAGCTTACTGAAGGAATCATGCAGTGAACAGAAAAATGATTTGGATAAATCATACCACAAAAATACTTACTCAGTCAATGATGCTGATGGAATGAGTGAAGAACCTGACTTTCCAAGTGACGTTGGAACCGCTGACGGTGAAGAAGAAGAAACTGAAGGAAGAATTGATATGCGAGCTGAGTTGGAGGCTGCTCTTGAAGAGATAGATGTTTGGAGGGCCAAAACCAAGAAAGCTAACAAAATTGTTCGCGATGCCAAACTCTATATGCAGCAACAGGAAAAAGAGAAATATGAGCTGATGGAAGAAATTGAGAAACTTAATTTATCAACATCAGAGAACTCAGAATCCGTTAGTAAGTATAAGCTGAAGGTTGAAGAACAGAAAAGAGAGATCGATGGCCTGAACAAAAAGGTGGAAGTTGTCCATGGGACTAAAGAATTGGATTAGAAATCCACTGAGGAAATTAAATCTAAAGGAATACAGATCCATGCTCTGGAAGCTGAGGTCAACAAGCTAAGAGGCTTAAATCAAAGGCTTATTGATATAGTTACTGACCTAACAGAGAAGAATGATTCTCAAGGTGAGGAACTACAAAAGCTGGCTAAAGGAAAAGGAAAACAAAAGGCTGGTAAGTGTGAAGAGAATCAAGAGTCCGATGAAGTTCGGAATCTGAAAGCCAAGAATGATGATCTAGCTACACAGCTGTCTGAGTTAGTTCAGAAGAATCAAAGACTACAACAAGAGAATTCATGTTGCTCCGATTCTCTTGCTCAAGAAAAATTGAAAGTAAAAGAGAAAAATGACATGGTTAATAATCTGAAGCATGAACTGGAAGATGAGATGAGTTGTGGAAAGAATCTCAGAAAATAACTTGATGCTCAACTTGTATCAAGAGATTTTAAGATTCAAAAGTTGGAAGAAGAGATACAATCAGTCAAGAAGGAAATGGAGAAGTCTAAATCCAAAGATAAGCCCAAGTTGAAGGATGCACTGCACTTATTATTTGATCATCCTTCGGCAGGTGATGATAAAATGAAGTCCAAATATGCTGCATCAGAGGAGATGCATGAAAGGATTGTATCTTCCCAAAGGTTAACCCTTTTGGGAAAATCTGGAATTGGATATGATAATCCCACTCCTATGGCTAATAAGAAAAATGTAGTGAAAAATTCCAAAGGTAAGAAAAATCTTGTAGGTGCTGGAGATATGCCTATGAGGATAGTTTCAAGGAGTGATGATATGTGCTATTTCTGCGGAGTTCATGGCCACACATCAAGCTTCTGTACAGAGGCTCTGGAGTACATCTCAGGCTGTGAAAATAGAAACTTCAATAAATCTGAGAACATGAAGAGGTACAATGACAAATCAGAGAGAAGAGACTCTCAGAGGAAAGCATATGTTAGATGCTATTACTGCGGAAGAATGGGACACACAATGAGTATGTGTCAGGAAGCTCAGGAGCCCAATATCAAAAGAAGAACTCAAGGTGCATCAACATCTCAGCAGAGAGATGATGAAATGAGGTATTCCTTTGAGGGAAAATGTTTTATATGTTCTCACTATGGGCACATGGAGAGACATTGCAGTAAGAAGAAAGCAGGAAAGGGAAAGGAACAAGAAAAGAGATCTCCACCACAGGAAGTGTACAAGAAAGAAGCCTGTACTAGGAGACAAAGTGGTAAGGAGAAGAATAGTCTTAGAGCCTCGGGGAAGTCACATGGAGCTGAACGAAAGGTGTATCAGTCACCTCCTATATCATACTCAAGACAGCTCTCAAGGAGAGAATGTGAACAAACCTGGAAGATTAAGGGGAGATCTACTCCAGTTGTGATAAAGAAGAATGAAAGTTCAGTGGAGGACCCACCACCAATGCAAAATAGGGTGGCGACTCATAAATCTGATAAAAGGCAGATAAGCAAAGAGTGCATTGCAAAATTCGCCCCGCAACGAGAAGTGGAAGAAAAAGTCAGATCCCTACAATGGACAAAGAAGACAGGGAATATGATAAGAAAGGAGATTCCTGCACCGAGAAACAATCAAGGGAAATGGAATTTCGGTAGAACATCAAAGACCGAAATGTGTACCAGTTGGTCTAAACCCCAGATTGTGAGAAAGGCCAAGTCTGCAGAATCTTCAAATCAGAAAAAGGATCAGAATGTGAGCAAAGAATGCCTAGTCATATGGCCAGAACAGTTGAAGTTGACTAGGCAGTTGGAGGAATCAAGAAAGGAGTGTGATGCGCTCCAAGAAAGAATCAAAGGGTTGATCCATCAGGATCAACCATCATCCTCATATTGAGGATTCCAGAAGAAATTCCCTCTCCCTATGTATATAAATGCTATTAACTGATGATTGATGTGTTTCAGGTTTTAGAGAGATACGATCCAAGGGGAAGTGGCATCTAAGGATGCGAAGTGGAGATCTGATATGCTCTACAGGTTCAATTGATTCAAATCAGGAACTAGGGATGAAGAAGAAAAGATGCAACTGAGCACAATTAAAAGTGATTGTGTTATTAGCTTTATCTCTTGTTTCCTACACCGAGTTCCAACTCAGTAGGCTTAGTGATTTTGTTAATGGCTCAATGAGGAGTGCCAGATAAGTATAAATGTTGCACGTGGAGAAGAATGGTTATGGGTATCTACCATTGTGCCTTATAGATAGAAGTGTTGTGTAACACAGGGGGAGCATTCAAAAACAAAATCAGATGCCAGATTCATCAATGAAATAATTGGATGACCCATCTCAAGTGTTTTCTATCGAGAGAAGACATACTATGAGAGAAGTAGCAGTGATCAAGAATTTCATGCTTATTTATTTTGATCTAACATTGTGGTATCAGCTGACTGTTTTCAGGATACCAAGAAGTTGAGAGAAGAAGTGGATGTAGATGATTCAAAATAGGATACTGATGATGAGTATGAGGAAGTAAAATTCTTATCTGTACAAAAGACAAAGAGTTGAGCTGAAATGGACAGGCATAATATCATCAGTGATCAGTGAGCTCCAGTTCAGACAAGAATAATGAATGAAGAGCTAAATCATATTGAGAAGAACCAGACATGGGAGATTGTTTCGAGGCCAGTAGAAAAGAATGTCATCGGGACTAAATGGGTCTATCACAATAAGATGAACAAAGATGACACAATGATTCGAAACAAAGCACGACTGGTGTGCAAAGCATACTCCCCAAGAGCATGGTACTGAAGGCTATATCAGTATTTGAAGAAGATTGGTTTTCAGCGTGGGGGATTTGATTACAATCTTCATTTCAACAACAATAGTAATCAAAGGATGGTGAGGCTGGTCAAGGAAGAAGACATAATATTTGGAAGATCAGATGAAGCATAGTGGGGACAATCTTCTGAATTCAAGAAACATGAGTTCGAAATGTCTATGATTATTGAGCTGATGTTTTTCCTTGGTTTACAGGTTACACAAGGCAGTAATGACACATTCATTTCTCAATCCAAGTATGCCAAGGAGGGTTTGAAATGATTTGGAATGGAAAATTCCAAGGAGATGAAGACTCCGGTTTCTACCCGGATGAAATCATCAAAAGATGATAGTGGCAGGGAAGTTAACATCACTGAAAACAGCGAGATATCAGAGCAAATCCCAAGGAAAGCCACATGCTTGCAGTGAAAAGAATACTTCGGTATATCCAGGGCACAGTGGATTTCAGTATGATGTATAATGGATAATATCAAATGAAGTTATTGGGATATACTGATGCAGACTGGGCCGGTTCAGCAGATGATAGAAAATCAACGTCAGGTGGTGCATTCTATCTTGGAGGATTGTGTATTTCTTGGCTAATCAAGAAGCAAGATTGCATTTTAATTGAGCACCGCAGAAGCTGAGTATATTGAGGCCACTCAAGCATGCACACAGTTATTGTGGATGAAGTAGCAACTTGAAGATATGGGAGTTGAAGTGAAGTCTCCGATCGGAATCCAGTGTGATAACTCAAGTGCTATAAATCTCAGCAAAAATCCCATCCATCACTCAAGGAAAAAGCACATTGAGATCAAGTATCATTTCATCAAGGAGAAGGTTGAGCAGGGAATCGTGAAGTTGGAGTATGTGCCTACAGAGCTACAGGTTGCAGACATTCTGACAAAGGCCTTACCCAAGGAAGCTTTTGAAAGGCATCGACTGGCTCTGGGAGTTCAGTCGATTCCCCACACTTGAAATAGTGTGGATGTGGGATCCGACCCCCCCCCCTCTCTCCCCGAGGTATGATGTGTTTTTCCCTAATATGCTGATATGTGTTCTCTACTATGTTACAGACTACAAAGGAGTGTCCTTTGGGTTCGTTGACAAAGGGGGAGAAAAGTGTTTGTTAATGGGGGAGAAAATAGTGTTTGTTCAAGGGGGAGATAGTGTGTAGATTTGATATATCCTAATTGATACGGGGAGAAGCTTCCAGGTGGAGCAGCCAGAAAGGGGGAGCTATGAGAAAGGGGGAGTGTATTAAATCTGACGATGCTAAAAGTGATCGATCAAAGAATAGATATCACGATAGCTGAGGATCGTGATAAAAGCAGACGAGAGGTGTTGGAAAGTGGTAAGAATACTTCCAAACCAAACATTGGTCTTCCAACAAGTCCATCGACAATTGGTATCAGTTTAGTACAAATTGGTATCAGTGTGGTGTCAGTAGTGGATGTCAGAGATGAAGTGATTCATTGATGAACTTCTCATTTACTCTTGTTTCTCACAACGAGCATTGCTCATGTGGGCTTAGAGTATGTGTTGAGTAAATCCTTGATCGCTATCAGAATCACAATGAGGTGAATGGTGGATGAAGAATTAATGATGTATCTTTCCTTAGAAGAGTTGTCAACAAACCCAAAGGGGGAGATTGTTGGGAAAAAATCCCTCAAGGTATCATTGAAGCATTTTTGAGGTGATTGTGTTTGTTGACAAAGCAGACATCTATGTTGTGTTTGTTGACAAAGCAAACCATGGTGAATGAGTGTGTTGACACAGGGGGTTTTAATGGTGATTTGTCGGGTTCAAGGGATGCTTTCAACAATCCATGATTGATTGAAGAACCTTGACAAGGAATGGATGATCTAGAGGCGGTGCAAAAAGAGCAGATACAAGGTGGCGCCGTTTTCCAGTGTTTTCCAAATTTATGGGCCTGAAAATCGCCAATGGAAAATGGAGTGATATGTTTTTGGCAAAGGTTGAGGAGAGAGAGAAATGAAAGAGGTGCACGGAAAAATTAAGCGTGGCGCGCAAAATTAGCGGGTTGCGCGAAATCTTGAAGTGTGGCGCGCAAAACAGCGGGTTGCGCGAAATTGTATTTCGCGCAAAAGATGTTTCAAGGCCGGAAGCTTGAAAATCGGCAAAGGCATTAGGCGTGCGCAATTTTGGAGGCCTGCGCGAAATAATTATGCGGTGCACGAAAGTCGTGCGGATTGCGCGAAATAAAGGGATGAACTTTTTCGCGCAAGAGGTGTTTTGAGGTCTGAAGCTCGGAAAATGGCAAAGGCATGAGGTGCGCGAAATTATGGAGCAGTGCGCGGAAAATGGTTGTGCGCGGAAGATTTGTATTTCGCGATCAAAGCGAATTATGCGCTCAAGGAGGGTTTTTCGTGCGGGGTCGATTTTGCCTATAAATATGAAGTGACCCTCCTCCTTTAAAAAAAGTTCAAGACATAGAAAATACCCGAGCTCTGGTGCGCGAAATTGAAGTTAGAAAGGGTATTGCGCGTAAACTTAAAGTTTGCGCGTAAAGTCAGCTGTTGCGCAAAAAGCTAAGGCTGCGCAAAAAGTTGGTGTTGGCGCGTAAAAGGAAGGGTGTGCGAAAAGTGGATATCGCGCAAAAGCAGTGAATTGCGCGCAAGACAGTTTCCAGGCTGCGCGTAATATTTGGAGGTTGCGCGAAAAAGGAATTTCGCGCAAATCATAGAAATTGCGCGCAACACACCGTAAGGGTTGCGCGTAAAAATTGAGGTTGCCCAGTACATCCGGTGCAAAGTGAGATTCATCTGCGGGTGAAAGTTGGACTTCAACAGAGCATCTACACACAGAGGAAGATGCATTCATTCATGCAAATAAAGAGACCTACAGGTCTATAAACTGTGAGTGGATTCCCTTCTGGAGTAGTGAGCTTAGGAAGAGGAAGTAGGTGATCCTCTCCACCGGCAGTGAGCCAGAGAGAGAGAAACAGGGAGTGACTCTTGGGAAAGCAGTGAGCTGACCCTAAACCTTGTATAGGCAGTGAGCCTGGGCATAGAAGTGATCTATCCCGAACATTGTAATCCACAGCTAGTGAAGTCTAGTGGAATTTGGTACGAACCGACAACTTGTCGGCGTATGCTCCTTGGACGTAGCCCTTAGCGGTGAACCAACTAAAAATCTCTGTGTCTGCCTGCTTACTTTCCTGCATTGCATTCAAAGCATCATCATCAGGTAAAGGAGACAAGTGATCACAGTAACCACACAAGTGCAAACAAAGTGACCCTTGTAACAAAGAGGTCAAGATCCAGTGGGGCAGGAAGTATTTCGAAAAAGAATATCCATACCCTGATTCACCCCCCCCCCCCTCTCAGGGTATATAGGCCCCTATTGGCCCTAACAAAATGTTTATCACATGGAATCTCTTAGTGGTGGTATCCTACTAGTCATTGTCTCACACCCTACTTATAGCCTTGGGTGTAAGTAGACTTGGTTATTTTTGTTGTCGTAGGTTGGGTACAGGTTTTTTGTTCCAGTGGTTCGGGTTTCTAGCAGGTCCTTGGTGGTGAAGTCTTGTGGAGGTGGCTTGAGGGCGGTGCCCCTTGCCATGAGGGTTCTTGGGCTGTCCTTATTTGGTTTTGTACCTTTGGTATAGTCTTTTTGAGTTGTTTTAAGCTATGTAATTTAGTTCTGAATTTTTGTAAAAGATTGTTTGGTTTGAAAAATCCAGATTTGTTTCATTGGATTCTTTTGTTGTTCTATGTTTATAAACTCAGGTAAATCATTCCCAATTTTCATTTTATGATACCCGGGCACTTGTGTCAGCCCGTGGGGATCGGGAATGCCCTTCGGGACTTTTCATGGGCTGGGTTTGGTTCCATTTTTGGTGGTGATCGATTCGGTTCGTGACATTGTATGTCCCGCCCAATGGTCCACCTCCAGGTACCGACCTGCTCCTCGTGCCTCAACCACGATCAGTGTTGTCCCTCGTCTGCAACCAACACAACGTAGTGCGGGAATAGCCCGTGCAGGGGTGAGTATAAGCTACTCAGTAGGGACCTCGAGACCCCCGAAGGTCTCCCAGATTCCACAAAGGATAATCCACAAAGGAAAGATACAATCACGAAGTAACATCTGACACTGCTTAGGTATATGACCATACATATACCTAAGTCCTTAATTCCAGTTCAGCTCCAACATCCAATCCCAAGCACAACCAGTCCACACAAGAAAATTTAACCCATTCCACATAGGAAATCACAACCCAAATCCACATAGGAAAGAATAACGTAATCCACACAGGATATCAAGTCAATCTTATCGAAGATAAGGATTGAAAGTCAAGATTCAGCTCACACAGGTATACTTCTTCGTAAGACGATAGAGATGATCAGATATTGCAACTGATTCATCTAAGATGTCGAACCCACACAAGATCGATAGGTACTAACCCCCGCAATGAATCACAAAGGATCGATAGGTAACTAACCCCCACAATGACCCACACGGGATCGATAGGTAACTAACCCCCGCAATGACCCACACAGGATCGATAGGTAACTAACCCCCGCAATGACCCACACAGGATCTGTAGGTGCTGGCCCACACAGGACCACTGAGTAAAGACCCACACAGGATCTGACCCACATAGGATCGGTAGCACTGATCCACGTAGGATCACTGAGTTCTGTAGTCGTTGCCGTTGAATCCACTGAGGATTTCTGTACAGTCGTCATCGTCGTCGCAGTCACAGCCAACTCTAGGGTTCCCGCGCACAGCAAGCTCGTTCGGGAGGGTCCGCTCCACGAGCCGAGGGGCTGATACATCAAATGACACAAATTCTGGAGTTGATGTATCCAAAAGTTCCGTATCGTCAATAGGAACTCAACGTCAGAGACGGCGCGTCAATCGGACACCCGGTCTGAGAGTTATTGGATTTTTCGTCCTAGGGGCCCGGTTGGTTTTTAAGTCAAAACCAAGCTGACCGTACTCCATATGCATCCAAACCTCGAGAAGAGTAAGCCAAAAGGTCTGTCTCACTATGAGGAAACCATCAAAGTCGACGACACATCAATCGGACATCCGGAGCTCAAGTTATAAGTGTTTCCGCTCCGAGGGCCCGGTTGGTTTCGTGTATGAACCAACCCGGCTGAACCCAAATTACTCCTAAACCTTGAGTGTAATATACCTAAATGACCGTCTCAATCCAGGGATCGCTACGCAACTGATGGTGCGTCGATCGGAGGCCAGTAGCTCAAGTTATGGGCATCAGACCGAAAAGTCTGGTATTAAGGGGGTTCGGGCCCGGTCCGACTCGGCCCGGTACCCCCAGGGTCGGCCTGAATTGGGTCGACCCGAACCGGGTTTGGGTCTGGCCCGCTTGGGCGCGGCCCGGCGGCCCGGTCAGGTGGAACGACCCGGGCAGCCGGCCCGGCGCGCTGGCGCCAGCCAGGGGCTCGGTCGTTTGGCCGAGCGAATGAGGGGGGGGGGGGGGGGCGCCTGTCCCCTGTTTTGTAACCGCGGCCCCCAATTATGGGGCCGCTCAGCTGGCCAGTCGGGGGATTGTAACCCCCGACTTTTCCCCTGTCCGGCAGGCCGGCTGTTGCCGCCACGGGACCGGCAAGGCCGGTCCCCCTGCTCCGACGCCGGTGGCCCAGAACCGGCCGCTGGTTCCCCTGCTCCACCGCGGCCCGGAACCGGCTGCGGCCCCGCTCTGGCCACGGTGCTTTTGTGGTTCTCCGGCGTGGTGCGATGGCGTCGCGTCTTTGGTTCGTCTTCAACGGCGTGGCGCGAGGGCGTCGCACTTCTCCCCCTTACCTTAATAATTCCCGTGCGGTGCTTCGGCACCGCGTTACCTTGCTCGTGCCGCATCAATATCAAACAACCAAAAAGGGGGAAGAGTCGGCCGTGTTCGTGCAGACCGACCTCCTCCTGTTATTGCGATAACATGTGGTTCAATATGGAAGGAAGAAAGTGACGGGAGTATTCACGAACAGACAAATAAAATAAACCCCTACCTCATCGAACTCGTTGAGCGAGGTTTCGTCACGAAGATAACCATCGCGGAAGAAGACGTCACGGAAGAAGAGAGTCACGTCACGGGGATGGCGTCGTGTTGTCGATCTCTGAGGAATCTGGCGTTCTTCGTGTTCTTCGCGTTCTTCATCGAAGAGGAAGAAGTTCTTCAAGCTCCTTAGCTTTTCTCCCAAAAACTCTCAAAGCAACAAGACCCCAACAAAAAATAAAATAAGTCCCTTACTTATTTTATTAACATAACTTAAGCATTTTAATTTTAAACATTCAAATTTAACTCACCTATTTAATTAACTTAGGTTATCAAAATTAATGGTGAGTTGAAGGAGTTAGAGAATATGAAGGGGTGGGGTTCGTGTGGGCCCCACCACTCTCATAACCTCCCATGGGAAGTTGGGTGGTTACCTCAACTTCCACTCAAAGCTTAAACCACCTAGAAATAAAAATTGTAGCTAAATTTTTATTTTAACTTCCACAATTTTTATCAACTTCTCTCATGAAAACGCAACTCCGGAAAAGGTGTTCCTAAGCAATTACCAGTGCTTTGAACCCATCGGTGCCCTCAGAATTCGATTCCGAGCACCGGTTCAAAAGTTAGAAAAACCCGCTCGTTCGTTCACTGAATGTACCCGAGCTAAACTCCGGATAGAAATTTCAAGCACACCGGGCCTCGGAATCAAGTGCCGCCAGAAACTACGTTCTTGGAAAATCCCAAAGAAAATTAAGAAAAAAATTTCCTTGAATTTTACGGGTCTTTACATTACTCCCACCTCAGGTCTTTATGTCCCCGTAAAGATACATAAAAAATTAGGGAAACAAATGTGGGTACTGGGCACGCATCTGAGCCTCCCACTCCCAAGTGCTCTCCTGGAGGTTCCCGTGCTGCCATCTGATGCGTACTAGAGGAATCAACCGTCCACGTAGGACCCGTTCCTGTCGATCCTCGATCTCCACTGGGACCTCCACAAAAGTCGCCCCATCATCAACGTCCAGCTCCCCATGGTCAATGATATGCGTCGGGTCGTGCACGTATCTCCTCAGCTGAGATATGTAGAAGACGTCGTGCACCCGGTGCATCTGAGGTGGTAGAGCCAGGCAATAAACCACCTCGCCAACCCTACTGAGGACCTGGAAAGGTCCGATGAAGAGCAGAGATAACTTTCCACCTTGGCCAAATCTCCGTAATCCACGTCGAGGTGAGAACCGGAAGAAGACGTGGTCACCATCCTCAAACTCAAGTGGCCTCCGCCTCCTGTCAGCATAA
Source organism: Viscum album (assembly GCA_963277665.1). NCBI lineage: Eukaryota > Viridiplantae > Streptophyta > Magnoliopsida > Santalales > Viscaceae > Viscum > Viscum album. Next base: position 429,824,375 of record OY728134.1, read on the forward strand.
GACTTCTGTCAGCTCTGAGTTGTACTCATCCAATCCTGGATGATCTGGACTTTCTCTGTCGTGGTCTAGACCATCTCTGGTCCCACAAGTGTTGACTCCCCAGGGTCTGTCCAGCACAGAGGTGACCTGCAAGTTCGGTCGTATAACGCCTCGTATGGTGCCATCCCGATGGTGGAGTGGTAGCTATTGTTATACGCGAACTCTACCAAGGGTAGGTGGTTCTCCCACCTGTGACCAAAGTCGAGGACACATGCGCGAAGCATGTCTTCGAGGGTCTTTATGGTCCTCTCCGTCTGACCATCTGTCTGAGGGTGAAAGGCGGTGCTCAGACGTAGCTGCGTCCCGAATGCCTCCTGCAACCCCTTCCAAAGCCGGGAAGTAAAGAGAGCATCTCGATCGGAGACAATAGATGATGGCACACCATGAAGTCATACAATCTCCTGAACGTAGAGACGTCCCAAGCTCTCCACTGAGCCCTGCTCTCTGATGGGTAAGAAGTGAGCCGACTTGGTGAGTCGGTCGATAATCACCCAAATGGAGACGTGACCTCTGGAAGTGCATGGAAGTCCAGTCACGAAGTACATAGATATGTCATCCCACTTCCACTCCGGGACCTCCAAGGGTTGTACCAAGCCTGCTGGTACCTGGTGCTCTGCCTTCACCTACTGGCAGGTGAGGCATCGAGAAACGAACTTTGCCACAACCTTATTTATTCCCGTCCACCAGTGCTGTCATCTGAGATCCTGGTACATATTCACCACTCCAGGATGTACCGCCAAAGGAGAAGTGTGAAACTCTCTCAACACCTCCTCCCGTAAAGAAAATGGTACCAAGGCACGTCCTCTAAAAAGGACGTCGTGCTCTCCTCCTAAAGAGAAACCATCAGGTTCCTGTTCTGAGGATATCTGTGCACGTCGCGTCTCACAGTCGGCGTCCCCACGCTGTGCCTCTCTGACCCGCTGCAGTAGTGGAGGAGTGACTGAAGAAAAGCTGCTCTAACTCTATCCACGAAGGATATCTGAAAAGCAGCTAGCTGCTCTGTCGCCTCCCCAAGTAGCTGAATGCCCGTCCTCCTGCTGAGAGCATCAACTACCACATTCCCCTTTCCAGGAGTATAGACTATCTCAAAGTCATAGTCCTGGAGGAACTCGAGCCATCGCCGCTGTCTCAGGTTCAGGTCCTTTTGCGAGAAGATGTACCTGAGACTTTGATGGTCAGAATAGACTGTAAAGCGCTCGCCCATCAGATAGTGTCGCCACATCTTTATAGCGAAGACCACTGCTGCTAAATCCAGGTCTTGAGTAGTGTAGTTCTGCTCATGCTACCTCAACTGACGTGATCCATAGGCAATCACGGCCCACTCCTGCATCAGGACACATCTGAGTCCAGTCCCTAATGTATCACAGAAAACTACGTACCCAACTCCCTCCTCTGGTAGCCTTAAGATAGGCGCGTTGGTCAATCTCTGTCTCAACTCCTGGAAGCTCTGCTAACATCTGTCTGACCACACGAAGGGTTTCCCCTTCCTTCTTAACGTTCTACAAAGATGCAAAGATTTCTCCTTTTCCGAAAAGGTAAATCCAATCTCATCTCCTGGATGAACCTCGTTCCTTGCCTAATACAGTCAATCCCATCATGATTAGTTAATTCATGACATGGATGACGTCGTAAGGCCTCAATGCTGCTACCAAGATATCCAACCGTTACTCTCGCCTCCAAGGGTTGAGTCACACTGTCGGCATTAGTGTGTGGTCACTAGGTCTCCTCTAGTAAGAATCTCGCAAGTGAGGGTCAAGTCAACAGTTTTTAACCGGCACCTCTTAGTATTAACAAACAAAAGACAAGAAAGTAAACGTCACTATTGCAAGCATCTTTTATTACTTCAACTCAAAGTACAAGGACACAAGGCAACACAAACAACGAAGTTAGAGGCATAATTGGCAAAGGCCTCTATGCCTGGAGCTAGACCCGCACTTGTCCACCTGCTTCCAGAGCTCCATGATTGTAAGCTCCAGCTACCTGAAGTTGTGCTCTCCCCTGAGGTCGGGGTGGACCTCCTGGTGGTGGTGGTGGTAGAGCCTCAAAGCGTCGCCCACCATCTGTTGCTCGGCCAGCTCCTCAGCCTCGTCCGCCTGCTCCCTGCGGACTGCCACCGTCGAACCTCTGCCTCTACCTAGGTGGTTCCTCAACCGTCAGCTACTCCTCTGCATGGCGGGTCAGGCAGTCATGAGCCATGTTGCCCTTCCCGCCGCATGCATAGCACTGTATTCCACTCGTAAGACTGGTTCTGCTACGTGTGCCCCGTACCTCCGAGCCAGTATCCTGTGGTCGTCCACCCGATGGCCTGGCCCGCTTGGACCTCTACGACATCTGTTTACTGCCGGCTGTAGAAGAATCAGCCACGTGTCGCCCTGCGGTAGGTCTCGCCTCTGGTGTAGACTCAGCAAAAATGCTCTCGATGAGAAGGGCTCGCTCCAATACCCCTTCCTCAATCCCTGCTCGAAGGTCCGAGCCCGGAAGAATGGGTCCCGTACCATGTCTGTCGAGTAGCGCGAGAGATCTGTAAATATCGCTGAGTACTGGGCGACTGTCAAGCTGCCCTGCCGCAGCTGTAGAAGCTCCTGGATGCGCACCGCATGGAGGGTGGCTGGGACGAACTCCGAGCGGAAGAGGCTCTCAAAGTCTGTCCAGAGGAGAGATGCCTCATCGTGCACCTAGAGCATCAAGCTCCACCATCTGCCTGCTTCCGCATGCAGTAGGATCGCTGCGAGGATCACCATGAGGTCTGCTGGTGTCCTCACTAACCTGAAAACTCGTACAACTGCCTCTAGCCAATCCTCGGCTACCTGAGGGTCCGTCTCCCCGCAGAACCTGGGCGGTCGCTGGCGCTGAAACTCGTGCAGTGCACTAAGGCGACGTGCATCATCAGCAGCTGGGGTTGGTATCACCGGTGGCTCGGCGGGTAGCGGTACCATCGGTGCCTCTGTTGTCAAAGGGCCCTATACCGAGGCCTCATCGCTCGGTGGGCTGTCGTCACGCACAACCCTCAGAACCCTAGCTGGCTGCCATCGTGGGGCCATCCTGAAAAAAAAACAGGTGCGACATGGTCAAACAGTATACCTGGTGAGCTGACACAAAGTAATCACAAAGAAAACTTAAAACACACATGCAATTAATGTTTTTGTGCATTAAGTCGGAAATCAGAAGTCAGGGTCCTGGTGTACGGATACGTCGGCCGCCGCACCAACACTGGACTCCCTGGACTGATAACCACACCCAATACACTTAACACTATTGCTTCACATAGAAGAAAAGATCAGAGTCCAAAGTTCTGTGGTAGAACCGAACTCCTCTGATACCAATTTGTCACGACCTATCCTCTGGGCCCATGTCGTGACTACCCCAAGCCCGCCTTCCATAGGCCAGGGGCTGGCGAATAGCACCAAGGCGTAATTCCTGGTAAAAAAAGGGAAGACATTGCCTTTGTAAAGTAAACAAACACCACAGAGCAAGTAAGCAGTAGAAGTAAACACTAAGTAAAAACTGGGTATAACAGTAAGTGCGGAAAAGTAAGTGGGCCAGTATACAAACCCAAACTGAAAGTAAAGTACAACTGGAAAGGGAAAACAACAACTGAAAGAAAATCCGCAGCCTCGAGCCGTCCACTGGAAGTCCCACCTGAAGGGTGGGTACAGATAGCCTCCACAGCTCCTCGGGTCCAGCCTTCCGCTCCGTGTACGTCCCGCCCAATGGTCCACCTCTAGGTACTGACCTGGTCCTTGTGCCTCAACCACGATCAGCACTGTCCGTCGTCTGCAACCAACACAATGTAGTGCAGGCATAGCCCGTGCAGGGGTGAGTATAAGCTACTCAGTAGGGACCCCGAGACCCCTGAAGGTCTCCCAGATTCCACAAAGGATAATCCACAAAGGAAAGATACAATCACGAAGTAACATCCGACACTGCTTAGGTATATGCCCATACATATACCTAAGTCCTTAATTCCAGTTCAGCTCCAACATCCAAGCCCAAGTACAACCAGTCCACACAGGAAAACGTAACCCGTTCCACATAGGCAATCACAACCCAAATCCACACAGGAAAGCATAACGTAATCCACACAGGATATTAAGTCAATCTTATCGAAGATAAGGATTGAAAGTCAAGATTTATCTCACACAAGTATACTTATTCGTAAGACGATAGAGATGATCAGATATTGCTACTGATTCATCTAAGTCGTCAGACCCACACAGGATCGATAGGTACTAACCCCCGCAATGACCCACAAAGGATCAATAGGTAACTAACCCCCACAATGACCCACACAGGATCGATAGGTAACTAAACCCCGCAATGTTCCACACAGGATCGATAGGTAACTAACCCCCGCAATGAACCACACAGGATCGGACCCACACAGGATCTGTAGGCGCTGGCCCACACAGGACCGCTGAACGCTGACCCACACAGGATCGGTAGTACTGATCCATGTAGGATCCCTGAGTGATGTATTCGTCACCGTCGAATCCACAGAGGATTTCTTTATAGTCGTCATCGTCGTCGCAGTCGCAGCCAGCTCTAGGGTTCCCGCACATAGCAAGCTCATTCGGGAGGGTCCGATCCACGAGCCGAGGGGCTGATACACCAACTGACACAAAGTCCGGAGTTTATGTATCCAAAAGTTTTGTATCGTCAACAGGAACTCAACGTCACAGACGGCGCGTTAATCGGACGCCCGGTCTGAGAGTTATTGGCTTTTTCATCCCAGGGGCCCGGTTGGTTTTTAAGTCAAAACCAACCCAACCGTACTCCATCTTCATCCAAACCTTGAGTAGAGTAATCCAAAAGGTCCGTCTCACTAAGAGTAAACCATCAAAGTCGACGGCACGTCAATCGGACGTCCGGAGCTCAAGTTATAAGTGTTTCCGCTCCAAGGGCCCGGTTGGTTTCTTGTACGAACCAACCCGGCTAAACCCAAAGTACTCTGAAACCTTGAGTGTAATATACCAAAATGACCGTCTCGATCCAAGGATCGCTACGCAACTGACAGTGCATCGATCGGAGGCACGTATCTCAAGTTATGGGCATCAGAACTAAAAGTACGGTATTAGGGGGGTTCGGGTCCGGTCCGACCCGGCCTGGTACCCCCATGGTCGGCCCGAACCGGGTCGACCCAAACTGGGTCCGGGTCTGGCCCGCTTGGGCGTGGCCCGGCCCGGCCTGGGCGCGGCCCAACCTGGCGGCCCGGTCTGGCGGACCGGCCAGGGCAGCCGGCCCGGCGCGCTGGTGCCAGCTAGGGGCTCGACCATTTGGTCGAGCGGATGAAGGGGGGGGGGGGGGCTCCTGCCCCCAGTTTTATAACCGCGGCCCCCAATTATGGGGCCGCTCAGCTGGACAGCTGGGGGATTGTAACCCTCAGCTTTTCCCCTGTCCGGCCCGCCCGCCCTGGCCGACCGGCTGTTGCTGCCACGGGACCGGCAAGGCCGGTCCCCTTGCTCCGACGCCGGCGGCCCGGAACTGGCCGCGTCCTTGGTTCATCTGGGGCGGCGCGATGGCGTCACGCCCCTCCTCCGCGGCCCCGCTCCGGCCGCGGTGCTTTTGTGGTTCTCCTACGCGGCGCGACGGTGTTGCGTCTTTGGTTCGTCTTCAACGGCGCGGTGCGACGGCACCGCCCTTCTCCCCCTTACCTTAATAATTCTCGTGCGGTGCTTCGGCACTACGTTACCTTGCTCGTGCCGCATCAATATCAAACAACCAAAAGGGGGGAAGAGTCGGCTGTGTTTGTGCGGACCGCCCTCCTCCCGTTATTGTGATAACAGGCGGTTCAATATGGAAGGAAGAAAGTGACGGGAGTAATCACGAACAGACAAATAAAATAAACCCCTACCTCGTCGAACTCGTTGAGCGAGGTTTCGTCGTGGAGATAACCGTTGCGGAAGAAGACGTCGCAGAAGAAGAGAGTCGCGTCGCGGGGACGACGTCACGTCGTCGATCTCCGAGGAATCTGGCGTTCTTCGCGTTCTTCGCGTTCTTCGTCGAAGAGAAAGAAGTTCTTCAAGCTCCTTAGCTTTTCTCCCAAAAACTCTCAAAGCAACAAGACCCCAACAAAAAATAAAATAAGTCCCTTACTTATTTTTTTAACATAACTTAAGCATTTGAATTTTAAACATTCAAATTTAACTCACCTATTTAATTAACTTAAGTTATCAAAATTAATGGTGAGTTGAAGGAGTTAGGGAATATGAAGGGGTGGGGTTCGTTTGGGCCCCACCACTCTCATAACCTCCCATGGGAAGTTGGGTGGTTACCCCAACTTCCACTCAAAGCTTAAACCACCTAGAAATAAAAATTGTAGCTAAATTTTTATTTTAACTTCCACAATTTTTATCAACTTATCTCGTGAAAACACAACTCCGGAAAAGGTGTTCCTAAGAAATTACCGGCACTGCGAACCCATTGATGCCCTCGGAATTCGATTCCGAGCACCGGTTCAAAAGTTAGAAAAACCCACTCGTTCGTTCACTGAATGTACCCGAGCTAAACTTTGGATAGAAATTCTGGGCACACCGGGCCTCGGAATCAAGTGCCGTCAGAAACCGCGTTCTTGTAAAATCCCAAAGAAAATTAAGAAAAAAAATCCCTTGAATTTTACGGGTCTTTACAAGTGTTTACCTCATTAATGAATGATTTAAATAAATAAGATTATAAAAATTAAAATAATATCAAAAACCTATAAAATTTTTATTGGATGATTTTATTTCAAACATGAGTCATCCTATCTTCTACTTTAATAATTTTTGGACATTTAGAAACTGAAAATCATTATATAATAAAATAATATTTTTAAACTTTCCTAAAGAGCCCCTCCTCCCCCATATAAAAATATCTCACCTCTAACCCATTACTCACACCTCTCAAGCCCCTTGGATTGTCCAAACTCGGCCCAAATAAGCTCTCAAGATCCCTCTATTCCACATATAATCCTTACTTTAGGCATAAGGCACTTTAAGAAACCCTTTTGGTTCAAACCAAAAAAAGTTACCCAATTTTAAGGTAACATCTTCCCTAAAGTTCTCTTCTTTTATTTTACTTCTCAAACCCCTAAACTCTTTTTATTCCTTTATTTTATAACAAAACTGGTATCATCAATATTCTAGGTTGTTTTTATGAGAATTATTCTAGATAAACTTACACACACCTCCATCTAATGGGAAAAGAACATACTGTTTCTATGGATGACGAACTACTGCCTCACAAAACGATGATTGTTCAATTATCTCCTACCGCCTCTCATGGTGGCCATTAAGATGGAACTTTATTTATATATTATATATATATTATATTTATATTGTTTCAGTGCTTCTGTATTTTTCATTTATATCATACCTTTATGGTTTCCATAATGCGTAAATGCAATAATTTCATTTGAGGAAGTGCGGATTATCGCCCCCTCAAAGTGATATGACTCGTTCATGCCATACATGGAACTTATAAAGGAAGAAATTAATGAAATTAAATATTATATTATACTGGAATTATCATATACCTATGTATCATTATGTTTTCATTCCATTAAAATACAAAATAGAAATGAAAGTAGCATTCATGCTTACGTACGGCTTACCGTCTCCATGAACGGTGCATTTCATTTCTTACCTCCAAATATCATGTACTGTTATAAATATATATATATATATATATACTGGATATAATATATATATATATATATATATATGTATTCTGGATATATAATATATATATATGATATCTAAATCATGAATATCATTCTGGAGATAAAGTACTTTTGACCATATGGACAACATGTAATTATAAAAAGATTAATTTTGACTCAAGTACCATCCAATGGACCGAAGGCCTTTATTTATTTTTATTGATTTTGATAATCCACCTTCCAAGGGGTGAGGTGGAACCCTTACAAGTCCCGTAGGCATAAGTATAACATGGCCCGTAGGCCTTAGAGGAATTCATTTCCCATAGGATTCAAACATTACATACAACCCAGACTAACTACTTGGAACTGCTCCTCCCCAGCATCTTCATTATGAAATCAGCTCTCCACCTTTGCATTGCTGTTCGACTAGGATATCCCGTGTATGCACAGGCTTGTCCCGATGGCAGGTGCCATACCTTCTCATTCTTGTAATCCGTGTAACTTCTGTTGTGGTGAAAGATCCTTGCTCATCCTCCATTAGAGCTTGTTCTTTGTAGGTTTTCTGGTTTTCATCTTCACTTAATGTGGCCTCAAGGCCTTGAGGTGGCCCGAAGGCCTTACTGTCTTGAATGCTTGGGTGGCCCGAAGGCCTTAAAGGACTTAGGGACCAAATCGGTGGCCCGAAGTCCTAAACGGGGGAAAATTCCCGGCTGCTACAGTGCCAAATAGTGCCTGCTACAGTCCCACTAATAAGTGATATAAAATAATAATAAATTTTAAAAATGTTCTTAATCAAGTATAAATTAAATTTATTTTATTATTTAGGATATTAAAGAACGAACATGTCAAGTCGGACACGAGGTAAGGGGTTTCTTATCTCACTTTTAATTCCGTGAGATTTCCATTTTTCACCACTTATTTATTGCATGTGGTGTATTGTGTTCTGACATTTGATATATATTATCATGATTCTATTTATATTAATGGTATTTAGTGATTCATTTGGTGATTATTAACTTTTGGTCATATGACTCGATTGATTACAACGTGGTAAGTGATTTTCATCTCACTTTTTATTCCCATGAGATTCATGCTATATTTGCCACTATTTCCTTTTGTGTGGTGTATGTACTACCCATGATTGTAATATTTGTGTAATATACTTTAATTTATGGTTATTTACATCTTCATTGTATGATCCTTCTTTCACGGGGTGTATGTTTCGTAAGTTACCAAATCGGTAAGGGAATTTCTAATTTCAATTTCCACTCATTGGGTTTTATGCAAACATCATTGATTGTTTTACTCCAAGATTATGTGTGGAATCACTATTTATTTATTTATGTAGCAATATCCACTCCCCTTTGTATGGATATACTTTTTACACACATAATCACTCCATTTATAAATTCTCAATTCATAGATATGAACTTGATAAGAGAAATCTTAACTCAATTTCCATTCATTGAGTTAAACATCCAAGTCATTGGTGATGTTTTTACAATAATATGTGTGAATGTCCTCTAATTGATTTACACTGAATATAAAATCATATTGACTATATTTATATTTTTCACACATAAATATGTCATTTATTTATCCTTAATATAAGGATTCGGTCTTTATAAGGTATTTCATCTCAATTTACATTCTATTGAGACTTCTTTGTTGTTATGCGCCAATTCACTTTTATATGGTGTATATACTGTACATTGACATAGTATATCATGAATACCTTTATTCTCATGATGTTATAAGATTTTTATTAACTCAATTATTTTTATTCAAGTATCTCTCATTTGGTTAGGAACTCTAACTAAAATATCATTTTAAATGTTTTAAATATTTTTTATTCTAAATATTTCACATTAATGTCCATGTTTTAAAAATAGTTTTATGGATTTATTTATATGGACATGAATGTTTTGAAATTAAAATTACTTTAAAACGTTTCAAAGTGGTATGATACACTTTGATTCAAAAATCTCTTTTAAACAGCTTCTTTGATAAATAGTGCGACTTTTAAATGTTTTCAAGAAAAATGGGATATTTCTCTCAAATAGTTTTATTGACTATTTTCATCTATGTTAATATCCTTCAGTGTATTTTATTCTTGATTGAGGTTGATTTATTATAATACAATCATCCATATCGTATTAAATGAGTTATGTTTGACTGTGGATGTGCTATTTTTATGCCATTCATGGTTTGTGGTTAAAATATTGACATTTCGTATGCTAGTTTTTATACGAATGTTTAGATTATGTTTCACCCTGTCATATGAGGAATGAATTGGACTTAGTAAATAATGGGTGGAGCCCACTATAGCTCCTCGATGCATCGGTAGGTCTCATGAGACAAACTAGTGTCTTGGCACAAGGCCTTGAAAAAATTGTTTATTTGTAGTCTTGGCATGAGGCCTTGACTATGTGGTTATGATGTATAGAATTATGAATTCCATCATTATGAAATTGGATATTGATATTACATGTGATTATTTGACTAGTATAATATCTATGTAAATAAGTAAATTAAATTGTTCGATTTATATTTTCCATATTATGCTGAACTTTATGTTTAAAAGTCTTGTGTTTTAGTCTTATACATTGCCTTAAATGTTTATGCTTGTTTATGAAAGATTGCGCTATATTGTTATCCTTACTGAGCATCTGAGCCCACCTCTTTCTATGTTTTATTTTTCCCAAGATGAGAAGAAGTATATTACGATTAACATGCAGGAATAGGGTAAAGGATATGAGTGTGTTAAAAGGGGACACAATTTCATTTTTTCTTTATTTCATGATAATGTAAAACTCATGTATGTATCTTGTACTTCCAAGGCTATTAAACTAATCAGTCTTTCGAGACTTGATCTTTTGTGATCATTCCAATGTTATGTAATAATGCACCAACTCTGGGTAACTAGGGTCAGGGCATTACAAGAATCATCCAAAATACATCTCTCTTAATTCATAGTCTAAATATTTATAAGGAAGGTCACTAAATTCCAAAATCAACTTAACTTTAGATTTTCTCTAAACAACACAATTCAGATATTTTTGTCACATACCAAATATATGAATACATTGATCACCTTAAAACATTAATGAAAACATAGGAACTTCTAAATTCATAAATAATAAGTATTGTAGTACAATTCTTATATATCTCATTATTATAATAACCAGAATATCATAACATAATTCTTAAATCCAAAAACACAAATACATTAATTATTCCACTTTGATTGTAGTAACAACATAAGCTTGAACTTGATCCCTTTTCTTTTTCTAAGCTATATTTCAATGATGCTTGGTATATTCATTTTGTTGTGTCCCATATCCTTATAGTTAAAACATTGAACATTTACAAATTGTTTCTTTCCCTTAAAATCATGATCCTAATGACCTTTCTCTCTACACTTGTAACAAACTCTCATTACCTTCAGGAAAGTACTAGGGTGTTTCTTCCCATAATTATCATATGTGGGAAAATCATTCTTTATATTTTTCTTTTTATCCATATATTAATCCATCATTATCTTCTTCCCTCGATTTCCCTAAAATTCATAAGATTTATATAATTCTTTCTCTACCTTGATAGTACATGAGACTATATATTTTTATAATGATAATGTTTGGGAGACCAATACATTTTAGTGGAATGGATTTAACCATTAAATTAAATGATCAATATTACTCTTTGGTTTATGTATGTATTCCAAATCATTCCTTTCTAATATTGTAAAGTTTTCTTCGTATTTTTCAACATTATCATCCTCATTTTTTTTAGACTCATAAATTTCCTCTCCATATCTTCTCGTTGTTTGTGAGGAAAATATTTTTATAAGAAAACTTCATTAAAATCCTTCAATTCCATGTTCTCTATTTCTTCCTCCCCCTTCCTGTTTTGAATCAATGACCACTATTGATCCACATCTACTGAGATATGAAAAATTTCCATGAAAACCTTCTCCCTTTCTTTGCTTCCCAAATAAAGACATATCTTATCTAAATAACTTATCGATTGTTTATATATAAATGGATTTGTAGTCTCATTAAATGTTTAAGGTTGTTGTCTCATGAAGTGGTCTAACATTGTTCCTCCACATTGTGGATTATGATGCTCCATACAGGTAAGGTTATTATTCATAACCTGAGTTAGTTGTCCCAGTATAGTTATAAGTTTCTCAGCACCAGTTACAGCTCTAGCTCCAACATCATTATCTTTCATATAAGGGAAATCCCTACATAGATTATGTGTGCTGATATGATTTTCATTCCTTCCACTAGAAATAATTTCTAAACAATTTCATACATTAGTTTAGATCATAAATTATGAAACATAATGTATAATCTCAAAACTATTAAATTGCATAACCTAAATTGAAAATTTAGGTATGAATAATATCTAAATCATAATATTAGTTTATTTGGATATATTTCCAAATTCTAAAATAGGGTTTTATTATATAATCTTTATTTTTCTAAATATATTTTCCAAGGTTTCTAATAAACTTGCTCTGATACCAACTATAAATACCCCAACCATAGTACCCCGGATCTGGTGCCTCACTTTATTAAATTGGCATATGTATATGAATCGAATCCCAAAAGACCAATTAGTTTAGAAATTTTGGAAACCAGATTACATACTTGAAACATACATTATAATTCAAACTAAAAAATACAACATAGTCAATTATTTTAGAGCACCAATATCCTCTTAGCTTAACCCTACATATTAATCATAATATAACTCTTGAAATCCTTGAAAAAATAAAACATAATAAAGGGGTGATATCAGATGCTCAGTAAGGGTAAGCGTACAATGGAATATATCATAAATAAATAAGTATATTAATAGAGAAAGGTTAATAATAGAAACACATTCCATTTAACATAACTTGATCATAATACAAACATAATAAATAATACCATATAAATAATCACATGATCGAGAAAACATAACCATGGATATTCAACTAGTTGAATAATCTCATGAAATATCAATAATTTATCTAATAATGAGGGAATTCATAATACTAAACATCATAAACATACCATCAAGGCTTTGGCCAAGACACCGTACATAAACATATAAGGCCTCATTCAACACTCAAACTAGTTTGTCTCATGAGACCTACCAATTCATTGAGGGGATATAGAGGGACCCAACCATCACTTATTAAGTCCAATTCATTCCTCATATGAATAGGGTTAAACATAAACAACATAAAAATTTGTATAGAAAAACTAGTATATGAAATGTGAATAATTTAACCATAAATCGTGAATGGTATCAAAATAGAACATCTACAGTAAAATTGATTACAAAACATTCAATAAAATATGGTAGATGGTATAATAAGAGATAAAACTTAATCAAACATAAGATCCAACAAAGTATGTTGACATATATTAAAATAATCTAATAAAATCATTAAAAATTTCTTGAGAGAAATACCCTATTAACTTTGAAATCATTTATTTAAAAATACATACAAATTTAAAAGAAAATATTTTCATTGAAAAGAATCTTGAAAAATTATAAAGGAATATTAAAGACATTAAGGTGTCATTTTGGCAAAAAAATACACTCATTATATAGAAGTTATAAAACATTCATTCTGTATTTTTGTCAAAAAATTCATAAAGTACCTCGTTTGGAAAATGAAAAAAAGATTCATTTCAAACTATTTTATAAAAAAGTAAAATATGATTAAAAAATACTTTAAATATTTCTATGATAATAGAAAAACTATTTGTAAAAAACTTTTTAAGAAACATGGACATGGATGATAAATATACTCTAGAAAATACGTATTTATAAATAATCCTGAATAATAATGAGATTGAGAAATTAACCCTTACCTCGTACTTTCCTTTAGTTTAATGTGATTTAAACTCATGTATAATGGTTTAAAACATGGTATTCATTTATATCAAAACCATATCCATATTGTTTTATATCATATATGATATTTTTATATCTTTTTGTTAATAATATTTTGTTATTACCCTAGTTTCAGCTGTTAACTGCTTCATTTTCCTATGCATGTTTTGTCATGTAAGTCCTATTTATTATACTTATAATATATTTATTTCATATAAATAGTGATATTAAGTTAAAATATAATATATTTACTAATTATATACATTTTTAGAATTATTCTTGAATGTTTAACATTAAAAAAATGAATCACATCGCGCTATGGAGATGGTAGGCCATATGAATGCACGAGCGACGATATCATTACCTCAATGGTGAAAGGGTAAGGAATTGAATGGTATATTAATTATATAGAATAAATATTATGTCATATTTATTATTTTTATCCATTATATCCATCATTATACACATCCAAATAAAGTGGTGATGAAAAACAAGTTACACCACGATGTGGAGATGATAAGTTCTACACACGCATGCATGGTGCTTTCATTTTTCATTAGATGGATAAATCATGGAATATGTATTTCCCATAAAAATAATAACATATAAGAATATATATGATACTATATTTATTAGTTTATCATGGAAACAACTCATGAATAGGAAGTATAATAAGAAATGAACTTGGATGAGTTGGTAAAAATGCTTACCTCTTCGTTGGAGAACTCCCTTTATATCTCTTCTCAAGGGATCTAGGGTTGATATTTTTAGAATAATAAAACCTAAATAACTTGGATAATTATTTTAGGAAGATAAATTTTCAGTAATTAGTCAAGATATAAGGATCAAAGTGGTGTGACTAAGTGAGGGAGGAGATTCCCTTTTATAATTGAGGCGACGAGCACTTTTTGAAATTCTCAAAAATATTAAATTAATATAAATTAATTTTCAATTTAAAATGGATAAAAATCAAGTCATTTAGAATATAATATGAGTATTGGTGTAAATCCTCTCAAACAATAATTTTTATACAATTTCCTGTAACATTATTACCCTTATCTTTTGGCTTTAACCCTTAGTTAAACCATTTAACTCTTACCATGACAGCTAGGATTTTTACTCTTTAAGAGTTAATATAGTTACTATAAAATGAAAAAGAACCCTAAATGGATAATTTATGAGATATTTAACCTAATACCAATAATATTTCCAATTTTTATATTTTTATGAATTTTATATCATTTAATAAAATACTATTTATTTTAAAGAATCATTAATGTCAATTTTGATACTATTCATTTCTTAACTTTTTAAAAATACCAATACACAAGGTAAATTCAAAAAAAAATTAATACATCCCTAATATGTATATTTAATCTATAAAATTATTTTAAGACATTAATTATATAAAATTATATATATTTTAATATTTTGAATATCATTTATTTGATATTTTCATTATTTAAACAATTATTACATCATCATTTGTATGAGCCCTTAAGGTAAATATTTATTTTTAAAAAACTAAAAATAAATTACCCCCATAAAGAAAAAAACTTTAGATTTAAAATTACCATTTATATTTGAATTTATCTTCTGTATAAACCTATATTAAAAATGGTGTTGTTATTAAAATATGTGCATGACATCTTTAACACTTCTTTAAATAAAATATAATAAACACCATACTCTCACCCAATTGGCTTAAAAAAAGTTATAATCTAATCTCAAGGATGATTTTGTTCTAAAACAACTCATCCAATGAAATTAGGAAAAGTGTTAGGGTAATTTTCTAATATTTATAATATTATTTTTACCCTTAATTACTTGATTTACCTTTTACCATGTTAATAAAAAATTACTAAAGTTACTATTAACAATTCCCAAAAATAAAATAAAACTATTTTAATAATTTGGACCCACTAATTAAAAATATGGAATCCATTTTTCAAAATTAAAAATATAGAAGTTGTAGTAATTAATTTAAACTTAATCCTATTAATGGGGTGAGAAAATGGTTTTTTAAAATTTAAACATGCTCAAGATTGAATTTTTTTTTTCTAAATTCATGGTAAATTTGATGAAAATAACCTAAATTGGATTAAATAATAAAAAATAATCTATTTATAATTTAAAACCATTCAATAATATATGTTCACCATTAAAAGTAGGTAAAACTGCCTTTAGAAAAATATAAGTTTTTGTGCATAAAATTGGGTTTTTCTTATTTTATTCCTATAAAATTTATTGTATGAATATAAAAAATGTTTGATTGAATAAATAAAATATATATTTCATTAATATAATTTAATAATTTTAATTAATTTAATTTATTAAGACAAAACTCATTTGGGAGAAAAAATAAAATATTACCTTTAATTGGTTTATATTTTCCTTTCTAATTTATTGGTAACCAATGAATTAATATTATATTTTTATGAACCATATATTTTTATAATTTAGTTAATAATTTTCATAACCACAAATTTAACATATAAGTTATATCTTATTATATTAAATAATAATATTTTAATAACATATTGTTGTTTGGTAAAATTTGATCTTGTGTATAACACGAGCTATCAAAGAAAGTCACTCTTGTGTATAACACAAGATAACTCAAATTTGTGTTAATTAAAAGCTATATAATATATTAAATATATTTAAAAATAATTTTTTTACTTCTTGGGGTGTTACAACAGACCTTCTTGAGTGAAATTTCTAGAAGACTGGGTTGGTTCGTTACAAATTGTTAACATATCCAATACACAGCCTGAAGTGTTATGAAAGTGACTGGGTTTGGTTAAGTGTTTTGTTAGACTAAAGTTAGGACCATAATAATTCAGATATTAATTATGTAAAGGGGGCCTAGATAGCCAACTTCTATGACTAAATATGAGTTACCATAGGTTTTCAGGGATTTTTTCCAAGCTTGAGACTTGTTGGTTGGGGGTTATTTGAATAAGCTGGATATGGAGTTTATTTAAATGAACCTATTTTTTAATTTTTTTTGTAAAATATATAACTTATTTAAATTATTTTTATTTAAAATTATTGATATGGATACCTAAATTTGGTCTAATGCTTTTGGAACTTTATCTTAATCTAAATGGTCATTATCTTGTGTTTAATGGATAATACCACCTATAAGTGCTCTTCCATATCTGAGAGAGGAAGCTATGAGATAGATTCCATAGAATAATCATAAATTGAACCCTTATTTTTTAAAATTGGTAATACAAAATATTCAAACTTTAGGTCAATATGGAAATAGGAACCTAGGATGAGTGGTGGATCATGAATCATAATTTACTAAGAAAAATCCACCTATTTTCCATGGTGACAAAGGACCCTAGGAATATAAGGAGTGGATTTAGAGGATTTAGAGGATATTCAAATTTATGAATACTTATTTTTTCTATAATTTGGGTATTTCCATGTATATTCTTGAGGATCTGGGAAGAAAATTACGGGACTCTATTATGAAAGCATATTTTCATGAGGATCTTACCTAGGATTCTTCCAAGAAAATATTCAACTAGCTATTTTATCCTAAGATGTTACGTGGAGAAAGGACCTAGTATTTTCTAACCTTAGAGAAATGGGAGTTGACCATTATATATTATTACACATGTTTTTCTGAGTTTTTAATTTGGAACCGGAATAAGTCACCAATGATTACCTAAAGGCTTATAGGTTTGAGTTTGGATTGAGGGATGAAATTCATTCAATGTCAATTATCATGTGTCTTCTAGTATTTATGGAGGTATTCGGTAAGGAGGCTTTGGTAGAGGCTGATATAGCTGGAAAAATGGGTTTGGGCAGAGCTTTAATTGGTGTTGTTGTTATCCATGGTGTATCTATTGGCTAGAAATGGAAGTGTAAGGGTATCCAGTTTTCATCAGGACCAATTTCAGAGGCTTTGTTGAGATAGTAGTATGTTGTCTTCTATTAGTATAGGAGTACTAGTTATACAAAGCCTAATTGTAAAAAGGTTCCCATTACATGTCATCATTTTGGAACATCTGGTCAACTGAGGTGTTTTTTTTAAACGATGGCCCAAGGAAGTAAGGTTGGATCTACTCTCACTAAGGATTCACAGGTTCATATTGAAGCTTCCAAGGGTGGCGGGTCTTATCTTCATGCCAAGGGGTATGTTCACATGGATAAGAAATATCAAGGAGGATCTTAAACTCGATGTATTTATACAATAGAGAAATTACCAAATGAATCTGAAGCAGGGCTAGATACTATTAAAGTTACAATGTTTATTTCATCTTCTATGTTTTAATATTTGTTTGATAAAGGTTCCACTCATTCTTTTATATCATCAAAGTTAGTTGATGTGTTGGGATTGTGTTCAGATCTTGTGTTATTATTGTGGGATCTTTTTATGCCTTTGGAAAATATGTAACACCCTGATAATTTAAGATATATATATTTTAAATAAATTCAATCTATTTTATAAGTTTTGATGCGTGCAACGCCAGGTTTAAATAAAACACCCCACTGTATTAAAATATTATTATTTAAACATCGACATTATAACCTCTCTGTTAAGTTAGTGGGTATAAATAAGACTAACTTAATCATGAGAATTATATGGTTTACAAATATATAAAATAAATTTAATGGTTATCTATTGATTAGAAATAAAATAAGAACCATTTGAAAGAAAAATAACTATTTTCTAAAACACTATTTTTCTAAAAGGTAGATTAGTCGCGCTTTGTACACATAATTTAAAATTAAATTTTAGTAATTTTAAAAAAATTATTTTATAAAATTTAATTTATTTTTTAAATCATCATATTTAAATTATCTTAGCTTGAATTTTTGGGATTATTATAAAAAGTTTCATTTTTCAAAAAAATAGTGAAAAAATACTTATTTTTATTAAAAAAATCATTTTGTTTTAAAAAATTTACAATACCCATTTTATTTTAATGTGGTTTTAAAAGTTATATTTTTTAATTATATATTAATTATTATTAATTAGTACATTGTAATAAATTTTATATTAAACTTTGATATAAAAACTTTTTCAACTTTTGAATATAAGGACCCAGCCTTAATACAATACATAATCCTGAGTTTTAGACAATAACATACATTCCTAAACATTGAGGAACTTTTCAGGTTTAGAGTTTTAGGTAATTTGGACATTAAACATACATAACATCTTATAATCATACATGTGGATACTATTAAAACAATATCCATTTTTCAAAATATAAAACTTTTGAAATGAAACATAATTTCTTTGACAAATCTTCAAGACATTTAAATTGTATTCCTTCTTTCTCTTACACATCCTTATAGCCTGTGAAATTTTTTAAAAACTTGGGGTGAGCACAAAAAGCTCAGTAAGGGATATAAGGAAAGAAATCATTAGTTAAATGATAACATAAAAACCAATAAAACTCATTTAATAAAAACTCATTAACATGAATGGAAACATCATGTATTTTACTTGGGACATATTTATTATATCAATATTATAATCACCCTTACACAGGGAATAACCATTTGGTCAAATTCCATCTCTGGAGTACCCAATGCATTAGAGAGCTATAATGGAGCTCACCCGTCATATCTTGTATAACAACCCTACTCTTTATTACACACTTAAACAGGATTTATTACATAGAAAACTTCTCTTGATACAATATAGAAGATTGAGAGGTCTATTGTATTTGGTACTTATGAACATTACATAACAACTTAAAACATAAGACGCATTATCTTATTGAAAACTTCATTTACATGACCACTACATTCCCTTGTACTTAGCATTGCATGGGATAACCTGAGGACATGCATAAGAAAAGGGTGAGCTATAAATAACAGTAAGGGAGTTAACAAGGTATAACGTAAAAGATAAAATACATGTTAATCAATAGGAATATAAATGGATCATAAGAGAAACATGAACATAAAGTCATGATATAACATGATTAACATAACATGGAAATGTGGCAACAACATTTAACATGATTTTAGCACGAGCCAAGTCTCAATGCACATAGAGCATGATTAAACCCTAATTTTAGTTGAATTAGCATGATTAAACCCTAATTTCACTTGATGTATCATGATACTAATCTATACCCAATTTATTGAAGCGCTATCAGGGCGCACCCTTCTTAAACATTTCATTTCATGCATAAGTGTGACACATGGATCATATAACATGGAATCATTCAACATCATAAGTTATTACATGATTAATAAATGTGTAATAAACACATGAAAGTACCATTAAATATGTATATGTGCATAAAGTTGAATAACCATGGTAGAGACATGGGTATGGTATTCACTACACAATGATTTTGGCTTGGAAAATCGTGGTGCAATTTCTGCAGCATAACAACGTGACATAAAAATTTGTAAAAATAGTTGATGAGAGAGAAAGGGTTGTCTCATCATATTTAAATGAAATGGAAATTAAGGGGTTCATATATAAACATTTCCCAATATAAGTAAAGGAATTTATATTCATAATACAAAGGAATTGCTTGAATGTAAATGAGGAGAGAGAAATTCCTTATAGAATTTTGGCATGGTAACGGGTGTACATGGGAGGAATTAAATGAGAGTTAAAGGGGTATCTAATAATTAAAACATAAATAGGTAAGTATTTAGGAGGTTCAAAATCATACACCAAGAATTTTAATTGAAATTAAAAGGGTATAACAACATAATGAATTTGAGACAAAAATGACAAAAGAAGAAATCACTTACTTGGAAGTGTGATCTCAAAGGCCTGGTAGAGGCTTGAGAGAGGATTATTGGGAGATTAAGGTGAATTGGGAGGATTATAAAGATGGTAGGGAAGATCTTGGATGAACTCCAAAGGATTTTCATGAAGAGGAAGTGGGAGCTTGTGTGGGTTTATATAGGAAAGGAGAGGGATTTCTTTATTATTTAGGTTTGGGTCACCACACATTAAACTAATCAATACCACAAAACAGACCATGGTTTTTTCCCATGGTTTTTTTCCAAAGGGGAGTGGAAAACAATATTTTATAAGGAAAATGGCCTAAATTTTTAAAATAATAGGGTTTCTTATGTGGATATGAGTCACACTCTCAAGGAAATTCATTTAAAAAGTGAAAATGCTTTATAACTCTTGGAGGGTCTAGTAAAGTTTTGTAAAATAAATAAAACAAAACTAAAATCACATTATTTTAATATTAGAACATATATTTTCCGAAAATATAATTTATAGTATTTTATTACATATCTATTAGTTCATTATGATGTCATAAAACACATTATATATTTAAACGGTATTTAATTTTTACCCAAAAATTTGACTATCTCAGAAAATTATGAAAAATTCGCAGTTGGATAATTTTGAAATCCTGATTCCAAAAATAATATTAATTTTATCTAAATAATTTTCTAAATATTTGAATTTTTACTTTTAAAATAAAAACTTACATTTATCGAAAATTCATAGGTTTTGACAAAAGCGGCTTTCAAACCTTAATAAAAATTACAATTGCATTCATAAAATTATATGATCGTTTATATTTAATAAAAAGTAATTTAATAATAATAATATTTTATTAAAATATTATTTAATTCAAAAATCCATTAATTCATAAAAATATATTGCTTAGTTGAATATTAACTAAAAATACTATTTTCTCTTTAAAAACAATTTACAAATTAACAATAATAAAATAGATGTATATTAATTATTATATACAAAAATAATAAACATATTAATAGTTCTAAGGTATTGTTATATAACCCCATATAACAGCCGCATAAGACTGAAGAGTATGGTGTGCGATGGTGACAGACTCTTGGGGTGGCTCAGATAATATTGCTCGGGTGGTAATCTCTATCAACTTCCACTTCTCTTGTAGGTAGTTCTGTTCGAGCTTAACATACTGAAGCTTGGATTGGGCTTGGTCAAGAGAGAAGCCCAATTACGCCACCTCCTTTACAAGCTTCGACAAATGGGCTTCATATGGGGAAAGTCTACTGGATGAGGCCATCACTTCCTTTGTCTGAGTAAATTGGATTTGTTAAAGCCCTATATTTATATTAATCATGTGATCACTATTCAATGGCTATATTAGCAACGGTCACAATTATTAACAATATTTGAAAATAAAAAAACATAAAACCAATGAAGTTCACATTTTATATAAAATTTTTACATAATGATACATTTAATTAGATCAAGAGGGATTTCTATTAATGAAAGTTTGAGTCGTTACATCTTGAGCTATAATGGGATCAACCCAACATATGTTGAGGTATAATGGGGCTCAAACCATCATATATTGAGCTATAATGAGATAAACCCAACATAAACTATGTCCAAGGAACATACCATGGTAATTTAGTATCATGAAATCAGGTGAAACCACTCATGACACATATAAAAAAACAATCTTTTTGAATTTCATTAAAGAGACTTTTAAAAGGATTTTAAAAGAAAATTCCCTTATAATTGGAGTGATAATTAATATAATGGAATATATATATGTATAAACTATAAATAAACATAATGTAACATATTTTAATAGAAAATTCATCACAAAAATAATTTTAATACCACATACTGAAAGAAGTATATGGTTAACCCAAAGAATGGAAATTGGGTTAAGAATTCCCTTATGAAATTTCAGCATGGTATCGGGTGTACATGAGAGGTCTTAATGAGAGGTAAATGGGTATCTAATAATTTATATATAATAAGGGAAGTATGGGGGAGGTTTGAAAATATACCCTATCCTTATGAATTAAAAATAAAAGAGCACAACATAGAGGAGATTGTTGAATAAAATTTAGAAAGTGAGGATCCCTTACCTCAGGATCTACTTCCCTCAAAAATGTTTAAACCTCCTATATGAATGTTAAAATAGTGTTATTAATATTTTATAGAAACATATTCATGTTTATAACACCTTTAATGATCATTTTATAACATCATTCCACCCATAATATTTTGTTAATTCCATTGTTTTCGGGTGCGTTCTTCACATGGTTTCCATGATTAGTTCATGATGGATATTATTATCAATTGTAAGTGAAAATAAATAATTAGAAGGAAATTGTATTTAAATATTTATAAAACTATAAATTATACCATTTATCATTTTTAATTCTGACATGAGGATGATTCATAAGTTAAAACATTATTGATATGTGTTTAGATCATTTTGGTGATTTTTCGATCATAATGAACCCATTTTGTTTTATAAATTAATAAAATGTGTACAAAATGATTCCACAACCTTATATAAGATATAATACATAAATTATAATATGTTTCAACCATAAAAATTGTTTCATGAGCATACTTTAATGAAATAAGGTAAATTGAAATCACATCATCCATGATGTCAGTAAATCGATACATCACAGATGATGTTTTAATTTCTAGAATAAGTGGGAGAGGAGAAGAATTATAATGGTGTATATTACATAAAAATGATAAAATATAGAATATATATAATATTATTTATCATTCATTACTCTTGGATAAGGGGTGGAGAGGAAAGAAGAAGAATAATAAAGAAAATGAATATAAAAGAAAGAAAATAAAAGAGGATGTTTACCTCTTGATCTCTTCTCCTTGAGATCCTCCTTAAGGCCTTTGGTTTTGGCATTTTGGTGTGAAAAGTAGGTATTGGATGTAGGGAAGGGTCTTGGGAGGTGTATTGGGTAGAACTTAGGAAAGTCTCAAGGCTTGAGAGATGTGAGAGGAAGATGGGAGTGAGGGTGGTATTTATAGAGGAGGAGAGGAGAGGTTTTACATTATTTTAATCACTAGTTTAATATTATTGCTCAAGACTATGAATAGTATTAATTATTTTAAAAATAGTAAATAGTGAATTTTAGTTCTAAACAAGTGTTCTTACATAATCCATTATGTCAAAAATAGTGTATTTAACTGATAATTTGTATATATGGTATTTTACCGTATTTCACTATTCATCAAAAATTGAAGAATTTCAAAAAAATACCAAAAATTCACCCTAACCATTTTTCAACATGTAGAATTCAAAAATGAACTTCATTTTTTTAAAATAATTTTCTAAATATTATTAATTTAATTTTAAAATAAAATAATACTTTATTAAATAATTAACAATTTTAAAACTATAACTCAATTTATATCACTATGAAAAATTAATCAAGATGTCATTATCTTAAATAATTAAGAAAATAAAATAATAATACAATTCACTATTCATTAGGGTCATAATACTATTCATATTACTATTCATAAGGGTATGTTACTATTCACCAACAAAATCAAGTTGGTTCCATTAGACTCCAAAAAACTTACTGATCACAATTGTAGATGACCATTTTTTGAAATTCAAAACATGGAAGTAGAAAAATTATGTTTTAATATATACTTTATAATTATCTCCTTAAATTTTTTTTGTCTCATAGAGTCTTAATATTTCATGAATTTAAATTTACTTTTAAAACCTTGGGGTGTTACATTATCCCCACCTTTTGGAAATTTCATCATCACAATTTTATTTACTTATTAAATAAGTGAGGATATTTTTCCCTCATAGCATTTTCAGATTCCCATGTTGCTTCTTCAACCATGTGGTTTCTCTACAAAACATTTACCTGGTGGATTACCTTATTCTTCAATACTTTCTCTTTACAATCAATAATTTGAACTGTTTTCTATTCATAAGAAAGGTTCTTTTCCAACTAAATTACTTCTAGGATCAAGACATGAGATGGATATGGAACATACTTCCTCAACATCGAAACATGAAAAACATTATGTACCTGAGATAAACTTGGAGGAAATTCTACTCAGTAGGAAACCGATCCAACCATCTCTAGGATTTTATAAGGTCCAATGAACTGTATGCTCAACATCTATTTCTTACCAAAATGCATAACACTTTTCCATGGTGAGATTATAAGAAAAACATGATCACTTACCTCAAAAGAAAAGTCTTCCCTCCTATTGTCTTTATAACATTTCTGACTGCTCTGAGTTGTCCTCATGTGTTGCTGGATCATATTCACTTTCTCAGCAAATTCCTATACTAATTATAGTCCCATAAACTTCCTTTACCTGTATTCATCCCAAAAAACTAGAGTTCGAAACCGCTTCCCATACAATGCCTCAAAAGGTGCCATCTGTATACTGGAATGAAAACTATTATTATAAGAAAACTCAACTAAAGAAATATGTTGATCCCAAATTCCCTGGTAGTCCATTGAACAAGATCTAAGCATATCCTACAATATCTAAACTGTTTATTATAATTTTCCATCTGATTGAGGATGAAAATATGTACTACAATTTAATTTTGTGCCCAACAAATTTTGAAGGACCTTCCAAAAATTATAAGTGAACCTGAGATCTCGGTTAGATACAATGGAAATAGGAACTCCATGTAACCTAACAATCTCTTTGACGTACAAATGATAAATCTAATCCAAATTTATTGTATCTTGAATAGGAAGGGAATGAGCAGATTTAGTCAGTTGATCAACAATATCCTAAATTACATTGTTACCTTGATAAGTCTTTGGTAGCCCCACAACGATGTCCATGGATATATCCTCCCATTCCCACTCTGGAACTGGTAAAGGATGAAGCATCTCATTCGGTAAATGCTGCTCTACTTTAACCTATTGACATTTCAAGCATTTAATGGTAAAATATGAAAAATATCCTATCATTCCATCCCACTAGTTATACTCTTGAAGATCTTTGTACATCTTTGTGCTACCAAGATGAACTGAAAACAAAGAACTTTGAGCTTCACATAACAATTCTTTCTTCAACCAAGAATCACCAGGAACACATAATCTCTTCCCAAACCTAAAAAAAATCTTTATCAAGGTTAAATTCTGGAAACTTACCCATTTTAACAAATTATACCTTTTTCTATAGCTCATGGTCTTCCTCTTATGCTTGCTTAATTCTGTCTGACAGAGATGAATGCATTAAAACCTAAAACAAAACAGAGGAATTTTCTGCAACAAAAACATCCAATCTAAACTTAATCAAATCATTCACTAAAGGTTCACGTTCTAAACATATCATGGTTAATGTATCATTACTTTTCTGACTCAAAGCATTAGCCAATCTGTTTTCTTTTACAGGATGATAATGAATTGTGCAATCATAATATTTTATCAATTCAAGCCATCTTCTCTGTCTCATGTTTAATTCCTTCTAAGTTAATATATACTTCTAGATTTTATGGTCAGTATATATTTCACATTTTACTCCATATGGATTATGCATCTAAATTTTTAAGGAAAAAATAACAACATCCAATTCCAAATCATGTGTAGGGTAATTTAACTCATGAGGTTTCAACTAACATGAAGCATAAGCAATTACTTGATCATTCTATATCAAAACACAACCAAGACCCTTCAATGAAGCATCACTGTAGATGAAAAAATCACCACTTAGGATGGTACAGTTAGAACTAGATCATTCAACAATATTATTTTCAATTCCTGAAAACAATCATCACATTATTTTTTCCATATGAATTTAACTCTTTTTCGAGTTAACTTAGTCAGTGGAATAGATAACCATGCAAAGTTTCCAACAAAACTCTGGTAATAGCCTACCAAACCAAGAAAAATATTAATCTAAATTATATTTGTGGGTCTGGGACATTCATCAACAACATTTGTTTTAGTAGGATCAATAGTTATGACATCCTTATTTACAATGTTCCCAAGAAAAGAAATCTGTTTCACCAAAAATCACACTTTCTGAATTTTCCATATAGTTTATTTTATTTTAAGGTTTGAAAAACAACCCTTAGATGTTTTTCATACTCCTATTTACTTATATAATATACTAGAATGTCATAAATAAACACAACAAAAAACTTATCCAAGAACTCATGAAATATTCTATTATTAAGATCCATGAATATAATAGGTGCATTAGTTAACACAAAAGGCATAACTAAAAATTCATAATTTCCATATATATTATGGAATATAGACTTCAGGATGTCTTCATCCTTTACTTTCAACTGATGGTACCCCGACCTCAGGTCAACCTTCGAAAAATACTATGCTCCTTGGAGCTGATCAAACAAATCATCGATATGAGACAAAGGATGCATGTTTTTAATAGTAATGTTATTCAAGGGTCTATAATAAATGAAAAGTCTCATTGAACCATCTTTCTTTTTAACAAACCATATAGGGGAAAACCATAGTGATATAATAGATCAGATGAAGCCTTTATCTAATAATTCTTGTAACTTCTTTTTTAATTCCAGAAGTTCCATTTGAGCCATTCGATAAGGGGGTTTAGAAATTGGATTAGCATCGGGAACTAAGTAAATAGTAAACTCAGCCTCTCGATCATGAAAAAAACTAGAAAAATAATCTGGAAAAACATCCAGGTATTCATTTACCACTGGTACATCATTAATCTATATAGTTCCCTTATCTTCAAAAATATAAGGAAGATAACTTTCATTTCTATCTTTTATTAGTTTATTATCTTTCTAATATGTTATCAGTCATATGGTTTCATTCTTGTACAGAAACTAGTACTCTTTCGAAAAAAAACTTCTTTTTATTTGCAATCTATCTTAGCATGATAAAAAGAAAGCCAGTCCATACATAGAATAACATAAAACTCCACTAGAGGAAATACAACAAGGTTTTTAGATAAACTCTTTCTACAAAAAAAGATAGGTAGATTCTTATAATTTATTTTTTCCACAATACTTCCTCTAGGTGTTTTTACCATGAGTTATGGTTTAATTTCATGAGGTGGAATTCCCATTTTTTTTAAATTTCTTAGAAATAAAGGAACGTGTAGACCCTAAATCAAACAACACATTTTTAAAATTTGTAAAAACAAGAAATGTACCTGATACCACCTCATTTGATGGCTCAACATCCTCTAAAGTGGTTGAAAAGGATTTTCCACACCCTTCTTCTTCCAATATTGTTTACTTGTAGTCTAAGTGACTAGCTTCAGACAAAAATTAGCAAAATGACCCAATTACTTATAGTTAAATAATCTCACCACTGATTTCCCATTAAATTTTAGATCATTTTCTTTGAACTCACAAGACATGTTTTCAAACTTTCCACATCGGTAGCATTTCCTAGAATTTATAAGACATTCACTAGGATGCCTTTTACCACACTTTTTACAAGAAGGGAAATTGATTTTCCTACCTCTAGAGTTATTTGATGAATTCTTCCCCAATACATACTAACCTAAATTCTTTTAATTCTTGTCATCATGAGGCACATACATGTCAAAAAACCACATCTCAACTTTTCCATCACAACGAACAAGTTTCTCATAGATTTTAAACTCTCGTGAAGCCAAATATATTCATAAAAATTGTTTCAAACCAGAGTAAAATCTATTAATTTTACTATCAAAATCCTAAGTAAAATATGGTACATACCTAACCGGTATTGTAAAATTGTCTTCATATGCTACCACAGAATCATCATCTTTCTACTTCAGTTCCAAGAATTTTTTCACCATTCTGAGTCGAACAGTTTCAGGAAAATATTTTTCTAAAAAAAGACTCTTAAAATCAACCCATTCCAGAATTTCAAGATCATCTATTTCTCTCACATTCTCAACCAGAGACCACTATTTATTAGCTTCACCCTCCAAACGATAAATTTCAAGTATTACCTTTTGACATTCTGAACATCCCATGACATCAAATAAATTTTCCAGAGCGTTGATCCATCCTTCGGTTATCACTGGATTTGTGGTTCCACTAAATTCTGGAGGTTGTTGCCTCATACAATGCTCCACAAAATACATGTTTATTTATATTAGATCATTTTCTTCTCTAGCATGGATACCAACACCATTTATTTCTTGATTCAGATGGTCCATTGTGGTCACAAACTTCTCAGTTCTGATTCAAACCATTCCAGGATGCAGATTTGGACAAACATTCGCCTCTTGGTGGCTTCCTACTTCATCTTCCCTATTTTTTCTATGGAAAAACATTCTGAATATACATATCTTAGATTAAGCGACATGGTAATCTCTAAATTCTATAACATTTCAAATTAACCATAGAGTAAAAATCATTTATGGTATAATTTTAACATCATCCTAACCCCTAAAGTTATCTAAACCATCCTCTGATACCAACTATAAGGAGCCAACCTCAATACAATACATAATCCTAAGTTTTATATAAGAAAATACATTCTTTCACATTGAGGAACTTTTAAGGTTTATAGTTTTAGGTAATTATTACATTAAACATACATAACATCTCATAATCATACATGTGGATACTATTAAAACAATATCCATTTTTCAAAATTTAAAACTTTTCAAATAAAACATGATTTATTTGAAAAATCTTCATGACCTTAAATTATCTTCCTTATTTATCTTAAAAATCCTTATAACCTATGAATTTTTTTTAAAAACTTGGTATGATCCCAAAAATCTCAGAAAGGGATATAAGGAAAGAAATCATTAGTCAAGTGATAACATAAAAACTAATAAAACCCATTTCATAAAAACTCGTTAACATGCATGGAAACATAATATAGTTTACTTGGGACATATTTACCATATCACTATTACAATAACCCTTACACATGGAATAACCAATTGGTTAAATTCCATCTCTGGAGTACCCAATGTATTGGACAGTTATAATGGGGCTCACCCGTCATATCTTGAGCTATAATGGGCTTAACCCAACATATCTTGAGCTATAATGGGGCAAAAACTGTCATATCTTGAGATATAATGGGATCAAACCAACATAAAATATGTCCATGTAACATAACATGGTAATTAAGTATCATGAAATCAGGAGAAATCACTCATGCCATATATAAAAAAACAATCTTTTTGAATTTCATTAAAGAGACTTTTAAAAGGATTTTAAAAGGAAAGTCCCTTATAATTAGAGTGATAATTAATAGAATGGAATGGATATGTGTATACCATATAAATAAAAATAATAAAATATATTTTAATCAACAATTCATCATACAAATAATCTTAATACCACATAATGAAAGAAGTAGATGGTTAACCCAAAGAATGGAAATTGGGTTAAGAATTCCCTTGAAATTTCAGCATGGTCTCGGGTATACATGGGAGGGATTAATGAGAGGGAAAGTGGTATCTCATCATTTATATATCATAATTTCAGTATGTTTTAAGTTAAAAAATATACCCCATCCTTAGTATTTAAAAATAAAAGAGCACAATATAGAGGATATTTTTGAATAAAATTGAGAAAGAGAGGATCCCTTACCTCAGGTTTGACTTCCCTAAAACATGGTTAAAACTCTTGTATGAAGGTTAAAATAGTGTTATTAATATTTTACAGAAACATATTCATGTTTATAACACCTTTAATTATCATTTTATAACATCATTCCACCCATAATATTTTGTTAATTCCATTGTTTTCAGGTGCGTTCTTCACATGGTTTCCATGATCAGTTTATGATGGATATTCTTGTTGATTGGAAGTAAAAATACATAATTGGAATAGAATGGTATTTAAATATTTATAGAACCATAAATTATAACATTTATAATTTTTAATTCTAACATGAGAATGATTCATAAGTTAAAACATTATTGATATTTGTTTAGGTCATTTTAGCGATTCTTTGATCATAATGAACTCATTTTGTTTTATAAATTAATAACATTTATACAAAATGATTCCAGAACCTTATATAAGATATAATACATAAATTATAATCTTATTCAACCCTAAAAATGGTTTCAAGACCATCCTTGAATGAATTAAAGTAAATTGAAATCACATCGTCCATGATGTCAATAAATCAATACATCATGGATGGTGTTTTAATTTATAAAATAACTGGGAGAGGAGAATAAGTATAATGGTGAATCTTCCATAAACATGATAAATACAATATATATATAATATTATGGATCATTAATTCCAATTTTATAATGCGTGGTTATGAAATAAGAATAATAGGAAAGAAAATGAAAATAAAAGAAAGAAAATAAAAGAGGATGTTTACCTCTTGATCTCTTCTCCTTGAGATCATCCTTAAGGCCTTTGGTTTTATCCTTTTTGTGAGACCAGAAGGTCTTGTACATGGATAAGGGTATTGGGAGGAGTATTTTTTAGAACTTAGGTAAGGATCAAGGATTTAGAGATGTGAGAGGAAGAGGGGGGTGAGGGTGGTATTTATAGTGGAGGAGAGAAGAGGTTTTACATTATTTTAATCACTAGTTTAATATTATTGCTCAAGACTATGAATAGTTTTAATTCCAATGAAAAAATAGTAAATAGAGCATGTGAGTTCTAACCAAGTGTGCTTATATCTTTCATGATTTAAAAAATAGCATATTTAATTGATAATTTGTATATACGGTATTTTACCGTATTTCACTATTCATAAAAAATCAATAATTTCATAAAAATACCAAAAAAATTAACCTATCCATTTTTATAAGTGAAAAATTAAAAAATAAAATCCATTTTTTTAAAATAACTCTCTAAATATGATTAATTTAATTTCTAAATAAAACCATACTTGATTCAAAAATAAACAATTTTAAAACTATAACTCATTTTATCTCACTCTAAAAAATTAATCAAGATATCATTATCTTAAATCATAAAGAAATTAACAATAATAATAGAATTTAATATTCATTAGGTTCATATTACTATTCATATTACTATTCATAAGGGTATGTTACTAATCACAAAAAAATCAAGTTGGTTCCATCACACTCTAAATAACTTACTGATCACAATTATAGATGACCGTTTTTTGAAATTCAAAACATAGAAGCAGTAAAATTATATTTTAATGGATAATTTATAAATATCTTCTTAAAAAAAGTTTTTTTTCATATGGTCTTATTATTTCATGTATTTTAACTTATTTTTAAAACCTTGGGGTGTTACATTGAAAGTTTTTCTTTTGCAAGACCATTTTTTGACACACGTGAGGGTTTAATTTTAAATTAAATTCTACAAATTTTTTTAGATGAATTTGGAAAAATAGATTCTATATTTGGAATCATACAAATTTATATTTTTAACAAGGTAAACTTAATATTTAAATTTAATGAATAGTGAAAACATAAAAAATTATTTACCACGGTTAAGGTAACACGAGTTTGTTGGGTTTTAAACTAAAAATATAATGGTTAAAAATGACCAAAAATATATCTAATTACTATTTTATGGAAATATTTAGAGCCTGTATCTTATAAATTTATAAAATGGCCCATTTTGGTTCCTTTTTTCATGAGAAAAATATGGGTGGAATTCTTTCTTTTCAAAAATTCAAAGTGTGTCCTCTCTACCACTTATAAAAGTCCACCCACCCTCATATCCTTTAAAAACTTAAGAAACACATTGATTCAAAATAAACCTAACCAAATAACTTACCTACTTCTATAAACTTATCCATGAATCCTTGGTTTTGTTACAAATACAACCTAGTAAGGCTTTGGTTTAAACCAAATGAAGTTGTTCGAAGAAGAGGTAGCTTCCTTAACTGGGTATTTTATTTTATTTATTCCCCCACATAATTAAAATATTATTAAACCATTATAATATAATAACCACAATATCTTCCATATACTAAGATATTTTTATGTTAAGGGAATTACTTACGACTATCTCCCCCCAAAATTGGTAAATGAAACTATTGATTGTGTGTACAACGGACTATAGCCACACAAACCGACACAGTTGTTTTCCCATAACCTCTTATCAAGGATGGATATAATGATGTATTTAATTTCCATATATGATATTTATAATATAATTAAACTTATGGAATTATAATATCTTATATACCTTCTTACTTTTCATTTTGTGTAGATTATGATAATGCTGCCCAAGTCTATGGTTGATTACCGCCTTGCGAAGCGACGTGATTCATTTTTCACTTATAATTTACATAGTTGGAAATAAGTGTTGATTTTATTTTTATATATTATACTAATTATATATTAATAATTATATAAAATAAATATATCATATAATTTTTTTCCTTATCATCCATTGAATAAATGATAATGTCATTCTTGTGTATGGTGGACGATCGCCTCACGAAGCGATGTGATTCATTTTTACTACCGTATCAGATGGATGGTATGTGTAATTATATTTAAATAAATAATATGATATTTATGATATAATGATCATATTTTAAGGATAAAATAAAAATTACTTTGTTTCCATCATGATCTATGAAAAATAGAAACATTACTCATGTGCACGTACGACCTACTGTCTCTATGATTATAACGTAGTTCATTTTTTATAACCATATTTCATAGTTATTTTAAAAGGTATAATTTAGGTATCCAAATTATAATTATTCCATTTTTACCATTCTATAGATGATTAATTAATAATATCTTTTACCTTAGTCATCTTAATAATGTGATTTTGGACATATGAGTTGTTTATCATTAAAACATATGACATAAAATTAATCAATTAAGTAATTGAATATGGTAACAATTAAAAAAAGGAATATTAAAATTGAAAAGATTTCTTAATAAATTAAATAATTAACATAAGTTTATTATTTATGAATATAAATAATTCACTTGAAAAATTTGGCTCGAGGTAGGGGATCTTTCTAACCCACCCTTTTCTTCAGGTTTTGATTGTTCTATCTCTAACTCGCATTATATCTCTTTAATTTTTTGGAATGCCTATAAATTATATATATACGTCTCTCACATATACTCCTAGGTTATTATACATTATTTAATGTATTAATACATTCCTTATGGTTATCGCTTAAATAAATTATTTAAGGAATCCTTTTTAATTATGTTATGAGGAAATATTATGCAATCCGTTTCTTTCCATGGGTAATTATTATGGTTCTACCTTAGGATTTATACCCTTATGTGGAACACATATGTAAGTACATGAAATTAATGTGATGGGTGGGTCTATAATTATATATCTATCCAGCGTATTGGGTAATGTTTTAGTCTCATGAGACGTTATGTATGGGATTAGGGAGTGAACCTATTCCATTATGTGACTCTTTCCACCATGTGATGTTGTCTTTACAGTTATCCTTGACTTTTGTTTATGTCATGTTTTATGTCAATTACACTTTCTCATATTTCCGTGATCTTACGATACAATTCTCTTTATGTTATTCTTCCACATGTACCTTCTCTTTTATGATATCATGATATACCTTTGACTCACATGTTATGCTTCCTTATCATTTTTATTCCCTTACTAGAATTTTTACCTCACACCATTCTTTATGTATTCCCTAGGTTATCCCATGAAATTTTAGGAGCTCAAATGAATTTTAGGGCCTCACTTTATATAATTAATTAATTATTCTAGGTTTTAGTTTTTCTTGATTCGTTATGAACCTAGTCTTCCAAAGACACTAGGAATTTATGATTATTATATTGTAATTATTGGATATTTATGTTGAATAATCCTATAATAATATGTGTAAAAGGAATATGTAACTATCATTGGTGTTAGAGGAAAGTTTTAGTTAACATTTATAACTAGGATGAGAAAAATTTAGTGATAACCCTAGGGATAAGTCTAAGAATAAGACTAAGTGTAGAAAAATATCATGGAATCTTGGTGAAGTATAGAGTGAGTGGTTTATAAACAATTACATCTTTATCTGGATACTAAAAATGGATGTGGTTAGGGCATAGATGTACCTAGGGATAATAACTCTAAAAAATATATGTTTTCCTTGACTCAAGAATTACCTGGTACACGATGACGACCCTTATCGTGCACCTATTTTGACACTCTAGGGGGATATGTTCTAGAAATACACAAACTCTTACCGAACCGTTTGAAGGTAAAAAATTCCCATAAGATTTTATGTTAGGAAATATCTCATGGATAACTTATGTTGAAACCTATAAATTCATAAGTTAAGGAATATATATCATTTATGATTTCTCCCATTAATTTTCATATTTTCATGTATATGTATTTATTTCTGTAAGAAAAATTCATCCTCAATTCTATAGTTATTTTAGTAAAATGGATGGGAATAGGATAAACTAATTTAACAACCATTGTGGGGGGAAATGTGATGACAGAAAAAATGAGATTACCTACCTGATGAAAGTAGGAGTTAGGAACTTTATGATAATACTTTCTCATCTAACTCAAGTTTTGAGCCAAAAATAGAATCAATAATAATGCCTGAATCCCACAAGAAATAAAAATTTTCAATTGAAACTTTATGCATGAAAGGCCTCTAACATTCAGTGGATATTTTTATCCTTTAATTATATAACAATGGATAAACTCCATTGAAAAATATCTCTCTATAATTTAATGTTATAACCAAGATAAAGTTGCATTGACTATTTATTTTATAGATGGAGAAGCTTATAAATGGTGTGCATTGATCAAAACTATGAAGCATGATGAAAATATTAGAGAGATGGAGTGGAAGGAATTTCAGAAAATGTTTTTTGAAAAATAATTTCCTCACACTCTCCAACTTAAAATGGATATTAAATTCATTAGCCTCAACTAAAAGGATGATGAATCTATTGAGGATTACAAAGAAAAATTCACAAGAATTTCACGATAAGACTTTGGATTTATCATATCCCTAGAAATTAAAGTTGACAACGTATTTGTGGAATAATTACAAGTCTATGAAAAGCTTTGGAAATTTGATATTTGGAAATCTATGGGGAAATATTTTTTGTTCCCTCAAATTAGATATAGGTATCAGAGAATCTCAAGGATCTAATGGGGATAATAAGTGGAAAATATAGTGTATCTCAGGTGGTATGATAGAAAAATATAATAGGGTAAAGAATGTACAACAACCCACTTATCAAAAGTGTGGGAAGAAGCATTATGGAAATTTTCTAAAGGGGACTAGGAAGTACTTTATGTGGGGAAAGGAAGGTCACCTAGCCAGCAATTTCCAATAG
This sequence comes from Viscum album, assembly GCA_963277665.1. Taxonomy (NCBI): domain Eukaryota; kingdom Viridiplantae; phylum Streptophyta; class Magnoliopsida; order Santalales; family Viscaceae; genus Viscum; species Viscum album. Next base: position 429,859,888 of record OY728134.1, read on the forward strand.
GTGAAACTAACCAATTTTATGGATGAAAGGAATGCTCTAACAAACCCTCAGCCTATTGTCTAATGTTTCAACTACAAAAAATAATGACACTATGAGAACCAATTAATTAAGCTAAGGGTTATTGATGAAAACTGACGATAACAATCTCTAAGGGCACATGAGCCTCAGCCCGGTTAGTGAGGACTCTTAAGTGAATCCAGGCGACCCAAAATCAAATCCAGGTGGAGGCACAATTTTCGGGGGGTACTGTAGTAGTACTGTAGCGGGTACTATAGCGAGAACTATAGCAGGCGCTGTTTGGCACTGTAGAAGCCGAGAATTTTCCCCTGTTTAGGCCTTCGGGCCACATATTTGGTCCTAGAGTACTTTAAGGCCTTTGGTCCACCCAAGCCTTCGGGACGCCTCAAGGCCTTCAGTCCACCTTAAGTGCAGATACAAACCAGAAAACCTACAAGGAACAAGATCTATAAGGAGGATGAGAAAGGAGCTTTCACCATAGTAGAAGCTACATGGATTGAAATAATGAGAGGGTATGGCACCTGCCATCAGGACAAGCTTGTTCATGCATGGGATAACCTAACCAAACTACCATGTGAAGGTAGAGAGCTAATTTCACAATGAATATTCTGGGTAAGATTAGTTCCAAGTAGTTAGTCTGGGTTGTATGTAATGTTTGAAGCCTATGGGAAATGAATTCCTATAAGGCCTATGGGCAATGTAGTACTTACGCCTACGGGCCTTGTAAGGGTTCCACCTCACCCCTTGAAAGGTGGATTATCAAAAATCAATAAAAATGAAGGCCTTCGAGCCATTGGAAAATCTCTAAGGCCTATAGAACAAGGGATATATTATGTCATCACAACTGTGGATTTAGATCGCGATAATGAAGTGGTGATAGGTATGATAGTTATTTATTCAACAATAGTGAACATTTTTTTTATTCTAGTTTTATGCATTATTTAATATCATGCATGTTTATTATAACTATTCAATCACCACCTCAAAACATAGATGTTTAGTTATCAATGAACATTGAAAATTGTCCAATTATTGCATCACAAGCATATAACTCATCCTCTATACATATTTATAGGTTGAACTTCCTATAAAAACTTATAATACTTCCTTTAAAATAATTGTATGTAATTATGACCATGGATTGTATTTCCTTATATAGATCCAGTATAAAATGATGAGAAAAGGGAATCACCCTCCAAATCATGAATCTCCCTCTGATTCTATACAATTTTAAGGAGGAGGATGAATCTCCTTTGGTATCATCATCTGAAGCATAGATATTTTTTTCATTTGAGATAGAATTTCATGATCAAATGATTAAGACTAAGGAAAAGATAATTCTTGAATACACACCCATTGTAATAGATTATACCAATGTATTTATTGAAGAGTTTCTTGTTCTTCCTATTAGACAAGAGGTTAAATTTTCAATCGAGCTTATACCTAGATATTTTTCAATATCTAATACTCCATAGAGAATGAACATTTTTTAACTTGAGGAGCTAAAAAATAAACTAAAATAGAATCTAGTTAAAGTATTTATATGCTTAAGTGCTTCACAATGGGGTTCACTAGTTCTATTCTTCAAGAATAGGTATGGTTAAATACACCTCTTCATTGATTATTGTGAGATCAAATGTAACATCTCATTACTCATTTTTAGGTAGTCCTCGACCCTTGACTTGATAATACAATGGTCGGGGATTTTTTAGGTCTTTTAGGGATAATTTTTTAATTTTTGTAATCACTTTAGTCTATTCATAGTTGGTACATGGTTTATGAAAACAATTTGGTTTAGCCCAGTAAACCATGCACCCTATTGATAGCCCTGGAAGGAGGTGAACAGTTTTTCAAAAACATGCAGCCACCCCTCTAAACTATGCACTCCATGGAAATTAGAGAATCCAAGGTTGGTTCATGGTTAGTTTAACCATGAAAAAAACTATAAACCCCAAACTAAAGACTAGTAGGGTTGTATGGTTATGGTGCATGGTTTTTCTAACCATGAATCACTCTCTAAAAAACTTTGTATGCGGTTTTTAATTCCTTTGAAATTTATTTTAAAAATCTCAAACCACTTTTTTAATATGCCTAATCTCCTTATTCGACCGTAACATAATTTTTCCATCCTTGGAGGTTTCTATGAGGAACATTTTCCCCTCCAAAACCTTTCCTTGGTGGATCTAAGCAGTGTTGATATCGATCGATTTTTTTTTCAGGTAAGTGGATCTCCACTCTTGTGGATTATTCTAATCACTATTTCTATCCTCCTTATATTTTTATAGATCATCATTTAATTTATGTATAATAACTCTGTTTTATTGGATTTTGATTCTAGGTGGAGTTCTTAGATCTTCCCCACCTCTGTTATTTGATGGTGTTCCCCATTGTGGGTGTTAATTTCTGGATCATTGATTTAAAGTTAGGTTGTTCCCTAATTAATTTCCCTACAATTTAAATTTGAATCACTTGATTAAAATTGAAATGAGTTTTTATTGATTTAAAAACATATATTTGTGATGATTTCATATTTTATTTGAAATGAGTATGAGATTTGAGAAAAAAACCCTATTTAAATGGAATTAGAATTTTTGGGAGAATTTATGAAAAAAAATGATGGATTTATTTGAATTTTTTTATTAAAATTTTTTATGTTGATCTTGGTAAAATATATTAAATTGAAAAGTGATTTCAAATGCCATGAAATAACGAAAACCCGTGATTTGGTTTTGAAATGAGAAGGCATGTTGAAAACTGAAATTGGTTAATTGTATTATCAAATGATTTGAAATGATTGATTTCTAATTTTATTGATTAATATTTTGAAGAACATGTTATCCTAGGTAGTTAGTGGTAACTCAAATAAGTATTCTAGGACCTTGACTCCCTATAAATATATCAATGTTGACAAATGTTACCAAAGAAATTGTGGCATGATTTTCCATGATGGGTTCCCCTATTGGGGTGTAGGCTTACCATGATGGGTTCCCCATTTGGAGTGTATTTGTGTGTGAACACCTGACTATAGCTGAGATAATTATGAGATGTGTGAGGATCCTATTACCTAAAAAAATGACTTATCACGGGGCTTTCCTACATGGTTCTTTGTTATGAATTCTGGATTGAATATAAATTTCATTGATTATTGAACAGTTTTATTCATGCTAAATGATTTATAAAAACTATTTTATATATAATTTTAATTTAATACTATTTTAAAGTTGTTTTAATATATCTTCCATCTATTTGAATTAAATCACGTTTTGATTAAAAATATGCACATCTGATTCCATGCCTTGTTTTATTTTAACTAATATAATAAAGGTTAAATTGTTATGGTATTGATTATGGAACACTTGGTGAGACCCTAATGAGATTTATATATCACACCCAACCTTTTACTTCAGGTGTTTGTAGATTATATTTTTCTAGGTCTAAGAAAATGGAAATCACTAATTAGAGATAGTTCATGTTCTTGATCCTTTGGACCCAGATTATTGGAAGTGACCAGTGGATATTTAATCCACTTATTTCATGGAATATTTGTGTTTTTATCTTGATTGATGTTGAGTAATTTGATGATGTAAAAGATGATGCACAACTTCTGGTTCTTTATAACTTGTTTGTTTTGGGTACTTTTTCTATTTCAAGTGTTTAGAATATTGAATTATAATCTTTTATCTTCCGCTATTTGGGGAAAAAATTTCCCTCTTTGATCATGTATAATTCCAAGTTCTAGTCACCAACCCATGGGGATTGGTAATTCCCTTTCATCTATGTCAGGGCCAACTTGGCTATTAGGGTACCAGGGTATTCAGGATGGTTTTTGATAAAATGGTAGCAAAGGTATAGGTTAAAAATCTTTCCTTGATGTCAGTATGCAGTTTGGGGATATATTGATGGGACTTAGGAGGTTGTTGAGAGAAAATTCATGGTCATATCTCACTATAATTATCCATAAGTTACCATGGTTGCTTAGGAAAAGTGTCTTTGAGGAATAATCTAATCTAATTTTTGTATTTATCTTACTTTTTAGTTTGGTATATTGAAATCCAAATATTGAAATATTATCTAATGGGATTGATATTCCCATTTCTCTTATTTGTGTTTTTTATCTGATTAATCTTATAATGTATTTAGTTTTTTCAATTTATGTTGTGTAGCATCATTCCTTCGAACAAAATTTTGAATTGGCCCCAGGAGGAAGCTATAGTTGAACCATAGTGAGTGGACCCTTCCATGGACCATAATCTTATTGATATTGTTATGTGTATTGTCCAAGCTCTAGGACAGGAACCTGCACCTGTTTTTGTTTAGGATCAAGTTGTGGAACCTCGAAGGTATGAATCTTGGAATCTTTCTTAAGATTTTCTTTTCCAGAATCCACCTAATTTCCAAGTAATTAATTATCCTCAATAGGCTGATGATTTTTTTGAACAAGGTAGATCACCTTTTTATTTCCTAGAAATTCCCAAAGATATTAAGGTGAAATGTTCTACCTTCAAGCTGGAAGGACCTAGAAGGAGATGGTGGGATTCAATGGTAACAATGAAGAAACATGAGTTCTTGGTGTGGAAGGGATTTAGAGTTATTTTTACTAATCAATTCAATCCAGAATATATGGTAATGGATAAGTATATGGATTTTTTCAACCTCCAAAAAGCTAACAGTACCATGACGTAGTATGGAAACCACTTTGCTGAGATTGTACAGTTTTCATGTAATATTGTATCGAATAAGAAGATGAAGGATAGATGGTTTTAGATGAGTCCCTGACTTGATATCCATTCATAGGCTTTCTTAACAAACTTCACTTTGTATGATAACAGACTGGATAGGGTTATGATGGTTGAGATCGACATGGCCAGTAATTTAGGGTTTGTGAGAGTTTCTTTTCCTCCTAATGGCAGTTTTGTGAGTTCCTTTAAAGGAAAGAGGATGTGTGATGAGTCTCTTGGTTGTCCTCGATAGTATAAATCCTATATACCTCCTACAATTATCGGAAGAGGCCTGTTTACTTACTTATAGTGTGGTAAGGTTGGTCATTTGAGATGTGTTTATACTGAGGCACCATAGATCTACAATTCTTATGGTTACTGAGGAAACCAACAAAAAATTATTCCATTTCTTTTCTAATCCACATAGAGCCATGGAATCTTCAACACCTAAAAGTAATGTGGTGAAATTAGATTTTTTGTGATCAAAGGGGTTCCAACCAAAAGCATCTATAAAGAAGATTCTTCACAATGTATAAGAGTATCTATATGAAGATGATACGAGTCTAATGACTGTGAGCCGTAACATCACTATAGATTCATATTTAGTGATTTCTTAACTTGATACTAGTGAATCTCACTCATTTATACTGACTCATATTATGAACCCGTTAAATCTTCCTATGGAGATTTTTCCTTATATGATGGATGTTACTACACCCCTCAAAAATAAATAGAGTAGGGTCTTTATTGTTTTTCTTATGTCTTCTCACTATCAAATTTTGATCTTTCTTTTAATTTTCTATTTATTGACATGAAACCTATTTATGTCATTCTCATGATTTATTGACTCATTACTAATAATACCCAAATTTAATTTTATCTTTGATAGGTATACTTTACTGCATCCAGTGGGGTGTTCCATATTTTTTTAGGGAAAATGGGACCCAAGATTGATTAGAGACAGACCATATTTTCTAGAGTTGGGAAAGGTAATATTAGTGTTTTCTTTTGACTTGGAGTGATAATTTTTGAGTGATGATCTCCCTTTATTTGTCTTTGAGTTTCCTGATGTGTTTCCTTCTAATTTCTCTAATCTTCCAATAGTAATAGAGGTAGAGTTCTCTATTGATTTTGTACCAATTACTCATCTGGTATTTATTCCTTCCTTCCATATGGAAACAATAGATTTGAAATAGTTAAAAACTCATTTGTATGATTTGTTAGAGAAAGGATTTTTATGCTTGAGTGTGTCACCTTGGGCGATGTCTATTCTATTTTTAAATAAAGATAACGTAACACTTTTCCTATGTGTTGATTACCAAAAACTCAATTAATTTATTATAATGAACAAGTGTTTATTGCCACAGATTGATGGACTCTTTGAAAAGTTAGAGAGGGAAAAGTGGTTCTCGAAGATTGATCTTTGATAAGGTTATCACCAATTGAGGATAAAAGAATCAAACATTTAGAAGACTACCTTCTGGAGTAGGTATTACCATTATGGGTATCATTCCATGCCATTTGGTCTAACCAATTCTCCTATAGTATTTATGGCATTGATTAATATAATATTCCATGAGTATGTTGATACATTCTTGGTGGAGTTTATGGATGAAATTATGGTTTAATCTAAGTCCAAGGTAGATCATGTGTGTTATCTGAGAACAATTATATAAATTTTTAGAGATCATAGATGTTACATAAAGATATCAAAGTGTATTTTTGGGAAATATGAAGTAAATTTATTGGGACACATGCTCTCAAAACATGTAATTTTAGTTTATCCTGAGAAGTAGAAGGTTGTGATGACAAGGGAGAAACTATGTAATGTTTTTTAGATAAGTAGTTTCTTGGGATTAGTGAGGTATTACAATAGGTTTGTCAAATATTTCTTGAATTTGGCCACTCCAATGACCACTCTCACTTGAAAGGGAGTGAGGTTCACTTGGAATGATAAATGGAATAGTTTTTTTTTTGAGATGAAATTTATTTTGACTTCCACACTAGTGTTGAATCTTCCAAAAGCCAGGCATGGATTTCTAGTCTTTTTTGATGCTTCAAGTTCAGGTTTGGGTTTTATTATTATGCAAGATTATCATGTGGTAGCCTATAGTTCTCAACAAATTATACCACAGAAGAAGAATTATTCGACCCATGACCTAGAACTCACAGTCATGATTCATGTGCTTAAGATTTGGTGGAATTACCTTTTTAGAGAACGGTTTACCATGTTTTCCAACCATAAGAGCCTTATTTATATCTTTTATCATAAATAATTAAACCTTTGTCAAAGGTGTTGGGTGGATTACCTAAAATATTTTAATTTTGACAGTGCCTTCACACAAGGAAAGAGTAATTTTGTTGCTAATTATTTGAGTAGGAAACTTATGACCCATATCATGAAATAATCATCAGAAGAGTAGAACTTGATGGATATTTTTACATAGTTTCATTTGGGAGTCTGGTAAGAATATGTTAAGGTTATTCTAGAAAGTTTTTATTTGACCTCATATCTTGTCAAGATGATTATTCAAGAGCATCAGCTTGATGACGATTTTCATGGGATTAGGGACTCTCTTTATGGTGGGGAGACCATTGGTGAGTGTTTATTATCCTCTAAGGGGATCCTATGATTTTAGAATTGGTTATTTATACCTTTTTCCATGAGAAAGTATGTTATGGGGGACTGTCATAATTCTTAGTGGGAGGTTCACCTCGGAACCATGAATATTTGTTATGATATGCAGTAAAGATTCTTGTGTCTAGGTATGATAAAAAACATTGCTGATTTTGTTTATCGTTATTATACTTTCCAAAAGTTTAAGGTTGAGAACTAGAGACCTTAGGGTTTACTTTATCCATTTTTAGTGATGACTTGGAAGTTGGATGAGATCTCTATGTACATCATGGTTGAGTTTCCACATACCCCTCAGGGAAATAATGCGATATGGGTTATGATAGGTCGGCTAACGAAATCGTCTCACTTCTTACCCATTTGTAGTATAAAAAAAGTTGAGTACTTGGGATGTATCTATGTGGATGATATTTTTCTATTACGTGAATTTAGTTACGATATATTATCTAATAGGGATTTCCATTTTACTTCTCACTTTTGGAGAGTCCTCCAAGAGGCACTAGGATCATAGGTACATTTGAGCATGGCATATTATCCGCAAATGGATGGACAAACAGAATGGGCTATACAAATTCTTGAGGACATGTTTCTTTCCTTCATACTTGATTTTGGTGGGGATTAGGACATCCATTTGGGATTGGTTGAGTTTTCTTATAACAATAGTTACTAGTCCTCAATTTGTATGACTCCTTTTGAGTCCTTGTATGGTCATCCTTGCAAATATCTATTGTGTTGGCTGAAGATTGGTGAATGCTCTTTGGTTAGACTGAGTTAGGTCCAAGATACGATGAAAAATATTGAGTTGGTTCATCATATAATTTTTATGGAATAGAGACAGTATAAATCTTATTTTGATCATCATTGTAGACTATTGGAGTTTTAATTTAGAGAACTAGTGTTTTTGAGAGTATCACCCCAATTGGGTCATCAACAACTTGGTAAACAGAGGAAGCTTATACCATAGTTTGTGGGAACTTTTGAGGTTGTTGAAAATGTGGGGGAAGTGTATTACCATTTATCACTCCCTCCATAGTTGATGTTAATACATAATGTGTTCCATGTACTATATCATTAAAAATATATTTTTGACCCTTCTAATGTCTTGAGTTGGGTAGATCTTGATGTTGAGCTTGATTTATCCATGACTGAGCATTCAATCAGGATTTTTATTATAAGACAAATGTTATTCATGGGAGGATGATACCTTTGGTCTATTTTCTATGTCAGTATGGTTCTGATTATCATGATATTTGGGAGTGTGTGGCACTGATGAGAGATCAATTACCTCATCAGTTTGATATAGAAACTTCTTGAAAAGCTTTTTGAGGATAGACAGTTTTTATGGTGGGGAGGTTATAACATACCATTACTCATTTTTAGGCACTCCTTGACCCTTGATTTGATCATGATTTGGTTGGGTATTTTTTTGGGGGTCCCGTAACGACCCGAAATTTTGAATGAATTTTTGTTTCCTATTTTTGTGTGTTATTTTAGTATATTCTTTAATTAATGATGTGAGTATAATTAAAATAAGAACGTTGGGTTTCGAATGTTATATGACCATTGGTCAATATGACCGTTGGAAACTAAATGTTGCGATTGTTGTCTCTAAATACAAGTGATCTTGGTTAATTAATACAGAGAGAAGATTCGATGGCCTCATCCAGTAGTCTCGGGCCGATCGAAGCCCATCTGACAAAACTTGGGAAGGAGGTAGCACCACTGGGATTTGCTCTGAACCAAACCCAAGCCGAACTTCATCGTGTGAATCTGGAGCGGAATTGCCTTTGGGAGAAGTTCAAGCTTATAGAAATCACTACTCGGGCAATGTTGGTCGAGCCACCCTCGAATTCTCTCACCTTAGCACGCCTTACACTTAGGTCCTATGTTGGGGTTATAAGGGGATATGTAACGATATCGTAGCTACTTTGTGTAATCTTTTGAGTTAAATAAAATTGTGATTTTTTCCTATGGTGAAGTTTGTGTTTTTTTAGATGTTCAAATAAATATAGGATGTATATTGACGAATTTTGGAAAAGCGGGATATTTTAAAATATTTATGTAAACCTTAAATAATTAATGATGTGTAATGATTTTCAAAAAATGGTCTTCTGGAAATGTGTTCAGTAAGAAATTTAGAATCTAATAAGATCAGCTTAATTTTTTGTGAATAGTAAATTATGAATAGTGATTTTACGCTTAGGATTAGTAATGTGACCAAATGGATTAGTAATCTCACTTAAAGAAAGTATTAATATAATTTAGGCACCTTGATTAAGTAATGATTCAATAAAATAGGTAAATAACTATTTCGGAAATTATTAGTCAAGTATTAGTTTTTTCGGGTGAATAGTGTTTTTTAATTAAAAATTAAATTAAAAAAAATTAGAAAATTATTTTTATAAAATGGAGTTAATTTTTGAATTCAGCGCATTGATTTTAGGTTAAGGTGATTTTTGGGGTTTTTTCTGAAAAAAATGAATTTTCGGTGAATAGTGAAAATACAGTTTTTAGTTTCGGGTGTTTAATGACATCATTAAGGATGTAATAATTATGTAATATTTCTGGTCGACTTATGAATAGTAAGATAAGGTATTAGGTTTCCCAAGTGGCCAATACCATGGAAAAATACCATGGGCAAGCCCATGGTTTTGCCAATACGACCGATGAGGTGTCCCTTGGCCATTAATGACTCGTCCCCTCACTTATCCTATAAATACCAAGCCTTTCCCTCATCCTTTTCATTTAAAAATCCTCCTCAATGAAGTTCAGGTATCCTTACCTCCCAAGGAGTCCTCCCAAGGTTCCCTCAATCCTCCCAAGGTCCCGACCTTCAAGCTTTTGAAGTTACTCTTCAAGGTAAGGGATTCTTTCACCCTCCTCTTTTAAGTCCTGGCTTCCTTTATGTTGTGTCTTATAATTTTCCATCTCTTTATGTTGAGGGTATCTTCTTATATGTTCTAATTTCTGTCCATTTCATGTCTAATTTTCTAGAGACCTTTTCCTCTCTCATCAATTTGTTTTCTGAATTTTTAAGTGACGTCGTTATGCTGCCGAATTTTTTGTAAAAGAAATCGCATCTTCTCTTTTCTTTCATGTTTCCTTTTTCATGTGGTATGTCATTAAAATATCCATAACATGATCTTATTCAATAAACATACTGTATTATGAGTTATTTATGAGTGGGTGACCCTTTTCCCTTCTCTTTTCAATGTTTTCTAAAATCATGTTATATAGCCGTTATGCTGCAGAAATTTCGTCTCAAAATTTCTATCTCTTTCTCTCAAGAAATTCTATTATTTATTTATGTGAATAACCAGACCTATTTCGTTTCCATGGGTGTTCATAAATATATAAAGATTATATATTTGATTCTGGAATTGATATACATATAACCCTCACTCCCTTTCCATGGGTTATAAATGACATAATGATCTTATTTTTAAGCTCTTTTTAAACGTCACGATTTTGACATGAAACCCATTTATTTGATTCCATTTGGGTTATTTATGAAATGTTTGATTATGATCTATGTGACTCACATGTAATTAAAGACATATTAATGGTGTTCCCTGATAGCGCTCCAATGCATTGGGTAAAGATTTAATCTCTAGAGATGACAAGTTTCACAATACCTTGGTGAATAATCTTGGTAATTTTTATGACGCCTTGGGGATGGACCTTGGTGATATGTTCATGAATATATAAATGAAATGTTTTAGACACATATTCAAGTTATGATTCAAGTTATTTTCATTATGATATGCCTATTCTTTCATTTCTCATGTATTTATGTTTTTATTCAAGTTCTTATTGATATCACAAGTACATTGATTCCCTTGTTTAACCTTACTCGGCCTTCTGCTCACCCTTTCCTTTGATGTCTATCTCCAGGATATTAGATGCAGTAAATATACATAGGATGAACCTTTAATGAAGACTTACAAGTGGTTTAGAAGAATGTTTATATTGTTTTCATGTATTATGTTCCTGATTTCCAATATACTAGACTTTAAAGATCCTCTGTATGTAAAATGTAATGAAAAGTTATGTAATAAAAAGGTGGGATGCCACAATTGGTATCAAAGGATAGTTTATTTATTTATGGAAATTAGGATATGAAAACTTTAGGAAGAAACCTATAGAAAAGTTTAAATATAGGGAAAACTTCCTCATATTTTGGTGAGTATTGAGTAAGTGGTTTATCAAATAAATACATCCCTGTCTGGATACGAGAAGGTAGAGGCGACTCTCACAGAGATATACATAGGGGTAAAACTCAAAAACACCACTTTGAGCTAGACTCAAACGGGAACTGGTGCACGACACGGGCCTTGCTGCACTCTTGGTTACGACACTCCCAGGGGATATGTTTGGTTAATCGCAAGATTTTTATGAATCATTATGAAGGAATTATAGAGAAATATAATTGTTTAAGCATGAAGTTTTAAGACCTAGAATCCTTTATATTTAAAAGATTCGTAAATGAAACAAGTTTCTCATTAAGATTTTATTCTTTTAGAAAATGGCAGGCAATAGGAGGAACCGTGCAAATGGTGACTGATAAAACACTATTTTGTTGAATATTTTATTGATAATAAATTATATAATTTCCTCACATTGTGTTAAATATGTTTATTTATAAAATATTTGGGATTTGATCATTCATTTGAAAATTTGGTGAAAATTCCAGTTTTACCCTTTATAGTGCATTGTAGTATTTCGAAGATAAATATTTTTATATTTGTTATTTGAATTTTAAATTTTGTAACAGTGTTTATAACTTAATTTTCTACAACTTTCATTCAGGACACTAGAGTTAATAAGTGCATTTGGATGGAGTAAATGGGCCATTAAGACAATGGTGGGATGGACTCGACAGAATGGATATGGGTTCTGTATTTGGGTCATATCTTCTTCATACAAGCTTGGATTGAGCCCAACTTTTGAGGAAAGATCGGGGACATGATTTGGCACAAATAATATTTCTGGAAGGCTGGTCAATTCACGCGTTTTGGAGGTCAACTAGGCGGTGAAACGTGGAATAAAATATTTGGCCGAGTTTTTCATTTCACACTTAAAAAGTTATGTATCTATAGCCCTCAAAAACTCTATTTAAAGGGGGTTTTAACTCTTTTATAGGTCTGGTCGAGGCTTTGGGAAGGTTTTTCCGAAATATTGTCTCTTGGGAGCCCCTCACAACTCTTGGAAGAAGTAAGCATTTGTGCAAACCTCTCTTCCAAAAAGGCTCTCCTCTCCCACCTCCTCTTTGTATTTATTTTCTTTCATGTTTGTTTCTTGAATTTTTTTTCAAATAATCTTCTGTGTTCTTACCTCTTCTTCTTCTCTTAATATTCTTAATTGGGTTGGAATCAATAGTGGAGAAAATATTGGGTTCTACCCTTTCAATCCTTTGCTTATGCAAAACGTCTCCACGATGACTACACCACCCATGGAAGAGTAGTTCTTTTTAGTAATCGATCGACCTCTATCCTTATTCATTTAATTATTTTGAATCATTGAGCTACTATAATTCACTTAATATGATCCGTGAATTGTGTTTTTAAATTGTAAAAACTAAGCAAGCAATTGAACAATTAACACAAAACACGCGAGGTCGGGAATTGTGTAAATTATGAGAGCGCAATCTTAATCGGTAATACAAGACCATACGGGATAAATTTGTAGAGTTCAAATATAATCCCTAAACACAATTAATCCTAATTTATAGAATGGATATGTGCTCTAATTAACCACTGACCATAAGCTAACCTTATAACAACAATCAAAGCAGGGTGCTGCGATTGCGTGTTCCAAAGCTAGCCTAGGGTTTAAGTAATTTCATCTTTGTGGTTAAGTTAACTCTCGTAGGGTTCGAGGGATAACAAATTAGGGGATCGTAATTAAGTGGATATTGATTAAAATGATAATTATTAATAATTTAATGAATAGGTAGAGTTATATCGATTACGCCTTTTAAAATAGATTTCTAAAAAAACATCTTTTTGTTGTGTCATTTTAATCAAACTTCATTTCAAAACAAAAAACAAAAAAATATACAATCTTATTCCAGAAAACTTCTTCTAGATTCATAAACTATAACCAACCCCCATCTTTTCAAATAGTGTTTTTATTCTCTTTTATTTTATTTTTTGAATACCTTTAAAAAGTTGTTTTAAATCTACTTCCTCCTTTGAGAGACGACCTTGGTCAGCCACTCTGCTGCACCTAAGTACCCCAAAATCAAACTAATCATTTGAGGGCGCCCATGACAGTGCTCTTTCAAATTGGCGCTGTTTCCAGGGAGGCAAGTAATTTTTTCAACCAATTAGAGGTATTTATTTTATTTTACATTTTAATTCTCTTCCTCTCTTCTTTCTTCCGTCTTTACCCAATCTGATATTTTTTCCTTCTTATTTTATTTCCTTCTACTTCTTTTTGGACCATCAACTCAAACTTCTAATTTTTATTTTACTATGGTCCACTTTCCTTATTTTCATCTTTAATTGATTGATGGCATGAACTAATCCTGAAGATCTCTTAGATCTTGACCCTGAGATTGAACGCAGCCTTAGGGCACGAATCAGACACTCTCAGTCTACGGGAAGTTTCAATATTCAACCAGTTGGTGAATTACTCTCTTATGGAAACATTGGAATTGGAAGTTATTCAAATTCAAAGATAAAAGAAGAACCAATGGCTGAAAATAATGGAAATTAACTTAATAGAACCATTCAAGAATTGGCTGCACCTGATATTAACTATCAACCAAATTGTATTGCATATCCAAATCTCGAATTGGACTTTGAACTAAAATCTGGGTTAATTCACTTACTTCCAAAGTTTCATGGCCTCTCTGGTGAGGATACCAACAAAAACCTTAAGGAATTTAATGTGGTTTGCTCAACTTTAAAACCAAGAAATGTTTCTGAAGATCAAATTAAATTATGAGCATTTCCATTCTCACTTGATGGAGATGCAAAAGATTGGATGTATTATTTGCAACCTGAAGATGTAACATGTTGGAATGATTTGAAACGTCTTTTCTTGCAAAGATTTTTTCCAGAATCAAGGACAACATCCATTCGAAAGGAGATATCGGGGATCAAGCAAGCCCAAGGGGAGTCAATGTACGAGTACTGGGAGCGATTCAAGAAGTTGTGCAGAAGCTGTCTGCATCACCAAATCAGTGAGCAACTCCTCATCTAATAATTCTATGAAGGACTCGCACCCATGGAGAGGAGCATGGTTAATGTTGTAGCTGGAGGAGCATTGGTGGACAAGACACCAGCATCCGTACGTGCATTGATCGACAAGATGGCCCAAAACTCCCAACAATTTGGTGATAGAGGTACACCACATGTCAGAGGAGTACATCAGGTAAGTCCTTCTTCTCTTGAAATTCATTTGATTGATACTAAGTTGGAAGAATTGACCACTATGGTGAGGCAAATTGCTTTGGCACAAAAGACATATCTACCCCCTCCTTCAAGGCCATGTGGAATTTTCACTGAGACAGGCCACCCAACTGACCATTGCCCACAACTACAAGAGACAGAGGATTGTGCAGCAGTATTCCCTGGGAGACCATTTCAGCAGCAACAACAACCATATCCCCAAAAGAAGTTTGATTCATTTGCTCCAACATACAACCAAGGGTGGAAAGATCAACCGGACGTGAGGTATGTCTCTGGACAACAACAAAGGCCAACCTTTCAACAAAACTTCCAGCAGCCTCCGCCTTACCAGCAGGGTTTCCAACAACCCCAAAGGAGATTTGAAGCCCAAGCATCAACAAGACAACAACAAGGGAATCCCCCACCAAAGGTAGATTCTAATAATGATGATCTTTTGAAGCAAATTGTTCTTAATCAACAGAATGAGCTGAAGAGTCAAAGTTCGGAGCTGAGGGAGTTAAAGACTCAAATGAGCCAGATTGCCACCGCCCTCCATGAACTTGTAAGTAAGAATTCCGGAAATCTACCTTCCCAACCCACTCCAAATCCAAAGGGGAATGTTAGTGCCATCACATTGAGAAGTGGGAAGCAAATGAATGATACATCTGTACCTATCATTCCACCAGGATTCACCTCAACTCCAGAGAAGCTGCATTCCATACCAACTGATGAGCAATCCAAGGAGAAAGATAAAGGTAAGAAAAATATTGATGATGTTACTCCTAAAACCCTTCCTTTTCCAAATAGGGTTGTTCAAACCAAGAAGATGGCTGAAGAAGCAATGCAAAAGGAGGTTTTGGACACATTCAAGCATGTGGAGATCAACATTCCTCTACTTGAAGCCATTAAGAAAATCCCAAGGTATGCCAAATTCTTAAAAGAACTCTGCACCAATCGAAGAGGGCTCAAGGGAAATGAGAGGATCAACCTTGGAAGGAATGTCTCGGCACTCATTACACCAACTCTAGCAATGCCAACAAAGTGAAAGGATCTCAGGACATTCACCATCCCATGTACTATAGGGGAGTTTCACTTCTCTGATGCTATTTGTGATTTAGGAGCTTCAATAAATGTGATGCCTCACTCTGTATTCTCTTCCTTGCAGGTTGGTTAGTTAAAGCCAACAAGAGTAGTGGTGCAATTGGCGAATAGAGCTACGACATATCCAGTGGGAGTCCTTGAGGATGTACCTGTCCAGGTAAGAGACATGATCTTTCCAGCAGACTTTTATGTGCTTAACATGGAGGATGATCAGGTAAGTTCTCATGCCCCCATTATCTTAGGTAGGCCCTTCCTCAAAACTGCAAAAACTACCATAAATGTCAATGAGGGTACACTTTCCATGGAATTTGGAGATGAAGTTGTGATATTTAATGTTATGGATTCCAGGAAGTACCCCTCAGAGGAACATTCTACTTTTGTTATCTCCCATTTTGAACCACCAAGTAAAAACACCATGGAATTGGATTGTCCTATGCTTAGGGAGATTATGAGTATTAGTTCTAGTTTGATGTATAAGAGTACTTATACACCCGTTTTTAAGGAACAAGACTCTCTAAGATTTGATTTTGAAATGGAATCATATTCTGATTTTGATCATGTGAACTCTGATTATGACATGGCTATTGAGTATGCTGATGGATTTGGTGCTTTATTCTCTGATTGTGATGTTTTTTATTCTGATACTGATGTTCATTGTACAGATATGTCTGTTGAATCAATTTCTCCATCCATACATCACACCCTACCTTGGAACTCAAGCCTTTTCCCCCAAATCTTAAATATGCATACTTGCTGAGTGGTGATAGATTACCTGTTATCATTTCTAACAATCTCTCTTTTGAACATGAAGAAAAACTTTTGAATCTATTGAAAGATAACATTAGGGCAATTGGTTGGACATTGGCAGACATATCAGGTATTAGCCCCTCCATTTTCATGCATAGGATTCTCTTGGAGGATGGGGCTAAACCGGTGAGACAACCACAAAGAAGACTCAATCCCACCCTCCTGGAAGTTGTTAAAAAAGAAGTTGAGAAATTGCTTGAGGCAGGTATAATCTTTCCCATTTCAGATTCTCAGTGGGTAAGTCCTATTCAGGTTGTGCCTAAGAAAAGTGGCGTTACTGTTGTTAAAAATGAGAAAGATGAGTTAGTTCCAATGAGGGTGCAAAACAGTTGGCGTGTGTGTATTGATTATAGGAAACTAAATCAGTCCACTCGCAAGGACCATTTCCCCCTCCCATTTATTGATCAGATGCTTGAGAGACTAGCTGGGAAGACACACTATTGTTTCTTGGATGGAGTTTCTGGATATTTTCAGGTTCCTATAGCTCAAGAGGATCAGGAGAAGACTACATTCACCTGTCCCTTTGGCACATTTGCCTACCGGAGGATGCCATTTGGACTTTGCAACGCCCTAGGTACCTTCCAGAGATGCATGGTGAGTATTTTTTCTGATTTTATTGAGACCTGCATGGAGGTATTTATAGATTATTTTACAGTGTATGGGTCTTCATTTGATGAATGTCTTATTAGTTTGGGAAAGGTGTCGAATCGTTGTATTGAGAAGAATCTAGTCCTGAACTTTGAAAAGTGTCATTTCATGGTAGAGAATGGCATTGTATTAGGGCATGTAGTGTCAAAACATGGGATAGAGGTTGATAGATCAAAGGTAGATATTATTTCATCCTTACCATATCCTTCATGTGTGCGTGATGTTAGATCTTTCCTAGGGCATGCAGGATTTTATCAGCGCTTCATCAAAGATTTTAGTAAGATTGCTCTTCCTATGTCAAAATTACTTCAAAAGGATTCTGATTTTGTGTTTGATGTTTCTTGTAGGAATTCATTTGATGAGCTAAAACAACTTCTGACCACTCCACCTATCATACAGCCCCCACGGTGGGAGATTCCTTTTGAGCTTATGTGTGACGCCTCCAACTTCGCGGTTGGAGATGTCTTATCTTAGAGGGTGGAAGGACATTCACATGTGATTTCCTATGCATCAAGGACATTGGATTCAGCCCAATCAAACTACACTACCATAGAAAAGGAGTTTCTTACTGTCATATTTGCTTTAGATAAATTCCGTTCATATTTATTGGGCTCTAAAGTAGTTTTTTTTTCTAACCATGCAGCTCTGAGGTACCTCTTGAAGAAGCCAGATGCAAAGCCACGACTTATCTGTTGGATGCTCCTTCTTCAAGAGTTTGACATCGAGATAAAGGACAAAAAGGGGTCAGAAAACTTGGTGGCGGACCACATGAGTAGGATTAATCACACCCTAGAGGATGACACCTTGGATCAGGTACCACTTAAGGACACTTTCCCCGATGAGCATCTCTATACCATCTTAGGTACGCATCCTTGGTATGCTGATTTAGTTAACTACCTTGTTGCCTCTGAAATCCCTACAAATTTAAAGAAACATCAAGTCCAAAAATTAAAGAGTGAGTCAAGATTTTATGTTTGGGATTATCCATACTTATGGCGCATGTGTAGTGACCAAGTTATTAGGAGGTGTGTTCCTGATCATGAGTTTGAGTCTGTTTTGCAATTCTGTCATACACTTACATGTGGTGGACACTTTGGACCCCAACGGACAGCTAGGAAAGTTTTATACTCTGGATTATATTGGCCTAACTTATTCCATGATTCCCATGTGTTTTGTAAGTCATGCTCTCATTGCCAACACACTGGAAATATTTCAAGGAGACACGAGATTCCCCAACAACCCATACTATTCTGTGAGATTTTTGATGTATGGGGCATTTATTTTATGGGTCCTTTTCCTAGTTCATTTTGATTTTTGTACATTTTGGTTGCTATTGATTATGTGAGTAAATGGGTGGAGGCTAAGGCCACTAGGACTGATGATTCTCATGTTGTTGTGGACTTTGTCAAAGCATATATTTTTTGCAGGTTTGGAGTACCAAAGGCCATCATCAGTGACCAAGGGACACACTTTTTCAATAGGAATTTTTCTTCCCTCCTTCGAAAGTATGGGGTGACACAACAAACATCAACACCATACCACCCCGAAACAAATGGCCAGGATGAGGTTTCAAATCGTGAGTTGAAACAAATTTTGGAGAAAACTGTGCAGCCAAATAGGAAGGATTGGAGCAAGCACTTGGATGATGCATTGTGGGCTTATAGAACAACATACAAGACCCCCATTGGTATGTCCCCATTTTAGATTGTTTTTGGGAAAGTGTGTCATCTCCTAGTGGAAGTCGAGCATTGGGCATATTGGGATATAAAGAAATGCAACATGGATTTGGCTCAAGCTGGAATTCAAAGGAAGCTGCAAATTCAAGAGCTTGAAGAGATTAGATTGTCATCATATGAGAACTCAAGGCTCTACAAGGAAAGATCAAAAGTATCTCATGAAAAAATGATCCAACAAAGGGATTTTCATGTTGGAGAGAAAGTCCTTCTCTACAGTTCACGACTGAAGCTGATGCCTGGTAAGTTGCGTTCCAGGTGGTTAGGTCCTTATATTGTATCTAATGTTTTTCCTTATGGTGCGGTGGAGATCACACAAGAGGACACTGGAAGGAGCTTTACAGTCAATGGGCAACATTTGAAGAGATACATTGAGGGACATCCTACTGATGCAGTGGGTTTTATCACACTGCATGACCCCATCATCACTTGAGCACATCAGGCTGTTCCTAACCCTTTCACTTTTATATTATTTGTCCTATGTAAAAATTATACATTTCATGTGCATATATCATCTCATGGGTTCACATTGAGGACAATGAAATATTTTAAGTTTGGGGGAGGGAACCTTTTAGTTTAGTAATTTCAATTGTTTTCCTGATTAAAAAAAATGTGAGTTTTTCAAATTTTGTGTGTTTATTTTACAATTTTCTGTGTGTTTTTGAAACTTTTGAGCTGAAATGATTCTCATAACCATTATTAAATCCATATCCATAAGTGAAACAATTTACCCCTTTAAACTAAGCTTAAATGAATTCTGAAATGACTTTGTTTCAAGTTCAAATATTTAGTAATTTCATGAAAAGTACACTGAATTTTGAATCTCATGCCACATCTCACTGTCTTTATATTTGAAATCACTTTCTTGTAAGGCTTCTGAACCATTATTTTCATATTCTTTACATTCACCTCACTTCTTGAGAGAACCAAACCATGCTTGATTTAACTAGAATTTGATTTATTCCTGTCAAAACTTGAGGGTTTGAGGTACTTATGTTTAAATGATTGAGGCATTTGTTTGGCATTAAAGCCCCTATTTCAAAGAATCCTTTTTTATAATGTCCTACCTTGAATATTTAATCCATGTAGCCCTTAGAAGCCATACACAGCCTGTTAGGTTAGCCACATTACAAGCCAATTTTCCCTATCCAACCAACTCTTGAAGTGAAATTGCATAATCTAGCTGAGCTTAAGTGTGGGGGAAGCTATGTTGTGTTGTGCTACCACATTCTGTGATACTTTGGGTGGAAAATTAAATTCTTAAGAGATGTGTTTACTGCTGAATAAATTCATTATATTGAAAGTTGTGCCTTTTCTGGAGCTTTCATTACAAGTGAAGCTGTGCCTTTTCTGGAGCTTCTAATTGAGGTGGAAAGTTGTGCCTATCTGGAGCTTTCAAGAAAATCATGTTTGAGAAGATTGAAATTTTTGATGCTGAAATGATGAATGGTGTAAACTTTTCATGACTTTTCATGATGATGGAGCTGAATTGATACTATGGGGATTGAGGAGAAGACCATATTTAAGTGAAAAATAGATTAATGCAATTTTGCTTCAAAAAGAGTCAAGCCCTCCTCATTCAGCCTCAGAATTTTTCACATCTAAATCCTACCAACCGAAAGCCACAGAACAACCCTGAAAAGTCCTCATGATAAACATATGTCCTTGACTCACATCGGGTGTCGATGTAGGAATCTATCAAGCCTATGGTGACCCTTGTATGAGTTTGGATGAGAAAGACATTGCAAAAAAATTGATATTTGAGTGATGAGAGAAAATTCAAGCGAGGTAAGTGTTTTGTGCATGTGAGGATAAATGAAGTGGAAATATATTGAATGATATTAATAGAGAACTTGAAATAAGGTTTTTTATGAGGCATGATATCTTTTGATTCTTGGTGCGGAATTGATGGATCCCAATGATATGTGTTTTAAAATTGGTTTTGATTTGATATTGATGTTTACTTGATATGAGGTTTTGCCCAGGAGTGCAAAAGGGTAAGTGTGGGGGAGTTGATAAAACACTATTTTGTTGAATATTTTATTGATAATAAATGATATAATTTCCTCACATTGTGTTAAATATGTTTATTTATAAAATATTTGGGATTTGATCATTCATTTGAAAATTTGGTGAAAATTCCAGTTTTACCCTTTATAGTGCACTGTAGTATTTCGAAGATAAATATTTTTATATTTATTATTTGAATTTTAAATTTTTTAACAGTGTTCCTAACTTAAATTTATACAACTTTAATTCAGGACACTAGAGTTAATATGTAAAGACCCGTAAAATTCAAGGAATTTTTTTTTTTTCTTAATTTTCTTTAGAATTTTACAAGAGCGCGGTTTCAGACGGCACCTGATTCCGAGGCCCGGAGTGCCCGGAATTAATTTCCGAAGTTTGGCTCGGGTACGTTCAGTGAACGAACGAGCGGGAATTCCTAACTTTTGATCCGGTGCTCGGAATTGAAATCCGAGGGCACCGATGAACTCGCAGCGCCGATTTTCGCTTAATGAGACCTTTTCGGGAGTTGCGTTTGTTGCGGGTTGAAATTTACGTTTGGGGGTTTTTCAGTTAAGTTAAATAAAATTGTGTAAAACAAATTTTATTTTAACTTATTAAAAAAAAACCTACCTAAGGGGGTTGGAAGTGGGACCCACACCCACTTAACCTCCCTTGGGAGGATTAAGTGTGGTGGGGCCCACACGAACCCCTAAGTCTTTTCTTTTCTCTCAACATACTTAACCCCCCTCTTTAATGACTTAAGTTACTTAATTTAATTTTGGGGAGTTAAACTCTTTTGAATTTCAAACATTTGAAATTCTTTTGAGTTGTGTGTTAATAAAATAAGATGCAATCTTATTTGTTTAAGGGTTGTCGTTTGTTCCCTTGAGAGCTTTTGAGAGCTCCTCCTCCATCTTCTTCTTCTTGACGAAGAACGTTCATCTTGACGAAGAACGCTCAAACTCCGACGAAGAACGACGCCTCTCTTCTTCGTCCTCGGTGTCAACAAGAGGGAACGCCGCATCCTCCTCGGGCCTTCTTCGTCGGCAAACGAAGATCCGCCAACAACGTGTCGCATCGGACGTAATTCTTCGTCAACGGATTTGACGAACGACGACCGCGACGCCCGACTTCCGCGACGCCGTCTTCCGCGGAACGTAGAAGTTTCTTTGAATCTCAAACCCGAGGTAGGGGATGTTATTTATTGATTATTTTTTATTCCATTCTTGAATCATGGATTTTTAGCATGACTAAATGTGAGGCTTTTGGATATTCTTTAGTTATGTTATTATTTAACGTGAGGGGGATCGGACCGCATGAACACGGCCGAACCCCCCCTCCTTAGTTCTCGTTTTATTCTTGCGGGTGGAAGCAAGTGGCGTGGTGCCGTCGCACCACGCGGATGAACATGCTTATTTCTTTCCGCAACGCCGTCGCGCTACGCCGAGGAGAGTCTTCAAGAACGCGACGCCGTCGCGCCGCGTTGGAAGGATTCATGGTACGGCGAAAGGGGCGCGGTGCCGTCGCACCGCGCCGGACGACGAACGCCGCGGCCGGATTCGGGCCGCGGCGGGACGAGGAGACCGCGGCCGATTCCGGGCCGCGGCGGAAGAGGAGACCGGCGGCCGGGCCGCCGGCGTCGGAAGTCAAGGGCGGGACCGGAATTTCCGGTCCCGTTGGTAAAAACCGGCCGGCCAGCGGGCCGGCCGGATGTCATAAAGACCGGGGAATTTAATTCCCCGGCCGGTCCTTTAAACCCCCCTCTTAAAGAGGAGGCGGGCGGTTTTTAAAAGAGGAAGAGGGGGGGGGGGGGCAGCAGCCCCCCCGGTCTTTTACAAAACCGGCCCCCCACGTGGGGGCCGATTTGTCACAAACGGCGCGGCAAAGCCGCGCCGCCTTCTGAAGGGCGGGGGCTTAGCCCCCCGCGTGTACCGCGGCCGCCGCCGCCGCCAGCGCGGCCTGCCGCCGCCAGCGCGGCCCGCCGCCGCCGCCCCGCGGCCCGCCGCCGCCGCGCCACGCGGCCCGCCGCCGCCACGTGGCCCGCCGCCGCCACGCGGCCCGCCGCCGCCGTCCGCCGCCGCCGGCCGCCGCCGCCGGCCTCCGCGCCGCCCAGGGGGGGTCGGGCCGGGTCGGCCCGGACCCGGACCCCCCCGTTTCGGACCAGTTTCGGTTTTTGGCTCATAACTTGAGCCTCGGACCTCCGAATGACGAACCGTCTGCGGCAACGCGATCCTTGGATCGAGACGGTCGTTTCGGTATATCACACTCAAGGTTTCGGTTTACTTTGAGTTCGGCCGGGTTGGTTCGTTCACGAAACCAACCGGGCCTTCGGAGCGGAAACGCTCATATCTTGAGCTACGGACGTCCGATTGACGTGCCGTCAGTCGCGTAGTGTTCCTCTTAGTGAGACGGATCTTTTGGCATACTCCGCCCGAGGTTTGGACGCAGGTGGAGTACGGTCGGGTTGGTTTTGCCTTAAAAACCAACCGGGCCCCGGAGACGAAAATGCCTATAACTCTCAGACCGGGCGTCCGATCGACGCGCCGTCTGTTGCGTTGAGTTCCTGTTGACGATACGGAACTTTTGGATACATCAACTTCGGTCTTTGTGACAGTTGATGTATCAGCCTCTCGGCTCGTGAAGCGGACCTTCCGTACGAGTTTGCTGTGTGCGGGAACCCTAGTGCTGGCTGCGACTGTTCTACTGCTACGACTGCTACTGTGACTGCTACGACGACAGTACAGAGATCCTGTGTGGATTTGACGACGACAGTACAGAGATCCTGTGTGGATTTGACGACGACAGTACAGAGATCCTGTGTGGATTTGACGACGACAGTACAGAGATCCTGTGTGGATTTGACGACGACAGTACAGAGATCCTGTGTGGATTCGACGACGACGACTACAGCACTCAGCGATCCTACGTGGATCAGTGCTACAGGTTTTGTGTGAGCCCGATCCTGTGTGGGTCCTTGCGCTCAGCGGTTCTGTGTGAGCCAGCGCCTACAGGTTCTGTGTGAGCCCGATCCTGTGTGGGTCTTGCGGGGGTTAGTTACCTATCGATCCTTCGTGGGTCCGACGACTTAGATGGATCAGTGATCATCTTTATCGTCCTTGAAGAAGTATACCTGTGTGAGCTGAATCCTGTTGTTTTCCTGTGTGGATTGTGTTGTGCAATCCTGTGTGGATTATATTTTGCTTTCCTATGTGGAATACGTATACTTTCCTGCGTGGACTGAGATGTACTTGGGCTCGGAGGTTGGAGCGTATTTGAAATTGATGACTTAGGTATATGTATGGGCATATACCTAAGCAGTGTCGGTTGTTACTTCGTGATTGTACTTTTCTTCGTGGTTTATCCTTTGTGGATTTGAGAGACCTTCAGGGGTCTCGGGGTCCCTACTGAGTAGCTTATACTCACCCCTGCACGGGCTTTGCCCGCACTTCGTTGTGTTGGTTGCAGACGACGGACAGCGTTGACCTTAGCTGAGGCTTGCAGAGCGGGACGGTACCCGGAGGTGGACCACTGGGCGGGACGTGCTCGGAGCGGACGGCGGGACCCGTGGAGCAGAGGAGCTATCTGTACCCACCCTTCAGGTGGGATTTCCAGTGGACAGCTCGGAGTAGCGGCTTACTTTTCAGTTGCTGTTTTTCCCTTTTTGAGTTGTACTTTACTTTCAGTTTGGGTTTGTATTCTGGCCCATTTAATTTTCCGCACTTTCAGTCGTACTCTGTTTGCTTAGTGTTTACTTTCCGCTTGTTTACTCTGTGGTGTGTGTTTACTTTTCAAAGGCAATGCCTTCCCTTTTTACCGGGATTTACGCCTTGGTGCTAGTCGCCAGCCCCTGGCCTAAGGAAGGCGGGCTTGGGGTAGTCACGGCACGGACCCCGAGGGCGGGTCGTGACATAATAAGTGCATTTGGATGGAGTAAATGGGTCATTAAGACAATGGTGGGCTGGACTCGGTAGAATGGACATGGGTTCTGTATTTGGGCCATATCTTCTTCATTCGGGCTTGGATTGAGCCCAAATTTTGAGCAAAGCTCGGGGACATGGTTTAGCACAAATCATCATTCTGGAAGGACGGTCCATTCACGAGTTTTGGAGGTCAACTAGGCAGTGAAACTTGGAATAAAATATTTGGCCGAGTTTTTCATTTCACACTTAAAATGTTATGTATCCCTAGCCCTCACAAAATCTATTTAAAGGGGGTTTTAACTCTTTGAGAGGTCTGGTCTAGGCTTTGGGAAGGTGTGGACGAAAGGGTGTCTCTTGGGAGACCCTCACAACTCTTGGAAGAAGTAAGCCTTTGTGAAAACCTCTCTTCTAAAAAGGCTCTCCTCTCCCACCTCCTCTTTGTATTTATTTTCTTTCATGTTTGTTTCTTGAATTTTTCTTCAAATAATCTTCTGTGTTCTTCCCTATTCTTCTTCTCTTAATCTTCTTAATTTGGTTCGAATCAAGAGTGGATACAAGATTGGGTTCTACCCTTTCAATCCTTTTCTTATGCAAAACGTCTCCACGATGACTACACCACCCATGGAAGAGTAGTTCTTTTTAGTAATCGATCGACCTCTATCCTTCTTCATTTAATTATTTTGAATCATTGAGATACTGTAATTCACTTAATATGATCCATGAATTGTGTTTTTAAATTGTAATAAACTAAGAAAACAATTGAACAATTAACACAAAACACGCGAGGTCGGGAATTGTGTAAATTGTGAGAGCGCAATCTTAATCAGTAATACAAGACCATACGGGATAAATTTATAGAGTTCAAATATAATCCTTAAACACAATTCATCCTCATTTACAGAATGGATATGTACTATAATTAACCACTGACCATAATCTAACCTTAGAACAACAATCAAAGCAGGGTGTTGCGATTGCGTGTTCCAAAGCTAGCCTAGGGTTTAAGTAATTTCATCTTTGTGGTTAAGTTAACTCTCGTAGGGTTCGAGGGATAAAAAATTAAGGGATCATAATTAAGTGGATATTGATTCAAATGATAATGATTAATAATTGAATGAATAGGTAGAGTTAGATCGATTACTCCTTTTAAAATAGATTTCTAAAAAAACATCTTTTTGTTGTGTCATTTTAATCGAACTTCATTTCAAAACTAAAAACAAAAAAATATACAATCTTCTTCCAGAAAACTTCTTCTAGATTCATAAAATATAAACAACCCCCATCCTTTCAAAATAGTGTTTTTATTCTCTTTTATTTTATTTTTAGAATACCTTTAAAAAGTTTTTTTAAATCTACTTCCTCCTTTGAGAGACGACCTTGGTCAGCCACTCTGCTGCACCTAAGTACCCCAAAATCACACTAATCATTTGAGGGTGCCCACGACAGCACTCTATCAGTGAACGTAATGAACCATGTGCTGGCGGCCCTCTGATGGAAGCCGAAATGGAAACATTCATGCGAATGATGAACCAACTGACTCAATTTATGAGTAATAACTTGAATCAAGCTAAGAGGTCGATCTCACCACGGAGGGAACAACATTCTGTTGATTCTTTTATGCGCCAACGACCACCAACCTTCAGTGGATCGACTGACCCATTGATTTCTGAGCAATGGATCAGCTCTATAGAGAATATATTTTCTTTGGTACATTGTTCAGAGCAAGAGAGGGTCACCTTGGATGTCTATCTCTAAAGGGAGAATCTGATTAGTGGTGGGAACTGATAAAAAAAAAGAAGGCAAAGAATGGAAGTTGAAGCTTTGGAGTGGGAAGAGTTCAGAGGGATCTTTTTCAGTAAGTATTTCCCTCATTCCATGAGAATAAGAATGGAGAAGGAGTTTCTCGAGCTGAAGCAGAAGGAGAATGAATCTGTGGGAAGCTATGAGATGAACTTCACAAGGATTTCACAATATACCTCTAGCTTTGTCATGGATCCAAATGGTAATGTTGATAGATTCTTCAGTGGACTGAGACCTCATCTACAGAAGAATCTAGACAACTGAGATTATGATATCTACGAAGAGATCATGCGGAGTGCGATGAAAGTCGAGATAGAGTTTGGTGAGACACAGTGGTATCATAAATCCAATGACAAGAAGAGATCGATGGATCCCAGCTTAGGGAGGACTTTTTATCAGGGAAGAAGAGGAAAGAAAGTGAAACTTCCCACGTGTAATAAATGTGGGAAGAAGTATTCGGGAAACTGCCTTCTTGGGAGTGGGAAGTGCTACAAGTGTGGCAGAGATGGCCACATTGTGAGGAATTTTCATTATGAGCTGAAACCTCAACTTCCAAACACAAATGACAAGGGGAAGATAGTGCAGGCCCTACCTGATGTCTAGTTATTCAAGTGTGGACAACATGGGCACTTTTCCAATCACTGTCCAAATCCAAGGGCAGTGGAGGGGAACCACCATCAGCCTTAACAAAGGCCAAGAGATTAAGGCCTTGATTTTTCTATCGCGACAGCTGAAGTCAATGCTTCAAATGATGTGGTAGTTGGTACTCTTGTTGTACTCTCAAAGCTATCAAGTACTTTGTTTGATTCTAGTTCTATGCATTCTTTTATTTCCTCCAAGTTTTCAAGGAATTTAGAATCAACCCCTGAATTTCTTAAAGTAGAGTTTTCAGTCAAGACTATTGGTGGGACTATCCAAACATCATCAGTGTTTAGAAACTCTAGTATTTACTTTAGTGAGCAAAATCTTATTGAAAATCTAGTAGTCATTCCCATGCTGGAATTCGGCATTATACTAGGGATGGACTGGCTCTCAAAGTATAATGCTAAGATCAACTGCATAAGCAAGGAAATATCAGTATTCTTGAATGGAAAACCTACAATTATCTTCCAAGTAGAGATATATCAGCCTCATATTTGTCTAAAATAACCCCCTATATCCTTCTTTATAGAGTTGATCGGTGAAGAAGAAGAAGGAGATGAGAGTTTGATGATAGAAAATGTCCCCATCGTCCAGGAATACGTTGATTTATTTTTAGAGGAGTTGCATGGACCTCCCCCAGAAAGAGTGGTAGAGTTCTCCATCGAACTCGTACCTGAATCTCATCTGATATCAAAGACCCCGTATAGGATGGAAAATGTGGAGCTGGAGGAATTAAAGAAACAACTCCAAGATCTTTTGGAGAAGGGGTTTATCTGACCAAATGTGTCTCCTTGGGGAGCACCTATTCTCTTTGTGAAGAAGAAGGATGGATCGATGCAGCTATGAATTGATTATAGAGAACTGAATGGTATCACAGTGAAGAATAAATATCCTCTTCCAAGAATTGATGACTTATTTGACCAACTTCGTGGGCCTCAATTCTTCTCTAAGATTGATCTTCGATCTGGTTATCATCATTTGAGGGTGAAGATAGAAGATATTACAAAAACTGCCTTCTGATCAAGATATGGGCATTATGAGTTTGTTGTTATGCCCTTCAGACTGACTAATGCACCTGCTATTTTTATGGATTTTATGAATAGAGACTTTGAGAACTACCTTGATAACTTTGTGGTAGTTTTTATTGATGTTATTCTGATATATTCCAAAAGTCGCGAGGAGCATGAAGATCATCTAAGGGTTATTTTGCAAACTCTGCGGAAGGAGAGGATTTTTGGAAATATCAGTAAATGTGATTTCTGGTTACAACAAGTCGCTTTCTTAGGGCACATTGTAACCAATGAAGGAATCACATTTGACCCTATAAAGACAAAAGTTGTAGAGGAGTGGACTCAAGCTACAACAATAACTGAGATTCATAGTTTTCTTGGATTAGCAGGATATTATAGGAAGTTTGTGAAAAACTTTTCATGACTTTATAATCCATTAACCAAGTTAACTTGAAAAGGGGTAAAGTTCATCTGGACAAAGGAGTGTGAGGAAAGTTTCCAAGAGCTGAAGAAGAGATTGGTTATTGCACCTATGTTAACTCTGCCTTCAAGTGGAGAAGTATTTGTTATTTTTAGTGATGCATCTCTAAAAGGTATTGGGTGCATCTTCATGCAAAATGACAAGTTCATTGCTTATGAATCTTTACAGTTGAAGATTCATGAGTGGAATTATCCTACGCATGATCTGGAGCTAGCTGCAGTCATTTTTGCTCTGAAGATATGGTGGCACTATATTTATGGGGAGAAATGTGATATATACACAGACCATCAAAGTTTGAAGTATATTTTCACACAAAAGGAATTGAACATGAGACAAAGGAGATGGTTGGAACTTCTTCAAGACTATGATTGTTCAATTGATTATCACCCTGGAAAATAAAACAAAGTTGTTGATGCATTAAGCAGGAAAGACCCAATTGTTCTTTCCATGATGAGAATTAAAAAATATCCTTTGATCAATGACCTAGTAAAGCTGGACATGGGAATTATAAGGAAAGGGATATCATCAACCCTAACCCAAATGATTTCCCAACCATCATTACTAGAGAATATCAAGAAATCTCAGAAAGAAGATCTTTTGTTACAAGAGAAGTTTGAGGCTGTAAAGGATGGAAAGTTTCCTGAGTTCAATATTGATCAAGAAGCTGTACTGAGATTTTGTACAAGACCATATGTTCTATCTATTCCAAAAATAAAGAAGGAGATTATGGATGAAGCTCATAGCTCTACTTTCTCTATACATCCTGGAAGCACAAAAATGTATAGGGACCTTCGTGATCATTATTGGTGGGATAATATTAAAAGAGAGATTGATAACTACACTTCAAGGTGCCTAGTATGTCAGCAAGTGAAGGCAGAGCGAAAAATTCCTAAAGGGGTATTGCAACCACTACCAATACCAGCATTGAAGTGGGATAATATCACTATGGACTTCGTCACTGGTCTTCCGAGAACTTCCAAAGGAAACAATGTGATATGAGTTATTGTGGACCGTCTCACCAAGACTTACCATTTTATCTCTATTTGGGAAGATTTCTCTCTTGATCAAATTTCCAGGATTTACGTGAATGAAGTGGTAAGGCTACATGGAGTTCCACTTTCTATCGTACCTGATCATGATCTAAGGTTCACATCAAAATTTTGGAGAAGTCTTCAACAAGCTCTGAGCACTGAATTGAATTTCAGTGTGGCCTATCACCCCCAAACTAATGGCCAATCTGAAAGGACTATTCAAACACTCGAGGACATTCTGAGAATGTGCTCAATAGAATTTAAGGGTGGATGGGATCAACATCTCCATTTAGTTGAGTTCTCTTACAACAACAACTTCCACTTGAGCATTCAAATGGCACCCTATGAAGCTCTATATGGGAAGATATGTAGAACATATACTTTCTGGGATGAAGCTGGTGAGAGAAATCTTCTTGGGCCTGATCTTGTGCATGAGATGACAGAAAAAGTCCATGCCATCCAACAACACATTAAGGCTACCCAGAGTCAGCAAAAGAGCTATGCTGACAACCATTGAAGGGACTTGGATTTTGATTTCAGTGACAAGGTCTTTCTTCAAATTTAACCTTGGAAGAGATTCATGAGGTTTGGTAATAAAGGGAAGCTCAACGCTATGTACATTGGCCCCTATGAAATCCTTGATTGTGTGGGAGCAGTAGCCTATCAGCTTGCACTTCCTCCAAATCTAGCACAAGTTCATGATTTCTTCCATGTATCCCTCTTGAGGAAGTACATACCTAACCCTTCACATGTACTAAACCTATAGGTGGTACAACTAGAACATGACCTCTCTTATGAGGAGCAGCCGGTGGAGATCTTGGATCATAGAGACAAGGTTCTATGCAACAAGACTACCCACCTTGTTAAGGTGTTTTGGAGAAACCACAAATATGAAGAAGTCACGTGGGAAACAGAGGAGTCTATGAGGAAGAAGTACCCACACCTTTTCTTTTCTGAGGATACGAGTTAAAATTTTGGGGATGAAATTTCTTAAGGGGGGAAGAATGTAACGACCCGAAATTTTGAATGAATTTTTGTTTCCTATTTTTGTGTGTTATTTTAGTATATTCTTTAATTAATGATGTGATTATTATTAAAATGAGACCGTTGGGTTTTGAATATTATATGACCATTGGAAACTAAATGTTGCAATTGTTGTCTCTAAATACAAGTGATCTTGGTTAATTAATACAAAGAGAAGATTTGATGGCCTCATCCAGTAGTCTCGGGCCGATCGAAGCCCATCTGATGAAACGTGGGAAGGAGGTAGCACCACTAGGCTTTGCTCTGGACCAAACCCAAGTCTAACTTCATCGTGTAAAGTTGGAGCAGAATTGCCTTCGGGAGAAGTTCAAGCTTATAGAAATAACTACTCGAGCAATGTTGGTTGGGCCACCCTCGAATTATCTCACCTTAGCACACCTTACACTTAGGTCCTATTCTAGTGTTATAAGGGGCTATGTAACGAAACCATAGCTACTTTTTGTAATCCTTTGAGTTAAATAAAATTTTGATTTCTACCCATGGTGAAGTTTGTGATTTTTCAGATGTTCGAATAAATATAGGATGTATATTGATAAATTTTGGAAAAAGGGGATATTTTAAAATATTTATGTAAACCTTAAATAATTAATGATGTGTAATGATTTTCAAAAAATGATCTTCTGGAAATGTGTTCAGTAAGAAATTTAGAATCTAATAAGATCAACATAATTTTTTGTGAATAGTAAATTATGAGTAGTAATTTTACGGTTAAGATTAGTAATATGACCAAATGGATTAGTAATCTCACTTTAAAAAAGTATTAATATAATTTAGGCACCTTGATTAAGTAATGTGATTCAATAAAATAGGTAAATAACTGTTTTGGAAATTATTAGTCAAGTATTAATTTTTTTGATTGAATGGTATTTTTTAGTTAAAAACTAAATTAAAAATATTTATAAAATTATTTTTATAAAATGGAGTTCATATTTTAATTCAGATCATTTATTTTAGGTTAAGGTGATTTTTGGGGTTTTTTCTGAAAAAAATGAATTTTTGGTGAATAGTGAAAATACAGTTTTTAGTTTCAGGTGTTTAATGACATCATTAAGGATGTAATAATTATGTAATCTTTCTAGTCGACTTCTGAATATTAAGATAAGGTATGGGGTTTCCCAATTGTACAATACCATGGGAAAATACCATGGTCAAGCCCATGGTTTTTCCAATGCCACCGATGAGGTGTCCCTTGGCCATTAATGACTTGTCCCCTCACTTCTCCTATAAATACCAAGACTTTACCTCATAATTTTCATTTCCAAATCCTCCTCAATGAATTCCTGGTCTCATTACCTCCCAAGGAGTCCTCCCAAGGTTCCCTCAAGCCTCCCAAGGTCCCGACCTTCAAGCTTTTGAAGTTGCTCTTCAAGGTAAGGGATTATTTCACCCTCCTCTTTTAAGTCATGTCTTCCTTCATGCTGTGTCTTATAATTTTCCATCTCTTTATCTTGAGGGTATGTTCTTATATGTTCTAATTTCTGTCCATTTCATGTATAATTATTGAGAGACCTTTTCCACTCTCATAAATTTGTTTTCTAAATTTTTAAGTGACGTCGTTAGGCTGCCGAATTTTTCGCAAAAGAAATCGCATATTCTCTTTTCTTTCATGTCTCTTTTTTCATATGGTATGTCATTGAAATATCCATACCATGATATTATTCAATACCCATACTTTATTATGATTTATTTATGAGTGGTTGACCCTTTTCCCCTCTCTTTTCAATGTTTTCTAAAACCATGTTATATAGCCGTTATGCTGCAGAAATTTCATCTCAAAATTTCTATCTCTTTCTCTCAAGAAATTCTATTGTTTATTTATGTGAATACCCAGACCTATTTCTTTTCCATGGGTGTTCATAAATATATAAATATGATATATTTTATTCTATAATTGACATACATATAACCCTCAATTCCTTTCCATGGGTTATAAATGACATAATGATCTTATTTTTAAGCTCTTTTTAAACATCACGATTTTGATATGAAACCCATTTCTTTGATTACATTTGGGTTATTTGTGAAATTTTTGATTATGATATATGTGGATCAAATGTAAGTAAATACATATTAAGGGTGCGCCCTGATAGCGCTCCAATGCATTGGGTAAAGATTTAATCTCTAGAGATGACAAGTTTCACGATACCTTGGTGAATAACCTTGGTAATTTTTATGACACCTTGGGGGTGGACCTTGGTGATATGTTCATGAATGTCTAAATGAAATGTTGTAGCCAAATATTCAATTTATGATTCAAGTTCTTTTCATTATGATATTCCTATTCTTTCATTGCTCATGTCTTTATGTTTTTATTCAAGTTCTTATTGATATCACAAGTACATTAATTCCCTTGTTTACCCTTACTGGGCCTTCTACTCACCCTTTCCTTTGATGTCTATCTCCAGGATATGATATGCAGTAAATATACATAGGATGAACCTTTGATGAATCCTTACAAGTGGTTTAGAAGAATGTTTATGTTGTTTTCATGTATTATGTTCTTGATTTCCAAGACACTAGACTTTAAAGATCCTCTGTATGTAAAATGTAATGAAAATTTATGTAATAAAAAGGCGGGATACCACTGGTCCTTCCTATAGAATTTGTTAATTTTTGTAATCCCTTTAGGCTATGTACAGTTGGCGCACGATTAGGGAAAACTGTACGGTTTTTCCCAGTAAACAGTCTTCCCTATTTATAGCCATTAGAAGGGGTGAACAGGTTTTTCAAACTGTGTGGACACCCCTCTAAACTATAAACCCCATGGATAGTGAGGAATTCATGGTTAGTGAAAAATTATTTTAACCATGCAGCAAAACCATGAACCTCAAACTGAAGACCCGTCAAGGCACACAGTTAGGACGCACAGTTTATCTAACCATGTGGTCCTCCCCAAAAAACCATGAACATGATTTTTAATTCCTCTTAAATTTATTTTAAAAATAAATAAACCTATTTAAGATGCCTAATCTCCCTATTTGATCATAAAATGATTTTTTTCATCCTTAGAGGCTCCCAAGATGCAATTTTGGTCCCTCCAAAACCTTTCCTTAGTGGATCAAAGCAGCATTGATCTCAATCAATATTCTCCAGGTAAGTGGATCTCATCTCGTATGTCTTGTTCTGATCTATCTTTATATCCTCCTTGGATTTTGATACATCATCATGTAATTAATGGATATAAACACAGATTTATTGGATCTTGATTCTAGTTTAAGTTCCTAGATCTTTTTGTTGGGTTGTAGAGGATGGCAAGAGGGGGGTGAATTGCCTTTTCAAAAATAATTAACAATTTAAAACAATTATCAATGCAGCGGAAATAAAAAAAGGCAAGACACAATTTGATAACGAAGTTCGGCTTAATTCCCAAGCCTACGTCTCCGCTCCCAACAAGAACTGTTGAGAGATTAATACGTCAGCTTGCTTTTTAATGGTTGTAGCAAGAAACCCACTAGTCGTTTTAAGGTAGGCTAGAACACCTTCGTACAACTTGCTTTTTTATTATGGTTGTAGCAAGAAACCCACTAGCCGTTTTAAGGTAGGCTAGAACACCTTCATACAGCTTGCTTTTTTATTATGGTTGTAGCAAGAAACCCAATTGAAAGAAAGAATGGAAATGAGAGGTTTGTTTTAATCCAAACCCAATGAAGAACTAAACAAATAAAATAATACAAACACACGGAAGCCTTGAGCGCCAAAAGTGTGAGAGCAGCTGATGGAGAGGGAGCTCAAGCTTCAAGGATGGCAATGGATCACAATAGGCCTTGGAGATTTGTCGTTAGAGCGTCAAGACATCAAAATATTGTTCGGTTGTGTTCCTAGAATCCATGGTTTCTTATTTATAGGAGAAATACCCATAAACACTTCAATATGGCCGTTGGAGGGATTCTGAAGCCGTTGGGGGTCAAAAGTACAAGTCTGGTCAAAGCCCAACGGCTAGTTTGACTGGGCACACCGGCTGGCCGGTGGTGTCTCACCAGCTGGCCGGTGGTCCACCGGCTGGCTGGTGCTGAGCTCCCGGCTGGCCGGTGGTCCAGACAGAGCTGGCTTTCTGTCTGGGTTCCACCGGCTGGCCGATGGTCATCCACTGGTTGGCCGGTGCCACCAGGCAGTGGGCAAGCCTACTGCCTGGGTCCTTCGGCTGGCCGGTGGGCAAGAACCGGTTGGCCGGTGCCCATACCAGCTGGCCGGTGCGCTAGCACCGGCTGACCGGTGGTTCTGGCAGAAAGCAATGCTTCTGCCAGAGACCACCGGCTGGCCGGTGGACTCAGAGAGTCCACTATCAGCCTTCTTGGGCCAACTCCTGGGAAACCTTTTTCCTAGCATCAAAACACTTGAAAACAAGATAGAACACGATGAGAGTGATTGTGATCATTAAAATCCAAGAGAGAGGGGTACAACAATCTCCCCCTATTTTGATGATCACAATCACAAAAAGAGAAATCTTTAAAAAGGATATGCCAATTGAAAAATTAAATAAACAATTTTGGACATGAAAATATATTAGAGATCATTTCAAAAAAAAAATTGAAGAGATGTACCATGTATTGAAAATGATCTTAATCTAAAGAGAATGAGTCATTTTGAAATTGTAACCATAGGTCATTTTTTGTTTTTTTTAGGAACAAAAACAATAACTTACCGGGTTTAAAAAAAATTTGAACTTTTAAAAAGATCATTTTAATCAATTGAAATATGAAACTAGTAAACAGAGAAATTTCTCCCCCTTTGGGATTATCAAAATAGGAGGGAAGAAAGAAAAAAAATGAGAAGAAATTAGATAAACAAAAAAAAGGAGGTAAGCAATGACAACAAAAAAAAATATGATAGATAAGACAACTTGAAATGTATAAAAGATGAAACGTTACATACAAAGACAAGTCAAAAACAGGAAAGGCTCTATTCACTCCTAGAGGGCCGAGAATGACAACCGGTGATGTACCACCGGTTGACCGGTGGTATTAAAATTCATAAAATATAAAAAAAAATAAAATAAAAAAGAGTTAAATATTTAATAGTGCTCATTGACGAATCATTCCCAACTCCTCCTTAATAAAATCAAAACGTTCAACCAGGAGCGGTTTGGTAAAAATATCAGCTAATTGGAAATCAGTAGAAATGAAGTCCAAAGTGATATCCCCTTTTTGAAAATGGTCACGAAGGAAATGATGCCTTAAGTCTATATGCTTTGTTCTAGAGTGTTGTATTGGATTCTTATAAATACTAATGGCACTAGTGTTGTCACATCGAATAGGGACATGATCGTAGGAAAGTCCATAATCCAAGAGAGTGTGCTGCATCCAAATAATTTGGGCACAACAATTCCCAGCGGCTATGTACTCGGCCTCGGCAGTAGAAAGAGAAACATAATTTTGCTTCTTGCTAATCCACGATACAAGGGACTTGCCTAGAAGATGACAGGTTCCACTAGTACTCTTTCGATCTAATTGACATCTACTAAAATCAGCATCCGAATATGAATAAAGTTCGAAAGAAGTATTAGAAGGATAAAATAAACCAATGTTTTTGGATCCTCTTAAATACCTAAAAATAATTTTGACTGATTTAAAATGAGATTCTTTGGGATTGGCTTGAAAACGAGCACAAAGGCAAACATTGAACATGATGTCAGGACGGGTCGCAGTTAGGTAAAGTAGACTCCCGATCATACTCCTATAAAGCTTGTTATCAACCGGTTTCCCGACTTCATCTAACGTAAGCTTACAGGAAGTACTCATGGGGGTACTAATTTCCTTTACTTTATCCATACCAAAACGACTTAAGAGCTCGTTTGTGTATTTGCCTTGGCTTAGAAAAATACCTTTTGAATTTTGAAAGATTTGAAAACCGAGAAAAAATTTCAATTCCCCCATAAAGCTCATTTCAAATTCTATTCTCATTAAATCTGAAAAATCAGTACAAAGTGATTCTTTGGTAGAACCAAAGATAACGTCATCGACGTAGATTTGGATGATTAAAAGATCTTTTGAAGTGTGTTTTAAAAAGAGGGTACAATCAGCTTGACCCATTTTAAAATCATTTTCTAAAATGAATTTTGTTAACCGCTCATACCAAGCCCGAGGGGCTTGATTTAAGCCATATAGAGCCTTGGTTAATTTAAAAACATGATTTGGAAATTTTGGATCTTCAAAACCGGGAGGTTGTTCAACAAAGATTTTTTCTGAAATAAAACCATTTAAAAAGGTGCTTTTAACATCCATTTGAAAAAGTTTGAAATTTAAGTGGTCGGCGAAAGCCAACAAGATCCTAATGGATTCCAATCTAGCAACGGGCGCAAAGGTTTCACCATAATCAATTCCTTCTTCTTGATTATATCCCTTAGCTACTAGGTGAGCCTTGTTCCGGGTTATATTTCCTTGATCATCAAATTTGTTCCTAAAAACCCATTTAGTGCCAATAATTGGATGATCATTGGGTCTTTCAACAAGAGTCCAAACATCATTTCTAGAGAATTGATTTAGTTCATCTTGCATTGCAAGAACCCAATTCTCATCATTAATGGCATCATTAATGGTTTGAGGCTCTGGGTGAGAAATGAAGGCTTGATGTTCAACCTCGTTGAGGATTGATCTTCTAGTTTGAGTATAGGCTTGAAGATCACCTATAACATTTTCTAATGGATGGTCTCTAGAAGGTTTCCAAACCTTAGGCAAGGTGGAAGGAAAAGAATGTGAAGAAGGTTCATGATCATCATCCTCCTTGAGAGGAGAAGAGGAATAATTTAATTCAAGTTTATCAAGCTTATCTTCAACATCTTCAATGACCGGATGGGGTTTTGGAAGATTTTCATCAAACTTGACAGGAGATGATTCTTCGATGGTTTTTGAATGTTTGTTGAAGACACGATAGGCTTTGCTTGAGTTGGAGTACCCAAGAAAAATACCTTCATCGGATTTGACATCAAATTTCCCAAGGTTATCTTTTGTGTTAAGGATAAAGCATTTACAACCAAACACTTTAAAATAACCAACTTTGGGCAATTTGCCTTTCCAAAGTTCATAGGGGGTTTTCTTAAGAAGGGGTCTTACAAGGACTCTATTGATAGTATAACAAGCAGTGTTAATTGCCTCGGCCCAGAAAAATTGAGGGAGGTTGAATTCACTAAGGAGGGTTCGAGCAATTTCTTGGAGAGTTCGGTTTCTCCTTTCAACCACTCCATTTTGTTGTGGAGTCCTAGGGGCAGAGAAGGTGTGATTGTATCCTTGAGAGGAACACAATTCATCGAATTCTTTGTTCTCGAATTCACCTCCATGGTCACTGCGAAGCGATATAATTTTATATCCTTTTTCGTTTTCTACTTTCCTAGAGAATTTCAAAAAGGTTCTACAAGCATCATTTTTATGAGCTAAAAAGAAAACCCAAGTGAAACGAGAAAAGTCATCTACTAGGAAAAAGGTATAGGATTTTCCACCTAGACTTGCTACAGGGGTAGGACCAAAAAGATCAAGATGTAGGAGCTCAAGAGATTTTGAAGTGGACACTTCCTTCTTAGATTTGAAAGAAGACTTGTGTTGCTTTCCAAGTTGGCATGGCTCACAAATCAAATCTTTCTTAAACTTAAGTTTAGGAAGGTCACGGATGAGCTTGTTCTTATTAAGCTTTAGAAGTGAATGAGAGCTACAATGCCCCAACCTTTTATGCCAAAGCCAAGACTCATTGTCAAGAGCACTTAAACATTTAACATTTTGGCTAGCTAAAGACTTTAAATCAATAATGTAAACATTTTGAAAACGGGAAGCAGAAAATATCAATTTGTTTTGAAAATCAAACACATTGCATAAATCATTTTGAAAATTCACCGAAAAACCACTATCACAAAGTTGACTAATGCTAATTAGATTATGTTTTAAACCTTTAACAAATAAAACATCTTTAATTAAAGAGGTGATACCAAATCCAATGGTACCTATTTCGACGATCTTGCTTTTTGAATTGTCACCGAAGGTGACGTATCCTCCATCGAATTCTTCAAGGGAGTTGAACTCGGAGGGATCGCCACACATGTGCCTCG
The DNA here is from genome assembly GCA_963277665.1 of Viscum album. NCBI lineage: Eukaryota > Viridiplantae > Streptophyta > Magnoliopsida > Santalales > Viscaceae > Viscum > Viscum album. The sequence goes on from OY728134.1 coordinate 429,898,912, forward strand.
AGCATCCGCTGTCGAGATACCACGAGCCTTTCGAAGTCCTACTTCTTTGGCGTTTATCCTACAAAATTAAGAGAGAATAGATTTTGGTACCCATATAAGTTTGGGTCCGGAAAGATTAGCTAAAAGAGACTTTTGAACCCATATTTTTCTAGAGGGTTGCCATCTAAAATACTCATCCGAGTAGGTAATGGTTTTGGGGCTTCCATACCTTGCATTTTTACAATCACATTCATAAATCATGTGCCCGGTCTTTTTACAATAATTACAAAATTTATATTGAGAGCTCCCCCTTACAAAAGTAGTGGGTGCTCTAGAAGAAGTGGCTTGTTTGTTAAAGCCAAGTCCATGTGTTGTTCTAGCAGAACGCTGAGAACCTAGTAATTTGGTCAAATTTTGTTCACCTTGGGTGAACTTGGAAAGAGACTCTCTTAGATCTTTAATGGTTGAATTCAAAGAATCAACATTTGGAATATCTTGGGTCTTAAGGGTAAGTTCCTCATTCTTTTTGAGAAGTTGTTCTTTTTCAGAAATGAGAATTTTATTTTTCTTTTTCAAAGCCATAAATTTAGAGGTAAGTTCGTGAAATCCTTCCTCTAATTGATCTCTCGCATTTTGAAGATCTTCATAGGACATGTCATTATTGAAAGAGGAAGATGATGAAGAGGAGTCGGAAGAAGATACCTCATCAAATGCCATTAGGCATTGTTCACCTTCATCGCTTGAGTCGCTTGAAGACATGGAGTCATCACTTGCACTCCATGTGGATGCTTTGAAAGCCTTCTTGTTCTTCTTTTCTTTTACCCTTTTCTTGAAAATGGAGCACTCCGGTTTTATGTGGCCTTTCTTTCCACATTCAAATCATGTAACTTCATTCTCCGCTTTGGGCTCTTCCTTTCGTGTCCTTCGAAAGTTCTTCTTTTTCTTCATGAATTTGCTCATTTTTCTTGCTAGTTGAGCAATCTCGGATTCGCCATCAGCGGAGGAGCTTTATTCCTTTGCTTTGAAAGCAATGTTCTTTTTCTCCTTGAAGGTTTTACCTTCTTTATCGGCTTGCCTCTTCATGGTGATCTCGTAGGTCATGAGTGATCCAATGAGCTCTTCAACCGGCATTTTCTTGACATCTTTTGCTTCTTGAATTGCGGTCACCTTTGGTGCCCATGAGCTTGGTAGGACCCAAAGAATCTTCTTGACCATCATTTCTGCAGAAACATCCTCACCAAGAGATTTTCTTCCATTGCAAACATCAGTAAAACGAGTAAACATTTCAGTAATTGATTCGTGTGGGAGCATGGTGAAACTTTCAAAATCTTGGTGATACATGTCTAATCTAGTGTCTTTGACTTTGTTAGTGCCCTCATGGGTTACTTCTAAAAGTTTCCAAATTTCATAAGAAGAGGAGCAAGTAGAAACATGGTTGAATTCATTACGGTCTAGCCCACAATGAAGAGCATTCATGGCTTTTCCATCAAGCTCAAAATTGGCAATGTCTTTGGGGGTCCATTTGGACACATCCTTGTTAGATAAAGTATAGCCTTGCATTACAATCCTATAGATAGGATAACCAATGCTTCTAAGAAAAGTAATCATGCGAGTTTTCCAATAAGTGTAATCGGTTCCATCAAAGAATGGAGCCCGAGTCATAGAATACCCTTCGGGAGCATGCGAGGAATTAGCCATCACTAAGGATCTTAAGTTTGTAACCGGTTAAGGTATTACACAAACTCTCCCTCTGATACCAAATGTTGGGTCGTAGAGGATGGCAAGAGGGGGGGGGGGGTGAATTGCCTTTTCAAAAATAATTAACAATTTAAAACAATTATCAATGCAGCGGAAATAAAAAAAGGCAAGACACAATTTGATAACGAAGTTCGGCTTAATTCCTAAGCCTACGTCTCCGCTCCCAACAAGAACCGTTGAGAGATTAATACGTCAGCTTGCTTTTTAATGGTTGTAGCAAGAAACTCACTAGCCGTTTTAAGGTAGGCTAGAAAACCTTCGTATAGCTTGCTTTTTTATTATGGTTGTAGCAAGAAACCCACTAGCCGTTTTAAGGTAGGCTAGAACACCTTCGTACAACTTGCTTTTTTATTATGGTTGTAGCAAGAAACCCAATTGAAAGAAAGAATGGAAATGAGAGGTTTGTTTTAATCCAAACCCAATGAAGAACTAAACAAATAAAATAATACAAACACACAGAAGCCTTGAGCGCCAAAAGTGTGAGAGCAGCTGATGGAGAGGGAGCTCAAGCTTCAAGGATGGCAATGGATCACAAGAGGCCTTGGAGATTTGTCGTTAGAGCGTCAAGACATCAAAATATTGTTCGGTTGTGTTCCTGGCATCCATGGTTTCTTATTTATAGGAGAAATACCCATAAACACTTCAATATGGCCGTTGGAGGGCTTCCGGAGCCGTTGGGGGTCAAAAGTACAAGTCTGGTCAAAGCCCAACGGCTAGTTTGACTGGGCACACCGGCTGGCCGGTGATGTCTCACCAGCTGGCCGGTGGTCCACCGGCTGGCCGGTGGTCCAGACAGAGCTGGCTTTCTGTCTGGGTTCCACCGGCTGGCCGGTGGTCATCCACCGGTTGGCCGGTGCCACCAGGCAGTGGGCAAGCCGACTGCCTGGGTCCTCCGGCTGGCTGGTGGGCAAGAACCGGTTGGCCGGTGCCCATACCAGCTGGCCGGTGGGAATCCACCGGTTGGCCGGTGGACTCAGAGAGTCCACTATCAGCCTTCTTGGGCCAACTCCTGGGTAACCTTTTTCCTAGCATCAAAACACTTGAAAACAAGTTAGAACACGATGAGAGTGATTGTGATCATTAAAATCCAAGAGAGAGGGGTACAACACTTTTGTGTCTTCATTCTTCATTAGCGTTCCCAATGAAAGTGTTGATTTCTGGATATTTGATTTAAAGGTAGGTGGTTCCATATTTCTTTTCCATATGTTTGAAACCTTGAATTACCTATTTAAAGTTGAAATGAGTTTTTAATTAATTTAAACACATGAATTTGTGATGAATAGATATTTGATTTGAAATGGACATGAGATCAGATAAAAACCCCAATTTCAATGGAATTGGAATTGTTGGGTGAATTTATGAAAAAAATAATGTCTGGATTTGGAAATAGTTTTGATGAAATGATTTGATGTGGATCTTGAAAAAATGTATTAAATTGAAAAAAGATTGGGAATGGAATGAAATGATGAAAATCAATGATTTGGTTTTGAAATGAGAATTCATGTTGAAAACTGAAATTGGGAAATTTTATTTTGAAATGTTTTAAATTGATTGGTTTTTAATTTGACTGATTGATAGTTTTAAGAACATGTTAGTCTAGGTAGTTAGTGTTGACTAGGATAAGCACACTAGGACCTTAACTCCGTAGCAAAGGATTGATGATGAAAATTGTTACTAAAACAAATACAGAATGAATTCTTGTGATGGGTTCCCCTATTGGGTTCTAAACAACCATTAATGGGTTTCCCATTTGGGGTTTATTTGTGTGTGCACACCTAACTAGATCTAAGATTATTATGAGATGTGTAAGGATACAATTACCTAAAAAAACTGACTTACCACTAGGATTTCCTACATGGCTCTTTGTTATGAATTGTGACTTGATTATAAATTTCTTTGGTTATTGAACTATTTTATTCATGCTAACTATTTTATATAAACTATTTTTTTATAATATGTTCATTTAATCCCATTTGAAAGTTGTTTTTGTTGAAATAGTGGGTTCCCTAGACCCAACTATGCAGTACTTTTGATTACTATATCATGTATACAGTTAGTTGTACATGATGTATACTTACCATTATACTGTAGATATTTCTGCATCCACTATTTAATGGTAATTTACATATATTAATTATCATATCAAAAGGTTATAGCAGATCTCAGGCGATAATGAGAACCTTGAGATACTATGACATTAATCTTAAATAAAGGTCTTATGGTCTAGATACATCATATTGATTGGACATAGTTTATGTTTGACTATCGGGTGTTGGGGGGATCATAATCATTGAGACTTCTTCTCATGAAGTTCACACTTGGTGATCTCCAGTAGTGAGATCATAAGGAAAAACCCACCAATAGGAACACCACATGTTTTTGGTGTCATTGATTGTTCCTATCTAGGGACATGTATATTGGTCTTTGTAAATGAGATCATTACAAGTGTGTACCATTTGATTGCATACTTTGATGCAAGGAGAAAACTGTGATAATGAAATTGTGGTGAGTTAGCTTGTGTTGGGTGTTTCATTAGTGGTATGACATTAGTTGAATGGTTAAGAAATAATTTGTCGCTTTCGGGTTAAAGAACTTGTATATCTTATGCTTGGTTGATCAGGGTGGTGCTGCCTTCATAAGTCTTTTTCTAAAGCAGTCGAAACATAAATCTATTTGGATAGATCAACAAATAATAAATAAATAAAAGGGTGATGACACAAGTGTGTATCCTGCTTTATGAGATTGAAAGACAAATAGATTATATTACACAGTCAGTGTTTGTGGGTTGGTTGTTGTTGTTATGATAATCCTTATCTCTTTAGGGGCCTTGATGGGTTGTTAGACTCTTCTCTTGGCCTGTAAATTTTATTCAATTCTATCAAGATAAGGGCCTAAAGGGTCACACATAATAGCATATTAAAGAATCCACCCTATTCAGTAGAATAGGAATATTGGACATAGTGGGACCCACCATGGGGTCTAAGTGTTGTACAAGGTATCGATCACCCAAGAAATAAATAAATTCATTATTATTCATGTTATGAATAATTGGATTGAATTTATTTAATGTATTTACAATTTAATTAAATATGAGATAATATTAATTGAATGAATATTATTTTTATATTCAAGGTTTGTTTAATATGAAGCAAGAATTACGAGTCGGGTTAAATTACTTGGGTTAATCACGTAATATATTTTATATATATTACAGGTATGTGATAAAATAATAAATAATATTGACGTAGTTTAGTTCATCATAATGATTTATTTAGTGGATGTTAAATAAACGGGGGTCGGGGAACCCAACTGGGTATTTAGAACCTCTACTGTAAATAGAGAGAGAGAGAGAGAGACTCTCTTGCAATGAACTATTCATTCATTTATAATGAGAGCCTCTCTCTCCTCCTGCTTTCTAGAGAGATAAAGTCTATCCCTCTCAAGAGGTGATCTAAGAATTCCTTAATGCATTGAAGGTAGAGGATTGTGATGGTTGTTAGGATTTCGAAGACATCATCAGATCACCACGCTAGCACATGGAATTCGATGATCGACACTCCCACAGATTTTTTAAGTTTGTGTAAATGATATAGATGGATCCTCTTATGGACCCTCTAAGAAACGACCACCGGTGATGAGTTGCAGTCGACCGCAGCTTCAGATATGAAAAGGGTATGTTTACAGTTTAATTTTTATGCTCCTTTTAATTTACATAATATCCTCGGACCATATCGGAGCTCGGATCGTCAGCGACGACAAGTTCCATCATCCTTTCAATGAAAATTTTAAAATCTCCGGCCCACCGGTTTCCACTGTGGGCCCCAATACCTTCAATTGGTATTAGAGGGACCGAGTAAATTTTATAATCCAATAAAAATTAATTTGAAATTAAATTAAGTAAAGGGTTTAAAATCGGTCCCAATGATTCAGGCCGCACGCCGATCCAATTTCAAGCAGTCAAGTTATGACCATTTGAAATTTTAGATACAGATCCTGTTTGCATTTTGGTCATGGGTATTAAAATTTTTCAATTGATTATTTCCTATCATGATCTGGCCAAGTTTCGTGTGTTTTCTGTTCACCGGAAACAATACTGGTTTTGTTAAAAAAAATTATAACTATAATTATTATATTTTGTATTATTTTTATAATACTATAATTATAATAATATAATAATTGTAATAATATAATTATTATAATAATATAATTATTATAATAATATAATTGTTTATTATTATTATAATTAAAGGATAAATTATATCCTTTGGAATTTTTAAAATGGGGATCTATACTTGATTGTCGGTATAAGACAATTGGAGATAAATGTGGCTGTGGAAATCCAAAAAGAAAAAAACAAGTGGAAGAAGGGTGGGGGCTAATGAAAAGTAAAAAAAAAAAAAAAAGGAATTCAAAGGAGTCCAGGTGGACCCCTCCCTCGAGCGGACCCGTCTGCCTCTCTGCTAAGGTGCAGCGCCTCCCTTCCCTCCTCCCTATCGAGCTGCAACTAGGGACACCGCCTGACCCGCCCCCGGCGCCAACCCCGACTCTCACTGTGCCCTTCCTCTCTAAAGCCGTCTTCCAGCACCAGGCAGTCCTCCTCCACTGGGCACTCGAGTCTGGCTGCCTCTTCACATGGACACTGCCATGCTTGCCCCTTGTAGAAATGGGATGCCCTCCTACCAGATCTGTGTCACTGGCAAACTAGGGGAGTTTCCACTGTTGAAGGACCACGCCGGAATAACTAGGTCAGCCACTACCCAAACCTGCTCCCTTCCAGTCTCCTTCCCGTGCACCGCTACTCTGGTCCACACCCCACCTCTCACTACCGTAGCTGCCTCGTCGGTGCCGCACCCGCCTGCTCAGTCCACCGTGAGTCGCCCCCTGGGTGCCGTCTCCTGCCTTCATGAGACACCCGGAGAGCCCTGATACAAATCTAGACCGCCCCGACAGATTTGGATGACCGCCTCCCATTGCCGACCTCCATGGCCAATGTTGCTCATCCAATATCGGATGCGGTAACCCCAACTAGGGTGCAACCAAACAGACTTTCCTTGAAGAGGTCTGGGTGGATCTTCCCAACCCATAATGGGTATGAGCGGATCACCCCGACCCAATTTGGGTCTACATGGCTTGGAATGAACGTGTACGGGTCCGACCCGACACACACATCCCCTAAATGGGGATTTTAGGGCCCAAGATAATGAAATTAATATTTATAATTAATTTAATTTAAATAAATTTTAATACCTGAAATAAAAATTAATTTGATTTTGGAATTAAATTAATTAAGCATTGTACTTATTTAATGCAATTTAATTTTTTATCACACATTATTTTACCTGCATACTAGTCTTGAGCATCGACCCGTGTATGTATGAATTTAGTTATGTATTTAATTAATTATTTAACTGTGTGCGATGCTTGTAATTAATTAAAAAATTGGGTACAACCGCGAAAGCGGCACACACGCAAGGAAGAAAATTACATTAAATCGCAAGCCTGAGGACTTGACCCCGCGACCTGCACTTCACCCCCCCAAACCCTTACTACCCCACCACCAACGGTGGGACAACTTGTAATTAATTAAATAGTGGTGTGTGCATCGTTTTCTTTTTTGATTAAAATGTATAAGTGTCTGCATGTCCAAATCCATCTAATGTACATTTACACCCTAGTTCCCCTCACCCGCATGCGATTATTTTTGTACTTCAAACGAAGACAATGTAAGACATGACATAGACCCCGCCAAGATGAGGCAGTACTCCAAGATGTGATGTGGACCCTGCTAAGATGAGGTGGTTATCCAAGATGTTACGTTGACCCTAAAAATATGAGGTAGTACTCCTGATGAGAATTAGACATATATGATGGGGTGAGCTGCATCAAGAGTCTAGATTCGACTCATGTATGATGCCCCTAGGTCATTTTAGATGCTCAAGACCATTCGGGTAGTAGTTTACCTTTATGAGTTTATTTATTATTTTATGCAATTATAATAGTGGAAAAATACATAAAATAATAAATAATAAAATGAATAAAGAAGCGATGTGTGTTTTTCTATTAATGTTCAGTTGTGAGTGAAAAACATAGATGAACAAGATTAATAGAAATGGATTACATTTGTTGAGAGAAAATTATAAAACCCTTACAAAAATATTAAGTCGTTAATCATCTTCCATCATTCATATTTGAACAAAATTGGGTGTTTGGGGTGCCGGTCAGGCCACAACTTATGGTGCCTCTTACTACCGGAGAGTTCTTATGAGAGTGGTGGGTCGATTTAACTAACGTGTAGTAAGGATTAGACAAAGCTAACTTTCTATCATTTTAGAGGAAAGCATTGAGTAAATCCATTTATGATTTTAGAAGCTAGGACTTCACTCAACAGATCAAGGAACTGTGATTTAATGCGGTTGGCCAACCAAATGCCTACCTTGAACCCTCTAGGTAGTGGCGTAGCCATAGATTAGAGACTATGAGGGGAGGTTCAAGGATCCTTTCCACTAGAATGCTCAAGCGACATAGTATTCCGATTCTAGTACAAAGGGTTCCTAGAATTCGATAAAATAGTGAGATATATTTAATGATTAAATTAATTGTCTCATAGAGTCTTAATATTTCATGAATTTAAATTTACTTTTAAAACCTTGGGGTGTTACATTATCCCCACCTTTTAGAAATTTCATCATCACAATTTTATTTACTTATTAAATAAGTGAGGATATTTTTCCCTCATAGAATTTTCAGATTCCCATGTTGCTTCTTCAACCATGTGGTTTCTCTACAAAACATTTACTTGGTGGATTACCTTATTCTTCAATACTTTCTCTTTACGATCAAGAATCTGAACTGGTTTCTATTCATAAGAAAGGTTCTTTTCCAGCTAAACTACTTCTAGGATCAAGACATGAGATGGATCTGGAACATACTTCCTCAACATCGAAACATGAAAAACATTATGTACCTGAGATAAACTTGGAGGAAATGCTACTCAGTAGGAAACCGGTCCAACCATCTCTAGGATTTTATAAGGTCCAATGAACTGTAGACTCAACTTCTATTTCTTACCAAAATGCATAACACTTTTCCATGGTGAGATTATAAGAAAAACATGATCACTTACCTCAAAAGAAAAGTCTTCCCTCCTATTGTCTTTATGACATTTCTGACTGCTCTGAGCTGTCCTCATGTGTTGCTGGATCATATCCACTTTCTCAGCAAATTCCTCTACTAATTATAGTCCCATAAACTTCCTTTACCTGTATTCATCCCAAAAAACTGGAGTTCGAAACCACTTCCCATACAATGCCTCAAAAGGTGCCATCTGTATACTGGAATGAAAACTATTATTATAAGAAAACTCAACTAAAGAAATATGATGATCTCAAATTCCCTGGTAGTCCATTGAATAAGATCTAAGCATATCCTACAATATCTGAACGATTCATTATAATTTTCCATCTGATTGAGGATGAAAAGATGTACTAAAATTTAATTTTGTACCCAACAAATTTTGAAGGACCTTCCAAAAATTATAAGTGAACCTGAGATCTCAGTTAAATATAATGGAAATAGGAACTCCATGTAACCTAACAATCTCTTTGACGTACAAATGAGAAATCCAATCCAAAGTCATTGTATCTTGAATAGGAAGGGAATGAGCAGATTTAGTCAGTTGATCAACAATATCGCAAATTACATTGTTACCTTGATAAGTCTTTGGTAGTCCCACAACGATGTCCATAGATATATCCTCACATTCCCACTCTAGAACTGGTAAAGGATGAAGCATCTAATTCGGTAACTGTCGCTCTGCTTTAACCTATTAACATGTCAAGCATTTAATGGTAAAATATGAAAAATCTCCTTTCATTACATCCCACTAGTAATACTCTTGAAGATCTTTGTACATCTTTGTGCTGCCAGGATGAACTGAAAACAAAGAACTTTGAGCTTCACATAACAATTCTTTCTTCAACTAAGAATCACCAGGAACACATAATCTCTTCCCAAACCTCAAAAAAAATCTTTATCAAGGTTAAATTCTGGAAACTTACCCATTTTAACAGATTATACCTTTTTCTATAGCTCATGGTATTCCTCTTATGCTTGCTTAATTTTGTCTGACAGAGATGACTGTATTAAAACCTGAAACAAAACAGAGGAATTTTCTGCACCAAAAACATCTAATCTAAACTTCATCAAATCATTCACCAAAGGTTCACGTTCTAAACATATCATGGTTAATGTATCATTACTTTTCTGACTCAAAGCATTAGCCACTCTTTTTTCTTTTACTGGATGATAATGAACTGTGCAATCATAATATTTTATCAATTCAAGCCATCTTCTCTGTCTCATGTTTAATTCCTTCTAAGTAAATATATACTTCTAGATTTTATGGTCAGTATATATTTCACATTTTACTCCATATGGATGATGCATCTAAATTTTTAATGCAAAAATAACAATATCCAATTCCAAATCATGTGTAGGGTAATTTAAATCATGAGGTTTCAACTAACGTGAAGCATAAGCAATTACTTGATCATTCTATATAAAAACACAACCAAGAACCTTCAATGAATCATCACTGTAGATGAAAAATTCACCACTTATGATGGTACAGTTAGAACTGGATCATTCAACAATATTCTTTTCAATTCCTGAAAACAATCATCACATTATTTTTTCCATATGAATTTAACTCCTTTTAGAGTTAACTTAGTCAGTGGAATAGATAACCATGCAAATTTTCCAACAAAACTCTGGTAATAGCCTACCAAACCAAGAAAAATATGAATCTAAATTATATTTTTGGGTCTGGGGCATTCATCAACAACTTTTGTTTTAGTAGGATCAATAGTTATGATATCCTTATTTACAATGTTCCCAAGAAAAGAAATATGTTTCACCAAAAATCACACTTTATGAATTTTACATATAGTTTATTTTATTTTAAGGTTTGAAAAACAACCCTTAGATGTTTTTTATACTCCTATTTTCTTATATAATATACCAGAATGTCATAAATAAACACAACAAAAAACTTATCCAAGAACTCATGAAATATTCTATTATTAAGATCCATGAATATAATAGGTGCATTAGTTAACACAAAAGGCATAACTAAAAATTCATAATTACCATATATATTATGGAATACAGACTTCAGGATGTCTTCATCCTTTACTTTCAACTGATGGTACCCCGACCTCAGGTCAACCTTCGAAAAATACTATGCTCCTTGGAGCTGATCAAACAAATCATCGATATGAGTCAAAGGATGCATGTTTTTAATAGTAATGTTATTCAAGGGTCTATAATAAATGAAAAGTCTCATTGAACCATTTTTCTTTTTAACAAACTAGATAGGGGAAACCCATAGTGATATACTAGATCGGATGAAGCCTTTATCTAATAATTCTTGTAACTTCTTTTTTAATTCCAGAAGTTCCATTTGAGCCATTCGATAAGGGGGTTTAGAAATTGGATTAGCATCGGGAACTAAGTCAATAGTAAACTCAGCCTCTCGATCATGAATAAAACTAGAAAAATAATCTGGAAAAACATCCAGGTATTCATTTACCACTGGTACATCATTAATCTATATAGTTCCCTTATCTTCAAAAATATAAGGAAGATAACTTTCATTTATAACTTTTATCAGTTTATTAGATTTCTAATATGTTATCAGTCATACGGTTTCATTATTGTACAGAAACTAGTACTCTTTAGGAAAAAAAACTTCTTTTTATCTGCAATCTATCTTAGCATGATAAAAAAAAGCCAGTCCATACATAGAATAACATCAAACTCCACTAGAGGAAATACAACAAGGTTTGCAGGTAAACTCTTTCTACAGAAAAAGATAGGTAGATTCTTATAATTTCTTTTTTCCACAATACTTACTCTAGGTGTTTTTACCATGAGTTATGGATTAATTTCATGAGGTGGAATTCCCATTTTTTTTAAATTTCTCAGAAATAAAGGAACGTGTAGACCCTAAATCAAACAACACATTTTCAAAAATTGTAAAAACAAGAAATGTACCTGATAACACCTCATTTGATGGCTCAACATCCTCTGAAGTAGTTGCAAAGGATTTTCCACACCCTTCTTCTTCCAATATTGTTTACTTCTAGCCTGAGTGACTAGCTTCAGACAAACATTAGCAAAATGACCCAATTACTTACAGTTAAAGAATCTCACCACTGATTTCTCATTAAATTCCAGATCATTTTCTTTGCACTCACAAGACATGTTTTCAAACTTTCCACATCGGTAGCATTTCCTAGAATTTATAAGACATTCACCAGGATGCCTTTTACCACACTTTTTACAAGAAGGGAAATTGATTTTCCTACCTCTAGAGTTCTTTGATGAATTCTTCCCCAATGCCTACTAACCTAAATGCTTTTTATTCTTGTCATCATTAGGCACATACATGTCAAAAAACCCCATCTCAACTTTTCCATCACAATGAACAAGTTTCTCATAGATTTTAAACTCTCATGAAGCAAAATATCTTCATAAAAATTGTTTCAAACCAGAGTAAAATATATTAATTTTACTATCAAAATCCTGAGTAAAATATGGCACATACCTGACCAGTATTGTAAAATTGTCTTCATATGCTACCACAGAATCATCATCTTTCTACTTCAGTTCCAAGAAATGTTTCACCATTCTGAGTCAAACAGTTTTAGGAAAATATTTTTCTAGAAAAAGACTCTTAAAATCAACCCATTCCAGACTTTCAAGATCATCTATTTCTCTCAAATTCTTAACCATAGACCACTGTTGATTAGATTCACCCTAAAAATGATAAATTTCAAGTATTACCTTTTGACATTCTGAACATCCCATGACATCAAATAACTTTTCCAGAGCGTTGATCCATCCTTCGGTTATCACTGGATTTGTGGTTCCACTAAATCCTGGAGGATGTTGCCTCATACAATGCTCCAAAAAATACATGTTTATTTATAGTAGATCATTTTCTTCTCTAGAATGGATACCAACACCATTTATTGCTTGAGTCAGATGGTCCATTGTAGTCACAAACTGCTCAGTTCCGATTCCAACCATTCCAGGCTGCAGATTTGGACAAACATGAGCCTCTTGGTGCCTTCCTACTTCATCTTACCTATTTATTCTATGGAAAACCATTCTGAATAGACATATCTTAGATGAAGTGACATGGTAATCTCTAAATTCTATAACATTTCAAATTAACCATAGATTAAAAATCATTTATGGTATACTTTTAACATCATCCTAACCCCTAAAGTTATCTAAACCATCCTCTGATACCAACTATAAGGAGCCAACCTTAATACAATACATAATACTAAGTTTTATATAAGAAAATATATTCTTTCACATTGAGGAACTTTTAAGGTTTATAGTTTTAGGTAATCATGACATTAAACATACATAACATCTCATAATCATACATGTGGATACTATTAAAACAATATCCATTTTTCAAAATTTAAAACTTTTAAAATAAAACATAATTTATTTGAAAAATATTCATGACATTTAAATTATCTTACTTATTTATCTTAAACATCCTTATAACCTATGAAAAAACATTTAAAAACTCGGTTTGATCACAAAAATCTCAGAAAGGGATATAAGGAAAGAAATCATTAGTCAAGTGATAACATAAAAACTAATAAAACCCATTTCATAAAAACTTGTTAACATGCATGGAAACATCATATAGTTTACTTTGGACATATTTACCACATCAATCTTACAATAACCCTTACACATGGAATAACCAATTGGTTAAATTCCATCTCTGGAGTACCCAATGTATTGGACAGTTATAATGGGGCTCACCCATCATATCTTGAGCTATAATAGGCTTAACCCAACATGTATTGAGCTATAATGGGTCAAAAACCGTCATATCTTGACATATAATGGGCTCAAACCAACATAAAATATGTCCATGGAACATAACATGGTAATTAAGTATCATGAAATCAGGAGAAATCACTCATTCCATATATAAAAAACAATCTTTTTGAATTTCATTAAAGAGACTTTTAAAAGGAAACTCCCTTATAATTAGAGTGAGAATTAATAGAATAGAATGGATATGTGTATAAAATATAAATAAAAATAATAAAATATATTTTAATCAACAATTCATCATACAAATAATCTTAATACCACATAATGAAAGAAGTAGATGGTTAACCCAAAGAATGGAAATTGGGTTAAGAATTCCCTTGAAATTTCAGCATGGTATCGGGTATACATGGGAGGGATTAATGAGAGCGAAAGTGGTATCTCATCATTTATATATCATAAGTGTAGTATGGTTGAAGTTAAAAAATATACCCCATCCTTAGGATTTAAGAATAAAAGAGCACAACATAGAGGAGATTTTTGAATAAAATTGAGAAAGAGAGGATCCCTTACCTTAGGTTCGACTTCCCTAAAACATGGATAAAACTCTTGTATGAAGGTTAAAATAGTGTTATTAATATTTTACAGAAACATATTCATGTTTATAACACCTTTAATTATCATTTTATAACATCATTACACACATAATATTTTGTTAATTCCATTGTTTTCAGGTGCGTTCTTCACATGGTTTCCATGATCAGTTCATGATGGATATTCTTGTTGATTGGAAGTAAAAATACATAATTGGAATAGAATGGTATTTAAATATTTATAGAACCATAAATTATACCATTTATCATTTTTCATTCTTACATGAGAATGATTCATAAGTTAAAACATTATTGATATTTGTTTAGGTCATTTTAGTGATTCTTTGATCATAATGAACTCATTTTGTTTTATAAATTAATAACATTTATAAAAAATGATTCCAGAACCTTATATAAGATATAATACATAAATTATAATCTTATTCAACCCTAAAAATGTTTTCAAGACCATCCTTGAATGAATTAAAGTAAATTGAAATCACATTGTCCATGATGTCAGTAAATTAATACATTATGGATGGTGTTTTAATTTATAAAATAAATGGGAGAGGATAAGAAGTATAATGGTGAATCTTCCATAAACATGATAAAATCCAAAATATATATAATATTCTGGATCATTAATTCCTATTTTATAATTCATGGTTATGAAATAAGAATAATAGGAAAGAAAATGAAAATAAAAGAAAGAAAATAAAAGAGGATGTTTACCTCTTGATCTCTTCTCCTTGAGATCATCCTTAAGGCCTTTGGTTTTGTCCTTTTTGTGAGACCAGAAGGTCTTGTACATGGAGAAGGGTATTGGGAGGAGTATTTTGTAGAACTTAGGTAAGGATATAGGCTTTAGAGATGTGAGAGGAAGAGGGGGGTGAGGGTGGTATTTATAGTAGAGGAGAGAAGAGGTTTTACATTATTTTAATCACTAGTTTAATATTATTACTCAAGACTATGAATAGTTTTAATTCCTGTTAAAAAATAGTAAATAGAGCATGTGAGTTCAAACCAAGTGTGCTTATATTTTTCATGATTTAAAAAATAGCATATTTAATTGATAATTTGTATATATGGTATTTTACCATATTTCACTATTCATAAAAAAATAAAGAATTTCATAAAAATACCAAAAAAATTAACCTATCCATTTTTATAAGTGAAAAATTAAAAAATAAACTCCATTTTTTTAAAATAACTTTCTAAATATGATTAATTTAATTTCTAAATAAAACCATACTTGATTCAAAAATAAACAATTTTAAAACTATAACTCATTTTATCTCACTCTAAAAAATTAATCGATATATCATTATCTTAAATCATAAAGAAATTAAAAATAATAATAGAATTTAATATTCATTAGGTTCATATTACTATTAATATTACTATTCATAAGGGTATGTTACTAATCACAAAAAAAATCAATTTGGTTCCATCACACTCTAAATAACTTACTGATCATAATTATAGATGACCGTTTTTTGAAATTCAAAACATAGAAGTAGTAAAATTATATTTTAATGGATAATTTATAACTATCTCCTTAAAAAAAGTTTTTTTCATATGGTCTTATTATTTCATGTATTTGAATTTATTTTTAAAACCTTGGGGTGTTACATTGAAAGTTTTTCTTTTGCAAGACTATTTTTTTGACACACGTGAGGGTTTAATTTTAAATTAAATTCTACAAAAAAATTTAGATGAATTTGTAAAAATAGATTCTATATTTGGAATCATACAAATTTATATTTCTAACAAGGTAAACTTAATATTTGAATTTAATGAATAGTGAAAACATAAAAAATTATTTACCACGGTTAAGGTAACACGAGTTTGTTGGGTTTTAAACTAAAAATATAATGGTTAAAAATGACCAAAAATATATCTAATTACTATTTTATGGAAATATTTAGAGCCTATATATTATAAATTTATAAAATGGTCTATTTTTGTTCCTTTTTTCATGATAAAAATATGGGTGGAATTCTTTCTTTTCAAAAATTATAAGTGTGTCCTCTCTACCACTTATAAAAGTCCACCCACCCTCATATCCTTTAAACACTTAAGAAACAAATTGATTCAAAATAAACCTAACCAAATAACTTACCTACTTCTATAAACTTATCCATGAATCCTTGGTTTTGTTACAAATACAACCTAGTAAGGCTTTGGTTTAAACCAAATGAAGTTGTTCGAAGAAGAGGTAGCTTCCTTAACTGGGTATTTTATTTTGTTTATTCCCTCACATAATTAAAATATTATTAAACCATTATAATATAATAACCATAATATCTTCCATATACTAAGATATTTTTATGTTAAGGGAATTACTTACGACTATCTCCCCCCAAAATTGGTAAATGAAATTATTGATTGTGTGTACAACAGACTATAGCCACACAAACCGACACAATTTTTTTCCCATCACCACTTATCAAGGATGGATATAATGATGTATTTAATTTCCATATATGATATTTATAATATAATTAAACTTATGGAATTATAATATCTTATATACCTTCTTACTTTTCATTTTGTGTAGATTACGATAATGTCGCTCAAGTCTATGGTTGATTACCACCTTGCGAAGCGATGTGATTCATTTTTCACTTATAATTTACATAGTTGGTAATAAGTATTGATTTTATTTTTATATATTATATTAATTATATATTAATAATTATATAAAATAAAATCATATAATTTTTTTCCTTATCATCCATTGAATAAATGATAATGTCATTCTTGTGTATGGTGGATGATCGCCTCATGAAGCGATGTGATTCATTTTTACTACCGTATCAGATGGATGGTATGTGTAAGGATATTTAAATAAATAATATGATATTTATGATATAATTATCATATTTTAAGGATAAAATAAAAATTACTTTGTTTCCATCATGATCTATGAAAAATAGAAACATTACTCATGTGCACGTACGACCTACCATCTCTATGATTATAACGTAGTTCATTTTTTATAACCATATTTCATAGTTAGTTTAAAAGGTATAATTTAGGTATACAAATTATAATTATTCCATTTTTACCATTCTATAGATGATTAATTAATAATCTCTTTTACCTTATTCATCTTAATAATTTGATTTTGGACATATGAGTTGTTTATCATTAAAACATCTGACATAAAATTAATCAGTTAAGTAATTGAATATAGTAACAATTAAAAAAAGGAATATTAAACTTGAAAAAATTTCTTAATAAATTAAATAATTAACATAAGTTTATTATTTAGGAATATAAATAATTCACTTGAAAAATCTGGCTCGAGGTAGGGGATCTTTCTAACCCACCCTTTTCTTCAGGTTTTGATCGTTCTCTCTCTAACTCGCATTATATCTCTTTAATTTTTTGGAATGACTATAAATTATATATATACGTCTCTCACATATACTCCTAGATTATTATACATTAGTTTAATGTATTAATACATTCCTTATGGTTATCGCTTAAATAAATTATTTAAGGAATCCTTTTTAATTATGTTATGAGGCAAGATTATGCAACTCGTTTCTTTCCATGGGTAATTATTATGGTTCTACCTTAGGATTTATACCCTTATGTGGCACACATATGTAAGTAAATGAAATTAATGTGATGGGTGGGTCCATAATTATATATCTATCCAGTGTATTGGGTAATGTTTTAGTCTCATGAGACGTTATGTATGGGATTAGGGAGTGAACCTATTCCATTATGTGACTCTTTCCACCATGTGATGTTGTCTTTACAGTTAGCCTTGACTTTTGTTTATGTCATGTTTTATGTCAATTACACTTTCTCATATTTCCATGATCTTACGATACAATTCTCTTTATGTTATTCTTCCACATGTACCTTCTCTTTTATGATATCATGATATACCTTTGACTCACATGTTATGCTTCCTTATAATTTTTATTCCCTTACTAAAATTTTTACCTCACACCATTATTTATGTATTCCCTAGGTTATCCCATGAAATTTTAGGAGCTCAAATGAATTTTAGGGCCTCACTTTATATAATTAATTAAGGATTCTAGGTTTTAGTTTTGCTTGATTCGTTATGAACCTAGTCTTCCAAAGACACTAGGAATTTATGATTATTATATTGTAATTATTGGATATTTATGTTGAATAATCCTATAATAATATGTGTAAAAGGCATATGTAACTATCATTGGTGTTAGAGGAAAGTTTTAGTTAAAATTTAGACCTATGATGAGAAAACTTTAGTGATAGCCCTAGGGATAAGTCTAAGAATAAGACTAAGTGTAGAAAAATATCATGGAATCTTGGTGAAGTATAGAGTGAGTGGTTTATAAACAATTACATCTCTATCTGGATACTAAAAATGGATGTGGTTATGGCATAGATGTACCTAGTGATAATAACTCTAAAAAATATATGTTGGCCTTGACTCAAGAATTACCTGGTACATGATGACAGACCTTATCGTGCACCTATTTTGACACTTTAGGGGGATATGTTCTAGAAATACACAAACTCTTACCAAACCGTTTGAAGGTAAAAAATTCCCATAAGATTTTATGTTAGGAAATATCTCATGGATAACTTAGGTTGAAACCTATAAATTCATAAGTTAAGGAATATATATCATTTATGATTTATCCCATTAATTTTCATATTTTCCTGTATATGTATTTATTTCTATAAGAAAAGTCATCCTCAATTCTACAGTTATTTTAGTAAAATGGATGGGAATAGGATAAACTAATTTAACAACCATTGTGGGGGGAAATGTGATGACAGAAAAAATGAGATTACTTACCTGATAAAAGTAGGAGTTAGGAACTTTATGATAATACTTTCTCATTTAACTCAAGTTTTGAGCCAAAAATAGAATCAAGAATAATGCCTGAATCCCACAAGAAATAAAAATTTTCAATTGAAACTTTATGCATGAAAGGCCTCTAACATTCAGTGGATATTTTTATCCTTTAATTATGTAACAATGGATAAACTCCATTGAAAAATATCTCTCTATACTTTAATGTTATAACCAAGATAAAGTTGCATTGACTGTTTATTTTATAGATGGAGAATCTTATAAATGGTGTATGTTGATCAAAAATATGAAGCATGATGAAAATATTAGAGATATGGAGTGGAATGAATTTCAGAAAATAGTTTTTGAAAAATAATTTCCTCACACTCTCCAACTTAAAATGGATATTAAATTCATTAGCCTCAACTAAAAGGATGATGAATCTATTGAGGATTACAAAGAAAAATTCACAAGACTTTCACAATAAGAATTTGGATTTATCATATCCCTATAAATTAAAGTTGACAACGTATTTGTGGAATAATTACAAGTCTATGAAAAGCTTTGGAAATTTGATATTTGGAAATATATGGGGAAATATTTTTTGTTCCCTCAAATTAGATATAGGTATCAGAGAATCTCAAGGATCTAATGGGGATAAGAAGTGGAAAATATAGTTTATCTCAGGTGGTATGATAGAGAAATATAATAGTGTAAAGAATGTACAACAACCCACTTATCAAAAGTGTGGGAAGAATCATTATGGAAATTTTCTAAAGGGGAATAGGAAGTATTTTAAGTGGGGAAATGAAGGTCACCTAGCCATCAATTTCTAATAGGTGAAACCAACCAATTTTATGGATGAAAGGAATGCTCTAACAAACTCTCAGCCTATTGTATAATGTTTCAACTACAAAAAATAATGACACTATGAGAACCAATGAATTAAGCTAATGGTTATTGATGAAAACTGATGATAACAATCTCTAAGGGCACATGAGCCTTAGCCCGGTTAGTGAGGACTCTTAAGTGAATCCAGGCGACCCGAAATCAAATCCAGGTGGAGGCACAATTTTCAGGGGGGGGGTACTGTAGCAGTACTGTAGCGGGAACTATAGTAGGCACTGTTTGGAACTGTAGCAACCGAGAATTTTCCCCTGTTTAGGCCTTCGGGCCACATATTTGGTCCTAGAGTCCTTTAAGGCCTTCGAGCCACCCAAGTCTTCGGGACGCCTCAAGGCCTTCAGTCCACCTTAAGTGCAGATACAAACCAGAAAACCTACAAGGAACAAACTCTATAAGGAGGATGAGAAAGGAGCTTTCACCACAGTAGAAGCTATACGGATTGAAATAATGAGAGGGTATGGCACCTGCCATCAGGAAAATCTTGTGCATACATGGGATAACCTAACCAAACTACCATGCGAAGGTAGAGAGTTGATTTCACAATGAAGATGCTGGGTAGGAGTAGTTACAAGTAGTTAGTCTGGGTTGTATGTAATGTTTGAAGCCTATGGGAAATGAATTCCTATAAGGCCTACGGGCCATGTAATACTTACGCCTACGGGCCTTGTAAGGGTTCCACCTCACCCCTTGAAAGGTGGATTATCAAAAATCAATAAAAATGAAGGCCTTAGGGCCATTGGAAAATATCTAAGGCCTAGAGAACAAGGGAGATATTATGTCATCACAACTGTGGATTTAGATCGTGATAATGAAGTGGTGATAGGTATGATAGTTATTCATTCAACAATAGTGAATTTTTTTTTATTCTAGTTTTATGCATTATTTAATATCGTGCATGTTCATTAGAACTATTCAATCACCACCTCAAAACATATATGTTTAGTTATCAATGAACATTGAAAATTGTCCAATTATTGCATCACAAGCATATAACTCATCCTCTATACATATTTATAGGTTGAACTTCCTATAAAAACTTATAATACTTCCTTTAAAATAATTTTATGTAATTATGACCATGGATTGTATTTCCTTATATAGATCTAGTATAAAATGATGAGAAAATGGAATCACCCTCCAAATCATGAATCTCCCTCTGATTCTATACAAGTTTAAGGAGGAGGATGAATCTCCTTTGGTATCATCATATGAAGCATAGATATTTTTTTCATTTGAGATAGAATTTCATGCTCAAATGATTAAGACTAACGAAAAGATAATTCTTGAATACACACCCATTGTAATAGATTATACCAATGTATTTATTGAAGAGTTTCTTGTTCTTCCTCTTAGACGAGAGGTTAAATTTTCAATCGAGCTTATACCTGGATATTTTTTAATATTTAATACTCCATAGAGAATGAACATTTTTTAACTTGAGGAGATAAAAAATAAACTAAAAGAGAATCTAGTTAAAGTATTTATATGCTTAAGTGCTTCACAATGGGGTTCACTAGTCCTATTCTTCAAGAATAGGTATGGTTAAATACACCTCTTCCTTGATTATTGTGAGATCAAATGTAACATCTCATTACTCATTTTTAGGTAGTCCTCGACCCTTGACTTGATAATACAATGGTCGCGGATTTTTTAGGTCTTTTAGGGATAATTTTGTAATTTTTGGAATCACTTTAGTTTATTCATAGTTGGTACATGGTTATGAAAACAATTTGGTTTAGCCCAGTAAACCATGCACCCTATTGATAGCCCTGGAGGAGGTGAACAGTTTTTCAAAAACATGCAGCCACCCCTCTAAACTATGCACTCCATGGAAATTGGAGAATCCAAGGTTGGTTCATGGTTAGTTTAACCATGAAAAAAACTATAAACCCCAAACTAAAGACTAGTAGGGTTGTATGGTTATGGTGCATGGTTTTTCTAACCATAAATCCCTCTCTAAAAAACTTTGTATGCGGTTTTTAATTCCTTTGAAATTTATTTTAAAAATATCAAACCACTTTTTTAAGATGCCTAATCTCCTTATTCGACCGTAACATAATTTTTCCATCCTTGGAGGTTTCTATGAGGAAAATTTTACCCTCCAAACCCTTTCCTTGGCAGATCTAAGTAGTGTTGATATCGATCGATTTTTTTCCAGGTAAGTGGATCTCCACTCTTGTGGATTATTCTAATCACTCTTTATATCCTCCTTATATTTTTATATATCATCATTTAATTTATGGATAATAACTCTGTTTTATTGGATTTTGATTCTATGTTGAGTTCTTATATCTTCCCCACCTTTGTTATTTGATGGTGTTCCCCATTGTGGGTGTTAATTTCTAGATCATTGATTTAAAGTTAGGTTGTTCCCTAATTAATTTCCCTAAAATTTAAATTTGAATCACTTGATTAAAATTGAAATGAGTTTTTATTGATTTAAAAACATATATTTGTGATGATTTCATATTTTATTTGAAATGAGTATGATATTTGAGAAAAAAACCCTATTTAAATGGAATTAGAATTTTTGGGAGAATTTATGAAAAAAAAATTATGGATTTATTTGAATTTTTTTATTAAATTTTTTTATGTTGATCTTGGTAAAATAGATTAAATTGGAAAGTGATTTCAAATTCCATGAAATAATGAAAACCTATGATTTGGTTTTGAAATGAGAAGGCATGTTGAAACTGAAATTGGTTAATTATATTATCAAATGATTTTAAATGATTGATTTCTAATTTTATTGATTGATAGTTTGAAGAACATGTTATCCTAGGTAGTTAGTGGTAACTCAAATAAGTATTCTAGGACCTTGACTCCCTATAAATAGATCAATGTTGACAAATGTTACCAAAGAAATTGTGGCATGATTTCCCATGATGGGTTCCCCTATTGGGGTGTAGGCTTACCATGATGGGTTCCCCATTTGGAGTGTATTTGTGTGTGCACACCTGACTATAGCTGAGATAATTATGAGATGTGTGAGGATCCTATTACCTAAAAAAATGACTTATCACGGGGCTTTCCTACATGGTTCTTTGTTATGAATTCTGGATTGATTATAAATTTCATTGATTATTGAACAATTTTATTCATGCTAAATGATTTATAAAAACTATTTTATATATAATTTTAATTTAATACTATTTTAAAGTTGTTTTGATATATCTTCCATCTATTTGAATTAAATCACGTTTTGATTAAAAATATGCACATCTGATTCCATGCCTTGTTTTATTTTAACTAATATAATAAAGGTTAAATTGTTATGGTATTGATTATGGAACACTTGGTGAGACCCTACTGGGATTTATATATCACACCCAACCTTTTCCTTCAGGTGTTTGTAGATTATCTTTTTCTAGGTCTAAGAAAATGGAAAGCACTAATTGGAGATAGTTCATGTTCTTGATCCTTTGAACCCAGATTTATGGAAGTGACCAGTGGATATTTAATCCACTTATTTCATGGGATATTTGAGTTTTTATCTTGATTTATGTTGAGTAACTTGATGATGTAAAAGATGATTCACAACTTTGGGTTCTTTATAACTTGTTTGTTTTGGGTACTTTTTCTATTTGAAGTGTTTAGAATACTGACTTATAATCTTTTATCTTCCGCTATTTGGGGAAAAAAATTCCCTCTTTGATCATGTATGATTCCAAGTTCTAGTCACCAACCCATGGGGATTGGTAATTCCCTTTGATCTATGTCAGGGCCAACTCAGCTATTAGGGTACCAAGGTATTCAGGATGGTTTTTGATAAAATGGTATCAAAGGTATAGGTTAAAAATATTTCCTTGATGTCAGTATGCATTTTGGGGATATATTGATGGGGCTTAGGAGGTTGTTGAGAGAAAATTCATGGTCATATCTCACTATAATGATCCATAAGTTACCATGGGTGCTTGGGAAAAGTGTCATTGAGGAATAATCTAATCTAATTTTTGTATTTTTCTTACTTTTTAGTTTGGTATATTGAAATCCAGATATTGAAATATTATCTAATGGGATTGATATTCCCATTTATCTTTTTTTTATCTGATTAATCTTCTAATGTATTTAGTTTTTTCAATTTATGTTGTGTAGAATCATTCCTTCGAACAAAATTTTGAATTGGCCCCAGGAGGAAGCTATAGGTGAACCATAGTGAGTGGACCCTTCCATGGACCATAATCTTATTGATATTGTTATGTGTATTGTCCAAGATCTAAGACAGGAACTTGCACCCGTTTCTGTTTAGGATCAAGTTGTGGAACCTCAAAGGGATGAATCTTGAATCATGCTTAAGATTTTATTTTCCCGAATCTACCTAATTTACAAGTAATTAATTATCCTCAATAGGCTGATGATTTTTTTTGAACAAGGTATATCACCTTTTTATTTCCTAGAAATTCCCAAATATATTAAGGTGAAATGTTCTACCTTCAATCTGGAAGGACCTAGAAGGATATGGTGGGATTCAATGGTAACAATGAAGAAACATGAGTTCTTGGTGTGGAAGGGATTTAGAGTTCTTTTTACTAATCAATTCAATCCAGAATATATGGTAATGGATAAGTATATAGATTTTTTCAACCTCCAAAAAACTAACAGTACCATGACATAGTATAGAAACCATTTTACTGAGATTGTGCAATTTTCATGTAAGATTGTATCGAATAAGAAGATGAAGGATCGATGGTTTTAGATGGGTCCCTGACTTGATATCCATTCATAGTTTTTCTTAACAAACTTCACTTTGTATGATAACAGACTGGATAGGGTGCTGATGGTTGAGATTGACATGGCCAGTAATTTAGGGTTTGTGAGAGTTTCTTTTCCTCCTAATGGCAGTTTTGTGAGTTCCTTTAAAGGAAATAGGATGTGTGATGAGTCTTTTTGTTTTCATTGATAGTATAAATCCTATATACCTCCTACAATTATTGGAAGAGGCCCTTTGACTTACTTATAGTGTGGTAAGGTTGGTCATTTAAGATGTGTTTATACTGAGGCACCGTAGATCTACAATTCTTATGGTTACTGAGGAAACAAAAAAAATTATTTCATTTATTTTCTAATCCACATAGAGCCATGGAATCTTCAACACCTTAAATTAATGTGGTGAAATTAGATTTTTCGTGATCAAAGGGGTTCCAACCAAAAGCATTTATAAAGAAGATTCTTCACAATGTATAAGAGTCTCTATATGGAGATGATATGAGTCTAATGACTGTGATCCGTAACATCACTATAGATTCATATTTAGTGATTTCTTAATTTGATAGTATTGAATCTCACTCATTTATACCGACTCATATTATGAACCCGCTAAATCTTCCTATGGAGATTTTTCCTTATGTGATGGATGTTACTACACCCCTCAAAAATAAAGAGAGCAGGGTCTTTATTGTTTTTCTTATGTCTTCTCACTATCAAATTTTGATCTTGATTTTAATTTTCTATTTATTGACATGAAACCTATTTATGTCATTATCATGATTTATTGACTCATTACTAATAATCCCCAAATTTAATTTTATCTTTGATAGGTATCCTTTACTACATCCAATGGGGCGTTCCATATTTTTTTAGGGGAAATGGGACCCAATATCGATTAGATACAGACCATATTTTCTAGAGTTGGGAAAGGTAATATTAGTGTTTTATTTTGACTCGGAGTGATAATTTTTGAGTGATGATCTCCCTTTATTTGTCTTTGAGTTTCCTGATGTGTTTCCTTCTAATTTCTCTAATCTTAAAATAGTAATATAGGTAGAGTTCTCTATTGATTTAGAACATCTGGTATTTATTCCTTCCTTCCATATGGAAACAATAGAGTTGAAATAGTTAAAAACTCATTTGTATGATTTGTTAGAGAAAGGATTTTTATGCTTGAGTGTGTCACCTTGGGCGGTGTCTATTCTATTTTTAAAGAAAGATAATGTAACACTTTTCCTATGTGTTGATTACCAAAAACTCAATTAATTTATTGTAATGAACAAGTGTTTATTGCCACAGATTTATGGACTCTTTGAAAAGTTAAAGAGGGAAAAGTGGTTCTCGAAGATTGATCTTTGATAAGGTTATCACCAATTGAGGATAAAAGAATGAAACATTTAGAAGACTACCTTCTGGAGTAGGCATTACCATTATGGGTATCATTCCATTCCATTTGGTCTAACCAATTCTCATATAGTATTTATGGCATTGATTAATATAATATTCCATGAGTATGTTGATACATTCTTGGTGGAGTTTATGGATGAAATTATGGTTTAATTTTAGTCCAAGGTGGATCATTTGTGTTATCTGAGAACAATTATATAAATTTTTAGAGATCATAGATGTTACATAAAGATATAAAAGTGTATTTTTGGGAAATAGGAAGCAAATTTATTGGGACACATGCTCTCAACACATGTAATTTTAGTTTATCCTGAGAAGGATAAGGTTGTGATGACAAGGGAGAAACTATGTAATGTTTTTGAGATAAGTAGATTCTTGGGATTGGTGAGGTATTACCATAGGTTTGTCAAATATTTCTTGAATTTGTCCACTCCAATGACCACTCTCACTTGAAAGGAAGTGAGTTTCACTTGAAATGATAAATGGAATAGTTTTTTTTGTTGAGATGAAATTTATTTTTACTTCTACACTAGTGTTGAATCTTCCAAAAGCCAGGCAGGGATTTCTAGTCTTTTGTGATGCTTCAAGTTCAGGTTTGGGTTTCATTATTATGCAATATTATCATGTGGTGGCCTATAGTTCTCAACAAATTATACCATAGAAGAAGAATTATTTGACCCATGACCTTGAACTCACAATCATGATTCATGTGCTTAAGAGTTGGTGGAATTACATTTTTAGAGAATGGTTTACCATGTTTTCCAACCATAAGAGCCTTAGTTATATATTTTATCATAAATAATTAAACCTTTTTCAAAGGTGTTGGGTGGATTACCTAAAATATTTTAATTTTGACAGTGCCTTCACACAAGGAAAGAGTAATTTTGGTTCTAATTATTTGAGTAGGAAACTTATGACCCATATCATGAAATAATCATCAGAAGAGTAGAAATTCATGGATATTTTTACATAGTTTCATTTGGGAGTCCGGTAAGAAGATGTTAAGGTTATTCTATAAAGTTTTTATTTGAACTCATATCTTGTCAAGATGATTATTCAAGAGTATCATCTTGATGATGATTTTCATGGGATTAGGGACTCTCTTTATGGTGGGGAGACCATTGGTGAGTGTTTATTCTCCTCTAAGGGTATCCTATGATTTTAGAATTGGTTATTTATACCTTTTTCCATGAGAAAGTATGTTATGGGGACTGTCATAATTCTTAGTGGGAGGTACACCTCAGAACCATGAAGATTTTTTATGATATGCAGTAAGGATTCTTGTGTCTAGGTATGAGAAAAAACATTGCTGATTTTGTTTATCATTGTTATACTTTCCAAAAGGTTAAGGTTGAGCACTAGAGACCTTAGGGTTTACTTTATCCATTTATAGTGATGACTTGGAAGTTGGATGATATCTCTATGTACATCATGGTTGGGTTTCCACATACCCCTCAGGGAAATAATGCGATATGGGTTATGATAGGTCGGCTAACGAAATCGTCTCACTTCTTACCCATTTGTAGTATAAAAAAAATTTGAGTACTTGGGATGTATCTATGTGGATGATATTTTTCTATTTCATGAATTTAATTATGATATATTATCTGATAAGGATCCCCATTTTACTTCTCACTTTTGGAGAGTCCTCCAAGAGGCACTAGGATCATAGGTACATTTGAGCATGGCATATTATCCGTAAATGGATGGACAAACAGAATGAGCTATACAAATTCTTGAGGACATGCTTCTTTCCTTCACACTTGATTTTGGTGGGGATTAGGACATCCATTTAAGATTGGTTGAGTTTTTTTATAACAATATTTACTAGTCCTCAATTTGTATGACTCCTTCTGAGTCCTTGTACGGTCAGCCTTGCAAATCTCTATTATGTTGGCTGAAGATTGGTGAATTCTCTTTGGTTAGACTGAGTTAGGTCTAAGATATGATGAAAAATATTGAGTTGGTTCATCATATAATTTTTATGGAATAGAGACAGTATAAATCTTATTTTGATCATCATTGTAGACTATTGGAGTTTTCATTTAGAGAACTAGTGTTTTTGAGAGTATCACCCCATTTGGGTCATCAACAACTTGGTAAATAGAGGAAGCTTATGCCATAGTTTGTGGTAACTTTTGAGGTTGTTGAAAATGTGGGGAAAGTGTATTACCATTTATCACTCCCTCTATAGTTGATGTTAATACATAATGTGTTCCATGTACTATATCTTTAAAAATATATTTTTGACCCTTCTAATGTCTTGAGTTGGGTAGATCTTGATGTTGAGCTTGATTTATCCATGACTGAGTATTCAATTAGGATTTTTACTATAAGACAAAGTTTATTCATGGGATGATGATACCTTTAGTCTGTTTTCTATGTCAGTATGGTTCGGATTATCATGATATTTGGGAGTGTGTGGCACTGATGAGAGATCAATTGCCTCATCACTTTGATAAAGAAACTTCTTCACAAGATTTTTGAGGATAGAAAGTTTTTATGGTGGGGAGGTTATAACATACCATTACTCATTTTTAGGTACTCCTTAACCCTTGATTTGATCATGCTTTGGTTGGGTATTTTTTTTGGGGGTCCTGTAACGACCCAAAATTTTGAATGAATTTTTGTTTCCTATTTTTGTGTGTTATTTTAGTATATTATTTAATTAATGATGTTAGTATAATTAAAATAAGACCGTTGGTTTTCGACTGTTATATGACCATTGGTCAATATGACCGTTGGAAACTAAATGTTGCGATTGTTGTCTCTAAATACAAGTGATCTTGGTTAATTAATACAAAGAGAAGATTCGATGGCCTCATCCAGTAGTATCGGGCCGATCGAAGCCCATCTGACGAAACTTGGGAAGGAGGTAGCACCACTGGGCTTTGCTCTGAACCAAACCCAAGTCGAACTTCATCGTGTGAATCTGGAGCGGAATCGCCTTCGGGAGAAGTTCAAGCTTATAGAAATCACTACTTAGGAAATGTTGGCCGAGCCACCCTCAAATTCTCTCACCTTAGCACACCTTACACTTAGGTCCTATGTTGGGGTTATAAGGGGCTATGTAATGAGACCGTAGCTACTTTGTGTAATCTTTTGAGTTAAATAAAATTTTGATTTTTTCCTATGGTGAAGTTTGTGTTTTTTCAGATGTTCGAATAAATATAGGATGTATATTGATGAATTTTGGAAAAAGGGGATATTTTAAAATATTTATGTAAACCTTAAATAATTAATGATGTGTGATGATTTTCAAAAAATGGTCTTATGGAAATGTGTTCAGTAAGAAATTTAGAATCTAATAAGATCAACTTAGTTTTTGTGAATAGTAAATTATGAATAGTGATTTTATGCTTAGGATTAGTAATGTGACCAAATGGATTAGTAATCTCACTTAAATAAAGTATTAATATAATTTAGGCACCTTGATTAAGTAATGATTCAATAAAATAGGTAAATAATTGTTTCGGAAATTATTAGTCAAGTATTAGTTTTTTCGGGTGAATAGTGTTTTTTAATTAAAAATTAAATTAAAAAAATTTAGAAAATTATTTTTATAAAATGGAGTTAATTTTTGAATTCAGGGCATTGATTTTAGGTTAAGGTGATTTTTGGGGTTTTTTCTGAAAAAAATGAATTTTCGATGAATAGTGAAAATACAGTTTTTAGTTTCGGGTGTTTAATGACATCATTAAGGATGTAATAATTATGTAATCTTTCTGGTCGACTTATGAATAGTAAGATAAGGTATTAGGTTTCCCAAGTGGCCAATACCATTGGAAAACACCATGGGAAAGCCCATGGTTTTGCCAATATGACCGATGAGGTGTCCCTTGGCCATTAATGACTCGTCCCCTCACTTATCCTATAAATACCAAGACTTTACCTCATCCTTTTCATTTAAAAATCCTTCTCAATGAAGTTATGGTATCCTTACCTCCCAAGGAGTCCTCCCAAGGTGCCCTCAATCCTCCCAAGGCCCCGACCTTCAAGCTTTTGAAGTTACTCTTCAAGGTAAGGGATTCTTTCACCCTCCTCTTTTAAGTCCTGGCTTCCTTTATGTTGTGTCTTATAATTTTCCATCTCTTTATGTTGAGGGTATGTTCTTATATGTTCTAATTTCTTTCCATTTAATGTATAATTGTCGAGAGACCTTTTCCGCTCTCATCAATTTGTTTTCTGAATTTTTAAGTGACGTCGTTATGCTGCCAGATTTTTCGTAAAAGAAATCGCATCTTCTCTTTTCTTTCATGTTTCCTTTTTCATGTGGTATGTCATTAAAATATCCATACCATGATTTTATTCAATAAAAATACTGTATTATGAGTTATTTATGAGTGGGTGACCCTTTTCCCTTCTCTTTTCAATGTTTTCTAAAACCATGTTATATAGTCGTTATGCTGTAGAAATTTCATCTCAAAATTTCTATCTCTTTCTCTCAAGAAATTCTATTATTTATTTATGTGAATAACCAGACCTATTTCGTTTCCATGGGTGTTCATAAATATATAAATATTATATATTTTATTCTGTAATTGACATACATATAATCCTCACTCCCTTTCCATGGGTTATAAATGACATAATGAACTTATTTTTAAGCTCTTTTTAAACGTCACGATTTTGACATGAAACCCATTTATTTGATTCCATTTGGGTTATTTCTGAAATGTTTGATTATGATATATGTGACTCACATGTAATTAAATACATATTAATGGTGTTCCCTGATAGTGCTCCAATGCATTGGGTAAAGATTTAATCTCTAGAGATGACAAGTTTCACAATACCTTGGTGAATAACCTTGGTAATTTTTATGACGCCTTGGGGATGGACCTTGGTGATATGTTCATGAATATCTAAATGAAATGTTTTAGCTGCATATTAAAGTTATGATTCAAGTTCTTTTCATTATTATATTCCTATTCTTTCATTGCTCATGTATTTATGTTTTTATTCAAGTTCTTATTGATATCACAAGTACATTGATTCCCTTGTTTAGCCTTACTCAGCCTTCTGCTCACCCTTTCCTCTGATGTCTATCTCTAGGATATGAGATGCAGTAAATATACATAGGATGAACCTTTGATGAAGCCTTAAAAGTGGTTTAGAAGAATTTTTATGTTTTTTTCATGTATTATGTTCCTGATTTCCAAGATACTAGACTTTAAAGATCCTCTGTATGTAAAATGTAATGAAAAGTTATGTAATAAAAAGGTGGGATGCCACAGTTGGTATCAAAGGATAGTTTAGTTATTTATGGAAATTAGGATATGAAAACTTTAGGAATAAACCTATAGAAAAGTTTAAATATAGTGAAAACTTCTTGGTATTTTGGTGAGTATTGAGTAAGTGGTTTATCAAATAAATACATCCCTGTCTGGATACGAGAAGGTAGAGGCGGCTCTGGCAGAGATGTACATAGGGGTAAAACTCAAAAACACTACTTTGAGCTAGACTCAAATGGGAACTGGTGCACGACACGGGCCTTGCTTCACTCTTGGTTACGACACTCCCGGGGGATATGTTTGGTTAATCGCAAGCTTTTTATGAATCATTATGAAGGAATTATAGAGAAATATAATTGTTTAAGCATGAAGTTTTAAGACGTAGAATCTTTTATAGTTAAAAGATTCGTAAAGGAAACAAGTTTCTCATTAAGATTTTATTCTTTTAGAAAATGGTGGGCAATATGAAGAACCGTGCAAATGGTGACCGCAATGAACCATGCGCTGACGACCCTCTGATGGAAGCCAGAATGCAAACATTCATGCGAATGATGAACCAACTGACTCAATTTATGAGTAATAACTTGAATCATGCTGAGAGGACGATCTCACTACGGAGGGAACAACATTATATTGATTCTTTTATGCGCCAAAGACCACCAACCTTCAGTGGATCGACTGGCCCATTGATTTCTGAGCAATGGATCAGCTCTATAGAGAAGATATTTTCTGTGCTACGTTATTCAGAGAAAGAGAGGGTCACCCTGGCTGTCTATCTCTTAAAGGGAGAAGCTGATTAGTGGTGGGAACTGATCAAAAAAACAAGGAAAAGAGTGGAAGTTGAAGCTTTGGAGTGGGAAGAGTTCAGAGGGATCTTTTTCAGTAAGTATTTCCCTCATTCCATGAGAACAAGAATGGAGAAGGAGTTTCTCGAGCTGAAGCAGAAGGAGAATGAATCTTTGGGAAGCTATGAGATGAACTTCACAAGGATTTCACAATATACCTCTAGCTTTGTCATGGATCCAAATAGTAAGGTTGATAGATTCTTCAGTGGACTGAGACCTCATCTACAGAAGAATCTAGACATCTGAGATTATGATAGCTACGAAGAGATCATGCGGAGTGCGATTAAAGTCGAGCTAGAGTTTGGTGAGACGCAGTGGTCTCATAAATCCAATGACAAGAAGATATCGATGGATCCCAGCTTAGGGAGGAATTTTGATCAGGGAAGAAGAGGAAATCAAGTGCAACTTCCCACGTGTAATAAATGTGGGAAGAAGAATTCGGGGAACTGCCTTCTTGGGAGTGGGAAGTGCTACAAGTGTGGCAGAGATGGCCACATTTTGAGGAATTGTCATTGTGAGGTGAAACCTCAACTTCCAAACACAAACAACAAGGGTAAGATAGTGCAGGCCCTAACTGATGTCCAGTTCTTCAAGTGTGGACAACGTGGGCACTTTTCCAATCACTGTCCAAATCCGAGGGCAGTAGAGGGGAACCACCATCAGCCTTAACAAAGGCCAAGGGATTAAGGCGTTGATTTTTATATCGCGATAGCTGAAGTAGATGCTTCAAATGGTGTGGTAGCAGGTACTCTTTTTGTCCTCTCAAATCTATCAAGTACTTTGTTTGATTCTAGTTCTATGCATTCTTTTATTTCCTCCAAGTTTTCAAGGAATTTAGAATCAACCCCTGAATTTCTTAAAGTAGAGTTTTCAGTCAAGACTCCTGGTGGGACTATCCAAGCATCATCAGTGTTTAGAAACTCTAGTATTTACTTTAGTGAGCACAATATTATCGCAAATCTAGTAGTCATTCCCATGCTGGAATTCGACATTATATTAGGGATGGACTGGCTCTCAAAGTATAATGCTAAGATCAACTGCATAAGAAAGGAAATATCAGTATTCTTGAATGGAAAACCTACAGTTATCTTCCAAGTAGAGATATATCAACCTCATATTTGTCTAAAAGAACCCCCTATATCCTTCTTTATGGAGTTGATCGGTGAAGAAGAAGAAGGAGATGAGAGTTTGATGATAGAAAATGTCCCCATCGTCTAGGAATACGTTGATTTATTTTTGGAGGAGTTGCATGGACCTCCCCCAGAAAGAGAGGTAGAGTTCTCCATCGAACTCGTACTTGGATCTCATCCGATATCAAAGACCCCGTATAGGATGGAAAATGTGGAGCTGGAGGAATTAAAGAAACAAATCCAAGATCTTTTGAAGAAGGGGTTTATCCGACCAAGTGTGTCTCCTTGGGGAGCACCTATTCTCTTTGTGAAGAAGGATGGATCGATGTAGCTATGAATTGATTATAGAGAATTGAATGGTATCACAGTGAAGAAAAAATACCCTCTTCCAAGAATTGATGACTTATTTGACCAACTTCATGGGGCTCAATTCTTCTCTAAGATTTATCTTCGATCTGGTTATCATCAATTTAGAAGATATTCCAAAAACTGCCTTCTGATCAAGATATGAGAATTATGAGTTTGTTGTTATACCCTTTAGACTGACTAATACACCTACTATTTTTATGGATTTTATGAATAGAGTCTTTAAGAACTACCTTGATAACTTTGTGGTAGTTTTTATTGATGATATTCTGATATATTCCAAAAGTCGCGAGGAGCATGAAGATCATCTAAGGGTTATTTTGCAAACTCTACAGAAGGAGAGGCTTTTTGGAAATATCAGTAAATGTGATTTCTGGTTACAACAAGTCGCTTTCTTAGGGCACATTGTAACCAATGAAGGAATCACATTTGACCTTGTAAAGACAAAAGTTGTAGAGGAGTGGCCTCAATCTACAACAATAACTGAGATTCGTAGTTTTCTTAGATTAGTAGGATATTATATGAAGTTTGTGAAAAAAATTTCATGACTTTCTAATACATTAACCAAGTTAACTTGAAAAGGGGTCAAGTTCATCTGGAAAAAGGAGTGTGAGGAAAGTTTCCAAGAGATGAAGAAGAGATTGGTTATTGCACCTATGTTAACTCTGCCTTCAAGTGGATAAGTATTCGTTATTTTTAGTGACTCATCTCTAAAAGGGATTGGGTGCGTCTTCATGCAAAATGACAAGGTCATTGCTTATGCATCTTGACAGTTGAAGATTCATGAGCGGAATTATCCTACGCATGATCTGGAGCTAGCTGTAGTCATTTTTTCTCTGAAGATATGGTGGCACTATCTTTATGGGGAGAAATGTGATATATACACATACCATAAAAGTTTGAAGTATATTTTCACACAAAGGGAATTGAACATGAGATAAAGGAGATGGTTTGAACTTCTTCAAGACTATGATTTTTCAATTGATTATCACCCTGGAAGAGCAAACAAAGTTGCTGATGCATTAAGTAGGAAAGACCCAATTGTTCTTTCCATGATGAGAATTAAAAAATATCCTTTGATCAATGACCTAGTAAAGCTGGACATGGGAATTATAAGGAAAGGGACATCATCAACCCTAACCCAAATGATTTCTCAACCATCATTACTAGATAATATCAAGAAAGCTCAGAAAGAATATCTTTTGTTACAAGAGAAGTTTGAGGCTGTAAAGGATGGAAAGTTTCCTGAGTTCAATATTGATCAAGAAGTTGTATTGAGATTTCGTACAAGACCATATGTTCTATCTATTCCATAAATAAGGAAGGAGATTATGGATTAAGCTCATAGATCTACTTTCTCTATACATCCTGAAAGCACAAAAATGTATAGGGACCTTCGTGATCATTATTGGTGGGATAATATTAAAAGAGAGATTTCTAACTACACTTCAAGGTGCCTAGTATGTCAGCAAGTGAAGGAAGAGCGAAAAATTCCTAAAGGGGTATTGCAACCACTACCCATACCAGCATTGAAGTGGGACAATATCACTATGGACTTCGTCACTGGTCTTTCGAGAACTTCCAAAGGAAACAATGTGATATGTATTAT
The DNA here is from genome assembly GCA_963277665.1 of Viscum album. NCBI lineage: Eukaryota > Viridiplantae > Streptophyta > Magnoliopsida > Santalales > Viscaceae > Viscum > Viscum album. Next base: position 429,934,124 of record OY728134.1, read on the forward strand.
TGTGGACCGTCTCACCAAGACTTCCCATTTTATCTCTATCTGGGAAGATTTCTCTCTTGATCAACTTTTCAGGATTTATGTGAAGGAAGTGGTAAGGCTGCATGGAGTTCCACTTTCTATCATACCTGATCGTGATCTAAGGTTCACATCAAAATTCTGGATAAGTCTTCAACAAGATCTGAGCACTGAATTGAATTTCAGTATGGCCTATCACCCCCAAACTGATGGCCAATCTAAAAGGACTATTCAAACACTCGAGGACATGCTGAGAACGTGCTCAATAGAATTTAAGGGTGGATGGGATCAACATCTCCATTTAGTTGAGTTCTCTTACAACAACAGCTTCCACTTGAGCATTCAAATGGTACCCTATGAAGCTCTATATGGGAAGCGATGTAGAACATCTACTTTCTGGGATGAAGTTGGTGAGAGAAAGATTCTTGGGCATGATCTTGTGCATGAGATGATAGAAAAAGTCCATTCCATCCAACAACACATTAAGGATACTCAGATTCATCAAAAGAGCTATGCTGACAACCATTGAAGGGACTTGGATTTTGATGTTGGTGACAAGGTCTTTCTTCTAATTTAACCTTGGAAGAGATTCATGAGGTTTGGGAAGAAAGGGAAGCTCAGCCCTATGTACATTGGCCCCTATGAAATCCTTGATCATGTGGGAGCAGTAGCCTATCGGCTTGCACTTCCTCCAAATCTAGCACAAGTTCATGATTTCTTCCATGTATTCCACTTGAGGAAGTACATACCTAACCCTTCACATGTACTAAACCCAGATGTGGTACATCTAGAACATGACCTCTCTTATGAGGAGCATCCGGTGGAGATCTTGGATCGTAGAGACAAGTTTCTACACAAAAAGACTACCCACCTTGTTAAGGTGTTTTGGAGAAACCAAAAATATGAAGAAGTCACATGGGAACCAGAGGAGTCTATGAGGTAGAAGTACCCACACCTTTTCTTTTCTGAGGATACGAGTTAAAATTTTGGGGATGAATTTTCTTAAGGGGGGAAGAATGTAACGACCTGAAATTTTGAATGAATTTTTGTTTCCTATTTTTGTGTGTTATTTTAGTATATTCTTTAATTAATTATGTTAGTATTATTAAAATGAGACCGTTGGGTTTTGACTATTATATGACCATTGGTCAATATGACCATTGGAAACTAAATGTTGCGATTTTTGTCTCTAAATACAAGTGATCTTGGTTAATTAATACAGGGAGAAGATTTGATGGCCTCATCCAGTAGTCTCAGGCCGATCGAAGCTCATCTGATGAAACATGGGAAGGAGATATCACCACTCGGATTTGCTCTGGACCAAACCCAAGCCGAACTTCATCGTGTGAAGCTGGAGCGGAATCGCCTTCGGGAGAAGTTCAAGCTTATAGAAATCACTACTCGGGAAATGTTGGCTGGGCCACCCTTGAATTCTCTCACCTTAGCACACCTTACACTTAGGTCCTATGATGGTGTTATAAGGGGCTATGTAATGAGATCGTAGCTACTTTTTGTAATCCTTTGAGTTAAATAAAATTGTGATTTCTACCTATGGTGAAGTTTGTGATTTTTTCAGATGTTCGAATAAATATAGGATGTATATTGATAAATTTTGGAAAAAGGGGATATTTTAAAATATTTATGTAAACCTTAAATAATTAATGATGTCTAATGATTTTCAAAAAATGGTCTTCTGGAAATGTGTTCAGTAAGAAATTTAGAATCTAATAAGATCAACATAATTTTTTGTGAATAGTAAATTATGAATAGTAATTTTACTGTTAGGATTAGTAATATGACCAAATGGATTAGTAATCTCACTTTAAAAAAGTATTAATATAATTTAGGCACCTTGATTAAGTAATGTGATTCAATAAAATAGGTAAATAACTGTTTTGGAAATTATTAGTCAAGTATTAGTTTTTTTGAGTGAATGGTGTTTTTTAGTTAAAAATTAAATTAAAAATATTTAGAAAATTATTTTTATAAAATGGAGTTAATCTCTGAATTCATATCTTTTATTTTAGGTTAAGGTGATTTTTGGGGTTTTTTCTGAAAAAAATGAATTTTCGGTGAATAGTGAAAATACAGTTTTTAGTTTCGGGTGTTAAATGACATCATTAAGGATGTAATAATTATGTAATCTTTCTGGTTGACTTCTGAATATTAAGATAAGGTATGGGGTTTCCCAATTTTCCAATACCATGGGAAAATACCATGGGCAAGCCCATGGTTTTGCCAATGCCACCGATGAGGTGTCCCTTGGCCATTAATGACTTGTCCCCTCACTTCTCCTATAAATACCAAGACTTTACCTCATACTTTTCATTCCCAAATCCTCCTCAATGAATTCCTGGTCTCCTTACCTCCCAAGGAGTCCTCCCAAGGTTCCCTCAAGCATCCCAAGGTCCCGACCTTCAAGCTTTTGAAGTTTCTCTTCAAGGTAAGGGATCCTTTCACCCTCCTCTTTTAAGTCATGACTTCCTTTATGTTGTGTCTTATAATTTTCCATCTCTTTATGTTGAGGGTATGTTCTTATATGTTCTAATTTCTTTCCATTTCATGTATAAATTTTGAGAGACCTTTTCCGCTCTCATAAATTTGTTTTCTAAATTTTTAAGTGACGTCGTTAGGCTTCCGAATTTTTCGCAAAAAAAATCGCATATTCTCTTTTCTTTCATGTCTCTTTTTTCATGTGATATGTCATTAAAATATCCATACCATGATATTATTCAATAACCATAATTTACTATGAGTTTTTTATGAGTGGTTGACACTTTTCCCTTCTCTTTTCATTGTTTTCTAAAACCATGTTATATAGCCATTATGCTGCAGAAATTTCATCTCAAAATTTTTATCTCTTTCTCTCAAGAAATTCTATTGTTTATTTATGTGAATACCCAGACCTATTTCTTTTCCATGGGTGTTCATAAATATATAAAGATGATATATTTTATTCTGTAATTGACATACATATAACCCTCAATTCCTTTCCATGGGTTATAAATGACATAATGATCTTATTTTTAAGCTCTTTTTAAACATCGCGATTTTGATATGAAACCCATTTCTTTGATTCCATTTGGGTTATTTGTGAAATTTTTGATTATGATCTATGTGGATCAAATGTAAGTAAATACATATTAAGGGTGCTCCCTGATAGTGCTTCAATGCATTGGGTAAAGATTTAATCTCTAGAGATGACAAGTTTCACGATACCTTGGTGAATAACCTTCACTACTGGAAAACTAACCTTTACCAACGGTTTGGAACCGTTGGTATAGGCCTCCAAACCGTTGGTATAGCCTATACCAACGGTTTGGAGAACCGTAGCCAAGTAAGCCATTGGGATAGGTCTATACCAACGGTTTTCCAAAAACCGTTGGTATAGACCTATACCAACGGTTTTGGGAACCGTTGGTATAGGTAATATGAAATCTATACCAACGGTAATGGAACCGTTGGTATATAAATTCAAAAAATAAAACATCCGCTGGGATTTGATCCCAGGACCCCTCGTTTATAATCGAACGACTTAACCACTAAGCTAACATCACTTTTGTAAATATAATTTCATAAATATATATATGTATTATCATAATTATATTAAATTTTGATTTATATAATGTTCTCGGTTAGTGGATCTGGAAAAAGTAAAGAACCTATCCCAACGGTTTTCAAAACCGTTGGGATAGCCCTATCCCAACGGTTTTCAAAACCGTTGGGATAGGTTCTGGGTGGATGTAATGTTGTTGGCCGGATGTTGAATTTTTTTGTTGCTTTTTCCCAACGGTTCTTGAGAACCGTTGGGAAAGAGTGACCTTTCCCAACGGTTCTCCCAAACCGTTGGGAAAGGGGTGGGAAAGGGGGGTCTTTCCCAACGGTTCTCCCAAACCGTTGGGAAAGGGGGGGTCTTTCCCAACGGTTTGGGAGAACCATTGGGAAAGGGGTGGGAAAGGGGGTCTTTCCCAACGGTTCTCCCAAACCGTTGGGAAAGGGGTGTTTTGAGGCCCCTTTCCCAACGGTTCTCCCAAACCGTTGGGAAAGACCCCCCTTTCCCAACGGTTTGGGAGAACCGTTGGGAAAGGGTGTATATAAGTGTTGGGAAAGATCTGATTTCCAGTAGTGCTTGGTAATTTTTATGACACCTTGGGGATGGAACTTGGTGATATGTTCATGAATGTCTAAATGAAATTTTGTAGCCACGTATTCAAGTTATGATTCAAGTTATTTTCATTATGATATTCCTATTCTTTCATTGCTCATGTATTTATGTTTTTATTCAAGTTCTTATTGATATCACAAGTACATTGATTCCCTTGTTTACCCTTACTGGGCCTTCTACTCACCCTTTCCTTTGATGGCTATCTCCAGGATATGAGATGCAGTAAATATACATAGGATAAACCTTTGATGAATCCTTACAAGTGGTTTAGAAGAATTTTTATGTTGTTTTCATGTATTATGTTCTTGATTTCCAAGACACTAGACTTTAAAGATCCTATGTATGTAAAATGTAATGAAAATTTATGTAATAAAAAGGCGGGATGCCACTGGTCCTTCCTATAGAATTTGGTAATTTTTTTAATCCCTTTAGGCTATTTACAGTTGGTGCACGATTAGGGAAAACTGTATGTTTTTTCCTAGTAAACAGTCTTCCCTATTGATAGCCATTAGAAGGGGTGAACAGGTTTTCCAAACTGTGTGGACACCCCTCTAAACTATAAACCCCATGGATAGTGAGGAATTCATGGTTAGTGAAAAATTATTTTAACCATGCAGCAAAACCATGAACCTCAAACTGAAGACCCGTCAAGGCACACAGTTAGGACACACAGTTTATCTTACCATGTGGTCCTCCCCAAAAAACCATGAACATGATTTTTAATTCCTCTTAAATTTATTTTAAAAATAAAAAAAACCTATTTAAGATGCCTAATCTCCCTATTTGATCATAACATGATTTTTTTCATCCTTAGAGGCTCCCAAGATGCAATTTTGGCCCCTCCAAAACCTTTCCTTAGTGGATCAAAGCAGCGTTGATCTCAATCAATATTCTCCAGGTAAGTGGATCTCATCTCGTATGGCTTGTTCTGATCTATCTTTATATCCTCCTTGGATTTTGATACATCATCATGTAATTAATGGATATAAACACAGATTTATTGGATCTTGATTCTAGTTTGAGTTCCTAGATCTTCTGTGCCTTCGTTCTTCATTAGCGTTCCCAATGAAAGTGTTGATTTCTGGATATTTGATTTAAAGTTAGGTGGTTCCATATTTCTTTTCCATATGTTTGAAACCTTGAATTACCTATTTAAAGTTGAAATGAGTTTTTAATTAATTTAAACACATTAATTTGTGATGAATAGATATTTTATTTGAAATGGACATGAGATCAGATAAAAACCCCAATTTCAATGGAATTGGAATTTTTGGGTGAATTTATGAAAAAATAATGTCTGGATTTGGAAATAGTTTTGATGAAATGATTTGATGTGGATCTTGAAAAAATGTATTAAATTGAAAAAAGATTGGGAATGGAATGAAATGATGAAAATCAATGATTTGGTTTTGAAATGAGAATTCATGTTGAAAACTGAAATTGGTAAATTTTATTTTGAAATGTTTTAAATTGATTGATTTTTAATTTGACTGATTGATAGTTTTAAGAACATGTTAGTCTAGGTGGTTAGTGTTGACTGGGATAAGCACACTAGGACCTTAACTTCATAGCAAAGGATTGATGATGAAAATTGTTACTAAAACAAATACAGAATGAATTCTTGTGATGGGTTCCCCTATTGGGTTCTAAACAACCATTAATGGGTTTCCCATTTGGGGTTTATTTGTGTGTGCACACCTAACTAGATCTAAGATTATTATGAGATGTGTAAGGATCCAATTACCTAAAAAACTGACTTACCACTAGGATTTCCTACATGGCTCTTTGTTATGAATTGTGACTTGATTATAAATTTCTTTGGTTATTGAACTATTTTATTCATGCTAACTATTTTATATAAACTATTTTTTTATAATATGTTCATCTAATCCCATTTGAAAGTTGTTTTTGTTGAAATAGTGGGTTCCCTAGACCCAACTATGCAGTACTTTTGATTACTATATCGTGTATATAGTTAGTTGTACATGATTTATACTTACCATTATACTGTAGATATTTCTGCATCCACTATTTAATAGTAATTTCTATGTATTAATTATCATATCAAAAGGTTATAGCAGATCTCAGGTGATAATGAGAACCTAGAGATACTATGACATTAATCTTAAATAAAGGTCTTATGGTCTAGATACATCATATTGATTGGACATAGTTTATGTTTGACTATCAGGTGTTGGGGGGATCATAATCATTGAGACTTATTATCATGAAGTTCACACTTGGTGATCTCCAGTAGTGAGATCATAAGGAAAAACCCACCAATAGGAACACCACATGTTTTTGGTGTCATTGATTGTTCCTATCTAGGGACATGTATATTGGTCTTTGTAAATGAGATCATTACAAGTGTGTACCATTTGATTGCATACTTTGATGCAAGGAGAAAACTGTGATAATGAAATCGTGGTGAGTTAGCTTGTGTTGGGTGTTTCATTAGTGGTATGACATTAGTTGAATGGTTAAGAAATAATTTGTCACTTTCGGGTTAAAGAACTTGTATATCTTATGCTTGGTTGATCAGGGTGGTGCTGCCTACATAAGTCATTGTCTAAAGCAGTCGAAACATAAATCTATTTGGATAGATCAACAAATAATAAAGAAATAAAAGGGTGATGACACAAGTGTGTATCCTGCTTTATGAGATTGAAAGACAAATAGATTATATTACACAGTCAGTGTTTGTGAGTTGGTTGTTGTTGTTATGATAATCCTTATCTCTTTAGGGGCCTTGATGGGTTGTTAGACTCTTCTCTTGGCCTGTAAATTTTATTCAATTCTATCAAGATAAGGGCCTAAAGGGTCACACATAATAGCATATTAAAGAATCCACCCTATTCAGTAGAATAGGAATATTGGACATAGTGGGACCCGTCATGGGGTCTAAGTGTTGTACAAGGTATCAATCACCCAAGAAATAAATAAATTCATTATTATTCATGTTATGAATAATTGGATTGAATTTATTTAATGTATTTACAATTTAATTAAATATGAGATAATATTAATTGAATGAATATTATTTTTATATTCAAGGTTTGTTTAATATGAAGCAAGAATTACGAGTCGGGTTAAATTACTTGGGTTAATCACGTAATATATTATATATATATTACAGGTATGTGATAAAATAATAAATAATATTGACGCAGTTTAGTTCATCATAATGATTTATTTAGTGGATGTTAAATAAACGGGGGTCGGGGAACCCAACTGGGTATTTAGAACCTCTACTATAAATAGAGAGAGAGAGAGAGAGAGACTCTCTTGCAATGAACTATTCATTCATTTATAATGAGAGCCTCTCTCTCCTCCTGCTTTCTATAGAGATAAAGTCTATCCCTCTCAAGAGGTGATCTAAGAATTCCTTAATGCATTGAAGGTAGAGGATTGTGATGGTTGTTAGGATGTCGAAGACATCATCAGATCACCACGCTAGCACATGGAATTCGATGATCGACACTCCCACAGATTTTTTAAGTTTGTGTAAATGATATAGATGGATCCTCTTATGGACCCTCTAAGAAACGACCACCGGTGATGAGTTGCAGTCGACCGCGGCTTCAGATATGAAAAGGGTATGTTTACAGTTTAATTTTTTTGCTCCTTTTAATTTACATAATATCCTCAGACCATATCGAGGCTCGGATCGTCAGCAACGACAAGTTCCATCATCCTTTCAATGAAAATTTTAAAATCCCCGACCCACCGGCTTCCACTGTGGGCCCCAATACCTTCAATTGGTATTAGAGGGACCGAGTAAATTTTATAATCCAATAACAATTAATTTGAAATTAAATTAAGTAAAGGGTTTGAAATCGGTCCCAATGATTCAGGCCGCACGCCGATCCAATTTCAAGCACCCAAGTTATGACCATTTGAAATTTTAGATACAGATCCTGTTTGCATTTTGGTCATGGGTATTAAAATTTTTCAATTGATTATTTCCTATCATGATCTGGCCAAGTTTTGTGTGTTTTATGTTCACCGGAAACAATACTGGTTTTGTTAAAAAAAATATAACTATAATTATTATATTTTGTATTATTTTTATAATACTATAATTATAATAATATAATAATTGTAATAATATAATTATTATAATAATATAATTATTATATTAAAATAATTATTTATTATTATTATAATTAAAGGATAAATTATATCCTTTGGAATTTTTAAAATGGGGATCTATACTTGATTGTCGGTATAAGACAATTGGAGATAAATGTGGCTGTGGACCCCTCCCTCGAGCGGACCCGTCTGCCTCTCTGCTAAGGTGCAGCGCCTCCCTTCCCTCCTCCCTATCGAGCTGCAACTAGGGACACCGCCTGACCCGCCCCCGGCGCCAACCCCGACTCTCACTGTGCCCTTCCTCTCTAAAGCCGTCTTCCAGCACCAGGCAGTCCTCCTCCACTGGGCACTCGAGTCTGGCTGCCTCTTCACATGGACACTGCCATGCTTGCCCCTTGTAGAAATGGGATGCCCTCCTACCAGATCTGTGTCACTGGCAAACTAGGGGAGTTTCCACTGTTGAAGGACCACGCCGGAATAACTAGGTCAGCCACTACCCAAACCTGCTCCCTTCCAGTCTCCTTCCCGTGCACCGCTACTCTGGTCCACACCCCACCTCTCACTACCGTAGCTGCCTCGTCGGTGCCGCACCCGCCTGCTCAGTCCACCGTGAGTCGCCCCCTGGGTGCCGTCTCCTGCCTTCATGAGACACCCGGAGAGCCCTGATACAAATCTAGACCGCCCCGACAGATTTGGATGACCGCCTCCCATTGCCGACCTCCATGGCCAATGTTGCTCATCCAATATCGGATGCGGTAACCCCAACTAGGGTGCAACCAAACAGACTTTCCTTGAAGAGGTCTGGGTGGATCTTCCCGACCCATAATGGGTATGAGCGGATCACCCCGACCCAATTTGGCTCTACATGGCCGAGAATGAACGTGTGCGGGTCCGGCCCGACACACACATCCCCTAAATGGGGATTTTAGGGCCCAAGATAATGAAATTAATATTTATAATTAATTTAATTGAAATAAATTTTAATACCTGAGAATAAAAATTAATTTGATTTTGGAATTAAATTAATTAATTAATTAATTTAATTTTTGTTATTAAAAATTTAATTAATTAAGCATTGTACTTATTTAATGCAATTTAATTTTTTATCACACATTATTTTACCTGCATACTAGTCTTGAGCATCGACCCGTGTATGTATGAATTTAGTTATGTATTTAATTAATTATTTAACTGTGTGCGATGCTTGTAATTAATTAAAAAATTGGGTACAACCGCGAAAGCGGCACACACGCAAGGAAGAAAATTACATTAAATCGCAAGCCTGAGGACTTGACCCCGCGACCTGCACTTCACCCCCCCAAACCCTTACTACCCCACCACCAACGGTGGGACAACTTGTAATTAATTAAATAGTGGTGTGTGCATCGTTTTCTTTTTTGATTAAAATGTATAAGTGTCTGCATGTCCAAATCCATCTAATGTACATTTACACCCTAGTTCCCCTCACCCGCATGCGATTATTTTTGTACTTCAAACGAAGACAATGTAAGACATGACATAGACCCCGCCAAGACGAGGCGGTACTCCAAGATGTGACGTGGACCCTGCTAAGATGAGGTGGTTATCCAAGATGTTACGTTGACCCTGAAAATATGAGGTAGTACTCCTGATGAGAATTAGACATATATGACGGGGTGAGCTGCATCAAGAGTCTAGATTCGACTCATGTATGATGCCCCTAGGTCATTTTAGATGCTCAAGACCAGTCAGGTAGTAGTTTACCTTTATGAATTTATTTATTATTTATGCAATTATAATAGTGGAAAAATACATAAAATAATAAATAATAAAATGTATAAAGAAGCGATGTGTGTTTTTCTATTAATGTTCAGTTGTGAGTGAAAAAACATAGATGAACAAGATTAATAGAAATAGATTACATTTGTTGAGAGAAAATTATAAAACCCTTACAAAAAATATTAAGTCGTTAATCATCTTCCATCATTCATATTTGAACAAAACTGGGTGTTTGGGGTGCCGGTCAGGCCACAACTTATGGTGCCTCTTACTACCGGGGAGTTCTTATGAGACTGGTGGGTCGATTTAACTAAAGTGTAGTAAGGATTAGACAAAGCTAACTTTCTATCATTTTAGAGGAAAGCATTGAGTAAATCCATTTATGATTTTAGAAGCTAGGACTTCACTCAACAGATCAAGGAACTGTTATTTAATGCGGTTGGCCAACCAAATGCCTACCTTGAACCCTCTGGGTAGTGGTGTAGCCATAGATTATAGACTATGAGGGGAGGTTCAAGGATCCTTTCCACTAGAATGCTCAAGCGACAAAGTATTCTGATTCTAGTACAAAGGGTTCCTAGAATTCGATAAAATAGTGGGATACATTTAATGATTAAATTAATTAGTAATGTCTAATTCGGTAATCAACATAAAAGTACTAATATGATAAAGTTTATTTTTGTAGAAAAATTGAAAGCAATACCACAAGTAAAAATTTCGATAACGATTGGACAAAGTTAAATATCCAAACTAGCATGAATTTTCAAGTATCGTACAGGCGCTTGTTCATGATACTATTATATCATAAATTCAAGGTGATGGTGTCCCTATACCTATTAAGACACCTCATGAAACGTGGGTGTAAAATTGCTTACAGGAGACTCATGAATATAGCATATGATGGTTCTTTCATAATGTTATCATCAACAACCAATGTTAGTTGCAGTCACTACATCATAACATGGATGATATCACATGTAGTCTCATTTACAAGAAGTTAGCTAGGAGAAAGTGAATCAAGATTTGAATGTGATGATTACACTCGCTTTGTGTAAACATGAAAGACAGACTATGATATTTCATGGAATCCCATTCTTATACCTTTTTCACCCAATAACTCTAGTTTATTTAAGAATACAAATGAGCAGTATGGAGTAAGCACTTTATTACCTTTTAGGTAAGATTCTCCAAGAAATAAGAATATTGAAGATAATACCATCTTTAATTCTTATAGCGAACAAATTGAAAAGGTGACGTGAAAAGGCCAATGGAAAGTCACTCCAAAAGCATATTCATAATTTTTTTAATGAATAAAGTTTGGTTATTAAATAGGAGGTTATTTTTAACACATATTATGAAATTAATTTATGGAAATTTAAAACACAATGAACTCAATTGAATAAGAAAGAAACCCTGCTTCTTCTTCAGTATATTTTCATCAAATAAAAGTATTGTTTCTGATATAATTATTGGGTATCAAATACAATATGACTTTTATGTATGTGTATTTAAATATAGTAACCAAGTAATTATAGAAACATTACAATAAGTAAGGTGTCTTCTCCAAGTGGCTAAGATAGGGTGATTCCTAAGTCAGTGGTGAGAAGCACATGACTTCTAATTTCCAAGTGAATGATTATATTAGAACAAGTTGTTGAGTATAACCAAAACATTTATCTCATGTTCCCTTTGGACATAATGATACATTATTCCAAGTTCAGGAATGAATTTTTTTTCTGGCGTCTCATACTCAAAAAATAGATCAGTTGTACTTGAATAATAGGCAATAAGTGATGAATATAAAAATATAAATTTTTTTACCCAATCATGGCTAGATAATTCTTTCTCAAGAAAAACTAAACAAACTTCAAGGATATATCCATTATGTTATTTAGGCTCAGCAAAGCTAAAAAACTTTGGTATAATTGATGTTTTTGTTTGGATAAAGAAACCTTTAGAAATAAAGGAATGTCACAAAGATTTTGGAATTAGTTCACAAGTGTGTGTGAACTATTTCTAGGGAAATCTAGTGGTTAAGATACTTCATAAGATTAGTTTAAGTTACTAAGGAATTTGATAGTGAAATATGTGCATGGTCAGAAGATATGAGCTGCTTCAGATCGACATGCCGAAGAATATCCTGACCAAGCATTCATCAATCATGATAATGTAGCATGGAGTAATTCCTAAATGCACGTTACAATATTTACATCAATACATTGATGTTAATAAAGAGGATCGATGACGAGTCTTACATTTTTACATTGATCAAAAAAACAGTGTGTAAAAATTCCTAAATGCACATTTTATATATCAAAGTAATGATTTAAGTAGTATCAATGTTACAGTTTCCAATAACTTACATTATATTTCAAGATATACTTTGCAAATAATGGAAAAATCCCATACTTGATATGCCAACTAAAAATGACAAATGGATATCATACAAGTCATAGTATGATGGAAATCCATTATGTCATACAACATGTGTTTAGATGCAAAAAGTTTTCTAGGACATAAACAAACTAGCATGATGATAAACACATAGTGCATCTAAGTAATTATCCTAAAAGTTTATTAGGATATTATATAAATCCCTAATATAGAAAAGTGGTAGTCAAGTGATAGACTACCTTTATATAAAAAGGGTGCACATATCTACTTGATATAGTGGGAGTTGGATTGACTTGGATTTAGTCAATGATCAAGATGCACAAATGGTTGTCATAGGAACTAGATCCACAAGTACATGTGGAAGAGGAATGTTCTAGTGAAACTTACTGTGTAGGAAGGTTAAAAACCATGGTGATGGTTTTGAGTTCATCACGGATGATGATAAATTATTCATTCTGAATAATAATTCCTACAAGTAAGCAGTATATCGCAATAAGCTTAGATTGTAAAGACCAATTAAGATTCAATAATGGATTCCATGTATCAAATTACAATGGGGCTTATATATTGAATACTATGGTGGGTATTCAAGTGTATTTATACATGGGTGGTACAAGTGTGGTACCAATAAGGCTTCATTGGTTATACCAAGTCAGTATGCCTAAATCCATTAGAATTTTATTCATGGAAGGTGTTTATACAACAAAACCAGGAAGGGATGATGATACCATTGGATGTCATTGAGGGTTGCAAGTTACTGAAATCTAGTTCAAGATTAAATTAAGAAAAAAGATATTAAAGCATTCATTTGGAATTAATCTTTTCCATGTGTTTACCAAAGATTGGTGGGAGCACCATAATTTTACAAGAGAAATATGTTCGGTAACATATGGAAAACTGATATTGGTCTATAGTTAGTTAAGACCAAGATGAAAATAATTATACTAAGATTGACTTAAAGTAGAAACCTATGTTCTAGGTAACATGATCTACTGAGGTTGATTCAACTGTTTCTTAGACCTAGTCAATTATACATATAGTGACATGGTATTGAAAAATACAAGTTGGAACAATTCAATATTAGAATTGTTGTTAGTGTCACATGACATAATCTCTTCGGGTTAACATGTTTTGTACATGAAAGGATATTCGTATGGTGAGTTCAAATTCATACGATTTGGAAATGTATTAATCACATATGCCAGGATATGTACAAGAATTGATATTTCCATGATATACTTTATAGTAGGAAAATATTAGTTATATCTAGGAGAACTACTAGTGAAATAGTCAGAATTGTCATATTGTTCTTTAACAAGTATAAATGATATGTACCTGGTGAGTGGAGAAGAAAGTGATACTAGTTATGGTGGGACACAAACTAGTATTCCTTTTATCAATATGATCTTGTATCACAGTTAGGTTAATATGATGAGTGAGACAAGTTCATAAGATCCAGTGGTATCCATACCTATAAATACCGAGTACGTTTCAGCTTCTGAGATAACTAAGAAGTAGTTAAATGAAAAAATTTGTTCCAGTTCTTAGAATCACACCTAGTAAGTAAAGTATTATCATAATGAAAATTATGATATTATTACTAGACAATATGTCAAGTTATGAAAGTGTAAAAAAATGGATATACTCAAGGATATCATCTCTTGATAAGTTTTACTCAATGATATGAGGTCACATATAGTAGAATATCCATGCGGTGGAAACATGGTAGACCTAACAGCTAAATCCATAACTTTACAGAAACATGATATTCATTATGTGAGTAGCTAACAAGCATGGTTAGCAAGTTGTATATGTTGAAATTGGGAGTGTTGAAATATCGGGTGTCTTAGACCCAACTATGTAGTACTTTTGATTACTATATCGTGTATACAGTTAGTTGTACATGATGTATACTTACCATTATAGTGTAGATATTTCTACATCCACTATTTAATGGTAATTTATATAGATTAATTATTGTATAAAAATTTTATAGCAGATCCCATGATATAATGAGAACCTTGAGATATAATGACATTAATCTTAAATAAATGTCTTACTATATAGATGCATTATACTGATTGGAAACAGTTGATGTTTGACTATTAGGTGCTGGGGGATCATAAACATTGAGACTTATTCTCATGAAGTTTGCACTTTGTGATCTCTAGTAGTGAGATCATGAGCATAGACCCGCCTATAGAAACACCACATGTTTTGGGTGTCATTGGTTGTTCCTATCTATAAACATGTGTATTAGTCTCCTGACTTGAGATCATTACCAGTGTGTACCATTTTATTGTGTACTTTGATGCAAGGCAGAAACCGTGATAATGAAATCGTGGTGAGGTAGCTTGTGTTGGGTGCTTCATTGGTGGTATGACATTAGTTGAATGGTCCAGAAATAATTTGTCACCTCTAGGTTATGGAAGTTGTATATCTTAGTCCTGGTTGATCAGGATGGTGCTACCTTCAAAGTCTTTGGCCAAATCAGTCGAAAGGTAAATCCATCAATATAGATCAACAAATAATAAATCAATAAAAGGGTGATGACACAAGTGTGCGCCCTATTTTATGAGATATTTAAAGACAAAGAGATTAAATTATACAGTCAGTGTTCATAGGTTGGTTGTTGTTTCTATGACAATCCTTATCTTTTTAGGGGACTTGATGAGTTTCTAGACACCACTCTTGGTCTATGAATTTATTCACTGCTATCAAGATAAGGGCCTAGAGGGTCACACATAATAGCGTATTCAAGAATCCACCCCATTCATTTAAATATGTATATTGGACATGGTGGGACCCACCATGGGGTCTGGGTGTTTTCCAAGGCATCTATCACCTAGGAAATGAATAAATTCATTATTATTAAAGTTATGAATAATTGGATTGAATTTATTTAATTTATTTAAAAGTTATGTAAATGTGAAATAATATTAATCGAACGAATATTATTTTAATATTCAAAGTTCATTTGATATTAAGAGGGAATTATGAGTCAATTTAAATGACTCGGGTTTATCATATGATATATTCTAGATATATTATAGGTATGTGATAAAATAATAAATAATATTGATACCATTTAGTTTTTCATAATTATTTATTTAGTGGATATAAAATAAACAGGGGCCAAGGAACCCAACCAGATATTTAGAACCTCCACTGTAAATAGAGAGGGGGGATCTATCCCAAATAACTAATCATTCATTTAGAATGAGAGCCTCTCTTTCCTCCCACATTCTATAGAGAGAGTTTTTTCCTCTCAAGAGGCGATCCAAGAATGCCTTCAAGCATCAAAGGTAGTGGATCACGGTGATTGTCGGGATGTCAAAGACATCTTCGATCCACCACACTAGCAACCGGAATTTGATGATCATCACTCCTGTGGATTTTTGAATCATGTGTGGATGATATATAGGGATCCTTCTATGGATCCTTCAGGAAACAATCATCGACAAAGAGTTTCAGTCAACCGCGACTTTAGATATGAAAATGGTATGTTTACAATTTAATTTTTTTTCTCTTTTTAATTTATGCAAGATCCTCGGACCATACTGAGGCTTGGATCATTGGTGAAGACAAGTTCCTTCATCATATCGATGAAAATTTTAAAATAACTGGGCCATCAGATTTTTCTACATGCCATGGTACTATATATTTTCTATCTATTTGAATGAAATCATGTTTTGATTTAAAATATGAAAATGTGATGTCATGATTTGTTTTATTTTAACCAAAATCATAATGGGTGAATTGTTATGGTATTTATTATGGAACCATAGGTGATAACCTACTAGATTTATAGCTCACATATTATCTTTTAATTTGAACTTTTTTAGTCTATCTTTTACCTGGTCTGAGAAAATGGAATGTGACACTTGGAGGTGGTGGACGTTCTTGATACTTTGGACCTGGAGTCTAGGAGGAGACCGTTGGAGATGTTTTACACTTGTTGAATGGGATTTTTGAGTTTTTATCTTGATTTATGTTGAGTAATTTGATGATGTATTACTTTGGGGTTTTTTACCTATTTTTTTTTGGAAATTTTTCCTTCTAGAGTGTTGAGTATACTGACTTGTAATGTTTTATGTTCCACTATTTTTGAAAAATTTGTCCCCTCTTTGATCATTTATGATGCCAGGTTCTATTCTACAACCCATGGGGATCAGTAACACTCTTTGGGCTATATCAGGGATGGCTCGGGTATAAGGGTACCAGGGTATCCTGGTGGGTTCATGACATACAAATAATCATGATAAATAATAAGTATCCACTACCATAGATATACAACATGTTTGATCAACTAAGTGGGTCTTAGTATTTCTCTAAGGTTAAAATTTAGTCAAGATATCACCAATTAAGGGTCAATAAAGAATATATTCCCAAAATTACCTTTTGAACATGGTATGGACATAATGAGTTCATAGTGATTCTTTTTAGAATCACTAATTCTCTAGAAATATTTATTAACTTAATAAAATAAAGAATTTAGTGATTACCTTAACAAATTTTTGGTAATATTTATGATATTATTGTATACTCAAAGAGAAAGGAGGAGTCTGGGGATCATTTTAATATTGTGTTAAAGTAATTGATAAGGATAAGTTATTTGAAAAGTATAGTGAATGTGAGTTATGAATGAAGGAAGTATCATTTTTGGGGAATATTATCACCAGAAAAGAGATATCTGTGGACCCTTATAAGACAAAGGAAATGGAGGATTGGCCTAGACCAGCATCTATAAATAGATCCTTATTTTCCTTGAACTAGCTAGGAATTACTAATGATTTTTTAAAAACTTTTCATGATTTTAAAACCCACTAACAAAGCTAACATGAAAGGGATTAAATTTTTTCTAGACCAGTGAATGTAAAGAGAGATTTAAGGAATTAAAAAAGAGGCTTATCACTACACAATTACTTACACTAAACTCAAATGGGGAAAATTTTATGGTATACAGTGATGCTTGAAAGAAGGGTTTGGGTTGTGTACTAATGCAGAATAATAAAGTGATAGACTACGTCTCAAGGTAGGTAAAAGTTTATGATCAAAACTATTCAACACATGATATGGAGTTTGATACAATGATATTTATGTTAAAGATCTGGTGACATTATCTCTATGTGGAAAAGTATTAAATGTATATGAATCAAAAGATCCTCAAATATATATTCACATATAAGGAGCTTAACATATGCCAACATAGATGGTTAAATTTGATCAAGGACTATGACTACTCAATTCATTACCATCCTAGGAAATAAAACACAGTGGAAGATTATCTAAGTATAAATGATATGGAAATTTTATCAATGATGATAATTGATAAGAACCCAATATTCTTATATTTTCAAAGGATGGATATGGTAATAGTAAAAGGATATTCATCTCACCTTTCTCAAATAACCGCCCAAACATCCATTCTTGAGAGGATCAAGGAGGCCTAAAAAGAGGATGATGTACTATAAAAAAAGGTAGTTAATATTCTAGAGTTAAACTTTGTTTAAAATAGGGTTATAAGGTTTGGAGCCTGAGTATGTATCCCATGAAAACCAGATCTAAAGAGGGAGGTTCTGGTTGATGTGTATAGATTATCCTTCTATATTCATCTAGGAAGCACTAAGTTGTATAGATATATAAATAAAAACTACTGAGAGGATAACATGTAGAAGGAGATTGTAGAATTTGTATCTCAATTATTGGTATGCCAGAAAGACAAGGATTAACGACATAATTATAAGGGTATGATGCATCTATTTCTTATACCAGTATAGAAATGGGAAAACCTAACCATGGATTTCATCAGAGGACTCCCTAAGAAACCCAAAGGAAATAAGTCCATTTAGGTGGTAGTCGATCATCTTACAAACTCAACACATTTCATTACTATTAAATAATATTTCTATCTTGACCAATTTGCTAAGATATATATAAGATAAGTGTTAATATTTTATGGAGTGAAATGCTCTATTATATCTAATTGAGATCTAATGTTTAGCTCAAGGTTTTAGAAGAACCTTTAGTAAGCATTGGATACAGAACTCAGTTTTAGTACTTCTTATCACCATTAGGCAGATGGTAAATTTGAAAGAACCATCCAAACTCTAGATCATATGATGAGGTCATATTCAATGGATTTTCAAGGATGTTGAGAACAACACCTTCACCTAGTATATTTCTCATATAACAATAGTTTTCATTCTTTAATTTAAATAGAACCTTATCAGGCTCTGTATGGGAAATGGAATTGAACTCTAACATGATAGGATCTAATTGGAGAGAAGAAGTTGATGTGACATGATCTTTCCAAAGATATGACAAAGAAGTTATAAAGTATTCAGTGTTATATGAAATCCATGAAAAGTTAAAAGAAAATCTATGCATACAGTCATCGATGAGACCTAGAGTTTTAGATTAGAGATAATGTGTTCCTCCATATTTCATTGTGGAAGAAAGTTGTGAGGTTTGGGAAGAAGGTAAATCTTAGTCCTAGATACATCATCCCTTTTGAGATCCTTAATCACATCGTAGTTGTGTCCTACCGACTAGCACTCCCACCTAACCTATCTTAAGTACATGATGTGTTCCATGTATCCCACTTGGGTAAGTACATACCATACCCATCACATGTACTGAATCCTAAGGTGGTATCATCATATAAAGACCTTTCATAAAAGGATTATACGGTGAAGATCTTGTATCATGGATAAAAATTTATACAAAAAATGACAACTCACCTGGTCAAAGAGTTATGGAGAAACCACAAGTTTGAGGAAGTATCTTAGGAACCAAAAGAGGTGATGAAGTATAAGTACCGTCACCTTTTTTCACCTTAGTATGTAATATGAAATATTAAGGGAGAAATTATTTAAGGGTTGGGAATGTAAAACCCTAAGACTATAAGTTATATTTATTTTTAAATAAATTCAATCTCTTCAATAGCTTGAGATTCACATTACTAATATTTATATTTTTATTTGATTTTCTGAAAACTGCTTTAAGGGAAAGCGGTAACAACGTATATCAGGCGGGATCCAAGACCAAAAACCAAAAACCGAGTTTGAAATTCAAAAAATTAACACCAACCCCGAGGTTTCCATGAACCACGAGGCACCCGCGTCAGCCGGTCACTCATCTTCCAACCACCATCATTATTAGGAAAACAGCTCGACATTGTCGTCTTCATCCTTCCCCACCGGAGCCAAAACCTCCACCGAGAAGAAACCAAATTTCAAATAAAAAAGGACACCAAAAAACCATCAAACCAATAATCACAGTCGATCACCACTGAACTAGCCGCTCAAACTCACGTCCCAAAGCTCCAAGAAGACCACCTCACTGCTCCGCCTTGAAGAGAAAGAAGGAATTATGAAACCAGAGCAGAGAACCAAACAACCAGAGGCAGAAGGAAATGTCGGCAATAAGATGGCCCCAATGCCAATCAACTGCAGGAACACCCTCAAAGGCCACATGGAAGAAACCATAGGAGAACAACTCTCCACCCACGAATCAAACGAACGCAGTCCAACATTCATCCAAAAAAGCAGCAAAACCATCACAAAGAAAACTGCCTCAACCATATCCATAGAACAAAAATCCATCACTAATTCCATAGAATCGCTGCCGCCCATAGAAGTTGAGGCCAGCCATCCAAGCTTCTATCCACACTGAAGACCATTGCTAGATCTAAGGAGGAAGACCAAGTCACTACCTTAGAGGCGAAACACTTGGACCAAAAGAAAGCCAGAAGCTAAACTGATAAGAAACACGCCGAGCCGCTGAAAGCCGAAGGCCACACTGAAGTCCATCGCTGGATCTTGGAGATGAATCACTTGGACCGGAATAAAGACGGAAGCCGTGCTGAGAAGAAACACGCTGAGCCGCTGAAAGCCGAAAGCCTCTGCTGAAAGAAGAAAGTCGAGACAAGAAGAAACATGCTACCGTCGCCCGAAGACCCGAGCCGGGCCAAGAAACACGATGCCTCTGCACAGAAGATCGAAGTCGCCGATGTCAAATCCCGGAAAAGCTTACCGCCTTAGACCCGCCGCCTTCACCGCCAAAGCCCTCCGCTCGCCGATACTACGCCATCCCCATCGAATCACACCGCCGAAGAGCCTCTCATCCGTGCCAGAAATCCAATGAAACCCTAGGGTGCTCCCAAGAGCAGAGCTCCTGAGAGCGCCCACCAATTCGAGATGCACACAACACTGGGTTTAAATGAAACATGATACTCTATTAAAATATTATTATTTAAGCATGGTCATTATAACCAAGTCATTAAGTTGTAAGGTATGAATAAGACTAACTAAATTATAAAACATTATATGGTTTACCAATTTATTAAATAAATTCATTGGTTATATACTCATTATAAATAAAATATGATCTATTTGAAAGAAAAAGAAATGTTTTTTGGAAAATAGTATTCTTCTGAAAGGCAGTTTAGTCATGATTTGTACACAAAATTTAAAATTAATTTTTAATAATTTTAGAAATTTTATTTTAAAAAATTAACTTTAATTTTTAAATCATCATATCAAAATTATCTTAGGGTAATTTTTTTTAATATTTCTTAAAAGTTTCATTTTTCGATAAATAATGGAAAATAGTGATTTTTTTAAAAAATCATCTTTTTGTTTAAAGATTTTACAATCCCAATTTTACTTTAATGTGGATTTAAAATTAAAATTAGTTAAATTATATATTAATTAATTTTAATTAGGTCATTTTAATCAATTTCACATTGAATTTTGATTTAAAATATTTTTCATCTTTTGAAAGTTTTTATTTTGGAAAACTGTCTTTTCGACACGTTTGTGGGTTTAATTTTAAATTAAATTTGGACACCTATGTGAGTTTGATTTGGAAAATGGATTAGATATTTTGAATCTTAATAATTTATATTATCTAATAAGTTTAACTTTATTTTTTACCATAATTAATAGTGAAAATAGTAAAAATTATTTATCGTGGTTATGGTAAAAATGGGATTATCAAGGGGTTAAACTAAAAATAAAGGGTTAAAAATGACCCAAAACTTGTCTAATTCATAATTTATGGTCATATTTAGGCCTTATATGTTCTAAGGTTATAAAATGGTCTATTTTTATCCTTTTATTGTGAAAAAAACATGGGTTTAATTCTTTCGTTTCAAAATTTCCAAGTGTGTCCCCTCCCCCACTTAAAAATGGTTACCTCTTTTACTCTCCTTTAAACACTTCAAAAACACATTGTTTTGTCCAATAAATACCTAAATAAATTCCATAATTACTTCCAATAATCTTATAATTCTTTGGGTTTTCATAAAGTAAAACTAGGAATACTCTTGGTGGAAATCAAAAGAAGTTTGTAACGTTCTTAACCGAGAGTTTTATTTTATTTATTCATAAACCTTATTAAAATATTATTAAACCATGATGATATAATATCCTCAGTATCTTTCATATATTGATAAATTTTTATGTTAATTTAATGACCTACAACCATCTCCTCCTTCCTCAAATGGAAAATAAAACTGTTAATCGTGTGTAAGGTGGACTACCGCCTCACGAACCCATGTAATTCATTTTCCACCACCACTTATCGCAGATGGATATAATGATATATATAATATTTATATATAATATTTATAATATAATTATAATTCTGTAATTTAATATCACATATACCTTCTTACTTTCCATTATGTAGAAAATACGATAACGTCGCCTGTGTGTATGGTGGATTTCCACCTAGCAAAGTGATGTGATTCATTTTTCACTTACGCTTTATTTAATAGGTAATAAGGATTAATTTTACGTTTATATATTATATCAATGACATATTAATCATTTTTAAATGAAATATATGATATAATTTCTTTCCTTATCATTCATTTAATAAATGATAGCGTCTTTCGTGTGTATGGTGGACTACCGCCTCGCGAAACAATTTGAATAATTTTTATTACCTCATCACATTTATGGTATGTGTAAGTGTATTTAAAAAAATATATGATATTTTTGATATAATTATAATCTTGGAAATATATAATAACACCTACCTTCTTTTCATCACGATCTTCATAAATGGAAATGTTACTCATGCGTACGTACGACCTATTGTCTCCCTGATTGTAACATAGTTCATTTTTAATATTTCATTTTTTGTTTGAAAATGATAATTATTCCATGTTTACCATTCTAGTGATGATAAATTAATAATATATTGGACCATATTTAACTTACCAAAGTGATTTTGGACATATGATCTGTTTATCATTAAAATATATGACGTAAAATTAATTGGTTACGTAATTGAATATGGTAATAATTAAAATAAAAGGAATAATAAACTTGAAAAATGTCCTTAAAAATAAATAATTAACATAAGATTATTATTCAGGGATATAAATAGCACATGTGAAAAATTGGGTTCCAGTTAAGGGGTCTTTCTAACCCACCCTTTTCTTTGGGTTATGACAATTCTCTCTATAACCCACTTTCTCTCTCTTTAAAGTTTTGTAAAGCTTATAAATTATGTATATATTTATTTCAAATATATACCTATATTATTATCCCTTCCCTTGATGTGGTAATACATGCCTTATGACCAAATCTAAAATTAATTCTTTAAGGAATCTCTTTTAATTATGTTATGAGACAATAATATGAAACCCACTTCTATCCACAAGTAATTACTATGTTTATGCCTTATGTTTGATACCATTATATAGCACACATAAGCATATATGTGAAATAAATGTGATAGGTGGGATCAGAATTATATATTCCTCCAATGCATTGGGTCATGTTTTAGTCTCATGAGACGTCATGCATGAGATTGGGGAGTGAACCTGATCCATTATGGTACTATGTCCACCATGTGATATTATATTGGAAGTTATCCTTGACTAATGTTTATGAAATGTTTTATTTTTCTTTCACTTTACCATGTTTCCGTGATCTTATGATACCATGTTATTTATGTTATGCTTCCACTTGATTACTCATGTGCCTTCTCTTTTATGATATTATGTTTTACCTTTGGCTAAAATGTTATGCTTCCTTATCTTGTTTATTCCCTTACTGGGTTTTTTAGATCACCCCTTTATTTATGTATTCCCCAGGTTATCCCATGAAATTTTAAGATCTCAAATTTATTTTTGGCTCTTTCAATAGAGAAAAAATAAGTATTCCTTATTTTAGTTTTTCTTGATGTATTATAATCCTAGTCTTCCAATGAAACTTAGACTTTACGGTCCTTTTTGTTGTAATTATTGGATATTTATGTCTAAGAATCATGTAATAATATATGTAAAAGGAATGGATATCTATAAAATAGGTCCAAAAAATGTTTCAATTGTTATGTATGTCGAGTGACAATAGCCAACATTGAGGTGGAGTGGGACTTCTTGGTGGTTGATCTTGATATCTTTTACCTGATTATTGGAATGGACTAGATGATCAATGTTAAGGACTAGATTGATTGTTATCATCACTAGGTCCAGTTCTTATCTCTAGATGGTGTCACTCATGTATTTCAGGTTCAGTGGGGTTCTAGTTCTAGGACAGTGGGGCATGTTGATTTTACCATTAATCTACGACTAGGTATGATGCCCATTTCTATATCATCTTATCATATGGAATTGATTGATTTGGTTGAAATTAAGGTCTAGGTTGTGGACCTCAAGGATAGGGTTTCATCCTAACGTGTCACCATGGTCTTCATCTGTCCTCTTTGATAAAAAGGCATATAATAACCTTAAAATTTGTGTGTATTATCAAAAGTTAAATTAAGTGACTATCAAGAAAAAATATCATTTTATTGAGATTGACGATATCTTTAATCATCTTATAGGGTCTCATTTATTTTCAAATATTGACCTTTAGTCAATATACCACCAATTTAGAGTCTAAAAAGTAAATAAACTGAAGATATAATTTAGGAGTCGGTATGGGAATTTTTAGTTTATGGTTATACCATTTGGTCTCACTAACGATCAGGTGATTTTTATGGATTTTATGAACTGAATCTTTCATTGGTTCTTATATTCTTCTATTTTTGTATTTGTGGATGATATTTTGGTATACTACAACTTAGATGAGGAGTACATGGACCATTTAGATATCATTCTTAAAACTTTTAGATAACACCATTTGTATGGTAAGTTTTATAATTGTGAATTCTAGATCCTAGAAGTTAAGTTTCTGGGGCATGTTATATCTAAGAGGGGAATATTAAATAATCCTAAAAAGATATAGGAGGTTATGTCCTAATAGAAACCCATAAATGTGTTTGATATCTGGAGTTTCATGGGTTTAACTGGTTATTATAGGTGGTTTGTTCAGGACTTCTCCAATGTTGCATCATCAAGGATAAATTTAACCTATAAGGGTGTAAAGTTTGAGTGGAATAAAAAATTTATAGATATTTTAAGGAACTGAAGAAGCAGTTTGCTTCAGATCTAGTTTTCATTCTTCTAAACCGTGTTCTAGTTATCATGTTTTTTTATGATTCTAGTTTGGATTTGGGGTGTGTCTTAATGCATGGGAAATGGGTGGTATCATATGGATATCACTAGTTATCCCCTTATGAGAATAACTACCCTACCCATGATCTTAAGTTGGTAGTAGTTATGTATTCACTCAAAACTTGGCGTCACTATCTCCTTGAGGAGAGGTTTATGGTAAATTCTGATCATAAAATACTGAAGTATATTTTCACTTAAAAGAATTTTAACATGAAATATATTTTTTTGGGTTGAGTATCTTCAGAAATTTGATTTTGATATTTATTATACTCTCAAGAAATGGAATGTGGTATCTGATGTGTTGAAAAAAGAATTACAAAAACAATCCTTAAAGGAATCAGTGGAATATTGGTATCTGATGAGTTTAATCACTGAGATGATCTTGGGAGTAGAAGAAGTTTGTGGGTTGGTGTGCTTGGATTTAAAAAAGGATGAATCATTATTTGATGAGAGGTTTTGTCTTGAAAAAGTACCTAACACCAAGTTCCAGTTCTTTAATGAAATCCTAAATGGTGGGGAGACCTCAAGTGACTGGTCTTGGTCTCCCAGTAGTGCTTTATGTTTCCAAAGTAGGTTGGTTCTTCCATTTTCTTTGAGGTAGGAGTTTATGGAAACTACACACCATTCTTGGTGGTTTGTACACCCCAGAACTACCAAGATGTATCGTGAATTGAAACATAGGTATTAGTGGTTGGTGATGAGATAGTATATTGTATATTTTTTATCATGGTGTCTTACATGTCAGAGAATTAAGGTAGAACACTAGATAACTGATGGTTTATTATGGACCTTACCCATTATAGTATGAAAGTGGGATGAAATTTATATAGACTTCATCATCATTTTACCACGTACTCCTAGTGGGAAGGATTTGATTTCAGTTATCATTGACCAACTCATGAAATCAGTGAATTTTCTCCCTAACAAGGAGATGATGGAAGTAGAATAACTTGGGGACTTGTATTCTTGAGAGGTTGTGAGACTTTATAGGGTTACCTCTGTGACTATTTCTGACAGGGACACTAGGTTCACATATAGGTTTTGGAAAGGTTTTCAAGAGGTTATGGGTTCCTATTTGAAATTAAGCACGAATTATCATCTAAAAATGGATGTATAGATAGAGAGGGATATCTGTGTTCTTGAGGATATACTTCGGGAATGTGTTCTTTATTTTAGTGGTTCTTGGTAAAATCATTTTCTTATGGTTGAGGTTACTTATAACAATATCTATCATAACTCTATTAGGATGGACCCTTTTGAGGCATTGTATGAGTATCCTTGTAGATCTACCTTATGCTTGGTAGAGTTAGTAGAGGGGTCCTTGGTTGGGTTGAGTCTTGTCTAGAATACTATGAAAAAGTTGAAATTGATTTGGAAGAGGTTGATCTCATCACATAGTCATCAAAAATCTTATGTGGACCATTGGTGGAGCCCATGGGATTTTAAGGTAAGTGATTATGTTTTTCTTAGATTTTAACCTTGATCAATACATCGTTAGTTGTGTAGATAGGAAAAGTTGGTACAAAGTTTTGTTGACCCCTTTGAGATTCTGGATCATCTTAGAAAGGTTGCATATCAGTTGGACTTTCCATCTTGTTTGACTTCTATCCAAAACATGTTTCATGTTTCCCAACTGAGTAGGTATTAATATATCATTACCATGTGATAAAAGGGAGGGTGTTGATCTTAAGCCCGACACCACTGTGGTTATGAAACCATTTCTGATTATGGATCACCGAGAGGAGGTAATTCATGGTGAAACAATTCCCTTCATCTGTTTACTATGGTAGTGTGGATGATATATCCATGATATGTGGGAGCAAGCATTATCGATGAGGCAGTAGTGCCCTTCACTTTATATGAGTCCAATATATTGAGGAATTTTTAAGGACAAAAAGTTTTTATGGTGGGAAGATTTTAACATCATGTTAGCTGCTTTTGGGTACACCTTAACTCTTTTTTTGATACCCTTTTGTTTGGGTGAATTTTGAGCCTTTTGAGGATAGAGAGCATTTTTTAAAGGAAATGACCTAATGTTTGGGGGTGTATGATTGTTTGATTTAATGGATTCCAGGTATAAATGTTTCAAAGGATTTAGAAGGTGTCATGATGTTTCTAGGACTTTTATGTAGGAGTCTGTATTTGGAACTTCCTATAAGAAATATTTACACCATAAATATCTGTATTATGACATAAGTTTAGCGTTAGGAACATGTTGTGGAAAATATTAGGGTTGTAAAACCTTTTAGTCCATAAAATGGTTTTACACTATAAAACCCATAATTACAATGTAAAATCTTTTCTTGGGATAATTTAACCCTGAGATGACATGTTTTCCAATGTACATGAGTTATGGTAAATTTACAGTGTAACATTGAGATTTATACCCTAAAACTCTCATATTCAGTGGGTTTTATTCACCACTTAGGTGACTCATTTTCATTCATCACGAATCAATTCCCCTAAATCCCTATATCCCTCCCTGGTGTGTTTGGAGTGTTTATTTCCCTCTGGATTATTTTTCATGGTGTGTTTAATCACCAGTGTAGTGGGTTGTCTTCCTTCAGGTATGTGTAATCTCCCTCTCCCTGGTAGATATGTTAATATTGTATCATCAGTAGGTTTGGTTGTGTTTATGGATTGTATTTTGATTGGTTGGTGTGTTTTATTAATCCATTTTAGTTTTTCCATATGCCTTTTCTTTCAGAGGCCGATCTTCTTGTTTCCAATCTCTATTGTAAAGGGTGCTTGGGTTTCCTACATTATTGAAGTACGTGTCTCTATACAAGGGGTAAATTATTGAATTTTTGTATGTTCTTTTCAATTAATTTCTGATTATTAAATTAAAATGGTTTTTTGGTTGAGATTCATGTTTTTAAAGGGGTTTAATTTAAAAATAAATTTTTGAACAACAAGTGTTTTGATTAAATGATTTAAAGCATGGTTTTGGTTTTAAAATGGGTCTTAAAGACTGTAATAAAAAGTATTTGATGTGAAAATGTTTTATTAAATGTGATCATCATTTTTAAATGGATTTTGACAAACTTATGACATTGGGTAACCTTGGGTGCATCAGGAAGTAGACTTGTCACTCTGTGTGTGTAATGCCACAAGAGGTTTTATGTAACATTAGTGTGTAATTCCACTAGAGGTTATGTTGGTTGGATCAAACTTAGTCCAGGATTGAGGCTTTTTGTTTCGTGTCTAGAATGTATACCCATAGGTTAGATCCCAAATATTGTACTTTTTCATTTATGATTGGGTTATAACATGATGGTATCTTTCATGGTTATTTTCTCACATGCTTATATTATAGTGTATCCATGGTTTCTTACCTATCTTATTTTATACCTGAAATATTCCTGGATTTGGTGAATATGCTATAATTTTATGAAAACCATGGAATGTTTTTCAAAATGGATTTGTTTTATTAAAATTATTTGTAAACTAGTTTTTTTAATATATTGAACTAATTCATTGTTGGTATTAGAACCAGTATAGATTCTTTTGTGGTATCCTAATGGGATTTGTGACCGCACCCTAATTTTTCACATGGTCAGTTGTAGATGTTGTTTTTACAAACTTGAGTAAAGGGAAGGGAATCATATAGCATGTTAGTTTCTCTTTTTTTTCATTGTCTTTATAGTGGCATGGTTTGGTGGTGATGAATGGTCACACATGGACTTGTTTAGACTTGTCATGTTTTATCCTTCTAGATTAGAATGTTTGGATTGAATTTTTATATCTCATGGATTTGATCTCTTTCTTCTGTATTGTACCTTATATGTTTTCCTTGTTCAATTTTATTATGATACATGATGCTTCTACTTTGTTGTGCTACACCATGTGGCAGATGTTCTTGGGTGAATTTTATTACTGACTTAGGTTGGTTCATTACATATTATGTAATTAAATCACATTTTTCTCCGATATCCAACACCAAATAGTAATCATTATACATTAAATGTACCTCATGTTTCTTTTTAAAATGGTAATATGTTCTTCCTTCAGGTTACTCTGAAACCTCAAATCCAAAAAAGTAGCATAAACTATATTTAAACTTATTATTATCAATTATAATAAGCTTACAATCAATCTATATTATAATGTTTAATCCACATATTTCCCATACTTATTCATTCTATGTTTGGTTTGAACCATGATTGGAGTGGAATCAAATTTTCAACCATACATATCAAAAAATTTCACCCACTCACATGAATATTTTTCTTGTTTAATATGAGTTTACTCCTCCTTTTGATAGGATCAAAGCCTAAAAAAAATTATACTCTCCAATCATAAACATATCATACTATGAAAATATCAACTTAGTAAATTCTTACTCTAATTTCATCTTTCTTCCACCAAAGATGATATTTTCAACCTAAAACTTTCCATGAACTACTCTTCCTTTTATTATTTCACATAGAGGTTATGATAAACACTAAATCTATTGAATTCCAGCTTCCTTGAGTGATAATCTAACTAAGAAAACCAATCTCACAGTGATTATTTCAATTTATATAAATGTTTATTTAATTGAAATTCCTTTTCATAGTCATTTATAATTTTATAACCCATTGGTTGTTTAATGTAGACTTTCTCCTTGATCACTCTATTCCATAATTTCATCTTTAGATCCATTTGATAAATTTTTTTCCCAAATAAAGGTAAATACCCAAATAGTAGTTAGGTTATGTCTATTTCATCAAACAACCATCTTCAATTATAATATTCCACTATTATTAGAAACACCTCTCTTCCTCACAATAGTTATGAAGTGATAAAGAAAATAAAGAGGGGTAAATAAAATTTTACTTTGTTTACCCACACTGGCATAATCCAAGGAGCATACAACGATGATTTTATAACGTACCAAAATTACTAATTTCATTACTTATTTACAATTTTTTTAGTAGATACACTATCCCCTCTAGTTCACTATTAATCATGTAAGATAACTCACTACTCTCTCAATCTGTCACATTACTTGTTTATAATGTTCATGGTGGGATCACTATCTCTCCTGGTTCACTTCCAATCACACTTTGAGAGCTCACTCCTCTCTTAACTAAAGTATACTAACTATTCCTTCCTAATATTCCTCAAACATAGTGATTCAACCTTTTTTACAATACAATTGGTGTTTTATGAAGCTTTTCTTTCACCAAAATGATAAATTTCACTTTACCACATAAATTATGGATAATTCTATTTAGGTTCACATAATCCCCTTTTTCACACATGTTGTTCATGTAAAATAAATTCAAAAAACACTAGTATGTATTGATTAATTTTTTTACACAATTGATGGTTGTGTAAAATTTCTCTACTCTATAAATATGTTTGTGTAAGTCCTATGAAAAAATTGAGCACTTGAATCTCCTATAAGTATTATCCTCTTTAATGATAAGATTAGTGGATCATTTAGAGGAAAAATTCAATATATCATGCAACCCTTTCTGTTCCTATAAAATGAATCACCTATATTCACAAATGTAATATACATTTTGAAACTCTCTTATATTAGCTCATCTACATTAATCTAGAGCATATCTGGCTTGCATGATAATCCTTCCTCTAACCCAAATCTCTACACAATATTCTAAAACAGACTCCAAACTCCTCTAAATACTTTCCTTCACGAATAACCCATGGTTTTTCCCACTCTGTATCTTGGTTAACATGATTTTTCAATAAACACAACCCAAAATCTCTTAAATTTCATCTTAAAGGATTTTTTCAACAATCTCCCCCTTTGAATTTGTTGAAAACACTTCAAACCCATTATCCATCCTATTGAAAAATCTCATTCAATTTCTAATTCAAATACCATATTCCCTTTAAAACACAATATATAGATCAAGGAAACACTCAAAACATACTCTAACCCCACACAAGTCAAGATTAACATGAGAAATAAGGTTAACATGAAATTATTATCAATTAATGGCTCTGTTCAGTTATTTATCCCCCCTTGATTTTTGAAAAACATACTAGCCTTAACTTTTTTACTCCCATAGAATCCTTTATCCTCTTGAATTAACATTTAAGACCCCTACCTATTTTATAAGATTCTCCCATACCCTTTCAATCTAAATGTATCTCCTCCTTTTTAAATGATTCCAAAAGTCACACCTTTGTGGGATATAAGAGGAAAAGAATAATTATCATCACATGGGGAAATACATAACATACCTTAGGTAGTGGAGGTTACACATCCAAAAAATATAAGTATAGTGGGGATAATTGAATTGGAAATCCAATATATTATTCTCAAATTCCTCATTATTTAAGGTATTTTTCATGATATATACAACTTAAAGTTTGGAAGGCACATACTCTAATTTCACCAACCCATTATAGACTTTCTCCTTGATGATGTGATGCTTGATTTGATTGTAATTTTCATATGAGTGATGGATGATATTTTTTCTAAGGTTGATAGAACTTGAACTTCCATAATTGATTCCTATAGTAAATTTCACTTCAACTCACATATGTTCAATCTATGGTTTTATCTATAATAGTTTCATATAATCTAGAGTGTCCGAAATATATTTATATTTTTCATTTCCTAATGAGATAAAATCATGTTTCTTAGTCAACTAAGAAATACACAATATTCTAAGATAGAATGAACTTTATGATGATGAATTTCTATCATCTACTATGTTGGACCAATATGTAAATATATATACTAATAACTTATGCTCTGATGTTTCATTATAATAAAAACCAAAAATATATTGTGCCCTTGGTATGTCATAGTATTATCTTTAATAATATAAATTGAATTTCCTTGGGATTAATTTGGTACATTGATATTTGAAAAGTGTTAAAAATAATTTTGGGTGTTTTATTATTAAGTACATAAGGATTCCAATGAGCTAACTATACTATATGGAACTATCCTCTTTTTCATTATCATCCCTTGGTAACTTCATCTGAGAAACAACCGGTGTTTTCATTACCTTGGAATCCACTATTATAAATAATTTTAAAAAAAAATTGGTATATTTAAATTGATAGATGAATGTGGCATGCCTTCCTTGCATCACCTGTAGGACAAGGAAAAATTTCAACTCTCCAATCAATGAAAATTTTAACTCACACCTCATGAATTCTACAAATATCTTGCAATGTGATTAGTTCAATCCATTAAATATTATCTTATCAACATATAATAGGACCATTATCTTTTGATCACTCTCCCTCTTGATGGATATGTTATGAAAAACTCCACTACATATGAAACTGATATTTTTTAATCATTGATCGAGTGTAAAATACCATGACCTTGGTGATTTCTTAAACCCATACAAGACTTTTTTCAGCTAGAAAACATTGTTCTCATCTACGTGAACAATAAAATAATTTAGTTATTCTATGTACACTTATTCTTTAATAAATCCATTTATAAATGATGATTTTGAATCCATATGGAATACCTTGAATCTCCTATTCACTATTATGTCCATGAATAAACAAATAATTTCCAACCTATACATAGGATAAAATGTCTCATCTAAATCGATGAATTCAATCTCAGAGTATCTCTTATGAACAAGTCATACCTTATTTCATTTCACCATGTAATCTTCATTTAGTTTTTTTATGGAAAATCCATTTGGTCTCGATGGAATTCTTATTCACCATCATTGAAACAATCTCCCACATCTGATTCTTCAAAATTTGGTCATGTTCTTCATGCATCTCTTTTACCCAATTCTCATTTTCTACAACTTCTTCAAAACGCTTTTGCTCTATTTAAGACACGAGTGTAGTTTTTTGTAGAGACCCAATTATTATCATTTACACTAGTGTTTTTTGTTCATCGATGATATTTTACTCTTCAATTTGAGCTCTAATTTTTTACTTTTGTTGAGATACTAGTATACCTTTATTCTTATCATCATCATTTTATTATTTAGAAACAACATTAACACCTTGTGATCCCCTTGAGATGATTGACTCTTTATCACTCTCTTTTAGAATCTATTCACTATTTGGGTGTTGATTGTACTAAATTTACACAATATTGAAATATTGTAATTCAATGAGATTTATAATCTATTTGTTTAAACACATGTATTCCTTGATCTTGGATAATTTTCCAAGAAAAATCCCTTCATATCCATGAGACACAAAATTTATAAATTTATCCTTACGGAGAATAAATCACTTACTACCAAATATTTGAAAGTATTTTGATATTTTATTATTTCCATACCACATCTCATGTGAATTAATTTATTCTTCTAGAAACAATAATATTTATTATAGATATAGAATAATTTTATGATAACATTATAAAAAAACTTATCTGGTATATCATTCTCAAAAACCACCATTTGGGCCATATTGTTTATAATTCAGTTTCTCCTCTCAACCACACAATTTTTTTGAGGAGTTATCATAGCTAAAACTTATTAATTTATCTCCTAATTTTCAAGATAGTCCTCTACCTGGTTATAGGTAAACTCTACGCCATTTTTGTTTTGAAATTTTAGAATCTTCTTCTCAAGCATATTTTTCATCCTTATGAAACTAAGTAATGAAACTAAACACCTCAAAATTATGGGTGATGAACATCAATCATACCATCCTATTATAATAATCAATAAATAACACATATTATTTATTCCCATCAGTGGACCTTCATGACATCGGTCCACACATATAAACATGAATCAATTCATGAAACCTTGTTGAATTCATGTTCTTAAACTTATACATCTTTTGAAAAATATTCCCATTTAGAAAAACATTGCACTTGTGCATATGATCATGTGATAGTTTCATAATATCATGAGATCTATCATTCTTCTCTAGATCTTCTAAGGACTATTAACTCAAGTGACCAATCCATTTATACCCCAATCTATTTCCTTCCTCCTTAGACAGAAAGAATGTTTTTATTTTCCATCGATGAGGTAGATATTCCCCTTTGTGTGCTTCCTCTGAATCAAAACTTAACCATAATGTCTGTTGATAATACAATTATTAATAGTGAAATTCACTACATGTCCTCAGTTGCACAGTTGACTTACACTCAGTAATTTGTGACCATACCTTCAACAACCAAGACATACTAGTGTCTTATGACTTTCCCCCAAATTTGGATTTTCCCAATACAATAATTTTTAAACACTCATCAGTTTCAAATCGAATGACACCTTTTTTCGTATGTTATGTTTATGACTAGATTATAATTTCCTATCATATGGTAAGTACATCGTCTATTAAGAATACATACTCTAGCATGATCTGATGCTCTCAGGGAAATATCTATATCTACTACCTTCTAATGTCATTTCTTTTTGACCCATGTCTTTGTCTTCACACCCTGATAACGATTTATATGTTTTATCTTCCTCCAAATATAATAGATCAACTTCATCTTGTAAAGAGGAAAAATGATTGTTCCTTTTCAATCCAATTGATGATTCCTTGATCTATTGTGTATAACCACTTTGGTACTTTATAGGAACATTCCTCTACACTAATGATGTGTAATATCTTTCCATATAACCATATCCACTACACCATAAATAAATTTCATCAAAAACATACCTGAAACGTTGATATTTTCTGGGAATCCTTGGTTTCCCTTGTGCCCCCGGTACCTCTTGGATATGGAACTCACATTTTTAGAATGTACCATATTTCACAGAAATAACACCTGATTTGTGGTGTATTATTGTGTGTCCTTGATATAGATCCATAAGTAATTAGGGTTCTCTGGGTGTTTTGATTATGAGTCATACCCAAATAAACCTTCAATTGTTTAGTGGGTTCTCTTGTCCTAAAATCAACCACCACTACCTTCTTGTGAAAACCTCCTTACCAAATTCATCATTTTTATGTTTAGTTTGTTTTCATAGAAAATTATATAACTTCTATAATATACCTTCATGATTATCCTTCACCCTTTAAATTTATCATTCAATATGACTTCCTAATTTCATACTAGAAGTCAATAATCTCTTATGTTATTCAATTTTTCATTATAGATCAATGATTTATTCCTCAATTTCTTCAATTTTTTGACTTCATCTTTCATTGTGTTAGTAAAACCATCGATAATATAGTTCATCTCTTTGATTTTGATCTTGTACTAAACAAACCTCACCAAGATTTATGGCTTTTCAAATTTGATATTTTCAATTTTCTCCTTAAATATCGACTTCTCCTTTTATGAATAATTCATGTAGATTTTATCATCACAAACTACTATAATAGATTTATTAATTTTGTATCTCCAAACATCTATCTCATAAATTGAAGCCTCTAAATCTTCTTTGACAACATCTCTCATTTTCACTTCTCCCTCATCATTATCAATATCTTCTCTTATCAGTGAATTATCAACAAAATAGATGAGAAAACATTATTTGAATAATTTATAGTCCTAAATTTATTCCACTTCTATTTCTTATGAGATATTAACCTCTAGTTAATTCTAGTATTATTCTTGAAAAAATTGTGTTTCATACTCCTCTTACCTTTCACATTATTTGAATATTTCTTCATGGGAACTTCATCATCATTCTCATCATCATGTTGAAATATATTGGGACACTTTTATATGAGGTTCCCAACCATTCCACACTGAAATAACATTATTAAACATTTCCCTTTAAACATTCCTTTTTTATTTTAATGATTTTAGGAAAGGAATGATGTGAATTAATAAACCTCTTCTTATTCCTAAACATACTCCATGGTAAGATTCCTCAATTCCTTGAGTTCCACCTCCTTAGACTTTCCTTTTTTCCATGGCCATGTTATCATATTTCCTCATCTCATATGAAACAAGTGTGCACTAAATAATATCAAAACCTATCTCATTTTAATCTTTATCCTCAATCATAGAAACTTTTGGATTAAAGTGAGGTGGAAATCTTCTCATTATGTGATTGAAGATCTTCATGTCATTGATGGTTTCTTGGAGACCATGCATATCCTCCAAAATAAAATTTACACAATCAAATAATGTATTGATAAATTCATTTAGGTACATCCTCAAGTCCTTATACTTGTTCCATAGAACCTTAAATTTAGATTCACATGCCTTTGATTCACCTTAATATATATTAAGAATTTTTTATAACCTGAAATGTGAGGATTTAAATGAAATCACCTTTGTGTAAATTATATTGGATAAGGATCTCCCTAAAGCATTGATTCCTCTTATGTTGACATCCAGTTATTTATGGTCTACTTCTGATAAAGATCAATTGTCCATACTGATCAAAATTCCATGAATGGAAGTTGAATAAACATACATACCTAAATATTGGATATAGTATTTCATTCTATTCTTCTATAGTTGAAAATTATTTCAATCAAAGATCAAAAATCATTTTTGATTTAATAATTCCATCACTTAAACAGAGATAGATTTCACTGACTTGAACCTTCAACTCTGATACCACTTTTTATCCCCAAGTAAAGTAAATAACCTAAGAGGGGGTGAATAAGGGTATGTTTATTTCTTTAAGTTAACCCTTTGAATAATATTGTTCCATTGTTTTTAGGAACTCCTCTCTCCCTCACATTAGTTATAAATAAATAAGTAAAATAAAGATGGGACCAACAAATTTTACTTGGTTCACCAGCACTAGGATAATCCAAGAATCCAAAAATAGCAATGTGTTGATGTATTATAATTACTAAGTGTACTAATTGTTTCAATGTTTGAATAATACTTACTATATCCCTTAATTAACTACCAATCACATTTGGATAACTCAATTATACCTTAATAAAGCACACTACTTATTTATAATGTTTAAAGTGGAGAAAATGTACCTCCAGGTACACTACCAATCACACTTTAAAAGATTACTTCTCTCTCAACTGATGTGTAGCCATCGTTTCATAAAATATTCATAATATGTACTTATTCAATCTTTTTTATTCCATAATTGGTATTTCATGGAGATATTATTTTTCTAAAATAATAAATTAAAATTTACCATAGAAATGATAAGAAATTTTATTTGGGTTCATATGATCCACTTTTAAAAAAATATTTTATACATAAAACATGCTCAAAAAACATTGTTTTGTATGAATTCTTTTCTATATGCAACTAATGACCACATAAAATGATTTCATACAAGAAATAAATTCATGTAAGTCTAACACTAAAACATATAATTTTACTCTCCTTTAAGTCTTATCCACTTTAATGAAGGTATTCATAGCCTATTTATAGTAAAAAACTATTTTTTCATGAAACCCTTTCTATTCCTATAAAACATGTCACTTTCGTTCATGAACGTCATCAAATTTACACAAGTCTATTCCATGGGCTTGTATTCTTTATGTGAGATCCCTCCTGACTTTCATGATAATACTTACTCTACTCCAAGACTCTTTTTAATCTTCTCAAAAAGACTCCAACACCTCTAGATAATTTACTTTATGAATACCCCCATGGTTTTCTCCACTCTGGATCTTTTTCACATGCCTTGTCAACAAACACAACCCAAAATCTTTAAAACATCATATTACTAGTAACAAACTATGAGGTCTCTTTGAATCAAATCCACTAAAAAAATTCAACATAACTCAACTATATCCACCAGTGAAGATATTATTTCAACATATTTTCATTTAATATAATCATAGAATTTACATATTAATATTTATTTCAAATCTTCTTTCTGTAATCATCATATTTATTTTTGAATACCCATTTGGTTTTGATGATATTATGATCATTCAACATTTTCAAAACCTTTAAATTCTAATTTTTCTCTATTTGATCCATATCTTCATTAATGTATTTAGTCCACAAATCAAATTTGAATGCTTCTTAAAATGTTGGCAGCTTCACTAAAGATAAAATAGGAGTGTGCTGAATACTCCTCATTCTCTATTTTTTTGGAGCATTTTCATCTCCAATGATATTGATTTGTTTATATAAAAACTTATTATTATTATTTTAGTAAATAACTAATTATATTCAATAATAAATTATTCCTCCAATTCATCCTCATAATCCTTATCATTTAAGGATTTTGTAAAGCTCAATAATTTATATCACCTTTATCTTCTTCTCCATAAAATTCATCAAAATCCGAATTTTCATATTTTTTCCCCACTTTATCTTTAATGGAATTAACATCAATTCTCTAAATAATTTTATTCTAAAATTTTTTGAAGAATTTATAGGATTTACTCTTGGATGAGTATCCTAATAATACTCTTTCGTCAGCTGCATCACCAAATTTTTATTAGTTTCCATATTTTGGATATAGCATTATTTCCAAACAAACGAAAATGTTTCAATATTTTATATCTTAAAGGATAGATTTTATATGGTGTCTTATACTCTTGGGTACTTACCAAAGATTTATTTTTTTATAAAATATCACTTAGAACACATCCTTCTAATAGTGTCATGAAATGACATTTTCAATAAGAAATGTATTTTCCATATTGTTCACCATTCAGTTACACCTTTAAATAACTCCATTTTTTTGTAGCACTCACATTGATGGAACATCATGTTTTAAACCACATTTCTCAAAATAAATTTCACCTTAATTTAGTTATGATCCATACCATTATTCATTAAAAAAATCACCTTTCAGTTTAATTTTCAGCTCACCTTCAAAACCATTTGATGTACTCTATCACCTCCTTTTTGGTTTTAATAAACATAATACATACCATCATATAATATTTATCTAAAGAGATTATAAAATACCTTTCACCTAAAGTTTATAGATGTATTATTAGTCTACAAACATCGGTATGAACCAATTTTCGAAAATTTGATGCCCTCTTCTTCTTTTGTTTATAAGGGTTTCTCACAATCTTCCCTTTCATGAAAGAATCACATGTATTTTATCTATATCACTTCAAATTTAGAATATAAACCATAGTATTTATCTTATATATATTTTCCTTGCTTTTTTTGGTATATTCCTAAGTCTTTTAATCCAAAAACTATTCTCCTATTCCACTATAAGAAGACAAGTGTTCTCCTTATTTTCCACTTGGTATAAATTTCCATTATTTCTCCATCCTTTAATCAATGAATTTCTAGTATTTCCTTTTATTAGGTGGCACTTCCTATTAAATTTGACTTTATGTCCCAGGTTACATATTTAAATTATGATCAAGATATTGTATCAAATTATATATACATAAAGAACTTCTATATTTTTCAACTCATATATAATTATCCTTGTATTTATATCACCTTTTATTTTCAAAATATCCATCATAACCAAATACAATGGTTCCATCAACAAAACATTCAGGTTCTTAAAAAATTATATTCCTAGTCATGTGGGGTGAGTATGAACTATCAAGGATTTATCCAATACTCTTCTTAAAAACCTTAAGAAAAATTTTGTCTATGATATCCTTCTCTTTATTCTTATTTTCCTTACATAATACTATAAATTGAATTGAGACTGGTGTTGGTCTCTCCTCATTATTTTCAAAACTAGTGGAATAATATTATTCTTCCTCTACCAAAGGATAAAATTTTATTCCCAATGTAATCATGTTCATTTTTCTCACATCCAACCTCCTTAGAAAATACACATAAAATAATTTATTATTTTAAATAAAGGATATGTTCTCATTCTCCTTTGTTTGATTCTAGGTGCTTACCATTTTAAATAGATTTCCATCTCTTTATTTTGGGTTATATTTTGACCCATGTATCCATAGAATTGAAAATTCATTAAGAGGGATATTTTTCACCATCGATCCACATATCAGCAACCTCAGAATTGCTCCTTGGTTTTTGATAAAACCTCGATGATTGAGAGTTATCTCCAACTATTTTTTTTATTTCTCCATTTTTATAATCCAGGTGATTCTTATTTTAAATATCATTACATCTCTTTATTATAGGTTATATTGAAACTCATGTACTCATAGAATTGAAACTTCATTAGGGGGGATATTTTTTAACCATCTCTCTACATATCAATAACCACCTAATAACTCCTTAGTTTTTTATAAAACCTTAATGGTTGATAGTTACCTCTAACCTTTTTTTTTCATTTCTCTTTTACACCCATTTCCCCAAATT
This sequence comes from Viscum album, assembly GCA_963277665.1. NCBI lineage: Eukaryota > Viridiplantae > Streptophyta > Magnoliopsida > Santalales > Viscaceae > Viscum > Viscum album. The sequence goes on from OY728134.1 coordinate 429,974,135, forward strand.
CTGATGATTAAGATTCCAAATAAATTCATTATTTACCCATATTTTTGGGCCTCTCATCATTTAACACCATATCAATAATCCTCATGCACCTTTTAACCATTTCTTTTACCATTGCATCAGATAATATTCTAAAATAAAACTTTTTCTTTGAACCATTTGTTTTTATTTTAGTTTTAAGTTTCATTATCTATGACACGACTTATTCTTAAATAGTTCCAATCTTCCTTACTCCATCATTGATAATAACATTAAGCTCATAAATTACCTTAGCTTGTTCATCTTTATTCGATTTAAAATACATTTCTTCTCCAATATTTTCTTGAAAAAAAGTTATTTATTCTATAACCCTCATTAACTAAGTTAATTCAATTTTGAGTAGGTCAATATAATTATAAGTTAAATTCAATAGTCTGTCTATTTTACATTCCTTTGTAAATCAAGAACCATCATAGAAAATTTATGTTCAATTATATGATCGACAACACCCTTTAGTTAATATTCCTATATAGTCTTATTTTTAAATTTCTAAACTATTTCAATTGTAAAATACTCTAAATGTGATTAAAATTTAATTTCAACTTCTTCAAATAAAACAACATCTTCATTCTCTTCTTTACTCAAAAAAACCATTCATTGAAACCTGTTTCCATATGTATTTCCATATTTGAAGTTTCTTTAAGGGGAAAATTTTCATTGTTATGTTTTTATGAACTTTACCTCTCCATAATTTCCTTTTATTTTCCTTATACACCTCACAATAATGTGTCCTACCTTTTCATATTGAAATAAATCTAATGGTAACTTTTCATCAAATCTTTAATTTCCACATTTGATTTTTTTCACAAGTAATAGAAATTCATCACTTATATATTCTTATATATCCACACTTTTTTTGATATCATATTTTTCTATAACATTAAATACTATATCATTTGATGAATAAATTTATATAACATTTGTATTTACACACATATCCTATATAACTAAGATACTTTTTAAATCATTGAGTAAGTCTCTACATTATTTTTCACGAACCAACCCGGATACCCTGGTACCCAAATACTCGATCTGGCTCTGACATAGTCTAAAGGGTGTTCTTAATCTCCATGGGTTGGTAACTAGCACCTTCCATCATACATGATCAAATAGTTAATGAATTTTTTACAAAATAGTAAAATATAAAATACTTCAAGTTAGTATACTCCACACTTCAAAATAAGAAAGTACCAGAAAAAAATCGGTATAACAAAACCCAAAGTAGTACAACCATTTCAAAGGAAACATAATCCTAAGATGAAAACATCAAACATGACTAAAAATTTCTCAAATCTAATGTGTAATAGGTGGAAATAAACTCCACCAGTCACAATAAATACTCCATTTTTCAAAGGATCAAGAACATTCACAACCTCCAAGTCACAATTTCCCATTACTCGGAACTGGCATAATAAAGTCTACAAATTACTGAATTAAAAGTTAGGGTGTGAGCTATAAATCCCAGTAGGGTCTCACCAAGTGTTCCATAATCAATACCATAAAAATTTACCATTTATTCTATGAGTTAAAATAAAACAAGTCATGGCATCACATTTGCATATTTTAAATAAAAACAGGATTTCATTCAAATAAGTTGTAGATATATCAAAAAAACTTTCAAACTATCTTGAATAAAAAATTTATATAAAAACAATTATATAAAAAAAATATAAAAAAAAAATTATAAATAAATTATCATTAATAAAATATTTTAATAATTTAAGATGTGTATAATAAAGTCACAAATCATAACAAATCACCATGTACAAAATCCCCATGGTAAGTCAGTTTTTTAGGTAATAAGATACTCACACATCTCATAATGATCTCATCTCTAGTAAAGTGCACACACACAAATACACCCCAATAGGGAAACCCATCACAGGTAGTCTATACCCCAATAGGGAAACTCAGCATGGGTAGTCATGTTGTAGTTGTTTTCATCTTCAATCCATTGCTGTGGAGTCAAGGTCCTAGTGTCCTTGTCATGGTTACCACTAACTACATAGGATAAAATTTTCTTCAAAAAATCAATCAATCAATCAAATTGTAAATCAATCATTTCAAATCAATTCAAAATATAATCACCCAATTTCAATTTTCATCATACCTTCTCATTTCAAAACCAAATCATAGATTTTCATAATTTTATGCCATTTCAAATCATCTTTCAATTTAAGACTTTTTCTCAAGATAAACATCAAATCATTTCATCAAAATTATTTCTAAATCAAGCCATCATTTTTCATAAATTAATCCCATAATTCCAATTCCATTGGAATTGGAGTTTTTTCTCAAATCTATTGTTCATTGCAAATTAAAGATCAAATCTTTACAAATCCATATTTTTAAATCAATTAAAAACTCATTAAAATTTTAATCAATCAATTAAAGGTCTCAATCATAGGAAAAATAATTACAGAACTACCTACCTTTGAATCAAGGAATTACAATGCACAACACCCACAATAGGGAATGCCAAGGAAGAACGAAGGAACAAAAGATATAGGAACTCACCCTAGAATCAATATATCACAAAAACGAGTTTAGATCCATCAATTACAAGATGATCTATCAAACTATAAGGAGTATGGTAAGATAGATCATAAGAAACCACATGAGATGAAATACACATACCCAGAGGAGATCAAACAAGATTAAAGCCACTTTGACCTATAAATGAAAGGGTTTGGAGGAGTCAATTTCACCTATTCAGAGCCTTCAAGATCCAAAAAATCATGTTTGGGTCAAATGGGAGGATTATGCATCTTAAATTAGGGGTTTTGAATTTTTAAATTAATTTTGGAAGGAATTAAAAAACACACACATGGTTTTCTATGGAGGGCTTCACTGTTAGACAAACCATGTTCCCTAACTATGTGTCCCTAATGGTCTTTAGTTTGGGTTGCATGGTTTTGAAGGGTGGCCACATGGTTTGAAAAAACTATGTACCCCATTCCAATGGCCCTCAAATGGGCACACAGTTTGTTGGACCAAACTGCATGGATTTATCTAATCATGTGCAAATCGTGCATAGCCCCTTAGACTTCCAAAAAAAATTAAATTCACCCTTAACAACCACAAAACAAGACCTAACTTAAAGGAGGGATCAAAATAGGTTAAAGGAATACCTAAAAATAGGTAATGGAATGTTATAACCTCCACCCATCAAAATTTTATGTCCCCAAAAAACCTATCATGAAGTTTCCATATCAAAGAGATGATGCCACTAATCTCTCATCAGTTCCTCATGACCCCTAAGTCTCATAATAATAATAACCATACTTCTATATAACATAGACAAAAATTTATCTTCCTCCCATGAAGTACCTTTGTCTCATAATCAACTATCATAACTAGATAATCAGTCATAAAGATAAACCAGGCTCAACATCAAGATCCTCCCAGATCAAAACATGATATGGGTCAAAAATATATTTCCAAAGTTGTGATACATGGAACACATTATGTATCAACATCAATTGTGGTATATGTTCTAAATGGTAATCCAATTTCCCCACCTTTTCGAAAACCTCGAAAGGTCCCACAAAGTGAGGTGTGTGATTCCTCTAGTTTCCAAGTGATTGATGACCCAAACGGGGTGAAACTCTAAAAAACACCAGGTATCCAATTGAAAACTCCAAAAGTCTATGATAATAATCAACATTATATTTATACTATCTCTATGTTTTCAACATTATCTAATCAATTAACTAAATCTTTTTCACAATTTATTGGACCAAGCTTTGTCCAACCAAAGAACATTCAACAATATCCAACTAACACAATAGAAATTTTCAAGGCTGACCAAATATTACTCAAAAGGATCCATCCAAATTTCATACTGGTAACTATTTTTATAATAAAACTCAACCCATCCAAAGTGATCATCCCAATCTCCACAAAAATCAAGAACACGGGTGTGTAACTTTTCCACAAGAATCTATATAGATTGTTTTATTTGGCCATCAATCTATGGATGATATGATATTCTCAAACATAACTAATATCCTAGTGACACCTAGATGCCTATCCAAAATAAATAAGTAAATTGGGAATCCCTATTAGAGACTATAGTATAATGAACTCCATGAAACCTAATAATATCTTGTACATAGAGATGCCTCAATTCCTCAACTTTGTTTGTATCAATAATAGGTACAAAGTGATCTAATTTCATCAGCCTATCGATCACAACCCAAAATGAATTATTTACCCAATAGCTATGTGTAACACCAACCAAAAAGTTTATATAAATATCACACCACTTAAAATTTAGCAATAGAAGTGGCTGAAGTAAACCCAAAGGTCTCTGATGCTCATCCTTGACCTATTTGAAAGTATAAAAATAAGAATAAAAATCAGTAATGTCCCATCTCATACCTAGACACCAGAATCATCGCCATATATCATAGAACATATTTGTGGTTCCCAAGCACACCACCCACTGGGAATTATAGAAATCCCCCATAATGGCCTTTATCATAGAAAATGGAACAACAAACTGATTCTTAGACCACATAATTTCATTAAAAGATAATGACCACTCACCAATGTTATCCCCACCATAAAGAGAGTCCCTAATGCCACATAATTCATTTTGAAGATACATCTTCTAAAGAATCATCTCAAGAAGAGAGAATGTAAACTAAAAACTTTCTATAACAATATCGTCTCTTTATTGTTAGACTCCAAAATGAAAATTTGAAAAATGAGTGATCAAGTTCCACTCTTTTAATGATTCATTCATGTACTAGGTCAAAATTTTCTTATTACATGCATATGAAATGGAATTCCCCTTACCCAAGGTGTAGGAAATGTTGAAATCAAAATATTTATGGTACTCCACCCAATGCCACTACTGGAGGATCAAATATTTTTTATATAAGATATAACTTGGTCTCTTATGGTTGGAAAACATGATAAACCTTTATCTGGAATGGTAATGCTGCAAAATCTTAATTTCATGCATCGCGACTATGATTTCAAGGTCATGATTTAGATATTTATTCTTGTGTGTCCTATGCTATTGAGAACCATAGGCTGGTACATGATCACCCTACATAAGAACTCAACCAAAACCTGAAACTGATGTGTCACAAAAGACCAGCTCTACCCAGCCTCTTGTAGAGTCAATACTGGCACAGAAGTTAAAATATTTTTCAACTCAAAAAAAAAGAACTCTGACCTTTTTATTCCAAAATAACTTCACTCCCTTATAAGTGAGAGTAGTCATAAAAAGAATCTAAAATTAAGAAATATTACACAAACCTATGATAATATCCATCTAAGACTAAGAATCCTCATATCTAAAAGACATTAAAAATTTTCCCCCATGTGATAATTGTTTTCACCTTCTTAGGATCAACCAAGATACCATGTTCTGACAACGTTTTTTCCAATAATTACACTTCTCAAATCTAGAAATTATGTTTTGAAAGCTTCACATAAAGTTTATTAGTTCTCAATATTTCTAAGAATTCCCTCAAATGATGCATGTGATCCTCCATAGTTTTGTATTAAACCAAAATATCATCCAAAAATACCACTATGAACGAATTGAGGTGCTCATAGAATATTCTATTCATCACATCCATAAAGAACACAAGATATTTTTTCAAGGAAAAGTGTAGGATCATAATAATTAGCTTAGATTTATATACTTACAATAGGGGGGGGGGTAAATTGTAGTTTTAAATTTTAAAACTAAAAAAACACAAATCCCCTTAAAGTAACTTTATAGGACTCAGACTTAGTACAATTATCATAGTAACAGAATCAAAACTAGAAATAATCTGATTAAATGAAATTAAAATACTAGAATCATAGTGGATCTGATTAATTGGGGTATTTTTATCGTAATAAAAGTAACACTGATAAAACATGGATTTTTTAAAGTTGAGTATGATGACTAGCTTTATATAACAAGAACAACATAATTGAAACTTGTAAAAACAAGCAATATAATATCTATGTAGTAGTAAGAATTACTTATAAGCTATATTGAAAATTTTACCTCTTTAACCTTAAGAGTAAGGTAGTCAATAACCTTGAATAAAGGTATCCATTGTTTTATAATTATGGTAAAGTCTGTATTTTCTTACCAATAAATCCCTCAATTCAATGACCATAATTGCTCTGTATTCGTATCCTTAGAATCCCTTGATATGATGACTGACATATATCTTTTTTTCACTAGAATACCTCTATTTTATGGATTAGATTCACCATCTTTCTATCCCTAGAATCCCTCTATTGTAACAATGATCAGATGCATATTACAATTAAAAAAGTTATTAAGGAAACAGTGTGGCAAGGATTACTTAGAACAACAACTCTACAGAATTACACTGACTAAGAATGAGTGGTTCACATAGAGAAATATTCATAATTGAATGTAATAAACCAGTTTCAAACTCTTAAAATGACTCAGTATTTATAGTTAATGCTCTAACAGTAATATTTATATGTTTTTTGTAATGGCCTCAGATAGCTGGCGCTTAATAGGTCATCTATAACTTAATTCCTGATGTCATATTGATTAACACCATTATAGTGTTAAATATTTTCCTTATGATAGAAACAAGTCTATGTATTATGATTATAAACTTATTTCAGTTTGATGAACGTCCTTATCTACTACCAATTTAATAATATTTATGAGAATCATTCTGATATATCAGAACCCGAATCAGTCTGATAGTCATGAATTTCGTTAGTATGATAGAAAAGACAAAATTATAACTCCTAGTTTGATTAATAGTGAAGCCTAGGAATTAGAAACATACCCAATATGATGATATTAATGTTGAATTCAAAGTTTATTTTCATAATACATTAGAACTTATTCTATATATGGTACAATATAATGTTTTGTACAATAACATACTAAAACTCATGGGACATAAAAAGTTACTAAACATGTTTTAAGAAAGTGTTTGTGATTTCCAAAACTAAAGAAATGAAAAATTAATAAGTTAAAACTTCTGACTCAATAATCTCCCCCTTTTGGAAAGAACAAAACCCAATACTTAAATGAAAAATAACTTAAAAATCGTACAAGCCTTTTTTATTTTAATTAATCCATATTCAGAGTTATTATTTAAACCTTAACTCCTCTTGAGTTTGTAACTCTTCTAAATATGATTTTGAATATGATGTAGAGTATTAGGAAAGTTCTTCATTAAACAAAACTTCATAACCTTAGTAAAATTTCTCCCCTTAAGGATCATATTCTCCCCCTTAATAAAATAATATCCCCTTAGAAATAAATAGTCCTTTAAAAAAAATCATTCTCCCAATTTATATAATTTTATCCCGTATGTATAAATTTATCCCAATTTTTTATTTTCAAAAATGAATGGGAAGGATTCTATTTTTCTAGAAAACTTAAAAAATATACATACAAAGCAATAATGATCTAAATAATCATCCATCTAAATATGAAATAACATATAACCAATAAAAATTGGAAAACATTCAAAAAAATTGTATTTTTATGAATATATAATTCATTAGAATCAGTTAAATGTTTTACAAAATATTTATAAATAAATACATCCAAAAGTTCAAAAGAAAATAAATTCATTCTTTCTTCATCATGGCCTTGAAAAAAAACCCTTCATTTTCTTAAGCTCATGGTGGTCCTTCTCAAGCTTTGTAACTTTTTCTTCTAGAGTCCAATATTGAGACTTTAACTTTTTAACTTACTCAATGAGTTTTTTGTTTCATTCCATAAATACAATCACTTTATCTTTATGAGATCATAGTCTTTTCATATCTAACTTAATTTCCTGGGTATTCTATTTTATAACATTTACTTCCTTGATTCTTTCATAGGCAGCATCTATGAACTTATCAAAATATTTTACTCTGTCTACCATGTCTAATTATGACTGATTGAAAGAACTTATTGATTATAAAAAAAACTTCTTAACTTCATAAAATTTATCATCATGCATCCAAATATCTGAATCAACTTGATTAGACTATTACACCATTTGATTACATGATATTTTGTGAGTCTGAGAATTTTCTTGAAAAAATTTTAACTCTACTTCGATATGAATCAAATTCTCTATTAAAACATTTATTGATTCTTATTTTTTATTAAGGTTGTCCAAAATCATGTAACACCTTGCTTTAAGGTCTGTAAAATAAGGAATTGTTGATTTTATCCTCCTCAAGGATTGAAAAATAAAATCAAAACCTTTGTGTGAAATTGTAGCCACTAAATATGACGAGTCAGAGGATGGTTATAGAGGTCTAATACTACTGGTTTTAGTATCAAGTTCATTTCCTTTATTTTTATGTTTTATTGAAACTTATTCAAAATCTTTCATTAATGGTTTATTTTCATCTGATATTTCCATAATCTTCACATCTTTATTGATCTCGGTTTTATCATCACCTTTTGAATTTGAATTTTGATCTTATTCTTCTTTCTTTGATGATTATGTTTCTTGTTATGATGATAATTATTACTGAGTACTAGAAAATTTTTCAACTTTATTAGCCTTAGAGGTTAAACTAGATGAATATGATGATGATGAATCTGAAGGTTCCTTATCATAGTGAGTTTCCTCATCACCGTTTCCTTAATTTTCTTCATCGTATCCCTCTTCTTCATCAACTTCTACTTCTTCTTATATTTCCTCATATTCTTATTATTCTTCACCTTATTTTTATACTTATTTTTCTTCTTGATATTTTATATCAATTTCTTTATCAATTTCTTATTATATATCTTTTTATAATTGTCTTACGGTTATGAGATATCCCTTTACTACTATGGTTCGGTGTCGATTCTTTATCTGGGACAACTGGAACTGATTCTTGGAAAAAAAATTGTTTTACTTTAATAGAAACTAAAGTTATATCGATATGAACAATGGAATTTTCATCAAAGGATAACCCTTCTTCTAGATTTACTTGATCTTTTTGGGAAATATATAACACTACATTCTCTAAATATCCTTCTACACCATTCAAAATATTTTGACAGAGCTGAGATTCTTACAATGTCTTCTTTCGATTCTTTATTTTAGCTTCTTCTTATAAGGTTTTAGTAGCCTTGATTTTAAAATAATTTGCTTTTATGGGATCGATTATGAACTATGGATCTCTAGGATTCTTCTCATCCTTATGTTTTATCATTTCATTAAACAATTCATCTGATATCTTCTTCTATTTCTTTCAATTATTTATAGGATATGTCTCTACCTTTATTTTCGTTTTCTTTTACTCCTCAATCTTCCTTGATGTTTGTGCCTCCAAAACATCACCCTAAAATTTATCTACAAATTTATTAGACTTTGAATCAAAGAAAAACTTTATCCTTGACAATGTATCATTTCGAATAAAATAAATCTTTACTTGTATTGGGACTAATTTATTTTCCACCTTGAAAATCTCCATACATTTTATAACCATTTTTCTAATAAAAACTATAAATATAATGATTTTCAATTTTATTGAGGAAGTATTTATATTCTCTAATGTGATAATGATGAACTTGACCATATATATCTTCCTCATGTTTACCAATTAGTCCAAAAAAACATCTGATACCTTTATAGAATCTTGGTCCCCCTACCTTGAAATTAGGTACCCTTAAATCCACAGTGCAACAACTCTATTGTTTGGAGTCAAGTGTGAAGCCTTTATAACCTTCCCATAATGAGAAAACAAATAATCTTTATCTTTGGTATTTTTAAAAGTATTGAGACTATTCGAAAGCTTATGAGAAGGAAAATAGGCTTCTCCTTCTGATGGAACACAAACTAAGTCATCATGTTTCTTATAAGACACTAAATATTTTCCCATACATTGAAAAAGAAAATTTTTCTTTACCATCCTCTTTAAGAAACCGAACTGATGTGTAAAACTCATTAACTACTTCAGGGAAATAAAGATAGAAATCTTTATCAGGATTCTCTACACATACAGATTCCCATACTTGAAATGAAACAATTTTCTTAAGTGTGGAATATTATTTTTCATACCATAATCTATCTACCAACCTTTCCCTGAGTATGAACCACTAAGAAAAATGCTCATTGGTTTCTATTGGATTTGAGACTGAAACTGGAGACCGGTTAGAAAGAAAAACCTTCATTCTAAAGCCTTTGAGGGGTATATTATTTTAGGATATAAATATCTAGAGAACCGATGTGTCATACATGGAAACCCACCCTTATATAGGCAATGGGGAAACAATTTATCTTTCATAAGATAATCAGCAGTTGATATCCAAACCCATTCTAATCTGACAGTCAAGACTGATCCAAAGAAATTTTGAAAATTATTTTTGAACTCTCTAAGTTTTTAATAGTTTTATTTGACTGAGAAATAATCTAATTAGGATTTTTTTTTAAAATTGAAAAAAAAAGTTCTTGTAAGAAATAAAGTGTAACAACAACAATAATAAACTAACATAATGAGATAGTGAAAAAACTAAAATAATAGAAGAGTACCTTTCAGAGTAGAAAGTTTCATTGGTATGAAAAACATGTTCTTCTTGGTTTTTTTAAATAGATTTTGATAGTTTTGAAAAAAAGTGAATACGATAGTTTAATTATAGAAAACTGATTATGATGTTTTCATTACAAAAACTTAATATGATAGTTTTATTACAAAAAAATTGAGTTCGGATTTTTTATAATATTTTTAGAGACCAAGAATCATTTTTTTAATTCTAACACAAATTTTTTTATAAAAATAATATGATTCTAAAAAACCCATTATGATAAAAGTTTTAGAAAAACTAATAATTTTATAAAAATAAAAGTTTTAAGAAAAAATAGAAGTTTTTAAATATATATATATATATATATATAACATATATACTCTACATATGAAAATGACTATCCTAATGTAAAAAAACGGTTCAAAAAGAATTATATATGAATGTTTACTTTATATTGATCATTCATATCTTCTGTTTGATATATTCAAATCTATAGGAACTAAGAGGTTTAGTAAAAATATCATCAAGTTGTTCTTTAATTCCGATAAATTGTAAAATTATATCTCATGTAAGTGTGTGATATCAAAAGAAATGGTATCTTATATTTATGTTCTTTGAACATGATTTATTTGTTGGGTTTTTACTTAAATAAATGGAACTTGTATTATCACAAAGTATTTGATTTTTGGTAAAACTCATGCCATAGTGAGAGAGTATGTGTTGCATCTATAACACTTGAGCATAAAAAAATTCCAACTGCCATGTATTCAGCTTTAGAAGTAGAAAGTGATACTGAGTGGTGTTTCTTATAAGAATAAGAAACTAAAGAATCTCCTAAGAAATGATAAGTTCCAGATGAACTTTTCATATCACTTCAACATCCACCAAACTTCGCATTTAAAAAACCTTTTAATTTAAAAACATTTCTATAAGAATAGAAAAGTCTTAAATCCATAGTTCCTTTAAGATAATGAAAAATTCATTTTAAAACTTTTAAATTGGATTATTTGGATTAGATTTATAAATTTCACATAATAATATTGAAAACATTAAATCTGGTTGACTAGTAGTTAAGTAAAGTAAAAGTCATATCATACCTCTAATTTTTTTTGATCAACTGGTTGCCCACCCTCATCAAGATCAATGGTATTGGAGACACCAATAGTAGTACTAATACTTTTAGTATTGTCATATCCAAATTTATTAAGAATATTTTTTATATAATTATGTTGAGAAATAAAAGTTCCTTCAAGTTTTTGAGATATTTGAAAACTAATCATATATGTTAACTTACCAATCATACTCATTTCAAACTCAGACTTCATAAGATTCAAAAAGGAACATGTTAAATATTTTTGAGTTGAACCAAATATAAGGTCATCATCATAAATTTGTACAATCATGATATTTTTATTAACTTTTTTTATAAAAATTTTGGATCTGCAACTCCCTTAACAAAATTGTTTTGTAACAAAAATCCAGTTAATCTATCATACCAAGCTCAAGGGGAATGTTTAAGTCCATATAAAGCTTTAGTAAGTTTATAAAATTATTCTGGATGTTTTTTATTTTCAAAACTAGAGGGTTTTTCTGTCATATACATGAAATATTTTAAAGTTATTTTTTATTTAATTTCTATTAATGCTTTGTTTTAGGGGTTTCCCAAGGTTTTATGGAGGAATATGTGAGTTTTCATGAATTGGGCCAAACTGTGAGCCCAATTCTAGATTTAAAAATAAAATTTGTTTCTTTTATAACTTTTTATTTTTTAATATTTTTCACTCATTCCAATTCCTAAATGTCCTCCCCTGATATATTAACACCACAATAAAAATTTGGAACCTTTATATATCCATAAACATGGTGTAATTTGGTTTTTATTTAAGGGATTGGGCCTGCCCGGAAGCCCATATCCAGTTTTAAAAATGAATTTTATTTATTTAATAAATTATTCAATATTAAATATTTTTCGGTGATTCTAAGTCTCACACGATCCCATTGAACCCAGACGTGCGCCCAACCTCTCTCCTTCCTCTTTGGATATCTTCTTCATCGCGATTGAGTGTTGAACTTCTTAGGACTTCTAAAATCAGGCAGATTTGAAGAGGTAAGTTATTTCCATTACAACTCTCTCAATTATTACTCTTTTCCCTCCATTATAGTTCCTAAATTACCTCCTCATCATTCTTTGAACCTCCCTTAAAGTTTTTACTGTTTTAAATTTTGGTTACTAGTGTATTAGGGGCGATTATTTAAGATCTCTCAAGTAAGTGAGTCTCTTCCATTCATCTTTCAAATTGCTTAGGGTTTCATTCTATTTTCTTGGGGTTTATTCCCTTTTCCTTGAAGTATCAAATGACCAGGTGGTAGGGTTTATAACCTATGGTTTAACCTTGGGTATTCTTGGTCCAATTTTTTGGTTTTAGGTTTTTTTTAAGTCCCTCTTGGTGCGGTGGTGGTGCGACTTGATTTTCGCACATTGATTCAAGGGTTTTCATTACTTGGGTAGGTGATTACACTTTTTATGCAATAATTGTGACATAGATACAATGTTTATTATATTTTCATGTGTAACCCATTTATTTGGTGCTGCAAAAATTGGTTTTAGTGGTTTTTGTAATGAAATTGAATTTTAAGGGCCAGTTTCATGTGAAATTTGTGCGTTTTTTTATATAAATCAATTATTGGTTGATTAAGGGATGACTTTTAATTATTTAGTTGACCTTATTAAACTGTATTAGGGCTTAAAATAATGTTTTAAATGTTATTATTCTTTTTTTGTTGCTATGAAATTGGTTTTGGGTGACGTTTGTTAGGAAAATGGTTTTTGAGTACTAGTTTGGTGTTGAATTGGGTGTTTTACATGGGTATTCTATATGATGCTTATTGGGATTGTTTTATAAATCATATAATGAGTTTAAAGAAATTTTTAGGGTGTTTTGGATTATTTTTTAATAAATATGAGTATGAATATGGTGTTAAAGTGGGGTTTTCAAAGAGTTTTGGGTGCAAAACAAAGAAATAGTTGGAGAAGTTGTTTTATTGAGACTCAAAGTGTTTTGTTGTGTGTTTTAAATGGTATAAAATGTGTGTAGATACTATATTTATTGTATGTGACCAGTAGTGGTATTTTATATAAAAATGAATATATTTATCATTCTGAAATTGTTTGATCACAAAGGGGGAAGCTCGGGTACCTGGGTGGGGCGGATGTGTACTAGTACGGCTAGTGGACCGGATGAGTTTTGTCCCTGTTTCACATAGAATTTGGATAACAAAAACTCTAACTAAACTATGTGAATGATTATTGGGGACCACTAGGTTATGGGTATGTTCCCTACTAGTGGCTCGTGCATGAGAACAAATTTTACTATGGTTACTTTACACTGAGGTATGAGGTACATGGGGCCCGAGACTATCTAGTGCCTAGGGGTGTTCCCAATTTTGTTGCTCATTGTGTTTGTGGTATTTTACCATGTATTGGGGTGTTTTGGAAGTACTTTATAGTAACTAACATGTCTATTTAAATGTTTGAACATTCTTAAAACTTTAGCTTGAATTTTTTTTTCAATTGAAAGTTGCATTTCTTGGATTTTATCACTGCTTTTATGTGCGTATTAAAACTGCTTGATTTTTCACATTGTATTGCATTCTATTTGGAATAATTGGGTGTTATCCTATTGTTTTTAGGCTCACACCCTACTTACACCCCTTGGGTGTAAGTATACTTGGTTATGTTTGACTTAGGTAAATGAAAGGCTAAGGGTGATGGCGGTTCAGGGTGTTAGTCCCCATCCTTGGGGCGGAGTTGTGGAGACGGCTTGGGGGTGATGCCCCCTTTTCATGTGAAGTCCATGGGGCTGTTTGGTTTCTATTTAATTGTGTCTTTGAACCTTTTTTATTGCATTTGAACTTATGTATTCAGTTCGGGGTTTTTGTATAAACCTTGTTGGTATGAATTTTTCAGATTCATTTTATCAAATATTTTTGATGTTTAATGTATACATATTTGGGTAAATCATTCCAAAACTAAGATAAATGATTCCCGAGAACTTGTTCCAGCCCGTGGGAATAGGTAACGTCATTCGAGCCTTGTCACAGGCTGGGTTTGGTGCCGGTATTGGTGGTGACCGGATTCGATTCGTGACAAAATGGTATCAGAGGGGGTTAATGTTTTTGGGTTATATTATTATTTTGGGATGATTAGGGATAGACAAGATCTAGGACTATCGGGGCTCAGGGTTTTGGTTATGAGTAGGGTGGATAGACCACACCTCTTGTGGCAGACCTTGAGTCACCGAGGAATGTTAGAATTTCCAGAATGACTTCACTTCCAGGTGAGACGTGTGGGCTACAGACCACACGTGGACATTAGGAGGATATGGAGTAGTTGTTTATTTTATTATTGAAATGTGTTTAGTTTATTTATATTTGATGTATTTAATTACAATTTTCATAATTGTCGTATTAAATTTTGTTTTGTGACTGTTGCATTTTGTAGCAACATGCCTTCGTGGAAAGCTCCCATGCACCCACAAGAGGAAGCTGGAGAGAGTTCTCCCACACCGATTGATCAAAGGCTCATAGAGGCTGTGGTCTGGGCTATCCAAGATTTGGGGTAGAGATCATATTTTTCTCCTATTTCTATTAGGGAAGAAGAGACAGGTCCTAGAAAAGATAAATCACAAGAGTTTCTGAAAAACAATCCTCCTACCTTCCGAGGTAGCTCAGAACCCCAGGAAGCAGAAGAATGGATCAAGAAGATTGAGCGTATATTTGAGTTCCTAGAAACACCCAAGGAGCTCAGGGTGAAGTGTTCCTCCTTTTTGTTGGAGGATCTCAGCCATAAGTGGTGGGAGTCAGTTCTTCAGGCTGGGAAGAATGAGCAAATGCACTGGAGAGATTTCAAGGCTGTCTTTAATGAACATTATTGCCCTGAGGTGTTGGCTTATGCTAGGTCCAGAGAGTTCATGGAACTTGTTTAGGGGAATCTATATGTGATTGATTACACCAACCGTTTTGCTGAGTTGGTTCAGTATGCTCCAGAAATTATCTCAATGAGCGGGCGAAGGCCCAAAGGTTTGATAAAGGCTTGTGACAAGAGATATACTCCCAGGTGTTCTTGTTTAAGATGAGAACCTATGTTGAGGTCGTTGATCGGGCGTGCATGATGGATATTGATAGGAATGGCAGGGCTGGTTTCTATGGTTCAGTGTCAGTAGTGGGAATTGGAAGCTCCTCAGAGAAGAAAAGGAAGCGGGAGGACCATGTAAATAAAGGAGGTGGCAGTTCAGGGCACTCTTCTAGGCAGTTTTTGTCTGTGGATTCTTATGCGAGATCGGTCATGTGTCACCAGTGTGGGAAGCCTGGGCACATCTGACCATCATGTCCACTTCCTATGAATCCTTGTTACCAGTGTGGAGGTATAGGTAATTTTCAGTGTTTCTGTGGTGTGGCATGTCCACTTCTGAGTGGGGCTGGGTCAGTGGCTTCAAGAGGAGTGCCAGCACAGTCTGAGCCATCGAGGAATGGGGGATCTTGATTTGGAAGCCATGGTGGTAGGGATGGTTCAAATTCTGGGAAGATCCAGTTTAGGTCACCACCACAAACTAGCAGTCATCTTTAGGTAGAGACCAGACATCTCCATGCGGTGGATCAGGCGCCAGCAGGATCAGAGTCGGGATCGTCGACAGTTCGACGTACCGTTTTGATCACATCTTCTATATATACTACTCTTTTTGATACCAGTGCCTATGTTTTATTTATTTCTGCTGGTTTTGTGGACATTCTGAATTTTCCAACTAAGTTGATGTCTTTCGCGATGGATTTGGTGACACTGTTGGGAAAGAAGAAGCAGGGCCTCAGGTGCCCCTCGTGTTCCATTTCTGTGTCAGGGGTTGGGATGGAGTGGGACCTCCTGGTTATAGATATGGAAATTTTTGACATAATACTTATCATGGATTGGCTAGTACACTTCTAGGCACACATTGATTTCTATAGGCGGTGAGTGAGTTTCACGGCACCTGATGGGAGTCATCAGGTTTTTCAGGGAGAATGGGATCCTCGGTCGGGTCGCGCAGGACCTCCACTCTCAGAGTTTGGAAGTATTACCATCCAATTATCATATCTAATTCTAGAGGATGATGTTCTTTCCCCTGGAGGTGCACTACCTCATGTTGTGAATGAGTTTCCAGAGGTATTCTCGGATGATTTCTCAGGTTTTCCCCCAGAACGGGATGTGGATTTTTCGATTGATCTGGAAACGGGAACACAACCAATATTTCTTCCCTCTTATTGTATAGCCCTCACCAAGATGAGGGAATTAAATATACAGATGGATGACTTAGAATCCAAAGGATTAATTCTCCTGAGCTTCTCTCCTTGGGTTGCTTCTGTGTTGTTCGTGAAAAAGGCTGACGAATCCCTCAGGTTGTCAATTGACTACTGAAATCTAAATAAGGAAAAAATTAAGAACAAATAACCTTTTCCTAGAATAGATGATTTGTTCGATCAGCTGAAGGGGGAAAAGTGGTTCTCAAAAATATACTTGCATTCGGGTTATCACCATCTTAGGTTAAAGGATTCAGATATCCCTAAGACAGCCTTCCAAAGCAAGTACGACCACTTTGAGTATTTGGTCATGCCCTTCGGATTGACCAATGCTACAGAGGTATTTATGGCACTCATGAACAAGGAGTTTCACCAGTATCTCGATTCCTTCGTTGTGGTATTTGTGGATGACATTATAGTATACTCTGGCTCTGAGGAGGAACACTAACATCACTTGAGGATCATTTTGGGTACATTACGTGATCACCGCCTCTATGAAAAGTTGTCAAAGTGCACTTTTTAGATCAAGGAAGTGATATTTATGGGGCACGTGATCTCCGAGCAAGGGGTTTTAGTGGTCCCCGAGAAGATTAGTGTGGTTATGTCATAGGAGAAGCCGAAGAATTTGTTCGAGATCAAGAGTTTCCTTGGCCTGACTGGTTATTACAGGTGATTCGTTTGGGATTTCTCTCAGCTTTCTTCACCGATGACTGTGCTCACCCGGAAAAGGGGTGAAGTTTTTACGGGGTCCAGAATGTTAGGCATCATTCGAGGAGCTGAAGAGGTGGTTGACTACCGCCCCCGTGCTGATTTTTCTTGAGGCCGAGAAGGGGTATGTGGTCTATTGTGATGCTTAAGGTATGGGTCTTGGGTGCGTGCTTATGCAGGATGATCACGTGGTGGCGTATGTCTCTCTCCAACTCTAACCACATGAAAATAATTACCCTAACCACGACTTAGAGTTGGTAGCGGTGATGCATGCTTTGAAGAATTGGCATCACTACCTCTTTGGGGAGAAGTTTGTGGTCTACTCTAATCACAAAATCTTAGCCTATATCTTCTCGCAGAAGGACCTCAACTTGAGGCAGCGTCGCTGGATCGAGTACTTGCAGAGGTTCAACTTTAACATGGTCTATACCCCAGGAAAGGGTAATTTGGTGGCCGACACTTTGATCAGAAGAGTTCCAGTGTAGGCTTTGTGGAAGTCCAGTGATGAGTGGACTTTGATGGGGCTCTTTTCTCAGATGCATGTGGAGACGAGAGAACATAGTGGAGGGGAATTCTTGGTGAGCGCCCAGTTGACTCCTTCTTTGGTGGAGTTGATTCAGCGGGAACATCCCAGTGATGATCTTTGTCATTGGTCGAAGCAGTTTCTTCATGGTGGAGAGACATCCTATGATTGTTCATCATCTCCCAAGGGCATATTGTGCTTCAATGGCTGTTCAGTAGTGTCGTTATCTCTATGGAAGGTGGTGATGTAGGATAGCCACCAGTCTCAGTGGGTTGTCCATCCGGGTTCCACTAAGATGTATTATGATGTTTGTCAGCAGTTTTGGTGGCCTGGTATGAGACAGTACATAGCGGACACTGTGTCGAGATGCTACACATGCCAGTAGGTGAAAGCAGAGCACCAAAGGCCCTCTGGTTTACTCCAACCACTACCCATTCCTACCTGTAAGTGGGATGAGGTCACCATGGGCTTCATTGTTGTCTTACCTCGTACACCTCAGGGTAAGAATGCCATTTGGGTGGTGATTGATCATCTGACCAAATCAGACCACTTCATTCTGATAAAAGATACAACTAAAGTGGATAAGTTAGGCCATTTTTATCTTCAGGAAGTGGCGAGACTCCGTGGCATACCATCAGAAGTTGTCTTAGATAGAGACCCCCACTTCACTTTTTGATTTTAGGAAGGCCTTAAAAAGGCCTTGAGGTCTCAGATTAAGATGAGAACAGCATACCACCCTCAGACGGATGGTCAGACAGAGCGGGCGAATCAGATTTTGGAGGACATGCTTCGTGCATGTGTCCTGGACTTTGGAGGTTCTTGGGATAACCATTTGGGGCTGGTAGAGTTTTCTTATAATAACAGTTTCCAATCCTCCATTCAAATGGATCCTTTTGAGGCACTCTATGGTCGCCCTTATCGGCCCCCCTATGTTGGACTGAGGTAGGTGAGACCTCACTGTTGGGGACAAGTATGGTGCAGGAGATGTCTGAGAAGGCCAAGTTGATCAGGCAGCATTTATTTATAGCTCAGAGTCTCCATAAATCATATGCTAACCGAAGGCGTTGATACCTAGAGTTTTCTGTGGGTGACAGGGTATTCTTGAAAGTGGCCCCTCATCTGGGACATCGCCAATTGGGAAGCAAGGTAAGCTGATGTCATGGTATGTCGGCCCCTTTGAGATCACCGAGCGTATTGGAAAGGTGGCATACATGTTGGATTTACCTTCTCAGTTTACATACATCCATGATGTCTTCCATGTCTCCCAGTTAAATAAATACAACCTGGATCCATCCCATGTGCTGAGTTGGGAAGAACTGGAGCTAGAGCCTGACTTGTCTGTTATTGAGCGGCCGGTGAAAATAGTGGACTCCTAAGAGAGGGTTCTTTGAGGGAAGTCCATTCCATTGGTCTGGGTTTGTTGGAATCATGGTAATGATACACATGAGACATGGGAGCATAAGTCATGGGTTGAGGAAGAGTATCTATTCTTGTTTTCTGATCAAGCTTCAGGTTGACTTTCTGGGACTGAAATTTTTCAAAGTGGGGAGAATTTTCATATGCATGAGATATTTTAAAGGTATTTTTCATTTAATTTCCATTAATTCTTTGTTTTGGGGGTTTCTCAATGTTTTATGTAGGAATAGGTGAGTTTTCATGAATTGGGTCAAACCGTGAGCCCAATTCCGTATTTAAAAATAAATTTTGTTTCTTTTATAACCTTTTTATTTTTTAATATTTTTCACTCATTCCAATTATTAAATGTCCTATCCTGATATATTAACACTAAAATAAAAATTTGGAACCTTTAGGTATCCATAAACATGGTGTAATTTGGTTTTTATTTAAGGTATTGGGCCTGCCCGGAAGCCCATATCCAGTTTTAAAAATGAATTTTATTTATTTAATAACTTACTCAATATTAAGTATTTTTCAGTGATTTAAAGTCTCACACGAGACCATTGAACCTAGACGCGCTCCCAACCTCTTTCCCCCCCTCTTTTGAGCTCTTATTTATCACTATTGAGTGCTGAACTTCTTAGGGTTTCTAAAATTGGGCAGATTTGAGGAGGTAAGTTCTTTCCATAATAACTCCCTCAATTCTTACTCGTTTTCCTCCATTAAAATTCCTAAATGACCTCCTCATCCTTCTTAAAACCTCCCTTGAAGTTTTTACTATTTTAAATTTCATCTATTAGTGTATTATGGGAGATTCTTCAAGATCTCTCAAGTAAGTGAGTCTCTTCCATTCCTCTTTCAAATTGCTTAGGGTTTCATTCTATTTTCTTGGGGTTTCTTCCCTTTTAATTGAAGTAACAAATGAACAGGAGGTAGGGTTTTGAACCTAGGGTTTAACCTTGGGTTTTCTTGGTCCAATGTTTTGGTTTTAGGTTTGTTCTAAGTCCCTCTTGGAACGGTGGTGGTGCGACTTGATTTTCACACGTTGATTCAAGGGTTTTCATTAATTTGGTAGGTGATTCCACTTTGTATGCAATACTTGTGACATAGATACTATGTTTATTATATTTTCATGTCCAAACCATTTATTTGGTGCTGAAAAAATTGGTTTTAGTGGTGTTTGTAATGAAAGTGAATTTTAAGGGCCAATTTCATGTGAAATTTGTGCTTTTTTATATAAATATTTTATTGGTTGATTAAGGGATGAATTTTAATTATTTAGTTGAACTTATTGAACTGTATTAGGGATGAAAATAATGTTTTAAATGTTATTATTATTTGTTTGTTGATACAAAATTGGTTTTGGGTGACGTTTGTTAAGAAAATGGTTTTTGAGTAGCAATTTGGTGTTGAATTGGGTGTTTTACATGGGTATTCTATGCGATGCTTATTGGGATTATTTTATAAATAATTTAATGAGTTTAAAGAAATGTTTAGGGTGTTTTGGATTATTTTTTGATAAATATGATTATGAATATGGTGTTCAAGTGGGGTTTTCAAAGAGTTTTGGGTGCAAAACAAAGAAAGATTTGGAGAAGTTGTTTTATTGAAACTCAAAGTGTTTTTGTGTGTGTTTTAAATGGTATAAAATGTGTGTAGCTACTGTACTGATTGTATGTGACCATTAGTGGTGTTTTATTTGAAAATGGATATATGTATCATTCTGAAATTGTTTGAGCACAAAGGGGGAAGCCCGAGTACCTAGGTGGGGCGGATGTGTACTAGTACGGCTAGTGGATCGGATGAGTTTTGTCTCTGTTTCACCTAGAATTTAGATAAATACAACTCTAAATAAACTATTTGGATGATTATTTGATACCACTAGGTTATGGGTATGTTCCATACTAGTTTATCATGCATGAGAAAGGATTTTACTATGGTTACATTACACCGAGGTATGATGTACATAGGGCTCGAGACTATCTAGTGCCTAGGGGTGTTTCTGATTTTGTTGCTCATTATGTTTGTGGTATTTTACCATGAATTGTGGTGTTTTTGGTAGTATATTACTGTATCTAACATGTCTATTTAAATGTGTGAACATTCTGAAAACTTTAGCTTGAAAAATGTATTCAATTGAAAGTTGCATTTCTTGGATTTTATCACTACTTTTCTTTGCATATTAAAACTGCTTGTTTTTTCACATTGTATTGCATGATTTTTGGAATCATTGGGTGGTATCCTATTGTTCTTAGGATCACACCCTACTTACACCCCTTGGGTGTAAGTATACTTGTTTATGGTTGACTCAGGTAAAGGAAAGGTTAAGGGTGATGGCGGTTCAGGGTGTTAGTCCCCATCCTTGGGGGGGGAGTTGTGGAGACGGCTTGGGGGTGATGCCCCCTTGTCATGTGGAGTACATGGGGATGTTTTGTTGATGTTTCATTGTATATTTGGACCTTTTGTATTTCATTTTAACTTATGTATTCAGTTATGGATTTTTGTATAAACCTTGTTGGTATGAATTTTTCTGATTCATTTTATCAAATACTTTTGATGTTTTATGTATACATATTCGGGTAAATCATTCCCAAACCAAGATAAATTATACCCGGGAACTTATGCCAGCTAGTGGGGATAGGGAACGCCCTTCAGGCCTTGTCATGGGCTGGGTTTGGTGCCGGTATTGGTGGTGACCATATTCGGTTCGTGACATGTTTTATCACACCCTGACCTTTAAAATTATTTTATTTTATTATTTCTTGGCTTTGGATAGTCTCATCAAGGTTTGGGTTGAGTTTTGGTTTAAATTTTTTGAAGTTTTATAATTATAGTGGTTTCAGGCCGGTGTATAAGAACCACACGATTAGCAGTAACCATGTGGTCGTCCCAGGTGACCGTTCAGTTGCCCAATATTTAAAATAAATAAAATTTTATGAAAATAAAATTTAAATAAATTTTTAATAATAATGAAGATGATGATAATAATAATAATAATATTATTATTATTATTATCATCATCATCATTTAGTCATTATTATTATTATTATTATTAACATTAAGTTATTATTTTTATTATTATTATTAAGAGGATTACTTTTTTTCTTTTCTCTCTATTTTTTTTACCCTTGCCTGTCACCCCGCCTTTCTCCTACCCTTACCTTCCTCCTCTCTAATGAACTTTGGCGACCACACCTCCCTTCTGGTGTGCCCTCTTCTGACAACAGCAAACCCTCTACTATCTCCCTATTGCGTGGACACCCTTCTCATGTGTGGCCTCCCCACCCAACCCCCATCCTCACTGGAGCTCTCCTCTTTACCCTCTCCTCTCATCGCCACTCCCCCTTTGACTGCACCCCCTTGTCTGGTGAAACCCTCTCCGGCATAACCCCCCCCCCCTTTCTGGCACGACCCTCTCTAGCACGACCCCCCTCTTGTGCGTTTTTCCTTGGTTTGGGGGTTTCCTTACCCAAAACCAGATGTTAGGGGTTGTTTTTAACTCGATTTTATTGGATTTTAGGATGTTTGAAGGGTCTGTGAGGTCTTATTCTCCCTTCCATTGAACTGAAGTTACATTTGCACACCTCCGAGGTAGGCGTTTCCATTCCTTATCTTTCTGATTCAATCTATGTTATGCTGGAGAGTTTTAAATAAATTTTTAAACTTTATTCAAATATTCATAATATATGTATTTAGTTCATTATGGTATTTTCATGTTAGTATAATTTATTAAAAATGGATTTTGAAATGATTCTTGGTTTATGCCAAGTGAGTTTGATTTAATGTCAAGTTTTGTCTCAATAAATTTTTTTATATGATTCTCACCTTGAGAATGCTTAGGGATACCCTATTGTGGTGTTTTTATGTTAACATAATTTTCTAAAAATAACATTTTAAGTGAATATACAATTTTTTCTATGTATTCACATATCAAGTGTACTTGGTTAAATGATTGGGGTGTTTTGTTGATGATTTTATTTGTTAAAAATATGTTTTTAGGTGATTCCTTTCTTATGCTTGGGTAAGGGTTTGATTCAGTTGTTTAGGATTCATCCATTTTTAGGGTTGTGTGGAGGGTGTCTTGGGATCCATTGTTCTGTGTTCCGGAAACCACCGCTGAAGGCGAGGTGGTTCGGGTTGATTCACTTCACCACCGTCATTTTGGGGGAGTTTCAATCAGTTTCGAATGCACACAGTCATATTCCCATGTATGGATATATATAAATATATATATCTTTTGTGTGCATGTTCCCTCATGGTGTAAGGAACACATGAATTGGTTTAAATATATATATATATATATATATATATATATATATATATATATGGAAGTGTGTGCATGCGAGTGAGATACTACATGAGTTAGAAATATTTGGCTTGTCCATCCTTTGAGGTAGGCTTTTTCCATGCACTTGCCTTTTAAATATAAGAACCATCAGTTTCATGATTTTCAAACCTACTTTAATTTATAAATATTGATGTATTATCCTTGGCTTAATCATTTGGTATGAAAAGTAGTATTTTATGCCTTGATTTATGATAAATAGAATTGTTATGTTAGATAAGGTACACCTTGTGTTTGATTAAATTCCTGGTTGTATTTTGTGAGTAAATTTTGAAATAAAGTGCCTGGTTTGGATATTTGAACATGTTAGAATTATATTAAATGATGTCTTGGGTGCCTTTTATGGGTTTCCCAAGTGATTCTGGGTTTTATAAAGGAATGGGTATCGGGTTTTAGGTGTTTTGATATGCGTTGTCAATGAATGAAAAATTTGGCATTTTTGTAAGAAATTGGTTGTTTTAAAAGTGTAATGGAAATGTTTTAAGGAAATGGTGTAAATGGTTTTGGAATGGAAAATGGTGTGTTTACACCTATTTTTGAAAGATGGATTGTATGTTTGATAAATGTTAGTTTTGTGAAATTCTTAAAATCCCATTTGGCAACTTCATGAAATTAATAAAAATATTTAGTATGAAAACCTAAATTGTATGTTTATCATGCCTTTCCTATGTATAATGGATAGTATTTCCTTATTGTGGAATCCTCATGATCCATTAGCAGGGTTCCTCAGTGGGAACTCTTTGTTTTCTAATTATTTTAAGGCATGAGATTAGTCCTTGTGGAGACTTGGGGTGAGGGATGTTGTGAAATATTCTTATTATATATATTTGTGATTGGATGCTCGGTTAGAATCGGTTGGCCCACCCTCATTATATACATGATACATGGGAACCTAGCTTATTGAGAGAATTATTTAAGAACATTTTCTGAACTGGTAGTTCATGTACTGACCAATGGCTCATAGTAAGTGGATATATTTTTGTTTATTTCTATGGGATTGGTCCCCTTGGTCTATCTTGAGTTAGAGTGGTTGGGTGTTCGGGTGTTTTTGATTTCATTGTGTGTGGCATGCTACTAGGGATGGGGTCTCATGTATTGGTATGTTCTAGATTGTTCTTGATCTCCTGGTATAACCTATGTCTATTAGCTCTTAGTTTCTTGTAGTGATGAATGTGGTACTTATTGGTATAATTTCATTTCCCATGTTATGTGAATATTTTAGTGTCTACTTGTGTAGTGTTTGATTGGAAGTGATGTGTTGGTTTTTAAAATCTTGTGAAAAATGTTTTAAATTCAACATGTTTTATAATATTTCACGCCATAAAAAATGAAAATCATCACTTCCCTTTATAAAATGTTAATGACAAACTAATATAATGAATTTGGTTTTGGAAATGATTAAGGGTAATAGGTTGTACTTTGTTTTTGAGTATACATGTAGAAAAGAATAATTTTATATATTGTAGTTCAAAATTGAAAATTGATGTTTCTTTTATTTCAAAGTAAGTGCATTGGGAATAGATTATCAGGCTAGCCTATTGAGTTTTAATACTCACGCCTATATTTTTATCTTTTTTTAGCTTCGAGTGTTGAGTCCTACTTGGATTCGGTCGCTGTAGTGCGACATTGGTTTGAGGCCGGTGGTGACCCGCAGGGTCACATGGAGGTATGTGAAGTTTTTTTTCTGATGCTAGTTTTTGATTTTATAGTTCAATTTTTTTTATTTATTTATCTTTTATTTATGGTCTAAATCATTCCCACCTATTTAATTTTGATGCCCAACACTATTTTTCGGCCTATGGGGATCGGAAACGCCCTTCGGGTCTTATTGTGGGCTAACTCAGGTGATCGATTTAGGGTTGACCTGGGTTGGTTCATGAAAAAATAGTACCTGAGTGAGGACCTTGTTACTTGGGGTGTCTGGTGGATGGATATTAAGACTTTATAGACTCGAAAGGTAGGTACAAGAATGGCATCATGATCCCCCTCTCATTGTGAAACTCGAGTTTTCAGGGATAGTCCTAGATTTGAGTCTTTTTTCTTTGTTTTGGATTTAGGGATAACAATGAAGGTGAGCCAGTGTCACGTTGTGATCCCACATAGATTAGTGACCCATGTGGAGTGAAATTTCACAATTCAAGTCCCTCTTAGAGTTATGACCTACTTGGGGCATTTCCCACTACTATGTTGCTAATTTAGGCATAGACTATAGTCCCACCTTCTGGTAGTTTGGTGTAAGTTGTGATTTATCTTGGTTTTAGTTTATGTAAGTGAAATTTTGAAGATGAAAATAGTTTTTAAAGGGAAATTCATTCTTCCAAATAGATTTAAATGTGTAAAGCGAGTTTTAAAATTGAAAGTATATTTTTTTTGAAATCTTGCTGCTTGTTTGGAATTAGTAAGTAAATTTCTTGGTGCGACCCATGGTCTTATTTATGAACATTTGCACATGTGGGGGTATGTGTGTGGAATGTGCATGTTGGAACACATGGATGGGAATGGATGGACATTCATGTGATGGTTCAAAGGATTCCATGGGTGAGTTTTTAAAAATTTAAAGGTTTTGGAAAATTGGTTTCTTTTTGATAAATGGATTTTTTTTGGTGAAAACCAATTTTGTTTTTGGAAAATATCCTTGAAACAAGGTGATTTTGAAAAGGGAAATGATTTCATAAATTGAAATTTTGTTTAAAAAGGGGGTTTTGGAATTTGAAAAAAATGGCTTTAAAAGAAGGTAATTTTGAAACTTGAATGAAAGTGGTGGTTTTTGAAAGGTATGTTATTGGATATATTTATGTTTTTTTGGCTTTTGAGATAGTTTTTTTTGTTCAAGGTTTTGATTTTGGTTGTGATCCGGCTTGATATTTGTTTTTGTATCATGTTTTGGTTTTGTTTGGAAAGTGCCTCCCAGAAAGGTCCCCAAAGTTTCTGATGAGTCAAGCTCAGTTTTTTGGCTCTTATCAAATTTTTCCTTTCCTTTTCAGTGATCAAGGTCTATTAGAGGTAGTGAGGTGTCTTGAAGAGGTCTAACATGTCTTCAGGGCATTGGGAACTCCCAAAGCTGTCAGATTGCATATTGTGTTGGGTCCATTTGAAGGTCTATCTTTGGAAGAATGGGAGTTTTTCACCCCACCATCATTGAAAGTTGGGATGAAATGGGAAGTTTTTAAGTAATTATTCATCCAATGTTTCATACCTGAATAGGTGAAGACAAAGAAAAATGAAGAGCTCATGGGTATTCAATAAAGCCAGCGGTCGGTGAAGACCTACGTTGGCCACTTTAAGGAACTGGTTTCCTTTTCTCTAGAGGTAGCATCACAGGATTTCATGAGTAATTCTCTCTTTATTGGGGGTCTATATCCATAGATCAAGGAGAGAGTCCTCTCTCTTAAGGAACATCATTTTGAGAAGCTCGTAGATGAAGCATTCCTAGCTAAGTTGGTCTCTGAAGCATAAGAGGTTGGTATTCCGGTATATCTTGTTGCTCATGAAGGTTCCCCATCTGGAAATAAGTATATGCTAGAGGACCATTCTTATAAGGAGTCCCCTTCAATGGTTTTGGTTTATGGTTCATCAGATCATCCTCGTATGTGCCACTAGTGTGGCTAGTTCAAACACTCAAAGACATCATGTTGCATTCCTCTGAAGATGCTCCATCATTGCGGCTACCTGGGTTATCTGGATAAGTTTTTTAGAAAGTGTTGCCTAAATAAGACATTATGACTAAGGAATTCTAGTTCCTAACTCTGAGGCAGGATATGCCTTATCCATCAAAGCTCCAGCCATAGGTCTTGAAGTGAAGCTCGTGCGTAGTCTGGAGTTGACTAGGGTGTGTGAAACCTTAACCCAAATTTTTCTTCTATGTTGGGATGAAAATGTTTAATGTTTTCTTTATATTGTTTTCTTTATTTCAAAAAATTCATCATTCATTGTAAAAGTGTGATAGACTTGTTCCATTAAAATCCAACCATTTTCACCTATTTAAATGTGACTATTTTTAATCTTTTGTTTTATTTGAGTGTTTAACCCTTGTGTGGGTTAGTTCAGGTTTGTGTTTCAATTGTTCTCATTTGGAGATATTTATGTTTTGTGGAATTGATGGATAATGTTTCTGGTTTTTTGTTTGTTTTGAGTTTATTTTTGTGAGTTTCCCCTGGCGTTGGGGGATTTCGGCTGATGTGAAAAGTTTCTAGTTCGATGAAGTTATTGTTTTTCTCATGCTAAGGAAGTTGGTTTGATTCGGGTTGAGAGTTCCCTAGTTCCCAGTTGCATGATGGTGTTGTTTGGCTAGTTTTGAGAGGTTAAGTTAGTTCCCAATATCCTGGTTTTCTGAATTTCCCCCCTTAGTGGGTTTCCCATTTAAGTTATGGTGGTTTTGGTTGGGTTTTGAAGTTTTCATGTTAACTGAGTCTTTGTGGTGGGGAGACCCCCCCTTATGTTCTCCACTCGCCCATATATTGTGGTTTTGTCTGGATCAGTCATTTGTGACTTGAGGAATAAATATTTACCTTATAATTCTATGTTTATTCTTGTTGTGTTTAGGCATGGACTCAACTTTCAATTAACTTTCTGTTTGGTGACTTTCTGGGGAAAAAGTTTTTGTGGCGGGGAGAATTGTCACACCCTTACCTTTAAAATTATTTTATTTCATTATTTCTTGGATTTGGATAGTCTCGTTGAGGTTCATGTTGAGTGATGGTTTAAAATTTTTGAAGTTTGATAATTTTTGTGGGTTTCAGGATGGTGCATGGGCACCACACGAGTAGCATTAACCATGTAGTCGGCCCAGGTGACCATGCAGTTGCCCAATATTTAAAATAAATAAAATTTAAAGAATTTTTTAATAATAATAATAATGATAATAATATAAATGATAATGATTATTATTGTTATTGTTATTATTATCATTAATTCATTGTTGTTATTATTATTATTATTATTAAGTTATTATTGTTATTATTATTATTAAGAGGATTACTTTTATTCTCTATATTTTTTTACCCATGCCTGTCCCCCCTTTCCCCTACCCTTACCTCACGACGTCGCTCCCCTCCTCCCCCTTACCTTATGACTCTACCTCCCTCCCTCCCATGTGCTTCCTTTTCTCCGGTGACCTCTAGTAGCCACACCTCCCTTTCGACAATCCCTCTTCTGACAATGGTGGCCCCCTTTCTCTCTCACTCTCGTGTAGCCACCCTTCTTGTGCATGACCTCCCTAGACAACTCCCATTCTATTTGGTTCCCTCCTATTCCCCCTCTCCTCTCTCTGGTGCTCCCCTTCAGTCGCACCCCCTGGTCTGGCATGGCCCTCTCCGCCACGACCCCCCCCCCCCCCTTCAGTGTGTTTTCCTTAGTTTTGGAGTTTTCTTCCCTTATATGAACCCTATATGTTAAGGGTTGTTTATAAATCAATTTTATTGGATTTTAGGGTGTAAAAATGGTTTTTGAGGTCTTATTATCCCTTTTTTTGAAGTGTGGTTTCATTCGCACACCTCCAAGGTAGGCGTTTTCATCCCTTATCTTTCTAATTCAATCCATGTTATGCTTGATAGTTTTAAATAAATCTTTAAAATTGATTCAAATCTTCATAATATATGTAGTTAGTTCATTATGGTATTTTCATGTTAATATAATTTATTAAAAATGGTTTTCAAAGGGATTATTGGTTTATGCCAAGTGTGTTTGATTTAATGCCTAGTTTTGTCTCAATAAACATTTGTATATGATTCGCACCTTGATAATGCTTAGGGATACCCTATTGTGGTATTTTTATGTTAACATAATTTGTTAAAAATAACTTTCAAAGTGAATATCTAATTATTCCTATGTATTCACGTATCAAGTGTACTTGGTTAAATGATTTTGGTGTTTTATTGATGATTTGATTTGTTAAAAATATATTTTGAGACGATTCCTTGCTTATTCCTAGGTGAGGGTTTGATTAGTTTTTTCATGATTCATCCATTTTTAGGGTTGTTCGGAGGGTGTCTTGGGACCCATTGGTCCATGTTCCGATAACCGCCACCGAAGGTGAGGTAGTTCAGGCCGATTCTCTCCATCATCGTCATTTTGGGGGAGTTGCGATCGGTTTCGAAAGTGCACACACATATTCCCATGTATGGATATATATATATATATATATAAATATATATATATATATATCTTCTATGTGAATGTTACCTCATGGTGTGGGGAACACATGCATCGGTTTAAGGATATATATATGCATGTGTGTATGTGTAAGTGTGTGCATGCAAGTGGGTTGCAGCTTGAGTTAGAAAGATTTGGCTTGTCCATCCTTTGAGGTAGGTTTTTCCCATGTACTTACCTTTTAAATTTAATAACCGTCAGTTTCATGCTTTTTGAACTTTCTTTAATTTATAAATATTTATGTATTATCCTTTGTTTAATCATTTGGTTTGAAAAATAGTATTTTATGCCTTGATTTTTGATAAATAGAATTGTTGTGTTAGATAACGCACACCTTGTATTCGACTAAATGGCCGATTGGATTTTGTGAGTAACTTGTGATATAAAGTGTATGGTTTGGATTTTTAAACATGTTATTATTATATAAAAGGATTTCTTGGGTTCCTTGTATGGGTTTCCTAAGTGATTTTGGGTTTTATAAAGAAATGGGTATCGGGTTTTAGGTATTTTGATATGTCTTGCTGATGAATGGCACATTTGGCATTTTTGTAAGAAATGGGTTGATTTCAAAGTGTAGTGGAATTTTTTTAAGGAAATAATGTAAATGGTTTTGAAATGGAAAATGGTGTGTTTAAAACTCTTTTTGAAAGATGGATTATATGTTTGATAAATATTACTTTTGTGAAATGCTTAAAAGACCATTTGGAAAATTTGTGAAATTGATAAAAATATTTAGTATGAAAACCTCCTTTGGATGTTTCTCATGAATCTTCGATGTATAATGGATGGGATTTACTTGTTGTGGAATCCTCATGATCCATTATCAAGGTTCCTCGATGGGAACTCTTTGTGTTCTAATTATTTTAAGGCATGAGATTACTTCTTAGGGAGACTCAGGGTGAGGTATGTTGTGAACTATTATTATTATATATATTTGTGATTGGATGCTTGGTTGGAATCGGTTGGCCCACCCCCATTATATGCACGAGACATGGGAACCCGACATATTGAGAGAATTATCTAAGAACGTTTTCTACACTGGTAGTTTATGTACCGACCAGTGGCCCATAATAGGTGGATATATTTGTTTTTATTGCTCTAGGATTAGGCCCCTCGGTCTGTCTTGAGTTAGAGTGGCTAGAAATTTGGTATTTTTGATTTCATCATGTGTGGCATGCTACCGAGGATGGGGTATAATGTATTGGTATGTTTTAGATTATTCTTGATCTCCTAGGTTCACTTATGTCTATTATATCTTAGTTTCTTGTAGTGATGAATGCGGTACTTGTAGGTATATTTTCATTTCCCATGTTATGTGAATATTGTAGTGCCTGCTTGTGTAGTGTTTGCTTAGAAGTGATGTGTTGGTTTTTAAAATCTTGTGAAAATGTTTTAAATTAAATGTGTTTTATAATATTTCATGCCATCAAAAATGAAAATAATCACTTCCCTTTCTAAAATGTTAATGTAACACTAATAGATTTAACTTCGTTTTGGAAATGATTAAGGTAAATGAGTTATACTTTGTTTTTGAGTAGACGTGTAGAAAATAATACTTCTATATATTGTAGTTCAAACTTGAAAATTGATGTTCCTTTTATTTTAAAGTAAGTGCATTGGGAATATATTATTAGGGTAGACTAATGATTTTTAATACTCACGCCTATATTTTTATCTTTGTTTTTAGCTTTGGGTGCTATGTCCTTCTTGGATTTGGTCATAGTAGTGATACGTTGGTTTAAGGTCAGTGGTGACCCGTAAGGTCACATGGAGGTATGTACAGTTTTATTATATTTCTACTTATAGTTTTCATTTTTATATTTCAGTTTATATTTATTTATTTATCTTTTATTTATGGTCCAAATCATTCCCACCTATTTAATTTTGTTTCCCGATACTAGTTTCCATCCCGTAGGGATCAAGAATGCCCTTTAGGCCTTACTGTAGGCCAACTTGGGTGTCCAGTTAAGGGTCAAACCAAGTTCGTTCGTGAAATGTTCTAGATAAAATTCCTTATAATCATATATGTTAATAAAATCACACTTTACATCCATTTGAAAAAGTTTGAAATTAAATAATGATGCAAAGTCTAGAAGTATTCGGGTGGTTTCATTTCTAGCTATTGGAGAATTAGTTTCTTCATAATCAATTCCTTCTGGTTTATTATAACCCTTAGAAAAAAATTCTAGCTTTATTTCTAACAATTATTCAATTTTCATCACATTTTTTCTGCAAAAACCTATTTTACATCAATTATAGGAGTTTTTATAGGTCATTCGACTAAATTTTGGACTTTGTTCCTCTCAAACTCATTGATCTCATCTTTCATTTCCTTAATCCAGTCTTCATCACATAAAGCCTCATCAAATTATTAGGTTCAAATTGGGATAATAAATCTAAATATTCAATTTAATTCCTTAAGGGACTTCTAGTTCAAACTAGTTGATCTACATCACCAATAATACTTTCACTAGGATGATTCCTAATAAATAAACGACTTTTGGGTTTTCAAAAGTATTTTATTCAATAATAGGTAGAAAATATTATTGAGGAATAAGTTTAGAAACTAACTCTTGTGTTATTTTCTTATGAAAATAACTTTCTAACAAAGGTTTTAAATTAATTTTATAAATAACATCCAAGGATGTAGGTTGGGGTCGTTTAAAAAAAAGGATTGGTTTCATCAAACTTAACATGTATTGTTTCCTCAATAGTATAAGAAATCTTATTAAAAAATATATAAGCTTTAGAAGTAGTGTAATAACCTAAAAAAATTCCTTCATCATATTTGGGTTCAAATTTATGTAGAATATCTTTAGTATTCAGAATGAATACTTTGAAACCAAAAACATTAAAGTAGGAAACTTTTATTTTTCTTCATGTCCACAACTTATAAGGAGTTTTATTAAGAAATGGTCTAATTGAAACTCAATTTATAGTATAGAATGAAGTAATAACTACTTATTCCCTAAAAAATTTAGCAGATGAGTATTCACTCAGCATGATTCCAGTTATTTCTCAAATAATTCTATTTATTCTTTCAACTACACCATTTTTATATGGAATTCTAGATGATGAAAAGTTATGTTCAATACCTTTCTTACTAAAAAAAGTTCCAAAATCATAATTTTTAAATTCTCCAGCTTGATCACTATGAATAGTTATCAAGGAGAGGTTTTTCTCATTTTTAACCCTCACTACAAAAGTTTTAAAATAACTAAAGACTTTAGATTTCTTTGTAAGAAAATAAACCCAAGTGTATCTAGTGTAATCATCAACTAAGACATATAAATAGTATTTTCCTCCAATATTTCTAGTTTGTGTATGACCAAATAATTCCATGTTCACTAAATCTAAAGAATCATAAATTGATACTTCACTAATATATTTAAAACTTGAATTATGTTTCTTATCGTATGGACAAGGGTCACAAACTTTTGAAGTATCAAACCAATGTTCCAGTATATGTTCAAAAAGTACTTTCTTAATCAACTTAGATAATTTTCTAAGGTTAAATTGTCCTAACCTTCTATTTCATAACCAAGATATATCTTCCATTGCACTAAGGTAAGGTAAGTCCTAGCTTCTAAGGTCTTTTAAGTTAAGTGTGTAAACATTCTCATGCTGATTGGTAGAAAGAATAAGTTCATCCTTTGAACTATGTACTAAAAAATTATCATTACTAAATCTCACTAGGAAACCTTCATTACATAATGGACTTATGATTATAAGGTTGTTCTTAAGACCTATAACAAATAAAACATTTAATATAAGATATTTTTTAAGAAAAATAATGTTACTTATTCTAATAATCTCTCCTTGAGAATTATCTCTAAAAGTTACTTTTCCACATTTCATCTTGGCTAACTTCTTTAAGAAGTATTTGTTTCTAGTTATATGCCTGGAAAATATATTATCCATGTAACAAATATTCTTGTTGTTGGTACTACCTTTATTTTCCTAAAAACAAAATGATTAGACTTTCAGAACCCAAACCTTCCTGGGTTCAATAATGTAAAAAAACAAAATCTTTGGTAACCACACTTTTTTTGAAAAGTAAGATTTATAAAATCTTAGAGATTGAACTTTTTTTAAAGAATAATTATTTTTCTATTTCCCACCACTTTGTCACTTAGTGAAAAAGGTGTACTTTTTGGAACAAAACAATTATTTCTAAAAACATGTTTTTTGTTTGTAAAATCCTTTCAAGAACTACAACCACGAGGTCTAATTTTTTTGTAAATTCTATAAAATTTTCCTTACCAGTGGAAAAGTTTGATAAAAAGTTTTCACAAACTATAAATTTTGAATTTTATTTTAATAACTAAATTTTCAACCTCAAAAAATTAGTTTTAGATGTGGGTTTTTTTTTCGAAAACACTTTTTTCATAAACAACTTTTTCAAAATCTTTTGAAATAGTATCTTTTTTAAGAATAATTTTATCAATATCTTTATAAAGACCTGATATTTCATTATTAAAAGTAGTAATATTTGAATCAGCCTTAACAAGTTTAGATTTATCATTATCAAGTTTTTGACAAATCTTACAATTTTCATTTTCTAAAATTTTAGAATATCATGAAACCTCATCATAATTTGGTAAAGAATTATCTTATGCTAAGGAATATTCTTCATCAAATGATGTAGAATTTTCTCATTAGGATAATTAAAATTTAAGTACATATTGTTAAGGGATTCCATTTTATGTACCTTATCCATGAAATATTTATTCACAATGGGAACATTAGAAAAAATACCTATGTTCCTCTGTTCAAAACTTTCATTATCTAAAGAAATTTTAGAAGAATCACCACCACTGGATCTCCATATGTCAAAAAAATTCAAGAATTTATTGAATTTAGATTTATAATACTTTTTTTAATTCCTTTATGAATTATTTTCTTTATTATATTTCCTTTTCATCTTTGGATAATCAGATCGGTTATGCCCATCTTTCTTACATTCATAACATGTAACTTTATAATCATTCTTATCTCCTTTATCCTTATGAATTTTCTTATATAGATATTGAAAATATTTCTTCCCTATTATCTTTTTTATCATTATGGTGAGATTATATAACTCATTCTTAGAATTTTATGATGTGCTAAAATCTGATTGAACAATAACTTTCTTCTTCCTTGAATATTTAAAAACTTTTTCATCTAATTGAACTTTATAGGGTAAGGTAGAAGTTTTAGCAAAAGAAACACCACCATTTTTCCTTTTATTTTTTTCATCATATCTTTTAATTATTCTCTCATACTACATAATGGTTCTTATAAAATCATCAAGAGTAATATTTTTAATCTTTATTGTATCATAAAAAACTATTATTTTGGATTCCCATTCATTTAGCATGATATAAATAATATTTTCATCAAGAATTTCATCATCAATAACTTTTCTCCAATAGATTGTAAATTATTTTTGATTTTAATGAACCTCTTGTTCATCTTTACAACTAACTTTCTCTGTAAGAAATCAAAGGCTTGATAGTCTATGATAAGAATATCTCTTCTAGTCTCAATAACTTTTGTAGTTCCAAAGTGTTTGAATTATAACTTTTTCCATATATTATTTTCATCTTCACATGAAGATAGCTGACTATAAATTCTTCTTATCATGGAATATAATAAAGTATTCCTTGATCTTAAATTTAACCAATAATCTTGTTTTTTTTATGTGTAAAATAAGTGACTTCCTTATCATAAATCTTATAGTATCAAGTAAGCATAATAAAATTATAAACTCTAGTGTTGATAACAAAAAATTTCATTATATATCTCTAGTACTCATAATAATCACCATAAAAGATAGGTGGTTTGTCTGGATTTAGATTTTATATAGAGTAAACATTAAGACATTCCATCTTAAAATAACAAAAACCCTTTTATACATATACATGTTAGTGTAATAAAGTTTATAAATGAATTTTTTTTATCAAAACATAAAAAACATGAAATTAATAGAAGAAGAAAAAACCTCAACAAGTATATAAGTAGTAGAAACCTACTCTTATACCAATTATGAGATCATAATAATTTTATTATATGCTTATTATTATAAGAGGTGGGTGGTTTTTACTTTAAAAAATATAGATTAAAAGTTTTAAACTAAAAAAACACAAAGCCTCTTAAAATAACTTTATCAGACTTAGACTTGGTCTGATTATCATATTCATAGAATCAGAACTAGAAACAGTCTGATTAAATCAAAGTAAAATATCAGAATCACAGTGGATTAGATTAATCAAAGTATGTTTATCGTAATCAAAGTAACACTAATAAAACACACAGTATAGAAAGTTTAGTATGATGATTAACTTTATATAACAAGCACAACATAATTGAAACTTTTAAAAATAAGAAATTGTATGGCTATATAATAGTAAGAATGACTTATAATCTATATTGAAAAATTTACCCATTTTAACCTTAAGATTATGGCAGTCAATAACCTTGACTTAAGGTATCCAATATTTTATACTTACAGTAAATTATATTTTTCCTTACCCAAAAAAGCCCTCGATATGATGATTAGATTTTCTCTATCTTTCTATCCCTATAAGCCCTTGATGTAATGATTGGAGTCTGTCTTTTTTTCCTCAGAAGCCCTCAATTTGATGAATCGAATTCAACATATTCCTATCCCTAGAATCCCTAGTTCATAATAATTATTGTACATGGATTAAAATTAAAAAATTTCTTAATGAAACAACCTGATAAGTATTCCTTATAACTACAACTCTAAATAATTACACTGACTAAGAACGAGTGGTTCACACAAAGAAATTTTTAGAAGATAATTGAATCAACCATCTCCAAACTCTTCAAATGAATCCTTATTTATAGGAAATGCACCAATGGTCATATTTACAAGTTTTTTGTAATGGTCATAGATAGATGGTTCTTAAAAACTAATCTATAATTGAATGCCCAATGTCGTATTGATTAACACCATTATAGTGTTAAATATTTTCCTTAAGATAAAAACAAGTATATGTATTCCAATTATAAACTTAGGTTATTTTGATGAACTTCCTTATATATTTTCAATATGATAATATTTATGATAATCATTCGGATATATCAGAACTAGAATCAGTCTGATAGTCATTAATTTTTTTAGTATGATAGACAAGACAAAATTATAACTCCTGGTCTGATTAATGGTGAGTTTGATGATCGAAAACATACCCAATATGATGATCGTAATGATGAATGTAATTTTTTTTAATATATTAGAAATTATTCTATATATGGTAAAAGATAATGTTTTCTACGATAACATACTAAAAATATTAGGAAATAAAAATTTATTAAACATGTTTTAAGAAAGTGTTTGTGATTTCTAAAACTAAAGGAAAGGAAAAGTAAGAAGTTAAAATTTCTGAATCAATAAAAAGTTCATAACAAGGTACTAAAAGTGACCATACCTACTTCTAAAGTTAGTCTTCTAAATTTTAGGTTCTTTTGTTCTCAACTAGTGATAACCAGATCAAAGATCAATCTTCAAGAACCACTTTTCACATTTCAAATGATTAAACAGGTCATCAATCCTTAGTAACATATTCTTTTTATTTATCGTAACTCAATTTATTTTTTGGTAATCAACACAGAGGTGAATTTTTCCATCATCTTTATTCACAAAGAGAATAGGTGTCACCCAAGGTGACACACTCAGGCATACAAATCCTTTCTCTAACAGATCCTTAAACTAATTCCTTAACTCTTTAAACTATGTTTTTTACATATAGTAAGATGGAATAGATACTAATTCAGTACCAAGTACTAAATCAATAGATCAATGTTCCTATATTATCGATTGAATACCAGAGAAATCAGAAGGGAAAACGTTAGGAAACTCAACGATGACTAGAGGGAGATTATCACTTAAATATTCTTACTCTAATTTATTAGAAAAGACTAAAATTACCCTAACTAACTCTGAAAATGGAATCCCTTATCTATTAGACCTCAGATCCCATTATCCCTGAATGAAATGGAACACCCCATCGGGTGATGTAAAGGACACCTATTGAAGATAACACTCAACTCATGCCTTATTAGGAATCATCCAATCCATCCTAAGGATGAAATCCAGATGTTTCATGTTGAGAACCATAAAATCATAGGTAAGCTTAATTTCGGATATAGAAAAAACACAAGCAGGACAATGAAGACCATGATCTCTCTTTGTTCTAAAGAGTGTAGTAATATCCATCACATAAGAAAAAAGTTTCATAGAAATATTTAGTAGGTTTAAAATAAAATTTGATATAAACAAGTGAGATACACTAGTATCAAATAAAGTAGTCACTAAGGATGAATATAAGTGATGGTAACTCTCATGGTCATTGGACCTGTATCATCTTCCTCTGGAGACTCTTCCACTATGTAAAGAAGATTTTTTATAGATACTTATGGCTAGAACCCATTAGATTTTGAAGCATTTGATTGCACCGTAGTAAATTTTAGAGATGATTAGATCATTCCACTATGTATAGTAGAAAATAAATGATATAACCATTGTAAATGTCTTGAGTGACCATAGTAATTGTATATATTTGGCACCACAATACACATACGTCTCAAATGTCCAACTTTTCCACACTTAAATCAACTAAATATTTATATTCTAGGAATTGGAGGATGTATAGAAGATTCATTCTATCTAGAACCACCACGAGACTCATCACAATTCCTATTTCTTTTAAAGGAACTCACAAATATGCTAATAGGAGAAAAGGAACTTCTATCAACCCTAACTTACCATCTAGGTCAAGATAAACCATCAATTACCTATCTAGCACATCAGCATAAGAATCCATCTTCAGTAGGAAAACCTAATATTGGATGTCAAATTGAAGACCCATATCAAATATATATGCCTTCAGTTTCTCATTAGTCACCACCTCAAGATAAAACTAAACAAGATCAACAAAGAAGTCTGTGTATGGGGCCATAGTTATGCCACCCTATTGGAGTTTTAGAATCTCTATTGATTTCACCAAGACCATTGATTTTGGATAGAAATGGTCAATGAAAATAATTCAAAATTCTTTCCAATCCAATCCCCCATGCTTTTTCATTATCATCATAAAATCCCACCATCTCATGCTAGTCCATTCCAACTTAAATACAACACATTTCACCTTAATAGATTCGGGTGTTTCAAGGAACTTAAAAAGAATCTCTATCTTTCCCAACTAGTCCTTACCCCCTTGAGTATCATTAGAGCCTTGGAAAGAAGGTTTCTTCTGTTGAATAAATTCTTAAGCATGGTCACAAGATTCATCCATCTGAGGTTCTAATACTAGAGACTAAATGCAAATGTGTGTAGGTACTTTTCCTAGAGCTTGGATATCCTGTACCATTATCTCGAAAAGTTTATGGTCCACTAGATGATTTTATTATTGTGATTCACCAACAGCTTCCTCCTAGTACTTATTCACATGTCTTCTCAAAGGCATAATGCTAAAAAATATTGAATACATCAGAAATAATAAACTAAACAAAGATACAAGAATATCAATTCCATAGAGAATAAATTTAAGATTGGGATTTCAAAAAACTCATAAAAAATACAAGGAAAAAACTAGAATCATATCAAAACATTCCTCAAAGACACTTTTCTTAAACACCCATGGTGGTTTAAGGCTCATTACAATGAGATATTTCCAATCCCTCGCTTGTAACTACCTTCTAAGTCTCATCAAGACATCCTAAACCACATACTAGAATCAAGGAAATATGTTTAAGCTACACTTCATATACCACTTTTTCATGAACCATCCTGAAAACCTTGATACCCTAATACCCGAGCTGGTTGTGACATTGCTTGAAGGGCATTCTCAATCCCCATGGGTTAGTAACTGGCACCTGGAA
Organism: Viscum album; assembly: GCA_963277665.1. NCBI lineage: Eukaryota > Viridiplantae > Streptophyta > Magnoliopsida > Santalales > Viscaceae > Viscum > Viscum album. Next base: position 430,013,984 of record OY728134.1, read on the forward strand.
TTATACATGATCAAAGAGGAAACAAATTTTATACAAAAGAGTGGAATATAAAATTATACAAGTTAGTATTTTCAATACTCCAAAAAATAGAAAGTACTAGAAACAAGTAGGTATAGAAAAACCCAAAGCAGTACAACCATCCCAAAGGAAACATCAACTCAAGCTGAAAACATCAAACCAGACCTAAAAGGTCTCAAAGCTCCTATGTAACAAGTGGACATCAACTCCACCAGTCACAATCACTACTCCATGGTTTAAAGGATCAAGAACAGCCACAACCTCCAAGTGGAACTTTCCATTTTGTTAGACCTAGAATGGGAAAGTCTATAAATTCTTGAAGAAAAATGTAGGGTTTGAGATTTAAATCCCAATATGTTCTCACTAAGTATTCCATAATCAATACCATAACAATTTATCATTTATTCTATCAGCTTAAATAAAAAATGCATGGATTCACATTTTCATATTTTAAATAAAAACATGCTTTCATTCAAATAGATTGTAAATATATCAAAACAACTTTCAAATAGGATTAAATGAACATTTTATATAAAACAGTTTATATAAACCAATTATCATGAATAAAATACTTCAATAATCAATGGTATGTATAACAAAGTCACAAATCATAACAAAGCACCATGTATGAAAGACCCTTAGTAAGTCAATTTTTCAGGTAAGAGGATCCCCACACATCTCATAATGATCTCATATCTAGTCAGGTGTGCACACCCAAATACACCCCAATAAGGGAACCCATCAGGAGTTATCTAAACCCTAAGAGGGGAACCCATCATGGGAAGTCATGTAGTGGTTGTTTTAGTAACAGTTTTCATCATCAATCCATTATTAGGGAGTCAAGGTCCTAGCATGCTTATCTCAGTTACCACTAACTACAATGTCTAACATATAATTCAAACAATAAATCAGTAAAATTGGAAATCAGTCATTTTAGAATATAATTTTCCAATTTTAGTTTTCAACATGCCTTATCATTTCAAATTGAAATCATAGGTTTTCATAACTTCATGCCATTTCATATCAACTTTTAATTTAATCTATTTTCTCAAGATCAATATCAAATAATTTCATCAAAATGATTTCCAAATAAATCCATCATTTTTCATAAACCCATTCCACAATTCCAATTCAATTAGAATTTGGGTTTTTTTCCTCAAATATCATAACCATTTCAAATCAAAGATAAAATCATCACAAACCCATGTTTTTAAATTAATTAAAATCTTATTTCAATTTAATCAAGCAATTCAAGGTTTCAATAATAAGGAAAATAATTATGGAACCACCTAAATTTGAACCAAACAAAGAACAGAGGCATGAAATATCTAGGAACTCAACCTAGAATTAAGATCCTAAAAAATTGATTTTAGATCCATTAATTACATGATGATCTATTAAACTCTAAGGGGAGAAATATAGATCAGAATAAACCACATGATAGAAGATCCACTTACCTGGAGAAGATTGAATGAGATCAATTCCACTTTGATATGCTATAAAAAAGGTTTTGAGGATTCAATTTCAACTATTGAGAGACTCCAAGAGCCATAAAATCATATTAGAGTCAAATGGAGGGATTAGGAATCTTAAACTATGAGTTTTGTATTTTGAAATTATTTTTTAGAGGAATTAAAAATTGCGAAAAAGGTTTTCTAGGGAGGCCCACACGGTTAGAAAAACCATATTCCTCTACTGGTCTTCGGTTTAGGGTTCAATGTTTGGTTTCATGGTTAAACTAATCATGAACCAACCATGAATTCTCCACTATCCATGGGGTTCATAGTTTGTAGGTGAGGTCATACAGTTTGGGAAAACCATTCACCCCCTTCCAGTGGCCCCTAATAGGGTGCATGGTTTTCTTGGCCAAACCTCACAGTTTTCCCTAACTATTTTCCAGTCATGCATATCCCCTTAGGCTTCCAAAAAATTCCAAATTCTACTAAAATGACCCCAAAATAAGAACTGACTCAAAAGATATAAAAACTAGGTTCAAGGAATACTTGAAAACAAGTAACAGAATGTTAAACGATTACTTTCCATAAATTCTGATACCAATAGATTATACATTAGTGGAAATATCCTTAATATTTTCATCACTATCTCTACATATTTTATCTCCAAACCAAGTCAAATAATGGATCCAATAACCTTAGTAATTCAGTTGAAGAAACCTTCAATGTCTCCATTTGGATATATCATCAAATCATCAAATTTATTGTGAATAACCTATAACTTTTCCTTCTTTACATTATTTTCTCCTTCACAGATGTAGTCTAATTTATCCCAAATCACCTTTATGGATGTACAAATCATGAATTTCATGTAAATGTAATTTGATAAGGATTTGGGTAATGTGTTTTGTGCCTTTGTGTTATCATTGAGTAACTTATTATTTAACTCAGTCAACAATAACTCTTTGGGATCACTCACTTTAATTTAATGTATAATAGCCTAGAATACATCAATCCCTAGAGACCATAAATTTGATCTCATTTGATTCTTCTAGATTTGATAATTAAACCTATCAAATAATGGAATTCCTTTCATATTTATAGTGTTCTTTATATTAATAACTTCCCTGTGATGGATTCTTCCCAAGAACCTTGTAACTTTGATACTATTTATTGTAACCATAGTCCCAAATCACACCCTAAGAGAGGTGAATTAGGGTGTGGTATTTTATTTTCAACCTCAATTTAATCTTATTTCCATGTGAGAAATAACTCAATAAAAATTTCAAAACTCAAGGACACTTCCAAATCATCCAAAGTACTAAAAATAAATGCACAAACACAATAATTTTACTTAGTTCACCACAAAGGACTACTCCAAGGATCATATATCAATTTTGTGTCTATTGGAGTTGGTTCCCAATAATCAATTACTTTGAACTTTAGATTTCATATATATTCATGGATTTAAATATTAATACCTTATCACATATTGATTTTTCTTTTGTATAATATTAATGTGATAATGTCCTAGAATATCTGTTGCATTGAAAATTTCATGGTAGTTCCCCACTATGGTGGGAACCTTGAAATTACATGATGATATTATTAAATATTTTTTTACAATTGGATAACATTATATGATGGGACACATAGTATATTGAATTTTGGGTGAAAATACTCTTAAGTAGATGAGGCTTTATCTAATGTAGTTTGAACTTGGTAATCTCCAATATGGGAGATTGTGAGAATATACCTTCATGTAAGAGTTTTTTATTTTTATGTGTCATTGAATATCTTTATCTATGAGTGTGTGTAATGGTCCCCAAACTTTTAGATTATTATTAATGGATGTCATGACTCATTCACTTCGATGTATTGTCATAAAACATGGTGATACAGTTCATGGTGAAGTTGGGTACTATATAGACCATATTTTTCCTTTTAATACTTTAAATATATCTAGAAATATTTTCAGAGCCAGATGCTGAGACACCGTATGATTCTGAAGCCCGATGTACCCGAAATTAATTTTTATAAAATTATTAAAATATATTTTATGTCATGAACACATGGGTTTTCAAAAATAATGGGACATATATTAAATAGAGTATCAGATTAAAAAATATAAGACCATAGTTTAATAAAAAACATGAGGTTTACCCTACTCATAACTGAAAATTGGTCGACACGGGGTGTTCAGATAAAGTGGTCAATAGTGGGTGTGTTTAGTGAATTATTTATTCATTTATTTATTTTATTCATTAAACACCTAAAACCTAATTTACTCTATATAATCATCATTATGGAAGATCTCTAGTGTTATTTTCATGACCCTGGGATCATTGAGAGGATAATTACATGTTCTTCATTGGTAATTTGAGATCAAACAGTGTTGAACCTCCTTATCAAGGAGAATTAAGGTGAAGCGAACACAACAGACCTTCCTCCTTTATTGGAGAGCATTTTCTTCATTAATGAGAAATCTGAATCAAGGTAGGTTTCATAATTTTTGGATTCCTCCACTTGTGATTAAAATATTGGGCATGATCAATTCTTTGTCTTTGATCAACGTTTATTATGAGACCTTGCATGAGCCCGTTTATCGGTTTAATTTTTTTATTCAATTTATTCCATGTTTCTCACCCCAAGAATCCCATATATATTTGTTGGACAATAACACTTTTCAAATGATTTTTACACCTTTTTTGTCTTTATGCCTACTGTTGTCTGTATTCTTCACCAATTAGCCTTTGGGATATCGGTTCAACATTTTCAGGTAGGATCAATCTCGATTGAACCCCCAGATTCACCAAGGATTCACGTGTGGTGGATGTTTTTCAATATAAGGATGAAAGGGGATGAATCATGGGTAGTGGGTGATTTTTTCTTGGATCTGGTATCTGAGACAAAGAATTTGATGGAATGGGAGGCGCACGAGGTGTCTAAGTGATTCAGATGGACCATGGGGAATCCGATTTCCAACCACCAAAGGGCCAAAATCAATGAATAGAGGATTCCCCATAATTTTTGGGTGAACCTGAGGTATGATTAGATATGGAAATAATGTATGAGAGGCATATAGAGTAGATCTTGGATTCTTTGAAAATTGAGACTACACTCCGTGTAGTTTGGAAGAACATGTGGTGTGTTCTTCAGAAATATGTGGTGCTATATTTTCTGAAATATTATAAGTATCACACACCATGTGGGACCCCCACACACTATGTGACCCATTTTTGGTGACCCATCGTGTACTCTAGTAGTACATGAACATAGTCATGTTCAATGTATATGGATGCGACTGGATTACATGGCCAACAAACGTGGACATGTCCAAGAGCATGGGAAAGTCCCCGGGTGGTTGAGGTGCATCATGTGGTCACCTTACACATCATATAGGGATACATGGGTAGTAAGTCATTTATTGTAGGGGAAATTTCAAGGAATCAAGGTGGGACCACACACTATGTGGGTCCCCTTACACACTATGTACCCTACTTTTTTAGAAAACTTCTACCTCTCATATTTCCTTCATTTGGAATTGGATTTTGGCTTGTGAATAGCCTATCCTGAGTTTTTTTCTACAGATAATGTGATGGTGGACTTAATGGTGGATTTATAGATATAATAAAATATGTTTGGATCATGATTTTTCTTTAATAAATGCTCGATGATGGAAAAAATCGGGTAGGATCATTAGAGAGATTAGCGTGGTACCCTCCTACTAGGCGGGGCATGGGTCCTCTATCAACCATCAAAGTGGAACCCTCTTCCTAGTCATAGAATGGTCCCTCTATCAACTATTATAGTGTCACCCTCATATGTTATTAGGTTATGGTTCCTCAACCATTAGAGTGGAACCCTTATACTGGGCAGGGTATGGGTCCTCTATCGATCATCAGAGTGGCACCCTCTTGCGATATCAGGGTATGGGTCCTCAACCATTAGAGTGGAACCCTCCTACTAGGTAGGTCATGGGTCCTGTATCAATTATTAGTGTCACCATTCCATGGTATCATGGTATAGATCCGCAATAGATTATCATAGTGGAACCCTTCTACGGTATCAGGGTATGGGTCCTCAACCATTAGATTCCCACCATCCTACCAGGTAGGGCAAGGTTTCGCTATTGACTATCATAGTGGAACCCTCCTATTGTACCAATAAATGGGTCCTATACCTAGATATTGTTCCCCTCGACTATGTGTCATAGTGGTAAGTGGGTCTTGACATGAATGTTTCTTCAGAAATATGTTCTTGATGTTGGGAATCATTTATGGACCTTTGGAGGTGGTGACACTCTTTTCCTAGGCTAGGTTAGGATGTGGATATCTTCTTTATCTCTCGTTTTGTCTTATTTTGTTGAGAATATATATATCTATATCTATGTTATTTTATGTTTTTAATATATTGTGATGGTTTGATCTGTATATTTCAATTGTGTCTCTTACTACTCCCCCTTCAGCTTCTAGGAAATCCTACTGGGTATGTATATACTCACTACTGCATGGGCTTCACCTACACATGTCATATCTTATGCAGATGATGGATAGTTCGGTGGTGATTCTAGAGAAGCATAGGGATACCCTGGTGCACTAGACTACGTATTGTAGTCGGGGCTTGGAGATATAGATTTGAACTCTATCAGCACATTAATTTTACAATTTTTTCAGGTTGTGACATCTTTCTGGTTGGGTGTGTATTTTTCCTTTTTTCCTTTGTAGTTGAGTCTATAATAGTCTTTTACTCCCTAGAGGTTTTACATGAATAGTTTATTCTCTAAATGTTTCATCTTTTATTATTATTCCTCTTCACTTTTGTGTGGATATGGTCGAGTTTGTACATATAGGTATATTAGGAAAATGACTCCTATATAAGTTATGTACTTCGAAACTTTCCGCCAGCCCCTGGACTATAGAGGTGAGCTTGGGGTAGTTGAATCATGAGCCTCGTTGGTTTGGGTCATGCTAGATTGGTATCAAAGTTGGTTCATTCCTTGGGATGGTGTTTGTAGTTTTCCCCTTATGAGGATTGATTATGAATTAAGGAAATAGTGTCAAATTTTCTCGAGTACGGATCCCAATCCAAGGAACCCAGCGTTGGTGAGGCAGTAGACATTACCATACATTAGGAATATAACTAAATTCTTGTAAACTCAACATACAAAGACATTGGTTGCAGGGAAATTTTGTGCATGAATCATATAGGATTAATTCTTTTTTACTATCCTTGAGCCAAATCCACATATATATATGCTCATATGAATATGGTATGTCTTGAATAAATTTTCAGGATTCCTTTGTGAAGACAGCTAGCTAGGTTACTGATTCTTGATCATGAAGACAATCTGATGAGTGATGAGGACTCGATTTAGGGGTCATCTTGTGAGATCCTTACTCCAGGTGGATAAGAAGAATCATTCCCACCTATTTAGTAGTAGATCATTCTAGTATATCTAGATGAGGATTTGCGTAGTCTTAGAACACTCCGCAATTTCCAACTTTAGAGTCCACAGAGGTTCCACAAGGATCCATATTACTAGGTAGTGGAGGATTGGATAGAGTCGGTGCTCTGAGTTTTCAGACTTATCCAAACACGGGATGATCAGGTGGTTTTATTGGTATCCATACATTTCCAAAGAGTATATAGGAATTGGTGGAGCTTACTTATATAGATACATGATGAGTCGACACTCTCATGGACCAACTTCCATTAGGTGTACTATGAAGAGCAATACCCCTCATTCTTGTTCTCAGTTCAGATTTAGGAGCTTCTAGAGATGCAATAGGTAGGGATGACAGTTACAAAGTATGTTTTTAGGTTCACATACTTTTTGTTTTACTCTCTCAACATGATTTGAGATGGCTACTTCTGGGTGTGAGAGTTTTTTTAGGGTCTCTACGAAGATATTTATACCATTGTAGTACCCCAGTTCATTCTCAACCATATCAGGGTGTTGGAGTGGGCACTGGTGATGGAAATATTCCTATCAGAGGGACTCCAAGTATTAGGGTCTAGTATTGGGAAGGATCTCGATGCAGGATATCTTCTTAGGATCGGACTCAAGCACATGGTGATGCAGCATAGGGACCACGTAGGGGACCAAGACATCCTAGTTAGGGGTGGTTTTATTCATGTCATGGGAGAGGTAACATAGAACATGATTTCTCAACCCGATGTGTTGAGGAGGGAAGGATGATAGCATATAGACTACCACGATAGAGGTAGATTCACGATCACAGATCTCCCAAGTGAGGTTAGGGTTTATCCAAGGGAGGTTGAGTTGGCAGAGTAGTAGGTGGGGCTCCAGGAGGAGGAGTTTTGGATGGTGGATTGCATTATAATATCCTTCCACCACCACCAACGGGTGGCCCATAGTAGGCTTAAGGAGCTAGCGATCGGGGCTCTGGGAAGTAGAAGGAGATGGAGGTGTATGGCCTGGAACCACATGAGATGATTAGAGGTATGATATGTTTTTATTCTACTCTTGATTAAGTATTAATAGACACGATTTCAAGTCATTCCTTATTCTCCTTACTCTTTGTGAAAGTGATGGAGATCCTATTTAAGGATTTATCCTAGTAGCTTTGTCTTGAGGTTCTTATGGGGAATGCTTATTCTATATATTTTGTATACTGGAAGTGTGATCTATCGCTTGGTGGAGAGGGGCTCTCATGGGACTTTTTGGTCATCATAATGGGACCCTATGACATCATCTTGGTTTTCCATGGTTCGATCCTAGATTAAATATCACTATAGATGAGTCATATTCCTTCACATTGATGTGATGAGATTCTCCTTTGTGGGAAAGAGATATCTACTTGTAAGGAGAGTGGGTTTTTCAAGCAGGAGGTTGTATCCCATTACCCATCAGTTGGCGAGTCTATCCCTTTGAATAGTGGACTCTTCAAGCATTTAGGCATTTAGTATTTTATATAAGTCTTTCCCAAGGATGTTATGGGACTACCTATAGGGTGGGATATGGAGTTTTTCATTGACTTATATCCCATAACCAATTTAATATATTCTGTGGCATATCAAATGGCCCCTACCAAGATCAGGGAGCTATGGTTGTAGTTAGAGGACCTTTAATAGAAGGGTTTTATCAGACCCAGTGTGTCCCCCTAGGAAACTCCAATTTTGTTCATAAAAAAGGAGGATGATATCTTTTATCTTTGTGCATATTATCATCACCTAAACCAGGCCATGACAAAGAAAAATTACCCCTTTTTGAGTATTCATGACCTCTTTGATCAGTTTCAAGATGTGAGATGGTTCTTGAGGATTGATCTCAGGTCCGTCTATCACCAGTTGAGAGTTTTCAAGGCTTATATTCTAAATATGGAATTATAATGTCTCTATGGATACTATGAGTTCATGGTGATGTCTTTTAGTGTGTTTAATTCCCTCGTTGTTTTTATGGATTTGATGAATTGGATCTTCCAGTCATACTTAGACCATTTTTCTATTTTCTTCATTGATGACATACTCATCTACTCTCATTAATAAGAGGGTCATGAAAAGCACTTGAGGATGGTCCTAGATTTTCTTTGGGAGCACCAAGTTTATGGTAAGATCTCAAAGTGTCAGTTCTGAATCTAAAAGGTTCAATTTATAGGTAATTTCATTTTTGAGCATGGATTAATGATAGACCCATCGAAGATTGATGCAGTGCTTACTTGGGATCCACCCAAGAGCATGTTGGAGGTGCGTAACTTTTTGGGCTTGGTGGGGTACTACCAGAGGTTTATGGAAGACTTCTCTAGGATTACATCCCCTTTGACCACCCTGATGCAGAAAGGGATTTAATTTACCTAAAATGATAAGTTTCAGATATCCTTTGAGTAGTTGAGGTTGAGGATGATGGGTGCTCCTATTTTGAGACTATTGAAGGAGGTCATGGAGTACGTAGTGTATTGTGATGCGTCAGAAGTTTGGATCAGCTGCATGTTGATGAAGAGATAGGCATTTATCACACATGGGTTGAGGAATTTGAGACTCCATGAGTATAACTACGTGAATCATGACCTAGAGTTGGTATAAGTAATCTTTTCTCTGAGGATATGGAGGCATTACCTTCTGGAAGAGTGCTTCATTGTTTACTCAGACCATCATAGTCTTAGGTATGTCTTCATGCAGAGAGACCTGAACCTGAGATAGGATCTCTTGTTGGAGTTCCTATAGGACTATGACTTTGAGATAGTCTATACTCTATGGATGTTAAATGTGGTATAATATTATCTTATTATTAATCCCTAGGCTCATTTGGTGTAGGAGGCATCAGAGCAGTTGGCTTCCTTGTAGCTAACCTTGGTTGAGTAGAAGGGTGTAGATTCTCTTCAATCAATGGTGTTGAATCCTCTACTCCTTTAGCGTGTGAGAGATTCCTAGTTAGGATACATCAATTTTTAGGTCTTACATGCCAAAATATCCTCATGATATTCACCAGATAGATTTTATGAAGTGGGGAATCATGTCGTCCTTTTCCAACGATGGACAGTGGACCCAATCACGATGCGAGAGGAGGTGATGATGTATTTTCACACATCTCCTTTGTTTTTAAATCCTGGTGTGGGGAATATGTATAGATACCTTCAAGGGATGTTTTGGTGTGCTGGCATGAGATCGAGCATGGCTGAGTTCATCTCACGTTACCTCACCTGTTAGTAGGTGACGACTAAGCATAAGGTTTCAGAAAGTTTTTTATAGCCTCTTGAGATCCTAGAGTGCAAATGGTATGGTATATCCATGGAATTAATTATATAGATTCTACATATATAGAGATGAAATGACTCCATCTGGGTGACATTTGAACAAATTATGAAGTCGGCACACTTCCTTGCTATCAGGGAGAAGTGTCTGAAAGATAGTTTGGGATAGTTGTACATATGGGAGATCTTTCGCCTTCATGGGGTACCCTTGATGACTATCTTTAACCATGAATTGTGGTTCAAGTCATAGTTTTAGAGAGGCCTACAGAAGGCATTCAGATCCCATATGAATATGAGTACAACCTTTCACCACTAGATAAATGTACAGAATGAGTGCACTATCTAGGTTCTAGTGTATATGTGATGTATTTTTTGTTAGACTTCAGATAGAGCTAGGAGGATCACTTTCCTTTGGTAGAGTTTGTGTACAATAATATCTACCACTCTACTATCAGTATGGAGCCCTTTGAGGACCCGTATAGGATACCCTATAGGTCACCCTTATGCTGGATTGAAATCACCAAGGACTCTCTTGTTGGGCCAGAGATGGTGTAGGCGACAATAGAGAAGGTCTAGGTCACTTGCGAGGGGATGGGTACTATCATGAACCAACCTGGGTTGACCTCAAACCGGTCACATGATCTGGACCGCAACATTCTAGAGGCATGTTCCTGATCACCCCAAGGTGGTGAAAATTGCCGAGGGTATTAATGAGTGACAACAAGAATTATTTAGCCCAATAAAAATAAACAAAAACAACAGAAGATAAAAGATAAGTCTGATGTAAATAAAGAAAACCAAGAAAATCAACTAAAATACACTAGAAATAAAACTAAAAATAAAACTGAAAACCACTAAATATACATGTGACCCCATGAGTCACTCTCTAATCCCAAAACACGACATCACTCCATGGTGATCGAAATCAAGATGGAACCCACACCTGAGGCTAAAAACAAGAATGTAAGTATAGGAATGAGTATTAAAACTTATTAGGTGTGCCCAAATAATCTAATCCCAATGAATTTATTTTAAATAAAATATTCACTAACTATAATTTTTAAATACAATATATAGACATAGTTTTTTACACATTTATTTATAAAACAAATCATGGTTATTTTCTCTCTTCATTTAAAATAGCCTTCATTACTAAAAAGGGAATATTTGTGAATTTAATAGAAAAAAGGGAAAGAGAGATGAAGAAAACGAAAGAGAGTGAAACATTGTTTTTCAAAAAAAAATATTTATGAAAACCAAAAGAAAACCAAACATCCACTTTTACCAAAAAGACACACCGCAAAAGGGAGAAGAAGCAATATCCACATAACAATGGAAATGGAAGACATCACACGTATAACCAAATCAGCAGAGACACCTAAATTATCTGTCATAGATAATTAAGCTCTAGGGAAACCTCAGAATACCTAGAAGATTAAGGGAAATTCTAGAACATATTATAACATGATTCATCCTATTATCACACTTGATTCAATCAAAAATCCCTCACCCTTGTTCGTACCCTACCTGGCCTAATTGAGAGGCATCATCTCCAAAGTAGAGTGTATCTATACTAAGGAGGAACTAGCCAGATTGTAATACTAAACTATTGTAGCAAGTGTTCTCAGATACTCCTCTAGCTATGCTAGGTTCCCATATCATGTCCAAAATGGGGATCAACCAACTATACATATGTATAATAAACACAAGCCATCACACAACCCACAAAAAAAGCACCACCCCCGAATCACCCCAAGGGATGATCCCCTTGCCTTCCAACCATCAAGTCACAAGGGGAGCCCCAGGATGAGGACCACCCATTCCCTTTAGCAATATTCATGTAAATAGATGCATCCCAAGGTGTTTTTTACAAATAAAATCATTTTCTGAAAGTGACAACCAGACCTCATGTATTCTTTGAGTGAAAACCCATTTCTAAAAGGATCAACATACCATTTTGTAAATCCAAAACATTTATAAATCAATTTGAGAAACTTGAATCACTATTTAAATTTCAAAACATATTTTCAAATTCCAACCAAGCATTTTGAAAAACACTTGGTGTGAAAAGTTTCATGGATTTAACCAATACAATACAATAAAAAGATAATTTCACCTTCTTTCATATAAAATAATTATTCTAAGAATTATAAATCACTAATTAGCACAAAATAAAGGTGTAAAAGGCATGAAATCATTTATTATTTAAATTAAAAGGCCAATTAATATTATAACCTTCCTCAAACTCACAAGTCTGCATCAATGGAAACACATAATAACTCTACAAAGGTCCAAAGAAGCAATAAAATTCAAGATAAACCTTAACAAGAAAAAAACCCTAATTTAAAACTAGAGAGACAAGAACCCTAGACCAACAAGACTAAGGGAGAAAGGGAAACAAGTAGAAAATGGAAGGAGGAGGAGGATCAAGAATAAAGGATGATAATACCATGAATATTTTACCCCAAAACCTTAAAGAATCTACTTAGAATCACCATCAAATAGGAGGGGAGGTGTGAGGAAGGATGGATACTCCTCCTTATGTCACACGAGCCAAGAGGAGTAGAAAGGAGGCCTTTAGTGTTAAAATTTGAAGAGTTAGAAAAGGTAAAAACAAATTTTTAAAGAAACTAGGAAATACACATGGTTTGGTCTCATGGTTTGGTAAATTGTACACCAACTGTGCATCCCTTACCGGACTCACAGGACACCCACACAGTTTGGTCATATGGTTTGTGAAACTGTGTGGTTCGGTTTTGCCAAAAATTGCAGATCCATGCCACATGTTTTGGAATAACCATACTAAATATTTGTGACCTCAACCAGGGATAACCAAGACTGATATAGTAACTCATAGGATCCACACGATTTGAATCTAACTATGTGCTGCCCTTGTAACACTAACCATGCAAGAGGAAAAAGGAAAAAAAATAGGCACAACAGCAAGGACCAGCACGGTTTCCCCTTAACTATTCAAAAAAACTATGAAATAGAGGAAAAACATCCCAAAACTCTAAATTTCAATATGAGACACCTAAAACTCAAGGTAAAATCAAAATAAAAATGACGAACCAAAATAAAAGAACAAAACAAAAATTGTGGTGTGACAAGGACATATTAGAGAATGTATAAATCTTATGTAGATCATTATCATAGGCTCTTAGTGTTTGAGAAGAGAGGCCATGTTTTCTTGATATTCTCCCTATGATAAGGATTGTGGAGATTTGGTTTGGGAGGAAAGATATTCCCAAGGTTCATCAAGCCATTTTATATCTTGAAAAAGGTTGGGAAGGTTTCCTACCACCTCACCCTACCCCCATAGTTTGAGCAGGTGCACGATGTCTTCCATGTGTCATAGTTGAGGAGATACATGCCTGACCCTACACATTTTATTGAATGGGGTTAACTGGACATCGAGGATGGTTCCACTTTCATGGATCAACTAGCGGTGATTGAGGATCGATGAGAGATTCATAACATCCAGACCTAGGATCCACTCAACCGGTGCCCCGAGTCAGTGGGTCACATGGACTCAAGAATGCCTCCTTGTACTCCATAGGATGATGACTATAAGTGAGGGTATAAAGTGGTACATTGAGTTGACTATACCATAATATCGGAGTGGAATAGTGGATAATATTAATAACAGATAATAGAAGAAGAATATATAAATAGATGGAACATTGGAAATAGACACTATAACAACTGGACCCATAACCCACCATAGAAGAAACATAATAGAATGGAAAACTAATAAAGTTTAAATAACTAACTATAATGATAATAAAAATCCTAAAGGATGAGTCATGTATAATTAATTTATCGAATGTTGATATACAAAAAAGGGGAAGAAGGGGATGGGCATGTACAACATGCTATAAAAAATACAAAAAGGCCAAAATACTACTCCACTAGCATCACGAACATATTCTTGGTCCTCTACTACCATGGTTCATGTTATAATATAAAACAAATCAATCATATGTAGTTGGGATCTTTCCCTTATCCATACCTATAAATAAGTAATCTACTCGAGTACCAAAGGCAGCCTAGGTAGGGTGTGAGATAAAATCCCAGTAGGCCACCACCAACAGTGTCTAGAAATAATCCATCCTATCTACATAGAAACAAAAGTGTATAGATATAATAATAATAAATAATGTTGAATAAATAAATACCAGTCTACTCAGGTTCCTGCCAATAACCTAGTAGGCTCTACCTGCTTCGCCATGGGCCAGTGTAAGAGTCTGATCAGTAACCATACGTATATATAGTAATAATATATATATGTATATATGTATATATTGTATAATTATATACTGTATAAACCTATATTCACTAAGTATGTGAGGATTCAAGTAGGAATATACATGGATACTAGGTGTTATCTAGACATAGGGCATAACTCAAGCATTAATTACTTGTCTAATAAGTTATAGGCTCCAGCAATGGGTATATGCCCTGAATCTCATAATGAATTTGAGACATCATACTCAACACTCAAGATGGTTGGGATGAGTCAGTATTCCCAACACTTGAAATAGGGGAATGTGGAGAACCATTCCCATCATCCAAATACAAATATATTGGTGAGAGTCGTCATGCTCAATACCCGATGTAAGGGAGACTAAATTTTTTTTCTCAATAGGTCCCTCAACCATCGCCCAATAACCCATAATAATGGAATAATCATAATAATAATAATATCATGAGGTATCACCTTTAATTCATATATATAATCATCAAAACCACTATAACCAAGGGTGTCACAATCCATATAATATACATTTTATAATTATATAACATGAGGTGTGGCCTTGCCACCCATTTCCATTCAATATAAACAATCTATTTAATTAATAAAGACATGGAAATTCATAGTCAAGGTCAAGATGAACACTTAGAAGGTGTTCTGGTCCATTTAATAATTACAAAAAGGGGTAAATTTAAGACATAACACTCAAGGGGTGGCCATTATTGAGGTAAAAAACCTCTAAACACTTTAAAAGGGTCCATAGGAGTATAACAACATGAGTATAATTAATTTAAAGTGAAAGAACACATTTTATGGCAGTATAAGGCAATGGTCGGCATTTGATACAATGATGAAGCTATAAAATCAACTTTAATTTGAGGGAAAACAACTAGAATACCTAACTTAGGGTCGTAGAGGACTCCTCATCCAATATCGGCTTCAAATTTGAAGTATAACAGAAGTAAAATGAATAAAAGTCCTATAAGAACCCAGTTCTTTTTCTTTTTGAGGTACAGGTTTCTTCTTTTCTCTTTTCCTTAAGTGTTTTTGAGAAAATAAGGAAAATGGGGGGGAAATCCTAAATTTCGGGACTACATGTCGTGTACTTTGGCCGTGTGGGATGAGTACATAGGGTGTGTAGCCATGTTGGCAACGAAGGGTGTAAAAACTGACTACACGCCGTGTAGTGGATATTTACACACCATGTAGTCAGTCAGTAGGAAAATAGTAAGCCAGTGGAAGAAGCCGCCAGCGGAGCAGCCGTACATGGCGTGTAATCCGAAATACACGTTGTGTACTCATGTCGACGGATAAACAGTGCAGCGGAGCCACCATAGGAATAGTTAAATGAGAAAAGTACACGCCGTGTAGTCAATAGTACACACCGTGTAGTTTGTTTTTTTTTTGCTTAAAATGGGAAGTATCCAACCCTGTTCATAGGATTGGCTTAGAACCGGAGGAAGGATTCGGGAGAGGAGGTTGGACCTTCGAGGATCTCTAGATCGAGCGTTGGGAATCCGTTTTCTCCTCCGACGATCTCGTTGGAACTGCACGGGTAAGCCCTCCACTCTCCTTAATCCGTTCTTGAAAATTCTTCCTCTAAGGGAAGTTATTTGTGTTTGAATGGAGATTTATTTCACCTCATATCTACGTCGTATTTGTGAATTTCTGGAAGTGACGTTCACGTATACCATTCAGGGGAGTTTAAGGTAGGTGGATTAGTATTTAAATTCCAACTGCTGTGTGTTTTTATGTAACGTTGAGCTACGAACCCATGTTGGGGTGTCGTGTGGCTGAGGCCTTAGCTATTTTAAATACCTAGAATTATAAAGGTAATTAAATGTGATAATAACTTTTGCTTGGGATCATTTCTTGGATCCAGGACCACCCCGGGGGTGCGTTCCTCTGTTTAGCTTTTTGGCCAAGATACCCGAGGGTATGCCATGTTTATTTTGCGTATTACTTTTTCCTCGAGAGGAATTGTATGTGAATTGCTTGTTTATATGTTGGGCATGGCCCGATTACTTGTTTAGACTGAGGGCAGTGTTTCCTTTTGCCTGAGGGCAGTGGTTATTTCAGACTGAGGGCAATATTCGTTATGCATGTGGGTGATAGACTCTGTGCTTGAGGGAGACATTTCATATGCCTGGGGGCAATGCCTGAGGGAAAAATTCTGTTTACCTAAGGGTAACTGTTTGCATGTCTGAGGACACTTACTGGTTACTTAGAATAATCACTGTGGTGATATCCTAAATTTAATGATTAAATGTATATTAATAATGGAAATATAACTGGTAAAGTTAGTTACTTTTGAGTACTGCTTAGTTTATTGCATTTGCTACTGCACGCTGTTGTCGCATATTTTCACACAGTTGGGCACGGGACTTTGGTGGGTGCCTACTGGGATTTATTTCTCACACCCTTTTTGGGTCATGTCTTCATCCCAAACAAACTATGTTGTTGTAGGTGTGGATATGGGAAAGGGTCCCTATACAGGTACTTGATTGCTGCTGAGGAGTAGGGGAGCATGGGACCGGGCTTAGGCTCGCGATGCTACCAATTGTTCTATTTTGTTTTGTTGTACTCTGTATTGTACTGTACTGTATTGTTGTGTAACATGTTCTGGCTATTTTCTTAGAACTTGAGATATGTTTCATCATTATCTATATAACTTTTGGTTATCTTTTACTGCAGTTGTTTATTTTAAATGTGTATGGTTTATTGCTTCCACTGTTCTTGAATGTTTTTATTATTCTGATGTGCTACACTTTGACAAATGAGGGCATAGTTTTCCCACTATCAGACCTGGGCCCTCGCTGCTAGTCGGCAGCCTCTGGCATTTGGGGAAATGCGCTTGAGGTCATGTGACCAACCGAGTTCGGGGCACCCGTTGAGTGGAACCCAGATCCGGGACATTACGAAGTGGTATCAAAGGAGTTCTTTTCTTTGACTTACTATTTGGAGCCTTAGTAAGGGATAGGATGGGAAAGGTAATTGGTAATAAGTTGCGTCTGGGCGTAGCTAACCCATGTACAGGGAAAAGCCAGTCTACCTCGTATTTTTTCAATTTTTCTGATTTTGAAAATTTTACAGTTGATTTGATTTTCACCATTGGGTGACACACTTGTGATTGTGCTGTTTATATTTTATCCATGGGTTCTATTTAGTTGAAACCTGATGAGATGAGGGTATGATATCTCATGCATCATTTAGGCACATGCTATAAATCACATGCCAATCACAGTTCCATGCCAAGTAGGTGCATTAGAAATTGCATGTTTTTGTGATAGTTGTTGTGCTAGAAAAGCATGTTGTTGTGATAGATGTATTTGATAAATACCTGTTATGTGATAGGGTATGTTGTGTGAGGACTTGGAAGAATGAATGCCAAACTTTGGTTACTGAGGAGTATGGGCCCTCATTGACCGTAATTTGGTGGATCATTGGCTGATTACCGTATTTACAACTCAGATAAGATGTAAAACTTTGATTCGTGGGTAGTATGGGCCCTCACGAGTCAGAATTTGGAACTTGGGAGTTGTTTTAGTGGGTTTTATGGGTTCTAGAGTAGTATCTGAGGCTTACTATCCAAAAAACCTAGTATACACACTGTGTAGTTCCTTGGATACATGCTGTGTGATCTTCTGTTCAGGAAGAAAAGAAAACTTTTTAAGTACACGTTGTGTACCCTCAGTACATGCTGTGTAGTCTCTTTTCGTGTCATAGACCATGTGGGCGGGGACACGGGGAAGGGAAATGCTTGGGAAAAACATGTCGTGTACCGGATGTACACGCCGTGTAGTGTTGACCCAGAGTCTGCCCGTGTAACTAACAAACACGGACGGAGAAGACCTTAAGACATACACGCCGTGTCCATTATGGAACACATCGTGTAGTATGATCCGTGTATCCGGTCGTGTAACTAACAACACGGGTCGGTGGAGCTTGTCTAATACATGCTGTGTGCCTGAGGGACACACCGTGTAGTCATGTCTGAGGACAGATCGTGTGGACTTAGCCGTGTGCCTGGAAAAACAGGGAGGTGTACACGCCGTGTGTGGGTGTAACATGTCATGTAGTGTTACCCGAGTAGTCGTTCGTGTCACAAAAGACACAGGCAGTTGGAAAATTACACCATACACGCTGTGTAGATTATATACACGTCATGTAGTTTTTTTTAACAGGAGTCGTGTGGCTTAGCCATATAGAAGGACCCGGGTAGGGGAAGAGAAGTTAGGTACATGTCGTGTAGTTAATATACACGTCATGTAGTCTTGTTTTGAAAATCTTTAATGTCTTATTTCTCATGTTCCCCTTTTGGTCCCTTCGTTTCCAGTCTTTGATAATCTTGATCTAAGGTGTGCGGTTGACCTTGTAGAGTCATGCTGCCGAGACGACCACACATTGTTCTCCAAGAGAGTGGAAACGATTATACTCCAGAAATGGTGGTCCATGGGCTACCAGTGGATCCTCCAGCAGAGCCAGATGTAGCTCCAGCCATTATACCGGACACAGGCATGGAGGCGCAGTTCCATGAAGGCTTTATGTGGTTCATGCAGACCTTTCAGGGAGCACCGTCGGCTGCCACATCTATGGCTGAGCTGACTCGTATATTCCAGTAGCAGCATCCACCGACGTTCTTAGGGGATGGTGGACCATAGGCTGTGGAGCCTTGGTTGGGGTCTATGCAGACTATTTTCGAGCATTTTGAGATGCCTCTAGGGTGGAGGGTTGAGATTGCGACTTATATGTTGTGTGATTCCGCCAAGATGTGGTGGGATGTTACCACTCAGACAGAGCATCACAGAGACATGGCATGGGAAGATTTTCAGATAGCCTTCTATGACTTCTTCTTCCCAGAGACGTTGAGAGCAGATAGAGCTTGAGATTTTATGAATCTGCAGCAGGGTGCTATGTCGGAGATGGATTATTCTGCTTGTTTCACCGAGCTTCAGCATTTTGCACCCATTCTAGTGGGTGATGAGATGTTGAGAGCCAGACGCTTTGAGGATGGTATTCGATATGACATCCGAGTACTGGTGAATATTTTCAGGTTGCCTTCAGTACATGCTATTTTGAACCAGGTGATGATTATAGAGAGGAACCTACGGGAAGCTAGTGATGTGGGCCAGGGCGGTTCAGCACCAGTTTCTGGTACTATTTTTACTTGCAAGAGGAAGAGATAGATGGACTTATCTCAGGGTGAAAGTACCAACCAGAAGAATGTTTCAGGTGGCCAGGTCATGTGATACTAGTGTGGTAAGGAGGGGCACAAGAGACCTCATTGTCCATGAGACCCAGTTGAGTGCCGAGCTTGCGGCAAGATGGGTCATCTACAGTGCTTTTGCAGGGTGTTTCCACTAGTGGCTAGTGAGAGGGGTTCTGTGCAAACTCCGCTTGTGGGAGCAGGACCAACAGATTTTTACCAGTCAGGAAAATGGAATACATCAGGGCGTTCAGGTAGGGATGGTGGTCGTGGCTATGGTAGCCAGACACCAGGATCTCAGAGGCAGCAGGGCGGGACAACTTAGGGTAGCCAGACTGTGTCGCAGGGCCGCGGCACTGGACAGGCATATGCAGTACAACATACCTAGCAGGAGCAGGATCCCGAACCTTTTACTGTCAGAGGTACTATTCTAGTAGCTTCTGTCTTATCTTCATTACATTTTGATATGGTTTCTACACATAGTTTCATTTATGTGCCCTTTGTGGAGAGCCTTGGGCTCTGTGTTTCTTCTTCTTCTGCTGTTATGACGCTAGACACTCTGTTGGGAACTAGAACGGTTGGTGTGTGTCAGTGCAAGGAGTGCCCCCTTGAGGTTGGAGGGAGTCACTTTCTATGGGACCTCTATGTCTTAGAGATGACAGCTTATGACTTCATTCTCGAGATAGAATGGTTGGTTCCCTTTTGAGACTTTGTAGATTGCTATCGTCGCAGGGTGAGTTTCACGTCACCAGAGGGTAGAGAGTTTCTATAAAAAGGTGAATGGTATGTTCAGGTGAGTCGAGCTGGACCAGAGCATCATGGGCGAGGCGGAGTCACAACCTAGATTGCGAGTTTATATCTGGATTATCAGGGGACTTGTCCAAAGGATTTCCCTCCAGTGGTTGATCATTTCAAGGATTTCTTCCCGGATGACTTTTCATGTCTACCTCCAGAGCGTGAGGTGGATTTATCTTTTGATCTTGTGCCAGGAGAAGCACTGATGTCCATTCCTCCTTATAGGATGGCCATGCCTGAGTTGTAGGAGCTTAAGAGGCAGTTAGAGGAGTTACAATCAAAGGGTTTCATCCAACCCAGTACTTCTTCTTGGGGTTCGCCGGTCCTCTTTGCAAAAAAGGTAGACGGTACCCTCAGACTCTGTGTGGATTATCGGAAGCTGAACCAGTTGACGATTAAGAACCGATATCCCTTGTTGAGGATTGATGATCTTTTAGATCAACTTCGTGGAGCATGAGTGTTCTTGAATATTGACTTGAGATCAGGATATCATCATCTGTGCATGATACTATCAAACATACCATTTACAACCTTTCGGAGCAGATATGGTCTATACGAGTACTTGGTTATTCTGTTCGGACTCACGAATGCACCAGCAGTTTTTATGGATCTGATGAATCATGTGTTCCATCCTTATCTGGATTATTTTGTGGTAGTATTCGTGGATGACGTCTTGGTGTACTCTCACACTCGACACGACCATGCCACCCATCTTGAGATTGTATTGAGTACACTAAGAGAGCATAAGCTATATGATAATCTCTCAAAGTGCCACTTTTGGATGGACCAGATTCACTTCCTGGGTCATGTCATCTCAAAGGCAGGAGTTTCAGTATACCCAGAGCATCCTAAGAATGTGTTTGAGATAAGAAGTTTCTTAGGGATGGCTGGTTACTACAGGTGCTTTATACAGGACTTCTCCCTCTTATCAGCACTGTTGACAAGTTTGACTAAGAAGGGTGTGAAGTTCATTTGGTCGGAATCTTGTGAGGCAGCCTTTCAGGACCTGAAAGGAAGGTTGACATCAGCACCAGTCCTGATGCTTCCAGAGTAAGGGAAGAGCTATACAGTTTACTGTGATGTATCAGGTATTGTATTGGGAGTAGTGTTGATGCAGGGTGATCGAGTTGTTGCATATGGTTCTCGGCAGTTGAGGCCACATGAGAGGAATTACCCGACGCATGACCTCGAGTTGGCTGCAGTTGTTCATGTGTTACATTGTTGGAGACATTATCTCTTGGGAGAGCATTTTGTGGTTTTCACCGACCAAAAAAGTCTCAAGTATATCTTTACTCAGCATGACTTGAATCTGAGGCAGCGATGGTGGGTCAAATACCTCCAGTCCTTCGATTTTGAGCTTGCCTATACACCTGGTAAGGGTAATGCAATTGTTGATGCACTGATCAGGAGGACTCAGATACAGGCAGTGCAGGAGGATAGTGGTGAGTGGAAACTCATGACTTTGTTCTCTGAGATTCATTTGGAGGTTCACGATAGTCAGGGGCAGACCTATCTTTCATATTTAGTTGTGACTTCTACCCTCCTGGATAGAGTGATGATGAGACAACTATCTGATTCAGAAGGCCTAGTTCTACGAGAGTCGGTGACCAGTGAGGACCCTCCTCCTGGGTGTATGGTAGGCGATGATGAAGTATCATGTTTCCATGGATGAGTATGGGTTCTAGGGGATATATATGAGGAGCTGATGTGGGAGTTTCATGATTCATCTTGGGAAGTTCATCCCGGAGTTACCAAGATGTACCGTGACTTGAGACGTCAGTATTGGTGGCCGGGTATGAAGGGACAGATAGATGGTTTTGTTACAAGATGTTCCACCTATCAGCAGGTGAATGCAAAGCATCAGAGGCTAGCTGGACTGTTACAGCAGTTATCCATCCTGGAGTGGAAATGGGATGATGTCGCGATGGACTTTGTCACTTGGTTGTCGAGGTCACCTCGAGGCAATGATGCCATGTGGGTTATTGTGGACAGACTCACGAAGGTAGCTCACTTTTTTCCAATCAAAAAGACCTTCGGTGTTGACGAGCTCGGGAAGTTGTATATCCGAGAGGTTGTACGTATTCATGGGGTTCCTCTTTATATCATTTCGGATAGGGACTCCCACTTTACATCTCATTTCTGGAAGAGTTTTCAGAGGGCACTGGGTACACAGGTGCTTCTGGGCACAGCTTACTACCCTCAGACCGATGGTCAGTCAGAGCATACGATATAGGTGCTTGGGGACATGTTGTGTGCATGCATCCTTGACTTTGGGGGCTCTTGGGAGAAGCATATACCCCTAGTTGAGTTTGCCTACAATAACAGTTTTTGGGAAACTATTGAGACGGCACCTTACGAGGATTTATATGGTAGGCCATGCCGATCACCTTTGTGATGGATAGAGGCAGGTGAGGCAGCGTTACTAGGACCACGTCTCATGAAGGAGACTTCTCAGCTGATCCATTTGATTCAAAAGCGGATGGTTATTGCACAGTCTCTTCAGAAATCTTATGCTGATCATCACATATGACCCTTGGAGTTTGTGGTCGGGGATCAGGTTTTCTTGTGTGTTTCACCGAGGTTGGGACACAGGTGGATCAGAAGACAGGGTAAACTTTCATCAAGGTATGTGGGGCCATTTGAGATTCTGGAGAGAGTCAGGCTGGTTGCCTATCAGTTTCAGTTACCATAGAGGTACCAAGACATGCACGACGTCTTCCATGTATCTCAGTTGCGTCGCTATCATTCAGACCCGTCTCACGTCTTTCAGCCCAAGGAGGTTGAGCTTGAGGTAGATTTGTCCTTTGAGGAGCATCTGATTCGTATCATTGATAGGAGCACGAAGGTTTTCTGAGGCCGGTCAGTTCCTCTCGTATGGGTGTTATGGCAGCATGGCCGAGTGTAGGATGACACCTGGGAGTGGGAGACCGATGTACGTGCTTAGTGGCCAGAGTTTTTCTGAGCTTTATCTTCGCCACCCTTGGAAGGGAAATTCGGGGACGAATTTCTTTAAGGGGTGTAGTTTGTAAGAACCTAGTTCTTTTTATTTTTAGGTACGGGTTTCTTTTTTTCTCTTTTCCTTAAGTGTTTTTGAGAAAATAAGGAAAATGAGGAAAAAATCCTAAATTTTGGGACTACACACTGTGTACTATTCCACACGCCATGTAATTTGGCTGTGTGGGATGAGTAATAGGGTGTGTATCCATGTCAGTGATGAAGGGTGTAAAAATCGATTACATGCCGTGTAGTGGATATTTACATGTCGTGTAGTCAATCGACAGGAAAATAGTAAGCTGGTGGAAACAGCCGCCAGCGGAGTGGCAGTACACGCCATGTAATCTAAAATACACATTGTGTACTCATGTCGACGGATAAACAGTGCGGCAGAGCTGCCAGAGGAAGAGTTAAATGAGAAAAGTACATGCCGTGTAGTCAATAGTTACGTTGTGTCATTTGTTTTTTTCGCTTAAAATGGGCAGTAGCCAACCCTGTTCACAGGGTTGGATTATAACCAGAGGAAGGAGTCGGGAGAGGAGTCCGGACCTTTGAGGATCTCCAGATCGAGCGTCAGGAATCCGTTTTCGCCTCTGACGATATCGTTGGAACTGCACGGGTAAGCCCTCCACTCTCCTTAAGTCGTTCTTGCCAATTCTTCCTCTAAGGGAAGTTATTTGTGTTTGAAAGGGGATTTCTTTCACCTCATATCTACTTCATCTTTGGGAATTTCTGGAAGCGACGTTCACATATACCGTTCAGGGGCGTTTAAGGTAGGTGGCTTAGTGTTTAAATTCCAAATGTTGTGCGTTTTTGTGTAACATTGAGCTACAAACCCATGTTAGGGTGTCTTGTGGCTGAGGTCTTAATTGTTTTAAATACCTAGAATTGTAAAGGTAATTAAATGTGATAATAACTGTTGTTTGGGATCATTGCTTGGATCCAGGACCACCCCGAGGGTGCGTTCCTCTATTTAGCCATTTGGCCAAGATACCCTAGGGTATTCCATGTTTATTCTGCGCATTACTTTTTCATCGAGAAGAATTGTATGTGAATTTCTTGTTTATATATTGGGCATGGCCCGGTTACTTGTTTAGAATGAGGGAAGTGGTTATTTCGGCCTGAGGGCGATATTCATTATGCCTGTGGGTGATAGACTCTATGCCTGAGAGAGACATTTCTTATGCCCGGGGGAAATGCCTAAGGGAAAAATTCTCTTTACCTGAGGGTAAGTGTTTGCATGTCTGAGGACACTAACTGGTTACTTAGAATAATCACTATGGTGATATCCTAAATTGAATGATTAAATGTATATTAATAATGGAAATATAACTGGTGAAGTTAGTTACTTTTGAGCACTATTTAGTTTATTGCATTTACTACTGCACACTGTTGTTGCATATTTTCACACAGTTGGGCACGAGCCTTTGGTGGGTGCCTACAGGGATTTATTTCTCATATCCTGTTTGGGTCATGTCTTCGTCCCAAACAGACTATATTGTTGTTGGTGTGGATAAGGGCAAGGGTCTCTATACAGGTAATTGATTGCTGCTGAGGAGTAGGGGAGCATGGGACCGGGCTTAGGCTCATGATGCTACTGACTGTTTTGTTTTGTTTTGTTGTACTCTATATTGTACTGTACTGTATTGTTGTGTAACATGTTCTAGCTATTTTCTTAGAACTTGATACATGTTTCATCATTATCTATATAACTTTTGGTTATCTTTTACTGTAGTTGTTTATTTTAAATGTGTATGGTTTATTGCTTTCGTTGTTGTTGAATGTTTTTATTATTCCGCTGCGCTACACTTTGACAAATGAGGGCATAGTTTCCCCACTATCAGACTTTCTCCCTCACTGCTAGTCGATAGCCTCTGGCTTTTGGGGAAATGTGCTTGAGGTCATGTGACCAACCGGGTTCGGGGCACCCGTTGAGTGGCACCTGGATCCGGGATGTTACAATCCAACGCCCTGAATATAAGGTGAATGATCTCATGCCAAAATAGCACAAGAGATAGAAAGAGCAATGAATAATTTAATAAAGGGGATTGGAGATCTAACCAATGTGAATCCAATGTGATTGATGACATTTGATTTGGGTTTTGGATGAGAAAATGAAATCAAATCTTATCCATGGGAAAGGGAGAGAGCTCTTACAAGTGAAAATGGGAGTGTTTTTTCCATTAGATAAGATGAAGATAGGGGTGAGGTATTGAGGATTATTAAGGGGAAAATGGTATTTTTACCTATAAAATATGGTTCATGTAGTTTGGACACACGGTTGGACAAACTGTGTGCAAGTCATACTGCCTCCACTGCCAAAGGAGGGAGCCTGCATGTGCTAGGTGAACAGTTTTAATAAATATGAAAAAGACATGGAAAAACCAATGTTAGGATGTGTAAAAACATTTCATGGGTGCATACCTCATATCATATGGTTTTAGAAAACTATGAGGCTCCCTGCTCCCCTTTGAAACGCCCTGCAAAGTTAGTGGAAACTGTGCGAGCTGGGCTGTATGCTTTCTTCTAACATGCGACCCAGTCTGTTTCTCCAAAATCTGGGGTTTCAGGATCCAAACAAGACTCGAAAACCTTCATAACCTCTATGACACCATTTGGTAACATTATAAGGTCCACACTAAGGATTTTAAACTAAAAAAATGATATGTACCTTTGAGAAAAATTAGGTTGTTACAACCTCCCCTCCTTAAAGAAACTCATCCCTAAGTTGGACTTCTAAGGGTAAAGTGGTATCATCTGAGAAATGCTTTAACCATTAAGATCGTATATTAAATTCTTTCTCCCATGTATCATCTTGTACTCATCCATGTTTCCATAACACCCATACTAAAGAAACTGACCCACCTCTAAGCATCTTTATACTTTGATCCATGATATGCACTAGATACTCCTCAAAAGAAGCATGCATATCTAACTCAACCTCATCAGGTTGGAAAACATGTGATGGATATGGATAATACCAGTGAATCTTGGATACATGAAATATATCATGCATAGACCGGTATCTCTAAGGAAGTGTTATCTGGAAATCCACTGGTCTGATCTACTTCACAACCTCAAAGGGTCTAATAAATCATGGTGAAAGCTTACCTTACCTATGAATACATAGATGGCCTGACCTAGGAGAGAATCATAAGAAAACATGATCCCCAAACTCAAACTCAAGAAGTCATTAGTGTCGATTGGCATATGACTGTTATCTAGACTAAGCTATCGACATGCACTTTTTGATCAATTGGACCTACTCTGATGTCTCCTAAATAAGATGTGGTCTAAGTAAAGTTTCCTCCCTTGCCTCTAACCTACACAGAGCTGATCAGAAAGGCCTACCATATAAGGATTCATAAGTATCCATATGAATAGTATATTGAAATATTTTATTTTAAGAGAACTCAACAAGGGGTATGTGTTTCTCCTAATAACCCCAAAGTCAAGGAAACATGCATGGAGAATGTCCTATAATATATTAATTTTAAGCTTTGTCTATCCATTAGTCTGATCATGATAGGGCATAATCATAAGTACCTATGTACCCAAGGCCTTCTTCAACCCCTTCCAAAATTGAGACATAAAGAAAGAAACCCTGTCAGATATGATAGATCATGGAGCTCCTTGAAGACGTACGACCTCCCTGACATATAGCCTTCATATGTCATCTACCAAAAAGGTTTCTTGCACAATATGAAGCATTAAACCTTCATCAAATGATAAATTACTACCCAAACTATATCATTTCTATGAGGTGATTTGAATGAACCAGTAACAAAATCCATAGAAATGTCATCCCATTTCCACTAAGGAATGGACAATGGTTGTAAAATATCTTTCAATTACTGATGTTACACCTTCACCTAGTGATAGGTAGAACATTAACCAATTAGCCTAGTAATCTCATGTTTCATACCAGGACACCAATACTGGAAACATAAGTCTCTATACATATTGGTGACACCTGGATGTACTTCCCAAACTAAGGCATGAAATTCTCACATCAACTCCTTTATGATGTTTGGTGGGACCTAAAAACACCCATGAAAGCATAGAGTCTAATCCTCATCCACAATCCAACTAGAATATGAATCATCATCCAGGATGATTTCCCTTAGGACTAGGACCTTGAGATCTGAGAGTTTCCTCATTCTCACCTGATCTATAATAGTAGAGTTCACTTCTAAAACTAAGAGGATAGTTTTACCATGATTCTCCTAAACCTAAACGTGCATCTTGGAAAATAAGTCCATGAGATTCCACTCACCACTGGTGTTTCGCACGGATTTTGGGGATGACCTCCTAGACGGGAGACTCAAACGTTCCGATCGGTTTCTAATGGGTTTGTTCGTAGAACAGGAAACATCCAATGATTCCACATCCGTTTAGACCTACTTTCCAAAGGTAGGCGCTCATTAGTTTGTGGACTAATGAGGCTTAGGAATTTGCATTGGTCGAGAGGATGGGAGGTCGGACTCATCACACCTTTTTGAGGGGAATTATTGTATACTCCGGGAATCTCTTTATAGATTTAAGTTATGTTCATGAATCCTTATTATATTACCAAGTATAAAATGAGCTTTCCTTAAGTTTTAACAATCAATGATTAAATATGCAAGAAATTTAGATAATCTTTTATATGTATTCGAGGTTCTTCATCAATAGAGAATCATCTATATCTGTTTAGAGATTCTTGGTCAATGGTATCCTTCAAAACATTTATATAAAAGTCTCTTGGTCATTATGATGACCAGGCTGGTTTTAAAGCCACTCAGTGGGGCACTTGAAGTTTATCGTCATTCAGAAGGACAAGGATTATTTCAAAGTTGGGATCGAACCCATAAATGGGCTACCTACGTATCCTTTGTTTTGGAAAAGGAATCAGAACCCACGTAGTTCGAGTAATGGAGTATGATGTTTATGATTGATGGCTCAAAGAAGAATGTCATAATTACTTTTACACTCTAATCTCACGTGATTCATGCTCGGTGTGAGAAACAAGAGGCATTGGTAAAAATTAGACAATTGTGCCATGAAAGATGCAATCATAAGAAATTGTTTGGGTCTTATGTATGTATGATTGCCCAAATAGATGAAGGTTTTGGATTTACTTTTAGGGAGAAAATCCAGGAACAGGGTCCATAAAGGTATATGTGCTTTATGGAGATTTGAATACTCTAATCTTGGGGCTTACTCCTAAGGAGGATGCCCAAATTAGGAGGGGACTTATGATTGGGTTTTACTTCTGAAAAGGAATGCCCATAATTATGACTGGGACTTATTCCTGAAAAGGAGGCCCAGGTTAGGGGACTTGGGGCTTATTCCTAAAAAGGAATCCCAAGATTATGATTGAGTCTTATTCCTGAAAAAGAGACCCAGGTTAGGGATTAAGGTTTGGGGATTACACCTAAGAAGGATGCCCATATTAAAGGACTATGATTGGGGCTTACTCCTGAGGAGGATGCCCAAGTTAAGGAATTAAGGTTTGGGGCTTACTCCTGAGGAGGATGCCCAAGTTTGGGAACTTTAAGAATTTGGGGCTTACTCCTGAGGAAGATGCCCAGATTAAAGGACTTATAACTGGGGATTATTCCTAAAAAGGAGACCCAGGTTAAGGATTCTCTCATCTTAAAGGATGATGTTGAATGAACGAACTCTCAATCTTTGGTGATATAAAGATGTATAAATCACTAGGCTTTGAGAGATATTCCACCGAATTCCTTTCAGATAAGAAAGTCAAATCAAGAAATCATGCCATAAATGGCTTTGAAGAGTATCTTGAAGACTGAATCTTTTGAATAGGAAAGGTGAAATGGCTTAAGAGGGGTAAAATGGGAAAGATGGGCACCCAAAAAGGGAGGGGCGTGCAAGTCTTGAAAGGCGCGCAAGTCTTGCGTGGGAGCGCAAGTATTGGTCGCGCAGGTATACCTGCGCGACACATGGTGTACTTGCGCGATTTTCAACCAGCATTGAAATGCGTGAGAGACTCTTTATTAAACCCTTTAGAATCCTCTTGAGGTTCTTCCAGAAAAAGGACGCGCAAGTTATATTGAAGGAAATAAGTTGACGCGCAAGTGTTGATAAGTTTCAACACTTAGGCCTTCCTTCTTCTCTTTAGATCTTCCGTTCTAGGTAAGAAATTACCTTAGAAGTGTTCCGGAAGCTTTGAGAAGAGACTTGGGCATCGGGAGCTTCAATCCGAGTTTCTGAAAAAAGATCCTCTCGAATGGGGGGCCCACAGGGTCTATTTATAGGCAGGAGAAGACCTCGGGCGGTTACCGGGCGGTTACCACTTAGGTCGCGCAAGTCACTTGTGCGACTAAGGTCGCCGCGCAAGTACACTTGCACGACTAAGGTCGCCGCGCAAGTACACTTGCGCGACAGTGAGATACCTTGCGCGGTGCAGTTGTTGTTGATCCTTTCTTCCTGCCTTTGTCGATTTTTGATGTTTTCTTCAAAGGATGAATCACTTTGAGCCCAGATATTCCCTTTTCCGATCTTTAGAATCTGTGACGAAAAGGAGCGTCAACAAAAGTCCCCCCTCAGAGTTGGATCCGGAGAGAAATGAGGATTTGACTCTAAGGAAATCAAATCCGTACAAAGGAAAAGGGGGGCGTGCAAGTCTTCATTGCATAGAAGTCCACGCGCAAGTTTGCGTCGCGCAGGCCTTAAGCGCTCTGGGTACGGCACGCAGATAGGCCTCCTGGCCTATAAATACAAGGATTTTGGCCGGGTGTAGCATCTGATCCCGAACTTCTCGAGCTCTCGCCACGCAGGTCGCCTAAGCCGCGTAAGTCTCTTTTCCATTGTTCCCTCACTGTCTCGCTACTGTAAAGGTAATAGGGTTTGCGCGGTAATACTTGCGCCACAAAAACTTGCACGGCGCATGTAACACTTGCGCGACATCTCCATACTTGCGCGCCTAAATGCCTTAGCCATTTTTTTGATTTCTTCCAAAAAGTTTGTGAAAAAATAAATTCATTTATAAATAAATTAATTTATGCAACTCTTTGTGCAGAATTAATGGCTCTTAGACCCGGATTAATTGATGAACTGGCTAGCAAGCGGATAGATGATATGATGAACATCATTGGCCCTGATTACTATACTATCAAAGATAGTACTCTTCCATATTTGGCTAAGTATTTGAATAAATATCATCGCAACTTTCCTCACTTCACTTATCTACCTTTGTATGGCTATGGTCATCTACAAGAAGTCATTATTCCAGAAGTAAAGAATTATCTTCCATTTTCATGGTTTCAGAATTATACCAATTTTGCTTCAGCAAATATCTCTGGTGGAGGAGTATTTCTAACTGCTGGAACAGTGGAGAAGGCTTATGTGATGCATCATAGCCCTTGCACACCAGATATGAAAAAACATACACCTGAGCTTCAACCACATTGTCATCCTTCAATCTTCCGAAATGCTCAGATGGATCAATCCAAAGGCTGGAAGAAAATTTGGGATTTCCGTCCTGGGGGAGGTGTGAAGCCAACTTGGATGTGGGCATACTGGGTGCGACAGACTTGCGCAGAGTTTATCGAGGACCTGAAGAGAGCTGCAATATATGAGGCTGTTTGGGTTGGGCAAACATATGTTTACAGACATGATAACTTCGTGCCAGAGATACTCAGCCATTGGAGCCCAGCAACTAATTCTTTCCATTTGACTCATGGAGAAGTAGGTATCAGTTTGTGGGATGTCCATAAGATTTCAGGAGCTCCAATATTGGGCGATATGTATGATGAATTCATTCCTCCCAAGGTGACTTGGAATGATTCAGAGAAGATTCCTTCTTTAGCTCGAGAATTATTTAAAATCTTCCACAGGCTCAAGAGTTCAGAGACCTCATTAAATCATTTTAGAAAAGATATTCATCTGGAAGAATGGATGAATGTGTTTCTTACTGAGAAGAAAGGGATGGAGCCAAAAGAAAAAGGATCCAAGAAAAAGAAATCCAAGGATACCAGGCCCAGACGTCCTACCACTTGTCCAAAACCTGAGAAGAGAGGAGCTCCTGGCACATTCTGGCCAACTCTAGAAGCAGGAGAGTTTGAAAAGTGGGGATATGAAGTGAATCAAAGAATTCCAAAGAAAACTCGTCTGGCGGGTTTCTTAGCAATGTGGCTCAGTGTTTATCTCTTGCCGGTCAGGGATTCGAAGGGAGGCGTTAGGCCAGGGACCTTCGTCATTGCGGCAAAGTTGGCTGAGGGGAAAATGGTTGGGTTAGCTACCCCCATTTTTGCAAAGATTCACAGGAGTTTACTTCACGTCTTCCAGGGTAAATCTCCTTTAAGAATAGTGGGACCATTCCAGGTTTTGTGGGGATGGATCGCCACTCACTTCAGGACTTACAATGTACAGAATGGATTACAAATTCCTGGAAGCTCTTTAAGACCGTCAGTGCAAGCATTCTCTGGAATTACTCCATTAGATGTTAATGGTTATGACATGAAAGTAAGGTTGAGCATGTTTAAGGAATTCAACTTCTTTCCCTATGGAATTCCGCCATCCGGGCGGTTTTTTGATGATGGGACAGCCCATTTGGATTTGAGGGCATACATGCTAGCTTGCAGGGATGGCGTGTTAGTAGCCAGGATTGATGGAGAAATCATATGTGAGGCCTATGCTCCATATATATTTGCACGCCAATTCAAATGTTTGCAACAGATTGTTGTATCCCCTCTGGTACATGTCAGGTTAGAGCAACATCCAATGGTTTCTCGACAACTATGGTTGCTGACATCAAGAGAGAAGACTGGGGCAGTATTTGATCTACCAGTTGAAAAAGCGGCACATAATCTGACTACATTTTATGTCGAACAGTAGATAGCATCATACCCCAAAGGGATATTGAATCACCCAGTATATCAAGTGGGAAAGAGGAAGAGGACTGTAGAGAAAGAAACCCTTCCTCATGAAGGTGACACTTCTCCACCTGAAATAGGTTCAACAGACTCCTCTTCTAGAACTGATTCATCGGATTATCACGATGGGGATGATGAGGCACAACCGGCAGCAAAGCGGTTTCGTGCCCGATATAATCCTCCGGCCAGAATTAAAAGACCCACTCCATCAACTCCTGGTGAGTTATTTCATTGTAGTAATTTCAATCACTGCTACTTTATAAAGTAATAAGTCTTACTTTCTTATTCTCTATCTGTAGTTGTAGGAGCTGGGAAGAAATTAAAATCAAAAATTGTAGGACCTTCCTCACAGCCTTTATATCTAAGACCAGAGGCTGTTCAGCTATGGCAGAGCTTATACTGTGGTACTGAGACCGCCTGGCTGGATTTGTGTGAGGGCCTACAACTTCCTGGAATAGGAAATCTTGTAGCTTCTAAAAATCTTCAATACGAAGATAACCCCAATGAAGTGTGAGCTTACATCAGAGAGCTAGAAATGGTCATATATGCCACTGATGACTCGGTTCCTATCACCAGGCGGGTGAAGGAAATGATTGATCGTGGCACCACTGAGGGGGCTGGTGGTTCTGGAGATGAGGAATGGCAAGAGTACGTGGCTTCTGAAGATGTAAGTTTTCTTTCCTTATTTTCTTTGCAACTTGATTTCAGTTGAATCTTTGTTACTTAAGGAAGTTATTTTCTTCATCTCGCAGCTTGCAAAGAAAGGAACGGGGGTTCCTTCGCCACAGTATAGCCCTGGTGGTACTGCTATCGGGGCTGCTGCTGATTCTCCTCGCGAACCAGGCGAGATATCTCCAGGCCAGCAGGCCATGAATGAGGCACTGGACACAGCCTTCCATTCGCCAATCCAAGTGCCTATAAGGGAGACCACTGATACTCCAAAAAAACAAAAGAAGCAAAGGCAACGAAGGAGGAAATACATATCTAAACATTTCATTAGCAGTGGTAAGTCCTTCGAACAATCATTAGTTTATACCCATAATCATATGGTTACTCATATTTCTGAGGATTTCAGGGGCTTCATCAATTTCCCCTTTGAGGGAAGAGACTGATCCTTCTTCAAAGGCCTTGGAGGGTGCTGTAGAACAATCACAGACCCAAGATGACTTGGTTGCTCCTGGAGAAGAGCTATCATCCATTCCCAGTATCCCTCCTACTACTGAAGATGCTATCCAGGGTCAGGGGTTGCAGGACATAAGTCGGCAAGCAGATGTAGCAAATGCTCCCACTGGTGAGACTAATCAAGATTCTGAAGTATCACTGGATGAAATGATGAATCAAGGAATGACTTTTGAAGAATTTTATGATCATGCTAAGTTGTCATATGATTTAGAAGACCTTGGGCGTGAGTGCTACCCTTCGCCCAAAATTTTTTTTAAAAAAAAATTATACTTCTAACCATGACGGAAAACAATATGCAGTTTCTTCCGTAGAAGCCACTGAACTGCCAATGCCTGAAGAGGGTGTGGACATTGATGTCAATCCTACCATTACAGAAACATTATCTCAAGTAGAGCTAAACCCAATAAACCCTCCTGAGACCCATCTTTAAAATCCTGTTGAAACCGGGAAAGATGGGGAGAAGTCTTCTCAGGTTGCTGAACCACCCTTGGGTAAGGGATAATAATATTTTTTATTGTACTTTATTTGCAAGACAATCCATTCTTTTGTTATCCTTTAAGGCTAACTAAATCTTTCAATTAATCATGCAGGGCCATCAACTGTAATGGCTAGATCCGGAGATGAGGCCTCAGCCTCTGCCCCAACAGGAATTGAAAGTGAAGAAGCTCAAGTCAGGGGGGAAAGAGCAGGACAAGGCACTTCCTTAAGCATGTTAATTCCATATTATATACCCCCCTCCGATGATGATGTTGAATCAGATCCAGAGATGCTCAAAGCGTTCATCTTTTCACGACGTAAGGCATGGAAAAACATATGGAACATTATATCTGGGGCGCCTTTAGAAGAGCTACCATCAAAAATTTCTCGATTGTCATCCCAATTTGTTATACTGGGACTTGGTGGTTTTGGGTATGAAAAGATCCATGCCGCGGTGAAACAGATTATTTTCAGGAGGGAGCAAGCACAGGAAAGTCGTGAAGATTTGACCAGAGTGAAATTGTCAGTCAACATAGGCGAATTTGAGGTTGCGGTATCCCAAGCTGAGGCTGATTATGCTGCCAAGATGAAGGATCTAAAGCAAAAAATCAAAGAAAAGGTCGTCCAAAAGGTGCAACTCCAGCAACAGTTAGATGTTGTTACTGGGGAACTTGATCAGCTTAATAA
This sequence comes from Viscum album, assembly GCA_963277665.1. NCBI lineage: Eukaryota > Viridiplantae > Streptophyta > Magnoliopsida > Santalales > Viscaceae > Viscum > Viscum album. Next base: position 430,048,648 of record OY728134.1, read on the forward strand.
ATCATTGGATGAAACTCATATGAATGGCATGAAAGCCATCACAGATGCTAAGAAGGAACTTCAGCAGGCTGAAAAGAGTGAAGCTGGTCAAGTGCACGAGCTTCAAATAATTGCTGATAAAGCTCAGGATGCTATACATCAAATGAAGACTTATGTTGACAATCTTCTGTAATTCTTGAAAAAGAGAAGAGACTCCAGTTTGTGGATGTCTTTCTATCTCCTGTGTATCAATGAAAAACACTTTTGTCTTCAATCATTTGTACCTGCATTTTTTCATTACCTGCTTCAAATTTACATAAGCCAATGGGCCTAGTAAGCATAGTTTGATTTTTACTAGGATTATTACAAATAATCCTACAAACTTTGAATCTCTTAATTGCTCAATATTACCTAAATAATACAAAAAATGTATATTTAGTGAGCTGGAACTTGACTTTTATTCAGAGTTCCTTTGTCTTTTATGGGCAGTTTAAAGTCATGCATGCCGAACATAAAGGGGCTAATGTTTAAGGTCGAAATAGCTTTGACCAAAATGGATTAAAATTGATTCAATTCTTTGACAATTTATCTGAAAACATATTACCATACTCAAGTATGAGAGAAAAAATGTAAACTATGGCTTAAGAATATTTGAATCTGAGGAATGATATGAAAAAGAGCTAAAAGGCATTAGAAGAAGTAGTTTCCAAGAATGAAGTTACTATTATTTAACAAAACCCGTTAGGGGGTTGAAATATGCAGGGCCACCTAAGGGCATTGGCTGCATGGTTAAATAAATAGCATCTTTCGGCTGACAAGTCTGTTATGTTGACTATTTATGCAAGGCCACCTATGGGCACGTGCTGCATAGTTAGGCAAAAGAACTCCGAGAAATTTACTTTCCTAGTGCTAAAAGCCAGTGAAAGTTTATGGCGATTCAAATTTTCTAAAGTATAGAGTTTGTTGTATGGAAAGAGGTACTTGAATATGGAGAAGATATTTCCGAACAAGAATATCGAAGAACTGGATGAATATCACTCCTACGAAGGTCTGACCCAAACGTAGGGAAGAAGAATAAACCATAGACTTGAATACTTTCAGATCATGAAAAAGGATATGGGACAAATATGTTAAGGATGGCTATTTTTTGTGGATCCCTACATACTGTCGTTTAAGACAAATAAGGACAAAAGAGGCATTCTTCCCAAGAATGAAGTTACCATTATTTAATAAACCCGTTAGGGGGTTGAAATATGCAGGGCCACCTAAGGGCATTGGCTGCATGGTCAAATAAATAGCATCTTTTGGCTGACAAGTCTGTTATGTAGACTGTTTATGCAAGGCCACCTATGGGCACGTGCTGCATAGTCAGGCAAAAGAATTCTCAGAATTTTGACATTTTTGTGATTAGAAGTCATGAAAAGGGTTATGAAGATCTGAAAATATTTAAGGTTAGGATTATAACACATAAAGATGGGTATTGTCCAATGTATATAGAGATACATAGGTCAATGATAACCATAATCATGTTGTGGCTGGGTCCTGAATTGAAACTTGGACTTCACTACGTATCTCATAATAATGAGAATCAATCCATACGTAGTTCTTGAAATGCAGTTTAACGTCGTGCAGGACGAAAGTATGAGTGATCTTAGTTTAGGGTCATAGAATTAGGACCATAATAATGAATACATAGTGTGTGTTTTCATGAGGACTTTTCAGCCAAGGGACTGAAAGTGAAATTTGGGGTTAGGCCCAAAAGACTTGGGACTGGATTCGAGGGATACTCGAATGTTCCTACGTATCCCATAAGGATGGGAATCAAGTCCACGTAGTTCTAGAATTACCCTTTGTACAAATTTGGTTTGTACATGTGAAGGGTGAAAGGGGACTTTAGTGCAATGATGGTTTAACCTAAGATAAAAAGTACAGGCATTACCATGTATGCACGTAGCCTTTTGAAAATGAAACATGATTTAAAAAATCAATGTCAATAATGGTTCCTTCTCAAATGAGGAAATCAAAGAATATTGTAGTTTATTGTCGTACCGGACAAAAGTGTTGTATAGTTTAACGTCATATAACAAGGACGAAAGTGAATCAATGTAAAGATATTGATTCCAGGGGTGGTTTCACGAATCAACATCATATGAGATGGTGGTGAACCGATGTGAAGAGATTGTTTTTGGGCTTGAACCTTGGGAGGTTGCCTACATACCCATCCTGGAGGGCAAGGATCAAATTCCGTGTAGTTCAATTAAAGAATGAATTAATGATCAAGTTGTTCTTGGGGACAATGATCTAATAAAAAATGTTGTTGGGACTTACACATGGTTAGGAGCCCAAAGAGAGTGTTACGGTTGAGGTTTGCTCTAAGCTCACGTGAGTCATACTCGGTGTGAGAAACAAGAGGTAATAACAACCTTAACGATGCACAATTTAATGTCATGTAGGACATATTCAGGGACTATGCAGTTTAAAGTCTTGCAGTTAGGACTATTGGTGCTGCACAGTTTAGTGTCATGTAGCAGAGACAAAATAACAGTTTAATGTCATGTAGGACATATCAAGGACTTTCTGTACAGTTTAGCGTCATGTAGTTAGGACGATGGGGACAATACAGTTTAACATCATATTGGACTAAAGGGGGATTGTGCAGTTTATTGTCATGCAGTAAGGACAAAAGAGTGTACCATTTTAACGTCATGTCGGACGAAAGTGCGAATAGTTTAAGGTCATATGCATGGACCATGAATGGTGCAGTTTAATGTCATACTGGACCTTTGAGATTATATAGTTTAACGTCTTTCTGGATGTAAGGGACTTTTATACAGTTTAGCGTCATGTAGTTAGGACGTCATAGTTTAACGTCTTGCTAGACGTAAGGGATTTGCAAATAGTTTATGGTCATATACATGGACCAGGGATGATGCAGTTTAAGGTCATACTGGACGGTTTAGGGAACTTTTTCACAGTTTAATGTCGTGTGGGACGAAGTTACAGTTTAAAGTCATACTGGACCATTGCTGTATAGTTTAACGTCATATAGAAAGGACGAACTGGTGCTGCACAGTTTAGTGTCATGTTGTAGGGACATCTTCTTTTCTACAGTTTAATGTCATGTAGGACAAATCAAGTAACTGTTACAGTTTAACGTCATGTTGGACGATAGAACATTGCTGTACAGTTTAAATTCATGTAGCTAGGACTAAGGTGAACCAATATGAGAATATCAGTTCTGGGGACTTTTTACAGTTTATCGTCATGCTGGACGATGAAAGTGCCACACAGTTTAATGTCATGTTGCTAGGACACAATATAGTTTAATGTCATCTCGGACAAAATATAGTTTAATGTCATCTCGGACATAATAGTAACCAATGTGACAGTTTATCGTCATGTTGGACAATAAGGGAACTGACACAGTTTAATGCCATGATGGACGATGAAAGTGCCACACAGTTTAATGTCATGTTGCTAGGACACAATATAGTTTAATGTCATCTCGGACAAAAATATAGTTTAATGTCATCTTGGACAAAATATGGAACTTCTGTACAATTTAATGTCATGTAGATAGGACATAATATAGTTGAATGTCATCTCGGACAAAAATATTAACCAATGTGACAGTTTTGGCTCTGGGAGCAATATTTTGTGTTTATACAAAATACTTCTTCAGAAATCTGGCATTAGTTGGAGTCGTGATGTGTTCTCCATCCATTGAGATTAGATAATACGCTCCATTGGAGTAGACCTTATGTATTGAATAAGGTCCTTCCCATTTTGGTTCAAGCTTGGGAGGCTTCTTTCCTGGTATCATTGGTGCTCTGAGAACCAATACCAATTCTCCCTGAATGAATGAACGAAGACGAACTTTTTTGTTAAAAGCTCGTGCTATTCGATTCTGATAGATTTCCAAGTGGTGCAAAGTGCACAATCTTTTCTCATCTAACTGTTCCAATTCATTCAACCGCTTTTGGGATTGCTCATCTGTAGATAACTGATCACAAATGGCTACTCTGAGTGAGGGTAATTGAACTTCAATTGGCAAGACTGCTTATGTTCCATATACCAATGAATATGGAGTTGAACGCGTTGCATTGCGAGTGGTAGTCCTATAAGCCCATAAAGCATGAAAGAGTTTATCAGGCCATGACCTCTTATCTGTATCCACCATCTTTTGCAGTATATTTGAAAGAGTCTTGTTGAAGGCTTTTATCTGGCCATTAGCCGCCGCATGATATCGAGATGAATGGTTGGACTTAATGTTGTATTCTTGATACAATTTATTTACCTCAGAAGAACAGAAGTTGGTGCCGTTATCCGTCAATATGGTATGAGGGACACCAAATCTAGTAATGATGTTAGACTTGATGAAGCTAACAATTCATTTAGAACTGACTTCTTTGAGAGGTACTGCCTCTGCCCATTTGGAAAAGAAATCAGTAGCAGTAAGAATGTACTTAAACTACTTGGCCATAGCTGAAGGGTAAGGTCCCACCACATCCATTCCCCATATGGAAAATGGCCATGAGTATTTAGCTGTATGAAGCAACTCTGGAGGCTGATGAATGAAGTTGGCATATACTTGGAATGAATGACACTTCTTTGTGAAATTAACACAATCTTGTATCATTGAAGGCCAAAAGTATCCAAGCCTTCGAATTTGATCAGACAGTCTATGTCCAGACTGGTGGGCACCACAGACTCCTACATGCACTTCTTTTATGACAGTCATTGTCTCTTCACCATCAATACATCTGAAGAGAACTCCATCAAAACCACGTTTGTAGAGAATTTTCTCGAGGTGGTTTGGGCTATCATAAAGAGTAAAATTGACCACACGTCGCCTGATTTGTTCTTTCTCGGCTCTATCAGGTGGAAGTGTTCCATTTTGAAGGTATTCCCTGATAGGTGACATTCATCCTGTAGTATGACCATACGGTTCAGGAATGGGACTAATTTCATTAATTTCCTCTGTTCTGACTTGAACATAAGGTGAAATTGCACGACGGTGGGCAATACAGATGGTTGTCTCGTCCCGATTTGGATCTGCTAAAGCTGTGGCTATATTAGCCAGTGCATCATCTTGAGCATTTTGTGATCTTGGGAAATAAGAAAACGTCGGTTATGAAGGGAATTCCGACATTAACTCTCTGATGTAATCATACAAAGGGATTAATTCTTCTTTTCTGATGGCATAATCCCTATTGACTTGTTTGATTACCAGGTCTGAATCACCTTTCACCTTTAAGTGATTCACTTGTGCTTGAAGCGCTAACTCCAAGCCTGTAATGAGAGCTTGGTATTCAGCTTCATTATTGGTACCACCTTCCCACAACAAAAAGGAATAAGGTAACACTTCCTTATTTGGAGAAATGAGCACAATTCCTAAACCAACTTTTTTGAATTTAGGATTTTCCATTTTCTTCCCTGTTGGACTTCTAGAAGCACCATCAAAATACATTTCCCATGTTTGAGGAATCTCTTGAATAGAGAAAACTTCCTCATCAGGGACTTCGATATCTGAATACGTGTCTTCCACTGAAGGATGTTCAGCCAGGAAATCAGCTAGAGCTTGGCCCTTAATTGCCTTTTGAGACACATACTGAATGTCGAACTGCTGTAGAATAACCGCCCACCTTGCCAGACGTCCTGTAAGCATTGGACGACTAAGGATGAATTTGAGTGGATTATTACGAGATACCAATTGGACCTCATGATGTTGCAGGTAGTGTCTCAGTTTCTGAACTGCAAAGATTAATGCTAGGCAGCACTTTTCAATACTTGAATACCGGGTTTCTGCTTCAAGCATAGTTCTACTGAGATAGTAGAGACTATTTTCATTCCCAGCATCATTCTTTTGAGTGAGAAAGGCACCCAATGATCGCTCTAAAGCTGTCACATAGAGGATAAGCGGTCTACCCTCAACAGGTTGCATGAGTACTGGTGGACTCAAGAGGTATTTCTTGAGAACATCAAATGATTCTTGACATTCTTCAGTCCACTGGTAAGTGACTCCTTTCTTCAATAATTTGGTAAAGGTTAAACTTTTGCCTGCCAAATTGGCGATGAAACGCCGAATATAGGCTAAGTGTCCTTGAAGTCCTCTTAATTCTTTCAAATTATGAGGAGGTGACATACCAAGGATTGATTTGGTCTTCTCAGGATCGACTTCAATACCACGATGTCGTACAACAAAGCCGAGGAATTTTCCTGAGGTTACCCCAAAGGCACATTTTAAGGGGTTCATCTTCAAATTATGTTGTCGAAGCTTGTGGAATATGACTTCCAAATCAGCCAAGTGATTAGAACGTTGTTTGGATTTAACCACCAAATCATCTACATAGCATTCAACAAACTTCCCTAAAAGAGGTTTGAAGATACGATGCATGGCGCGTTGATATGTTGCACCTGCATTCTTTAAACCAAAGGGCATCACCCGGTAACAAAACACACCTTGAGGAGCTCTGAAGGATGTATATTCCTCATCTTCCGGGGCCATTCGGATCTGATTATATCCGAAATATCCATCCATGAAAGAAAGTACTTCATAGCCAGTCGTCATATCAATTAAGAGTTCTGTAATCGGAATTGGGAAATCATCTTTAGGACAATACCGATTAAGATCTCTGAAATTGATGCAAACCCTAATTTGTCCGTTCTTCTTCTTTACAGGGACAATATTAGCCAACCACTTGGGATATTGAACTTCTCTGACGAAGTTAGCTTTGATAAGCTTATCCACTTCAGCCTCAATTTTGGAAGCATAGGTTGGGTGTGTTCTTCTCGCGGCTTTCTTGAATCCTCGATGTTCTTTTGGTAAACCCAAATGATGAGTAGCAACATCAGGATCAAGCCCAGGAATTTCTGTATAATTCCAAGAAAAAATATCTTTATTTTGCTTTAGAAAAGAAATATACATCTCTTGCTCTTCAAGGGTCATGACCGCACTAATTAAAGTGGGGCGTGGATCTTTCTCTGTACCCAGATTTACTTCTCTGAGTTCATCCACAGTGGTAGAGATACCCTCTTCAAATGTTGGAGGAGAATCTCTAAGATCTTCCTCTTCCTCTTCATCATGTGTTATTTCTTCTGTTTCTACTTGCAAAGTAGATGAAAAAACGAAATTCTCATGATCATAAGAGATGTCAAAATTTTCACATTTTGAAGAAGAAGCTTCCATTTCCGACCCTATTGATGATAAAGGGTATTCTTTGGGAAATAAAGAGGAAATGATGGATTGAGAATCGACATCATTATTCACCTTTGGTGTTGCTATAACTTCTTCTGGCCTGATTAGCGAAGTATAGACTTGTTGGACTTTAGCAGATGAAATGAAAACGTCACCACTTATTTTCATCACTGCTTGGTAAGTTACCAATTTCTCCCATGTTGTCTGGCTCGATTGTCGTAATTGACATTATGGATCTTTCCATAAGAGTATTTTGATTTGGGCCTATTTTGTCAATTTGACTGATAGGTAACACATAATCTGTACTCACATGTGAAAATGGATTTATTGGAATTTTCTCCAAACCATATGGAGCATTAACTTTGGTACTTTCCTTCATTGTAGATTTTTCTCTTCCCTTCATGTGATAAAATTCCGCCTCAATGTATTGAGACTCACATGTCTTGAATGGGGCCTTATCACCATACAATGTTCCAACTTGACCATCGAAACAGTATTTGAGACATTGATGGTATGATGACGGAATAGTTGCATGCTGATGTAGCCAGGGTCTTCCAAGCAAGATATTGAAAGTTGAGTCTTGATCAACAATCATGAAATCCGAATTGGATACAAGATCTCCAAACTGAGTTCTGAGTGTAACTTCTCCCAGTGGTTCTTGTTCATTTTTATCATATCCTTGTAACATCATGGTAGAAGGAGATAAATCAGATTCCGTGAGGCCCAATTGACGAAGTGTACGAATGGGAATGAGGTTGACTCCTGAACCATTGTCAATGAAAGCTCTTCGAATATCTAAACCATTGACTTTTCCAGATAAGTACAAAGGTTTTATGTGCCCATGCACAACATCATCTTCATCTTTATCAGTAAAAGATATCACTGCATGTCATTCTGCAGGATTATTCTCTATGTGATAGATTTCAGCTGCAGCAATTTCAGCTTCAAACTCCTGAGGACTTGACAAAGCTTCGATAAGTGCTTCCCGAAGATCTTTTGACAGATTCAAAGCATCCAAAATTGATAACTTGGCTGGTACTTGGGCCAAGTGTTTCAATATATCATACTTTTGATCTAGAGGTCTGCGTTTCCCAATAGGAATATGCGATTTAGCAGGTACCTTGGAAGCAGATGCTTTGGAAGCTGATGCATCTTGTATTGAAGTTGGAAACATCCTTGGTTTTGGAAGATTAGACTGATTAGATCCATTTACTTTCTGAGATAAATAAGATGGAACCTTTAATCGGTCTTCCAAAATAACTGTGCCAAAACTGAGTTGGCCATTGGTAGAAGAACTTTCTTGCTCTTTTTGAGCTCGCTGAAGGTCTCTACCATGAGTTTCTGCTGCATATACAGTGCTAGCAGGGGTAAAATTAGAGTAGTGGCTTCGGAAAGATCCACGTCTTCCCCTGTATCCTGAACCTCTAGAACTTCCTCAGATTCCCTTATTTGATACAGGGAATTCAGGCTCATCAAGACTGGAATATGGATCTGTTAATTGAATCATATTAACAGAACCAAAGATTAACTCTTCTTCTGATAAAGATTTTACCTGGTTAGCCTGTTTAGACTGTGCCGTTTGGTGGGACGGTGCCCGTGGCTTTGAAGTAGATGGCATGAAATCTGCCAGAGTCAAAGACAATTTAGGCTTTGATACATACTCATCTTCTCCTGATTCCTCTTTCTTCTTTGAATTGTGCTTCCCTTTTGAGGATTTGTCTTTTGATGGAGGCTTTACTGCAGCTTTTGTAGGAGACACAATTGGCTTCTTCAATTGTGTTCGCAAAATGGAATGGGTCCGATTGATTGTCTTTCTGACCATCCAATCATCATATTTTTTCGCAGTTTTGCTTTTGACTTCCTGCCACTCGCCTCCTTCCTCTGGATCTGTAGCGGTAATATACGCTACATGAGCTGAAGAACCCTTGAATTTGACTTGTCCCAAGTCGACCATCTTTTGCAGGAGGTCTTTAAAGACAAAACACTCCTGGATGGGATGCCCCAACATTTGATGAAAGGGACAATAATTGGGACGGTCTTCATCTCCTTCCTTGTTTGGCCTCTTGGGCACTGGTAATTGAACCAAATTATTTTCCAGAGCTGAAATGAAGTAACCAGGAACTTTCTCATTTCAGAAAGAGTATGTTTTACTCTTCATATCCTCAAATTGTTTTCGTCATTGATCTCTTTGATCATTTGGACAAAACGGCCTTTGTTGTTGGCGTTCAGGAGGTGGAGTCCTTCGAGAAGATGAAGGTTTTGAAGTAGATATAGGTACAGGTTCTTGTTTAAGCATAACTGTAGCAGTTTCTGATTTACCCATTCTTCTTCCTGGAGCTGATGGAATTACACGAGATTTAACCTTAGCCTGTATAAGGGAATCTTCAATCTGCTGAGCGATTGAAGTAAGGTCTCGAAACCCTCCTGTGTATTTCACAGGGATCAATGGCGTGCATAATTCGTCACGCAAATTTGCCACACAGATTGGCAACAATTCCTCCTGAGGGAGTGCTAAACTCAGGGAATACGTTAATCCCTTCCAACGAGCAATGAAATCAGAGACTCTTTCATTCTCCCTTTGCTTGCAGTTTGTAAGATCGAAAACTGTCGTTTTTGGCAAAGTTGAGCTAAACTGAAGAAGGAATTTTTGACGAAGATCCTCCCATCTGATGAATGACCGGGATTGCAAGCTTGTATACCAGACAAAAGCTGGTCCTTGCAAGGTTCGCACGAAGCATCTGAGTTTCACTGCTTCTTGCTGCTCTGGAGTTCCCATCATAGGATCACAACAAGACACGTAATGCGTCAAATGTTGTTCAGGGTCGCCTGATCCATTGAAAGTAGGGAAAACATGGTTTCCAAAACTGGATGGAGGAGAAATTAAATCTACCCATTCAGGGTAAACTTTCTTTTCAGGTTGAACTTGCGCCCGTTTCCCTTCCATAGTTTCTAACCGAGCTGTTAATGACTCAATAGTAGTTATTAACTTTTGAGAAACATCAGGTTGAACTTGGTTTTGGGTAGGTGCAATGAATGGAGCTTGGACAGACGTGATGGTTGGTGTTGCAACTGATGGTAGTGCTGCCAACCGTTGTTGCGTTTGACCTGTAGGATTAGACCTCTGAGGGTGTACTGATAAAGGAGGATATTCCTGATCCATCTCAGTAGTTACAACAAATTCCTTCGACTGTCGGACTTCAGCATTCTTAAGAAGAAGACTACTCTGAAGTAGTTCTGCATTCAACCTTCTTAATTCTTTCATTTCTTCCTCCTGTTGTGCAAACCTTTGCTCTAATGAGAGCGATTGACCTCCTTCAGAGGAAGGGTGAGAAGTAACCTGATTCTTTCCTTTCCCCTTATTAGATCCTTTTCGGAGAGGGGGAAGTGGGTTACTTGAAGGAATACCCAGATTTTGGGTAAGCCGTTGATTACGTGTGCGCACACCTTCTTCATTTAGGTCTGTGTGCGCAAATTCTTGAGTAGGAACCTCTTCGTCTGATCCCTCTGATTGAGCCTCATCTGGTGAATCAGCAGCAACGGCATTGATGACATTAATGGATGCATATTACGTGGAATCCTTTCTATTAGCATTTCTACGATATTGTCTTCTTCCATGTCTATAATGAGACATGGAATTCCGTTGACTTGATCCCTCAGGAACTTCTTGGAGAACCGTCACTTGGAGAGAATCTCCTGATAGCTTGGCTCTTCGTTCCTCTTGACGCTTATTCTCTAATCGAGAGAATACTGACTTTCTCTGAGGGAAGGATTGAAGATTTGAAAAAGTCCCCAGTCCTGTGGACTGGGGATGTTCCTGCTGCTTCCGCTCAACTCCTCGAATCCCATTTGTTGACTCTGAGGGTTGGGTTAGAGAAGTCCCCAGTTTGACAAACTGGGGTGTCTCTTGACATTCTATGTCTGAGATCTTCTTAAAATCTCTCTTGATCTTGCGAATCTTAGTTCAGAAATTAGCTGGATGCATTAACCTGTATCCACTTTTATCACCTGGTTCAACAGATCGTTGGATGATTTCTGAAACTTCTGTCATTTGATGACGTGTTTGCTCCAGACGAGAGGCTTGTGCAATATTCTCGCCTGCTTGATGTAGGAGCAATTCAACAACTTGTTCTCTATATACTTGATTTTGAGAGGAACTAGTTGAAGCCTGTTCTTGAGCAAGTTTTTGATTATGAACAAAGCCCATTGACTGTGGTCGGCCATGGGCAATAACATTGCATGAGACCATTTTCGGCGGGCTTTGCTGACTGGAAAGCACTGTGAAATGTAGTGCTCCGTGAACACCCCATCCTCTGATATGAACATCAGATGGAGCATTGGAAATTAACTGACGCAATTTTCTTAGTGCGCCAAGGCATGAACGTTGAAGGATTCTCTGTTGCTTTTCAGCCTTCGGATACCGAGAGACTGATAGAGATGCCAAATCAATCTGGCGTTGTAACCCTTCTATTATCTTAATATGATTTTCATAATCACCATAAGATAATAATTTATTCTTCAATTAACAAAGAGTCTTCCATATGTTGAGACGAATGTTATGGATTCCATCATCCGTCAACATCTTTGGAATGTCGTACTGGGAGTCAGCCAAAGGCCAAAACATGACTGGTACTTCACCTTTTGTCAGTTTTTTTCTCATGTTCAGCATTTCCTCTTTATCATTAAATGAAGATTCTTCTACCTATTTTGACCAGAGTTGGTGTTTCCTTGTTGCTTCATCGGATTCAACAAGACTGGTAGAGAGTCCGCTATTCATGCTGGAAGATGAATGACCTGGGGATGGTTCGGAGAATAACCTGAACCCCAGGCTATCCTCTGATGGAAAAAGAGTTTCACCTGCTGATAGTAAAGCATCAGACATGACTGGCTTCACGTTTGCAAGTGCCTCAAGATAAGAGGGCTTTCTCGGCACTACATTGCCTTCTGAAGAATTTTCGAGACAACGTGAATCACTACTGCGGAGAGGACTTTCGCAGCGAAGTTCATCACCATGAGGAGGACCGTCATGATGGGTTACAGCAAAAGATGAAATCTCTTGCTCCTTGGTCTTCTGACCACACAGAGGGTTCCTGTGGCTCTCATCTGAAGAAGAAACTTCAAGATTGACCGAACTTTCATGAAGCAAGTCTTCATGAGGAAGTGTCTGTTGAAGACCTTCAGAATTAATGTTCCCGTTATTGGGAATTGAGGGAGTAGAATCTTGAATTGCGACAGATAAATGTCTGAGGGATTCAAGAACTCCAGCATCGAGCAAGGCTTGGTTACAGATTGGCCTTTGATCTCCTGACTGTGCTGGGCGGATCTTTTTCTTAGATTCCTTCTTACTCGCTTTAGAAACCACTTGATGATGAAAGTGATTGCTCTGAGCAGGTGTATGTGCCTGATCAGGAAAGATGGTCAGGTTATGCTGACGATCTCCACTCAAATCAGGTGTATGTGCCTGACTTTGTTGTCCGTATGATATGGGGGAGTATGCCCCATAACCCTCTTGGACTGGAACAGATGTGTGTGTCTGTTCCGGAGTGAATCGTTGATGTGTCACTCCACTGCTAGGGATAGATTTATGTGTCTGTCCCTATGATGATGCTGAAGCTGTTATGATATCCTGGCAAGCATCCAGAATATGAGCAGGAATTTTCTTCTGCTCTTTCACCATTGACAAAATATGTTTGGTGACTTCAGCCGCCGGAACGGGGATATACGTCCATTCCGGGCTTGGAGTAGGTGTATGTGCCTGCTCCTGTCCTCCTTTTCCTGTCAGTGAATCCTGAAAGTACTCAAGTGTGGAGGCAGAGAGTTGAGTCTGCCTCCTGTTTGTCGTCGGGACTTTCTGACTGACTTCTCCGTGCGCTACCAAGCGAGACTGTTGGTAGGCTTGATTTGTATTAGCAGGTGTATGTGCCTGCTGATTACACTTCGCCAAATGCGGTTGACGAGATCCATCATATGTAGTCAGACGAGCCTGCTGACTAACTGGTGATGTATAAGCAGGTGCATGTTCCTGCCTATAGTACTCCGCCGGAATTGCCTGGCAGGATTGGCTTGATGCTGCCAGACGAGTCTGCTGGACAGCGGAATTAAAACGGGCAGGTGATTGTGTCTGCTCGTTATTTGCCACCAAGTTAGGTTGGTGGACTTCTCCGGAGATGGCAGGGATGACAACCTGCCTATTGTTAACCGGATTCTGTATCTGGCGGTTCATCTTGCCTACTCGGGTTCGAGGAACCTGAGCTAAATGCCTGGAGTCGGTACCCTCATCATGTTGAGGGTGCACTACCGCACGAGTCTGGTGGCGATTGTTGATGGGAGCCCTCGGGAAGGACTCCTGTCTTTTTGAACTAAGGCCCTGAGGGACCTACTCATTCACTTCCTCAGATTAAGGGAGTGAATGGAAATTGTGTTCCGGGGATAACGACCTAAAACGGTTGGAGACAGTAGTCAGCACCGCCTGCTTCTTGATTGCTGGCCGCCGTTGTCCGGACGACCAGGTAGAGTTGTTAACTTGGAGGGCTTGACGAGCGGCCTCCAGAGTTGGGATAGTACCGTTGTGACGGTACTCCTTAACCAGTGCATTAGAAACCCAGCGTTGAAGACGCTGAGTTGGTGATGTCATCCTCAGAGCGGACGACGTTCCAGCAGGAGTAGCAGCATTGGTTTTCACAGCAGCAGACCTCACAGTAGAGGTGTTCACAGCAGCAGTATTCACAGGGGTGAATTTAAGGAAAGCCATTTTGCAGAAGATCTTGAGAAAAGAGTGCATGTTCCATATAACAGACATAATCAAGATGAATCCGGCCACTGCATCTTTTGGATGAGCACATGTCAATGATTGATTTGTTGGCCTAATGGGCCTAACAAATAAGAAAAACATCACTTTAACTTGGTTAAGGATTCACGTCGGGTTCACCATTTTTGTTTCGCACGGATTTTGGGGATGACCTCCTGGATGGGAGATTCAAACGTTCCGATCGGTTTCTAATGGGTTTGTTCGTAGAACCGGAAACATCCAATGATTCCACATCCTTTTGGACCTACTTTCCAAAGGTAGGCGCTCATTAGTTTGTGGACTAATGAGGCTTAGGAATTTGCATTGGTCGAGAGGATGGGAGGTCGGACTCATCACACCTTTTTGAGGGGAATTATTGTCTACTCCGGGACTCTCTTTATAGATTTAAGTTATGTTCGTGAATCCTTATTATATTACCAAGTATAAAATGAGCTTTCCTTAAGTTTTAACAATCAATGATTAAATATGCAAGAAATTTAGAGAATCTTTTATATGTATTCAAGGTTCTTCATCAATAGAGAATCATCTATATCTGTTTAGAGATTCTTGGTCAATGGTATCCTTCAAAACATTTATATAAAAGTCTCTTGGTCATTATGACGACCAGGCTGGTTTTAAAGCCACTCAGTGGGTCACTTGAAGTTTATCGTCATTCATAAGGACAAGGATTATTTCAAAGTTGGGATCGAACCCATAAATGGGCTACCTACGTATCCTTTGTTTTGGAAAAGGAATCAGAACCCACGTATTTCGAGTAATGGAGTATGATGTTTATGATTGATGGCTCAAATAAGAATGTCATAATTACTTTTACACTCTAAGCTCACGTGAGTCATGCTCGGTGTGAGAAAAAAGAGGCATTGGTAAAAATTAGACAATTGTGCCATGAAAGATGCAATCATAAGAAATTGTTTGGGGCTTATGTATGTATGATTGCCCAAAGAGATGAAGGTTTTGGATTTACTTTTAGGGAGAAAATCCAGGAACAGGGTCCATAAAGGTATATGTGCTTTATCGAGATTTGAATACTCTAATCTTGGGGATTACTCCTAAGGAGGATGCCCAAATTAGGAGGGGACTTATGATTGGGTTTTACTTCTGAAAAGGAATGCCCATAATTATGACTGGGACTTATTCCTGAAAAGGAGGCCCAGGTTAGGGGACTTGGGGCTTATTCCTGAAAAGGAATCCCAAGATTATGACTGAGTCTTATTCCTAAAAAAGAGACCCAGGTTAGGGATTAAGGTTTGGGGCTTACTCCTAAGAAGGATGCCCATATTAAAGGACTATGATTGGGGCTTACTCCTGAGGAGGATTCCCAAGTTAAGGAATTAAGGTTTGGGGCTTACTCCTGAGGAGGATGCCCAAGTTTGGGAACTTTGAGAATTTGGGGCTTACTCCTGAGGAAGATGCCCAGATTAAAGGACTTATAGCTGGGGATTATTCCTAAAAAGGAGACCCAGGTTAAGGATTCTCTCATCTTAAAGGATGAGGTTGAATGAACGAAATCTCAATATTTGGTGATATAAAGATGTATAAATCACTAGGTTTTAAGAGATATTCCACTGAATTCCTTTCAGATAAGGAAGTAAAATCAAGAAATCATGCCATAAATGGCTTTGAAGAGTATCTTGAAGACTGAATCTTTTGAATAGGAAAGGTGAAATGGCTTAAGAGGGGTAAAATGGGCAAGATGGGCACCCAAAAAGGGAGGGGCGCGCAAGTCTTGAAAGGCGCACAAGTCTTGCGTGGGCGCGCAAGTATTGGTCGCGCAGGTATACCTGCGCGACACATGGTGTACTTGCGTGATTTTCAACCAGCATTGAAATGCTTGAGTGACTCTTTATTAAACCCTTTAGAATCCTCTTGAGGTTCTTCCAGAAAAAGGACGTGCAAGTTATATTGAAGGAAATAAGTTGACGCGCAAGTGTTGATAAGTTTCAACACTTAGGCCTTCCTTCTTCTCTTTAGATCTTCCGTTCTAGGTAAGAAATTACCTTAGAAGTGTTCCGGAAGCTTTGAGAAGAGACTTGGGCGTCGGGAGCTTCAATCCGAGTTTCTGAAAAAAGATCCTCTTGAATGGGGGGCCCACAGGGTCTATTTATAGGTAGGAGAAGACCCCGGGCGGTTACTGGGCGGTTACCACTTAGGTCGCGCAAGTCACTTGTGCGACTAAGGTCGCCGCGCAAGTACACTTGCGCGACAGTGAGATACCTTGCGCGATGCAGTTGCTGTTGATCCTTTCTTCCTGCCTTTGTCGATTTTTTATGTTTTCTTCAAAGGATGAATCACTTTGAGCCCAGATATTCCCTTTTCCGATCTTTAGAATCTGTGACGAAAAGGAGCGTCAACAACTGGTCTCTTGAACCACCTATGTCTGAGACTTCTGGCTCAGATCATCAGCTACAACATTTCCATTCCTAAGCATATAAGAAAGATGAAAATCAAAGGATTGTAGGTACTCAACCCATCTGCACTATCTGAGATTCAAATTGTACTGTGTAAATATGTACTAAGTATTTTTTTTATTAGTGAAAATAATAAAACACTCACCAAGTAAATAATGTCTCCAAAAACATAAATCATGAAAAATTGCAACTAACTTGAGGTCATGATTTAGGTAATTCCACTCATGAGGCCTCGACCGATGAGACCCATATGCTATAAATCACTCATCCTGTATCAAAAAATCTCACACCACGATACCTGATGTGTGGAAATAAATAGTGTATATTCTTTCCAACTCTGGTAGAATTAGTATTGAAACTGAATTTAATCTTCCCTTCAACTCCTAAAGGGATTCTTCGCAATCTTATGAACATATGAATTTCACACCCTTTTTAGTCAAGCCCATAAGCTATGATGCTTGGAATGAGAAATCCTAGATTAAGAATCTATAATATCCAGATATCCCCAAGAAACTCTAGATATCATAGACATTCTTAGGTTTCTCTTAGGAAAATAAAGCTCTCACTTTCTATAGGTCTACTGAAACTCCAGAATCTAAGATGATATGAACCAGGAAGTGGAAATTGTTGATCCAGAAGTGAAATTTACTGAGCTTAGTATAAATTTGATACACTCTTACTGTATTCAGCATGATCTCAATATGGTTGGAATGGTAATGTCAAGAGAGTGAAGACACTAAGATTTCATCCACAAATACCTCAATGAAATAATCCAGATACGAGTGGAAAAATCGATTCCTTATATCCATAAAAATCACAAGTGCATTCATGAGACCTAATGGAATGACTAGATAATTGTAAGGAACATACCTTCTCTTTAAAGCTATCTGAGGTATGTCTGAAGACCTAACACACACCTGATGATAGCCTAACCTCAAATCAATATTTTAAAACACTCTCACTCCTCAGAGATTATCAAAGAGGCCATCTATTCAAGGTAGTGGATACCGGTTCTTTACCATGACTTGGTTAAACTATATGTAATCTACACAAATATTGAGTGCATTATCCGCATTCTTGGAAAAAAAGACCGGTGAACCCCAAGGAGAAGTGTTGGGGTGTATGAAGGCTTTAGCCTCCAGATCTTATAACTATTTCTTAAGCTCCAGAATATCCATAGGTTTCACCCTATAAGGAGGAATGGAAACTAGTGTCACTACTGGCACTAAATCAATAGTGAATTCTACCACTCACATTATAGGTATCTCAGAAATTTTTTTAGGGAATACTTCCCTGAAACAATCCACTATAGGAGGGAGAATAGTGGGTTATAACCCCTGATCATCCAAGAAAAGACTAGAAATCTAGTTTGTCACTCTGCCTAGCCCCTGGTGCTCAGATCCTGATCACGTATCCTAGATATCCCATTCCCACTTATCCATGTGTCTACTACCCTCTGGTGATGCAAACGTCACCCTCCAACGATATCAGTCAATATGGGCTTGATAGGGAACCAACCAGTCCATTCCAATAATTACATAAAACCCTGTCATGTTGAGGATAAAAAATATTACATACAAAGAGGTATCTGCCTGTCTCTAGGTGACAATATTTATATTAGATAATGTTCTCTGATCGGGAACCCAACGAGATATCGAGTATCATAGCGCCACAATAAAACTCTATCTCTAGGATCATAATCTCTATAATTTCTTCTGATATAAAAGAGTGTGACAATCCTATGTCAAATAAAGAAAATAATAAATTAGAGGCTACTAGAACAGTAAGAGGTATGGCATTTTTGTCCTCCAACATTGGTTTCACTACATGTACCTGGCCTGTACCACAGCCCTAAGTCACAGTCTAACTGCCCTAACCAAGCCCGCTCTACTAGCACTACAAATCCTGAGTCTTATTACCTCTTCCACAATCACCACATCGTCCTGATCAACCAATGGTATTCCAGCTTCCTGTCTGATGAGATACTATAGGCCTCACTCTAGAATGTGGGGTAATTATAGATCCCCACTCACTAAGAATTGATGAAAGGGTCCTTTAAAATTGCAATATATGTCCCATTTTTATAGCCTTTTAATTCCACTAGATCCCATAAGCACTAAGGTTTCGTATGTCTCGGATTCCTATAATAGTGATAGATAAGAAAGTTGTTAGCTTGAGATACTTGACTACTTCTACCCACATTAGAAACCTCAAAGAGATTCTTTCATCCGCTTAAAGAATCACTAACATATCTAGGTGTTGAAATGACCTGGTTCTCACCATCATTGATTTTTTAATCTTTTATATATAATACATATATTATAGTCTAGAACTAGTGGGTCCAGAACCCAAAACATGGTATAATTGAATAATTAAGGTGTCATCACCAATCTATATGGGAAAATTCCATTTTCATTATTGTATTCATTTTAATTAATCCAATTATATTCTCCCTATGATAAATTTCAGCTCATTTAAATATATAATAATCAAGCACTAACAATGTGAAAAAGGTAAGTGCATGCAGAAAATTGACATGGCATGGATAAATGCATGGCATATTAGTCATAATGTGCCTATAATGATGCATGAAATGTCACACCCTCATTTCATCATCCACAGATAAAGGAAATATCATTTCAACAAAACCAACATTAATAAAATATTAAGATGTGTGTGTCACCTAATGGTGAATTCATGTCAACTTTAACAAGCATAAACAATAATAAGGATTACCCATCCCAGGTAATTTGGGTTTTCCTCTGTATGTGGGTTATCGATGCCAAAAAATAGGCTCATTACCAAATTTCATTATCCTAGTCTCCTTTATAATACCCAAATAGTAATACAAAAGAAAATTAAATCTTCTAATACCACTTTTCAATGTCCTGACCCAGGATCCACTCAACTGGTGCCTCGAGCTGGTGGGTCACATGGCCTCAAGCACTCCTCCCCATACTCTAGAGATTTTCGACTAGCATTGAGGGTCTAAGGTAGTAAAATATGGATATTATACCCTCATATCATAGTGTCACAACAACTAAGATGAATAACATACAATAGTGGAATAATATATAAATAGATGGCACAGTGGAAACATACAGTATAAAAACCGGACCAGTAACCCGCAGTAGCAGAAACAAGATATAATGAACAACTAAGGAAGCATAAATAACCAAAAAAATATAATAATAATCAAAATATTAAAGGTTTTTTCATGTATAATGATTTCATGTCATGCTGATATACAAAAGGGTGAAACATGGGATAATCATATACAACATGCTATATAAAAATACAAAAATTCTAAAAGAATGCTCCACTAGAATAATGAGAATATGCTCAGTCCTATGATCTCATGATCCATGCTATAATCTAAAACAAATCAAGCATCTATAGTATGAAACTTTTCCTTATCCATATCTATAGACAAGTAATCTTCTTGGGTACTAAAGACGGCCCGATTAGAGTGTGAGATAAAATCCTAGTAGGCCGCCACCAATGATGTCTATAAATAGTCCATCCAATGTATATAGATCAATAATGTTCATGTATAAGAATAATAAACAATGCTGAATAAATAAATACCAGCCTACTCAGGTTCCTACTGGACACCAGGTGGGCTCTACCTGCTTTGACATGGTCTGGTGTAAGAGTTTGATCAGTAATCATACATATATATATATAGTATAGTTTTATACTGTATACGGTTATATGCACTAAGTAAATTAGGATGTAATTAGGAATATACAAGGATACTAGGTGTTAGTTGGACTTGGGGCATAACTCAAGTTTCCATAACTAGTCTAATGAGCTATAGGATCCATCAAAGGGTACATGCCCTAAATCTCATAATGAATGTGAGAAGTCATGCTCAATACTTGAAATGGGTGGGGAGAGTCTTCTTACCCAACACCCAGAACAAGGGAACGTGGAGCTCCATCTCCATCATCCTAATACAAGTATAATGGAGAGATATGTCGCGCTCAAAACCCAATGTAAGGTAGAGTGAAACATAAGGATCAACAGATCATGTAACCATCATCCAACAGCCAATAATAATGGAATGATTATAATAATAATAATATCATGAGGGATCACCTCTAATGCATATATATATAATCATCGATCCCAATATAACCAAGGGTTTCAAAATCCATACAATATACATTTTATAATTATATAATAAGAGGTGTGGCATTTCCACCTATTTCAATTCAATATAAACAAGCCATTTAATTAATCAAGGCATGAAAATTCATAGTCAAGGAATCCAAACAATTATAAGGTGTTATAATCCATTAAATAATTACAAAAAGGGGGAAATTTAAGCTGGTGCACCCAAGGGTTGGATATGATTTAGTTCAATATCCTCTAAACACTTAGCAAGGGTCCACAAGAGCATAGCAACATTCATATAATTAATTTAAAGTGATAGAACGCATTTTAAGGCAACACGCAGTAATGGTCGTCATTTGGCACAAAGGTGAAACTATAAAATCAACACGACTTTGATGGAAAATAACTATAACACCTACCCTAGGTCTGTAGATGAATTTTCATCCAATATCGAATTCACATTGTAAGTAAAATAAAAGAAAAATAAAGAACAGTCCAATTCCCTAAAATTAATGTGAATGATCTTGCACCAAAATAGCACAAGATATAGGAAGAGAAATAAACAACAGAATCAAGTTGATTAGAAATATTACCAATGTGGATCTGACATGACTGACAGTATTCAATTTGGAGTTCAGATGAGAAAACAACATCAAAGCCTTTCCATGGGAAAGGTAGAGAGATCCTATGGGTGAAAATGGAAGTGTTGTGGTTTCTAAAGAAGAAGAAGAAAGGGGGTGATGTATTAAGGATCATTATGGGGAAAATGGTCTTTTACCTAGAAAATATGGGTCACGTAGTTTGGCTACACGGTTGGCCAAATCATGTGTAAATCATGCTGACTACACTCCCTAAGGAGGGACCTTGCATGGGCTAGGTGTGTGTTTTGACTAACTGTGTTCAATCCATGAAAAACCCACTATCAAGATGTTTGAAATTTCCCCACAGGCATGCACCTCAACTCGTACAATTTTAGACAATTGGGCGGCTCCCTACTCTACTCTGAAATTTCCTCACATGGATAAGAGAAACTTTATAAGTTGGACCACACAATTTCTTCTAACCATGCAACCCGGTCTGTTTCTATAAAATTTAGGGTTTTGGGCTCCAAACAAGACTTGGACACAATCAAAAACTCTATGAATCCATTTGGTAACATTATAAGGGCCACACTAAAGAATTTAAAATAAAAAACAATGATTTGTACCTTTTAGAAAAGTCATGTCATTACAAGAGCACCCTGCTTGGATGAATCATTCCTTTGGTTCATGTGTTGTGGCAGTATGGGAGCATGCAGGAGAGCTCCTAGGAATGGGAGAGATAGATGCGAGCTCAGTATCCCAACCTTTTTGTTTAGTTTTTTCTTTTCAAGGATGAAAATTTTGAATGAGGGAATAATATAGAGACCCTGATTTTTTCTTGTAATAATTTAAAATATATTTATAAATATTTTCGGAACTAGGGGTTGAGACAGCATGGGATTCCAAGGCCCAGTGTGCCCATAATTATTTTTTATAAAAATATTAAAAATATTTAATATCACGTAATGTGGTTTTTTAGAAAAAAAGGGAAAACTCTTAAATGGATTCTCAAATAAAAAATATGAGATCACGGTTGAATCCAAAATGTGAGTTTTACCCTAGGTGAAACCTAAAGTTGGTCAGCATGGGGCATTCAGATAAAACGGTCGTTGGTGAGTGCATTCAATGAATTAATTAATTAATTAATTAATTAATTCATTAAATACATAAAAACTAATTTCCTCTATATAAGCATCATTATGGAGGATCTCTAGGGTTTAATGCATAACCCTAGGACCATTGAGAGTAGAATTCCACATTTTTCATTGGAAATTTGAGATCAGACGACGACGAGCCTCCGAATCAAAGCGAATTAAGGCATAGTGAACACAAAATACCTTCCTCCTCTATTGGAAAGCATGTTCTTCATCAAAGGTAAATATGAATCAAGGTAGGACTCATTATTTTTGGATTCATCCCCTTATGATTAAAATATTAATCATGATCAATTTCTTATCTTTGATCTGTGTTTATTATGATCCTTTGCATGATCCCATGTATCAGTTTAAAATTATTTATTCAATTTATGTCATGTTTCTCACCCCGAGCATCCCAATCCATTTTCATTGGAAAATAACAATTGGAAAATGGTTGTTTCACCTTATTTTTTATGCTTTCCCCCTACTATTCTTTTCATTCTTCCTCGATTTTCCTATGAAGTATCGATTCGACATTGTCAGGCAGGATTGAGCTCGATCGAGTCCCCGGATTCACGTTGGATTTATGAGTGGAATATAGTTTTTCAATATAAAGATGAAAGGGGGTGAATCTTGGTATAGAGAGTGATTGTTTCATGGATACAAGATCTAAGAAAGATAAGTTAATGGCATGGGAGGTGTACAAGGAGCATACAGGCTTTAGATGGACCATTGCAGATCCAATTTTTGGCCACCGGAGGGCCAGAATCAATGAACAGAGGCTTCCCCAACGTTTTTTTGGTAAACTTGAGGCATGATTCGATGTGGTGGTTGTGGATTTGATATTCATGTAGTATATTTGGGATTCTAAAAAACCATGACTACACATCATGTAGTTCAGAAGAAAACATGGTGGGTTCTTTGTAAATCCACAATGCTACGGTTTCTAGAAGATTATAAGTATCACATGATATGTGGGACCCCCACACTCCATGTGACCCAATTTCGATGACCTATCATGTACTCTTAGAGTACAGATACATTGAAATGGATAGAGTGCATGCCTAGCAAACATAAACACAACCAAGAGCATGAGCAGGCCCCCAGGTGGTTGAGGCATGTTGTGTAGTCACCTTACATGTTGTGTAGGGAGACATGGGAAGTGATCCGTTTACCGGAAGGGACACAGACATGAATCAGGGTGGGACCACATGTCATGTGGTTCCCCTTACACA
The DNA here is from genome assembly GCA_963277665.1 of Viscum album. Classification (NCBI taxonomy): domain Eukaryota; kingdom Viridiplantae; phylum Streptophyta; class Magnoliopsida; order Santalales; family Viscaceae; genus Viscum; species Viscum album. The sequence goes on from OY728134.1 coordinate 430,072,109, forward strand.
TTATGTACCCTCCTTTTTAGGAAAATTCTACCTCCTATATCTCCTTCGTTTAGACTCAGATTTTGGCCTACGAATAGCATATCCTGAGTTTTATTCCATGTAGAATGTGATGTTGGACTTCATGATGGATTTTGAGTATTATGAGAGATATTCCAAGTGTGACACTTCTTTTGGCGTTGCTTGATGATGGAAGTGATCAGGTAGGATCATCAAAGAGATTATAGTGGCACCCTCCTGCTAAGAAGGTCATGGGTCCTCTATCGACCATCAAAGTGGAACCCTCCTACTAGTAGGGGTTTGTTTCCTCTATCGACCATCATATCGGTACCCTCCTACAGTATCAGGGTATGGGTTCTCAACCATTATAGTGGCACCCTTCTGCTTGGTAGGGCATGGGTCCTCTATCGACCATCAGAGTGGAACCTTCTTGTGGTATCAGGGTATGGTTCATTGACCATTAGAGTGTCACCCTCTTGGTGGGTAGGGAATGGGTCCTCTATAGATTATTAGAGTGGAACCATCTTGTGGTATCATGTTATGGTTCCCCAATCAATTATCAGAGTGGAATCCACTAGCGGTATCAGGGTATGGGTAATTGACCATTAGAGTGGCATCTTCATGTTGGGAAGGTCATGGGTCCTCTATCGACTATTAGAGTGGAACCCGCTATTGTACCAAGGAATGGGCTCTCTACCTAGATATTTGTCCCCTCAACTGCGAGGCATATTGATGAGGTGTGGCCTGACATAGATGCTTCTTCATTCTGACGTGTGAGGTGTTGGGAATCGTTGATGGACCTTTGGAGCTGATGGAACTCTTTTCTTGGGTTGGGCTATAAGATGGAGATCCCCTTTCTCTCAAGTTTGGGATTCTTTTGTTAAGAATATATATATATATATATATTTGTATCCATGTTTTTGGATGTTTTTACTCTCTTGTTATGGGTTGAGCATTCTATTCCTATTGTACCTCTTACTGCACCCCCTTCAGTTTTTAAGGGGTCTTACTAGGTATGTATATACTCACCCCATCATGGGATTTTCCAGCACATGTCGTTTCTTATACAGATAACAAATAGGTCGGTGACGATTATAGAGGAGCATAGGGATACCCTGGTGTACTAGACTACGTAAGGTGGTTGGGTCTTGGAGATCTGGATTCAGGATCTCTTAGCATGTTACTTTTCCATTTTTATCAGGTTGGGACATCTTTCTGGTTGGGCATGTATTTTCCCATTTTCCTTTTTAGTTTAGACTATTGTACTCTTATAATCCTTAGCGGTTTCACATGCATGGTTTATTCTCTAGATGTTGCATCTTTTATTATTATTCATCTTCACTTCTGCATGGAGATTTCTGGTTTTGTGTGTATAGTTACATTAGGAAAAGGACTCCCATATTATGTCTTTCGGTGCTTTTCACTAGCCCTTGGCTTATGGAAGTGGGCTTGGGGTAGTTATAGCTTGATACCTGTTGGGTAAGATCATGAAAGGTTCGTTAGGTGCATCATGAATGATGTGTTATTAATGAATAAGTCAAGGAAATATTTGTCCCTTCCATCTTTATGAAAGTTGATATCTCAAACCTTTGATTGAAATGAAACTACCATAATAAATTCCATGGCCATGGTGTAATGGTGAGTTTATTTCATATAGTCAAATAAAGACATATCAAGAATATAGAATGATGACATGGTTGTGCACCAAGATTGATTTGATATCATAGAAAAATGATTATATTACACAGTGAGTGTTCATATGTGGTTATTATCACTGTGACGTATCATCTTCCTCTATGGGTGTCTTAACCCATTGATAGACATTAATATTGGACTTTAGGAGAGCTCGCCTAATAACATTGTGGAAGAGGCCTAGAAGGTCACACACAAAGTGTTTCCTTTGATCTCAGTTTAATATTATTTATATTTAAATGTTGGAATAAATATTATCCTCCATACTGAGAATTAATATTTATTTAGGATTTATTAAATGATCACAAATATTAAATAAATATTTATTCATAAGGTAATTGTTTAATTATGTGAATATAAAATATTTATTTATCACTTGTTATTCACAAGGAAATAAGTAATTATTTATTCATTAATAAATAATTTATTTAATTATGTAAATATTAAAATAAATATTTTATTCACGAGACTTTGAATATAATATTTATTTATTTATTGAATGTATAATATATATCTCTTTTTATTATCAAGGTAACAAAATAATTATTTATCAATAAATAAATTATTTAATTACATGAATATTAAGTTAAATAATTGTTTGGGAATTCAATAAATTTTAAAGAGGATGAGAAGACCCAATTATTAGTCCAGTGATAAATATTTATTTATCATACTGTAAATAATATTTATCCTTGTTAGGGTGAGCACACATTGTGGTGTAAAATAATATAATTATTATTTTACATGGAATGGGGTTACTTTGTGATTTAACATATTATTAAGGTAATTTATAAAATTAATTAATATGAAACCCTAACCCTGGGTCTATAAATAGAAAATTTTGAGAATTATGAGAGGTTTGTTATCATGCACAATATTCACCTCACTAGAGAATTCTCTCTCAATAAAGAACATCTCTGGGGTTTTATCTCAATCTTGAGATATTCCCTCTTCCGACATTTCTCTCAATCCATAGGTGTCAAGAGATGTTATTTTCCACAACGAAGGGATCATTATTGTGATCAAGCGAGGGACACAAGATGATCAATACCATTGTGCTAGCACCCAAAGTACCGTCATTAACATTCTGAGATCTAAGGAGCATGTGTGGATCACCACTAGAGGGGCTCTACTTTTGATCTTCATCAACACAATAAAAATACAACTGAACAACCTACAAAAAATCAACACAATCATCAAAGAAAGAAATCCAGACCATTGTATTTCTTCATACTATTAAATTAATTATAAATTAATGTAAGAAAGATCTTCTCTTTTGGTTCTGCTAAAAATTTGTTGATATTTTTCCTAAAAAAATTGTTGGTAATGGCATTCATCATCGTGTGCATTGCGAATGATCCATTGAATCCAAAAAAAACTGAGTTGGTCATAGGTCTAATAGGCACTTCTATAGTTTTTATAACCATCAAGTGGTATAAGATCAATCACGATCAATTTATAATTATTTATTTATTATTGATACTTTATATATTTAAAAGTTACTTTTCATTTTATGAAGTTCTTTCTATTAATTTGATTGTCAAGATATCTTCTTCTCCTCTTCTTTTCTCGCACATATGACCCATATCAGTTAATAATATATGAAGAACATATAAAAAACTATCCAAAGGTGGCACATAGTTTATAGGGTAACATTAAATATAACTTGAAAACATGTCATGTAATTCCACATGATGTAGTGGTTGTGTGGTCAACAGACATGAAGTAATTAATTAAATAACTCGTGTTATAATTAATTTACAAGCAATGTAATTAATTTATATGTCACATTATTAATTCACATGTGGTGTAAATAATTCTCATTTCACATTATTAATTCATAGGTGGTGTAATTAAATCATATGTCAAGTAATTAATTAACATATGGGTTTATTAATACACATATAGTGTGATTAATACACATTTGATGTAATTAATTTACATGTGATGCAATTAATTTATATTCCATGTATTAAATTCACACAGAATGTAATTAAATCCACACAGCATAATTAATTCATACCTGTTTACATGGAATACATTCCAAGCTAGGATGTACACTGTGTAGATTAATTTATGCGTAAAAATTAAATTTTAATTTATTACTCTATAAACCACATCATTATGTGTTTTTTGGCATGTAATGACACATACATTACATGTGATTGGTTTTATATGATATTAAATGTTTAATTAATTTTCACGTAATATTTGGAACTACAAATTATTTATGTTTATTACATACTATATACTCCATGTTCATTAAATCAGTACACGTAGTGTAATTTTCATGAATCTCATGTGTCATTTATTGATAGTACATGTTGTGAAATTACATCACATGTCATGTATTTGATATGTAATGTGAGTTCACTATATACAACAAGGACCATGTTGAATTTTTGAGACAAGTATACGACAAGTTTTCTCAAAGTAAAAGCTATGTATTTAATTAAATTTTAAATAAAGTTAATTTATTTAATTTATTTATAATCACGGTGGATAGATATATCTAAGAAATATTGGATGGATATTAATAAAAAATTAATTAGTTGATTAATTATCATATGTTTTATCTTAATAAATGAATGAATTGAAATTAATGTTATCTAACTATTTTAAATATGCATTTGTTGCAAAAGTGGATGATTAAGAGCTTAAACCAACCTGTGCATGTGTATGGTTTCTTTTAATTTAATTATTACATTAGTTTTTTCAATTATTTTATTAAATTAAATTGATAACCTATAAGTCATACCTCTCTCCTTATTATGTATGAGTCTGCGTGCCCATGGTTTCTTTTATGTATACCCTCATTCTGGTTCCCTTCATATGTGAGTGAAGTAAATGAATTTTAAGGATGGAGCTATCAGATGTATGAAATTGGTTCAAGGTATATCTGAGGAAAAACTATACCAAGGAGATACACATAACAGAGGTGGGATGGTGCAAACTTGAGCCCAAATTGGATCAAGGATTTTTTTCTCCTAGGGTCAATGGTTTGTTTATTGTCCACTCAATTAATAATATGCTACTTAATGATCATGATCATTCCATGATTTATTTATTTTATTTATTTATGATATATGATTTATTTTATGGATACAAGACCGTGTTTACATAAATAAATGGATTAATATAAAAATATGGAATTAAACTGAAAGGACTATGTGTGAATATTTTATCAGTACATGGTTAATCACTTAAGTAAAATCCAATTGATATTAACAAGAAATGTAAAATATAAAATAAGAAATTTTATACATAATGAATAAAACCCTTCAAGTTAAAATTAAGTCATTACTCTTTCCATTATCGGAGTTAAGATGGGCCCATAGTTAAAGTGTCAGTTCGGTTCTTTATCGAGGGAAATTTTAATTATCTGCAAATCTAAACAAAGATGGTGGGTTGACTTAACCAAACTTGTATTGAATTTAACAAGCTTTCTCTCTTAAATAAAAATTTTGGAGACAATTATTGAGAAAATATGAGTCAAGATTTCAGGATTAGGGAGTACACTCAATAGAAAAAGGAACTGCAAGCTCGTAGTTGGCAAGACCACATACCTAAAAATAATTTTATAATTTTCATGGTCTTTTTCTGAATTATAAGAATTGAAATGTGGATCCTTTACACAAATATTTCTTGAGTAATGAGGAATTTTGAGTTTAATAGTGAGGTTTTTTTAGAATTGGTTAATTAATGGGAGACTTAATAAGATAATCAAGATTATTTCATCTCTCTTATTTTTAATCAATTAAAGTACTAATATATCTATTTTAATTATAGTAAAAATGGAAAGAAAAATCATGAAAAAACTCTGATCATTCCTTAACTCAGGGTATGTCCTCAAAGGTACAAATTTACCTAAGTTCCCTAGATGTTTTATACTACTTTATTATTGGAAATTTTTTACTATGCGTTAAAATTTCCTAAACCTAGTCATATTCCCACCATATAGAGGTGAAAATGAATGTATGAAAAAGATATATGTATGTTGATTCCTTCATGATATCTTATCTTCTATATCATCAGAAGAAGAAAATGAGGCTTAAAAATAAATGATATTCTCTCTAAACTATTTTAGGGTAAACCGGAAAGGGGGTTATTCTTCAAGTATCGAAGTGCATTTTTTAAAGTTGAACTTCCATTTAGATAATAGATTATCTGTAAATCTCATGTTATCATCTATACCACTAAGGTTCTATTTATTCATCTAAGAATAGATGCATAATATAAAGAAACAACTCGTAAATCCTTTTGTATATACATCACCCAAAAAAATAAGGTTTGGTGGAAACTTATTTCTTCACTCCTTATAGTGATAAGAATGAAAGACAGGGTTAGAAATACCATATAATTTTAAATCCAATGGTTTCCTTATAATATATTTCAAAGAGAGAAATTATTTAGAGGGAGGGTAATGAATAAAACACTATTTACTTATCATATGAAAAGAAACAGTTATTGGATGAAATGAAATGAATTAAAGTATATGTAGTTTTAAAATTTTGGAAAATTTAACATTGGATATAATATTTCTATTGGAATTATTAGGCATTAAAATAAAATATATTTTATATATATTCTCATTCAATAATTAAGAAAGTTCATAAATATGAAAAAAAAGTAGAATGAATTCCCCAGAGGCTGAGAAAGGGTGATTCCTATATTAATAGTGATAAGACACAACTTCTAAATTTCCATAATAGATTGATTTGAGTTTGTAATGAGTGTTACTAAAACATTTATCACAGTGTCCATCTAGACACAACGAGACATTATTTCACATTTTTAATAAATTTTGATATGGTACTTCATACTAAATCAATGGTTTAGTAACTCTGGAATCATAGATATCCATTACAATGAATGATGAATATAAAATATAAGACTCTTGATTGATTGTGGAAAGATAATTATTTATCAAATAAAACTAAAAGTAGTTGACTTGTTTATACCTAAAAAAGTGTTTTAGCCTCTATTGAGCTAAGGTACTAGGTATACTAAAAACTTACTTATCGTGTTTTAGATAAATAATTCTTTAGAAATAATTTTATACCACAAATATTTTAAAGTTAGTTCAACAAGGCCATGTGAACTATTTTAAAGCTAGAGGTAAATTCATATACTTCATGAGAGTCCTTTAAAAAATTTAGAATTTCTCATTGAAGTAAATGAGTTTACTTGGTATTGATAGAGGAAACTAGGAGTTGGCTTGTCAAAGAACATCTTGTCCAAGTAATCATTGATCATACATATGAAGTAAAGGTATTCCAAAACTCATATTCCCTTATATACATCAATATCACGATGATGGTGAAAAGAATATCAATGATGAGTCTTATATATATTACAAATCTACCATAATTTATTCCATTACATGTTTTAAAAATAGAAGTGAAACAACTAACCATATGACAACTATATTGACTAATGGATATCATATCAATTATGATATGATAAGACTTTATTACGATGAAACCATAAGTTTTTGTTGAAAATAGTTTGTTAGAAGTTGGTTTTAGTTATACATGAACATCAAAACACTCAATGAATCTCAATTAATAATCCTATAGCCACTAAGGATACTAATGTCTAGTCAAGAACAACTTTGTTTCTATAAAGGTAACCTATATATTTATGGATAGTAGGAGTAGAATTAAATTCTATGGGTTTAGGATTTGGATGTACATGAGTTGGCATAGGAATGTTGGGATCCATTAAGTTTAGGTGGAGGAGTAGTTCTAGAGACATATACTATATAGGAATTCATAACCAAATAGGTTGTTTAAATTCACCACGGTGGGTGATACATGTTTTATTCTTTCATAGTAAATATTCCTACAAAGAAATAGTAAATGGAAACATGATAAGGTTGACATGTTTGTATAAATTTAAGTAATAGATTCCATGTATCAAGATTTAGGGGCACTATATTTTGAATTTTTCAAAGACTTGATACTACGGGTGAGTATTCAAGAGAACTTGGGCATGGATGGTATAAGCCTCTACTAAAAAATCATGATTTATTATTGAAATTTTTAGTCTATAACAAAACCTATACACCAACCATCATGACTAAAATAATATTGAATTTTACTTGTCAAAGCATACTTCTATTATCATCATATTGGGCTATTGATTTTCAAGGCCACCTCATTTAGATAAAACCTTACGGAAGATATTTATATAATGAAACCAAAAGGATTCCCTAAGGTATATGTCTATAAGGAATAACTAGAAATGGTTAGTGGCATCAATAAATTCCAATAAGATATGAAGATTAAATAAATTCATTTATGGATAAATCGTGTATAGTGATCATAGAATATTTGTTTGGAAACAAAGGAGTGTCATGTGTCTCTAACAGGTTAGTGAGAGTGCTATAAGTTTTCAATATTGATATGTTGATAACATATGGAAAAATATTATTATGTATTACCATTTTGTTAAGACTAAGAAATGAATTTCTCAAAGAATGTCTTAAATTAGAAACCAGGTTATAGGGAATAATATCTAAAAAATATATCTATGGGTTTTTTGAATCTAGTCATAGTATATATATTAGAAAAAAAATATAAATTAAAAAAATTCAAGATCGGATTATTGTTATATAATATTTCTAGTAAAATGTGCATGGGAATAGGAGATGGTTATTGATATTAAAAGATTTTCACAATATTAAGTGCTAGGAATTTATCTCATATTCCATGATATGTATGGATGTTTGATATTACTAATGTTTTATGTATTGTAGGTGAATATCAAACGGATCCAGTATAACTACATCGAATTTTAGTTTGAACTATCTGATAGTACGTAACAAAGTAGAACTGAATGAGTTCCTAATATCTAGCAGAGTGGGATTACTAATGGTCAATGGGATTGAACGATTTTCTTTATTTAGTTTAATTTTACCTAGTATTGTAATAAGGCTAAGGTAATATGCAAGACAAACTTATTATAGCCAGTGGATGTCATATCTACCATATTTGAGTATGTTGTGGCATATGATGTAGCTAAAGAATAGGTTTAGAAAGGTCATGTTCCTAATTTGTGTTATACCAAAAGTAAAAGTTTTTAAATTATTATGATAAGCTTGGACTATGGAATTAATCAACATGTCAGTTCTTTGACATGGGAACAAGAGGTGGGTACATGGTAATATCACAATTTGAGGGATTTTCTCAAGGTAATGATGTCATAATAAGAAAATTGGCCACACATTCATGTCGTTGGACCAACCCTAGCCATGGAAATGTGGTATCCCTAGTAGTTGTATCCATACTTAGCAAAAGAATGTTTAACATGTGAGAACTAACCATTCTTTAGTAGTTGGATATAGTGAAAGTGAGAGTCTGTTGGAGTCGTTTACCTAGTACCAACTACTTTTTAATTTAGATTTCTTGTATATTCATGGATTTGAATATTAATACCTTATCACATATTGATTTTTCTTCTACATAACATTAATTTGATAATGTCATAAAATATCAGTCACATTGAAAAGGTCATAGAAGTTCTCTGCTATGATGAGAACCTTTAAATTTCATGATAATATTCTTAAATATTGTTCTATAGTCAGATAACATTCTATGATGGGACACATAGTATGTTGACTGTCAGGTGTGAGTACTCATAAGCATATAAATATTTATCTCATTAATTTCATACTTGGTAATCTCTAAGATGGGAGATTATGATAATAGAATCGGCTATAGTAATCCTATATGTTTATGTGTCATAAAATATTCCTATCAACGAGTGTGTCTAATGATTTTTAGACTTTAAGATTATTATTAAGGAATTTCATGACTTGTGCACTTATATGTATTGTTATAAACCATGGAAATATAGTTCATGGAGAATTTGGGTACATTAGGTGTGTCATGAATAATGTGTTATTAATGAATAAGTTAAGGATTTTTCCATTCCATCTTCATGAAAGTTGATATCTCATACCTTTAATTGAAATGAAACTTTCATATTAAATTTCATGCTCATGGTGTAATGATGATTTTATTTCATGTAGTAAATGAAGTACGCATAAAAAATATAGGCTGATGACAATGGTGTGCAATATTCTTGATGAGATATCCTCACAAAGGGATTATATTAAATAGTGATCATTCATATGTGGTTTTTTTTCATTATAAAATATCATCTTCATCTAGGGATTTTTTTGACCCATTTCTAGACAATAATATTGGAATTTAGGCAATCCCACCTAATACCACTAATAAAGAGTCTTAGAGGGCCACACACAAAGTGTTTTCATTAATTTCAGTTAAATATTATTTATATTTAATAGATGGAATAAATATTATTCTTTAGATTGAGAAGTAATATTTATTCAGGATTTATTAAATGATCGAAAATATTAAATAAATATTTATTTTTAAGGTAATTGTTTAATTATATGAATATATAATATTTATTTATCTCTTTTTATTCTCAATGTAATAAATAATTATTTATTCATTAATAAATAATTTATTTAATTTCATGAATATCAAAATATATATTTTATTCATAAGATAGTGAATATAATATTTATTTATTTATTGAATGTATAATATTTATATCTTGTTATTCACAAGGTAATAGAATAATTATTTATTAATAAATAATTTATTTAATTACCTGAATATTAAATTAAATATATTTTTTGGATTCAATAAATGTCAAGGAGGATGAGGAGACCCAGTTATTAGTCTGATGATAAATATTTACTTACCACACTGTAAATTACATTTATCATTGCACGGGTTAGCACAGGCCATTGAATAAAATAATAATATTATTATTGTATATGGAACAGGGTTCATTTGGGGATTGACATATTATTAAAGGTCTTTGTTCAATTAATTAATATGAAACCCTGACTCTAGGTCAATAAATAGACAATTATGAGAATTGTGAGAGGTTGGTCATCATGCACAACATTCACCTCCATCGAAAATTCTCTCTCAATGAAAAATGTCTTTAGGGTTTTCTCTCAATCTTGAGAGATTCAATCTTCCTACATTTCTCTCAAGACAAAGAGATCAAGAGACCTTTTTTTCCAGGCCGAAGGGATTATGATTCTGATCAAGGGAGCAGTGTGAGATGATCAGTACAATCATGCTAGCATCTAGAGTACAATCAGTGACATTCTAGGATCTAAAGAGCACTTGTGGATCTCTACTATAGTGGATCCACTTTGGATCCTCATCAATGCAATGAAAATACAACTGAACAATCATCAGACGATTAGAATCTACATCAAATAAAAAACTCAATACTAAGGTATTTCTTCACATTGTAAATTTAATTATAAATTAACATGAAAAAGATATTATCTTTTGGTTCTAGAGGAAATTTCTCAATATTATTCAAAAAAATGTTGGTCATGGCGTTCATCATCGTGGACATTGAGAATGATCCGTTGAATCCAACAAAATATGAGTTGGTCATGGGCCCAATAGGCACTTCTGATTAGTCTGAAACTATCAATGTTTTCTTAGTGAAAGGGAATTCCCCTGTGTGGCCTTTTCAAACCCTCCACACAAGGGAACCCCCCTCCCCACGAAGGGGTCACTCCGGAGAGAGCCCCAGCTGGGAAGGAGTCGTTGTCAGCCGAGATGGAAGAGCGTCCCAGAGGGTGACGGTCCGATAGCGATGGTTCGTCCAATGATCCATCACTGATTGGGCCGCGCCTCATTTTGTCCGCCCAGATGAGACCGAGCGACCCGGCAAGGTGGGTGGATCCCGGGGGAGAGTCTCGCCCTAAAAGCAGACTCCCAGGATTCAAACCCTGAACCTCCCAAAGAATAGCGTGGATGTGCCACTCACCTTCACCACCACACCACCACCAAAGTGGCTCTGAAACTATCAATGTTGATGTACCAAATGAATCATTTTACACTGTCATGATTTCAAATGTTTAGGAAAGACTCACTATCAATATAAGGGTTAATCCCTCAACTTACCTCTCAATACACTACATCAAGATAAGGAATACAAGAATTGTTGATACATTGATCACTTTCACAATAATTTTAACAAAATACTCAAACACCAAGAGCAAGGGTGATCTCCAATAAAGTGTATCCTCCTTGGTCAAATCTGGATCATCAATGATGTCTAAAACAAAAAAAAAAACTCCTCTCTAAGAACTCTATATACAAAAATAATCTCCAAAAATCTCTTATTCGTACTCATATATTCTAAAAAACTTTCATATTTCTCAAAAAAATCAATTTTAACTTCCAAAATTATCCTTCACTTAATATGGTTTTTCATCCTCTAATTGGCCTTCAAAAACATCCATAACAATCAAATGAAACCCACCAAAACATAAACCAACATCCTCAAATTATCTGAACTTCAAAATTAATCTGTAAATCAACAAATTATGTCCGGATGATATTCATTACAACATAATGTCATCCCATTACTAGATCCTTCAAAAATCATGACCTAATTTGGGTTGTTTTATATTAAATTACATTCATTATTATATTATTGGAGGAATTTTGGGATTGTTTTATCAGTGGAGTTAGTGTTGATTGAATGAATTTTGGTCAGTCAGAATATTCTCTTTATCCAATATTGATCATAGTGAGATTGAATTAATAGAGGTTCCCATTTGATCTACAATAAGTAAATTTAGAAGATTTGTGATTTATCTTGGTTACCAAAATAATGTTTTAAATTATTAATTTTAAATGTCTCCCACTATTTTATTAAATCCTAGTAGCCATCAACTACTAGATTCAAAATAATCAACCGCTCAAGGATTCTAGTGGCATGGATCCTTAAACCTGTCTTAATAGATGAGATATGAAATCACAACTATAATGTGAGTCTAAGATAGGATTTTGACTAGACATCCACATTAAATCATGGCTCCTTGATCTGTTGAGTGGAGTCTCATCTCCTGCAAAGAATTAAATTTAACTGCACAACACTTTGCCTCTAAAATTGCAATAGGAAGCCATGGATAATCCTTTGTTGTCAATTTTAGTCAAGTTGACCAACCACTCTCATAAGAACTCCCTGGTAGTAAGATATTTCTTCAACTATGGATGATGAGCACCTCAAACAATTGGTTATGCCCAAATTCAAGCGATGGAAGGCATTTAATTACTAAATATTTTCTTTGAGGGGTTTTTGAATTTAATCTTGGTGAATGAAATCATTTAATATTTAACATGATTGTTTTATGTGATAGAATTCACAACTTAACCATGCATTAAATCTAAAACATTCACTTCACATGTTCACTTTATCTTTGCATGCTTGTTTATTATTGTACAATATGATCACGCATAATAACTACACATTCACAACATAATAAATCATGCATAAAATAATATAAATAAATAATGACTCGACCATGAGCCGTTAATTTTTTTTAATTCATCGGAAAAATAATAGATTAATCGAGACCCTGGGGGAATCACTTGAGTCGACACTTGGCTCAAATTGTAATGCCCGCAACACCCATGCACTTCACTTGTTTGGTTTACACTGGCTCTAGACTCGAATCGCTTCGGTACAAACTCCTTCAATCTTTACAATGTATACTCACACATGGGTGAGGGGAACTTGGAGTGAGAAATTACATTTTATTACTTAAATACGAACACACAAGCTCTTATACAAATTAAAGAAAAAGGATAATGCATAGATCATCAAAATAAAATAATTATTACATTTTAAAAACTCTAATGAAATTATTAAATAAAATAAATAATAAATAAAACATGCATAGGTCAGTCTCCACTCATAATTAGTCAACATGCAGTGACACTACATTAAAAAAATTAAATTTTCTTAAATTCAACCCGATGGTATTTTTAATGCCTTAACTTGAATTAAAATAATTTTAAGTAATTATCAATACATCCCACAAGGTCTGGAATAATTTTATTAAATCTCAAGAAATTAAATTTAATTTTAGAAACTTTTTTTCATTTTTTTGGTTCTGTTTAGATCTAGATCTAGTCCCCGAATATTAATTTAGGGCTTGTGTTGGGGTTGGCAGGTCGGACATGTTAGATTCAAACTAAACTGGTCTGGACCAAGTTTAGTTGGCGCATCTATTTGAGGGCATATATATATAAACTATATATATATAATATTATAATATAATATATATATATATATATATATATAATTGTCAATTGACCACCTTCCTCGTAAATGGGGAGGGCCAACAATTCCACACCCCATTTATGGGTGTGGAATCTTATGTGTTTTTTAATTAAATAAATTTCATTCTTCCATTTGGAAGGATATGAATATTTTTTATGGATTTTAATTATAGCTTGCACAGCAAGCCATCAATCAAACAGAGTACCCCAGGTAACTACCAGTATCTTCGACTAACATGAAACTCCCTTTCATCATTCCTTGGTTGAAAATACATAGCACCGATATCCTTAAAGATGAAGAAAAAATAAGCCTAAAAATCACATAACATAAAAACCCTAAAACCCATCAATATTCGATCATCCATATATTATCCATTCAAAATCGGATTGACATGTCTTCAGTTCTGTTAGGACCATATAAAAACTCTAATTCCATAACATATAAAATTTAATCTAAATTTTTAAGTTATTGACTTAAATAATTGAAATTCAATCCGATTCCAATTGAAGGAACCCGAAGTACAGTGGAAGTGTGAAGAATACAAAATTTAAAATTTTGGGTATAAATTCATGTTAAAAGAACAAAATCCATAAATCCCATAAATCGTATTTTCAATGGATCACATGAAATTCAATTTAAGCATGAAAAACAAAATCAAACTAAATAGTAAATAGTACCTTGTATGTTTGAAATTGTTAATTTGATTTTATTATCATCAGCATGCCATTGCTTAAAGGCACTAAGATAGGCATTCTCTAGTTCATACACATGTTCACCAAGGATCATAGATCATCAATCAATGATTCTTGGATGCTATCATGGGAAATTAAAGATCCTTGTGACATACCTTCTATTGCATGAATAATTCGAACTCGATCTAGAAGATGGGATTGATCAAACTTTGTTTTTCCTTCGGTTTCTCACTCTAAACCTGAATGAGTGGAGGGGAGAGCTCTAAAATTCATGAAAATGGTTCATCAAACTATCCCTAAGTCTAAAATTCACTTATATACTTAGGTAATACTTTCCAAAATTTCAATTTAGTTCCTTGAAAGTTATAACCTTTGTTTTAGACCCTAGAGATCAATTATGACTGAATTGAACTTATCATAAATGTCACAAACATTTTATCACTTTCTTGTAACACTTTAACATGTTACATGAGAAAATAAAAACTATCAAATCATCTCGTAAATCTCCTCGAATAATTTAACGAACCTACAACGTGTTATGTTAGTTTGAAAAATTATATTTTCTCAATTTAATTTTATTGATCAAATAACTTGTGAATACCTTGAGAAATAAATTCAATCATCATTATTATAATATTTAATAATATAATTGAAATATTTTACTTGTGATCGCTCGCACTCAAACATTCACCAACCCCGTATGTGGGGCCCACTTCGTCCTAAACTCTTATTCATCTAAATTGATGGAACTTGTCGATACACTTAGTGTGACCATCTAGGTCCTTATCTCGATAGCAATGAGTCCAACTCATAAACCAAGAGTAGAGTCTAGAAAATCATCATGGACCCTAAAGAGATGAGGAATTTCATAGCTATGACTCCCTCCTAGGAACACACTCTATGTAATATAATCTCTTTGTCTCACAATATCTTGTAAAGCAGGATGTACACTTATATCAACATATTTTTTATTCTTTATATATTTTGTGACCTTACTAGATGGACTTAACTTCTTGTACAAATATTATGGATTTGATAATGGTACTAACATCCTAGTCAACCTAGTTCCATGAGATATCTCTTCCTCAACTCAGAAGCTACAAATTCTATCTTGATCTTTCAACCAATGTCATACCACCAATGACGCACCCAATACAAGCTACCTCCCCATGAATTCAATGTCATGGTGTTTGTATTACATAAAATTACATGATCAAATGGTGCACATTGATAATAATCTCAAGTAAAGAAACCAATATACATGTTTGTAGATAAGAACAACCAATGACACTTGAAACATGTGGTTTTCCTAATGGTGGTTCAATCTTCATTATCTCATCTACTCGAGATCACCAAGTGTAAACTTTATGATAAGAAGTCACAATACTTATGATCCCCCAACACCTGATAGTTAGACATCATTTGTGTCCCATCATTATGATGTATCTAGATCATAGGACATATATTTAAGATTATTTTCATAATATCTTGAGGTTCTCATTATAGTTGGGAACTACTATAACATTTGGATATGACACATAATCTAAGAACATTACCATATAAACAGTGGTTGAAAAAGTATCAATGTTGTTGATTTACTTATTTTCAAAACAAAGTTGGTTAATCAAATTTAGAGGAAGATCAAACATACAAATCATTTCTATGTGTGAATAAAATGGCATGGATCAAAAATAAAATATATGAGAAGGCATATGTTATAAATATTTCCCTTAGAGCATTAAATCACATTAGAGTATGAATTATTGATAACAGGTGTACTTCCCATATAAAGGATATCGAAATCATACCTAACATATTAAACTTTTCTTGTATGCCTTCATATCTATTATTCCCTCCAGTACCTCTTGAATATGAAACACGCATTTTGATAATTTCCCATCTTCCACAAAAATAAAAATTTATTTGTGGTGTGCTCTTGTGTGTCCTTGCTGCAACACTGATGGTATTTAGGGTTCTTCAAGTGTTCTGATTCTGAGTTATACCCAAATCAACCTTCAATTTTGAATTGGGTTCTTGTAGGCTGGCATCAACCATCACTTTCTTCTACTTTTGATCAATCCCCATACTATATTTTTCATTTTGATGTGTATTTTTTATACAATTCTCTAATTGTCATACTGGACCTCCATGCTTCTCCATCACCTTTTTTATGGCTCATTTGGTCAGACTTCATGATGTCATACTGGGATTCAAAAATCTATCATGATCTTCAATTTTTTCACCATAGACAGATAATTTATTTTTCAAGAACATTAACTCAATTGACTCAATCTTTCACTATGTTAGTTAAACTATCAATAATCTGAACATGCACTTAGATTTTGATCTTGTACTCAATAACCTTCTCCAAGATTTCTAGATTTTCAAATTTTATCTTTTTAATTTCCACCTTCAACTTATACTTATCCTCTTTCTTCTACTACATGTAGATTTTTTCATCATGTGCCACTCCATTTGATTTCTCCTCTTGGTATCTCTAAATATATATCTCATTAACTACAGCCTCTAACTCTACATTGAGATCAACTCTCCCATCTATTTCTCCTTCATCATCATTTCTATCTTCTACTATTTGTGAATTTTCTCTAATAGCCATGAGAATGTCTTATTTTAATTTTTTTAAAACCTCAATTTCTTTTGCTTATGTTTCTTCTGAGCATTATCCTCTTGTGAAAGTAAGTTATTTTTATTAAAAAAATATGTGCTTCATACCCCTCCTACCTTTTACACTATTTAAAGCTTTCTTCATACAAACTTTATCATCATTATCATCATCATCTTAGAACTTCTTGGGACACATTGCTACAAGGTTTCCAACCTTTCCACATTAGAAGAATGTGGGTGAAAGTTTCCCTTTAATATTTCATTTTCCCCTTTTAAGATTTAAGGAAAGGAATGGAATGAATTTATTAACCACTTCTTCTTTCTGGTCATATTCCATGGCGATCTTCTTCAATGCCTTGAATTCCACCTCCTTAAACTTCCCTTTTTCCATATCCTCATTTCCATATATCCTTATCTCATGTGCAATAATAGTACTGTGAATATTATCCAACATCAGATCCTTTGGATATTTATCATCATGTACATAGACTTTTGGGTTCAACTAAGGTGGAAATATTCTCAAGATGCACTTGATGACCTTCACATCATCGATGGATTCTATGAGACCATGAATGTCCTCCACAAAAACATTTATGCGATCAAAGAATACATCAAAATATTCATTCAGGTGCATCCTCAAGTCCTCATAATTGTTCCATAGAACCTGCAATTTAGCTTCTCATACCTATGAGTTAAATTCATATATATTAATCAGCTTTTCCCACATGACATGGGAGAATTTACATGACATCACCTTCATGTAGATTATATTGGATAAGGATCCCCTTAAAGCATTGATTCCTCTTATGTTGGAATCCAGTTCTTTATAATCTCCTTCTGATAAATCTATGTTATCCATACTGACTAAAATTCTCCAAATGGATGTTGTATAAACATCCACACATAAAGATCAAAAATAGAATTGCGTCTGATTCTTACACAACTGAAAATTATTTTCATCAAAGATTGGAATCCCTTTTTGATTTTATGTTTCCATTACTTCCACTTAGAGAGAGATTTCACTAACTTAAACCTTTAAATATGATACCACTTGTTATCCCCAAGAAAATTAAATATCTTAAGGAGTGGGGTTGAATTAGGTTATGTAGATTTATCCAAATGAAAATTTTGAATGATTTTGTTTCATTGTTAGTAGGAACACTTCTCCCCTTTATAATAGTTATAAATAAATAATGAAAATTAAGAGGGACACTATAAATTTTACTTGGTTCACCCACACTATTCTAATCCAATAATAATACACCGATGATATTCTGATGTACCCTAATTACTAAGCATACTATTTTTTTACAATGTTCATAGAAGACTAATAATCCCCCCCTCGGTTCACTACCAATCACATTTGGAGAACCCACTGCTCTCTCAATCAAACACACTAGTTATTTAAAATGTTTATATCATAATCACTATCCCTCCTAGTTCACTACCAATCATGCATTAAGCGATCACGTCTCTCTCAAATGAAGTGTACTCATGGTTACTTCAAAAGATTCCTCAGATGTATTTATTAAATCTTGTTTACACCACAATTGGTGTGTCATGAAGCTCTTATTTCACCAAAATGATGAATTCATCTTTTCCCTACAAATTATAGGAAATTTATTTTATTTTTGTGTAAGCCCTTATATAAATTTTTTGTTCATGTAAAACATGCTCACACCACACTGGTTTGCATGACTTCCATTCTGCATGCAACTGATAGTTATGTAAAATAATTTCACACCAAAAATATACTCATGTGCATATTATATAAAAATAGATCACTTGAACCTCCTCTAAGTCTTCTCTATTTTCATGGTGGGATTAGTGGCCTATTCATAGGCAAAAACCAACCTTTTTCACAACCCTTTTTTCACCCAAAAAATGCATCACCTATATTTTTGAACATCACCGAATTTGTGCAACTCTCTTCTACAATTTTGTCTACTTTGTGAGAGAACCTTCCTAACTTGTGTGAGAATCCTTTACTCCAAATCTCTATAAAATATCCTTGAAAAGACTTCAAACTCCTCCATATCCATTACATCATGTATACCCCATGGTTTTCTCCAATATGGATCTTTATCAACATGCTTTTTCAACAAAAAAAATCCAAAATCTTGGAAACATCATCCTGAGATATTTTTTCAACCAACAAGCATTGAAGCATCTTTGAATAAAAACTAGTAATAAAATTCAGAATGACTCAACACTAGAAACCTATGTAGATATTATTTCCACAAATATTCCTTTAAACTAAGCATATCATTTATATACCGATGTTGCATTTTTTTCGAATTACCTTTCCATGATCATCATATTTATTTTTGAACACCCATTTTTTTGATGATTTTCTGATCATTTAGTATTTTCATAATCTCCCAAGTCTAATTTTTCTCTATTTGATCTATCTCTTCATTCATGGATTTAATCCATGACTCTTCTTTTGATGATTCTTCAAATATCGGTAGCTCCACCAAAGATAAAAGAGCAACATGCTCAATAATCCTCATTATTTGTGTGTTTTTTGGAGTAGTTTCATTTCCAATGATGTTGATTCATCGATATTTTATCTTATTAGTATTCTTTGAGTCAAAAATTGACACTCTTCAGAAAAAAAAATATTCCTATGATATAGCCTCAGAATCCTTATCATTTATGGATTTTTTAAAGCTTGATGATTTATATAACCTTTATCTTCTTCTCCATAAAATTCATCCAAAACTGAATTTAAATATTTGTTTCTATCTTTCTCTTCCATCACCTTAACATAACTGCTCCCCATAATTTTATTCAGCCTCTTGTTAAAGCATTTATAGGCTCCACTCTTGGTTGAGTGACCTAAGAATACTCTTTAATCAACTACATCACCAAATTTTCCTTGATTTCCTTCCATATTTTATATATAGTATTTACTTCCAAACACCCTAAAGTGTTTCAACATTTTTTTATTATATGAAAGATGTTATATGGTGCCTTCTCTACTTTAGGGCCTACCAATTCTTGATTTTGTGTATAAAAAAACACTTTCACTACTTCCTTCCAATAGTGTTTTGAAATGAAACTGTCAATAAGCAATGTATTTTCCATATTGTTCACCATTCGGTAATGCCTTTCAATAACCCCATTTTATTATGGAACTCTCACTGATGGCACCTCATGTTTGACACTATGTTTCTCCAAATTATTTTCCACTATAATGGAACTATACTTCATACCATTATCCATTCAAAGACAATTGCCTTTTGGTTTCATTTTCATCTCACCTTCAAACGCTTTTGATACACCCCATCACCTCCTTTTTGGTTTGCATAAACATAATACATCCTATCCTATAATAGTCATCCACAAAATGTATAAAATACTTTTGGACTTGAGTTTTGAGATGTTTCATTGGTCTGAACACATCGATATGAACCAATTCAAGTAAATTTGATGCCCACTTCTTCTTTTGTCTATAAGGGTTTCTCTCTTTCTCACTCATTCAGTCATCACATGTCTTTTATCTATCTCACTTAAATTTTGGAATATCAGCCACAATCTTTAGCTTAGAAATATTTTTCCATGCTTTGTTGGTGTATATTCCCAAGTCCTTGAAGCCAATAACTATTATCATCTTCCGCCATAATAAGACAAGTATTCTCTTTATTGTCCACTTGGTATAAATTTCCATTTTTTCTTCATCCTTTCATCAAATAATTTCCAATATTATGTTTGATTAGGAAACCCTTCCTATTAAATGTGACTTCAAGTCCCAAGTATCATAATTGACTTATGCATAAGAGATTGTATTGAAGTCCATCCACATAGATCAGTTCCATATTTTTTAACTCGTCTCTAGTAAGCCTTTCCATTCTATCACCTTTGATTTTCAAATCCCCATCATTACCAAATCGAATGGTTCCATCAGCAAGAACTTTCATGTTCTTCAAAAAAAACATTCCTAGTCATGTGGGATGAGTACACGCTATCAAGGATCCATGTTCTATTATTATTCATCACCTTAAGAACAATTATGGCTATGATTTTCTTCTCTTTATTCTCTTTTTCCTTCCATAATACTATATATTGAGTTGAGACCAGTGTCATCCCTCCTCATTCTTTTCAGCACTAGTGACATAATATTATTCTCTCTTCCAAAGGAGAAAACTTTCTTTCTAATTTAATCATGTTTTTTGGTCCCAAATATGACCTCCTTGGATTTCCATAGGAGTTACTTTCACCTCTTATTTTCCTAGAATCAATAGATTTATGTCCAAAGTTAGAGCAATAAAAACAAAATCTATAAAAAGAATTTCCTCTTTGAAATGAAGGATATTCTCTTATTATCTTTTTTTGGCTTCCAGGTGCTTCTCCTTTTGAATTACTGTACATCTGTTTATGATAGGTCATATTGTGGAAAAAATACCCATAGATTTGATACTTCAATTGGGTGGATATTTTTTCATCATCTCTCTACATATCAACAACATCTAAATAGTTCCTTAGTTTTTTATAAACCCTTAATGATTGAGAGTTGTCTCAAACCTTTTGTTTTCCTTTCTCCTTTATATATGTTTCCCCAAATACTGATGATTTGGCTTCAAAACCAATCTCTTCATTACCCATGTTGTTGGGTAATTGATCATTTAACACCTTCTCAATACTCCTCATGCCTCTTTTAGCCCTTTATTTCATATCTTCATTAGAGAATATTGTAATGGCCCGGGTTTTTGGGGTCCATTACTTTGTGAAAATCTCAAGTTGGGTTTTCTGGTTTGGGAATCTCGGTGAAGTTTGGCCTCTAATGGTAGGCCTACCGGTAGCTCGGTCTACCGGTAGCCGTATCCTACTGGTAGCTCTGTCTACCAGTAGCTCAGTCTACCGGTAGTTACAGCTATCGGTAGCTCTGTCTACCGGTAGCTCGGTCTACCGGTAGCCGCAGCCTACCGGTAGCTCTGTCTACCGGTAGCTCGGTCTACCGGTAACTGCAGCTACCGGTAGCTCTATATACCGGTAGCTCGGTCTACCAGTAGCTGCAGCTTACCGGTAGCTCGGCCTACCAGTCGCTGCAGCCTACCGGTGGCTGTCAGCCACCGGTGGCTCTCGCCTACCCCCACGGGGTCCTTCCAGTAGCGCCTCCTTTTTGCGCAAATTGGGTTTTAAACCCTATTTTGACCCTATTAAGCTTGTTTTAAAGCCTGGTAATGCCCATAAATGTTTTAATTAAATATTTAATGAATTAACCGGGTGTGTGTGTCGGTTTAAACCACCCGACCATTAATGATGTGTGGGGTGTCTCAACTGCGTGGTCAACCCACGACCCCGCTCATTACGCGGTTTCGCGTCCTTATCTCAACTGTCCCCGGCCTTTATAAACCAAAAAGGGTTCTCCCTAAGTTTCTTTTCTCGATCACCCTGTGCTAGGAGTACCCTTCATTTAGCCAAGCAGTTTTTCATTCGGACGAGTCGCATCGGTATCCGTGAAGTTCCACGCCCAGGCTTAGCATCGATCATTGATAACAAGTAGGAAATTTATCCTTCGTCTCTCCCTTTTGTGTATCATTCGGGGTGGGCATGCTTTTGTTTCTGTAGAATTGGATAAACCCAAACCTTAATGAAGATAATGAACGAACTCTAATGAAGGGGGAGGGCTGTGATCGATGATTCTACTCTGTTTTATGATCTTCCATAATTTTATGATTTCTGAATTGTGCGGGCTTATGCCTACTGAAAATCATGGCCGTTGGTGGTCTTTCTCTGTGCACTAATGAACCCCTCATGATGTTTTAAATGTCTTGTTTTGTAGTTGTGAACTCCTGTTATGAAAAGTAAATCGGTTAATTACTTACATTCAGCTAAACAAATTGATAGCACCAGGATCAACTCCCTTCTGTGATAACCCCGGTTAAAGCACATGGAAATTGTAATCATGGAGTGTGTTAAATCTTATAAATCTGAAAATACTGACATGGGACTGCTTTGCTTGGTGGTAGTGGTTTGATTGTTCTTCCTTCACGGGCCGTTTTCTGGGTGATGTGGATGGGGATGGGATCCCCTGTTATTATACTCTCGGTGGTTGTGAAAATTGGGGATGGGATCCCCTGTGTTATGCCTTCAGTGGTTGTGAATTTTAAGACCGGGTGGTTACCTTGTTTATATCACGAATTGGGGTGGTATCCTCTATTGTTGAGAAACCCTTTTTTCTCCTGGATATTGGGCATGGGGCTGTAACTTAGGGTTCTCTTTGGTTAATGTGGCTTTACGAGAGAACCGGGTGTGGGTGTTATGGTTGATGCTTGACTGTTTTCTTTCCTGGACTTGTGCCTATGCTTACTAGTTGCCCAAGTAGGTGCAGAACTTAATTAAACATCATTACTGAACATGAAAACAAGGATGGGACAATGGGTTTTCGTTTGGTATGAGTTGTGACTCGGACTTGAGTGTTGTTTGCGTTCCTTAGGCTGGCTGAAAACCCTAAACTTGGGGGAGTTCTTGTTACCTATATATATAGTTGTAGTTTTGTGTTTCTTATTCGCGCCCCACCCAAGTTGAGAACTTAGTGCCGAACACCCCCATTTCATGGGGGAGGGTGTTTTTCCAAACACTATTATTAGTGGCTGGTTATTAGCTCCTTTTCTACTCCCTTTCCCGGATAGCCCAAGTATCTTCGGGCAGGTTGTGATGGCCTGAGGTCCATCATTATCGCAAGAACCTTCGGGCAGGGTTGTGTGGTGGTTATGGCCCAAGTGTGTGCGGGCAGGTAGTTTCCCAAGTATCTTCGGGATGAGGCCCAGGTGTCTTCGGGCGGGGCAGTGGATCTTCTAGCCCAGGTGTCTTTGGGCGTGGAAGTGGTTGTTCTGGCCTAGGTGTTTGCAGGCGTGGTTACGTGTGATAGTTGTGGCCCAGGTGTGTGCGGGTGGGGTTTGGCAGTGGGACTACGTGAGGTTGTGGCCCAGGTGTGTGCGGGCGGGTGTGGCAGTGGGACTGCAGTGAGAATGGCAGGATTGGTTCGATGCGTAGGATGTCTTCAATAACCAGTGGGAAAGTGGCACAGGGTACCCAAACATCGATGTGCTCTTATTATATATATTATTTGACCTGCGTTATTTGGGGAGTGTTCCTTGGTGAGGCTTGGGTGGATAGTTTACCTTGTTAGGTGTTTGGTTTACTCTTTTTCTCACGGGACTTTAGTACGTTCCCCCACTTGTGCACAAGAGTCTTTGGCTTTTCCCTACTGAGTATACCTGTATGCTCACCCTACGTATATATAAAACTACTTTCAGGTTTCCAGGAGGACTTTGGGGATATCGTGGGACCATACTAGGTCGGACCTTTTGGGCAGTTGTAGTTGCTGTTTTTTTTTCTTTCTTTGGTACTTTACCCTTGTAGTTACTTTGTACTTTGTGGTTTTTTACTTTTTTAACATGCATATGGGAATGGTTGTTCTTGGATTTAATTTTACTTTCCATTTTTGGTGTTGTTGGGATTTACCATCTTATCTCCCGATCCTATTAACAGAAAAAGGGTAATGCCTTGCATTTAGTGTGTGATTCTATGCCCTTGGTGCTAGTCACCACTCCGAGACCTATTGAAGGCGGGTTTCGGGGGTCATTATCTCTCCTTCAACTTAAAGAAGGAAGGGTCTGGCAGTTTGCTGACCCTTCCCTCCTTTTGGTGAAGGCGGGTCATGACAGAATGGTATCAGATGTAGGTTGAGAGATAGGATGGAGTCTGGAGTTAGGAACAGTGAGGATTTCTTGGGATGGTAGGGCAATAGTGTTGGGTGACCTTGGTGCGTGAATTAGGTCAGGGAAGACCGGCTAAGACACGGGATTTTAGGGGCCCCCGTGATCTGATGCAAGGACTCTAGACCTACCGAACGACCAAGTAAGGACACACTGATTGCAGGGCAGAGAGACCCTAGGGAAGGTACATGCATCATAATGACTTGTGTTCTCATGTTTCTGGTGTTTTTTGGGATTTGGGATCAATAAGAAGTTTTAAGAAATTTTTAAGAATAATATTCTACACTACTTGGGCTTAGGCATTCCTTGTTTACCTTGCAGCAATGGCACCTGGGAGGCGACCACGTTTGGTGCGGGCGATCGAGACCCCGCAGACTACCTTGGCCGATCGGCAGAGAGCTGATCGAGAGGAAGAGGATGACCAGTTGCAGAGGACTCTTCGGGCCTTCCAGTGACAGACCCTCGAGAAGTATGAGGGCAGCACCTCTGACATGAAGATGGAGAGATGGCTAGAGGAGATGGTGATAGCCTTCGGATTGATCTGGGCTCCGACAGAGTAATGGGTTCCTCTGGCCGCTATCTAGATGCGAGGAGCAGCGCGTCAGTGGTGGATTCTTTACCTGAGGGAGAGGAGAGAGGTTGAGGTGGCATGGGCTGATTTCGAGAGGGAGTTCCGGGCGGAATTCCTCTCTTCGACGATGAAGGCGGAAAAGAGACATGAGCTACTCTCCCTCCAGCAGGGGAGTATGTCATTGATGGAGCTAGGAATCAAGTTCAAGGACCTCCTATGTTTTTCCATGGACCTCTTTCCCGACGAGGAGTCCCGGGTGAGACGTTTAAAGGAGGCGCTCCGACCCTCCCTCCAGTATACTGTTACCCCCTTTACCCTGCCGACGTACTTGGAGGTCTAGAAGAAGGCCGAAGTGGTGGAGAGGATGCACGCTCTAGGAGGTGTGTCATTAGAGGGGATCCAACTGAGACCATCGAAGGGGAAGGCCATCAACACCAGGCCTCCAGCGTCAGGACCCTCCAGGTTTCGTCCAGCAGGGAGCAGGACGCAGCAGTTTCAGTTCTGATCCCCTGGTCCTCGCCCTTTTCCGTCGGGCCCAGGACCGCGGTGCTTCGTCTGTGGGAGCTATGGACATCTCCGGAGTCAGTGCCCGGACCGGTTACAGTACGGCGATGGCAGACAGCCCTAGCACCTGCCCCAGCAGCAGCTTCCAGCCAGGCCTTTCCAGTAGCAACAGCAGGGACAGCGATCCCCCGCTCCTCCGAGGGAAAACGTAGGAGGAGGAGGCCAACCTCAGGGCGCTCCTCAGGGACCTCGACCGGGGCGTGGTCAGGGAGGTGGCCGACAGCCGAGGGGAAGAGGAGCTAGGTGTGGACAGTTACACATCACGGAGGCAGCAGTTCCAGCAGGGCCAAAGGTCGTCCGAGGTACGATCAGTTTGTTTAGCACTCTTGCTTATGCCTTGTTCAATACCGGAGCTTCGCACTCCTTCGTCGCACCCAATCTAGCCCGTGCCTTGGGTCTAGATGCCGAGAGACTTCCAGTGCCCCTGGTGCTGAGCACACCATTCGGAGATCAGACCGACTTGTTGTTTGTTTTTCGAGGATGCAGACTGATGATAGGGCCACATCAGTCGGTTAGGGATCTTCTTCTGCTACAGATACAACCATACGATGTCATCCTAGGCATCGACTGGCTATTCTCTATGTGTGCCATCATCGACTGCTTCCGAGGAAGGGTTGTGTTCTCAGGCTTGGGCGGCCGGCATGTTACCTTCACCGGTGAGCGGAGCAGTCAGAAGGGCAGTAGGCGAGAGGAACCCCTCCTCTCCTTGTTAGTCGATCTGTCAGTGGAGTCAGTGGATGCTGAGATGGTGGAGGTACCAGAGATCATCCGTGAGTTTATGGACGTCTTCCCTGAGGAGGTGAAGACTCTACCCCCTTGATGTGATATCGAGTTCGGGATAGACCTGCATCCTGGTGCTTGTCCGATTTCGATGGCTCCTTACCGGATGGCACCTTCAGAGCTACTGGAGTTGCGGATTCAGATTGACGATCTGATGAAGAGGTGTTATGTTCGACCAAGTGCGTCACCGTGGGGTGCTCCAGTCTTGTTCGCCAAGAAGGCAGATGGTGGACTCAGGTTGTGTACAGGCTACAGGAGGCTGAATCAGGTGACGATCAAGAATCGCTACCCTCTTCCGAGGACAGACGATCTTTTTGACTAGCTGAAAGGGGCAGGATGGTTCTCGAATATTGACCTGCGATCTGGGTATCACCAGTTGAGAGTGAAGGAGGGAGGCATCCCGAAGACGGCCTTCAGGTGTAGATATGGACACTTCGAGTTCGTAGTCATGCCTTTCGGTGTTACGAATGCCCCGGCTGTGTTCATGGGGCTTATGAACTCCATATTCCGGGAGTACCTAGATCGGTTCGTAGTCGTGTTCATCGATGATATCATGGTCTATTCAAGATCAGAGGAGGATCACGCGGAGCACTAGAGGACAGTTTTGGAGGTCCTCCGATAGCACCAGCTCTATGGTAAGTTGTCGAAATGCAAGTTCTGGACGCGAGAAGTGCACTTCCTCGGGCACGTGGTGTCCGAGAAGGGGGTAGAGGTGGACCCATCAAAGGTTGTGGCAGTTGTTTCTTGGGAAGCACCCAAGAATGTGGCAGAGGTTCGCAGTTTCCTTGGGCTGGCAGGTTACTATCGGAGGTTTGTACCCAACTTCTCCCGAGTTGCAGCCCCTTTGACAGCCCTGACCAAGAAAGACCAGGTTTTCGTGTGGAGTGAGCAGTGCGAGTCAGCCTTCAGCTATCTGAAGAAGAAGTTGGTTAGTGCCTCAGTGCTGAGATTACCAGAAGAAGGGGCGACGTATGAGGTGTTCTGTGATGCTTCAGGACAAGGCCTGGGATGTGTGTTGATGCAGTGACAAGGGGTGATCTCCTATGGGTCTCGGCAGCTACACCCTCATGAGTGTAATTATGCCACCCATGACCTGGAGCTTGTAGCGGTCATTTTTGCACTGAAGTTATGGTGGCACTACCTCATCGGAGAACTCTTTTTGGTCTTCACAGATCACAAAATCTTGAGGTATATCTTCTCCCAGCGGGACCTAAACTTGCGGCAGCGGAGGTGGATGGATTTCCTCCAGGATTACGACTTTGAGATCTCCTACACTCCAGGGAAGGGGAATGTAGTGGTCGATGCCTTGAGCAGGAGGACGCAGAATGATGCGGTCCGAGATTCGGAAGACACCTGGAAGGCAATGGAGGAGTTGGTTGCCTTACACCTGGATGCGAGGATGGATAGCGGTAGAGGTTTCCTGTATCAGATGATAGTACAGTCATCTCTTTTTCAACAAGTGGAGGAGTCTCAGTGGGGAGACCCAGAGTGCGAAGTAATGCGTGACCGAGTTGGCCAGAGCAATGCTCCGGAAGGATGGACAGAGGATGGTCAACACCAGATGTTTTTTCAGGGGAAGTTGTTTGTCCCAGAGGTGATGCGTGGCAAGGTTCTCAGTGAGTTCAACAACTCACCCCTGGCGGTACACCCAAGAGTTTCTAAGATGTACCAGGGCCTGAGGAGAGAGTTCTGGTGGCCCGGAGTAAAGCGAGCAGTGGTAGAGTTTGTGGCCAAGTGCCTAGTATGTCAGTAGGTGAAGGCTGGACACCGCGTTCCAGGTGTCCTACTGCAGTCTTTAGATGTTCTCGAGTGGAAGTGGGACGACATCTCGATGGATTTCGTCACGAGACTACCCAAGGTCCAAGGGGGATACGACGCCATCTGGGTGGTAGTGGACCGGTTGACGAAATCGGCTCACTTTCTGGCGATCAAGGAGTCGGGTGAAGTGGATTTGTTGGCATGAAAGTACGTGGATGAGGTGGTGAGGTTTCATGGAGTTCTGAGGTCTATAGTCTCAGATAGGGATGCACGGTTTACCTCGTGAGTCTGGAGAGGATTGCATCATGCTTTTGGCACCCAGCTGCGTCTTAGCACTGCTTTCCATCCCCAGACAGATGGACAGACAGAGCGCACCATCCAGACCTTGGAGGATATGCTGCGGGCATGTGTTCTGGACTCAGGAGGATCATGGGTGCAACACTTGCCTCTGGTAGAGTTCGCTTAAAATAATAGCTATCACTCTACCATCGGTATGGCCCCGTTTGAAACCTTGTACGAGAGGCCATGTCGTTCACCTGTGTGTTGGACCGAAGTAGGAGAGGCAGGCATCCTTGGCCCAGAGGTGGTGCAGAGCACGACAGAGAAGGTCCAGCTCATACGGGAAAGGATGAAGGCGGCCCAGGACTGACAGAAGTCATATCCTGATACCAGGAGGAGGCCCTTGGAGTTTGAGGTTGGAGACCACGTGTTCTTGAAGGTCGCCCCTCGGCGTGGACAGCGGAGGTTCGGCAAAGGGAGTAAGCTTTCTCCGAGGTTCATCGGACCTTTCGAAGTGTTGCGGCAGGTCGGTGAAGTGGATTATCAGCTAGCGCTACCACCGCCGCTACTGAGGATACATGATGTATTCCATGTGTCCCAGCTTCGCCGTTACCTGCACGACGATTCACACGTCCTCAGCTGGGGAGAGATGGACATCGAGGACGACGTGACTTTTGTGGAGAGACCAGTGATGATCGAGGATCGCAAGGATAAGGTGCTTCGTGGGATAACCATTCCCTTGGTTTGTGTGTTATGGAGACATGGTGGGCTTGGGGAGAGTACGTGGGAAAGGGAAGCATAGATGCGTGACCAGTACCCAGAGTTGTTTTGAGTTCTATACTATTCGGTTTATAGCTGTTGTGGTGGAATGTTTTACCTTGTTGGCTATGAAATACTGGTTTTCTTTCCTTTGAATGTGTGTGAGAAGTCCTGGCTATGGGGAGGGGAGGACCTAACCCCTAACCAAGACGCATTAAGGTGGATGCGATTAAACCCGTGCGGGCGAGTCAGTACCTCCCAAAGCGGATAGTATATTGACATGGGGAAGGAGACTCCCTAACCCACATGGTTGGGTAGTTTGACATGGTATGTTGCTTGGTTCTTGACAGGAAAGTGTTCTTAGTTGACAATGAGGTTCACTCCTAAGATATATCTTTCGAGGTGGTTGTTCGGGCCCTCTTTTCCTTCTGGGTTATTTTGATTCTCGAGGACGAGAATCGTTTAAGAGGTATCTGATGTAATGGTCCGGGTTTTTGGGGTCCATTACTTTGTGAAAATATCAAGTTGGGTTTTCTAGTCTGGGAATCTCGGTGAAGTTTGGCCTCTAACAGTAGGCCTACCGGTAGCCTTAGACTATCGGTAGCAGGCCTACCGGTAGCTCGGTCTACCGGTAGCTGCAGCCTACCGGTAGCTTTGTCTACCGGTTGCTGCAGCTTACCAGTAGCTCGGCCTATCGGTCGCTGCAGCCTACCAGTGGCTCTCACCTACCCCCACAGGGTCTTTCCAGCAGCACCTCCTTTTTGCGCAAATTGGGTTTTAAACCCTATTGTGACCCCTTTAAGCTTGTTTTAAAGCCTGGTAACACCCATAAATGTTTTAATTAAATATTTAATGAATTAACCGAGTGTGTGCGTCGGTTTAAACCGCCCGACCATTAATGACGTGTGGGGTGTCTCAACCGCGTGTTCAACCCACAAACCCGCTCATTACGTGGTTTCGCATCCTTATCTCAACCGTCCCCAACCTTTATAAACCAAAAAGGGTTCTCCCTAAGTTTTTTTTCTCGATCACCCTATGCTAGGAGTACCCTTCGTTCAGACGAGCAGCTTTTCATTCGGACAAGCCACATCGGTATCCGTGAAGTTCGACGCCCGGGCTTAGCGTCAATCATTGATAACAAGTAGGGAATTTCTCCTTCGACTCTCCCTTTTGTGTATCATGTGGGGTGGGCATGCTTTTGTTTCTGTAGAATTGGATAAACCCGAACCTTAATGAAGATAATGAATGAACTCTAATGAAGGGGGAGGGCTGTGATCGATGATGCTGCTCTGTTTTATGATCTTCCATAATTTTATGATTTCCGAATTGTGCGGGCTTCTGCCTACTGAAAATCATGGCCGTTGGTGGTCTTTCTCTGTGAACTAATGAACCCCTCGTGATGTTTTAAATGGCTTGTTTTGTAGTTGTGAACTCCTGCTGTGAAAAGTAAATCGGTTAATTACTTACATTCGGCTAAGAAAATTGAAAGCACCAGGATCAACTCCCTTCTGTGATAACCCCGATTAAAGAACGCAGAAATTGTAATCATGGAGTGTGTTAAATCTTATAAATATGAAAATATCGGCATGGGCCTGCTTTTCTTGGTGGTAGTGGTTTGATTTTTCTTCCTTCATGGGCCATTTGCTGGGTGATGTGGGTGGGGATGGGATCCCCTGTTATTATACTCTCAGTGGTTGTGAAAATTGGGGATGGGATCCCCTGTGTTATGCCTTCAATGGTTGTGAATTTTAAGACTGGGTGGTTACCTTGTTTATATCATGAATTGGGGTGGGATCCTCTGTTGTTGAGAAACCCTTTTTACTCTTGGATATTGGGTATGGGGCTGTAACTTAGGGTTCTCTTTGGTTAATGTGGCTTTACGAGAGAACCGGGTGTGGGTGTTATAGTTGATGCTTGACTGTTTGCTTTCCTGGACTTGTGCCTATGCTTACTAGTTTCCCAAGTAGGTGCAGAACTTAATTAAACATCCTTACTGAACATGAAAACAAGGATGGGACAATGGGTTTTCGTTTGGTATGAGTTGTGACTTGGACTTGAGTGTTGTTTGTGTTCCTTAGGCTGGCTGAAAAACCTAAACTTGGGGAAGTGCTTGTTACCTATATATATACTTGTAGTTTTGTGTTTCTTATTCGCGCCCCACCCAAGTTGATCACTTAGTGCCGAACACCCCCATTTCATGGGGGATGGTATTTTTCCCAACACTATTATTAGTGGTTGGTTATTAGCTCCTTTTCTACTCCCTTTCCCGGATAGCCCAAGTATCTCCGGGCAGGTTGTGATGGATTGAGGTCCATTATTAGCCCAAGAACCTTCGGGCGGGGTTGTGTGGTGGTTATGGCCCAGGTGTGTGCGGGCAGGTAGTTTCCCAAGTATCTTCGGGATGAGGCCCAGGTGTCTTCGGGCGTGGCAGTGGATCTTCTAGCCCAGGTGTCTTCAGGCGTGGCGGTGGTTGTTCTGGCCTAGGTGTTTGTAGGTGTGGTTACGTGTGACAGTTGTGGCCCAGGTGTGTGTGGGCAGGGTTTGGCAGTGGGACTGCGTGAGGTTGTGGCCTAGGTGTGTGCAGGCGGGTGTGGCAGTGGGACTGCAGTGAGAATGGCGGGATTGGTTCGATGCATAGGATGTCTTCAATAACCAGTGGGAAAGTGGCGCGGGGTACCCAAACATCGATGTGCTCTTATTATATATATTATTTGACTTGCGTTATTTGGGGAGTGTGCCTTGGTGAGGCTTGGGTGGATAGTTTACCTTGTTAGGTGTTTGGTTTACTCTTTTTCTCACGGGACTTTAGTACGTTCCCCCACTTGTGCACCAGAGTCTTTGACTTTTCCCTACTGAGTATACCTGTATGCTCACCCTACGTATATATAAAACTTCTTTCAGGTTTCCAGGAGGACTTCGGGGATCGCGTGGGACCATACTAGCTCTGACCTTTGGGGCAGTTGCAGTTGCTGTTTTTTTCTTTCTTTGGTACTTTACCCTTGTAGTCACTTTGTACTTTGTGGATTTTTACTTTTGTAACATGCATATGGGAATGGTTATTTTTGGCTTTACTTTTACTTTCCGCTTTTGGTGTTGTTGGTATTTACCATCTTATCTCCCGATCCTATTAACAGAAAAAGGGTAATGTCTTCCATTTATTGTGTGATTCTATGCCCTTGGTGCTAGTCGCCACTCCGGGACCTATTGAAGGCAGGTTTTGGGGGTCATTATCTCTCCTTCAACTTAAAGAAGGAAGGGTCTGGCAGTCTGCTGACCCTTCCCTCCTTTTGGTGAAGGCGGGTCGTGACAAATATTCTAATCCAAAACTTCTTCTTTGAACCATTTTTTCATTTTTGTTCCAAGTTTCTTTCTCTATGTCATAAATTCTTCTTCAAGAATTTTAATCTTCCTTACTCACTCCTTGATACCAGCATTAAGGTCAAAAATTTCCTTAGTTTATTCCTCAATCTTTGACTTGAAATCTATAACTTCTCCAATATTTTATTGAATGACATTTTTTTCTTTTATAACCTTCTATAACTGAGTTAATTCAGATTTAAGTAGGTCAATATACTTCGAATACACCTTCAACAGTCCATATGTTTTTTTATTCCTTTATAAACCAATCTCCTCCAGATAACCATTATGTTTAACAATAAGATCAAAAATACCCTCTGGTTGATCTTATTCCTTGGCTTTGGTTTGAAATTTCTCAACGGTTTCCATTATAGAATCCTTAAAATGTAATTTATACCATGTTTCACCTTCATCAAAGAAAACATCATCATCATTATCTTCTTTACTCATCAAACTCTTTCATTGAAACCTCTTTCTGAATGTATATCCATATTTAAAGTTTTTCTTAGGGGTAAACTTTCATTGTTGTGTTTATATGAACTCAACCTCTACATCATCACCTTTGAGTCTCATTGGACACCTCAAAATAGTATGTACCACCTTTCTATAATGAAAACAAGACAATGGTAACTTTTCATAAAATCTTCAATTTCAGCATTTGAATTATCTAGCCACAAGTGATAGAAATTCATCACTTACATCCACTTCTCCATCCCCACTTTCATTAATATAAAGTTTTTTTATAAACTTGAATATCATGTCATTTGATGAATAAAGTGGTATACCTTCTGACTTCACATGCATCTCATACATAAAAGGGATATTGTCGGAAGAATGGTTTCTCCACAGGCCGGCACCCCCACCCCCCCAATTTGTCAAAGGGGGTGGGCTGGGTTGGTGGTTGGTGGCCAAACCCCAACCAAACCCAGTAGCAGGAGAGGAGCAGCAGGGGGTAAGGCTTGCCTATAAAAGGCAAGAGCCTCATCCCTTCTCAAATAATCTAACACTTTCTCATCATCTATTATCATCCCATTCGAGTGGTATTTGTACGGCGGTTTCCCCATTTATTTAAGAGAGAATATTTATGAGGGTTTTCTCCTTGTAATAGTGAGGGAGAGTCTGTACCCACTTTTACCCATAATGATCCTTCTATTTGCCCGTGGTTTTTTACCCCTTTGATTTTGGGGGATTTTCCACGTTACATTTGGTATCCCTTTTATTTCCACATTTTGAACTTTATTTTATCTAGTGATTATCACTACACCGGTGGGCCAATCATTTACAGTCCCAACAAGTGGTATCATAGCGCAGGTTTTGTCTCGGTGTTGTTCACTTTTTTGGGTATTAATAATTCTCATAAATTTTAGTATGCTCTGTGATTGAAACTTCGGTTGATCTGTCACATCAGAAAAAATTTGTTGAGATTATTAAATACACCTTTGTGAAACGGAGGAGGTTCTGGACAGACGGCGTGTCCAAATAGTGGCGAAATTCGAGATCGAAAAATTCAACGGGAATAATTTTTCGTTGTGTAAAATGAAGATGCAAGCAGTGCTGTGGAAGGATAATTGCCTACTGGAAATTGGCGAAAATTCATCAGGTGTGACGGAGGAGAAATGGGATGATATGGACAGGAATTCTATTGCCAACATCCATTTGTCTTTGGAAGATGGGTTCCTATCGAGCATTGCGGATAAAAAGACGGCAAAGGAAATATGGGATACTTTGAGGAAGCTATACGAGGCCAAGTCACTGCACAAAAAAAATCCTGAAGAGAAAATTGTACACTCTTCGGATGGTGGAGTCATCATCAGTGACTGACTACATCAACAACCTCAATACCCTGTTTTCTCAGCTCACGGTGTTGGGCTATAAAATTGTGGATACTAAACATACAGAGATTATACTCTAGAGTTTTCCAGATTTGTATGATCAACTCATCATCAACCTCATCAATAATATCCTGACAGATATGATGCTCTTTAATGATGTTGCAACCGCGGTTCTTGAAGAAGAAAGTCAGCGCAAGAATAAGGAGGACATATAGACAACTTCGCACCAAGCAGAGGCTCTGTCAATGGAGAGAGGAAGGATGGTGGAGCGTGGTTCTAGTGGGAGCCAAAATAATGGCAGGTCCAAATCAAGGATTAAGAAGAAGAATGTCACATGTTTCAATTGTGGCAAGAAGGGGCACGTCAAGAAGGATTATTGGAATAAGAAGAGTGGTGAAAAAACTCTCAGGGGAATGTGGTGAGTACTTCTGGAAAAGGAGATATACTAGTCAGTGAAGAGGCAGCGACTATTGGAAGAAGACAGTATCTCGACGTTGTTTGGGTTATTGAATCAGGAGCAACACGACACATGACATCTCGATGGGAATGGTTTGACCAATATAAAACCATCCTGGAAGGACTTGTGTACATGGGGAACGATCACACTCTGAAGATCATTGGAGTTGGTACCATCAAACTGAAGATGCCCGGTGGCATAGTACAGACCGTCCAAGGAGTACATCATGTGAAGGGCCTGAAGAAGAACATATTGTCTTTGGGACAATTTGATGACATCAGATGCATGAATCGCACCGAGAATGGAGTAATGAGAATTGTGAAGGGCACGCTTGTGGTAATGAAGGCAGAGAAGATCTCAAAGAACCTGTACATGCTTATGGGTGAAACATACAAGGAGATGGAGATAGTTGTTGCATCAACTACCACGACGGAAACGTTGACGACGTTATGGCATCAGAAGATTTTCCATATGTCAGAATGAGGCTTGAAGATTCTTTCAGATTAGAAGTTGTTGTCTGGTCTTAAAAAGGTTTCCTTACCATTTTGTGAGCATTGTGTTTTGAGCAAGCAACACAGGTTAAAGTTCGGGACGTCAACAGCAAGAAGCAAGGAGATTTTGGAGTTGATATATTCTGATGTTTGGCAAGCACTAGTTATATCTCTGGGGGGAGCAAGGTACTTCGTATCATTCATTGATGATTATTCTAGGAGATGTTGAGTATACCCAATCAAGAGGAAGGCAGATGTTTTTGAAGTCTTCAAAACATTCAAAGCACGGGAGGAGCTTGAATCTGGAAAGAAGATCAAGTGTTCGAGGACTGACAATGATGGAGAATATACAAGCAAGGAGTTTGATACTTTTTGTCAACAAGAATGAATCAAGAGACAGTTCATGGTGGAATACACTCCTCAGCAGAATGGAGTGGTAGAGCGGATGAACAGAACTCTGTTGGATAGAACAAGGGCGATGTTGAAGACTGTAAGAATTTCCAAAACATTTTGGGCACAAGCAGTGAATACTGCCTGTTATTTGATCAACCAATCTCCTTCAATAGTGATTGAGTTGAAGACGCTGATGGAGATGTGGACTGGTAAACCCGCTGACTATTCTCAGTTACATACTTTTGGAAGTCCTGTATATGAATTGTTTAATGACCAGGAAAGATCGAAGTTGGATTCGAGATCCAGGAAATGTATCTTCTTAGGGTACGCTGATGGTGAGAAGGGGTATCATTTGTGGGACCCCACAGCCCACAAATTTATCATCAGTAGAGATTTCATTTTTTGCAGAAGGCAACGTGCAAATGACAACTGATCAAGACATGGAGAAGGAGAATACATAGACTACAACAGTCGAAGTAGAGGAAAATCCAAGGAAGAATCAGTTTCCTCTAAAGCATTACCAAAGCACGATGATCAAGTACCGGTTGAGTCTGGACCACGACGGTCAACTCAGGAGAAAAGAGCACCAGTATGGCACTCAGACTATATCACTGAGAGCAATATTGCCTACTGCTTATTGACGGAGGATGGAGAGTCATCTTCTTTTGTGGAAGCGACCTAGAGTCCAGATGTATCCTCATGGATGGTGGCGATGCAGGAGGAACTTGAAGCCCTGCACAGGAACAAGAATTGGGATCTTATTCCATTACCTCGTGGAAGGAAGGCTATTGGAAACAAATGAGTCTTTAAAATCAAGCGGGGTGGAAAAGACCAGGTAGAAAGATATCATGCAAGATTGGTGGTCAAAGGATTTGCTTAGAAGGAAGGTATTGATTTCAATGAAATATTTTCTCATATTGTTATATAGACGACTGTTCGGTTAGTTCTGGCGATGTGTGCAACATACAGCTTACATCTAGAGCAGCTGGATGTGAAGACTACTTTTCTCCATGGTGATCTTGATGAAGAGATCTATATGCTTGAACTAGAAGGTTTTTCAGAAGAAGGCAAAGAGAACTTGGTTTGCAGGTTGAACAAATCTCTATACGGTCTCAAATATGTGTCAAGATGTTGGTACAAGAGATTTGATTCCTATATCACGAGCCTTGGATATAACAAACTTCATTTAGACCCTTGTGCATATTTCAAAGGTTTGGATGGTAATGATTTCATCATTCTTCTATTGTATGTAGATGGTATGTTGGTTGCAGGCCCCAACCATGATTAGATTCAGGAGACGAAGGCACAATTGGCTAGGGAGTTTGATATGAAGGACTTGAGACCAACAAACAAGATTCTTGGGATGTAGATTTACCAAGAAAGAAATAATGGGAAGATTTGGCTATCACAGAAGAGTTACTTACAGAGAGTCTTGAAACGCTTCAATATGAAATATTGTAATCCAATCTCTACCCCTCTTCCCGTTAATTTCAAATTATCCTCTACGATGAGTCCTAGCAGTGAAGCAGAGAGGATGGAAATGTCTCGAGTACCGTATGCATCGGTAGTGGGTAGTCTGATGTTCGCTATGGTTTGTACTAGACTAGATATTGCACATGCAGTGGGAGCAGTTAGTCGGTACATGGCGAATTCAGGACGGGAACATCGGAACACAGTGAAGAGGATCCTGAGATACATCAAGGGAGACCTCAGATGCTGCATTATGTTATGGAGGATCAGATTTTATTGTCAGATGATATGTTGATTCAGATTTTGCAGGTGATTCTAACTGGAGGAAATCCACTACTGGTTATGTGTTTACTCTTGTAGGAGGAGTTGTGAGCTGGATTTCGAAGTTACAGTCAGTTGTGGCTTTATCCACGACAGAGGCAGAGTACATGGCAGTTACACAAGCTTGCCAAGAGGCAATTTGAATGAGAAGGTTGTTGGAGGAGCTCAGACATATACATGAGCAGATTCCATTATTTTGTGACAGTCAGAGTGTCTTGCATATTGCAAGGAATCCATCTTTTCATTCTAGGACGAAGTACATTGGAGTACAGTATCACTTTGTCTGAGATGTGGTGGAAGAAGGAAGTGTGGATATGCAAAAAAATCGTACTAAAGAAAATCTGGCAGATTTCCTGACGAAGGCGATTAACTCTGATAAGTTCAGATGGTGCAGATCCTTGAGTGGTCTCACAAAGATTTGAGCAGCATGTTTGGCAGATAGAAATGATGTGTGGAGATGTGATTGGTTCTCAATCAAATCTTCAAGTGGAAGATATGTCGGCAGAATGGTTTCTCCACACCCCCCCCCCCCTCAAATTTGTCAAAGGGGGTGGGCTAGGTTGGTGGTCAAACCCCCACCAAACCCAGTAACGAGAGAGGAGCAGCAGGGGGTAAGGCTTGCCTATAAAAGGCAAGAGCCTCATCCCTTCTCAAATCATCCAACACCTTCTCATCATCTATTATCATCCCATTCGAGCGGTATTTGTGAGACGGTTTCCCCATTTATTTAAGAGAGAATATTTCCGAGGGTTTTCTCCTTGTAATAGTGAGGGAGAGTGTGTACCCACTTTTACCCATAGTGATCATTCTATTTGCCCGTAGTTTTTTACCCCTTTGATTTTGGGGGGTTTTCACGTTACATCTGGTGTCCTTTTTATTTCTGCATTTCGCATTTTATTTTATCTCGTGATTATCGTTGCACCGGTGGACCAATCATTTACGGTCTCAATAGATACTTTTTAAATCATTTAGTGAAATAATACTTTCCCCCAACGCCAACATCATTGGATTGAACAAAGGTGGAAATTTCTTTAAGATTTTCATCACTTTCTCCGTGACTTTTATCTCCTCACCAACCCCAAAGATTAGATTGAGGAAACATTCAATTTTTTAATTTGGATATATATTTAAACCAACAAACTTATTGTGAAGAACCTCCAACTTTGCCTTCTTCAATTTGTTCTCTCCTTCATGGATGTCGGCCAATTTATCTCAAATCTCCTTTGCGGATGTAAAACTCATGACTTTCATACAAATATGGTTTGACAAGTCTTTGAATGAGGCATTTCACGTTTCTTATATATTTCTTGTTCAGAATATTAAATATAAATTCAAAAAGGTACTGACATTTCCTCGTAATTTAAGAAGGCGACGACCTCTCTGAATTTGAGCGACTGATTCAGATCACACTGGAACGGTGACGGCCTCCATGAATTCGGCATCTCCGGCCATGGCCTCCAGCGTCCCCGGCCGCAGACACGCCTCGACGTCAACGCTCCCCTCCTCCGCTCCTTCGAACACCGTCAGCTTCCCGTCGAACTTGTTCCCGACGCCGCTCCTCACCGCCGCCGGCCTCCCCCACCCGAAATCGTTCCCATACACGTCGAACCGCGGCGAGCTCCCCGTGATCAGAGAATTGGACCAAAATCCCTCCATCTCCATCAACTTGGGCTCCTCCGCCCAGCGCCGGAGGAACCCCCGCATCTCCTCCTCCGTCTGCGACGCCACCATCCGGTTGATCTCCGCCGCACCAAACCCTAGCCCGAGCCCCTCCGTCAGATCCCCCGCCTTCACCCTCGCCACCCCGGTCACCACCGCGTTTCCGAAATAGGTATCTGGAATTGGGGGATTCAGCCGCCGTCTCGCGCCGATGATCACTCGGTATGTGGTCTCTTCGTCGGGATCGTGTTGCCGGGATCTGGCCACTGATCGCCATAGGTGTGCGAGAAGCGCCTGGAAAGAGGAGACCCTGGTGGTGCCTGTTCAATTTGGAAATGACGAACTTTGTTGAAATAGAATTTGAATTGAATCTGGAATTTATGTTTGAGATTATTCATCGTTCTCGTCACAGGGTGAATTTTATGATAAAATCTTTGAATTCCATAGTGATTAATTGACTTATTTATGTACATTTGTTGTGATATCAGTTAGAAATGTTGTTTAATCTCATAACTTATCAGATTCCACAAAGCAACCAATGGTAACTCGGGGTCCCAATTGGGAGTCACTCGGTACCTTATTAGGTTTTTAATGATCGAATAACACTTATTCAATGCATCACGGCACATAGAAAACCTCAAATTCCTAAAATCGCAATGCGACATAAAACCGAAACCATATATATATAATGAATAACATTATGTACCTTACAGTGATGAGCTTTCTCTATTGTCTTGAAACATTTGTTTGATGAAAATCACTAAGAGAGACCCAATTGACTCCCACCTCTGTAGTGTATATACATAGATCACTTGAATCACCCAACAATTGAGTGAGATCCTCCTCACAACCACGATATGCTAGTGCCCTGGGCGACAAAAGATGGAGAAGGCGAGAGTAATGACAGAGAGAATCACAGGAGACTCGGATCACATGGATTGCCATCTTGATGGCATCAACCTCCCTTATATAGGCCTTAGAACATTCTTGAGTCCTCCATGGCATTTACTCAAATGTTTCATAACGTTCGAGTTATGCCTTTCGTTTACAACACTCGTAAACATTCAACCAATTGCATTATCTCATGTGTTTCATCTTATGAAACGTTAATAATAATGATAGGCAACATATGAGAGATTTGAATGTTAACCATTAATGGTCGTCTGCCTCACTAATCGTGGGATGTTATTGTTATCGTATAATATGAATTACAATTTTATGATATGGCCAAGGCATGGTTGTGGTATCATCATATTGTACTCAACAACATGCCCAAACCAAAAAATTCAATATGAATTTTGGTAATATAAGTCATACCATAGGACATAACTATGTTGTACCTTACGATATGAGCTAAAACACATCGTATCTGTTAAAGTTTTAGGACGTAGCTCCATTAATCTCTTATTTGCATCAAAATCTCATAGACTTGGTGTCGTTTCACCTTATATTGCATCATACACAATAACTTGTGAAACCATATCCAAAACTCATTTTAGTTACCTTCCAAAACTGTAACGACCCAAACTTTTGTTAATGTAAATCCCTCTTGATCTAATTAAATGTCTTAATATGTGAAATGGTTATACAACATAT
Source organism: Viscum album (assembly GCA_963277665.1). Classification (NCBI taxonomy): domain Eukaryota; kingdom Viridiplantae; phylum Streptophyta; class Magnoliopsida; order Santalales; family Viscaceae; genus Viscum; species Viscum album. Next base: position 430,113,273 of record OY728134.1, read on the forward strand.
GCACTTCTTTTGTTTTATGTTTTTAGATTTTAAAATACCATTAAGAATTATGATCATTGCTAATATAACCGTTGAACAGTGATCACATGATTAGTATAAATATAGGGCTTTAACAAATTCTTTTTACTCAGACAAAGGAAGCGATGACCTCATCCAGTAGAGTTGTCCCGAATGAAGCCCATTTAACAGAGCTCAGAAAGGAGGTTGCGTCTTTGGGCTTCGCTCTTGACCAAGCCCAAGTCGAGCTTGAATACGTTAAGCTCGAGCGGAACCGTCTACGGGAGAAGTGAAAGTTGATAGAGATTATCACTCGAGCGATGTTATCCGAGTCACCCCAAGAGTCTGTCACCATCGCACACCTTACCCTAAGGTCTTATGCAGGTGTTTTAAGGGATTATGTAACAAGACTCTAGTACTATGATTATATTCATTATTTTTTTATATAATAATGAATGTACCTTCATCTTATTATTGTAACTTTGTAAATAGTTTTTAAAGCACAAATAGTATTTTTAGTTAAATATTCAACTAAGAAATCTATTTTGATGAATTAATGGATTTTTTAATTAAATAATATTTTAATAAAATAATAATATTATTATTAAATTAATTTTTATTAAATATAAATGATTGTATAATTTTATGAATGCAATTGTAATTTTTATTAAGGTTTGAAAGCCATTTTTTGTCAAAACCCATGAATTTTCGATAAATGTCAGTTTTTATTTTAAAAGTGAAAATTAACATTTTTAGAAAATTATTTAGATAAAATGAATATTATTTCTGGAATCGGGACATCGAAATTATCCAACGGTGAATTTTTCATAATTTTCTGAGCGTCAAATTTTGGGTAAAAATTAAATACCGTATAAATATATAATATGTTTTATGACATCATAATGACTCAATAGTGATGTAATAAAATATTATAAACTGTATGTTCGGCCAATATATGTTTTACCATTAAAATAATGTGATTTTAGATTTGATTTATTCTACAAAACTTTAGTGGACCCTCCAAGACTTATATAACATTTTGTCTTTTTAAATTGTTTTCCTTAAGAGTGTGACTCAACTCCACATAAGCAACCCTATTATTTTAAGAAGTTCGATCATTGAACTTATAAAATATTGTTTTCCACTCCCCTTTGACAGAAACCATAGGAAAAAACCATGAGCTGGTTTGTGGTTGAGTTTAGTTTAATGTGAGGTGTCCCGAATCTAAATAATAAACAATTCTCTCTTCTTTCCTATATAAACTCACTCAAGCTCTCACTTCCTCTTCACTCAAAGCGTTTGAAGTTCATCCAAACTCTGTCCCCCTCTCTCTAGAATCCTCCCAAGGTGCCCTCAAGCCTCCCAAGATCCCGACCTTCAAGCTTTCAATGTTACTCTTCAAGGTAAGAGATCCTTTTACCCACCTCTTTTAAGTCATGACTTCCTTTATGTTATGTCTTCTAGTTTCCATTTTATTAAACAGGGGTATGTTCTCTTATATCATTCTTACTGTCCATTTCATGTCCAAATGATGAGAGACCCTTTCTTCTCTCATCAATTTATTTTCTGAATTGTTAAGTGACGTTGTTAGGCTACCGAATTTTCGTAAAAGAAATCACATATTCTCTCTTCCTTCAAGTTTCATTTTCATATGGTATTTACTTCAAATAACCATACAATGATCTTATTTCTTTTTATTATGCACCCTTACTGTATAATGAGTTATTTATGAGTGGGTGACCCTTGTCCCCTCTCTTTTTATTGTTTTCTAAAACCAAGTTATATAACCGTTATGCTGCAGAAATTTCGTCTCAAATTTCTCTCTCTTTATCTCATGAAATTCTCTTGTTTTATTTATGTGAATACTCAGACCTAGATCGTTTTATGGGTGATCATAAATACAAAAAAATTATATATTTGATTTTGTAATTGACATACATATAACCCTCACTCTCTTTCCATGGGTTATAAATGACATAATGATCTTATTTTTAAAGCACATTTAAAACGTCACGATTTTGAAATAAAACCCATTTCTTTTATTCTATACGGGTTATTTATGAAATGTTTGATTACGATCTATGTGGCTCACATGAAAATAAAGACATTAATGGTGCGCCCGGATAGCGCTCCAATGCATTGGGTAAAGAATTTATCTCTAGAGATAACAAGTTTCACGATACCTTGGTGAATAACCTTGGTAATTTTTATGACACCTCGGGGTTGTACCTTGGTGATATGTTCATGAATGTTTAAATGAAATGTTGTAGCCACATATGCAAGTTATGTTTCAAATTATTTTCATTATGATATGCCTATACTTCTGTTGCTCATGTCTTTATGTTTTTATCAAGTTCTTATTGATATCACAAGTAAACAGATTCTCTTGCTTTCCTTATTGGGCCTTCTGCTCACCCTTTCCTTATTGGGCCTTCTGCTCACTCTTTCCTTTGATGTATGTATCCAGGTTATAAGATGTAGTAATTGAACTTAAGATGAATCTATGATGAAGCCTTACAAGCGGATTAGAATAATGTTTTATGTTATTTTCATGTATTATGTTCCTGGTTTCCAAGACACTAGACTTTAAAGATCCACTATTTGTAAAATGTAATGAAAAGTTATGTAATAAAAAGGCGGGATGCCATAAAAACACTTTCAGAAAGTTATCATCAAATTCATCGTGCATCACATCATATAAAACACTTTGTAAATATCCATCCAAAATTCTTTTTTGGATAAACTCTAAACTCTTTTAGAGTAGTGCTCTGGACTTCATAAAACTCCATCCTCGTTCCATCAACTACAAAGTATGACCTCATAGACCTTTGTAGCGTTGACAACAAATATGAATTCCTGAATCTATAAATGTAAGCAAAGAGTGGCCTCTAACAAAGCATTAGTACTGCTCAAGCTGCAAATGGATCTAGCATGATCCTCATCAAATATATGTATCTTTATACCTTTATCCAACAATTATCATATACATGGATGTATTTTCATATGATCCCTTTCTCCTAGACATCGAGTAGCTACATGTAACAGAGTATGTAAATCTCATATAGTTACTCATTCGTCCTCGATTCTCCGAGTATAGACTGACTGGGTCAATGAATACATCACATGTCATTCATCTAAGTGGATGAGAACATCACATGTCCTTCACCCAAATAAATAAGCACATCATATGTCTTATCTAAGTATGATCATATACTCCTTCATTCTATCTCAATTAAGGGCCCATATTTCATATTCATCATATAAGAGGGAAAATCACATCTTCATTAAGCTCCAACCTTTGACATGATGAGTAACATACCCAACCACCCTCTGATTAGCCAAGTGTCAACGATTGTATAAGAAATGCGTTAAAATATGAAGGTTCTCATGTTAGGTGTCACGACCCGTCCCTCGGGGCCCGTGCCGTGACTACCCCAAGCCCGTTTTCCATAGGCCATGGGTTGGCGACAAGCACTGAAAGGTGTATTCTCTAAAACGGGAAGGCGTTGGCTTTATAAACTGTAAACTCACACAAACCAAGCACACAACAACATACAGGCATAAAGTAAACTATATAGTAAACATGGTGTGTACATAAAGTAAAAGGGCCGGTATACAAGCCCAACTGGAAAGTTCAAGTAAAATTGGAAAGTACAAGTAAAACTGAGAACAACTCCTGTGATCACCCGCCAAGGATCCTACTTGAAGGGTAGGTACAACTCTTGAACGATCGTCTCTGCGGATCACCTCATCTAAGGTCCACCTCTGGGTTGTCTCCAGTCCAGGTACCCTCGTCCTCAGTCAGTGCTGTCTGTCGTCTGCACCAGACACAACAAGGTGTGGGCGTAGCCCGTGCAGGGGTGAGTATAAAAATACTTAGTAGGGACCCCGAGACCCCCTGAAGGTCTCTCAAATCCACAAAGGATAAACCACAAAACATGGAAACAACAGTCAACCCTACTTAGGTATATGCCCATACATATACCTAAGTTATCAGAATATACCCATCTCACACGGGAGGGAAGAATACCACACAGGTAACACCACGAAGGTAGGTGTACCGCACAGGTATCACCACGAAGATAAAGTACCACACAGGTACACCATGAAGATACAGTACCACACAGGTACACCATAAAAATATAAGACTCAGCTCACACAGGTATAAGTGAAGTATAAAAGTATAGATGATTAGTCGCGAAGCTAGATCATCTTATTCTGTCAAGAGGCATTGCTGTTGATTATACAAAGTCTGAACCACACATAATCGATAGGTACTAACCCCCGCAATGACCCACACAGGATCCGACCCGCCCGGAGTCAATAGGTACTAACCTTTGCTGACCCACATAGGATCTGACCCACATAGGATCGATATGCGCTAACCCACACAGGATCGTTGAGCGCTAACCCACACAGGATCTGACTCACACAAGATCGGTATGCACTGACCCATACAGGATTGATGAGCGTTGACCCACACAGGATCGATAGGAAGTGCTGATAACCAGCCACGAGATTCTCTAGGGATAACAACAAGTAACATCCCTAGTCACAACGTCGAACACCTTGGCTGCTGGAGAACTCCTCCTCTATGGAGTACAGTGGGACTGCCGCGTCACACAGAGGCGCTTCCCACTAACCTTGGACTGCTGAGCTACTCCTCCTGTCGAGTATCATGGGTCTGTCGCGTCACACAGAGGCGTTCCCCACCGTGGGTTTGCCGCGTCACACAGAGGCGCTCCCCCTCGTGGTCTGCTGAGGTACTCCTCCTGTCGAGTACCGTGGGTCTGCTGCATTACACAGAGGCGCTCCCCACTGTGGGTCTGTCACGTCACACGGAGGTGCACCCCACTAGACCTGTCGAGTCACTCTAAGTCGAAATAGTCAGCAGTCGTCAAGTCTCATCCAGTCGCAGGGTTCCGTACGTAGCACGCTTGGGAGAACTGCTCCCCAAGCCATCGGTCATACCTCAACCTTCCCAAAGTCCCACGAATAAGTATTCCAAAGGTTCGTCACGTCAAAAGGAACCCAACGCAACAGACGACGCATCAATCGGACGCCCGGTTTGTAAGTTATTAGCATTTTTGCTCCGAGGGCCCGGTTGGATTCGGAGTTCAATCCAACCTGGTCATTCTCCAACTTTATCCAAAACTCAAGTGGAGTATACCAAAAGGACTGTCTCGATCCAACAATTATGGTGTCGCAGACGTTTTGTCAAAAGGACGTCTGATTCTCAAGATATGGCCACAAAAGCGAAACTAGGTCCAGATGGGCCCGGGTCCGGTCCGACCCAGCCCGCTGGGCGCGACCCGGTGGTGCGGTCCGCCCGAGTTGTGGCCGAAGGGGGAGCCTCCCCCCTTCCGTTCGGAACACCAAAGGGCAGCGCCTTTCGGCGCTGCCACGTCACCTGCGAGACCCAAGCGGGTCTCGCCGATCCGCTACGATCGGTCAGTGCTCCGGTCGGTCCTCCTCCCAGCGGCGCGGTCACACGCCCCTGCTCCCCTGCGGCAGGCCAGGTGTCGGCCGCCCTCCGCCGCGGCCTCCTAATCCGGCGGCGCGGACGCGCGCCGCCGCTCCACCCCGCGGTCGGCCGGATGTCGGCCGCCGCCCTGCCCCGCCGCGGCCGACGGGTCGCGGCTTCCTCATTATCCGGCAGCGTGGACGCGCGCCGCCCTTCCTTCCTCGCGGTCGGTCAGGTGCCGGCCACCGCCTTCTTCCGCGAGCCATTGCGGCTTCGTTCCAAGCCCAAAAAATAAATCGATTGCATATTTGCGATCCTTAGCTCGAGGGCTCCGCGTCCATATGTTGCGCTCAACAAAATATTACGTTTCCAGCGTCATTAAATATTTGGCACTGAAGAACGCATGAAGAACGCACAAAGAACAAAAGATAAAGGGGGAAAGGTATATGTGTAGTATGATGGTCTCATTTGTTTGGCCATCATCGTTGTGAATCCAGAACAAGAAGAAACAACAAAAAATAGATTAAATCAAAATCAAATTAAAACCCCTACCTCGATTTTTCGATGGAGGTGGCGCGAGGAAGAAGATAAAGTCGTTGAAGATTGACGTCGGCGTTCGTCATTCCCGCAAGACGCTCCAAGGTCGGTTCCTCGTTCTTTAATTCCGGAAGTCGTTCTTCGTTGGAGGATCTCCTTTGTTGGAGAAAGATCTCTTCAACTATCCAAGGCTCTCCCCTCCTTTACCAATCCCTTTTCCCGCAAGAGGTGAGGTTCCAAATTATATAAGCTTAAGCAATAATTTTATTAAAATCTGTACATTAATTAAATTAAGTTGGCACATTTAATTTGGAGAAAGTCAAGAGTTTAAAGTTGATTCATTAATCCCGAATTAATGAATCCTATTAATTAAAGATGAATGCGGTTACACATTTTGTGTAACCAGACATTTAATGCCCAGCATTAAATGCCCGACCACCCTTGTGTGGTCCCCACCTTCATGTTTCAAATGAGAGGTTTCAATTCCAAAAATAAAATAAAGCATGTTTATTTTATTTTCTCCCACGAAAAGTCTGAAAACTAATTTCCACCCTCGACCTACTGCGGTCGAGGTGAAGGTCACCTTAAGCGAATATCGGCGCTGCGAGTTCAACGGTGTTCTCAGATTTCAATTCCGAGCACCGGTTCAAAAGTTACAAAATGCCGCTCGCGCATCTACTAAACGTACCCGAAAAAAAGTTCGGAAAATTATTAACAGTCACCCTCAACTCGCGCCGGTCGAGGTTAGGCTCTGCCTAAGTGAAACACGCCCCAATGAACCCAACGGTACTCTCAGATTTCCAATCCGAGTTACTGTTTAAAAGTTATGAATTTTACAATAAAATAATTGTCACTTAATTATTTTATTTACAGCCAAAAACTTTTACTGGTGGCCCGCGCCGACCAATGTTAGTATCTGCCTAAAGAAAGCATACCCTCACGAGTTTAGCGATGATCTCGGATTTTTAATCCGAGTTACCGTTTGTGAGTTATAAGCATTTGAAAAATAAAATAACTTTATTTAATTGTTTTATTTACGGTTATGCCATTTTCGAGTTTTCTCAAAGGAAGCTCACGCCGACTAAACTTAAGTCACGCCTAGGGTAAACCCACTATCCTGAGCGCAACAGTGCCCTTAGATTTCTGATCCGAGAAACCGTTTAAGAGTTATTCTATTTTTTTAGGAAAACTGTTTACACACGCTAATTAAACCTTAACAAAACTTTGACAGATCATTCTGGGCACTCCGGGCCTCGGAATCACGCGCCGTTAGATTTCGTGGTCTCGAAATAATTCCATATAATTAAAAAAATATACAAAATTTCTAGGACATTACATTAGGTATCTCATCAACCTTAAGTATAAGAAAATCTAAATATGACACATGCACCTCTGGTATATCAAAGATATAATGTATGACACTCCATGTGATAACTTGGCGGGTCATCCCGCGCAAAAAAACTCATGTTGTGCCTCAAGAGCATATTCTGTATCTATATGAAACCCTACTCATACTAAGCATTCCATCAAAACCTATAATACTCCATAATAAACATCAGTTAGTGATAACTCAAAATCATACGTAATATATGATGCCAACGTGAAAGAATAACAAAGTAGATACTATCTTTTTCATAACATGATACATTTCATATTCTTAAACTCTTTTAAGAATGTTAACAAAACCATAGATAAGCGTTTGTCCAATCATATCACATATGATAGACTGCCAGATCAACCTTATGTTTTCTTCACTTTTAGGGTTTTGTTAAACTCATTACATCTCTATGTAATTCCTATCACATCTCTATGTGACCATCTGATAAAACTCTCCCACTAAATTCTTTTAGCGAGTAACATCTATGAAGAAAGTCAGTTTGAATAATGGTGAGACTTAGTAATCATATTCATAATATTTAACTTATTGAACAAGTACTCAAACTTTTTACTTCACAACATCTACTATTACAATGTTAATAACTTTTATTATCAACATAGAACTCTTTCGAAGTTCATCATTCTTTGAACTTTTCCATAGAACTTTTTCTTTGAACTCACTTTGGTAACTATATGTAACTCTTTACATTTTTCTTACCAACACATATTCATTTAGAAGATAAAGTGATATTCACTTTATTAGAGTAACTAAATGTAACTCTTTACATTTCTATGTACCGATATACCCTAAAACTCTTTTAGGATATTAAGTGACATTCACTTTGTATTTTGACTGGTATAATCCTTTATTTGTTAATTGTTGAACTTCTCTAAGTTCAAAACATACTCTCACTAGCCTCTTATACACTATATTCTCTTTAGACTATCATATTAAGACAGACAAACTCCTTTGTGTGAGTAAATAAAACTTATATCCTCTTTGTGAAAATATTTAACAAATTATTGCATTCATATCTTATATGGTATTTATGTGTTTGGAGCATTATTCTAAAAAGAATATTTTATTCTTTAAAATATGTCACTGATGAGTGGTGGAATTTCAATATTCCTCATATTTTAACAAATATATAGTATAAACTTTGTCCCAGATAAAATTCATTTAATCCTTACCTTTTTTCAACCATATTATAGAATTCAATTAATCATAAACCATGTGTAACATCTCATATTAGTCATAACAAAATCTTTTTTGAAAATAACTTCTCTTGTCACATAAGATAAATGAGATAACTATACACATCCTTTATTTATATCCATATGAGCTTGATATATTCATGTGAATTTAACTCCATGATTTATATACTCTTTGCTTCATTACTTGAATGAAAACTACAAGCTCTATCAATTCTTTTCTTGATTTTGAACTTTTGTATACTTACAACATTTATAAATTATACATTTGGTATTTTATACCCTTTAGTATCAAAGAATATATTTCTACAACATTGATACCGAACATAGACTTTCCATAAATTTTCTCAAACCCATTTAGATATTCTAGACAATTCCATCACATATGAAAAGATTTCCCTCCTTGAATATTTCTTTAGGTTTCAATGGTCTTGGATAGCTACTTAAAGAAACATTTTTGGACTTTTCAACTAAATTTTCTTCTCCCAGATTGAACTTTTACCCACTTGTATTTTGAACACTACACAACAGCCTAGACAACCCATTTCATGCTCATCTATCCTCAACACCTTGAAGAAATAGGGTAAACATTTCTTGAAGCAATTCACGTTGTCAAAACATTTCCAGCGATGATTCAAGATTGAATTTCATAGCCAGATCAAGCCTTAAAGGATATTTACAGTCTCACCAAGCCATTGGCACACTCAATAACATTGAGTATGTGAGTAGAGACTAAAGTTCCTAGGTTATTTTTTATCCAATTCCTTTGAAACCTTAAATGAACACGTATATGCTCCTCATAGTTATCTAGATTCACTTATTGAACAACTTTAAGATTTTGGTTACTTAGGAAGGGATTACTCTAACACATAGAATTGTTCTCTCCTACTTAAGAATGATTCTTAAGTTCTTATACCGGTCTAAGGAGTTGATTATATTAAGATTATCCTTTAAAGAATTGATCTCAAAGTCAAGTTGATTGATGATGATGTTATTTATCTATAACAGAATATTTTATCAGGTGAGTATCAGGTTTTACATTTTTTTAACAGGTTCAGGATCAAGCTCCCTTTATTGAAAATAAAAAAGAAGACTGCTTTTGAAAATTGGGTAAAGAGGGAACCCATTACAATCACGTATGAAAAATGCCTTCAAGAAACATGACATGAATGTCTAAATGGTCTTGAGAGTCCAGTGGTTAGAAAACGTCAAAATAAGTAGCAGAAAAAGTCTCATTGCCCCACCAATCGATAATGCAACAGTGAAATCAATCGAGGATGATGCAGCACCCCTGCCAAGAAGTTGCATCGTGCTGGACCAACACAACATGGCAGGGAACCCCTCCCACCCACACGAATGTAGAGGGAGAGCCATATGACAAGTGAAAACACACCTATCTCCTTTTCAATTTGTCCACCTGATAGTACTTGTGAGGAACTCACTACCCTGTCAACCGGATGCAATACAAAAATCAAAATTAAAACATTGTGCAAAATCAAATTCATGGTACTCATCTGTCCAACAAGATGAAGATAGATGGTTGATCGATTGGTGTCATCACACTCATACCTCTTTCGAAGTTTCCCACCCAGCGGTACCTGCAAAAAATTGCACCACCATCCAAACGCAACAAGACAAGATCCAATGCTCATAAAGTCATATGCAACCCAATCAAACCAACAGTCCCAATAATTAGAACAAAATCCAACGGAGCCTGAAACCACCGAAGCTGATCTTCGACTATAGAGCAAGACAATGATTTCTTCCTTCTTGGAATCTGTCATCGACCAGAAGTCCACCTGTGTTCCCGTCCCACATCAATCATCCACCAAACCTCATCGTCGTCCATCGAACTTATCGAGACAAGCCTCGCACAAGAACTAATCATCGCCAGAACCATCCGCCACCAGACCACCGAATATCGTCGCCCAAAGGAAACCAAGCCACCACCTGAGCTTCGAACTTCGCCACCCAAGAAAGACGTTGGACAATTGTAGTCTGATGAGCATCCACCACCCAAACTCTAAATCGCAACCGTTTGATAGATATGTGGACCATCTGCTGAATGTTGATCCAAGTCAGGAGAGTCCAGATATGAACCATATATAGGGATGAGGGTGGTTGGGGAGGATGTACAGTAATGCAGAACTCGACGATGCCATCAATCGACTCAAAGTAAAAAAGGAGCGGGAAAGTCTTTCGAGAATATTTGTGGATAAAGCTGTCGCCTAATTAATCAGGGAACTAAAGAATGAGACCGCCACGAAACCTCCTCCGGAGAACCTGAGCGGAGGTGATGAAAACAGTGAAGGAAATAAAAAAAACCTACTTCATAATGACTTACATTGGTTAAGCATGTAAATAAGTCATTACTATATTTGGTAGACAACTATGTCAATCATATCATATATGAATCTTGGATAGTTCAACAGATAACTCTTTACCCTGATTCATCATATGGATTCTCTCATATCTATTCTTATGGAATCCTAACAGTTAGGGCTTCCCAACTAAGTGTAACCCAAAGAAAATGCAAAAAACAAGGCACTTAATAGAGTTATGCCCAAAATCCACACACACACACACATGCTAATATCATAGTGTACAATGTTGATATGTCATATGGTACAAAATATAGAAACTAATGACATATAGTATGATTAGTTCAAGCATATCGTAAAGCATGTATATTGTTATAGCATGCTACTACCTTATCAATCATAATATACGATTGAGATATGCCATATCATAATAATCGTATTGAATGATTCGTATTAAATCTTACGATTATGAATGGAAATCGAGTGTGAAGTGTTGACATTTGAGTAGTCTTCCACAAAATATAATATATCATTAATCTAGATGTTATATAAGATGGAACACATGGGAGAATTATATTAGTCGAGGGTTAAAAAGGGTTTGTAACTACATGCATAACTCATACATTTCATAACGTATGAGTTATTTCATGATCACTCAGGGAACGTCTATGAGGGATATATAAGAAGATTGTTGCCATCAAGATGGAGTTTATTTGAGACTAAAAGCATTATGTGATTTTCCCTCAAATCTCTTGTCCTCATTCACCCTTTACTGTGAGAGATATGATCATATAGTAGGTATTGAGAAGGATCTTGAAGTTTCAAAAGATCGAATAACAACTGAGAATAGGGGTTGAATCAATTGTTCACTTTTTATAAGTATTAAAACTTTTAGAAACTTAACCCCTGCAACCTCTTAAGATTTATTTCCTTATCAACTTTTAGTAAATGCACATGCATGCAAAAGTAGGAAAGCAAGTAAAGCACACAAGATTTACAAGTTTCAGCCTCAAAATGAGAACTTACATCCTTGTCATAGCCACTCTCATGAGTCAATGGAAATTCACTATTATGAAGAATTGAATACAACTTTTGTCAACGCTTGTTAGACACTTTCTATCTCCTGATAGGAATGATTATACCGACTCCCGCCAGCTTACAAAGTTTTCTTATAAAACAATTGATCCAAACAAAAGAATAAAGACTTTGTTGAAAATGCTCTACAATTGTTCAGTCTGAATCCTTAGTCTGATTTAGATGGATTCAATTTTCTCAATATGATGAGTCTGGATTTGATTCTCTCAATATGATGAGTCTAGATATGATTCTCTCGATACAATGAGTCTGGATCCGATTCTCTCAATATGATGATCTCAATACGATAAACTCATTCTCAATCTGAAAAATTCAATCTCTACTCAAATGCTCAATGCGATCTTTTTCGGTCTGATTAACTCAATTTGATTGACTGAATACAATATTCTCAATATGATCTTGATCAATCTGGTAAACAAACATTCATCTGTCTGATCCTCCTTACGAGATCTCTGGCTGGCAATGACTCACACTTGATTTCTTCAGTGCTCCGCCTTTTCTGCTTGTGTAAAAGTTTTCTAATGAACGAATGACCTGAGTAAGTATTTATAGGCGACTCAGAAAATAAAGCAAGAAACTTGAAAACTTTTTCCCACTTCTTCAAATTTCAAAAACTCTAAGAAAAACTCACATTCAAACTTCAACTTTGACTTCTCCACTCCCCTGTAGATTTCTCCAGGATTTATGCAAAATTAAATTTCAAGTCTGACCTCCTCAACTCTTCTGGAAATTTCTTTTTGAGTCTTCTTCGTAATAAGCTCATTACGAATTTTGTTTCCTTCTCAGCTCATTATAAATTTTGTTTCCTTCTCAGTGGTTACAAATTTTGTATCCATCTCAGTGATTACGAATTTTGTATCCTTCTTAGATCATTATGATTTCTGTTTCTTTATCAACTCAATACAATTTCTGTTTCTTTCTCAGCTCAATATCATGGAATCCTCATTACGATGGAATTCTCGTTATGATGGAATTCTCATTACGATGGAATTCCTATTACAATGGAATTCTCATACTGTAACTTTGAAATTCTTGAAACCACTTCGTCATTTCTTCAAAAGATTTTATCATGATAGTTTTTATGATTTTTGAGAACTTTATGATCAGAAAAGCATCATCTGATTTTGTTTAGAAAGTTTAAAAACTTTCTAACTCATGACTTCACTTTCTTCAACAAACCTCTTCAACGTCACTACAAATTTATCACTCATCAACTTTTTTCTTTCTTTTATTACAGCAAAGGAAAACTTTCAGAAAACAAAAAATTCTGCCTCCGATTCTTTTGGATCTGACGATCTGAATCTGATGTAGATGAATACGATACTCTGAATCTGATGCTGGTCAGTCTGACTATAAATCCCAATACAATGAACTATGTCTGATTCATGAATAAAAAAACATTCTTATACAAAAATGATAGTTGTTAACAAATACAAAAACTTTGTTAAAACAATTTATCACAAAGGTTCTTCAATCTCCCCATTTGGATTTGTTGACAACCCTTATTAATAATTTTTCCAACTCTTAGTATTTTTTCACAACTCAACTTTTGTAAACTCAAGTTTTTTGATTTTTATCAAAACATAGTCTTTATCAAAAGAGAGTGTCATGTCACCACACTACTGGATAAAGTAACGTTTTTAAAGGAATTTCATCCCTCGGTGGAAAGAAAATTTTACGGTCATGTAAAGATAAACTCTCCTCGATTTCTTTTTCTCTCCCTCATTCTCTCTTTTATTTTCTCACTTTTTTTCTCAATTTCTTTTTCTCTCCCCCATTTTATGATAACCACAACTTCAGATTCATAAAATAAAGATAAGTAAAACTCATTACAAAGTAAAAATTAGTTGCTTTCTCTCCCCCTTTGTCAATATAATCCAAATCAAAGTGGGGGTACTTCCTTACGAGGTTTAGGAAGACATAGGGGGAGGCTGAACATGAAGTTGTAGCCTCAATTCCACAAACCTTTCTTTTAGCATTGCTTTTGTAAAGATATCAACAATTTGATACTTTGTTGAAATATATTCAAGAAAACATCTACAATAACAACTTTCTCTTTTATAAAGTGAAACTTTATATCAATGTGTTTTGATCTTGAATGCTAGATAGGATTCTTAGAAAGATGAATTGCACTATGATTATCACAAAGTATATTCAATGGTTTAGAAAATTTAACTTTCAAATATTCCAGATGAACTTTCATCCATAACATTTGATTACAAGCCTAAGTAGCTGCAATATATTCGGATTCAGTTGTGCTCAAAGTTACTGAACTTTGTTTCTTACTATGCCAACTCACACAACATTCACCTAAGAAAAATGTTCCTCCTGAGATTGATTTTCTATCATTACAATCTCCAGCTCAATCGGCATTAGTATATACAAGAAACTTTTACTTTCAAATATTCCAGCTGAACTTTCATCCATAACATTTGAGTACAAGCCTAAGTAGCTGCAATATATTCGGATTCAGTTGTGCTCAAAGTTACTGAACTTTGTTTCTTACTATGCCAACTCACACAACATTCACCTAAGAAAAATGTTCCTCCTGAGATTGATTTTCTATCATTACAATCTCCAGCTCAATCGGCATTAGTATATCCAAGAAACTTCATCTCACAATTTCTTTTGTATAACAACTCATGTGAAGTTGTTCCTTTGACATATCTTAAAATTCTTTTTTGCTGCCAACATATGTGATTTTTTCAGATTACTTTGATACCTGGAATACAAAGTTATAGCATAAACAATATCATGCCTTGAGACTATAAGATAAAGAATACTTCCTATCATCTTCTGAAAGTCATTCTGATTCACAGTTATTCCAGATTCATATTTACTCAACTTCGTACTCACTGAAATAGGAGTAGAACCTTCTTTGGATTCTATCATGCCAAACTTCTTTAATAATTCCATGACATACTTTTCTTGAGATAAGAAAATGTATTTTTCCTTTTGTTGAATTTGTAAGATAATGAATAAAGTTAATTCTCCCAACATAGACATTTCAAAATTCTTCTTCATTTCCTCAGAAAATGTTTTACAAACATCTTCTCTATCCCTAACAAAAATTATATCATCCACATAAATAATTACGATTAGAGTTTCGGGGTCAACATATTTCACATATAAGTTTTATCAACTTTTCCTTTAGAAAAGTTTAACATTCTCAAACAATTTTAAAGTTTAGAATACCAAACACGTGGAGCTTGCTTTAACCCATACAAATATTTCTTCAATTTAAAAACATTGTTTTCATCCTCATCAAGTAAAAACCCACAAGGATGTTCAATGTAAGCTTCTTTCTCAATTTCACTATTTAAGAAATCTTACTTTACGTCCATCTGATAAAATTTGTAATTCCGATGTGCGTCCACTGAAAGAAACATTCTAATAGTTTCTAATATTGTAATTGGGGAAAAAGTTTCTTCAAAATCCACACCTTCCACTTGTGCATAGCCTTTACAAACAAGTGTGGCTTTGTTTCTTGAAACTTCTCAATGTTCATTTAACTTGTTTCTGTAAACCCACTTGGTTCTGATAATATTTTTATTTTTTGGCTGTGAAACAAGTTTTTATATTTCATTCTTCTCAATCGGATCAAACTCTTCATTCATAGCATCCACTCATTCTTTGTGTTGAATAGATTCTGAAAATGATTCTGGTTCAACTTTGGAGATAAGTGAAGTTTGATTTTCTGATCTCAACTTCCTTCTAGTCTAAACCAGAGCCTTCTGATCCCCAATAATGTTTTTGGATTCAAGAAGTTTTTATAAGGTAGGAAATTTCCAAGTTTCTTTCCCAACGGAACTTTCCTCATCACACGATTCTTCTAAATCTTGATAAATATATTTTGAATTACTTTCACTATTGTTGGAAATCTCCAGTTTATCCTCTTCAGCATTCTCAAAAACTTTTGTAAAGGATTTTTTATTTTCAATTACTTTCGCATCATATGAGTCCACCAAATTTTGTAAACTTTTATTCTAGCATTTGTAACTTCTTCCATTTGGTGAATAACCCATAAAAGTTCCTTCCTTAGCTTTCCCATCAAACTTTCCCAAATTTGGATTTTTTATTTTGAGCAAACATGCACTTCCAAAAACTTTGAAGTATTTCAATGAAGGTTTTTTGTTATATCATATTTCATAAGGAGTCATGTTGGTTTTCGGTCTCAATAAACATCTATTTTGAACATGTACAGTAGTACTAACAGCTTCTCTCTAATAGAACTTTGAAAGTTTGTATTCTGCTAACATACTTCTTCACATTTCCACCAAGATTATATTTTTTCTTTCTTCTACTCCATTTTATTGTGGATTATAGAAAGAAATATACTAATGTTTGATACCATGTTATCTCATATAAGTTTCAAAAGTATTTTTTATGAATTCGGTACCAATATTTGTTATCAAATTCTTTATGAAAACCTCTATTTCTTTCTCAATATCTTTTTATGGAGAATTTGAATATTTCAATGGCCTCTGATTTGTGCTTTATAAACATGATGTTTGTCATCCGAGTGAAATCATCAATAAAAGTGATAAAGTATAAGCCTCATTTTATTGATTGATGTCTCATCAGCCCACATAAATCAGAATGAATAAGCTCAAGTGGTCTGATAGATTGAATCTCAACTCGTTTATGACTTTTGTTAGTCATATTTCCTTTCTGGAAACTAATACAAACATCTTCGTCCCTTCTTTCCAATTTTGGAAAATTCCGGAGAACATCAACTTTAGAAAATTTATTCATGTTTTTCTGCCCAAGGTGACCAAGTCTCTGGTGCCACAATTTGTTTTCATTTTCAGCACTCAAGTAGCATGAATTGTTGAATTCTTCTATTTAAAAGAGATTCTCACCGGTTATTTCTCCTTTTGTAATAACTTTTACAACTTTCACACTTTTGATGATACAAAAATCTTTTCTAAAAACAACTTCTTTTAAATCATCACAAAGTTGACTTACACTAAGTAAGTTATGTTTTAGGTCATCAACAAATAAAACTTTCTTGGATTTTAACTTTTTTGCTTCAGTCTCAACCATTCTGATTCCGATGATTTTTAAGGAACTATGATTACCAAAGGTAATTTCTCCTTCATCATGACTTTCAACATGTTTCAAGTTTTTATATCACATGTCATATGTGAAGAACAACCACTATCAAGTATTCATGGTTTGTTCCTTTTACTTACTTTCAAAGTTGTCTCAACAACAAAAGTTTTTTTCTCAACTTTCTTCTTTTCAACTTCCTTTTCTTTTCTATCATAAGGAATTTGTTCTGGAAGGAGTGTCATACATCTTTCAGTATGATGACCAGCCTGAACACATCTTCCACAAACTTCTTCCAGACATTCAAATTGATTTTTTGTTTGAAACTTTCTAACATCTTGAGAATTCACATTTTCAAATTTCTGTAAGTTAGGAAAGTTTCTCATTCCACTTTTACTATTTCTTCCACTTTGCTCAAACCTTTTCCCGGGTAGAGATAAGTTGTGCTAACAATTATAGGCTATATGCCCATAGATTCCACAACACCAGCAATAAACATCAAATCTTGATGTTCTATTCAAGAAAGATCTTTCTCTATAGAAACTTTGTTGAGGTTGGTAACTTATTTCAGCTCTAACATACTCAGGATGCAGATCATCTTTTATTTTGAGTGAGTTTTCTACTTTTGTAGATTTGAAAGGTTTCTCACATCCTTTCTTCACCCAATCTTTCCCAATACTTTTTCTAGAACCTGAAATGTTAAAAGAATCAGATGAAATATTATTTTTGGTAAGAGAAGATTTCACCTGATTCTCGTATTGAGTATTCTCAGCAACTTTAGAAGTTTTAGCTTTTACTTATGAAGCTTTGTTGAAGTTTTCATTCATCTTCCACAATGTACTTTCAAACTCAAGAAGTTTTGATTGAAACTTGTTAACTTCTTCTTCCTTACCTTCCATCTTCTTACTAAGATCTTCAATCATCTTTCTCTGTTTAGAAATTCTAAGTTTGTAACTTAAAATATCCTGAATGTATTCATCCTCCTGCTTGATGACATCATTTCTTCCTTCAGTAACTTCTTTACAATCATTCTTTGTCATTCTGATTTATTTCTTGAGAGATTTGTTTTGCTCAATACATGCAAGAAGTTCTGTTATGAGATGATATTATCTATAAGATTCTTCACCACCTTCTTCACTCTCAAAAGAATCTTTTGTTTTCTATTTTTTTTTCGATGAAGGTCCTGAATTTTTATGAACTTTCATCTTCAGAAAAATTGTTGTCAGTTGATTCTGATTCAACTTTCTTACTCAACATACTTCTTTTGTTTCTAGTAAACTTCTTCTTGTATTTGTTGGATGACTTTTCTTCTTTATCATTTGTGTTCCACTTCTTCCATCGATGTTTTTCATCGAAATCATCTCGATATTTTCCAACTTTATTCTTAGAACAATTCATAGCAAAGTGTCTGATTCCACCACACTCAAAACATTTGAGAGGAATTTTACCTTCATACTTTCCTCTTCCTCTTCAATAGTTCTTGGATATAAGAGACATGCTTTTTTATTCAACTCATCATCCTCTATATCTTCGAACTCACAAGGATCAGCTTCTTCAATATCTTAGATTTTCATCTTTCTCATTGCTTCAAAAGTCATTTAATCTTTCATCTTCTTTTTAAACATTGGAGCTTTCCTCATTTTATAAGCAATAAGAAAGTTATGAAATTCATCAAGAGATAAATCATCCTTATCTTCTAAAGAAGAAGTTTTAGAATCAAACCTGCCCAGAAAGATTCTCATAAGTTTCTTCACAATTGTAGAATCTTCCAAGACATCTCAGAATCTCATGATGTTGCATACAATTTTATTTACTCTGATGAAGTATCCATCAATTGTTTCTTCATCTCTCATTATGGTGTCTTCATACTTACTACGCCAAATTTGTAGATTTACTTCCTTAACTTTAGTATTCCCTTTGAAAATGTTTTCCAGTTTGTCCCACATACTTTTCAAAGTATTGAGACCCATCACCTTCTGATAAACATCTTCTGATAAGGATATAAGAATAGCATTTCTAGCCTTTCCATCAACTTCAATATTTATCTTATCACCAAAGGTCATCGAGACATCTTTCTCAATAGGTGGAAACTCAATAATAGCAGCATCAACAACTTCTAGGCCAAGATATAGGAGGTAAGGAATCATCCTATTTTTCCATCCAAAATAATTTTTCCCATCAAATGTAGGAGTTCCTCTACTATTGATAGAATTGATATTATCCATAATAAGAATTCAACAAGGGAACCTATCATCTGATACCAATTGAAGTTCCAAAGGATCGAATAACAACTGACGATGCCATCGATCGACTCAGAGTAAAAAAGGAGCAGGAAAGTCTTCTGAAAAGATTTGTGGATGCAACTGCCGCCTAATCAATCAAGGAAGAACTAGAGAATGAGACCACCACAAACCCTCCTCCGGTGAAGCCGAGCAGAGGTGATCAACACCATGAAGGAAATCAAACAACCCTAGGAGATCCATATTTCATCATGACTTACATTTGTTAAGCATGTAAATAAGTCATGACTATATTTGGTAGACAACCATGTCAATCAAATCATATATGAATCTTGGATAGTTGAATGGATAACTCTTTAACATGATTCATCATATGAATTTACTCAACTCTATTCATATGGCATCCTGACAATTAGGGCTTCCCAACTAAGTGTAACCGAAAGACAATGCAAAAAACAAGGCACCTGATAGAGTTATTCCCAAAATCCACACACACACACATGTTAATGTCATAGTGTATGATGTTGATATGTCATATGGTACGAAATATAAAAACTAATGACATATAGTATGCTTGGTTCAAGCATATCGTAAATCATGTATATTGTTATAGCATGCTACTGCCTTATCAATCATAATATACGATTGAGATATTTCATATCATAATAACCGTATTGAACGATTCGTATTAACTCCTACGATTATGAATGGAAATCGAGTGTTAAGTGTTTACATTTGAGTAATCTTCCACAAAATATAATCTATCATTAACCTATATTGGTCGAAGTAGAGTACTCAAGAGGGGGGTGAATTGAGTATCTATTAAAAATTTTTGTTAAAAAGTTTTCTTAAAAAGGTTCCCCAATAAAAATGAATACAACCTAGTTAATCAAGGTAATATGGTTATAAAAGTTTGACTGTTCAAATAACCTCTCAGAAGATTGATTAATTCTCAGTAATATCAATATGAGTTATTGATACTCCTTTTGAAGCTATTCTAATAAGGAAAACAATTATAACTTCTATTCAAGACTAATTATCAAAATAAAATCTAGTGTTTTCTGAAATATACAGTAAAGCAGAGAAAAACTAAATTCAAAGAAATGACGTATAAAACAAGTGGTTCGGTCTCAAGCCGAGACCTAATCCACTCCACTTGGTGATCACCTGCCACCAAATAGTTTATATTAATAAACTTGATCCACACTCTGGATCGGGGTAAACAACAATGCACAAGACTGTCTAGGTCACATGACCTCTTCCACAGTTCTTCGTGGGTATAAACTACCAGGTCACACAAGGACCTCTTCCACACTTATCTGTGGGATTAAACAACTGTAAAAAGATATGAGAGGAAGGATATCTTGTATCCTTCAGTTTAGTGTAGGAGATAGTGTGTGTTTTAATACAGACACACACACTACTCGAAAGCTAAAAACAGTACACAACAAAGAAAAGATGATGAGATAAGATTAGAAGTGCTTTGAGTGTTATTCTATGCAGCTCTAGACTTGTAGGATGAAGCAAATGAAAGTATCGAGTCCTCTTGTGAGAAACAAAGTATCGCAAGTTTGGTGCTCTAGTTTCCAGTTAGATCTAGCTCATGTTCTCCATGGAGTTGGTATTGCGAATATGATTTTGATTCTAATCTACGGTAGTCCAACCTTTGGATTGAGAGTGCTTTGTGTGTTCTTCAGTTACATCTTGTTGCATGTATTGGTTCACTCTTCTAAAAAAATGCTCGCGCGTCTGCTGCTCTACTTCTATGTATGTGTGTGCAGCTTGGCTTATCTTCCTTTTTAATTGTGGGTGCACACGTTGGGGCCGACATGATGCATGTATTCTATACCTCATACCTCAAACTGTCAGGTGACATGTCTATAAAGAAACATTAATTATGCCAGTGCCTTTAAATGACTCAAATATGACCGTTAGAAATTAAATTGAAAACGACAAAACAGATTAAAGAACGGTGTCACAGTCTGTCTAGAAACAATGTCACTTGGAAACGGTGTCATCACGAAATGATGTCTTCTTCTTTGCCTTTGAGCGGTGAGACAGTTATGATGGCATAATTGTGTTAAGATGAGGAACCGGTAACACAGATGTAGTATTAGAATCACGGTTTTTGGTGCTTTTCCAAACTTCGAACGATGTCTTAGTGATGGTAGCATGGAACCGGTGTCACAGACTTCATGAGATCTGAAACCGGTCACGCTGTCTGGGTCACGGTGTTTGGGTCACGGTGTCTAGGTCACGATGTCTGGGTCACGGTGTCTATGTCACAGTGTCTGGGTCACGGTGTCTGAGTCACGGTGTCTGGGTCACGGTGTCTGGGTCACAGTGTCGGGGTCACTGTGTCTGAGTCACAGTGTATGGGTCACGGTGTTTGGGTCCTTTTTCATAAAACTAAAACCGGTGGCAAACTCAAGGTTTCTCAGACTTAGCCAAATATCTGTATACAGACTTAAACAATAATATTCACAGAATGAATTAGAATTAATCATTCATATAAGAAATCATTATAGAATAAAGTTAAACATAGGTTACAATAATCAAACATGGTTTATGATTAATAGGATCTAGTGGAAGTTTATTTAAAGCATAAAGAAATCAACCATCTCTACACATGATTTGAGACAGATTAAATAGGATTAACAATATTTACAGGATGTATAGGATTGACAAGATGTACATGATTTATAGGATGTACAAGATTTACAGGATGTACAAGATTTATAGGATGTACAGGATTTGTGATCATTAAAACATGATTAAAACATGAGTAGTCCAACAATCTCCCCCTTTTTGATGATCACAAATCATGTGAATCAGATATCTGTTCTTAGTGTTCTGTTCTTCCCCTTTTGGGATTATCAAAAAGAGTACAAGAAAAAAAGAAAAAAGAAAAAAAAGAATGAAGATAAATAAGAGAATAGACAACAACAGTTCACATTGCATTAGATGAAAAAATATGTGTCATTACAAACAGTAGGAAAAAGTAAAAAATATCCCTATCAATATACAATTTTCACTTTTCTTCAGCACTAGTTGTTTTCTCTTTTTCCTTGGCAGCAACATTAGAAGGATCCACAAAAGCAGAAGTAGAAGTTGAATAAGGGATTGAGCTAACAGTCAGAGAAGGAAGAGGGAGTCCCTCAAAAACAGAAGGTGCCAAAGTAGGTTTGGTAGAAGATCGAGGCAAGTTTTGGTCAAGGATAACAAGTCTGATCTGACTCAGAGCCTGATATACATACATTAAGGTAGAGGCAAAGGCAGTGGATGAGGAAGGAGGTAAACCAGACCACAATGGTGCAGCTGCAGGAGCCATAATAGCAGTGCTCTGCACATGAAGATAAGACTTCAACAACTGAATGAAGTCAGTAATAATCTCACCACCATATTGTATTGCCTTCTCGAAATCATCTTTGTTCTCCATAAACTTGTCCAATAGAGGAGTAAAATCTTTCATCTTTTGAACTTGAGTCTTGAATGCTTGAGTGACAAAAGGGATTTTCAAATTCTCTACAATATATTTGAAATGATTGGTCATATCATACTTAGAGAAAATCTTATTAAAGTAGAAATCCACTTAGTAATTTATTCTTGAACATCATTTTCAATCTTTGAATGAATCATCACTAAATCAAGTACTTTGTCACTATTCTTGACAACATTAGATAGACTCTCCTTGTCAAAATCATTGAACACTGAATAAAGTTCTTCCTTAACCACAGTTCTGAGTAGATCACTGTCAACAGATTGAGATGATTGTCCAGAGGCACTAGAGGCTGTAACTGCTGAAGTGAGGGACTTAAGTTGATTTAGAACATTCTATAGACATCCCTTATACTCATCAGTCAGTTTGTTGAGACCAATAACAAGCTCACGCATCTCTTGGAATACTTGCTTGTTTCTCTCAGTTAGTTAATAAAGTCAAGTTCGGTTGAATCAGAGAGATAACTTGCTGTGGAATCTGACCACTAACATCCTCAACAGAATGAGCAACAGGATCTTGTCCTGATTGTAGGACTTTTTTCATATCTTCAACCATAGATTTGAGAGACTTCACTTCATCATTTAGCTATATTTGTTTTCAATTATGACCTCTTGAATTTCATGAAGCATTTTTGGCTGAATTTGCCATATGATCTTCTCTAACAGCAAGGAAACATCTCTTTCACTTAGGTTTGTTACAGGAGCAGGTTGGGTGTTCATGATCTTTTCAACTCCAGCCAATAAAGTAGCTTCAAAGGCTTTCAAATCACCCTGACTCACAAAAGTAGGAGGTTCTTGTAAAGGTTCAGGAACAGGAGCTGAGGCAGGCTCAGGTTCCTTTGCAGATATTACTTCTAGAGCAGAAACCGGCTTCAATTGAAACACAATAGACAGGTCTATGCTTTTCATTGAGGCTTCTTGGGTATCATTCACATCAAAGTAGCTAGGGAACTTGTACTAGGTATCTATAGTGCTTTGATCAACTAGATTAGGAATTTCAACACTTTCTAGACTATGGTTCAGCTCCCCCTCAACAAGTGCATCTCTCACAGGACTAAGAGATTCAGTTCCTTAATCCGGTTCTAAAAGATCATCTCCAATACTCTCACCCATTTCTTTTCTAGCTAGCTGGAAGTCTTGTTCCATTCTTTCCTCAGCAGAAAGAATAATTTTAGGATTAGCTTGTTCTTCCAAATGTTCTTCAACCACAACTTCTTTCTCAAGAGAAAGTTCTTCTTCTAGATGCTCCTCATGAACGACCTTTTCTTTTACACTAACAACAGAATCTTTTCCAAAATCAGGTTCTTCTTCCAAATCAATACTTCTTTCAGTAACATGTGCTTCCTTCTCAACTATGTCTTGTAGAACAGGTTCACTGTCTTCCTTATCCAAGACAGTTTCTTTTGTAGGTGCAACAACTGCCTCTTCTTCCTCTTCAATAGGATAGTCAACAATTTTATCTGGTTCCAAACCAGGATCAGACATGTTCTTAGGTTTTGAAGGATGCTCAACCAGATTAAACTTTTCATATAACCTTTCATTATCCTATACCCAAGCCTTTTTTCCACGAATTCAAACTAATTTTCATTCTTTTGACTGTAACCTTTGAGATACAGAATTCACAGTCCTTGATGACTTCTTCATTCGGTCCAACCATTCCTTTTGCATATAGCATAGCAGAGATTAACCTTGAGTAGAATAAGGAGATAGACTTTGAGGTTGTTTTAATCAACTCACACATATGAAGTATAACATACTTGCACAGGTTAATCTTGTGTCCATTCCTCATAAGATGTATAAAAAATACATTCTGATATTTAAGGGTAACAAAATCTCATTTTCTTGGACATATCAGATTCTGAATAAACTTAAACAGCAATCTGGTTTCACCATCTAACTCAGTAGCAATAGCTCTTCTTTTCTTTTTGTTTCCAGTCAAGCTTCCCAAGGCCTCTTCCAAAACAAAATATCACTAGGAGGAGGAGGACCTCTCTGGTAGTCCTAAAAAAATCCTTCATGAGGTATCCCTAGGCAGGCATCTCATAACCTCCAGGAAAAGGTGCATCTTTGGCCATTAATCCATCTTATCACAACAAAATCATCGTATGTATCAAATGAGAACTGGACAAACTGATAGAACTGAGCAATAAGATTTGGATAAATCAGCCTTGTCTCCTTTGTGAACCAATCCATCCATCCCTGCTCTTTCAGTACTTTCAACACTAAAGACTTACTTGACAGCAACCATTTAGGACAAATTTCTTTTTTTGGTACCATTATTCTATTAATAAGGTTTGGGTTCAGTGGTCCTTCGGGCACTACCTTCAGTGCTCTTTTCACTTTCTTCTTAGATCTGTGGTTTTCAAGAGTTGAAGAAGATGAGCACTTCATTCTGGGCATTCAACGAGGGGTTCAAGAGAGAGAGATATATGAAGGAGGTCTTACAGTTTGAGAAAGAAGGGTTTCAGTTTTGAGAAAAGAGAGCTCGAGTGAAGAAAATAGTGAAACTTATTTCGTTTTAATCATTTAGGGATATTAAGCGTCGCAAATTCAAAACCGCGGGATGAATATAGTAAAATAATCAACACAACGATACGAGTAATAAAATACAAATAAAATGAAAAAGTGTCATTATGGTGAGACCGGAATAGGTTATCACGGTGAGACCGGAATAGGTTATCATGATGTCATCTTTATAGTGTGTCTCCACACAGTGCGACAATAATACTTGAGATAGTAAGTGCAAGATAGTAACCGAGAGACAGTAACTGTGTGACCGTAAACATAAAACAGCAACTTCAAGACAGTAAACTATAGAACTGTGAGAGTGAGACAGTAATATTAAGATAGTGACTTGTGGAATCGTAAACTGTGAAACAATACACTTTCTACTTAAGATTTATCATTCATAATTCATGTGTGATGTAATATATCCTTTCAGAATTTAATGGTTTGGTGAATGTATCAGCAAGTTGATATTCAGTTCTAATGAATTCCAAAGTGATATCATTTTTTTGATAATGGTCTCTCAAAAAGTGATGTTTGACATCAATATGTTTTGTCTTAGAGTGTGAAACATGATTTTTTGAGATGTTAATAGCACTTGTATTGTCACAATTTATAGGTACATGCCTGAATTGATATCCATAATCTAGTAATGTGTGTTTCATCCACAAGATTTGTGCACAACAACTACCGGCAGCTATGTATTCAGCTTCGGCAGTAGATAATGCAACAAAGTTTTGTTTCTTACTATACCATGATACTAGAGACTTGCCTAAAAAGTGACATGTTCTAGAGGTGCTTTTTCTATCTAACTTACAACCACCAAAATCAGCATCAAAATAGCTAACTAACTCAAATGATTGTCCTTTGGGATAGAACAATCCTAGATTGGGTGTATGCTTGAGGTATTTGAAAATCCTTTTAACAACATTTAAATGAGATTCCTTAGAGTTTGCTTGAAAACGAGCACACATACATACACTAAATTATCATACATGCATCCAAGGATTTGCATGCTAAGTATGATAATTAATTTAGTTTTTTTCTACCTTGACTTTGGTTTGTACTAGGTTATGAGCTTGAATTTAAAGGTTAATTATATTTTATACACATTGTGTGTTATAATTGTGATTAAATAGAAATCTATCTTGAGTAAAGCATCTTTAGATAGAGGGACTTTGGATAAAACTGCTCATTAGCCTGAAGGCTTATGCCTTGTCTAAAAAAATGGGAGTTTGATTGTTTATCACTCCAAACTTACTCTTATAGGGATTGCTAAGTCCATATGATTCTAAGCCTTTACATGAAAGTGTTTCATGTATCGTATGTATGAGATGCATTTGGATGTGTATAAATATAATTGTTTTTTAATTCAGGTTATTAACACAAGCTATCAGTTTTATAAAAGGTTGCATATCAAAATGGTTTGAACATATTGAATTTGTAAAAGGAATAAGATTCCAAACTAAATCATCAGAAGCATGCATGCATAAAGGGAATGCATGAGATAATATGATGAGATTAAATCCCCTTTAAAAATAATAAATGTTATACTCCTTATGAAACAAACACTTATCAAGACTTTGATCATTCAATTGGGAAGTTTCTGCTAAAGCAGGGTGTCCATGGATTATCTCGGGTAAGGAATGGTGCAAATGGATAACCCTAAGAGTTATGTAACCAAATCTCATTGTGAGCATTAGGTTACACTGAATTGAGAAACCCTGAGAGTTAATATATCAAATGAATGATGTTGAGTTTATCCATATGATGGATTGGACAAAGAGTTTTCCATTCAACCATCCAAGATTCATATATGATATGATTGTCATGATGGCCTATCAAAATAGCTAAGTGGTGAGAGAAACATCAAAGAAGACTCATTACATAATTAAATATGGATCTTTTCCTATAATAGTCTATGCCTTCCTGGTCCGTTATTTTGCCGATTTTGGTGGTTGGAGGTGTTCGGGAGTTTTCAGTGGGGAGATGGAGGTGCAGCAGAACTCATATAGGAAATACACGTCGTGTAAGTGTATTACACGATATGAAAGTTGGTTTCGCGGCTTATCCAAGGATGGTTCACACCGTGTAGATTTCCAAGGTTAAATAATCACTACCACAAAATTGGGTTTCCGCAGCGCCACCCTTTAACAGCACTAAAAAAAAGCGTTGATAAAGGGGGGGCCTTTATCAGCGCTTTTTCCTAGCGCTGATAAATTTTATATTTCAAAAAAAATCATGAAAAATAATATATTGTTATATAAGTATATTTATATTGATATAAATATAATATATATTTTTTAAATATGTTTTAGAAAAGTATAAATAGACTACTACATTTAATATATAAGAAATTTAGTGAAAATGGCTTTAATTTTTTTTAAAAAATATTATTAATTAATAATTTACTAATTATCATCGATTAATAATCATTTAATAATAATTTGAAGACACAAAAAATCAAAAAAAATTAATAAAAGATCTAAAATACATTGAAAATGTAACTCAAACTTCAAATGACCATAACTTTTGATCCGGGTGCCTGTTTGAGCTCTACAGCAGATCAAATCGAAGCATGCGACGAGCTCTACGCGCTAGTGACCCAAGCGAAGCCTCTGTCAAATTTTTCAAGGCCAAAAAAGGCCTAGAAGGCCTCCAAAACTGAGTTTTTAGTCAGCATACCCCGATTTGTTAACATTCAAACAAGTATAACTTCTGATCCGGATGTCCGTTAGCCCTGTACCACATATCATATCGAAGATTGTTTCACTTTCTTCAATTTGACTAGTTGTACAGTTAAAACGGGCTTCTGGATTATAAGTTATGATCGTTTTAACATTCTATGGCTTTTCAAACACACATATATATGTATTTATTTGTAAATATATATGTGTTTGTGTGTGTGTGTGTTGTATATATGTATGTATGTATGTATTTATTTATTTATTTATAAACACACATAAAAAACTTTTATAAATGTATTTAAAACTAATCTTATAAATATATATTAATATACAAATAAATATACAGATAAAATATTGTAACTAAAATTTATATATAAATAGATATAAATATATATAAATATATATTAATATATGAATGAATATATATATACTAATATATGAATAAACATATATGTATTAATATAACTAAATATATTTATATTAATATGAATCTATATTAATATACGGATAAATATAACTATATATATATAAAAATAAATATAAATAAATATTAATATACGAATAAATATATATATATATATATTACTATATGAATAAATATATATGTATTTATATAACTAAATATATTTATATTAATATGAATCTATATTAATATACAAATAAATATAACTATATATATATATAAATAAATAGATGTATCATAAAATAGATAAAAAAACAAAATGGCTTAATGGTAAAGGTGTAGGCACGCAAGTGGGAGGTCACGGGTTCGAATCTGGGTGGAAGCAAGGAGGGGCGTGTGGGCAAGTGCAAAATGCGCAGGCAAGGGCAGCGCACAGGAGTGGGAGGGGGCCACCTAGCACTGATAAAGGGGGGGGGGGGGTCAAGCGTTGTTAAAAGCTCCCCCCGAATATAAATTTTTTTTTTTTTTATTATTTTTGAGTTTTATCAGCGCTTTTTTTAGCGCTGATAAAAGGGGTCTTTATCAGCGCTTTTTTGAGCACTGATAAAAGGGACACCCTTTATCTTCACCTCGATTAACATTTTTTTAGCACTGTTAATGCACTTTTCTAGCACTGATAAAAGCCATGTTTGTAGTAGTGAATAAAAAGACGACGTGTTTTTCAGTGAAACTGAACCCCGGGGATTACACAGCGTGAAAGGGAATTACACGTCATGTAATTCCCTGATGTTGTACAATTTTAAAGGTTTCAACTGCTCAGGTTTTCTCCAAACCCCACGACATGCGGCCCTTCTCTCGTTCCAGGCATCTAATGACCATCTCCTTTCGTGTTTGGAGATTTTTTTTGATGAGGATTGATCCTTGAGCTTCCTTCTTCGATCCGTAGTGATTTCTCCTCTCGTTCTCACTTGTTCCCTTCTATTCTTCTTCGGGGTTTCACTATGGTGGTGTGGTTTGGTTTGGGTTGTGTGTTTGGGCTGTGTTTTGATGATCTCTTGATGCGGTATAGGATTTTTGGTTTCTTGTGGTGCAGCTGTGGTTTGTGGGTGTTCTTTTTCGCCCTGCGGTGCACAACGAGTTGAAAAAACTTCTTTAAGGTAGGTTTTCCCTCATTTCTATTTATTGGGTATCATGCAGGAGGGGATTTCTTTTGTTTACCTATGGATTATAGTTGTGTCGGATTAATTTAGGATAAAGAATTGGTTAAATTGAATGTGAAGGGTAAAGGGGTATGCTTCACATGTTTTTTACAGCCTTGAAATGATTGTGATATTGTGATTGTTTTGGCTTGATGCCCTGCTGAAAATTGTAGCCTTGGCAGCTTTGTTTGCGCTAGATATATGTATTGTAATTGTTGTGATTGTTGTGATATCGCCCTAAATGAAAATTGGTTAATTAGTAATACTTGGCTAATGAAATGGTTGCCCCGAGATTTTGGTTTGTGTGATAACACCCCTAAAATAAAGTGGAATGTGATAAAAGCCCCTTTATAAATTTGTAAATGGCTCTTGATGTGTGGTGATGTGTGGTCGTGCTTGTGGGACATCGATGTGTGGTTGTAATGGGGTGTGGGGTGATATGTGATTTGTTTGGTCGTGCTTTTGGGGCGGTGAGGAGGTGGTTTGTTTGGTCGTGCTTTTGAGGCGGCAAGGTGGTTGTTGTTTTGTGCTAAATGCTCGAGTAGTGATGGAATAAATGATTAATAATGTTTGAAATGACATGGGTTGGTTTGGTTAATGGGATAAAAATTGTTAATAGATAATTAAATGATGGGTTGTGTGATTAAGCGTGTTTGATGATAAATAATGAAAAGAATGGGATGATTAAATGAAATTGGTTGGAAATGTGAAATGTAATTTGTGTCTTGATGTGTGGTGTTATGCATTTAGAGGTGGCAGTAAAAGTGACGATGTTGTGAGTTGGTTAGTTTGTTTATGAACTCATAGGTTGAGCTTGAGTGTTTGATACTATATATATATACTTGTATATTCTCGTGATTTCTATACACACCCCACCCATGTGTAGGTTCTGAGTGCGGTGGAAGCGTGCGTTGGGCAGTGCCCAATTTTGATTTTTACCATAATCAATGATCAATCTGAGATCTATGCGACGATAAACGTCATGATCAACAGAATTGAATCAAAGAAATAGATAAAGGGATAAAACGCCAAAACTAAGAGAAAAGGGATCAACACATATTGTTCATAATTAATTTAATTAGATAAAGAATTACCTCCAAATAATTCTTTCTTCATTAATGAATCCAGCGACAGATCCGCGGTGCACTTTAATTGAGTTGTAGAAACCAAGTGTAGATTTCCTTCAGCGGTGATCCACACGTGTTCTAGGAATCTCCAGACGTCGCTAAAGGAGTCCCTGGGTGCTAGCATGAAGATCTTTGCACCTGCATCGCCTGCCTTGATCGCCTTGAGAATCACTTCCAAAACGTTCTCCTTAATCCGATAGAGGAGGATTGATCGTCGTTCTTGGGAGCGTTCTTAGAGAAGGGAGCTCTCTAGGCTTTAGAGAATTCTCCAAGATTGTTGTGCACAACCGAATTGGCTAATGAGAAAATAACATAATCACGTATTTATATTGCTAGGGTTAAAATAAAATAACTACACAAGTTCCCTTATTATTTATTTAATCCTAGCAAAACCCCGTGTTAAATAATAATAGTAATATTATTATTTCTCGACACGTGCTTAACTTGCGAATTATAATTAAATATTATTTAATTAAATAATATTTAATATTATTATTTCTCACCGGACTATTAAACTCGATTCGTCATTCCTCCACAATATTTATCAAGGCTTAAATAATGACTATTTATTTATTAAATAAATATCACTGCATTATTCGCTGATAAATGAATAAATATTATATATTCACTAAATAACAAATAAATATTTATTAAATATTTTGCTAACAATATATTCTCTCAAATAACTAGCGACGAAATAAATGTGATCAAGCATACATGAATAATTATTAAACCACGTGCGGAAATAATATTTATTCAACCTGTTAAATAATAAATGATAATATATTATTTAACTGAGATCTCGAATACACTTAGTGTGTGACCCTCTAGGCCTCTTTCTCAGCGGCATTAGGTGAAGCAACCAAAGTCCAAGGTTAGCATCTAACAACACACCAAGACACCCATATAGAAAGAAGTTAATACAACAATGACATGTCACCTCATATGAATGATTACCGTGTAATATAATCTCATTATCACAATATCTCTAATCGAGTAAGTTGCATGCCAGTGTCATCAACCTATGGACTCAATATCAATTTCTTTGACTTTCTGAAAATAGAACTTGCCTATAGAACATCATGGCCATGAATTTATTTAGGTTATATCATTTCCATCAAAGGGCATCAGATATTAACTTTCATTAAAGAATGGAAGAGATAAATATTTTTTCGCATTATTCATTAATGCAGTATTACTCGTGATGCACACAACGTATCCTACCTCGTCACGAATATCTGTTGTCATAATTTTCGTCAATACATCATAGTACGTGACTCATAATATTCATTAATAACAATCTTAAAGTTTAAGGACTAATACACACATCCGTAAATAGGAACATCCAATGACACGTATAAATATGGATTTCTTACTGACAGGTCTCGTTCTCATAATATCCTACTGAATATTACCAAGGGCGTACACCATGAGAAGATGCCTCAAAGTTCTATGAGTCCCCACCCCTGATAGCTCGTATCATTTGTGTCCCTCAAATGATATTATCCGGCTATAGAACATATATTCAAAAATAGTGTCGTAACACTTCCGGGTTCTCATCATAGCGGGGAACTGCTGTAACCTTTTAGTGCGAAAATTACTCTTAGGACATTATCACGTACTATGTCACACAGAAGAACAATCATGATGTGATAAGTAGTTTATTAATACTCAATACAATGAATACATGTTTATCATAAAGTACATGGAAGTTGGTTCTAGGGAACCAACTCCAATAGACTCTCACTTGCACTAGAGTCAACTACTAAGAACCTTCAGTTCGCTAGCTCTCACATGATACTCATGCTTCTGCTGAAATGAGTCTTTAGTCAAGGGGTTTTCCACATTCTCTTCTATGGGTACTCTGCTCATTGCAACTTCACTCCTTTGATAAAAATCTCACAAGAGGTGATACTTTCGGAGTATATTCTTTGTTAGTTGGTGTGACCTTGAATCTTTTGCAAGAGTCACCATTGCAATATTATCACAATGCAATGTGATAGGGTCTTTACTGCTAGGTACCACATCAAGATTTTAAACAAAGTTATGAATCCAAACGGATTCCTTGGATGCATTAGAAGCCGCTATACACTCAGACTCCACTGTAGAATCAGCGACAACTGGCTATTTTGAACTCTTTCAGCTCACAGCTCCTCCGTTGAGACAGAAAACATATCCTGATTGCAACTTTGGATCATTCTGATCTTTCTGAAAACCAGCATCAGTATAACCCCTAATGACCATCTCCTCGTCTCCTCCATACACCAAGAACATATCATTAGTTCTTCTCAGATACTTAAGGATAACCTTAACAGCAGTCCAATGTTGTTCTCCTGGATCTGTTTGATATCTACCTATCATGCTCAATGCATAGGAAACATCAAGTCTAGTACATAACATGACATACATGGTTGATCCAATCACTGAAGCATATGGGATCTTACTCATTCTCTCATTCTATTGTTATGTCTGAGGATACATTTCCTTAGAAAGATGTAAACCATGTGACACTAGAATCCCCTTTTGGATTGTTCCATACTAAATATCTTTAGTATCAAGTCAATGTATGTACTTTGACTTAGTCCAAGCAGCCTCTTGGATCTATCACGAATGAACTTGATCCCTAGAATATAGGTTTTCCCACCTAATTCCTTCATGGAGAAGCACTTGTTTAACCAATCCTTAACAGATTGTAAGACCAGTATTTCATTTCCAACAAGTAATATGTCATCGACATATACTACTAGGATAACGACCACATTCTCATTAACCCGTGTATAATCACATGGCTCACTTTCATTCTTAATGAAACCAAATTCTTTTATGGCTTCATCAAATTGAATGTTCCATGGCTTGGATGCTTGCTTCAATCCATAAATGTATCTTTGCAACTTGCAAATCCTTTTGACATCACCTGGAGTCACAAACCCTTCTGGTTGTGTCATATAGACATCTTCCTAAAAGTTCATGTTAAGGAATACAGTTTTGACATCCATCTGCCAAATCTCATAGTCATAGTAAGCTGCTATAACAAGTATGATTCTGATAGATTTAAACATAAAAACTAACGAAAAGGTTTCATCGTAATCAATTCCTTGACGTTGTTTGAACCCTTTAGCCACTGGTCTTGCTTTATAGGTACTTACTTTACCTTTCATGTCCAATTTCCTCTTGAATACCCATTTGCATCCAACATGCTTTACACCATCTGGCGCATCAACCTGAACCCAAACTTGGTTCTAATACATGGAAACCATCTCAGAATTCATAGCTTCTAGCCATATTGCATCTTCTAAGCTCTCTACAGCCTCATTGTAGGAGAGAGTTTCATCATTGTCAACTAATAATGAGTCACCATCCTTGGTGACCATAAAATCATCTCCCTGGTTCTCTTACCTCTCTTACACTCCTACACAGTACTTGTGTTTCAGGAACTACCTCTTCCACAGAGACCTGTTGAATTTGTTCTTGTATCAACTCTTGTGTATCTTAAGCATCAACTCCATCGAAGTCAATCTTGTTCTCACTATCCATGTTGAGGATGTGCTCCCTCCCAAGAAAGATGGTTTGTCTGGCGACAGTCACTTTCTGGTCTAAGCGGTTGTATAGGTAGTATCCCTTTGTTTCCTTGGGATGCCCTATAAAGATGCATCTTGTGCCCCGGGGTGCTAGTTTGTTGTCTGAGAAAGCCTTAACAAATGTCTTGAAACCCCATACACGTGTATGTGATAAAATGAGTTTCCCTCCACTTCATAACTCGAATGGAATTCTATTATCTGTTTTAGTTAGTACTCAGTTTAATGTTTATGCCGCAATTTATAATGCATATCCCCAAAAGGATAATGAAAAATCTGCATGACTCATCATCGACCTTACTATGTCTAATATGGTACGGTTCCTCCTTTTATTAACATAATTCCACTATGGTGTATAAGGTGGAGTGAATTGAGATATAATCTCAAACTCG
This sequence comes from Viscum album, assembly GCA_963277665.1. Taxonomy (NCBI): domain Eukaryota; kingdom Viridiplantae; phylum Streptophyta; class Magnoliopsida; order Santalales; family Viscaceae; genus Viscum; species Viscum album. Next base: position 430,147,954 of record OY728134.1, read on the forward strand.
CATAGAAAGTCGATGAACTCTTGGTTAAGATATTTACCACCTCAATCTGATCGAAGCTTCTTTATCTTCTTACCAAGTTGATTCTCTAATTCATTCTTGAATTCCTTGAATTTCTAAAAGGAATCTGACTTATTCCTTATTAAGTAGACATAACCATATCTACTCAAGTCATCAATAAAAGTTATGAAGTAAGAATATTCACCTCTAGCTTCTACTAGAAATGGTTCACACACATCAGTCTCTACCAATCCTAGAAGCTCTGTGGTCCTTTCACCCTGTCCACCGAATGGTGGTTTGGTCATTTTCCCATGTAAACAAGCATGACATCTATCAAGTAGTTTTAACTCAGAAGAGTTTAAATAGACATCATAAAAGAGCTTTATCAAACGCTTCTTTTTTACATGACCAAGATGGTGATGCCACAACTGGGTATAATATAAGTCGTGTAAACATGATTCGTTATTGATTGTCAACACTTGGTTTTCATAATTTAATACATAATGACTGTTATTTAAATGTGTCATACCATAACATATGTTGTGCTTATAAAAGAAACAACTTTTATTTCCAAATTTGAAAATAAACTCATCTGTATATAAACATGACACAGAAAATATGTTCTTGGTAACTGTAGGTACATAATAACAATCTCTTAAAACCAAAATCAATCTCATTGGCAATGAAAGGTGGTAGTCACCAATGGCTAGGGCACCCAACCCACTCCATTGGCAGCTCTCAGATCCACCTCTCCTCAGGAAATCTTTCAAAATCTACTTGGTTCCTGTATTTGGATACATATGTGAGCACCACAAGCTGTATCTAATACTCAACGTGTAGAAATGGAAAGATTGCAATCGATAACAAGCACACCTTTAGCTTCCTCTTGTCTCTGGGTGTAGTTCATCTTCCAATGGTTTGACTTGCCACATGCAAATTTGTCTTCTTTTCCTTGCCCTGCCTCTGGATCTTCTTCTTCTTGGTAGGACGGTGCTCAGGAGCTTTAGATTGTTTATAAGTCATAGGCACTTTTGTCTTTTCCTTCATTTTTTTATTCAGCATAAGGACTGCAGGTTTGTCACGCCTTATGTCCTTATCCACTTGGCGGATTAAGGTCATAAGTTCCGAAAAACTCTTCTCACTATTTCTCGTATTGTAATTAACAATAAAGTTGGAGAAAGTCTTGGGCAATGATGAAAGTATGAGATTTGTACGCAACTCATCTAGGAATTTAATCCCTAAGATGTCAAGGTGTTCAATGCAGTAAATAAGTTTGACTACATGAGGCCCAGCTGGCGCAAACTCTCCAATCTTAGTTGTGAACAAAGCATTGAAGATCTCATACCTATTTTGTCTTGTCTTCTCTTGATAGAGATCACAAAGGTGAGACATCATGCTATAGACATCCATATCCTCATGTTGCTTTAAAAGCTCATTGGACATGGATGATAGCATGAAGCACTGAACATCTGTAGCATCATTCAGATGTTTCTCATAGAGAAATATCTTTTCATCACTTGTCTCATTGTCAGGCGCAACTGGTAAAAGTTCTTCCAACATATACAATTTCCTTTCATGGCAAAAGATGACACATAGGCACATTTGTCACTCTTGAAAATTTGTGTCGGTGAAAGGTTTTTCTTCTCAAGTATGAATCACAATGATATGTTTGATGTCATTTTATAGTTGTTTCTACAAATAATATAAGCAAAATTTTAATACTTTATCTGTTAAAATTTAGAAAAATAAATAAATATTATATTTATTAGTCTCCTACTATTTTTATCGAAACCCAATAGCTCTCACCATTGGCTTCAGAATATCCTATTGCTTGAATATTCTAGTGGCAATGATCCATATTCTCTTTCTCATTACTCAAACTTTGGTTGGTCAAACAACTCGAATGGTTTTAGGTAGGCATTCCAAATTCCAACTGCATTAACTCACAGTTCCCTAATCTGCTAAGTGAACTCCTCAATTCTAAAAATCATTAATTTATATTTCCTCAACCTTTGCCTCTCAGTTGCATCAAGTTTTGTTTTGGTAGTCAACTCTTGATATGAATAAAGTTAAGTCAACCCAAAACCTCATGTTAGAATTCTCCGATAATTGAAAGCACCCCAACTTTGGCTGGTCAAGCACTTTGAACTATGGTTCGATTCTAACCGATGTAATGGAAGGCTATACCAACTTAATATTTAATTGAGAAATTTTATCCTTTTATGCGTAAATCACCAATTATTATCTTTATCGCATGCTTGTTAATATTAAGTGGGATTACTTAAGTGATTAATCATGTCTTAGATAATATTTACGCATAAGACGATTTATTTTAGTTTAATCTTGCATGCTTGTTAATTCATTAATTACGTGATCATGACAAAGCATTCATAATGAAATAACCATTCAACTGACATAAATAAAATAAAGGGTGTGATCATGATATTATTCTAATGGTTAGTTTTATCTAGCAGTTGATAAACTAATTGTTGACTTAGGGGAGAAACACCTTGAACCAATTGAGGTTCGTGTTTACAGCTTTCCATATGTCCACCACTGTATCTCCTTGAATTGGTTTCATCTCGGCTCTAAACTTGAACCGTATCCACTAGCTTGGGAGCTTCATCCATTACATGTGTATTTTACTCACACGCGGATGGTGGGAAAAATGAGTTTATATAAAAGAAACCATGGGTGCGCAGGCCCTACAGAATAATGAGGAGAGAAGGCACGCAAACCAACAATTTAATTTAATAATAAATTAAATGAAATCAATCACATACAAAAGGTTTGGTTTAGCTCATGATCATCCACTAGCATGTAACGAATTACGCATTTACTAAAACTAGCATTCAATTCTTAATCGTTCTTATTTAAGATAAATCATGCTTGAATCGATTAATTATTATCTTTAATTAATCAATCCTTTTATCTTAACCCTTATCTGAATTTCTTTGAGATTCTTATCCATTGTAATTTTAAAAAAATTAAATAAATTCATTTAAAATTAACAGTGTACATAAATGTACCTTAGAGGCAACACGGTGAATACTCGTCCAAATCTACCCAATATGGATTATACTCGTATACTATTTTACTCTTGTGATGTATAACATACACGACTTATCACGTACTTTCATAACGTGTACTTCATAGATGATTACACGAATTACATGATTTTTTGGTCACGTGTTATGCTTCAATGCATGTAGAGTAAAAACTTGTAATACGACTCGTACATGATATGCAGATCTGAACATTAAGAAGATTTTAATTAAACATTTAAATATTTATGTATATTAAAACCTATCACACGGCGTGTCCTATTTTTACAACCACGCGCAAGTACATCTCTCACCATCTATCTGAAACACACGCCTAGGGACTCAGCCTGTAGTCTGTGCCTCAAAAATTTGGAGTACACTGCGTGTCCAATGGGCTACACGACGTGTTGACTCCGTGTTACATGGTCATCGATCGGGTAGGTTGTGTATGGAATAAACGACCCGTCTCTGACCCAAAGGGATTACATGTCGTGTCCAATGGGCCACACGGTGTGTAGTCCGGCTGACCATGCACCATTTAATTCTGGTCAACACGTGATGTATTAATGGTGTAATTAATGTAGTAATTAACGCATAATTTCGAATTGATTTCTGAATCAATCTTGATGTGTTGAATGTGACTACACGGTGTGTAACTCCAATTACACGATGTGTAGTCTGGTGTTATCCGACTAGAAACCTTGGCACCTCCTGACGAGTTCCTCAATTTTATTTTAATCATAAAATTAATCGTTTTTATTAGATCTGCGACAAACGATGAAGGAAGACATAGATCTCACAATTCAGATTAAAATAACAATTAAACATGAATTGAAAAACTAAATTACAAATGCGTAAATCACCAACGATTTTAAATAATTATAAACAATTATGTGTCTGCTCAGATATCACTTGTAGGTTTCGGGCGTAGCGGAAGCGTGCGTTGGGCGGTGCCCAACTTTGATTTTTGCCATAATCGATGATCAATCCAAGATCTATGTGACGATGAATGTCATAATCAACAAAATTGAATCAAATAAGTAGACAAAGAGAAACGTCCAAACCGTGAGAGAGAAGATCAACACATATTGTTTATAATTAATTTAATTAGATAAAGAATTGCCTCCAAGGAATTCTTTCTTCGTTGATGAATCTGGCGACAGATGTGCAGTACATCATCATTGCGTTGTAGAAACCAAGTGTAGATTTCATTCAGCAGTGATCTACACGTATTATAGGAATCTTCAGACGTCACTGAAGGAGTCTCCAGGTGCCCGCACGGAAGATCCTTGTGCTTTCGTCGGCTGCCTTGATCGCCTCGAGAATCACTTCCAAAGCGTTCTCCTTGATCCAGTGGAAGGGGGTTGATCATCGTTCTTGGAAGCGTTCTTGGAGAAGGGGGCGCTCTAGGCAAAGGATTCTCTTAGATTGTTGGGCACAACAAAATTAGCTAATGAGAAAATAACATAATCGGGTATTTATATTATTATGGTTAAAATAAAATAATTACACAAGTGCCTTTATTATTTATTTAATCCTAACAAAACCCCATATTAATTATTATTATTATTATTATTATTTCTCGATACACGCTTAAATTGCGAATTATAATTAAATATTATTTAGTTAAATAATATTTAATATTATTTAGTTAAATAATATTTAATATTATTATTTCTCATCGGACCATTAAAATCGATCTGCCATTCCTCCACAATATTTATCGGGTCTTGAATAATGACTATTTATTTATTAAATAAATATCACTTCATTATTCACCAATAAATAAATAAATATTATATATTCACTAAATATCAAATAAATATTTATTAAATATTCCGATCACAATATATTTTCTCGAATAACTAGTGATGGAATAAATGTGACCAAACATACACGAATAATTATTAAACCACATGTTGGAATAATATTTATTCAACCAGTTAAATAATAAATGATAATATATTATTTAACTGAGATCCCGGATACACTTAGTGTGTGGCTTTCTAGACCTCTTTCTCAGTGGCATTAGGCGAAATAGCCTAATGTCTAAGGTTAGCTTCTAACAACACATCAAGACACCCATAGAGAAAGAATTTAATGTCACAACGACATGTCGCCTCATACGGACGCTTACCATGTAATATAATCCATTTATCACAATATATCTAATCGGACATATTGCATGACAATATCATCAACCTATATGCTCGATATCTCTTTCTTCGACTTTTCGAAAATAAAACTTACCTACATAACATCATGGTCATGGATTTATTTAGGTTATATCATTTCCATCAAATGGTCTGAGATATTAACTTTCGTTAAAGAACAGAAGGGATAAATCATTTCTCACATTATTCATTAATGCAATATTACTCGTGACGCACTCAACGTATCCTACCTCACTATGAATATTTGTCATCATAGTTTTTGTCAATACATCAAAGTACGTGACTCATAATATTCATTAATAATAATCTTAAAATCGAAGGTTCAATACACATGTTCACGGATAAGAACATCCAACAACACATATAAATATGGATTTTCTACTAGCGGGTCTCGTTCTCATAATATCCTATTAGATATTACCAAAGGCGTATACCATGAGAAGATGTCTCAAAGTCCTATGAGTCTTCACCCCTGATAGCCTGTATCATTTGGGTCACTTAAATGACATCATTCGGTTATAGAACATATATTCAAAAATAGTGTTGTAGTACTTCCGGGTTCTCATCATAGTAGGAAACTGCTATGACCTTTTAATGCGACAGCTACTCTTAGGACATTATCTCGTACTATGTCACACAAAAGAACAATCATGACGTGATAAATAGTTTATTAATATCCAAAATAATGAATATATGTTTATCATAAAGTACATAGAAGTTGGTTCTAGGGTACCAACTCCAACATCACGTTGAGCACTACGTGTCACCACCCGCATAGTCACACAAGGGGTGTTTTCCCCAACATCCGGTGTGACGTACGGATGGCTGGGTATCCGCTTTTTCTCGCTCTTTCTTCTAGGTGAGGTAGGTATTGCACAGGTTGTGATGGTCAGAGGTCTGTTAGTGCATTAGATGGTGGTTGTGATGACTCAGATGTCTTCGGGCGAGATGTGATAGCCCTGGTGTTTGTGGGCGAGATGTGATGACCCAGGTGTTTTCGAACGAGTTGTGATCATGTTTGTGGGGCAGCTTATAGTGGGGGTCGTGCATGGTAGGAGGAGCGCACGAGATTGATGTCCTACATGTTCATGATACCCCTACTTCTCTGGTTATAACAGTGGTTGTGTTGTGACCCAGATGTTTTCGAGCGAGATGTGTTGTAGCCATGCTTGTGGGGCGGTGAGCCTAGGTGTCTGCGGGCGAGGTGTGTTGTGACCGTGCTTGTGGGGTGGTGTGGTGTACAGAAGAGATGAGAGAGCCATGATGTACGTCGTTGGGTGTGAGAGCGGCATATCAGTGGAAAAGTGGTGCGAGGTGCCCTTATCGATATGATAATGTTATATTATATTACTTGACTTGCGTTATTTTGTGAGCGTGTCTTGATGAGGTTGGGTTTGGTTAGTATACATTTATAGGTGTTGTTTGGTTCCACTGTTTTCTCACAGGTGGATTAGTATGTTTCTTTCACGTGTGCATGAAAGATTTTGGTTTTCTTACTGGGTATACTTATATTCTCATCTTACGTATATAAAATTGTTTTCAGGTTTTCAGGAGAATTACGTGGATTGTGTTGAACATTACTAGCTCGGATCCTTGATAGTTGTTGTGTCCTGATTCTCTTTCCACCATCCTAAAATGACATGAAATGTACTATATTTCACGACAGTGGGGGTGAAACTGCACTTTCAATGATGTGTGCATGGTTTTTTTGTGGACAAGAAACCTTTATGGGGCAAAAAAATGCTATGGAATTTGTTGTCAAAATTAGAATGAAAGTTTCTTACTTCTAGAAAAAAAAGCAAAAAAGTGGGATATGAAAAGAAAATAATATATAGAAATTTGATGCCAACGATTTTAGTTCATATTTATCTTTATTGATTTAATTTACATGTAGTGTCGTGAGAATGGTGAAACTTTTAAAAGGAACATGTGCCTTAAATCTTTTTTAGAGTTCAATTGTGCTTATCAATCTCTTCCTTTTCAATTTTTACATATGAAACCTCCAACCTTCGCCCAGAAAATCATCATATAAAATACTTTTCATTTTTCTATACTTTTAATCTAATGGTGGAGAACTTAGATTTATTGAAAGCTAATGGAATGTTTATTGGGTAACAGAAAAGAAAAGCTCTAGTGGTTAAATTCTTATAATGTGAAGATTGTTTGCGGACTAAGGAAATATCTAGTTTATTTGTAGTTAAAGCCATTTTAATTATACTAGGAAAGAGTATATGGAAGCACTTAATTCTAAAAGTGGACATGTTTGAGAATAAATTGTGTAGTGTGTTTTGATCAAGGAAAATGTATGGAATTCTTGAAAAAGGATAGTGTTCCAAAAAATTGTTTTTGCTCAAAAGTGACAAAAGATTAGATGGAAAGAAGTTGGTATTGCAATTTTTGCATGCATTTTAATTTTTTTTGGGTGATGGTTTGATGCATAATTCACTTAAATTGTTGCTTTTTATGCCAAAATATGTTCTTTAGGTCTAATGTGATCAAGCATGATAAATTTAAATGAGTGCATTAAATTGAAGCAATAGGGCCCCTTTTGGAGTGAATTTTAAAAGGCGGGGAAAGTGTGTTAACGACCTCTATTGCATGGTCGTGCGATGAAACAATAAAAGGACAATGAAAAACAAGATCATGGCCTTATTTTTTGTTTCATGTGCAAGCTTGTGCCATGCCATAAGAAGCCCAGTTGAAGACCGAATCGACATGTCGAGACACCCGTGTATGTCATGTTCGTGTCACATGTTAGTCATCAACGAAACATGTCATGGACATGTCAATGTGAAGTGGTTATGTCTAGTAGACAATCAAAACACTTACGAAAGACAAGCGACATGGTCATGTCGTGTGACCATGTTGCCAAACGATCATGGTGCAGATCAAGAACAAGTGTCATGATCATTTCTTATACACAAGTCATCAAGGTTGTGTCTCAAATCGTGGCACAAAAGCGAGCCCTCTTCAAGACATGGTCATGCCTATGTAATTAAATGGAGGAAGACGACATGTGTAGTGGTAGAATTCATTCCATTTCTAAAAATAACATTTAAAATGCAACTTTATGTAAGTTTACGGAGATTATGAGCTAGAAGGTAAAGAAATCTAAAAGAATACTTATACTTCTTAGTGCATGATGTGGTTTAATATTATTAATTAAAATAATTAAACTATAATTTAAGAATATGAAAAAATTTAATTTCATAAGAAAATTTTGAATTAAAATTCCAATTTCATTCAAAATTTAGAAAAATATATCAATAAATTGATTTTTTTTAAATTACAAATAAAAATAAATTAATTCTTTGAATCTTTCCGAAATGTATTTATTGACAATTGTGTGTGTGTTTTTATTCCTAGCACATTTATTTTGATTTCAAATATTTAAGTAATAAGTTGAAAGTATATATCTCCCGTAAAAACTGGACCGTACCTTTCTCGGAGTTCGCTCGATCCTTCAGGGCCTGGATCTTCTCCTTTCGGAAATTGAAAACCCTATCTCGCAGCGGCACCGGCGACACGAAGCGAGCTGAAGGGTTTTTCTCAGGGCAGGGGTAGTTCTGGATGCGTATCGGGCAAGAGGAATCCTCCAGAAACCACCGCCGGAGGATCGGCGGCCGTGAGATCTGACCGGAGGAGGAGGTTCTAGCGATTTCCGACCAGGAATTGAAGAAATTCCAGAACGACGTCCCGTCGCCTAAGGTATGGTTGAAGGAGCAGCCGACGAAGATCCCGGCGTCGGCGAGCTCCGTCACCTGCACTCCCAGCAGCGGCTTGGAGGTGCCCTCGTAGCCCAGAACCCCGTTGAGCGGGAAGAAGGAGTTCACGATGAGGGGAGTGTACACGGAATCCAGAATGTCAGCGGCCGTGATCCCGTCGGCGGCTGCGTGGATGTACTGGGCGCCGGCGCCGGCGCCGTTGCAGTCCACGAAGAAGCTGGCGGAGCCGTCGTCGTGCACGGTGGTGGCTAGACGGCCGGCGAGGGGGAAGAAGTGGTCGAGCGTCCGGGAGAGTGAAGCTTTCAGCTTCGCCGCCACCGCATCGGCGCCGCCGTGGGAACCTTCTGGACTCGGTCTGCGAAAGAGGAGCCCCTTCTGGATGTATTCGAGGGGGAGGAGGTCCAGATCCCATGGAGTCAGCTCGATTCGTGTGGTCGGCTCGGTGGGGTTCTCCGGCCGGACGGTGGATTTTTGGATGATGCGAACGGTGGCCATACATTCAGATCGCCGGAATGTACGTGTGTCCGTGTGTGTCTATATATATATATATATATATATATATATATTCAATTTTGTATTTCAATTTTTTAAATAAAAATAATGTTTCCTTTGTTTAGAGTACTAGTATTTTAGTTTTTTATTTCAATTTTAAATGAACCACATACAGGACTCCCAAACAAGTACGTAGGTGAAGAGTCGAAAACTTCAAAACAACACAACTTAAGCCCTACTCTTTAAACGTCCACCATTGTCCATTGATGGAGTCTTTCACTTATCTGCATCAAACCAAATAGAACCTACATGTACATGCATAGAGTTCACACGTTTTATACATGTAGGGCGTGAGTTTACAACTTGGTATGATTTCATCACTGACCCAACCTCCATTTGTAGGTGTGTACTATTTTTATGTATTTGTGAGTATACAAGATTTGTGGTGCGAAGCATGGACAAAATAGTTAAAAAACTTACTATCAAGTAATCACAATCATGGTAAATATCACTGAAACAACATAACCAGCACAACAATGCACCACGATTATTTTAAAGCAATTCTTTAATCAATAAGAGATTCCAACCAGCCTTATATACCAGAAGTAAGTGTAAATGGGTTCAAGACCTTGTTCACCTTACTTACACTGATAGGCCAGGGTTCTGGTTTAGGGATATCCTACTAAAATGCACCACTCTACATGTATGCATCTGTGTGGCGTCCAAATTGCTACATGTGAATTTTATTCATCAAGATATAAGGAAATGGAAGGCACCGATGTTGGTAGACTAGGGTGTAATGACCCGAACTGTTATAAATAAAATTCCCTTTGTGGTTGAATTAAATGTCTTGTTATGTGCTGTGGTTATATAAAACACATGCACTTCTTTAGTTTTATTATATCCTAATGGATTTAAAAGACCGTTAAGCATCATAACCGTGGATAATATAGTCGTTGAACAATGATCATATGATTAGTATAAATATGGGGTTTTAAGAAATCTCTTTGACACAAAAGAAGTGATGACCTAAACCAGTATGATCGTACTCTAAGAAACTCATTTATCAGAGCTTCCAAAGAAGACAACATCACTAAGATTTTCCCTTGACCAAGCCCAAGCTGAGATCCAACTACTTAAGCATGAGCAAAACCGTTTACAGAAGAAGTTAAAGCTCATCGAGACCACGACCCAAACCATGTACGCTTAACCACCCCATGGAAGTCTCACCATCGCGCACCTTACTCTTAGAGCATTTGCTGGTGTATTAAATAGATATGTATCAAGACCCTAATAATATGAATATGTATATTATATTTTCCATAGAATAATGGTTATATTTACTTCTTATTGTAACTTTATAAACAATTTTGATTTTGATACTACAAAACACAAATTGTATTTTTGGGTAATAATCAAATCAAATCAAGGCATTTATTTTTTATGAATTAATAATATTTTAATAAAGTATTTTTATTAATTAATGTTTATTAAATATAAACGATCATATAATTTTTATGAAGTTAAATGTAGTTTTTATAAAGGTTTGAAAACTGTTATTGTAAAAAAACATAACATTTTTCAATAAATGTCAATTCTTATTTTAAAAGTGAAAATTCATATATTTAAAAAAATATTTGGATAAAATAAATATTATTTTTGGAATCATAATGTAGAAATTATCCAATGGTGAATTTTTCATAATTTTCTGAGACAATCAAAATTTCGGGTAAAATTTAAATACGGTATAAATATACAGTGTGTATTATGACATCATAATGACCCAAAATGAATATAATAAAAACTATAAATGGTATCCATGGACAAATCTATGTTTACCCTTCAAAATAATGCAACTTTAAGTTTATTTGATTAATTTTATAAAGCCTTTATGAATCCTCCAAAACCTATAATATATTTTACGGTTTTAAAATCATTTCTTTAAGGACACGACTCACTTCCACATCACCAAGGGTAATATTTTAATGAGTTCAAACCTTGGCCTAATAAAATAATGAAAACAACTGTCCTTTAACAGAAACCATGGACAAAAGTCATGGGAAGGTTCGTGGTTTTGATTACTTTATTATATAGATTCCAAAACATATGTTTGAGAAACAATAAAGAATTCCCCACTCATTTCCTATATAAAACCACCCAAGCTCTCATTCCTCTTCACTAAAAAACCTTGGATCACATCCTTACTCTTCCCTCCCCTCTCTAGAGTCCTCCCAAGGTACCCCCAAGCTCTCAAGAAGCTCCTCCCAAACATTTGGAATCACCCTCTCACGGTAAGGGATCTCCCACTCTCATTTTTATTCAAGCACCTCTTTTATGTTATGCCTCTTAATTTCCATTTTTTTGTGTTGGGATATATTCTTCTAAGCCCCTTACTATCCATTTGATGTCTAAATTATGCCTAAATGGCCCGAAGGCCTTCATTTTTATTGATTTTTGATTTGATGTCTAAATTACGAGAGACCCATTTCACTCTCATTAAGTCCTCCCATGAACATTTATGTACACCCGTTACCATGTCAAAATTTAGCAAGAGATCCTCTCATTCCCATCTTTATTCAAGTATCTTCATTATATTATGTCTTTTATCTTCAATTCCTAATGTTAGGATATGTTCTTCCATATCCCCCTTATTTTCCATTTTATTTCTAAATCATGTGAGACCCATTTTACTCTCATTAATCCCTCCCATGAACATTTATACACCCCTGTTATGCTGTTGAAATTTCACGGCGATTTTTCATTCCAAAACAATTATGTAGTGAATATCCATAACCATTTACAATCAAGAGTGTCAACCTTTATGAACTTATACTTATTTTATTAGGGACTTACATGTATGTATTCCACACTCCTTTATCATGGAATAAAATGCGATGATTTCAAGTTTTATGATCTATGTGGCACACTTATACATGAGAAAGAGATGAAAGTGATGGGTGCACTCAAAATTATACAGCGCTCCAATGCATTGAGTAATGTTTTAATCTCATGAGACATCATGCAAGATATTAGGGAGTGGACATAATAAATCATGGGACTTTTTCCATTATGATGTCTTGGTAGTTAGCCTTGACCTATGTTTATGATGTCTTATTTTAAGTTGTTCCCACATTTCCCATGTTTACTTTATGTTATCATGTTATATCATGCCTCATTGTTCATGTTTTTGATTCTCACCCCTTTATGTATCATTGATATTCTTATTGTCTAACATGTATTACTTTCTTCATGTTATGCTATGTTTATTCCTTTACTGGGCTCTATAGCTCACCCATTTCTTATGCATGTCCCCGGGTTATCCCATATAGTTTTAAGTACGGTGGAATAATATGAGCATGTTAAGAAAGTTTTCAATAATAATGATGTGTTCCCTGTTTTAAGTTGCAATACAATGTACCTAATTCCTAAAGACACTAGACTACTCAATCTTTTGGGTTGTATTATGTGTAATCTTATGTAATAAATCATGAATTTATGTGTAATAAAGAATAGGGTTGTCATAGTTAGTATCAAAGGAAAATTTAGTTATTTTTGTGATTAGGATTAGGATACTCTAGTGAAAGCCTTGGGGATAAGACTAAACATAAGAAGACATCCCAAAATTTCGGTAAAGTAAAGAGTAATTGGTTTCCAAGATCTCATTACTATTCACTAAAAAACCTTTTATCACACCCTTACACTGCAATCCCCTCTCCAGAGTCCTACAAAGGTGCCCCCAAGTTATCAAGAAGCTCCTCCCAAGAATTTGGAATCACCCTCTCAAGGTAAGGGATCTCCCACTCTCCTTTTTATTCAAGCACATCTTTTATGTTATGCCTATTAATTTAAATTTTTTCATGTTGGGATATGTTCTTCCATATCCACTTTACATCCCATTTGATGTCTATATGATGAGATACCCCTTTCACTCTCATTAATATCTCCCATGTACCTTTATGTATACTAGTTACCAAGTCGAAATTTAGTAAGGGATCTTATCCTCCTCTTTATTCAAGTACCTTCATTATCTTATGTCTTTTATCACCAATTCATAATGTTGGGTTATGTTATTACATATCCCCCTTACTATCCATTTTATTTTTTAAATGATGATATATCCCTTTCACTCTCATTAAGCCCTCCCATGAACATTTATACGTCCAAGTTATACTGCCAAAATTTCACCACACTTTTTTCATGCCAAAACAATTCTCTAGTGATTAACCTTACCCATTTCCTATAAAAGATATTCACCTTTATGCACTTATAATTATTTAATTTGGGAATTACATGTATTTATTCACACTCTTTGATCATGGAATAAAATGTATTGATTTCATGTTTTCTGATCTATGTGACACACTTATAGATGAGAAAGAAATGACAGTGATGGGTGCGCCAAAAATTATATCTTACTCCAATGCATTGGGTAATGTTTTATTCTAATGAGACGTCATGCAAGGGATTATGGAGTGAACTTAATCAATTACGAGACTTTTTCCAACATGATGTCTTGAAAGTTATCCTTGACCTATGCTTATGATGCCATGTTTTAAGTTGTTTCCACATTTCCCATGTTTCCTTTATGTTATCATGCTATATCATTTCTCATTATTCATGTTTATAATTCTCAACCCTTTTATGTCTCATTGATATGCCTATTATCTAACATGTAATACTTTCTTCATGTTATTCCATGTTTATTCCCTTAATAGGATTTATAGCACACACCTTTCTTATGTATGTCCCCAGGTTATCCCATGTATGATGGAATAATATGAGCATGTTAAGGAAGTTTCCAATAATGGTGACATGTTCCCTATTTTAAGTTGTTATGTAATGAAAATAATTCCAAAATAAAATAGAATACTCAATCTTCCAGGTTGTATTATGTGTAATCTTATGTAATAAATCATGAATTTATGTGTAATAAAGAAAAGGGTTATCATATAGGGGCAATGAGAGAGTTATTGAGGAGGAAATGATGTAACATAGAGTCTTATCATAGTATATTTCATGCTATTTTTTAGCCTTTTATTATTATACATATATATATATCCTCATTTATGAATGTTTTTATAGTTGTCTTGGGTGGAATTATATTGGAAATTTACTTATGTGTATCTTTTAGTCTTTCATGTTCACATGAAATCCTTTATATAGTATGGTTAATGATTTTATATTATGAATCCAATTTAATGAGGGAAACATTCTCCTATGTATAGTAAAATCCCTGAGTGCAAGGCACCAACCACTTGTATTCAAATTAACTCACTAAATGTATGTGACACATGATATAGGATCAGAGGTGGTTTTGTGTTAGGTCATTGGAATCATCAAATTCTAACCACTCATAAAATTATCTCTACAATCACCATGCCCCTAACAAAAGATTTCGTGTCTCTAGGATCATATTTTATAGAGTATACCTTGCCATAATACATGGTCATCAAGACCCAATATATATTTAAATCATGTATCAAATCACTCTATCTTGATCTTTCTTAAATAATAAAAAGGAATTGTCCCCCTCATGACACTTCACCCCAGGAACTCACCTTTTTCCACACTACGCATCACACATTCAATTCTAACAAAAATGTTGATATATAATACAATCATATCTTATATTATAGAACAAGTAACAACCATTTGACACATCATAACTTATAAAAATATTTAAGGCACATTCCATAACACTTATCACCATGGCATAAACCAAGTTCAATTCTAATACGTAACTCAAATCAATATCATGACATATATAAGTGTGAACGATGTGGGATATATATCAGTGAATTTCATGGAATATATCAAAGTGAACATCATGAAATATATCTAAAAAATAAAAATAATATAAATCTAATGCATACTACTCAAGTGAGGTACCTTGTTTCCATTTACTACATTTTTTTTCATGAAAGAACGAAAATAGAGGGTGTGGGTTTTGGTTGGTTAAAAGAAAAAAAAACACAATTCATGGAAATGAATTAATGAATATTGTAAATAAGTGTGTCCAATCTTTAAGAGTCACTATATTCATTCTATCCGTGTTCTCATAATATTTTCCTAAATCCATTTCTTCTCAATTACATCCTTATTATACTATCCATATACATTATTCTTCTATTAAGATTAGTGAATTTATTTCATTAACACACCGATATTATCTTTTTATGTAGAATTTTATACACACACAAGGATGTATAGTGGATTAGATTTCAGGATCATTCCTCCAACACATATCTTTTAGGCACAACACATATGACCTTATAGGGTTCAATCTGAAAACCAATTGGTGATATAATGAGTATCCCATTAAAGCATATATGTTAGCCAAAACTCCTTGCATGAACCAATGAGGGATTTGGTTTGCACCAAAAAATCCTCCCCTCAAACTAAAGACCACACATCCGAGCCTCCCCTTCAAACAATAATTCACTAGATCCAAACATCTTACACCACCAATTTTCTTTATTGGGATACGCCGATTGACCGCTGTTGTCAGAAATAAATTATATATAAGGCAACACCATGTATCTATATGCTCCAAATAAGCCACAATTATAATTTTATAATTGGTTTGGGGATATTCCACCCACATCATGTAATTCCCCCGACCCCGGTCACCTAGAGCTAATGGACCAAATCCTTTTTTTTAATTTTCCAAATATCCACTTTATGGGCAAGTGGTAACCTTACAAAATTCCAGATTCAAAAATCAAAACATCCCAAAAATCGACATTCAACCTTGAAAACAACCCACCCAGAATTCCACATTCAAAATTCAAAATTCGAAATCCAGAAGCACTCCTCCAGCCTCGTGCCTTACCTGAATCAATGCCACACGACACCATCTTCATCATCACCACAACTCATCAACATTGACACCATCAACGTCGGAACTGTCGCACCACACCAGAAACACCGAATCATCACAGAAGTTCAAAACTTGATCCAAAAACCGATTCACCCCAAACCATATTCATCCTCCATTCCAGTCTAAGAACATACATGGACATTATATTCAATTATTATAGAATAAAAAACATGTAACTTAAAATTATTATTTAAATATGTCATTATTAATCAATCAATGTTATCCTTAAAATTTTATACGTAGTACTCAACTTTACTCCCTAGGGAAATGAGGGAACATAGGAAAAGAGTGAGCTTAGATGCTCATTAAGGGATAACTTACAATGGAAGATAACATTACATAATAACGACATAAATAATATAATGATAATTGATAAAAAAAATGATGCCACAAAAAGGGATACATAAAAAATCTACATATATCAAGAACATGGAAATAAATAATCACATGAATAACAATAACAAATCTCATAATGATGAAATTCATAATGTTAGACTTCATAACCATACCATCAATACCTTTTTCCCAAACACTATACCATAATGTCAAGGCCTCTTTCTAAGACATCACACATAAAAGGGTAGACATATACCAATTACCTTAACTATTTTGTCTCACAAGACCTAATAATGCATTAGGGGCTATATAATTATGGGCCCCACCCACCACTTAATAAGTCTGATGCATTCATCATTTGAAAGGAAAGTCTATGAAATAGAATACACAATATCCCTAAAGGAACCTCATTTATAATAATTGATGAATAATCAATAATTATACATATATAAATAATGGGTATATGATCTTTCAAGATTTTCCTAGTCAAGTGAATGGTATACTCTTCAAATGGAATAATTATGCATAGGATACTCACACCATATAGGATAAATGGATATATAGTCAAGTCAATAGATTTAGACATCCAATTGAATTGTATGGATATCTAGGTTAATACCCTTTAATCATAATAATTAAGTGCAGGGTACTCACACTATATATGATAAATGTATATACAATCAAGATGATGGTTTATTTTATTCAACTAAATTGTTTAGCTATCTAGGTGAATACCCTTTAATCATAATAGTTAGGTATAGGGTACTCACACTATATAAGATATATGGATATATAGTCATGATGATAGATTCTCTTAGTCAATTGAACTATTTGGATACCTAGGTGAATACCCTTTAATTATAATAATTAAGTATTGGGTATTCACATTGTATAGGATAAATGAATATATGGTCATGGTAATAGATTCTCTTAGTCAATGGAACTATTTGGATATCTAGGTGAATACCCTTTAGTTAGAATAATTAAGTTAAGCATGCTTACATCGTATAAGATAAATGGATATAAGGTCAATACCATATATTTTCTTAGTTAATTGAACTATTCGGCCATCTAAGTGAATACTCTTTAATTTGAATAAATAATTATAGGGTATTCACACCATATATAATAAAATGATACATAGTCATGTCAATAGATTTTTCCAGTCAATGAATTAATAAGAATTTCAAGACGAATTCCCTTGAATAGTTTTAGAAATATTTATGGATTCATAATGTTAAAATAAAAACCCTTATTAAGTGATGAATATGGAACGACAGAGGTCAGGTACTTATAAAGTTTAAGATAGTCAATGTGTTTTGTAAATTGTATACATGAATTTTTCAATGGAAGGTGACCAAAGAAATTATGGACAAATCCCATATAAAATTAAGAGTTTGTAATCATGTATATTTGTTATTAATTATATATATAAATGTTCCTTAAGGATTCAATTTCAGGTTAGTATGTTCTAACGTAAAAGATAAACTTATTCTAAAATTTATTTTAATGCACTTGGGACTCGATAAAGGATCCACCAACTACTTATCCATCACCCTTAGACAAATTCTCCATGTTATAAATAATATATCCACAATATCACAAATAAATGGCATATATAAGGATTTTTTTATCATGGTACACTATATAGTTTCATTCCCGTTAAGAGAATTTCAACATAACAATGACTTATTAATAAAGTAGAATGAGTAAAATGGGGCCTCACATTCATAGTATATCACATGGATATAAATTATAATTACATTACAATAATATTAAAATAGGAAATTATAAATTAAAGTTGATACTATAATGTAAATGTAAATGGGATTTAAGAAGAGGGAGAAATATCACCCTTACTTCGTCATGAAAACAACTTAGGAATATGGTATAATAAGAGTGAATGAATAATATCTATTATAAAATACATTAAATAGATGATAGTATACTGGAAATAGAATAATATTATATTATGAAATAAAATTTAAAAAGTGGTTGCCATAAAATAATCACAATTGTAAATGAAGAGAGGCATATAGGAACCCTTACCTTACTTAAGCTTCTTGGCTTAGAGATGGACCTTCTAACGACCAAAACTCTTCAATATTTAAGAGAAAGTTATGGGAGATAATCCCTGAGATAGAAATAAAGATACAATTCAAACTTAGTGTGGGGATAAATGAGAAGAGGGTGTGGGTATTTATACATGTGGTGAGTGGAATCATGGGGAATAAATTATTGATTATTTTATTTTTCCATTTTATCAAGTACTCCACTATACCCATAGTGCCTCATCAACTCCATTAATTCTCCATTATTATTTATAATTTAAAAATTAGGACAAGGTAACTATATTAGTTGAATTTCAGCATGCTTACAAATAAATGATGTCATATTTACTGTATATTACCATATTTCTCCATTTTTAACATATTTTACTATTTGTACCAAAAAATAATATTTTTTCCCCATATATAATTTTGAAAATTTGATTCCAAATATGAAATCAATTTTATCAAATTAATATTAAAAATTATAATAAATTTATCTTTAAAATAAATACTTGTTAAAATATTTTCGACATAGGAAATGTTATTCAAAATAATTACATTACCATTCCAACACCCACATTATTATTTTAACAAACACCTTACTCAAATTTGGAATCCATTTTATGATAATAAGAATAAAAATATAAGGAATTAATTCCAAAATGAAAATAATAAATACTTTATAAAATATTATTTTAGTGAAAAATATGTTACGTAACCTTGTAAAAGGAATGATTTTGAGAATAAAAAAATGCACACAGAATGTTGTAATAGTTTTTAAATCTAATAACAATCAATTAAACATTAAATTATTTTTTATTAAAAGTTATCAATTCCTTACAAAATATTATTTTATTTTAAAAATATTATTGAAAAACTTATTTTATCATATGATGCATGTAACATTCCATATGAACTAATAAATTTATATAACAAATTATTACATTACTTTTAATTATTACATGTAACAATTATAACACTATTAAAACATGTACAATAAAATTTTTACTATCACATCCTAATAACTAAATTACTATTAAAATGACTATATAAAAATGAAATTATAAATATTTAAAATATAATTATCAAAGAATTAAGAATTTGGTAAAAGGTATTTTATAAAACTATTTTTAAGAAATAATAATTATCTTGATAACTATAAAAAAATCATCATAATTCAAGGGTTAATAAAAATTATTTTTAGAAACTTTTCCTATTGATACATTATAACTATATAAATACAAAAAATAGAAGTCATAATGCATTATAAAATCATGCTTTTAGGATGAATGACATACCATTAAAGGAATTTCATAAAATCATGTATTTATGTAAAAATAATATATCATTTATAATGATGTATAAATATATATAAAAAATAGTTTCACTTTAGGATTATGTAATGAAAATGAATATATAATCAATGGAAATATAATAAAAAAAGAGCTCATATACGATCATATTATACTTCTAATTTTTTTTCATACAACATATATATTTCATGTCATGTTCAATTTTCTTTATGCATCATGCATCTTATAGGTGAAATGTTATTTGGAGACTATGAGTTAGGATGAATTAATTATCTACTTTTAATTATAGTATTTATAAAATAATGTTTATGTCATAATATAATTTTTTTTATTCTGTGGCTAATAACATTCTTTAGTTTTATGCAAGAGAATGATATTTATAACCCTTAGTTATGAAATTTAATTTTATTAATTTATTATTTTATTCCAAATTAAATATGGTCGGTGTTTATTATTTATTATTATTTTAATATTTAACTATATAATGAAAATATATTTATCTCATCAAATTGATTTATTTATTAGTGATATTATTCTACAATTTTTTTCCTTAAAAATAAAAGAAAAAGAAAAATATCATAATTCAAATATAAGAGAAAAACATATATGAAATCTGGGGTGTTACACTCCCCTTTCTTAAGTAAATTGAATCATCACAATTTGTACTTAAATAATTACTTTTAAAAGTTATTACATATTGAATTCATCTTAAGATTAACTATTTTGGTTTCCACCTATGTTCACTAGCCAAAATCTTAATCATTAAAAAAATCATGATTAGTTAAAAATGTGAATTATAATAAATATAGTAGAAATGTCAGACCTATGGGATTATACTACTTATACCTAAACTATATTTCTCAAACTAAGGATTTTCTATCATATAGATTTTATTTCTAAATCCCAAAATGGCATCCTAATTCGAAAAAATACTAAACTCCAATTTGATAATAACATTAACTTAATTAATTTGATTCCAAAGATAATGTTTACAATTTTACATAACCATTGACACAATTATGTTTGTCACAATATGTGTCATTATCTAATAAATTTCATATATTAATTTTTTATAAATAAATAATACAATATCCAAATAAGGTAAAATTAATATAATCTGGATTATTAATGTCTTATGTATTTCACATAGGTAACATATCAAATATTTAACTTATACCAGATGTTTTTCTTGAATTTCCTATGATTTTATTGTAAAGTCTATGTTTTATACCTATGTTATTCTAAATATAGTTCCTAATATTTCTACTAAACTTTCATTGATACCAAATATAACACCCCCTACGTTGGTCACCCAAAGCTGATGGGTTCTTCATCACATGGAATTTAAATTACAAGATATAACATACCCAGGATCGAAAGATTATCAACCCTTAAGAGAATAGATACACTCACATACATTATATTATATTATTATGGAATTAAATACATGCCACTTAAAATAATTATAAAAATATTTTATTATTCCTCCATTAATGATATACTTAGAATTTAAAACATAATAATAATCTTAATTACATGGAGAAATGCGAAAACATAGGGAAAGGGTGACATAATATGCGTATTAAGGGATAAAGTATAGTAGATTCTAGCATTGTAAGGGTTAGAATTTTCCCAATCCCTTGTGTTATTCTTGGGTGTCTGATGGTTCCAAAGTAATTTTATAAGTTTGAAATTTGTTTTAAAATGTTTTTTTAATTTATGAAGTAGTTTTAAAATGGGTTTACATATTATGGGAGTAATTTTCAAAGTGTTAAAAGTTTATTTAGAAATTAATTTGAAAGTTTTTTTTAAAATGATTCAATTATTTTTTGAAGTGTTTTAGAATATTGAAAGTAATAATAAACCCGTTTTCTTAACTATTTATAATTTAGTTTAATTGAAAATTTAATATTTTCAATGAAATATTTACCTTTATGAATGAAATTGAAGTTTTTAGGGTAAGTTATGTTTTTAAAAGGTTTCATAAATAAATCCATGATATTTACTTATATGCATAAGGGTACGTGATGTTTTCCTTATGTAATGTAAGGATAATTACCTTTTACCCTTCATAGATATAAGTAAGGTTTTATTTCCTTGTGTTGTGTAAGTATAAGGGATAGTTTCTAAAGATTCTGTAAGGGTTAATCAAGATATAAAATGGCTACAAAAGGGTAGTTTCACTGACTCATAGGGGTACAACTGAGTCCCACAGTCATGTGAAGGTAGTTGTACTTTCTTATGACTTTCATAAAGGCCATACAATGTTTCTAAAGGCTATGTAAGGGTATAACAAAGTTCCCACAACTCATATAAGGGTAGTTCCCTACTTATGTAAGGTTAAGCCACATATCTTAAGGTTCATGTAAGGGTACCTTGGGTTTTCTGAATCCAGTGTAAAGGTATCTTGCTACATAATATTAAAACCCCATTACCCTTACACAAAGTGTATGAGTTATGCTGGGTAGATGGATTTTCTTAAAATCCCAGTTTTTTTTCATTTCCATCGACCTGCGATGAAGTTTTAACATAACTTAATGGGAATAAATGTTGAAATCTATAATTTTGAATCTATTAAATATTTTAAATGTAATATATGACCTTCTTTAAATATAAAATAATTAAATGAGTTTTATGGAACTAGTTTTAATAAGAATTTAATGTAGAATGAATTTCCATGTGGGAATATATCTATAGTATTCATGGAAGGATATATATGAATATTAAAAATTAATTTATTTCTCTCATTTTTATCAATTATTGTTTCTCTCAAGTTTTAGTGATCCAAAACCCCAAAGTTTGAGTTCTGTGAGTCGTCTAAAAATTGTTCAAGGCTCCTCCCACTTCCAACCCATGTCATACCCTCTTTCTCTTTCCTATGTTTGGTGTTGCGGTGCATGAATCCTTATTCTCTTGGTAGAGGATTTATGAATCTATCTTTTTTATTCTTGTGTAGATGTAAAATTATCATGATTTAGATTATTTTTTTAAATGGATTCAATTAACCATAATCAGATAAAAATATAGAAATTAATCACATGAAGAATGATTGTATGATAATCTAGAAATTCCAAAAGATGAGAATGAAATACCGACAATGTTTTAATGTTAATGAATTATTATTATTTCTAGAATATAAATGGAATATCAATGCTTGTAGTAAAATATTAATGATGTTTTAGGAATGAAATATAGGTTTATTTCAAACATATTATGATTAACATGCTACTATTATTATTCTAGAAATGAATTAGAAATAATATTACATGTGGTGGATAATTATAATTATCTTAAAATATGGAAATAACATGTTGGACTAGATATATATTTAATAATATTGATAGAAGTTCCAAGAATATTTAGATATTATTCACATGAAATAGATAATAATATTACCAGATTAAAGAGGAAATAAATAATTTCATGTTGTAGATAATGATAATTATTTGGGAAATTATCCGAGAGAGAAAAATAAATAATTTCTTGTATTTTTCTAATTAATATTTTATAAAATCAAAAATATAGTAGCTGTAGTGTTAAACTTCTTAAATAATATTGATACAATTTTTTTTTATAATTATGTTAATTTGAAAAATTGAAATAGGTATTATCATATGTGCTATTCTTATTATTCTTTTTCTAAAAAATATTATTACAGGGATATAACTTTATTCACATTTATAGTTGATTATCACTTTATTTTAATAAATTCTTTAAATTTAAATATTATTGCATGTTGAAATAAAAATATTCATGTTTGAAATATTTGGATGTGTGATCACATGATTTTAATATTTATATGTTTTTATTACCTCTATTATTTACTAGATAGTGTGCAAGATTTTGTTATTATTTTTAAGGATGGTTGATATGATTAGAAATTAAATAATAACTTAAAGCTGGTAATTCTTTGATTATAATTAAAGAGTTATATTGTATTACTATCATGTTTTTTGAAATATGAATTAGAATCTTAAAGTTGAATGCCAAAATAATTAAATAATAGTTAGCCTTGGAAAACTTTATGACTAATGTTGCTAGGATTTACAATTAATTAATTGCTAAATTAAAGATAGTAATGAGAATTCAATGACTGCTTAAATCATTGGTTTTAGGATGAGCGATCTTGACATTATTTGATAAATACTCGAATGCCTTATTTAATTTGGTAGTAGTTTCCTTTGAAGTCATGTTTAAAACAATTCATTTAATATGTATTCATGCACTATGGATTTAGAGCCTTGATGTGATTTTTTGTTAACATGATATGGTCGGTGTGATGATGATAGTGGTAGAGGGTGCAATGATGATGACGGTGGAAGATGGTGATGGTTATGAATATATTATTATCATGGGATTCCGGATGTGATATTATGTGTAGTGGTGTTAGAGATGAAATTGGGATAGTTAGGATGAGTTCAATGTGGGTCTTTCTCACTGATGATTACTTCTTGCATAATGTATACTTGGTGGCCCGATGGATTGATGTTATTTATATAATCAGTTTTCAACCGCAGAACATAGTTGATTATATGGACTATGAGTGAATCTTATAAGTGGTAGATTATGCTGATTCCTAGATTACCTAGATGTTTATGAAATCATTTTGAACTAATGAAAGAATGAGGTTGATTTTTAGTGTTTTCTAATGATGTTGAAATTCTCGATAATTCAAGAAAATAATTAATACTACTATGATAATTTGGTTTAGAAGATTAAAATATTAATCTTGGAAATGATCATGATAATAATTAATTAATGGTTAATTAATTAATAAATTAAATGAATATTGATGCTTGCATGTTTATCTGATACCTAGACCTTAACAATGGAAACCGGGAGTCCTGTACGATGTTAGAGATAGATGATTCTAAGGCCAGATAGTTTTCAAAAGCGTGGTTGTGATATATATATATCCTATATGTTTTATGATTTCATACGCTGCCTCACCCTTGTTAGTAGGGTGAATGAAACCCAATGGACTATGAGAGGGTGTCTTCCCAAACATTTAGGTTAGTGAGGTATGGATGTCCAACTACCCCATTTGACCCCGCTCCCTTCTTCTGGTAGTTTTATATGCTGGTATGTATATTGGTTATCTTTACTCATACATGAGTATTGAGGGATTTAATGGCTTGTGGTAATTTCACACATGTGTATCTCTAGATATAGTATCCTATGGATTATTATAGGTCTGTCATGTATTAGTTGTGATAGATTGAGGTATAATACATGGATTATGGGCTATGGTGGCTCTCAGAAACTAGTCAATCACCTTTTGGAGATGTGGTATGGGATGATGTGATGATGTGATGAATGGGGTGCATGGTATATGATGATATGATGTGATGAATAATATATATGAGATGATACATTAGCCTAGGTGTCTTCAGGATGGATTTCTTTTAAAGAGATATGGATTAGGATGTGCAATATTGGGGTAGAGTAGAAAAGTAGTGGGAAAGTGGTAGTGGAGTACCTTCATTTGATATTTTATTATTACATATATTCTATACTTGGTGAGTGATCCATGATGAAGATGAGAAAAGAATACTAAGGCTTTTCAAGTAATTAGTTAGCTTCATTTTTTTATTCACTAGAATTTAGTGTGCTTCTTTCACATTTTTCATGAGAGGTTTTAAGGAGGATCATATTGAGTATACATGTTATCCTCACCCTACATATATATAAACTATTTTTCAGGTCAATAGGGGTTGGACGGTGATAGATTTAGACATTAAAAGTTTGAGGAGTTGTTTAGGATCCATTTCAACCTCATGGTCGCTGCCAAGGATTTGTTGTAGTATTTTTGTAGCTTTAGTTATATGTCATTACATTCATGTATTATGACTACTTATTTATTTATTATCATTAAGAGTTTTTTGTGTGGTTGTTCTCATTTTATCTCTTATTTCTCAAATATTTATAACTGTAATACCTTCCATGTGTGTGATTATATACCCTTAGTGATTTTTTCCAACTCATGGCCTATTATAGGTGAGATTTAGGAGTCATCATCTTTCTTTTTCCTTTTTCATCCCAGGAGGGGTGAATTTTAAGGGAGGGGGTCATGATAGAGTGGTATCAAAGGTTATGGTTAATATATTTGATGGAGTTTGGAGTTAGGCATTAGTGATGATGCATGGGTTGATAGGGAAATAATATTATATGAACATAATACATACTATAAATAAGGGAGATTGTCTAGGACACATGGTTTTAGTAACTCTTGTGATTTGACAAAAGTACCTTCAAGTTTAATAGTCATGCTAAGTGTAGTGATGTATCTTGTAGGGTAGAGACCAAGAAAAAGATCACGAATCATTCCTGTATGTGCCTGTGTTTGAACTGGGTAGACAATGGGAGAATATTAAAAATGAAGGAAATAATTAACCTTAAATGATTTGTGTCCTATTCTAGGAGTCCCTAGTGTTTATTATTTTATAGGAATTTCTCTAGGTCAACATCCCCATTAGGTTTGTTCTAAGATGTTCAACATTATGTATCAAAAAGTCAACTTAAGTGTGGAGGATGATGAAATAAATTATCAAAGGAATACAATCCAAGAGTTCCAGTTCCAGAGTCTATAGATCTTGAGGGATTTGTTTTGGATAATGGGAAAGAGGTTTGGTTGGCGGAGGTAGTGATAGCCTTTGATTTAATTCATTCTTAGAGAGAGAAATAAGGTTTGTTGGCTGTGATGATTATACATAGGAAAGATTGAAAGTGATGGTTCTTATTCCTCAATGTTTGTGATGATTTAGAAGTTTTTTGGGGGAAGTCTCGAGATTAGTTTTCAGTCTGAGTTTCTTTCTTTGATATTAAGGGTGGATTTTTGTCCATTTATTTATTTTTTACTTCACTCATTATGAGTTTCACTATTGATGTTTGGTGAGACCTTGAATGAACTTGTTGAGCCTAAAATCCTTTAATTTTTATCCCCTTGAAGTGAATGACAAGGTCTATCATTATTATTTTATTTCCATCCCTTCTGAATGAGTGTAGTGAAACACCCTCATTTTCTTGATTGAAACCCACATATTAAATCCTTAAGGCATGATTTTTTATATCAATTAAAACTTTAGTTCCCAACCCACACCTATTGGCCTTCATAGACAATAATTATAACTCATTCATTGAGTCTGGTGTTCATAAAAAGTCATGTTCCAAGAAAGGGTTTCTCTAACCTTGTTTATATCATTCTATTACTCTCTCCTCGGGACCTTGTTTGGTTTAGGGGAGGGTTCACTATTTACTTTCTCCCCAGAAGATTATATGGTCTGAGTGGGGGAGGGGGGTTCTATCAACATGTGCATCCTATACTATTCTCTCAGGCCTGATGTGGTAGATATTTGGTCATAGGTAAGGGGTTATTGTATGTTTGACTTTACTTTATTTTATTCCAAGTGTTAAACTAATTTCTCTTTATGTTGCAAATTAAATTCTTATATGCTATGGGTTTTGCACATAACCTTGATTATGATGTAACTATGGCCTTGTGTGCTTACATTCTTAAAAGGTAATTCTCTCATAATATTTACACATGTTATGGCCTTGATTATATTAATAGAGGATATACTTCACCTATAATTAAGTGTTATTGTTCAGGATGCATTTTAAAACCATGTAGGCAAGTCAGTTCCACCCAAAGAGGAAAATATCATGGTGCAATGGATGGGTTCCTTTGATTTGTATACTTGTATTATCTCTATTTATGATGATATAAATTCTTTTGTTTGTTGATTAATTTCATGTGGTGTTAGTTTTAAACTCTTGAAAGTAATAGCACGTACCTTTGGTAAATAGTAAATGGAATGTTAAATCATTAACAAATTTTTCATGATTGTTCCCTTGGTGAATAAAGTTTTTTTTAACAAACTTAGAATTTTTTTATAGTTGGATAAAATATATTGTTTCAACTACATGTTTTATTTTATGATTCATGTCATCATTCAAATTGGGTTCTCCAATTTTGAAGTTATGTCAATTGATATTAAATTAGTAAATAGAAAGGAAGAGCTATGTTACTTGAATAAAAATAATTTTATGAAATCATTTAACTTGTCTACATATGCGAATTATCATGGAAAGAATATTAAATATAGAATTTTAGATATCATTCTTGGAGTGTTTTAAATTTAAAATTGGTTTAAGATGAAACATGTTAAAGTTTTAAATTATAGTCATGATAATTATTTTAATTTTGTGATTCTTGAGGAAAATAATTAGTTAAATTATTTTAAAATATATTTTTTTAGTAAAAATTATTTTAGAAAAGTTTATTCTTTTTGGTAACATGTTTTCTTAATTTAATGATTGATATTATTCTCTAAAATTGGCATTTAATTTAAACAATAGGTTTTAAAATTTATTTTAAGTATTTATTTAAAGATGATTTTTGATAAACACCTTCTTATGGGGAAGAATTTCAAAACTGGGTTTCATTTAAAGGTATCCAAACCTGATGGATTTTGAATAAAAGAGAATTGGTGAAAAGTTTTTATGAATATACTTTTGAATTTTTTTAATGTGAAATATTGTGATACATGTCTAGCAAGTAGGAATCATTTGAAAATCATGTTTATGTTTTTAAATTCTTAACCAATAGGGCTTAATGAATTGTTGTAAATAGAATATCTATGAATATAAATAAATTTTTATACAATAATTACGAGCTACTATTTCTCATGACATGTTAAACATAATATATTCTAAATTTTATAGATTAAATTTTATTGTATGATAAATGAAAATAATTCATTAATAAATTTCTATTTGATTTCATGATTAAGTAAAGTCATTGAAGTGTAGGATATGATAATGTTTAACCCTACATAAAATTTTAATCTTTTTATTTAAATTATATGATGTGATTGTTTCTGAAGGTGTTTCCTTATGTAGTCTTGTTTTATTGTAATATTTCTTTGATCAGACATGCATTACTTACTATTTTTTTATCTACGTGGATATTTATGTGATTATTTGATCTTAACTAGAAATGAGAGTTGCAAATGTGTTCTCAATATGAAGTATTTGATCTCATGTTGATATATGAGATTTATCATCCTCTTAATGCAATGTATTATTAATGGGCATGTTCCTATTTGATAGGTATCTCCCCTGGGAGATTATTTTGAAATTGTTTTTAAGAATTTTGTAGTGTTATGATTTGATCCTATAGAGTGGTTGATGTGTTCTAAATACAATGATAACCTTGATAGGTATCTAACAGGGTGGTTTATTTATCCCCCATCCCTTTGATATCTTTCCTAGTTTTATTTTAATTCTTGAAGATGTGAATTGTTTGACAACCATATAATGTAAGGGTTTGTTGTAATGTCCCAAACCTCTCCGGTCCATTACTTTGTGAAAATATGGTGTTTGAGGTGTTCCGGGAGGTCAAGGTGACTTATCCCCAACACTTTGCCAATTTTCCCTTTCTGTGAACAGTAGCATCAGTGACCCTCGGTGAACAGTTCCAACGGTAGATAGTTGTGAACAGTACATCAGTAACCTTCTGTGAACAATGCCAACGGTGAGGTCTAACGGTAACCTCTCTTTCATTTTTCAAATTTTGAGTTCTATGAACAGTTCCATCGATGTATAGTTCTATCAGTAACCTCTAACGATGACCTCTCTTTCCTTTTCCAAATTTCCAATTCTATGAACAGTTCCATCAGTGAACAGTTCTATCGGTAACCTCTAATGGTAACCCTATTTCCTATTCCAAATTTCCAATTCTTTAAACAGTTCTATCGGTGAATAGTTCTATCGGTAACCTCTATTTCCATTTCCAAATTTCTAATTCTATGAACAGTTATATCGGTGAAAAGTTCTATCAGTAACCTCTAACGGCAACCTCTATTTCCTTTTCCAAATTTCCAATTCTATGAACAGTTCTATTGGTGAACAGTTTTATCGGTAACCTCTAACGGTAACCTCTATTTCCTTTTCCAAATTTCCAAATCTATGAATAGTTCTATCGGTGAACATTTCTATCGATAACCTCTAACAGTAACATCTTTTTCCTTTGCCAAATTTTGAGTTCTGTGAACAATGTTTTCAGAACGGTAGGTGTACAGTGTTTCCATAACGGTAGGTGTATAATGTTTCCATAATGGTAGGTGTATAGTGTTTCCATAATGGTAGGTGTACAGTGTTTCAATAACGGTAGGTGTATAGTGCTTCCATAACGGTAGGTGTACAGTGTTTCCTTAACGGTAGGTATACAGTGTTTCCAGAATAGTAGGTGTACAGTGTTCTATCAGTGAGGTTCTAACGGTGAGGTTCATGAACAGTGTTCTAAAGGTGAGGTTCATGAACAATGTTCTATCAGTGAGGTTCATGAACAGTGTTCTATCGGTGAGGTTCTAATGGTGAGGTTCATGAACAGTGCTTTTCCTTTTCCAAATTTTAATTTCGTGAACAATGTTTCTAGCTTCCTACAGTTTCACCCCTTTATCATTTTCCTTTGACATAAAATGAATTTAAAGCCACTTTTTAAGGACTCTAAGGCCAATTCAAAGGCCATAACTCCTATATTAATTATTCCTAAGACTCAGGATGTTTTTTTTACTTGGTCAAACCGCGTGGTTTAATACGATCTTCTTTTAATGGGAAATCAAGTGTATCTTAAACTGCTGCTCCGTTAAATCTTCTAAAGGGACGGAATATCTTCCTCCCTAATTCTTCCTCTTTGTTCTCGGCTATGGGATGTTATAACATTTCATTTTATTCCATAGGAGTTGCATAATCAAACTTTCCTCCATGGATTGGTTCCACTCTATTTTGATGAAACCAAGCTGTATCGATCAATCTTTGATATAAGGTATGTTTTATCGTCATTCTTTTAGGGTTCATCTTCTCATATTTATCCTTTAAATTTTTATAGCATGTAATATCCATGCTTCTAATGGAGTTTTCTTAGGGTTCGGTTGGTACGGTCATACCGTGGCATCCTCAGGTGGATGCAGTTGTTGCAAGAGGAGGATCATGACCCGTTGTGTGGATAAAGAACGGCAAGAACTATTTGAGGTAGGGGATTCATTAATTCTATTTTCTTTTATGTGAAACTATATTGTTAGCATGTTTTATCCCACTAGATGAAAATGGAATTGACATAATAAATATTTTAACTGGATAAATAAATTGATATCGATCATATGTTATTTCCTCTTGTTTTGCTAGATAGTGTGATATCTATGCTTGCTTTGTATAGATGTTTGTTCTTGATAGAAATTGGTAAATAACATAAACAAGAATTAATTAATAATTGTTTGTCTAAAGATAAAGAGGCATGTAAATGAATCTGGTTCTCCTTTTTATAATTTGATGTTAATAAAATTGGAATAGTAAGCATGTTTAATTATTTTTGATAGCTTACTGATTAGGTTTCCTGAATTTGGAACCTAAGAATAATAATTGGTAAATATAAGATGGATTAAAGAACCGTTTTATCGATAAAAGATAACTCATTGTTGGGTTCTGAGTTACCCTATTATTTGTTAAAGGGCCAAGATCCCAACTGTTAAAATGTTTGTTTTCCTAATAATTGTGTTGTGATGTGTTCCTGGAGGGATATTGTGATATGTGGGGGCATGAAGACTTTTGGTTGTGGCAGCAGATGACACCTAGAGTGGTGAGATGCATCAGTTTATACATGTGGGTGTCAGGGAGGAAACTAGGGATGATGGAATGGGATAGATGTGATTATTAGATGCTTGCTAATTCTTATTGGTTGATTATCTTCTTTACTTTTCCCCACTTCTCAAGGAAGCTGGTCTTACTTACCCTTCTTCTTAAAGAGGCGAAGAAACACGGGGTATTCCACGTGCTTTCATTGTTTAGCTTCTCAAGGGAGGATGGGTCTATGCTCCTACTATAAGCGGAAAAGACTCTATGGGTAGTACATCTACTCACTGTGTTGAGCCACCTTGTGTTTAGTAGCATAGATTGTTTTTCTAGAATGCGTGGGAATATGGAAAAGTTATTCAGTAATGAATAATTGAATGAATAATTTTAAACCATGGGGTTGGATTTTGCTAGAACATAATGATGAGGTTGTAATTTTAAAGGGACAATGGATTTTGGGTGTGATGCGAATGAAATTTATTGTGGAATTGTTATTGGTTAATTAATGTTTAAATAATTAATTAACGTAAAGTGAAACTGATAAAAAGGGAATGAAATAATGTATTAAAGTTCTTTAATGGTTGTGTGCTTATAGGATACCTAGTCTTAGAAGTAGCAGCCTGGAGTTTGAGAGATGTTAGCTGCAGTTGAGTCTAAGACTAGGTTATACCCATAATGTGGTTGTGAGGTATAGTATATTCTGTAATTTTTGTGTTTCTATACGCTACTCCACCCTATCAGTAAGGGAAACTGACACCCCGGGGATTCTGAGCCCTGGGGTGTGTTTTCCCCAACATTCCGGTGGGAGGATGAATAGATGACTACCCCCTTTGGCCACCTTCTATTCTCTTGGTAGTTACTTGTGCTAGTAGACACAATGGTTAGTTTTCCCCATATATGTGTGTAGAGGGCTATAATGTCTTGTAGTTATTCACACACATATATTCTGGATATAATTTCCTATGGACTACTATAGGTGTAACGTGTATAGGCTGTGATGGATTGAGGATCCTTACTCAGTGTATGGGCTGTAATGGCTTGAGGTATAATACCCTATGCATGATACACATTATTAGAGTTGTAGTGGCTCCCAGAAACTACCTGGTTACTTTGCTTATGTGGATGTGGTGGTTTTTTTGCATGAGGTTCATGTTGTGGTGCTTCGCTCAGGTGTCTGCGGGCAAGCCTTTTTGGAGAGAGATGCTTAGGACGTGTGACGTTGGGGTAGACCGGAAAACCAGTGAGGAAGTAGTAGCGGGGTACCCTTGATATCCTCTATTATATGATATACTCTTGTATGCATTACTTGGTGAGAGTAGCCATGGTGAGGCTGGGAACTTAGTATACCTGTTTAGATGAAAAGTTATTTTCACTTGTTGTTCACCGTGCTTTAGCATGCTTTCTTTACTTTTGAACGAGAGGCTTTAGGGAGGATCCTACTGAGTATTCTGTTATACTCGCCCTATGTATATATAAACTGTTTTTTAGGTCACTTGGAGCGCGTTGGAGATCAAGCTGGTCACTACTAGCTTGTGGTTGCAGGAGCTGTTCGGGCTTGTGGTTTTTGCTGTTTTTACTTTCTTTTGGGTACTTGCAGTTTTCCCCTTCCAGTTGTAGTAATTGTTCATGACATTAAATATGTGCACTTGGATTTTCTTTTATATTTCAGTTTTTATTTGGATTTGGTTGGTGTCTATCTTATCTCTTTCTTCTACATGTGTTCTCTTAGAGGGTAATGCCTCCCATTTGTGTGTTTAATATACCCTCGGTGCTATTCGCCAACCCGGGGCCTACTAGAGGCGGGACTCAGGGGTCATTATCTCCCTTCTCACATTGCCGGCCCAGGAGGGGTACACTTTTTGGGGAGGGAGTCATGACAGAGTGGTATCATAGGTCTGGTTGAGGTATAGGATGGAGTTTGGAGTTAAGAACAAGTGAGGTTGCATGGGTTGGTAGGGAAACAATGTCATTCATGTTTAACAAGTGATGTAAACACTATAGACCGGCTGAGACATAGGCGTTTAGGCCCCCCTATGATCTGATGTATGGACCTTTAAGTTTATAATGGCTACTAAACTAGGTGATACTTGTTGTAGGGTAGAGACCTAGGAAAGGATCATGCATCATTATTCTTTATGCCTATGTTTGAATGGGTAGACCTTGGGATAGGTTAACCTAAAATCAATGAAAGAAAACAATTAATTAATTAATTTTGAGTATTCCATATTCCAGGTTTAGGATCCCTAGTTGTTTTTTATTTTATCGGTATGGCTTCAGGTCGACGTCCTTATTAGGATCACATAGAATATGTTCAATAGGACGTTCCAGTAGATCACCATAGGGTAGAGGTTGATGATGCTAACACATATAAGAAGACACTCCGAGAGTTTCAACTCCATAGTATGCAAAAGTACGAGGGCTACGTTTCAGATACAGTCATAGAAGACTGGTTAGAGGAGGTCGAGATCGGCTTCAGTTCAATCCGTGCTTGGAAGGAGCACTAGGTGTCCTTGGTTGTGATGATGCTGCGTGGAGCAGTGAGGAAGTGGTGGTTCTTGTTCCTCAGGGATCACGAGGAGTCAACAATCTCATGGGAGGAGTTTTAAGACAAGTTTAGAGTCGAGTTTATTTCTTCGACTGCGAAGGCGTCTAGTATCCAGGAGCTTCTTACCCTTCTATAGGGGATATCCAGTGTTCGAGATTTTGGAATCCATTTCAGGAACCTTTAACGATATGCTTCAGAACTATTGTTAGATGAGGAGGCTAGGGCGAGGCATTTCGAGGAGGCTTTGCATCCAGATATCCAGTGCCAGGTCACCCCATTTATGCTGAAGACATATCGTGAGGTGCTGGAGATGGAAGAGGTTATCGAGAGGTCCTTGTCCAGGATCAGATCATCACAAGAGGGGAATCTTCATGATTCCTCATAAAGAAGAGCTATGGTCCGGGGCTCCCAGTTTTCAGGGCAGAAGAGTTTTCGTTCAGACAGGGGTAGGTCCCAACCCTTCACATCTCATTTCTCCAGAGGAAAAAACTCTCAGGCCTATTCCAAGGGATCAGGAACTTGTTTTTCTTATGGTGGTCGTGGTCATCAGTAGTGGGAGTGCCCGACCTTTCAGAGCAGTCATCGTGCACCAGGTGCTACGCTCTAGCTTCCTCTGTTGAGGCAATTTCAGCCGAGACAACAACAACAGTTTGCACCAACTTTAGATTAGAAGAGGGTAGATGGGGAAGGTAGAGGATATCCCCATGATTCTCCCCGTCCTCAGAGATTAGAGCGCGGCCACGGTGGTGGTCATCATCAGGTTCAGAGAGGCTGTGGAGGAGGTCATGGTCAGCTTCATGCTCAAGCATTGCCTGCTCTAGGTGAGCCAGACGTTGTTCAAGGTACCCTTTGCTTGTTTTCTACCTTAGTGTATGCCTTGTTTGATTCAAGAGTGACACACTCCTTCATATCACCTACCCTTGTCCATGCTTTGGGACTTGAGGTAGAGAGGCTTCCAGTGCCCTTGGCGTTGACTACGCCAGTTGGAGGTCGAGCTGACTTGTTTGAAGTATGTAGAGACTATGAGCTAGTGTTGGGTCAACATCACTCTTGGGGAGATTTCTTATGTTTATGAATACAACCATATTATGTCATCCTCAGCATGGATTGGTTGTATTCGGTGCCAGCTATCATGGATTGATTCAGGAAGAAGTTCATTTTCTTTGGTATGGATGGAGAGCCGGTGGTGTTTGTTGGTGAGCAAGATCCTTGGATGGGTCATAGGTGCGTTCCATACTTATCATCCATGATGGATGAGATGATGTTGAGTTCTTCAGAGGTTCATTAGTTGGTGTTTCCTAGGGTCATAGAAGAGTACCCTGATGTCTTTCCATAAGAGGTTGTAGAATTACCCCCTCAACGAGAGATCAAGTTTGGGATCGAGCTACAACCAGGAGCGTCTCCTATCTCTATGTATCCATATAGGATGGCCCCTTCTGAGTTACTAGAGCTATGTATACAGCTTGATGGTTTATTACAGTGCGGTTTTGTTCAGCTAAGTGTGTCACCGTGGGGTGCACCGGTTTTGTTCGTGAAGAAGGATGACGGCAGTTTGCGGTTGTGTGTAGATTATCATTGCTTAAACAAAGTGACAATAAAGAATCACTATCCTCTTCCATGGATTGATGATTTATTCAATCAACTAAAGGGTGCAATTTGATTCTCAAAGATTGACTTGTGGTCAGGATATCATCAGATGCGTGTAAAGGGTGAGGATATCCCGAAGACTGCTTTCTGTTGTCGTCATGGGCATTATGAGTTTGTTGTAAAGCCGTTCGGTATGACGAATTCTCTAGATGTATTCATGGTATTGATGAATTCTATATTCTGTTAGTTCCTGGACAAGTTCATGGTGGTTTTCATTGACGACATCCTTGTGTACTCCACATCTGAGGAGGATCATGAAGAGAATCTACATGCCGTTTTGAGAGTTCTTCGTCAACATCAGATATTTGGGAAGTTGTCTAAGTGTGAGTTTTAGGCTCAATAATTCCATTTCATATGTCATGTTGTGTCCCAACAGGGAGTAGCTATAGATCCATCGAATATAGAAGCAGTTGTGTCTTAGGCAGCCCCCAAGACAATGTCAGAGGTGCGAATTTTCCTTGGTCTTGTAGGCTACTACAAGAGGTTCATAGCTGATTTATCACGAGTTGCGACTCCTATGACAGCTTTTACCAGGAAGGATCAAGAGTTCATATAGACTGATTAGTTCCAGACAGCTTTTGAGTATCTAAAGGAAAAGTTATTAAGTGATCTAGTTCATTTTCTTCCAGCTGAGGGAGTTCAGTTTGATGTTTTCTACGATGCTTCACATCTGGGGTTAGGCTGTGTTCTGATGTAGCAAAGATTAGCTGTTTCTTATAAGTTTCTACAGTTGCATCCTCATGAACGTAACTATGCAACCCATGATCTTGATTTGGCATCCATAGTGTTTTCTCTGAAGTTGTGGAGACATTACCTCATTGGCGAGAACTTTGTGGTTTTCACTGATAATAAGAGTTTGAGTTATGTTTTCTCCCCACGTGACTTGAACTTACAACAGCGTCAGTGGATGGAGTTTTTACAATAATATGACTTTGAGATATCATATACACCTGAAAAGGGGAATGTTGTAGCAGATGCGCTTAGTCGAAAGTCACGTAGTGATGCTGTGCATGAATCTGGTGATTCTTGGAGAGTAATAGAAGAAATGTCAACATTACATATTGATATGTGAGAAGTTGGGGGGTATAGGTTTTCTTTTTAAAATGACGGTACATTCATCCTTGGTGCAGAGGTTGGAAGAGTCCCAGTTGGGGGATCTAGAGGTGGAGGTTTGGAGAGACCGAGTTGTTTGCGGCGAGGCCCCTAATGGGTGGTCTGAGGATGAACAACACCGAGTGTTGTATCATGAAAGGATTTTTATTCCTTTGATAATGCACGAGATGGTTCTCAGAGGTTTTCATAGTATGCCTTTAGTGGTGCATCCTGGTGTGAAAAAGATGTACTGAGCCTTGAGGAGCCAGTTTTGGTGGCCGGGGATGAAGCGTGCGGTTGCAGAGTTTGTGTCTCGATATTTGATCTTCCAGAAGGTGAAGGCTGAACATCGTGTTCCTGGTGGTCTTCTCCATCCATTATAGATTCCTCAGTGGAAGTGGGAGGACATATCAATGGAATTTGTTACTGGTTTACCTCGAGCTCCAGGAGTACATGATTCTATTTGGTTTTTAGTGGATCACTTAACAAAAGCAGCCCACTTTATAGCAATCAAGGAGTCGAGCTCGGTGAAAGTTTTATCAAGGAAGTATCTAGAGGTGGTGGTGAGACTTTATGGAGTTACAAGGACAATCATTTCTGATCTAGATACTCACTTTAATTCTAGGGTGTGGAGAGGTCTGCAACATGCTTTTGGTTCATAGCTATGCCTTAGAACTGTTTTTCATCCTCGAACGGATGGTCAGAGATAACAAACCATCTAGACTCTTGAAGACATGTTACGCTATTGTGTTATTGATTTTTAAGGTTCATGGATGTGACACTTACCCTTGGTGGAGTTCACTTACAATAATATTTTTTACTCCACCATCGGTATGGAACAATTTGAAGCCTTGTATGGCTGGCCTTGTCATTCTCCATTGTGCTGGACTGGGGTCGGAGAGTTAGCAATTCTTAGATTGAAACTAGTGCAGAATACGACATAGATGGTCTAGGTGATTTGTGAGAGGTTGAAGAGAGAACAAGATTGTCAAAAATCATATTCCGATCAAAGGAGGAGGCCCATAGAGTTTGATGTTGGGGACCACATGTTTTTGAAGGTGACTCCCCATTGTGGGCAGCGAAGGTTTGGTCATGGAATTAAGATTTATCCCCGGTTTTTTGGGCCTTTCGAGGTGTTAGCTCATGTTGGATCTGTGGTGTATCGAGTAGAATTTCCCCCATAGATGATTTAGATACATGATGTTTTCCATGTATCACAGCTTCGTTGTTATCTTCATGATGACTCTCACATTATCGATTGGGGAGAGATCGATGTTGATGATGATGAGACCTTTGAGGAGAAACCTGTGGAGATCCAAGACTATAAAGATAAGGTGTCTCACGAGTGTTTTATCCCCTTGGTTCATGTCTTGTGGTGACACGGTGGCATGGAGGAGAGTACCTAGGAACGTGAGTCACATATACGTGATCAGTACCTAGAGTTGTTTGATGTTTAACTTTTTTCATGTATTGATGTAGCCTTAGTGGTTATAAACCTTTTATGTTTATGAGATGGTTTTCTTTTGTTGCTTTTGTGGATTGATCTCTTTTAAGAGGTATCTCGATGGGTGGTTTTTTAGACCCTGTTTCGTCTTTACTTTAGTTGGGTTTTGAATTCTCGGGGATGAAAATGTTTTGAGAGGTATCTGATGTAATGGCCTGGACCTCTCCGGTCCATTCCTTTGTGAAAATATGGTGTTTGAGGTGTTCTGGGAGGTCAAGGTGACTTATCCCCAACACTTTTCCAATTTTCCATTTCTGTGAAAAGTAGCATCGGTGACCCTCAATGAATAGTTCCAACGATAGACAATTGTGAACAGTGCATCGGTAACCTTCTGTGAACAGTGCCAACGGTGAGGTCTAACGGTAACATCTCTTTACTTTTTCAAATTTTGAGTTCTATGAACAGTTCCATCGATGAACAGTTCTATCGGTAACCTCTAATGGTAACCTCTCTTTACTTTTCCAAATTTCCAATTCTATGAACAGTTCCATCAGGGAATAGTTCTATTGGTAACCTCTAATGGTAACCTCTCTTTCCTTTGACGAATCTCCAATTCTATGAATAGTTCTATCGGTGAACAGTTCTATCAGTGACCTCTAATGGTAACCTCTATTTCCTTTTCCAAATTTCCAATTCTATGAATAGTTTTATCAGTGAACAGTTCTATCAGTAACCTCTAACGGTAACCTCTATTTCCTTTTCCAAATTTCCAATTCTATGAACAATTCTATTGGAGAAAAGTTCTATCGGTAACCTCTAACGGTAACCTCTGTTTTCTTTTCCAAATTTCCAATTCTACGAACACTTCTATCGGTGAACAGTATATCGGTAACCTCTAACGGTAACATCTTTTTCCTTTGCCAAATTTTGAGTTCTGTGAACAATGTTTCTAGAACGGTAAGTGTACAGTATTTCCATAATGGTAGGTGTAAAATGTTTCCATAACAGTATGTGTATAGTGTTTCCATAATGGTAGGTGTACAGTGTTTCCATAAGGGTAGGTGTACAGTGCTTCCATAACGATAGGTGTACAATGTTTCCATAACGGAAGGTGTACAATGTTTCCAGAATAGTAGGTGTACAATGTTCTATCAGTGAGGTTCTAATGGCGAGGTTCATGAATAGTGTTCTAACGATGAGGTTCGTGAATAGTGTTCTATCAGTGAGGTTCATGAAAAGTGTTCTATTGGTGAGGTTCTAAAGGTGAGGTTCATGAACAATGTTTTTCCTTTGCCAAATGTTGAGCTCGTGAACAGTGTTTCCAGCTTCCTATAGTTTCACCCCTTTAGCATTTTCCTTTGACATAAAATGCATTTAAAGCCTCATTTTAAGGACTCTAAGGCCAATTCAAAGGCCATA
Source organism: Viscum album (assembly GCA_963277665.1). Lineage (NCBI taxonomy): Eukaryota > Viridiplantae > Streptophyta > Magnoliopsida > Santalales > Viscaceae > Viscum > Viscum album. The sequence continues at coordinate 430,187,744 of OY728134.1, forward strand.
AATCCTATATTAATTATTCGTAAGGGTCAGGATGTTTTTTTACTTGGTCAAACCATGTGGTTTAATACGATCTTCTTTTAATGGGAAATCAAACATATCTTAAACTGTCGCTCCATTAAATCTTTTAAAGGGACGAGATATCTTCCTCCCTAATTCTTCCTCTTTTTTCTCGGCTATGAGATGATAGAACCTTTTATTCTATTCTGTAGGTATTGCATAATCAAAATTTTCTCCTCGGATTGGTTCCACTCTATTTTGATGCAACTAAGTTGTATCGATCAATCTTCGATATAAGGTATGTTTTATCGTCGTTCTTTTGGGGTTTATCTTCTCTTATTTCTCCTTTATATTTTTATAGCATGTAATCTCCATGATTCTAATGGAGTTTTTGTAGCGACTCGGGTTTTTGGTCCTGTCAGACTTTGGAATATTTCTAGGAATAATTCCAGTGCTAGGCGCGAAGACGGCGTACGATTCCGAGGCCCGGTGTGCCCAGAATTAATTTTATAAAAATATTAAGTATTTTTATACTATGCACGTGGTAGGGGTGTGATATCTCCTAAACGGTTTCTCAGAACGGGAATCTGATGGCACGGTTGCATCCAGAATGTGCCGTTTACCCTAGGCGGGGTGTAAACTTTGCGGGCGCGGGCCTGCGGTGAGAAACACCACCAGGGGCGTTTTCGTAAATAAGTAGAAAAGTTAGTGTGCGAGCGTCAGCTCACATAACTTCTGAACGAAGTCTTGGATAGAAAATCTGAGACCGCCGTTGCGTTCATAACGGCGCGTTTACCCTAGGCGTGACCTTACTTTTGTTCGCATCGGGCGTCGGGTCCGAGGCGGGTTTGGCGCCGGCGGGCGGGTTTGGCGCCGGCGGGCGGCTGATATAAATATCAGCGCCCCCCCCTTTATCGTTCCTCTCAACGTTCTTCGCCGTTCTTTGCCGCCGCTCCACCGAATCGAGCAAACGAAGCGCCCACGAGCTCAGAATTCGACGGCGAACGTTCCAGGAGCGCGCATCGGAAGCTCTGGAGCCCGGATCTAAGGCAGAACGTCAGCGTTTCGCCCGCGAGGTAGGCGGATTTGAGTTTTAACCTCCGATCCCGTTTTTGCTGTGTTTTTCTGCAAATTGAAACTGTAGTAGTATAGATCGGGTCCCGAGGGTCGTGTAGACACCTCTGGATCGTAAAACGGACCACCGGGGTGCCCCCGACAATCCGCGGAAGATCCGCCGATGCGGCGGCGCGCGGCAGCCCGTGGTGGAGCCACGGAGGCGCGCCGGTGGCACGCGGCGGAGGGCCTCCGGCCAGGGCGGGCCGGCGGCGGCGGCCGGTCCAGGCCGGCCGAACCGGCCGGTCAAGGCCGGTCCGGCCTCTTTTACCATACGAGGGTCTTTAAACCCCCGTAACTTGCAATCCGGGAGCCGGATTCGTGCGCCGTTTGCGGCGACGCGACCCTGACGACGAGGCGAACCCTCCAGTGTGGGTTCGAGGGTTTAAAGGTCCGGGATCATGGCCCGGGAGCTAGAAACGTCGTAAAAAATAATATTGTTTTATTATTTTGCGACTTCGGGCCGTTGTAACTTCTACCCGGAGCGTCCGATTGACGTGCCGTCAGTGGGGTTGAGACCCTGATGGTACGACGATCTTTTTGAGATGGTTTCTGGGTGTTGGGACCGAGTTTGGGGTGCAGGCCCCATGAGGCCGGGTTTTGGCGTTTGTGGTGAAATGCAGCTTTTGCACCAGGAGTCCAATTTTGGCGGATGAATAGTCGATCCTGTGTGTTTTTCCGAGAGGATCGCAATGGTGCGATCTGTTCGATGAGTTTCAGAATCCAGGCATGTGCCCCACCCGAGCTGGCCTTCGATGAATAATACCTTTTTCACCGGGTGTCCGTTTCGGACGAGCGAGTAGTTGATTCCGCTTGTTTTTCCGAGGGGATCGTCGTGGTATGGTCCGATCGATGGGTTTCGGGATCGTTGTGTGGTCCCCGCACGAGCTAGCTATGGTGAATAGTGCCTTTTTCACCGGTGCTCCGTTTCGGGCGAGTATACAGCCTAATCTACGTGTTTTTCCGCGTGGAACGCGATGGTGGCCTCGATTTTGGCCTAGGAGGTGCGTAATGTGGCGTTGTGGCGGGTTGCTCGGGTTAGCGACGTTTGGACCAGCAGTGGTTGAGGGTTCTCCCTTGGTTCGTTCCTACGAGGGTTCGTGTGGCATCACAACCTTCTTATGGGTTTGTGATCCTCTCGATGGGATGTTTAAACTGTTAGAGTTGTGGCATCCCTCCGGTGGGCCCAGAGTGGATCCTCTAGCATCTTTACCCTAGATCGGGTTCTTGGTATCGCTGTGACCGCTTATTCATGGGCGGCGATCCCCTATCTAGCAGGTTAACCCCATAGGGTTTGTGGCATCATCGGGAATATGATCCCCTACGCAGTGGGTCGTGCACAGTAGGGTTGTGGCATCGTCGGGTTTACGATCCCCTACTCAGCATTATGTTTATAGTAGGGTTTCTGTATCGTTGGTTATATGATCCCCTACTCAGCGCTTGGTGTCGGTAGGGTTGCGGTATCGTTGGTTATGCGATCCCCTACTCAACGCGTGGTTTCAGTAGGGTTGCGAAATCATCGGTTCGATCCCCTACATCGCGAGTTATACTAGATAGGGTTCCGGTATCGTCGTGACCATCTTTATATGGATGATGATCCTCTATCTGAGTGTGGAGCTTCTGTCGAGCGCCAGATCGGGTTGTGGTATCCCCCAGCGGATCCTGGGTGTGATCCCCTATTTGTGAGAACTACGTATGCCTGATCGGGTCGTGGTATCCCCCAGCGGACCCTGGGAGTGATCCCCTATCTGTGAGCTACGTATACCAGAATGGGTCTTGGTATCCCCTAGCGGACCCTAGCGGCGATCCCCTATCCGAGGAGTTTGGTGGTTATGTTGTTTCAACGATGTTTCCTCAGTGATGTTATCCAGCGAGTGTGGTCTCTCGGGTGAGCGTCTGAGATGTTTGTTTGGGACCCGATGGAGTGTATCTCTCGGATGAGTGTCATCTGTTATGACAGTGTTCATGTGGTGTACTCTCCTAGTTGGGGGCAGTTGCTGGTGATGAGGTCGGTACCTCTCGTGGCTTTGTGGCGCGAGCTGTGTATATCTGAATTGTTCAAGGTGTATGTATGGGCATACACCTGAGGTGAGATGACTAGTTGTGTTTAGCTGGGGATGGTCACGAGATGAAGTTTCTCTCTCGTCTGGGTTCCCTCTGGCTGGGATGAGCGGACTGTTGCCTTCAGTTGCTCTCTTTGGTTTTGGGATTTTGGGGTGCCTACTGAGTATGTTTATAATCACCCCTGCACGGGCTTTGACCGCACATGTTTGTGTCTTGTGCAGACCACAGGCCTTTCGACAGAGTCCCAGGAGGACCCGAAGCAGGCGGAGCTTAGTGAGCTAGTTGACTGGGGTGTTTATCGGAGCTGTGTTGAGGGAGCTTTCCGGCGGGTGTTTGTGGCAGCATTCCCCTTCTTCAGAGCAGGTTGGACGCGCTTTGTAGTTTTCTTTTGGTGGGCCTTGTTTTGCCTTTGCACTTTTGCTATTGCACTCTGGTTTGGGATAGATTGTATGCATGCATTTACTTTTCAGTTTCTATATCTCTGCACTGTTTCATGGAGGTTTTTGTGGGTGCGTGTGTACATGTAACTTAGGCTAATGCCTCCCATGTGTGTGATAGCCTACTCGGCGCTGGTCTCCATCCCCTGGCCTATTGGAGGCGGGCTTGGGGAGTCGTGGCTCGAGCCCCGTTGGGTCGGGTTGTGACAGTTTTCTTTAGTTTTGGTTGGTTCAGTCGTACCGTGTCATCCTCGAGTGGATACAGTTGTCGCGAGAGGTGGATCGTGACCTATTGTGTGGATAAAGAATGTCAAGAACTATTTGAGGTATGGGATTCATTGCTTATCTTTTCTTTCACATGAAACTGTATTGTTAGAATGTTTTATCCCATTGGATGACAATGGAATTGACATAATAAATATTTGAACCAGATAAATAAATTGATATTGATTGTATGTTATTGCCTCTTGTTTTTCTAGATAGTGTGATATCTATGCTTTCTTCATATAGCTGTTCATTCTTGACATAAATTGGTAAAGAACGTAAACCATAATTAATTGATAACTGTTTGGCTAAAGATAAAGAGGCATGAAAATGAATCTGGTTCTCCATGTTATAATTTTATGTTAATCAAATTGGCCCAGTAAGCATGTTTAATTATTTGTGATATCTTACTGATTAGGTTTCTGGAATTTGGAAGCTAAGAATAATAATTGGTTAATATAATATGGATTAAATAATTGGTTGATCGATAAAAGATAACTCCTTGTTTGGTTATGAGTTACCCTATTGTTTGTTAAAGGGAAAAGAACCCAACTATTAAAATGTTTGTTTTCCTGCTGCTTGTGTTGTGATGTGAGCCTGGAGGGATGTTGTGATATGTGGGGGCATAAAGACTTTGGTTTGTGGTAGCAGATGACGCCTAGAGTGGCGAGATGCATCGGTTTATGCATGTGGGTGTCAGAGAGGACACCAGGGATGATGGAATGGGATGGATGTGATTGTTGGATGCTTGCTAATTTTTATTGGTTGATTATCTACTTTACTTTTCCCCACTGCTCAAGGTAGCTGGTCTTACTTACCCTTATTATGAAAGAGGCAAAGACGCATGGGGTATGCCACGTGCTTTCTGTGTTTATATTCTCAAGGGAGGATGAGTCTATGATCTTGCTATAAGTGTCAAAGACTCGAAGGGTAGTACATCTACTCACTGTGTTGAGCCAAATTGTGTTTAGTAGCATAGATTGTTTTTCTAGAATGCCTGGGAATATGGAAAATTAATTATGTAATGAATAATTGAATAAATGATGTTAACCCATGGGTTTAGAGTTTGCTGTAACATAATGATAAGGTTGTAATTTTAAAGGGATAGTGTATTTTGGGTGTGATGTGAATGAAATTTATTGTGGAATTGTTATTGTTTAATTAATGTTTAAATAATTAATTAATGTAAAGTCAACTAATAAAAAGGGAATGAAATAATGTATTAAATCTCTTTAATGGTTGTGTGCTTATAGGATACCCAGTCTTATAATTAGCATCCCGAAGTTCGAGAGACGTTAACTGCAGTTGAGTCTAAGACTAGGTTATGCCCATAGTGTGGTTGTGAGGTATAGTATATTCTGTACCTTTTGTGTTTCTATACGCTACTCCACCCTGTCAGTAAAGGAAACTAACACCCCAAGGATTCATAGCCCTGTGGGGTGTTTTCCCCAACATTCCGGTGGAAGGATGAATGGCTGACTACCCCCTTTGGCCCTGCTCTCTTCTCTTGGTAGTTACTTGTGCTGGTAGGAACAATGACTAGTTTTCCCCATATATGTGTGTAGAGGGCTGTAATGGCTTGTGGTTATTCACACACATATATTCTGGATATAGTTTCCTATGGAATACTATAGGTGTAATGTGTATAGGCTGTGATGGCTTGAGGATCCTTACTCGGTGTACAGGCTATAATGACTTGAGGTATAATACCTGATGTAAGATACACATCATGCGAGCTGTGGTGGATCCCAGAAACTATATGGTTACTTTGCTTATGTGGATGTGGTGGTTTTGTTGCATGAGGTTCATGTTGTGGTGCTTTTCCCAGGTGTCTACGGGAAAGCCTTTTTGGAGAGATATGCTTAGGACGTGTGACGTTGGGGCAGAGTGGAAAACCAGTGGTGAAGTAGTAGCGGGGTACCCTTGATATTCTTTATTATATGATATAATCTTGTATGTGTTACTTGGTGAGAGTATCCATGGTGAGGCTGGGAACTTAGTATACCTGTTTATATGATGAGTTAGTTTCAATTGATGTTCACTGTGATTTATCATGATTTCTTTACTTTTTGACAAGAGGATTTGGGGAGGATCCTACTGAGTATACTGTTATACTCACCCTATGTATATATAAACTATTTTTCATGTCACTTGTAGCAGGTTGGAGATCAGGCTGGTTACTACTAGCTTGTGGTGTAGGAGCTGTTCGGGCTTGTGGTTGCTGCTGTTTTTACTTTCTTTTGGGTACTTGCAGTTTTCCCCTTCCAGTTGTAGTACTTTTGCACGAAATTACATATGTGCACTTGGGTTTTCTTTTATATTTCAGTTCTGAGTTGGATTTGGTTGGTGTCTATCTTATCTCTCTCTTCCACATGTGTTCTCTTAGAGGGTAATGCCTCCCATTTGTGTGTTTACTATACCCTCGGTGCTAGTAACTAACCTGGAGCCTATTGGAGGTAGGACTCGGGGGTCATTATCTCCCTTCTCACATTGTCGGGCCAGGATGGGTACACTTTGTGGGGAGGTGGTCTTGACATTTGTATTTTCTTGATCTATTCCTTTGTTATTTTAGGATTTCAAGTTGTTATGGATCAACTTCATTAATTTTTAAATTTTTTTAAAATGATATTTTATTTTATGAAGTAGTTTTAAAATGATTTTACAAATTATGGGAGTAATTTGAAAGTGTTAAAAGTTTATTTGGAAATCAATTTGGTCGTTTTTTTAAAAAAAGGATTCTATTATTTCTGGAAGTTTTTTATTATTTTGAAAGTAATAATAAACCCTTTTATTAATTATTTATAAGTTAGTTTAATTAAAAATATAACATTTTCAATGAAATATTTACCTTTATGTGTGAAATTGAAGTTGTGTAAGGGTAAGTCATGTTTTTAAAAGGTTTTGTAAAGGTAGACATGATATTTTCTTCTCTATGTAAGGGTAAGTGATGTTTTACTTATATTAATAAGGGTAATTATATTTTACCATTTTTTTGAATAATTAAGGCATTTTTTCCTTCTGTTGCATAAGGGTAAGGGTGAGTTTCTAAAACCCATGTAAGAGTAGTCCTAGATTCAAACTAGTTTCATAAGGGTAGTTTCACAGCTACATAAGGGTACAATCGAGTCTCTCAGTCATGTAAAGGTAACTATAGTTTTCTATGACCTTCTTAAAGGTCATATGGTATTTCTAAAGGTACATAAGGGTATAATAGAGTTCCTACAGCTCGCGTAAGGGTAGTTCCCTTCCCGTGTAAGGGTAATCCATGAATCCTAAGGTTTATGTAATGGCACACTAGATTTTTTGAATCCCCTATAAAGGTATCCAACTATGTAAGGATAAAACCTAATTACCCTTATTTAGTGTGTATGAGTTGCATAGAGGTTATAGGATTTTCTTAAAATCTTAGTTCTTTTCCATTTCCTTCTATCTGTAACATAGTTTTAACATAAATTAATGGTAATAAATGTGGGAATAAAAAGTTTTGAATATGTTAAATGTTTTAAATATAATCTAAAAACTTACATAAATATAGAATATTTAAATAAGTTTTATATAATTAGTTTTAATAAGGATTTAATTCGAAATTAATTTTTATGTGGGAATATATCTGCAATATCCATAGAAAGATATCTATGAATATTAAAAATGAGTTCCTTTCTCTTATTTGAGTATCTCATTATTTCTCTTGAATTTTGGTGATCCAAAACCCATAAGTTTGATTTTTTAGTCTTATGTAAAATTTATGAGGCTCCCCTACTTCCAACTTTTGTGAATACCCTATTTCTATATCCTTTGTTTAGTTTTATAGTGAATGAATCCTTCTTCTCGAGTTAGGGGATATATATATATATATCTCTCTTTATTATTCATGTGTAGATTTGAAATTATCATTCTTTATATTATTTGTTTAAATGGATATGATTAACCATAATCCAATAAAAATTTGGGAATTAATCACATGAAGAATGATTATATAATAATCTAGAAATTCCAAAAGAGGAGGATGAAATTACTACAATGTTTTACTACTAATGAATTATTATTACTTCCAAAATTTAAATAGAGGATCAAAGTATGTATTAAAATATTAACGATTTGTTTGGAATTAAATAAAAGTTTATTTCATGTATATTAAGATCAACATGTTACTATTATTATTCTAGAAATGAATTTGAAGCAATATTACATGTGGTAGATAATTATGATTATATTAAAATGTGGAAATCATATACAGGACAAGATTTATATTTAATATTGTTGATAGAAATTCCAAGAATAAAATTTTCCATTTATTCACATTCAATAGATAATAAGATTACCAGAATAAATAGGAAATTGATAATTTCATGTTGTAGGATAATTATAATTATTCTAGAAATTATCTAGGAGAGAGAAGAATAATTACATTCCATTATCTAATTATTATTTGATAAAATCAAAATGATAACATTACATGGATTTAAACTACTTAAATAATATTAATGATAGTTTTTTTTTAATAATTCTATTAATAAGAAAAATTGAAATAGATATTGTTTCATGTGTTATTCTTGTTATTATTTTGATAAAAAATATTATTGGATGCATATAATTTTATTCATGCTAAGGGATGATTATCACATGGTTTGAATAAATTCTTGAGATAGAAATACTATCGCATGTGTAAATAATATTATTCATGTTTGAAATATTTGAGATGTGTGATCACATGATTTTGAGATTTATATATATTTTTATTTCCTATGAGATTTACTATATATTTTAAAATATTTTTTTTTTATTTTTAACAATGGTTGATATTATTGGAAATTAAATAACAACTTAAAGATAATAATTATTTGATTATAATAAAAGATGCATGTTGAATTTCCATCAATCTTGTTGATGTATGAAATAATAGCTTAAGGCAGAACACTAAATTTGTTAAATAATATTTATCCTTGGAAATTTATATGTCTAATACAGTTGGGATTTATAATTAATTAATCAGTAAATTAAAGACAATGATGAAAATTTAATGATTTCTTAAATCATTACTTTTTAGATGAGTGAGCTCAATGTTGTTTGATGAATTCTAGAATACCTTCTTTGAATTGGAAATAGTTTCCTTTAAAGTCATGTGTGAAACAATACATTTAATATGTATTCACACACAATGGATTTAGAGCCTCGATGTGATTGTTTGTTAACCTGATATGGTTAATGTGATGATGATGGTGGCACAGGGTACCAGTGATGATGATGATGGTGGAACGAGGTTCGAATTATAATGATATTATTGACATGGGATGATTGATGTGATATCATGTGAAATGGTATCATAGATGACACCAATATGGTTAGGATGAGTTTAGATCATGACTTTCTCATTGATGGTTACTTCTTACATAATTCCTTTTTGATGGTCCGATGGACATATGTTATATATAAAATCAATTTTGAACTACAAAATGTAGTTGATTCTATGAACTATGAGTGAATAATATAAGTGGTAGCTTAGGATGAGTCCTGGAGTAGCCAATTTTTTATGAAATGATTTTGAACTATTGAAATAATGGGGTTGATTCTTGGAAATTTCTAACGATTTTTACATTCTTGAGAATACAAGAAAATAATTAATAGTATTACTGAAACTTGGTTTAGGATCTTAAAATATTAATCTTGGAAATTATAATGGTAAAAATTAATTAAGGGTTATTTAATTAATTATTTAAATGAAGCTTGATGATTTTATACTTATTTGATACCTAGACCTTATTAGTGATAGTCGAGAGTCCTATGTGACATTATCAGCAGATGAGTCTAGGGTTAGGTAGTTTCCCATAATATGGTTGTGAGTTATATATGTCCTATATGTTTTGTGATTTCATATTCTACCCCACCCTTATTGATAGGGATACTTACACCTAGTGGACTCTGGGAGAGTATTTTCCCCAACATCAAGCTTGATGAAAAAATGATAGTTGACTAACCCCCTATGACCCCTCTCTCTTCTCCTAATAGTTTTATGTGATGATATGCACAGTGGTTATCATTCACTATAAATGTGTGCAGAGGGATATATTGGATTTTGGTTATTCCAAACACTTTTATATACATATATAGTATCCTATGGATTATTATAGGAATATTATGTGTGGGATGTGATAGATTGAGGTACAATACATAACATACGGGTTACAGTGGCTCCTGAAAACTACTCATTTACTATATGTACATATGTAATGGGATGGTGATATGATGTGATGCATGATATTCATGGTATGTGATGAGATTATGTGATACATGAGATGAATGAGATGATATATTATCCTATGTGTCTTTAGGATGGATTTATTTTAGAGAGAGATTTCTTAGGATATAAAATATCGGGGAAAAGAGAAAAACCAGTGGGGAAGTGGTAGTGGAGTACCTTAATTTGATATTATATTGGATATTATATTATTACTTGTATGTGACACTCTACAAGTGATCCATGAAGAGGATAGGAAAATAATAGTATACATTTAGGTGACTGGTTAGTTTAATTTGTTTATTCACTAGGCTTCAGTATGCTTCTTTAATATTTTTTCATAAGAGGATTCAGGGAGGATTCTATTGATTATACAAGTTATTATCACCCTATATATATATAAACATTTTTTAGGTCAATAAGGGATGGATGGTGATCAAGATGAACATTAATAGTTCAAGGAGTTGTTAGGAGTTGTTGGAGCCTCATGGTCACTGTCAAGGATTTTTTGTAGTCTTTTTTTTAGTTTCAGTTGTATGTTATAATATTCATGTATTGGAATTACTTCTTTATTTATTATCAGTATGAGTTTTTTGGTTTTTTTTATCATCTTATGTCTTATTTCTCAAATATTTATTAGGGTAATACCTTTCATGTGTGTGATTACATATCTTTGGTTCTTGTCTCTAACCCTTGGTATATTGGAGGCTAGATTCAGAAATCATTATCTCTCTCTCTCCATTTTCATCCCAGGAGGGGTGTCTTGGGAAGGAGGTTATGAAAAACATGGATAAAGAATGAAATAAATAATATAGCGGGAATAGATAAAAAAGGATGCCACAAATAGAGATACATAAAAAATCCATGAATATCATGATAATGGAAATAAATAATCACATGGATAACAATAACTGATGTCATAAGAATGGAATACATAATTCTAGACATCATAACCACAACATTAATGCCTTATGACAATAAATCACATCATACTGTAAAATACTAATTTCTAGACATCTTATATAAAAGGTAGAAATATGCCAAATACCCTAGAAATTTTATCTCACAAGACCTATCGATTCATCGAGGGGCTATATAACTACAGGACCCACCCATCACTTAATAAGTTTGATGCATTCATTTTATGAAATGAAAAAAATAAGTGATACAATAAATAATATTTTCAATGGATCCTTTTTCATTAACATGTCCTAATAATTAGTAATTATCTATATATAAATAATGGGTATATAAACTATTAATATTTCCCTAATAAAATGAATGGGATATCTATCTAGGTGAATAAAATTTAATCAAACTAATTATGTATAGGGTATGTAACAACCTGAGATTTTGGAATATATATACATATTCTAAATACAATGTTTGATAACTTGTTTCACATACAACAATGAACTAAAATGAGCCGTAACATATTAGATTAATATTATTAACAAAATTTAAGAATAATAAAACCAATAATAAATAAAAATATTATAATCAATTAGAAATGCATATGAAATTTTATTAAGAACACTTAATGTTTTAAAAGTTTTTTTCCAATAAAAGTAGTTTTTCTTTATATATTGATTTTTTTTAAAATCTAAATTTATAAATTTTAGAATTTTAATTTTACAAAAATGAATTTCATTATTTATTTTCATATAAAAAATTATCCTAATGTGAACTTTTGAGTTTTTTTTTAAAATAATTTATTTTATGTGAATAATAAAAAAATAATGATTTTTCTAATACTTTCACTTTTTTGATGTTATCATAATAAAAGAATAGATTAAAAGTTTTTGAAACCTTTTTATAATAAAATATATATTTTTAAAGTAAAATAAATTATTTTTTAAAAAATAAAATATTTAATTTATAAAACTTATGTTTAATTTTTTGAAAACATAAGTAATATTTTACTCTAAAAACTGTTTTTATTCACTTATATTAACAATTAGTTTTCATTGATTATAGAAATTAAATATAAAAAAATAGATTTCATAGATTAGATACAATTTTTTATAATATTTAATAAGTTAAATTTAATTTTTAGGTTTAAAAGTATGATTACTAAGATTAAACTTAATAACCATGATAATGGTAAAACTATTATTTTTAAAGAATTTTTTTATTAATATTGTGTAATTTGTATCTAAAAAAATAATTTAATATATTATAAAAAATTATTTTATCATGATTTTTAGTCCTATATATAAATATATTATCACTCATTCAATTGTTAATCAATACTAAATAATATTAATACCACTTAACGATGAAAACAACATTTTTTCTACAAAACATTTTTATATTAAATATTTTAATTTAAATATTATTTTTATCGTTTTTATAAAATGAAATAGATTATACTGGGATTAAATTTAGGTTCATAATACCCAAATTGTTAAGAGGGTTTACCACATTTTTTTAATAAAATATAAATTACTTGGGGAAAAACTAGCTACCAAGGTTAAAACCAAAATGAAAAAAATGTACAAATCACGTGGTAAAAAGGATTTAAACATGTTTAAAAATGTGTAAAAATTAGTTTTAGAGGATTTTTATACCTTATATTCCCCCAAAAAACCATTATTTATCACTTTTGGAACCATTTTACCTTGAATAATTTCATTCCATTATTGAAAAATAATGTGTATTCACAAAAGTGACCTTTTCTTAACTTGTAAAAGGGTATCACTTCCACCACTTCATACTACACATATACCTTTTAATTTCATCCTAAAAATACAGAATTGTATCCTACAGTAAACCAAACTCATGATCATAAACCTATGATATCAAATAGTTATCCCAATCCCTTCATTTCTAAGGAGACTTTCAAGAGAAAGTTCAAGGTCCCAACATGAGTATTATTTAATACTTAACATTTTATTATTATTTTTTTCATTTAAAAACCTATCCAAACCATTGAAATATAATGAAATCCGTTTCTTTAGTATAATTAAGTGTTATTATATTAATCTAACAACATTTTATTCTTCTTCTTCTCATTCACTTAGAAAAACAAAAGAACGTCGATAATGCGTTTGTGTGGACTACCGCCTCCACAAAATTACATCTTTCATTTTTCATTATTACATTTCATGGTTGGTAAAAGTGATAAATTTTATGAATTAATATGATGATATTTTAAAATTAAAATTATGAAATGACAATTTATCATATACGTCCATTCTATACCATTCATTGAGAAATGAAATCGTTAATCGTGCGTAAGATAATCTATCATCTCCATGAACAAAGAATTTCATTTGTAATAACCAACCTACATGGATGGTTATCATTATGAATTTAATTAAGGTAAATTATATTTATGAAAATTTTACGATTCTGTAAAAGTTATATTAACATTTTATAAAAATATTTCCTTACTCAAAAAATCATTATAACACACTTTCATTTGGGCCAGTTTTTACCACCTATGTGAATGATGTTATAATTTTTAACCCAAGAATGATTTAGGAATATTATCTAATTTTAATATAATTTAACAATAGTTTATTTAATATGTTTTAGTGATTTTTAAATGTATTATTAATATTTAATATATTTACTAATAGACCACCTTTCAATCGTTAAACACGTAAGAACTAGTTCATCACAACTTTATTTTTGATAGACCATATCCTTGCCTTTCACCTAATGAAATATAACTTAATAAATAATTGAAAAAAAATAATATTATATATTTAATAATCTAGAAATTATGAACTTTGGGAGAATAACTAATAATAACCCCACTATTATGAAACTAGTTCAAAACAATCAAGATAACTCACACCCGATATCAAAAATAAATAATAACTAAATAATATACATGTAGAAAATATTTATAAAATAAATTTATATAAGGTTATAAATATGAATAATTTTCAATAATAATTGATTAAGATAGTTATGTTTATTATACAAGAGGTTTGAGTGTGTTCGACTAAGCGAGAATATGAGGTAAGTTTTTCTTTGTCTCATTTTCAAATCCATGAGACATGTTTCATATGGCATACCATAATTGTTTTTATGTAAAGACCCAAACTCTAGTAGCCCAAATTCAGTGGTTACTTTATTATAATTTCACTATATATAAAGAATCAAATCCTAAAGTATATAATATTTTATTAGTATTGGTAAACTAGATATATACTTGAAATTCACATTACATTTTAAAACATAAAATACACAAAAAAAATATTTGATAATTCCATCATTCCACTTAGTGTATCCCTACATATCATTCACAAAACACTTCATCGTACCCTAGGGAAAATAAAACATAATAAATAAGTGAGATAAGATTCTTATTAAGGGCAATAATATAACATATTTATGAATAAATAAGGCATAATCAAAATATAAATTTAAATAACTGAAAGACATTCCATTTAATCAATAACTTGAAAATAATATGGCATGAATAAATGATGATGAAATAATTCCATATAAATAATCACATGAGCATAAAACTTAACCATGAATATTATAACTAATATAATAATCACATGGAATATTAATAAATAATCTTATAATGGGGGAATTCATAATGTAAGACATCATAATCACACCGTTAAGGCTTTATCCAAGGCACCATACCTTAGTCAACACCCAAATTAGTTTGTTTCATGAGATCTACTGATGCATCGGGGGGATATAGAAGGCCCCTCCCATCAATCAATAAGTACAATTAATTCCTCATATGAAAGGGGTGAAACATAATCAACATATACATTCATACTGAAACTAGTATATGAAATGTTAATAAGTTTCCTCAATCAATAAACATAATCATAAACCATCCCAAGTAATATAGAGTATGGTATCAAAATTGTACATTCCATTAAAAATAGTCATAAACCATTCAATAAACTATGGAAGATAGTATCATAAGAGATAAAAATCAATGAATCACAAGATTAAATAAAGGATTTTTACATAGATTAAAATACATTATTAAAAGCATTGAAAAATATTTGGGAAAAGATCCTTTTCACATTGAAATAGTTTAATTTAAATAGTTGTGAAATTATAAAAGAAAACACCTTCTTTTAAAATAAACTCATAAAATATTAAAGGAAGATTAAAATCATAAAGGTTTCATGAAGACAAAAAATGGAACTCATTCCATACAAGTTAAAAAAACATTCATTCCATATATTTGTTTGAAAAGTCACAATGTACCTCATTTATAGAATGACAATAAGATTCCTTAAAAACCATTTTGTATAAAGTGAAACATGTGTAAAAATTATTTTAAATAATTTTTTGAGAATAGTATAAACCCTTTTTGAGAATTTTTTATAAAACAGATACATGGAATAGAAATATTCCCTAGTGAAGAATTAAACTTAAACAATCCCATAAACAATCCCAAATAATTATGAGATTGTGAAATAAAATCTTGCCACTTGGGGTATCTTTTGAATCATAAGACTCATGAAAGAATAAATTGAAAAGAAAATTTAAATATAATTAATATAAGGAGTTTAATGATATAACATGTAAAATTAAAGTATGTATACCACACAAAATAAAATATTGGTGAATATGGAATAAGTCTCCCAGAAATAAAAGTGAGACTAAAAATCCCTTACCACTTTGTAATCAGTTGAATCAAATGAAACATGAAAGAATAACATTTGAAAAAACATTAAATATCCATAAAATAAATAAATTCATGATATAACATGTAAAATTGGAATTATATCCAACTCATAAAAAAATATATTACATAATATCCAAATATGCCTCAATAAAAGAAAATTGAGACGAAGTCCCTTACCTTTGGTTTGAATTCCTTTGTACATGTTTGAATCTCCTGGATAATAAATATATATTTATTATATATATATATTATAGACAAATAATCATATATATAATACCATATATTATTTATTTATAATATTTTCCACTCATTTATTATCAATTCATTGTTAAAATCAATGTTTCGGGTGGCAATGACTTCAATTTTCATGTATACTTTGATTTGGTAGTTACAGACCTTATAATTTTATCATAGTTACATAATATCTAGAATATTATTTATGGTGTAAATATCATATATATTAAATATATAGATATTTATAGTCATCCATAAAGTTGTAGATATAAAAATGAATTACACTGTTCATGGAAATGTTAGGCTGTATGTACGCATGAATGCTGTTTTCATTTTTCGATGGATGAAACGAAAGAATGGTGAAAAATAATTAACTTTTCCAGAATAATTATTATAATATATATATCATATATATCAATTATTTCCATATTTATACTTATCCAAGTAAAGTGGTGATGAAAAATGAATCACACTACCACGTGGAGATGATAAGCCATACGCACGCACACACAATGCTTTCATTTTTCATAGGATGGATAAAAGGTGGAATATTGTGGTATCATAATCATAATAAAATCTCAGTATATATATGATACTAGAGTTATTAAATTATTATGGTAACAACATATTAATAGTAAGTATAAGAATAAATAAATTTAAAAGAGTTGGTAAAGATGATTAACTCTTCTTTGGCAGACTTCCGTTAGATCTCTTCATAAGGGATATAGGGTTGGTATTTTGGAGGGACCATAACCTATATAACTTATATAAGGATGTTTATAAGTGAAATGGGAAGAGTTTGGTCGAAATATATGGATAAAATTGGTGTAAATAAGTTAAGGAATATGTAACATTTTATAATTGAGGTGAGGGTCACTTTTGGAATATCTCAAAATATTAAAATATAATAGGACTATTATGGATCCAAATGATTCCAAATGACCTATAAATGAATAGGGGATTAATTTTTAGACTATATATTATCCACTCTGTGATTATTTAATATTTTTATGATTCTTAAATAATTTAACAAAATATTATATTCATGAAATATCATTATTGTCAATTTTAACACTATTCATTACTTTGAATTTAATAATATCAATACAACAAGATAACTTTGATTTTTTTAAAATATAACATAATATTTCATATTCATCTATAAATTTCTTATATATCCATAATTAATTCAAATTATATTACCTTTAACATTTTCAATATCATTTATTTGATTTTTCTATTAATTGAAAAATTATTGCATCAGGGTTGTGTAAGCATTTAAGGTAATTATTTCTTTACTAAAAATTAAAAATAAATTACCAATATATAGATAAATATTTTATATTTAAAAATAATATATATATTTGAACATATATTCTAGATAACCCCATATTAAAAATGTTGTAGTTACTAAAAACATGAATGTGACATCTTTGACTCTTCTTTAAATAAAATATTATAATGGTAATAATCTCATAAAAATAGACATAATGGTCATATAACCAAAAATTTAATGATTATGTATGAATATGACTCATAAAATATTTTTTTTCAAGTTTTAGGGTCATTTTTCTAGTCCTTATCATATTGTTTTTACCCTTAATTATCCAATTTACCCCTTACTATGGTAATAAAAATTACTATGGTTACTATTTATTATGACCAAAATAAAAGGGAAATATTTAATAAATTTGGACCCACTAATTCCAAATATTTAATCCATTTTTAAAAATTCTAAACACATAGTTTTATATTTTAATTTAAATTAAACCCGTAAAACAGAACAAAAATAGTTTTCTTAAAAATTTGTTTTTCAGCCAAAAAATGTACTTATAAAAAAAGTAGTTATAATGATGATTAAAATGTAATTGATTAGAATATATCTAAATAAATAATACCTAATTTAATTTTATATAAATTTTAAATCATTAAGTTACTTTTTAATATAAATAAATTGATGGTTTTATAAAAATTGGTATTTTTTACCGTTCACTGGAAAAATTAATCTTTCATAGAAATTCCAAAAAATTCACCCAAATATAATTTTAATATTAGGATTTCAAAAATTAATTTCATTTTATAAAATACATTATCTAAATGTTTCAAAAATTAATTATATTTATTTTCTCATAGAAAGAAACAAAAATCATTTTTTGAAGAAAACATATATTTGAAGAATAAAATAACTTTACTAAAAATTATGTGTTTATTTTATAAGAATAAATAAATTTGTATTGAATATTAAATTAATATATATTTAATAATATATTTAATCCTATTCACACTTTATAATTTAACGGTTAGTTTATAACGGTTGTGTTACAATAATAATTTTTAATAGTACATCATGGTTCGTTTACGCTCAGTGTTACATGCACCACAAGCTGTCAATTAAATTTTATATATTATAAAACATTGAAATGTTACATTATCTCCAAATTAAATAAATTGTGGCCATGTAATTTGAAATTTCACTTAAAAAATAAAGGGTTAACATTTGAAAATCCCTCTACAGAAATCCCACATCGTAAAAAGGTTTAACAAAACTTGCTCTTAAAAAGAGGGAAAGAGAAATGGGAAGATCACAAAGAAAATAGGATTTCAAATAGGAGAACATTTTTGGAAATTGAAAATGTGGTCATGGAATATAAATCCAACTATCAAGGAATGATGGAGAGTGATATAAAACATGATCATGGGAAAGTTAACCACAATAAAACTATAAATCTATGATGGGTTAAATGACCATTGATTTCTAAGTAATAAAATTAATCAAATAATGTTTTTATTTCAAGGACCTTTTCCTATAGTCGATGAATTATTTTACTATCTAGATAAAGTACTCATGAAAATAAACTTACTTGATTTCATTCAATTTCATAAGAATAATATCATTCTTTGGTTGTGCTTAAATCTATCTCCACTTCATTTTTTACATAAGGAGATAGATATTCAAGATGATTTTTTATTCCAAAATCACTTTTAACAAATCATAAGATCTGTAATTAATTTCTTTAGCCTCTAAATATCTAATAAAAAATGGTTAGCATAAGTTATCCAATATGATAAATCTTACTTTAACCTTAAATAATAATATCCAAATTTGAAATTAATATATTCTATAATTAGTTATCCTTAATAATCTTCCAAAATATTACTGACCATATTTAAAATCCCAAACTTTGATAAAAAAATTATCCAGAGAAAACATAAAGTAGTTCATAATGTCACATTAAAAATATGGGAATAAATTGATCACATATTCTACTAAAACATGGTAATAACTAAAATCACCATAAAACATTAATAAAAACATGCATTCTTTCAATAATTAACTATCTATTTATTTTCTTCTATAACACCCCAAGCTTCCACGATACTTTTCTCTTTGAATAATACAGTAGCGTGTGTTGTACGCAACTTCAAGTTCTAACACACCACAACAAATTAAACTAGCCGTTATGAATAGCAATACCCACTTTTTGAAATTTTATAAATTTTATATTTCAAAATGGATTTCATTTTTGTATTTGGAATATTGAAATTGCTAAGGGTGAATTTTTGGTATTTTTCTGAAAACTTTCAATTTTTGATGAGTAGTGAAAAACACTGAGTTATAGTTTAAAACCGAATTTTTATTTAAATAATTATTTATTTTATTTAAATTTATTTTAGGTAAAAATAGACACATAATACCTATATAAGTTCAATGTAATTCATTGGAGTCAATTTATAATAATTTTAGATATATAAAAATTTTATAGAACTTTTCACTGTCTTTTACCCACCTCCTAGGAGAATTTGCAAATTCACATAATACTTAATTTTACCGTTTCTGCGAGTGAAATTTCAAAAATCTGAGAGACATGGTTGATATCAGTAAGTAAAATGTGTTTCAATAAGATGAAAATAATTTTTGGTGAATAGTAACTTTTTTACTTTTATTTACCACGGTTAAAAGTAAATAGGGTAATTAAGGGTAAAAATGATATTATTATTACCCTAACACATGTCCTAATTCTATTGGATAAGTATAATTAGACCAAAAACAACCTTAGTAATAAAATATGAACCTATTTGGTCCACTTGGATTAGATTAGGACAATTATTATTATTTAATTCAAATAAGAGTTAAAAGAGTTAAAATCAAAGTTTAATAACTAAAACATTATTAAAATAGGGTTATGCATAAGATAAATTCGACTATAAATATTAACTAGAAAGATAAAAATATTTACTAAATAATGGTATTTTATTTATATTTTTTAGACATTAAATAATTTAATTTATTTATGACACAATTATTTAATAAATGGACAGGGGATCTCCTCCTCTGGCATACTTTCCAGGTATTTATGACACAATGATGATGCAATAATTTCCTAATTAATGAAATATTAAAATAATTGATATTATAAATATCCAAATAAATATAATTTGAGACTTTTTATGAATTACACTAACTTTCTAGATTAATATGACATATTAGCGTTGGTTAGATGATTTTTTTTCAAAGTAATAATGCTGTTATGAATTTAGAAAAAAACAAAATACCAAATATTGTCAAAATTGACATAAAAGAGTTTTTAAATAAAATAAAATATTATTAATTGATATTCTATTCCTAAAAATATAAGGTTTTGGACAAAAGTCTTATATAATGATAGTTTTATCATTAATTAACCACTTGGGGTTCGTTTGAAAGTATATAGTAAGTTTATTAACCATATAATATAAAAATACAAAGAGACATGGTAAATGTCAAACTATTTAACTAAGAGTTAAATATAAGAGATAAAGTTAATATAATGACCCAAACCTGTCTAAAACATATTGGTTGAGTGGTTTTCTACCCATCCCCACCTTATAATTTAAATAATACATTTTGGATCCATTAGAAACCAAAAATTATTTTATTATAAAATAATATTTCTAGCTTTTCCTAAGGTTCCCCTCACCCCTCTTATAAAAGGGAACTCCCCCTTCTCTCTAATTATCACCTTCAAATCCATTTGGATCGGACAATCCCTACACAAATACCCTCTCAATTGTCCTCCCTTCATCCTAGAGGCCTTCCTTTAGTCATAAATCCAACCTAAGGAGCACTTTTGATCAAATCAAAAGGAAGAACCCGAAGAAGAGGTAAATATCTCACCACCTCTTTCAAGTTCCTTTCTTCTTCCAATTCCTTTTTATTTGTTGTTTCCATTATAAAATAATAACTCCAGTATCTTATATATACTGTGATGTTATTATAAATATGGTACAACCAAATTCATTATTCTATCCATCCTTTGAATGACATGTCACAATACGTGCATACGTACGGCTTACCGTCTCCACGTCGTGGTGTAATTGTTATTCAATACATTATTATTTGGATGAGTATAATAAAGATGTTTAATTTATGTAAATAATAAATATGACATGATAATTATTATGTATATATTATATATCATCCAATTATATATTATTTTAATATCAAAATAATGATATTGTTTCTTGTGCATACGTACGGATTACCGTCTCCACGAACGCGATGAGATTCATTCTCCATCGTATCCATTTAAGACCAATTTTCATTAGATGATTAAAAATAATGTTTAAAAACTTGATATAATTCTATATATTAATAAGATAAATCCCATCCATAACAAATATGACTCACATAATAAATAATATAAAGGAAAACTAATCCGTTAACACCCGAAACAATGATAATACTAAGATATTATTAACAAAGAAATGTTAAAAGATAATATATGATATCATATTAATGTATATGATTCTTTTATAATTTAATAACAATTATTTCACCATTATATAGGAGTTTAAATTACCCTCAACCAAGGAAAATTACAAGGTAAGGGTTAGTTTCACAATCTCTTCACTATCCGAGGTTGTTTATATGTAATTATCTACTAGGTCCTCTTTATCATCCACATCCATGGTTCTTAAAAATGTATTTCAATTTTTTTTACTATTTTATAGACTATGAGTTAAAGTCATTTATACCCTTGTTTTACTTTTTATAAGATGTTTATAAAGGAATCTTTCCGTCATTTTCCAAATACGGTCATTTTTAACCTTTTTGACAAAATTAAGGTAAGAATGTCTTTTTTAACTTATACGATGGGTGCGGCTATTTTACGCCGTTATAAAATCATCAAAGCTTCCCTTACAAGCTTATAAGAATATTTTCAAAGTAATTTTTTTATTTTATAATTATGTGACTTTTAAATGATTTTAAAAAAGATATATTTCTCTCAAATAGTTTTGATTTCATCTATGTCAACATCCTTTGATGGATTTTAAGCTTATTTGAGGTTGATTTATTATGATACAAAACTTCCATATTTTATTAAATGTTTTGTGATATGTTTGAGTGTGGATGTTTTATTTTATACCATTCATGGTTTATGGATAAATTATTGACATTTCTTATGCTATTTTTAATATGAATGTTTTTGTTATGTTTAAACCTGTTCATATGAGGAATGCATTGGAATTAGTAAGTGATGGGTGGATCCCGATATAGCTCCTCGATGAATCGGTAGGTCTCATGAGAAAAACTAGTGTCTTGACACAAGTCCTTGACAAAATATTATTTTTAGTCTTGGAACAAGGCCTTGACTATGTGGTTATGAAAGTCTGGCATTATACATTCCATCATTATGAAAGTGGATTTTGATATTGCATGTGATTATTCGACTAGTAGAATATCCATGTGAGTAAGTAAATGGAATTATTTTGATTTATATTTTCCATATTATGATGAAGTTTATGTTGAAAAGGCTTTTGTTTTAGTTTTATACATTTCCTTAAATGTTTATGCTTATTTATGAAAGCTTCTGCTATATTGTTATCCTTACTGAGCATCTGAGCTCACCCCATTCTATGTTTTATTTTTCCTAGGATGTGAAGAAGTATTTTATGACTGACCTGTAGGGATATTCTAAGAGGATATGAGTGTGGACTATGGAGACTATGTTGTTGTAGTTTTTCACTTTATCATGTAATGTAAGACATATGAATGTATCTAGTGTTTCCAAGGTTACCAAAATAATCTATATTTCGAGACTTGATCTTTTGTGATCATGAAAATGTTATGTAATAATGCACTGACTCTGGGTAATTGGGGTCAGGGCATTACAATTGGTATTAGAGGAAGTTTAGCACAAACCTTGGAATCTAGATTTAGATAAACTCTGATTAGAGCACATAGACCTAAGATAGACTTTGAGGATTAGTATAGAATAACTTCCAAGAATTTTGTTATTGTAGAGATTTTGTGAGTTTTACAAGAAATAAATCTCTGTTTGGATATGAGTAGATAGAGGCGGCTCTGGCACAGATGTACCTAGGGGTAAAACCTGAAAACACCGATTTGAGCTAGACTCGAACGAGAACTGGTGCACGACAACGGGCCTTGCTGCACTCTTGGTTACGACACTCCTAGGGGATATGATTAGGATAATTATAATTTTATTTAGAAACCTTTATGAAGGGTTTATGAGTATATACTTCCTCACATAAAACATTTTTTTATGATTATGGATTATATCCATAAACTATTCAATTGATGTTAAGTGTTTTACAAGTTTGGAATTATGTATTTAGATTCATAAACTAATCTAGTTTATGACATTGTTTATAAATGAAGCCTAGTGGAAGGAATGGAAACCATATCAATGCACACACTCCATGTAGGGATTGCTCTACTGCTCAAGATAATTATAGTGGAGCTGGTGATACAACTGGTGCTGATCAGCTAATCACCATACTATGACAAATCACTCAGGTTATGAATAATAACCTTACCCATATGGAGCACCCTGATCCACAGAGTGGAGGGTCAATGTTAGATCGCTTCATAAGGAAACAACTACCAACATTAAATGGGAGTACAAATCAATTAGTAGCTAAGAAATGGATAAATTCCTTAGAGAAAATATTCCATGCCTTGGGGAGTAGTGAAAGGGAAAAAGTTATCATGACAGTTTAATGACTCAATGAAGATGCTGATCAATGGTGGTCATTTATTCAAAAAAAAAAGGAAGATAATGAAGTATAAAATATGGAATGGAGGGATTTTAAAGATATTTTATTAGAAAAATACTTTATTCGTGACCATCGAGCAGATATGGAAAAACAATTTCTGAGTCTGAGGTAAAAGGAGGATGATAATGTCACAAAGTTTAAAGCTAACTTTACAAGGTTAGTGAGGTATTCTTAAGATTATATACGTAACCCAAGAAGTAAGATTGATTGTTTCTTTGATGGGTTTAAACCATTTCTCCGTCGAGCATTAGTCTCACAATCCTTTTTGTCGTACGAAGATATTGTCTCATGTGCTATCTGGACAGAAAAATAATTCTCTAAGTCTTACAAATTTAAATCAAAACAAGAGAAGAAGAGATCTACTGAACACTCTGGAAATGGAAATAAGGGGAATAAGGGAAAATTTGAATATCCATCATGCAGTAAATGTGGGAAGAAACACCCCGGTACTTGCTTGAAGAGAATAAGAGTCTGTTACAAGTGTGGTGAAAAAGGCCACCAAGCTCGTGATTGTAAGGGGAATAAAGAAGCTACCGATGTTTAATGCTACAATTGCAGGGAGATGGGTCATTATGAAAATGAATGTACTAAGTGTTATGGGAACTTACCTCAGAAAAGGGCAAGGGATCAAGTCCAAGATTATGCTATCACTATTGTTGAGGTAGAAGCTCTGAAAGACATGGTGGCGGGTAATTTAATGGTTTCCTCAAGTCTAGAAAATGCTTTATTTG
Source organism: Viscum album (assembly GCA_963277665.1). Classification (NCBI taxonomy): domain Eukaryota; kingdom Viridiplantae; phylum Streptophyta; class Magnoliopsida; order Santalales; family Viscaceae; genus Viscum; species Viscum album. Next base: position 430,212,500 of record OY728134.1, read on the forward strand.
ATTATAGATCATCACATTGTTTCATATATTCCCAGTTTTCTAAGAAAATTAGATATTTTCAATTTGATTTAACAAGGGAGTTGTCAGTCAAAACTCCTATGGGAAGTATCATCGCAAAAAAGTTTTGAGAATCTATTCCCATTAGAGCATATAGATGTTCTTTATCTGCTGATATCATCATCATACCCATGATTGAATTTGATATAATCCTCGGTATGGATTGGATTTCAGACCATGATGTGAATATTTATTATAAGAAGGAGGTTATGATTTTCTAAGATGATGATAAAGAACACCTTATCTTTAAAGCATAATCATCACCACCTGATTCTTATCTTTATCCACCCCTAGTAGCTCAACTAAATTCAATTATTGGGGAGGAAGAGAATGAAATAACTGTGGGTGAGGAAAATAATGTTCAAATAGAGGATGTACCTATTGTGAAAGAATATGTTGATGTGTTTCCAGAAGATTTACCCGGACATCCTCCTGAACGAGAAATTGAGTTTTCCATTGATTTAATTCCTAGTTCAAGGCCCATATCGAAGACCCCTTATAGAATGGACACTATGGAATTAATGGAACTAAAGAAACAACTAGAGGAATTGAGTAATAAAGGATTTATTCACCCTATTGTTTCTCCATGGGGAGCCCCTTTTATTTTTCTTAAGAAGAAAGATGGATCTATGAGGTTGTGCATTTACTACAGGGAGATCAATGCTATAACAATAAAGAAAAAATATCCCCTACCTCGTATTGATGATTTATTCGACCAAATTCATGGAGCTAAGTGATTTTCAAAGATTGAACTTCAATCTGGATATCATCAGTTGTGTATGAAGAAGGAAGACATTCCAAAAACAGCATTTCGAACCAGGTACGGGCATTACAAGTTTACAGTAATGTCTTTTGTATTGACTAATGCACCCTCTGTCTTCATGGATCTAATGAATATAGTTTTAAAGGAATATCTTTATGACTTTGTAGTGGTATATATTGATGATATCTTGGTATAATCTAAAATCTACAAAGATCATGAAAATTACTTGCGCATTATCCTAAAGACTCTGAGAAGACATGATTTATATGGGAAGTTTAGCAAGTGTGAATTCTGGCTTCAAGAGATTTCTTTTCTTGACTATATTATCTCCAAGGATGGAATCTTTGTTGATACTTCTAAGACCAAGGCAATCCAATAATGGCCACCACCGATGAGTATAACTGAGGTACACAATTTTATCGGTTTAGCAGGTTATTATCGACATTTCATCCAGAATTTTGCCCAGTTGGATAACCCAATAACAAAGCTCACACGAAAAGGGGTTAAATTTGTTTAGAAAAAAGAGTGTGAAGAATGTTTTTAAGAAATTAAGAGAAGATTAGTCAATTATACTATATTGACTCTACCATTAGGGAATGATGGGTTTGTTATTTATAATGATGCTTCAAAGAAAGGACTTGGTTGTGTCCTTATGCAGAATGATAGGGTTATTGCCTATGCATCATGATAACTAAAAATTCATGAGAAAAACTATCCTACTCATGATCTTGAGTTAGCAGCTGTAATATTTTCTTTGAGGATTTGGAGACACTATCTCTATGGTGAAAAATGTGAGATATATACCGATCACAATCAAAGTATATTTTCTCACAAAAAGAACTCAACATGAGGCAAATGTGATGGCTTGAACTACTCAAGGATTATGATTGAACTGTACACTACCACCCAGGGAAGGAAAATAATGTGGAAGATAATTTTAGTAGAAATGATCATGGAGTTTTGAACAAGATGAGAGTTGTAAAGGATCTTATATACATGGATATAGTAAAGATGGATATAAGAATCACCATGGAAGGGGAACCATCAATACCTTTTCAAATGGTTGCCAAACCATCTTTACTATAAAAGGATAAAGAGTTATCAGACCGACGATGGAGAGTTTCAAAAGAAGATTAAAGCTATTAATGATGAGAGAATGAGTGAGTTTGTGTATGAATATGGAATTTTGAAAATTGGGAAGAGACTTTGTGTTCCTGATATACCTGATCTAAAAAGGGAATTGTTGGATGATGATCATAGTTTCAATTTCTCTATACACCTTGGGAGAATCAAAATGTATAGATATTTGAAGGAACATTTTTGGTGGGACAATATGAAGAGGGAGATTTCTGATTTTGTGTTAAGATGTATGGTTTGTCAACAAGTTAAAGCTGGAAGGCAAAAACCCGGAGGAGTCATGAAACCTCTTCCCATACCTGAGTGGAAATGGGATAATATAACGATGGAACTTGTCATGGGAATACCAAATAATCATATAAGGAATGATGAAATATGGGCCATTGTTGATTGTCTTACCAATTAAGCACATTTTCTTGCTATAAGGAAAGATTTACCACTTGAACATCTAGTAAGACTATGTATTAATGAAGTTGTGAGACTTCATGGAGTACCCCTATCTATTGTTTCTGATCGTGATCTACATTTTACATCAAGATTCTGCAAAAGTATTTAGAAAGCCCTGGATACTGAACTTCATTTGAGCACCCTACCACCCCCAAACTGATGGAAAATCAGAACAGACTATTAAAACCTTAGAAGACATGTTGAGATCATGATCACTTGAATTTCAAGGTATGTGGGATCAATATTTACCTTTCGTAGAATTGTCCTATAACAATAGCTTCCATTCAGGTATTCATATGGCACCATATGAAGCGTTATATAGAAAGAGATGTCGCACACCAACCTGTTGGGATGATGTTGGTGAAAGAAAACTCATAGGCACAGAACTTGTGGAGGAAACGATGGAAAAGGTGAAGGTAATCCAAACCCACATCAAAGAAGCTCAAAGTAGGCATAAGATCTATGCTGACAACCGAAGGAAGGATTTGGAATTTCAGGTAGGAGATCATGTTTTCTTGAAGGTATCACCATGGAAGGGTGTTATACATTTCAGTAAGAAGGGAAAATTGAGTCCCAGGTACATCAGACTTTTTGAAATTCTAGAATGAATTGGCGCTGTAGCTTATCGGTTGGCAATGCCTCCAAGTATCTCCAATGTTTACGATGAGTTCCACGTATCACTATTGAGAAAATACATGCCTGACCCAACACATGTACTCACCTATGAGGAAGTAGAACTGAAACACGATCTATCTTATTGCGAAGAGCCTGTCAGGATTCTTGATACCAGAGAACAAGTGTTTGGAAACCAGACGACTCGTCTGGTAAAAGTTATTTGGAGAAACCATAAGATGGAAGAGGCAACGTGAGAACCTGAGGAACTTATGATGAAGAACCACCCGAGTCTTTTTACGCAGAAATACTCTAGAAATTTTGAGGATTAAATTATTTGAATGAGGGGAGAATGTAACACCCCATGATTCCACAGTATGCTTCTCTTTGAATAATATAGTAGCGTGTGTTGTACGCAACTTCAAGTTCTAACACACCACAACCAACTAAACTAGCCGTTATGAATAGTAATACCCACTTTTTAAAATTTTATAAATTTTATCTTTCAAAATGGACTTCATTTTTGGATTCGGAATATCAAAATTATCTAAGGGTTAATTTTTGGTATTTTTTTAAAAACTTTCAATTTTTGATGAATAAGGAAAACACTGAGTTATAGTTTAAAAACGAATTTTTATTTAAATAATTATTTATTTTATTTAAATTTATTTTAGGTAAAAATAGACACATAATAGCTATATAAGTTCAATTTAATTCATTGGAGTCAATTTATAATAATTTTAGATATATAAAAATTTTATAGAACTTTTCACCGTCTTTTACCCACATCCTAGGAGAATTTACAAATTCACATAAAACTTAATTTTTCTACTTCTGTGAGTGTAATTTCAAAAATACGAGAGACAAGGTTGATATCAGTAAATAAAATGTGGTTCAATAAGATGAAAATAATTTTTTCTGAATAATAACTTTTTACTTTTATTTACCACGGTTAAAAGTAAATAGGGTAATTAAGGGTTAAAATGATATTATTATTACCCTAACACATGTCCTAATTCTACTGGATAAGTATAGTTCGACCAAAAAAAACCTTAGGAATAAAATATGAACCTATTTGGTCCACTTGGATTAGACTAGGACATTTATTATTATTTAATTCAAAGAAGAGTTAAAAGAGTTAAAATCAAAGTTTAATAACTAAAACATTATTAATATAGGGTTACACATAAAATAAATTCGACTATAAATATTAATTATAAATATAAAAATATTTCCTACATAATGGTATTTTATTTATATTTTTTAGACATTAAATAATTTAATTTATTTATGACATAATGATGATGCAGTAATTACCCAATTAATGAAATATTAAAATAATTGGTATTATAAATATCCAAATAAATATAATTTGAAACTTTTTATGAATTAGACTAATTTTATAGTTTAATATGACATATTAGGGTTGGTTAGATGAATTTTTTTCAAAGTAATAATGCTGTTATGAATTTAGTAAAAACAAAATACCAAATAGTGTCAAAATTGACATAAAAGTGTTTTTAAAAAAATATTATATTATTAATTGATATTCTATTCCTAAAAATATAAGGTTCGGCCAAAATACTTTTATAATGATAGGTTTATTATTAATAAACCACTTAGGGTTCTCTTGGAAGTATATTGTATGATTATTAACCATATAATATAAAAATACAAAGAGACATGGTAAATGTAAAACTATTTAACTAAGAGTTAAATATAAAAGATAAAGTTAATATAGTGACCCAAACCTATATAAAAACAATTGGTTGAGTGGTTTTAGACCCATACCCACCTTATCCCTTAGATAATTCATTTTTGAGCCATTAGAAACCGAAAATGATTTTATTATAAAAATAATATTTCTTGCTTTTCCTAAGGTGCCCTCACCCCTCTTATAAAAGGGCACTCCCCCTTCTCTCTAATTCACACCTTCAAAGCCATTTGGCTCGGCCAAAACCTACCCAAATACCCTCTCAACTATACTACCTTCATCCTATAGGTCTTACTTTAGTCATTAATCCAACCTAAGAAGCCCTTTTGATCAAATCAAAAGGAAGAAACCGAAGAAGAGGTAAATATCTCACCACCTCTTTCAAGTTCCTTTCTTCATCCACTTCCTTTTTCTTTGTTATTTCCATTATAAAATAATAAATCAAGTATCTTATATATACTATGATGTTATTATAAATATGGGGCAACCAAATTCATTATTCTATCCATCCTTTGAATGACATGTCACCATACGTGTGTACGTACGACTTACCGTCTCCACGTCGTGGTGTAATTGTTATTTAATACATTATTATTTGGATGGGTATAATAATGATGTTTAATTGATGTAAATAATAAATATAACATGATAAAGATTCTGTATATATGATATAACATCCAATTATATATTATTTTAATATAAAAATAATGATATTGTCACTCGTGCGTACGTACGGATTACCGTCTCCACGAACATGATGAGATTCATTCCCCATCATATCCATTTAAGACTAATTTTCATTAGATGATTAAAAATAATGTTTAAATACTTTATATAATTCTTGATATTAATAATATACATCCCATCCATAAAAAATATGACTCACATAACAAATAATATAAAGTAAAACGAATCCGTTTACACATGAAACAACGATAATACTAAGATATTATTAACAAAACAATTTTAAAAGATCATATATGATATCATATTAATGTATATGATTCTATTATAATTTAATAATAATTATTTAACCATTATACAGGTGGTTAAACTACCATTGACTAAGGAAAAGTACAAGGTAAGGGTTAATTTCACAATCACTTCATTATCCGAGGTTGTTTATATGTAATTATCTACTGGGACCTCTTTATCATCCACATGCATGATTCTTAAAAATGTATTTTAAAACATTATTACTATTTTATAGACTATGGTTTAAATTCATTTATACCCTTGTTTTAATTTTTATAAGATATTTATAAAGGAATCTTTTCGTCGTTTTCCAAACAAGGTCCTTTTTAACCCTTTCGACAAAATTAAGGTAAAAATGTATTTTTTAACTTATATGGCGGGTTCAGCTATTTTCTACCATTATAAAATCGTTGAAACTTCCCTTATAATATTATAAGAATATTTTCAAAGTAAATGTTTTATTTTATAATTATGGTACTTTTAAATGATTTCAAAAAAGATATATTTCTCTCAAATAGTTTTGATTTCATCTATGTCAACATCCTTTGATGGATTTTAAGCTTATTTGAAGTTGATTTATTATGATACAAAACTTCCATATTGTATTGATGGTTTTTTGATATGTTTTACTGTAGATGTGTTATTTTTATACCATTAATGGTTTATAGATAAAGTATTGATATTTCGTATGCTAGTTTTAATACGAATGTTTATGTTATGTTTAAACCTATTCATATGAGGAATGCATTGGACTTAGTAAGTGATGGGTGGAGCCCGCTATAGCTCCTCGATGCATCGATAGGTCTCATGAGACAAAATAGTGTCTTGACATAAGGCCTTGAAAAAATATTATTTTTAGTCTTTGCACAAGGCCTTGAATATGTGGTTATGAAAGTCTGGCATTATGCATTCCATCATTATGAAAGTGGCTTTTGATATTGCATGTGATTATTCAACTAGTAGAATATCCATGTGAGTAAGTAAATGGAATTATTTTTATTTATATTTTCCATATTAGGATGAATTTTATGTTGAAAATTATTTTGTTTTAGTTTTATACGTTGCCTTAAATGTTTATGCTTATTTATGAAAGCTTCCGCTATATTGTTATCCTTACTGAGCATCTGAGCTCACCCTTTTCTATGTTTTATTTTTCCTTGGATGTGAAGAAGTTTTTTATGACTAAACTGTAGGGATAGTCTAAGGGGATATGAGTGTGGACTATGGAGACTATGTTGTTGTAGTTTTCCACTTTATCATGTAATGTAATACTTATGAATGTATATAGTGTTTCCAAGGCTACTAAACTAATCTGTCTTTCGAGAATTGATCTTTTGTAATCATGCCAATGTTATGTAATAATGCACCAACTCTGGGTAACTGGGGTCGGGGCATTACACCTTCAATATAATCTTAGGTTATCAAATGTATTTCATAAATATCAAAAATATATTAAACTCCATCATGAATTACTTTGTCATCAAATCACTATCTATTTTCGAGGTTACCAATACTATCCCATAAACATCTATTTATTATTATTATCCCAAAATCAGGTAAATATTTAGGGTTATATTACCCAAATCATGGATTTTATAGAAGATAAAATTTCTATAGAATCAATTCTCTTGTTTACCAGTATTATTCATCACATGCTTCCAAATCCTTAAAGAATAAATACTACAGTAAAATCCTTATACATCTCACGATTCTTATAACAAAAATATAATTAATAAAATGATTTTACAATATAATTATTTAATCCAAATACACTATCAATTCAATCATTCAACATCATTTTTAAACCATTAACTATGATTTACAATCTTATTCCTTAATAACTCCTTCCTTTCATATTTCAGTTGTAGTCCCTTTATTATCATCAATATAACCATTACTCATACAACCTTAATGATTCTTTTCATGATCTTACTAAAATAGGACATCAATTTTCATTATTCCTATACTTTAAACATTAAATATATTCAACTTTTGTATATACCTTAGGGATACCATTATTATTATCTATTTCATGAACACAAATTTTCATTTTTCCTTGATAATTACTTTCCTTGTGTTCTTCTTTACTACCCTCAAAACATATTCCCATTCCTAAAATTCATTCATTTGGTTGTTTCTTATAATATTATCAACATATATGAAACTAAATCTCCTTTCCTTCATGGTCTCCTCTACTTGAGTTCTCAATGAAATCTATCCTTATCTAATTTGGTGAGTCCAAGAGTTGGTTAAGGTGCAAGTTGTTAATTATATATCATGTTAACTGATTAGGCATAATCATAATATATTTTACTATATTCATCATCCCATTTTATTTCTCATCAAAACATTTTATATCACATTAAATTTTATCCCAATTACTTATGGCTCCTTCCATTGACTAAAATAAAAAAGCAGTATGTAAACATAAAACTTCAATAATTAGAGTGACCAATCACATAACCATGAAATATTATTCAAAGTATTTCTAAATCATGACACCTTATAAATATACGAGTCCTTAGGATTAACCTAGGTTATCCACAGTCATTTAAAAATCTATATGATGTTATCCTATAATTAGACATATCCTCAAAGTCAATCATAGGGTTTTATTCCCTAATCTATGTTTTCCTAAATCTAGTTCCCAAAGTTTCTACTAAAATTATTTTAATACCAACTATAAAGACCCCAACTCCAATAGTCCATAATCAGTGGTTAATTTATTATAATAAAACTATATACAAAGAATTGAATCCCAAAAGGATTAATAGTTTAGTAGTCTTAGTAAACTAGATACATACATGAAATTCACATTATATTTTAAAACATAAAATACACAAATAATTTTCTCTGATAATTCCATTATTCCCCATAGGGCATCCCTAAATATCAATAAAAAATACCTTCTTCATATTATGTGGAAAATAAAACATAATAAAGGGGTGATATTAGATTCTCATTAAGGGTAAGCATATAGTGTAATATATGAATAAATAAGGCATAATCAATATGGAAAGGTAAATAAATGAAACACATGTCATTTAATCAATGACTTGATCATTATATGGAATAAATAAACAAATATCAAATAATTCCATATAAATAATCACATGAGAATAAAAATTAAGCATAAATATTACAAATAATTGAATAATTACATTTAATATCAATAAATAATATCATAATGAGGTAATGCATAATGTGGGACATCATAAACATACTGGCAAGGCTTCAACAAAGACACCATACATAAATGGGTAAGACCTCAGCCAATACCCAAACTAGTTTATCACATTAGACCTACCGACACATCAAGGAGATATATTAAGACCAAAAAATCACTTTCTGAGTAAGATTAATTCCTAATATGAAAGGGGTAAAACATAATAAATATATACATTCATACTAAAACAAGAATATGAAATGTTAATAATTTTCCCCAATTAATAAAAATAACCATAAATCATCCCAAGTAATATGGTGAATAGTATAAATAATACATTCTAGTCAAGCTGGTCATAAACCATTCAATAAAATATGCTATATGGTATCATAATAGACAAAAATTAATTAATTATAATATTAAATAAAGTATTTTGACATATTTGAAAATATTTTATCAATATCATTGAAAAATTCTTGAGGGAAATTCCATTTTCACTTTGAAATATTTTATTTTAAATAGCTGCACAATTATAAAAGAAAAAATTTCTTGGAAAAATCTTGTAAAAATTTAAATTTAGATTAAAATAATTGAGGAATCATGATTGTGAAAAAATACTCTCATTATATATAAGTTAAAAAACATTCATTCAGTATTTTTTTTCAAAAAAGTCATAATGTACCCTATTTACGACACAACCAAAAGTTTCATTTCAGACCATTTTGAAAAAATTAAAACATGAGTAATAATGATTTTAAATAATTGTATGATAGTAGTAAAAACATTTTTAATTTTTTAGGAAACATGGTCATGGAATAGAAATTTTCCCTAGTGGATACTTAAACATAAACAATCCTAAATAATGTTGATATTGTGAAATAAACCCTTACAACTTGGGTATCTTTTTAATCATAACACCCATGAAATAATAACATGAAAAGAAACTTTGAATATCATGAATATAATTAATTTCATTATATAACATGTCAAAGTGTATTATATATAGAACACAAAAGAAACATGTGGTGAATATGGCAAGAGTCCCCTAGAAATAAAAGTGAGACAAAAAATCCCTTACAACATTGTAATCAGTTGAATCAAATACCAAATGAAATAATAACATTTAACAAAACATTAAATATCATGATAATAAATAAATTCATTATATAACATGTCAAAGTTCCATTATATGAACCTCATAAAATAATATAAGTTCATAACATCAAAATATGCTTTAATGAAAGAAAATTGAGATGAAGTCCCTTACCACAGGTTCAACTTCATTTTTACATGTTAGAATATACTAGATAATAAATATAGATTTATTATACATATATTCCAGAATTATACTAATATATATCATCCAATATATTATTTACTTATAATATTTTATCACCCTTTTATTATTAATTCACTGTGAAAATCACTATTTCAGGTGGTACTTTCTTTGTTTTTCATGTATGCTTTCATTTAGAAATTCTAGAACTTATATTTTTATCATAGTTCAATAATATCGAGAATATTATTTATGGTTTAAATACCATATATATATATATTTATATTTATCCATAAATATAGAGATAGAAAAATGAATTGCACCGTTCATGGAGACAATAGGCTGTACGTACGGATAAACACTATTTTCATTTTTTTGATGGATGGAATGAAAGAATGGTAAAGAATAATTAAACTTTAAAAAATAATTATTATGTAATATATATAATATATATACATTACTTCCATATTTATACCCATCCAAGTAAAGTGTGAAAGAAAAATTAATTACACCGTTACGTGGAGACGACAAGCCCTATGTATGCATGCACTCTGATTTCATTATTCATAGGATGGATAAAAGGTGGAATATAGTTTTATCATAATAAAAAAAATATTAGTATATATATTATATTTTTTTATTAAATTATTTTTGGAAAAATATATGAAGAGGAAGTAGAAGAAGAAATAAACTTGAAAGAGTTGGTAAAGACGATTACCTCTTCTTCAGTAGACTTCCTTTAGATATCTTCTTAAGAGATCTAGGGTTGACCTTTTGGAAGAACCATAACATATATAACTTGGATAAGTATTTTTATAATATAAATGGGTAGATTTTTTTCAAGATATTTTTCTCAAAGTGGTGTAAATAAGTGAAAGAAGGGGTTCCCTTTTAAAATTGAGGTGAGGGGAGCTTTTTGGAATTTCTCAAAATATTAAAATATAATAAGACTATTATAGATTAAAATGATTATAAATTGACTATAAATGAATAAATGATTAAGTTTTAGACCATATATTATACCATTTATTATTATTTAATATTTATATGTTTTTTAAATAATTTAATAAAATATTATATTCACGAAATATCATTATTTTAAATTTTAACACTATTTATTACTTTGACATTAATAATATCAATAAAACAAGATAGATTCAAAAGAAAATTTTTAATACATACCTAATATGTCATATAAATCTATAAAATTCATGTATCCCCTTAATTAATTTAAATTATATTACTTTTAATATTTTCAATATCATTTATTTGATTTTTCCATTAATTGAATAATCACTCCATCAATGTTGTGTAAGCATTTAAGGTAATTGTTTCATGACTAAAAATTAAAAATAAATTTCCATTATGAACATAAATATTTTAGATTTAAAAATAATATTTATAGTCCAATATATCCTTTGGATAACCCCATATTAATGATGTTATAGTTATTAAAAAAATGAATGTGACATCTTTGACACTTCTTTAAATAAAATATCATAAAGGTCATAATATCATCCAAATGGTCATAAATGGTTATATAAACAAACATTGAATGATTATAGAAGAAAATAACCCATAAAATAAAATATGATCAATTTTTAAGGTCATTTATCTAAACTTATCATATTGTTTTTACCCTTAATTACTCGATTTACCCTTTACCCGGGTAATAAAAATTACTATAATTACTATTTATTATGAACAAAATAAAAGTAAAATACTTAATAAATTTGGAATAACTGATTATAAATATGAAACCCATTTTTAAAAATTAAATATATATAATTTTTATAATTTAATTTAAAATTAAACAGACAAAATGCAACGAAAAACAGTTTTCTTAAAAATGTGTTTTCAACCAAAAAATATACTTTTAAAAAAATTAGTTATAAGGATGATTAAAATGTAATTAATTATATTATATATAACAAAATAATACCTAAGTTGATTAAAGTTCAAATTTAAATCATTATGGTACCTTTTAATGTATATAAATTTACAATTTTATAAAAATCAGTATTTTTCATTATTCATTGAAAATCAACCTGTCAGAAAAATTTCCAAAAATTAACCAAAAGATAATTTTAATATGATTATTTAAAAAATTATTTTAATTTTATAAAATATGTTTTCTAAAAGTATAAAAAATTAATTATATATATTTTCTCATAGAAATCAATAAAAATTACTTTTTAAAGAAAACATATATTTGAAGAGTAAAATGAATTAAATAAAAATTGTTTATTTATTTCATAAGAATAAATAAATTTGTATTAAATATGAAATTAATTTTTATTTAATAATATATTTAATTATATTCACACCCACTAATTTAACAACTAGTTTATACAGTCATGGTAAAATAATAATATTTAACAGTATATCACGATTTGTTTAAGCTCAGTGTGGCATACACCACAAGCTATTAATTAAATTATATATATTATAAAATACTGGGATATTACATTTTACATAATGTGATTACTACCTAATGAATTTATTTTTTTTATATTCATGAAATTCATGGGGTTTAAAGAGCCATATTTTGATATTTTTTAAATGGTATTCGATTCAAAAGATACCAAGGTTGCAAGGGTTTCTATAAACTTAACTCTATTCATAGAGTTATAATACATATTATTGAATTAAATTATTCCAAGATTGGTTCCTTATACTATAATATTTTATTTTATATTAATTTCTTTTCCTATCTTGGTGTAATAAATTTTAATTCAATGATTTTACCTTGATGAATTTATTCTTTAAAAAGTATATCATTATTAAGAATAAATACAATCCTATTTAATGATGTATTCCCCTACTTATCCATATTTTAATTACCCAAAAATGATATACTTTATATCTATAAACATAATTATGTTTTATATCATGTAAAATTAATCTTTCAATTTTCTTCTTTTTAAAATTAAGTTTTACTATCTCTTTTTATGATGTGATTTTTCAATAAAGGTATTTCAAAATATTTTTTCCCATTATTTCAATATTTTTTTTATATTCCAATACAAATTTATTTTTTAATCCTTTATGTATTTTTTAAGTCTCTACTATTTAAATTTCCTTTTAAAAGTAAGGATTTTTCAAATGTTTTCACTTCAATTTTGAAAAAAATTAAATCTAAAAGTGACCCTAACTTATTCTTTTAAACTAAAGATAAAACATATTTTCTAAAAACTATTTTATGATTTCAATACCATTTTGATATTTTTATTTAAGGGCTATATTGAATGTTTTTATTAGAGTTTATCACATTTATCATATCAACTAGAATTGATTGAAAACCCGTGTCCGAGGGTCTCCATGCAATATAATATGAAGCATGTGATAAAAAAAATAAATAAAGAACATGTTGTAAATATGTGTACCTTGCATTGAAGAGCCACTGCAACCTTCTATTACCTTCGAACATCTTTGAATGTTCTTGATAAAGATCAAAAAAGTTACAAACAAAAGAAACCCACATCCATAGGTATCCATGAGATGATTTGAATCATATGACATTTATATGGGATTCACCTTTTCTACCTGGTATGCTAGTACCTCATACAAAAAATAGGAAGATGAAAGATATCTTTGAGTTCCTAAGATTCATTCACAAAGTGTATATAGAACACACACTACCATCACATGGTAGTAATTTATATAACACTCAAGGACACTTGAAAGACGTTTTCTGCATTAACTCATACGTTAAAATGAATGTATAAATTCTATGGGTGGTTAATTATTTTCATGAATTTACTCAGTTTACATTTCATAAAAATACTAAATGGTTTCATTTAATGATATCTTACTTGGGTGAAATGGCTCGGGTGTCCTGCACACATAGAATAATATACCCAATTCATGAAAATCATAATTTTCATTCAAGATAAAATATATTCCATCAATATATCATATATAAATATGGATTTAGGGTATATCTACTTCAATCTCACACTTTCACTGAATCCTTATATACTTTGTTCCATTTCACCTTATATTTTATCCAATACAATAACCAATGAAACCATATCCAAAACACCTTTTAGATATATTCCAAATCACTTTTATAACAATTTCAATAAATTATCCTTTTATCACATTATATTCAATAACTTATGAATAACCATTGAATTTTTTTTTGTATTAAATCTAAAATAATTTTAGATTAAGTATACGAGTCAAAGCTCAATACTCATTCAGTCAACCAAAAATTTTGAACCCATGGGTCTTCACTGCATTGGAAAAATATTAATCTCCATATCTATATATTTAAGAAATGAGTATCCTATAGAAAAGAGTCAATTCTACTCAATCTATAAAGTGATTTGGCATGATCTCCATCAATAATGCATATATATATATACCCATGTACACCCATCTATATCATATGAAAATGGTAATTATTATATTTCCCTTTGTCTATGACATATAGTGACCATGGGACATGGATTATGTTAATACCATATAGAAAACTCATCCGTTCTTGATTTTCTGAGTGTATACTAGTCTGATTGATGAATATATCACATTTCATTCACCCTTATAGATAAGCACATCACATGTACCTTATCCAAATATATATAAAATATATATGTGGTTCCACACACTCCCATAATCTATCTTAATCTAAGGCCCATATGCTATACTATTAATATGAGAGGAAAAATCCCATCTTGGTTAAGATCTAAAAGATGACATGATCAACAATATACCCAACCACCCCTATATTAGCTAAGTCAAAATGTAGAATTTCATAAGTAGGGTATCAAAGTATGAAGGTTATCATGCTAGGTATCTCTCCAAACTTAGTTAGCAGAGACAAAAAGATTATCCATAAACCCCTAATATACCAAATATATCTATATGAAGTTCCTTTTAGTATACTTAGTGGATCATCCAACACACAAAAAGAATCATATTATTTGTCTTATAACTTATGAGAATATATCTATATAAGAATCCTACTCATTCTAACCTTAATATTTTTTCACGACCTATAATACTCCATAAAAAAAATCAGTTAGAGATAACTCAAAGTCATACTTTGAGAGTTCAATTATAATTACACTTCATAAAATGAATATATATATAGAAATATTTGTATCCAATGCGAACTAATGATAAATTGAATGTTTTTTAAAATTTAATATATTTTAATATTATTAAAATATTTAAGAATATTTAACAAACCCAACATAAGAATCAGTTTGACATATCATATATGTTTAACTTCCAGATCAACCTTATGTTTTGTATACTTTCTAGATTTTATTACCAGATTACATCATATGTAATCCCCGTCATATCTCTATGTGATCATCTGATAAAAAAATCCCAATAAATATTTAGTGAAAAACAAATATAAAGAAATCCAATTTGAATAATGGTATTATTTAGGAATCATATTCCTAACTATTCAACTTCATCAACATATTAAAACTTATTAACTTCAAAACATCAAAGGCCATGATTTTAACTTCTATTGTCTACTTTGAACACTTTCTATGTTCATCATCATTATCCTGATAACCCTTTTCTATAATTTTTTCCTTGAAATAATATAACTACTCTCATTATTGTTTACTAATACATATTAACTCTCTTGAGATATTTATTAAAATTCACATTAAACCTAGATTGGTTTAAATATTTATTTATTAACTTTGAAATTATTTAAGTCCAAAAATACTCCCAATATCATCTTAGACATTATATTCTCTTAATAATATCTTTCAAATATACAAAACCCTTTTTTGTTAGGAAATAAAATTTATTTATTTTTTGTAGAAAAATTTAACAAATAAACTACATCATATATGGTATTATATGTGTTGGGAACATTTTTATTTGAAAAAAACTTTATTAAAATATTCTAACGATGGGTTGAAGGAATAAATTCCCATATATTTTAAAAAATAGATGGATAAACACTTTTATTCAAATATTCTTCTCAAAACATGTTATATAAATTGATGGATCATAATCTATGTTTATATATTTAATCATCTCAGAATTGTTTATAAGAACACTTTTTTATGGAAACAGTTTCTTATTACAAAAGGGAAATGTGAAAAAGATACACATATTTTAATTTTATACTTTGGATATTGATAAGATCCTTTAAATTCAAATCCTAGATGTAGTAACTATGTAATTCTTATCATAAATATAAACTTCATGCTCAATCAATTCTTCATTTGGTTTTGAACTCCTATAAATTTACAACTCTTGTAAAATATACATTCAGTATTGTTTCCCTCAAAAGATGACATGTGTATGGTTTTTATGAGGTTTAAGAGACATTATACACAATGCCATAGTGATTCATCTATTCTGTCATTACATTCATTCAAATTGGGTTCAACTTTTTTGTTTCCTGTTTGAGGATTAATTGTGGGGGGTTTAAGTATGGGTGAAAAATCATTCACATCAGGTTTACCATTTATATGTTTCATAGAAACTCATAATAGTTTCCAAATCCATAATTGGGTATATACCTACTTTCCAAAGGTAGGTGTACATTTGGAGTTTCATACCTAATGAAACCTAGAAACTCACATTGGTCAAGATGATGGGAGGTTGGGCTCATTTCACCCTTTTGAGGAGAAATTAATTACTATCCAAGAAATCTCTTAAAGATTTAATATATGTTTATGAACCTCTTCCAAATCCTGATAGGAGACTGGCTACCCTAACAAAATGATCAAGTGTCAAATCCCTCCATGTGTAAAGGTGGGTTCTATTAATGATACCATCTGTCTGTATCTAAGGATCCCTATCAGTTTCATATTATTTCTTAGTAATGAGTAGCGGTTTATATTTTTGAAACTATATAACCTATCGCTATGGAGTTTACAAACCTTTAGGAACACGATTGGTGTTTTGAGGATGCGATTGAACCTTTATGGGGTGTCCTACATATCCTATTTATAACAGAAATCAAAACCCATGTAGTTTGTTTAATTTGTTTAGTTTAACATCCTATATAAAGGATATTTATGAGGGAACTTAGGTACTGGGTCTGGAGCTCAAACCTTAGGAAGACATCCTATGTACCCTGTTTATTATAGGAACTAGAGTAATTGTAGTTCGATTATCCCTTAATCAGCTAATGGGAAGTGACTGATAATTAGTTTTCATGAGGGTTATTTCCCTAGGTTTTACCCATATGGGAATGCCTTCAGGAAATACACCAATGTGGATTCCCTTGTATTGGGGTAATCATATCATGTCACTGAATTGGGATTACACACTACAATTTCCCTAGACAGGAGAAATTATGATGAAATTTATATGATCATTGCAAATCCATAATCCCACATGATCCATACTTAGTGAGAGAAATAAGGGATAATAAGTGATCAAAATCATCACATAAAAATTTAGGAATTATTTACTAGGGTTTCCCTTATGTGGTGTTTGATATGAATCTTGGGCCTTACAAGGTTATTTTTTGTGTCCTGTGTATAGAAGGAATCATATTCCTCATAGTTCAATTAGTTTCTCAATATACTGATGGATGAGGATAATGAACCCATAGTAGAGTTTAGATCCCACAAGTTAGAGTGTCTGAGGCATTGGGGGGGGGGGGTCTTACACTAAGGTGGATTTCAAATTAGAGATTGAGAATTATAAAGGTGTCCTATACATCCTGTTTATGAAGGAATCTGAGTTATTATAGTTAAATTAGATATATATTTGAATGTGTCTATTGGACAAGGTTATTATATCTTAGGGAGTATTCTTGACATGTTTGTCATATCAAAGAGTCTATTCCTGACATATCCTATTTATCTATCTGACATTAACTAAGTGTCTATTCGACATGTCCAAACTATCTGTCCGACATGTCTTGAGTGTTTGTATGGATAGGATGACATGTCCCGAGGTTCTTCACATGATTAAATAAAACATGTTGAATGTTTGTTTTATGATCTGAATAACATGTATGGATGACCATAACATAACCTGCTTGATATTTCTAGAGGACTTCAGAAGACTTTTCCAACATGTATGGATTAATTTTCAAGACTTGGATGAAATGTACGAAGTACTTTGAAAGAATTATATGACATGTTCATAGGATCCTGTGTGTCTTGGCTAACATGTCTAGAGTATTGTCGCATAACCCGATTGATATCCCTAGAGGACTTATCAAGACTTAGCTGATATGTCAAGAGGACTTCGTAATAATTGGATTACATGTCTAGAGGACTTTTCAAGAATTGAAAACATGTTCATAGGATCCTGTGTGGCTGGGATGACATTTCTAGAGGACTTCAAAAGTCTTGGTTGACATGTTTGGGTGTTGTCACATGATCTGAATAGGTCATGTGAAGTTCACGATGCCTTCATATGGAAAACATCATATATTTCTTCACATAAGAGTTTAACCCTTTTCATACTTTATTGAAAATATACCTTAATGTTTTTCAAGCATTAGCTTATTGAGGTTTCACATGACCAAATTGACATGCATAAAATCCTTTTCATAATTTGATCAGTGTACTAAAAGTACTTCATGCAATAAATAGGATGATCACATGAAGTTCATATGAATTTTGTGTAATCCTTATGAGATTACCTGAGTTTTACCTAATAGAAGACTCTTTCAATTTCATGGATTTATACTATGAGAATTCCGCTCCATCCTTCTATGGGTATGCCTTGAATGAATCAACATGTGTGTTTTTGTGCTGAGGGGGAGGAATTTATAAGCCTTTACACCCAAATTATACACCAGCTTTTATGAAACATATATCATAAATATGGGCTTGATCCGGTGGATGGATTTTTGCATAAGGAATTTCACATGATCCTTCCATGGATTTTGCATAATCATGTTGTCATGTAAAAAAACCTTTTAAAATCAATCCATTATGCTTGAGAATCTTCATGAGATCAAGATTCCTATAGAAAGGCTTTCACATGATTGAAGATGACTTGTATGGGTTCATTCACATGATTAGGTCTCCCATTGAATAGTCTTTCGCATGATCATGGAGGACTTATCTGGGGCCCTTTGCGAGATCAAGATGTCTTTTCAAAAGGCCATTGTGTGATCAATGGTGATCACACAAGGTTCATAACCCCTTCACATTAAAATAAACATATCTTACCTTCGTGAGAGGATTACAACTTTTATAGATTTTATTACTTATTATTTATAAGAATTTAGGCCCTTTCCCATTAGTTTTCTGTCAGGGCATCACATGATGAGTAGAGGATCTCGTGACAGTATGTGAGCATTGTCATGGATAGTCTATCTATTCATTTTTTATGCACCGCACAATCAAATTAACATGTCAAGGGGATTATACAATAATAGGATTTCATGTATGGGAGTCTTTATGAGATCATGTATCCTATTTAGAAAGCTTATATATGATCAAGGATAATTATTTGTTTCCCTCTATGAGATCAAGTTGGATCATCAGAGAGCCTTTGTGAGATCAATATGGAATGTCAAAGGGCCTCCTCATGATCAATAGTGGTCACACGATGTGCATAAAACCTTAAAAAAAAATAACATTGACCACATGAAGACTATACCTTTTTCATATTTATTTCCTTATTCTATGATTGGATTCAATTGATTTTATGGAGTTTGTTGGCTGATACATTACATGATCAAAGGATTTCATCAGGTAGCCTTCGCATGATCATCTGTACTTATCTGGATTACTTCGCAAGAATATGATGGATTTTTAGAGGGTCTTTACATGATCATTAACAGATCATGGGAGGTGCATGAACCAATCAAATAATCTTCCTAGGTTTATGAAATCACATGTCTCCTTCGGGGTCACATGATCCACATGACCTAGCCACTTGGTCTCCATGTAACCATGCTTCTCCTTCCTTTGTCTTATGGAGAAAATAATACCTATAATTCAAGTATTTCTTGAATTTTAGAATTAAATATGATCATTTTGAAGTAATTAAAAAATTTAACCACCTTATAAATGCGGTTCATAGGGAAAAGGACTCGGTTATGAGGAGAGTAATTTCCCACCTCAATCCTTAAGGCTTCCACTGATCGGTGTCCCAAGGGGTGCATGGTCTTCCTGGTGATCTTTAGTATTTTGTGGTGGATCCTATGAATAGGGTAGTGATAGTGACACTCATTATACTAGTGAATCAAACTCTACATATCTTTATATTTCTCATATTTTATTATTACTTCATAATACATCACCGTAAGAACTATTTCACATGACCTCTTCGTAGGAACTGATTGCAAGACCACTTCACAAGACTATTTCACGAGATCTAATTAAGTGATCTCACCGCATGACTTACCTCATCCTGAAGTCTTTCTCAAAAAACCTGTGAATCAACATATGGTAAATTTATTGAACCTTGACCAATGTTCTTAGCCGCATGGATGTTTGAAGTCTTTGCATGATCCACTGGCTTAGTTGTGTGATCTCTTGACCATTACACAGTTTGCGTGACCATCCAAGTTACACACAATATCAAGTTATATAATAGATCATACAATCATGAGATTATCTATGGGTCAAGAAATTTTTGAGACCTATATCAAGTCATAGGATCAAAAATACTTACATGGTTCATGCGATTCACATGATGTCGTCTAAGTTATGCACCACTTTTGGTAAGATTTATTGAGAATCTGACATACACTTCATACTTTTTATAGATAGATTATAGTCTTCATTAATCATCTAATGTAGCTGACCAGAGGGATATGATTAATGGGAGTCAAAATAATAATCCTCAGTATCAAGTGTTCTCTAACAACAAGGCTTTAAAGCGGATTCTCTCACCTGAACATCAAGTTAAACTCTATCACACTAACTTCCTTTGTATAGATTCATTCTTTTGGATGATGCTATCATTCCCTGACCTGATTACAATATTTCACATTTCTATCTATTGAGAAAGTGTTGTTTTCAACAATACATATTGTTTGTTTTTAAAGGGGGAGTTTGTTGAGAACAATACTCTATCTGTTTATGAAAATTTTGATGCTCACAAATACCCTTAATTATTTTCTAATGATTTTATTTGTTAAGTATTTTGAAAAAATTTATTATTCATTATATTTTTATTTCTGGATGATATATTTAGATTCTTGAACAACAAGAATTAATTTCTAAGGTATTCGCATTTAGCGCGTTCTTGAAACACTGTTCATGCTCTACATATTTGGGATCTGTTTTAGCGCATTCTGGAAACACTTTTCATACCCTATATGGGGAAACATAGTGTAAGGATGAAATGTGGTGTATAATTTATGAGATAAGAGAAAAAGTATGGAAGAGGAACCATACGTTATCGGAAATGTATGAAAAATAACCCTATGTTAGGAAGTAACCCTACATTTGGGATATTAGAAACGTATGGAAGGAGAACCGAATGTATGTGTTAAAAGTTATGTTTGTTTCTCAAAATTATGGTTCATCAACCTTACTTTTCTAAACAACTATACATTCTTGGAAAAGTATGGATCAAGTAAAAGTATGGATCTTTTATTATACGTTTGAAAGTTAAAGAGAAAATTATGGATGACTAACCCTACGTTTATGATCAACCTTACATTTAATGAAGGTGACACGAACCTTACATTTGTGATCAACCATATGTTGCCAACCCTACATCATCAACCTTACATTTATGATCCACATTATGTTCAGAGGATGAATACTGTACAACTCAACCTTACGTTTGGTGTCGGAGAATTTAAAATCGATATTTTTATGCAATGGTCAGCAAGCTGATTATTAGGCTGATTTCAAGCCGGATTTAAAGCCGATTTTAAATTGTGACTTTGACTGATTCAAAGATGTTTTATTAATGTTTTAAGGATTAAATTAAAAGGATCTTTTTATGTCGAGTCTTCAGGGAAGTTACGACTACTCTGTAAATTCAAATATTTGAATATCGCGAGTCAAAAGGCAATTTTTTTGGATCTAAATTTGCAGAAGAAGTGCTGAACGTTATTATATATATATGAGTTTTTTCGAAAAACGATGTGTGATCTCGCAATAATTCTGATAAAAGAGGAAGAAAAATAGAGACTATCAAAACATATAGATCTGCTGATTAAAGAATAACGACAAAGCTCTGTTTATTGAAGAAGAAAAATCATGATAGAAGATTCATTAGTTCTACTTTGAGGATCATTTGTGAATCTGCTACTGCTAAATTTGAGAATTATATTTCTATATATAATGTAATGGGATCAACTCAGAATGACTCTTTTTTGAAGATAATTATTTCTAAAGGCGACGATCTATCTACTGTCAATTGCATTTTGTTGCAATTGTGAAGAACATCTGGAAAGTATTTTTAGAATACAAAAATCTTTATTTTCTATTCTTGAGTGACTGGATTCTTGTACTAAGCTATGTAGGTTCTGTGAGTGAACTAGAAGGATTTTTTTCCTTAGATTGTAAAGGTGTAAACTGCCTGTACTCAGTTGTGAAACAGTCTGTGGAAATAAGGACTAGATAGTGAAAATCACCATGCTCGTGGAGTAGAGCATTGGTGGAGTGGACTAGGGTCCTTCTGTTCCCTGAACCACTATACATCTTGTGTCTCTGATATTTAAATTTCCACTGCATTAATTCATATGATTAAATTAAAAGGTTAGAATAGAATCTCGAAAAGATTTCTGAAAAGACACAATTCACCCCCCTCTTGTGTATATTTAGTATAATCCGATCCAACAATTGGTATCAAATGTTGAGCTTTATGATAAAGCCTTAATGAGTTGAAAGTGATTATACAAAGAAGAATATGACTGATACAAGAGAGGTAATTTCTATGGTCAGAGCACCGTACTTCAATGGAGAAAACTATGAATGCTAGAAGTCGCAAATGATTATCTATCTGAAAAACCTTGGATACAGAGTATATTCTAAGATTCTGACTCCATATGAAATACCAGAAAAACCTGAAACATGGAGTGCAGCTACTAAAGCAGAATATGATATGAAATCGAAGGCAATTAATGCAATTATATGTTGTCTAGTACTTGATGAATTTAACAGAGTATCTCAATGCCCGACAGTATATGAAATGTGGCAAACTATTGATGTTTCTTATGAAGGAACTAACAATATCAGGGAAATGATATATGAAACTACTAAGCTTAAATTTGATACTTTCATAATTGTCTAAGGTGAAATTATTACTCAAATTAATGGAAGATTGACAGAGATTATCAATAACATAACTAATTTTGGATATCCCATTAAGAAAGCTGATCAAGCTTTAAAAGTACTAAGGGTACTGCCTACAAAATGGAATGGAATCTCTGCTAGAATCAGATAGTCAACACCTGTCAAAGACTTAACCATGAGAGAACTGATTGGAGCACTAATGATGTATGAATTTGAGATGGAAGATGAAGAAAATGAACATAAAGTTCTTATCAAAATAGATGACACTGCCTTGAAAGCGTCATCATAGATTAGTAACAGAAAGATGAAGAAAAGTGTAAAAGAGAAATCAAAAAGTTATAATCTATCAAATTATAATGTTGAACTGGATCAGATAGATAGAAGATTCACTAAATTATATAGAAAGAAGAAGGGCTTCAGAAAATCCTTCAAAAAGGATGACAAGGAAGTCAGATGTTATGAATGCAAGAAAATGAGGCATATCATACCTAACTGTCCTCAGCTAAAAGAAGACAAGAAAAATAAATTCTTCAAAAGAAATGATTATGAGCATAAGGACAAGAAAACCATGAAATCTACATAGAGTGTATATGAAGACTCCAGTAGCACTTCTTAATTAGACTCAGAGAAGGAAGAAATAAATATGAAATCTAACATGTGTTTTATGGAAGAAACAGATGATGTACAATCTTATTACTCTTCTGAATATAGTTCTGAATCTAGTTACTCTAATGAAAAACTTGTAGCCTACTGAAATATGGTTGAATAAAAATATGATTCTCTATTTAAGAATCATAAGTATTTAAATAAAATTCATAAGTCTGTTTCTGATGAAAGAGATACAATGATGAAACAATATAAGGAGTTAACTAAGAAGTTGACTCAATTAACACTAACAATACAGATTATGAATCAAGGATAAAGTCACTGCAAACTGAAGTGGAAACTTATAAAAATGTAGCTCTTGTTTTTATTAAAGGATAAAATACTTTAAATGAAATTCTAGGAAAAATGTCATTAAAAAGGAAAGATTTGGAATTGGAAGTAAAGGTGAAAAACCCAAGCTGTAAAAGAATTATTTTATTCCAAGTGAAAAAAAGACTAAATTGTAATTACTGTGGAATAAGGGGACCTATTTCTAAAAACTGTTTCTTAAGACAACCCAAAATAAGTGGTATTAAGAAGGCTTTTGTATCAAATGATTTATTTGGATCTTGTGAAATTAGAAAAACAAAGCAAGTTTGGATTCCCAAATCTCTGCTGGCCAACACCCCTGGACCCAACAGAATATGGGTACCAAAGAAAATTGTGTAAATTCCTTTTCAGGGAGCAGGTCACAAAAGAAAAAGGGAAATATTGTATATGGAAAGTGGCTTCTCAAGGTATATGAGTGGAAACTCATCGAATTTCTCTACACTCACTCAAAAAGATGGTGGAATTGTCACTTTTGGTGACAATGCCAAAGGGAAAATCATTGGTATTGGAACAGTTGGAGACCCAGAAGATGTCTCAATAAACAAAGTACTTTATGTACAAGGATTGAAACACAATCTGATAAGTATCTCTCAACTATGTAATGATGGTTATGCTGTTGATTTTTCTAACAATTGCTGTTCTGTTTTCAAAAATAAATTGCTTAAATTTAGAGCACCTAGAACTAAAAATGTGTATACCCTGGATTTAAATTACTTGTGTAAAAAAAAAGTAAACTACTTAACTACTGAAGTGAATGAATCTTGGATCTAGCATAGGAGACCTAGACATTGTAATGTATATGTTTTACATAAATTTTCTAAGAAATAATTAGTTTCTTATTTTCCTAGTCTCAGATTTGAAAGTGACAGATTCTGTGATGCATGTCAACTTGGAAAGCAACACAAATCATCATTCAAATCTATTAACAAAATTTCTACATATAAACCTTTAGAAATTATCCATATGGATTTGTTTGGACCTTCTAGAGTAGTAATATTGGCTGGTAAATTATATTTATATGTTTTAGTGGATGAATTTTCAATATTTACATGGATTTTATTTTTAAAATTTAAAAATTAAGCTTTTACATTATTTTAAATTTTTTGTAAAATTGTTCAAAATTAAAAAGGTTTTAAAATAATTTCATTAAGAAGTGATCATGGTGGAGAATTTGAGAATCAAGAATTTAATTCCTTCTGCTCAAATATGGGTATTAAACACACCTTCTCTGCACTAAGAACACCTCAACAAAATATAATTATTGAAAGAAGAAATAAGACTATTCAAGAAATGGATTGGACTATGCTAAATGAATACAGTCTTCCTACGTATTTATGTCCAGAAGCTGTAAGCACAACCTGCTATATAATGAATAGAGTTTTAATTAAACCTCTTTTGAAAAAGACACCCTACGAACTTTGGAATAATAAAAAACCTAAAGGAAATTACTTTAAAGTTTTTGGATTAAAAGTTTACATCTTGAACACTAAGGAAAATATTGGTAAGTTCAATCCAAAATATGATGAAGACATTTTCTTAGGATATTCAGCTACCTCCAAAGCTTATAGAGTCTATAATAAGAAATCACAGATTGTTAAAGAATCAGTTCATGTGAAATTCGATGAATCTGATCCCTTTGAGAAAAGGACAGATCAAATGGATGAATCTGACTCTAATGATAACATGAGACTTGAGAACTTGAAAAATGATTTTGAAAATGATATAAAAGAAATTTAGTCCAGTTCATAAGAACATTATTCTGAAGAACCTATGAGTGTGTTTCCTAGACAAACTAAAACTCTAAAGAATCACCCTTTAGAAACTATCATAGGTGACTTAGACACAGGAATAAAAACTAGAAGAAATATAGGGAATCTTGTAGAATTATCTGCCTTTCTATCCCAATTAGAACCCAAGTCTATAGAAGAATCTTTAGATGATGAAAGCTGGATGATAGAAATACAAGAAGAATTAAACTAGTTCAAAAGAAATGAATTATGGGAATTAGTTGAGAGACCACTGAATTATCCAGTGATAGGAACCAAATGGGTCTTTAGAAATAATCAAGATTATCAAGGAATAATAACTAGAAATAAATATAGACTTGTAGATAAAGGATATAATCAGGAAGAAGGTATATATTTTGATGAGACTTTTTCACCTATAGCTAGATTAGAGGCCATTAGAATCCTTTTAGCCTATGCATCTCATATGAACTTTAAATTATTTCAGATGGATGTTAAGTCTGCCTTTTTAAATGGTTATTTAATGGAGGAAGTTTATGTTGAGAAACCTCATAGTTTTGAAAATTCTCAAAAACCAGATTCTATTTTTAAAATTACTAAAGCTCTTTATGGCCTTAAACAAGAACCTAGAGCTTGGTATGAATGATTAAGATCTTTTCTATTGAAAAATGATTTTATTGTTGGAATGTAAGATCCAACACTTTTTAAGAAAACTGTAAATTCTAATATTTTATTGGTTCAAATTTATGTTGATGATGTAATTTTTGGATCAACTAATAAATCCCTTTGTCATGAGTTTTCAAAGTTAATGCAAAAATAATTTGAAATGAGCATGATGGGAGAATTAAATTTCTTTTTAGGTCTTAAAATTTATCAAAAAGATTTTGGAAATGTTTTGAATCAAAGAAAATACATTAATGATTTATTAAAGAAATTTGGACTTGAAAACAACAAGACATATACAACTCCTATGTGTACTAATATAAAACTTGATTTGGATGAAACTGAAAAATTATTTGACAATAAGTTATATAGAGGTATGATTGATATTTTATTATATCTTACTTATATTAGGCTAGATATAATGTATTCAGTATGTCTTTGTGCAAGATTTCAATCAAATCCTAAATAATCTCATTTAACTACTGTTAAAAGAATTTTTAGATACTTAAAAGGAACTGTTTTTAAATCTCTTCTTTATCCCAAAAATTATGATTTTAATTTAGTTTCATATTCAGATGTAGACTTTGGGAGTTTTAGATTAGATAGGAAAATCACTTTAGGAACTTGTCACTTTTTAGGGAAATCCTTAATGTCATGGTAAAGTAAGAAACAACATTCAGTTTCCCTATCAACAGCTGAGCTAGAATATGTTTCTGCTGGCAGTTGCTGTGCATAATTTTTGTGGATTAAAAACAATCTTATGGAATTTGGACTAAATTTTAATAATACGACTATTTTATGTGATAATACTAGTTCTATAAATATTTCAAAAAATCCTATTAATCATTCTAGAACTAAGAATATTGATATCAGACTCATTTTCTAAGAGATAATGTTCTTAAAAATGATATATATTTGGAATTTGTAAGTACTGAAATTCAATTAGTTGATATTTTTACTAAACCACTTCCCACTTCAAGGTTTGATTTTATTAAGGGGGAGCTAGGTTTATTTAATTTTAAATAAAGTTTTATTTTACTATTCTTTTTCTTTATTTTAATAATGTTTAAAATAATTTGGTTATTTGTTTTTCAAATAGAATAAGTTTCTTTTCCCCATGTAATCAATTTTATTTATATTTAAAATATATGTAATGATTAATGAAAACTCGAGAATCAAGGTTGTCAGAAAACCTTTTGACTTCTAAACAGTTTCATTTCTACCAAAACCTTTTCAAACCCACGAAACCGCACCACTGCTCGTCAAACCCTAATTTTTGAACCTCTGAAACCCTAAACTTCAAACCTTCAGAGATTCTCAAAGAAATGGAAAAGACTAAGAGATATAATGAGGTCAAGACCATCAATGCCAAGAAACAACACTCAGAAGGAAGGAAAATATTACAGGGAAAGGTAATTGAGCTCGACTGGCTATTTCAGACGAACTTGTTGTTAAAATAAGAACTTTTGTTTCAGAATCTCAAATAGACTTTCAATAGTGAGAATACATAGTTTTTGTATGAAACAGAACTACAATATTTCTTTAAGTCTGTACAATTCAGTCTGGGAGAAAATGAGGACACTATGCTGACTAAAATAGAGGATAGGGATTTTTCGATCTCTTCAGTTGAAATTGGTCAGATTTTGAACTGCCATAATGAGGGAGTCTTTCATTTTGATTTGAAAAATATAATAGATTCTGTGCATAAATCTGAGGAAATTATGTCTTTTGTTTTTGGTTCTACTTCTATATAGAAGATGTTTATTAAGAACCTAGAACCATATCATAAAATCCTTGTGAAATTTGTGCAAATAGGGATAGCACCAAGAATGTCAGAGATGGAAAAGATATTGTATCCGGACATGTACATAATATATCTTCTACTCAGTGATATAAAATTAAATTTTCCTAGGTACATGGTGAGGTACCTAAGTTACTGTTGTCATAGTGAAGCCAAAATGAACTTCTACCCTTTTGGTAGATTCATTTCCAAACTATTGTTCAAAAATGATATGGTGAGACTGGTGGATGATAGAGTAAGATGTCATCATAATAATGTTTTCAATGATGGAACTTTAAGAAAAATTGGTTATTTCTGGAGCACTATAAAAGGGAAACTTTTTCCATTAGGAGATGAGGAAGAAGTAGAGAGTTATCAAGTTCAATATGCTCATTCCAAAGAGGGATAGGATGAATTGAGAGTCAGCACTGCTGTAAGAAGAATCAGATTTGAAATGGAAGATACTGAGGAAGGAAGAAGTCAGTAGGGACTTCAGTCTCAGAGAAAAAGAACGGTTAATGAGGAACTTGCTTCCCCTATACTGACAACAAGAGATTTACTATCTTACAATTTTGTAAGAGAAGCTGCTACTGAAAAAGAAACGGAAACTATTATTGAGAGGTCAGAACCAGTGGAAGGACCTCAGATTCAATCTGGAATTCAAGAAGAAGCTAAAGGAGAGACTCAAGAATAGGTTGTAGCTGATGTTGAAGTTACACTTCAATAGGAAAAGGAGGTAGAGCTTGGTGAGGAAGTGGACAGACCTCAGAAAACTTCAGAATATATTATTTTAGAAACTCCAATGGAAGAACAAATTGATGATGTTCATGATGAGAATGTTTCTAAATCTCATACAGAAGTACTTCATTAGGATTTTTCTATGGAAGAGTCTACAAAAGACTCTGAGGAAAAATATGTGGATCAACCAGCTCAGGAAAAGGAAAAAGAAAAATCTGATACAGATTCACTACCTTTTGTACTGCTGCATCACACTGGAACTGAGAATGAAAATCAAGCACATGGTTCCTATGATTTAGAGAATAAGGAAGTTGAAGAGATTTATAGAAAGTTTTCTCAATTAGAATCTAAAAATGTTACTCTGAGAAGAGCCTTAGAATCAGAACAGTTGAAATTTCAGATACTTAAGGATGGTACAGTTTCAAGGAAAGAAGTTGAAACTTTTAAGAAGGATATGCTGAATGCTGTTGTGAAATTAAAATCTGAAATGGTTATGAAGTCATATTTATCAGATCTCCAATTATTTATGGATACACAATTTGCATCTGTTGGAACTAGTTTTGCTAGTGGGTCAAGAACTTCACCTGATTTACTCAGAAAGTTTCAAGCTATCACAGCTGCCATGAGCAATATGAGTGAAAGATTTCATGATCTTCAATGCAACAGTGATCCTTTATCAGTCTTGTTAGACAATCAAGAATTTTTGGTTGATCAGTTGACATCATGTGAACCATCTCTTAGACTTGTGATGACTCAATTCACAGAGAAGTTGTCTTTGTTTATGGAAAAGGAAGAAAGAATTCATGAGTTTTTCAGAGTAAACCTCATAGAATACATTCATATGACTCAAGAGACCAGGGATCTTATTATTAAGCTTGGTGATGGAATGATGAGAAGACTTAGGGAGCAGTTGATAGAAATCAGGTCTGTAGTTCAGAGAAGATAGAACCTATCTCATACCCTTCCCAAACCTTTATTCCTGTGTTCATCATGTTCTCAATGAAAATTTGGATTTATGTATTTATCAATTTTATACTTTTAATGAAATTTTGTTTCATTATATTTATTTTGTTTTACTATCTTTGTTTAGATAATCCAGTAATCCAGATTCAATCATTGATAAACAGTTAATTATAGCATTTATTTATGTTTAGTGCTACATTAATCTATGTTATATTCCATATTTTTTCATTCTTTTTGATATCACAAAAGGGGGAGAAATTTGGATAAAACCCAACATTTTTTTATTTCATTTTATTGGGGGAGAAGTTAAAATGGATAAATTAAGGGTGAAATTAAGTTAAATATAATATTGTATTTATCTTTTCAAAATTAAAAACTATATGTAATTAATTAATTTTTGTTTAAGTTAATTTCATTAATTATTATATGGGTTTTGTGATCATCAAAAAGGGGGATATTGTTGAGAAAGTATTGTTTTCTACAATACATATTGTTTGTTTTTAAAGGGGGAGTTTTTTAGAACAATACTCTATCTCTTTATGACAATTTTGATGCTCACAAATACCCTTAATTATTTTCTAATGATTTTATTTGTTAAGTATTTTGCAGGAATTTATTATTCATTATATTTTTATTTCTGGATGAAATATTTAGATTCTTGAACAACGAGAATTAATTTCTAAGGTATTCACATTTAGCGTGTTTTGGAAACACTGTTCATGCTCTACATATTCGGGATCTGTTTTAGCGCGTTCTGGAAACACTGTTCATATCCAATGTGGTGAAACGTAGCGTAAGGATGAAATGCGTTGTATAATTTATGAGATAAGAGAAAAAGTATGGAAGAGGAACCATACGTTATCGGAAAAGTATGAAAAAGAACCTTACGTTAGGAAGAAACCCTACCTTTGGGATATTAGAAAAGTATAGAAGGAGAACCATACATAAGTGTTAATCATTACGCTTGTTTCTCAAAAGTATGGTTCATCAAACTTAATTTTGTAAACAACCATACATTCTTGGAAAAGTATGGATCAAGTAAAAGTATGGATCTTTCTTCACACGTTTGAAAGTTAAAGAGAAAAGTATGGATGACTAACCCTACGTTTATGATCAACCTTACGTTTGATGAAAGTGACATGAACCTCATGTTTGTGATAAACCATACGTTGCCAACCCTATGTCATCAACCTTACATTTATAATCTACATTACGTTCAGAGGATGCATACTGTACAACTCAACCTTACGTTTAGCGTCAGAGAATTTAAAATCGATATTTTTATGCAATGGTCAGCAAACTGATTATTAGGCTAATTTCAAGCCGGATTTAAAGATGATTTTAAAGTGCAACTTTGACTGATTCAAATATGTTTTATCAATGGTTTAAGGATCAAATTAAAAGAATATTTTTATGCTGAGTCTTCAGGGAAGTTACGACTACTCTTTAAATTAAAATATCTGAATATCGCGAGCCAAAAGGTGAATTTTGTGGATCTAAATTTGCAGAAGAAGTGTTTGACGTTATTATATATATATATATGAGCTTTTTGAAACAACGATGTGAGATCTCTCGATCATTCTAAGAAAATAGGAATAAAAACAAAGACTATCAAAACATATAGATCTGCTGATTAATGAAGAATGACAAAGCTCGGTTTATTAAAGAAGAAAAATCACCATAGAAGATTAATTCGTTCTACATAGAAGATAATTTGTGAATCTGCTACTACTAAAGTAGTGAATTATATTTCTATATCTAATTCAATGGGATCGACTCAGAATGACTCTTTTGTGAAGATCATTATTTCTGAAGGCGACGATCTATCTACTGTCAATTTCATATTGTTGAAATTGTGAAGAACATCTGGAAAGTATTTTCATAATACAAAAATCTTTATTTTCTATTCTTGAGTGACCATATTCTCATACTAAGATGTGTAGGTTCTGTGAGTAAACCAGAAGGCTTTGTTTTTCCTTAGATTGTAAAGTGTCAACTTCCTATACTCAGTTGTGAAACGGTTTTTGGAAATGAGGACCAGATAGTGAAAATCACCAAACTCGTGGAGTAGAGCATTGGTGGAGTGGACTAGGGGCCTTCTATTCCCCGAACCACTATACATCTTGTGTATCTGCTATTTAAATTTCCGTTACACTAATTCATCTGATTAAAGTGAAAGTGAAGAACACAATATCACAAAGATTTATGAAAAGACACAATTCACCCCCTCTTGTGTATATTTGGTATAATCCGATCCAACACTATCTTTATTTCTCCCTTAAAAGTATTTAGATGACTATTTATGAAGATATTTGATTGGTTGTAGCACCACTCTAGGTCTCATTATATATGTTGGCTAACTCCCCTCGAGGTCCAGACGGTTTCAATATTTCCTATCATCAAATTTCTCTAAGTTATTCAAGCATACTCATCTCCTACTTGAATGATTGTATAATCTTTTGGAGCTAAAAGTGGGACTTGTAACATAATGGTTACTTCTATGATGAATGGGAATGGCCATTCTGAGTCAGGAAGAATTGTTCATAATTTTCCAAACAGTTACATGCTATTTATCTTTATGAGGTGATATGGACTTATCGGTTTTTCTTGTATAATCAATTGGAACTTCTCAAAGATATAATTAGTAGTTGGTGTCATGGAACTAATTCATTCCATCTATCTCATAAAGAAGTATGGATCATACTTCAGGATGTTTATCAACTAGGGTGGATACCCCCTTTTGGAGAGACGTATGATGAATTTCTTCCCACTATGGATGTATGGGATGAACCCACACAAACTCCAAATTTGGAAAGGGACATGCTCACCATTGTGCAGGGGAAGTTAAGGAAGGTGATGAATCTATGATCTCTTTTTTTGTTTAATGACGGGATTAACATCTCCCTCTACCATAGAAAGACTCATCCACCTGATATATGCCCTCATCGATACCCTTCCCGATAGGTTTGTAACAATGTGAGATATTTTTATTTCATCCTTAAGGTTGGGTAGTATGAATCATGGGGCTAATGTGTGAGACCAAAGGTATCCCAAAGCCTTATACTAGTAGGGGTTTTATCCATGTTCTTGAATGGATGAATTTTCCTGGTTGAGGACACGCTCTTGGTAATTCAAGTGGGCATGTTGGTGATGGTAGCTCAATTAGAAGAGGGGAGGAATATTAATCTATCCATGATGAATATTTCTCACCTTTATCAGATCATTGGTTATATTCAACAAGGAAATATCCTTTACCAAATTGGTGGCCCCTTCCAATTCTTATTTGGATGGATAGAAGATCATTTTTAGTGTTATAAATATTATAACACTACTAGAACCCCAAATAATTCATTCCATCCCAAGATGTTGAATGTTTCTGGGGTTGAGGTGACTCCACTAGGCCATAATGAGGTTATTGATATACTGAGCCATCATGATAATTTCATCTTCATGACCTATCCTGTATCGACCAGGCTGATTGTCGATAATGGTGGTGGATCTATTTATGAGAGGTTATATAAAATCTACCTCCAAGATATGATTCTTTTGGATCATGTAGAAAAGATAATAAACAAAGAGCCATATACCCCTTATTATTATATCATTAATTTGGATATATTCAAAGGTTTTCTCCTATACCTTTAGTTGGAATACATGGAAATTGATACCCTGGACTTATTCACCAATTTTTTATTATGTTGGAATGAGAAGAAAAAAATGCTATGATTATTCTTCAACCCATTGATTCCCCTATATTTCTGTCTTATGACTATGCTTAGTCTTGGTCGAAAGCTTACCCATGTGGGGTACTGAAAAGAATGGTCCATAGAGTAGAAATGCTCCATGATTCACCAAACCCCTTATATGTATCAGTAATGAAGTAAATTAAAGACTTTGGGGGGGGGGGCTCCAAGGATGTGTTATCAATATATTAATGAACTTAAAATTAGCTGGACAAGGTTTTTTGAGGAGGGTAAACCTTATATAATAGTGAAAAATGATGCATTTATTGAGAGGATAGTACATGAGACTTCTTCTTTTTCTTATTCTACATATCAATCAATAGATCTGATATCTGAATATCCCTCCATCAACCATTCTTTCTTTCATTGTATCCAATACAAAATTTATAGATGACCAAGAATCATGAAGGTTATTCTAGAATAAAATTTATAACCTGGTCACTGAGACTCCCTTGGAGCAGTTTCATGGCCAAGAAGAACACCTTAGCCAACTCTTTCATGACTTAGGGGAATGTGGCTTTATTTTTCAGCCATTATATGATATCATCCTTTATATTATCCTATCACAATAAAAACTATCCAATAGTGAGAAGGATATTCATAGTTTAGAAGAATAAATTTATCTATCCTAGTTAAAATGGTAATATTTAGAGATTCTTGAGAAAATACATCCAACAATCTTTGAGCTACATGATCAGATGGATATCATGATCATAGAAATATAAGAATATGAATCTTGGGTAGCTATCACAAGATACCATCTTATGGAAGAAACATATTTATTAATGAATAATTCTAAATGATCTTAGGATCTATCCATTTTAATGGATACTTTTCATCCTATGGAGGTAGTAGAAGATATAGAGTAGGTGGTACTTCAATGTTCAATTGACACCCCTCGCCAGACTTTGGATGATTTTGAAAATACATCTAACTGGATTTTATTATGACCAAACTATAGGCTCATATGTTTTTATTTATTTCTTCTTTAATTTTTTGAAACTTTAAGAGATAATATAGAATGTAGAGACTCATCCATTTTCACTTTATTAATAAATAATTCTTCTAAACTTCACATGTCATTGTCCATATTTCTTTTATTCCTAGTGTTCTTGACATTTCATTAATATGATATTGTATGTATCATCCATGATACCAATCCCTTGTATAATACCAAGTAATCCCAAATTATTGGATTTGAGTGCTCTAATCACAATATATTTTTCTTGAGAATTTCTCATGAATGTCCACCAGAAACGAGATTCCTCATTGATGTACCTACTTCAGTTTTCCTTAGATCACATAATCTAAAATTGATAATTTGGGTAAGATTGGTATTAGGGGTGGGGGGGGGGGGGGTGGGGTTCTCTATTGTTTCTTAAATCAGTGGACTTAGTGAGTATAGATTTATTTTTTTCTCGAAAAATATAAAAGTCCCTAAAAGATTTGTATCTTCTTCTATTTTATTTCCCTAACTTTTACCTAAGTTTTATATAAGGGAAAACTTAGTGGGAATGGAATTAGATTTTTATTTGGCCTCTCTCTTATGGGTTTTTGACTTGATTAGTTTGATGCCTTTTTCCATTTTATAAGTTATTAATATTTCCTAAATCATAAAAAGTGAATGTCCAGTGAGAATAGATTAAAATTCTTCATAGGGTTCCCTTTTTAGGTTTTCAACTTTGTGATCATTGTGTATCTTTTAATTGGATGCTTAAGGAATTGTGAATTAAACCCTTATTTTTCTATAGTTTAAGGTCTTCTAGCTCGAACCTTCTATTTCTATAGTTTAGGGTCTTCTAGCTTAGACCTTCTGCTATTGTAGTTTATGGTCTTCAAGCTTTTACCATTTATTTCTATAGTTTAGGGTCTTCTATCTAAATCCTTATATTTCTATAATTTATAGTTTTATAGTTAATAACTTATATTATTAGTAGTGAAGGATAGATATTAATGAAGGGTTTGAGGGCCCTACTTCCTAAATAATGATTGTTAATGAAGGGTTCGAACACCCAACATTCATAATTGACATTAAAAATAAAGAATGTTCATGAAGGGTTTTAGAACCCTGCATTCATGTAGGATGAATGTCCATGACTAGTTATAGCAACCCACATCCTGATTGAGATTATATTTGATGTATGATGAAATATTAGGGATGTTTATTCCACTTGGATAGTTGTAATATGGATTGTGTAAAAAATGTTTCTTAGAGATTAAATCGACAAATATGGCTTAGGGAAGACATATTAGTGATGAACCAAAACACCCTAAGGTGATGAGTTCTGCTACTGTTTTTTCATGGATCATGAGGATTAGTTATCCTTTATTGTAAGTATGAGAGCCCTCTAGTTGGTAGTTCATAATACCTTATGCATGGGACTATAGGTCTTACATGCATGATTAATTAAAGGGGATCCCAAATCTTTTACAAGGGCCATAGAAGAATTTTAAAGAACCAATCATCTGAATTATGATGTAGGGTATGTAGAAAAAGCTACCCAAGGAGGGTTATAGAAGCCTTGGGTAGTTTAGATTTTAGTTGGGAGGCTCGGGCCATATTCCGTGTGGTTTCAAGTCACATGTTTTGGGACAACAAAATGTTTTAGAATGGAGTTTCACATTTCAAATTTTATAAAGAGTAAAATACATGGTGATGTAACATCGAGGGTGTTGAACTCATTTGAATAGTTTGGTTTTGGGGATTATAAATCATGGACCATGAATATCTATGTTGACTAGAGGTGGGGACCTATGGGTACAAGTCTACCATTAGTAATGGTATAATCCCATATTATACATAGTACGGACAATAACTACTGGATTCAAGGGGGGAATTTTTGGGAAAAAACATCCCTTAGGTACAAACTCTTTGGCAGGGTTCATTTCTCTAGTGAATCCCAATGGGGTTATTTTGGATCAGCCACTCCCTGATACATATTTTAGACAAGGAATAACTAGGAGAAATGGAG
Source organism: Viscum album (assembly GCA_963277665.1). Lineage (NCBI taxonomy): Eukaryota > Viridiplantae > Streptophyta > Magnoliopsida > Santalales > Viscaceae > Viscum > Viscum album. The sequence goes on from OY728134.1 coordinate 430,249,386, forward strand.
CCCAAGGTCTATGGGGTTCTGAGAGAAGGATATAAACTCGGGGAACTAGTTGTGTCAGCTCAGACTTCAAAGAAATGAATACGGTTTATGAAAAATATAACATTCCAGAAGGGTATAAGAACCAAAAAAGTAATTTCCCCACCTAGTGAACATGTTATCATGGTGAGGAGATAAGAAAAATCATCACTGTAACCTTTTCCTAAACCAAGGGGCTCAAAAGCATAGATCAACTTTATTAGGTCTAGAAAGTGGGCCTTATGAGATTTAAGACTTGTTTACATAAGCTCTAATTTTTTTCATAAAAACTAAATTTGAAGATTTTAGAAAGAAGAGACTTGAATTTTGGTCAAGCCTCCCTTTGGGGGTTTTTATATTGATAAGTTTTATGTCTCTTTCCCTAGAAGTTTTAGGGTCTTGTGATTTGGACCATTAAAGGCTAAATTTTAAGGTCATAAAACTTTGACCAATGTGAACCCAGTTTAAAGTCATGAAACATGTGGAACTAGTATGAGGGGAATGTTACAAAAAAACCTAATTTAGATACCCAAGGTCAAGAGTAATCTAATATCCTTTTGAGAAGGAGATAAAAATATTGTAAATAAGGTCTCAAGGTTCTTGATTCATGAGTAATGGTATAGGACACTTATTAATGAGATGAACCAAAACCACCCAAATGTGAAGAGTTTGGAAATTGTGAAATTAGGGCTCATAAGGATTAGAAATACTTTTCAATAGGTTTTGAAGAATTTGGTTGATGGATGATAGATCATATACCATAACTAGGGGAAGACATGCATAGTAAAAAAGGGTACTGTAAAGACTCGTAAAATTCAAGGTAAATTTTTTCTTAATTTTCTTTTGGATTTTACATGAACGCAGTTTCTAATGGCACTTGATTCCGAGGCCCAGTGTGCCCAGAATTTCTATCCGAAGTTTAGCTCGGGTACGTTCAGTGAACGAATGAGCGGGAATTTCTAACTCTTGAACCGGTGCTCGGAATCGAATTCCGAGGGCACCGATGGAATCACAACGCCAGTTTTTGCTTAGGAACACCTTTTCTGGAGTTGCGTTTTCACGAGAGAAGTTGCTAAAAATTGTGGAAGTTAAAATAAAAATTTAACTACAATTTTTATTTCTTTTTCTAAGTGGTTAAACCCTTTGGGTGGAAGTTGGGGAAAACCACCCAACTTCTCATGGGAGGTTATGAGGGTGGTGGGGCCCACACAAACCCCACCCATTCATATTCTATAACCCCCTAAACTCACCACTAATTTGACAACTTAAGTTATTTAATTAAGTGAGTTAATGTGAATGTTTGAATTTCAAAAGTTTAAGTTATGTTAATTAATTATGTGGATTAATTCAAACTTTTAAATTTCAAACTCATGATGTGTTAATAAAATACGTAAGTGACTTATTTTATTTTTGGTTGGAGGCTTGTTGCTTGAGAGCTTTGGGAGGAAAACTAAGGGAGGCTTGAAGATCTTCATATTCTTCATCGAAAAACACGAAGAACACGAAGAACGCGAAGAACGCACCGATCTCCGACGAAGAACACAAAATCCCCGGAGATCGTCTTCGCGACGCCTTGTACCGCGACGCTAATGACGCCTTCTTCCGTGACGATTCTCCTTTTGTGACGCCTCTTCCCGTGACGGTTATCTCTGCAACGAATCCTCGCTCAACTTGTTCGACAAGGTAGGGGTTTATGCATTTCTTGTTCGTGATTTCTACCTTGACGTTCTTCGTGAATTATGACCATTTGCTTTCGATTAACGAGAGGGGGTCAGACCGCACAAACACGGCCGACCCTCCTCCCTTATCTATGTTGTTGATTATAATGTGGATTGGAACGGGAATGGCGCGATGCCGTCGCACCGCGCGGGATCATGCGGCAAGGAATGCGCAGCACCGTCGCGCCACGCCGTGAAATCAAACAGGGTCGCGACGCCGTCGCGCCACGTCGGAGAAACCCGAAGACACCACGGCCGGAGCGGGGTCGCGGAGGAGGGGAGCGACGCCATCACGCCGCGCTAGACGAACCAAGGCCGCGGCCGGTTCCGGGCCACGGCGGAGCAGGGAGACCGGCGGCCGGTTCCGGGCTGCCGGCGTCGGAACAAGGGGGGACCGGCCGTCGCCGGTCCGAGGCGGCAGAAGCCGGCTGGCCAGAGCGGGCCGGTCGGTCATGGAGAAGCCGGGGGTTATGAACCCCCGGCGGCCAGCTCAAGAGGCCCCCATAATGGGGGGATGTGGTTTCAAAGACAGGGGGCAGGCCCCCCCCCCTCAACGGATCGATTGTTTGGCCGAGCACCTGGCCAGCGCGCCCAGCGCGCCGCGCCCAAGCCGGGCCGGGCCACACCCAAGAGGGCCGGATCCGGACCTGGTTCGGGTCGACCCATTTTGGGCCGACCCTAGGGATATCGGGCCGAGTCGGACCGGGCCCGAACCCCTTAATACCGAATCTCTTCCGGTCGGTCGCCCATAACTTATGCTACGGGCCTCCGATCGATGCACCGTCAGTTGCGATGAGATCCTTGGATCGAGCCGGTATTTTTGGTATATTGCACTCAAGGTTTCAGAATACTTTGGATTCGGCCGAGTTGGTTCGTACACGAAACCAACCGGGCCCTTGGAGCAGAAACACTCATAACTTGAGCTCCAGACGTCCGATTGACATGCCGTCGACTTTGATGGATTCCTCTAAGAGAGACAGATCTTTTGGCTTACTCCGCCCGAGGTTTGGACCCAGGTGGAGTACGGTCGAGTTGTTTTTTCCATAAAAACCAACCGGGCCCCTGGGACGAAAAAACCAATAACTCTCAGACTGGGCGTCCGATTGACGCGCCATCTGTGACGCTGAGTTCCTATTGACGATATGGAACTTTTGGATACATCAACTCCAGAATTTGTGTCAGTTGATGTATCAGCCTCTCGGCTCGTGGAGCGGATCCTCCCGAACGAGCTTGCTGTGTGCGCGAACCCTAGAGCTGGCTGCGTTCGCGACTGTGACGATGACGACGACTGTACAGAGATCCTCAGTGGATTCGATGACGATGACTACAACACTCAGCGATCCTACGTGGATCAGTGCTATCGATCATGTGTGGGTCTGATCCTGTGTGGGTCAGCGCTCAGCAGTTCTGTGTGAGCCAGCGCCTACAGATCCTGTGTGGGTTCGATCCTATGTGGGTCTTTGCAGGGGTTAGTTACCTATCGATCCTTTGTGGGTCAGATCCTTTGTGGGTCATTGCGGGGGTTAGTACCTATCGATCCCTTGTGGGTCCGACGACTTAGATGAATCGGTGGATATATCTGATCATCTCTATCGTCATACGAAGAAGTATACCTGTGTGAGATGAATCATGTTTTTCTTTCCTATATGGATTGTGTTGTGCTATCCTGTGTGGATTTACATTTTTCTTTCCTGTGTGAACTGGTTTTTACATGGGCTCGGAAGTTGGAGCGTACTGGAATTGATGACTTAGGTATATTTATTGGAATATACCTAAAAAGTGTCGAATGTTACTTCGTGATTGTATCCTTCCTCTGTGGATTATCCTTTGTGGATTCTGGGAGACCTTCGGGGGTCTCGGGGTCCCTACTGAGTATCTTATACTCACCCCTGCACGGGCTATGCCCGCACTACGTTGTTTTGGTTGTAGATGAAAGACAGCGCTGATCGTGGTTGAGGCTTGCAGAGCAGGACGGTTCCTGGAGGTGGACCACTGGGCGGGACGTACTCGGAGCGGTCGGCTGGACCCGAGGAGCAGTGGAGGCTATCTGTACCCACCCTTCAGGTGGGACTTCCAGTGGATGGCTCGACGCTGCGACTCTACTTTTCAGTTTCTGTTTTCCCTTTCCAGTTGTACTTTACTTTCAGATTGGGTTTGTATACTGGCCCACTTACTTTTCCGCACTTACTGTTTTACTCAGTTTTTACTTAGTGTTTACTTCTACTGCTTTCTTGATCTGTGATGTTTGTTTACTTTACAAAGTCAATGCCTTCCCTTTTTACCATGAATTACGCCTTGGTGCTAGTCGCCAGCCCCTGGCCTATGGAAGGCGGGCTTGGGGCAGTCACGGCACGGGCCCCGAGGACAGGTCGTGACAAATTGGTATCAGAGGAGTTTGGTTCTACCACAGAACTTTGGACTCTAATCTTTTTCTATGTGAAGAAATAGTGTTAAGCGTATTGGGTGTGGTTATCAGTTCATGGAGTCCAGTGTTGGTGCGTCGGCCGACGTATCCGTACAGCAGGACCCTGACTTCTGATTTCCGACTTAATGCATGAAAACATTGATTGCATGTGTGTTTAAAGTTTTATTTGTGATTAATTTATGTCATCTCATCAGGTATACTGTTTGACCGTGGTGCACCTGTTTCCTTTTCAGGATGGCCCCACGACGGCAGCCATCTAGGGTTCCGAGAGTTGTGCGTGATGACAACCCACCAAGCGACGAGGCCTCGGTACAGGGCCCTTTAACAGCAGAGGCACCGACGATACCTCTACCCACCGAGCCACCGATGCTACCAGCCCCAGCCGATGACGATGCACATCGCCTTAGTGCACTGCACGAGTTTCAGTGACAGCGACCGCCCAGGTTCCGTGGGGAGATGGACCCCCAGGCAGCCAAGGACTGGCTGGAGGCAGTGGTATGGGTTTTCAGGTTAGTGAGGACACCAACAGACCTCATGGTGATCCTCGCAGTGAGCCTACTGCACGCGGAAGCGGTCCGATGGTGGAGCTTGATGCTCCAGGTGCACGATGAGGCATCTATTCTCTGGACATACTTTGAGAGCCTCTTCCACTCAGAGTTCGTCCCAGCCACCCTCCGTGCGGTACACATCCAGAAGCTTCTACAGCTGCGGCATGGCAGCTTGACGGTCGCCCAGTACTCGGGGAGATTTACCGATCTCTCGTGCTACTCGACAGACATGGTACGGGAACCATTCTTCTGGGCCCAGACCTTTGAGTAGGGATTGAGGCAGGAGATCAGGGCATCGCTGATCTCCCTCAGCATTCCGACTCATGTAGGAGTATTGGAGTGAGCCCTTTTGATCGAGAGCTTCCTTTATGAGCCTTCATCAGCAGAGAGACCTACCGCGGGGCGACACGTAGCAGAGTCCTCTGCAGCAGGCAGTCGACGGATGAATCATGGGTCCAGGAAGACCAGACCCTCAGGAAGGCGACCTCAGGACACTGGCTCAGCAGTGCGGGGCACTCAGCGCGGAGCCAGTCTTTTGAGAGGCAGGCAGTGCTATGCATGCGGCGGGTAGGGCCACGTGGCTCGTGACTGCCCGACCCGCCATGCTGAGGAGCAGCAGGCGGTTGAGGGGCCACCCAGGCAGAGGCATAGGGTTGACCGTGGCGGTCCGCAGAGAGCAGGTGGAGAAGTAAGAGGAGCTGACCAAGCAGCACGTGGTGGGCGATGCTTTGAGGCTCTACCACCACCACCACCAGGAGGTCCACCCCGGCCACAGGGAGCTGGCGGGCAGAGACATGCACAACTCCAGGCAGCGGAGGCCTACGACCACGGCGCGCCCGAGATGATTCGAGGTACTATCTTTGTCTATTCCACCCTTGTTGCAGTTCTTATAGACACAGGAGCGAGTCATTATTTCATAGCCGCTGCCTTTTTTCGAAGCTCAGAGATTCCAACAAAGCCGTTTGCTCGATCCTTACGGCTAGAGACTCCTACAGAAGCAGACTCGACGATTACACACTGGTGCCGGTAGTGTGATCTTACTCTAGGAGGTGAGAGCTTTGGCTGAGATCTTCTTGTAGCAGCGTCGAGGCCTTACGACGTCATCTTGGGCATGGATTGGTTATCTACAGTCCATGCACAGATTGACTATATTAGGCGCAAGGTGCGATGTGTACGCACCGAAGGGAGCAGGTTCACCTTCACCGGTGAGAAGGGAGCCTTTGCAGCAGATGATGGACTCTCACAGAGGAGAGGACAACCCATCACTCATTAGTTGGCTAGCCTCATCCTAGGAGCATTTGACGTGCAGAGTCCTGGTTTTCCTGCAGTGGTGGATCATTATGCGGACGTTTTTCCCGACGACATTCCAGGACTACCTCCTCGCAGATAGGTAGGCTTTTATATTGACCTTTACCCCAGGACAACCCCGATATCCACTCTAGCATATCGGATGGCCCCCGTTGAGCTTCGAGAGCTACGGGTACAGTTGAAGGACTTGCAGGGCAAGGAATTCATCCGACCCAGTGTTTCACCCTATGCTTCCCTGATTTTGTTCGCCAAGAAGGTGGACGGGAGCTTGAGACTTTGGGTCGACTATCGTCGCCTGAACCAGGTGACAGTGAGGAACAAGTATCCGCTACCGAGGATTGATTACCTCTTCGATCAGCTCAAGGGAGTACGGTGGTTCTCGAAGATAGACCTCAGTTCAGGCTATCATCAGCTCAGAGTTCGGGACGAGGACGTGCAGAAGACGACCTTCAGGTGTTGGTATGGCCACTATGAGTTCTTGGTTATGCCATTTTGCGTAACCAATTCTCCAGCAGTGTTCATGGCCCTCATGAAATGGATCTTTCATCCATACCTCAATCGATTTGTCGTGGTCTTCATCGATGACATTTTGATTTACTCGACCACTTAGGAGGAGCACGCCTACCACTTGCGGGTTGTACTAGAAACACTCCGAGAGCACCAGATTTATGGAAAGCTCTCGAAGTGTCAGTTATGGATGCGTGAGGTCCACTTCTTGGGGCACGTCATCTCTGAGGCAGGAGTTGAAGTGGATCCTGCGAAGATCGAGGCAGTGCTAGCTTGGGAGCCACCCAAGAGCATGACGGAGGTGCGGAGTTTCTTGGGACTAGCTGGATACTACCGGAGATTTGTGCTAGACTTCTCCAGAGTTGCGGCACCACTCTCAGCTTTGACAAAGAAGGGGAAACCCTTTTTGTGGTTAGAAAGATGTCAGCAGAGCTTCCAGGAGCTGAGACATAGATTGACCAGTTCCCCTATCTTGAGGTTGCCTGAGGAGAGAGTAGGGTACGTAGTCTACTGCGATGCATCAGGGACCAGACTTGGATGTGTCCTGATGCAGGAGCGGGTGGTGATCACCTATGGATCACTTCAGTTGAGGCCGCATGAGCAGAACTACACTACCCATGACCTGGAGTTAACAGCAGTGGTCTTCGCTCTGAAGACATGGTGACACTACCAGATGGGCGAGCGCTTTACAGTATTTTCTGACCATCAGAGTCTCAGGTACATATTCTATCAGAAGGACCTGAATCTGAGACAGCGTCGATGGCTCGGGTTCCTCCAGGACTATGACTTTGAGATAGTCTATACTCCTGGGAAGGGGAACGTGGTAGCTGATGCTCTCAGCAGGAGGACGGGAATTCAGCTACTTGAGGAGGCGACAGAGCAGCTAGCCTCTTTGCAGATATCCTTCGTGGATAGAGATGGAGCAGCCTTCCTTCAGTCTCTCAAAGTCACCCCTCCACTACTACAACGGGTCAGAGAGGCACATCGTGGGGACGCTGACTGTGAGATGCGGCGTGCATAGATATCCTCAGTACAGGCACCTGATGGTTTCTCCTTAGGAGGAGAGCACAACGTCCTTTTCAGAGGACGTACCTTGGTACCAGTTGCTTTACGGAAGGAGGTGATGAGAGAGTTTCACACTTCTCCTTTGGCGGTACATCCTGGAGTGGCGAAGATGTACCAGGATCTCAGACGACAACACTGGTGGCCGGGCATGAAGAAGGCTGTGGCGGAGTTTGTTTCTCTATGTCTCACCTTCCAGCAAGTGAAGGCAGAGCACTAGGTACCAGCAGGCTTGGTACATCCCTTGGAGGTCCCAGATTGGAAGTGGGATGGGATATCTATGGACTTCGTGACTGGACTTCCAAGCACTTCCAGAGGTCACGACTCCATTTGGGTGATTGTCGACCGACTCACCAAGTCGGCACACTTCTTACCCATCAGAGAGAAGGGCTCAGTGGAGAGCTTGGGATGACTTTATGTTCAGAAGATTGTGCGGCTTCACGGTGTGCCATCATCTATCGTCTCCGATCAAGATGCTCTCTTTACTTCCCGGCTTTGGAAGGGGTTGCAGGAGGCGTTCGGGACACAACTATGTCTGAGCACCACCTTTCACCCTCAGACGGATGGTCATACTGAGAGGACCATAAAGACTCTTGAGGACATGATCCGTGCATGTGTCCTCAACCTTGGTCACAGCTGGGAGGACCACCTACCCTTGGTGGAGTTTGTGTACAACAACAGCTACCACTCCACCATCAGGATGGCACCATACGAGGCGTTGTACGACCGACCTTGCAAATCTCCTTTGTGCTGGACAGACCCTGGGGAGTCAGCACTTGTGGGACCGGAGATGGTCCAGGCCACGATAGAGAAGGTCCAGATCATCCAGGAGCGGATGAGGACAACTTAGAGCCGGTAGAAGTCTTATGATGATAGGAGGTGGAGGCCACTGAAGTTCAAGGATGGCGACCACGTCTTCTTGCGTGTCTCACCTCGACGTGGATTACATAGATTTGGACGAGGTGGCAAGTTGTCTCCACGCTTCATCGGACCATTCCAGGTCCTTAGTAGGATTGGCGAGGTAGCTTATTGCCTGGCTCTACCACCTCAGTTGCACCAGGTGCACGACATCTTCCATGTATCTCAGTTGAGAAGATACGTGCACGACCCGTCGCATATCATTGAACATGGGGAGCTAGACATTGATGACAGGGAGACTTTTACGGAGGTCCCAGTGGAGATCTAGGATCGACAGGAGCGGGTACTACGTAGAAGGTCTATTCCTCTAGTGCGCATCAGATGGAAGCACGAGAATCTCCAGGAGAGCACTTGGGAGCGGGAGGCTCAGATGCATGCTCAGTACCCACATTTGTTTCCATAGCTTATGATGTATCTTTACGGGGACGTAAAGCCCTGAGGTGGGAGTAATGTAAAGACCCATAAAATTCAAGGTAAATTTTTTCTTAATTTTCTTTTTGATTTTACATAAATGTAGTTTTTGACGGAACTTGATTCCGAGGCCCGGTGTGCCCGGAATTTCTATCCGAAGTTTAGCTCGGGTACGTTCAGTGAACGAACGAGCGGGAATTTCTAACTCTTGAACTGGTGCTCGGAATCGAATTCCAAGGGCACCGATGGAATCCAAGCGATGGTTTTTTCTTAGGAACACCTTTTCCGGAGTTGCGTTTTCACGAGAGAAGTTGATAAAAATTGTGGAAGTTAAAATAAAAATTTAACTACAATTTTTATTTCTTTTTCTAAGTGGTTAAACCCTTTTGGTGGAAGTTGGGGAAAACCACCCAACTTCCCATGGGAGGTTATGAGGGTGGTGGGTCCCACATGAACCCCACCCCTTCATATTCTCTAAATCCCTCAACTCACCATTAATTTGATAACTTAAGTTATTTAATTAAGTGAGTTAATGTGAATGTTTGAATTTCAAAAGTTTAAGTTATGTTAATTAATTATGTGGATTAATTCAAACTTTTAAATTTCAAACTCATGATGTGTTAATAAAATAAGTAAGGGACTTATTTTATTTTTGGTTGGAGGCTTGTTGCTTGAGATCTTTGGGAGGAAAACTAAGGGAGGCTTGAAGATCTTCATCTTCATCGTCGAAGAACACGAAGAACACGAAGAACGCGAAGAACGCACCGATCTTCGACGAAGAACGCCAAATCCTTAGAGATCGTCTTCACGACGCCTTGTACAGCGACGCTAATGATGCCTTCTTCCGCGAAGATTCTCCTTTCGCGACGCCTCTTCCCGCGACGGTTATCTCCACGAAGAATCCTCGCTCAACTTGTTCGACAAGGTAGGGTTTTATGCGTTTCTTGTTCGTGATTTCTACCTTGACGTTCTTCATGAATTATGACCATTTTCTTTCAATTAACGAGAGGGGGTCGAACCAAACAAACACGGCTGAACCTCCTCCCTTATCTATGTTGTTGATTCTAATGTGTATTGGAATGGGAATGGCGTGGTGCCGTCGCACCGCACGGGATCATGCGGCAAGGAATGCGCATCGCCGTCGCGCCACGCCGTGAAATCAAACAGGGTCGTGATGCCGTCGCGCCGCGTCGGAGAAACCTGAAGAAACCGAGATCGGAGTGGGGCCGCAGCAGAGGGGTGCGATGCAGTCGCGACGCGACGGACGAACCAAGGCCGTGGTTGGTTCCGGGCCTCAGCGGAGCAGGGAGACCGGCGGCCGGTTCCGGGCTGCCGGCGTCGGAACAAGGGGGGACCGGCCGTCGCCGGTTCGAGGCGGCAGAAGCCGTCCGACCAGAGTGGGCCGACCGGTCATGGAGAAGCCGGGGGTTACAAACCCCCGATGGCCAGCTCAAGCAGCCCCCATAATGGGGGGCCGCGGTTTCAAAGACAGGGGGGCAGGCGCCCCCCCCCTCAACGGCTCGACCGTTTGGCCGAGCGCCTGGCCAGCGGCCCGGCCGGTCCGCCAGGCCTGACCGCACCAGCCGGGCCGGGCCGTGCCGACCGGGCCGGGCCGCGCCCAAGCGGGCTGGACCCGGACCCAGTTTGGGTCGACCTAGTTCGGCCCGACCCTGGGGATATCGGGCCAGGTCGGACCGGGCCCGAACCCCTTAATACCGAATCTCTTCCGGTCGGTCACCCATAACTTGTGCTACGGGCCTCCGATTGATGTACCGTCAATTGAGATGCAATCCTTGGATCGAGACGGTCATTTCAGTATATTGAACTCAAGGTTTCGGAATAATTTGGGTTTGGCCGGGTTGGTTCGTACACAAAACCAACCGGGCTCTCGGACCGGAAACACTCATAACTTGAGCTCCGGACGTCCGATTGACGTGCCATCGACTTTGATGGATTCCTCTAAGAGAGACGGATCTTTTGGCTTACTCCGCCCGAGGTTTGGACGCAAGTGGAGTACGGTCAGGTTGGTTTTTCCTTAAAAACCAACCGGGCCCCTGGGACGAAAAAACCAATAACTCTCAGACCGGGCGTCCGATTGACGCGCCGTCTATGACCCTGAGTTCCTGTTGACGATACGGAACTTTTGGATACATCAACTCCGAACTTTGTGTCAGTTGATGTGTCAGCCTCTCAGCTCATGGAGAAGATCCTCCCGAACGAGTTTGCTGTGTGCGGGAACCCTAGAGCTGGCTGCGTTCGCGACTGTGACGATGACGACGACTGTGTAGAGATCCTCAGTGGATTCGACAGCGACGACTACATCACTCAGCGATCCTACGTGGATCAGTGCTACCGATCCTGTGTGGGTCCGATCCTATGTGGGTCAGTGCTCAACGGTTCTATGTGAGCCAGCGCCTACAGATCCTGTGTGGGTCCGATCCTGTGTGGGTCTTTGCGGGGGTTAGTTACCTATCGATCCTTTGTGGGTCAGATCCTTTGTGGGTCATTGCGGGGGTTAGTACCTATCGATCCTTTGTGGGTCTGACGGCTTAGATGAATTAGTGGATATATCTGATCATCTCTATCTTCATACGAAGAAGTATACCTGTGTGAGCTGAATCCTGTTTTGCTTTCCTATGTGGATTGTGTTGTGCTATCCTGTGTGGATTTACGTTTTGCTTTCCTGTGTGGAGTGGGTTGTACATGGGATTGGAAGTTGGAGCGTACTGGAATTGATGACTTAGGTATATGTATGGGCATATACCTAAGCAGTGTCGAATGGTACTTCGTGATTGTATCCTTCCTCTGTGGATTATCCTTTGTGGATTTTGGGAGACCTTCGGGGGTCTCGGGGTCCCTACTGAGTAGCTTATACTCACCCCTGCACGGGCTATGCCCGCACTATGTTGTGTTGGTTGCTGATGATGGACAACGCTGATCGTGGTTGAGGCTTGCGGAGCAGGACGATTCCTGGAGGTGGACCACTGGGAGGGACTTACTCGGAGCGGTCGGCTGGACCCGAGGAGTAGTGGAGGCTATCTGTACCCACCCTTCAGGTGGGACTTCCAGTGGACAACTCGATGCTGCAGTTCTACTTTTCAGTTGCTGTTTTCCCTTTCCAGTTGTACTTTACTTTCAGATTGGGTTTGTATACTGGCGCACTTACTTTTCCTCACTTACTGTTGTACTCAGTTTTTACTTAGTGTTTACTTCTACTGCTTTCTTGCTCTGTGGTGTTTGTTTACTTTACAAAGGCAATGCCTTCCCTTTTTACCGAGAATTACGCCTTGGTGCTAGTCGCCAGCCCCTGGCCTATGGAAGGCAGGCTTGGGGTAGTCACGACACGGGCCCCGAGGACAGGTCATGACAGGTACCTTGAAGTTGGGTGTACTTTTCCATGGTCCACAGGAAGTTGGTGGTAACTTGAGGTTCTCAAGACATGAACTATGATTTATGGTTTTAGGTGATTTAAATGATGAAGAAAGTACCTGATACTTTGGTTGATTGCAGTCATTCTGTTGTGGTCCTTTGATAACGAATATCGATGGGTGATGGTCTACACATTTTAACATCATGTAGTGGGGGTGTATATGTCATGCAGTTTAACTTCATGCAGCAAGGATGTTTTCCTTACAGTTTAATGTCATGCATTAAGGAAATTTTCCTTGTAGTTTAACATCATGTAGGAAGGACATGGGATCCAATGTGAAATTGTGCAAGATATCCTTAGGGATACTTTTCACTAGTCGAAAGAATTTATATGTAAGAAACACATTTTATCTCTCTACATGCTTATTAACGGGTATCTACATACCAGATCCCCTTTTTGCATATATTTATCTCATGTTAAAGAAAGAAATATATAGATCCAACTCGTGCATATGCAGTGTGATCTTGTATGAATTGACCCTCTTTAAACAGAGGTATATGATACTTTTATGGCTGGGATTCCATGGGTTTCCCTATGCATACTATAAGGGAAATAATCATGACATAATAAACTCCTTTAATAAAGATCCTCTAAGTAGATCTGACTCATATATAGGGATGTTATTGGGAGAGATGGAAACTAATGGCTGGGCCCTGAATGGGGGATCTAGGTGTTACTATGTATCCTGTGATGGTAAGAATCAAGCCACATGTATTTCTTATATATCTCCTTACATAATTCTAGCCCACATGTAGGAGGGGTGAATTTTTATCATCGATATTGCGGTTGGACATAGGATTGGAGTTTTGGGTGTCTCTACATATCCTTTGATGGTAGGAATCAAGCCAAAAATCATTCTTGAATGAAAAACTATCCATGTAGTTCTGACCCATACATAGAGGGGGATACTTTTCCCATTGATTATTATAGATAAACCTAGTATTAGAGATATGAGAATCACTATATATCCTATTATGGAAGTAATAAATATACACATAGTTCTTGAATGGGAAACTCTCCACGTAGTTCTGACCCATACATAGAGGGGGGAATTGTTCCCATTGATTATTTTTGATGGACCTAGGATTGGATATCAGAGTGTTACTAAATATACTATTATGGAAAGAATTAATCCACACATAATTATTGAACATGAAACTTTCCATGAATATTTGGACCATACATATAGGGGGACATTGTTTCCATGGATTATTACGTATAGACCCAGTATTGGATATCTAGTCACCAATATGCATCCTTTTATGGCCGGAATCAAGCCACACATAGTTCTTGAATGAGAAACTATCTATGCAGGTCTGACCCATACACAAATGGGGGAATTTTTCCCATTTATTATTGTGGCTAAACCCAGGATTGTAGATTCAGAAATCACTATATATCTTGTGATGGAAGTACTCAAGCCACATGTAGTTCTTGAATGGGAAACTCTCCATAAAGGTCTAACCCATATGTATAGGGGGTATTTTTTATATTTATTATTGCATATAGACCCATGATTGGAGATGCATACATCACTACATATCCTACATTGGAATTAATCAATCCACATATATTTATTCAATGGAGGTGTGGTGGGAGACCAACCCCAAGGATAGTGGTCCTCTTGGGAAAGGTCTATAGTAATGAATAGTTTTATGTCATGAAGGAGACATCAACCATGTAGTTTAACATCATGTAGTAATGAATTATGGTGTTCCTTTTAAGGTCTTTCATTCAAGAGCATGTCAAACCTGACATGAACTCATACACATCGATCACGTGGGGAAGCCCTTACCAAAATTCCTAAGCCCACATGATCTATGATCGGTGTGAGAAATAAGGAATGTCAAAGGTTTTTCTCACCATATAGAGGTGATTAAAAGAAAGGATAGGGGAATTTTGTATTATGTGGTAGATATGGAAAGATATAGGATCTAGGAATCTCTACACATCTCATTGTAATGAGAATCAATCCATATATAGTTCTGGAAAAACACACAGTTTAACATCATGAAACAATGATGAAGGTTACCTGACATGAAAAAGAAGCCATGAAGCCCCATAGACACTGTATAGGCATTCAAGAAATCATATCATGAGAGGAATCCCATGTTTGTGACATGAGGCTTTCTGATCTGGTTACCCAAGGAATCCTATGCTTGGTATGAAGGGTAAGGCTATATTTTAAATTCATGCACTGAATATGTTGTACTACAGTTTAAAGACTTATGAGAATGACAATATGGGTTGTGCCATTTAGGTTTATGTGAAAAGGACATCACCTTGAATTTTAGAAACTTGTGGTATGGAAGAATGGTGTATTATAGTTTTAGGTTATATTAATAGGAACTTGGATGCTGTGGAGTTTAAAGTATTTCTACCAGGACTCCTTTTGTGTAGTTTTACATCATGCGGTAAGGAAGTATGTATCATGAAATTTAACATCATGCAATAAGGATGTATTACTTATAGTTTAACATCATGTGACCATATCATAGTATGATTTACACTAGCCATGAAAATTATTTATTAAGAAACCTCACATTGGTGGGAGGCGTAATGTGTTTCCCATCCATTGTGGCCAATGAGTAAGATCCATTAGAATAAAACTTATGTATTATATAAGGCCCTTCCCATTTAGGTTCCATTTTTGGAGGTTTTTCCTTGATATCATTGGGGTTTTGATATCCAATACTGTCACGACCCGCCCTCGGGGTCCGTGCCGTGACTACCCCAAGCCCGCCTTCCATAGGCCAGGGGCTGGCGACTAGCACCAAGGCGTAAATCCCAGTAAAAAGGGAAGGCATTGCCTTTGAAAAGTAACCAACTCCACAGAGTAAGCAAGCGGAAAGTAAACACTAAACAAGCTGAGTACAACTGAAAGTGCGGAAAAGTAAATGGGCCAGAATACAAACCCAAACTGAAAGTAAAGTACAACTCGAAAAGGGAAAAACAGCAACTGTAAAGTAAAAGCCGCTACTCCGAGCTGTCCACCGGAAATCCCACCTGAAGGGTGGGTACAGATAGCTCCTCTGCTCCACGGGTCCCGCTGTCCGCTCCGAGCACGTCCCGCCCAGTGGTCCACCTCCGGGTACCGTCCCGCTCTGCAAGCCTCAGCTAAGGTCAACGCTGTCCGTCGTCTGCAACCAACACAACGAAGTGCGGGCAAAGCCCGTGCAGGGGTGAGTATAAGCTACTCAGTAGGGACCCCGAGACCCCTGAAGGTCTCTCAAATCCACAAAGGATAAACCACGAAGAAAAGTACAATCACGAAGTAACAACCGACACTGCTTAGGTATATGCCCATACATATACCTAAGTCATCAATTAAAATACACTCCAACCTCCGAGCCCAAGTACAACTCAGTCCACGCAGGAAAGTATACGTAATCCACATAGGAAAGCAAAATATAATCCACACAGGATTGCACAACACAATCCACACAGGAAAACAACAGGATTCAGCTCACACAGGTATACTTCTTCAAGGACGATAAAGATGATCACTGATCCATCTAAGTCGTCGGACCCACGAAGGATCGATAGGTAACTAACCCCCGTAGAAGACCCACACAGGATCGGGCTCACACAGAACCTGTAGGCGCTGGCTCACACAGAACCGCTGAGCGCAAGGACCCACACAGGATCGGGCTCACACAGAACCTGTAGCACTGATCCACGTAGGATCGCTGAGTGCTGTAGTCGTCGTCGTCGAATCCACACAGGATCTCTGTACTGTCGTCGTCCAATCCACACAGGATCTCAGTACTGTCGTCGTCAAATCCACACAGGATCTCTGTACTGTCGTCGTCAAATCCACACAGGATCTCTGTACTGTCGTCGTCAAATCCACACAGGATCTCTGTACTGTCGTCGTCAAATCCACACAGGATCTCTGTACTGTCGTCGTCGCAGTCACAGTAGCAGTCGTAGCAGTAGAACAGTCGCAGCCAGCACTAGGGTTCCCGCACACAGCAAACTCGTACGGAGGGTCCGCTCCACGAGCCGAGAGGCTGATACATCAACTGTCACGAAGACCGAAGTTGATGTATCCAAAAGTTCCGTATCGTCAACAGGAACTCAACGCATCAGACGGCGCGTCGATCGGACGCCTGGTCTGAGAGTTATAGGCATTTTCGTCTCCGGGGCCCGGTTGGTTTTTAAGGCAAAACCAACCCGACCGTACTCCACCTGCGTCCAAACCTCGGGCGGAGTATGCCAAAAGATCCGTCTCACTAAGAGGAACACTACGCGACTGACGGCACGTCAATCGGACGTCCGTAGCTCAAGATATGAGCGTTTCCGCTCCGAAGGCCCGGTTGGTTTCGTGAACGAACCAACCCGGCCGAACTCAAAGTAACCCGAAACCTTGAGTGCGATATACCGAAACGACCGTCTCGATCCAAGGATCGCGTTGCCGCAGACGGTTCGTCATTCGGAGGTCCGAGGCTCAAGTTATGAGCCAAGAACCGAATCTGGTCCGAAACGGGGGGTCCGGGTCCGGGCCGACCCGGCCCGACCCCCCCCCCTGGGCGGCGCGGCGGCCGGCGGCGGCGGACGGCGGCGGCGGGCCGCGTGGCGGCGGCGGGCCGCGTGGCGGCGGCGGGCCGCGTGGCGCGGCGGCGGGCCGCGTGGCGTGACGGCGGCGAGCCGCGTGGCGGCGGTGGGCCGCGGCGGCGGCGCTGGGCGCCGCACGTGGTGGTCACGCGGGGGGCTTGATTGCCCCCGCTGATTGAAGGCGGCGCGGCTTTGCCGCGCCGATTTTTGAAGGAACGGCCCCCGCACGTGGGGGCCGCTTAGTCACAAACCGGGGGCTTAATTGCCCCCGTGGTTTTGAAAGGAGGCACGGCCTTGTGCCGTGCCAAATACAAGAAACGGCCCCCGCAAGTGGGGGCCGGCTGGAACAAACCGGGGGGGCTTTGCCCCCCCCTCCTTTAATTGAACCGCCCCCCTCATTAAGAGGGGGGTTTGAAGAACCGGCCGGGGGTTTAATCCCCCGGTTTTATGACATCCGGCCGGCCCGCTGGCCGGCCGGTTTTTACCAACGGGACCGGAATTTCCGGTCCCGCCCTCGACTCCCGACGCCGGCGGCCCGGCCGCCGGTCTTTCCTTCCGCCGCGGCCCGGAACCGGCCGCGGTCTCCTCGTCTCACCGCGGCCCGGAACCGGCCGCGGTGTTCGTCGTCCGGCACGGTGCGACGGCACCGCACCCCTTTCGCCGTGCCATGAATTCTCCCAACGCGGCGCGACGGCGTCGCGTTCTTGAAATCTCTCCTCGGCGAAGCGCGACGGTGTTGCGGAAAATTATAAGCATGTTCATCCGCGTGGTGCGACGGCACCACGCCTCTTGCTTCCATCCGCATGAATAAAACGAGAACTAAGGAGGGGGGGTTCGGCCGTGTTCATGCGGTCCGATCCCCCTCACGTTAAATAAAAACATAACTAAGAATATCCAAAAGCCTCACGTTTAGTCATGCTAAAATCCATGATTCAAGAATGGAATAAAATAATCAATAAATAACATCCCCTACCTCGGGTTTGAGATTCAAAGAATCTTCTACGTTCCGCGGAAGACGGCGTCGCGGAAGTCGGGCGTCGCGGTCGTCGTTCGTCAAATCCGTTGACGAAGAATTACGTCCGATGCGACACGTTGTTGGCGGATCTTCGTTTGCCGACGAAGAAGGCCCGAGGAGGATGCGGCGTTCCCTCTTGTTGACACCGAGGACGAAGAAGAGAGGCGTCGTTCTTCGTCGGAGTTTGAGCGTTCTTCGTCAAGATGAACGTTCTTCGTCAAGAAGAAGAAGGTGGAGGAGGAGCTCTCAAAAGCTCTCAAGGGAACAAACGACAACCCTTAAACAAATAAGATTGCATCTTATTTTATTAACACACAACTCAAAAGAATTTCAAAAGTTTGAAATTCAAAAGAGTTTAACTCCCCAAAAAATAAATTAAGTAACTTAAGACATTAAAGAGGGGGTTAAAGGAGTTGGGGGGATTTGAAAAGAAAAAGGGGGGTTCGTGTGGGCCCCACCACACTTAATCCTCCCAAGGGAGGTTAAGTGGGTGTGGGTCCCACTTCCAACCTCTTTTGATAGGTTTTAAAATAAGTTAAAATAAATTTGTCTTACACAAATTTTATTTAACTTAACTGAAAACCCCAAAACGAAACTTTCAACCCGCAACAAACGCAACTCCCGAAAAGGTATCATTAAGCGAAAATCGGCGCTGCGAGTTCATCGGTGCCCTCGGATTTCAATTCCGAGCACCGGATCAAAAGTTAGGAATTCCCGCTCGTTCGTTCACTGAACGTACCCGAGCCAAACTTCGGAAATTAATTCCGGGCACTCCGGGCCTCGGAATCAGGTGCCGTCTGAAACCACGCTCTTGTAAAATTCTAAAGAAAATTAAGAAAAAAAAAATTTCCCTTGAATTTTACGGGTCTTTACATTACTCCCACCTCAGGGCTTTACGTCCCCGTAAAGCTACATCAAAAACTAGGGAAACAAAAGAGGATACTGAGCACGCATCTGAGCCTCCCGCTCCCATGTGCTCTCCTGGAGATTCCCGTGCCGTCATCTGTTGCGCACACGAGGAATCGATCGTCCATGTAGGACCCGCTCCTGGATGACATGGACCTCTTTTGACGTGGCCCGGACCATCTCTGGTCCCACAAGAGCTGCAAGATTTCTTCTTTGCCGAAAAGAGAAACCTGGTCTCATCCCCTGGATGAACCACATTCTTTGCCTAAAACAGTCAATCCTAACATGGATGATACTAATCCATACTAAGGATGACGTCGTAAGGCCTCGACGCTACTACTAAGAGATCCAACCGTTACTCTCGCCTCCAAGGGTTGAGTCACACTGTCGGCATCAGTGTGTGGTAACTGGTCTCCTCCAGTAGATGTCTCACAAGTGAGGGTCAAGTCAACAGCCAAAACTGGAACCTCTTAGTAACATTACGATAGAGGACAGGAACGAAAACATCACAAGGTATGCGTCTTTTATTAATGCAGCTCGTAAAACAAGACGCTACACAAAAGCAACAAGGAACCAGAAGTACAAAGGATGTATCCACTAGTTCTGCTCCTGTCCATCGGCTCCCAGAGCTCCATGATCGAAGGCCTCGGCTGCCTGAAGCTGAGCTCTCCCCAGCGGTCGGGGTGGACCTCCTGGTGGTGGTGGTGGTAGAGCCTCAAAGCGTCGTCCACCACCTGCTGCTCGGCCAGCTCCTCTGCCTCGTCCGCCTCCTCCCTGCGGACCGCCACGGTCGAACCTCTGCCTCTGCCTAGGTGGTTCCTCAACCGTCTGCTGCTCCTCCGCATGGCGGGTCGGGCAGTCACGAGCCATGTGGCCTCGCCCGCCGCATGCATAGCACTGTCTTCCACTCGAAAGACTGGCTCCGCGTTGTGTGCCCTGCACTGCTGAGCCAGTGCCCTGAGGTCTGGTCTGTCTGGACCCTTGAGTCATTCGCCGATTACCAGCTGCAGATGACTCTGCCACGTGCCGTCCTGCGGTGGGTCTCTGTGCTGGTGTAGACTCAGCAAGGAAGCTCTCGATCAGAAGGGCCCGCTCCAGTACTCCTGTCTGAGTCGGTATGCTGAGGGAGATCAGCGATGCCCTGATCTCGTGTCTCAAACCCTGCTCGAAGGTCCGGGCCCGGAAGAATGGGTCCCGTACCATGTCGGTCGAGTAGCGCGAGAGATCGGTAAATCTCGCCGAGTACTGAGCGACCGTCATGCTGCCCTGCCGCAGCTGTAGAAGCTCCTGGATGCGCACCGCACGAAGGGTGGCTGGGACGAACTCCGAGCGGAAGATGCTCTCAAAGTCCGTCCAAATAAGAGATGCCTCATCGTGCACCTGGAGCATCAAGCTCCACCATCGTCCTGCTGCTGCGTGTAGTAGGCTCGCAGCGAGGATCACCATGAGGTCTGCTGGTGTCCTCACTAGCCTAAACACTCGAACCACTGCCTCCAGCCAGTCCTCTGCTGCCTGGGGATCCGTCTCCCCGCGAAACCTGGGCGGTCGCTGGCGCTGAAACTCATGCAGTGCGCTGAGGCGACGTGCATCGTCAGCGGCTGCTGCTGGAAGCATCGGGGGATCGGCGGGTAAAGCTACTGCCGGTGCCATTGCTGACAAAGGGCCCTGCACCGAAGCCTCATCGCTCGGTGTGCTGTCGTCTCGCTCGACTCTCGGAACCCTAGCTGGCTGCCGTCGTGGGGCCATCCTGAAAAGGAAACAGGTGCGCCACGGTTAGAACAGTATACCTGGTGAGCTGATATAAGTAATCACAAAGAAAACTTGAAACACACACGCAAACAATGTTTTCGTGCATTAAGTCGGAAATCAGAAGTCAGGGTCCTGGTGTAGGGATACGTCGGCCGCCGCACCAACACTGGACTCCCTGGACTGATATCCACACTCAATACGCTAAACATTATTGCTTCACATAGAAAAGATCAGTGTTCGCGGTAGAACCGAACTCCTCTGATACCAATTTGTCACGACCCGCCCTCGGGGTCCGTGCCGTGACTACCCCAAGCCCGCCTTCCATAGGCCAGGGGCTGGCGACTAGCACCAAGGCGTAAATCCCAGTAAAAAGGGAAGGCATTGCCTTTGAAAAGTAACCAACTCCACAGAGTAAGCAAGCGGAAAGTAAACACTAAACAAGCTGAGTACAACTGAAAGTGCGGAAAAGTAAATGGGCCAGAATACAAACCCAAACTGAAAGTAAAGTACAACTCGAAAAGGGAAAAACAGCAACTGTAAAGTAAAAGCCGCTACTCCGAGCTGTCCACCGGAAATCCCACCTGAAGGGTGGGTACAGATAGCTCCTCTGCTCCACGGGTCCCGCTGTCCGCTCCGAGCACGTCCCGCCCAGTGGTCCACCTCCGGGTACCGTCCCGCTCTGCAAGCCTCAGCTAAGGTCAACGCTGTCCGTCGTCTGCAACCAACACAACGAAGTGCGGGCAAAGCCCGTGCAGGGGTGAGTATAAGCTACTCAGTAGGGACCCCGAGACCCCTGAAGGTCTCTCAAATCCACAAAGGATAAACCACGAAGAAAAGTACAATCACGAAGTAACAACCGACACTGCTTAGGTATATGCCCATACATATACCTAAGTCATCAATTAAAATACACTCCAACCTCCGAGCCCAAGTACAACTCAGTCCACGCAGGAAAGTATACGTAATCCACATAGGAAAGCAAAATATAATCCACACAGGATTGCACAACACAATCCACACAGGAAAACAACAGGATTCAGCTCACACAGGTATACTTCTTCAAGGACGATAAAGATGATCACTGATCCATCTAAGTCGTCGGACCCACGAAGGATCGATAGGTAACTAACCCCCGCAGAAGACCCACACAGGATCGGGCTCACACAGAACCTGTAGGCGCTGGCTCACACAGAACCGCTGAGCGCAAGGACCCACACAGGATCGGGCTCACACAGAACCTGTAGCACTGATCCACGTAGGATCGCTGAGTGCTGTAGTCGTCGTCGTCGAATCCACACAGGATCTCTGTACTGTCGTCGTCCAATCCACACAGGATCTCAGTACTGTCGTCGTCAAATCCACACAGGATCTCTGTACTGTCGTCGTCAAATCCACACAGGATCTCTGTACTGTCGTCGTCAAATCCACACAGGATCTCTGTACTGTCGTCGTCAAATCCACACAGGATCTCTGTACTGTCGTCGTCGCAGTCACAGTAGCAGTCGTAGCAGTAGAACAGTCGCAGCCAGCACTAGGGTTCCCGCACACAGCAAACTCGTACGGAGGGTCCGCTCCACGAGCCGAGAGGCTGATACATCAACTGTCACGAAGACCGAAGTTGATGTATCCAAAAGTTCCGTATCGTCAACAGGAACTCAACGCATCAGACGGCGCGTCGATCGGACGCCTGGTCTGAGAGTTATAGGCATTTTCGTCTCCGGGGCCCGGTTGGTTTTTAAGGCAAAACCAACCCGACCGTACTCCACCTGCGTCCAAACCTCGGGCGGAGTATGCCAAAAGATCCGTCTCACTAAGAGGAACACTACGCGACTGACGGCACGTCAATCGGACGTCCGTAGCTCAAGATATGAGCGTTTCCGCTCCGAAGGCCCGGTTGGTTTCGTGAACGAACCAACCCGGCCGAACTCAAAGTAACCCGAAACCTTGAGTGCGATATACCGAAACGACCGTCTCGATCCAAGGATCGCGTTGCCGCAGACGGTTCGTCATTCGGAGGTCCGAGGCTCAAGTTATGAGCCAAGAACCGAATCTGGTCCGAAACGGGGGGTCCGGGTCCGGGCCGACCCGGCCCGACCCCCCCCCCTGGGCGGCGCGGCGGCCGGCGGCGGCGGCCGGCGGCGGCGGACGGCGGCGGCGGGCCGCGTGGCGGTGGCGGGCCGCGTGGCGGCGGCGGGCCGCGTGGCGCGGCGGCGGGCCGCGTGGCGTGACGGCGGCGAGCCGCGTGGCGGCGGTGGGCCGCGGCGGCGGCGCTGGGCGCCGCACGTGGTGGTCACGCGGGGGGCTTGATTGCCCCCGCTGATTGAAGGCGGCGCGGCTTTGCCGCGCCGATTTTTGAAGGAACGGCCCCCGCACGTGGGGGCCGCTTAGTCACAAACCGGGGGCTTAATTGCCCCCGTGGTTTTGAAAGGAGGCACGGCCTTGTGCCGTGCCAAATACAAGAAACGGCCCCCGCAAGTGGGGGCCGGCTGGAACAAACCGGGGGGGCTTTGCCCCCCCCTCCTTTAATTGAACCGCCCCCCTCATTAAGAGGGGGGTTTGAAGAACCGGCCGGGGGTTTAATCCCCCGGTTTTATGACATCCGGCCGGCCCGCTGGCCGGCCGGTTTTTACCAACGGGACCGGAATTTCCGGTCCCGCCCTCGACTCCCGACGCCGGCGGCCCGGCCGCCGGTCTTTCCTTCCGCCGCGGCCCGGAACCGGCCGCGGTCTCCTCGTCTCACCGCGGCCCGGAACCGGCCGCGGTGTTCGTCGTCCGGCACGGTGCGACGGCACCGCACCCCTTTCGCCGTGCCATGAATTCTCCCAACGCGGCGCGACGGCGTCGCGTTCTTGAAATCTCTCCTCGGCGAAGCGCGACGGTGTTGCGGAAAATTATAAGCATGTTCATCCGCGTGGTGCGACGGCACCACGCCTCTTGCTTCCATCCGCATGAATAAAACGAGAACTAAGGAGGGGGGGTTCGGCCGTGTTCATGCGGTCCGATCCCCCTCACGTTAAATAAAAACATAACTAAGAATATCCAAAAGCCTCACGTTTAGTCATGCTAAAATCCATGATTCAAGAATGGAATAAAATAATCAATAAATAACATCCCCTACCTCGGGTTTGAGATTCAAAGAATCTTCTACGTTCCGCGGAAGACGGCGTCGCGGAAGTCGGGCGTCGCGGTCGTCGTTCGTCAAATCCGTTGACGAAGAATTACGTCCGATGCGACACGTTGTTGGCGGATCTTCGTTTGCCGACGAAGAAGGCCCGAGGAGGATGCGGCGTTCCCTCTTGTTGACACCGAGGACGAAGAAGAGAGGCGTCGTTCTTCGTCGGAGTTTGAGCGTTCTTCGTCAAGATGAACGTTCTTCGTCAAGAAGAAGAAGGTGGAGGAGGAGCTCTCAAAAGCTCTCAAGGGAACAAACGACAACCCTTAAACAAATAAGATTGCATCTTATTTTATTAACACACAACTCAAAAGAATTTCAAAAGTTTGAAATTCAAAAGAGTTTAACTCCCCAAAAAATAAATTAAGTAACTTAAGACATTAAAGAGGGGGTTAAAGGAGTTGGGGGGATTTGAAAAGAAAAAGGGGGGTTCGTGTGGGCCCCACCACACTTAATCCTCCCAAGGGAGGTTAAGTGGGTGTGGGTCCCACTTCCAACCTCTTTTGATAGGTTTTAAAATAAGTTAAAATAAATTTGTCTTACACAAATTTTATTTAACTTAACTGAAAACCCCAAAACGAAACTTTCAACCCGCAACAAACGCAACTCCCGAAAAGGTATCATTAAGCGAAAATCGGCGCTGCGAGTTCATCGGTGCCCTCGGATTTCAATTCCGAGCACCGGATCAAAAGTTAGGAATTCCCGCTCGTTCGTTCACTGAACGTACCCGAGCCAAACTTCGGAAATTAATTCCGGGCACTCCGGGCCTCGGAATCAGGTGCCGTCTGAAACCGCGCTCTTGTAAAATTCTAAAGAAAATTAAGAAAAAAAAAAATTTCCCTTGAATTTTACGGGTCTTTACAAATACAATTTCTCCTTGAATGCGCAATCCTAGGATAATTTTTTTATTGAAGTCTCATGCAATCCAATTCTGATAGACTTAGAGGCTATGGAATATTCGTCACCTTTTCTCATAGAGTAATTCTAACTCATCCAACCTCTTTTTTGATTTCTCATCATATGAGATTTTTCCATAGATACTTATTCAGAGTGAGGGAAATTAGACTTTTATGGGAAACAATACCTTGATTACATACACCAATGAATATGGAGTTTCTTGTGTAGCATTGTGTGTGGTGGTATGGTAGGCCCATAAATCATAAAGGATATTTTTTTTAATTGGACTTATTATCCTTATCCACTATATTCTAAAGTATATTTGATATAGTCTTATTTAAGGAATCTATTTTCCATTTTTCACCACATGATAGCAGGATGAATGGATGGATTCAATGTTGTACTCTTGGTACAATTTCTTAAATTTGGAAAAATATAATTTTGTGTCATTATCCATCAATATCATGAGGGAGACTCCAAATATAGTGATGATATTAGATTTTATGAATTTAATGATATTCTTCATCCTGAATCCTTTTAGGGGTATTACCTCAACCCATTTGGAAAAGAATTTTATAGCGGTAGAGATGTACTTAAACTACTTTTATGTGGCTAGGAGATATATCCCCACAAAATCCTTTCCCCATATAGAAAACTAGGAATATTTAGTTTTATGTTGAAATTATTAGGTTTATGTATAAAGTTCACATGAATTTATCATGCATGAAATTTCTTGTTTAATTACACATAGTCATGTATCATTTTTTTTCTAGTAGTGAACAACCTCTTATTTCATAGGGAGAGATTGTTCACAGACTAATGAGCATCACAAGATCATGCATGGACTTCTTCCATGAGAGAGAGAATCTCTAATTATGTTATGCATCTCAGGAGGATTCCATAGCCTCATTTTTATAGGTATTTTTGTTCATTTGGTCCATTTATAAGGGAATTTTTTTCTAGTCAACATCGATTCTATTCCATTTCATCTCAATTTAATGAGAGGGTCACATTTTTGAGGTAATTGACACTGGTAACTATCCATACATGGGTGGATATCGGTTCATCATACTTTGGGGACATATTTATATGATTGATCTCCTCCATGTCGTAAATGATGATTAACGAGACCATCCTTTTGTGTGTGATGTGGAAGACCACCTTATCCTTACCAAGATAAACCAGGACTGTGGCTGCATTAGCCAATGAATCGGTATGGGAATTTTTTAATTGAGGTATATGATGCAATGTTGGTTCAAAAGGTAACTCTTACATCATTCCTATGACATAAATAGCGAGCGGGTCCAATTCATACTTCTTGATTCCATATTCACCATTTATTTATTTTATAACTAGCTCTGAATTACCTTTGATATTTAGGTAGGATATCTGTAGCTATAGGGATAGTTCGAAGCTGAGAATGAGGGATTGGTATTTTTCCTCATTATTAGTGAAGCCTTTGGATATTGAGATGGAGTAGAAAAAAATTATTTTTCCAGAGAAACAAATAAAATCCCTAGAACAACCCGATTGAGATTTTAGTTTTCTATCCACTTCATGATATGACTTTGGGATACACTATTAAAATACATATCCCATGTCTCGGGAGCATCATGGGCATAGGAAACCTCTTCATATGGAAGTTCAATGTCCACTGGTGTGCTTTCAGGGGTGGGATGTGCTGTAAGGAAATTAGGTAGGGATTTTGCTTTAACTTCCTTTTTTCAAATGAAATGGATGTTATATTTTTATAGAATAATCACCCATTGGGTCAAATACCTAGTAAGCAAAGAATGACCAATGATGTAATTGAGAATGTCAACACGAGAGACCAAGTGGACTTCATGGTGATACAAGTAATGCCTTAAATTGTTCACTACAAAGATGAGTGTGAGGTAGTTCTTCCTGACATCAGAACACTGGGTCTTAGTACCTAGAATATTTTGATTGAGGTAGTAGATACTATTTCATTCCCTTCATCATTTTTATGTGCAAGGAGAGCACCAAGTTATCATTCCATGGTGGTTATATATAAGATGAACAACTTCCCTTCCACTAGTGTCATCAAGACTTGTGGGTGCATCAAGTACTTCTTGAGATTATAAAAGGATTCTTAGCAGTCCTCATCCCATTGCTATGTGGATATCTTCTTCATTAACTTGGTTAAGGGGATAGATTTTACAGCTAGGTTAGACATGAAATGCTGAATATAAGTGAGGTTCCATTGGATCCCCATCAATTATTTAATATTCTAAGGGGGTTACATTTCTATAATTTCCAAATTATTTTATAGATTGACCTCGATGCCACAGTGGCATAAAAAAATCCATGTATTTTTTATGACATTACCCCGAATGTGAACTTTAGCAGATTCATCTTCAAACCATACTACCACAACTTGTTGACTATTGTTTGGAGATCCATGAGGTGATCACACCATTATCATGATTTTATTATTATGTATTCAACATAAAATTATTCCATTCATTCGAATAAGTTCTTAAAGATATTATGCATGGTGAATTGGAAAGTAGTTCCAATATTATTTAATCCAAATGTATTGACTTAATAGAAAAAGATACCCTGAGGTACTATGAAGGTACTGGATTCCTCATCTTTAGGGTCCATATTTATTTTATTATACCCTAAATACCCATCTATAAAGTAAAGGTATTGGAAGCTAGAATTTTTATCAATCAAAAGTTCTATAACTATAAATGGAAAATCATCCTTTAGGCAGTGTTGATTAAGGTGCCTAAAATCGAAGTGGACCCTAATATTCCCATTCCTTTTCTTGATAGGGATGATGCTAGTGATCCATTTTAGGTATTACAGTCCCCATAAAAAGTTTTATTTGATCATTTTTTTAACTTATGATTCTACATTAGTATCATGAGAGGGGTATATCCTCTTGGATTCCTTGTTGAAAACATGATGGTCATCGGGTATGCCTAGGTAGTGCTTAACCACATCTGTGTTCAGCCTGATAATTTTTGTATAATTCCAAGAAAACATGAATTTACGGTTCTTTATAAATGTAATATATATCTCATGTTCCTCGAGAGGCATGGATGTACTAATCAATATAGGATACCGGTCTTCTTCTATTCCCATATTCACCTACCTGAGCACATTGATGGTGGTGGAGATTCCTTCCTCAAATGCGAGATGGGTGTTTTAGTGGCCATCATATTCTTCATCCATCACTGAGTCCATGGAGGAATTATCAAACATTGTGGATAATATGGGGGTATATCTATAACCGTTGAGGTAAGAGAGGTCATGGGAAGAGACATTATTAACATGTACTATTGGAGTTGTTGTAGGGAGATTCTATAGAATATTGTTTTCTATTATGCTATTATTGGTGATATGAGGAGCTTGAACATATGGTATTAAGTCTGTTTCTTTAATCAAATTTATGGCTAGAAAATAATTGCCCTTGAGAACACTATACAGATTCTAAGGGGTGGTCCCAAGCCATTGGGGTCTATAACATACATATAGTCATCCACCATTGGTTTTTTCCTTCCTATTTTTAGAAACCTACCTCATCACATATGGATTTTTAATAATTGAAGGGGTGTGTTGTCACCATGTAATACACCGACCTTCCCATAGATGGGGTATTTCAAACGCTGATGAAATATTGAAGATAAAACCACGTTTCTATGAATAAAAGGTATTCCAAGAAGGAAATTATATACAGTGTCTTGCTGGATTACTATGAAATCAATGTTATATGTGAAATTATCAAACTAATCATTGATCTTGACCTTTTTAATAGGTATTTTCTTGCTCTTATTGTACCCTTGAATGGTAATAATTATCATAGATAATTCCCCCTCTCTATATCCCAAATTTCAGAGGGTAAAAATCGGGATGTGGTTGATCCTAGAATCATTGTCAATCAAATACCTTCAGATATTAACATTGTCGAGTTTTCCTAAAACAAATCAGGGTATAATATGTATCTAGATAACTTCTTCCTGATCTTGTTTTGTAAATGAGATGGTGACATGAAATTCTGATAAAATAGTCTCCAATTAGTAAAAATTGACTGTAGATACTTCTATAACAAACTCCTATGGGATATGAAGGTCCATGATGAGTGACTCTATGAGTTCCTTTGAAATATGGAGAGCATATAGTATTTAGAGTTTGGTTGGAACAACTTCCAACTATTTTAGAATGTTGTACTTTTTTTCCAAATGTTTACACTTCCCAAGTTGGGGTTTCTCACTATTTTATGGATTAAGAGTTGTGGTGATTGAGGTAGATAGGCCTGGTACTTTAGAAGAGGTCTAAGAAGCATATATTACAATTGGAGTGGGTCTCACCAACCTTTCCCTTTGTCTAGTATGATTAGACAATCACACCACCGCTAGTTGGTCATGTAATATGGTTCGGCTTCGATGACCACTGAAGGTATCTAAGGAATATGCATGTTTCATTTTGGATTATTAGAGCGCTTGACCACAGTTCTCATTTTCATATATGGATTCTGTAGGTATGTGAATAAAATATTGGGTTCGACCACACCTATGCTATCCACTATATCCTCGACTCCTATGTCTTTAGCCTTTGGCTCCCTGGTAGGGTATGGGAATCTCATACTCGAAGGTGTATATATCATCAAATAAGGGATATGTTAAGTTACCTAAATTCAAATAACCAAGAAAAGATCTCTTCATCCTATGATAATTCTATTTGGTGGGGCGGTGCCCGTTATCTGGATATTGAAGGAATGAAGTCTGAAAGTGTTAGAGCTTGCATGAGAGCTGGATACAACTCTTACTATTCCGTCTTTTCCTATTTCTAGTGATTAAATACACCTCTAAGAGGTGTATTCAATGTCAAATCCCTAGGATATGGGATCATTTTTGGTTTCAGAATCTATACTCTCATGGTGGCATGATCTTGGTCAACTATCTTTCGATTCATCTAGTTATTTAACTTTTATCCACACCTTACTAGAACTTATTTCCAGTCACCCTATTCTTATGATTGGGAAATGGATACACAAGTCACCTATTCTATGTAATTATCTAGTGTAACCTATCTAGAATCAACCATGATTTGGAGGGAATATTTTAAGACAAAACAATCCTAGATGGAGTTACCCAACATCCTATGGAATGTTAAGTAGTCAGGATGATCAATGAGGTTAACCTTGTTGGTTTTCATGTGTTCCAATAGTCTAAGTAGGTTATTTTACATGTATAAAAGGAAATAACTAGGGTACTTCTAATTTCTTAAGGAATACATTCTATTCATATGTTCCTCAAATCATGGGTGACCCTAATCTCTTCTTGCTTTGGGCCGAGGATAATTTGGTTGCTGCTACCGCTCGATGGTAGGCGTTGGATGATTAAGGGCCTAACTAGGTGATTGAATCTAAAATATACTGGTTTAACAATAATTTTCCCTTTTAAAAGTACATGGGATAATATTTATCATAGGTTTTATAAATGACACCTTCTAGTAATTTCATCATTACTGCAAACCCATGGAATCTACCTGGATAGTTCATCAGGATCAAAGGTGTCTACAGTTCATCCCAAATATTTTCAACACAGAGTTAGAGTAGTTGTTCTTATGAGAGAGGGATGGTGAGTGAATAGGTTAAAAATTTCTATCTAGATATGATTTAATAAAACCTCTCATTTTCTCATTGTTTTCAATTTGCGAGGTTAAAAATTTCCATTTTCATTAGCATGAGGATGAATTGATATAGGAATTAAAGATGAAGGTATTACCATCCTGTAATGGATCTTACTAGAAGGATACAATACCAAAATAAGGTTGAAACTATCAATGTTTGTACAAAACATATCAACTTGGTCGCCTCTTGCTGGTATCGAGGGCCCATCATCAGACTGCATCTAGACACAAAGTGCATAAGATGTTGTTCTAGATACCCTGCACTGTTAAAGGCTAAGAAGGTTGGATTTACGAAATTAGGTGGGGGTAATGTTTCATCCTCCCATTTGATATATGATTTTTTATTAGCCTAAATGGGTGCATGCCACCCTTCTAGGACTTCCATTCAAGAAGCTAGAGATTCAGTGGCATTGAGAAGTTCTGGAGGTAACACTGTCTAGGCCATCTCCTGTCTACAGGGAGCAAGCGGGGCTTGACAAGATGGACCCATTTTCATATCCCACTGATTCTTTATCCATTATAGGACTTAATGATCAACATGATAGAGGATATCCTATCTCCATAATGGATTAAATTCATGACCATTATCAACTTTATCATTTATATAGACTGGTTTCCTGGATCTAGGGCCATACTAGAACAAAAATGCTATTTTATAGGAAAATTGGAACTTTCCTATTGTATGGGAGGAGGGATATACAAATTTGTATGAAGATGATACTTAGTGGAAATGTTTCCCCTGAGTAGATCCACATTTAATTGTCTGAGATTTTGTATCTCATTATCATATTGTTCCAACCATTCATCGGCATACAGGGTTTCAATGCCTCTCGGTAGTGAGTGGGATATTGCTAAAAATTTCCCTTTATCCTTGGTAGTTTTCCACTCTAGAGGTGTAAATTAAATATTCAGAGGTTATAGGTTTTGGATCATCCTCTAATTCCACATATGTGTAGCCTGAGTTGGTGAATCTAGATCACCCTCCTCCCAAGGAATGTTTTTTTTATTTTTTCATTCTATATTTGTGTCTTTATCCACATCATATAATATGTTTATAGTGATGAAATTAAATTTTTTATTAGGAAATGGTAGTTTACCCATTAATCTAAATGAATTAGGGTGATTATACACTTCTTAATCCTCTATAGAGGGTTTCATCAGGGTCATTTCTCTGAACCTTGGACATATTGAACTATTTTAGATTAAGACCATTATAGGGTTTGATATCCTTCATCATACATTCCTCCTATCTTGGTTTGTGAATAATGACCTTGAGGGAGTTTCTAGTCATTTTGGTCAAATGAGGCCCAAATAGTAAAGGGTTTTCTTGTGCTAGGAGGAATAGATGGGATGTAAAAAATCAACATTTACCTCCTAGTTGGGATAAGAATGATTTATTTTGGAGTGATGATAATGATGAAAATTTCCCCAAACCTGTAGGACAAGGACAATTCGAGGCCACTATTAGAACTTGTTGATCATATTATTGAGGATTTTATGATTCCAATCATGGATCTAATGGATCATAAGATGTAAATTAATATATAAATTCACCATCTCTATGGGATAAAGTTGATCTGGAACCACCACTGATTTCTCCAAGACCCACTTCAGGTGTGATGAAACTGGTGATGATTATTGATATATAAATTCCCCCATCCTCATGGGATAGGGTTGGTTTTCAAATGCCACTGATATTTTCCAAACTCTCCCAGGGTTTAATGAACAGAGGGGTGGAGGACGTGGTAAATATTCCCTCAGTCCCGTGGGATGGGATCACTCCTAGACAACTACTATGGAAGCTGATATTGCTATCTATTTGATTTATCATAATTGTGCTCATGTTTCAGGTGAGTGAAATGGAATCCCATGATGAGAGTAATTTTTTATTGGAATTTTTCAGTTTGGCCACAACTTTGGATTTCATGTCTAAAACACATTCCCAGTTTTTAAAGGGGCCCATATTAGGAGTCTTTTGTCATCCCATTCCCTTCATTTATGATGTATTTTCATTTTTAAGTGGGGGAATTTAATTATTTTGAACAAATGGATCATGCGTTACCTGATCCGTGATTTTTATAGAGTCTATGAAATTAAAGGACACCATATATGGGGATTTATACTTTTCTAGGGAAGCATTGAAGTTCATAACTTCATACTATTTCCATCCTTAGATACAGATACCTGATGTGGCTTTAATGATTAGTTTTTGAAGAGTTACTGTGTAATGGTGGAAAGCATGTTATAGATTTTCACTACGCTTTTTTGATCTCTAGTCTTGGGACATGGAGATATAAACCATATCCATTTGAAAATTGAGTATGTGTATGGTTTGAAGGTGACCCTCATAAATCAGATAGGGTAAGTTTCTAGCCTTTAACCATGGATGAACTTTCCATATATTCTGGCATAGGTATGGCATGAACTCCTTCTCTAACTCATCTGGGATCTCATAGTTAGAAGTGGAGATGGTACAAAACATTATTGGGAGGTTGTTTCTAGATAACCATCCCCATATATTCATGTGATCATCACCTTCATCAGATTTATATACCTCCACATAGCAGACCATAGAGGTCGCTTCTCTAGGTTGCCTGCTGACCTCGCTGAAGTGCTACTATATAAGAACCCAAATATTTATTTCAGGTATGGATCTTTTGTTCAGTTTTTTTGAGGAAAAAGGAAGTTTTGGAAATTTTATAAGTACATGGCATGTACTTTTTAGTACATGTCATGTACCTAGTTTCCATGGGTAACCATGTATTGGCCATGTAACAACCGAGTACATGGCCGTGTGGGTGACCTGGAAGACCACCTAAAGTGGGGGCCGATTGAGGATAGTACACGACATGTACTTTTATTTTTTATTTGTTATATCGATGCAGGGTCATGTCTCATCTCTATAAAAAATTTCTTCTGCCCCTATTTCATACAAGAGAGTGACGTACGACTGAAGATCTTCGAACTCCTCCCATTCCTCAGTCCGAGATCCGATTGAGACAATGCCAGGTGCATTGGATTCTCACTGGTGACTTATCTATTTCCCTAGATCCTCTCTTACTGATTTCACCTCTCTCTTGAGTTATCAAGGGTTGATAAATTTTACCCTTTTCATAGATTTACATCGTTCTAGGCCAATTCAAGGGCCGAAGTTCAAGAGTGTTCAATGTACAACATCGAGGTAGGTGTTTTCTGCCTTTATTTGATTGTCTTTGTATTATATATGCTAAAGTGCTTAATAACCATGTTTCGGGTATTGAGTATTTTAGAATATAAACCTATTTAAGGTCTGTTATGGTATGTTTGATGAGAAAGGGATGCTTTTTTATACATAAGGTTTTTACCTTGATTATGGATGTGTTTCCCATGTTTGTTTGGTTATGGCCATTTGGTCTAGAAATTCCTGTTAGGCTTGGTTGTTTCCATGAATAGTTTTGTTAGGATGGAGTTACTGATTATATGAGATACACATGTTTCACATTGTGAAATTATTACCAAGGGTAATTGACTGTGAGAGCTTCCTAAGGTAGGGTCATTTTTGTATAATTTTTGTTATGTTGACCAAGAGGTATTGAATGTGATAGCTACCGGGTGATCATTGAATAGAGGGGTTAGACCATGAGATATACCCAAAGGGTTGTTATTAAATGAATGTTGGACCATAGGGAATTGACTATGAGAACTTCCAGGGGGTCATTATATTATATTTTTTCTATGTAGACTAAGGGGGTATTGACCGTGAGAGCTACCTAGGAGATCATTTGTAAATGATTAGTGCCACATGGGACCAAATGGGTTAGACTGTGTGAGACTTAAAAAAGGTTCATTATTTACTGAATTGATGATATGTTAAACTAGAGGGGTTAGACTGTGATAACATTCCTAGAGGGTTTCTTTTGAATGTTTGATGAATGTGACGAACCTTCCAAGGCAAAGTACAAGCTTAGAATCAGTCTTACTTGTTTATTATATGGTCTTTTGAGATATCTATTTTTCTATTACATAGGGGTTATATAACTTTGTTTAGATCCATTTATTTAATTATTATACTATTGAATAATTAATAAATGTAAATGAATGTAATTAAAACTGTAGTACTGTTTACTTTTGTGTACTTATTAGTTTATTGCTTCATTTCTGTATATTTACCGCTATATATATATTCACTGACAGTTAGGCATAGATATTTTGGTGGTTTCTTATTGGGAGATTTCTCACACACTATTTGGGTCATGATTTTGGACCCAAATAGATTATATGGTTGTAGGTTTAGATAAGGGCAGACACCCTTCTTCATCAGGTACTTGATTGCTGTTAGAGCTGGTGATCATGGGACCAAGATGAGGCTTGCGATGCTGTTAGAGTTTACAACTTTTTTGTACTTTGGTTTAGTATTGTATTTCCAGTATTGTGACTTGTTTGGATGTTTTCCTAGAAACATGTGACATGCATCATTTATATATGTGCTCCAATTGTTTTATTATTACCATTCTTATGCTGTTTACTTCTATTGTATGGTATTACTACTTCCACTTTTGTTTACTATTGTTATTACACTTTGTATACTATTCTAATGAGGGAATAGTTTCCCCATTATTAGACATTATCCCTCTCTGCTAGTCGATAGCCTCTGGTGTTTGGGGAAATACGCTTGAGGTCATGTGACCAACTGGGTACGGGGCACCTTTGGGTGGAACCCAGAACCGGGAAGTTACAAAGTGGTATTAGATGATATTATTTTCCCCCTTTTCTTACTATTTTGAGACTATAGATAGGTATATGAAAGAATTGGTAGTTGGTAATAAGATGTTCCTGGGATTAGCTAACCTATGTATAGGTAAAAGTCAGGTTACCTCGAATATTTCTATTTTTATGGTTTTTACAATTGTTACAGTTGATTTAATTTCACCATTGGGTGATGCACTTATTCTGTTCTATTATTATTGATATCATTGTGGTTCTATTTTTGTTTAACCCGATGAGATGAGGGTATTCCATATCATGCATCATATATGAATTTTCTAGAGATCACAAGTCATGTATTCTTATCATTCCATTTAGGGTGCATCACTGATTTCTTGTTGTTGTGATAGATGTTGTGCTAGATAAATATGATGTTGTGATAGATTTCTTGATAGAATAACACCTATTGGATAGGTTATTAATAATATGTAAATTTTCATTTTTATGGACACCAAAATTTGGTCCCTTAGGTGTTATGAGCCCTCTTGGATCGGAATTTGGTGGATCATGTTTGAACTTTAATTAAATTTTGTCAATTTGTGATATGAATAAGGATGAAAAAATTTGATTTATGTGAGTATCAGCTCTCACGGGTTGGAATTTTTCATTCATTGGACACAATTGTAAGTTTTTAAGGCTTATAGAGAAGTTTTAGAGGCTTACCATCTAGAAACCCAGACAACACGACATATAGTGTTATGAAAACACGACATGTGTTATTATATTATGGAAGAAACAACTTTTCTTAAGTACACACCATGTACTATATGTACACGCTGTGTAGTCTTTAACCGTGTGACTGACTGTGTGAGCAAAGACATGGGGTTAGGAAACTTTGGTAGAACACACCGTGTCTGGATTGTATACGCTGTGTTGTAAGAACTGTGTATCTGGCCATGTGACTAACAGCACAGGTGGTTAGAACTTAAGTGGTTCATGTCGTGTTAGGGGTGAACATGCCATGTAGTGTTACCTAGGAGAGAACCGTGTGGTTCGAGCCATGTAGAAGTACTTGGGAAGGGGGAATTCAAGTACACGTTGTGTCTTAGGAGGAATATTTCATGTGTAGGGGTGTTACATGACTAGGTTTGGCAGAGGTACACGCCCATGTTGAAACTCAAGGAAACACACCGTGTAGTGGTTCTACACACCGTGTAACCTTATTTTAAAAAACATGAATTTTTTACTTCTTCTATTCTATTATTTCACTTTTAAGTTTTTGTACTTGATAATATTAAGCTGAGGTGTGTGCTTAACCTTGCAGAGTCATGCTGCTATGAAGTCCTCCAGTTGTATGCCAGATATAGGGCAATGATCATACACTAGAAATGGTAGATCAGGGACTACAAGTAGATCCTCCCATCGTGCCTGTCTTGGCACCACCTGTTATACTGGATGTAGGTGATGATGCAAAGTTATGTGAAGGCTTCTTGAGGATGTTATAGACTTTTCAAGGAGCACCGCATGCTACCCTGTCTATGGAAGAGCTGATGTAGCTGTTCTAGCAGCAACATCCTCTCAATTTTTTAGTGGATGGAGGACCATAGGCTACAGAGTCATGGTTGGAGGCCATTATTTCTATCTTTGAGAATCTAGAGACACCTCCATATAGGAGGGTGAAGCTCACGATGTACATGTTATGTGATTCCTCCAAGAGATGGTGGGATTTTATCTCATAGGCGGGACACCATCAGGATATGTCTTGAGAAGAGTTTCAAGGGACCTTCTATGATTACTTCTACCCTGAGATGTTGAAGGATGATTGAGCTCAAGAGTTCATGAATTTTTAGAAGGGTGCTCTTTCAGTGTTGGACTATTCTTCTCATTTTATAGAGCTTCATCACTTTACACTTGTTCTAGGAGGTGATGAGTTATCTTTGTCTAGGCGATTTGAGGATGGCCTCAGGTATGACATCTGATAGTAGGTGAATGTTTTCAAGATGACTTTAGTGATGACTATAGTGAATCAGACATTGATTACTGAGTGTAATATGAGGGAGTTAGGAGCTGTGATCTTGGGCAGTTCAACATCCAGGGATGGTACGCCTTTGTTAGATAGCAGTAAGTTCCATAAAGAACTTTCAAATAATGTTTCTTCAGGTAGCCAAGTGGTATGCTACCAGTGCGGGAAGAGTGGGAATATGATACCACATTTCCCGAAGGACCCAATCAAGTGACGAAATTGCTGCAAGATGGGTCACCTTCAGCATTTCTATTGGGTGTTCTCACCAGTAGAGAGTTATAGGGGTTCTGTTATGGCTCCATGTTCAGTAGTAGGACCACTAGTTTCTCATCATTCAGGGAACTAGAGTTTGTTCGGCCATTCAAGCAGAGGATGAGGTCATGGCCATGGTAGCTAGTTATTAGGATTTTAACAACAGTTGGGTGGATTAGCTTAGGGTAATCATGCAGGGTCATAAGGGTGCGGTACAGGTCAAACTTTTTCAGTGGAGTAGAGCCAGATAGAGAAGGATACCAGAACCTCTATAGTTAGAGGTACGATTTTAGTTGCCTCAGTTTTATATTCTTCTCTTTTTGATATAGGGGATTACCATATTTTTATATTTGTTTCCATTGTGGAGATCCTTGGGCTCTGTATCTTTACTTCCGAGGATGTTATGATGCTAGACACTCCGTTGGGGATTAGGACGACTAGTGTACGTCAGTTCAAGGAGTGCCCCCTTGAGGTTGGTGGGTACCAATTATTATGGGACCTCTATGTCTTTGAGATGATACGCT
Organism: Viscum album; assembly: GCA_963277665.1. Taxonomy (NCBI): domain Eukaryota; kingdom Viridiplantae; phylum Streptophyta; class Magnoliopsida; order Santalales; family Viscaceae; genus Viscum; species Viscum album. The sequence goes on from OY728134.1 coordinate 430,287,170, forward strand.
TCAATGTAATTCTAGAAATGGGATGGTTTCTATCTTTACAGGAATTTGTTGATTGATATCATCGTAGGGTGTGTTTCACATCACCAGAGGGTGGGTATTTTCTACATAAGGGAGAATGGGATGTCCCGACAAGCAGAGCTAGACCCAAGAATCATGGGCTGGGAGGAATTACAACACATATTTCTAGTTTTTATTTGGATGACTAGGGGACTTCATAGATGGACTTTCCTCCAGTGGAGGATCATTTCAGAGATGTCTTTACAGACGACTTTTCAGGTTTACCTTTGAAGAAAGAGATAAATTTATCTATTGATCTTGTTTTAAGAGAGAAACTGGTGTCAATTCATCATTATAGGATGTCTAAACAAGAGTTACATGATCTCAAGAATAAGTTAAAGGAGACGCATGAAAATGGTTTTATCTGATCCAGTACTTCTCCTTAGGGTTTGCCTATTTTTTTGCAAATAAGGTAGATGGTACCCTTATACTTTTTGTGGATTATCGGAAGATGAACCAACTTACGGTTAAGAATCAATATCACTTGCCTAGGATTGATGATCTCTTTGATCATCTTTGAGGATACCGGGTGTTCTTGAAGATTGAATTGAGATCCGGTCATCATCAGTTATGTGTTAGACCATATGATATACCTTTTACATCCTTTCAGAGCAAGTATAGTCTATACAAGTATCTGGTTATGCCGTTCGGTCTCATGAACGCACCAACAATTTTCATGGCACTGATAAATCGAGTTTTCCATCCTTACTTGGATTCTTTTGTGTTAGTCTTCATGGAAGATATCTTAGTGTACTCTCACACTCAACACGACCATGATACCCATCTTCAGATCATTTTGAGTACACTGAGAGAGCATAAGTTATATGATATGCTCTGAAAATTTCACTTTTGGATGGTCCAGATTCACTTCTTGGGTCATGTTATCTTAGAGACAAGAGTATCAATAGACCTAGATAAAGTGATGGTAGTAGTTTCCTGGGAGCATCTGAAGAATGTATTTGTGGTAAGAAGTTTTCTGGGACTGGTTGGTTACTACATGCGCTTTATACATGACTTTTCATTCTTAGCAACGCCACTGACAAGGCTGACTAAGAAGGGTGAAAAGTACTTGCGGACAGATTCCTATGATTTAGCATTTTATAAGCTAAAAGGGATATTGACTTCAGTAAACATACTAATTTTTACAGAGCCGGGAAACAGTTACACCATTTACTGTGATACATCAGGTATCTGGCTGGTTGTAGTGCTTATACAAGGGGAAGATTTCACTAAGATACTTCAGGCCGTTTGAGGTTTTGGAGAGATTCAGGACAGTTTCCTATCAGTTGTAGTTACCTCAGAGGTATCGAGATATGGATGACATATTCCATGTTTCTCAGCTATGGATTTAATTTTCAGATCCATATCACATTTTTCAACATGAGGAGGTTGAGTTGGATGTGGATGCATCCTTTGAGGAGAACCCTATTCAGATTGTGGATCACAACATGAAGGTTCTCCGTAGCTGGTCTATTCTTATGGTATGGGTGATAAGGAATCATGGGAGAGTACAAGATGAGACTTGGGAGAGGGAGGCCGATGTATGATCCCAATGTCCAGATTTGTTTGAAGCTTCTTCTTTACTACCCATAGATGGGAAATTTGGGGAAGAATTTCTTTAAGGGGAGAAGTTTTTAAGAACCCAGATCTTCATTTCAGTTATGGATCTTTTTTTGGGTTGTTTTTGAGGAAAAAAGAAGTTTTTTAAATTTTCTAAGAAGATGCTGTGTACTTTTGAGTACACGCCGTGTATCCAGTTTCCATGGGTAGTTGTGTACTGGCTATGTAACAGACGAGTACATGGTCGTGTGGGTGACCTGGAAGACCACCTAAAGTGGGGGCCGGTTGAGGCTAGTACACATCGTGTACATTAAATGAACACATCGTGTACTTTTATTATTTATTTGTTATATCAATGCGGGGTCTCATCTCATCTCTAGAAAATGTTTCTTCTACCTGTGTTTCATACAGGAGAGTGGTGTATGACCAAATATCTTTGAGCTACTTCGGTTCCTCCGTCTAATCTCTGATTGAGATGCCTCCAGGTGTATTCGATTCCCACTGGTGAGTTCTTTCTTTCCCTAGAGACTCTCTTCCTGATTTCTCCTCTCTCTTAAGTTTTTGAGGGTTGATCGTTTTTACCCTTTTCATAGATTTACGTCGTTCTATGCTGATTCAAGGGCCGACGTCCAAGAGTGTTCATCGTACAACATCGAGGTAGGTGGATTGTTCCTTTCTTTGACTGTGTTTGGATTATATATGATAAAGTGCTGAATACTCATGTTTAGGGTGTTGTGTATTTTGGAATTTAACCCTGTTTAAGGTCTGTTTTGGTGTGTTTTATAAGAAAGGGTTTTTTGTTTATACATAAGGTTTATTACCTTAATAATGGATGTGTTTCCCATGTTTGTTTGGTTATGACCATTTGGTCTAGAAATGCCTATTAGGATTTCTTTTTTCCATACCTAGTGTTGTTAGGATGGGGTTACTGATTATATGAGATGCATGTGTTTCACATTATGAAAGTATGACCAAGAGGAATTGACTGCGAGAGCTTCCTGAGGTAGGGTCATCTTTGTATAATTATTGTTATGTTGACCTAGAGGTATTGACTGTGAGAGTTGTCGGGTTTTCATTGACCAGAGGGGTTAGACCATGAGAGCCACCCAAAGGGTCATTATTAAATGAATGTGCGACCATAGAGAATTAATTTTGAGATCTTACATGAGGTCATCATATTATATTATTGCTATGAAGACTAAGGGGGTACTAACAGTGAGATATACCCAGGAGGTAATTTGTAAATTATTAGTTCCATGTGGGAACAAAGTGGTTAGAATATGTGAGTATTCCTAGAGGGTCATTATTTAATAAATTGATGATCTGTTAAACCATAGGGGTTAGACCATGAGAACATTTCTAGAGGTTTTCTTTTGAATGTTTGATGAATGCGACGAGCCTTCCAAGCCAATGAACAAGCTTGGACTTAGTATTACTTGTTTGTTAGATGGTATTTTGAGACATCTGTTTTTCTATTACACAGAGGATACAGATATTAGGCTAGATCCCAAGATTTCATTATTCAACAATTGAATAATTAAATAACATAAATGGATTTAATTGAAAATGTAGGACTGTTTACTTTTTTGTACTTCCTAATTTATTGCTCCATTTTTGAATATTTCCTACTATATATATTTACTAATAGTTAGGCATGGACCTTTTGGTGGTTTCCTATTGGGATTCATCTCAAACCCTTTTTGGGTCATGATTTTGGACCCAAACAGATGATATAGTTGCAGGTTTAGATAAGGGAAATAACCATTCTTCATCAGGTACTTGATTGCTATTGGAGATGATGATCATGGGACCAAGATAAGGCTTGTGATGTTGATGGATTTTACTGATTTTATGTAATTTAGTTTAGTATATTATTTCTATCATTGTGACTTGTTTGGATATTTTTATAGACATATGTGACATGCATCATTTATATATGTGCTCTAGTTTTTTTATTGTTATCATTATTCTGCTGTTTAATTTTGTTGTATGGTATTACTGCTTCCACTTCTGTTTAATATTGTTATTCCACTGTGTATACTCTGCTAATGAGGGAATAGTTTCCCCATTATCAAACCTTGTCCCTCGCTACTAGTCGGAAACCTCTGGCATTTGGGGAAATGTACTTGAGGTTATGTGACCAACCAAGTATGGGGCACCTTTGGGTGGAAGCTAGAACCAGGACGTTACTTGCTGATAGTTCATAGGGAACTATATATGGTTAATCCTGATGTTTCTAGCACCTCTCTATATGAATGTGTCTGATTTTTGAGAAACTCCCTATATAGATGTGTTTGGTAAAGGGGAGGATTTCCTTGTCCAAGAGAGATATCATCATGGGGAGGTTGACCATTACATATGCCAGGAGAAGAGTCCCTTCAATCCTTCTTTTCACTATAACGAGGAGGAATATTGAGGTAATTATTGAATTTTTATTTGGTTAAAGAGTTGACAAACCCTTGTTGTGCTGAGGATATGAATCAAATATCCTCAAGGACACTTACATTGAGTAGATCAGGGATATAATCCTCATTCTGTATCATGGTTGGAATATGCCAATCTGCCTTTTAGGACTGAGTAGGGATATGAGGATACTAAATGAAGGATACTGGAATATGTTGATAACTATCTCGTGTGGGGGGAATATGAGACCACTACTGATAAGCTACTAGAGTATTCAATGATCCTTTGTATTATTAGTAGGAATATGTACATGCCTATGAGTGGTTTCAAAAATATTTCAGTTTAACCAGGATGAACCGGGGATATGAACCCAGTTCAAATATACATTCCCTATCATAATATTTCGATGGACCTCTATAATGTGATAAGGAACATGAGCCTCATATTTTATGGAATCTAAAAGATGATGGTGCAGTTGTTCATTGATAGAAGTAGGGATGTGAGCCCGACTTACATGATCTTCTGGAATATTCCAAGTATCTTCACTTGTAAGGATATGCACTTTCTCTGAGGTAATTTCCATATTTTCATTACAAACCTTGGTTATAAAGGCAGTATGATCCTAATACTATTCATTTGGAGTATTCCATTGGTCATTATCTACAATAATATGAGCATGTCTTAAGGCATATACTACTCCCACTTATTGAGCCCTAGTTAGAATGGGGATATGAGCCCGACCCTATGCCTTTGGAGTATGCCACTAGTCTTTTTTGATAAGAATATGTGACTTTCCTGAGGTATGTTCCAAACTGAGTTGGTAAGCCCCAGTCAGAATGGGAATATGAGCCTAGTCTTGTGCCTCATCCTTTACTAGAATATTCTGATAATCCTCTTGGATGGGAGCAATAATGTGTGCTTGCTTTAGAGTATCCACATGTTCTTACTGATCATGGTGATATGCCGCTCTGGATGTTGGGATAGAAATTTTTTCTTGAACCTATATCTATACTAATTATATAATATGATGACATAACTCTTCATCAATTTTTAGAATTCAATGACACTTTAACATAGTGTGTGTTGGAATATAGTCTTACACATTTTTAGTCTCTAAAATATACAGGCACATATCTTTGATTGAAATGACAATATAATCCCACTCATATACTACTTGTGCCACCAAAATATACTGATGGGATTCATGTGTGGGGGTAGGGGTATGCACCACCCCCATTATTGTTGTAGGAATACGCGTGAAAAATTGATTCGAGTGGGTAAGTATATGAGCATGCCTGCTGGCTACTGCTGGAATATGCTGATGGGATTCTTTAGTGGAAGTAGGGATATATGTAACACCCAAAGGTTTTAAAAATAAAAATAATGCACAAAACAATGATCCCCTAATGAATAAACACTTTTTTATAGAATATAGTTATAACCTAGTCGCTAAACATATTTTTTGACTCTTCTATGTTTTGAAATTTGAAAAACTGACATACACGACTGTGATCCGTAAGGTATTTAGAGTATGATATGATCAAATTAATTTTTTGGTTAATAGTAACTTGAACCTTTGGAATAGTAATGTTACCCTTATGAATAGTAATATAACCAATACAATAGTAACCTCACCTAAGAAAGTATAAATAAAATTGTTGTTCCATCATTTCTGTTTTGAGTTTAGTTTTTCGTAAAAATATGAAGAATTCGATAAATTGATTTTTTAGGTAAAAATTGTACATTTCAGAGATATTTAAATAATTATATCAAAATAAGGTTTTATTAATGTTTATTATAATTAAATATTTTTTATCAAAACACTCTTCTTTAATTACAAATGATAATTTTTTTTTTAATTGTCAAAAATTTTACTATGCATTTTATGTCTTCTATTATTTTTAATAAATAAGTATTTTCATAGATAAAAGTTAAAATTTTCATATTTTAAGAATTATTATTATAAAATAAATTTAATTTTTGAATTCAAAATATTTATATTAGTATATGCTGAATTTATGAGAATTTTATAAAATACTTTAGCTTTTTGTGAATAGTAAAAATACACTTTTGAGTTTTCAGTATGTTTAATGACATAATAATGATGTAATAATTAATATAAAAGCTAGAAGAATTTTTTACATTAAAATATGATATTAGGTTTCCTAATTGGCCAATACTGTGGGAAAATACCATGGTAAAACCCATGGTGTTTCATATACCACTGCTGAGGTGTCCTCCGAAATTAATAAAAAATTCCCTCACTTTTGCTATAAATACCCACCAATTTATTCCATTATTTTCATTCCAAATTCATCATCCTTGGAGATATGGTTGTTTTACCTCCATAGGAGTCCTATCAAGGTGTCCTCAGGCCCCCAAGATCCCAAAATTCATGTTTTTGGAGTTACTCTATAGGGTAAGAGAATCTACCACCCTTCTCTTTTTCAAGCACTCATTTTATGTTATTCCTTTTTAATTTCCATTGGATTATGTTGGGATATGTAATTAAATATCCCTTTTAATTTAAATATTATGTAAAAATTATTAGATATACCTTTTTCTCCTATCAACTATTTTATTAATTTTTTAGTGGCGCCGTTTGGCTGTTGAATTTTCGTAAAGAATTTCTCAACTTTGCTTTTTTTCTTTCAAGTTCCTTTATTTTATTTTTATCTCCAAAAATACTCTCATAAAAAAATGTATGATAACTCCATTAACTTACATATATTTTATTTTTGTTATTATAATAGAATAATTCATCATCATCTCCCCTTTACCCTCCTTTTATACAAAGAATGAAAACACCGTCCGAGATGTGTTAATTTATCGCATTCGAGGATGATGGGTTTTCAATATCTATTAATGTCTTCAAGGATGGTCATGAAACCATTTTTATGGTTGAAACAAAATATAATATATGTTTTATAACTTTATGTTCTGGAACCAATATATATACATATGACAAAACTAGTTTGTAATAATCAAAGAATAACCGTGGTAAAAATCTAAACGATTATCACTAAATGTCTTATCTATTGATTCATCCTCATACCATGTACAAAAATGATATATATAAACATTTAAAGTCCTGTATGTTCATTAATAAAATATAATTTTAGTTCTAAAGAGTTATATTCATTCCACATGAATTCCATTACTTATAATCTAGTGGACCGATCATGAAATCAAGGAAAACGAACACTCAAGAATGAAGAAATTAAATGTTATAAATTATCAATAAGAACCTAAATGAACATAATAAAACTATAATGAATCAAATATATATAGATAATTTTATTAATTAATTAATTAATTGATTTAATTTTATTATCTAGGACATTACAGACAAGTGCATAATATATTTAGACATAAGGTAAGGGTTTTCTACCTGAACCTCCATTTTCTTTCAGGTTACTCTTTGTCTCTCTTAATCCCAATTAAATTATTAGTTATTCCCATTTACTTCTCATAAATTATATTTTAATTTTCTATATATGTGTAACAATCATAATCCTTCTTTATTTTATGGGGATTTTAATGTTTTATAAAGATCTTTTATAATTCTTCCTGATAAACAAGCTCGATTCAAGGGAACTTCTCAAATTCATACCTATTTTAAGGTCACTATATAAAATATTTTAATCCAAAATTATTTTTATAAAACCAATCATTTAATTATATAAAAATATATTAGTTCATTTATTGTTTTATAAATATATTTTTCCAAAATAACTCTTCTTTTCAAAGTAAAAGTTTATTTTTCTAAAAAATTCGTCGATGATTTTATTAGAGTATTTTTTCTATTTCAAAAACTAAGTTGAATTTAATGTCTTATTGAGGTTAATATATTATTTTTATAATCTATCATATTTTATTAAATGTTTTATTATCATTTTGGCAGTGGATGTGCTATCTTGATACCATTCACCATACTACTCATAATGGTTAGGGTTTTTGTGTATAGATTGGGGAAGGTTATTTCATTTGTTCATGTTGTTTGTGTTTAGACCCTTTCATATGAGGAATTAATTGAACTTTGAAATTGATGGGTGAGGACCACTATAGCCCCTCGATGAATTGGTAGGTCTCATGAGACAAAACAGAATTGGGTTTTGGTCAAGTCCTTAACCTATTATTTTCAGATGTCTTGACCGAGGCCTTGACAATATGTTTCAGATGTCCAGCATTATGAATTTCCTCATTATGGTATTAGAAATTGATAAACCATGTGATTATTTGACTTGTATAATATCAATGGTTATGTTTCATTCTCTCATGATCATTTATATGATCTTATTTAATCATCTTTAATTCCTACCATATTATGCTCAAGTATAATAATTTTTAATGGCATGTGTTTTATACTATTCACTATGCCTAGAGTTTATGATAACTTCCGATCTATTACTTACCCTTACTGAGCATATGATCTCACCCATTTCTTATGTTTTAATTGTTCCTAGGTGGTGAAGATAAATATTATGAATAACTTGCAAGGATAATCTAGGAGTTTATTTGTGAATTAAAATAAGTTGATATGTTGTATTTCCTTTGAAGTTGTAATATTGAACTTATGTATGTATCTTATTTTCAAAGCTACTAAACTATTAATTACTCAAGGATATGAATTTCTTGTTTATATTACAATTTAATAAAACAAGGCACCATCTTTTGGAAACTAGGGTTGGTTCCTTACAATATGAGTCCCCTCCCATGTGTCCACATCTTTATGCTCTGTATGTGACTTCATTAGTACCCATGAATGAGTGTTCAAGGTGAAAATTTATAGGGTGGTTTCCTCAACAGGTGACTTAGGGGCACCAATGGGAAGACACCGGTGATGAAGGTTAATAGGATCCCTACTTGGTAGCTCCTGAACCAAGATGGACCCGTAATTTAATCTCTGATCCACCTTCCTAAGATATAGAAGGTTCCAATTTCCACACTTTGGGGATAAGCTTATGAAGTTATTAGTGGTGTAGACAGGTGCCACTAGTTTCACTAAAGCTTTCTCTAGACAAGAAAAACTTTCAAGTTTCAACATCTGGAGACATTTTGGTAAAGCCTCATGGGTTAGTATCATACCATGTTAGTGGTATTCCCAAACCATCATGTTTTCCACCCAAAGATAAAGGAGTCGGGTAGGTGAGGTTGTTTTGAAACCTACAAAGGTTGCAACCATAGTAGAGGTTCCAAAACATCTTCTCAATGAAGAAATGATCTTAGGTTAAAATGTATTTGTAGGTAGTTTCTATATTCTCCAATACAAAAAGAAATAATGCCACCACTAATTTCTTCATTTTAAGTGTGAAACATGCTCAATTATTTATGCGTAAGTAGCGTAATGTTTCTTTCTTATTCCTGATTTGGCTATTTTTCTCACATAGAATTTTCATAGGGAGAATGGGATTATTTTATGGGAACCCTTATTACTAAATATTTTACATCAGGAGTACCATTTTTTTTATAGGAGACACAAATAAAAATGTCACGACACAATTTCAATCAATCACTTTTTTTATTTGAGAGATTCACATAGGGTTCAACATTTTTATTTGCCTAGAAGACACACAACAAAATGGCCTGAAACATGGTCAATCAATCATTTTTTTATTTGAGATATTCAAGTTGGGTTCACTATTTTTGTTTCCATTGAAAGATAAAGGGTGTATGGTTATCTTGGGGTGTATGGTTATTCTATCATTTAGTTATTCTATCATTATATGCCTTTACACTAGGTTCACCATCTTTATTTATAGTTTTAGGATTGATTGTGGGGGGGTGCAAGTATGGTTTCATAATGATTCACATCAGGTTTACCATTTCTATATTTTATAGAAAATCCCAACAGTTACCAAATACATAACAGGGTAAAGACATACTTTTCAAAGGTAGGTGGTCATTTTGGGTTTCAAACCCAATGAAATCTCACATTAAATGATAGGATGATAATTTAGCCTCATCGAACCCTATGGGGGGAATTATCACATATTTTAGGATTCTCTTATAGATTTAATATCTGTTTGTGAATCTCATTCAAATCCCAATACATAATTGGTTTCCCTAAAAAAATGATCTGATGTCTAATCCCTCTCTGTTTAAAGGGTGGTTCTATTAATGAGACTGTCTATTTGTATCCAAGGTTCTCTATCAGTTTCCTGTTATTGTTTATAAATGAGTAGATGCTATATTATTAAGCTATATAACTAGGAAATATATATTTTATAGATTTCTAGGAAGGTGATTGGTTTTTTGAGGATGGGATGTAACCTTTATGGGGCATCTTATGTATCCTGTTTATAATAGCAATCAAAACCCACATATTTTTTTATTCTATCCAGTTTAACATCACACATAAAGAATATATAGGTGATAACTTAAGCATCATTTATGGAGATTGAACCTTAGGAAGGAATCCTAAATATCCAGATTATAACATGAATTATATCCATCATATTTTGATCCAACCTCAACCCACTGATGGGAAGTGATTTATAATTAATTTCTGTGAGGGTTATTTCTTGAGGGCTTACCCATATGGGAATTCCTTCAAGGAATTAACCATGATGGATTACCTTATATGTGGAAATCATATTATGTCACTGAATGGATCTTATACATTAAGGTTTCCTTGGATGGGGGGAATTATAATGAAAGTGATATGATCATTGAAAATTACTAAGCCTATATAAGCCCTTCTCCTTGTGAGAAATAAGGGATAATAAGTGATCACACTCATCACATATAGATTTGGACTTATGAACTAGGATAAAACTTAAGTGGTATTTGATACAAAGCTTGGTCCTTATAATTTCATTATACATGTATTTCATATTGTAAGAACCAAAGTCCTCATAGTTCAATTAGTTTATCAATTTTCTGATGGGTGGGGGAGAATGATGAACATGTATGATAGTTTGGATCCCACATGTTAGAGTTTCTAAGATATAGTTGAATTTCACTAAGGTGGATTCCCAATTTGAGATCGATCCTTATGAAGGAATCCTATGTATATTTTTTATGGAAGGAATCAGAGTTCTCATAGTACAATTATTTTTATGTCTAGATGTGTCTACCAGAAAAGGCTAACATGTCCCAAGGTGTCTGACTCACATGCTTGGAATTTCATAGAGTCTATGCTTGACATTTCCTAGATTTCTGTTTGATATGTCATGAGTTTCTTCTTGATATGTCTTTATTGTCTGTTCTACATGTCTAGAGTGTCTGTCTAGAAAGGATCACATGTCCCAGGGTTCATCGAATGATTAAAGTAGACATGTCGGAGGTATGTCGTATGAGATGACTGACATGTTTGGAGGACTAGTGCATAACCTGATAGATATTTCTAGAGGACTTTTCAATAATTGGCTAACATGTCTGGAGGAATTTTATAGAATTGGATGACATGTATGGTGTAACAGAACAAACCTTCTGAGCTGTTACTTTACTAAAAATCTGATAATTGAGGTGTCTAGGGGAAGTTTAGGGTGTTTTTTGGGGCATACACGTCATTACAATAGTGAGACCTTCCATCAGTTTTGTAAATTTCTATTTTTATAATGGTGATTCATTCTAGTGGTTAATCATCATGGAAGAGACTCATCCTGGCAGTGAATCATACTGTAGGTGAATCATGTTGGTGGTAAATCATTTTGGTGGTGACTCATCCTGGTGGTGACTCATCCTAGTAGTGAATCATCCTAGTAGTGACTCATCCCAGTGGTGACTCATCCTAGAGATGACACATCATGGTGGTGACTCATCCTGACAGTGAATCATCTGGGAGGTAACTCATTTTGGAAGTGACTCATTCTGGTGGTGACTCATTTGGGTAGTGACTCATGATGGCAGTGACTCATCCTAGTAGTGACTCATCCTGACAATTTTCCATTTTTCCATAATTTTATAGTTTTTGAAAAAAATTATAGAATCTCCATTTTGACATATTTTATGAAGAAAAAAGAGTTTAATTACTTAATTAATTAATTTTAAATCCATTTCAAAATGAATCAATCATATCTTGTGTTTCTAAAAAAGATGGATGTGTTTAAAATGTCTAAAATGTGTGTTTTTAATGAGATCTGCCTTTAATGGTCAACTAAAATGTTTCAAATCCCATTATTTTTTGACATAATATTTCTAAGGTGGAGATCTTCCCTTTTTTAATTCATATTTCTTTCTCTTAATATGATAGGTTATAAATCCTTCTTCCTTGGAGTCATAGAATGTGCTACTACAGTTGGTTAGATTTCTCCTTGTCTAAGAGGCAGTTTCCTTCTGTACAGGCACCCTCTATTTTGGTGTAGCAAGTTTGTGAAAGTATTCTTCCTTCTAGGTAGGATTTATTTCATTTATTTTCATGTGTATCATGTTGTATGAGTTTATAATTATTATCCTTGTAGAGATGGCTGAATCTGAACTAATAAGGATATATAATTGGTTTAAATTGGATTTAAAGGGGTAGGGGAATGTGAAGTATGATTTTACATCTTTTTATTGAATTGGTTTCATTTGTTTTCATACTATGATTTTATGGATATAATTCCTTGATTAAAATTATGTCTACTGGTGGATTGATTATACTACAATGATTTTGTTTTAAAATCCTTTGTTTTTGTGATTTTTTGATATCATCATAAATAATTAGCTAACATTGTATTTTTAGTTAATGGAATAGATACCCCATTATCTAATGTCTTCTATGATAACACCATTAATTAACAAAGTAAAATTTGAATAAGATAACCTTTGATAAATCTCAAATTCTATTATACTGTGGTATGAGATATGATGTGTTTGGGGGAAGTGGGTACGATATGGTTGAGCAGTTCGGTTACAATGAAAGGTGGTGGTGGATGTGGTTGTTGGGATATTTCAATGTGATTCTTTCTATTTGTTGTTTTGTATTAGGTTCCTGGTTAGTAAAGATGTTGAAAATAATGAGTTTGGAATATAAATAGATGTACATGTATAGAAAATCTAGAAAATGGTCTAATAATAATTAAAGACTGAAAACTAATTGTGGATTGTGATCTGGTTTTGTGGGTTAGGCATTTAGTTTTGGCAGTAGATGTGGGGGACCTTGTAAGTTGGTTGGTTATCTTCTTGTAAACCTGTAGGTGGGGTTTGTGTGGCTTTATATATGTATGTATACATTTTATTTTCCTTGTGATTTCTATACGCACCCCACCAATGTCGATAACTATGTGTCGACACCCACATAGTCACATAGGGGGTGTCTTTCCCAACATCCCAGTGTGAGGATGGATGGCTAGCCACCATATCTTACCTACTCCCTCTTCCAAGCAATAATGTACCTGGTGTCTTCAGGCAAGTTGTGATGTGTGGTCCTAGGTGTCTTTGGGTGAGTTGTGATGTGTGGTCCCAGGTGTCGTTTGGATAAGTTGTGATGTGCTATCCCTGGTGTCTATGGGATGATATTTGATGTATGGCCCAAGTGTGTGTGGGTGGGATGCAATGTGACATGATGTGATGTGTTTCCTAGGAGTGTGCGGGTGAGATGTGCTATGAGGTGCGACCCAGGTTTGTATAGACGGGATGTGATGTGATATATTTGGAAGAGGTGGGAGTTTCAGAATGTTTTCCTTTGGGGTGTGAGAGAGGCTAATCATTGGAAAAGTGGTGTTGGTCATCCTATAATTGATGCAATTTATATTATATTATATTAAATGGATGCGTTATTTGGTGAGCGAGCCTTGTTGAGGTTGGGGTTATGGTTATTCAACCAGTTAAGTGATGTTTGGTTCTTCTATTTTCTCATAGGTGCATTAATATGCTCCTTCCACTTGTGCACGAGAGGATTTTGTTTAACTATTTATTATACCAATATGTTCAAACTACATGTATAGAAAATGTTTTCAGGTTTTATGAGGATTTTTTGGACTGTTCTGGGCTTTACTAGCTCATACCATGGGATAGTTAATGTTTCACTGCTTAGTTTTATTTTGGGTATTTACTCTTGTGAACTTTTATATGTAAGAGTTTTATTTATTCATTCATTGTGAAATGGTTTTTAGTTTTCTTATATATTTTTCATGGAGTTTATTATGGTTGATTCATCCTATCTCATGATCTTGTTTTCTTATATAGGGAAATGCCTCCCATATTGTGAGATTTTTATACCCTCATTGCTAGTTTCTGACCCCGAGCCTACTAGAGGTTGTATTTAGTGGTCATTATCTATCTCCCTTCATTGCGAAATCTTTGGTGGGAGGGGGTCATGATAGAGTGGTATCAGAGGTGATGTTTGAGATATAGGATGGAATTTGGAGTTAGGTACAATGAGGAATGAATGGTTTGGTATGGAAATAGTTTCAGTTGACCTTGGTTCCTGACATAGGCTAGGGAGATCAACTAGGAAATGAGATTTTAGTTCCCCCATGATCCATTTCACGGACTCTGATCTTATTGAACAACCAAGTGATATGGGACTAATTGTAGGGTAGAGACCTAAGAGAGGTACATGCATCATAATGACTTGTGTTCTTTTTTGATTTGGGTTTTTTAGGGAAAGTAAAAGTTGATAAAATCAATTAAATGAATTAAAGTCAATTAAAATATATCATAATTAAAATACATACTATAGGGCTTATGAAATCCTTTTTTTTCTTTCAGATATGGATCTTAGTCATCATCCGCGTGTGGATCAGACAGTGGAGGTTCAATAGTCTAACCCGGTTGATCGACGGAGGGTTGATCCAGTTGAGGACTATGATCACTGGCATATGATTTTGTGTGCTTTTCCTCCGCAATAATTGGTAAAGTACGAGGGGATCATTTATGATATAGAAACAAAGAGTTGGTTAGAGGAGTTGGATATCTATTTTGGTTTGATACAAGCCTTGAAATAGTATAGGGTACCATTGGTGGTTATTTAAATGTGAGGATCTATGAATCAGTGGAAGATGTTGTACCTTGGTGAGTATAGGGAGTCAGATGTTTCATGGGTCGACTTCAAGGAGTTTCGGGCAGAGTTCCTCTCGTTGTCTATGAAGGCTGAGAATATAAAAATCATGATATTTAGTTCAAATTAATACTTGATTTATTATATTATAATACACTTAATATATCTCATATTATTTAGAAGTATATTTTATTTAGGAATTAGGTACATTACATGACAACATAAAATAAATAATACAACATTTTTATTTAAAACTTCTTTAACATGCTCAAAATACTCCTTCGAACTTGAAACTGCATGGGGTAACCTGTGGATATACATAAGAAAGGGCTGAGATATAAATTCTAATAAGGTAATAAACATTTCATAAGTGATACATGTCAGACAATATGTATATCAATGAGTAATAAAAGTAACATTAATGATAAGGTATCATATATCATGATAATCATAACATGGTTTATGCGGAAACCACTTAAAATAATGAATCATAAACATATTTCAAGGATAAACCTACCAAGACATCATGATGGACAAAGTATCATAAAGGAATTAGTTTCAATCTTTTTCCCAACATGATGCATCATGATAATAAACATTACACAATTCATTAGAGTGCTATCTAGGTGCACCCATCATATTCATTCCATTCTCATGCTTAAGTGTGACACATAGATCACAAAACATGGATTCATTCATCATAATAATTTATTACAAGATCACAGAATGTATAATGAATACATTTATGTACCTAATAAATAATTATATGTTCATAAAGGTGAATAACTTTTATAGAAAAATGAGTATGGTATTCACTACATAATTATTTTGGCATGGTAAATCACAGTGAAACTTCGACACCATAACGACATTACTTAAAAATTCATAAAAGGGATTGATGAGAGTGAAAGGGGTATCTCATAATTAGGAAATAAATTTTAAATTAATGGGGATATGGAATAAAATATCCCATCATAATAAAATTAATATAAAAGACATAAGGTAAATAAAATACTTGAATAAAGTGGAGAAAGGAAAATACCCCTTATAAAATTTCAGCATGGTAACAAGTGTACATATAGGATAATGGGAGGCTTAATGAGAGTGAAAATGGGGATATAATCATTTATAAATTAAATGGACATTAATGGTAATATTTAAGAACATATCCTAACAAAATAAAATGGAATTTAATATACATAACATAAAAGGAGTTCTTGAATGGAAATGAGAAGAGAGAAACCCCTTACGGAATTTCAGCATAGTAACAAATTAGGTGATGGTTAAAATGATAGAGAATAAATTATACCTAATTAAAATAACATCCAATTTATATTAGGTTATGTTTATAAATAAATTACAACATAAAAAAATTTCAATTAACAAAGGAGGTGCTTGAATTGAAAGAAGGAAAAGAAGGTCCCTTACTGTGACTTAAAAATATTGGGAGGGGATTATTGAGATATTTGGGGAACCTTGTGAGGACACTATATAGTTAATTTTATAATATGGGAAATATACAATGATTACGAGTGAAGATAAATGGGATATTGGGTGGGTTTATATAGGAAAAGTGAGAGATTTCTTTTTTTATTTAGGTTTTGGGCTCTACATAATATAATTTTCCAAAACACAAACCATACCATGAATTTTAAAATATTTTCTACAAAAAATTAGTGGTTATAATTATTTTATAAGGCCAAGATCCTAAATTATTAAAATAATTCCCTTACTTATGTGGAGGTGAGTTACACTCTTAAAGAGAGAATTTTAAAACCATAAAATATATTATACGTTTTGGAGGATTCATAATGGATTTAAAAAATAAATCAAATAAACTTAAAATAAAATTATTTTAATGTAAAAACATATATTTGGTCGTTTATACCATTAATATTAATTATTACTTTACTTTTGGGTCATTATGATTTCATAAAACACAAAGTATATTTATACGATATTTAATTTTTACCTGAAAATTCGAATGTCTCAGAAAATTATGAAAAATTCATTATTGGATAATTTAAAAATTATGATTTAAAAAATAATATTCACTTTATATAAATTATTTTCTAAATACATTAATTTTCAATTTTAAAATAAAATCGACATTTATAAAGAAATGGAGGGTTTTTTTAACAATAACAGTTTTCGAATCCTATTAAAAATAAAAATTGACATCATAAAAATTATATTATCATTTATTAAAAATTATTTAATAATAAAATTTTATTAAAATTTTATTTATTCCACAAATCCACTAATTCATCAAAATAAATTCCTTAATTAAATTTGAATATAACCCAAAAATACTATTTATGGTTTATTTTATCTAAATAAAAATAATTTATGAAGTAACAATAATAGGGTGGAAATATATTCATTATCCTATAAAAAATAATATACATACACAGAATTATAGGGTCTTGATACATATCCATTTAACACACTTGCAAACACCCTAAGAGTAAGGTGCATGATGGTTGGACTTTCATGGGGCTAATCGGCGAACATGGTTTGGACTATGATCTTGATGAGCTTGAATTTCTTATGTAAATGATTTAAATCATAATTTAGTTGTTGGATATTAACTTGGGAATTTTCAAGGCCAAATCCTAGAAATTCTATCTACCTTGGAAGCTTCGATAAATGGGCTTCATTGGGTACAATCATAAGAGTTAAGGCCATCAATTCTTTTTCTGTGTCAACTGGATTTATTAAAAACCAATATTTATACTAATCAAGTGATCACTATTAAATGGATATATTATTAATGGTAAATATACTTAATGGTATTTTAAATAAAATGTAGATAGTAAAAAAAATATGTTCATGTGTTTTCTATAACCATATTTCATGATGAGACATTTAAATAAATAAACAAATTGAATTGAATTTATAAAAGTTCTTGTAATTGAAATCCCCCCATTAATAAATTTCACCATTGAAATATTCATTTCCCACCATAAAATAGATGTGGGTAACTCTGATTCATCACCTCCTCTAGTTTCCATATTTCTTCTTCAAGCTTTTGGTTTCTCCACAACACTTTGATAACATGCACGTCTTATTTTATAGAAATGTTTCTCTATTATCTATAATTTTCACCATCTTCTCCTCATAGGAAAGGTCATTCTACAATGGTACCACCTATAGATTGAGTAAATGTATGAGGTCTGGTATGTACTTCTCCAATAAGGATACATGAAATACATCATGTACTTGAGATAGGTTCGGTGGGAATGCTAGTCAATAGGCTACCACTCTGATGTGATCAGAGATCTCAAAGGGGATGATGTATCTTGGACTAAGATTTCCCTTCTTCCCAAATCTCATCAGTTTCTTCCATGGAGATATATAGAGGAATACCATGTCTATATCATCAAACTCTAGATCTCATTGATTATTTTTAGCATAGCTCTTCTCTCAACTCGGATCATCCTTGATGTTATGCTGAATGGTCTTAAACTTTCCACTATTTCCTTGACCATTTTAGGACCTATCATTTTTTTTCTCCAACTTCATCCCAACATGAATGTGTTTTTATCATCTTCTCATAAAGGGATTAATATGGAGCCATTTGGATTATTGAGTGGAAACTTTTTTTGTATGAGAACTCAACCAAAAGAAGATGTTGGTCCCATCCTCTGAAATCCATAGAATATACTTGAAATATGTTTTTCGTTGTCTGAATAGTTCACTCATATTTTCCATAAGTTTGTGGATGATAGGACATAATGAACTTCATCTCAGTTTTTATGGCATGTTGGAGACTTTTATAGAACTTGGAGGTTAATCTCATATATCGATCAGATACAATCGATAGTGGTACTCTATACAACCTTACCAATTCTCTGATGTATATTTGTGCAAGTTGATCTATTGATAAGTCCTATTAAATTGAGATAAAGTGAGTTTTCTTTGTAATAAAATCCATAATAACCCATATATAATTATTTCCCATGTACGTCTTTGGAAGTACAATGAAAAAATCTATGGTGATGTTCTCCCATTTCCATGTTGGTATGGGTAATGGTTGAATCATCCCCTTAGAATTATTCCTTTCAGCCTTTAATTGTTGGAATACCAAGAAATTTGAAGTATATTTAGGAATATCGTTCTTCATATTGTCCCACTAATAGTTCTAATGGAGATATGGAGACATATTTGTCCAACCTCTGTGAATGGACAAAGCTTAACTATGTGCATCATCCAAGATTTCCTACCAAAACTCAAGATTTTATGGAACACATAGTCTTGACCCAAATATCACAATCCCTTCTTCATCAATTTTAAAATCTAAGAATCTAACCTTTCACATGGTCTCTACATTATTCTGAATATCTACATCATTTATCTGAGCATACCTTAACCTTTACAAAAGAGATGATTGAGCAATAATTTTTGAAAGTATTGATGATGTTCCTTCCTTTATGATTCCCATGTCCATCCTTTGTATGTCTAAGAAGTTCGAATCCTTTCAATTCTTATCATTAATAATGATTTAGGATCTTTTCAACTTATATCATCCACCAATTTATTCTCTTTATTATGATGGTAAGCATTAATAGTCCTTGATCAGCTCTAACCATATTCATTGGAACACATTCAACTATTTCTATGTGAATATATATTTGAGGCATTTGTGATCTGTATATATTTCACAATTATACCTAAAGAGATAATTATTCAATATTCTCAAAGAGAATATCACTGCATCCAACTCTATATCATTCCCTAGGTAGTTCTATTCGTGAACTTTCAACTGTCATAAAGCATAGGCTACGAATTTTTCATTTTGTATTAACGCACAACCCAATCCCTTCTTTTAAGAATCACTGAACACCATGAAAATCTCCCCACTAGTGGGTAGTGTAAGCACAAGGTTAGTGATAATACTCCTTTTAAACTCATTAAATATCTCTTTACATTCATTATTCTAATCAAACTTGATTCCCTTTAAAGTTATCTTAGTAATAGGGGTTGATAATTGCGATAAATTTCTCACAAATCGGTGATAATACCCCGCTAATCCAAGTAAACTATAGATATCTGTCACAGATGTTGGCCTCAACCATCCTTAAATTGCTTACATATATGAAGGATCCACATATATCTCATTAATAGTGATAATATTTTTAAATAATGAGACTTCCTTCAATAATAACTCAAATTTACTGTACTTGGTGTAAATCTTATCCTTTTGTAGGGACTTTAGCACATTGCTTAGATTCTACTCATTCTACTCCTTGGTTTTGGAATATATTATAATATAATCTATAATGAATACCAAAAATTTGTCTAGTTAATATATAAAGACTCTATTCATCAATTCCATGAATATTTTTGGAGCCTTAGTTAGACCTAAAGGAATCACTATGAAATCATAGCACCCATACCTCATACAAAAACAGTCTTGGGAATATCCTCCTTCATCACCCTAACATGTTAATATCCTAACAGAAGATCCAACTTGGAGAATTATTTTACTCCATTTATCTGATCAAACTCATCATCAATCCAAAGAATATGATACTTTTTCTTTATCGTGATCTTATTGAGATCACAATAATCAATGAAAAGGCACATTGACCCACCCTTCTTCTTGATAAAGAGGACCATTTCACCCCATGTTGAAGCACTTTGGCATATGAACCCTTAATCCAAATTCTATTATAGTTATTTATTCATATCCTCAAGTTCTATAACATCCATTCAATATATATTCTTGGATAATAGAAATTACCTAGGTATAAGATCGATTGAAAATTCAACTTCAATGCCAGGAGGAAGACTAGAAAATTCTTCAGGAAACACATCAGCGTATTCCCTAACAATAGACATGTATTCAAGGATAGTTATTTCCTTAGACTCAACAACATGAGCTATATATGACTTATCATAGGGTAATAATATCTATTCTTGATATGTTGGTGCTAAAAATGATTCATCCTCCTCCTATTACTTGTATATAATTGGGGGTTGATTTTCAATAAAAAGAGTGATTTACTTCTCATGAAAATTTATGTTAGCTCTATATAGGTCAATCTAATCCATGCCTAAAATGGATTCAAATTATACCAAAGGTAGTATGAAAAGGTTCTCAGGGATGTTCAGCCCACAAAATTTGATAGGGGAGGAGTTATGTACTTAGGATGCAATAATTTTTCCATTTTTTATTTTCTCCAACAGATCTACTTCCATGATTTGTGATGGTGTTTGAGTAGTTCTACTAAAATTTCATGATATAAAAGAATTCATAGAACTATACATGATAACCCTATCATTGACTTTTTGATTCTTATTATAATTTATACGATATATAATTAGGGATGAGTATTTTTAAACTATTAAACACATAAAGGGAAATCCAATGACATTAAAGGGGAAACTTATAAATTATATTTATTTCCTTAAATTATGAATCTCTAGTATTAAATCTATTTTATCCATAATATATTTACTAAAATATATTATTATGGGAATTTTTCTTTTGTTTACCTTAATAATGGTACATAATGAGCTTATGAATTTACCAAATAATACCCCTCAAGAGTGTTAGACCAGGTGCGAAGTAAGGCCTATTATCATGTACCAAGTTACCTCGAGTCAGGTTCGAAACACCTTATTGGAGTTGTTACTCCTAGGTACATATATTCCAGAACCACATCCACTTGTAGTATCCAGATAGAGATGAATTTTCTTGATAAAACATTTGATCTATACTAACAAAAATTTAGGGATGTTTTCTTATACAAAGTCTTATCCCTAAGGATTTCTCTAGAGTTTTCTAATCCTAATCTCAAAACAACTAAAATTTTCCTCTGATACTAATAATAACAAACCTTATCTTTATTTCACATTAATACATGATTTACAACATATGAATATACTTAATAAAACCCAAATTATTGATAAGTCTAGTGGCTTTGAGAATTAGTTACATTATATAATAACATAAAATAGGAAATATGACATCCTTATTGAGAAATTATTTAACATACTCTAAATACTCCTTTGAAATTAAATCATCATGGGGTGACTTGGGGACATACATAAAAAATGGGAGAAATATAAATCCCAATAAAGGAATAAACATGTTATAAGTGATACATGTTAGAAAATAGTCATATAAATGAGGAATAAAAGGAACATGAATGATGAGGCATGATACAACATGATAATCATAACATGGGAAATGTAGAAAGAACTTAAAACACTGAATCATAAACATAGGTCAAGGCTAAACTCGCCAAGTCATCATGGTGGAAAAATCCCCATAAAAGAATTAGGTTTACTCCCTTTTTCAATGTGACATATCATGATACTAAACATTACTCAATTCATTGGAGCTCTATTTGGGTACACCCATCATATTCATTTCATTATCATGCTTAAGTGTTCCACATAGATTATACAACATGGATTCATTTATCATCATAAATTATTCCAGAATCAAGGAATATAGAATACATACATTTAATTACCCAATAAATAAGTATATTTCCATAAATTAGAATACCTTTGATAGAAAAATAGGTATAATATTCAATACATAATTGTTTTGTCATTGAAAATCATGGTGAAATTTTGGTAGCATAACGACGTTACTTAAAGATTAATAAAAGGGATTTATGAGAGTGAAAGAGGTCTCTCATAATTTGGAAATCAATTGTAAATTAAGGGGGATATAGAATAACATATCCCATTATATGGAAATAAAGTTAAAAGAAAAAGGTAAAAAATATACTTTAATAAAGAGAAGAAAGTGAAAGAGCCCTTATGAAATTTCAGAATTGTAACAGGTGTACATAAGGGTAATATGTAAGAACCTATCCCCAAAAAATAAAATGGAATTTAATAGACATAACATAAAAATAGTTCTTGAATGGAAATGAGAAGAGAGAAATCCCTTATAGAATTTAGGCATAGTAATAGCCTAGGTAAAGGTAAAAATGAGAGATAATAAATGAAAACTCATTAAAATTATATCATTTTGAAATTAGGGTATGTTTATAAATAAATTACATCTTAAAAACTTTAAATTAAGAAGTCAAATTCCAAATAAGGTACTTGAATTAAAAGAAGGAGAGGAAGGTCCCTTACTTGAGTGTGTGACTTCAAAAGCTTGGGAGGGGATTTTTTAGATTTTGGAGATGCCTTGGTATGACTATAGAGAGTGTAGGGAAGAGTATGGTTGTGTTAAAAATAGTTTTAATGAAGATAAATGAGATATTGGGTGGGTTTATATAGGAATATAGGGGGATTTGATTATTATTTTGGTTTTAGACTCTACATAATTAAATATCCAAAACCACAAACCATACCAAGGTTTTTTCCCATGGTTTCTGAAAAAAGGGATTTTATATAATTATTTTACAAGTCCAAGGGTAGAATTTATTCAAATAATTCCCCTATTTATGTGGAGATGAGTCACACTCTTAAAGAGATGATTTTAAAACCTTAAAATATATTATATGTTTTGGAGGATTCACAGTGGATTTAAATAATAAATAAAATAAAATTAAAATAAAATTATTTTAAAGTAAAATATATATTTGGTCTTGGATCCCTTTTATAGAAATTATTACATCACTTTTGTGTCATTATGATGTCATAAAACACAAAGTATATTTATACGATATTTAATTTTGGCCCGAAAATTTGACCATCTTATAAAATTTTGAAAAATTCACCATTGGATAATTTTGATGTTATGATTAAAAAAATAATATTAATTTTATATAAATAATTTTATAAATATTTATATTTTTAATTTTAAAATAAAATCAACATTTATTAAGAAATGATGGGTTTTTTTGACAATAATAGTTTTCGAACCCTTATAAAAATTACATTTGACTTCATAAAAATTATATGATAATTTAATAAACATTATTTGATAATAATATTTTATTAAATTATTATTTATTTCAAATATACCTTAATTCAACCAAATAAATTCCTTAATTGAATTTTAATATAACCCAAAAATACAATTTGTGATTTATTATATCAAAATAAAAATAATTTATAAATTAATAATAATAGGATGAAAATATATTCATTATACTATAAAAAATAATTTATATACTAATAATGATCAGTTCTTGATACATATCCCTTTAATACACCATAAAAATCCCTAAGAGTATGGTGCATGATAGTTATACTTTCATGGGATGGTTCGACGAACATGGTTTGAGCTGTGATTTTGATGAGCTTGAACTTCTCCCATAAATGCTTTTACTCATACTTAAGTTATTGGATCTCAGACTTGGATTGGTCAAGGGTAAAGAAAAAAAATTCTACCTCCCCTAGATGCTCTGATAAATGGGATTTATAGGGTATGATCATACTGGTTGAGGCCATCACTTCCTTTGTCTATGTCAATTGGATTTGTTAAAACCCTATATTTATACTAATCATGTGATCAATATTCAATGGATATATTATCAATGGTAAATATACATAATTATCTTTCAAAACAAATTGGATATAATAAAACAACAGAAGTGAATTTGTTTTATATATCCATATTTCATAATGATACATTTAAATAAATTTAAAAGGGAAATTTTATTTATAATAGTTTGGGTTGTTATAGAGAAGATACATGAGATAATATCCATTCAATAGGGGATTATGTCTATGAAATATATTGGTATTAAGTTCAAGGACCTTTGGTGCTGTGCCCCAGATATTTTTCTAGATGAGGAGTCCCAAGAAAGGCATCTTGAGGAGGCACTACATCCTTCGATCTAGTATATAGTTACACCTTTTACGTTACGAACGTACCTGTAGGTCCAGAAGAAGGAAGAGGTGATAAAGTATATTTACTCACAAGGAGGTTTTCTATGAGAGGGAAACCAATAAGGTTCCATAAGGAGAATAATTTTTGGTGGCGGGCCTTAGGTGTTGGGGCCTTTGAGGTTTCGACCAGCCAGGGGTCGACATTGGAACCTTCACTTTAGAAATTATGGTTTCCGTACATTTCCTGTGGGATCGGGGATAATGTGTTTCCTATATAGAGTTCATTTCCATATTCAGGACCAATTCTTAGTGGATTTTTAAGGTTATTTTTTCCAAGGAGGATAGGATCAACCTCAGCATTAGTAGCAGTTACCAACAAGGCCATTCCAACAGTAGGGGCAGTAGGCTTATGGTCCAACTAGGGAAGATGAGGTAGTTATAGGACAACCTAAAGATGTTACTCATGCTCAAGGACCTTGAAATAAGTGTGGTAATGGAGGAATACCTAAATAGAGAGGTAGGGGAGCTGGGGATGGTCAGTTTCATGCAGTAGAGGTAGAAATACCAGATCAGAGAGTTTATCCCAAGAAAATGGTACACTAGAGTATTTATCTAAAGAAAAAGGGTGTATGAGAGGATTTATCCCAAACACAAGTATAAAAAGGAGTATTATCCCAATCCTAAGAAGTTACATGGGTGATATAAAAATCCTACTATATAATGAATTCCTGGGTGGGGGGGGGGTATACTTGATATATGATTTCAATGATTATGTTTATTCCACACTATTATGTCATAATCTTGTGCCTATGATTATGCTCCTTGAACCATGTTTAACATATCATTATTCTGCACAATTTTTACATAGTAATGTTTGTTTATTTTATATCACATAACCTTATATAATGACTTATAAAAAATTATTATTATTTCATTCATTTTTAATAAGATATTCCTCCCATGATCATGTTTAATCATTTTCTTCTGATCTGTCCCTAGATGAAATGTTGATAAGTTTTCCCTTACTAAGCATTTGAGCTCACCCCTTTATTATATTTCCATTCCCAAGGTTATAAACATAACTTATGAAAATCCTAGAAGGGATTCTAGGGTGGTTAAATTATTGATAAATTTTTACAAGTATCGTAAATTAAGTTTCTTATCTAGTTGATCCTCAAAGACACCAAACCGTCAATTAAATGGATTGGAAGATGATTTATGAGTTGTAATATTTATCTTATGGTATTTTTGTATAATAAAGACAGGTTCAACTCAATTTTTTATAATATCTGGTGTTTAAATAATGAATTTACATCACTAAACTTAGGAGTGCGGGTATGGGGTGACTCCATTAGTATTAGATAAAATTTTAGTGATTTTTGTGGATTATTTTAGTTATTTGTGGAATTAGGATAAGATAACTTTAGTAAAAATACTAGTTATAAGCATAAGAGATAAGTATAAGTACAAGATAATATTAAATTTTTTTAGGAAAGTAGAGATTGTGTAGTTCTACTTGTAATTACATTACTGCTTGGATATTGGAAAATGGATGCAGCTCTAGAACAAATGTACTTAGGGGTAATCACCCTAAAAATGGATGGTTGAGTATAAAATCATTCTACACTCTGGTTCATGATGAGTGGTCCTGAGACTAGAATCCTGGATAGTCACTCCCTAAGGATATTATTTTATTAATCACTCTCTTTAAAAACCAATATGAAGGATTTAAATATATTGGATTCAATGATGTGTTTGGTTATAGAACCTAATAGAAAAATGACCATAGAAAACATATGTTATATTGAATGAGTGATATATTGGTATAATTATATCATAGTGTAATCAAAACTATCATATGTTGAAATAAAGCTTTCATTGGAAAAGTTATCTTAGGATCGAGTCTTCTTATTCATATGATCATTTACTATGATTTTATTGGACATTATCATAACCTTTTTGATTGTAGTATTTGGTAGGGAATAGGATTAGGAAAATAAAACTATGAAATTTATTCCCCTAAGAACTCTTAATAATAATATTTGGGATAAATAGTTTCTTAGTCTTACCAAGGAAAATGAAGTGGATATCTCTATATAATACCTATCTTGATATTTATATGGATCCTTTAACATATTTCTTTAATGAATGATAATTTAAATTTCAAGGATATAATTTATTTATGGGGAGGGGGTGTGAGGAATATAACACCCCAAGATTTTGGAATATATATATATACATATTATAAATAGTATGTTCAATTGTAACACCCCAAGCTTCCATAGTATGTTTTCCTTTGAATAATGCAATAACTTGCACTATACGCAACTTGGAGTTTTAACACACCAAAATAAATCAAACTAGCCATTATGAATAGTAATACCCACCTTTTGAAATTTTATAAATTTTATTTTTCAAAATGTACTCCATTTTTGGGTTTGGAATATCAAAATTATCTTAGGGTGAAGTTTTGGTATTTTTTTTGAAAACCTTCAATTTTTGATGAATAGTGAAAAACACTACGTTATTGATTAAAACCAAATTTTTATTTAAATAATTATTTATTTTATTTAAATTTATTTTAAGTAAAAATAGTTACATAATACCTATATAATTTCAATATAATTAATTGGATTCATTTTATAATAAGATTATATGTATTAAAGTTTATTGAACTTTTTACCGTCTTTTACCTAACTTCTAGGTGCATTTTGTAAATTTGCATAACATATAATTTTACCGCTTATGTGAATTGAATTTCAAAAATTAGAGAGCCATGGTTGAAATAATTACATAAAATTTGGTTCAATAAGATGAAAATAATTTTTATTGAATAGTAACATTTGACTTTTATTTACCACGGTTAAAAGTAATAGGGTAATTAAAGGTAAAAATGATATTATAATTACCCTAACACATGTCCTAATCCTTTTGGATAAGAATATTTCGACCAAAATCAACCTTAGGAATAAAATATGATCCCTTGGGTCCACTTGGATTATATTGGTACATTTATTATTATTTTATTTAAAGAAGAGCTAAAAGTGTTAAATTCAAAGTTTAATAAATAAACCATTTTTAATATAGGGTTATATATAAGATAAATTCGATAATAAATATTAATTATAAATAAAAAAATATTTCCTACATAATGGTATTTTATTTATAATTTTTATACATTAAATAATTAAATTTATTTATGACACAATGATGATGCAGTAATTACCTTATTAATGAAAGATTAAAATAATTGATATTATAAATATCCAAATAAATGTAAATTGAGAATTTTTATGAATTAATATAATTTTATAGGTTAATATAAATTTTTTGGGATGATTAAATATTTTTTTTGAAGTGATAAAGTTGTTATGACTTTCACAAAAACAAAATACCAAACAGTGTCAAAATTGACATAAATGAGTTTTTAAAACAAATACTATATTATTAGTTGATATAATATTCCTAAAAATATAAGATTTTGAAAAAGGACTTACATAAGGTTATATGTATCAATAATGAATCAATAGGGGTTCTACTAGATTTTATAGTAAGTTTATTAACCATTTTAATAATAATATAAGAATACATGGTAAAAGTTAAACTATTTAACTAAGAGTTAAATATAAAAGATAAGGTTAATATGGTGACCTAAACTTGTCTAAAACCTATTGGTTGAAAGGTTTTCCACCCATAACCACCTTATCATAGAAATAAATCCTTTTTGATCCATTATAAACTTAATATGATTGTATAATAAAATAATATTTCAATCTTTTCCTAAAGTGACCCTCACCTCTCTTATAAAAGGGTACTTCACCTTCTCTAAAAATCACACCTCCAAAGCCATTTAGATCGGACAATCCCTACTCAAATATCATCCAAACTAACCTCACTTAGACCTAGAGGAATTAATTTGATCATAAATCCAACTTAATGATCCCGTTTGATCAAATAAAAAAAAACACCCAAAGAAGAGGTAATAATTTCACAACCTCTTTCAAAGTTCTTTTTTTCTTCCACTTCCTATTTATTTTTTTTCCATAAAAAAATAATAAATCCAGTAAATTATACATATTTTTATGTTATTATTAATATGTTACAACCATATTCATCATTCTATCCATCCTATGAATGAAAAGTCACCATACGTGCATACGTACGGCTTACCGTATCCACGTCATGGTGTAGTTTGTTATTCAAACACTTCATTATTTGGATGGGTATAATAATGAGTATAACTTATGTAAATAATAAATATAACATGTTAATGATTCTTTATATAAGATATAACATCCAATTACATACAATTTCACCATCAATAGATTGATATTGTCGCTCATGCGTACGTATGGATTACCGTCTCCACGAACACGATGAAATTCATTCCCCATCATAACCATTCAAGAATAATTTTCATTTTATGATTAAAAATATTGTTTAAGAACTTAATATAATTATGGATATGAATCACATACATAATATCCATAAAAAACATGTATTATGTAACCAACCTTATAAAGGAAAACAAATCAGTTAACACCCGAAACAATGATAATACTGAAATATTATTAACAAAACAATATTAGAAGATCATTTTTGATATCATATTTATGTATGTGGTTATTTTATAATTTAATAAAAATTATTTAACTATTATTCATGAGGTTAAAATACCCTCGATCAAGGAAAATTACAAGTTAAGGGTTAATTCTACAATCTCTTCATTATCCTATGTTGTTTATACGTGAGTATCTACTGGGACCTCTTTATCATCCACATCCGTGTTTATTAAAAATGTATTTCAAAACATTTTTACTATTTACTTTAATATGGGTTAAATTTATTAATACTTTTTTATGACTTTTTATAAAATGTTTTTAAAGGAATATTTCCGTAGTTTTCCAAACAAGGTACTTTATGACCTTTTTGATGAATTAAGGAAAGAATGTTTTTTAACTAATATGGCGGGTGTGGCTATTTTCCGCCGTTATAACACCTTAGAAGATTCCCTTAAATTATTATAGGAATATTTTGAAAATAAATGTTTTATTTTATAATTATGTAACTTTTAAATGATTTCAAAATATAAAGAGATATTCCTCTCAAATAGTTTTGATTTCATCTATGTCATCGTCCTTTGATGGATTTTACACTTGTTTGAAGTTGATTTATTATGATACAATCTTCCATATTGAATTGAAGGTTTTGTGATACGGTTGACTATGGATGTGTTATTTTTTATACCATTCATTGTTTATGGTTAAAGTATTAATATTTCATATGCTAGTTTTAATACGAATATTTATGTTATGTTTCAACCTTTCATATGAGGAATGCATTGGACTTAGTAAGTGATGGGTGGAGCCTACTATAGCTCTTTGATGCATCGATAGGTATCATGAGACAAACAAGTGTATTGGAGAAAGGACATGACAAAATATTATTTTTAGTCTTGGCATGATTCCTTGACTATGTGGTTATGATGTCCGACATTATGCATTCCATCATTGTGAAATTGTCTATTTATATTCCATGTGATTATTCGATGAGTATAATATCCTTGTGAATAAGTTAATGGAATTATTTGATTTATATTTTCAATATTATTCTAAAGTTTAAGTTTAAAATGATTATATTTTAGTCTTATACATTTCATTAAATGTTTATACTTATTTATGAAAGATTCTGCTATATTGTTGTCCTTACTAAGCACCTGAGCTCACCCATTTCTATGTTTTATTTTTCCCTGGATACGAAGAAGTATATTATGACTGATATACAGGGATAGTCTAAGGGATATGAATGTGTTCAAATGAGACAATGTTGTTGTTTTTTTCATTTTATAATGTAATGTAAAACATATGTATGTATCTAGTACTTCCAAGGCTACTAAACTGATCAGTATTTTGGGATTTGATCCCTTGTGATCATGACAATGTTATGTAATAATGCACTAACTCTGGGTAACTGGGGTCGGGGTGTTATAGTTGGTATTAGAGGAAGTTTAGTAAAATCCTTGGAAACTAGATTTATAAAAAATCTTATTAGAGAACATTACCCTAAGATAGAATTTGAGGATTAGTATAGAATAACTTCCTAGAATTTTGGAAATTTATAGATTTTGTGAGTTTTCCAAGAAATACAACTTTATATGGATATGAGTAGGTATAGGTGGCTCTGTCACAGATGTACCTAAGAGTGAAAACTATGACAAGGTGTTTTGGTCTTGACCCGGGGTATCCTAGTACACTAAAATGGTCCTTATTGCACTCTTGGTCATGACACTACCAGGGGATATGCTTAGGATAATTCAAATTTTCTTTATAGACTATTATGAAGGATTTATGAGTATATACCTCCTCAAATATTTTTTTTATGATTATAGATTATATCTATAAACTGTTCAATTTATGTTAAGTGTTTTACTAGTTTGAAATTATGTATTGCGATTCATAAACTAATCTAGTGTATGCCACTATTTAGAAATGGCGCCTAGTGGAAGGAATGAAAACTGTATCAATGCACATAATCCATGTAGGGATTTACTTCCTACTCAAGATAATTATAGTGGAGCTGGTGATGTAACTGGTGTTGATCAACTTATAACCATACTTTGACAACTCAACCAGGTTATAAATAATAACCTTACATGTATGGAGCACCCTAATCCACACTGTGGAGGATCAATGTTAGACAACTTCCTAAGGCAACAACCACCAAAATTCAATGGGACTACAAATCCATTTGTAGCTGAGCAATAGATAAGTTCCTTAAAGAAAATATTTCATGCTTTGGGGAGTAATAAAAGGGAAAAAGTTGTCATGAGAGTTTATCACCTCACGGGAGATGCAGATCAATGGTGGTCATTAATTCGAAACACAAAGGAGGATGAAGAAGTATAAAATATGGAATAGAGGGAGTTTAAATAGATTTTCTTAGAAAAATACTTTCCTTGTGACTATCAAGCAGATATGGAAAGACAATTTTTGAGTCTAGGGAAAAAGGAGGATGAGAATGTCGCAAAGTATGAGGCTAACTTTACAAGGTTATCAAGACATACAGAAGATTATATATGTAACCTAAAGAGTAAGATCGATTGATTCTTTGATGGGTTAAAACCATTTATCTGTCGAGAATTAGTCTCATAATCCTTCTCATTGTATGAAGATATTGTCCCATGTGCTATTAAGATAGAAAAGGAATTCTATAAGTCTTATGATTTTAAAGCAAAGAAAGAGAAGAAGAGATATTCTAAACACTCTGGAAATGTAAATAAGGGGATTAAAGGAAAATTTTAATTTCCATCCTGTAGTAAATATGGGAAGAAACACCCCAGTACTTTCCTAAAGGGAATGAGAGGTTGTTACATGCGTGGCGAAAAAGGCCACCAAGCTCGTGATTACAAGGGAAAGAAAGAGGCTGTCAATGTTGAATGGTAAAATTTTATAGAAATGGGGAATTATGAAAATAAATGTCCTAAGTCCCAAGGAAAATTACCTCAAAAAAGGCTAAGAGAGTAAGACCAAACTTATGTGATCACTACTAATGAGGTTGAAGCTCCAAATGACGTGGTGGCGGGTAATTTAATGGTTTCCTCAAATTTAGCCAATTCTTTATTTGATTTTGGATCATTTCATTATTTCATATCTTTCCAGTTTGCTAAGAAAATTAGATATTTCCAATTTGATTTAACAAGGAAGTTGTCAGTCAAAACTCCTAAGGGAAGTATCATTGCGACAAAGTTTTGTGAATCAGTTTTCATTAGGGCATATAAATGTGCTTTATCTGATGATCTCATCATCATACCCATGATTTAATTTGATATAATCCTTATTATGGATAGGATTTAAGACCATGATGTGAAAATTTATTATAATAATGAGGTTAAATTTTTTTATGATGATAATGAGTACATTATCTTTAGAGAAGAAATGTCACCACCTGATTCTTTTCTAGATCCACCCCCAATAGCTCAAATAAATTAAATTATTGGGGAGGAAGAGAATGAAATAACTATGGGTGAGGAAATTAATGTTCAAATAGAGGATGTACCTATTGTAAAAGAACAAGTTGATGTGTTTCCAGGGGATTTACCTGGACATCCTCCAGAACGAGAAATTGAGTTTTCCATTGATTTAATTCCTAGTTCAAGGCCCATATCCAAGACCCCTTATAGAATGGAAACTGTGGAATTAGTGTAAATAAAGAAAAAACTATAGGAATTGAGTAATAAAATATTTATTCGCCCAAGTGTTTCTACATGGGGAGCCCCTGTTCTTTTCGTTGAGAAGAAAGATGGATCTATGAGGTTGTGCATTGACTATAGGGAGATCAATGCTCTAAAAATAAATAACAAGTATCCCCTACCTCACATTGATGATTTATTAGATAAAATTAATGGATCTCAATATTTTTCAAATATTTACCTTGTATCTGGATATCATCAGTTGTTTTTAAATAAGGAAGAAATTCCAAAAACAGTATTTCAAACCAGGTATGGGAATTATGAGTTTATAGTAAAACCTTTTGGACTAACTAATGCACCCTATATTTTCATAGATCTAATGAATATATTTTTCAAGGAATATATTGATGAATTTATAGTGGTATTTATTGATGATATATTGGTATACTAAAAAATGTATGAATATCATGAAAATCACCTGTGCACTATTCTGAAAACACTCAAAAGAAATGAATTATATTGGAAGTTTAAAAAGTGGAAATTCTGGATTTAGGAAATTTCTTTTCTTGGCTATATTGTCTCTAATGATGGAATATCTTTTTATCCTTCTAAGAAAATAAAAATACAGGAATGGCCAGCACCAATGAGTATAACTGAGGTACATAGTTTTATTGGTTTAGCAGGTTATTATCGGCATTTCGACCAGAATATTGCCTGATTGGATAACCCATTAACCAAGATCACACGTAAAGGGGTTATTTTTTTTTTGGAAAAAAGAGTGTGAAGAATGTTTTGAAGAACTGAAGAGAAGATTAGTCAATGCGCCTCTCTTGACTCTAGCATTAGGGATGTATGAGTTTATTATTTATAGTGATGCCTCAAATAAAGGACATGGTGATGTCCTTATGAAAAATGATAGAGTTATTGCCTATGCATCAAGACAAATAAAAATTCATGAACAAAACTATCCCACTCATGATCTTGAGTTAGCTGCTGTAATATTTTATTTGAAGATATGAAGACACTATCTATATGGTAAAAAATGTGAGATATATACTGATAATAAGAGTTTAAAGTATATTTTATCACAAAAAGAACTCAACATGAGGCAAAAATGATGTCTTGAACTACCCAAGGATTATGATTTCACTATACACTAACACCCATAGAAGGAAAATAATGTGGAAAATTCTTTGAGCAGAAATGATCATGGAGTTTTGAACAAGATGAGAGTTTAAAGGGATCCTATGTTCAGGGATCTAGTAGATATGGATATAGGAATAATAATGGAAGGTGAAACATCAATACTTTTTCAAATGGTTTCCAAACCATACTTACTAGAAAGGATAAAATGTTCTTAGACTGATGATGAGGAGTTTCAAAAGAAAATTAAAGCTGTGAATGATGAGAGATTGACCAACTTCGTATATGAAGATGATATTTTGAAATTTGGGAAGAGACCTTGTGTTCCTGAAATACCTGATCTAAAAAGGGAATTGTTGGATGATGATCATATCTATAATTTCTATATACACCCTGGTATCACTAAGATGTATAGAGATTTTGAAGAACATTTTTGGTGGGACAACATGAAGAGGGAGATTTCTAACTATGTGTCCATATGTATAGATTTTCAACAAGTTAAGGCTGGAAGACAACATCCTAGAGGAGTCATGCAACCTCTTCCTATACCTAAGTGGAAATGGGATGATATTATGTTGGAATTTTTCATGGGCCTACAAAAGACTCCTAGAAGGAATGATGCAATGTGGGTCATTGTTGATTATCTTACCATGTCAACACATTTTCTTTATATAAGAGAAGATTTAACACCTAAACACTTATAAATACTATGTATTAATGAAGTTGTAAGACTTCATAGAGTACCCCTATTAGCTTTTTATGATCATGATCCCTATTTTATATCAAGATTATGGAAAAGTATTCAGAAGGCCCTGGATACTGAACTTTTTTTGAGCACCGCCTACCACCCTCAAACTGATGGACAATCAAAACAGACTATTCAAACCTTATAAGACATGTTGAGATATTTTTCTATTGACTTTCAAGGTATATGGGATCAATATTTACCTCTGGTAGAATTTTCCTATAATAATAGCTTCCATTCAAGTATTCATATGGAACCATATGAAGCATTATATGGAAAGATATGTCGCACACCAACTTGTTAAGATGATGTTGGTGAAAGAAAACTCGTAGGCTCTGAACTTGTTGAGGAAACAATGGAAAAGGTAAAGGTTATCCAAACCAACATCAAAGCATCTCAAAGTAGGAAAAAGTGATATGATGATAATCAAAGGAAAGATTTGGAATTTCAAGTAGGAGATCATGTTTTCTTGAAGGTAACTCCATGGAAGGGTGTTATATGATTCAGTAAGAATGGAAAATTAAGTCCCAGGTACATCGAACCTTTCAAAATTCTAGAACAAATTGAAGTTTTATCTTATCATTTGGCAATGCCGCCAAGTCTCTCCAAATTTCATGACGTGTTCCACATATCACCATTGAGAAAATACATGCCCGACCCAATGCATGTACTCAACTATGAAGAAATAGACCTACAACCCAACCTGTCTTATTGCGAAGAGCCTTTCATGATTCTTGATATCTGAGAAAAAGTGTTTAGAAACTGGACGACTCGTCTGGTGAAAGTTCTATGAAGAAACCATAAGATGGAAGATGAAATGTGGGAACCCAAAGAACTTATGATGAAGAACCACCTAAAAATTTTTATGCAGTAATATTCTAGAAATTTTGAGGATGAAATTATTTTAATTATGGGATAATGTAACACCCCAAGCTTCCACGATACGTTTCTCTTTGAATAATGCAATAGCTTGCACTGTACGCAACTTGGAGTTTTAGCACACCATGACAAATCAAACTAGCCATTATGAATATTAATACCCAATTTTTGAAATTTTATAAATTTTATTTTCCAAAATGGACTTCATTTTTGGGTTTTGTAATATCCAAATTATCTTAGGGTGAATTTTTGGTATTTTTATAAAAACATTCGATTTTTGATGAATAGTGAAAAAACTCCGTTATTGTTTAAAACTGAATTTTTATTTAAATAATTATTTATTTTATTTAAATTTATTTTAAGTCAAAATATATATACAATAACTATATAATTTCAATATAATTCATTGAAGCCATTTTATAATAAGATTTGATGTATAAAATTTTATTGAACTTTTTATCGTCATTTATCCACCTTATAGGTGCATTTTCAAATTTGTATAAAACATAATTTTACCACTTTTGTGAATTGAATTTCAAAAATCTGAGAGACAAGGTTGATATCAGTAAGTAAAATTTGGTTCAATAAGAAGAAAATAATTTTTGGTGAATAGTAACTTTTGACTTTTATTTACCACGATTAAAAGTAAATAGGGAAATTAAAGATAAAAAATGCTATTATAATTACCCTAAAACATGTCCAAATTCTATTGGATAAGTGTATTTAGACCAAAATCAACCTTAGGAATAAAATATAAATCTTTTGGTCCACTTGGATTAGATTAGGGAATTTATTATTATTTTATTTAAAGAAGAGTTAAAAGTGTTAAATTTAATGTTTAATAACTAAGTCATTTTTAATATAGGGTTATACATAAGATAAATTATACTATAAATATTCATTATAAAGATAAAAATATTTCCTACATAATGGTATTTTATTTATAATTTTTAGAAATTAAATAATTAAACTTATTTATGACACCACGATAATGCAGTAATTACCTTATTAATGAAAGATTAAAATAATTGATATTATAAATATGAAAATAAATTTAAATTGAGACTTTTGATGAATTAAACTAATTTTATAGGTTAATATTACATTTTAGGGTTGAGTAAATAATTTTTTTGGAAGTGAAAAAGTTGGTATGACTTTCACAAAAACAAAATACCAAAGAGTGTCAAAATTGACATAAATGGGGTTTTAAAACAAATACTATATTATTAATTGATATAATATTCCTAAAAATATAATTTTTGGACAAATGACTTAGATAAGGTTATATATATTAATAATTAACCACTTGGGGTTCTCTGGGATTTTTATAGCAAGTTTATTAACCATTTATTATAATAATACAAGAATACATGGTAACAGTTAAACTATTAAACTAAGAGTTAAATCTAAAACATAAGGTTAATATGGTGAACTAAACTTGTCTAAAAGATATTGGTTGGGATGTTTTAGACCCATACCCACCTTATATTTGAAATAAATCCTTTTGGATCCATTATAAACCGAATAATATTGTATAATAAAATAATATTTCATGCTTTTTCTAAAGTGACCCTCACCTCTCTTATAAAAGGGTACTTCCCTTATCTCAAAATCACACCTCCAAACCATTTGGATCGGCCAAAACCTACTCCAATTTCCTTCCAAATACCCTCAATTAGACCTATAGGGATTAATTTGATCAGAAATCCAACCTAAGTATCCCTTTTGATGAAATCAAAAGGAAACACCCAA
Organism: Viscum album; assembly: GCA_963277665.1. Classification (NCBI taxonomy): domain Eukaryota; kingdom Viridiplantae; phylum Streptophyta; class Magnoliopsida; order Santalales; family Viscaceae; genus Viscum; species Viscum album. The sequence goes on from OY728134.1 coordinate 430,324,577, forward strand.
AGAAGAGTTAATAATTTCACCACCTCTTTCAAAGTTATTTTCTTCTTCCACTTCCTCTTTGTTTGTTGTTTCCATAACAAAATAATAACTCCTGTACCTTATACATAATATTATTTTATTATAAATATGGTAAAACCATATTCATTATTCTATTCATCCTATGAATAACAAGTCACCATACATGTGCACGTACAACTAACCGCCTCCACGTCGTGGTGTAGTTTGTTATTCAAAAGCTTCATTATTTGGATGGGTATAATAATGAGTATAACTAATGTAAATAATAAATATAAAATTTTAATGATTATTTATATTTTATATACCATCAAATTACATATTATTTCACCATCAATATAATTATATTGTTTCTCGTGCGTACATATAGATTTCCGTCTCCATGAATGCGATGAAATTCATTCCCCATCATAACCATTCAAGTATAATTTTCATTTTATGATTAAAAATAATGTTTAAGAACTTAATATAATTATGTATATGAATAAAATACATGATATCCATAAAAAATATGTCTTACATAACCAACCATGTAAAGGAAAAATAATCAGTTAACACCCAAAACAATGATTCTACTGAAATATTATCAACAAAGCAATATTAGAAGATGATATATGATATAATATTTATGTATGTGGTTCTTGTATAATTTAATAGAAATTATTTAACTACTATACATGAGGTTAACATACCCTCAATCAAGAAAAATCACATGTTAAGGGTTAATTCTACATTCTCTTCATTATCCAAGGTTGTTTACACATGAGGATTTACTGGGACCTCTTTATCATCCACATCCGTGTTTCTTAAAAATTTATTTCAAAACATTTTTAATAATTACTATAATATAGGTTAAATTAATTTATACCCTTGTTTTACTTTTTATAAAATGTTTTAAAGGAATCTTTCCGTCATTTTCCAAACAATGTACTTTATGACCTTTTTGAAGAATTAATGAAAGAATGTTTTTTTAACTTATACGGAGGGTGTGGATATTTTCCGCCATTATAACACTTTCAAAGTTTCCGTTACAATATCATAAGTATATTTTAATAATAATTATTTTATTTTATAATTACATGACTTTTAAATTATTTCAAAATAGAAATATATATTTCTATCAAATAGTTTTTATTTCATCTATGTCAAAAGGAATGCATTGGACTTAGTAAGTGATGGGTGGATCCCGCTATAGCTCATTGATGCATCGTTAGGTCTCATGATAGAAACTTGTGTCTTGAAAAAATGCCTTTAAAAAATCTTATTTGTAATCTTGGCATGAGGACTTGACTATGTGGTTATGATGTCCAGCATTATGCATTCCATTATTGTAAAATTGGCTATTGATATTACATGTCATTATTCGACTAGTATAATATCCATTTGAATAAGTAAATGGAATTATTTGATTTAAATTTTACATATTATTCTGAAGTTTAAGATTAAAATATTTGTGTTTTAGTGACTTAAATGTTTATGCTTATTTATTAAAGTTTCTACTATATTGTTGTCCTTACTGAGCACCTGAGCTCATCCCTTTCTATGTTTTATTTTTCCTAGGATGCGAAGAAGTATATTATGATTGACCTTTAGGGATAGTCTAATGGATATGAATATGTTCAAAGGAGACAATGTTGTTGTTATTTTTAATTTTATAATGTAATGTAGAACTTATGTATGTATCTAGTACTTACAAGGATACTAAACTGATCAGTCTTTCAGGATTTGATCCCTTGTAATCATGCCAATGTTATGTAATAATGCACTGACTCTAGGTAACTGGGCTCAGTGTGTTACATCAATAACTTATTTCCCATGAAACACCAAACAAAAAATATCCATTACAAAGTATATGAATATTATTAAGAAAATTTAAGAATAATAAAACCTGTAGTAAATAAAAATATTACAATAAATAAGAAATGCATATGAATTTTGATTAAAAATACTTAATGTTTTAAAATGGTTTTTTTACAGTAAAAGTAATTTTATTTATATATTGAATTTTCATTTAAAAGATAAATTTATAAATTTTATTTTTAAAATTTTATGAAATGAAATTTATTTTTGAATTCAACATAACAAAATTATCCAAAGGTGAATATTTCATATTTTTTTTGAAATAATTGTTTTTAGGTGAATAGTTAAAAATATTGATTTTTATAATACCATCAATTTTATGAAATTATAATAGTACAAGAATGACTTGAATGTTTTTGAAAACTTTTTTCTGTGAAAAAGTATATTTTTAAATTAAAATAAATCTTTTAAAAATAATATATTTAAATTATAAAACCTATGTTTAATGTTTTGGAAACTTAAGTAATATTTTACTCTAAGAACTATTTTTATTCACTTATATTAAAAAGTATTTTTCATCACTTATGAAAATTAAATTGAAAAAAATTGATTTCATATTTTTTATAATTTTTTAACTACATGTAATAATTTAATTTTCATTTTTAGGCATAAAATTATGATTACTAAGATTAATATTAATCACCATGGCAATGGAAAACTATTATTTTCAAATATTTTTTTATTAATATTATGTTAGTTTTATCAAATAAAATAAATTAATCTCTTAACAAAATGAGTTTAATATTTTTTTTAAAACTGTATATAAATACATTATCACTCATTTTGTTTTTAATCAATACTAAATAAGATTAAGAACACTTAATAATTAAAACAATATATTTTTTATAGAAAGCAATATATATATATTAAATGATTTAATTTAAAAGTTTTTTAACTTATTTATGAATTTTATTAAATTATATAGGGATCAAATTTATTTTCATAACACCCAGATTTTTTTAATAGGGGTTAACTTATACTTTTAATAATATATAAATCACTTGGTTAAAAACATGTAACCAAGGTAAAAACCAAAATGGTAAAATGTAAACATCAAGTGATAAAAAGTATTTAAAAAGGTTTAAAACTTGTGTGAAAATGAGTGGTAGAGGATTTATCAACCTTATATCACAAAAAAATCCATTATTTATAACTTTTTTAATCATTTACCCTTGAATTGTGCCATACCATTATTTAAAAATATTGTGTATTAAAAAAAGTTCACTTTTCTTCACTTATAAAAGGGGATCACTTTCAGTACATCATAATATACCTATCAATTATAATTTCATACTAAAAATATGAAAATTTTCTCTTACAATAATCCTATCTCAAATTTATATTCTTCTGTTCTAAATTATTTATCCTAATCCCTTAATTTCTAAGGACACTTTCAAGAGAAAGTTCAAGGTCCCAATGTGAGTATTACTTAATCATTAAAGTTTTCTTATTAAATATTTTCACTTATAAAACTATCCTAACCATTTTAATATAATTAAAATTTTAACATTAGTATACCAAAGTGTTATTATATAAATTTTAAAACCATAACTTATTCCTTCACATCCACTTATAAAAAATAACATTGATCGTGTGCATGTGAAAACTACTGCCTCCACAAATCAACGTCTTCCATTGTTCAACACCAAATCTCATGGTTGGTAAAAAGGTTGGATTTTAAGAATGAATATACTGAATATTTCATAATTATAATTCTAAAATTATAATTTATCATTTAACTACATTCTAACCATTCGTTAAGAAATGGAATCATTAATCGTGTATATGATGGGCTACCACCTCCATGAACAAAAAATTTCATTTGTCATCACCACCCAACATGGATAGTTCTAAGAATAAATTTAATGATGGTAAATGATATTTATGAAATTTTTATTCTTATTTAAAATTTATATTAACGTTATATAAAATTTTTTCCTTACTCAAAAAATCATTATAACATTATTCCATTTAGGTTGGTTTTTACCACTTGTGTGAACTATGTTATAATGTTTAAACCATGAATAATTAATGAATATTATATAATGGTAATATAATTTAATAATATTTAATTTAATATTTTCTAACTATTTGGTAAACTTTTTATTAATATTTAATATATTTATTAATATATAACATTTCGATCATTAAACACACTATAACTTGTTCATTACAACTTCCTTTTTCACGAACCATATACAAGTCATTCACCTAATCAAATTAAACTTATTAAATCATTGAAAAAAATTATTAGTATGTCTTGAATAATATAATAATGGTGAACTTTATGATAATATTTAATAATAACACTTCTATTAAGAAACTAGTTCAAAACAATAACGATTACTCACACCCAATATCGAAAATAGATAATAACCAACTAATATAAATTTAGAGAATAATTATAAAATAATTTATAAATGGTTATGAACTTGAATATGGTTCATTAATAAGTGATTAAGATAGTTATTATTATTATAACAGAGTTTATAGAGTGTTCAAGTAAGTGTGGATATAAGGTAATAGTTTCTATGTCTCATTTTAAAATCCACAAGACATGTTTGATATTGCACACCATGACTTATTTTTTATGGTATGATTAATTACTAATGAATTTAATTTTTAATATTCATTAAATTTATGGGGTTTTAATATCTATATATTTTTATTTATTTAAATTTTATTTGATTCAAAAGATACTAATGTTGTAATGTTTTTGTTAACTTAACTCTATTTATTGAGTTATAATGTATATTTTGAAATTTATTTCTTTAAAGATCATTTCCTTCCACACTAAAATTTTATTCCCTAATAAATTATCTTCCAATACAGGGAGAATTTTATTTAATTAAGTTATTTTAACTTGATGAATTTATTCCCCCAAAATCATATCATTCATAAAAATAATTCCCATCTTATTTAATGATGGTTTCCCCTTATTCTCTATATTTTCCTTTCTTACCAATATTATCCTTTATATTTGGAAATTTAATTATGTGGAATCTCTTAGAACCATCATATTTTCCATTTTTTGGTTTTTAAGAGGAGTTTTTATTATCTCTTTTTATGATGTGGGTTTTCAACAATGGTATTTCAAAAATACTAATTTTTTTCCCATACCTTTAAAATAAAATGTTTTATTTTCCACTATAAATTTATTTTTGAAAACCTTTGTGTCCTTTTCAAGGCTAAAATATTGAAATTTTATTTTTAAAAGAAAATAATTTTCAAAAAATTTCACTTATCCTTTTAAATAAAATGTATTTTTAAAGTGACTGTAACTTCTTATTTTATGATAAATATAAAAGAGTTTTATAAAAACTATCTTATAATTTCACTACCATTTTATTCTTTATTTATAAAAGATATATTTAATTGGAAATTATTTTTCATGAATCACCCCCTAAATTATTGGGTGATTGAATTTTGGTTATTAACATCTCACATTCATGAGGTCAATTTTGGTGATTACATCTAGAAATTTTATGGAACCCATTTTTCTATTCATGGGTTCTTAATGATATGATGAATAATTATTTTAAAGTGGAGAAAATATTTATGTATGAATGATGGGAGGGGTCTGATATCTTTCTTAAATGAATTGGTAATGTTTTCATGAGCTCAAAAGGGCATATGCGAGGATTTATTCCAAGTCAAATAGTACATGAGAAGATTTATCCCAAGCCAAAGGGTATAATGGAGGATTTATCCCAATAAAAAGGTTATATAGGAGGTTTTATCCCACGAAAAATGGTATAAAAAGGATTTATCCTAATATTAAGGGTATATAGGAGGATTTATCCCAATCCAAAGGCTATACAAGAGGATTTCTCCCAATCCCAAGGGTATATAAGAGGATTATTCCAAGACCAGGAAGGTACATGGGTAAAAACATAGCCTACCATGTGACAAATATCTTAGTGGGTATCCTTGAAATTTGATTTACATGCCAATATTTAAGGGAAAAACTTATTACATAATCTTATACTTATGATTATGCTACTTGAATCTTGTTTAATGTCTAATGATTCTGCACACTTTTTTTGTAATCTATTCTTGATAATTTGATATTATTTGTACTTATATCATTAATTATGGACAAAAATTGTTCCATTATATTTTAATAATATATTTCTCCCATGATCATGTTTCTTAATATACTTATGATCTAATACTTGATGACATGTTGATAACTTTTCCCTTACTGAGTATTTGACCTCACCCCTTCCTTCTATTTCCATTCCCTAGGTTATGATGACGACTATAACTTATGAGAAGTCTATAAGGAAGTATAATGTGGTTCAATTATAGAGAAATGTTCACAATCAATATAAATTATGTTTCTTATATAGATGATCCTCAAAGACCCAAAAACTTTAGTTATTAATAGCATGAGATGATTTATGAGTTGTAATGTTTATCTTATGGTAATTTTTTAAAATAAATATAGGTTCATCTCAATTTTTATCAAATATTATATTTAAAGAAAGTGATTATATAACTAGACCCATGAGTGTGGGTATAGGGTGCCTTAGGGTACTCAAAAAATATAGGATATATATATATATATATGGTTAAGTTAATAGATCCTATCAGTCAATTAAATTTTATGACCATCTAAGTGAAATCCATGTAATTAGAATAATTAAGTACAAGGTACTCACACCATATAGGATAAATGGATATATGTTTAAGATAATAAATTCTCTCAGTCAATTGAACTATTTGGTTATCTATGTGAATATAATTTAATCAGAATAATTAAGAAAAAATTTCTCTCACCATATAATATAAATGGATATATGGTCAAGATGATAGATTCTATTAAATAATTAATTTTTTGGTTATCTAGGTAAATACCCTTTACTTAGAGTAATTAAGTATAGGGTACTAACATCGTATAAGGGAAATATATACGGTCAAGATGATAGATTCTCTTAGTCAATTGAACTATTTGGATATATAGGTGAATAAAATTTAATAAAAAAATTGACAAACATGGTACTGACACCTTATAGGATAAATGGATATATATTAAAGACAATATATTATCTTAGATAATTTAATTATTTATCTATCTAGGTGAATACACTTTAATTTAAATAAATAAGTATATGGTATTAACACCATATAGAATAAAACAATATATGATCATGTTAATAGATTTTACCTATAAATTAATTAATAATAATGTTGAGGTGAATTCCATTGAATCGTATTAGAAATATTTAGTGATTCAAAATGTTAAGATAAATACCCTTATCAAATTATGAATATGTACTTAAAGTGGTTGGGTACTTTTAAATATTAATATAGTCCATGTGTGTTATTAATTATATTTATGAATTTATAATGGTAGGAGACCAAAAAAATTAAGGAAAAATTATATTTAAAATTAGGAGTATGTTATCAAAAATATTTGATATGAATTAAGGATAAAAATGTTCTTTATGAATACTTCTAGGTCAATGTGATTTGATGGAAAAAGGAAACCTATGTGAGAATTGAGTTTAATCCACTTGAGAACTAATAGAGGCTCCAAAAGATATATGATCATCATTATTCCTTAGAAAAAGTATCCATATTATAAATAATACATCTATAATACCACACATACATGTCATACATAAGTGTTTTGATCATGGTTCAATATATAGTTGTATGCCTCTTAGGAGAAAAAATATAACAAATTCTTTAGAAAAAGTAAAATGTGAGTGAAACAGGGTCTCATATTCATAGTATATCACAAGGTTATAAATTAAAATTATATTAAAACAATTTTATAATAGGTAATAGGAAATTGAAAAGAATAATATAATGTAAATGCGAATGATATTGAAGAAGAGGGATACATTGGACCCAACTTTGATATGGTAATGGAATAAAAAAAGGGATTAATGAGAGTTAATGAATAATGTATCATATAAAATAAATTAATGGTGTTATAATATACTATAAATATAATAATATTACCATATAAAATGAAATTTCATAAGTGATTACTAAAAATAATCACAATTAGAAATGAATAGAGGCACATAAGAACCCTTACCTTACTTAAGCTTCATGACATATAGTTGGATCTTCTAACCGCCAAAAATCTATAAGACTAAAGTAAGAGATATAGGAGAGACTCCTTGAGATTGATATTTAGAGAGAATTAAACTTTTTTTAATGACAAATAATAATAGTGGTGAATATTTATAGGTTTTGTTAGTGGAATCCCATGGAATAAGTTAATGATTATTTTACTATTTACATTATATCATGTAATCTACTAAACCTATAGTGCCCCATTATCTCTTTAAATGATCCACTATAATAATTAGTAAAAATATTAGTCCAAGGGAACTATATTGGATAGATTTGGTCAGGCTTACAAATGTATGATATCATATCTACTGTATATTACCACATTTAACCATTTTACCACATTTTATTATTTTACAAAAAATTACTAAATTTAAACCCTTACCCTTTTTATGTTTTGATTCCAAATATTTAATCCATTTAATTAAATTAATAATATAATTATGAGAAACACATCTTTTATATAAATACCTCTTAAAACATTTTCGGTGTGATATATATTATTTTAAAAATTTATATTTCCATTCCAAAGCCCATATTATTATTCTAACAAATACCTAATAAAAAATAAACATCAATTTTATGATAATAAGTATAAAAATACAGAGAATTAATTTAAAAATTAAAATAATAATTACTTTATAAAATATTATTTTAGAGAAAATTATGTTACTTAAACTTTTAAAAGGAATTATTCTGAGAATAAAAACATACTTATAAAATGGTGTAGTGGTTTATTAATTTGATATCAAACAATTAAAAATTAAACTAATTATTATAAAAAAATTTCAAGTACTTTTAAAATATTCATTTTATTATATGATGCACATAAAATGATATTTGAGATAATGAATTTTTATAAAAAACCATTACATTACTTTCAATTATAACATGTAACAAATATAACACTATTAAAACATGTAAAATACAATGTTTAAAATTAGATTCTAATGAAAAAGTTTAAATTAAAATAAATATATGTAATTGAAACCATAAATGTGAGAAATTTAGTTATTATGTAATTAGTAATTTGGTAAATGGTATTTTATAAAACTATCATCTCATTTATCAATGATTAGGTCAAGTTTTCTCTGATCATCTAAATTGCGTATAGTTGAGGTTTGAGATTATAATACCAACAAGGTATATATATAAGAAAAAACTATTATCATGAAAAATATAAATAAAATTTCACTATTATTCATGTGTTAATAAACATTATTTGTAAATAAACTATACTAATTGGTATATTATAACTATATAAATAAAAAAATAAAAGGCACAATGTATTATAACATCATGATTTTAGGATGAATGAAATACCATATAATTTTGTAATATCATATATTTATGTATAAATAAAATATCATTTGTAATCAGGTTTAAATATAATTAAAATGTGGTTAAACTTAAAGATTATATAATTGCAATGAATATATACTCAATGGTTATGTAGAAAAATAATAGATATACCATCATATTATAATTATAAAATGATGTTTTTATACAACATATATATTTAATACACATTTATATTTTCCTAATGTACAATTCTTATTATATTTTCAATGTTTTTTAATTATTTTTTATACAATATATATATTATTTATCAACTTCTACTTATGTATTTATAAAATAATTTTCATCATGATATAATGAAATATTTCTTCCATGGGTAATAACTTTATTTATTTTTATTAGAGGAGCATGATATATACAACCCTTAATCATGAATTTTACTTTTATTAATTTCTTATTTTACTCCAAATTAAAATTGGTCAGTGTATATTATTTATTTTTAGTTTACTTTAACTATATAATGAAAACATGTTTATCTTATCATATTGATTTATTTACCAATGATTGTTAAATAAGTTTGTCTCCATAAAAAGAAAATTAAAATAAAGAAATATAATAATTCAATTATATGATATATATATATATATATATAATTTATTGCATTACATATCACACCTAGGATACACCTTGGCCCTGAAATAACTTTGTATTATAGAAGATGCAAATCAAATATTATCTATATCAAAATAATATGAACCTACCATCGATGTGGGAAACATTAACAACAATTTCAGATGAAAATTGGACATTATTAGATAGATAATACCTTGGAATTACATGATGAATGTTGGAAATAAATTCTGCATTAAAAATATAATAGGAGATAAAATATGTAGGTTCTATTATTATTTTTTCAAACATGTATGAAAATCCTTCTATTTAAAATAAGTTTTGTTTAGTAAGTAGACTATTCATCCTAAATCTAGATAAAGGTAAGTTAATTTTAGATCATATTAATGAATTTATTATTATTTCAATCCAATTAGGTTTTTTATAGATTTATTTGGAAGATGAAATAAATGCTTTTCTTTTCATATCATTAATTTTGGAGAGCTAGGATGCAATAATTAAAATGGTGATAGGTTCTTATGGATCTTATAAATTAAAATTAAATGAAGTTCATGATATGATATTTAGTAAAGATATTCATAGAAGATAATTGTGAAAATTATTTGGAAATGTTATGAATTTTTAAGGCATAAATGATCACCTAATTAAGGAAACTCAAGAGGCAAGTCAAAGTCAATAAGATATAGCTAAGAAAAATTCAAAGGAGACAGTCTAAAGTTTTTGAGTTATTGGAAGAAGGGACACACAAAGAAGGACCACAAGATGATACAAAATGTTGTAATTAATGATATGATGAATAATACTATGGAAAGATTTGATGATGCATTAATACCCACAGTATAAAATCCCATGGAGTCTTGGTTATTATATTACAATGCTTATTTACATTCAACCCTAGAGAAGGAATGTCTATGAAATTTCATTCTATGAAATTTTGTGATGGTACATCTTGCTGAAGATGAATATATTAATATTTTTGGTAAGTAAATGTTAAAATTAAAACCTAATATACAAAATTTTAGATATTGAATAATTATATACAAACACATATATATAGACATTCCTCAACATTAAAGAAATTTTATATCCATTATACAACTTAAGGATAATAAATATTGTACCACATTTGTGAAAGGACCATAGAATATCACAAAAGGTGTTATGGGTATAACATAGGTAGTGAATAATGGAAAAAAATTATATAAATGATGATTTAAATCATATGGTAACTTCTTTGAATTTTGAAATAGACTTCAAAACCTAACAATAAATTATAGATAATACAAGTGAGAATGAAATGAACATTCTTGTGGTGAAGGGACTGATACCTGATATAAATTCAATAGACATTGAGGATTGTATTATCAGTAAGAAGAGTAAAATTTCATTTATAAAGGGATAAAAACACCAAAGGTATAAAAAATATAGTGATACATTATAATGTATAGGGAACCACTCTAGTACATTCTCTTAGTGGATAAATTTATTACTTAAAATCAATTTATGAATCAACTTGAAAGGAATGGGTTTATTTTCTAAAAAATAATTATTCTATTTTTCTTAAATTTCATAAATGGAAGAGTCATATATAGAATAAAATTGGTATTAATTTAATGTTTTAGAGATCTAAAATTAGCGTCAATTTTGATTATTGAGAGTTTAAAAATCTTTATGAAAAAAATAAAATTCGTATAAAGTAGGTGGTTCCTAGAGTACTTGAACAAAATGGTGTGGAATAGAACTTAAATAAAAATTAGATTGATCATTCTAGGGGTATAAGGCTGCATACTGGATTAGCCAAGGTTTTTATAGATGAAGCTATTAATATGGTCATATACCTAATAAATCGAGGTCTATATGTACCATTGGGAGAGAAAATACCCAAGGAATTATGGACAAGAAAAAGATAAATATTTTAAATTTAAAAGTATTTTATTTTATATCATATGTTCATGTTGAATTATATTCTAGGGATATATTGGATTCTAAGTCCTATAAATGTGTTTTAATTGGATATGGAAATGAATAGTTTGGTTAATACTACCCAAATGATGAAAATTGAAAGATTATTAGAAGTAAGAATGTAATATTTTATGAACATGTCATTTATAAGGATAAAAATTATATTAAATTTTACAGTGGGATTAATAAACCCTTTTCTCATTGTTCGGTTGATATTAAAGGCATAACAGAAAATAAGATTATACAGATTGAGAATCAGCAGAAAATCCTTGTATGGAGATACCTATTATGAGTTAAAATGGGTTATGTAAGATAGTAAAAATATATGAATATTATTTTCATTATTTTTTATTGTCCAATGTTGGAGAACCAGAGTGTTATAAAGAAGTAGAATTTGCGAAGGATTCAAAAAATTAGGAGCTGGTAATAAAGGTTTAAATTTTATATTACATGCTAATAAGTTGTGGGAACTTACTACTTTACCTAAAGAAAATAAGGAATTTTAGAAAAAATGGGTATACTATGTTAAGGAATAACATTCTAGTATAATAAAGTATAAGAAAATTCTAGTCATAAAAGGGTTTTAATAGAAGGACAATGTAGATTAATTTGAATTTTTTTATCCTATTCTTAAGACAACCACTATCAAAGTTCAGTCGATCATTGTAGCTATATAGGTATTATATTTATAGTATATGGATGTTAAGACTTCCTTCATTCATGGATAATTAGAGGAGGATATCTATATGGTGAAACTAGAATTTTTTATTGAATACGAAAATGAAAATATTTTTTTCAAACATAACACGAGTTTATATTGGTTGAAGTAGATGCCAAAAAAGTGGAATAAAAAATTTGAACCATTCATATGGAAAAATAACTCCAAGAGATACAACATGGATCAATGTTTCTATTTAAAATCATTAAAAAAATAATATATCATATTTTTATTGTATGTGGATGATATTATAATTTTTTGGAGTTACAAACAAAGGACCATTGAGTTGATTATTAAATTATTAACAAAATTTGAAATGAAGGATCTCAGTGAGGTGAAAAAGATTATCAGATTGAGAATCATATGGGATCCTATTACTAAAACCTTAAATCTCTTTCAAATAGCCTATATAGAGAATTTTTTGAAAAGGTTCAATATGCAGGATTCAATAAATATTTTATATTACTATTATGAATCACTTTAATTTATTTAAGGAGTAGTAAAAGGAAATAATGTATAATATTTTGACAGCTAGAGTTTGATACATCATTCAAAGAATCTTTATTCCATTCGAAGATGAATCATATTTAGTTGAAATATCATTTCATCAGAGGATTATTAAAGGATGGATCATTAGACATGAGTAAGATTCATGTAAACCTAAATCTAGATAACATAATGACAAAGGTGATGAACATCGAGAAATTTAGGCATTGTTGTGCCTCAATTGTACTTCATAGATGTTGAAGTAGTGAGGGGAGAAATTAAATAAAGAATATTGGAGGAGATTATTTATGTAATTTGTCTCCAAGTTAGAGAATGTTGAGATATATGGAACCTGATTTGTAAACCTAAAATCCACCATTTGAATTTTTATATCGAGTTTATGTGTGTGTGTGTGGGGGTGGGGGTGGTTTTAAGGGGGAATCACCCTCTCTCTGGTTGAGGATCGGGGGCCGGATTGTCCTTGTTTTTGAAAAAGAATTCAGGGTATATATGGAGTTTTTATTATAAATATAACATGGTATTCAGGTGAAAAAATTATAAAAAATTAAAATTTTTCCTATGGTTCATGTGGGGTTTTATAAATAATTTTTTATGTCAGTGAAAATGGACACACATACGTCTACATTTTGTATTGAAGTGTATATGGAGAAGCTGAAAATTTATTACACATTAAAGACTACTTCAACTAAGAAATTGAAGACACTATTTTTTGATAATAAAAAATGTACTTTGGTGATGGAATGTGTGTGTGTATCTATTTTACCAAAATACTTGTATCTCTCATAGGAAAATAGTTAATTGTTTATCCCCTCTAGGGATTTCGGGTATTTTTCTCGAACCACATAAAATGATATGTTTGATTTTATTTCATTTTTGTTTTTTTGTTATATAGTTTTCAAAATAAATTTCCATAGACATATCCAATATCATATTATAAATAAATTAATAATATAATCCAAGGTAGTTAACCCCATCTCACATAGCCACAATTATAGAGACCCACCTTTTTCATATAATATTTTTAACTTAATTCCTTAAGAAAATATTACACTATTGAATTCAAAGGATCTTTTGAGGTTTAATTTCTTGAAAACTAGGTAGATAATTCATTAATCATATAAATAAAATCTACACATAATTTTTTTAATCCTCTTGAAATAATATTATATTATTCCCTCCCAGGTCGCCTCACTACAAGTTATTTCCTGAGGACAAACATTAATAAAAAAGGGTGAGAATAAAGCCTAATAAGAGGTAAAAAAATATTTGGAATTTACACAATAATAATGGATAAAAAATGTGGTATAAAATGAGATAATAATCATATGTAAATGATACGTAACATGAAAATTTGGATACAATATAAAAATGATGCATTCATAAGAATATCACTAAGGTTCATCATCAAGGTGCTATAAAACAAATTAAAAAGGTTATTGACTAAGGTGTCATAAACATATTATCTCTAGAGATTAATTATCTACCAAACTCATTGGGTTTATATTAAGTATAACCATTAATATATCTAAATTATTGTGTTCTACATAGATAAATTATCATAATAAATAATTTCATCAATCACCAATAGTAAATAATGAATGGGTTTCATATTAAAGTCATAGAGTTAGTAAGTTCTTAAAGGTATGTAACTTCACATATTTTAAACCATGATAAGGGAATATAGGGTTCATATATGAAAGTCTATAATAAATTATGGATATTTTTATCTAGGCGAATACCCTTTATAAAGAATATGTATGGGTATTCAGAATACAAAAGTACTGCATAGAAAATCATGGGATAGTTTTATCAAGAAAATAAGTGTATATAAAATTTAATGGAAGTAATTAGTGGGAGATAGAGATAATATCAAATTAACAGGTCATAATTTGGGAAGCAATATATGACTATTAATATATGAAAACAAAATCATTTTGAAATAAAAATCCTTATAGAAAACGAATTTCTTGAATAGAAAAGAAAAGGAAGAGAAACCCATACCTTGAGAAGTGTCTTCTTAAATATTCAAAGGATATTCTTGGAACCTTAGGATCTCTATATAATGTTTATAAAGAGAGGAAATTATGGGAACATCATGATCAATGAATTTAGAGTAGATTATAATGGGAGAATGTGTGGGTATTTATAGTGAAAGGGGTAGAAATTATTTATTAATTTATAAACGTAGGTTTTGGACTCTAAGTTATAAGAAATGAGAAAAGATTTGTCTTCCCATGGATTTAGCCAATATTATCTTCTAAGGGGGAGTTTTTCTCCATGTATTAATAGTTTATGAGATGATATTATCAAAATAATATAACTCATGATATGGAATTAGGTCACATTCATAATTTTTTTTAAAATCTTAAAATATACTTTAAGTTTTGGAAGATTCATTATAGGTTTGGAAAATTAATCTTATTACTTTAAAATATATTATTTTAATGATGAAATAATTTTTTGGCCAAGAAATCTATTTATGTACTTATTAAATCACCTTTATGTCATTATGATTTCATAATAATTACCATGCATTTATACCGTATTTTACTTTTTACCAAAAAATTTGACTATCATAGAAAATAATGAAAAATTAATAGTTGGGTAACTTTGATTTGATGATTTAAAAAATTTTATCCATTTTATCCAAAAAATATTCTAAAAATGAGAAATTTAATTTTTTAAATAGAATACTTATTTATTGAAAAATAATAATTTTTATTATACAATTGAATTTCTAACTCTTATAGAAACTATATATTATTTCATAAATTTGTTTTATTATTTATGTATTAATAAATATTATTGTTTATAACTTTTTCATAGAAATAAATATTCATTTTATCTTAAAAATAAAATTTAATGAAAACTATACATATATATTATTCAAAAATATTAATATGGTTTTTTTTATCAAAAATCAATTTTATTATATTCATTTTTTATTCATATGTATTTTATCTTTTATATAAGGGTGATAAATTACAATTAAAATACTGAAAATTAGTAATGGGATCAGGGAACTCAGTATTTTATTTATAAAATAATTTACAACATAATAAATATTAAGGTATATATGAATAAACCCTTATCACACTAGAGTAATCACTAAGGGTAAGCTATGTGATAGTGGTACTTTCATTAGGTGGTTTAGCTAAGATTTATCCAGTGGTCATCTACACCAACTTAAACTTCTTCCATAATTGATTCTGCTTAAACCTTACTTATTGAATTTCTACTTGGGCTTGGTCAAGGGAGAACCTCAACGATACGACGTCCCTCCTAACTATTATAAATAGGATTCATAAGGTATGATCTTCATCAAATTTATATATTCATTACCATTTATATACAATAATTCCAGTGGTAACATTATTACCGATGGTCATAATGCTCAAAGGTTACATTGATCAATTATTAAGTAATAATCAGATCCTAATAGTCTATTTTCCCATTACACACTATATATATAATCCATTATTCTTCTACTTCATCATTCACTATGAAGGTTATACACTTACCTTGATAATTTCAATCACATTACTAATGATTATATTTATTTTTAGAATTTTTACAGTAGGAGTGATCTTTATGGGAGAATTGAAGACTATAGAGTTTAAATTATTATGTAAATTATTCTTTTTTATCTCTCTATATTATTCCTAGTTGTTATTATCACACCTGAACATTTTAATTTATTTTTATTTTATTATTTCATCACTTCGGTCAACCTTGTCGTGGTGCGGGTTGAGTGCGGGTCTAAAATTTTCTATGTTTGATATTTTTAGCGGGTTTCATACCCGTGCACGGTCACCGCACGGTGGGCGGTATCCATGAAATTGGCTTAGGTGCCATGCAAATATCTATCGCTTGAAAGAAATAATTTTTTACACAAATGAAATAAGTAAAATGTTTAAATCGTAATTATAATAATTAATTATGGTGTAGATAATAATGTTATTATTAAGAATGGTTAATGATATTTTTATTATCTAATTTTTTCTATTAATATAATTTTTAATAATTTTTAATTTAATTATAATTGTTATTATTTATATTCAAATTGTAATTTGATTATTTTTATTATTATTATTATTATTATCATTATTTGTATTATTATTATTATTGTATTATTATTATTATTATTATTATTATAAAGATGAAAAAAAGAAAACCCTAGCTAGCCTAGTCCCACGGAAGCCCCCCATTTCCCCCTGCCTTTCTCATGCACGAGTGCCTCACTTGCGCTATGCCTAGCCCCTCTTGTCCACTCCACTGCCCTCTCCTCGCTCCAGCCCTCTTCGTTCTTGGGCCCTCACCCTCCACTGCAACCGCACCCCACACTAGTTCCTGACCATGCCCTCATCCCCCTACACCGCACTGCCCTCTCCTCCAGCCGACACCACTTCCCTTGGCCCGATCACTCTTGCGCGATCCCTGCATGACCCGACATCCCATCCACCACTTCCCTCAACACCCAGCCTCGCCATTCTGTCCCTCTGCACCCCTGCCCTCGCTAGCTCTAGCTGCCCTCACCCAACCGCTCCGGCAGTAGCCACGACCCCTGCCTCCACCTCCTTCATGCTGTGCACCCAACTAGGCCACTTTCTTGCTCCAGTGAGTAGCACTTCCAGCCTCTCACACTTTATCTAACCCTTTTTTTCTGTCCATGAATTCCTCTTTCGGTGTGCTATTGGTGCGCATGAGGTTATTCTTCCCTCTGTTGAAGTGGTGTCACAGTCGCACGCTATTGAGGTAGGTGTTTTTATCCCATTCCATTCTGGAGCAATCTATTGGTGCTTGTGTTTCTTCAAATATTATTTTTACTTGATTATATGATTAATGATATATCTAATTAGTCCATTACTATGATTATGAATTATTATAACATGTTAAAAATAGTTTTTGAAGTGTTTCTTATTTATGTTTGTGCATGTTAATGCCCAATTTTGTTTTAATCACTTAGTGAATTTATTGTGATGTTTTCTTGAGAGTATAATTTGTTAAAACTATATTTTAAAGTGAATATCCAATTATGTCTACGTGTGCATGTGTCAAATGTTTTTGGTTAAATGTCATTTGGGTTTTAAATAGTGAAATTGGATGTTTTATTGTGAGGAAGTTCTAGTTTTTCTATGATTTTCTAGGATTTCCCGTGTTCCTTTGACACCAGTATAGTTATTATCGTTTCCCTCGCTATATGTAGTGACACACATTGTTCTTAGTTTTTGTCTTTTCTTGTAAAATTGTAAATGTGTGGTTTTTTAAATATATTTTCAATAAAAAAATGTTTTAAATGAACAATCACTCTTTCCTTTGACACTTTTATGAAAAATGAATGATTCATTATTGGTATCCTTTTCTTTCTCCCCTTGCACTTGATTTTAAACTTGAGGGAAATGGATTATGATTGTTAAATTTTTACCTTAAAAATTAAATGTTTAATTTTTTTTATATTTATAGATTTTATTTCAAACCTGAAATCAATTTTTTCTTTATTTAAAGAATGTGCATTGGGAGTAGATTAGTCAGGCCCACCTACTGAGTTTTAATACTCATGCCTATAATGTTTTATTTTTTTTAGTTTCTGTTGCAGGTTCTAGCTCTGGTTTGGATATCTTTAGGCGCTATTTGGTTTCAGTATTGGAGAGTAAACCATGGGGGTACGTGGAGTCTTAGTCTTGGACAGGTTAGTCATGTTTTGGCCGTTCTTTCTTTTCCTGTCATTTATTTATCTCGTTTTATTATGTTTATTTTAGTTTATTTATTTATATTTATGGGCCAAATCATTCCTAATGATTAAATTTTGATGTTTGACACTAGTTTCCAACTCGTGGGGATTAGGAACGCCCTTCAGGCCATGCCGCAGACCGGCTCGGGAGACCAGTTTAGGGTTGACTTGGGTTAGTTCATGAAAAAATGGTATCAAAGGGACCCTTGTTTTTTAGGGTGTTTGGTAGATGGAGATTAGGACTGTCGGGACTCAAGAGGTAGGTATGATAAGGGAATCATGAACCCTCACATGTTCTGAAGCTCGAGTCACTAGGGGTAGTCTAGGAATTGATTCCTGGTTTCGTTCTGGTTTGTTTTGGATTGAGGGATGACAATAGAGGCAAGCCGATGTTACATCATGATTTCACATGGAGTAGTAACGCATGTGGAGTCTGAGTACACAATTTAAGGTCCTCCTAGTTGTTAACTCTTACTTGGGGCGTGGACCACTACCATGTCGTTAGGTTAAGCATGACTAATAGTCCCTCACTCCGGTAGTTTGATGAAAGTTAAGTGTTGTTTTGGTTCTGATTAGCGTGAGTGCACTTTTTAAAATGAAAAAGGATTTTTTAAATGAGAATGACTTATTTTAAATGGCTTAAAATTCATGAAATGGGTTTCAAAACCGAAATCTCCTGGTCTAAAAAAATGTGGTGTTTGTTTTTAATTGGTAGAGAAATGGTTTAGGTGCAACCTCGGGTACTCTATAAACATTCACACATGTGAGGGAATGCATGGGAAGTGTGTGTTGGTGCATATAGATGAAAGAAAATGAACAAATGTGAAACAGTTCATTGGATTACTGGGGAGTGTACTTGTAATTAAAGGCTTGACCTTATTTTTCTAAAGTGATTTTAAAAATGGGAAATGATTTTTGGAAATTGAATTTGGTTTGAAAAGTGGGTTTGGTATTTGGAAAGTGGACTTTATAGAAGACATTTTTAAAATCTAAAATGAAAAGGGAATTTTGGGTTGTCTTTGTGTTTGTTCGGTTTTGAGATAGTTATTTTGTCTCAAGATGTCAATTTTAATTATAATTTGTTTTGATATCAGTTTCATCTTGGTGTTTTATATGTTGTTCAGAAAATACCACCCAGAAAGGTCCCTAGAGTTTCTGATAAGTCATTCCCAATTTTTTGTCCTTCTCAAACATAACCTATCCTTTATGGTGATCAGGGTTTGTTAGAGGCACCAGAGTGGTTTGAAGAGGTCGAGCGCATCTTAAAGGTATTGGGAACTCCTAAAGATGTTAGAGTGCATGCTATTTTGGGTTTGTTTGAAGGTCTAGCTCTAGATGAATGAGATTTGTTCGGCCCGCAATCAATGAAATTTGGGATGACGTGGGATGTCTTCAAATGCTTCTTCATCCGATGGTTTATACCTGAAGAGGAAAATCCTAAAAAAGGTAAGAGTTCATGCATATTAAACAAGGACAATGGATGATGAAGAATTATGTTGACCATTTCAAGGAAATTGTGTCCTTTTCTTCGAAGGTAGCATCACAAGATTTGATGAATACTTATCTCTTCATTGGGGGTCTTCATATAGAGATCAGGGATAGTGTCCTCCATTTTAGGGACCATTTTTTTGAGAAGATAGTGCATGAGGCTTTCTTAGCGGAATTAGTCTCCAGAGCATAGGTGCTTGTAAATCTAGTGTATCCAATTTCTCGTGAAGGTTCTCCATCTAGCGAGCAGGGTGTGACAGGGGGTCCTGTTCCTAAAAGATTCCTATTCAATGGTTCTAGATTCCAGTTTGTCGAACCATTCAGTTGTGTGCCACCAATGTGGCTGGTTCAGGAACGTGAAGCTGTAATGTCACATCCCTCCAAATACGTGTCATCATTGCGGGTGTCTAATCAATCTAGAGAAGTTTTGCAGTAAGAGTCGCCTGAAAAAGATACTGTGACTGAAGGGTTCTAGTGCCTGACTATGAGGCAAGAGAATTTTCAGCCACCATATCCCCAACCACAGGTCTTGGGGTGAATCTCACGTGCAGTCAAGAGTTGTCGGGGGTGTGAAGCCTCAGTTTGAGTTTTGTGTTCTGTGTTGATAATAGAACATTTAAAGTCTTTCAATACTTGTTTTTATGTAGTTAATTTTTTTATATTGTTGTAGGTTCATTGTTTTATCGTGAAGTTATGATAGACTCATCCAATTTTAATACAAGTAGTCCTGGTAGTGTGAATGTGGTTTTCTGAATTGTGCGTTTTTCTTAAGAGTGTGTTTGAACCTTGTATGGGTAAATCTTCGTTTAACAGTGTTAATTTGGAGATGTAAGTGCCTACAGAGGTGTAAAGGATTGCAGTTATGCTTGGGTTTAACACTGGGATCATGTTTTTCTTATTGGTTTTTCTCTAGTGTTTAGGGTTCTTGGTCTGGGCCAAGAGTTTCAAGTTTCAGTGGAGGTGTTGTTTCGCTTGCGGTATAGAATTTAGTCTGGATCATTTGAGAGTTCCCACGTTGGACCCCTCTTCTTAGGGTGGTATTTTTGGGTGTTTAATTTCCACACATGATGAGTTCTTTTGGTGGGGAGAACCCTATCGTGTTCTCCCATTCTCTTGTGTTGTGGTTTCTTTTGGGTTCAATCGGGCATGGATTCATGTTTTGTCTATTGTTCGGCTGGGTGATTTTTTGAGATCATAAAGTGTCTATGGTGGGGAGAATTGTCACACCCCAACATTTTAATATATTTTTATTTTATTATTTCATCACTTCGGTCAACCTCGTCGAGGTGAGGGTTGAGTGCGGGTTGAGTGTGTGTCTAAAATTTTCAATGTTTGATATTCTTAGCGGGTTTCAGACCCGTGCGCGATCACCACACAGTGGGCGGTAGCTGCATGATCGGCTTAGGTGTTGTGCAGATGGATATCGCCAAAAGAAATAATGTTTTACGCAAATGAAATAAGTAAAATGTTTAAAGAGTAATTATAATAATTAATTATGGTTTGGATAATAATTTTATTATTAATAATGGTTAATGATATTTTTATTATCTAAATTTTTCTATTAATATAATTATTAATAAATTTTATTTTAATTTAATTGTTATTATTTATATTCAAATTGTTATTTGATTATTATTATTATTATTTTATTATTATTATTATTTTTTTGTTATTATTATTATTATTATTATTATTATTATTATTATTATTATTATAAGGATGAAAAAAAGAAAACCCTAGCTACCCTTGTCCTATAGAGGCCCCCCATTCTCCCCTACCTTTCCCCTACGCAAGCGCCCTGCCCAGCCCCTCTTCCCAACTCCACTGCCCTCACCTCGCTCGAGCCCTCTGCATTCCCATGCCCTCTCCCTCTGCAAAAACTGTACCCCAAGCCAGTTCTCGGCCTCTCCCTCACCCCCATTCACCGCGCTGCCCTCTCCTCCGACCGACACCACTTCCCTCAGGCTGGTCTCTCTTATGCGCTCCCTATGTGACCTGAACTCTAGGACACCACCACCCTCGACACCCGACCTCTCCGTTCTAGCCCTCTGCCCCTTACCCTCTCTAGATCCATCCACCCTCTCCCATCTTCTCCGACAGTAGCTATGACCCCTACCTCCACCTATTTCATGCCGTGCACCTGACCAGACCACCTCCTTGCTCCGAACAGTGGTGTCTCCGACCTCTCACGCTTCGGCCAACCTTTATTTCCATCTGTGAACCCATCCATTAGTGTGAGATTGGTGCGCATGGGGTTGTTCTTACCACCGCTGAAGCAATCTATTAGTGCTTTTTTTTCTTCAAATATTATTTTTAATTTATTTGCAGCTTAATGATATATCTAATTAGTCCATTATGATATTTATGGATTATTATAACATGTTAAAAATAGTCTTTGAGGTGTTTCTTGTTTTTGTTTGTGCATTTTAATGATTGATTTTTTTAAACCCTTAATGAATTTATTGTGATGTTTTATTGAGAGTATAATATGTTAAAACTATATTTCAAAGTGAATCTCCAATTATGTCTATGTGTGCATGTGTCAAATGTTTCTGGTTAAATGTCATTTGGGTTTTAAATATTGAAATTGGAAGTTTTATGTGGTGTGAAATATATTTCAAAAGTGTTTTGATATGAGTATATGGTGAAAGAGGATTTTATAAATGATATTGTTATGTTTTTATGTGTGCTTCATTAGGTTAATTCATGGAAGTGTTTATAGGATTATGAAAAATTTTCAAAATGCGTTTTCAAAGGCACTTGAGATTTGAATCCATTGATAGTGGTTTTTTACCAAGGGGTTTCATGAATTGATTAATTAAGGGTAAATGCATTTGAAAAACGAGTTTTTATGTGTCTCTTGAAATGTTTGTTGTGTCACTATATGTTGACACACCCATGGGTGAACTAGGTGCACACATGGGGGTTTCATCAAAGGAAGGTGATGCTTTAAATTGGTGTTTCGTTGAAAAATTGTTTTCCTAAATGTTTCTTTTTTTCCAAAGGATGTTGTTTCCTCTAGGATAATTAATTAGAGCTTGAGTGTCTCCTTGGTGGTGCACACACACATATATATAGGTATGTATGTGTATATGTATATATATATCTGCCTTACACATGTTACCTCATGGAATGGGGAATATGTTCAATGGATTAAGGGTATATATATATATGTATGAGAATGTATGTGTGTGCTAGCGTGGGTGTTTTTTTTTCATTGGAAGATTCAAGAGACGAAGCGTCTCATCTTGGTATGTTTCCTTCTTTGAGGTAGGTTTCCCTATACATTAACCTTTAAATTAAATAATTATTGATTTCATGTTTTTCACACTTTTATTTAATGATTTTTAGTAATTTAGGAATTTTAGAATAATTTCTTGTTGTGAAATAAAGTAAGACACTTTCCATTTGAATTACATGAAGTTGTTTTATTAAATGTTATTACTAAGTGTTTGGTAAAATTCCCCTTTGGCCCTTGAAAATGTTCTTTGGATTTAAAGTGGTGAATTGTGTTTCTTAAATGGGTTTCCAAGTGCATCTGGTTTTCAAAGTAAAGGTGTGTGTTTCATATTTTGGAAATGATTTAGTGTTAAATGATTGTTTAAGGCCCGTTTGGTCAGTTTTATGAAAAATGATGTTTGGATTTTCTTTGGATATTATTTTCTAAGTGATTTGACAAATGATAGAGTGTTACATAGGTAAAGGCTCGATTTTCACTTTTGAATGGATTTTTGGGAAACCCCTCTTGGGTTGGGTCTCATGCCTCATTAGTTGATCATGGGACGAGAGAGTTGTCGGTTTGAGACCTTCTTTGTATAATTATTATTTTAAATCAAGGAATAACCTTGAGGTGGACAGGGTGGTGCTGAGTTAAGTGGTGTGTTCTGTTATATATACGTGTCTTGTTATTTGAAATGTATGGCACACCCTCTTGAGAACTATATATAGAAAACTGACATAGTAAAAAGGTTTACTGAGAATGATTGTTTCACTAGTTTAGAATATGCATTGGCTAGGGGCCCTTAGTACTGACTTTTCTCTTCTAGGGGATTGAGCCCCTCGGTTAGGCCACGTAGGGAAACACCGAGCATTTGGGAGTTATGACATCATCAAGAGTAGGCATGACTTCAGGATGAGTCACATGTATTAATACGTTATATTTTTCCTCTGAGTTCCTAGGATTTCCCGTGTTCCTTTGACACAAGTATAGTTAGTACTATTTCCCTCTATATATGTAGTGATACCCATTATTCTTAGTATTTGTGTTTTCTTGTAAAATTTTAAATGTGTGGTTCGCTAAATATCTTTTCATGAATTTTTTTAAACAAACAACCACCCTTTCCTTTGAAACTTATGAAAAATGAATGATTCCTTCTTTGTATCCCTTTCTTTACACCCCTTGAACCTTATTTTAAACTTGAGGGCTATGGATTATAACTGTGATTTTTTACTTTAAAAATGAAATGTGTAAAAAATTCTATATTTATAGATTTTATTTTAAACCTAAAATCAATGTTTTCTTTATTTGAAGAATGTTCATTGGGAATATAATAGTCGGGCCCACCTACCAAGTTTTAATACTCATTCCTATAGTGTTTTCTTGTTTTTAGTTTTTCTTGTAGGCTCCAGACCTCGTTTGGATCACCTTGGGTGATTTTTGGTTTTGGTATAGGAGAGTAACCCATCGAGTTACACAGAATCTTAGTCTTGGACAGATTAGTCATGTTTTTGTCATTCTTTTTTTTTCCTGTCATTTATTTATATTTTTTATTCTGTTTATTTTGGTTTATTTATTTATATTTATGGGCCAAATCATTCCCAACGATAAAATTTTGATGCCCGACACTAGTTTTCAGCCTGTGGGGATCGAGAATGCCCTTTGGGCCAGGCTGCACATTGGCTTGGGTGACTGATTCAGGGTCGACCCGGGTTGGTTCGTGATAGTTATAGTCAATATTATTTTATGATGTGTAAAAAAATAAAAAATTTAATCTATGTGATTCTATAATAAAATAATCATTATGAGATATAAGTTCTTTTACTGAAAAGTTAAAGAAATTTCATCATGTTATATCCAACACTTAAGAAACTTCACCCTCAAGATTTGCATCCTACCTCAAATTAAATATAGGTATTCTCCTATATTTCTTCATAAAGACCCTAGGTTGCATATTCAAACATATAATTTCTCTATGATACTTTCATGAGTTGGGTTGTATTATTCCTCAACACATGTTCCCTTTCATCATGAATATGGATTTATTCTTCTTCATATGACTAGTTAGGTTCAAATCCCACACTATGTGTTTCAAGTATATACATTGGGTTTGACATATATTTTCTTAATCGGGACACATGGAAAATTTTATTGACCATGGAAAGATTTATAGGAAGTGGTATCCAATAAGAAATTGATAAAATGTGCTCCAAAATATAAAAAAGCTCGATGTGTTATAGACTCAATTTTCATTTTTATTGAAATATCACGACTCCTTTCTGTGGTGATATTTTAAGAAATACATGATCTCTGACATGAAATTCTAATTGCTTTCTTACATTGTAAACATAACTCTTGTTGAATTCACTACAAAAAATATAGTTATTAGAGGGGGTTATTTTTATAATTAACGGGTGTTATAACTCCCTCTAAATCCATTAGAGACGATTATGAGAAACCACTACTAATGTGGCCACCTTATATTTTTAGTGGCAGTTTTGAAAAACCACTCATAAGGTATTTTGAAATTTATAAGTGGTTATTTAAATGGGGTTTAAACCCCCTATAATTTCAACAAAAAAATTCCAGAAATAAAAAATTTATTGGTGGTTGAAAAATTCCCGTAATTGAGTTTTAATCCCAAATATAGGGTTTTTTTGGAAACCACCCCTAATTTTTCTTTTCTTTTTTTAAATGAAACCCCCTAGCCCCTTTATACCCCGACATCCACTACACAACCCACCTAGCCTCTTTACTCTTCCATGGTCCTAAAGGAACCCATACCCCCTTCTCCCATCACACCCCTACCCCTAGGTAATCCCACGGTGTCCACACATTATTTCCCCCTATCGGAATTCCATGACCTCTACGTGCCCCCTACCCCTCCCTTTCTCTGCTCATGTGCCATGTAAAACCTACCTGTTAGGTTTTGAACCCTGGATTCCCATGCTATAATGCCATTCCTACACCACTCTGTTGATCTAATTTTTATTTATTAATTACAAATCATTATATTTATATATATTTGGATGCTTATTCAAATAAATATTTTTTTCATAATATATTTAAATGTATTTAAATATATAACCTATATATAAATTTATATAAATTAATGTATTCATGTAAATATTATGCATTTATGTATTTATATTATAATACATTTATATTTTATCAAGTTTTTACATTGATATAAACTATATATTTATATGTGTATTTATATACATTTGAGTAAATATATTATATATAAATATTAATAATTCTATTTGTGTTATGTATATACACATATATTTATAAATATATTTATGTAAATTATTTATTTAAATAAATATATATTTATATATTATATAAATGTTTTATTTATATAATATATATAAGCATTTATTTAATATATTTATATAATTACTCAAAAAATATATTTATATAATGTATTTCAATACAAACAAATATGAATATATATTAAATACATTTATATATATATGTATTATATAATATATTAGCTATTTGTGTATATAATTAAATGAATTTATATTATATATTATGTATTAAAATATATATAATATATAGAAAATCAAATACATTATTTACATAATACATACATGTTTTTTATATGCATGTGTATAATGACCAGAACTGTTATAAATAAAATCCCCCTTTTATTTAATCAAATGTCTTATTATGTAATATGGTTATAGAAAAAACATGAAATTATTTTATTTTATTATATCTAATTGGATTTAAAATACTGTAATTTATCCTTAACAACGATAATATATCTGTTGAATAGTGATCAAATGATTAATATAAATATATGGTTTTAACAAATCTGATTGATAGAGAAAAAGGAAGTGATGACCTAAACCAATAGGATCATACCCGATGAACCCCATTTATCAGAGATTTCATGGGAGATAGTATCTTTGGTATTTTACCTTGACCAAAACCAAGTTGATATCCAATAATTTAATCCATAGTGAAATCATTTATGGGATAAGTTCAAGCTTATTGAGATCACGACCCAAATCATGTACGCCGAACCACCACATGAAAGTCTCATGGCCATACACCTAACCCTTAGAGTGCTTGTTAGTGTACTAAAAGGATATGTATCAATACCATTGTGATATGACTTTGTATATTATTTTTTTATAGAATTATAAATATATTTTCATCCCATTATTGTTACTTTATAAATGATTTTTATTTGGATATATTAAAATAAAAATAGTATTTTTGGTAATATTAGAACTCAATTATGGAATTGATTTTGATGAATTAATGGATTTTTAATTAAATAATATTTTAAATAAAATTATATTATTAAATATTTTTCATTAAATATAAATGATAATATAATTTTTATGAAGTCAAATGTAATTTTTATAATGGTTCCAAAAAACTGTTATTGTCAAAAACCCAGCATTTCTCAATAAATATTGATTACTATTTTAAAAGTGAAATTGAAAATATATAGAAAATTATTTAGATAAAATGAATATTATTTTTGTAATCAGAATGTTGAAATTATCCAACAGTGTAAATTTCATAATTTTCTAAGACAGTCAAATTTTCAGGTAATAATTAAATACCGTATAAATAAACTTTGTGTATTATGACATCATAATGACCCAAAAGTAATGTTATAAATACTATATATGGTTTAAACGACCAAATATATGTTTTACCTTTAAGATAATGTAATTTTATGTTTATTAGGTTAATTTTATAAAGCCTTTATGAATCCTCCCAATTCATTAATATATTTTAAGGTTTTAAAATCATTTATTTAATGGTACATATCACCTCCACATAAGTAAGGGAATTATTTTATTATATTAGGCCTTTGGATTTATAAAATAATGAGTTCTACTCCCATTTGGGAGAAACCATGTGATAAAACCATGGTATGCTTTGTGGTATTGGTTATTTTATTATGTAGAGTCCAAATCCTAAATAATAAAGAAATCCCCCTCTTTTCCTATATAAAACCACATATACTCCCATTTCTCTTCACTCAACTCCTTTTATAATGTCCATACTCTTCCCTATACTCTATATATTAATCCCATGTTTCCCCCAAGTTCTTAAAAATCCTCTCCTAAGCATTTGGAGTCACACACTCAAGTAAGGAATTTCTCTCTTCTCATTTCCATTCAAGTACTTCTTTTATGTTATATATCTTAAAGAACATTTTCTTATAATGGGATATGTTATTACATATTAAAATTAATTTCCATATAATTTATAAATTATTATAACCCCCTTTTACTCTCATTAAGCCTCCAATGATCCTTTACGTACACTTGTTACTATGTAAAAATATAGTTAGGATTCTTTTCTTTAATGAAGTTTCTTCATTAACTTATGCCTTACATTTTCAATTTCTATTGTTGGGATATTTTTTCCATTCCCATATTACTTAAAATTTCATATCTATGTGATTTTATACCCCTTTCTCTATCATCATCCCATTTTTATGAATCTTAAATTGATATCATTATGCTGCCGAACATTCATAATGATTTTTCCATGCCAAAAAATTGTGTAGTGAATACCATACCCATTTTTTATCAAGGGTGTTCACATTTATGAACATATGCATTTTTATTTTGTAATTACATTTATTTATTCCACACTCCTTTATCTTTTAATAAAAAGTGATGAAAAATTATTCAATGTTTTATGATATATGTGGCACACTTTAGAATGAGAATAAAAATAATGTGATGGGTGTGCCTAAAAGTTTATAGCACTCCAATGCATTGGGTGATGTTTAGTCTCATGAGACATCATGTTAGGATAGGGAGTGAAACTAATTATTTTATAGGACATTTTCCACCATGATTTCTTGGTGGTTTATCCTTGACCTATATTTATGATGTAGTGTTTTATGTTGCTAACACATTTACCATGTTCTGATTATCATGCTATATCATGCCTTATTATTCATGTTTCTTTTATTCCCCATTGATATTCCAATTTTCTAACATTTATTATCTTCTTCATGTTATTCAATTTTTATTCCCCTACTAGGATTTATAGATCACCCTTTTTATGTATATCTCCATTTTATCCCATATAGTTTTAAGTGAGAGAATGTTAAGAAAGTTTTTAATAAAGATGATGTATTTTATGTTTTAAATTATTATTTAATGCACCTAACTAAAAAATAAACTTTTATTTCTAATCTTCTGGGTTGTATAAAATGTAATATTATGTAATAAATCATTAATTAATGTGTAATAAGGATAATAGTTGTTATAGTTGCTATCAAATAAAATGTTTAGTTATTTTTTGGTTTAGGGTTAGAAAAATATAGTGAAATATTTAGGGATAAGACTAAGTATAATAAAACATCCCTAAATTTTGGTAAGTATAGAGTAATTGGTTTATCAAGAAAATAAACCTATGTTTAGATAATAAAAATGGACGTGGTTCTAGAATAGATGTACCTAGGGGTAACAACTCTGAAAAGGTGTGTCGGGTTTGACTCAGTGTAACCTGGTACAAGATAATGGGCCTTACAACACACCTAGTTTGAAACTCAAAGGGGATATTATTTTATAAATTCATAAGCTCATTATGAACCACAATTAGGGGAATAAAAAATTTCCATAATAATATATGTTAGAAAAAATATCATGGATAACATAGATTGAATCCTATAAATTCATAAGTTAGGAAATAAATGTAATTTACAACTCAACCCTTTAATATCACTGGATTCCACCTTTATGTGTTTAATACTTTAAAAATTATCATCCCTCATTTTCCTTTTATTCTAGATAATGGACATAAATAGGAGGAATCAGGTAAACAATCAATGCGATGTGCAATGTGATGACTGCCCCATTTAGATTCCTAACCCAATGGGAGTGGGAATCAAAAACTTTGTGATAATACTCTCTTAGATGAATCAAGTTATGAATAGAAACCTGGATCAGGAGGAGAACCCAAACCCCCCTAAGAGAGAAAAATATGTGATTAAATCCTTTATACAATAAAGTCCCCAAATTTCAATGGATAGTCTGATCACTTAATTGTGGAATAATGGATCAACTCCATTGAGAAGATATTCTCCATCTTTAAATGTTTCAAACAAGAGATGGTTATACTAGCTGTTTATCATGTAGTGGGTGAATCTGATTAGTGGTAGACATTGACCAAGAATAAAAATCCTGTGTATGAGATCAAAGAGATGGATGGAAGGAATTTCAAAAAATGTTTTTTGATAAATATTTTCCTTGCACTCTTCAAATTAAAATGAAAATGGATTACCTTTCCCTCCAGTAGAAAGATGAAAAATCTATCAGAGAGTACAATGAAAACTTTACAAGACATGCATGATTCTCCTCCAACTTTGACGTTACCCCTGAATTCCAAGTTGGCCGCTTCTTTTATGGGATAAAACCTAGTCTATGAAAATCCCTAGAGATATGTGACCTTGATGTCTATGAGGAAATTGTATGATGTTCCATAAAAGTTTAAATAGAGATCAGTGAATCTCAAGGGTTTCACTGGGATAAGAAGCGAAAAGTGGAGTTCAATTATTCTATTCCAATGGAGAAATATAACGGTGCCATGAAATTTCAACATCCCACTTGTCAAAGGCACAAAATGAGGCACCATAGAAATTGACTAAGGGGAACAAGGAGATTCTTTAGCTGCTAGATGGAAGGATACTAATATAATGATTACTAAAAGGAGAAACTCACTAATGCAATGGAGGAAAGTAATTATCTAGTCAACCCTAATCACATCGTTTATTACATCAACTTTCAGGAACTATGTCACTTTGAAAAACAATTCCCTAAGACAAGGGTTTTAAAATACAACTAACAACTTCTAAGGTAGAAAGGGTGAACTTTTTTCCATCAAAATCGCTGAGGTGGATCCTGAAAACAAAGTGGTGATAGTTATGCTAGTTATTTATTCCAAAATATAGAATGTAATTTTTGATATTGGTTCTACACATTCCTTCTTATCTCAAAAGTTTAGTATAACTATTCGAACACCACCACAATGTATGAAATTAGAGCTATCAGTGAAAATAAAAAATAAGAAAATTATTTCATCCCATGTATATAACTCCTCCCCTATCATAATTTATGGGATGAACTTCCCAACTAACCTTTTAATGCTAGATTTTATGGCATTTAATGCAATTTTGGTCATGGATTTATTTTACCTATATAGATCCAACATAAGTTTCTGTGAGATGGAAATCACTATCCGTATTGAAAATTGACCCCCGATTCTGTACAAGTGAAAGGAGAAGGATGAATCTTCATTATCACCAAATCTCAATAATTTTTATTATTTCCTTATTATTAATCATATCTAGCTCAAATTATTTAGTCTAAGGAAAGAATCATCTTCAAAGATATTTTTATTGAGAGGGAATATGCTGATGTATTTCCCAAGGAATTGCCTGGTCTTCCTCCTAGTCAAGAGGTTGAATTTTCAATCGAGCTTATACATGGAGAGTTTCTATTATCCAAGATGGGGTATAGAGTATATTTTGTGGAAATTTAAAAGTTAAATAAAAAACTACAAGATAATCTAGATAAAGGGTTCAAATGTCCATGTGCTCTACTATGGGGTAGACCAATCCTCTTCATCAAGAATAATGATTGGTCAATGCACCTTTGTATTGATTATTGTGATCTCAAAAAGATCACGAGAAAGAACAATTATCCTATACCAAATATTTATGAATTATTCTATTAGCTATGTGGAGCACAATACTTATCCAAAGTGGATCTTCGGTCGGGATATTATCAAGTAAGGGTGAAGAAGGAATATATCCCCAAGACCTCTTTTCATACAAGGTACGAGACCTATGAGTTCATAGTAATTCCATTCATACTCACTAATTCTCTAGAAATATTCATGGACTTTATGAATAAAGTATTTAGAGATTTAATCAACAAATATTTGGTGGTCTTTATAGATTATATTCTAATATACTCTAAAATAAAGGAGGAGCATGAGGATAATATAAGTGTTGTGCTAAAGACCTTACAAAAAGATAATATCTATTCCAAGTAAAAAAGTGTGAATTCCGGTTGAATGAAGTATCATTCTTAGAGAACATTATTTCAAGTAATGGGATATATATTGAACCTTAAAAGATAGAATACATTAAAGGATGGATGAGGCCAAAATCTATGATATATATCCATAGTTTCCTTGGGACAGCTGGGTATTGTCTCTGATTTTTGAGATATTTCTTCTGATTATCAAACCCTTTTACCAAGATAACTCAGAAGGGAGTCAAGTTTTCTTGAAATGATGAATGTTAAGAGATATTCAAGGTGATAAAAAAGGAGTATTATCACTGCCTTTGTGCTAACACTAATCACAATTGGAGAAATTTTCATTGTAATTAATGATTCTTTGGGGAAGGGAATGGGCTGTGTGTTAATGTAGTATGACAAAGTCATATCCTATACATCAAGGAAGTTGAAAGTTCATGAGAATAAATACCAAACACATGATCTGGAGTTGGATCCAGTGATCTTAGATTTGAAAATATAGAGGCATTATCTATTTGGGGAGAATTGTGTCATATATACGGACTAAAAAATCCCTATGTATATATTCACATAGAAAGAGATGAATATTCTCCAATGAAGATAGTTATAACTGATCAAGGACTATGAATACTCAATCCAATACCACCATGGTAAAGATAATAATGTGGTAGATTCTATAAGTATAAAGGATTTGACAACTCTATAATTGATTAGAATTGAGAGAGATTAGATATTATTATATTTAAAAAGGATGGACATGGGAATCATAAAGGAAGAAACATCATCAGTACTTTCACAAATGATTGCTCAACCATCCCTTATGTAGAGGTTAAAAGAGACTCAAAGGGATGATGTAGGAATTCAGAAGAAAGTGAAAACTATATGAAAAGGAAAATACTTAGAGTTCAATGTTAATGAAGAAGGAGTTATGATATTTGTTTCATGAAGATGTCTATCATTAAATCTTGAGTTAAAAAGGGAGTTGTTGTATGATTCACATAGAGAAACCTCTTATATCCATTTTGAAATCACAAATATGTATTAAGATCTTTTAGAACACTATTGGTGGGATAATATGAAGAAATGGATCATTGAATATACATAAACGTTCCTGTTATGTCATCAAATGAAGGGTAAAATCAAAATGTTTAAGGGGATGATGCAACCATTGCCCATACCAACATGGAAATGGAAAAACATCACCATGGAATTTGTCATTGGAATTCCAAAGTCATATAGGGATAAAAATACTGCATGGGTTGTTGTGGATCATCTTACAAAGTTGTATCACTTTATCATAATTTGAGAGGACTTATGATTGGATCAACTTACATGAATATACATCATAGAAGTGGTAAATCTATATGGAGTACCACTATTGATTGTATCCAATCAACTTCTAAGATTAACCTCAATGTTCTTGAAAATTATCCAACTTGATCTAAACACTTATATGAAATTTAGTATGCCCTATCATCCTCAAACTGATGACCAATCCGAGATGACTATTCAGACGCTGCAATACAGGTTGCGAGCATATTCTGTGGATATCAAAGGAATATGGGGCCAACATCTACCTATAGTCGAGTTCTCTTACAATAATATTTTTAACTAAATTATCCAAATGGATCCCTTTGAATCCATTTATGGGAAGAGGTGAAAAACTCATACATGTTGGGATGAAGTTGGGGAACACAAACTTCTAGGTCCTAAAATGGTCAAGGAAACGGCAGAGAAGGTTAAGACCATTCAACAACACATCAAAGATGCTTAGAGTTGATAGAAATATATGATGAAAATCATCAATGAGACCTAGATTTTGATATTGGAGACATGTTATTACACTACATGTCTATATGGAATAATGTGATGAGATCTAGGAAGAAGGGAAATATTAGTCTAGGATACATCATCCCCTTTGAGATCATTGATCACATCAGAGTGGTGACCTACTGACTTTCAATCCCACTTAACATATCTTAAGTACATAATTTATTCCATGTATCCCCATTGATAATGTAAAAACCAGACCCACGCATGTACTCAATCCATAGGTGGTACCATTAGGGAATGACCTTTCCTATGAGGATTATCCAGTGAAGATCTTAGATCATTGAGAAAAAGTTCTACAAAATAATAAAATGCACTTGGTCAAAGTTCTATGGAGAAATGGAAGTTTTAAAGAAGTAATGTGAGAACTAGAGGAGGTGATAAAACCAAGTTACCCTCATCTTCTTTAGTGTAGGAAATGAAAATTTCAAGGTTTGAATTTCTTAGGAGGATAATATTATAATATCACAAACTGTTATAAATAAAAATCCCATTCTTATTTAATTAAATTTATTATTATGTAATATGGTTATAGAAAACACATTCACTTATTTTGTTTTATTATATCCAATTGGATTTTAAATACCGTTATGTATCATTACCATTGATAATATAGTTGTTGAACATTAATCACATGAATAATATAAATATAGGGGTTTAAAAAATCCAATTGACACAAATAAAGGAAGTGATGGCCTCAACCAGTAGTATTGTACCCTATGAATCCCATTTATTAGATATTACAAGGGATATAGAATCTCTGGGATTTTTCGTTGACCAGTACCAAGTTTATATCCAACAAATTAACCATGAGTGATACCGTTTATTGAAGAATTTCAAGCTCTTTGAGATCACCACCCAAATCATGTATGTCGAACAACCCCATGAAAGTATCACAGTCACACACCTTCCCTATATGGTGTATTCTGGTTTACTTAATTGATATTTATCATGAACATAATTATATGAGTATGTACATTATTTTATATAGACTAATTAATATATTTTCATCCGATTATTGTTACTTTAATAATGAATTTTATTTCGATATAATAAAAAACAAATATTATTTTTGGGTAATATTCAAATCAATTAAGGAAATTAGTTTGATGAATTAATGGATTTTAAAAATAAATAATGTTTTAAAAAAATAATATTATTAAATAATTTTTATTAAATATAATTGATTATATAATTTTAATGAAGTCAAATTTAATTTTTAGAAGGGTTCAGAAAACTATAATTGTCAAAAACCCATCATTTTTCAATAAATGTTGATTACTATTTTGAAAGTGAAAATTCACATATATTGAAAATTATTTAGATAAGATTAATATTATTCTTAGAATCAGAGCATTGAAATTATCCAATGGTGAATTTTTCATAATTTTCTAAGACAATCAAATTTTTAGGTAAAAATTAAATACCGTATAAATATACATTGTGTATTATGTTACCGAAATTACCCAAAAGTGATTTAAGAAATACTATAAAGGGTATCTAATACCAAATAAATGTTTTAACATTAAAATAATATGATTTTATGTTTATTAGGTTAATTTTATAAATTCTTTATGAATCCTCAAAAATAATTAATATATTTTAATGTTTTAAAATCATTTCTTCAAGGGTATGACTCACCTACACATAAAAAGGGAACTATTTTATTATATTAGTCCCTCTTAATTATAAAATAATTATAACCACTCCCATTTGGCAGAAACCATTGGAAAAAACCTTGGGATGGTTTGTGGTTTTGGTTATTTTATTATGTAGAGTCCAAAAACAAAATTTTAATGAAATCGCCATATTTTCCAATATAAACCCACCCAAGGTATAATTTCTCTTCAATAAAATCCTTAGAGAATGTACATACTCTAACATCCACTCTCTATAGTCCTAATAAGGTTCCATAATCTCTCAATAATACCATATTAAGCATTTGGAGTCACACACTCAAGTAAGGGATTTCTCTCTTCTCATTTCCATTCAAGCACTTCTTTTATGTTATGTATCTTAAATTCCATTTTTTATGTTAGGACATGTTATTAAATATAAAACTTAATATCCATTTACTTTATAAATTATTAGAGTCCCATTTCAATCTCATTAATCCTCCCATGATTATTTATGTACACCCATTACCATGCTGAACTATAGTTATGATTCTTTTCTTTATTCATGTTTCTTCATTAACTTATGCTTTCTATTTCAAATTTATAATATTGGGATATGTTTTTACATGCACCTATTACTGACCATTTTATTTATATTTGATGATATACTCCTTTCTCTCTAATCAACCCATTTTTATGAATTTTTAAGTGACATTATTCTATTACTGAAATTTTACCATGATTTTTCCATGCCAAAACAATTGTGTAGTAAATACCATGCCCATTTCCTATCAAGGGTGTTCAAATTTATGCACATATACTTTTTTATTGGGGACTTACATTTATTTATTCCACACTCCTTAATCATGGAATAATAACTGATGAAAAATGATTCAAAGTTATAAGATCTATGTAGCACATTTAAGCATGAGAATCAAATGAATGTGATGAGTGTGCCGAAAATTATATAGCACTCCAATGCATTGGGTAATGTTTAGTCTCATGAGATGTTATGTTGGGATAGGAAGTGAACCAGATTGTTTTACAGGACATTTTATATCATGACATATTAGTGATTTATCCTTTACTTATTTTTAGGATGTAGTGTTTTAAGTTGTTTCCACATTTCCCCTATATCATGCCTTATTATTAATGTTGCTTTTATTCCCCATTGATATGGATATTTTATAAAATTTATTATCTTATTCATGTTTTTCTATGTTTACTCCCTTAGTGGGATTTATAGCTCTCCCCTTTCTTATGTATGTCCCCAGGTTATCCCATGCAGTTTTATATGAGATCATGTTAAGGAAGTTTTTAATAAAGATGATATATTTTATGTTTTAAATTATTATGTAATTCACCTAATTCCCAATGACACAAGACTTATTGATCTTCTAGGTTTTATCAAGTGTAATATAATGAAATAAATCATGTATTAATGTGTAATAAAGAGAAGGGTTGTTATAATGTGTGTGTAAGTATCCATATAATCTATTATTATTATTATTATTATTATTATTATTATATAAATTATAAAAACTATAATTGATTTTATACGATACATTTTTTAAATAAATTATATTTATGTATATATTTATATATTGTATTTATGCTTTGATATTATATTTAATATTATATAAAATATAATTTTATACAAATAAATATATATTAATGTACACATAATATAATTATATTTTTATATATACATATAAATATGATGAAATAAAATAAAATAAGTATATTATATAATATGTTCATATAATGTATTTAAATACATTTATATATTATGTTTTAATTATATATATAGTATGGATTTTTTAAGAAATAAGTGGGGGTTTAGAACCCCCTCTAATATATTAAATTAGAGGGGGTTTTTAAGCCCCTTCAATTTAATATATTAGAGAGGGTTGTGAAGCAATGTTAATTTCAATGATTTGTGGTGGTTATGAACCTCCTCAAATTAAGTGAACTAAAGGCGGTTCGAAAACCCCTCTAAAATCAAAAAGAATATTAAAAAAATAATGTCAAAAAAATTATATGTGGTTCAAAACTCCCTCTATTTTAATAAATTATAGAGGGTTAATAAAAACCCATAAATTTGATGATTAGTGAGGGTTGTTAATAACACCCTCTAATTTATACAAAAATGAATTAATAGGGGGTTGTATATAACCCCATCTAAATAACCACTACTAATGTGATATTTTTTGTAGTGCTTTAATAATACTTGATATGTTTTGGGATCACATGAATCTTCTACCAAGTTTCTTTCAAAAAGTATACCCCCATTAGTTTTATTTTTACAACTTCATCCCAATATGTTGGAGTTATTCACTACTTCCCATAGAGTGCTTCCTAAGAGTCCATTTTAACATTGTAGTGAAAGATTTTGTTGTAGGAGAGTTTTACAAGTTGAAAATATTGATCCCAACTACCTTAAAAATCAAGTGAAATAGTTATTAATATAGATTCTAATGTTTTAATAATACTCTCATAGTTTCCATTAGTTTGATGATGATAGGTTGTACTAAGGTTTACATCAGTATTCACAGCCTATTTAAGACACATCCATATCTTATAAATAAACATTATATCATGGTTTTAAACAATTTCTTGTATTTACCTATGTAGTATTACCACCTTTTGATTATATATATGATAAATGTTCTCAAGGGAAAAATTATCTCATATATTGATAAAATTATAAAACTTTTTTAATCATTCAATGATTACTCAAATTGAATTATTTACCTTGGATGTATTAGGAAGGCCAATAACATAGTCCATAGTGATGTTGCCCAGATTTCATATAGGTATTGGTAGTGGTTGTAGCACTCCTTTGGTAGTTGTCACTCCACCATAAATTTCTGATATAAAAAACATCCTGTTGTATAATGAACAATATACATTTTCATGTTATCACACCAATAATGATATAATAGTTATATATACATTTTGGTGCTTTTAAGATGTATAAATAATTTTGAGATGTGAGATACATCCATCCAAACTTTCTTTAAATCTATTATATATGGGTATATAACCTTTTACCAAACTTTAATACCCCCTATTGATCCACTGAAACTCAGGAAACTTCCCATTTTTCCTATCTTATATCTTATTTTGTAGCTTATGATAACCTCTTTATGATTTCTTGATATTATCTTAAAATGATGATTGTGAAATCACTTGGGATATGATTGATGATATCCCTTCCTTTATTAATTCCATGTCCATATTTACTAAGTACTTGATCAATGGATCTCCTTTAATCCTCATCATTTCTAGAACTCTGCGGCCTTTCCTACTCAACATATCAATGAATTTGTTTTCTTTTCAAAGGTGATTATTAATTGAACAATCATAGTAATTAATAATATCTAACCATCTCTTTTTTCTCATTTTTAATTCCTTTTGTGTGAAGATATACTTTATACTCCAATGATAAGTGGATACATCACAATTCTCCCCCTAAAAATAGTGTGACCATATCATTAATGTAAAGATAACTACAGAAATATCCAAATCACGGGCAGGATAATTTTGTTCATAAGTTTTCAAAAATTAATATGCATAGGAAATAACTTTTTTATTTTTTATTAGTACACATCCAAGTTCCTTCAAGGATGCATCACTATAAATGAAAAACCCTTCTCTATAAAAGGGTAATGTTAGAAAATTTGCACTAACCAACCTATTCTTTAGTTCTTGGAATCATTTTTCACACTCCTTCATAAAAATAAAATTAACTCACTTTCAAGTTAATATGGTTTTTGGATTATAAATCCCTAATTTGTTTTTCACAAACCTTATATATTACCGTTCCAACTACTATACGATGCATGGTTACAATGTAAAACAAATAAATGTGATACCAATTGAAAAAAATAGAAAAATATAGTCGATAACCATATCAGAGTACAAAGTGGAAACTAAAAGCCAAAAAATCCAAAAGATAACCAAGATCTCTAGTAGTAACTCCCAACATGATTTAATCTCGAACTCAATAATACATTCCCAAGGTATCATGATGCATCAATAAATAATTGGGTTACCTTTCCTTTACCTATTTCTTGATATACAACATATGAAAATGCATAAAAGTTCCATAGAAGAGGGTGAGTATAAAACATAGTAATATTTACCCAAATTACATCCATACTCATTCGACTAGGATAGAACATGTTAACACATTTATATAAAAAAATTTATATAAAATATTTAAATAGTTAATATCAAAGCATAAAAGAATTTTTCCAAACCAAAACCATTTACATTGAAGGAAACAAATCAAGTCATTCAAAACCATTTATCAAATCCCATTTTGGCATAACCCATTGTATTCCACATATCTAAACATGCATGCAACCATGGACCTCCATATAATTGTGAATGGTGAACCATACTTTCACCAAGCCATAAATTTGTAAACCATTTTTGGGGGAAATTTTATACCCTTACCCATCCAATGATTTATGGGGGAAACTTAATACACTTTTCTATCCCATATGCACAAGAACACACACCAACCATTTATGAAAAAAACAAAGCAAAACAAAATGTTTCAAACCATTTAAATAAAAAAAATCATTTCACTGAAAACATTTTCCAACAAAATTTCCATGTATTAAAACTGAAAAACCATTTTAAAATCAACATTTTAAAATCATTTAACAATTCTAATTTCCAAAAAAAAACTAATTTATACAATTACATAAACCATTACAAAATAGAGTTTCTAAAAACTTTACACATCAATTTCAAATTTCAAACCAAAAAAAAAAATCAATTTAAAATAAAACCTTCATGTTATAATAAGAGGAGTTGAGAGTGAATCCACCGACCTCACAAATATAAGAGATAATGAAGAACGAAACAAAAGCTTCAACAAACTAGATTAAAACGCCAAAAAACTTCCATAGATCTTATTACATATCATCCAAACAACCATATATCATCAATATTAGAATCACACATCATGGATATATAACTAATGGATTAAATCCATAAATTCTAGAGAGGGAAGAAGAAGAAAACTACAAAAAATAACAAATAATGATCACTTACCAAGAAATTTGGCCTCTAATGCACTATAATCTACAAACAGATCACTCCTAGATCAAAAGGAAAAGTCTCTACAAACTTTGGAGGGAGATTAATTAAATTTAGGATCATATGAAGGAAAAAAGAGTGGTTAAAGTGGTGATTCATATTATATTTGAGAACTCTAGATCAAAGTTTTAACATTGCACAATTTAAGTAAATAGTTAGGAAAACTGTGCAAAAACCATTCTCTAGCCACTACCTCCAAACACCCCTTACATGGTTGGATCACATAGTTAGAAAAAATGTGGTCCAACTATGCCCAACCCCTCTATTCCATTTTTCATTGCTTCACTTAGGTGGCCACATGGTTTGGCCAAACAATGCACCAACCATGCAATTTCCTAGTGACCTCTGTTTTCCCTTGAATTGTTTTCTCAAGGTGTTTCACAATTTTTACTAAATGTGCTGAAAACATGAACCTCCAGAAAAGACCTAAAAACATTCCAAAATCCTCCAAAACTCCCCAACCTTAATGGAAATACTTTATATATGTAAAATATATAAATAAATAGTTAATTACCTGAATCTAGGGGTAATGAATTCTCCCCACCACTGGTCTTTCTGTCCCAAAAAGTAGAAAACCACCACTTTACTAAAAGTTTTTAGGCCATTACCTAACTTTTTCCTTCTCAAATTCTCATGTTTCTTCCTAAATATTACCATGGTTCCATAAATACCACACTAGACTGATTATTTTACCACAAAAAACATTCTCTTGGCTATGCACAGTCCGTACTGGTACCTGAAAAAATGTAGCATCCAACTCTAGGTCAATGTGATCCCATCGAATCACATGGTCAGGATCTGGCTGATACTTTTTCAACAAAAATATATGAAACACATTATTCACTAAACAAATCCTTAGTAGAAAATACAGCTGGTATGTCACATCACTAACCCATTCAAGTATCTTAAAAGGGTCTATGTATCAAGGAGATAACTTTCCCTACTTTCAAAAATGATGAGGACTAAGCCTTGGAGAGATTCTCAAGAACATGTGATCACTCCCCTAGAATGAAAATGGCCATCGATGATGGTCTGCATATGATTTTTGATGACTCGGATCTATCTCTATTATATTCTTGATCAAATTAATTTCTCTATTGCCTCTTTCACATGGCTTAGTCCAACTAGTGAAGCATCTCCTTTTTACACCCAAAAAAGTAGAGAATAAAAAGGAATCCCATATAATGATTTAAAAGGTTCCATTTATATCGAGGTATGATAAATATTTTTATATAAGAAATCCACTAATGGTATGTGATCCTCATATAATTGGCCAAAATCTATTACATAAGACCAAACCATGTATTCCAAAGTTGTATCATCCTTTCAGATTTTCCATCCATCGGAGGATGATATTCCATGATTGTAGTCAATTGAGTCCCAAGGTCTTGCTGTAAGGATTCAAAAAAAAATGAGATGTAAAACTAGGCTCTTAGTTTGATATTATTGAAACTGGTAAGTAATGCCGCTTTACCACTTATCAGATATATATTTTAGAAAAGTCCTCTACCGATAAGATTCATTAATATGGATGAAATGTGTTAATTATTTGAGCTGATTCATTATCACCCATATAAAATCATGTTTCTAAACCTTCCTTGGGATACCTATCACAAAATTCATAGCTATAAGCTCCCATTTACAAATAGGAATAGGTAACGACTGCAACATTCTTACTAGCCATGGATTCTCTGCCTTTACCTACTGACATTTAAGTAATCTCAAAACAAACTCAACCACTTTCCTTTTAACACAAACTAAAAAAAATTATGATTTTAGTGGCTTATAAATCTTTAGGATTCCATGATTAATATCCCATCTCAAATGGTGGTAATCATGAAGAATTTATTCATGAAAATCCATAGGTATGACCATCCGATCTCAAAAATACAAAACTAAACTCCCATCTAGCTTTTATTCCTCAATGGTTACCCCACCATTGAATTTTAACCTCATCAAAATGCATTATGAATTAGATATCTATGAATCTTTAACCTTATCAACCAAATCAAGAACTAAAGAAACTAAAAATAAAACCACAACAACACCTTTTTCTTTCCAATCCCAGTGCATGTTGACTATCATCGACATTATAAACCACTAATATGAAGCCTATTTTTCAAATTGACTATACGAATTCCTGCTTAATGAATCCACCATTGAATTTATTTTACCGAATGTATACATCAATTCAATTCCAAATATCTAAAGATACTTTATCCATATTATTTGTCTCATATTTAAATCACTTTGTGAGAAAATGTGTTTTAAACTCTTATGATCTGTAAACACCATTAATTTATCACCAGAGAGGTAATGACAAAAATTCTTCAAAGAATGAACTTAAAAATCTAATTATAAATTGTGTTTTTGGGAGTTATTATCATGAAACCATAATTTCCATAAGCCATAATCAACAACATGGTCTCCCTATATGAAAAAACACCCCAACCTAGATCTTGAAGCATCAAAATTCACCACACACCCTTGTCCTAATTATGGAAATATCAATATTGGTGTTTATGTATGATGATATTTAGGCTCTTGAAAAGAATTATATGATTCATCCTTCCACCGGAATGAAACATTTTTCCTTATCAAAGTTTTCATTCGTGAAAATAGTCATTGAAAATCATGAAAAAAAGTCTATAATAATAAAACAACATATCTCAAAGGAATTCTTTGGTGGATTATAAGAGGTCACAAAATCTATCTTTTATGGATCCACAAAAACACTTTTTTCATATATTATATGTCCAATGAAAAGTACCTCTTGTATACAAAAATCACACTTTGAAAATTTGGCATAGAGATTATTATCCCACAATATACCTAACACAATTTACAAGTGTTGTTTTTGATTAGAAATTGACCTTGAATAAACTAATATGTCATCCTAAAACACTACCACAAAAGAATCCAAATACCTTTGAAATATATGATTCATCAATTCCATATAGACTATTTATGCATTCTTAATACCAAAAGGCATAACCACATAATTTTAATGGCTATATCTACTCCTAAAAGATATCTTTTGAATATACTCCTCCTAAAACTACAATTGGTGATCTCCTGAACACAACTTAATATTAGAGAACCACTAGGATCTCTTTAGTTTATTGAAAAAATCATCAAGCATATAAGTGGATACCAATTTTTTTTATTTTAACTTTGTTAATATTACAACAATATACACAAATATGAAGAGTTCCGTCCAAATTCTTTAAATCAAATCCAGTGCTACCCACTAAGACGTACTAGTAGGAATGAACCCTTTAATTTTCAACTCTTCCAACCAAACTTTAAATTCTCTTATTTTATTGGTTCTATCCAATAATATTGAAGTGATATATTACTGGTCTCGAGTAAGAGATCAATCATGAACTCCACTTTTCTTATGGGTGGAAACATTGAGAAATTCTTAGGAAAAACATCTCAAAACTGATAAAAAATTGTTTGAAAATTACTATCCCCTATCTCATCCACCAATTCCAAGGTCAACAATTCCGACTAGTATAAGA
The DNA here is from genome assembly GCA_963277665.1 of Viscum album. NCBI lineage: Eukaryota > Viridiplantae > Streptophyta > Magnoliopsida > Santalales > Viscaceae > Viscum > Viscum album. The sequence goes on from OY728134.1 coordinate 430,369,214, forward strand.
TAGTTCCAAATTATGATGACAATAATTCCAATGCACCTACCTTTATATTTTGGTATCCTCTAAGGATATTTTTGACACAGTCATCATTTATAAAACTAAACCTTTGGGTATAACAGTCGATGTGAGATTTGAACATATTCAACCAATCTATACCCAATATTATAACATAGACATCCATGTCAAGCATAGAGAAATCCAAAATAATAAAGACCCATCAATAGTTATATAACATTCTTTCAACATAATGTATTGAAATTATCTTTTACTAAGTGTATTTTGAACTTTCAAAACATAAAGCATCATATCAACATGAAAAACGTGAAGATCAATAGAATGAAAAGAAATAAATAAATGAGATGCACCCATATCAAACAAAGATTTTATAAGGGTAGATTAAAGATAATTTCACCTCTCATCATTGATGGTCTCTATTGATCATCCACAATCACTTTCTCAACTCCAGATAATTTCTTACTTACTATGCTCTATTATTTATTACCTTGTTGATATTACACTACTTGAGGAGTAATGGTGTTCCTAGAATAACCATGGATTTCTTGGTTATGTTGATGAGAAATATTCTCCTTTAATCATCTTGTTAAATCATATGACTTCTGTAAATAATGAGATGTGACCTAAACACCCAAACTTGGAGCACTGTGAAAATAGAACTAAATATTCCCCATCTGCTTACAATTGTGGAATGATTAAGGTGGTGATGTACAATCTTGTTTCATGTGATAAAAAAAACAACATTAAAATCATCTATGATTGATATTTTTTTAGGAGTAAGATTCACTGATCCAACCATCTTATTCTGTATCATCCCACTACCTTGAAAATAGGTGTCCCTCCTATAATTATTATCAGCATTAGAGTTCCCACCATTTCCAATAGGTATAAACATGATTCCCCTTGTAGTTCATGAGATGTATCTTTCTTCCACTATCACTCTATTAACCATATTCGTATAATCAACTAACAAAATCATGAAAAATTTTATGTGAATATATGGCCTCAACCTCAATTCAAAAATGCATGCATTTAAGGACACACTTGTAGAATATTCGGGTAAAAAGTGTACTAAATTCATAAATTTAGTTTCATACTTTTTTACTGTGAGGTTATCTTTCTTAAAGATGAAAAATTACACCATTAATTTTATTTTGAACATATGGGGATATAATTTTTTGTTGAACAATTCCTCAAAATACTCTCATGCAATGGATTTGTGTAATTTAGCCTAAAATTCTAAATCTGAACACTAACATGCAAGATCCTCTGGTATGTTTGTTTCTAACATGAATTTCAACTCAATTGGTGTACCTAGGAAATAAAATATTTGATTCATCTTATTAAGCCACACCTCTGTGTTTTTTAGTTCTGAATCACCCTGAAAGATGGGTGAATTTTTCTTCTGGAACTAAATACAATAACCCACTTTCCTTGGTTTATCCATTATATTCCCTCTATCTGAAACTTGAAAATCATGTACAATACTATAAACAAGATGTTGGTTCACCTATGACCCATGTGAAACCACATTTTCAGTAGCCACATTTGGTAGGTTTCTCCTATGTGAAATTGTTTCCATTTTCTATTACTATAAGAAAATTCCATTTAGTCTCACTATCTAGAAAATAAAGTATTATAAATTTCATATTTTACCACATCACATATATCACAACAAGGATTAAAAAAATTCAAGTAATTTCCTCTTTTAAACAATTTTGGAAAATCCCATCATTCCAACTCAATGTGATACCAACTGACAATAATACCAAAATTAATCTAAGAACCATATTAGAGTACAAAGAAGAAAATAAAAACAAAAAAAATCCCAAATACAACCAATAAATCTAGTATAAAATAACAATAATAACCAAGAACTAACTCAACAATACATGCCCAAGGTATCATGACGCATCACTAAAGAACTAGGATACATTTCCATCACCTGTTTGTCGATATACAACATCTACAAATGCATAAATGTGACCTAGTAGGGAGTGAGTATAAAAATTAGTATGATTTCCCCAAATTAATACCCTAATCACACCAATAGGATAGAACATGTTATCATATTTCTAAAAAAAAATTTATATAAAACAATTGAAATAGTTGATATCAAAGCATAAAAGTAGTTTTCTGAACCAATACCATTTCCATGTAAAGCATCCAAATATGTATTTCCAAACCATTTCTGAAATCTCATTTTGGAATAAACCATTACATTCCCTATATAAACACATGAATGAAACCATTGACCTCCCAATACTCATAAGTGGTGAGTTATCCTTTCTCTAATCCATCACTTTGTGAACCATTTTGATGGGGGAAAGTTCATACCCTTATATGTCCCACTTATTATCGGGGAAACTTCACAACCTTATCTATCCCACATGCACATGAACACATACCAATCATTTATGAAAAAAATTAAGACAAACCAAATGTTTTAATCCATTTATATAAAACAAACAATTTATTAAAAACATTCTACAACAATTTTTTGCATGTATCAAAGAATGAACAACCATTTTAAAATAATAATTTTAAAATCATTTAACAGTTTCACTTACCAAAAACAAAATTCTATAATTCCACAAACCATCACTAAATATGGTTTCCAAGAACTTTAAACATAAATTTCACAATTAAAACCAATAAAAATAATCAATTTAAACTAATCGTTCAAGTTATAATAAGAGGATTTTATAGTGAATACACTTACCTAAAAAACTTAGGAGAAAATGAAAAATGACACAAAAACTTCAACAAAATGGATTGAAACTCTAAAAAAATTCCTTATATATTGTTACCTATCATAAAAAAATTATATATAATAATGATTGAAACCAAAAATCATGGATCTATCCCTAACAGATTAGATCCATTAATCCAAGAGAGTTAAGAAGAAGAAAACTAATGAAAACCACTAAGAGAGAGCATTTACCAAGGAATCTGTCCTCTAACACACCAATATTCTCAAACAGATTACTTTAGAATCAAAGGGAAAGGTCTCCACAACCTTGGGAGGGAGAGGAATTCGAGTTAGGATTGGATTAAGGAAAAAATAATTTTTTAAATGGGTGATTTAGATTAGATCCACAAAATCAAGATCTAATTTTTAACAAAGCATGGTTTAGGTGCACAGTTAGGAAAACCATGCTCAAATTGTGTACCAACCACTACCTCAAAACACCCCTCACTCAATTGTCTCTCATAGTTAGAAAAAACATGCACCAACCATTCTAAAACCTTCTGGCCCACTTTTCACAGTTTCACCTAGGTCACCAAACAGTTTGGCCAAACCATGTGCCAACCGTGCTCCTACCCAATGAACTCTATTTCCTATTGCATGGTTTCTTAGAGGTGCTGAAAAATTTCTAATAACTGTTCACCTCTATAAAATCCCCCAAAAAATTCCAAAAACCATTGAAACTATCCCAAACTTAAAAAAAATACTTTAGATACTTAAAATACAAAAATAAATGGTTAATTACCTGAAACTAGGGGTGCTACATCTTCTATTTCCTAAGATTTTTTAATATTAACCTTAGATGATCCAAATGCTCCTCATGAATTTTATAATATTACTAATTATCATCAATAGAGACCAATAAAAATTTATCAAGTTAGTACCTTAATAATCTATTCATTAAATCTATAAATATGGAAGGAGAATTAATCAATACAAATTTCATAATACCAAACCCTTAGTGTCTATATCTTGTTAAAAAGGTTGTATTTATAATATATTTGTTTCTTTACCCTTAGATGAAGATAAACCAGTCAGAGTTCAACTTTATAGAATAATTAAGATCCCTGAAGTTGGTTGAATAAATCATTTATCCTTGGAAGAGGGTATTTTTTCTTAACTTTTATCTTATTAAGTTCTCTATAATTAACACATATACATATTGATCCATCATTATTCTTTAAAAAATAGGATAAGTACTCACTAAGGAGACACACTCAGTCAAATAAAACCCTTATCCAAAACATATTGACGTTTCTTATTAAATTACTATATGTCCACTTATGCTATTTTATATTAGGTATTTGATATTGGTTTAGATCTATGTATGAGTTAATTGAGAACTCAAAATATATCTATAGGGGGGGGGGTTTAAGAAATTCTTCAATAAATAAATCAATTTATTCCTACAAAAATTAGTACATATCATATCTTTATACTTTTTATTTTACCCCTTCTTCTCCAATAATTTCAATGAAAAAGACAATGGAAGTTTGTTATTGACAAGGCTCAGGCTATGATATCTATCATTTTAAAATAAAAAAAGCATATTCCTTTAAGAAAACTACAATGTTATTTTCACCTACAATTTATATTGGAATTATATTTTAATATCCAATCCATCCCTAATATTAATTCAAATCCACAATTAGATTGACCACCAGGTTTGCAGAGAGATTGAACTATAAAAAGTTAATAAGGGAATATATATATATTCTTGATTCTTGAATTGTTCCTCTAATATTTTTATCCTAATAATATAACACTAGAAGTTTAGGGATTAATTTTATGTTATTTTCAAACTTAAATGAAAAAAAGGATTATATAGAACTGAAATAAAATAACATACTTCCTAGGTTTGAGTGTATGATGAGTGTACATTTTACTATATAATTTGGAGCCTCAAATTCAGATTTCATCATTAAAAAAGAATGAACTTTCTCCCTTGACCTTTTCTGGGTCCATTTTCTTCTAATTTGGACATTGGTTAGAGAAATTTCTATGCTTCCCATAGTCGAAGAATTTCATTTCAGGTCGTGATTGTGCCATATTTTTTTTCATTTTTATTTAGATGTTGAGGTTTTACATTTACAAGAATGTTTTGATATATATAGACATTATTTTTACATTTTAACACTTTACACTTCTTTTCAGACAACTCTCAGAATACTTTTTCCTATTTTTTTCATAGAGGCTGTTCTCATTTCATACATTATCTTTCATAGTGAAAATTCATCCCAATGTATGGATCCATCCTTATATTCTTATCATTCAGTCCAAATGACCACTATGGATCTCCAAACTCCATTTATGCTTTTTTATCACACCACAATCTCTCCTCATAGCCACCAAATTCTCAAATTACTATATCTTTCAACAAATGTGGTCTTATCCCACCAAATAACTGATCAATCATCCCACCAGAATCAATGAAAAGGATTAAAGTACATATCAAAAACCTTTTAAAATTTATTTAATAACTTCCCATAGATTAATTTTCATTTATCTCTAATTCAAGTAATTAACTTTCAATTTTTGTTTTACTGGTTTGAGGAAAATATGAACTGAAAAATATTTTTTTAAGTCTCCCCACCCTATGGATTCTACCTCATACTTTATATCTCTATTCTTGATTAGTGTCCACCATTGACCAAATTCTACCTCTAAGTGACAAAATAAAAAAGTAACATTATCTTTCTAATAATAATGTAGTATAAAAAATATCTTTACTATAACTTTTATCCATTTTCTATGATAAATGGATTAGAGGTTCCACTAAAAACAAGAGGTTATTGAAACATGATGGATTCAACTGCTAGTTACTCCTTCCATATATTCTAGACCAATGACATATCGGGCGACTACACGATGAGATCCAGTTATAGACTTGCTCTTGGAAACCACTCCGTCGACTGGGAAGAGTGACCATGGAAATCTCATTGGAAGCTCAATATCCCCCAAAAAATACGGCAATTTTGGTGGAAGGTGTGCACAGGCACCCTCCCTACCATGAGCCTTCTTGTTTACCAACATATGGACAGTGTTGAGTCCTTCCCTTTCTGCCTGAATATTCCAGAAACTCTTTTCCACGCCATCATTCACTGCCTGAGAGCTAGGGAAATTTGGAATAAATGGGGACTGACTTTAGATGCTTCACTAGAAATTGCCTCTGACCTCCCCAATCTTTTGATGCATTGGTGATCCTCTCTCTCATCGAATAATGCAGGTTCACTTTGCACCCTATCCAAGATCATTTGGGTTTGGTGTAACGATGCTGTCTTTCACCACATTCATAAACCTCCTGAATTCTAGATTGAACGGGAAATTTCATGGATTGAGAGCTGGAAGGACCATAAAGGACACTATATGCCAGGTGTAACCCCTCCTATCCCCCTCATTGGAATCCCCCAATGTAAGGGATTATTAAGCTAACCGTGGACGCATCTCTCCCCAAGGATGGGCATGTTGCTCTCGGTCTCCTGGCGTGAAATCATCTGGGGAAAATCATTGCTGCAAAATATGAATCACAACATGCCTTCTGGAAACCTGGAGTAGCTGAGGCCTCTGCAATCCTTACAGGTATGATGATCACTGTGGAATGTTGATGGGTTGATATCATCATTGAGTCTGACTACCTCACCATAATTGATGCCATTAACCACAACAACGGTGGACTCCAGTCATTTGGCTTCATCATTAGGAGAATTCGCTCACTTCACCAAGGCTTCTCTTGCTGCACCTTCTCCTTGACAAAAAGGTAAAGAAACATTGTGGCCCATCATCTAGCATCCTTAGGCCCCTTCGATGACAACCAGCTCTGGCTGGACAATTTCCCTTCATGGCTTTGCATATGTACGTTTGCTGATCTTCCATGGTGATGTTGGATCTTCAACATGGTTAATTTTATTCTTCATAACTAGATTTTTCATCCTAATAAAGTTTTCAACTAAATATTATATCATATTAATAATTCATTCATTGTATTTTACATCACATCAATTATTTACATTAGCCCTTTTATTTCCATCAATTTTTTTATAGGAGAAGAAAATATAAATGAAAAAATTGCTACAATTTTTGATCTTATGATAGTATTTATAAGGGGATATTTAATCCTAAAATTTTATAATACAATTTTTATGGGATCATATAATTAAATAATAACTTTAAAAAATTATTACTTTATCCATAAATCCTTTATATTGGTTCATATAAAGTACGTGATAAACCAAAGCATAAACCCAAGGAGTGTTTAGCCATATGTGTATTCTTAGGCCCACTCATCATGTATAAAGTGAATATTGAGTTGATACTCAAATAAAATTTTATATTTAGGGTGATTAAACCTAGGTGAATCTATTCCATGGCCATATCTACTTTCTAGTATCCATAGAAAGATGTAATTTATTAGAAACTACACACTCTATACTTTATGAAAAATTAAGAGGTTTTACAATATTTATACTTATACCTAGGTTTTTTAGTAATTTTTTATAGTCTTAATTTCTATTAATTACTAATCCTTGAACTGATACCAACTATGGGGACCCGTATTTTTTATACAATATTTTTAACATAAATCCTTAAAAATATATTACATATTTAACTTGCAAGGATCTTTTTAGGTTTAGTGTATTGGAAACTAGGTACATAATAAATGAACTATATAAAGAAAACATAAACATAAAAATTATTTAATCCTCTTGAAATAATACTTTATTATTACATCCTAGGTTACCTCACTATAATATATTTCCAAAAAACATACATCAACATAAAACGGTGAGAATAAAGCATAGTAAGGGGTAAACAAATTATATGAAACATGCATGATCATCATGGATAAAAATGAGGTATAAAATGGGAGAATACTGATAATTATATGATACATAACATGGAAATGTGGATACAAAATAAAAATGAGGGATTTATAAGAATATAACTATGGTTCATCATCAAGGGTTGAAAAAACATATTACCAATTTAATTCACCAAGGTATCATAAACATCTTATCTCAAGAGATCAATTCATCACCCAATTCATTATTGATCTATCAGGGAGAACCCTTTATATGTCTAAATTCATGTGTTCCACATAGATCAATTATCATAAGAAATCATTTCATCAATAAACCATGGGAAATAATTAATAGGTTTATATAAAATAAACATGGTTTCTTTTCATGATTAATCATCATAACTTTTCCTCGATTCCATCGTTGACTCCATTCGCCCTTAAATCTTGTGGAAACCATTAAAAACATGGGATGAGCATAAAAATATCAGTACGAGACATAAAAACAAAGAAAAACATTAGTCTAGTTAAAATCTAATAACCCATTCAATGTTCTTTGAGTGTATGAAACAAAAATTTTCACATGAATAACACTCATACTTTTTTCTCAATAAAAAATACAAAAACCAGTAGCAAGAAATTATAACTCCTTTAGGTGAATTATAGAATAATATATATAAAACCCTTTCAAATATATTCCAATTGGAATAACCATTTGGTTGAATTATAAATTGGAGATCTATAATGGGGATCACTCTTCCTATAAGCTATATCGGGATCACTCGTGAGCTATAATGGGGTTCAACCCTTCGTATAATCTGTGTCGGGCTCACCCATTAGCTATAATGGGGATCAAACCTTCGTATAAGCTACATAGGGATCACCCGTGAGCTATAATGGGGCTCAACCCTTTCTATAAGCTATATCAAGATCACCCATTTCATATAATTCTCATGTACCATTTCATGAATAAAACACATTCATCAAAAAACACTTTTTTGAAATCTTCTTCTAATCCCATATGAAAACAATTTCTGTATAAAAATACCATTTTCATTTAATAACCCATTTTTAATGCCCAGATATCCAAATAAATAAATAAGGGATTATTTTTATTTTAAAACACATTAAGGCTTATACAGGAATCCAAATATCAAATAATGGTTATGATGACAGAGAAATCGTTATCGCCGTATACGTTAAAAAAAACCCCTTTTGTAATTTTGTAAATAAAGTAATTTTTTTTATAAAAACATTACTTTTGAAAAATTGGAATTAAATTCATAAAATTTCATGTATATTCCTTTTATACCCATATAATTAAATATGTAATTTAATATCATGAAGAAAAATATTTGATAATTAAATCTTCAAATATTCAAGGTCATACCACTTTGAACATTTAAGTATTAATCTCCATGATTTAATAAATAAAATTATTATAGATAAAATATGGATATGAAATTTCATAGTGTCTGTATATACCCCTTATAAAAGAATAAAGCTGCATATTATCGAGAAATGCCTCAATGAAAGGATATTGAGATGAAGTCCCTTACCTTGAGTTCGACTTGTCTCATTCGTTTTTTAATTTCATGAATAATAAATTTAGGTTAATTTATACTTAATTCAGAACCCTTTTAAAATTTATTATTAATTTTATATCACTTATTATCATTTTATAGAAATTAGTTAATTATTTGAGTTTATATCAGACGTTTTGTCGATGTTCGGTATTTGAGTAAAAAATAAACTTGTTTTGATGAAAATTGTATGTGTGGTCATTAGTTCATTATCACCAGAATATTATTCATGATATAAATATCATATATATATATATATATATTATATATGTATTTATAACAGTCCATAACATTTTTAGATAAGAAATGAAATGCACCGCTCATGGGGATGGCAGGCTGTACAAACGCACAAACGCTACTTTAATTTCTTTATCATATTAAAGGAATAAAAAATAAAAGATACATAGGTATATTATAATTAAATTATAATATTTATGTCATATATGTTACATAATTTCTTTAAATCCATCCTTTATATGTTCCATTTATGTCAAGAACGAGTCATATCACTTTGAGGGGGCAGTAGTCCACACTTCCTTAAATGAAATTATCGTATTTACACATTTTGGAAAGAATAAAGGTATGATGTAAATAAAAATTATAGAAGAATTGAGAAAATATAAATATAATAAATATAATATATAAATATAGTTTCATCATGATGGCCACCATGAGATGTGGTAGTATAAAATTGAATAATCATCATTTTGTGAGGCAGTAGTTTGTCGTACATTGAAACAGTAAGTTCTATATCCATTATATGGAGGTGTGTGTAATTGTAGGTAAAAACCATAGAATAAAAACATACTAGTATATTTAGGATTTTGGTTTAATTATAAAATAATGTAATAAATTTAGGTTTGTGGGTTGGATGAGGAAAATAAATGAAGGGATCTTGAGAGAAGAAGTTACCTCTAAATCGGGCAACTTCTTTTGATTTTATCCAAAAGGCTTTATTGATTTTTTTATACACAAGGTAAGGATTATAGGAGGAAGGGATGGATTTTTTGAGATTATTTGAGTATAATTTGAATGATTCCACTGGATTTAGATGTGTGAGTAAGAGGGAGGAGAGGCACTTTAGGAATGTCTTGAAATATTTTTTTATTATAAATTGATTTTAGAATTATAAAAGTTAAAAAGTTATAAATTTCAAGGATAATATGATTTTGGTTTATAATCATCACAACCAATAGGTTTTATACCAGTTTAGGTCAAAAAATTATCCTTATCTTTTAGCTTTAACCCATAGTTAAAAACATTAACTCTTACCATGTCTTCTTGTATTTTCATAATATTTGGTTACTATGGTTACTATAAAATTCCAAGATAACAAAAAGTGGATATTTAATGAAATTTTTAACATTATATAAGTCTATTTTCTGAATCATATATTTTTAGGACTATTATATCATTTAATGAAATAGTATTTGTTTTAAAAACTCATTTATGTCAATTTTGACACTATTTAGAAATTGGTTTTATTTAAATCCATATAAACTTTATTACTTCTTATAAATGGAATTAAATAATACCTAAAATATCAATTTCATCCAAAAAATTCGTGGATGACATAAAAATTTTCAAATTACATTTATTTTAATATTTATAATATCATTTATTTGAATATTTCATTAATAAGGTAATCACTGCAACATTATTATGTCAATAATTTATTTATTTATTTAATGTCTAAAAATTATAAATAAAATAACATGATTTAAGAAATATATTTTTATTTCTAACAAAAATTTATAGTTAAATAGATCATTTATCTAAACAAAATTAAAATTGTTTTATTTAGGAGATACATGTTTATGTTATATTTCCCTTTTTGTTTAAATGAAATATTATAAAAGGTCATTATCACACCCTAGTGGATCGATGTGGTCCTAAATTCAACCCAAGGATTCTCATGGTCTGAAATATCTCATCCAACAGTATTTGGATAGGTGTTAGGGTATTTTTATATTATTATAATAATATTCTTTTACCCTTATTTACTTGATTAACCCTTTAACCATGGTAAATAAAAATAATTATTGAAGTTACAATTCATATTGTCTAAAAATAAATAGTACCTATTTAAATAATTTAGACCTTATGATTCCAAATATGAAATCTAAGTTTAAAAATTCAATATAGAGAATTGGAAGAAATTAATTTAAAATTAATTCATTTTTTTTAAAACCAGAAAACAGTTTTTTAAGAAGTAAAAACTATCAAAAGATTGACATGTGTTTATTTCCAATTTAAGTGTGAAATTACTTCCAATGAATATTATTGGATTAAATGAAAAAAATAAATCTAATTATACTTTAAACCCAATTAAAAGTAAAATATAACTATATAAATAAATTAGATGAAATGGCAGTTTTGAATTAAAATATAGTATTTTTCACTATTAAAAAAATATGGATTTTATTAGAAAAATATCAAAATTTCAACCAAAGTAAATTTTGATGTCCCAATTCTATATAATAAGTTTAGTTTCTCAAATGGAACATATAAAAGTGATAATTTTTTTTTTAAAATGGTTTACCATCAAAAGGATGTAAAACAACCTGTTAAAAATATTAGAGTATTTTATGCATAAAATCAGATTTATTCTAATTTTAAGCCTCTAAAATTCCTTGGGTAAATGTAAAAAAATATAAAAAATATGTACAATCATAATATATTTAATTCTATTCATTCCTTCCAATAAAACATATTGGTTTTAACTACTATTTTAAAAAATAATATTATTTTTGTATTATTTTTCGGTATAACTCACTGTTGTGTGAAACATAAGATTTTAGAGAAAACCTTTGTTGCGTGTCGGGTATGATATCATACATAGTTCCACCTTTAAAATAAAATTAACATTAAATTTATTAATTGATAAGAAAATTTGTTATTCTATAAATACCTGGAATGTTACATCGTTCCCCCCTTTTAGAAATTGCATCCTCATAATTTTAAAATTGGGCTCCGAAACTTCATTGAAAATCCCACATTGAATTTTTTTTTAAATAAAACTATCACTTTAAAAGAAAGAAAGAGAAGTAAAACTATCACCAGAGACAACATATTCTATGGTTACCTATTGAAAAACATGTACGTGGATGATAAAACTAACTCTCAAAGACTAATAGATAGTGATAGAGAACATAGTTATTGGAAGGTTATCCATAAAAAAACCATATTTATGTGATGGGTCAAAATACCATTGAGAAATGTAAACAAATATATTTTTTGTTTTAAGATCCTTTTGATAGATATGAGGAATTAATTTACTTCCTAGAATAATTACATAAGTAAACATAATTTCTTTATGTATTTCTATTTTATAAGCACAATTTCGTCCTCATAATATTCCTAGAATATGATTTACATCCCTAAGAATAATATTAATTTTAAAATATCACACAAAAAATAAAGAATATCAATATATTAAAACTGAGGTCAAAAGTAAAGGCATAATTTTACATCAAATATATATATATATATATAAACATAACCCCATAAAAAATCTCCTAGAAAGGTCCTTAATAACTAATTTTCACATCACATAAAACCTCAAAAGGTGTGTATAAAACCATAAACTTATGATTATCATTCAATAAATACCAGGCTCTCTGGAGCTTCTGTCCCTTAACCAAATGTCTCAACATCAATGGTAGTAGCAGCAAAAGATTTTCCTAATCCTTTTTTTTGATAATACTGATTTCCTCACTGTGTAATTAACACCGGAAAATTATTTTCATAATGTCCCAACTCATTATAGCTAAATAATCTTACTGTAGACTGGATATCTATGATATCATTATTGGACTATTTAGGACCCTTTTATTTGCTGTCATGAACTTTGTGACCAATATTTCTGCACTGGTAACACTTTCCAGATCCTGTCAAACATTCCCTAAAATGTATATTACCACATGTGGAATATGTTTAGGTCTTATATCTAGAATTCTTATTTGGTTGCTTCTCCATTTCATGGCACCTTGACCATTTTTTACTCTTATAATCTCATGGAACACAAGTGTCAGAAAACTAAATTTCAAATTTATCAACATAATGAACCACTTTTTTCAGAACTTTTAAATTATAAGGAGTAAAAATATATTCATAGACATGGTTTTAATATAGAGTAAAATATATTAATTTTACTGTCAATGTCTCGAATAAAATCCAGAACATACCAGGAAAATTTTATGAAGTTCACTTCATATGTGGAAACTTAATCATCTTACTTTTTCTTTAATTTGATAAATTGGTTCTCCATCCTAAGATTAAAACCTTAGGGAAATATTTCTCAAAGAAAAAATCCTTAAATTCTTCCCATTCCATGGCATAAAGATCATTTTATCTCTAGTATTCTTAATTAATGACCACCATCAATCAAATTCAATTTCAAAAAAATAGATAGAATGAGTTTCCTTTTGATATTCCGAACATCCCATGACTTCAAATTTCTTCTCCAGGGTATTGATCCATCCTTCAGCTACCATTGGGTTAGATGATCCATTGAATAATGAGGGATTTTTCCTCATAAAATGTTCCACTACTAACATATTATTCTATGGTTGATTGGAATTATCTCATGAAAGGATACCACTACCATTTATAGCCTGGGTCAACTTCTCCATCACTACAACAAACTATTTAATTCCAATTCCAACCTACTAATTTTGTTTATTTGAAATATTGTTTTTCTCTCGATGACTTATCATTACAACTTTCCTATTTCCTCTCTGGAAAAACATTCTGAATGACATAGTTTAGATGAAGAAACAAGGTATTATTAAAAATGATACATAATTTCAACATAACCATTATGTATAGTCGTCTAAAGGAAATAAATTAACACCATCCTAACCTCTAATGTTATCTAAACCTAACTCTGATACCATCTATAAGGCCCCAACATTAAACGTTACATAATATTGAGTTAAGTAAAGAGTTTACATTAAATATCTTTAGAGAATTGGTCCATAACTATTACATAAGAAAAAACATATAAATACAAAGTGGAAACTACCAATAGTATCCGTTTCTTCCATAACATAAATTTCATTAAAAATAAACACGGGTTTTTTTATTTTTAATAATCATAAATTTTCATTTTCCTTGACTCTATTCTCCCTTAAATCCTATGAAAATATTTAAAAACCTGATATGATCACTAAAATCTAAGTAAGGGACATAAAAATAAAGAAAAAACAATTATTCTAGTTAAAACCTGATAAGCCATTCAATTTTCTTTGAGTGGATGAAACAAAACATTTTCACATGAATAACACTCATACCTTTTGCTCAATGAAAAACACTAAAACCAATATAAAGAAATTAAAACTCCTTTAGGTGAATTAGAGAATAATATATATAAAACCATTTAAAACATATTCCAATTGGAATAAAAATATTGTTGACTTCCAAATTGGAGATCTATAATGGGGATCACCCTTAGTATAAGCTATATCGGGCTCACCTGTGAGCTATAATGAGGCTCAACCCTTCGTATAAGCTGTGTCAGGATCACTCATGAGCTATAATGTGGCTCACCCCCTCGTATAAGCTATATCAGTCTCAACCGTGAGCTATAATGGGGATCAACCCTTTATATAAGCTATATCGGGATCACTCATTTCATATAATGCTAATGTACTATTTCATGAATAAAACATGTTAATCAAAAAACCCCTTTTTTGAAAGCTTATTCTAATACCATATAAAAACATTTCCATATAAAAATACCATTCTCATTTTGAGAACCCACTTCAATACCAAGATACCAAAATAAATAAGAAATAGATTTATTTTCATTTTAAATGACATTAATGCTTATATAGGAATCCAAATATCAAATAATAGTTACGATGGCAGAGAAGTCGTTGTCTCTGTACATGTTAAAAAAGCCTTCCTTTCAAAATTTTGTAAAGAAATTAAAATTATTCATATAAAAAGATTTATTTTGAAAACTTAGAAAGAAATTCAAAAAATTTCTTGTATATTCCTTTTATACCGATATAAATAGATATGTAATTTAATATCAGGAAGAAAAATATTTGATAAATAAATCTTTAAATGTTCAAGGTATCCCATACCACATTGAATATTTAAATATTAATCTCCATGATTTAATAAATAATAATAGTATAGATAAAATGTGGATATGAAATGTCATAGTGGCTGTATATACACCTTATCAAAGAATAAAGGTGTATATTATGTAGAAATTCCTTAATGAAAGGAGATTGAGACAAAGTTCCTTACCTTGAGTCCAACTTGTCTCATTCGTTCTTTAATTTATTGAATAATAAACATAGGTTAATTTATACTTTCTTTAGTGAATTTTAAAGTTTATTATTCATTTTATATCACTTATTATCAAGTTATATCAATTAGTTAATTATTTGAGTTCATATCATACGTTTTGTCGATGTCCGATATTTGAGTAAAAAATGAACTTATTTTGATGAAAATTATCCATGTGGTCATAAGAAAATTATCTCCATAATATTATTAATGATTTAAATTTCATATATATTTAGTATATATGTATTTATAATAGTCCATAACATTTGGAGATAAGAAATTAAATGCACCGGTCATGGAGATGGTAAAATGTACGCACGCATGAACACTACTTTCATTTCTTTGCCATATAAAAGGAATAAAAAAAATAAAAGACAAAAAGGTATATTATAATTACAGTATAATATCTATGTTATATATGTTACATGATTTCATGAACGCTATCCTTTATAAGTTCCATGTATGGAATGAATGAGTTATATCACTTTGAGGGGGTGATAATCCACACTTCCTCAAATGAAATTATCGTATTTACACATTATTGAAATCATAAAGGTATGTTGTAAATAGAAATTACAAAAGTATAGAGAAAATATAAATATAATATATATCATATATAAATATGGATCTATCATAATTTCCATCATGAGAGGTGGTATGAGAACATTGAACAATCATCATTTCGTGAGGTAGTAGTTCCCCATACATAGAAATAGCATATTCTATATCATTTAGGTGGAGTTGAGTGTAAGTGTAGGTAGAAAATTTCGCATAAATACATCCTAGTATATTGAGAATTATGGTGGTGTTATAAAATAATGTAATAAATATAGGTTTGGGGGTTGGATGAGGAAAATAAAAGAAAGAAACTTAAGAGAAGATGTTACCTCTAAATCGGGTAACTCCTTTTGATTTTAGCCAAAAGGATTTATTGAATTGCCCTCTATAGAAGTTAAGGGTTATAGAAATATGGGAGGGATTTTGGGAGATTATTTTAGTAGAAGTTTTATGAGACAATGGGATTGAGCGGTGTAAGTAAGTGGGTAGAGGTGGTGACCTTTTATAAGAGGGAGGATGGGCACTTTAGGAAAGTCTTGAAAAATTATTTTATTATACATTTATTTTCTAATTGTAAAAGTTAAAAAGTGATAAATTTCTAGGTTAATACGATTATGGGTATAAATAATCTCAACCAATAGGTTTTAGACAAGTTTATTTCACAAAATTAACCTTATCTTTTAGATTTAACCCTTAGTTAAGAAAATCAACTCTTACCTTGTCTTCTTTTATGTTCATAATATATGGTTACTATAGTTACTATGAAATGAAATGAGAACCAAAAGTGGATAATTAATGAAATTTTTAACATTATAAAAGTATTTTGGCATAATATTATATTTTTAGGACAATTATATCATTTAATAATATAGTAATTGTTTTAAAAACTCATTTATTTCAATTTTGACACTATTTAGAAATTGATTTTTTTAAAGTCATAACAACTTGATTCCTTCGAATGAATGGAATTAAAACATATATAAATGTGAATTTCATCCAAAAAAATTTTCGATGACATCAAAATTTTCAAATTACATTTATTTTAATATTTATAATATCATTTATTTGAATATTTCATTAATAAGGTAATCATTGCATCATCACTGTGACAAAAATATATTTATTTATTTAATTTAAAAAAATTATAAATAAAATACCATGATGTATAAAATATATTTAAATTCATAATGACTATTTATAGTATAATATTTCATTTATATAATCCAAATTAAAATTTTTTTAGTTAAGATACACATGTTTATGTTATATTTCCCTTTTTTAAAATTTAATATTATAAAAGGTTATTATCACACCCAAGTGGCTCCATGAGGTCCTAAATTCGACCAAAGGAAGACCATGGTTATAGATATCTCATAAAATAATATTAGGACACGTGTTAGGGTAGTTTTATATTATTACAATGTTATTTTTTACCCTTATTTACCAGATTTACCCTTTAACCATGATAAATAAAAATAATTACTGAAGTTACTATTCATGATGTCCAAAAATAAAAGGTATATACTTACATAATTTGGAACTTATGATTCCAAATATGGAATTGAATTTTCCAAATTAAAAACACATAATTGTTAGAAATTAATTTAAAATTAGTATCCATTGTCAAAACCAGAAAACATGTTTTTAAGAAGTAAAAACTATAAAATGATTAACATGTGTTTATGTCCAATTTAAATGTGAAATTAATTACAATGACCGTAATTGGATTAATCTTTAGAAAAATAATCCAATTACACATTAAAACCAATTAAAAGGACAATCTAACTATATAAATAAATTATATAAAATGTTTGTTTTGAATTAAAATGGAGTATTTTTCACTATTCATAAATATTTGGATTTTATCAGAAAAATACCAAAATTTCAACCGAAGTATATTTTTATTTCCTCCCTCTAAATAAGAAGTTTATTTTATCAAATATAATACATAAAAGTGAAAAAAACTATTTTTAAAAAGGTTTCTCCATCAAAAGGTAGTAGAATGTCCTTTTAAAAATGTTAGAGAATTTTATGCTCAAAATTGGATTCATTCTGATTTTAAGCCTCTATAATTCATTGAAAAAATGAAAAAAAATGTAAAAAATATTTAAAATCATAATAATGTTAATTTTTTTTCATTCTTTCCAATATAATGTCTAGAGGTTAACTACCATTTAAAATAACAATATTATTGTTGTATTATTTTTCGGTATAACTTAGTGTTGTGTGCAATGTAAGATTTCAGAGAAACCCATTGTCGTGTGTCGGGTATGCTATCATACATAACGTCCCCTTTAAACTAAAATTAAAATTAAAATTATTAATAGATATTAAAATGTATTATTTTATAAATATCTGGGATGTTACATCATTCCCCCCATTTTTGAAATTGCATCCTTGCAATTTTAAGATTGGGATCGGAAACCTTATTGAAAATACAAAATAAAAAAGAGTCAATAAAACTATCACATTAAAAGAAATAAATAGAAGTAAAAACTTCACCTAAGATATAATATTCTGGGGTTCCCTATTGGAAAACATGGACATGGATGATAAAACAAACTCTCAAAGACTACTAGATAGTGATAGAGAATATAGTCATTGGAAGAGTATCCATCACAAAACCATAATTATGAGATTGGTCAAAAGACCATTGAGAAATGTAAATGAATAATGTTTTTTAAGATCATTTTTATAGAGTTGAGGAACTAATTTACATCCTAAAATAATAATATAAAGAAACATAATTACTTGACATATTTATATTTTATAATCACAATTTCATCATCATAATATTCCAGAATATTATTTATATCCCTAAGAATAAACTTAAGTATACAAGATCACAGAAACCACAAAGGATATCAATATCTTAAAACTATGGTCTAAATTGAAGGCATACGTCCACATTAAAAAAAAATCCATAAATAAACATAACCTAAAAAAACTTCTCCCAAAAAGGTTCTTAATAAATTATTATCACATCACATAAAACCTCAGATGGTGTGTCTAAAACATTGACCATATAGTTATCCTTTGAAAAATACAGGGCTCTCAGTAGCTTCCCTCACTTCACCAGATGTCTAATCATCCACTATAGTAGCAGAAAAATGTTTTCCCAAACCATTTTGTTTCCAATCATACTAATTTCCGCCCTGTGTAATTAACATCAAACACATATTTGAATAATGTAGCAACTAATTTCAGCTAAAGAATCTTACTATAGACTAGATATATGTTATCTCATTATTGGACTATTAAAGACCCTTTTTTTACAGTCATAAACCTTGTGACAAAACTTACCACATTAGTAACACTTTCCAGATCCTGACATACATTCCCCAAAATCTATTTTACCACACTTGGAACAAGTTTTGGGTATACCTATATAATTATTCGTTGGTTTATTCTCCATTTCTATAAACCTTGACCATTTCTTACTATTATCATCTAATGGAACATAAGTGTTGGAAAACTCAATTTCAAATTTCTTAGGACAACAAACCAATTTTTCATAAATTTTAAATTCTCAGGTGGCCAAAGCTCTTCTTATACCTAGTTTCAATCTTGAGTAAAATATATTAATTTTACTATCAATGTGTTGAAAAAAATCCAAAACATACCTGGACAATCTTGTGAAGTTATCTTCACATGAAGCAACTGAATCATCATCCTTTTTCTTTAATTCCAAGAATTGTTTTTCCATTCTAATCCCTACAACCTTAGGGAAATATTTCTCACGGAAAATATCTTTAAATTCTTCCCATTACATGGTATAAAGGTCATTTTTCTCTCTAGTATTCTTAAATAATTACCACCATCAATCAACCTCACCTTTAAAATGATAAAAGGAAATAGATACCTTTTGACGTTTTGAATGTACCATGACTTCAAATATCTTCTATAGGGTATTGATTTTTCCTGTGGCTACCACTGGATCAGATGATCCATTGACTAATGGGGGATGTTGCCTCATAAAATTTTCCACTATTGACATATTCTTCTATGGTTGATCGAGATGATCTCATTAATATATACCACTACCATTTATAGCCTGATTCAACTACTCCATCACAACAAAAAACTATTTAGTTCCAATTCTCTCCACCTCATGTTGTTTATTTGAAAGGTTGTTTTACACTCAATGCCTTCCCATTAAAACATTCCTATTTACTCTATGAAAAACCATTCTAAACAGACATATTTTAGATGAATAAACAAGGTAATCTTAAAATGATAAATCATTTCAACATAACCGTTAAGTAATATACTCTAAAGGAAAGTAATTAAAACCATACTAAACTCTAAAGTTTTCTAAACTGACCTCTGATACCAACTATAAGGCTCAATCCTTAAACATTACATAATCTTGATTTAAGTAAATAATTCACATTAAATATCTTTTAAGGTTTATAGATTTAGAGAATTAGGCCATAAAAATTTTATAAAAAAACATATAAATTCAAAGTGGACACTTCTAATAGTATTCGTTTAAATAACATAATTTTTTTTATAAATAAACATGGTTTATTTTCATGTTTAATCATTATATCCTTTCCTTTATTCTATCCTGGACTCTATTCTCCCTTAAATACTAAGAAAACATTTAAAAACATAGAATGAGAACAAAAATCTTAGTAAGGGACATAAAAATAAAAATAACAATTATTCTAGTGAAATCCTGATAAGTCATTCAATGTTATTTGAGAGGATGAAACAAAACATTTTCACATGAATAAAACTCATACATTTTTTTCAATAAAAAACACTAAAGCCAATAGAAATAAATTAAAACTATTTTAGGTGAATTAAAGCATCATATACATAAAACCATTTCAAACATATTCCAATTGGAATAAACATATGGTTGAATTACAAATTATAGATCTATAATTGGGATCACCATTTGTATAAGCTATATTGGGCTCACCCATGAGCTCTAATGGGGCTCAACCCTTCGTATAAGCTGTGTCGGACTCACCCGTGAGCTATAATGGGGATCAAACCTTCATATAAGCTATATCGGGCTCACTCGTGATCTATAATGGGGATCAAACCTTTGTATAACCTATATTAGGCTTTATCATTTCATATAATGCTCATGTATCATTTCAAGAATAAAACACAATCATCAGAAAACCCATTTTTTGAAAGCTTCTTCTAATCCCATATGAATAACATTTCCGTATAAAAATACCATTTTCATTTAATAACCCATTTTCAATACCATGATACCTAAATAAAGCAATAAGAAGTTTATATTCATTTTAAAAAACATTAAGGCTTATAGAGGAAGCCAAATATCAAAAAACAGTTACAGTGATAGAGAAGTCATTTTCATCATATATGTTAAAAAACATTCCTTCTATCATTTTTTAAAGAATGTAAAATACATCGTATAAAAATATTCCTTTTGAAAACTTGGAATTAAATCAATAAAATTTCCTGAATATTATTTTTATTCCCATATAAATAAATATGTAATTTAATAGTAGGAAGAAAAATATTTGATAATTAAATATTTTAATGTTCAAAATGTCCCATACCACTTTGAGATTTTAAATATTAATCTCTATGATTTAATAAATAAAATTAGTATAGATAAAAAATGTATATGAAATTTCATATTTTTTGTTTATACACCTTATAAATGAATAATAGTTCATTTTATCAAGAAATGCCTCAATGAAAGGAGATTGAGATGAAGTCCCTTACCATGAGCCCGACTTGTCTCGTTCGTCATTTAATTTCATGAATAATAAACTTAGGTTAATTCATAATTGGTTTAGAACCTTTTTAAATTTTATTATTAATTTTATATCACTTAATATCATGTTATATCAATTAGTTAATTATTTGAGTTCATATCAGATGTTTTGTCAAAGTGCAATACTTGAGTCAAAAATGAACTTTTTTTGATGAAAATTATCCATGTGGTCATAAGTCCATTATCTATAAAATATTATTCAGGATTATAATATCATATAAATCTAGTATATATATATTTAGAATAGTCCATAATGTTTGGAGATAATAAATTAATTGCACCATTCATGGAGACGGTAGACCATACGTAAACATGAACACTACTTTCATTTCTTTTTCATATTAAAGGAATAAAAAATAAATGATAATTAGGTATATTATAATTAAAAATATAATATCTATGTTATATATGTTACATAAATTCATTAACTCCATCCTTTATACATTACATGTATGACATTAATGATTCATATCACTTTGAGGGGGCAGTAGTCCATACTTCCTCAAATGAAATTATCATATTTACACATTATGGAAATCATAAAGGTTTGATGTAAATGAAAAATAAAATAGAATAAAGACAATATAAATATAATATATAACATATATAAATATAGTTCCATCATAATGTTCAATATGAGAGGTGGTAGGAGAAAATTGAACAATCATCCCTTCGTGAGGCAGTAGTTCATTGTACATAGAAACAATATGTTCTATATCCATTAGATGGAGGTGTGTGTAAGTGTAAATAAAATAATTAGAAGAAAAACATCATAGTATATTTAGTATTCTGGTGTTGTTATAAAGTAATCTATTAAAGATATGTTTTGGGGGATGTATGAAGAGAATAAATGAAAGGAGCTTGAGGGAAGACATTACCTCTAAATCCGGAAACTCCTTTTGATTTTAGCCAAAAGGATTTGTTTAATTTTCTTATACCCAAGGTATGTATTCTAGTAGGAAGGGAGGGATTTTGTGATATTATTTGAGTAGAGTTTTGATGATCCAAGAGGCTTTATAGGTGTGAGTAAGTAGGTAGCGGTGGTGACATTTTATTAGAGGGAAGAGGGGCACTTTACAAAATTTTTGAAATATTATTTTATTTAAAATTGATTTTCAAATTATAATAGTTACAAAGTGATACATTTAGAGGAAAAATTGAGTATGGGTATAAATCCTTTTAACCAATAAGTTTTATACAAGTTTAGTTCAAAAAATTAACCTTATCTTTTAGCTTTAACCCTTAGTTAAAAACATTAACTCTTACCATTTCTTCTTGTTTTTTCATAATATATGGTTACTATAGTTACAATGAAATACCAAACGAACCAAAAGTGGATAATTAATGAAAATTTTGACATTTTATAAGTTTTTTTTCCGTATCTTATATATTTAGGACTATTATATCATTTAATTAAATAGTATTTGTTTTAAAAAACTCATTTATCTCAATTTTGACAATATTTAAATATTGATTTTTTAAAGTCATAAAAATTGACTATTAGAAAAATGTCATTAAATCATCCCTAAATTTTCAATTTTATCCAAAAAATTCATTTATGACTTAAATATTTCAAATTACATTTATTTTAAAATTTATAATATCATGTATTTGAATATTTCATTAATATGGTAATCGCTGCATCATCATTGTGTCATAAATATATATATTTATATCATGTCTAAAAATTATAAATAAAATACCATGATGTAGGTTTTTTTTTGAGATTTATAATGATAACTTATAGTCAAATATAACATTTATATAAACCAAATTAAAATTGTTTTAGTTTGGAGATATATGTTTAGGTTATATTTCCCTTTTCTTTAAATTAAATACTATAAAACGTCATTATCTCACCCAAGTGGCTCTATGGGGTCCTAAATTCAACCATAGGATGATAATAGTCAGAAATATCTCATCCAATAGTATTGTGATAAGTGTTATGGTAGTTTTATATTATTATAATATTAATTTTTTCCATTATTTACCTGATTTACCCTTTAACCATGATAAATTAAAATAATTACTGAAGTTACTATTAATAATGTCAAAAAATAAAAGGCACATATTTACATAATTTGGACCTTTTTATTCCAACTATGTAATCCAATTTTTGAAATTAAAAAATACATAATTGGAATAAATTAATTTAAAATTAATTCTCGTTGTCAAAACGAGAGAACATGTTTTTAATAAGCAAAAACTATCAAAAGATTGACATATTTTTATTTCTAATTTAAATTTGAAATTAATTAAAATTACCATAATTGTATTAAATGATAAACAATTAATTCAATTAAACTTTAAAACCAATTAAAAGGTCAATCTAATTATATAAATAAATTATATGAAAAGACAGTTTTGAATTAAAATGCAGTATTTTTCACTATTTATAAAAATATGGATTTTATCAGAAAAATAACAAAATTTATACTGAAGTAAATTTTTATGTCCCGATTCTAAATAAAAAGTTTATTTTATCAAATATAATCTATAAAAGTGACAAAATATATTTTAAAAAATGGTTCTCCATAAAAATGCGGTAAAATGACCTTTTTGAAATATTATAGTATTTTATGGTTACAATTGGATTAATTCTTATTTTAAGCCTCAAAAATTCATTGTATAGATATAAAAGAATTTAACTAATATGTAAAATCAAAATATAATTAATTATACTCATTCCCGCCAATACAACATGTAGGTGTTAACTACCATTTAAAATAATTATATTATTGTTGTATTATTTTTACGTATAATTCTATGTTGTGTGTAATGTAAGATTTCAGAGAAACCCATTGTTTCTTATTGGATATGCTATCATAAATAGTTTCACCATTAAACAAAATTTAACGTTAAATTTGTTAATAGAAATGAAAATGTATTATTTTATAAATACATGGGATGTAACAATCAAGATCAATGTATCCAAGTTGTTTATACCTTGCTTGATTTTACTATGTAGGTATTTATTTGGATTGTTTTTTATCACCTCATGACTTATGTGTTCACCATAAAAAATTTTATTTTCATCGACAACCATGAACCCTTCCTTCCACCTTAGCTCAACCTACAAAATGACACAAACTATGAAATGGAGTTAACGCTGTATATGTTATGAATATATATTATGATACATCTTGGTATCTACATGTGTTATAATTTCATGTTATGAAATTAGTAAAAAATAACCTACATTATTTGCATAATATTCATTACTCATCCCATTAAAAAAGTACAATGACACAAATTTTATTGGGAATGTTTCAATATGTTTTTCAATAATAAAGAAAATATTTTCGATACTAAACTATTTTTGGAGAAAACACAGTTAGTGTCCCCAATATTCTCTTCTATGAGTTGGAATACAAGAAGCTTCATTGATTTGTCATAGCATGTGATAGGGAAACATGTTCCGTTAACCAACCCTCACTTCCTTTACTAGGTCTATTAGAATAATTACTAATTTATCACACTCATGTGGTGTGGCACATATAATGATCTCACCCATCACCATATTTGGTTTTGAAAATTATAATTATCTTGTATTTTCACTATCTATAATATGCTTTTATCCTTTACAAACCCTTATGATATTCATTATTTTCAAGGGTTTTCTTGTCTCTCTCCACACCCACTCATAAAAAAAATCTTTAAAAATTGATCAATCATAATTAAAGAATAAAACGAGGAATAAAAAAATTAATTCATTAATGAGAAAAATTTTAGCAATAAAGTTATAGATTTACAATAATTAGGATAATTAATTATTTACTCTTAAATTATGAGAATTATGGGGTTATTAATAATTATTTTTGTTATAAAAAATTAGTATATTTTTTACTTAGTCCCTCCCCTAATACTTATATGTTTTATTTTTTTATTACATAAGATAGTAAATTATATAATATTGGAACTAATTATTTTTAATTGAAGGATGTTAGTGTAAAAACCGACTCCATGAAGAGTTTAAAATTTCAGTGGATATTTGAATTTTTGGGAAATATTGAGTAGGGGTTATTTTTAAAATTGAGATTCTGATTTTAATTATAAGGTTTAGAGCATATTAATGGGATATTTTTGGATATGGGTTGAGTTTTGGGAAGTACCTCAAGTTCTTGGGTGAGTATTAGGGGGGTTCTGGTTGAATTTTGGGAGGATTTTTTAGGGGGTTGTGGAGTTTATGCCTAAGGTGCATGGTCTAATGTGCATAGTTTAGGGGAAAATGTCTAACACACATATCTTGAAGAGGTTTCTAGTTAAAAATTTATAACACATGATTACCATGCATGGATATCTCACGATCAAATGGAAACTATGTGGATTTCAAAGGGGATTGTATGGGTTGAGTTTGTTCTTGGGGCTTGGTGCATGTTTGTCTCACAATTATAGAATTTTTTTGTTAATACTATAGATTGAAATAATGCGGGTTTTTATGGTTGGAACCTAGTTTAAAAACCATGCAATCCAACTATATGAATGGGGTTTTTTAGATAGTTCCTACCTCGTGGTCGAAGAATGGTTTGAAAAACCATAAAAACAATCTAATTTCATTAAAAATAGGTAAATAACCATTTACCCTACAGGATTTTAAACCCAACCATCCTATTATACTCTCCCTAGTACACACAATGCCTAGAAGTACCTCCTTCATCTTTAACCCACTTCGATTTTGGGAATTTCTTGATTGTTTATTCAACGAATTGATGTACGATGCTCCAACCTCTATTTTTTATTCTTTACCATTGATATTTTATTGACATTAATATTATCTTGATTAGGGTTTTCAATGTTTTATAATATATCATAGTGTAAATAATCCCATATTATGGGATTTTTGTATGCAGATTGCGAATGATGTCTTGAGAGGACCTAATCGAGCTACCGTTCATCATTACTCTTGAGGTACATTGCACTGAAGATTAATTTAGTGGGTTCAATTAAATTAAATTAAATTAAAAATTTAATAGGAAATGAATGTTAGGGATTTTCTTTATGTTTATGTTGAGATTATGTTGAGAACCTTCCATGTGTCATTGGTCACCATTCTGGTACAACGAGTTACCCAATAAGTAAATTAGTTAATATACCTAAATGGTTTAAATTGTGAATTAATTATTAAATTTTATAATTGGTTATATTGAATCGAATAATTAATCATAAAAAATTATTGTTAATTATTTATGATTTTAGGGCCAAGGATATGATCCCGAGTTGAAATTAGATCTTAGGTGAGTTTGGGAAAGGATGACCATGCTTAATTTAGAGGATGATAACTACGAGTTTGAGGCGAGTGGGCTTGACATTTCTAAGTCACTCGATTGATCAATTATTTATTTTTTTTGCCTTTACTATTATATATTTTTTCATACTTCATTAACTCATGTGATTCTACTATATTTTTGGGATGAAATCACATTGGTCTGATAGCCATCATGGATAAAATAGCTTACTAAATGGTTTGATGGTGGAACCATAGTAAAACGTGTAAAAGTGTCCCTTCTTATGGACTTGTGTGGTGGTGATACTGATTTTTTAAATAACAATTGGATTATATTTTTAAACTATAATTTAAAAAGATGAATGTATTGAAATGGAATTTGAAGGAAATGTGTGTTCAAATAAATGAGTTTTGAAATGACATTTCAAAATGGGATTTTTGTTTTCTAAATAATTCTTGAATGGGAATTGGGATGAGGGCCATGTACATGTGGAATAGTAGGTGATTTTTTTCAAATGGTTTGTGAAGAGGTTATTATTTTAAATTTTAAAGGAAGAAAAAATGGATTGACTTGACATTTTTTGTGTTATAATAGTTGATTCCCAAGACCCAACATGATCAACAGTTTTTTATTACCATATCATATATACAATGAGATATACATGATGCACAATGACCATAATAGTGTATATATTTCTATGTCCATTGTTTAACTGGTAATGTATAAAGATTAGTTGTTGTATCAAATGGACACTGACATTCCCAGGATATAATGAGAACCTTGAGATACTTTGAAATTAATCTTAAATACATGTTCTATGGTCTAGATAAATCACACTGACTGGGTATTGTTGATGTTTAACTATTAGGAGCTGGGGGTTTATAAGCATTGAGACTTTTTATCATGAATTCTGCACTTGGTGATCTCTGGTAGGTGATATCATGAGGACATTCCCACCAATAGAAAAACCATATGTTTCAGGAATCATTGGTTGTTCGTATATACAAACATGTGTATTGTTCTACTAACTTGGAATAATTATCAATGTGTTCCATTTGATTTCTTACTTTGATACAAGGAAAAAATCATGATAATGAAGTAACCGATAGATAGTTTGTGCTAGGTGAATCATTTGTGGTATGACATTGGTTGAATTATCAAGATATAATTTGTTGATTCCGAGTCAAGGAAGTGATATCTATGGACTAGTTGATCCGGATGGAAGTACCCTCATTAAATCCATGGAAATGGTAGTTGAAGGTAAGTTTGTCCAGTTAGATCTGTAAATAATAAAGAAAAAATGGATGATGACAAAATTGTGTATCCTGATTTATGACATATTGAACGACAAAGTGATTATATTAAAATTACATGTTTGTAGGTTAGTTATAATTACTATGACTAATCCTTATCTCCTTTAGGGCCATGATGGGATTCTATATTCCACTTTTGGTCTGTGAATATTATTCACTGCTTTTGAGATAATGTCCTAGAGGTCCACACACAATTGCACATTCAAGATTCTACCTTATTCTAGTGAATAAGTATATAGGACATGGTGGACCCCACTAGGGGGTCTGAGAGTTGTCAAAGATTTATCGGTCATTGATAAATAAATAAATTCATTATTATTAGAGTATATAATAATTGAGTTTAATTTATTTATTAAAAATATTTATAAATGTTTAATGTAAATAAATAGAATAATATTATATGAATGAATATTATTTTAATATTCAAGGTTCATTTAATATTAGTAGGAATTACTAGCCGAGTTAATAACCCCAGTTTATCATATAATATATTTAATATATATTACAACTATGTGATAAAATATAAATAGTATTTACAGTACAATTATCTCATCATAATTAATTAATTATTACTTATTTAGTGGATGTCAGATATGTGAGGGTTGGGAACCTTAACCAGGTATTTTTCACATCCACTCTATAAGTATATGAGGATCTCATTTTTGGTGTAAGAAACCAATTCCAATGAATTGAGAACTCCTCTCCCTCCTCTTATATCCTTGATGAATAAATACCTTGGTCAAGCAATTGATGCAAGGACTCCTTCACAGATCTTCAGAATGGAGTTGAGGTGATCGTCGTGACGTCAAAGGAATCATCATAGCTATGTGATAACACCAGAAATTTGATGATCAACATTTGAATAGATTCTTGAATCATGTGTGGATGATCTAGAGGTGTTCAGATTCATACCCTTTGAGAAACGATCACTAGCCACAAGCTTTTTCGGAATGCACCACCAATTAAACGAATTAATTGTTTAATTGAAATTTGAACTTATTTAATTCAAAATAGATCCTCGATCATATATTGGGGATTGAATCATTAGAGATGATGAAGTTACATTTCTATAGTGAAGAAATTTTTTAAATTGTCATCCTACTAGCTTCTGTTGCATTCCATGGTACCTTTATTTTGGTCTGTTCAACCTTGTAAGGATAAGAAACCATTTTTATAAAGTGAAATTTCTTTATTAAACTTCCAGTTTGTTGGTTATTATAGATTATACATGATACATGATGATTACTATTATGTGTGTTGTCCTGTGAGTTATATTTTTTGTATCAAAGTGATAGGCTAGTTGGGTTGGATGTGTTAGAGTACATAGAGGGTAGAGACAGGTCTAAAGGACCATAAAGAGTGACGATTTCCATTATGACTATAATGATGGGATGTGATTGAGAGATGTGAATATGGTCAAGGAACCTATATAGGGTTACCATGATGTAGTTTGACCCTGGAGAACCTTGGTATGTGCCCTGATAGAAAATTGACCATAGGGAGAGTGTGTGAGATATACTATTAGTGATGATTGTGGGTTTTAACTTAGAACTTGAATCGATGATATGTGATTTATATAACGTTTTAATGAGGTTTGGTCATTCCCTTGGTGGGAAGACCATGATTATATATGATGAGTTTGGGAAATCAAAAAACCCCTTATTTTATTATAAGTATTTTTATAATGATGTGTGATATGGTAAGAGGGATGTAGTGCACTAAATAATTTAAAATGGAATTCTTTGGAGATTATATGGGATTCAACCATGGGCCTATAAGAAAGAGTTCTTATCACGGTATTCCTAGGAGTCATATTTTGAGCATTATGTTGATGTTTGATCTTGGGAATTACTTGGTGTTATTCACCCTTGATTTCACTATTTTTTATACTGATAAAGAATTCCTACAACACTGGGATTCAACCTTTAGGTTAGGTGGGATCCTTTAGACGCCAAGGGTCCTTAGGATTCCTATTATTCATAGTAACTGGCAGTGTGATATTGAGGATGATTATTATTATCATATGCCTAGGTCACCCCTATGGTTTAGAAAAATGAGCTTGATTTCTTTGAGATAATATTACCTTTGACTCCTCGGAATCCGTTGTGAGACTAATGATATGGTGTTATAGAGAGATACCTAGGTCATCTCAAGGATGTGACTTGGGCTTGATACTTTATGGATGCCGAGAGTACTTCCTAGGATCCGATGTATACACCTTAGTAGAGGCATGTATGTGGGATCCCAGGGTTGGAAATGTAACCCACTGAGGTGATGTGTTATGCTTAGAGATAATGTTTCATTGGATGAAGAAGGTATGATATTGGATACTAGTATTTTGGTAAGACTTGGTCCCCTTTAGTGGTTACCTATAGAATAAGACAACCGTCATTGGCCAAAGAAGGCATAGTCATGGTTCAAGGTAGTTTATATAGAACTTGAAGAACCAACATTATATTTTATGTGTGTGAGTCATATGTTTCTAGGTGGGTAAAGTTCATGACCAAGACCAAAATATTTTTATATTTATTTCATTAAAATTCACTTGATCATAATAACACTCATTGCAGTTATGGAATTAGGGATTTCTATTGAGTCATTGGACCAAGATGTGTACATGGAATGGGTTTCAATGTACATGGGTAGATATTACTGGTTTCTCTTAGTACATAGGTAATAATTAGAGATGGATTCTTGGTACAAGACTAGTGAGTTATGTAGGATGATTCTTGGTAGGGTAGTTTATAGTGAGTTGGGCTAGAGGTCAAATTACCCTTTTTTTATATTTTAGTTATTAAAAACCATATACTAGAAATTTTTTTATTTATTATATATATGTTGAATTTTTTTTATTTTTTTTATGTTTGTGTTTCTCGGTTTATTTAACCACATCATATTGATTTACAGATTTCTGTTCTAGACTCCAAGGGCCCAATGGGATACTTGTTTATGTTTTTATGTACTTTGAGAAGTCCAATATATGGACGGGTCATGCTAAATTTTTAGTAGATTCAGGTATGAACCACAAGTTTTATATTATAGGGTATATTCTCCCCATAACACACTTAGAACCTCGATTATAGTTAGAAAACTTTGGTATATGGGGAGGTACATCATAGGTCTTGTGGAATCCCTGCATCAGAAGCTCTCAGGAATCTGGGTTTGGGGTATTAAAAAGTAGAATTAGATCATTTATTTGAGATGAAATAGGTATAGTTATAAATGGAGATATATTGTTGAGACTTAGGAGTACGACTGAGCACATTCCCAACTAGCATAACATCAATTGAAAATTATGTTTCCAGGGTGTGTCCAGTTTTGGGACTAAGAACTCTAGGATGAGTGTGGTGGTTGATTTGACTGAGAATCCCAATGTGGGGTGGATGAGACTCAAGATAAGTAATATGGATCAACTACTATCCCCTAGTTTTTCATTTATCATTATAATACTATGCATATGTCATGATAAATGTACCTATGGATGACATCATTTGACATATTACCTCTATATAATCCATTATTAACTAAACAAACATATAATATAATGATTAATTTCTTAAATATATAATAAGGGGTGATTTGATTAATAATGGATTGGAGGGTTCCATTTTACTGGGTTTTTAATTAATAATTATGATATGAATATTTAGTATCTAGAGGGAAATGATTTTTGGGATAGTGGAGTTTTGACAAAATCTTGTTTTGAAAAGAAAAAATTGTGTGATGGAATGAGGTGTGCATAAATATTTTTATAAATGTCCTAAAAAGATGATGATTCTATAAACATTGGAATTTTTTGGTTTTATGAAATATGGGCAATATGGTTTTGGAAATTGGATTTCAATGTGGATTTAAAAATGGGATTTAATTTTGGGGAAAAGGCCATAAATTCTAGGGATTTTGGTTGATATGGGTTTTTGGTGAAAACCTTAGACGTAAAAGGTTTTTTTGAAACAAAAGTGAGTTTTAGTATGTTTAAAATATTTTAGAGTTGGTTTTAAATAAATAAACTGATGATAGTGTATCCTTTCATGTTTTATTATGTGGTTGGAAAATATATTGTATTTTATTGGAAACTGCAAAGTAAGGTTACCTAGTGTGTTCGACCTTATTGGTTTGGTGTGGAGAGGGAAATTGATGTCTAGGTACACCAGTTTTCTTTATCTATTGTTATTGTTTGGGATTGAATTATGTGGTTGTTTTGTGTGTTTATAATTGGTAACATGTTTTTTAAGATATTCATGTTTAGAGATACCATGATATGGATGTGTGATGTTGGGATTGGGTATCCAATTACAATTTTTTTTGGGAACTTGGTTAGGACTGGTTTATTTGACTTTCTATGGGTGATCCTTATGATGGGAACACCATAAGTCTCAAATGATTATATGGTTTATGTTTTGGTGTTTTGTATTAACAAGTGTAGTTGAGAATCATTTTAGAGTTGATGGCCAGTGTTTCAGTTTGGTGTGGAAATAATGAGGATACTTCTATAGGGAGAAGTTTCATATCAAATAAAGTTCAGTTGATATGATAGTGGGATACATGTATGGTTCAATGATTCCTTTAGGTATTAAGGAATCATGATCAAGTGTTACTATGGTGTGGTAATGCTTCGATGATACGATGAATCATTTGAGGATGTTATCCAGTGGCAGAACGACTTGTATTTTATGCGTAATTGGATTTGATGGTTTGGAAAACACATTAAGAGTGTATTAGAGGATGTGTTTAAGGTGTTTTGAGGACCATACTATAATTTTATAGAAATATTGGTGTGTTATGGTTTCATGCTTATAGATGAGTATTGGGAATGTGTTTGGCCTCCAAGGAGGGAATTCATCTAATTAATGATGATTTTATGATAGGTATATATTTATTCCTTTGATGTGAAGTTTACTAAGGTGTATTAGGAATGATAAGTATTATATTGGGGAGGTTATAAAATACATCTCCTTGATGAGTTGTAAATTTAAGTGTAAATTTGATTTTTTTGAGAATTTTGGAGTAGTGGTCTCTTTTCAAATGAAGATTCCTAATTGAATTGTAGCATTTAGATCATATTAAAGGGATATTTTTAATATGTTTTCAGGATATATAATTTCCTTGGGTGATAGGGGGAGTCTCAAGGGTATTCAAGTTAAATTTTGGGAGATTGTTTTGGGAAGGGGGGTCTGCATTGGTTTCATGGTTTGGTGTGAACAATTTTTTGGAATTCATGAAACACCATGATCATGATGAGGCCTCTGGTTCAAATTTTATAGCACATGGTTTTTATGCATGACTAGTGAATGATGAAGGAGAAATTGTAAAGATTATTAAGGAAACCATGCAAGTTGAGTTTTTTTCTTGTGTCATAGTTCATGTTCATCACATGGTTACAGAAAAATCATATGAAATTCCATAGATTGAGACAACCTCAATTTTCATTGATGGAACATGGTTTGGAAGCTAAAAGGTTTAACCATGCCATGGGGGTTTTCTTGGATTTTTCCCACCACATAATTGATACATGGTTCGGAAAACCAAGTTAATAAACCGTGCGACATGATGAGTTTCATTAAAAGTG
Organism: Viscum album; assembly: GCA_963277665.1. NCBI lineage: Eukaryota > Viridiplantae > Streptophyta > Magnoliopsida > Santalales > Viscaceae > Viscum > Viscum album. The sequence goes on from OY728134.1 coordinate 430,403,088, forward strand.
AGTAATTGACTATTCTCCCTCGAGGGATTTTAACCCTAACCCTCTCTTCTACTCCCCCAGGTGCATGTGCTGGCTTGAAAGGCCTCATCTCTCCTTTATCTTCCACCCCTACAATGTGGGGTAGTTCTTGATGGTTTTTTCAGAAAATTTTGGTGTGATACTCCTCCCACTTATTCAATTTTCCCCTTACTTTTCCTTTAATTGGGGATTCTCTATTTTAGGGTTCTTGATGATTTACATAGGAGTATATTGAAAATAATTCCACCTCATGGGATTTTTGTGTGTGGCTCATAGAGGATGTCCAAATATGATATAATCAAACCAACATCCATTATTACACTTGAGGTACATTTTTTCATGGATTAGTTTAGGGTTTTTGGATTAAATTAAGTTAAATTTCCCATTGAATTGGAAATGAATGTTAATTAATTTTCCTAGGATGATGTTTATAGTATGTTGTGGACCTTCAATGTGTGGTTGGTCACCATTATAGTGTTATAAGGTTTCCTAGTAAGTAATTCCCTGATACTGCCTAAATGGTTTAAAATATGAATTTGTTATTAAATTTTATAATTAGTTAAATTTAATTGAATAATTTATATGAATTATTATAATTATTTATTTATGATTTTGTGGCTTGGTATAGTTTCCCATGTTGAAATTAGAGCTTGGGAAATATTGGGTGAGGATGGATGAGATTTACTTAGAGGATGATAACTCTAATTTTGGGGTGGGTGGCCTTGACTTTACTAAATACCTTGGTTTATTTGTTAATTAGGTTTGTGTACCATCACTATTATACTTTCTACAAACTAATTTGGCTAATTTTATTACACTATAAGGTTAATATGGGCTTACATCTTCTTAATAATTAACATGGACCATATATCTTGCTAAATGATCTGATGGTGGTTCCATAGTTGAAAAAGTTCCAGTGGAACTCTTTATGAACTTTCATGGTGGTGTGAGTGGTTTTTAAAGAACAAGTGCTTCCCCTTTTAAAATTCAATTTCAAAAGAATAATAGATTGAGATAGAATTTGAAGGAAATGAGTGATTTTATAAATGGGGTTTGAAACAAAATTTAAAAATAGAATTTTGATTTTCTGAAGAACGATTGAATGGGATTTGGGCCAAGGGACATGTGTGAGTAGAACAATAGGTGATGACCCTTTTTCAAATGATTTTTAAATAGGGCCTTAGTTCAACTATTATAGGAAACCCGAAGGGCTCGACATGACATGTTTCATTCTGTTTGACCTTTTTAGGGAAGGAAAAGATTTTTTTTCAAGTAGAATTAATTTTTTGTGCTTTATATTTGTGGTTTATTATTGATTTTACTTGTTATATATTGTTGTGTGTTGTGTGTGTAGGCCATTTTGTACTCTTCTTGGTATCAAAGTGACTGTTTCATTGGGTAAGATATGTTACCTCCAAAGTAAATTTTTATTTCATTATCAAAAGAACCCACTTGTGGTAAATCTTTAGACCTTACAAAAGAAACAAACCAATGCAAGAAAAAACAACTGGAATACCAAAAAAAACCATACCACACTGTATAGGCTACCCAGATAGATTAACCCAGTACTTCCACACTACATCTTTGATTTTAGTTTCTGGGTGTGAGGAAAAAAACCCTCTAACTTGATTGTAATAAAATCCATAAAGTCTAAGAATTAGTACATATCAACCAGAGGGCCAAAATCTTGGAACAAGACATCAAGTTGAGATGTGTACCATGCCATCTGTTCTAGGCTAAGATTCTCTGGATACCTTCCCTACTCGAGGGGTAAGATATGTTAGATCCCTTAAATGGTAGATATAGACCTGAAGGACCCTAGTGAGTGATGAGTGATGTTATGATTATAATTATAGTCTATAATTGAGATTTGGTAATATGGTAAAGGAAACTATGTAGGGTGACCGTGATGCGGTTTAACCTAGGGAAGCCTTGGTGGGTTCCCTTGCAGTATATTGACCCTAGGGGGGGTCAAGTTACATGTGGGTAGTGATGATTGTGGGTGTCACCTTAGAACCTGAATCGATGATGTGAAATTTATATAACTTTGTTAACGTGGTTAGGTAATTCCTTTGGCAGGCTGAGCGTGCTTATATATGATGGGTTTGGGCATTCAACAAACCCTAATTATTATTATTATTATTATTATTATTATTATTATTATTATTATTATTATTATTGTTTTATAATAATGCATGATATAACAGAAGGGATGTACTACCCTCAAAACCATAAAATAGAATTCCCATGTAATTCTATAAGATTCGGCCATGGTAATATACATAGGAGTTCCTAGAGAAGTATTCCTAGGAGTTGGATTTTGAGAATGAGGTTAATGTTCGTTCTTGAGAATTCCTTGGGGGTGATTCCTGCTTGGATTCCCTATGTAGTCTACAGATAAGGAATTTCCCAGATTCCAATATTTGACCTTTGGGTCAGATGGGATACCTTGGACACCAATGGTCACTAGGATTCCTATGATTACTAGGAGTTAACCATTTGAGAAAGTCATAGATTATTATTTTGGGATGCTTGGGCCACCCCTAGGGTCTGACCAGTTGATCCTAATGACTTTGAGATGATATTTCCTAAGATTCCTGGGAATCATATATGATCATAATGATGTGGTGTTATGGATAAATTCCTAGTTTATACATAGGATACAAATTGGCCCAGATTACTTATGGATTTATATAGTAATTGCTGGGATCTGGTTTTTACACCTTAGTAGAGGAACGTCTGTGGGATCTTAGGGTATGACATGTATCCCCATGAGGAAGTATATTCTATTCATAGATACTCTCATACTCTCTAAGGTAGTTGTGATATTGGATACTATTTTTTGGGTAGGGCCTAGTCCCCCTGAGTGGTTAATTATGGAATGAGACATCCAACACCAGACAAACCATGTATGGTCAAGGTTCGGGGTGGTCTGTCTGACACTTGATAACATGACGTTATATTTTCTGTATTTGAATGATATGTTTCTATGTGGGTGTATTCCATGATCATGACTAAAAAAAAATATATCTATATTTAATGAACATACACTTGATTACAATAACAATTAGTACTATTGAGGCATTTTGGATTCCTACTAGCTTGTTGGACTCACCCCTACCCATGTACACGACATGAGTTTTGATTTACAGAAGTATATGTTCCTGTTTTCTCTTAGAAAGTAGGTACTTCTTAGAGTTGTATTCATGGTATATATCTAGTGATTCATGGAGGATGAAGTTTGATAGGGTGGTTTTTAATTTTTTTGACCCTTATGATAGTTTACCCTTAAGTTTTATTTTAATCATTGATCATCATATACTAACCAATGTGACATTTATTATATATATGATCCTATTTTTTCTATTTATTTTTTGATATCATTTCTTTGTTTGTTATTCTACATCATATGTATTTATTGTTTATATTCTATATTTTAGGGGTTTAGTGGGAGTCCTATTTATGTCTATAGATATTTTGAGATATCTATTGTATGGATGGGGCATGCTAAATTTTCAGAAGATCTAGGCATGGACCCCAAGACTTATATTAGAGGTTATAGTCTTCCCATGACTATCATAGGCCCTCAATACTAGTTGGTAGTATCTATAATATGAGGATTCATAATTGAGGTCTTGTGGTTTCCCCATGTAGATGACACTTGAGTGGTTGGGTTGGGGTGTTACCACTGGTACAATAGAGTGTTTTGTTGAGGAATGACCAAAATTGGTTGTGTTTGTTGGAAATAGGCTTTATTGAATGCATTGTGACTATGTAAATGGCAACAAGAATTATAATGATGGTTAAATGAGTTTTTGAGTTAATTTTATGAAGAATTCAAAAATATGCCACAACCTATTCAGTCACACTATAATAATTGTTGATGATTTTCATTTAAAGGTGGATCAATTATTATTCCACAATGATGTGTAATAATTCCACAATAAGTGCCATGTAAGGTTAAATAATATTAGTGGTGAAACATTACAAATTATGGCTATAACATCATTCCATAATTTGATAGCATATCAGGGGAAGAGTTTTCAATGAAAAAAAATCACATAACAATATATATATATATATGTGTGTGTGTGTGTGTGTGTGTGTTATATCATGATTCATTGATGGATAGAAGAGTAGTGTAGAGTTGGTCATAATGTCCCGATGATCATATTACATTGATATACGGTAAGGAAATTGGTTTTGGTAATATCTTATATATCAGAGGATACACTTTAATTTTTGGATGCAATATGATGGAAATTTGAAGGTTTTACCATAACAGTTATGGTTTCATCATAATACATCTAACTTGAAATTTATAAAGATAACAACCCCAAGAATTATTGTATCTAAAATCTAAATCAATCCATGGTTTTTAGTGGACATGGTAATGGATATACATTACATAATATTTTATATAATTATACTATAATTGTAAACATTACTAAATATTCACGGAATTTAAAATATTTTAAACATGGTGAGACTGGATTGGTTTTTGATGTGTTTAATTTGAACCTTATGAATGGTTTTGGAAGACAATGTAGTGTTTACCAGTGGTATTTAAAGGTTTAAATTTGTATAAGATCAAATAAAAGAGATTAAAAAGGAGTAAGATTAGAGGACTTATTTAAGAACACATATTTCGGATACTAGAGGGAATTATTGAATGTCTAGAGTTATTGCTATGAGTTTACAAAAAATATTTTTATTATTAATGATTATTTGGATCTAATTAGTGACTGCATAAAAAATTAGATACACCTATAATGTTATAGTGTTTTTAATATTTCTAATATTCATTATGAGAAGCTTGTGTGTTGACTATTATTTTATTATCCTCTTTGAAGATGTGTTTGGATATAAAGATTGAGAAAATTAGCTTGGTTTAGTAGTGAGATTTATCTAAACATAAATAATCACTTATAGTTCATTTTTTATGGTATAATAACACATCACTAATTATATACTACTTAGATGTCCCCCTTAGTATCAAATTAAGTAAAATCCTTATATTTCATCATTTAATTTTTGTATTTTATTATTGTTTTCATTTTCTTAAAATTGATAGGTTCGAGACATTTTTTCTAATGTGAGAACAAGTTCTATTTTTTATGTAAGAGAAATTATGCACCCTAATCACTAAGATATTGGGGCATGATTGAGCCTGTTGTCCCAAAAACACTTCTGATAAATATTTTTGATGAGTTTATTATATATTATATACCCAAATAAAGTTTAATTTCAACAAAAAAGAGTTATAAAACTTTTAAACTATTGTATACTCATACATATTTTACCTTTTCCATGATCTCAATTCCCTAATTTACAATTTACCTTTTAAATTTTTTCCATCTTCCTAATTTCACCTAGGCTCACTTTCCCATACCTTCCTGTACATGTTTTCCCTCATCACTAGTTGATTGATTTAGGAAATTTATTTTCAATATAAATCTCACACTTGTGTTACCATATAATTACCGATCTTTTTTATTTCTCCACTATGTAATTAAGAATACGTGTAAATATTAAGGTTTTTAAAAGGTTGTTCTGTGGGAGAAGTTGGGTGGGTATCAGAAAAAAATTAATACAAAAGGGGAAGATAACTATTTTAAAATAAAATTTTCAATCCTCCTTCCCAACAATCGATGTTACACATAAAAATATTTCCAAAATGTCGACTATTCTCCCATGAAAATAATAAAATATCCCTTCCCCTACACTTATTTTCAATATATACATACAAAATGATCAAGATTAAGGTTTGTGAGGATGGAAGGATTGTAATGTGGAAAATAAATAGTATTTTAAATGATTTTTTGGGGATTAAAATAATGGTAAAATACATGGTAAGATTCAAAAGATTTATTAAAAATAAATATAAATAGTAGCCCCTAATAAATTTAGAACAAAATCTCAATTCTCTAATTAAAATTGAAATAAAATAAGAATAAAGTTTTGTTATCATGACATGGATCAAGTTCAATCTAGAAAAAGTTAATTTTAATAGGATGTACAAAGGTTGAGAAACCTCTTAGGGATATAAAATAAATCACATGATAATGATTATGAAATATACTTCCATATTCAGTGGAATTACATGAATGATTTAAAATTTAAATCAGATAATGGGAATTACATAATCAGTCCTATAAGGTTTGGATATATAAATAAATACATTTCATCAAGCATCACTAAAGGAAACAAACGGACTTGGGAGTTTCATTAAGAACATATTTTTAATATTATTATTTTTTAAAAATAAATTAAAAATAATAAAAAATCAATAATCACACATGATTATTATAAAGTTGAGACCCCTAAAACTTAATTAGGAATTATCCAGAAAGTTTTATTAAAAATTAAAGTATGAAAGTAAACCAAATATTTTAGGATTGATCCAACTTGGTGATTATATAATGGCATAATAAGTAATGATATTTTCTAGTAGTTTTTATAGACTACTTAAAAATAAAAAAACACAACATAAAAAAATAATTTCATAAAAATTAAAGAAAATTAAAATTAAAGGGAAATAAAATCTTGGGTTAACCCACCCACGATGTTTTTTATTTTAAATATTTATAAAGATACAATAAAAGTTTTCATCCATGGTTAGATGGTTTATGTGGATCCAATGATTTTAACCAAAAAATAATTGTTATTTTAGTTCTCTTATAATTACACTTGATATTGAGGCCGCTTGTTTCATGTGATATATATCTACCACTTATTCAGTGAAAATCCTATTTCATGTTAGGGGTGTAAGAAGTCTAGGTTCTTATTCCTCCAAATCTTAAGGTTCAATGGTACCCACTTATTTTTCTTAATCCTATTATTTTTTGTGAATATTGATTTTTAAAATTAAATATATCTCTATTACTTCTCCATCTTTATGAGTAGTAAAAAACCATGCAGAATCCTCTATCCTCTCATTAAAATTACCCATATCTTCCTTGTACCCTTCTTTTAATTTTTATAGGGAATGAATAATATGTGATTAATAAGAAATTTTAAAATAAGGGAAATTAGTATGTATTTGAGTTTCAATATGATTATAATAAATGAAATTAAAACTATAAATATTCCCTCAACAGTTTTAGTATGTATCTACTTCTCTTTGTAAAATGAATTTAAAAAATAATCAGTTGTAGGATCGAGCTGCAAGAAATATTTATTCATCACCCTTACGATCTTCTCAAATTAACCATTAAGGAAAGTATGTACAATTTAATTTTTTTAAAGATTCGGTACTGTGGGTTCTTTTGATTTCTAATTTATATCTTGTTCATTTTTAACATTTATAATATCTAGTATTTTTTTGAATCTCTTCTAGCTTCTTCAAAATAAATCCCACTTCACTGCTAGGTTAAGGAAGATCTTATATTTCTTCTTAGTATGCAAACTACTCTTATTCATCATTACCATAGTAAAATGGATTGTTTCTAGATATTTTATAGTAAACCCAAATAAATTTATGAGTTTTCCAACCCATATAATATTCCATTATGATTAGTGAGGTGAAGTTGAGATAAAAAAATAAGAAAAAAAAGAACAAATAAAACTATGAAAAAACTATTAGAAAAACTATGTGACCTATTTGGATTCCCCATAAATGAATCCAAAAGTTCTTGAGTGATGAACCTTGTTAATGGGACTACACTAAATACTTAAAATTTAAAACTCCTAATAATGAAACACAATGGTTAACCTTAGGCTGATTTTTAAATGAATATGAGAATAACATAATGATCCTGAAGTGTCACTTATTATATTTTTTTCATTTGTTTTATTGAAAAAAGGAAAAATAGGGGATGTGGACATTGATTTATTAAAATAAAAAGAAACAATACCTAAAAATATAATTTAATTGGTTTCTAAAATAAGTATTCTTAGTGTTTTATAATTTATTATTTTTATTATATACTTGTTCTCACAATGTCATCCTAAATTTATTTCTTCTCAATGGATTCCCTATTATAGTATCTATCTCCACTATTATTTAGTGAATATAAGAGAATTACATTCACTAAAATAGGGATCTCATCTTATTATGTAGACTTCTGTAGACACCCAAGTTTTTATAGTTGTAGCCTGGTAGTAACCACTATAAAAATACACAAGCATAGTATATATAAATCAAGAAAATAATATCATCTAGTGATCCCCAAATCACATATTTATTTTCATAGACTACTTTCTCTATATCACTTAGTTCCATAATCATATACAGGACACCTAAGGATAGGAAATATTGAATTAACCAACAATATAAATAAAAAATCATAGTAAAGTGTAACGGTGGACCTTTGTTACCTAACCTCTATTAACCAACACCATATTTACTCAAGGAAATAAATAAAAATGAATAATTAATGAAATATTTAAAAGAAACACAAGAACAACATTAGATTCCTACAAGAAACTTACTATAATTTTTTATCCCACCATGAATATAGAGTATAAAAAAATATGGAGAAAACATATAATTATAGAATGAATATAAATTTGAAAAAGTGATAAATCCAAACTACTCTTAAATCAATCCCTTAGATTGGAATACTTATTTTATTTCCCTATTCTTAATTTTATAACTCACATTACATGATTGGGTATGGGGATTAATTCCACAATGAAATAATTTATTTCATGTGATTCTTCTACTTGGAATTGAATCTTTCAGATATTATTCCTTCATATCCAAGCCATATAATATTATGGAATTTAGTGACAAACTGTGATCTATGAACTTATTCTTTATCCAATATTAAGATCTATATGGAAAAGTTTTTACTCCATTGACTGATTTATCTAGGTAGTATATATATGGATATATTCTTGTCCCCATGGGTCTTAAATATTATCTACATGGAATCTACTTTGTCACAATGACCATAAACTCTTCAATACTATTAATTTAGGACTTTTAAGTGATACTACCAGTGAAATATATTTAATTCTATCTATGTTGTGAATTAAAACTATAACACATGATTCTCACTACCTATATTATCATCCCATGCTATAAAATAGGTGCAATTTTTCTTAGGTTGGGTGAATGTTCAATGTTCCTTGCTCTCCATTAATAGAGAATCATGAATTAGTTTATGTTAGGCATGTTTCATTGTGTGTTTCAACCATATATGTGATGTTGTAAAGACTTCATTATCCTAAGTGACAATATATATTATGCCTATAAGAATCATTTCCTTGAGTTGTGTTTCCTAAAACATCATTAAACTTTTATAACATGAGAAAAGGATTCCATTTTCACCATCCAACCATCACTTCTTGTCTTGGGTTCATAGAAAACATTACCAAGTTATCAAACTATTAGGGTGTGGCATGTATAATTTTATCAAATAATTCCCTATTAGTTGTAATGTATCCATAAATTTATTATTGTCATTGTATTCAACCAGATTTTTTTTTACTTTATAGTCCATTATTATTTTCAAATTTTTAGGGATTTTTTAGTTCTTTCCATTCTCGTCCATCAACAAAACTACTTAAAAACTTATCCATCATAGTTACAATATAAAATAAAAAAACCAATTAATTCAAAAATTTAGGTTGATTTCAAAAATTAGTCCTAAATTTCCAATAATTATGATAATAAATTAATCACACTTAAATTAATATAATTACAATGAAATTAATATTTAATTTTAGCAAAAAAAATGAGTATATTATTTTAGAATAATGGAAAAAATAACGATATGACTGAAAATGAATATAAAGACATATATCAATAAATATATCAGAAAACATGTCACATGAAACCTTATGTAATAGTGAAACCATCAGTCATAGGATAAAAAAATTCACTTCTTGACATAATTAAATAATATACTCATCATATTAGTAATAATTCCTAACATGAATATTCAAAAAAATAATTCATCATATAACCACTTGTTGGACCGTGGGATAAATTAAAATACACCAAATAACAAATGAAATTCATTTCACCACAATGATATCTCAATACATTTATTAACCAAGAATTTCTACATAACATAAAAGGTAATATTTTTAATGTTAATACCAATTCAATTAATCATCAAAAAAATTTATATCTAGAGGTTAGTTTATTTAAAATAACATGACACATCATAGTGATACCAAAAAAACCCCTAAATAAATTCCTCCCCTAAATCCATAACAATACCCAAAAAAACTCACAAAAGGAAATCCAAGTAAACCTACACCATGTATGATCATGTGAATAATTGTGACTTGTTATAAATAATGAAAATTTTAATAACTTCTTTAAAACATATAATCAAAAAATAAAAATTTAGTAGGCCCTTACCTACCCATAAATAATTGGTGAAGGATATAACACGAATATCTACATTTTCAAAAAGAGTGATGCATTCATATAGATGGGAGATACAACCATCCAACTTAAGGAGAATAGAAAGTGAACCACTTTTTAGACTAATCACACCAAGCATGAGAGAGGATGAGCCTTTGGGAATGATAGAAGAGAAAAAGGTAGACAGAAACATGAGAGTGTCTATAAGTGTAAAAATATTTAAAAAAATACTGTAAATATATATGAAAAATAATCTAAATTTATTTTTCTCTTCTAATATGTTTTATTTAACCCATTATTTAATTGATTTCTATATAAAACTTTACCATTGTTCCCCTATCATATATAAAACTTTATCCCCAAAGTACTAATCAAAATTCACCATTTAAAATATTCAAAATTAAATAATTATAAAATTTTAATGCATTTAATAATTAATTAAATTTATTAATCAAATATTCAATTCCCTATAAATTGAGTTAAATTAATATATTCACACCATTAAACTTTTAATCCTTGAAAAGGGATAAAAAAATCATTAGTATATTGATTTGTCTATAATTTATTCATATTTATCTCATTCCCCCACATATCTTTTTTTTATCTTACTATGTTCTCATATAAAATTAATATAAAGAATAAATTTTCCTCATATTTTTTTCATGGAATCTATAATATTCATTGATAACTAGACGAATAAGGTATCAAAATTTATCTTAACATCATCTTATATTCTAACATCCTTGGCCCAAAACCCACCTATACGGTTAGAGATAGAGAAAGATGTGAACACAACCATGCCTTCTCATATTCCAGATGATATTGACTATTGGGGAGCCCCAAAAAATTATATATGGGGAGACTATACCCTGCATATCATCACATAAAATAATAATAAAATAACTACAATATCCATAATAGATAAAACACTAGAGTGAAATGATTGATTTATAGTAGAAGGAATACCATATAAAAAACATACCATGTTGTCACATAATGGAACCCATCAATATCATATTGCTATACATCAAAATATTTCCCTGTGGGAAGATCATATAGTACAACTGCAAAATAAAAATAAAATTGCAAGGATATCTAGAAATATTTCACTTCCACTTCTCAAACTAGTTTCTATATCCCCACCGAGGACCTCTATCACGACAACCTATGTTAGAAAATATGTGTTAAACTATTTTTAGGCCATAACCTCTACACATCCACGAAGGTACTTGTGAAGGGTGTGAGTATAAAACTAAATAAATGACCACCAGTGATGTCCCTAATATAAACTGTATGTAAGTGAATGCATTTTCTATATGAAAATGAAAGGCATAAATAAACACATGCAATAAACATATCACACCATTAGATACTTGAGAAGCCCCATAAATGGTTTAATTATACCAATTTATACAAGTTCTTAAAATGGGATGTAATTGCCTATAGCCTAATCACATCATTGAGGTTGGACCACCATGAAATGGTTAGTCTACCTTATGGGATGGGGTCACCCAAGTGGATCATCAGTATGTGTAACAACCAAAAATTATCTTGATAAATTTATCTTTAAATACATGATAAATTTTTCTTACATGTAACAAAAAACATAAAAAAAACCATCATATATTTTATTACAATGTAATATAAACATTAATACATTATGATAATTTAATATAAAACATCATTAAGAAAATTAAAAGGGGAATAAAACCACAAGTAAATAAGAAGACCACAAACATGAAATATTCATCCTCATGGTTATCCTTGGATATCATACGAACAATTATAACTATGGAAAATGGATAAAGTTAGAAATAAAATAGATATTTTGAGAAAGAAGTTAACAAATATGATGAATGATTTTAGCGATGTATGTAAGTATATTTATAGGAATATAGTATGACTGTTATGTTATTGGTTATTAAGTATATGACCATTCGATATACAACCATTAGACACATGGTAATCTGATATACCCATATTAAATATATACATTAAAGTTGTGTAATTGTTAGAAAAAATTAAAAATAATGTAATTCACACATAATAAATAAATCTAGTGTAAAATAAAAAGATAAAAATTAGTTAAAATGATTTATTATAAAAATATGAATTTTTTAATCACATATTATTATTATTATTAAAATTATTTAACATGTTTATGAAATTAAAATAAATATTATAATACCAATAAATTGATAAAATTTAATCGTTAGAAGTTAAACAATTAAATGGATGTGTTTAAAATCATTTAATGTTAATAGACCATTTTTTCAAACAATTATTTTATTCATATTGTGTATTTTTATTTTAATAAATTAAACTAATATTTATTAAATAGTAATTCAAATGAAATAAATTTTTGATATATATTTAAAAATATTTCCAATAATTTCAATTATTATTCTTTTATATGGAATAAGAATAAATGTTTTTATACATAAAAATATATATTTTTAGGTTTTTTATGAATTAGTCATTATTATATTAAAATAAATTGTTATCAATTTTAAAAATTGAATATAATAAAATGAATTTTATGTTTGCAATCAGTTTTTCAGAATTCATTAATAAGTTCAATTTCATTTTTAGGTCTAAACATTAGTTACACAGGTAAAACTTGAGTTACCATGGTAAAAGTAAAATAATGTTAATGAGTTTAACTAAGGGATAATGACCTAAAATAACATAAAATATTATCTCTAAATGAATGTATGAGGGAATTATCTACCTCCCCTTATCCTTTAACAATCATTTTCATTGAGAAATTACATTATTTATTCATTAAGGAAATGGTATTTTCTAAACTTCCACTCAAGATCTGCTATAAAATACCCCTCCTATATCCACCAAAAATTAGTGATATACTTTATTTTTCTCTTGAATACGTATCCAAATTATCTCCCTGTCTTTCCTCTCTCACATTAAGTAACCTATAGTCACAAAGAGTCCCAAATCCTCTATATCCAAGAGGCTCTATAAGATAGGATTCAAATATTCAACATATGTGTCATCCTCTCCTTAATAAATATTATTTATCTTCTTTATCCAAATATACTTAAATATAATTTAACAATTTTATAATTTTTTTGAAATAATTATGTTTTTGGAAGAGTGATATTATTACAATACAATATCATGTTCTTACTCATTCATTCGTTATAATGAGTTCTTGTTTTGATCAGTTTTACCACCTATATAAACTATGTTATAATGTTTAAATCATGAATTTATAAGAAAAAACAAACAATGGTAATATTATTTAATAATTATTTTTTATTATGTTTTCATTATTCTATAGTCTTAATATTCCAAATCATATTCACCAATAAATTAAACTCGTTTGTTATATTAATAATTTCTTGAAAATGACATTCTTTAGAGTCCCATTCGAACCCACACCATATGTTCCTTGAAATAACCATGGGACTCCAAAACCATATCAAAAATAGATACTAAATCATCAAAAAATTTCTATAGTTTATGAACCTGTGATCAAGGATAGAGAATCAGAATTTTCCTATTGAATTTAGCACAAAACAAACATGACAATTAACACCAAAATATTAATTTTAACAAAGAATTATTAATAAATGGGTAATTATAAATTATAAATGAATGGTATCAAGTAAAATAAATATAAATATAGTTCTAATATAAATTTATAATAAACCAAAATTGATTATATTATTGTTTAGATCGCATCCAACCAAGTTGGAATCCAAGTAAGAGGATTTCATCTTAATTTCCATTCATTGAAGCGTGATCTATATTATGCACCTATTTTTAATATGTTATATATATATATATATATATATCCTATTTTACATATTTTATCATAATTATATATTTATTAATTCTATTAATTTTTCATTTCAATTTCTTTATTTCAATCTCTTTTTATTCAAAAGTTATCAAAGTCGTACATTTTTCTTTCTAATTTCACTTTGAAATTGAGATTATCTGTAACTAAATTTATACTAGTGGACATTTTATATAATTTATATCTAAAAACACATTTATTTTATTAAAATATGGTTATTTATAGGGTTTGAATGTCTTCTTAACATTTCACCTCCCTTTGGTTTATAATTCAACAAAAAAGGATTCTAGTAAGTGGATCCAAAATTATCTCTTCTTTTCAATTAATAATTTTAACCTTCATGTCCATGTTTTTCATATTATTTTATGGATTTAATTATTCTAAGTTCTATAATTTCTTAATAAATGTTTCTTTTTTTCATTGATTTTCTTTACAAATGTTTGAAAGAAATATCCACTTAACATTTTCTACATGATTCATCATCTATTTACATGAATTTCTTTACAAAAGTGATAACAAAATCTATTTTTTACATGTTTTCCACATGATCACATTATCTTAGATTTTTATTCGGTTTTATTTACAAATATTACTCTACTTTTTTTCATGGTTTTCCATATTCAATTTTATTAATTTTTTATTCTTTTTCTAAAAATATTATTTTAAAAATTAGTTACTTTAAAAATAAATGTTTTAAAAAAGTAAAGGTTATTTCTTATTATTATTAAAAGAAATTTTCAAAATGATATTATAACGTTTTTTAATATATTTTAATATCCTTTAGTATTTATTATTATTCACTATGGAGATTCACAAATGATACCATCCACCTTATGTATCTAAATTTTTTATAATCATATATTCTTGGAAATATTCATGAAACCTATTTTTTATCAATGGTTAATTATACTATGATGGAATTAATAATGTGGTCATGTTCTTGAAAAAAATGTGTATGGTTTATCATTATATGATTTTTGGGTCAGATATATCCTTCTAATTCTTTCAATAAATATTTATAACTCATGAAATAATGATTTTGTGCATGGACATGATTATTGTGAACCGTGTTTATAATATTGTGCATGGGTATGATTATAGTTTTCTATGTTCACAATGTTTTTCATAGACATTATTATGGTTATCTATGTTCAAAATATTATGGATAGAAATTATTTAAGTTAACTATGTTCAAAATGTTGTGTGAGGACATGATTATGGATAGTTATGTTCACAATGTTGCACGTGGACATGATTGTAGTGAGCTATGTTCACAATATTGTGTGTAGACATGATTATTGTTATTGGTGTTCATAGAGTATTGGTTTATCAATTAATATGTTTATTCCACATTCCAATGTCATGATCCAAGGATCATGATTATTGAATCATGTTTCTACACTCCCATGACTCATGTTTTATGTTATGTTAAATCCTTTTGTCACGAATCATGATTTCTGATCTATATTTGAATGGGTATAATTTTTTATATCATGTTTGTGAATCCTGATTATGTTCTCATTAAAACATATTAATCACATTCTCAATTATGATATTTGATTAATATCTCTTATATTAAATACTTACTTAGCATCTAAGCTCACCCCTTCTTATGTTTTCCTTCCCTTGGAAAGGAAGAAGAGTAATATGTATGATGTGTTTATAAGGGCATCATGTGAGAATATTATTTATGAGAGATGTTGAAGGAATTTTTTAAAATAATTTATTTAGGTATGTAATATTTAAAGAAACAAAACTCATATGTTCTAGGGTGTGATTTATTGTAATATTTCAATATCTTGATATTTTAAAAGAAATATAATGTTTGATAGATTATAAGATACACAACACCAAGCTTAAATGAACCAAAAAAATATTTTATTTAAATATGACCATTATAAACATGTTGAATTTATGGGTATTAATAGTATTAACAACATTATTAAATTTATATAAAGGTCTGAATCGATACATATGTAATGATTAATTTATAGGAAATAAGAACTCAATTTTTAGTAAAGCCATTCTATTCTTTAAAAATACATTTTCTTTAAAAATGTTTTTTATAAATTTTTATGAGAGATTATTATAATTAATTTATGGAAATTATAGATATATTATTTTATTAAATTAATATTATTTTTGAAATCATAATTTTCAATATTATCTTACAGTGATTTTTTGAGAATTTATTGAAAAGTTTAATTTTTATATGAATAATGGAAAATGAGGATTTTTATTGAAACTTGAATTTTATCCTAATATTTACAAAGTAAAATTAAAAATTTGGATTAGTTATAAAATTTAATTAGTTTCTTTTTATTTTAATATAAACCAATTATACTCCTTGTAATGAATTTTATACATGAATTTATCGAACTGGCACACGCACCAACCAATAATCTGGATCTAAGTCAAAATGATCCCATAAAAAAACATGGCTAGGATCAAGCTGATACTTTTTAAATTGAGATACATGAAACAAATTATGTACAACACTGGACCATGGTGGAAAAGCTAACTGATATGCCACCTTACCAGCCTGTTAACGTATCACAAAAGGGTCTATGTATCGAGGAGATAAATTTCCCAGCTTCCCAAATTGATGATTTCTAAGCCTTAGGGAGATACTAAAGAACATATAATCGCCTATGTCACACCCAGACCCATGAGTATAGATTTATTTAATTTTTTACACCTTAAATAATTTTTTATGTTGTTCGGGTGAGTCCTGGATCAATTGTTTCTTTGAGTTATGTTAAAGCGTGCTCTTTGGCGTCGACATCATCGGGCGCATGGGTGGAGTGTGAATTTGGAGCCGCATGACCTCACCATAAATTGTGCGCACCCCATTGTCTTCGGAGTTTTGATACAAAGAGTGTCTATATTTAAATATTTCATTGATTGTGATGTTTTTTAAATTTTATTGTGTTTAGAATTTTATTTTTATTGAAATAATATGACTACTTTTATTATTTTTAAATTTTATCATCGTGTTATCATTGTTATAATTATTATTTTCACTCTAAATATTACAATTAAATTGATGTTAATTAAAGAAATTCCTAGAAACTATTTTATTGTAGAATTATAATTATAATTATTTTATTCATTACTATTTAGTTAGTAGGTGCGTAAAAGTATATAAATACAATTATTTATAGATATATATATGTTGACGCTCCTTTCGTCACAGAATCTAAAGATCGGAAAAGGGAATATCTGAGCTGAAAGTGATTCATCCTTTGAAGAAAACATCAAAAATCGAAAAAGGCATGAACAAAGGATCAACAACAACTCCACCGCGCAAGTTATACCACTTCCGCGCAAGTACACCTGCGCGACGCTATTGGTCGCGCAAGTGACTTGCGCGACCTAAGTGGTAACCGCCCGGTAACCGCCCGGGGTCTTCTTTTGCCTATAAATAGACCCTGTGGGCCCCCCATTCGGGATCAATCTTTTTTTAGAAACTCAGATTGAAGCTCCCGACGCCCAAGTCTTTTCTCAAAGCTTCCGGAACACTTCTAAGGTAATTTCTTACCTAGAACGGAAGATCTAAAGAGAAGAAGGAAGGCCTAAGTGTTGAAACTCATCAACACTTGCGCGCCGCTTTTATTCCTTCAATATAACTTGCACGTACCTTTTCTGGAAGAACCTAAAGAGAATTATAAAGGGTTTAAAAAAAAGTCACTCAAGTATTTCAATGCTGGTTGAAAATCGCGCAAGTACACCATGTGTCGCGCAGGTATACCTGCGTGACCAATACTTGCGCGCCCACGGAAGACTTGCGCGCCTTTCAAGACTTGCGCGCCCCTATCTTTTTGGGTGCCCATCTTGCCCATTTTACCCCTCTTAAGCCATTTCACCTTTCCTTTTCAAGATTCAGTCTTCAAGATACTCTTCAAAGCCATTTATGGCATGATTTCTTGATCTGACTTCCTTATCTGAAAGGAATTCTATGGAATATCTCTCAAAACCTAGTGATTTAAATATCCTTATGTCACTAAATATAGATAGTTAATTCATTCAACCTCATCCTTTAAGATTAGAGAATCCTTAACTTGGGCATCCTCCTCAGGAGTAAGCCACAATTTCAAATCTGGGCATCCTTCTTTAGGAGTAAGCCCCAAATTCTTAAAGTTCCCAAACTTGGGCATCCTCCTCAGGAGTAAGCCCCAAAACGTAATCCCTAACCTGGGTCTCCTTTTCAGGAATAAGACTCAGTCATAATATTGGGCTTCCTTTTCAGGAGTAAGCCCCAAGTCCCCTAACCTGGGTCTCCTTTTTAGGAGTAAGTCCCAGTCATAATCTTGGGTTTCCTTTTCAGGAGTAAACCCCAAGCCCCCTTAAATTTCTCTTAACCAGTCCTAATTTACCATTGATTTGGGCTTCCTTTTCACGAGTAAAACCCAATCATAAGTCCCCTCCTAACTTGGGAATCCTTCTTAGGAGTAAGCCCCAAGATTAGAGTATTCAAATCTCCACGAAGCACATATAACTTTATGGACCCTGTTCATGGATTTTCTCCCTAAAAGTGAATCCTAAACCTTCATCTATCTGGGCATTCATACATACATAAGCCCCAAACAATTTCTTATGATTGCATCTTTCATGGCACAATTGTCTAATTTTTTACCAATACCTCTTGTTTCTCACACCGAGCATGACTCACGTGAGCTTAGAGTGTAAAAGTAATTATGACATTCTTCTTTGAGCCATCAATCATAAACATCATACTCCATCACTCAAACTACGTGGGTTCTGATTCCTTTTCCAAAACAAAGGATACGTAGGTAGCCCATTTATGGGTTCGATCCCAACTTTGAAATAATTCCTGTCCTTCTGAATGACGATAAACTTCAAGTGCCCCACTGAGTGG
This sequence comes from Viscum album, assembly GCA_963277665.1. Lineage (NCBI taxonomy): Eukaryota > Viridiplantae > Streptophyta > Magnoliopsida > Santalales > Viscaceae > Viscum > Viscum album. Next base: position 430,422,132 of record OY728134.1, read on the forward strand.
CTTTAAAACCAGCATGGTCATCATAATGACCAAGAGACTTTTATATAAATGTTTTGAAGGATACCATTGACCAAGAATCTCTAAACAGATATAGATGATTCTCTATTGATGAAGAACCTCGAATACATATAAAAGATTCTCTAAATTTCTTGCATATTTAATCATTGATTGTTAAAGGAAAGCGCATTTTATACTTGGTAATGTAATAAGGATTCACGAACATAACTTAAATCTATAAAGAGAGTCCCGGAGTAGACAATAATTCCCCTCAAAAAGGTGTGATGAGTCCGACCTCCCATCCTCTCGACCAATGCAAATTCCTAAGCCTCATCAGTCCACAAGCTAATGAGCGCCTGCCTTTGGAAAGTAGGTCCAAACAGATGTGGAATCATTGGATGTTTCCGGTTCTACGAACAAACCCGCTAGAAACCGATCGGAACGTTTGAATATCCCGTCAGGAGGTCATCCCCGAAATCCGTAAGGAAACAAAAATGGTGAACCCGACGTGAATCCTTAACCAAGTTAAAGTGATATTCTTCTTATTTGTTAGGCCCCTTGGGCAAACAAAGCAATCATTGACATATGCTCATCCAAAAGATGCAGTGGCCGGATTCATCTTGATTATGTCTGTTATATGGAACAGGCACTCTTTTCTCAAGATCTTCTGCAAAATGGATTTCCTTAAATTAACCCCTGTGAATACTGCTGCTGTGAACACCTCTACTGTGAGGTCTGCTGCTGTGAAAACCAATGCTACTACTCCTGCTGGAACGTCGTCCGCTCTGAGGATGACATCACCAACTCAGCATCTTCAACTCCGGGTTTCTAATGCACTGGTTAAGGAATACCGTCGCAACGGTACTATCCCAACTTTGGAGGCCGCTCGTCAAGCCCTCCAAGTTAACAACTCTACCTGGTCGTCCGGACAACGGTGGCCAGCGATCAAGAAGTAGGCGGTGCTGACTACCGTCTCCAACCGTTTCGGGTCGTGATCCCCGGAACACAATTTCCATTCACTCCCTTACTCTGAGGAAGTGAATGAGCAGGTCCCGCGGGACCTAAATTCAAAAAGACAGGAGTCCTTCTCAAGGGTTCCCACCAACAATCACCGCCAGACTCGTGCGGTAGTGCGCCCTCAACATGATGAGGGTACCGACTCCAGGCATTCAGCTCAGGTTCCTCGAACCCGAGCAGGCAAGATGAACCGCCAGAGACGGAATCCGGTTAACAATGGGCAGGTTGTCATCCCTGCCATCTCCGGAGAAGTCCACCAACCTAACTTGGTGGCAAATAACGAACAGGCACACACACCTGTCCGTTTTAATTCCGCTGTCCAGCAGACTCGTCTGGCAGCATCAAGTCAATCCTGCCAGGCAATTCCGGCGGAGTACCATAGGCAGGAACATGCACCTGCTTATACATCACCAGTTAGTCAGCAGGCTCGTCTGACTACATATGATGGATCTCGTCAACCGCGTTTGGCGAAGTGTAATCTGCAGGCACATACACCTGCTAATAATAATCAATCCTACCAACAGTTTCGCTCGGTAGCGCACGGAGAAGTCAGTTGGAAAGCCCCGACGACAAACAGGAGGCAAACTCAACTCTCTTCCTCCACACTTGAGTACTGTCAGGATTCACTGACAGGAAAAGGAGGACAGGAGCAGGCACATACACCTACTCCAAGCCCGGAATGGATGTATATCCCCGTTCCGGCGGCTGAAGTCACCAAACATATTTTTTCAATGGTGAAAGAGCAGAAGCAAATTCCTGCTCATATTCTGGATGCTTGCCAGGATATCATAACAGCTTCAAAATCATCTCAGGGACAGACACATAAATCTATCCCTAGCAGTGGAGTGACACATCAACGATTCACTCCGGAACAGACACACACATCTGTTCCAGTCCAAGAGGGTTATGGGGTATACTCCCCCATATCAAACGGACAACCAAGTCAGGCACATACACCTGATTTGAGTGGAGATCGTCAGCCTAACCTAACCATCTTTCCTGATCAGGAACATACACCTGCTCAGAGTAACCACTTTCGTCAAAAAGTGGTTTCTAAAGTGAGTAAGAAGGCATCTAAGAAAAAGATCCACCCAGCACAGTCAGGAGATCAAAGGCCAATCTGCAACAAGGCCTTGCTCGATGCTGGAGTTCTTGAAGCCCTCAGACATTTATCTGTCGGAATTCAAGATTCTACTCCCTCAGTTCTCAATAACGAGAACATTAATTTTGAAGGACTTCAACAGACACTTCCTCATGAAGGCTTTCTTCATGAAAGTTCGGTCAATCTTGAAGTTTCTTCTTCAGATGAGAGCCACATGAACCCTCTGTGTGGTCAGAAGACCAAGGAGCAAGAGATTTCATCTTTTGTTGTAACCCTTCATGACGGTCCTCCTCATGATGATGAACGTCGCTGCGAAATTCCTCTCCGCAGTAGTGATTCACGTTGTCTCGAAAATTATTCAGAAGGCAATGTAGTGACGAGAAATCCCTCCTATCTCGAGGCACTTGCAAACGTAAAACCAGTCATGTCTGATGCTTTACTATCGGCAGGTGAAACTCTTTCTCCATCAGAAGATAGCCTGGGGTTCAGGTTATTCTCCGAACCATCCCTGGGTCATTCATCTTCCAGTATGAATAGTGATATCTCTACCAATCTTGTTGAATCCGATGAAGCAACAAGGAAACACCAACTCTGGTCCAAACAGGTAGAAGAATCTTCATTTAATGATAAAGAGGAAATGCAGAACATGAGGAAAAAACTGGCAAAAGGTGAAGTACCAGTCATGTTTTGGCCTTTGGCTGACTCCCAGTACGACATTCCAAAGATGTTGACGGATGATGGAATCCACGATATTCGTCTCAACATATGGAAGACTCTTTTTCAATTAAAGAATAAAGTATTATCTTACGGTGATTATGAAAATCATATTAAGATAATAGAAGGGTTACAACACTAGATTGATTTGGCATCTCTATCAGTCTCTCGGTATCCGAAGGCTGAAAAGCAACAAAGAACCCTTCAACATTCATGCATTGGCGCACTAAGAAAATTGCGTCAGTTAATTGCCAATGCTCCATTTGATGTTCATATCAGAGGATGGGGTGTTCACGGAGCACTACATTTCACAGTGCTTTCCAGTCAGCAAAGCCCGCCGAAAATGGTCTCATGCAATGTTATTGCCCATGGCCGGCCACAGTCAATGGGCTTTGTTCATAAACAAAAGCTTGCTCAAGAACAGGCTTCAACTAGTTCCTCTCAAAATCAAGTATATAGAGAACAAGTTGTTTAATTGCTCCTACATCAAGCAGGCGAGAATATTGCACAAGCCTCTCGTCTGGAGCAAACACGTCATCAAATGACAGAAGTTTCGGAAATCATCCAACGGTCTGTTGAACCCGGTGATAAAAGTGGATACAGGTTAATGCATCCAGCTAATTTCCGAACTAAGATTCGCAAGATCAAGAGAGATTTTAAGAAGATCTCAGACATAGCATGTCAAGAGACACCCCATCTTGTCAGACTGAGGACTTCTCTAACCCAACCCTCAGAATCAACAAATGGGATTCGACGAGTTGAGCGGAAGCAGCAGGAACATCCCCAGTCCACTGGACTGGGGACTTTTTCAAATCCTCAATCCCTCCCTCAGAGAAAATCAGTATTCTCTCGATTAGGGAATAAGCCTCAAGAGGAACGAAGAGCCAAGCTATCAGGAGATTCTCTCCAAGTGACGGTTCTCCAAGAAGTTCCTGAGGGATCAAGTCAACGGAATGCCATGTCTCATCATGGACATAGAAGAAGACAATATCATAGAAATGATGATAGAAAGGATTCCATGCAATATGCATCCATTAATGTCATCAATGCCGTTGCTGCTGATTCACCAGATGAGGCTCAATCAGAGGGATCAGACGAAGAGGTTCCTGCTCAAGAAATTGCGCACACAGACCTAAATGAATAAGGTGTGCCCACACGTAATCAAAGGCTTACCCAATATCTGGGTATTCCTTCAAGTAACCCACTTCCCCCACTCCGAAAAGGATCCAATAAGGGGAAAGGAAAGAATCAGGTTACTTCTCACCCTTCCTCTGAAGAAGATCAATCGCTCTCATTAGAGCAAAGGTTTGCAAAACAGGAGGAAGAAATGAAAGAATTAAGAAGGTTGAATACAGAACTACTTCAGAGTAGTCTTCTTATTAAGAATGCTGAAGTCCAACAGCTGAAGGAATTTGTTGTAACTACTGAGATGGATCAGGAATATCCTCCTTTATCAGTACACCCTCAGAGGTCTAATCCTACGGGTCAAACGCAACAACGGTTGGCAGCACTACCATCAGTTGCAGCACCAACCACCACGTCTATCCAAGCTCCATTCATTGCACCTACCCAAAACCAAGTTCAACCTGATGTTTCTCAAAAGTTAATAACTACTATTGAGTCATTAACAGCTCGGTTAGAAACTATGGAAGGGAAACGAGCGCAAGTTCAACCTGAAAAGAAAGTTTACCCTGAATGGGTAGATTCAATTTCTCCTCCATCTAGTTTTGGAAACCCTGTTTTCCCTAATTTCAATGGATCAGGCGACCCTGAACAACATTTGACGCATTACGTGTCTTTTTGTGATCCTATGATGGGAACTCCAGAGCAGCAAGAAGCAGTGAAACTCAGATGCTTCGTGCGAACCTTGCAAGGACCAGCTTTTTTCTGGTATATAAGCTTGCAATCCCGGTCAGTCATCGGATGGGAGGATCTTCTTCAAAAATTACTTCTTCAGTTTAGCTCAACTTTGCCAAAAACGACAGTTTTCGATCTTACAAACTGCAAGCAAAGGGAGAATGAAAGAGTCTCTGATTTCATTGCTCATTGGAAGGGATTAACGTATTCCCTGATTTTAGCACTCCCTCAGGAGGAATTGTTTCCAATCTGTGTGGCAAATTTGCGTGACGAATTACGCACGCCATTGATCCCTGTGAAATACACAGGAGGGTTTCGAGACCTTACTTAAATCGCTCAACAGATTGAAGATTCCCTTATACAGGCTAAGGATAAATCTCGTATAATTCCATCAGCTCCAGGAAGGAGAATAGGTAAAGCGGAAACTGCTACAGTTATGCTTAAACAAGCACCTGTACCTATTTCTACTTCAAAACCTTCATATTCTCGAAGAGCTCCACCTCCTGAACGCCAACAACAAAGACTGTTTCGTCCAAATGATCAAAAAGATCAACGACGAAAACAATTTGAGGATATGAAGAGTAAAACATACTCTTTCTGAAGTGAGAAAGTTCCTGGTTACTTCATTTCAGCTCTGGAAAATAATTTGGTTCAATTACCAGTGCCCAAGAGGCCAAACAAGGAAGGAGATGAAGACCGTCCCAATTATTGTCCCTTTCATCAAATGTTGGGGCATCCCATCCAGGAGTGTTTTGTCTTTAAAGACCTCCTGCAAAAGATGGTCGACTTGGGACAAGTCAAATTGAAGGGTTCTTCAGCTCATGTAGCGTGTATTACTGCTACAGATCCAGAGGAAGGAGGCGAGTGGCAGGAAGTCAAAAGCAAAACTGCGAAAAAATATGATGATTGGATGGTCAGAAAGACAATCAATCGGACCCATTCCATTTTGCGAACACAATTGAAGAAGCCAATTGTGTCTCCTACAAAAGATGCAGTAAAGCCTCCATCAAAAGATAAATCCTCAAAAGGGCAGCGCAATTCAAAGAAGAAAGAGGAATCAGGAGAAGATGAGTATGTATCAAAGCCTAAATTGTCTTTGACTCTGGCAGATTTCATGCCATCTACTTCAAAGCCACGAGCACCGTCCCACCAAACGGCACAGCCTAAACAGGCTAACCAGGCAGAGTCTTTATCAGACGAAGAGTTAATCATTGGTTCTGTTAATATGATTCAATTAACAGATCCATATTCCAGTCTTGATGAGCCTGAATTCCTTGTATCAAATAAGGGAATCCGAGTAAGTTCTAGAGGTTCAGGATACAGGGGAAGACGTGGATCTTTCCGAAGCCACTACTCTAATTTTACCCCTGCTAGCACTGTGTATGCAGTAGAAACTCGTGGTAGAGCCCTTCAGTGAGCTCAAAAAGAACAAGCAAGTTCTTCTGCCAATGGACAACTCAGTTTTGGCACAGTTATTTTGGAAGACCGATTAAAGGTTCCATCTTCTTTATATCAGCAAGTAAATGGATCTAATCAGTCTAATATTCCAAAACCAAGGATGTTGCCTACTTCAATACAAGATGCATCAGCTTCCAAAGCATCTGCTTCCAAGGTACCTGCTAAACCGCATATTCCTATTGGGAAACGCAGAACTCTAGATCAAAAGTATGATATATTGAAACACTTGGCCCAAGTACCAACCAAGTTATCAATTTTGGATGCTTTGAATCTGTCAAAAGATCTTCGGGAAGCACTCATCGAAGCTTTGTCAAGTCCTCAGGAGTTTGAAGCTGAAATTGCTGCAGCTGAAATCTATCACATAGAGAATAATTTTGCAGAATGCCATGCAGTGATATCTTTTACTGATAAAGATGAAGATGATGTTGTGCATGGGCACATAAAACCTTTGTACTTATCTGGAAAAGTCAATGGTGTAGATGTTCGAAGAGCTTTCATTGACAATGGTTCAGGAGTCAACCTCATGCCCATTCGTACACTTCGTCGATTGGGCCTCACGGAATCTGATTTATCTCCTTCTACCATGATGTTACAAGGATATGATAAAAATGAACAAGAACCACTGGGAGAAGTTACACTCAGAACTCAGTTTGGAGATCTTATATCCAATTCGGATTTCATGATTGTTGATCAAGACTCAGCTTTCAATATCTTGCTTGGAAGACCCTGGCTACATCAGCATGCAGCTATTCCTTCATCATACCATCAATGTCTCAAATACTGTTTCGATGGTCAAGTTGGAACATTGTATGGTGATAAAGCCCCATTCAAGACATGTGAGTCTCAATACATTGAGGCGGAATTTTATCACATGAAGGGAAGAGAAAAATCTACAATGAAGGAAATTACCAAAGTTAATGCTCCATATGGTTTGGAGAAAATTCCAATAAATCCATTTTCACATGTGAGTACAGATTATGTGTTACCTATCAGTCAAATTGACAAAATAGGCCCAAATCAAAATACTCTTATGGAAAGATCCATAATGTCAATTACGGCGATCGAGCCAGACAACATGGGAGAATTTGGTAACCTACCAAGCAGTGATGAAAGCATAAGTGGTGACGTTTTTATTTCATCTGCTGAAGTCCAACAAGTCTATACTTCACTAATCAGGCCAGAAGAAGTTATAGCAACACCAGAGGTGAATAATGATGTCGATTCTCGATCCATCATCTCCTCTTTATTTCCCAAAGAAGACCCTTTATCATCAATAGGGTCGGAAATGGAAGCTTCTTCTTCAAAATGTGAAAATTTTGACATCTCTTATGATCATGAGAATTTTGTTTTTTCATCTACTTTGCAAGTAGAAACGGAAGAAATAACACATAATGAAGAGGAAGAGGAAGATCTTAGAGATGATCCTCCAGCATTTGAAGAGGGTATCTCTACCACTGTAGATGAACTCAGAGAAGTAAATCTGGGTACAGAGAAAGATCCACGCCCCACTTTAATTAGTGCGGCCATGACCCTTGAAGAGAAAGAGATGTATATTTATTTTCTAAAGAAAAATAAAGATATTTTTGCTTGGAATTATATAGAAATGCCTGGGCTTGATCCTGATGTTGCTACTCATCATTTGGGTTTACCAAAATAACATCGAGGTTTTAAGCAAGCCGTGAGAAGAACACACCCAACCTATGCTTCCAAAATTGAAGCTGAAGTGGATAAGATGATCAAAGCCAACTTCGTCAGAGAAGTTCAATATCCCAAGTGGTTGGCTAATATTGTCCCTGTAAAGAAGAAAAACGGACAAATTAGGGTTTGCATCGATTTCAGAGATCTTAATCGGTATTGTCCTAAAGATGATTTCCCAGTTCCGATTACAGAACTCTTAATTGATGCAACGACTGGCTATGAAGTACTTTCTTTCATGGATGGATATTCTGGATATAATTAGATCCGAATGGCCCCAGAAGATGAGGAATATACAGCCTTCAGAGCTCCTCAAGGTGTGTTTTGTTACCGGGTGATGCCCTTTGGTTTGAAGAATACAGGTGCAACATATCAACGCGCCATGCATCGTATCTTCAAACCTCTTTTAGGGAAGTTTGTTGAATGCTATGTAGATGATTTGGTGGTTAAATCCAAACAACTTTCTAATCACTTGGCTGATTTGGAAGTCATATTCCACAAGCTTCGACAACATAATTTAAAAATAAACCCCTTAAAATGTGCTTTTGGGGTAACCTCAGGAAAATTCATTGGCTTTGTTGTACGCCATCGTGGTATTGAAGTTGATCCTGAGAAGACCAAATCAATCCTTGGTATGTCACCTCCTCAGAATTTGAAAGAATTAAGAGGACTTCAAGGACACTTAGCCTATATTCGGCGTTTCATCGCCAATTTGGCAGGAAAAAGTTTACCCTTTACCAAATTGTTGAAGAAAGGAGTCACTTACCAGTGGACTGAAGAATGTCAAAAAGCATTTGATGTTCTCAAGAAATACCTCTTGAGTCCTCCAGTACTCATGCCGCCTGTTGAGGGTAGACCTCTTATCCTCTATGTGATAGCTTTAGAGCGATCATTGGGTGCCTTTCTCGCTCAAAAGAATGATGCTGGGAATGAAAATAGTCTCTACTATCTCAGTAGAACTATGCTTGAAGCAGAAACCCGATATTCAAGTATTGAAAAGTGCTGCCTAGCATTAATCTTTGTAGTTCAGAAACTGAGACACTACCTGCAACATCACGAGGTCCAATTGGTATCTCGTAATAATCCGCTCAAATTCATCCTTAGTCGTCCAATGCTTACAGGACGTCTGGCAAGGTGGGCGGTTATTCTACAGCAGTTCGACATTCAGTATGTGTCTCAAAAGGCAATTAAGGGCCAAGCTCTGGCTGATTTCCTGGCTGAACATCCTTCAGTGGAAGACACGTATTCAGATATCAAACTCCCTGATGAGGAAGTTTTCTCTATTCAAGAGAGTCCTCAAACATGGGAAATGTATTTTGATGGTGCTTCTAGAAGTCCAACATGGAAGAAAATGGAAAATCCTAAATTTAGCAAAGTTGGTTTAGGAATTGTGATCATTTCTCCAGATAAGGCAGTGTTACCTTATTCCTTTTTGTTGTGGGAAGGTGGTACCAATAATGAAGTTGAATACCAAGCTCTCATTACAGGCTTGGAATTAGCACTTCAAGCACAAGTGAATCACTTAAAGGTAAAAGGTGATTCAGACCTGGTAATCAAACAAGTCAATGGGGATTATGCCATCAGAAAAGAAGAATTAATCCCTTTGTATGATTAGGTCAGAGATTTAATGTCGGAATTCCCTTCAGAACCGACATTTTCTTATGTCCCAAGATCACAAAATGATCAAGCTGATGCACTGGCTAATATAGCCACAGCTTTAGCAGATCCAAATCGGGACGAGACAACCATCTATATTGCCCACCGTCGTGCAATTTCACCTTATGTTCAAGTCAGAACAGAGTAAATTAATGAAATTAGTCCCATTTCTGAACTGTATGGTCATACTACAGGATGGATGTCACCTATCAGGGAATACCTTAAAAACGGAACACTTCCACCTAATAGAGCCGAGAAAGAACAAATTCAGCGACGTGCGGTCAATTTTACTCTTTATGATATCCCAAACCACCTCGAGAAAATTCTCTACAAACATGGTTTTGATGGAGTTCTCTTCAGATGTATTGATGGTGAAGAGACAATGGCTGTCCTAAAAGAAGTGCATGCAGGAGTCTGTGGTGCCCACCAGTCTGGACATAGACTGTCTGATCAAATTCGAAGGCTTGGATACTTTTGGCCTTCAATGATACAAGATTGTGTTAATTTTACAAAGAAGTGTCATTCATGCCAAGTATATGCCAACTTCATTCATAAACCTCCAGAGTTGCTTCATACAGCTAAATACTCATGGCCATTTTCCACATGGGGAATGGATGTGGTGGGACCTTACCCTTCAGCTACGGCCAAGCAGTTTAAGTACATTCTTACTGCTACTGATTTCTTTTCCAAATGGGAAGAGGCAGTACCTCTCAAAGAAGTCAGTTCTAAATACATTGTTAGCTTCATCAAGTCTAACATCATTACTAGATTTGGTGTCCCTCATACCATATTGACGGACAATGGCACCAACTTCTGTTCTTCTGAGGTAAAGAAATTGTATCAAGAATACAACATTAAGTCCAACCATTCATCTCGATATCATGCGGCGGATAATGGCCAGATAGAAGCCTTCAACCAGACTCTTTCAAATATACTGCAAAAGATGGTGGATAAAGATAAGAGGTCATGTCCTGATAAACTCTTCCATGCTTTATGGGCATGTCGGACTACCACTCGCAATGCAACGCGGTCAACTCCATATTCATTGGTATATGGAACAGAAGCAATCTTGCCAATTGAAGTTCAATTGACCTCACTCAGAATAGCCATTTGTGATCAGTTATCTACTGATGAGCAATCCCAAAAGCGGTTGAATGAATTGGAACAGTTAGATGAGAAAAGATTGTGCACTTTGAACCACTTGGAAATCTATCAGAATCGAATAGCACGAGCTTTTAACAAAAAAGTTTGTCTTCGTTCATTCATTCAGGGAGAATTGGTATTGGTTCTCAGAGCACCAATGATACCAGGAAAGAAGCCTCCCAAGCTTGAACCAAAATGGGAAGGACCTTATTCAATACATAAAGTCTACTCCAATGGAGCGTATTCTCTAATCTCAATGGATGGAGAACACATCACGACTCCAACTAATGCCCGATTTCTGAAGAAGTATTTTGTATAAACCCAAAATATTGTTCCCGGATCCAAAACAATCACATTAGTTCCTATGATATGTCCTACATGACATTAAACTGTATTTTGTCCCTGCTACATGACACTAAACTATGCAACACCAATAGTCCTAACTGCAAGACTTTAAACTGCATAGTCCCTTTTATATGTCCGAGATGACATTAAACTATATTATGTCCTATCTACATGACATTAAACTGTACAAAAGTTCCTTATTTGTCCGAGATGACATTAAACTATATTGTGTCCTAGTAACATGACATTAAAATGTGTGGCACTTTCATCGTCCAGCATGATGTTAAACTGTAAAAAGTCCCCAGAACTGATATCCTCATATTGGTTCACCTTAGTCCTAGCTACATGACTTTAAACTAGATAGCGCCAGTTTGTCCCTGCTACATGACACTAAACTGTGCAGCACCAATAGTCCTAACTGCAAGACTTTAAACTGCATAGTCCCTTTTATATGTCCGAGATGACATTAAACTATATTATGTCCTATCTACATGACATTAAACTATACAGAAGTTCCTTATTTGTCCGAGATGACATTAAACTATATTGTGTCCCAGCAACATGACATTAAACTGTGTGGAACTTTCATCGTCCAGCATGACGTTAAACTGTAAAAAGTCCCCAGAACTGATATCCTCATATTGGTTCACCTTAGTCCTAGCTACATGACTTTAAACTAGATAGCACCAGTTCGTCCTTGCTATATGACGTTAAACTTTACAGCAATGGTCCATTATGACTTTAAAATGCAACTTCGTCCCACACTACATTAAACTGTGAAAAAGTTCCCTAAACCATCCAGCATGACCTTAAACTGCATCATCCCTGGTCCATGTATATGACCATAAACTATTTGCAAATCCCTTATGTCCAGCAAGACGTTAAACTGTGATGTCCTAACTACATGACTCTAAACTTTATAAAATTCCCTCACGTCCGGAAAGACGTTAAACTATATAATCATCAAAGGTCCAACATGACATTAAACTCCACCATCCACGGTCCATGCATATGACCTTAAACTATTCGCACTTTCATCCAATATGACGTTAAACTATTTTATCCCCATCGTCCTAACTACATGACGCTAAAATGTATAGAAAATCCTTGATAGGTCCTACATGACATTAAACTGTATTTTGTCCCTGCTACATGACACTAAACTGTGCAGCACCAATAGTCCTAACTACAAGACTTTAAACTGCATAGTCCCTTTTTTATGTCCTACATGACATTAAACTGTGCATCGTTAAGGTTGTTATTACCTCTTGTTTCTCACACCGAGTATGACTCACGTGAGCTTAGAGCGAACAGCAACCATAACACTCCCTTTGGGCCACTAACCATGTGTAAGTCCCAACAACATCTTTTATTTAGATCATTGTCCACAAGAACAACTTGATCATTAATTCATTCTTTAATTGAACTACACAGACTTTGATCCTTGCCCTCCAGGATGGGTATGTAGGCAACCTCCCAAGGTTCAAGCCCAAAAACAATCTCTTCACATCGGTTCACCACCATCTCATATGATGTTGATTTGTGAAACCACCCCTGGAATCAATATCTTTACATTGATTCACTTTCTTCCTTGTTATATGACGTTAAACTATACAACACTTTTGTCCGGTACGACAATAAACTACAATATTCTTTGATTTCCTCATTTGAGAAGGAACCATTATTGACATTGATTTTTTCAGTCATGTTTCATTTCAAAAGACTACGTGCATACATGGTAATGCCTAAACTTTTTATCTCAGGTTAAACCATCATTGCACTAAAGTCCCCTTTCACCCTTCACATGTACGAACCAAATTTGTACAAAGGGTAGTTCTAGAACTACGTGGGCTTGATTCCCATCCTTATGGGATACGTAGGAATGTTCGAGTATCCCTCGAATCCAGCCCCAAGTCTTTTGGGCCTAACCCCAAATTTCACTTTCAGTCCCTTGGCTGAAAAGTCCTCATGAAAACACACACTGTGTATTCATTATTATGGTCCGAATTCTATGACCCTAAACTAAGATCACTCATACTTTCGTCCTGCACGACGTTAAACTGCATTTCAAGAACTACGTATGGCTTGATTCTCATTCTTATGAGATACGTAGTGAAGTCCAAAATTTCAATTCAGGACCCAGCCACAACATGATTATGGTTATCGTTGACCTATGTATCTCTACATACATTGGACAATACCCATATTTATGTGTTATAATCCTAACCTTAAAATATTTTCAGATCTTCATAACCCTTTTCATGACTTCTAGTCACAAAAATGTCAAACTTCTGAGAATTCTTTTTGCCTGACTATGCAGCACGTGCCCATAGGTGGCCTTGCATAAACAGTCCACATAACAGACTTGTTAGCCGAAAGATACTATTTATTTGACCATGCAGCCAATGCCCATAGGTGGCCCTGCATATTTCAACCCCTAACGGGTTTGTTAAATAATGGTAACTTCATTCTTGGGAAGAATGCCTCTTTTGTCCTTATTTGTCTTTAACGACAGTATGTAGGGATCCGCAAAAAAATAGAAATCCTTAACATATTTGTCCCATATCCTTTTTCATGATCTGAAAGTATTAAAGTCTATGGTTTATTCTTCTTCCCTACGTTTGGGTCAGACCTTCGTAGGAGTGATATTCATCCAGTTCTTCGATATTCTTGTTCGAAAATATCTTCTCCATATTCAAGTACCTCTTTCCATACAAAAAACTCTATACTTTAGAAAATTTGAATCTCCATAAACTTTCACTGGCTTTTAGCACTAGGAAAGTAAATTTCTAAGAGTTCTTTCGCCTGACTATGCAGCACGTGCCCATAGGTGGCCTTGCATAAACAGTCCACATAACAGACTTGTCAGCCGAAAGATACTATTTATTTGACCATGCAGCCAATGCCCATAGGTGGCCCTACATATTTCAACCCCCTAACGGTTTTTGTTAAATAATAGTAACTTCATTCTTGGAAGCTACTTCTTCTAATGCCTTTTAGCTCTTTTTCATATCATTCCTCAGATTCAAATATTCTTAAGCCATAGTTTACATATTTTCTCTCATACTTGTGTTTGGTAATTTGTTTTCAGATAAATTGTCAAGGAATTGAATCAATTTTAATCCATTTCAGTCAAAGATATTTCGACCTTAAACATTATCCCCTTTATGTCCGGCGTGCATGACTTTAAACTGCCCACACAAAAGACAAAGGAACTCTGAATAAAAGTCAAGTTCCAGCTCACTAAATATACATTTTTTTTATGATTTAGGTAATATTGAGCAATTAAAAGGTTCAAAGTTTGTAGGATTATTTGTAATAATCCTAGTAAAAATCAAACTATACTTACTGGGCCCATTGGCTTAAGTAAATTTGAAGCAGGTAGTGAAAATAATGCAGGTACAAATGATTGAAGACAAAAGTGTTTTTCATTGATACACAAGAGTTAGAAGGACATCCACAGACTGGAGTCTCTTCTCTTTTTCAAGAATTACAAGTGGATTTCAACATAACACTTCATTTGATTTACGGAGTCCCGAGATTCATTAGCAACCACCTGGAATTCATTCATTCAAATGGATACAATAAGAGATGCAGTGATACCAGCTCTTCTTGGAACGATTGTAAAAGGATGTTCTTGAGTGCGGTTTGAGAAAATTTTCTGCTGATCAAACAGTGACTCTGTTTCTGTCCAAGAGACTTGGAAGATGGATACATGGATTTGAGAATGGAGAATTGGAAGTAAAGAGCCATTTGGAGAGAGTACTCTTTTTAGATATTGCTCTAATACCATGTTTGTCTTCTCTCCACCAACCATTAGTGGAAAACATTTCAGCCCATGGGTTTTCCATTTTCATATCTGCAAGGAAATGACATGGAGGAAGAATTTGAAAGTTCACACCATTGTTGTTACTCTTAATGCACAGCATAACCAAAATAGAGAAGTAGCAGTGCAGCTGCATCTCAGGTGTATAATTGTTTGCATTTGGAACATTGACTCCTTGCAGATGACCATGACCACACAGAGACAGGTAGATGCTATGTGGGAAATTAAGATGATATTTCTTCAAGTACTTATCCAAATCTAGGAAAGTGCTGTCACAGATATCATAGTAATCATGGCCAATAATGTTCATCATGTCATCAATCCTCTTGCTAGCCAGTTCATCAGCCGTTCCAATTCCCTTAGGAGCCATTGAATCTGCACAAAAATTTGAACAAATTTAACTCTTAAATGGGTTTATTTTTCATAAAATTTGTGAAAGAATTCAGAAAAAATGGCCAAGGCATTAAGTCGCGCAAATCTAAACAATGGTGCGCAAGTATTTCGTGTGCCGCGCTAGTTTTTGACGCGCAAGTATAAACCGCGCAAGTATGAATACCTTTACAGGAGCGCGACAGCAAGGGAACAGTGGAAAAGAGACTTGCGTGGCTTAGGTGACCTGCGCGGTGAGAGCTCGAGAAGGTATGAAGTCCAGAAATCCGGATACTTGTACGGAGGTGAGGCCATGTATTTATAGGCCAGGAAGCCTATCTGCACGCCGTACCCAGAGCACTTAAGGCCTGCGCGACGCAAACTTGCGCGCCGCCCTCTGTGCACTGAAGACTTGCGTGCCCCCCCTTTTCCTTTGGATGGATTCGATTTCCTCAGAGTCAAATCCTCATTTCTCTCCGGATCCAACTCTGAGGGGGGACTTTTGTTGACGCTCCTTTCGTCACAGAATCTAAAGATCGGAAAAGGGAATATCTGAGCTGAAAGTGATTCATCCTTTGAAGAAAACATCAAAAATCGACAAAGGCATGAACAAAGGATCAACAGAAACTCCACCACGCAAGTTATACCACTGCCACGCAAGTACACCTGCGCGACGCTATTGGTCGCGCAAGTGACTTGCGCGACCTAAGTGGTAACCGCCCGGGGTCTTCTTTTGCCTATAAATAGACCCTGTGGGCCCCCCATTCGGGATCGATCTTTTTTTAGAAACTCGGATTGAAGCTCCCGACGCCCAAGTATTTTCTTAAAGCTTCTAGAACACTTCTAAGGTAATTTCTTACCTAGAACGGAAGATCTAAAGAGAAGAAGGAAGGCCTATATGTTGAAACTCATCAACACTTGCGCGCCGCTTTTATTCCTTCAACATAACTTGCGCGTCCTTTTTCTGGAAGAACCTCAAGAGAATTCTAAAGGGTTTAAAAAAGAGTCGCTCAAGTATTTCAATGCTGGTTGAAAATCGCGCAAGTACACCATGTGTCGCGCAGGTATACCTGCGCGACCAATACTTGCGCGCCCACGGAAGACTTGCGCGCCTTTCAAGACTTGCGTGCCCCTATCTTTTTGGGTGCCCATCTTGCCCATTTTACCCCTCTTAAGACATTTCACCTTTCCTTTTCAAGATTCAGTCTTCAAGATACTATTCAAAGCCATTTATGGCATGATTTCGTGATCTGACTTCCTTATCTGAAAGAAATTCTGTGGAATATCTCTCAAAACCTAGTGATTTAAATATCCTTATGTCACTAAATATAGAGAGTTCATTCATTCAACCTCATCCTTTAAGATGAGAGAATCCTTAACTTGGGCATCCTCCTCAGGAGTAAGCCCCAATTTCAAATCTGGGCATCCTTCTTTAGGAGTAAGCCCCAAATTCTTAAAGTTCCCAAACTTGGGCATCCTCCTCAGGAGTAAGCCCCAAACCTTAATCCCTAACCTGGGTCTCCTTTTCAGGAATAAGACTCAATCATAATCTTGGGCTTCCTTTTCAGGAGTAAGCCCCAAGTCCCCTAACCTGGGTCTCCTTTTTAGGAGTAAGTCCCAGTCATAATCTTGGGTTTCCTTTTCAGGAGTAAACCCCAAGCCCCCTTAAATTTCTCTTAACCAGTCCTAATTTACCCTTGATTTTGGTTTCCTTTTCAGGAGTAAAACCCAATCATAAGTCCCCTCCTAACTTGGGCATCCTCCTTAGGAGTAAGCCCCAAGATTAGAGTATTCAAATATCCATGAAGCACATATAACTTTATGGACCCTGTTCATGGATTTTCTCCCTAAAAGTGAATCCTAAACCTTCATCTATCTGGGCAGTCATACATACATAAGCCCCAAACAATTTCTTATGATTGCATCTTTCATGGCACAATTGTCTAATTTTTTACCAATACCTCTTGTTTCTCACACCGAGCATGACTCACGTGAGCTTAGAGTGTAAAAGTAATTATGACATTCTTCTTTGAGCCATCAATCATAAACATCATACTCCATCACTCGAACTACGTGGGTTCTGATTCCTTTTCCAAAACAAAGGATACGTAGGTAGCCCATTTATGGGTTCGATCCCAACTTTGAAATAATCCCTGTCCTTCTGAATGGAGACAAACTTAAAGTGCCCCACTGAGTGGCTTTAAAACCAGCCTGGTCATCATAATGACCAAGAGACTTTTATATAAATGTTTTGAAGGATACCATTGACCAAGAATCTCTAAACAGATATAGATGATTCTCTATTGATGAAGAACCTCGAATACATATAAAAGATTCTCTAAATTTCGTGCATATTTAATCATTGATTGTTAAAGGAAAGCACATTTTATACTTGGTAATGTAATAAGGATTCACGAACATAACTTAAATCTATAAAGAGAGTCCCGGAGTAGACAATAATTCCCCTCAAAAAGGTGTGATGAGTTCGACCTCCCATCCTCTCGACCAATGCAAATTCCTAAGCCTCATCAGTCCACAAGCTAATGAGCGCCTGCCTTTGGAAAGTAGGTCCAAACGGATGTGGAATCGTTGGATGTTTCTGGTTCTACGAACAAACCCGCTAGAAACCGATCAGAACATTTGAATCTCCCGTCCAGGGGGTCATCCCCGAAATCCGTAAGGAAACAATATAATATTTTAGTTTTTTTATTTATTTATTTTATTATTATTATTATGCATTTTATTTTTTTTATTTATTATTTTTTAGGGTTTTCAGAAACAACTTTTCTCTCCCCCTAATTTTTTTTTCTTCTCCGCGCACCGCCACCCCCTTTCCTCGACCTCCCTCCCTGCACCTCTGTCCCTCAGTGACTCCCTACCTCTCCATCACCCCCAGCTAGTCTCCCTAGCCCTCCTTCTCTAGAAGTCGGCACCTCAGCCTCCTCTTCTCTTGCTCCCATGCATAACAACCTGGATCCTCCTCTTTCCGCTGCACCCAACCAGCCGTGCAAGCCCCTGCTTGCCCCTCCCTCTTGGCCTCCCGTGCACTCAGTCCGCCGCTGCACATAACACCCGACCCCGCCGACCTCCTCTACTCCCTAGTCGACACTCGCAGCCCACGCCTCCTCTCCTCCATCCTGTACAACTACCTTCCGTAGATGCCTCATGCTCCCTTTCACCCCAATGTAGGACTCCCAATCTTCACCTACTGGCAGACCAGTGCCCCGCCTTCTTCTCCTTTCCTACCTCACTATCCGAGGAGGCTGCCTTCTCCCACTTTCATTTTTGGTTTAGCTTCTCCCAAGCTGGTGAAACCTTCCACCCAGGTGACGACCCCCCCAACCCACACCACCACCCTCCTGCCTTGCGTGTTCCATCCATCCGTAGCCCCCATCTGGACCTGTGCACCCCGGCCAGCCGACACACCCCATAGGAGACTTCCGGTGTGACCCCAACTTCCCATCTCCACCCCTTGGCCCTGGTTCTCTTGTCGCAGCCCCTCCTTCTAGCGTACGAGGCCCTCCGGTGTGCCACTTCCCCCTTCAATTGTGTTTTTATATTTATTATTATTATTATTATTATTATTATTATTATTATTATTTCTTTGGTGTTTTCTTTGTTAGGGGGTTTTGTCTATTTATGTTTGTTTTTGGTAGGATTAATGTTTTAGAACCCGCGCGGAGCGATTCTGAGTTTGCGTTGTCATCGCGATTTAGTTTCAAGGTGAGTGTTTCTTCCTACCGTATGGTTTCAAATACTTTAAATGAGGTTTATGTATGTGTTTTGAGTCCTTGATATTTATTATGTATGGTGTTGGACTTTACCTTTCTTTTTCAAATGTGCGTCGTTACATCACGTCGTGTATCCGAGGTAGGTTCCCATTGCACTACTTTTTAAAATTTAAGTTACATTATTTCATACTATTTGAACACACTATTTTTTCAAATTAAATATTTTATTAATTTTAATAAATGTGAGATAATATAAGACAATTAATTTTTAAATGATTATTTGGTGTAAAAAGATCCATTTATTTTATACATGACAATTGAAATATTTTCTCGATGAACGGACACCCAGTACTGAAAGAATCCAAGTTTGGATTGTAAATATAATTCACGTAATTTCAATTATCGTTTTGTGTTTAATGATAAATGATTTCTTCTGAATCATGAAAAGGAGTTTTGGTTCTTATTAAAGTGGTGATTGTGAAATGTATTTAATGCCCATTTGGAACTTTATGGAAAACGATGAAAATGTTCTGATGAAAAACCTCCTAGGATAACTCTCTTGCCTTGGTTGGAATTGATTGTATGGGAGGTCGTGCTTAGAGGCTCCCAGGTGCTTGAGTAGTGTA
Source organism: Viscum album (assembly GCA_963277665.1). Classification (NCBI taxonomy): domain Eukaryota; kingdom Viridiplantae; phylum Streptophyta; class Magnoliopsida; order Santalales; family Viscaceae; genus Viscum; species Viscum album. The sequence continues at coordinate 430,441,668 of OY728134.1, forward strand.
AAGGCAAGATTTTTTCCCATGGAGTGGCTCGGGTTGATGCCTGCTGTGCTTTATATATATATATTTGATTGGATGCTCGGTTGGCATCGGTTGGCTCACCCCTTTCCAAACACTTGATACATGGGAATCTGGCATATTGAGAGAATATTCTAAGAATGATTGCTGCACTGGTAGGTTATGGTACTTACCAGTGGACCATAGTAGGTGGATATATTGGGTTTATTACTATGGGATTTTCCCTCGGCCTACCTGAGAAAGGATGGTCAAGCGTATTAGGAATTTTGATTTCCTCATGTGTGACATGTCAACGATGATGATATCTCATGTATTAGTGTCTTCTAGATTATTCTTGATCTCCTAGGTTCACCCATGTCTATTGACTTTTTAGTTACTTTTAGTGATGATTTGGTACTTGTATATATTTCTATATTTCCCTTGTTGTGTACTTACTCTTGTGCATTTTTTTATATTGTTTTCCTTGGAATGTGATGAATTGGTTTTGCCTTGGTTTCTAGAAATGGTTTTCAAATGAAAGTGTTTAATCCTATCAGTACAATTTTGGAAATATAAACATCACTTTCCCTTTCTAAAAGTCCATCGACACTAATGAAATGAGCCCAAATTTGGAAATGGTTAAGGGAAATGGTTCATACTTTGTTTTTAAGTTAAATATTTAGAAAAACATACTTTTATAAATTATAGTTCAAACTTGAAATGATGTTTATTTTATTTTAAATGTAGTGCATTGGGAATAGATATCGGGCTAGCCTACTAAGTTTTAATACTCACGCCTATAGTTCTTTTATTTATTTTGTGGTTGTGCATGATACAACTTGAGTGTGTTTGCCTTGGAAAACCCTTGATCGTTGAGTCGGATAGTGACCCATGAGGTCGCACAGAGTTAGTTTGGACATCGTGTTTGGTCAGTTTTATTTACTTTTGTTCCTGTTTAGTCTTTTCTACTTGTTTGATTTATTCTGCGCTGATCTGTATTATTTCTGCTGGTTTAATTTTTTATATTGGGTGAAATCATTCCCATAGCCCTTGTTGATTCCCTGGAACTTGTCGCCATCCCGGGAGGATCAGGAACGCCTCTCGGGCCATGTCGCGGACCAGCTCGGGTGACCGGTTCAGGGTCAACCCGGGTTAGTTCGTGAAAAAATGGTATTAGAGGAGGTTAGCTCTTAGCGGACCTCGATTTTCAAAGTTCTCTTTGTTATTTGGGACTTCAAGGTAGATGGAGTAGGATTTTTGCGACTTGAGGGGTAGGTGCGGGAAGTACGTCGTTAACTATTTCCCATAATAATCCTCAGTTTTCCACGAGAAGTCCAATTTAATTTGTTTATTTCAGTTTTTATGGAGATTTTTTGTGATTGGGATATGAAAAAGGGAGTTTGGGCTAATATTCCTCCTAAGACGCACGGTCTGTAAAGCCATGTTGAGCAAGGGGCATGGTCCAAAAAGACGCTATGTGTTGGTGATGTGATTGACATATGGCCGCCAACCATATGGTCAAGTCACCAACCAACACCAGTTCCCTGTTTGAGTTTCCTTGGGCCTTTTTTGACTTTTAGAAGTTGTTTGTATCTGAAAAATTTGTTTTGAAAAAACAAATAGTTATTTGAAGTGGCATATTTAATTTGAAGATCGTTTTAAAGGATATGGGATGAATGATAAGTTTTTGAAAGGAAAAAAAGTTGTTTTGTTTTGTCCTTGGTGTTCCTATGGGTGCTCACATGCATAGTGGTATCTTGGGTTATAGATGGATTTATAGTGTGGTGGATGGATGCCCGAGGTGGCACGAATACATGCATGTGAGTGAGACTCTAAAGAATACCAATGGCGAGGGTTTAACCCACCAAGCTCATTTTAAATTAAATATGTTTTCAAAAGAAATTTTTTGATTTTATGATGGCTCATTTTCTTGTGTTTAGAGCCTTTCAAAAGCTAGATCCACCTATTTTTTATGGTCAAGTAGACTCTTCTGTAATGGAGGAGTGGATGCAGAAGATTGAAAGGGTATTTAACCTCATTGAGTTTCCTGAGTCGTTGAAGGTCAAATTTTCAACCTTCATGCTTGAAGGTTCGCCGTGGATGTGGTGGAAGTCAGTGTCTCGGAAAAAGACCCATCAAGAGCTTACTTGGGAGTTATTCAAGGCTTCGTTCCTTCGTCAGTATTTCTCTAAATAAGAAAGGGTGAGGAAGGGGATTGAGATGTGTTGTCTGCAGCAGGGAGGCAGATCCATGTTGGAATATTTCTAGTGCTTTTTGGAGCTAGTCCCTTATGATTTAGGGTATGCCACAGATGACCCCAAGAATTCTCAACACATCGAGGTGGGTCTCCACCCTGATCTACATTCGAAGTTGTCAGAGTCCAACCTAACTTCTTTTGTCGATGTGGCGAGACAAGCTTTTCATGCTGAAGCCATGATGACGGGAGTGATCAAAGTAGTCCTCTCTCCTTCAATTTCTATGAGCAATAGTGAATATTCTGGAAAGGAGATGAGTAAGAAAATGAAAGTGGATAGAGCAGGTTGTGGAATCAAAAAGCCCCGAGATCTTTCATCAACCTCTTCGGAGCAAGAGATCTTCATGTGTTATCAGTGTGGCAAGCTGGGTCCCATGAAGTCGTCATGACCAAGCGCTCTGAAGCCCTTCCAGACATGTGGATGCTTGGGTCACTTATGACTATTCTATCAGGGCGTTGCTAGAAAGTGTCATAGAGGAAGTTCTCAGAGGTGATGTGCTATTGAGTTTTTGTTCAAAGTTTCTGGTGTAAGTTTTCTTTCAGTGTAAGGGATATGTTATCGTTGCAGTTGTACTGATGTTGTTTTGGGTTTTGACATGTATGGAATGTCTTGGGTATTTTTATGAACTCCTGTTTTCAATGTCAGCATGGTTATATTTAAAAATTATATCCATTCATCTATCAGATCAAAATATTTAAGTTTTTCATTGGGATTATCAGGACCTGACTGTGAGGTAGGAGACACTTAATCCATCAGAGCTCCAGCCAAAATGCCTCGAAGTAAAGGCGATGCATAGTTAGGAACCCTCATGGAATTTTAAGGAGTCTGGTTAAAGTTGTGCCTCTACCGTGTGGTGAGATAGTTTTGGTGTTGCTGCTCTGGTTTCTCTATCATTGTAATTTTCCTCTTGCTGCAAAGTGCACAATCGACTTATCCCTCTCGTAATGTCGGTAATTGTGCCTTTTGGATGCAAGTTGCTGATTAGTGACCTTGCGTGGGCCACCCATGTGAATAATTTAAGACTTTGGTTTGTGTTTATCCCTAAGTGATGGGTCATGAGTAGTCTTCTGTCGTGATTTCATTGATCAAATACTTGGGATCCCTCCCTCCCCACCCATGGGGTAAGGGTTTTTGGTTTGCGCAGACTTTTCAGATCAACTCTTATCCCTTTCAGATGGGAGTGAGTGGTTTAAATGTTTTTGTTGTGCTTTTTATATCTTGAGTAAGACCCGGTTCTATCCTAAGTTGGACTTTTGGTTGGCCTCTAATAGGTCGGTCCTTTATGGTGGGGAGACCAACCGTGAGTCTCTTTGGGTTTTCTCTTAAGTCGTTATTGGATGCTAGTTGAGTTCTTATGGCGGAGAGTCATATTGGACCTCCCATCTGCTGGAGATCTGTTTCGGGCAATGGGGTTCAGTCCCGCTAGTAGTCGGTGTGATGTCCTTGGGATAAGAGGTTGGATGGTGTTGTGTGGAACCCTTAGGTGTTGATCGATCAACTGGATGGTGTTGTGGATTTTTGGGGGTGAAAAGCGTTATGGTGGGGAGAATTGTCACACCCTGACTCGTGAGTATAGATTTATTTAATTATTTCATAACTTAAATAATTTTTTCTGTGGTTCGGTTGTGTTGCAGATGAATTTTTTTCTTTGAGTTATGTTAAAACGTGTGCTCTTTGGCGTCAATGTCATCAAGCGCATGGGCGGAGCGTGAAGTTGGAGCTGCACGACCTCACCCTAACTTTGGCGCATCCCATTGTCTTTAGAGTTTTGAAATAAAGAGTGTGTATATTTAAATTGTGCGTTGATTGTCATGTTGTTTAAATTTTATTGTGTTAAGAATTTTATTTTTATTGAAATAATATGACTACTTTTATTATTTTTAAATTTTATCTTCGTGTTATCATTGTTATCATTATTATTTCCACTCTAAATATTACAATTAAATTGATGTTAATTAAATCAATTGCTAGAAAATATTTAATTGTTGAATTATAATTATAATTATTTGATTAATTACTATTTAGTTAGTATGAGTTTAAAATTATATCAATACACTTATATATAGATATATATAATATTTTAGTTGTTTTAATTTAATTATTATTTAATTATTATTATGGATATTATTATTATTATTATTTATTATTTTTTTGGGTTTTCGGAAACCCCTTTTCTCTCCCCCCCATTTTTCTTTTCTTCTCCGCACGCCGCCACCCCCTTGCCTTGGTCTCCCTCCCAGCACCTCTCTCTCTTAGAAACACCCTGCATCCCCAACGCCCTCAGATCATCTCCATGGCCCTCCTTCTCTAGCAGTCAGTGCCCCGACCTCTTATTCTCTTGCTCCCATGCATAACAACCCAGCTCCTCCTCTATCCACTACACCCAGCCAGCCGCGCAGGCCCCTACTCGCCCCTCCCTCCTGGCCTCCCGTGTGATCAGTCTGCCGCCACACATAACACCTGAACCCGCCAGACTCCTCTGCTCCCTGCTCGATGTGGGAATCCCACGCCTCCTCTCCTTCAGCAAATAAAACCCCCTCCTGTAGTCGCCTCCTGCTCCCTAGCACCCTAGGGTAGGACTCCAGACCTCTGCCTGCTGCCAGACGAGCACCCCGCCTTCTTCTCCTTTTCTCCCGCATGGTCCCAGGAGGCTGCCTTCTGCAACCTGCATTTTCGGTTTAGCTTATCCCAAGCTGGTGCACCCTTCCACCCCGGTCACGACACCCCAACCTGTTCTGGCACCCTCCTGCCCTACGTATTCTATCCAAACGCATCCACCATCCAGACCCACGCACCCCTGCCAGCCTGCACACCCCATAGGTGACTTACGACGCTACCCCAACTTCCCGTCGCTACTCCTTGGCCCTGCTTCTCATGTCTCAGCCCCTCCTTCTGTTGTGCGCGGCCCTCCAGTGTGCCACTTCCCCCTTTGGGTGTGTTTTTATCTTTATTTTTATTTTATTATTATTATTATTATTATTATTCTTGCTTTGGTCTTTTATTTTTAGGGGGTTTTTTCTATTTATGTTTGTTTTTGGTAGGATTAAGGTTTTAGAACCCGCACGGAGCGATTCCGAGTTTGCGTCGTCGTCCCGCTTTAGTTTCAAGGGGAGTGTTTCTTCCCGCCACATGGTTTCACATACTTTAAATTAGGTTTATGTATTTGTTTTGAGTCCTTGATATTTATTATGTAGGGCGTTGGACATTACCATGCTTTTTCAAATGTGCGTCGTTATATCGCGTCATGTATCCGAGGTAGGTTCCCATTGCACTTCTTTTTAAAATTTAAGTTACATTATTTCCTGCTATTTGCGCACACTATTTGTTCAAATTAAATATTTTATTAATTTTAATAAATGTGAGATAATATAAGAAAATTAAAATTAAAATTATTATTTGGTGTAAAAAGAACAGTTTATTTTATACATGACACTTGCAATATTTTCTCGATGAGAGTACACCCAGTAGTGAAAGAATTAAAGTTTGGATTTTAAACATAATTCACAGAATTTCAATTATAGTTATGATTTTAATGATAAATTATTTCTTCTGAAGCATGAACAAGCATTTTGGTTCTTTTTAAAGTGGTTATTGTCAAATATATTTAATACCCATTATGCACTTTATGTAAAATGATGAAAATGTTTTTATTAAAACCCTCCTAGGATAACTCTCATTCCTTGGTTGTGATTGATTGTTTGGGAGGCCGTGCTTAGAGGCTCCCAAGTGCTTGAGTACTTTAATTGCAATAGGTTGTCCCATGGAGTGGCTCTGGGTGATTCCTGTTTTGCTTTTTATATATATATGATTGGATGCTCGGTTGGCATAGGTTGGATCACCCCCTTTCCAAACACTTGATACATGGGAATCTGGAATATTGAGAGAATATTTTAAGAATGATTGTTGCACTGGTAGGTTATGGTACTGACCAGTGACCCATAGTAGGTGGATATATTGGGTTTATTACTATGGGATTTTCCCTCGGCCAGCCTAAGAAAGGATGGTTGCGCGTATTGGGAATTTTTATTTCATAGTGTGTGACATGTCAACGAGGATGATATCTCATGTATTGGTGTCTTCTAGATTATTCTTGATCTCATAGGTTCACCCATGTCTGTTGACTTTTCAGTTACTTGTAGTGATAATTTGATACTTGTATATATTTATACATTTCCCTTGTTGTGTACTTACTCTTGTGTATTTTGGTATATTGTTTTCCTTGGAATGTGATGAATTGGTTTTTACTTGGTTTCTAGAAATGGTTTTAAAATGAAAGTGTTTAATCCTCTCTGTACAAATTTGGAAATATAAACATCACTTTCCTTTCTAAAAATCCACTGACACTAATGAAATGAACCCAAATTTGGAAATGGTTAAGGGAAATGGTTCGTACTTTGTTTTTAAGTAAAATATTTAGAAAAACATACTTTTATAAATTGTAGTTCAAACTTGAAATGATGTTTATTTTATTTTAAAGGTAGTGCATTGGGAATAGATATCAGGGTATCCTATTGAGTTTTAATAATCATCCCTGTAGTTCTTTTCTATTTTTAGTGGTTTTGAAGGTTATAGCTTGAGTTCGCTCACCTTGGGAGATGCTTGATCGTTGAGTCAGAGAGTGACCCGCGAGTCCGCATGGAGTTAGTTCAAACATCGTGTTTGGTTACTTATATTTCCTTTTGTTCCTGTTTAGTATTTTCTACTTGTTTTATTTATTCTACGCTGCTCTATATTATTTCTACTACTTTACTTATTTATATTGGGATAAATTATTCCCACAACCTCTGTTGATGCCCTGGCACTTGTCGCCAGCCTGGGAGGATCGGGAACGCCTCTTGGGCCATGTCGCGGACTGGCTCGGGGGACTGGTTCAGGGTCGACCCAGGTTGGTTCGTGACAGCTCACTTCGAACAACAATGACCATTAATGATGGCCTTCATATTATTTCTAGAAACTCTATGCTATCTCCATCCATTACCTAATCAACTGAATCTTCTCTGTTATGTCTTGGATAAGGCTTTTGCCTACTAGAGAAGTATCACCTATTTCCACACAAAAAGGTGTTTAACAACAAGTGTTCCCATTCAATGATTCAAAAGGATCCATATTTATCGAGTATTGATAAATTATTTTATATAAGAACCCCACCAATAGTACATAATCTTCCCATGAGCCACATAAATCCATTAAACTAGCCAGCAACATTTCTTCCAACATTTGTATCATATGTTTCGATTGTCTGTCCATCTGAGGATGATACACCATATTCACGTTCAACCGAGTTCCAAGGGATTATAATAATGATTTTTATAAACATGACATAAAACATTTATCTCTATCAGATACTATCTAAATTCGTATGCTATGCCTTTTTACCACTTCTTAGATATAATTTTTTGACACGTCCTTCATCATATGAGATTCATGAATAGGGATGAAATGGGTCGAATTTGTGAGCCAATACACTATCAACCATATGGAATCTTGTTTCCAAACCATTCATGGGTGACCTATTAAAAAACATATTACTATTTTTTCCCATTTCTTAATAAGAATAGGTAAACACTACAATGTACCTTCTAGTCATTGATGCTTTGCCTTAAGATATTAACAAGTTTTGAATATTGAAATGAAATCAGATACCTTCCTTTTTATTCCAACCAAAAAAACCTATAATTTCAATGCCTTATACAATTTTCTTATTCTAGGATGAACAACCCATATTGAATGGTGGTAAACATGAAGAAGTTTTTCTTGAAAAGCCATATGTACGACCATCTGATTTTGAAACCATAAAACTGAACTCCCATCCAGACTCCATCCTTCAATGGTCTCCACACTATTGAGTTTTTTCCTCATGGAAACACAATTGGACTGAGAAATATTCATCTCTTTAACCATATCCACCAAATCAAGGAAAAAAGAAACAGGAAGGAAAAACAAAACATCACCCTGGTCTTCAAATTCTAAGTGCATGTCGGCTATCACTGACATAAACTACCATTGTTATGAAGATTCTTTTTCAAATTATAACATGACATTATGATTAAGGAATATTTCACTGTATTTAATTTAATCTATGTATACATCAAGTAAAATTCATACATTTGACAATATTACATTCATATTCTATTTCTTAGGTTCTAATCTCTTTACGAGAAAATATGTTTCAAGGTCTTATGATCCGTAAACACACTAAATTTTTCACTAAAGAGGAAATGAAACCAAGTCTTCAAAGCATGGACTATGAAAGCTAAATCCAAATCGTGTGTTGGGTAGTTATTATTATGAAACCTTAACCACCTTGATCCATAAGCAACAACATGATCTCTTTGCATAAGAACACATCCCAACCCTGATGTTGAAGAATCACAATACACCATATACCCTTGTCCTGATTCTGTAAAAATCAATATTTGTGATGGTGTAAGGTGAAGTTTAAGATATTGAAAAGACTTATTACATTCATCAATCCATTGTAATAGATCATTTTTCATTGGAAAAGTTGTTATAGGTGAAGCTATTCATGAAAAATCATGAATAAAACATATGTAATAATCAGCCAATCCAAGGAAACTTCATATCTCAAAGACATTAATTAGTGGTTTCCAAGAGATAAAAACATCTAACTTCTATTAATATATATAAAAAACGTTTTTTAGAGATTACATGGCCACATAAACATACCTTTTATATCAAAAAAATAAAAATAAAACATTGATTTTTTGGAATACAAACGATGATCTTTTATGATTCCCAACTCTATTTCCAAGTATTGCTTATACTCATCCCTTGTACTTGAAAATACCATTATTTCAACCACAAATACAAAAAAAAATCCAGATATCTCTTAAATATTCGATTCATCAATTCCATAAATACTACCGGTGCATTCATAAGACTGGAAGACATTACTATACATTTATAATGTCCATTTCAATTCTTAAAAGATGTCTTTGGAATATCCTCCTTCCAAATCAATAATTAGTGATATACTAATCATAATTAAATCTTCGGTAAACACTGATATCCCATAAATTGATCGAATAGTTTATAAATTCGTGGAAGTGGATACATGTTATTTATCATAGCTTGGTTAAGCATATGATAATCCACACACAACTGAAGAGTTCCATCCACCTTTTTGACCAACAAGACCGATACTTCCCATAGAGACGTGCTAGGAAGAATAAACCCTTTGATTTATATATCCTCCAACTGCAATTTTAATTCCATTAATTTTTTTGGTTATATACAATAAGACATAAGGGAAATAATACTGTTCCCCAAAAGGAGATCAATCATAAATCCACTTATCTTATGGGTAGAAGACCTTAGAAATTTTTAGGGAAAACTCAAGAAATTGATCAACAACCACTGGAAACCTTATAATATTTATATATTCCATTTATGATAAATTTAATGCTACCAAATGGTATAATATCATTCCAACTTCTAGTTCCAACAAGACTGTTACACTTTCCTTTTCATTACAGTCCCCTTTAAAGAGATGCCCTACATCATCATTAGTTGTAAAACTAACCCATATGGTAAAATAGTCAATGTGATCCTTGAATATAGTCAACCAATATATACCAGGACTATATCATAAACATCCATCTCAATCATTGAGAAATCCCATATCATCTCTACTCAATCAACAATTATAGAACATGCTTTACACACAAAGGCTAAAAATTCTCTTTGACCAAGAGAAGTTTGAAGTTTCAATTAAGATGGAATTATATCAACATTTAAACATAGAAAATAAATTTCATGAGAAGAAATAATGGAATGGGATGCACCCCTATCAAATAAATATTTCATACGAGTAAAATTCAAAAGAATCATACCACTCACTTGTTCATCCATAATCACTTGTTCAAATCTGTATAATTCCTTGCTCGAAACACTTAGTTCTTTATAAACTTATGAGATTAAACTTGATGAGGAGTCATGGTTTTTTGGAAATCACAATGGATAGGTTTGTTTTTATGTTGAGTATTATTTTACTTCCCTTATCTTGTCAAGGCATACGATGTCTATGACATGTGAGAAGTGTCTCGAACACCTGACCTCGGATCACAGTGACAACAGCATTGAAGATTCCACATCTAGTTGCAATTGTGGAATTCTCTATGTGGAGACATACAATCTGACTTTTTCAGGTCCAAATAACCACATTGGAAACACCCTAGCTTGCTCTTGGGTCTTTGGGGAAGATTTACTATTCCAGTTGTCTAATTCTAAGCCATCCCCGTACCATGGAAAAAAGTGTCTCACTTTCGCTTACTCATAATATTAAAGTTCACACCATTTTATTTAGGTATAAAAATGACCCCTCCAAATAGACCAAATTGACCCATTCTCTAACTCCATAATACATCCCAAGTATCAAAAAGCACCAATAAAGAAGTGTTATACTTTTCCTTTGGCTATATCCCAATGAATGATATCTACAAATGAACTAATGTGAGAAAGCAGGGAAGAGTAATGAAAATCAATAGGTTTTTCCCAAATGAATTCTATAATCATGCCACTAGGTTATAACATGTTATCATATTTATATAAAATAATTTATATAAAACTATTTAATATATTTTAAATTAGAATATAAAAAAATTTCTATGCCAAAACTATTTTTACCATACTAATAAATTTCCAGGGAAAGAAAACAAACATGTCACTTAACCATTTCCCAATTTCATGTTTTTATATCCATTATATTTCAAATTTCAACACATACACACTCTCAACCACACAATATTTGTGTCTAACTTTGATAGTGGATCTTCATGTTCTGATCCCATCCCTTTGATTGTGGTACTTCACAACCATTACCCATCCCATTCAACACATTATTAACCATTTATGCCAACCATATGCCAAAAAAAAATTTCCAACCCATTTCAATAAAACCTTTTTATTGAAAACACCTTTCCATGCATAAAAAACAAATAACCATTTGAATTCATGATTTTAAAATCATGTTTCCAAATTCAACTTTATACCAAAACATCCAATTTTTACAATTCCATAAAACATCACTAAAGAAGGCTTACATAGATCAAATTCACAAAAATATCATAATAAATTTCAATAAAAATAATAAATATTAAAGTAATTCTTCTATTTCTAGAAATAGGAGTAGAGAGTAAATCCACCTACCTCAGGAATCATGGTGAGAATGAGCAATGACATGAAATAACTCACAAAACCGTGTTGAATCTCTAAAAACCATCCTTAGATATCATCCACTAGCATCAAAAAGGAAAAATATAACAATTATTTGTATCAAAAAACTTATATCTATCCAAAGTGGATTATATCTAATAATCCGAGAGTGGGAAGAATGAAAATCTAAGAAAAACCACAAAAAACCACCATAAAGGAGGACATACCGAGGGAATCGGGATTCAACCCAACAAGAAACACCTACATATCACTTCCAATTCAATGTGGGAAAGGTACCATAACCTTTTAGGGAGAGAAATATTGAGATATGATTGATTTTGAGAAAAAAGTGGTTTAAAGTTAATCCCAATTGAGATCCACTTTTTTTATATCCTTTTTTTTAAACTATACACTCTTAGTCATACAGTTAGGAAAAAAAGTGCGCTAACTATGCACAAGGATTTTCCTCAAGGAAGTCCACATATGGTTGTCCTACACAATTAGACAACCATGAAAAAGGCAACTGTCCAATATTTTATGGTTTCTCCTAAGTTACCGCATGGTTCAGAAAAACCATGCTCCTAACCGTGATCCTTCCCCTAAGCCCCTGCCTCACTGTGCACCATTTATTATAGGAGTTTCATGGTTTCCAAAAATTGTGTTCCATTCTTGAAGCTTTATAAAATCCCAAATAACTTCCCAAAATTATTCCAAACTCTCCCAAAATTGACCCAAACACTTTACATACTTAATAAGAATAAATAAAGGGTTACATACTTGAAAATGTGGGTTCTACAGTTTAAATATCATCAAAATAATAGAATGAGGACAATTAATTAGCACAAGAATCCCATAAACTTATAAAAGTATATATTTATTAGGTTATATATAATAAGATCTAAATATCAAAAAAATATATAAAAAATTAATTATTTTTTTCAATGTTTCTGCAATGTCCAAAACGAACTGATGGAAAAAAATTTGGTTATTCTTTTTCTAAATTTATTAAATATACCAAATAACATAAAAAACTTGCATCCCTAAAGAGGTATTTTCAAATATAATTAAAATTTCATTTAAAATATTTATTAATACTTTATGTATTTATATTTCCAAGTATTGAAAAGATTTCCAAAAGTATATGTATTCATATGAGTAAATATAGTTGTTTATAAATGAATTTGAAGTATAATTGGTGTCATAATTTACACATATATCATTAGGATGTGACTTCCTAATACTTATTTAGTTATTTTATCATCATTTTTCAATTGTTTTTAGTTAAATCTTTTATCATTTTTATCTGATACTTATTTTTTTTAATTTCAAAGAGATCATGAGGAAATGGCTTCTTCAATAAGGATGATAAACTCATGTACTATGAAAATTCACTCAACAAGGATTATAAACTCATGACGATGCAATTTTATTTTTATTCCCCAATGAATTCAACAGTATAGGTAGAACACTTATGAATTTTAATTTCTTCAAATATTACAAGTATTACAATCAATTTGGTCAATTCAACCAGTTATATCACTAATAATAAGTAGTTTCATGGAAATTTCATCATCACACAAGTAAACGAGGTCTCATCCACTTATAGTGAATCCTATGTGGTCAAAATGTGGAACTGACTTATGATATTCATAGAAGACCCTCAATTCTTCCCAACAAGCTCCGACTTCATATAGAAATATGTGCCTATCCACTAATATATAATGAATTGTCTAATTTAATCATAAATTCCACTTAATGTCCCTTTTGTATTATATGAATTCTATGAATGGGGTAACTAGTATAACTCAAAGTGTGTATTTTAATTTAAAGTTGACACTAATTTTAGTAAAAAAAAGTGAAATACTCAAGAATAGGATAATTAATTTACTTTTTTTGATACTTTTGTATAATGATCCACATGTTATTTTTGATGAGTATAAATCAACCACACCTAAATCTGCTACATAGTGTTCCTAATATGACTCAATGTGGATATTTTTGTCTAAATTTACATTTATGTTCAAAATATGTGTCACCCACTAAAAACTTAGCAAACATGATATGATTATCTTGATAATTTAAGAAAATAATGCATAAGGAATTTTTGATTTATACGAATTATTATCACATCAAACCGATACATGACGTGACTTGAACAACTCAACGTGAGTGTTTTTAGTTTTAAAGGACATTTTAGTAAAAAGACAAGTGACATAATTAAAACCAAGAAAAAAGTTTTTTATTATTTTGATAATTTAATAAAATCATCTATAAGTCATTTGTGTTGTGTAGAGATTATAAACACATTAATATGATATATAGTGTGACTAGTATGACACAAAGTGTCTGTTATCAGTTTGAAATTGACATTTTTGTTTAAATTAAGTGTCACTCATAGAAAACTAAGAAACCATACTCTAATTGTGTTTATAAATTTGGAAAAAAATTTATAATTAATTTATGATATGTATGGATTGATCTCTTGTCAAATAGATACATGATATGATTAGTATGACTCAATGTGTCCATTATGATATTAAAATTGAAATTTTAGTTCAAAAAGTGTCGTACTCCCTGAAAACCTAGAAACCACACTTAAATTGTATTGATAATTTAGTAAAACTATTCATAAGTCATTTTGTGTGTGTAGGAATTAGTCTCAAATCATACCGATGCATGATTTGACTAGTATTAATCAAAGTGTATTTTTAGTTTAAATTGACATTTTAGTAAAACAAATAGGTGACATACTCAAAACTAATCAAACACATTCATTTTGTTTTTATACTTTAGAAAAAATATCCATAAGTTATTTTTGATTTATAAGAATCATCCACACCTCAATCTGATACATGGAGTTCTCATTAATACTCAATGTGTCAATTACCAGTTTAAAATTGACACTTTAGATCAGAACTTTTTTCAGTCACTAAAAACGAAGAAAAAAAATGCTGTGATTATCTTTATAATTTAGGAAAATTATTCATAAGTCATTTTTGATGTGTTATAATTTTTCTTACATCAAAACGACACATAATATGGCCAGTATGACTCAAAGTGTGTATTTTTAATTTAAAATAACATTATATTAAAAAACACAAGTGAAATACTCAAAACTAAACAAAATCAGAATTTTTTGAAACATTAGTAATATGATTCATAAGTAATTTTTGATGTGTAGGAATTATCCTCATCTCATTCTGATGCATGGTGTGACCAATATGACTCCGAGTATCCTTTATTATTTTAAATTTTCATTTAATTGAAAAAAATGAGACATACTACAAACCAAGAAAACACATTGGTATTGTTTTGATACATTACTAAAATTATCCACAAGTAATATTTGAAATTTTTAAATGAAACTCACCATAATATGATACAGAGTGTGCTCAGTATTATTCAAAGTTTCCATTGTCTGTTTAAAATTGACATTTAATTCAAAATGTGTGTAACAAAATGAAAATCAAGAAAACAATATCTTATTATCTTGATAATTTAGGAAAACAATTCATATTTGATTTTTGATGCGTATGAATCAATATAAGGTAAAAACACACACAATGTTACAAGTATAACTCATAGTGTGTGTTTTCTGTTTAAAATGACACTTAAAAAACATAGGTGACACAATCAAAAATAAGAAAACACATTCAGATTATTTGGAAACATTATGATCCATAAATCATTTGTGATGTATAGAAATAATCCATACATCAATCTGATGCTTTGTGTGACTGGCATGACTCCAAGTCTGTATTTGTATTTAAAATATTCATTTTAGTAAAAAAAAGTGACATATGAGAAAAAAAGAAAACCCATTTTGATCTCTTTGATTCTTTAGTATAATGATCTATAAGTCATTTTTTACATGTAGGAATTATCCACACCTCACTATGAAACACGATGTGCATGATATGACACAAAGTGTATGTTATTAGTCCAAAATCAACATTTTAGATAAAAAAATGTGTCAGTCATTGAAAAATGAGAAAACACGGTTTGATTATATTGATATTTTAGACAAGGATTCATTATAAAATTGTGACATGTAAGTATTAGTCTCATATCAAACTAAAATATTATGTGAACTATATGACTCAAAGTGCATGTTTTCAGTTTATAATTACATTTTAGTAAATAAGAAAAGTGACATACTCAAAACAAAGAAAATATATTTGGATTGTTTTAATACTTTATTACAACAATCCATAAGTAATTTTTGATTTGTAAGAACTATATCCACCTCAATACGATGAACAACATGACCAATATGACTATATGTGTTTCTTTTTATTTAAAAACAACATTTTATTCATGTATTTTTTTTTCATATTATGTTTAATTTATTTCTTTATAATATTATTAACATAATAATTTTTTTCATTTACAAGTAGATTATTTTTTGCGAGTTGGGGTGGTTTTTTTGGAAATTGATACCATGATTGTGATTTTTTGAGAGGGGATCCAGAGCCAAAGATAATGAAACATTGATGCTTTTGAATTTTTGTGATAGTACTTACTAATGTAATTGTACAAAACATTCTTTGAAATTTTTATATTATTTTAATTTTATACACCTATGATGAAATTTTTATTTCAATTAAATTTTACGAAATTTTAATACATAGGGTTCAGATGTAGTATGATGTAATTCAATCAACACACTACAACAATAGGGCCCTTATCTGCACCATTTCCTATACTAATAAATCCACCATTTATTAGTGCTATGTAAAGACTTAGACTCATCGATTTTGATAATCCCAAATCATTTTTATTTCTATAATGAGTTAGTTATTTGAAAATATATTTCAATCCATTTTAATCTCATGACATTGCTAAAATCAGTTTACAGAATAAAAAGTATCTATGTCAAAGGTTACTGTTGAAGGTTACTGGTAAGAGGTCAATGTTTTAGGCCACATTCATGGTCACCGTTGACAAACCTATAGCTAAACCTTACCGCTTGAAGTCATTGGGGAAAAGTTCACCATTGAGGACCTTACTCATGGAGGTTACCGTTATAAGAGATACAGTTATAAAGTTACTGTTGGAAGTCACCAGTACAAGGGAACTTTTGTAAAGCCTACCATTAGAGTACTTACCGAAGCATATAGATGCTGAGTCAATGAGATAGGTCACTATTGTGACATGGTTTCTGTTACAAAGAGTTTCTATTATATGTCCACTGTATTATTGGAAGTCTAATATTAATTAGTCTCCCATGAAAGAGATAAATGGTAAAATCTACTGCTGGACAAGTCTACTATTGGTGAAGTCTACCACTGGAAAAGTCTACCTCTATAAAAGTCAACCATTGGTAAAGTCTACCAATGGGCAAGTCTACCATTGGTGAAGTCTACCGCTCTACAAGTCTACCGCTAGATAATACTACTATTGGAAGTCCACTGCTGATTAAGCTTGCTATTGAAGATGCTAACGATTCACAGGATACTGTTACCAGTCTACCGATAACATATTCTATACTATATCAATTTTTCTTAATATTATCATAACAGTCATATTTTATTGATTTAATGCATCTGATATTAATTAATATTATTTGTAGATATATCAGGAGACCATATCTTGATATTATGGGGAATGATAAATATTGCACGTGATGTACTTACTCCTTTTTTCGGACCTCAAATATTAAAGAAAAAAAGATCGAGGAAGAAAGATATAAAGAGGCACAAAGAAAAACCAAGTCAGGAGTCCATAAGTAAAATTCATGAGAAAGAAATTACTGAAGAACATGAAGAAGAACACTCCAGTGCATATACTAAAAATACAAGAGCTTCAAGAAGATATTTTTGAAGAAAATATTCAAGGCTATACTGCTGTGGTTAAAAAAACCTTGTACCAAGAAGTTGAACATCTCAGCACCTGGAATCCAGTACCTGAAAGTTGCGACACTTTGTTTTTGGAGGCAACTTGTAGGGAAGAACATAACCTTCATTTCCTCAAATCCAAGAAGTCCAGAGCTAATCTTCAAACACATATATCATTCTAAACTCAATCCTAATTTCTTTGGATCTTTTGTGTTCTTTATTTTACATTTCTGAGCAGTGTGTGTTTGTTACACACACATTGTCTCCTGTGCTTTAACTGGTGCATAATGAAAATACCCACTTAAAACTCTCTCAACTCTTGTTTCCCACGCATAACTGTGGAATAAGACTTGTGTGTCTTGGTTGCTTGTTTCCAATGCATAACTGTGAAAGAATCCTTGCATGGAATGGTTTCTTGTTTTCGCACGTAGAATTGTGGTAGAGGTTTTAGAACCGAGACAATTTATAAAAACTGTTGTAAACCCCAATACAGGTTGTGTATCATATTTATTTATAAAAATTTCATGGTAGAAAGTGATCACAAAGTGGAGAGGATTAGGTCTCGACTTGAGACTGAACCTCTTTTTTACATTGTTGTGCTAATCCTCAAATACTCTATTTTTTATCCACTACTTATATTTTTCAAAGACAAAAAACTGTTTTTACATTCACTCTGATAGTTAGTTTTGGTTAGTGTGTATATGTGCTTAATTCAGTAAAAATGTTTCAAAAGTTGAATTAGTGATTACATTCATTCAAATGAGGACTAATCAACCTTAGAGAAATATGTTGAGAAATTAAACATTTATATTTCTACTACCTTAATTGACTAGGCTGTTTTGAATTGGAGGATTTTAATCATAATATTTTTGACAGAAATTTTCATTGGAACTCAATTCACCCCCCCTCTTGAGTATCCACTCCGACCAACATTTGGTATCAGTGGATTTTATTTTCAAGTGTTAAAATTCTTTTCAACTGTGATTTTAGTTGTATCTTAAAGATCTTAAAATTTCTGTCATATCTAAATTTTCAGTTCTTTAAATTCTATGTAACTATGAAAACTAGAGTTGAGGGTTCTGATACTAACATGTCACCTTTCTATAATGGTAATAACTATGCTCAGTTGAAATTAAAAATGAAAATGTATCTAGAGAGCATGGGACCTGAAACCTGGGATACAATTGAAGAACAACATGTATTTCCTGCTACTGCTAGGGACACATGGTCTCAGTTGACTAAAGATACATATAATAACAACTGTAAAGAAATGAATGCTTTGTACTATTCTCTAGGAGATGGGGAATTCAATATAATATCTACAAGTAAAACTGCATATGAAATTTGGGATACTTTAGCTATTTCTCATTAGGGAACAATTAATGTTAAATAAATGAGATTAAATACATACACTATTAAATATGATAATTTTAAAATGAATCATGATGAAATTATTTCTGAAATGTATCTTAGGTTCAATGAAATAATGAATACAATGTGTCTTCTTGGAAAATCAGTGGACAAGAAGGACCAAATTATGAGACTACTTTGATTCCTACCTGACAGATGGAAAGGAACTTCTGTTTTTATCCGAGAATATTGTGACATAGGAAAACTACCAGTGAAGGAACTAATTGGAAAGCTTATGATGTATGAAGGAGAACATAATGTGAATCAAGAAGTAGGAGAATAACCAAGGAAGAAGTCAATAGCATTCAAAACTTAATACTCAAAGGGTAAAGGCAAAGAAAAAGTTGAAGTTCCTATAAACAATTCCACTAGTGAAGAGTTAGATTCAGACAGTGATGAGGAGATGGCTCATCTTGCTAGAAGGTTCAAAAAGTTCTACCAAAAGATGAAATTCTTTAGGAAGCTAAATTACAAGGGAAATTATGATAGTAAAGGACAATGTAAGAAAGAAAGAAAATGGAATGACAACTCAAATTAAATAATCTACTATGAGTGAAAATGAAAATGTCATGTGAAGGCAGACTGACCCAAGCTGAAATTTAAGAATAAATATGAAGATAAGGGAAAGGGTTATAAAAAGGATGTGAGAGCTACTTGGAGTGCTTCAAAAGACAGCTCCAGTGGATATGATGCTTCTAATAGTGAACAGAACAATCATGCCAACTTATGTTTCATGAAAGAAACATATGAGGTAACACTTAATTCTTCTATACATAAGGATTATTATTCTGGGAATGAGAGTGAGTCCTATAATGATGAAGATATTACTAAGGATGAACTATTTGAATATTGTGAAATGATTTAGGATAACTTTAATGAGCTCAAGGAAAAATATAAATCATTAAAGAGACAATATGATTAAAATGTAAATTATAAGTCAAATCTGGATATTGAAAAAGATAAATTCTCCCAGTTGTTAAAAGACAACACTAAACTTAAATTATCAAATGAACAATTAAAGAGAGATCTTGAGAAGTTTACTACAGGTAATGATACCTTAACCCAGTTTCTAGAAAAACAGATTTCCCCAAAACATACAACTGGTCTAGGATATCAACCAGGACAGAGAAAAATTAGCAAAACAAAATTTGTTCCAAAATTTGAACAGTTCACTGCTAGTTCCAGTTCTGGGCCATCTTTTGAGAGACAATTTGTTAAAGGACCTAACAAAGTATTTATGCCTCCTAATATGTATGTAAATTTTAGGAAACCTATAAAGAAAATATGGGTTCCCAAAATCTTACTTGCTAATCTATCTAGACCCAAGAAAATATGGGTATGAAAGTTACCCCATGCATAATCTCTTTTACAGGGAAGTTTCATAAAGAGTTCCTGTAAGACCTTGTGGTACTTGGATAGTGGTTGTTCAAGACATATGACCAGAGATTATTATTTCTTCAAGAGCCTAATCAAAGTTGATGGTAGACATGTAACTTTTGGGGACAATGCAAAGGGAAAAAGCGTCGGCTTAGGCCAGATTGGTAACCCTAATACAATATTAACTTTCAAAGTACTTTTTATTGATGGATTAAAGTGAAATTTACTTAGCATCTCTCAGTTGCGGGATTACGGTTTTAATGTCAAATTTGAAAAGGATGCATGTAATGTTTTTAATTCCAAAAATGATTTAGTATTCAATACCTGTAGAAATGAAAATGTGTCTGCTGTTGATTTAAATACCTTATCCAAGAATAATGTTTCTTTCTTAAATGATTTTCATAAGGAATCCTAGTTGTGGCACATAATATTAGAACACTACAATGTTCACTCACTTATAAAACTAACTAGGAAATGATTAGTTAGAGACATACCTAAATTGGAATTTCCTCTTAACAAAATGTGTAATCCTTGTCAAAAGGGAAAACAACACAAAGTTTATTTCAAACCAATGCAAGAAGTCTCTACTTCTCAACCGCTTGATTTGGTTCAAATGGACTTGTTTGGACCATCACAAGTTTCAAGTTTAAATGGGAAGAACTATGTTTATGTTCTTGTAGATGATTTTTCTAGTTACACTCGGGTATAATTTTTGGCTCACAAAAGTAAATCTTGTTCTTATTTTATCAAATACTCCAAGTCTGTATAAAATCTTAGTGGACTTAGAATTAAGACCTTTATAAGTGATCATGGCCGTGAGTTTGAAAATCAGGAGTTTGAATCTTATTTTTCACACAATGGCTATAGTCACAATTTTTCTGCTCCTAGAACACCTAAAAAAATGGAGTTATAGAAAGAAGAAATAGGAAACTTCAAGAGATTTCCTGAACTATGCTTAATTAGTACAATATACCTATTTATATTTGGGATAAAGTTGTAAATACCACTTATTATACCATCAATAGAGTCTTAATTAGACCTGTTCTTAAGAATAACTCTTATTATATCTGGAATAATAGGAATCCTATGGTTAATTATTTGAGATTTTTTGGTTGCAAAGTCTTTATTATTAACACTAAGGACAATCTTTACAAGTTTTCCTCCAAAATTAATGATGGAATTTTCCTAGGATACTCAATCTCGAGTAAATCCTATAGAGTATTCAATAAGAAAACCAAATGTGTGGAAGAGTCAGTTCATGTCAAATTTGATGAGACTGATCCACATGAACCCAAAAACTCTCTTGAATATATTGTGGAAGATATGTTGATTCAGGACCTTGATGATAATGATAGTGAACCCCCTGTAAAATTAACCAGTTCTGAGAATCATCCAGAATCTCCACCTGTTGAGTTTGAACCAATATACAACCATGAGGAGTCTAGTTCAACACTTTCTAGAGGTTTTATAACTCTCAAGAGTCATCCTTTAGATGCTTTATTAGGTGATTTAAATATAAGGACACAAACTAGAGCTTATTTGAGAAACTAGGTTGAACATCAATCTTTTATTTCACAGCTTGAACCCAAAAATATTAAGGATGCTATCAATGATGAATTTTGGGTGATGGATATGAAAGAATAATTAAGTTAATTTGAAAGAAACAATGTCTGGGAAATTGTTTAAAGACCCAAGGACACTTTGAAAATAGGTACTAAATGGGTATTTTGGAACAAATTTGATGAGTTTGGAAATATAGTTAGAAACAAAGCTAGGTTAGTTGCACAAGGATATTGTTAAGAGGAAGGAATAGACTGTGAGGAGACCTTTTCACCTGTAGCTAGGTTAGAGGCCATTAGGATACTACTTGCTTATGCAGCTAATTTTAATATTAAACTTTATCAAATAGATGTTAAAAATGATTTTCTATATGGGTATATAGTTGAGGATGTGTTTGCTGAACAACCCCATGGTTTTCAAATACCCATTTTCCAAATCGTGTTTTCAAACTATCAAAAGACTTATATGATCCAAAACAAGCTCCAAGGGCTTGGTATGAAATACTTAGTTCTTTCATTATTTCAAAACTTTTTAATGAAGGAATTGCTGATCCTACTTGCTTCATTAAAAGGATTTCCAAAGATGATTTGATATTACAAATTTATTTAGATGACATCATTTTTGGATCTTCCAAAAATTATTTATATACTGATTTTTCAAAAATAATTCAAAATGAATTTGAAATGAGTTTAATGGGAGAACATAAAATTTTCCTTGGATTTCAGATTTTTTAAAATAAATATAGTATTGTTTTAAATCAAAGTAAATAAATTAAGGATATTTTAAAACATTTTTCTTTGGATGGTAGTAAAGGTAGTGATACACCTATGAGTACCACTTGTACGTTGGATGAAGATGTTGTAGGAGAACCAGTGGATCAAACCAACTAAGATGTATGATATGGAGTCTGCTCTACCTTACAGCTAGCAGACCTGATATTATGTTCAGTGTATGTATGTTTTATCATCTTAAAAATAATCACAAAGAATCTCATTTGAATTATGTTAAAATGATGTTCAAATATCTCAAATATACTCCTAACTTTAGGACTATTTTATTCAAGAAGACAATCATTTGATCTGATAAGTTATTGTAATGCTAAATTTTCTGGTTGCAAGTTAGAAAGAAAAAGCACCTCTGGAACATGTCACCTTTTAGGCAAGTCACTAGTATCATGGTGTAGTAAGAAACTGAATTCTGTTGCATTATCTACCACCGAAGCTGAATATATAGATACTGGTAGTTTTTGTGCTCAAATTCTGTGGAGGAAACACACTTTACTAGAATATGGACATCAATTCAAACATGTCTCTATAAACTATGACAATACATGTGATATTAAAATTTCTAAAAATCCAGTATTTCATGCAAGGACAATACATATTTATGTAGGACAACACTTCTTGAGAGATCATTATCAAAAATGTGATATCACTCTTGAATTCATTGGCACTGTACATCAATTGGAGAATATATTCATAGAGACCTTGAATTTTGAGAGGTTAAACTACATCAAACATGAATTAGGGATGATTAATTTCAGTATAGGGAACCTCACCATTGCACCTCACTATTAGAACCTCACTGTTGCACCTCACTATTAGAACCTCACCGTTGCACCTCACTATCAGAACCTCACCGTTACACCTCACTGTTAGAACCTCACCATTGAACCTCAATGTTAGAACCTCACCGTTTCACCTCACTGTTATAACCTCACCATTTCACCTCACTATTAGAACCTCACTGTTTCACCTCACTGTTAGAACCTCACCATTGCACCTCACTATTGGGTACCTCACTGTTGGAATTTACCATTAATTCGTATTTTATGTAGGAATTTGAACCATTTTATTAGTATTATTTTTCTTGATTTGTTTTTGTTTCATTCCCTAAATGATAAAAATAGATCACAAACACATTTCGATCCACTCTCTTCATAACTCTCTAAAACCTAATCTCAAAATCCTTAAACCCTAACTTCTTGATAAACCCTCAAACCACTTAGAACCTCAATATAAAGAGTCAAGCAACCTTTGGCTGATGATGGAGTTGCGCCATGGCCTAAGAGACCCTGAGCCGAGTCCAGTGGTGGTAGTAATATATCAACAGTTCCTGTTAACCCAAATATATCAAAGAGAACGATTATGGATGAAAAAAAGTTAAGAGAAGATTTTTTTCTATCGAGAAAATCCTTAGTGATTGAGGAACTAGAGACTCAGGGTTGGGTGGAGTGCTTTCCAAACAATAATGATCCATATTACCCGAATCTAGTCAAAACATTATACGATTATATGAAATTCGATAATTCAGATGATGAGAACCGACTGGTGTCAAAAGTAAATGGAATTGAGGTATGCTTTTAATCTTATGAGTGGGATGAATGTCTAATAGTACCTCATGAGGGTATATGTGACTACTACTCTAGAGTTATTCCTCCAGATAGTGATATTTTTGGGTATGAGAAATCTTTGGAAGAGATGATAGGAAATGGAATCTCAAGGAAGATTATTGGTACTGAAATAAATAGAGAGGATAGATTTTTGTCCAAGTTTATCCAACTTGTGACAAGTCCCAGGAGAGGGGACATAACTGTGTTGAAGTATCAGGATATATTCATATTATATTTACTAAAGCATGGACATAAGATCAACCTGTTTTGGTTACTGATGGATTAGTTGGAAGACATGACTAAGCCAAGTTCTAAATCAAATGCTCTATTTCATGCCAAACAGATTTATGTGATTCTGAAGGTTAAGGTAATTATAGGAGATAAATTATAAACACTTGTAGCTAAGAATTTTTTTTATATCTCCATGATAATATGCAAGTTCATGATGATCAGCTGGAATCCCTGGAGAAGAGAATGGGTAAATGATGAAGAGAAGATTTATGAGAAGTTTAAAACAGTAAATAACCTTCTAGGCCAAAGGATAATAGGAATCCAAGTCTAAATCTTGATGAGGAAGAACCTATATATTCTGATGAAGAAGTAGATGAGGCTATGTAACTTGAGAAAGATGCTACTCCTATAGATTATATGAGTGATCCTGATCTACCATCCAGTCCTCTATTTGGAATGATAGCCTTTGGAGAGCCTAGTCCTCCAAGAGAGTTACCATGGAGAGAATCTATCCTAAGGGAAAATGAGGTTAAAGACAATAGTGAAGAAGAGTATGATGAGGATAATACCACTATTAGAGATACCTCATAAGAATAGGAAGTGGAAGAGTCTGATCATTCTGACCATGAGGAATATGATACTGCTACTGATAAATATAGTGAAGAAGAGGAACTCAGTTTGAGTCCTCTTATAGGAGTCACTAAAAGGGAAGTGAGTGAACAAGAAGATGTTGTATTCACTTCTCTTGCTATGGAAGTTTTGTATGACTCAGTAGAAGTAGTGGCTCACTCTAATGGTGAGTCAGTTGATCAAGAAGCAATAGCTGCTGAGGTTGCAAGGCTGGATGAGGCTAAAATAGTTGTTCAAGAGGTAGCTCTAAATGATGGAGAACATCCTATTTCCAAGGGATCAATATCTTTTATGCATGACATTTAAGGATGGAATGAGGACCCTGGGTTTCTAGTGTTGGGACTAGATTATGATGAATCAGAAGATGAAATTCCCACCAGAAGACCTTCAGTGTCTTCTGTTTCAGACTTTATTTCTATGCCTCCACTAATCTCTTTCCCTCAAGGCTATTTTAGTAAGGCAGACCTTGAATCCTTGAAATCTGACCTTCATATAATGTCTAAGGATATGTCCTATGAATTTGAGACGGTTTTTGATCTAATTCAAGAGCTTTCATCATCTAAGTTAGCTGAAATTCAATCCATCATTCAATATAATCTGCTCCAGGAAGTAAAGCAGTGTCAGAGTCAAATGATTGAGCTGACAGAGTATGTGGAAAATGTGAAACAATCAATTTTCAGTTAGGATTCTTATATGTCTTCATGGGTTCAAGTGGATAGAGATCTAATATATATCAAGAGTTTGGTTTAGCAGTTGGTAACTGTGTTTGAGGACTTTAAGAAGTCCATGGAAACACATGTGAAATGTCAAGATGATGATGTGACAAGGCTGATCAGTGGCCTGACTAAATCCTTTAAGGAGACAGTAGATTTCTCTCTAGAACCTCTTTGTGAATCTTCTTCCACTTTAGACTCTCCTCTAGTTGACATTGAAGCTTTAGATACATTGTTAGAGAAGAAGTGGTAAAGATCTCTGGTGCTAGTAGTTCAGACTCTCAGGTCATTTCTATTACCAGGGAAATTCATACCCTTGTGGGAAATTATTTAAGAGAAGCTTCTCAAGATCAGAAGGACATCAAGGAACAAGTTGACTTTTATTAAAAATGGCTATATACTAAGCATCAGATGGATGGCCACTTTAAGTTGCTATTGGATAACATGAGTATTACACCTGTCACTCAAGCATTTAAGAATCAAGTGAGCAAGCTTCGAGAGCTGACTCCTGCCTTGGAGAAATTTATGGAGAATAAGGATGACTTTATCTCAGCCATGGAGAGAGGGCGAAGCATCATCATGGACATCAGAAATATTATGTTACCCTTCCTCCATGTAGACTGTACACCCATCGTTGTTCCTCTAGCATTAGCTTCTTCCTCCACTCCCTTAGCCTTGGCCATTGCTTCTCCTATGATGTCTCTTTCTCAGGCCATCAGAAGCTTGACTCCAATGATTCCTCAGAGAGTCACTCTCTCTAGAGACACTGAATATTCTCTTGAAGCTTATCCTATCATCCTTGATGATATCACTCGGGCTCGGTCTCTTCAACCACCTGTAGACCCTCTCTTTTCCTCTTCTAAATGGAAGGATTCATTACCTATTTATGATGTGTATTGAGTGTGGTTGTATATTTTGATAGGGATTTTATAATGCTTTTTTCATCATGTAATAATATTTTATTAATACAAATATTCTATTTTGTCTCTTATTGATTTTATTTTTTCTAATCACAAAGGGGGAGAAAATACACCAAAATTAATTCCATATCCATATCACATTAATCTCTACTAGTACATGTGTGATAGGCATATCTGTAACACCTATTTTTTTTAACTTACCTCTAATTTTCATTATCTCTAATAATATTAATTATTATAAAGATTAATGGAATAATTTGTGATTATCAAAAAGGGGGATATTGTTGGAATCATCATACTTTGATAATCCCAAATAATGTTTTTTCTTATAATGGGTTATTTATTTGAAAATCTATTTCAATCTGTTTTAATCTCATGACTTTTCTAAAATCAGTTTACAGTATAAAAAATCACTATGTAAAAGGTTACTATTGACGGTTACTGGTAAGAGGTTACTGTTTTATGCCACTCTCAGGGTCACTGTTGACAAACCTACAACTGAACCTTACTGCTTAATGTCATTGGTGAAAAGGTAACCATTGAAGACCTTTCTGATGAAGGTTACCATTATAATATCTCCAATTATAAAGTTAGTGTTGGAAGTCACGAGTACAAGGTCACTATTGTAAATCCTACTATTAGAGTAATTATCAAAGCATACATATGTTGAGTCAATGAGATAGGTCACTATTGTGACAAGGTTTCTGTTACAAAGAGTTTCTGTTAGACGTCCACTGTATTACTGGAAGTCTACAGTTAAGTAGTCTACCGTGGAAGAGCTCACTAGTAAATTCTACGGTTGGACAAGTCTACCATTGGTGAAGTCTTCCACTAGACAAGTCTACCATTGGTAAAGTCTACCACTGGACAAGTCTACCTTTGGTGAAGTCTACCGCTGGACAAGTCTACCACTGGATAATCCTACTGTTGGAAGTCTACTGTTGATTAATCTTGCTATTGAAGATGCTATCAATTGATAGGATACTATTACCAGTCTACTGATAACATATTATATACTTTATAAATTTTCTTAATATTATCATAATATTCATATTTGATTGATTTAATGCATCTGATATTAATTAATATTGTTTGTAGACATATCAGGAGACCATATCTTGACTGTACGAGGTACGAGGAAGATTGCACATGATGTACTTACTCCTTCTGTCAGACCTCAAATATGAAAGAAAAAAAGACCAAGGAAGAAAGATATAAAGGGGAAAAGAGAAAAGAAAAGTCGTGAGTCCAAAATTACAGTGGATGAGAAAGAAATTACTTAATAACACAAAGAAGAACACTCTAGTGCTTATACTGTAGTTGGGGTTTGGCTTAGCGGTAAGCACCCCGTAATGCTACATGAAAAATGGGGGTTCAAAACCCATGGGGCGCATGGTACTGTAGCAGTACTGTAGCGCACTATAGAATTGAAGGGTACTGTATTGGCAGCAGGTTACTGGAGCGGCTGTAGGGCACTGTAGCAGTGGCATGTACTATGGGGTACTGTAGCAACGCGTGTACTGTAGCAGTACTATTCACAGAATGGGCCTTGTGGCCAAAATTTGGGCCTAAGAGCAATGTAATGGGATAAATGCCCACTGGGCCTTCGGGCTATGTAATGGGTCTTCCTCTACCCAGTTAAAAGAGGTCTTTGCTTTGATTTAATAAAAAATGAGGCTTCGGCCCCAACCTTAAAAAAACACTCCAGCACTTATATTGAAAATCCAAGAGCTTCACGAAGATCTTTTTGAATAACATATTAAAGGATATATTATTATGGTTAAAAGAACCCTTGTACCAAGAAGTTGAACCTCTCAGCACCTGGAAGCCAGTACCTGAAATTTGCAACACTCTGTTTTTGGAGGCAACTTGCAGAGAAGAACGAAACCTCCATTTCCTCTACTCAAAGAAGTCCAGAGCTGATCTTCAAACACATAGAGCATTATAAACTCAATCCTATTTTCTCTGTCTCTATTGTGTTCCTTATTTTATATTTCTGAGAAATGTGTGTTTGTTACACACACACTGTCTCCTGTGATTTAACTGGGGGATACTGAAAATCCCCACTTAAAACTCTCTCAACTCTTGTTTCCCACACATAATTGTGGAAGAATCCTTGTGTGTCTTGTTTTCTTGTTTCCCATTCACAAATATGAAAGGATCCTTATATGGATTGGTTTCTTTTTTCCCCACGTAGAACTGTAGTAGATGTTATAGAACATGGACAGTTTGTAAAAATTGTTGAAAACCCTATACAGGTTTTGTATCAAGTTTATTTATACAAACTGCTTGGTGGAAGGTGATCACCAAGTGGAGAGGATTAGGTTTTGTCTTGAGACTGAATCTCTTGTTTACATTGTTGTGATAATACTAAAATACTCTATTTTATTTTATCCACTGCTTATATTTTTCAAAGATAGAAAACTATTTTTACATTTACTCTAATAATTAGTTTTGGTTAGTGTGTATTTGTGATTAATTTAGTAAACCTGTTTCAGAAGTTTAATTAGTTATTACATTCATTCAATTAAGGACTAATCAACCTTAGAGAAACTTGTTAAGAAATTAAAAATTTATATTTCTACTGCCTTATTTGACTGGGCTGTTTTGAATTGGGGGATTTTAATCATAAATTTTTTGACAGAAATTTTTATTAGAACTCAACTCACCCCCCATCTTGAGTATCCAGTCTGACCAACAAAAAGTGATGATAAAGGGGTCCCCCTTTTAATGGATCTTAATAAAAAATTAATTTTTAATTTCTATTAAATCCAAATTTTCATGATATTAAAGGGTAAATCTATGGTAGTGTAAACCAATTATATAGGTGTTAAATGACATATAAGGATTGTTTGGACTCAAGGTTATGGTATTTTTCATCAGGCTTTTACTTATGTGAGACATAAGAAATCTGACCACTTTTTTATTGTGTGGAATATATACTTACCATTTTACATGTAATATCATGAATCCTTCATATATCCTGATATTTTAATTTTCACTTTGAATTAATTTATCCATTTGATTTTATTTGAAAGTTACCAAGTGATAAATAATTTCATAACTCAATTTATTTTCATTAGGTTATATTACATATTCATTATATTTTATTTTCAAAGATTATGTTTGAATTTTTTTTTGATTATATTATGTTGTATTTACACTTATTTTATGTTTATTTACATTTAATACAGATAATCAATTAATTTATTAATTCTAAAATTATATGGTATGTTTTTTGTAATGATTATTCGTCTGAAATTATTTTTCTTTGAGATTTACATTTTTGATATGCATTTATATTTATTTTTGAGGTGTATATAATTCACTTTTACATTTTATGCCATGTAAATTATTATTTTAATTGTATTTAAATTATCATTTTATGTTATTCTTTTATGGGGATTATGATTTAAGAGTTACCAAAGTGTAAACAACTTTATGTTATAATATCATTTCATTTAGGATTGTTTGTGTTAAAGTTTATTTTTGAGGAAATAATATAAATTTATTTTCTTGAACCACATATATATCATTATACTCTTTTTATAAATTTGTTTCTCTTTTTTAATTTATACATCCTTTCTTATTGAATATGAAACATCAATAAAGACGTTTATAAGTGATACTTATCTTGTTTTTTCTTTTAGATTGGGAATATTTATCATACTTTTCCATGTTTTATGAAATGTTTTAAAAAAAATTTAATTTATAAAAATAAATGATTTCGTAAATAAAATTTATATTATATTTACCTTATTTTAAAAAGGGTTTAAAAGGAAATTTATTATCATTTTCAAAATGGGTCACTTTTGACTCCCTTTTTCAAAATGTTTTAAAAAAATGTTTATTTTTTACATTTATTAAATAAATGGAATTTACACTGCCATGGTCCCCTTTATATATTTCCATTTTCTTGAAACAATTTTTTTTAATATTTACCGAATTTTGAGTTTTTAAAATTGATTTTCAAAATGAAATGGTTATTTTCCTTAAAAATGTTTTTAATGATATTTTAATAGTATTTTTATTCATGAACTTCAACAAACCATTTTATTAATTATGTTATAATGGGGATATTTTGAAACGATAACATCTCTAATATTTATCTAGATGGAAAATTATTGTTTTAATGATATTTTTATAGAACCTATTTCTTTTCCATAGGTTAATCATATTTTAAAGAGATTGTTATGAAACCTGTTTCTTTTCCATGGGTTAATCATGTTTCCCAACAATTGTTATGGAACCCATTTATTTTTCATGGGTTAATCATGTTATAAAGATATTTTATTGGTAGAAATTTATTTTCCATGGTTTAATAAAGTTACGAATGGAATATTTTTTTGTTTTTATGAGTTTATAATTAAATTAATTCTCTATGTGCTTTATTTATGGTTCTTGGACATTTTTATATGATGGGTTTGACCAGATAGTTCTCCAATGCCTTGAGTAATGGTTATTTTATTCCAATAATTATATATAATGTTTGATGTATGTTTATTTAATTTTTAATGGATTTTTAATGGTTTTATGAAGATAATTTCCCAAGAAAACAATACTTTTTGGTTGCACTGATATGGGTTATAAATGATTCCTTTTATCAAGATTGATATCACATTGATCATGATTATTGATCCTAATTACTCTCCTTTATTAAATCATTATTTCATTTTTACATGGTTTATTATATTGGTATTGATGGGTATGAGTTCTTTAATGATTCTTTCATGCACTTTGATTATGTTGTTATACCCTTATGCACATATTATGCTAATTGAAGAAATTTAATTGTTAATGATTATGTTTTCCCATAATGATAACTTGTTATCACAGTTCTTATATTTCATTTTCCCCAGGTTTTGAAGAATGATGTTAGATAAATTATGTATAGAAGAGTTTCAAATGGATGATGATGATGACTTAATATGAAATAAGAAAATCTAGGACAAGTATAATAAATTCTCATTTAAAAACACGTGCTTTGTTTATTTATGATTTTTCCTAATTATATTAAATTATGAACTGAAAAGGTCCTTGAGAATATAAGTGATCCAAATTTTTCCTTTCTATGTAGTAGGGTTTTAATGGAAAAAGTTGGGTCGCCATTATCACAATCAAATCAAAAAATGTAATGTTTGTGATTTCGGTTCCAAATATAGTATTGAGGGTTTAGGGATGTTATAATTAGTATTAAATGAATAGTTTTGGTAAATATGAGGATTAGGATTAATTAATGTGAGGTTATCTTTAGATTTATGGATACCATAATTAGTCTATAATATTAAGGATGATTATAAGATCAACATCATAGACACCCCTAGAATTTTTAAGTAATGATATCTTAAAGTGACTAATGAAAATTTAATAGATGTTTTATTAGGTTGAAGTATATCTAAAGCTTTGGTTTAATATGAAGTATACATTTAAATTTTGTGGAAATAATATTTAAGTTACTGATAAACCTCAGGATTTATATTATGATGGATTTTAAAGTAATTATGGGCACAATAGTTTTAGGATATAGATAACCACATGACTGAAAAGTGATTTGGGGAATAAGTGGTTAATGTTATTTAAAAAAATGCCATATTTTTTCTCTTAAAATTTTATAGGTTTGAGATAAAATTTGAGGTTAAAACACTCTTCAATGGTGAGGTTATTTAGGAATGATTTAGTTTTAAATTTCGATATTCTTGTTGAATTTTGGAGATTAATGTATTATTTCATTATATAAAGGTTTATTTGTTTTGGGAATTATCATATCTTGTGCAAAACATTTTGTTTTTGGTAATTGTTTAAAGAAATTTTTACTATATTTATTCCTTCTTTTATTGTTATGTGGTATTTAAAAGATTATTTTAGCGATTTGGGAATAAAAAAATCATCTTGAATACTCATCGTTTATAGAAAAGGATGCTATTGTGTTGGAAACTGCGTAAATAATGAAATTATACTTTTCAAGTGAATATATTTCACTATGTTTTTAGTCTATATTGTGAAAAAATTCCTCAAATTCGGTGAAATTATCTTTAAATAATTTTTTTATCTTAGTACCTTTATTTCTAATGAACCGATGGTCTTTTTACTCATCATATATTTAGGAATTTGAGGTCTTTAACTGCATATTGATCATTAATATTCATATGATCAATGATCTATACCACTATGCAAAATTATTTAAACTTTTCTTCTATATCAATGTCTCTACTTCCAACCTATGTTATCTTATTTTTAAGCCTAGTGTGTGTTATTCTAGAAGACCTTCATACATCTTTTCCACTCTTGTCAAGTGGATGTTTTATTAGCCCTTTTTACAAAGTGGGAATAAAAAAATTGATATTTTAAAATTCAAAACATTTTATTATTGAGATAAAGTTAAAATTTAAAGGACATAATTTATTAATGGGTGTTGGGTGTTACACCTTGAAATTTTAGAAATGAAAACTATGTTCAATATCATATTTGACACACAACACCAAACTTAAACAACCCACAATATATATAAACATTATAACCTAGAAGTTATATTTCAGGTTATGAATTGTATTAAAAATGTATTGAAATATATTTATATATATAAATTCACTACTCAATTAAAATTTTTGGTAAATAATCAATAATGTTTTAGTAATGTAATTTTATTCTTCAAAACCATGTTTTATTCAGAAATGATTTTGATTTATTTTCATGAAAAAATAATAAAATTCAATATGGGAAATTTTAGAATGTTTATTTGATAAAATGAAATTTATTTTTTAAATTAGAATATTTTAATTTAATTTGGTTATTTTTTTTCATTTATTCGGAAAATATTTATTTTTAGTGAATAGTGAAAAATATAGATTTTTGTAAAAATAACATTTTTCAATAAACTTTGAAATTTAAAAGTACCATTATGTTTTAGATATTATTTAAATAAACATTAGTATTATTTATTTATACTAAATACAATTTATTTATTTTTAATTAACTTTAAATTGTGTTTTAATATAAGTTTTTTTTGAGTTTAAAAAAGATATTTTTTTGAAAACTGTTTTAAAGTGCATATTCTTTCTCCTCTTTAATTAATTAATAATAATTTCATTAGAAATTATTTAAATAAAATTTAGAAATTATATAATAGTAGATATTAATTTATATTCATACAAAAATTGATTTTATTTTTAGAGTTAATATAAAATAATATTTTTGATGAAAAATACACTTTGAAAACCCTCTTTTTCATCACCTCTACGAGATTAATTTTGAAATTAAAATTTTAAAATTATATGAATTAAATATGATAAAATGAATCCCATATGTGGAATCAGAGTAATTTATATTATATAATATGTTCAATTTAATTTGTTTACCATAATGAATAGTGGAAAAATTACCACAATTAACGAGAAAACGATTTTTCTAGGGAATAAAAAAAGGATATGGGTAAACATAATCTAAAGACTTGTATAAAAAATATTTTATAGAAATATTTATAATATATAATTTCTAAGTATCCGTCATAATCCATTTTCTATCCTTTTTACAAGTGAGAAACATGGGTAAATTTTTTTTCTTTTCAAAAATTACAAGTGTGTCACTCACCTCAGTTATACAAGAGCACCCCCTCTCATATCATATTAAAACCATAAAACCCCTTCGGTTTGGAAAAACAATTAACAAATAATTTCAAAAATTCCATACCCTATTCTTATTTGCATATTTTCTTTCATAAATCCATTCTAGGTATAATTTAGGTATAATCCTTAAGAGGTAGTTCGAGAAGAGGTAAAATTCATAACTAGGAGTTTTCGTTTTATTTATTCTTACACCTCTATAAAATATTATATAAATAAGTTCATATGATAAAAAAATATATTATATGTAATGACATATTTTTAAATTAATTTCATAACCTAAATCCTTCTTCTCTTCCATAAAATGGGATATGAAATCATCATTTGTGTGTATGGTGGAATTCCGCCTCGCCAACTTATGTTTTTCATTTTCCCTTATATCCTTTCATGACATGTTGTAATTATGGATTTAAAGAATATATATATATATATATATGATATTTGTTAACATATTTATACTTTTGGAAATATTATATCACATATAAATTTTTTAATTTCTACTCCATGGGGGATACAATAACATTGTTTGTGTGTAAAATGGACTACCACCTCATGAAGGAATGGGATTATTTTTTCACGAACTATTTACATGGAAGGTAATAAGGATAATTATAAAAAATATATTTGATATAAAGGAAATAATAATTATATTTTTGACACATTTATAATTTTAAAAATATAGCATATCATTCTATTTCTTACATTGAAAAATGATAACGTCGTTTATGTATGTGTAGACTACTACCTATATGAAGTGATGTGATTATTTTGTCATCACCACATCAAAAGAATGAAATATATAATTATATTTAAAGAAATAATATGGTATTTATTATATTATTATCATTCTATAAAGGTAAAATAATATAAAACTTCTTTCAAAAATTATCATTCAAAAATTGAAATATTACACATGCATACGTACGACCTACCTTCTCCATGATCGTAACATAGTTTATTTTTCATAACCATTTTTAATGATTTGTGTTAAAAGTTTAATTAATGAATAAATATTATATTTATGTCATGATTATTAATAGTGATATTTTTAAATAAATACCCCTTTAACCATGGTCGACACAATGAAGCCGTTTTGAAACAATGAACCAAATATCCTAAAAACACCATATGTGAACATAGATCATTATGTATCCAAATATGTAATTATAAATAAGTAAAATAATTTATTTAATTATAATTTTTTTTAAAAAATTCATATGAAATCAATTAATTTATGTATGTTTATTATACAGGAGTTAAAGGACATGCCATGAAATGTAGACTCAAGGTAACATGTTTTCTCACCTCTCTTTTACTTCTATGTGACATATATAATATCCATCACTTGTTTTTATTTTTTGGTGTATATAATGACAATTTTATATTTAATACGATTAATCCTTCATACTTCATGATATTTTAAGTTTCAATTTTAATTAATTTATCAAATGGAATTTTTTTGGAAAGTTACCAAGTGTTAAAGAATTTCATAACTGAATTTCTTATCATTAAGTGATATTAATACTTAAGTATATTT
This sequence comes from Viscum album, assembly GCA_963277665.1. Lineage (NCBI taxonomy): Eukaryota > Viridiplantae > Streptophyta > Magnoliopsida > Santalales > Viscaceae > Viscum > Viscum album. Next base: position 430,477,317 of record OY728134.1, read on the forward strand.
GATATTATAAGATTAGGTGTGTAATGAATTTTAATTATCTTATATCGTAATTAAACTTATTTTATGTGTGTTTAAATTTTAAAAACTTAATCAATTCATTGATTAATTCTCAAATTAAATGGTATAATTTTTGTAAGGGTTCTTCATCTCAAAGTCTAATTCTTTGTTACATACATTAATAATATGAACATATATTCATTTGTGAGGTGTATATACCACCATTTTAAATTTTATATCCTAAAAATACTCATGATAATGGTATTTAATGTGTTATTTTTTGTTATTCATCCTTGGGTTTTATGATTCAAGAGTTACCAAAGTGGAAAAGGTTTTACGTTACAATCTCAATTATTTCAAGATTTTTTTGGTCATGTAAATTTTATAGGAAATAATGTGATATTATTTTATAGAAACAATTATATATTATTCTCTACTTTTAATGAATGTTGTTCTCATGTTTAATTTCCAATTCCTTCCTTATTTCTTTACAAAAACCAAGAAAGTCATTTGTAAGTGATATTTATCATGTATTTTCTTTTAGATAGGGTATCTAACTCTTCCATGTGCATTTGTTCTAAAATGATTTAATAAATGTTATTTTCTAAAAATAAATGCTTTCATAAATACATTTTTTATGATATTTTAACTTATTTTAATAAGGTTTTAAAAAGGAAATGTCTTATCAATTTCCAAATGGGCCACTTTTGAGTCCCTTTTTCAAAATGTTTTGAAAATAATGTTAATTTTTAACATTTTTAACATAAATGGATTATCCTGCCAACATTTCAACTATTTTCCTTGAATATTACTTTATATGTTTCCAAGATTGTTTTCAATAAAGAAAATTTTTCATAATATTTTTTTATTTTTTTGTTTAAAATCTGATTTTCAAAAATGAAAATGTTATTTTCCATAAAAATATTTTTAATGATATTTTAATGCTATTTATATTCAACAACATCAATATACCTTATTATTAATTATTATCCAATAGTGATATTTTGTATTTATAATATCATCATTCTTTCTATATATGGATTATGATTGTTTCGAAGAGATTTCTATGAAACCTTTTACTTTACATGGGTTAATCATGTTTCAAAGAGATTGTTTAGAATCCATTTCTTTTACACAGGTTAATCATGTTTCAAAGTGATTGTTATGGAACCCATTTCTTTACCACATGTTAATGATGATTCTAATATATTATCTTAGAACTCGTTTCTCTTTCATAGGTTAATCATTGTATGAAAGGAATAATGATTCATTCAATTAATTTATAATGAAATTTAATATCTATCTACTTTATTTATGGTTTATCAAAATTTTTATATGATGGGAGGACCTAGATAGTTCTCCAATTCATTGGGTTATGATTATGTTCTCTATATAATTATATTGGAAGTCATCTGTATGGTTATTCCAATTTTAAGTGTTCTACAAGGGTTTTATGAATATAATATTCCAAGATACCAACAAGTTTTTAATCTACTATAGGTTATAAATGTTTCCTTTGATTAAGATTGATATCACATGGCTCATGATTATTTATTCTGATGAATCATTCCTTTATTGAAGACTTATTCATTGTTTTCCTATTTTATGATCCATGTATTGATGGGTATGATTTATTTTATGATTCACTCACACAATATATTTATTTCATCATACCCTTACGAACTTCTTATTCTCGTTGATGAAATTAAATTTTTAATGCTTATGTCTACCCTTACTGATCATTTATATTCGAACTTCTTATATTTCCCTCTTTATAGGCTATCAAGAATGATGTTGAAAGAATTATGTATAGAAGGGTTTCACATGGATGATGATAATGATTTTATGTGAAATAAGAAAAGATTAGTTAGGTGAGAGAAATGTTCATTTAAAGACATGGGTACTATTTATGTATGAGTTTTTACTAGTAATCTAAAAGTATAAACCTAAAATTTTCTTGATAATGTAAGTGATATAATTTTTCATTTTTATGTTTTATGGTTTGGATGGAAAACATTGTGTCACTTTCATCAGTATCCAAGCAGGATCTGTAATTTTTACAATTTCAGCCCTAGATTTGGGAGTGTCGGTTTAGGGATTTTATAGTGTGCCTAACTATGTTCCCTCCTATATGATACAAAAACTATGTGAATATTTTCTTAGGCTGAGATATATAGTTTTCATAATCTATTCACAAACCATTCTAAGACCCAAATACCTTAATAAATTCCATAAGTCACCCAGTAAAATCCAATATAATATCCAAAATAGATAATAAAAAAGGATTGAATATAGTTGAAAGTTAGTTTTAGGATGATACACAATTGATTAAAAAACATTTGGAGTAGAATATTAAGTATTCTTCAAAGACTTATGTTGAGGAATAAGAGCTACATATGATGAAATTACATTCCAAATAAAAAGAAATATATTTTTAAATAGTTTTGGAGAAATAATTGTATACTAGAGGGATTCTATATAAATAAATTTTAAAATAATATAAATTATTTCAAGAGTTAGCCTAGTTGTACTCACTTGGATCATATACTGAATAAATTTTTTCCATGACAATAACTTAACAAAACTAGGAGTAGGTCTCCCATATTTGGAACAAACCTCCTAAATACTGTGTTTTGTTCTTTATTTACATTAAATCTTTTCTTGGGGCATGAATGTGTGTTGGGAATAATAAAACAGATCTATAAATATTAATTGAGACTATGTTTTGACCATCTTAAATGGTGGTAAAAGTTCAAGTTAAAAAAATTGATACTTGTTTTCCACACTTTTTCACCTCCCTATCATTGTGACTGCACAATCCAATAGGAACATAAATTGGTATCAGAGAATATGGTTCCCTCTGATTATATCTAAACCTTTTCCCATTTTTTTAACAACATTATATGAATTGATGATTTTTTTAAGTTACAAATACTCATCTGCAAAGGAAATCATCTTTTATAGATAATTCTTAGTTAAAGGAAACAAAAGTTGTCCCTATTATCAACAATAGGGATATTTCAATCAGATCATTGAAAAATAAGAAGGAGGATATGAAGTTAAAGAAGTTAACCTCTCAGAGTATCAAAAGGATGCTATATCAATATTTAAATATTTTTATTGTGGTGACTATTAATCTATTAAATCTAATGATTTTGATCCACTAAAATAATTATATTCAAGTTGTTAATAGTATGATAAAATCGAGTCCATTAAATCTATTGAGGAACACTACATTGAATTTATGGTTTATCTAAATAATGTTCCTTCAATATTTATCAACTATATATTTTTTTGTACATAGATTATATAATTATAAAACATTGTAAGGAAATGAAAATGATGAAATGGATAATTTATTGGCTAAAATATTACACAAGTGTAACACTATCACTAAAATCATTCAACACATGAAATAATTCATATTAATTTTAAATGAAAATTTATCCTTATTTAAAAAATAAACAAAAACGTTTGTTTATGTAAAATTTATATTTAATAAATTTTTTATTATAAATCTCCCTGTACTAAAGGATACTCACAAATTAATCACAAATGTCATGAATACTAAACTAGAGTTAAAAAAAAAGTAAAATAACATGATCATTAGTTTCAAGAAATGAGTAAACATCCTGAAGAAAAGGTTCTGAAGATAAAAATTGTATATTAAGATAAAGTGAAACTTTTTGAAGATCAAGAAAATATTTTATACAAATAGTTTCTTATGTTGGAAGTAAAATTTAGAAACATAAATGTTACTATAAAAAAATTTTCACTCTGAGATGAGCAAAGAGTTACTACCATGAAATTTTTTGAATTCATTCTTGATTTTATGAAGATTCATTCTAGTGGTAAAAAGATATTGAAGCTATTATAGGATATATCTTCTAAAATATCATAAGAGAAGGTAACCCTATGTTCCAGACATTCTAATTACACTAAGTTTTATCCCTTAAAAAGTGTAGAGTACTGCTTATATTCTGTAAAAATATAGATGAATAAACTAAGTGATACTTCCACTACTTACTAGAAGGTTAAGGAAATGGACATGTGGTTCCACAAAAGGGTTGAAAATGAACACACATTATACTCTAAATCATTAAGGTATAAAAATCGGACAAAGTATCCAACAAAGGAACAAATGATGAATTGTTGGCTATTTTTGGATCTATAAAATAGACAGAAATAGTTCTATTAACTATAGAAATTATATATCAGCTATAAGAAAATAGATAAGGTCGACATTAAGGGACATAAAAATAAAAGTTAAGAGAAATCCACTTTTTTTCAACCATCCTATATACAAGAAAGTAATTCTATTTACTATAAATGGATTTAATGATCTTGAGAAATTATAAGAAAATTTTAATCAAAAAAGTAATTTTACTGATGAGTGAAAGCTTATATCAATTAAGCATGATTCATGTGATAATGAAAGAAGAAGGGCAGAAATTTAATGAAAAAATGAAGATAGATGGTAGATCAACCTTAGGGTGTAAATAAGTATAATTTTCCAAATTGAGTATACCTACAATGAAAGTAATATAATAGGTAACACTAAATAAATGATACTTATTTTATGGATGGAAAATTCACTTCATTGACTAATACATTTAAGACACGAATTTTAAAATAAAAAAAACTAGATAAAATTAAAAATTGAATAAATTTAAGAAAGAAAAAAGTTGGATAGTTTATTACAGGAAATCTTTGAAGAAGTTGAATCAAATGCGACATTACCACATAATTTAATCTTAAGGAATATGAGAATATATGTAAAAGTTGTATGAAGTATTTTCACATTCCTAAAACTTCCATGACAATAACACTAGGACTAGATAATTTAGTGAAAAAAAATTAAGACAGAATCAAATGATACATATATAAAATGTTTTCTTTAAATAATAAATCTTATCAGAAGAAGAAAGTTAAACATGTTCCAAAAGCTTATATAACAATTTTTTAGGAATGGTTTGGAACAACATGAATTATTGATTAAGTTTGGAAGAATTCATATTCCTTACTATTCCAAGTGAAAATGAATACCCCACACAAAAGAAAATTTAAAAGGAATAATAATTCCATACTACCCATGGATGTTTAAGCTTCGAAAATCGAGGGTGAAGGATTGATGAAAAGGAGAGATGATATTAAAGAATATTTCAAGATGAGAAATATATCTCAGAATTATTTATTTAACTTAAGATAAATTGTATATCCACCTTATTCCAACATATGTTGCGTTTATTTTCATTATATAGGGAATCAAAAGTAGTGTATATATTCAGAGGATGCCTGAATTAATGAATGTTTTGAAAATCGTAAAACAATTCAAAATATTACCATAATGTAATATTTTACTTCAATTAAGAACCTATTGTATCCTTGACACACTTCTAATGGTATGCAAGTGTGGTGAAAGAATATGGATTGAGTTTTCCCCATTAAGGGGAGTGAATACAGAACTTGTGATTATAGGGATTCAATGTGTTGAAGTGAAATAGATAAATTCCAGATAACCATAAAATTAAATAACTAGGTTATTACAACAATGTATATTAGGTATACAGATGTAGAAGTATTAGATGATTACAATGTTCTAGAAATTTAATTTTATAAAATTGAAGAATATGTCATTATTAAGGCACAATGAATATACTCACCTATTTTTTATGATAAATTAATTCTAAATACAAAAGGGATAAATGGATTATTGATGAAAATGTTTTAAAAGGGAGTAACGTAAATTTGGGTTAGATGTTTTAAATTGTTTTCTAAGATAGTTGTAGAAAAACAATTTAATGAAAAATTATTTTGAATATCCCCTAAAAGAAAAATGTATTAATGGTTATCAATTAGTGAAAATTTTATGGACCTCTTTGAGGTCAAAGTTAGTCAATCTTGTTTTTTACACTATCATAGATCATGTAAACTTAGATGTGATTAATTTATGTCTCATTAATAAAGAAAAATAATGACATCATTCTATCGAGTAATTTAGGGTACACTTTTAGTACAATAGAATAAAATGAGAGAGTACGAATAGTGATGGTGTATAATATGATTTTTTGTTACCTAAGTGAAATATGGTATTTATATCTAATAAGGGGAATATATTTAATTTAAAATTGAAAATGTATTGAATTTATAATTTAAAGGGGTATTTAAAACAAATCTAAATGTGGAGGTTGAATATCAGAATTTAATTGTGATGAGTTGTGTTTTATTTTTTTATGAGAAGTCAATAAGAAGTATAGTCAATATACGCTAAAAGAGAAGAATAAGCATGAAGAAGGAGAAGAAGTAGAGGGTTTTTCCCATGGATGGGATGAAAAATAACACTCTATAATATAGTACATTTAATGATGGAATACATGAAAATTCTAGAACAACTACCAGATGATACACACTAAAGGTGTCAAGGTGGTTAAATCGGTTGATAGAAGAGATGATGTATGGATGTAATGAAGCAGATTAAACTAGATAATTATTAAACTAATATTTATTGGAAGATTTAGTCATGCTAATTGAAAAAAATATATTGAAAAAAATATATTTTTAATATTTTTGATGATCATTGGGATTATACAGTTAATTTCTATAGCTTTTTAAAGGAAATATATTATTACTTTATATGGTTTGAGAGATTCTGATTTTAACTCAATAACTTTTATAAGTATAATTATTCAATGGAATTGTATTCTTTTTAACAAGTAAATTTTTATAGAAATTAATTAAAAAAATAGACCAACTCTCGAGATAGAACAACTCGAGCAGCCATCCATTAGAGATAATGACCAATCTCAAAGGCAACCGCACAAGAATAGACATGGAGGAGAAAATGGCCAACATCAGTTATCACATGCATAATAGGAGCTAACACCTGGCATGGGGTATCCCCAATCAGAAGAGGAGGACTAGTGGTCATGATTTAGGGAAATACAATAATATTTCAATGACCGACCTTTGTATTTGTAGAGTATTAAATAATCACTTGACCAAAATAAAAAATAGGCATGGGAAAAATATATGTGGGTTTTGTTCCAGTTTATATCATGTTGATATTTATTTTTAATGTAACCATATCTAATAATATATTTATCTAGTAGGTTTGAGTTTTTATATGGGGTGTTAAATCATTACCTCACTGGTATCATTCCAAAAATATAATAGATAAGTGAATCACCATGGGAGATCATGAGAGGCTCACACAATGTCCAAGGGTATTGTTCCATGATTCCTTATGGAGTTTGATAAGTAAGAAAGACTAGCACTGCATATGAAAAGTTTCACTAGAAAGTTAAGTTATTCAGATGGTATATTCTCTATAAGATTCTTGTTTTTAGATTTTTGAATATTGAATGATAAAAGTGGTTTCTATAAGCATTGAAATAATTAAAAATAATTGTTTCTGGATGTTTGAAACTAAATTCCAGAATATAAAGATGTTGAAAATGAGAGAATTATTTCAAAGTTTTTGTTGAAATTTAATATAATGACATATTATTGTTTCTTAAATTTAAATAATTATCATATAATTTGAATATCATGATCCTATATGAGTTTAGAGATTATGTTATTCAAAATATGTTTTCTTAAAGAATTTTAGAATCTCAAGTTTAGTACATAAGCACTGACATACAGAAGTTTAAACATTCATAATACAATCTCTACATTATTTCCGTGAGTTTGGTAAAGAGCATGGTCATAGTGAAATGAGAATATATTGATTTCCACATCATATAATTATGTAATTTTCATGGGATATCTCATGCATAAATTGATGTAGATGATAAAAAAGAGAAAATTATTTGTGTTGAGTTAACTAAATAGAATTTATATAGATGTTCATAGGAGATGATATCTAATTAATTATTGTTAAATTGGACACCATGTTGATGGTATATCAGGGTTATGATGCATGTAGATTTCATGAATTCGATTTACACAAAACCAATAGGTTTTAGTTAAGGATGGTCAATGTTTAGTTAAGAGAAAAGTGTTGATATTCATACATGCATAAAGATTCACATATATTATAATGTTTTATTATTTCAGATAATTTTAGAAATAAGGTACCATTTTATATGAGTTTTGAGAATGATAACATTGAACCCGAAAATTAAGTTTTTCTGAATTAGAAGACCAAAAGATACTGATGGATTTCACATACCATTTTTGTGATGTTAAACCCAATGGGATGATGTTGAGTTGGTTTTTTAAATATAAAAATTGAAAAAGTAAATTTTATGAATCTAGATAATGTTTTTAGAAGAATGGAAGAATTTTGAGTTTAATATTTTTAGAATATTTGATGAAGTTATATCTTTATATATTTACAGTTAATTTAAGGTAGTTGACTAAAGAACCGAGTTAGTAAGAATTTTTAATTAGAATCTTGTATTCCTATAGATTTATCAGAGTGATATTTGTTATGTAAATGAGGAATTAATTTAAGGTAAATAGTTCCTGATAATAAATTTGAAGGAGAAAATGTTAGGTTGAACATTGTGATAAAAAATATTAATTAGATCTAATACATGAGGATATGAAACTTAAAGTTATAAATTATTAGATATGAGACTCTAGTAATTATGAAACATGAAGTTATATTGATGAGGTTTCTAAATAATAGGAAATCAAAACTTTTGAGGAATAAAAACATCAATTGGTGACTTATATATGATTTTGATTGGGAATTTAGTTTAATGTGAGGGATCCAAAGATCTATTTTCCAGATGATAGAGTACATAACTAATGGTCAGTCCTCCGTTGTTATACCAAATACTATAAATTAAGAATGAAAACCATTAACACTACACTCTTAAGTAATATAGGTATATTCAGTTTGAGGTCTATCTTAAGAGGATTGGGTTGGGGAATAATTTAATTGTGAATTTTAAGATCTAAAAGATTTTAAAAAATTACCAAACTACATTAAATAAAATTTTAAAGAGTGAGGGAAGTATATAAAAAATAAGAAACAATCATATGATATCCAGGTTCATTAAACAGTGATTATGAAACTTTATAATTTATTCATGTATTCATCATAACTATGTCTAATTATACTATTGGTCTTGGTGAATAATCAGCATCTCATAAACTCCCCTTACCTAATAGTCATATAATTTTGTTTATTATTAAAAGTGGTAACTTAAAACCCATTTAAATGTCAAAACAAATATAACCAAATGGTAAATGGAAAAAGTTTAATTATAGTATTATTATTATAAAATTCAATTATTAATTTAAATAAAATTATCATGCATGAAAATAAGAGAGAAAAATTCATAATAGACATGGAATGTAAAAACCCATCTTTAATAAAATATAAAAACCCATTATATCACTATTAAAATCCCATGTCCATCATATATTGGAACAAAAAAGTCACCCTCTCATTCTATTCACGAGAGGGTGATAAAAAACTAAAAACTATATCAATATAGAAAATAATTATCCTTGGCCTCTTAGTAGGAACAGTATTTCCTATAGTCAAGAAAGACTCCCCATTTAAAGTTTAGTAAGGACCTCAATTTATACGCAACAAAGTTTCTTTGAATCTCTATACATTAAAATATCTTTTCCTTATCTAAAATCAAATATATCGTCCTTTGAATTTTTAATTCAATTTACTATAGATATATGATAATATCTATTTGTGTTATCCCTTATCTCTCCTATAAATCAATCCTTCAAATATTTCTATTGGATAAATTATTTTTAAAGTAGACCCATAACCATGATGTTGAATAAACCACTCAGTAATTTCAATTAATATTTTATATAGACATTCCTCAATTCTCAGATGAATGGACCAACACATCAAAATACACCATATTACTATGGGATTGGGATTCACATGTGTTTCCTCATTATCCACTATGTAATTGCCTTATTTTGTTTTCTCAATTTCACATCGTTTCATTTATCATTGTATTTCTTGCATGAAACCATGCTGCCATGACATAAATTTCATCTTGGATATATAGAAACCCAATCCTTTTATACATATTTTTAATTTATTTATAAAAATAAATATCCATTAATATAACAAAAGGATATTAAAGGCCTAGTGTATTTGTAAGAATATATTCTTAATACATTAAAGGAAACTAAATCATGTAATCTTTACTTTTTCTCTATAGAGAGATCATAAAATAAATTCAAGATCTAAAATCTATATAGAATAACCTCAGAAAAAAATTAATTAAAGGGGTGAGATAAAAATAAAAGTAAAAAAAAGATTAGGAATCCTAACCTTTGTGTCAAATGTATAACATGATATTATAAAAGAGAAGGTACATGAGTTATCTAAATGAAAAATAACACAAAGAAAATGGTATCATAAGATCATGGAATCATGGGAAATGTGGTAGAAACATAAAACATGACCTAAGAATAAGTCAAGTATAACTTCCAAGACAACATGACATGGTGTATAGAGTCCCATAATGTATTAGGTTTACTATATAATTATTTACATGATGTTCCATGATACTAAAACAATACCCAATGCATTGGAGGGATATATAATTCCAGACCCAATATTCACTTTAATTTCATGAACATGAATATTCATGCCGCATGAGGATATCAATAATAAGGCATAAACATAATTTTATCCATGAAAATAAATTGGTTTCACAATCTTGTCTCAAAACCTGATTCAAAGAGACTTTCATAATGAAGGAATTTGAGAGGTGAATATAAGGAATGTATTACACAATAAAAGGAAGAGAGAATAATCTAGGTATGTATATAATATACATATACATATATATATATATATATATATATTTTATAAAAAATCCCATACATTAAATGTTTAAGTCATTTATTAAAATAAATGATATAAAAAGATCAAAAACATTCTTGAAGAAAATAACCTTTCCACTTTGAAAATCACATTTTGAAAAAATGAAAATTCATAAAATATTGTGAAAATAATTTCCATTGAAAATAACATTGGAAACATATAAATTAATCTTCAAAAAATTTATTTTTCATTATATTGGTAAATTTTGTTCATGTCATACATATTTAAAATAAAGATTCTTTTTTACATATTCAGTAAAAGTCAAATGAACCTTATTTTTGGAAAACTAAATGATTATTCCTTTTAAAAAATATTTTCAAAAGAAAATAAAGGGTAAAAAGGACATTAAAAAATAAAATATTAACATTAAAACATTTTTTGAAAACATGTATATGGAAAAAAGGGTTTTCAACAGAAGAGAGAAATGAAATTGGTTTTATTTTAAAAAGTTATTTTGGAAAACTGAGTACATAAAGAGAGAAAAGTAAAGAGAAAATATGTATTCCCAAGGAATAACAATAATAGAATAAAACTCACGATGCGCTTGAGAATTAATCCTATTATTTTATCACCAAAAGAATAATAAAAAACAATACTGATAAATAATGAGAATGTAACATCAAACCCATACCACTTTGGAAATTCTGGAATTGTAATCCCCATTAAAAAATAACAGCAAATTAAACATCAAATATAATTAATATTATTATATTTATGATATATAATGTCAAATTGGAATTATATACAACTCATAAAAAAGATAGGTTCATAACATAACTTAAGTATAAAAGAAGGAAAAATGAGACAAGAATCCCATGCCTTAAGTACTGACTTCCTTTGTACATGTTTTAACCTCATGTGTAATAAATATAGGGGTATTATACATACATTATAAGGCCCCGACCTTAAACCTTACTTAATACTGAATTAAATGAATAATTCACATTGAGGATCTTTTCAGGTTTAGAGTTTTAGAGAATTAGAACATAACTATTACATCTCAAAAGATTACAAAGTAGACACTTCTACTAAGATTCCATAATAAAGAAAAACTATTAAAAAGAAACATGTCTAGTTCCATGTTTTATATAGCATGACATTCCCTTGATCCCATCCTTAACCTTATTCCACATTAAGTCCTGTGAAAAACATTTCAAAAAAACTTGGGGTGAGCATAAAAAGCTCAGTAAGGGATACACAAAAAAATGAAAACTGTTAGTCTTTCAAACATCAAGTAAACCATGTATACTCTATCAAAGTAATACCTTCACCTTAATGAAGTAGTAAAAACTCTTCACTGAATAAAGTATCATCACTTACCTTTTTGTAACCAAAGGATTACCATAAAACCCATAAAAAGAACACATAACATATATAAAGGTAACTTGGTACATAAACATACTTAAGTGAATAACCGTACGGTCGACTTCCACACTTATCACTTAATGGAATAGCCATACGGCCAATTTCCATACATACTTAATGGAATAGCCATACAGCCGACTTCCATACCCAATGCATTGGAGGTTATAACGTAACCACCCATCCTGGTATTCATGGAACCACCCGTCATATGGTTTATCACGTAACCACCCGTCAAATGTCCAAGTACAAATATAAAATCATAAAACATAAAACCAATATAAAGGAATGATAACATTTCCACATTTCAATCACAATATATCATAATAGAATCCTTTATCAAAACCATTTTCAATACCAAAATACATAAAAGAGTATATGGTATTTATTTCATTTTAAAAACATTACGGCTTGTTGAGGAAGCCAAAGACCAAATAATACTCGCGGCGGCGGAAAAGGTCGTTGTCACCACATACGTTAAAAAAAAACATTCCTTTTTGTCGTTTAGTAAAACGCTTCGTAGAAAAAGATTCCTTTTGTATAAAAGTAAAAGTCAAAGTGGTTTATACACCATATAAAATAAAGTTGTGTATAAAACGAAATATGCCTCAATGAAAGGAGATTGAGACGAAGTCCCTTACCTCGGGTCCGACTTGACTCGATCGTTCTTTAATGTCCTGAATAATAAACATGAGTTAATTTATACTTGCTTAAGAACCTTTTTCAAGTTCATTATTCCTTTTATATTGCTTATTTCCATGTTATAAACATTATGTAACCATTTAAGTTAATAATGTTTTTTTGTCGATATTTGGTTCTTAAGTCGAAAGTGGACTTCTTACAATTACATGTTGTTCGTGTGGTCAAAGGTTCTTTATATCGAGAATGCCATTCCTGATTTGGATATCATATATATCATATATATCCAGCATATACATGTATTCATAATATGACATAATCATTTAGAGGTAAGAAATGAAATGCACCGTTCATGGAGACGGTAAGTCGTACGTACGCATGAACGCTACTTTCATTTCTTTGTCATATTAATGGAATTAAAAATAAATGAGCGGTATGTATATTTTAATTCCATAATTATATTCATCATTTAGATATATCATTCATTATATATATCCATTATATACATGTACTTTTAATAGTACATTACATTTGGGGGATAAGAAATGAAATGTACCGTTCATGAAGACGGTAAGCCGTACGTACGCATGAACGCTACTTTCATTTCTATCTCATAATTTAATGGAAAGAAATAATAATGATATAGAGGTGTATTATAATTCCAGTATAACATCATATATAAAAACTTTAAATCCATCCTTTACACGTCCCACATATGGCATTAACGAATCACATCACTTGGAGGGGGCGGTAGTCCGCACTTCCTTAAATGAAGATATCGTGTTTACCCATAATGGAAACCATAAAGGTATGCCCAAAATGAAAAATACAGAAGCTTAAGGAAAAAATAAAAATATTATTTATCTTATATAAATATAGTGTCATTTTAATGGCCACCTTTGAAGGTGTTAAAAGAATGTTGAACAATCATCGTTTCGGGAGGCAGAAATTCGCCATCCACAGAAACAATATGTTATTTGACCATTAGATGTAGGTGTGTGTAAGTGTAGCTATAATAATTCTTATAAAAACATCCTAGTATATTGAGGATACTTTAGAGAAAATAATAAAAAGATTTTAGGGGGTTGGAGAAGCAAAATAAAACAAAAGGACTCAAAAGAAGACATTACCTTAAAATCGGGTAACTCCCCTTGATTTGAGCTCAAATGATTCCTTGGGAAGACTTCTGCCCAAAGTGAGGCTTCAAGGAGTAAGAGAGGGATGTGGAGAGCCAAAATGGGTAGGGGTTGGCCGAGCCAAATGCTTTGGGAGTGTGGGAAAATAGGTAGAGGTGGGGGTCTTTCATAAGAGGAGAGGAGGGGCACTCTCGGAAAGTAAAGATAAGTTACTTTATTTTAAAAAGAGTTTCAGATTAAAAAGGTCCCACATTTGTATAATTCTAGGATAAGGTGATAAGGGTTCTAAATCCACTTATCCAATAGGTTTTGGACATGTGTAGGTCTTATATTTTACATTATCTTTCCATTTTATTTAAATCGTCAAATAATGAGGTCATCGCTGCATCATCATGATGTCATAAATTATTTAATTTATTTAATGTCTAAAAATTATAAAAAAATTACTATGATGTAGGAAATCGTTTTAGATTTCCAATTAATATTTATAATAAAAAATCTGGCTTGTATAAACCCATGTAAAAATTGTTTTAGTAAAACATCTCATGTGTGTGTCATTTTTACTTTAACATTAAATAAAAAGTTATTTATGTCATTTCCCAACCAAAGTGGCTCCATGGGGTCCCCAAGTTTACCCATGGCTTGTCTTGGTCGGCCATGACACATCCCATAAGGGTAGGACATATTTCATGCTCATCTCATAATATTAAAACATTATTTTTACCTTAAACTACACTAATTACCTCTAATCGCGATTAAAAACTTAATAAGTTACTATTCACCAAAAAATTATTTTAATCTCATTGAACCAAATTTTACTTCTTAATGACAACCATTTATGTCGTATTTTTTAAATTCAAAACACAGAAGTGGTAAAATTTCATTTAAACGAAAAATCAGTTTTTATAAGTACCACTTAGTGGTTTCACTATTCATCAAAAATTGAAGGTTTTCAGAAAAATACCAAAAATTCACCCTAAGATATATTTGATATTATGAATTCAAAAATGAAGTCAATTTTACAAAATTCACAACATATAAGTTTCATTAATTAATTTAATAAATAATTCCCGCTGTCTGAGAAAATAGCGTGTTTTTATGAAACAATAAGTATCAAAATATTGAAACTAGTTTAAGTCCGATTTCAAAGTGAAATTAATTCCAACGACCACTATTGGATTTAATGGTAAAAATATTTTCTAATTTCACTTTAAAACCAATTCCAATGATAATCTAATCATATAAATAAATTAGATTAAAAAGATGTTTTGAATTAAAATACAACATTTTACACTATTCATTAAAAAATGAACTTTATCGGAAAGATACCAAAAATTTACACAAAGTAAATTTTGATGTCCCGATTCTAAATAAGAGTTATTTTTGGTCCAATAGAATTTATAAGATTTATCAAAACTATATTTAATGATGGTTCGCCGTCAAAAGGTGATAAGTGAACCCTTAGTGAAATTTAGGGTATAAATGCCTAAAATTGAATTCTTTCCATATTTTAAGCCTTTATCTTTTATTGGGTAAATGTAAAAACATTTAAAAAACATATATAATCATATTTTAGTTATTTCTATCCATTCCCTCCAGTACAACGTCTACGTGTAAACTAACATTTAAAATAATATTATTTTATTACTAGTGTGCAACGTAAGTTTTCAAAGAAACTCATCGTTGCGTATTGAGTACGCTATCGAACGTAGAAACCCCTTTTAATTAAAATTAATATTTAATTCGTAAATATTAATAAATATGAAAATTATTTATTCTTTAATTACCTGGGATGTTACATCCTTCCCCCCTTTTGGGAATTGGGTCCTCGCAATTTTATTCACTTATCAAAATAAGTGGGGGTATTTATCCCTCATAGAATTTTCAGATTCCCACGTTGCCTCTTCAATCACATGGTTTTTACACAAAACCTTTACCTGATGAATCACCTTATTCCGTAACACCTGCTCCCTGTGGTCAAGAATCTGGACTGATTTTTCTTCATAAGATAGGTTCTCCTCCACCTGAACTACCTCTGGACTCAAAACATGAGATGGATCTGGCACATACTTCCGTAACATCGAAACATGAAAAACATTGTGTACCTGAGATAAACTCAGAGGTAAAGCCACTCGGTAAGAAACTGATCCAACTTTCTCCAGAATTTCATATGGTTCAATAAAACTTGGACTCAGCTTTCCTTTCTTACCAAATATCATCACACTTTTCCAAGGAGAAACCTTGAGAAAAACATGATCACCTACATCGAAAGATAGATCCTTCCTCCAGTTATCCGCATAACTCTTCTGCCTGCTCTGAGCTGTTCTCATGTGCTTCTGAATCAACTGAACGTTTTCTACCATCTCTTCTACCAATTCTGGTCCCATCAGCTTCCTTTCACCCACTTCATCCCAAAATGATGGAGTTCGACACCGCTTCCCATATAATGCCTCAAATGGTGCCATCTGTACACTGGAATGAAAACTGTTATTATAAGAAAACTCAACCCAAGAAAGATGTTGGTCCCAAATTCCCTGATAATCCATCGAACAAGCTCGTAGCATATCCTCCAAGGTCTGAATTGTTCATTCTGACTGCCTATCTGATTGAAGATGAAAAGCTATACTAAAATTTAATTCAGTACCCAACGACTTCTGAAGGCCTTTCCAAAAGTTAGAAGTAAACCTGGGATCACAGTCAGATACAATGGAGAGAGGAACTCCATGTAACCTTCCTATCTCTTTAAGATACAAACGGGAAAGTTGATCTAGGGAAAAAGTATCTCGTATAGCAAGGAAATGATCAGATTTAGTCAAGCGATCAACAATAACCCAGATTGCATTATTACCTCGAGATGTCCTCGGTAATCCCACAACAAAGTCCATGGATATGTTTTCTCATTTACACTCTGGCACTGGTAAAGGCTGAAGCATCCCTTTCGGTAAATGTCGCTCTGCTTTAACCTGCTGAAAATTTAGACACTTCACAGTAAAATCAGCATTATCTCTTATCATTCCATCCCACCAGTAATACTCCCGCAGATCTCTGTACATCTTAGTACTGCCAGGATGAACTGAAAATGGGGAAATATGAGCCTCACATAACAAATCATTCTTCAACTGTGAATCACAAGGCACACATAATCTCTTCCCAAACCTCAAAACACAATCATTATCAATGTTGAATTTAGGCAACTTACCTTTCTGAACCAGCTCTACCTTTTTCTGCAACTCGCTATCTTGCTTCTGTGCTTGCTTGATTCTGTCTGATAGAGAAGATTTCACTGATACCTGAAACAAAACAGAAGGACTTCTTGCACCAACAACTTCTATGCCAAAGTTCATCAAATCAAAAACCAAAGTATCTCGTTCCAAACGTAGCATGGTTAATGAAGCATTACTTTTCCGACTCAAAGCATCGACCACTTTATTTTCTTTTCCCGGATGGTAGTGAATTGTACAATCATAATCCTTGATTAATTCCAGCCATATCCTCTGTCTCGTGTTCAATTCTTTCTGAGTGAATATATAATTTAAACTTTTGTGATCATTATATATTTCACACTTTAATCTATACAAATTATGCCTCCAAATTTTTAAAGCAAAGACAACAGCAGCTAATTCCAAATCATGTGTAGGGTAATTTACCTCATGAGTTTTCAACTGACATGAAGCATAAGCAATTACCTGATCATTCTGCATTAGGACACAACCAAGTCCTTTTAATGAAGCATCACTGTATATAACAAACTCACCATTCCTGGAAGGAAGTGCCAAAACTGGTGCATTCACCAATCTTCTTTTCAACTCCAGAAAACAATCATCACATTCTTTTGTCCAGATAAACTTAACACCATTCCAAGTTAGCTTAGTCATTGGACTAGATAATCGTGAAAACATTTCAACAAACCTTTGTTAGTAACATTCCAAACCAAGAAAACTAAGGATCTCGGTTACATTTGTGGGTCTTGGCCATTCTTCAACAACTTTTGTTTTAGCAGGATCAACAGTTATCCCATCTTCAGAAACAATATAACCAAGGAAAGAAATTTGTTGAAACCAAAACTCACACTTGCTAAAATTTCCAATACAAATTCTTTTCTTTTAAGGTTTTCAAAATAACCCTTAAATGTCTTTCATGCTCCTCTTTACATTTAGAAAACACCAAAATATCATCAATAAAAACAACCAACATTTTTCACCTGAGTCAACTGAGCCATCACTGCAACAAACTGTTTAGTTCTCATTCTGACCATCTCTGTATAGTGATTTGAAAGGTCATTTCACTCTGTATGCCTTCCCAAAAAAGCTGTTCTGTTTCCTCTATGAAAAACCATTCTTAACACAGAAATATCTTAGGCAAAGCAACATGGTAATCTTTAAATTCTATATCATTTTAATCGTACCATAAATTATCTTATAATTTTACACTTTTCTAACTCCTAAAGTTGTCTAAACTGACCTTTGATACCAACTATAAGGCCCCGAACATAAACCTTACTTAATATTGAATTAAATGAATAATTCACATTGAGGATCTTTTCAGGTTTAGAGTTTTAGAGAATTAGAACATAACTATTACATCTCAAAAGATTACAAAGTAGACACTTCTACTAAGATTCCATAATAAAGAAAAACTATTAAAAAGAAACATGTCTAGTTCAATGTTTTATATAGCATGACATTCCCATGATACCATCCTTGACCTTATTCCACATTAAGTCCTATGAAAAACATTTCAAAAAAACTTGGGGTAAGCATAAAAAGCTCAGTAAGGGATACACAAAAAAATGAAAACTATTAGTCTTTCAAACATTAAGTAAACCATGTATACTCTATCAAAGTAATAACTTCAACTTCATGAAGTAGTAAAAACTCTTCACTGAATAAAGTATCATTACTTAACTTTTTGTAACCAAAGGATTACCATAAAACCCATAAAAAGAACACATAACATATATAAAGGTAACTTGGGACATAAACATACTTAAGTGGAAAAACCATACGGTCGACTTCCACACTTATCACTTAATGGAATAGCCATACGGCCAATTTCCATACATATTTAATGGAATAGCCATACGACCGACTTCCATACCAAATGCATTGGATGTTATAACGTAACCACCCATCCTGGTATTCATGGCACCACCCGTCATATGGTTTACCACGTAACCACCCGTCAAATGTCCAAGTACCAATATAAAATCATAAAACATAAAACCAATATAAAGGAATGATAACATTTACACATTTCAATCACAATATATCATAATAGAATCCTTTATCAAAACCATTTTCAATACCAAAATACATAAAAGAGTATATGGTATTTATTTCATTTTAAAAACATTACGGCTTGTTGAGGAAGCCAAAGACCAAATAATACTCGCGGCGGCGGAAAAGGTCGTTTCACTGCGTATGTTAAAAAAAACATTCCTTTTTGTCGTTTAGTAAAATGATTCGTAGAAAAAGATTCCTTTTTTATAAAAGTAAAAATCAAAGGGGTTTATACACCGTATAAAATAAAGTTGTGTATAAAACGAAATATGCCTCAATGAAAGGAGATTGAGATGAAGTCCCTTACCTCGGGTCTGACTTGACTCGATCATTATTTAATGTCCTGAATAATAAACTTGAGTTAATTTCTACTTGCTTGAGAACCTTTTTCAAGTTTATTATTCCTTTTATATCGCTTATTTCCATGTTATAAACATTATGTAACCATTTAAGTTAATAATGTTTGTTTTTTCGATATTTGGTTCTTAAGTCGAAAGTGGACTTCTTACAATTACATGTTGTTCGTGTGGTAAAAGGTTCTTTATATCTAGAATTCCATTCCTGATTTGGATATCATATATATCATATATATCCAGCATATAAATGTATTCATAATATTACATAATTATTTAGAGGTAAGAAATGAAATGCACCGTTCATGGAGACGGTAAGCCGTACGTACGCATGAATGCTACTTTCATTTCTTTTTCATATTAATGGAATTAAAAATAAATGAGAGGTATGTATATTTTAATTCCATAATTATATTCATCATTTAGATATATTATTCATTATATATATCTATTATATACATGTACTTTTAATAGTACATTACATTTGGGGATAAGAAATGAAATGTACCGTTCATGGAGACGGTAAGCCGTACGTACGCATGAACACTACTTTCATTTCTATCTCATAGTTTAATGGAAAGAAATAATAATGATATAGAGGTGTATTATAATTATAGTATAACATAATATATAATAACTTTAAATCAATCCTTTACACGTCCCACATATGGCATTAACGAATCACATGACTTTGAGGGGGCGGTAGTCCGCACTTCCTTAAATGAAGATATCGTGTTTTCCCATAATGGAAACCATAAAGGTATGACCAAAATGAAAAATACATAAGATTAAGGAAAACATAAACATATTATATATCATATATAAATATAGTGTCATCTTAATGGTCACCTTTGAAGGTGTTAAAAGAATGTTGAACAATCATCGTTTCGGGAGGCAGAAATTTGCCATCCACGGAAACAGTATGTTCTTTAACCATTAGATGTAGGTGTGTGTAAGTTTAGCTCTAATAATTATTATAACAACATCCTAGTATATTGAGGATACTGAAGTTGTTACAAAAGAAAAGAATAAAAATAGTTTAGGGGGTTGGAGAAGCAAAATAATACAAAAGGACTCAAAAGAAGACATTACCTTAAAATCGGGTAACTCCCCTTGGTTTGAGCTCAAAGGCTTCCTTGGGAAGACTTCTGCCCAAAGTGAGGCTTCAAGGAGTAAGATAGGGATGTGGAGAGCCAAAATGGGTAGGGTTTGGCCGAGCCAAATTCTTTGGGAGTGTGGGAAAAGAGGTAGAGGTGGGGGCCTTTTATAAGAGGAGAGGAGGGGCACTCTTGGAAAGTAAAGATAAGTTACTTTATTTTAAAATGAATTTCGGATTCAAAAGGTCCCAAATTGATATAATTCGAGTATAAGGTGATAGGGTTCTAAAGCTACTCATCCAATAGGTTTTTTCCATGTGTAGGTCTTGTATTTTACATTATCTTTCCATTTTATTTAAATAGTCAAATAATGAGGTCATTGCTGAGTCATCATGATGTCATAAATAATTTAATTTATTTAATGTCTAAAAATTGAAAATAAATTACTATGATGTAGGATATCGTTTTATCTTTCCAATGAATATTTATAATAAAAACTCTTACTTGTATAACCCCATGTAAAAATTGTTTTAGTAAAACATATCATGTGTGTGTCATTTTTACTTTAACATTAAATAAAACGTTATTTATGTCATTTCCCAACCAAAGTGGCTCCATGGGGTCCCCAAGTTGACCCATGGCTTGTACTTTTCGGCCATGAAACATCCAATAAGGGTAGGACATGTGTCAAGCTCATCTCATATTATTAAAACATTTTTTTTACCTTAAACTACACTAATTACCTCTAATCGCGATTAAAAAGTTAATAAGTTACTATTCACCAAAAAATTATTTTAATCTCATTGAACCACATTTTAATTCTTAATTAAAACCATGTATATCTAATTTTTGAAATTCAAAACACAGAAGTGTTAAAATATCATTTAAACGAAAAATCAGTTTTTATAAGTACCACTTAGTGGTTTCACTATTCATCAAAAATTGAAGTTTTTCAGAAAAATACCAAAAATTCACCCTAAGCTATATTTGATATTATGAATTCAAAAATTAAGTCAATTTTACAAAATTCACAACATATAAGTTTCATTAATTAATTTAATAATTAATTCCCGCTATCTGAGCAAATAGCGTGTTTTTATGAAACAATAAGTATCAAAATATTGAAACTAGTTTAAGTCCGATTTCAAAGTGAAATTAATTCCAACGACCACTATTGGATTTAATGGTAAAAATATTTTCTAATTTCACTTTAAAACCAATTCAAATGATAATCTAATCATATAAATAAATTAGATTAAAAAGAGGTTTTGAATTAAAATACAACATTTTACACTATTCATTAAAAAATGAACTTTATCGGAAAGATACCAAAAATTTACACAAAGTAAATTTTGATGTCCCGATTCTAAAGAAGAGTTATTTTTGGTCCAATAGAATTTATAAGATTGATCAAAACTATATTTAATGACGGTTTGCCGTCAAAAGGTGATAAGTGAACCCTTAGTGAAAATTAGGGTATAAATTCCTAAAATTGAATTCTTTCCATATTTTAAGCCTTTATCTTTTATTGGGTAAATGTAAAAACATTTAAAAAACATATATAATCATATTTTAGTTATTTCTATCCATTCCCGCCAGTACAACAGCTACGTGTTAACTGACATTTAAAATAATATTATTTTATTACTCGTGTGCAACGTAAGTTTTCAAAGAAACTCATCATTGCGTATCGAGTACGCTATCGAACATAGAAACCCCTTTTAATTAAAATTAATATTTAATTTGTAAATATTAATAAATATGAAAATTATTTATTCTTTAATTACCTGGGATGTTACATACATTATGTAACCATAAGTATTTATATAATACCATATGTGATTTACTTATGAAATTTTATTACTCCTATTAAAAATTCCTTTTTGAAATTACGTTTCAGGTAATAACTGTTTTGTTTTTTTGTGTATGATTTAGTCTGGTATTTTTGTTCCTCTTAATTTGATAATGGGGTTTTCATCTCCATAATGTTAAAAATTATATAAATATCATATAAATATCATATTTTTTTATATTAATAAATTAAATATAGATATGGAAAATTAAATACACCATTCCTCGAGATGGTTGGTCATACGCATGCATGAAAACTATATCCATTTTATTGATGATAAAAAATAAAATAAGTTAAGTGTTATTATATTTATATGAATATAATTATATCATAAATATAATATTATTTTTTTATATACCATTACATATACCATCAATGTGATGTGATAATAAAAATGAATCACATCGTTTCTCGAGATGGTAGTCTGCCGTACCCACGAATGACGTTATCATTTATTCAGTGGATTGTAATGAAATATGTAATATGATATTTTTTTTTACATAATGATTAATATTTAATTAATTTAATATATTAGAATAAAAATAATAATTATTACATTCCATGTAAGGTGTAAGTGAAAAACGAATCACATCACTTCGTAAGGCGGTGGTCCGCTGTACATAGGAGCGACATAATCATATTCTATAGAAAGTTGAAAGTAAGAATGAATATGTGATATTATAATTATATAAGTATAATTATATAATAAATATATTATATAAACATTATATACTTCATTATATCAATATTTGGATAGAGGTGATGAATTTCATCTGTTCGTGTGGCAGTAGTCCGTTATACACATGATCAACAACTTGTTTCCCATTTGAGGATAGGAAGATGGATGTAGGTAATGAAAATAACATAAAAACTTTAATAATATGTAATTTAGTTATGTTATTATTTTTAATTTTTTTAATAATTTTTGAATTAGGTGGATGAATAAATAATTTAAAATGCTCGGTTAATGATGTTACCTCTTCTTTGAAAAAATTCTTTTGGTTTGCACAAAAGCCTTCCCAAGTTGGATTTATGACCAAAAAAGGATTCTATAATTAGGTTAGGGAAGTTATTTGTTCAGGTATTGGCTGAACCAATGGGTTTTGGAATTGTTTAATAGATAATAGAGGGGGTATGCTTTTATAAGTGGGGGAGAAGATATAATTAAATATTTTGAAGAAAATAAATTGTCCCACATTTCCTCAGATCAAAAGGCCCCAAAATGGGAAATTATGAACATTTCGAGAAAAAAGATATAAATATAATCATCAAATAAGAATTATGCAAGTTCTCTATAATTTTTAACCCCCATATTTTTTATTTTGACCCCAGGTAAACCTTTTTTTACATTAACCGTGATAAATAATTTTTATTATTTTAACTATTTATTATGGTTAAAAAATTAGTTGAACATATTATATTACATAAATTATTTTAATTAGAAATATGGAATCCATTTTTACAAACTTAACTCTTATTAGTGGCATAATTTTATTTAAAAATTAAACTTGGAGATTTGTTGAGAAAGATTAGTTTTCAAGAAATATATTATTTAAGGAAAAGATGATCACATATTAACTATTTAACAAGTAAAAGTAATTAAATTAATTTAAATTAATACTTATAGATATATAAAATAAATAATTAATTCTAATAATTCCTGATTATGGTTTATTTTAATTATTTAAAATTGGATAAGAATTATTAACATTAAAACAATTTTTAGAAGAAAAGTTATTTTAAAGACAAAAAATAAACATATACTAAAATATATTATAAAGATTATTTAAATGTAATTAATTAATTTAATATAACTAAATAATAATTATTTTAATTTTAAATAAAATTAAAATAATAATGGGGCTTAATTTATTAAAATTAAATGATTTTTTTTAAAAATCGGCATTTTTTTCTATTCACTAAAAACATAATATTTTTTGAAAAATAAAAAAATTTCACCATAAGTTAATATCAATATGATGGTTTCAAAAATGATGTTTTTATAAATATTTTTTTTAAAATTGGTATATATTAATTTTAAATTTTTTTCTCAAATAATGACTGAACAACCTTTTAGAAAAATACAGTTTATCATAAAACATTTATTTTTCATTCAAATAGTTCTTATTTTAATTATAATCAGTATATAACCATTTAATTTTTTTTTATACATGTATAAACCATATAAGTTTTATAATTTAGTTATTTCTATTCATACTCTCCATCTTAACAACTAGTTTATAATGTTCATGTTTAAATAATAACATCTTAATAAAGTATTTTGTTTCGTTCAAACCCATTATTTCAGATATCACAAGCCTTCGAAGAGATTGAATTTATTTAAAAAATATATATCATAATGTCTTAGGGTGTTAAATACTCTTCTAGGAATGTAGTTTCATGTCCCATACACAATCAAACATCATGTTCCTCTTTCAAAATCATAGGGTGTTACATTCTACATCCCATAAATAAATAGCGTCCTTACAAATTAATCTTGATCCCAGTAATCAAGGGATTGAAATTTAAAAATACCAATATTGGATACTTAAAAAATAAAAAATATTTAATTAAAATTTATCTTAAAAAGAGGTAAAGGGAAATATGAAGGACATCTGGAATAACATGTAACTTGGGTTCTGTGTTGGTGAAAATTAGTATAAAGACAAAATACAAAAATGAAAGAAAAGTGAAAAAACTATAGAGAGAGATAGAGATCATTGATCAAAATAAAGTTAATTATTAATATAAATATGAAATAATAATTCCATAAATATGGGATGAATTGAAAGACCATTTATTCATCTAATATGAAGGTAACATGATAATTTTTTTTGAATATCATTTCCATAGAGTTTAGGGATTTTAGAGAACACCAAAAATATAATTACTCAATATAATTTTATTTGGTAAACATAATTTTATACTTTGGTTGTGATTTTATCACTTTCCACTTTAGCTATTACTAGAATGAATAAATATCCAAAATTATTTTTTTTTCTCAAAGAAATAAAATTAACTTTTAATATATCATAATATCTATAAAAGGGTAAAAATCTATTCATAATGTCATTTTTTTAAAAAATGGTTATCACAAAGTAAGATGATAAAAAAAATGGATTTGTATATTTTAATATCAAAAATTCAATAATTAAAAAAAGGTTTAATGTGTATCATTTCTTAAACAAATGACCATATATACCAAAGATACTCAATAACCTCAACATGAAAGAAGGGTTTAACATCAAATGTTATCTCATACCCTTTCAAATTATATCTCCATAAATAGTATATAATTATCACAAATAATATTTGTTGTTAAACCCAAAAGGTTATATATACTTCATCCCAATAAATCATCTCCCAAAATATCATTAGTCACCCCAAAATTAAATTATTTGATCCTATAATATGTTTCCCAAAATCAACATAATCTTTAAACTACAAATAATCCAAGTAAAAACAATGTTATTTTAACAAGTACGTTATACAGGTCAGTGGTAGGCACTATACCCTTATTTCCATTCAATTTTTCTTTTAAGCCCCATGAAATTTGATGATGTTATGAGTTATCACCTGGATTTTTAGTTTTCCTTTTACTAAAATAATATTAATATAATTCCTAAATAATTCCCAAAAAAAAGATGAAAATACTCAAAGTAAAATTTATAATCAAATAAATTTTCAAGAAAACGTTTTTCTATATACCTTGTTATTTTCAAAAAAATATCACCTTACCATTAAATCACTTTTCTAGGTCATTATTACCATTCATGATATCCTTGAAAATCCATAACATGAAACCTCTAGATAAATATATATATATATATATATATATATATTTCATGATTCACAGAATTCTTTAAGTACAATACATAAATATTTCAATCATTCTACTTCATTAATAATCCATTAACTAGGATTTTTCATATTATTACATAATACATCCTTACGTTCATATGTCAATTGTAGTATTTTCATCATCAACAAAAAAAGATTCAATCATAAAACCTTGTTGATAATCTTTGTGAGCTTTCTACCTAAGAAATAAATTTTCACAATGCCCATTATTTCCATATTTAAAATATTCAATCATTAATGATTCTTTATGGAAAACATTATTATTATCCATTATGTTAACTGAACTTTTTATTTTTCTGTATAAATTACTTTCTATGTTCCCTTATTCTCTACAAATAAAAAATATTATCATTATTTTTAGACATTATCTTTAGTTATTCTTGCTACATTCTCAACATATAGGAAACTAAACCTTTTTTCCTTTATGGTATCCACCATTTAAACTCTTAGTGAAATCTATCCTTTTCCACTTTGGTGTGTCTAATAGTTTGTTAAGTTTAATTTTATGAATAATATATCATTATATTTAATTAATAATAATAACAATATCATTTTCTCTTATCATCATCCCATATGGTTTCTTATAAACACATTATCTATCAAATTCAACAGTAATCCAGCTCTTTCTAGTTCGCTCTATTGACTAAAACCAAAATTTACAGTGTGAGAAACAATTTTAATAGTGGAAAACCACATAATAATGAAAAATAATTTATAGGATAACCAAATAATAATACGTTATATTCCATCCATGAGACCTTATGATAAACCTAGGTTTTTAATGGTCATTACATAAGTCTTTAAATATGGTTCATAGTTTTTGTGAATTTCCAAAGAATATCCATTAGGAGTGTCAAAATATTTGTATAGTAAGGCCCATTTTTGTATACCAGGTAACACTTGAGTCAATACCAACACAAATCTTTTGAAGTTATTAACCCTATGTTGATTTTTTATTAAACAACATCCACTTGTAGTATCCAGACTTAGATGTAATTTTTCCAAAACCACTCGCTATAAAATTCATCAAAATTCTAGGATACTTTCTTATATATAAACATATACTTATACTTATCCTTATAATTAACCATGGATTTCTCACTAAGGATTTCTCATCCTAGTTTCCAAAGGTTAAATAAAAATTTCCTCTAATACCATCTATTTTGTATCATGTATTTTAAAAAATATATTACATGATTTATAAATGTACATATCCATTAATAATATAGAAGGATCTTAAATTACAAGAGTCATTGGGAGACTCTGTCCTTAAAACATAAAATTAAACTGAAACATGAGATACTTACTTTATTCTCCACTATGAGCGCCTAAAATCTATTTGATCATGTAAATATTCATAAAATAACCTAGGGAATACATGAAAGAAAGGGGTGAGGTAAAAAGACCATCAAGGTAATAAATATGATAATGAAAAATAACATAAAATTCATATATATATAATGATATCATAAAGGATAAGCCACATGGGTAATCAAATAAATTCATAACATAAATAACATGGTGTAATAATATCTTTGAATCATAGGAAATATAGTAGAAACATAAAACATGGCATAAACATAACTCAAAGATAACTTCAATGAAAACATCACCTGATAGATAGTGTCCCATAATGGATTATGTTCACTCCCTAATCCCATACTCGACTTATGATGTGACTAAAAAAATTATCCAATAAATTAGAGGGATACATAATTTTGGGCCCACCCCTCACATTAATTTCATGTACATGCATATCAATTCTATAAAAGGATATTTATCACAAGGAATAAAATTAATAATTACCTAAGAAAATAAATGGGTTTCATAATCTCATTTCATAACATGATCTAAAGAGATTTTCATAATAAAGTATTTAAGAGGTGAATATAAGTCATGTGATACCCTATTAAAGGAATAAAAAATAATCTAGGAACATATATGAGAGAAACATATAAAAAATCTAATAGAAACCTAATAAATCAAATTTTGTTTTTAGTGACGAATCAAAATACTATTAAAATATTAAAAACATTGTTGAGAAATATATCCCGTCCACTTTGAAAACCAAATTTTGAAAAAATTAAAATTCACAAAATATTACGAAAATAATTTTTTTTGAAAATTAACATGGAAAATTATAAAGTAATATTAAAAAAATTGTTTGTTTATGATGGAAGAAAATTTCATTCATATCACAAACATTAAAAAAAAATCCTTTAATGTTTTGTTAAACGATAAACAAGCCTTGTTTTTTAAATTGACATGATTCTTCCATTTAAATTTTTTATAAAAATAAAAGGTTAAATTTTAATTGAAACAATAATTAATGAATATTAAAAAATTTTTAGAAAACAAGGATATGGATAAAAAAGGGTAGTATATTAATGATATTAAATGTAGTCTTTTAAACACACTATTAATGGTTTCATTTCCTATTTGATAGAGTAGGATATGGTAATTGGTCATGACCTTAACATAAAAAATATAATTATACTGATGATAATAATTTTATTTTATTATTATGTTTGAATTATCTTTGAAATAGGTAGAGGATAAATAAAATAAGACGCTCAGTTAAGGATGTTAACTCTACATTGGACAATATCATTTTTGGCAAAAAAATCCTTCGATGGTCGGATTTATGACAAAAAATATTATAGTATGAGGGGAGATAATTATAGAAGTTATTTAGGAAATTATTGTCCAAAAAAATGGGTTTTGGAAGTTTTAAAAAGAGAGGAGAGAGGGTGAACTTTTATAAGAGGAGGAGAGGAAAGACTTGGAATATTTGAAAATGAAGAATTCCACCAAGTTTTTATCATATCCCAAGGCCCAAAAAATACACCATTTATAAAACATAAAAGATATGAGGTCATATTATGACCATAAAATTATAATTGGATATGTGTTTGGAAATTTTTAACCCTTATCGTTTTAGTTTAACCCCAGGGTAATCCTGTTTTTACCTTAATTGTGGTAAATAATTTTTACTGTTTCCACAATTCATTATGGAAAAAATGAATTTGACCTTATTATATAATGTAAATTCATATGAATCAAAATATGGAATATAGTTTTCAAATTAAATTTCTAAAAGTACCAGAATTTAATTTTAAAATTGATCCTATAAATGCGTAAAAAAAAACTCATTTTCAAGAAATACATTTTTTAAGCCCAAGCTTGAATGGCCCAAAGGCCTTCATTTTTATTCATTTTTTGATAACCCACATTTCAAAGGATAAGTGGGAACCATTACAAGGACCATATGATTAAGATAATACATGACATGAAGGTATTAGAGAATTTAACCAGACTATAACTACAAAGAACTGACCCTCCCCAGTATCTAGATCGTGATGGTAGCTCTCCACCTTCACATTGCTGTCTGGATTGGATTCCCATGCAAGAACAAGCTGGTTCTGATGGCATAGCCATATCCTATCATTCTTCTAAATCCATTTGGTTATGCTCTGGGTAGTTCAATTACTCTGAATCCTCCTATGGGGTTGCTCCTTTTTCGTAGAGTTTGTCTGGGGTAACTGCATTGATCATGTGGCCTGAAGTCCTTGAAGAGGCCCAAAGGATAAAGGTAGTCCAAAATCCTTATTGAACTAAAGGTTTGTGTGGCACAAAGGCCTTAAGGAATCCAAGAATAAACCATTTGCCCAAGGTGGCAGCTACAACACCGAACTTTACTTGCTACAGTACCTACTATAGTACCCGCACAATACTGTTATAGTACTGCTACAGTGATCACTACAGTATTTCTACAGGGCTGCTACATGATTACTATAGTACTACTACATTACCTCCAAAAACATGCATCCACCTGGTTTTGAACCTGGGTCTTTTGGATGCACTTAAGGAGTCCTCACCAATTGGGTTGAGGCTCAGGTACACATTTTTTAAGGAAAATATGATATCATATTAACTATATGAAGAGTAATAAAAATTATATGAATTTAAATTCATATTTATTGATATATAGTATATAAATTTAATTTAATTCATTCCTAATTAGGGGTTATTTTAATTATTTAAAATTCGATAAACATTATGCATATTAAAATAGATTTAAGAAAAAAGGCATTTCAAAGCCCAAAAATAAACTCATATTAAAATATAGTATGACGATAGTTAAAATTTAATTAACAGGATTTAATATAATGAAATGAAACTTATTTTATTTTTAAATAATAATAAAAAAAAGACATAATTTATTTAAAATATGTCAATTTTAGAAAAAATTTTATTTCTCAGTATTCATTGAAAATGATATATTTTCCAAAAAATCCCAAAGTATCTCAATAAGCTAATAGAAATATAATTATTTCAAAAATGATGTTTTTAGATAAATTTTCTAAAATTGTTACAAATTAATTTGAAATTATATCCTCACTTCATGACTAAACCAACTTTTGGAAAAATACATTTTTTTTCAGAAAAAATTTATTTTTTCTTTCAAATGGATATGATTTTATTTGTAATCAATATATAACCATTGAATTTATTCTATAAAGGTTTAAATCATAAAATTTTTATAGTTATATTAGTCATATTCATACTCTCCAACTTAATGGAATGGATATAATGGGCATGTTTAAATGATGATATCTTAATAGAGTATCACATTTTGTTTAAACATGATGTTGTGTGTATCGCAAGATATTAAAGATATTGAATTTATTTAAAAATAAATATATCATAAATTCAAGGGGTTGTAAATTATCTTATAAGTTTGGTGTGTCATGTCATATATCATATCAAACATGATGTCCCCCTTTTAAAATCATGGGATGTTGTAGGAATAATGTTTGCATCACTTGTTCCACTTCTAGCTCTCCCTTTCGACCATTACTGTATAAACCATGATAGTTCAATTTTCATTTTGTAACAACCTAATATTTTTATGAAATATATTTTTTTAAATAATTTTATTTCTTTGATGTCTTATATTACACACAACTGCGACTTAGCTTTCATTACACCCAACTCTGAGTATCTATCAAACAAATATTTATTATTGTAATTATTTAAAAAAGATAATTATAAATTATAAATTATAAATTAAAATGTATGGTATGAAAATTATTTATTGAATTATAAAATTATGGTTTACACATGTAAAACCCTTCTAAAAACAAAAGAAAATCTTTTTTCAGGAAAGCTATTTAAACGTGCACAAGTGTGTTTTATAACAATAAAATAAAAAACCACTCTAGTTGGATTATATTAATTATATATACATAAATACATACATATATATATAATATGAAATATAATTTTTAATGTTCATCATATGTGTTTTCTATATATGATATAAAAATAAAAACTGATTTATGCTTAAAAACTGTATTTTTCTAAATAGATGTTTTATATCCTTTTAATGGTGAAATTATTTTGAAACTAAAATTAGAAACTCTTATAAATTATTTAAAAAAAACATATTTTTTAAAATTATAATATAAAAATTATCTTATGGTGATTCTATGGTGTTTTTTCTGAGGAGATTCATTTTTGGAGGATTAGTGAAAAATATGAAATTTTAATTGAAACGTACATTTCATATAAATAATATATAACGTTAAATTATGTTTTGAGTTGGTTTGAAATTTATAATAGTTAAATTATATGTCCATTAATACAATTTTCTACATTGTAATCATTTTTACATTGAATTTAGATATAAAAACCTAGTAAAATTTTGAACATTTTCACATCAGAAACCCTATTTGTACCCCAATCTGTGGGATTAATTATAACATTATTTTATACAATTAGCTGATTTTAATTTTAAAAAATAGACTCCATATTTTTATTTGGATTTTCCAAAATTATTAGATATTTTACTTTTCTTTTTGTACAATATTAATATAAAACTTACTAATTTTATTACCAAGGTTAAGTGTAATCAGATAATTAAGGGTAAAAATAATATTATAAATGTTATAAAATTACCCTAAAACTTTAAAAAATGTTATTTGATGAAGTAATTAGATCCTTAACAACTAAGATTTGAAATTTAATTATTTAATGGGCACTAGTCTATAAAAATGACATAAATATTAACAAAATCAAAGAGAATAATGTAATATCAAACTCTTTCATTTAATAAGTATAAATTTTTTAATATAGGATATATAATAGTTATGATCAACTATAACTATTATTATGAAAGATAAAAGTTTTTTATAATTTAGGATTTTTTAACTTTTAGGGAAGAAATTTATATCCTAAATAATTACACAATGATGTTGAAATAATTAATAAATTAATGAAAAAATCAATTAAATGATATTAAAAATATTAAAAGAAATGTAATTTTAATTAATTAAGGTTATCCACGAATTTTCTAGGTGAATATGAACTATTAGCGGTGTATTAAATTATTTTTTGTAAGTTATCTTATTTAATTTAATTTCTTGAAGTTAGTATAATGAATTATATATAATTTAAAAATAATAATATTTTATGAAAATAATATTTTATTAAATTATTTAAAAATAATGAATTTTTTAAATAAAAAGTGACTAATATATGGTATAAAATGTAATAAATTTACCATTTATTAAAAATTTAAAACATATTATTAAAAATTAAAACATTTTAGTTCAGAAAAATGTGTTACTATAGTTGAAATTAAAATAGGTTAACTAAGGGTTAATCAATATGATAATGTTTAAAATAAACACCAAAACATGTCTAAAATATATTGGTTGATGAGGTTAAAACCATATACTATATTATACATGAATATATTTAATTTTTGTGCTATATTTATTGAGATTGAATTTTTTGTAAATTAATCTTTTGAGAACTTCCAAAAGTGCCTTTCACTCCAATTATAAAAGGGAACCTCTTCCCCCATTTTTTTCACACTTCAAGCTATTTTGTTAAGTAAAAACCTATAAAAATATCCTCCCAAATTCCCTACCTTAATCATATCATCCTTAATATGGGAAAAAATCCAACCAAGTAATTTATTTGGTGAAAATTAAACGTTGATAACTGAATAAGAGGATGTTTGAACGTATATGAAGGAAATCAAGACTTGAGGTTATAAATTTTTGTCTCACTTTTATTTGTGCCGGACACAATCCTAATACACCATATGATTATTTTTTGTGGTTTATATAATACCAATGAAAGTATTTTATTAGTCTTATACTGATTATTATGGTATTTACATATCCATATAATTTTCTTTCTTTCATGGGGCATATGATTTGAATGGTTACAAATTGTTATGGGTTTATTTGACAATATCCTCATTATTTGGGATTATTTATGTTTATACATACATTGGGGAATATTTATCTTCCATTTAAATGTTTTAAAAAAAAAATTTTAAAGGTTTTTAACATAGTTTAAAATTATTTTTACCCATGTTTGGTCTTTTTACAAAACCGTTTTAAAAGAATCTTTTTTTCTTGTTCGAAACAAGGTTCTTTGTTAATTTTACAAAAAAATTCTGAATGACTGTTTTTAAATTATATAGCATGATATTATTTTTCCTCTATAATGATTATTTAATGTCTTTAATCTTCCTTTACAAACTAAGAATGTTATTTTCAAATAAATGTTTTATTTTATAATTGCACAACATTTTTATAAAGCAGAAAGGTTATTTTCCTCAATATTAATTTGATGTGATCATTCAAAATTATTTTCCATATAAGACAACCTTATTTGATATTACTTATTATTTAATAGGGATATTATTCAAGAATACTACCCTCATTATTTCTATGGTTACTTTATGATTATCATGGCATGATATTTATGAAACTTATTTCTTTTACATTAGTTTTTTTTGAATAATTGTTTATGAAATTCATTCCATTACATGGGTTCTGACATGATGAATGATTTATGGTATTATAGAACACATATATAGTTTTCATTATGTTATTTGTGTGACCTATATCTCCCTCTAATGAATTGTTTAATTATTTATATATCATTATATAGTAATGGGAAACAAGATGACGTGATTGATCCACAATTTGAAACAAGACAATGTGATTTCTTCACTATGGGAAAGAAGTCTAGGTGCTTGATATGTTATGGGAAATCTATCTATGTGCTTGATCTATTATATGAAACAAGTGATAAAGCCTGATTCGAGAGTCTTGGTATTAAACCTTGACATATTAAATGGTAATCTATACTTATGATTATGCCACACAAATTTATGATATGAAATTATGCTTCATGATTGAGTTATGAGTAAATTTCATTCTAATGATTCATGTATTTTTAAATGTTAATGTTTTATGCCTTGACTGATTATTATGATATAAGATAGGTTGGGTATTAACTTTTTATGTTTTCATCATGATCATATTCCCATATTCTTATCTTATGCTTACATAAGATCATAATATGATATCTTCCATGTTTACACTTACTATGAATATGAGGTGAGACTTTTCTTATGTTTCCTTTCCACAAATTATAAAAAAAATTATGTTGGGTTACTAAATGGGATGATCATTGAAAAAATAATTAATATATTTAATTAGATTATAATTTTGTGTTCTATGTTTCCAAATGCACTAAACTATTATGGCCCTCGAGCATGTATTTGTGTAATGTAATAAATATTCCTCTAAAAAGATGTAATATACATGTATGAAAAGATAGATCATTATAGTTGGTATTAATGGAAAGGTTTATTCACCCATTTTAAACTAGTGTGAGAAAGCCTTAGTAAGTTTCCTAAGTATAATTCTAAGAATACACTACAATCCTAGAGTTTTAATAATGATCATGAATTACCTAGGATTAAACCTAAGGTGTCATAGATTTAAATTGTATAAGTAATTTCCATGGACTATGTGTTTCGATCACTACGATTATTGTTTAACATACAATGATTTCTGAGTTTAGTCAATGGATAGAACCCAAATGAAGAACATTAATGATGAATACGATGGGAAATTTAATGATTATTATAAGAAACTAAATGCTATGAGATTAGGAGTGAAAAATATTATTTCTGAGAAATATCAAGCTATAAATCATGCTGAGCTTCCAAATAAGAAAAGGAGGGAAAAAATTCTATTTAGTACTTTATGAGGTAGTATACACCTTATTTCCATGGGTCTTTTAATCCACTAGTGGCTGATAAATGAATCAGTACCACTAAAAAGATATTTCTTATTATCCAATGTTCATAACATAAAAAATTCATTTTGGATGTTTATCTCTTAGAAGATAATGAAGATACATGGTGGAATGAATTTAATAATATGATGAAATGCAATGAAATTGACTCCAATAAATGGGAAACATTCAAGAACATATATTTTAACATGTACTTTCCTCATATTGTTTATTAAAAAATGGAGAAGAAATTCTTTAAGTTAAATCAAAATAATGTTGAATCTATTGGAAACTATGAATCAAAATTTAAAAATATTGAGAGTTATGATTTTAGAATTATCATCTAATATGAAATTAAGGTTGATTGATTATTAAGTGTATTAAAACCTAATATCCAATGGGAATTTTCCATAAATTATATTAATAACTATGAAGAAATAATCTGATGTGCCATCATAGTGTAAATGGAGGGTGGAGTTATATACCAATCTCATGGTTTTGATAAGAAAATAAAGATAGAGTTTAAAGAAAAATATAAAACCATAGAGAAATAAAGATATGTTTTACTTTATGCTCAAGGTGTGGGAAGAATCATGGTGGAAATTGTTTTAAGGGAACTAGTAAATGTTTCTTTTATGGAAAGGTTGGTTATCTAGAAAATGAGTGTTGAAGTAATTGGAAGAAGATATCTAATGATGTGAATATATATATGGCTACACAGAATGACCTCCACACTTCAAGGTTTCAAGTGTAAGGAAAATGGGAATTATGATAATTAGTTACCAAATCCAAGGGTTAGAAATGAAGATATACATCAACAGCCACTCAAAACCAATGAAAAAGGGAAATATAAAGTTATTACTATTGGTGATGTGGAGTATGACAACGAAGTGGTAGAATAATAATGTTTATGTGTTGAAATTCAAGGATACTATTGTAGAATTACTTTTATGGTATTATATAATATTGAAACTTCTAAGGATTATCCCCCCATATTTATTATTAATTATTTTAAAGAATATGTTGAATGGTACTAGTAACCATTTAAAGTTATTGAGGTGGTAAGGTGATATTTCTAGAGAAAACATGATTAAGGGAAATATGACCCTTAATATTCACATGATGTTGGGATAAAAATGAGATACATATATGTTTAATCATGATAAAACAAATTGTATAGTATTTATGACCTTGGAACCAATTAGTAATATAATGATAATGTGGATTTATGATATCATGTATTAAGTAAAGAGATAATTTTTTAAACAAGAATGTTTTCACTAAGGTTTTAATGTAATTCAAGTTTTTAACATGTTTTAAAATAGTAAATGATAATTTTATTCATATATTTGGTATATAAAAATTGTTAGATACATAATGTTTTTTTGTGATTAATGTTAAGTTGAATTTTTAAAATTTAGCAAACTTTTTCTATAAAATATGAATGTTGAAAGTGTTATAAGGTCAACCATTTATGAAAAGGTTTATATTGACCTTTGAATGACGTTTTAAATATTAATGTTTTGTAATATGATTATTTATTCATATTGGATTACAGGTGATAAATATTTTATATGATGATATATAGATATATAAGGAATGAATTATCATTCTATTATAGATGTTATGATTCACTGGTTCTTTAGGAATTACAATTTCAATTTCAACTTTTCTTGGAGTAAGATATGAAGTAGAAATTGATCAAGGAACAACCATAGAGTGATATTGTACTTATGAGATGAAATTATGTAATTACAACTTCTTAATAGATTTTGAAATAAAAGGATATCATATTATCATTATTTTTAAAAATATCAATAAACTTTTCGAGACCTATTTGGTTTATGGTTTTTTGGTCATTGACCTTATCTTGAATATGTTATTTATCACTCTCCATCAGAAGTTGATAGTTATTATTCTATTCTATGTCCATGTTTCAACTTTCCACCTATGTTATCCTATATGGAAACCTAGTTATGAGTTACTTTGGGTAACTGTTAAGTTTCCAACTTTTCCTTTTAAAAGGATGTTTTTGTATTCATTTTTATGATGTGAGATTCTATGAATGTAACATTAATGAATTAAAAATTTGATAATGTTGATTAATTTAGAGGGAGAATTTAATTTTAAGGAAGTTAGAATGTAAAACCCAGATATTTTTATAAAATAGATTTTTTAAAATAATTTGATTTCATTGATGGCTTGCGTTACATGCAACACCGACTTAGTATACGTTACACACAACAATGAGTTTATATAGAACATAATTTTATTTTTATAATTATTTATACAAAAAAATAATATCCTAGCTTCTAAAATGGAATGTATGAATAGTATTATCTAAATTATGAAATTATGCTTTACACATATAAAACCCTTTTGAATATAAAATAAAATCTTTTTCTAAAAAACTATTTAAATGCACAGAAGTGTGTTTTATACCAATAAAATAAAAAATCGAACTTTGGATTATGTTACTGAAATGTATATAATATATTAAATATAACTTTGGACATTTATAATATGTATTTTATTGACATGATATAAAAATACATTCAGATTTATGCTTAAAAATTATAGTTTTCTAAAAAACCATTTTATCACTTTCTAAGGGAGAACTTTTTTAAAAATACATTTTGATACAGTTTTTAATTTTATTTGAAAAAATAGTTTTCGTTTTTAAATAATAATATCAACATTATATTAGGGTAAAATTTTGAGTTTTCTTCTGAGGTGATTTATTTTTTAATGAATAGTCAAAAAGGCTGTATTTTAATTGAAAACTTTTTTTCATCTAAAAAATATATAATGTTAAATTATATTTTTTCTTGGATTTAATGTAAAATTAGTTTAATTAAATATCCATTAATCCAAGTTAGTCTATTGGAGTAATTTTATATTGAATTTCTGTATACAAACATAGTAAACATTTGACCATTTTTACTTTAGAAACCCACTTTCATGCCCCATCTACGAGATTAATTTTAAAATAATTTTATTCAATTATGTGTTTTGAATTTGAAAAAATTGATTCATGATTTTCAATAAAAATTTCCAATTTTTTAAATAGTTCTATTTTATTTTTGGACTATAATAATAGTAAACTTAGTAATTTTATTACCCCAGATATGGTAAATCAGGTAATTAAAGGTAAAAATAATGATATTAATATTATAAAATTACCATAAAATTGTTAATATAATATTTAGTGAAGTTAATTATACCCTTAACAACTATGTTTTGAAATAGGATTGTTTAATGGAAACTTTTCCACAGAAATTACTTTGTAGTTATTAAAATCAAAGAGAGACAAAATCCCACTCTCTTACATTTAATAAGTATAATATTTTTAATATGAGTTTAAATAAAAGATATTATCAAATATAAATATTATCATGAAATATAAATGTCTTATATAAATCATGGAAACTTATTTTTAATTTTCATATAAGGAATAGTTATCATTAATAATTTCACAATGGTGATTCAATTATTATTCGATTAATGTAAAAAATCACTTAAATGATATTAGAAATATTAAAGGAAATGTAATTTGAATTGATTAAGGTTCCCCACAAATTTTATAGGTGAATATGAAATATTTTGGGTTCATTAATTTATTTGGTTTATATTTATATAGCTATATTTATTTTCATAAATTCAATGTAATGAATATTCTAAAAATTGACACCGATGATATTTTATGAAAATTATATTTTATAAAATTATTTAAAAATTATTAAAATAGTTAAAAAAATAAAATAGTGATTATAATAAGTTCAGAAATTTTATTCAAGGACCATTTATGGAAAATTTAAATCATAAAATTAAATTGAACAACCTTTTGAAATTGAAAAAGGTGTTACTATAGTTAAAATTAAAACAGGTTTACTACGGCTTAATCAAAATGATAAGGTTGAAAATTAACACCAAAACATGTATAAAATATATTTATTAATGGGAAAAAAACATCATATTATATTATATTCAAATAACTGGATTTATATAGGTATGCATATTTATATTTAATTTATTATAAATTAATATTTTGTGAAATTCCAAAAGTGCCCCTCCCCTCAATTATAAAAGGGTACCTCTTCTTCTCTTTTATTCACATTTCAAAACCTATTTGGTTCAGTCAAAACCTATACAAATATACTCATAAATTATTTAACTTTATACTAGAATCAATTCTTATTATAAAATTTCAACCAAGGAAGTCCATCAGTGAAAACCAAAAATAGATACTCAAATAAGAGGTCATTTGAATGCGTACAAAGGAAATTAAGAATTAAGGTAAGGTATTTTTGTATCTATTTTATTTGTATGGGACACATTAATTATACACTAATTATTTATTCTATGTGGTTTATATAATTATCATGAAGGTATTTTATGATTCTTATCCTAAATATTATAGTATTTACATATCCATATAATTTTCTTTCGTTCAAAAGGCATACAATTCGATTGATTACGAAGTGGTAATACTTTATTTCACAATCTCATCATTATTCAAGATTTTTTATGTTTATGTGTGTATTAGAGAATAATTATTTTACATGTGTATATTTTCAAAAATTATTTTCAAAAATACTTTTAACATTTCATAAAATAATTTTTACCCATCTTTGATCTTTTTACAAAACATCTTTAAAAGAATCATTTTTTTTATGTTTTAAACAATTATATTTATGACTTTAGGGAAAAAAATATTGAAGGAATATCTTTTTATCCTATATAGTAGGATATTAGTTTACTTCATTCATGACACATTCATCCCTTTAAGATTCAATTACAAGATTATGAGGTTATTTTCAACTAATATATTTTATTTAATAATTTTGCGGCATTTTATTCAAACGAGAAATGATATTTTCCCCAAGATTTATTTCAAGAGATCATTCAAAATTAATTTACATATAAGAAATAATTATTTTATTTTTATTATGCTTTTATGGGGATATTATTCAAAAATAACACCCATATGTTTTCTAAGACTTCTTTATGTGTGTTTTTTTAATACGTTTTATGATTTTTTGGAAAAAATCATAGGGTTTTTTAAAAATATTCCTCAATGGAAGAATCAGTGATGATGCCTTCCATCCCCCACACCGCCTTTGGCCTAGATGTATGACATGGAAAAGGCAGTGGGGGTGATGCCACATTTGGCCTCTGGGTGAGGAGAAAGGAGGCATCGCTGATACCACCTTTGGCCTCACACAAAGACAAAAGGCAGCATCATCGATTCAGCCTTTACCTTAGATCCCTATAAAAGAACAGCCCCACCCATTCTACTCACATCATTTTTCCCTCATTTCTCCTAATTACAATACTTCTATCTCTAAAAAAATTCCTCTTCCACACGTTGGTCCAAAAGAAGGTGGTTTTTTTGCGAAGCATCATTTAGAGGTATTTTTTTATTTAATTTATTTAACTAAATTCTTTTAATTTTTAATATTTAATTTTTAAGTAGTTTAGTTAGTTAATAAAAGAATTTATTAGGTTTTTTAATTAGTTATTCATAGTTTGGAATAATAATTTTTTTAGTAAAGATTATGTATAGATTAAGAATAGATTAATACATCGGATTGAGTATTGTGAAATTTTCATAGCATAAAGATTATGTGGTTATGTAAGAAATAAAATCCATGTATGGATACAAACAAGTAGATGTGGATCTGGAACAGATGTACCAAGGGGTAAAACCCAAAAAACACCGCTTTTATCTAGACTCGAACATGAACTATTGCACAACAACGGGCCTTATGGTACTCCTGGTTTAACACTCTCGGGGGACATGTTTAATGTGAAACATATTTTCTTTAGAAACGACTAAAATACCTAACAAAAGAATAATCAAATTAGTATATTTATCAATGATAAAATGATAATTATGATTTTATATAATGAAATGGATAAGTAGAAAATAATTAAAGAATGAAAGTTGTTATTAGTAATTGAAATATTGTTTGTTAGTTTTTAAAGATGTTATTTATTAAGTAGTTTAATTAGTTATATATAGTTTAGAAACAATACTTATTATTAGTAATGATTAATTATATATTAATTAATGATAAATTTAGATTAAAAATGAAAACATATGTTTATTTAATTATAATTAACTAATAAATATAATATTATTAATGATTAAAGAATAAATTATTAACTAATAACTTAATAATGATTAACTAGTGATTAAATAATGACTGATTAGTTAAAAAACATACTAAGAATTTTTTTTGATAAAATGACAATTATAATTAAGTAAAATTAAATGGAGAAGAAAATGTTTTAAAATGATATTATTATAAATATTATATAGTTTAGAAATAATAGTTATTATTAGAAATGATTAATTATAGAATAATTAATAAATAACATAGGATTAGAAAATGAATCCACATAACAACTAACATATATTAGGGTATAAAAAGGTGTCCTAAAATTACATTCTAATAAATATTATATAGTCAACCATTATTATTAATATTTTTTACACTATCATAATTTTTATGAAAGAATTTTTTTTGAGGTAGAGAGTCATGTTTTCCTGTGTGTACTGCTATGGGGAGGTTATTCAAACTGAGAAAGG
Source organism: Viscum album (assembly GCA_963277665.1). Lineage (NCBI taxonomy): Eukaryota > Viridiplantae > Streptophyta > Magnoliopsida > Santalales > Viscaceae > Viscum > Viscum album. The sequence continues at coordinate 430,519,421 of OY728134.1, forward strand.
ATCTTTTTACAGTACACAACTAATAATAGTGGTTAGTACAACTGATTGTGTAACTCTAAGTGATCTTCAAGAGAGAATTCGTGGTTCCTTAAATATGGGACTTGATCAAGAGATCAAGTCTATGAGTTATAGACATTTGAAATTCCTGACAACCCTGTGGAATCTATCTTGTACATTGGTTGTTGATGCACAATGTGTCCAAGAAATTAATTTATTTTCTAAATAGTCAGATGGTACCATGATGGAATTATATGTTGATGTTTGTACTATACAACAAAAATGTCCATTTGTACGAAGACATAGAATTACAAGAGTGGTTGAAGACAGTCCACCCCATGAAATTGAGCCTATTCCAAGTGATAAATAAGGGAAAAATATATGATCTCTTGAATATACATGTCAATCCAACTTCTAATGAGGTGTTTCGTATTGATAGATCATATGGTGATAACAGTGATGATGAGGAGGGACCATCAGAAGTTAGGGAGTATGTTTTGAGAAATGCATTATTTGTATAGAAACCTCGACCTACAATAAACCATCCAACACTCCTTGTATCATGGTCAGAAGTAATGAAACATGTGCCTAAATTTTACAATAATGTTCTCATATTGAAAACAGAGTTCCCCATATTTTTACTAGATAGGTTCAGTGAGTTTGAAAAAACCTTATATGTTAGATGGAATCTTTCAAGTAAAGATGCATTTAAAAGCACTCTAAATAGATTTCACATTGATAGGAACTGAAACTATATAGTTCCGGAATCATGCCATAGTAAATATGTCATATGGTGTGAGAAGTATGGGGATGATTGTAGATTTTTATTGAGGGTGATTCCGAACATTACATTTGAAGGTTGGAGAATATCGGAGATTGAGGCAGCTCATAGTTGCATTCAGCTAAGCTTGACATAAGATCATGCCTCATTGGATGCAGAATTTGTGTTATAAATTGTTGTTGAGATGATTAGGACATGAAAATATTTTCTTATAGACCTTGTACGAGAGGATACGACATACATTCAGTTAAAATATTTCCAATAATAATTCTTGGATAGAGAAATAGAAAGAAATTGTGAAGGTCTATGGTGATTGTGATGAATCATATCAAGTTTTTCCTAAATTTCTATCCATACTAAAGAATTATAAAAAAGTTTTCTTCTATATTGACAAAAAAGAACACGTGTTTCACGAAAACTGACTTGATCCATCTCGTGTTCAATTTCATCGGTTGTTGTGTGTATTCCTCCCCTGTATCTTCACATTTCATTTTAGAAAATTGTTCATTCATATTTATGAAACATTTATAAATAGAAAATACAAGGGCGAATTGTTGAGTGCAGAAACCTAATATGGAAAGTGTTCACCTCCTCCGATTGCATTTCCATTGTAAAAAAAGAAAACTATGAATCATGGAGTTGGTTTCTAGCATGTATCAGCAACCATTTCACCAAAATTTGGGGTGTTGGTTTGATATATGATCTCCATCAGGAAATTAGTGAGGAAATCAATGCATATCCTGATACATGGAGATACCCAAATTCACATCATAAGTTCTGAATTAGATACATTTCTAGAAATGTGTATAAAAAATTCCATAACAAACTGATGAATAATCCAATCATGAGGCTTAGTAGGAATTGTATTTGTTATTTTTAACTATTTCAATATAAAGATAAAATCAAATTATGTGAAATATCATCTATTCTATATATCATATGAGTCGGATTAATGGTGTTTTGAAGAACATTTTGAATAATTCTGCCAGGCTTATCAATAAGTTTATGATTATATAATGGATATTTCAAAAGAAAAATGGACATTGGAATATGATGGGGGGAAGTGGTGCAGACACATGACCACAAACATTGTGGAGTACATCAATGGAGTCTTTAATGGGCTTCAAAAGCTACCTATAACCTCCCTATTTCAGGATAAATTATATCAATGCGTGAATTAATGTTTTTATAGACAAAAACTAGTATCAGAAGAAATATAGTTGGGGATAAGGTACATAAGACACTTTCAATGAGAGATTGAGAAGAATATTGAAGATGCTTCTGGTTATCATGTCTGCCTTTTTCAATGAGAAGACTATTGATTTGAAGTTCAATATAATTGAGACCCCATCAAAAATTTCATCTGTGAAAAAATGGTGGTATTATTGGAAATGAGGTAATGTCAATGTGGAAACTTTTAAGCCTTATGGTGTCTATACAGACATTCCATAAAAATATGTTCCTCTGTGAACACATCATGGGAAGAATATATTGATCTTGTGTACTAGATAGACAACATTTATAACTATTATCCTGCACCATGGATGCCTAATGGGGAGTTTCGTTATTTCCCAATGCAAGAATGCCAACCGATAGTGATAATTTACATTAATCAGTTTCATCCTTGTGGGAGACCAAAGGCCAGTAGGATGCCTAATGAGATGGACTGACCTCAATAAAAGGGCATAGTTTGATATGCACCATATATCATCAAGAAGGTCATAACCAAAAACAATTCCCTAATATTGTTGGATTGAGTTAACAATCTTAGCCACAATGATGTATTGTATTCATTGTGACATTGTCATATTGTAAATTATATGTTGTCATCTCTTCTTTTTTTCTTGGTTTTCTAAACCCCAAAACCCAAAAAATAGAACACTAAACCCAAAAACATCTTTCTTAAACATTAATATCAAAATTCTAAACCCTAAACCTTAAAACCTACAACCTACCCCAAAATTAATTAACCTAAACCCTAAAACCTTATAAAAAATCAAAAAACCAAGACCCAAAACCCAATATATGGAAACCTAATATCTAAATCCTAAAACCTAAAAGATGAATTGTAAACCCAAAAACATTTTCCCTTTACTACTATCTTCTATAACATTATGTGTATGATATTTTAATAAACTTTTATATAAATAAATTAGAGAATATTATTGATTAGAATAATTTATTCAACATAGATAATTAGATAAATTCCTAAAACATAATTAGTAATTATCATGGTTTATCTTAATCCAATACAAAATTATTTAATCATAAAACTCCTCTAAAATATGTCTAACCAAATTCAAGAGCCAAAAATTGCGGAATATTCTCTCTACGATTCTAAAAATTACTATACCATTAATCAAAAAATGTATATCTTAGTGGAACATACCAAATATCTAAATACCCTATTAATCATAAATCCTTAATAAAAACATGCATTCTTTAAAGAATTAACTTTTTCATTATTCCTTAAATAAAATCATATATTATAGAGTTTATTTCATAAATCCAAAAAATGAAATAAACTCCATAATGAATTAATTTTTCAAAAAATCTTTATCTACTTTATTAGACACCAATACCATCCCATAAATATAAGTTTTCAATTTTCTAAAAATTAGGCACATATTTAGGGTAATCTTCCCCAAATCATTTGTTTTAAAAGAGATTTAATTTTTTACTAAATCACATTTATTGGCCATTGGTTCCTTTTAAAATATTCTCTCAAATCCATTAAAAATGACATTAGAATAAAAACCTTATTCATTAAATTATTCTTAAAATGGTAATTTTATTAATAAAACTATTTCACAACATATTTCATGGATAAAAATACAAAATAATAGAATTCATTTCACTTCAAAAGTATCAATAACATATTCTTTACATTAGTGTCTTGGATTCTTCTAAGCTATATTCTTTTGATGCTTGTGGAATTTATTTTCATAGTGACTCATCTAATTACAGCTGAAACATTTCACATTGGAAATTCATTCATTCCCATAAAATCATGATCTTGGTATCCATTCTCCCGACACATGTAGTAAACTCCAATTCCCTTAAATTATGTATCACTGTTTTTACTCCCACAATTATCATATGTGGGGAAATTATTAAATATTGTTTTTACCATTATCTATTTTTTTCTCTTCTTTCGTCTTGTTACCTTTATTTCATTAAAAACCAAAATAATTGGGGAATTATATTTCTTTGGGTAAAAATAACTTCATTAAAAAAAGTTAATAAATTTGGAATGCCTTGCATTCCACAAGTCATAACATTATACTGACTATAACGTTATATTTACATTCTACACTTATGAATCATTTCATTTGTTTATATCTAGATGGATGATACCATACTACTCACTCAGAAGCATTCCCATATTTCCCAGGCCATGTTAGAGGGTGGTACAGATCGATCGATCAGGGTGTGTCCAACACACTATTTTCATCACAGGGAGCCTCCACATTCTATTAGACCATACTTGTGCCATAATGGCTTCTATGGAATTGTTGTATCAGATTTGACATTTGTAGACCATCACCTTATTGCTTCCATTGTTGAGAGGTGGAGACCAGAGACACACACTTTTCACCTACCTGAGAGAGATATGACCATCACCCTCTAGGATGTGGTAGTGCCTCTCGGTCTTCATATCTAGGGGAGACAAATTATTGGACCCACTGGTGCATCTTGGATAGACCGTGATCAGTGCTTGTTAGGAATTGAAATTTTTTCCAACCATAGGACTACAGATGGAGTGTCCATATCTACACATTGGTTGGAGTTACAGATTCCACATTTACCCGATGATTCTGATTACCAGACTATCATGAATTATGCTAGTTCATATATATTACGTCTCATTAGAGGGACTATGTTTATAGATCACTTGGGGATGTAGGTGAAAATGATGTATTTACCCCTACTAGAGAACTTTGATCGGGATTGGATGTATAAATATGGATCAACCTCCTTAGCATACATGTACAGAGGATTATGCAGGCTATCCCATAGGGACTACACTGGTCTTCGGGGGATGTGTCATCCTTATTCAGATGTGGGCATAAGAGCGCATCCACACATTCCTCCCTGATATTTCTAGTCCACCGATCAAGATAGAGGTGCTGCAGGATGCTCCGTGTTAACACTGGTATGATCAGTCTTTTCTATTGGTTTTTGATGCTACTAGGAGTTATTGACTTTAATTTCTTATTATTTGTCACTATCGATGTTGTATTATACAGGTGGTGCCAGCGGCACAATTTAGACACGATTTCAAGACACCATTTGGGTGTATATCGGCTCAACATGGATTTTCTCTTACCTAAATGGGTATGTATATACAATATATACCTATCTAAAAAATTTAATAACAACATAAATTTTGGTTTTTGTTTAGGAGATTTTTCAAAAAAGTCACATGTCATTTCAGATTTCATGGCTTCCATACAAGAGTATTATAGACTAGTTTCCATCATACTATACCTTTGGGCTTGAGGATGATATAGATGTAGTGTCCCTCATTCACTTCCACATTATTGAGTGGCAGATTCCTGATAGAGTCATGCGCTAGTTTTTCTGTGCTCAACCGATTCTAATTCTTCCATGAAGCTAACAGGGAGGCATGATGAGGAATAGGACCGAGTACATGCCCTATTTCTCAACTGATAGTGCAGACAAGCAGTGTTTCATATTCTGGGTGTACCTACAAATCAATTCTTCCTTTCGGATTAGGTTGAGTATGAGCCATGGTATAAACTAATGTCTTTATTGTATTTTACCTGACACGACAAAGAGATGAAGAAGATGGTAATTCAATTAATTTACATTATTTTTTATTAAACTATTTTATAATTCATTTGGAATACATTTATAGGGAAATCACATAGAAAAGATTGTTCTCATGAGTGATGAAGAGGAGGAGGGGGTCTTTAGTCGGGTAGCCGTCCATGCTGTAGTGCTGGAGGTGAGGAAATATTTTTGTGCACTTTTCGAGAGCATCTTTGTGCATCCAAACCAGAGAGAGGAGGTTCCTACCCCAGAGGAACATGCTATAATAGCTTTCGGTGTTGAGCAGTCATGACCATGACCTTGTAGTCAACATTGTACTGAAAGTGAGTCCTCACCTGTTCCACAAGAAGAGGTCGGACCTCTAGTAGTCCAGCCTTAGCTGATTGAAGATGTGCCTTTAGTGGCATGGGATCCGTGTTTCGTGATAGGATATTCAGAGTTATCTCTATATTAGGGTCCAGATCTATTACAACCTTGGGTTATAGATCCATGATATCCGTGGGATCTAGATCCATCATAGCCTTGGGGTCCAGATCCATCATAGTCTTGGGATACTACTACATCACATGCTTGGTTCCCCACTGCAATAACGATAGGTCCTACTCCCACCCTTGTGGGATAAGGATCAGGAGGGTAGTACAATATGCAGTTTATAGCTCCTCCCACTGACACGTATCTGGAAGATGCAACATTAGACTTTTTAGTGCCCACGTATCATCCCTCTCTAGGTCATTAGACTCCACTACGAACTCAATACAAACGTCCTATTCACAGACCGCCATGTGGAACAGAATATCCTCCCCATAGACATAGACATTGATTATACTGTTCATTTATATGTTTTATGTCCACTGAAATGAAAAAACTATTATTACTATCATCCCTTAATATTTGTTTTTCTATTATTTTAGTTTCGATTTATATTTTAGGAACAATTTATATTTTATTTCTTTCAAGGTCGACTACTTAAAACATAGGAATAATTATTAAATTTCAAGTAGATAACTTTAAAATTTTATAAAATATACATTATAAAAAAATGTAAATATAATTTAAAATATAGCCTAAACATTGTTTTTTTTTGAAAATAAAGAGTTTCATAAATAAAACAAATAAATTAAAATGAAGGGAATGTAAGAAAAGTAACTCGGATGTGAGAGTGAAAGGAATGAATGTCGAGGAGGATCCTAAGCCACCTACTTGACATTAAAAGCCTATAAAATATAAACTATAAGAACTATAAAAATAAAAATTTAAAATTAAAATACTTCTTATATGTTTAATCAATGTTTAAAATTTCATTCATATCTGTCTTATAATTTATATTTTATAGGATGGAAAAGTCACATACTTGAAATATTTTTATGTTTTTATTAGGTGGATTAGAAAACTTATAAATTATTTTTCATCAATTTTTTTGATAAATTCTTAAAAATTCATCTACTTGTTATATGTTTAACCAATGTTTAAAATATCATTAATACCAGTCTTATAGTTTATATTTTATAGGTTAGCAAAGTCACTTACTTGAAACCTTTTTACCTTTCAAGTATGTGGATTAGAAAGCTTGTAAATTATTTTTCATAATTTTTTTTAATAAATTATTTAAAATTCATCTACTTGTTATAAGTTTAATCAATTATTAAGATTTCATTCATATAATTCTTATATTTTATATTTTATAAGATAGAAAATTCATGTACTTGAGACATTTATAAGTTTCAAGTAGGTGTATTAGAATGCTTATAAATTATTTTTCATCAACATTTTTTACGAAATTCTTTTTATTTTCGACTACTTGTTATATCTTTAATCAATTTTCAAAATTTCATTCATATTAGTCTTATAATTTATATTTTATATGCTAAAAAATACACATACTTAAAACATTTTTATGTTTCAAGTTGGTGGATTAGAAATCTTAGAAATTATTCTTCATCAACATTTTTAAGAAATTATTTTTATTTTAGACTACTTGTTATATGTTTAATCATTGTTTAAAATGTCATTCATATAGGTCTTATAGTTTATATTTTATATGGTAGCAGATTAAAGTACTTGAAATATTTTTAAGTTTCATATTGATGGATTAGAAAGCTAATAAATTATTTTTTCATCAACTTTTTTAAGAATTTTTTTTTATTTTTAACTACTTGTTATATGTTTAATCAATGTTTAAAATTTAATTCATATCAGTTTTATAGTTTATATTTTATAGGTTATAAAAATCACATACATAAATAAAAGATAAATTATATTTAAAATTTATGTTATATATATATAACCATAACAAAATAATATTAAAATATTAATATTTTAAATATATAAAAAAATAATTAAAAAATGTATTTTTGTTGTTTTAGGGAAAAGTCGGCATCAACGATGTCTCTTTTGTGGTGTATTTTTAAAAAACAAATTAAACTCATTCTGTTTTTAATTTTTTTTTCAAAAAACGTATGAAAAAAATCACTTTATGTTTATGATGGCATGATATTTTTGAAACCTATTTATTTTCCATGAGTTATGTTATAATGAAGTGTGTATGTAACTCATTTATTTACATGGGTTCTAATGTGATAAATTATTTATCGTCTTGGGGAAAACATAAGTACAATTTTCATTATGTGATGGTTGGGACCTATATATCCCTCTGGTGAATTGGGTAATGATTTATATCTCATGAGACGGTTAAGGGAAAAAAGATTATATTCTTGATCCACTATGGGAAAGAAGATTATGTACTTAATCCAATATGGGGAACAAGTAATTTTAATTTATCCATTATGGGAAAAAGTCTATATACTTGATCCATTATGTGAAACATGTGATAAGGCCTAATCCGAGTGTCCTGGTAGATAACCTTGATATATGAAATAGTTTTACATCCTTTTTATGATGCCACAACAATTTATGATATAGAATTATGTTTCATGATTGAGGTATGAATTTGTTTTATTCTTATGGTTCATATATTTTTGGATTTTATTGTTTTATTCCTTGACTCACGATTATGATCTATGACAGGATGGGTATGAATTTTTAATTTATGATCATGATCACATAACCATCTTCTTATATTGTCCTTACATAATATCATAAATTGATATCTTCCTTGTTTACTCTTACTGAGTATATAAGCTCACTATTTTCTTATGTTTCCTTTCCATAGGATTTGAAGAAATTAATTAAGTTGGGGTACTAAAGGGGAAGTTCTTTATGAAAAATATTGAAGATCTTTCACAAGAATAGAAGTTTGTGTTACATATTTCCGAAGGAACTAAACTATTACGGTCCTCAGGCACATATTTGTGTAATTTAATTAATATCCATCTTAAAAGGATATAATAATAATGATTGAGAATCTTGGGTCATTATAAATTTCATCAATATTCATTATCTGAATTATATAGTGGTTGGATCAAGATCATTAAGAATGTTTAATTGTGGACTATGGAAACTCTATTGTGGTGGTCTGTTTCATTGGTGAGTAATGAGCAGTGGAAGGTGTATTCAAGGGAGTAAACACAAGCATGGGTGAAGGTTATGACTTTTTTTTGTGGAACAATACTTTAAAAACATAGAGCTTGACAAATATATATACTTTCTTCCTACTCTATATAAAAATATATTTCCTAGAATACATTCAAGGGAACAAGATTGAATAAATTCTAGTTCTCTCCATACTTCCTCCTATTCTAAACCGCACATGAGAGTACCTACTATTCACCATGCATGCACACTACTAATCTATTCTCCCCTCATGTATGCTCCTTGTGTTTGATTTTATATATTAATATCCTTGTTTTGTTGTTGGACCCCTTTTTATTCTTAAAAATAAAATTACTTTTTTAAAATTTAACATGAATATACATATTTTTATTAAGTAAAAAAGTATTCGTAAATTAATAAATATTTATTTTACTAAAAAAATTATTTATAACATAATTTACCCATAAAATAATAAATAAATTAATAATGTAAAAAATCATCATTTATTCTAAAAATTTGTTTAAATTATTTTAAAACTTATTCATGAAAATATTTTCTATAAAATACCCCACACATAAAATTATCCTTTTCCACTAGAAGGGTATCAACATGTATCACAAAGAAGTACTATCCCAACCATATTTAAAGTTCAAATACAGAAAAATTAATTAATTATCAATAGGTAGAATAGAATTTCAAGCTATGTGTATGAAAATTTCTCTAACTCGTCCATCTTAAAAAAGGTCAACCATGTATTTTACTTTCAATCCTTTGACATGAAATTTATCTTCCAATCATCCACTCATATGTATAAATTAATTTTTAACATATCTTCCATTTACAATCTAAATCCATTATAATGTTATATTATCACTCAATATAACAATTAAGTGGAGTTATTTTGTTACCTTGAAGTCATGTCCCTTACCATATTCTTAGAAGACATCTCTAATAACATATTTTAAAGACACATAACATAATTAATTACAAGGGATTTAAAATTAGGTTTAAAAAACTCTAATTCTCTATGGTTGTTAGTTAATTATGTGAAAATAATATTAATCTCAAAATAGGTTAAGTATAAATTACATTACATGAAAATTGAAAAGTAATCTAAATTAAAATTAATCTTCAAATGTCATCACCCCAACTTTCCCAAACTCAAATTAAGGTCGCGAATAATAATAAATCATATCAAATGATACAAAAATATTTTACTTTTTTTGTTTTCCAAATATATTTTAATCTTATTATAATCTTATTCATTGTACAAGTATAATTTACACCAATCAACTCTAAATGATCAAGATAATTATTTAATAAATGGTAATTTTTGAACCTCCCAAGGCATACACTAATTTTTTTCAGACCATTTTTTTCATGTAGGAAAAAATGAATAAAATTAAATGTAATCCTTAACCTTTCCATTCCCAATGACCCCCCCACAACTCACCTTTTACAAAGTTAAAAATCCAATTTCCATAGGAAATAACCTCTCCTTGATACTTATTCAAATGAATATCACAAAAAATAAAAAGAGTAGGGTAGTGAAGGATAATATTGGATAATATTGTGTATATTCACAATCAAGGATATTCTTTGATTCTAAGGGATTATATAAAGATAAATATCATGGTAGGTCCACAGATAAAGGGACTAAAAAATGAATTAATCATATTTAAATTGAATTTTTTGAATCATAGATATGATTAGATGACGTGTATGTCCTATAAGAAATCATGTATAGGTTTCCCTCAAGAAATATGCTTAGAAAGGATGGGAATAATTTACTGATAAACCTACTAAGAGTTGGAAAATATGATTTTTTTCAATCATTCATTGAAATGCATACAAAAAAAACTAACTAATAAAAATCACATAATTTTAAAGCATGTAAATTCTAGAAAAAAATTCATCTATATTAATTAGAAAACTGACCTATCATATGATTTATTAAATACATCCCCATGACCAACCTTAATAATTCAATTACCCATATTTATCATTTAATACCATAAAAAATCCATTTAGATTATGTAATGATGGTTATGCAAGGTGACTTATGTATCCTAGATAAAAATATAGCACAAATATATGGTGTGTAATTCATTTAATAGATTTGAAAAATCAAAAAAAAATATGACTTTAGAGGAGTGAAAAAATATTGGAATTAATTTATACTCACTTTGTCCACATGATTCTCATTCCCTTATTATTTTTCCCCTTTTCTATTCCCATCACGAACCTTCAAAAGAAAGGTAAAAAAGTGAAATTATAAGGACTATGTTACATAATGGTAGGAAATAAATATGTACAATTAAAAATATCACAATATATTTATAAAATATTTCCTATGAAAATAATAAAAACTAAATCTTCTAAATAAATAAAAAATTTAGGCTTCCTCCTAAATGTAATTTTATTGATGTTATTAATATCAACTTTACCTCTTTAAAGTCAAGTGATTTGAGTGTGTTTTACAAATAAATATCTAAGATTTTCCTATTTATATTTTTTGTGAATTTGATTTATTATTACTCCTTGTATTATTTGTGATTTAGTTCTTACTTGGTGGATGAGAGTTTCCAGTAGCTGAATAACCGAAGGATTGAGAAGGAAATTCATTGGATGTATATATTTGGTAAAAAACACTCTTTTTATTAAATTGTGTACTACATTCATTCTAGTTCCTCGATAATATTATCATGTTCATATATCCACATTTCCTCCACTTTTAATTCTTTTTATTCATGTCAGACTAAAAATTTTACTATGTTCAGTACAATTGCTTCAACTTCCACTTATTCATCTCCTTATGCTACTATCCCTGATTTTCAAGGAATCAATTTATCAACTCAACATCTCTTTTCTATTTTTCTTAATCTTCTTATTTTTGAAAATCCATATTTATAAAAAATCCATGATTTTATTTAGTATTTTAGGTCCCTCATTCTCCATATTCTTATTAGTCTTATTATTTTTCTTATTGTTACCCTTCAAATTTTTCATTTAACCACTCAAGTTGAATAACTATATATTTTTCTTTTACCTCTTACTCTTATTATTTATCCTTGAATAAAAATGTATTGTTTAGGTAATTTTCTTTATGAAAAATTCATATCTGGATGTGGAAATTAATTGAGCTTCAATGACCATTATTTCAATCTATTGACACACCTCTTTAAAATTACATTCCCTGAAATTGAGTATTTCCCCATCCTTGATTGGGTACGATTATGGGATAATTTATTTTCCAATATAAATCCTTATGAGTTCCTCAACATGACATTAAATATCTATTATATTAATGGATAATTAGTATTTATCAGTTAAAATATATTATATTCCTTTCATCAAAACCTAAAATACCAAATGCGTAAAAGGAATAAAAATAGATAAAGAAAAAAACTAAAGTAAAATTAGTAAACCAGAAAAAGTGGAGGGAATAAAAATTTTGAGAAATATAAAACTAAATTATTCCATAACCTGAGTCCCAAAAAATAACACTTTAATGTTATTAGGGGATGACAGTGTCATCGAATCTTTTGGTCTAAAAAGGTTTAGAAATAAATAATATCAACCACTTGAAAATAAAATACTAAGAGGTAAATGCATGGTGAGTCAGAGGTCAATCCGCTGATTAGTTGGTTAGATAATTATTTAATTGGAAATTTTATAATCTATGAACTATGAAAAAATTACCAAACAACTAATCATGTGAATTTTGATGAATGAGTCAGAGAAGTAAATTAAAAAGTGTACTATTCATACAATATACTAGTTCATGCACAAGTTATTATGAAGAATTATAATTTAATTATTCTATTTTTGGGATTATGTCTATGTATTCTCTTGGTATTAGTGAACACATAATTTAAAACTCATAAAATACTATTTTAAAATGGTCTTATATTTTAGTTTCTTATTGAAAAGGTTTCATTTAAACCATATTTATGTGGAGAAAAAATTCCTACACTATGGTCAGGTTGAAGTTTGAATTATAGAATTAATATTATAGCATACTCTCTTAATTATAAAACAATTATCATGTATGATAAAAATATAGAGAAACAAATACTTGAGATGGAATGAATTATCCCAACTTGACTAAAATATAAATACACACGATATCACTATTACAAACCCCATCTATTATAGATTGGCACAAAACAAAATCACCAAAAAATGACTGTAGGGTCCTGAAAATTCCAATAAGGGAAGAAAATACCCCCAAGAATGCTTTGAAGGAGGAACAAAGTACTTATACAAGTCTATAATGGTGAATGGACTCAAATTGAGTTGAAATTATTTGATGGATATTGAAGGAATTTAAGTTTTCATTGTTTTTGATGTGGCCCACGTACCATCACTGGGAAAGGTATACGGACCAGATGGATTGCGAACCACCAAGAATGCGTGACGATCCACGAACTACTGGCCCATGAAGTGATGGCTAGTGAGCCAGGAAGACCACGAACTGAGTCACCAGCAGGTTTATACGCATGAGGATCGTCCAGGTACTATGTCGCGAACTCATCAGTTCACAGACGAAGCGAATCCGCAGGGTTCTATTAACCATTATTACGAACCAAAGCCTCAACAAACCCCAGTTGACCGTGTCTTCCATGGGTTTGTATATTTATTTAATGGGCCTACGCAAAAGGTTTCACATGCCCAATAGATATGATTTCTCTGATTCTCTATAAAAGGACAAAGAGAGACAGATAGAGGGAAGGACAGACAACGAAATCTTAAGGGAGACTTAGAGGCTACACTCCGACTTCCGTCTTGTTTTATCGGTGAAGCCCAAACCGCAAACCACTACCTCCTCATGTAAAACCGTCTGAGAACCATAAAATGTGGGAATTGAATAATATTAATAGAACCACTAACCTAAATGGTAAATTGAGAACCATAGGATTCTCACAGATAAACTCCTTGTGATTGATGATCCTACAAACCCTCCTTCAATATGGTGATCCGCATAGCATACCGCTATGTGAACTGAACCTTAAACCAGATACTAGTTACATGGATGGACCCCAAAGTGGCATAATGGGCCACTTACCACTATGGTATGTAGTTTCCTATACCTACGCCTGCGTACTATAGTGGTACGTAGATGTCGCCTCTATCTGCATACCACTATGGTATGTGGAGACTCCCCCATCCCACAGAAAAGGTTAGAACTTAGAATAGGGTGTTTTTGGGTATTGTTCATTCCAGTTCTAACCTCACCCCTCCATTATCATCTAGTCCTCCATGATCCCTTAGATAACCAGTATTTTAGAATTTGGCAAAATTCTCCTACAAAGCCACCAGACCCGTATTATTAGACCATCAGGTGCATCAACGCGCCCCATTGAGTCTACATACCCATGGTAAGTGGAGTCACAAAGGCTCTCCCCACGACGGTGCAGGCTTCCAAAATTCCTGTGAGGCTATATTACCATGGTAACCCGGAGCCCAACCTTGTGATGCCAAAGTGAACCTCCCCATTCTAGGGATTAAGGGTGATCACTTACTTTTCCATTCAATGAGGAATAATGGTCAGTCAAAGGGGTTATGTTCTCTCCCCCCATTTGATGAGGGCGAAACTCCTCCCCTTCCCAGAATGTTCTTCGGGGCCCTCCCACTAAGGTAAGTCTCCAATTTTCTGAGGTAGGGTCACATGAACATTAATTTCATCTCACATTCAAGGGTAAGTTGCTCCGCACACTCACCCACAGTTTCCTCGTCCTCTTCCTCCGCTAGCCCTTCCTCCCCCACCAACAGGGGGGAGGCATGTACTTTGTTGTATCTTTTACAGCCACTTGTTTCTCACACCGAGCATGACACATGTGGTCTTAGAGGATTATGAGGATTATAACATCCACATGATTCTAAACTATGATATCTCTAATTCCGAACCAAATCAGGATACGTAGGATGCCCACAAGAAGGCTCGAGCTCAAAAAGGGTTCCCATTAGAAAGGGTCCACCCGATCATGTCCTATAAAATGGGATGCTCCCTCACATAATCCCCACACAATCCAAACTATGTGAGTAAAAATTACTCTCCTAAGGATACATAGGAATCCCTCCTTGTGGGCCTGATCCCAACATCAAGTCACCTTCTCCCTGGATGATTATAAACTTTAGAGAACCTTATTATTTGGATCAAGTTAGTATCGCCTCTGTAGTGACCAGTATATGCATGCTTATGAAGATCTTGTAAACCAAGGGTAGCCTGTGGACACCCTCTTTGGGAATGAAAAAGGATTCACGAACATATGAACACGACTTAAATCTATTCGAGAGTCCCAAAACCGGAAACAATCCTCCCCTGGAAGGGTGCGGTGAGCCTGAACTCCCATCCTCTCGACCAATGGAGTCCTTAAGTGTTGTTGGACAAATTATTAGATAACGAGCGTCTTACTTTGGAAGGTAGGTCCATGAATCATGGAAGAAGAACAAAAATGGTGAACCTGAAGTGAATCCTTAACCAAGGTGACAGTTCTACACCAATGATTAAAGACAAAAAGATACTGCACGTCAGACCATTTTGTTCGCCTCAGTATGTGAAAAACACACCACCTTGGTGGAGGAATAAAAATGGTGAACCCAATATGAATCCTTAACCAAGGTGGAAGTTCTAACCCCCTCAGGCCCCTTCACCCCAAAATAATAATAAAGGGGAAGGGATCCAAACTGAATCGTGAAATATGCATATATTTAATGAAATTATTCTTTAACAAGGTTTTGCGGTCTGTATTTCATATATGTATATTGCAGGTTCGTGCAGAGCAACCTTTAATCCAAATGAAATCCTAACAACCCATGAATACACACACATCAAAAATCCCACAGGAGGTCGGGACCCCATAGAAGAGAAGGACCATCGCCTACCCAGCGTATTCAATGATGGGTATCCAATATGCTGATCAAAGAGTACCACCGAAATGTTACTCTCCCCACACAGGAGGCCACAAGACAAGCCCTCCAGTATACAAAGGTCTTATAGCCGCCTCTTCAGCCACTGCTAGTACCCCAACGTAAGGCGGTCCTGGTGGTAGTCTCAAATTGTTTCGAGAGCTTGTCCCCAGATTGTGACAATGTGTAGCTCACTTATATCAGGGAGGCAGACTAAGTCAATGCTGATGACTTCATCTGAACTGCACAGGGGTCCTACCCACGAGCCCTTACCAGAGAGTCTCACCGCTAACACTGAACAACCAGGGAACCTCCTACCGAGGATGAACCTATATAGGGGGAACCTGCTAAAGTATAGGAGACATGGTCCTCTCAGGCCGCCCATCAAGGGTGGTGAATATATAATCGAAACACACTATCACCCTGGTTCCTGAAGAGAAGCTCCTATATACTAATGTGGTGGAATTCAACGGGAAGACCTATAAATCTGAACCCTCCACTACAGACCACCCCAAAAATAGGGTGGAATAATATGGTCACCTGCACGTTTTTTCTAATGATCTTTGGTCCCACCGTGTAGACAGAGTGGGAAAATACTGGCAGTTGAAGATATCTACAAAGCCACAACAAGCTCTCCCTCCAAATAGGGAGGCACACAACTACACACAGGCATAAACACCTACTGATAAATTTCAACCCTTCTATATAAATAGGGAAGCAATAGATATATGGAGGCACAAAAAGCCTTCTACCAAAATAGGGCGACAACCAAATACAAGTAGAGTCAAATTCCTACGGAATATTATAAATCCCGTGATACAAATATAGTGGAAAAGGAGCAGATGAAAATCCTCAATCGTGAATATGAATACCACTAGTCAAATACGGTGGAAGACATAGAAGAAAACTAGTGACAAACTCATTCCTCTATCCCGACATAAGAGAACTGCCCGTACCTACTAGAAACTCATGGTGCACCAGAGAAGGCACCAACTACGGCTCCAACATCGGAATGGGCCTTCATACCCATTCCAGCCAAAGATATATCCCAGAACATCCTAGAAATGATGGAAGATCAGACGTCAATTCTAGAAAATATCCTCCAAACATGCCAATAAATCACTGCATTGGCGGAAAAGGCGAGAAATCGGGCCCATGACCCAGTTTCCTCTAAAGGAATGACTAACTTGCAAAATGTGTTAGTCACACTGGAGTAGTTATGCATCCCTGATCTAGTCCAGGAGGGTTGAAAACAATATCCCATGACATATGGACAACCAGATCAGGAACAAATACCCTTTCCAATTGGGGGATGCCAGTCCAACATAGTGGCCTCTCTAGGGTAGGCATATATCCCTGCCAAAACTCAAGATGCCCGTCGGCATATCCCAATGAAATCATAGGACCCAACAAGATAGGGTACCATATTTTAAGGAAATTATCAACAACAGATGGCCCCAGTTATTTTCAAGAGAGTGCACAAGAATGAATAGTGCCCAAGGAAACCTGAAAATAAAGAACACATACATGATCTTGCTCTTCTAGAAGATGTTAATCTTGATTCCCTCAAAAATATATCAAAAAAGGCTCAAGACCCTATCATTCCATTACAAAATTATCGAAGTGGAAATAGTGGCTGTGATGGTCCTCCCCACAATATCGCTACCTGCAGCTCTGAAGGTCCTCCACAGAGTACCCATAGGGGCTTACTCCATGGGTTAAGAATGATCGATCACGAGAGCCTATCTCTTGATGCGTGTTGGGGTATCCCTCCCCTAGAGCTGAAGATCAGGTAGTAAGAAGGTCCTACCATTTATTTCATCCACCCTAATGGTCCTTCCTAGGGTATAACTACAAATATGCTTCTCCCTATAGTCGGACGTCAAGTCAGGATGGTAGTCCTCTCCATGATGACAGTCATTGCGATGACCCTCCCCATAATGAAAATTGCATTAATGGTCCTACCCATAATGACACCAAGAAACGAGGAGGTCCTACCCTCATTTTAGTACTTCCTAAAGGCTATCCCCAAGATGTACACTCCAAAAATTCTCCCTCCAGCCAGATATGATGTCATGATGGTAGTCCTCACCATGATGACAATCATTGAGAAGGCCCTCCCCACAATGACAGTTGCTGTGAAGTTCCTCCCCTCAGTGACATCAACCAACAAGAAGGTCCCCGCTTTCAATATCTCGCTAGGAAGGTCCTCCCCATGGAATATTCTATAAAGTAAATTCCCATGGTCAGACATCAAGTTGCAATATTATCCCTCACCATTACAGCGCCAATTGTGGGGGTCCTCCCCACAATCAAAATTCATGCTAGAAATATGGTCCTTCCCTTAATGGAACATATGTGAGAAATCCCAATTTTGATGAGGCGCTTAGAAAGGATCTAGACACAACGGGTACTCTGTCTATAGTGGGTGATATTCTTTCTCAACCAGAGGATTGACTGGGGCCATGCTCATCTTTTGAGCCACCCCTATGCTGTTTGAAAATCCGTAAGGCTCCCACCAGCTCGGTTACATGGAATGAAATTATTAAGAAGTAGTTGATCTAGAAATATCAAGTAAAGGAGCCTCCAGAAGAAAAACAACATGATATGTTGCTTGTGAGAAGACAACTAGCTTGGGATAATATACCAGTGTTGGATTAGTCTACGAACACTTCTCAGTTCGACATACCAGGAGAGTTGTTTAGGGAATGCACACATGGAATTCACCAAAATATATAGAAAAATCTTAGAAATATTAAAAAACTTGCTACCATAGAAGGGTACGCGGACCATGTCTGCACAATAGGGGATATTCGCTATCTAATCGACCTAGAATCCCTCTCGTCTGCAAGGAAGCCACAATAAATAAGGTGAAAGAAAAACCATGAACTGGCCTACTATCATGAATTGCATAAGTTGTGTCACCTCATTGGAAATTCTTGGAATGGAGTTCAAATTTAGGGATGGGGAGAACATGGATCTCTGAACTTCACCACACGTCCCATCTAGCAGAACCCATTGGAAATGACATCCTGCAATGTCATCACCCAGAGGAAACAATCATATGAAACCCATGCTCAAGAAAGATGATATACTCAACAAAAACCAGTCTAAAGAAAGTAGCAAAAGTGTCAGGTCCAAAGAGATCAAGCAATCAAAAACCTTCTGAGTTAGATAACCAGAAACATACAACATGCATCCTGCCTAGTGGAATCCAACCAAAAAGCGGTGCCCATGTCTTCAACCATGAAGGTCCAATGCCATACTTATCTTACAACCACATGGGAGTACATGAAATTGAAAGGGTGGAAATAGCAGTGGCTACCACCATGATACGGGAACAACACCAGCCCATAGGGATGGGGGAATTTGTAAATCAAAATTCCCCCATAAGACCAAAAAATCCTGGCTGTAGCGCATCAACCGGCTAATGGGAACAACCCCAACCTGCAAGATCAGGGGAAGTTTTTCCTCAAATACCCACACTTCAGACGTCTGTATTCCACCATCTAGTAAGAATGATGGACAAAGGAGTTACCAAATAAACCCCTTCTTATGGTTCATACCCTACAAGATAGAGGCACATTACTAGGCCAGACCAGGGCTCCCTTTAGGTCAATCTTTTCCAAGAAACCCAAATAATACAATGGAGTGGATGGAGAAAATCTAATAAAGGATACAGAAAGCCTTCATACCATTTAGCACTGGGTACACCACCCAAAATATGGTATTCCTCAGGGAACATGGTAAACATCAACCACACATATCTCATAGGAAATGACATAAGGGGAGAGGAAACAAAGGAAGACAGTGCCCTCCCAAAGGTATCCCACACCGAGGTTGATGGAGTGCATACCCAGAACCATAGGGAGGTCCTAAATATGGGTGCCCCATCAGTCAATCCATCATTACCTCCCACAAAAAACCTCTACAAGGAGAATAATAAATTCAAGGTAATCTAGGACCCGCCTTCTCCTACCCCTGAGAGTGCGTCCCTAACCCTCGAGGAAAAGTTTACCAAGCAAGAGAAAGAAATGAAAGAGCTCAGGAGAATTAATGCTGAGCTACGTCGAGGGTGCTACGTCAACAGATGTGTTACCCCCACAGAATGTAAGCAGGTGATCCTAGAATAGGTTCCCATGCCATAGGTACTCATCACGGTGAATGAATACAAGCTCAAAGGACCGCTCAACCCAGCCCCGGAAGGACATCAAGACTTCCCCCACTAGGAAGGTAGCCAAAATATATCCAGGTAAACCCAAAATTGATACCTCCAGTTGGGTATAAACCCCAAATTACATCAGCACTGGAACACATAGTCTTGGACATTGTTTCACCAGCTCATGATGAAGATAGATTGGATATGCATCAAGGGATCTTAAACACCTCCAAGAAACTAACATCTCAACTAGAATCCATGTAGGTGTGGAACACTCTAATACAATAAGAGCACAAACCTTACCATAGTGGGTGAGAAATGTTCTGCCACCACCAAACTTCAGGAACCACGTATTCCTAGTATTAAATGGCTCGGGGGACCCAAAACAACATTTAATGAACTGTGCCTCTTACTGTGACCCAATGATGGGCACTCCAGAGCAGCAAGAAGCCATAAAAATCAGGTGCTTCTTACGAACCCTGCAAGGCTCGACTTTTGTATGGTACACTTGCCTACTAGCCAAATTCAATTACTGGCTAGGAGGACCTTCGATGATAGTTTCTATTCTAGTTCAGTTCGATGATACCCAAGATGACCGTCAGTGATCTCATGAACTACATATAGCGAGGGAATGAAAGATTCTCATACTTTACTGCTAGATGGAAGGGCCTGATATATTCCCTGAAACGACCACTCCCTTAGGATGAGATACTCTCCATTTACATTGATAAACTTTAGGATGAACTAAAAACACCACTCTTCTTGGTGAAGTATATGAGTGGGTTTAGAGACATCTCTTCCATTTCTCAAATGACTAAAGACTCCTTGAAACAAACCAAACTTATGCCATGAGTGTCCCCATCAGCCCCAGGGAAAAGAACAGGAAAATATGAAGTGACTTATTTCACTCTTAAACCACCCTCAATACAAGCTCCAGCTGCGTGGCCACCACCAAACCATGCGGGAACCCCTAGACGCCAAAAAACACGCCCACTTTGACAGGACGAGCGACTTGGTGAAAAAATAAATCAGTTCTATGAACTAAGAAATAAATATTACTCATTCCGAGACGAATAGGTCTGTGGATATTTCATATCCACCAAGAATTGAAATTTTCTCAGGTTACTAGAACCAAAGAGATCTGATGAAGTGGGTCTCAATGACTATAAAAATTATTGTCCATATCACCGAATACTGTGATACACCATTCAGGATTGCTTTTTTTTTCAAGGATCACCAGCAAAAGGTGGTGGATTCCAAGAAAGTCATGTTGGGCCCGCCACCAGTATAAGCAGCATGTGTTTCCACCTTAGACTCAAGAGGAGAAGAGTGGAAAACAGTCACCAGTAAGAAGGAGAAAAATATTGAAAAATAGATGACCCAGAAGACCATCTACCAAGTCCATGGCATCCTCCAAGCACTGTTGAAACAACCAAATATGCCCCCAAAATCTCCCAATATAGCACAACCATCATCCTCCACCCTGTGGTCCTCTAAAGGCCAGAAGGGTAGAACTAAAGAGAAAGAAGATAAGCTGACACTGAAGTTGAAGTTAGTGTTTACATTTTTGTACTTTATTCCAACCATCTTGGTACAATGGGAACTTCCCCACCAAATGGTACAATGGGAACCGCCCCACCAAATGGTATAATGGGAACCAACCTACCAAACAACACCATCACAAGGAGATAGTCAAACAAAAATAGTATCAGATCAATAACTGATCTTCAGATCCATTAATTTCATTTATTTGATGGACCCCTTCTTGGATAAATACTATAACCACAAACCCAAATTCACCGCGCTCAAATGGAGAGTCTGAGGAAGAGGTCATAGAGGCCAGAGGTTTCCTAGAATGCATGATCATGGCATGAGTCAAATTCCTAGCCACACCACAAGTCGAACCGTTAAAATCATAGAAACTCATGAAAGGAACCATTGAAAAACAGAACAAGAACCAAAATTCTCCTTCTCCACAATCAGAATAAATATAATCCCAATTATCATAGAATATCCATCAGGTAAATAACAAATATTAAACTACCCAAGGTATACAAGTGGACCAGTTTGAGCCAACATGGAAAGGACTACAGCACTGCTGACCCCTGTTACATAGGTTGAACCATCTATGTCCAAATCTCAAACCCCTAAACTGTCTGTAAAATAGAAACCTCGAGCTAGGAATCATTGACATTTAGATCAAAAGTATGATAATTTAAAGAATTTGGATTCAGTACTAGCAAAGGTGTCAATCTTGGTAGCATTGATCCTATCCACAGATCTCAGGGAGGTACTCATTACAGCATTGCTAAGTCCCCATGAGTTCGAGGCTAAAGTAGCTACAACTGAAGTCTACCATATAGAGTCTAGTCCTAAAGAATTCCACATTTTCATATCCTTCATAGATAGGGATGAAGACTCCATCATGAAATAGAACATCAAACCCCTGTATGTGTCCGATAAGATAAATGGAATTGATATTCGGAGGATCTTCATCAACAACGGCTATGGAGTTAACCTCCTCCCACTGTAAATGCTTTGTCGACTAGGGTATAATGAAGAAATCTTGACAACCTACACTACTACTCTATTGGGATACGACAAAATAGAGAAAAAACTATTGGGAAGAATCAATCTTAAATCTTTTCTCAGAGATATCATGTCAGATTCTGAGTTCCTGGTGGTGCGGCAAAGTATGCACTTCAATGTCCTATTAGGGAGGCCTTGGCTGCATCAGCACACTACAATTCCGTCCTCATACCACTAATGCATCAAATATTTCACTAATGGTATAAACATGATGTTTCATGCCGATAAATCCCTGTTTGACTCTTTTGAATCACATTATATCGACGCTGAGTTCTTTGAGTCGGAAGAAAAACATCTTTCAGCCAACGATGTTGATTGGATCAGTGCCCTAAATGGATTGTAGATGGGTCCCACCACCCCCTATAGAAACATGGGGAATAGTACGTACTACCCATCAACCAAGATGAATGCATAAATGCAAGCCTAAGTGCAGAATCAATTTTCTGCAAGGTCTTTGTTATGACCACCAAGTCCAAAGACACGGAAAAGAAGGATGACTCCCATGTTGTTAGGAAAGGCCCTATCAAAGATGCTCCCAGACTGTCCTCGGGACATCAAACCTCCCTTGTCTCACACAATAAGGAAAAATATGATTTCTTTTCCAATATTGGAGAGTCATTTTCAAAAATCCATTCTCTATAGGAAGGGGAAGATGATGAAGATGAAGAATAAGAAGAGGAGGAGGAGGAAGTAAAACTCAATGATTCCCCTCCTTCATTTGAATAAGGCATCTCCACCATAATAGATGAACTTAAAGAGATAAATCTGGGCATCGAACACGACCCATAGCTCACTCTGATCTATGTGGATATGCCTGTTGAGGAACAGGAGGCATATAACTTCTTTCTAAAGAATAATAGAGATGCGTTTTCCATGAATTACTCTGAGATGTCAGGCCTCAATTATGAGGTTTCCACCCATCATCTGGGATTACCAGAAGATCACTAGGGCTATAAATAGGCATACATAAGGACCCACCCGATGCATTATTCCAAAATATAGGATTAAGTTGACAAGATAATCAACGAAAACTTTATACAGGAGGTCCAATATTTGAGCTGTCTGGAAAACATAGTTCTTATCAAAAAGAAGAATGAGAAGATTAGAATCAGAATTGATTTTAGGGACCTTAATTGAAATTTCCCAAAAGACAACTTCCTGGTCATGATCACAAAATTTTTAATCGATGCAATGACTAGATATGAATCCCTCTCTTTCATGAATGGATATTTTGGATATAATCAAATATGGATTTCCCAATGAGATGAAGAAGATACTTCTTTTAGGGTCCCCCAGGGAGTGTTCTATTATAAAGTGATTCCATTTGGTCAAAATAAATCTAGTGCCACATGTTAGTGCCCCATGAATCACATCTTCAAGCCCTTCTTGGAAAAATTCATAGAGTGTTATGTTGACGACCTGGTTTTCAAATCATAACAACGTTCAAACCACTTGGATGATCTTGAAACTGTCTTCAAAAAATTGTGACAGCACAGTTTAACGATGAATCCCCTAAAATGTGCTTTTGGAACTACCTCAATAAAATTACTCATCTTCGTCGTATGCCTTCATGTCATCAAATTTGACCCCGAGAAGAAAAAAGTCCATACTTGGCATGCCCCCACCTCGCAACCTCATTGAGTTGAGAGGTCTCTAGAGGAACCTATCCTATATTCTACATTTTACATCAACCTAGAAGGTAAATGTTTAACTTTCACCAGGATAATGATGAATGGAGTAACGTATGTGTGGGATAAATATTTTCAAGAAGCGTTCAACAATCTTAAAATATATATCCTAAGACCACTGGTTCTCATGCCACCAGTTGAGGGGAGACTGCTCATCTTATACACAACTACCCTAGAATAGTTATTAGGCACCTTCCTCGCATAGAATAATGATGTCGGCAGCAAGAACAACCTTTACTACCTCAGCCGGATAAGGATCGACGCTGAAACTCAGTATTTGAAAATTGAAAACAACTACCTAGCCCTAATCTTTGTATTTCAGAAGATCAGGAATTACCTGAAACACCATGAGGTCCACCTAGTCTCCCACTACAACCTTCTCAAATATATCCTCAACCGTCCCATGCTAAATGGGTTCCTATCATGATGGGTGGTCATCCTACACTATTTTTCTCATACATTAAGTGCCCCAAAAGTCCATAAAAGGCTAGGAATTAGTAGACTTCCTGGATGAGCACCCCTACGAAGAAATAGCACCATTGGATTCCAAACATCTAGATGAAGAAGTGTTTTCCATTCGGGAGGACCCCAAACGTGGGAAATATACTTCGATTGTGCTTCTTGAAGCCCGATAGAAAAAAGGATGGAGGATCCCAAAATCAAAAAAGTGGGGTTAGGAGTCATACTAGTATTTCCTGAAAAGGAAATATTTCCTTACTCTTTATTTCTTTTGGAAGGGTGTACAAACAATAAAGCGGAGTATTAGGCCCTCATTGCAGGCCTGGAATTGGCGCTCCAGGTGCAAGAAAAACACCTAAAAGTAAAGGGTGATTTAAACTAGTCATCAATTAGTTCAATAGTGACTATGCTATCAAGAAAGAAATTATGGTTCCCTTAATGAACCATGTTTGAGAATTGATGGAAGAATTACCATCAGAACCATTGTTGACTTATGTCCCCTGGTCAAAGACTGCTCATGTCGACACTTTGGAAAATGCAGCCACATCCTTGCCCGATCCCGACCAGGATGAAACAATCGTTATAATTTCTCACCATAGTATGGTATTTAGATTCATCTAGAACAATATGATGGAGATTTATGAAATAAGCCCCATCTCTGAACTTTATGGTCATAACACTAGTTAGATGTCGTCCATTGAAAATTGCCTTCAGAATGAGAAACTCTTTCAAGATAGGGCTGACCGAGAGCAGGTCTGAAGATGGGTAGTAAATTTTGTTCTAAACAATGGGGTAAACCCTGAAAAGGCCCTCTAAAAATGAGTCCTTGATGAATTCCTTATCAGGTGAATTAATGGAGAAGAGACTACTGCCATCATGAAATAGGTGCACACTAGAGCTTGTGGAGTGCACCAGTCAGTAACCAATATCTCACACAAAATCCGAATTCTTGGTTATTACTGGCCCACTCTGATACAAGATTCTGCATCGTTCACCAAGAAGTTCCATTCCTTTCATGTTCATGAAAATTTCATAGACCACCCCCAGGAGGTACTCCATACAGCTAAGTACTCCTGGTCATTTATCACCTGGGGGAAGGATGTTGTGGGACCATATCCTCCTGCTATGTACAGTTTGTTTAAATTCATACTAATAGAGATAGAATTCTTTTTTAAATTGGATGAAGCCATACCCCTTAAAGAATTTGGGGAAAAAAACATCATCAGATTTTGGAAGTCCAACATCATCACTAGATTTAGTGTCCCTCATACAATACTTATGGACAACAACACCAACTTCTTCTCTGCTAAGGTGGGAAAGTTATACCATGAGAATGGAATTAAATCTAACTGTTCGTCCTGTAACCATGCAGTGACCAATGGGAATATAGAGGCTTTCAACAAGACTTTGTCTAACATAATTAAAAACATTGTTGATAAGGATACAAAATTGTAGCCAGACAAGCTCCTTCATGCTTTATTGGACTACCATACCATGACCTACACGACTACCCAGGAAACCCCATACTCACTAGTATATGTGATAGAAGTGGTTTTACCTATAGAAATCCAAGCTCCATCACTTTGTGTGTCCATTTGCAATCAACTACCCATGGATGAGGAATCCTAGAGAAGTTTTGATGAATTGGAGCAGCTATATGAAAAAAGGATGCACTCTCTACCCCATTTGGAAATCTACCAAAACTGGATTGCATGAGCCTTCAAAAAAAAGGTTCGCCTTTGATCATTCCTTATAGGAGAAATGGTCTTAGTCCTCACAAGTCTGACGATACTTTGGAAGAAGCATCGAAAGCTTGAACCAAAGTGAAAAGGACCATACGTCATACATAAGGTCTATTTCAATGGATCATATTCCCTAATATAAATGGACGAATATCTCACCATGGATCCTACAAATGCGATGTTATTGAAGAAATACTTCATGTAACAAAAGGGAAATACCAATGTATGAGCTCTATGCCCCTATAGTATGAGTTATAAAACCCTAAATACCTAGTTCCAAGCACTACAACCCTAAAATATGATTTATAACACCCCCATAATTACATGGTCCAAACTATAAGACCTTAAACTATGAGACATCGTCCTGGCCACATGACATTAAACTATACCGTATTATTCCATGAAATACAAAATTAAAATGAAATTCCATGGTCAAAACTCTAAGATCTTAAACTATGAGTCATCGTCCTGGTCAAATGAAATTAAATTTCCCGGTATTAGTCCATGAAACATGACATTAAACTAAAATTCCATGGTCCAAACTCTAATACAGTAAACAACACGTCATCGTCTTGGCCAAATGGCAATAAATTGCACAGTATTAATCTATGCAACATGGCATTAAACTGAAATACCATGGTCCAAACTCTAATACCTTAAAATACGATTCATCATCCTAGCCACATGACCTTAAAATCTATGGTATTATTCCATGTAGAACATCATTAAACTAAAATAACATGGTCCAAATTCTATGACCCTAAACTACTTACCACATGACATTAAACTGTAAGGAACTCATCCCTGAAACATGAAATTATACTGTGACTCATGTCCTCACCGTAAGAGGTTAAACTGCATGACAAAAAATGTCCTAATCTCATGAAAATAAACTACGTAATATCTTACAGAACTATGTATGTCTTTATTCCTACCATCACATAATATGTAGTGATTCCTCAATCCTCGATCCCATCCCAGCCACCACAAAAATGGCCTCCATCACACCCCCTATCTACCCATATTCGTAAGGGAAACCCATATAATTCCTTGTTTCTCACATAGTGTATAACTACTATGAGCTTAGTATTAGTGGTAGGGATTCTCTTATGAAATCCAATTATAGAGTAACAAGGTAGACCTGGAAAATGTGATGGATAGAACGAAAATTCCCCTACCCATTAGACCAATCCAAATCAGTATAGGGTGTATACATAACTACGCACGACTTGATTCCTACCCTCATGAGATACATAGAAATGCATCAATCATTGATATTGTCCTATCCACACTAGGAACAAAAAATAAAATTCCCCATCAAAGTCATCACCTCCCCACACTTGAAAAAGAGACTATCTATCCACTACTTGTTTCTCACATTTAGTGTAGGTCATGTGAGCTTAGGATCAATGGTGAGGATTCTCTTACAAAAATAAATCATAAGAGAATATTTTAGACCTTGAACCCATACAAGTGAAAAAAAAATTCCCTCACATGTCCTCACACATGGACTGAGCCAAATCGGTACAAGGATCTTTTAGAACTACGTGTGGTTTGATTCCTACCCGCGCAAGATACGTATTGGTGCCTTGTTCATCGATCCTGGCCCAACCATCATCATCAAAAAAATAATGCCTTCAAGTTTCCTTTCAAATCATGAAGAAATTTCTAGGGGAGATTTAGAACTATGTATGGCTTTATTCATTCCCTTACAAGATACGTAGTGATGCTCAGATTAGTCATCTCGGCCCAACCACCTGCAAAAAACCCCCTTTTTCCCCATACGTAGGTAAAACATGTACGGGGAGTCTATGGAAGGTCCTATCGCATGAAAAGAAACTGTGAAATTATTCAAGAGTTATGTGTGACCTAGTCCTTGGTATTATGAGATTCCGCACATGCCTCTCAGTCATGAGAAGTTAAAAGATCCTACTTCCCCCTATACATATGGGTCAGACCTATGTGGAAGTTCCAAGTAGTTCATGATTAATCATGTTCTGGGTATTATCACATTCCTAGTCACATCTTTCCAATTTTTCACACTCCATTATTTGGGAAAACTTGGATCCTCATAATCATGCAAGCCCTTTTGAGATGGAAGGCCAATGTCATATGGACACCTTTGCTTCAATATGCATATCATTCCCCGTTGGCTCTACATATATTTTCGACAAAAATGGAAAACAATCAAAGGAAAATTCATCCACTAGAGATTCCCCTCATATCTTAGTAAACCTAATGGATTCCTAGCCCTATGTCATCCATTATGATTCATGTTCCCCTAAGGACTATGGTTTACACATTCTATCATCACTCATGAATAAGTAATATCGAAACATCCTGATTGCGATTAACCTAAAACTATTGAAGGTATTTATGAAAATATAATTATCATCACCACATGACGTTAAACTGCAAGGCTAGAATCGTCTTCCCTACATGACCCTAAACTGCATAACATCACATCCTCACCGCACAATATTAAATTGCAATGTCGTAATCGTCTTTAGTACATGACTCTAAAATGCATAGAATCACATTATCACCACACTATGTTAAACTACAAGGCCAAAATCATCCTTGTTGTACGACATTAAAATGAATAACAATGGTTTAAGCCCACAAATTCTCTCTAATTCTGATTTTTCCATTCCCATAAAATGACACAGAATCCTCATAATCCCTTGTTTCTCACACCAAGCATAGCTCAAGTGAGATTAGGGATTTTAGTGAGAGATCCACCGTGTCATTATGGAAAAACAGTCCAAGAATTTGGTCATATAAGAACAACCTTAAAAGGATTTTCATGATTCCCTCCCCTGAGAGGAACCCCATGTCCTAGCCATGTGATGTTAAATAACTAGGTATCCCAAAGATGAAATGAATGCCTCACCCTGCGTACGAGTCCGATCAACATAAGGGAAACCCAATTCCATGAATAAATGGTAGACCAAATATCACCAATATGTCCAGATACACCCCTTCTATATTTTAAAATCCATTCCCTGAGTGATCCTGAAGCTACATAACCCTCCAAGGCCATCTGGGATGGAAGGGTAGTGTCCTACAGACAATTTTTCATGACTATGCACAATATGCTCCAGTGGCATTACCTATATCACCCACAAAATGGTCGTTAATCAAAGGAAAATTCATCCCCAAGATATTCCTATCCTATGTAAGTACTCCTAATGGATTCTAAACCTCATCACATCTCTCCTGATTCAAGGGCCATCAATGTCATGGTTTATACTTTCCTCCTTACACATACCCTCGATATATCAGAACATACGAGACTGATTCATCTCTAGTCCCTATTAAGGATTCTAATGATATCCCATATCTATGCGTGAAATTTATCTTCATTCAAAATAAGAGTTCCCCCACTCATTTTTTGGTTTCCCCAAAGAAGATCAGTAAAAATGCCCCGTTTTGATGCTCAGGTGAGCCCCTTGTCGAAGGACACATATCGTATTCAAAAAGTTTCTAATATCTATAATCTTCCATAGCTATCAGAGAATAAAAATCTAGTGTCTTGTGGAAAACTTTTTATGACTATGTATATAATGCCCCGATGGCTCTGCATATATTTCCCACACAAATGGATGTCAATAGAAGGAAAATTTGTCCCTAGGAGAGTCCTTTCCATCTTTCGTATGCTCAAATGACATTCACGTCTTGTCACACCCCCATATTTGAAAAACTCATGGATGATGTCTTATGTACCTCCTTCTTTCCAAGTGCCCCTAACATAAAAAAGACTCTTAAATGAAATGACCATTCAATTGATCTCCCTTACAAAAGTAAGAAATGTGCGAGAACAGTTTCCCACTGAAAGCTGATATAAATTATCCTAATGTTTTCCGACAACAATACTTAGGCCCACCACCCATTGTGGCACCCAAAATCAAAATAAATAAAAAATGTTACAAATCCCACTAGGACCTTGGTAATGGAAGGCTAGTGTCCTAGTCACACCTTTGATTGACTATTCATATTATGCCCTGGTGGATCTGCATATGTCGCCCACAAAAATGGCCATTAATCAAAGAAAAATTCATTCCATGGAGAGTCCTTTCCTACCTTTGTATGCCTAAAGAATATCCTAAGCCTCATGAATGTCCAGAATCCATAAATATAGGGTCATGAAAAATCCATAATCCATATATAAAGGATACTAGAACATTCCCGACTAATGGTCTCGAGTCAGGGCCCTGCCCCATTAAGCTAGTCAAAGCCGTTCGATCGAAAACATCAGTAATAAGTTTGATTGGAAGGACTACGAACTGTTAGTAAAAAATATGCCATAATTTCTAGAGGAAAAATCTGTAAAGGGGACCTTTAAGAAGATGTAAAGTATCAGTTCATTAATAAAATGGAAACATTGGGCCATCATAAAAGGTGTAAATCTTGTTAGGTCGAAAAAACACAAAGCGAGGCCTAAGAAAAATCCATGCTATGCCTGATAAGCCTATACCAATTAGTATTAGGCTATGATTAGGGTATCATGGAAAAATTGACACAAAGGTTCATGGGGTTTTCCATGAAACCCCAGCAATAGTCGAACTACGCTCGCTGGTTCCCGCAGATCTAGAAACAATTAGATCCCGATTCGATTATTTCAGTTTACTAATTTCAAGTCATTGTTCAAAATTAATGACTGATTGAGATGATGTTGACACAATAAGAAAAGTTAAAAAGATTGATATTTGAAAGCCAAATCAGTTCTATTGAGTTCAGAAAAAATGGAGGAACATCCCCAATTCGAAGTCCCTACAAAGTATAAAAAATGGAAGAGTAGATATCTTGATTTGGGAACGAACTAAAATAGTGTTCTGTTAACTCCTTCCAGAAGGAAGGTTAGTGATTAACAAAATATATCGGTAGTGTGCTCCAAATAATCTCTTTCCACCATTTCAGTCTTGACCATCAGAAACACCTAATCCAGAACAAATTTAAGGTCCTGTCCTTTCTTCTGAATGGATTCATAGTTGGCGTGCGATGAGGAAAGTTGGTCCTTCAAATTTTCTACGTGGGATTCAAACTTATTCATCTCTTCCTCATGGGTCGCCACCAAATCACATGCCTTCACCTCCCTGGATGTCAGATGAACAAATTATTCTAAAACATCTCGGAAGGTCGCCACCAGGTGATTGGAAGAATTGATCTCGGACAACATATCCTCACAGGAGAAAAGATCTTCTTGGGAAATGAAAATTTGGTAAACAAGGAGGTGTAAGTGCTAATAATTAAAGCCACCAGAACCCATATCAGTTAATAAACGCAGAAAAGTATCACCCTCATCAGCAAAATTGGCCAGAGGTGTCTCCACGGCAAGAGAACATAACTGGTGTCATGCCTCTTTTTACACTTCCTAGTACCTTGAAAAAACACCATTACTTTGATCCTCCCCTGCTTCCACCTTTTTATAAGCTGGAAGCGTCACCATATGAGTGGGGAGGGACCTAAGGCAGGTCACCCAAGATAGGAGACTCTCTTTTCCATCAAATGTTCTAGGAACTGGATCCAGATGCAAAAGAATAACCGTGACCTCCAAGATTATCGGTGATGCCTAGATGGTGCAAGTCTCATTAAGATCTTGGGAAATATCTGCAGGAGGGGAGTAGTCTAAATCGATTCCCATCAAAATTGGTTGTACTGATGAAACCCCTCTAAGATGCTTTTGACGACGGACCGAATGTCGTCTTACCACAAGAGAAGGTGCAGGATGTGTAACCATATTGGTTGTTATAGGGACATAAGTAGAGGGCATATCTGTTTCACTTTTCGCAGAAGAAGAAATTTGTAGCGTTGTTGTTGGGGTGAGGACGGGGCATGGAATGGTTAAGGGTTTCTGCACCCGCCTAACTCGTTCTTTCAGCATCCCACCAGGGTAAAAATCTACCCATAGTTGGGCATACTCCAGTGATAGAATGGTGGGCCCCATTGTGTTAGGAATGATAATCTCCCTATCATCACCTTCATGAGTCATCATAAACCACAATTGGAAGATAACCATGGGATGAGAATCTCCCCTAAATTGAACAACTGAAATTAGTGCAGTCTGTTGAAGGCATCCAAATTTTATGGAAAACCAGTAGGGGAGGTATGGCTCACAAATAACTACTCATTCTACATGGGCAGTGAGAATACTCTCTTGAAGGTTGATGAGGTTTGAACATTCATCCAAGGAACTGCCCCTGTCCCCTCTCAATGATCCATGAGTGGTAGGATGCGGTGCGAACGAGAAATGAGAGGCGTTGTTCAACAACCCAACCACATCGGTAACACTCAGAGTCCTTGGACGAATAACTGAAATGTTGAGAAGAGAAGGATGAAAGTCATAATGGGTAACTGTTGTAGTATGCCGGTATTCATAACAAGGAAAGTTCTCCTCCATCCACTCGTACAAGAATTGTAACATTCCTCTGAGACGATGTGGGGGCCTACCTTTCTATATCTATCCCAATAATTCATAAATCTAAGATAGGGCAGAAAGGGCCAAATTAATGGGTCAAACGTCTTCCAGCATGGATTCCATCATCAAAGTGCAGACCCAAACCCCGTTATATACTTCATGATATGGGAAGAGACATCCACTTAAAAACATGGAAAAGAAACCTTTAAGTCTAATCCCACATGAAAAGTCTAACCGAAGCTCATATCCCCATGTGGTATATCGTTTTGCTTCAAGGGTTTCACAATATGACCCTAGAGTTTTAAGGGACTAGCGAGTGGGATGAGTTTGACTATGGTGAGGCCTCATATTGGGTCCATTCATTTGAAAAAATAACATTATCCACGTTTTGAATGGGATGAGGGAACGAGCCTCGAGAGGATGATCCAGTGATCCAGCAGCCATGACCAGTAAACTCCTTGTTAAATCAGACACATGATCAGTGTAATTCCATGTGGCAGCTACTAGGAAGAACTCATTGTACATTTATCCAAGGACGAGGAGTCCCCCAAGTAGGCAGATATACCATATACTGATTCCCACATCCCCATGCAATAGTTGGAAGGTGTTGGTTCTCAAGCACCACTGACTAAACAATTGTGGAAGGATTTCACCCAGAGAAAAGATTGAAAATGGGGAAACCCAAGAATCTCGATACAATCCCACTGTCTCTAGCTGGTCAGGGGACTCCAAATAGGTCTGATGTATCCAAAACGTCTAGGCCCACTCATTGGAGAAATATCCTCCATATCACAAATCCATCTAGGTTCTCCACCCACTGCTATGATTTTCTCATGAGATACAGATAATGGATGGGTATTATCAAGAATCTTATGTTGGGACACCATCTTAGTAATCACAGTTTTCCTTAGTCTATGCAGTACCTCACAGTATGAAGACATTATATTGAATTTTAGTGGCGATGACTTCTCATACTGGGGAAATGTTGTCACAACCAGGAACTTGTGGTTCCTTTAAGAGGATGAAAGGGATGTCAACCATTCTAACCTATACAAGAACATCTAGAAGCCGATGAGAATTCATTCCAATAAAATGAATTTTTTTGGATTAAGTATATGGAAGAGTGGTTAATGGAATCCAAATATGTCCACATGAAGCTCCATGTATGGATTCTAGAAACGGTACGCGGTTTCCACATCCCATATACTGCATGATGCGCAGAAGTAACCCTGCCAACAGCTATGGTACGCAGTCTCATTATAACACATACAAACATAGTATGTGAACCATCTGTAAAGAATTGGCCTAAAGATCGGTGGCTGATGAATGGAAAGGTTATCAGAAATAGGATACCACAAACCTAGGCCTTGATTAAGTTCATATTTCAGATTACCAAGTTAAATTTTATGTTTGAATTATTAATATACTTAATGTCTGGTTTGCCGATCCAAGTGAGGAATGTAGAGAATCCAGCCGTGTAGCATTCTCCTATGCGGAATCTACATTTTAAGTCTCAAAATTCCACATTACCATTCACAGAATCCAAAAATATGGTCTGTGAATGGAGAAATTTTGAGGAAATTGGTCCGTGGAACATACATAGCAGTTCACAAACACGATTTTTGTAAGTAGCACGATACGTGAGAGAGAAAGAAGCCAGAGAAATTGAGATTACATTTCTCCATGAGAAACGGTAAAATACAAATGACATAGAACCCTATATGTATGTGTGGTCCCATCCAACCAGGTCCATCTATTCTATAGCGAACCATTTCAGTTCAGGACTGCTTCTATATTAGAATAGTCCTCTTTTCGTTCGAAACTAACACCATTTTGATGGGGGGAATTTTTAGGGTCCTGAAAATTCCTCAAAGGGAAGAAAATACCCCCATGAACTCTTTGAAGAAGGAAGAAAGTACTTGTAAAAGTCTAGAAAGGTGAATGGACTCAAATTGATTTGAAAGTATTTGAAGGAAATTGAAGGAATTCATGTTTTCATGTTTTTTTAAGTGGACCATATACCATCAATGAGAAAGTTATGCGGAACAGCTCGATTGTGAACCACTAGGAACATGAGACGATCTGTGAACCACTAGACCATGAAGTGATGGAAGGCGAGCAAGGCAGAATGAGAACTATCTCACCGACTGATTCATACGTGTGAGGACAATCCGCGTACCATGCTGCGAACTCATCAGTTCACTGATGAAGTGAATCAGAAGGGTTACACAAACCGTTATTATGAACTGAAGCCTCTTTAAAACCTGATATAAAGACTCTTCTGTGGGTTAGGATATTGCTTTAATAGGCCTATCAAAAAGGTGTTCTATGCCCAATAGATATGATTTCTTTGATTCTTTATAAAAGGAGAAAGACAGACAGAGAGAGAGAGAAGGATGGATGATGAAAGCTTCAGGGAGACTTACAAGTTGCACTCTGACTTCTGTCTTGTTTCATTGGTGAACCCCGAACATGAAACCACTCCCTCCGTATGTACAACCATCCGCAAACAACAAAATTGGGGAATTGAATAGTAATAATATAACTGTGAAACTAAATGGTAACCCACAAACCAAAGGCTTCTCCCAAATGAAATCCCTATGAATGATGATTCCTTGTACCCTCCTTCAATATGGTGATCCGTGTAGCCTAGCATTGCACGGATTGAACCCAGCATCACGTACTACCTCAGTACATGGATGGAACCCAAAGCGGCATGATGGGCTGCATACCACTATGGTACGCGATTGCCTATACCCATACCCAAGTGCTGTAGTGGTATGCATACAACCCCTCTGCTTGCATACCATTATGGTATGCGGAGCCTCCCCCAACCAGCATAAAAATTCCGTATGCGGAATGGGGTGTTTTCGGGTATTGTTCCTTCTCATTCCAACCTAACCCCTCCATTACTGTCCAGTCCTCCCTGATCCCTCTTCTAACCATTCCTCTGACATAAGGCCAAAGCCTCCTCCAAATCCACTGGACCCATATGATTAGACCATAGGGTGCATCTGGCCACTCCATTGAGTCTATATACCCATGGTAAGCGGGGTCATGAAGGCTCTCCCCACAATGGTGAAGGCTTAGAGAATTCTTGTGAGGCTACATTACCATGGTAACCTGGAGCCCAACCTTGGGATGCTGACGTGAACCTCTCTATTTTAGGTATTAAGGGTGATCACTTTCTTTTCCATTCAATGATGAGTAGTGATCAGTCTAAGGGGTTATGTTCTCTCCCACATTTGATGAGCACGAAACTCCTCCCCTTCCTAGAAAGTGCTTTGGGGCCCTCCCACAAAGGTAAGTCCCCAATTTTCCGAGTCAGGGTCCCATGAATTTTAATGTCATATCACATTAAAGGGTACATTGCTCCACACACTTTCCCATGGCCACCCTATCCTCTTCCGCCATGGGATCTCTCCTCCCCACTGACAGGGGAGGAGGCATGTTCATTGTTGAATCATTCACATCCTCTTGCTTCTTACACCAAGCATGACTCACATGGTCTTAGAGGTTTTTGAGGATTACAACATCCATATGATTATGAACTATGAGTACTCTGATTCCTAACCAAATCATGATATGTAGGACACCTACCAGAAGGATGGATCTCAAAACGGATTCCCATCCAAAAGGGTCCACATGATCATGTCCCATCAAATGGGAAAATCCCACGCGTAATCCACAAACCATCAAAACTATGTGAGTTATGATTCCTCTATTTATGATACATATGAATCGATCCTTGTGGGCCTGATCCCAACATCAAGTCACCTTCCATCCCCCTGGATGATGATAAACTCTAGAGTGCCTTATTATATGGGTCATGTCAGCATCACCTCTATTGTGTCAAATATATGCATGCTTACGAGGATCTTGTAAACCAAGGGTAGCCCATGGACACACTCTTTAGGAATGAAAAAAGTAGTCATGAACATATGAAAATGACTTAAATCAATAAGAGAGTCCCAAAATTGGAAACAATCCTCCCCTTTAAGGGTGCAGTGAGCATGAACTCCCATCCTCTCGACCAATGGAGTCCTTAAGTGTCTTTAGCCAAATAGTCAGTTGACGAGCACCTTCCACTGGAAAGAAGGTCCATGAATTATGGATAATAGTTCTGTTTGGCATTCTTGGATCCATGAATAAACCCATTGGAGACCATCCAAGGATGTTATATCTGAGAAGGACCAATTTCATGAGTGCTTGAACCCCACACAATCTCCTGCTGGGACCAACAGTTCTCGCAGGGTTAATTAAACATTTTTAAAGGATAATGATGCTGAACTGGTTGAAACATAGGAATGGAAAATTTGAAGAAAATCCATATTTATAGAAAAAGGGATGGGTGATGATCCTCACCGTGCCATTTCCACACCACCCGTAAATGCGCCACCTCAGAGGCGGAACCAGGATTGTAATGAGAGGGAGATAAAAATAAACAAAACAAATAAAAATATCAAGAGAGAATGAAAGTGGAATAGGCCTCCTAGAACCAATATTGCAACCTACACTTTAGAGATATCCCCCTTTTGATGTATAAGAAAATCCACAATTTATAAGAAACATAGTTCTTTTGAAATTCAACACCCTAAACTATCATTTCTTCATATTTAAGCAGATATATCATCCTTTTAATTTTAACTTCATCTCCTTATACATATGTGATAATATCCATGTTTATTATTTATTATCTCTCCTAAAAATAAAACCTTTGAATATTTCACAGAGATAAATTATTTTTTAATTGGTTCCATAACAATGGTGGAACTTCATCCCCAAAGGTGTTTTAGCGGTCATTTTTGTTTGTATTCCTCACATCCAACATGAATAAACAAGCATGTCAAACCCTACCTATATACCATGGGATCATCCTCCATGGTCATTACCTCATTCACGACTATGGAATTTCCTCATTTGGTTACCTATGTTTTTGGACATTTCATTAAACATAATTTTTCATGCATAAAAAAGTTCCTCCATGACTAGAAATATAGATTAGTAAGGAATTTCCATATTTGTTTCCACCCTTATATATTCATATCGACCATAGAAACATTTACCATGACGTTTTAGTAGTCATTTCACCCATCTTCTTTATCTAACCTTAAGAGTTTATATATCTAGATCCACTGATGGCATCAATGGAGGTCTTGAGTGGATCATTTACAGTGGTATGGTGTTTTGGTGAGGCATGAGTGGTGGAAGGTGTATTTTATGGAGGTGATATGGGAATGGGATAAGGAAAAATCATGTTTTTTCCAGTGGAATATTACCCTGATAAAATGGAGTTCCCACATAGGTTTGTGTTTTAATCCTCTTCTTAAATATAAATTTAAATGTATCCATTTATAAGGATAATACTAAATGGATGATAGTGATAACCCTACAACCTCTCATGAAAACCAAAAGACAAAGGCTAAAAACCTACCTCATAGTCTCTATGTGTTTGTGCTTCTAACCAAGGCTCCAGCTATGTGTGATCCATGTGTGGGATTGTTTCCACTAAGCTCCTTGGTCGGTTATTGGTCCCATTTTTCTGCCTTGATAAAAAATACTTTATTAACATTAAATATAAATAAAAACAATTCTCATAATTCAAATACAATTCAAAAATTTATATATATATTTCTTTTACATGAAATATTAATTAAAACATAACCATAAAAAAATAAATCAAATAGTAATTTGGGAAATCAATATTTATGCATAAAAAATCTAACTTTTAACTTAAATTTACATAGGAAATTTGTAACTATGAACCAATTTACATATTTTTGAAGGATAATATTTTATTGTAGTAAAAGAACTGTGTTGTGGAAGAGGATATATATAGGATGTGATGACATTCCAGTGAAAAATAAGATATTGTTCAAGAGTTTTGGAGGAATCATGGTAAAGTAGGGGAGCTAGTATAAAACAACCTCTTAAGTGATAATAAGGGATTTTAATATCTATCCTAGTTGCATTAAATTAAATCATATAATAAATATCCATGTATTATGATAACAACTAAACATAGTAAGGAGTAGGTTTATCACATTGGAACCAAACATTATAAATCCATATTTTGTAAACTATTTACATTCTATAGTTCCATGTGGAATCATTGTGTATAATGAATGATAAAAAATCTCCAATCATCTTAGCTAAGATAGTGGTTTGTGAAATTTAAAATGGGGTAGTATTTTATGTTTAAATAAACCAGTAAAATTAGTTTACACTAATTTACCCCCACATTTAGTGTGGCTACATGATCCACTAGGAACTTCAATATTTTTCTCCCACTCTATGTACATCCCTATTATATTGAAGTTTCTACTATGATATAAAATTTATTATCATTTCCAAACTCACTTAAATTTTAGTCATATCATAACGTACCCGATATAGTAAAAATACACAATCCTTGAAAACAAGGCCATTGTTGTTGCCACCATCGAATACAAACAGAAACCCACAAGGATCAGAGACTTCACCTAGAAAATAAAGTTGCACGGTTCTCTTCACTCTGAACCCTTCAACAAACACATATGGGTCTTCTGGTACAAGAAATACACTTTTAAGCCGGTCCAAGCCAGTAACTGATTCATCACCACCAAGGTGTCCCATGGTGACACCTCCATCCTCATGATTTTTTGTGGAAGTTGTGACCCTATTCATAGAGAATCTATTTGGAGTGACCAAAAGTAATTTCATCCCAGCAATCTTCAATGGTTTGTTAGGGTCGATTTTAATGTCATTTCCAACCCAGAAGAAATGATATAGAAGACCTTTTCAGAGGAAGGCCAGCAGGGAGTTTGTCCAGTTTATGGCTATGAAGGGACCCATTGATCCCAGATTCCTAGGTTACAGTTTCACCTCGTGAAACAACTGCAGGGGCCCTCACTACTCATGGAGTCGATTGGAAAAGTTTTTGGCCAACATGTATGGTACTGCCCTATTCTCAAATACCAAGGTTTTACAACTTTCTCATGGTATTTCTGACCGCTCTCCCATTTGGTTTCCTTCTCCTCTAAGCAGGATCATCAGGATCGATTTCTCATCCATGATAAGTGGGTCAATATCTGAGGGTACCAAGAAATAGCTCGTGATATTTTGAATTCACCCTCATAGGGTCGCATGTGGGTTTCCATTCATGCTAAACTGAGGCGTCTCAAAATCTGCCTCTAGGTTTGGGCCAAAGAGAATCCCCCCATCGACAGTGCCATTAATGGAGCCATGTAGGATGTGGAATCCCTTGAGCCAAGGCTTGAAGAGGCATGTGATGAGTGTACTTTCAAATATCTCTTTAGAAGAAATGGTTCCCTGGTGGAAAGGCTATTTTCCCAAGAATGAATGGAAATGGTGTATTCATGCATAAAATGGATCAAAGAGGGAGAAACAAATACTGTGTTCTTTCATGCATGAATCAGAGAGAGAAAGAGGCTGACCAAACCGAATCTTCTTCTTGATGATGGCTCCCACATAGATGAATGAGATGTAGTGGTATCCCTGTACCTATTCTACTTTAAAGATCTCCTCGTTGGTCCCAAACCTCATATTCCCAATTGGTATTCTGGAACGTAAAATGGGATCTTCGAGGTTATTCCCTCATGCATCTCTGACCGAGACAACGAGGGGCTGAGTTCCATTCTTGAAGAACCTAAAGTATATAACACCATGCAAAGCCTTCATTCGGATAGTGCCCAGGGATCGGATGGTTTCCTAGGCTTCTTCTATAGGGCCTCGGGGGATGTGGTTAAGGAAGACATTGTCCCGGCCATTCAAGACTTTTTCAAGGGTGGTAGTTTGCCACTAGTCATGTGCGCTACCACCATGATACTTCTTCCCAAAACCAGAAACCCTTCCTCTATCATGAATTACAGACCGATCATCTTGTGAAATTTCCCATACAAAATCCTAACGGGCATCATTAACTCTTCACTATACTCTCATCTTCCTCGATGGATTTCCTTAGAGCAGTATGGGTTTGTCTAGGGCCTCTATATTAAAGGTTTGATCGCTCTCTCTCAATAAATTTAAAGAGAAATAAATTACATAACCCGCGGTTCCAACATTGCTATCAAGTTAGACATGAATAAAGACTTTGATCTTGTGGAGTGGGGATTCATCAGCAACGTCCTGGCAGGTATGGGTTTCTCATCTTGGAACATTGATCTCATTTTCATATGTTTTAGCTCAGTGTATATGGATGTTTATTTCATGGGGAAGTCTTTTGGTTTATTCAAAGCCTTTTGTGGCCTGAGGAAAGGTGACCTGATCTCTTCTACCATCTTCATCCTATCCCAAGACGTCTTGAACCCTCTCATCCATAGGAGCCCCAGAAATAGTGAGATTTTGGCCTATCGAAGATGCATGAGAGATCATCACATTTCCCACATTATATTCATGGACGACACCATCAAC
Organism: Viscum album; assembly: GCA_963277665.1. Classification (NCBI taxonomy): domain Eukaryota; kingdom Viridiplantae; phylum Streptophyta; class Magnoliopsida; order Santalales; family Viscaceae; genus Viscum; species Viscum album. Next base: position 430,560,864 of record OY728134.1, read on the forward strand.
TTCATCAATGAAGGTAAGTCCTCACTCAGAGGCTTCACTTCTCTGCTGGAGGTGTACTGTCACTGGAGTGGCCAGGTTTTTTTACAAATACAAGAGTCTCTACCACATCTCCATCAAATTTATGCCCAAGATGTCTTCTGTGATTCAACGTACTATGTCCATACAAAGTGGATCCTTCCCCATGAATTACCTTGCGACCACTCTCTCTCCTGGAAGATTACAAATCCAAGATTTTTATTTTCTCACCAGCAATATTGCATATTGTATCCTTAAATGGAAGAATAGGTACTTGTATTTTGGTGGCCACATCTCCCTCATCAACATCATCCTTTTATCCACCCCTGTTCACACTCTCTCTACTATCAAATCCCCTAAAGGCATCATCAAAAACATCAACAAGCTTCTGGAGATCTTCCTATGGGATCCCCTTGTGGAAGGTAAATGTCACTGGGCTTCATGGTAGAGGATGGAAAGGCCCGTTAGCTAAGGGGGAATTAATGTACGTAGCCTAGAAGATACTTTCAAATTTATGCATTCCAATTTGGTATGGGCAGTCTTGGAACAACAAAAATTGTGGGGAAAATCCATGCACTTCTAGTTTGGATTTAAACCATCAATGGATAGACGCTGAACTTTGTTCTGGTGCATCATCTCTCACCTTGTCTCTGGGATTCAACTGCACTCACAATGGATCATCGGGTGGGTAGAAATCTCCTTCTGGCCCTATAATAGGACTGGGAAGGTGCTCGGGTTCCCCTAATTCTCCATCCCTAACCTCACATTCAGGGAAACCATCTTGTATCTAGCCCTTCTCAAGGCAGTGTTGAACGAGGAGCAACAAGCCACCTCCAATGTCATTGAGCTGACTTCTGGCCTTGATAGGTTTGTGTTCACCCCCTCCTCCTTAGAGATCTTCACCACTAGGGACTACCATAAAATTCATGGTCTTTTTGAGCCTATTGATAGTGGGAGAAATACGTTCTGGTCTAAACCCATCCCCTAAAAATACACTTTCCTATTATGGAGGGTCAGGTGTAGTGCCTTCCCAAATGACAAGAAAATAAAATGATGCGGCATCTTGACTGTGTCTCAGTTATCTTTTTTTAGAGCCTATAGGTAGGAAATCTCTGATCACCTTTTATTCAAGGGAGATTGGGTGATGGATGTGTGGAGTTATTTTGGTTAGTTCACTAGTCACCTCACTCATAATCTATCAGACCTCCCATTCTATGATAGGTGGTTCGATGGATCAGAAGACAATGGACTAGAGAAGGTGGCTCGCTCTTTGATTCTTCTTGTTGGGTGATGGTGAATTTGGCTAGCCAAGAACAAAATGAGGCATGATGGAATCCAATCCTATATGCATTCAAACATCATTAGAACAAAAATACTCCTCATTGATGTAGCCCAAATTTTCATCAAATGGCAGGAAGATCCCTCTCTCTAATGGATGCATGCATGGTCTCATGGCACCCAGCTTAACTACGTCATCTCAAGAGGACACTGGGTCCACTAGAATCCACCCTCCAGAGGCATCAAACTCAATAATTATGGGTCTTTCTATAAGGTACTCCTTCAAGGTGGTGGCATTTTTCATAACTCTCAAGGATCAACCATCTTGGCCTTCTCCTCATGCCTGGGTAATGGATTCTCGCTCCAGGCCAAATAAAAAGCTCATCTTCTGGGTTTAAACTTATGCCACCATAAGTTTAGTACCATTTCAGTGGTTGAAATAGATTCAGGAATCCTTTGTGACTCCTTGCTCAGTCGTTTCCCAACTCCTTGGTCCATCACTAACACCACCAGAAAGTGCACAGGCATGATCACCAAAAACACCAAAGTTATGCAATATTGGCACGAGGGAAATCAAGTTTCAGATCACCTTGCTTCTTGTGAGGTCCTCATCCCCAAACCAGTCAGTTTACAAAGTATACTCACTCTTAATCCTGAAGGAGTCAATCTGATCAAGGGGGACACCCTCAGTCTCCATCACTTTAGACAACCGTAGGCTCTTCTCCCTCTCTTGTTTTTTATTGTGGATTGTTTCCCCTTTCCCCTTTATATAAAAATTGAAATTGATGGAATAATTCAAAACAACATGGGATCATAATAATTTAGTAATAGGACTGATATAATATTATATATCATGGAATAAATAAATATAACCTAAAAAGTATTATCATGAAAACATACATATACCAAGGCATAACAACGTGAAAACTTGAGACAATAATCCTGATCCAAGAAGAATTATATAGGTATGTGGAATACAAAAAATTCCTAAATTAACTATAAGTTTGTAAACCATACTATCCACAATCATGTTCACAAATAAGTTTGTAAACATAGATATCCAAAATCATGTCCACACATAGTGTTGTGTACAATGCTAATCACAGTCATGTAAACAAATAGAGTTGTGAACATAATTAACCACAATCACGTCAATGCAAAACATTTTCAACATAGATAACCACAACCATGTACATGTACACAAATATTATACCATGATATATTAATATTTACCCAATTAATTGGAGGTAAATATAAATCTTGGTCCATCTGTTACATAATTGAAAACAATATATATGTGTTTCACCTGAAACATTTCACTACTTCATCATAGATTAATTAAACTATGTGAAAAAATGAGTTTAATATTTTTTTAAAATAAATGATCATAATCTATTTAGAGAAATTATTTAGATTTCACTCTTTGCGAAAATCCCTAGTGAAGTTTAAGAAACATTAAAGCATATTAACATAGAGGAAAAAACATTAAAAGATCATTGGAAATTTTTTATAAAAATAAGGTGAAATATATATTATTTTTTTGATATATTTTATTTAAAAAATAACTTATAAAATAATATTTTCTATAAAATAATGAGAAAATAAATAAACAATGTTTTTTAAAATTATGAAAAACATAGAAATGATCCTTTATAAAAAAATCAAAGAAAAAACTAGAGAAAAAGACCACGTGGGATATGTGAAAAAAGTTTCCTTTCACACATTTTTAATGGAAGTAAATTTTAATAGAAAATAAACATCAATAATAATATTAGTATGCATAAGTACCTCACTAAAATCATATAAAAAATACGGATACGGGGGAGAAATATTCCTGAATGAAAATAAGTGACAGGGTTAGCTCAACTTACAAGAATCCTTTTAATTGAATTATGAAAACAAATGGTGTTAAATTTTTATGGAGACCTATAAATAAATGATAATAAAATATATTCGGTTTTAGAGTGTAAAAAAATACAATTTTCCCTACTATAAATTTATTAGTTAACAATCTCGATTTCAATGTGAGAATACAGTGAAACCTTTTCAACTTTGACAAATCCTTGAATAAAATTCTCTTGAACAATAAAAAATGAAATGTAACATTAAATTATATGAATAAAAATATAATTATGATAAAATATTTCAAATAGATTTTATATACACTATATAAATGAAAATTGGTGAATAATATGATACTTTTGTCAAAGAAGGGGAATTGAGTTGAAAAACCTTCATCCCAGGTTTTATCTGGGTGATATTCAATCTAACCCATTTTATAATAAATAAGGATTCTAATTAAAATATATAATAACCCTATTAACATTTATTTTACATAATGAAATTCGTTTATAATTATTTATTACCCACATATTTTTTTAAATTAATATTCTTGTCTTAACTATTCCATTTTTCCATGCATTCGTCAGTTCAGTGTTTTTGATCATTTATCATTGATCATTGTTTCATCACATTCAAAATGATCATAAATATGTATATTATTTTTTTTAAATTGTCACAGATTCTGATATCCATTTCATGACACTTATGGTGATAATTAGAATAGAACACATACAAATATCCTTATCAAAGAATATTCAATAAACAAAATAATGGAATCTATTAGAGAACATAATTTATAATTTTACTAATATTGAATTATAAAAACATCTTAAATCAAACATTATTACACTATTTTACAATTATTTATGTTTTATTACATATTTATTATGTAATAATTATAACATCGTTTATATAGGTGGTAAAAAAATCCCAACAAGAACATATTATAAAAACTGAATACATAATTAGATGTTATTATATGGTAATAATTTTATATATTTAAAAGTTTAATTATTTAAAAACAAATTATTATACTATTAAAATAGATTTAGTAAGAGGTTTATGAAAATGATATAGAATAATTATCAATAAGAGGGTAACACTTACATTGAAGACTTGAATATTCTTTTGGAGGGCCTTTAAAAAATAATGGATTTGGGACACCTTGAGATCAAAGGCTACTAAAATTGAGAGATTCTTTTTAGGTATTTGAATTATGTTGTTATTTAAGATTTAACTAAAGGAAAGATGTCATTTTAGTTGTGTATAAGAGAAGTTCTTTTAGAAGTGGGTTGGAGAGGCATTTTTACAGTTACATATTCCTTAATGAATAAAGGATGTAATTTATCAAGGAAAGTGGATAAAAAGTAGAAAAATTATAGATATGGGATAACTTTCGGTTAATAATTCACCAATAAACACATTCAGAGGTAAAATTTTGTGAGATTTTAGGACATTAAGCCTTAGTTTAACACTTTTACCTCATTTTACAACTACCATGTTAAATAAATTTTACATCAAAAATTTATTTTTTCTACTGAAAATGAAACTAACCTTATTAAATTATTTTGAAAGGATTATTTCAAATATGGAATCCATTTTAATGTATTAACTTTCCTAAATTGAGAAAAATAAATTTCAAAATAATAAATGTATAACGCATAGTAATAAATTTTAGAGAAATATATTTTATACAAAAAATGGATATATTATTATTTTTTACCAAGTAAAAATAATTTTTTGATCTATAAATTATTTTATTATATATATAAATAATAAATTTCATTAAAATCAGACATCAATAGTTATCAATTTTATTAATTAATAAAAAAATACACAACATATTGAAAAATAATTATTTGAAAAATAACTCTTTTTAACATTGGATGGGATTCTTCCTAATCCTTAAAAATTTATTACTATTCTAATAAGAATTATTTTTAATATAAATAAATTTATATTAAAGAACATTTCTCATTTAATAAAATTTATTATAGAAAATGAATTTTATAAAAAAAATTGTACTTAAAAATATATATAATAATATATATATATAATTTTTGATTATAATATTTACTTATTAATATAATCAAAAATTATACTTAAACAAAAACAATATTCCATTTCATGAGGCTTAAGTATTAGATAATAAATAATATAAATTATTGGTGGCGATTCAGTTAATATGGATCTCATTGTGAATTCGATGAGTTAGAACTCTTCCCGTAGATGATTTTGTTGAGGTTGTCATTTTTGAAGTCTAATTTTGGATTGATCAGGGATAATCCTAGTGATTCTTCCTCATTTACAAGCTCAAAAAATGCGCCTGATGCATAAAAATTATATAATTTGATGTAATTTCTTCCCCTTTCAAAATTAATTTCATAATATAATTAAATATATTAATACCCGAAAATTAAATGACTATGTTATAATGATATCCTTTAAACAATATATTACTTAAATTTTTTCTAATTAATTATTATTTTTTCAGATGATGATATAAACAATTATATAATCCTAATGTCCACATATATATATAATGGTCATATTAGATTCCTATATATGACTTATCACACTTTATCACAATCACCTATCCCATTCTATAATTTCATTTATAAATATTATTATCATTTTTCTAATGTTTTTTATTCTTTCTATTGTTATTACAAGTGGTATGATCCTTAAGAAAGGCAAAGATAATAGAAATTTTTATATTTTTAATATTTTATTTTTTATTCCTTTTATAAAATTTCTAATTGTAACACCCCGACCCCAGAAGGTGAGAGTCAGTGCATTATTACATAACATTGGCATGATACAAGGAATAATTTCTCCAAAGATCGATTATTTTAGTAGCCTTGGAAGTAATATATACCCTCATATGTTTTACATTACACTACAAAATGAAAAAAAACTACAACATTGTCTCTATTGAACATATTCATTTCTCTTATACTATCCTAACAGGTAAGTCATAATATACTTCTTTGCATCCTGGAAAAAATAAAACATAGAAAATGGTGAGCTTAGATGCTGAGTAAGGACAACAATATAGTGGAAAATTTTATAAATAAATATATAAATTTAAGGAAATGTATAAGACTAAAACAAAATCATATTGAACATATTAATCTACATAATATGGCCACTATAAATCAAATAATTCCATTTACTTATTCACATGGATATTCTACTAGTTAAATAATCACATGAAGTATCAATAGACACTTTTATAATGATGGAATACATAATGCCAGACATCATAACCACATAGTAAAGGCCTTGTGCCAAGACTACAAATATGATTTTGTCAAGGCCTTGTGCCAAGACACTAGTTTGCCTCATGAGAACTACCGATTCATCGAGGAGCTGTAGTGGGCTCCACCCGTCACTTACTAAGTCCAATGCATTCCTCATATGAAAAGGTTTAAACATAACATAAAAATTTGTATTAAAAATAGAATATGAAATTTCAATACTTTATCCATAAACCATGAATGGTATAAAAATAACACATCCACAGTCAAACATATCATAAAACCATCAATACAATATGTACAATTTTTATAATAAATCAACCTTGATTGAGAATAATATCCCGTAAAGGATGTTGACATAGTTGAAAATGATTAGTAAAAATCTTTGAGAGAAATATACTCTTTTCATGAAATCATTTAAAAGTAACATAATTTATAAAGGAAGTCATTTAAAATAGTTTTTTGAATCAAAGTGTCCCATAACACTTTGAAACTTTTGAAATTAATTAAAAATTTTAAAACATCAAGTCCATATAAATAAATCCTTAAAACAATTTTAAAAACATGGACATTAATAAAAAAGGTTTAAAAGAATAAATCTTTAAAACATTTAAAATTATGTTTTATTAAAAGATTCCCTTTAAATAATCCCTTTGAAAACTCTTTTATGAAACATGAATATGAATAATAAATATGTCCGATTAAATACTTACGCAAAAACAACCTCAGATAATAATGAGACTGTAAAATTAACCCTTACCTTGTACTTTTCCTTAGTCGATGGTATGTTAACCTCTTGTATAATAGTTAAATCGCTGTTATTAAATTATACAAGAGCCACATACATAAATATGTTATAATATATATTCTTCTAATACTGATTTGTTAATAATATTTTAGTAGTATCATCTTTTCAGGTGTTAACTAATTCGTTTTCAATTATATGCTTTGTTAAGAAAGTCATGTTTGTTATGTATATGATGTATCTTATTAATATCCATAATGATATAAAATATTTAAACATTATTTTTAATCCTCAAATAAAAATTAGACTTGAATGGTTACGACCGGGAATGATATCTCATCGCGTCGTGGAGACGGTAAGCCGTACGTACGCGTGAGCGACAATATCATTATTTTGATGGTGAAATCATATATAATTGGATAGTATATCATATATACTGAATCATTAAAATTTTATATTTATTATTTAAATCAGTTATACTCATTATTATACCCATCCAAATAATGAAGTGTTTGAATAACAAACTACACCATGACGTTGAGACAGTAAGCCGTACGTACGCACGTACGGTGAATTTTTCATTTATAGGATGGATATAATAAAGAATATAGTTTTACCATATTTATAATAAAATAAAATAATGTAGGAGTTACTTGAGTTATTATTTTGGCTTGTAAACAACAAATAAAGAGGATGTGGAAGTAGAAAAGAACTTGAAAGAGGGTGGTGAAATTGTTACCTCTTCTTCAGGTGTTTCCTTTTGAGTTGATCAAAAGGGACCCATAAGTTGGATTTCTAATCAAATTAAGGAATATAGGTTGATTTGAGGGAATTTTGGAGGATATTTTGGTAGGGTTTGGCTGAGACAAATGGATTTGGAAGTGTGATTTTGAGAGAAGTGGAAGTGCCCTTTTATAAGAGGGTGAGGGTCACTTTAGGAAATGATTAAAATATTAATTTATTATACAATCATATTTAGTTTATAATGGATCAAAATGAATTTATTTCTATACTTAGGTGTTTATGAGTAGAAATTATCTCAACCAATAGTTTTGAGAAATGTTTATGTTACCAATTTAACCTTATCTTTTAGATTTAACTCTTAGTTAAATAGTTGAACTTTTACCGTGTGTTCTTGTATTCGTACATTATATCATTAATAAACATACTATAACCATACAAGAGAACCTCACGTGGTTCCTTAATTACATATATAATATTATTTTATCCCTTTGGACAAAATTTATATTTTTAAGAATATTATATCAAACAATAATATAGTTTTTGTTTTAAATACTAATTTATGTCTACTTTGAAACTATTTGGTATTCTGTTTTTGTGAAAGTCATAACAACCTTATCACTTCGAATAAAATTTATCTAATCAACCCTAACATGTCATATTAACCTATAAAATTCATGGATGGAATCAAAACGTTTAAATTATATTTATTTTAATATTTATAATATAAACTATTTTAATAATTCAATAAGAAGGTAATTACTACATCATCATTGTGTCATAAAAAAATTAATTATTTAATCTATAAAAATTATAAATAAAATACCATGATGTAGGAAATAATTTTATATTTATAATGAATATTTATAGTCGAATATATCTTATGTATAACCCTATATTAAAAATGTTTTAGTTATTAAAGATTGAATTTAACACTTTTAACTCTTCTTTAAATAAAATAAAAATAAAAGTCCTAATCTAATCCAAGTGGACCAAAGAGGATCATATTTTATTAATAAGGTTGTTTTTTTCGAATTACACTTATCCAATTGAATTATTACATGTGTTAGGGTAATTATAATATCATTTTTACCCTTAATTACCCTATTTAATTTTAAATGTGGTAAATAAAAGTCAAAAGTTACTATTCAAAAAAATTATTTTCATCTTATTTAACCACATTTTACTTATTGATATTAACTGTGTCTCTTGGAATTTTGAAATTCAACTCACAGAAGCAGTAAAATTATGTTTTATGCAAATTTGCAAACATGCCTAGAAGGTGGGTAAAAGACGGTAAAAAGTTCAATAAAATTTTATACATCTAATGTAATTATAAAATGGCTCTAATGAATTATATTAAAATTATATAGGTATTATGTATATATTTTTACCTAATATAAATTTAAATAAAATAAATAATTATTTAAATAAAAATTCGGTTTTAAACAATATAGCCGTGTTTTCACTATTCATCAAAAATTGAATGCTTTCCCAAAAATACCAAAAATTCACCATATGATAATTTTGATATTCTAAATTCAAAAATTAATAATATTTTACCAAATTCGAAACATAGAAGTTGCATGAATTTTTTTAAAATTAATTCCCGTTGTCAAAACCAAAAAGCAGGTTTTTAAAAAGTAAAAACTATCAATAGATTGACATGTGTTTATGTCAAATTTAAATGTGAAATTATTTATAATGACCTAATTTGTATTAAATGATAAAAATATAATCTAGTTATACTTATAAACCATTAAAATTAATAAATTAACACTATAAATAATTTCTATTAAAAAGTTGTTTTCATTTAAAATTTAATATTTTTTCAGTTATCATCAAAATAAGAAAGTTATCAGAAAAGTACCGAAAATTTATCAAAAATAAATTTTTATGTCTAGATTCTAAATAATAATTTAATTTCATTAAATTGAATATATAAAAGTGTCTAATGTTTTTTTAAAAAGTATTATCCATTAAATAGGCGGTAAAATTGCATTTTTTTAAAAATACTTCTCTTATCTGAAAAATTATATTTTTCCTTATATTATGTTTTAGAAATACAAAATATGAATGCTAAAAGTATATAATAATTATATAAGAATCAAAATATAGTTAATACTATTCATAACTACTTTTGTAATGGCTAGTTTGGTAAGTTGTGGTGCGCTCGAACTCGTTGTTGGGTGTAGCGCAAGTTATTGAATTACTTTAATGAGATAACATACTATGAAATCTTGGGGTGTTACATTCTTACCTCCTTCAAAAAATTACATCCCCACAATTTAAAATTTTTCTTTTAAAATAAAAGGTTAAAAATCGAAATATACCTTCTTGGAAAACCCACATCAGAAATAGGGTTAGTAAAATTTAGTCTTAATAAGAGGGAAAGGGAAATGAAAAAGTTACCACCAAATTATGATCTCGATTAAAAGAACATTGGTGGAAATTAGAGACACATAATTTGAGGAAAAAATTTAAATATTTATATGGAGTGATTGAGGTCATCAGTCACAAATAAGTGTAAAATTGAGGGACACAAATCCATCAATCTAAGATAATGTAAAATATCATCGGTTCAACAAAACATAAGGTTTTAAGATAACACATTTTTGTTTTTAAGACCCCTTCCCTAATGTTTAAGAATTAATTTTATTCATAGAATAAGAGGAATATATATATATATATACACTTGACAAGTAGAGTTTCATCCTTCAACTAATTCCTATCACAAACTCATCTTTCAATTCAAAAGGTAATATAAATAAAAAATATTATATTTATCTTAATCACATAGGGTTAAAAAATGAATTTATAATTTATCTATCAGACCATTTAAAAAAAACACATTATAAAAACAAGGATATCACATAGGCCCGTGGTGGGTGGTGTAACCTTGTCGCCCTTCAATTGCGGGTTCAAGTCTCGCGGCCTTGCCGGACGCGACGGGTTGTCGCCCGACCTTCGTATTGTCCTTGTTATGACAATCCAAAAATAATCTCAAGAAATGATTTAACCTTAACAATAGTATCCAATTTCAAACTTAATTTATTCCAACCTTTATACTTATCCAAAATACTTCTGTCCAAACTCATAGTCCAAAATTTATAAGGAAGGTAAACACAATGAAGATTATTTTTTCCATGCAATAACATGTGAATATCTTCATCATGTATTATTTTAAAACACCGTAAAATACTTGAATTACCACAAAACCTTATTGATTACATTCATTCTCCCTTATTCCTTAAAGAATACTATATATACTACTTCTATCTAAAAATGTTGTAAACTCCAACATTGATAGAATATAAAAATCATTAATCCTTATCAAAGTATTCAATCATATCGAATATAATTTTTCCAAATTAATCATATCTTATTCAAAAATCACTACCTCAATATTAGAACCATATTAAGGTTTATCTTTCCTTCAACCATATATTTTCCAAAAAATTTAACCTACTATTGAGTCACTTTCATTGGTTCCACACAATCTCAAGTCCTTGATGAAATAGTTCTGCAGTACAATCCTTATATACTCTATAATTATTATAACATATACATCTTTAACTCAAATGAAACAATAAGTCAATAACAAAATAAGAACTCTAATCATTCCTCTTCATCTTTGATAGTATCAAAACTTGATTATTATCCAATAGCAGCATTTGGGGTATACTCTGATGATTTTGACATTGATTTGTGTAGTGTCCGAACTCTTTACAGATGAAACATTGTACATTTGAAACCTTTTTCTTACCCTTGACAATCACGTACTTGGTGTCCTTTTTCTCCACACTTGTAACAAAATTTCATTCCATTAAAGCATTTACCAAGGTGATTCATTCCACAGTTATCACATATGAGAAAAATCCTTCTTTCGCCTCTTCCATTTATCCATCTTTATCTCTTACATCATTTTCTTCTTTTGCTTCTTTTAAAATCAATAGGACTTAGAGAATTATATACTTATCTTATTTACACATGATAATATTTTTTCATATGATGAAAATATGTGGGAGACTACTTCCCTTCTAAACATTGGCTTAATACAATGAATGATTTGATCCTTCTTAATTTTTGGATCATGCGTATTGTTGGAGTTCTCATTCCTTCTATTAAGCGCAATTTCTAAACAATGGAATACACTAGGTTAGTTTATGAATCGCAATGCATAATTCCAAACTTGTAAAATAACTAATGTAAATTGAAAATATTATCCATATAATCTATAATAATAAATTTTTTTTAAGGAAGTATTTACTCCTAAATCCATCATAATGGCTGGTAATGAAAATGTGAATTATTCTAAGAATATCAACCAGGAGTGTTGTAATAACCCAATGTTTTTCATTGGAAATTCCCTTCTTATAATTATAAAATCACATGAAAAGACAACATAATGAACTAATATGTGCTAAGTGACCTCTAAACATAAGTTTTCCACTTATATGTTTTGAATTTCAAAAATATGACACACAAGGTTGTGTTCAAGATGTTTTTTGGAGTCTAATGAAATAAAAATAATTTTTGGTGAATAGTAACCTACCCTTATGAATAGTAACATACCATTATGCATAGTAATATGACCCTTATGAATAGTAAATAATCCAGAATAAGAGTAACCTTACCCATAAATAATTAAATAAAATTTATACATCTTAGAAAGTGACAATTTGACCTTAGTAAACGTTTTGGTATATTGTAAGTTATAAATAATTAATTGTAATTAATTAATTAATTTAAAAGAAAATTTATTTTCTTAAAATTTGTTCATAAATTAACAAATCATTGTATAATAGTTTTTAGATAATTTTATAAGACCCTACGTAATTTTTGAAAGCACTATAAAATCAGTTTTTATTTTAAAAAACTGTTTTTAAGTAAATTATTATTTTAATTAAATATTAAATTAATAACATTTAGAAAATTAATTTTTAAAAATGGAATTCATTTTTGGATTATAAACATCTAAAAATGAACGGGTAAATTTTTGGGTTTTTTCTGAAATACATGAATTTTTGGTTAATAGTAAAATACTTTAATATGCCGTATAAATACATTATAATGAAAAACCACTATTCCTGACATCACAAGTGATGTAAGCACCAAAATCTCTAACTCACATGACTTATTTACTATTCTTGGTCATGGATGTCTCAGTATTCCTTGTCTTAGGGTAAATTAATAAACTAATTAATTTTATATTAAGGAAACCCCTCCCCCCTCCACAATAAAAACCACCCTTCACACCCTCATTTCCTCACACCTCTCAAGATCCAAGACTTCTCTAAACTCTGAAAAAACATCCTCCCTAGCCCCTCTCCCATGTACAAGTGCTGATGGTCCCATCAGAATACCAAACCTAGCTTCCTCAAGGAGGATCTCAAGAGGAAGATTTAAGAGGTAATTTCCCTCCCTCTTCTTCTTTATTTTCCTTTCATGTTCAAGTTCATTTCTTGATCTCTCCCCACCCATATTCATCCAAATGGTTTTTTAACTCCATTATTATACATCTAATTTAATGTTATGATGCTAATGAGATATTACATCATCCAACCCCCATTCCCTCTTCCTATTATTTTATTAAAGAGAACATCGTTCGTGAGGTGTTAATTTTTCACCTTCAAGATCGACATGATTTCTTATCCCATTTCTACCTTCAAATATGGTAATGAAACCATTTTTATGGTTGAAACAGAACATTTTATATTTATTATCTCCTATTTAATGTTCTAGAACTAACTTATGACCATATTTCTAGTGATAAAATAAAACAAGTTCATTATGATAAAAAAATCGGTCAAATTAACCCAAAAAATCATCATTTAATTCTTATTTAACGATTCATCCACATGGATCTAATATAATTCATTAAAAGATCATAAAAACTCCTATAATATCATTAATAACATGTAATATCAGTTCTGGATGTTTATCCATGTTCTACCCAAACTTCAATTTAAGAATACAAGTGAACAACTCAAGAAAACCATAAAAACAAACATTCCCGAATAACGTTTTTAAACTCTATAACTCATCCAAAGGCACATAAAATCACTTAATGAAACCATAATGAACCATATTAATGTACGAAAGGTTTTTTTAATTCTAATTAATAAATATAATGTCATTATACAGTCCATTAAAGAGAAGGAAGCATTCAGATACAAGGTAAGGGGAAATTCTCGAACCCAACTTTCATACTTCGGGTTCTCCCTCTTTCACTCCTTTTTTATATGGTTACTCCATAAAAACCATTTTTTCATCATTTTATTTCTTTTTTTGGGATATACATGTTTTTCACTGGTATTTCTGAAAAACATAATGTTTTCCAAAAGAACTCTTATTTCAAGAACACACCATTTACTTCTCATTCAAGAGTGATGGTTCTTATAACATGTATGTTATTCCATCATTATTTTGGGAAACCCAATGTTTATGAATGTGTTATTATGAGATGGAATAAATTCCTTTTCATGGGTTAATTATGTTAATTTATGTTATATGTTCATTTGTCTTTCATGATAAATGATAATGTTATGATGTAATGGGTGCTCCCAGAATTATATAGCGCAATATGAATGTTTGAATGTAACGAGTGTACCCAGAATTATACAATGCTCCAGTGAATTGGGTAAAGTGATGAATCTCATTAGTAAATGTGAAATCATGTGAGAACAAGATGATATCTTGGTTCACAAATATGTATGTTAGTTAACCACTAAGACATACTGTTTCTTTTTTATGCATTACCACATTTCAAGTCTTATATTTATGATTCCTCTCATGTTCATGATCTTTTTTCCATGTTATGATTATGATAACCCCATGATATATTGTTCTTATCTATCCTATTAATGGTCTTCTAGCTCAACCCTTTTGATTTATATCCTCAGGCGGCTACATGTATTAAGGAGAAGACAAGTTCCAATAGGAATCTAGAGAAGAAAAAAATAAATAAATGTTTTTGCTTGAGGTTGTAATTGTTATATATGGTCTTAGTTTTTCCAAGACACTAAAACTTTGTATCATATATGTGTAATACTATTATGTTTTTTATCTTTGAAATTATTTAATAGTAATGTAAGAAAAGTAAGGGTCACTATAGTTGGAATAAGAGGCAAGGTTTAGTTAATTTGGGAATTAGGATTAGTGAACCCTAGAGAAAACCTCTAACATGAGACTAAGTACAAAAATAAACACAAGAATATTTACATAGAAATCCCATATGTTATTATTTTAGTATAAATTGTTCAAATGAATAAGTTATGTATTAATGACTTGTTTAATTATGTTTTTTGTAACCTTTTATATTTTAGAAAATGTTGGGAACCAAGAGAAATCAGGCCAACAACTCGTGTGAGGGCCGATGCGACGATTGCCCTAACGACATCCCCAATGATTTGGGAGGTGGAGTTCAAAACATCATGGTGATTCTTACCCAATTATCTTAGGTTATGAAAAATAACCATAATAATTGGGAAAGTCCTCCTTCAACAAAGAGGGAGCAACTGGCTAATGAATGTTTTTTGCGACAACAACCAACAACATTTAGTAGATCTTCTGAACCACTATTTTTGGAATAGTGGGTCCACTCCATGGATAAGATCTTTTCTGTGCTTCACTGTTCTGAGACAGAGAAGGTGACCCTAGATGTTTATCATCTATATGGAGAATCCCATCAATGGTGGGATTTTATTAAGAACACCAAGACAAGGGAGGAAATTGAAGAGATATAATGGGAAGACATTAAGATTATGTTTCTTAAGAAGTATATCCCAAGAACTCTTCATATGGAGATGGAGAGAGAATTCGTAGAGCTTAAGAAAAAAGAAGGAGAATCTTTCACAACCTATGAAGAAAATTTCACAAGGCTTGCAGGGTATACTTCGGGTTTTTTTTATCAAAAATGATAGCAAAATTGATAGATTCTTTAGTGGATTAAAACCATACCTTCAAAAGGCTCTTAAAATTTTATACTTTGGGAGTTATGAAGAAGTTTTTTGATGTTCCCTCCAAGTAGAGATGGAGTTTTGAGAATGGTCCCAGGGCTAGGGGGATAAGAAATGAAAGATGGAGTTTCAAGCCGGTGGATCTAATGATAAAGGTGGGAAGAAAACTCAATGACCCACATGTAAAAAATGTGGAAAGTTGCACCATGGGAACTGCCTCAAAGGGACGGGGAAATGATTCAAGTGTGGGAAAAAGGACACCATACTCAAGAGTGTCTAAAAGAAACAAAAAGTAAGGAGAATGTAGCCGATGAAAGGAGAGAACCACTCATGGTTCAATGCTACAACTGTAGGGAACTAGGGCACAATTCAAACCAGTGCACTAAACCTCGAGCTCTCGAGGGTAATCAGTGTCAGCAACCACTAAAGCCAAAGGAACAAGGGAAGGCTTATGCCATCACTACTGTGGAAGTGGAGCAAGATAATGAAGTCATACAAGGTACACTTCTTATTCACTAAATAATGGAAAACGTCTTATTTGATTCTGGTTATATGCATTCCTTTATATCTTGCAAGTTTGCTAGAACAATAGAATCTAAGCCCCAAAACCTTGAAGTAGAGATATCTGTAAAAACACCAATTGTTGAAATCATTGCAACCCAAGTGTTTGACACTTCTCCTGTTAGCGTATGTGGGAATATTATTCCGGAAAATCTCGTAATACTTCCTTTGGTAGAATTCAATGCTATAATGGGAATGGAATGGCTCTCATTATATAGAACACATATCAACTGTCGGAAAAAGGAAATATCTTTTTATATTCTGAACCATCCCATGCTCCTTTATAACTGCAAGGAAGATCACGAATCTCCTTTGAAAAATCCTTCAATGGTGTGGGTGTTGATTCCCTGTAAAGAAGCATACCTTTCCCAAATGTTTGAGTCGAAGGAAAGTTCCAACCTTGAGGAAATGCCCATCGTGAGGGAATACAGTGATGTATTTCCCAAAGAGTTACCCGGAATTCCCCAGGACCGTGAGGTAGAGTTCTCAATTGAACTCATACCCATACCTACTCCTATCTCAAAGTGTTCCTATAGGATTGCTCCTATCGAAATGGAAGAGTTAAAAAATAGCTACAAGAGAATCTGAAAAAGGGTTCATACGCCCTAGTGCATCACCCTGGGGTTCACTAGTGCTCTTTGTGAAGAAGAAGGATGGAAAAATGCATCTGTGTATCGATTATCAAGAACTAAAAAAGATCACCATAAAGAACAAATATCATCTCCCTAGGATTGATGACTATTTTGATCAGTTAAGAGGAGCTCAATACTTTTCAAAGGTGGATCTTCATTCTAGATATCATCAGGTAAAGGTGAAGAAGGAAGATATTCAGAAGACTGCCTTCCGAACAAGGTATTGGCACTATGAGTTTTTGGTGATGCCCTTAGGACATACTAATTCTCCTGCAATATTCATGGATTTCATGAATAGATTATTTAGACAATACCTAGAGAAACTTGTGGTAGTGTTTATTGATGAAATTCTCATCTACTCTAAGATCAAAGAGGAACATGAAGAACATATAAGACTTGTGTTGGAGACATTAAGAAAGGAGAAGTTGTACGCCAAGTTTAGAAAGTGTGACTTTTGGATGAATCAAGTCACGTTCTTGGGAAATGTGATCACAAGTTAGGGAAATTATGTGGATCCTTCAAAAACAAAGGTGATTGAGGAATGGACCATTCCCTTTAGTGTCACAGAAATCCGTAGTTTTCTTGAATTAGCTGGGTACTACTGACGTTTTGTGAGAAACTTCTCACGATTGTCAAGCCCGCTAACTAAGTTAACAAGGAAAGGGGTAAAGTATGTCTGGATGGAAGAAGGTGAGGGAAGCTTCAAGGAGCTAAAGAGAAGGCTGATCATTGCACCTGTACTCACAGAACTAAAAAGTGGAGAATGTTTTGTGATATACAGTGATGATTCAATGAATGGTTTGGGTTGTGTACTCATGAAAAATGATACTATGATAGCCTATGCCTCACAAAAGTTGAAGATCCATGAGCAGAACTACTCGACGCATGATCTAGATCTGGCAGCTGTTATTTTTGCCTTGAAAATCTGGCAGCATTATCTTTATGGCGAGAAGTGTGACATATACACCAACCATAAGAGCCTAAAGTATATATTAACACAAAAGGAGATCAACATGCGTCAAAGGAGATGGTTAGAGCTAATCAAGGATTACGATTGATCTATTCACTACCATCCTGGAAAGGCGAACAAGGTAGCTGATGCTCTAAGCAGAAAAGAACCCACTACTCTATCAATGTTACGGATTAAGAAAGACCCTATCTTCTTGGATATTCAAATAATGGATTTGAAAATTATAAGGGCAGGGGATACATCCTAAGTTTCCCAAATGATTGTGCAACCATCCATCCAAGAGAAGATTAAAGAAGAACAAATGGATGATGTGGAGATACAAAAAAGGGTGAATTCTGTAAAAGAAGGGAAGTTGCAGGAGTTCAATATCGATGATGATGGTGTGATTCGGTTTGGAACGCAACTTTGTGTGCCTTCATCACCTGGGATAAAGAAGGAGCTATTGGACAATGCACATAACTCAACATATCTATCCGTACTGGGAGTACCAAAATGTATCGTGATCTATGAGAACACTTCTGGTGGGATAACATGAAGAAGGAAATTATGGAATATATATCAAGGTGCTTGGTATGTCATCAAGTTAAAGCTAAGAAAAAAAGTACAAAGATATGATGCAGACATTTCCTATACCCATGTGGAAAAGGGAAAATGTTACTATGGGCTTTGTTACAGGTCTCCCGAAGACGTTAAAGGGAAATAATGCGATATGGGTTGTGGTTGATCGACTCACCATGATTGCCCATTTTATCTCTATTCATGAAGATGTCTTGCTTAAACAACTTGAAATGATATATGTGAAGGAAGTGGGGAGACTGAACGGTGTTTCAATCTCAATTGTCTCTGACCATGATCCAAGGTTGACATCTAAATTCCAGAGGAGCCTTCAACATTCTTTGAGTACTGGATTAAATTTCAGCACGACTTATCACCCCTGAACTAATGGCCAGTCTGAAAGGACTATTCAGATGCTTGAAGATATGCTAAGAGCCTACTCTCTAGAATTCAACTATGGATGGGATAACCATCTCCCATTGGTTGAGTTCTCATACGACAATAACTTCTACTCAAGTAATCAGATGGCTCCATATGAAGCACTATATGGAAATCGATGTAGAACTCAAACATGTTGGGATGAAGTTGGAGAAATACAGCTACATGGACCCGATCTTATTCAAGAGATGACAGAGACGGTTCAAGTCATCTAGGAACACTTCAAATCTACTCAATGTTGGAAAAAGAGCAATGCTGACAACCGTCGAAGGGAATTGGAGTTTGAAATTGGAGTTAAAGTCTTCCTTCGAATATCTCCATGGAAGTGAGTCATGCTATTCGGGAAGAAAGGGAAGCTAAGCCCAAGTTATATTGCCCCCTTCGAGATCCTTGACCACATAGAAGCCGTGGCCTATCGTCTTGAATTTCCAACGAATATGGCTCTAGTTCATGATGTGTTTCATGTATCAATACTGAGGAAGTACATACCATACCCCTCACATGTACTAAACTCAGAGGTGGTGCAGCTGGAAGATGACCTCTCCTATGAGGTGCAACCATTAAAGATTCTGGATCAGAGAGATAAGGTTATATGCAACAAGATAACCAATCTTGTCAAAGTGTTGTGGATAAACCATAAGTTTGAGGAAGAAACATGGTAACCAAAAGAGGTAATGAAGGAGAATTACCCTCACCTGTTTGTGTAAAGTGAGATTTTGGGGGTGAAATTTCTTAAGGGGGGAATAATGTAACGACCCAAAGTTTTTCAATAGAAATTCCCTTCTTATAATTATAAAATCACATGAAAACACAACATAATGAACAACCAAGTGCTAAGTGACCTCTAAACATAAGTTTGTCACTTATATGTTTTGAATTTCAAAACTCTGACATACATGGTTATGTTCAAGATGTTTTTTGGAGTCTAATGAAACAAAAATAATTTTTGGTGAATAGTAACCTACCCTTTGAATAGTAACATACCCTTATGAATAGTAATATGAACCTTATGAATATTAAATCATCCAACATAAGATTAACCTTACCCATGAATAATTAAATAAAATTTAGACATATTAGAAAGTGACAATTTGACCTTAGTAAACGTTTTGGTATTTTGTAAGGAAAAAATAATTAATTATAGTTAATTAATTAATTTAAAAGAAAATTTATTTTCTTAAAACATGTTCATAAATTGACAAATAAATGTCTTATAGTTTTTAGAAAATTTTATAAGACCCTAGGTAATTTTTGAAAGAACTATAAAATCATTTTTAATTTGAAATAACTGTTTTTCAAGTAAATTATGATTTTAATTAAATATTAAAATAATAATATTTAGAAAATTATTTTTGAAAAATGGGAAAAAAATTTGGATTCTACATGTCGAAAAATGGTTGGGGTAAATTTTTGGGATTTTTTTGAAATACATGAATTTTTGGTGAATAGTAAAATACAGTAATTTACCGTATAAATACATTATAATTAAAACCCACTATTCATGAAATCACAAGTGATGTAATCACCCAAATCTAGAAATAATATGCCTTATTTACTATTCTTGGTCATGGATGTCTCACTATTCTTTGTCCTAGGAGAAATTAATAAACTAATGAATTTTAAATTAAGGAAACCCCTCTCCACTCCACTATAAAAGCCACCCTTCACACCCTCATTTACTCACACATCTCAAGCTCCAAGACTTCTATAAACTCTGCCAAAATATCCGCCCTATCCCCTATCCCACGTCCAAGAGCTAATGGTCTCATCAAAAGACGAAGACTAGCTTCCTCAAGGAGGATCTCAAGATGAATATTTAAGAGATAATTTTCCTCCCTCTTCTTCTTTATTTTCCTTTCAAGTTCATGTTCATTTCTTGATCTCTCCCCACCCATATTCATCAAAATGGTATTTTAACTACCATATTATAAATCTACTATAATTTTATGATTCTAATGAGATACTATATCATCCAACCCCCTTCCATCTTCCTTTTATTTTATTGAAGAGAACGTTGTTCATGAGGTGTTAATTTTTCACCTTCAAGAACAACATGCTTTCTTTTTCAATTTCTACCTTCAGATATGGTCATGAAACCAATTTTATTTTTGAAACAGAAAATTTTATATGTATTATATCCTATTTAAAGTTCTCTAACTAACATATGACCATAGTTCTAGTGATAAAATAAAACAAGTTCATTATGATCGAAAAATTGCTCTAATTAACCCAAACGATTATCATTTAATTCTTTTCTAATGATTAATCCACATGGATATAATATAATTAATCACAAGATCATCAAAACTACTGTAATATAATTAATAACATGTAATATCAGTTCTGTATGTTTACCTATGTTCTACCCAAACTTCAATTTAAGAATACAAGTGAACGACTCAAGAAAACCGTAAAAACACACATTCCCGAATAATGTTTATAAACTCTATAACTCATCCAAAGGCACATAAAATCAATTAATGAAACCATAATAAACCATATTAATGTAAAAAAGTTTCTTGATTTATAATTAATGAATATAATGTCATTATACATGCCATTAAGGAGAAGTAAGCATTCAGATACAAGGTAAGGGGAAATTCTCAAGCCCAACTTTCATCCGTTGGGTTCTCCCTCTTTCAATTCTTTTGTGATATGGTTACTCCTTAAAAATATTTTTTTCATAATTGTATTTATTTTTCTAGGATATACATGTGTGTCACTGGTATTTATAAAAAACAAAAAGTTTTCTAAAAGAACTCTTATTTCAAGAACACACCTTTTACTTATCATTCAAGAGTGATGGTTCTTATAACATGTATGTTATTCCCTCATTATTTTGGGAACCCAATGTTTATGAATTTGTTCTTATGATATTAAACCTATTACTTTTAATGGGTTAATTATGTTCATTTATGTTATATGTTCATTGTGGCATTCATGATAAATGATAATGTTATGATGTGACGGGTGCACCCAGAATTATATAGCGCAATATGAATGTTTGAATGTGACAGGTATGTCAAGAATTATACAGCTTTCCAATACATTGGGTAAAGTGATGAATCTCATGAGTAAATGTGAAATTATGTGTTAACAAGATGCTATCTTGGTTCACAAGTATGTGTGGTATTTAACCACTAAGACATGATGTTTCATTTTTATGCATTGCCACATTTCAAGTCTTATATTTATGATTCCTCTCATGTTCATGATATTTTTTCCATGTTATGATTATGCTCACCCCATGCAATATTTTTCTTATCTATCCTCTTATTGGGATTTTATCTCACCCCTTTTTATGTATATCCTTATGTGGTTACATGTATTAAGGAGAGGAAAAGTGCCAATAAGAAGCTAGAGAAGAAAAAAAATTAAATAAACGTTTATGCTTGATGTTTTAATTGATATGTATGGTCCTACTTTTCCCAAGACACTAAACCTTTGGATCCTCTATGTGTAATACTATTATGTTTTTATCATTAAAATGATGTAATAGTAATGTAATAAAAGGCATGGTCACTATAAGTGTCGTAACCAAGAGTGCAGTAAGACCCATTATCGTGTACTAGGATACCCCAGGTCAAGATAGGAACTCCCTGTCAGAGTTTTCACTCCTAGGTACATCTTTTCCAGAGCCTCCTCTACCTGTTCGGATCTAGACAGGGATATATTGCTTGGAAAATACACAAGATCTCTACATTACCAAAATTATATGAAGTTCTTCTATACTAATCCTCAAAGTCTATCTTAGGGTAATGTTATCTAATTGGAGTTTTTCTAAATCTAGTTTCGAAGGTATGTAATAAACTTAATTTGATACCAACTATAATCCCACAACCTGAGAAGCCCAGAGTTGGTGAATTATTAAATAACATTGGCACAATACAAGGAATCATGTCCCAAATACTGATCATTTTAGTAGTCTTATAAGTACAAGACACATTCATATGTTTTAAATTACATTACAAAATGAAAAACAAAAACCATTTTTTCTCTATTCACCACATTAAAATCTTTTAGAATATCACTGCAGGTAAGTCATTATATAGTTCTTCGCATCCTGGAAAAAAATAAAACATAGAAATGGGTGAGATCAGATGATTAGTATAGAAAACAATATAGTAGAAAATTTCATAAACAAACATAACCATTCAAGGCAATGTATAAGACTAAAACACAATCCTTTTAAACAAAAAATTCTACATAATATGGCTAATATAAATCAAATAACACCATTTACTTATTCACATTTATATTCTACTTGTTGAATAATCACATGTAATATTAATAGACAGTTTTATAATGATGGAATGCATAGTTTCAGACATCATAACCACATAGTCAAGGCCTCGTTCCAAGACTACAAATAAGATTTTGTCAAGGCCTTGTTCCAAGACACTAGTTTGTCTCGTGAGACTTACTGATGCATCGAGGATCTAAAGCGGACTCCAAACGTCACTTTATAATTCCAATGCATTCCTCATTTGAAATGGTTTAAACATAACATAAACGTTTGTATTAAAACTTGTATACGAAATGTAAATACATTATCCAGAAACCATGAATGGTATAAAAATAACACATCCACAGTAAAACATACCACAAAACATCAATAAAATAGGGAAGATTTATATAATAAATCAACCTTGATTAAGAATAATTTCTCGTAAAGGATGCTGAAATAGTTGAAAATGATCCATAATAATTATTGAGAGAAATATTACTTTTTCATGAAATCATTTAAAAGTCACATAATTTATAAAGTAATTCATTTAAAATATAGTTTTGAATCAAAGTGTCACATACCACTTTGAAACTTTTGAAAGGAATTAACAATTTTAAAACATTCATGTCCATATAAATAAATCCTTAACACCATTTTAAAAATATGGAAATTAACGAGAAAGGTTTAGAAGAATATATATTTAAAACATTTAAAATGATGTTTTATTAAAAGATTCCCTTAAATGAATCCCTTTGAAAACTCTTTTATGAAACACGAACATGCATAATAAATATGTCCCAGAAGATACTTACGTAAAAACAACCTTGGATAATAATGAGATTGGGAAATAAAAAATTTACCTTGTAATTTTCCTTAGTCGATGGTATGTTAAACTCATATATAATAGTTAAATCATTTTTATTAAATTATACAAGAACCAAATACAAAAATATGATATCATATATGATGTTCTAATATTTATTTCTAATAATATTTTAGTAGTATCATCGTTTCGTGTGTTAACTGATTCGTTTTCCATTATATGTAATTTATGCAAGTCTTGTTTCTTATGGATAGGATGTATCTTATTAATATCCAGAATGATATCAAATATTTGAAAATTAAATTTAATCAGAAAGTGAAAATTAGTCTTGAATGGTTATGACGGGGAATGACATCTCATCGCATCGTGGAGACGGTAAGCCATACATACGAACGAGCAACAATATCATTATTTTGATTGTGAAATAGTATATAATTGGATGGTATATAATATATACATAATCATTAAAATTTTATATTTATTATTTACATCTATTATACTTATTATTATACCCATCCAAATAATTATGTTTTTGAATAACAAACTACACCACGACGTGGAGATGGTAAGCCGTACGTATGCATGTATGGTGACTTTGTCATTTATGGGATGGATATAATAAAAAATATGGTTGTAAAATTTTTATAATAATATCAATTTATGTAGTAGGTATTGGAGTTATTATTTTGGTATGGAAACAACAAATAAAGAAGATGTGGAAGAAGAAAAGAACTTGAAAGAGGGTGGTGAAATTATTACCTCTTCTTAAGGTGTTTCCTTTTGAGTTGATCAAAAGGGCTTCATAGGTTGGATTTATGATAAAATTAAGGATTAGATATTGATTTAAGGGAATTTGGGAGGATATTTGGGCAGGGGTTGGCCGAGTCAAATGGATTTGGAGGTGTGATTTTGAGATAAGGGGAAGTACCCTTTTATAAGAGGGGCGAGGGCCACTTTAGGAAAAGATTAAAATATTAATTTTTTATACAATCATATTCGGTTTATAATTGATAAAAATGAATTTATATCAATAATTAGGTGAGTATGGGTCTAAATCATCTCAACCAATTAGTTTTAGTAAAGTTAATGTTACAATTTTGACCTTATCATTTTGATTTAACTCTTACTTAAAAAGTTTAACTTTTACCGTGTCTTCTTGTATCCTTACACTACATGGTTAATAATAATAATATAAACATCCAAGAGAACCTAAAGTGGTTAATTAATGACATATATAATATTATTTAAGCCCTTTGTAAGAACCTTATATTTTTAGGAATATTAAATCAACCAATAATATAGTATTTGTTTTAAAAACTAATTTTGGTCAATTTTGACACTATTTGGTATTTTGTTTTTGTGAAAGTCATAAAAACCTTATAAAATTGAAAAAAATCTATCTAATGAACCCTAACATTTCATATTAACCAATAAAATTCATTTATGGAATCAAAACCTATAAATTTTATTTATTTTAATATTTATAATATAAACTATTTTAATATTTCATTAAGATTGTAATTTCTTCATCATCATTGTGTCAAAAATAAATTTAATTATTTAATATATAAAAATTATAAATAAAATACCAAGATGTATTAAATCATTTTATAATTATAATTAATATTTATAGTCTAATTTTCTGTTGTATAAACCAATATTAAAAATGGTTTAGTTATTAAAATTTGAATTTAACACTTTTAACTCTTCTTTAAATAAAATAAAAATAAATGTCTTAATCTAATCCAAGTGGACAAAATAGGATCTTATTTTATTCCTAAGGATGATTATGGTCGAATTACACTTATCCAATAGAGTTAAGACATTTTTATGGAAATTATAATACCATTTTTACCCTTAATTGCCCTATTTACTTTTAACCATGGTAAATAAAAGTCAAAAGTTACTATTCAACCCAAATTATTTTCATCTTATTGAACCACATTTTACATACTTATATTAACCTTGTATCTCAGTTTTTATAAATTCAACTCATAGAAGCGGTAAAATTAAGTTTTATGAAAATTGGCAAACGTGCCTATAAGGTGGGAAAAAGACGGTAAAAAGTTCAATGAAATTTTATACATCTAATATAATTATAAAATTTCTCCAATGAATAATATTGAAATTATATAGTTATCATGTATATATTTTTACATAAAATAAATTTAAATTAAAAGTCAGTTTTAAAAAATAACATAGTGTTTTCACTATTCATAAAAAATAGAATGCTTTCAGAAAAATACCAAAAATTCACCCTATGATAATTTTGATATTCTGAATTTAGAAATTAATTATATTTTACTAAATTTGAAACATAGAAGTATCATTAATTAATTAAAAATTAAATCCCATTGTCAAAACCAAAAAGTGGGTTTTTTAAAAGTAAAAACTATCAATAGATTGACATGTGTTTATGTCAAATTTAAATGTGAAATTACATATAATGACCTAATTTTTACTAAATGATAAAAATATAATATAATTTTACTTCCAAAGCATTCAAATGAATAATTTGACACTATAAATTATTTCTATTAAAAAGTTGTTCTCATTTAAAATTTAGTATTTTTCAGTATTCATCAAAATATGAATGTTAACAGAAAAGTACAAAACATTTATCCAAACATAACTTTTATGTCCTGATTCTAAATAATAATTTAATTTCATTAAATTGAATATATAAAAGTGTCAAATATTTGTTTTAAAAATGATTCTTCAATAAATAGGTGGTAAAATTTTGTTTTTTGAAAATAACATCTTTCATTCTAAAAATTGAATTTGTCCTTATATTATGTCAAAGAAACAAAAAATATGAATGTTAAAATTATATAGTAAATATATAAAATTTAAAATGTAGTTAATACTATTCATATACACTTTTTTAATGGCTAGTTTGGTAAGTTGTGGTTCCCTCAAACTCATTGTTTCATGTAGCAGAAGTTATTGAATTACTTTAATAAGACAACGTACTATGAAATATTGGGGTGTTACACTAATTAGGTTTCCTTTTTTTATCATGTAATGGATTTAATTTTGTGTTGTAATATTCCATCTTAATTAAATATATAAAATTTTATTTTTAGGATTATATTACATGTAAAATGATTTATCATATATTTTAAGGGAAATTATACATTATAATTATAGGGTTTTATATTTTACCTCACTAAAATAAATTTGAACCATGAAATTTCATTACTAAGATGAAGAATATGCAAGTAATTTTGCCTTATTACATCTTTTGGTTCCCACATTTCTTTCTCAAACATATTATATCACCATAGGCATTTAACCAGGTGTGTGATATTGTTTCATGACAGTTTATCTCTATAATCTATAATCTCTAGTGGGTATTCATCATAATAGAGACCACATTTTAATTGAAAATATTCTTAGATTATTAAATGTTATAGAGTAGAAATATTATTCTGAAAATCGATACATAGAGAACATCATGTGCTTGTGAGAGATTTATTGAAGAACTAAGTGATATGCTAACATCCCTACAAGAACCATAATCCATAAGGGACCAATTATTCTAGGAAAAAAATTTCATTTCTTTCTAAAAATAAAAACCCTCTTCCAAGGATATATTCAAAGTAAAAATTCTCCACCAAAATGAAACCATAGGAATTTTCAATTATTTCCAACATAACATTTCTTTTGACTTTGTTATTCTCTAATATGTCATTGAATGATTTGAACCTTCTCCATAATTTCTTACACAAGATTAGTCCCCAATAACTTCCTCTATCCAACTTTACCCCAATATGTAAGAGTTAAATGCATCTTCCCTTATAAAGACTAATACAAAATTATCTAGATGATAGAAAAAAAGCTATTTTTATATGATAACTCAACCAAAGTAATATATTAACACCAATATCATTTGAAATAAATTATAATAGATATCATCATATCTTCTAATTTCTGAATGGTCCTTTTGAATTGGCCTTCTATTTAAGGATGATTACCCATGATAAAGTTTATCTATGTATCCATTTCCATTTTTAGACTTCTATATATCTTTTATGTGAACCATGGATATCGATCAAATATAATTAAATGTGACACTCCAAACTGCCGTACAACTTCATGATTATATAACATGGAAAGTTGATTAAGTGGGAAATCCTCTCTAATAACAATGATTTCTGTCAAATTTGTAATTCTATCAACCAAAAACCAAATGGAATTATATTCTTTATAGTTATTAGGAAGAACTACTCTGAAATCCTGGTGATGTTATCCCATATCCATGATGGTGTAAGAAATGGTTGTATCCTCCCTAAGATTTTTTTGTTCATAATTTACTTATTATCAAACCAAGATTCAAGATATATATAGTCTATAATTACCCTATTTGTGTTATCATACTAGAAGTTATTCTAAAGATCAATACACATTTTTGTTCTCCTGGGGAGAATAGATAAAGATAAGCTATGTTAATCTCCCAAAAACTCATTTTAGACTTGGATTGGATGGTAAATATATATGAGTTCCAAATATTATAACTCTATATCTATCAATTTTGTACTCTGAAATATTTCATACCTTCATTTGTATCTCTATATCTTCTTTCCCTGCCTCAATATTCCTTACATGGATGAATATTTGAGAAATAATTTGAGAAATATATGTTTTCATACATTTAGTTTTGATTTATTGGTTTATTCTTTGAAAATCCATCAATATTGGGTCTCTTTTAATTTTCATTAAGTATAAGGTTGTATGATCCTCATCCAAAACCTTGTTTTCCTTCATAGTGTGGTACTGTATTATCCATTAATAGTCTTTAATCAAATACTACCATATACCGTGGAACATTTTTAACTAATTCTATGTGAATATATAATTTTATCACTTTTGATCAATATACATATCACACTTTTCAACAAAAAGATAATTTCTCTATATTTTTTTGAAAATATTACCACTACTAGATATAAATAATGAATCTATTAATTATTTATGAACCTTTATTCGATGTGATGCATGAGAAACTACCATGTCATTTTTTGTAAGGACACGTCCCAATAACTTATTTTTTTCATCATAATAAATCAAAAAACTTATTCCCTATAGGGTAATGTAAGCATAATTATGGTGACCAACATCTTCTTAATCTCCATGAAGCTATCTTCACATTATTTTATCAAGATAAAATTAACTCCCTTCTTGGTTAAATTTATATGTGGATTTGAAAATCTTATGAAATATCTCAAAATAAAACAACAGTATATAACTAATATAAGAGAAAAAATGATTCCCTAGAATAAATATTAGTATACACCATTCATCAATTATATTTTCCCTTAACTACCCACTGATATACCCTCATTTATGATTATATGTTCCAAGAATGATATTGTTTTGTAAGTATAAGGTCTTTATCAAAATCCTCAAATTCTCATCATGTTCTAATATACTCGTAGAATATATTAAAATATCATCAATAAATATGACCACAAAATTATAAATTTAATGTTTAAAGACTATTCAGTAAATCCATGATGATAGATGTTGAATTGGAAGTCCAATGGAATCACTATGAATTTATAGGTCCCATACCTTATATGAAAGGATCTATTTTGTATATATTCTCTATTTACCCTCTCTTGAAAATATCTATATGAAAGATACACATCTGAGAAGTATTTAACCCCTTTAAGTTATTAATCAAATCATCAATACTGGGTATATTCAACTTGTTTTTATCGGGATTTTGTTAAGTTAATGATACTTAATGAAAAGATGAATTGATAAATATTATTCATGGTAAAGAGTACAAGAGATCCCCAGAATGAGTCACTCAGATTTATATACCATATTAAAAATTTAATTGAATTTAATTATTTCAATTCATTTGGTATCATTATATAAGGAATCTTTGAAATGGGAATAGAATGAGGTATGAGCTCAATTGAAAATCCATCTAAAATTCATGGGTAAGAATGGGTATTTCATTGAGAAATAAATCAACATATTTCAACTAAATTATCAAACCTTTAATACCAAGTTCCTCTTTGATCATTTTTTTCAAGTATCACTTTTTATTGGGTATCATGACCCATATTAAGGAATTATTTTTCAAATAGAGTTAAACATCATATTTTAATATATATTTACTCATGTGATGATTTGGGATATGAAATGATATTTCTCTATCCTAAAACTTAGAAAGAGAACTATATTGGGAGATCCAATCCATTTCCAATATCAGATAAAATTATACCATGAGAGGAGGAAATAGATCTGAAGGAAGTTCTTTCCCATAAATCTTGATTAAAGAAGTGGTATATACCTTGAATTCAATTATTTTACCATGATATATTTCATTTATAATTAAATATCCAATGTTTGAGGTAGAGGATGAAATTTGTTAGTAAAATTTAATGATATTAAATAATGAGAAGGAAAATAATAAAATAATACATTCATAAATCTTTAGTGGAGAATAAGTGTACCTTTCAACAGTTCATTATCATGATCCACTTCACGAATCATGATTGTATATGATCGTCCTTATTCCCCTTATCTTGGTGGTTTATGATGTCTATTATCCATGTTTACCCTTAGATTGTGGCATTTATTTTCATAATTCCCAAAATCCTAGCATTTTAAGAATTGAATTATGGGTAACAAATTAGTTAGGACCTTATTATCATCTATTGTAGTGACTATCCTATTTATATATCTTAAATTATCACATTCTCAAATACCAACCCTTCCACATATGATATATTTTATCATTTATTTACAAAAATATCCCAGGTTCTTCCTTTCACATTTTTGGAATGTTGGTGGGTGAAATTTCATTCATACATGAGATTTATAATTCATGTTTCCATGGAAATCCCTTTTAATATTATTGGATCCAAATTCATGGGAATAGTAAGAGTCATTGATTTCCATTTCAACCTTAAGTGCACATTAAGAAAATTCTTGATCTCTACCAAAGAACCTTATGGATAATTCCTTTTAGAGGATTGTTTTTAGCACATTATATAGATGATCGATCTTGATAATAGGTTAAATAATAAATCTAGAGGTAAAAAATGAAGGGATTATGAAATTTTCATCATATTATCAAATAAATTTATCATATTTGTTATTTAATAATTGAAATGATCACTCTATTTTAAGCGGGATAGTTAGGGTAAAATTTACTACGAAGAGTATTTTCTTAAACTCCTCCCATTAAATAGAGTTAAATTCTTCCCACTTCCTCATGATTTTTTGAAATCCACCATTAGTATGATTCTCTTTCCGACTAATAAACATACAAGATTAAATTTTCCCATTCTAATCATTGAAGAACAAAAAATATATTTTCTATCATGGTAATCCATTTCTCAATAATTAGTGGATTATTAGATCCATTATAGGTTAGAAATAATTGTTGCATGACATACTAGATATATTTTTACTCTTTATTTGGCGAGTTCAGGAGCTCAAGATAGATTATGTTATTTTTTATAACTGTATATATCATTTTAATGAATGTTTTCACTTGATCTCCCATGACATTAGGTTTGTCATTGGGAAAATAATTGCATAATTGAATCATCCATCAAACCATTATCAACTTGATTCCTCATAGATCCAGCCATTAATTAAACCCAAAATAGTTAACATGAGTAATAAACAATAATATCTTAAGAGGGTTACTATATTAAAATCGATCTTATGGTGTCATTACCTATTACACCTTTATTTTTATCCTATGATACTTTTAATTCATCTTAGTTTACTTTAATCTAGGTTTTATTATACCTCTTAACATAATATCCAAAAATAACTAATCTACACCGAGATACAAATTGATATTATACAAGCATAAAAAGCATATATTTTACCCCACATCCATATTTCAAACATTACATATTAAAAATAAATATACAATATTTGAAAATAAATGTCACATGTATTTGGAGATTAAATACATAAATGAATTATTAAATTTTTTTGATTTAATACCCCCCATGAACTTTTTTACACATGACTTCTTCTTAGACATATTATTGCATTTAAGTTTCTACAGAAATTTAACTTAGAAGAAGGAATGATCTTAAGAACATTATTAGTGAAAAATATCAATAAATCAGTGGGTATTAGACTATAATCATTTGGGATAACATGAATAAGGGATAAATACAATATTAAATTGAACATGGGTTCATTATAGTTAATTAAAAGTAATTATAGAATAAAAAGGATCATGGAATAGAAACATATAAACTCAAAAACATCATCCTAAAATAATATCATAGAGAAAATAATAATAATGTTAAAACTAGAGATAATAACCATGAGACAAGGAGAATAATACAAGTGTGTGGAACAAATAGAAGTAATGGAAAACCATAAATTTTTGAACATAGATATCCCTATTAATGTCCACGCATAGGGTTGTGAGAATATGTAACTATAATCACTTCCAATAATTTTTTTTTGAACATATATGCCCATAAATGAGTCCAAACCAAATTTTTTGATCATAGATAACCACAATCATGCCCTTTCACAATGTCTTGAACATATCTAACCACAATTATATCCTCGATTTTTTTGAACATTGCTAACCAAAATCATGAATATGCATAACAACATTATCTTAGGAGATATTAAGTTATAAATAATTCATTGGATGGATATACGATTCTAACCCCACTCATTATATAATGAAAAACCATATATATGTGTGTCACATGAAAATATGTCTAATTCCAAAATGGCATAATTAAACCATGGGAAATAATTTGGTTTCATGAAAATATTTAGAAACATGATCATAATAAATCCATAGAAATAGATTGTATGGTACTATTAGACTACATACTTAGATATTTATATGAATCATTAAAGGATATCGAAATAAATGAAATACCATTTATAAGAGCAATATAAATTTTCATTGAAAAATAAAATGAAATATATTTTACATTTTTATAAATTTTTAAAAGTAAATAATTTATATATATATTTTTGAATAATAATAAATAATTAAATAAAAATTATTTTTGAAAACCAAGAGAACATGTAATGTAATATTCCTAAAGAAAACTAGAGAAAATGACTTTAGAAAGTGAAAATACAGAAAAAAATTTAGAAAGATGCCCTTTCGTACTTTCAAAAAGAAACTAAATTTCAATAAAAAATAGTATTAAGTAATAATAGTTGGGATAATGGAATCTCTAAATTAATATTAAAAATAAGGACATGGAGGATACCAATTCATGACCGAAAATAAGACATGGGGGAAGCTCCACTTAATAGAAAACATTCAGTTGAACTATAAAAAAAGGTATTTTAAATGGTAAGGATGTATATAAAACCCAATAATATCTATAGGATAAGAAAATATAAGTTTTATATATAATGGAAATACAATTATCCAATTTGAAATTTATTCATAAACAATATTGATTTCAAAGTGAGGTTGGAATGAACCCTTGTGACTTTGGTAATTTTTTTAATCAAAATACCTTAATAGATGGAATTTTAAATGGAAATTTAAATTACCAAAATAAAAATAAAAATATGATAAAATTATAAAATGAGGCATTACATATATATATAAATTAAATTTTTTTCACAATACTACACATGTCTCAAATAAAGAAAATTGTGATGAAAAGACCTTACCTTAAACCTCATCTTTGTGGGAAGCACAATAACTCCATATACACTAAATTTAGATATATAATTATTGTATATAAAATATTTATTAATATTATGTTTAATTTATATCATTAATTTATAATTTTTAAATACCATTAGATTAATTTTTTTTGTAAAATTAATATTTCATTGTTAACTATTCCATTTCCCACAAATGCTTCAGTTTGGCGGTTCTGGTACATTCTATCATGGGTTTATCAACTTAATAATTTAAATTAATATGAATCATATGTATTTGATATATTTTTGGAGTCTCATTTTCATTTCATGTAAATTCTGGTTTCGATTCTCATTAAACTCATAAAAATATTAATTTATCTAATTATTGAATTAAAAAAGTAATGAACCTAGTAGTGAATATTATTTTTTATATTGCATCTAAAAAATTATGAAAAAATAATAAAATAATTATTATTAATTATTATTATAAATATTTAAGTTTTTTAGTCATTCATGATGTATACATTATAACATTATTTATATAGTTGGTAAAACCAA
This sequence comes from Viscum album, assembly GCA_963277665.1. NCBI lineage: Eukaryota > Viridiplantae > Streptophyta > Magnoliopsida > Santalales > Viscaceae > Viscum > Viscum album. The sequence goes on from OY728134.1 coordinate 430,595,098, forward strand.
CCTAATCATGAACATTTCATAATAATTAAATAAGTAATAACATGTTATTTTGTATTAATAATATCAATTTTACCAAAGATAAATTATTTGAAAAAATATTCTTTTAAAAGTTAATTCTTATTTTATTAATATCTTCTCAAATAAAAAAGAATTATAATATTAAAGTATGGGATAACACTTATGTTGAACACATTAATCTTCTCTTAGAGAGCATCTTGAAAATGAAAGATTTGGGAATTCTTCTTTTGAAAAATGATTATAAAGCAGGAGAGATTCTTGTTATAGAGAAGAATTGGGTATATATATAAGATGAAATGTAAGTAAATTTTTGATTTAATTAGGGTATATAAGTTTTCATTTTATATGGGATCTTATGTGACATTTTTAAAAAATACTCATTCCTTAATGAATAAGAAATGAAATTTACTAAGGAAAGTGGATACAAAGAGGAAAAATAGTGATGATGGGATAATGTGATGTGGAAAATTCTATCATTCATACTTTTAGTGACATTTATATTACATTTTAGTACATTACCCCATAGTTTAATACTTTACCTCATTTTACCATTACCGTGGTAACCCAATGTTTACCTTAGTAAATAATTTTTATTTTTAAAAATGAAATTTAACTTATCACCTAAATAGAATATTCTAATTATAACTATTAAATTCATTTTATATGATTAAATTTTTAAAAGAGATAAAAATAATTATTTATTTAAAAAATATCTCTTTTTAACATTAAATTATTTTATTCCAAATTATTTAAAACTGATTATTTTATTACATAATATTAATTTTATTTTATAAGTACATTTTTTTAAAAATAACCTTTCTCATTTATTTAAATTTATTATTATTTTTAAGTAAATTTCAAATAAAAAAAATATATAATATTGAATATATATATATATATAATTTACTAAATTTTTAATTATATGTTTATATCATCCTATTTTCTACAAAAAACTGCTCATAGTCTCTGAATAAGATCTAAGTACAAGATAAAAAATGGTGGTTTTGATAGGTGGTGATTCAGGTAGCATGGTCTCATAGTTATTATTATAAAATTGAACTTATCCCTTAGATAATTTCTCTCAATACATACTTATATAAGTTTATCTTAGTCTTGGTTTAGGGAAAACCATAGTGATAAAACCACCCTTTCAAAGTCATAAAAGTGATGCTCAAAAAGAATAATTTTACTACATCATTTCATTACTTCTCCTTTTGAGATTGATTTCATAATGTCGTTACATATATTTTTACTCACCAATTAAATTTCTATATTATAACGTTAAAATTTTAAAAATTATTACTTATAATTTATCTCATTAATTATTCATATATTTGATGATGGCATCCATAGCTCTAAAATCCCAACATCCACATATATATAATGGTCATAATAAATTCCTCTATATAATCTTACACACTTCAGTAAAATCAGTCATATTATTTTCTCATTTCATTTATAAATATTTATATGATATTTCTAACATTTATTACTCTTTACATAGTTAGTTTTGAAGGTATGATCCTTAAGGAAGATCAAGTTGATTAATATTTTAGTCTTGTTGTATTTTTTTTAATTTTTGTTTTATTCTTTTTTATTTTTTATAATGAGGTTTCATTTTTATATCTTGTAAAATGTTTCATTATATATTTTAATTTTCAACCTTAATGAAATAATGAAATGTAGATTACATTCCAATATTGCATGTAAAAAATATATCATAGATTTAATTGGAAATTTAGAACTATATGTTTGGGTTGTTAATTTCATCATACTCGATTAGATATAAAACATGCAGCCAACACCCCACTACACTCAATTCATCCAAAAAATCAACGGCCCCCACACTCTAGAACATACTAAATTCTCCAACTCAATGACGATATCCCATATTTGTAATATTAACATATTTCACAATTTCTAATGTCAAACTCACTTGTTTGGTATCAATGGTCTATGCCAGTCCATCACTGAGTTAGAATTCCATATAACCACCTCATCGACCTCCGAAACAAGTTTTTAAAATATAACCCTTTAAAAAATTCTCATCATATTATGTCCAACTTCACATCAAATTTTTTTCATACTTCCCAAATTGTATCATTTTTCTTTAAATCCCAACCACCATACTAGATCGATTATATAATATCATATTAATACATCTATTAAATGTATTTGACTTATTTGATCATCCCAGATAGATACCTAAACTTATGAATCTTACATACAAAAAAATTTATTGCACATGCATCCAATAACGATCATGAATCCTCAATAGATACTGGCATAGTTTTGTCACACATCTCACTCTAAATGGATACTAAGGAAATTTTAAAATAAGGTTTGCAACCTCAATCAATCAAATATTATCTTTACACTATATGATTATCCCCAAAAATATTCAATGTGTATTAACATGTCTAGATTAAATCAATACATAGATTTTTACAATCACAATCCATGCTTGTTATATCATATAAAACTGACCATATAAGCCTCACTCTAGGGTTTATGACTATTACAATGCACCATAGAAAAATAATACAATTAATCAACATAATAAAAAAGTTATAAAGGATTTATTATAGGGTCAGTGGCCTCACCCATTTCCATTAAATTTTTATGTCTAAAACATTTTTAGACTCTAAATCATCCTATATGAAATTATGTCGACACCCAATGGTTATACCACTATATTTCATATTCTTTAAAATGTTACAACCCATAAACCATGTGAACTAACCATTCATATTTAATAAAAATTATATGAACTCTCAGTTATCATAAAAAAATATAAAGACCTTAACAATTTAACTAATTATAACTTAGTCCCCCAATTCTCATATGAAAATACATGATAAACAATTCCTCAATGATGTTATGTTCCAACTTATTGAAAATATTTCCTCAAATGTCTAAAATCTAGTTTCATATTCTTTGTCACAAATATTTTTCTCCCAAGCTTACACTGTTCATCTCAGACCCAATTACATCCCCATGCATGGTCATTCATCACGTTCTACCATAATCCCATGACTTACATCCAAGAATTAGATGAATCTAAAGAGTCTTTAACTCTGGAATGATCTAATCTCTAATGATATTATCTTTCATCATTTAATTGTAATTCCTTAAATAATATCCATGTATAATCATACATGGATGAAATCTAAGATTGAAATACCAAATAAAATGTTGGGTTATACCCTCACACATTCCAACAACATAGGAAAAAATACACTCTCTATTCATCATGGAAGGAGAGCATTCAAAACCACCCTAACAATAGTACATAGTCCCACTATTTTCAATCAAATATCCTTACTAAATAGATATATTATTCAGTTCAATGTTTCCTTAAAACTAACCTAATATCATTATGAGTTTTATCTTACTATCATATGATCAAATTCTCAATCAATTCACAATTCATCCCTTATATGCGAAACAAAATCTTCATGTAGCATTATTTGGGACCTCATTCCCATGCGTACCTAACAAATCCATATACCAACAACAAAATCCCAACCCCACATTTCCCATGTTTTATTCTAATCGCACAATGAATATAACCAAGATTAAAATTTCTAATAATACCCACCTTCTTGAGATAATCCTTCTCTCTTGTTCTACCATAACATGTTATATAACTTCTTAATAAGAATAGAAAAGACACATGGTCACTTTTCCAAAATTACCTACTCATTTCATCTATGTTACATCTCATTATCTATAGTCTCTCAGACATTTTTTAAAATCAAATAACCCTATAGGTCATATCCCAAAATGAAATATTTATTCATCCATCCCTAATAACATTGGTAATTCATAAAATAATTCACCCAATATATATATTCCATCTATAACGATTATAACCATACCCAGACAACCCACAATTAGGGCATATTAATCTAATATATCTATATATTGATGATATTTATCTCCAAATATTATTATTAATGAACTAATAATGAATTAGTTTAGTTATGTATAGATCCACCAATAATTTATTCTAAAAACACACAATAAGTAATTATTGTTTTTTTAGATAGCCAAATACTATTTATTTATTCGTAACTATTTTATCAACAACACACAATCATATACATTTCATTTGAACCTACATACTATGTATAATGAATATGTTTTTTCAACTTTCCACCCATGGTCAAGTGTAAACCAAAAACAATAATAATAAAACATCATTCCTATAAAACAATGACTCAAATAAAAAAAAGATAAAACATTAATCCAAATATCATAGTAATTTAGATTTCTATATATAATTTTGCTATCTAGGCATGAACATGATTTAAATCATATGTTTTAACTAGTCCTAACTCCATCAACAATATCTCAATTCTTAATACAAATAAAAAATTATTTGATAACACTTTGTAGTATAAATATTCTTTAACTCACACTTGTCGGATGATCTAGAGTGTTACATGGCCTCAAACATGACTCTCCATATGATAGAGGTTGTTCACTAGCAGTTAGGGTCTGGTAAGGCCACATGGGGAGACTATCCATTTGTATCAGTAGATACAATAAGAAGGAAATAAATGTAATATCCATGATAGATAAAATATTTGAATGAATTAATAGATTTATATTAGAATTTATACCATATAAAAAAATACCATGTAGTAAAAAAATAGAGCCCAAGAAGATCGTGCATATATAAATCAAAAGATCACAAAATGTGCTAATAATATAGTACATAAATAAACAAAAAACAAAATAATAAATAAACCTTAACACTACTCTCAACTAGTCCTTTGATTAATATCCATATATCCATTGAGATCCACCTTTATGTTTTTTTATACTAAGGCCCATCTTCTATCCTTTTTGGTAATCATAAGGTTTTGAAATCAACCAATGTTCATGTGATAGGTGTGAGGATAAAACTCAGTAGGATATTAATAATGGGTTCCCTAATGTAAACCATATATATGTTAATTCATTTATTAATCGAAACTGAAGGATATAAAAAATATCACATAATATACTTTTCGCACCATTAGGTACTTGAGAAGGCACCTTGATGACAGATTCATACCTATTTTGAATTATTATAGAAGAATGATATAATTTTTTATAGTTTTATCACATTTTAGAGGTATTACCACTGCAATATGGTCCGATTACCATGTGGGTTGATAGTGTATATGATTATTTCTCAATGTGATAAGAAACTAATCACCAATCAGTATCTTGGGGGGGGGGGGTTGGTAGTGTTCCCAAACCAAACCGTGGGGAATATAATACCAAAAGACATAATCAAGAGGTATATATTCATAAATATATTAATGGTAAATAGATTATCATTGAAGGAAAATTGGATATCACATATCTAGAGCATGGTAGAAATTGAATTATGGGATTTTTCATATATCCCACCCAAATAATAAAATTATCTAGTGATAAATGTAGCGAATAAGTACTAAATGTTGTATCTTATAAAGAATGCATACTAATTTTGAAATTTTTATCTTTTTAATTTTTTTGATATATTTTATTTAAATTTAGATTTTTATTTGAATATCAGGAAGAAAAACTAAAAAGAATATGAGAAAATTAATGAAAAATGAAATTGTAAAAAATAAAATAGAATGAATGGAGATTATAGTTATAATAATCATAAATTATGGACTAGTTTCAATCCTTAAAAAACCAACTTATTTCTTGTCTTTATAATTATGTTACTTATTTAATAAATGAGAATGTAAATAACTCAAGTTGAACACCTTATAATTCTAGGATATTATATCAAGACCTGATTATAAATATTAACCCTTTTTGGAAAGTAAACAGATAACCCAGAGATCTATAATTGGATAAACCTAGATGAACTACCTATGATGATGGGAAAGAACATTCCAAAGAATGTTAAACTGAGGGAGAGTCCACATTAATGTCATATATTTTATTAACAATATATTTTAATTTAGATTAGAATAAATTAAAATGTAATAAGGCCTTCTACAGTGATGAAGATAATTTCTTGATGAATATAAAAATATTATAATAAAGTAAAAAAATAAATAGAAAGTTCACTTAGATCTCCACTAATGACAACTTCTTGAGAGTTTATCCTCACATGGCTAGATTATAATCAATTAATTTATCTCTCCCTCTCTTGGATTTGTAGAGTTATTTTATGTATGTGTGAATTCACCCAATAGATATCTTATATTTCAAATAGTTATGGCTTTCTACTCCATATATTTTGGTCAATATATTGAGATCCTCATGTTCATACAAATATTTAATATTTCATTAATAATTGGGTTCTTCAAATATCCTTTAAATCCACTACATCTTTCTTTATTTCAGATGAATGTTTCTCTAAATGATTCAAATCTTCTAATTTGATGTGATCTATGTGGCCAACTATAATAGGGATATTGGATGCTGATGTGAAATCCCATGGCCTTAGCTTATTTTACATATTATTCTTTATTCACAGCTGTAGTGGACTCTGAGTCATTTGATAGATCCATCTAAATATTTCTGTACATAGAGTATTTTTCTTCTATATAATTCTGATATGTTGTTTCGAATGTAATGAAAACATTGTTTTATGCATGACCTCTCAAAATTACAATACACGGTCGATTGCGTCTATAGATCACGGTGTAACTGATTTCTTGTATGTGGTTAGATCCTTGCTAATTTCAAATTACTATACATAGTTAGATTCATATACATTTAATTCCTATACATGGTAAAATTTCGTATGTGTTCTTTGTGTAATCCAATTCCCATACTTGGTTGGATCGCTATGTAGAAAAATTCCTCTATAGGAATAATTCAGATTCATGGATCGATAAAATTTTCTATATTTCTTCTTTTATTCCTAAACCTATTTGATATTTATAAAAACTATACTTTAGATACTTGAGAAAATAATAAATGAATTATATTTTAACTTTATAATTTATTTTAATAATTTCAAAATAGATTAGACCATCTATAGATCATGAATTAAATTATTTTTACTAAATATTTCAAAATATTATTAAGATCCAAAAAGATGAAATTCTATTGGATTTTTTTAAATTTTTTAGGTCTTATGAACTGATATCTTTAGGAGATGTATTAAATATTCAGGATTTATTAATTTCCCACACATAATACAGCTTCTCAAGAAATTATAAACATTTGGATTAACTAAAAAAATAATTTCTAGATGCATTCCCTTGAGATACACTATTTTATCTATTGGGAATCAATATTATCATGCATACTTAGTTAAAGTTTTTTAAAATTATCTAATTAGTACATTCAAAAAATTACCTATACATTCATCCTAACATACACAAAAATCACCCACATCACATTAATTTTCCCTAATCAAACATATTAATGTTCTGATTTATAAAATTTTATCTTATCTAAACAAGTAAAAGGTCACCATAGGACTGAATTTTTCCAAAATCTCCACACGATGTGAGTAAAGAATTCATGATTATCTTGAGTACGTTATATGGTATTCTGAATGACTTAGGTTTGGTAGGTTTTAAATATAAAAATTAATATTCCTAAATAAATACATATTTTCACTAATATAAATTAAAAAAATGCATGAATCCAATATATACTCTAAAATGGGTCTCCTCCTCTCTTTCCTAATTATAAAATCTACTCCAATAATCTTGAAAACTTGATGGACAGTGAAAAAATTTAATATTTCAATAAAAAAAAGTTTCCAATCAATTACCTTTATATATTGGATTTTGTTTATTTCAAAATGTATCCATCTTTGATGTTTTAAGGATGTGATGTATATTTTGAGTTTCATATGATTTATGAAACTTAGAACCATTATTTAGAATAGTAATAGTTATTGTTTAACACTGAGTTTAAAGTAGCTACAAACTAAGAGAGTGATTCCTATGATTCTTGAGTTTTTTTTAAATGATCTATTAAGGAAACTTTTTTAAAAGTAAAAAAATATCTCAGCCTTTGATTTTATTCCCAAACCATCCCAAAAAATGAAACACATTATAATAAAGCTTCACCGAAACCTATTATAAACTAAATCATGCATATCAATCCCTATATTAGGGATGATAAGAAAAGAAGTATTGTAATGTGGATATAGAATAAGGTATTTCATGGATATGATGGGATCCCAATGATTAAATGTTGTTTTGGACGAGACTAAAAGGATTATTTAAAAATGTTTTTTAAAATTAATTAATTTCCTTAAAAATTTAAAATTATACTTCCTCAAAACCTCCATATTTAACTAAAAAAATGATATTCCGGTTAAAATAAGAATCATTCAATTCACTAAAAAAATGTGTGAATGTTGAGAGTATGAAATGAAAGGTTCATAATCCTCACAAGGAGATAAAAATTGGACACTGATTAATGGCATGTGATTCAAATATCAGATGTCTTTTTATGAATTTAACTAAAATTTTTAATCTAAAAGAACTTTAATTTCCAAATTAATTTAAATTTTGTTTAATGGGTTCAACTAGTTTAATTTTGTCTATGGGTTTAAAATATCACAAGGGTATGTATTTTATTCTTACAATTTTTAAAAAAACACACCAACTTTGAGAACAAAATACAAAAAAATGATAGAAAAATATAGAAATATTTCTAAAAAAACTAAAACATAAGAAAATCATACCCCAAAATAGTGTTTGAATCCCCCCATAAATATTTTCAGAAATTTTTTCATTTTGAAACTTTTTATATGGAAAATTAATCTAAAAATTAATGGACACAACAAAGACAAGAAGTAAGGAGGGACACATTCTATTTTTCTTCGATTCATGAATGTATACCTAATACCTCGGAGGAACTATAAGATTATATCTGAAGAGATTTAATATAAGCCGATTAATATAAAATTGTTCCCCCTTATTTGTTTATTTGATCTACACTACACTAAAGAAAAAACATTAGTGATAAGGAATGGGATAGACCCTTCAGAATGAAATTTACATAATAAAAGATTTTGTAATAAATGAAAAAAAATATTTTCTCTTTTTTGAAATATATATTGAGAATAATTCCATAATTTAAATCCATGGGATTATCATATTAGAATATGGAACTTTCTTATGAATTGTTTCCTATCCCTTCTTGCTCATACAAAAAAAATTATTTCTTTTATAGTAGAAAATAGATTTGTGTTAAAAGTTTTAATATACTATTTTTTTGTCCTAGGTTAACAAGATAGTGAAAATATTTTTTATACACTAGTATAAAATGTTAAACTCCAATTAGAGTAAAAAAATTATTTATATAAGGTCATTGAGCATCATGTAGTCTCAAATTCCAACAAATCCTCTTTGGGTGCACACTTGTTTTTCTAGAATATGTTTAGTTTATATATTAGAAACTTCAACTATTCCGTTTGTTTGAGGATGAGATTGTGTTTCAAACCTATTATAAACTCCATATGTATTTTCAAATAGTCTCTAAAGTTAGTTTACAAAACCATTATCCCTTTGGTTATGATTATAAAATGGTATATTAGAATCTTGAAAATACACTCCCTTACAGAAATTCTTATAATAAAATTTTCCAACATCAGTTCTAGTGGTTATATATTCTACCTATTAGGATTCATAATTTAAAAAATAGAAATATTTAAAATTTAATTTAGAAATGGTCCCATGAATTCCATTCTTCATACATAAGACAAATCACAAAATAAAAGGGATTGTTGGGGTATCTCATTCCTTTTGGTAATATTTCCTTGTAGTTGGTAGTTTTTTTAATCTATATAAAATTTTAAATAATATCTAAAAATGGATTGTTAAATAAAATAGAAAATTATATTTTTCAAATGGATCTATGGGGACTAACATTTCATTCACAACTCCAAGAGTAATAAAAAATTAAAGATTGATTGAACTTCAGAATTAAGAATTCATATCCTTATTATTTGATTACAACCAATTAGAACTAAGTAAATATCATCCCATTTTTATTTTATTGAATTATTAACAATATTATAATATAATATCTTATAACACTAATGGAAACATAGATATATGATAATATATTCATATGATCGGTAAACCATGGTTTATCACTCAAAATAGATTATAATTCCTCACTGGGAAATGATTCTAGAATTGGTGGATAGATTTGAAATTTCTCATCAAAATCAATAGGTAATAATGATAAATGGAAACCAATAGATTTTACCTTGATTTAAAATCCTTTAAATCTAGATAAAAATATTTTTAAAATAATACCAATCTTAATATTTTTGGTTTTGTGTCTGATTTCATTATAATAAAATGATTGAAGAATGGTTAGTAAAAACAATCAATTTGGAGACCAAAAATTATTATATAGAATCATGTGTAGAAAATAAAATTTCTAAAATTTACTTTTTTTTGTAATTTTATTGGGAATAGAATAAATTTCTAGAGGTATAATACATGATATGAAATTTTTTAAATATTTATTTTAATTAAAACCACCCGAAGTGTAGAGTTAGATTCGTTAGTCATTAATTTAAAAGGTACGTCCTAGTTTGGTGGTTTGATAATGGGTGAGGATATAATATTTTGTTTTAACTCCTTTGGGACTTGTCTAAAACAATCATCAAATAAAAAATTATATTTTTCAATATAATATGGACTTGATAAATAATTGTTTACTAAAGTCTTTAATGAATCTTCTATAAATATTATTGTGTACAAGATGAGATGTCACATATCTGACAATTTTTGGGTATGAAATTAATGAAATTATTTAAGACTTAGATCTATAAACTCAAATTCAATAAATAGAAACTACATGTCCAAGAAGAATTACATTATCCACTATGAAATAAAAGTTTTCATAATTGAAGATAATGTTCTTTTCAATATATGTTTCAAGGATGACAAAAGAACATTTAAAATAAATCTCAAACGAGGATCCATATATATTGAAATAATACATAAAAAATTCCCCAAATCCTCTTATTTTATTAAAAAATACTAATTATACATCTTGGAAACATTTATGGTGAAATATATATAACAAATGGTATCTTCCCATAAGAAAAAGTTCCAAAAGTACATGTGAATGTGATTTTATGTTAATCTTCTAGTGCAATATGAATTTGAATATTACCATAGAACCCATCAAGAAAATATTAGTGGGTATTCCATAAAAGAATTTCAAGCACTTAGTCAAGAAATGAATAGAGAAAAGGATCCTTCTTTGTCACAAAATTTAATTTCCTGCAATCCATATGCATCCCACATTTTTTGGTCCAATAATAATAATATACAAATTATTTATTTGAAATAATGAATCCAATATTTTTAAAGAAAAATTGGATTCAAACCACCCATTTAATTTTAGAGATGTAAAATAAAATTCTAGTAGATAAACAATGATTAAATGTTTTTTACAACATATGACATGTTGAATTAAATACCATTGAATTTTTTTCAGATGTTTTACATTTTCCTATAACAAAATTATGTGAATGCTAACTAAAGGGATGATTCTGGACATGCTATTTATTTTCCATTATAAATATCACTTCAGGAATATAGGGATTCCTAAGAGATGATTTTAGTATCCATTTGTAATCTTTTTAGAAATGATTTCTAAATTTTATTCATTTTAAAATAAGAAGGAGTATTTGAGGTTTTTATGAAGTGGTGTATGATGTATCTAATAAGGGAAATTTTCAATGGATAAAGGATGTGTTTGTGACATAATATTATAAATTACTACATATAATTAATTAACAACATTTAAAGTTATTAGATTTATGTTTGGGGTAGTAGGATATGTCTATGTATCAAAGTCATTGGTTATTTCAACTAAATAGTATAGATATAATTTTCTAGCATTAATATTATATGTTTTAAAGAAATTAGGATCTATTTTTCATAAAGAATTTTTATTTCATTTAGAATAACATAATAGATTAATAAATTTATAGTTTCTCCTGAGTATTCATGAAATAATATTAAATTATTTTAAAATCAATAAGGTCACAAAAATATTATATTCATTCAAATTCCATTAAAAAGTGGAAATTTATTCTCCATGTAAGATAAATTCATTTGAAATTAATGTATTATGTTCAAATGAGATAGTTTAATCTCTTAACATGTGAAATAAGGAAAAAAGTTATTGGAATAACAATCTAACATGTTTAATTGAATGGAAAATTGGTTATCATTAGGATGTTTTATAGAGTGAAAAATATTGAAGTTATCAACATCTAGTTTAAATTCAATTGATGAAGTTCCTTTGTGAACATTGATAATTACATTGTTAGTTTTCAAAAAATGGTCTCCCAATAATTATAGATTAATGGGTATAGAATATATCAGCTTCCATATCCAAAACATAAAAGTCAATAGGGGAAATCATATCTTTGACTTGTAGCAAAACATCTACAATAACTCTAGTAGGTATGTTTGTTCTTCAGTTAGATAATTGGATGAAAACAACAAAAGGATTAAGTAATAAAACTTTTATAGTTGAGTTTATCTAAGAGTGTATATCATTTACGTAAGATCCTATGTATATCATAACATCTTGTAATTTTAATTGTCATATAGTGTAAGGAATGATAAAGGTTCCTGAATCTTTTCATTTGATAGGTAAGGCATGTTGTATCAAGGAGTAAAAATTCCTTATTAAATTGAATATTTATACTTCCTTTCATTTCATTTTATGAGAGCATATTTACTTTAAAATAATTTCATATCGTTGGATTTTTTTTCACAAAATCCTGTAAGTGGTTATTGAATTTTACTTTTCTAATGGTCTCCATAATTACATTTTATAATTAAACCTTAATAGGATTATTTATTGAGGGTATGCTCCTAGTAAAAGGAAATGGGGGAATGTATTATTATTTATCATTTTGGAACTATTTTTGGGAGGCATAAGTTCATATCATTATTCTACAATATTTATTGGTCTTTTCAAAAAAATCTCTCTTATGACATTAGGGTTCCTTTTAAATACAATTTATAAATTTCAATAGGTTCATTATCATTTTTATCTTCTTTAACATGACTTAATTCAATAGTCTCATGTCCAGTAACATATACCCAATATCTAATTTATCAAATTACCTAGATTCTAGTGGCTAAATGCAAAAGGACCCATCAGTTTTGTATTTTTGGAGATCTAGATACATACATTATAACCATTTTACAATGGAGAGAAAATATAAAATGTAGTAATGGGAAAAATTAAGCATCCTTGGAATCATTCAAATAATTATTCTTTATATCCATTGGAAAAGAAACAAAATAATTGTAAGATCAAATTCTTAGTAAGGGTTACATACAATGTAATCTATAATAAATCAATAAGGAATTATCAATAAGGAAGGGCATGTAACACAACCCACATCGAATTTAATTAATAACATAACTATCATGAATACATAAAGAATAATCAATATGGAGAGGGAAATATCTAAAAACAAATTCTGTTTAATCAATAACTGGTGTAAAAAATTAAACTATGGATAATATCAAGGGAATAATCTCATGGATACTAATAACTAAATTTTAAATGAATTAAATTCTTTATATTTGACATGATTATCTCCAACATCATGATATTTAGAATATCAAGGCCTTTCATAAGACTATTAAAACTATGGTTAAAAACCCATTTAATTTGGGCAATTGATTTGTCCCATGGGACATATCGATGGATCAGGGTGATTTATTATTCTAGGGACCACCTGTCATTTCATGACCAAAGAATTTATTATATATCAAATTATTGATTTTAATCATGAAAATATGCATTATAAATAAATATCCACATTGAATAAAGAATATAGATTTATCAATATTTCCCAAATTAATCAAATAAAATTCAAAGTAAAAAATCATATATGAAATGGTATACGGTTTATGAAATAATCATATACATGATACTAAGAATTTTTATATTTACTATAAGTGTAGTTTCCAATTAAAAATTATGAAAATAACTTATTGTTTCTAGAGAAAATTAACAATAAAAAAATTACTCAAGAGATGAGAGGTGATCATCGGTCCATCATGAATAAAGGTTCTTATAATAAAATCATTTATTTTATAAGAATATATAGAATGTAAGTGAAATAATAAAATAATATTTCATAAAATAGTTTTTTTATAAAAACCAATGAAACTATCTCAATGAATCAATATTCTGTAAAATGGTTATATTGGTGGGGAATTTTTTTATCACAAATTTTGTAAAAATCATTCCTTTTGATTTTTTTTTGAAAATAATACCTTTTAAAAAATTGTAAAAATATTCCTATAAAACCATTTTTAAAAATCAAGGATAACATAAAATTTTCTTAATAAATCATTTTATTAAATAATTGGACTTTTGTAATGAAATTTTTGGACAATATGGACAAGGAAGATAAATATGTCTAATTTAAAGAGATATAATATCTATTTTTATGTTAAAATTTTATTTACTTTATTCAATTACCAAAGAGTGTCAAATTTTAAATAAAATGAAGTAAATTGTAAAATATCTAGATAATATGAAAATTATTGGAGCTTATTAAGGATAAATTATTATATTCCTTCAATGAAAGAAATAGAAATACCAAAAGAATGTGAGATTGTAATATATATTATCACATCTTTGGTAACTTTTAAATTGTAACCACTTAAATCAATAAACATGGATTTAAAAATTAAAAATATTTAATAAATAGGTGTTCATTTAAAATAAATTAATTGGGTACTATTTACACTACATTAATGTGAATATATTTATAATGAAAAATATGTCTCAACAGAATCGAAATTGAGATTAAATCCCTTACCTCATGCTTCTCTTTTGTTAAAAATTATTTAAAATCATTTATAATTGTTTTAATCATGTAAATAAATTATTATAGAACCATATTAATATTTTAATATCATATATTATCCTCTTATAACATCTTACCACATATTTGTTAACAACTTTTTATTATATCTATTGTTTCAGGTATTAATTTCCTTGTATTCTCATGCATGTTTTGTCATTAAAGTTCTATTTATTATTTCTTAGATACATTTCCATCATCTTAAAAATGATATTAATGTTATAAATTTTATATTTACTCATTGTATACATTTTATAGTGATTATTTAATTTTGGACATAGAAAATGAATCAGATCGCTTCGTGGAGATGGTAGACCAAACATATGCACGAGAGACTATATCATTCACTTAATGGGTGAATGGGTAAGGAAGTGGATGTTATATCAATTATATAAAATAAATATCATGTAATAGGTATTACATATATTCATTATTTCTATAATTAATACTAAACATGTGAGTCGGTTGTGGAAAACAAATTACATCGCTTTGAGAGGACGAAGTCTGTCATACACACAAATGATGAATTTGTTTCTAATTTGAGGGATATATGGATGATTAAATATTTTTAAACAAAAATTATAACATCTTAGGATATTTTATATAATTATTTTATTATATTGGAAGTGGTAATATATAATTTACGATTTTTAAAGAATAAATAAAAAGAAAGACCTTTGTTAAGATGATTACATTTTCTTAGAGAAACCTATATTGGATCTCTTCTCAAGGACCCTAGGGTTAGTCAATTGTAAAGAATAAAAACACTATAATGTGTATGAGTGTGTTGGGGATAGATTTTTGTAGGGGTTAGTCAATCTAAGGGGATTGAGAGTCTTGGATAAGTGAGGGGAGGGAGTTCCCTTTTATAATTGTGGATGCATGACATTTTAGTAAATACACAAAACTATTTAATATTGGGAATTAACTATCATCCCATGTTTATAAATAATTGATAAATAATAGATTTAAGGTAATTTATGGTTTATAAAAACCACTTTCATATTAAAGGAAACATTTTTAATCATATTATTCCATAATCCTTTATGATTACTATAATGCCCTAACCCCAGTTACCCAGAGTCGGTGCATTATTTTAATACATTGGCATGATTACATAGAATCAAGTCCCGAAGGACCGATCGGTTTAGCAGTCTTGGAAAATAGATTACATACTTGAATGTTACATTACACTTAATTACATACAAAACAACATAAATAATCCTTCACAAACGCCATTATTCCCTTGGCTTAACCCTACATATCAATCACAATACACTTTTTTGGAATCTTGGGAAAAATAAAACATAGAAAGGGGTGAGAACAGATGCTTAGTAAGGATAAAAATACAGAGGAAATGTTAATAAATAAGCATAAACATTTATGGTAATGTATAACTAAAAAAAATACTTTTAAACTTGAACTTCAGCTTAATATGGAAAAAATAAAATGAAGTAATTCCATTTACTTATTCACATGGATATTATACTAGTCGAATAATCAAATGCAATATAACTAACCAATTTCATAATTAAGGAATGCATAATGCCGATTTTTTATTTCTGTGTCAAGGCCTCATGCCAGGACCTAAGGGATAACTGTAACCGGAACCCAAACCGGAGAGCCTATATAACCGGGCTCCAACCCGGAGTGCCTCAAATAACCGGACACCAACCCGGAGTGACTCTAATAACCAAACACCAACCTGGAGTGCCTATAATAACCGGACACCAACCCTAAATTCCTCTAATAACTGGACACCAACCCGGAGTGCCTCTAATAACTAGACACCAACCCGGAGGTCTTACTTTTATCAGTCCCCAACCCGGAACATACTAGTCCAACACATTCATCTTATGAAGAGGATGAAATATAACATAAACATTCGTATTAAAACCAGTATACGAAATTCGAAAACATTAATCATAATCCATTAATGGCATAAAAATGACTCATCCATAGTCAAACATATCACAAAACCTTAAATACAATATGGAATATTTGTATCATAATAAATCAACTTCAAACAAGGGTAAAATTTATCAAATAATGTTTACATAGATGAAATCAAAACTATTTGAGAGAAATATCTATTTTTTCATGAATACATTTAAAAGTCACAAAATTTGGAAAATAATTAATTTAAATACATTTTTTAATCAAAGTGTCCCATACCACTTTGAATCTTTTGAAAGGAATTAACATTTTAAAAACTTTCATGTCCATATAAATAAATCCTTTAAAACCATTTTGAAGACATGGACATTAATGAGAAATATTTTGAAGAATAAATATTTAAAACATTTGAAGTGATGTTTTAGTAGAATGTCCCTTAAAATAATCCCATTGAAAACTCTTTCATATAACATGGAAATGGATAATAAATATGTCCCAGTAGATACTTACGTAAAAACAACCTCGGATAATAAAGAGATTGTGAAATTAACCCTTACCAATTTGGTAACTTACGAAACATACACCCCATGAAAGTGGTATCATACAATGAATATGTAAATAAAAATAAATTACATTGTATTACATAAATAATACAATTATGGTAAGTAAATATAGCACACAAAAGGTAATAGTGGCAATATGGCACGAATCTCACGGGAAAAAGGAGTGAGATGAAAACCCCTTACCTTGCACTTTCCTTTAGTCGAGGGTATGTTTAGCCTCTTGTATGAAGGATATAGTATGTTATTAAATAATAAAAGAACCATATTAATATTTATTATATCATACATTATTAATTTATGACTTTATATTACCCATTTAATAATAATTTCCATGTTATATTAATATTTCGGGTAATAATGACTTTCTTTATCGTACATGCTTTAACTTGTTAATCTTGATTGTATCACATAGATCATGATTTAAATACTTCCAGAATATAAAAAATGATTTATTTATCATATATATTTAGAATATAAAAATTTATAATAGACATATATAAGAAATAGAAAACACCTCTTATGGATACGGTAGTCCGTACGTACGCATCAACGCTGTTTCCGTTTTTATATAGTATTGAACGGAAGTAAGTGAATAAGATATATGTAAGTACATAAATACTTATATATATAAATATATATATCTCTAGTAGAATTATTATTTAATATATTACATACTTATTCATAATATATATTTTTATAATCATCGATGAATGGTGAACTTTGAAATGAATCTTATCGCGTCGTGGAGACGGTAATCCATACGTATGCACGAGCGAAAATATCATTCTTTTGATATTAATATAATATATAATTGGATGATATACAGTATATAAATAATTATTATCATGTTATATTTATTATTTAAATCAAATACACATGATTATTATACCATCCAAATAATAAGGTATTGAATAACAATTACACTACAACGTGGAGACGGTAAGCCTTACGTACACACGTATGGTCAAATGCCATTCAAAGGGTGGATATAACAATGAATTTCGTGGTAAGATAATTATAATAACATAAATTTATATAGAATATACTTGATTTATTATTTTATAATGGACATAACAATGAAAATGGAAGTGGAAGAGGAAAGGAACTTGAAAGAGGGTGGTGAAATCATTACATCTTTTTCGGGTTCTTCCTTTTGATTTGATCAAAAGGGCTCCGTAGGTTGGATTTCTGATCAAACTAAGGCCTACAGGATGAAGGGAGGTATTTGAGAGTGTATTTGGGCAGGTTATCTCCAAGCCAAATGGATTAGAAGGTGCGAATTAAAGAGAAGGGGGAGTGCCCTTTTATAAGAGGGGTGAGGGGCACCTTAGAAAAAACATAAAATATTATTTTATAATAAATTCATATTAGGTTTATAATGGCTCCAATGTTTATTATTTAAAGTATAATGTGGGGATAGGTCGAAACAAATCTCAAAAAAATTGGTTTTAGACAAGTTTAGGTTACCATTTTAACCTTATCATTTAGATTTAACACTAAGTTTAATAATTTAACTTTTACCATGTCTTCTTGTATTCTTTCATTATATGGTTAATAAACATACTATATACTTCCAATCGAACCCCAATTGGTTCCTTAATGTCATATATATTATTATATAAGTCATTTGGCCGAACCATATATTTTTAGGACCATTATATCAATTAATAATATAAAATTTGTTTTAAAAACTATTTTAGGTCAATTTTGACACTATTTGGTATTTGTTTTTTTGTTAAAATAATAACAACATGATTAATTCAAAAAAAAAAGACATTGAATCAATACTAACATGTCATATTCACCTATAAAATTCATGGATGTCCTAAAAACATTGATATTATATTTATTTTAATATTTATAATACCATTTATTTGATTCTTTCACGAATAAGGTAATTAATGAATCATCATTGTGTCATAAATAAATTTATTTATTTAATGTCTAAAAATTATATATAAAATAAAATATGTAGGAAATTTTATTATATTTCTAATTAATATTTATAACCAAATTTATCTCATGTAAAACCCCATATTAAAAATGTTTTAGTTATTGAAATTTGATTTTAACTCTTTTTACTCTTCTTTGAATTAAATAATAATAAATGTCCTAATCTAATACAAGTGGACCTAAATGACTATATTTTATTCCTAAGGTTTTTTTTTGTTGAGATAAACTTTTCCAATAGAATTAGGACATGTGTGCTGGTAATATTAATATCATTTTTACCCTTAATTACCCTATTTAATTTTAACCGTGGTAAATAAAAGTAAAAAGTTACCATTCACCAAAAATTATTTTCATCTCATTGAACCACATTTTACTACTTGATATTAATCACGTCTCTTGTATTTTCTAAATTCATCTCACAAGAGCGGTAAAATTATGTTTTATGTGAATTTGCAAAAGCTCCTAGGAGGTGGGTAAAAGACGGTGAAAATTTCAATAAAATTTTCATATATCTAAAATTATTATAAATAGACTCCAATGAATTACATTGAAATTATATAGGTATTATGTATATATTTTGACATTAAATAATATAAATAAAATAAATTATTATTTAAATAAATATTCTGTTTTAAACTATAACTCAGTGTTTTTCACTATTCGTCAAAAATTAAAAGTTTTCAGAAAAATACCAAAAATTTACCCTAAGATAATTTTGATATTCAGAATTAAATAATGAAGTCTATTTTACCAAATTCAAAACATAGAAGTTACATTTATTAATTTAAAACTAATTCCCGCTGTCAAAACAAAAAGCGTGTTTTTAAGAAACAATAACTATCAAAAGATTGACACTTGTTTATGTCCGGTTTAAATGTGAAATTATGTCCAATGAAAAACATTGGATTAAATTGTAAAAATATATTCTAAATATAATTTAAAATTTCTCAAATTCATAATTTATTACTATTAATTATTTCGATTAAATAAGTTTTTTTTAATTAAAATTTAGTAATTTTCACTATTCATCTAAATATGAAAGTTATCAGAAATGTACCAAAAATTAATCCAATGCTAATTTATATATTAATAATCAAAAAATGAAGTCAATTTTGAATGATAAAATGTATAAAATTTCAAAAAGTGGGTATTACAATTCATAACGGCTAGTTTGATTGGTTGCGGTGTGTGTTAGAACTCGAAGTTGCGTACAACACACGCTACTGTATTATTCAAAGAGAAGAATACCATGGAAGATTGGGGTGTTACATTATTCAATCCTTCAATAAATTGTGTCCTCGCAATTTATGCTCGGTATTGGAAACTTGGGGTTGACGTTTCAAAATATCTTAGTTGAAATCCCACATCAAAAAATGAATTAATGAGGCCTCTATTTAAAATAAAGAGTGGTAAGTATGAAGTTTACCGAAAATAACACATACTAGGGTTCCATGTAGGAATATATGGATATGGAAGAGAAATTTAACTATCAACATCTGATGGAGAGTGGTAGATAACATGGCTATGAAAAGGCCAACAATCACAAATCCATAAATTTGTGATGATCTAAGGTACCATCTAGGACAACATTTTTGTTCTAAGTTCCTTTTCTTAATATTGAGTAATTTATTTATGAGATTGGCTAAGATCATAAGAAGATATATTTACTTTATAATTAGAGTTTTATCCATTAATAAATTTATACCACAAACTCATATTTCACTACAAAACATAATACAACTCAAAAATACTCTATTTATCCTAATCGTATAGGGATCCAAATATAATGGATGTATAATTCACATATCAGAACCATTAAAAAAATAAACTACATTATACAATCCAAGGACTTCATGTAGTCTAGTGGTAGGTGATAAATCCCAATCACACTATGTTTTTGGGTTCGATTCCCGCACCTTTGTCCGACGCGACGGGTTGTCACACGGTCTGTGTGTTGTCCTTTTATAGAAATCCAAAAATAAAATTTCAAACTTAATCCATTCCAACCTTTAGACATATCCAAAATACTACTATCCAAACTCACAATCCAAAATTTATAAGGAAGTTAAACACAATGAAGATCCTTTTCTCTATGTAATAACATGTGAACACCCTCACCATGTATTATTTTAAAACATGGTAACATCCTAAATTACCATAAAACCTTATTGATTACATTCATTCTCCCTTATTCTTTATAGAATACTGGATATACCTCTTCTATCAAAATTTTTGTAAACTCCAACGATGAAGAATCATTAATCAGTTTCAAGGTATTCAAGAATATCCAATATAATTTACCCAAATCAACCATATCTTATTCCAAAATCAGTACCTAAATATTAGGACCATATTAAGGTTTATCTTTCCTTCAACCATGTAAATTCCAAAAAGTCTGACTCGTTGTAGAGTCACTTTTCTTAGTACCATAAAATCTCAAATCCTCAATGAAATAATATTATAGTACAATATGTATTTATTTCCAGTACATCATTGATACAACACTTCAATGAAATAATTCCAAAACAACATAAGAACACAATTCATTCCTCTTCATCTGTGGTAGTATCATAACATGATTATTATCCAATAGCATCATTTTCAGCATAGTCTAAGGACTGGGACATTGGTTTACGTAGTGTCTAAACTCCTTGCAGATGAATAATTGTACATTTGAAACCTTTTCCTTACACTTACAGTCACATACTTGGTGTCCTTTTTCTCCACACTTATAACATACTCCCATTCCCTTCAAGCATTTTCCCAGGTGATTCTTTCCACAGTTATCACATATGAAAAAAAAAATCCTTCTTTACTTTCTTCCCATTATCTTTCCTTCTCTCTACCACCCTTTTCTTCTCTGGCTTCCCTTCAAAGCCATAAGACTCCAATAATTCTTTACTTATCTTATTAACACATGATACTATTTCTTCATATAATGATAATACGTGGGAGACTATTTCCCTTATAAATTCTGGCTTAGGGCCATGAAAGATATGATCCTTCTTACTCTGTGGATCATGGGTATTGTTGGAGTTCTCATTCCTTCTACTGGGCACCATTTCTAAAAAATGGCATACACTATATTAGATTATGAATAGAAATACCTAATCTCGAACTTGTAAAACACATAACATAAACTAAATAGTTTATGGATATAATCCATAATAATAAAAATGTATTCTTTGAGTAAGTATATACTAATAATCCTTTCATAATGGTTTGTAAAGAAAATGAGAATTATCCTAAGAATATCCCCCGGGAGTGTCATAACCAAGAGTGCAACAAGGCCCATTGTTGTGCACCAGTTCCCATTTGAGTCTAGCTCAAAGCGGTGTTTTCGGGTTTTACCCCTAGGTACATCTGTGCCAGAGCCGCCTCTACCTGCTCGGATCTAGACATGGATGTATTTTCTTGGAAAACTCACAAAATCTCTACATTACCAAAATTCTAGTAAGTTATTCTTTACTAATCCTCAAAGTCTATATTATAGTAATGTTCTATAATCAGAGTTTATCTAAATCTAGTTTCTAAGGTTATTTCTAAACATCCTCTGATACCAACTGTAATGCACCGACCCCAGTTACCCAGAGTCAGTGTATTATTTTAATACATTGTCTTGATTAAAAGGAATCAAGTCCTGAAGGACCGATAAGTTTAGCAGTCTTTGAAATTATATTACATACATTAATGTTACATTACACTTAATTACATACAAAAAAACAAAAATAATACTTCACGAATGCCGTTATTCCCTTGGCTTAACCCTGCATATCAATCACAATACACTTCTTGTAATCCTGGGAAAAATAAAACATAGAAAGGGGTGAGCTCAGATGATCAATAAGGATAAAAATAAAGCTGAAACTTTAATAAATAAGAATAAACATTTAAGGCAATGTATAACTAAAACAAAAGAATTTTAAACTTGAACTTCAGCATAATATGGAAAAAATAAAATGATGTAATTCCATTTACTTATTCAGATGGATATTCTACTAGTCGAATAATCACATGCAATATCACTAACCACTTTCATAATGATGGAATGAATAATGCCGAACTTTCTTTTCTATGTCAAGGCCTCATTCCAAGACCTAAGGGATAACTGTAACCGGAACCCAACCCAGAGAGCCTCTGTAACCAGACTCCAACCCAGAGTGCCTCTAATAACCGGACACCAACCCGAAGTGGCTCTAATAACCCGACACCAACCCAGAGTGACTCTAATAACCGGACACCAACCCGGAGCGCCTCTAATAACTAGACACCAACCTGGAGTGCCTTTAATAACTGGACACCAACCCAGAGGGATTACGTTTACCGATCCCCAACCCGAAACATACTAGTCCAACACATTCATCTTATGAAGAGGATGAAATATAAAATAAAAATTCGTATTAAAACTAAAATAGGATATGCCAAAACATTAATCATAAGCCATTAATGGCATAAAAATGACTTATCCATATTCAAACAAATCACAAAACCTTAAATACAATATGGAAGATTTGTATCATAATAAATCAACTTCAAATAAGTGTAAAATTTATCAAAAGATGTTTACATAGATGAAATCAAAACTATTTGAGAGAAATATCTCTTTTTTCATGAAAACATTTAAAAGTCACACAATTTGGAAAAGAAGTTATTTAAATACATTTTTAATCAAAGTTTCCCATACCACTTTGAAACTTTTGAAAGGAATTAAAATTTTAAAATCTTTCACGTCCATATAAATAAATCCTTAAAAACCATTTTGAAGAAATTTACATTAATGAGAATGATTTAGAAGAATAAATATTTAAAACATATGAAATTATGTTTTAGTAAAAATTACCTTAAAATAATCCCTTTTAAAACTCTTTCATATAACATGGAAATGGATAATAAATATGTCCCAGTAGATACATACGTAAAAACAACCTTGGATAATAAAGAGATTGTGAAATTAACCCTTACCAATTTGGTAACTTACGAAACATACACCCCATGAAAGAGGTATCATACAATGAATATGTAAATACACATAAATTAAAGTGTATTACATGAAGAATACAATTATGGTCAGTACATACACCACTTAAATGGTAATAGTGTCAATATGGAATGAATGTTATAGGAATAAGGAGTGAGATGAGAACCCCTTACCTTGCACTTTCCTTTAGTCGAGAATACGTTTAGCCTATTGTATGAAGAATATAGTATGTTATTAAATTATAAAAGAACCATATTAATATTTATGATATCATACATTATTAATTTATGACTTTATACTACAAATTTAATAAAAATTTCCATGTTATATTAATATTTCGGGTAATAATCGCTTTCTTTATTGTACGTGTTTTAATTTGTTACTCTTGATTGTATCACATAGATCATGATTTAAATACTTCAAAAATATAAAAAATGATTTATTTATCATATATATTTAGAATATAAAAATTTATAATAGTCTTATATATTAAATGGAATACACCGCTTATGGAGACGGTAGTACGTACGTACGCATAAATGCTGTTTCCATTTTTACATAGTATTGAGCAGAAGTATGTGAATAAGATATATGTAAGTACAAAAATACTTTTATATATAAATATATATATCTCCTATAGAATTATTATTTCATATATTACATACTTATTAGTAATATATATTTTTATAATCGTCGATGAATGTTGAACTTGGAAATAAATCTCATCGCGTCGGGGAGACGGTAATCCGTACGTATGCACGAGCAAAAATATCATTCTTTTGATATTAATATAATATATAATTGGATGGTATATAATATATACAGAATTATTATCAAGTTATATTTGTTATTTACATCAAATACACATCATTATTTTACCCATCCAAATAATAATGTATTGAATAACAATGACACCACGAAGTGGAGACGGTAAGCCCTACATACGCACGTATGGTGGCATGTCATTCAAAAGGGTTGATAGAATAATGAATTTTGTTGTAACATAATTATAATAACATCACAATATATAGAATATACTGGATTTATTATTTTATAATGGAAACAACAATGAAAAAGGAAGTGGAAGAATAAAGGAACTTGAAAGAGGGTGATGAAATCATTACCTCTTCTTCGGGTTCTTCCTATTGATTTGATCAAAAGGGATCATTAGATTGGATTTATAATCAAGATAATGACTCTAGGATTAAGGGAGTATATTTTAGAGTGTATTTGGGAAGGGTTTGGCCGAGCGAAATGGCTTAGAAGGTGTGAATTAGAGAGAAGGGGGAGTGCCCTTTTATAAGAGGGGTGAGGGGCACCTTAGGAAAACCTTAGAATATTATTTTATAATAAATTCATATTCGGTTTCTAATGGCTCCAAAGTTGATTATTTAAAGTATAAGGTGGGGATAGGTCGAAAACCACTCAACCAATAGGTTTTAGACAAGTTTAGGTTACCATTTTAACCATATCATTTAGATTTAACTATATGTTTAATAATTTAACTTTTACCGTGTTTTCTTCTATTCTTACATTATATGGTTAATAAGCTTACTATATAATGCCAATAGAACTCCAATTAGCTCATTAATGTCATATATATTATTATATAAGTATTTTTTCCGAACCTTAGATTTTTAAGAGCATTATATCAATTTATAATATAATATTTGTTTTAAAAACTATTTTATGTCAATTTTGACACTATTTGGTATTTGTTTTTTTTGTTAAAATAATAACAACCTGATTACTTAAAAAATACATTGAATCAATCCTAACATGTCATATTCACCTAAAAAATTCGTGGATGTCCTAAAAACATTGAAATTATATTTATTTTAAAATTTATAATACCATTTATTTGATTCATTCATGAATAAGTTAATTACTGCATCATCATTGTCTCATAAATAAATTTATTTATTAAATGTCTAAAAATTATAAATAAAATACCATGATGTATGAAATATTTTTATATTTACAATGAATATTTATAATCTAATTTATCTCATGTAAAACCCCATATTAAAAATGTTTTAGTTATTAAACATTGATTTTAACTCATTTAACTCTTCATTGAATTAAATAATAATAAATGTCCTAATCTAATCCAAGTGGACCTAAATGATAATATTTTATTCCTAAAGTTGTTTTTGGTCAAGATAAATTTGTCCAATAGAATTAGGACATGTGTGAGGGTAATATTAATATCATTTTTACCCTTAATTACCCTATTTACTTTTAACTGTGGTTAGTAAAAGTAAAAAGTTACTATTCACCAAAAATTATTTTCATCTCATTGAACCACATTTTATTCCTTGATATTAATCGTGTCTCTCGGATTTTCGAAATTCAGCTCACCGAGGCGGTAAAATTAAGTTTTACATGAATTTGCAAAAGCTCCTAGGAGGTGGGTAAAAGACGGTGAAAAGTTCAATAAAATTTTTATATATCTAAAATTATTATAAAACGACAGCAATGAATTAAATTGAACTTATATAGGTATTATGTATCTATTTTTACATTAAATAATTTAAATAAAATAAATAATTATTTAAATAAAATTTCGGGTTTTAAACTATAACTCAGTGTTTTTCACTATTCATCAAAAATTAAAAGTTTTTAGAAAAATACCAAAAATTTACCCTAATATAATTTTGATATTCCGAATTCAATAATGAAGTCTATTTTACCAAATTAAAAACTTAGAAGTTGAATTTATTAATTTTAAATTAATTTCCGCTGTCAAAACAAAAAGCGTGTTTTTAAGAAACAATAACTATCAAAAGATTGACACTTGTTTATGTCCGTTTTAAATGTGTAATTATGTACAATGGCCAACATTAGATTAAATTGTAAACATATATTCTAAATAAAATTTAAAACCACTCAAATTCATAATTTATCACTATTAATTATTTCTATTAAAAAATTAGTTTTTAATTAAAATTTAGTAATTTTCACTATTCATCAAAATATGAAAGTTATCAGAAAAGTACCAAAAATTCACCCTAAGTAAATTTCGATATTCCGAATCCAAAAATGAAGTCAATTTTGAAAGATAAATTGTGTAAAATTTCAAAAAGCGGGTATTACAATTCATAACTGCTAGTTTAATTGGTTGCGGTGTGTGTTAGAACTCAAAGTTGCATTCAACACACGCTACTGTATTATTCAAAGAGAAGCGTACCATGGAAGCTGGGGGTGTTACATTTACTTAATTTTACCATTTTATTTTTTACAATGGAAACTAGTTTTTTAACATAAGGAACTAATCATTTAAACCAAAAATGAAATGTTTTTTAGTTAATTTTGAACTAATTATTCTAAATATGAAATCCAATTTGTGAAATTAAAATTCTATGTGTGTCTATAAATAATTTTAATATAAGAAAATGTAACGTGAAAACCCCCATTTTAACCTCAACCATATTAAATTATTTTTGATGTTTTTACTAATCAATATGAATAAAAATTAATTTGAACTCATTAAATAATATTAATTAAGATAATATAAAATTTATAATCCATTTTATTAAATTCCATTCACATATGTGGTAGAATTTATTTTGGAAAAACATATATATCGGGTTGGAAAACATTTTTTCATGAAATGTATTTTTCAAGCATAAGTTGATCTTATATTAACTATATGACTAGTAATAGTCATTATATGGATTTAAAATATTATATATATAACCAATATATTTCCTTTAAATCATTCATCATTAATTTTTATTTTAATTAATTCAATTGATAAACACTAGGTATTTTTAAACAAAAACATTATTTTAAATAAAATTGTTTTCTTAAATATACCCCTTTTAACACTAAACAATTTTATATTAATTTAATTTAATTTATAGTTAATAATTTTTTAATTATAAATTTTATTACCCATTATTATGAATAAAAATTGGAATATTTTAATACTACATTTTTTTATATAAGATAAAATCTTAGGAAAATATCAAAAAATCATTCTAGGCATATTTTGACCAACTATGTTCCAAATAAATATTCATCCTATAAAATTATAATACTTTCCATGAAATATTAACTTGTGAATTTTATAATTGTTTTACTAAAATTGAGAGTTCACCTATAACAACTAAGGCTGGGGTTTTTCATTTTTTCCACCTATAAAATTTTCATCATTGACTATTTGATGGATGTCACCTTCTATAAAAATGTGGGTGGTTGTTATTTATAAAATCCTCTGGTACCCATGTTTCTTCCTCTATTTTATTACTTCTTAAAGGTATATTTTCTAGAATAATCATCCCTTTTTCAAATAATAACTCTCTACTTTAAATAATTTTGATGATCTATTCCCATTAAGATAGATGATATTCCAATTATATTTTATCAATGATGAGCACATGCACTAGTTCCGATATGAAATTACTAAACAATGATATATGAAACAAACCATGTAATTTATATAGGGTTTTTGGAATTCATAATCAGTAAGACATAACTCAAATCCTTTTCAAAAATTTATTGGGTCTAATTTACTTAGGGATAAATTTTCAATTCTTACCAAAACTTATGAAACCCTTTTTTTAGGGGGTGAGTTCTGGTCAAAAGACCAGAACTTAGAGATTTATTCGAAAATAAAGAGAAACAAACAAGTTACAATAAATAGAAAGAGGGAAATTTTCTAGGGTCTTTAATAAAAAAAGGTGTCAAATCCGGAGGGAGTTCATTCCTCTAAGTGATCTCATGTGAGACCCCCCATGTTGTAAATCCCATCAGTAATCATATTATCCTCATGATAGGTATGGGTGACAATAAAGTTGAGGCCATTGAGCGCGGCGAGGTAGTCCATCCATCAGGGGATGAGAGACCATGCAAGATGATAATCACCCTTCCAGATGACTTGCACAATAGTAGTGGAGTCTCTCTCGATCCAGATATTATTCTAGTTGAAAGAATTTGCATAGGAAATGGCATGAATGGTACCAAGCATTTCTGCCTCCCTTGTAGAAGCAATGCCACAGCTTCCAAAGAAACATCCGAGGATCCGGTCCTGATGGTATCTAAAAATTCTTCCGCATCCCAAGAGTCTAGGGTTGCCCATTGAGGCTTCGTCCACATTTATCTTAATCCATCCCGGAGGAGGAGCCTGCCAGAAGACTTCAATAGTGTATCATGGCTTCAGGAAGATACCTTTGACACCAATTCGGCGGAGGGTTTCAAAATCTATGACAGAATTGTCACAATAGTCTTTTTGGAGCGTAACCACTTCCTTTATAGCAAGAAGAATCCTCATTTTACCTGTATTAATATTAAAAGAGTTATTGTTGAAAAAAGAATCATTTCTACTATACCATAGTATATGCAGAAGCTCCGCAATATCAGTAAGAAAGAGATTCTTGATTTGGGGAGACTTTGGGATCTCCAATGTTCTTTTAAATTGTGAGAAAATAAAAGTTTCTAAATCCATCTGCAATAAAAAAGGTCAAAGATGTAATTCCAAAGGTCCGTAGCAGTATCACAAGATAAAAAAAGATGATTAATGTCCTCGCAATGCTGATTGCATAATCTACATTTAGAACAAAGATAAAAGCCATAAGATTGCAGGTAAACACCAGTTGGAATTTTTTGATGAGAAATACGCCACATAAGAGTAAGACGAGAAGGCTTGATCCATGATTTATTGAAATTGGCCATGCAATTAAAATTTTCATCCTCATTAGGGAAGTGATGGTGATAAAAAAATTTAGAATCTAAAATGCCATTATGAGAAGGTTCCCAAACAAGAAAATCCTCATTGTAAGTGAAATGAAAATTGTCAACAATCCCCTTGATAGAATTCAGAAGTTGAGAATCAGGGGAATTGATCATGTCCCTGATAGAGCAGTTCGCGGGATTAGGGGAAAAAGTATAAGGCATCTCCGAAATGAGGTGGGATCTAGTCCAGTTATCAAACCAGAATTTTAAATAAGAATTCTTACTAACAAGCCATCTAGAATTTTCCAAGATAGAGTGAAAAGAAGCATTGATCGATGGCCAGATAGAAGAAGTCATGTAATGAGAAGAACCAGTTTTAAGCTTATTAAGGAAACAATTTTTGAGGAAACTCATGGAATGAGAGTTATTATGAATGAGGGACCACATGAATTTGTCTTGGAGGGCCTCATTAAAGATTTTAAGATTCTTAATACCAATGCCTCCATTTTCAATGGGTTTACAACACGTGGCCCAAGAGACCATGACCAATTTTCTTTCCAGAGTGCTTCCACTCCAGATGAAGTTTCTTATAGCAGCATTTAACCGTTTTATCAGGCCCAAAGGCCATTTGTAGACCATCATGGAGTAAACCAGCTTAGAGACAATAGTTGATTTAATAAGGCAAATTATTTCATCCATAGAAAGAGATTTACCTTTCCAGGAAGAAAATTGATTTTGGATTTGATCAGCAATGTGGTGAAAATAACAGGCTTTGGGGAGACCCCAGAAGATTGGGACACCAAGATAAGTAAAAGGGAGGGTTCCTTCCTTAACCCCTAAGACATTAGTGATATGATTTTTCCTATTAGAGGGGAAGTTTTTACCAAAGTGAATAGAATGTTTTTTCCAATTAATACACTGGCCAAAAACATCTTTACAGTGAGAAATGATGGATTTAAGATTATTGATATTTCTTTTGTCTCCTTAAATGAAGAAAATAATATCATCGGCATAGAGCAGGTGAGAGGGAGCATGCAGATTTCTGGAAGCAATAATAGGTTTGATTCTGCCTCGCTCAACATTGAGGGAGAGCAATCTACTAAGGTAGTCTTCAACAATAGAAAAAATGATAGCAGAGAGTGGGTCTCCTTGTCTGACACCTTTAGAGCATTTAATGTATCCCCTAGGCGAACCATTAATGAGGATAGAGATATTGGTTGAGTTGAATATGATTTTCATTTTACTGACAAAGGAATCATTAAATCCAAAACTAGAGAGGACTTTAAAAATGAAGGTCCAGTCAATCGTATTGAAGGCTTTAGTGATGTCCATCTTAAGAGAAATATTTCCACCTCTAGTGTACTATTCAATAAATTAGTGGATTCTGAGGCAAGGAAAATGCAATCTTGTATAGATCTGCCTTTAATGAAGCCAAACTGGTTCCAGGAGACAATTTTGTTGTTGATATTAGAAAGCCTATTCGCAAGGATCTTAGTGATAATTTTAAAGAGGGAATTTAAAAGGGTGATGGGACGGAAAAGGTGAATTTCATCAGCATTATCAACTTTAGGAATTAATGTGAGGAATTGAGAGTTGAGAGCATGGAGGATAACCCTTTTTTCAAAGAAAGATTTAACTAAATTATAGACATCATTTTGAAGGACATCCTAATGTTTTTGATAAAAACCGTTGTTAAAACCATCAGGACCCGGGGAACTGTCTGGATTTAGACCGAAGATAGTGTCCTTAATTTCAGAATCAAGGGGGATGCTGTTGAGTAGACAATTATCCTCATAAGTAACCATGCATGGAATAATGTTCGGCATGATATCTTTATTAATGTTAGGAACATTGAAAATGTCCATGAAGTAGGAAACAACATGATTAACAATCCTTTCCTCAGAGTCAATGAGATTACCCTCAACTCTTAATCAAGAGAGAGGCTTACAATCTTTCCTAACATGGTGAAGAGAGTTGTAAAATTTAGTGTTTCTATCTCCATCATTGAGCCATTTTGTTTTGAAAATTTTCTTCTTGAAGATATCTTTAAAGTTAAGGAGAGAGATCAATTTAGTAGAGATGTTGATTTCATCCTGGGGATCCGAATTGAAACTGGATGTGGTGTTAGTATTCTGAATGAGAGACAAATCCTTTTCCAAATCCTGAATATCTTTATCGATTAAAGATGATTTATCAGAAAACCACTTTTTGAGAATGTTTTTGAGGTTTTTCTACTTAGTGGTGCAAGAAAAGGCATCATTGTGATTGCCCATATTAGTCTAGGAAGAACTAATAAGAGAGACACACTCCAGGTCCGAAGACCAAGAAAAATTAAATCTGAAAGGAAAGGAAGGTTTCCAAGAGTTTTGAGGAATGATTACTAAGATCAGATGATGATCAGAAGCAAGTTTAGTAAGGGTAGCACACAAGATCTGGTTCCATTTATCAAGAGTAGACTCATTAATGAAATCTCAATCAAGTTTACTCGCCACCACGTGGTTGTAATGATGTCTGTACCAAGTAAATTGAGCACCTATAAGGTTAATATCAATATGATTATTGCCTTCTATGGTAGCTTTTAATTCTCTAGCGGAGATAGAGGAGAACGAGTGACCAATTTTTTCAGAGGGTGAAAAAATAGCATTAAAATCACCAACCAAGACCCAGGGATCTTGAATCTTGGTATTGATGTTAGAAATCTCATTCCAAAGAGATCTTCGATCCAGGTAATTTTTTTGGCATAAACAAAGGTATTGAACATGTGAGTGCTATCCAGGTAGTAATCACATGTCAGAGCTTGAAGAGAGAGACTAAAAATGTTGCCATTTTGCAGAGAGGAGTGATAGAAAATCCAAATAGAGTCAACATAAGCATTGTTACAAGCACCTAAGAAGGAAAAACCAAGATTACACAAATTCATGAATTTAGGGGAAAAGTTAACTTTAGGTTCAGCAATGGCAATCAGCATAAGATGATGGGTAAAAATAAAATTCTTCAAAACATTAAGGGTGGAAGGGTTTGCAATCCCCTGACTGTTCCAGTAGAGAATATGCATTATTATTTACTCTTGGGGTTTGAACCCCCTTTTATTATTACCAGCACCTTGACCTATATTTTTCCTAGGGGAAGTGTTTTTGTTGGGAATACATATTTTATCCTTTTTATATGTGGGAGAACCAGATTTAGCAATGTTGCTTCCTGCCTTAACTTCACAGTTAGTCGACACGCCTACAAGATTTCCAATAGGGGCTGGATCCAAGGGATCCAATTCTGAAACTGTGGAAACAACCATATCAGGGGGGTTTCCATCCAAAACAGAAACTTCTTGATGAAGGGACACTAACTCAGAAACTGGATATGTTTCAATAGGTCCGGAGTCTGAAGAATTAACTTCAATGACAACAGGGGAAGGAATCTACATTGAAACAGTTTTAGAAAAATCTGTAGACAATGAATATAGGTTATTGGGAAGAACAGATTGGCTAATTGGAGAGGAGGGTTTGTTTTTGGCCAATTTCCCAGAGGGAACATCACAAGGTATTGAAAAAATAACTTTCCTATTGCATTCCATATTATCAAAAGAGGATGATTCTTGAGGACATGTAGGTGAACTGTCCGAAACAGGAGTGGGAAGGGGGAGTGTGAGCTGAGTTTCAGGAGATGGGTCACCCACACTTTTGGTCAAGGAGGAATCACCCTTGTAGATTCTAGTCTGAGTTACAGAGACTAGAGGAAGATCTTCAGTAATGGAGCCATGTCCCAAGATTAGGGAAGACTCAGGGTCAGCTTTGTGGTGCGACTCAGTCAAGGGGGTCTGATTAATCAGGTTGTCGACATTTTCCGGTTTTTCCTTGATGGATTGTTCCTGTAATTCCTGATCCTGTCTCTCTATATGATTAACACAATCTACCCCAGGTTCTTTTGTGGATTTAGGTGTCCATTTTCCAGGTTTGACTTGGGGAGGTTCAGATTTATCCGTGAAGGAGACTCTATCCTTCTTATTTCTTCTGACTTCAGAACAATCATAAGGGTTGTGATGATTGGGGGCTCTATGAACCATTCTACAAATCTGAACATAATGTCCCACAATTTTACAGAAGTCACAAAAGGAAGGCATGTTTTCATACTCATGGTCAATTACAGTCTTGTAATCTTTGGCATGAAAAGAGATAGTATTAGGAGGTTTGGTTTCAAGATTGTCATCCACTAAAACCCTTGCATACATACCCAAGTCAGCATTAATGGTCCTTTGATAAATTTTGAGGGGGGTACCAATGCAGGCTGATAAATCATTCAATATTCCAGGGTGCCAAAAAAACCAGTTCAAGTTATAGAAACTAACCCAAACTTGTGTAGACTTGCCTCTTTGTGTATTCGGATTAAAAGAAAAATCCCAATCTGAGAGTATTAGAAATCCAGGCTTCAACAATAAGTTACCTATCTTCCAAAAAGAATAAAGATCCTCCTGAGAGTAAAGAAGCAGATGAAAAAAACCTTTTCCCAAGGGGATCAATTTCAAGTTTGTTATACCCCAGCAGATTGAGATTCTTTGTTTCAGTTCAACATAGGACCAGGGTTTGTCACCTTTAGCATACGATACACGTCCCATTAAATAAAACTTACATAGATCATTATTAGATAGAATATAAAATTTTTCAACATAAATATATAAACAATTATAAATATAGAGAGTTTCAAGTCATTAAAGAGGAAAATATTCTCTTATAGAGATGAAATGTGATGATTTTATAAGGTGATAAAAAATAACCCATATTACATCATTTCTTCTTGGTGTCTTTGGTAATACTATGGTAAATTCCATAGTAATGTAATCCCGTTTAAATATAGAAATAGTAAGAGGTTTCCTGAATCTTATATGATTTTTTTCTCTTCTTTCACCTATTGGAAAACCAAACTTCTTGATACATAATCAGTAATTTCCAACTTTATGTTACCCTACAAAAATGTTCCCTCATATAAATATAAATCATGGTGCTACTAGGGTGTATAGAGAAAATCTATCTATGAAAGTCATCCAAAAATTACCTTTTTATCTTATGAATAAATGGAACACATAATATCTTCCAAATTTGAGAATTCCATCTTCACAAATGAAGTCTCTTAACCTCCCATTATTCATTGATTTAATTTTATTATTAAAATCTTAATAATCAAATTGATAAATTTTTATCATTTCTAATAAATACGGCTTCAAAATCATTTGAAAAAGGTGTGATGTCACCCCTTTCTTAATAAATAATATATCCATATTTATTATATCCATAAAAACCAGATACCTATTAATCCCCATTTGGGTTATAAATATATTCTATTTCATGCTCAATGTAACAACTACCTTATTTTTTTCGCCTGGGTCATATTGTATTGAGATATCATAATCCATGAGTATATTGAGGTGTCTCTTTTACCTCATGTTGATCTCTTTCTATGAAAAAATTATTTTAGGATCTTATGGTATATGCATATCTCACATCATTCACTATATTGAGAATATATCCATATCTTCAATGAAAAGAGTACAATTTCCAAATCGAGATTATGGGTTGGATAGTTTTTATCATGAGTATTTAACTCAAGTGATGCATGTGAAATAAATATATCATTTTTCTTAAGGTGACAACAAGTCATTTCATCGTATAAGGACTCGACCTTAAACATTACATAATCTAGTAAATTAAACTACAATACACTTATAAGATTCCCAAAGATCTTTCCAATTTAGAGTTTTATAATTTCAGGACATAAGTAATACATTTTAACCCACAAGAATAACATGTGTGTACAATTTTAAACAATATCCATTTTGTTTATATTACAAGAGTTTTAAACAAAAACATGAAAATATTTTCATGAATCATCTTCAAAACATTCATCTTGGATTATCCTTTTATCATACTGATTCATACACCATGTGAAAAAAATTTAATACTTGGGATGAGATAAAAATTTTAGCAAGGGATATAAAAATAAGGAAAGAAAATGTTTTTCCATGATTATGTATAAACATATGAAATCATTTTCACAAAGAGATACCTCTCACCCATAAGGAATAATATACTTACTTTGTGAAACATGATATTTTCATAAGTCATTGAAAAAATAAAATAGGTCATAAGGGTGACTTGGGTAATTATATACTTAATTTTGTAACCATGATGTCTACCTTATGACTTGTAACCCTTATGGATACCTTACAATGTAACCCTCACGACTACCTTACGGTGTAACCAATGTAGTTAGACTTGGAGTAATCATACGACATAACTCAAAATTACACATTACCAATGCATTGGAGGGTGATATAGGTCCCACACTTCATCATAAATAATTCCCAAGAACCCTAAAATAATCATAAGACATTAATAATTTCATAATAATTATCGTTTTAATTCATTAAAATAGAATTTTAAAAGTGTATTTTTAAAGGAAAGTCCCTTAGAAATAGTATATAATTGAAGTGAGAATTAATATAATGAAAGGATTATTTGTATAATATATAAATAAAAATAATAAATAAAAATAATAAATAAAAATATAAATTAAATTGATTACACAAATAATCCTGGTAGCACAAAATTAAATAAGTAGAAGGTTAACCCAAAGAATGAAAATTGGGTTAAGAATTCCATAACTGTGTGTCAGTATTAATTAAAACTTGTTTAAAACTCTTGTATAATGGTTAAAAGGGTGTTATAAATATTTTATATAAGCATAATCATGTTTATAACACCTTATATGATCATTTTACAACATAATTCTACCCATTTATTAATAATTATTTGTTATTTCCACTGTTTTGGGTGCGTTCTGTACATGATTTTCTTGGTCGGTCAGTAAAGGATTTCCATATCAAATAGAAGAAAAACACCAGAAGTTGAATGAAATGGTGTTTAAATGTTTATAAAATATTAAATTATTCCATATATCTTTTTGGTTATATGGTATGAAGATGAATCATTAGATAAATCATTAGTGACATTCATTTAGATCATTTTGGTGGTTCTCTAATAATCATGAACTTTTTTAATCAAATACCTTTAATATTATGAATATAATTTAATTCCAGAACATAAGAGATGCCATATTATTCACTTCAAAATCTTTTTCAACCATTAAAATTGTTTTACAACCATATTTTAAGGAAGTAAAGAAAATTTAAGATACATCATCAATGATGTCGGTAAATCCACATATCACGAACAATGTTTTTAATTTTAGAATAACAGGAAGAAAAGAGAAATAATGATGATGAATTTTCCATAATTTTGATCAAAATAAATAATATATATAATAATATATATTTTATGACTCTTGGAATAGGGTAGGTTAAGAGAGTATAATAAAAGAAAGTATTTAGAATGAAAACACAAGAAAATGATATAATATTTTTAGCTCTTGATCTATTCTCCATGAGATCCTCCTTAATGCCTTTGATTTTGGACTTTTGGTAAGACTAGAAATTTTCGGATGAGGGAAATATCCGTCTAAATGGTATTGGGAAAAATTTAGACAATTCTTAGTTATTGAGAGGTGTGAGAGGAAGGGGCGGTATTTATAATGGAGGAGAGGAGGGGTTTTCCATTATTTTAATCATTAGTTTAACATTTTAGCTCAAGAAAATAAATAGAATTGATTAATATGACTCGAAATAGTAAATAGATCATGTGATTTTAAACTAGTGTTTCTTACTTCAACCATGATTCTAGGAATAGTGTATTTAACCGATAATGTATATATACGAAATATTACTGTATTTTACTATTCATTAAAAATTCAGGAATTTTAGAAAAATCAAAAAAATTCATCCTAACCATTTTTCAACATGTAGAATTAAAAAATGAACTCTATTTATTTAAAAAAATTATATAAATATGATTAATTTAATTTTTAAATGAAATCATAATTTATTCCAAAAAAAAATTCTAAAACTTTAACACATTTTATATCACCTTGAAGAATTAATCAACGTCTCAATATCTTAAAACCTTAAAAAAAAAATATAATAATATGATTTAGTATTCATAAGAGTCATATTACTATTTATAAGGGTACGTTACTATTCACCAAAAATCAACTTGGTTATATCAAAATCCAAATAGCATAATGATCATAACCATAGATGTCCATTTTTCAAAATTCAAATCATAGAAGTGAAAAAATTACGTTTAACAGCTAGTTTATAAAAATCTTCTTAAAACTATGTTTTACACTGAATATAATCAATGTTTCATGCATTTCAATTTATTTTTTAAAAACTTGTGGTGTTACATTCTCCCCACTTTCTGAAAATTAAGTCCTCACAATTTTTTTATTAACTTATTAAACAAGTGAGAGTACCTTTCCCTCATAGAATTTTCAGATTCCCATGCTTCTTCTAAAACCATTTGTTTCCTCCAAAAAACCTTATACCTAATAGATTACATTATTCCTAATACATGATCTCATCGATCAAGAATTTAATCATGTTTCTTTTCATAAGAATTATTCTCTTCCAACTGAACTGCTTCTGGGCTCAAAACTAGAGATGAATTTGGAACTTACTTTTAAATATTGAAACATGAAAAATGTGCACCTAAGATAAAGTTAGAGGAAAATTTACTCAGTAGGAAACCAGTCCAACTTTCTCTAATATTTTATAAGGTCCAATAACTAAGGCCTCAACTTTACTTTCTTACCAAAATGCATAATACTTTTTTGTGGTGAGATTCTTAAAAAAACATGATTAGAAACCTCGAAATAAAAGTCTTCCCTCCTATTATATTCATAAAATTTCTACCAACTATAATTTGTCCCAATGTGATTTTGGATCATCTTCACTTTCTAAGCCACTTCCTCTACTAATTATAGTAACATCAATATCCTTTCCCCGACCTCATCCTAAAAAGTAGGAGCCCAACACCACTTCCCATACAAAGCTTCAATTGGTTCCATCTGTATACCAGAATGAAAAATATTATGATAAGAAAATTCAACTAATTAAATATGTTGATCCCAAATACCCTTAAAATCCATTGAACAAGCTCGAAGCATATCCTCCAATGTCTGAATCATCAATTCGGACTACCCATCTGATTAATGGTGAAAATTTGTACTGGAATTTAATTCTATTCCCGATGACATCTGAAGGCCTTTAAAAAATTTATAAGTGAACCCAAGAACACTATTATATACAATGGAAATAGAAAATCCATGAAATCGGAAAATATCATCGAGGTACATTCAAGAAAGCGGATCCAAGGACATAATATCTCGAATAGGAATGAAATGAGAAGATTTAGTCTATAACGAACCATACTTAACATACATTGTTATTAATTCAAAATTGAAGCATACTTATTACAAAATATAATAAAACCATGAAAGGACTGTATAGGTATAGTGTCTTTAGAAACTGCGAAACATAAACAACTGGTTCATAAAACATCTACACTATGTCCCATTTATTTCATCATATCTATAGTCCCTTTTGGCATATCTTACATAATAACCTTCTTCCTGACCTGGGGAAAGAAAACATACAAAAGGGTGAGCTCAAATGATCATTAAGGGTAAACAAAAGAAATATCAATCACATCATATTCATAAGAACATAACATTTTGGAAATCTTAACCTGCAAAAGAGAGAATAATTTCATAACATGGGATAAATCATAGTAGTGAAATGAAATCCTAATAATCATAACTTAAAAAATGAAACTTTGTGGAATACACACATAATCATAGAGAATCGTTTCTTATTAGTCAAGACTCATTTCCAAGACTATGTTAGTGGAAAGAGCCCATTTCTGAACCGAGTTCACTCCTTGTATCAGTCCTGTTTCACTAAAAAGGTTTAACATGAAGTTCCATCAATGTCTATCTCATGAGATATAAAATCTTTACCCAATGCGTTGTAGGGAGATATAGTTCCCACCCATCTCATAATGATATCGTTCTTATGTGTGCCACAAAATCATAAATCATACATCATTGCATAACCCATGTAATAAAAATGGGATTCTTAAACAACACGACATCATAAAAAAATTCATATAAGATAAAGGAATTCATAAAAATAATTCCATCACAACATAATAAAATCAATTTAATAATAGGGATAGAAACATAACCCTATATTATCTTAGATTGAAAATAATTTTGATAAAACACTTGAACTCCATTTTTGAGGAAAATATATTTTCTACTTCAATTTTTTTTTCCTTTCTTAACATGTCATACAATTTCAAACTAAACTAAGTTGATTAAAAATAAACATAAAAACTTTTAAATTAAGATTCTTGGAAATTATTTTATAAAAATCCATTCATTCCGTACAAGTTAAAAAAACATTCTTTCCGTACTTTTGTCGGAAAAGTCAAAAAGTACCTCGTACGAAAAACGACAAAAGATTCCTTTTATATCTTTTACTAAAAACTCACCGAAGGGTAAAATTGGATTTAAACAATTTTAGGTGGATGGAAACAATATTACATATTGAGGAAACATGGATGTGGATGATAAAATACACGCCAGTAAATACCAAAGTATAAACAATCTCGGATAAAATGAGATTGTGATATTTTCTCCTTACCTTAGGTACGATTTGCTTCGTAAGTGTCCGAACCTCCTGTATAATGATTTAAATAATGTTATTGACTTATTCCAGAATCATAAGTATTTTTATGATATCATATATGGTCATATTTTTAGCTTCTTATTAGTAATATTTCATTACTACTTGTTATTCGGGTGTTTATTACTTTTTGTTCTTATGCGGGTTTTGTCGAATAAATTCTTATTTTTCTTTTTAGGTTATGGATACCTAATTTAAAGAATGGTATTAGTGTAATATATATCATATTAATTCACTCAATTCATTTATATAATCATTATGCAATGAAGATCATGTATAATGAGTCGCATCACATCGTGGAGACGGTATTCCGTACGTACGCACGAGCGATGATATCGTTCCCATGATCGTGGAATTGTATTGGAGTGTATATATACAATTTCAGAATCAATATCACTTTACAATAATCATATATAGTCATTATTTAATCCATTATACCCATCCAAGTAAGGTGGTGGTGGAAAATAGATTACACCATGGCGTGGAGACGGTATTCCGTACGTAAGCACGCGTGGTGATTTCATTTTCCGTAGGATGGATAGATGGTGAAATAGGGGTGATTCATACTTATAATAACATATCAGTTTATGAGTGATACTGATGTTATTAATTCATAATTAAACAACTAAAGAAGAATAAGTGGAAGAAGAAATAAAGATGAAAGAATCGGTAACGGGCATTACCTCTTCTTTGAAGCGCCTCTTTGAGACCTCCTCTTAAGGCACTAAAATTGGTCTTTGAAGAATACCAGGACCTATAGGAAATTTCTAGGGAATTGGAGAGGAGATATTGGTAGGGTTTGGCCGAGATTGAAGGCTCAATGTGGTGTGAGGAAGAGAGGGAGGAGGTGCCCTTTTATAAGGGAGGAGTGGGGAACCTTTGGAAATATAAGAAATACCAGTTTATATTAAATCCTAAACCCACATAAAAACTTCCAAAGTGAATAATATCCGAATATTAGATGAGATAGGGTTGTAATCTCATTAACCAATAAAATTTAGACATGTTAGGAATTTATTTTAAACATTATCAACTTGATTTATCATTATTTATCAATTTAATTTTATTTTTGGTAATAATATTCTAAATTTTAAATTATTATTAATATTTACATATGTGTTGTGTATTTTACATAATTTGACACTTTATGAAATTTTCGACCATATAAATTTTAATTTATAATTTTTAAATATTTTTGTGATTTTTAAATAATTTTATAATAAGTTATTTTTATAAAATAACAAGTGTCAATTTTGACACTATTCATTTATTTGAATTTAAATAAAATATATACAGAAGATATGTTCAAACTAAAAGCTTTAATAGATTAATAAAATGTCATATGTATCTAAAACATTATTGGAGCACATTAAATAGTTCATATAATATGTATTTTAATATTTTTAAAACCATTTATTCGATATTTTAATTAATAAAATAATTTCAACATCACTATTGTGTCATAATTAATGATAATTATTTAATTTCTAAAAATTCTAAATAAATTCCTATGATGTAGATAAATGTATTATATTTCTGTAGACTATTCATGTTCGAAGTTTCATTAAGGTTATCACTAAATTAAAATTATTATACTTATAAGATTTAAGAAAGTGACATGTTGTCATATTCTTTGGTTTTAATAATAATTAAATTATTTTCATAGAAAAAAGTCCATAAAATGAATCTAATGTGACCCTTAGGTGATATGGATCGACTTTTTGTCATCCAATATGATTTTGGCAGGTTTTAGGGTAATTTTATAATCTTATATTTACCCTTAATTACCCGATTTACCTTTAACTATGGTAAATAAAATTTACCGTACTTACTATTCATAATGCCTAAAAATAAAAAGTATCATATTAACATAATTTGGACCCACTGATTACAAATATGGAATCCATTTTTCAAAATTCAAAACACATAAGTTGTAGTAATTAATTTAAAATAAATCCCATTGTTAAGAAAACAGGTTTTAGAAGTTAAAACATTGCCAAAGATTGAAATGTTTTTACATATGAATTCAATGTGAACTTAATGATAATGACATACATTATATTAAATGGTAAAAATATATTCTATCGATACTTTAAAACCATTAAATATTATAATTTAACCATATAAATTATCTCAATGAAAAAAGATGTTTTTAATTAAAAATTAGCGTATTTTTACTATTCATCAAAATATGAAAGTTATCAGAAAAATATCAAAAATTTATCCAAAGTATATTTTTATATCCTGATTCAAAAGAAGAATTTTATTTTGTCAAATTGAATATATAAACATGTCAAAAACAAGATTTAATGTGGGTGCTCCATTAAAAGGTGGCAAAACTGCATTTTTTGATAAATACTTATTTTACCCAAAAAATTTATTTTGTTCTTTTACCATATTCTAGAAAATGTGCAAGATGAATAATAATGTTGTAAAATTTAAAATTCAGTTAATACTATTCATAATGGCTAGTTTATAATATTATAATAATATATCGTTGTTTAGTGGAACTTGGTATTGCGTACTACACACGCTATCGAGGAAGGTCGTGATTGCGTGTAATGCAAGCCAAGTCCGTATTGTGTGCTGTGAAAGATTCCTTTGGTGTTGCGTATAACAAAAAATATATTTCTCATAAAATCTCCGGGTGTTACATTGTACCCCCCTTAAAATGAATTTCGCCCTCGAAATTCATTACTTTATTACAAACAGATGAGGATACCTCTCCCTCATCATATCCTCAAGTTCCCACGTAGCTTCTTCTAATTGGTGGTTCCTCCATAAAACTTTCACCAAGCGTGTGGTCTTGTTCCATAGGACTTTTTCGCTACGATCCAGAATCTCTATCGGCTGTTCTTCATAAGAAAGATCTTGCTCCAGCGGTACAACTTTTGAGATGAGTACATGTGAAGGATCAGGTATGTACTTTATCAGCAGATATACATGGAACACATCGTGAACTTGAGAGAGATTCGGTGGAAGCTCCAATCGGTAAGCTACCTTTCCAACACGATCCAGTATTTCGAAAGGACTGATATATCTAGGGCTCAAATTCCCCTTCTTTCCAAATCTCAAGACCCTCTTCCAGGGAGATATTCATAAGAACACTTTATCACCCACTTCAAAATCTAGGTCTTTTCTTCAGTTGTCGGCATAACGTTTCTGTCGACTCTGAGCTGCTCTTATGTGTTGTTGAATAGATCAGACCTTTTCTGCCATCTCATCAACACGATCAGGTCCTAATAGCTTTCTTTCCCCAACTTCATCCCAGCAAGTTGGAGTCCTGCATTTCTTTCCATAGAGAGCTTCATAAGGAGCCATCTGAATACTGGAGTGAAAGCTATTATTATAAGAAAATTTCACCAAAGGTAGGTGTTGATCCCAACCACCTTTGAAATCCATAGAGCAAGCTATCAACATATCTTCTAGAGTTTTAATTGTTCTCTCAGACTGACCGTCTATCTGAGGATGATAAGCAGTGCTGAAACTCAAATCTGTATCCAGAGTATGATGAAGACTTTGCCATAACTTCGAGGTAAATCTCGGATCCTGATCAGATATAATAGAAAGTGGTACTCCAAGCAATCTTACCACTTCCTTTACATATATCTTGGCAAGCTGATCCATAGAGAAATCCTCTCTAATATCAATGAAGTGTGCAGACTTTGTAAGACGATCAACTATGACCCAGATAGCATTATTGCCTTTGTATGTTTTAGGAAGTCCTATGACAAAGTCCATAGTGATGTTTTCCC
The DNA here is from genome assembly GCA_963277665.1 of Viscum album. Classification (NCBI taxonomy): domain Eukaryota; kingdom Viridiplantae; phylum Streptophyta; class Magnoliopsida; order Santalales; family Viscaceae; genus Viscum; species Viscum album. The sequence goes on from OY728134.1 coordinate 430,639,415, forward strand.
ATTTCCATTCAGGTATGGGTAATGGTTGTAACATCCCCTTAGACTTCTGTCTCTCAGCTTTAACTTGCTGAAAACCAAGCATCGAGAGACATATTCAGCAACATCTCTTTTCAGGCCATCCCACCAAAAGTACTATTTCAGGTCCCTATACATCTTCGTGATTCCAAGATGAATAGAGAATGAAGAAATATGAGCATCATCCAGCAACACCTTCTTTAATTCTGGGATGGGAGGAAAGCAAACCCAATTCCTGAACATTATTATCCCATCACAATCAAGGTTGAATTCAGGAATATTTATCAACTTCTTTTGTAACTCTACATCTTCTTTCTGCGCCTCTTTAATCTTCACATGTATATATGGTTGAATATTCATTTGAGAACGATACGATTTTCCCCCTTAAATTAAAATTACAAGATCTATCCTTTGTAAATCCATAAATATTGGATCTTTTGTGATCCTCATCTTGGATAAGCTAGCATGGTCTTTTCGACTTAATGCATCTACCACCTTGTTTTCTTTCCCAGGGTGGTAATGAATTGAGAAGTCGTAATCCTTAATTATCTCTAACCATCTTATTTGGCGCATATTTAGTTACTTTTGTGTGAAAATATACTTTAAACTTTTATGATCAGTATAAATGTCACACCTTTCTCTATAAAGATAATGCCTCCAAATATTTAATGCAAATATTACCACAGCTAACTCCAAATCACGTGTTGGGTAATTTTTATAATAGATTTTAAACTGTCGTGAGGCATAAGCAATCACCATATCATTTTTCATAAGAACACACCCCAGCCCCTTCTTGGATGCATCACTATAGATAACAAACATTTCTCTACTACAAGGCAGCGTGAGCACAGGTGCACTGGATAACCTTCTTTTCAACTCCTTGAAATTCTCTTCACATTCGTCTGTACAAACAAACTTAACTCCTTTCCGAGTCTACCTGGTGAGTGGATTAGATAATCATGAAAAATATTTCACAAAACGTCGATGATATCCAGTCAAACCAAGAAAACTTCAGATCTCAGTTACTGTTGTTGGTCCCGAACATCTTTCTATAACCTCTGTTTTTGCTGGATCCATAGATATCCCCTCTTTTGAGATTATGTGACCCAAAAATGCAACTTTTTGAAGCCAAAATTCACACTTGGTAAAATTGTCATAAAGATTCTCCTTTATCAGGGCCTTCAATATAATTCTCAAGTGATCTTCATGTTCTTCCTTTCTCTTTGAATAGACAAGAATATCGTCTATAAAGACTACCACAAATTGATCAAGATACTCTCTAAAGACTCTGTTCATCAGATCCATGAAGATAGGAGGGGCATTAGTAAGACCAAATGACATCACTATAAATTCATAGTGTCCATACCTTGTACTGAAAGACGTCTTTAGTATATCCTCCCTTTTGAACCTTAATTGATGATACCCTGAATGAAGATCAATCTTGGAAAAGTATTGAGCTCTGCGTAGTTGGTCAAATAAGTCATCAATGCGTGGGAGGGGATATTTTTTCTTGATAGTGATCTTGTTAAGTTCTCGATAATCAATACAGAGTCTCATTGATCCATATTTCTTCTTAACAAATAGAACAGGTGCTCCCCAAGGTGATGCACTAGTGCATATGAATCCCTTATCAAGATTCTCTTGGAGTTGCTTCTTCAATTCCTTCAACTCAATTGGGGCCATTCTATAAGGTGTATTTGAAATAGGAAAATCACCCGGTACGAGTTCTATTGAAAACTCAACTTCATGATTTGGTGGAAGACCTGACAATTCCTCCTGAAAGACATCATAAAACTCCCGTACAATGGGCATATTCTTAAGTGTGAGTTTCTCACCAACCATTTGAGATAAATAACCTTCATTCAGTGGAATCAAGACACATAAGATAAAATAAATTTCCACTAAAATGTTATGTTCATCCTTGCATCGATAGCCGATCATAAATTGATCTGGAATATGAACTGTGACTTCCCTTATTTGGAAATTGATATGAGATCCATATAAAGAAAGCCAATCCATGCCAAGAATCACATCAAATTCCACTATAGGAAGGATCACATGATTTGCAGGAAGCACTTTCCCACAAACTTCAATCAGGGAAGAATTATAAACTTTTGATGCGACTGTTGTGCCATTAGGTGTTGTCACATCTAACTCAACATCTAATTGTTGAGGTAATACGGTGATACCCTTAGAAAAATCTTCCGAAGTAAAAGAGTGGGTGGATCCAGAATCAAATAAAACATTTGATACTTTAGAGTGGATGGTAAGTGTAACTTTCACCACATCGTTATCGTACTCCACATCACTGATAGAAATTTCATGTGACTTTCCTTTGTCTTTAGCCTTAATATTTTTTTGATGTCGACCATCATCAACAACCCTTCGATTAGGGCATTTATTGGCATAATTCCCCATCTCCTTGCACTTGAAACATTGAAGTGTAGTAGGTTCATTCTGTGTGTCCCTTCCTTTGTTTGCATCATTAGACATCTTCTTCCCATCATTGTGGCATTCAAATGCCCGATGACCTTCCTTTCCACATTTGAAAAATTTACTTGTCCCTTTAATACAACTCCCTCCATGTTTCTTTCTACACTTTGAGCATAAGAGAAAGCTCATCTTCTTTTCAGTGTGCTCTTTAGATTTTCCTTTGAATTCCATTTTCCTCTTCTTATCAAACCCATATGACTGATGGGTTACTCTAATCTCCATCTCAACATTGAGAGCACATCGAACGACTTCCTCGTAGCTATTGAAGTCCCTTATGGACAAGGCCCTTCGAAGACTTGGTTTTAAGCCACTAAAGAACCGATCAATCTTACTCTCAGGTTGGATAATAATACCAGACGCGTACCTTATAAGTCTTGTAAAATTTTCTTCATAGGTACCAACAGATTCATCATCTTATTCCTTCAGTTCAAGAAACTATTTCTCCATCTTTGTTCAGATAATACGAGGGAAGTACTTATTGAAAAATATGTTCTTGAACTCGTCCCATTCCATGGACTCAATTTCATCCCTTTGCCTCGTATTCTTAATAATATCACACCATTGATCAGCATCTCCTTCCAAACGATACACTGCTAGGATGAATTTATCATGTTCAGAACATTGAAGAACTGAAAATATCTTTTCAGTTGTACGAATCCATTATTCAGCAACTAATGGATCAGTAGACCCGCTGAAAAAAGGTGGACGCTGCCTCATGAAGGATTCAACAGAATGTTGCTCCTTCCTTTGCTCGTTTGGAAGTCCTTCATGATTCATAGCTTGAGAAATTTGTGTGAGCATGGCTAAAAGATTTTGCATTCCATCTCCCACAACATTTGGTTTCTCAGGGGGACAATCATTGCATTGCCTGTCACATTCCGCATTAACACGGTTCCTTCGGGTTCCAGCCATTGACTAAAACCAAGAAGAATAGTGTGAGCAACACTAATTATAATAGGAAAACCACATAATCAAGAATAAAATTTCACACTTAAGGTCTTATCCTAGGTTATTCATCGTCATTTCTAAAACACTAAGATTGTGTTCTATGCTTAGAATTATCCTTAGGGTGCTTACTAAGGCTTTCTCATCCTAGTTTTCAAAGGCTGACTATACCTTTCCTCTAATACCAACTATAACGACCCATACATTACATACATTGTTATTACTTCAAAATTGAAGCATAATTATTACAACATATAACAAAACCATGAGAGGACCGTATAGGTATAGTTTCTTTAGAAACTGGGAAACATAAACAACTCGTTCATAAAGCGTCTACATTGTCTCCCATTTATTTCATCATATCTATAGTCCCTTTTGGAAAATAAATATACAAAATACCAAAGAAAAAATACAAAAGGGTGATCTCAAATTCTCAGTAAGGGTAAACAAAAGAAATATCAATCACATCATATTCATAAGAACATAACATTTTGGAAATCTTAACCTGGAAAAGAGAGCATAATTTCATAACATGGGATAAATCATAGTAGTGTTATGAAATCAAAATAATCATAACTTAAAACATGAAACTTTGTGTCATACACACATAATCATAGGGAAGCATTTCTTATTAGTCAAGACTCATTGACAAGACTATCTTAGTGAAAAAAGTCCATTTCTGAACCAAGTTCTCTCCTCGTTTCAGTCCTGTTTCACTAAACCGGTTTAACCTGCGGTTCCAGCCATGTCTATCTCATGAGATATAAAATCTTTACCCAATGCATTGGAGGGAGATATAGGTCCCACCCATCTCATAATGATACCATTCTTTTGTGTGCCACAAAATCATAAATCATACATCATTGCATAACCCATGTAATAAAAATGGGATTATTAAACAACATGACATCATAAAAAAATCCATATAAGATAAAGGAATTCATAAAAATAAGTCCTTCACAACATAATAAAATCAATGTAATAATAGGGATAGAAACAGAAACCTATATTATCTTAGATGGAAAATAATTTTGATAAAACACTTGAACTCCATTCTTGAGGAAAATATCCTTTCTGTTTCAAAAACTTTTTCCTTTCTTAACATGTCATAAAATTTTAAACTAAAAGAAGTTGATTAAAAATAAACATGAAAACTTGTAAATTATGCTTCTTTGAAATAATGTATTAAAAATACATTCATTCCGTATAAGTTAAAAAAACATTCTTTCCATACTTTTGTCGGAAAAGTCAAAAAGCACCTCGTACGAAAAATGACAAAAGATTCCTTTTATATCTTTTACTAAAAACTCAAAGAAGGGTAAAATTGGATTTAAACAATTTTAGGTGGATGGAAACAATATTACATATTGAGGAAACATGGATGTGGATGATAAAAAACACCACAGTAAATACCAAAGTATAAAAAATCTCGGATAAAATGAGATTGTGATATTTTCCCTTACCTTAGGTCCGATTTGCTTCGTAAGTGTCCAAACCTCCAGTATAATGATTTAAATAATGTTATTGAATTATTACAGAATCATAATTATTTTTATGATATCATATATGGTCATATTCTTAGCTTATTATTAGTAATATTTCATTACTACTTGTTATTCAGGTGTTTATTACTTTTTGTTCTTATGCACGTTTTGTCGAATAAATTCTTATTTTTATTTTTAGGTTATAGATAACTCATTTCCAGAATGTTATTAGTGTAATATATATCATATTAATTCACTCAATTCATTTATATAATCATTATTCAATGAATATTATGTATAACGAGTTGCATCACATCCTGGAGACGGTATTCCATACGTACGTACGAGCGATGATATCGTTCCCATGATCGTGGAATTGTATTGGAGTGTATATATACTATTTTAGAATCAATATCACTTTAAAATAATCATATATAGTCATTATTTACACCATTATACCCATCCAAGTAAGGTGGCGGTGGAAAATAGATTACACCACGGCGTGGAGACGGTATTCCGTACGTACGCACGAGCGGTGATGGATAGATGGTGAAATAAGGTTGTTTCATACTTATAATAAAATATGAGTATATGAGTGATACTGATGTTATTAATTCATAATTAAACAACTAAAGAAGAAGAAGTGGAAGAAGAAATAAAGATGAACGAATCAGTAATGGTCATTACCTCTTCTTTGAAGCGCCTCTTTGAGACCTCCTCTTAGGGAACTAAAATTGGTCTTTCAAGAAGACCAAGACCTATAGGATGTTTCTAGGGAAGTGGAGAGGAGATATTGGCTGGGTTTGGCCGATCTTGAAGGCTCAAAGTGGTGTGAGGAAGAGAGGGAGGAGGTTCCCTTTTACAAGGGAGGAGAGGGGCACCTTTGGAAATATAAGAAATATTAGTTTATATTAAATCCCAAACCCACTTAAAAACATCCAAAATGACTCAAATCAGAATATTAGATGAGATAGGGTTGTAATCTCATTAACAAATAAAATTTAGACATGTTAGGAATTTATTTTAAACATTATCAACTTGATTTTTCCTTATTTATCAATTTTATTTTATTTGTGGTAATAATATTCTAAATTTTAAATTATTATTAATATTTGTATGTGTTTTGAATTTTCCATAATTTGACACTTTATGAAATTTTCGACCATATAAATTTTAATTTATAATTTTTAAATATTTTTGTGTTTTTTAAACAATTTTATAATATGTTATTTTTATAAAATAACAATAGTGTCAATTTTGACACTATTCATTTATTTGAATTTAAATAAAATATATACAGAAGATATTTCGAAATAAAAGACTTACTAGATTAATAAAATGTCATATGTATCTAGAAAATTAGTGGATAACATTAAATAGTTCATATAATATTTATTTTAATATTTTTAAAACCATTTATTTGATATTTTAATTAATAAAATAATTTCAACATCACTATTGTGTCATTATTAATGATAATTATTTAGTCCCTAAAAATTATAAATAAATTCCTAAAATGTATATAATTGTATTAGATTTCTGGAGACTATTTATGTTTGAAGTTTTATTAAGTTTATCACTAAATTAAAATTATTATACTTATAAGATTTAAGAAAGTGACATGTTGTCACATTCTTTGGTTTTAATAATAATTAAATTATTTTCATGGAACAAAGTCCATTAAATGAATCTAATCCGACCCTTAGGTGATATGGGTCGACTTTTAGTCATCCAATAGGATTTTGGAAGGTGTTAGGGTAATTTTATAAACTTATATTTACCCTTAATTAACCGATTAACTTTAACTATGGTAAATAAAATTTACCGTAGTTACTATTCATAATGCCCAAAAATAAAGAGTAGCATTTTAACATAATTTGGACCCACTGATTACAAATATGGAATCCATTTTTCAAAATTCCAAACACATAAGTTTCAGTAATTAATTTAAAATAAATCCCGTTGTTAAGAAAATAGGTTTTAGAAGTTAAAACATTGCCAAAGATTGAAATGTTTTTACCTATGAATTCTATGTGAAATTAATGATAATGACATACATTATATTAAAAGGCAAAAATATATTCTATATATACTTTAAAACCATTCAATATTATAATTTTACAATATAAATTATCTTAATGAAAAAAAATTGTTTTTAATTAAAAATTAGCGTATTTTTACTATTCATCAAAATATGAAAGTTATATGAAAAATATCAAAAATTTATCCAAATTAAATTTTTATATCCTGATTCAAAAGAAGAATTTTATTTTGTCAAATTGAACGTATAAATGTGTCAAAAACTAGATTTATTGTGGGTGCTCGATCAAAAGGCGGCAAAATTGCATTTTTTGATAAATACTTATTTTACCCGAAAAAATTATTTTGTTCTCTTACCATGTTCTAGAAAATGTGTAAGATGAATAATAATGTTATAAAATTTAAAATTCAGTTAATACTATTCATAATGGCTAGTTTATAATATTATAATAATATATCTTTTTTTAGTGGAACTTGGTATTACGTACTACACACGCTATAGAGGAAGGTCGCGATTGCGTGTAATGCAAGACAAGTCCGTATTGTGTGCTGTGAAAGATTCCTTTGGTTTTGAGTATAACAAAAAAAAATATTTCTCATAAAATCTCAGGGTGTTACATAGTCAGTCGATAAACCATAACCCAAATTGAATTATTACCTTGAGATGTCATTGGTTGTCTCATAATGAAGTCCATGGATATATTTTCCCATTTCCACTCTGGCACATGTAAAGGCCAAAGAATCACCTTCAGAAACTGACGCTCTGCTTTTACCTGTTGAAATGTTAAAAATTTGATGGTAAATTCTGCAATATCTCTGTTCATTCCATCTTACAAATAATAATCTCAAAGGTCTCCATACATATTTGTGCTATAAGGATGAAATGAAAATGGAGAATTATGATCTTATCACAATAAATATTTCTTCAGCTAAGAATCACAATGTACACATAATATCTTTCCAAATCATAGAACACAAACTTCATCAATTTTAAATTCTAGAAACATACCCATTTTAACCTATTTTTTCCCAATAACTCTCCATTTTATTTATGTGTTTTATTAATTCTATCTGAAAAAGATGAATATAATTAAAATTGAAAAAAAATTCAGGAATTTCCCACACCAAAAAATTCCAATCCAAAATTCATAAAATCATTAATCAAAGGGTCTAGTTCCAACCATTACATTGTTAACGATGCATGATGTTTTCAACTTAAAGAATCTTCCACTCTGTTTTCTTTTTTCCATGATGGTAATTGATCATGAAATAATAATAATTTTTCAATTCAATCCATCTATTCTAACTCATGTTTATTTTGAGTGATTATATACTGTAGATTTTTTTGGTCAGTATATATTTCAAATTTGGATCCGCATAAATGATGCCTCTAAATTTTTAAAATGAAAAACCTAGATGATAATTCCAAATCATGTGTGGGGTAATTTAACTCATGAGGATTATGTTGTAATGAAGCATAATAAATTATCTGATCAAGATTCATTAGAACACAAACAATTCCCTTTAATAAATAATCATTATAGATGAGAAAATCACCATTTTAGGAAGGTAGGGTTAGAACGAGAGTGTTCACCAATCATCTTTTAAATTCTTAAAAACAATCTTCAATTTATTTTTTATAGGTTAATTTATCTCCGTTTTGAGTATACTTAGTCAGTGGACTAGATAACCATGTATAGTTTTCAATAAACCATTTTTTATAGCCTTCCAGACCAAGAAAAATACAGATCTAGAATATATTTGTGGGTCTTGGACAATCATCAACAACTGTCATTTTAGTAGGATCAACATTTATGTAATCTTTAGAAACAATGTGACCAAGGAATGAAATTTATTGCAACCAAAATTCACAGTTTCAGAATTTTCCATACAGTTTATTTTCTTTAAAGGTCTTTAAAACAACCCTTAGATGTTTTTCATGCTCCTATTTAATTCTTGAATACACCATAATTTCATTATTAAAAACAAACACAAACTTATAAATAACTCATGAAATATTCTATTCATAAGTTCCATGTATACAATAGGTGCATTAGTTAACTAAAATGAAATGAAATCAAATTCATAATAACCGTATCTAGTTCGAAAATTTATTTTTGGAATGTCATCCTCCTTCACCTTCATCTGATGGTACTCAAATCTGAAGTTAATCATGAAAAAATACTGAAATCCCTAGAGTTCATAAAAAAAGTCATCAATATGATGAGAAGGATACATATTATTTTTGGTAATGTTATTCAAATATCAATAATCAATGAAAAGTCTCATGGAACCCTCATTTAGATTAACGAACAAAGTAGGGTCACCCTATGGTGAAGTGATAGGATGAATGAAGATTTTATCAAGAAACTCATGCAACTAATTTTTCAATTCAGGATGTTCCATTTGATACATTAGATAAGGGTATTTGAAACTTTCATAGCATCAAAAACTAAGTTAATTATGAAATCAACGCCCTATATAGGTATAACACTAGGTAACTCATCCAGAAAAACATCAAGGTATTCATTTTCCACTGAAAGATCATTAATATGAACAGTTCCATTATTTCCAACAATATTTGTAAGATAAATATCATTTCAATATTTCAAAATTTTCTTAGATTCCTGATATGCTATCTATTTTATGGGTTTATTCTAGTATAAAAATAAAAACTCTTTCTGAAAAAAAACATCTTTATATCTACAATCAATCTTAACATGATAAACAGAAATAAAATCATCACCCAGAATGAAATCAAACTATACCAAGGGAAAAACAACAATGTTGGTAGGTAATGTATTTCCACAAATAATAATAGGAATATTCTTAAAATTCATTTATTCCATATTGTTTCTCATAGTGTTTTAACAATAAGTTATATTCTCATTTATTGAGGTAGTATTTCCAATTTACTAGAAAATTTATTAGAAATAAAAGAATATGTACACCTCATATAATAAAAGACTTCAGAAAAATCTCAGTAAATAAAAAAATTACCTAATACCACTTTATTTGATGACCTGACATCAACTGACGTAGTCGTAATAGATCTCACTACATCTTTCTGCTTATAGTATTGCAACTTTCCATCACTCATATATTTCATTGGGAAAGAATTAACATAATGACCCCTCCCAACAATTCTGAAATAATTTATATATTTGTTATCTGAACTGTTCTTAAGATCATTTTCATTGTAATCTTGAGCAATATATCCTAATTTACCATATCGAAAAAACATCTTGGTTTTGGTAAGACATTCCCCAAGGTTATTTTTACCACACTTTTCACAAATTGGAAACTGGTCTTTCTCACTAAAAAAATTCATTGATTTATTCTTACCCATCACATTCCATATGGACCTCTTATTCTATTTGTTTTCAAAGTACATGTGATCGTCAAGAAACACCATTTCAACCCACTCACCACATTAGATAAGTTTCTCATAACTTTTGAATTCTTAGGAGTCCAATGCCCTTTTTTATATTGGCTTTAATATTGATCAAAAGATATTTATTTTTCTATAAAATAAAAAATTTTATTTGGAGAATACCTTTCCAATCGGGTGAATTTTACTTTATAAACTTCTACTAAAACATCCTCATTTTTACTCAATTTGAGGAACTGCTTCTCCATCCTAAGTCGAAAAACCATAGGAAAATATTTTTCTGGGAAAAGACTTTTAAATTCATCCCAATATAAGGATTAAATCTCCTCTATATCCATGATATTCTTGACCATTGACCACAACTGATCAGATTTATCTTCAAGTTCTTTAATCCATCATTCATCCACCACTGGGTTAGAAGATCCACTGAAATCAGGAAAATGTTGCCTCATAAAATGTTCCATAATCATCATGTTTCAATGTCATTGATCTAGTTGTAAGCTTTCATAGATGACACCAACATTTATTTCATGTGTCGGCTATTACATTACTATCACAAACTGCTCGGTTCTAATTCCCACAATTCCTGATTACAGATTTGGAAAGATATCATCCTCTTGGTTCCATCCAACTTCATCTTCTCTATTTATTCTACATAAACCCATTCTGAATATGCATATCATAGATAAAGAAACATGGTAATATTTAAATTCTATATCATAAAAATAAGGTAAAAACATTTAATATATTATTTAACATCATCATAACCCCTAGAGTTACCTAAATCTTACTCTGATACCACCTATAAGGACCCACCCTTAAAAATTACATACTCTAGTTAATTCATCTAGAATACACATATTATATTCCAAAATATCTTTTCTATTTTGAGTTTCATATAGTTAGGACATAAATCATGTATATCAAACCACAAGCATACCAAGCGGGTAAGATTTGAAACAATATCCATTTCTTTCTTATTACAAGAGTTTTAAATAAAAACATTAAAATATTTTCATGTATAGTCTTCACAATAGTCATCTTGGATTCTCCATTCCTCTTACGCTTTCTTAGACCCTATGAAAAACATTTTAAAACATAGATGAACACAAAATATCAGTAAGGGATATAAAAAGAAGGTAAAAAACCATTATTCCATGAATTCTTATAAATATATGAAATAATTTTCACAAAGAAATACATATCATCCATAAAGAATCATATACTTACTTTGGGAAACATAATATTTCCAAAAATCATAGAAAAAATAAACAGAGAATAAGTTTATCTTGGGGAATTACATTCCTAATTTTGTAACCCTCATAACTACCTTATGATTTGTAACCCTCAGGGATACCTTACAATGTTACCCACATGGATACCTTATGGTGTAACCATCACAGTTAAACATGAAGTAACTATACGTCTGACCTCCAATTTACACATAAAAATTAATTGGAGGAAGATATAGGTCCCACACTTTATCATAAAAAATACCCAAGAACTAGAACATAATCATAAAACATGAATAATTAAAAAAACATTGCTTTTTAAAATTCGTAAAATAGAATTTTAAAATTGTATTTTTAAAGGGAAGTCCCTTAAAAATATCATATAATTGAAGTGATAATTAATAGAATGAAAGGATTATGTGTATATACTATAAACCAACATAATATATAATAATATAAATTAAATTCATTACACAAACAATCTTGGTAGAACATAATTAAAAAAGTAAAAGGTTTACCCAAAGGATGAAAATTAAGTAAAGAATTGCTTGACCTCATATTCATCTTAATTAAAACTTGTTTAAAGAAACTACATAATGTTAAAAAAGTGTTATTAATATTTTAAATAATAATAATCATGTTTATAACACATTATATGATAATTTGACAACATAATTCTTCTCATTTATTAACAACATTTTGTTATTTCCATTGTTTTGGGTGCATGCTTTACATGATTTCCTTGGTTGGTTTATAAAGTATTTTTCGTCACAAATTGAAGAAAAACTCAAAAAGTGGAATTAAATGGTTTTAATATGTTTTACAAATATTAAATGATGCCTTATAATTTTATAGTTATATTAAATGAGGATTAATCAATATATAAATCAATAGTGATATTCATTTAAATCTTCGATAATCATGAACTTGTTTCATAATATACCTTTAATATTATGAATATAAGTTAATTAAAGAACATATGAGATTCCATATTATAGACTTTAAAATCTTTTTCAACAATTAAAATGTTTTAACAACCATATTTGAAGGAAGTAATGAAAATTTAAGAAACATCGACCACAATGGCGGTAAATCAACACATCACAAAAGATGTTTTTTATTTTTAGAATAAGAGGAAGTTTATAGAAGTAAACATTGAAGAATTTTTCCATAAACATGATATAGATCCATAATATTTATAATAATAAATATTTAATGACTCTTGGATAAGGGGAGGTGAAGAGAGTATAATAAAAGAAAATAATTGAAAAGAAAACACCTGAAAATGAAAGAGGATTTTTACCTCTTGATCTCTTCTCCTTGAGATCCTCCTCAAGGCCTATGATTTTGGCCTTTTAGTGAGACTACCAGGTCTTGGATGTGAGGAAGATCCTTCAAAAGGGTATTCTAGTTTTTTGAAAATTATTAAATCTTGAGATGTGTTATAAGAAGAGGGGGGATGGTATTTATAGTGGAGGAGAGGAGGGGTTTTCCCTTATTTTAATTATTTGTTTAATAATTTTTCTCAAGACTATGAATAGTCTTGATTAATGTGACCCAAAATAGTATATGAATCATGATAGTTTGAACCAAGGTTTCTTAAATCAACATTGATTATAAGAATAGAGTACTTAACTAATAATGTATTTATACAGAAAGTTACCATAATTTATTGTTCATAAAAAATTATTGAATTTTAGATAAATACAAGAAATTCAACCTAACCATCTGTAAACATGTATTATTAAAAAATGAACTCTATTTTTGGAAAATAATTTTCTAAATATGATTAATTTATTTTTTTAAATAAAATCAAAATTTATCCAAAAAATAACAATTTTAAAACTACAACTCATTTGATATCACCTTGAAAAATTAATCCTGATCTCAATATCTTATAACCTTAAAACAAAATAATAATAATATTAATTACCATTCATAAGAGTGAAACTACTATTCATAATACTATTCATAAAGGTGTGTTATGATTTTTCACACCCGAACTTCGCATTGACGTATGTTTTTAATTTTAGTTTTTATCTTCTAATTTTATCTATCTTCTTGTTAATTGTTTTGTTGAAGTGTGGGAAGAACCTGATGTGAGTTTGGCATTTTTCTACTGATAAATGAGAGTCATATTTCCATCACTCGACGCGTGGGCACGACATGGGAGAAGCAGTGTGGTTTGGCTAGTTTAACGCGTCGTCTTCCCGGGGTGCAAATGTTTAACAAACATAATAAAAAAATTAAATTTTTATAATTATTATAATCACTATTATCTTTATCATTTTTTATTTAATTTAAGTTATTCCTATTAAAATTAATTAGATTAATTGAGAATGATTATTAAGATTAATTAATTAATATTATCAGTATTATTATGATTATTATGATTATTATTATTGGACTCATTTATTATGATAATACCAAATCTTGTTTACTTCTATAATGGGTTAGTTATTTGAAAATATATTTCAATATATTTTAATCGCATGACTTTTCTAAAATCAGTTTGCTGTATAAAAAGTCTCTATGTCAAAGGTTACTGTTGAATGTTACTGGTAAGAGGTCACTATTTTAGTCCACTGTCATGGTCACCGTTGACAAACCTACTATTGAACCTTATCGCTTGAAGACATTGGTGAAAAGGTCACCATTGAAGACCTTACTGTTGAAGGTTACTATTATAAGAACTACAATTATAAAGTTACTGTCATAAGTTAACAGTTCAAGGTCACTCTTGTAAAGTTTACCACTGGACAAGTCTACCGTTGGTGAAGTATACCGCTATACAAGTCTACTGTTAATGGAGTCTACCACTAGACAAGTCTACCACAAGAAGTCTACTGCTGATTAAGATTTCTATTGAAGATACTACCAATTAACATGATACTATTACCCGTATACTAATAACATATTCTATACTTTATCAATTTCTCTTATTATTATCATAATGGTCATATTTTATTTATTTAATGCATCTGATATAAATTAATATTGTTTGTACACATATATAGAGACCATATCTTGATAGTATGAGGTTTGAGAAAGATTTCACATCATGTAATTACTCCTTATGTCGGACCTCAAACATAAAAGAAAAAAAGAGTGAGGAAGAAAGATATAAATAGGAATAGAGAAAAAAATGTAGAGAGTCATGAAGTAAAATGCATGAGATATAAATCACTAAAGAACACAAAGAAGAACACTCCAGTGCTTATACTGAAAATCCAAGAGCTTCACGAAGATATTTTTGAAGATCATATTCAAGGCTATACTACTATGGTTAAAAGAACCCTTCAATCCAGAATTTGAACATATTATCACCTGTAAGTTAGTACCTAAAAGTTGTGACACTCTGTTTTTGGAGGCAACTTTCATAGAAGAACAAAACCATTATTTTCTTACCTTTAAAAAGTCCAGAGCTAATCTTAAAACACATAGAGCATTCTAAACTAAATACTAATTTATCCGGCTCTTCTATTTTCCTTTATTTTACATTTCATACTAGTGTGTGTTTGTTACACACACACACTGTCTCCTATGCTTTAACTGGGGGATACTGAAAATTCCCACTTAAAACTCTCTCAACTATTATTTCCCATGCATAACTGTGGTAAAAGCCATGTGTGGATTGGTTGCTTGTTTCCCACTTATAACTGTGGAAGAATCCTTGTGTGTCTTGGTTGCTTGTTTCCCATTCATAACTATGGAATAATCCTTGTGTGGATTGGTTGGTTGTTTTCCCATGTAGAACTGTGGTAGAGGTTGTAGAACCTGGACGGTTTGAAAAAACTATTGTAAACACCGATACAGTTTGGGTATCAAGTTTATTTATACAAGACGCTTAGTGGTAGGTGATTACCAAGTGTATAGTAGTAGGTCTCAGCTTGAGACTGAACCTCTTATTTACATTATTGTGCTAATCCTCAAATACTCTGTTTTATTTTATCCACTCCTTATATTTTTCAAAGATAGAAAATTGTTTTAACATTCACTCTGATAGTTAGTTTTTTCCAGTGTGTATATGTGCTTAATTTTGTAAACCTATTTCAAAAGTTGAATTAGTGATTACATTCATTCAACTGAGGACTAATCAACCTTAGAAAAACTTGTTGTGCAATTAGACATTTATTTTTATACTGGCTTAATTGACTGGGCTGTTCTGAATTGGGGGGTTTTAATCATAAAGTTTTTGACAGAAATTTTTATTGGAACTCAATTCACCCCCCTCTTGAGTATCGTCTCCGACCAACATTTGTTATTAGAGTGTTTTATTTTCAAGTGTTCAAATTCATTTCAACTGTGATTTTGGTTGTATCGTAAATATCTCAAAATTTCTGTCATATCTAAATCTTCAGTTCATTAAATTCTAATTGACTATGGAAACTAGAGTTGAGGGTGCTGCTAAAAACAAGCCACCTTTATTTAATGGTAATAATGATACTCAATAGAAATTAAAAATTAAAATGTATCTAGAGAGCATGAGACCTGAAATCTGGGATATAATTGAAGAACAACATTTATTGCCTATTACAGGTAGGGTCACATGGTCTTAGTTGACTACGACTACATATAATAATAACTACAAAGCAATGAATTCTTTGTAATATTCTCTAGGCGATGATGAATTCAATAGAATATCTTCTTGTAAAACTGTATATGAAATTTGGGATACTTTAGCTATTTCTCATTAGGGAACAACTAATGTTAAAGAAATGAGATTAAATACATACACTGTTAAATATGATAATTTTAAAATGTAGCCTGATGAGCATATTTCTGAAATGTATCTTAGGCTCAATGAAATAGTGAATACTATGAGTCTTCTTGGAAAACAACTGGACAATAAGGAAAAGATTATGAGACTACTTCGATGCCTACATGACAGAAGGAGAGGAACATCTGTTTCTATCCTAGAATCTTATGACATAGGCAAACTACCATTGAAGGAACTAATTGGAAAGCTTATGATGTATGAAGAAGAACTTAAATTGAATCATGAAGTAAGAGAAGAACCAAGGAACAAGTAAGTAGAATTTAAAACTTTAACCTCAAAGAGCCAAGAAAAAGAAAAATTTCTAGTTCTTATAGACAGTTCCACTAGTGAAGAGTCAGATTTAGATAGTGATGAGGAGATGGATCATCTTGCTAGAATGTTCAAAAAGTTCTCCTGAAAGGATAAATTCTTTAGGAAGTCATACTATAAGGGAATGTAATGTGAAGATATGACTAAGGATGAACTATTTTAATACTATGAAATTCTTGAGGATACCTTTAACGAACTCAAGGAATAACATATATAATTAAAGCGACAATATTCTTTATATGAAAATTATAAGTCAAATCTGAATATTGAAAAAGGGAAATTCTCCCTGCTGTTAAAAGAAAACACTGATCATAAATTATCAAATGAAAAATTAAAGAGAGATATTGAGATGTTTACTATAGGTAGAGATACCTTAACTCAGTTACTTGGAACACATATTGCTCCAAAATATACAACTGGTCTAGGATATCAACCAGGATAGAGAAAAATTAGCAAAACCAAAATTGTTCCAAAATCTAGAGAGTTCACCACTAGTTCCAGTTTTGGACCATCTTTTGAGAGACAATTTTCTAAAGAACCAAATAAATTATTTATGCCTCTGAATATGTACGTTTTTGTCTGGAAACCTATAATGAAAATATGGGTTCCCAAAGTCTTACATTCTAATATCTCTGGACCCAAGAAAATATTGGTACCAATGTTACCCCATGCCCAATCTGCTTTGTAGGGAAGTTACCTAAAGAGTTCCTATAAGACCTTGTGGTACATGGAAAATGGATGTTCAAGTTATATGACAAGAGATTATTCTTACTTCAAGAGCCTAATCAAAGTTGATTGTGGACATGTAACTTTTAGTGACAATGTAAAGGGAAAAAGTGTCGGCTTATGCTAGATTGGTAACCCTAATACAATATTAATTTCCAAAGTTCTTTTTGTTGATGGATTAATACAATTTACTTAGCATCTCTCAGTTGTGTGATGACAGTTTTAAGGTCATTTTTGAAAATGATGCATGTATTGTTTTTAATTCCAAAAAATGATTTAGTATTCACTGTCTATAGAAATGAAAATGTGTATGCTGTTGATTTAAATTCCCTATCCAAGAAAAATGTTTCTTTCTTAAATGATATTCATAACGAATCTTGGTTGTGGCATAGAAGATTAAGACACTGCAATGTGCACTCAATTAGGAAGATGACTAGGAAAGGTTTAGTTATAGACTTACCTAAATTGGAATACCCTCTTAACAAAGTGTGTAATCCTTGTTAAAAGGGAAAACAATACAAATTTTATTTCAAACCAAAGAAAGAATTCTTTACTTCTCAAATTCTTGAGTTGGTTCACATGGACTTGTTTGGACCATCACGAGCTTCAAGTTTAAATGGGAAGCACTATTTTTATGTTCTTGTAGATGATTTTTCTAGGTACACATGGGTATAATTTGTGGCTCATAAAAGTGAAGCTTGTTCGTATTTTATCAAATAATCCAAATCTGTAGAAAATAATAGTGGACATAGAATTTAGACCTTGAGAAGTGATCATGTCCATGAGTTTGAAAACCAAGAGTTTGAATCTTATTTCTCACACAGTGGCTATAGTCAGAATTTCTCTACTCCTAGAATACCTCAAAAAAATTGAGTCATAGAAAGAAGTAATATGAAACTTCAAGAGATTTCCCGAACTATGTATAATTAGTATAATCTACCTATTCATTTTTGGTAGGAAGCTGTAAATACAGCTTGTTATACCATCAATGGAGTCTTAATTAGACCTGTTCTTAAGAAGACCCCTTATGAGCTCTGGAATAATAGGAATCCTAAGGTTAATTACTTTAGAGTTTTTGGTTGCAGATTCTTTTTTATTAACACTAAGGACAATCTTGACAAGTTTGCCTCCAAAAGTGATGAATGAATTTTCCTAGGTTACTCAATACCGAGTAAAGCCTATAGAGTATTCAATAAGAAAACCAAATGTGTGGAAGAGTCAATTAATGTCAAATTTAATGAGACTGATCCACATGAACCCAAAACCTCTCTTGAATATCTTGAGGAAGATATGTCAATTCTAGACCTTAATGATAATGATAGTGAACCCCATGTAAAAGTAACTAGTTCTGGGAATCTTCTAGAATCTGCACCTATTGAGTCTGAACCAATAGACAACCATGAATATTCTAGTTAAACTCTTTCTAGAGGTATTAGAACTCTCAAGAATCATCCTTTAGATGCTGTAGTAGGTGATTTAAATAGAGGGACACAAACTAGAGCTTCTATGAGAAAACAGGTTGAAAATTAAGCTTTTCTTTCAGAGCCTGAACCCAAAAATATTAATGATGCTATCAATGATGAATTTTTGGTGATGTATATGCAAGAAGAATTAAATAAATTTGAAAGAAAAAATGCCTGGGAACTAGTTGAAAGACCTAAGGACACTTTGATAGTATGCACTAAATGGGAATTTAGAAACAAAGTTCATGAGTCTGAAAATATATTTAGAAACAAAGCCAGGTTAGTTGCACCAGGATATAGTCAAGAAGAAGGAATAGGCTATGAGGAGAAATTTTCACTTGTAGCTAGGTTAGAGGCCATTAGGATACTACTTTCTTATGCAGTTCATCTGAATTTTAAACATTATCAAATGGGTGTTAAAAGTTCTTTTCTAAATGGGTATATAGTTGAGGATGTGTTTTTTGAACAACCCCCTGGTTTTACCAATCCCCATTTTCCAAATCATTTTTTCAAACTTTCAAAAGACATATAAGGTCTGAAACAAGCTCTAAGGGATTGGTATGATAGACTTAGTTCATTCCTTATTTCAAAACGTTTTACTAAAGGAATAACTGATCCTACTGTCTTCATTAAATTTATTTAAAAAGATGTTTTCATAGTAAAAATTTATGTAGATGACATCAATTTTGGATCTTCCAAAAATTCGTTATGTATTGATTTTTCAAAAATAATGCAAAATGAATTTGATATGAGTTTAATGGGAGAACTTAAATTTTTCCTTGGATTTCAGACTTTTCAAAATCAAGATGGTACTGTTTTAAATCAAAGTAAATATGTCAATGATCTTTTTAAATGTTTTTCTTTGGATGGTAGTAAAGATAGTGATACACCTATGAATACAACTTGTAAGTTTGAAGCAAATGATGCTGGAGAACCAGTGGATCAAACCAACTATAGAAGTATGATAGGGAGTCTTCTCTACCTTATAGCTAGAAAACCTGACATTATGTTCAGTGTATGAATGTGTTCTCATTTTCAAGATAATATAAAATAATCTCATTTAAATGATTTTAAATGAATTTTCAAATATCTCAAATATAATCCCAACATAATACTATTTTATCCAAGAAGACAATCATTGCATTTGATAAGTTATTCTGATGCTGACTTTGCTGGTTGCAAGTTATTTAGAAAAACCACCTCTGGAATATGTCATATTTTTGGCAAGTCACTAGTATCATGGTGTAGTAAGAAATAGAAATCCGATGCATTATGTACTTCTGAAGATGAATATATAGCTTCTTTTAGTTTCTGTACTAAAATTATGTGGATGAAACACACTTTACTAGACTATGGATATCAATTGAAAAACGTCTCTATAAACTGGGACAATACAAGTGCTATTAAAATTTATAAAAATGCAGTATCTCATGCCAGAACAAATCATATTGATGTAAGACATCACTTATTAAGATATCATTATAAAAAAGGTGATATCACTCTTGAATTCATTGGCACTGAACATCAATTGGCAGATATATTCACAGAGCCCTTGAATTCTTAGAGGATAAACCACATCAAACATGAATTCAGGATGATTAATTTTAGTATAGGGAACCTCACCATTGCACCTCACTGTTAGAACCTCACCATTACATGTCACTATTAGAACCTCACCATTTCACCTCATTGTTATAACCTCACCATTACACCTCACAGTTAGAACCTCACCGTTTCACCTCACTATTGGAACCCCACCATTACACCTCACTGTTAGAACCTTACCGTTACACCTCACTGTTATAACCTCACCATTTCATCTTACTATTGGGTATCTCACTGTTGGACTTTAACTTTACTTCATATTTTATAATGGAATCTGAACCATTTTATTTGGATTCTTTTTCTTGATTTGTTTTTTTTTCAATCCCTATATTATAAAATTATATCACAATCACATTTTGATCAACTCTCTTCCTCACTCTCTAAACCATGCTCTAAAAATACTTAAACTGTAACTTTCCGCTGAACCCTCAACCCGCTTCGAACCACAATGGAAAGAGACAAGAGACCTTCAACGGATGATGGAGATGCACTATTTCATAAGAGACCCTATGCCAAGTCTAGTGGTGGCGGTAAAATATCAACAAAGACTATTATCATGCATCTGTCAAAGAGAACGATTGTGGATGGAATGGAGTTAAGAGAAGATTTGTTGCTCTCAAGAAAATCCTTAGTGTTGGAGGAACTAGAGACTTAGGGATCGGTGGAGTGATCTGTAAGAAGTAATGGGCCATATTTACCAAGGATAGTCAAATAATTCTACAATTATTTGAAATTCGGGAAGTCAAATGATGAGAACCGACTGATGTCAAGAGTAAATAAAACTGAGGTATGCTTTTAATCTGTTGAGTGAGCTGAATGTCTAAGGGTAACACATGAGTGTATATGTGACTACTACTCTGGAGTGATTCCTCTATATAGTGAGATTTTTGGGTATTAGAAAGCTTTGGAATAGTTAACAAGAAATGGGACCTCAAGGAAGATTATTTCTACTGAAATGAATGGAGAGGATAGAATTTTGTTCTAGTTTATCCGACATGTGATAAGTCCTAGGAGAGGGGAATTAACTGTGTTGAAGAATCAAGACATATTCATATTGTTTTTACTGAAGCATGGACCTATGATCAACCTATGTTGGTTAATAATGGCTTAGTTGAAAGACGTGACTAAGAGAAGTTCTAAATCAAATGCTCTATTTCATGCCAAACTAATTTTTATGATGTTAAAGGTTAAGGGAATTGCTAGAGATAAAGAGGAAACACTTTTAGCCAATAATTTTTTTGTATCTCTAAGATAAACTGCAAGTTCATGAAGATCAGTTGGAATCCCTGGAGAAGAGAATGAGTAAATTATGAAGAGAAGATTTATGAAATTTTTTACCATATAAATAATCTTTCTAGGCCAAAGGATAAGAAGGATCTAGGTCTGAAGGCTGATGAGGAAGAACCTTTATATACTGATGAAGAAGTAGAGGAAGCTATGTAACTTGAGAAAGAGGCTACTCATATAGATGATAGGAGTGATCCTGATCTACCAGCCAGTCGTCTAGTTGGAATGATATCATTTGGAGAGCCCAGTCCTCCGAGAGAGTTACCAAGGAGAGAATCAATCCTAACCGACAATGAGGTTAAAGACACCAGTGGAGAAGAGTATCATGTGGATCATATCACTGTTAGAGTTACCTCATATGTGGAGGAAGTGGCCGAGACTGGTCATCCTGACCATGAGGAATATGAGACTACTGCTGATAAGGATAGTGAAGGAGAGGAACTCAGTTTGAGTCATCTTATAGTATTCAATGAAAGGGAAGTGATTTAACATGAAGATGAAGTTGTTTCTATTTATCTTTCTATGGAAATTGTGGATGAATCAGTATTAGCAGTGGATCACTCTACTGGTGAGTCATTTGATCAAGTAGCAACAACTGTCAAGTTTACAAGGCTGGAAGAGGCTGAAATAGGTGTCCAATAGGTAGGAAAGAAGGGGGAGCATCCTACTTCTAAAGGAATAGTATCTGTTGTGCATGACATTGAAGGCTGTACTGAGGACCCTTGGTTTCTGGTGTTGGGACTAGATTATGATGACTCAGAAGATGAAATGCCCACCAGAAGACCTTTAGTTCCTTCTCTTTCAGACTTCATTTGTATTCCTCCTGTAATATTTTTCCCTCAAGACTATGTCAGTAAGGCAGACCTTGAATCCTTGAAATACGATCTTCAGAGAATGTCTAATGATAGGTCCTTCAAGTTTGAGAAGGTTTTTGCTATAATTCAAGAGCATTCATCATTTGAGTTAGTTAAAATTCAATACAGCATTCAATATAATCTTCTCCAGGAAGTAAAGTAGTGTCAGAGTCAAATGAGTGAGATGAAAGAGTCTGTGGAAAATGTGAAATCGTCAATTGTATGTTCACATTCCTATATGGATTTATAGGTTCAAGTGGATAGAGATCTTAGATATATCAAGAGTGTGGTCCAGCAGTTGGTAACTGTGTTTGAGGACTTTATGAAGTCCATGGAAACACATGTGAAAGGTCAAGATGTTGATGTGATAAGAATGATCAGTGGCCAGACTAAATCCTTTAGGGAGACAATAGCTTTCTCTCTCCCACCTCTAGGTGCATCTGTTTCCACTTCAGCCTCTCCTCTAGTTGACATTGAAGCTTTCAGATCCATTCTTAGGGAAGAAGTGGAAAAAATCTCTAGTGATAGTACTTCAGACTCTCAGGTCATTTCTATTACCAGGGAAATTCAGAACCTTGTGGGAAATTATTTAAGGGAATATGCTCAAGATCCGAAGGCCATCAAGGAACAAGTTGACTTTTATTACAAATTTGTATTATCTAATCATCTGATGGATGGAAACTTCAAGTTGCTATTGGAGAACTTGAGGATTACACCTGTCACTTTGGAATTTAAGGATCATGTGAGCAAGCTTCGAGAGCTAACTCCTACCTTGGAGAAATTTATGGAGAATAAGTATGAATTTATCATAGCCATATAGAGAGGTGGAAGCATCATCATGGACTTCATGAATCTTATGTTACCCTTCCTCCATGTGGACTATACACCCATCATTGTTCCTCCAACATTACGTTCGGCCTCCACTACCTTAGCCTCTACCATTTCTGCTCTTATGTTGTCTCATTCTCAAGCCATCAGAAGCATGACTCCAATGATTTCTCAGAGAGTCACTCCCTCTAGAGACACTGAAGCTTCTGTTGCAGCTTCCCTTATCATCCTTGATGCTATCCCTCAGTCTTGTTCTCTTCAACCACCTTAAGACCCACCCTTTTACTCTTACAAAGGGAAGAATTCATTACCTATTTCTGAAGTGGATTGAATGTGGTTTTATCTTTTGATAGGGAATTTATAATGATCTTTGCATCATGTAATAATATTTCACTAATACAACTATTCTCTTTTGTCTCTTATTGTATTTCTTTTCTCTAATCACAAAGGGGGGGAAATACACCAAAAGTAATTACATATTCATATCACATTAATCGATGATACTACATGTTAGAAAAGATTATATGTAACACCCATTTATTTTATTAACTTACCTATGATTTTCATTATCTCTAATAATCTTACTTATTCAAAAATTTAATGGAATAATTTGTGATTATCAAAAAGGGGGATATTGTTGGACTCATCTATTTTGATAATCCCAAATCATGTTTATTTCTATAATGGGTTAGTTATTTGATAATCTATTTCAATCTATTTTAATCTCATGACTTTTCTAAAATCAGTTTATAGTATAAAAAGACTCTATGTCCGTGGTTTCTATTGAAGGTTATTGGTAAGAGGTCACTGTTTTAGGGAACGGTCACTGTCACCATTGACAGACCTATTTCTAAACCATACCACTTGAAGTCATTGGTGAAAAGGTCACCATTGAAGACCATACTGATGAAGGATGCCGTTATAAGAACTATAGTTATAAATTTAATGTTGGAAGTCACATGGAAAAGTCTACCGTTGGTGAAGTCTACCGCTAGAAGTCTATTGCTGATTAAGCTTGCTGCTGAAGATGATACTGATTGACATGTAACTATTATAAATCTACTGATAACATATTTTATTCTTTATCAATTTTTCATAATATTATCATAACAGTCATATTTGATTGATTTAATGCATCTAATATTAATTAATATTGTTTGTAGACATATCAGGAGACCATATCTCGACAGTACGAGGTAAGAGAAATATAGAACATGATGTACTTACTCCTTTTTCAGAACTCAAATATGAAAGAAAAAAAGACTAAGGAAGAAAGATATAAATAGGCACAAAGAAAAACTAAGTAAAGAGTCAAGAAGTAAAATGCATGAGAAAGAAATCACCAAAGAACACGAAGAAGAACACTTCAGTGCTTATACTGAAAATCCAAGATCTTCACAATTATCGTTTTAATGAACATATTCAAGGATGTACTGTTGTGGTTAAAATAACCCTTGTATCATGAAGTTGAACATCTTAGCACCTGGACTCCAATACCTGAATGTTTCGACACTATGTTTTTTGAGGCAACTCGCAGAGAAGAACAAAACCTTCATTTCCTCAACTCCAAGAAGTTCAGAGATGATATTTAAACACATAGAGAATTCTTAACTCAGTCCTAATTTCTTTGGCTCTACTATGTTTTTTATTTTACATTTCTGAGCAGTGTGTGTTTGTTACACACACACTGTCTCCTGTTCTTTAACCTGGGGATACTGAAAATCCCCACTTAAAACTCTCTCAACTCCTGTTTCCCACACATAACTATGGAAGAAGCCTTGTGTGGCTTGGTTCCTTGTTTTCCACGGATAACTGTGGAAGAATCCTTGTGTGGCTTGGTTGCTTGTTTCCCAAGAATAACTGTGGATGAAGCCTTGTGTGGATTGGTTTGTTATTTTCCCACGTAGAATTCTGGTAGAGGTTGTAAAACCTAGACAGTTTGTAAAAACTATTGTAAACCCCAATATAGTTTGTGTATCAAGATTATTTATACAAACTACTTGATGTAAGGTGATCACCAAGTGGATATGACCAGGTCTCGGCTTGAGACTGAACCTCTTGTTTACATTGTTGTGGTAATCCTCAAATACTCTTTTTAATATTATCCACTCCTTATATTTTTCAATGATAGAAAACTATTTTTACATTCACTCTAATAGTTATTTTTGTTTAGTGTGTATAAGTGATTAATTCATTAAACCTGTTTCAAAAGTTGAATTCGTGAATACATTCATTCAACTGAGGAATAATCATCCTAAAAGAAACTTGTTGAGTAATTAAAAATTTATATTTCTACTACCTTAATTGACTGGGCTATTTTGAATTGGGGGATTTTAATCATAATATTTTTTACAGAAATTTTTATTGGAACTCAATTCACCCCTCTTGAGTATTCACTCTTACTAATAATTATTATATTTGTTTTATTTTTTTATTTTATTTATTTTATTTCATTTTCTCTTTTTTACCCTTTTCTCTCTCTCTCTCTCTTTCCTCCTATTAATTTTTTTTACTTCTTCTTCGGTGCTCCTTCATTCTCCCTAACATGCCACATTATCCTCCTCCACATCCTAGCAATTGAGTCCCTCTCTTCCCCAACGCTGTGGCCTTAACCTCCCGCTCTACCCAGCCACCTCTAATACCTCCCACTCGGCCTGACCCCCCTGCTACCACCCACTCGGCCAGATCTTCGTCTACCCTCCCCCGCTACCCTTCCTTGCACCGAAGCCCTGCCGCACAACCTCCACGCTCGACCAGAATACTTATCGTCGGTAAAATCAAACACTAGAGGTCCGTCCCCTCTCCTGTCCAGCAACCGCATGCCACCACTTCTTGGTTCAGGTGGAGATCCAACAACCCACCTTTATCCACACACCCTTTTTATTTTCCGGCCTAATCTCCAGCGGATCCCTTCCCATGACCACGAATCTTCCCATTGGTTTTCCAATTTTTTTTTCCGGCACTGGAAAGCCAGATATCCTCCGTTAACTCTGACTATCCTCTCGGAGTCCTTGCCATAGGTGTAGAGTCCCTCATTGTTCATACTTTTATTTTTTTGGAATTGTTGTAGTTTTGGTTTAGTTTCTATTGATTAAATCTTGATTCATTTATTTCATGATTCTTTGTTTTTAGGGTGTATTTGAGTTTGTTTGAGCTGTGATGGAATGTGGTGGTCCTTATACACTAATTTTACAAAGCTTGTGACACACTGATAGGTGATTCCGCACAAAAATATTTACTGATGATCATTTACTTGTTTGTTTAATTAGTTTAAAACATTTTTTATTTGTTTACATGTTGTAGTATTATTCTTAACTAAGTTCTATCTTGCATTTTATTTGTTAAAAAAGTATTTCAAGTGATGTTTTTCCATTATTATTATTAAAACCACCTTTAACTATTTATTATTATTCCGTAAACTGCGTAGTGTGTGAGTTATGAAGTGCATATGATGCGGTTTATGTTTTTCCGTGGTCTTAGAATATTTTATATATTGAAAAGGGGTTTGAGTGACTTTTTTCCTTTAAAAATATTGTGACATGTTTGGAAACTGTTTAATAATTTTTCATAGTTGTTTTATTAGTTATAAAAAGTTTTTTTATAAAACTATGATGCTGGTTTAAATTAATGTGCTAGAGGCTCATGCTAAAAGGTGTATATGCCTACTGGCTATTTTCCACCAATCATGGTCAATAAATTTCTTTCAATGCTGAACGATGAGACTACTGTAAGGCTTGGGGAGTGCATATAGGTGTATGTTCCTGCTTACAAGTTTCCACTACACTTGGTTGATGAGATTTCTGGAATGTAGCTAGAAGAATCTGTTAATTTGATGAAATATTGTAAGCAGGTGCACGTGCCTACTCATGGTACTCCCCTAGAATTGAATGCCAGTATTCGTTGAGTGCCACTAGATGAGTTTATTAGCTGGAGAAATTATAGAAGATTGTTGTATGTTCTAGTTCACTATTTTCCATCAAGTTGGGCTGATGAACTTTTTAGGAGGGGGAAAAGATTGGAACCTTCTCCCAATTGCTCGGTTGTTTTCCATGGTGGTTGTTCTTGCATGCCTAGTTATGAGGTTCCTAGTTCAGATAGTTAAAGATAAAACTCTCATAATGTTGAGGGTTTACAACTGTGTGATTTTAGTGGTGTTGTTTTTTGGTTGGAGCCCTCTAGAGGGACCCCTGTGTCTTAGAGTGGGGTCCATGGATGACCTCTTGGTTGATCTCCCCATAATAGGAGTGGGATTGGTGATTGTGTTCCAGGGATAAACTCCCAAAATGGTTGATGATAGTGGTTGTCATAGTATACTTCTGAACCATTGGTATCCGTTGACCAGATGACAGAGGGTTATCCTTGATTTGGTGGGACTATTAGGTAGCCTCCAACATTAGTATAGTACCATATTGATGGTACTCTCAGACCAATGCATTGGAGAACTAGTATTGAAGATGCTGAGTTGGTGATGAAGTCCTTCAATTGGATGATGATCCAGCTTGAGCTGCAGCCGGGGAATTCATGGGTGAAAACTATAAGTAATCCATTTGGAATGATGTGATTTCTTAGAAATAAGTACCTGGAAATATGAAAAATACAAACAATTAAATCTATTAAAAAAACTCTTTAGTGAACAATTTAATGATCGATTCCCTTGTCTGGACCTCTTTATCAATTTATAGGGGCATGAAATATGGGTAACACTATCATATTGGTTAGGAATTCAGGTCGGGTTCACCATTTTTTCTTTCCACAAGAATTTGTGTACCATTCATAATCACTATATTTGGATTATTTCCATTGTATTTATTTATGGAACCAGAAACATCCAATGGTTCAATATTCAAATGGACCTACTTTCCAAAGGTAGAAATTCATTAGGTTTGTTGACTTACGATACATAAGAACTCACATTGGTCGAGAGGATGGGGGTTCAGTCTCATCACACCCGTTTTGGGGGAATTATTTCCTACTCTGGGACTCTCTTATATATTTTTTATATTTTCATGAATGCTCATTAATTTATCAAGTATAATGTATGTTTCCATTGAGATTCACAAAAGTTGTTTTGATGGTGTGATCATGCCCATAAATGGGATACCTACAAATAATCGTGAAAGGAATAAGAATCCTTATAGTTAGGTTCCAACTAATGGGACAGATAAAACCTTTTAAGGACATGTGATAAAGACCTAATCATATAGTTTAATGTCATGTGGTAATGAAATATTAAACGGAAGATATCGAGTCAAATCTTGGTGTGGGACTTAAGACTATGTGACCCAAGAAACTTGGAAAATATATAGGTTTTCCAAGTTAGATTATACTTTGTTGGGAATATATCCCAGAAGGAACAGGGGTGATTTTGAGTGTTGTGTTTGAATCTTAGGGAGGCTTTGGACGTATCCCAATTAGATGAGAATCAAAGCCCAAATAGTTTGGTAAGCCTCGCAGGGGAGTATATCCCTTTGGGAGAAATATATTGGGGCTTGTAACTAAATAGGATGCCCCTATAACAAGGTTTATGAGAGATATTTTAACTCATAGAGATTAAAAGGGAACATAATCCGGGGCTTACTCCTAAGAAGGATGCCTAGAATAAGGAAATTTGGGATGGACTCCTGAGGAGGATGTCCATTGAGCTTGATCCCTAGGTGACGGATTCTTATGTATCCTAATTATGGTTGAAATCAGAGTTATTGTAGTTAAAGAGGTGAGGTGGATTGTTTGGATGTAGTAATCATCCCAAAACTCTAATCCCATGTAATTCATGCTCGATGTGAGAAAAAAAAGATGTGAATGTTTGAAAAAACCATACACTTTTTCCTCTGTTGATAGAAGAGGCCAGGACAACGTCGAAAGAAGATGGGGTGACAGTGGACGAGGTCACAGAGTAATGAACCTTTCAATGTGAATTGATAGTGAAGGTTATTGGATACGGCCTGAAAGGCTAGGGTCTTACTCTAGAAGGGATGCCATGAAATTGATCTAGGTAGTGGTGGGATGCTTTTCATTTATCAAAAGGAAAGGAAGGTGCGAATTGTACCTTCCCTAACATAGAACTAAGTATATGAGTTTTATAGATAAGGGACCAACATGGACAGAACCCCAATCCTCCAAACCAGGAACTCCTCAACATTGTTCTAGGGAGAAGATCCCCCTTGAGCATGAAGATACAACTCCACAGACATTTAAAGAACCCCAGATTCCCAATAGGACATGTATGGAAAACCAATGACCATAGAGAAAAAAATGAAAATTGGAGACATGTTGGTGTGCCTTTCCCAATGGTTTTGTAAATTGGGAGGTCTTGGTGGAGGTTTCAACATGATCCCTTTCAGACAAGGGATCCAATGAATAAGAATATATTCCATGAATGTATTTGAAGAATGCTTCATGAAAGGATTGAAGAGGATAAAAAGGTGAGGTGAACCAAATAGGGGCGCTCATGTCTCTAGAAATTAGGTATTGGGCATGCAGGTAGGCTTTGGTGACCTGATTCCACCTTAAGTGATGAATAACATAGAGGATAATACTTGGGGGAAACTTGGTTGAATCCTTCTATTTCCTTCAAAGATATTCCTAGAAGTGGAGTGTTCAAGTTTCTATATAAGGAATGTAGGGTGTGAAAGTGTTATTTATTTAAGTAGGTTGGGTTCTTTTGGAGTGCAAGGGTTATGGATTTCAAATGCTGAATGGACTTAATTCCTTTGATCATCCTTTAATCACCCACATTAGGTTTTAATGAACTACATGGGAGATTTTAGAAGACTTGGGTGAAGAACTAGGGTTAAAAGTGTATAAATTGGGCTATAGATAAATTATTCTATACTAATGAGGACCCCATGGGTCTATTAATAAGAAACAATAAGACCCTGGGTGAAGGATGGTTGGGTAAGGAAGTGGATTTCTCTCCCAAATGTCTGCATGAATGTACCTTGCACGCCGATATTGTTTTCAATAAATTGGGGTGATTTCAATTTAGAACCTTTAAAAATTTGAAATCCTACATGTATTTTCTCTTATTTTTTCTATGGTATTTCCCTTTTTTACGTTTTCATCCAAGAAATGGAAAGAAGTTTCAATAATCCTCTTGCATATGTTTCCTAGTTATTTCACTTATTGTTCATTTATAACTAAGTATTATCTAATTTATCAGTTCTTTTAGATTTATATATTTCAACTAATTAGAATAAAATCTATTAATGATAATCGATGAGATGGGTTCTTATGATTTCAGGATGGTGGTCCCTATATACTTCGACTAATATTTTTTTGTGTTTTCATAGGGTTATTTATTTGCATGAGGGGGTGTGTAAGAAACTATAATTTGTTTTAGTTGAGGTGTATGAGGTTTATAGTGGTTCCCTTAGGATTTTAATGAGTGAGTATTTTTGGTTTTGGTTGATATATAACAAGGTTTGAAGTATGGTGGTCAATTAATTGAATCATAGATGATGTTTTTTTCTTATTGTTAATTGTAATTACTCTAATGATTTTATCGGGAAGGTAATGTCGCTTAAATGTTTGGTGTTGTGGTGATATGTCATTCATCAATGATGGAGTGGTAGTGGTTCATCAGATTCATATCCCTAGATGTTTGGTGTTGCTAAACTCTATTGGGGATGAGGCCATCAGCTATGTATACACATGGGTTGGAGTGGTCTTGACCACCAAATTATTGGTGGGATCCTCTATAGGTTTGTATCTTGGGGTGGTGATTTTAAACGTCATATGGTTGGAGAGAAACATTTTAGATGTATTTATTAGGGTTGGTGGTTGATGTCATCTTATTTTAGGGGGAAGGGCTTGCTATATGTGGGTTTCTGTTGAGGATATTGATATAGGTTTGGTGGCATATATTTGGTTTTAATGATTTAATGGGAGGTGTAATTTCTTCAAGATATGTGATTTAGAAATTTTCAAGGTCCTTTTAAAGATTCTAGGTTTGTTCATACTATGGGTATATTATCCAATTCTGATACTGACCAAATATGGTTGGATGATAACTCCTAGAATATTAAGCATTCAGTGAAGTTTGTGTTATTTATTCTTCAAGTTTACCATAACTAAAACTTTTCATGGATATATATATATACTATGGGGACACTATTGGTTGTGATCTTATGAGTTAACAAAAAAACCATGCATGAGCCCTCTTAAACACATTAATACCTCAGGTGTCATGAAATAGGAAACAAAATAGGATTGTAACTAATGAATTTTTATTGGATTTATGGTGGATATATAGGGTATATCGATTGTTTCATTTTGGGGATGGTCCAGGTGATTCCTTATAAATATCTTATAATTTTTTGAACATTTTGGACATTATATAGAAAATCAGTTGCGAAATCCATCTTAAAATTGTATGAATCACATGAGATTATAGATACTTATTTTCACTACAGTGTGTGGTGTATTATGTTTTATTATATTGATATGATATGTTATTTTTTAGATATTTTTTTCTTTCTCTATTTATGTGGTTTCTATAAAATAAGGGTATAGTCTCTCTATAATCATGCATTAGACCATAACCATATGTTGATAACATCAGGAATATTGGTAGGAACACATATGGTATGTGGTGCTTTAGTTCAGTCGAAGTAGAGGAGAATTGGGTTTGGAAAAATACAATAGGGTATATATATGAGGTCAAGTGGGGATCAATTATAAAAAATAGTGACAGTGTGGGATTTTATTCTATTATTTGGTATAGTAATTTAGAGGTTTAGGATTGATAAGACATGAAAATGTACCCTATATAGGTTATTAGATAACTTTTGTACAATATATTCCCATGATGTTGGGTTTTGAGATGTTTCAATGGGTTTTCAATATTACTGTTTAAAAAGTTATGAAAATAATTCATATTTATTGTTTAATGGATTATGATTTTCTATTATCCTATAAAAAAGAGGATGTGAGTGTGTTTATGCATCAATATTGACACATAGGGCCCGCATTATATGCATTCTATTGTGTGTGTTTGGTTACACAATTTTTTGAAAATTGTTTAGTTGTATATATTTTCAAAAACAAGCTCAAAAATTATTCCCTGAACATGTTCTTTGAGTCATTTTACTCAACATAGCCTTGTTCTATGATTATTGGTAGTATCAGGTGTGTGGATATGATTTTTTTTTGTGTATGGTACCTAACATTGAAATGTCTAGGAGTGGCCATCAGACAGTATGATATGAGATATGGGTGTATGTAGAAAAGTGAATGGGATAAAATGATATATTTCATGTTACAAATTTCACTATTTTCATAATTTGGGCAATTATATATTTATTGATCATGGTATATGGGTTCTATAGACATTGATGTTCCCAATGGTGGATCTTATAGTCATATTGACAGGGGGGTGAATCAGTTTACACAACTTATAATAAATTTTGCCTTTCTCTTTAATTATAACATATTAAAAAAGAAACTCTATCCCAGTTAATAGATATGAATCCTTTTAATGTGAAATAAAACCCCTCCTCCATATTTAATATATAAATAAACATTAAGACCCATAAAAAATATTTTTTATGGATCATATCTAATAAGAAAACCTATAACTTATTGTGTTCGAATCCCATCAATACATTGATTATCATTATTATATTGAAATTATTATATACTCCTAATGAATTGGAACAAAATAGTTGGGAAGTTATTATCTATATTACCTAGGTCAAAAATAATCCACACCCTCACTAGTTGATACCATTATTTATACTGATACCACCGGTTCTTCAAGGGTCCTTCCTTGATACACTAAATGGGTATTCAATTTCCAATATATGCCTAAAAAATCTCTATAAAAATATTCCTCCTTATCCTCATTCAGAATGAATATTTCATAACTATTTATAAATATATCATGCCATATTAATTTGTTAAGAGTCTCAGCATATTGATAATTAATAATAATAGTGTAAATATCTTGTCTCTTCAATATCCTTTTATAATAACAGGATATCATAGTCTCATTATTCTCCACCTTATTCAACACACTAGCACTCCATCATGCATAGGTATCAAGTTATTTGAATAGACTGTTTCTTCAAAATAGATACAATTCCAAAGGGTTCTTTCCCTCACCTAACCCATATAATTATATATATATCTATATCTATATTCATTGAATAATACTGTGAATCATTTTGGAATATTATTTCTATATTCAATATATGTAAACTCTATAATACTTTTAAGGAGATTTTCATCATTATACTCATTCAAAATTCATTCCAATTGAGAAAAGTATTAATCTTAATGATACTCAAGAAACATTCATTCCTTCTTCATGATATATTTCAATTTTCACAAAAGTCATTCCACAAAATTTTCACATTTATATTCTTTTGAAATCCTCAAAGTAGTCTTAGCTCAAAAAAAGGAAGTATAATTAACAACATGGATCGCCTCTTATTTAATCATCTTCAACTTGATTGATAATACCAAATTAAATAAAAAATATTCTAAATATTTTTTATAATTAAATATATTAAGATCACTCTTGAAAAAACATCAAATTTAAAGATTCTAATAATTTTACCAAAGTAATTTTTTATTTGATCGATAAGTGTTGCCGATGACTTTATGAAATTATAGCCTACACTCACTCCATAATAATTTATTGATACCTCATTTAATATCATCTAACCTTCATATTAAATGACTTATACTTCACAAGATAATTTCACTTTTTATGAAATTAATCCAACATAAAAAAGAGATATTTCCATGTATGAAATTTTAATTGTCTCATATAAAAACATAACTTCATATGAAAGGTTTATATCGTAATAATTCATACATTTTCCAAAATTTGAATCACCTCCAAAGTCAATCATACATAATTATAAATACATAGACAATTTCCATATTAAAAATTGAAAATTTCAGACTCAATGTAGTTATCCGTAGAAAATATTAAATAAAATCAAAGGCCTTCTAAAAAACTTCTTATAATCCACCAATGGTTCTTTATAACTTGAGTTTTCAGTTCATAGACTTGGTTCCCTAGGGACGATTCTCTATAATTTATGCAAACATATTCGTCTTTTAATATTTTTTCTTCAAAATACCCTTGATACAAATTCCTCATACATATATTAAATATTATATAAAGAACATACATATAATCAAAACATTTCTTAGAGATGTAGATAAAATAACCAATAATTAAAATGGGGGATGATTCATGAATCTATTGGACCATGATATTTCATCTAACAAATTAACTTCTTTCTTATTATTTTTCCAAATATAAAGATTCCACCCCACTCTTCTATTCTCTGAAATCATACAAAAATTTATATCCTTGTCCTCATAGAAGTAGAATAAATAATTGAAAATAAGTACAATCTTATTCATCTTCACTTTACTCTCTACCTATGTCTTTGTTTTCAATATCATAAAATTCATTTTAAGTAAATATGTGTTATTTTTATCACTTTTCCATCACCCCTTATTTAAATTTAATACAAATTTCAATTAGGGATTGAGTTTCATTAAATTTATTCTTCTTATTCTTCATAAAAGGGGGAATATCACCACTTATTAATAAAACAATTTATCTCTCTTTTTTTGTTATAAATTCCATATTAATTCACATTTCCAAAGAATGATGTTTCCACATGGTTTTCCTAGAAAATAGACTTTAATTATAAAACTCTAAGTCTATAGGGATTTATTGATGTAGAAAACAAGTGTGAGTAAACAATGTGATCAATTATATCGATAAATTTCCATAGATGTTATACCATTACATATTTTCATTTTTAGGTGTTTTAATTAAGATATTTCTAGAAGTATATATCGTACACTCATCTGAACAAATGAATCAAAAACATTCATGTGAAAAAACAGATTAAAATTCCCCTTAGGTCCATAATTTTCATCAACCATCACTCTCCCTTATAAACTAGATTTTATATACTCGAGGAAAGGGTTGAAAATTTTGACTAGAATATATAAATATAAATTTATATAGATATGTATATAATTCCACATTTAGTTATGAATGGAATTTCTGATAGATTATATTCATATTTTCTACCCATAAAGGGTTAAAATCACTTCATATTCTCATCCTGGTTGTTTTTTATCAAAGTATATTTTTGACTTACTGATATTATTTTTTAAAAATTATATATCATAAAAAAGATATCCCTTAATTTTTACTCCTCCAATTCCCAACATGTTTTTACAACCATACAAAATTAGAGGGAATATGGGGTGGGGTTAATTTCTCTTTAGTGATAGTAATAATGTTAAGGATTATATATCAACCACGATCTTCCATTATTTATATATTATTAATTAGAATATATCCTAATTCTATATACCATTTTTGTTTTAAAATTCCAATATTTTATGAGTAGTGTAGGGTTTATTCCTTTTTTGAACTTACCACTTTTTTGGAAAATTCATGTTTACCTTTTCAAATAAAGAACTTTAAGACAATGGTGATTTTCATTTTTTCAATAATAATTTACAATATTTAATTTTGTTCTAGAAAAAGAGTCATAAAGTTATTAGAAGTATGATTAGTTCTTTTAACCTTTCACACAATACTTTTGGAGCTCCAGAGTCACCAACATTGGATAAACCCTCACATATTTTTTATTCTTATTAATATATAACAGAATATTTTCACTAAACACTTATTTGATTATCTTGAATTTTTTATCAATTTTCAATTAATTTATAATGAAATTAGATACCCTATTTAAATAGTTATATTTATAAGATTTATCACATGTTTTTTATTAGGATTTTTAATTTTTTAGGAAATTATTTCAATTATTCTTCTAGGATTTTAACAACTAAAACAACTATATTTTCCCTATTTTATATTCAATCCATTCATGGATTATTCATGATTACTTTAATATTAATTTCCACATATTATTTATAATGGTAAATATTTTGAAATTTTTTACCATAGTAGAATAATATAATATTTTTGAGACATTCTTTCAAATCTTCTTCTCAATCATATTGGGAGTGTGTTGTTCATATATCACTTTTTGAGAATCATTATTCACATTATTTCCTCCAAATTAATATTTGATTTATTTTATTACTTACTTTAATTTATAATTAATCCTAATTTCCCTCTTAGAATATGAGTTATAACTAGTGGGTGAATACCATTATTACTCATAGTGTTTACCACATACGCAATAATAATCAATGAAGATTTCATGGAAATCAAATCAATTCTATGTGAAAAAATTTATTCTTTTTTTGAATTATTCATTAAATAATTAAGTGTTTTATGCAACTAAAATATACTCTACTAGATCTAGGACTCCTTTATCTTCAGTATTTTGATATACTCAAAAATTCAATGTATTTTTGACCAAACATCTAGTAGAAACAAAGATTTTCAATGAAACTAATTATTTTTCTTGTTGTTTAGTATTTCTATATATATATATATTGAGTGGAATAATTAGTGTTTTGGGATATTCTCAAGGGATAATTTTTCTTTTGCATTCTGGTATCCCCATTTGATGTATAGGTGTATTTATTATCATTTTTATCAACACATTTTATAATAGTTTTTATTTTAGAACATGAAATAGTATAAAAAATACATTTTTATAAATAGATTTAACTGGATTATATTTTACCTTATTGTTTGTGATTTTTGAAGGTTGATCATGGAATTATTTCAAGACCATCTTTCCAGTTTCATCATCCCTTCTTGGGGCTAGATCATTTCTAACAGTTTCCATAGAAACTTCATTTTTTACATTTTTTTGTGGAATCCATGTATATTGTATCCATATTTTCCAATTTTAGATCATGGTAAAAAATATTTAGGTTGAGAGAGTTTATCTCATCCTCAACATATCTCAACATTTCTTCCAAATCCTTCTTCATCATATTTATTTTTATTCATGTATTCTTACTGATTATAATAAAGAGTTATCATGTTATTTTATTATTATTTTAACCTATAGTTGAGTATATTTAATAGTGATTCATTTTTCATACAATTTAATGAATGAATTGATAATTTATTCAAGAAAAATTTATATTACCAATTTCTCATATTCAATTTTTTATTTTTTCCATAATTGTAGATATGTTTTCATTATAAATTAAAATTGGTTTATCCTTTACATATCGAAGATCTATGATTATTTTTAACTTTTTTAATTTCCTTCATAGTGAATCCTATATTTATTAAACTTCTTCTAGCCCCACATTTTTATATATAATACCATTAATAAAACCAATTATATATGTGGCTATGGATTCATTCACATATTTTTTTTGAGAGTATAAGTCTTCAATTGTTTCCATTGAGTAATATTCTTTATATTCTATATAGATTTCTATGGTTTCTTAAAAAGGATCAATTTTTGTAGATTTTGTAGATAATCTCTTACAACTATGATCATATTTATATAGTGATTGATTATTCTAATCCTTTGAAATATTCTTCAACTTCTTTTTCTATTTTGTCTTACTGTTCCTTAGTGTCTTGGTTGATATCACTAATTAATTATTATCATAATGATTGCTTAATTTATCTATCTTAGACATATCTAAATTATTAATAAATATAAGAAATATATTTATAAATTATAAAAAATCAGTATAATTTATTTTCCATGAATAAGGAAGCATGATTAGCTCTGATAACACTTGAGGTTGCTAAAGGGTAAAAAAGGGACACTGAGTTGGGGGGGGGGTGGGGTGGGGTGGGGTTAATTAGTGTACCCATCTTTTATAAAGTTTTATGAATATATTTAATTATCCCATCTTAGAGGAAAACAACTATCCCTATTATGAGTTATGTATCATTTTGGTGTGAACTAAACCCTATCCTTGATATACAGTGTATAAATATATAGGAGAAAAATCACACAGGCTTTTTACATATCCCGACTCCAATAAAGAAACCACCTCTTTTCCATGTTCAGATTCTTTCAATACCAAAATTATAACTATATATTATAGCAATTTCATGTTTCTAAACAATTGAAACATAAGGGTTTGGTAGGTATCATCCACATTTCCTAGTCCATTAATTATATACTTTTGAAATATATCTCTCAATAGCGTCTTTATCCTACATCCCATAGTCTTTATATCACACTACATAATAGAGTTATTTATATTGGAACCACCTTTCATTCAATGATAGTTTTTTGATCCAGTGAAAAGATATTTAATATTAAAAATATTATCAAAACTCTCCATGTGTGGTATCCTTTTTTCCACCTACATTAGAACTATTTAGACAAAAGTATTTCTAAATATATCATGTTGTTTTATTATTTTAAGAGACTCTGACACAATGATCATCAATAGTAGCAGTGTCAGTATCTTCACTCTTCAATATCCTTCTATGATATATAGATATTGTAAGGTCCTTATTCCTCTCCATATTCAATGAAAAATTTCTCCCATATACATAGGACAATACTTCTTCAACTATATAGTTTTCCTCCGAATATATACAGCGTAGAAGGGTTCTCTCTTATATAACCTTTCTCATTTAATTTTACTATATTTATATATTAATATAATAATAGTATGGATATTATTTGAATATTTTTTCCATATTCAGTATATAGAAACATTATAATAAATGTAAAAATACTTCTCATCCTTTAACTTTTTCAAACATCATTCAAATCAAGTATAGGCATTCAATAAAAATCTCTTTAAGATCCAGAAATTCCTTCATCATGTGATATTACAATTATCATAGATTAAATTCTTACGAAACATATGCACATTATTTTATTAAAATCATCTGGATATGTATGAATATATGACATGGTAGTCTACCTCACAACATGGGTCTCTTCTCATTTCATTTTAATCATCATCAGTTTGATTCATATTCTCAGAATAAAAAAAAAATAAAAAAAATATAATTTGTGATATATATATCCCTAAATATCATTTTATTATAAATGTTAGATGTAATTATTACCTAAATTTTAAAGAATAATTTGTTTCATATGATCCATAGGTGACTCCAATACCATTGTAAAATTCTGGTCAACATATACTCCATATCAAAATTTTAAAACATTTACTATAGGATCTCACCTTTTAATAAAAAAACTTCCACACTATGTGATATGTTCATCTTTATATGAAAGTAATCATTGTTGGTATGGAATCGTTATAGTACATTATTAAATATTAATAGTCTCATATGAAATTATTACTCTATATGAAGGGGATCTATCATACAAACTCATACCTTTATCAATAAATACTCAACCATCGAAGTCTATCATATGGAATTATGAATAGATGGGAAATTTGAAACATCAACATAGGAAATTTGAAACATCAACATAGGAAATTACAGACTCAAATCAGATATCTTTAGAACTATAATAAAAAAATCTAAGTCCTTATCAATCACCTCAAATCATCATTCAAATTTTTTCCTTCACCAGATTTATCATTTTATAGTCTTGGATCTTCATAGATTATTCTGTAAAATTCAATATAGCTAGAACCTCTTTTGAATTTAGTTATTCAATCCCACATTGAGAAATATTCATTCTAATTCCATTAAAATTTGAAAAAATAACTTCTATATCATCAACACATATCTTGTACATAAATACCTGTTCATTAATCATCATAATATGGCTGCTCATTGAATCTATCT
This sequence comes from Viscum album, assembly GCA_963277665.1. Classification (NCBI taxonomy): domain Eukaryota; kingdom Viridiplantae; phylum Streptophyta; class Magnoliopsida; order Santalales; family Viscaceae; genus Viscum; species Viscum album. Next base: position 430,679,533 of record OY728134.1, read on the forward strand.
CACCATGATTTTCTATGAAATAACTTCATTTTTTTACTTATTAAAATTTTCTATATAATATAAAAAAATCACTAACATCTTCTTATACATCACACATATATTTACAGCTTTATCCTCATAGCAGTAGCCATATAATTTGATCAAAAATACAATTTTATTCCTATGATCTTCTGATATAACACATCAATGTTCTATGTTAGAGAACTAGTATAAAGGATATAAGAATGAAATAAAGTATATAAAAAATTCCCCCATAAGGGTGGATATATAGTTCCACTAAAGCAGGAATTATCTAAGGCCTCAGATAGAATATATGATCATGATCTATATATAGTGGTTCTAAGCCAGTCATGGGAACCATAAAAAATAATTGAGCTGGGATGAATGTTTGATGATCATTTGAAAGATATTATTTTATGGTCCATATAAATAATTAAACTGGTGACACATAGATTTTATCAATAAATGATTTTTTTTATTAGAGAGTTCCAATCATCGTATCCTTCACTATTCTAATGGGAGGGAAAACCCCAGTTTGCAGTGTTTTATTTTGAGTTGGTTTTGAAAATATTTAAATATGTTAAGATACCTAATTGGATTAGGGTATTAATTGAAGCATAAATAATTACAAGACCTTGAAAAAACTGGTGATACATATTGGTATGGGATGGTATTCGTAAGAGTATGTCTTGGATGGATTTTTAGGTGAGGTTCTTTGATAAATTTTTCCTTAACATGCTAAGGGTAAACAATTCCAATGAGTACATGCATTTGATATTATCAGAGGCATCAATTATTCATTATAATTAGAAATTCATGTTTGAATTTCATTTTGTATAAGCTTTATATATATATGAGATCACTAAGGTTTAGATATTGGAGTATGGTCTTCGACGTGAAATTAGGGTAAAAGATGAAATTTTCAAGTTGACATAATTTTCCCATTATATGAACCAAGAATTTCTAGATAAGTATAATATGAATCATAATAGTATAACCAGCTAGACATTGGAATTTGGTGAGTCTGGTAGTGAATATTTTGGTATTAGGAAATAAGGATAGGAGGAGAATCAATAGCATAATCATAGAAGGGGACCATCCTTGGAACTTTATATTCATTCCTATTCTAGTTTTTATTAGTCCTGGTAGATGGGTTATATCCCAATCCAGTGTGATTGAGGAACTATAGAGTTTCATGTTCGTGTGTAGTTGGGGAATTTAGAGAGATAATACTAAATGATATCACAGCCTACTAAAGGTCATGTCTCTAGTTAGAATCAGAAATATGAGGTAGGATAAAGAGTATTTAAGGAGGTAGTATCTAGGGTTCGTCTATGTTGACCTCACGGGTTTTGATAATCCCAATTATTCTTTAATATGTTTTGATAATACTAAATAATGTTTATCTATATATTAATTCTTCCAATATATGACATTCTATTATTAAGTTGATAAAAATATTAAAATAATAATTGGTATATGTTAATCAATGTTTATCTATGTTTATACATACTTTGAAACAATTCTAACTCGATCAGGACATGTATTACAATGAACAGATAAGTGTTAAGTCCACCGCTATGAATTTCACTAATACAGACATAATAGGTCTACCGATACAAACAGATACACAACTATTGATAAGGCTAAGTACACTGGTACAAAAGTCTACTAATATGGATAAGGTCACAAATATGCATAACATCTACCAATAGAAGAAGAGATACCAATAGAAAAAGTCTACCGGTATGCACAAGTTGACTGATACAGACCTACCGATACATATTCTACTGATAAGTAAAGTTCACTGATACGTAGTTACCGATACAAGCTACCCATACAAACAGACAGATAGTTACCAATAGAAACAGACAACTACCGATATGAAGTCCACTGATACAACTATAGAGTCTACCGATATCAAAGTCTACCGATACTGACATAAAGACGGCTACCGCTACAAAGTCTACCGATACACGAATGCCTCCAGTAAGAAAGAGTTACTGATAGAAACATTTACCGATATAAGGATCTACCGATGGAAAGATCTACCGATACATAGAGCTACCGTTATGAAGGATAACATCTACCGATATAGAAGAACTATCGATACAAGCTCATTGATACTAAGATCTACCGATGGAAAGCAATCACAATTTCTCTAAACTGTATTTCTCTTTGTTTATTTAGCAATGGTCATATTTGATGATTTTAATTCACATTCTATTAATTAATGATATTTGTTGGAATTTCAGTTACCGTACCTCGTACCTGTAAAAAGGTAATCATTCCCATTGTCAGAGATGGGGATATATATAAGAGGGAACTTCGAAGACACAAATAAGTGTGGTGTAGAACAAAAAAAGGTCCTTATCATGAACATACGAAACAAGCTCATAGAAGTATCTACATACAAAGAAGAAGAAGGAAGAACAACTGAAAAATTTGCATAACCTATGCCTTAAAGGATTGGAGAGCTTCATTGACCGAACCTACACTCAAGCTGATTAAATTGAACCTGATAGTCAATGAATCAAATGACACTCTGTTTTTAGAAAAAAACTAGAGAAGGACTCAGAAGCATTTCTAATTAATCAAAAGGAGTCTAGAGCTGCACTTCAAATCACTAGAGCATTCTAAACTCATATCTAGTCTCTCTTAGTGATTATTTTACATACTTTTTGAGAAGTGTGTATACTCTGTATATTACAAACACACAGTGTATCCTATGTTGAACTGGAGGATTTATAAATCCTCACACAATCTTTCCCATACTCTCTAGTTTCCCTCTGTGAATAGTGGTAGAGGTCATGTGTGACTTGGATAGCCTGTGTACTATTTCTTTCAGTCCCACGTAGAATTTTGGTAGAGTTCATATGACCTGGACAATATTTTTACTGTTGTTTAACCCCAATATAGGGTGTGGATCAAAGATTATATATGTTATTTGAGAGGACTAAGTCTCAGCCTGAGACTGAACCTCTTGGTTAAAACTACTGTGCTTATTTTTTTAACTATATTAGATATTCCGCTGCTAGGTACTTTGAAATATAAATATATTTTAAAGTTACTCAAATAATTAGACTAGCAAGTGTTTATAACTTTTTTAGCCAGTAAGTTGGTTTCAAAAGTTAACTAATCTTCAGATTGAGTTAACTGAGAAATAAGAAATCTTTTGAGAAAATAATTGAAAACTTTTAATCTTTATAAATTCACTAAAGTTTAATTTTTATTTAATTTGGTGGTTTTAATCATAAATTTTTTAACAAAAATTTTAATTGGAACTCAATTCACCCCCCCTCTTGAGTATCCACTTCAACCAAAATTTGGTATTAGAGGGATTGGTTTTGTTTAAAAATAATTTCAAAACACTCTGTTTTTCAACTGTGATTTTAGTTTTATCTTAAATATCTTAAATTTCTGTTAGTTATAAATTTTATCTCTTTAAATATATTTTCTAAAATATAGTTATGAATAATAGACTAGAAGGTACTACTACCAACAATCCACATTTATTTAATGGTGTTAATTATGCCCAGTGGAAACTAAATATGAAAATTCATTTAAAAAGTATGGGATTTGACATCTGGACTTCCCTAGGAACTCAATATAAGATTCCAGAAATGGAAGGAACTACTTGGGATGAACCTTTTAAAACTTCTTACAATAATATTTGTAAATCTATGAATTCCCTGTACTGTTCTTTAGGAGATGCGGAATTTAATCGAATATCTACTTGTAAAACTGCATGCAAAATCTGGGATACTTTGGATTCTTCCCACGAGGGAACAACCATTGTTAAGGAAATGAGATTGAACACCTACATTATTAATTATGATAATTTTAAAATTAATCCCGATGAACCAATTTTTGACATGTATCTCAGGTTCAAATAAATTGTAAATACAATTAACTCAATGGGAAAATATGTTCCGACAAAAGAGAAAATCATGAGGATATTAAGATTTCTTCCATAAAGAGGGAGAGGCACATCAGTCTCATTAAGAGAATCATTTGACATAAGTTCACTACCTATTAAAGAGTTGATTGGTAAGTTAATGATGTATGAAGAAGAGATAATGGTAAAGAAAGAGGAATATGATGAACCTAAGAAGAGATATATGTAATTAAAGGCTAGTGCCTCAAAGAGAAAGGAAAAAAGAAGAAAGATCACATACCTACTAAAAGCTCAACATTTGAAGGTTCAGATTCTGATTGTGATGAAGAGATGGCTCAAATATCTAGGATATTCAAGAAATTATATAGGAAGAATAAATTCTTTAGAAAATAAAACTACAACGGAAAGTATGACCAAAAACTGAATTGGAATAAAGGTTGGAAAAAATATGATAAGGATGATGAGATATTGTGTTATGAATGAAAAAGGAAAGGAAACATTAAGGCTGACTATCCAAAGTTAATGTTCAAGAAAAATATGACTACAAGGAAAATAAGAACAAGAAAGCCATGAAGGAAACATGGAGTGCTTCAGAATATAACACAAGTGATTATAAGACTTCTGATTCTGAAAAGAATCATTCCAACATGTGTTTCACGACCAACACATCTGAGGTAACATTGGATACTCCTGCTTTAAATTATTATTATTCTATAGTTGATTCTGATTCTGAATATGAAAATATGTTTAGTGAAGAATTATTTGAATATTGTAATATGATAAAAGAAACTTGTAATGAATTGAAGGACAAGTATAAGACATTGAAGAAACAACATGCTCTTACTATCTTTGTTAAATCTCCACTTGATATAGAAATGGAAAAGAATGCTCAATTACTCAAGGAAAATACTGAACTGAAATTGTCCAATGAGAAAAATAGAAAAGACTTAGAAAAGATCACAAATGGAAAGAACACTTTTACTCAAATGCTAGGAAAACAAGTGGCACCAAAATATACCACTAAAATAGGCTATCAGCCTCGATAGAGAAAGATTACTAAAAATAGATTTATTCCTAAATCCAGACAAAATGTTGTTAGTTCTAGTTCTGGAAATTCATATGCCTCAACTGGTTATGAACATGGTTATAGATCAAAAAAAATTTATCTTTCAAAATATTTTGAATCTATTGATTATACGAAACCCATTAAAAAAATCTGGGAACCTAAAGTTTTTCTTGCTAACCTCTCTAGACCCAAGAAGATCTGGGTACCAAAATCATTTTCTGTTTAAACCTATTTTGTAGGAAACTTTCTTAAAGAGTTCCTATAAGATGATATGGTACATGAACATTGGATTTTCAAGACATATGACTAGATATTACTCATGTTTCAAAATTTTAATCAATGTTTATGGGGGGGGGGGGAATGTCAACATTGGTGATAACTCGAAAGGAAAAATCATCGGCTTAGGCAAGATTGGTAACACTGATTCAGTTTTAATTTCTAAAGTTCTATTTAATAATGGATTAAAATACAATTTGTTAAGTATTTCTCAGTTGTGTGATGATGGTTTCAATGTTAAATTTGATAATGAATCTTGTAATGTTTTTAATTCTAAAAATATTTTATTATTTTTTACATTGAGAAAGGAAAATGTTTATGCAGTTGATTTGAATTCTTTAACCAAAAAAAATGTTACTTGTTTAAAATCTTTTTATAAAGAGTCTTGGCTATGGAACAGAAGATTAGGACACTGAAATGTTCATTAACATAGAGAACCAACTATGAAAAATTTAGTTAGAGACCCACCTCAACTAAAATTCCCATCAGATAATGTTTGTACACCCTGTCAAAAGAGAAAGTAGCCTAAAGTTTCTTGAAAATTAAAGAAATAAGTTTCAACTTCTCAACCACTCGAGTTAGTTCACATGGACTTGTTTGGACCTTCTATAGTTTCTAGTTTAAATGAGAAGCACTATGTCTATGTCTTAGTATACGAATTTTTTAGATACACATGGGTATACTTTCTTGCTCACAAAAGTGAAGCCTGTTCTTATTTTATGAAATACTCCAAGTCTGTAGATAACTTTAGTAGACTTAAGATTAAGACCCTGAGAATTGATCATGGCCGTGAGTTTGAAAATCATGAGTTTGAATCATACTACTCACACAATGGCTATAGTAACAACTTTTCTTCCCCTAGGACACCTCAACAGAACAGTGTAGTTGAAAGAAGTAATAGAAAGCTTTAAGAAATTTCCAGTACTATGCTTATTAAATATGACCTACCTATTTATTTCTGGGATGAAGCTATGAATACAACTTGTTATATAATAAATAGAGTCCTGATTAGACCTGTTCTTAAAAAGACTCCTTATCTACTGTGGAATAATAGGAAGCCTAAGTTAATTACTTCAGAGTTTTTGGTTGCATAGTCTTTATTCTTAATACTAAGAATAATCTTGACAAGTTTTCTTCTAAAAGTTATGAAGGAATATTTCTAGGTTACTCTATAACCAGTAAATATTATAGAGTATTTAATAAAATGACCTAAAGTGTAGAAGAATACATTCACATAAAATTTGAGGAAACCGATCCACATGAACCCAAATCATCCATTGAGAATCTTGAAGAATATTTGTCTGTTCTGAACCTTGATAAAATCAATTAACCTGTTGTAAAGACAACCAGTTCTGGACATATTCCATAATCTGCTTCTGGTGAACCCAAAACTAGAGAAGAACATGAAATTTCAAGTCCTACCTTTACTAGATCAACTAATATTCTAAATAATCATCCTTTAGATGCTGTTGTTGGTAATATTGATAGAGGGACACAGAGTAGAGCTTCTCTTAGAAATCAGGATGAACATCAAGCCTTTTTTTCACAAGTAGAACCTAAAAATATCAATGATGAAATCAATTATGAAATTTGGGTTATGCTTATATAATAAGAACTAAATCAATTTTAAAGAAACAAAGTCTGGGAATTCATAGAAAGACTTAAGGACACCTTGACCATAGGTACTAAATGGGTTTTCAGAAATAAACTTGATGAATCTGGAAGCATCATTAGAAACAAAGATATATTATTTTCACAAGGTTACAATCAAGAGGAAGGAATAGACTATGAGGATCCTTTTCACCTGTAGCTATACTAGAAGCTATTTGGATTCCACTTTCCTATGCTCCTCATATGAATTTCAAGTTATATCAAATGGATGTTAAAAGTTCTTTTCTAAAAGTTTTTATAATTGAAGATGTTTTTTTGAACAACCACCTGGATTTACTAATCCTCATTTTCGAAATCGAGTTTTTAAACTTTCTAAAGCTCTATATGGTTTGAAACAGGCCCCACGAGCTTGGTATGATAGCCTTAGTAATTTTCTAATTTCAAATGGTATTTCTAAAGGTATTAATTATCCAAATATTTTCAATAAAATAATCTCTGAAGATGTTTTAATTGTACAAATCTATGTTGATGATATTATCATTGGATATTCTAAAATTTTTTATGTACTGATTTTTCAAAAATTATGAAAAATGAATTTGAAATGAGTTTAATGGGAGAACATAAATACTTTCATGGATTTCATTTTTTTTCAAAATAAAGATGGTATTATTGTAAATCAAAGTAAATATAAAATGGATCTTTTAAAACGTTTTGGTTTAGATAGTATTAAGGAAAGTGATACACCTATGAGCACTATTTGTAAGTTGGACGCTGCTGAAACTAAAAAACCAGTGGATCAAACCAACTATAGAGGTATGACAGGGAGTCTGATTTATCATACTTATAGTTGACCATATATTATATTTAGTGTGTTTATGTGTGCAAGATTTCAAGATAATCGAAAAGAGTCACACTTTCTTGCTGTTAAAAGAATTTTCAAATATCTTAAACATACTTCTAAATTAGGATTATTTTATCCAAAAGGAAAATCTTTTGATTTAATAAGTTATTCATATTCTGAATTTTCTGGTTGAAAGTTAGATAGAAAAAAGAACTTCTGGAACATGTCATCCTCTTAGAAAGTCCCTAGTATCTTTGTGTAGAAAAAAGTAGAATTCTGTTGCATTGTATACTACTGAAGCAGATTACATTGCTGCTGGTAGTTACTATGCACAAATTCTGTGAATGAAACATACTTTTTTGGACAATAGATATTAGTTTAGAAATGTATCTATAAACTGTGACAACACTAGTGCTATTAATATCTCTAATAATCCCGTGTCTCATTCTAGGATGAAACAAATTTATGTAAGGCACCACTTTTTGAGAGATCATTACCAAAAGGGTGATATTACTCTTGAATTTATAGGTAATGAACATCAATTAGCTGACATTTTCACCAAATAATGATGTTAGGATAGGTTAAGTTACATTAGACATGAGTTAGGAATGATAGACTTTGTAAGTTAGAAATCTCACCATTAGAAACCTCACCGTTAGAAACCTCACCGTTAGAAACCGCACCGTTAAAAACATCATCTTTAGAAACCTCACCTTTAGAAACATCACCTTTAGAAACCTCACCATTAGAAAACTCACCATTAGAAACCTCACCGTTATACCTCACTAGTATTAACCTCACCGTTATATACCTCATCGTTAGGAATTCTCACTGGTATACCCGACCATTAGGATTGCGCTGTTTTTAAACTTATGTATCTTTAGCCGCCGGAATCTGAATCATTTATATTTTACTCATTATGTTTTATTTAATTATTTTGTGATTTTTAAATGATAATTAATAAGTTTTAACCTCATCTCGATCCACCTCAAACCCTTTACCTTCAAGCCTTAGATTCTAAAATCTTCGAACCCTAAACCTCACGATTCAAAAAATGGAAAGAGTAAAGAGACCATCAGTCATCGAGAAGGATGATGGGACAAATTCCAAGAGACTCAAAGGAGAGTATAGTAGTGTAAGTTAAGTGAAGAAACCAAAAAATCCACATCTCGTTCAAAAGGAAATAGTAGTTGAGAAAGAGCTGTGTGCGGAATGGTTGATGTCCAATAAGTCTTTAGTTCTAGAAGTACTGGAAGATCAAAAAATGGGTAGAATGATTATCAAACAACAATGGTCCTTTTTTTCCAAAGCTAGTAAAATATTTCTATGAGTTTTTTTGTTTTGAAAAACTAGAAGCTGAGAATAGAATGATATTAGTATTAAATGGTAGAAGTATATCCTTTTTCCTCTACTAAATGGGTTGAATGCTTAAAAGTCCCACATGAATGAGTTTTTGGATATTTCTCTAAATCAGTGACTCCTACCAGTGAAATATTTGAATATGAAGCTGCTCTATAGAATTAACAGGAGATTGTACTCGAAGAAAAGTGGTTTCTACAGAAATGGATGGAGAGAACTGCTTACTATTCAAATTAATCCAACATGTCCTTAGTCCAAGAAGAGGGGACTTTGCAAATCTGAAATACCTAGATATTTATTTGCTGCATCTATTAAGAAATGGTGTTAAGGTGAATCTGTGTAGAATATTAATGACTCAAATTTAGGATATGACCAGGCCCAAATCAAAGTCCAATGCTTTATTCTATGAAATTTTAATTTCGGTTATGACCAAAGTGAAGGGAGTAGCTGAGTCTCGGGAGGAGGCATTAGTGGTAAGGAAGAAATTTTTCATCACTTGCACTGATTGTAAGGACATGATGATCAATTGGAATCCATGGAGAAGAGAATGGGTCAGTGATGATGAGAAGCTGTATGATACGTTTAATCCTGTGGATCATCCTTCCAGGCCTAAGGATGTGATGGATCTAGGTCTAGGACCTGATGAAGAGGAACCTCAGTATAGTGAAGATAATAATGAGGAGGATACTTCTATAGTTGATGGAAGGGATACGAACATGCCTCCAAGTCCTGTTGCTGAAGTTATATCATCTAGAAAGGAAATAGTCTTGGAAGAGAAAAATGAAGAAACATCTGTTAATGAGGAAGACCAACCTTCTCCAGATAATAAAGAAGAAGAAGAATCTGAAATTGAAGCGTCTGTTTCTTCCACCTTGATTTTGAGTCCATTGCTTGGAAGTACTAATGTACTAGAGGCTGTCCTTGATGAAGTAGATAGACCTCCACCTATTCTTGAGGAGCCTACTACTGTTGGAGAATTGGATATGGTTGTAGAGGATTATTCTAAGGAAGAAAAAGCTGCTGAGGGTGATGTTTCAATACATATACAAGATAATGCACAAGTTGAGGGGGAGCATCCAACTAGACAAGGCACTATTTCAGTAGCTTATGGAATTGAAGACTGGGCAGAAGACCTAGGTTTGGTTGTTTGTGGGTTGTAATACCTTGATTCTGATGATGAGACACCCATGAATAGACCATAAGTTATCTATGATATCTTTTCAGAGTTTTTACCTGAGGATGTGGTAAGGAAATCTCATCTAGACCAGTTGAAGTCTGATCTTAAGACATCCTTTGTTGAAGAGAAAAGAAAAATGGAAACCTCTTTGATTTCATCCATTCAATCTATTATGGATGACTCTATGGCCAGTATTGTGTCTCAAAGAGCCCCTGTAGTTGTACCTGACAATATTGTTACCAGGGATGATATTGAATCTATAAAGGAAGAGTTTAAGGAATCCCAGACTATATCTATTGCAGATTTAAAGAGCTATCTTGTTGAAGAGCTAACCAAAATGGAAGGATCATTTTAACTCTCTATTAGATGCACTGTGTCAACCACTATGACAGATATGATGAATGAGATCAGAGTATGTCATACTCAGATTGAGAGATGGACAGGAGCGTTGTTGCCTTAAATTATTCTGTTGCTTCTCTAACTTCCTTGAGTAGTTATCAAGATGAAATGAATGATGATATCAATTACATTAATGGAGTATTAAGGCAATTTGTGGATGTCTTTGAAGATTTTAAGATGTTGATCAAAGAGAATGTGAGCACTCAGGATTTGGTTGTCCAGAAGCTGATAAGCAACTTAACCCAATCATTCAAAGAGACTATTGCATTCACTATCAAACCTCTTGCTTCATCCCGTGCTTCTGTAGATATTGATTAGTTTCGAGCAATGATGAGAGAAGATCTTGGACAGTCTTCTACCAGTGGATCTGTAGACACTACTACCTTGGCCCATGTGGTGACTACCAATAAGTAGATAATGAAAATTGTTCAGGATTTTATGAGAGAGGCCACTGATTTTCAGAAAGAAGTAAAGGGATAAGTGGATTACTACTTACAAAGGGTTTATACTAAGCATCAGCTCAACAACCATTTCATGCTTATGTTAGAAAACATGAAGCTTCTTCCAGTCACTCAAGCTTTCAAATAACAAGTCAGAAATCTCAGGGAATTGACTCCAACTCTAGAAACGTTTATAGAGAACAAGGATGACTTCATTTATTCCATGAAAAGAGGAGGAGGAATCCTTATAGACTTTAGGAATCTGTTTCTGCCATTTTTTAATGTGGACATTACTCCTATCATTGCACCTCCAGCCTAGCCTACCTCTGCACAATCTACCTCCATCCCTCAGATGACTCCAGTCCAAGAAATTCGGAGTCTCACTCCTATGATCACACATAGAGCTACCCACTATAGGCTAGGAACAGTATCTATTTCTCAACCACCAGTCGTGCTTTCTGGAATTCTGAATCCTTCTACTGAAACTCCCCAGACTTAATCTACCTCTGAACCTAAATCCAAATATAAAGTTGACATTCAAGAGGTGGATTCATTAGTGTCTAGGACATTTTGATGGGAATCACTTGAATTATTTTTGGTTCACTTCTGTATTTCTATGTATTTTTTCTTAAAGTAATATATAAATGCTTTCATTCTCTATTTTACCTTCTGTTACTTCTCTTTTCCTGTATTTCCTTTACGTCCAACGTTTTGATAATCACAAAGGGGGATGAATAATATCTAAGGATGAGAAATAAGGGAGAAATAATATAACAGGGGAGAAATAATACAAAGGGGGAGAAATGATATGAAGAATCATTCTATTTTATGAGCATAATACATTTCCCTCCGGTACATTTGTTTTATATTTTTTTTACCTCTGATACATGTGTTTTATATCTTTGATACCGTTGTTTCATAACTCTGATACATTTCAATCTAATAATATTTTCTCGGATACATTTTTTTTGTAACTCTAGAACATTTTTTTATCAGTACCTCTGATACAATTGATTTTAAAATTGCATCCTATGATATTCTTTTAAAATCACACATTTGAAAATTTCATTACTCACACTGAGAAATAAAACCCATTGAATTTTATACTAATACATTAATTAGTATTTTGGATTACAATACCATACGTTGTGATTATCAAAAAGGGGGAAATTGTTAACCTCACTTGTTTTGATAATCCCAATTATGCTTTAATATTTTTTGATAACCTCAAATAATGTTTATCTATATATTAATTCTTTTACTCTATGAAATTATATTATTAAGTTGATAAAAATATCAAAATAATCATTGGAATATGTTAATCAATGTTTATCTATGTTTAAGCATACTTTGAAATAATTCTAACTCAATCTGGACATGTTTTGCATAGAACAGATAAGTGTTAAGTCCACCGATATGATGTTCACTAATACAGACAAAATAAGTCTACTGATACAAATAGATACACAACTACCGATAAGGCTAAGTACACCGGTACATAAGTTTACTGATATGGATGAAGTCACTAATATGCATAAAATCTACCAATAGAAGAAGAGATACCGATAGAACAAGTCTGCTGATATGCACAAGTCGACTGATACAAACCTACTAATATATAGTCTACCTATAAGTAAATGTCACTGATATGTAGTTACCGATACAATCTACCAATACAAATAGACAGATAGTTACAGATAGAAACATACATCTACTGATATGAAGTCCACTGATACATCTATAAAGTCTACCGATATCAAAGTCTATCTATACTAACAGAGAGATGGCTACCACTGCAAATTCAACTGATAAATAAATTCAACTAGTAAAAAAGATTTACTGATAGAAAGTGTTACCGATAGAAGGATCTATCGATGGAAAGATCTACTGATACATAACGCTACCATTATAAAGGATAATAGCTACCGATATAGAAGAACTATCGATATAAGCTCACTGATACTAAGAGATATCGATGGAAACCAATCACAGTTTCTTTAAACTCTATTTCTATTTTGTTATTTAGCATCTGTCATATTTGATGATTTTAATGCACCTGCTATTAATAAATGATTGTGGTTGGAATTTCAGGAATCGTACCTCGTGCCTGTAAAAGGAAATCATTCCCATTATCAAAGATGAGGATATATATAAGAGGGAACATTGAAGACACAAATAAGTGTAGTTTAGAACACAAAAAGGTCCTTCTCATGAACATATGAAACAAGCTCACAGAAGTGTCTACATACAAAGAAGAAGAAGGAAGAACAACTGACAAATCTGCATAAAATGTGCCTTCAAGGAGTGAAGAGCTTCATCGATCGCACCTACACTCAAGCTGATCAAACTGAACCTGAAATTCAAGGAAGCAAATGAAACTCTGTTTTTAGAAAAAAACCAGAGAAGGACTCAGAAGAATTTTGGATTAATCAAAATGAGTCCAGAGATGCACTTCAAATCACTAGAGCATTCTAAACTCATATCTACTCTCTCTTAGTGATTATTTTACTTACTTTTTGAGATGTGTGTATACTCTGTATATTCCATACACATACTGTCTCTTGTGAAGAACTGGAGGATTTATAAATCTTCACTCAATCTTTCCTATACTCTCTAGTTTCCCACTATGAATAGTGTTAGAGGTCAAGTGATACCTGGATAGCCTGTGTGCTATTGTTTTCTGTCCCACATAGAATTTTGGTAGAGGTCATAGGACCTATACAATATTTGTACTGTTGTTTAACCCCGATCCAGGGTGTGGATCAAAGTTTATATAAATTATTTGAGATGACTAAGTCTCATCTTGAGACTAAACCTCTTGGTTAAAACTAATGTGCTTATTTATTTCTTTAAACTATATTAGATATTCCGCTGCTAAGAAATTTGAATTATAAATATATTTTAAAGTTACTCTGATAATTAAACTAGTAAGTGATTATAACTTTTGTTAGTCAGTAAGTTGGTTTCAAAAGTTAACTAATCTTCAGATTGAGTTAACTGAGAAATAATAAATCACTTGAGAAACTAATTGAAAACTTATAATATTTATAAATTAACTACAATTTAATTTTTATTTAATTTGGGGGTTTTAATCATAAAGTTTTTAACAGAAGTTTTAATTTGAACTTATTTCACCCCCCACTTGAGTATCCACTCCGACCAATATTTGGTATCAGGGGAATGTTTTTTTATGAAGGATCTCAAAACACTATGTTTTTCAACTGTGATTTTAGTTGTATCTTAAATATATTACATTTATGTTAGTTATAAATCTTATATCTTTAAATATATTTTCTAAAATCTAGTTATGGATTATAGACTAGAAGGTGTTGCTACCAACAATCCACATTTCTTTAATGGTGTTAATTATGTCCAATGGAAACTAAAAATGAAAATTCATTTGGAAAGTATGGGATTTGACATCTGGACTACCATAAAAACTCAGTATAAGATTCCAGAAACTGAAAGAACTACTTGGGATGAACCTATTAAAACAGCTTACAATAATTATTGTAAATCTATGAATGCCCTGTACTGTGCTTTAGGAGATGAGGAATTTAATCTAATATCTGCTTGTAAAACTGCTTACGAAATCTGGGATACTTTGGATACTTCCCATGATAGAACAACCAATGTTAAGGAAATGAGATTGAACACATACACTATTAAATATGATAAATTTAAAATGAAGCCTGATGAACCTATTTCTGACAAGTATCTTAGGTTCAAAAAAATTGTAAATACAATGAACTCATTGGGAAAAGATGTTCTGAAAAAAGAGAAAATCATGAGGATATTAAGATGTCTTCCATAAAGATGAAGAGGGACATCAGTCCCCATAAGAGAATCCCATGACATAAGTTCAATACATGTTAAAGAGCTGATTGGTAAGTTAATTATTTATGAAGAAGAGATAAAGGTAAACAAAGAGGAATATGATGAATCTAAGACGAGATCTATGGAATTAAAGTCTACTTCCTAAAAGATAAAGGACAATAGGAAAGCTCACATATCTACTAAAATCTCAACAAGTGAAGGTTCAGATTCTGATAGTGATGAAGAGATGGCTCAAATAGCCAGGAGATTCAAGAAATTCTATAGGAATAATAAATTCTTTAGAAAATCAAACTATAAAGGAAAGTATGACCAAAGGTGAAATTGGAATAAAGGTTGGAAGAAAGATGATAAGGATGATGAGATAGTGTGTTATGAATGAAAGAGGAAAGGACAAATTAAGGATGACTGTCCAAAGTTAAAGTTCAAGAAGAAATATGACTACAAGGACAATAAGTACAAAAAATCCAAGAAGGAAACATGGATTTCTTCAGAAGACAACAAAAGTGAATCTAATACTTCTTATTCTAAAAAGAATCATGCCAACAAGTGCTTCATTACCAACACATCTAAGGTAACATTGGATACTCCTGCTTTAAATTCTTATTATCCTAGAGTTGATTTTGATTCTGAATCTGAAAATATGTCTAGTGAAGAATTATTTGAATATTGTAATATACTAGAAGAACCCTGTAATGAATTGAAGGACAAGTATAATACATTGAATAAACAACACGCTTTGACTAGCTCTGTTAAATCTGCACTTGATATAGAAAACGAAAGGAATGCTCAATTACTCAAGGAAAATACTGAACTGAAATTGTCCAATGAAAACTTATAAAAGGCTTAGAAAAGTTCACAAATGGAAAGAACACTCTTACTCAAATTCTAGGAAAACAAGTGGCACAAAAATATACCACTGGAATAGGCTATCATCCTGGATATAAACAGATTACTAAAAATAGATTTATTCCTAAATATGGATAGAATGATGTTAGTTCTAGTTATGGAAATTCATATGCCTCAACTGGTTATTCACATGGTTATAGATCAAACAAAGTTTATCTTTAAAAATCTTTTAAATATATTGATTATATGAAACCCATTAGACAAATCTGGGTACCAACAATTTTTCCTGCTAACCTCTCTAGACCCAAGAAGATATGGGTACCAAAATCAATTTCTGTTCAAACTTGTTTTGTAGAAAAAATTCTTGAAGTGTTCCTGTAAGAAGATATGGTACTTGGACAGTGGATATTCAAGACATATGACTGGAGATTACTCGTGTTTCAAAAGTATAATCAAATTTTACAGGGGAAATGTCACATTTGGTGATAAATTGAAAGGAAAAATCATCAGCTTAGGTATGATTGGTAAAACTGATTCAGTTTTAATTTCTAATGTACTATTAGTTGATGGATTAAAATACAATTTGTTAAGTATTTATTAGTTTTGTGATGATGGTTTCAATGTTAAATCTGAAAATGATTCTTATAATGTTTTTAATTCTAAAAATATTTTAGTATTTTCTACTTTGAGATATGAAAATGTTTATTCAGTTGATTTGAATTCATTAGCCAAAAAAATGTCACTTGTTTAAATTATTTTCATAGAGTCTTGGCTATGGCACAAAATATTACGACACTACAATGTTCATTCGCTTAGAAAACTGACTATGAAAAATTTATTTAGAGACCTACCTCAACTAAAATTCCCATCAGACAATGTTTGTACACCCTATCAAAAGGGAACGCAACATAAGGTTTTTTTTAAATTAAAGAAAGATGTTTCGACTTCTCAACCTCTCGAGTTGGTTCACATGGATGTTTTTGGACCTTTTAGAGTTTCTAGATTAAATAGGAAGCACTAGGTCTATGTCTTAGTAGACCACTTTTCTAGATACACTTGGGTTTACTTTCTTACTCACAAAATTGAAGCTTGTTCTGATTTTATGAAATACTTTATGTCTGTAGAGAACCATAGTGGACTTAAGATTAAGACCCTGAGAAGTGATCATGGCTGTGAGTTTGAAAATCATGAGTTTGAATCATACTGCTCACACAATGGCTATAGTCACAACTTCTCCGCCCCTAGGACACCTCAACAGAATGGTGTAGTTGAAAGAAGGAATAGAACCATTCAATAAATTGCAAGGACTATGCATAATGAATATGACCTACCTATTTATTTCTAGGATGAAGCTATGAATACAACTTGTTATATTATAAATAGATTCTCGATTAAACATGTTCCAAAAAATAAACCTTATGAATTGTGGAATAATAGGAAGCCTATAGTTAATTACTTCAGAGTTTTTGGTTGCAAAGTCTTTATTCTTAATACTAAGGATAATCTTTACAGGTTTTCTTCTAAAAGTGATGAAGGAATATTTCTAGGTTACTCTATAACCAGTAAATCTTATAGAGTCTTTAATAAAAGGACCAAATGCATGGAAGAATCTATTCACATCCAATTTGATGAAATTGATCCACATGAACCCAAATCTTCCATTTAAAATCTTGAAGAAGATTTTTCTATTTTGAACCTTAATGATAAAATCAATGAACCTGTTGTAAAGACAACCATTTCTATACATATTCCAGAATCTTCTTCTGGTGGACCCGAACCTAGATAAGAACCTGAAATTTCTTGTCCTACCTTTACTATATCTACAAGGATTCTAAAGAATCATCCTTTAGATGCTTTTTTTGGTAATCTTAATAGAGGGACATAGACTAGAGCTTCTCTTAGAAATCCGGTTGAATATCAATCCTTTCTTTAATAGTTAGAACCTAAAAATATCAATGATGAAATCAATGATGAATTTTGGGTTATGGCTATGCAAGAAGAACTAAATCAATTAGAAAGAAACAAATTATGGGAATTTGTAGAAAGACCTAATGACACCTTGACCATAGGTACTAAATGGGTTTTTAGAAATAAATTTGATGAATCTGGAAGCATCATTAGAAACAAAGATAGATTAGTTGCATGAGGTTATAGTTAAGAGGAAGGAATCGACTATGAGGAAACCTTTTCACCTGTATCTAGACTAGATGCTATTGGGATTCTACTTTCCTATGCTGCTCATCTGAATTTCAAGTTATATCAAATGGATGTTAAAAGTTCATTTCTAAATGGTTTTATAATTGAAGATGTTTTTGTTGAACAACCACCTGGATTTACTAATCCTCATTTTCAAAATTGAGTTTTTAAACTTTCTCAAGCTCTATATGGTTTGAAACAATCTCACAAGCTTCGTATGATAGGCATAGTAATTTTATTATTTAAAAAGTTTTTCTAAAGGGATTTATGATCCAACTCTTCTCATTAAAAGAATCTCTAAAGATGTTCTAATAGTACAAATCTATGTTGATGATATTATTTTTTGATATTCTGAAAATTCTTTATGTACTAATTTTTCTAAAATTATGCAAAATGAAATTGAAATGAGTTTAATGGGAGAACTCAAATACTTCCTTGGATTTCATGTTATTAAAAATAAAGATGATATTATCCTAAATCAATGTAAATATACAAAGGATATTTTAAAACGTTTTGGTTTAGATAGTATTATGGAATGTGATACACCTATGAGAACTATTTGTATGTTGGATGCTGATGAAACTAGAAAAACAGTGGATAAAACAAACTATAGAGGTATGATAGAGAGTCTACTTTATCTTACTACTAGTCGACTAGATATTATGTTTAGTGTGTGTATGTGTGAAAGATTTCAAGCTAATCCTAAAGAGTCACACATTCTTACTGTTAAATGAATTTTCAAATATCTTAAACAAACTGCTAACTTAGGATTATTTTATCCAAACTGAAAATCTTTTGATTTAATAAGTTTTTCAGATGCTGACTTTTCTGGTTACAAGTTAGATAGAAAAAGAACTTCTAGAACATTTCATCTTCTTAGAAATTCCCTAGTGTCTTGGTGTAGTAAAAAGCATAATTCTGTTGCATTGTCTACTGCTGAAGCAGAGTACATTGCTACTGGTAGTTGCTGTGCACAAATTCTATGGATGAAACATACTTTTCTAGACTACAGATATCAGTTTAGACATGTATATATAAACTGTGACAACACTAGTGCTTATTAATATATCTAAGAATACTGTGTCTCATTCTAGGACTAAACATATTACAGCAAGGCACCACTTTTTGAGAGATCATTACCAAAAGGGTGATATTACTCTTGAATTTATAGGTACTGAAAATCAATTAGCTGGAATTTTCACCAAAAACATTAATTTTGGATTGGTTAAGTTACATAAGACATGAGATAAGAATGAAAGACTTTGTAAGTTAGAAACCTCACCATTAGAAACCTCACCGTTAGAAACCTCACCGTTAGAAACCTCACTGTTAGAAACCGCACGGTTAGAAACCTCACTATTAGAAACCTCACCATTAGAAGCCTCACCATTGTACCTCACTGGTATGAACCTCACTATTATATACCTCACAGTTATGAATTCTCACCTGTATACCCTACCTTTAGGATTGCGCTGTTTTTAAACTTCTATATCTCTAGCCACTAGAATCTGTATCATTTATATTTTACTTGTTGTGTTATATTTATTTATTTTTTTATTCCTAAATGATAAAACATAAGTCTTAACCTCATATCGATCCTCCTCAAACCCTTTACCTTCAAGAGTTACCTTCCAAAATCTTCTGACCCTAAGCCTCACGATTCGCAAAGTGGAAAGAGTAAAGAGACCATCAGTAATGAGAAGGATGGTGAGCTGAATTTCAAGAGACTAAAAGGAGAGTCTATTAGAGGAAGTGAAGTGAATAAACCAACAAATCTACATCTCGTTCAAAGGGAAATAGTAGTTGAGAAAGCGTTGGGCATGGAATGGTTGATGTCCAGAAAGTCTTTAGTTCTGGGAGTACTGGAACATCAAAAATGGGTAGAATGCTTCTCAAACAACAATGGTCCTTATTATCCAAAGATGGTAAAAGTGTTCTATGAGTTTTTTCATTTTGAAAAATCAGAAGGTGAGAACAATATGATATCAGTAGTGAATGGCAGAACGATATCTTTTTCCTCTCTTAAATGGGATGAATGCTTGAGATTCCCACATGAAAGAGTTTTTGGATATTTATCTAAATCAGTACCTCCTACCCATGACATATTTTAATATGAAGCTGCTTAAGAAGAATTAACAGGAGATGGTACAATAAGAAAAGTGGTTTATGTAGAAATGGATGGAGAGAACCAGTTACTATTCAAATTCATCCAACACGGGCTAAGTCCAAGAAAAGGGGAATTGGCAAATCTGAAATACCAAGATATTTATTTGCTGAATCTGTTAAGACATGGTGTTAAGGTGAATCTGTGTAGACTATTAATGACTCATATTGTGGATATGACCAAGCCCAAATAAAATTCCAATGCTTTATTCTTTGCAAATTTAATTTCGGTTATGATCAAAGTGAAGGGAGTATCTGAGTCTCAGGATGAGACAGTAGTGGTAAAGAACAATTTTTGCATCACTAGAACTATTTGTAAGTACATGAAGATCAATTGGAATCCATGGAGAGGAGAATGGGTCAGTGATGATGAGAAGATGTATGATAAGTTTTATCCTATGGATCATCATTCTAGGCATAAGGATGTGAGGGATCCAGTTATAGGAAATGATGAAGAGGAACCTCATTTTAGTGAAGATATTGATGAGGAGGATAATTATATAGCTGGTGGAAGGGATCCAGACTTGCCTCCATGTCCTGTTGCGGAAGTAATATCATCTGGAAAGGAAATAGTATTGGATGAGAAAAATGACTATTATTAAGGAAGACCAACCTGCTCTAGAGAATAAAGAAGAACAAGAATTTGAAATTGAAGCATCTAATTCTACCCCCTTGAGTTTGAGTCCATTGATTGGAAGTACTGATGTGTTAGAGGCTGTCCTTGATGAAGTAGATAGACCTGCACCTATTTCTGAGGAGCCTACTACTGTTGGAGAACTGGAGATAGTTGTAGAGGATTCTTCTGAGGAAGACCAAGCTGCTGAGGATGCTGTTGCTATACATATACAAGAGAATGCACAAGTTGAGGGGGATCATCTAACTAGACAAGGCACTATTTCAGTAGCTGATGGAATTAAAGACTGGGCGTAAGACCTAGGTTTTGTTGTTTGTGGGTTGGACTACCCTGATTCTGAAGATGAGACACCCATTAATAGACCACAAGTTAACTATGATATCTTTTCTGAGTTTTTACCTAAGGATATGGTAAGGAAAGATTATCTAGACCAGTTGAAGTCTGATATTAAGACCTCCTTTGTTGATGAGATAAGAAAAATGGAATCCTCATTTATTTCATCCATTCAATCTGTTATGCATGACTCTATGGCCAATATTGTGTCTCAAAGAGCCCTTGCAGTTGTACCTGAAAATATAGTTACCAGGGTTGATCTTGAATCTATAAAGGATGAGTTTAAGGAATCCTAGACTGTATCTATTGCAGATTAAAGATCTATCTTGTTTAAGAGAAAACTATAATGGAAAGATCATTTGAACTCTCTCTTGGATGTACTGTGTCAACCACTATGACAGAGATGATGAATGAGATCAGAGTATGTCATACTCAGATTGAGAGCTAGACAGGAGCCGTTGTTTACTTAAAGTAGTATGTTGCTTATCTAACTTCCTTGATTAGTTCTCAAGATCAAATTAATTCTGATATCAATTATATTAATGGTGTATTAAAACAATTTGCGGGTGTCTTTGAAGCTTTTAAAAAGTCAGTCAAAGAGAATGTTAGAACTCTGGATTTGGTTGTCCAGAAGGTGATAAGAAACTTAACCCAATCATTAATGGAGACTGTTGCATTCACTTTCAAACCTCTTGCTTCATCCCGTGCTTCTGTAGATGTTGATCAGTTTTGAGAAGTGATAAGAGAAGACCTTGGACAGTATTCTACCAATGGATCTGTAGACTCTACTGCCTTGATCCAAGTGGTGACTACCACTAGGTAGATATTGAAGATTGTTCAGGATTTTATGAAAGAGGCCACTGCTTCTCAGAAATAAGTAAAGGATAATGTGGATTACTAATTCCAAAGGGTTTCTACAAAGCCTGATCTCAACAACCATTTCATGCTTATGTTTGATTACATGAAGCTAACTCCAGTCACTAAATCTTTCAATGAACAAGTCAGAAAGCTCCGAGAGTTGACTCCAGATCTAGACAAGTTTATGGAGAACAAGGATGACTTCATTTCTACTATGGAAAGAGGATGAGGAATCATTATGGACTTTAGTAATCTGTTGCTTCCATTTTTGCATGTGGATAGTACTCCTATCATTTGACCTCCATCCCTACCTACCTCTGCACAGTTTTCCTCCATCCCTCAGCTGACTCTAGTCTATGAAATCTGGAGTCTAACTCCTATGACCACATAGAGAGCTACCCACTACATGCCAGGAACAGTCTCTGTTGCACAACCACTAGTCGTGATTTCTGGAATTCCCAAACCTTATACGGAAAATACCCATCCTGAATTTACCTCTGAACCTGAATACAAATCCAAAGTCAACATTCAAGAGGTGGATTTCTTAGTGTCTAGGACCTTTGATGGGTATAACTTGTATTATTTTTGGTTCACTTTTGTATTTCTATGTATTTTTTCCTCAAGTAATATATAAATTCTTTCATTCCCTATTTTACCTTCTGTTACATCTCTTTTCCTATATTTACTTTCTATCCCACTTTAGGATAATCACAATGGGGGAGAAATAATATCTAAGGAGGAGAAATAAGGGAGAAATAATATAACAGGGGAGAAATAATACAAAGGGGGAGAACTGATATGAAGAATCATTATATTTTATGAGCATAATACATTTCCATCTGGTAAATTTGTTATATATTTTTTTTTACCTTTTATACATGTGTTGTATATCTCTCATACAGTTGTTTCATACCTATGGTACATTGGCATCTATTAATCTATTCTCTAATATATTTGTTTTGTAACAGTAGAACATTTTCTTTATCAGTACCTCTGATACAATTTCTTTTAATACTATATCCTCTAATATTCTTTTAAAATCTGACATTTGAAAATTTCATTACTCACACTGAGAAATAAGACCCATTGTATTTTATACTGATACATTAATGAGTATTTTGGATTAAAGTACTATAAGTTGTAATTATCAAAAAGGGGGAGATTTTTGAGCTCACCTGTTTTGATAATCCCAATTATTCTTTAATATGTTTTGATAATCCCAAATAATGTTTATCTATATATTAATTCTTTCAATCTATGACATTATATTATTAAGTTTATAAAAATATCAAAATAATCAATGGAATATGTTAATCATTGTTTATCTATTTTTATATATACTTTGAAATAATTATAACTCAATATGGACATGTTTTGCATAAAACAGATAAGTGTTAAGTCCACCGATATGATGTTCACTGATAAAGAGAGAATAAGTATACCGATAAAAATAGATACACAACTACTGATAAGGCTAAGTACACCGGTAAAAAAGTCTACTAATATGGATAAGGTTACTAATATGCATTAAAGCTACCAATAGAAGAAGAGATACCTATAGAACAAGTCTACCGGTATGCACAAGT
The DNA here is from genome assembly GCA_963277665.1 of Viscum album. Taxonomy (NCBI): domain Eukaryota; kingdom Viridiplantae; phylum Streptophyta; class Magnoliopsida; order Santalales; family Viscaceae; genus Viscum; species Viscum album. The sequence continues at coordinate 430,703,053 of OY728134.1, forward strand.
CGACTGATACATACCTACCGATACATAGTCTACCGATAAGTAAAGGTCACCAATACGTAGTTATCGATACAAGCTACCAATACAAACTTACAGACACTCACTGATAGAAACCGACAGATACCGATATGAAGTCCACTGATACAACTCTAAAGTCTACCGAAGTCAAAGTCTACCGATACTAACAGAAAGACGACTACCACTGTAGAGTCTACCGATACACAAATGCCACCAATAAGAAAGAGTTATCGATAGAAAGAGTTACCGATAGAAGGAGCTATCGATGGAATGAGCTACCGATACATAGAGCTACTATTATAAAGGATAGCGACTACCGATATAGAAGATCTGTCGATACAAGCTCACTGATACTAAGAGCTACTGATGGAAACCAATCACAATTTCTCTAAACTCTATTTCTATTTGTTTATTTAGCAATGGTCATATTCGATGATTTTAATGCACCTGCTATTAATTAATGATAGTGGATGGGATTTCAGGAACTGTACCTCGTACCTGTAAAAAGGTAATCATTCCCATTGTCAGAGATAAGGATATATATAAGAGGGAACTTCAAAGACACAAATAAGTGTGGTGTAGAACACTAAAAGGTCATTCTCATGAACCTACGAAACAAGCTCACAGAAGTATTTACATACAAAGAAGAAGAAGGGAGAACAACTAATGAATCTGCATAACCTATGCCTTCAAGGAGTGAAGAGCTTCATCGATCGCACCTACACTCAAGATGATCAAACTGAACATGAATGTCAAGGAAGAAAACGACACTCTATTTTTAGACAAAAACCCGAGAAGGACTCAGAAGCATTTCTGATAAATCAAAAGGATTCCAGAGCTTCCCTTAAAATCACTAGAGAATTCTAAACTCATATCTACTCTCTCTTAGAGATTATTTTAATTAATTTTTATGCAGTGTGTATACTCTATATATTCCATACATACACTGTCTCTTATGCTGAACTGGAGGATTTATAAATCCTCACTTAATATTTTCCATACTCTCTAGTTTCCCACTATGAATAGTGGTAGAGATCAAGTGTGACCTGGATAGCCTGTGTGGTATTGTTTTGTGTCGCACATAGAAATGTGGTAGAGGTTATAGGACCTAGACAGTATTTGTACTATTTTAAACCCCAATCCAAGGTGTGGATCAAAGTTTATATAAATTATTTGAGAGGAATAAGTCTCGGCTTGAGACAGAACCTCTTGGTTAAAACTGTTGTGCTTATTTTTTTTGTTTTAAACTATATTAGATATTCCGATGCTAAGTACTTTGAAATATAAATCTATTTTAAAGTTACTATGATAATTAAACTAGAAACTGTTTATAAATTTTTTTAGTCAGTAAGTTGGTTTCAAAAGTAAACTAATCTTTAGATTGAGTTAACTGAGAAATAATCAATCTCTTGAGAAAATAATTGAAAACATACAATCTTTATAAATTCACTATAGTTTTATTTTTATTTAATTTGGGGGTTTTTATCATAAATCGTTTAATTTAAATTTTAATTGGTACTCAATTCAGCCCCCCCTCTTGAGTATCCACTCTGACCGACAATATACATGTCCTGGTCATAGAAGAGGACAAAGTGATAAGAAGTGAGGATAGTAGCCATAATAGAGTGTGACTCTACCAAAAGGTTAGAAAAATAGAGGTTGAGGTTCAGGTAAGTTGTATGCAACTAATATGACCTTTGATAAAATTTTATAGTGGATGATGGTCAAAGGTATATCATGGTTCCATTAATTCTAGTTTTTCATGACATGTAATATCACATTGTGTGTGTTATGTGTGATAAAACTAACCAGGTGATGAAGGATGTTTATGCATTGAGTTAAATGTGTGGTGAATATGTGGTTAATATCTAATAACTATGGTTTCAAGGTTATGGTTGGCCCTGATCCCATCATTATATCAAGTACATTACTGGTGTACAGATTGGGTAGATAATTCAGATAGTGGGGAGTACCCAAAATTGGAATTGGTCACCCAGAGACTCTTGTTGAACGTAATTGGGTATAAATGAAAATGTATAGTATTTTTGTCGATATTTTGGTGATTTAATGAGCGGGAAACTTGTGTTTTTATTTAGCTTGGATAGTTTTGTGTCATGTTATAGTTTGAGGATGAGTTGTTCTATGGTAGGGAGGTTGTAATGGATAGGGTATTTTAGTGAGTGATTTTGGTTTTAATTTATACTTGGCCATGCATATTTGGGAATGTTTTATTATTATATTAGTTGGTTAAGGTATGATTGACAATTTTGGCAAGATGGTCCTAGTGTGGGACATTTATCTTAGAAAATAGATGCCACAAGGTACTTAGTGGATTAGTACTGGGAACCTCATGTGCCTAGGTAGAAGGGAGTTTGTTTTTTGAGGTTCATCAACCAATTGATGAACCTATGATGATAACTAGATGGTTACTGGGTTCCTTTTGTAGTGTGATGAGGTACTTGATGGTCACTAAGATTGTTTTTTATTTAATTTGAAATTATATTAATTGATTTGTTAAAATATTTCAAAAATGTTGGTTTGTACTCTTTTTCTTCATCAAGTGTGGAACGAATCTTCTCACATCCGTACAATTGTTTCTATTCTCCCCTAAGTAGGATCACATTAATTTATAGTTATTTTTATGAGGAATCAGTTCCAAGGGATCTTTATACATATGGATTTCAATCATCTTTTATCTATTGTCAATTTTAATTTTTTTCTTCATCACTCATATGTTATGTCCAAAATTATGGGGTTTGATTTGTTTTCTAATTTATAAAAATTGTAATTGAATCATTAAATTAAAAATAATGAGTAGTTATATACTAGTTCTAGGTAGGTGGTTTATATATCCTTTCATTATTATATAATATTTCTTACACTATGTGACTTACATGTGTAGTGGGGGTGTGTGTGAGACTAAAATCAAGATCATATGTGGTCTAAAAGATACCAGAGAGGTGTTACATGTATTGTTATTAGTGATTATTTTTTTCTCTAATTTACATATAATATGTCATGATAGGTGGTTTTCAATGGACAAGAACATGGTAGTTTAGTTGTTCTTATGGTTTGTTGTAATTGCTGTGATGATTCTAATTTGGTGAAAATGGGATGGGTTTTTGTAGTTTTTTGGTGATATATTTTGACTAATGTAAGGTTTATGGTTGTTTTTTGGGTTAATTGTTTTATGAGATTGAGTTTACAACACATTATTGGGGCTGAGGCCATAAGGCATGTGTGTACATGGGAATGACTGGTCCTGAATATTGGTCTATTAGTGGGATTTAATCAAGATGTGTGTATTGGGATGGTGATTCATATCATCAAAAGGATATAGGGATGCTCCATATATGTTGGTGACATAGTATTTGGGTGATTGTGATCATTGTTTTGGGATGATGTGCTCATAGTTTGTGGTTTTCCATTGAGGTTATTAAGCTGGGTGTGGTGATGTCTGATGGGTTTTCATGGTTTAATAAGGTTTGTAATTTTATCAGTCTATATTATTGGGAAATTATTTGAGATCTTTGAGATATTTTGAACATGTTTTTACTATGGGTATATTTCCTAATTCTTGAACATGTCGAATCATGTAGGCTTCCCACTTGTGAACTTTTGAGCATAGAGTGGAGAGTGGTTTTTTTCTTTAATGGTTTACCATAGGTTTTTATTTTAATGTAATAATATAGATATAGATATTATATAGGGAAAATCTTGGTGGTTTCCTACTGAGTTCATATACATACACATCATGGTCCCTTTAGGACATGTGCAAACTTTATGTCTCACAAAACTATAAAAAGGAATATGGTATTTAGTTGCATCATAGATGTTGGTGGTGTAGTGGATATACAAGGAATATAGTTGAATCAATCTTAGGGATTAAAATAGAGTTTCCTCAGATCTAAATTATTATTTTTCTTTTTAGGAATTTTATAGATGTCTATATGTCATCAGTCTATGAGTTTCTTAACTTACTTTTTTTTGAATCTCATTAAAATGGAGATATTTCTGGTTACATATATATGTTGTACATTATAATAAATTATGTTAATATTATATGGAATTGGTTCAAGGATATTTTTATTGACATAAATTTTGTTATGTTTTCTTTCTTACGGGGGTATATAGTCCCATGATCACACATTAAACCCCCACCGCAAATCGGAAGCCTTTGGGATATATGGACATGCACCTGAGGTCTATGGAACTATAATTCAGTCATAATGGAGGTGAAATGAGCTATAAATGTTACAAATGATCACATATGGTTCTTCACTGAGATAAATCCTCATTCTCTAATGATTCTAGATAACTTACATCAGACATAGTTAGGCCAATGACCTTAAATACAAGGACTTTTAGTGTGGAAACCCAATGAATAAATAGTGTTTTTAATTCTTTTTGAATTTGATTAGTTTTATAAAATTTTCCTCAAAATTTAAAAATCACACCATTGGAACCTATTTTAATATTTAGGATCATATATTTTTAATAATATGTATTATCATTGTATCATTTATTAAATATCACATGGAGATTCAATCATTATGACTATCATTAAAGAGGTGTCTCATACATTAATGTGTATTCATTTTTTTCTGCACCTATATTGGAATATGTGAGGTATTAGGGTAATTAAATTCAAATTGGCATTAGGATGTGATATGAGAATAAAGTATTGGATTATTGTTATATAAAATATGTTTTTTTGTTTTTTATGAACATAGTATAATGGTATATCATATGTTTCATTTGCATACCCACCATGAAATTGGAGATTATAAATAATGTTTAGTTTTTATTGTAATGGAGCTCATCATGTTTACCAAACTTGAATAAGGAATATATAATGACTTATAATGACATAATTTTCAAATAAAATATTTAATATATTTGTATTAATATCATCCATGTATATTAGTTAAATGATTAAGATATGGGTCAAATCATGTTGATGTTTTTTATATTATTAGACTGATAAACCATTTTTTGGTGAGTTAATATAAACAAATTCAAGTAAAATTATTTAGGTTTTCATCAAACAATTGTTTATTTAATTTAATAATTTTTATTTAGAAGATAAAAATATTTAAACATTTTAAATGTAAGTCTTACTTATGTATTTTGGGGAAGTAATTCTCTGAATTTGTTGATGTATCATGTGTGATTACTATATAGTCTCAATTTCACAACCTCTTTATTTTTTTTAATAATACAATAAGGTGATTAATTTTAAAAGTGCAGGTATAAATATATCTCTTAGTACCTCATATTAATGAAGAATCAAGATATGAAAAGGAATATAAAAAATGTGGCTGACTCACCATTATTCTTTAATGTTAGAAGTCAGAGAGATTGTGTGTCCTATAAAAGTGTTAACCCATAATTACGTGGAAAAAAACTATTTTTTTAAATTATAAAGGTGTATTATAAGATTAATATATATAAGGTTATTTTTTAAATTAAAAATGTGGATTTAATTTGAAAATAGACCATATATTGGATATAGAAATTTGGAAAATGAGCTGGAGTCTTGTTTTCTTACTTTATTTTAGAATTAGTGAGTCATAAAGGCCACATGTATGATTTAAATTATTATTCATTAAAAATCACATTCACATAATTGATATATTTTTTAATATTATATTTATTTTAAGGTTTTCTTTGGAAATTATTCTATGGTTTTTTCTTGAGGGAAAATAAAGTGTATGGGTGGAGAGTTCAATGCACCCATTTTTTGTAATAACATTTTGAATGATTTTTATTTCAAAATAGTTAAAATAATATATAATGTGAATATTATATTATCAAATTGATTTATCATTGTGTATTAATATAATATTTAATTCCTCTCTTTAAGAATGTACGATTCAAAGTTGTTTTGAAAAAAACTATTCGGTATTTAACCTTATATAAAACCATGATACATTTTCTATAAAACACGAATGGATTATAAATTCAAATTAGAGAAAGAAGGTTTAGTTGAAATAGTATAAAAATAATTATCACAAACAATTAAATAAACAAAATCATCTATAAAATGAAGCAATATTGATAGCATGGTTAGTAAACCAATCCAACTAAATATGCATTCCACCACGAACCCCCATCATCTATTTTTACTCTATTTTGGCACGTTTTGTTGGAAGATTCAACTTGTAACTAAAACAGGTACTTTTAGAAGGGTAATTTTATGTTATTCAATCAACTCAAAGCTGAGGAGACCATCCCCGTAAGGTTTCTATAGAAGATCATTATTCGATTCAAGCAAGGATCATTTTAGACAGTGGAATATTGTTAGAAATACATTAGAACTAGGGGTTGGTTATTAATTTTTGAGATATATATTTAAAAATAAATATATTTTTATAATATTAAATTTTAATATAATTATTTTTGTTTGTGTATTTTACGGATAATGTGACATTGATAATATTTTATATATTTAATTATTTCTTTATTTATGATTTATGTTTTGATGTTGTTGTGACTAAAACAATTAATTTTAACACTCCTTAAATGAATAATCCAAGGGGTATAGATTTATTTAAGAAAAAATATAAGTTATTAGGTGATACCATGACCACTATGTTCCTTATTATTTTAATTTTTGATGAGAAATTAATGAAATCTTAAGAAAATTTTTCATTGGAATAAGTGTTTTTTTCTATGGTTATTGTTTGAGTACTAAACTAATAATTCAACCTTATAGATAGATCCTTTAATATAAATTAATGAAATTAAATAATTTATGTGAATATTATACCGAAAAAATAATTGAAATTAGAGTGCTCTACAGATTATAATCTAACTTTAGAACCTTACCTTTAGTAGAATTAACAGATGTTTTTTATTTTCTGTTTTACTATAACTTTTCGTATCTATTAGATAATTGGGTAAGTCAAAACCTCTATTGAATTCTCTAGTACCCTATAAGATTGAACCATACCTCAATTAAATACATAGTTTTTTGGTTTAGGGTAATTTATAAAATATCAACTAAACAGTTCTCATGATGGCTTAGTCACAAACCATAGATCTAAAGGTTATCATTTATGACCCACATATGATTTGCTTCTTATTTTGCACATAAAAAGTAATTTTTTCATAATATAATCCCTATAAATGTTTCTTGGACTAATTTAATCCCTAATAAAAATAATGTTTTAACCTTAATTAAAAATATAATATCTTAGGGTATTTAACATAGTTCATTTACACATCCACCATAAAGGGTTCGTGATAAATATTATATCTCATCATTATATGTAAATAAATAACTCTCACATGATATATTAGAAAATAATTCAAAAAATAAATTAATAACATAGGTTATATTATAAAATATTAGTTTAATACCTCCCTCATTTCACTTAATACCCTAAAACATTCCCAAACATATCATAGAAGAGAATGAAAATTCCACCCATTTAAGAAAAATATCCATTTATAACTATATTTTATTTTGAAAATTTTTTGAAAATAAAATAATTAACATAAAAAAACAAATATATATATATATATTGAAAAATTATAGGTGTTTATCAGCATAAAATCATTTTCAAATTGACAATATTTCCATGATTACAAATTAACCTCTTTTAATTAACCTTAAATTGTATTAATTATTAAATAATTGAATGTAAAATGTTTTTTTCCATCCTAAATGATTATTTTATAATATACTAGAACCCTGAATGATATCATGTTATTTTACAAATTCCATACTACCCAAGCCTTAGGCTACCCACTCAATACATTCACTAAATCAATTACACTTTTTCTTGGTGTATAACGATCATACATAAATGGTTTCCACACACTCTTCACAAATAAAATAACGAATTCATCACAAATTTATTACTTAATTAAATTAAATAAATATATCATGTTTATTTAAAATCGTTTTTGGTGAATATGTGTCACCACCCCTTCACACATTGACCTTTATGACCATTTCAATATCAATTGATGTAATATTTACCTTTTTATACAATGAAATGGTTTGTTCCATGATTTTTTAACATTATAATTTCAATGAGGGCATAATTATAGATTAAATTGGACTTCAAATATCCTCATTTACATAAAGGAATTTCTAAAACTATTTTTTATGCATAATGAAATATAAAATCACTCATCCTTTAAAAAAATGTCTGTTAACACATTATATAGTAAGGATCCATGGAAATATCTTGGTCAATAACATGAATCCCCTTTCATATGAGTTCAACCATCACATATATAAGGACAACATTTTTACTTGTATGAGGGTACACCTTAATATAAGTATTTCTCTCAATGTCATCTGAAAATAACATCTCTAGAGAAACCACATAAATATTTTATTGATATGAAGGTAATAGTTAAGTTTAGTCATCCGTACTCACTCTTCCATTAAAATAAAGTTGCATACCACACATGAATAACTATATTACGTGAAGGGGTCCCAAAAATAGTCATATAATTGTCATTTAAGATCCCCTGAGCTCCAACAATAGGATAATAAACCAATATTTTTATTTCTTTTTAATTTAATTTGATAGGTATAATACATTGTAAGGTTTATTTATAACTAATTCAATGTATGAACACCAAAAATCATATCTAATTTATTTAATATTTTAAGAAATATCAATGATATGGTATTCAATGATAAATAAAAAAACATAAATCTTATAGGAATAATCATGGATTAAATATTGAAAGAGAAAAAATGTCCCACAAATATTTTTTCAAACTAATACAACACCATGGAATACCTGTTAAAAATTACCTTAATATCATTTCAACATTTGAATTAAACTCAGAAAACATTTTTCTAAAAAAAATAAAGATTAATCCACTGGGGAAGACCATTATTTTAGCACACTAATTACACTTCATATTATTTCCCATAAAAAATTAAAAAACAAATAAAAAATTGATAAATCTCTCCGGTATGAAAGAATTCCATTTCTAGGGACCAACAAAACATTATAAGCTATTATTAATCAATTATTTGTTTCAAATTTAACTATGATATTTTAATAGATATATATATATATTTATTCCAAATAACTTGATTAATATCTATAAATATCCATGATTGAGTTGTATTCAAATTTTATATAGACATCATGTCCAAAATATTATTCAAAAATATTAAATATCGCATATAGTGGAAATACTATTTGAGTAAAGTTTCTAGGATACCCCAAATGGTATATCAATTAAATTAATTTTGAAACTATAAATAGAAATATAGGTAATTATTATAATTTTGATCATTTAGTTATTCAATAAAACATTAATAATTCACTAAATTTGAAAACTCATACAAAATATCATAAATGGGTACTTATTAGATTCAAAATCTTGAACATGTAATTGGTTCCAAATAAAATTAAATCAAATCCATTTATTAATTTATTACTATGATTAATTATAGTCCATTAATTATATTATTATGTTAGAGTAGGATAATCAATCATAATCCCATAAAAGTGAGAAATAAAAGTATAATTATCACATCATATAACACTAACTATTGTTCCTTATCACATAATAGAACAAAAAGGTTACACTAAATACCCATTTTAAGTACCCCATTGAATTATTACTTATATCCCCAAATAAATTAGATATTTTTCTAATAAAACCAAAATTAAACATTATCTTTTAGGCACCAATCCTCTCTTAACCCATTTAAAATAATCACAAACATTGTGTAATCCAAGAATCAACACATTTTAATTTCACTTTTCAATCTTGAAGGAAAAAAAGGACAAACTTCACTAAGAATATGATGAGAACCAAAATTTAAAAAAATTCTTACTTTTTTCCAATGATAAATAACTCGCTAATCTAGATAAATCAGAGGTAATTAATTTTTTATTTCTTCAAATCTAGAATTAAATTTATGAATGAATTTAAAAACTATTTTTAGAGGTTTTCAAAATTTTTGGACTTAATGGAGAACAAATACAATCATTTTTTATTTTTCGATTACATTATTTAAAGGATTTTTTATTCTGATTTTTATTTTTTAAATACTTTTAATATATTACAGATAAATACTATACTAAAATAAAGGAATTATAATTGTTGTGGATATCAAAATAGAAAGAGACATTATTGTACAACTTTTTAGTGGAGTGTACAACTTCAATAACTTTATTTTATGAAGTTTTTACCAACCAAAACATATAAATTTAGATGATAATAATCACATTACTTAAGATATAAATATCAGTCATAAGCAAATGGACTCCAAAATAATCACTAAAACACCATGTGGGGGTGTGTTGCAGATGGAAGTTCAACAGAAAAAATGTGAATTGTTTATAGTGGTGGATTTCATGGATAGAGATTGAAGGGAGAGATGTGTGATGATTATTGAAATGGATAATGAGATGGTCATGGATTTATTGTTTTACCATGGTTGAGTTATAATCCATGTACATAGAAAATATTGAGGAGTTACATCCTGTTCAAAAGGAAGGAACTATATAAAATTTCTCTAGGTGCTACATTAGGGTAATAATGCATTGTGTAAAGGTCTTTCAGGGAACCAGTAATGGTAATGAGCACATGTGAGGGGTATATAAGGGAACCTATATGACTACTATTGCAAAATAGACTATATAAAGGCCCTATAGACGATGTTTCAAGGTAATCAATCCCCTACATCAAGGTATCCCCATGACAAAAATTATTACATAAAGAAAATGTGTAATATTTTAAGGCTATGGAAGGGTAAAGGAAATTCCATAAAATTTTCATGCAATTAAAACAACTACTGTGCAATGGTAGAGCATGCTTTTGAAGATCTACATAAGGGTAGTAGCCACATTTCTTGCATTGCGTTCGGATGATAATTCCACTTTGTAAAATGGGATAGGATGTTATGAAGGCTACATAAATGAACCTTCAACATGAAATAAAAATATTTTAGGGAATATATAAAATTCCAAGACACCCCTAAGGTCCATCATATAGTCACCACTAAATCTACCTAGGGTACCTTTGTGGATTTCAAAATGAAAACTCCTATAATATGTACGGGTCAACTAAAACTCAAAATGACACAATTTAGTTTATAAATAATTTTCTCCTCCCCATTTTGTAAGGATTAGAACATTGTACTTTGACCTAATCTAGATTTAGTTTATGAATCTGTTTTATTCTCTTCAACTGATTTTAATTTTTTTCTATTCATTTATGTGTTGTGTTTTTCTTATCTCCCTATTAATCTATGTTTCTTAACACTTCTAATGTTCATTGTGATCACTTACTTCATTCTTATTGAGAACTAACTCGATTGATGGTCCCTAAGGGAGATTTCATGGGCTTTTGAATATGATTTTTCATTCTCATTCTTAATACAGAAGTGTGGGGGATAGAAGTGGGTAGATGTTATGTATCTCAAATATTACTATTAATATTTTATTCTATAATATTTAAAATAATTTCCCCATCTCATCTCTCATTATTTGTGTCATAAAATAAAATTTTGTTGGATTAATGGAAGAAAAATATATAAATGGAGATCAATGGTTGGATAGTGGATGCCTCAATTGAGTGTGTACACTGCCTATTCACTTTGGAGGATGTAGTATTGATTTAGAATAACATTTTGATGAATATAAGGGTGTTGGATGACCGAAATAAATGATAAGTCTATGTATCTTGTCTTTGTATTCATATCTTATCATCTCTTCTCACTTAGAACGTCAAATATAATATGTTATGGATATATCAATGGAATATGATGTGTTTTTATGAAATTGTGATTGGATATATTTAAGAATAGTTGTTGTGAACTCAGATCTTGAAGTTTATTCAATCCATTCTTAATTTACAACATCTATTTAGGGGTATGTGGAGTCACTTCTAGACTACTTATTGTAGAACTTGAATTCTTGATGTTTTAATCTATATATCATAATTTATTGTAAATATTATTTGTTTTTAGTGCATAAATATTTAGTTTCTAAATGGTACACATAAGGTGTATGATAAATTTCATAAAAGAAAATTAATTTCAAAAGAAATTGTTTTGATTGAGAACATGGAATGTGTGATTGGACTGAGTTTATGAAATTTAATTTTTATGCCTTTCTGGTTTGGAATTATGGCCGATTCCAAAGTATAACATGGTAGATTCCATCAAGTGGTGACTTGGGGAATTTACGAGTCACCTTTCTCGAGTATTAGGACTTTCTTTGGGAATTTATGGGTGAATGAATTTTGAAATAATGTCACTATGTGGTAGTAGATTTTGGAAACTTGTTTAATTTCATTATTATAGAAATGTTTAAAATTGAAAATTGTTATATAAATATATATAAATGTGATATAACATGTTCCTTTTATTAGTGGTGTGTTTCAAGAAGTCTTGGGGATTAATTACTAATTTTTACAGTCACCCCTTGCTTGGTAACTTTTGTGTGTATATAGATGTTTTGTATAGAGATAAAGATAGTAAGAAGGTGTCTTACTTTTATTTTGATTCATCATGATCTAGTAATATTTGGATATATAATCAGTTCTTTAAGATTGATTGGGGTGATGTTTAGGTTGATTCATGTTTTAGGTCATTGTGTTTTTTGTTTTCTTTATTATCTCAATGTTGTATCTATTATTTAATGTTCACTACAATGACATTTTTTTCTAGTTTGAGTTATATTTTATTACATGACATGAATCATATAACAGGTTTTTCATCATTTCTTATTCTTAAGGTTGTTATCATATTTTGTAAGATGATACCCCTATGAGCTAGTATTCCCCGAGAACTTGTTTCCTAACATTGGGGACCTGGGGTAGTCACCTATGGTTATTAGTAGCTATAGCCCAATCCATGATAATGGGTTGGATGAGGATGTTAAAAATGGTATTATGAGATGGTCGGTACATCATCTTAGGATGACAATAATGAAATTATAATGTAGTAACATGAAATATATAATATAATAATATATATCTAATATTTTTATGTTTAAATAAAAGTTACCATTGTTTTCCAACTATTAAAAGTGTTCTAAGAAACGTATAGGAATTTTTCCATCTCATAGTCATAGGATTATTCAATTATTATATTTTGTCATCCATTAGCAATGAATCTTCCCACAAGGATTTAATTGTTATTATCATGATTGATGAATATTAGAAATTATTTTTAATTATTTTTCGTTAATATGATTTTGAATATTATAATAATTCAGTTTCAAGTGAGTGTTGGATATGTAGATTTTTTTGTCTTTAGAATGAATAGAACCAGTTTGAATCCCTGGGAATACATTGGAGGAAGCATATGTGATTTTGGTTCATTCTAAACCAAATTGAAATCATCATATTTTGAAGAGCATATCCCATGAATTTCAAGCTGTTGACTAGGGAAATTAAATTCCACAGATATACAATTAAAATTCATCCATGATATTTTAGAAACAAAATATAATGATATTTTAGGGAGATTCAGGACCCAGAAAAAAGGAGGTATGAATAGCAAAGGTAAATCAATTTTTTTTTATTTCTTTGTAACCCTAGTGGTAATGAAATTGAATGTTTATTTTTATATACAATTGGACCCTTCTAGTAAGTTATGGGATATTATTTTCCTAAATAAACAAGACCAGGAGCTGATGTGACCAGGAATTGAGTACTTATTTGACAAAAAAATTTATCCCCACACTTTCAAGTTCTCAATTATAAAAAATTTCATTTCTTAGAAGAATTTAAATATATACATTATGGAATATGTGGCTCAATTCATTATAATGATTCATTTTTCTCTGTAATTTTCTACTGTAGAGTACTTGAAGGTAATGATCACTGATGTAGGGATACGACCTGACATACTCTCCATGTTATTTTTCTTATATATTAATAAATATGGTGATATTTTGTACATATTAATGGAAGAAGAAAATATTATAGAGTGATATTATGTTAGAGGAAACACATTTACCTACATGGGTACAACTGGGAACTCCAATATGGGGAACTAGAGAAAGAAAGAGAATTACTCTCAAGAATGAAATAAATTAGGAAACTATTTGATAGGTTCAATATAATTTCCACCTCACTTTAATAATCACTTGGGTTTCTTTTATTGCAGATATTATGATCATATAAACTAAGAATGAAAAACGAGTTTTCTAAAATGAAACAATTGTAGATAGTTAGGATATATGGAATTTTCTAGTATGGAGACTCCAAGGATGAATGATGGTAATGCATCAAACATATCCCAGGATTATTATGATCAAATGGGTCAATTGAGATTAAATTTTAATCACCCCCAGAAATGAGTGAAACCTGGTGATTCTCATATCACCATGACACCTTACTATTCATCATAACCGTAATAGAGTAATAATGAATTGTCTAGAACAACTAGTAAGAAAATTTATGTGGCTAACAAGATGATCACAAAAGAATAATATGGTCTCTTGATAGAGCATGGTATTATCATCTTAAACTCTAATATCATGAAAATTTGTTTGATACAGGTACATACCACTATTTTATTGATACCCATGTCATGGATCATATAATATTCAATGCTAAAATGATTCCTCAAGACTTGAAACATCAAACACCTCTGGATTAATGATAGTATCAAGCCTTTATGTACATAGTGTTTTCTATAACTATTTATGATGCCATTTTTTGGTATTTCTCTATTGTTAAGATAGAAATATTTTTCCTATGTTTAAGAATGTGTTGGTTGACATCTTTCAAGTCTAAAATCGATTTTAATACCCAACAAGTTAGTTTCACATATTCATACAATGTTGAGAATATCTTTTAAGGGGATTGGGATGTTAGTGATGGTTAAGAAGAACCTTTATAAGCGATGGCAATGAATAAGTTTTACCAATAGTAGGAAGTAACTTTAAAATTTTCAATGTAACTAAACAAATATATTTTCTAAAAAGGATGGATCAATTTCCTAATTCCATGTCCCAAACTTTTTTCTAGGTCTCCACCTAAAGGAGAGTTAAAATTTACAATTTGTATCCTAGTTGGGAATAGTCATATTTAACATCTGTAATATAGTATGAAACTCATAGAATTAATGGAATTACTAGTTTAGTAGGAGCGGTAGAAAGGAAAATGATTAATTCAACATAGTATGTCTATATGGGGAACATTTGTTCTTTTATAATGAAAGTCAATGAAAATCATCAGGTTTTTTGATTATCATAAGATATACTAGGTTATGGTAAATAATTTATATTATATTCTTAAAAATGAAGATACATGTTTTCAATTGTGGGGGATCAAAATGGTTCTCTAAGATTGATTTCTGATTAGGGTATCACCAACATCAAGTTATAAATGTAGATATTTTGAGACAACTTTATGGATTCGTTATGGCCAATATGAATTTCTATTTATGACCTTCTGTTTTAAGAATACGCCATCGATATTTATTGAATTGATGAATCTAATATTTCATAGGTATATTGAATCCATTTTTTTGGTATTAATAAATTATATTCATATATATTTGAGGATTATGGTTTATCACAAGTAATAGTTTGCAATATATTCTGGTATCTTCTAGAAACATTACCTTTATTATAATATTTTTAAGTGTGACTTACTGAAATGAGGAGAAAAGTTTTCTGGACATGTCAAATTAGAAAGATAATTTATCAAAGAACTTGAAAAGGTAAACGAAAATGTTTCTTGGAAACAACTTAAGAATTCCATTATGTGATATAGTTTTCCTAAATTTGTGGGGGAATTACTGAAACATTGTTCAATAATTTTCATCACATGTTTCTATGATGAAATATTTGAAGAGGAAAGGAATTATTTTCCAATGGAGTGATGACTGTAGAAATATTTTCAAGATTATAATGCTTGACTCACTTCATCAACAATCCTTACATTTTCAGAGTTAGGAAAACTCTATGTGGTCTATTGTGAAGCATTCCGATCTGGTTTGGGATGTTTCCTCATTGAGGGAGATCATATAGTATATTATAGGTTATGAATGTTATGGGTGCATGAGAAGAATTAACTAACACATGATTTGGAGTTATATTTTGTAGTCTATTCCTTGAAAACGTTGTGTTATTATCTCTTTAGTGAGAAGTTAATAGTGTTTATAGATCATAGAATATTGAAACAAATATTCTCATAGTGATATTTGAATCTTTGTCAACTTATGTGAATGTAATACCTAAAAATGTTAAAATTTTACAATATTTATACACTGGGTAAATGAAATTAAGTGGATGAGGCATTGAGTTAAAATTAATATAGTCATTTTTCTAATGAGGCATTGGATATGTGGTATCTGATAAAGGTCATAGATGATATACACCTATATTTTTCTAAACAAGGAGATTTTATTGGTTTCCGTTAAATTATTTTGATACTAAATTTATTTATTATCTAAAATATGCTCAAAAAATCGAATCCTAAATGTCTACCCATGATGAAAAAACATAATAGCGGGGAGACCATTGATGGATGTATACTATATAAGAGATCTATATTTTAATTTAAAGATCAAATTATGGTTTTTAGAACACCATTTTTTTCACGTAAATATCACTATGAGTTTTCTTGAATATATTTTAAATGGGTTTTACTTCTTGTTAAAACCCTGGTGGTCATGTACCTTTTGGGGGATGGATAGAATTTGTGGTATAAAATGACTTAATTTTCCGGGATGTATGTTTTTTTAATTAATGGGGTCCACGTATAATATTTTCAATGGATTATGTGACTTATATTTGTGTTTGGAAGGATTCAGAGGTGGTTTGGGTTTTTATACGGAATCTGATATGGGAGCTGTTTGATGAGAAATTTCATGTCCTTAATATTTTTCATGATATTATTTTTAATGGGAACACACTGTGGACTAGTTCAAGGGATGAAATGGTTACAAACCATGAAATCAGTTGACATCATGAAGTTGTCGATCATAGTTAGTTTAACCCATTGTGATTAATTTTTTTTGGAATATCTCACAAATCTAGAATTAAACATTGGGAAGGGTTTTATGCTATGAATTTATCTCCAGTAGTATTTTAAAACCCCAAAGTGTTCCTGATTTTATTTAATTCATGATTCATCCTTCTCCCTTGGACCCTAGTTCAACTCAAGGCAATTGGAGTCATTCCTTCCATTCCAAAAGCCTTGATCATGCATTAAATATCTATTGATTTGGTTTTTTGTGGTTTCCCCACACTTCAAATTTTACTCCATTATCATTGTGTAAATATCTCAATTGTTATTGATGTGGGTTTTATCTTCTATGATATAGGTTTCTTCTTGTGATTCCCTTATACTTTCTTTCGTATTGTCATTTCTGGATGAGAGTGTTTCTTGAATAACCTAATAAAGGTAGCTGTTCTAAAAAATCCTATCTCATGATTCTATTTTCTTTAAGTATATGGGATATTATGCAACTGCACTAATATAATGTGCCTATTAACAAATAGAATAATGGGTAATGATAATATTTTTCTATACTACTCCTTGGTTCTTTGTGGACCCATTGTTGTTGAAACCTGTCTTGTAGATATCCATAGTGTGAACCTACCATTGGAAAATAAATATTTAGAAAATGGATTAAAATATGATATTGAATAACATGAGACCTCAGGTAATGTTTTATGATCAATTCACCTTGGAAAATGGATTCCTTGATTAATGAATGACTTGTGGTTATTTGATATAAAATGGGTGTGAAAATTATCATGGTAACGACATAAGAAATAATTTAATGAATGAATGTGTAATTGAAAGACAACCAATAATAAGATGAATTAACCATTGGGGAATAAGATATTATGAGGTGTTATTATGGACATTATGACTTTTGTTGTGATTGATGCAAAAATTATTATATAATGCGCTATTTCTAGTGGTACTAAATTTATTATATAAATGGATATTCCCAAGGATGCTAAAATAATTATACAAAGGGATATTACCAATGATTATAAACTTCTTATATAAAGTATTTTCCTGTTGATACTAAAATTCTTATATAAAATTCTATGACTAGTTATTCAAAAATTCTTATATAAAGTGCCCTTCCAGGGTTTAATAATGTTCTTATATAAACCGGTTGGTCTGATTATAATATAATTTATATAGGTATTTGTCCAGTTATGTGATCATGCTAGAGAATTTTGGTTATGGTTAGTGTAGTTATGCAACATGATCATAGATATTCCATCACGGTGTCAAAGAAGGTTTATAATTGCACTATATCAACTGATTAATTAATAAATATGATTATCAATTTATTATATTCCATTATTATATGAATATTTTTTTAGACACGGTGGTGTTGAAATACTGATTTTTACATACACCCTATTTAGTCTTCCATTTGGTACTTGAGAAAATTTCATGGATGCAGGTTTGGACAAGGGAAAAAGTCCTTTTTGTAGATTATTTCAGGGTACATGGGTTGAAGCATTGATATGGGACAAACATAAAGTTTGGGACCATTACCTTTTGAGTTTATTTTGTGTAAGTATGGTCTTTTATTAGTATTTATTATATTTTTTTATTTAAATACATCTCGTTCTACCATTACATGGTTTATTATTTGATCAACTTGGATCAACCTTTATCTTCAAGTTGTTTGTTGTACTGTAATTTCTATTTCTAATACTCTGATATTATTTCATTTCCACCATATTGTAATCATATAATAGGGGTTATAGTCCCCTCACTCTGTTCTTCACACCCCTACTTGTAGTTTGTAGCCTATGGCATATAAGGAGGTTCAATTGGGTTCCATTAACTAATATGATTTGGCAACGTGAGAGTGTGTATGATCAGGGGATTTTACAATGTAGTATTAGTGGATAAAGTTTATTTATATTTCATTATTATTTAGTAATGGTAGAAAGGAGACTTGTTAATTAGATTTTGTATGGGTGTAACTAAAAAATTTATGAGGGATAATCCTAGTATTCATGGATGGGACTGTTGTTTGTCATGATGTTCGTTTGTTATGATTGATGTTATTTCACCTTGGATGATTCACATTTTTCATTATTTTATTATTTCTTGATATTTATAATATTGTCTTAGTATGGTTAAATATGAGAATGCATGAATCAAAATTGGAACAAGGGGATATATATATATTGACATGCGTTGTTCATTATTTGGACATATTTATTAAATCTCATATATTTTCTTATATGAACTAAGAAATGATATGCCTATTATTTATGATAAATGATAATGAAAAAACTATTATTTCATGATAATTCAATTTTAATCCATTTTTATTGATACCATGATCCAATGATTCTATGTTATTGTCACCTTTTGAGGTTGAATTTATTTATCCATTTTTCTAAGGAGTGCGTTTTTCTTGGGGAGAAAATTCAACCTCATCATCTTATAATTAAGCTTCTAAAGAGTGGAAATCAACACAATCCTAAAGCCTCTAAACTAGATCTCCATTTAGATCATGTGGATCAGATGGATGTTTAACTTTGCGATAGATTCCTGAGGGTCATGCAATCTACAAAAAGGGATATTTTTCACTATATACCTTCAATGTATGAGATGAAGAAATATTTTATGTTGTAGAATCCACCTATATTCATTGGGGAAGGACATACCAAAGTATAAATATTTTTATCAAGTCAACCCATAGGATCTTCAAGAACCTTAAAACACCAATATATATAAGGGTGAATCATGATGCAAACACGGTTCGTGGAGTAGAAAAGTTTTTGTGGGTCGTAGTAGATCAAGCTGGGAAGTAAGAGAAGTTATTCTAGGAAATTTAGGTGAGGTTTATAATATTATTATATCTTGAAACATTGACAGATGAGAATATTTTTGAGTTCATGCACCTGACACAAGAGTTCATGTTCGTGATGGACTACACTAGATGTTTCAATAACTTGCAGTGCTTTACACCATTTTTATAAGTTTATGTGATTGCCAAGGTGAGGCATTTTCAAGTTGAGATTCACTATGAGATCGGTTCAACAATGATTGTTTTTTTGAGTAGCTTTTTGGATGGTAAGGATCATACAATAAACAAATAAGGGAATCTAAGAGAGGGACCAAGAAGTGGCTAGGATGTTTCAGTAGGGAAAACTAGGATATGTTATTATAGTGTAATGAAGTGTCGATAAATCAGATATAGCCATGTAAATAGTGGGAAGAGTTTTCAGGGTTGTGCTATACTATCCCAGGACTGTGTTCCCCTAATGAGATATTGGTGAAAAATGTTATGTCACAAATGGACTCAGTATCTGCACCCTTATTTGGAGTGATGTTTTTATAGAAGGCTGTGCAACATCCCAATACCCAATTTTAGGTAATTCTATTCTCCTTGATTATTTTACACATCTATTGGGTGAATCTCGGGAGTCATGAGGGAAGAGAACATTTATTTGGGAAAATTATTTAATGTTCGAGGATGGATTTTTTGTTTCAATTAATGAAGTCCAGGTATAAATGTGTCAATTTATTTTCAGTAACTTTTCCAGAGTTTTTATAATTTGTAATGTGTATTTGAGTTTTTGTGTAAGAACATGATGTTTTCTACCATGTTCTCAGAAATTAAATAGTGTGTAAGTGGGTTACACGACATGTACTTGGTCACCAAATACAAGTAATTCCCTATTTAACCTATTTGAAAATGGTACAAGCTGTGTAATGGTTACATGGAATGTAATAAAAAATGGTTAGTTTGTAATAAAAAGGAAATGAGTTTTTTCAGTGTACTTCATCATCATGGAATACATGACCTTAAAAAAAGTTACACATCATTCAGTTTTTAAGAGGTGGACTTTTATGGTGTTACTCTGCTGAAATGATTTTTTATTCTCCCATAGATCTCTTAGCTCTCAATTTATTACCCTTCTCATAAATTTTTTGGAGTCTCCATTTGATCTGGATTGATCCATTCAGCAGTTTATCACCCTAGTGGTGGGATCAAGTGTCTCCCTATATTTGATCCTTTATACTTCTTCATTTCTTCTATTATAATAATTCTATGGTGATTCATTATCAGATTGATTTACCCATGGTGATATCCCTCTTTGTTTTTATTGATATGTGGTGTGATTTTTTTCAAGAGGTTTTTTCCATGGGTCAGTTATGGTGCAGTATGAGATTTTCATTAAGGTATGTTTCCATATATTCTCAGTGCTGATTTTTTTAATTGGATCAATAATAATATGATTAGATTGATTCTAGGGCCTCCATTCTCATTGTTGAATTATATTGTTGGTGGATCCCTTAAGGGTGTGTTCGACGATATTTTTCGATGTTTGCTATTTCATCTCTAGCCTATGTTGATGAACTGTATTGCTGATATTTTTATATAGTTTATTTATAAATAAATTCATAATGGTTTTTTTGTGTGTGTGTAAATGATTTTATAAAAGAAGATAGTTTTTTCATAGTTTTTTGTAAATATAAAAAGGGTTATTTTCAATGAATTGAAATGATTTATGAAACATTGGACATGGAAATCCCAGGGTACATAGGTTTAATGTTTATCTTATGATCATCATCCCTATTACTATCAGGAGGTTATCTCATGGGGATCTTATCTCTACCATAGGGCTATCATTCTATATATATTTTCTTGAATTTTTTTTGGGATTCACTCTTTGTTTGTTAGTCTTCCCCTTATTGCTATGTTCTAGGGACTTGTTGTGAACTAGTATTTTTTGTGCTTCTAGTATTTTTTTGGATTCACCTTATGATTTCCATGGTGTGATTTACCTATTCTTGGTTTTATTCTATTTGGATATGATATGAATTATTTGGATTTTTCTAAATGATAAATGGAAAATTATGATTGAAATTGATATACTCACCATTTTTATGGGGTTTTTTTAGAAAAAGGGAAACTTATACCATGATTTGATATAACATATTTATGACTAATCATTCCATGTTTTATTTTAAATAAGCATACTTTGATTATTTTATAGAGTCTTTTTATGGAACTCCTGGGTGGGATCCTATTGAACCTTTTTTCTCCCACCATGAACCCTTCTTTGATGGTGTATAGACCTTTTTATGTAATTTGATATAGGGAATGGAATGGTGCTGTAATGAGGCAGTTTGGTTTTCTTTTAGTTGGATGGATAACTGGTGGTGAGATAGTGGGGGTCTACCCGTGCTATCTTGTCGAGTAGTTAGATTTTCTAGTTTTAGTAGTCCTTTTTGGTTATACTTATACTTCGAGAATTTTTCTTCTTTTGAGTTGTTGGGTTTTAGTTATGGCATAATTATATCTTCTAATGATTCCTTATATATTGTGTGAATATGTATATATATATATACGTAAATATAAATATAAATATATGTATATATATATATATATGTTACATTTCATTACTTCAGGTTGGGAGAAATCTTTCTATTCTATCATTGTTTGGTGCTTGGGTGCTAGTCGTCAACCCATTGGGATCAGGAATGCCATTTAGTTATGTTGTGGGTTTGGTTAGGCACCAGTTTGAGAAGACATTTAGGATGATTTAATACATTTTGGAAAAAAAGGTGTTATATCCTCAAGAATATTTTTCTTATGATATTTCGTACATAAGAGATATTATTGTTGGGACATGAGTAGTAGATTATGAGAAGTTCTTGGACAGATCTTACTATTATGAGACTGAATTTATAATGAGATGTTGGGATGTGTGGATCACATTTTTTTATTATAAATGTTAATAAATTTTTTTATATGGGTTTTCTAGTTTTAAATGATAATTTTATTATTATTATCAGACCATTCCTTTTGTTTCGGTGTGTAGTTATATGCCTTCAAGATTTGTTCTGCGAGTTCCTCTAGAGGGTGAAGCTAACGTCTCATATATGAATCTTCTGATGGACCATATATTTATTGAGGATATCATGTAGGAAGTTCAGGATAT
Source organism: Viscum album (assembly GCA_963277665.1). Classification (NCBI taxonomy): domain Eukaryota; kingdom Viridiplantae; phylum Streptophyta; class Magnoliopsida; order Santalales; family Viscaceae; genus Viscum; species Viscum album. The sequence goes on from OY728134.1 coordinate 430,725,969, forward strand.
TCACTATAATTTTCCAAATGTTTAGAAGGGAGTTGCTGAGGTACATCTAGGAGCTGGAGGAGACAAGGATCCATCACATGCATTTTTTCTATGAGAAAATGCCGTTTTTTAAAGGTATGAATAAAACTAAATAGGTAGATGAATGGATTGAAAAGATCGATCTGATCCTTGAATTTTTAGAAACACTAGATAATATCATGTTGACGTGTATAGAATTCATACTTTAGGGACATATAAATCATTGGTGGGATTGTATGGTACATGATGATAATCACGTGGGGTTGGACTAGAAGGGTTTCCAGAATATCTTTTTAAATTATTTTTTTATAGATTCACTAATGATGGAGAAGTCTCTAAAGATTATCTATTTTTAGTAGGAATAGATTACTGTGTCGGAATAAATCCATCATTTTATATATCCAGACAAATTTTCACTAAAGGTAGTGAATAATTACTAGTTAAAATCTCAGATGTACCTGTAGGGTTTGCTACCAGATATTAGATCACAAGCTAAAGATTTTAAACTTTTCCAATATAGAGGATTGGGATATGATAGAATAATTGAATATGGAAGGAAAATTTGGATATTATACCCATTATATTTCACATAGTGGCAACTTTAGTGGTGACCAAGGTAAAAAGAGGATGTAGAAGGATCATAATAGGAGTAGAAAAGGCGGTTCTCAGTAGAAGGCATCATTGGAAACTCTAGTTTCCGCTAGTGTGTGCCTCTGAATTTTTATCAGTGTGAAATGGTTAGAAACACATGTAATTCTTATCCTACATGAAAGATTATGTGAAAAAACTATAGTTTCTATGGTCTTATGAAATGTTTATGTCAAGTTATGACTACACCTCATTATGGCCCGAGATCATCTACTCTAATGGATATTTTAGTTTACTCGTATTCTTCAAAGGAAATAGGGCCCCAAACACATGCCATAATATTGAATCACCTCCATACAATGGAAGATTTTATAGATTAGGTAGATACGAGTCTAATGATAGTGAGAGGTACCAACTTTATTGCATCCATAGTAGAAATTTATTTATTTGGTAATGATTTTCCCACACATTTTTATCTATTTGATTTATTGATATGATTAACCTTTCAATAGAACTCATTCCATTTTTTATAGCTGTAGTGAATCCTCTTGAGAAGATGAAAGATTAGGGTTTCATTTTACATCCTACTAACTATCAATAACTAAAATATAGCTGTAATGGGATTTTATTATTCTCTTTATATATAATTTTGATGTCATATTTAGGTAGGACTGGATTTTTTCTCATTGAGATAAGTGTTATTGTTATCATCGGAGTGCCGCATTTCTTAAAAATGATGGGAGATCATGGGTGTTTTAGGTAGACCGGGTTTTGAGGTATGGTAGTGCAAGTTCTTCCTTGATTTTGTTGTTTTCTATTTTAGTTGATCCTGATGACATTTCATCTATTTTTGATCCTCCAACTATTGATCAGTGTTTTAATGAATTTTTCCTAGATAATTTCTTCATGATTCATCTTAAGAGGGTGGTTGAGTTTACAATTATCCTAGTTCCAGGTATATAAAAAATATCAATACCTTTTAATCATAGGCACTAGTTGAGATAAAAGAGATCAAGATTCATTTGGATGATCTAGTGGGGAAGGGTTTTATTCACACTAGTGTTTCACCAAGGGATTTTTTGGTGCCCTTTTCCCAGAAGAAAAATGGTTTACTCTGGTTGGGCGTGGACCATCCAATGTTGAATATGGTAATGGTTAAGAACAAGTATCTTTTTAATCTTTTGGATTATTTTTATCTTCATTTAAAGGGTAAAATCTAGTTTTTGATGAATAATATTTTCTTAGGTTATCATCAGCTTAGAGTTTGAGAGTCTAATATAATAAAGATGAATTTCAAGATAAGGTATGAGAATTATGTATATCTTATGTTGTTGTTTTATTTGAATAACACTATTTCAGTTTTTATGGATTTGATGAAACAGATATCCCCTCATTATCTCTACACTTTTTTTGGTGGTGTTTGTAGATAAAATTTTAGTTTACTCAAGATTCGAGACCGACCATGAGCACCATATATGTTTCGGTTTGGAAATCTTGAGAAACTTCTATTTATATAGAAATGTATTTAAATATAAAATCCTATATTCATGAAGTGATCTTATTGGGGTACGCGATTTCTATATGTGGCTTCTCATTTTATCTTGAGAAGGTAAGGGATATTTTGTTATGAAATGATCCATGAAATATCTTTGAATATTAGAGATTCCATAGTCTTACTAGATACTATAATTTTTTTAAGGATTCCAATATTTTGGCATCATAATTTAATACTCTTACTAGCAAAGGGAATAAAGTAACCTGGGATTAAAAATGTCGATTTTATTTTGATGATCTAAAACAACTTCTAACATCAACACCTATTCTGATCTTTCATGAGATGAGTAAAGGGTATGTGATTTTCTATGATTCTTATGGCATTGGTTTGGGTTTTCTTCTCATACAGCATGAACATGTAGTTCATTATAGCTCTCATCATCTTAGTATTCATGAGAAGAATTACCCCACTCATGATTTAGAGACTTTCACAACAATTCAAGAACTTAAGTGTTGGAGGGATTTTCTTTTTGGTAAAATCATCATAGTATTTTCTGAGAATATAATTTTGAGCTTTAACTTCTCTCATAAAGAGATAAACCATAGATAGAGGTTGTTTTTGGAATGACTTCCAACATTTGAATTTAATACCACCTATTCCCTAGAGAAGGGGAATGTAATTGCGGACACTATTTGTTGGAAAGCCTCTTCACAAGTTGTCCTAGAATTAATTGAAGAGAGAATCATTATGGGGATTTTTTTATCAGTTTCAACTAGATGATATTTAGGATGTTTCAGGTATGGTTTTGACCAGTGTTTAGTTTCCTTCATCTCTCCATTAGTCTATTCTATTGAATAAGTAGTAGGATTTCTAGTTCACAAGAATTGAAGAAACACTATATGGTGGGGAGACCATTTCTGGGCACTCTCTTTCTTCAGATGGTATACTCAATTTTGGGATTTTTTTTGCTATACCGGCATTAATGAGGTGATAATTTTGATTTTACTATAACATTTCTTCATGGGTTATTCACATGATCACTAAAATGATGTATTATGACATGAAAATGTGATTTTAGGGGCTGGGTATGAAGAATGATTGATGATTATGTGTATCAGTATTACTTCTTTCAATAGATAAAGGAAGATAATTTGAAACCTAATATTATGATTTATCCCCTTCTGATGCCAATTTATAAATGGGAAGAGGTATCCATGGACATTGTTTTTGGGTAACCACAGAATCCCTATGAGAGAAATTATATTTGTGTGCTGATTGATTGGTTGAAAAAGTCCATTCATTTCATTATCATCAAAGACCCAAAAAAATTGGATGATTTGGGATATATGTCTGTGAAGAAAATTATAAGGTTATTTGGGGTTTCTTCTACCATTTATTTCTAAAGGGATATTAGGTTTACATTGATGTTCTAGAGAATTATCCAAGAGGTGATGGGGAATCAGGTAAAATTGATTTCAACTTATCAAAAAATGAATATGGTTAGATGAAGCATGTTATTTAGATTCTAGAGGATATAATTAGTGCTCGTGTCTTGGACTCTGGTGGATCGTGGGATAACCATCTAGGATTGGTTGAATTTTCTTATAACAACATTCATAAGTAATAAATATGAATGGTTCCTTTAAAGGATTGTAATAGTCTCTAGTAATGTTCACCAATTAGTTGGGAAAATGTGGGATAATCCCCTTCGGTGGGACAAGGTTTGGTTTAGGATATATTTGTGAAGATTCATGAGAGATGTCAGTGTTTGGTTACAACACAGAGTCAGAAGAAATATTATGTATATCAACAACACTATCCTTTGGAGTTTTCTATATGTTACCAGGTTTTCTTGAATTTTTCTCTCCATTTAGGTCACTATTGGCTTTGAAAATAGGTAATGTTGGCTCTGAGATATGTGAGACCATTTGATGTCATTCAGTGTATTGGGTAGGTTTCCTATCAGTTAGAATTGTCACTTCAGTTGATAGGAATTCATGATGTTTTTGATATATCACATCTCAATAAGTATCATATTGATCCCTCTCATGTTCTGAGAAGGTAAGGGATTTAGTTAGTGCCATAAGTTTCCATTGTTGGGTATCCGGTTGATATTGTTTATTCTCATGTGAATGTTTTTCATGGGAAGTCTATTCCATTGGTTAGGGCGTTATAGTGGCACACATTATATTATCATGATACATGGGAGAACAAAGCATTGATGATGGATCCATGAAGACACCTCCATATGAGACATCATTATTACACATAAATTCTAGGGGATATATTTTCTTATAGTGATGAGTTTATAACCTCTAGTAACCTTCTTTAAAGTAACTAATTTATTCTTTCTTCTTTTCCTCTTGAATTGGGTGTGTCTTGGATCTCTTAGATATGGATAAATTTTTTTTGTGGAAAGTTAATTAAATTTCAAGGAGGAATATTTATTTTTGTTAATAGATTCTGGGTATAAATGTGTTAATGTATTTTCATGGTCCTTCATTAGTTTGGAGAACTCTAAAGGTGTTTTTTGTAAGAACCTAGTGTTTTCTTATATATATTGGAAAATTACATGACTTTTAAGGGGGTTACACAACATGTAACTGGTCACTAGAAAAAATCAATGAACTATTTACATTGCATGAAAATGATACATACCATGTAATGGTACCATGATATATAATAATTAAAGGTACGTTTTTAATAAAAAGGGTACAATTTGTTTGTGCGTGCTTGATCGTTGTGGATTACGAGAAGTGTAAAGGAGTTAAAAGATACATAAATATCAGGAGGTCAGTTTTTATGGTTCCATTCCACTTAATTTTTATTAATTACCCTTCATTTCTCTTGAATCTCACCCTAAAACCCTTCTTCAGTGTTTTTTAGAGTGTCCATTCGATTCAGATTGATCTGTTTGATGATTGATCAGCATGGCAGTGGGTTCTTGTCTTTTCAAGTACGTGAACCATTTTTTCTTATTCATTCCTTATATCATGGTAACAATGTGGAGATGTGTTATTGGATTCATTGACCATTGGTGATATCCCTCTTTTTTTCTTATATATCCATGCTGTGGTCTTGTTATGAAAACTATTTTCTTATATTGGTTATGGTGAGGTGTGTGAGTTTATTTGGGCTATGTTGTGATCTAACCTCCTCACAAACCATTTTTATAATTAGATCAATTCTAAGAGGTATTGATTGATTCAATGTCCTCCATTGTCATTTTTGTGTTCTCTTGTTGGTGGATACCCTGTGGGTATGTGTGACCCTGAGTTTTGTGGTAGGTGGTTTTTCCTCTATCTAGTGTTGATGAACTATATTTCTATTATTTTTATAAATTTATTTATAAATAAATTCATCATGATTTTTGTGTGTGTTTGTAAATGAATTTTTGATAAAAGGTGGGGTTTCCCAAGTTTTTGGTAGTTAAAAAATGTGCATTTTCAAAAAATTAAAATAATTTATAAAAAATAGCACATGGAGAGCCTTGGGTACAGAGGTGGATGGTTTATCATAGGTACATCATCCATATTAACATCTTGAGGGTAGCTCTTCGGGATTTTCTCTATATCATTTGTCTATTGTTTTAGGGATTTTTTCTTCACATTTTTTAATGTTTCACTAACAGGGTGTTCCTATTTTCCTATAGCCTATGTTTTAAGGATATGTTGTGAACTAGTCATTTTTGTGGTACGAGTAGTCTACTGGATTGAACTATTGAGGTCCCTAGATTTATTTACCTTATCTTATATTTATACTATTTAGGCTATGATATGAATTCATTTTTTCTAAATGATAAACTGAAAATTATTCATTAAATTTATATAATTTTATTTTTGGAATTGTTCGAAAAGGGAAATATTTACCATGCATTTATATAATTGATTTAGGGATTATCATTTCATGTTTTATATTAAATGAGCATAAATAGATTATTTATAATGAAATTTTATGGAAGAACTGGGTGGTATCCTACCGAGCATATTAACTCACACCTTTCACAATTCTTCGGTGGTGTATATATATAGGTATGTCTATCGATGTAGGTAAAGAAAAGGTTCCATAGTTAGGTGATGAGGTTTTCTATTAGCTGTATGGGTAACTAGTGGGGATATAGTGGGTGTCTTCCCACACTATCACATGGAGTAGTTGGGTTTTCTTATTTTATTACTCCTTTGTGTTTGGACTTGTACTTGGATATTTTTTATTCTATTGCATTGTATGCTTTTTGTTGTTGAATATATTTATCGTCAACTATTTTAATCTATCCGATATATTTATATGTTCCATTTAATTTCTTTAGGTCAGATGAAATCATTTACTATGGTCTTTGTTTGATGGAGGGGTACTAGTCCGCATCTTGTGGGGATCGAGAATGCCCTTCAGGTATGTGGTGGGTCAGGATGGGTACCAGTTTGAGAAGGAATTTGAGTCGGTTTATTATAGGTTGGGTCAAATATCAAGGTTTTGTTGGGGACAAAAGAAGAATATCATTTGATGTGAATCAAGATAAGTACCATTTTCTATAAAGGATACAGTTATCCATTAGAATTGATGTTGATGGAGTTCCATTGAACTTTCAAGTAGAGGAAGTGGACGTGGTACCCCAACACAAGATCAGAAATACCAAGATGATGTCATATCATATTGGATTCATACTGGAGACCCAAGTAGTGGGGAAAGTTAGATACATGCAATACAATCTACTCCATCTATTTTGGATGTTGATCCTTCTACCGTCACATGTACGATTCTTCTACCATCTACCCTTGCTTGTATTTTATTTTATACAGGAGAATTATATTCCTGAATGTCTACCCTTTATGAAAATTTTCAATGATTGGTTGTGGAAATATTGGATGGTATCTTGACTGTTGATACACCTTTTTGTGTTCGGTCATAGAATAGAAAACATTGAAAGGTGTGTTCTCTATAAACCAGTGGTTACCATTTCTGTTAGGAACTGTTTGTGCTACAAATGATATGTTTAGATTGGACACTTTGAATATACTGGATAATTGAATACTAGGATGAAATCAACTATTAACAAAGGATATTTACCTTTATATCTGTTGTAGGAGGCAAAAAGTGTCACCAGGGTTAGTGTGATATTTAGGCTCATCATACAGGACCAATTCTGTATAGATGGGATTTTATTGTGGTTCATATAATAATTATTTATGTTGATGATGGTATAATATGTACGAATAAATATTTCTAGTGGTAGAAATTTTTCAATAAGTCTTCCCTAATGAGTTTTCTATCTTACCACACAAGAGGGATATCGAGTTCACAATCAAGATGCATCTGGGAGTAGAACCAGTTCTTATTCCTCCTTACAAGATGGATCTAGTAGAGCTTGGGTAGTTGAATATTTAGTTGGAAGATCTGGAATCTAAATGTTTCATTTGGCCTAGTACATCACAATGGGGTTCAATAGTTCTTTTCACTGTGAAGGATGATTGGAATTTATTCTTATGTGTAAATTACCAGATGTTAAACCAGAAAAAGGTCAGGTACTGGTATTCCCTTCCATGATTTGATGGTGTATTTAACCAACTTAGAGGTGCTAATATATTCTTCTAGATTGATTTGAGATTAGGATACTACCATTTGGAGGTGAGACTATCTAATAGACATCATACTTATTGTAGAAGCAGTTATGGATTTTATGAGTCCCTTAAGAAGATGTTTGGTTTAATGAATATACCAGAGGTATTCATGGACTTTATTAATAATATATTTCAAATTTTCTAGAACACATTTTTTCAATTTTTCTAATGAAATATAAATGTACTCATAGTTAGTGGATTTTATTTACCAACATCTTGACCTAATGCTGTGTACATTGAGGGGAATTGGATTTATGACAAGCTATCCAAATACAGTTTCAAGATTTTTGAAGTGCACTTCTTTTGTTATGTCGTCTCAGAGGATGGAGTGTCAGTGGACAAAGATAAAGTTTCATCCATAGAATATTCGGACCATCACAATAATTTCATTAATATTTGTCATTTTTTAGGTTCAACAAGTTATTATCAGTGTTTTATCCTAGAGTTCTCCCATTTGGTAGTGCCGATGTATAGGGTGAACAAGAAAGGGGTGAAGTTCATTTGGATAGATGATTTTAATTAGGATTTTACTGAGTTAAATGAGAGACATACATCAGAATTGATACTCACTTTTTGTTTGTTGGGTAAGGAATATATTGTGTACTGTGACTCATATGGAGATGAAATTGGAATAGTTTTGATAAATGAAGGAAGAGTTGATTCAAATTGATCCAGAAAGATGAGGTTGTAGGAGAGATATTATCCTACTAATGATCTGATGTTAGTAGCAGATGTACATTACCTGAGATGGTGGATACACTATATTTTTGGAGAGAGGTTTTTGGAGTACATTGACTAGAGGATCCTCAAGTACATTTTTTATCACGGGGACCTAAACCTTTGACAAAGTAGGTGGGTCTAGTATCTATACTATTTCAATTTACAGTTAGATTATACACAAGGAAAGGGAAAAATTATTACTAATTAATTGATCAATAAGAAATAAACTGAGTCACTATGGGAGTCTTTAGATAAGTGGAAGATGATGATAATATTTATACACACATCTAGATGTTCATGAGTCATAGAGATTAGTGGCTCTAACATTGACATATGTTGTAACTTTTATTATTGAATATATCCTGATAGATTAGTTATTTGTAATGGAGGTATTTTTTCTAAGGACAGCCTATATTATGGGGGTCCACTAGCTAGATGGTTTCTTACAAGCAATAATTCTATTCTTTTCCTTATCCATGTATGGGATCCTATGAGTTTGCACAAGTAGTTAATGAGAGTGTTTCACGATACTAGATGGGCGATACATTTTGGGCTGAAAATGATATATCATGATTTCAATAGATATTTATAGTTTCTAGGAATAATGAATAATTATTTGGGATTTTTGGAGATAATGTTTACCTCTCAGTAGGTGAACGTCGAGAGTTAAGGACCTACAAGTTGGTAACAACATTTCTTTATTATGAAGTTGAAATGGGTTGATGTCAATATGAATTTTATGATAGGATTGACTTGGATACCGCATAATAATGATGTAGTATGGGTTATTTTGGATCAACTAACAAAGGTATCCCACTTTTTACCTACTAGGGAGACCTTAAATGTTGATGATTTGGGTAGTCTCTATATATAGAAGATAGTTTGGCTAAAGGTTGTCTTGAGGAGTATCATTTTTGATAGAGATCCTCACTTAAGATCTCAACTCAAGAAATAAATTCACAATGATCTATGGTCGTAGGTTCTTTTATGTATGGCCTACCATCCTTAGACTATTCCCAAATCTAAATAGACATTTCTAATTCTGGAAGATATGTTATGAGACTTTTTTTGCCTTTTGGTGGTCCATGGGAGAAAAATTTAGAACTCCTAGATTAATAATATAATAACATTTTGCTTGAATCGATCCAAATGGTACCTTTAATGGATTTTTATGATAGGTAGTGACATTCGCCTCTTTATTGGTTTGTGGTAGGTGACTCAGTTCTTGTTGGAACTTATGTCATGCAGGAGATGTTTGAGTAGGTTTCATGGAACAGAAAATGGTTGGTGACCATGTAGAGAGGGAATAAATCATATAGTGACCATTGAAGAATATATCTATAGTTTTTGGTTGGTTATCATGTTTTCCTTAATGTTTCACCTATGTTTGATAAACTATATATCATTAAACATTGAAATTTAGTACTGGGGTTTGTTGGGCCGTTTAAGATATTTGATAGGGTCGGTCCCATAGTGAACCAATTGAGCCATATATAGTGATGTAGTTCCATGAAATATGTGTTTTACATATTAGAGATTAAGAGTTATTATCATGACCCTTATTATATTGTATATGTTAGTGACATTGGTCACGATGTAGATGTTTCCTTTGAGGACCATCCGATAGAGATTTTGGACCATAGTGAGAACTATATCTAGAGAAATACTACACCTCTAGTTCAAGTGTAATATAAGGATGAGTGTGTCTATAAAGGGGATTGGTTGATGAAATATTATATGGGTACACGGTGGCCAAAAAGTTTCACTAAGACCCTACAATGATCCTTTGAGAAGCTCGAGGATGAGCTGATATATGGTGGGGAGGTTTTAAGGCCACATACTATTCCAATTATTTCTATATTTTAGTTTTTTAACATGTTTTATTTGGGGTTTCCATCTTGTTTTAAACCTCGGTGACTGAGTCCCTTTTGGGGTTAGAGATAGTTTTTCTAGGGTAAATGACCTAATGTTATGGGATGTGTGTTTTTTTGAATTAATGGTATTAAATTATAATCATTTCAAAGGATTAGGAGAGTTCTCCATGAGTTTATATTTCTCATAGGTGGTTGGGGGTTTTCTATAGAATATTGGTAAAGAGATTTTATCTAATAACTTTCACATCGTTAATATTTTACATGATGAAAATTATTTCTACGGACAAGCCATTAACTAGTTCAGGAAGTGAAATGGTTACATGCTATGAAATCAATTCACTCTATGAAATGAATTATCTGGGTAATTTGAAACCAAGATGATGTGTTTTTTTAGCATATTCCATAAATCAAGAATATTATTTTGTGAATGGATTTCATCCGGTGAATTTCTCATAACCCGTGATTTAAAACCCCAATATATGTATGGTTTTATTTCTTTCTTGATGTGACCTTAATTATCAGAACCTAGGGTGACTCTAAGTTATTTGGGAGCCATTCCTTCCCTTAAAGGTGTCATGATCAATCATTTAATCATTAATGATTGGGTTTAATTTGTTTTTATCTTAAATTATGATTTATCATTGTCATCATAGTGAAAATATCTTGACCTCTATTGAACTGGGGTTGATCTTATGCGATCTAGGTTTCTTGTTGTGATCTTATTCTCGTTCGTTCCTCAATAGAGTCTCTAGTGGAGAGTATTTCTTTAATTTCTGGATAAAGGTAGGTGGGATAAAACAGAACTGTATTGTATATTTCTATTTTTTTAAGTATGTAAAATATTATATGATTAATCTGTCACAACATGAAAATTAATGATTTTATTAATGGGTAATGATTATCATGTGTTATAATACTCATTGGATCCCTTTAATCCAAATATACTGAGATGTTTTTTGTAGCTACTCATAGGGTGAGCTTACCCTTGAATAAAAATGAATTGGCTAATGGATTATAATATGATCTATCATGACATGATACCTCATGTGATTTCTTGAGATGTATTCACCTTCGAAAAAGGATTACATGATTATAAAATTACTGATGATTATTTTTAATAAAATGGGTGTGAAAATAAGAATTGTGATGAATTAAGATATAATTTAATGAATGAATGGGTAATTGAAAGTCAAATTGTAATATGATGAATTAAACATTGTGTCTTACGATATTAGGATGTGTTATTATTAAAGGTATGACTTCTGTTGGGATTTATGTTGAAAAGATTATTTAATGATCTATGGCTGATGATATTGAAATTCCTATATAAAGGGCGATGCCTATTTATGCTAAAATGATTCTATAAATGTATATTCCTTGTGATGATGATATTCTTTATATAAAGGGATATAACTGGTGACAAAAAATTGTTTTATAAATGAATATACTAAGTGATGTTTAAATACTTATATAAAGTATTTTATTAGTGATGCTGAAATGATTAAATAAAGGGATACAGATAGTGATTATAAAATACTTATATAAAATTATATTTTCAGTTATTATAAAATTATTGTATAAAGGTTTCGACCCGATTATTCTATAATGATTATAGGGCTTGACCTAGTTATGTGATTATGCCACGTACTTTGGGTTATGGTTAGAATGGTTACGCTACATGTATTGATATATTCCCACATGGTTTTGATGTAGGTAATTTTTTGTATAATATTAATTGATTAAATAATATACTTAATTATCTTTTTATTTCATGAAATTTTAGTTAGAGTGTGTTATTTTAGATATGGTGGTTTTGACCAAATAATTTTTACTCTCACCCCATTCAGGCCACCATTTGGTACATAAGAAAATTTCATAGATGCATGCTTGGATAAGGGAATATAATTTTTTTATTGATTGTTTATTGTTGGATGAGTTAGATGTTAGAGATGGGATGACATGGTGTTCGAGAATGGGGTATTTTGATTATATCTTATATCATCATGGCCTTTTATCTGTATCAATTTTAGTTTGAAATTTAGACACACATAATATTGACAATACATATTTATTATTTGATCAATGTTTTAAATCCCTTTTCTTATTGTTGTATTTTCCACTATTTGATCTATTACCATCACATTGATATTGGTTTATTTCCATTATATTATAACTTTATACCAAGGGTTATAGTATCCCAAATATGTTCTTTACACCACCATTACTAGTTGGAAGTCTCTAGCATATGTGGAGGTGCGCTTGAGATTCAGTAAACAAACTGATAGGCCAAACGAGAGAGTGACAGTTTGGGGGATATTACATGGTACCTTTAACTTATAAGGAACAACATATTTCCAACTAAAACCATTCAATATGGGATATTTATCTTGTAATTCAAAATATTTATAAGGTGGTGAAAACATATTCATCGTTGGATGGTATGAAAAAAGGGTGGAAGTGTATGTCTCAAGATGCCTCACCCATTAGTAGGTCAACACAGAGAATGTAAAACAATAATATTTTAAATATATATCTATTCTCGATAACATATATGACACACAACACCAACCCTAAATGAGGAATGAAATGTTATTATTAAAACATAATTATTATGAGCAAGCCATAAAATTGTTTGCTATGAATAATATTTAATAATGTATGAATTATTTATAAAGGTAATAAATGATATAAATGTATTGATAAAATTCCTACTAAATAAGGAGTCATTTTTCGATGAAGACATTTTATTCTTAAAAAAAATGTTTTCTTAAAAAAATGTTTTTTATGTAATTTTTTGAGAAAATATTAAAATTTATTTTTTAAAATTTTAGAAATGATATTTTTTAAAACTAAAATAATTTTTTAAATTAATATATCAAAAATTACATAGGGAGAAAATTTGCTATTAATCTGAAACAAATGAATTTTCAGTGAATATAGAAAATTATTGATTTTTCAAATATAATCATTTATTAGTATTAAATAAATTAATTTCAAAGTACAATTATATATTGAATTTTTTATAAATGTTACATATGAACCATTTTATTTATAAAAAATTAGTAACTTCATTTTAATTAGAAATTTTCATGATTATGGAATAAGTTTATTTTTATGCTTAAAAACAAGGTTTTCTGTGAACTATTTTTGAGTGAATAAAAATTATCCTCCTTAATTAATTAAATAACCCCTAATAAAGAATAATTTAAATTAAATATATAGTAAATATACAAATTAAAAATAATTAAATTAATATAAATATTATTACTAGTCATATAGTTAATTTACGATCATATTATGCTTGAAAAATTCATTTCTTGAAAATTCATTTTTCGACACGTTTTCTGAGTTTATTTTTTAAAAAAATTATAAATATTTTTGACTTTAATTTAAAAATATTGATTCCATATTTGGAATCATAATAATTAATATTAGTTAATAATTTAAAAATTAGTTTTGGTCTTGGTGATTACTAAAAATAATTATCCCAGTAACGATTAAAAAGGGATATTTTGAATTAATGTGTTCATTTTAAAATTAATTTCCACAAAAATAATATTTTTATTTTATAAATTATAAATATTATTTAAATATATGGTTAAAAATTATCTAATAATTCTATATTTTTTTGATTCATTGATAAATTACCATAGTGAAAACTAGTTATCTTGGTGAAAACTAAAATAAAAAAATTGAGTAAACAAAAAGTTAAGGGGAATGATTTTTTTTTAAAAAAAAATTTAATTTTAAAATTTTTTGGTGTGTAAAGACTATATATTCTTTATAATAAATTATTTTTGGTTTTTTGATTCATATTTCTTTAGAGTGACTTCTTATTATTGAACATTTATTGGTATTTTAAAAAATGGCACCCCTTATCAATTATAAAATGGAATCACTATTCTTATTTTTTTAAAACATAAAAATTGTTTTGGTTCTTCCAATAACAGAAAAAACCCTTTAATTATTCTTCTACCACTTCCTCTAGGCCTTTGTTTTTTTTAGAAATCTATATTATAATGGCTCTTGGTGAAAACCAAAAGATGGTGTTTGAAGAATAAGTATAATTATTAACCATCCATTCTTTATTTCATCTTCCTCATAATTTAAATATTATTAAACCATGATAATATTATAGAATCACTATCTAACTTATTATTATATGTAATTATGATAATTCAATAAAAAAAATTGATATCCTCTTATATCAAATTGTAAACAAAACCATTATTCTTTTATACAGTGGATTGCCGCCTCATGAACAAATGTAATTTGTTTTCCATCATCACCTATCTTGGTTTATTATGAATGGGGATTTAATATATATATATATATATATATTATATTAATTTAATATTTATCATTATTTAAAATTAATATATCATATATTTTCTTACCTTTCCATTCATAGAGTAATAATAACGTCATTCGTGTGTATATGTGGATTGCCACCTCCATGAAGTTATGTTATTAGTTTTTCCTTACATAATCACATATATGGAATATATAAGTGTATTTAAAGAAATAATATTATATATATTTTATAATTATCTTTCTTAAAAGATTATATAATCCAAAACCTCTTCGCATCATGATCATTGTTTAATGGAAACATTACTCTTGCATAAGTATGGCCTACTTTCTCCGTGATTGTAACATAGTTCAATTTTAATAAGAATAAATCATGGAAAGTTTTAAAATTATAATTTATGTGTTGAAATTATAATTATTTCATTATAATTATTTTAGATATGATGAAACTATGACTTCTTTTACCATATTCAACATTTAAAAGTCATTTTGGACATAAGAAATTAATATCATCAAAATGTCTGACGTGAAAATAATTGAGTATGTAAATAAATAAATCATGTTAATAAGTAAAATGAAAATAACAATAAACATGAAAAATATTATTAACCAAGTAAATAATTAACATAATTTTATTATTCAATAAGGTATCGCACATTCATGATATGTCGAACTCGAGGTAAGGTGTCTCTTAACTCAGTTTCCAATTCATTGGGTCATACTTCTACTTAATTTTCTGTATTAATCCATGATCACATGTGATATGAATTCTTATTATATTACATTTTTTACTAAAGCTTTTATTTTTGTGTTTTTACACTTGATATACATAATCAGGTCATTGATTAATTACCACTTTAATGTTATGAACACTATAAGGTATTTCATCCCAATTTCCCTTCCTTGAAAAATATTTTAATGTTATCCACTATATTTATTTTATAATGTTTTTATAATTCCCAAACATACATATAATATTAGGAATAATTCATACATAATTTTATTTTATGATACAATTCATTTTACTTTATACTATGGGATTTGATCTGAAATCAGCCAAATTGGTAGAGGCTTTATGTTAAAATCTTATTTATTTGGGGGATTATTTATGTTCAAGGTTCCTTAGAGAGAAATCAAATACAATTAATTTCTTAAATCAAATATAATTCATACTCCTATATTTATGAACGTGGTTTACAAGATTGGTTTCTATTTCAACTCTTATCTAATAAAGAAACATCAAGAAAGTCGTTTGCAAGTAATACTGATCTTGTATCCTATTTTAGATATATAATATTTCTCTTCTATGTATATGTTTGCATTAAAATATTTTTAATAATCTTGTTACAATTATACAATGATTTATTAAATACATTTTTACCCTTTTTACTTTTTTTACAAAATGTTTCAAAAGTAATATTCTATTTTGACAAACGAGGTAGGTTTTTTCTTTTTGAAAATGTGTGAAGGGAATGTTTTATTTTAAATTATTCAACATGAAAATAATATTTCAACATAATCCCTATTATTTTAATCTTAATTTATATTTCTCTAGGTTACTTTTATATGAAATTTGTTTTTTCAAATATTATGAAAATTTCTTTATTTTAAAGATCTAATTTCAAATTAAAAATATTATTTTAATCTATCAAGAGACATCATTATGAAATTTCCTTTTATTATTATATGAGGATTGATTATGCAACCCCTTTTCTCTCTATATGAAATTATTTTATTTTTGACATATGAATGATTTTATTTTATGCCACACATAATATGTAACATGTTATCATGGGGTTTCCCAGATATAGATCCAATGCATTAGGTAAATATTTTTTCTTATGAGATATTATTTATGGGATTAAAGAGTAAACCTAATCCATTATGGGAATTTTCCCACCTAGTGACATTGTCTAAGAAGTTAGCCTTGAATCATGTTTATGTCATATTATATATCATGGACACATTTCATATGTTTCCATGATCTTATGATACCAAGACTATTATATGATGAACCCATGTGATTATTCATGAGCCTTCCCATTTATGATATCATGTTATACCTTTGACTCACATGTTATATTTCCTTATAATGTTAATTCCATTGCTAGAATTTTTATCTCAAACTTTTAATTTATGTATTCCACAGCATTTCATATTTAGTTGTAGGAGATAAAATTGATTTAGTATCTCATTTTGGAGAATAAAATACAGATATCATTTTTTAGTTCCCTTTTGATGCATTATGGACCTAGTCACCCAAATACACTAGACCTCATAATCATTAAGTTTTAATTATTGTATGTTTATGTTAAAAACATGTAATTATAAATCTGAAAGGATTAGGTCATTATAGTTGGTATTAGAGAAAGTTCTAGATTTTTGGGTATTATGAGTAAAATACTTTAGTGAAAAACCTAGGAATAATTCTACATACTGGAAAATATCCTGGGATTTTTTTGAAGGAAGGAAAATATCATTTTGAAGTAATTAAATCCTCATCTGCAAATTATTAGTGGATGTGGATCTTGACCCGTTGTAACTGGGGGTAATAAATCCAAAACTGGTGTGTAGGTATTTGACTAAATCGACATCCAATTCAAAAAATGGACTAATTGTACACCTGGTTTGACACTGACAAGGTATATAGACCGTAAATTCACACACTCTTTATGAACCATATTTAAGGATTTGAATAGATGATAATCATGGATAAAATAACTTATAACTAATTTTTTATATATTTAAAATAACGTATCATGATTTAGACATTCTATAAAATATTTTTCCTGATTATGAATTTTGTTTCTCATGCCACGTTTTTTAGTCATTAGCTGGAATGAGGTGGAATGAAATTAACAGATATTTTGATAGAAAATAAGGTGATTATGAGATACTAAATGGGATGATGAATGAAGTGAAAAATTTCATGAACCGAATCAGGTCGCCATCAACTCGACGCCCGAACCGACCCTTGACAAGGCCCGAAGGGAGTTCCTGATCCCCACGGGCTGGAACAAGTGACTGGGTATAAATATAGAATTTTTGGGAACGATTTACCTGTACAAAAACCAAAAACAAACCTTATGTAAACTGAATTCCGAAATCTACATTACAACCACAAGTTTTAAAAATAGCATGAACGTGTCTCAACAAAAGAGCAACTAGAACTCAACCACGTCTAACTCCCAAAATAAGGTGACCAAAAAGAAAATCAACAACTGTCACCTGATGGAAGAATATTGTTGTCAGGCCTCTACCACCAGCGCCAAATCAGAAGAAACAACTAACAACTCGGACCACCATGCTCAACACCTTGGAATTTACCTGCATCAGACATAATTAGATCTACTTACACCCAAGGGTGTAATTAGGGTGTGAGCAATCACTCAATAGGTTGGCACCAGAGAAAAGATTCCTCATAAAAAGGGTTAGATGACCAAAGCCTTTTGCAGGTTCAAATTTTAGAGAAAATTAATAAATGCACTAACATTTTGATGGAAACAGTTTTTAAGAAAGGAAGACAATTTTAAAAATAGGGAAAATGGGTTTTTGGTACTGAAAGAAAAAGAAAAATTCATACCTTTTGAACCCAGAGAAGTCACCAAAACCAACCAGTGATGAGTATATAATCGCACAGGAGCAACAAAAGTGGGAGATGCCCTAAATTACAAAAGCTGTGTGAGACCCTAGAGCCTCACTTCTCGGTGAACCATATCATACATTTCCCATTCACTAGCCACCGGTAGGGAAACACCTCCTACCATAGTGGTCTCTAGTCCTCCGATGTTTAGTTAGTGTTGTAAGCGTCAATCCCGCTAAGTAAAACTGGGCCGAGGCCACTCCCGTATCACTAGAACGCTAGTCTAGTCCGCCCACCTAGTACCCAGGCTTCCCCTTCTCTGCTCAATATTCAAAATTCACCCTAATCATCAAGGTCAAGACACAACACACAACATAGAACCACATGACATGCAAGAACTACGGAATTTTGAGAACCAAACTAAAGTTTACCAAACATTTTAAAAATTGGTTTATAAATTTCAAGAAAATAAAACAACATTGTCAACAGTGAAAAACCCACTCTGACGCACTCTAAGATTGTAACAAGGATCAAATTTCAACTACTGCATTTGTTCAAAAACCAAGGCAGAACACAGTATAAACCCGAAAATCTAAAAAAGCCACTAATAAAAGTAAAACATCACTCTCTACAAGTCAAACCGACAACTCACAACATCATATTAATAAAAGACTAAATCATCAAATGCCCTAAGAATGGGAAACCACCTATCTCAAATAGGTACGAGAAGTAACATGGTGCAAAACTCCCATTGTGCAATGGTCGCAACGTATGAAGCCGTAAAAAAGGTCCTAAAATAGTGGACCAAATAACCTCAATGCCAACCTAGTGAAACACCAGCGGTCCATAAACAATAAACATCAGCAATTAAATAATTCAGTTAAACGTTAAACAGGTTCAATAATAATTAAATTAATTAATTAACAATTAAACCAAAACAATTAAATAATATGATTAAATTTTTTAATAATAATCAACTAAATTAATTAACAATTTACGAAATTAAATAAATTAATTATCAATTTAACTAATTAAAACAAATAAAATAATTAACAAATTTAATAACATTAAATTAATTAATTAACACTTAAATAATTTCGTTAATAATTAAATAATCCAAATATCAATTAAACCATTTAAAATAATTAAATAAAATTAAAACAGACACTTGTGGGATGTCGGGAAAGTGAAGAGGGGGTGGCACGGTGGTCCGGCAGCCCGAGTGGGGTGCGGGTGGTGGTCCAACAGCGTGAGCTGGGTGCGGAGGCCGCTTTCCGGTGAGAGGAAGGAGGGGCACCGTCTGCTAGTTGGTCCGGCTAGAAGAGGGGAAGAGAGGTGAGGTGGGGTGCCGACCTGTGGAGTTGCTGTCCGGAAAAAGGAAACAAGGGCGTCGACGGCCTGTTGGAGGCAGCAGGGAGGGCGACAAAACGGGGAGGCCCAACCTGGGTGTGTGAGAGGTAGCGGGCGGAGAGATTGAGGGCGCGAGGCAGGTCGGGGCGCAGCGCTGAAGGGAGATGAGGGGAAGGGTGGAGCGCATCGCGACCAAGAGTGGAGGAGGAAAGGGTGGGGCGTGGTGGAAGAGAAGAGAAAGGATGGAGGGAAGAAAAAGAAGGAGGAGAAAAAGATGGAGAGGAGGAGGGAGGGGAGAAAGGATGCCGCGGGATAGAGAAGAAAGGGAGGAAGATGAAAAAAAAGAATGAGAAATAGGGGGGAGGCTAGGGTAGGGTTTAGGAGGGGGAGTGAAACAAAAAGAAAAGAGTTAAAATAAAAAGAAAAAGAAGATAAAATAAAAATTGAATAGAAAATAAATAAAATAAAATAAAATAAAATAAAATAAAAAGAGAGGAAAAATAATAATAAAACAAACTAAAATAAAATAAAATAACTAAATGAAATAAAATAAGGATAAAAGGCTCTAATAATAATAAAATTAATAATAATGATAATAATAATAACAACAACAACAACAAAAACAATAATAATAATAATAAAATTGAAGTTAATCATCCGATATTTGAAATGTCCACGCAATGGACACCACACGTTAAAATGGAAAAGCCGCACAGCTTCGCCCGTGCCCTACCCGTGCACCGAGTGGTGGAAGGCTCGCACACACACATCGTTGCCACAACAGGCAACCCACTTTGGGTTCAGCCCATTCTAAAACCAAGCCATTTAAATAACAGGGAATTAATTAACAAAATAAAAATTTAACATTAAATCTGTACCTCAACGAAGTCCGGGCGTGACAATTCTCACCACCATGAAAACTTTCCGCCCTCAGAAAGTCAGCTTGATGCTTGATCAGATAATATAAATGGGTATTCCTGGTCAACCCATGACTTCCCCTCCAAAGTCTCATTCTCATCTTTCCCGTGCTGCCAGAGAATATGGATCAGAGGAGTGGAATTTCCATGCAGCACCTTCTCCTGAGAATCCACTATCCGCACTGGTCACTCAAACACAGATAAGTCGGAGTCTATCTCCAGCTCCTCCCAATTCAGCACATGCGATAGACCGGGGTTGTACTTATTTAGTTGGGAGACATGAAATACGTTGTGAATCGATGTCAACTGTGAGGGAAAAGATAACCTGTATGCCACTTTTCCAATACACTAAAGAATCTCGAAAGGTCTGACATACCTCGGTGTCAGCTTCCCCTACTTCCCCAAACGACGGTGACCCAAGAGAGGGGCCACTTTCAGGAACACTCTGTCCCCCACTGAAAACTCAAGATCCCACCACCTCTGATCTGCATAAGACTTGTGGCGACTTTGAGCTAACCACAACCACTGCCTAACCCATATAACCTTCTCAGACGTCTCCTGAACAAGGCTCAGTCCCAAGAGTGAGGTCTCGCCTACCTCAACCCAACACAAAGGAGACCGAAAAGGCCGGCCATAGAGCGCCTCGAAAGGTGTCATTTTGATGGAAGATTGGTAACTGTTATTATAAGAAAACTCGACCAATCCCAAATGGATATCCCATGAACCTCCAAAATCTAAAGCACTGGCGCGGAGCATGTCTTCCAAAATCTGATTCGCTCGCTCCATTTGGCCATCGTTCTGAAAATGGTATGTCATGCTCATCTTGATCTGCGACCCCAAAGCCTTCTGGAGGCTTCCCCAAAACTGAGATGTAAAGCGGGGTCCCTGTCAGAAACAACTGCCGACGACACACGATGATGTCTGAACACCTCCTGAACATACAAGCGGCCCAGCTCATCTACCTTTGTTGTGTCTCTGATCGGGATAAAGTGAGATGAATTGGTCAAACAGTCAATCACTACCCAGATATCATTCCTCCCCTGAGGTGTATGAGGAAATCCAACAATGATGTCCATGGAGACCCTGTCCCACTTCCTGGTAGGAATGGGTAATGGCTGGAGTAGGCTAGATGGTCTCTGATGCTCTGATTTCACTTGCTGGAAAGTGTAGAATCTCGATACAAAGTCGGCTATGTCCCGTATCATACCTGGCCACCAGAACTGTCGGCGAACATTGTAATACATCTTGGTGGTTCCAGGATGGATGAACCACTGACACTGATGGTTATCCTGCATCACCACCTTCCGTAGAGACAACAACACCACATCATGACCCTTGAAGCACAAGACCCTCTGGGAAGACAAATACCAATCTGAAGGAGTCTCCCCACCATGAACAAACTGCATAGAGTGCTGACACAGCTCATCACCGGGTTGCTCCCACTGGATCAACTCCAGAAGAGCGGGAGTCAACTGAATGCTATCCAAGAAAGTATCTCCTCTGTGATCCCTGCTCTCCAAGTGCATCTGGGCGAAGAGTCCCATCAAAGTCCACTCATCGCTGGACTTCCTCAATGCATGCACTGGTACTTTTTTGCTCAAAGCGTTAGCTACCACATTACCCTTTCCAGGGGTGTAGACAATATCAAAATAAAAACCATGCAGGTACTCGACCCAGCGGCGCTACCTCAAATTGAGATCCCTCTGAGAGAAAATGTAGGCCATGCTCTTATGATCAGAATAGACCACAAACTTTTCCCCAAAGAGATAGTGACTCCACGTCTTCATAGCATGAATCACCGGTTCCAACTCTAAGTCGTGAGTCGGATAATTCTTCTCATGCGGCTGGAGCTGGCGAGAACCATAAGCCACAACATGGTCATCCTGCATGATCACACATCTAAGGCCCATACCTGAAGCATCACAGTAAACCACATAGCCCTTTCCCGACTCTGGTAAGGTCAACACAGGTGTGGTAGTCAACCGCCGCTTCAACTCCTCAAAGGATTACTGACACTGAGGGATCCACTCTAACTTCACCCCTTTCCGGGTGAGTGCGGTCAAGGGGGAGGCAAGCTGCGAGAAGTCCCAGACGAAGCGCCTGTAATAACCAGCCAAGCGCAGAAAACTCCTCATCTCAAACCCATTTCTCAGCTGCTCCCATGAAATAACTTCCCTGATCTTCTTAGTATCCACTGAAACCCCTTGTTATGAGATGACATGCCCCAGAAACTTAACTTCCCTGCTTTAGAATGAGCATTTTGAGAGTTTGGAATACAGGCGATGGCCTCACAAAGTGCCCAGAACAACGTGCATGTGATGCTCATACTCCTCCTCAGATCCAGAATAAACCAGGATGTCATCCACGAATACCATGATAAATGAGTCGAGATATTGGTGGAACACCCTATTTATGAGCGCCATGAAAACTGTAGGAGAATTCGTCAATCCCAAAGGAATGAACAAGTACTCTATGTGACCGTACCTACTTCGAAAAGCCGTCTTCAGGATATCTGCTTCTCTCACCCTGAGCTGGTGGTATCCCGAATGAAAATCAATCTTGGAGAACCACTTTTACCCCTTCTGTTGGTCAAAAAAATCATCAATCCGAGGAAAAGGGTATTTATTATTGATGGTTACCCTGTTTAATTTCCGGTAATCAATGCACAACCGGAGGGTCCCATCATCCTTCTTCGCGAATAAAACCAAGGCGGCCCAATGAGAGATGCTCGGGCGAATGAATCCTTTGGATTCAAATTCATCCAGCTGTATCTTTAATTCCCTCGATTAGGTGGGGGCCATGCGATATGAGGGAAGAGATATTGGCTGTGTTCCCAGAACCAACTCAATCGAGAACTCCACATCCCGCTCTGGGGGTAAGATAGAAAAATCATCTGGGAAGACCTCTGGGAACTCATCCAGTACACGAGGTAACCCGCCTTGAGGAACACCACCATCGTCCTCCAGTGCGAGTGATGATAACTGATAAGAAATATTTCCCATCTCAGGGAGTGGAGGTCCTGCGCATCCGACCGAGGATCCCTTTCTCCATTAAATAACTGGGGAGTCCCATCTGGTGCCGTAAAACTGACTCGGCACCGATAGCAATCAATGTGTGCCTGAAAGTGCACCATCCAGTCCATACCGAGGATCATATAAAATAGGTCCATGTCAATGACCAATAAATCCCATTCCATCTCGACTTCTGACATAGAGAGTGCACACGATGGGCACCTAAGGCCTTGCTCCCTCTTTTTCCCCAACGGTGTTGCCAACTCCATAGCAAACGATAACAGCTCGGTTGGTAGGTTCAATAGATTCACAAGGCGAGAAGATATAAATGAAACTGAAGCACCCGTATCAAATAAAACTATAGCTATAGAAGATGCAACCAGAATGGTACCTCGAACAGTCGAAGGCCCTAAATCAGATCCCGCTGGTGCCTGATCCACAACATGTAGTTTCCTGGTCCCTGCTTGAGAATGACCACTCGCCTGCGGCTCCACCCTAATCTGGCTCTGCCCAGATGATGATCTGGTATTCCCACCACAACCACCGAACCGAGATCCAGGCGTCCTGTTCGTCTCTGACTGCACTGATACACCCCTGGAAGCTACAGATCCAGTCCTACCCTGGTATGGGTGTACAGTCCTGCAGAAATGCTATAGGTGCCTAATGACTCCACATCTATAGTAAGGTCTAGGAGGATATGGACTCGCAGGTCAGATGTGCCCTGCCTTTCCGCATTGATGTCACACAATGGGCCTCACATCAGAATCCCCAGATGATGCCTTCCTGGAGGGATGACCTGAGCTACCACCACTCTTTTTCCACTGCTCACCACGCTTCCTCTTCTTTTCGGAGGAACTTCGGCTGCCAAAGCCTGAAACTGATTCAGAAAACCCCGAATTTCCACTTTGGTCAATCTCGGCCATGAAAGCATGATTGACCACCTCGACATAAGTCTTCATCTTGAATAAGAAAACCTAAGAGTGGATTTATGGTCGAAGGCACTTTTCAAGCTTCCGAGCATTCAATAACTCGCTCGAATCTATCTCAGGTGTGTACCGCACCAGCTCAACAAAGTGGTTCGCATATTCCATCACTGTCTGATTCCCTTGGAAATGCTCCATAAACTCCTGGGATCTAGTGTAGGCTAGAAACTCTGGACAATTATGCTCATTGAAGATAACCTTGAAATCTTTCCAGCCTATGTACTTATGTTTCCCAGCCTGGGCCACTGATTCTCACCATTTGCGACTGAAACCCTCTAGCTGGAATGAGGCTCACTTCACCCTTACTTCCTCAGGCATGTCAAGCAATTCGAACATGCTTTCTATCTTTTCAAGCCATTCCTCTGCCTCATGAGGTTTTGATCTGCCTCGGAATGAAGGAGGTTTGTTCTTCAGAAACTCTTGAGCTTTATCCTTCATGGATCCAGATTCTTCCCCTCTAGTTGGAATAGGGGTGGGGGCATGAGTCACCCCTTGTCCCAAAGCCTGAACAGCTCAGACCACAGTCTATTCCAATCTCTGATCAAGAGGCATGGAAGAACTCTCTCCGGCTTCCTCCCGTGGGTGCATGGGAGCTCTCCGGGGATGAATCTTGCTGCAAAGGGAAACAATCATAAATGAATACCATCAATATCACATATCTCAAGAGGAACAAAATTTTTTAGCAAGATAAATAATCATTAATAAACTAAACGTGCAAAAATGACTTCATGTCAAAACTCTACTTCCCTACCTGGTGTCCACATACAGTCTGTAGCCAGTACGTCCCACCTAGAAAAGAATTCAAACAAGCACCCTGACATCCCATGGTGACTCAGTATCTTTCACGATGCGTGCTGGCCAGGCACCCTACTCGCAACATGAATTCTGAGCCCCGACAGTCCCAACTTCTGTATAACCAAACTCATCCCAAATAACATAGACCCAGAGTTAAATCCTCCTCTAATACCATTTTGTCACGAACTGAATCAGGCCACCATCAACTCACCGCCCGACCCGGCCCGCGGTAAGGCCCTAAGGGTGTTCTCGATCCCCACGGGCTGGCACAAGTGCCCGGGTATAAATTTAGAATTTTTGGGAACGATTTACCCATACAAAAACCAGAAACAAACCATAAGTAAACTGAATTCCGAAATCAACATTACGACCACATGTTTTAAAAGCAGCATGAATGAGTCTCAAAAAAATAGAAACTAGAACTCAACCACAACTAATTCCAAAAATAAGGTGACCAATAACCAAATCGGCAACTGTCACTTGATTGATGAATATTGCTGTCAGGCCTCCGCCACCAGTGCAAAATCAGAAGAACCAACTAACAACTAGGACCACCGTGCTCAAAACCTTGGCATTTCCTTGCATTAGACATAATCAGATCTACTTACACCCAATGGTGTAAGTTGGGTGTGAGAAATCACTCAATAGGTTGGTACCAGATAAACGATTCCACATAAAAAGGGTTAGATGACCAAAGATGTTTCCAGGCTCAAATTTTGGAGAATATAAATAAATTCAATAAAAGTTTGATGGAAAAAGGTTTAAAGAAAGGAAGACATTTTTAAAAATATGAAAAAGGGGTTTTTGGTACTGAAAGAAAAGGAAACATTCTTACCTTTTGAACCCAAAAAAGTCACCAAAACCAACCAGTGATGAGTATATAATCGCACAGGAGCAACAAAAGTGGGAGAGACCCTAAAGTACTAAAGCTCTATTGGACCCTAGAACTTCGCGTCTCGGTGAACCATATCATACATTTCCCATGCACGAGCCACCGGTAGGGAAACACCTCCCACCATAGTGGTCTCCATTCATCGAATGTTTAATTAGTGTTGTAAGCGTCAATCCTGCTAAGTGAAACTGGGCTGAGGACACTCCCATTTCACTAGCACTCTAGTCTAGTCCGCCCACCTAGTACCGAGGATTCCCCTTTTGTGCTCAATATTCAAAATTCACCCTACTCATCAAGGTCAAGACACAACACACAACATAGAACCTCACAACATGCAAGAACTAAGGAATTTTGAGAACCAAACTAATGTTTACAAAAAATTTGAAAAATTGGTTTATGAATTTTAAGAAAATAAAACAACACAATCAACAGTGAAAAACCCACTCGGATGCACACTAATACTATAACAAGGATCAAATTTCAACTGCTGAACTTGTTCAAAAACCAAGGCACAACACGGTATAACCCTGGAAATCTAAACAAGCCACTAATAAAAGTAAAACATCACGCTCTACCAGTCAAACCGACAACTCACATCAACATTTAAATAAAAGACATATTAAATTAATTAAACCAACAGACTAAATGATCAACTTCCCTAAGCATGAAAAAACACCTACCTCAAATAGGTATGAGAAGAGACACAGCGCGAAACTCCAATTGTGCAATGGTCGCACCGTATGAAGCCGTCAAAAAGGTCCTAAAACAGTGGGCCAAATAACCTCAATTTTGACCTAGTGAAACACCAGCGGTCCATAAAAAATAAACATCAACAATTAAATAATTCAGTTAACCGTTAAATAGGTTCAATAATAATTAAATTAATTAATTAACAATTAAAACAAAACAATTAAAAAAGATGATTAACAAATTTAATAATAATCAACTAAATTAATTAACAATTTACCAAATTAAATAAATTAATTATCAATTTAACCAATTCAAAAAAATAAAATAATTAACAAATTTAATAACAATAAATTAAATAATTAACACTTAAACAATTGAATTAATAATTAAATAACCCAAATATCAATTAAAAAAATTAAAATAATTAAATAAAATTAAAACAAACACTTGTGTGGTGTCAGGAATGTGAAGAGGGGGTGGAACAGCGGTCCGACAACACGAGTGGGTTGCGAGAGGTGGTCCAGCAGCGTGAGATGGGTGCGAGATGTGGTCCGAAAGTGTGGGAAGGGTGCGTGAGGTGGTCCGATAGTATGAGTAGGATGCGGAGGCCACTTTTCAGCGAGAGAAAGGAGGGGCGCCGACTGCTGGCCGGTCCGGCTGGAAGAGGGGAAGAGATGTGAGGTGGGGCGCCAGCCTACGGAGTTGCTGTCCGGTAAAAGGAAACAGGGGTGTCAGCATCCTATTGGAGGTAGCAGGGAGGGCAGATGAACCAGGAGGCGCGGCCTGGGTGTGCGGGAGGCAACAGGCAGAGAGGGTGAGGGAGCGAGGCAGGTCGGGGCACGATGCTGAAGGTAGATGAGGGGAAGGGTGGAGCACGGCGCGGCGGAGAGGGGAGGAGTAAAGGGTGGGGCGCGAAGGAAGAGAAGAGAAAGAAGGGAGGGAAGAAAAAGAAGGAGGAGAAGAAGAAGGAGAGGAGGAGGGAGGGGAGAAAGGAGGCTATAGGAGATAGAAGAAAGGGAGAAAGAAGAAAATAAATAAATAGAAATAGGGGTGGTGGTGGCTAGGGAAGGGTTTAGGAGGTGGAGAGAAACAAAAAGAAAAGAGATAAAATAAAAAGAAAAATAGGATAAAATAAAAATAGAATATAAATGAAAGAAAAGTAAAATAAAATAAAATAAAATAAAAAGAGAGGAAAAATAGTAATAAAATAAACAAATATAAAATAAAATAACTAAATGAAATAAAATAAGGATAAAAGGATCTAATAATAATGAAATTAATAATAATGATAATAATAATAACAACAACAACAACAATAACAACAATAATAATAAAATTGAAGTTAATCATTCGGTATTTAAAACATCCACGCAACGGACACCGCACGTTAAAATGGCAAAGACGCACAGCTTCGCCCGCACCCTTCCCGTGCACCGAGCAGTGGAAGGATCGTGCTCACACATCATTGCCACAACGAGAAACCCACATCAAGTTCAGCCCGTGCTATAACCAAGAAATTTAAATAACAGGCAATTAATTCATGAAATAAAAATTCAACATTAAAGTTGTACCTCAATGAAGTCCGGGCGTGACAAATAATATTGCAAATATGCTTAATAATTTATCCTTATATATGATTAATAACATATAACTCAACCAACTCTTGGAATCAGTAAAGAAGGTTAAGAAGGGGTTCTCTAAGTGATCAGGTTGTGGAGGCCATAGGGGAATAAAAGATCAATTTACCTCATGTCAGAAAGGTGGAAATAGACACCTAGGATATTGTCTCAAAGGAATAGAAAAATGTTTTATGTGTGTAAAATAAGGTCATATAGAATGTAATTGTTGAGGAAAAATTAAGAGATCAATAGAGAGAAATAAATTTCATCTCAAAGATCTATTTATTGTTTATTATCATAGATTTAGTGAATCTGTGAACTATCCATGTCAATGGATAATTTTAAATTCTAAATGGTAGACCAATGATCTATGTTATACCAATCCTTATTGTGAAAAATTTATTTATGGGGATTCAAGAAATATATTGTATTTGTATTTTTACAATGGTGTTTTTATTATAATAATAATGAAATTTCTAAGAATTGTGTTAATTTTTGGGATGCTAATATGATTATAGTGTGGATATATGGTGATTTATATTATTTATTGAAATGATTATCATATATTTTTAGGGTTTATAAATTTTTTATGAGACTTTAAGAGTGATTGATTTTATTTGAAGATAAATATTATATTTTTTTTAATGAATATGGGATAAAATCATTTATATATTTGTGTTTCAATATTATTTAGTTTTATTTAGAATAATTTTAAGGTTATTTATTTATCAAATGATCTAAGTTGAACATTCGGTCTTATTATTATGGATTTATAGATCAATGTTGTAATTCGTTATATGAAGGTTTATTCATTTTGGGGATTATATTACCCTATGTTAAACATTTTTATTTTAGTTAATATATAAAATATGATGAATGAATTTTTATTATTTTATGAATCATATGATATTTTAAAATTTAATTTTATCAGTACTTGAATAAAAAATTCATATTGGATATTCCTTTCGTGTACTATTAAATTAAATTAAAATTGATTGATGAAAAATAAAATAATTAAACTATTCTTATGAAATAGAAAGATTTCATGTTAGTATATTTCCTTATGATCCTAGTATATATGGTAAAGGAATTTTTCAAATTTTGGGAAAATAGATTGAAACAAAAAATTTATCCTAATATAATTATTTCCTATGAATTGATGGTCTTTTCAATAATAAAATATTTATCATTTTGTGGTCGTTAAATTTCTCATAACCATACACTTTCTTTTGATAAATGATCTCTATCACTCTCTATAATTAATTAGGGATTAATATTTTATTCCACGACTACAATTTCAGTTCCCACTAATTATTTCCTTCTTTAAATATTTGTTATGTGTTATTCATGATGGCCATCATATATCCCTTTAGATAATATCAAAAAGATGTTTTATTATCCCATTTTATGATGTGGGGCTTTAACAAAGCCATTTTTGATGGAAAACCATTTATTTTCCAAGATTAAGTTCAAATTGAAAGGTTGAAATTTATTAAAAGGGGAATAATGTAAAACCATTACATTTTAAAAATAAAACTATATTTAATAATGTATAAAACACCCCACACCATGCCTAGATGAACTATAACATATTATTGATTAAATATGACCACTATAAACTAGCCATTAAATTGATGGGTAGTAATAGAATTAAATAATTTATGAAATATATAAAGGTCTTAATGGATATAATTTTTTTAATAAATTCATATGAAATAATCACTAAATTTTATTGAAGAAATTTTATTCTTAAAAAATACATTTTATCCAAAAATAATTTTACTACTTTATGAGAAAATATCACAATTAATTTATTAAACTATTAGATATGTTATTTTAAAAAATTAACATCATTTTTTAATTAAACTTTTCCAAATTTACTTATGGTAATGTGTTTTGGAATTTTTTTGAAATGTTTGATTTTTTAGTGAATAGTGAAAAGTACATAATTCTAAAATACTATCATTTATTATTAAATAAATTAATTTCAAATTCTCATTATATATATATTTTAATTTTTATTTAAATTTATTTAGAAAAATTTTTAATTACAATTATATAATTAATTTCATTTGAATTCTAGATTTTCATGATTTTTCTCTAAGGGAATATTTATGTATATAAACATAGTGTTTTGAAAACGTTTTTAAATTGCATAAAGTTTATCCTTTTTAATTAACTAAAATAACCAATAATAATGAAAGATTTATATAAAATATATAGATTATATATATAAGTATATTAATTTTAATTCATATAATGATGATTAATAGTGATATAGTTAAGGTAAGATCATATTATTTTCAAAAATGCCCTTCTCGAAAAACCGTTTTTGATATATTTCTCTGTTTTTTGATAGAATTATAAATAATATGTAAAATTTGTTTTATGAAATTTATTCCATAATTTTAATCCTAATAATTAAAATTATGTAATAAGTTAAAATTAATTTTTGGACATAATGATTTGTAAAAAAGTAATTACTACAATAATGGTTTTTAAAAGGGTTTGTACGTTATATGATCTTACGTTAAAATTAATTTTCCAAACATATGGAATTTTATTTGAAAAATTATTTCTCATATTTTTAATTTCTCTCTCTAAATTATCTAATAATTCTTATTTTAATTTTTTATGCTTAATGGAGAAATTACCTAGGTAAAAACCAGTTACCATGGCTAAAACTAAAATGGTGAAAGTGAGTAACCATAGAGGTAACATGAATAACATGTTTAAAAAATGTTTCATTTTTAATGAGATTGGTTTGTATTGACCATATATTCTATACACTACATTATTTATCATTTCTCGACACTTGTTTTGAGAGTGACTTCCCAATATAGAATGGTTTGGATATTTACAAAAAATCACTATTCAATTAACATATAAAAGGGAACCTCCTCAAGAATTTTATTAACTATTATAATTTTTTTTATTCTAAAAAAAGTAATTGTAGAAAATAGATAATTCACTTAAAATATTATATATTTATTCGTTTTTTAAACCCATATTGTAAAGAGGTTGGTTAAAACCCAACGAGGTTGTCCGAAGAAGAGGTATAAATATGAACCATGAATTTTTATTTTATTTATTATTATTCATAATTAAATTATTATTATAAAATAATAATATAATTAAATAAGTATCTAAATTATAATAATAAGTTATTATTTCAATTTAATGACCTGAATACATCCCCTCTTCCATCAAATGGGAAATGAATCCAATATTCATGTATTCGACAAACTACCACTTTGAAAAATGATGTAATTTGTTTCCCATCATCCCATATCATGGATATTTATGATTAAGGATTTAATTTTTAGATATTATATTCATAAAATATTTATTACCATATAAAATTAATATATCATATGTTTTCTTTCGTTTCCATTCATTGAAAAATGATAACGTCACTCGTGCGTATATGTGGATTAACACCTCCACGAAGTAATGTAATTTTTTTTCATTACCACATGAAATGGTTTTTATAAATAAGTGTATTTTGGTAAATAATATAATATTTTTGTTATAATTATCATTATTGAAAGATAAAATAGTTATTATATTTTTCCCACCGTGGTCGTTGAAAAATAGAAATGTTACTCATGGGTACATACTTCCAAGCATCTCCAGGATTGTAACAGAGTTCAATTTTCTTCACCATATTTCATGGTTAGTTTTAAAATTATATTTTATGTATAAAAATGATAATTATATCATGATTATTATTCTATAAATGTGTTAACAATGAATTATTTAACCATATTCAACCAAGAAAACTCTTTTTTTACATATGAACCAAATATTGTCCAAACTTCCAACGTGAACTTAATTGATTAAGTAAATAAATAAAAAATTGTAATATGTAAAATTATAGAAAAATAAACATTAAAATGATCTTAATTATTTAAATAATTAAAATAATTTTATCATTCTAGAATAAAAAATATGTACGTGATGAGCCTAACAAGAGGTAAGGGGGTTCTTATCTCAATTTCCAATTCACCCAGTTATTATTCTAATTTAGTGTCATGGTTAATCCATGATTATTTGTGAGATTAATTTTTATATATTAGGATTTATTTTGTCTTTTAATTTTGTGGGATTATAGTCGATACAAATAATCACTTAATTGATTAATTATCACTTTAACATTATGATCATTAAAGGGATTTCATCTCAGTTTCCTTCATTGAGAAATGTTTTAATGTTATAAACATAATTTCTATTATATAGTTTATATTCAGACCCATTTAAAATATTATATAATTGATCCATAAAAAATCATGTTATTTTATGTTACAATCCATTTTACATCATCTAAGGGGATTTTATCCGAATGCTACCAAAGTAGTAGTTGCTTTATGTAACAATCTTTTTTAATTTCAAGATTATTCATCTTTAATGTTACTTTTAAGGAAATAACATTAAATTATTTTCATGAATCACATATTTTAATTTATCAAATGTCAATGAATGAGGTTTATATTTTTTTGGTTTCCACTTACTCCTTTATTAAATAATCAAACATCAAGAAAGTTGTTCATTAGTAATATCTATCTTGTATCCACTTTTAGTTATGGAATCATACTATTCCATTTCAATATTTTCATTAAAATATTTTATATAATTTTTTACCATTATCTAATTATTTTTTGAATACAATTTACCCATGTTTTCCCATTTTTTAAAAAATGGTTTAAAAGCAATATTCCTGCCTTTTTCCAAACAAGGTACTTTATTTTTTATTTTTTACATAAGCGTGAAATGATTGTTTTATTTTAACATATATGACACAAATTGAATCATCCAACATCATGACCACTCAATGATTTGATTATTCATTTACATGTTTTAATGGTTATTTTCTATGAATTTTTTTTTATAATATTTTTGAAATATTTATATTTTAATGAAGTGATTTTAATGTGAAAAGTGTATTTTTTTCAAGAAATAATCCTTCTGTTTTTTTAAAAAATTGATCAATGATGAAAAATTTAATGCTATGGAATATTTCTATATTATGAATATATGTCTCTAAAATATAATTTTATATTATTCTACCTTCATTTAATGGGGTAATATATTCCTTTTTTTATCTATAAAATGCTTTTATAATGAAGTTTCCATTGATTTTGGTACGTGGAAAGATTATGCAACCCATTTTCTTTATAGGGGTAATTATTATGTTTTTACAGTATGATTAATTTCATTATATGGAAAAAATTAAAATTAATGTTTTATGATGGGTGTGCCTAGATAGATATACAATGCATTGTGTAATGATCGTATCTCATTAGATGTTATGATTGGGATTAGGGAGTAAACCTAATCAATTTGAGACTTTGTCAACCATGTGATATTATATAGGCAGTTAGCCATGACTCATGTTTAGGTCATGTTATCTATTTCTACCACATTTCCTATGTTTCTAGGATCTTATTTTAGCATGTTGTTTATGATATTATCACATGTAATTACTTCAGAGCCTTATTTTTTTAAGATATTATGTTATACCTTAAAATTACATGTTATGTTTAATTATGTTGTTTACTCCCTAACTAATATTTTAACCTTACCCCTTTATTTTATGCGTCGTAATTCTTATCTTCTATATTTCAAAAAGGTCAAATGGATTTATTAGCTCATTATGGAGAATATAATTTGGATTCTATTTTTTAGTTCCCTTTTGAGGCATTATTAATGTAGTCATCTAAAGACACTTGTACTCATGATATTTGGGTTTTAATTAAGGGATATTTTAAGTTAAAAATCATGCAATAATATGTAGAAAATGATTTTGTATATATAGAGAACCAATTTGTAGATAATAGGTTGAAATATTTACCTATACCCATGTGGAAATTAGAATAGATGATTGTGGATCGTTTCATAATTCCCCCAAGAACGGTTCTTAAACATGATTATATATGGCTGATTATATAATGGCTCACAATGTATTATAACTCAATCCACTTGCCTAATTCCAATATGGTGAATTGAAAAAAAATCATCATTTAGGAAGATATAAATTTTCAAGGCATGATGGTTTCTATGGTGTATGATTGAGACACCATGTTTAAATCTTGATTTTAGAAATCCTTACCGGAATCCCTCTAAAACTTGTAGAAAATGAGTATATATTATCATCCCCAAATGGATGGTAACTCCAACAGATAATCCAAATGTTTGTTGATATTCTTATAGATTTTTTTATAGATTTTGGAGGGTTAAGGGAGGATCATATTCTATTACTAAACTTATCATACAATACCAGTTATCAAGAATCAATACATATAGATGCTTTAAAAGTATTGTATGAACATTGTGGTATATCATCACTTTTCTGGTTGGAAATGGGTGAAATGTTAGTTATTAGACCTTTATTTGTGCATGATATGTCTAAGAAGGTTTATATTATCAAGAAGTGGATGGATATGGCCCTGAGGTGTCATATATATTATTCATATCATCATTATTTTTGACCCTTTTCATTTGATGTGGGTGAAAATATTTTATTGAGAGTGTATCCAAGGACATGGCATTATTTTCCCGGTAAGAATGATAAATTTATTTTGGAACACTGTAACTTTTGAAATACTAGAAAAAATTGGTAATGGGGATTATTTTTTTGTATTTGTCCCCAATATTCATCTTTGTGCATAATTTCCTTCATTAAACTCTATTGAAGAAGAATATATGCGTTAATGACTATGATATTCAACATGAACATGTGCATTTTGAGCAAGATATTACATTAAATGACATAGTGTTATAGATTTTGAATAGACTGGAGAATATTTTTTCATGACCAAATTATTAATTTAGTATGATTATTATGGAAATATTGTCAAATTAGGGATGATACATGGGAATGTTACAAGGAAATATTGGAATAGTGGAATAAACATTTCTAAAGTACCCTAAAAATCCAAACTTTTGAGGATGGAAAGACCAATGGCGGGGAGAATGTAACAACCGTAGTTTCAAGTAATTTACACTTTTATGATATATTTGGATGTTAAATAATACTTATTATATTTTTTAAGAGTTTGTTTTATAGTTTTGATAGTTTTGAAAATGTTTATATGGGTTTACTATTTGATCATGGATAAGGAGAATCCATGTAATATCTCTAGGAAACTATTCAAGAAGGTTCCAGGAGTCACTTGGAAGGTGAAATGTTTGTGAAATATTTTTCCAAACTATATGAATGACCATTTTCGGTGGGAGTATTTGGAAATTAGTAGTATATGGTGGGAGAAAGGTTTTCCAAACTATGTGGCACAACTATGCAGCACCTAGTGTGATATCTAGTAACATGTTCACATTTGGAACTCTAATAGTCAACCTGTGTAGCCTAACCATGAACTATGTATTAAAATCTCTTAAAATTAGTGTTTAACATGATTTATACCATAAATATATAATTTCTCTCCTATTCTACCAGGATCTTTAACTCCACTTACCTCTTAAGAATTCTTAATGTTTTTTTAATCATAAATGTTGTTTTGATAGATCTATATTTGTCAGATTTTGAGAATCAATTGTAAGTTTATTATTCCTCTCTTTCTCTTTATATTTTTTTCATCTATTCTCACCAAAAATGTTATATATAATCCCTTATGAATACATCCATGGTTTTTGATTTGTTTTGATGAGATCTTGATTTTATATATTTAAGGATTGGTGTTTTTAATCATGTATTGAATATTTTCATGGTGTAATACTTCATTATATTCATCCATTGAGGGGTAGGTTTCTTATCTCCCACAATAGTTATTCTTGAACATTAAGGCTTTATTTTTTAATCACCATCTCTTAATTTAAATGAAAAATTACTTTTTTTACTACCAATACTTTTGGATTTAAAATGATTAAGATATGGTCTTCGATAATTTGCTTAAAAGAAAATGGTTATCAAGAAATATGGGTTTAGTTGAGAAATTGTCAAGTGTGGTTTGTGTGAGGTATGGAAATTGAATTATCTTTCTTTATTGTTTTGGACGTAGGGATCATTCTGAAATGGAACATAGTTGATTCCTTTTGAATATGACTTAGTGATGGTATAACACACTGCTCATCAGTATTTATACTATTATTGGGTAAACATGTGTTTTTCAATTATGGAATGATGACAGTAATTAGTGGTCATTTTGGATTTTTTTAAATTTATTTATTATAGATATGTTTAAAACTACCTATACATATTTTGATATATATTAATTTAATATAAAAGTTTTATATTAGAAGGGGCATGTGTCGAGAAGTCTTGGGGGTTACCTACAAAGTATTATAGTCACCCCATCGTGGGAACATTGGTGCATTGTTATACGTTTTATACCAAGATATAGATAAAGGAAATGTGTAATATTTTTCTAGTGATTCATCATGATTATGTGGTCTTGGGTGGAGTTATTGGGGATTAAATCCTATTTTAAATGATTCTTGGGTTGATTCCACATTGGTGTAATTGTGTTCTTCTTTCCTTATTTGTATAAATGATGTACCTTTTATTTTCCTCCTTATACTATGATATATATTTCTAGTTTGATTTTTATTTTTAAAATAATATACATCATATTACACAGTTATCATTACTTGTGTAATGCCTCGACCACAGTTATCCAGAGTCAGTGCATTATTACATGACATTGGCATGATTACAAAAGATCAAGTCTCGAAAGACCGATTAGTTTAGTAGAATTGGAATCACTAGATATATATATAAAGTTTACATTACCTTATAAAATGAAAAAATAAAATAATATAGTCTCCATAGTCCACACTCACATCCCCATCAAACTATCCTTGCAGGTCAGTCATAAAATATTTCGTCACATCCTGGGAAAAATAAAACATAGACAGAGGTGGGCTCAGATGCTCAGTAAGGATAACAATATAGTGGAAACTATAATAAATAAGTATAAACATTTAGGGAAATGTATAACTAAAACAAAAGCCTTTTAAACTTGAACTTCAGCATATTATGGAAAAAATAAAATGAAATACTTCCATTTACTTATTCACATGGATATTCTACTAGTCGAATAATTACATGCAATATCAATAACCACTTTTATAATGATGGAATGCATAACGCCGGACTATCATAAACACATAGTCAAGGCCTCGTGCCAAGACTACAAATAAGATTCTCTTAAGGCCTTGTTCCAAGACACTAGCTTGTCTCATGAGACCCATCGATGCATCGGAGAGCTATATCGGGCTCTACCCATCACTTATTAAGTCCAATGCATTCCTCATATGAACAGGTTTAAACATAACATAAACATTCGTATTAAAACTAGCATACGAAATGTAAATACTTTCTCCATAAACCATGAATGGTATAAAAATAACACATCCACAGTCAAACATATCACAAAACCTTGAATACAATATGGAACTTTTGTATCATAATAAATAAACATCAAATAAGCTTAAAATCCATCAAAGGATGTTGACATAGATGAAATCAAAACTATTTGAGAGAAATATCACCTTTTTGAAATAATTTAAAAGTCACATTTTTATAAAATAAAAAATTTACTTTGAAAATATTCTAATAAGCTTGTAAGGGAAGCTTCGATGATTTTATAATGGCAGAAAATACCCGCACCCGCCCTATAAGTTAAAAAAGACATTCTTACCGTGATTATGTTGAAAAGGTTAAAAATGACCTTATTTGGAAAACGACAGAAAGATTACTTTATAGACTTCTTATAAAAAGTCAACAAGGGTATAAATGACTTTAAACCATAGTCTGTAAATTAGTAAGAATGATTTGAAATACTTGTTTAAGAAACATTGATGTGGATGATAAAGAGGTCCCAGTAGATAATTACATATAAACAACCATGGATAATTAGGAGATTGTGAAATTAACCCTTACCTTGTACTTTTCCTTGGATGAGGGTAGGTTAACCTCCGATATAATGGTAAAATAATAATAATTAAATCATACAATAATCATATACATTAATATGATATCATATATGATTTTTAACATTGCTTTGTTTATAATATCTTAGTATTATTGTCGTTTCGGGTGTTAACTTACTCATTTTATTTTATATGTTTTATTACATAATCTGTGTTTGTTATGGATAGGTTGTATCTTATTCATACCCATAATGATATAAAGTCCTTAGACACTATTTTTATTCATCAAATGAGAATTATACTTGAATGGATATGATGGGGAATGAATCTCATCGCGTTCGTGGAGACGATAGTCCGTACGTACGCACGAGCGACGATATCACTTTTTTGATATTAAAATAATATATAATTTGATAGTATATAATATATAAAGAATCATTATCATGTTATATTTATTATTTACATTAATTACACATCATTATTATACCCATCCATATAATAATGTTTTGAATAACAATTACACCTCGACGTGGAGACGGTAAGCTGTGCGTACGCACGTATGGTGACATGTAATTCAAAGGATGGATAGAATAATGAATATGGTTGTAAAATATTTATAATAACATCACAGTATATAGAAGATACTAGAGTAATTATTTTATAATGGTAATAACAAAGAAGGAAGAAGTTGAAGAAGAAAGGAACTTGAAACATGGTTGTGAAAACATTACCTCTTCTTCGGTTTCATCCTTTTGATTTGATCAAAAGGGCTCCTTAGGTTGGATTTATGATCAAACTAAGGCCTATATGTGGATTTGAGGGAATTTGAGAGGATATTTGGGCTGGGGTTGGCCGAGCCAAAATTCTTGGAAGGTATGTATTAGAGAGAAGGGGGAGTTCCCTTTTATAAGAGGGGCGAGGGGCACCTTTTGAAAAGCTAGAAATATTATTTTATAATAAATTCATATTCAGTTTCTAATGGATCCAAAGTATATTATTTAAATTTTAAGGTGGGTATTGGTCGAAAACCTTTTAACCAATAGATTTTAGATAGGTTTGGGTCACTATATTAACCTTATCATTTATATTTAACTCTTAGTTAAATAGTTTGACATTTACCATGTCTCTTTGTTTTTTATATTATATAGTTAATGAACTTACTATATACCTGAAATCGACCCCCAAGTGGTCTATTAATGATAAAACTATCATTATATAAGTCCTTTGGATGAACCAAAGATTTTTAGGAATAGAATATCAATTAATAATATAATATTTGTTTTAAAAAATCTTTTATGTCCTAATCTAATCGAAGTGGACCTAAATGATGATATTTTAGTCGTAAGGTTGTTTTTGGTCGAGATAAACTTTTCCAATATAATTAGAACATGTTTCAGGGTAATATTAATATAATTTTTACCCTTAATTACTATATTTACTTTTAACTATGGTAAATAAAAGTAAAAAGTTACTATTCACCAAAAATTATTTTTATCTTATTGAACCACATTTTACTCCTTGATATCAACTGTGTCTCTCAAATTTTCGAAAATCCACTAACAGAAGCGGTAAAACTAAATTTTATGTTAAATTCCAAATTCTCCTAGGAGGTGGGTAAAAGACGTTGAAAAGTTCAATAAATTTTTTATATATCTAAAATTATTATAAACTAACTCCAATGAATTACATTGAACTTATATAGGTATTATGTATCTATTTTTACATTAATTAAAATTAAATAAAATAAATAATTATTTAAATAAAAATTCAGTTGTAAACTATAACTCAGTGTTTTTTTCACTATTCATCAAAAATTGAATGTTTTCAGAAAAATACCAAAAATTCACCCTAAGCTAATTTCGATATTCCGAATCCAAAAATGAAGTCCATTTTGTAAGATAATATTTATAAAATTTCAAAAAGTGGCTATTACTATTCATAACGGCTAGTTTGATTGGTTGTGGTGTGTGTTAGAACTCCAAGTTGCGTACAACACACGCTACTTTATTATTCAAAGAGAAGCGTACCATGGAATCTTGGGTTGTTACATTCTCCCCTTATTCAAATAATTTCATCCTCAAAATTTCTGGAATACGACCACATTAAAAGACTAGGGTGATTCTTCATCATAAGTTCCTCGGGTTCCCACGTTGCCTTTTCCATCTTATAATTTTTCTATAGAACTTTTACCAGACGAGTCGTTCGGTTTCTCAGCACTTGTTCTCTCATATCAAGAATCCTGATGGGATCTTTTCAATAAGATATATCATATTCCAGTTCTAATTCCTCATAACTTAGTACATGCATTAGGTCAGACATGTATTTTCTCAACAGTGATACGTAGAACACATTGTGAACTTTGGAGAGATTTGGCGGCATTGACAAATGTTAAGTTACTACACCAATTCATTCTAGAATTTCAAAAGGTCTGATGTACCTGGGACTCAATTTACCTTTCTTACCGAAATGTATAACTCCCTTCCCGGGAGATATCTTCAAGAAAACATGATCTCCTAACTGAAATTACAAATCCTTCCTTCGGTTATCGGCATAGCTCTTCTGCCTACTTTGAGATGCTTTGATGTGGTTTGGGATTACCTTAACCTTTT
Organism: Viscum album; assembly: GCA_963277665.1. Lineage (NCBI taxonomy): Eukaryota > Viridiplantae > Streptophyta > Magnoliopsida > Santalales > Viscaceae > Viscum > Viscum album. The sequence goes on from OY728134.1 coordinate 430,766,927, forward strand.
CCATCATTTCCTCCACCAGTTCTGGGCCTATGTGTTTTCTTTCATCAACATCATCCCAATAGGTTGGTGTGCGACATTTCTTTCCATATAACACTTCATATGTTGCCATCTGAATACTTGAATGGAATCTATTGTTATAGGAAAATTCCACCAGATGTAAATATTAATCCCACATACCTTGAAAGTCAAGTGAGAAAGATCTCAACATGTTTTATAATGTTTGAATAGTCCGTTCTGATTTTCCATCTGTTTGAGGGTGGTAGGCAGTGCTCAAGGGAAGTTCAGTATCCAAGGCCTTATGAAGACTCTTCCATAATCTTGAAGTAAAACGGGGATCACGATCCGAAAAAAATAATAGGGGTACCCCATGAAGACTCACAACTTCATTAATATATAGTCTTGCTAGATGTTAAGTGGTAAATATTACCTTATAGAAAGAAAATGTGCTAACTTGGTAAGATGATCGACAATGACCCATAATGCATCGTTCCTTCTAGGAGTCTTTGGTAGTCCCATGACAAAGTCCATCATGATATTATCCCATTTCCACTCAGGTATGGGAAGAGTTTGCAATACTCCACCATGCAGTTTCCTTCCAAGTTTCACTTGTTGAAAAACCATACATATTGACACAAAATTAGCAGTCTCCATATTCATGTTGTCCCACCAAAAATGTTCCATTAAATATATATACATTTTGGTGCTCCCAGGGTGTATAGAGAAATTGGAACTATGAGAATCGTCCAACAATTCCATTTTTAGATCAGGTAAATTGGTAACACAAAGTGTCATCCCAAATTTCAAAATTCCTTCTTCATACACAAAGTCTCTCAATCTCCAATCATTCACAGCTTTAATCTTCTTCTGAAATTCATAATCATCTGTCTGAGAACTCTTAATCCTTTCTAGTAAAGATAGATTGGCAACCATTTGAAAAAGCATTGATGTTTCACCTTCCATGGTGATTCCCATATCCATCTTTACTAAATCCATGAAAGTTGGATCCCTTTCAACTCTCACCTTGTTCAAAACTCCATGATCATTTCTTCTCAAAGCATCCGCCACCTTATTTTCCTTTCTTTGGTGGTAGTGTATCGTGCAATCATAATCCTTAGTAGTTCAAGCCATCTCATTTGCCTCATGTTGAGTTATTTATGTGAGAAAATGCTCTTCAAACTCTTTTGATTGGTATATATCTCACATTTTCACCTTAGATATAATGTCTCCATATCTTCAAAGAAAATATGACTGTATCTAACTCAAGATCTTGAGTAGGATAGTTTTTCTCATGAATTTTCAGCTGTCGTGATGCATAGGCAATAAATCTATCATTCTGTATAAGGACACAACCAAGTAATTTCTTCGATGCATCACTATAAATAACGAACCTATCATTCCCCGATGGTAGAGTCAATATAGGAGTATTGAATAATATTCTCTTCAGTTCTTCAAAAAATTATTCACACTCTTTTGTCCAAAACAATTTAACCCCTTTACGTTTGAGCTTCGTTAATGGGTTAGCCAATCAGGAAAAATTCTGGACGAAACACCGATAATAACTTTCTAAACCAAAAAAACTATGCACCTCAGTTATATTTGTTAGTCCTAGCCATTCTTGGATTGCTCTTTTCCTAGAAGGATCAATTGAGATTCCATCGTTATAGGCAATATGGCCTAGAAAAGAAATATCTTGAATCCAAAATTTACACTTGCTAAACTTCCCATATAATTCATGTCTTCTAAGAGTCTTCAGGATAATGCACAAGTGATTTTCATGAACTTCATAGCTTTTGGAGTATACCAAGATATCATAAATAAATACCACTACAAAAGCATCAAGGTATTCCTTGAAAACTCTTTTCATTAGATCCATGAATATAGAGGGTGCATTAGTCAACCCAAAAGGCATTAATGTAAACTCGTTATGCCCGTACCTGGTTCGAAATGATGTCTTCGGAATGTCTTCCTTTTTCACACACAACTGATGGTATCCTGATCGAAGGTCAATCTTTGAAAAGTATTGAGCTCCATCTAGTTGGTCAAATATATCATCAATGTGAGGTAGGGGATACTTTTTCTTTTTTTTTATTGCATTGATCTCCCTGTAGTCGATTCATAACCTCATAGATCCATATTTCTTTTTAACAAAAAGTACAGGGGCTCCCCATGGAGAAACAAAAGGGAGAATAAATCCCTTATTTCTCAATTCCTCTAGTTGTTTATTTTGTTCAACTAATTCCATAGTGGCTATTCTATAAGGGGTCTTCGATATTGTCCATGAATAAGGAATTAAATCAATCAAAAACTCAATTTCCTGTTCCAGAGGATGTCTAGGTAAATATTCTGGAAACACATCAACATATTCTCTCAAAATAGTTACATACTCTATTTGAACATTACTTTCCTCACCCACAGTCAATTAATTCTCTTCCTCCCCAATAATTGAATTTAGTTGAGATACTGGGGTTGGATCTAGGTATGAATTATGTGGTGATGATTCCTATCTAAAGATAAGGTGTTCCTTATCATCATCATCAATAATAGTAACCTCCTTATTCTTACAATAAATTTTTTCATCATGTTCCGAAAGCCAATCCATACCATGTATTATATCAAATTAAATCATGGGTATGAAGATGAGATCTGCAGATAAAGAACATTTATGTGTTCTAATGGGAAATGATGCACAAAACATTGTAGTAATGATACTTCCCTTATGAGTTTTAAATGACAACTCCATTGTTAAATAAAATTGGGAATATCTAATTTTCATAGAAAAATGGGAAGATATGAAACAATGTGATGATCCATAATCAAATAATGCATTTGCTAAACTTGAGGAAACCATTAAATTACCTTCCACCACGTCTTTTTGATATTCTAACTCAGCAGTAGTGATAGAAAAAGCTTGTCCTTGATCCCCTAGCCTTTTATGAGGTATACTCCCTTGACACTTAGGACATTCATTTTCATAATGTCCCATCTCCCTGAAGTTGTTTCATTGAACATCAGTAGCTTACTTCTTCCCCTTACAATCACAATCTTGGTGGCCTTTTTCACCACACTTCTAACAGACTACCATTTCTTTCAAGAAAGTACAAGGGTGTTTCTTCCCACATTTACTGCATGATGAATAATCATCTTTTCCCTTCTTCACATTATTTCCATTTCTAGAGTGATCAACAAATATCTTCTTCTCTTGCATTGCTTTAAAGTCATAAGACTTAGAGAATTCTTTTTCTATCTTGATAGTACACGAGACAATATCTTCGTATGATGAGATGGATTGTGAGACCAATGATTGACAATGAAACGGTTTTAACCCATCAAAGAAACAATCAATCTTACTTCTTGGGTTACATATATAATCTGTAGTATACCTTGCTAACCTTGTAAGGTTATCCTCATTCTTTGTGACATTCTCATCTTCCTTTTGTGTCAGACTTAGAAATTGACTTTCCATATTTGGTTGATGGTCACGAGGAAAGTATTTTTCTATGACAATCTCTTTGAACTCTCTCAATTCCATATTTGATACTTCATGATCTTCCTTTTTGTTTTGAATCAATGACCACCATTGTTCAGCATCTCCAGTGAGGCGGTAAATTGCCATGACAACTTTTTCCCTTTCACTACTCCCCAAGGAATGCAATATTTTCTCAAAAGAATTTATCAATTGCTAAGATACTAGTGGATTTGTACTCCCATTGAATGTTGGTGGTTGTTTCCTCATGAAGAGATCTAACATTGATCCTCCACGCTGCAGATCAGTGTGCTTTTTACATGTAAGGTTATTATTAATATCCTAAGTTAGTTGTCTGAGTATGGTGGTTAGCTGATCACAACCAGTTGCATCACCAGCTCCAATATAATTATCTTGAGATGGAGGGAAATCCATACACAGAGTTCGTACATTGATACGATTTCCATTTCTTCCACTAGGTGCCATTTCTAAACAATTGAATACACAAGATTAGTTTATGAATCACAATACATAAATCCAAACTTGTAAAAAACATAACATAAATTGAACAGTTTATAGATATAATTCATAACCATAAAAATGGTTTTTTTGATTCAGTATATACTCATAAACCCTTTATAATGGTTTGTAACTAAAATGAGAATTATCCTAAGCATATCCCCCAGGTGTGTTGTAACCAAGAGTGAACCAAGGCCTGTTTTCGTGCACCAGTTCTCGTTCGAGTCTAGCTCAATGCAGTGTTTTTGTCTTCTACCCCTAGGTAAATTGGTGCCAGAGCCACATCTACTTGCTCGTATCCAGATAGTGATTTATTTCTCAAAAAACTCAAAAAATCTCTACAATACCAAAATTCTAGGAAGTTATTCTATACTAATCCTCAAAGTATTTCTTAGGTCTATGTTCTTTAATAAGAGATTATCTAAATCTTGCTGGCAAGGTTTATACTAAACTTCCTATGATACCAAATGTAATTCCCTAATGCTAGTTACCCAGAGTCGGTGCATTATTACATAAGATTAGCATGATCACAAAAGATCAAGTCTCAAAAGGCCGATTAATTTAGTAGCCTTGGAATCACTAGATGCATTCATAAAGTTTACAATACATCATAAAATCAAAAACTACAATAACATAGTCTCCATAGTCCACCCTCATATCCCCATCAGACTATCCCTACAGGTCAGTCATAAAATATTTCCTCACATGCTGTGAAAAATAAAACATAGAATGGGGTGAGGTCAGATGATCAGTAAGGATAACAATATAGAAGAAAATTTAATAAATAAGCATAAACATTTAAGGCAATGTATAACTAAAACAAAAGCTTTTTAAACATGAACTTCAGCAAATTATGGAAAAAATAAAATGAAATAATTCCGTTTACTTATTCACATGAATATTATACTAGTAGAATAATCACATGCAATACAAATAACCACTTTCATAATGATAGAATGCATAATGTCAGACTATCATAACCACATAGTCAAGCCCTCGTGCCAAGACTACAAATAATATTTTTTCAAGGCCTTGTGAAAAGACACTAGTTTGTCTCATGAAACCTACTAATGCATCGAGAAGCTATATCTGGCTCCACCCATCACTTATTTAGTCCAATTCATTCCTCCTATGAACAGGTTTAAACATAACATAAACATTTGTATTAAAACTAGAATATGAAATGTTAATACTTTCTCCATAAACCATGAATGGTATAAAAATAACACATCTGTAGTCAAACATATCACAAAACCTTCAATACAATATAGAAGTTTTGTATCATTATAAATAAACTTCAAATAAGCTTAAAATCCATCAAAGGACGTTGACATAGATGAAATCAAAACTATTTGAGAGAAATATCTATTTTTTGAAATAATTTAAAAGACAAATAATTATAAAATAAAACATTTACTTTGAAAATATTCTCATAAGATTCTAAGGGAAGCTTTGAAAATTTTATAACGGCGGAAAATAGCCACACCCACCGTATAAGTTAAAGAAGACATTCTTACATTGATTCTATAGAAAAGGTTAAAAAGGACCTTGTTTGGAAAACAACAGAAAGATTATGTTATAAACTTCTTATAAAAAGTCAACAAGTGTATAAATGACTTTAACCCATAGTTTGTAAAATAGTATGAATTATTTGAAATACATTTTTAAGAAACAAGGATGTGGATGATAAAGAAGTCCTAATAGATAATTACGTATAAAGAACCTCAGATAATGAAGAGATTGCGAAATAAACCCTTAACTTGTACTTTTCCTTGGTTGAGGGTAGGTTAAACCCCTCTATAATGGTGAAATAATTTTTATTAAATTATAAAATAATTGTATATATTAATATGATATCATATATGTTCTTTTAACATTGCTCTGTTAATAATATCTTAGTATTATCGTCGTTTCGGGTGTTAACATACTCGTTTTCTTTTATATGTTTTGTTACATTAGCCACGTTTGTTATGGATAGGTTTTATATTATTCAGATCCAGAATTATATAAAGTCCCTAAACATTATTTTTAATCATAAAAGGAGAATTATACTTGAATGGATATGATGGGGAATGAATCTCATCACGTTCGTGGAGACGTTAGTCCGTAAGTACGCACGAGCTACAATATCACCCTTTTGATATTAAAATAATATATAATTGGATAGTATGTAAAATATACAGAATCATTATCATGTTTTATTTATTATTTACATGAATTACACATCATTATTATACCCATCCAAATAATAATGTTTGGAATAACAATTACACCACGACGTGGAGACGGTAAGCCGTACGTACACACGTATGGTGAAATGTCATTCAAAGGATGGATAGAATACTGAATATGGTTGTACCATATTTATAATAACATCATAGTATATATAATATACTTTATTTATTATTTTAGAATGTGAATAACAAAGAAATAAGAAGTTTATGAAGAAAGGAACTTAAAGGATGGTGGTGAAAACATTACCTCTTCTTCGAGTTCTTCCTTTTGATTTGATCAAAAGGGCTCCTTCGGTTTGCTTTCTGATCAAACAAAGTCCTCTAGGTTGAATTAAGGGATGTTTAGAGGATATTTGGGCAGGGGTTGTCCGATCCAAATGGCTTTGAAGGTGTGAATTAGAGAGAAGGGGGAGTTCCCTTTTATAAGAGGGGTGAGGGGCACCATTGGAAAAGTTAGAAACATTATTTGATAATAAATTCATATTCAGTTTCTAATGGTTCCAAAGTGGATTATTTAAAGGTTAAGGTGGGTATGGGTCTAAATACTTTTAACTAATAGATTTTAGACAGGTTTGGGTCAATATATTAACCTTATCATTTATATTTAACTCTTAGTTAAATAGTTTGACATTTACGATGTCTCTTTTTGTATATTATATAGTTAATAAATTTACTATATACCTCTAAGAGACACCCAAGTGGTCCATTAATGACACACCTATCATTTTAAAAGACTTTTTGCCTAAAATTATATTTTTAGGAATGTAATATCGATTAATAATATAATATTTGTTTTAAAAACTTTTTTATGTCAATTTTGACACTATTGGGTATTTTGTTTTTGATAATTTCATAACAACATTATTACTTAGAATAAAATTAATATAACCAATAAAAATATGTCATATTAACCTAGATAAGTAGTGGAATTCATAAAAAGTCTAAAATTACATTTATTATGATATTTATTATATCAATTATTTTAATATTTCATTAATAAGGTAATTACGGCATCACCATTGTGCCATAAATAAATTAAATTATTTAATGTCTAAAAATTATAAATAAAATACCATTATGTACTAAATCTTTTTATATTTATAATTAATATTTATAATCAAATTTATCTTATGTATAACTCTATATTAAAAATGTTTTAGTTATTAAACATTGATTTTAACTCTTTTAACTCTTCTTTGAATTAAATAATAATAAATGTACTAATCTTATCCAAGTGGACCTAAATGATAATATTTTATTCCAAAGGTTGTTTTTGGTCGAGATAAACATGTCCAATAGAATTAAGACATGTGTTAGGGTAATATTAATATCATTTTTACCCTTAATTACCCTATTTACTTTTAACCGTGTTAAATAAAATTAAAAGGTAACTATTCACCAACACTTATTTATATCTTATTGACCCAAATTTTACTCCTTGAAATTAACCGTTTCTCACTTATTTTTTAAATTCCAACCATAGAAGTGGTAAAATTAAGTATTATGTGAATTTACAAATTCTCTTAGGAGGTGGGTAAAAGACGGTGAAAAGTTCAATAAATTTTTTATATATCTAATATTATTCTAAACTAACTCCAATGAATTACATTGAACTTATATAGGTATTATGTATATATTTTGTCCTTAATTAAATTTAAATAAAATAAATAATTTTTTATATAAAAATTCGGGTTTAAACTATAACTCAGTGTTTTTTTTCATTATTCATCAAAAATTGAATATTTTCAGAAAAATACCAAAAATTCACCCTAAGATAATTTCGATATTCGAAATCCAAAAATGAGGTCCATTTTGAAAGATCAAATTTATAAAATTTCAAATAGTGGGAATTACTATTTATAACGGCTAGTTTTATTGGTTGTGGTGTGTGTTAGAACTCAAAGTTGCATACAACACACACTACTGTATTATTCAAAGAGAAGCGTACCATGGAAGCTTCGGGTGTTACAATTTGGTTTTCATTAAGTTGCCATTATCTAAGTAAAAAATATTACCATGGGTTATTTTATTCCCTTTGTAACTTGTTTTTGGCCATTGGTGACATAGGTTCTTTACATAAGGTTAGTATAACCTCTTTCCCAACCCAATCCAATGGTTAGGGAATATATGTTATAGTGTGTCTCAAGGACCATTCCTTTGAGGTAAAAACCAAGGAATCCATTGTACAATGATTTAGGTTTTAAAATTTTGTTTGACAGAAGTCCCATGATTGGACTAAAATTAGCTTATCATTATTTCTAGTGAGTTATGATGATTTATTCATGATTTTGTCAAATTGTTAATTAGAGATTCCTTTTTTTGTTTTATCCCAGTTTATAATTTTTTTCTTTCTTTCTCACTTTCCATATATTATCAAATATGGGATATCATTCAAAGGTTGACTATTACTCACTAACATATCAACAACTATATTCTTAGCTTATATATACCAATAGACTCATAGCTAAAGTCACATAACCACACCTAGATAAAATGTTTAATACTATTTAATCTTTCTTCCCATAGAATCCCAATAACATATTTAAGGGGAGAATGTTAAGTGACCATTGGTACAATCCAATTATTGGAATGCTAAAAACTACTAATACCATGAAGCTAATAATCATAAAATACATATTTCCTCAAACTATTCAAGTAAAGAAAACCAACACTTGAGAAGATTCAAACAAAAATGAAAACCCCATGATACTAGAAAAAAAATTTAATGGGAAAAGTGAGAATAATAAAAGTACAAAAACATGATGAACCTGATATCCACCACCCTCTAAACATATATACACTATGAAAATCAATAACAAAAAGAAGATAAAAAAATAATCACTCATGTTTTTAATAGTTAAAGTAAAAAAACTACTTGAAAATACTTCACTCCCCCATTTTTATGATAATTTACCTGGGGACCTCAAGGAGAAAAAACTATTATCAGCTAAGAAACTTAAGGGGGATATCCAAATTACTGAGTCTCTTAATGATATGTTTTTTCAAATTCATTTGAAATTTGACATATTATTTCTTATTGAGATATAATCATAACTTATGGATTAATTAATGGAAGAGAAATAAGAAGTGATGAAAGTTATTTTTGAATAAAACCAAATGTTTCTATTTCCCTCTAAAAAATAAAAAATTCCAATAGTTATTATTCAAATAAAATATCGTGATTCCAAATCACCAAAGGGATTTAAAAAATACATTGAATAATTTTTTTTAATTTTAACTACTTGAAATAAAACCTATTTCCTCCCTTACAAATTTTATGTTTTGTCTAAAAAACAATTTTCCCTATATAGCGATGAAGATAATGAGGAAGACACCACTCAAGGAAAAATATAGTAGGAAATTATATTAAGGGATTCCAAAATGGAATAAGTTTTTCTAGATGTAGAGTAATTTAAAATTCTATTCAAACATTAACTAGAAAAATTTAATATAGAAGAATTACCAGTGGATGGAAAAACTAGTATAGAACTACAACCTCACTATTTTGAAAAAAAGTGCACTAATATCATTGAAGACTGAAAAATTTCCGCCACGTAGTGGGATAATAAGAAGAGTAATCTCAAGGAATTATAAATAAGACTTTACATCGTCAACATCACCTTGAGAAAACATTATAATAGGTCACAACCTCAAACATGGAAACCCATTATGTTTTTATTCACCCCCTTAAGATTATAATTATATTATAATTTAGGCATGGACATATTTTAACCAATTCACAGGGTTATCTGAAACTTTGGAATATGCATGGACATTAGAAAAAATAAATTAAGGTGGTTTATATTAATGAAACAAAACCCATGATGAGGTAAGGGTTAATAATTATAATTAATTACTAGGGGTTATAAAATTAATAGTACATGGGGTTAAACTTATATATTTTTCATTTTTACACATATAACAAAATATCATGTTTTATTTTGGTTTTTTTTAGGTTCCCCAAAGTCAGAAAAAAGCTACCAGGCTATTTTAAAGCTATCCGCAATAAATCCGGAATGAGGTTAGCTCAAATGTATTGGATTAATAAACTCTAGGTTATTTTTATTCATTTAAAACTATTTATTCCTTGAAATTAGTTGTTTATTTTTACTAAATTTAAATATCAATGTTCAAAAACATTGAGGGAAGGTATTGAATCCTGTTTTGGTTTTGGATCACTTTTGAATTGTTTTATGAATTTTTCTTATGATTTTAAATAAAATAAATCATACCATTTTTTATTTTTGTTTTTTTCTTATTATATTGTTTTTAGATTAGGATAATTGAGAATTATTTATTTTCTTACCTTGTGATGAATTATTTTTAGTTTTTATTATTTCATAAATAACGAAATTATTTGACTTTTATGATTTTGGATTGAAATTTACTTTTATTTACATTGAAATTCAATCATAATACTACTAAAATGAGTATTAATAGAAATGATGTAGTGTAAATTAAATTACAACACTGGAAAATAGTATTTTTTAACTTGAACCGAGATAAATGTTTTTGTTCATTAAAAAAACCTCATAGAGAAAAATCAAAATATAGTCAAATAATGCTTTTTTAAAATGAGTAAAATGGGTAATTGAATCTAAAAACAAAATCATTAGATGATTAGGAAATAGTTGTGTGAATAAAGTTTTTTTATACATCTAATAAGTGATATATATAAGACCTGGAAAAGAAAAATAAATTTTTTTTCCTAATTATCAACTATGAATTTATTTAGTTGGGGGGAATATTAAATCCAAATAACGAAGGTGGAAATTGACATGTTAGAATATCATTAGATTTGTACCAATAATGTTAAAAAAGGATATTTGATAACAAGAAATAGTGGAGAGTGAAAATTAAATGTGATTATTATTAAAAGGTTTAATTCTAGTATATCTATATTATTTCACTCTAGTAATTGGAAATTTAATTTTAATTCATTTAAGATAATGATATCGATTCACATAAGTGGCATGAAATTTAAAAAAATATAAAAATATTTACATTATTCTTTATTTATTGTGTTTTTTAAACAAGGAAAATTATTTATAATAATTTTAACACTTTGTGTTTACCAAGAGTGAAATAATGTAAGTGTTGGTGTACGATTAGAACCCATATTAAAAAAAATACATCAGTTCAAGGATAACTTTACCCCAATCAATATAAAACACATTTAATTATTTTATTTTTCTATAAAATTTAGACTTTAAATGATGAATATATTTAAACATGTTTTTAGTGGTTTCATATATTTTTGGATATAATTTACAAGACATTCCTTGATTAAAAATTCTAAATTTACATTTATTAAAGTATTTTTTATTCTAAGTATCATTTTTAAAACATTTTTATATATTCTATAAAATTATTACCCTGAAATATATGGATTTTAAATATTATAGGTCTCAAAATATAGACGTATAACATATTATGTCTCTGTAGTGGAGTGTATGACTTCACTTGTTTGATTGTACGACTTTTTCCTAACATCATTGTATGACTTTGGTTGAGGTGAATCATATGAATTTAACTAGGAAAACAATTTACAAGTAAATGATTGCCTCCATGATTACTAGAAAACGATTAGAGGGTTAATTAAACAAGGAATTTTGAAAGATAAAATGATGAATTCTTAAACATGGTTGATGGAATAACCAGAGCATTAGGTGAGATATATTCAATGATAATGGAAAGGTATGAAAAAATGATTGAGGATTTGGTTCTACACTATGGTTGAGGTTCAAGCTTCATGTAGTGCCAACCTTGAAAATATGTCACAAGGTCACAAGGATGGTTCTGTATAAAGGTATCTAGGCAGTAATTCTGGGTTGTCATGAAATGTGTAATGGTATATATTGGCATGCATAAAGGAAACTAATGCAGGCGAGTGAAATATAAGGGTTCTCATATGAACCCTAATATAAATAATACAATGTAAATAACTTTATGATGCTACATCAGGGTAATAATGGCCCTACATAAATGTATACGAATTTCCAGAATTATTATGTAATGATACTATAACATTTTTTGAAGATATAAAAGGGTAGTGGGAATGCTATAAAAGTTGTTTTAGGATAATGAAACCACTACCTAATGGTATACCATGATTTTAATGAGATAAAAAATGGTAGTATACAAATTTAAAGTTCTTAGACAATGTAATATTGATGTTATATATAGGTGAAGAGAGAAATGTTATGGTTATATAATGGTACATACACTATGAAACAAAAATAAATCAGGTTAGAGAGCGCATTGCATGACCCAAATAATTGTTATTTCACTACTATTATTGAAGGCACATAATGGTACTTGTGTGGATTTCAAATTATAACTCCTAAAACAAGTAGGGATAAACTAAATATCCAAATCACACAAATTTGTATTCTAAAATAAAAAAGGACTCACTATTTTTCTATATATCCCACATCCATCAAAGGAATGATATGAAGGGACTTTGTGAATTATTCAATGTCAATAGGGGATTTGAGATGAGCACATTAGAAGGATAACCACCCCTCAGACTAGACACATAGATATTATTAGAGGAAAGGAGAAGGCGATCTCTCGACATTGAATATAAGAAAGAGGAGGAATAAGGTCTTATGATGATTACAAATACTCTTACCCGCCCCATTTGGTAAGGATGCAAGCCTCAGTTTTTGGCCTTCAATGTGTTTAGTTTAGGAATTTATTTTATTTTCTACAATTAATGTCAATTTCATTATTTTTATTCATTCTCTATGTTATTCTTCTCTCCAATATTTTTTATGTTTCTCTACTATTATAAGTTCATTCTGATCTACAACTCCATGGTTAGGGATAACTAACTTTATTATATGTACTCAAGGGAAATTTCATGAGATTATAAATCTCTATTCGTTTTTATTTTCCATTCATATTCATGATGTAACACCCCATGATTTGGAAAATAAATTTAATATTTAATGCATGAAACACTGAGTCTCCACAAAAAAAACTTGGTTATAACTTATCCAGAAAACATAGTTATTCCACCTCTATGACTTGAATTTAAAAAAATTGACATACACTGTTGCGTTCAGTGAGATATTTAGAGTCTGATAGAATCAACATAGTTTTTGATGAATAGTAACATACCTTTATTAATAATAACATACCATAATGAATATTAATGAATAGTAAATTGGTAAAAAAGAAGGAAATTAACCCATGAATGTATAAATACAATTTAGACATCTTATAAGTGATAAAACGATCACAGTATAAGTATTGGTATTTTTTATGTCATAAATATTTTAATTATAATTTTATGATTAATTTGATAAAATAAAATGGAAATATATTTCCATAAAATTTACTCATAAATTATAATTTTATTTTCATATGGTTATAAGATTATTTTATGGGACCTTGATTAATTATTCCAGGTGTTATAAAAGATGTTATAGATTTATTTTTTTTTCTTCAAATAAAATATTATTTTATATCAAAATTAAACTAAAAGTAATGCGGAAATTATTTTCAAAAAATAGATTTCATTTTTTAATTTTACACATCAAAAAATGGTTGGGGTGAATTTTGGGATTTTTCTAAAATACATGAATTTTTTCTAAATAGTGAAATTTGATAATTTATAAAATATGCTAATTAAGTAAATTGCTGCATCATGATTGAGTCATGGATGATGTAAATGACCATTGGTTGGAACACACATGAAATTATTTCTTATTTTGGTCACAATCGTCAATACTATTGGTTGTCTTTGGAAAAATAATATAATAATGATTAAAAAATGGGAAAACCCTCCTCTCTTCCACTATAACCCCCCTCACTCCCTCTTCTCTTAATTCCTCTCAAGCCTTTTTACTTGCCTAAATTTTGATCAAATATCCTCCCAAGCTTCTCCGTCATTTCCATAAGCCCTCGGTCTCAGAAAATACCTAAACCACTCCCCCAAAGAGGCTCTCAAAGAGATTACTTCAAGAGGTAAGTTCCTCTTTTTGTTTTTTTATTTCAAGTTCCTTTATTTTCTTTTTCTTTCCTCGCATCCTTTCATCAAAATGTTGTGATGAATCCATTACCTTAAATGTAATGGAAATTTTTTATTATAAAGGAATAATTCCTCATAATATCTCATTTCCCATTATTTTATACTAGAAATGAAAACACTATCCAAGATGTGTTAATTTATCACATTCAAGGACAAAGGGTTTTCAATTTCAGTTAACATATTCAATTATGGTATTGAAAAAATTTGTTTGTTGAAATATACTATAATATATTTATAATAAGTTATATAAGGTTTAATAATCATTTTTCACAGATGATATTAATTTTTAAATCAAAATGAGTTCGTTGTGATCAAGAAGCACCAATTAACCGAAACAATGGTCATTAATGTTTTATATGATGATTAATATTCAATCAAAATAATAAAATGAATTATATGACCATGTAATATTATTATTTTTCAATAATAAAATATAAATTCTATTATGTACAACCATTCTAATTCAACATGTTTATCCATACATGAATTTTAGTAATCGGATCATAAAAACCAAGGAAAAAAATACTCCCAAACACTGAAATTGAATCTCTTAACCAATCAAAAGAGAAATAATGAACCTAATATGTCTATAATAAATCAATTACATGTATATTTTTTTAAATCATTAATTTATGAACCGAAATTTTATTATTCAGGTCATTATGATTAAGGGAGGAACACCTTTGGGCATAAGGTAAGGGTTTTCTACCCGGACCTCCATTTTCTTTTGGGTTACTCTTATTCTCTAAAAAACTAAATTATATTATTATTTATTCATATTTACACATCATATATTCTTTGAGAATATTATATATATATTTAATAACCAGAATCCTACTTTCATATATGGGGAGTTATATGTCAGAAAAGGATATTTCAAGAATTCTTCCCGAAACACAAGCCTGATTCAAGAGAATTTCTCAAATTCTTACCTAATTTCAAGGGCACTATATAATCTAATATTAACTTAAAAAAATTTATAATTTCACTTATTTTATTATTAATATACTATTTTACTTCACTTCTAGTGTTATACAAATATTTTTTCAAAATAAATTTTCTTTTCAATGAAAAGAGTATTTATCTTTAGAATTACTCGATTGAGTTTCTTCATCTTTTTCAACACTCCTATTGATTATTTTTTATTATTTAAATTAATATTTATGATATCATATACCAAATTTAATTTACTTTTTTGTGATTAGTCTTTCTTTGGATGTGCTATCTTAAAAGCATTCACCATTTTACACTGAATGGTTAGTATTTATGTTTAATGTTCGGGGAAAGTTATTTTTGTTTCATATGTTAGATTCAATATGAATGTATATATGGTTTATGCTTATCCACTTTAATTTGAGAAATGAATTGGACTAATTATATAATGGGTGGGGCCCACTATATCCCCTCTATGTATCAGTAGGTTTCCTATGACAAATAAATATGGACTTGGCCGAGGCCTTGCCCATTTTTAGATATGGTCTTGGACAAGGCCTTAATAATTTTTAGATATCATGGATTAGGCCTTGACAGTATGTTTCAGAATGTTGTATATTTGAATTTCCTTAATTATGAGTCTAGAAATTCAATGTTCACGAGGTTATTCGACTCATTGAATCCCCATGATTATGATTTATTATGGAAATATTTACCCAACTAATATTCCTACCATATTATGTTCACATTTATTTTTAAAGGAATGTGTTTTAAATTATATACCATGACTAATGATTATATTATCTTCTTCTATATTTCTTACTCTTACTGAGAATTTGAGATCACCCATTTCTTATGTTTCATTTTCATATGACATGAAGAAGTTTGTTATGAATGAACTATAGGGATAAACTAATTGTTGTGGATGTTCCCAATAAGAATTATATACTGTATTGCATTTCATGTTGTACTGTTTTCCTTATGTATGTGTCTTATTTCCAAATATACTAAACTACTATATCCTTTGAGATGCATATTCCTTATTTATATTCCAATATAATAAAATAATGCACCGACTTCGAGCAACTGGGGTTTGGTCATTACAGTTGGTATCAGATAAAGTTTAGTACAAAACATGGAAACTATATTTAAAAAACATATATTATGGAAAAAAACCTATGATAGTAATTAAGGATAAACATTCAAGAACATCCTTGAATCATTGTAAAGAATAGATTATGTGGTTCTTTCTAGAAAATACATCCCTGTATGGATACTATAATTGGACGTGGTTCTGGAAGAGATGTACCTAGGAGTGAAAACTCAGACAAGGTGTTTCAGGATTTACATCAAGTATCTTGGTATGCAACAACAGGCTTACTAATCAACTAGTTCGACACTCATGGGAGATATGATTATGATAAATCACATTTTTGTTACAAGCAATTATGAAGGATTTAAATGTAATTTTTTCCTTAAAGAATCCATGTATATGATTATGGTATTAAACTTTCATTGGATTTCAATTTATTTTAATTTTTTCTTAAGTCGAGACAGTACATTATAATTCATAACCTAATATAGTGTATTCTATTATTAATAAATGGTGCCTAGTGGAAGGAATGAAAACCACATGAATGCGTTCATCCCATGTAGGGATTTACCTACTATATACGATAATGATATTGGCTCTGGAGATGTGATTATTGTGGAGAAACTTATTACTATACTAGGAGAACATACTCAGGTAATGAACAATTAGATTACCCATATGGAGCATTTGGATCCAAAATGTGGAGGATCTATGTTTGACCACTTTATGAGAAAAAAATACATAATTTAATGGTACTAAAAATCCATTCATAGCGGAGCATTGTACAAGTTCCTTAGAGAAGACATTTCTCTCTTTTGGAAGTGATGAGAGGGAGAAGGTTGTCATTGTAGTTTTTTGTCTGTTGGGAGATGATGATCAATGGTGGTCACTTGGTTAGAACACATTGGAGGAGGAATAGATAGAAAACATGGAATAGAGTGAATTTAAGGAACTTTTCATCGGGAAATACTTTCCTCATGAACATCGAGTGGATTTTGAAAGGGTGTTTCAGAATTTAAAGTAAAATATAGATGAGAATGTTTCAAATAATGAATCTAACTTAACAAGGTTATAAAGGCATGCTATGGAATATATACGAAATTCAAGGAACATGAGTGATCGATTATTCGATGGCCAAAATCCATTCCTCCAATGGGTGCTGGTATGCTAAACATTCTCTTCATATGATGATATAGTCTTATGAGCTATCAAGACAGAAATGTATTTCTACAAGTCTTATGAATTTTAAGGAATGTAATAGAAGAACAGGGTTGCTGATTACTATAGAAAAGTAAATAAGGAAATGATGAAAAAGATAATAGTTGAATTCCCACCCTATGATAATTGTGGAAGTAAACACCTTGGTTCCTACTTAAAAGGAAAATGGGTGTGCTATAAGTGTGGAAAGAAAGAAAGTCATGATGGTGTTTTCAAGGAGAATAATGAATCTATTAATGTTCAGTAATATAATTGTAGGGATATTGGAATCTATCCTAATAATTTTCTAAACAATTTAGGAAACTACCTCAGAAATGGCCAAGGTAGTAGGGAAAACCTTATGAAATCACAACTACTGATATTGAAGTTCTTAATGATGTGGTGGACGGTACATTAATTGTTTACTCAAACATAGCCAATGATTTATTTTATCCTATATCATTTGATTCTTTCATATCTTCCCAATATTCCAAGAAAATATGATATTTTTAATTTGATTTAATATGGGAGTGTTCAGCCAAAACTCCAAAGGGAAGTATCATTGAAACACAGATTTGTTAGGAAGTCCCCATTATGGCATATAAACATGATTTATTTACTAATTTTATTATCATAACAATGATTCACTTATATATAATCCTTATTATGGATTGTCTTTCAAACCGTGATGAAAATATTTTTTTTCAATAAGAATGAGGATACAATTTTTATGGACAATATGGAATCCCTAATCATTAGGGCAGAAATATCACCATTTGATTCTCATCTAGATCCTCCCCCAGTAGCTGTACTAAAATAAATTAATGGGTAGGAAGGGAATTTAACAGCTATTAGTGATGAAAATAATGTTCAAATAGAGGATGTATCTATTGTAAAAGAATATGTTGATATGTTTCTAGAGGATTTACCATGACATAATCCTATAAGGGAAATTGAGTTTACAATTGACTTTATTCCATATTTAAGGCCCATATCAAAGCCCCATATACAAGTTCCACTATGGAATTTGAGTAAGTGAAGAAAAAACTAGTGGAACTGAGTTATAAAGAATTTATTCCCCAAGAGTTTCTTCCTGGGGACCCCCTGTTCTTTTTGTTAAGAATAATGATGGATCTATGATGTTGTGCAATGAGTACTAGGATATCAATGCTATAAAAATAGATAAAAAGTATCCCCTACCTTACACTGTTGATTTATTTGATTAAAATCCGGGAGATCAATATTTTTTGAAGATTGAACTTCGATCTAGATATCATCAGTTGCTTGTGAGGAAGGAAGACATTCCAAAAACATCATTTTGAACCACATATGGGTATTAAGGGTTTATAGTAATTACTTTTGGACTAACTAATTCACCCTATATTTTCATGGATATAATGAATAGTGTTTAGAGGAATATTTGGATCACTTTGTGGTGGTATTTATTGATGATATATTCATATTCTCTATAAGCTACGGAGATCATGAAAATAACATGAGCACTATTCTAAAGACTCTTTAAATAAATAAATAATATGGAATGTTTTATCATGTGTGAATTTTGGATTCTATAAATTTCCTTTTGTGGACACACTGTCTATAATGATGGAATATATGTTGATCATGAGAAGACAAAGGCTATTCAAGAATGGCCTACTCCAATGAACATAACTGAGGAACATATTTTTATTGGTTTCTCATGTTATTATAAACATTTCATTCAAAAAATTTCAAATTTAGCTTACCCAGTGACCAAGATTCCATGTGATGGGGTTATGTTCCTATGGAAAAAATAATGTGAAGAAGGTTTTGAATAATTGAAGAGGAGATTAGTGAATGATCCGATCCAAACTCTACCATCGGGGAATGATGGGTTTGTGATATATAGTGATGCATAAATAAAAGGACTTCATTGTGTCCTTATGCAGAATGATAGAGTTATTTCCTATGAACAAATTAAATTTAAAACTCATGGAAAAAACTAGCATACTAATGATCTTGAGTATGCATTGGTAATATTTTCTATGAAGATATGGATACATTATCTCTATGGTGAAAAATGTGAGATATATATGGATAATAAGATTCTAAAAAATATCTTCTAATAGAAATAACTCAAAATAAGGAAAATTAAATGGCTTAAACTAATCAAATATTTTTATTTTTCCATAAGCTAACACTTGGGAATGGAAAATAAGGTAGCTGATGCGTTGAGCTGGAAGGATTATAGAGTTATCAAAAAAATGTGGATTTACTAGGATCCTATGTACATGGATCCAGTAAGAATGTACATTGGAATCATCAATGAAGGTGAGAAATCACTAATTTTTATTTTGTCTTTCCAACCATCTTCATTAGAAAAGGATGAATATCTCTTAGCCTGATGATGAGAACCTGTAAAATAAAATTAATGATGTGAAATAGGGGATGTTGGCTGACTTCGTATGTGAAGATGGAATTCTGAAATTTGGGAAGAGTTTATGTGTTACCTCTATAACTGAGCTAAAAAGGAGTTATTGAATGATTACTATGTCATTAATTTATCTATACACAATTGTATCACTAAAATTTATAGAGATTTGATGGAACATTTTTTGGTTTGATAACATGAAGTGGGGAATTGCTAATTATGCATCAAGATGTTTAGTCTGTTGACAAGTGAAGGCCGAAAGACAACATCCAAGAGGAGTCATGAAACGTATACCTATTCCTAAATAGAAATTGGGGGAAATAACCATAGATTATTTTAATGGAATAACCGAAACTCTGAGAAATAATTATTCAATATGGGTAATTGTTGATCAACATACCAAATCTGCACATTTTCTCACTATACGTGAAGATTTTCCACTAGAGCACCTAGAATGACTCCATATAGATGAAGTTTCGATACTTTATAGAGCATATATGTTAGTATTGTTTGATTGTGATCCATGACTTATATTGATATTTAGGAAAATTATTCAGAAATATTTGGATACTGAGATTTGATTGAGTATTTCATATCACCCAAAAACTGATGGGAAATAAAAAAGCATGATCTAAACATTAGGAGACATGTTGAGATAATAAAAAATTGATTTTCAAGGTATGTAGGATCTGTATTTTCCTTTTGTGGTGGTTTTATACCATAATAGTTTCCATTCAAAAATTAAAATGGCACCATATAGAGCATTGTATGGAAGGAAATTTCATACACCAACATGTTGGTATGAAGTCGAAGAAAGGATGTTTGTGGGTCCAGATCTTGTGGAGGAAACAATAGTGAAGGTAAAGACTATTCAAACCCATATCAAAGTAGCTCAGAGTACAAAAAATAGCTATAGTGTTAATCTAAGGAAGGATTTGGAATTTCAATGGGAGATCATGTTTTCTTAAAAGTATCTCCAAGGAAGGGTGTTATATGATATTGTGAGAAAGGGAGACTGATCCCAATGTACATAGTATCTTTTGAAATTTTAGATATAATTGGAGCTATGGAATATCTTTTGTCTATGCCTCCTATCTTTTATAAAGTACACAATGTGTTCCACGGCTCATTATTGAGAAAGTACATGCAAGACCCAACATATGTCTTCACTTCTAAAGGTATATAATTAGAACCTGACCTATCACACTGTCAAGATCCTATTTAGATTATAGACACTAAATAATAAGTGTTGAGGAATTGGACGACTCATCTTGTAAAGAAACTTTGGAAAAAATAAAAAATTGAAGTGGCAACATGGGGGCCTGAGGAGCTTATGATGAAGAACAACCCAAATCATTTTGTGAGGCAACATTCTGGTCATTTCGCAGAAGAATTTTTTGTTAGAAGGGGATAATGTAACACACCAAGATTTTTTAAATAAATCTAATATTGAATGCATGAAACACAGAGCCTCTAAAAAACCACTTTGTTATAACCTATCTAGTAAAAATATTTTATATACCTCTGTGATTTGAATTTTGAAAAACTGACAAGCACGGTTGTCTTCAGTAAGATATTTAGAGTCTGAAGGAATCCACTTAGTTTTTGATGAATAGTAACATACCTTTATGAATAGTGACACTTCTTTTATGAATAGTAAATTGACCAAAAAATAGAAACATCACCCATAAATTAATAAATACAATTTAGACATCTTATAAGTGATAAAACGATCATAGTATAAGTATTGGTATTTTTGTATGTCATAAATATTTTAATTAAAATTTTATGATTAATTTAATAATTTTAAATGGAAATATATTTTCATAAAATGAAATCATAAATATTTATTTTATTGTTTTATGGTTATATGATAATTTTATGGGACCATGATTAATTTTTCAATGTGTTATAAAACATGTTATAGTTCTAATGTTGTTTTTTAATAAATTATGATATTAAAAAAATTAAATTAAAAATATATTGAAAATTATTTCCAAAAAATGGATTTCAATTTTTAATTATATTCATAAAAAAAGGGTTGGGGTGAATTTTGGGATTTATCTAAAACCCTTGAATTTTTGAGGAATAGTGAAATTCGATAATTTAAAAAATTGGCTAAATAAGTGAATTTCTGCATAATGATAGAGTCATGGATGATGTATATGACCATTGGAATGTAATTACATACAAATATTTATATATTTTGTCACAAGAATCAACACTATTGGTTGAATTTGAAAAATAATAATAAAATAATGATTAATATAATGGGAAACCCCTCCTCTTTTCCTCTATAACGCCCTAACTCCCTCTTCTCTTCATTTATCTAAAACCTTGTTCATTTTATAAATTTTGAAAAAGTATCCTAACAATATCCTACCCCACATAAAGAATCCCTTGGTATCATAAAAATACAAAAACACTCCCTTAAAGAGGCTCTCATGGAATATTACTTCAAGAGGTAAATTCCTCTTTTCATTTCTTTTATTTCAAGTTCCTTTATTTTCCTATTATTTCCTCACCTACCTTCATCCGAATGTTACGATGAATCAAATACCTTAAATGTACTATAATTTTTTAATTATAAAGGAATATTTCTTCATCATATCTCTTTTACCCTTCCTTTATACTAGAATTGAAAACACCACCGGATATGTGATAATTAATCACATTCAAGGACGACGAGTTTTCAATTTCTATAACTATATTAAATCCTGGTCCTGAAACCATTTTTATGGTTTAACTAGACTATCATATATGTATTATTATTTATTTAAGGTTATGTAATCCTTTTTCACCCATGATATTAATTTTTAAATCAAAATGAGTTTATTGTGACCAAGAACAACCAATTAACCCAAACAATTTCCATTAAAGTCTTATATAATGACTCAACTTCACTCCAAATAACCAAATGAATTTTATTACCATGTAATATTATGGTTTTTAAATAATAACATAGAAATCCAATTCTATAAAACCATTCTCATTCTACATGATTATCCAGATATGAATATATGTAATCCGATCATGAAAACCAAGGAACAAAACACTCCCAAACAAAGGAATTGAATCACTTAACCAATAAAAAGGTCATGAATAAACCTAATATGGTTATAATGAATAAATTAAATTTATAGGATTTATGTAATCATTAATTTATGACCTAAATTTAATTATTCCGGTCATTGAGATCAATTGAAGAACAACTTCAGACTTAAGGTAAGGGTTTTCGACAGCAACATCCATTTTCATTTGGGCTACCCTTATTCTCTACTGTTCTAAATTAAAATATTATTTATTTATATTTACACCTCATATATTCCTTGATAATGTTTTATATGTATGTACCTACCATAATCCTACTTTAATCAATGGGGAGTTAAATGTTTTAAAATGATATTTCAAATATTCTTCCTGAAATACATGCCCAATTCAAGGGAATTTCTCAAATTCATACATATTTTCAAGGGCACTATAAATTATATTTTTAGAAAACATTCTTTGTATAAAGTCCATTATTTTTTATGAATATACCATATTACTTAAGCACTAGTTTTGTACAATTATTTTTCTAAATGAACTTTTCTTTTCAAAGTAAGAGAGTATTTATCTCAAGAAATAATCAAAGATTTTACAAGACTATCTTCATCTGTTTCAAAAATCCTATTGATTATTATGTATTATTGGGATTAATATTTATAATATAATAAAAAATATTTAATTTAATGGTTTATTATTAGTTTGACTATGGATTTTCTATCTTAAAACCATTCACCATTTTACTCCGAATGGTTAGTGTTTATGCTTAATGTGTGGGGAATGTTATTTACATTTCATATGTTAGTTTAAATATGAATTCATATACTATTTATGTTTATCCCCATTTATATTAATAATTTATTAGGCTTATTATGTGATTGGTGTGGCCTACTATATCCCCTCGATGCATCGGTATGTCTTAGAAGAGAAATAGATATTGACTTGGCTAAGGTATTGTCCATTTTTAGAAAAGGTTTTGGCTGAGGCCTTAGTAATTTTTACATTTCATGGATTAGGCCTTGATGGTATGTTTCAAAATGTCTGTAATATTATTTTTATTCATTATGAAGATTTAAATTCAATTTTCATGGGGTTATTCATCTATTAGAATACCCCTGATTATGTTTTTTATGACAATACTTACTTATGTCATATTCCTACTATATTAAGTTCACATTTATTTTCAAAGGAATGTGATTTCAATTATTCACCATGACTAATATTTATGTTATCCTCTATTTAATTTCTTACTCTTACTGAGCATTTTATCTCACCTCTTTCTTATGATTAATTTTCTTAGGACGTGAATAAGTTTTTCAGGAATCAACTACAAGGATAAACTTATAGTTGTGGATGTTCCCTCAGAGACTTATATGTTGTATTTTATTTCAATTTGTAATGTAGAACTTATGTGGGCATCTTATTTACAAATATATTAAACAAATAGGTCCATGGGGATTCATATTCTTTGTTTATTTTCCAATGTAATAAAATATGGCACCGGCTCGGAGCAACTAGGTTTGGGTCCTTACACTTGATTTGATAGTGATGGGGAGAGAAGTTGATTGATGGTGAATATTTTTGATATTCCCATTGCTACTATATTCTTAAATATATTATAACATTTCTCCCTCCATTTACATGGTATACAATTCAATAATTTGGGTTGTGTGGATTGAGTAATGAATAATTGTTGACGCTCCTTTCGTCACAGAATCTAAAGATCGGAAAAGGGAATATCTGAGATAAAAGTGATTCATCCTTTGAAGAAAACACCAAAAATCAACAAAGGAAGGAAGAAAGGATCAACAGCAACCTCACCGCGCAAGTTATCTAACTGGCGCGCAAGTGTACTTGCGCGGCTACCTTGGTTGCGCAGGTGACTTGCGCGACCTATGTGGTAACCACCCGGTAACCGCCCGAGGTCTTCTTTTGCCTATAAATAGACCCTGTGGGCCCCCTATTCGAGAGGATCTTTTTCCAGAAACTCGGATTGAAGCTCCCGATGCCCAAGTCTCTTCTCAAAGCTTCCGGAACACTTCTAAGGTAATTTCTTACCTAGAACGGAAGATCTAAAGAGAAGAAGGAAGGCCTAAGTGTTGAAACTTATCAAACACTTGCGCGCCGACTTATTTCCTTCAATATAACTTGCGCGTCCCTTTTCTGGAAGAACCTCAAGAAAATTCTAAAGGGTTTTAAAAAGAGTCTCTCAAGTATTTCAATGCTGGTTGAAAATCGCGCAAGTACACCATGTGCCGCGCAGGTATACCTGCGCGACCAATACTTGCGCGCCCACGGAAGACTTGCGTGCCTTGCAAGACTTGCGCACCCCTATCTTTTTGGGTGCCCATCTTGCCCATTTTTACCCCTCTTAAGCCATCACACCTTTCCTTTTCAAGATTCAGTCTTCAAGACACTCTTCAAAGCCATTTATGGAATGATTTCTTGATTTGACTTTCTTATCTGAAAGGAATTCTGTGGAATCTCTCTCAATGACTAGTGATTTAAATATCCTTATGTCACTAAAATACGGAGAGTTCATTCATTCAACCTCATCCTTTAAGATGAGAGAATCCTAACCTGGGTCTCCTTTTCAGGAATAATCCCCAGTTATAAAACCTTTAATCTGGGCATCCTACTCAAGAGTAAGCCCCAAATTCTTAAAGTTCCCAAACTTGGGCATCCTTTTTCAGGAGTAAGCCCCAACTAAGTTCTCTAATTTTGGGCATCCTCCTCAGGAGTAAGCCCCAAACCTTAATCCCTAACCTGGGTCTACTTTTCAGGAATAAGACTCAGTCATAACCTTGGTCTTCCTTTTCAGGAGTAAACCCCAAGCCCCCTTAAATTTCTCTTAACTAGTCCTAATTTACCCTTGATTTGGGTTTCCTTTTCAGGAGTAAAACCCAATCATAAGTCCCATCCTAACTTGGGCATCCTCCTTAGGAGTAATCCCCAAGATTAGAGTATTCAAATCTCCATGAAGCACATATAACTTTATGGACCCTGTTCATGGATTTTCTCCCTAAAAGTAAATCCTAAACCTTCATCTAGCTGGGCAGTCATACATGAATAAGCCCCAAACAAATTCTTATGATTGCATCTTTTATGGCACAATTGTCTAAATTTTACCAATACCTCTTGTTTCTCACACCGAGCATGACTCACGTGAGCTTAGAGTGTAAAAGTAATTATGACATTCTTCTTTGAGCCATCAATCATAAACATCATACTCCATTACTCGAACTACGTGGGTTCTGATTCCTTTTCCAAAACAAAGGATACGTAGGTATCCCCTTTATGGGTTCGATCCCAACTTTGAAATAATCTCTGTCCTTCTGAATGACGATAAATTTCAAGTGCCCCACTGAGTGGCTTTAAAACCAGCCTGGTCATCATAATGACCAAGAGACTTTTATATAAATGTTTTGAAGGATACCATTGACCAGGAATCTCTAAACAGATATAGATGATTCTCTATTGATGAAGAACCTCGAATAAATATAAAAGATTCTCTAAATTTCTTGCATATTTAATCATTGATTGTTAAAACTAAAGGAAAGATCATTTTATACTTGGTAATTTAATAAGGATTCACGAACATAACTTAAATCTATAAAGAGAGTCCCGGAGTAGACAATAATTCCCCTCAAAAAGGTGTGATGAGTCCGACCTCCCATCCTCTCGACCAATGAAAATTCCTAAGCCTCATTAGTCCACAAGCTAATGAGCGCCTGCCTTTGGAAAGTAGGTCCAAACGGATGTGGAATCATTGGAGGTTTCCGGTTCTACGAACAAAACCGTTAGAAACCGATCGGAACGTTTGAATCTCCCGTCCAGGAGGTCATCCCCGGAGTCCATGCGAAACAAAAAATGGTGAACCCGACGTGAATCCTTAACCAAGTTAAAGTGATGTTCTTCTTATTTGTTAGGCCCCTTGGGCCAACAAAGCAATCATTGATATGTGCTCATCCAAAAGATGCAGTGGCCGGATTCATCTTGATTATGTCTGTTATATGGAACAGGCACTCTTTTCTCAAGATCTTCTGCAAAATGGCTTTCCTTAAATTCACCTCTGTGAATACTGCTGCTGTGAACACCTCTACTGTAAGGTCTGCTGCTGTGAAAACCAATGCTACTACTCCTGCTGGAACGTCGTCCGCTCTGAAAATGACATCACCAACCCAGCATCTTCAACGCTGGGTGTCTAATGCACTGGTTAAGGAGTACCGTCGCAACGGTACTATCCCAACTCTGGAGGCCGCTCGTCAAGCCCTCCAAGTTAACAACTCTACCTGGTCGTCCGGACAACGGTGGCCAGCGATCAAGAAGCAGGCGGTGCTGACTACCGTCTCTAACCGTTTCAGGTCGTTATCCCCGGAACGTAATTTCCATTCACTCCCTTACTCTGAGGAAGTGAATGAGCAGGTCCCGTAGGACCTTAATTCAAAAAGACAGGAGTCCTTCTCAAGGGCTCCCATCAACAATCGCCGCCAGAAACGTGCGGTAGTGCGCCCTCAACATGATGAGGGTACCGACTCCAGGTATTCAGCTCAGGTTCCTCGAACCCGAGCAGGCAAGATGAACCGCCAGAGACGGAATCCGGTTAACAATAGGCAGGTTGTCATCCCTGCCATCTCCGGAGAAGTCCACCAACCTAACTTGGTGGCAAATAACGAGCAGACACAATCATCTGCCCGTTTTAATTCCGCTGTCCAGCAGACTCGTCTGGAAGCATCAAGCCGATCCCGCCCGGCAATTCCGGCGGAGTACCATAGGCAGGAACAGACACCTACTTATACATCAACAGTTAGTCATCAGGCTCGTCTGACTACATATGATGGATCTCGTCAACCGCGTTTGGGGAAGTGTAATCAGCAGGCACATACACCTGATAATACTAATCAAGCCTACCAACAGTCTCGCTTGGTAGCGCATGGAGAAGTCAGTCGGAAAGTCCCGACGACAAACAGGAGGCAGACTCAACTCTCTGCCTCCACACTTGAGTACTGTCAGGATTCACTGACAGGAAAAGGAGGACAAGAGCAGGCTCATAAACATACTCCAAGCCCGGAATGGACGTATATCCCCGTTCCGGCGGCTGAAGTCACCAAACATATTTTGTCAATGGTGAAAGAGCAGAAGCAAATTCCTGCTCATATTCTGGATGCTTTCCAGGATATCATAATAGCTTCAGCATCATCTCAGGGACAGACACATAAATCTATCCCTATAAATGGAGTGACACATCAACGATTCACTCCGGAACAGACACACACATCTGTTCCAGTCCAAGAGGGTTATGGGGCATACTCCCCCATATCATACGGACAACCAAGTCAGGCACATACACCTGATTTGAGTGGAGATCGTCAGCCTAACCTAACCATCTTTCCTGATCAGGCACATACACCTGCTCAGGGCAATCACTTTCGTCATCAAGTGGTTTCTAAGGAGAGTAAGAAGGCATCTAAGAAGATGATCCGCCCAGCACAGTCAAGAGATCAAAGGCCAATCTGAAAGAAGGCCTTGCTCGATGTTGGAGTTCTTGAAGCCCTCAGACATTTATCTGTCGGAATTCAAGATTCTACTCCCTCAGTTCCCAATAACGGGAACATTAATTCAGAAGGTCTTCAACAGACACTTCCTCATGAAGACTTGCTTCATGAAAATTCGGTCAATCTTGAAGTTTCTTCTTCAGATGAGAGCCACAGGAACCCTCTGTGTGGCCAGAAGACCAAGGAGCAAGAGATTTCATCTTTTTCTGTAACCCATCATGACGGTCCTCCTCATGATGATGAACTTCGCTACGAAAGTCCTCTCCGCAGTAGTGATTCATGTTGTCTCGAAAATTCTTCAGAAGGCAATGTAGTGACGAGAAAGCCCTCCTATCTCGAGGCACTTTCAAACGTAAAACCAGTCATGTCTGATGCTTTAATATCAGCAGGTGAAACTCTTTCTCCATCAGAAGATAGCCTGGGGTTCAGGTTATTCTCCGAACCATCCCTGGGTCATTCATCTTCCAGCATGAATAGTGATTTCTCTACCAATCTTATTGAATCCGATGAAGCAACAAGGAAACACCAACTCTGGTCCAAACAGGTAGAAGAATCTTCATTCAATGATAAAGAGGAAATGCTGAACATGAGAAAAAAACTGGCAAAAGGTGAAGTACCAGTCATGTTTTGGCCTTTGGCTGACTCCCAGTACGACATTCCAAAGATGTTGACGGATGAGGGAATCCGTGATATTCGTCTCAACATATGGAAGACTCTTTGTCAATTGAAGAAGAAAGTATTATCTTATGGTGATTATGAAAATCATATTAAGATAATAGAAGGGTTACAACGTCAGATTGATTTGGCATCTCTATCAGTCTCTCGGTATCCGAAGGCTGAAAAGCAACAGAGAACTCTTCAACGTTCATGACTTGGCGCACTAAGAAAATTGCGTCAGTTAATTTCCAATGCTCCATCTGATGTTCATATCAGAGGATGGGGTGTTCACGGAGCACTACATTTCACAGTGCTTTCCGGTCAGCAAAGCCCGCTGAAAATGGTCTCATGCAATGTGATTGCCCATGGCCGGCCACAGTCAATGGGCTTTGTTCATAATCAAAAGCTTGCTCAAGAACATGCTTCAACTAGTTCCTCTCAAAATCAAGTATATAGAGAACAAGTTGTTGAATTGCTCCTACATCAAGCAGGCGAGAATATTGCACAAGCCTCTCGTCTGGAGAAAACACGTCATCAAATGACAGAAGTTTCGGAAATCATCCAACGGTCTGTTGAACCAGGTGATAAAAGTGGATACATGTTAATGCATCCAGCTAATTTCCGAACTAAAATTCGCAAGATCAAGAGAGATTTTAAGAAGATCTCAGACATAGCATGTCAAGAGACACCCCAGCTTGCCAGACTGGGGACTTCTCTAACCCAACCCTCAGAGTCAACAAATGGGATTCGAGGAGTTTAGCGGAAGCAGTAGGAACATCCCCAGTCTACCGGACTGGGGAATTTTTCAAATCCTCAATCCCTCCCTCAGAGAAAGTTAGTATTTTCTCGATTAGGGAATAAGCCTCAAGAGGAACGAAGAGCCAAGCTATCAGGAGATTCTCTCCAAGTGACGGTTCTCCAAGAAGTTCCTAAGGGATCAAGTCAACAGAATTCCATGTCTCATCATGGACATAGAAGAAGACAATATCACAGAAATGCTGATAGAAAGGATTCCATGCAATATACATCCATTAATGTCATCAATGCCGTTACTGCTGATTCACCAGATGAGGCTCAATCAGAAGGATCAGACGAAGAGGTTCTTGCTCAAGAAGTTGCGCACACAGACTTAAATGAAGAAGGTGTGCGCACATGTAATCAAAGGCTTACCCGAAATCTGGGTATTCCTTCAAGTAACCCACTTCCCCCTCTCCAAAAAGGATCCAATAAGGGGAAAGGAAAGAATCAGGTTACTTCTCACCCTTCCTCTGAAGGAGATCAATCACTCTCATTAGAGCAAAGGTTAGCACAACAGGGGGAAGAAATGAAAGAATTAAGAAGGTTGAATGCAGAACTACTTCAGAGTAGTCTTCTTCTTAAGAATGATAAAGTCCGACAGCCAATGGAATTTGTTGTAACTACTGAGATGGATCAGGAATATCCTCCTCTATCAGTACACCCTCAGAGGTCTAATCCTACGGGTCAAACGCAACAATGGTTGGCAGCACTACCATCAGTTGTAGCACCAACCACCACATCTGTCCAAGCTCCATTCATTGCACCTACCCAAAACCAAGTTCAACCTGATGTTTCTCAAAAGTTAATAACTACTATTGAGTCATTAACAGCTCGGTTAGAATCTATGGAAGGGAAACGGGTGCAAGTTCAACCTGAAAAGAAAGTTTACCCTGAATGGGTAGATTCTATTTCTCCTCCATCCAGTTTTGGAAACCATGTTTTCCCTACTTTCAATGGATCAGGCGACCCCGAACAACATTTGACGCATTACGTGTCCTGTTGTGATCCTATGATGGGAACTCCAGAGCAGCAAGAAGCAGTGAAACTCAGATGCTTCGTGCGAACCTTGCAAGGACCAGCTTTTGTCTGGTATACAGGCTTGCAATCCCAGTCAGTCATCGGATGGGAGGATCTTCGTCAAAAATTCCTTCTTCAGTTTAGCTCAACTTTGCCAAAAACGACAGTTTTTGATCTTACAAACTGCAAGAAAAGGGAGAATGAAAGAGTCTCTGATTTCATTTCTCGTTGGAAGGGATTAACTTATTCCTTGAGTTTAGCACTCCCTCAGGAGGAATTTTTGCCAATCTGTGTGGCAAATTTGTGTGACGAATTACGCACGCCATTGATCCCTTTGAAATACACAGGAGGGTTTCAATACCTTACTTCAATCGCTCAACAGATTGAAGATTCCCTTGTACAAGCTAAGGTTAAATCTCGTATAATTCCATCAGCTCCAGGAAGGAGAATGGGTAAAGCGGAAACTGCTACAGTTATGATTAAACAAGAACCTGTACCTATTTCTACTTCAAAACCTTCTTCTTCTCGAAGGGCTCCACCTCCTGAACGCCAACAAAAAAGGCTGTTTCGTCCAAATGATCAAAAAGATCAACGACGAAAACAATTTGAGGATATGAAGAGTAAAACTTACTCTTTTCGAAGTGAGCAAGTTCCTGGTTACTTCATTTCAGCTTTGGAAAATAATTTGGTTCAATTACCAGTGCCGAAGAGGCCAAACAAGGAAGGAGATGAAGACCGTCCCAATTATTGTCCCTTTCATCAAATGTTGGGGCATCCCATCCAGGAGTGTTTTGTCTTTAAAGACCTCCTGCAAAAGATGGTCGACTTGGGACAAGTCAAATTGAAGGGTTCTTCATCTCATGTAGCATGTATTACCGCTACAGATCCAGAGGAAGGAGGCGAGTGGCAGGAAGTCAAAAGAAAAACTGCGAAAAAATATGATGATTGGATGGTCAGAAAGACAATCAATCGTACCCATTCCATTTTGCGAACACAATTGAAGAAGCCAATTGTGTCTCCTACAAAAGCTGCAGTAAAGCCTCCATCAAAAGACAAATCCTCAAAAGGGAAGCGCAATTCAAAGAAGAAAGAGTAATCAGGACAAGATGAGTCTGTATCAAAGCCTAAATTGTCTTTGACTCTGGCAGATTTCATGCCATCTACTTCGAAGCCACGGGCACCGTCCCACCAAACGGCACAGCCTAAACAGGCTAACCAGGCAGAGTCTTTATCAGACGAAGAGTTATTCTTTGGTTCTGTTAATATGATTCAATTAACATATCCATATTCCAGTCTTGATGAGCCTGAATTCCCTGTATCAAATAAGGGAACCTGAGGAAGTTCTAGAGGTTCAGGATATAGGGGAAGACGTGGATCTTTCCGAAGCCACTACTCTAATTCTACCCCTGCTAGCACTGTATACGCAGCAGAAACTCGTGGTAGAGCCCTTCAGCGAGCTCAAAAAGAACAAGCAAGTTCTTCTGCCAATGGCCAACTCAGTTCCGGCACAGTTATTTTGAAAGACCGATTAAAAGTTCCATCTTCTTTATCTCAGCAAGTAAATGGATCTAATCAGTCTAATCTGCCAAAACCAAGGATGTTTCCAGCTTCAATACAAGATGCATCAGCTTCCAAAGCATCTGCTTCCAAGGTACCTTCTAAACCGCATATTCCTATTGGGAAATGCAGACATCTAGATCAAAAGTATGATATATTGAAACACTGGGTCAAGTACCAGCCTAGTTATCAATTTTGGATGCTTTGAATCTGTCAAGAGATCTTCGGGAAGCACTCATCGAAGCTTTGTCAAGTCCTCAGGAGTTTGAAGCTGAAATTGCTGCAGCTGAAATCTATCACATAGAGAATAATCCTGCAGAATGCCATGCAGTGATATCTTTTACTGATAAAGATGAAGATGATGTTGTGCATGGGCACATAAAATCTTTGTACTTATCTGGCAAAGTCAATGGTATAGATATTTGAAGAGCTTTCATTGACAATGGTTCAAGAGTCATCCTCATGCCCATTCGTACACTTCGTTGATTGGGCCTCACAGAATCGGATTTATCTCCTTCTACCATGATGTTGCAAGGATATGATAAAAATGAACAAGAACCACTAGGAGAAGTTACTCTCAGAACTCAGTTTGGAGATCTTGTTTCCAATTCGGATTTCATGATTGTTGATCAAGACTCAGCTTTCAATATCTTGCTTAGAAGACCCTGGCTACATCATCATGCAGCTATTCCGTCATCATACCATCAATGTCTCAAATACTGTTTCGATGGTCAAGTTGGAACATTGTATGGTGATAAGGCCCCATTCAAGACATGTGAGTCTCAATACATTGAGGCGGAATTTTATCACATGAAGGGAAGAGAAAAATCTACAATGAAGGAAATTACCAAAGTTAATGCTCCATATGGTTTGGAAAAAATTCCAATAAATCCATTTTCACATGTGAGTACAGATTATGTGTTACCTATCAGTCAAATTGACAAAATAGGCCCAAATCAAAATACTCTTATGGAAAGATCCATAATGTCAATTACATCAATCGATCCAGACAACGTGGGAGAAATTGGTAACTTACCAAGCAGTGACGAAAGCATAAGTGGTGACGTTTTCATTTCGTCTGCTGAAATCCAACAAGTCTATACTTCGCTAATCAGGCCAGAAGAAGTTATACCAACACCAGAGGTGAATAATGATGTCGTTTCTCAGTCCATCATCTCCTCTTTATTTCCCAAAAGAAGACCCTTTATCATCAATAGGGTCAGAAATGGAAGCTTCTTCTTCAAAATGTGAAAATTTTGACATCTCTTATGATCATGAGAATTTCGTTTTTTCATCTACTTTGCAAGTAGAAACGGAAGAAATAACACATGATGAAGAGGAAGAGGAAGATCTTAGAGATGCTCCTCCAGCATTTGAAGAGGGTATCTCTACCACTGTGGATGAACTCAGGGAAGTAAATATGGGTACAGAGAGAGATCCACGCCCCACATTAATTAGTGCGGCGATGAACCTTGAAGAGCAAGAGATGTATATTTCTTTTCTAAATCAAAATAAAGATATTTTTTGCTTGGAATTATACAGAGATGCCTATCCTTGATCCTGATGTTGTTACTCATCATTTGGGTTTACCAAAAGAACATCGAGGATTCAAGCAAGCCGCGAGAAGAACACACCCAACCTATGCTTCCAAAATTGAGGCTGAAGTGGATAAGCTTATCAAAGATAACTTCGTCAGAGAAGTTCAATATCCCAAGTGGTTGGCTAATATTGTCCCTGTAAAGAAGAAGAACGGACAAATTAGGGTTTGCATCAATTTCAGAGATCTTAATCGGTATTGTCCTAAAGATGATTTCCCAATTCCGATTAAATAACTCTTAATTGATGCGACGGCTGGCTATGAAGTACTTTCTTTCATGGATGGATATTAGGGATATAATCAGATCTGAATGGCCCCAGATGATGAGGAATATACAGCCTTCAGAGCTCCTCAAGGTGTGTTTTGTTACCGGGTGATGCCCTTTGGTTT
The DNA here is from genome assembly GCA_963277665.1 of Viscum album. NCBI lineage: Eukaryota > Viridiplantae > Streptophyta > Magnoliopsida > Santalales > Viscaceae > Viscum > Viscum album. The sequence goes on from OY728134.1 coordinate 430,801,430, forward strand.
AAAGAATGCAGGTGCAACATATCAATGCGCCATGCATCGTATCTTCAAACCTCTTTTAGGGAAGTTTGTTGAATGCTATGTAGATGATTTGGTGGTTAAATCCAAACAAAGTTTTGATCACTTGGCTGATTTGGAAGTCATATTCCACAAGATTCGACAACATAATTTAAAGATGAACCCCTTAAAATGTGCTTTTGGGGTAACCTCAAGAAAATTCCTCGGCTTTGTTGTACGCCATCGTGGTATTGAAGTCGATCCTTAGAAGACCAAATCAATCCTTGGTATGTCACCTCCTCGGAATTTGAAAGAATTAAGAGGACTTCAAGGACACTTAGCCTACATTCGGCGTTTCATCGCTAATTTGGTAGGCAAAAGTTTACCCTTTACCAAATTATTGAAGAAAGGAGTCACTTACCAGTGGACTGAAGAATGTCAAGAAGCATTTGATGTTCTCAAGAAATACCTCTTGAGTCCACCAGTACTCATGCCACCTGTTGAGGGTAGACCTCTTATCCTCTATGTGACAGCTTTAGAGCGATCATTGGGTGACTTTCTCGCTCAAAAGAATGATGTTGGGAATGAAAATAGTCTCTACTATCTCAGTAGAACTATGCTTGAAGCAGAAACCCGGTATTCAAGTATTGAAAAGTGCTTCCTAGCATTAATCATTGTAGTTCAAAAACTGAGACACTACCTGCAACATCACGTGGTCCAATTGGTATCTCGTAATAATCCACTCAAATTCATCCTTAGTCGTCCAATGCTTACAGGACGTATGGAAAGGTGGGCAGTTATTCTACAGCAGTTCGACATCCAGTATGTGTCTCAAAAGGCAATTAAGGGCCAAGCTCTGGCTGATTTCCTGGCTGAACATCCTTTAGTGGAAGACACGTATTCAGATATCGAACTCCCTGATGAGGAAGTTTTCTCTATTCAAGAGAGTCCTCAAACATGGGAAATGTATTTTGATGGTGCTTCTAGAAGTCCAACAGGGAAGAAAATGGAAAATCCTAAATTCAACAAAGTTGGTTTAGGAATTGTGCTCATTTCTCCAGATAAGGCAGTGTTACCTTATTCCTTTTTGTTGTGGGAAGGTGGTACCAATAATGAAGCTGAATACCAAGCTCTCATTACAGGCTTGGAGTTAGCGCTTCAAGCACAAGTGAATCACTTAAAGGTGAAAGGTGATTCAGACCTGGTAATCAAACAAGTCAATGGGGATTATGCCATCAGAAAAGAAGAATTAATCCCTTTGTATGATTACGTAAGAGAGTTAATGTTGGAATTCCCTTCAGAACCGACATTTTCTTATGTCCCAAGATCACAAAATGCTCAAGCTGATGCACTGGATAATATAGCCACAACTTTAGCAGATCCAAATCGGGACGAAACAACCATCTGTATTGCCCACCTTCGTGCAATTTCACCTTATGTTCAAGTCAGAACAGAGGAAATTAATGAAATTAGTCCCATTCCTGAACCGTATGGTCATACTACAGGACAGATGTCACCTATCAGGGTATACCTTCAAAATGGAACACTTCCTCCTGATAGAGCCGAGAAAGAACAAATTCGGCGACGTGTGGTCAATTTTACTCTTTATGATAGCCCAAACCACCTCGATAAAATTCTCTACAAACGTGGTTTTGATGGAGTTCTCTTCAGATGTATTGATGGTGAAGAGAAAATGGCTGTCATAAAAGAAGTGCATGCAGGAGTCTGTGGTGCCCACCAGTCTGGACATAGACTATCTGATCAAATTCGAAGGCTTGGATACTTTTGGCCTTCAATGATACAAGATTGTGTTAATTTCACAAAGAAGTGTCATTCATGCCAAGTATATGCCAACTTCATTCATAAACCTCCAGAGTTGCTTCATACAGCTAAATACTCATGGCCATTTTCCACATGGGGAATGGATGTGGTGGGACCTTACCCTTCAGCTACGGCCAAGCAGTTTAAGTACATTCTTACTGCTACTGATTTCTTTTCCAAATGGGCAGAGGCAGTACCTCTCAAAGAAGTCAGTTCTAAATGCATTGTTAGCTTCATCAAGTCTTACATCATTACTAGATTTGGTGTCCCTCATACCATATTGACGGAAAACGACACCAACTTCTGTTCTTCTGAGGTAAATAAATTGTATCAAGAATACAACATTAAGTCCAACCATTCATCTCGATATCATGCAGCGGCTAATGGCCAGATAGAGGCCTTCAACAAGACTCTTTCAAATATACTGCAAAAGATGGTGGATAAATATAAGAGGTCATGGCCTGATAAACTCTTTCATGCTTTATGGGCTTATCGGACTACCACTCGCAATGCAACGCGGTCAACTCCATATTCATTGGTATATGGAACAGAAGCAGTCTTTCCAATTGAAGTTAAATTAAACTCACTCAGAATATCCATTTGTGATCAGTTATCAACAGATGAGCTATCCCAAAAGCGGTTGAATGAATTGGAACAGTTAGATGAGAAAAGATTGTGCACTTTGCACCACTTGGAAATCTATCAGAATCGGATAGCACAAGCTTTTAACAAAAAAGTTTGTCTTCGTTCATTCATTCAGGGAGAATTGGTATTGGTTCTCAGAGCACCAATGATACTAGGAAAGAAGCCTCCCAAGCTTGAACCAAAATGGGAAGGACCTTATTCAATACATAAGGTCTACTCCAATGGAGCATATTCTCTAATCTCAATGGATGGAGAACACATCACGACTCCAACTAATGCCAGATTTCTGAAGAAGTATTTTGTATAAACACAAAATATTGTTCCCAGATCCAAAACAATCACATTGGTTCATGATATGTCCGAGATGACATTAAACTATATTATGTCCGAGATGACATTAAACTATATTTTGTCCTACATGACACTAAACTGTATTATTTCCTACATGACAATAAACTGTATTACGTCCTATCTACATGACATTAAACTGTACAGAAGTTCCTATATTTTGTCCGAGATGACATTAAACTATATTGTGTCCTAGAAACATGACATTAAACTGTGTGGCACTTCCAACATCCAGCATGACGATAAACTGTAAAAAGTCCCCAGAACTGATATCCTCATATTGGTTCACCTTAGTCCTAGCTACATGACTTTAAACTGTATAACACCAGTTCGTCCTTGCTATATGACATTAAAACTATACAGCAATGGTCCAGTATGACTTTAAACTGCAACTTCGTCCCACATGACATTAAACTGTGAAAAAGTTCCATGAACCGTCCAACATGACCTTAAACTGCATCATCCCTGGTCCATGTATATGACCATAAACTATTTGCAAATATGTCCAGCAAGACGTTAAACTATGACGTCCTAAACTACATGACGCTAAACTGTATAAAAGTCCCTCACGTCCGAAAAGAAGTTAAACTATATAATCATCAAAGGTCCAGCATGGCATTAAACCGCACCATCCACGGTCCATGAATATGACCTTAAACTATTCGCACTTTCATCCAATATGACGTTAAACTGTATTATCCCCATCGTCCTAACTACATGACGCTAAACTATACAGAAAGTCCTTAATATGTTCTACATGACATTAAACTGTTATTTTGTCCCTGCTACATGACATTAAACTGTGCAGCACCAATAGTCCTAACTGCAAGACTTTAAACTGCATAGTCCCTTTTTTATGTCCTACATGACATTAAACTGTGCATCGTTAAGGTTGTTATTACCTCTTGTTTCTCACACCGATTATGACTCACGTGTGCTTAGAGCAAATATCAACCATAATACTCCATTTGGGCCACTAACCATGTGTAAGTCCCAACAACATTTTTTATTAGATCATTGTCCCCAAGAACAACTTGATCATTAATTCATTCTTTAATTGAACTACACGGACTTTGATCCTTGCCCTCCAGGCTGTGTATGTAGGCAAAATCCCAGGGTTCAAGCCCAAAAATAATCTCTTCACATCGGTTCGCCACCATCTCATATGATGTTGATTCGTGAAACCGCCCCTAGAATCAATATTTTTTACATTGATTCACTTTCGTCCTTGTTATATGATGTTAAACTATGCAACACTTTTGTCAAGTACGACAATAAACTACAATATTCTTTGATTTCCTCATTTGAGAGAGAACTATTATTGACATTGATTTTTCAATCATTGTTTTCATTTTCAAAAGACTACATGCATACATGGTAATGCCTAAACTTTTTATCTTAGGTTAAACCATCATTGCACTAAAGTCCCCTTTCACCCTTCACATGTATGAACCAAATTTGTACAAAGGGTAGTTCTAGAACTACGTGGACTTGATTCCCATCCCTATGGGATACGTAGCAACATTCGAGTGTCCCTCGAATCCAATCCCAAGTCTTTTGGGCCTAAACCCAAATTTCACTTTCAGTCCCTTGGCTGAAAAGTCCTCATGAAAACACACACTATGTATTCATTATTATGGTCCAAATTCTATGACCCTAAACTAAGATCACTCATACTTTCTTCCTGCACGATGTTAAACTGCATTTCAAGAACTACGTATGGCTTGATTCTCATTCTTATGAGATACGTAGTGAAGTCCAAAATTTCAATTCAGGACCCAGCCACAACATGATTATGGTTTTCATTGACCTATGTATCTCTATATACATTGGACAATACCCATCTTTATGTATTATAATCCTAACCTTAAATATTTTCAGATCTTCATAACCTTTTTCATGACTTCTAGTCACAAAAATGTCAAACTTCTGAGAATTCTTTTGCCTGACTATGCAGCACGCGCCCATAGGTGGCCTTGCATAAACAGTCCACATAACAGACTTGTTAGCCAAAAGATGCTATTCATTTGACCATGCAGCCAATGCTCATAGGTTTCCCTGCATATTTCAACCCCCTAACGGGTTTTGTTAAATAATAGTAACTTCATTCTTGGGAAGAATGCCTCTTTTGTCCTTATTTGTCTTAAACGACAGTATGTAGGGATCCACAAAGAATAGCCATCCTTAACATATTTGTCCCATATCCTTTTTCATGATCTGAAAGTATTCAAGTCTATGGTTTATTCTTCTTCCCTACGTTTGGGTCAGACCTTTGTAGGAGTGATATTCATCCAGTTCTTCGATATTCTTGTTCGGAAATATCTTCTCCATATTCAAGTACCTATTTCCATACAACAAACTCTATACTTTAGAAAATTTGAATCTCCATAAACTTTCACGGGTTTTTAGCACTAGGAAAGTAAATTTCTGGGAGTTCTTTTTCCTGACTATGCAGCACGTGCCCATAGGTGGCCTTGCATAAACAGTCCACATAACAGACTTGTCAGCCAAAAGATGCTATTTATTTGACCATGCAGCCAATGCCCATAGGTGGCCCTGCATATTTCAACCCCCTAACGGGTTTTGGTTAAATAATATTAACTTCATTCTTGGAAACTACTTCTTCTAATTCCTTTTAGATATTTTTCATATCATTCCTCAGATTCAAATATTCTTAAGCCATAGTTTACATTTTTTTCCCTCATACTTGAGTATGGTAATATGTTTTCAGATAAATTGTCAAGGAATTGAATCCATTTTAATCCATTTCGGTCAAAGCTATTTCGACCTTAAACATTAGCCCCTTTATGTCCAGCGTGCATGACTTTAAACTGCCCACACAAAATACAAAGGAACTCTGAATAAAAGTCAAGTTCTAGCTCACTAAATATACATTTTTTGTATGATTTAGGAAATATTGAGCAATTAAAAGGTCCAAATTTTGTAGGATTATTTGTAATAATCCTAGTAAAAATCAAACTATGCTTACTAGGCCCATTGGCTTAAGTAAATTTGAAGCAGGTAATGAAAGAATGCAGGTACAAATGATTGAAGACGAAAGTGTTTTTCATTGATACACAAGAGTTAGAAGGACATCCACAGACTGGAGTCTCTTTTCTTTTTCGAGAATTACAAGAGGCTTTCAACATAACACTTCATTTGATTTTACGGCATCCCGAGCTTCATCAGTAACCACCTGGAATTCATTCATTCAACTGGATACAATAAGAGATGCAATGATACCAGCTCTTCTTGGAACAATTGTAAAAGGATGTTCTTAAGTGCGGTTTGAGAAAATTTTCTGCTGATCAAACAGTGACTCTGTTTCGGTCCAAGAGACTTGGAAGATGGATACATGGATTTGAGAATGGAGCATTTGAAGTAAAGAGCCATTTGGAGAGAGTAATCCTTTCAGATATTTCTCTAATAACATGTTTGTCTTCTCTCCACCAACCATTAGTAGAAAACATTTCAGCCCATGGGTTTGCCATTTTCATATCTGCAAGGGAATGACATGGAGGAAGAATTTGAAAGTTCACACCATTGTTGTTACTCTTAATGCACATCATAACCGAAATAGAGAAGTAGCAGTGCAGCTGCATGTCAGGTGTATAATTGTTTGCATTTGGAACATTGACTCCTTGCAGATGACCATGAACACACAGAGACAGGTAGATGCTCTGTGGGAAATTAAGATGATATTTCTTCAAGTACTTATCCAAATCTGGGAAAGTGTTGTCGCAGATATCATAGTAATCATGGCCAATAATGTTCATCATGTCATCAATCTGCTTGCTAGCCAGTTCATCAGCCGTTCCAATTCCCTCATGAGCCATTGAATCTGCACAAAAGTTGAACAAATTTAACTCTTAAATGGGTTTATTTTTCATAAAATTTGTGAAAGAATTCGGAAAAAATGGCTAAAGGCATTAAGTCGCGCAAGTCTAAACAAGGACGCGCAAGTATTTCGTGTGCCGCGCTAGTTTTTGACGCGCAAGTATAAACCGCGCAAGTACGAATACCTTTACAGGAGCGTGACAGCGAGGGAACAGTGGAAAAGAGACTTGCGTGGCTAAGGTGACCTGCGCGGCGAGAGCTCGAGAAGGGATGAAGTCCGGAAATCCGGATACTTGTACGGAGGTGAGGCCCTGTATTTATAGGCCAGGAAGCCTACCTGCACGCCGCACCCAGAGCGCTTAAGACCTGCGTGACGCAGACTTGCGCGCCGCCCTCTGCGCACTGAAAGACTTGCGCGCCCCCCCTTTTCCTTTGAATGGATTCGATTTCCTCAGAGTCAAATCCTCATTTCTCTCTGGATCCAACTCTGAGGGGGGACTTTTGTTGACGCTCCTTTCATCACAGAATCTAAAGATCGGAAAAGGGAATATCTGAGCTCAAAGTGATTCAGCCTTTGAAGAAAACATCAAAAATAAACAAAGGAAGGAATAAAGAATCAACAGCAACCTCACTGCGCGACTTATCTAAATGGCGCGCAAGTGTACTTGCGCGGCTACCTTGGTCACGCAGGTGACTTGCGCGACCTAAGTGGTAACCGCCCGGTAACCACCCGGGGTCTTCTTTAGCCTATAAATAGACCCTGTGGGCCCCCCATTCGAGAGGATCTTTTTCCAGAAACTCGGATTGAAGCTCCCGACGCCCAAGTCTCTTTTAAAAGCTTCCGGAACACTTCTAAGGTAATTTCTTACCTAGAACGGAAGATCTAAAGAGAAGAAGGAAGGCCTAAGTTTTGAAACTTATCAAACACTTGCGCACTGACTTATTTCCTTCAATATAACTTGCACGTCCCATTTCTGGAAGAACCTCAAGAAAATTATAAAGGGTTTTAAAAAGAGTCGCTCAAGTATTTCAATGCTGGTTGAAAATCGCGCAAGTACACCATGTGCCGCGCAGGTATACCTGCGCGACCAATACTTGTGCGCCAAAGGAAGACTTGCGCGCCTTGCAAGACTTGCACGCCCCTATCTTTTTGGGTGTCCATCTTTCCCATTTTTACCCCTCTTAAGCCATCACACCTTTCCTTTTCAAGATTCAGTCTTCAAGACACTCTTCAAAGCCATTTATGGCATGATTTCTTGATTTGACTTTCTTATCTGAAAGGAATTCTGTGGAATCTCTCTCAAAGTCTAGTGATTTAAATATCCTTATGTCACTAAAATATGGAGAGTTCATTCATTCAAACTCATCCTTTAAGATGAGAGAATACTAACCTGGGTCTCCTTTTCAGGAATAATCCCCAGTTATAAAACCTTTAATCTGGGCATCCTCCTCAGGAGTAAGCCCCAAATTCTTAAAGTTCCCAAACTTGGGCATCCTTTTTCAGGAGTAAGCCCCAATCAAGTCATCTAATTTTAGGAATCCTCCTCAGGAGTAAGTCCCAAACCTTAATCCCTAACCTGGGTCTCCTTTTCAGGAATAAGACTCAGTCATAACCTTGGGATTCCTTTTCAAGAGTAAACCCCAAGCCCCCTTAAATTTCTCTTAAACAGTCCTAATTTACCCTTGATTTGGGTTTCCTTTTCAGAAGTAAAACCCAATCATAAGTCCCCTCCTAACTTGGGCATCCTCCTTAGGAGTAAGCCCCAATATTAGAGTATTCAAATCTCCATGAAGCACATATAACTTTATGGACCCTGTTCATGGATTTTCTCCCTAAAAGTAAATCCTAAACCTTCATCTATCTGGGCAGTCATACATGCATAAGCCCCAAACAAATTCTTATGATTGCATCTTTCATGGCACAATTGTCTAAATTTTACCAATACCTCTTGTTTCTCACACCGAGCATGAGTCATGTGAGCTTAGAGTGTAAAAGTAATTATGACATTCTTCTTTGAGACATCAATCATAAACATCACACTCCATTACTCGAACTACGTGGGTTCTGATTCCTTTTCCAAAACAAAGGATACGTAGGTAGCCCATTTATGGGTTCGATCCCAACTTTTAAATAAACTCTGTCCTTCTGAATGACGATAAACTTCAAGTGCCCCACTGAGTGGCTTTAAAACCAGCCTGGTCATCATAATGACCAAGAGACTTTTATATAAATGTTTTGAAGGATACCATTGACCAGGAATCTCTAAACAGATATAGATGATTCTCTATTGATGAAGAACCTCGAATACATATAAAATATTCTCTAAATTTCTTGCATATTTAATTATTGATTGTTAAAACTAAAGGAAAGCTCATTTTATACTTGGTAATGTAATAAGGATTCACGAACAGAACTTAAATCTATAAAGAGAGTCCCGGAGTAGACAATAATTTCCCTCAAAAAGGTGTGATGAGTCCGACCTCCCATCCTCTCGACCAATGCAAATTCCTAAGCCTCATTAGTCCACAAGCTAATGAGCGCCTGCCTTTGGAATGTAGGTCCAAACGGATGTGGAATCATTGGATGTTTCCGGTTCTACGAACAGACCCGTTAGAAACCGATCGGAACGTTTGAATCTCCCGTCCAGGAGGTCATCCCCGGAGTCCATGCGAAACAATAATATATGACTAGATATGGGTTTTTGTAAAATGTATTCCTTAGTAGAGTGCGTTTTCTACCTCTTCACTAACTGGGAGGTGGGATGAATATATAGTTGTAGGTTTCTACAATATTTTCAATAATAGAATTTATATTGAGATGAGAAACCCATGACTTATTATGACTTGATTATTGATTGAGAATAACTCCTAGATAAATAATGACCATTAGGATAAACCCTAGGTCCATTCCCATTCACTATGTACTTTTTTTAATTTTATAAAATCAAGAACAAAGAAACTCATTTGTAATTTTTTTCTAAAAAAAAAGAAAAAGAAAATAAAAATATTTATAAGTGTGATGATAAGGATTAATTTGGACCAAATCCTTGATATATGACCCTGGTCATCTATTTTTCTGTATTCTAGGTTTTCAAATTCGATTTGATAGTATCATTGCAATGATCCACTCATAAGTTTCTTCATATTATAATACTCCAAAAATTAATACAAGAGTTATAAAAAAACATAAAAAATATTTAGTATCTTTATTTTTCATATAAAAAAAATAATTTTTAAGTTGAAAAAATATCATTAATGAAGAATACACCCATAAAATATCAAAAACATCTTAGAATATTAATTTATTTAACATGTGTTTGAATTAAAAAGGCACATAAATTCATAATATCACTTTCATGGTGAAATTAAAATATACAAAATGTGTCATTTATAGTATATTTATAGTTTGATTTATTGTTTCATAACATCATTGTGTATATTATGGGTAGTACCACCAATACAATCTTTAAAGTATGAAGGATTGATAGAATACATAATATTTATAAAGGATATAGAAGGATTTATATTTTACATGATCCAGTCGATCAATTACACAATCTACTTGATCATGTAAATTTCTATGAAAAAATTAATCCATTTATAGTGCACCATTGTGTATGCATCATATGTAATTTTAGATTAATTATATTTTTGATGAATCTAAATTCTATGTTGTGGTAAATAGTTTAACCGACTCAACAAAAACACCTCCTAAAGGTCCTACATATCTGATATTTGAGGATCAAAATCAATCAAAATCACACAATGAGATTAAATAAAAACATCATCTACATTAAATAAAAATCATTTAATATCAATTAAATTGTATCTTGATAAGATATAAAATCTATTAATGACATAACATTACCATAAAATATATTAAATAAGTATTATGGAATTTTTATCTCATTCAATCATGAAAAATTCTCAAACCAATTTATAAATCCTTGTTGTAAAAAAAATAAGTACTAACATGTATGTTACAATGTATGCTACATGATGCATGAGAATCCACAATTACTTGTTCCATATGTTAGAAAATTTACAAAAATAAGGAAGATATCCCAAAATCATTGTTAAAAATATCTTATTCCACACTGATACCTTTATAAAAACTTTCTCCTTAACTATACATATAAGGGTTGGTAATATTTATACATTACATTTCAAGTCATGACTAGTAAATTTCCACCTAGATTTAGTTAAAATTTTTAAAGGTCACAATCTCAAACATAATACCCTAAATGGAAGAGGATACAAACTACCATATAGTGATTTAGAAATCATTCATTAACACTTATATTATGAAAAACCATTCATGTTAATCTATCATAACTACCAATAATTTAGCATTATATACCCATAAATCAAAACACCACCAAATAATGTGATTCACATGAATTATATAATTTATATCCTTATATATTTCAAATCTATTTTTATATTACCACATCTCATATTTGAAACATGAGAATCATAAATATGATTAAGAGGTATCCCTAGAAAACACATAAGTAAACACTCCCAAAAACACTGAAAGATAAATATTTCTATAGGATCCATGATATTTTGAACACAATAAGTTCCGAGTGTTTTTATTAGGCATAAAACACAACCCACCAATTTTTAATAACCTGAACCAATTTGTGTAAGTGGAACTAGAAATGAGTAAGGTTACAAAGGAAGAATAAATATTACTTTTTTACATTTTTGATATTTTGGTTCGAGAATTAGAATTTTGGAATGAATATGATAAGTTTTAATAAAGATTCACTTGGTGATTTATTAGTTTAAGAACACCTGAACCATGTTTTAGGGGTTAGAGAGATGGGAAAATATAGGTATATTGTGGTAAAGAGACACAATGTAATCTATTTAGTGGGATTAGGTACCTAGTAAGGGTTTTATGAGTATAGGTACATTTCCTTTAGCTAAAAAGTCACCAACTCCAAGAACCAGGTATATGGTGAGACACCAGTGTAGTTACACCATGTTCCTAGGGATTCCTAGGAATATTTTATAAGAACCATGGGAAAAATATTATTTTTTCCTTTCTTAAATTTTAAATCCCAACCCATGGTTATATCATTTAATTTGGATGGACCCCTTCAACTCATATTTTATTTCCATATTCCTCATGGTACACAATTAATTTGGAGGCATTTATTTATTTATTTAATTGAGTTCATTGTCCCTCTATTCTTCATATGGACTAAAATGTTTATTTAGTCTAATTCAAATGGGGCCAACCTTAGACATTGATGAATATTTCATAGCTGCATGGTTGAATCATCCTAGTTTGTGTGTGTGTGTGGGGGGGGATTTTCTTGGGATAATTAGAGGATAGTCTAGGAAGATGAAATGATTAGGTTTTATTGGGGATTGTCATTTCCTCGATTTATTTTCATTTTTAAATTTAAATTTAATTGGTTAATTTTTTTAAAGGATATTATTATTTTATTTTAAGGTAATATAGGAAGGTTTTGGATGTGATATATACTCCTCTATTTAAGGAGTAGTCCATGGGTGGCTATCATGTGTTTTGTGATTCAGTTATTATGAATAGAATTATTGTTGGTTTAATATGTAAATTGATTGTAATTTTTGTGTAGTTAATTAGATTGGTTGTTGATGGAGTTAGGTACTATTGTTGATTCATGGTTAATTTTCATGATTTGATTGATTGCAGTGGTTAATATTTACTGAGGGAATGTCTTATTTTATTGAGGTAAGTGGTACTTAACTAATCCTTATGGGTTATGCATTGTTTCATGTGGTGTGTGATATATGGTGTCACCACTCATGTGATATTACCCTTAAAAATAAATTTATATGTTTCACCTTGACCCATATGAGTTGGGTGGGGACTTATAGGGCCATGGGGGACCCTTCTAATGTTATGATTGAGAATATTTCTATTGATGGAAAAATCATGATAAAGTGTATTAGGATTTATACTTGAGACCCTATAAGGATTCCATATAATTTTGCAATGATTCCTAGGGTGTCTTTATTATTTATTATCATTATTGGATATTAGAGAGGTGTGTAAACAAATTTTGGTTTATGTGAGATATTGACACATATCTCCCTTCCATTTCAAGAGAGTGAGAATGCACTATTAGTGTTATAACTTGATTTACTATTATGATGTAACCTGATACCATGGACAATGAATTCCATGTGGTCGAAATTAAATTATAGGAAATGTTGTACATAGAAAAAATAGGGATATATTTTTTACAGAACCCAATATTATAGACCAATAATATGAACCCTTAGCTTCCCTTGAGTTGGGAATGTTTTTCAGTGCCATGGTAGAACCTCTTATCGTTATACCTTGAAACTGTAGCCTCCAATGGTTACATTCATGAGTTGAATTCAGGTGAACCTCATACTTCGAGTCCAATGAGGGGTTCATTGAGGTATATTTTGGTATGAATATCCTATTTATGTTCCTTTAGCCTTCATTAATAATGAGGTTGTGTGTATATCCAAGGGGTTTCCTAGGTAAGAGCTCAAGGTAATATTTTGAACTATTCCAGCTACACAGGATTAGTTTTAAATGTATGTGGAAAGTGAAACCCACTTAATTTAAAAATATATGAGGGTAATGTTAATGGGTTCAAATTATTTAGGAAATAGGTTGGTGATTTTGCACCAACATAACATTTTACCATATAATTATGAATGTTAATAGCAACCACAAAATATTCTTTTAATCATTTTATATAGTAAACAATAATTGGATAATATGATGGGCCATGAAACAATAGGGTTGAAACAAACATTGTCCCAAGATGCCTCTCCGATATCATTTTTTGTAACGCCCCCACTCTAGTTACCTAGAGTCGGTGCATTATTACATAACATTGGCATGATAAAAAAAGGCCACGTCTCGAAAGACTGATTATTTTAGTAGCATTGGAAGTACTAGATACATTAATTAGGATTACATTACATCATAAAATGGAAAACTACAACAACATTGTTTCCATAGAGAACACTAAGATCCCATAGACTATCCATGCAGGTCAGTCATAATATACTACTTCTCATCCCTGGAAAAATAAAACATATAAAGGAGTGAGCTCAGTTTCTCTGTAAAGATAACAATATAGATGAAACTTTAAAAAATAAGCATAAAAATTTAAGGCAAAGTATAATAATAAAACAAAATCCTTTTAAACTTGAACTTCAGTATAATATCGAAAAGATAAAATCAAATAATTCCATTTACTTATTCACATGGATATTCTACTTGTCAAATAATCCCATGCAATATCAATAAAAACTTTCATAATGATTGAATGCATAATGCCAGACTTCATAACCACATAGTCAAGTCCTTATGTCAAGACCACAAATAAGATTTTGTCAAGGCCTTGTGCCAAGACACTTGTTTGTCTAATGAGAGATACCAATGCATTGAGGATATATAGAGGGCTCCACCCGTCACTTACTAAGTCCAATGCATTTCTCATATGAAAAGCTTTAAACATAACATAAACATTCGTATTAAAACTAGCATATGAAATTTCAATACATTATTAATAAACCATGAATGGTGTAAAAAATAATACATCCACATTCAAACATATCACAAAACCTTCAATATAATATGGATGTTTTGTATCATAATAAATCATCATCAAATAAGTTTAAAATCCATAAAAGGATGTTGATATAGATGAAATAAAATCCTTTTTAAGAGATACATATTTTTCTATTTTGAAACAATTTAAGAAAACATTTATGTTGAAAATATTCTTATAACCTTGTAAGGGAAGCTTCTACGATGTTATAACGGTAGAAAATAGCCGCACCCGCCGTATTAGTTAAAAAACATTCTTACCTCAATTTTTTCAAAAAGTTTATAATGTACCTTGTTTGGAAAACAACAGAACGATTCCTTTCGAAACATATAAGGTAAAATAAGGGTAAAAATTAATTAAACCCAATTTCTAGTAAATAGTGAAAATGTTTTGAAATAAATTTTTAAGAAACACGGATGTGGATGATAAAGTGGTCTTAGTAGACACTTACGTAAAAACAACCTTGGATAATAACGAGATTGTGAAATTAACCCTTAACTTGAACTTTTCCTTGGTCTAGGATAGGTTAACCTCCTTTATAATGGTGAATTAATTGTTATTAAATTATAAAAGAATCATATACATTAATATGATATCATATATGATCTTCTAATATTTCTTTGTTAATAAAATCTTAGTATTATCGTCGTTTCGGGTGTTAACTGATTCATTTTCCATTATATGATTTTTTACATAAGTAATGTTTGTTATGGATAGGATGTATCTTATTCATATTAAGAATTATGTTAAGTCTTTAAAAAATATTTTTAATCATCCAATTAAAATTATTCTTTAATGGATTCGATGGGGAATGAATCTCATCGTGTTCCTAGAAACGGTAATCTGTACGTACGCACGAGCGAAAATATCATTATTTTGATATTAAAATAATATATAATTTGATGGTATATAGTATATAAAGAATAATTATTATTTTATATTTATTATTTAAATCAATTACACATCATTATTATAACCATCCAAATAATAGTGGGATGAATAATAATTACACCACGACGTGGAGATGGTAAGCCATACGTACGCACGTATGGTGGCATGTCATTCAAAGGATGGATAGAATAATGAATATGGTTGTAACATATTTATAACAATATCACAGTATATAGATGATAATGGAGTTATTATTTTAAAATGGAAACAACAAATAAGGAGGAAGTGGAAGAATAAAGGAACATGAAAGAGGTGATGAAATATTTACCTCTTCTTTCGGTTCTTCCTTTTGATTTGATCAAAAGGGCTCCTTTGGTTGGCTTTATAACTAAAGGAAGGCCTATAGGTTGAAGGGAGGATCGTTTATAGGGTTTTTGGGCTGGGGTTGGCCAAGCCAAAATTCTTTGAAGGTGTGAATTTGATGGAATGTGGAGTGCCCTTTTATAAGATGGGTGAGGGGCACCATAGGAAAGGCTGGAAATATTATTTTATAAAAAAATCAATTTCGGTTTCTAGTGGCTCCAAAAATAAATTATTTAAAGGATAAGGTGGGGATGGGTCGAAAAACACTCAAAAAATTGGGTTTAGACAGGTTTGGGTCACTATATTAACTTTATCTTTTAGAATTAACTCTTAGTTAAATAGTTTGACATTTACCACGTCTCTTTGTATTTTTATATTATATGGTCAACAAACTTACTATAAACTTCACAAGAACCTCAATTGGTTCATTAATGACATATATAATATTATTTAAGACCTTTTCCTAAACCTTATATTTTTAGAAATAGAATACCAATTAATAATATAATATTTGTTTTAAAAACGTCTTTACGTCAATTTTGTCACTATTTGGTATTTCGTTTTTTCTAAATTCATAAAATCATTATTACTTAGAAAAAAATTCAACTAACCAAAACTAAAATGTCATATTAACCTATAAATTAGTGTACTTCATAAAAAGTCTCAAATTCCATTTATTTGGATATTCATAATATCAATTATTTTAATCTTTCATTAATACAGTAATTACTGCATCATCATTGTGTCATAAATAAGTAAAATTATTTAATGTTTAAAAAATAAAAATAAAATTACATAAGGTAGAAATATTTTAATCTTTCTAATGAATATTTATAGTCGAATTTATCTTATGTATAACCCTACATTAAAAATGTTTTAGTTATTAAACCTTGATTTTATCTCCTTTAACTCTTCTTTAAATAAAATAATAATAAATGTCTTAATCTAATCCAAGTGGACATGAGAGGTTCATATTTTATTCCTAATATTTTTTTGGTCGAATTATACTTATCCAATTGAATTAGGACATGTGTAAGGGTTATAATTCATTCATTTTTACCCTTAATTACCCTTTTTTACTTTTAATTGTGGTTAATAAAAGATAAAAGTTACTATTCACCAAAAATTATTTTCACCTTATTGAACTGAATTTTACTTACTAATATGAACCGTGTCTATCAGATTTTTGAAATTCAACTGACAAAATTGGTAAAGTTATGTTTTATGTAAATTTGCAAATGCTCATTGTTGGTGGGTAAAAGAAAGTAAAAAGTTCAATAAAAATTTTATATATATAAAAATTATTATAAGCTGAATCCAATAAATTACACTAAATATATATCATTATTATGTATCTATTTTTACCTAAAAAAAATTTAAATAAAATAAATAATTATTTAAATAAAAATTCGGTTTTAAAATATAACTCAGTGTTTTTCACTATTCATAAAAAAATTAATGTTTTTAGAAAAATACCAAAATTTCACCCTATTCTAATTTTGATATTATAAATTCAAAAATTAAGTCGATTTTACCAAATTTAAAACATAGATGTTTCATTTGTTAATTTAAAATTAATTTCTATTGTCAAAACACATAGCATGTATTTACGAAACAATAAATATCAAAAGATTGACAATTATTTATGTTTAATTTCAAAGTAAAATTAACTTAAATGAACAAAATTGGATTAAAGGGTAAAAATATAATCTAATTATTCTTCAAAACCAATTTAAAATATAATCTATCCTTATAAATAAATTAGATTAAAAATATTCTTTTAATTAAAATACATTATTTCTCACTATTCATAAATAAAATGAATATTATTAGAAAAATACCAAAATTTCATCCAAAGTAAATTTTATCATCCCGACTACAAAGAAGAATTTTATATTTTCAAATTGAATATGTAAAAGGGTCAAATATTGGATTTAAAAAGGGTTCCCTATGAAAATGTGGTAAAATTGAATTTTTTGAAATATATATTTTTTATGAAAATTGAATTTGTTTTCATAATATGTCTAAGAAACAAATAATAAATTAGTTAAAATTATATGGACTATGTAAAATTAAAAATCTAGTTAATACTATTCATAACAGCTTTTAAACGGCTCGTTTGGTAAGTCATGGTGCGCTTGAGCTCAATGTTGCGTGTAGTGAAAGTTATTAAATTATTTTGAAGAAATAATGTACTATGATATCTTGGGGTGTTACATTCTTCCATCCTTCAATAAATTTCATTCTCACAATTTGAAATTGTTTTTCGAAAATAAAAGGTTGAAAATAGAAAATACCTTTGTGGAAAAACCCACATCGGAAATTGGGTCAATAAAATATTGTCTTAATAAGAGGAAAAGGGAAATGAAAAAGTCACCACCAAATTATGATCTCAATTAGGAGAACATTTGTGGAAATCAGAGACACATAATTGGAAAAACATGTAAATATCTATAAGG
Source organism: Viscum album (assembly GCA_963277665.1). Classification (NCBI taxonomy): domain Eukaryota; kingdom Viridiplantae; phylum Streptophyta; class Magnoliopsida; order Santalales; family Viscaceae; genus Viscum; species Viscum album. Next base: position 430,819,383 of record OY728134.1, read on the forward strand.
AGTGATTGAGGTCATCAGTCACAAACAATTGTAGAATTGTGGTCCTCAAATCCATCAATCTATGATGATTTAAAATATCATGAGTTCCACAAAACATAAGGTATTAGGTCAACACATTTTTGGTTTTAAGATCCCTTACCTAAAGTTTAAGAAATAATTTATTCATAGAATAAGAGAAGGAAAAAATATATATACTTGACAATTATAGTTCCATCCATTAACTAATTTCTACCACAAAATCATATTTCACTCTAAAAGATAATGGAACTTAAAAAAATATTCTATTTACCCTATTTGTATAGGGTTCCCAAAAAATGAATTTATAATTCATATACCTGACCTTTAAAAAAACAAAATTATTCAATCCAGGACATCATGTGGGCCAGTGGTAGGTGATACACCCTAGTCACCATTCGGTTGCGGGTTCAAGTATGACAGCCTTGTCGGACGTGAAGGGTTGCCGCCCGACCTCAGAGTTTTTCTTTTTAAGGGAATCCAAAAATAATCTCAAACTAGACTTATCCAAAATACATCTACCTAAACTCACAGTCCAAAACTTATATGGAACGTAAACACAATGAAGATCCTCTTTGCCATGTAATAACATGTGAACACCTTCATTAAGTATTCTTTTAAAACATTGCAAAATCTTGAATTACCATAAAACCTTATTGATTACATTCTTGATCCCATATTACTTATAGAATACTGTATATACTCCTTCTATCGAAAAATGTTGTAAACTCCAACAATTATTGAATGTACTAATCATTAATCAGTTTCAAGTTAGTCAAGAATATACAATATAATTTATCCAAATCAATCATGTATTATTCCCAAATCACTACCTCAGTATCCGAACCATATTATGGTTTATCTTTCTCTCAACCATATATTTTCCAAAAATTTATCCATATATTGAGTCACTTTTCATGGTTCCACACAATCTAAAGTCATTAATGAAATAGTACTGCAGTTCAATCCTTATATACTATATAATTCTTATAACATGTACATCATTAATACAATATTCAACAGACACAATACGTTAATAACTTCTTAATAAATCTAATCAATCCTTTTCATCTTTGGTAGTATCGTAACTTGATTATTGTCCAATAGCAGCATTTATGGTATACTCTGATGATTTGGACATGGGAAAATCCTTCTTTCCCCTCTTCCCTTTATCCATCATTTTCTCTTCCATCCTTTTCTTCTCTTGCTTCCCTTCAAGGACATAGAACTCAAGAAATTATTTATATATCTTATTAACACATGATACTATTTCTTCATATGTTGAGAATATGTGGGAGACTATTTACCTTCAAAATTTTGGCTTAATACCATGAAATATATGATCATTCTTAATCTTTGGATCATACGTTTTGCGGGAGTTCTAATTCCTTCTACTGGGCGCCATTTCTAAACAATACCATAAACTTGGTCATTTTATGAATATATATGGATAATTAAAAACTTTTAAAATACCAAATGTAAATTGATTAGTTTAAGGATATAATCCATAATCATAAAACTATTTTCTTTAAGGAGGCATATACTCGTAAACCTTTCATAATGATTTGTATAGAAAATGAGAATTATCCTAAGAATATCCTCTCGGAGTGTCGTAACCAAGAGTGTAGCAAGGTCTGTTGTCATGCACCGGTTCCCATTTTAGTCTATCTCAAAGCGGTGTTTTTGGGATTTACCCCTAGGTACATCTGTGCCAGATCCACCTCTACCTACTCTTATCCATACAAGGATGTATTTTCTTGGAAAACTGAGAAAATCTCTACATTACCAAACTTTATGATGTTTTTCTATACTAATCCTCAAAGTCTATCTTTGGGTAATGCACTCTAACAAGAGTTTATATTAATCTAGTTTATAAGGATTTTACTAAACTTCCTATGATTCCAACTATATTGCCCCGACCCCAGTTATCCAGATTCAGTGCATTATTAAATAACATTGGCATGATCACAAAAGATCAAGTCTCGAAAGACTGATTAGTTTAGTAGCCTGGGAAGTAATAGATAAATTCATAAGGTTTACATTACATCATAAAATAGAAAACAACAACAACATTGTTTCCATAGACAACACTGAGATCTAATAGACTATCCCTACAGGTCAGTTATAATATACTTTTTCAAATCCTGGGAAAAATAAAACATAGAAAGGGGTGAGCTCAGATACTCATCAAGGAGAAGAACATAGAAAAAACATTAATAAATAAGTATAAACATTTAAGGAAATGTATAAGACTAAAAAAATTCTTTTAAACTTGATCTTCATCATAATATGTCTAAGATAAAATAAAAAAATTCCATTTACTTATTCACATGAATATTCTACTAGTTGAATAATCACATGCAATATCAGTAGCCACTTTCATAATGATGGAATGCATAATTATAGACTTCATAACCACATAGTCAAGGACTTTTTCCAATAATACAAAAACTATTTTGTTAAGTCAGTGTTCAAAGACACTAGTTTTTCTCATGAGACCTACCGATGCATCGAGGAGCTATAGCGGGCTCTAACCTTCAGTTACTCTGTCCAATGAATTTCTCATATGAAAAGGCTAAAACATAACATAAAAAATCATATTAAAACTAGCAAACAAAATGTCAATACTTTTTCCAAAAAAAATTAATGGTGTAAAAATAATACATCCACAGTCAAACATATCACAAAACCTTCAATACAATATGGATATTTTGTATCATAATAAATCAACTTTAAATAAGTTTAAAATCCATGAAAGGATGTTGACATAGATGAAATCAAAACATTTTTTTAGAGAAATATCTATTTCTATTTTGAAACCATTTAAGAAATCATTTATTTTGAAAATATTCTAATATTATTTTAATGGAAGCTTTGACGATGTTATAATGGAAGAAAATAGTCGCACCCACCGTATAAGTTTAAAAAAAAATTCTTACCTTAATTTGGTCAAAAAGGTCATAGAGTATTTTGTTTGGAAAATGACGGGAAGATTCCTTTCGAAACATATAAGGTCAAATAAGTGTAAAAATGATGTTAACCTATTGTCTAGTAAATAGTAAAAATGTTTTCAAATACATTTTTAAGAAACACGGATGTGGATGATAAGGAGGTCCCAGTAGATACTTACGTAAAAACAACCTCGGATAATAATGAGATTGTGAAATTAAACCTTACCTTGTACGTTTCCTTGTGGAGGGTAAGTTAAACTTTTCTATAATGGTTAAATATTTTTTATTAAATTATAAAATAATCATATACATTAATATGATATCATATACAATCTTTTAATATTTCTTTGTTAATAATATCTTAGTATTATCGTCGTTTTGGGTGTTAACTGATTCGTTACCCTTTTTACGCTTTGTTATATAAGAAATGATTGTTATGGATAGAATTTATCTTATTCATATTTAGAATGATATTAAGTCTTTAAACATTATTTTAATCATATAATAAAAATTAGTCTTTAATGGATACAATGGGGAATGAATCTCATCGTGTTTGTGGAGACGTTAATCTGTACGTACGCACGAGCAACAATATCATTCTTTTTATGTTATAATAATATATAATTGGATGGTATATAATATATAAAGAATCATTATCATGTTATATTTATTATTCACATCAATTACACATCATTGTTATACCAATCCAAATAATAATGTATTGAATAACAATTACACCACGACATGGAGATGGTAAGCCATACGTACGCACGTATGGTGACATGTCTTTCAAAGGATGTATAGAATAATGAATATGGTTGTACAATATTTATAATAACATCACAGTATATATAATATACTAGAGTTATTATTTTATAATGGAAACAACAAAGAAAGCGGAAGTGGAAGAAAGAAATGAACTTGAAAGAGGTGATGAAATATTTACCCCTTCTTCCGGTTTTTCCTTTTGATTTCATCAAAAGGGAACCTTAGGTTGACTTTATGACTAAAGGAAGGCCTCTAAGATTAAGGGAAGATAGTTTATTGGGTATTTGGGTAGGGGTTTCTCAAGCCAAATGGCTTTGAAGGTATGAATTTGAGGGAAGAGGGAGTTCCCTTTTATAAGAGGGGTGAGGGGCATCTTAGGAAAAGCAATAAATATTATTTTACAATAAAAAACTTTTCAGTTTCTAATGGATCCAAAATTAATTATTTAAAGGATAATGTGGGGATGAGTCAAAAAAAACTCAACCAATATGTTTTAGACAGGTTTGGGTCACTATATTAACTTTATCTTGTAGATTTAACTCTTAGTTAAATAGTTTGACACTTACCATGTCTCTTTGTATTTTTATATTATATGGTTAATAAAATTTCTATAAACTTCCAAGTGAACCTCAAATGGGTTATTAATGAAATATATAATATTTTTTAATACCTATGGCCGAACCTTAGATTTTTTGAAATAATCAATTAATAAAATAATATTTTTTTTGAAAAACTCTTTTATGTAAATTTTGACACTCTTTGGTATTTTGTTTTTTCTAAATTTATAACAGCATTATTTTTTCGAAAAAAATTCATATAACCAACACTAAAATGTCATATTAACCTAGAAAATTTGTTTAATTATTAAAAAGTCTCAAATAATATTTATTTGGATATTTATAATATCAATTATTTTAATCATTCTTTAATACGGTAATTACTGCATCATCATTGTGTCATAAATAAATTTAATTATTTAATGTCTATAAATTATTAATTAAATAAAATTATGTAGGAAATATTTTTATATTTCTAATAAATATTTATATTCAAATTTTTCTTATGTATAACATTATATAAAAAATGTTTTAGTTATTGAACTTTGATTTTAACTCTTTTAACTCTTCTTTAAATAAAATAATAATAAATGTCCTAATCTAATCCAAGTGGAGCATAGAGGTTCATATTTTATTCCCAAGATTGTTTTTGGTAGAATTATACTTATCCAATAGAATTAGGACATGTGTTAGGGTAATAATAATATCATTTTTACCCTTAATTACCCTATTTACTTTTAACTGTGCTAAATAAATGTTGAAAGTTACTATTCACCAAAAATTATTTGCATCTTATTGAACTAAATTTTACTCACTGATATCAATCGTGTCTCTCAGATTTTTGAAATTCAACTCAAAGAAGTGGTAAAATTATATTTTATGTAAATTTGTAAATTCTTATAGGAGGTGGGTAAAAGAGTAAAAAAGTTAAATAAAAATTGTATATATTTAAAATTATTATAAAATAACTCTAATAAATTTATAAAAGTTATATAGGTATTATATATCTATTTTGGCCTAAAATAAATTTAAATAGAATAAATAATTATTTAAATAAAAAATCAGTTTTAAACTATAACTCAGTGTTTTCACTATTCATCAAAATTTTAAAGTTTTCAGAAAAATACCAAAATTTCACCCTAAGATAATTTTGATATTCTAAATCCAAAAATTAATTATATTTCACCAAATTAAAAACATATAAGTTTCATTTTTTAATTTAAAATTATTCCTCGTTGTCAAAACAAATAGCGTGTTTTTAAGAAACAATAACTATCAAAAGTATGACACCTGTTTATGTATGTCTTCAATATGAAATTAATTCCAATGACCAAAATTGGATTAAAGGGTAAAAATATAATATAATTACACTTCAAAAAAAATTTAAAATATAATTTATCCTTATAAATAAAATAGATTAAAAGGAAGTTTTGAATTAAAGTAGAGTATTTCTCACTATTCATAAATAAAAGAATATTATTAGAAAAATACCAAAATTATATCCAATGTATATTAGGTTTTCAAGATTCTAAATAAAAACATTATATTGTAAAATTGATAATGTAAAAGGGTCAAATATTGGATTTGAAAAGGGTTCTCCATGAAAATGCAGTAAAATTGAATTTTTTGAAAAATACATTTTTATCTAAAAAATGTATTTGTTCTTATAATATCTTTAAGAAACACATAATACATAAGTTAAAATTATATTGAGTATATAAAATTCAAAATCCGGTTAATACTATTCATAACAGATTTTGAACGTCTAGTTTGGTAAGTCGTGGTGCGTTCGAACTCTATGTTGCGTGTAGTGTAAGTTATTGAATTACCTTGAAGAAATAACTTACTAAGAAATCTTGGGGTGTTAAATTTTCCCTAATTTTCAGTAGTTTATGATTATTTTGAGTCAATATCACAATGTGAATAGGAAACTTTCCCTATTGACCATTTTATAGTATGGGACTAGATCGAGATTCCTTGGGGCTATGATTGCTCTAGACTCGCGCTATTTTCAAATTGGTTTTACTTTTGGCCAGATCATCGGTCGAGATGTTATGGCATGCGATCATATATATTTGAGCCACTTATCCCCCTTTTTTGTGTTTCTTATTCCTTGTTTGAGATTTTTTGTGGTGATATCTTATACACTGGGGTTGACTCTCCCCTTTCTTTGAGGTTATAATGTCCTGGTCTAGATTCCATGGGGTGAGACTATATATATATGGGCTTATTATCCCTTTTTGGATTTTTGAACCCCTGAAATATTAATAATAAATTTCATGGATTACTAGTATTTATGAATTTAATTTTATAATGTTATATTCATTATAAAAATATTAATTATTTTTTTCAATCAAAGAGAAAATGGTATTATTCTTATAAAACTCCTTTTCATATAACTTTTTATTTAAAAGATTAATTTATACATTTTAGATTTTAAAATTGATAAATGAAACATTTTTTTGGAATCATGATACAAAAATTATCTTTGGTTGTTGTTTTATTTTTCTAAAAAGATTTCTATTTTAGTGAATAGTGAAAATAACATTTTTTGTAAACCCGCAATTTATTTTCATTATATGAAGTAATTTAAAAGTAATATTTGATATTAAAATAAAGTATGTATATTCAATTATAATAATTGTAATAATTACATAGTAATAATAATTATACCATATTTTTTATATGTTCATTTTGTTTCTAAAAAATGATTTTTTCTAAAAGTTGTTTTTTCATTTAGTTTTTAATTTTTATAATAAATTTGTTTCTTCCATTTACAAAAATTGGATAATGACAAATGGATTCCATATTTGGAATCATGAGGTTAAATTTGATAAATATTCCTCTTTTATTTTTATTCATTTTGAATACTAATCATTATAATCATTTTTTACCTCGGTAAGGGTAAATCAGGTAATAAAGGTTAAAAATAATGTTATAAGGACTGAAAGTGTCCCAAAAATTTTTTATGGTTCTATTTTATAAGGTTGTTTCAAAATTTAACATCAAATATTCCAAAATATGGAAATTTATTTCATTCTACCATCAATTATAACATTTATATATATTTTTTAAAATATGATGTTAAAAATATTGCTCTCTTCCTTTTAATATCTATAATAATTTATGTTGGGGATTAAAAAACTTATTTCAAATTATAAATGGTTATTTTGAAAATAAATTAATTTTTAAACTTATAATTTATTTATATTTTTAGTGATTAAATAATTAACTTAAAATCTTACAGAACGCTGACACAATGCTTGTGAAAGCTGTAGAAAAATAAAGAAAATGATTTTAAAAAATATAAAAGTATTATTTTCTCAGTGAGTTCTAGTGTCCACAAATTTTTATAGATATAAATAACACATTAGGGATGTTTTTATTGTTTTTATTCTAAATATATTATTCTAATGTTGTTTTCAATGTAAAATTAAATGAATAGTTTCAAAAATAACATTAATGATATTTTATAAAAAATAATATTTAATTAAATGATTTAATTTTCATAAAAAACTCATCAAAAAACAATTTAACTGGATATGGTTGATAATATCAAAAAAAAAATTATTTATTAGACACTTTTCCCATTATAGTAACTATTTTTACTCATAGATTGTAAAAATGTTGATATCATAATAATTGTCAACAATGTTAATTGGGGTTAAAAAATAGATTAGGTTTATTAAAAATAATAAAAATTATATTTAATGATATTTTTTAGACACATCCTCATATTATATTATAATTATTTACATTTTGATCTATTTTCCCAAAAATTAATTTATTAATTTAATACCTTTTGTCATTCTAAGAGTGCCCCTCCCCTCACTTATAAAAGTTCACATTTTATCCTGTCTTCTTCAAACCTTTTGAACACTATATTAAAAAAAATCTATACCAAATACATTTAAAAAATTCACTACCAATATCATAGAGTTCATGGTCTTACCAAAATTCTTAACCTAGGAGGCATAAGGTGTAACCCCAAGAGGTTGTCAAAAGAGAAGGTATAGGTCCAAACCGACATATTTCAAGTTTATTTACTATTCCACATCCTTAAAATAATTTTTAATGAGATGAAATAATTACATAAATATATTCTATATAGGGATATTTTATTATGATTATGTTGATACCATTTTCTCAAATCATTTTCCATCATCTGGGAAATGAAAACATCTCTTATGTGTACCTGCGGATTACCACCCCCGTGAACCAATGTATTTCATTTTACATCACATTATATCATGTCTATCTATTATGATTGATTTAATTAATATATATTATATTAATGTATTAATTAACAATATTTAATGATTATATATCGTATAATTTCATTCCTTTCCATTTATTGAAAAATGATAACATAGTTTGTGTCTACGTGTGGACTACCACATCCGTGAAACAATGCGATTCATTTTTCAACACCACATCACATAGGTGATATTCATATAACTTTAATTAATGATATATTATAATTATTATAAAAAAATCTTAATTTTATAAATATTATATAATTCTTAACTTCTTTCGATCATGATATTTGAAAAATGGAAACATTACTCATGTATACGTATGACTTTCCATTACCATGAATGTAACATAGTTCCTTTTTCATATCATTATTTCATGATTGTTTTTAATTTATATTTGATGTATAAAAAGGATACATATATATCATAATAATTATTTTTTAGATGATTTAATAATGAAATCCTTGAGTGTAGACAAATTATGAAAGTCAATTTAGACATATGAACTGAATATAATGAAAACATCCTGTATGAATTTAGTTGAATTAGTAATTATATATAACATTTTTATAATTACAATAAAAAGTATAATAATCATGAAAAGTTTATTTATAAATTAAATAATTAATAAATGTTTATTGTTCAGGAATATATGGAACATGTTTGATGAGTCATACTGAAAGTAAGAGACACATTAACTTATAAACATAATTTTAAATTTTATTAAGATTTACATTAAATTTTTTTTTATTCCATGACCATATTGATAAAAATATTTTATTGATTTTTTTGGTATATAAATGTGTTATAATGTAATTTTGTTTCTGTTTGAAAAATTTCTCCAAATATGTTTTTTACGTATTTTTTTGTAGAATGATTTGACATCCTTGAAAAAACAAAAAATGAATGTTCCATTTTAATGTAAAAAAGTTTCAAAAAATTTTCCCCCCACAATAGTAGTTATTTTATGCATTTATTTTTTTATAATATTTCATGTTTCATTTAAATAAAGACCCTTCATTACATTATTTTTTATTCATGTTGGTAGAATGGGGATTTAAAAGGAAAGTTAATTATGATATTTTAATGTGTTTTTCACATGGGTTCAAAAGAGTGTTTAATTTTTTTATATTTAAAAAGAGAAAGATTAATTTTTTTATTCATGATATGGTATATGATATTTATATATGGTAAATGGGGAAGACCAATATATCATATATGAATGGGTGATCTTGATATAACATATTTGATGGGGTGAGCATGATATAGCTCTAAAATTGAATGAGTAATGTTCCTTGTATTCAAATGAAAGAAGGTGGGAGTTAATTAGAATGGTTTATCCTATGGATTTAACTGGGACCTTGTTATTTCTGACATGAGTGGAACAAATTTATAAATATGATGCTCTATGTTTCATACAACTGTTTTTAGTTACTTATTATGGGGTATAAAGGTTTTAATTATATATCCTTTAAATTAATTTTAATTAAAATTAAACAATAATTAAAAGTTTTTATAGGGTATAAAATTGTGTAATAACTACGAAGATGTGAAGTTGAAAGTCCTAAATATGTTTCTTAAAATGTAATCATGTTTCATTTAAAAAAAATTTTATTCTAGAAAAAATGGATACTGATTAAATGTGACAACAATAAAATATATGAGTTTAATTTTCTAAGATTTGTGGCCTAATTATCTATAATATAGAACCTAAAATATCTTTTAGAATGTAGGTAAGTGGATTATTTTCTGAAGACATTAGATTATGTAATTTTTAAGGATGTGTCCTTATAGTTATGTTTTGAGACAGGTTTTGAAAAAATGTAAATGATAGTATAATTTAAATATAATACCCTATAAATATTATACTTTATGGTTAAGTTGAAATGATATAAAATTTTGAGATTACAATATTTCATCATCAAATATTTTATTATTTAGAAAATGGTTTTCTATAGAGGAAAGATGGATGTTGAAGTAGGAAGGTATTATGAGGAAAATTTCCTTCCAAATTAATATCCAAGAATGGATAGAATTAGAATGAATCAATTTATTATTATGATGGATCTTTTGCGGTGGGCTATAGATGGTGGTGGAGTCCATGCTAGAGAGAAACCAGATTTATCCCAAAGAAACATCAACATAGTTAAACATTTCATGAATGAACACCATCTACCATTTTTTGGAACAATATATCCATTAATATCTATAGTATGGATAAATTCTACCGAAAATATATTCAATATCATGGGATGATTAGAATATTAAAAGGTTACCCTTTTTTATCTTTCTAAAGGTTATCCTAATTGATGGTGTTCTTTTGTTAAGAATACCAGAGATAAAGAGATGACACTGATGTCATGGAATTTGATACATTTAAGAATATTTTTCTGGAGAAATACATACATTATGTTATTCAACTATGTATGGAGACCCATCTATTTGAATTGAGGATATAATATGAATAATCAGTAATTTATTTTTGAGAAAAAAAATTATATATTTTATAGGTACGCACTGAATTTTATTCGGTACATTCATAGTAAAATTAATATATTTTACCCAGGATTGAAACAAAATTTATAAATATATTTTACCTAAAAATAATTTAAAAGTTATGAAAATGGTTTTTATTCTAATAATAATGTTAATATAGAGTTTTTTTACACTTACATCCCTTGAGATGATTAGAGTAAGAAGCTTTCATGGTGGACTGAAATATAAAATAGTTCAACTAAGAAATAAATATGTAAGCCCTTGATATCTACAAAATGCTGCAACAAAATATTTCAAGGAATTCTTGAAAGGTTTAGGAAAGTGTTATCAATGTCGTATATTTTTTTATATGGTTATTTACTACAACTAAAAGAGTCTTGAAAAATCCATGAATAGGGTACCAGATATCTATATAATGGTGAAATGTTTTAATAACAATGAGTTTGTTAATTATTTTAATATTTGAGTAAAGTTAGATACATAGGGTGGAAGACATCATGATTAAATAAAAAAGGCATATAAAATTTTTTTTCTACTACTACAGATGATGATTAGAAATATAACTATGTGGTGATTGGAACATTACTTATTTATTGGAATTATAATGATTATTTATTTTATTTTTGGACATTATATTTATTTATTTTTGAGAAATTTTCATGTTAAATAGGAATATTACCCCCTTAAAATAAGATATAACTTTTGGTAAAAAAACCAGGAATTAAAATTAAAAAGATCAAGATTTATATGAAAATTTATATTGTAATTAATGGGATTTTATATCATATAAATCCGATTTAACTACCCATAGTTTAGTTTTATGTTAATCTTGTTATAGAATACATTTTAGCTTATCATGATAAGATATATTAATGAGTTAATAATGTTATTTTTTATTTTTTCATAAATTTTATAACATAACATTAAATAATTAAGTAATTTGAGATGAAAGCGAATGTTACCAAGCTCATATTGTAAAAAAATGAAAATTTTCAGATTAGTGATGTTCTAGTAGTAAATGAATTTATAGACATATTTACTAATGATTTAATTTATGTTATTCCTAATAGGGATATTGATTTTAATATTGACATAGTGCATGATACTAATACATTTTTAAAAACACCAATACCAAATGGGTTATGTAGATCTTTTGGAATTGAAAAAGGAGTTTTTTGAATTTTTTAAAAATGGTTTCATTCATCTGAGAACATCACCATGGGGTGCTACTATTTTATTTTTAAAAAATAAAAATGGTTCAACGAGACATGGCACAAATAATAGATCCTTTAATAACATCACTATCATGAAAAAGTATCATTTTACTCACATTGATGATCTATTTTATCGTGTATAGGGAGAACATTATTTTTCTAAGATTGATCACATGTTACGATCTTATCAGTTGAAGGTGAAGGATAATGATATTTTCAAGAATAAACTTCAGAAATGATTTTGTCATTATGAGTTCATGGTTATTAACTTTGTGTCATCTAATACATCGCATGAATTCAAGAATTTTGTCAGTAGAGGTTTACTATTTAGATAAGTTTGTGGTTGTGTTTCTTGATGATAAATTGGTATATTATAAAACTCATGAGGTCTAAGAAAGAAACCTGAGTATTTTTTTTAAACATAAAATAAAATAATATATAGGCAATATTTTATAAATTTATATTTTTGTTGAAATGAATTTATTTCCATGAATATATAAGTTCTAAATATGGTATAACAATTGACCATTCTAGAACTAATGTTGTAAAATAATATACAAGACCTGCAAATGTCAAAGATATTATTAGTTTCCTTAAATTAGTGGGTTAATAAATCCATTTTGTTGATTTTCTTCTTGATATCATTTCCCACTAACTAGGTTAAATGAAAAAAAGTAAGAATAATATGGAATAAAGAGAATGATGATTGTTTTCATGAACTGAAAAGAAAATTCGTGAATTTATTTGTTTTTTCGCTACCCTCTAGAAATAGTGATTTTTGTCTACATTAATTGTTCCATCGAGGTTCTTGGTCGTGTTTAGATGCATAATGATCAAATAATTTCTTAACCTTCATGTCAATTAAAACCTCTAATATAAAATTATCTTACACATGATTTTGAATTATCTTTTGTGTTTTTTATTTAATTATTTTGGAATAATTTATATGGAGTAAATTGTGAAATATATACTAATAATAAATGTTTTAAAAATATTTTCACTAAAAAAATGAACAAAAGGTAGAGAAGATGTCTCTAACTGAATAAGTATTATGATAGGATGATTAACTTATAGCCAAAAAAAGAAAACAAAGTAAAATATTCATTATATTAAAAGATAATTTATTTTTAACCATGATATGTTTTAAACATGATCCATTGGTAAATTATTTAATGAAATATGTCCTAGAAATTGTGCTTTTAAGAACATCATCTATTTTGTTCATGTTCCAAAGCATCCCACTTTGTCAATAAAAATTAAGAAAGATTAGGTGGACCAATATTTAAATGAAATAGTGGAACTATTAATGAAAGTTGGGTTACATAAATTTAAAATTGACAATGAATGTGGTTTTATATTTGGAAATATATTATATGTATCCTACAATTCATATTTTAAAAGATAATTTTTTTATGATGGTCATAGGTCCCTATTATCCATTCATCCTGGAAACACTAAAATGTGTAGATAACTTCATGAGAATTACTACTGGGAATGAATGAAGAATTTTATTTCAGATTTTTTTTATGAAATATTTGACTTGTGATTTGGTTAAAGATGAATCAAAATTTACAAAGGGGATGACATGTCCTTTTCCAATTACATATTGGGAATGAGAAAATATATCTATGAATTTCATAGTGGGATTTCCAAAGACATATCATGGTAATAACACAATTTGGGTTATTGTTGATTTAATTACAAAATATTTTCATTTCGTTACCGTTAATGATATAATGTATTTTGATCAAAATTATTGAATATATCTCAATGATATTGTTAGGTTATACGGAGTTGTTTTCTCCATTGTATTTTCCCATGATCCCATGTTCGATTTTAATTTTTTTGAAGGCCTTCATAACGTGTTTGGTATAATATCAACTTTTATTAATACTTTTCATCCACAATCCAATGGATAGTCTGATATAATGTTTCATAAATCGGATGACATGATTCCTGGTTTTTAAATGGATTACCATTGAATTTGAGATCAACCTATATCATTGGTTTATTTTCTTATAATTTTTTTTATTTTAGTATATAGATAGATGATTTTGAATAATTATATGTCAATCAGTTTCAAACTCCATCTTGTTGTAATGAGGTAGGTGAAATGAAGTTGTTGGGAATAGAGTTGAAAGAACAAATGATTAATAAATTAATGATTATTTAGATATATATGAGGAAAACATAGAGTATGCACATAATTTATACAAATAAAGAGACAAATAACTTTCTTTTGAGATAAGTGATTACATTTTTCTTAAATTATATTTATGAAAAAGTATCTTGAATTTTTGTAAAAGAGTAATTTAAAGTACATGATTCATTAGACAATATGAAATTCTAGAGAATTTTTTATTAGTTTGATAATGTGTGTCCTTCGATCTTAGTTTAAAATAGCTACGTAACATATTACATATTCCATTATTAAGAAACTTTTTACTGGATACATCACATATTTGGAGACCTTATGTAATTTAGTCAGAAGAAAACCTTTATTATTAGAAAGAACAAGTACATATTCTTGAACATATAGAGAATGTAATGTATAATTAATTAATTCAATAATTTAAAATTTTACAGATAATCCATGTGGTTGAAGAGACAATGTGGGAATAAGAAACTATTATCAACAAGAAAGAACCCCACAAGGTTATGTAATGAATAAAATTGTGAAGAATCAATTTCCAAAAGGGAAGAAGAATGTAACGAAAAAGGAAATTTAAAGAAACAATTCCATGCCTTACTAGTATTCATGAATTAAATTTTATATAGTTATATTCATTAAGAGAATATTAACTAATTTTTTAATAAAAAAGGAATACATTTTTTATTTAAATGCTTTTCGTTTAGGGTTTAATTTAAAAGTTTAATATATGAATTTTAGAATTTTAATTTAAAAAACATAACTAAATTTTATAATTATATTATTAAAATTATCATAGTTTAAATTCTATAATTTTTTTCTAAAAATATTAATTATTCAGTGTATGGTGTAATTAACCAATTTTTGTAAAAATAACATTAATTTTTATTAAATAAAGTAATTTTAAAGTTCCATAATAAGTATAATTTATGTATAAATAATATATTCTATTAGAAAGAAACCATCATTAAACATTATTTTTTTTGGCTCAATTGTTTTTAAAATATGCTTTTCATAAAGTTTTGTGTTTTAACAATAAGATAATTTCTAAAAATCAAAGAAATTGAATCGTTGAAAATGGATTCCATTTTTTTAATGATGAGGTCCATATTTTCTAAATGATACCATTTTATTTTTGGTTATTATGAATAGTAACTGTAGTAAATATTTGTCACCTGAGTTATGGTAAATCGGGGTTTTAAGGTTAAACATAATGTGATAAAGCCTATAAATATTCCTAAAATATGTGCTTATTTTATTGGATAAGTTTTTTTCAACCTTCAACTTCCAATATTCTAAAATTTGGTATTTTGTTTCCACTATATTTTTTCTATAAAATTAATATTATTTAATGTAAATATAATGAATGAAATGCCAATCTTTTTCTATTAATATCTATAATAATTCATTAAATGGATAAAAATGACATATGTTCAGTTATTTATTACTATTTAAAAGAAAAATTATATATTATTGTAATGGTAATTAATTTTTAATTATTTATTGATGAAATAATTACCTAAATATATTTTTACATTATTGATAGAATAGTTTTGTTTGTCGGCAAAATATAATTTAAATAAATTTAAATACTATTAAAGTGTTATTATTTTTGTGATTTTTAGTGTAAAAAGAATTATATAGGAAAAATAAATTAACTGGAATGTTTTAATGGATTATATTCAAATTCAAATTTTTTCAAATCATATTAAATTTTAAATTAGATAAATCATTCAAAAAATGACATTAATGGTATTTTATAACAAACAATAATTTATTAAATGATTTAAAAATCAGAAAATATTATCCACTTCAAATGTAATAGTGCATGGTTGATAATATCTATCATTTTCCATATAAGGGAAAAAATTTCTTTTATAGTAGTGTAAGAACAATGATATAAAAAAAATTATTAAAAGGGTTGACTAGGGGTTAAAGCAAAGAGAATATGATTAAAAAATACTGTAAACCAATTATAATTTTATTGATTGAGATTAGTTATTCACTTATTCATCTTATATTCTGATTATATCAATTTGGATCTTTTTTGATAATAAAATTATTTTATATTAATTTAATACTTCATGTAATTTCAAGAGTGCCCCTCCCCTCAATTATAAAAGAAACATCCTCTCCTCTCTTCTTCACACCTTTTGGACACCGTAGTTTATGAATGATCTTCCCAATTATCTCCATGAATTCAATCCCCACATCATAGAGTTTTTTTATCCCCATAATACCAATCCTTGGAGGCTTATGATGTAATCCAATGAGTTTGTTAGAGGAGAAGGAATAAGTCCTAAGTGACCCATTTTAACTTTTTTTATTCTTCAAATGCCTTAAAATCTTCTTTAACCATGTTGAAATAAAAAAATTAGTACCATAAATACACTAATATGTTATTATTATTATTATTCGGGTACAACAACCTTTTTCTCATTTTCTATACTATTGTAAATGAAAACATTGCTCAGGCATACCTGTGGATTACCACCTTGATGAAGCGTTGAGTTTCATATTCTATCACCGCCTCTCATTTACTATTTACTATGATGCATATAATTAATATATGAAATATTAATTAAACAATTAACATCATATAAAGACAGGAAAACATAAAATTTACAAGATTTCCATATACTAAAAAATGATAACATTGTTTAGGAATCTGTGTGGTCTACCACCTCCACAGAGCAATGTGATTTCTTTTTCATTGCCACATATTTTGGATAAAATATATATGTTTATTCAAAAATATAATATGATATTTACTATGTAAAATTAATTATATTAATTTAAAATAATTCTTAAATAGTTTTCATCCATATCTTGTTAAAATCGAAACATACTCCTACATACGTACGACACACCATCTCGATGATTGTATCATTGTTCATTTTTTAAAACCATATTCCATCATTATTATTGAATTATAATTTATATTTAAAAATTATAAGCATTTAATGATTATTATTCTATATATTATTTAATAAAATCATATTTCTCCATATTAATCTTACTAGAGTCCTTTTGAGCATATGAGATAAATATCATCAAAACATACAACATGAACTTAATCTATTTTGTAATTACATATAAAATTTTAATAAACAAAAGAATATGAATAAAAAAATTGATTGTTATAAATGTAAATAAATTAATAATTTTTATTATTCAGGAATATAAGGAATGTTTGAGATGAGTCAAAATCTAGGTAAGGGACACTTTACCTAGAAAACATATTTTTAAATATTTTAATGATTTATTTAATAAATAATTTTCTTCCGTGTACATATTCTTAAAATTATTTTTTGGATTTATTCATATGGATATAAAAGAGTTATAAAGGATATTTAACTTCTCTTCTTTATTTTTTCGAAAAGGAATATTTTTATAAATTTTAGATAGAACTATTTAACTTTATTTAATCAAGGGTAAATGAATATTTTATTTTAACATATCTGGTGTCAATAGCTTTTTGTATCACTGAAAATAATATTTTATTTTTTATGAATTTTTAAGAATCATAGTTTTCTTCAAATAAACACCATTAATTTCTTTTTAATGGTATTTAATGTTTTATAATGTGTTTTTATAAGGATAAGGTATTTCATTATCTGAAAGTGTTTTCATATGAGTTCAAAAGTGTATTTCAAGTTTTTCATATTGAAAATGTGTGAGATAAAAATGTTTTATTCATGATATGGTTTTTATGAATTGTAGATGATAATATAGTGGGCCCAATATACCTTATACAAATTGGTGATCATAATACATCTTATACGAATAGACGAACTAGATATAACTATCTAGGGAATTGGGTAATATTCCTTATCTTAAAAGTCAAGAGGGTGGGATTTTATAAATGTGGTTTCTCTAGTGGATTTTACTAGGCTTGAATTATTTATGAAAAAACTGAACCTAGGTAATAAATATGATTCTTTAGATTTCTTTATGGTTTTCTGGTTTCATTATTTTAGGTTTAAGGGTTTTTATGAGAAAATATTAATGTGTTTTCCATGTGGATATCATTTATTTTATATGATTATAGAATAAAATGGAAAAGGTGATAATTTTATAGTTCTTTAATTATCACAAGAGTAATGTATTTATTAATTTTAGTTATCTTACTTATATTGTTGTTCTCATAGAAATTTATAAATGTTTTTTATAGGATTTAAGGATGTGTAAGAAATAAGAAGAATCCTCCTTAAAATTAATGAATATCTTTCATGAAAAGAACGACGTTTCATTTAAAAGGATATATATTGTGGGAAAATAATTATTCATAAAATAGTATACTTTGTAATATGTGAGTTTGTTATGTAATATTGATGACCAAATTCTCTAAAACTCAAAACCTAAAAGACATTTGAGAGTGAAATAAATGGAATTCTATTCTAAATATAGTATATTTTGTAATGTTTATGGATAGTTTCCTATATTCAAGGCTGTTTTACAACAGTCAATACAAAATGGGGTGAGGCCATATATAGGGACCACTTGCCCCTTTGTTTTTTTACCATGCCACAGTTGATATGACAATGGGTTAAATCTATAGAAAATTTTGGAATTTATTCCCATTGATAGTTTTTGTGATGAATACATCAATGGGTTGATATCCCAATAGATATAAATACTTCCACATTGGGTTTATATTTATTTTAAATAATATTGAAATGACTTGTGTATGTGATCCTATACCTAGGGACTACCATCCCACTGGACGTGTATTAATATTATGTGGATGTGAAGCTCTTAAGATGGTACTTTATAGACATGTAAACATAAGTCCATATTTTACTTATGATTTATAGTGATATGTTCAAATACAACCCTATTGTAGCTAAAATAGTGATCATAATAGTAGCTAAAGTAGTGATCCTGCACAATGTGACTATGTAGCACATATTTAGCACCCCCAATTTCATGTAAGTAACCCATAATTTATGTTTTTTAATTATGTAAAGTGTGTGGGAGATGTTTTGGAGTGATTGAATGAATTATGAAATGTATTTAGGGATTTAATAGAGATGAAATGATTTATTATGGTTAGTAAAAACAGTGTAAATCCTACTGGAAACTATACAAAGAGAGATAATGGGCTCTAGATAGGCACACAATTCAGCGAAAAGTTTGGATAAATTGTGGAACCACTTAGGCAAAACCATTAAAATTGTATTGGAGGGAAAAACAAAGCTGGCACATGGTTTTCAAATAATGCGAGCCAACTGGGAAAAGGGTGTTAGGAGGTATTAGCTAGTGCATGGTTTGTGGACGGTTTTCCTAACAATGTGATCCAATCATGCATGGATATTTTTTAGATCCAAATAAGTGGATCTATGTCAATTTTACCCCAAATAACCTCATTTTCCCTGTATTTTGACACTAACTTGGTTTGATTCCTCCTAGAGGCTTTCTATAGTTTATATTTTGATCCAGAAGCTATCTGTTGTAAAATATTGGTGCGTGGAAACCTGATTCCCTTGACAATTCTTCGTTCATGGTGGTTTTTCTAAGATCCAATTTTATTTTCTATTTTGGATTCATATATCTAGTCCGTTAGGGATAGATCTATGATATTTGATTCCAATTATGATGATGTTTAGCTATGTAGATGTTTTATAATGAGATCTAATGCGGGTATTTGGATATTCTACCCGGTTTTTTATGTCTATGTGTCGTTCATTATTTTGGCCATAATTTATGAGGTATATGACTTCACACTATATCACTATTATTAGAAAATGAAGGAATAGTTTCATATTTATTTAATTTCATGAAATCTAAAGCGAAATATCTATTCAAATCATGGTGGAATCCCTCTTTAGTGATGGTTTGTGGATTTTTGGAAATTAGTTATTGAGCAAGTGATTTTCTTAAAGAATTTAAAATGACTCTTTAAAATGTGGTTTTCTTTATTCATGGAAATAGTTTTATTAGAATGATTTTAATAAAAGTGTGGTTTTATTTAAATGGGTTGAAATCATTGTTTTAAAATTGTTTTGGCATACTTGATTTCACATGAGTTCAGGCTGTTAACGTGACCCTGAAATAGGGGCATGTACCATTGAGTTATAAAGGTACCTTACCTTGGATAAGGGGCGTGTTCCATTGGGGAAGAATGATATTTTTGACTTAGTGATGAAATTTTGGTTAGAATTGAAACTTATAATGAGTAATAAAATATCATAGAAGCAAGAATGTGTGGGTGTTTTTGTGAATCGCGGATTGGGTATTCCTAAAAGGACTACGAAATTGTTTAAAAAGTTGTTTGGTTGATTTCCTCAGAAACTATTCTATAATGGAAGATTGTTTTAGAAGTGACAACTATTTTGGTGTGAACTTTTGGGATTTGACACAAACAATTGAAATATGTCAATGTATTTAATATAAATTGTTTAATATAAATTCTAAAACCTTTCTATCATAGTAGAATGATTAGGGAAATCATTTGGGGAAAGAACTACTATGATTCATTAATTACCCCATTCCTTGGAACGTTGGTCCATTTGATAATTTTTTTATTTAGACATATATATAGGGAATGTATAAAACTTATTTAGTGGTGAATCCTGATACTTGGGTATGGATCGTGGTGTTGGATCACAGAGCATGCAGGGAGCTCTGGAGTGGTGTATTTGGAGTATTTAATATTTGTTGTATTGTTTTTCTTCTCTGGTACTCTAATATTTGTTATGGTTTATTTTTTTACTGTGGTATTTTGGTATTAATTTAATTTTTTACATTGTTATCATCTATCATATTACTGTTTTTTATGGTATAATTTTTTGTTTAATTTTTCTAAGGGAAAATCATCCCCCAAATTTGTTAAAGACCTTGGAATTTATTTCCACCCTTTTGTGTCCTGGCGAAGTTACCTAAGGAAAAGTAAAAATTCTTCCTTGAATCAATACAATGAGGAGGGGACGGATGTTACAAATGGTATCGGATTTTTGGAATAATTACTTGAAAATGTTATCAGTTTTTATGGTCCATGACATGAAAATGGAAAAAAAATGTCTTACAGTCCATATTTCATTAGGGATGAATGGTATTTGCTTATTGGTTTGTGAGTTGAAATTAATTCTAGTTGAGTCCTTCTGTTAGGTTTGTATAATGGATTTTGATTTTTGGAACATGAAATGTAGAGAATATAGAGAAGTAGCAAACCTATTTATTTTGGTCATCATTTTATCACGGATATTGGTACACAAATATTTTTTAGACACACATCTAGGATTTGTATTCTCATTTTCATGGATTTTTCTAATGAGAAGAGAATGACATTAATTAATAGAAATTAATTCCCACTAGGAGTTTATATTTAATTTTGAGTAACTTTTGGTGATTTTTTTTTCAAAAGTATTGAATATTGTTTTCAAATGTGTGATTTTGAAAACCGCATGATAGTGGTATTTTCAAAATAAATTTATTTTTAAAATCATGGTTTGATTTTTAAAAATGTATTGAAATAAGAATGTATTGATATTTTGACATCATTCTCACCATAATTTTGACATTCTAAATTTTAAGTTTTTATGCATTTTGTTTCTAGAGATTGAGACTTATATTGTTTGTTGTATTTTTAGAAAATAGAAATTAGTAGGCTTCAAATAAAACAACCAAAAGAAGAAGATAATAATGTTGTTTCACCTACTCCATAAGTTAACCAATAGTTGGATTATAGTATTTTCTATACTTTTTAGGATGCAGATAGAGGGAACACGAGGGATGAACCATAGATGGTGAATCACTTTATACAGTTCTAGAAGCAAAATCAACCCATCATTTGGAGTGAATTTTAACCAGAGAAGGAAGGGGTGTGGCTTTATAGGAGGAGTAAAATATTAAATTTCATAGTCACATCATTAAAGATTATTGTAAAATTGGAAATGTATCTATTGGAGGGTCTTACATGCCAATTATGGGATTTAGTAGTTCAGGCTAAATTAGACCAATACCTTACATGAGATATTTTTGAAGAATTATTTAACAAATAATTCTATAATCATATGTTTACGATTGAAAAAATGATGAAATTTTGGATCTTGATGTAGAGGAACCTCTCAGTGGTATAATATAAAGATAAATTCAAGAATTTTGTCCTATTTGGGCCCAACGTTTCTACATGGGAATCCTTGAAGGCACATATTTTTTAATTGAGGAAAATGTAAGAGATTCGATCGACGATTACTGTGATCTGTATAAAGGATTATATGGAGATGGTCCATAGATATAATCTTGTTGAAAGGGACATATCAGGAGATATGGGAGGAGGAATCAGGTTGATACCTTCAAGAAATTCTGGGAACTATAATTTTGGGAATAAGAAAAAGTAGGAATATGACTCAAAATCTGATGACTAGATTGGTTAATATTTTTCCAATATGCAAGATACAAGAAATAAGTTTTCAATTTGGATCATTCAACCACATGATGATAGAATGTATATAATAACCTAGATTAGGAAAAATCCAATTAGATAGAGCAACATCAATTCTATTATCACAGTGCTCTGAGGTTGTGTGTACAGAAACATCTCATGTTTCATAGACATCATATGATTCAACAGGATGAGTGTTGTATAATACCTATCATTAGTATAGTTTATTTAGAAATGATGATTCTAGGAATACCATGACTCTTTAAGAAGATAAATATAAGTAGGGAAATAAATAACAAAGTGCGGGGAGTAAGAAATTATATGGTGCATATCAAGTAATTGTAGATGATCAATCTGAACCGTTGGTGATAAGATGTATGTATCTTTTTTATTCTACCCTTACACAAGATTTGTTTGATTTCAGTGAATAATATTCATTTTTCACATCTCATGCTGTTGATATACTAGGTTTAACTTTAGAGATGATTCCTTCAGTTTTAAAAGTTCAAACTCCAATTGGTCAAAGAGAATTTTGAGCTTTTAAGTGTATAGCATGTCTTATAACTATTGTTTGTGCCAATATAAGATGGGATTTCTATATTCCTGAGATATATGTATATGAAATAATTATGGGTAGGGATTGGTTGATAATGATCAAGGATCACATTGGTTTTTATACCCAAATGTTTTGTTATATGACTGCTGATGGCATTGAGAATCTCTTTAGAAGGGACCATAGTTAGGTGCAATGGGCCTGTTGGAACCATAATTTTGAATGTTATCATACTTGTTTCCTATATTGACCTTGGATTCTTTGTAATAGATCGATAATAATAGTTTTTAGTGGGTTTTGATCAGTTTCCAGAAGGAATTGAAAGAATTAAGGTAATTGGAAGTGCGTTTAGAATATCTAAAAAAAGGGATCATTTGGATGAGCATGTCTTTGTGGGCAGAACCGGTCTTGTTTTTCAAAAAGGTGGATGAACTAATTCAGTTTTGTGCGGATTATCACAATATTAAACAAGTTAAGGAAATGAGTTTGTATCTACTTCCATGCATTTATTAACTACTTTATTAAATAAGGGGATCCTAGTTGTTCTCTAAAATAGACTTGCGATTAAGATATTACCAATTGTGGGTTCAGAAAGAGGATATTCCAAAAAATAATTTGGTGTAGATATGGCCATTATGATTATTTGTTTTGGCATTTTGGGCTTACTAATGCATAAAAAATCTTTATTTAATTGATGAATTTTATATTTCATAGATATCTTGATTCATTTTGGTGGTTTTTGTTAATGACATATTAGTGTATTCAAGGACAATGGATGAGCATGAGGAACCCTTAGAGACAATCTTGGGAATCCTAAGGGATAATCGGTTATATAATAAAAGTTTATTTTGTTTTTTTGGATACAATAGTTATGAATCCTAGGTAATGTAATCTATGAAAGAGGATTCTCTATAGATCAAGAAAATATAGAGGTTGTTTTCTCTTGACAACAGCTAAATAATTTCTTTGAGATATGAAATTTCCATTGTCTATATAGTTATTACTGAAGTTTTGATCATGATTTTTAATGACTAGAATCACCTTTGACAAATTTAAAAATGAATAATATTTAATTCCAATA
This sequence comes from Viscum album, assembly GCA_963277665.1. Classification (NCBI taxonomy): domain Eukaryota; kingdom Viridiplantae; phylum Streptophyta; class Magnoliopsida; order Santalales; family Viscaceae; genus Viscum; species Viscum album. Next base: position 430,843,809 of record OY728134.1, read on the forward strand.
GAATAAGTAATGTCAAAATTATTTTCAAGAGCTTAATGTGAGCCTAAAATCTGCACAAATCTTGATATTGTCGGAATTAAGGCATTGTTACTTGGTGCATTGCAATGCTTTGGAATCTAGGTTGGGATGTGTTATCATGCAAGGAGGTCATGTTGTTTATTATGGATCAATATATATATACGGATACATGATAATAACTACACAACACATGATTTGGAGTTATCTTTTTAGTCTATGCTTTAAATACATGGCTTCATTACCTCTTTGGTGTGAAATTTATTGTGTTTATTGAAAAATAAGATCTTAAAACATATTTTCTGACAATGGAGTTTAATCATTAGAAAAATAAGATGGGCGAAGTAACTCTAAGTGTTCAAAATTGACTTGATGTATAAATCGAATAATGGAAATTCAGTGGAAGATTAATTAATAAGAATTTCATATGACTAGTTTGAAAAATAGGCTTCAGATTAGTGGCAATTAATATAGTTCATAGCCAAATTTTACTTGGATTGTGTTGATCGAGGTTGAGAAGTGATTTTATTTATTGTTTCTTATTTACCTAATTGGGTTGATAAAATTAATAAGACATATTAATCTTTTATAAAATATGTTTCATTTGGGAAAAAACTCAATGGTAAGGAGACAATTTAGGGATGAATTCCTGATGGTCGTTCAGTTTTACATTTTTGCGATCAGTTGGTCATACATATGGCTTACCAGGAACAAATTCTCCATAATTACCACAATTAAATATGGATTTTTAATCATTAAATACTAAATTTTTATAAGGAATTGAAATAGAAATTTTTATGGGTTATAATAAAAATTATGGTGGATGAGTTTACTTTAAGAAGTCTAATATATCACCAGGTTAAGGTAGAGCATCAGCTAACAACATGTATGTTGCAATATTTACCTATTTATATTTGGAAATAGGATTATATAACCATGGATTTTGTAACAGGTATCCCATGAATGGCATGCAAAAATGATACCATATGGGTGATAGTGGATCAAATAAAAAATTCAAACTATTTTATCCAAATTCATGAATCAGATATAGTGTCGGTATTGTCCAAAATCTATATCTTTGAGCTGGTAAAGAGTCATGGTATACCTATTTCGATAGTACAGGACCGGGATACAAGGTTTATGTATCATTTATAGAAATCCTTATTTATATCACTTGAGGATTAGTTGGCTATGATTTTGACTAATCATCCTCAAATGGATAAAAAATCTGAAAGGATGAAATTTTTTTTGGAATACATGTTCCGAGCATGTGTAATTCTTTTTTTGGCTCATGGAAGAATCAATTCCATTAGTGGAGTTCTCATATAAAAATATTTAAAAGGAATAAATAAATACAAATTATTTTAATAAATTTTATAGGCATCATTTTCATTCTCCACTTTGCTAGGTGGAAATAAGTTTGACTATAATGGTTGGACTGAGCATTGTCTAAGAGACAATGAAAAAGATTCAATTGACCAGGAAGTGAATAGAGACAACATATAGTCATCCAAAATTGTATGAAAATCATTTTAAATGACTGATAATATTTTATTTGCATGGTCATGTGTTCTTCAGAATATCTACAACATATGAGTATCATTATTTTGGGAAGCGGGGCAGGTTATCTTCTCGATACATAGGCCCTTTTGTGATACTAAAATTGGTGTGTGAGGTGGCATATCAGTTAGATTTTACACCACTTTTTAGTTGGGTTAATAATGTGTTTCAATTATCTAATTTTAAAAAGTATCATCATGATCCTTACAATGTTATTTTATGGGATCATGTTAACCTATAGCCGGATGTTGCATTGGTTCATATGCTAGCACAAATTATAGATAATAAAGAGAATGTAATGTGTGGAAAAAACATCATTCTAGTGTGGGTTTTGTGGAAACATCATTCTATTTCAGAAGAAACCTGGGAAATAGAGAAGGAAATAATTAAGAAACTCATTTAACCCTTTCATGGAAATGCACGTTATCTACTTTTATGGGGAGGAAATCCCAATGGTGGGGAGAATTCAGTACCAATAGTCTCATGTAAGTAATCCTTCATTAATATTTATTTACTTATGTAATGTATTACTGTGAATTTTTGGAGGTCATGAAAGACATTTAGGATTTTTTGGTGCTTTTATAGAGGTGTAAAATTTTATCATGGTATGTAAAAACCATGTAACTCATACCGGAAACCATGAATTGAGAGACAATGGGATGTGGGTAAGTGCACAGTTTAAAAAAACATTGAAATCACTTAGGAGAAACCATAAAAAGTGTAATAAATTAAAAAACGTGCTTGATACATGTTTTTTAAAACTGTGTGATCCAACTAGGCAATGAATGTTGGGAGGTATTCATTGGCACATAGTCCGTGCACAATTTTATTAACTATGATAGACAATAGTGCAGAGATAATTTTTAGATCATAAAAAAGTTTTTCAAACACAGTTTTATCCGAAATCCCATAATTCCATGTATATTTAGACCCTATATCAGTTTTCATTCCCCCCAAAGGTTGTGTAGACCTTCACCATCAATCCATGAGGTATCTGTTGTAAAATCCTGGTTCCTTAAGGCCTGATTCCCATTGTAAGTCCCAGTTATTGGTGATTTTTCTTAGATCGACTTTTATTCCCAATCATAGATTCAAAAGTATAGTCCATTTAGGATATATCTATGATATTTTAATCCAATAATGATTATATTTTTCTATTTTTATGTTATATAATGGGATCAAAGGTTGGTTTTTGGATATTCAATGGCATTTTTTTGAATTCAACATGTCTTTCTTTTCTTTCACAATAATTTATGAGGTTGGAGGCTTCACTCTTGACTCTTATTATTAAAACATGATGTATTAGTTTCAAATTGATAAAATTTCATTAAATTTATTATCAAATTGTAGTGATAAGAATTATTGAATCCCCATATAGTGATGGTTTTTTGATTTGATGAAATTTATTGGTTTGAGAATACTTTGATTATGGATTTGAAAAATAAAATATCAAAATTTAGATTTGTTTCAATTCATCGAAATTGTTTGATTGGAATGTTTTCAATAAAATTATATTTTATTGAAATGGGTAGAAATGGTTGGTTTAAAATGGTTTTGGTGTACATTGGCCAGTGTGAGTTCATTCTTTTTAAACATGAACCTAAATAAGTGGTGTTTACCATTGGGGTACAAAGGGACATGACCATTTATAAGGGGACTGTTCTATTAAGCTACAAGGTTGTTGGCCACTTGAGTATGACTTAGTGGATGGATGGAAGACCTCTCATGACTATGGAACTATCAACTAATAATTCATGTTTGGGTGTGTGCATGAATCACGGATTGGGTATGCCAAAAAGTAACGTGAAATGGTTTAGATATTTGTTTGGTTTATTTCCTTGTAAGTTGTTCTAGTATGAAAAATTGTTTTAGAATGGGTATTAAATTGTTTTATAAATTTTTTTATATAAATATGATAACGTTTACTATCATAGTGGTGTTATTAGGGAAGTAATTTGGGTAAAACTTATTGAGTTTCATTACTCACCCACTACTTCATCACATTAGTGATTTTGCAGATTATATTTATCTGGACACATGTAAAGGTAATGTATCACACTTCTTTGTTAGTGCTTATTGATACATCAGATTGGATTATGGAGTTGGTTCGTGGAGTATGTTGGGATTTGTAAAGTGGTTTGTTTGGAGTTTTTGATATTTTTTTTATTTTTTCCTCTTTGATACTCTAACATCTGTTATGGTGTATTTTAGTATTGTGGAAATTTGGTATTCATATAGTTTTATTAAATATTTATCATGAATAATATTTTTGTTGGTTGGTTGTGGTATAAATGGTTGTTGTTTTAATTTTTGAAGGGAAAAGTGTACCCCAACTTTTTTGAATCCCTTGACATTTATTTCCAGCCTTTGGCATCTTGGGGATATGCCCTAAGGCCAAGTAGAAATTCTCCCTCAATCGAAGATAATAAGTAGGGGAGAGATGTTGCAACCTAGGGTTTGATATATTTATAGTTATTTCCATTTCTCATTTAACTTTATTATAATAGTATCAAATTAAAAATAAAATTTATTAAATTCTCCTTAGTTAGGGAAATTGTTGTGACATCCAAGACTTGGATGCCACTTTGTAGGTGTCCCAATCTCGTTGGGCCACATGGCCCCAAGTGCATCTCCAAAAACACTAGAGGCAATAGGATAGCAGTGGGGGATTTGGGTGTTTTCATGGGGAGACTAGTCCCTTATTACCAAAGTGTATCATAGAAGATAAATATAAACTGAGGTAAATAGTTGATGCAATACAAGTAAACAGAAGGCACAATGGAAAATAGAGATATCATTAACAATTAATGAAATTTCTAAAATAAAATACATCGATATAAAAACTGATGATGATATGTCATGTAAATAGAGAATTGGAAAACATGGATATAAGACAAGAAACATAACATGTTCCACAAAAGTATAAAGTAAATCAAAAGACAATTCTACGAATATTGAGCACTGGCTCGACCATCTGCTATGAAGATCATTCCTAAACATCAAGAAATAAAGTTATTGAATATGTGGGCTTCCCTTTACCGAAACCTACATTCATGTAATATACTGTGTGTACCAAATGGCTCCTAGAGTGGGGTCAGATAAATCTCAGTGGGCACCACCAATTTTTTTTATTACATCCGACCCATGTAATTGAAATGTAACATTGTGAATGCAAGTATATATAATGTAAAGTAGTACAATGTAACTAAATACCCATGTACCTTCTTCATCCCTCAATTGGAGTTTGAACATACCCAGTACATTTATTAATTTTACCAATTTATAAATGTGTCACATGTTAAGAATAGTGAAGGTTCTGCATTGTGATAAATAAACCTGTAATGACATTTAATAATGAAGTTCCATGGTAATAACCAAGGTAACTTAGACCTCAAGGGTCACCAAATCAGCAATAACTGTAGATTGGTTAATGGAAAGAGTGTAATCCAAGGAGATTATTCCAAGGAATTCCTCAATAAAGAGCCTATAAAATCTATGGTGATCTTCCAAGGTAAAATAACGCTAAGTAGAGACACTTCCATATGGGTTTAACCACAGAACCTACTTGTCAATACTGGATCCAAGGAGTGTATCCATGTCATAATTTAATATTATATGGGGGAACATATGGTGTCATACCGGGAATCCAAGAATATGCGTGTATCATGATCTATGTGGGTCTTATCCTATGCTAGAAATATACATTAATCTGCATGGGGTTCTAGAGTGCTAATAGAATTCCATGATAAAAATTCAAGGTGAGCTCGAGTCAAGACTCTCCTATTTTATTATGAATCATGTAATATTTCATTTTGTTCAAGGATTTCCTTTCATTAGTGTGATCATTTCAAATATCATTCAACCTTTTAATGAATTCATAATTAATCAAAAAGCCCAATTTGGTTAAGCCTTTACTTTCATTAGTGTGACAAGGCCATGTAGCAGGTAACCTTTATTAATTCCATTTAATGAATATAGAATAAATAAGGTTCATTCTGATACCTTCCATTAATATGAGAAGGGGTGCTATGTAAAAGCAACCTATTAATCATTCACAATTAATCTGTTCAAGTCATAAACTTGATTTACATTCCAATTTCCATTTCAAATTTAATTTTCAATTGAAGTTGTTTCCATAGGAGGGTCAAGTATTGAGTATACATGGCACTTTAAATTATGTAATTTGAAAAAATAAATCAAGCCATTTAATATAGAAAATTAAAACCTTAGAAAGTTCAAGAAATGTCACACCTAAACTATGGCCCAAACATGTCAAATACTAAAAATCTAATTATGACATAACATCCTAAATAAGATGGGTGGATTTGTGGGAGTAACCACAAAAAATTAATCACATATATGGAAAGATCATATCTATATGGTTTTAATGATTATAATCATGGAACATAAATTATCCTTATGACACCGGATGAAATTGGTGGGCACTACATGACAATTCCGAAATCAACGAATTTGAGGGACAAGTTATAGACCACCCACCTTGTGCTTTTATGATACTTGTTCTATGATATCACCCTATAATTAGACATGGAATAAAGTATATTTTAGAAAATTTGAAAAACATTCAGACCTCGATAAATAGGTTGAGAGAAAGATAAAATGAGAAAGGCTTAAACGGACTCTAGAACATACCGTTGTGCATCCAACATGATGAAAAGAAGATCGATCATATTGTGGATGAAGGAGATCTATAAATCCCTACCTCAGGCCTTCAATGAGATACAATTTGATATAAAAATAGGTTAATCCAACTGGAACTCATAATAGGAAGCAGTAGGGGACTTAATTAGATCATTAAGGGAAAAAATAAATTTTAGGTAGAAATTACCCTTTGCACAGTTCGAAAAACCACATATAAAACATGCATTGGTACCTACAAAAAAGGTGAACTCACACCATTAGGTTAGATGGACATGAAAAAACTGCGTGATATTGTTCTACCAGAAAATATGCTATCTTCATAGTTTAGAAAACCATATGCCAACCATGATCCAACTGTGTGACATGGACAGTTTCCCCAAAGAGATTGGTTTCAGCTCCGAATAGGCCCCAAACACCCCTTTTTTCCATTTATAACCCATCAGTCTTCCATATTATTTCCAAAGAAAATAATTAGATCGAATTTTAGAGGATCCATTCCTGAGTGAAAAATAGGGTTCTCATAATCTTCCCCCGTTAAGAGAACTCATCCCTGAGTTCACCTTCCAAGGGTGGTGAAACACTATCTAAGAAATATTTTGGGCACTGAACATGTATTTCTTTCACCCGCCCCCATGTCTCATCCAGAACATAGCCATACTTCCATTGAACTCATACAAGAGGGACAAACCGGACTCAGAGGACCTTCATACTCTTGTTTATGATGCATAATGGATACTCCTCAAAGGTAGAATCATCATCTTAATCCACTTCCTTGGGATCAATGGAATGTGATGGGTCTGCTTGATACTGGTGAAGCTATGAAAAATGGAATACATCGTGAATGGCTTGGTACTTCTGAGGTAGCAACAAGCGATATGCTACCGACCCAAATATCTCTATGACCTCAAACAAACCTACATAATGAGGTGACCATTTCCCTTTCTTCCATAACCATTTATTGACTTGATTGTGTCATACCCAAAGGAAAAAACCCCAAACTCAAATTCTAGTTGATTTTGATAGTTACCTTCATAAGATGTTTTTTCTAGACAGGGCAGTAGTCATACACTTTCTGATCTTTAGAACCAACTCTGATGTCTCCTGAATGAGACGAGGACTGTAAGGGATGCCTCACCTACCTCTAGCCATCATAGGGGTGAAGGAAACAACTTACTATATAAGACCACAAATATATCCATCTAAATTTTCTCCCAGAAGTTGTTATTATAGCTGAATTTAATTAGAGGGATTTTATTTCCCCCAATTCACAATTATGTATATATTTCATGGAGGAGTTGGATAATGTAGGGATCATCCTTATTTATTGTTGCTACTTGTGAATCCTCTCCCAGTGCTGGTTTCACAAGGGTTTCATGAGAAAAATGATAAAAGGGGATGTAAATAGGTATATTAATATGAATAAAATATGGATTTTCAAAAATTAGATTCTCCCCTTTCATAAAACAATTCTCTTTCTTGATTTCCTCAGGATGAACTACATACATCTCTTCTTGATGGGGTTCGTAAAATGTATGCTCATCAAAATCTAGGAGATCCAATTGTTCTTCAATAGGTGCGTATCCGGGTTCTTTTTTTCCATATAATTTATAGAAATTATTGTCTAATTCTATATAATAAATATGATATGGAGTGATGAAAAATTCATATTCAATAATATAAGAGGATATAGAGTAAAAGAATAGTTTAACTCCCTAAATTTGTTATGTTTAAATAAATGCCTTAGTTGTAAGTGTCTCTTGGTGTATATTCTCTGAGTATGTAGGGTAGTAGTTAGGATCAACAATTTTAACTTCAAATCCCACCACTTGGGTGGTTTCTTTATTCACTGATGCTGGCTCTTCTTCTTTTCAGGGTTTGGGGAGATCAATTATTTCCTCAAATTCATTGCAAAATCAATTTATTTATTATGGACCCCCATCATATAGCTTAGAAGGAATGTATTTCTCATTTTCCTCTTCAAGTATGAGAAGTGGACCATTTTATTATTATGATCCAAATGTAGGTTCAGTTTCTTATGATGATTCTTAGAACTATATAGTCATCCATTCTAGTTTTCCTTGGATACCTTTAACCTTTTCCTCAAGATATTGAATATCATGCTTGAGCCTATGTTTTTCACATGATCCTCAAAAAATTCTGTTCAAATAATTTCAAATGTATTGGGAGGAGTTAAGGATCACACATCATATATCGTGGAATCTTCTAGATAGAATTCAGGTAAGTACTCCTAGAATTTTGTGATCTCTCTAAAAATTCCATCAACCACTAGTTTCTTGAGGGTATCCTTGAGATACTGGATAAGGTCCTTGAATTCATCTTATTTAAAAAAATTTCAATGTGCTCCCCTAGTATTTCTATCCCATTTTGTAACACTATCTTTTTAGACCATGTAGCTTTACCCAATAGAACTTTAACCTTATAGTATATTTTTTCAATGAATAGAAAAATTGTCATATTAAAAAATCATTTAATAATTTTTTGGTAATTTTTTTAAAATAAATAAAATATATCCAAGATTTGAAAATAGAAATATTAAATGAATAAGTGATTGTATCCCCGGAAATGGTGCTAGTTCTGTTGTACTCTTATTGTGGGGCATGGAAAAAAGAAATTATTATTTTTCTGAATGCAACACAAAGGCTAACTGGGGTCGTCTCACTTCACGAGCATTTTATTTTGGTTCACTCACTTAATATATTTCACCTAAGCTATCTATGTTTTTTTAAATTTTATTAATTTAAAGAAAAAATGAAAATATTTTAGGGTTTTTGATTAATTTTTTATGGACATCAAAAATGACAATTTAATCTAACATGAGAACTAGACCGAATGAGTTAAGAATAAAGCACTTAGTATTCTGTTAAAAAATGTGTTAAATAATTATTATCTTTTATGTGTGTGATTTCATTTTGATAATTAAAATATAAAATATCATGTTTGGACTAATATTAATTATTTCAAAATTGTGGAATATCATTGATGGTCCAGACACTATTAATTCCACCACGTCCTTAAATCATTTTGGATGATAGTCCTTAGTTTAGGAGGTGTCATATTCTTAAACCCAACTCAATTGATAATGTTTCATCCATTGATTAGATTAAATAAAACTTGTGAAGAACTAACCAATAGATATAGGTCAAAGTGATTAAATAAAAAAATAGAGATAGATTAATTGGATTGTCACTGGGGTCCGTCACCACATCGAGGAATTTCAAATCACCCTTGTATGCTACTCAATTATATCTACAAACATAAAATTAAACATAAAAATAAAAATAATGAAAACCTCAACCTCCCCCTATGCCAAGACTTTAGGTTAGTATCTCATTTGTGATATTAAGAGATTTCATGGTGGGGTGGGTGGAAGAGAAGAAGAAGAAAAATTAGAATAAATAAAAAATGATAGTGGATGAGAGATGTAAAATAAAAATGGAAGAATAATAGATGAGAAGATAGAGAGACAAAGAGAGGAGAGAGATTAAGGGAAAATAAATATATATTTTTTAAATTGAAATTTAAAACAAATAAATAATAATAGAGATATTTATTATTATTATAATAAAACAATGATTTTTTAAAAATAAGAAAGAGAATTAAAAGGATAAAATAATTTTTAAACAATAATTTTAAAATTATAATAATGATAATAATTGTAATAATAATAACAATTATAATAATATAAATAATATTAATAATAATTAAATGAATAAAATTGAGAAGAAGAATTCTTGAATGGACAGAGAAACACAAACACATGGATTAATTTTATAAAACTAATATATAAATTACAATTGGAAATAAAACTAATATTAAGAAAACTAAAAAATAGAGAAGAAGAAGAAATTGGGGAGGAATAAGAATATAATGTAGCCAGCCTCCCTGGATAGAGATCTCTACATTAGTGCTTCAGTTAGAATGGAATTTATTTGAATTCTTTGTGAAGGTAGAGCTCTCCAACTTTTACAGGCTATATTTTCCCTTCAACCATTCCCCATGTTATACTAATTTAATGGTTGATTCACATGTCTACTATTTTATAAAAGTTTTTATTAAATTTATTTTTCATCTGCCTTCCAAATTTACAAAAATTTGGACATTTTTAGAGAGTGATCCATACTTGTTTCTCTATGAGAATTCAATCTACCTAGACATAATCTCTAAATTCCATGTCTCTTGTTTACCATGAATTAATGGCATTGAAATGGAGAATTCACACATATAGAACTTCATAAAATTTCTTAAAAAACATATTGTGCATCTCTACTCCAAATTTCACTAAATTTGGGACATCTAATAAATATATATAGTCTAACCATCAAAACATTTCAGATATGTTAACAATTTTGGAGGCCCAACTTATGATCCAGTTTTAGGCTTCAAATAGTGGATCGAGCTTTGGGTATCACAGGAAAAGTTATAGCAAAATGTTATTGAATATTATAAATAAATAATTAAATAATTGAATCTCTAATTTAAATTTTATCATCAAAATACCAATGTGATAAAAACATGTTAAAATTCTAAACATAAGTTGTTTTTATAATTTATCCTATTTTCATTCGATAATTAAATCTAACAATTTTTTTAATAAAAAATTGAAATACATGGGTTTTATCATTTAGAACGATGAATGAATAATAATAATTTGGATAAAAATTATCACTTAATTTTTCAATGTCATATACATTTCACTAAAATATATTTAAATATAAAATGTTATGTTTCCTAATATTCTATAATACATAAGGGGCATAACTATAACTAGTAAAAGGAAAAAATTATTTATAACATAAATTAAAGTACTAATAGATTCTTCCCAAATATTAGTAGCTACTAAATATTCAAAAAATATTATAAATGAAAGATCTGTAGAAGAGTTATATTTCTTTGTTCAACCACATTGTCTTTTTGTATAGTTCTTTGTGTCATGAAATTATGAGTAATAACTCTTTAATTACAAAAATTTACAAAATTGTAATTAAAAAATTATCTACCATGAACAATCTATATAGAGACTACCTTTAGGTTTATCAAATTTTGAACAAGGTAATTTTTTTATGAAAACAAAGTGTGATTCAGAAATAAATGCAAAATAATAAGTCCAGGTAGATATAGTGTAATCACCAACAAATACTTACACATACTGTTTTCCTTTATGGTATATGATTTTTTTGGTCCACAAATATTCACTTTTTACCATTACAGATTTTTAGACATCACTGATGGGTTTAAAAGCAGTTGTGTTTACCATATTGATGAGGATCACAAACATTAGTAAAGTAAAATCTATGTTTTGGTCGATGCCCCAATAGTAATTTCCCAGAAAGTTTATCTATTATTGGAATGTTATTGTGACTTAAACATAAATTCCAAAGCAATGAAGAATATATTAATTTTTTTTGATTATGTATGTTCTAATGATCGAGGACTTTTAAATTAATTATATAAAAAATATATCACATATCAAAAGATAAAACATGGACACCATCTAAAATATTAATTGTTCATTTATTATTTTCAAATTTCATAGGGTAGCATTCATTTAATAATATTTTAATGATAAAATTGTTGTTACTATTTCATAAGACCAATATTACATTATAAATTAATGGGTTAACTTGAGAAAAAATAACCAATACCTATAACCAGGCCTTACAGATTATCTCCAAAAGTGACTCATCCACCATTATCTTTTTAATGTTATAGCAATAGAACATGCCTCTAATCATATAGAGAGAAAAACTATTGTCCATTTACTATTTTTTATATATTTCATTAATCATTCTGTATTCCAAAAATATTAAAATATTATAATTTTTTAACCCTAATTTCATTGGTTTTTTGATGTTAGTAAACAAACCTTTTGGAACCCAGAGTTATCGATTTGTTTTACAATTCATAACCAATGCTGGTTAGAAATATAATCATAGGGTTGTCTAAGAGATTGAATTTTTTTATAGAACAATGTTTCTACATCGTCTCTATCAATTACATTTAGTGAAAAAGGATTATTTCATGGAACAAAATAATATTACTAATTATAATATATTATAAGTATAAAAACAATTCTAGAAGATATATGATTTTATTTCAAATATCATAAATGATTTCCCACATTCTCCTTACCAGAAGTAAAATTATGTAGAAAATTATTTATACTATTAACAACATACTTTAGCTTATCTACAAAATTCAGACTAGTTTGAGTTGAAATACATTTAGATTTTACATCAAGCATAGATATTTGTATTGAAATTATAGAGGTAAGTATAGAAATCCTATATTCCAATTTAACAAAGCCTTCCTCGGCTATGTTAATGTATTTCTTCAGTATTTTTTTATTTTTCTAGAATCATATCTATCTATTTATTTCTTCTAATTATGGAATATCATCCTCATTTTATGATGATGTTAAACCTTTATAATAATTATAAGTAAAAGAAATATTAGAAATAAGAAAGAATTCTGAAAGTTAGTCAGAAATTACCCTTACAATTGTAAATAAACCATTCTAAGGAACTTTTATATCAAAGTTTATGATTTTCTTACCATTATCACTTTTTGAAACATCTATATCATTAGAATTTTGTTCCTATATACTTCTCTAACTATCATTGGTCACTCTTAAAACATTTATTTCCTTTTTTTGAATATTTTCTACCATTACTTTTTTCCTTGTGCCTAGAAAATATTGCTTAATAATCCATTATTTCTTATATTCCTAAAACATAACTACTAAAAAATCATTATTCTCATAATTATCTTTTTTAATATTTCAATAGTCAAACTAGAATTTCATCTTTATAATATTTTTATTCAAATCTCTTTCATTTTATGAAATCCCTCATTCATTATCTTCCAAATCAATTATGTATAAATGATGGATCAATTTATTATTTATATTAATCTAGGGATTTATATCTAAGTAACGAAAATCAACATAATAGAAGTTGAAGTGAATGATACTCTATTTTTCACTTCTAGTTCTTTTTATCCCTCTTCAAACAAATATCATATTTCATAAGAGTCCTAAAAAGATCATCAAGACTATGATTTTTAGATGATTTGTTTTATCTATGAACTTTAACGTGGATTCTCAGTAAATTAGTAAAATATAATTCACCACATACATATGATGTTCATTAATAATGTTCTTCTGATCAAAATAATGAAGTCCATTGACTACAACCAAGAAAATATTATGCATTTGTGCTACTATTTTACTAGGAAATAAATCAAAATATTGATAATAAACATCAAAAATAACACATTTAGTCTAAATAAAATTTAAATTTTTACAATAACTAATTTACATCATTTTAAATATTTCATTAGCTGCTTAATAATAAAATATTAGACTATATATATTATAATTTATCATCCAAACCAATATATTCTATACATTACAATTATACTTATGAACTTTCATCTCTTCATGAGTAAACAATGATAATTATTTTTAAAAAAATTAATAATTTTTTATCCCCCTTCAAAAATGATCAACACCCATATTGGTAAAAATTTTCTTCACTCTATTAAACTGATATTAATTTTCCACACAATGAAATAATAATTTACAACTTCAATTCATATTCTTAATCTTTCTAATTGGTTTTCCTTCCATATTAAAAAATATGCTTCCTTCAAAATTGCTTGTTTATATAGAATAGATAACAGATATTAACCCAAAATAATGATGAAGTTTAAATAAAATTAAAATAATAAAGATTAGGATATGATACAACCTTTTGTCCTAGAGAGTGAGAAATATGGTTGTTATATGTCTATGGGTGGGGGAGTGAATTATTGATTAAAATCAACTAATCTTTTTATCCAACTCTAGAAAATTAGTTAATCAAAAAATATAAATTATGATCAAATTAGAGTACAAATAAAAAGTATATAGTGTAAATTATATAAATTAAATGATAACTAATATCTAATTTAAAAAATAATATAGCAGAAAAGAATATGGAAATGTTTGATACAATGATTGGAGTATGGATATCATTTTTAATTCCCTTGAATAATGTTATCTATAAATGAGTCCAATCAAAGGAACCATACTCTTTAATCTAATGAAGTATGAGGATCTATAATAATGATCATAGGTATCCAAGATCCACACCTATAATAATCTCTACAATCTTGGTTTGATGATAAACAAGTTCCAATCAAATTTCGTCGACACTATAATTTTCAGCAGGTAGATCTATCCCTAAGTTCCTCCTACATATCTCTAAAAAAGTATAGACCATAAATTAATCAAATGTAAAACCATAATAAGGAATAAATACTTCCTATCAATGGAATCACATTTATCTCCTTGGTTTTATAGAGGCAATTTTCCATGCTTGGTTGGTCTGTGATTTCCCATGTGTTGAATTTTCTTTTGAACAGAACATTTACGTATATTTTGATTAATTAAATACTTATTTATTATATAATAATAATTTCCCCGAAAATATTTATTCCTTTAATACCTATAAAATGTGTGAATAAAAGTGTTTTCACTACTTTTAAAAGAAACATTATTTTGGACATTGTCTATTGTTTTATTATTAATATTGTTTTATGTATTTTATAAACTGATTTCATAGTATAATTCATCATAATATGAATTTTTTACTCATATAAATAAAATTTGGATTTCATGTTACTATGAATCATATATACCAGTTGATCGTGAGTTACAAAATTCATTTACCACATATATAATGCATCAACCATAAGAAGAAACTACTGAAAACATATTAAAATTTTACTTTTTACTCAATAGACTATAAGAACAATGGATCAATTATAAGTCAATCAAACATGTCAGAAAAGAAAATATTTTAATGTATTTAATAAACCACATGTCTAGTTTCAATCGATCATACTATTCAATAGGCGATGATAAATATTTTGGAAAATTCATGAACCATTCACACATTCACTTCAGTTGATAACTTATATAATGGATCGAAAAAATGATAAATATATCAACAAAATTAATCAAGAATCAACCACATGAGTTAAGGATAAAACAAATGTGCAATGCATCAGTCACACGATCAAATTATTAATAATATATACCATACATGATGGATTGACAACATGAGAAAGTGACAATGTGAAAAATATTTTCAAAAATTTTTCATGCTCTAATTTTAATAACATTTTTTTGATTTACTAAATTTTTTTACTAACATTATTCATTGAATTAATTATTTATTACTTACTTATTACTTTTTTAACACCCCAAAAATTTATGAAATATTTTTTTTCAAATAAATACAATTTCATTGATAGCTCATGTTATATGCAACACTATGTTTTAACAAAACATGACACACTATTAAAGTATTAGTTTATATTGGGTTCATAATATACTAGTTATTTGAAGGAAGTGTATGAATAGGATTTACTAGATTATGAAAATACATGATTTAATCATATAAATATATATAAATCTTATTTTACACTTCAAAACTGCATTTTTATAAAAAACCCCATATTAATATGATTTTAACAATTATTTTAATATTAATTTTTTTATTATGAGAAAATTTATCTTAATTTTTTTCAAAATGATCATTAAAAAATTATATTAGATTTTATTTTTGTTAATTTTATGGAAGGGGAAACTTTTGATTGAATAGTGAAAAATATAAAATTTTATATAAAATTTTATTTTAATTAAAAAATTAAAATACATAAAAACTATTTAAATATGTTTTTAAGATTAAAAATAGTTAAATTAAATATCCACTAATAAAATTAATTTTATTTTATTCAATTAAATATTTACTTTTTACATGAAATATTCCAAAAATAATGAAAACGTTTTCATTGGAAAGCCACTATTTCATCGAGTATGGGTGTTTAATTTGAAATTAAAATTGGACACTTCATTGAATGGAATTTTAAATAATGGATTTCATATTTATATTGGTAATGTTTAATATTTTCTACTGATGTAAAATAATTGTTTTTCCAAAATAAATTTTAAAACTAATAAATATTAATTACTATGGTAAAATTAAAAATGAGTTTACCCCATAGTGGAAATAATGACATAGAAACTTCTAAAAATAATATTAAATAGAAATAATTAGACCTTATAACATATATGGTTTTCAAATGAACTATTTTTTATCCTTATGTCATGTGAAATACAAGGGTTCACATTTTTCTTTTTAAAACGTCAATGTGTATCCTCTCATGCACTTATAAAATGCCACCATTTCTCCTCCACTCTTCACACTTCCGAAACCATTTGGTTTAGGAAATACCTGACTAAATAACATCCATAATTTACTCCCCAAATATTATAATCCACATTTTTTACTTGTTAACCCTCTTAAAAATTATTTAGATATAAACCTCAATACTTTCTCCAAAGAAGAAGTAAAATTAATGAACTTTTTTTCTTTTATTTCTACTTCCAAATCCATAGAAAAATATAAAAAAATAATTATAAAATAGAAAATTTTATACCATATAAATATATGTTATTATGTTAATTTAATAACCTACATCTATCTCCTCTTCCATCAAATATGAGATGAAACAATATATCATCTGAATGGTGGACAATCACCTCATGAGCTGATGAAATTATTTTTTCTATCACCCCCTATAATGAGTAATTATATTTATATATTTAAAATAAATTTATGATATTTATGACATAAGTATAAATATTTAATTATTATCTCACTTATATCTTTTTAATTACAATTCATTGGTAATATGATAATGTCTTTCTTGTGTATGACATACTTCCGTCTCACGAGGTGATGTGATTCATTTTTCACATATGATTTTACATGACAGGTAATAAGGACACATTTAATGAACATATTTCATATATATTTATTAAAAATAATTCTATAAATGAAATAGATTATTTACCTTTATTTCATTTCATCCATTGAGAAAATGGATAAAATGTTCTTGTGTATATATGCCCAATCATCTCAATGAACAATGTAGTTTATTTTTATCTATAACATTAATGGATTAATATAAATACATATATAATGAATTCATATGTGATTTAGATAATGGGTAAATTTTTTGTGATTATGGATCCATTATCAAAGTAATAAGACCAAAATACCAAATCAAAATATAAAAAAAACCCAGTTCTTACTCAAAACATAAATTTGAAAAGTAATTGTTAATGAACTAGTCATAAAAGGTCAAAAATAATTCATAGACACATATATATCATTATAAAATATATGTATAATAATATATGAAGTTTTAATTTTTATGAATGAATTTGATACTAAATGTATGTGATATTTGGCTCAAATTTGTCTTATTTGGGTCATACGTTGTGTTACGATCCTATATTCTTTTATAGGTGAATATATAACCCCTTTGTCCTGAAATATAACGAATTTATTTATTCTCATAATGGTTTTAATTTATATTAATTTTATTCATTCATGGGTGTTATGATTTAATGTTAACAAAGTAGTAATGGTTTCATGAATCAATCCTATTGTTTATCGAGATTGTTTATGTTTATGATTTTTATGATTAAATATTAGTTACTATTTCTTAAGAAAAAATTTACTTCTCTTCCACCAAGGTTATTTTTTGGTATATATTATTCCTTTTAATTTTAAACTCTTTTTGTGTTGAAGATACCAAAATAGTGTTTTTATGAAAAGTTGTCTTTATTTATCTCTTCATTTGAAAACCTTTTTCTTAAATATCTCTGTTTTTGAAAAAAAATTAAAAAATGAATCAAAATTATATTACGGATTTATTAAATAAATGTTTAATTTTTTTTGAAATTTTACAATGTTTTTGAAAATGAGTATTCATGTATTTTTCTAAAAAAGTCATTCTTTGAATATACAAAAAATTCGAAATGAATTGTTTTATCATGTATGAAATAATTTTTTTTCCTTCATGAAAATTATTTTATTTGAATATTATTTTATAAATTTTCAATACTATTTTCAAATAAATTTATTTACAAATTTTTTTATGTTTTAAAATATTTTTTCTAAATATTGAGGGACATTTTAATCATAAAATGTTTTAAATGATATTTAATGATTCCTTTATATTTTGTCAAGGGAATTTTCAAAGAAAAATAATAATGAAAAGTATTTTTGAGTTTTTTACATTGAAATGTGATTTTTAATGTAGAATGAGTATTTTACATTCAAAATGTATATGTGATATTTCAAAATCATTATTCAAATACGATGACATCTTTTGATGATTTTAATGATATAATAGGGATACCATATAAGGATATCATTCTTATTATTTTTCTGAATGGTTTATGTTTATGACAAAAATATTTTATGAATCCTTGTTATCTTCCATGGGATATCTCATGATAAAATGATTATTAAACCTTCTTATTTTTCCACAGGTTATGAAATTATTAAATGTTGAAATGATTACGAAACTATTATATTTTATATAGTTTATTCTATGAATAAATGTTTATAAAACCCATTTCCTTTCACGGGGTTTGATATAGTAAATCTTTTATGACTATATAGAACATATATTTACAATTTTCATTTTGTGATGGTTTTTATGTCATAACCAAGGATGGTGGTTACATTATAATTGAGGATGGTGGTCATGTCATAACCAAGGATGGGTGGGACCCATTTCTCCCTTCAATTAATTTGGTTTGAATTGACATATCATGAGATAAATATAACTATAATGGGTATTAAAAATTGTTTAGTAAGTATATTTTTACAATATGAGAGTCTTCGGAGTGATCCTTGAGTACTACTATGGTTTGTCTAGTGAAACCAATTTTTTATGGTAGTCCAGGTAGTAAATCCTTTACTAATAAATAAATTATTTTCTGTACTTATATATAGGTCAAAATATATGTCTTATGACAATGTTAAAATATCATGTATTATGTTAGATTATTACATAACGATTCATGTCTTATATTTTACCAATAATTATTCCATGATTCATGTTTATGATCTACGATATAAAGAATATGATTTTCAATTTTTAACCACATGTTCTCATACCATTTTTCTCATGTTATTATATGTGATCATTGATATCTCATTTTTTCCATTATTAATAATATAAGAATTTCATTTTTTATTTTTATTCCCCAGTTTATGAAGTAATTTTTTTTATTATATGTCTACGAAGGGTAATATATATGACCAAATTAGTTATATAATCCGTAGTCCACCTATGAACCTGTTATTTATGTTTCCAAATTTACAATGTTACTTGGACTACACAATTCAAGCATTTATCGTTATGTTATATAAATATAATTTTTCTTTTAATATGTTATATCTATGTATTTTATGTTTTGGTTCTTTATAGATAGTATCAGAGTAAATATTTACATAACCATTGGAAAATAAGATGAGAAAAAATTATTGATAACCCCTTGGATAATAAAATTATATGATAATATAATAATGTTTTGTTAAGGAAGAAACTATGTGATTTACCAAGAAATACATCCTTCTATAGATTCTATAAGTGGGAAGGGGTTTGGAAAATATGTAATTAGGGATAATAACTCCAAAAAAATAGCACCATGCTTGAGTTGAGTGTTACCTGGTACATGATAACAATCCTTACTACACACCTAGTTTGACATTCCCAGGGGATATTCTTTGAGAATTCAAAAAATATTTACAAACCATCATGACGTATTTGAATAATTACATAGATTAGGTTGAAGGTTTCAAATATTGAAAAAAAATTGTTGTTATTTAGACATCCAATAAGTGATTTTTCATGATTATATATATTTCAACTAATTTTGTTTTTCCTCACTATGATTTTTGGTTTTAATCAATGGTAGGAACATTAATAAATTTGGTTACATTTTCATGTGATCGGAAATGTGTTTTTGAGAAACCAAATGGGATAATGAATCGTGTGAAGGATATTTGGATTATTCTGATTAAGTTATCATGATATATGATTAAGAACATGCACCTTAACAAACACTTGGACTCAAAAAAGTGCATAAAGACACTGTTTTTTGATATTTGGGATGGTGGAGACCATAGATGAAAGGGGATTCAGTTTCCTATATGTTTAGAATCTATGAAGAATAACTAAATGGAATGTCTCAAAGGGGCCATAAGATGATTTATTATATTATATGAAGAAAAAAAGTAAATACTTTTCTCTTGAAAAATGAAAATTCAAGATAATGATATGGTTAAGTACAATGATTTTCCTATGGAATATTAGCAGTTTAATGTTTTATATATAGAAATTATGGTAATTATGAAAATTTATATCCTAGGGGGAAATACTTAGATGAGAATCAACACAGTTGTATGATTCATTGTTATACTACTGATGATGAATAGACTAAAAATGATTTATGAAAGGTACATATAATACTAATAGTAATTTTTTGATAAATGTTAGAAGCACTATTAGATTGAGGTTCTTGAATATTAAGATAATATTTTTATTTCATAAGATATGAAATTTTTATTATGTAATAATATGGTGAACCTTATTTAATGGTGTATGAATGAGGTGGAATTAATGATGTGTTTATTTAATGGAATTTAAAGAATTACAAAATTTATATGGATTTTTTATATAAGTTTTGAGCTAAGTATTTTCAAGAATATATTAAATGGTACTAATGATCTAGAAAATTGATTTTATAGTAAGGTTTTATTTTATAGAAAAAACATGATTTAAGTAATGGTAACACTTAATATATTAATAATGTTTAGAAAATGGGTTTTAGTTTGGAAAAAGAGATTATTGATATGGATAAAGTAAATTTTATAGTATTGAAGACATAAAAATTGATTAATGGTTCATTGAAGAAGAGGTTTATTTTATTATTGATGTAGTTTATAGAATTTTGGGATTTATATAATATATTATTTAATTAATTATTTTATTTAATGAACTAGAAATGTGTTAATTTTTGAAAGCAAGAATATTTTCATTATTTTTTTGTAGAAATTCAAGATATTTCATAGTTTTCGGAGAATATATGGTCTACATATCCACATATTTGGTTTGTGTATTTAAGAGATATATCATGTTATTTTCTGAATTAATGATAAATTTATTTTTGGAAATTTAGTGACCTTCTATAAAAAATTTTGGATTGCAATTTTTGTTAGACTTGGAGGATCCTTAAGGTTAACTATTCATGAAATGGATTACGTTTAAATAAGGATGTTAGGGGATAACTTGTTCTAACTATTTTCATTTAGTTAATATTTAGAGGCTGAATGAACTACTTATTTATCTTAAGAGGATTTTAGTGTTTTCTTTATAAAAAATTAGTCATGAACATTAAATACTATTATGATGTGGAAATTGATCTAAGAACAATCAATGTATGAAATTGTGTTTCTGATGTGAAGGAATGTTGTTATATAGATTTTTAATTCTATTTTAAATTTTCGATCAAATTGAGAATGTATATATTCATTTGGTTCTTCTATCGAATCTATCTCAATATCATGGGGTGTTCCATGTACATATCCTAATGATGTACATACATGAAACTTTATATATATAAAACTAGAGGTATTACCACTAAAGCCAGATATTTACTATGACGAATAAGTAGTTGAGATTATATATCATATATAGAATGTTCTTCAAAATAAGACCAATCAATTTTTATTTCTTTTTTTGGAATATCAACCAGCTTAAGGAAGTTATATGAGAACATGAGGATGTAATGAGGTATAAGTATCTGCATTTTGTACACCAGAATGCTGTAATTTAAAAGGAATAATAATTTTTAAGGGGTAGAATGTTACACCCCCAGATTTTATGAAATATAATTTTTCAAATCAATTCAATTTCTTTAATATCATACGTTTCAAGAAATGATAATTTTAAATGAAACACGATATATAATTAAAATATTCTTATTTAATATGATAGTTATCTCTTAGACGTTTGAATAATGGCTATAAATAAGATTCACTAGATTATGAAAATATAATGTTTGAACACAAACATAGATACATGAAAACACATATTTAATTCTTTGGTTACTAATTAATACGAAATGAAAAATTAAAACCACTTGAAAATAAAGGATTTTTTTGATATATAATTTTTTATGCACACAAAGACTTTTTTCTCAATAAATTATAGAAATCACTTTTGATGAATGTTTTTTAAGATATATTTATATTATGTATTCATTATTTTCTTTTTAATATTCTTAATTTTTGTTTTTAGGCTTGAGATAAGATTAAATCCAATTTTATGATTAAAAATAACATATTTATTAAAAAGCTACTTTACTTCATTTTACACACTTACTTCAATTTTAAATTTTAAATTTATATAAAATTTATTTTAAAAACTTATGTTGATATTTGAAATTATTATGTTATAATTATCTTATAGTGAATATTTTAAAATTTCCTAAAATAATAATTTTTTTAGTGAATAGTGAAAAAACTGGTTTTTATTAAGAGTTTTCATTTCATTTAAATAATTTAAAAACAAAAAAAATATTTTATGATTGTTTTTAATGTAATTTTTTTTCAATAATATAATTAAAAATCCTTTTTATTTCATTTTAGTCAATTTAATATATATGTTTTATAGAATTTATTTTTAAACTTTTGAACATTTTCTCTTTGAAAAAACATTTTTTATTGTCTATGAGTTTAGTTTTAAATTATAATTTTCCAAATATTTGATTGGAATTCAGAAAAATCTATTCCATATTATTTATAATAATAATAAATATTATTAAAATAGGTAAAAAATATTTTTTACCATAATTAACAGTGAAAAT
Source organism: Viscum album (assembly GCA_963277665.1). Classification (NCBI taxonomy): domain Eukaryota; kingdom Viridiplantae; phylum Streptophyta; class Magnoliopsida; order Santalales; family Viscaceae; genus Viscum; species Viscum album. Next base: position 430,866,847 of record OY728134.1, read on the forward strand.
AGAAAAAAATTTATTATCACATTTAAGGTTAAAGTTGGTTTACCCAAGGGTTAAACTGAAATGATAAGAAGTAAAATGACCTATAAAATTACCCAATACTCATTTTAGTACCATAAATAAAACTTATAACTAATAATGTTTGATGATGAATTATTTTTGATCCTTTTGGAATGTTAAAAATGTGGCTAAACCTTATTTTTTTCAAAACTTTCTTGTGTGTGCTCTCCCGAGTTTATAAAATCCCACACCCACTCTTATCCTATTAAAAAATAAAACACCCTGTGTTTTGACCAATAACTGCCGCAATGTCTTCATTAATTATATAACAATGTCCTAGATTCTAAATTTTAGTTTTTATACACACATAATGAGGGTTTATGTATAAGCCTGAAGTGGTTCTCTCATAAAGAAGTAATAATATAAAACTTGTGTTTTTATTTTATTTTATATTCCACCACCATAAAATACTATCAAAATACAATCGTATAATTAAAATAGAATATCCCATATAATTATATTATATATCTATACATTCATAACCAATATGGATATCTACTTTACTTAAATGTGAAATGAGACCATCAATCATGTGTACAACGAATTAGCACCTGTGAACTAATGTAATTCATTTTTCATCAACACATATCACGTCTGGTTATAATTATGGAATTTGTGTATTTATATGATATTAATGAAATAATTATACATATACAATTATTATATCACATATAACATTTATAATGTTCATTTTGTGGGAGTATGATTATTTCATGCATGTGTACGACAGACTATCGACACTTGAAGTGCGTGATTCATTTTTCACTTATGATATTACCTAGAAGATTATTAGGGTAAATTTAATGAAAAAATGTGATATATATTAAATAAAATTTACTATTTAAAGTTAATATTTTATTTTCCTTTCTTTCATTTCATCCTTCGAGAAAATAGAATCATCGTTCATATGTACGTATGACCTACCATCTCTATGAATGTAGTAATTCATTTTCTGTATCTGACTATAATGGATTACTCTAAATATATATAGTAGAAATATATATGATATTTATATAATTGTTAAAATTATGGATATTATGGAAAAATATTTAATGTAAGAGGAGTGGTAATACCAAATGAAAACATAAAAGAAAAATAAAGAGTTTTTACCCGAAACATGATTTTTACAAGGAATTTATATTAAATAGATTATAAAAGATTATAAGCTTATAACATGTGGTATACTTTATATAATTTTTATTCTACAATATATTTATAGTGAAATTGTGTTTCTGATACAGTATATTATAATATGTATGAAATATGTAGAGACTTAAGGTAAGGGATTTGAGTTTTAATTTGTCTTCTTTGGGACAAACATTATATTACACACCTATCTTATTTTTTGAGGTGTACATACATCAACTTTGAAATTTAATATCATGAATTTATATATTCTCTTGATATTTTAAGTTTAAATTAATTTTATTTATTCATGGGTATTACGATTCAATTTTTTCAAAGTTGTAAGGGTTTTAGGATACAATCTCATTGTTTACTCGAACTGTTTATGTTTATAATTCCAATGGTGGAATATTATGAAATATTTATCATGAAAGTCATGTATTTTATTATCATATTGTAATTTATGGATGATATTGGATTCCCTTACATTTTACTCTCAGAAAGGATTAATGTTACCAAAATAACATTTTTAACAAAAATCTCATTTATTTCACTCTATGTTAAGAAAAAACCATCTATTATATATCCATGATTTTCGAATGGTTTTTTAAAAATGTTTAAACATTATAAAAATAATTTTATAAAGACATTTTAACCATGTTTGAATTTTTTAACAATATTTCAAAATGAAAATTATTGTCATTTTCTAAATAAGGCCCATTTGGATTTATAGAAAATGTAAAACGAATATTTTTTTAACATGTTTGACAGAAATGGAATTTGTTATCATCTTGAACATTATTTTTTTTTGAAGCTTACATTAAATATTTTAATAAATATTTTCAATGAACATAATTTTTGGGAAAATGTTTTATGTTTTAAAAAGAATTTTTTGAATTGGAAATGATATTATCATTAAGAAATGTTTTAAATGATTTTAAATATTTCTTTATAAGTTTGAATGGATATTCTCAATGTAATTAATTTTGGATTTTTGAGCTTTTTTTATATTTGAAACATGATTTTAATTGTGTAAAGACTATTTTCATTAATAAATATTCCATGTGATCTTTAAAAATAATTTTCCATCTAAGATGTCATCATTGATTTAAATTATGCTTTTTCAGGATATTATTCAATAATACCTTTATTATTATTCATCTAAATGGTTTATATTTATTATGAAAATATATTTGGTAATCCTATTTCTCATCAATCAGTTATCCCATAATAAAAAACTTTTGAAACACACTTCTATTACTATGGGTTTTTCTACGATGAAATGGAAAAATGATTATGTACTATATTTATTTTCCAAAGTTTAATATATGATTAACTGTTTGTAAAACCCATTTATTTTCATGGGTTATGTTATGATGAGTGTTTAATGACCCAATGATAAAACTATGTATGGATTTAATTATGTTATGGTGGTTACATTATAACTAATAAGGGTGTTCATATTATAACCAGTGATTGTGGTAAAATTATAACCAAAGATAGGTGGAACCTATATGTACCTCTAATAAATTAGGAAAATATTGATATCTAATGATATAAAAAGGGATGGAAGAGGGAGTGAACCTTGTTGGGTATTTATTATTTCTAACATGATTATATTTTGACTGAACCATGACTATTATGTTGGTTTTTGGAGTGAACACAGTCCACTATTATTTTTATTATAGTAAATCCTCTAATATTAAGGAAATGATTTTCTATGATTATGTGTATTCCAAGAATCTATGTATTATGACAATATTACAATATTATAGCTTATGCACTTTCATTACTTTAGGATTCATGAATTATTAACCACTAATATTTATTCAATGACTCTTGTTTATGATCTATGACACTTAGGGTATAGTTTTAAATTTTTAAGCTCATGTTCACAAAAACCTGTGCTTATATTATTATTATGTGATCATTGAGATATCCCTTGTTTATGGTTACTATGCATCTGATCTCACCCATTATTATGTTTTCCATAGGGGAGGAAGAAAATTACTAGGTTTTATAAGTTTAATATGGGTGATAGAAATGAATAAATTAGTGGGAGAATATGTAGATCACCTATGAACTGGTTGTATATGTTCCAATGTTTCCAAAGGTTGTATAATAAAATGAATTTGGTGTAGATATTTATTTTATATAAATAATAATTTTATATTCATATATATAATATATGTATTATATGTCTGGGTCAATTTTTAATTATTTATATGATAATAAATTATTTGATTACATAATGCATATAAAAATGATCATTATGTGAGATGAGCACATGCAATTCTTGTAAAATATGTAGTTTTAAATTTGACAATGTTTTGAATTTAATTAATTTTTTCAAATAAACTCAGGAATTTTTATGTCAACATTTATATTCATTAATATAATAATATATTCACTTTATCTTAATTTTTAATTAACCAATCATCATGAATCCTATCAATTTTTATATAATATCAATTTATACCCACATGTGTATATTATTCATGCACATTAAATAGTTAAATACACTTATTTCATTGGGAATGATAAAAACCAACAAGTTTGATATTTTTTATCTATTAAATATGAAGTAAATATATATATCAAGTTTGATATATAAAATTTTTAATAAGGCTGATGATATTTAAATATTTATTTCTCAAAAAACCTTTCAAATAATTTACTATGACTCCCTCATATGAATCTACAAGCTTTTGATCCTTTATTACCAAGAGAGAAAATTAATTCTTCGACACTCGAGCTTGGACTGTTTAACTGGTATCTATTGTCCTTAAATATTTTAATCATTTTATGTGAACTTAATTGTACTATATTTTACTACCCACAAAAGGTTGGATCATTAGGTTACACTACCTCAAAAAATTGTAAGTATGAGTTATGACTAACAAGTAAATAGAAGGGGATTTGGTTATGCCTTGTACTGGTTAATGGTAAGGTTGGTTTGTTAAACCACCTTAAGATAAAGATATAAAGGCATTGACTCCAGGTGAGTAAAATTTAGTATTGGGTTAATTTTTTAATGTTTATAAATTAATAACAAAAGTGTTCTGACTCCCCATAAAAATACATATATTCAACTATAGTGGGTATAATTTCTTTATTTGTTTGAGAGAAGTGAATTTTAGATGTATGATCATTTAGATCAACACATTTATAAAAATCATTATGATCTTTTAATTTTTATTTATGTTTCAAAAATTTTATCAAATTTGATAAATTATTTAAAACTATTTAAAATTATCAATTGTCCCTCACTTGACCACTTATCCTATATCATATTGGGACCAAAAATTTGGTATCATAGTTTTACCCATAACATTATCATATTTATATTTATTGTAGATAATCAAATCCAGAATTCATCATGGGGAAAAGATTTGTTTGAGATTGTACTAACAATTACAAATTATATATGGACTCCTTAAATACTTTCAACATTTTATGGAAGAAATTATGGATATTGGATGACTTACATGAAATATTCTCTTCAGAATCTATGTACATGTAGTTATACTGTCATGGTAAAAATATACATAATTTTTGAAGTTGATTCAGATTCATTATTTTGTAATGATATGATAAAGTATGTGATAAATTACAAAGTGACGAATTCTTTGTGTTACAAAATTAATGAAAGTGTATATAGTCATATATTAATATAAAAAAACATTAAAAAATATTACAAGTTACTCTTATTAGTTTAATTAATTTAGTAAGAACTAAGTTAGGTATATTAATGACCGAGTGTCAAGAATTAAAAATGGTATAAAAATATAATATAAATAAATTAATACAAATATTTACTACTATAGTAAATGGTATGATTTACATTGGAAAAAAATTAAAAACATTTATTATCGTTACTAGAATATTAATATATTTTTCTAATAAGTGGCATGATAAGAATGTAGAAATTGAAGAAGATTTTTTTTGGGAATATACATTATATTATTTTATTAAATCTTATTAAAATATGCGTTATAAGAAAAACTGTTTTATTAATATATGTTTTTTTAAATTAAAGGAAAAAAATATAAATATATTGTTACTACATACTCCTATGACTCTGATGTATAGTTTAGTGGAATTGATAGTGAATATCTTTTAGAAAATGGAAGATATATAATGACTAAATTGTTGTCTCAATTATTTAGAAAGGACCATCCTAAAAATTATCAAAACGAGAATAGAAAAAATATTGATATGTCTAAGGATGATTTTAGAATTTCTTTTTAGGAGTGTATAAAATGAGAACACATTTAGCCTAATTTCCATAAGCTCAAGAATGAAAAGAAGAAGAGAATATAGTTTAAAATTGAAAGAATGTAATGGAAAATGATTCATGTTACACATTGAACTCATATTACAGAGAGGAACCTAGAAAAAAATTAAAATGTTCAATGGATTGATCAAAATATGTATGTGAATTGTATTTTTCTTCCACTTCTAAATCCATTTCTCATACCAAAAACAATAAAAATTGTATTTTGAAATTGACAAAGTCTATCATAATATTTACCAGATAAAAAGTTTATTAAAAAATTGTAATGGTAAAAAAGGGAAATCTTTTTGGAAATGAAGAAAACAAGTTATTTTTTCATATAGATTAAATTTTAATTCTTATTCAACAGAAATGTACACATACTCAAATTAAGGAACATCATAAAGAAAATGGAATGTTAAGAAATAAACATTCAATATGAAATGATTAATTATATGTTTAATTGGAATGTATTCAACTTGAAAATTTGAAACTCAAATATTATTAGTATAAATGTGACAAATGTTCAAATTAGTATGTCTGATTAAATTTTTGATGTGAATTACAGGCTATGAAATGAAATTGATAGTCTGAAAAATATTTTAGCAATATATTTTAAAGGGGAACCTATTATAATAAAATAATGAGTTTAATTGAAATGAAAAAAAATAAAACTGGTATTGGCTATAATAATATTTTACCCAAAATGAATAAAATATTATTTGTTAAAGGTTGATGTTTTAATGTTTCAATTATTATATTCATTATATTTCAATGAAGTGTCACTATAAAAATTAATCTCCCATGATATTTCCATTGTCTCTTGAACACATTAAGGGTTTTATCTCTAATTTAATGAAACCAATATTACCTACAATTAAATTAATGAAATCTTTTTTGATTCTACATAATTCATATTCTAACATAGTTGGAACCACGTTTTCATGGCTACCAAAATATAAATCAATATTCTTCATAGGAATTATATCATGAATCTATAAAAAAGGATATACAGTACATGGATAGCCTGTTATATTGACAAAGAACTGATGATATCTATCGTATTATATATTTTAATATGTTTGATGGTGGAAACATTATATTCCATGATAACTCAAAGGCAAAAGAAAAAGGTTTTAAAGAAGTTGTATTTTTAAATTTTTTAATAATTTTAAACGAATTATTCTTATAAGGATTAAATCATAATTTGATCTATATATCACAAATTTGTGATGATAATATGAATGATAAATTTAAAAATGAAAATTGTATTTTTTTTAAAATCAATATAACATTTTTTAGTAAAATAGAAAATATAACAATTATTAAATTAATTTTATTGACTTAAATTATTAAAATGTGTAATTTTTAAATGATGTAATATCAAAATATATTTTATGAAATATAAAATTGGATCAGAAAAATTTTAGGTTACTATACATGATATCCAAAAAAAACATGATGTTGGATTTTCCATAGACTACTATGGTCAACACTTATGTATGTGAATCACTTATGAAAATTAAAAACTATAAGGTGTATTTTCAATCTGCTAACATGGAATGAAATTATAAAAACAGTAATTATATTTTTGGATTAATTTCACCCCATGGAAATTGAAATTTTATGATGAATTTTTCTATTTTTTATTGTATATGACTTCAACAAAAATACGTTAGACATATTTTGTTGCACAAAAATATGATAATTTAAAAAATTTATTACTTATGTAAAAAAGGTCAAACAGAAATGGATCTCTAATTTTTTCAATTATATGTGAAAGATTTTTCAGGTTTTAAAATCTATAAATTGATAATTTTTTCGAATATAATGGATAAACTCATACTATTTTAGATCTTAGGACACCACAACAAAATGGTGTGGTTGAATGAAAAAATAGTACCTTATAAGAAATCGGTAAGATGATGTTAACTAATTTTTATTATTTAAAGAATATCTAGTAAAATATTTTAAATGAAATTTTATTTTTCTAATAAAATTAATCCTTGACCATTCATAATGAAAACACATTATAAAGGTAAGGAAACCGTGAATTTTTTTTATTATAAGTTATATTCATGAAAAATTTACATTCTCAGTACAAAAAATTCCATTGAAAATTATGATTCAAAATTTTATGAAGGTATTTTTTTAGGATAATATAACTATATTAAGGCATATTGAGGTTAACATAAAAAAATTAGTTGTTAAAGAATTAATTGATGTAAAATTTGAAGAAAATAATTTAGAAGAAATAAAATATTATTTGCACTTGTCTGAGAATGTGATTATAGATTTTGTAATTGGAGAACATGAAAATTCTTATTTGGATTCATTAATTTAGTGAGAAATTGTTTCTTAGAAAAAATATTTAAAACTCCATAATGTTTATTTAGATTATAATGTAATTTTTGATCTAACCAGAATAGTTAAACCTACAAATCACTTAATAAATTTTCGTTATAGTGTTGATTTTATTTTTGATTCTGTATCTCAAAATATTGATGAATTGATATATAATTCAAAATATATATGGGAAATTTTTGATTAATTAAATATATTAATTAGAAATAATGTGACGAACTTGGTTGAGCCCCCTTAGTAATAACAAAATTTTGAAACCAAATGGATATTAAGAAATATATTAGATTAATTTTCTCAAATTGTTAGAAATAAGGATATATTGGTGGATCAAGGTTATAATCAAGATGAATGAATTGATTTTTTAGAATCATTTACCCTAGTTCCAATATAGGTATCTAGAATAATTATTTTTGGATATTATTCTCATTTTAGAATAAAATTTTCTCAAATTAGTGTCAAAATTTTGTTTTAAATATATATATATCTTTGATTTTTTTATAAACCGACTCATGAGTTTTGATAATGAATCTAAACCTAATAATGTTTTAAATAATTCAAAATAAATTTATGTTTTGAATCATGTTTATTGATATTGATATGAATTATTACTTAATTTTTTATATAATATTTTCAAATGGGAAAATTTGAACATATATTTTTTTGACAAGGCTATTAAAGTTATTTAAATTATTCTAATATATATTAGTGAAATTATATTTATACAATCTTGTGAAATTATTTTTGATGAGTTTTCAACATTTATGAAAAATGAATTTGATACGATATTAATGAGAGTACTCAATCTTTTTCTTGGTCTAATAATTTATCAAAGGAATGACGGTATTCTTATAAATCAATCAATTTTTTATAAATAGTTAAATAAAATAACTAGTTTAGACTCTTATAAAGTTATTAATACTGTATGGGTACTTCATTCAAACCTGATTTAGAAATATTGGGAAATATATTGGTGTTAACTGTTTTAGAGGCATGATTGGCAACGTGTTGTACTTAACTCCACCCAGGGTTCCTTTATTTTTTAGTTTTTTCATGTGTGCTATATTTCACAATAATCTTAAAAATATTCAATTTATGTCTGTTAAATGGGTTGAGAAATATGTTGAATTATCTTAGAATCTTGTGTTATTTTTCCTTGTACCAACTTATTTTAAATTTATTAGTTCTAATGATCCTTATTTGAGTTGATAAATATTAATACGAAAATTACATCAAATATGCATCACATTATTAGAAATGTTTATTCTGATGGATTTCTACGAAACAAAATTAATATCTTTATCAGCTTATCTAAGTGAGTATGTTTCTACTATATCTTATTATTTTATTCTTTATTCATTTAAGAAACTTATTTTGATATTGTTTTCATTTTTTAAATGATCCATATTTATTGTGAAAATACTTTTAAAATTTCATTTTCTAAAAACCCCTAAAAATATTATTGGACTAAACACATTGTTTTCAGTTTTCAATTAGTTTTATATCATGTTTTAAATGGAAATATGATTTGGGAATATGTTTCTTTAGAAAATCAACTTGACGAAAATTTTACTAAGTCTTTCAATTTAGAGAAAGTTGTGAATTTTAAAATTGAGTTTTTTATGACAGATGTATAATTATTTAGTACATGGAATATGTGAATCTTTAGTTGTGAATATTGAATATAGAATTAATAAATCTTGAAATTAAAAAGTGTATTAGAATGTTTTTGTTTCTATCCAACTTATTACATAGATTACATATTTTTAGTCACTTTTTAACTCATGTCTTAAAAGATATATATTTAGGACTATTTTTTATAGCATTAATATTTATTTTTATAAAAAATAATATTTAATTTTAATCTTCCAAAATTGTATTATAACATGAAATCTATTTATATTTATAAATCTACATTAATTGAAGATATTTTTTAATCACTAAATATTTATAGATTTTACCTTCTATGTTTTTGATGTTAACATTATAAGGGTTGGTTTCATTTCTAGTAATAATTATGATATGTTTAAATATAGATATGATATTGAATTGGAGGATTTAATTTTTTGTATCAATGGTTTAATTTAGGGGGTCTTAGTATTAGGTTCAATGTTATATTTTAAGGTTTAAATTCTTATCTAGTAATGTGTATTTTTCATAAGGGGGTATTTTTCAATATATAATATTTTTGTGCATCTTTTATATGCAATAATTTTTTAATATTTTAATGGGTTTGGTATTTCAGAAAAGAGATATATTGCTAATGTGGCTCATGTTCACATTTTATAGTTATATTTTGAGAATTTAAATACCAATATATTACATAATTATAAATTCTCAAAGATTTTTAATCCTATATTACATCTAATATGATTCAAGATATGTGTTTTAACTACTTATAGATGAAACATTATAATTGATAAAATATACTATTTTATTATTATTTTTGGTTATATTTTTTGAAAATTGAATTAAAATAATAATTCATAATAATATATGCTACAATTTTATATGAATAGACCATGGATGTGAAGTGGCCATGAATTATCTATACTGATTAACTTTGAAGAAGATAATGAATTAAATACATTTAGAATGCATTAACCAAAAAATTTAACTTATATTAGTAGATTAACATTTTTTACGTACTCATTCAACCATATTAATAATGGATCGATCAAAAGCCAATAAATTGTGTCTTATAATTAAATATTCAATGTTTTTAATATGATACATGTTGAATTTGAAATCAATGTACCAATCATTTGACCATGATTTCAAATTTTATGATGTAATAAATCAAATGCTTGTTATTTTTGATTGACCACAAGAGTAATGTGTCCACATCATGATAAATGGATCAACCCCATGAGTTATGGATAAAACGAATGATTTATGGATTGACCACATAAGTAATAGATTTATTGATAGAGAAAATTATTTACCATATATACCAACTATGATGGACAAATTATATGATAATGTGTCCATGTGAAAAATATCATTATAATCTTTATTACCCTATTTTTTATAACATTGACTATTTCAATAAAATATTTATTTATAGTTTTAGGGAATTAGTAATTTTTAATTTCTTATTAATCATTTTAATGCAATAGGTTTTTTTTGAAGTACGCTATGTAAGAATAAAATAAGATCATATGAGATGAATAATTACCTTTATTTCATGGAAAATCACTTGTTTACATTTTTAAATTTCAGGAATTTGTATTTTTACTTTTATAAAATTAGGATATATTTAAATTACACTAATTTTCATTAATATAGGAATATATTTTTGTTTTTTTCATATATAATTAACCAATTTCCGAATAACCTTTTATTTTTTATAGAATAATAAATGAAATCAACATTTTTATGTTTTTAATGAGTATTAAATAGATAATTAAACATATTTTATTTTTAAATATGATGTACATGGTGATTTAATTTATTTAATCTGGTGTTAATGATATAGCTATATATTTCATGTCCAAATAACACATTAGAAAATAAATTTGATGGTGTTTTTAAGCTATATTGTGTGAAACAAATTTGTGATCATTAACAAGAACTCTTTTGGATGAAGATACATCAATTTGATCATTTTATTCATCGAGATAACATTTCTACATTGAAACATATTCTTGAATTAGTTCACTAGTTTATGTGGTGCTTACATTTTGACATCATTTTTTCAATTCATACTTGTTCTGGGTTATGATATGAATAAAATGTTGGATTTTTGGATTATAATACCAAAAAAGGTATTTTTAGGGTTCACTTAACCAATAATAGGAAAGGGAATAAATATTTCAGTGAAATGGTTAATTTTAGGTTTTTTTCATTAAAAACCCAATAAATATTATAGATGTGTTTTGAATCTATGTGATAAAATTATAATCTTAGGTTGTCCTTCCAAGGTTTAAAAAGTCAGTTATAAAGGGCTGTGAGTCCCAAAAATGGAAGTGTTTGCATCACAGTGGTTTCAATTTTTATCTCTATTTTAGAGAAGTGTAGTATATATATAAGAGCATTTAAATTCAAAAAAAATATAAAAATAAATGAGTTTATTTCACTTTTCTTTATTCTATAAATAATATATTAACTTTGATAAATTATTTAAAATTATTTAGAAATTTTAATCCACCCATCACTTCACATTTTTTCGTTCTCATATTATGAAATAATTATAGGATTAGACAATGAACAGAAACAAGAAATCTTAGTGCGTTATTATGTAATCCCCATAGTGGTATCTCTAAGTGTACGTAGAAAGAATAATGAATTTTATACTCTGTCGTAAAATGAGATGCTACATTACTTCAGTATGACTAAAATGATTCTTTCATATTAATATCATCAGACTTATTCCATTTCTCTAAGTATGTGTTCTTATTTTTGGACAATATTGTAACAAAATTCAATGGTTGGAGTTTTGGAGCATTAGGTATGGTTGAAAATACGTTAGTCAAAATGACCCATATTTCAATGAATGTAGATTCAACATTTATGAATCAATGTGATATTATTTTTACACAATAATAGTGGTATAATTATTATATAGTTGTAATGTTTAATTTTAAATATAATATATGATTAGAAAATAAGTTTGTATAAAAAAAACTCAAATAAAAAACTATATGTTAAATAAATACATCAATGAAGTGTTTTGTGAATTTACAAAAGAAGATAAAAACAAGGTAGATTGATTAGAAAATATTCTTATAAGGTAGGTACACATAAATTTCTTCCACCATGGTTAGAGATCACTATATCAATAGGTTAGTATAGTGTAGTGAGATACCCTACATTCAATGGCCTTGTTTTATTTAGATATGGTACAATGAGAATTGTTACTTAGGGATAACATCATCGGTATTCATGTGGATGTGATAATGATTCTGGAGGGGGGTAATATGATATGTGGGTACCCGATGAGGATTTACACACAAAAGATGGTGGCTGGGTATGGTTATACATACATACAGACATATATATATATATATATTCTACTATTATTAAAATCCTATAATATGGAGATGACACATGAGTTAAAATTGATATTTTTGAAAGAAGGATTAATACCTCTTCAGGGTATTTGAACTTAGTAGTAGAAGGTTATCAGACTAGGTTAGATGGTATTTTGTTGGTGTTATTAGATCTGGATTGTAATGAGTCATGATCTAGTAGTGTGGAAGGGAATTGTTTTTGTACCCATGACTGTTTGTGAGGATAAGAGGGTAGATTGAGAGAGGAGTGAGGCCCAGAATTGAAAATTCCTCCATGATAATAATAATATGAATATTCCTTGTATGATATACATGCAATTAAAAATACCTGAGAAATTTGTGATAGAGTATTGTCTTGATATGTGGGATTCCTTGAGGTATATTTATATGAAAACCTCGACGATTCTCCTTGAGGTGATGTGTCTAATATGTAAGTAAGGTATGGTTAGTTTTTGGGTAGTCCGATGACCCTTGGATTTTTAGGACGTGATGATTGATTATGTGAACCATGTTATCGACATGATAAACCTAGGCTATGTTCCTAGTTAGTTTTTCATTTCAATTTACTATGGAATACATGTTAACTATTATAGGTACCACTAAAATATAAAAAATAAGTACTGATAGTTATTTATAATTTTATAGGTAGTTATAAGAACTAATAAATACATTTACAACAGTTTTTTAGAACCACCTCTAATAATATTTTCATTATAAATTTAGTAATTATTTTCCATTTGTTTGGAATGTTTAGTTTTTAATAATCAAATATTTATTTACTAGCTATTTTGACTAAATTATCAGAAGTTTAGTTAATTACAAAATATTCATGCGGTTTCTGTAATTAGCAGTGGTTCTCCGTGAATGAAAAAAAACTTCGCGGTAGTTTTCTAGAATATAAAATGTATTGTGATTGATTAAACTACCACTATATATGAAAATTTTAAAAAAAATGGTTTAAAACACCTTTTAAATATTAATTGTTGGTTAAATAACCATTAATTATTTAGTGGTAGTTATAAATACCACTAAGGATTAGTTGTAGAAATAGGATCTCATTGCATCCTCATCTACCCAAAACCTATACAATTTTTTTTACAATAATCAGTTGATATATTTTAGTTGTTAAAACATATTTCACTAAATTTAAACACAATTATATTATATATAATACATCATAGTTTACCAAATATAAGTTTAAATATCAATCGATGCTAATCTAGTCAGATTCGTGTCTCTCTATATCCATTAATTCATCACCTGCATCTCTACTTCTTGCCTTTGGTACATGAATTTAAAGTATTTAACCACACATTAATATCAAGAATTTTAAATAAATAATAAAAAATATAAAATTATAATGATATATGATCTGATCAAAATTATGTTTAAGGAATGGTACAATAATAAATAATATTTTTGGATCAATATAAATAATGTTTTTGTATAAAAATGTCACGACCCGTCCTCGGGGCCCGTGCCGTGACTACCCCAAGCCCGCCTTCCATAGGCCAGGGGCTGGCGACTAGCACCAAGGCGTAAAATCCCAGTAAACAGGGAAGGCATTGCCTTTATAAGTAACAACCACACAGAGTCAGCAAGCGGAAAGTAAAGTGCAGAAAAGTAAAGGGGCCGGAAATACAAGCCCAACTGTAAAGTACAACTGAAAAGTAAAGTACAGCAACTGAAGAAAAGACGGCGGCCTCGTGTCGTCCACTGGCAATCCCACCTGAAGGGTGGGTACAGATAGCCTCCAGGCTCCTCGGGTCCCACGTCCGCTCCGAGTACGTTCCGCCCAGTGGTCCACCTCCAGGTACCGTCCTGCTCCACGCCCCAACCGTGATCAGCGCTGTCCGTCGTCTGCAACCAACACAACAAGGTGCGGGCATAGCCCGTGCAGGGGTGAGTACAAGCTACTCAGTAAGGACCCCGAGACCCCCGAAGGTCTCCCGAAATCCACAAAGGATAAAGCACAAAAGAAAGATGCAATCACGAAGTAACATCTGACTCGACTTAGGTATATGCCCATACATATACGTAAGTCCCCATTTCTAGCTCTGCTCACGAGCTCAAGAACAACTCAATCCACAAAGGAACGCAAGACTCAAATCCACAAGGAGAGTAAACAGTAAATCCACATAGGATAGTTCAACACAATCCACAAAGGAGAGTAACATAAGATTCAGCTCAACCAGGTATACTTTCTCAGATGACATCAAAGATGATCACTGATCCATCTAAGTCGTCGGACCCACGAAGGATCGATAGGTACTAACCCCCGCAGAAGACCCACACAGGATCGGGCTCACACAGAACCTGTAGGCAGTGGCTCACACAGAACCAGTAGTAAGGACCCACATAGGATCGGGCTCACACAGAACCTGTAGCACTGATCCACGTGGGATCCCTGAGTGCAGTAGTCGACGCAGTCCACTGAGGATCTCTGCACAGTCGTCGCCGCAGTCCACGAAGGATCTCTGCTCTGCCGTCGTCGCAGTCCACTGAGGATCTCTGCACAGTCGCCGCCGCAGTCCACGAAGGATCTCTGCTCTGCCGTCGTCGCAGTCCACTGAGGATCTCTGCTCTGCCGTCGAAGTCACAGCCAGCGCTAGGGTTCCCGCACAAAGCGAGCTCGTTTAGGAGGGTCCGCTCCACGAGCCGAGAGGCTGATACATCAACTGACACGTAGTCCGAAGTTGATGTATCCAAAAGTTCTGTATCGACAACAGGATCTCAACGCAACAGACGGCGCGTCAATCGGACGCCCGGTCTGAGAGTTATTGGCATTTTCGTCCCAGGGGCCCGGTTGGTTTTTAGGGCAAAACCGACCCGACCGTACTCCGACTGTATCCGATCCTCGGGCGGAGTATGCCAAAAGTTCCGTCTCACTTAGAGGAAACTACCACAGCTGACGGTACGTCGTTCGGACGTCCGTAGCTCAAGTTATGAGCGTTTCTGCTCCGAGGGCCCGGTTGGTTTCGTGTACGAACCAACCCGGCCGAACCCAAAGTCTTCCGAAACCTTGAGTATAATATACCGAAACGACCGTCTCGATCCAAGGATCGCGTAGCCGCTGACGGTTCGTCAATCGGAGGTCCCATGCCCAAGATATGGGCGAAAGACCGAAGAGGGCCCGAAACGGGGGTTCTGGGCCCGGGGCGACCCGGCCCGAACCCCCCCTGGGGTCGGCCGAACCGGGTCGGCCCGAACCGGGCCGGCCCGAACCGGCCCGAACCGGCTCGGCCGGGTCCGGTCCGGCCTGGGCGCGGCCCGGCCGACCGGACCGGCCGGCTCGGCTTCGGCCGAGCGGCCGAACTGGCTGCCGCAGCGGGTTTGACCCGCGACATTTGGAGAAACGCGGCCCCCGCGGGGGGGACCGCCTGTCACGCGGACGCGGCCGGGCCGCCGCGTCCGTTCCCGGTTCCGCGCGGCCGTGGAACCGGCCGCCGCTGCCGCCGCGGCTTCAGCCGCGGCGGGCTTCCTCCACGGCGGCGCGCCGGGCGCCGCCGCCTCCGGTTGCCGGCGCCGCCGCGCCGGCGACCCGCGCCGCCGCCGCCTTCCGCGGGCCGCCGGAGATGCTCCGGTGGCCCGATTCCTTTCCCGTCTGCGCCGTTGCTCCTCCCGGGGGACGATCTTCACTGCGGAAACAATGGATTGCCCTTGCCGCACGGTTCGTCGTCGTCCGCCAAATCCGCACAAAAAGAGAAGATCGGCGGAGGGTTGCCGGGTCTTGTTCGTTAGACCCGCTCCCTCCGCGTTAATCATAAACAACGGGAGAAAAGAAAAAGATGACCAACACATGATCCAACAATTTTATTTAAAGATAAAATTGTTCGCTTGAAACCGGATTTTTAAATTTTCAAGAACGTTCACGAGAAAATTTAAAAGGGGTAACTTTGCCAAAATAAATCCCTACCTCGAAGTCGTCGTCGGACGAGAGGTCGTCGCGGAATCGCTCGTCGCGGAAGAAGGAGATCGTCGCGTCGTCGCGGTATCCGGCGTCGCGTCGCCAATCTCCAGATCAAGAACAAACAGATTTAATTAATTAAATCCGTTGTTATTGAAATTTTAAAAGGGAGAAATAAAAGATTCGATTCTCACCTTTGTTGCCGAACGAGGGTCGGCCGCGGAAGAAGAGGCGTCGCCGAAGAATGTCGCGGGTAGATCTCGTCGACGTCGCAGATCTTGGTGTGCGTCGTCGAATTCCGGTCGCCGGCGTTCTTCGCATTCTTCGCGTTCTTCGCGTTCTTCGCGGAGAGGGTGGAGGCTCAGAGGAATTGCACAACGATAGCAATCCTCCAAAATAGACAAGTTTGTCTATTTTATTATTTTGCCAACAAACGTAAAACGCATAAGTAACGACCCAATTAATTCACGAAGAAACAGTCCATTTAATTCACGAAATAAACCGCCCAATTAAATGGTCTGTTAAGAATTAAAGAAAACGCGTCGGTTGACTTTTCAGTTACTTTGACGGGTTTTCGCGGGTGCGTTACTTAGCGAAAGAAACGGTGGGGCTCGTGCGGGCCCTGCCTCACAAATATCCTACCAAGAGGGTAGGATATTTCTGGATAGCATCCTATCCAGTTCAACTCAGTTCAAGCCGTCTTTAAGTGACTTCAAGTGGCTTCCAAGCAGCTTAAGTGAAATAAAATAAATTTGTCGCATAAACTTTATTTTATTCTGACTTAAAGCCGCAAAATTTAAAAACCACGTCTGAGCAAACGCAACTCCGGAAGAGGCGTTTCTAAGCAAATACCGGCGCTGCGATGTCATCGGTGCCCTCAGAATTTGATTCCGGGCACCGGTCCAAAAGATAGAAAAACCCGCTCGTCCGTTCACTGAACGTACCCGAGCCAAACTTCGGAAATTGATTCCGGGCATACCGGGCCTCGGAATCAGGTGCCGTCTGAAGCTGCGCTCTTGTAAAATTCCAAAGAAAACTAAGAAAAAAATTTCCTTGAAATTTGCGGGTCTTTACATTACTCCCACCTCAGGGCTTTACGTCCCCGTAAAGATACATCAAAAACTAGGGGAACAAATGGGGGTACTGAGCACGCATCTGAGCCTCCCTCTCCCAAGTGCTCTCCTGGAGGTTCCCGTGCTGCCATCTGACGCGCACAAGAGGTATCGACCGCCCACGTAGGACCCGCTCCTGTCGATCCTCGATCTCCACTGGGACCTCCGCAAAAGTCGCCCCATCGTCCACGTCCAGCTCCCCAAAGTCGATGATGTGCGTCGGGTCGTGCACGTATCTCCTCAGCTGAGACACGTGGAAGACGTCATGCACCCGGTGCAACTGAGGTGGTAGAGCCAGGCGATAAGCCACCTCTCCTATCCTGCTGAGGACCTGGAAAGGCCCGATGAATCGTGGAGACAACTTGCCGCCTCGGCCAAATCTCCGTAAACCACGTCGAGGTGAGACACGCAAAAAGACGTGGTCGCCATCCTCGAACTCTAGTGGCCTCCGCCTCCTGTCAGCATATGACTTCTGCCGGCTCTGAGCTGTCCTCATCCTCTCCTGGATGATCTGGACCTTCTCTGTCGTGGCTCGGACCATCTCTGGTCCCACGAGTGCTGACTCCCCAGGGTCTGTCCAGCACAACGGTGATCTGTAGGGTCTGCCGTACAACGCCTCGTATGGTGCCATCCCGATGGTGGAGTGGTAGCTGTTGTTGTACGCGAACTCCACCAAGGGTAGGTGGTCCTCCCAGCTGCGACCAAAGTCGAGAACACATGCACGGAGCATGTCCTCGAGTGTCTGTATGGTCCTCTCCGTCTGACCATCTGTCTGAGGGTGGAAGGCTGTGCTCAGATGGAGCCGCGTCCCGAACGCCTCCTGCAACCCCTTCCAGAGCAGGGAAGTGAAACGAGCATCTCGATCGGAGACGATAGATGATGGCACACCGTGAAGCCGTACGATCTCCTGGACGTAAAGACGTCCCAAGCTCTCCACTGAGCCCTGCTCTCTGATGGGTAAGAAGTGTGCCGACTTGGTGAGTCGGTCGACAATCACCCAAATGGAGTCGTGACCTCTGGAAGTACGTGGAAGTCCAGTCACGAAGTCCATAGATATGCTATCCCACTTCCACTCCGGGACCTCCAAGGGCTGTACCAAACCTGCTGGTACCTGATGCTCTGCCTTCACCTGCTGGCAGGTGAGGCATCGTGAAACGAACTCTGCCACAGCTTTCTTCATGCCCGGCCACCAGTGCTGTCGTCTGAGATCCTGGTACATCTTCGCCACTCCGGGATGTACCGCCAAGGGAGAAGTGTGAAACTCTCTCAGCACCTCCTCTCGTAAAGCAACTGGTATGAAGGTACGCCCTCTGAAAAGGATGTCGTGCTCTGCTCAAAGGGAGAAACCATCAGGCGCCTGACCTGAGGATATCAGTGCACGCCGGGTCTCACAGTCAGCGTCCCCACGCTGAGCCTCTCTGACCCGCTGTAGAAGTGGAGGAGAGACTGTGAGAGACTGAAGAAAGGCTGCTCCGTCTCTATCCACGAAGGATATCTGCAAGGAGGCTAGCTGCTCCGTCGCCTCCTCAAGTAGCTGAATGCCCGTCCTCCTGCTGAGGGCATCGGCTACCACGTTCCCCTTCCCAGGAGTATAGACTATCTCAAAGTCATAGTCCTGGAGGAACTCAAGCCATCTCCGCTGTCTCAGGTTCAGGTCCTTCTGAGAGAAGATATACCTGAGACTCTGGTGGTCAGAAAAGACAGTGAAGCGCTCGCCCATCAGATAGTGCCGCCAAGTCTTCAGAGCGAAGACTACTGCTGCTAACTCCAGGTCATGAGTGGCGTAGTTCTGCTCATGCGGCCTCAACTGACGTGATCCGTAGGCGATCACGGCTCGCTCCTGCATCAGGACGCACCCGAGTCCAGTCCCTGATGCGTCGCAGTAAACTACGTATCCAACTCCCTCCTCAGGCAACCTCAAGATAGGTGCGCTGGTCAATCTCTGTCTCAGCTCCTGGAAGCTCTGCTGACATCTGTCTGACCACACAAAGGGTTTCCCCTTCTTCGTCAAGGCTGAGAGTGGTGCCGCAACTCTGGAGAAGTCTGGCACGAATCTCCGATAGTATCCTGCTAGGCCCAAGAAGCTCCGCACCTCTGTCACGCTCCTGGGTGGCTCCCAAGCTAGCACTGCCTCGATCTTCGCGGGATCCACTGCAACTCCCGCCTCAGAGATGACGTGCCCCAAGAAATGGACCTCATGTAACCAGAACTGGCATTTTGAGAGCTTTCCATAAAGCTGGTGCTCTCGGAGTGTGTCTAGCACAACTCGCAGGTGGTAGGCATGCTCCTCCTCAGTCGTCGAGTATACCAAAATGTCGTCAATGAAGACAACGACAAATCGGTCAAGGTATGGCTGGAAGATCCTGTTCATGAGGCTCATGAACACTGCTGGAGCATTGGTTACGCCGAACGGCATAACCAAGAACTCATAATGGCCATACCGACACCTGAAGGCCGTCTTCTGTACGTCCTCGTCTCGAACTCTGAGCTGATGATAGCCTGACCGGAGGTCTATCTTCGAGAACCACCACGCTCCCTTGAGCTGATCGAAGAGGTCATCAATCCGTGGCAGCGGATACTTGTTCCTCACTGTTACCTGGTTCAGGCGACGATAGTCGACACACAGTCGCAAGCTCCCGTCCGCCTTCTTGGCGAACAAAATTGGGGAAGCCCAGGGTGAAACACTGGGTCGGATAAACCCCTTTCTCTGCAGGTCCTCCAACTGTACCCGCAGCTCCCGAAGCTCGGCGGGGGCCATCCGATATGCTGGAGTAGATATCGGGGCTGTCCCGGGGTACAAGTCGATGTAAAAGTCTACCTCTCTACGAGGAGGTAGCCCTGGAACATCGTCGGGAAAGACGTCCACGTACTGGTCCACCACTGCAGGAAAAGCCGGACTCCGCACGTCCACTGCTCCTAGGATGAGGCTAGCCAACTGATGAGAGATGGGCTGCACTCTCCTCCGCGGAAGTCCATCCTGTGCTGCAAAGGTTCCCTTCTCGCCGGTGAAGGTAAACCTGCTCCCGTCGGTGCGAACACATCGCACCTTGCGCCTAAAACAGTCGATCTGGGCATGAACCGTGGATAGCCAATCCATGCCCAAGATGACGTCGTAAGGCCTCGACGCCGCTACAAGGAGGTCCTAGCCGAAGCTCTCGCCTCCTAGAGTAAGCTCACACTGCCGGCACCAGTGCGTAATCGTCGAGTCTGCTCCCGTAGGAGTCTCTAGCCGTAAGGATCGAGCCAACGGCTCAGTCGGAATCTCCGAGCTCCGAACAAGGGCAGAGGCTATGAAAGAGTGACTCGCTCCTGTGTCTATAAGTACTGCAGCAAGGGTGGAATAGACACAGATCGTACCTCGAATCATCTCTGGCATGTCGGGGTCGTAGGCCTCCACTGCCTGGAGCTGGGCCTGCCCCTGCCCGCCAGCTCCCTGTGGTCGAGGTGGCCCTCCTGGTGGTGGTGGGGGTAGAGCCTGGAAGCGTCGCCCACCACCCGCTGCTCGGCCAGCTCCTCTGCCTCGTCCGCCTCCTCCCTGCGGACCGCCACGGTCGACCCTCTGCCTCTGCCTGGGTGGCCCCTCCACCGTCTGCTGCTCCTCTGATCGGCGAGTCGGGCAGTCACGAGCCATGTGACCCTGCCCGCCGCAGGTGTAGCACAACCTGCCTCTCGGAAGGCTGGCACTCTGCTGTGTGCCCTGCACTGCTGAGCCAGTGTCCCGGGGTCGCCTGCCGGAAGGTCTGGTCCGCCTGGAACCCTGGGTCATCCGTCGGCTACCCGCTGCCGAAGACTCAGCTACCTGCCACCCTGCGCTAGGTCTCGCCGCTGAAGAAGGCTCTTCCAGGAAGCTCTCGATCAGGAGGGCTTGCTCCAGCACTCCCGCCTGGGTCGGAATGCTGAGGGAGATCAGCGACGCCCGAATCTCCTGTCGCAAGCCCTGCTCGAAGGTCCGGGCCCGGAAGAAGGGGTCCCGTACCATGTCGGTCGAGTAGCGAGATAGGTCCGTGAACCTCGCCGCGTACTGAGCGACCGTCATGATGCCCTGGCGCAGCTGGAGAAGCTCCTGGATGCGCACCGCTCGGAGGGTGGACGGGACGAACTCAGAGCGGAAGAGGCTCTCGAAGTCTGCCCAGAGCAGGGATGCCTCATCGTGAACCTGGAGCATCAGGCTCCACCATCGTCCTGCCGCCGCCTGCAGGAGGCTCGCTGCGAGAATCACCATGAGATCCGCTGGTGTCCTCACTAGCCGAAAGATCCGTACCACCGCCTCTAGCCAGTCCTCGGCGGCCTGGGGGTCCGCCTCACCGCGAAACCTGGGCGGTCGCTGGCTCTGAAACTCATGCAGTGCCCTGAGGCGACGTGCATCGTCAGCGTCTGGTACTGGAAGCATCGGTGGCTCGGCGGGTAAGGCTACCGCCGGTGCCACTGCTGGCAAAGGGCCCTGCACCGAGGCCTCGTCGCTCGGTGGGCTGCCGTCGCGCCCTACACTCGGAACCCTAGCTGGCTGTCGTCGCGGGGCCATCCTGAAAAGGAGAACAAGAGCACCACAGTCAGAACAGTATACCTGGTGAGCTGGCACAAGTAATCACAGGGAAAACTTGAGACTTTCATGAAGCAGATCAGTATACCCGGTGAGCTGACACAAGTAATCACAAAGAAAACTTGAAACACACACGCAATCAATGTTTTCATGCATTAAGTCGGAAATCAGGAGTCAGGGTCCTGGTGTACGGATACGTCGGCCGCCGCACCAACACTGGGCTCCCTGAACTGATAACCACACTCAATACACTAAACACTATTGCTTCATATAGAAAGAAAGGACGATCAGAGTCTGCGGTAGAACTGACCACCTCTGATACCAATTTGTCACGACCCGTCCTCGGGGCCCGTTCCGTGACTACCCCAATCCCGCCTTCCATAGGCCAGGGGCTGGCGACTAGCACCAAGGCGTAAAATCCCAGTAAACAGGGAAGGCATTGCCTTTATAAGTAACAACCACACAGAGTCAGCAAGCGGAAAGTAAAGTGCAGAAAAGTAAAGGGGCTGGAAATACAAGCCCAACTGTAAAGTACAACTGAAAAGTAAAGTACAGCAACTGAAGAAAAGACGGCGGCCTCGTGTCGTCCACTGGCAATCCCACCTGAAGGGTGGGTACAGATAGCCTCCAGGCTCCTCGGGTCCCACGTCCGCTCCGAGTACGTTCCGCCCAGTGGTCCACCTCCAGGTACCGTCCTGCTCCACGCCCCAACCGTGATCAGCGCTGTCCGTCGTCTGCAACCAACACAACAAGGTGCGGGCATAGCCCGTGCAGGGGTGAGTACAAGCTACTCAGTAAGGACCCCGAGACCCCCAAAGGTCTCC
Organism: Viscum album; assembly: GCA_963277665.1. Classification (NCBI taxonomy): domain Eukaryota; kingdom Viridiplantae; phylum Streptophyta; class Magnoliopsida; order Santalales; family Viscaceae; genus Viscum; species Viscum album. The sequence continues at coordinate 430,890,061 of OY728134.1, forward strand.
CGAAATCCACAAAGGATAAAGCACAAAAGAAAGATGCAATCACGAAGTAACATCTGACTCGACTTAGGTATATGCCCATACATATTCCTAAGTCCCCATTTCTAGCTCTGCTCACGAGCTCAAGAACAACTCAATCCACAAAGGAACGCAAGACTCAAATCCACAAGGAGAGTAAACAGTAAATCCACATAGGATAGTTCAACACAATCCACAAAGGAGAGTAACATAAGATTCAGCTCAACCAGGTATACTTTCTCAGATGACGTCAAAGATGATCACTGATCCATCTAAGTCGTCGGACCCACGAAGGATCGATAGGTACTAACCCCCGCAGAAGACCCACACAGGATCGGGCTCACACAGAACCTGTAGGCAGTGGCTCACACAGAACCAGTAGTAAGGACCCACATAGGATCGGGCTCACACAGAACCTGTAGCACTGATCCACGTGGGATCGCTGAGTGCAGTAGTCGACGCAGTCCACTGAGGATCTCTGCACAGTCGTCGCCGCAGTCCACGAAGGATCTCTGCTCTGCCGTCGTCGCAGTCCACTGAGGATCTCTGCTCTGCCGTCGAAGTCACAGCCAGCGCTAGGGTTCCCGCACAAAGCGAGCTCGTTTAGGAGGGTCCGCTCCACGAGCCGAGAGGCTGATACATCAACTGACACGTAGTCCGAAGTTGATGTATCCAAAAGTTCCGTATCGACAACAGGATCTCAACGCAACAGACGGCGCGTCAATCGGACGCCCGGTCTGAGAGTTATTGGCATTTTCGTCCCAGGGGCCCGGTTGGTTTTTAGGGAAAAACTGACCCGACCGTACTCCGCCTGTATCCGATCCTCGGGCGGAGTATGCCAAAAGTTCCGTCTCACTTAGAGGAAACTACCACAGCTGACGGTACGTCGTTCGGACGTCCGTAGCTCAAGTTATGAGCGTTTCTGCTCCGAGGGCCCGGTTGGTTTCGTGTACGAACCAACCCGGCCGAACCCAATGTCTTCCGAAACCTTGAGTATAATATACCGAAACGACCGTCTCGATCCAAGGATCGCGTAGCCGCTGACGGTTCGTCAATCGGAGGTCCCATGCCCAAGATATGGGCGACAGACCGAAGAGGGCCCGAAACGGGGGTTCTGGGCCCGGGGCGACCCGGCCCGAACCCCCCCTGGGGTCGGCCGAACCGGGCGGGCCCGAACCGGGCCGGCCCGAACCGGCCCGAACCGGCTCGGCCAGGTCCGGTCCGGCCTGGGCGCGGCCCGGCCGACCGGACCGGCCGGCTCGGCTTCGGCCGAGCGGCCGAACTGGCTACCGCCGCGGGTTTGACCCGCGGCATTTGGAGAAATGCGGCCCCCGCGGGGGGGACCGCCTATCACGCGGACGCGGCCGGGCCGCCGCGTCCGTTCCCGGTTCCGCGCGGCCGCGGAACCGGCCGCCGCTGCCGCCGCGGCTTCAGCCGCGGCGGGCTTCCTCCACGGCGGCGCGCCGGGCGCCGCCGCCTCCGGTCGCCGGCGCCGCCGCTCCGGCGACCCGCGCCGCCGCCGCCTTCCGCGGGCCGCCGGAGATGCTCCGGTGGCCCGATTCCTTTCCCGTCTGCGCCGTTGCTCCTCCCGGGGGACGATCTTCACTGCGGAAACAATGGATTGCCCTTGCCGCACGGTTCGTCGTCGTCCGCCAAATCCGCACAAAAAGAGAAGATCGGCGGAGGGTTGCCAGGTCTTGTTCGTTAGACCCGCTCCCTCCGCGTTAATCATAAACAACGGGAGAAAAGAAAAAGATGACCAACACATGATCCAACAATTTTATTTAAAGATAAAATTGTTCGCTTGAAACCGGCTTTTTAAATTTTCAAGAACGTTCACGAGAAAATTTAAAAGGGGTAACTTTTCCAAAATAAATCCCTACCTCGAAGTCGTCGTCGGACGAGAGGTCGTCGCGGAATCGCTCGTCGCGGAAGAAGGAGATCGTCGCGTCGTCGCGGTATCCGGCGTCGCGTCGCCAATCTCCGGATCAAGAACAAACAGATTTAATTAATTAAATCCGTTGTTATTGAAATTTTAAAAGGGAGAAATAAAAGATTTGATTCTCACCTTTGTTGCCGAACGAGGGTCGGCCGCGGAAGAAGAGGCGTCGCCGAAGAATGTCGCGGGTAGAGCTCGTCGACGTCGCAGATCTTGGTGTGCGTCGTCGAATTCCGGTCGCCGGCGTTCTTCGCGTTCTTCGCGTTCTTCGCGTTCTTCGCGTTCTTCGCGGAGAGGGTGGAGGCTCAGAGGAATTGCACAACGATAGCAATCCTCCAAAATAGACAAGTTTGTCTATTTTATTATTTTGCCAACAAACGTAAAACGCATAAGTAACGACCCAATTAATTCACGAAGAAACAGTCCATTTAATTCACGAAATAAACCGCCCAATTAAATGGTCTGTTAAGAATTAAAGAAAACGCGTCGGTTGACTTTTCAGTTACTTTGACGGGTTTTCGCGGGTGCGTTACTTAGCGAAAGAAACGGTGGGGCTCGTGCGGGCCCTGCCTCACAAATATCCTACCAAGAGGGTAGGATATTTCTGGATAGAATCCTATCCAGTTCAACTCAGTTCAAGCCGTCTTTAAGTGACTTCAAGTGGCTTCCAAGCAGCTTAAGTGAAATAAAATAAAGTTGTCGCACAAACTTTATTTTATTCTGACTTAAAGCCGCAAAATTTAAAAACCACGTCTGAGCAAACGCAACTCCGGAAGAGGCGTTTCTAAGCAAATACCGGCGCTGCGATTTCATCGGTGCCCTCAGAATTTGATTCCGGGCACCGGTCCAAAAGATAGAAAAACTCGCTCGTCCGTTCACTGAACGTACCCGAGCCAAACTTCGGAAATTGATTCCGGGCACACCGGGCCTCGGAATCAGGTGCCGTCTGAAGCTGCGCTCTTGTAAAATTACAAAGAAAATTAAGAAAAAAATTTCCTTGAAATTTGCGGGTCTTTACAAAAAAAGTACCATTAGATCATTAGTAACCCTAAATTTTATTATCATAATTAGAACTGATATGTAAAATAAATGGTCCATCCCTTCATGAACCTAAATCATACTTACCTTGGATTCATAGATAACTATTTATAGAGAGATAAATATAAACCATTAACTATAATATTCATATGATATTTTTATCTAAAAAACTAATACATTATAATAGTAAGGCCATAATTTTTCATCTCAAGGATTATAAAATACAATGAAATTTCAACATCAACTAGAATAATAGAGAATGATTGAAATTTAAACCCTTTTTCATTCACCTCAACCAAAGGGGTATCAATTCTCCTTGAATAAAGAACTAAATCAATTCACAACCCCAAATGATTTATAAGCCTTGAAGATATAAAATAATGACATTTTGTCTATTTTTTGAGGCCTAACTATTTTTCCAGAGTTTCAAAACCAACATAATTCTATTAAACCACTCAAATTTTTGATCCCTGCATCATGAATTATGCTTACCTACTGTCCTCTTAGGGTAAAATGTCACAAAACGTCTTTAGATGACCCTTCAATTAAGACTAATTGTTTGTCCTGAGTGAAATTCCACAATGTTTCTCTATATATCCCATTTCCCCACATCAATAACATGAATGTGAGTAAATTAATTGATTTAAACCTTATGGAATTTAAAAATATTTATTTTTGATGATTTTAAATTTCAAATTCTAGGAAATTCATGAACCCCCACGTTTTGGATCAATATAGTATTTTTTTAAACAACTTCCTTACCAGCTACTACCACTGTATCTTTCATAAAAACCTTCATAATGTTAAGTAAATTAATGATTATAATCCTATAATGAATCACAATTAAAAGACTCATATCAAACATTAAATCATTAATACTTTCATTATTTGAAAAATGTGATTTATGGTAAATGATATCTACAAAATAAGAAACCAAATATTTGATAGATAAACCACATTACTAGAAATATAGAAACGTATCTTTTTTCTTAATCATCCTAATTAATTTATCTTATATCCTCCTTATATAGTTTATGATGATGAAAATGAAATTTTGAAAGATGATGCAATCTGTGTGTTTCAGAATTATTGTGATCTTATGATTCATATTATTAAAAAAAATTGAAAAAAACTCTTTCATAGGAGATATAAAATAATTATTTAACATAATTTGACTTATAATGAACAAAAAATAACTACTAAAATGAATAATATATGTTAATTTTTTTGAAATTTACTACTCTTCTACCTCTACGAGTGTGGGTATTTCTTCAGCAATAATTTCAACCATTTATTAAATCCCAAAAGATAACATAGTCTCCAAATCCAAGCCCCAAGAATTATATATATTAATAATTGATTCCTAATATTTAATGGTATTCTTCGAAGAATAATTTTTCTATTTTTGCACTAGGATAAAAAATCCTATATTCCCTTCTAACATCATATATGAATCTATTTGTACCCTACTAGACATCATCGATGGAGATGGCCAACAAACCATTTCTCGATCCATGCTAGAGTTCCATCCATCTCGAAAGCTGACCAGGTCTATGGCATTTCCAAAAGGGCATTCTCTATCCCCAGAGGCTGGAAACCAGTTCATTGGTATTAAAAATATTATTTTGGAATGATTTTACCCATTTACAAAATCATAACAAAACTACAATAATAAGCAACATAATAAATGATAACCATAATCAAATGATGTAAATAATTTTATGATTTAGATTTTACAACTTCATCCACAACTAAAATTACAAAAAAATAAATGCAAAAAACTATCTTAAGAAACTCATTCTACAAGAGTGACATCACCCAGAATTCACCACCACCTCCACCTATAAGAAGCATAACACTAGAAACCGGATCCACCATCACCACCACAATACACATTTCCTTTATATCGGTCATTGATAACAATGTCTACATACACCCAAAGGTGTAAACAGGATGTGATCCAAATTCTAATTGGATGTAACAAAAACTAAAAAAATTATATTATATAATTTTAGAAGAAAAGTCATCATGCACATTCCTGTAATAATAGTTGATACTTTTCCAAGAAAGAATTTTAAGGAAAAAATTCTCTCGAAACACTTTTTATGAAGAAATATTTCAGAAATATTATTTCTTAAAATAAAGTTGTAGACAATGTCTACCATATTATGATGGCTAGTACCACATCACATAATCATCATTTCATAAGAGATCACCATTGGTAAATCCCTATAGGTTACTTGCACAAGCGGTACACTATGAAACTCTTACCTTGGTCATAAAAATACTTCAACTCAACTAAAAATAGTGTTCCCATGAATGATCAATTAGAAGGGATCACATCCAAAGGTCTAAGGGTCTCAATATCATAAGAAAAAACCAAAACAAATTCTTATGTACATGATAGTAGATGAGAACACATACCAATTTCTAGTGGTATCTGATCATATCACATGTTTAGTCTCTGTTGTAATCATTAATCCTATTAGACATGTCCTAGACTCATCCAATTTTTAATCAACTAGCACACGAGTTTTAGTTTCCCACCTTGATAACCGAGATTCCAATTTATTCTCAAATTTCATTTAATAAATCACATAAATCATCGTTATCACATACACATTCCAAGAATCATATCCATATATGGAAACCACCCCATTCATATTTTCACATTGGTCCAACAACCAAAATCCACATAAGAGAACTATTTTACATAAACAAAACCACTTTCCATTTTATATGCAAAAAAAAACATTTTGAAACACATTTTGAAACACCTTACAAATTAGTGAAACCCATTTTAAAACTAAAAAAAATAACAAATATAGAATTATAACCACTTCCATGGGAAAAACCCATTCAAAATTCATACTCACAAAAAATATATTTTATAACTTCCTACACATCACTTTCACAATTAAAAGACACATTTAAGGTGCACAAAAAAGGATCCAAAATAAAATAAATCTCATTTCCCATGGAAAATAATATTTCAATCCATTTTAACCTCTAAATATATTTAAACCCACATTTTGAATCTTTCAAACAAGGCATAAAACATATTCAATATTCTCCAAAATAAAACACACATGAAACATCGTTAATTTCATTGAGGAAACCCGTTTTCATCACATATACATCTCAATACTTTTCAAAAACTTATTTCGATGCACAAAAAAAATCCATATAACAAATTTGAATAACCAAGAAAGTATATCGACATTATCCAAAAATTTTAAATCACGAAACCAACTACCTTAGTTGGAAAATTATGATAATCGGTGAAAAACCATAGTTACAGTAGTACATGATACTATCAAGAAACAATTCAACCAAAAAATCAATATTTCTCCAAAAAATGATAACTAAAATTATTTTTGGGTCAAACAACCCATAAGAAAATAATATCCCATGAAAGAAGGAATAAGAACTATAGAAGGAAGGATAATCTTAGGGGTAGATTAGTTACATGATGATTCCTTGAATTTCCCGCACCAAACCACCCAATGATTGAAGATCAAGTGGTAAAAAGGAGAAGAATAGGGTTCTCCAAGAGCTGTAAATCCTAAATGGGGTGACATATAGGTGATTTGGGGTTAAATTCAAGGAGGAAAAGAATGTATATTAATTTTTTTTAATGAATTAGACAGGTTGCATGGTTTACAAAATCATGTGGCAACCGTACGTCCCTGAATATCCAAGAGGTTCTAGCCATATATTTGGACCCAACTAGTATTGAAACAATGCACCTACTCTGGGGTTACCACTATTCAAAATGGAAATTGGTTGCATTCTTACATGGAGGAGGATGTACAGTTTCCCCTAACTGTGCACCAAACATCCACTAGCTGCTATGAATAAAAAAAATCCATTTATTTACAAAAAAACAATGGGAAAAAATATTGATACCACGCTAAAAATAAACAAAATATTACCTAAAAAAAGAATGGATGTGAAAATTCTCCCAACAATGAAAACATTTCGTCCATAGAAATTCATTCCATTGATTGATCATAAAATAAAATGGATAATATTCCTCAACACAATAATTCCATTCCCATGTATCGTAATAATCATAAAAATGCAGCCAAATAAAATATACCGATTGAATAGACTTCCAACTAAGTAGCTTCTCCAATGAATCCAAAATCTGCACTAGCCTCCCAAACATAGAAAAACCAGTCTCCAACTCCAACACTTCCAAATTCAATAAATGATATGGAACTGGGTTAGACTTTTACAATTATGATATATAGAACACATCATGAATTGATATGAATAATGAAGGAAAAGATAACGTATATTCTACTTTAACAATCATCTTAGTAATGAAAAAAGGCCCAACATACCTCAAAGTTTGTTTTCCATGCTCACAAAAAAGATGATGACCCAAGCAGGGTGCCACTTTTAAAAACAACTGGTCACCCATAGATGACTCCAATGCACAGTGCATATGATCATAATAAGGGTTTTGACATATATTCAAAATCAAAAAATTCTACCAAATCAACTTTACATTATTATAGGTTTCTTACAAAAGGCTTAGTCCCAACAAAGAGGTCCCTCCAACATTAGTCTAACCCAAAGGTTACCAAAATGTCTGACTATAAAGCATCTTAAAGTAGTCCATTCAAATCTAGGATTGTAAAATATTATTATATTAAAAATCAACCATACCCAAATAGCTATCTCAAAATCCTCTAAAGTCCAACAAAAATTTCTATAGAAAGTATTCCAAGATATGATTCACCAACTCCATTTGAACTTCCATTTTAGGATGGTGTATCAAATATTAAACAAACCATCAAACCTAATTCTTTATTGAGGACTTCAAAAAACCATGAGAAAAAAATAGGCGTACATTTTAAAAACAATTTCCAATGGAACACCATGAAGCCTCACAACGTCCTGGATATACAATCGACCCAACTCATCCACTTTGTATGAACCATTGATTGGAATGAATTTAGGTGATTTGGTCGGAAAATCAGTCACTACCCAAATAGAATTTCATCCCAGAGGAGTAAGAGGTAATCCAAAAATAAATTCCAAGGAAATATTATCCCACGTTGTGGTAGGAAAAAGTAGCGACTAAAGAAAACCAGAGGGCCTTTGATTCTATCTTGTACCTTGATAACATGTATAACCTCATGATAAAAATTCATCTATATATCTTATCATACCTGGCCACCTAAACTACTAATGCACATCAAAGTACATCTTGGTAGCACCCCACTGATTCTGGTGTCTATCTTGGATCACCACCCTCCTCAATGAAAACACCACCACCAGGTATCCTCTAAATCACAAAGCTCTCTCAGGAGTCAATGAACATTAACAAGGAACCTTCCAACCATTATGGAACTATAGAGAACATTGGAAGAACTCATAACAATTTTTCTCCTCATGAATCAATACTAGAAGGGATGGTGTCACTTGAACACTATACAAGAAGAAAAATCCATTGTTTTCCTTTGTCTCAAGATTATTCTAAGAAGAAATAACCATCAATGTCCACTCACGACTAGAATCATTTAAATCTTTCACCAAAATTTCAAACTCAAAGCATGTGCAACCAAATTTCCTTTACCTAGGGTATAACATATATCAAAATTCAACCCCTTAAGGTACTCAAGACAAAACCCTGTCATAAATTCATATTGTTCATTAAGAAAATTTAGGCCAATATATTATGATCATAATAAACAAAACATTTCTCCCTAAAAATATAATGACAACACATCTTTAAGGAATTCATCAACACCGGTAACTTTAGGTCAAGGGTTGTGTAATTATATTCCTTTGGTTTGATTTTGAAAAAACCATGTTCCATCGCATCATCATACGACATTAGCCCATATGAAAGAACTTTACCTAAGACAAAAAACACAAATCATATACCTATCCATAATTATGAAAGATCAAGACATGGGTTGTAGTCAATATACAGTTAAACACCTCAAAGGATTCTTGACACTCAGTGCTCCATTCAAATATTACCACTTTCTATGTATGAACAGTCAAGGATGAATCAAGACAAGAGAAATATTGAATAAAAAAAAGTAATACCCCCATGGACCAAAAATATTCTGAATTCAAACATATTCATTTACTTTTCACATGAAATAACTACACTAATGTTCTCAAGGTCCATGAAAAACCATTGTTCCAAGATCACATAGCCCATAAACATCAATTTCTTGATCAAAAAGAATCCCTAATTAATCATAACTTAGAGATGTAAATCACATAGAGTGCCTAGAACAATCCTCAAATGCTGATCATGATCCTCCTCAGTCCAAAAATAGACCATGATTTCATGAAAAACACTTTGAAAAAGGAATCAAGGTACTCATGGAACACCCTATTCATAATTTCTATAAAGTCTAGTAGAGAATTTTTCAACCCACAAGGCATGAACAAGTATTTAAATTGTTCATACCTACTTCAGAATGTTTTTTTCAGAACATCCGCCTCTCTAAGATTGACTTGGTGATATCCAGAATGCAATTAGATTAGGGAAAACCACCTTTATCCATTAAGAGTGTGGTAGCATCAGGACATTATCCATTAGGAAGAGCAGCTAGCTAGTGGGGGAAAATGGATTGGGGTACCCAATACTCTTGTTCTTATATACTACTACCTATTGTGATTGTGTTTTATTGAGTGTGACTGGTGAGGTTGGGTGGATATAATTCTTTGATAGGTTTCTTCTGTTGTTCTCACGGGACATTAGGATGTCTCCCCACTTGTGCACGAGAGCATTAGGTTTCCCTACTGAGTATACTTTTATGCTCACCCTACGTTTACTTTCAGGTTTCTAGGAAGACTACCCGGCCCGTGCGGGACCCTACTAGTCAGGACAATTGGAGTTGCTGTACTTGTTTCTTTTGGTATTCTACTTTTGGGCTTTCTTGTACTTGTACCTTGTTTCAGAACTATTTAAACATGCATATGGGATTGGTTTAGGTTATTTCTATAAACTTGTTCTATTCCTTTTTGGTGGTTGACTTGTCCTATTTCTTGATCTTAAATAATAAAAAGGGTAATGCCTCCCATATTTGTGAAAAATCATACCCTTGGTGCTAGTCGCCACCCCAGGGCCTACTGGAAGCGGGACTCGGGGGTCATTATCTCCCTTTCACCATTGCCAGCTCTGGAGGGTCATTTTTTGTGGAAGGGGGTCATGAAAGAATGGTATCAGAGGTGATGGTTGAGAGATAGGATGGAGTTTGGAGTTAGGAACAGTGAGGATTGCATGGGATGGTTGGGCTACATTGTTGGTTAATCTTAGTGCGTGACATAGGCCCAGGAAGACCGGCTAGGACACAGGATTTTAGGGCCCCCGTGATCCGATGTAAGGACTCTGAGCCTACATAACGTCCATGTGAGACTACATTTATTCCAGGGTAGAAACCCTAGGGAAGGACATGCATCATCATGATTGTGTTTTACTTGATTTGGGTGTTTTGGGAAGGAAATTGAATAAAATGATAAAATGAAACACTGTAAAGTTTCCTTACTAATTGGGATTAAGAGATCCTTGTTTACCATATAGCTATGGCACCTGGATGTCGTCCTCGGATGACTCAGACGGCTGAGGCCCAATAGATTCAGGTGGTCAATTAGTTGAGGATTTACCAAGAGGAGGAAGATAGCCAGTGGCAGAAGACTCTCCGTTCTTTCCAGTGGAAAACCCTCAAGAAGTATGAGGGTAGTACTTCAGATACGGAGATGTATGGGTGTCTTGAGGAGCTAGGGATCACTTTTACCATGATCCGTGCTCCGAGGGAGTACTGGGTTCCCCTAGAAGTTAGTCAGTTGAGAGGTGCGGCACGACAGTGGTGGACACTCTACCTTAGAGAGATGATAGAGGCAGAGGATCCATGGGCTGACGTTGAGAAGGAATTCCGAGAGGAATTCCTTTCATCCATGATCAAGGCGGAGAAGCGGTAGGAGTTACTCTCCCTTCAGTAGGGTGTATGATAGTACAAGAGTTGGGGATCAACTTCAAGGATCTCCTACGCTTTGCTCCAGATTTCTTTCCGTATGATGAGTCTCGGCCGAGACGTTTGGAGGAGGCGCTTCGTCCTTCGCTCCAGTATGTTGTCACCCCCTTCACCATTCCGACGTACTTGGAAGTACAGAAGAAGGCAGAGGTTGTAGGGAGGATGCACTCACTGGGAGGTGCACCACGTGAGGGGTTTCAGCCAGGTTCGTCGAAGGGGAAGGCAGTCAGCAGCAGGTCTCCTGCGATGGGACCTTCCAGGTTTAGGCCAATGGGGAGCAGGCCCCCTCAGTTCCAGTTCATATCTTCAGGTCCTCGTCCCTTTTCCATGTGTCCAAGACCGAAATGTTTTTCTTGTGGAGGTTTCCGGAACATTCAGTGTCGGTGCCCGACCCGAGCTCAATACGGTGGAGGTGGGTAGGTTCAGTGCCCACCTCACCAGCACCAGTTTCCGACGAAGCCCTTTCAACAGTAGCAGGACCATGATTCTCCGAGGGCAGACCTTGCAGGAGGAGGACGACCACAGGGTGCTCCTCAGGGACCTCAACAAGGGTGTGGTCGGGGAGTTGGAAGACATCAGAGAGGCAATGGAGGTGGGTGTGGATAGTTTCACGCAGCAGAGTTGGCAGCTCTAGCAGGACCAGAGGTGGTACGAGGTATGATTTGTTTGTTCAGAACTCTCATTTCTGCTTTGTTCGAGTCAGGATCTTCTCACTCCTTTGTTGCACCTAGTCTAGCCCACGCTCTGGGACTAGACGTAGAGAGACTTTCCATACCACTGGTGCTGAGTAAACCAGTTGGAGTCCAGACAAGCGTATCTTGTGTTTGCCGGGGATGTGGGCTGACATTCATACCACATCGATCTAGTGGGGATATTCTTTTTCTACAGATGCAGCCATACGATGTCATCCTAGGAATCTACTGATTGTTTTCTGTTGGTTCCATTATCGACTGCTTCGGGAGATGATTCGTGTTCTCTGACGTGGACGGGCAACATGTAGCTTTTGTTGGTGAGAGGAGCTATCAAGTGGGAAGCTGGCGTGTGGAGCCTCTCCTTTCTTTTTTAGGTGGGTTATTAGTGGTTCCCACTGATAAAGAGATGGCGGATGTCCCATAGATTGTTGGGGAGTTACACGATGTTTTTCTCATGGAGGTTGTGACTCTACCCCCCGATGTGATGTTGAGTTCGGGATAGACTTACAGACTGGTGCCAGTCGGATTTCGATGGCCCCTTATCGGATGGCACCTTCAGAGTTGTGGGAGTTGTGGACTCAGATTGATGATATGATGGAGAAAGGTTTTGTTCGACCCAACGTGTCGCCATGGGGTGCTCTAGTTTTGTTCGTGAAGAAGACATATGGTGGTCTCAGGTTATGCATAGGCTACCGAAGGTTGAACCAGGTAACGGTCAAGAACCATTACCCCCTTCTAAGGATAGATGATCTCTTCGACCAGCTGAGGGGAGCAGGTTGGATTTCTAAGATTGTTCTACGATCGGGATATCATCAGCTGAGGGTGAAGGACAGTGACATTTCGAAGACGTCTTTCAGGTGCAGGTATGGGCTCTTCGAGTTTGTAGTGATGCCATTTGGAGTTACGAATGCACCAGCTGTGTTCATGGGACTTATGAACATTGTCTTCCGAGAGTATCTGGACCGGTTCATCATTGTTCTTATCGATGACATCCTGATCTAATCAATATCAGAGGAGGAGCACGTTGAGCATCTCAGGGCACTATTTTAAGTCCTTCGAAACCACCAGCTTTATAGGAAATTGTTGAAGTGTAAGTTCTCGACGTAATAAGTACACTTCCTTGGGCACTTGGTGTCTCATCATGGAGTGTCAGTGGACCCATCAAAGGTTGAGGTATTTGTTTCTTGGGAAGCACCCAAGAGCGTGGAAAATGTTCATAGTTTCATGGGGTTAGCAGGTTACTATTGGAGGTTCGTTTCGGACTTCTCTTGAGTTGCTGCTCCATTGACTACTTTGACTAGGAAGAACCAGGTCTTCCTATGGAGAGAGCAGTGCAAGAATGCTTTCGACTACCTGAATGAGAAGTTGGTCAGTGCTCCAGTTCTCAGGTTTCCAGAGGAAGGGTTGTTTTATGAGGTGTTTTGTGATGCTTATGGCCATGGTCTGGGGTGCGTGCTGATGCAGAAGAAGGGAGTGATATATTATGGGTCTAGGCAGTTGCGCCCTCATGAGCGTAACTATGCCACCCAGGACTTTGAATATGTAGCAGTAGTGTTCTCACTAAAGATGTGGAGAAATTACCTCTTTGGGGAGCGCTTTTTGGTCTTCTCAGATCACAAGATCCTGTGTTATATCTTCTCTCAACATAACCTGAACTTATGGCAGCAGAGATGGGTCAAGTTCCTCCAAGACTATGACTTTGAGATCTCTTACACTAAAGGTAAGGTCAATGTTGTGGCTGATGCCCTAAGTAGGAAGTCACATAAGGAATTGGTTCGGGAATCTGCTGATGCTTGGAAAGTGATTGGAGAGTTGGCTGGCTTGCACTTGGATTCAAGGGTTGAGGGTGTTAGAGGATGTTTGTTTCAGATGACGGTGCAGTCCTCCTTGTTGCATCAGGTGGAAGAGTCTCAGTGGGGGGACTCCGAGGAGGAAGGAGGACTACACCGTCATCTAAAACAATATGTGATAACTGTGGGAAATGAAATGAACCGTTCATTTGCAAAAATGGGAGATTGCGTAGTGTCTCCAATCCTTGCAGATGATTCATTATACATTTGAAACACCTTGGAACATTCCTGAATTGAATGGGAGTTTGTTATAAGTGTGGAGAAAAAGGACACCAAGTGTGTGACTGAAAGGGTAAGAAAAAGGTTTCAAATGTACAATGCTTCATCTGCAAGGAGTGGGGAAACTATGCAAACCAATACCCAAATCATCAGAGTATTCCCCAAATGATGTTATTGGATAATAATCAAGTTATGACACTACCACAGATGAGGATGAATGATTAGAGTTCTTATGTTGTTATTAAATAATTTTGTCATTTGGGTGTTGTATCAATGATGTAATGGTTATAATTATTATGGGGAATATAAGGATTGTACTTCAGTACTATTTCATCAAGGACTTGAGATTGTGTGGAACCAAGAAAAGTGACTCCATAGCAGGTTAAATTTTTGGAAAATATATGGTTAAGTGAAAGATAAACCACAATATAGTTCTGATACAGAGATAGTGATTTTGGAATAATACAATATTGATTTTGATAAATTATATTGGATATTCTTAACTTCCTTGAAACTGATTAATGATTTGTATAAATTTTGGGATAGATGGAGTATATCTAGTATTCTATAAGGAATAAGAGATCATGAATGTAATCAATACGAATTTATGGTAATTCAGTATGTTGCAGTGTTTTAAAAGAATACATGATGAAGGTGTTCACATGTTGTTACATGGAAAAAAGGATGTTCATTATTTTTACCTTCCTTATAAAATTTGGACTGTGAGTTGGAAAGAAGTATTTTGGATAACTATAAAGGTTGGAATGGATTAAGTTGATATTTGGGTAGTATTGTTTAAGGTTAAATCATTTCTGAAGATTATTTTTGGAATATTAGTTTTAGGAAAAGGACAACCTGTAGGGTGGGGCATAACCCGTCGTGTCGGAAAAAGCTGCAGGAATCGAACCCACAACCATAGTGAGACATGCCTTTATTACCTACCACCAGCCTACAAGAAGTCCCTAGTTATTAAAAAATAGTTTTCTTAATCTAAATGGTATGTGTTAATATTTTGAACCTTGTACGATTAGGATTAATATAATATTTTTGAGTTCTATTATCTTTTTGAGTGAAAGATGAGTTTGTGGAAGAAATTAGTTGAAGGTTGAAACTATACTTGTCATGAATAAATATGTATATACCTATCTATTATTATATGGATAAATTAATTCTTAAACTTTAGTAAAGGTATATTAAAACAAAAAATGTGTTATCCTAATACCTTATGTCTTGTTGAACTGATAATATTTTAAATCAATATAGATTGAAGGCTTTGAGGCCCTCAATTTTACACTTGTTTGTGATTGATGACCTCAATCACTCCTTAAACATATTTAAGTTTTTCCTCCAATTATATGTCTCTAATTTCCACCAATGTTCTTCTTATCAAGATTACAATTTGGTGGTGTTTCCTCCAATTATATGTCTCTAATTTCCACCAATGTTCTCCTTATCGAGATCATAATTTGGTGGTGACTTTTTCATTTCCCTTTCCCTCTTATTAAGGCTAAATTTTATTAACCTTATTTCCGATGAGGGTTTTCTACAAAGGAATTTTCTATTTTAAAACTTTTATTTTCAAAGAAAAATTTCAAATTGCGAGGACGCAATTTATTGAAGGAGGGGAGAATGTAACACCCCGAGCTTTCATGATACGCTTCTCTTTCAATAATGCAATAACTTGCATTGTACGCAAGTTTGAGATTCTAACCCACCACGACCAATCAAAGTAGTAGTTATGAATAGTAATACCCACTTTTTGAAATAATATAAATTTTATATTTCAAAATTGACTTCATTTTTGTATTCGGAATATCGAAATTATCCTAAGTTGAATTTTTTGTAATTTTCTGAGAACTTCCAATTTTTTATGAATAGTGAAAAATACTAAAAAAAAACTTTTTTAATAAAAATAATTTATAGTGATAAATTATAATATTGAGTGGTTTTAAAGTGTAATTAGAATATATTTTTACAATTTTATCCAATGGTGGTCATTGTAATTAATTTCACTTTGAAATTGGACACAAACAATTTTCAATCTTTTGATATATATTATTTCTTAAAAACACGCTATTTGTTGCGACAGCGGGAATTAATTATAAAATTAATTAATGAAACTTATATGTTTTTGTAATTTAGTAAAATAGACATCATTTTTGAATTCGGAATATCAATTATATCTTAGGGTGAAATTTTGTCATTGTTCTGAAAAATGTCAATTTTTTATGAATAGTGAAACCACTAAGTGGTAGTTAAAAAACTGATTTTTCGTTTAAATGAAACATTACCACTTCTGTGATTTGATTTTTAAAAATCCGACATACATGGTTGTCATTAGGAAGTAAAATGTGGTTCAATGGGATTAAAATAATTTTTGGTGAATAGAAACTTTTAAGTTTAATTAATCGCGATTAAAGGTAATTAGGGAAATTTAAGGTAAAAATGATATTATAAAAATATGAAAATACCTTTACACTTGTCCTACCCCTATTGGATGAGTCATGGCCTACTAATAAAATCCATGGGTCAACTTAGGGACCCCATGGAGCCACTTTGGTAGGAAAATGACATTGAAAACTTTTTATTTAATGTTAAAATAAAAATGTCACAAACATGAGTTGTTTTACTAATGCAATTTTTAAATGGGGTTATACAAGTCACATTTTTTACTATAAATAATTATTAGAAATATAAAACGATTTACTACATCATGATAGTTTTTTTATAATTTTTAGACATTAAATAAATTAAATTATTTATGACACCATGATGATGCATCCATTACCTCATTAATTAACGATTTTAATAAAATGGAAGGATAATGTAAAATCTAAGAATTACACTTGTCCAAAGCCTATTGGATGAGTATGTTTCGACCCCTTATCACTTTATCCTAGAAATATATTAGTGTGGGAACTTTAAAATCCGAAACTCATTATATAATAAAGTAACATTTTATTACATTCCAAGAGTGCCCCTCCTCTCCTCTTATAAAAGGCCCCCACCACTACCACCTTATTCACACCTTCCAAGCCATTTGGCTTGGCCAACCTCTGCCCAAATACTCTCCTAACATCCCTATATTACTCATAGAAGCCTCACTTTGGGCAGAT
The DNA here is from genome assembly GCA_963277665.1 of Viscum album. Taxonomy (NCBI): domain Eukaryota; kingdom Viridiplantae; phylum Streptophyta; class Magnoliopsida; order Santalales; family Viscaceae; genus Viscum; species Viscum album. The sequence continues at coordinate 430,906,939 of OY728134.1, forward strand.
GTCTTCCCAAGGAAGCCTTTTTCCTAAAATCAAAAAGAGTTACCCGATTTTAAGGTAATGTCTTCTCTTATTTTATTTTGGTTTATTTTTATTCTCCAACCCCTTAAACTCTTTTTATTCTTTTATTTTGTAACAACAACAATATATTCAATATATTAGGATGTTTTTATGAGAAGGATTTTATTTACACTTACACACACCTTCGTCAATTGGTTAAAGATCATACTGTTTCTGTGGGTGGTGAATTACTACCTCCCGAAACGATGATTGTTCAATCTTCTTTTAAAACCTCTAATGGTGGCCATTTTGATGACACTATTTTAATACATGATATATATTATGTTTATGTTTTCCTTATGATTCTATATTTTTCATTTATGGCACTCCTTTATGATTTCCATTATGGGTAAACATGACAATTTCATTTTAGGAATTGTGGACTACCGCCCCCTCAAAGTAATTTGAATCATTAATGACATATGTGGGATGTATAAAGGATGGAGTAAATGGTATTATACCTTATATTTTACTGTAATTATATTATACCTTTATATAATTACAATTTCATTCCATTAAATATGAAATAGAAATGAATGCAGCGTTCATGCGTACGTACGGCTTACCGTCTCCATGAACGGTGAATTTCATTTCTTACCTCTAACTGTTACATAATATTATGAATGAATGTATACACTGAATATATATGATGAATATAATTCTGGATGTAATGGATATTATACCACATGAACAACTTTTAATTATAAGATGTTTATTGTTGACTCAAGTATCAAAGATCGACAAAATGACCGTTATTAACTTAAATAATTACATAATGTTAATAACATGGTAATAAGTGATATAAAAGGAATAATGAAAATGTAAAAGGTTCTTAAGCAAAAATAAATCAACTCTATTTTATTATTCAGGAGGTTAAAGAGTGGTCGTGTTAAGTCGGACACAAGGTAAGGGAACTTCATAACCCAACTTCCATTTTTGGGTTAATCTCTTACTTTTAAATTATGTCATGATATTATTAGGTCCTATCTTGTATTTGTACTTTCTTTATGTTTACATATAGTGAATACACATAATAGATCTATTTTATTTAAAAAATTCTTTTTGTAAGGGACTTCGTCTCAATCTCCTTTCATTGAGGCATATTTGATTTTATACACAACTTTCCTTTATACAGTGTATAAAACCCTTTGAATTTTACTTTTACTCAAAAGGAATCTTTTTATACGAAGTGTTTTTACTAAACGACAAAAGGAATGTTTTTTCTTACGTATGCAGAGACAACGACTTCCCCGCCACCGTGACCATTATTTGAGTTTCGGCTTCCTCTACAAGCCATAACCTTTTTAAATGAAAAATAAATATCAAGTTTTAATTTTCTTTTATTTTGGTATTGAAAATGGTTTTGAAAGTGTTTTTTATATCAATGTGTTGTATTGATATCTTGTGATTGATATGTGGAAATGTTATGTTTCCTTTATGCATATTTTATATGATACGATTATGTTATGGTTTATGATATGTTTAAACCTGTTCATATGAGGAATTCATTGGACTTAATAAGTGACAGGTGGAGCCTTCTATAGCTCCTCGATGCATCGACAGGTCTGATGAGACAAACTTGTGTCTTGGCACAAGGCCTTGACAAAATATTATTTGTAGTCTTGGCACGAGGCCTTGGCTACGTTGTAATGATAGTCTGGAATTATGCATTCCATCATTATAAAAGTGGTTATTGATATTGCATGTGATTATTTGACCTGTAGAATATCCATGTGAAGAAGTAAATGGAATTATCTTATTTTAATTTTGACATATTATGTTGAAGTTCATGTTTAAAAGGCTTTTGTTTTAGTTATAAATTTCCTTAAATGTTTATATTTATTTATGAAAGCTTCCGCTATATTGTTATCCTTACTGAGCATCTAAGCTCACCCCTTTCAATGTTGTAATATTTTCCAGGATGTGAAGACGTATTTTATAAATGACCTGCAGGGATAGTCATAAGAGGATATGAGTGTGGACTATGGAGACTTTGTTATTTTAGTTTTTCACTTTATGATGTAATGTAACATTTATGAATGTATCTAATGCTTCCAAGGCTACTAAACTAATGGGTCTTTCGAGACTTGATCTTTTGTGATCATGCCAATGTTACGTAATAATGCACCGACTCCGGGTAACTGGGGTTGGGGCATTACAGTTGGTATCAGAGGCATTTTAGTACTAACCTTGGAAGATAGATTTGGATAAACCATGATTAGAGCACATAGACCTAAGATAGACTTTGAGGATTAGTATAGAAGAACTTCCTAGAATTTTGGTATTATAGAGAATTTGTATGTTTTCCGAGCAATACATCCCTGTCTGGATACGAGCAGGTAGAAGCAGCTCTGGCACAGATGTACCTAGGGGTAAAACCCGAAAACACCGCTTTGAGCTAGACTCGAATGGGAACTGGTGCACGACAATGGGCCTTGCTGCACTCTTGGTTACGACACTCCCGGGGGATATTCTTAGGATAATTATCATTTACATGACAAACCATTATAAAGGGATTATGAATATATACTTCCTCAAAGAAAACATTTTTATGATTATGGATTATATCCATAAATAGTTCAAATTATGTTAAGTGTTTTGCAAGTTTGTTATTATGTATTTCGATTCATCAACTAACCTAGTTTATGCCATTGTATAGAAATGGTGCCCAGTAGAAGGAATGTGGAATCCATCAATACGTATGATCCAAAGAGTAAGAAGGGTAATATCTTTCATGGTATTAAGCCAACATTTAGAAGGGAAATAGCCTCCCATGTGTTCTCAACATATGAAGAAACAGTGTCATGTGTTAATAAGATATGTAGAGAATTCTCTGAGTATTATGGATTTGAAGGGATGAAAGAGAAGAAAAGGATGGAAGAGAGAATGATGGATAAATGGATGAGGGAAAAGAAGAATTTTCAAATATGTGATAACTGTGGGAAGAAACACCTTGGAACTTGCCTGAAGGGAATGGGAGTTTGTTATAAGTGTGGAGAAAAAGGACACCAAGTGCATGACTGAAAGGGTAAGAAAAAGGTTTCAAATGTACAATGCTTCATCTGCAAGGAGTGGGGACACTACGCAAACCAATGTCCAAATCATCAGAGTATGCCCCAAATAATGTTATTGGATAATAATCAAGTTATGATACTACCACAGATGAGGAGGAATGATTATAGTTCTTATGTTGTTATTAAATAATTTTTTCATTTGAGTGTTGTATCAATGATGTACTGGTTATAATAATTATGGAGTATATAAGGATAGTACTGTCATACTATTTCATCAAGGACTTGAGATTGTGTGGAACCAAGAAAAGTGACTCCACAACAGGTTAAATTTTTGGAATATATATTGTTGAGAGAAAGATAAACCATAATATGGTTCTGATACCGAGATAGTGATTTTGGAATAATACATGATTTATTTGGATAAATTATATTGGATATTCATAACTCCCTTGAAACTGATTAATGATTGTATACATTTTTGGATAGAAGGATTATATCTAGTATTCTATAAGGAATAATGGATCATGAATGTAATCAATAAGGATTTATGGTAATTTAGTATATTGTAGTGTTTTAAAAGAATACATGATGAAGGTGTTCACATGTTGTTACGTGGAAAAAAGGATCTTCATTATGTTTACCTTCCTTATAAAATTTGGACTGTGAGTTGGAAAGAAGTATTTTGGATAACTATAAAGGTTGGAATGTATTAATTTGATCTTTGGATAGTATTGTTCATGGTTAACACATTCATGAAGATTATTTTTGGAATATTATAATACTATAGTTTTAGGAAAAGGAAAACCTGCAGGGTGGGGCATAACCCGTCGCGTTGGACAAAGCTGCAGGAATCGAACCCACAACCATAGTGCGACATCCCTTTATTACCTACCACTAGGCTACAGGAAGTCCCTGGTTATTACAAAATAGTTTTCCTAATCTAAATGGTATGTGTTAATATTTTTAACCTTGTACGATTAGGATGAATATAATATTTTTGAGTTCTATTATCTTTTTGAGTGAAAGATGAGTTTGAGGTAGAAATTAGTTGAAGGTTGAAACTCTACTTGTCAAGAATAAATATGTATATACCTATCTCTTATTATATGAATAAATTAATTCTTAAACTTTATTAAAGTGATATTAAAACAAAAAATGTGTTATCCTAATACCTTATGTCTTGTTGAACTGATAATATTTTAAATCAACATAGATTGAAGGCTTTGAGGCCCTCAATTTTACACTTGTTTGTGATTGATGACCTCAATCACTCCCTATAAATATTTACATTTTTTCTCCAATTATATGTCTCTAATTTCCACCACTGTTCTCTTTATCGAGATCATAATTTGGTGGTGACTTTTTCATTTCTCTTTCCCTCTTATTAAGGCTAAATTTTATTAACCTTATTTCCGATGTGGGTTTTCTACAATGGAATTTCCTATTTTCAACCTTTTATTTTCAAAGAAAAATTTCAAATTGCGTGGACGCAATTTATTGAAGGAGGGGAGAATGTAACACCTCGAGCTTTCACGATACGCTTGTCTTTCAATAATGCAATAGCTTGCATTGTACGCAAGTTCGGGATTCTAACACACCGCGACCAATCAAAGTAGCAGTTATGGATAATAATACACACTTTTTGAAATTATATAAATTTTATATTTCAAAATGGACTTCATTTTTCTATTCGGAATATCGAAATTATCCTAAGTTGAATTTTTTGTGATTTTCTGAGAACTTCGAATTTTTTATGAATAGTGAAAAATACTAAAAAACAACTTTTTTAATCAAAATAATTTATAGAGATAAATTATACTATTAAGTGGTTTTAAAGTGTAATTAGAATATATTTTTACCATTTTATCCAATGGTGGTCATTAGAATTAATTTCACTTTGAAATTGGACATAAACAATTGTCAATCTTTTGATATATATTGTTTCTTAAAAACACGCTATTTGTTGCGACAACGAGAATTAATTATAAAATTAATTAAATCAACTTATATGTTTGTAATTTTGTAAAATAGACATAATTTTTTAATTCGGAATATTAATTATAGATTAGGGTGAATTTTTGGCATTGTTCTGAAAAACTTCAATTTTTGATGAATAGTGAAACCACTAAGTGGTGGTTAAAAAACTGATTTTCATTTAAATGAAACATTACCACTTTTGTGATTTTATTTTCAAAAATCCGACATACATGGTTGTCATTAAGAAGTAAAATGTGGTTCAATGGGATTAAAATAATTTTTGGTGAATAGTAACTTTTAAGTTTAATTATTCCCGATTAAAGGTAATTAGTGAAATTTAAGGTAAAAATGATATTATAAAAATATTAAAATACTTTTACACTTGTCTTACCCCTATTGGATGAGTCATTTCCGACCAAGACAATCCATGGGTCAAATTGGGGACCCCATGGAGCCAATTTTGTAGGAAAATGACATTAAATTTTTTTATTTAATGTTAAAATAAAAATGTCACAAACATGAGTTTTTTTACTAAAACAATTTTTAAATGGAGTTATAAAAGTAATATTTTTTACTATAAATATTAATTATAAAGATAAAAAGATTTCCTACATCATGATGGTTTTTTATATTTTTTATACATTAAATAAATTAAATTATTTATGACACCATGATGATGCAGCGATTACCTCATTAATTAACGATTTTAATAAAATGGAAGGATAATGTAAAATCTAAGAATTAAACTTATCCAAAGCCTATAGGATGAGTATATTTAGAACCCTTATCCCCTTACCCTCGAAATATTTAATTTTGGGACCTTTAAAATCCGAAACTCATTATATAATAAAGTAACATTTTTTTACTTTCCAAGAGTGCCCCTCCTCTCCTCTTATAAAAGGCCCCCACCACTACCACATTATTCACACCTTCCACACCATTGGGATCGGCCAAACTCTACCCAAATACTCTCCCAACTTCCCTCTATTACTTCTAGAAGCCTCACTTTGGGCAGAAGTCTTCCCAATAATGTCTTTCCCTCAAATCAAAAAGAGTTACCCGATTTTAAGGTAATGTATTCTCTTATTTTATTTTGTTTTATTTTTCTTCTCCAACCACATAAACTCTTTTTATTATTTTATTTTGTAACAAAACCAGTATCTTCAATATAATAGGATATTTTTATGAGAATTATTTTATTTACAATTACACACACCTTCATCAAATGGTTAAAGATCAAACTGTTTCTGTGGGTGGCGAATTACTACCTCACGAAACGATGATTGTTCAATCTTCTTTTAACACCTCTAATGGTGGACATTGTCATGACACTATTTTCATACATGATATATATTATGTTTATGTTTTCCTTATTCTTCTGTATTTTTCATTTATGTCACACCTTTATGATTTCCATTATGGGTAAACGCGATAATTTCATTTTAGGAAGTGCGGACTACCACCCCCTCAAAGTGATTTGAATCGTTAATGCCATAGGTGGGATATATAAAGGATGGAGTAAATGGTATTATAAATTATATTATAATGTAATTATAGTATACCTTTATATAATTATAATTTCATTCCATTAAATATTAAATAGAAATGAAAGTAGTGTTCATGCGTACGTACCGCTTACCGTCTCCATGAATGGTGCATTTCATTTCTTACCTCTAACTGTTACATAATATTATGAATGAATGTATATACTGGATATATATGGTATATATGATATCTACATCATGAATATAATTCTGGATGTAATGTATATTTTACCACATGAATAACTTGTAATTATAAGAAGTTTATTGTTGACTCAAGTACCAAAGATCGAAAACATGACCGTTATTAACTTAAATAATTACATAATGTTAATAACATGGTAATAAGTGATATAAAAGGAATAATGAACATGTAAAAGGTTATTAAGAAAAAAGAAATTAACTCTAGTTTATTATCTAGGAGGTTAAAGAGTTATCGAGTCAAGTCGGACATAAGGTAAGAGAACATCTTAACCCAACTTCCATTCTTTGGGTTAATCTCCTACTTTCAAATTATGTCATGATATTATTATGTCCTATCTTGTATTTGTACTTTATTTATGTGTACTTATAGTGAATACACATAATAGATCTATTTTATTTAAAAAACGATCTTTGTAAGGGACTTCGTCTCAATCTCCTTTCATTGAGGCATATTTGGTTTTATACACAACTTTCCTTTATACGATGTATAAACCCCTTTGACTTTAACTTTTACTCAAAAGGAATCTTTTTATACGAAGCGTTTTTACTAAATTACAAAAGTAATGTTTTTTCTTACATATGCGGCGACAACGACTTCCCCGCCACCATGAACATTATTTGAGTTTTGGCTTCCTCTACAAGCCATAACCTTTTTAAATGAAAAATAAATATCAAGTTTTAATTTTATTTTATTTTGGTATTGAAAATGGTTTTGAAAGTTTTTTTATTATATCAATGTGTTTTATTGATATCTTGTGATTGAAATGTTGAAATGTTATGTTTTTTTATGCATATTTTATGTGATATGATTATGTTATGGTTTATGATATGTTTAAACCTGTTCATATGAGGAATCCATTGATCTTAATAAGTGATGGGTGGAGCCCTCTATAACTCCTCGATGCATCGGCAAGTCTCATGAGACAAACTAGTGTCTTGTCACATGGCCTTGACGTAATATTATTTGTAGTCTTGGCACGAGGCCTTGGCTACGTGGTTATGATAGTCTTGAATTATGCATTCCATCATTATGAAAGTGGTTATTGATATTTCATGTTATTATTCGACCAGTAGAATATCCATGTGATGAAGTAAATGGCATTATCTCATTTTACTTTTGCCATATTATGTTGAAGTTCAAGTATAAAAGGTTTTTGTTTTAGTTATACACTGCCTTAAATGTTTATATTTATTTATGAAAGCTTCCGCTATATTTTTATCCTTACTGAGAATCTGAGCTCCCCCCTTTCAATGTTGTAATATTTTCCAAGATGTGAAGAAGTATTTTATGAATGACCTGCAGGGATAGTCAGAAGAGGATATGAGTGTGGACTATGGATACTTTGTTATTGTAGTTTTTCACTTTATGATGTAATGTAACATTTATGAATTTATCTAATGTTTACATGGCTACTAAACTAATCGGTCTTTCGAGACTTAATCTTTTGTGATCATGCTAATGTTATGAAATAATACACCGACTCCGGGTAACTAGGGTCGGGGCGTTACAAGTATCCTAGAAATAATAGTATTTTTTATGTTATTATTTCTATTTAAATTTACCCACACCCCCATAAACTATGTAAGGAAATAACTATTTATGAGAAAAGAAAACTACTGCATCATGATGCGATGATTCTTCGTTCATCCTTTACCACTTACCATAGTGGTTATTATGATGTAAAATATATTTATATATTATATTCATAATTTCTTTATACTTCGATAATTATTTTATAAAGCATACCTCTATACATTCCATTTTGTGTAATTATGACAACATTATTCGTGGATGTGTGGACTACCGCCTTCTCAAAGCAAAGTAATTCATTCATGCTATAAATGTAACGTAAAGTTTATAATTTTAATAAAATTATGTAACATATATGAGATAAATATGATTCTGGAATTATAATATACATATTTATCATTTAAATATCATTATTTTAATAATAAAAGGAAATGGATGTAGTGTTCATGTTTATGTACGACCTACCATCTCCATGAATGGTGCATTTGATTTATAATCTCAAAACATTATAGGTTATTATAAAGAAATATTTAAAAAATAAATACAATAATTATATCAAGGTTTAAATTTTGGATATAGTGAAACCAAAATCTAATTAATCAGAACAAAAACAACAATTCAAAAGATACCTCAGAAAACTAGCAAATCATCACCCAACATAGTTAAAATAATGAAATATTTTTTAGAAATAAATAGTAATATTTTATATGAATTTAATATATGATATTATGAATAGAGTATGGTTATATTATAAGCTAGTAACATATTTTAAAACCCTATATAGGAGGATAAATCCCAGAACAAATGTTAAGGTATGGTAATTCCATCTCAATTTTGATTCCATCGAGACTTATTTGTTTTTATAAAACAATTCACTTTTATTTGACTTATATACTTCATTTTTCTTGTTAAATCATGAATCCACTAATTATTAATACATTAAAAATTTAATTTAATTTCTTAACATTTTTGTAGAATAGGATTAATTTTTTTTAAAGTGGAATGATATTTTTTGGAATTTGTAATGATTATTTCCCTCAAGAATGTTTTTAATTATTATCATTATAATTTAACATCCTTTCATGATTGTTAAATTTCTCCTAAAAATAAATTTTTATTATAATTATATTTATTTGAAATTTACTTGAATATCTATACTTTGGAATAATGGATATTAATATTCCATAAACCATATATCATATCACATAAGGTGTTTACATTGATAGTTATTTGATTGACTATAGAATTATTTGTAAATAGGAATCTTTTATATAATAGGGATATTTGATAAAGATTATTTTCTATTGATTAAAATTATTATTCCATATGTGGAATGACTCTGAAATGTAATGATGTGCGAGTCATGTTCTTTAAATAGATCATAGATGCATCGACATGTTCTCATGAAACGATTAAGATGGGAAAATAAAAAAATGTTTCAATCCGTAGTTTTAAAATTCCTATAGGATGGGTCTTGAATGTATAGGTCATCATGTGCCTATGACATGTCATCCCATAATTTATAATTACCTTCATAGATACTTCATTTATTATTCATTAATGATATTTTTCATCAACATATCTTTGGATAAATTTAATTTTAGTTCATTAATTAAAAATAATTTTTTTCGAGTTTCATACCGTTCCATATTGAATTTTTCTTATGATGTTTTTTTGAATAAAATGTTATATCAGTTATTTTCCTCGGAATTTTGGTTTATTTAAATTGATTAATTGTTTCTATTTCTTTACTAATTCGTACAATGCATTTTAGCTTTCCCATATTATGTTTTCTTTCTCCGAGTTATGTAGAAGAAATATTTGAATACGATTTAATGGGTGTATTTTGATTTCTTTTTATGTATCATGTTTGTATTTCATATTTCACAATGTATTATGGGTATCATGTATGAAATAGATCTTTCCATGTCTGATAAAATAAATGGGATTTTGAGATTTGATTCCTTGTAATAATTCCAGTTTAATAAATTAATGCACTAACTATGTGACTCTGGGGTCAGGGTGTTACAGTTGGTATCAATGTATATTTAAAATAAACCATGGAAACTACATTTAGAAAAAAACATTAGGGTGAAAAACCATAATATTGAAATTGATGATAGGTATTCAAGAACATACTATAATTTTGATGTGGTTGCTATTATGTGGGTATTCCGAGTAATACATCCATGTTTGGATACTACAAGTGTACATGGTTCTGTAACCGATGTTTCTAGGAGTGATAAATCCACCAAGGTATTCTAGGACAAACTTAAGGTAACCTAGTGCACAAAAAACAAGCTTTACAGTGCACCTAGTTTAACAATCCTAGGGGATATTCTTAGGATAATTGAAATTTTCTTTAGCAAAAAATATGATGATTTTGAAGTGGAGACTTCCCCAATGTATCCAATGTTTATGATTCTAGGTTTTATGATGTGTAAATTTATGTTATGTGCAATACCATATATATAGTTATACAATGTTCATAATTTTAGTTTCTAATGTAGTATATTCTATTATTTGGAAATAGCGCCTTGATAGGAGAATGGAATCAATAATCATAGTCAATGGAGTGGTTTCCTGATTCAGAAAGTCAATATAGATGGTATTAGAATTGGGAAAGTTATTAATATAATAGGGAAACATAGTCAGGTTATGAAAACCCACATTTCATGAATAGAGAAACATATTCCACTGTGTGAATATTCTTTTCTAGATCAATTTATGTAGTACATTCACCCAACATTTAGGGGGACTACTAATCCAATTTTAGTTGAGAAATGGACTATGTCCCTAGAGAATATATTCATGGCCATAGAATGTAGTGAAAAGGAAAAGGTTGCACTTGTGGTATATTGTCTCCATGGTGATGCATATCAATGGTGTTACTTGATCCAGAATACTATGAAGGAAGAAGAAATAGAACTCATGGAATAGAGAAAATTTGTGGATATATTTTTCAATAAATAGTTCCCTAGTGATCATAAAACTGAGTTGAAGATAATTTATGTTATCTTAAAGAAAAATAAAGAATATTGGGTTCCGGATTATGATGCTGACTTTACAAGGTTAACTCGGTTTGTTAATGATTACATTCGTAACACCAAGTGAAATATTTACCACTTATTTGATGGTCTTAATAAAAATTCTCAAAGGGTTTTGGATTATCATAATTTATCATCATATGAAGAGATAGATTTATGTGACAACAAAATAAAGAATATATTCTAATTATCTCATGTTTTAAAGGAAAACAAGAGAAGAAGAGGTCTTATGAACAACATGAAAAAGTGAAAAAGTCAATGAAGGTAAAGGGGAAGTAGGATTTGCCAACTTGTGATAACTATGGGCAGATTCACCTATGAAATTGTTTTAAAGGATTGAGAGTTTTTTATAATTTTAGAGAAAAGGTTCACTAACAAAAATAATGAAAATATAAGAAGGAAAAATCTTCTATTAAGTGTTATAATTGCAAGGATATGGGGCCCTACGAAAGAGAATTTTAGAAGCATCATGGAAATATACCCCTAAAGAAGACAAGGGATCATGGTCATGCATATTTTGTTGACCCAATTGAAGAGGAATGTTTAAGGTGATTCATTATTTGGATGTAAGAAATACGTTCTAGAAGTATATTATTTATGACATCCCATCATATTATATATGAAATATATAATGACTATACTATAGTAATTTTTCATTAAAGATTTTTGATCATATACGGAATGGTACCAATTAAATTTATTCAGTGGAAGGTGTTTTTTATTGGAAAACACATTATTAAGGGAGAGAAAACCCTTAACATGTTCTTGATGTTGAGATAATGATGATGAAATGATTGATTTGGACAAGCACTGACTACCTTGGAACTGATTAATGACTTTTACAAAAGTAGTCTGTGCTATCATTGATGAAGATTACAAAAATTTTTGATTTAAGAATATATTCTAAAACCTTTGTCTTATATAAGGAATAAGGAATATTGAATATTCCCAATAAGGGGTTATGATGATTCAATTTATCAATATATTTGAAGTGGACACATGATAAATTTATTCACAGGTTTGGAATGTGAAAATTTATAGTATCATCTTATTTATGAAAAGAAAATGATAATATTATTTTGTAAATTTACTGACTTTCCATTAAAATTTAATGGATAAAATCCTTTTATACATTTTAACCATTTACGAAATGGTCTAATTTTAACTTTTTATATCGTTTTAAATATTGATCTGTTACATCACTATATGATGAATATTATTATATGAGATGATGTATAAATAGTATAAGGTACAACCAAAGGATTAGATTATTCTTATTGATATTTACCAAGTATGTATATTTACTTATATTCTTATAAAATGAAATAATTACTCAACTCTAGGTTAAATGATATTGAAACACAAAATTTTATCCTAGTACAATAATTTATGATAAATCAAATGTCCCCTTAGATCATCATGGATTTTTGTCAATGTGACTATAATAATTATCCTAACTATGTTCTATATCACTCTATATGATAACTTGTTTGTTATATTTTTCTTATTTACCCATGTTTCCCTTTCCCACCTAAATTCTCTATCTAGGGAACCTAGTTACGCGACCATTGTTCATTCGTTTTTCTCTTGTTAAAAAGATGTGTTATTTACACTAATTATGATGTGGGTTCTTAAATAATATTCGTATTTAAATATTAATCCTATTATTATTGAAATAAATTTTAAATTGCAAGGATGAAATTTAATTTAGGTGGGGAAAATGTAACAGCCTGAAATTCTAATGTACATCTTTATATTCAATAGTTTCTGTGACATGTAACACCAAGTGTAAAAAGGGAATATATTAAACTAATAAACTAAAGTATATATACTATCTTAAATAAATATAATATTTTCTATATATTTTAATGCCAGAAACACTGAGTTATTTTTCATTATATGCAAGATCGGCCTTACATGATATATTGAATTACACACAAGACCAAGTTTCACCAAATATCAATGTATTATTAAAACATTATTATTTAATATAATTTCATATAAACTATCCATTATTATAGCGGTTATGAATATTATTTGCTAAATTATGAATTTTTATATTTTATATGAATATAAAATCAATTGATGGGAAAAAATTTAATGAGAAACGAAAATAAGAAACAATTAGATATAAAAATGAAATATTATTATTTTTATGCTTCCAAATGAGTTTTCACTAAATAAACATAATTAATTAAAATTATTTAATTATTTTAATAAATTATATACTTTATAATATCAATAAAATAATTTTTAGATTCATCTTTTAGGTTCTATAGGCATAAGATAAGAACATGCCGAATTTCACACATAAAAACCAATATTTTTATAATGGTAATTTTACCAGATTTTCATGGAGATCCCATATTAAATATGAATTTTGAAACATTAGTAGATTTAATATGTCAAAATAGAAATAATATTATAAATAGTACCATAATAATTATCTTATGGTGAATTTTTATATTTTTATGAAACATTTCATTTTTTAATAAATAACGAAAATTACAGAATTTTAGTTCAAGGTTGATTTATCATATAATTTATTTATAATCTAAATTATGTATTATATTGACATTAAAACTCAAATAGATCATATTTTCATAAATTAATACAATTTATCTTCTAAAAATAATATTGACATTGAAATTAAATATAAAAACATATCCATCATTTGGAAGTTTTTACTTTAAAAACCCGCGTTATCATCACATCCGTTGGATTGAACATAAATTCATTTCTGCATATTCTTTGATATGAATATGAAAGATTGGATCCCATATTTTGAATATGAAAAATTTATATCATATAACTTGGTCAAATTAGTTTTTTTTTTAAATATTACTGAATGTAATTAAAAATAAATACCATTATTCAGGTAAAATTAAGCTTAATACGGGGAAAATATCAATCTTAAGGGTCAAAATGACTTATAAACATATCCAAAATCCATTTTATTTCCATTTTAGGCCACATAATATATTTTATAGAATTTATCGATTGTTTTAATCACAATAAATGTGAAAATTGTGAATGGAATTCTTGTATTAAAATATTATAAAGGTGCAACTCCTCTACTATAAAAGGGAATCCCCTCCTCAGAAATCATCACATCTATAAATCCACTTTATCTCAACTAATATCATACCAAATATATCTTAAAAATTCCTCCTGTAATCCTAGAATTCTCCCATTTGTTAGTATTCATTCTATGTATGATCATTGGTGCAAACCAAAAGGGGTTACCTGATTAAGAGGTAGAAACATTTATTATGGTTTTTTGTTTTATTTCCATTGTCTGCTACCTAAAATCTTAATTTTCGATTAATAAATAAAAAAATTATTATCATAAATATAATGGAATTTTTTTTTAAATATTTTTAACTACACTTACACACACCACATCTAAAGATAACGAGCATACAGTTTTTGTGAATGGTGAACTGCTGCCTCATGAAGCGATGATTGTTCATTATTCCCTTACCACCATTCATGGTGGTTATTATGAGGAAAAATATATTTATATATGATATAAAAATGATATCTAAAATTTATTTATACTTCTATAATTATTTTATAAAACATACCATTATACATTATATTTTTTTGTAAATATGTTAATGTCATTTGTGGAAGTGTGGACTGCCGAATCCTCAAAGCTCTATGATTCGTTTACGCCTGTCATTGGAAATATTAAGAGTAATTTTAATAAAATTATGTAAAATATATGAAATATATATGATATTATAATTATAATATTTATATTTCATTCAATTTTTATACTTTCAATTTGACAAAGAAATGAATGTTGCATTCATGAAAACTTATGGCCTACCGTCTTCATGAAAACAATATTTCATATCTTATTTCAAAACATTATTGATTATTATAAAAAATATTTAGTGAATATATATGATGATTAAACCATCTTTTTAATTCTAGATATTATGAAACCATTCTTTAATTAATAATTACAACAAATAACATGTCAAAACGTACTTGAGAAAACTAGGAAATTAACACTAGAAATAGTCCAAATAGTGAGAGATTGTTAACTAACAGGTAATAAGATATTATAATAATTTATTATATGATATTATGAATATTTTTATAGCGATTTAATATGATATTAAATTATTTTAAACACTATATATGAGGGAAAATGCCAAACAACATATGGAAGGTTAAGGTAATGGAATTTTGTCTCAATTTAAATTCCCTTGAGACTTACTTGTTATTATGAACCGATTCACTTTTTATTGGTGTATATACTTCATTTTTCATGTTATATCATGAATAAAATAATTCTAATTGTATTATAAATTTCATTTAATGTCTTAAAATTTCTAGATATTATGATTCAAATGTTTCAAAGTTGTCTGGGACATGTTGAAATGTTATAACATTTTCACCCTCAAGAATGTTATTAATGATTATCTTTATAATAACACTTCATTTTACAATTGTTATCTTTATATTGAAAATAAATTTTATTATAATATGTTTTTAATGTTAAATTATCTTTAATATCCATATTTTCATATGATGGATATTATTATATCATAAACTGTATATTATATCACATAGAGTGTTTACAATGAATGTTATTTGATTAACTAGAGAATTATCGATAAATCCTTATCTTTTATTCAATAAGGTTATTTGATAATGAATACTGCATTCTTATTAAATTGATTATTCAATATTATGAATTATATATAAGGAAAATGATATGTGGTTCTTTTACATTATATAAATTCTCATTGCTTCAATAGGTCACATGAGAAGATAAAGTTAGCCAAATTAAATAGGTATCTACCTATAGTTTTAAACGACCTGAAAAAAGGATCTTGAAAATATAGGTCCTCATGTTTCTAAAACATGAGTTATAATAATTAATCATTTTTTCTTATATATTTAAGTAACTATTATTCCTTGAAATTTTGTGTTGACATATCTGCAGATACATTTAATTTCGAGTTCATTGATTAAATGGTATGTGTTTTTAGATTCTTAACTTTTCATATTGAAATTTCTTTATCTAGTCATTTGAATAGAATGTGTTAATGTTTATTTCTCTTTCCTTTATGGTTTATTTCCATTGATTAATTATTTATTCCACTTTATATACCCTTACTATTCATTTGATCTCACCCTTATTATGCTTCCTTTCCCAAGGCTATGATGAATAAATCATTGAATAATACTTAAAGGATGAATTTATTTTCATTTACGTATAGGGTTTGTATTTATTATTTCCCAATGTGTTATGGGTATCATTTATGAAATATTTCATTCCAAGATTGATAAACTGAATAGTCCTTTAAGAATTGATTCTTTCTAATCATTCTAATGTAATAAATTAATGCACCAAATTCGGGCTTCTGGCATTAAGGAGTTAAAGTAAGACACTTTTTTTATTTAGTGAGATGAAATTTTATTTAAAAAATAATATTAAAATATTATAAAACTAATAAACCATTTAATGAATATATTTTTAGAATTTATACACATAATCTATACCCATATAATTCATAAATTTATTGATCTATATTGATTCAACATGCCATACCATTCTAATGATAAGATACATAATCCTTTAAAATTATCTAAAAAATAAAATCATTCAATAAAGGATGTTATGCCTGATTTATGATCATCTGTATATTCTATTATCTATTTAATGGTTACGTATTTACTAGTTGGAGAGAGAATTCATGCTAGAATTTTTCAAAAATTGGTAGACTAAAGTATACTATATCGATTTTTTGATATACCGGATGTTTTGGCACAAGTATGTGAATTGATATTTCATATTGATTTCTTTGAATTTGATATTGATGATGATATATTTATAACCCATTAACAGTTGATTCTATAAAGACACATTTTGTTAAAACCACCATTGAAATCATTATAGATTATGGAGGGACCATGTCACATAAATATTGGGGATAGGTAGTAAAAATTACCATATATCAGCTCGCGAAACATCTAATGAGTGAAAAATCATCCCCTTAAGAAAAAATGATGAAATTTGTTTCTATTGGGATGTTTCATGATTTTTTTACGCGAGAATTAATAATTATTTAATCTAATGTTTAATGGTTTTTTCTTGAGAGAACATATTTTTTATGATAGTGCAAAATATACATAAAAAGAGTATTTGACTGTCGAAACTATTAAACGTTATCTTAATGGTTTTGAAAATGATGAATTATATTTTGATAAAACAATTATGAATCAAGAAAAATGATAACTTGTATGATATTCCATATAATATACAAATGATATTTCAAGTAAAAAGTTTATTAAATTCTTATAAGATGATGGGATTGATGATGAAATATCATATTTGTTTACATTAACTTATAATTTAGGTTTTCCTAAAATAAAAAAACATTTTAGAAAACTGGAAAAATTCTTTCAATAATGAAATTTAATTTAAAATAATTTTTTGGGGCATATATTTGGTGGTAAAAATAATGTCATAGAGTAATTTAGAGATATTTTCATAAACAAAAATGACCCAAATCACTTCATAAAAAACGAAAATATGATTATTTTCGTGAAAATGAAATAATTAAAATGCTCATTTGTAATGGGATATAAGAAAAAATATGGATCCCACTTTTATGAGTGTTATTATCTTAAATAATAGTTGGAAGAAAGGGATAAAAATAGTGGGATCCACTATTGGGGCCCAGAGGGAACCATGTGCATCATCTAGTGATGATGAGCGGGGGGATGAAAGGGAATAATATGTTTTATTTAAATCCACTAATAATTAATTATGTCTTAAAAAAGTAATGGGAAAAGGGTAATATTTTTTCATTTACAAGTGTTTTAAAGAGACACCAGTAAAAAACTAATAAAATATACTACATGTCTTATAGTTTATGTCTTTATGAAGCCTTACATGATCATTATAATGATTATTTGATTTTATTATATAAATATGGATTTTATAATGTATATGGTTCAATATCATCCTATAAATAGAAAAATTGGAGTTTTCATATGTGAGATTAACCTTATATCGAAGGTGGGTTTTGACAATGGGACGATTTTTAAAACTTTATCGGTTCAAGATAATTTTCATGTAGGACTCATGAAACCTGATTATATTTCATGATGAACTTATGAATGGATAATGTTTCCTTTTTACTCCTACCTAGTACGATTTTATACTGATAAAGATGTGGTTTTTTTCAATTAAGACCCATATGAGGTTGATCATTGTGAGGTTTTAGTGTATTGTGATGGGGATTTGGATTACATGACCCTCCTAACTTATTAGAGAAGGGTATGAGATTGTGGTTGAATTTATGGATGATCATCATTAGAGTTTTATGGGGTATAAGTAAAATATTGAACGATCTATGACAATTTATTTCTAATGGTGTTTTCCCTTGATGTTATTATTTTTATTTAATAAAGGTTGATTTTGATATGGATTCTTATAGAAATTGGAAACTAATGAGGCAATTATTGGTTTTAGAATGAAAACATTGATTTGAGTGGATAATAAAGAGTATTGGTTATTTGGATAGTTATTTAGTTGTATTTTTTGGGAATTGGAAACCTATGAAATTATTAAATTTCTATTGGATCCTTATGGATCACATAGTGGGTTGGGATATAGGATCCATACTATAGTGAGTAAAATAATTTTTTTAGTTATCACCATCAAGAACATGTTTGTGATTTTCGATCATGGGTGTTCTTGGGTAATAATTTGAAGAAGCATCATGATGTCATGGTCCTACAAGAGAGGCTCATGGGGCTATATTTTCCAAGATATAATGGGAGTGGTATTGTGTGTATCGGTATTTTTATCCTAAGAAAATACAACGACTGTAATGGAACATGGGTTATAGCTTACCAACTAACCAAGATTGATCATTTTTTTTCTATTCAGGAAGATTTAAATCTCGACCAACTTTCCATGATATATGTAATGAATGTGGTGAAGCTTTATGGGGTCCACTTTCTATCAATTTTATCATGATCCAAGGTTCACATATAAATTATATAGGAGTATTTTGGCATTGAGAGTATTAGTTCTCTATAGTATTGTGATGTGTGGAAATTGATTTATAATATCTATGAGGTTGAAATTAAAGGTAGGGATCCACCAAGGAATACTTTATTCTTCTAGACCATTTTTAGGTGTGGTGTAGTAAGAATAAAAATATGAAACATGTGTTGAACTTGGGATGGTAGTGGTATTTTTTCTATATTGGTTCATATATAAAAAGAGTATATATGTTTATATTTCTAGTTGTGGAAGAGAACAAGATTATGGTATAGGATTGTAGCGATATATTTGGTCATGTTTTTTTCTTACTACCCCATGAGAATATGGGAATTTGATCAGTTAGAGGTTTTTGTTGACATATATATATAATAATGGTATGTATGATGCTCGATGTTTTAGAGTAGAGATTTATGAGTTGGATTGAGTCTCTAGATTGAGGGTTTATGTTTGAGAACCAATGGTCTTGGAGGTTCTTCATTGTGTCACTGAGTGATCAATAATATAGTTTAGATAAGCGATGTTTATCTTGGGTGTACATCATTAACATTTTTTTAATGCGTAAATTTCACTGGGGGAAGGGAATTATTTTTGTGTAGTGGAATTAAAAAAACTCATGATGGTTGTGCCATTTTATTCTTAGAGACATTCAATGTATTTTGGTATCATCTAATTATTTTGACACTCATTCGTGACCAATGAATCATATATGTATTTGAAAAAATCACCTATTATACTACGCTTATTTATGATGGGAAGATATATTAAAAATCCAGGGTGTCTCCTGATTTTCGGGTTCTAGTGTAGTGTTAGTGTGATCATAACTTACCCAAGGTACGTTTTTAGGCCACGAACTGGGGGTTTTAACTCAATGTGATTCATGAGATATTCTCAGGGAGAATTATTGTGGAAGAGATGTGTTATAGTAGAAATTTTTAATAACTCACACCAGTTAATTTCAAGGGAGTTATAAATGATTCAGGTTCAAAATAGGCCAAAACTATAAATAGTTTTTATATTTTAATTTTTCACGGTGAATTGATGTTTTAAAGTACATGACAGAGGATTAAATAGTGTTATCATAGTAATGGATCCTCAGAACATGTTTTTGTTGTTCATGAGATGGGAAAAAAGGTCAATGGATTTATAGGGGTATCATGTTCACAATTGAGTTGTACTAGGAACCCAGTAAGGATTCATGGTGTGTAGGATCAATACATGGGGCCACCATATGGAAATTGGAATCATTTCAGCATGGGAGGTTTATTTACAAGAATGGTTAATGGAATATCCATGAGGATAAAAAAACTATTTTTTTAGTTTTTCTGAGTTATATCACTACCTTTATATATTTTTTTCTTGTCAAATTAGAATTTAATTGGCCATTGATAGGGAATGGAATATTGTAGGTATTTTTTTGTGATCTTGGTGGATATTTGGAGTGGTCCTTACCAGGTTTTTTATGTTTTATCCCCTGAGAGGCTATACTGTGAGTTTTTATTTGATTACAACTAATGGATTCAGTATTGGATTAATTTTTATATTAATTATATGTGGTATATAATTAATTAGAGTAGTTATTGATGGATTTAGGGAAATTTATGTATATATGGTAGCTATTCTAGCTTTCTTTATGTCGGTGGCTGGGATTTTCTATGGGATTTAATTACTTTAATGAAGTTTGTGGTCACTAACTAACCATATTGTTTTGTTCATTGTTTTATGAGATGTGTGTTATATTATCTCTTCACTCATGGGTGGTTTACCTTATTCTAATTTGATATATTTTCCCTTGACCCAGATGAGTTGGTAATGGAATTCTTGAGTCAAGGGGGAACCTTTGCATGTTACCCTTGAGGATAAGGAAAATGATTCCAAAAATCATACAAATAACGTGTATTAGAATTTACATGTCATACCTTATTGGGATTCACTTATATTATGTTATGATTACAAGGAACCATTTTTGGTACCTTATCCTCCTTAGACAAAGGGGAGGTGCGTACATGAGGGTGTTTGGTAGGATCCATTACTTGGTATGCCCCTTTCACAATTTGAGAGGGAGTGTATAATTTGTGTTATTATTGTATTTTCCCTTTAATAATAACACGATTCTATGGAACGTTATGGTTATGGGGTTGAAATTGAACTATTCAAATGATGTAATTATTACTAAGATGGTTTTTAATTTGGTAGACTATGAAATTATAATCCTATAATAGGATTTGTTAAAATTTCTTAAGAAGGGATATCTTGTTTAGGGTTATGATGAACAATCTAATCAATACACACTAACACCATAGTTTCTGATGGATGTGTGCTTGTGTTGAGGTGAAATAAATCATATATTCTATGTCTAATGAGGGGTTCCTTGAATTGAGGGTTTTTATGAGGGACCCAATCAGGTTCCTTTATCCTCTATTGAGTTTATGTTTGTGTCTATATCCTTGGGGTTTCTCTACATGGATAAAAAATTATTCTCTTAATATATTCTATCCACTTTTTATTTGTGCTACATGTTAGGGTCCAATGTCACACTATTAATTTAAAATTATCTATTGGAGTAGGGGCCATGGTTTCTGATTATGGAGGAAAGGGGTTGGTGAGTGAGTAACTACTTAACATTATACCATAGAGGCATAAAATATATACCTAAACATAAATAATACATCTAATCATGTAATAATTTAAACATTAATGGATTTTTTTGAGAATCAAGAAACATGATATATATAAAAACCAAGGTCATTAGACACCTCTACCATAGTCATTTGGCTGTTTTTCATTAGATTGAGTCGATTTTAAGAACATATCGCAATGATATGGGGGTTACATTCTCCATTATCTGATTTTATTAGATCTCTCTGGACCTGGATTTCCTTTTCCAATACTCTTACTATTTTATTCATTAGTAGTCCAAGTTACATATAGACTAGATCCACTTATAAAATTTATTTTTTATAATTTAGCCTTAGTGATGATGTTGTTGGGTGAAACCATATGAAGTGGGTTAGTTTATCCTATTCCTTTACGATTTTTATTCTTTGTTGAGATTGCATGATGTGAGACCATATATGCATGAGATCATACTCTTATTATTTTAAATGTAGGATTCCATAGTCGGGATGTTATGGGGTGATACAAAAATTATATAGGTTATGATTATCCCATTCATCTGTCATTTTAGTTCTATGGACAAGATTAATATGTGGTTAAACCTTACAGAATACTATCATGTCCCACAATTGTTCGTTTATATGATGTTTTTTGGAGACTATTGGGTTAAGATCACTATTTTCATGATCTAATTTCATATCAAAATTATATTGATTTTATATAGGATAATGATGCTTTAGGGCTATGACCATCTTGTTAGGGGACACCATTCTCATGGTCATGTATTGATATCCAATGATCAAGAAGCTCTTAAGGTAAGACCCTAATATAATGGGAACATAGTAACCTATTGGGATTATGATTTATTGTAATATTCTTAGAGAAAATGGAAACTAGAAAAAGATGTAATTCATTATATAGGGTGATTGTGGGGAACCTAGGGATTTCCTGAATTTATTTTTATTATCATTTACCATATTATTTTATGGTGATATTATCACACTGTACATGAAATTGAGTATACTAAATTTATTTATAAACAATATTAGTGGTGGACTACTGAGTTATACTCATCCCTTCTTAGGATCCCTTGTAATTGAGTCATCTCCTTGGTTGTTGGCATAGATGTGAGTATAATCCCTATAGTGGATTGTTAAGCTATTGGGGTGAACTAGAGTTAGGAGATGTTAACATGGAAGGACTTAGAAACCAAATTTTCTATAGGTTCCTCAACCTTATTTACTTTGGATAGAATGTTCTTAGTTTTATTATTCTGTATATATTCATGTACGACTTCTTAAAATTAAAAGATTCTCAATTTGTTGAATCATGGGTAAAGATATTACTATATTTGGTATTTATATATGATTTCTTTATTTATTAAGATTTTATTTATTTAAAGATATTAATTATTTCTTCCATATAGATACACATATCTATTTATACCTGAGAGGGAATTATATCCAAACATCATCAATATACTCTCACCACTAGTTGATAACCTATGTATTATACGATGGTACATTTGTGGTATATAATGGAATGTATAGTCATAATAGAGGTGAATATGATTAAGTATTCCACAAATTTGAGTTAAATCCTTGTTTTATTATTATTTTTTAAGGAAATGGATGATGGATAAATGACTAGTCAGATATTTGGATGGATTCTATGTCTTATACATTTCCAACACCTGTGTGAGTATAAATAAAAGTTACCATGTAGATAGATTTTTTGGACTTTCATTGCAGCAATTAGAAAATTTTGAATATGTAAAGTATTATGTTTTGTGAATTATTGATTTTTAATATTTCTATTATCATAGGGTTCTAAGAGGTGTGAATTCACGAATCATAGAGTGAACACAATATTAACATGATATTTTTTTCATTATTGTTATTGATCTCTTAAATTATGATAGAGTTTGAATAATTTAAAATTTCAATAAAAAGTTATATATTATTTTCCTATATCTATATACGGGGAAATTCTTTTTATCTAGACACATATTTGGATTTTTTCATTTACAATTTATTTATCCATGAAGTAAATCTTATATTTATGGGTTACGTAGTCCCAGAGAGGGACAGGGGAGGAGTTATTCTCTAATGTCTTCTGATGTTTATATCATAAGGTGAGTATGAATTATTTGGATGTCTTGTATGTAATTCTCCTTTTTATTATGAGATGTTTTTATGGGAAATGTTCTTGGGGGTTGAATCATGGATTTGCATGTGGATGTCATAGAAATCCTTAACGATGGTAGTATGGTATGTGGGTACCGGTTAAGGAATATAACCCTGAAGTGTGTAGCTTAGTATATGCAAAGGGATTCCATTATTAATAAGGCAAAGAATGGGTATATAACACATTATTTTCCTTTGAAATTTATTATGTATTCATGAATGTTACATCAAGGGATTTAAAATTTATTGGATATGGTCTTTAGGCTATTTTGGAGAGTCAAATGATATTTTTTTGGATGAGGATTATAGTGAATCCATCTCTACCCTTGTGGTAGGTCACATATTATACATATACCCATGACATTTTGTGAAGATTTTAGGTCAACCCGATAGTGTTATGATACTATGGAATGAAAATTATTCTAGATAATAAGCATAATAAGATTCCAAATATTATATTAAAAACATGATGGAAATGTATGATTAAATATGGTTATGAAATAAGGGTTGAATTTGATGTATGTTGATATAAAATTATGGGTGATTCTCCATGAGATTACATGAATACTATGAATGTGAGGCATGATTAGTTTTCATGTAGGCTGATGGACATTGGATTATTGTGATGAGACTCTTAATGATGCGAGTTATGTTATTGGCATGATATTACTAGGGTGTGCGCCTACATTATTTTTAATTATTATTTACTATGGAATCTATGGGAACCATTATAGGTATAAATATATAAATCCTACCTTGAATATGGTTATGAAGATGGAATTTCCTTATGTGTATATAGATTTTGGGATGGGATCTTGGCCTTTGAATGGTTTTCATAGTGTTTATATAGTTGTGACCGACCATTCATGGTAGGTGGGAAATACCAATGGATGGATCTTAGTAACTCATCAAGTTAGGGAGAGTGTTTATACAATTCTTAAGACTCCTAATGTTTTTCCATGAGGACCGTATTTATGAATAGTTTTTCCTTTTGATGCCCTCAATGAATTATCATAGGTCAGTATAGGTGTGTGTTTAGTCCCTTGATACCAATGTTATATAGGACCATGTGAGGTTCCCCTGTATTGTGATGGGGTCAAAGAATCCATACTACATAATGTTAGAACTATGAATGTTGATATATTTTTGGATGATAAAAATTAGAATTTGATCAGGTATATGATAAGTATGGAACCATGTGATGAAATATTTTCCATCTACGAGTTTTGATTCTTGATGGTTTTCTTATTATTGACTAATGTTGGGGAACAATAATTGGTACCTTTCATGAAGTGGTAACCAATAAGGTACCCAATATATTTAGTGGTAAAAAATAGTTTTGAGAATCTTAGATTTATTAGTGTTTCCTTGAGTAGTTCTTAAATTATAATTGTGTGAAGTGTAGACCTATAGAATTTTGATGCTTCCAAATATCTTAATGCAGTTTTTAGTGGGTTGGAATATATGATCCTAATTGGAGGGAGTTATATTTTATTTTCAGGTTTATTAAAATAATTAATATATAGTTTATAGTGTATATAGGGTGTCTGGGTTGTAGTTGTGTAGAGAACAATGACATTATGAGACCAAAAGTGAGGCTTAAGTGGGAAAATTTGAAAAGATATGGTAGGTGTGGTTTTTTTAATAATAGTTTTCAAATGATAATGTGATATTGGGATTTCTGTTTATAGGATCATGAAGGTAAATATTATATATTTGGGGGACACTATTTATATTTTTTATTCCACCCCTTGTTCATGTGGAGAGTCGTTAGAATTATCTATAAGAAACTAGATCTCTAGAGGTAAGGATTCTACCATGGTACTTGAATAAAACCAGAAAATATATTTATGTATCTAGTCTATGGAAGACCAATAGATTCTAGTAGTATATCATAGCGATATAAATTGTCAGTGTGTTTAGTGACTGACTAGAGGTAATATGGGAATTGTAGTATCTTTTGGACCAGGTTAGTGGATATCCACACACATGGGGAGTAATATTACATATAAAACAAAGTGAGGATTCATTTGTTGGATCACATCATGGGAGTGGGGTTGAGAGGATAAGGCCTACCGGTGGAAGAGGTTCCTAGGTGTATCATCCAATGAGTGATGTATAATTTTATACTTCCGATTTATATATTTATTTTAAAAATTAAACGTTTTTAAAATCTAAAAATGTCACTGGAAGTGGTGTAATGTTGTAGACTGAAAAAACCATAAGATTTATTCATGCTCAACAAATAGTTTTTTTTGGATCCATTTGGTTTGGAATGTACTGACTAATGATTCACATATGCAATCTGGAGTTATATCTTTGATATAAATCTAGACACATCATTCAAGAAATTGCCATTGTTTAGGATGGGTAAAAGAATGAGGTATCTATACTGCATGAAATTCCATTGATTTTGGTTTGATTTTAGTACAATTATATCTAATGGGTGGTATAGGTTTTGGGCATGTATTAGGTCTTAGTCACCAGTGATGTTTATGAGAGATGCACATTGAGATTCTTTTTGGACGGAAAGTGTTATGATGGGGAATTTGTAATAACATGCAATGATTCGTGCCAGTAGAGTCATAAATGTGTCAGTTTCTTAAACGATAAAAAATAAAAAATATTTAAATCTATTATTATTATTTTAAATAAAATAGTGTTTTTGGAATGCATTTAAAATTCATCAATTGGTGTTTTCAAGGAAGTACCATGGGTTATGGCGTATTGGAGAATGTTTTCAGATTTCAAGATTTTGGAAAATTGAGGTCAATAGATAAAGAGGGCTACTTGGTACCAGATTGTGTGTCATGTGGTATCTGATGAGTTTGTTACGAGTAGAGGTAAACTACCCAAGGACACCAAGTGGCTGGTGGTGGTAAACCAGGTGTTTGATTGTTCATAAGAGTCATTTTCAAAAGAAAGTCAAAGAATAGTTTTTATGATTTCTAAAATTATAACCAAAACTCAGTGTTCAATGATTTTATTTGACTAAAGCATTGGGTAATTCTCCTACTTCCTATTATATATTCCTCCCTTGTCCTCATTACCAAATATCTATTTTGAGGTGTTTCTTCATTGATATTTGTGAGTTCTTGGATAGAATTTTTGTACTATTGATTTATCATCTATCACTCTAATTATAATGGATGGAACTTTGGTATTTCTGATGATTCCACTAGGGCATGGTGGAATCTTCACAGAATGAGAGATACATTTTTGGGTTTCCAAGAGGATGATCTAGGAGGATAAATACACAAATTGATATATAGTTCGTTTAATTTATTCCATTTTCTTGATTTATTTTCATTTTATCATGAAATTTAAATTTAATTGGTTGATGTTTTGATATACGATATTGGGCTCTTCATTGGTAGTGATCTCATGGAGATTTTATAGTGACATTCACCATATTGTCCAATGTTACGTTGTGGTAGGTCCACTAGTGATTTGTTATTCTGATATATATTTTAGAATTATTATATATTTAATATTTAGAATAACTATAATTGGTTTATAATAGATTTTATTTGTAATTGATATAGACATGGAAATGTATTGATGTATGGTGACAATTTGATATTGATTATGGATTTTGGTAAGGATTTGTTGGGAGAGTAACTATATTAAATAATGAAGGTGGTACGAAGTAACCCCTAGTTGTTTCATTTTATAATGTGATGTGTATTGTAATTTAAACTCATGTTTGATTGACATTAAAATAAATAAAATTTTTCCCATAAACCAAATGATTCTGGTAAGAATATAAAGGTGTGTTGGGGACCCTCTAAATTTAATTCTTGAGGATATAGTCACTGACTTCCAAAATATAGAATTAATTATAATTGATATTATACATAGGAACATATGAAGACTCTGTTGAGTTATAATATAATTTATAAGACCGTTTTTAGGTTCCTTATCCTCCTTGGATATAGATGAGGTTTGTAAATGATGGAGGTTAGTGTGATCCATTACCTCTTATGAACCTTTCACTACTTGAGAGTGAGTATGTACTCTTAGTTTTGTGAATGGATTTCCACTTTTGGTATTAGTTGATACCATGGACCCAAAAGGACATCAGGTGGAAATTGATGTATTCTAAAGGATGGTCTTATAACCATTACGGATGCCTGTTTGGTATACCATGACCTAATGGACATGGAATAGGGTCCCTTAGAATAAATTGAGTAGGGTAATGTTATTTATGGAAACGATATACCTTTTTATCATTCTTCATTTTAATTGTACAAACCAATGGATATATGTTTTTAGTTGATGTGAGTTAAAATTCTTCTAAAAGTCTCATTAGGGGTCCCATAAGTTGAACAATAGTAATATTTACATTATTAGGTGAACATAACCTCCCTTGGGTGTGAGTTTGTGTATATATATTTTGGGTTTCATGGTAGAACGAAAGATTTTATTTTGAACTATTTAATAATCATTAGATTAGTGTATCATTAAAGTGGTGGGTGAACCCACTCCATTTAGAAATATCCATGTCTCAGATACCTGGGATTAAAATTAAAGAATCAAAATGGTCAAAGAGTGTGGAAATTCCTAACATGGAACCAATTAGTAGTTAATGTTATTAGTATCCTAAAAAAGTATATTTAATCATGTTATATTCTAAACCATAATTAATTGTTATCAGGGGTCAATAAACAAAATATTATATACTTAAATAAGATTAGGATACCTCTACCGGGGTCTTTTGGCTTGTGTACACAAGATTATGATTATTTTGAATTATGATCACTATGGGTATCGGGATCCATTACCTTTTTAACTCTCTTAAGTGTACAATTTGATTAATATGTCCATGGGATGTGATTGATTTGGAATTAATATATCTATTCCATTATTCATACTATTGTATTGATCTGGGGTCAAGATGACAAGGTGTTATATCTTTAGACATAGGTATCATACCTACTTTGTTTAATGTTGTTATTCCTTAGTCAAGGTATCATAGTGTGAGACTATGTAGAATAAAACTGACTCTCCCTTTTATTTAATATTTCTATTCATTATTCATGATTTCATGGGGTGAGACCATATATATATAAGGGTCACTTCTCTACTTTATTTCTATTCCAGTCCCATGGTTGATTTTCCCATTGGATGAGACCATATTAACTAGGGCCATTTCTCCCCTTTTTTTTGTTTTTATGAGATTTTGATAATAACCTAATGCGATGAGAACACTATAACAATGGAAATCATCACAATTTGGCATATATTTATTTTAATAGGGTTCTAGTTGTATTTAGTCCATGATCGTCTTGGTTTTCATCCTTTCTTCTAACCATGTATTAATATATTTTGGTCAAAACGATCATTATCTGATACCATAGTGTAATGGAATCATATTTCACCATTGGTATAGTTATTTGTTGTGATATTTTTTCAAATACCACAACATTGGATTAATTACATATTTATCACAAAAGTTGATCATATGTCACACAGGGGAATGATTGAGTTATTAATATTTTATTTTTCCATTTACTTTTATGTTCATCATATATCATTGAACAAGATGTTTTATATAGTTAAATTTCTTTATAGACACTATTTTTTGTGTCCTATTTAGCTGTACTCACACCCTAATTTTGTTCCCCAGTACTTGAGAAGTCTTCTTTCTTGTAGGAATAGGTGAGAGCATGGGACCTTATATGGTTGTTTTTAGCGAAACATTTGTTAGGTGATCGGTCTAGGAAAGGACTTGGGACCATGTGTTTTTTGGGATCCCCTAATATGTTTACGTACAGTGGGATGTTTTTTTAGCCTTTCAGTGAAACATCATTTATGTATACCTGTATGAATTATTGATATTGTAGATACACTTTATTTTATTTCATGGGTGATTTAATTACTTTATATATAATTTAACTATGATATCATTTTTTTGTAATTTTATTTATGATAGGATAGTCATTATTTATCTGGTTGTTATTTATAGATTTAAATATTAGATATGGTATAGTATTCCCAATTAATACAAATATCCTCACCAGAGGTTCATCGCCTTTGGACGATGGGGTGGTGGGATTGAGGTAGAGGTGATATGGTTTAGTCATAAAAAAGTTAACTGAATCAAGGATGCAACACAATCCATTACCTAAAACAAAACAAAAATTAATCTATACACACATTTACTGGGTCACCCTTTCTTTGTTTATATATATAGGTGAGTTTATTTGTCAGTTAAATTCCATTAATGTCATAACAACAACTCTTGGATCTGAAAATGAGTATGAATGTTTGGGTATATAAGATCAATGCATGTAGATTAACAAATCCCTTTAGAAAGACATGTAATAATATAATTAAAATCATGATAAATATGAATAATATTCACAAATAGTAAAATGAAGTATTATGATCTTTAGGAACTAATATTTAATTATTATTTTATGACAATAAGTCCAAAAATATAAAAATTAAGATGAAATGAGTATAAAAATCCCCTTAGTTAATTTGAAGTGCATAACTACCTATTATATCATGGAAGTTATCCATATAATAATCTTTTAACAACTTATTTTTCATTATTTTGGATATGTTTAACAAAATATCAAAACACCTTACATATTGCATCATCGTACCCAATACATGATGATTAACTTCAGTTGGATAATATTCCCTAGTTGTCCATAAAAAACACTTGCGGGATTATTAACACTCAAGAAAAACATTAAGATTTTCATAAATATATATGATATAAATGGTAATGTACAATTCCCATTATATCATCATATCCTAGTAATTCAAGATAATATATCTATGATAACCACTTCCCATGTAAAAAATATATTAACCATGAGATCATCTTGCAAAGGGAAACCCTCACAACCTATTCAGATGATCGTGTACCAATATATCAATAAATAATATATTCGATGACCAAATATTGATACCTCTTAAATTATGAGGTAATAGTCCCCCATACATTATAACCCAAAAACTTACTTCATTCTATACTATATGTCTCGTATTTAATTAAAACATGATAAATCAATGTGACGATCTCATGTAATCAGATCTCAAAAAA
This sequence comes from Viscum album, assembly GCA_963277665.1. Taxonomy (NCBI): domain Eukaryota; kingdom Viridiplantae; phylum Streptophyta; class Magnoliopsida; order Santalales; family Viscaceae; genus Viscum; species Viscum album. The sequence goes on from OY728134.1 coordinate 430,938,210, forward strand.
GAAGAGAACTAAAAAATATATAACACATTTTAACATACATAAATAATTATCTCCCCTAAAAGGACAATAATTTATATTAAATAAACCAATTTTATCACTAGTGGGATACTAAAATCGATGACATGGAATATGTCAATATGTGTATCATGGAATATATTGGAGTGTAAATCAAGGAATATGCTAAAGAGAATATGACCTAATATATCAAAAAGATTCTACATATTATAAATGAAATTCAACTCAAGGAATAATTAAAAATAACTCATTGTATGATAAAAAATAAATATATTGGAATATAAAACTGTAGCATGTAATATAAAAAAGATAACCAAACAGAATAATTAATAATTTTTTCATGAGATGAAAAAAATCATTTAATAATATAATCAAAACACATAATCAATTTTTAATCCAAAATTACTAACCTAATGTAACCATATAAGTAATCCTGAATATGATCCAACAAAATTAAGGGATCATCTAATAGATAACGTGATCAATGATACACATCTCATAATATTGGGTCATCATTATAGACATTATTAGTTGAGGAATCATCATATTTGCTACCCACCTATATTCAATGGGATAATTTATAGTTAACATAGTTTAAAATGATAATCACATAACATGTACAACGATTTATGACTTTATGTTTTAAATTAAATTCATTGTTATCCCAAATTTATTTAATTTAAATTTAGTATAATTTATATGGGTGGTATGAGAACTTTTCGAGTGAAAATATGAACGTTTTTATTCTTTAAGAATAAGCGCCCTATAAGAAAGAGAAAAATATCTTGCAATGTGGACCCAAAAATAAAATAAAATTAATGTAGTATTACATGTAAATGTAGTACTATTTAGTGGTTATTTAATGTGGATATGGGATATATTACCATCCCAATCCAATTTTTGTCTATAAATAATAAATAAGATTTACTCACACCTATTTAGCATGTTTATTGAGGAAGAACCATTAAGATGATTTTAGAGAGATCTTAGTCCCCTTATAGGTAGGAAATACAGATACACCCTCCTATAATTTGATTATAAATTTCAATAATAGTTAATTAATTCTTTAATATTGTTAGGGGTTATCGTTTGGTTATTTTTCACCACCCTTCTTCTTCAAAATCAAGATGCATGGACATTATAGGATAAACTAGTTGAAAAAACCATGACAATCCTCTTGAAAAAATCTATGAGAATCCCAAACCCACAGTCAATGCTCATGATGGATCTAGATTAATAAGGCAGGCAAAAATAAAAAATCATGGATTTTATCATTGGATCACTATATCATTTAGGATTCAGAATAATATTCTCCAGATCAAGGATTTTAAAATCCCGAGATGAATACAATGAAGTCATTGATCTTTTAGTGGTTGGTGAAGTCATAGATCATGAATAAAATAGTTTACATGGATGGTGACTTATTTAGGTTCAAAGACCTAAGTGAGGGGATCAATATAGGATGATGGTGGCTTGGTTGTTTAATTGACCACGAGAGTTCAACCCACCCACCACATGGTCATATATTTTTTCAAGTGGAGGGGGTGTGAGGTTCCCCGAAGATTAGGAATAAAGGAGAGGTACTAAATCTATATTGGTTGGTTGACGTGTAGTTCAAAACCTTGGGATGAGGGATTATTTATTTATTGGCAAGGTTTGGTGGGTAAGCACACAGGGTTGGGTTATAGTGAATCATTCCTCCCACACACATTCTTAATGAACTCAATTGAGACAAAAATGTTTCCCATAGTAGTACATATTTCCTCCCTACCATGGAACCATTTGGATTAATCAAGTGGCTACCAAATTAAATCTATTTTATATAAATTAATTTATTAATAATTTTATTCATCAATGTATATTTCTAAAAATAAATATTGTATTTCACTCATAGTTCCATGTATATCACAATGGTAATGATTTTTATTCCATTATAGATCATTCAAGTTGTGTTTTTTATAATTTTTTATATGTAGGTATTATTTTCGATGAAATATATAATTGTGAATATTTTGTAGGAACTTTCCCATTTATTTTCATAACTATTTTATAACATTGATGAAATTGGTTCATATAAATCACTTAATAGTTTTTTTTACTAAAATATTTTTTTTGCAGGGATGTGTCTGAGTTCAATCTATTAATGAATATGGAAAAAATGGCGCATGAGGTGATCCCAATAGGACCCTAAAACACTTAATAAAACAACGATGAAATTTGACGATTAATAATCGGTCTCAATTTCATATATTAATTATTTTTTATTTATGATCTCAATGATTTTTCTAGAGATAATATAATTTTGATATTGTAAAATAATGTGATATATTTATGGTTAATAGCACTATTTCAAATACTCTTTAGTATAGTTGGGTATTATGACAAAATAATGGGTTTATGAATATTGTTTTTATCCATTGGGACTGTACATTACATTGATTAGATAACTAAACTTTTTCATAGACTGAGTCAAAAAAATCAATATACTATCAAGGTCTCTTAACTGTTGTAGAATTATATAACTCAAGATGAAAAATACTAATGTCATGCTATCATATTGATAATTTTTTTAATGTAGGTGATCTTCAAGTACAATTTCCTTATAGATGTGTTTTGTGAACATAAAAAATATTCAGCTACCCATGTTATAGTGTTTGGATGATGGATAAGCTATCAACTGATTCTATAAGAGGATGTTATTGGAATAGGTTGATGTATGATTTTTCCATGACATTTCATGTTATTTCAGTTATATGATCAATGTAAAAAATATCTAGAATAAATTTATCAACTAAAAACTAACACAATTATGGGGATCTTGATTTACATGAGTTGTTACATTAGTAAATATATGGGTTACAATAGTCTCGTAAGAAATATTATTTTTTTTGGGAATAGTTCCTTCATATCAGGCACAAATATATATACTAACAAAATCAATATAGTAAATATAATGTCATGGATCCCACATTTATTGTAAATGGTAAATTATACCATTGATTGATGTGTGTATTGGTTTCCTATTAATAGGATTTTGTACTCCCTAGACATATATATTTCTATCAGTATGGTGTGGGTAATTCATGAAAATCATGGATATGTGTGGGAGATTTATAATACATAATAGATGATGTATAATTATGGATAATGGTGTGTTCCTTAAGATAATTATTCTTTATTATATACCAAAATGATATTTATTATTTTTGTAGGGATATTAATGGTGTTACTAAGTACAGTTTCATCAAATAATGAGACATTAATATTATAACTCATCCAAGTTGTGATTTTTATTCGCTTGGTTAGGGATTTATAATTTTTTCATCAATTTATTATTCTCTATTTCTATTTTTTATTTTCTTTTTTATCCATTCCATATTGTTTCTTACTGTGAATTATTATACTTAGCACTACATTATAACTCATGAATTATTTTACTTATGTTTGTATGATGTTTTAGTTATTTACATTAGTACAAATTAATGCGGGGTTGGGGGTTGATATATATAGGAGGAAAATTCATTAATCATCCATAGTGATTTGATATAGGAGTATATATTTGTTTATTATATTTTTTTGGGTCATATGACCAAGCATGTTTATGTAAACAATGGTGAATTTTCTTTTATAGATTACAGTATGGAATTGATTATGTATTATTGTATTATTAACTGAATGTATGTTATATATAGTAAAATTAATTTTAGTTTACTTGTGAAGTCATAACATATATGATTCAATTTGATGTAGTAGTTGGGATTTCATTATCATGTTTAATGGATAAATGACCTACCCTTTGTGTTTGAACCCTATTAGTGCCAGTCACTAAACCTCATACAAGTTAATATGGTTGAGCATTGGAACACATATAATTTTCACTAATCTATGTGGGGTCCAAACAAGGATGGGTCATGTTAGAGTGGTATCAATGTGGGTTTTATTAGGTGTCAGGTCTATATTTTGGAATATAGTATAATGAACTACACTGGTATATGACATCACATTGAAAGGAAAGATGAGTTCCAAATAGACTGGAATAACTCTATTTTGTTGTCTTCGATTTAGATCAAGAATTGAGTCATTGCGATAAGTATTAAATTATTAAAATTTATATTTTGAGATGTGTGTTTGTGTATAAAATAACTTTAGTGAAATTTTACTTTCGAGTTAAATAAGGTGGTAATCATTTTTAGTAATAGAAATCAATCAGAACCCCAGTTGTGGAAAATATTGGTTTTAGTGCATCGTACTTTAGTGTTTAACTGTAATACCTTCAACTAAATATCTGGTAGCTAGTGATAATTACATAATTAATAATTCTTGAGACCCACATAATTTGAAAGTATGATGGTTATTTGGTGTTTTTTTTAAAACAACTTTTGTATTTGGGTTCTCTAGTAGCAATGAGAGGGGGATGAACTCCTCTTTTTATGAACCTTTCCCCCCTCACCTCATCCCTTGATCATTGATGATTAGAGATTTTTTTTTATTAAATAATTTTCCCATTTTATTTGTCTCTCTAATTCACTCCCTTGTAAAAAAATATAAATTATAATTGTTATATATAGGTATTTGGATGCAATTTTATTATATCAGGGTGATATCACTTCAATATCATGTGTTTTTTGTTGGTAGTGTCATGACAATGTTGAGGATATATTAAAGATCATGTTCTCATATGGATTCATCATAATTATGTCATTTACATTAGTATTCTTCTATTATTCAAAATATTTAAATAAATAAGTATTTTTACAGAGAATATAAATTAAATATTTTACTTATTTTGGTCCAGAAGTGTACTTACAGTGGTTCACACAGTATTATATGAGGTTGTACAAGAGAGTCCACAAGATTAGTTCAACAATGAAATTACCAATTGAAAAATAATTTCGTAATTATAAAAATTAATTTTATAAAATTTATAATTATTTTTAGTGACATTTGGATAATGTATATGTTTTTTAAGATAATTATAAATGATATGAGTTTGGTTGATAGTGATGAGGGAATCGTTTATGGGTTAACTCTAGAATTTAGATACATGGTTTGTAGTATAATAAATATATATATATATATATATATATATATGAATATATATTGTGGATTGTAAACATGTGTAAGTGGGTGAGAGAAAAATGAAATGGAACCCTTAGGGATTTTCATTATGAGTGGGGGACTTTTGAGTTTTGTATGATTCTTAGTTATCCCTCAAGTGTTATGTGTTTACTACAGAGCCACTAATGGTCATGACACTTATATAGGAGACTCAAATAAAGTGTAATTGAAAACCAAGGAGGGTTTAAACCTTTGATATAAGACTCTAATGACCTTAGGAGTTCTGTAATTGGTATATGATTATCACCTAGTGTGATGTATTGGGTTGAGCTTATTGAACTTATGTCATTCGCCATAGAATATAAGATTATATATTAGAATATTTTGATAAAATGTAGCTAAACCAAAGTTAAATTCCTCACTTCATAAGCATTTCGTATGGATTATCTAAACTATGATAGGTCTGCTAAACCTCATGAGTTGTGAAAATTCCCATAGGTGGTGATAGAATCATTGGAAAGTGGTGAGGTATTTAGGGAATTGTATTGTAAGGGGTGACCTTGCCACTATATTTAGTTTTCATGATCATTATTTTATTTTAATGTGTTACTTTTTAATTTATTGGACCAATCCACATAAATAGTATTGAACTGGAGGCTGTACATGACCAGAATTAGGCCTCCTTGTATGCCAATAGCTACTAACTAAAAGAAAAATTCATGATCTATTTGATCACTGAGGGAGAGTGGGTGAATCAATGATCAATTTTTAAGATTTTATTATTTTAAAACAACATTTTTGTGGATTAGTGATAATTTAATCCACTAGAAGAAAACAAATAAGCACACCAATAGGAACATAATTATTTAAGAAGATCACTACACAATAAGAGTAACTAGTCCTTGGCATGGTTATGATATAATAAAAGACACAAAAACACTAGAAAGAAATAATTTTATGGTTTATAATAATAAGGTAATATCTAACACTTTCATAGAACTATATTCATCATATAGTTAATGTTCAGTCCACACATATAGTACGATAAAACAATTTTTTGTAACAATTATATGAACCTTTAGTAATTGAATTCAACATTTTCATTGTACTGGTTAAAATTTCTTTACACATCCCCTCTTTTAATGTATTCTTCCATCTATTAATTTTCATTCATATTAGTGAGAAGGATGTTCTTCATATGATACATTTCCAAACAATGTACATTTTCGAATACATTCATTCTCGTATCCTCTGTTCATCTAATTCTCCCATTTAATACCATATATAATAAAACTATCATCCATATCTCTATTTGAAACCCCATGTCTAGAGTCACTATGTTAGATTCATAGGGAATTGTTCAACACCTTACTTTTTCAACTATGCAAACACCAATATTAAATTTCATAGTGCACATTCTCCCCTGTATATATCCATCAAATCTCCAAAAAACAAGGGAGGAGGGAGAATATAGAACTCTATTTCCACCCTCAAATTCTAAGTATCATTCTATAGTAATTATTCAATTTAACACTATTATAAATATGAAAATACTTGAGTCAGAAAAATTTCAACAATTTCCTTAATCCTTGATGTCAATATTATTCATCATCAATACTATTATATCAGCTAAAATCACAATAATTCCATTTTTATTAATAAATAATTAGATAACCACCTCAATATTTTAAAATTTAGTAACTATAAAAAATATCATAATGATTCTCATAAATTTTTGGTTGTTATTCATAGCAACTAGTTCACCTGGTAATGCTTTGAATTGTGTAAAGATCATCAACCATATTGACGGTACTTCTTCAGAGTGATTTATTTTATTGATTAACCTATAAATGGTGAACCAAAATTCTATATTAGATTACTCAGAGATTAAAATTTTCATTAGATAGAGTTATTTCTTCCCATGATCTAGTAAATTATTTCTAATGAATTTACCCAAAAACATCATCTCGATGTCACTTCTCACATTCTTCATGTAGTGAAATCTGTCTTGAAATCCCTATTTGATGGAAAAAAGAAACATTTATTAGATTTTTGATCCTATATGTTTATTTATGTCTATCTATTTTTGATGGAATTATTGATTATTTCTCACATACTTCATACCTCTCATCATATGATATAAATTTGTTCTTAAATTACACATTTCTTCATTTGTAACATATTCAATTTTTGGTCCATCCATAGCTTCCATAATAAATATATTTTTATTACATTTTACAAAATCATCCACCAGTAGTAATATTATTATTTCACTCTTTGGTAATCTTGTCAAATAAACCATTTTAATAGAAACATAATCCCACTAAGTCTCAAAAAAACTTCTTACTTCAAATAGATTGAACTAGAATCATGAATTAGAAAGAATAGATACGTTGTTATGTACTTTTCAGATCAGTAAATAATCACATGATTGTTTCAAGGAAAATCAGGACAATAGACTTTTGAAACTGTTTCTCAATCAATTCACCCATATTCCATATGATCACTCCTACCACTAGAATATATTCATTATTCCTACTAGCCTCAGTATGTTTATATGATTATTCCTTTTCCATAATGGTTAATATGAAAACATCACTAGTAATCGTCATGTAGGAAGTTAATAAAATATCATGGAATATATATATATTTTGAACAAAAGAAAATTAAAAAAAAAATTATTACTTCTAACTGTATTCTTCCATTGATTAGTCAATAATACGAAACCTGTTGTTCTCAACCAACTCCCCTATGTATTTTTTTATCAAGAAAGGAACAAATATTACTGATGCACTTGAACTCAACTATTGGATTATAATCTAACTATTATAATCCCTCAAATGAAAAATAATTAAGTTAAATAAGAAACATTAAACAAAATTACCATGTTTTCAAAAAACCAGTGATTATAATTTTTTAACATCTTCCTCAAATAACGGATTTACCATAAAAAAAATCTTTAACTTGTAAAAAAGGTTACTATATCAACATGAAAAAAATATTAAAACAATTAAAAAATACTGACATTAGTGCATAACCCTTTTTATAACCCCTTTTAATAACATTATGCATGGTATTGAAGATAGTGAGGTTATACACAGATTATATTACCTATATTATTAAATTTTTCTATTGGAAATGGTTTTTTAAAGACATCAGTTAATTTAACAACTATAGGGTCAAATTCTATCTTTATTTCATTTCATTCCATCTGCTCTTTGATAATGTGATAGTTAATATTAATGTTATTAGACCTATAATATTATCATGAATTATAAGTGATATTTATAAAAAACTTATTATCATAACGCAAGATAAGGGGTATTTTCACATTAACCAACAACCCTCCTAAACGTGTCTTTATCCATCATTTTTATGATACAACTAGAGTTGAAAAAACATACTTAGCTTCTATAGTGATGAGAGACTCAAAAATTAACTTTTTTTTTGTATTCCAACTTACATATATTTTACCCCAAAATAAATAACTTATATATATGAATATTCTATCGCCGACAAAATCTACTCTATCTGTATTAGTGAAACCAAAAAGATCAATATTTCTTGTGTTATCATATATCATCCTGAAAACTATTACGCATTTAATATTTCTAAGAGTTACTTTTATATCCAAAATATGGGTCTCATTAATATAATTTTTATATCTTGAATAATTTTATCAAACATATAATAAATATAGCCTTTAGGATATAATATATAACAGTATTCCAATCAAATTCTTGAGATCATTATGATCGACATTATTTACTTCTCCAATTTTGAAAAAAATTTCCCACTATAATGGGTGTAAAAAGGATATTTGAATCCTCTGTGAAAATTTTATTTAAGAGTTACTAACAATAAATATCATGAGAATATATGATAAAATTATTATTTTGATATTTTTTGCTAACACTATGATATTTTTAAATAACACGAGTTTAATAGCTTCTATAATATGCAAAACCGATATTAAAGAAGTCCCAATATATCATTATATAAATTTGTTCATTATAAGACCTCAGTTGAATTGGAAAGTATGAATAAGATTAAAACCATTATAATATATACATATATATTTAGTAGAATTATTGAATTCAAATATATTTATAAATTCTTTGTAAATAAACCCTTAGTTTTAAGTAAGGTCATTTTATTGTTCGAAAAATGTTTTATTCCAAAAAGGATTATATTATATTCTTGAGTAAATTTTTTTAAATAAATTATAGATATTTTATAAATTTTTTTCAATAAATGGATAAAATTACTTAAATCATCATGTATAGATTATATTAATGTGATTTTAAGTATTTTTCAAAAAAGGTTATTTTTCGGTGAATTTTTAAAAATAGTGATTTTGCCTTAGAAACTATATTTTTATTTTAATCATTTTAAATGTTCCATTTTATTTTGAAATGGTTTAAAATTAAAATTAGTACAACTATATTTTCAATAATCCAATTATTTTTGTTGGAGTCAATTTAATAGTTGAATTATGTATAAAAACATTTCTTAACACAAAAATGTATTTGTTACAAAAATATTTCAATGATTTTTACATTTTAATCATAAAATCATTTCAAAAAATTATTGAAATTAAATAATATAAAGTATATTCATTATTTGGAATTAGGATTTCTAAATTTGGTTAATAGTTCACTTTTATTTTTGTTAATAATGAATAGTAAATATAGTAAATAATTGTAACCCCAATAAAAATAAACCTAATAAATAAGGTTAACAATAGTACGATGAGAACAAGAAATGACCATAAAATTTGATTTCTCCATTTTTATGATTCAATTTATTATATTTATATCCAATTTAATAAAATAAGCCAACTAGGATCCATGTTTCCTCGATTTTTTCCTTCAAAATATTTAAGTAAATGATAAAGTAAAAACCGACATGTTCTTGATTCTAATAACTATGATATTTTTTACAGGGATGAAAATGAATTACGTTCAATGATAAAGAGATATTAGAAATATAAATTATTTTTATGTATCATGTTAATTTATTTATAATTTTTAGTAATGAATTAATCAGCTAAAATTATTACATAACACCAAAAATATATTTGTTCAGTTAATAGATAAATAAAATAAATGATTTCAAAAATATTAAACATAACATAATTTTAATGAACCATTTTTATTCATTAATTTTTTAGATATTTATAAAATGTTATAGAATTTTGAAATTATGAAATTTTAACTCAATTTTTTTCATCTTGTTTTAGAAGTCACATTTAATGAATTGTTCCAAAAAATATAATTAAAGTTATTTTATAACAAATAATATTTTATTAATTGATGTAAAATTATCTAAAATATAATATTTGGATATGTGATATTTATATGGTTTAAAATACAAAAAATGGTTTATCTATGTTCCAATTTCCCTTTTAATGTCAATATCGTCACCCTATGTGTAAAAACATTGTAATTGCAGTAATCATCAAAAGAGTTAATGGAAGGTTAAAATGGAAATGATAATTGTGAAAGCACAATCCAAATGTATGATTTTTTAGAATGACATATTTTGATAAATAATCATATTATATTATAATTATAGAAAATTTTAGACATTTGAAAATGAATATTAATTTATAATAATTTAACACTAAATGGAATTCCAAGAATTATCTTACCCACATTATAAATGGACGCACCCTATCAACATTTATTCATACTTAAAGAACCATTTATATAATCCAGTACATACCTTAATCCCTTTACAACATTCTTCAAAACATTAGAATGTTCCTAGTTTATGTATAATATCACCCTTAGATGGCTAATGGTATAAATTGAAGCAGGTTGTCTGATGAAGAGTTATAGATATGAACTGAATGTTTTAGTTCTATCTAATCTTATACCTCATTAAGATATTATTCAATAATTATTCAATAAAAAACCATTATCTTCTATTTAATTATATTTTTTAGTTTATTAAAATAACTTATATAGATCTCATCTTACATATAAGGGGACATGAAACTATCATTCATGTGTACAGTGGAATACCACATCACGAACTCATGTAATTTGTATTTCATCACTGCCACTCATGTATGGTTATAAAAATAGATTTAGTTTTTACATATGATATAAATTAAGTTTAAATATTTATTAATTGGTAACATATTATCTAATTTTATACATTTCTCTCCATTTAAAAATGATTGAATCATTCAAGAGTTTTTATGGACTACCAGCTTCAGGAAGTGTTGTCATTCATTTTCCATAACCACATCACATTGATGATATATATTCGTTTATTTAAAGAAATTATATGGGTTTTATGATATAATTATCATTATTTAAAGAAAAAACAAAAATCACCTTCTTTTCATCTTGATTGTTAACAAATAGAAACATTACTCAAGCGTATGTATGGATTTCCATCTTCCGGATTATAAACTAGTTAATTTCCCATTACTAAATATATTTGTTTATTTTAAATGTATAATTAATGTAGAAAAATTACATTTATGTAATTATTGTTATTTATAAAGTGATTGAATAATTATCCCACTACTATATTAATCTTATCAAATTCATTTTAGATATATGGGCCTAATATCTTCCAAATATCCAACATAAAATATTCTGATTATCTAATTAAATATAACATTTTAAGAAATTAAATTAAATAAATAATAAAATTTAAAAATGTTTTTAAGAAATTAAATAATTATCATGTGTTTATTATTCAGGATTATAAAGAACACATGTGACCATTAAGACCCATGGTAAGAGGTTTCTTAACTCAGTTTCCATTTATTGGGTTACAATCTAACAACATTGATTATTTTATTCCATGATTGTTCAAAAAATAATCAATAATTATACTAAGTTTTATTTTGTTGTTTTTTGGATTTATATTTTTTATACAAAATTAATTCATTGAATAATTCCCACTTCAATGATATAATAGTTTTTTGGAATTGTCACCTCAATTTTGATTCATTGAGACATATTTGATGTTTTGAATATATTTACATTTATGAGGGTCATATACTGATCCAATGGGATTATATATCATGATTCATATTTTTATTGATATTTAAAAATTCATTTTATGTTATTCATTCATGGGTCATATGATTCAAAAGTTAACTATGTGGTAATGGTTTATTTCACAATCTCTCTATAATTTGGGATTGTTAATGTTTAAGTATCTGTTGGTGGTGTTATTTGATCTCTCTATCATATATCTAATGTATTTTATTCTCTTATGTTTATTTAATTAAATTATAGGTTTTCATCTCATTGTATTCTATTTAATTACACAAAATACATAAATAATGTTTTTAAGTAAAATCTACTTTATTTCCCAAATTGGTTAGGAATATTTTTCATTCATATCTTTAATTCAATTAAAATTCGTAAATAATGTTTTCAATAGACTATAATGAATTTTTAAATAATGTTTTAACCTTTTTTTAATATTTTTATGTTATTTTAAAGGAAATATTGTTTTTGATTTTTGAATGATGTAATTTTAACCTTTTTTAACGAAAAGATCAAACAACTATTTTTTTAAATTTATATTACATGAATTTAATTTACAACCTTCATAAACACTAATTTTTTTGAAGATTCCTTTAAAAAATTTAGTGTTTCTTATTAATTAATTTTCATTTCCTAAAATTATAGAAATATTTAGTATTTAAAAGTTAATTTCAATGTAAAAAAGGTATTTTTTTCTCAAGAATGTTTTAAACTATTTTTATGATATATCAATTCTTAAATGAAGACAAAATTTTATTTTAACTTATTATCTACTAGGTATATGTTTTAGAGATTCCATATGTATTATTTATATATTTTTTTGATGAGTTTTATTTTTAGGAAATATTCTCATTTAATGGGATAGTTTTTAAATACGAATGTTTACATTGATTATGTATTGAATTTTTATTTAAAAAATTGATATGTTCAATTCATTGGTAATATTAATTGGTTTGTGGGGCTCATTATAACACATTTATGCATTAATAGTTCTCATTATAAAAACTATTTTGGGGTTTTACTATGTAATTACCCATTTATGTAAGATTTCTTGGCACAATTCATTATCGGCAAGCCTATGATGCCCAAAATTATTCATTCTATCATTGTGAAATCATTTATTGATTTCCTTGCGATTATTTCAAATGTTATTCTATCCATGGATAATTTTAAAACACATGTGATTATTGAATTATTGGATCATCATTCACTCCCTTCATATTGTTCTTCATGCTCATGTTATTGATTAAATAAGATTTTTTCCCATTATTTACCTTGAAATATTTGTTATTCCTTATTTACTCCTAATATAATCAAGTATACGTATCCCTTACAGAACATTTGAGATTACATATATTTTTTTCTTTAACTAATATAAGAATATGGATTCATTGAAAAAGTATAAGGATGTTGAATATTTACTTTCACTATATTTTTTGTGTGATTCATATGTGTGTCTAGTTCATCAAGGCTACTAAATTATTCATTATTTTGGGATGATATCACTTATATATTATGAAAATATAATAATGTGACCCCCCAAATCATGTCTACTGGAGTCAGAGGATTTAAAGTTTGTATAGTTGATGTTTTTTATAATCCTTAGGAACTATATTTAGAAAACAAATATTAGTGAACATAACTCTATTAATGAATTTTAGGATAGTTATATGTGATGATTATATAATAATTTTCTGGGTAAGGTAAATAATCAATGGGTTTAAAATATACATATACCTCTCTAGAAATGAAATTGGATGTAGTTTTAGCAAAGATTCATCTAGGGGAAATTACAAAAAAGTTGATGTAGAAATAATTATTGGTAATCATTATGGTGCACAATGATTGCGACCTTACATCTCATGTGATTTTACCCTCATAAAGAATATGTTTGGGTCAATTAATATTTTATTTATGGGTTATTATGATGAATGAGAGAATATAACTTATTGAAACAAATAAAATTTTATTGTGATATGGGATAAGAGTAAAGTGGCTTGGGTTGATTATTATACGAATGATAAATATATTAATGGAAAATATTCCCATTTTGAGATATTATGTGATGGGAGTTTAACATGATTCAGGATATTTTTTGTAAAATTCATGGGATTAAAATCTTTTTTTGTTGTGTGAGTTTTAGTAATATGTTTATTTTAGTAATAATATATTCATATTCTCTAAAAATAAGTATAATTTTTTTTATAATATGTTGTTTAAATAAGATCATTTATATTAATGTTATAAATGTAAATTATGATAATTTCGATATTGTGGTGAAAAAAATATGTTTTATAAGAAATACATAGTGTATAGAATGTCACTTGATGTTTAATTTCATTAATGAGGATGATCATTATATTTTTGGGAATTTTATAAATTTTACCTTGATATAGTTTATTAAAAAAGAAAGAACATTGGGTGAGTGAAAACCCAACATATCTAGCTTGAAAATGAGGCTTTTCCCCATAACTAAGGGGTGATTATTGTGTATTTTCTACAATTATACTTCATGATGTCTTATGTAGTATGAAATTTATTTTACATAAATGATATAATAAATACATGTAATGTTAATTTTGGGACGCATATTTTATGGTCAAATCTCATTATATTTTTGGAATTTTTATGAGATTAATGATCGTTAAAGAAATGATATAAGATGGTTAAGTTTATGTTACATTTTAGTGTGTCATAAATAATTATCTTCGAAGAAATTTATTATTTTAATAAGGTGTTAAAAGTGGTATGAGGTAACCATTAAGATAAAACAATTCTTTAATGTTAAGATTATTGATGTTTTTTGGGATATAATGTTATCTATTTTTCAAATGATCAATGTTAATCATTTGGTTTTATTGATGAGTTCTAAAGATTAATATATCATTTCTTCAAATAAAGGTGTATTATTTTTTGGGATTATCATAAATTGTTCTGACCAATTTGGATTTATTAAATATAGGAAGAATATCTTATTAAGGAATAGAAAATTTATCTTGAATACACATCATTTAGAGAAACAGATGAGAATGGAGTGGAAATTGATTAAAATATCGAATTATACTTATGAAGTACTTAAATTTCTCGTATGTTTTTAGGAGATATGTTAAAAGAATTTATAAACATTAGTATAATGATTTTAGAAAAATATATCTTATTTTGATCATTTTTTTTGAATCGACGATCTTCCGACCCATCAAATATTATAGTTTTTTGGTTGTTAACTTTCAAATAAACAAAATATATGTCACTGTATATTAATATTTTTGTGTCAGTATTATCAGCCATTCCATGTTTAAATATATCACAAATTTTAACATATTTGGAAACCTAGTTTTGTGTTATTCCAGATTAAATTCATATTTCTATTTCTTCATTTTTAATAGGATTTTTTATTAACTATGTTTACAATGTTGGTTTTCGTTTTTTTTCAAATGTCATATCCTTGATTACTGAGAAAGTGAAAACATTGAGAGGATTAAATATATTGAATATTGTAATTTAACACCCTAATAATTTAAAAGAACACTATTTGTGATAGAATATACATCACATAAAACTGGGGATAAATGAACTATGAATTATTATTATTTAAATATCAATAATGTAAGCTAGTAACTGAATTAGAGTGTATCAATATTATTTAACACAATATGATATATATATATTTATATTTATATAAAGGACCAACAAATTTATAATTATTTATTAATTATTATTAAATCAACACTAAATTTTTACTAAAGTCTGTTTATTTTTCAATAACACATTATCTTCAAAAATGTTTTTTTATTTTGGTTTTTGAGAAACTATTGTAATTAATTTCTAGAAATATTATAAAATTTATATGATAAAAGGATATAATTTTTGATGCCATCATTTCAAAATTATATTAGGGTTAATTTTTGGGATTTTATTGAAAAGATTTTTTTTCCAAAGAATAGGGAAAATACAGATTTTTTTTGGAAAACTGTATTAAAAAATAATTATTTTACAAGTTTAGTTACGTTTTAAAATGATTTTAATGAAATATTAGTTCCTTTATATTATGAATACACTAATTATGTTCATTGTAATCAATTTTATGGTTTAATTTATAATAAAAACTTTATTTAAACATAGAAAATATATTTTTTTTAAAAACACCACTTCATTGTATTTTTTTGTTTTAATCATAAATTAATTTCAACCACCTCTAAAAATTAAATATTTAAATGTAAATTTATTATTTTTAATTAATAGTTATATTTTTTTTGATATAGGATTATATTATTTTGGTTCATTATAAATTGTAAACACAATAAATAATTATCACTATTGTATGGGTAAATTCAGTATTTAAGGTTAAAAATAATATGATAAGAATAAATAAAATGTCAATGATACATTGCTTTATCCTTTTTTCTGAGTGAAATCCAGATATGTCTAGCCTTGTTTTGATAATATGGTAATTTGGTATCATATTCTATTTATTTTTTACATTTATAATATTTATGTAAAATATAAAGTAAAAAATTTCACTTTATTTCTTTTAGTGTCCACATAATTTTTTGACCTATTGAAAATCAACTTATTTTTTTTATTTTATACGGTGATGGTAATTATGAATGAATTTATGTCATGGTAATTTTTTTCAATTTTGTTGATGAAATAAATACAAAAAATTCATATGAAACGGGGACAAATATATTATTCAATTAAAAAATAAAATAAAATAAATGATTCAAAAAATATTAAAAGTATTATAATTTGAATTGATTATTTTGTTCAATGATTTATTTTGACAAATATTACATTTTAGGTATGTGTGAAAGGATTAAATTTTTATTCCTTTACTATCATGTTTTTTTCAAAAATAAAATAAATTATATGATCCAAAAATTAAATTAATGATAAGTAGCATGTTATTACCGTCATTCATATGTTTCTCTTCTCTGGTTTTATTACCCTTTTGGTTTGGGTGTGTATCCGTCCATTAGATTATGGAGATAATTTTTCTAATAAAATTTCATAATCTGCACGGGTTTATGTTGGTTTTGAATTAAAAGAAATTTTCTTATAAATGTGTCAATGGAATTGAGGATGTTCTTTGGTGTATAGGTAGAATTGGGGGGTTTTCAATATTTTTATATGGAATCTACTAGTTGGAAAATTTATGGTGTGAACTAGTTATATGAAATTAACTTTTTATAGGGAATATTTTGTTAACTACCTCAATGTGTAAAGTGGTTTCATGTTTTGAAACTAGTTTATTTTATAATATGGTTAAGATCATGTTTCTTAATCATAGGTGGCGACATTTTCATCATAATTTTTAAATCATGAAATTCACTTTAAGAAAGCGGTCCATTCCATTAATGATTTGGTACAAATGTGTTTTACTACACCACAAATATTATTCTATACATTTGATATGATAGATTTCATATCTAAAATTATGATATCACCCATTTTATTTTGGTCACCTCTCCTCTATGTAGATCATTTCTTTTTTTGATTTATCTTCATAGAGGATTTACTACACCTCTTTGGGTATGTAATATTTCTACTTAATTTAAAATATTTATAGCTGTTGTTTCATTACTATGTGTTTTTAGATCTTTTGATCTTATAGTGATGTTTTTCTATCACCTTTCTAGATCCATTTAGAAATATTATCCTTGAGGTCAACCCTTAGGTATGTTGTGGTGAATCGTCTATAGTTAGTGAGATATCTAGGAACTAATATCTCTGAAGAACTTTTCTATTCTGGAATATAATTATAAATAATGAGAATCCTTCATAGGGCCTTTATTATTGTCTTTCCAATCTTTCTTTAATACTAGATTCTATTGTGGGAATGTGTGACCCATGATTGCGGTAGGTGGTTCTGTATTGTGGAATAGATTTGTATGTGTATGAAAATGGAGTTTTGATAAAATATGTGTTTCTCATTTTATTTTATAAGAAAATGTTATTTTCAACATATTGTGGAATGTATTTATGAAATACAATTTAATGAATGGGTTTTTTTAAGGATTTGAAAAATGTGTCACATGGGAATCCTTTGATACATTGGTGGAGGTTTTTGTAATACACCTCGTCCATTGATACAATCAGGGTGTTCACTCAAGGGTTTTTCCTTTTCCCCCTCATCCCATTATTCTATGGAAATGTTATACATATTATAAGGTTAACTTATGAGGGTGTTTTTATACTATCTAGATTTTAGGATTTTGTATAAGGACTTGATGCACATGATTTTCTATGTTAGTCTATGAGTGTTCTATCCAACGTGACATGTAATAATCCTTGGGGAGATTTAAATTTTTATTTGTTTGTACTATATTTAATTTTATAGGATATATGATATAAGATATTAACTTATTTGAAATATCTGATATTATCAGAAACTATTTTACATATATTCTTAGAAACTATGGAAAATAGGGATTAATTTAAAAATACTTTGGTATAAAAACTATTTATCCAGTAGTCATTAATTGTTTTCTTTATAGTGAAGAAATTTTTGATTGTGTTATATAGAGTTGTTATGAGGCACCTAGGTAGGATCCTACTGAGATTGTTTAGTTGAACCGTGGACACCCCATCAGTGGAGAGTGGACTTGGTTAGGACTTCTGATACAGGTAAAGAAAAGCCACCACATTGAGGAAGCTACCTTTTTATTAGATATATCTTGAAAGATGGTGGTGTGATGGTGGGTGTTTTCTTACATTATAACATAGTGAAACAATTTCTTATATTCATTTTTTCTTTTTCTTTTGGAATCTACCTTTGATTTTATTTACCTAATTTTGAGTAATATCATTTCTAATGTCTTCCTTTAGTTTTGGCATATATATATTTTCATGTCCTCTATTCTACTATTTTCCCCATATTATTTAAATATATATTTTGTTTTCTACTTCAATTTTGGAGAAATCATTCCCTCTTATTTTTGGTTGGTGACGTGGTTCTAGTTTCTGGGCTTTGGTGATCCAAAACTACCAATAGGTATGTGAATGGTCAAGTTGGATACTTGTATTTGAGGGTGTCAAGTTTGATTCATCATATTTTGGTACTAGAATCTCTATTTTTCCTCAAGATTCCATGTAATATGGGGTCTGTTATACTAGAGACATGATTGTTAGGATGTGAGAGGTAGGTTATGGTGAGTACCTAGCCAGGTCATTTTAATAAGAGACTCATATTACTTGGGGATGTTGGGATAATTGTCTCATTTTTTGAGATCTTAATCTCAATATCAATTTTTCATGTGGTTTTTATGTTTGAATTAATATTTACAAATCATCTAAATATTTAATCTATTTTTAGTGTGAATCAAAATTCCTAAAAACATATTCTATAGGTTTTATATGTCGGTGTAATGGAATCTCCTAAAAGGAAATCACTCTTTTGATTATAATTTTATCAAGGTTATAATGAGATATATTCATGTTGTGGACTAAAATGTACCACATGTCCAAAATAGATATGTTGAGGAAAAACCCAGAACTATGGAGGAAGGGATAAATAATGGGTGTTATTATGTTAGAATATACCTTCCTTTAACGGTACGAATGAGCCCCAACATTTGGAGAACATTTTGGACCCAATTGACCAGATATTTGACTTTATGGATATGCATGAGAATATCATGCTAAAGTGTGTGATATTTTGACTAGAGGGTCCCAAAAGGTGATGGTGGGATTACAACATACATGTACATAGAAACATGTTCTTATACTAGATTGGTTTCTAGAGAATATTCTTCAAGAAGTTATTTCCATATCCCTTAATGATGGAAAATTATCTAGAGTTCCACTCATTTATATTGGGAGATTGTTTGGTTTCAACACGCACCAACTAGTTCATGGATCTAGGTTGTTTTACTATAGAGGTAGTGAAGATTTATAAGCTAAATGTACAAATGTATATATTGAGTTTGAGACCGTATATCAGATCAAATGTATTTATAATGAAGAATTATAATTATATAGATATTGTAGTAAGGAAATTATGGAAGAAATGGATATAGAAGGAATGTTCGACCATAAGGGATATTCCCTTCCACCTAATGGAAGCATAAATGGAGCATGAGGGAAGAAGATAGTGTTTTATGACCCTTATAAGAGAGGTGGATATGATTTTGAATAAATGTACTCCTATGCACAAACAATTATCACTAGTAATATTCCCATTTCTTGCTATTAGTGTGTATTTTTTAAGCACACCTAGTGTTATTATTATGCAACATTAAATATATTCAATAGTTATAGCTAAGATAACCCTATGAGGATGTTTTGTTAGGAAATTATACTATCCATTGTGGTTAGTGATCACTAGATCCAAAGGTCACTACATTTGATACATATTCTTCATATTCTGGAGGGATCTAGCCATGGGACTCAAGAGTAAAGAGAAAAAATGCAGTGGATGAGTTTTAGATGGAGGTTTATGTGGGTCCAATGAAAGTGAGAGGTTCCATATTTAATTCATATTCGATAGAAACATTTTTATTTGACACTGGCGCCTCTAAATAATTTATGAATTATTATTATTTTAATTACATTAAAAATATAACAAAAATCATATAATTTTTTATGGGGTTAGACACACCTCTTGGGAACAGAAAAGGGGTGGGGTTTGAGTTTCTTCTTTCACTATCGATAGTTGTAGCAGAGTTAGTCTGGGATTTCCTTGTTATTGATCTGGATCTATTTGACATCATCATCAAGATAGATTGGATAATTACTCTTCATGATGAGGTTTATTGTTATCAATAGTGTGTCTTATTATTTTTTGGAGATGAGCGATCTTAGGTTTTGTAGGGAGATTGGGATTGAAGGTCTGGCCATGCAGGAAAATTTCATCAATAGCATATAAGTTTGTTTTCTATAATTTTAGTTGAGGATGCTGATATTTCTTATATTTTCAATATTTTGGTTGGTTTTTGGTATTTACAGATGTTTTACTAGATGAATTTCTAGGTCTTCATCAAGAGAGGGTGTTGGAGATTACAATTTAGGTAGTACAAGGTATGAAATATATTTGAATAGCTTATTATCATATGGAAACATTGGAGATAAAAGAGATCATGATTTAGTTAGTTGTTCTGATAATGAAATGTTTTGTTCACCACAAAGTTTCACCATGAAAATACCCAGTTCTCCTTTCTAAGAAGGTTGATAGTTAACTTTAATTTTTCATGGAATATCATATGTTGAACGAACATATAGGTTAAGAATAAGTATCCTTTTCCTTGTGTGGATGAGTTTTTGTTCAGTTAATGGGGGGAAATTGGTTCTAAAAAATAAATCATTCTTTAGGTTACCATCAGCTATGGGTTTGGGGGTCTGATATTCGAAAAATTCTAGCGTGGATTAGGTATTTCCATAATGAATATCTTGTAATTCCTTTTGTTTGAATAATTCTCCTATAATGTTTATGGATTTTATGTATATGATATTTCATATGTATCTTGGAACATTTGATTTAGTGTTCACTGAAGATATTTTGGTTTACACAATATCTATGTGTGAGCCTGAACACCATTTATGTCCTTTATTGGAAATCCTGAGGAATCACCATTTTTATTTAATACTTTCAAAATGTAGGTATTTGGATGCATGAATTAATGTTCTTAGGGAATGTGATTTCAGAACGTGTCTTGTCTGTGGATATTGAAAAGGTGGAGGATGCATTTTCATAGGAAGGATCCAAAAAACATCCTTGAGATTTAGGGCTTCATTGGTCTTACTGTATATTATATGTGGTTGATTAAGGATTTCAAAAAAGTTGGAATAAACATTGGCCACTCTTACCAAAAGTGGTGTTTCTCACATGGGATGTGAAATGGAATTCTTCTTTTGAAAAACTAAAACACCTTATGAAATCATCTCCTATTCAAAACATACTAAATCCCAGTAAGGGGAATGTGTATAATATGGTTCTTCTAGTGCCAGTTTGGTTGGTATGCTTTTATAGGATGGCTATTTTTTAGCCCATGGCTCCCATTATCTTTAACCACAAGAGATAAATACCCCAACCATGATTAAATATTACCATAGCTATGTATGAAATTAAATTTTGGCAGTCTTATCTCTTTAGGGAGAATTTCATAGTAATTTATGACAACAACAGTATAAGATATATATCTTCTTAGAATGAGATGTATCTTCTATATTGGTGGTTGGTGGAATACAATAAAATATTTCATTTAGTATCACATACACCTTAGAGAAGGGGAATACCAATATAGATTCTCATTGCATGAATACACAGTTTCATGGTGTCATATAACAGAAAGAATAGTGGATCTTTATGGGACTCTTCACTCAGTTTCATCTGGACTCTCAGGAGGATGCTTCAGGTACGGTTCTTACTAGTGTTCAGTAATCATATTATCTCCTCCAGTCTATTATGTAGGTTCATCAATAAAACAATGAGCACTAAGAAATTAGAGATACCCATTATGATAGAGAGACCATTTCTGGGTGGTCTCTCTCTTTAGAGGATATTAAATTATTTTGGGTTTTGTTTGTCTTCCCAATACCTATGAGAATATTAATTTTGATTTAATTTCATGGTTCTTCATATTCCATTCATCCGGGAACTAAGAATATGTATTGCGAAATGATGTACTAGAAAACACTCCTCTAATAGCACTGACATTTAATAATGATAGTGATTTGACTTGATAAAGTCCATATTTATTAGTGCTAAAATAATAATGAATAAAGGGAGACCATTATTAGTGCTAAAAAAGAACTAATAAAGGGTACCTTTTATCAACACTTTTTGACGGCCGAAATATATCCACAATAAAATGAAATAATTAGACAAATAAATTTTTTTTTAACAATTTCATTAATTAAATAGTTTTTTTAAATGAATAAATTCAATATACACATATAAAAATATTAAAAATTAATTAATAGTATATATTAAATATATTGATATGGAAAAGGAAATAAATGAAATAATTAAACAAGTAAAAAATTTAAAATGAGTAAATTAAGAAAACTATTAACTATTTATCAATTAAATAAATATTTTTAAAAAACAAAAAATTTAATATATATATGTATAAATTATAAATATAAAAAATTAATATATATTAAATTGATATATAAAATGAATTTATTCTAATAATTATACCAAAAATTAAAAATGACTAAATTACAAAATTATTTAAAAATTTCTTAATTAAAAAACTATTTACAATAATGCATATATAATATATATATATAATTTATAAATAGTTTTGAGTAATATATAATAGATATATATATATATATATACTAATAAAAAAAATATAATTAAAAACATATTAATGGATTTTTCATTTTTAATGTAGTTTTATTTATGAATTTAACATATTTCTAACATCATCTGTTATATTTATTTCACAAACATATAAACATATACAAACATATATGTAATTAATACATTTTTATATAAAAACTGACACACAAATGAATTGACACAATATATAGAATCACATACACCTAATATTTATTTAATTTATTCAAATTTTAGAATATTTTTGAATTTTCATTATAACATGAAATATTTTTTTAATCAATCAATTCTATTTATTTCTTTTTTAAAACTATTACATTTAAGGAATTCATTTTTTATATTTTTTATTTGAATTTTAATTTTTTTTTTCAATTTCCTTTAATTATTTTCATATGTCTATTTGTTTATGATGTTTTTGTATTTTCAATAAATATATACATATTTTTTAAAAAATTTATAATTAATTAATAAAAATTATCAATTTTATTATTATTTTTAATGTGTAGTTATTTTGAATTATTCATTTTCACATATTTATAAAAAGAATGAATTTAAGTTAATATATCCATTACCAATGTTAAAAATATATATTTAAATAAATATATTTATATATGTATAATTACAATATTTAATTATAAAGTAATTTATTTAATTTTTTTATAGATAAATAAATATTATTTTTTGTATCAATATTTATATTATTATAAATAAAAAATTTCTATAATTAAATAAATAAAAAATTATGAAAATTAATTTAAATAATTATAATTATAATTTCTGTATCATCGCTGAAATTTTTACAATGATTAATGCGATATTTCTCAGCACTTTTTTAGTAATGAAAAAAATTAATCTTCCTCACTGCTAAAAAAGCATGAATAAATATCTGGTTTATCAGTGCTTACCATTTTATCATTGATTAATGGGTTCTTTATGAATAATTTTATGAAGAATAGTTAAAAGTGTATCCAATCTATTCAAAAGAATCCAATCTCGGAATAAGTAACTTGTAATTATGAAGCTCTCAAGGAACTCATCTTCTATCAGTGTGACTCTACTATGTTCCCTCGAACGAATCAAGGCTATAATACAATGTATGTTATTTTATAATTTTCTAAAATCTTTTATTTTTTATTTTTTGAGTTCCATGTTTTTTATCAATGTTCTTTACCATTTTGAACCCCACATATTATCTGCTCACAAATATAATACAACGTGTTGTTCTATTTCTGCTTTCTTTCTTTCATAATCAATGGTTTCGAAGAAAGAGAAGGATTTTTCATATGGTATGGTCACTCAAAATTTTTTATGAGAGTATATGGATAAATAAAATATATGTTTCACCACATTATACTTCAACGGTAATGTTATATGTATCCTATAGCATTGACACAACACTTTTGTGATCATGAAGTGTGTTTGAGGTAAATTACTGACCTGAATTAAAAACTATTTGTGTATACTATTTAAAAAATGATACAAAATGGAATCACAGTGAAACTAAAGATATTGTTATTGAGTATATCCAAAATAAAAAACCTTCCATATATAATAATTAATCCCTAAATATGTCTATATAGAATAATTATGTTGGATACTTTAGTTACCATAGGAGTTCTGGGTTATTTTGGTTTAGTATTTCTATGACCTGTCTTCTCAAGTCACATGTAACTAATTTTGTAGTGGCTAGGTAGAAAAATCAGTACTAATATATGAAATTTCAAGTTATTATGTGTGGTTGTTTATATTTTTTTAATCAACTATAAATTTATATTAACAAAAACACGAATAATAAATAAATAGAATATTTTTCTTTATATATTAGTGATAACTATGTTTAGATAACTTATTAATCAATTGAGTTTATTTAGTAACCCATTTTATTGATGCTATTAGTTAGTAGTTTCATAATTATATTTAAAATAATTATTCTATAATATTTTAAATTATGTTAAATGTATGAAAAGATTTATTAAAAACTAAATGAATGAGAGAGAGGGGTAGAGGGTTCAAATTTAACATATATTATTTTGTGCTTATTTCTGAATGAATATTGTTTTTTTGGAAGGGGAAAATTATGTGAATATCAACATTTATATAGAATATGTCACCACTATGACTTCTAGATCTATATAAGAAAGATCCAATGAAAATCCTTTGTATGTTAGAACATAAGTTGATCCTCATATCCTAGAGGTAATTGCAGGTATACTTTAAGTTATGTTGTATAATATTAAATGATGGGAACATATAGTATCTATGGTTCCTCTTATATTTTGTAGTAATATATCAAAATAAAAAATTTAGGATTGCATTGAATATATTCAATTATGGTATAAGATTAAAAAAATTCTAGTTCATTGCCGAACATCATTTAAAAAAATCACCCTTTATAAGAATGCATGTTATTAGTGGGATCTTATGGTGGATTAAAAAAAATACATAATTGGTAGGTGAGGAATATTTGAGTGGGAAGAAGTGATGTCAAATGATTGTGGGGTGATATTTTTTCTTCAATACCATTGTTGTAGAGGTATTCCAATTCTTCTTTAATTGAGGAGACTTTTCCAGTGATTCCATTAGTATTGGTTCCTAGGTCACTTTAATCTGTATTTCCTCTTTGATGTGACGTATTTATATCGACGCCGTTACTTAGGGAACCTAAAATGGCCCTTTTAATCAATTTCATCTAGGAAAGGTCATTAGATATGGTTGTAAGATTATTTATGGTTGATCAGTCAATGGATGATGTTATACTGGGTTCTTCTATAGTGATTTGTAAAATCAATGTATTTTATAATATTTTTGATGGTCTTAGGACACAAAAGCTTCATATTCTTTTTTGATGAGTATCTTATATTTCTTCAAAAACTACGATTGGGTATTATTAATAATTTTATTAAAATAAATATTATATATAATTAAACATATGGAAAAATAGTAATCAGTCTCAATTTTATTTATGAGTATCTTATATCTCTCTTTCTCTATCTCCCTTACCTATACCTACAAAGTGCCACCCCAAATCAGTAAAATCAATCTAGCTACATGAGAGACCATTGTCAACAATATCACCACCCCATGTTTGAAATACGAATCCAATACATAATTCTTGTGAGCGACATAAAAATATTTTCATAAAAATGGAAAATGGGTTTCACAAATAAGGTTTCTAAATAAGGATTCATTTTCATAAGATAGATATACAATACAATACATTCCATGAATAAAAGTCCACAATTTCATGCATCTTTCATGAAAATTGTTATTGTCTTGAACATATATATAATAATACAATACTGAAGTACAACTATCCTTCACAACCTTTATTTAATCAATCTTGAGATACTTGATTTCCTTCCATCTCTTTATTATGGATTAGACTCCCTCTTTCAAAATAGCCTTCCTCCCATCATTGTGGTTCCAATGTTCCATGAGGACATACCTCCTACTTGGATTTTATTAAATAATCTTCATCCAATTGACAACCATGGATTTGAATACAGAATCTCCCAACACAATATCCAACACTTTTATCCTTTTATCCTCCTCATTTTCTACATCTTGGGAACACTTAAAATTAAACTGAAAAACTAATCAAAACATAATGAATGAATTTGTTTGGTTGGTTAATATTCATTTTCATATACGACTCACTTGATTAGTTTTGACCACACCTCATCAAAAAGTACTTTAATTTTTAGTGTAGTCACATTGGATCCTATTAGAACACTATAGTTAAACATAATTGGATGAAGACACTACTAAAATGAGTCATCTAATCTAAATCTCAATGTCCCCCGCCCCCACAATTACTAGAGTTCTTCATAACAATTTTAGGTATCTTATTTAGGGTAATTTCTCTTCTAATCATGGTGAAATGGCCATCTATGAAGCTCTCACACCCACCTAACATCAATACAACCACATTTGTTGTCTCCTTAATGTCCTACCAAAACAAAAACATTTCAATATAAGTGACCGATAATAAATGTTTGTGAGTGGAATTAAATGACTTCTAGTGGATGAAAATTGGATATTAATTTTCATTCATTAATTTTTGTAATGTAATATGTTATAATCTACAATTAAAATGGATTTTTTTATTTTTTATCATCATTGGAAAATTGATTTTCATCTTTTAAATTGTTATTATTATATTTTGATGCTTGAGACTCCTTCCCTATTTATTCTATGTTCTAGGAATTACTCTGAGAATTATTCATCCAAAATGGTCATGGGATGATTTTTCTTAGATTAGTTCAAGAAACATAGTTCGATGTAAAAAAATGATGAGAGATAAATATCAAATAAAAAAATAAAAAAAGAACAATCTGGAAGGTATGTCAACAAGGAACTTTGAAACCAAAATTATGGGAGGAAAGCTAGTATGAAAGATGGAGTCCAATCCATCATTAGGAGATTTAAGAAAATAAATATCTGGGGAAGGATTAAATAATATTGTTAAAGGTTAGCTGCACTAAAATATTATAGTATTATATCTTCATTCAACATAGTAATAATTATCAATCCAAGATTCATGAAATGGTGTACTTGTATACTTTGATTGTACTATATTATTATTATTATTAGAGAAAAATTAAATGTTTGAGTAATCATAAAGACAATGAATTCTTTACACGATGATGTTACAAATTCAGAGGAAGAACAAACTGTAGATGATGAAACTAGAAATTTATTAGGGGATCAATGTAATGCCCCGACCCCAGAAACCTAGAGCAGGTGCATTATTTTAACACATTGGCGCGATTACAAATAATCAAGTCCCCGTGGACCGATCAGTTTAGTAGTCTAGGAAAATATATTACCTAAACAAACATTACATTACACATTAAATAATAAAAAAATATATAAATAATCTATTGAGAATGTCATTGTTCCAGTAGTTTATCACTATATATCAAACATAATACACATCATGGAATCCTGGGAAAACAAAACATAAGAAATGGGTGAGCTTAGATGATTAGTAAAGGTAAATAATTCAGCGGAAGCTATAAAATTTTACAGAAATATGTGTAATAAAAAAATAGCCTTTTAAACATAAACATGAACATAATATTGAGAAAATAAATCAAAAATTACCATATAAACACGAACATGGACATTCTACTAGTTGAATAATCACATGTAATAATTAATTTCAAAATGGGGGAATACCTCACCGTACATAAATCTCATATAGTCAAGGCCTCGTGTACAATTTTTGTCAAGGACTTGTGCCAAGACACTAGTTTTTCTAATTGTACCTACTGATGTGTTGAGGAGATATAGAGGGCTCCACCCATTACTTACTATGTCCACTAGATTACTCATAATTTTTTTGAAACATAACTTAAGAATTCGTATTAAAACTAGCACATGAAATGTCAATACATTATCCATAGACCATTAATGGTATAAAAATAGCACATCCATAGTAAAAAATATCATAACTCATTCGATAAAATATGTAATACTGTATTAAAAAAATTCAACCTTAATAAAGAATAACATTCAGTAAAGGATGATGATACAGTTGAAAATGATCAGTAATACCCCTTTTCATGAAATCATTTAAAGTTGTACAATTTATAAAGGATGAAATTTAAAAAATATGTTGGAATAAAAGTGTCCCATACCACTATGAAACATTTTAATGGAATTAACATTTTAAAACATTAATTTCTATATAAATAACTCCTTAAAACAATTTTGAAAACATGGACACTAATGGTAAATATTTATAAGAATAAATATTTAAAACATTTCAAATGATGTTTTTGTAAAATAGTACCATAAAATAATAATTTTGAAAAGGTATTTTATGAAACATGGAAATGGATAATATATATTTTCTCGGAAATAGTTTCAAATAAACAATATCATATAAAAAATAGATTGAAGAATTAACCCTTACATTGCACTTTCATTTGGTCTAGGGTACATTTAACCTCCTATATAAAGACCATAATATGTTATTAAATTATACCAGAACCATATTTATATTTATAATATCATACATGATTCATTTATGACTTTATAATACCCATTTAATAATGATTTTCATGTTAAATTAACATTTCGGGTAATAATAACTTTCTTGATCGTACATGTTTTAACTCGTTATTCATGATCGTATCATTTAGATCATTATATAAATACTTCCAGAATATAAAAAATTATTTATATATCATATATATTTAGAATATAAATATGTATAATATATTGATATATGAAAAGTAAATCACTGTTTATGGAGACGGTAGGCCGTACGTACACATAAATGTTGTTTCCGTTTTCATATCCTTTTGAACGGAAGTAAGTGAATAAGATATATGTATGTACCCACACACACACACACACATATATATATCAATTAGTATTATTATGTCATATATTACATACATAATAATATATATATATATTAATAATCATCATTGAATGATTAATGTGGAAACGATAAGTCGTACGTCCAATCGAGCGATGATATCATTTCCATAATGATTAAAAGGTGTGGAGTTGGAGGGTAGATTAATTTTTAGAGACATTAAAATGTTATTTTAATAATTTATATTCATATCACTCATCATTATATCCATCCAAATAAAATACTGTTGAATAACAAATTACACCACGTCGTGGATATGGCAAGTCTTACGTACGCACACATAGTGACATTATCATTCATAGGATGGATAGAATAATGAAAATGATTGTACCATATTTAAAATATCATCACAATATGTTGAATATATTGGATTTATTATTTTTTTATGGAAGTTACAAAGAAAGATAATTTATATGAATAAGATAACTTTGAAAGAGGTGAAGAAATGATTACCTCTTCTTCGGGTTCTTACTTTTGATTTGAATAAAATGGATCCTTAGGTTGGGTTTCTGCTCAAGTGAAGGCCTCTAGGATAACGTGAGGATAATAGGGAGGATATTAGAGTAGGGATTTTCTGATCCAAATTGGTTTGGATGTGTAAATTTGAGTGAAGGGGAATTACCCTTTTATAAGAGGGGTGAGGGGCACCGTTGGAATAATATGAAATATTATTTTATTATACAATAATATTCCATTTATAATGGATCCAAATAATTTATTTCGAGATTTAGGTGGTTACAGGTCACAATAATTTCAATAAATTCGTTTTATATAGGTTTAGGATACCATATGGAACTTATCTTTTAGATTTACCTCTTAGTCAAATAGTTTAACAATTACCATGTCTCCTTGTGCATTTATATTATATGGTTAATAATGTTACTATAAAATGACAATAGAACACCAAGTGATTTATTAATGACATATATATAATTATGTTAGTCCTTTGGATAAACATTATATTTTAAGAAAAATTATATAATTTAATAATATAGTAATTTTTTAAAACTCGTTTATATCAAGTTTGACACTATTTCGTATTTGATTTTTGTTAAAGTCATAAAAACTTTTTCACTTCAAAAAAATTTATTTAATCAACCCTATAATTTAATATTACCCGAAAAAATTAAATTAATGCATCAAAACCTTAAAATTATATTTATTTTAATATTTATAAAATAATTTATTTGATTCATTTATTAATAAGGTAATTATTACATCATCATAGTGTCATAAATAAATTTAATTATTTAATGTAAAATTTTTTAAATAAAATAAAATGATGTAGGAAATGGTTTTTGATTTCTATTGAATATTTGTATTCTAATTTATCTTATGTATAACCCTATATTAAAAATGTTTTTGTTATTGAATTTTGAATTTTACGATTTAAACTATTCTTTAAATAAAATAATAATAAATGACCAAATTTAGTCCAAGTGGATCAAAAAGACCATATTTTATTCCTATGGTTTTTTTGGTTGAAATACAATTATCCAATAGAATTAAAAAATGTGTTTGTGTAAATATAATATCTGTTTTACCTTTAATTACCCTATTACTTTTAACCGTGTTAAATAAAAGTAAAAAGTTACTATTCATCAAAAAATTATTTTCATTTTATTGAAACACATTTTACTTATAGATGTATACCACCTATCTTGGATTTTTGAAATTAAATTCACAGTAGCAGTAAAATTATATTTTCAAAAATTTTCAAATGTCCTTAGAAGGTGGGTAAAAGATGTTAAAAAGTTCAATAAAATGTTTTGTATCTAGTTTTGTTATAAACTAATTTCAATGAATTACATTGATCTTATATAGGTATTATATATCTATTTTTACTTAAAATAAATTATAATAAAATAAATAATCATTTAAATAAAATTTTGTTTTAAAATAATAACATAATGTTTTTCGCTATTCATAAAAAATTTAATGTTTTCAATAAAATAACAAAAAATAATCCTAAGATGATTTTTATATTCCTAATTCAAAAATGAAATATATTTTACCAAATTACTAACATAGAAGTTTCATTAAATATTTTTTAATTAATTCTTGTTGTCATAACATAAAATCCAATTTTTTAAAAGTGAAACCCATCAAAAGGTTTACATGTGGTTATGTCAAATATAACTGTGAAATTACATATAATTACGTAAATTTTATTAAATGAAAAAATAAAATCAAATTATACTTTAAACTCATTGAAATGAATAATATAACGCTATAAATATTTTTGATTTAAAAAGTTATTTTCAATTAAAACACAGTATTTTTCACTATTCATAAAAATATGAAGTTATCAGAAAAGTACCAAAAATTTATCCAAAACAAATTTTTATGTCCCACTTCTAAAGAAGAATTTAATTTAATTAAATTAAATATTTAAAAGTATCAAATATTTTTTTAAAGGGTTCTCCATTAAATGGTGGTAACAATTTATTTTTTTTGAAAAATAAATCTTTTATTTGAAAAAATGAATTGGTTCTTATATT
Organism: Viscum album; assembly: GCA_963277665.1. Lineage (NCBI taxonomy): Eukaryota > Viridiplantae > Streptophyta > Magnoliopsida > Santalales > Viscaceae > Viscum > Viscum album. Next base: position 430,970,478 of record OY728134.1, read on the forward strand.
ATGTCTAAGAAACAAATAATATTGATTCAAAACATACATGGAGTATATAAAATTCAAAATTTAGTTAATATTATTCATAACCATTTTTTGAACGGCTATTTTGGTAAGTCGTGGTGCGCTCGAACTCGGTGTTGCGTGTTTCACAAGTTATAAAATTAATTTAAAGAGATAACATACTATGAAATATTGGGGTGTTAAATTCTCCCATTCTACGTTAAAATGAGTCCGCACAATTTGAAATTGCTCTTATAAAATAAAAAGTTAAAAATAGAAAAATACCTTTTGGAAAACCCACATCATAAATTGTGTTAATAAATTTTAGTCTTAATAAGTTGGAAATAAAAATGAAAAAGTCCCAACCAAATTATGATATATATTAGGAGAATATTGGTGGAAGTTAGAGACAAATAATTAGAGGTAAATCATAAATATTTGTAGGGAGTGATTTAGGTCATCAATCACAAACAAGTGTAAAATTAAGGGCCTCAAATCTATCAATCTATGATGATTTAAAATATCACCGGTTTAACAAAACATAATGTATTAGGATAAATCATTTTTTGTTTTAAGAACAAATCCCAAAAGTTTAAGATTTAGTTTATTCATTGAAAAAGTAAGAAAAAATATACTTGACATGTAGAGTTTCATCATTCAACTAATTAATACCACAAACTCATCTATCACTCCAAAAGATAATAGAATTCAAAAATATTTTATTTATCCTTATCAAATAGGGATTCAAAAATAATGAATTTATGATTAATATGTCATACTATTTAAGAAAAATACAATATAATCACCAAGACATCACATAGTCTAGTGGTAGGTGAAGCACCCTTGTCGCCCTTCGGTCGCGGGTTCAAGTCTCACGACCTTGCCGGGCGGGACATGTTGTTGCCCAACCTCCGAGTTGTGCTTTTTAAAACAATCCAAAAATAATCTTAAGGAATGATTTAACCTTAACAATAGTATCCAACGCAAAACTTAATCCATTCCAACCATTATACATATCCAAAATACTTATGTCTAAACTCACAATATGAAATTTATATAGAGGGTAAACCCAATGAATATATTTTTTTCCATGTAAAAACATGTGAATACATTCATGTTAAATTATTTTAAAACATGATAACACCTTGAATTACCATAAAACATTATTTATGACCTTAATTCTCCCTTATTCATTATAGTATCCATGAAATAATCCTTATATCTAGATTTTTTTTAAACTCCAACAATAATGGAATAAACAATCAATTAATTAGTTTCAATGTAGTAAAAAATATCGCATATAATTTATCCAAATAAATCATACCTTATTCCAAAAATACTACCATAATATTAGAACCATATTAAGATTTATCCTTCCTTCAACCATGTATTTTCCAAAACGTTTAACTGTCTTTTTAGTCACTTTTCAAAGAATCATATAATTTCATCTCCTCAATGAAATAGTACTATAGTAAAATCCTTATTTATTTCTATAATTCATATAACCAGTAAATAATTGATACAACACTCAAATAACTCTTTAAAAACAACCTAGTAACACTACTCATTCATCTTCATCTGTGGTAGTATCATAACATGATTATTATCCAATAGCATCATTTGGGGCAGACTATGATGATTTTGATATTGATTCACATAGTGTCTCATCTCCTTATAGATGAAGCATATTACATTTGAAATCTTTTTCTAATCATTGAAATCACGTAGTTGGTGTCCTTTTTCTCCACAATTATAACAAACTATCATTTCCTTCAAGAATTTTCCAAGGTGATTTTTTCCACAGTTATCACATACGAGAAAATCATTCTTTCACCTCTTCCCTTTATCCATCATTATCTCTACCATCCTTTTCTTCTCTTTCTTCCCATCAAAGCCATAAGTCTCAAGGAATTATTTACTTCTCTTATTAACACATGATATTATTTTATCAAATGATGATAATATGTGGGAGACTACTTCTATTCTCAAGGTAGTATTAATACTTTGAATGATATGATCATTCTTAATCTTAGGATCATGTGTATTGATGGAGTTCTCATTCCTTCTATAGGGCGCCATTCTAAACAATGGAATACATTATGTTAGTTTATGAATCACAATGCGTAATTCCGAACTTGTAAAATACCTAATGTAAATTGAAAATATTATGTATATAATCTATAATCATAAAAAAAATTTCAGTGAGAAAGTATTTACTCCTAAATCCATCATAATGTCTTATAAATAAAATATGAATTATCCTTAGCATATCCCCCGAGAGTGTCATAACCAAGAGTGCATCAAGGCCCGTTGTTGTGTACCATAATACCCTAGCTCAATTCATGAAACTCCTTGTCTGAATTTTCACTCCTAGGTAAATATGTGCCAGAGCCGCCTCTACCTGATCATATCCATACATGGATGTATTGATTGAAAAAAAATCTCTACATTTCCAAAATTAGAGGATGTTATTCTATACTAATCATAAATTTATATCATTATGTAATGATCTCTAATCAAGGTTATTCTAAATCTGGTTTCCAAGTATTGTACTAAACTTTCACGGATACCAATTGTAACTCCCTGACCCAAGAAGCCCGGAGCGAGTGCATTATTTTAATACATAGGAATAATTACAATGGATCATGTCCCAAATTTATGATCAGTTTAGTTGTCTTGGAAAATAGATTACATACATGAACATTACATTACACATTCAAAACATAAAACACAACATACATAATTTGTTGAGAATGCCATTATTCCCCTAGATTGAACCTATATATCAAACATAATAGAGTTCTTGGAATCCTGGAAAAACAAAACATTAAAAAAGGGTGAGCTCAGATGCTCAGTAAGGATAAATAATTTAGCCGAAGCTATAAACATTTATGGTGATATGTGTAATAAAAAATATCCTTTTAGACATAAACTTGATCATAATATGGATAAAATAATTCAAACATTACCATATAAACATGCACTAGGATATACTACTAGTCGAATAGTCACATGTATTAATTAATTTCATAATGATTGAATACCTTATGCTAGACATCATTGACACAACGTTAAGGCCTCGTGCGAAGACTAGAAATAAAATTTGTGTCAAGTTCTTATTCTAAGACACGAGTTTGTCTCATGAGACCTACCGATGCATCGATGAGCTATAGAGGGCTCCACCTGTTACTTACTAAGTCCAATGCATTCCACATATGAAATTATTGAAACATAACATAATTATCCGTATTAAAACTTGTATATGAAATGCCAATACATTTTCAATAAACCATGAATGGTATAAAAATACCACATCCACAGTAAAACATATCACAACTCATTAAATAAAAAATGAAAGATTTTATTATAATAAATCAACCACAATCAAAACTAATATTCATTAATAGATGATGATATAGTTGAAAATGATCAGTAAAACTCCTTGAGTAAAATACCCCTTTATCATGAAATCATTTAAAGGTCACATAATTTATAAAGGGTGAAATTTAAAAGATATTTTTGAATAAAAGTGTCCCTTACCACATTGAGACAATTTAAATTAATTATCATTTTAAATCATTCATAACCATATAAATAAATCATTATAACTATTTTGAAAGCATGGACATTAATGACAATGATTTATAAGAATAAATATTTAAAACATTTAAAATTATGTTTTTGTTAGAGTAACTTAGAAGAATAATTTTTAAAAAGTATCTTATGAAACATGGACATCGACAATAAATATTTCCTATAAAATACTTACATATAACAATCTCGGTTAATAATGCGATTGAGGAATTAACCCCTACCATGCACTTTCCTTCGGTAGAGGGTATGTTTAACCTCTTGTATAATGACCATAGTATGTAATTAAATTATACCAGAACCAAATTACTATTTATTAAATAATAAATGATTAATTTATGACTTTATACTACCCATTTAATAACTATTTCAATGTTAAATTAACATTTCGGGTAACAATCCCTTTCTTTATCGTACGTTTTTAACAAGTTATTCTTGATCGTAACATTTAGATCATGATTTAAATACATAAAAAATAAAAAACATGATTTATATATCAAATATATTTAGAATATAAATATGTATAATATATTGATATATGAAATGGATATCACCGTTTATAGAGACAGAGGCCGTACGTACTCATAAACACTGTTTCTGTTTTCATATCCTATTGAACAAAAGTAATTGAATGAGATATATGTAAGTAAATATATATATATACACACATATATATATATATATCCCATTGTATTATTATTTCATATATTATATACTTATTAATAATATATATGTTTTTATTTTCATCGTTGAATGGTGAATGTGGGAATGAATCTCATCACGTCGTAGAGACGGTAAGCCGTACTTACACACGAGCGACAATATCATTTTTTTAATTATTAAAAGGTGTGAAATTGGATGGTATATTAATTTTAATGAGGAATTTGAATTTGAATTTAATTATTTATAAACATATTACTAATCAATATATCCATCCAAATAACATAGTGTTGAATAAAAAATTACAGCACGACGTGGAGACGGTAAGCTATACGTACGCACGCATAGTGACCTTATAATTCATAGGATGGATTGAATAATGAATATGTTTATACCATATTTATAATAACATCACAGTATTTAAAAGTTACTAAAGTTTTTATTTTGGTTTGGAAAAAACAAAGAAAGAGAAAGTGTTAGAAGAAGATAACTTTGAAAGAGGTGATGAAATGATTACCTCTTCTTCGAGTGCTTCCTTTTGATTTGAACAAATGGGATACCTAGGTTGGATTTATACACAATTAAAGGCCTCTACGGTTATGTGAGGATATTTGGGATGTTATTTGGGCAGGTTTTGGCTAAGCCAAATGGAATTGGATGTGTGAATTTGAGATAAGGGTAAGTGCCCTTTTATAAGAGGGGTGAGCGGCACCTTAGAAAAAACATGAAATATTATTTTATTATACAATCATATTTGGTCTCTAATGGATAAAAATAATTTATTTCGAGATTAAGGAGGTTATGGGTCTCAATACGTTCAACTGACATCTTTTAAACAGGTTTAGGTTACCATATTAACCTTATCTTTTATATTTATCTCTTAATTAAATAGTTTTACATTTACCATGTCTCATTGTATTTTTATATTAAGTGGTTAATAAAGTTACTAAAAAATGACAAGCAAACCCCAAGTGGTTAATTAATGACATATCTATTATTATATTAGTCCTTTTTCAAAACCATAGATTTTTTGGACTATTATATATTTTAATAATATTGTATTTTTTTTAAAACACATTTATGTCAATTTTGACACTATTTAGTATTTGATTTTTGTTAAAGTCATATCAACCTTATAAATTCGAAAATTTTATTTAATAGACCCTAAAATGTCATATTAACCTAGAAAATTATTTTAATTCATCAAAACATTCAAATTTATATTTATTTAAGTATTTATTCAATCATTTATATGATTATTTTATTAATAAGGTAATTTCTGCATCATCATTATGTCATAAATAAATTTAATTATTTCATGCCTAAATTTTTTAAATAAAATAACATGATGTAGGAAATATTTTTATATTTAAAATTTATATATTTTTAGAGGAATTTAATTTATTTATAACCCTATATTAAATATGGTTTAGTTTTTAATTTTTGAATTTTAATCTTTTATTTGTTCATTAAATAAAATAATACTAAATTTAGTAATATAGTCCAAGTGGTTTAAAAGGATAAAATTTTATTCCCATTGTTTTTTTGGGTCTAAATAAACTTATCCAATAGAATTAGGACATGTGTTTGGGTAATTACAATATCATTTTTACCTTTAATTACCATATTACTTTTAACAGTGTATAATAAAAGTCAAAAGTTACTATGCACAAAAAAATATTTTCAACATATTGAACCAAATTTTACTGATTTATGTCAACCATGTATCTGAAAATTTTGAAATTCAATTCACAGCAGCGTTAAAATTATGTTCTAGGAAAATTTGCAAATCTGACTAGAAGGTGGGTAAAAGATGTTAAAAACATCAATAAAATTTGATACATTTAATTTTATTATAAAATGACTTCAACGAATTAAATTTAACTTATATAGGTATTATATATCTATTTTGAATTATATGGAATTTAAATAAAATAATTAATTATTTAAATAAAAATTCAATTTTAAATAATAATGCTATGTTTTTCATTATTTATCAAAAATTGAAAGTTATCAGGAAAATACCAAAAATTCCCCCTAAGCTAATTTTGATATTAAGATTTCAGAAATGAAATATATTTTACCAAAAAAAATTATTGAAGTTTCATTAATAAATTTTAAATTAATTCTTGTTGTCAAAACCAAAGAGTCAGTTTTGAAAATGTAAAAACTATCAAAACATTGGCATCTGTTTATGTCAAATTTAAATGTGAAATTACATATAATGAACTAAATTGTATTAAATGATAAAAATATATTCTAATTATAATTCCAAAACATTAAAATTCATAATTTTACACTAAAATTATTTCATTTAAAAATGTTTTTTTCAATTAAAACATAGTATTTTTCACTATTCATTAAAATATGAATGTTATAAAAACAATTACAAAATAATTATAATTTTTTTTCCTGCTTCTAAATAAGAATTTAATATAAGTAAACTGAATATATTTAAGGTTCAATTATTGTTTTTAAAAATGGTTTTCCATTATAAAGCAGTAAAATTGCATTTCTCAGAAAATACGTCTTTTATCTAAAAAATGAATTTGTTCATAAATTATGTCTAAGAAACAGATAATAGGGATTCTAAAATTATATGGTGCATATAAAAATTAAAACTCAGCTTATACAATTCATACCCATTTTTTGAATGATTAGTTTTGTAAGTCCTGGTGCGCTCAAACTCAGTGTAAATTGTAGGCCAAGTTATTGAATTACTTTGAAGAGATAACATACTATGAAATCGTGAGGTGTTATAGTCCATGAAATGTTGATGAAAAAACAACAAAGACACAACATCACAGTAATGAATAAAAGTTTCAATGAAAGAGTTCATGGTATAGAATTTGAGTTCGGTTGTAATCAACTTGGCCAGCCTATTGACCCCAACAAGTCAGTGTTTGTTAGTTATCTTGGGCCCACAATGTGGATGAATGTGTTGATTGATATTGATTCGTAGCACTGAATCTATCTTATAATGATGGAAATCCTTTGGAAGGATGTTGTGGTAATGTTATAATATACTTTCTATATTTTACTAAAAAATTATATAATGAATATTTGATTTAGTATTCATTATTCCTTTAATACCTAATTTATTTTAGAATATTTTTGTACGAAATTAGTATTAATGGAAGCTAGAAATGCCAATATAGGAGTCCAAACTATTCTTACAATGCTACATCATAGGGATGATCATGGGAAAATAATTCTACACCCACCATTAAGATATTCCTTCATAAATAAGCACTATAGATTCTCCAGATGACTCTCCATGACCCAACTCAAAAGTGAAGACTAAAGTGCGATAGACACAGGGGCCATTTTACCATTCTCATCTTGTACCCCCCAACATCATCTCAGCAAACAAACCCATCCTCCTCCATTAAGAGTTTGATTTCTAAACAAACTAATTTCGAGAAATCTAGCTTCTTGAACCCTAAAAAATGTTTCCTTTCCTACTGTGTAAACTAACTTGAAATCAAATTTTTATTTGTACAGAACATACATTTACTACCGACGGTTCAAATACTAATGAGATAAGATGTACATAAGACATTTATGATTCGTAAACACCATGAACCACTCTACCAACAAGTAATTCCTCCAAAAATTTATGGAATATACCACTTTGGTGAGTTAATAATCCTAGGTAGGGTAATTTTCTTTCATGAGGCTTGAACTGCCATGACCATTATTCTATTACGTGATCATCCTGAATCAAGACTTCCCCAAGTCCAACACCAGTCCCATTACCATAAAAGGTGCACCTATTATCTTATTTAGTTAAGACCAGGATTGGTGCGGTAGTGAATTAATTGTTGATCTCTTGAAAAGCATTATCACATTCCTCTAACTACTAAAACATTTGTCCCTTATTCGTAAAACCTAAGAGTGGAACATCCAAACAAGGTAATCCCTAAGAACCTTTAACAGTAATTGGATAATCCCAAAAAACTAAAAACAATAGAAACATTATTGGGCTACTCTCAAGATTCCTCTACCTGAAAATTCCATGGATCCACATCCACAGTTAACTGGGAAATTATGTGACCCATGAAATGAATTTATCATTCAGAATATTATATTTTGATATCTTTTCATAAATAATATCCTCTTTTAGTGTACTCAAGATGGGATCAGATGATTGGAATGATCGTCCTGAGTTATGGATTACACCCAGAAATCATCAATAAAGATGAATACAAACTGATCTAGGTATGGGTGAAATATTCAGGTAATTAAATACAAATACAAAGTTGGTGAATTGTTCAAACCAAATGAAATCACTATGAAATCATAAAACTCTTACGTTTTTCAAAAATATTTCTTTGGTAGATCAGAAGGTCTCACCCTGAATTGATATTATACTGATCTCATGTCATTCTTATATAACCCTAAAGAACACCTTAGTTGGTCAAACAGTTCATCTATTTGGGGAAGTGGGTATTAGTTCATGACCATCTTTTGATTCAACTTTCTATAGAAAGTATTTAATATTAATTACTTTTCTTCCCTCATGGAAAGAAGAATAAGATATCACCAATTTGATGTACTAGGATGAATGATCCCATTTCTCTCCAACTCTTCAAGCTGAGCCTTATGTTCTTGAAGTTTAATTGACATTATTCCATTAGGTGGAATTGAAACTGGTTCTTCCCCCAGAATAAACTCAATCATGAACTCAATGTACTTCTTTGGTGGTATCCCCAATATATCCTCAAGAACTACATCTGGAAAATGATTCAAAATAATAGGGAAGATAGGTTTCTCTTATCCTCCTTTATCTAGAGAAAGACTAGCCACATGGGCTCTCTGTTTTCCAAATTTCATGAAAATTGGCCCTACATGGCCTACTCAGACATCCCACTCACAATGAAGGACATACATGTATCCATCAAGAGACATAAACACTACCCATCCTTAGTGAAAATTTATATGGTCTTGATACACCACTAGATAGTACATACCCAATGTCAAGTCAAAACTTAATATCTCAAGGACAAATCGATTCCCCCAAAAATGATATTCAACAACCTCCAGAGTAGAACCATTAAATTTTCAAATATCATCAACTTGCACTCCAAAAAAAGTATCTATTGACATAACCCCACTCATATATTCAATGGTTAGACCCATAATATATAAAATCAATGTAGAAATAAGTTAATATGTAGAACGTATTTCAATAAAATCACTAGAGAGTGTGGAATCTACAATAATCATACCTTGAATGGTATATGGTCTACCCTTTCCACCTCTAGGTGCATACTAAACTATGTGATGATGAACTACCATAAACCATGAACACCATCCTATGTAAACTACAGTAAATTTCTCTAATTGAATTGATCGTCTTGTCCAAAAGATCCTTGTCCAATTCCCTTATCGGTATGAACGATGGAGCTCCAAATACCTTACTAAAATAGAGTGGTTGACTGCCCACCTACACATAACTCCTGCTTCTAGAATCCTTATGTTCCCATCAGCCAAGGGTTTGTACAAAACCTATATATATTCCCCAACCTATTATATGACTGATACCTGACTGTGGGTCGAGGACACTAACTCATCCTGTTCCCCGACCCGCCACCCTGATAAGAGAACACATTACCACTTCCATGAGGTACTTTCCCTCTATTCTGGATTCTCTTCACACATTCAAACTATTGGAAACTTCCAAAATAATGCTTCTTACCCTCGGAAGCTGCTCTACATGTCCACCCAACTCACACCACATGCCCACCACCTGAATCTCTCTTTTAGCCCCCATATGAGATAAGGGTCAATCCCACTACCTCTAAAAATATATTCAGATAGAAGATATTCACTTAGGACCTAATCACATACCTAGGCCCAACCAGGAAATGTTTCTCCATAGTCTCCTCATCTCATTCAAGTATGGTAATGAATCAGAATAGATTAGTGAAACGTCTAGAATAATCTAATACTTACCCAATCCCCTAGGACAAACTCATAACATTCATAGCATTAACCTACATCCTAGTCCATGGGTTGTAGTGTTATAGAATCTTTTCTTAAAAATCCTTCTATACCATTCCTTCAGCATGCTCTGTCAGAATGATGATAACCCACTAGAATTTTTTTCCAAAATCGCAACATATAAGATACTAACAATATGTTTTTATCAAGAGGAGTGTCCCGATGATCATAAATCGTATGGAAAGACTCTATCTAGAACTCAACTACTTCTGGACCACCCTCTCAGGTAATAGCCAGAGGGTTCGGCTGCTGAAACTCTTTGTTCAACTCAAACAAAAATTATACAACCCTCAATGTGTCCTATTCCATCATCTTCATAAAATGAGAAACGTTCTTAGAAACATTTATTCCCTATCATCTTGAACTACTGGAAATTCTTTCTTCACTAATGGGGTGAAGTTTTAGCAACACCCCTTTCACCCAACCCACAAATGTATTTATGGTGTCATTTTTCTACATTTCTAACAAATACAAGATTTAGATAAAAAACCATATTTCTTCCTCAAAATATAAAGGAAGGACGGCCACTATCCCCAAACAAACCATTTCACATACACTATCTAATTGATCCTTTTCATACCTGAGACCCTACCATTATCCATCCGTACCAGGGGCCACGGATAACACATCTATACCTACATAATTAGTAGCTACATGACATTGGTCATCATTTACATTCCATTTCCACATCACAACTCACATAAACCACATTTTAATTAACTTACCCCATTTATTAAGAATAATTTTGTAATCATTATTTTAAATTTCACTTCCATTTTGACCCATATTCATCATTTCACTCGACACCATTTTCATCAATTTCTTGAAAATTAAATGTATCCTACCCATTATGTCCCACACACCCATCCCATGTGTGTTCCTAACATGATTCATGTCCCTTATATACATAGGTTCGTTGAGTGATCCCGGAATGAACAACCCCATTACTTTTTAGTCAGGATAAAAATATCATAATACTGTCACATCACACAATAGTTTCACCACAAAATGGATAAATATAATTAAATGTAATAACACACAACATGAAAAATAATTCCCACCATCAGTGACATGGGGTTTCCCTCAAACATGGGTCAACTACTCCCAATCATGATCTCATTTCCATGGCCTGAAACATTCCTAACCTCTTATATAAAATTCCCAAATTGTATTCCATATAAAAGACCGTCTATGATACAACACTATAATATCCTAACCCCAAGAGACTCTAAACTGGTGATCGGATCTGGGTCACCACTTGACCTCAAGTGCACCTCCCCATAAGCTAGAGGTTTCAAGCTAGCAGCAAGGGTGTAGAAAACTCATGTGGAGATACTATAAACTCATTATTTGATTATGTCACAATAGGTAAAAAAAATAAAAACATCAGAATCATTATGCAATAAACAATAAATATTCTTAACTAACATCTCCCAAAACTGGGTGCAACGACAACCAATATTACAAATTCTATGCCATTAAATATAGTGATAAAAAGAACAAATCCAAAATGAAGGTAAATTTTCAAATCCAAAAAAGGTCCAAACTCCATTTCTATAACCTCATCTATGAATGTTCCAAATCCCAAGTCAACTTCCAAGAACACAGACCATTACCTTTTTCGGACCTGCAATAATGATGTCTACTCAGATACACAATGATGGCCCGAGTAGAGTGTTAGTACAACTCACTAGGATTCCACTAACGGTATCTATAAAATATCCAATAATAACTCTTAGTTCATGAATGTACATAATAAATTATAGCTAAATAAAATAAAATGTGAGGGCCATCGGTCAACTAACACTACATAGCTAGTACTAACCATAGTGCCAAATTCATTTTTTTAATCATTTTCATTACATAGTTCATCATCGACATGAAATTATAGGGTTAGGCATTAACAATATTCGCTCATATGTTCACAAAATTTTCATTCTGTATAAGGGAATATGTGATATACCTATATAATTAGGTATAATACATAAAAAATCACAATATCCTCACCTCAAAGCCTTAGTTTGGGTGGAATTAAACCATTATAGACAATAGATATCTATCCCCTTCCCTAAAACATTAATTGTTGGTGGAGTTTGAGAATTAGTAAACTCGAACTGTGGGAGGAGACTTAGTCCTTTATCCCACACCTCATGCCTTGTGCACATGATTATCTATACATTCACCAGAAAAAACATATCATAACCAATCACCTGAAATACATATAGAAATTTTAATCCACAACATTCAAAATGGGAATTAACATCATACCACAAACCATTATCACATTTTCATTTATATTACTTAGAACATTTAGCAAAATTTCTATCATCATGACAGGTTCTCATAAAATATTCAATAATTACATTATATCCACCCATTTAAAATAATTATCAATTCCATAATGAAATATTATTTAACACATTCCAATTTCACATACCATTACCAATTTAACATAGTCAATGTTTTATATGAACTAAAACTCTTTGGAAATTATAATATAGTTCATAAGACACATGCCATGATCTCGATTAACTCAATTAAATAATTTTCCTTTATTTCCAAAAAACCAATTAAGAAATCACGAAATATAGACACAATACTGATATTCCATTTTAACTTACATTAAACATATGAAAATAATGAACAAGGACCCCAATTTATGACACCACGACCATGAATTTACGTAATAAATTTAATTTCCTAAAATTAAAATCAAACCCCAAGAGTGGCCATAATCGGTCAAATAATCCTCGACATGCCCCATGGGAACCGTGGGTTATTCAGTTTTATCATCTACAGCCCCATTTTACCAAATCTAGGGAAAGGAATAAAAAGAACAACAAGAGGTGAAGAAGACCAAAACTAAACACGCATAAATCTATAATAAAACTATAATATACACTTGTAGACCAACTACCTCTAATATATTTGATAACACATTCTTAAATGTTGTCCTATATCCAGATTCAGACACCTCTTAAAGCTTCAACAAATATGCCACTAGAAAAGAAGTGGTTTATAGATTTTGGAAAAAGATTTCACTTGGTGAAAACCCTAATCTGGAAGGGAGAAGATAAATGGGGATTAGACATTCTCAGAGATTCAATCCCCAACTGACAGTCCTACAAACAGCCTATAGATAAATGATATTGATCATTGTGAGATCATGAGAGCTTTGGTCTTTCAATTGAGTTGTAGGAGATAATATGGTATGAAAAATCATGTGATAGCCTAAATATAAAGATTAAAAAATAGAAATTCCGACGTTTTAGAGGGATCACAGTTTGGCCATATGGTTTTCCAAAAAGTGCACCAACCATGAGCATGCATGTTTCAAAGTGGGGTCGAGTTACATAGTTACATGGGGAGATCCACATGTATTGAAAAATCATAATCCAACAATGTATAATGCCTTTATCTATAACCACATGTTTTGTCTCCCCCCTTGCATGGTTTGTACTTATAGTGCGCAAACCCTGAAACCTTAACATAAAGGATTTATTAGAATATATTTTATGCCCTGATAACTTGGAACTCCCCTATGTTTCCTCACACACTATTGTACATTTAATTAACCTAAAACTATAAATTGAATCTAAAATTTTAATAAGGACAAGCCTCTACAATGTTTGAGATAATGAACTAATTATAATACATCTATCATATTTAATTAAAAGGGTAGAATAGAAAGATTACGTTGACAAATTTTCGAACTAAATTACTTAGATTGTCACCATTAATTATTATAATAAAATTACTACTAAACACCCATATATATTTCAAAAATTGTGATTTTTTATATATTATATGAAGTTATATTATATCTCTTCCAATTGAACAGATGATTCCCAATTTGAAACATTTTTCCAATAGCTTCTCTTCAAAAAAATATAAGTATCATATTCAATCAACTAGGTTAATTCTACTTCAACAAAAAATATAATCTTTCGTTTAGAAAAACCATTGTATTTTGATGTTGATGGTTCACTATGTCCATAATCAATGAAATGTTTTTTCCAGATGTTCATTAGATTTTAAATTTAATATTCATAACGATTATCTATTATAATATTATACCTAGAATACCCACATTACATTTCATCAATTTTCCTAAAACACTTAAAAATTTTAGATCCTCTAATTTTTGTTTCACAAACCTAATAAATTTAATAATATAGAACTAATAAATACTCAAAATAATGTAACTATATAAATTTTTAATTTATTTCTCATGGGTAGAATAATTACCAAATAAATACAATCTAAGGGATAATTTGTATGAATATAAAGTCACTTATGTATTGAATTTGAGATAATCTATTTCTAGATTATAGGAAAATAATAATATTTTTATCCATTCAGATTAGGAACCTCCAAAATACATTTTCACCTTTTTAACTTCTTTATATTACTCACGAATATTTATCTAAACATTTTATTCCAAAACATATTGTAACACCCCAGGATTTCAGAGTGTGTGATTTCTTAAAAATAATTCAATAACTTGCACTACACGCAACACCGAGTTCAATCACACCATTAAAAGAGGTCATGAATAGTATTAACTACATTTTGAACTTTATATAATCCTTATAATTTTAGAATCCCTATTATGAATTTCTTAGTCATAATGCAAGAACAAATTCATTTTCAGTATTTCACTTTTATCAACTTCTAATAGTGAAACCTTTTTAAATACAATATTTTAAACTTTTTGACTAAATGGAGACATCAAAAAATTTAAAATGAAACATCCCAAGCGTCCACGGTACGCTTTCCTTTGGATAAAACAGTAGCGTGTGTTGTACGTAACTTCGAGTTCTAACACACCGTAACCAATCAAACTAGTTGTTATGAATAGTAATACCTACTTTTTGAAGTTATATATATTTTATATTTTAAAATGGACTTCATTTTTGGATTCGGAATATCAAATTTAGCCTAAGGTGAAATTTTGGTACTTTTCGGATAACTTTCATATTTTGATGAATAGTGAAAATTACTAAATTTTAATTAAAAACAACTTTTTTAATCAAAATAATTAATAGTGATAAATTATGAATTTGAGTGGTTTTAAAGTATATTTAGAATATATTTTTACTATTTAATATAATGTTGGTCATTGGACATAATTTTACAATTAAACCGAACATAAACAAGTGTCAATCTTTTGATAGTTATTATCTCTTAAAAACACGCTTTTTGTTTTGACAGCGGGAATTAATTTTAAATTAATTTCTGCCACTTCTATGTTTTGAATTTATGAAAATGGATTCCATATTTGGAATCAGGATGTTCAAATTGTTTAAATAGGTAACTTTTATTTTTAGACATTTTGAATAATTACTGCGGTAAATATTTTATTTACCATGGTTAAGGGTAAATCCGGTAAATAAGGGTTAAAAAATAATATTATAATAATACTAAATTACCCTAAAACGTGTCTTAACCCTATTGGTTGATACATGGTCGACCATGGGCATCTTTGTGTCAATTTTGGGACCCCATGGATCCACTTGTAAGTGATAATGACACTTTATTTTAATTAAGTCAAAATGAATACAAAAATGACACAAGCATATATCTTTTAGAAAGGTAATTGTTACATAGGGTTATATAAGTTTGATTTTAGATTATAAATATTCATTAGAAAGATAAAAAGATTTCCTACATAATTATATTTTATTTATAATTTTTAGACATTAAATAATTTATTTTATTTATGACACAATGATGATGCAGTAATTACTATAATAGTGAAAAATTAAAATAATTGATATTATAAATACCCAAATAAATATAATATGAAACTTTTAATGAATTAAAATAATTTTCTAGGATAATATGATATATTAGTATTGATTTAATTGACTTTGTTCGAAGTAATCAATCTGTTATGAGTTTCACAAAAATCAACTATTGAATAGTGTCAAAATTGACATAAAAGAGTTCTTAAAACAAATATTATATTATTAATTGATATTAAATTCCTAAAAATCTAAGGTTCGGCCAAAAGACTTATATCATGATAGGTTATTCATTAATGGACCACTTGGGGGTCTCTTGGATGTATATAGTAAGTTTATTAACCATATTATATAAAAATACAAAGAGACATTGTAAAAGTGAAACTAATTAACTTAGAGTTGATACTTAAAGATAAGGTTAATATAAGTACCCAAACCTGTCTAAATTCTATTGGTTGAGTGTTTTTCGACCTATCCCCACCTTAACCTTTGAATAATAAACTTTGGAGCCTTTAGAAACCGAATATGAATTTAATATAAATTAATATTTCTAGCTTTTGCAAAGGTGCCCCTCACCCCTCTTATAAAAGGGCACTCCTCCTTCTCATTTCTTCACACCTCTAAAGCCTTTTGGTTCGGCCAAAATCTGCCCAAATACTCTCCCAACATCCCTCACTACAACCTAGAGGCCTTAGTTTAATCAGAAAGCCAACCTAAGGAGCCCTTTTGATCAAATCAAAAGGAAGAACCCGAAAAAGAGGTAATGATTTCACCACCCTTCTCCAAGTTCATTTCTTCTTCCACTTCTTCTTCCTTTGCTCTTACCATTCTAAAATAATAACTCCGGTATCTCACATATACTGTGATGTTATTATAAATATTGTACAATCATATTCAGTATTCTATCCACCCTTTGAATAACATGTCACCATACGTGCGTACGTACGGCTTACCGTCTCCACGTCGTGGTGTAATTGTTATTCAAAATAATATTATTTGGATGGGTATAATAATGATGTGTAACTCATGTAAATAATAAATATAACATGTTAATGATTCTGTATATATGATATACCATCCATTTATATATTATTTTAATATCATAAGAATGATATTGTCGCTCGTGCGTACGTACGGACTACCGTCTCCACGAACGCGATGAGACTCATTCTCCATCGTATCCATTCAAGTATAATTATCATTTGATGATTTAAAAATGATGTTTAAGGACTTTATATCATTCTGGATATGAATAATATACAACCTATCCTTTACAAACATGTCTTACGTAACAAAACATATAAAAGAAAACAAGTAAGTTAACACCCGATATAATGATAATACTAAGATATTATTAACAAATCAATGTTAAAAGATCATATATGATATCATATTATTATATATGATTCTTGTATAATTTAATAACAACTATTTCACCATTATACAGGAGGTTAACCTACTCCAACCAAGGAAAATTACAAGGTAAGGGTTATTTCACAATCTCTTCATTATCCGAGGTTGTATTATACGTAATAATCTACTGGGATCTCTTTATCATCCACATCCATGTTTCTTCGAAATGTATTTCAAAACATTTTTACTATTTACAGGAATATGGGTTAAAGTCATTTATACCCTTGTTTGACTTTTTGTAAGAGGTTTATAAAGGAATCTTTCCGTCGTTTTCAAAACAAGGTCCTTTTTAACCTTTTCGACAGAATTAAGATAAGAATGTTTTTTTTACTTATACGGCGGGTGCGGTTATTTTCCGCCGTTATAAAATCATCAAAGCTTTCCTTATAAGCTTACAAGAATATTTTCAAGAAAATGTTTTATATGGCTCTTAAATGATTTCAAAAATAGAAAGAGATATTTCTCTAAAAAGTGTTTTGATTTCATCTATGTCAACATCCTCTAATGGATTTTACGCTTATTTGAAGTTGATTTATTATAATACAAAACTTCTATATTGTATTGAAGGTTTTGTGATATGTTTGACTGTGGATGTGCTATTTTATACCATTCATAGTTTATGTTGAAACTATTGACATTTCGTATGCTAGTTTTAATCCGAATGTTTATGTTATATTTCAAACTTTTCTTCAGATGAATGTGCTAAACAAGTATGTTCCGGGTTGGGGACCGGTAAAAGTAAGCCCTCCAGGTTGTGGACTGGTTAAAGTAAGCCCTCCAGGTTAGGGACTGGTAAAAGTATGCCCTCCGGGTTGGTGTCCGGTTATTAGAGGCACTCCGGGTTGGTGTCCGGTTATTAGAGGCACTCCGGGTTGGTGTCCGGTTATTAGAGGCACTCCGGGTTGGTGTCCGGTTATTAGAGGCACTCCGGGTTGGGTTCTGGTTAGAAGTAACCCCTAGGTCTTGGGATGAGGCCTAGACAAAGAAATTAACGTTTAGCATTATGCATTCCATAATTATGAAAGTGGTTATTGATATTGCATGTGATTATTCGATTAGTAGAATATCCATGTGAATAAGTAAATGGCATTATTTCATTTTACTTTTGCCATACTATGTTGGAGTTCAATTTTAAAAGGCTGTTGTTTTAGTAATTCATTGCCTTAAATGTTTATGCTTATTTTTGAATGTTCCGCTATATTGTTATCCTTACTGGGCATTTGATCTCACCCCTTTTCTATGTTTTATTTTTCCCAGGATGTGAAGATGTAAGTTATGAATGACCTGCAGGGATATTATGAGGGGATTATAGTGTGGAATGTGGAAACATTATGTTGTTGTAGTAGTTTTTCATTTTATGATGTAATGTAAAACTTATGAATATATCTAGTGTTTCCAAGGCTACTAAACCAATCGGTCTTTCGAGATTTGATCTTTCTTGTGATCATGCCAATGTTATGTATTAATGCACTGACTCTGGGTAACTGGGGTCGGGGCGTTACAGTTGGTATCAGAGGAAGTTTAGTACAAACCTTGGAAGCTAGATTTAGATAAACTCTGATTAGAGCACGTAGACCTAAGATGAACTTTGAGGATTAGTATAGAAGAACTTCCTAGAATTTTGGTATTGTAGAGATTTTTTGAGTTTTCCAAGCAATACATCCCTGTCTGGATACGAGCAGGTAGAGGCGGCTCTGGAACAGATGTACCTAGGGGTAAAACCCGAAAACACCGCTTTGAGCTAGACTCGAACGGGAACTGGTGCACGACAACGGGCCTTGCTGCACTCTTGGTTACGACACTCCCGGGGGATATGCTTAGGATAACTCTCATTTTCTTTACAAATAATTTTGAAGGGATTATGAGTATATACTTCCTCAAAGAAAACATTCTTATGATTATGGATTATATCCATAAATAGTTCAATTTATGTTAGGTGTTTTATAAGTATGGGATTATGTATTTTGATTCATAAACTGATATAGTTTATGCCATGGTATAGAAATGGCGCCCAGTAGAAGGAATGAGAACTCCAGAAATACACATGATTCAAAGAGAAGGAAGGATCATATCTTTCATGGTCTTAAGCTAGAATTTATAAGAGAAATAGTCTCCCATGTATTATCATCATATGAAGAAATAATATCATGTGTTGATAAGATATGTAATGAGTTTACTGAGTCCTATGGCTTTGAAGGGAAGCAAGAGAAGAAAAGGATGGAAGAGAGAAAGATGGATAAAGGGAAGAGGGAAAAGAAGA
The DNA here is from genome assembly GCA_963277665.1 of Viscum album. NCBI lineage: Eukaryota > Viridiplantae > Streptophyta > Magnoliopsida > Santalales > Viscaceae > Viscum > Viscum album. The sequence continues at coordinate 430,990,149 of OY728134.1, forward strand.
ATTTTCCCATATGTGGTAACTGTGGAAAGAAACACCCTGGAACTTGCCTGAAAGGAATGGGAGTTTGTTATAAGTGTGGAGTAAAAGGGCACAAAGTACGTGACTGCAAGGGTAAGAAAATGGTTTTAAATGTACAATGCTTCATTTGCAAGGAGTTTGGACACTACGCGAACCTATGTCCCAGTCATCAGACTTTGCCGCAAATGATGTTATTGGATAATAATCAAGTTATGATACTACCACATATGAAGAGGAATGATTAGAGTTCTTATGTTGATTATGTCAATTGAGCTTTGTATCAACAATGTACTTGTTATAATAATTATGGAGTATATAAGGATTGTACTGCAGTACTATTTCATTAAGGACTTGAGATTGTGTGGAACAATGAAAAGTGACTCATTAGCAGGATAGATTTTTGGAAAATATATGGTTGAGAGAATGATAAACCATAATATAGTTCTGATACTGAGGTAGTGATTTTGGAATAATATGTGATTGTTTTGGATAAATTATATTGGATATTCTTGACTACCTTGGAACTGATTAATGATTTGTATATTCCATCATTGTTGGGGTTTAAAACATTTTTGGATTAATGAAGTATATCCAGCATTCTATATGGAATAAGGGAGCATGAATGTAATCAATAAGAAATATGGTAATACATGATGAAGGTATTCATATGCTATTACGGGGTAAAAAGGATCTATATTATGTTTACCTTCCTTATGAATGTTGGACTGTGAGTTTGGACAGAAGTATTTTGGATAGTTCTAGTTTGGATTATTTTGGATTGCCATAAAAGGACAACCCAGAGGTCGGGCGGCAACCCGTCGCGTCCGGCAAGGCTGCGAGACTTGAACCCGCAACCAAAGGGCGACAAGGGTGTATCACCTACCACTATCCCACGAGATGTCCTGGATTAAATAAAGTAGTTTTTTAAAAGATCTGGTAGATGAATTATAAATTCGTTTATTTTGGAACCCTCTATGAATAGTATAAATAGAATTTTTTTTACGAGTGAATTATGAGTTTTGGTAGAAATTTATTAATGGATAAAACTCTAATTATAAACTAAGTATATCTCCTTATTATCTTATCCAATCTCATAAATAAATTCCTCAACATTAATAATAGAAACTTAGAACAAAAATGTTGTCCTAGATGGTACCTTAAATCATCACAAATTTATGGCTTTGGGATTGTTGGCCTTTTCATAGCCATGTTCTCTACCACTCTCCATCAGATAATTGATGGCTAGATTTTTCTTCCATATCCATATTTTCTTACATGGAACCCTAGTTTGTGTTATTTTCGGTAATCTTCATACTTTCGACTCTTTATTTTAAATAGAGGCCTCGTTAATTCATTTTTCGATGTGGGATTTCAACTAAGATATTTTGAAACGTCAAAAATGTGTTATCCCAATACCCTATATTTTGTTGAACCGATGGTACTTCAAATAATCATAGATTGATGAGTTTAAGGACCTCAATTATACACTTGTTTGTGATTGATGACCTCAATCACTACCTATAAATATTTACGTTTTTCCTCCGATTATATGTCTCTAATTGCCACCAATGTTCTCCTAATCGAGATCATAATTTGGTGGTGACCCTTTAATTTCTCTTTTCCTCATATTAAGACTAAATTTTAGTAACCCAATTTCCAATGTGGGTTTTCCCACAAATATATTTTCTACTTTCAACCTTTTATCTTCGAAGAACAATTTCAAATTGCGAGGACGCAATTTATTGAAGGAGGGGAGAATGTAACACCCCAGGATTCCAGAGTGTGTTATTTCTTAAAAATAATTCAATAACTTGCACTACACGCAACACCGAGTTCAATCACACCATTAAAAGAGGTCATGAATAGTATTAACTACATTTTGAACTTTATATAATCCTTATAATTTTAGAATCCCTATTATGAATTTCTTAGTCATAATGCAAGAACAAATTCATTTTCAGTATTTCACTTTTATCAACTTCTAATAGTGAAACCTTTTTAAATACAATATTTTAAACTTTTTGACTAAATGGAGACATCAAAAAATTTAAAATGAAACATCCCAAGCGTCCACGGTACGCTTTCCTTTGGATAAAACAGTAGCGTGTGTTGTACGCAACTTCGAGTTCTAACACACCGTAACCAATCAAACTAGTTGTTATGAATAGTAATACCTACTTTTTGAAGTTATATATATTTTATATTTTAAAATGGACTTCATTTTTGGATTCGGAATATCAAATTTAGCCTAAGGTGAAATTTTGGTACTTTTCGGATAACTTTCATATTTTGATGAATAGTGAAAATTACTAAATTTTAATTAAAAACAACTTTTTTAATCAAAATAATTAATAGTGATAAATTATGAATTTGAGTGGTTTTAAAGTATATTTAGAATATATTTTTACTATTTAATATAATGTTGGTCATTGGACATAATTTTACAATTAAACCGAACATAAACAAGTGTCAATCTTTTGATAGTTATTATCTCTTAAAAACACGCTTTTTTGTTTTGACAGCGGGAATAAATTTTAAATTAATTTCTGCCACTTCTGTGTTTTGAATTTATGAAAATGGATTCCATATTTGTAATCAGGATGTTCAAATTGTGTAAATAGGTAACTTTTATTTTTAGACATTTTGAATAATTACTGCGGTAAATATTTTATTTACCATGGTTAAGGGTAAATCCGGTAAATAAGGGTTAAAAAATAATATTATAATAATACTAAATTACCCTAAAACGTGTCTTAACCCTATTGGTTGATACATGGTCGACCATGGGCATCTTTTTGTCAATTTTGGGACCCCATGGATCCACTTGTAAGTGATAATGACACTTTATTTTAATTAAGTCAAAATGAATACAAAAATGACACAAGCATATATCTTTTAGAAAAGTAATTGTTACATAGGGTTATATAAGTTTGATTTTAGATTATAAATATTCATTAGAAAGATAAAAAGATTTCCTACATAATTATATTTTATTTATAATTTTTAGACATTAAATAATGTATTTTATTTATGACACAATGATGATGCAGTAATTACTATAATAGTGAAAAATTAAAATAATTGATATTATAAATACCCAAATAAATATAATATGAAACTTTTAATGAATTAAACTACTTTTCTAGGATAATATGATATATTAGGATTGATTTAATTGACTTTGTTCGAAGTAATCAATCTGTTATGAGTTTCACAAAAATCAACTATTGAATAGTGTCAAAATTGACATAAAAGAGTTCTTAAAAAAAATATTATATTATTAATTGATATTAAATTCCTAAAAATCTAATGTTCGGCCAAGAGACTTATATCATGATAGGTTCATCATTAATGGACCACTTGGGGGTCGCTTGGATGTATATAGTAAGTTTATTAACCATATTATATAAAAATACAAAGAGACATTGTAAAAGTGAAACTAATTAACTTAGAGTTGATACTTAAAGATAAGGTTAATATAAGTACCCAAACCTGTCTAAATTCTATTGGTTGAGTGTTTTTCGACCTATCCCCACCTTAACCTTTGAATAATAAACTTTGGATCCCTTAGAAACCGAATATGAATTTAATATAAATTAATATTTCTAGCTTTTCCAAAGGTGCCCCTCACCCCTCTTATAAAAGGGCACTCCTCCTTCTCATTTCTTCACACCTCTAAAGCCTTTTGGTTCGGCCAAACTCTGCCCAAATACTCTCCCAACATCCCTAACTACAACCTAGAGGCCTTATTTTGATCAGAAAGCCAACCTAAGGAGCCCTTTTGATCAAATAAAAAGGAAGAACCCGAAGAAGAGGTAATGATTTCACCACCCTTCTCCAAGTTCATTTCTTCTTCCACTTCTTCTTACTTTGCTCTTACCATTCTAAAATAATAACTCCAGTATATCACATATACTGTGATGTTATTATAAATATGGTACAATCATATTCAGTATTCTATCCACCCTTTGAATAACATGTCACCATACGTGCGTACGTACGGCTTACCGTCTCCACGTCGTGGTGTAATTGTTATTCAAAATAATATTATTTGGATGGGTATAATAATGATGTGTAACTCATGTAAATAATAAATATAACATGTTAATGATTCTGTATATATGATATACCATCCATTTATATATTATTTTAATATCATAAGAATGATATTGTCGCTCGTGCGTACGTACGGACTACCGTCTCCACGAACGCGATGAGATTCATTCTCCATCGTATCCATTCAAGTATAATTATCATTTGATGATTTAAAAATGATGTTTAAGGACTTGATATCATTCTGGATATGAATAATATACAACCTATCCTTTACAAACATGTCTTACGTAACAAAACATATAAAAGAAAACAAGTAAGTTAACACCCGATATAATGATAATACTAAGATATTATTAACAAATCAATGTTAAAAGATCATATATGATATCATATTATTATATATGATTCTTGTATAATTTAATAACAACTATTTCACCATTATACAGTAGGTTAACCTACTCTAACCAAGGAAAAGTACAAGGTAAGGGTTATTTCACAATCTCTTCATTATCCGAGGTTGTATTATACGTAATAATCTACTGGGATCTCTTTATCATCCACATCCATGTTTCTTCGAAATGTATTTCAAAACATTTTTACTATTTACAGGAATATGGGTTAAAGTCATTTATACCCTTGTTTGACTTTTTGTAAGAGGATTATAAAGGAATCTTTCCGTTGTTTTCAAAACAAGGTCCTTTTTAACCTTTTCGACAGAATTAAGATAAGAATGTTTTTTTTACTTATACGGCGGGTGCGGTTATTTTCCGCCGTTATAAAATCGTCAAAGCTTTCCTTACAAGCTTACAAGAATATTTTCAAGAAAATGTTTTATATGGCTCTTAAATGATTTCAAAAATAGAAAGAGATATTTCTCTAAAAAGTGTTTTGATTTCATCTATGTCAACATCCTCTAATGGATTTTACGCTTATTTGAAGTTGATTTATTATAATACAAAACTTCTATATTGTATTGAAGGTTTTGTGATATGTTTGACTGTGGATGTGCTATTTTATACCATTCATAGTTTATGTTGAAACTATTGACATTTCGTATGCTAGTTTTAATCCGAATGTTTATGTTATATTTCAAACTTTTCTTCAGATGAATGTGTTAAACAAGTATGTTCCGGGTTGGGGACCGGTAAAAGTAAGCCCTCCAGGTTGGGGACTGGTTAAAGTAAGCCCTCCAGGTTAGGGACTGGTAAAAGTATGCCCTCCGGGTTGGTGTCCGGTTATTAGAGGCACTCTGGGTTGGTGTCCGGTTATTAGAGGCACTCCGGGTTGGTGTCCGGTTATTAGAGGCACTCCGGGTTGGTGTCCGGTTATTAGAGGCACTCCGGGTTGGGTTCCGGTTAGAAGTAACCCCTAGGTCTTGGGATGAGGCCTAGACAAAGAAATTAACGTTTATCATTATGCATTCCATAATTATGAAAGTGGTTATTGATATTGCATGTGATTATTCGATTAGTAGAATATCCATGTGAACAAGTAAATGGCATTATTTCATTTTACTTTTGCCATACTATGTTGGAGTTCAATTTTAAAAGGCTTTTGTTTTAGTAATTCATTGCCTTAAATGTTTATGCTTATTTTTGAATGTTCCGCTATATTGTTATCCTTACTGGGCATTTGAGCTCACCCCTTTTCTATGTTTTATTTTTCCCAGGATGTGAAGATGTAAGTTATGAATGAGCTGCAGGGATATTATGAGGGGATTATAGTGTGGACTGTGGAAACATTATGTTGTTGTAGTAGTTTTTCATTTTATGATGTAATGTAAAACTTATGAATATATCTAGTGTTTCCAAGGCTACTAAACCAATCGGTCTTTCGAGATTTGATCTTTCTTGTGATCATGCCAATGTTATGTATTAATGCACCGACTCTGGGTAACTGGGGTCGGGGCGTTACACATATTATATTCCATCATACTCTAATAGTATGAACCCTTTTCATTTAAAACATAAAATAGATTTCCCTTAGTTGATTTCCTTATTGTTACAACATTTCTATCTTTACGAACATTAAAAAAAACAACATATCATTTAAGAACCACATTGTTCTCTTCATCACAATGTTATTAAACAATAAAAAGTCATGTTTTTTCCTATCAATAAATATGGTACTTTTGGATTTCAATTTTTTTTTCAAATGATAGAAAATAAAACCCCATTTAATTTCAAGTTATTCATAATTTCGAAAAACACATAGTTCCTTCATTGTAATATTTTATATTTTTTCATAAAATTCAATTCTCAAGCCTTATATGAACTACACCCACTACCATATATCAAAGGATATTATACTTTTGTGGTTTTGGGAACAGTTTGAATAAAAAAGTAATTTTTTATCTTATTAATCCTATATGATACATTTGATATTTTTTATATTATTATTTATATAGTAACATTAGAATAAATTATTTATTAATATTTTTAATTCCATCACATCTTTCCCAAATTGTTTGCAAAAGTGGAAATATGTTTTCTAATTATGGATTAGGGTTTTTAGGTTGAATTATTTGAGGGGGTTAGTCCCCCTGAAAATCAATATTTAGTACCTTCTAAATTGGCAGTACTATTATTTATTTGAGTAAACCATTTTCATTAAACTCCAAACCCATCCATAATACTATTAATATGAAAATAATACATATTTTCCTCTATAAATAGCCTGGTAACAAGATTTTTTTTCATTTTTTCCATTATAATTCATACCATCATCCATGGATTCTTATTGAAAACCAACATTTATTTATCACGCTGAAATATTATTCTTTATCCTATTATTCTTATTAGCCTTCTCAGAGTTTCTAATTTTTGAAGTTTTCACTTCAAAATTTGAATCTTTAGAAATTTTATAAATTCCCGCTACAGTTTTTTTAGAAATGAACATGGTCCTTTGAAATTGATTATTCTTCTAAATTGTATCAACCTTGAAGTTTAACTTTGTGGATGATCTTTATTGTTCCTTATATGGTTTTAATATTTTAGATCTCTCAAAAACTTATACAAATGAGTTCTGTAGGATTGTTATTCCTTGATCTAGTTCAAAAAATATCCAACGAACCAAATAAAACACCTTATCGTTTATATTTAATATTTATTATCATTTAATGTTGAGGTTTTTTCTTTAAAATTATCTTTTTTTCCTTATCAATATCTCATAAAAATCTATATTTTTCATTAAGTGTTGAATTTTAATTTTTTTTCCATTATATATTCATTCATAAACTTATTATTCTCTCTCTCAAGTTTAATTTTTATAATATACACTCTATTAATTCTATTTTTAATATAAATTTCATCTGAAACTCTTTTTTATTATTTTTTATAGATGCATGATTAATCACTGTTTATATTATCACAGCTGAAAATTTTAATAAGAAACTTCTCAAAAACCTCAACACTATAATTTTATTCTTTTACTTCACCATCATCATCATCCTCACATATTGATAAAAAATGACTTATATATATTTGAGATATTATTATATTATTCCTTTGAATATAACTTTTTTTCTATCCTTCTATTTTGATATATTCCTGAATTATTTCTTCTCAATCGCTATCTTCATCTTCCTTTAGTATTTTAAATTTTTTCATAAATATAAAATGGATCCTAAACTAAATCACACAAACGGTTACTTTAAATTATACTTCCATGTGCCTATTTTTATCTTTTTAGAAAAAAATTCATGAATTAACCCACATAAATCATTATTCATATTTAGTTTTAGTGTCACTAACATCTTAAATAGGAAAAAATAATTTCACTCCTTTAGAATTTTGAATGATATTCATTGTCCTAAATTTCGTTTCTTTTAACTTAATTTTATAATCTCATTTAAATATTTGATGAGATTACAATGAAAATCATTTATAGATAGTGATACAAGATATATATTTTTTTGTGGGTGATACTACAATATATAATATACAAGTAATAATTCTTATGATATTTTCAACAATAGTCATATCTTCCATTTTCTCAAAAAATATATATTATTGTGAATAAAATGTAATATCCCTTGTAAAATAGTAACAAATACATTAATCATCTCCCATAATTTCATCAAATTTGTATTTTCATCAAAAATATTATTATAAATTCATTATATGAAATTTTTTGTTCTAATTCCATGAACCCATAGAAAATCAGTTTTAAAGAGTGAGAGAAGTGTATCATTTTTTGTCTTGTCCATAATTCCCTAGATTGCTCTTTTATACCACTATTAATGGAGAACTGTTAGTGGGGGGGGGAGGGGAAACATATGTGTAATCATCAAGAACTTTTTATCCAATAGATGAATGAAATTATAACATTATGTCTTTAAAAATATTATATTTGTTCCTATAGATGATAGTAATCCCTCTAATATTAAGTAGGTTATGAACATACATGGAAGCTTTACTTTTTTTAAACACCATTAAAGAGTCAAAATAGTCAAATTTGTATGATACTAATTGAATTGAAAAGTCATGATTTGTAAGATCTCTAATGGGGGTTTGGGAGGGGTGAATATGTTATATTCCTTATTAATATTTCAATAATCAATGAAAAAATCACCTCTAGTTATTTTTAATTTAATATTGTGAATGAAAACCGCAACCAAAATAACACCAATGTTTTTATTTCTAACTAGTAATTTTGTGTATCTAATCCATGGAATGGTTTGTAAATAATCCATGAATAGAGAACCATAAGAAAATAATGCATTAATGGTATATAAAAAAGGGAATATTCATAACCTGAGTAGAACAATATTACTTAAATAGTGAATATTATTCATACATAGATAGTAAGATAATATAATTTTAATAAGAATATTAAATTTCATTAACATGCTTTAATGTTGTCACAATTCATCTCAATCATTAATAACACTATCCTTCACGTAATTACTTTTTAATTCTATTAAATTTATTTCACAATAATGACCAAAAATGTTTTTTTCTAGTACATTTGCATCCAAAACACACCATCCAGAACTCTCAATCTAGTATCATCTATTAATTTGTTTCTCTTATAACTGATATATCTGTTCGATACCCTGTCAAATAACACTCTATCATAAATTCATGATTGATACCCAATATCCAGTGTCACAATGTCTGATGCATCATAAATTTATTGACGCCATAGTTCTTTAACAACACAAAAAACATTATTAAATTTCTTGGGGGAACCTTCTCCCCTTAATATAAGAATCACATCTATTCAAAATAATGGAGTTTCACGAACATAAAATTAAATAATCCCACTCCAACTCTGTATATCCTACTTAAATAATTCGTTGTTTGATCAACTTCAAACATCTAAAAAGATTGCGGTTAACGAAATTTGTAATTATTATACTTCAAACAAAACATTAATATTCAACCTCAATCATCCTAAAATTTCAGCTATAATCCTAATAATTACTTCTATATCATTATATATTTAAACAACCATCTCAATATTATCACATTTAATTACTTTACAAAATAAACATAAGGATCCTTTTCCCTTCATCTGGTACATATTCATAGCTTTTACTATAACAAAAAATGTACTTACAAATTTGATGATCCTTAAAGCTCTATGAATCACCTCTTAATTTGAAAGTCTATGAATAATGAATAAACAATTTTTTTCCTCAAATTATTTATCTGATTACTCAGAGTTAATAATGCTCATAAGAAATTATTATTTATTCTCTCATATTATAATGTATTTAGATTGGTATGAATCAGAAACTTTTGTAAAATATCTCTGTTTGTATTCTTTTTCTGATAGATCATGTACAAAAAGATTTTTTAGACGCAATAAAAAAATTTCATAGCTCGATAAACGTATATGCGTTCACCACACTCTCTTTATTTTATGGACTCATCATTTTTTTCAATATTATTCTTACATATCTTTGTATGATATAATTATTTTCACAACGTCCAATTTTTTTCACAAAAAGTTTCAAATCTTCATCAATTTTGATTATTCAAAACACATCTATGTCCGTTGATCTTAAAAAAATCCCTAATCCTGGTTATATTAAAATTACACTATCTAGTATGATTCATTAGAAAAAATTATACAAAAAAGGTAGTTCTGAAAACTCTCACAATCATTTTACTTTAAGATCCTTTATCTACAATTCTAAATTCCATAAAATAGGCATTATGTTTGGTAAATTGGTGATCATTAATGAATCTATAGATTTGTTTCTTGAATAAAACTAGTCAAATAGGCTTCTAAAACAAATTTTCAAACCTTCCACCATTTTTTATGGTCACTACTATCACTAGACTCAGTTAGTTTACCATTATTAAATAATTCCATTCATCCTATTATTCTCTATCTTGTATGCTTATTTTTTAAGATTCATAATGAATCATCATGTTTAGAGTTCAAACATTTTCGCGTGACTTATGTTTTCTCTTAAAAAATTAAACTCCACAAATAATACTTCTTACAGCAAACTTTTTTTTAGAATAATGAACTAATCAAAAACTCTTGGTCTTAAAGTTGACAATTAATGATTGTCTAATAATACACTTGGGGAGGCTATACCCTCATGTCTCATCACAACTGATAATGAAAAATAGATGAAACATGGTTAATAAATATAACATCATAGTGGAAAATATGAAATTATAGTATAAATATGACCACAATTATAATTTATGAATGAAATAAAAAAATGTTTCACATGGAGTTTATTCGGTTATAGAAAAAACAAGAAGCACCATAATGGATGATCATATATAGACAAAATTAATCTAATGTAATAAATCATAGAACTTCATTTTTCATAGCCCCACTTTAAACATATATCTAGAAACCAACTATGATCTTCCAATATATAATCTTGTATTAGCTCTATCACCCACCAAAATTCCATACAAAATTTACGAAAGAATATAACAGTTACCATATAGGGAGTGAACATAAAAATCCTTAAGTTATGACCAATTATGCCCCTAATAAAAACCACTATACATGTTCATTCATACGATAAATGAAAGTAATATATAAAATTTCATTCATATAATAATCTCCGAACTGGTTACTATTGTTGTCAACAATAAATATTTAATACCTACACACTTTAGTTAGTGTATAAATTTAACAATATTATAATATTTTTAAAATAAAATGAGTTTGATCTATTTTCCTTAACACATATCAATATTCAATGGGAATGAACTGTCTCTATATTATAAAAAAGGGGAGAATGATTCACCCCCCTTATATATTTTAATGTGTGAAATAATACATGGAATCATATCATATTTGAATTATATATCACTATCAATTACTGATGGTTGATAAGGAACAAATAGTTCAACATGGATATTGAGGCATAATCCATTGAATAAGACATCACCACAAAAAATTAGGGTGAATGATGTATCTCTAGGTGAATGATGTATCACCACATAATGATAAGGAAAAAATTCTATCACTAGGTGAATCATTTGACACCTTACACTGATATGAAAAATGATGTGTCACCAGGGGAATGATATATCTCTTATCTAATAAACATAATTTTAGAATGATGTATCTCCTAGTGAATGATATATCACCAGTAACATCATGGATAATGATACATCACTATGTGAAATATATATCACTATCAATTAAAATTCATATATTGATAAGCTACCATTATAATAATCACTAAGGAAAATGATCCATCACCATGATAAACCCTAGTTGAATGACCTCCCACCATATTAAAACTATGGAGAACAAAAAACACAGGTGAATGAGGAATGAATAAAAATGAAAAATTAAATATATTATCACAAGGTGATATAGATTCACTCCTAAAAAATCATTAAGGCGTGTGATAAATTATAGTGTAATTCTATCTTGAGTGATATATCTCTAATTCACAAGTATCAAAGTGGATGAATGACAACTGACACCATACAATATTGGAATGATACATCTCCAAAAATTATTTATTTAAGATAGTGAATAATCACTATAATATAAGAATATAGACACATATCACATCCCAAGTGATAGACTAGTCAACCTAGGAATTAACCCCAGTAACTTAAAATCTATATATCCTACTCATTCCTACAACATATCATACCTAGTAAATATACATCATGTATGAAAACCCAGGGAATGGTTATTGATCACATACAAGTACCCTTAACTTATGGGTTTTGATTTATACTATAGTGGAACTTTCCAAAATAAAAATTCGTAGTAATGGTTATATAACCTATTTTACAAACCAACATGTGAGTTTCCATCCCCAATAAACAAACAATAATTATATATAATGCTCTGAAAAAAATTTAGGGACTAGGAATTCACAGTTCCATTCTGTAAGTATATCATATATTTTAAGGGAATCATTGCCATGAATCATCACTTGTTCAACACATAAGGATTGAGGGTCCTACTGTAATCTAGGTATTTCAATATCACTGCTCAAGAAGCCATGATAACCCATTTAGTTTCATCATGGGTCACTCTTACAAACCCATTCAAATCAAATTCTTATACAATTAATTTTATAATTGTCAAATAGACTAAACGCTAGCCACTTTCCTAGGTTATCACCACTTTCCACTACATAGCACTTTTAGTCGAGGAGAAACATATCTCAAATGATGTATATCTCTCATGCTTCCATCATCCTCTACAAAATATTCTCACAAAGTTTAGGGATCACGAGATTCCGAAATCATAGATCCATAGTCACCATGTTTTTCTTTGATTTTAACCAAACTCCCAACCCACTTATCAAAAAATGGTACACCACTAATGGATGACACTTAGGGCCCCCATATATTTCCCCAAACCCACACTCCTAGATCTAGTTTCATGGAATTAGGGACTCTCTTTATGGTTGTGATTCCATTTATGAGTGGTGTTTATCCTCATAAAGTATCATATGTTTCTTTTATTAGTATGTAATTTATTTTCCATTTATAAAGGATGTGATGGGGTATTTTCATTATTTCTTGTGGGTGGTTCACTTCATAACCACAATAATGTTCTATGATGTGAAATGAAAATTCCAATGGATAGATATGGGAAAGGACATCACTGACATTGTTTCACATTTTTATAACAGCTAAATACTCAATGTCAACCGCCAGATACATTTGAGATTGTTTCATTCACAACTAGTGATGAGATAGAAGTGGGATGAGGACTCCATAAACTTTATGGTTGGGTTGTTTTGTACCCATTAAGGGATTAATTTGAAATGGGTTTTGATTAAGCGGATACCCAAATTATATCACTCTATATCCATTTGAGATAAAACCAAATTTAAGTAATGGTGACATATCTAAATGCATGATATTGTCAGATTTCATGGATTTCCATTTTAAACAATCTTGGATAGGGATACCTACTTTACTTATCAATCTTGTAGAGGCCTATTGAAAGTCATGGGATCCCAGTTATGTTTTAGGATGAAAAATCACTTATAGACATACAACCAAATATAATAATCTATACAAATGTTTGAGAAATTTTATTTTTTGTGTTCATGGATTTTGGGGAGCAAAAATGATCATTAGGGACACACTATGTTCTTATTGCAAAACAGTTACTAGTATTCTATGATAATGAATCGTATTTAGGAGTTTTATATATGACCTTATAGATATAAATTATCCAGGTTAGATATTTTTGAAACTTATTTAGTGTGACTAAGTTTTGTCCATGATATAATGCTGAGTATTGAATTTATTTTTTAAATAAGTCTGGAAACACATTTCCAGTATAAATCTTAGGATGATCTTTATTGATGACCATTGATGTTTTTAGTTTTTGGTTAGGTGTTCTTTATAGTTTCAGTTCCACTGGGTCACCAATATTTTGGAAAATAGGGAACTATTTCTCTGAAGATTATGGTAATTTTTGATATTATTGAATGAGTGGGGAAATTGGACAATAATATTGGAACTATGCCATAGTTTACTTAATTCCTCAACATACTTCATGTATCAAAACATTGAAAATATCATTCTAATTCTTCATGTTTTATGAGATGGGAAGATATGGATTTTAATTCTGATAAATTTTTTACTGAACATCTTGTTAGGATTATGGATTATAAGACAAGGGACTTCATTAGAGGAAAATAAATTTGGTCAGTGTTCTATAGAATAATGGTTCTGATTCAAATGATATGTGGCAGCATGATTCACTAAAGAAGGAGAAGACTCTTTATCTTTCAAAGAGGCAATATTCGTGACTAGATTTTTGGGGATAAAATGTTTTTATTGTGGGGAGGTTGTAACATCCCACTGTCTTATTTTAGGTACCTCTAAACTCTTTTTTTATTGTTTTTTGGAAATGTTTCCAACCTATCTAATATAGAGATTATTTTACTATGCAAATGATCTAATGTCTAGGGATGTATTTTTTTAATTAATGGAGTGCAATTATAAATGTTTCAAAGGTTATAGAGGATTCAATTTAGGTTAGAGTTTAGAGGGATTATTTTTTATGTTTTATCAACATTTATTGGATGTGCATTGTCTTTAATAAATATTTATGATGTGAATAAATCTCTTGAAAGAAAGAATGAAATATTTCATGAGATGAAATAAAAATAAGTCACAAATAGAGTCCATGACATAAAATAGATAGGTTTAGTGTTTTAACCCTAGGTTAATCATTGTTCAGTGTATATGCAACCTGAGATATTCACATTGTGAATCAAGGATTCACATCATGAATTCCTTAAGGATAATGTGTTTTCTTATTGTAAAGCTAAAAAATATATTTACATTTTTTTGTACAGGATATTCTGTCGATCCTTAGGGTGAATTAGTGTGACTTTTCGGATATTTATTCCATTTATAGAATCTCTATTTTGAATTTCATCTATGATGAGTTCCCCTTTATTAATTTTCATCTTCTCTATACTACCCCTATTTGGCAGTGGTATGATCCCATGTTTGATGATGTGATTTTAGTTTTACCTTCAAGCTTATGATCTAGGATTTCTTTATAATTATAATGTTCCATTATTCATCATTGGATTTTCCCCATGTTAGGCATTGGTTTGAACTCTAATAAATTAAAGGCGGTTATTTATGATTTTTTCCAACCATTCAGATAATTAATTACTTGATTTATTTGAAATGGGGTTTCAAATAATTTAAAAACCTAGATTTGAGATGATTGATGGGTTATTTTGAAAAATATATGAAGATTATGAAAAACCCTAATTTTTATGGAATTGGAATTTTTTGGTGTATTTGAAAAAATTTATGTTTTGATTTGGAAATTGGTTAGATGAAATGATTTGATTTGGCATAATTTTAATAGCAATCTAAATTTTTTTGAAGAAATCAAAACCCTATATATGGTTATGAAATGAGAATGAAATGTTGAAAAATGGATGTGGAAACTTTTGTTAACTGATTTGAAATGATTTATTTTCCCCTAATTGATTGATTGATGCACATGAAATCCTAGGTAGTTCATGGGTAATTAGGGTAAAAACACTATGATATGACCCCATAACTTT
The DNA here is from genome assembly GCA_963277665.1 of Viscum album. Lineage (NCBI taxonomy): Eukaryota > Viridiplantae > Streptophyta > Magnoliopsida > Santalales > Viscaceae > Viscum > Viscum album. Next base: position 431,005,732 of record OY728134.1, read on the forward strand.
GTATTAAATATGAGAACACTAACATAAATATACTTTGACATGATTTTCCATAATGGGGAGTCAAGTATCAATGTCTTGAGTCATGGGACGTGTGAACACATTGAGCAGAGATCATTAATGAGTAGTGTGAGGATCCTATTACAAGAGACTAATGTACCATACGGATTAGATATATAAAATTATGATATACTTGATTTAATGATTATATTCCATTGATTAATATAACTAAATTATTCATTCCAACTTATTAATGTAAATTTATAGTATGAAATGTTTATTTAAGAAAATTTTGATATAAATTGCATCTGTTTACATTGAAAGAATGTGTTGTTAAAAATATGTATGATCAATTATATGCATTTTTTAAATTTAAATTTAAATATATTTGGTTTAATTTTTATTAAAATGATTATGGACCACATTTTGAGGCCTTATTGGTATTTATTTCTCATTCTATTCCATTTCATTTGGGTGTTTTTTGTTCATCTTATGTCGGGTCAAAGAAAATGTAAAATATTACACGGAGATGGTGGATGTTCTTGATCCTTGGGACCCAAAGTGAGGAATGTGACTAGTGTAGATGTGATCTACCTATTAAATTGGATTATTTTTGATGTTTATCAAGAAATTAGTTGTGTCTTTTGATGATATACTATTTTAGTATTTTCCTACAATCTTGATTCTCGCACATTCTCCTGTAGTATTTTGGGAATATTGACTTATATATTTTATCTTCTACTATTATTTGAAAAATTTATTTTTTTTGTGATTTATTTATGATGTTATATTGTAGTAACCAATCATTGGTATTAATAATTACTTTCAATAAATATTAGAGTAAAAATAGCTATCAGGGTACATGGGTATCTATGATCATTTGTGACACACCGATACCAAATATGGTTCCTTCAGTCAACCATGATGGAGTCTAGTCAACATGATTGGTAGTGGGAATATGGTTTGATTATGGTCATGGGTAGGAATTAACATTGGGATAGAGAGTTCATGTTTTGAATAAATTTTGTATAAGGTTCAGGTTTGTGGGATAGTGGTAGACAAACAGTGATGTGGCATGGCCCGTGCAAGGTGTGGGTACAATGTGTCTGGGTGTTGAGCCTATTGATTGATCAAGAAGTTTCTAAATATGAATGAATTACCAATTAGAGCTATAAATTTTTTAATTTTGATGGTAGACTCAGCTATGCATGACACTATTCATCCATTATAAAACATAAGTACAAAATTATGGGAATCCAGTCCACTAAATATCCATTGTTAGACTGATACCACATTTCAAGATATCATCTTCAAACTTCCCCCCTGAAGGGTTTTCTACAAATTGGATCAAGCCATCCATTTATCTCAAGAAACATCACCATGATAATAATACTATATTTATTGAATATGAGATTTTTAATGTAATGGATATGTGGAATAAATGTTATTTTTAAAAAGATGCATTCAATATAGAGAAGAAGAATGTGTCACATGAATATACTTCAATTATATGTATCTAAACTGATGAAACCTATATAATCATGTGAAGCAAATGATATAAAAGATTATCCTCTGATGGGAAACATACATCATGTGAACCCTTCATCATATACAAATCATTTATCCACCAAGTTGCTTTTGGAAGACACTGGGGTTCAGTTTACATATGCACGGAGCTCCATTGTGAAGCTATTCAAGAGAATCTCTGGTGTCATGTAGAGAAGATAAGATTTTTATAATTTAAAATCCATGAGATATGATGATATTTTAAGGAATTTCGGAATATATTACTCTTTGTAAAATCATGATAAGTGGTGGTGAGAACTGACCCATAAATAAGGAGGAAGTGATGAGGGTTCATTGTGTTACTATTTTACCTCTGAAAGAGAACTCATCTTCCTCAAAAGAAATAGAGTTTCCACAAATATCCAATGTTTCATAAAGAAGAATAAGAGAATGTGTAATATTTTTATTTAAATTAGAATAATCTTGAAGCGCCCCTTTATGAAAAATAATGATAAGAACTCATGATCTGTACATGGTCTTTGTGAAGAATCAAGGATATCATATAAAATTATATTCATGATCCTCACATTTAGTTTGTTAAGTGATGGTTGATAGAATAAATTAACTTGGTTATTTCATGTGAATTAATTGAACTGGATCAATAAGTCACATTAATTTTATATTTAAAAAATATTTGATATCATATATATCCACCTAGTTTTATGAGAGATGAACCATGAGGAATTAAAAATCATTGAAGATAATGTGTGAATGTTTGGGTGTTCTGACATGTGATCACATGTACATTGATATGAAAAAATCTACATGATATATTGAAAATCAAATATATGGTTGTGTGTATGCCTTAATTGAGAGATAAGAAATTACATAAAAGGGAAGAAAATAATTATATACTTTAAAATATTTTATGTTGTTTCACAACTAAGTTTAACTGTTTTGGGTCAAATTTAATTAAGAAATCATGATGTTGATTATTTGATACTGTATAATTCTTCCGAATATAAAATAATATTAAATAAAATAGTTTCATAAATTTTACACATTTATGTGAGGATAGTTATTCATTAGATGAAGGATGAATTATTTCTCGAGCATTGTGAATGACTGAGGATGACCTGATCATCAACTGATGTTTAATAGAAATTTAATAAGACATTCAAACCTAATCACTAGCTTCATAGTCTATTGAAGTGTACATAAGTAGTATAGTTGATCCAAATATATTATGGGGAATGATCAACATCCATTGGTGATAGATAAACAATGAGAAGTAGTTTTTTTATAAATGGATCAAAAATAAGTTTTGAAGATGTTTTTGATTGGGAGAGGATAACCAATCATTGAAGAAGGAGATTGCAGATTGGGGGTATAGCTCACTATTGAAGGTATATTGCATCTAGAGTGGGGGGGGGTATAACCGCATTGACCAGGGATCTAAAAAATCATTGAGTATATATGTGTTTGAAAACATAAACACTTCATCATTTTTAACCTAGATGAAGGGAATGAGGATTTATTACATTTAAATGAAAAGTAAAATAAATATAATTACATATATATTAAAAGAATTGAATAAAAACTTAGTTGGGTGTTGTTAATATAAAAAAGATTCCAGGGAATATTATGAAATTTTTTTGGCCACATAACATTTATAGAATGTTGTTCATAGGATGATCATGAAGAGAGAGAATAAAAGTATATCATTGAAGGAAAAATATTTACATATTAATGGAATGATTTATGTTCATGGGAATAAATTGAATTTCAAATTCAAAGACTAACTACAAATAAAGTACATAGATAAAGAAGAAGAATAAGAGAATCTCTTAACATCTGGGATATACTCTTAAAGAAAGATTAGAGTTTCGTGGAACTATAAACACAGATTATAAAAGATACTGGGAGATACAATTAGAGGTAATTAATGATTAATTTCATTATAGCGAATGAATTGGGTTAGAGAGGTGGGTATTTATACTAAATGTGGGACTATTGTTTATTAATTAATAAATATGGTCCTTGAATGTCTATGTTGTGGAAAATAGAAAAATGTTGGCTTATCCATTGTTAAAGATAAATTATAATAAAATTAAGAAGGTGTTTTTGAAATAATTTAATTTTATGATCAAAAAATCAATATTCTATATTTTTATGTCATGGGAAAATTGTTTTTCTTGGAAATATGATTTTTGAATCGAAAATATTAATTTTAGACATCATAATGTTATTTATTGGGTTTTAAATTCATTTTAATTCATTAAAATAAAAAATATTAATAAAATAACTTTTTTGGTCCTCAATTATCTAATATTAAATCATTATTACATAGTTATGATGTTATAAAATGTATTGAAAATACAAAATAGTTTTTTAATAATCACTAAAAAATATGGTAATTTGGAAAATTCTCAAAATTTAAACCTAATATAACTTCAATGTGATAATTAATAGCTTAATTTTTATTTTATAAAAATAAAATCCTAATTATGAGAAATAATTATTCTAAATAAATGTTACAAATTTTTCATAATATATTATTTTAAAGTAAATCCCATTATTTATTCAATAATGTGAATTAAAAAATTTTATACTATAATATGTATTTTTACATAAATAATGTTCTTAAAATTTTACTATAATACATTTGAATATAATTTTAAACAGGTGTTTTAATATTCCATTGGGTTTTATTACTATTCTAGTGTTTATATAACAATCACATTACAAAGGCCATACAACAATCAAATAACTGTTAGATTCTAAGGGACACATTTCCTTTTACACCCTATATATACTCTACCATTCACATAACTATTAAATCACTACTTTAGAAAATGAATTATACACTTCCCTTGTTAATTTATATTTTATTCCTAAATCATATTTTAATTTTTATAGTCATTATGAAGGAAGTGATATTTAAGGGATAATTTGGTCCTATAAAGTCTCTATAACATCCTCATGTTCTTTTTTTGTAATATGCATTTCACAGGGTTTTATTTTTTTATTCATTTGTATTTTTGTCTTATTACTCTTATTTTATTTAGATTTGTATACTAAGATGGTAATCTATTGAGTAATTGGAAATTTTATGATTATTAGTGTGGAGTCTTAGGAGATTGGATTTAGTGTAAGATCAAACATATTGTTGGAAGAGATACAAGTAGTCCATTGGGTGAACAAGGAAGTCCACTGACTATCTAGTGGAAGGCATGTAGTCTGTGCTTCCTAAAGGAATCCCACCAACATGATGGTGGGGTGTCTAGATGTGAATGGATTTTTCCTAGACAATCATATATATTTTGGGATAACTAGTCACTCCAATATATCTACATAATCCATCAGCCAGATGGTTGTAGCGTTCTAGGTAGGGTAAGTGATTGGTAGTTTTTTATTTCTGAATCTTGAAATGCCTTATTTAGTTCTTAATTAATCCCCATAGACCCAAATTATTTCCATTCAGGTTTGAAACTATTTTTGGGTGTTTTTGGATCATTCTACTCAATTCTCGTGGTATATTGATGAACTGATTGATGTCATATTCATCTCTTGGTAAATTTATCAACGTTTTAGACTTAGATCTCCTCATTACTGCAACTCTTCTTAAATATCATGATGGTTTTCCTTAAACAATGAATTGAATAGTTGAGTTCCTTATTTTAATCATTTTATTCATAGATCAAATTTGGAATTGAAGGGTCTTGACCAGATCCCCATCCATTATGTACCATTTACAGGGAATTGTTGTGGTATGTGACCCTTTTGGGTGTTCATCATTCTAGAACATGTAAATTTGTAGAATGATGATTTTATTTTCTTATTCTAGGATCCCTTCTCAATTCTTATCACCCACATATTATACGAGATATTTTTTTACTATGGTTTCAATTAATTCCAAGTGTTTCAAGGTAGGTGGTTTCACAACATGGAATTATCTCGTTGACAATGACATCATCCTACACAAATTTATTTTGAAAATTTATTAACTACTTGAAAATTATTTTAATTAAAAATGATGGCTTTAAATATCATATCAAAAATTGAATACCCCCTTGGTTATTTTTATAGAAGAGGTTTTAAATCCTGATTCTTTTTGGTTTTATAGATAAAATTATATGTAAGGATATTATTTTGATAAATTAGAATAATATGGATGATGAGGTACAGTTCCATTGTAGGGGATAAACTTCTTCCCATTAGAATTGTGCATCTTTGTTAATGTGTTAACAAGAATGCCTAAGTTATGGTAAATAGATTCTCTATAGAGGATAGTGTTACCCCCTATTCACATTTTTATATGGTAATGTTTACACCATATGGTATACTGATCATAATAATTGAATGAGGATTCTCATTGACCTATAATATTGTGAACTCATTGTCTTGTTTTAATTAATGGTTATTGTTGAAATTATTTATTAGTGATTGTACTAAAATGATTTATAAACCTATTTATCATCATGATTAATAAATTATAAAATGATTTATATCTATTTTTATGTTAAATTGTTTAATTCCACATTTTATTGCATCTATGAATAATTGGCTTATTCTATAATTTTTTTTATGAACCACTTGGTGGTATATTTATGAGAACTTTTTCTCACCCCAAGTATACACCTTTTTAGGTGTAGGTAAATCCTGCAATACACAATGAATAAAAAAAGACAGCACCAGGAGATGGTTGATTCATTCATGAGAAGGGTGTGAGAATCTATTTGTTACATCATTTCACATGGATTTGGGTTTTTTTATTTTTGATAAATTTGGATGTTTTTATGTATCTTCGATTTTTTCCTAATGATCATTCTGATCTATTTTGTCTTTATTATTGGAATATAGAAATACTCAATGTATATACATATATAAAACTTTTTAGGTTATTGATTGAAAAATAATTCTTATAGGTATTTCTTGGTGCCCATGTACTTTTTAAAAGTCTAAGGGGATCGAGAAAACCATTTTAGATATTTAAGGACTTGTTCAAGTTTTGGATGGTTTGGGTAAATCTGGTTGCTCCGTGAATAATTATAATCAAACGGGGTTTTTTAATTTACATTATCAATGTGAATTTCTAGGATGTCTTGTAAGACATGGGATTTGAATGTGGGAATATAATGGGTATATTGTTTAACACCCCATGATTTTACGTGGTGTATCTTTTTTTGAAAGAAATATAATCTTTTTGATAGCTCATATTGCACAAGAGACTGATCTCAAATAAATGATAGAATAATTTTATTTTAGCACAACCATTATAACCTATCCATTAAATTATTGGTAAATAATAGTATAAAAAAAATTATGAAGTATATAATTTTCCAACACATTTTTAATATGTTAATTTATGATTCCAAAATAAACACATTATTTTTAGTAGAATCAAATTTTTCTTATAATATATGTTTTTTCCAGAAAGAGGTTTTAATTATATTCAATGTGAAAACAAAAATATTTTATTTTCGAATCTTATAGAATTTATTTTTGATAAAATTAACATAATTTATTGATTCAACTGGTCAATATTTATTAAGAATTAATAGTTGTTAAGTTTTTGTAATGATTAATTTTTCTGGGAATAGTAATAAATACTGATTTTTACTACACTATCATTTCAATTATATTCTAAAGAAATTTTATGAATTTAAATTAATATAAAATAATTTTCAGTAAATTTTCATATAAAATTTAATTTTTATATTTAAACAATCATTATTCCATGTTTTATTATAAATAATATTTTCGGATTATAAACACGGTTTTCCAAAAAAACTGTATTTGGTCCAATTTTAATGATTTAATTTTAAATGTGATTTTACAACATATGTGAATTAATTTTTCCAATATTGATTCCATATTTTTAATCAGGAATTAATAATTGGGATATGTGGCCATTTTAATTTTTAGGCTTTAAAAGTATTCCATTATAAAAAATGTCCATAGCAGTATAGGTAAAATGATGTCGCATGATAATGTTAAAAGGTAATAGATTAAATTACCAAAATAATAGAGAATTTAATTGGAGGTTTATGCGTTTATTTACATAAAAAATACTTAAAAAAATAATTATGATCCCATTTAATAGGAATTAATTCCACCCTAATGTTGTTGACTTTAAATATAAAATAATAATTATTTAATTACTCAAAAAAACCCTCCTCAAGTTTTAATACCACCCCTCGCCACCCCATTTCTCATAAAAACCTTAATTCATTTCAAATATCTTCCAAATACAATCTTACTCGCTCTCTCCATGTCATTTTTATGTTGTTCTATCCCAATGAAAAATTCTATGTTCCTTAAGGGGTCCTTCAAGGAAGTAATATTCAAGAGTTGACATTCTCAAACAACCTCTCTTAGTTTTTTTTTCATTTTCTACATTCTCACCACCTTCATAACAAATCAATGAATAATAAATATAGTATAATTTATATAATTTTAATTCATATTGATAATGGAATATATTATATCCATCCCTTTTTTATATCCTATCATTCAATGAAACAAAATTGTTGTTCATATTATAGTGGTTAATAGTCTCCATGAATAATGATTTAGTTCCTCTTCTATTAATTTGTTCATGTCTAGGGATAAAAGTACTAACTTCATAAAATATTATTTTTATAGGTATATTATAACCAATTTTATGTTGTTTAAATATTATATAGACAGAATATTAAATAAAAGTAAACTAGTTTGTGATGGTTGAAAACCCCACAAAAAAACTAAACATTTATAATTAACTTTTTATCTAATGAATAATCCTCATGTAATAATGAAAAATGATATATGGGATCATTTGAAATTATGGATACACATTTACATCGTTTTATTTCACTTATGGAGTTTTATTTCCATTCTATAAGAAAATCCATAATAATACAAAAATAAAACAACCATGAAATGAACACACATGAAAAAATGAAAATAATTAAATACTATTAATGAATGGTTATTAAAGTGTTATAAATGATTAATAAAAGGCATTATAAATATTAAAATGGTTCTATAATTTAATAATAAAATTATTTAAGCTTTCAAACAGGAGGTTAATATAATAGAATCTAATGGAAAACATGAGGTATGGATTTATCACCTCAGTTTTACTTCTCTGAGATACATGCATTATTCACCACTTATTTTAGGTGTGTGGAATATTAAATACCCATTGATATATAATTTCTTAAATATAATTATCTCAACATTATAAAATATTTCATTTTATAATTTATAATTTTATTGGGGGGAGGGTACTATTCGATTGATTACAATGAGGAAAGGGATATCTTAACCTAATTTATCTTCGTTGGTTTAAACTTATTCATTATTATCTCGAAATAATTTTGTCTATCAGATTATTTTATTTCCACATTTTATGTGTATTTATAGATAATACACAAAATGAATTAATTTTATTAATTATCACTTTAATGATATGATATTTATAAGGTAATTTTATTTAAAAATTATTGTTTTTATGATTCCATTAAACATATCTTTCATCCATGAACATGTTTTAGAAAATTGTTTCAAAAAATTGTTATTAATAATATTTTATGATTGTAAAATTTATATTTACACTTGTTTCTTGCTTTAATTTTTTTTGAAATTATTCATTTTTCATTTAATAAGAAAATTTGTTTAGGAATTTTATAAAAAAATATTAAAGGAATGTTTTTTATGTTATATGGCATGAGTGACTTTTCCCACTATCATGCCACCTTAATTCCTTGAATATTACTTTACAATCATAAAATGTTATTTTATAAGTAAATGTATACTTTAATAATGATTATGAATTTATAAAAATTCAAAATAAAAAATTATATACTCTTAAAGAATTAATAAAAGATATTCTTCAGAAATAATTTTTCCTTCTATAATAATATTATTTGATGTTACCTATGTTTTATTAAGAGCAGAAATCCATTCATCATATATTTGACATAAAAATATAAAACATTTCATCATATTTAAAACCATGAAAAATAAATAAGACTAGAATAGGAATTGAAACTAGTTCAGTAAAGGACATTATCAGTTACGATAGTCATAAGAGTGATCCTTGACTACTATAAGGGTTTGTGGAGTGAACCCATTAAACTATGATATTCTTGGCATAGATTCTTGATAACTAATGAAATGATTTTCAATTAAAATGTGTATTCCAAATTTTATGGTTTTTTTCTATATTATTCTCTTAGGGATAATGATTTCGTATGATTTATGAGTTACAAACATTTATTATTTAATATAGGACCCTTGATTATGATATTTCATATAATGTATATAAGTTTCAAATTTTATTTTCATGTTCTTATACCATTATTCTTGTTTTTTGATTTTTATCTATCTTTATTACCCGTACTAGGAATTTTATCTCACCTTTTTTTATTTTCCCTTGGATATAATGGAAGTTATTAAGATTTACATGTGAAAAAGGGATATAGTTATAAATGAAGAAGCGAGAGATAATGTAGATGTTTTATGAACCAGTTTTTTTCCATGTTTCCCAATACACTAAACCAAACATTTTCAGCATATATTTTTTATGTTTTTTAATTTATACTCATAATTTTATATCTAATATATATGTATTAAATTTACGAGTCATTATTTTTGGTATTAGATAATATTTCAGTTGATCATTGAAATAGAGGATGACAAAACCTTAGTAAAAACTATAAGTGTAAGTATATGTTTCAATCCTAGAGTTTTGGATCTGATCATGAACAACCTATGATAAAAAAGTGTTATATATTGAAATTTTATAAGTAATTTCCATTGATTATTATTTTCCAGCTATTATTTTTAATTCTCATACTACTCATTTTGGTTTTAGTCAATTTTTGGAACCTGATGGGACTATCAAAATGGTGAATTTTATGGGAATTGTAATGATTGTCCTCATGAGAAACCAAATTTTATGGGAACTTGGATGAAGAATCTTTTTGGTATACAAAAAAAATATTAATCAAACTAGGATTCCAAATGATAAATAGAGGGAACAATATTCTATTGAGTCCTTTATGATGAAACATCTAACTTATTTGAGTGGATCTTCAGATCCAATAGTGTATGAAAAACAGATCAACACCATAGATAAAATATTTTCTATTATTCAATGCTTGGGACATAAATCACATTCCCTATATGTTAATCATTATGAAGGTGGAAAATATAAATGGTGGAATCATTTCAAGAATATAAATAATGAAGATGTATCTATATAAATTGTATGAGATGAGTTTAAGGGTATATTACTCTGTATGTATTTACCTCATATTCAATTTAAAAATATGGAGAAGTAATTTACTATGATAAAGAAAATGGACGAGGAATCCATTCGTACATATAAGGAAAATTTTACAAGGCTATAATGGTATTTATCTAGTTTAATTATCAATCTTGAATGTTATATTTATTGAGTCTTTTGTTTCATAAAAAAATGTGATTAAAGGTCATTTCCTATAAGATACTTCAGTTCCTATAAAGAATTAGTTTGATGTTATCTCATAGTGGAGATGGAAATTGGAGTCACCAATCAATTTTAGCGGTTTGATATGAAATGAAAAATGGAATTAAAATTAAATTATAAAACCAATTTAGTGATGGGTATTATATTTATTATGCACAATATGTGAGAAGAAAAATGTAGGAAATTATCTTATGGGTATTGGTAATTTCTTAAATTTTGGAAATTAAGGCGATCGGGAAAATGAAAACCAATGTGATGGGATGATGTTAGATAATAATGTGAAATGAGATAAATCTCCCCTGAATACACCACCCAAACTATAATATTTAAAATAAAATTAGTTTGGGAATTATTTATATAAATTCCCCAATCCAAGGGATAATATGGATGATAATTTACAACAAACATTGAAAGATATAAACAAATGGAAAGATTTTGAAATCATAATGGATGATGTAAATTATGTTAATTATGGATATTTTGTCCTCCCATCTATAAATTTTTTTATATCTAATTTTTAATGATAGAGGGCTATAAAAATCATATTTTTCATCCTATAAAATAATGGTTGTGATTATCTACCATTGCATGAATTAAGGTGTAAACCCCTAATCCTTCAACAGAATTGGTATGACTAAATGGAATCACATCTCGATGGACCAGGTAGTATAAAAGCTTTGGAAAACAAGGTACACACATATGATCAACATTACAACATGAAAGGTAAAACAATATGTTATTTCCATTTGTAGAATTCCATAAAATCTAGATCATCCCTGTAGTTTATTCATAATATTATTCATTTCATAATGGGTAAATATTAATCATAAGAAAGTGGTGAGCTCATATTTTCAATAAGGTTAAATAATAAAACAAATATAATCATTAAAATAAACACTGGGATTGGTGAGAAACTAAAACAAATTCTATTAAGATATACATGAGAAAAATATTTTAGGAATGAATACTGAATAAATAATTCCGTAAAATATAAACATTGAAATCATACTAGTCAAATGATCACATGGAACATCATTTATTAGTTTTAAAATGAAGGAATTCATAGTTCTGATCATTATAATCATACCGTCAAGGACTCGACCAAGACACTATACATAATGAGTAAAAACTCAGGCTAGTTTTTCTAACAAGTCCTACCAATGCACTGAGAAGATATATGGGGACCCACCCATCAATTAATATGTCCAATGAGTTCCTCATATGAATGGGGTTAATCATAGACATCATATAAAAAATGAAATGTGTAATGTCCACTAGGTTATATAAATTATGAGGGGGGGGAATCAGGGTATGACAGACTAAAATAACCGCCCCTATTGATCTTGTTTCATTATTAGACAAAACTCTCTTCTCTCTGAATAACAGTGCAGAGTATGAACCAATCTTTTAGAAAGAACATGTCATACCAATTTTACTAAGTTCACACTCATCTGGCTACGTCCAAGGAGTATACACTGGTGAAGTGCTAATATGACAAATCCTGTAAAAGCTCACTGCTATTTACAATGTTCGAAGCAGACTCATTGTCCGTCCTGGTTTACAACCACTCACATTATGAAAGCTCACTACTCTCTCTACTAATATGTTCTCACTGATTCTTTAGAAGATCCACTCATAGATTAAAGTCTTGTATGTCCCTTCATTATCACAAATGATTTTTTCTTCATATATATGTAGATGCTCTGTTAAAGTTACACTTTAATTCACTAATTAATGCCCCTTTATAGTTGATGTAATGTGAAATCATCAAACTTTTATTTAACCATAGAATGATTGGATCACTTCTCCAAGCATGGAACATAAGTTCCACGAAACTACATGCATGACACTCGCTTATTCAGCCTAAAAGTTTTGCGACTCACACTCTTTTACCCCCAATCCTATATTAGCACACAACTATCAACTGGTGTGTAACACATAAATAAAATTATACTTTCATACCCAAACCACCACTTTGTCTCCCAAACCACCTGTATGACCGAAGCTCAAAAATTATCTAACTATTGAGATACGTCCAAATGAGGAGGGTTATCCCTCTATTTATAGGAATTTTGGGCACCCTGAGCGCTACATTCATGTTTCCTCCCTACATCCAAGTCCAGCTACTTGAGCTTTTGTCACCCTAGTCACCTTGCATACCTTAACAACAACATGGGTCCCCTATTTACTTTTCCATATTTTGTATCTTCTCTTTTTGTTCCACATTCAAATCATCCCTACCTTTTTTGAGGTTCTTCAATAAATCATTTATTGTCAATAACATCTTTTGAGCCCAAAAAATCACTATGCATTCCCCTTTTTTCCAGAAATGGTACTTAAAAGTCCACCTTTTCATCAAAAAATCATTGAGGCCCACTTTCTCAACAAACACAACCAACCCCAAAAATGCTAAAATGATCCCTTGTGGGACTTTTTTCAGACAAAATGTGAATAAAATTCCCCAATCTATAGACAAAATCACAAACCATTCTGAGTGATAAAGTGACTTATATCATAATAGAAAATTCATAGTCAGACTAATTATAAACCATTTTATATAATATAATGGATTTTATAATAATATAGTAATCTCAATTTAAAATAATAATCAGTAAGAGTTTTCAAATAAATGTAAATGTTCACATAAAATTACTGAGTAATTCATGAGAGAAATACTCTTTTACTTAGAAAGAAGAGTTCTTTGGAAAAAATATTTGTTTGAAAAGATATCATAATTAATATATTTTTTCATAATAAAATTATTTACTTTCTAAAAATAATTTTGTATTAAAAAAAATTACAAATTGCACTTCAAAATAAGTAATAAATTTAGAAGTTCCATTGAATCAGGCTTGTTTAACGGTAAGAATTGTTTTTATTTTATTTAATACATGTAACTACCTACAGAAGAAAAAAGGATTATATATTATAAAAATATGTAACACGTTTAATAAGAATTTATAAGGAGTAAATAAGAATAATTTATAATTTATTTGTGGTATGTATATAATAAGAGTAACCTGAAGGAGAATGGTGGTTCATGTATAAAACCCTTACCTTATGTCCAACATGTTCTGCACTTGACTTAACCATCCAGGATAATAAAATTAAATAAACTAAATAATTAATTTAGGACCATATATATATATATGTATGTATATAATTTGGAATAGTTATTTTAATTTAACTTATGTCCTTTTTGTAGAGTTATAAGATACAATAATGTCACTAGAGAGATTTCATTTCCTTAGTTTTCACGATCTGTATACATGCTTATAAGTTTGGAATTACATATGGAATGGATATAATTATCCCTAAAAAATTATTATGATAATAATGATCATAAATTATATTAAATTAATATATGTTCAATTTTTTATATTTTATGAGGATGATTTATTAGGTCAAACATTATTGATAATCATTTCGATTATTACAATGGTATTTTGATCATCATGAACTTATTTTTTCGTATGAATTAGAATTTTGTATATATACTAGTTAATTTATAATTACATAAGATATAATAAGTAAATTAAAATTCTATTCAACAATAAAAACAATTTAATGACCAGGCATGAAGGGGAAATTAAAGAATGAATTTTATTTGTCCATAAAGTTTGTAAATCGGTACCTCCCGGATGATAATATTGTTTTCAAAATAACAGTGAGGGAGTAAAGATATTGATGATGGTTCTTCCATTTACAAGATATTTTTAAATTATATAAATTATACTGGATTTATCCTGAATATTTGGAAATATGAGGTGATGAGAGAATAATTAGTGGAAGTACCTAAAAAGAGAAAATAAAATGAAAATGAAAAGGATTATACCTCTTGAATTATTCTCCTTGAGAATCCCCTTAAGGGATTTTATTTGGGTCTTTTGAAGATACCAAGAGCTTTTGAACATGGAGGATGAGGATGGGAAGAGTATTGGAAATAAATTTAACATGTCTCAAATATTTTAAGGCGTGAGGAGAATAGGGAGTGAGGGGTTATTTTTATAGTGGAGGAGAGGGGTAATTTCTCATTATTTTAGTCATTATTTTATTATTTTGATCAATACAACCAATTGTGTTTACTATTGTCTCTAAATAGTATAATAGTTTCTTGTGATTTTGATCCATGTGTTCATACATCATCCACGACTCATGTAATAGCTGGCTTATAATGTATTTATACTATAAATTAACATATTTTACTGTTCACTTAAAATTGAATTATTTTAGTAAAATCCCAAAAATTTACCATAACAATTTTCCAATGTTTAGAATTCATAAATGGACCCTATTTTATCAAAATAATATTCCAAATATATAATATATAATTTTTAAATAAAATCAAATTTTGCCTAAAAAAATAATGATTTTAAATTTAAAACTGATTTTATAATACTTTGAAAAAGTATCACATCTCCCATAAATGTATCTAAAATCATAGAAAAAAATATTTTTTAAAAAATAAATTTTATGAAAATTAATTATATCTTAAATCAATTTATTAATTAAAATTTGTAATTAAATATTTATTACTCACAAAAATGCAGACACTTAATTATTAATTATTAAAATATTCACGTTCATTTATTTGGTGACTGAATTTTATTTATTATTACATGGATGTAGTTACTATTTATATTGGTCATATTAATGTTTATAAATTTATATTACTATTAAAAAGGGTAGAGTTACTATTCAACAAAAATGTAATATATTCTTAGAAGACTCTAAATATCCTAAAGATCACAACCACATATGTCTATTTTCCCAAAATTCAAAACAAAATGGATAAAACTTATGTCTAATGGCTAGGTTATAACTAACCTTCACAAAAAAAAAATATTTTTCGTTACACAGCCTCATTGGTTCATGCATTCCGTATTAAATTTATTTTTAAATCCTTAGGTAGTTATATTCTTCCCATTTTACAAAATTATCATCCTCAAAATTACTAGAATATTACATCATAAAATGATTTGGCTAGATCATAATCATATGCTCCTTAGGATCCCATTCTTCCGCTTTAGTTTTATGATTTTTCCATATTAACTTTTCAAGATGTGTTCTCCAATTCTTCAACACCTATTCATTAATGTATAGAATCTCTATATGATTTTCACAGTAAGATATGTCATCTTCGAATTTTATACCATCATAAGTGAGTCAATGTGTCAGTTCTGGCATGTACTTTTTTAGTGGTGAGACAGGTAACACATTGCGAACCTAAGAAAGGATAAGTGGAATTTCGGGAAGATAATCCATAGTTCCAGTTGTCTCTAGAATTTCAAAATTTCTAATGTACCTAGGTGTTAGTTTTCATTTCTTCCTATATCTTATAACACCCTTCCATGAAGATTCTTTCATGAATATGTGATATCCCACTTGAAATTAGAAATCCTTCCTTAAATTATAAGAATAACTATTTTCCATGATTTCTTATTTGATATGGGTTTAATAGTTTTTACCTTCATAGTTGTTTCCTCTGCAAGCTCTGGGCCCATAAACATCCATTCAAAAACTTCATCCTAATGTTTTGGTGTATGACATCTCTTTCCATGAAATTCATAATATAGTTCCATTTGAATAAAAAAATTGAAACAATTGTTGTATAAAAACTCCACCACAGGTAAATAAAAGTCCAACAAAACATTAATATCTAGAGAGACTGATCTCCAAATTTATTGTAATGTTTGGGCCATTCTTTATGACTACCTGTCAATTTGATGGTGATAAGTAGTACTCAATTGAAGCTAATTTTACAAACCATTTTGGAGACATTTCTATTATTTTGATTTCAAATGTGGATCATGATCAGATAAGATTGGGAGAGGTGCTCCATCGAGTCTAATAACATCCTTAATATAGATTCGTGTGAAGTGATCCCGTGAAAAATCTTCCCTTATAGCAAGGAAATATGAAAATTTGGTAACTCGATCCACCTTTAATCATATTCCATAATTTTTTCTAGGGGTTTTTATAAATCCTATGAAAAAATACATAGTAATTTAATCCCACTTCTAGGTAGGAAAAGGGAATGGTTTCATGAATCCTCTATGATATTGTCTTTAATTCTTGGCATATTTATAGATAAAACATCTGAATATATAATCTGGAATTTCCCACATCATATTATCCCACCAAAAATGTTCATTTAGATCACTAAACATTCCTATCCAATGAAGGTGTATATATAATTTTTATCTATGTGTATAATCCAGTAAATCTCTTTTTATCTCGTGTATAGGGGGAATAAAAATCCTCATCCAAAATTTCAGAATTATATCCTTACACATGATATCAAGAAACATTCATACATTCAAATTTTTAATTTACTTTTTTATGTTCTAATCTAAAGATTGAGTAATTTTAATTAATTCCAACAAATATGATTTTGAAACCAATTTAAAATGTATTGATGCATCACCATCCTTGATAATTTCTATATCCAACCTTACATGATGCATCTACACATGATCCTTGTCACTTCTCATTTTGATAAAAATCCCACGATCCTTCATGATCAATGTATCTACTACCTTATTCGCCTTCTATGTGTGGTAGTTAATTAAATAATTGTAATCCTAGAGTAGATTGAGACATCTCTTTTTCCTCATTTTGAGGTCATTTTGTGGGAAGATATATTTCAAGCTCTTTTGGTCTGTATATGTCTCTGATTTTTCACCCTAGAGATAATGTCTCCATATATTCCCGGAAATGATTACAGTTGAAACTCAAGACCATGAGTTGTATAGTTCTTTTCAGGAATTTTTTTCTAACATGATACATAGGTAATAACCCTATCATTATGCATGAGGAGACAACCATGCAATTTATTTTATTGATCACTATATATCACAAATCAACCCTTTCATAAAGGTATTTTCAATACAAGATCATTCCCTAATATCCACATAACTTCATAAAAACATTCATCACATTATTTTTTCCATAAGAACATAACCCCTTTACGGGTAAGAATGGTTAATATGTTAGCTAATAAGACAATGTTCTAAATTAAACATCGATAGTAACCTACTAAACCAAAAAACTATATTTTTCTGTAATGTCCAGTGGTGTATTTCATTCTATTACTACATTTTTCTTTGCTAGATCAACTATTATTCCATCCTTAGAGACAATATGGCAAAGAAAATAAAATATTGGATGCCAGAATTTAGACATGTTAAAAATTAAATATAAGTCATTTCTTTTAAGAGATTTCATAATAATGTAAAATTGGGTCTCATGATATTCCTAGATTTTGGAGTATACCAATATGTCATCAATAAATACATGAAAAAATTGAACAAGATATTCTTTGAAAACTCAATTCATTAGATCCATGAAAATTGAGGGTGCGTTGGTCAACCCAAAGTAATTATAGAAAACCAATAATTCACATACCAAATTCAAAATGTTGTCTTCAAAATATCATACTTCCTCACATGAAACTGATGATATTGAGATCACAGGTCAACCATTGAAAAATATTAGGATCCCTGAAGTTGATCAAATAATTAATCAATCTATGGAAGAGGATAATTTTTCTTTATCATAATATCATTGATATCCCTATAGTAAATACAATGTTTCATAGATCCATATTTTTTTTAAAAAAATAATATGTGATTCCACTAGAGAAACAATAGGGTACATAAATAGAATTTCATTAAATTCATCTAGTTTTTTCATTAGTTATACTAATTCCACTATTTTAATTCTATAAGAAGTCTATAATATAGGCCTTTCACTATGAATTAAATCAACAGAAAACTCGATTTTCTACTCTGGATTATGTCTAAGTAAATACTCTGGAAACACATCGGCATATTCTTTCACTATATTCACATCCTCAATTTGATGATTTAATTCCCCACCCAAAGATAATTTTTTAACTTT
The DNA here is from genome assembly GCA_963277665.1 of Viscum album. Classification (NCBI taxonomy): domain Eukaryota; kingdom Viridiplantae; phylum Streptophyta; class Magnoliopsida; order Santalales; family Viscaceae; genus Viscum; species Viscum album. The sequence goes on from OY728134.1 coordinate 431,024,636, forward strand.
CTACCTGAGAAAAGAATTAATTAGGGCTACTGGGGGTGGATCTTGATACAAATTAGATGACATGGTTTCTATAGTAATGATAAAGGATTATACATTAGTGACCAAAATTGTAACTTACATATTCTTATAATAGATTTCAGGATCACAACATGAAGTCCAATTCATACCAAGGATTATCTCAAAGTCAATAATGGTTATAATGAGTGTCAGAATCTAAATCATGTTTATGTTTCATAAGGGGGACTGATCAAAACATCTTTATTGCATTGAAACATCCCTTGTGAGTTTTGATAATAACACATTTACTAAATCAAATTGGAAATTTGTAATTTTATTGGGAAACTAGGACGATATAAATGATTGTGATGATCAAGAATCAACTAAATAGTTGGTTATGTTTGAGGAAATGATTAAAGTTCTTACCACCACATCATTAGTAACTTCAACCTAAGTAGCTGTGACCACAAAAGCTTGGGCATTCCCCTTTATCCTTCTTTAGGGAAAAATTCCAGGACACATAGGGAACAATTTTCCATAATTTTAAATATCATTCAAATTATACCATAGAAAATTGGTAGCTTCTTCCATTTCCTTAAAATCATGGCCTTGTAGGCCTTTTACATCCACACTTGTAACAAATAGTCAAACCTTTGGGCAAGTACTGAGGTGTTTCTTCCCCCAATTATCATAGGATGGTAAATCAATTCTTCTCTTCATCCGATTTTACTCATTTAATTTTCCATAGTGTTTAGAAACCCTCTTTATCACTTTGATTCCTTTATATTCATATGACTTAGAGGATTATTTTTCTATCTTGAGAGCACGTGAAACTATATATTTTTATGATTACAAACATTAGGAGGCTAGTTCCATTAAATGGAATATTTTTAAACCATTAAATAATGAATTGACCTTGATCCATGGATTGCATATATAGTCTGAAACATGCCTTGATAACCTTGTGTTGTTAGCTCCACACTTCAACATTCTCATCCTCTTGTTGTCTCGTATAAAGAAATTACCTTTTTATATCTACTCACTGTTCATGAGGGGAGTACTTTTCTATGAATTTTTCCTTAATATCCCTGTATTACATATTTTAAATCTCTCCCACACCCTTTTTATTTTGAATTAATGGACACTATTGATCAACTTATCCCGATAGATTATAAATTTCCATGACAACCTTCTCCCCTTAATTACATCTCAAAGTGATAGATATCTTCTCAAAAGAACATATCTACTGCTCTACTACAAATGGTTTTTTAGGCCCATTAAATAATGTAGGTTGTTGTCATATAGTTTGGTCTATCATTGGTCCTCCATGTTGTGGTTCAATATGCACCATATAAGTACGTTTATTATTCATAACATGAGTCATGTATCTCCGAATAGTTATAAATATCCCAACACCAATCTTTGCTCTAGGACCAACATAATTATCTTTCATATGAGGGAAATACATACATAGTATACACATGTTAATTTATTTTATATTCCTTCAACTAGGTCCCTTTCTTAATAATGGTAGACACTATATTTGATTATGAATCATAATGTGTAATATCAACATGGAAAATACATAGCATTAATTGAAATCCTATGTAATGGTAATCACATAATCATATACATGTTCTCATTTTGGATATATTTAAATTTATATCCATCATGTTTTTTAATAAATAAAATATGAATTATCTTAAGGATATCCTTCAGGAGTGTCGAAACTGGTGAATAGTAATGTCTGTTATCATTTACCAGGATACCCAATGTTTGGCCTGAACACCTTGTTAGAGTGGTTAATCCTAGGTGCATCCGCACTAGAACCACATCCACTTATAGTATCTAGAAAGAGATATATTTCTAGGAATATCCACATTATATCTTCCTTAAAAAATTCTATGAGGTTCTTGTATTCTAATCATCAAATTATAGCATAGGGTTTTGTTCCTTTATATGCATTTTGTATATATAGTTTCCATGTTTTTTACAATACTTCCTTAGATACAAATATAAGAGGCCCAACCCTATTTTCACAGAGCCGGTATATTAATTCAATAAGTTATTATTATAACAGAGAATCACATCATGAAGGTACATCTAGTTTAGTATATTAGGAAATAATGATAAACATATACATTCAACATTACAACTAGAATGAAAAAACTATATGTAAATTACATTATAAATATCCATATCTTGAATATTAACCATAAAAGTCATTCATAATGTACATACTCACATCATGGGGGAATTTAAAACATAATAATGTGGTGTTAATAGATGTTTAGTAACAGTGAATAATGCTGTATAAGAAATATTAAACACAAATACTAGGTGTGATGTGCAACAAAAAAAAGATAGCTTTAAAATATACTTCATAATATTAAGGTAGAAATAAATGATGAATAAATAATTTCATAAAACATAACAGTGTATATTATACTACTCTAATAATCTAATTTTCTATAAATTACTAGTTTATTAACGAGGGAATACATAATTCTAAACATCATAATCATACTGTCAAGGCCTCAGCCAAGACACCATACATAATGTGAAAAAACCTAGGATATATTTTCTAATGACACCTAGAAATTCATATAAGGTCTATTGAGATCCACATCCATCACATACTATGTCAAATTAATTCCTCATTTAAATGTGTTTAAAAACAAATAACATATACATACAAAATCTGAATAACATCTCCCAATATGTAGATATAATCACTATCCATTTTGAGTAATAAGGTGGATGGTATCAAATTAGAATATCCATAGTGAAACTAAAAAAATCAAAAATATTTTCTATTTTATCAAATATGATTAATCAATATTAAATATAATAATAACCATGAGTTTCTAAATAAATTAAAACTCTATTATAAAATCACTATGTAGTTATTGAGAGAAATACTCTTTTACTTTACAAAGAACATTTCATTGGGAAAAATATTCGAATAAAAAAATATTTAATATATTTTATTCATAATAAAATTATTTAATTTATAAAAAATTGCGTCTTAGATAGATTGTAGAGTGAACTTGAAGATAGGTAATAATATGATATGTTCACTTGAATCGAACTTGTTTATCGAGAATAATGTTTTTCAATGATCCATTAAAAACATGTGACATCCTATAAAATAAAGAATGAATCTATTTGGAAAACATATATATAACATTAAAAATTAAATTTTGAGGAGTAAATATGAATATTTACGAAGTTAATTGAGGTATATAGGTAATAAGTGTAACCTGAAAGAAAATAAAGGTTCAGGTACAGAACTATTACATTATGTATGAATATCATATGCACTTGACCTAAATTTCATAGATAATCAAATAAAATTAATTAAATAATTAATTTATAACCTCATATTTATTTATTATATTTATTAAAATTTTATTAAGATCATTTATAACTTTTTTGATGAGTTATAAGACACTTGATTATCGCTTGGGAGTGTTCGTTTCATTAGTTTTTATGATCGGTATACTTTTATATAAGTATGTACGTTCATGCGGATGGGATATAATTTTACATAATTGTATTTATATGATAAAAATTACCATACATAATATAAAATGGTTATTAAATTTATTTAGTTACATGGTATGTGTACGAGTTATTAGATAAAACATTAGTGATAATCGTATATATTATTACTCTGGTATTTCGATCATCACGAAATATTTTAGTCATATAAGTTAGATATATGTATATATAATTGTTCAAAAATAATTAAATAATATATAATACATATTTTATAATTTTTTTCAACCACAAAAATGGTTTATTAATCATTCATGGATAGATAAATTAAAGAACGATTGATAATCATCCATAAAGATTATAAATCGATACCTCCAGAATGATGATTTCATTTTTAAAATATAATTTTGGGAGTATGGATATATAAGATGGTATACCCATTAAAATTCTATAATTAAATTTTTTAAATAATACTATATTTATCTTGATTATTTGTATAGAGGATTTTAGGAGAGAATGATAAAATGAAGATCCTGAAAATAAAAAATTAAATTAAAAGGAAAAGGGTTTTACATCATGAATACTCTCCCTTGAGAATCTATATAAGGGGATTTAATGGAAATTTTACAATTCTAGAATCTTGGAAGGTGTGAGGAGAAGAGAAAGTGAGTGGTGTTTTTATACTGGAGGAGAGGGCCAATTGGTCATTATTTTATTCATTATATTATTATTTTTCTCAAAACAACCAATATTGTTGATTGTTATTACTAAATAATTTAATAAGTGAATTTGAGTTCAATGAATTGGTGATTACATCAACCATGAGACAAAGAATAGTGTATTTAGCATATATTGTGTTTATATTGTAAATTACCATATTTTACAATTCACTAAAATGCATGTATTTCAAAAAAATCAAAACAATTCACCATAAAATTTCTTAACATGTATAAATTAAAATTGGACTCCATTTTATCAAAATAATTTTCAAAATTTGTGAAATTTTATTTTTATATAAAATTGTTATTTACATGAAAAATAAAAAATAAAAAATAAAAAATTATTTTATAATACATTCAAATATTAATTGAGGTATCATAAAATTATCCTAAAATAACAAGGGAAACAATATTTATTTTGGAACCCATTTAATTGGAAATAATTTTATTTTAAATCACATTATTAAATTGAAATTTTAATTAAATATTTGTTAGTCATAAAAATAAAAGCATTAAATATTAATTTTTAAAATATTCACTCTTATTTATAAGATGCCTAAATTTTATATATACATAAATGGGTGACTTTACTATTCATAAGGGTCTTATTAATATTCAATAGGTTACATTACTATTAATAAGGGTCATGTTACTATTCATAAAAAATGTAAGTTGATCCTATCAGACTCTAAATGACTCACCGATCGCAACTGTGTATGTCTATTTTTTGAGATTCAAAACACAAAAGAAACAAAATTTTGACTATGTTCTTGGTTATAACTAAATCCCATAAATAAAAAAGTGTTTAATTTTTAGTGAGTTAGTGATTCATAAATTCTATTTTAAATTTATTATTAAATCCTATGGGTGTTACATTAGGAATAATGAAACAAATAAGGATTGTTCCTTATAATTTTTTCTTATGTATTTGAATGTATTTTTTGAATGTCACTAGTAATTATGGAAATTTATTGAGGTGATGTTTTTAGAACGCATGACTAATAGATATATTACCCATAGTTTTTTGATGACTATGTCATAATAATCAGATAATGATATGTTTGTTTTTGATAAAATAAATTGGTATAATATTGGAGACCTTCAAAATGATTAGTAATATGACGAATAGGTGGATAATGGAATAATTTTATAGTATATTTTTATATATGGTATAAGAAAAGAGTTAATTTTGGAATCCATGAATGTTTTTTATAAAGCATAATTTCAATTAATGTTTTTATCATTTTTAAGAGAATACATGACAATGATATTCTCTTGTTGGTGTGTGACAATTAAGAGCTAAACCATGTTTTTTGGGGATTATTTATAAGTTGGTTTTTAAAATTCACAAACCTTCATTAAAATGTTTTCCATTATAGTTATTTTTCATATTAATAAGAGTAATAATTAATTGAATTTTCTATGTTGAACTCTGGATGACATTTTATAGATTAATGAATTACCTAACCATATGAAGATATATTCATAATGGATAATCTCTTCAAATAATTTTCTTATGATAAATAGAGATGGAAGGAATAATCTGTCAATCCATTATGGATCTTATGATCTACCAGTAGTATAGGTTTTATAATTTGAACTTCATTTATTAGCGTGATAAATGATGTATTTATTGATCATGGTACAAATGATGCGTGAGATTGTACTTACGAGATCAAATGTTGTAATTATATTTTCTCAAATGATTTCTAAAGCAAATTTTATCTTGTTACAATCATTTTTGATGATATAAATGACCTTTTCAGAACTATTTAGACTATGGTTTTGGGGCCATTAACCTTCAAATTCCCACATTCTCTATCAATTTCAATAAAAAAATTATAGTTATAATTCTCTTCCATGTTCGTATTTTCATTTCCTCTCATTATTTACAAATTATAATGAATTTTATTAACTCATTTTTGTGTGGTATTAAAACTAAGAATGTTTTAAATATACACATTAGATGTTATAAGTGATATTCTAAATTGTGATAAAATGGTATTTAATGAATTATTGATCGTATTGGGATGGCATCTTTTTTGATTGATTCTTCTACTGAATCCCACTCATGTTTATGATATGTTACACGTACCACTATTGAGAATGTAAATAATCAATCACTCACAGATTATAAAATCCGAGGTCATCATACTGGAGAAATATCTCTATTGTGACGAGTAACCAGTAGATATTCTAAGTCGTAGAGATATATTTCTATGTAAGAATACTACTAACCAGGTTAATGTATTATGAAAGAAATACCCTTTTGAGGAATCTATATGGGAACTTGAGGATGTGATGAGGAAGAGAAATACTAATATATTTGCATTAGACTAAAAAATTGTGACGTAAAAATTCATTTTATAGTGTTTTTGAATATAATTACCCAATAATTTACACACTTTTTTAGATAAATTTAATCCATTTGATAACTAAAATTTCATGGACCACTGAGATTAAAAACATATCAAAATATTTTTATATTAAAAAAACTGATATAACCTAGAAAACAAATTGCAGGGAATGAATAGTAAAAATTAGTAAATATATAATTGTATGACTGATTTATAATTTAATAATTTATTCTTAAGATATAAACATCTAACTTTTCTATAATTACTTTGTTCTTAAAAAATATTCTTTCTTAAAAAAGTGATTTTTATTTCTTCATCTCAGAAAAAAATATAGATGAGTTTTGAAACATATTGAAACTGTATTTAATAAAATGAAAATTATTTTTCTTTTTATATTACCAAAATTATATTAGGATGAATTATTGGTAATTTTTATAAAATTTTAATCTTTTTATTGAATAGTAAAAAAATACTAATTTTTATAAATCTCTCATTTTCATTATACTTAAAATTAATATAATTAATTTAAATAAATATAAATGTAAATTAATTATATTTTTGGTAAGATATAATATAATTATATTCATTTAATAAATATTTATACCATGGGTTCAATAAGTACATTTTTTGGATTAAAAACAATATTTTGAAAAAATAATGTTTTTTATTCCGTTTTAACGATTTATTTTAAAAGGTAATATTTCAAATTATGTGTTTTCAATTTTAAAAAATCTGTTCCATATTTCGAAGCATTAACTACATATTAAGATATATGGTTATTTTAATTTTAAGCCAAAAAATTTTACCAGGGTGAAAAAATAGATTTACAGCAGTTTAGGTAAAATAATATCACAAGTTAATGTTAAAATATAAAAGCATAAAATTACTAATATTTAAAACATTAAATGGGAGGTTGATCCATTTTTATCAAATATTTAGGCTCTAAAAAATTAATTATAGTATATATTTTTTGTAATTAATTCCAACCAAAATGTGGTTTACTTTAAATAGAAAATAATCGTTATTTAATCACATAAAACCACTCCTCAAATATAAATACCAACCCTCACTACCCCCATTATCATAAAAGGACTTGAATATTTTGAAATATCTTCCAAAATATTTTCTATCAACTCTACCTACTTCGATGGTATACTGGTATCACCCAAAGAACAATTCCATGTTCTATTAGGGGTCCTTCAATGAGGTAATATTTTAGAGATAACTTTCTCAAGCAATTTGTATTGTATTCTTCAACATTCTAAAAAAACCTTCATCCATCAAGGAATAATAACTCCTATATCAATTAAATATTTTAATTTCAGGTTTCTAATGTGATATATTATTTCCATCCATTTTCTTATCCCTTTTTATTAGAATAAATGAAACTATGTTTCATATCATTGCAGTTAACTATGTCCCTAGATAATGATTTTATTTATTATCTATTAATTCATTAAAATTTTCTAATAAAATAATTAATGTGGTTAAATAATAATTTAATAGTAATAATATAACTTATTTCATGTTCTAGAACAATTATATAGACAAAATATTAAATAAAACGAAACTATTTCACGATAGTTGAAAAAACAACCAAAACTTGCATATAATTTATCATTAAATTGTTATCAAATAAGTCATCATCATGTCAAAAATAAAACTTATATTTGATTCAATTTAATGTTTTTGATGTGCATGAGTAACATTTCATTTATCTTACGGAGCTTTATTTCCATTTGATAATAAAATTAATAATTATACACAAATAAACTAACCATGAAACCATGAAACGAAACACCAAAAACATTGAAAATAATAAAATAACATTAATGAATAGGTGTTAAAGTGTTATAAAATTATGATATAATATAATAGAAATATAAAAATGGTTCCATAATTAATTAATATCCTTCTTTAAACCGTTATGTAATATTTTAATGTATTTAAAACTAAAATGATGTGTGATGTAAGGGTTTCTCGTCTCACTTTCAATTTTGTGAGATACATGCATTATTCGCCAATTTTTTATGGTGTGTGGTGTGTATTCTTCCCTATGATTTACCTAATTCCAAATATCATAATTTTATTATTTTTCAATTTTTCATTTGATAATTATTACATTAATGATGGATATTATTCGACTGATTACAAAGTGGTAAGGGAATTCTTTACCCAATTTCCATTCTTTAGGTTAAAAATATAATTCATTGATAATGTCATGATAAGGTTATGTGTGGAATGAATTTTGATTATTTAATGAATTTAATTCATAAAAGTTTTGACTTATTTACAATTTCTGAAAATAATTTATTCAATATATTAATTATAACTTCGACAATATGATATTTATATGGGATATTCATTTAATTTATTTTTTCAAAAGTTTACCTCAAAAATATATATTTTCCACCATGACCATTTTTTTCAAAAAACTGTTTCCAAAAAATATTTGTATAATTCGTTTATTAAATTTTAAATTCATTTTTAATCTTGTTTCACTTTTTACAAAATGTATTGAACGTATTATTATTTTTATTTTCTATGTGAGAATAGTTTTTAGTATTATGAAATACATATAGATGTAATGATAATTTAAACTTATACGACATGAGTGGATTTTCCAGCAATCATGATGGAATAATGGCCTGAATCTTATTTTATAATCTGATAAATTTATTTTCAATGAAATTTTTTTACTTTATAATTTTTTTGAATTAAAAAAATTCAAAAAAGAAAGTATATTTTCCTCTAAGATTATTTCATGTTATCATTTAAAAAATATTTCCATCTCAGATGACATTACCTATTGTTACATATGATTTACTGGGGTTATTATTCAAGAAAATAATATTTTTCATTCTATGATGGGTTTATTTATATAATGAAATGATATTTATGAAACATGTTTCTTTTACACACATTATGCTATGATAAAATGTTTATGAAACCCATTTATTTTCATAGGTTCTAATATGATGAAATTATTTGTCTTATTTTGCAACACAAATGTACAATTTTCATTATTCAAGGGTATCAACCAATATCTTCATCCAATACACTCAGTAATGATATTATACCTCATGATATGGAAAATACATGAATGAGATTTTAAACTAGTTAAGTAATAGACATTTTCTTCTATGACAATCTTATGGGGGATCCATGAATACTAAGATGGTTTGCTGAGTGAACTCATTCAAAGATAATAGTCTTAGAAATTATCCTTGACTACTAATGAAGGGATTTTCTATTCTTATGTGTATGAAACATTTCATGTATTATTCTAATATTATTCTCTCATGGCTCATGATTTTTTATGATTCATGTCTTATGAAACCATATGATTTATTCCATGAATCCAAATTTCTATCTTTGATATAAAGGTTATAATTTTTAAATGTAATTTTTTTGTTCTTATGCCCTTATGCTTCTTTTATGATTGATATCTCCCTTATTTACCCTTACTAATAATCTATTATCACCCTTTTCTTTTTTTTATTTTCCCTAGGATATTACAAAAGGTATTAATATGATATGTCAAAAAGGGTTTTAGTTATGAATAAATAAGTATGATATGATGTAGATGTTTTATGAACTAGTTGTTTCTATTTTTAGTTTTCCATAGAAACTAAACCCATTCAGTTCTGTCATGAGTTATTATGTCATATAATGTATAATCATCTTTTTAGATGTAATATATACCCAAAAAGTGTAGCCAGATGAAAAATATATGACCCTTTATTAACAAAAGAAAAGCTCAGTAATCAAGAACAATTGACCAAACACAACAATTATATAACATCATAACCAAACTGATCACTATCTCAGTTATAATAAGCTTCCTTTGCAGTTTCTAATTCCCACTATGATATTTCATAACTCTTCATAACAATACCATAATTCCTTATAAGAGTTAGTATCTCCAATAAAATAAATTCATTATTAATTTTCATACCTTTACGAGTTCCAAAGACTGCCCCACCTTCTTTTCAGACCAAGGATCTAGTGGTCATTTTCTTCAGCAGATACGAGTAATCCTTCCTTGGTCTTCTTTGAGATGATTCAATAAAATCCTCCTAATTCCTAGACAACATCTTTCTCCCCCCATGAATGATGTCACTATATGGTGGCATGACCAAGCCACCCTCTTTTTCTTTATCACTACTAGAAATATCCAACATTTTCCATAGACTTTCATCTCTTATTACTTCAAAATCTGATTCTACTGAAGTTAACAATTTGTGTTAATCATAACAAGGCATATTGGTGTTCCACCATCTCTTGGACTGCACATATCACATTACCCATTACCTCACTCACTGCATCATCTTCCTGGGGATAAGTCTTCAATTTGGTTTCCACTCACTCATGATCTAGCACTTGAAATAGGTTCCCCAAGGTAACTATGACTAGAAAAAACACCATCCTTATCATCCCATCCATAGAGCCCATCAGCACAACCCTTTGGATCCCCCAAAACAACACTAACGATCACAATTATCTATTGCAATATGCATCCTTCCCTCGAGCAGAACACTCTCCTTCCAGCTTCTATCAAGATGAGGAAGGCCATTAGAGGACCCTAGCTTCTTTTGACTCTCCCCTGCAATAACAGGTCCAATTGAAGACATCCAACCAGTATGAGCAGCAACAACTCCCTTTAAACTATCCCCCCGATTCAGGTCTTGTCTATGTCTATTCATCACCGTAGATACCAAAGGATTAACTAAAACCCCTACGGGTTTCCCCAGAACCGATGTAACCCGGGGTCCCTGGCCAGGTGTGTTTCCAAGCCCGTAATCTACCGAAGTTACCCTCCTCCTATAAAGAGTTTTACTGAGCCTATTCTTTGGACCTACAGACCTCTTACTCATGGCTCCACTATGACATATATATTCTAAGATCCCCAATATGGTACAGGTTGAGCAGTAATCAGTCCATTATTCATAATCCATATCCCTTTTCCATCTAAATTCATCACCCACTGATATCCAGACCCATTGCACCAGATGCTTTGAGATATCCTCCTCAACACATAACCGACTGTTGATCTGGTGAATCATAGTGGCTGTTCGAACATCATAACATAGGAACTAACCTACCGGGTTCCCATGCATATGTGTAATCGCTAGGTTTTGGAAATGAAATGGTAGATGCAAACGACTTAACAAAATCGGAAATTTTTGTGTCACAATTCATACAGAAATCGAACGTCCACTGGAGAAGGAAAAACATGGAACCTTTTCAACGCCTAGGGGGCACTGGACCATGCACCTATCATGTTTTCCTCCGAGGTGAATCAAATCATTAAGTGGTAACTATTAAGAAGGCTGAAGACCACATGATCTTTCTGATCACATTTTCAAAAAAAACCGATCAAACTCATCAACCGATGGTCTTAGAAAGATGAATCGATCCACCAGAGTCAGCTCTAGGTATGTCTTCACTTTAGAGAACTCTGACACTGATATAAGGAGTTGAGGATTACCAATGTGAAGATCAGGAACCTTCTAACCTAACACAATCACAATGATCTATGGGAGATAATTAGTGTTGGAGAAGGGAATAAATGGGGATCATGGCTTTAGAGGTAGAAAAATCAGACCATCCTCCCCCTTCCAATCTCCAGGAAGGGGGGGGGGGTGGATTTTCTTTCGGGCATGAGATAGGGTTCCATCACCATTCATGAAAAATCCCCCAACCATCTCCTTAGCTGAGATTAGCTGCTATATATATTATATATTTATGAAATGTATGTTTCGTTATATATTGTGATCTAGTTTCTAGTTATCTCTCAACATGATAAGCCTTATGTTAGCATGGGTTCTTGGGAAATGTGACTTTTTGGATCTTTAGTGTTTCCATCATTGTTTTAATTTTTAATATATCATTATAATTCGAGTTCAATTTTGTTATACTAAATATTAATTTATTAATGGATCTCAAATTCTCGTGTATTGATGTATTTTTATGTGTAATACCATTCCCCCAGTCAACTTGCAGTAATTCCTCAAGAGGGTGCTACTAGTAAATAATGATAGGGAAACCCTCCAATTTAACTGAACATGATTGATGTAGTGGTACACATGGTTTAATATATGTATGAAGTTGTGGAACCTTATACTATTCAATATGTATAAGGATATCCATAATTGGGTGCATATAAGATTCGATCCATGCAATTTCCTCACTAGAAACCACAATCTCTTCAAGGGATACATGATACATTGGAGTTGGTTTTTTTAAAATTCATGAGTTTCTTTTAAAATTCATGAAGTCTTATAACCTAATAAATGTAATATGAACTATCTTTATGATTAAAGGACTAAGTAGATGGTGGTTGGAATCAATTGTCTTGGATGGGATTCAAGAGGGCTTGGAATGAAATGACTTCAAGGAAATTTTCTTCATGAATTACAACCTGAAATCTATATCCATAGTGAAATACATGGAGTTAATCATTCATGAGTAGGGGGATTAATATGTGATGGAATATTCTAATTGTTTTTTTGAGATCTCTATTTTTTATAAGGTAGTGTATAATGGGAATATTAAGGATTATAAGTTTCAAATGGGTCTTCTTGTTTATATCTGATTACATGTATTCATGTTAATGATGACCACTTATATTAAAGTGGTGGATGGGGCCTTGATTGCTGAGATTGCCCTTACATGTAAGACAATATTGACTAGAGTTTCTCTTCCTGATACTAGAATCTCAAATAGTTGTTTCAAGTGTAATAAGGAGAAGTGTGTGTTCTATGTGGAAATTACTGGCCATGATTCTCATAGGTCTCTTCCTTTACTATAATCAGTGAAATGTGGTTGAACATGTTGTTAGTGTCACTAGAATGAACACAATAAACTCTTTTTCATGTGCCTATGTGGTTTTGAAACTTATGTGGCCATCATGGCCACATACAGAAGTTTTATCAACTGCTATTTTTTCAACACTTTGGTATAACATTATTGGAACCTAGAAGATCTATAGTGTAACAACCAGTGATTTTAAAAGAAGATTATACTCTTTAATATCATATTAAACTCAAAATATCAAGATTAAATGACCCATGAAATATATTACCTTTACAATATATATATCAAATTGGTGGGTGTGAATAACATTAAATATTCTAAGAAATATATATATGTATTACTGAAAAATGTATTCTTAAATTCATAATAAATAAATAGTCAATTATTAATATAGATATTTTACTCTAATTTTTTTTCCTTCAAGTATATTTTAAATTTATTTTTGAGAGAAAATATTATTATTAATTTAGAAAACATTTAAAAATTTTATATTATAAAATAAATATTATTTTTAAAATTAGGATATATAAATTATCATAGGGTGAATGTTTTGGGATTTTTCTGAAGTCTTTGTCTATTTATTTGATAGTGAAAATTACCCATTTTTCATATACTAAAATTTATTTTATTAAATAAAATAATTTAAATGTCCAATTGTATTTTGGATTTGATACAAAATTTAAATATGATCTAATTTATTGGAAAAAATATGATAACATTCATTTAAAGAATAATTTTTTTATGATTTTTCTATATGAATATTTTTATTCGTGAAATATTGATTTTATATAAATTGTTTTTCAATGTTTAATGTTTATATAATTTAATTAAATAAATAAAACATGAGTAATGAAATATTTAAATTAAATTAATATCTAATACATCTATTAATATTAATTAAAAATAATAAAACTATTATTGATAGTCCAAAAGTTATTATAAGATCATCTATTTTGTGAATAATTAATTTTCTAAAAAACTGTTTTGACACATTTTACAGGTTTTATTTCTATTTAAATTTTGATATGTATTTGAAGTGAATTTAAAAAGTGGATTTCATTTTTTAATGATTATAATTGAAATTATATAATAAGGCCATGTATTCTTTTTATCATAATGAATTTTAATATCAGTAAAATCATTTTCCTTGGTTAATGTCAAAACTGGTTTAGCGATGGCTAAACTAAAGAGGTAACTGGAGTAACATGTTTCTTTTTTATTGATATAGGTTTTAATAGACCATATAAAAAATACAATATATTATTTATAAATTTTTGAGGAACATCTTTTTAGAGTGACTTCCCAATATTAAATATTTTTGGGTATTTACAAAAATACCACTCATCGTCAATTATATAAGGGAACCCACTCCCCTCAGTTCATCACACCTATAAAGACATTTTTATCCTTAGAAAAAAGAAACAATATTTCAAAAACATATTTATCCTCATTATATATATTGTTTTCTTCATAAAATACCAAATTTAGGGTCCTTAATAAGATATCCAAATCATATTATTTGAGGCGAAGGTAATCATATTCACATATTATCTTTTGTTACATATTCTATTTACAAACTAATTTATTCATTAAATATTTAAATATAATAAAAAACATCTACTATATACTATTTTTTTTTGGAATAATATTTATCCATATCCTATTTCATCAATTGGGAAACTATATCATCATTCATGTGTATGGTGGACTAACGCACCACGAACTAATGTAATTCATAGTCCATCATAATATATCATAGTTTTTAATGATGATGGATTTGATTATTATTTGTAATATTAATGAAATATTAATAATTATTTAAATTTAACATGTCATATTACTTCTTAAATTTCTAACCATTGAAAAAATGACAACATTGTTCGTGTGTATGGAAGACTACATCTTATAAAGTGATGTGATTTGTTTTTTATTACTGAATCACATGGATGTTATATGTATGTTCTTTTCAACCAAGAATACAATATCTATGATATAATTATAATTCTATAAATATAAAATAATACTTACGTTGTTTCCATCTTCATCATTAGAAAATGGAATGTTACTCATGTGTAAGTGCAACTTACAGTGTACATGATTAAAACGTAGTTCATTTTTCATAACCAGATTTCATTGTTTGTTTTTAAGGTATAATTTATTAATAAAAATTATAATTATTCCATGATTATTATTATGTATATTATGGAATAATGACCCATTTTACCATGGTCAACA
Organism: Viscum album; assembly: GCA_963277665.1. NCBI lineage: Eukaryota > Viridiplantae > Streptophyta > Magnoliopsida > Santalales > Viscaceae > Viscum > Viscum album. The sequence goes on from OY728134.1 coordinate 431,040,264, forward strand.
CATTGATTATTTTTTTAAATAATGAACTAAGCGTCCTCAAAACACCCGACATAGACATAACTGAATAAGTAATTAAATATGTCGTTTTAATAAACGATGTAAATGGTTTAAGTATAATGTATTCAAAATATGAAACACCATTAAAATAAGAAATATTTTATATTTGTTTTTTATATGAGTCATTAATTATATACATGACAATTCTGGACTCGAGGTAAGAGTTTCATCTCAAAACATCCTTCTTTGAGACACATGTACATTTTTTAACATAATTTAATTTAAATGATGTATATAATACCACTTTACATATTATATAATTAATAATAAATAATTAATCAAATTTGTTTTTTAAAATTAATTTCCTTCATTCATGGGATATATGATTCAAATGTATCTAAATAAATAAGGGTTTAGGTTGCAATATCATTTAAATTAGTATTATTTATACTAGAAATTCTATTTTAGGAAATTATTTGGTCATTATCTAATAAACAACATTCAATTTTTTCTTATATAATAATTAAAATACAATTTCATTTATTATTAATATTATCATCTCTTTTTAAAAATAAAATCATGGAGGAATTTTTTTTAATAATGGATAACCTCATTTCTCTATTTAGTAGAAAATACATTTTTCCATTTCAATGTTTTTCAGAAAATATTTCCTATAATATTTTTAATTTTTTTCCAAATCATTAATAAATTCATTTTTATCCATGATTTAATTTTTAATAAATGGTTACAAATTAATATTATTATCATTTTCTGAATGAGGTACTACTTAACCATTTTAAAATAATGGGAATGGAATATTTTTATTAAATGAATAAAAAATATGAAATTAAACGCCTCCAGGACCATGAAATTATTAAAATAACAATTTATAATTTTCTATGTTTATATTTTAATTAAATTTTATTATTTAATATTTTGGAAGTTACTAGATTTTTAAAAATTCATTTCAATGTGTGAATGGTATTTTTATCAAGAAATATTCACAAAAATATTTTAATTAAATTTTCATCTGTGATGGAAACCATTTAAGTTCAGGATTTATAATTAATTTTCTATATAACTCACTAACATATATACGAAGATTATTATAATTTTATTTTATGGGGTAATACATGCCTTATATTTATATCACAAATGCATTCATTATGAAATTTTCTTAATTATGATTTGTGATAATATTATACATCCCATTTTATTTTCATGTTTAATTTTGATGTTTATGATTTATTATTGATTTTTATTTTATGGAATACATAATCATAAAAATTTTATTATGTGTACCAAGATATAACTCCAATGTAACACACTAATAACTTATGAGATACATAATTTTTAATTTATTCGAGGTCTTACGTTGTACACTACACCAAGATGAGCTTGCACTATAAGAAACACCGTATTTGCTTGCAGTATACGCAAAACTATTATTTGATTATGTTACAATCATTTTAAAGTTAATTTGAAATAATTTATTTTATAAAACATTGAGTATATATTTTTCATGCACTAAATGAAAAATATAATTGGCTTGTGTTACATGCAATAGAGAAATAGCTTGATAGATTCTGTTGTATGCAATAGTGAGTTTCACTAAAGAACGCTATATTATTAAAATATTATTATTTAATGGAATATAAATTATCTGTTATCAATAGTATTAAACACATTATAATTTTCTTATAAAAATCTATTTCATATTTCACATTTTCTAGAACATGATATGATAACAAAATCAATTTTTTCTGATAAAAGAATAATTTTTCAAAAAGATAAATTTTACTACCTTTCGATGGAAGACAATTTTTAATATTTTTTTGACACTTCAATTAGAAAAATTTATAAAAATATACTTCTTATTTGGAATAGGGAAATAAATGTTTAATTTTGTGAATTTTTTGATATTTTTTAATAAAATCTAAATTTTAATGAATATTGAAAAATACTGCATTTTGATTCGAAACTACCTTTTTATCTAATTTATTTATATAGTTAGATTATCATTTTAATTGGTTTTAAAGTGTAACTAGATTAGTTTTTTAAAATTTAATTTAATTTTGTCCATTGTAAGTAATTTCACTTATAACTTAGAGATAAACACATGTCAATCTTTTAATAGTTATTTCGTCTTAAAAACATTCTTTTTGGTTTTGACAACAAGATTTAATTTTAATTAATTACTTTAACTTTTGTGATTTGATTTTGGAAAAATTAATTCCATATTTTGAATTATAAGGATCAAATTTTGTATATAGGTACCTTTTATTTTTGGACATTATGAATAGTAACATCGATAATTATTTAATTTACGATGGTTAATGGGTAAATCTGGTAAAAAATGGTAAAATAATAAAATTATAACAATATAAAACTACCCTAACCATGTCCTAATCATATTTTATGAGTTATTTACGACCATGGGAATATTTGGGAGTATTTTTGGACCCCATGGATTCACTTGTATGTTAAAATGTCATTTTATGAGATTTAATTTAAAGTAAAGATATTTATAAACTAAACATACATCTTTCACTAAATTGATTTTAAAATATGGTTATATAACCGATATATATGTATATAAATATTAATTATAAATATAAAAAGATTTCCAACATCATGGTATTTAATTTATAATTTTTAGACAATAGATTAATATATTTATTTATGACCCAATTATGATGTAGTTATTACCTCATTGGTGAATGATTCAAATAAATGAATTTATAAATATAAAAATAAACTTAATTTTATTATTTGGATTTCATCCACGAAATTTTGGATTACTTTGACATAATAGGGATGATTTAATTCCTTTTTTTCAATGGAATCATGTATTTATTAATATTTTAAAAAGACATGTAAGAATAGTGTCCAAAATTGACATAATTCATAAATTAAAACGTAAAATAGTTTGTTAAATGATATTAAATTACTAAATATATAAGAATCATCCAAATAGTTTATATAATTCCAAATATTTCATAAATAATTTTTTTTATTCTGTTTAAAACGATATGATAATTAAATTAACCCACAATTTCTAAATAACATGATATGACGATATGATTTAAAAAGGGTAAAATAAGGGTTAAACAAAAAACGTTAATGCTACCAACATATTAAAAAATTGTCTAAAAATTATTTTAGGATGGGTATTCATACCAAAATCATCATACTTTATAATTAAATAGGTTTGGGAACATATTACATTGAAATTATATTTATAATAAATTAATATTTTAGGACTTTCCTACAGTGCCCCTCTCCTCTCTTATAAAAGGGAACATCCCCCCACTCATCTTCACTCAATTTCAAGCCATAAAGATCAATCGTAACCTGATTATTTATCTTATAATATTACAATGATACATTATAGAGGTAATTGTCTTCAGAAAATACCAACTCTAGTGTCTTGAGAGGAAATTTTAAGGAGACACATCGAGGAAGAGGTGATCTCTTCTACGGATTCTTTCAAATTTATTTCTTCTACTAATTTCCATTATTTAGTTATTTAATTATAATGTAAAATAAGTATCAATGATATAAATATATGTTATTATAAATATTATACAACCCTATTTCACCTTCTATCTATCCTACAAAAAAATCACTACATGTGCGTACGTACCGCTTACTATCTCCAAGTTGTGGTGTAATCTGTTTTTTACCCCCTCCTTACATGAATGGAAATAATGGTGGAAATAATAACTATATATTATTATTATAACACGATACTAATTTTGAGATATTTTATACTATCCACTTTAAAACCATTCAGCAATTATGGGAATAATATCATCGTTCATGCGAATGTATGGCTTATTGTTTCCAAGACTCGATGAGATTAATTTTCCACGTTAACCATTAAACAATTATTATAAAGTATATAATAATAATAATGAAATATATGAAATAATAATACTTCTTTATTTATGTATATATTTATATATATTTTCCATTTACTTACATCCATTCAATTTAAAAAGGAAGTGAAATCAGCGTCCATGGGTACGTACAACCTACTATCTCCATGAACTGTGTATTCTATTTCTTTTGTATATCTGTTATACATATATATATGTATTTATAAACTGAATATATAATATATAAATCATATTTTATTTTATGGATGTAACTACGTAATGTTATATGTAATAATATCATGAATAATAATTCAAAACACGTATGATAAATAAAACAATTATTACCCAAAACATTAATTTAACATTGAATTGACCAATGAATGGGTAATATGAAGTTGTAGGTGAATCATATATGATATCATAAATTTTATTATAGTTTTTTGACAAGTTAATAATATTTTTAAATCTAATATAGTTGTGTTTTGGACATAAATGAATGAAATCAGACCTAAGGAAAGTGATAACATTTCCAATATCATTTTTATTTCAGATTTTTTATTCGTATGTATTCACTAGGGATATATTTATCATCCATGTCTTTGTTTTGCAAAAAAAATCAATTTTATTATATTATTCTATTTATATTTAAATTCATTTTGATCCCTTTTTTACTTTTACTATGTGGTATAGATGAAATGATTTTTTTGATTACCATATGAGGAACTTTTTGAATTTTTTAGAAAAAGTACGAGGATAAATTTTTTAACTTATACTGACTATATGGATTTTATAATATTTAACGATGCCTTATTTTCATGAATATTACTCTACTATATTTTATGTTTATTTTAAATTAAATTATTCTCTTTTAAAAATGGGAATCATTTTTAGAAAAGTATATGTTTTTTATTAAGAAAGGATATTTTTCTCAGGAACTATGTTTTTGTGGTTTATCAACATTATTTTCCTTCTAAGATGACACTCATTAAATACTATTATGTTTCTATCCCTATTATTACTATGATTTTTTGTGTTAATGATGAAATAATATTTTATATAGGTTATGTTATTATGGAATGATTTTTAAGAAAACCATTTTATTTTATGGGTTATGCTAAGATTAATGAGTTATGTTTTTGTGGAACATTTAATAAATATTTCATTAATAAATGTGGGGGACCAATATCTACCTCTAATTCATTGTGTAAACATTTTTATCTCAAGAGATAGACATGGATGGAATGAAATTTAAATCCGGTTTGGTAATACAGTGCTAGAGTGGAATGTAGACCTGGTTCAATAATGGACTTTGTCCACTAGATGGTCTTGGCAACAATTCCATGGCTAATATGGAAATCATATATGGTGCTTAATGATTTTCCACAATTCCATGTTTTATTTCATGAAATCTTATCATGATTAATTTTCCTTTATTTTCTATGCCTCACAAACTAAAAGTATTTATATTTTAACACCCCCTACGTCCACATTACAGTTCTTTTTTAATAATAAAATAGATTACACTGTACGGAACATCGATTTATAACATACTAAGACTAATCAACATAGAAATAATGAATAGTAATACCCAATTTTTTGAAATTTTATAAATTTTTTCGAAATGTACTATATTTTTGGATTAATAAAATAAAAATTAGCTTAGGGTGAATTATATGTACTCTACTAAAAAAGTTAAATTTTTGATTTATAGTGATAAATACTAAATTTTAATTGAAAACAACTTTTTAATAGAAATAGTTATACTGTTAAGTTATAAATTTGAAACTATTTAAAGTAAAATTTGATTATATTTTTATCATTTAATATAATTTAAGTCATTGGATATAATTTCATATTTAAACTATACATAAACAAGCGTCAATCTTTTTATAGTTATTAATTCGTAAAAACACGTTTTTTGTTTTGAACACGAGAATTAATTTTAAATTAATTTCTTCGAATTCTGTGTTTTGAATTTGGAAAAATGAATATCATATTTGGAATCAGGTTTTCCAAATTTTTTAAATAGATAACTTTTACTTTTAGACATTTTGAATAATTAGTTTGGTAAATATTTCATTTACCATGGTTAAAGGTGTAAATCCTATAAATAATGGTTACTAATAATATAATAATTTTATTAAATTCCCCTAACACATTTCCTAATCCTATTGACTGATTATTTTCTGACAATGGGCCTCATTGGGTCGATTTTGGGGACCAATGGAGCCACTTGAGAGTGACAATGACACTTTATATTAATTAATTTAAAGTATAGACAAAAATGACATAAACATATATCTTTTAGTAAAAAAATTATTACATGGGGTTATATAAGTTATCTCTTTGACTATAAATATTAATTTTAAAGTTAAAAATATTTCATAAATAATGTATTTTTCTGAATACTTTTTAGACATAAAATAAATAAATTTATTTATGACATAATAATGATACCATGTTTTTCGCATTAATGAATAATTTAAATAAATGAAATTATAAAATTTAAGAAAATATCATAAAAGTATCAAATTATTATTGGATTATTTTATTTAGAACATGAGTTATCTTATATTCTAATTTAATGAGTTTTAAAACATTTAGAAATCAAAAATCATTATATAATAAAATAATATTTTCAACCATTCCTGAAGAGACCCTCCTCCCCCTTATAAAATACACTCACTTATAAAAAATTTCTCACACCACTCAAGGACCTTTTCTCATCTAAATTATACCCAATTAAGCTCCCTACATCCCTCTATTACTCCTAGAATCCTGACCATACCCAGAGGTCACTTCTTGGAAGCCTTTTGGTTCAATCCAAAGGGAGTTACCCTATTTAAAGGTAACCTCTCCTCTTAAGTTCTTTTCTATTATTTTAGATCTACAACCCTCTAAAATATATTTATTCCTTTTATTTATAACGAAAAATAGTATCTTAAATAAATGAGTTTGTATTTATGTGATTTATTTTATCTATAATTACACATACCTCTATCTAATGGGTGTAATATAATGTTTCTATGGACGACGAACTACTGCCTCACAAAACAATGATTGTACAATCTTCCACTACCACCACTTATTATGGCCATTATGATGGAAATGTAATTATATATGATATTTATGATATTTATTTCATCTATATTCTTCTCTAATTCTCTTTTATAGCATACTTTAATTCTTTTCATGGTATATATATGCGATAATTTCAGTTGAGGAAATGCGGACTACTGCCCTTCAAAGTGATATCACTCATTCTTACCATACATGAAAAATATAAAATATGGTGTTAATGAACTTATGTAACATTTATAAAACATTATATTATATTTGAATAATAATATACCAATGTATAATTTGGTTTTCATTCCTTTTGAAATAAAAAAAATGAAATGGGCATAGCATTAATGTGTATGTACAGATTACTGTCTCCATGAGTGTGATGAGATTTATTATCCATCATAACCATTAAAGAATAAATTCCATTTGATTATTAAAAATAATGTTTAGGAACATAATATCATTCTAGATATGAATAAAATATGTCATATTCGTAATAAACATGACTTACGTAACAAAACAAATAAAGGAAAACAAATCAGTTAACACCTAATACAATGATACTACTAAAATATTTTTACGAAAGAAATATTAAAATATCATATACGATATCATATTTTTGTATATAGTTTTTTTATAACTTAATAAAAATTATTTAACTATTATATAGGAGGTTAACATCCCCTCGACCATGGAAAAGTATAAGGCAGGGGATAATTTTACAGTCTCTTCATTATTCAAGGATGTTTATACATGAATATATACTTGGACCTCATTATCATCCACAACAGAGTTTCATAAAAATGTATTTCAAAATATTTTTACAATTTTGTATACTAATGTCTAAAGTCATTTATAACCTATTATTACTTTCTATAAGATTTTTATAAGGTAATCATTCTGTTGTTTTCCATGGTAGGTCCAGTACGACCTTTTCCACAAAATTTAGGAATGAATGTTTTTTAACTTATATAGTGGGTGCTGCTATTTTCTGCTGTTATAACACATTCAAAGCTTCCCTTACAATATTATAAGAATATTTTTCAAATAATTATTTCTTTTATAATTACATTACTTATAAATGATATCAAAATATAATGAGATATTCCTCTCAAATAATTTTGATTTTATCTATGTCAACATCTTTTAATGGATTTTATACTTGTTTGATGTTGACTTATTATGATACAAATATTATATAATGTATTGATGTTTTTATGATATGTTTTATGGTGGATGTTTTATTTTTATATTATTCATGGTTTACGGTAAACATATTAACATTTCTTATCCTAGTTTTAGTACAAATTTTTATGTTATGTTGAAAATTTTTCATATGAGGAATGAATTGGACTTAGTAAGTTATGGGTGGAGTCCACTATAGCTCCTCTATTCATAGGTAGGTCTCATGAGGAACAATAGTGTCTTATCACAAGGTCTAGACAAAATCTTATTTGTATTCTTGGCACAAGGCCTTGACTATGTGGTTATGATGTCCAGAATTATGCATTCAATCATTATGAAATTGGTTATTGGTATTACATGTGATTATTTGACAAGTAGAATATCCATGTGAATAAGTAAATGATATTATTCGATTTATATTTTCTATGTTATGATGATGATTAAGTTTAAAAGGCTTATGTTTCTGTCTTATACATTCCCTTAAATGTTTATCCTTATTTATGATGTTTCTGCTATATTGTTATCCATTATGAGCATCTGATCTCACCCCGATCTATGTTTTATTTTTCCCAGGATGTGAAGAAGTATTTTATGGTTGACCTACATGGATCATCTCTGGAATATAAGTGTGTTCAATGGGGACATGATTTTTTTATTTTTTTATCTCATGATGTAATGTGAAACTTATGTATATATCTAGTACTACCAAGGCTACTAAACTAATCGGTATTTCATGTCATGATTATTTGTATCATTAAAATGTTATGTAATAATGCACCAACTTTGGCTAACAAGGGTTAGGGAATTATAGTTGGTATCAAAGGAAGTCTACTACAATCCTGTGAGCTTGATTTAGAAAAAATCTTTGTAGAGAAAATTACCCTCAGATAGACTTTTAGGATTACAATAGAAGAACTTTCTAGAAATTTTTTAATGTATAGATTTTTTGTATTTTCTATGAAGTACATATATTTTTTGATACGAGCATGTGGAGGGGGCTCTGGCACATATGTAACTAGGAGTGAAAACTCCGACAAGGTGTTTTAGGCTTGACCCTGGGTATCCTGGTACATGACAATGGGTCTGACTACACTCTTGGATATGACACACCCGGGGGATATGTTTAGGATAAATTTTAATTTTCATTAAAAACCATTATGAAGGATTTATGAGTATATACATCCTTATATAATTTTTATTATTATTATGGATTATATACATAAACTATACAATTTATGTTAAGTGTTTTAAAAGTTTGGAATAATGTATTGTGATTCATAAACTATTCTAGTGTATTCCATTATTTAGAAATGGAAGCTAGACAAAGTAATATAATCCTAATCAAAGCATGTAATATATGTAGGTATTTCCCTCCTACTCAAGATAAGTATAGTGTAGCTGGTGATGAAACTATTGTATATCATCTTATCACAATACTGGGATAAATGACTCGGGTTATGAATAATAACCTTACCCGTATGGAGCACCATCATGCACAATGTGAAGGATCAATGTTAGAATGACTCATGAAGAAACAAACAAAAAAATTCAATGGGACAAAAGATCCATTTTTAGCTATGAAATTGATAATTTCCCTAGAGAAAATATTACAAGGTTTGTGGAGTAGAAAAAGGGAAAATGTTATCAAGATAGTTTATCACCTCACAAAAGATGCATATCAATGGTGGTAATTAATTCAAAACATAATAGAAGATGAATAAGTATAAAATATGGAATAGAGGGAGTTTAAAGAGGTTTTCTTAAAAAAACATTCCTTGTGACCATTGAGAGGATATGGAAATACCATTTATGAGTATGAGGAAAAAGTAGGATGAGAATGTCATAAATTATGAGGCTGAATTTACAAGGTTGTCAAGGCATGCAGTAGATTATTTACATAACCCAAAGAGTAATATTAATCAATTAATTGATTGGATAAAACCATTTCTCGGTTGATAATTAGTATAACAATCCATATAATCAAACGAAGATATTATCTCATTTTCTATCAAGATAGAAAACGAATTAGCTATGTCTTACAACATTAAGGAAAATCAAGAGAAGAAGAGATCTGCTGAATACTGTAGAAATGGAAATAAGGGGAAGAAGGGAAAGGTTGAATATCCATACAGTTGTAAATATGGGAAGAAACAACCTGATACTTTCATGAAGGGAATGGGAGTCTGTTACAAGTGTGATAAAAAATTCCACCAATCTTGTGATTGTAAGGAAAGTAAAGAGGTTGTCAATGCTAATTACTACAATTGTAAAGAAATGGGGAATTTTGAAAATGAATTTCATAAGTTCCATAGAAACATACCTCTGAAAAGGAAAATGGAGTAATGAAAAACATATGTGATCACTAATACTGAGGATGAAGCTCCAAAAGATGTGGTGGCAAGTAATTTAATGGTTTCCTCATATTTAGCCAAAGCATAATTTTATTTTGAATCATATAATCGTTTCATATCTTCCCAGTTCTCTAAGAAAATTAGATATTTACAATTTGATTTAACAAGGTAGTTGTGATTCAAAACTCATAAGGGAAGTATCATTGCAACAATTGTGTTGTGAATCAGTTCCCATTAGGGCATATAAATGTTCTTTATTTTCTAATATGATCATCATACCAATGATAGAAATTTATATAATCCTCGTAATTAATTATCTTTAAGACCATGATGTGAAAATTTATTGTAAGAAGATGGTGGTTACAATTTTCAATGATAATAAAGAGTACCTCATCTATAGAGAAGAAACATCACCTCCTCATTCTTATCTAGATCCACCCCCTATAGCACTACAAAATTCAATTATTGGGGAGGAAGAGAGTGAAATATCTATGGGCGAGGAAAGGAATGTTCAAATAGAGGATGTACCTATTGTGCAAGAATATTTTGATCTGTTCTAGAGGATTTACCAGGACATCCTCCAGAATAAGAAATTGAGTTTTTCCTCAATTCAATTCCTGGTTAAAGTCCCATATTGAAGACCCCTTATAGAATGGCCACTGTTGAATTATTGGAACTAAAGATAAAACTATAGGAACTGAGTAATAAAGGATTTATTAACCCAAGTGTTTCTCCATGGGGAGCCCCTATTCTTTTTTTAATAAGAAAGATAGATCTTTGAGGTTGTTAATTTGACTACAGGGAGATCAAAGATATAATAATAAAATACTAATATCCCGTACATCTCATTGATGATTTACTCGACCAACTTCATGTAGATCAATATTATTCAATGATTGAACGTCAATCTGGATATCATCAGTTGTGTATGATGAAGGAAGACATTCCGAAAACAAAATTTCAAACTAGGTATGGGAATTATGAGTTTACAATAAGTCATTTTGGACTGACTAATGCATCCTATGTTTTTAGGGATCTAATGAATTTAATTTTCAACGAATATCATGTTGAATTTGTAGTGGTATTTATTTTTGATATCTTTGAATACTAAAAAATCTATGAAGATCATCAAAATGAGTTGCACACTATTTTGAAAACACTCAAAATAAATTAATTATATGGGATGTTTAGCATGTGTGAATTCTGGATTAAAGAGATTTCCTTTCTTACCCATATTTTCTCTGAGGATAGAATCTCTGTTGATTCTTGAAGGATAAAGGCAATCCAAGAATGGAAAGCTATGACAATTACAACTGATGCACATATTTTTTTATTTTAGTAGTTTATTATCGCACTTCATCCATAAATTTTCCCAATTGGCTAACCCATTAACTAATCTCACACGTAAAGAGGATAAATTTGTTTAGATAAAATAGTGTGAATAATGTCTTGAATAACTGATGAAAATATTAGTCAAATCTCTTATATTGATTCTACCATTTGGGAATGAGGGGTTTGTTATTTATAGCGATGCATCAAATAAAGGACATGGTTTTGTGCTTATGAAGAATAATAGAGTTATTTCCTATACATCAATACAACTAAAAATTCAAGAAAAAAACTATCCCACTCCTAATATTGAGTTAGAAACATTAATCATTACTTTGATGATATGTAGAAACTATCTATATGGTGAAAAAATATGAGATTTATACTGATCACAAGAGTTTGAGGTATATTTTATCACAAAAATCACTTAACAAGGGGTAAAGGAAATATCTCTAAGTACACAAGGATTAGGATTTCACCATACACTACAACCCGGGGAAAGAAAATAAGGTGGTAGATGCTTTGATCAGAAAGGATCATGGATTTTTGAACTAGATAATGCTTGAAAGGGATCATGTGTTCATCGATCTAGTAAAAATGGATATGAGAGTAATCATGGAAGGTAAAAAACCAATACAATTTTTAAGTGGTTGTCAAACCATCTTTACTTGAAAGGATAAAAAGTTCTCAGACAGATGATGAGGATTTTCAGAAGAAAATTAATGTTGTGAATGATGGGAGATTAATCGACTTCGTATATGAAGATGAGATTTTGAAATTTGGGAAAATACTTTATGTTCCTGATATACCTGATCTAAAAATGGAACTTTTGGATGATTCTCATATCTCCAATTTCACTACACACTCTAGTTGCACTAAGATGTATATATTTTTTAAGGAATATTTTTGGTGGGACAACATGAAGAGAGAGATTGCTTGTTATGTGTTAAGATTTATGGTTTATCAAAAAAGTGAATGCTGGAAGACAACCACAAAGAGGAGTCATGAAAAAACTTCCTATACTTGAGTGTAAATGGGATGTTATTATGAATTAATTTGTCATGGGGGTACCAAAGACTCCTAGAAGGATTGATGCAATATGGGTCATTATTGATTGTGTTACCATGTCAGCTCATTTTTTTGCTATAAGAGATGATTTACCACTTGAACATTTAGAAAGACAATATATTAAAAAAGTTGTAAGACTTCATGGAGTATCCCTATCTATTATTTCTGATTGTGATCCATATTTTCCATAATGATTTTGGAAAAGTATTTAGAAGGCCTTGGATACTGAACTTCATTTGAGCACTGCCTACCACCATCAAACTAATGGACAATCAAAATAGACTATTCAAACAATATAAGACATGTTGAGATCTTTATCACTTGACATTCAAGGTATGTGGGATCAATATTTATCTCTCTTAGAATTTTACTATAACAATATTTTCCATTCAAGTATTCCTATGGAACCATAAGAAGAATTATATGGAATGAGATGTCACATTCAAACTTGTTGTGATTATGTTGGTTAAAGAAAACTCATAGGCCCATACATTTTTGGGGAAATAATGGGAAATGTGATGGTTATCCAAAACCACATCCAAGTAGGTCAATGAAGGAAAAAGATCTATACTGATTACCGAAGGAAATATTTGGAATTTTAAGTTGCAGATCATGTTTTGATGATGGTATCTCCATGGAAGGGTGTTATATAATTCAGTAAGAATGAATAAATATATCCTAGGTACATCAGACCTTCAAAAATTCTACAAAAAATTGGAGTTGTAGCTTATCGTTTGGAAAGGCCTTCAAGACTCTCAAAAGTTCATGATGTGTTCCATTTATTGTTGTTGAGAAAATATATTCCTGACCCAACGCATGTATTCACCAATGAAAAGACAAAACTAGAAGCTAATCTGTCTTATTGTGAAGATCATGTCAAGATTCTTTATACTAGATAACTAGTTATGAGAAACCGGATGACCTGTCTGGTGAAATTTCTCTGGAGAAATTATGAGATTTAAGAGGAAACGTGGGAACCCAAGGAACATATGAGGAAGAACCACCCGAAACAATTTTTTTTGTAATATTCAAAAAAATTCAAGGATGAAATTATTTGAAAGTGGGAAGAATGTAACACCCCAAGCTTCCACGGTACACTTCTCTTTGAATTATATAATAGCTTTCAATATACGTAACATCGCGTTCTAACACACCACAACCAGTCAAACTAGCCATTATGAATAGTAATACCGACTTTTTTTTTGAAATTTTATAAATTCTTTGATTCAAAATGGAATTCATTTTTGGATTAATAATATCAAAATTAGCTTAGGGTGAATTATTGGTACTCTTACAAAACATTAAATTTTTGATGAATAATGAAAAATACTAAATTTTAATTTAAAACAACTTTTCTAATCGAAAAAATATATAGCATTACATTTTTAATTTGAATGGCTTTCAAGTATTATTAGATTATATTTTCATCATTTAATATAATTTATGTCATTGGATATAATTTCACATTTAAAATAGACATAAACAAGTGTCAATATTTTGATATTTAATATTTCATAAAAACAATTTTTTTTGACAACATGAATTAATTTTAAATTAATTTTGGCCACTTTTGTGTTTTGAATTTGGAAATATGGATACCATATTTGGAATCAGTAGGGCCAAATTATGTAAAGAGGTAACATATATTTTTAGAAATTATGAATATTTACTTCGGTAAATATTTTATTTTCCTTGATTAAAGGAATAAATATGGTAAATTAGGGTAACAAATAATATTATAATAATATTAAATTACTCTAACATGTGTCCCAACCATATTTACTGATACGATGGACTATAGGAATCCTTGGGTCTATTTGGGGACCCCATGGAGCCACCTGAGAGTGATAATGACACTTTATATTAATTAATTTAAAGTAAAGACAAAAATGACATAAACATATATCATTAGTAAAACAAATTTTACATGCTTTTATATAAAATATATCTTAGAATAAAAATATTCATCTATAATCCAAAATGTTATACTACAACATGTCATTTTTATATAATTTATAGACAACATAGTATTACAATTATTTATGACACGATATTGATTCAAAGTTTACCTCAATTATCAATGATTTAAATAAATGAGATTATAAAAATTAAAACAGTTTCCAAAACCTATCCAATTCTTATTGGATGATTGTATTTCTAACATGAGTCATCTTATATTCTACATTAATGTTTTTTGGACCTGTAGAAACCAAAAATCATTATATAATAAAATAATAGTTTCAAAAATTCCTAAAGAGCCCCTCCCCCCTTTATAAAAACCCTCATCTCTAACCTAGTTCTCACACCTCTCAAGCCCCTTGTCTCACCAAAAATCAACATAATTAATCTCTATCCAAACCTATATTCCTCCTAGAAGCCTTACATTATGCATATGGGACTTCAAGAATGCCTTTTTTTTGTTCAAACCAAATAGAGTTTACCTGATTTAATGTTAGCATCTCCTCTTAAGTTCTTTTATTTTATTTTACTTCTCCAACTGCTTAAACTATATCTATTTATTTATTTTATAACAAAAATTGCATCCTCAATATACTGGGTTGTTTTATGGGATTTATTTTAACTACACTCACACACACATCCATTTAGTGAATATAAAACATAATGTTTCTGTGGACGGAAAACTACTGCCTCATGAAACGATGATTGATCAATCTTCTACTACCACTTCTTATGGTGGTAATTATGATTGAACATTAATTATATATGATATATATGATATTTATTTTATTTATAATATTGTTTTATTATCTTTTATGTCATATCTTTATTCTTTTCAGGTTGTATTTATACGATAATTTCATTTGAGGGAGTGCGGACTACCTCCCCCTCAAAGTGATATGACTATTTCATGCCATACATGGATCATATAAAGGATGGTGTTAATAAAAATATGTAAAATATATATAATATTATATTATATTCGAATATAATATAACTATGTTCCATTTTTTTCTTTCCTTTTGAAATAAATAAAACGAAATGGAAGTAGCGTTCGTGGGTATGTATAGATTATCGTCTCCACGAACATGATGAGATTCATTCCCCATCATAACCATTCAAGAATAATTATATTTTTATTATTAAAAATAATATTTAAGAAAATAATATCATTCTATATATGAATCAAATACATTGTATCCATAACAAACATGACTTACAAACCAATACATATAAAGGAAAACCAATTAGCTAACAACTGAAACAATGATACTACTAAAATATTATTAACAAAGCAACATTAGATGAACATATATGACATCATATTTATGTATGTAATTCTTGTATAATTTAAAAACTATGATTTAACTAGTATACAATTGGTTATCATACCTGCGGCCAAGGAAATGTATAAGGTAAGGGTTAATTCTACAATCTCGTCCTTATCATAAGTTATTTATATGTGTATATATACTAGGACCACTTTATCATCCACGTTCTTCTTTATTAAAAATGTATTTCAAAAAATAT
The DNA here is from genome assembly GCA_963277665.1 of Viscum album. NCBI lineage: Eukaryota > Viridiplantae > Streptophyta > Magnoliopsida > Santalales > Viscaceae > Viscum > Viscum album. The sequence continues at coordinate 431,056,630 of OY728134.1, forward strand.
TTAATATTTCCGAGATTATGGGTTAATGTAATGTATACCCTTGTTAGAATTTTTATAAGATGTTTATAAAGAAATCATTGCATCGTTTTCCAAGAAAGGTCCTTTATGACCTTCTTGAAGAAATTATGAAAATAATGTATTTTAACTTAAATGGAGGGAGCTACTATATTCTGTTGTTATAACACCTTAGAAGAATCCCATACAAGATTATAAGAATATATTCAAAATAATTTATTCCTTTTTTAATTACATAAAATTTAAATGATTTCAAAATAGAAAGAGTTAATCCTCTCAAATAATATTGATTTCATCTATTTCAACATCCTTAAATGGATTTTATACTTGTTTCAAGTTGATTTACTATGATACAAATTATCTATATTGTATAGAAGGTTATGTTATATGTTTAACTATAGTTGTGTTATTTTTATACAATTCATGGTTTATGGTTAACATATTAACATTTCATATGAATGTTTTAATATGACTGTTTCTGTTATGTTTCAACCATTTCATATGAGAAATGCATTGGAAATAGTATGTGACGGGTGGAGCCTGCTATAGCTCCATAATGCAATGGTAGGTCTCATGAGTCAAACTTGTGTCATGGCACAAGGCTTTGACAAAATTGAATTTTTAGTCTTGGCATGATCCCTTTACTATGTAGTTATGTCGTCCGACAGAATGAATTCCATCATTATGAATCTGGATAGGGATATTGCAAGTGATTATTCAAACAGTAGAATATTCATGAAAATATGTAAATAAAATTATTTGATTTATGTTTTCCATATTATGATGAAGTTTTAGTTTAACAGACTTATGTTTTATTCATATACATTTCCTTAACTATTTATTCTTATTTATGACGTTTCTGCTATATTTTTATCCTTACTGAGCGTATGAGCTCACCCCTTTCTATGTTTTATTTTTCCCAGTATCTGAAGAAGTATTTTATGGTTGACCTATAGAGATATGATAAGGGATATAAGTGTGTTTAAAGGGTAAAAATGGTGTTCTTTTTTTATCCCATTTTGTAATGTAAAACAAGTGTATGTATCTAGTATTTCTGGGGATACTAAACTAATCAGTCTTTTATGAAATGATTCGTTCTATTATGTCGATGTTATGAAATAATACATGGACTCTAGGTAACTAGGGAAGGGCATTACATATTATACGATTCATGATTTTGATATTTAAAAATTATGTTCATTTTTTTACATTCAATGGTATATGGTTTGATTTATTTTCTCCATGTTTTCCCTTAATGAGCACTTCAAATCACCCATTTTATGTTTTATTTTCCCCAGGATATAAAAAATTGCTTTAGGTAGGAAAAATGGAAGATCTTTATAGGAGATATTGAAGATCTTTCACCATGATTTGAAGATTATGTTTTAAGCTTCCAAAGAAACTAAACTAATATAGTCTTTTAGAATCTGTTAGTGTCATGTATTAAGTATTATAAAAAATAAATGTAATGTCTCTATATTTCAATATTGGGGCTCTATATTTGTTATCAAAGTAAATGTTTAGTTATCCTTTGGAAACTGGGTTGAAAAAACATTAGTGAGATCCCTAGAGATATATCAAAGGTGTGTGTAGAGATGACCCTAAGGGTAAATCTAACTATATATTACAGTCCTATGATTATGGTAACAATCATGAATTAACTCGAATTAAACAAATGAGGGTAGATATTTAATGTAACTCTAGTTTTTTATGTTGCTTTCCTAGTGTGATTTTTTCCACTGATTATATTATTTTTGGGTTTTAAAAAAATGGCTGGTAATAGGAGGATTCATGTTAATGATGAATATAATCGAAAATGGAATGATATTCTTCATGAGAAACCAAATTAAATGGGAGTTGTAAATAGAAACATCATTATTATACTTAATCATCAATCTCACAATGTGATCAATAATCTCAAATTTGGTGAGTTTCCTGAAGCAGCTAATAAAAGAATGATGGAGTTTCATGGTGATCATTGATGAAAGAATGTTCCATTTTCGTCATGTGAACTATATGGGAAGAGGAATCTAGGAGAATGTTTCAATGGAATGGGAAGATTATTTGGGTGTGGAAAAAAGGACCCAAAGACAGTAATTTCAAGGGAAAATCACCCTTTAACACAATGGAAAAGGATGGTATTACTAAGACATATAAAACGATTAAATGTTTTAAATGAGTAATTTAAGGGAATTATGAAAATCAACACACTAAGGGAAAATATCACAATGAGAAGCAACAAGATCATATGGTTATTATTAATGTTGTTGATGATGAAGAGTCTAAAAATGATATAAGAGATAAAATAAGTGTTGAGGAATAAAATGGTAAAGCTCGATCAGTGGTTTAAGAATGTAGTGGAATGATTTCATGTTTATCATGAGTAATATTGTATATGTAATTTAATGGTATTATGGAATAAAGAAAAATATAAGGATTGTAACACTATTTTTTTCCTTACGTATTTGAAAGTATATGTTCAATGGTACCAGTAACCATAAAAGGTAATTCAGATATTTTTGGAAAGAAAAAGATATACACATACTGAATGGAAAAGGATATAAGGAGATATTTGAATGTATTAATGAGCTGATGGATTTATATAACAAAGTGAAATCATGGTTTGAGTATATTGAATTTTGGGGATTTTGGAATATGGGAAGTGTTAATTTTTAATAATATTCATCTTTTCACTATGGTTTTGTGGTAATTATTATTTAAAGAGAATACATGATTAAGGTATTCACATGTTTGGAATGTGTCAAACAAGAAATACCTTATATTATATGGGACACAAATGTTAATTACTTATAGTTCACCTCCTTTAAAAGTTTTATGTTTTTAGTATTTGGAAGGATTTTAAAGTTATCTGTTTTTAGATATTATAAGTTAATTTTCCATTTTATGTTTCTTATATTAATATATTATTACACTATAGGTGGACTTTTTCTTATTTGATAACATTTTCTAACCTTTTTGTTGAGACTGATGGAATGACCTACCATTATATCTCATAATTTACTAACACTTCATGACTGTCAAATTCCATTTCATTTCTTTAAGAGATGAAGTGGAAATTTTTCAAGGCATGAACAATGTTAATATTGTACCAAAATAAAGTAAGTATTTATTCTCATGAAAAATCCATCCACATTAAGAAAAGTATTTGGAAAACCACAAATGTTATCCCAGTACCTTCTTATCTGATGAATACTGTCATCCCTTAAATTATTTCCGATGTATGGATTTCTAGTACTTAAATTTTATCCAAACCTTATTCTATATCACTATCCGTCAGAACATTATGGTTAGATTTTTCTTCCATATCCATTTTTTTACTTCCTACCTATGTTATCCTATGTGGAAACCCAATTAATTTTTACATTGGGTAGCCATTATTTTTCTAACATTCATTTTTTAAATGATGTTTTAGTATTCCTTTTTACGTTTTCGATTTTTTATAAATGAAACATTCCTGATGTAAACCATTTATATCCTAGAAGAATTTTGGGGGTGAAATTTATTTAAATGGGGTTAGAATGTAACACCCTAAGAATTTATGAGATACATTCTTCTTAATTTTTTGATGTCTTGTATTGTACGCTACACCATGATTAGCTTTCTCTATACACAACATCATATTATCTTGTAGTATACGATATACTATTATTGGTTTGTGTTACACACAATTTTCTATTCATTTGATAGAATTTATTTTACAAAACATTGAGTATAGATTTTTCATGCAGTGCATGAAACGTTGACTTGTCTTGTGTTACACGCAAGACAAACCATTCTCGATAGCTTGGATTGTACACAATAATGAGTTTCACAAAACAAGGATATATTATTAAAATATTATTATTTAGTTGGATATAAACTAGCCGTTATGAATATTATTAACCAAATTTAGATTTTTTTTAACAATTCCATTCATAATACACATTTTCTAGAACATGATATGATTAGAAAATCATTTTTTGGATTAAAGAAGTATTATTCAAAAAATGCTGCCTTACTTCCTTTTGATGACACACCCTTTTTAAATATACTTTCTGACACTTTTATAAATTTAATTTGAAAAAATAAACTTCTTCTTTGGAAGAGGGACATAAAAATTTACTTTTGTTTAATATTTGGTATTTTCCTAATAAAATTGGAATATTAATGAATAGTGAAAATACTGCATTTTAATACAAACCATCCTTTTTATCTAATTAATTTATATAGTTACATTACCATATTAATTGTGTTTAAATTGTTTTTGGATTATATTCTTTTAATATAATCTAATGTTTGTCATAGGAAATAATTTCATTTTTAAATCGGACATAAAAACAAGTCAATATTTTGATATTTATTACTTCTTAAAACCTTTTTTTGGTTTTGACAATGAGAGTTAAATTTAAATTAATTAATGAAAATTATGTGATTTGAATTTGGAAAAATGGATTCAATTTTATTAATCAGAATTTAAAGATTGGGTAAATTGGAACCTTTTATTTTTCAACATTTTGAATTGAAACTTCATTAATTATTTTATATACCACATTTAAAGGTAAATCTGGAAAATAAGGGTAAATAAAATAATATTATAATACTATTAAACTACCCTAAAAAATGTCATAATAAAATTGGATGATATATATTTGACCATGGGAATCCTTGGGTTGATTTCGAGACACCATGGATTCACTTGAATGTGAAAATTACATTTTATGAAATTAATTTAATGTAATGATAATTATAACCTAAACATATATCTTTTACGAAATCTATTTTCATATAGGGTCATATAAATGATATCTATACCTATAAATAGTTAATATAAATATAAAAATATTTCCAACCACAGGGTATTTTATTTATAATTTTTATTAATTTGATAAATATATTTATCTATGACTAAATTATGATGTAGTGGTTATCTCGTTAATGACATGTTCAAATAGATGAATTTATAAGTATTAAAATAAATTTAATTTTAACATTTTGATGTCATCCACGAATATTTTAGATGAAATATGCATATTAGGGATGAGTTAATTCCTTTTTCTAAATTAATTATGTTGTTATTTATTTTTAATTAAGTCATGTAAGAATGGTTTCCAAAATTGACCAAATTTATAACTTAAAACATATAATAGTTTATTAAATGATATTAAATTCAGAAAAAACTATTATTTCGTGAAAAAGATTAATATAACTCCAAATATGTCATAAATAAGTATTTTGGGTCATATTACATGATATTATAATTACATTAATCCACAATGTGTAAATAACATGATATCATTGTAAGATTAAAAATTGTAAAATAAGGGTTAAACCAAAAATATAAAGATATATGAAATTAAAAACTTATCTAAAAATTATTATATGAAAGGTATTAGAGCTTAAACAATATTATAAATGAATTAAATATGTTTTGGACAATTTTAAATTGAAATTTAATTTATAATAAATTAATATTTTAGGACATTCCAAATGTGCCTCTCTCCTCTAATAAAAAAGGGAACCTATTCCCTCTAATCATCACTCCATTTTGAGCATTCACGCTCAAACAATGCCTGCCCATTTCAATTATCAACTTTCATAGTTACATTCTAGAGGTTTTGGTATGATGATAATACGAACTCCAGTGCCCTAAGATAAAATTTAAAGGAGGCACGTCGAGGAAGAGGTAATCGCTTCTACCGATTCGTTCAAATTTATTTTTTTCAGCATTCTATTGATTATTTATTTCATTATAATGTAATAAAATAAGTATCAATAATATACTTACATGTTATTATGAATATTAAAAAACCATATTTCACCTTCTATCCATCCTACTAAAAACCAAATCACTTCACGTACGTACATACAACTTACCCTGTCCACACTATGTTGTAATATATTTTTCACCACCACCTTAATTGTATTGGTAGAATGGTATAAATAATAAATATATATGATTATTACAACATTATACTAATCCAATGATATTATAAACCCCCAATTCATTATCATTCAACAATTATGGGAATGATATCGTCGCTCGTGCATACGTACAACTTATTGTCTACACGGTGCAATGCGTTTTGTTCTCCACATTAACCACTCGTGACTGATTATAAAAAAATATAATAAATAATAATGAATTATAGGAAATAATTATACAATTTAATTCATGTATATATTTTTATATTTCATTTAATTACATTTATTCTATTTTATAAGGAAGAAAAACAACGTTCATGCATACGTATGACCTACCGTCTCCATGAACAATGTATTCCATTTCTTTTATCTATATATTTTATGTATTTTCATATAATGAATATATAATATATAAATCATTTTTAAAATTTTAAAGGTAATTATGTTATTATATAATTAATAATATCATGAATAAAAATTCAAAACTCATACGATAATTAAATCATTTATTACCCAAATGTTACTTTGACATGGAATTGACAAATGAACATGTAATATATAGTCGTAAGTGAAATATATACGATATCAAAAATATTATTATGGTTCTATTACAAGTTAATATAATGTTTAAACCCCATATATATGAGTTTTTATAATCATATGGAACATATCAAACCTAATGTACGGGATAACTTTTCCAATCTCATTTTTATCTGAGATTGATTATTTGTAAGTATTTATTGGGGACATATTTTTCTTCCATGTCCATGATTTCTAAAAATGTTTTAATAAATTTTGTAATATTATTCTATATATATTTAATTTCATTTTTAATGATTTTTTACATTTACTACATGATATGGATGGAATCTTTCATTTTTACCAAATGAGGAACTTTTTTAGTTTTTTAGAAAAAGTACGAGGGTAACTGTTTTTTAACTTATACAGCATGAATGAATTTTTTACAGTTTCAGGACGCCTTATTTCCATGAATATTCCTCTATAGTATTTTATGTTTATTTTCAACTTAATTATTTTCTTTTAATATTTCATGACATTTTTCAGAAAAGAAAAAGTTGTTTAAGAAGAAATGATATTTCCTTAAGAACTAAGCTCGAATGCTTTATCAAAACTATTTTCCATCTAAGATGACACTCTTGAAATAGTGTTGTGTTTCTATCCCTATTATTACTATTATTTTATTGTGTTAATGATGAGATGGTATTTTATATATATTATGATATTATGGATTGATGTTTAAGAAACCCATTTTATTTCATGGGTTATGCTATGATGAATGATTTATTTTTTGTGGCATATAAAACAATGATTTCATTATATGATGGGTGGAACCTATATCTCACTCCAATGCATTTGGTAAATAATTATATCTCATGAGATATACATGGATAGAATTAAAAGTAAATCTTGTTCTGTAATACCAGGCTGGAATGTCAAGTCAACCCGGTTCAGTAAGGGACTTCATCCAATATGAGGTTCTTGGAAGCAATTCCTTGGATACTATAGATATCATATTATGTACTTAATACTTTTCAACAATTACATGTTTTGATCCAATGATATGGTATCATTATTAATGTTCCTTTAATATATATACCTTAGATACTATCACGACCCGCCTTCACCAAAAAGGAGGGAAGGGACAACAAATTGTGAGAACCTTCCTTCTTTAAGTTGAAGGAGTGATAATGACCACCGAGACACACCTTCAATAGGCCCCGGAGTGGAAACTAGCACCAATGGTATAGAATCACACAAATGATGGAAGGAATTACCCTTTTTTTAATATTATCAAGAGATAAGATAGTAAATCCCAAACAACACCAAAATCTGAAGGTAAAGTTAAATCCCAAAGTAAACCATTCCCACATGCATGTTCAAAAGTAAAAGATACAAGTCACAAGAAATAAAAAAAGTAAGTACCAAGAAAAGGAGAATGCCAATAGCAACTGCCCCAATGTCAGAGCTAGTACGGTCTCGAACAATCCCTTATGTCCTCTTGGAAACCTGAAAGAAGTTTTATATATATAGGGTGAGCATACAAGTATACTCAGTTGGGAAAACCAAAATCTCTCGTGAATAAGTGGAGGGGTATTCTAATTCCCTATGAGAAAAGTGATAACCAAAACATCTAGCAAGAAAAACTATCCACCCAAGCCTCACCAAGGCACACTCCCAAAATAACTCAAGTCAAGTAAAGTATAGTAATAGATCATCGATGTTTGGTACCCCACGCCACGTTCCCAGTGGTTATTGAAGACATCCTACACATCAAACCAATCTCGCTATTCCCACCACGGTCCCACTTCCAAACCCCGCCTGCACACACCTGGGCCATAACCTCATCACAGTCCCACTACCAAACCATACCCTCACACAATAGAGCTATAACCTCTATAATGCGTGCAGACACCTGGGCCACAACCACCATGTGTAACCACACCCGCAAAAACCTGGGTTAGAACAACTACTGACACGCCTGAAGACACATGGGCCTCATCCCGAAGACACATGGGAACCAACCTGCCCGCAAACACCTGGGACAACCACCACAACTACCCTGCCCAAAGATTTCTGGGCTAATAATGGACTTCAGGCCATCCCAGCCTGCCCGAAGAGTCTTCGGATATTCGGGAAAGGGTGCCAAAAGGAGCTAATAACTAGCCACTCATAGGAGTGTTGGGAAAAACACCCTCCCACATGAAATGGAGGTGTTCAGAACTAATGTTCTCAACTTGGGTGGGGTGTGAACAAGGAATTTAAAAGATAAAGAGATATATATATATATATATATATATATAGGTAATAAGAACTCTTACAAACCTAGGGTTTCCAAAGCCAACCCAAGAACAAACATCCTTGTTACTATTTATTCATAAAAGAACCACAACACTCACGACCATGTTGCAACTCATTCCCATAACCAACTCCTCATTTGAACCATTATTGTTTCATGTTCAAGAAAACCCATTTAAATGAATCCTACACTACTGGGCAACTAGAAGATGTAACTACAAGCCAGAGGAAAAAAGAAATATCAAACACTATCTTAAGCATTCACACCCACTTCTCTTGTAATGTTACAATAAAAAAAGAGATTAGTGAGAACCCTCGAAGTACTGGAACCATGAAAAACCTCACAAAAAGGGATAAGTGAGATCACTAAATGTACTGGAAACAAAGAAAACTTCGCGACACAACCCCATGTACCCAAAACTATGAACCAAGGATTTCTCAACAATAGAGTATCCCACCCGAGTTCATGTCATAGGAGTGAAACCACACATCTTTAGATTCACAACCAAAAATCGTGCCAAAATAGAGGATCTCATCCCCATCCACATCCTCCCATAAGCACCAAGCAGAACAACACAACTACTACAGAATAGAGTGGGAAACTTCTAGGTTCAAGCACATCGTTCATTCGGTTCTTCTTTCTGTTTGTTAACCGGGGTGGTCACACATGGATTCTTGTTTTATTGAACATCCATTTGATCCAACTGAATTTAGGTGACTAACCAATTTCCATGATACAGTTATTTAGTCATCACAAAAGACAAGGGTTTATTAGAATGCCAGGAAAGACCACCAAAGACCATTATTTTTAGTGAGCACAATCCCATATAGTTCACAACATATATCAACATAAATGAGTACATAAGAACATCGATCACACCCCCTTCATAATTTAAGGTCTGTTCATTATATTCATTATCTTTGGTTTCATCAATCCCCATAGAAACAAAAGAATACCCAGCCCGCATGATGCACAGTAAAGAGAGATGAAGGAAAAACCCTACTTGGTTGATCAAAAATCGGAGTTCTCCACACGCCAAGAACGTCCGGAATGCGCGACATGTAGGGAAATAATGTCGGGGACTCCAAGGGTGATAAGAAAGCTTCAAGAACAGCCGAGCCACTTTCCATGGGAAGGGAAACTCTAAAATCACTAAGAAGAAAAGGAAGCCAGCTAAGAGGAAGAAGAAAGAGGAAGAAATCCCCATGCGATATATAAGTATGATCCAATTGTTATGAGATATGGGGATTTGAACAGCATTAAATTAGGATTGTAGTTCCCCACATGGTTGGGTTTTTACACACGATGGGATTAATTCTCATTTAAATATTTCTATCGAAAAAATGTGGTAATAGTTGTGATTTCAAAATTTTTTATATAAACGGTGGGGCACGATACACAGACACACAGCTCGGTCTATTGAGGGTCGCCCCACCCTTAAGAATTTAAACATTGATTATGGGATTAAAAATGGCATTGAACCACTTCCAAAAGGATAAAAATTCCTAAAAGAGGCGTTACAAGAAGAACTGTAGAATAGAAACCCAACAAGGTAGGGTGAATCCGATCGGTCGCGCCAATCGGTCGCACACCGAAATGAAGTCTTTCCATCGAGACTCCACCCTTAGGAACTGGAAATTGGAAAAGGGATGGACCATGAGGGTCTGGGTCATCACTCATACTACCATGATTTATTTCATGACTCAATATTTTTATATTTAAACTTTATGTTCATTTTTTATATACAAATGTATCTGAGTTGTTTTATTTTATCCATGTTTGCTCTTACTAAGCATTTAGCTCAACCTTTTTATGTTTTCTTTTCCCCTGGAAATAATGAATTTTTTTATGTAGGAAAACTAATAGGGAAGTTCTTTATGGGATATGATGAAGATCCATCGATATGATTATAAGATTGTGATATGAGTTTTCAAAGGCACTAATCTAATACAGTCATTGGGAATCTATTTGTGTGATGTACTAAGTATTGTGAAAAAGAAATGTAATGTCCATATATGTCAATCTTAGGTCTCTACATCCAATGTTTTGGGTAAAGATTTTGTTGCATGAGGGGTCATGTATGGGATTAGGGTGTAAATTTAATCTATTACGTGACATTGTAAAACATATAATATTTTTCTAGGAAGTTATCCTTAACACTTTTTTATGTCATGCAATGTTTTTTTACCACATCTAATATTATTCCATGAACTTATGAAACTATTTTCCATATTTTATTCTCCCATGTGATTAATATTGTGCGTTATTTTCATGATATCTTGTTATATGATTGAATCACTTGTTTTGATTTTTTTTCAATTTTATTCCCTTACAAGGATTTTTGGCTCACATATTTTGACTATATATTCCCAAAGATATATGATGTAGTTTTAGAAACTCAAATGATTTAGGGTCTCATTAGGGAGTATAAAATAACGATATTTTATTTTAGTTTTGTTTTGATGTACAATTAACCAAGTCATCCAAAGACACAAAAACTCATGATCATTGGGTTGTCATTATATGATATTTATGTAAAAACCAATTCTTATTTGTGTAAATGGTTTGGGTAGTAACAGTTGGTTCAATAAAAGGGTCTAGAAATTGTTTTCGGTTTATGACTAGAATTATTTATTTTTATCCCTATGGATATATACATGTGGAATAATAATTATATAAAAGCATCCAAGAATTTCGGGGAAATATATACTCATCTAGTTCCTTGAAATTACATCCCTACCTATACTAAATAATGTTTTTGTGGCTTTGGAATATTTGTTCGTAGGATTAAAAACACCAATTGGTAATATTGATCATAAATTGATCATCACCTGGTGCTTGATGATGGTCCTCAATGCACAACTGTATTATTACTCTAAGAGGACTTTTTTTAAAAAATTCAGACACTATACGAACTACTGTAACGGAATTAAAAAAGTGTTAGGTAATATAAACCCAATTAGAAAAATTAGAATGGATATCCTATATTTAATCCTAGAGACATAAAAGTGCCTATATATTTATTATTTATAATATATACCTTCTATGTTTAATAGTTTCACTTTTGTATATTAATTCATTCTCATCATGTTTATTTTTCATTTTAGTTAATTAATATAAATAAATGTAATAGAAAATGTAATTATTTATCAAATGAGATACCTAACCTAATGGTAATGATAGATAGGTATCTTGTGATCATGAAAAATGAGAAATATTTAATTATGAATGACAACTAAAACATTGTTGATTTTACAAGAACATAAAACAATAGAATGATGGAATATCATGAAAGTTCATGTTTAAACGATGAAAAAGAAAATAAGAATAAATTTCCTACATATATAAAATGTGGAAAGTGGAACAATGTAAAATTCCTTAATTGAATAGGAATATGGTTAAAATATTGGAACTGACTGGACAAAGAAGCTAACTTCTGTATAAAAATGAAGATTCTGGTTAACAATTCATGTGGAAATAAATTTCTACACAATGAATGACTAATACATAAAAATTTTAAATATGGGGAAGTTGGTCATTATTTGAGTCAGTTCCCAAATCAAAGGATTAACTCTAAACAGCCTATGTTATGGAAATAATTTAATTTGAATGATTAATTTTTTTTTCATTTTGGGATTCAAGAATCATGTTGTTGGAGGGGTTTTAATTAATTATATTCACATCAAATGAATCATAAAAAATATATGAATCAATCTATTATAGTTCTTATTAAAATATTTGTAAGAATATGTAGAATATAACTAATGAAAAATGTGATTTATTGATAATGTGTTATTTTATGTAAAAAACACATGATTGATGAAACAATAATATTTAATATGTTCTTGATGTTTAGGTATGTACAATAAATTAATTTTTTTTTATTTTGTGTAAAAAATAATCTATATAAGATAATATAGTGGTTAAAAACTTATTTGATGATTAATTATATTTTGAGTCTTTTTATCATACTTGTTCGTAATTTCATATAATTGTATTAACATTGTTTTAAAATAAATATATATCAGATATTGGGTGGAGTCTCATCATATCTTCCAAGGATGCAGGGATTAAACCCATAATAGAATGATGATAACGGGGTAGTTCCAACTATGTCCAATATTATTTACTATTCATTATAATATTTTTTATGTAAATTATTTTATTGATAAATATTAACAAAATATTGAGGAACACATTTTTGTATAAAATATATTTGAATTTTGATGATTATGAGCTGATTAATGTAATTTTGTTAAATGTTTCATTATTTTTAGGTATATTTTAGCAATTGTTCTAACATGTGTGTTGGCATTAATTATTATATAGGAAGAAAAAAATTAAATCGTTTAATGTTGGGGTTATATGGTATATAATGTTATTTAGTAATGGGATTTATTTAAGTTAAACATCAGACTTAGAGATTAATATGAAGGTTTATTCGTTTTTGGAATTAGTTTACTTTTGTATAACCATCATTAGTTTTTGTTAACATGTTCTAAAAATAGGAATATTGGGATACAATTTTTTGGAATCATGTGATCTTTTAGAATTTAATCTTATTCCATCATGGATAAAAAATTCAACTTGAATACTCATCATTTGGGGTAATATTTAAGATTATAGTGAAATATGATTAAAATATGAAATTAAATTTTGGATTATAATATAAATTAATTTTTAATGTTCTCAATTCATTTATATATTATTACTAATGATTTTAATATTTTTGGATAGAAATTAGTTTATTAAATAATTGACAAAAACTCTATGTTTGGAGCTTATCATATTTCTTTACCTCACATTATACATCACCATACCACATGAGAAACATCATAAAATGATTAATATGAACAAAATTTGTATAATTCATGAAATCAATTTACATTTAATATTTAGGTTACAATGAATTAGGAATCACTTTAATGTTTTTATAATCAACCAATTGTGATATGATGTTTTACCTACCCTTTACCAGAACCTCATTAAGAAAAATACCAACCACAAGAACAAATCAAGTTACCATTACAATGTGTGTATATGTTTTTATTAATTAATATAAATAAAATTTAATCTAATGTATTTATTTCATTAAGAATCAACTAACTACTAGAATTATTTAACTTAATTCATATGAAAATCAGCTGACTGTATGAAAAAATTATCCAACTATATCCCCATGCGCATTAGGTTTCCTTTTCAGGTTTCCATGAGCTCAAGTAATTAAGCTTTATGTAAAGATGATTTAAAATTTATAACTTATAAGTGGACAATTTTAAATATATAATGTCTAGTTTTGAAGCAATAAATGTAGATCCATCACATTAATTATGAATTATTATTTTCAATGGCTAATTTTGATAATGAAAACATTAAGATAAATATTTTATCTTGTGGACAAAGAGAGTAATTTTGAAATATTTTTTTATGATAATAGAGAATAATAGAGAAACATTAACATGAGTTCCTATGATTTAGAGAAGAATATACAATTCTATGTTTTCCATACTCTTCTGGGAAAACACATTTATAGTCATTGAGATACAAAATCAAAGAGTAATGATCAACTGATTTTGATCGGACTAAGACTCACTAAAATTATCATATTCTAACCTACTTCTCTTTTTATTCTTGCATGAAATTTTATCTTTGTTATATATTTATCTATTTATCGATAAAAACAAGGTATTATTAGGAAAACACAATAATACCCTGAATTCCCAAAAATAGTTTCTTTTGTATTCTAATGAATAACTATGGAAGAGTTATATCATGGAATTATATCTTTTCATCCCATGTATCACTATGGAAGATGATCTCTTCCAAGATATTATGACGTGATATTTTAAAAAAAATGCAATATAGGTATGGATCATTTCATTTGTTAATAAACATCTTAGAAGTAGGTGATTTCAATATTGATTGGATTATTTCACTTATTCAGACCAAACCCCATGATTAACTTCCACTATGGGATTTTATTGTTCAGTTTTTAAAATTTACATGTGAATTTATGTTTTATAAATTATAAGAAAACATTTATTTGATTGTAATTATTATTATTTATTTATTTAAACTATTTATATAAGTATCTTAGTATCTAAAGAAACATTATCAATATGTTATTTTAACTATGCCCTAATCCAACTTCAATGAATCTCTTTGAATGATAAAATTTATATATTTCTAAAAAGTGATTAAATAAACATTTTTATTAAATTGTGGGATTTCGTTTCATTTTTTAAAACCATTATTCAAAACTAAATCCACACACCATTAAGTTTTGCACTCTGACCAGTATCTAGTATCAGAGATTTTTCGAATATCTTTATAAATTTGATATAGTTTAATTTAATAATATTAAATTTATATCATTTATAAATTTATTTCTTTATGGTTAATTTTGGACAAGAAGGAATAGTCACTAACCGACATCTTTATTTTAATTTATCTAATTATGCTCAATGTTATATTAAATTGAAAAATTATATTGAGTACATGGGATTTTATATTTTGGCTATGATTCAAGATAAGTATAAACTGGATAAAACTGAGAGAGATAGATGGAATAATCCTACCAAAACTTATTAAATAAATAAATGTAAATATATTAATTCTTTATACCATTAATTAAGATATGAATAATTTTTATGGATATATGCATGACCTAAAACGTTTGAAATTCTTGATACCCTAGATGTTTCTCATAAAGATCATCCAATTTCACAGAAATACACATGAGTATCGATATATTTGAAAATGTTACATTCAAGATGAATCCTGATGAATCAATTATATATATATTATAATCAATGATATTTTATACATGATACATTCTATTTGGGAAGAAATTACTATTGAGGATCAAGTGTTCCTCGAACTTATATGTTTTGAAGATGAAATTCAGTTTCAATGATGGTATCTTGTGACATATGTATGTTTTCAGTAAAAGAGATTATTGGATATCATTATGTATGTGGAGGAACTCAATGTGAATATAGAAGAGTATGATAAACCATATAAAAGCTCAGTTGATTTCGAGATGTCTAATTAAATGAAAAAAAATCAGGGTTGAATGTTTTGGGGATGATGAATCATATGATAGCGATGAAGAGATCGATCATTTAGCCATATGGTTTAAGAAAATTTAAAATATGAATATGTTATTAATGAAAAATATTGTATTGGATAATATAAATTATAATAAAATGAAGAATATTAAAAATAGATGATTCAGTCTATGTAATAAAATGTTATCAGTTTAAAAGAGAAGGACACATAAATGAAGACATTACCAAGATAAAGTATTAAAAATGGTAAGAGGAAAAAGACAATAGATATAAAAAGGATATGAAATCCATAATATTTTCCTCATAGGATAGTTCAATTTATTTTTATTTTTTTAGAGAATAAAAATATCATAAATATAAAATGTGTTTTACGAAAAAACACATAAGTTATTCAATGTTTTCCCGAAATCTCCTTCTCATAATTCAAATCATTATGAGACTAAAAATGATTCAATAAATTTTTAAATTAATGAATTATTTTGATACTGTAACACAATAAGATACACAATTAATTAATTAAAATATAAATAAAAAAGTTCTAATAAATAACATGATATGGTCACTCATTTTTAAATTGATCTTATAGTCAAGAATTTTAGGAATGATCAAATTTTTAATGAAAATAATGAGTTGAACGTTTTTAATGAAAATTTAAAAATTGTTTTTAGAGGATAAATAGTAGAATAAAATCCTTAAAAATTATAGATAAATAAAAAACTCAAAATTATACTTCATGAATTAGATATCAACCTTGAAAAAGGAGAATTAGTAAAATTAAAAAATTCCCATGTTATAGTTCCATTAATTCATCAACAAATTCATATTCAATAGGATAAAATAATGTTTTTTAGAGTAATTCTTATTCTTATTGGAATCTAATAAGGCAATTATGGATTCACTAGGAGAGTTTTTGCAATATAATTAGATAAATGAAAATTTCAAACGAAAGTCATTTTTGATTAAATCTTTTTTGTAGAAAATCTAATTGAAGATTTCTAGAAAAAAACTATCACATCTGAATAGTGGATTGGAAAAGGATATGAGTAGGGGTTACTCAATATTCAAAACCCTGATTAATGATGATGTTGTATATGAATATTTTAGTGAAAAATATAAATAGAAAATAATTTAACAAGGCTAAATCTGTAATTTTATTACATTAATAATATAAAAATTATTATTTACTTATGGATTGAAATATAAATATAGTATAATTTTACAATTATGTTATGATGGTTTTAATGTTAGTTTTGAGCATAATTATTTTAATTTTTTTGATTCCAAACATTATTTAGTTTTTATTAATTTTAGAAATAAAAAGTTTCATAATTTCAATTTAAATTCATTTCTTTCCCAAATGATTTTTAAGTAATTTTCACAAATAATGTACCATTTGGAATATTAGAGTAGGCCATTTAAATATTAAATTACATAGAAATATAATTAGGAAATATTTGTTTAAGGATCTACCTAAGCTATAATTATCAACATAACAAGGCTGTAATCTATTTCAAAAGGGAATGTAGTACACATTATATTTCAATTAAAATAAATAATGATCAACATTTTAAAATTTAAATTTGGTTCTCATTGACTTTATTGAACAATTTATAATATCCAGTTTAGTAGGAAGAATTTTACATACATTATAGTGGATGATTATTCCATATATTCATCATTTTTCCTTATTAAATAATGTTAATCTCATTCCTATTTTTCTAAAAATTCTATAACTATAAGGATTATTAGTTGATCTAGAACTAATACCATTTGAAGTGATCCTACCCTAATTTTAAAAATCAGGAATTTGAATCCTTATTCTCACAACAGTACTATAATAATTACTTTTATTGGCATAGGACTATATAGAATAACGATGTAGGAGAAAGAATAAATGGAACCATTCCCAAAATGTAAAGAACATGCTTAATAACAATGATTTACTATTTATTTTTCGGTGGAATATGTGAATACAACTTTCTATATAATTAATTGGGTGGTAGTTAGGCATCCCTTAAAAATTTGTGTTATGAATTATGGAATTTTAGATAACTAAAGTTATATTTCATTACATTTTTAGGATGTAAATAATTTATACTCAATACAAAAGTGAACTTAGATAAATTGTATTCTTAGAGTAAGTAATTTAACTTTTATACTATACATCAAGTAAAGAATACGAGGTGTTTATTAATAGGTCTATTATTGTGGATGAAAATATACAAATCAAATTTAATGATATAGATTTATATGATCCAAATACCACTATATAAAACCGTAAGTAAGAGCTTTCCAATGGGGACATCAATTCCAAACCATGTGAAAATCATTTCAAACCTATTTAAAATATCATAGTTCTAACATACTTTAAGAACCTGAGCCCATATGTGTGAATGAGGTGTCAAAAACTTCTATTCCTGGAGTTTTTAGACATCATAAAAATAATCTCGTATATGTATTTATAGGTGAAATAGAAAATTAATCTCAGATTATAGATTCTCTAAAAAATAGGTTTGATCATTAACATTTATTGTGTTATCTTGAACATAGGAACATCAGAGATGCAATTAATGATGAATTACGTTTAATTAATATGAAATAAGAACATAATAAGTTTTAATAAAATATATTATCTACATTATTTTAAATACCCATACATCGCCTAACTATTGGTAATAAATATGTGTGTATAAATATGGTTGATGGGTCAGGAACAGTAGTTTCAGACAACGATTGATGTTTTCACATTCATATAATCGAGAATATGGAATTAATTATGGGGAAAACATTTCACAAGTAGTTATTCATGGATACATTAGGATTGTTTTTTCAATACTACACATATGGATTCAAAACTATAATAAATGGATGTAAATGGTGAAATATTAAATAGTTATATTTTTTTGGTTTTTTTTTTGAACAACCCTTAGATTTCACTACCCCTAATTAATAAATCATTTTTTAAATTAATAAAGGATTTATATGGCTAAAGAAATTTCCTATATTTTAGTATGATAGGTTCATCTCAATTTTTATTTCAAAAGGTTTTAATAATGGTATTTGTAAATGTACATTTTTTATAAACATAATTTAAATTAATTTTTAAGTATTAAAAATTGATATCAATGAAAACTTTTTTTTGTATATAAAAAAAATATTTATGTGTTGAATTTTCTAAATTGATGATAAGAATATTTGAAATGACGTTTAAGGGTGAATATAAATCTGATATTGATTTATAAATTTTTCAAAATAAAGAATTAATTATTTTATGTCAAATTAAGTGCACAAAAAATCATTTAAAATGTTATGGAAATAATAATAATAAATGATTTTATACTCCAATGAGTACTTTCTATAGGTTGGATGTTGATGAAACTGGTAAATCAATCAATCCAAAAACATATAAAGGTATGATATAGAGTAAACTATTCATAACTGATTGAATTATTGATATATTGATTAGTTTATGTATGTGTATTATTTAACATGAAAATAAAAAATAGTCAAATTTACAAGATGTGAAAGAAAATTATAATACATCAAGGAAAAAATAATCCTAAGATTGTTTTACTCTACATGAAAATAGTTTAGTTTGATTTTTTATTAAGATAAATCATTTTTGGTATTTTTGTTAGATAGAAAAAGATCTTATATAACATGTAAATTTTTAATAATATCTCCAGTATAATGGTGTAGTAGGAAATAATACTCTATTACATTATCTAGTACTGATGTAGAGTCTATAGATATAGGTAGTTGACGTGCATAGATTTTGGGGATGAAACATACTTTACAGAACTATGGATATCATTTCTAACATGTCACTATATATTATGATAACAAAAGTGTGATAATTATCTCTTGGAATCCAATATCAAATTCAAGAATAATGAATATTGATATAATTCATCACTTTCTAAGAGATAATTACCAAAAAAGTGATATGTTTCTAGAATTCATTAGTACACAAAATTATTTTTCTGATATATATACAAATCCTTTAAATATTTAGAAAATCAATTATATCAGAAATGAATTGGGAATGATAATAAATGCCTAATTAATTTAATTTTTTATTTCTATGTTAAATTGTTATAGATTATATTCTATAATATTTTCTTGAAGTAACCATGTAATTTTACTCACACTACCACAATTTTTTCCATGAAAACCAGTTCATATGGTTAGTCCTTATTGTTAACATCACGGTCATGGAGAAAGAATATGAAAAATAATCTTATTGTTATAATTTCTTCAGTACATATGTTACTATAAGATCCAATATAAGGACCCAACCTTATAACATTACATAATATTGAATTAAAAGGATAATTTACATTGATGATATTTTCAGGTTTAGAGTTTTAGAGAATTAGGTCATAACTATAACATAACACTTGAATATTACAAGTAGACACTACTAATCAGTATCCATTTTTTTCATAAAATAAAAACACATAAAAAGACACATGATTAGTTCCATGTTTTAGACAACATGACTCTTCCTTGATACCATACTTGGACTTATTCATCTTTATGTTCTGTGGAAAACATTTCAAAAACTTGGTATGAGTATAAAAAGAACAATAAGGGTTATAAAATAAGGAAGGAAACCATTAGCCCATCAATAAATACAAATCCCTGAAACCATACTTTTCAATCATAACATAACTTATGAAATCATAATATTTATGAATAACACACACAAATGATAAATCATAAAGGTTACTTATAGAATCCATATCAAAAATACATTGTAAATATTATAGCTACATAGGGAGTTACACCTGGAATACCCATCATAGTATATCCCCTAAATCTCTTAGGAGAAACATCACGTTTACCTCCGTCATGTTACCCAATGCATTGGAGAGGTCTATGGGGCTCACCCACCCTAGGTTTATCATGGAACCACCCGTATGTGTAAACAATTACCAATAAAAATAACATAATCATAACATATAACACATTTATAAAATAAAGATAACATTTCCACATTCCAATATATCAAATCAAATGTTTAAATAAACAATGTTTTGTTAAACCATTTTCAAAACCATTTAAAAAGAGATTTTTGAATAAAAGTGGCCCATACCACTTTGAAACTTTTAAATGAATTATCAATTGAAGAAATTAATTAACAAATAAATAAAACATAAAACCCATTTTTAAAACAATTTAAATTAATGATAAATATTTATAATAATAGATCTTTGAAACAGTAACAACGATATTTTAGTTAAAGAGTTTTTTAACAATAGGAGAGATAGTTGAATAAAAATATTTGAGGAATAAAATTGAATAAAAAATTTATAATATCATGAGAATAAATGTATTCCTGATATATTATGCCAATAGACAGTATGTACACCACATTAGAGTGAATTCGTGCATAATAACAATGAAGTCTCAATGGAAAAGTAAATTGAGATGAAATCCCTTATAAAGATGGTATCCTTATATTAAGGATAAACCAATCACATAATTATGTGTGAAAAATATAAATACACCCAATATAAGTGGATATTATGTGCAAAACAATCAGATGTCATTCACACATATTCATAGGACGACATGTTCAAGAAGTACAAGTTGAACCCAAAGAATTGAAATTGGTTTAAGAAGTTCCTTTGTAAAAATTCGACAGCCTCACGGTGTCACATTAAAATTCATAAAATTATTTGATGAGATAAAAATGTTATCTAATCACTTGGACATAATGTTTACATAAATAAAGATATTTAAGAACATATCCTAACATAATAAGATGTAAAATTAAAAGACATGAAAAAAGAAGTCTTTTTAAAAACATGGAGGGTGATAGGTTCCCTTACTAATTTGGAAACTTACAAGAAATATTCCATATGAAATAATGATCATTAAATGAAGATTTAAATACTCATAAAGGAAATTATATTATAAAAAGAGTAAAATAATTGGCAGTACATACACCACAGAAAATGAAATAGTGGAAAATATAGCATGAATCTCACGGGAATAAAAAGTGAGATGAAGAACCAATACTTCATGGTATTCAAATTGAATCGTATGACCAAAAGTTAATAACCAAAAAATAAATAACATAATACCATGAATATAAATCTAATAATGATAATATATATCAATGGCAGTACACATTACACAACATGTAATAAATAAGTGACGAACAATAAAAATCTCACAGAATTAAATGTGAGATAAGAAAATCCCATACCTCATGTCCGACTTGACTCGATCATTCTTTAATCTCCTGAATAATAAAATAAAGTTAATTTCTACTTGCTTAAGAAAATTTTTAAATTTTATTATTTCTTTTATATCACTTATTACCGTGTTAGAAACATTATGTAATCATTTAAGTTAGTAATGTTCGTTTTGTCGATATTTGGTACTTGAGTAAAAATGGAATTCTTATAATTACAAGTTGTTGATGTGGTCAAAGTTTAATTATATTCATAATGATATTCATGATCTAGATATCATATATATGTTATATATCCAGTATATACATGTATTTATAATAGTAAATAACATTTAGAGGTATGAAATGAAATGCATCGTTCATTGAGACGGCAAGCCGTACGTACGCATGAACGCGACTTTCATTTCTATTTCTTATTTTAATGGAATTAAAACATAATTATACATAGGTAATATATAATTCCAGTATAATATAATATATAATATCATTAACACTATCCTTTATACATCCCACATAATGCATTAACGAGTCAAATCAATTTGAGGGGGCGGTAGTCCACACTTCCTCAACTGAGATTATCGTATTTACCCACTATGGAAACCATAATGGTTTGATATAAATTGGGTAGTACAGAAGAATAATGATATAATAAACATAATATATATCATATATAACTACAGTACCATCATAATGGCCACCATGAGAGGCGGTAAGATGTAATTGAACAATCATCATTTCGTGAGGCGTTAGTTTTCCATCCACATAAACATTATGTTTTTCACCCATTTGATGGAGGTGTGTGTATGTTTAGTTCAAATAATTCTCATAAAAACATCCTAGAATATTTATGATACTGTTTTTGTTACAAAAGAATGGAATAAAATGATTTTAAGGGTTGGAGATGTAAAATAAAATGAAACAAATTAAGAGAAACCGTTACCTTTAATTTGGGTAACTCACTTTTGTTTGAACAAAGGACTTCTTGAAATGACTTCTGTCTAAGGTAAGGCTTCTAAGAGGATGGGAGGGGTGTAGGTATCTTAATTGGGAAGATTTTGGAAGAGGAAAATGGCTTGTGAGGTGTGAGAAATTGGATAGAAATGGTATTCTTTTATAAGGGAGAGGAGGGACTCTTTAGGAAAGTGTGAAAACATTATTTTATTATATAATGATATTCGGTTTCTAATGGACCATATATCATTAAGGTCAAATATAAGATGGCTCATATTAGAAATAAAATCATCCAATAAGAATTGGACAAGTTTTGGATTCTATTTTTATATTCATAATCATAATTATTTAAATGATTTATTAATGAGGTAAAAACTGCATCATTATTGTGTCATAAATAATTTAATTTATTAGATGTCTAAAAATTATAAAAAAATATTATCATGTAGGAAATCGTTTTATATTTCCAATTAATATTTATAGACAAAAATATTCTTTATATAACACTATATAAAAATTAATTTACTAAAAGATATTTTTATGACATTTTTTCCTTTACATTAAATTAATTTATCAAAAGTGTAATTATCACTTCTATGTGGCTTCATGGGGTCCCAAAATAGACCCAAAGATGCCCATTGTCCGCCATGACTCAAACAATAAGTTTAGGAAAAGTTTTAAGGTAATTTTGAATTATTATAATATTCTTTCTACTTTGAATTATCTTATTTACCTTTAACCGCGGTAAATAAAAGTCAAAAGTTACTATTCACCAAAAATAGGCTTCATATTAATGAACCACATTTTAATTCTTGATAACAACCATGTATGTCATATTTTTGAAATTCAATTCACAGAAGTTGTAAAATTTCAATTAAATGAGAAATTCAATTTTTTTAACTACCACTAAGTGGTTTCACTATTCATCAAAAAATGATGTTTTTCAGAAAAATACCAAAAATTCAGTCTAAGCTATATTTGATATTATGAATTCAAAAAGGATGTATATTTTTTTAAATTCAAAACATAGAAGTTCCATTAATTAATTTTAAAAATAATTTCTGTTAGCAAGTCAAATAAAGTATTTTTAAGAAAAAATAACTATCAAAAGATTGATACTTGTTTATGTCCAATTTCAAATTGAAATTAATTCCAATGAATAACATTGGATTAAATGGAAAAAATATATTTTAATTTCACTTTCAAACCAATTAAAAAGATAATATAACAATATAAATAAATTAGATTAAAAGGAACTTTTGAATTAAAATACAATATTTTTCACTATTCATTAAAAATTGAACTTTATCGGAAAAATTCCAAAAAATTTACACAAAGAAAATATTGATATCCCTATTATAAAGAAGGATTTTATTTGGTCATATGGAATGTATTAAAGTGACCAAAACTAGATTTAAAAAGGGTTTCCCATTAAAAGGCGATAAGTCATCCTTTTAATATAAATTATGCTTATAATTAGATTCATTCACAATTTAAGCCTCTAACTTTTATTGGATAATGTAAATACATTTAATAATAATTTATAATCACATTAAAGTTAGTTTTGTTCATTCCTTCCAATACAACGGCTAAGAGTTACTACTGTTTAAAATAATATTATTATAGTATTAGTGTGCCACGTAAGAATTCAAAGAAACTCGTTGTTGCATATCGGGTACGCTATCGAACATAGAAACCCTTTTTAATGTAAAATTATTATTTAATTCAAAAATTAATAAATATGGAAAATTCATATTCTTTATTTACCTAGGATTTTACATCCTTCCCCCCTTTTGGGAATTACGTCCTCACAATTTTAATATTTGGGCTCAGAAACCTTATTGAACGTCCCATATCGGAAAAAGAGTCAGTAATACTATCACTTTAAAAGGAAGAAAGATAAGCACAACGGTCACCCGAGTTAGCCCATCATAAGATTATATGAAATCATGGATATGTAGGAGAAGAAAAAGGGTCATTTTCTGATGGAGAGTGGTAGGAAACATGATTAGAAGAAAGTTAACCACAAAAACATCACATACTTATGATGTGTGTAAACAGTCTTTGATTATCCAGTAGGAAACGCAAACCAACAATGTTTTTGTTTTACGTTACATTTCATAATATTGAGTAATTTATCTTCTACATATAATAAAAACATAAGGATATATACTTAACTCAAGTAGAGTTTAATCTTTTAATAAGTTTCTACCAAAACAAATCATTTCTCTTAACGAAGAGCATTCAAAAATACTTGGTCACATCAAAAGCACAAGAATCATCTTCTAGAGAATCACATAAATCACAAAAATAGAACTATATATTTACCTTGTATTTAGATATCAAATAAAACCAAAATTTTTAATACAAGATCAGATAATCACCAAAAGGATACTTATTTATAAAAAGGAATACTACTCTTAATCTCCAAAATTCAATATAAAGAACCCAAGGTTCAAGAAAGACCATTAAATAAACAATTGTCCCTAAAATTCTTCAAAAGTAATCCAAACATTGATTGTAACCCAAATCTCATAAGGATTTAATTACATAGACGTCCAAGATACATCTTAACAATTATTTCCAAGTAATACCAGTCACTCATAAAGTCTCATATTGGAAAGTAATTAACCTAATAACATATTCTCCATGATAGGTTAATCATTTTCATAAATAAATCAAATAATCATGTGTCCATAATAAAAACATATATTCTTCCAAACTATGATTTCAACCATTATTCCACAATTGGAATCCCATAGGATTCTATATTCCTTAGGCATATAGTGATTCCTCAAAAGAGAGAACGTCTTCCACAACCACCTTTATCACTTAATCACTAAATCAGTTTTCAATACTAATTATATCCATTAGATAAAACATAAGTTCCAAAAATCAACATATTATTATTCTATAAAATCGTTTTACTAAAATAATAATTCATACTTACTAGGGACTTCAAGTAGGCTATTAGTAGGTGATGCGACCTTGTTTCCCTTCAGTTGTGCGTTCTATTCCTGTAGCCTTTCCAGATGTGACGGGTTGTCATCCATCCTACGTGTTTTCCATTTTATAAAACTCAAAGATAACCCTAACATGTTTTAACCTCAAAGGATTCCTTATACCTCTCATTTTTATGAAAATTCATTATGATCTCAACATATTAATTCTTGAAGTATTATTTCACTAACATATGATAAAATAAAACAATCCATAAAATGAAGAACATCATATCGTGATCATGGTGTCCATTTGGTTTAATCATCTTCTTGTTCACGTAGGTAGAAGGTCCATGCATTGCAAAAATGATTTATAGATCCTTCAAAATAATTTACTTCCTCCATACAAATACACCTTGTACAAGATGGGTCATATGGGTGTTCACAGAAAAAAAAATTTTGGAAAATAATCATGTATGACATATAATTTCAAAACATCTGATAAAACATGATTTCTATAAAACAGTCGAACCGAATTTGACTTGAAACTTTCAATTAACAGTCCTTTTAAAATACCTTAAGTATGTGTTGAGAGACTATATTTTAAAATAAAATATAAATGGGTTGCGCAAGGGTCTCCTTCTTCAGCACCTTTTTTAAAATCATAATATGCTTCAAAATCTTGTGATAAGGTAAAATATTTGAAAATGCCTTGATAATATTTACCTTTCTTGAAAATATGAGAATATTGTGAAAATATTATTATTTTAAATAAAACCCATGATCCACGATGATAACGAGGTATATTGGAGGAGTTTGATATCTCAAAAAACTACTTTCAAGTGAGTTGTATGCTAGAAAATTCTTCACAATTATCCAAACATGACTTTGCAATAATTATTGCAAGCGTGTCATCAGGAAGAGATAGGAATGTCATTTGAGATCCACATACTTCCATTTTTAACTGACTATCCCTGATCTGAAAAAGTTATAAAACAAGGATTTAACTGAAATAATATATAGGGACTAACCATATATCTAACGAAAATTCATAATCCCTAAAGTTGTCTAAACCTTCCTCTGATACCAACTATAAGGACCTGACCCTATAACATTACATAATATTGAATTAAATGGATAATTCACATTGAGGATATTTTCCAGTTTATACTTTTAGAGAATTAGGACATAAATATTACAAAACACATGAATATTACAAGTAGACACTACTACTCAGTATCTATTTTTTATAAAATAAAAACTCTTAAAAAGACACATGTCTAGTTCCATGTTTTAGACAACATGAATTTTCCTCGATCCCATAATTGAACCTATTCATCTTTAAGTCCTATGGAAAACATTTAAAAAACACGGGATGAGCATAAAAAGTTCATTAAGGGTTATAAAATAAGGAATAAAAACATTATCCGAACAATAAATACAAATCCATGAAACTATACTCTTCAATCATAACATACCTTATGAAATCATAAGATTTATGAATAACACAGACAAATCATAAATCATAAAGGTTACTTATGGAATCCATATCAATCATAAATTGTATCTATCATAACTACACAGGGAGTTACACATGGAATACCCATCATAGTATATTCCCTAAATTTCTTAGGTCAATCATCATGTTTACCTTCGTCACGTTACCCAATTCATTGGAGAGCTATCTCGGGCTCACCCGCCCTAGGTTTATCACGGAACCACCCGAATACATAAATAATTCCCAATAACCATAACATAATCTTAACATATAACATATGTATAATGTAAAGATAACATTTACACATTCCAATATATCAAATCAAGATATTTAAATAAACAATGTTTTATAAAATCATTTTCAAGACCATTTAAAAAGGGATTTTTGAATCAAATGGTCCCATACCACATTGAAGCTTTTAAATGAATTATCATATGGAAAGATTAATGTCCTATAAATAAATCCTAAAACCCATTTTGAAAAAAATGGACATTAATGAGAAATATTTAGAATTTTAAATCTTTAAAACATTTAAAAATATTTTTTATTTAAAGACATTTTTAACAAAAATAGATACACTTAAATACAAATAATTGAGGAATAAAATTTAATCAAAACTTTATAATATCATGAGAATAAAGGTATTAATGATATATTTTTTCAATGGATAGTATATACACCACATAAGAGTGAATTCGTGCATAACAATAATGAAGTCTCAATGGAAATGTAAATTGAGATGAAATCCCTTATAAAGTTGGAATCCTTAAATTATTGACAAATAAATCAAATAAATATGTGTGAAAAATATAAATACAGCCATTATAAGTGGATATTATGCGTAAAACAATCAGTGGTCATTCACACATATTCATAGGACGACATGTTCAAGAAGTACAAGTTGAACCCAATGAATTGAAATTGGGTTAAGAAGTTCCCTTGTAAAAATTAGACAGCCAAACGGTGTCACTTTAAAATTCATAAAATTAGTTGGTGAGATAAAAATGGTATCTAATCACTTGGACATAATTTTTACATCATTAAATATACTGAAGAATATATCCCAACATAATAATATGTAAAATTAAAAGACATAACCAAAGAAGTCTTTTAAAAAAAAGAGGGTGAGATGTTCCCTTACCAATTTGGTAACATACAAAAAACAGGCCACATGAAAGAATGATCATTCAATTAAGATTTAAATACTCATAAAGTAATGTATATTATTCAAAGAGTACAATCATTGGTAGTACATACAACACACAAAATTAAATAGTGGCACATATAGCATGAATCTCACGGGAATAAAAAGTGAGATGAAAAACCCTTACTTCATTGTATTCAAATTAAATTGTATGACCCAAAGTTAATAACCACGAAACGAATCACATAATACCATGAATATAATTATTATCATGATAATATATATCAATGGTAGTACACATTACATCATATGTAATAAATAAGTTATGAACAATGGAAATCTCAAGGAAATAAAAGTGAGATAAGAAAATCCCTTACCTCATGTCTGACTGGACTAGATAGTTCTTTAATCTCCTGAATAATAAAATAAATTTCATTTATACTTGCTTAAAAACCTTTTTAATGTTTATTATTCCTTATAAATCACTTATTACAATTTTATAAACATTATCTAATCATTTAAGTTAATAATGTTGGTTTTGACGATATTTGGTAGTTGAGTCAAAAATGGACTTCTTATTATTACATGTTGTTCATGTGGTCAAAGTTTACTTATATAAATAATTATATTCATGATTTAGATTTCATATATATCATATATATCCAGTATATAGATGTATTTAAAATTGTACATAACATTTAGAGGTAAGAAATGAAATGCACCGTTCATGGGGACGGTAAGTCGTACGTACGTATGAACGCTACTTTCATTTCTATTTCTTATTTTAATGGAATTAAAACATAATGATACAAAGTTATATTATTATTCAAGTATAATATCATATATAATATCATTAAATATATCCTTTATACATTCCACATAAGGAATTAATGAGTCACATCACTTTGAGGGGGCGGTAGTCCGCGCTTCCTCAAATGAGATTATCGTATTTACCCACTATGGAAACCATAAAGGCTTGATATAAATTGGGAAGTACAGAAACATAATAAAATAATAAACATAATATATATAATATATAAATACAGTTCCATCATAATGGCTACCTTGGGAAGTGGTAAGATGTAATTGAACAATCATCGTTTCGCGAGGCGTTAGTTTTCCATCCACAGAAACATTATGTTCTTCATCCATTAGATGGAGGTGTGTGTAAGTGTAGTTCGAATAGTTATCATAACAAAATACTAGTATATTTAAGATACTGGTTTTGTTACAAAATAAAGGAATAAAAAGAGTTTAGGGGTTGGAGAAGTAAAATAAAAGAAAAAAAATTAGGAGAAACTCTTACCTTTATTTTGGGTAACTCCCTTTGGTTTGATCCAATGGACTTATTGAAGTGCCTTCTGCCTAAGGCAAGGATTCAAAGTGGGGTAGAGGGATATAGAGAGCTTAATTGGTCCAAGTTTTTACTATCCAAATGGCTTGAGAGGAGTGAGTAATTGGATAGAAATGGTCTCCTTTTATAAGGTAGAGGAGGGGCTCTTTATGAAAGTGTGAAAATATTATTTTATTATACAATGATATTTGGCTTCTAATGGTCAAAAAATAATTAAGGTCGAAGATAATATGACTCATATTCGAAATATAATCATCCAATAATAATTGGATATGTTTTGCATGATATTTGTATATTTATAATCTTAATTATTTAAATGATTTATTAATGAGGTAAACAATGCATCATTATTGTGTCATAAATAATTTAATTTATTCGATGTATAAAAATTACAAACAAATACTATAATGTAGGAAATAGTTTTAGCTGTCCAATGAATATTTTTTGAAAAAACGATTCCTTATATAACACCATATAAAAATTACTTTACTAAAAGATTTTTGTTTATATCATTTTTGCCTTTACATTAAATTAATTAATCTAAAGTGTCATTATCACTCTTCAGTGGCGTCATGGGGTCCCAAAATCATCCCAAAGATGACCAGTCTTGGCCATGACTCAAAAAATAAGGGTAGGACAAGTGTTAAGGAAATTTTGAATTATTATAATATTCTTTTTACCATGAATTACACTATTTACCTTTAATTGTGGTAAATAAAAGTCAAAAGTTACTATTCACCAAAAAATATTTTCATCTTAATGAACCAAATTTTACTTCATGATAAAAATAATGTATGTAAGATTTTTGAAATTCAATTCACAGAAGTGCTAAAATTTTATTTAAATGAAAAAGTCTATTTTTTTAACTACCACTAAGTGGTTTCACTATTCATCAAAAATTGAAGTTTTTCAAAAAAATACAAAAAAATTAGCCTAAGATATATTTTATATTATGACAAGAAAAATGATGTCTATTTTTCCAAATTAAAAACATATAAGTGGAATTAATTAATTTTAAAATTAATTCTCGTTATCAGAAAAAATAGCTTGTTTTTAGGAAACAATAACTATAAAAAGATTGATACTTTTTTATGTCCAATTTCAAAGTGAAATAAATTCCAATGACTAAAATTGGGTTAAATGGTAAAAATTTATTTTAATTTCACTTTCAAACCAATTTAAAAGATAATATAACCATATAAATAAATTAGATTAAAAAGGCACTTTGGAATTAAAATACAATATTTTTCACTATTCATTAAAAAATGAACTTTATCTGAAAAATTACAAAAATTTAACCAAAGTAAATTTTGATATCCCCATTCTAAAAAAGAATTTTATTTGGTCATATGGAATCTATTAATGTGACCAACACTAGATTTAAAAAGCGTACTCCATTAAAAGGTGATAAATCGGCCTTTTAATGTAAATTATGCTTAAAATCAGATTCATTCACATTTTAAGCCTCCAAATTTTTATTGGATAATGTAAATAAATTTAACAATCATGTATAATCATATTGTAGTTAGTTTTTTCATTCCCTCCAATAAAATTCCTAGGAGTTAGCTACCGTTTAAAATAATAATATTATATTTTTAGTGTGCCACGTAAGATTTCACAGAAACCCGTTGTTGTGTATTGTGTATCCTATCGAACATAGAAACCATTTTTAAAGTAAAAATAATATTTAAATAAAAAATTAATAAATATGAAAAATTAATATTCTTTATTTACCTTGGATGTTACATCGAAGGATAGTAGACATAAAATTTAAATTTTTTTTTTGAAATTTCCTGCAGGGATTTTTTTAGTTAATTAGTATTTTATTCCGTAAAAAATATATTTTGAAATTCAAATTTGAATCCTAAAGTTAACTTACCATTTCATTTATATATCCTTTATCTTCTTAAGTTATTTTTTAATCAATTTATTTCAACTTGAACCTCTTTCTCCCTCCAAATCAAACCTTTCCAATTTACGTCCCAAATTTTTAACCTTAAAAGATATCTAATCAAATCAAATTGCCAATTAAAAAAAATTAAAAACCTCATTTTATTTTTAGTGGATTTTTTAAAATAGGTTTAAATGTAAATCCATTTAAATAGAGATGTCTAATAATCCTAAGATAATTGGTCATCTAGTTTTAATAGAAATATATGTCAATGAATTGTGGTTGAAGTCAAGCCGATTGCTAGATTTGAATGAAATTTAGTATTAAGGATGGGATGATTAGTTTAAGAAAATTGTTTTCCATTATATTCGTATATGTTAATGGATTTTTATTATAATCTTTACCTCTTCCCTAAAAAAAGATAGATATTGAAAAATCAAATGTAAAGAAAGATGTTTTTTATTTCTCCACAAATCACTGGGAAATGTGTTTAGGCTTGCATAATAGAGGTTAATTTTATGATTATCATAGTTCATATCTTATTACCTATCTACATTTTTATTTTATAATTCAATTGATGATATCACTACGAAAGGGAATACGAAAAGGTCCACTTCCATTGAATTATGTGGGGGATGAATGATAATATTTAAATTCATTTATCTTGTAAAATGCCCATCAAAAGTAGGGTTTATTGTCTTAAGGAATTAAGAGCTATTTTATATATTTTTGATGAATAATGATGTTCATGTAAGAAATTTCAGACTTATTATGACATATATAGATGAACTAGGAAATCTAGATTCAAGGTTTAGTTGCTTACCCAATTCTACACTCATTTTTGTCTTTGTATAATACTATGAATTAGTTCATCAAGGGGTGAAAATGATAATTTCATCTGATATATTTTTCCATACCCAAAATATTTTCAGGGAAATTAAATTCAACTAGAATATATTTAAAGATAAATGGGTGACTAACTGAGAAATGTTTTAATAATAGTTTTACTTATTAAAGTAACTTATAAGACCTATGGGTCTGGTAGATATTGGTCTTGATCCAGATGAGTTTTTAAATTACTTAGAAGATATTTTTTCTCTTCTAAATGATGAATAGTGGAAGTTAGCTATAGATGTATTGGATGAAGAATAAAAAATATATTTTGTAAACTATAATGAAAAGGCTAGAATAGAATATGAGGATGAGGTAGAATGTGATCAATCAGGTGGAACTGATGATGATAGGGAAATATCATAAGGATAACCTATTATTGGATGTAATCCCAGATATCTTATCCTTTATTCACCTTCCAATGGGAAGAATCACCTATATATCTTGAATTAGGATTAAAGTTTTAATATTCTAATGATGAAGGTCATCATGGCGGTCCCTCTAAACATGGTGGACTTTCCATTGTCACTATTTGATGAATATTTGAAGGATATTTGATAGATGAGGATGAAATTTAAGATAAACATTAAGATTCCTATAATGTTTTTGAAGAGGAAATTTTTAACTATATAGATGAAGATGAAGTTGAATCTTCAAACAACATTAAGGATCATACATTGAGAGATAGATCTATAGAGGAGTCTTCTAAGGTGTATGGTAGGAATCCTACTGGTGATCTATATCCAACTTCTCTTACACCGTCCATTCCATCTACATCATATGGTATAATGGATGACATGGATATACTAAAATTATAAATTATAGATATTTTCAACCATGTGTTTTAATATTGTTACAAATCTCTGTAGCAGCTAATAAAAGTTGGTATTTCCAAAGTTGTAAATTTGGTAATCAATCATATTAATCCAAGATTTTATTTCATAATATATATGAAGTGGAATAAGATTTCATATTTGAGAGCTCATATTAGTTCCCTTAAATATGATCTATATAGAATGATGATTTAGTTAGACAATAGACTCATAAATTTTGTTTTATATTGAACTCTTATGTCTTCAATGCCTCATATTAAATATGTTGTTGATGAAAACAAGATCAAAATATTTTCTCTAGAAGGTTTAAATGTTTTTTTATCGGATGAGTTTAGAAAGAATCATGAATATTTTACTACAATAAAAAGTACATATATCCAAGGTCCTAGAGCCACTACATAATTTTTCAATGGATATAGATTGAGTAATAGAGATAATTATCTAAAAAAATGTTGCTTTAGGTTAAATATAGCCACAGGAAAAAGTTTCTCGTGTAATTGTGATCCTCAATTTTTTTATCTCCCTTATGGATATCCTATCCAATATGTGATATCTTCTCTAAAAAATCATCTGACTCAGCTGATCATTCCTCTCACCCTACTCTCCTCTCATCCACATCCTTAGGTTACACTACATGTATCTACTTTTCCTTCAACTCCTCCTTGTTTTTCATCCCAATCGCACATAACTCTTCACTGAATCTCTCCATAAAACCTAGAGTTCATGAAATATCATTCAACCCTAGTCTCCTCATGTCTATACATTCCATTTCATATTCTACCTCTACTGATGATCAATAATTCTAAAACCTAGTTTATGCATTAGTTATTTTCCTTCATGAAACTATTATTGAATCCTACATTGAGTTATTTCCTATTTCACCCCCACCATGTCCATTCAAAACTATCAAACTTCTCATCATGGTAACTGAAATGTATTATTGTCCACTCCTATTACAAATCACATGAAATTATGGGGAATATTTAGTCCTAATTCTCATAGATATTTCCAATTTTATATTCCAAATAGTCGATTTTCATTATAAAGGCTATTTATTCAATGCATCAAACCACTAAAATTTTCAAAAATTATCTTATAGACACCTCAATTTAGAACTATTGACTTGAGAACTACTGTAATTGGTAGGTATTGCGGTTATACATCCATCCAAATCATCTGTTATTTTAAATTCCCACTTATTATGAATAGTTTCTTATAATTTTAAGGTATATCCTAGGTGTAATATATAAATTTTCCATTACTATTAGGAATTACATATTTATTACTTTATTTAATTCATTTTAAGTGATATATAATCATGTATAACATCTTGAAATAAATAATTCTTGATAATATTTTTCTTAGTTTCATTTGAATTTGTTTAGAATTTCTCATTTGATTTTATTTATTCTTATGAAACCAAATGTCAAGTTCATGACATATTAAAAAAATTATATTCATTAATTCTATATAGTTTTCCTCACTTGCATGTTTTTTATACATTGGAGAAATATTATTTTATAAACTACAGATTATTATTGTTTAGATTCATTAATTTTTTACATGAAAAATGTGGAACTGTGAACATGATGATTAAATAATAGTTGATGGAAACAACGTGTTATTTGGATGAAACTATGTTCAAACTGGTCTATGATGTATCAATGCAATCCATGTAGCTTATATTATTTAATAAATATCTATTTCATTTAATAATTCACATTGAATTTTCTATATAGAAAAGATTAAAAACATATTTGTTCCTCATCAAAAATGGTTATAGGTACATAAAAATGGATATAGATATCATTGTAGTGAATATTATTGAGGATTAGTACCATGAATGAATTCATTTAATACTAAATTTATTAGATATAGGTGAAGAATTGATATTATTTTTTTTATTTTTTATTTGTTACTTATTAAACTAGTTGTTATTTAACATCATTTAATTCAATTAAATTTTTATAGCGACATTATTCTAATAATTTTTCATTATATCTAATTGAAGGTGTTAATTATTTGGTTTATCCAAGGTGGCTAAGGATAGAAATCAATTTTGGAGAGGATGTCATTTTTTCCCATAAATTAAATATTTCTGGTAGATTTTAGTAAATATATATACATAAATAAATGTGTTTTTATAAAAATTAAATCACACAATTTTTAAAATTTATAACATTGTTGGTCTTCATATGAAACAATATAGATCTTTTCCCCATTGTTCTTATCATGGTTTTCATATAAAGAAAGCTTACCTTCCAATTTATCTATATCAGTCATATAGTTGAAAATAATTGCCTATGAACCTTGAAATTCAATTCATACCCTTCCATGTTATTTTTTTTGATGAGACTAATGTAGACAATAGGATTCCTTCACATAGTACACAAACGTTTTAAAATTCAGTTATCATTTAGTGAGAAATCAATGCCTTTATCCATGGCTATAATTCTTAAGTATCTTATTTACATTAATATTTATAATATTTTTTTAGACGTATCATGCATATTGAAAATGATTATTGACTACATATATATTAATATATTTACTAGTATATTAATTATGGTCACACACCATGTGATATTTTTTAATACTAACAAAGATAAAAGAAAAGATGAAATTTAAATTAATAATGATATAATTATTCCTATTTTAATATATAATCAAATATTTTATGTTCACATAATGATTATCTTAATTTCATTATACACTATATTAAATTATTCCAAATATTTCATACATTAATTTTTATTCTTATGTAACTTATGATGTTATCCACTTATTCTACCATTATTTCTTTCATTTTTTAATTATAATGCTTTCCTTCCATGTGTTCCAATTTTTTATTTATATATTAACATTAGTAAAAACTATATGGTTTATTCCAACCATTGATTTTTTATACATGAATGTTAAGAGATTAAAAATACAGTAGTTATGATATTAGTTATTTGGGTTCGTAGTGTCCTAATTTTACTTCCATTATTTACACTTATATATAACTGTGAATTAATGTATATATAGTTTCTTCGTTTGAAAAAAAACTAAGTTACTATTTTTCCAATCAGAATAACAAAATGCTGATAATTGGACTTCACCTGCATGTTTAACTATATATTTATTACATTGAAATAATTATAATGGAGAAAACAATAAGGATTCTATAGTACAATTGATATTATCAATGTTAGAATGAAAATATTATGGATATGAATGATTTCAAATATATTTTTTGTTATATTTATGAGAATAATTTTTATTTTTTATTTAATTTATAACTATATATTCTTTATCTTCCAATATGATATTTTAGGTAAATGAAATTCCACATGTACATCACATGAAAATTAGAAACCAATGAACATTATTGAATTTATAGGGTCATAATGTTCACATATATTTGAGTTGTCAATTTTATTCAGTAATAGATAATTCACTATTTATGTTAGTTTAAAAAAAATCAATTCATTTAAGTTTTATATTACAAAAATATTAACTCTCTCCCCCATTTCATTCCAATACTTCCTTTAATTGATGGGGTTGTATGATACATGTTAATTTTAATTTATTTTAATCATGATATATGGTAATGGATTCATAGTAGAAAAATGTGGTCATTCAATCCATGGATATGAATTTAATTAAATATCTATCATTTTATACCATCCCTATATAGAATCCATGAAAACTAATTTTTTATGAATGTTTTAAACGAAATTATGTTATCACACCCAAGTAATTATTGATATTTTTTCAGATATTTATGATGTCTTGATTCATTATAAATTAATGTCTTATTGAAAAATAATATCTACCGAAAATTTTTACCAATTAATATTTATTTTAGAAATAAAAATGTTCTTATCTTTATAAAATTTTCCATAATGGTCTCTAATGATTTTATTCAATTTCATATAGTTTTCTATCATTTCTGTAATTTATTTGATTCTAATTAACATATTATAAACCCTTCCTTTTCATTTTTAGTTTTATTATATTGAAGGATATTCAAGAATAGTTTACTCCAAAAACATGAATATAGAAAACCAAACATGAAATTAATGAGTAAGTATCATTTGATATATTTATGTGTTTTTTCATTGTAATATTTACTTCTTACCTGGATTTATGTGTTCATGTTTCGTCTTATTCCTATGAATTTTTTTCAAAATTTAATCTCAAAATTTATTTTCATTATCTTCAATATTTCCATAGAACATAATAGTTGTTGTCATGTTTCATTTATCCCTCTATGTTACTAACCTAAATTATTTAGTTCAGTCAGTAACAACTAAAAAATGAGAAACAATTTAAGTTTGATACAATATACATTATTGTATGAAATTTATTTTTCAATTCCACTTCTTAGTTTTATAGCCTTATAAGTGGAAACTATATACTTATATATATTGAATCATTTCTATATAATTTTATGACATTAATATACAAGAAAATAATATGTTTCAAAATTTATTAATATTAATTTTCTAACATCAATATTATGGGAAAAATGAATACAATATGTTTTATACAAAGCATAAAAATATGTCAATAATTTCAATATAAAAATCCAAAAACATATACACATTAACAAAAATAAAAAAAATATACAAAGACTAGAAAATAAAATTCTGGACAAATACATATTCTCTTTCTTATACATTCAATAATAATATTATAAAAAAAAATTAGGTTTAAAATTACCGTGCTAATGACTAAACTAATGCTTCATTAAAAAAAATTATTCTATTCCCCCCTATATACATATAACCTGTATATAATGTTTGAAATTAAATTAAATTATATTTGATGTTCTGGAGTGGTTTCCAGAGTAGTATAATTTTAGTCCACAACTTATAAAACAGTATAGGTGGGGAATGTTTTTGTTTTAGGGAGTAGATGGGGTGGAACAATATGATAAATATCCATAATGACAATGAAGAAGTTATTATATTGGTAATTGAACTAAAAAATTGAACGACTTCAATACACTTTTCAAACATATTGGTTTAATTAACAATGTTTCCACTATTTCTTACACATTAATAGTTTTCATATATAAATCCTCATTCAATATTTTATAATTCTCAATTTTTTTAAAACATTCAATGAATGAGAGACTAATCATAGAAATAAAATATCCAAATAAATATCTTATATCATGGCCCAAATGATACCTAGAAATGTCATTATTCTATATAAATTCTCTTATTTTTTATCATCTCTCAACAAAATATTTACTTACCAACAATATGTATACAAAATAGTAACAAAATAAATAAAATGGCATAATAATTCAACTTTAGAATATAATTCAGAAAATAATATATAACAATGGATACCCATTAAATTTATATATTAGGATAATTTAATAATATGTAATCAAGAAAAATTAAATTATTAAATCATTTATGAAATTTCCATTTCATTTTAAATATCAGTATATAGTTTAATAAATCATTTATCCATTTAAAAAATAAATGTTCTATGAAATGTTTACGGATGTGTTAAGATTAAATATCTTATTAATAATTCATATGAAAAATTATATGACACTGCTTCTCTTAAAAATCAATAGGGGAATACTTGTTTACTTTAAAAATGCATTATATCAATTATCTGCGTTTAAAATAGTTCATGTAAAAAAAGTGTTATCTTAAATTTGTGTACATCATTTATGTGTATATCCTTTGTGATTTTTCATTAATTAAAGATTTTCTCATTTACATTCATTCGGTTTATGAATAATATTATGCTTCACCCACTAATATAGGTGCATATGCTAATGCAGATATCAATTCTCATGATGATGATTATAATGGGGGTATAAAAAGAGGCATTAATGATGCTGGTGTCTCTATAGAAGATTACGAGGGCCATGATGTTTTAGGTGATACTCATATTGAGGTACATTAATCATTTGAAATTTTTAATTGGTTTAAACGTTGATTTTTTTTTCATGTAGCTTTGTTTTATTCAGTTGATATTGAAATTGAAATTATATATTATTTATATTTGAGATATATTTTATTCTTGTGATATATATTTTTTTCATTTTTATATAAGTTTACATTGTATTCATTTTTTTGTTCTTTTTTTAGATTCATGGATTGATTTCGGTTTTACTACTATTGGCCATGGAGGGATTTAACGTGACATTTTTGGTATTGAAAAAACAACTACAAAATCCCAAAAAATATTCAAGACTAAAAGTCTACCAAAGGCCAATAAATATGATGAAATTGTAAAATAAAAAGTATATAATGGGTAAAAATATGGGCCGTAGGTCATTGGGTTTTAGATATGAGAGACACCACTATATTTTTCGAAGTGATTCTCTCAAAAAACTGATAATCTTCTACCCACACAACAAACAAAGCCCTATGAGATGTACATTCAACACACATAATAAAAATCTATCAGTGTTAACCTCTACCCACAATGATGATTTCATTTTTGGATGAAACAATGTCATCATCCACTCTAATCCAGTACTATAAAGACACAACTAGAATCGAG
The DNA here is from genome assembly GCA_963277665.1 of Viscum album. Classification (NCBI taxonomy): domain Eukaryota; kingdom Viridiplantae; phylum Streptophyta; class Magnoliopsida; order Santalales; family Viscaceae; genus Viscum; species Viscum album. Next base: position 431,096,683 of record OY728134.1, read on the forward strand.
ACATAAGACCATAGGACTAGATCACCATCTCTATACCCTACCTATGAAACCATCATACTGTTATCCTCCACCAGAGACCATTATAGCACTAAAAAATGATGCCTCCACTAAGGAAACACCTTCAGAAAAAATGTGTTGAACTAATGAACTAAATTATACATAAAATATCTACTGTTATGATACCCTACCATTACATTGGTTGATAACATGTAGAATAATAAGGAACTCACATATTAAAGAAACATTCTTCACAAATCATTACAAACAAAATCTATTATCTAAATGTGTGAACGAATAAATTAATAAATATTAAGAGAACTCAACAATATGCACATAGTCTATCAAGAATAACATAAATCCCCCGTCACCACCAAGATGAATTGGTATTGTTTTATCTATTAAATACTGGAAAATAATAACCTCAAGACTTTAAAGAAAAAAACAACCCTCTAGATAAATTGTTCAAACACTATTAGTGAGGGGTTAAGAATTACCCCATGGGGATTCCAGATCTATGGATCTGTCAGCAGGCACATGTGATACCTAAACAAAAAAAATTTCTAGAAAGCATGAAAAGAAGTAAGGATGTAAAATATAGAAAAGGTCATAAATAGTGGTCTGTTGTTATTCATTCATGTCTGAAAAATCAACAAAATCACATCGATTATAATATTAGTACGAATTCAATAATTTAAATAAATTTTAAATGATTTTTAATAAAATGATGAATAAATTTATATTTTTATTAAAATAGTGAATTCATTGATAATGGAATTGTTCTATGAATTTTCTATTCGTGGTTTACAGCTTATGGTGTAGTCATTGTTTTGTATATATTTTCAGTTCATGATGTTTTTCAGGTAAAAATATTTTGGTGTTAATAATTCAAAAATTGAGTGATGCTGGTAGGGTGGTATTTATGTGCAGTAAGTGGGTTTATACTATTTATTATTGTTGTTTATTTAGGTGATTGAATTAATTTAATAAATTGTACTTTTTCTAGGGATTTACCTATTTTTGGATTCTATTTATATTATATTCTTGTAATATATTACTTTTTTAGTTCTAGAAGAGATTTAATTCTATTTATATTCTTTTTTTATGAAAATCTAGTGATATATTTCAATTTGAGATTTGACCATGTTTGAACTCTATTTTCATTAATGATTATCTGCAGTGTGGGATATATTCTTATTTGAATTCTATTTATATTCTTTTTTAAGTGTACCATGTGATATATTCTTGTATGAGTGGATGCTGAAAGGAATTTTACTACTTGAATTCTTTTTATATTCTTGTTTAAGTGTAGTAAGTGATATATTATTTTTTCACATATGGTAGTGCTTGAATTATTTTAATTTTTTTTTACTTAATGTATCAGGTGATATATTATTGTTTGAATTGTTTTTATATTCTTATTTATGTGTAAGAGGTGATATATTCTTTCCTAATTGGGTACTATCATGGTATCCATTTAATTAAAGTATGGTGTATTTTAATTTTTGTTTGAGTGTCTTCTAGATGGTTAATTTCATTTCAAGGTAGATTTTTTGTGGTTTCTGGAATGGTATATTTTTAGTTCTTTTTGAGTTCTCTTTGTCATATATTCTTTTTTTAAGAGGTTTCTGGTAGGGAAATTTGATTGCATGGGGATTTTTTCATTCGATCAATACATGAACACAAATATACCTAAAATGTTGTAATTATATCTAAGATTTTTTTTGTGGTTTTAGGGGATAAAGCCACGGTTTTTATCAATGGATTTATATTGGGTTAGTCTGAACAAGTGCTCAATGTTCTTAAACCATGGCTATAGTGTTATTGACACAGTTTAAAATAACAACTACAAACCTATTGTCATGTTTTTAAACTATTGTAATAGACTTCATTATTTTTATAAATTTCCACATTTTCAAACAATGGATATTGGTTTATTTCCACAGTGAAACCATGGAAATAGAAATTTCTATGTTGCCACACCATTAAGATCCACATCCATCCAAATCATGGATATATCCTATTGACACCGTTTTAGGGTTCATATCTTGGGTAATAAACAGTCAATATATGTTACTCTTCTAGTAGTGTGCGCATGAAGAGGATTATACCCATTCTTACTTGAACCAATAATTACATCTTGAGGATATCAAACAAGTGAGTGAAGACCGAGAAACAATACAAAGGGTGATTTTTTTTATCTCAATAATCTTCATAATGTTAGATCTAAATTTGATTTTTGGAACTTATCCTTTGGAATTAATGATGACCCATATGACTCAATCTTTTATGCCTCATGTTAAGAATATTTGAGCTATAAATTTTTTTAAGAATTCATAGATAATCAGGATGATTTGATTTTGGATTTATAGCGTGATTCTCATAATGTCAGTGAGTTCATTTGGTAGAAAAAACCCATTCATTGTACCTCCTGAACTATTTTTATATCCCCTTTATCGATTCTTTTATCTCAAGATATTACCACATTTACCATATAAACTTTTTTAATTAATCCTACCCAATAATTTATATAGTATATACCAATTTCTATATTTGTAGTAATTGGAGAATCAACCTCCTAATCTAATAGAAAGACTACATATAATCATGCATCAAATTCCAAGGAAAAGATAATATACTTCATAAAAATTTCAAAGATGACCCTCCTTAGGATTTAGATTAGTATTTATGAGACATATTTGCTATAATAAATTTTTCCCCTTTGATAAATTAATGGATTACTCTCTTTTACATTCAACTGTATTTTATCATATTAATTATTTTCTTTCTTTTTGATAACCTCAAAATGGGTAGAAATAATTAAAGGTTAATTAAAACAAATTGAATTCCATGGTAAAATTTTCATGATTTTAGGAACTTAATAAATAATTATTTCACTAAATTTCAATTATAATTTTGATGCACTCAATTTATTTCAATTTAAATTTCATGATTTGTGATCATCTTAAAGCGGGAGATTGTTTTCTAAGATCAAAACCTCCTTACAAAATTGATTCAATGCCATATTTTTCTAGTTATTAATGATTTTAATTCTTTTTTGTTATAATTTAGTTTAGTATGAAAATTTTAAAAAAAATTATACTTTTGGATCTTACCATATCACTATAGTAGACATTCATAATCCCATTATCCCATGAATAAACTCATTAACATGAGTCAGATGAAACAAAATTTTTTAAGTCAAGAAGTAACTACAAATAACAATTCATCATACCATGAATTAAGAATCACCTTGCCACATGTACAATCAAACAATCATGAAATGTTGTTGTTCCGACCATGTACCTGAGCACTTGATTGTAAATTCCTACTCCCTGAAGAAATAAAATTTCAATTACATGATATGTATAATTTTATATAAAGTAATACAATTACCATGTTTTATAATGAAGTTAAAACACTATTAAATATATTATTATAATAAGTAATGAACTTACCACATGTGAAAATGAGCTGACTGCATGAGGAGATGAACCGACCATGTCACCTTGCCTAATCAGCAAACTGTGTCATGTTTTCACGATCTAAAATAACCATGATTTATGTTGTAACATCCAAATTAAATGAAGAATAAGTTATTTTCATACTTATTAATATTTTTTAATTAAATATTAATTTTACTTTAAAATGGTTTCTATGTTCGATAGCGTACCCGATACGCAACAACGTGTTTCTTTGAAATATTACGTTGTACAATAATAATATATTATTATTATTTTAAATGGCAGTTAAATCATAGCCATTGTATTGTCGGGAATGAAAAAAAATAACTACAATATTATTATACATGTTTTTTAAATGTATTTACATTTATCCAATAAATGTTAGAGGCTTAAAATGTGAATGAATCTAATTTTAATCATAATTTACATTAAAAGGTTGATTTATCGCCTTTTAATGGAGAAACCTCCTTAAATCTAGTTTTGGTTAATTTAATACATTATCTCTGACCAAACAAAATCCTTCTTTAGAATGGGGACATCAAAATTTAATTTGTGTAAATTATTCGATTTTTTTTCGATAAAGTACATTTTTAATGAATAGTGAAAATATTTTATTTTAATTCAAAACTGTGTTTTAACCTAATTTATTTATATGGATAGATTATCTTTTTAATTTGTTTGAAAGTTTAATTTGAATACATTTTTACCATTTAATCCAATTTTGGTCATTGGAATTAATTTCACTTTGAAAATGGACATAAACAAGTGTCAATATTTTGATAGTTATTGTATCTTAAAAACATGCTATTTGTTTTCACAATGAGACATAATTTTAAAATTATTTAGTGACACTATTAAGTTTTGAATTTTGAATAATAAACATCATTTTTGAATTTGGAATATCAAATATAGCTTAGTCTAATGTTTTGGTATTTTTCTGAATAACATCAATTTTTGATGAATTGTGAAACCACTTAGTGGTAGTTAAAAAAACTGACTTTTTCATTTAAATGTAATTCTAACACTTCTGTGAATTGAATTTCAAAAATCCTACATACTTGGTTGTTATAAAGATGTAAAATGTGGTTCATTAAGATGAAAATTATATTTGGTGAATAGTAACTTTTGACTTTTATTTACCACAGTTACAGGTAAATAATGCAATTCTATGGTAAAAGAATATTATAATAATTCAAAACTACCTTAACACTTGTATATATTTTTGGATGATCAGTGGCCGAAAATGGGAATCCTTGGGTAGATTTAGGGAACCCATGGAGCCACGTATGAAAGATAATCACACTTTAGATTAATTAATTTAGTGTAAAAACAAAAATGACATTAAAAAAAATCATTGAGTAATTTATTTTTAATGGTGTTATAAAAATTATCATTTGACTATAAATATTCATTGGAAAGATAAAAATATTTTCTATATAATGGTATTTTTTTTATAAATTTTAGACAAGAAATAAATTAAATTATGTATGAAACAATAATGATGCAGTATTTACCTCATTAATAAATGGTTTAAATAAATAATATTATAATGATTAACATTTTATCCAAAACATGTCCAGTTCTGATTGGATGATTTTATTTCGAATATTATTAATCTTATCTTCGGCTATAATGATTTTTGGACCATTATAAACCAAATATAATTCTATAATAAAATAAAATTTTCCTACTTTCCTAAAGAGCCCCTCCACTCTCTTATAAAAGGAGTCCACTTATAATGAATTACTCACACCTATCAAGCCATTTGGCTCGTCCAAACTCTGCCCAATTAAGCTTTCTACATCCCTATCCTTCTACTATAAGCCTTAAATTAGGCATAAGTCACTTCAAGAAGTCCTTTGGTTCAAACCAAAGGGAGTTACCCAAATTAAAGGTAACAATTTCTCTTAAATTGTTTTCATTTATTTTACTTCTCCAACCCATAAACTCTTTTTATTACTTTCTATTGCAACATCACTGATATCCTCAATTTTCTAGGATTTTTTTATGAAAAGTATTCTAACTACACTTACACACACCTCCATCTAGTGGATGAAGAACTTAATATTTCTGTGGATGGGAAACTAACGCCTCACAAAACGATGATTGTTCAATTACATATTACCTACTCTCATGGTAGCCATTATGATGGAAATGTATTTATATATGATATATATTATTTTTATGATTTCCTTATGCTTTTTTACATACAAAATATATCAAGACGTTATGGTTTCCATAGTGGGTAAAAACGATAATCTCATTTGGGGAAATGCGGACTACCTCCCCCTCAAAGTGATATGACTCATTAATGCCTTATATGGGATGTATAAAGAATATATTTAATGATATTATATATGATATTATACTGTAATTATAGTATACCTATGTATCATTATGTTATAATTCCTTTAAAATAAGAAATAGTAATGAAAGTAGCGTTGATGCGTACGTAGGACTTACCGTCTCCCGGAACGGTGAATTTAATTTATAACCTCCAAATGTTATGTACTATTATAAATACATGCATATACTAGATATATATGATATATATGATATCTAAATCATGAATATCATTCTGGATATAATGGACTATTGACCACACGGTCATCTTATAAATATAAAGTGTTCATTTTTTACTCAAGTACCAAATATCGACAAAATGGACGTTATGATTACATAATGTTTATAACATGTTAATAATTGATATAAAAGGAATAATAAACTTGAAAAATGTTCTTAAGAAAGTAGAAATTAACTTTAGTTTACTATTCAAGATATTAAAGAACTATCGAGTCAAGTCGGACATGAGGTAAGGGACTTCGTCTCAATCTCCATTCATTGAGGCATTTTTAGTTTTATACACGGCTTTATTTTATATGGTGTATAATCTCCTTTCAATTTTCATTTTAATCAAAGGGAATATTTTTATACGAAGTGTTTTACTAAATGACAAAAAAGAATGTTTCTTTTTTTTCGAAAGCGGTGAAAACTACCTTTCCGCCGCCCGGAGTATTATTTGATCTTTGGCTTCCTTAACATGACGAAATGTTTTTAAAAGGAAAAATAAATACCATATATACTTTTTAAAAATCATGGTATTGAAAATGATTTTAGAATGGATTTATTATTTCAATATATCGAAATTCTATTTTATTATTTCAATGTGGAAATTCTATCTTTCCTTTATGCTTATGTTATGTGTTATGATCATGTTATGGTTCTTGGGAATTATTTATGTACACAGGTGGTTCCGTGATAAACCTATGGTTGGTGAGCCCGATATATCATTCAAATGCATTGGGTAATGTGACAAAGGTAAACATGAATGTTTCTCCTAAGATATTTTAGGGAATATACTGTGATGTATATTCCAATGAAACTCCCTATGTAGCTATGATAGCTACAATGTAAGTATGATATGGATGCCACAAGATACCTATATGATTTATGATTTCTAAGTGTCTTTCATAAATCTTATGATTTCAAGAGGTAAGTAAAAGAGTTCATGTTTTGTATTTATTTATGAACAAATGTTTTTATTCTTTGTTTTATAACCCTTACTAAGTCTTTTATGCTCATCCCATGTTTTGAAATGTTTTCACAGGACTTAAAGATTAATAGGGTCAAGGATGGGATCCAGGAAAAGACTTGCTATCTAAAACATGGAACTAGACCTGACTCTTTTTTTCAAGAGTTTATATTTTATGAAAAAATATGGAAACTGTGTAGAAATGTCTACCTTGAAATTTTTAGAGATGTAATAGTTATGTATTAATTCTCTAAAATAGTAAACCTTAAAATATCATCATTACGAATTATTCGTTTAATTCAATATTATGTATATTTTTAAGGCCGGGTCCTTATAGTTGGTATTAGAGGTCGGTTTAGACAACATTAGGAGTTAGGGTACTTTTAAATACATATCCATAAAGTAATTAATGTTAATATTGAAATCATATAGTATTTCCAGATTACCATGTTTCTTCACCTAAGATATTTCTGTGTTCAGAATGGTTTTCTCTAGAGGAAATATGTCAGCTATGTTGGGATAACATTAGGAGGAAGACAACCTTCCAAATTAGAAACCTAAGATGGTCGGAATCAGAAATGAACATTTTTCTATAGTGATGGCACAGTTGACTCAAACTATATATGGTGGCAGTATCCATGCACGAGATCAGCCCTATCAACCACATAGGAACATGACAGTAGTGAAGCATTTCATGAGGCAACATCCCCCATCATTCAGAGGATCATCTGACCCTATGGTAGCTGAAGGGTGGATTAAAGCACTGGAGAATATTTTCGATGTCATGGGTTGTGGAAAACATCAAAAGGTTAGTCTCATTGTTCACTATTTTGAAGGTGAAGTTGATCAGTGGTGGTCGATGCTGAAAAATATCTTGGATAGTGAGGAGATTGATGCTCTTGATTGCGATGAATTCAAAGGTATGTTTCTTGAGAAATATTTTCCTAAGGTGGTTCTTCTTAGGATGGAAAAACAATTCCTGGAATTGAGGCATGAGGATGACTCAGTGGCTGCTTATGAATAAAAATTCACTCGACTGGAAAGGTATGCTCCAAATTTCATACGAGATATTTATTGTAAAATCAATCGTTTTTACTCAGGATTAAAGCCATAGTATTGAAGGGATTTACCTTATCATGAGTTAAAAAGTTATGAAAAACTTGTTTGTTGTGCGGAGAAGGTGGAAATGGAATTTGATGATGATCATGAATTATTTTATAAACAACAAAATAATAGGTCGAGGTGGCAGGTGAAAGGGAATAACTCTACAAAAAGTCTGATGGTACGAAACTTAAGTTTTAGTTTGTGAAAATTGTAGTAAAATACATGCTAGGTAATTTCTTTTGAATGCTCATAAGTTCCCCCAATGTTGTAAAATGGGACATAAAGCTCATAATTGCACTGAAAAAGATCAGGGTAATGGTAGGACACAATCTGATTTACAGTCAGCAAAATATTTTAAGTGCAACGAAATGGGTTATAATTCAAATGAGTGTCAAAAAAAGAACTCAACTGAGGGAAATAAGCCAGACTACAAGCAGAAAGGGGTGGTGAAATCCATTACAACTACTTCAACAGATGTTGGTCCATCAAATGATGTTTTATCAGGTACAATGTTTATTTTTTCAGATTATGCTAATGTGTTGTTTGATTCAGGGTCTACACACTCTTTCATTTCTGAGCATTTTTCTCATAAATTGGGAATTACATCTCAAGATATTAATACAAAACTTATGGTAAAAACACCTAGAGTAAATTTAGAGACAAAAAGAAAACATATGAACATTCCTATCCTTCTGTACGAGAAGAATCTACCTGCAAACCTTATTGTTTTTCCTCTAGTATAGTTTGATGTTATTTTTGGCAAGGATTTGCATTCTGTTTATCATGCTAAGACTGACTGTAAAGATAAAGAGGTTTATTTTCAGAAAGATTTTCAGTTTTTATAAAAAAATGAACCCTTGCTTTTGATAACATATCAGGAAGCTGAGAAACAAGTAAAAAATGGAAATGAATGTTACCTTGCACATAATGTTGAAAACAAATGAACTGTTCAGATTAATGAAGTCCCAGTGGTAAATGAGTATGTTGATGTTTTTTCTAATGATTTTCCTAGTATTATACCTGATCGGGAAGTTGAATTTACTATTGACTTAGTTCCTGATGCTAAGACAATTTCAAAACCCACTTATCGAATGACTCAAATTGAACTTTTAGAGTTAAAGAAGAAATTGTAGGAGTTATTAGATAAAGGTTTCATTCGACCTAGCACATCACCATGGGGTTCCTCTGTCTTGTTTGTTAAAAATAAATATGGTTCAATGAGACTTTGCATTGATTATAGTGCATTGAATAACATCACTATTATGAATAAGTATCCTTTACCTCATATCAATGATTTGTTTGATCAGCTCCAGGGAGCTTAGTATTTTTCAAAGTTTGATTTGAGGTCAGGGTACCATCAGTTGAAAGTAAAGGAAGCCGACATTCCGAAGACCACATTTTGTACTAGATATGGCCATTATGAATTTTTAGTTATGCATTTTGGTTTAACCAATGCATCTGCTATATTCATGGATCTTATGAATAGAATATTTTTTGTGTTCATGGATAATTTTATGGTTGTGTTCATTGATGATATTTTGGTTTATTCCAAAAGAAAGGAGTAGTATTATATTCATTTAAGGGTTGTCCTACAAAGCTTAAAAGAAAAGAAACATTATGGTAAATTCATCAAGTGTGAGTTTAGGTTACCACAAATTTCATTCCTTGGTCACATTGTTTTAAAAAATGGCATAACTGTTGAACCTAAGAAAACCAAAGTTGTAGAAGAATGGCCAAGACCCACAAATTTAACTGTGATTCATTGTTTTTTTTGTTTGGAATGTTATCACCGGAGGTTTGTTGAAAAGTTTTCATGGTCATCTAGTCCATTGAAAATTTTAACTTGAAATGTTTTTAAGATCATCTGGAAAAAAGAATGTGATGATTGTTTTCAGGAATTGAAAAAAGATTGGTGAATGATCTAGTTTTGGCACATCCATCGAGAAATGGTGATTTTATTATGTACATTGATGATTTATTGATAGGACTGGGATGTGTCCTAATGTTGAATGATCTGTTAATTGCTTATGCATCACGTTAGTTGAAACCTCACGAGATAAAATACCCTACACATGATTTGGAATTAGCTGCTGTTGTTTTTGATTTAAAAATTTGGAGGCATCATTTGTATGAAGAAAAATGTGAAATATATACTGACCACACAAGTTTAAAGTATATATTTTCACTAAAAAATAATTGAACATGTGACAGAGGATATGGAAGGAATTAATCATGGATTTTGATTGCACGATCCATTACCATATGGGAAAAGAAAATAAAGTGGCTGATGCTTAGAGTCGAAAAAGTAATGCTTCATTTGCCATGCTACGTTTGGAACGAGATCCTTTGGTTTTTGATTTAATTAAATTTGGCATAGAATTTTTTGGTGCAGGAAATTCTTCTATTTTGTATCAGGTGTTAGTGAGATCATATCTATCAGACAGAATAAAGAAAGCACAGAAAGAAGACAGTGAGTTGCAGAAAAAGGTAGAGTTGGTTCAGAAGGGTATGTTTCCTGATTTGAATCTTGATAATGATTGTGTGTTGAGGTTTGGGAATAGATTATGTGTACCTTGTGATTCACAATTGAAGAATGAGTTGTTATGTGAAGCTCATAGTTCTATGTTTTTAGTTCATCCTGGAAGTACTAAGATGTACAAAGATATCCATGAGTATTACTGATTGGATGGAAAGAAAAGAGATATTCTGATTTTACTATGAAGTGTTTGACTTGTCAGCAGGTTAAATCAAAGTGGAAGTTACTGAAAGGGATTCTTCAGCCTTTACAGGTTCCAGAGTGGAAATGGGAAAATATATCCATGGAATTCATTTTGGGATTACCAAAGACATCTCGAGATAATAATACAATCAGGGTTATTGTTGATCGATTGAGTAAATATACTCATTTCCTTCCTATTCGAGATACTTTTTCTCTAGATCAAGTTTCTCAGTTTTATGATAAAGAGGTAGTAAGGTTGCATGGAGTTCCCCTATGAATTGTATCTGATCATGATCCCAGGTTTACATATAACTTTTGGAAAGGCCTTCAAAAGTCGTTGGGTACTGAATTAAATTTTAGTACAGCTTTTCACCCTCAATCAGATGGGCAATCAGAACGAAAAATTCAGACATTGGAGGATATGCTATTTTCTTGCTCGATGGATTATCATGGAATTTGGGACCAACATATTTCTATGGTTGAATTTATATATAATAACAGTTTTCATTCTAGTATACAGATGGATCCATTTGAGGCATTATAAGGAAAGCGTTTTTGAACTCCAGCTTTTTGGGATGAAGTAGGTGAGGGGGGCTGATGGGACTAGAATTGGTTGAAGAGATGGCAGAGAAAGTTCATTTGATTCAGAAGCACATGAGAATATCCCAGAGCAGAAAAATGTTTTTTGCCGATAACCGGAGGAAGGATCTTTCTTTTGAGGTAGGTGATCATGCTTTTCTCAATGTTTCTCCATAGAAATGTGTGATTCATTTTGTTAATAAGGGAATGTTGAGTCTGAGGTTCATTGGACCTTATAAAATTTTGGATAATGTTGGATCAGTTTCATACATAGTGGCTTTAGCTCCATGTTTATCCCAGGTACACAACGTTTTTCATGTTTCAATGTTGAGAAAATATATACCAGATCCATCTCATGTTTTGAGCCTAGAGGTAGTTCAGTTGGAAGATAATCTCTCTTATAAAGAACAACCCGTCCATATTCTTGACGGTAGAGAGAAAGTGTTATGAAATTATTTAATTAACCAGGTAATGGATTTGTGGAAAATCCATATGGTTGAAGAGGCTACGTGGGAATCTGAAAATTCTATGAGGGATAAATACACCCACTTATTTTGATAAGTGAATAAAAAATGTGAGGACGCAATTTCAAAAAGGGGGGAAGGATGTAAGATCCCATGTAAATGAAGAGTAAGATATTTTCATACTTATTAATATTTTTGAATTAAAAATTAATTTTACATTAAAAGGGTTGCTATGTTCAATAGCGTACCCAATACGCAACAACGAGTTTCTTTGAAATCTTACGTTGCACAATAATTATATAATAATATTACTTTAAATGGAAGTTCTCTCATAGCCGTTTTATTGGCGAGAATGAAAAAAACTAACTAAAATATTATTAAACATGTTTGTTAAATGTATTTACATTTATCCAATAAATGTTAGAGGCTTAAAATGTGAATGAATCTAATTTTAAGCATAATTTACATTAAAAGCCTGATTTATCACCTTTTAATGGCGAACCATCCTTAAATATAGTTTTGGTTACTTTAATAAATTCTATTCGAAAAAATAAAATCCTTCTTTAAAATTCGGACATCAAAATTTAATTTGTGTAAATTTTTGGAATTTTTTCGTTAAAGTTCATTCTTTAATGAATAGTGAAAATATTGTATTTTAATTCCAAACTGTGTTTCAATATATTTTATTTATATGGTTAGATTATCTTTTTAATTGGATTTAAAGTGTAAATAGAATATATTTTTACCATTTAATCCAATGTTTGTCATTGGAATTAATTTCACTTTGAAATTGGACATAAACAAGTGTCAATGATTTGATAATTATTATTTCTTAAAAACATGCTATTTGTTTAAACAACATGAATTAATTTTAAAATTAATTAATAAAACTTTTATGTTTTGAATTTGGAAAAAACATTATTTTTAAATTTTTAATATCAAATATAGCTTAGGCTAGATTTTTGGTATTTTTTTGAAAAACATCAATTTTTTATGAATAGTGAAACCACTTGGTGGTAGTTAAAAAAACTGACTTTTTCATTTAAATAAAATTTTACCACTTATGTGAATTGAATTTCAAAAATCCGACATACATGGTTTTTATCAAGAAGTAAAATGTTGTTCATTAAGATGAAAATAATATTTGGTGAATAGTAACTTTTGACTTTTATTTGCCGCAGTTAAAGGTAAATAAGGTAATTCAAGGTTAAAAGAATATTATAATAATTCAAAACTTCCTTAACAATTTTCCAAACCATATTGTATGAGTAGTGGGAAACAATTTTCATCCTTGGGTCGATTTAGGGACCCCATGGTTCCACTTATGAAATATAATGTCACTTTAGATTAATTAATTTAATGTAAAGAAAAAATTGACATTAATAAAAATCTTTTAGTAATTAATTTTTATATGGTGTTATATAAATTATATTTTTGACTATAAATATTAATTGGAAAGACAAAAATATTTTATATATCATGTTATTTTTTATAATTTTTAGACAACAAATAAATTAAATTATTTATGACACAATAATGATGCAGTATTACCTCATTAATAAATGATTTAAATAAATAAGATTATAATGATTAAAATATTATCCAAAACATGTCCAATTCTTATTGGATGATTATATTTTGAATATGAGTCATATTATATTTGTCTATAAGGGTTTTAGGACCATTAGAAACTGAATACCATTATATAATAAAATAATATTTTCACACTTTCTTAAAGAGCCCCTCCTCTCCCTTATAAAAGGAGTCCACTTCTAACCAATTAATCACACCCCTCAAGCAATTTGAATCATCCAAAATCTAACCAATAAATCTCCCTACATCCCTATCCTCCTCCTAGAAGCCTTACCATAGGAAGAAGGAACTTCAAGAAGTCCTTTGGTTCAAACCAAATGGATTTACCAAAATTAAAGGTAATGATTTCTCTTAAATTGTTTTCTTTTATTTTACTTCTCCAACCCCTATAATATTTTTATTCCATTATTTTGTAACAACACCAGTATCATCAATATAAAAGTATTTTGTTATGAGAAGGATTCTAAATACACTTACACTCTCCTCCATCTAATGGATGAAGAACATAATGTTTTTGTGGATGACAAACTAATGCCTCACGAAATGATGATTGTTCAATTACATATTACCGCCTCTCATGGTGGCCATTATGATGGAACTGTAATTATATATGATATATCATATGTTTATTTTTTCTTTATTCTTCTCTACTTCCCAATTATATTAATCCTTTATGTTTTCTATAGTGGGTAAATACGACAATCTCATTTGAGGAAGTGCGGACTACCGCCCCCTCAAAGTGATATGACTCATTAATGAATTATTTGGGATGTATAAAGGATATATATAATTATATTATATATGATATTATACTGGAATTATAATATAACTATGTATCATTATGTTATAATTCCATTAAAATAAGAAATAGAAATGAATGTAGCGTTCATGCGTACGTACGGATTATCGTCTCCATGAACTGTGCATTTCATTTATTACCTCAAAATGTTATGTACAATTATAAATACATGTATATACTGGACATATATGATATATATAATATCTAAATCATGAATATCATTCTGGATATAATGTACTGTTGACCACATGAACAACTTATAAATATAAGGTGTTCATTTTTTACTAAAGTACCAAATATCGACAAAATGGACGTTATGATTGCATAATGTTTATAACATGGTAATAATTGATATAAAAGGAATAATAAACATGAAAAAGGTTATTATTAAATTATAAATTAACTTTAGTTTATTATTCAAGAGATCAAATAATGATCATGTCAAGTCAGACACGATGTAAGGGACATCGTCTCAATCTCATTTCATTGAGGCATTTTTAGTTTTATACATGAAATTATTTTATACGGTGAATAAACCCCTTTGAATTTTCATTTTATTCAAAGGGAATATTCTTATGTGAAGCATTTTACTAAACGAAAAAAATAATGTTTCTTTTTTTTATGTAAGCGGTGAAAACGACCCTTCCACCGCCGCGTGTATTATTTGTACTTTGGCTTGCTTAACAAGCCGGAATGTTTTTAAAAGGAAAAACAAATACCATATAATCTTTTTATATATTTTGGTTTTGAAAATGATTTTTATAATGGATTTATTCTTTCAATATATTGAAATGATAATTTATTATTGCAATGTGGAAATTTTATGTTTCCTTTATTCTTATGTTATGCGTTATGATCATGTTATGGTTCTTGGGAATTATTTTTGTATATGGGTTGTTCCATGATAAACCTAGGATGAGTGAGCCCGATATAGCTCTCCAATGAATTGAGAAACATGAAGGAGGTAAACGTGAATGTTTCTCTTAAGATATTTTCAGGAATATACTGTTATGAGTATTCCATTGTAACTCCATATATAGCTGTGATAACTACAACGTAAGTATGATATGGACGACACAAGTTACCTTTATGATTTATGATTTTTATGCATCTTTCATAAATATTATGATTTCATGAGGTAAGTAAAAGAGTTCATGCTGTGTATGTATTTGTGACCAAAATTTTTCATTCATTGTTTTATAACTCTTTCTGTGCCTTTTATGCTCATCCCAAGTTTTGAAATGTTTTCACAGGACTTAAAGATGAATAGGATCAAGGATGGGATCAAGTAAAAGTCATGCTGCCTAAAACATGGAACTAGACATGGAACTTTTTTTCAAGAGTTTATATTTTATGAAAAAAATGGAAACAATGTAGAAGTGTCTACCTTGAAATCTTTTGAGATTTAATAGTCATTCCCTAATTATCTAAAACTCTAAACCTGAAAAGATCCTCAATGTGAATTATTTGTTTAATTTAATATTATGTAAATGTTTAAGGCTAGTTCCTTATATTTGTTAATATGGATAACCATATATAAAATATTAGTGGATAATTTAATATCTCAAAATGAAATATTTGAAGCATGAAATTACTATTAAGTCCATTAAATAAGATTGAATATTCTCTAATAATTACTTCTTGTTGATATATCTTTAAGAGGAATATTTGATCATATAGAGATAAATAATACTAAAAAACCACATTAACATACACAAGAAAATAATATAGGATCATATACATTAGTGTATATGCTATAGAGAAGACTCTACAATGCACTAGTATCAACAATGTTCTGTAGAAAACACTTGAACATATTAATTGAAAAAATCAAAGACAACTGACCCACTGTTATTGATCAGATTGAGCTGCCTCAAATTTATCTTATTTTATCCCCTTACAATTTTTATTATTGTATAAAATTCATGTTTTATTATATAGTACTCCATTAATCTATAAAAACAAATTCTCATATTCTAAACTAGAAATTACATAATATTATATAAAATCCATTCTTATATATTCTCTTCAATAAATGGGGAATAGGTCCTATGTTACATTTTATCTTTTCATCCCTTTCACAACTATGGAAAATGATTTGTTTCTAGATAGTCTTCTATACTGCTATTTATAAAACCCAATCTAGGTTGTGTATTAGTTTATTTGTTAATAAAATACATAAAATCAGGTGATTTCCAATTGGATGGGATGATGTCCTTGCTTGATACAGAACACATGGTCTAAATTTTTATGTTTTAGATTCATGTTTTGTCGGTTTAATTTAGAAATTGGTATCATTTTCTGAATTTACAAAAAAAATTCACCTTGATATTTAGTATTAACTTGTGATGGTTAAAAGTGTTTGATTATGTATCTTAGTTTGAATATTTAATATATTAAAATTTTATTTTAATTAATATTTATTCCTTCTTCTGAGAAACTATTTGAAGGATAAAATTTATTTATTTCTGCAATTATTATTACCTAAGAGTGTTTTATAAATTTGTAGATTTAGTTTTTTTTTTTAACAAGAAATTTATTAGAAAATAAATTCACCTAGTTACATGGGTTTTCCACTCCAAAAAACATTAGAATTTTAAATTATGTATGTTTTTTAATATTCTTAATCAATATAGTAAAATGATCCTAAAACGTTAGGAAACATATTCTAAAATAAGAATGTTATTCGTTTCGATAGATCAGTGGGATATTATATCATAAATGGGGTATATAATTAACTTATAAATTGATATTATTCTTAGATCAATGTTTTCACTTCCCAATAATGTTATTATAATGTGGAAACATAGTTTTTTCAATTTAGATGGTCTTTATTTTTACCTTTACCTATTTTATGGGGATATTTTATTATCCCTTTTAATGTTGTAGATTTTCCAAAAAATAATTACAGAATGTGAAATAATTGATTACTAATAAAAAAGTTTATATTTTCAGGATTACATTTATCTAAGGGGTTATAATGTATAACCCTGATATTTTATAAGATGAAAATAATGTTAAATGGTGTATATGACACGAAACACCCATCTTAAGTGACCAATAAAACATATTACCATTAAGACCTAATAATAAAATTGGGGAGTATAAATTTAATTAACTAATTTATGATATATATATATATATAAATGTCATATATATATATAAATAAAAAATAATTTCTCACCTTTTAATAAAGATAACTTATTCAACGAAAATTGGACTTCCTTCAAATATGATTTTTTTTATTTTTGTGATTAAATATAATAATTTATTTATTTAATTTTTAAAATGATATTTGATAAAATTATCATATTTTATGAAATTATCATATCAAAATTTACTTACTGTGAAATTTTGTGTTTTTTTTGAAATGTATTATTTTTCACTGAATAATGAAAACAAATGATATTTTAAATATTGACATTTTTTATTAATTAAAATAAATTAAAATTCTTATAATAATGTTGATTTGATCTTAAATTTACATATGAACTATTATAATTTCAATAATATAATTAATTTTATTTGAATATTCAATGTTAATTATTTTTGTAAAACATTATATTTACTCTTAAAAACACGGTTTTCTACCAAATATTTTTAAAATGCATATGGTTATACATTTTAATTAATTAAAATAACCTAAATTACAGAAAAATATAAATTTAATTTATATATTATATATCTATTTATATAAGTTGAAATTCATATAATGATGACTAATAATGATAAATTTACTAGAAAATCATCCATTAATTGACTAATGCATTTCTTCAAAAACATTTTTCGGACCATTTTTCTGGATTAATTTTAAATTAAATTTTTTAACTTTTCTGAATTGAATTTTATAAAATGTATTCATGTTTGGAATCATAAAAATTAATATTATATTCTTAGTAAAATATTGTTTTTCAAAATAAGGATGTGTAAAAATATATTGAGACTATTATTGTTAAAACAGGTTTATCCAAGGGATAAATGTAACACCTTGAGGATTCATAATAAAATTCATGAAACACTATGTCTCCTAGGAACACCAATTTATTATAACCTAGCTTGGAAACCTAATTTTTCCACCTCTATGATTAGAATTTTTTAATATTGACAAACTTGATTGCATTAAGAATGATATTTAGAATCTATTAAGACAATCTTAAAATTTTTAAATAGAACATATCATTATGAATAGTAATAATAATAGTAATATGACCCTTGTAAATAGTAAATCATTTTATTATGTTATTTTATAATGGTTATATGATACTGATATCTTTATTAATTTTTTATGTGATATAAAGGAATTATGGTTTTAAAAATGTCATTTTTTGAATAAATTATAGTTTTTTTAAAATAAATTATTCATATTAGGATAATTATTTTCAAAAAAAAGAGTTCATTTCTAAATTTTATTCATCATGAAATGGTCAGGGTGAATATTTTGTGTGTTTTTGAAATACTTGAATTTTGTTTGAATAGTAAAATACGGTAATTTTCCATATATAAACATTATCAGTTAAATTCACTATTCCTAGAATCATGATTGATGTAAGCACACATGGGTTGAACTCACAAACATTTATTACTATTATGGTTCACATTAATTAACACAATAGGTTGTATTGATGGAAATAATAAAATAATGCATAAGATATTCACAAATCAACCTTCTCCTCCATTAGAACTCCCTCATACCCCCTCTTCACTTCAAACCTCTCAAACCTAGCGACTTTTCAAAACTATGCTCAAATTTCCTCCTAAGAACAAACCCCACATATATTTTCCCCTTTTTTAATAAAAGATGAAAACATATCCCCTAAAAAGGATTTCATGGAAGATTAATTAAATGGGTAAATTCCCCTTTTCATTTCATTTATTACAAGTTCTTTTCTTTTAATTTTCATTCCTAACCTCTTTTAATTCATATTTTTTGTGGAATACAACACCATACATGTATTAGAATGCTTTATCATATGGAAATAATTATTCATCATCTCTCTGTTCCCCCTATTTTATACATGATATGGAAACACCGTCCAAGATGTGTTAATTTATCACATTCAAGGAAAATGTATTTTCAATTTATATTACATCATCAATTCTGGTCATGAAACCATATTGATAGTAAAAAAACTGTAATATATGTATTATAACTTATTTATGATCTTGTAATCCTTTTTGTACCCATGATATTAATTTATAAATCAAAATCAGTTTATTTTGATAAAAACCTCCCAATTAACCCTAAAAATTCTTATTACGTTTTATATAACGACTCATCTTCACTCACAATAACAAAATAAAATAATTCCATGTAATATTATTTTTTTCAGTACTAACATAAAATGCATATTCTAGAAAACTATTCTCATTATTCATTTTTTTTGTAAATTAATTTATGTAAATCAAATCTGAAAACCAAGGAATAAAACACTCCCAAACAATGAAATTTAATCTCTCAAACCATCAAAAGGACATCAATGAACCTAATAACGTTATACTAAATCAATTAAATGTAGATTATTTTTTAAAATCCTTAATTTATTATCCAAAATTTTATTATTCAGGTCATTAAGATCAAGTGAGGAACACCTTCAAACTTAAGGTGAGGGTTTCCTACTTGAACGTCCATTTTGTTTAGGTTTACTATTTATCTCTCCTTATCCCAATTAAATTATTATTCATTCATACATACTACTCATAATTTTAGTTTGAATTTTCTATATATTTGTACCAACTAGAATCATACATTCATTTATGGGGATTTATTCGTTTTAAAAGGGTCTATGAAAAATTCATCATGAAATACATGTCTATTTCAAAGGAATTTTTTGAATTCCCACCCATTTAAATGGGAACTCTATAATATTTTTCAAGAAACCGTTATTTTTCTAAAAAAATTCATTTTATTAGGATTTTTTTTTCACATACAGTTTTAGAAAAAATATTTTTCAAAAGAACTATTCTTTGCAAAGTAAAAGAGCATTTATCACAATATTTACTCAATGATTTTATAAGAGTATCATCTTATAATTAGACACTCTTTCTGATTCATATTAATTAATTGGATTAAATTTTATGATATCATCTAAAATATTTAATTGAATATTTTGTGATTAGTTTGATTATGGATATACAATTTTGAAACCATTCACCAATTTACTGTGCATAGTTAATGCTTAAGCTTAATGTTCGGGAAATGTTTTTTAGATTTCATATGTTAGTTTCAATATAAATTTATATTTTTGTTATGTTTAAACCCATTCATATTAGAAGTATATTAGACTTATTATGTAATGGATGGGTCCTACTATATCCCCTCAAAGCATCAGTACGTCTAATGAGACAGACTACAGTCTAGGCACAAGGCCTTGACAAAATGTTTATTTATGGTCTTGGCTAAGGCCTTGACAGTATGGTCATGATGTCCAACATTATGCATTACTTAATAACGAAACCTGTAATTAAATGTTTATGTGGTCATTCAAGTAGTAGAATACCCATGATTATGCATTATTATGGAATTATTTATTCTTCACTTTTTCCTTCCATAATGTGTTCGTGTGCACATTTAAAGCCATGTGTATTTAGATATTCACCATGAATTATTTTTAGGTTTATGATATCTTCTGCTATATTTATTACAATTACTATGAATTTGAGATCACCCCATTCTTTTGTTACATTTTACAAGGACATGAATAGCTATATTTTGAATGACATGCAGAAACAACGTTGGAGTTATGGATATTGTAAGAGGAGTTTCTAAATTGTTTTCCTTTAATGATGTAATGTTGACCATATGTATGTATCTGGTTCTCCAAAACTACTAAACTATTCTTTCATTTAGGATATGATTTTCTTGTAATCATGAATATTTAATCAAAATATAAATAGACACTAGGAAACTGGGGTTTGGTCCATACCAGTGGTATCACAATAATTTTAGTAGAAAACATGAAAACAAGATTATGAAAATGTATATTATGGAATAATCCCATAAGATATTTGGTGAGGATAAACATACAAGAACATCCTATAATTTTGGTAAGGAGTAGATTATTTGGATTTTCTATCATCTAAATCCCTATCCAGATACTACAAGTGGACTTTATTCTAGAAAAAATGTACTTAGAATTGAGAACTCTGACATGGAGTATCAGGCTTGACCAGGGGTATCCTAGTACACAACAATGGGCCTTATTGTGCACCAGGTTTGATGGTCCTGGGGGATATTCTTATGCTAATTCGTATTTTCTTTTAACGACATTATAGAGGTCATAAATGTAAATTTTTCTGAAAGAAACCACTTTTATTGATTATGGTTTTAAATATGTATAAAATTTTAACTTATGCTAAGTACTTTTCTTTTTTGAGATTTCACATTATGATTCATGACCTAATCTTGTGTATGCAATTATTTATAAATGGATTATAGTGAATGGAATGTAAACTGAATGAACATGTGTGTACTATATGGGGATTTCCCTCTGATGCAAGATAATGATATTGTATCTGGTGTTGTGACTAGTGGTGAGCAACTTATAACTATACTAGGAGAGGTGACTTAGGGTATTAATTATATCTTTACCCATATGGTTCATCTAGATCCAGAACATGGCGGAGCTATGATAGACTGCATTATATGACAAAAACCTCCATAATTTAATGGTACTACTAACCCATTTGTAGTGGAGCAGGGGATAAGTTCACTAAAGAAGATATTTTTTTTCTTTGGGATGTAACAAAAGTGATAAGGTTGGCATGGGGGTTTATTATCTATAGGGACATGCGGATATGTTGTAGTTTTTAATTAAAAACCCAATGGAGGAGGAAGAAATATAAGAAATTTATTGGAGGGATTTTAATGATATTTTTATAGAAAAATACGATCTTTATGAACAATAAAAAGATATGGAAAGGGAGTTTAAAAATTTTAATTACAAATTAGATGAGGCCATGGAAAAGTATAATTCTAACATCACAAGGATAGTAAGGAATTCAATAAACGACATACGTAATGAAAGAAAAAAATATTGATCGATTCTTAGGTAGTTTAAAACCATTCCTATGAAGGTATCTAGTCTCCCAAATATTCTCATCATATGACAATATAGTCTCAGGTGTGATCAAGATAGAAAAGGAATTCTCTAACCCTTGTGATTATAAGGGAAATAAATCAAAGTATATGGATGATGAAAAAGTGAAAAATCTAAATAAGGAAATGGTGAATAAGGGAAGATTTGTCCTTCCACCCAATGATATTTTTGGGAACAGACACCCTTTTACATACCTGAAGGATATGTGTGTTTGTTACAAGTGTGAAGAAAAGGGAAACATATCCCGAGATTGTAAAAGGAAGAAAGAAGCTACAAATATTCATTTCTACAATATAAAAGAGAGGAGAAACTATACAAATTATTTTCCTATGAGTCAATGAAATGTTCCCAATACAAGTCCAAGGGAGAAAGGGCCAGCTTATGTGATCACTACTATAGAGATTGAAGTTCCTAACTATGTTGTGGCTAATACTTTAATTGTTTCTTCTATTATAGCCAAGTATTTTTTTTGGATTATCACAATATTTTATATTGTCCCAATTTTCCATTGAATTTGACATGTTCAACATGATTTACTAAATGATGTGATAGAAAAACCTCTTAAGAGATGTATCATTGAAACAAATATGTATTGATGAGTCCCCCTTATGACACATAAATGTGATTTAGTTGAAAAAACTATCATCATTCCCATGATTTTCATTGATATAATCCTTGTTATGACATAGATTTAATGTTATGATTTGATGAAATATTAAATGAATAAGGAAGATACAATTTTTGAGAATAGTGTGGAATCCATTATCTTTATATTAGAAACAATCCCAACTGAATCTTATCTAGATCTAACCCCAGTTGCTCTACAGAATTCAATTTTTTAGGAGGAAGGGTATGAAATATCAATGGGTGAGAAATGGAATGTTCAAATAGAGGATATACCTATTGGGAAAGATTATATTGATGTGTTTCCATAGGATTTACCTGAACATCATCTAGAGCATGAAGTTTAGTTTTTAATGGATTTAACTCCTAGTTCAAGGACAACATCAAAGATTTCGTATATAATGGCCACTTGGGAATTAGTTGAACTAAAAAATAACTAGAGGAATTGTGTGACAACGGATTTATTCAACCAAGTGTTTCTCTATGGGGATCCCCCGTTCTTTTCATTAAATGAAAGATGGATCTATGAGTTTTTTCGTTGATTACAGGGAGTTCATGTTATAACAATAAATAACAAGTATCCCATACTGTGAATTGATGATTTATTTGACCAAGTTATTAGATCAAAATATTTTTTGAATATTAACCTTCAATCTGGATATCATCGGTTGTGATTAATAAAGTAAGATACACCAAAAACAGTGTTTCATTATAGGTATGGGAATTAAATGCTTACAGTAACGCCTTTTGGACTGACTAATGCATCCTCTTTATTCATGGATCTAATTAATTCGGTTTTCATGGAACATCTGCATGACTTTTTTGTGGTATTTATTGATGATATATTGTTATACATTAAATTCTATGAAGATAATTATAATAAATTTCTCACTATTTTAAAGAATCATAGAGGAAATAATTTTTTTGAGATGTTTAGAAAGAGTAAATTTTGGCTTCAATCAGTATCCATTAATTGACACATTATCCCCAATAATTGACTATCTATAGATCATGTAGAGACAAATACTATTCAATAATGGGATACTTTAACGAACATAACTGAGGTGCATAGATTTATTGGTTTGGAAGGTTATTATAAGTGTTTCGTTCATAACTTCACCCATTTAGCCAACCCAATGACAAATCTTATATATAAATGGGTTATGTTCATATGGAAAAAATATTGTGAGGATTGTTTTGAAGAATTGAAGATGATATTGGTGAATGGTCTAACCCTAACACTACCATCAGGGAATGAAGTGTATGGTATCTATTTTGATGGATCAATGAAATGAATTGGTTCTTCCCTCATACAGAGCGATAGAGTTATTTCATATTCATTATGGTATTTAAAAATTCACGAACAAGCTACCCAACTCATGATCTTGAGTTAGCTGCTGTGATATTTTCTCTAAAAATATGGAGACACTATATCAATGGTGAAAGATGTAAGATATATACGTATCAAAATAGTCTGTAGAATAACTTATCACAAAAAGAACTCAACATGAAGCACAGGCGATGGATTGAACTAATCAAGGATTACCATTTTTCAATACACTACTACCAAGGAAATTAATATAAAGAAGCTAATGGGTTGAGCAGGAAGGATCACATATTTTAAAAATGAGGATTAAAAAGGATTCTGTATTTATAGATCTAATAAGGATGGACATGAGAATTATTAAAGAAGGTGAAAATCATTAAGTTTTCAATTAGTTTCTCAATCATCTTTATTAGAAAGGGTTAAAATCTCTCAGTATGATGATGAGAACCGCTAAAAGAAAATTAATGCTATGAAATATGGGAAGTTATATAAATTTAAATGTGAAGATGGAATTATGAAATTTGGGAACATACATTGTGTTACCTATATACTAGATCTGAAAAAGGAGTTATTGGATGATACACATATATCAGATTTCACTATATACCCTGGTATCAAAAAAAGTATAGATATTTGAAATAATATTTCTTATGAGACAACATGAACTAGGAAATTGCGGAATATATATCAAGATATTTTTTTTCAACAAGTGAATGTCATAGGAAAACATCCTAGAGGAGTAAAGAAACCTCTACCTATTCCTAAATGGAAATGGAATTACATCACCATGGATTTTGTCACTGTAATACCCTAAACATCAAGAAATAATGATGAAATATGGGTATTTTTATCAATATTTTAAATATGAACATTTAATCAGTATAATAGAGGATCTTCCACAAGAGCGGCCTGCACGACTCTATATCAATGAAGTTTTAAGAATTCATAGAGCACTTCCCTCAATTATGTCTGATCATGATCTTTGATTTATATCGAAATACTGGAAAATTATTTAGAATGCTTTGAATACTGAGCTTTGTTTGAGTACTTTTTACTACCGACAAACTGATGCGTAATTAAAAATTATGATCAAAACCAAAATGGACATGTTGAGATCATGTTAACATGACATTAATGATTTGTGGGATCAATATTTCACTTTTGTGGAGTTTAAAAACTATAATAGTTTCCTTTCCTATAGTCAAATTGAAAAATATTAAGCCTTGTATGGAAATAGATTTCAAACACAATCATATTGGGATGAAGTTAGGGAAATGAAGATAATTGGCCCAAAAATCATGGAGGAAACAATAAAGATGGTAAAGACTATTCAAGTCCTTACCAAAGAAGCTCAAAGGTGAAAAATAAGTTATACTGATAATGAACGGATGGCTTTTTAATTTCATGAGGAAGATCATTTTTCATATGAGTATCTCCATAGAAGGGTGTATTAAGATTGGGGATGAAAGGGAAACTAATCCCAAGAAACATATGTCCTTTTTAACATATAGAGCGAATTAGGGTTTTTGCATGCCGTTTGGATATTCCAACTATCTTATCTAAAGAACATAATGTGTTCCATGTCTCATTGTTGAGAAATTACATACAATACGTAATTATTCAAACAAACCAACCATGGAGTATACGAAAATTACATTTATTTTGTGGAATACAGAATACAATACACAAATAAAACCCAAAGACCATATTAGTTTAGTGTCTTTGGAAACTCGGAACACCTTCTTCTAGCTTGGTGAAAGATCTTTATCATCTCCCATAAATATCTTCCCCATTAGTTTTCCTACATAATGCCTTTCATTATATCCTGGGGAAATAAAAACATAAAATGGGTGAGATAAAATGATTATTAAGGGTAAACATGAATAAAATCAAAGAACACATTAACATAATAATGTTAAAACGTGAATAAAAACTTTCCATATCAAAATTGTGAGTCCTGACATAAATCATTTTAGTTTGTGCAACATAAATTATAAATGAAAATGAACCATGAGAAAAAAAAATTAACATAAACCATATAATTGTGGAATGAAAATAATCACTTAATATTATTTCCATAGTAGCCAATGTATTGCTACTAAGACCATCATTACGGAAAAATTCCATTACTGAACTGAGTTTTCTTTCCGTAAAATCTAGGTATTATTAAACTCGATTTACATGATGTTACAGCCTTATACTAATAATTCGGAGTTACTTGTAGTTATCATCATCTCTATCCCATGAGATACAAATATTCAACCTATGAATTGGAGGGAGATATAGGTCCCTCTCATCTCATTATGAAATGATTTTTACATGTTTCACAAAAATATAATTCCTAGCATAATCGATAGAATAAAATGGTTTTTATAAATATAATTCCACCATAATCGGTATAAAGAAAATAGAGTTCTTAAATATAATTTTATCATAAATACAAATCAAATCATTGTGGTAATATGGATATAAACATAACCCTATTTCATCTAAGATGTAAAATAATTTTCACAAAACACATGAACTTAATTCTTGTGGAAGATATCCTTTAGTTTTCAAAAACATTTTATTTTCTCAAAATGCCATGAAATTATAATTGAAATGAATTTAGTTGAAAATAATCATCAAAATTCTAATATGATGCATCATTGAAATAAGGTGTAATGAAACCTTAAATATCAATTCTTGTCGTATAAGAAAAAAATAGTCTCCTTTTACTTTTTCTGGAAAAGATAAAAAATACCTCAAGTCAAATAAAGAAAAAATATTTCATTCATACTATTCAATAAAATGTCACCAAAGGGTATAGTTAACATTAAATAATTTTATATGAATATAATTAATATTAAATTATTTGGTAACATTAATGTGGATTATAAATATAACCCAGTAAATACTTACCTATAAACTATCTTTGATAAAAATGTGATCGCAAAATTATCCCTTACCTTAGGACTTATTTCTTTTGTATGTGTTTAAAACTCCCTTATAGTGGTTTTAAACATATTATCAACTTTTAACATAACCAAGATAATATTTATGAAATCATATATGATTAACTAATGACTTTATAAAAACCATTTCTTTATTAAATCTTTGTTAAAACAACGTTTTTGGGTAATAATTATTTTATTTATCGTTTGAGTTTTGACTTTTTATTATTGATCATATTCCTAAGAACATAATAATATGATTTTTGTATCATATTTATTAAAAATATAAATATATATTAAATATATATAAAATAAATTAAGTACACCATTCACAGAGATGGTAAGCCGTACATATGTATGAATGTTGTTTCTGTTTCCCTATCGAATTAAATTAAAGTAAGTAAATGACATATATATATACATAAATTGATATAGTATTATTATTTCGTCTTATATTTCATTATTATTTATTACATGTACATTATAATCATTATTTAATGGTTAACGTTGAGAATGAATCTTATCGCGTTGTGGAGACGGTAGGTCGTACGTACGCACAAGCGATGATATCAAGCACCTAAAGGTCATGTGGTATGGAATTCGATGGTATATTAATTATACAGAATAATTATAATGTTATATTAATTATTTAAATCATTTATAATCATTATTATATCCATCCAAAGTAATTATTTTTGAGTCACAATTTTCAACATGGTGTGGACACGGTAAGCCGTATGTATACATGCATGGGGATTTTGTTATTCAGAGGATGGATAAAAGGATGTATAAGGTTTTCCCATAATTATAATAACATATCATAATGTAGAAGATACAAGATTTATTACTATAGTATTAGTATACCATAATAATAGAAAGAAGAAGAAGAAACGAATTTGGAATGAGGTGATAAAACAATTACCTGTTTTTCATTTATCTCTTTTTGATTTGCACAAAAGTTATACCTCATATGTATTTATATCAATTACATGTAGTTGAAGATCTAGAATCATTATTTTATGAACCTAAATTTTATTATTCTATTCATTATGATCATGTGAGGAACACCGTTAGTCATAGGGTAAGGGTTTCCTACCCGAACCTCAATTTTTTTTTGTTAAACTTTGTCTCTTTTATCCCAACTAATTTATTAATAAATCATATCATCTTGTCATAATTTATGTGTGAATGTTTTATATTTGTTTACAAACTAGAACCATACCTTCTGTTATGGGGAGTTAATTTTTATATAAGGATCTTTAAAAAAACATTCCCGAAATAGAAGCCAGTTTCAATGGAATTTCTCGATTTCCCACATATTTTCAAGGGAACTCTATAAAATGTTTAAATAAACCATTATTTTTATCTAAAATAACATATTTTATTATGAATAAACTATATTAATATACTTCTTATTTTATTAGAATATTGATCCAAAAGAACACTCCTTTTCAAAGTAAAATAGTATTTATCTCAATAATTACACGATGATTTTATAATAATATATACATATGTTACAACAATAATGTATATTATTATGTATAATTACGATTAATATTTTATGATATCATATACCATATTTGATTTATTGGTTCATAAACAGTTTTACTATCAATTTACTATCTTAAAACCATTCCCCAGTTTACTCTGAATGGATAGTGTTTATGCTTAATGTTTTGGAGAATTTATTTACATTTCATACCTTAGTTACAATATGAATGTATATGTTGTTTAGGATTATCCACAATCATATTTGGAATGAGTTGGAATTAGTAAGAGATGGGTGGTGCCTACTATATCCCCTTGATTCATCTATAGTTCTAATTAAATGAACTATGTTTTTGGCACATGGCCCTGAAAAAATGATTTTTTATGGTCTTTCCATGAGGCCTTGATGTTATAGTTATAAAGCCCACTATAATTAATTCTCTCATAATGAAACTTTAAATGGAATGTTCATGAGGTTATTATAATTGAATAATATGCATGATTATTCTTTATTACGTAATTATTTATTATACTCTTATTTTTTCCATGATGTGTTCATGTTTATTTCTAAATGAATGTGTTTTTAGTTAATCACCATTTCTAATTTTTATATTTATAATATCTTCAAATCTATTACATACCCTTATTGAGAATTTAAGCTCACCCCTTTCTAATGTTTCATTTTCACCGTACATGAGGATATATAATATGAATGACATAATGAAATAACCTAGGAGTTAGGGATGTTGTCAATGGAGTCTCTAATTTTTTTCATCTAAAGTTGTAATGTTGAACTTATGTATTTATTTGTTTCTCTAAACTACGAAACTTTTCATTCCATTGGGAGATGACATTCTTGTAATCATTCCTATGTAATCAAATAAGGTACTAACTCTGGGAAACTGGGGTCAGGTGTAATGCACCGAACCCAGCTACCCAGAGATGGTGCATTATTACATAACATTGGCATGTTCACTAGAAAATAATTTTCCAAAAGACTGATCAGTTTAGTATTATTGGAATCAATATTCAAATATAAGTTCAACTTTAAAACATGGAATGTAATAGAGCACTAATTTATTCCATTAGAAACATACAAGCATACTAGATTATGCCTATAAGTCACTCATAACTAACTCCTTCATATCTTGGGAAAATGAAACAAATGAAAGGGGTGAGCTCAAACGCACAGTAAGGGTAAGAAATACAGTGGAAGACAACATAAATGTTAATCATGGTGAATAATTGAAAACAAATTCCTTTACCAATCATAAACAGGAACACCTTTATGGCAGGATTATGAGCTGAGTAAATAATTCCATAAGAAAACAAAATCATTAGTATACTACTAGTCGAATGACCACATGAACCATCAATATTATTTTCATAATGAGGGAATTTATAATGCCAGATATTATGAAACATTTTTTCAAGGACTTACCCAAGACGTCTAAAAACGATTTAGGCCTTGTCCAAAACCATATATTTTAAATTGGGAAAGGCCTTTGACAATTCCACGTCTAGTTGTTTCATGAGACCTACTGATGCACCAAAGAGCTATAGCGGCCTCCACCCATCCCTTATTAAGTATAATACAGTTCTCATATGAAATGGTTGAAATATAACATAAATTTTAGTATTAAAACTAGCATAAAAATTTTCAATACATTAAGCATAATCAATGAATGGTACAAAAATAACACATCCACAATCAATCATATCACAAAACCATCAATACAATATGGATGATTTGTATCATAATATATCAATATCATCCTAGTTTAAAATCCATAAAATAATGATGGCATAGATGAATGGAAAATTATTTAATATGAAACTATCTTTCTATTTTGAAATAATTTAAAATTCATGTAATTATAAAAGAAATCATTTATTTTGAATATATTATTATAAGCATGTAAGGGAAGCATGGATGATGTTATAACAGAAGAGAATAATTTCACCCACCATATAAGTTAAAAAAAACATTCTTACATTAATTTAGTCAAAAAGGTCGAAAAGTAACTTGTTTGAAAAATGACGGAAAGATTATTTTCAAAACATATAAGGTCATATAAGGGTATAAATGACTTTAAATAATTTTCTAGTAAATATTAGAAATGTTTTTAAAAATTAATTTTTACGAAAACAAGGATGTGGATGATAAAGAGGTAGCAGTAGATACTTATGTAAAAAAAACCTCAAATGGTAATGAGATTGTGAAATTAACTCTTACCTTGTATATTTCCATGGTAGAGGTTATGTTAAACTCTTGTATAATAATTAAATTGCTATTATTAAATTATAAAAGAACCGTATACATTAATATGATACCATATATTATCTTATAATATTTCTTTGTTAATGATATTTCAGTAGTATGATCGTTTCGGGTGTCAACATATTCGTTTTCCTTTGTATGCATTATTCTGTAAGTAATTTTTGTTTGGGATAGGATGTATTTTATTCATATAGAGAGTTATATTATGTTCATTATCATTATTTTGAATCATAAAATGGAAATTATTCTTGAACGAATCTGATGGGGAATGAATATCATCGCGTTCGTGGAGACGGTAATCCGTGCGTACACACGATTGACAATATTATTCTTTTGATATTAAAATCATATATTATTGGATGGTATATCATATATATAGAATCATTATCACTTATATTTATTATTTTCATCATTTATGCTCATTATTATACCCATCCAAATGATGATATGTTTGAATAACAAACTACACCACAACGTGGAGACGATAATCTATACGTACGCACCTATGGTGACTTTAATTTATAGGAGTGATAGAATAATGAGTAGGGTTGTACCATTTTTATAATAACAACACAATATATAGAAGATACTAGATTTATTATTATACAATAGAAACAACAAATAAAGAGGAATTAGTAGAAGAAAACAACTTAAAAGATGTGATGAAATATTTACCTCTTCTCCGGGTTCATCATTTTGATTGGATCAAAAGGGATCCTTAGGTTGTCTTGATGACTAAAGATATGACTCTTGGATGAATGGATGATTTTTTGGAAGACATTTGAGTAGGGTTTAGCCTATCCAAATGGATTTGAAGGTGTGAATTTTAGAGAAGGTATAGTTCCCTTTTATAAGAGGGGTGATAGGCACCTTAGGAAAAGATTGACATATTAATTTATAATAAAATCAATTTCAGTTTATAATGGCAGAAAATGTTTTATCTCTAGGATAATGTCGGCAAGGGTCAAAAAACACTCAACCAATAGGTTTTAAACTGGTCTGGGTCACTATATTAACCATATCTTTTAGATTTAACGCTTAGTTAATTAGTTTGACATTTACCATGTCTCTTTGTATTTTCATATTATATGGTTAATAAACATACTTTTACAACACAAGAGTACCCAAAGTGGTTCATTATTAATATATCTAACTTTATCTAAGTCATTTTTCCCAATCGTAGATTTTTAGATATATTATATCAACTATCTATATAATATTTGTTTTAAAAACTCTTTTATGTCAATTTTGACACTATTTGGTATTTTGTTTTTGATAAATTAATAACAGAAGAATTACTTTGAAAAAAATGTCATTTAATCGCCCCAAAAATTTCAAATTAAAATACAAAATTAGTGTAATTCTTTAATAACTCTAAAATTAAATTTATTTGGGTATTTATAATATCATATTTTTTATATTTCATTAATAATGTAATTACTGCATCATCATTGTTTTATAAATAATTTAAATTATTTATTGTCTTAAAATTATAAATAAATTACCATTATGTATAAATTTTTTTATCTTTATAATTAATATTGATAGGAGAATTTATCTTCAGGATAACCCTATATTAAAAATGTTTTTGTTATTAAATATAAAATTTAACACTTTTAACACTTTTTTGAATTAAATAATAATAAATGTCATAATACAATCCAAGTTTACCAAAAGTATCATATATTCTTAATAAGGTTTTTTTGGTTGAATTACACTTACAAAATAGAATTAGGACATGTTTTAGGGTAATAATATTATCATTTTTACCACTAATTACCTTATTTACTTTTAATCGTGGTAAATAAATGTCAAATGTTACCATTCACCAAAAATTATTATTATATTATTGATCCACATTTTACTTATTGATATCAACTGTTTCTATAGGATTTTTGAAATTCAATTCATCGAAGCGGTAAAATTATGTTTTATGCAAATTTACAAATGCTCATAAGTGGTGGGTAAAAGACGGTAAAAGTTGAATAAAATTTTTATATATCGAAAAATATTATTAAATGACTATAATGAGTTACATTGAACATATATAGGTATTATGTATCTATTTTGAACTAACATAAATTTAAATAAAATAAATAATTATTTAAATAAAATATCGGGTTTAAACAATAACTCAGTGTTTTTCCCTATTCATCAAAAATTTAATGTTTTCAAAAAAATACCCAAAATCCACCCTATGTTATTTTTGAACTTCCGAATCCAAAAATAAAGCCCATTTTGAAAGATATAATTTTTAAAATTTAAAAAATTGGGTATTACTATTCATACCAGCTAGTTTGATTGGTTTTGGTGTGTTTGAACTCGATGTTGCGTACAACACAAGCTACTGTATTATTCAAAGGGTAACATACTATAGATGAATGGGGTGTTACATTATCCCCTCCTTTAGAAATTTCATCTCCAAAAAATATAGAATATTACTACATTAAATGATTCGGGTTGTTCTCTATCTTATGTTCCTTGGGTTCCCATGTTGAATCTTGCATCTTATGGTTTTATGCATAGAACTTTTACCAGACGAGTTTTCCGGTTTCTCAACGCTTATTCTGTTGTACCAAAAATCATGATAGGCTCTTTAGAATAAGACATATCAGGTTCCAGTTATAATTCCTCATCAGTGAGTACATGCATTAGGGCAGTCATGTATTTTCTAAAAAGTGATAGGTGGAACACATCATGAGCCTTCGAGAGACTTGGAAGAATTGCCAAATGGTATGATACTGCCCCAATTCATTATAAAGTTTCAAAAGGTATGATGTACCTGGTACTCAATTTACCCTTCTTAAAGAATCTTATAATTCTTTTCCTTGGAGATACCTTCAAGAAAACATGATCTCTTACATGAAATTCCAAATCCTCCCTTCGGTTATCAACATAGCTCTATGACATAATTTTAGCTGCTTTGATATGGGTTTGGATTACCTTCACCTTTTCCATCATTTCCTCAACATGTTCTGGGCCTATGTGTTTTCATTCACCAACATCATCCCAAAAAGTTGGTGTGTGACATCTCTTTCCGTATAACGCTTCATATACTGCCATGTGAATAGTTGAATGGAAGCTATTGTTATAGAAAGATTCTACCAGAGGTAAATATTGATCCCACGTACCTTTAAATTCATCTGATAAAGATCTCATCTTGTCTTATAAGGTTTTAAAATTCTTTTCTGATAGTCCGTCAGTTTTAGGGTGGTAGGTAGTGCTCAAACAATGTTCAGTATCCAGGGATTTCGAATGATTTTTCCAAAATCATGATGTAAAATGGGGATCATGATCAGAAACAATCGATAAGGGTACTCCATGAAGTCTTATAGATTCATAAATATACAATTTTTTTTAAATTTTCTAGTGGTAAATATTTTCTTATAGCAAGAAAATGTGCTAACTTGGTAAGACGCTCAATAATGACCCATATTGCATCATTCCTTCTAGGAGTCTTTGGTAGTCCTAAGAAAACGTCCATCATAATATTATCCCATTTCCACTCAATTTTGGGAAGAGGATTTCTTCCTCTTCTAGGCTGTCGCCTTCCAGTTTTCACATGTTGACAAACCATACATCTTGACACAAAATCAGAAATCTCCCTCTTCATGTTGTCCCCCCAAAAACATTCCATCAAATCTCTATATATCGTAGTGCTACTAGGGTGTCTAGAGAAATTTGAACTATGAGATTCATCTAACAATTCCTTTTTCAGATCAGGTATATCTTGAACACAAAGTCTCTTCCCAAATTTAAAAATCTCATCTTCATATAAGAAGTCGATCAATCTCCCATCATTCATAGTTTTAATTTTCTTTTGAGACTCCTCATCATCAGAATGAAAACTTTTTATCCATTATAGTAAAGAGGGTTTGGAATCCTTTTGAAAATTTATTGATGTTTTTTCTTTTCATGAATATTCCCATATCCATTTTCACTAGATCCATGAAAATAAAACCCCTTTCAAATCTCATCTTGTTCAAAACACCATGATCCTTTTTGCTCAAAGCATCATCTACCTTATTTGCCTTCCCTGGGTGGTAGTGTATAGTGAAATCATATTCCTTATGTTGTTAAAGTCATCTCCACTGCCTCTTGTTGAGTTATTTCTGTGAGAAAATATACTTCAAACTCTTGTGATCGGTATATATCTCACATTTCTCACCGTAAAGATAATGTCTCCACATCTTCAAAGCAAATATTACAACTACTAACTAAAGATCATGAGTAGGATTGTTTTTCTCATGAATTTTTAGTTGTCATAATGCATAGGCTATAAACCAATCATTCTGCATAAGGAATCAACCAAAACCATTCATTGAAGCATAACTACAAATAACAAAACCATCATTCGCCAATGGTATAGTCAATATAGGATAATTGACGAATCTTCAATTTAATTATTCAAAACATTCTTCACACTCTTTTGTCCAAACAAAATTAACCCCATTACGTGTGAGCTGGGATAATGGGTTAGCCAATAAGGTAATATTTTGGACGAAACACCAATAATAATCTGATAATCCAATTAAACTACGTACCTCATTTATACACTTCGGTGAAGCCCATTATTCTATTTCTCCTATCTTAGAATGATCATTGAAGATTCAATCCCTAGAGACAATATGTCCAAAAAAGAAATCTACTGAAGCTAAAATTCACACATGCTTAAACTTCAGCATAACTAATTTCCCTTGAGGGTTTTAGAATGGTGTGAATGTGATTTTCCTAATCATCATATATTTTGGAGTATACTAAGATATCATCAAAAAATACCACTAAAAAGTCATCAATATATTCAATGAAAACACTGTTAATTAGATCCATGAAAATAGAGGGTGTATCAGTCTTCCCAAAAGGCATTACTATAAACTCGTAATTCTCGTACCTAGTTTTAAATGATGTTTTCGGAATGTCTTCATTCTTTACACACAACTGATGGTATCCAGATTGAAGGTCAATCATTGAAAAATATTGAGCTCTATGAATTTGGTCGAATAAATCATCAATGCAGGGTAGGGGACACTTGTTCTTTATCATTATTGAATTGATCTCCCTGTATTCAATTAACAATCTTATATATCCATATTTCTTCTTAACAAAAAGGACTGGGGCTCCCCATGGAGAATAATTAGGGTGAATAAACCCGTAATTACTGAATTCCTATTGTTGTTTATTTAGTTCCACTAATTCCACCATGGACATTCTATAAGGGGTATTCTATATAAGCCTTGAACAAGGAATTAAATCAATAGAAAACTCAATTTTTTATTCTATAGGATGTCCATATAAATCTTCTAGAAGCACATCAACATATTCTTGAACAATAGTTACATCCTCTATTTGAACATTCTTTCCCTCACCCATAGTTATTTCATTTTCTTCCTCCCCAATAATTGAATTTAGTTTAGCTACTGGGGGTGGATCTAGATAAGAATTAGGTGGTTATGTTTCTAATTTAAAGCTAACATACTCTTTATCATCATCAAGAATTGTAACCTCCTTCTTCTTGTAATAAATGTTTTCATCATGTTCTAAAAGCCAATCCATACTGAGGTTTATATCAAATTAAATCATGGGCAGGACAATGATATCAGCACATAAAGAAAATTTATATGCCCTAATGGGGACTGATTTAAAAATATCTGTTGCAACGATACTTCCCTTGTTATTTTTTACTGACAAATACCTTGTTAAATCAAATTGGAAATATATAATTTTCTTAGAAAATTATGAAGATACGAAACAATGAGATGATCCCGAATCAAATAAAGCATTGGCTAAACTTGAGGAAACAATTAAATTACCTGCCACCACATCTTTCAAAGCTTCAACCTCATCAGTAGTGATCACATAATATTTTTCTTGATCCCTTGTTCTTTTCTGAGTTATTTTTCCCTAATTATTTGTAAATTCATTTGTCTAACGTCCCATATCCATACAATTATAGAATTGAACATTAGTAGCTTCTTTCATTCAATTACCATCACCAGCAAGATGACCTTTCTTACCAAATTTGTAGTATACTCATTTTCCTTTTAGACAAGATCCATGGTGCTTCCTTCTACAATTATCACAAGGTGAAAATTCAACTATTCCCTTCTTCCCTGTTTCCTTATTTGCTTTCCCAGATTGTATAGAAGATATATTCATCTCTTTCATTGATTTAATGTCATAAGATATAGAGAATTCTTTTTCTATTTTGATAGTATATGAGACTATATATTCATATTATGAGAAGGATTGTGATACTAATTCTCAACAGAGAAATGGTTTTAACCCATAAAAAAGGTCAATCTTACTTGTTGGGTTATGTATTTAATCCGCATCATTCCTAGCTAACCTTGTACAGTTAGATTCATACTTTGTGATATTCTCATCCTCTTTTTTCCTCAGACTCATAAATTTCCTTTCCATATCTGCTCGATGGTCAAGAGGAAATTATTTTTCTACAAAAAGATCTTTAAACTCCCTTAATTATATTTTTGATACTTCTTCATCTTAATTTGTGTTTTGAATGAATGACCACCCTTGATCTGCATCTCCTGTGAGGTGATAAACTACCATTACAACTTTTTCCCTTTCACTCCTCCCCAAAGCATGAATTTTTTGGTCTAAGGAACTTATCCATTGCTCCACTAAAAAAGGATTTGTAGACTCATTGAAGGTTGATAGTTGTTGCCTCATGAAGCGATCTAACATTGATCCTCAACGTTGTGGATCATGGTGCTCTATAAGGGTAAGGTTATTATTCATTACCTTTTTGTGTTGTCCCAGTATGGTGATAAGCAGATCAGAACCAGTTACATCACCAGCTCCACTATAATTATCTTGATTATGAGGGAAATCCCTACATAGATTACGTTTATTGATACAGTTTTCATTCCTTCCACTGTACTCCATTTTTAAACAATGGAATAAACTAGATTAGTTTAGGCATCTAAATACATAATTCCCTACTTGTAAAATATAACATTAATTGAACAATTTATGGATATAGTCCATAATAAAAAAAATGTTTTCTTTGAGGATGTATATACTAATAAACCCTTCGTAATGGTTTGTAAATAAAATGAAAATTATCCTACGAATATCCCCCCGGAGTGTCGTAACCAAGAGTGAAGTAAGGCTGTTGCCGTTCACCAATTCATGTTCAACTGTATCTCAAAAGGGTGTTTTCAGGTTTTACTCATAGGTACATTTGTGCCAGCGCCACCTCTACCTTCTCTTATACAGACAGGGATGTAATTCTTGGAATACTCGTAAAATCTCTACATTAACAAAATTCTTAGATGTTTTTCAATACTAATCCTTAAATTATATCTTAGTATAATGTGGTATAATCATAGTTTATCTAATTATATTTTCCAAGGTTTGTACTAAAAATCCTCTGATACCAACTGTAATGCCCCGACCCTTGTTACCTAGATTCGGTGCATTATTACATAATATTGGCATGATCACAAGGAAATCATGTCCCGAAAGACTGATCAATTTTGTGTTATTAGAAACAAGATTCATATATAAGTTCATCATTACAAACTGAAACAAAATACAACACTGATTTATTTTATTAGAAACATCCAAACCTCCTAGATAATTCCTGCAAGTCATCGATAACTAAATCCTTCATATCTTGAAAAATGAAACATAAGAAAGGGGTGAGCTGAAACGCTCAGTAAGTGTAAGAAATATAATATAAGAAATCATAAATATTATACATGGTGAATAATTTAAAACACATTCCTTCACAAATAATAAACTTCAAAACATTTATGGAAGGAATATGAGACGAGTAAATAATTCCATAATAAAATATAATCATGGGAATTATACTAGTCGAATGGCCACATGACCCATCAATATTATTTTTATAATGATGGAATGTATAATGCCAGACAAACGAAAACATTTTGTCATGGCCTCTACCAAGACATCTAAAAATGATTTAGGCCTCGGCCAAAACCATATATATCAAATTGGGAAAGGCCTCAGACAATTCAAAATCTAGTTGTCTCAGGTGACCTACCGATGCACTGAGGATCTATAGCAGGCTCCACTCGTCACGTAAAAAGTCCAATACATTCCTCATATTAAAGGGTTGAAATATAACATAAACATTCGTATTAAAACTAGCATACGAAATGTCAACACATTAACCATAATACATGAATGGTATAAAAATAACACAACCCCAGTATAAACATATCAAAAAACATTCAACACAATTTGGATGATTTTTATCATAATTGATCAACTTCAAACTAGTTTAAAGACCATCAAAGTATGTTGACATAGATGAAAGGAAAACTATTTAATCGGAATATATCAATCTATATTGAAATAATATAAAAGTCACGTCATTATAATAGAAAATATTTATTTTGAAAATATTTTTATAGGCTTGTACAAGAAGCTTCTATGATGTTATAATGACGGAGAATAACTACACCTTTCGTGTATGTTAAAAAACATTTTTACCTTAATTTTGTCTAAAAGGTCGTAAAGTAACTTGTTTGGAAAACAACGAAAAGATTCCATTAAAAACATATAAGGTCAAATAACGGTATAAAATAATTTAACGCATTGTTTAGAAAATAGTAAAAATGTTTTTAAAAATAAATTTTTAAGAAAACATAGATGTGGATGATAAAGTGGTCCTAGTAGATACTTAGGTAAAAACATCCTCAGATGACATAGAGATTGTGAAATTAACCCTTACCATGTAATTTTCCTTGGTCAAGAGTAGGTTAAACTTCTGTATAATGGTGAAATAATTATTGTTAAATTATAAAAGAACCCTTTACATTAATTTGATATCATTTATGATCTTCTAATATTGTGTGGTTAATGATATTTCTGTAGTATCATCATTTGGGGTGTTAACTGATTCGTTTTACTTTATAGGATTTATTACATAAGTCATGATTATTATTGATAAGATGTATTTGATTCATATATAGAATTTTATTATTTTTATAAACATTATTTTTAATCATTAAATGAAAATTATTCTTGATGAATACGATGGGGAATGAATCTCATCACATTCGTGGAGACGGTAATCCATACACACACACGAGCGACAATATCATTATTCTAATATTAAAATCCTATATAATTTGATTTTATATCATACATACAGAATCAAAATCATGTTATATTTATTATTTACATATTTTTTTCTCATTATTATACCCATCCAAATGATGATGTGTTTGAATAAAAAACAACACCATGACGTGGAGACGGTAATCCGTACGTATGCACGTATGGTGACTTTTTCATTTATAGGATGTATAGAATAATTAATAGGGTTTTATAATTTTTATAATAACATAACAGTATATATAAGACACTGGAGTTATAATTTTATAATGGAAAAAATAAATAATGAAGAAGTAGAAGAAGAAAATAACTTTAAAGAGGTGATGAAATATTTACCTCTTCTTCAAGGTATTCCTTTTGATTTGATCAAAAGGGATCTGTATGTTGTCTTTATAACTAAAGTAAGTCCTCTATGATTAAGGTAGGAGAGTTGAGAGGATATTTGGGCAGGGTTTGGCTGGTCCAAATGGCTTTGATGGTGTGAATTTGAGATAAGGGGAAGTGCCCTTTTATAAGAGGGTTGTGCGGCACCTTAGGAAAAGAATGAAATATTATTTTATAATAAAACAATTTTCAGTTTATAATGTCTTAAAATGATCTATTTCTAGGATAATGTGGGTATGGGTTTAATAGAACTAAACCAATAGGTTTTAGACAGGTCTAGGTCACTATATTAACCTTATCTTTTAGATTTATCTCTAAGTTAATTATTTTGACATTTACCATGTCTCATTGTATTTTTATATTATATGGTTAATAA
The DNA here is from genome assembly GCA_963277665.1 of Viscum album. Lineage (NCBI taxonomy): Eukaryota > Viridiplantae > Streptophyta > Magnoliopsida > Santalales > Viscaceae > Viscum > Viscum album. Next base: position 431,137,554 of record OY728134.1, read on the forward strand.
ACATACAATACCAATCCAATATAACCACAAGTAGATAATTATTAATATATATAACCTTATATAAGTCATTTGTCCAATCCGTAGATCTTTATAAATATTATATCAATTAATAATATAATATTTGTTTTAAAAACTCTTTTATGTCATTTTTGACAGTATTAGCTATTTTGTTTTTGCTAAATTTATAACAACATTATTTCTTAAAAAATATTTATTCAATAAACCATAACATGTCATATTAACCTATAAAATTAGTGGAATTCAAAAAAAGTCCTAAATTGCATTTATTTTAGTATCTATAATATCAATTATTTTAATATTTCATCAATAAAAGAATTACTGCATCATCATTGTATCATGAATAAATTAAATTATTTAATGTATAAAAATTATAAATAAAATAACATTATGTAGGAAATCTTTCTACCTTTCTAATGAATATTTATGGTCAAAATTATCTTATTTTTAGCCTTATATTAAAAATGGCTGAGTTATTAAACATTGAATTTAACACTTTAAACTCGTCTTGGAATTAAATAATAATAAATGCCTTTATCTAATCCATGTAGACCTAAAGGATCATATTTTATTCCTAAAGATTTTTTTGTAGAATTAAACTTATGAAATAGAATTCGTACATGTCTAAGTGTAATAATAATATCATTTTTACCTTTAATTACCCTTTTTTTACTTTTAAACGTGGCAAATAAAAGTCAAAAGTTACTATTCACCAAAAATTATTTTTACCTTATTGAACCAAACATTAATTAATAATATCAAACAAGTCTCTAGGAGTTTTTAAATTAAATTCAAAGAAGAGGTAAAATTATGTTTTATGAAAATTTGCAAATGCTCGTAGGAGGTGGGTAAATGACGGTAAAAGTTGAATAAACTTTTTATATATCTAAACTTATTATAAAATGAATCTAATTAATTCCATTGAACTTATATAGGCATTATGTATCAATTTTTAACTATTTTTTTAAAATAACATAAATATTTATTTAAATAAAAAGTCAGTTTTAAACAATAACTCAGTGTTTTTCACTATTCATCAAAAATTGAAAGTTCTCGAAAAATACCAAAAATTCACCCAATGATAATTTTGATATTCCAGATCCACAAATGAAGTCCATTTTGAAAGATAAAATTTATAAAATTTAAAAAATGGGTATTAATATTCATAGTGGCTAGTTTGATTAGTTTTTGTGTGTTTGAACTCGATGTTGTGTATAACACAAGCTACTGTATTATTCAAAGGAAAATATACCGTGAATGATGGGGGTGTAACATAAGGTCTATACATTATAAAAATAGGTAAAGGATGGAATATTGTTAAAATATGTTTTTTAATGATTTAGTTGTTTAAAATCTATATAACCCACATACTTCCTTATTTATCAATTTTTGAGACACATTTCTCAAGAGTGACTTCCCATTATTGAATAGTTATTGGAATTTAAAAAACATATAATCCTAAATAATAAAAGGGAACCCCATCCACTCAATTATTCACACATTTAAAATAATTTTTCTTATAAAACCCCTAAAAATATATCTCTCCAGCTTCTTTGGTCAGATAATAATTTTTTTGGTCTTCAAAAAAGACAAACCATTGGTTCCTTGAAAAGTGATATTATATAGATTCTTATAAGAAAAGGTAATTTTCTTCATCGTGATCCTTCTTATTAATTGTTCGTTTCCCAACAAAAAATATTTATTAGAAATTTAAAAAAAAAGTATATATAATATATTTATTTTTTATTTTTTATGGAATAATTCTTATCCATCTCAATAGTATATAAAAGCCCTTAAACTATAGTAGAAATGGCCTTTGACAACTCCAAAAAAGAACTTACTACATTAGTGAAGTTAAAATCCCCAACCTTTTATCAGTTCTAAAAAATAACTGATAAATGAGTCTTTTTATATCACTAAAAAAGTGCCGATAAATGGGTCCTTTATCAACACTTTTAGTAACGATGATAAAGGAACCATTTATCCACTCATTAATTTATCCCCACTAAAGGAACCATTTATCATCACATATAAAAGTTCTGATAAATGGAATAATATCAGTGCTTATAGAATCACTGATAATGAATACCTTTTTTGGTTCTTTTATAAGAGCCGATAAATGAGACATTTACTAGAGCTTTGAAAAACACTAATAATGGTCCATTCTACAATGTGTTGTAGCAGCACACCACAACACCACTATAGTGTGGTATAATAGAACACTGTCACACTAAAAAATCTCCATATATCAACAAAAATAGTCCAAATATAATATTTAAATGAAATAAAATTTACATCACAAATAATATTAAAACACACACATTATATCATAGACATTTCAAACATTTTATTATACAATTACATTAATACAAATTATTACATACATTAAAAAATGATAATATATTTTCCCATTTAAACCTGAACGAATCATGCTATTACAAAACTAACCCCTCATACTTTTTAAAAATAATTCACCTATATAATGAACAATTTATAAATTGTGAATAATATATAAAAAGAAATTAGCTTAAAGAGTTAATTTTAACAATATTGATGACAATTTTAAATTAAAAGAATCACTTGGAGTCATACCGTTAACAATATCCCCCAAGTTGTGGTTCATTTGATTCCATCATCTCCTAAATTACTTGTGGAAAATTTTCCTTAAGTATCAAAATAATCTGAATGTGATTTCTCAGTTCAGAGAAATCTAGTTTCCTTTTTTTACTGAAATTTCATTTTAAAAAAAATACACGCACTTTTGACTCATTCTGATCACATATTATAACAATTTGAAATGAAATAGATTCATATACATCACAAATTGCATATGAATAATCCTTATAAATTATAATGAAAATACGATCATATTTGATTAGTTTTCAATGAGTTGTTTTTTTAAACAAAATTGTTGATTTGAAAATGTTAATTGAAAAATTAAGTCATGTAGGGCACATTCTGTATAATTTTAAGGTGTGGCTGATTCCTACAGGACATAAATGACATATTGATTATTTTTTTAATGAATAAAAACAATAGGAATTTTTTTAATTGGTTTTTATTAAGAAAATTTCCATTTAAATAAATTGATGACTATTTAGAATGCACAATTTTAATCATACCAGCCACACTGAATGTTGGATTGAGGTTTGACTGACTCCTACATGTCCAAAATGACATATAAATAATTTTCAGAATGTATCAAAATAATATTAATGTTTTTTTGAGTATTACACTTGTCATTTTTAATAAAATTTCATTTTAAAAATAAAACATGAACATTAACTCATACCAGGTATATCGTTTTTCAGATTGAGGTGTGGATGATTCCTACACATTCCAACTGACTTATGGATTTTTTTTTGTAAAGTATCATACCAAAACGAATTTTTTATTAGTTTTGACTAATTTAGTTGGACTTTAACTAAAATTTATGACCATTTAAAATTAAAAGATTCACATTGAGTCATGCCAGTCACCTCGTGCATCTTATTGAGGTGAGATAGGTTCTTAAATTCCTTAAATGTCTTATGGATAATTTTAATAATGTTTTAAAACAATTTGACTATGCTTTCGCAGGGTTGAGTACGTCCTTCTTTTTTTTATTGAAATGTTAATATAAAATTGATAGACTCACTTTAACTCATACCAATCACATTGTGTATCGAATTGAGTTGTGACTGATTCTTAAACAACACAAATGAATGAAGCATAATTTTACTAAATTATTTAAATAATTTTAATGTGTTCTCTCAGTTTTAATGAGGTGATTTGATATTTTTACTTAAATTTCTCTATATTTTAAATAAAAAAGTGCACTTTGGGTCATATCTATCACACCGTCTATCAGATAGAGGTGTGGTTGATTCATGAATGTCTCAAATCACTTATTAATCATTGTCCTAATGTAACAAAACAATATGAATCTGTGTTTACAATTTTGAGGTGTGGATAATTCTTCAATGGAATGACACATTGAGTCATTTTTGTCACACTGTGAATCAAATTGAGATACAATAGATTTCTATAACTATAAAATAAATTATGGATGGTTTCCCTTTGTGTGAATTATGTACACACCTCCATCGACCTATTTTTCAATCATACAAACCCCAATAATTGTTTAATAAATAAAAAAAATATCGTGAACCAAAAAATGAACCCACAGACAAGGCATAAAGAGTGATTTTCACAAAAATAGACTTCTCCATGGAGGTATGATAGAAGGAGTGGAACTAATTCAAGATAGGTTGACCATTTAATGGTTCACATTCAGAAAAAAAACCATTTAAACTATCATTGGATGATTTCATCATACTTTCAAAATAAAATATAAATGTATGAAAACCACAAAACAAAATCTTTTAAAATCCAAAAAAATACACACCAAAACAGGAGAAAAAATGTGATCCAATGGGTTGTGTTCTTCTTAAAAAAACGCAGCCAAAAAACACTTCATCTGGTATATTCTAAAAATGGGCATACGTGGAGGAGAGGACATGGTCGTTGATCACTAGATGAAGATCCTATAAAAAATAGAATCATTCAACATATCATACGACAACACATTCAGGGAAAATAAAACCAGCTATTTATAGTGTTCAACATAAGACAACCATATTTACTAACCTCAATGGACACTCATTAGATCTTCCATTTTCTTTGTTTTCACCACCAAATGTATAAACCATGAAAAAAAGACAAACCTAAAAACTCCCCATGTCATCCCAACTTTCAATTTTGGTGGGGAATAAACTACCATTCTTCCAAACCTTGACCCCCAAGCAGACCCATAACAACACAAACTCAAATAGATTTGGGTGTTACCAACACTAGGAGGACATTCTAAACATCCTCATGCCACTTCACTACCACTAACGGACCTCAATTTATAGAGAAAATGGGTTTCACTGGAGGAGAAATAGGAACTGAGTGAGACCTACTAGAAATATAGGGAACCATTCTGGGTGGTATATTCTAAATAACATAAAAATCATTAAATTAGTTTTAGAATCAATTCCTCACATAGAAACACATATGGAAACTCTCATAACAAATATTGAAGGTCAAACTTTACAATATATTTCAAAACCCAATAATTTACCATATTTTCAATCAAAAACATTTTCCATTAGAACTCATTTTTTCTAATCCAAAAAACATTAAAAAAAATTATTTTTAAATATCATTTTAATTTAAGAAGCTTACTAACAACAACTGAGGTCGAAATAATACATAATTCATGCTAAACCACAAGAATGAGGAACTATTAGTTATGCTTATCCCAACGACATGGTAGTGGGGTATAGTTTACATACTATATTCATTTAATTTTATTTAAAAGATCAACAACCACTAGTGCTAATGAAATCAAAAAAGTACCACCATATACATAATACTAGGCCACTAGGTTCTGGGTTGTGTTAATAGTGTCACTTGTCACACTAGCCAATCAATAACTAAGATACTAACATTAGATATGATTACATGGTTAGATCAATTGGGTCATTTAAAACCTCTATATCCTCAAGAATTCCATACTGAATAACATTCAACAAGATTCTTGAATGAATATATTTAATCAATTATTTTAATATGTGTATGGCTAGATGGTAATAAATTTTATAGAATTTTCCATGAATTTTAAAAGTTTTGATGCATTTTGAGGTTAATATTCTATTCATTATAATATATCAGTGATCCAATATCAATGAAAAAAATATAAAAACAATAATTAACATTAAATTAATAGAAACCCCTCGAATGTTTACTGTAGGACATGGGATGACTTTGAGTAGTTACATATGTTTTTAAATTAACACCACTTTGCATATTATTTCATGTAAAAGAATATTTCTATTTATAATAGAATCTTATATCATTATCCAACCTTAATGATAGTGAAAGTTTATTTAATATTATTCTTCATATGGGTCTATCTAGATATGTGATTGATAAATTCTTTTATATGAGAAGTCCACCACTGAAAGTTAATCATTCTAGGGTCCAATGATGTCAATAATTAATGCCCAAATTATATTTTCAAATATCAAGATAGTCTTATTAAAATGACTATTATTCTTTGGAATAATGGAATTATAAAATCTCACTCACAACCTTGTTGGAAATTAATTTCATTTCTATAACAATGATAAAATCAACATATCCTTATCGGATATTACACTAGACGGGACACCATATGAAATTATTCTCTCTTTGACATAAAATTAATACCGTTCATAAAATTAGGAGCTCAATAAATATGTAATAAGTTTTTCATCATAGTTAGGTGATCTACTATAACCCACACTACATATTATTATTTAGTTGTTCTTGAAAAATGATCTATAAATCCATCATGATTTTATCCCATTTTCTATCAGGAAAAGAATGTATTGAAATTGTAATTTTTGGTTTTTTGTATTTTTCCTTTACCAGAATATAGTTAAATAATTTAAAAAGTAATATAATGATTTATTTTACCATTACAAGCCATAAAAACCGGTGACTAATATCATGGTACATATTTATGATCCTTACATGAACCCAGGGGAGTCACACCGGTAGTGGTGGGGCGATGAGATGCAGGGTTCATCGTGGTTAGGAACTGCGCAACCTGACAAATGAAAATTGTGGAACCCAAAAGATCCAAAAAACATTGGAAATGTAGAACAGTAAAAACAGTTTATTCTATCATTGATCCATATGAGGGAACATAGAGGAGTCACCCCAATAGTAGAGGAGTTCAACAGAAGCATGAGAATCATGACAGTCTGAGTACTGGTTATGGTTCATTTAAATACATTGGGAACACTATTAATAACACTTTCTAAAAATGGATGATAAGTATATCATTTATTAGTGTTAAATTGATAAGTACTGATAAAAAGGATATATATTAGTGCTTAAAAGTGATGATTAAAATATCTTTATCAGATAGAATATTTTAGTTCTAATAATGATTTTTTAACATTGCTTATTTAGAAATGATAAAGGATTTATTTAAATAAATATATTATAATTTTATAATTATTAAACCTATATAATTAATTATTTATAAATATATAAATACTTAATTTTAAAAATTATAATTAATTTTTTATTATAGATATAAATTTATATGTTTATAAATTTATGAAAAATTCATTATTAAATATATTTATTTAGAAATATTTATTTAAAAATAAATATTTGAAATTTTTGGTGGATTTATAATCTTAAATAAATTTATTATAAAAATGAGTGAAATTTATTAATTCAAAATGAGTACGCATTAAAAATATTGAAAAAATGGACATGTTTTATTACTGAAATATAAATTATTTAAAAAATATGGATATATATATATATATATATTGATGTAATATTAATACATATTAAAAATACTAGAATATAGTATATATATATATATCATAGAAAATTATAAAATTTTAAAAAAATCGAAAGAATATAAAAAATGAATGCACTAGTGGTTATATTATTAAAAATAAATAAATAAAATTGACCAATTTAAAACTAATAGATTAAATGTATCATTTTATAAAGAAATTCAAAAATATACTAAAATTTGAATAAAATACATAAATATTAGGTCTATGAGTTTCTATATATTGAGTAAATATATTTGTGTCTGTTTTTGTATATAATACTTCATCAATTACATATATATATATGTAACTATGTTAAATCAATGTATCAAATGACATTTGATATATGTTAAATTCAAAAATCAAACAACATTTATAATGAATAAGGAAATAATATGTTTATAATTAATATTTTATTAATTATATATATATATATATAATATTTATTATTTATTATTTTTTACAATTTATCAATAATATTTTTTAAATTTATTATTTTTATTTAATAATTATTTATTAATAAATTTTAATTTTTTTATTTAATTCGTTTTTAAATATTTATCTAAGTATATATTAATTAATATAACTAAATTTAATATATATTATTTATTAATATTTATAATCAATATTTATATATATATAAATTTTATTATTTTTTTTCACAATTATTTTATTAATAAAATGTTTATTATTTTAATTAATTTACTCATATTAAATTTTCATCTATTTTATAATTTCAATTTATTCATGTTACACATCTTTATATATAATATATAATATTTATTATAATTTTTAAATATTTATATATGTATATTCAATTTATTCATTTTTAACAATAATTATTTAATTTATAAAAATGATAATTTTTTATTTTATTAGTTTATTTATTTATTTTTCTTGTAGACCTTTATCAGTTTTAATAAAGCACTGATAAATGTTACCATTTTTTAAAATTTTATTTTTTTGCACTCATAAAGGATATGTTTTATTTGTGCTAAAAATAAATAACTATAAAAGGGAGTAATACCACCTCACAAACTAATGTAATTCATTTTTAATCATCAAATATCCATGATTTAAATTGTAATTGATTTATCTTTTAGATAATAAATTAATTAAATATTAATCATTCGATAAATTAAATATACCACATAACTTATTACCTTTCCATCCATTAAAAAATCATTGCACCGTTCATGTGTATGGAAAACAACTTCCTCACAAAGAGATGTGATTAATTTTTTTATTACCACATAAAATGGATTGAATATGTAAGTGTATTTTAGAAAATAATATTTTATTAAAGATATAATAATAATTGTGTAATGTTAAAATATAACATACTATATTTCTAACACAATCATTGAAATATTTAAACGTTACTCATTTACACATTCAACATATCTTTTTCATGATTGTATCATTGTTAGTTTGTGGATATCCATATTTCATGGCCTTTTTAAATTAATTTTTATTTATAAAAATAATAACAATTTCATGTTTTTTATTCTTTAAATGTTAAAAAATGACCCATTTGAGAATAGTCAACACACCAGTGTTGTTTTAAAATTATGAACTAGTCATCCGCAAAACACCCAACATGGACATAACTAAATAAGTAATTAATTATTTCATTGAAAAAATAATTTAAATTGTTCGAATATAATGGAATAATTCATGATAATTTTATATTAAAAAAATAATTGATATAAGTTTATTATATTACAATTAAAGGTCGTTCATGACATGTCTGGACTCAAGGTATGTGTTTTATCTCAAAACATTCTTCTTTAATAAACATGTTCGTTTATGAACCTAATTTCTTTTAAATCGTGTATATAATTAACCATTATATATTAGACCATTAATTCTTAATACCTCATTACATTATAAGTAACATTTCATTGACATAATTTATGGGAGTTATTTTTCAAAATTTATGTAATTGGTCGGGTTTAATAATCCAAAAACATTTTAATTCATAATTTTAAAGCCTGATATTCTTTTGTTTGAAGTTATATGATCATTATCTAATGAAACCCTTTCATTTTTTTCTAAATTATTTATTCACGAATTTTTTTTGTAATAGTACCATTCTTCTCACTTTGGTACTTAAAATGATTCAGAATATTTTTATGAAAAGCTATCATCATTTCTCTCGTCAAGCGGAAGTCTGTTTTCATCCATTCCTTTGATTTATATAAATATTTTTAAGAATATATTTAATATTATTGAAATGTTTTATTAACGAGTTTTTTTACCAATTTTTTACTTTTTACAAAATGTTTTGAAATTAACCCACTATCCATTTTCTAAAATAATTTTTTTTACTACACTAAGAATGTAATGTTATTAACATATAAGACATGTATATAATTACCCTCTCTTAGGACCAATAAATTCTGTTATGATTCCTTTATAAGTATAAATTTATATTTTTAAGGAAAATGTTTTTCGTAATATTGTAGATTTTTTTAGAATTTTATTTCACTCATAAAATGTTATTTCTCTTATGAAATATTCCATGTAATTTTTAATCACATTTTCATCATTGATGTTAGACATGGATTTTATTGAATTATTTTAAATTATATATATATAAACTTCTCTCACATATATAATTCCCTTATTCTACCATATTTTTATAGGGTAATACATGGATAATGGTTATCTATAAAATTATTTCATTATGAAATTTCATTGATTATGATATGAGACATGGTTATTCAACCAATTTACATTTCATAGATAATTCTTATGTTTAAAAAATATGACTAATTTCCATTTTTGGAAAAAATAATAATGATCATATTATAATGGTTGTATCCAAGTAGCTCTATAATTCATTTAGTAAGTATTTGTTCTCCTGATTCGTCATGAATGGGATTGGGAGAAAATATAATACATTATGGGACTTGGTCCACCATGTGATATTTTACATGAATTTATCTTAGAATCATGTTTATGTGATATTATATGTTACTTTCACATTTCTTATAAATCCATTATCTTGTTATAACATGCTCTTTATGTTATTATATAATGTCATTACTCTTCAACCTTCTTTTTGATTATATAATGTCAATCACTTGACTCAGACATATTTATTCACTAAAATGTTTGTTCCCTTACTAGGTTTTTTAGCACACCCATTTATTCAATGTATTCCCCATGTCATCCAATGCATTTTTAGGATGTCAAAACGACTTTGAAGATCATTATGGAGAATAAATTAATGATGATTTATTTTATTCCCAGATTGATGTATTATGAACAAGTTCATCCAATTACACTATGAGTCACAGACTTTTGGTTTTAATTATTTTATGCTTATGTTAAGAATCATGGAAGAATATGTGTATAAGGGTTGGTTCACTATATACACTCCATACAGATGCTTGAAATTAAGTAGACTATATTTTATTAGTTAATTGAGGAGAACTAGATATAGGTTTTAATTTTTAGAGAGAACGTGATGTTTATACATTCAAAAAATGATTATTGGTGGATTTTAGAATCAAACTAGTTGACAGATCATGTTCGTGAAATGCTTCATGTTGTTGGAATAAGTGAAAGAGATATGCCCAATGGCATTTCATATTGTAAGACATATCATTTTTATATTCTATAACATGTATATTGTTAATACATTTCATATTCATTAAGGGTATATCATCTGTTACGATATGTGATATGATAACTATATATATATATATTTTATTTGATATGATATATTAATATCAGAATACAATTTTATGCATGGATTATAAAAGGTACTAAATTTGATCTTTTACCCACACATGCTATCATTATTGTTTACGTGACATATCAAGAATTATAATGAATTCGTATGATGAATTCATGTTATTTTATAGGTTACAAAATGGTTTTGTATCCACTTGTATAAACATCTATTTATTGTAATGTTTGAGTAAATTTTTGATCGGTCATGGATTATCCCTAATTGTATATAAGAGTAGGTTGCATAATGAGATGGTGATTAACTGAACTCAACCAAGATGTTATGGAATATCTATGCTTCTCTCTTTGTTCACCTACCTTATCCTTTATGAGATACAAGAATATAATGAGATATGTGAGGTTCAAACCCATATAATGGGAGATTCATCCATGACCCATTTACACTCCACATCAAAGGGAATAGATCATCTACCAGTTTGTGTTATTCATCATGAATAAAAATAATGAAAGATGAAGAACTATTCATTAATATAATCCGTAAAAAATTTCCTTCATTTTAAAAATTCCTGATTTTTTATAAATCCATGGTAGATTAAGGGTTGATGGATTTCTACTTGATTTATATACATTGATGGAGTTTCATTTAATCATTGTAATGCCATTTGTGGTATCAGAGCTCACTATGTCATTTGATTCATGAAATCATAATCAAATTGAGTATCTACGGTATAATATTAAATATTGTATTCTAAATTGTATAATATGATAAATACTTGTAAATGTGGATGGAATTATGATATATGATATCATAATTAGTGATATCACTTTTTTATTATGGTTAATAAAACATTATGTGATAGTATAATCTACAGTTTGGGTCAATTCATGTGATATAGGATATCATAGGTGGACACATAATGAATCATATTCTGCTTCTTTATATTAAAACATTTGATATATGATATTTTATGTTATGATGTCACCAATTGATGAAATAAAAAAAATCCTCATATCTTGTTAGAAATATAACAACCCAACAAGAGATATAACACCCCAGTGAGTTATTCATACTAAATGACCTAATGTAGCTAGTGGTACTTATGGCATAGATTTGTTCTCATGAAAATGGATGGCCCCCAATATTTTCATATGTAGGCTATCCCTATCTATGTTTTTTGTCTTAAGCAATGTGTTTTGCATTATTTCCTTTATTATTATGGAGGCCGCGTGAACTACATTTTTCTTATGCAAACCACATATTATCTTTTTTATTTTACAATAGATTGTGTGACAATACTTATCTTGTATTTCATATAACTGCTCATGATTTTTTCATATTACTAAAAATAATATGTAAAAAATAATTAGATTTTTTAATATTTTATTTTAAAATTTTATTCATATGATTTATAAAATATTTATAAATAATAATGAAAGTTATTTTGGGATATTTATTAATTTATTAATATGTATATAAGATACTTAATTATAAAAATATCAATGATTAACTATTTTAATTAAAAAATTATTAAATAATTATTCCCTAATATTAAATATTTATATTAAAAAAACATTTCCAATTATATGGTTTGGAATATAATTTAGATCAAAAAAATTTATAGTGAAATTAAATAGATAGTTAGTAATGAATATATAAATATATATTAAAGAAAAAATATAATGTTATAAATAGTTATGTTAATTAATTATACTGGACCAAACTAAAATCCTTATTTGAGAAATATTTTAATATATTTGTAAATAAATTTTGATAATTCATTTTACATTTAAATTATATTAAATATTTGATATTTAGATAGTATAATTTGTTTACATAATTGAATTAGAATATAAAATTTTGTTTATTCCATTTTATATCATATGTCTAAATTAAATACCATAAAATAAAAACTATGAAGGAGATCATATTGGTAATAAATACAAAGTGATTGTATTTAAATAATTAAGGAATATTTATAAATAATGTAAAAATTATAAAAATATTATAATTTGTATTTTTAATAATTACTCAAAAATATTTTATGTCATGTCAAAAGGTAGGAATTATTCCTTCATTTAATATATTCTCCATTTTATTCATAGATTTAAATTGATTATATTTTTTGTAATTTTTTTCTTTATTTTAAAGAGTAATAATACATGTATAAATTTTATTAATTTCACATTAGGAGTTACATACTACAAATGATTATTAATTAATCTATATTTAACATTCAACTACACTTTTCTAAGGTTATGATCTTGAATTTAGTATTTAATTATGATATATGGATATTAAGAGTTATAATTATGATAAAATTGATACTTCACCTAAGTAAAATATCATTGGGTGGAGGGACTTTGGGTTGCACATCTCACTAGCCTCGAGCCTAATTATTATCAAGAAAAATGGATGTTGACTATCAATCAATCCATGCTTATATTTTTGAGGGTTTATAAGTTTTATGATTCTATTCCTTCACATGAAATAGTTTCATGTGACTTATGTATAGGATGAATTTTTATATGCACAATCATAATTGGATTTTAATTTCCATTGGTAACATAAGTTATATGTGGTTTAAAGAGTTACACATGAATAATATATGAATATTCTAATTTTTTAAGGGTATAAAATTTCAATGCACTTAAAAAGAACCAAAAATACATGTAAATGGGATAATATAGGACAATAAAGTGATATAAAATTACATTTACATATGCCATGTGTCTGATTCCTTCTAGATAATCACTTTTCAGGACCTTCATTATGTCTCCCGAGATGTCATGATATAGTTGTCTAGAATTGGATTGTCTAATGTAATGTATATCAGTAATATGTGACTCTAATAGGATTTTGTTCCCATTTTAATCATTTTTATTGGGTTACAGATACATAGGATACCCTACTAGGATTAGGTCACCGTAGGAATATTTTTTTCTATATGCTGGTATGAGACACGAATTTTCCCACTACAAACCTAGGAGTCATATATAATATTATTGACATGATTCCCTAAATCAATAACTAAGTAGTGAGAGAAATTACATTACAGACTCATTGATTAGTGAAATATGGTTTTTTCACAATAATTGATATAATATATATTAATAAATATCATCATTTTCTCAGAGAACATATAATAAATTACTTATTAAATGAATATCAAACAGGATACTCAAATGATAAATGTGTATGTTATTGTTAAATGACATAAATTTCACTAAATAGGACTTTGAGATAAACCCTAATGAAAGTAAAATATTTATATAAAAGTTTACATGGAATTGTATAGTTCAAAAAATGGTTTTTTTGAAATTAAAACTGAATCAATAATCTTATGGGAAGTATTGAATGAATTAATTAATGTTTCAATAAGACTTATTCTAGGTTTGAAACTCATTTTTTATATTTTTTTTTAAATATTCAATCATTATGATTTCGTTAAAAAAAATATCTACCTTATTTTCTCAATTTTTTGATATTGGGTTAATTTGGAATTTGGTTTCATGATTTTGGCATTGTTCTGACAATACATGTGGGTTAAAGTTCAAACTAGAAGAAGAAATATCATTTTGAAAGTAGAATAATGTTTCTTAAAGTATCCAATCATATTTAATGAATCAAATGGTGGTTTTGGGAAGTAAATTTATTCCATGTGATGGAATAATTCATATTTCATGAAGGATTTTAGGAAACTATATGGATTTCCCATTTCAGGTATTAATGTTATAAAAATCGACGATTTTATTTTGATGTCAGTTTTTATCGACTACATGTTTTTAAAGTATTTTAAATATATATGAATTAAAAATCATCTTAATCTTTGAAAAATAATTATTTTGTATTGAGATTAATAATTAGGGGGTTTTAAATTCCTAATGTTGAATACAAATGAATATATATCAAAATCAAATAGAGAAAAGTAAAGGTTGACCATCTTCATATCATTTCTATTATATGATAAGAGAATATTTTTGATAACAATGTTTTGTTATAAACATTATTATATGAAGGGTTTAATACATATGGTTTATGATTCAACATATAATGATAAATTTTTTAATCCCTGATAATGATTTTATCCTAGTTATTTTTCAAAATACAAGGAATTGAAATTACACCACCCATTAGTGGCATGTTTTAACTAATTGAGTATTCATTTTATAATATTACTCTACACACATAGAACACCATATAAAATATTAAAATACCAGATTATTTGTTATATTTTCTTATTAAAAGGATATAAAAGATACTTCCTAAAAAAAATTATGTTTTTGAATCATTGAATGATATTTAGAACATAATTTAATGGTTAAGAAGAAACTAAATATTTTTTATACATAGCCAAGTTTAGTTATAAAATAATACAAAATATTCTAGTCAAAATGAAACATGAATTCCAATTTCAATCCTAAGAGGATTTTTAAATGATAGTAAATTATTAATGTAAATAGTTATACTTATTACCAAAATATTCTCAAAGGAAAATTTGGATGACAAGTTTCAAATAATAATCATGATGATGAACATATAATGTGTTATATGAAGACAAAATAGGCTATTAAACTTAAAAAATTTGATGATGTAATGAAAATGAATTTTAAAATCAATTTAAGGATATGAGCATTGTCAATATGTTTCTTAATAGTCACTATTATACAAACTTGACTACTTCATATTTGTTCCTCACTGAAGTGGTTTAATGGGAGGTTTTTATCAGGTGGTCAGATAATTATGTTGAAGGAATTACATTGATATGAAATATGTTTAACACCACTAAAAATATAAGACTGAAATAGCATTTTATCATATAAGATATATTTGACTACCACTTATGTATGGTTTTATTTAATTTCGTAACGGTTTCACTGATGTAAATTTATCATGATCTAAAAAGGTAATATTTACTCTATAATTATTTAATATTGTATATATATATGTATATATGTATATGTATAATATTTAAATGTGAAATTACAATTTACCACTCTTTGTATGACTTTAAGTTATCCCAAAGTTTTCTTTCTCAAGAAGTATCATAGGTTTGAGATAAATTTCAATTCAAGAATGATTGAGATTCTTGTATCAATATATGTTATATGATTATGAGGCATAATGTATGTTTTTTAACACTAGTATATCCATGAAGTATACTAAATAGAGTGTTGTACACTATAACTTTGGTATACTATAGGTTCATGGTTAATTTTTGGAGTCCCAAATACATTAGGTTGTTCAAATAAATACAATGATAACATTCATAAATTTATATTTATCCTATGGATTCATTTAAACTGAACTAATTATGGGGTTTTGGCTATGTTATTGTTCATTTCAACTGATATATATTAACTCATAGGTGATATTTCCTCTCATATGATAAATGTGAAATATGGACCCTATACTAAGATAGAACAATGATGTTTATAGATATTCCTAGAGAGGAAATATAACATGATTACCTATTGGGTGAGGACCATGTGATGTGATCATCCAAAAAATGAATAATGATTGACATGTTCCTTAAAACATTTATTCAACACTAACAGAATCAAGAACCACTACTAGAGTATTACCTTTTTATGAATGGTCATTAGGGATGGATTCAAATATCTAAGGGAATTTTTTATTAGATACCATCTCTAATAAAATATCATTGAAAATAGCTTCTTAATTAGGTTTTCTAAATTAGATTAATAATCTATAACAAATAATAGATAATATTTTTTTTAAACAGGAAATTGTGATGGGTTCATTGATAATTATATTATTTGCGACCTTAACTATGTTCATTTCATATAAATATGACAAACATTTTTAAAACCCCACTTTAAATGGTTATAGATCTATTTCATTTGCTGAGTTTTTTTAAAAAAATTACAAAAATATTAAATTAACAAAATATATTAAAAAATGTAATTTTTAAAAAAATATTACAATATTACATAATTTCCCCAAAATATGTTTATTACCCTAAAATATATAACATATATAAAACCGATTATGAATAAATTAATATCATGTGTATGAGGATCACTCAAACAGACTGTGGGTGGAAACTCTATAGAACCACAATGTGCAAGCTGTCACATATTATCCAATATCTACTCATAAATTAGATATTGCTTCACATGATCCTCCTCCCTCTCTCTCTATATCCACAGAATTATCTCAATATAAGATCTCAATTTATCAAAATAGTATACAATAGACTATTAGGATGACTCTTCATGAGCTCCCTTTGATCTTACTGAGGACATCACAGAAGTACTATAATAACTTTTAGATTTCAGTCTTGAACTAATACTATTCACATGAACATTATCAAAACAATGAAAAGTCACTAGTATTAAATCCCCCTCATCAAAACCTAACTCAAAATTGGGAAATTATTATCTCTTTACATAACTCTTTCATGCATTAAAATTTATAGCAACATATGTTTCCTTCAAATGTAATTAGAAATTCAAATAATAATAAAATAGTATTAGTATGTTTTTTTAATATTACTAACAGAAGTATGGAACTGTTAGTCACTAGAAAGGTAACCTATACAGGGATCATTATACATATTCTTATAAACTACGAAATATTTTATATAGAGGTTAGTAGAGTCATGTGAAATATAATAGGGTTTTTATATTTGAAGTATATTTAAATTAATAAATAATATTACCTACCATTTGTTGTTGATGAATACAAAATACAAGACTCTCGACCCTATGTATGACCTCCTACCTACTCTGGTTTTGATGTCCAAATGATTACTTCCTCTTAAAATTATCTCCAATAGAGTAGGATTAAAATCCATTAAACATATTGGATAAGATATAGTCAGGTTGATCAGAGACACAAGTCTAGATGAAAACAATATAATAATATATATCCATGGATCGCTTTTATATGCTTTAAAAAAAATGAATCAAATCATTAATTTATAGAAATCTCACATTTCTCATATATTGGATCTCTTAAGATATATAAAATAAAAGACCATATATTATATAAGAAAATTAAAAAAATTGTAACTAATTAAAGAAATTTAAAATAAAATATATTATTAGTAAAATACAATCTAGTGGTTGAACATTTACTGGAGAACAATTGTGGGAATCATATACCATGACACCCATGTCTTGGAAAATTATATTCTTAGAATTTTACCAACCTACCCAATAACTAAATGAAAAAAAAATTAAAATTAAAATAGATAATAATAATAATATCACCAAAATTAATCGTAAAATTAAATATAAAATAAATCCCTTAATGAATGGATCATACCATCATAAATGTAGATCAATGTCAATAAAGTAAGGTATATCAAGAATACGGCCAGAAATCATAAACTAAGAATGACATTACACCCTCTTAAAAGGTTCATCATCCCAAATATCAGATAAATTGAGATCATCCTTATGATGTTTGACATTAGAGGGAGAATGAAATAGATCTACAGGAGTAACTCTAGCTATATGAAACAAATTATCTTAACAATAATAAATTATTAATGAATTTATCAATATAAAAATACTAATAAATTCAAAAATATTTTAATATTAATTTTTAATAATTGTTAATACATATACCAAATATAAAAAAGCTAATTAATACTGGAGATGAATAATTTAATATAAATAAATGAACATATTAATCAAACAGGTAAGTATTTGTTAATATAGATATAAGAATAAAAAACTGATAAATACCACTCTAGATATAATAATATTTTTAATATTTCTTAATATAGATATCAAATATAAATAATAATAACCAACATTAGTGATGGAACGGAATAGTTTTTCAGGTCATTCCATCTAATACAACCAATCACACCGGCAAATAATTATTAACAGAAATATAAAATTTTAAAAACTAATAAGTCCCTGATTATAATACATTAATATTTATCTTCTTAATCATATTCATTTATGGAAATGTATTTATCTTCATCTTCATCATCATCAAATTTAGTATGAATTTCAGTTTCATTAAAACTTATTACACCATCAGCATTATGTAAATCATCATCCCTCAACTTGGGGGTTTCATCATTGATATTTATATCTCTTTGGGTAATAGATATACATGGAGATGTTTCTAAAACAATTTTATATGTTGAGATTCCACATTTTCATTTTCATGTTCAAGAAACTAATTTTCGTGGGGTATAATTTTTATTACACACCACTATTCATTAAAATATCTAAAAACATCATATTAATATTCATAATAAACATGGTGATATTTATTTTCCTATATAAATGGCTCATCTGATTCAAGAATACTATTATATTTAATGTTAATTAATCCATATAGTGGATGAACTCTCAACCCTCAATCAGTATAAAACCAATGGCATTTTTGTAACGACCCGGACCCGAACAACAACCCGATCAGCGCTAAACGGGTCAGGTGCAACTATTTTTGACGCACCTCTCCAAATGCCAAAGGATACTGACTAGAAGGGAGAGTTATAGGTATAGTGGGGATGCTATACACCCTTGGAGGATAATAATAATGGTACTGTTCCATGTATAATAGTTATGATGCTGCGGAATAAAAGACTCAGCAGACTCGAACCAGACCCGCAGAGTGGAAGCACATCGAATATCAATAAACAGAGGAAGCAGTAAATATAAACAACAACAGCGAAGATAAACACTACAACATGATGATAACATGTCACTTCTACTGAGCAATAATGAATGAATTCAAAGTAGGTCATACATATCTGAATATAAATAGGGCTTCAATGGCTAACCAACAGTAGCTACAACAAGTAAGCATGATGATACAGAAAAAAAACAAAGTAACTCCAGCAAGGTAAGACCCCAAGGTCCATATCATCTCCATGAAACAACTAATGCAACCCAGCTCCTGAAACTGCACTCTTTCATGCACGTAAATCCATAAAGTCTACATGCGTCCCGAATGGACCATGGAGGGTTTGAGACAAATCTCTGTAGGATACCACCCAACGGTGCATACCTAATATAAGGGGTTAAATAGGAAATAATTTATAAGAAAAGTAGTAACATAACAATGAACAATAAACACTGACTCCACTGATGCTCATCAGCCACCATGGAGTGTCACCTACTTCGGTCAATGCTAGAATCTTTGTCATATACCACGACACCATGTGCCCCATGCCACCTCAAGTCTCAAGTACCGACATCCCGAAGGCATGCCCAAGAAGTAACAACCCAGCACCATGTGCCTCCTGACACCAAGTGTCTCAAGTACCAATGTCCCGAAGGCATGCCCAATAAGTATCCAGGAGGAACAGTGATGTCTTCCCTCAAATAACGTATCTGGAGGGACATCGATATCTTCCCTCAAATAACGGTGATCCTTAGGCCCCAAACAGATAGCCTCAATTCTATCCTCAGAAGGCTCATCACCTCCCATGTGGCTTTCTACTGAAAGCACCCCCAACCGACGTACCTAAATCGCATATATGAGGGCCTCTACCCACACGAGTGGTCAAAACCACCTCATCATAGAGTATCTTTGTGTGCACCCTACTCAACGTTCTAGGTGAGCGGTAATCCCCGAAATAGTATCCAAACCACCAACACATCTGACACCTCGTGTCCCTGCAACCATGCCACTCATGTCTGATGGCCTCTCCATCCAAATAAACTGGTCCATTCCTAACCTAACAGTCGTACTGCCTCAAGCCGACATCCATGACGCCCAATATCATGGTAAAAACCACCCAATGTAACTCGGGTCAAGCCCAACCTATGATCAACATCACTCAACAATATCTGGGCCATGCCCAACACCACTCAAGGGGTCATGCATATGCTATTCAGCCATTGCATATATAACATATTTAAACAGGAAACATAACCAGGAAAAATATTCAAAATAGTTGAATTGCACTATTCACGGTGTTGTCCCATACTAGTACTGTGGTCTTGAATGCCTCTAACAATTCATATCATGTTTAATAAATTAAACTAAATTGTTTATAACAGTATAAATCAAATATAACCATTTTGGCATCCCCGGGCCAAAATGCCTTGATGAGCTACGACCTCTCGCCCGGCCCCGCTCAAGAAAAACCGGAAACTGGGCATACCCAAAGGCATCCCATTGTTCCAACAATCAATTAAATAAGAATCAGTAGATAAAACGGGTCCCGCTCAAAATACCCAAAAACGTGCAAAAGGCTACATCACTGAAATTACTATGTAAACACAAAAAGTGGTATGCACCACCTACCTGAGACACATATGATGCTACTCTTCCGATAGGAGCCTCCAATTCGGTCTAAAAGGTGGTTGATCTACAAAAGAATCAAAACCTATCAAACCCCTTTATCTCTTTCTAGAATAAAAATCAAACAAAATGGCTTAGGAAGAATCAAGGCATTACCGATGTGGTTACAACACATCAACTGGTGTTTGAAACCGAATTCCGACAAAGAATTGGGAGAAAGAAGAAGGTCTGACCGACTTAGGGGAGGAGGTTCTGTCAAGAACCTCAAAATGAGGTTACTACCTGTTTTATGTGAATAAAGGAAAGTACACGGTTTGTACATTAGGACTACACGTTGTGTATAACATTTAACTATTTATATGGCTGCTGGAATTCCTCAGACAAACTTTTAAGAACCTATCGACATGAGTACACAGTGTGTACCTAAGGGTACACGACGTGTACTTGGTTTCCCTTCTCTCCCTCACTGACTTTCCCACACCCCATGTATATCCCTCATACATGGCCAGCCTATATGGCGTGTCCAAGGGGAACACAGCATGTACTTGGTATAATCAATTCTACCTGGCCAATAGGCCTACACGCTATATATAGCCTCCACACGGTCAAGGGTACATGGCCTTGTTTAAACTACAAGACATGTAATAAGAAATTTTATAAACAGGTCATCACACGACATGTACTCGGGGAGCACACGGCCGGTACACATTTAACAAATATATGTCGTGTACTTAAATTACATGGCGTGTTGTTTGGAATTTTCTAGAAACTTCCCATTATCAGATGTTTTCTCAGAAACAAGTCAAAAATTCAAACAGGGTTAGAATTTTGACTCGTTCTAAAAACCTAGGTTCTTACAATCTCCCCACCTTTACATAGCTTGTCCCCGATCTATCAAAGGAAATCCGAATATGGCACCAAACATACCAACCCGTTCAACATAACCCAGACTTCCTCGGTCTCAGAGTTTAGGACTAAATTCCTCAAAGGGGCTCCCCACCATAAGAATCGCCCATCCCAGTTTCAACCTAACAAAACTTAAAGCAATCAAGGTCTACTAACTAGTTTTCTAGATGCAAAGTCTTTCTATGACGCATAGTCACCCCTGCACCTCTTTCGCACCATTTGTCTCTCCCGACACCAAATGTAGTCGGCACCGCATCGGTGTACCCCTCCACGGGTTCCTGGTGCCTGGCACCTCAAGTAACATGCATCCCCGATGACACGATTCCCATAGCACCTCAAGTAACCTGTATCATCGATGATCTGATACCCAAGGAACCCCAAGTAACCCTCCTCCTCAATGCCCTGATGTTACGCATCTCATAGATATATATAAAAAATATATGACACCCCCAATATGGTACCAATCCCACTGACTAACATTTAGTCAGTCCACATAGATCTTGTGCACCACATGAACTCAAAAAAAGACATGCCTATAAAGGTCATGCCAAAAAGAAAACATAGAGATCACGACCACACCGCGGTGTACCTATAACTGTCATCGGCTCACCAGCCTTCTTAGCCTCTGTCATCTCCACAGCGTGCACATGGCCTGAAGTACGATTTCCTAATGTCTGACCTCCCTACGGTGCTTCTCCTATCACCGGCCACTAACCCCTCAGCTGGGTCGCACTGTCTCTGTCACGTCCTCCACGTGCAACTAAAACTCGACTACCCTCTCCTTGTAAAGAACTAGAACCAACTTCGGATTCCACCTTCTGCCCTGGTCCCTTCCTGTCGGCTGTCTTAGAAGGATTCATACAAAACCTCTCTAGATGTCCGACATGTCCACATGCCTGGACCTCCTTGGGAGGCCTATCGCACTGAGATTGAAAATGTCCCATCTATCCGCACTAAAATCAAATCACTGAATAACTACCAAGAGGTGGTCTAGCTAAATCCCTGGCCTAACTGCCCTGCTGGAACTCATCCCGTCCTTGCTTCCTGCTATCTGAACCTTCACCTGAAGCTATCAGCCAACCAACATGGGGAATATCCCTTTAGTGTCCCTCCGCTATAAGCACTTGGTTCACCACCCTGGGGAAAGAACCCAGCCTGAAGATGTTCACCTAGATCTGAATGGCGTCTCGTAATCCATCCTCGAAGCGCCTCACCCTAGCTGCATCATCACTTACCATACCAGGTGCAAAGCGAGACAATTCTGTGAAGGTAGCTGCAAATTCTATGATGGAAATCTCCCTCTACTGACGACTCAAGAACCCCCGAGATCTCTTTACCCTCAATGTCTCTAGATATAAATTCTCAAAGAACCTTTCCTTGAAGTCCTTCCATGCTAGTCCCTCATTCCTATGAGCCTGAACGTACACATCCCACCAATGCTTCACAGGTCCTCTTAGAATGTACGTTTCCAACTTGACCCTCCACCTTGGAGGCATCTCGAGCTGCTTCAAGGTCATCTTCATACTCTCTATCCAGTTCTCAGCCGCCTGTGGACCACCCTCACCCTGAAAAGGTTACAGGTGATGGGATTGGAACTCCCGCATCAGGTATGACATAGACGGCTATGTACCCTGTTCACCTCAATAGATCCCCTACAAGACCTGGACTAGACTAGCTTGGAGCTACTCATCGAGCCATGGCCTGAACGATGCGAAACCCGGCTGCTATCCTGCCTATACAGAATCCTAGGCCTAATGTTGTCCCTATGCCAATACCTGCAGCACATGCTCTACCTATACCAAATCCTGAAACTGATCCTCCACTTGCGGCACTGTATCATCTCTTTTCCGACACTCCATCGAGATGTGTAGGAGGAACTCCCTGAATATGCTAAATGGTCAGACATGACATATATATAACAATAGATATTCAACGCAGATAAGAAAATAGTAAAAGGAAGTGCATAACTACTACCCTTACTCTCCCCCACTGCAACCCATGACCCACGGTATCTCGAACCCATGACCTCCTTACCCGCCTTTAACAGAGCCAAGTATAAAAAGTACCTCAGGCCATGCCTGTCCTGAAAACTCACGTTGCCTCAAACCAATGACCAAGTCACCCAATCCTGGTGATAAAAATCTCCTCAACTGATGGTGCCTATCTTCTCTCATAATTTTCAGACCAAAAAACCCTGTCACATGCAATTTTACAATATAATGCATGGAATACACACTAAAACAACATGCAATTATATCAGGAATGTCACCTTTTACATTTAAAAGCCTATAAAGCATTGAAATTTATTTTTTATTCACATGGTATTATCACTTCACAAAGAAAACATGCAATTATGAAATTGAAATACCCTAAAAATGTGCCTATCAAAATCCAAGGAATCAAGCCTTTCCATACCGGGCCAAGGTCCAATTCTCCCTTACCACACTAGGTCAAGGGTCACATATCACAATCAATAACCTCACACACCACATGAGCCACTAAGGTGGAAATCATATATACTGTAATTTGAGCTAATAGAAAATAGAAAATCCCACCCAAGGTAACTTGGCCCATCCCTCGTACATGGGGTTGCAGGCACCCAAGCACAAGCTAGGAACCATGTTCCAGGAACAACTTATCTCCAAACTACCAGATCCCAAATAGTAAAACTAGCATAATAAAAGAGATGTCTCAATCTCATTAGTATTCACTAAAATGGTGCTACAAAATCCCTGTCAAGAACTCCTCTGATACCACTTTGTAACAACCTGGACCCGAACATCCACCCAATCAGCACTAAATGGGTCGGTTGCTACTACCTTAGGTGCACCTCCCTGAACGCCAAAGGCTTCCGACTATCAGCATGGGTCTGATAGGTATACAGGGGAGGCTGTACCCTCTCGAAGGATAACAATAATGGTATTGGTCCAAGTATAATAGTAAAGATTCAACATAATAAAAGACTCCGTAGACTCGAACCAGACCCACAGAGCGGAAGCACATCCAATATCAATAAACAGTGAATGTATTAAATATAAAAAACAACAGTGGAGATTAACACAACAACATGATGATAAGATGTATGTACTATTGGGAAATAATGGATGAATCCAAAGCAAGTCATACATATCTGAACATAAAAAGGGCACCAATGGATAACCAAAAATAGATACAAAAAGTAAGCATGATGATACAGAAAACAAAACAAAACAGAGTAACTCCAGCAAGGTAAGACCCCAAGGTCCATACCATATCCATGAAAAACCTAACGTAGCCCTGCCCCAGAAGCTGGCATCTTTCCTGCACGTAAATCTATAATGTCTACATGACTCCTGAAGGTCCTGCGTAGGTTTTCAAAAAAAATTTAGTAGGAAAATACCCAACGGTGCGTACCTAATATATGTGTTTAAATAGGAATGCATTTATTAGAAAAGTAGTAACAGAACAATGCACAATAAACACTAACTCCACTGTTGCTTAGCAGCAACCATGGAGTGTCACCTGCTTCAGCCAACACCTAAATATTTTTCGTATAACCCGGATCCATGTGCCCGCTGTCACCTCGTGTCTCACATACCGACCTTCTCGAAGGGACGCCCAAGAAGTAACAACCTGGAACCATGTGCCTCCTAACTCCTTAGGTCTCAAGTACCGACATCCTGAAGGCATGCCCATAAAGTATCCCAGAGGAACAACAATGTATACCCTCAAATAATTTATCCGAAGGGACAATGATATCTTCCCTAAAATAATGGCGAGTCTCATCCCCCAACCCGATAGCCTCAATGTTATCCTCTAAAGGATCCCCACCTCCCACATGGATTTCTATGACAACAAACTCCAACCGAAGTACCTAAACCGCATATACGGGGGCCTCTACCAACACGCATGGTCAAAACCTCCGCATCACAGAGTATCTCTGTGTGCACACTACTCAATGTTCAGGGTGAGCGATAATCAGCAAATTAGTACGTAAGCCACCAACACATCTGACACCTCATGTCCATGCAACCATGCCGCACAAGTTTGATGGCCTCACCATAAAAGAAACCCGGGCCATGCCCAACCTGAAAGTCATATTTCCTCAAGCTAACGTCCATGATTCCCAATCCTATGGTCAAAACCACCCAAAATAACTCGGGTCAAGCCCAACCTGTGATAAGCATCACTCAAAAATATCCAGGCTATTCCCAACACCACTCAAGGGGTCTAGCATAAGCAATTCAGCAATTGCATATATAACATATTTAAACAGGAAACATAAAAAGGAAAAATATTCTAAACAGTTGAATTGTATTATGCACGGTGTTGTCCCATACCATCATAGAGGTCATGAATGCCTCTAACAATATATATCAGGGTTAATAAATTAAACACAACAGTTTATAACAGTATAAATCAAATATAAGCATTTTGGTATCCTCCAGCCCAAATTCCCCGATGAGCTACGACCTCTCGCCCGGCCCCGCTCAAGAAAAATAGGAAACATGGCATACCCAAAGGCATCCAATCAGTCAAACAAACAATTAAATATTAAATTGAATATAAAACGGTTCCCGCTCAAAATACCCGAAAACACACTAAAGGCCGCGTCAACCAAATGACTACGAAAACATAGAAAGAGGTATGCACCACCTACCTAAGACTCATACAATTCTACTCTTTCGGTAATAGCCTCCAATTTGGTCTAAAACGCAGTAGATCTATAAAAGAATAAAAACCACCCAAAAACCTATATCTA
Source organism: Viscum album (assembly GCA_963277665.1). Classification (NCBI taxonomy): domain Eukaryota; kingdom Viridiplantae; phylum Streptophyta; class Magnoliopsida; order Santalales; family Viscaceae; genus Viscum; species Viscum album. The sequence continues at coordinate 431,164,528 of OY728134.1, forward strand.
GTTCTAGAATAGAAATCAAAAAAATGGATCAAGAGGAATTGAGGCCTTATTGAGGGGGTCCAACGCATCAATCGGTGTTCAAAACCAACTTCAGACGAAGAATCGGGTGCAAGAAGAAGGTCTGGTCGGCATGGTGGAGGAGGTTCTGTCCAGAACCACAAAACGATGCTACTGCCCATTTTAAGTGAAAAAAAGAAAGTACACTGCATTTACATTAGGACTACACGCCGAGTATATCATTTAACTGTTCTTATGGAGGTTTGAATTCCACCGAATTACTTTTCAAAACCTACTAACATGAGTACACAATGAGTACATAAGGGTACACGACGTGTACTTGGTTTCCCTTTTCTCCCTCACAGACATGCCAACACGCCATGTATAACCCTCATACATAGACAAACTACACGACGTGTCCTGGGTAACATGGCGTGTACTTGGTTTAAACAACTCTACCCGACCAATAGGCCTACACTCCATGTATAGCTTCTATACGGTCAAGGGTACACGTCGTGGTTTAAACTACACCCCGTGTAGTAAGAAATTTTCTACACTGTCATCACACGACATGTAATCGACGAGCACATGACAGGTACTCGCTTAAAATATACATGCCTTGAACATGATGTACACGGCGTATAGTTTGTAATTTTCCAGAAACTGCCAATTTTCTCTAGTTTTCTCAGAAACAAGTCAAAAATTCAAACAGTGTTAGGATTTTGACCTGTTCTAAAAACCTAGGTTCTTTCAAATTTAACAGCGTTAAATATTATTTTCTCAGACAACATAAATCATTTATTTAATCTATTATACAAAAAAATAAATATTATATTATTTATTTTGAAATCCATTTAAAAAAACAGAACTATTCATATATTTTTTTGATGCAATAAATATTCATTTATGAAATATAAATCCATTATCTACTCACAATTTATAATATATTACCAATTTTTATGGATGGTTTTTTTTCAAAAATAATCCACAATAAATTTTAATTTCATGTATTATTTCCAAAAATTAAAAAAAAATATTACTAGATATCTTTAGAATATTTATTTTTTATTCTATTGAAAAAATTAAATATACCAGTATTTGAAAAAAATATGAAAAATTCAATTGACAATGTTCGTTGATGGGAACATGGGTAATTTGTAGAAATTGTTTTGATATGTTCATCATATAGTATTAAAAACATAAAATTTAAAAAAAAAATCTATTAGAATTTTTTTTTAAATTAATAAAAATCAATACATAATGACCAAATTAGCTTATTTCATAACAATTTAGTAGAACATTTGTTTGATTCCTATAAATTTCTTTATCTGAAAGCTGGAAATCATGATAACCCAAAAATCTAAGCATTAGATGATTAAAAATAGAAAATTAATTTTCCCAGAAATCATTAATCTTTATATCATTGTAAACGATTGAATTATATTTTGATGAAAATTCTGATTAAATATAATAATAGTGGATATTTTAAATTTTCATTTATAATAATTCTACTATAATCGACCATTTAACTGATTCATGTTATGTACATTATTCATTAGTATTTTAATATCTCTCTCAAATAAATACATCCATTATCATTATAATGTCCCTCCACATTTAGCTTCAATGCAAAATAAAATACTAAATGTTCCACTGAGTCAAAGAAATTCAGGAGGAATATTGTCAGGAATTTATATAAAATTGAAACTAAATATTTTCACATCATACTCAATGAATCATAATATTAAATTTCTGCACAAATATCTTAGAATAAAGATTATATTTTAGTCATAAAATCCCAAATTGATGAATTCAATAGTCCTCTGAGACCTACTTGTCATTATATTCCCATTAGGACATGGACATCATGACTTTTTTACTAGACAATATTTCCATTTCTAATGAAATAAGAAATATTTGACGCATTACTATCTAGTAACATAAAATATAAAATTCATTGATAGAATAAAAATCATAATTATTTTGAAAGTGTGTAATCATTTTTGGACCTCAATAAATTATGTGATTTTTTAACTTCAAATTACTCAAGTTCAGGGAATCTATAAATTTGTAAAAGATATAACTATGCGTTTAAATTATCTTTACTTTACCAGGTGTTTCTAGAAATGGTAAAAAATATTTTATAAAAAATTATACTCAATATATATTAGATCTATCATGAGTGAAAACAAAAAATAAGACCAATATGGAAGATCCCAAAAATTTATGCTCTTTCTCCAATTATGATCACTCCCCATAATGATTTTTTTTTTGTTCGATTATTCTTGGTTTAAAAGAAATGAGTGCTGATGCATAAATGCCTGATTTTAGTAAAAAAACCTATGATTACTACTGAAAGTTCATCTCTTTCAGTTATATATTTTGTAAAATTATTTTTATTCCATTGAAAAGTGTGATCTATAGGAATAATTATCTAATGATATTCAAAACAACTACTCTTATCTCAATTTCCAATTATAACCACTTTATTCTCATCACTGTGGTATTATAAGTTTTATAGACTATGTGTACTCTATCCAAACAACATAAATACATTGTAAAGTCACTGATCATTCACATTAATGAAACATTATGTGTAATATTTTTATATGTAATTTTATCAAATGTTTTTACATTGTTGTTCCATAATAACATTAACTCACCAATTATTGGATTCGGATTAAAATATATATTCTTATTTTGATTTCCTTAAATTTACTGTACCAAAAATATATATATATATATATGATTCCTTAATCACCAAACAAGGAGGTATGTTGAAATGTGTAAAAAAAATAGGTCAATAAGAATATTGACTTTCGTAACCACTAAGGAGAAAATCCATTACTGAAAAGACCAAACCATATGTCAAAGGGTTATAAATAAAAGAATAATCTATATAAAAACATTCTTTCCAAGAATCGCCATCATGTTGTTCATATTGAAATTTATTGATTGAAATATTTGATTATGTCATTATATCATTGCAACTATGTTGTGAGTCATAAATAAGAGTTTTAAATTGAATGAAATTGGAAAATATATCAACAGTTTCATAGGAAATCTTGAAATCCATTATTCTACCTCTTTATACCTTGTTTATCCACATTTGGACAATTAAATAATGATTATTAATCACTATAATATATGATATTTCATTTTAAAAAACATGATTCTTATAATAACGATGTCTTGAATTATTGACCAACATATAAAATTCAAAGAAACATATATGTAATATATTCTTAGTAGAAAAAAATTTAACAAAAGATAACATTTTATTGAATAAAATATTTTACATTCCAAAATCCGATTTATTAGTCATAATGATTGTAACAAAATTATGTTTTCTGATATGGTATCCCGAATTTAAGGCATCCACTATAGATTTTAAAAAATGGTAAAACTTAAAGGGTATTGATTTAGTATTGGGAATTTATTTTTGAGATGTTGTTTCCGAAATTTATGGTCCAACATCTTCATTTACTAAATTAAATTTTTTTTATCATCAGCCAAAAAAATTGTATTTTCTACTAAATGTTTTTCACCATATTGATAAGAAAAATCACAGAAACAAAATGTAGTAGATTAAGTACAACATTATTAATTGTTTCTAATATATTACGATAAAGTTTATTACATGGTCATTTAATTTTTCATTCAAAATAAAATTATGATTTTATTGATGCAAATGATATAAATATTTCATAAACCTTACTATAGACAATATTAAAACCAAATAAATTGGTATTTTCTTATAATTTATCCAATCATGATCACATAAGAGTAACTAATTCATAAATCACGAGTCCATAATTATAATTAAAAGAAACAAAAATAAGGATTAATATTACTCATTAAGATTAATAAAAAATATTATCATACATTTACACCAGTTATTATTCTATAGAATATTTTTTGAGTGAGGCACTGAAGTAGCCAATGATTCTTGGGGACGTAGTGTTTCCACTTAGAGAGAATAAAAATATTAAATATTTTATATCATGCACATGTAATTTTCTTAAACAAATGGAATATATTCTAAACATTGTATCAAATGGGAATAAATGAACAATACTAGGTTCGGAGTGTGGGGTTTATCCTAGGAGTGAACTAATTTTTTTCGGCATCAGATGATTGGTAACATGGCATGAAAGTTTAATTCATTTAAAATTTTTCATAAAATTTTTTATAAAACAAATTTACATAATTTCTAAATTGTGTATCATATGAGAAATATGGGGCCACCAATAGGCCCAGGATGTCGGGTTCACCCTAGGAATGATATAACAATGGTGGGGTCGGGTGTTAGTGACATCGCTTTTGAAGGTAATTCATTAAATAATATTAAAATATTTTTTTATAAAAAATTGATTTATTAATAAACAATTGTATAATATATAAAATATCATACCACCATTAGGTTTGAGATGTAGGGTATTCCATAGGAACAATTTTTTTGTGTCGGGAGTTTGGTAACATCACATTCGAGGGTAATTCATTTAATAATTTTATTAATTTTTATTAAATTTAAAGAATCTCAAAAATGATGTATCAAATTAGAAGTTTAAAAATAGTTAGAATCAGGATTCTGGGACTACCATAGGTGTGATATTGCTTTTTGTGAGTTGGGTGATTGTTAACATCGCATGAGAAAGTTATATATTTAATATATTAATAATATATATATATATATACATATAGTAAAAAACATAGTATACCATTATTTAATAATTATTAATAATATTTCTTAATTATTTATTAATTTTTAATAAATTAATTTTCAATATTATTTTTCTAAATTATTACTACAATTTTACTAATTATTTCAATTTTCAAAAAAAAAAATTATTTAGTTTTTTCCATGTAATTTGAAAATTTTTATTAATTATTAAATATATTTTATATCAAAAAATTATTATTTCTTAATTATTAAAAATTAATCAAAAAAATATTATTACTATTATTGATTTCATTAAAATGAATCGCTTTCCAAGAATTATTATAATTCATAAAAAATTATATCACTATGTAAATTAAATAAAATTAACCAAATAATTGTACATATATAAACTATGAAAAAATATATAGAAATACAACATATATCTATAAATAATAATTATAAACACAGTAAATATAAATACCAAATAAAACCTATAATTGAAGGAGATTTTTTCACCTAGGCTTTGGCCAAGCTAATTTATAAAAGATTGAATGAAAAGTAACAAAATTTTCAACAGGGGATTAAATATATGGATTATTTGAACATAAATCTGTAAGAAATCAAGTACGAAAGTTGATTTTGTGGAGGGGAATCCAAGGATTCTCTAAAGGGGGATGTTCACTAATGGGAGAAATTGGGAGGAGGTCAGGAGAAGGGGGATCGTGTTTTTTATTTTTTTATTTATGATTGATTATTATATATACATTTTATTTCACCACTAAATATTAATTTTCATAGACCTTTTATAATATTCTTCACTTCCTACTAAAAAAGGTTATAACATGTATGGTAACAGTGACAGATTAATGAATTTGTACATATTAGCATTTATAACTATAGTTTCAAGGGGGATAGTGTGCTTGTAAACCATAGTTATTTGTTATATACACTAATTAATGTCATAAATAACTCATATTTTCTACGAAACAATACATCATGTTACAAAATCCACTTTATGTAGGACTATTTGCAATGAGTATGGTTCCCGTCACAATTGACCTATCACAATTGTCCTTTTTCTTATAGTGAATAAATAAGTATGCTATATGGGATTTATATAATCCATGAACCATGGTAACTCAACATCTTTTTCAATAGTATTATATGAATGTGCATGGTTTTATATGATGTGGTTGTTGAACATTTGTATATAGTAACATTTTTTGATTAATATCATTCTTTATCCATTAGTTACAAGAGTGGAAATTTTTATTTTCTAGAGAAAACATTGTTTATGAATTTATGAATTTTAAAATTTTTATTTGTTTTCAACACCACAAAGGAACTTGGGGAACACTTAGTGTTCTTTTGAATAGGGAATGGGTTTTACATAGATATTTTACATAAATTGTTTTGAGGATTATCCAAAAATTCTTTTTCAGTCGTTAGTCACAAGGTATTACGTATAATATAATACACGGTGATGTTGATGATATATTTATAAATGTTTCCTAGAAGATATACAAAAGGATTTTTGGATATGATTTCACAAGTGATTACATAATACAAAAAAAATGAGAAATAGATCTATATTTATGAGGCTTTATTAAAAGATCCATATTTATTGATATATTACTAAATACATTATATAGAATTTGTTATATATGATTTTAATATTATACAACATACATGTTGGTATGTAATTTCAAATACCGAGAGGGTATATCATTAGTTACTATAGATGATTTTATAATTATACCACCTTTTTTATTTAAACTCATATGATATGTTGAAAGAGTAATGCATTAATATAAATGGATTATCAAATGTAGTATACTGTAATTTCCCCCCATAATGGATAATATTAATGTTTATATAATGTGTAGAGAATCCTAAAGCATTCATTTTTTTAAATAATGTTTGACCATTGGTTAAAAATAAAATTTTACAATATGTAATAACTCGTATATTTTAACATATGAATTAGTTCTTGATCACTTGAAGAGTTTCATTGAGGGATCATAAATGGAGGTTGAGATAAGAGAGGGTGATTTACGGAAATCTCTCATGCCTTGTCAGATTTTCCCTTCTACACTCTTATTTATTAATTTCTTTTCCTTTATTAGAGACTACCATATATTAGGATATTGTAATGTCCTTCCCATTTGATGGGTGATTCATATTCAGTATATGGATACACCATAGAGGATGGAGTTAAATATTAACCTCCTAGTGTTATTCAACAACAGAATGATTGAAGATTGGTGAAATGTTATTAATCAATGAAAGGTACATAAAACTTTTTTAATATATTCATGGATTTTTATTAATCCCTGAGAGTTCTTATATGATAGAGTTTCTAATCGTTTTTTAGAATTTACTGATTTTAAATAGATCCATATAATCCCATTTATAGTATAAGGAGAGTGATTATAACTTCTGATGATAATTCTTATGAAATTATTGGATGCAATGATGGGAGAGCAACCATTTTTTCTAAACTAATGACATTGACTATCAGAGTATGACATCATTAATATTGGATCTAATTAACTCATCTTGGAGTGGACAATATCCTTGTAGTTATAAATTGTATTTCAAAATATTATAAGCATACCATTTGGTCTCTGAGGGTAGTCGGTGCAGCGTGATATTGACAAAAACATTACCATTATCACCATGGGTTATGGATTAGAAGTCAATAATATCATGTCACCTATGTTTATATTAATGCATTTGAAAGACCTGATAATTTAATATCATTATTATTTCATTTTAAATAATTTCGATTTAGTGATGGAAAGATAATATCCTACTGTATATGGTGACCTAATCCTTTTACACACATTATTACTTGTTTTTTAACAGAACAATACACTAATTTCAACCCAAATATCACGAGTCCATGTTTTATTTGAATACTAGGTTGATAATGAATCAAAAGAATACTGAAACAATAAATCCTTATTTTATTCTTCAAAATGAGAAACTAAATATATTTTATCTCTGAATGAAATATAATATTTTTAAGGGAATATATAATAGATATTAGAGAGCCAAATATCCCAGTAATGGAATACACATGATAAGTAAACATAACATGTGAGTCAATGGTGTAACATGATATCATAAAATTTTACGAATCATGAGTAATGGTGTTGGATAATAAGAAAATGAATATGGTATCCTAATATCATAGAGTCATCGGAAATGTGGAATAAATAAATAAGGAGAAACAAACATGGGATATGGATAATTTCTAAGACAATACGAAATGATTGATAACGTCCCATAACAGAATAGGTTTACTCCTTAATCCCATACATAATGTCTCAAGATATAAAATAATATCCCATCTAATTTGAATACTATTTATGAACACCCATCATAACATGATAATGATTATGTGGCCAACAAATGGAAATCAATCACATGGAATAAACATTGAATTACCCTTTGAAATAATATGAGCTCTACAATATTTACTCATATCATAATAAAACAAAATTTCGTAATAAAGGAATTTGAGATATGAACAAAAGGAATGAATTTACCCATTAAGGGAAGGTTGAATAATCTAGGTATACTTATTGGAGACATATATAAATAATTTATTTCAAATACATAATAACCAAGGTTGGAATCATTTATTAAAATGTATTTGAAATATTAGATGGCATATTTCTTGAGTAAAATAACAATTTCCTTTGAAATCAATTTTTAATAATAAAAAATTTTAAAAAAATTATAAAAAAATTTCATTTAAAATAATGACATTATAATTTAATTTAAGCTTCAAATTATTTAATGATCCTAATGGTGGAAGATTATTTTTATGTTTAATGCGTAAAAAAATAAGACCTTTCACTCTTTCTGTAAAATATCATAAAGAACACTTTTTAAAAAATGACATGAGCATTAATTTTTAAAAAATTAAAAAAATGGTTAAGCATGGGAAACAATTTATTTAATATATAATTAGACAATATTAAAGACATTCTTCAAAGTATTTTATTAAAAAATATACTTGGAAGAAAAATATCGTGATCTAAAAGTGGTTACACATCGATATTACATACAAACAACTTTATTGATGTTTATTTATTCAATAAGTGATAAATTAAAAAAACAAGTAACCCACATTAATTAATATTGGATAATGAAATATATGTTGTTAAAGAAAAAAATTGTATATTTTCCCCAAGTGGATCCTTCAACATCAACAATATTAAAAATAAAGGAAAATATAACATAAATCCTCTACAACTTTTCTAGCTTTAGAATCAAATCCTATTTGATGATGTAAAATAAAATTTTACTTAAAGCACCATGATATAAGATGGATTTATGATATAATATTTAATATAGGTAAATATAAGCACCATATCAAATATATTAGGAACATAACATTAATATATTCCGCAATGATAGGAAATTGAGATGAAATCCCAAACAATGATCATGAACATTATGTGAGAATTAATAAATGAAGTGATTATCTATATCAAATGAAAACCCACAAAAATATAATTTTATATACAAAATAATATAATAATATTTCATATCACACATAATCACGGATTAAGATAGACAATTATGTAGAATCATAACTCAATAAATTGAAAATTGAGTTGAGAAAACAATTCCCATGGGTTCAAATTATCACATACATAAATAATTACCATAAAAAATAAACATATGTTAATTAGTTCTATAATTAATAAAAAAATTAATTGTGTATTATTCATTTTATATTAATTTTTACTATGTTTTTTTCTTTCACTTAATCAATTATATTCATGCCATATGTTTTGATGATATTCAGTTCATATATCAAAAATGATATTGATAGGTTACCTATGGTAAAAAAATTAATTTTTAAACCATCTCAAAAATAAAAATAAGAAAAAAAAATTATAATTTATATAAATAAATTAAAATTTTCAAAATAACAATGAAATATGGATTTGAAAAATGAACTATGATACATTCACTGAGACGATCGAACGCATATATGTATGAGTAATGATTGCATTTTCATCGATCATGATGAAAAGAAGGTAAGTCTTTTTTCTACTATAGAGAAAGGTGATTTATCATAAATATTATATTATGTCATTAAAATACTTATATATAACATCCATGTTATGAGGTAAGGAAAAATGAATCTTATCTTTTCGTGGAATTGGAAATCCACACCTTTGAACGAATGACATTAACATTATTCTATGAATGAAAAGGTCAAAAATGTAATGACATGTTAATATACAATAATGTTATATTTTCAGTAATATCATATGTATAAACTTTATACGTCATCAGAAATATCTGAGGTAGGATATAATGGAAAATTAATTACATCGTTTCGTGAGGTAGTATCACATCGTACATGCAAATGATGGTTGGATATCACATTTTATAGAATAAGAGTTAGATATAGGTAATGTAATAAACCTAAAAAAATATCCATATAAATTATTTTTGGATTAAATATATTATCATGATTGAATATGAAAATATGGTTTTCGAATAAGAAATGTAAAAAACTCATGGTCATGAATTATAACTCTTATTTGGACACCGCCTTTGGTTTTACACTAAAAGCCTTCCAAAGCAGGCATTCATACCAAAACCAGAATCTATGAAATTTTAATTGAATTGAATTAGATTTTTTTAGGTACTGTTAACCCAAAATCTAGTTTTATGTGTGAATAAATGTGGATATGAGATTCTATTTTATAAGAATGAAAGAGTGTTAATTTTGTAAATTCCAAAACCAATTCAATAATGGGAAGTCGCTCCTAATACAAGTGACCTGAAAATTGAAAAATTATGTTTTATATTTAATATATGGTCAATAAAAAATCCCATAATTAGAAAAATATATTTTAAACAAGTTATTTTCGTTACCTCTAATGTTTCTCATTTTCACAATTTTAGTTTTCATTTCGGTAAATAGTTTTTACCTATGTAATTTATCCTTTCAGAAAAAAAATATAACATATTTAATAAAATTAAACCTAATATTGTAAATATTAAAACTTATTTATAAAATAAAGATATTATTTGTGTTTAATGAAAAATTTATCACAAACGCATGTAATGCATAAAACAGTGTTTTATCCTTATCGAAGGTAATTAATTGTAACTAATCATCAAGAATAATGTATTAGTCCAAATCAATGCCTATTATTAATTATGGTTATTAAAAACATGGTTTCCATTGAAAAAATATTCAATTATTATGAGTGCATAATTTTAATTAAAAAATAAATACGCAAAATACCTCAAAAACTGTTTTTTTAATGCATTTTTTAAGAATATGATGATCTAACATTAACATTATGACTGGAAAAAATAATTATTTGAAATTAAATTAATATAAATAGATAATATATATATATATATATTATTTATGTAATTCTTTATTATGTTTTATTTTAAGTATTTAGAAATGATAAACTTTATGCACTAAAAAATGTTTCCAAATCACTCAAGTTTAGTAATAAAAATAAATTTTTACCAAAATCATGAAAATTTTAGATTCAAACAAAATTAAGTATATTATTATAAATATAAATTTTAATATTTCACTTACATACAAAATTATAAAAATAACCATAAATTTATATTAATTTAATATGTGAAAAGAATTGTCAATATTTGAAAAATTGGCAATTTTCATAATTCTGAGAAAAATAATTTTTTTGAGAAAAATACAAAACATTCAACCAAAATTTGTTATTATTTAATTAAGAAAAATATTTTAAAAAATGAAAAAAATAATAATAAATTTTTTGGAAACTAATTGTAATATTTATTTTCAAAAAAATGATAAATCATATTTAAATGATACATATTTTTAACAATAGAATACAATGTATTACATAAATATTGAGTGCTTATTTCCAAGAAATTTATTAATAAATTTTTATATATTAATATATATATATATATATATATTTAATAAATTATTTAACACAATTCATACATACTAATTTAAAAGCGAATTTTTAACGATCATGATAATAAAATAATATTTCATCGCTTGTTTATTATCTGTGTTGGATGTCTTATACGCTATCATGCATAAGTTTCTTCTTATAATCTAATGGTGTTACAATATATAATAATAATTTAGTGTAAATTATATGTTTGTGACTATGATAGTTTATTAACTATGAATTATGAGAAATATTAGGGGTGAAAATAGTTATATAATGCAGTTTTCAATGACTCGTATCATTATGCATTAGTGGAATTATAGAAAAATAAGGATTTAAATACAGTTGAAATGATACATTTTGAATTTTATTATTTTTATAAATGCGTTGAAATTGAAATTAATTTTAAATACTTAATACGATGGTTTTGAGGTGGTATTTTTGGTGGAAAATAAGTAGATTGAAATTTTTATTATTAGGTAAGGTGGTGGAGTTTGATTTTAGTAGGAAGGAAGTTGTACTTTTCTGGTAACATAGTAAAGTTCTTTTGTTTCTAACTTTAGTGCTTCACCACTTCCCTAAAAACTAGAAGTTCAAATGTTGGCCATTATACTTATATTTTGGTTTCTAAATATATTTTTATAGTTGGGGATGAATTTCATTTTGGGGGATTTATTTCTAAAACCAAAATTTTGGTTTTAGGCTATATAACATCCCTGAGATGGGAAGACCCCCCCCCCCCCTTTACTCCATCACCTATTTCACCATTTCCTAACATACCATTCACTACAATATATTTTTTTGGTCTGATGATTAAGGTATGTTCATATTCTATTTGGTTCTTATTTCATCTCCCCCATGAAACATATATTTATTATTTTTTATATCTTCATGTTTAAATTCAATATCACCATATAATATTTAAATAACATTAATATTTTATATATTTTGATGGAGGATTCTAAATACGTATAATAAAGGCTTAATTCTCATGGTTTCACATGGTTTTTTTAAATGAAATTCATTGAACATTTTATTATTATATTTTTTGATAAATTGGATGAAATTAATTAGAAATATAGAATTGTAATTGTGTCTCTAAATAATTGACTGTATAGTTATGTTGTAGCAGTAGTTCAAATATCTCTAGAAAAGATTCCACTTTATGAGGCCACCCAAAAAGTATTACACTGATTATTTAAAAATTAAAAATAATTAATTAAAAAGCTAAACCAATTATGATATTAATAAATTCATATTATAACTCAATTGAAGAGTTAATGTGCCTTTGAGGTAATGGGGGTGGATGTTGGTTTTGTCGATGATGAAAGATAAATCATGATGATTTCAACTCTATAAAAAAGAAATATGTCCCTGAATATTAACTCTTAATATGTGCTTTTATTTTTTTATTGTATAGGTGGGTAAGTGGGTATGAGTTACCTATGATAGATCCCATGGAATAATACTTCATGTGAGGTAGGGATAGTGAGTTTTATAATACTATTAGGGTGTTCTATATTTTTTATATTTATTACGTATATTTTGATGACATTACTGCCTATGTGGGGACTAATTTAATGTAGAATTAGGAACTAATGGGGGTGTATACCTTTGAGAAATGGTTTTAATTTATTTGGGAGGTCTATACATGGTACGTTCCTATATCCTATATCCTATAGTAATTGATATGGGTGAGACTATGTAATATAATGAAATTATCCTTATGAAGTAATATTATTTACATGCATGTGAAAATGAAATAGAATAGAACCAAATGTGGGTTTATTCCTTATTGGGAAGTGTTAATAGACTTTAAACATTGGGATAGATAATCTGTACCTTATGTGTTGATAACATGATCATTCATTCCATGTTTCATTTTAAAACCAGTGAGATACTATTGAAATGGAATAGATATCGTTGTCCTTATCCATAAAATGTGTTGAAAATCCTAATATTTAATCCTATATCATTCTTCAATAATGGAAACACACATTTTTATTTTCCTTCGTGGTGAATTATAATTTTTACTGGAATTTATTATGATGAATTCCCACTTTAATAATACCCTTTTAGGATGGGAAGAAAGATGTGGTCCAAATCTATAGAGAGAATGGATGGGCTCATTATACGTGTTACATTAGTACAACATCATTGGTATGGGTATCCATAATATTTTACTATGTTTGATTAAACCAATTCCCAGGGGTTAAAAAATTCAATGTGGTTAAATTTAGGTTTTTAAAAAAATTATATAGATAGTTATTATCCTTTAAAAAAAATTTGTAATTTTTTGACTAACTAATTTTTTAATATTATTAGTGATATAGCGTTCATCTGTATTTATTATTATTTAACAACCAAACCCCTATAATATATGTGTTTTTCCAATTATAATTGATATAAAATTTAGGATATGAAAATATAATAGATGACCATTTTAAATTATATTTTCTTTTAAAATAACACATTGTTCTAATATTTATACCACACACAACACTAAGATTAAATGAATTGAGAGATAATATTAATTAAATATAACTATTATAATCTTACACTTAGGATGACATGTATGAATAAGAGTAACCACATTTTGAGGTTAATTTTAAATAAAATTTCCCAAATGAAAATAATTATTTTATTAAGAATTTTTATAATAATATAACTATGAATATTTTTCAATTAATAATTATAAATTTATTTTTGGCCTTAATGGTAATTTTCATTAAAAATGTTTTTATATAATTTTTTCCAAGAATATTAAAATTAAATCATTAAAAATATATTAAAAAAATAAAAAAAGTATTCCATTATTTAAATAATTATGTCATAACATTCTACGGATGGTTTTTTGATATTTTTCCGAAGAGGTTGATTTTTAAGTAAATTGAAAAAATACCCATTTTACAAAACCAGAACTTTTATGAAATTATAATAATATAAGAATAACACCGAAGGCTTAAAACAAATTTCTAAAAAAAATATTATATTTAATATAATTGATATGAAAATATAATTTATAATTTATAAATATATGAAAAACAATTTAAAAATCTAAGTAACGTTTTGTTAAATAAAAGACACTCTTAGTTATTTTATTTTAATATTTTAATTGTATTGTAACAATAAGTATTATTTTGGTATTAATTAAAAATAATTGTCATTTGATTTTAAATTATCAAATTAATTCAATTTCAATCAATATTATAGTATAATTTATTATAAGATAATTCTTATATTTAAAAAATATATTTTTCTCAAAAAAAATTTAATCCAATATTGCTTGATTGTTTTTAAATTAATTTCAAAAAAAATATAAAAATTATGTATATCAAAATTCACTACATATTTTTAATATTCATTTTAAAATTTGTTAATTATTACACTGTCATATATTTCATTATGAATAAAAACATTTGAAAAAATGTCAGTTACGATGATATGAGTTAAAATGAACTAAAATTGTTAAAAATAAAATTATAGGGGTTAAAATGAATGAACTATTATCAAAGGCATATTTCACGGTCATATTTAGTCACTTTTATAAGGACCCAACCTTAAACATTTACATAATATTGAATTAAAAGAATAATTCACATTGAGGATCTTTTCAGGATTAGAGTTTTTGAGAATTAGGACATAACTATTACATCTCAGAAATATTTCAAGGTAGTTACTTCTATACACTTTCGTTTTTTTTCATTAAATATAAACTCTTTAAAAAATAGTCATGTCTAGTTCCATGTTTTAGAAAACATGACTTTTCCTTGATCCCATCTTGACCCTATTCATCTTTAAATCCTGTGAAAGTATTTCAAAAAAATGGGATGAGCATAAAAAGCTCAGAAAGGGTTATAAAACAAAGAATGAAAACATCTTTTCATAAATACATACAAAACATGAACTATTTTATTTACATCATGAGGTCATATGATTTATGAAAGACACATAGAAATAATAAATCAAAAAGGTAACTTGTGTCATCCATATCATACTTACATTGTAGCTATCATAGCTACATAGGGTGTTATATTGGAATAACCATCAAAGTATATTTCCTAAAATATCTTAGTATAACCATTCAAGTTTACCTCTATCATGTTACCCAATACATTGTAGATCAATATTGAGCTCACCCACCCTAGGATTATCACGGAAACACCCGTATACATAAATAATTCCTAAGAACCATAACACGATCATAACAGATAACATAAGCATACATGAAAGATAAAATTTCAACATTGAAATAATAAAATATCATTTCAATATATTGAAATAATAAATCCATTCTCAAAATAATTTTAAATACCAAAATACATAAAAACAACATATGGTATTTATTTTTCCTTTTAAAAACATTCCAGCTTGTTAAGGAAGCCAAAGATCAAATAATAGTCGCGGCGGCGGAAAGGTTGTTGTCACCACTAACGTAAAAAAAATTATTTTTTGTTTAGTAAAATGCTTCATATAAAAAGATTCCCTTTGAATAAAATAAAATTTCAAAGGGGTATATATATACCGTATAAAATAAAGTCGTGTACAAAACTAAAAACGCCTCAATAAAAGGAGATTGAGACGAAGTCCCTTACCTCATGTCTGACTTGACTTGACCGTTCTTTAATCTCCTGAATAATAAACTAAAGTTAATTTCTACTTTCTTAAGAACCCTTTCCATGTTTATTATTCCATTTATATCAATTATTAACATGTTATAAACATTATGTAATCATAACGTCCATTTTGTCGATATTTGGTACTTGAGTAAAAAATGAACATCATATATCTATAAGTTGTCCATGTGGTCAATAGTCCATTATATCCAGAATTATATTCATGATTTCTATATCATATATATCATATATATCTTGTATATACATCTATTTATAATAGTTAATAACATTTGGAGGTAAGAAATGAAATGCACCGTTCATGGAGACGGTAATCCGTATGTATGCATGGACACTACTTTCATTTATATTTCATATTTTAATGGAATTATAATATAATGATAAATAGGTATGTTATAATTCTAGTATAATATCATTTATAATATCACTAACTCTATCCTTTATACATTCCACATAAGGCATTAACAAGTCATATCACTTTGAGGGGCGGTAGTCCGCACTTCCTCAAATGAGATTATCGTATTTACCCACTATGGAAACCATAAAGGCTTGATATAATTGGGAATTACATAAGCATAAGGAAATAATTAACATTATATATATCATACATAAATATAGTTCTATCATAATGGCCACCATGAGAGGTGGTAATATGTAATTGAACAATCCTCGTTTCATGAGGCGTTAGTTTTCAATCCAAAGAAACATTATGTTCTTCATCAATTAGATGGATCTGTGTGTAAGTGCAGTTCGAATCAATCTCATAAAAACATCCTAGTATATTTAGTATACTTCTGTTGTTACAAAAGAAAATAATAAAAAGAGTTTAGGGTTTGGATATGTAAAATAAAAGAAATCAATTTAAGAGAAATTGTTACCTTTAATTTGGGTAACTCACTTTGGTTTGAACCAAAAGACTTCTTGAAGAGCCCTATGCCTAAGGTAAGGCTTCTAAAAAGAGGATAAGGATGTAGGGAGCTTAATTGGTGAGATTGTGGAAGAAGAAAATTTCTTGAGAGGTGTGAGTAATTGGTTATAAGTGGACTCATTTTATAAGGGAGAGGAGGGGCTCTTTAGGAAAGTGTCAGAATATTATTTTATTATATAATTATATTCGATTTCTAATGGTCCAAAAATAATTATAGACGATGATAAGATGACTCATTTTCGAAATAAGATCATCAAAGCATAATTGGATTTGTTTTGGATAATATTTCAATCATTATAATCTTATTTATTTAAATCATTGATTAAAGAGATAAATACTGCATCATTATTGTGTCATAAATAATTTAATTTATTTGATTTCTAAAAATTAAAAAACAAATACCATGATATAGTAAATTGTTTTAGCATTCCAATGAATTTTTATAGTTGAAAAGATACAATATATAACCCCATATAAAAATTAATTACTAAAATATTTTTGTTAATGTCAATTTTGTCTTTACATTAAATTAATTAATCTAAAGTGTCAGTATCTTTCACAAGTCGATCCATGGGGTCCCAAAATCTACCCAAGGATCATAATAGTCGTCCACTACTCATCCAATAATGTTTGGACAAGTCTTAAGGTAATTTTAAATTATTTTAATATTATTTTAACTTGATTTACCTTATTTACCTTTAACCACTGTAAATAAATGTCAAAAAATAATATTCACCAAAAATTATTTTCATCTAATTGAACCAAATTTTACTTCATGGTAACAACCATGTATGTCAGATTTTTGAAATTTAATTCACAGAAGTGGTAAAATTTCATTTAAATGAAAAGTCCGTTTTTTTAACTACCACTTAGTGGTTTCACTATTCATCAATAAATTGATGTTTTTTAGAAAAATACAAAACATTAAGCCTACGATATATTTGATATTCCAAATTCAAAAATGATGTTTATTTTTAAAAATTAAAAACATAAAAGTTTCATTAATTAATTTTAAAATTAATTCCCATTGTTAAAATAAATAGCGTGTTTTTAAGAAACAATAACTATCAAAAGATTGACACTTGTTTATGTTAAATTTCAAAGTAAAATTAATTACAATGACCAAAATTCGATTAAATGGTACAAATATAAACTAATTATACTTTAAAAACAATAAAATATATAATATAACCATAAAAATAAATTATATTAAAACACAGTTTTGAATTAAAATACAATATTTTCACAATTCATGAAAAAATGAACTTTATTGAAAAAATTTCCAAAAATTTACACAAATTAAATTTTGATGTCACCATTCTAAAGAAGGATTTTATTTGGTCATATAGAATGTATTAATTTAACCAAAACTATATTTAAGGAGGGTTCTCTATTAAAGGCGATAAATCATCCTTTTAATGTAAATTATGCTTAAAATTAAATTCATTCACATTTTAAGCCTCTAACATCTATTGGATAAATTTAAAAACATTTATCAATCATGTATAATAATTTTTTAGTTAGTTTTTTCCCTCCAATACAACGACTATGAGTAAACTACCATTTAAAATAACAATATTATATTATTAGTGTGCAACGTAAGATTTCAAAGAATCTCGTTGTTGTGTATCGGGTACGCTAGCGAACATAGAAACCCTTTTAAAGTAGAATTATCATTTAATTAAAATATATTAATAATTATTAAAATATATTATTCTTCATTTAATTTTGATGGTACATCCTCCCCCCTTTTGGAAAAACTGTCCTCGCAATTTTTATTCACTTATCAAAATAAGTGGGGGTATTTATCCCTCATAGAATTTTCAGAATCCCACGTTGCCTCTTCAACCATATGGTTTTCCCACAAAACCTTTACCTGGTAAATTACCTTATTCCGCAACACTAGATCTCTATGGTCAATAATTTGGAGTGGTTGTTCTTCATAAGATCGATTCCCTTCAAACTTAACTACCTCTAGTCTAAAAACCTGAGATGGATGTAGTATATTTTTTCTCAACATCGAAACATGAAAAAAATTGTGTACCTGGGATAAACATGGAGGTAAACCCACTCTCTATGAAACTGATCCAACTTTCTCCAAAATTTCATAAGGTCTAATGAACCACAGACTCAACATTTCCTTCGTACCAAAACGCATCACACTTTTCCATGGAGAAACTTTGAGAAATAAATTATCACCTTCCTCAAAAGAAAGATCCTTCCTCTAGTTATCGGCATATCTTTTTTGTCTGCTCTAAGCTGTTATCATGTGCTTCTGAATCATCTGAACTTTCTTTGACATCTCTTCTATCAATTCTGGTACCATCAGCTTCCTCTCACCTACTTCATCCCAAAAATCTAGAGTTAGAAAACGCTTTCCATATAATGCCTCAAAAGGAGACATCTGTATACTAGAAGGAAAACTGTTATTATATGAAAATTCAACCAAAGAATGATGTTAGTCCCAACATACCTAATATTATATCGAGAAAGAACGTAACATATCCTCCAATGTCGGAATTGTTTGTTTTGATTGCCCATCTGATTGAGGGTGAAAAGCTTCACTAAAATTTAATTCAGTTACCAATGACTTATTAAGGCCTTTCCAAAAGTTAGAAGAATACCTTAGATCATGATCTGATACAATGGAGAGGGGAACTACATGCAACCTGACTACCTCTTTAACAGACAACCGAGCAATTTTATCTTGAGACAAAGTATCTTAAATAGGAAGGAAATGAGCATATTTAGTCAATCGATCAACTATAACCCATATTGCATTACTACCTCAAGATATCTTTGGTAATCCCACAATAATGTCCATGGATATATTTTCCCATTTCCACTCTGGCACCGGTAACGACTTAATCATCCCTTTCAGTGACTTTTTCTATGCTTTAGCCATCTAAAAAGTCAAACACTTCATAGTAAAATCAGAAATATCTCTTTTCATTCCATCCCACCAGTAATACTCATGGAGATCTCTGTACATCTTAGTACTGCTTGGATGAACTAAAAATGGAGAACTATGAGCTTCACATAACAACCCATTCTTCAACTATGAATCACAAGGTAAACAAAATATTTTCCCAAACCTCAATATTTAATCATTATCAAGATTAAAATTAGGCACGTTACGCTTCTGAACCAACTCTTCTTTTTCTGAAACTCAATGTCTTCTTTCTGTGCATGATTTATTCTGTATGATAGAGATTATCTCACTGACACCTGATAAAAAATAAAATAATTTCTTCCACCAAAAACTTCTATGCCAAAGTTCATTAAATCAAAAACAAAAGGGTCTCATTCCAAACGTATCATGGCAAATGAAGCATTAATTTTTCGACTCAAAGCATCAACAACATTATTTGCTTTTCCTGAATGGTAATGGATCATGCAATAATAATCCATGATTAATTCCAACCATATCCTCTATCTCATGTTCATTTCTTTCTGAGTGAATATATACTTTAAACTTTTGTAGTCATTATATATTTCACATTTTACTCCATACAAATGATGCCACCAAATTTTTAAAGCAAAAAACAACAGTAGCTAATTCCAAATCATGTGTTGGGTAATTTAACTTGTGAGGATTCAACTGACATGAATCATAAGTAATTACCTAATCATTCTGCATTAGGACACAACCCAGTCCTTTCAATAAAGCATCATTGTAGATAAAAAACTCACCATTTTTTATGGCAGTGCCAAAACCGGAACATTCACCAATCTTCTTTTCAATTCCTGAAAACAATCATCACCTTATTTTGTCCAGATATACATAACACCTTTTTGAGTTAACATACTCATTGGACTAGATAACCGTGCAAAATATTCAATAAACATCCGAAAATAACCTACCAAACCATGAAAAAAACAAATCATGGTTATATTTGTGGGTCTTGGGCATTCTTCAACAACTTTGGTTTTATCAGGATCAATAGTTATCTCATTTTTTGAAACAATATGACCAAGGAAAGAAATTTGTTATAACCAAAACTGACACTTTCAGAATTTCCAATAAAGTTTCTTTTCTTTTATGGTCTGAAGGACAACCCTTAAATGAAAATAATGTTCCTCCTTACTTTTGGAATAAACCAATATATCATCAATGAAAACAACCAAAAACTTTTCCAAGAAATAACGGAAAATTATATTCATGAGATCCATGAATAAAATAGGTACATTGGTTCAACCAAAAGGCATAACTACAAATTCATAATGGCTATATCTGGTACGAAACGCGGTCTTTGGAATTTATGCTTCCTTTATATTCAACTGATGGTACCCTGACCTCAAATCAATCTTCGAAAAATACTGAGATCCCTGGATCAGATCAAAAAAATCATTGATATGAGGCAAAGGATATGTATTCTTAATAGTGATGTTATTAAATTCTCTATAATCAATGAAAAGTCTCATTGAACCATCTTTCTTTTTAACAAACAAGACAGGAGCACCCCATGGTGATGTGATAGGTCGAATGAAACCTTTATCTAATAACGACTGCAATTGCTTCTTTAAATCTAAAAGGTCAATCTGAGCGATTCAATAATGGTGTTTTAAAATTGTCCTAGCATCAGTAACTAATTCAACAGTAAATTCAACTTCCCGATCAGGTATAATACCAGGAAACTCATCAGGAAAAACACAAACGTACTCATTTACCACTGGAACATAATTAATCTGAACAGTTCCTTTGTTTTCAACAATATGTGAAAGGTAACATTCATTTCCATTTTTTAATAATTTCTCAGTTTCCTGATATGTTTTCAAAATCATGTGTTCATTTTTTATACAAACTAAAAAAATTTCTGAAAAGAAACATCTTTAGCTCTGCAGTCAATCTTATCATGATAAACAGAAAGCCAATCCATGGCCAAAATAACAGCAAACTCTACTAGAGAAAAAACAATAAAGTTTTCTGGTGGATTCTTACCGCACACAAGGATAAGAATGTTCTTATGTTTTCTTTTTATCTCTTCATTTCCTCCATGATTTGTTACCATAAGTTATGTACTCATATCTTGAGATGGAATTCCAAATTTACTAGAAATTTCTCAAAAATGAAAGAGTGTGTAGACCCTGAATCAAACAACACATTGGAATAATCTGAAAAAATAAATAGTGTACCTGATACAACTTCATTTGATGGCCCAACAACTTCTGAAGTAGTTACAAAGGATTTCACCAACCCTTTCTGCATGTAGTCTGGATGATTTCCCTTAGTTGAGTTCTTTTTTGGACACTAATTATCATAATGACCCATTTCATTGCACTTAAAAATTTTACTGACTGTAAATTCGATTTTTTCATACCATTACCCTGATCTTTTTCAGTAAAATTACAAGCCCTATGTCCCATTTTAACACATCAGGTTCACTTACCAGAATTCAAAAGACATTACACAACATACTTTTTACTACAATTTTCACAAAATGTAAACTTGAGTTTCTTACCATCAGACTTTTTTGAAGAGTTATTCCCTTTTTCCTGCCACCTCGACCTCATATTCTGTTGTTTGTCAAAGAATACCTGGTCATCAAAAAAATCCATTTCCACCTTCTTCGCTAAACGAAAAAGTTCATTCATAACTTTTGAACTCAAAAGAAGATAAAGCCCTTAGATACAATGGATTTAATCCTGAGTAAAAACGGTTAATTTTACTATCAAGATCTCATACGAAATTTGGAGCAATGCTTGCCAGTCGAGTGAATTTTTCATCATAATAAGGCACTGAGTCTTCCTCCTTCCTCAATACTAGTATTTGTTTTTACATCCTAAAACGAACCACCTTAGGGAAATACTTTTCAAGAAACCTACATTTTAATTCATCCCAATCAATAGCATTAATCTCCTCACTATCCCTTATATTTTTCACCATCGACCACCACTAATCAGATTCACCTTCAAAATGATAAAAAACGAGACTAACCTTTTGATATTCTGAACAACCCAAGACATCGAAAATATTCTCCAGTGCTTTAATCCACCCTTCAGATTGAACATTTTCAGATGATAATCTAAATGATGGGGGATGTTTCCTCATGAAATGCTCCACTACTATCATGTTCCTCTGCAGTTGATCTGGATGATCTCGTGCATCGATACAGCCACCATTTATAGCCTGAGTCAACTGTTCCATCACTGCATTGAACTGTTCAATTTTGATTTCGACCATCTCATGTTTCTGATTTGGAACGTTGCATTCCTCTGAATTTCGTCCCAAAATAGCTTCCCAGTTTCCACTACGAAAAAACATTATGAACAGAAAAATATCTTAGGCGATGCAACATGGTAATCTGTAAATACTATATGATTTCAATATTAACATAAATTACTTTAGGGATATTAATTTAACAATACCCTAACTCCAAAAGTTGTCTTAACCAACCTATGATACCAAATATATGGACCCGACCATATACATTTACATAATATGGAATTAAAGGATCAATTCACTTTGAGGATCTTTTAAAATTTAGGGTTTTAGAGAATTAGGGCATAACTATTACATATCAAAATATTTCTAGGTAGAAACTTCTACAAAGTTTCCATTTTTTCATAAAATATAAACACTTGAGAAAAAGAGTCATGTCTAGTTCCATGTTTTAGATAGCATGACTTTTCATTGATCCCATCCTTGGCCTTATTCATCTTTAATTCCCGTGAAAACATTTCAAAAATTGGGATGAGCATAAAAGGCTCAGTAAGGGTTATAAAAAAAACAATGAAAACATTTTTTCATAAATTCATAAAAAACATGAACTATTCTACTTACCTCATGAAATCATAAGATTTATAAAAGATGCAATGAAATCATAAATCATAAAGGTAACTTGTGGCATCCATATCATACATACATTGTATCTATCACAGATATATAGGGAGTTACATTGGAATACACATAATGTATATTCCCTAAAATATATTAGGAGAAACATTCATATTTACCTCCTTCACGTTACCCATTGCATTGGAGAGATATCTCGGACTCACCTGCCCTAGGTTTATCATGGAACCACCCGTATACATAAATAATTCCTCAGATACATAACATGATCATAACACATAACATAAGCATAAAGGAATGATAACATTTCCACATTGAAATAATAAAATATCATTTCAAGATATTTAAATAGTAAATCCATTCTCAAAATCATTTTCAATATCAAAATATGTAAAAAGAGTATATGGTATTTATTTTTCCTTTAGAAAACCTTTCGGTTTGTTAAGGAAACCAAAGAACAAATAACACTCGTGGTGGCGGAAAGGTCGTTGTCACCGCTTAGGTAAAAAAAAGAAAAATTATTTTTTGTAATTTATTAAAAAGCTTCATATAAAAGGATTCCCATTGAATAAAATGAAAAGCAAAGGGGTTTATACATCGTATAAAATAATGTCGTGTATAAAACTAAAAATGCCTCAATGTGAGGAGATTGAGACAAAGTCCCTTACCTCGTGTCAGACTTGAATCGATCGTTCTTTAATGTCTTGAATAATAAACTAAAGTTAATTTCTACTTTATTAATTACATTTTTGATTTTATTATTCCTTTTATATCAATTATTATCATGTCATAAATATTATGTAATCATAACATCCATTTTATCGATATTTGGTACTTGAGTCAAAAATGAAAACCTTATATTTATAAGTTATCCATGTGGTCAATAGTCCATTATACCCAGAATGATATTCATGATTTACATATCATATATATAATCTATATATATTATATATATGTATTTATAATAATACATAACATTTGGAAGTAAGAAATGAAATGCACCGTTCATGGAGACGGTACGCCGTAAGTACGAATGAATGCTACTTTTATTTCTATTTATTATTTTAATGAAATTATAAAATAATGATAGATATGTATATTATAATTCTAGTATAATATCATATATAATATCATTAACTCTATCTTTTATACATCCCACATAAGGAATTAATGAGTCATATCACGTTGAGGGGGCAGTATTCTGCACTTCCTCAAATGAGATTATCGTATTTACCCACTCTGGAAACCATAAAGGCTTGATATAATTGGGAAGTACAGAAGAATAAGAAAATAATATACATAATATATATCATATATAAATATAGTGCCATCATAATTTCCACCATGACAGGCGATAAGATGTAATTGAACAATCATCGTTTCGTGAGGCGTAAGTTTTCCATCCACAGAAACATTTTGTTCTTCATCCATAAGATGGATGTGTGTGTAAGTGTAGTTCTAATAATTCTCATAAAAACATCCTAGTATACTAAAGTTACTTATTTTGTTACAAAATAAATGAATAAAAAGAGTTTAGGGGTTGGACAACTAAAATAAAATAAAACAATTTATGAGAAATCGTTACCTTTAATTTGGGTAACTCCCTTTGGTTTGAACCAAAGGACTTCATAAAGTTCCTTCTGCCTAAGGTAAGGCTTCTAAGAAGAGGATAGAGATGCAGGTATCTTAATTGGGTAGAGTTTGGACTCGAAAAATGGCTTGAGAGGTGTGAGTAATTGGTTAAAAGTGGATTCCTTTTATAAGGGAGAGGAGGTGCTCTTTAGGATAGTGTGAAAATGTTATTTTATTATATAATGATATTCGGTTTATAATGGTCCATTAATCATTATAGCCTAAGATAATATGACTCATATTCGAAATAAAATCATCCAATCAGAATTGGACATGTTTTGGATAATATTTTAATCATTATAAAGTTATTTATTTAAATCATTTATTAATGAGGTAAATACTGCATCATTATTGTGTCATAAATAATTTTATTTATTTGATGTCTAAAAATTATAAAACAAATACCATGATATAGGAAACCATTTTATCTTTCCAAAGAATATTTATAGTAGAAATATAATTTATATAACACCATATAAAAATTAATTACTAAATGTTTTTTGTTAATATCAATTTTTTCTTTACATTAAATTAATTAATCAAAAGTGTCAGAATCTTTCATAAGTGGCCCCATGGGGTCCAAAAATCGACCGAATGATTCGCATTGTCAGACAATACTCATTAAATAAGGTTTGGAAAAGTTTTAAGGTAATTTTCAATTATTATAATATTCTTTTCACCTTGAATTACCTTATTTACCTTTAACCGCGGTAAATAAAAGTCAAAAGTTACTATTCACAGAAAATTATTTTCATCTTAATGAAGCACGTTTTACATATTGATAACCACCATGTTTGTAATATTTTTGAAATTCAATTTACAGAAGTGGGAAATTTTCATTTAAATGAAAAAGTCAGTTTTTTTAACCACCACTAAGTGGTTTCACTATTCATAAAAAATTGATGTTTTTCAGAAAAATACCAAAAATTAAGAATAAGATATATTTGATATTCAAATTTCAAAAATGTTGTTTATTTTCCCTAGTTAAAAACATAAATGTTTCACTAAATAATTTTAAAATTAATTCCAGTTGTTAAAACAAATAGTTTGTTTTGAAGAAACATTAACTATCAAAAGATTGACACTTGTTTATATCCAATTTCAAAGTGAAATTAATTCAAATGAACAAAATTGGATTAAATGGTAAAAATATATTCTAATTACACTTGAAAAACAATTAAAAATATAATCTAAAAATTTAATTAAATTATATTAAAACACAGTTTTTAATTAAAATACAATATTTTCACTATTCATTAAAAAATGAACATTATCGAAAAAATTCCAAAAACTGACACAAATTAAATTTTGATGGCCCTATTCTAAAGAAGGATTTTATTTGGTCATATAGAATGTATTAAAGTAACCAAAACTATATTTAAGGAGGGTTCTCCATTAAAAGGCGTTAAATCGTCCCTTTAATGTAAATTATGCTTAAAATTAGATTCATTCACAATTTAAGACTCTAAAAATTATTTGATAAATGTAAATACATTTATCAAACTTGTATAATCATATTGTAGTTAGTTTTTTTAATTCCCTCCAATAAAAAAACTATGAGTTAACTACCATTTAAAATAATAATATTATATTATTAGTGTGCAACGTATGATTTCAAAGAAACCTGTTGTTGCGTATCAGGTACGCTATCGAACATTAAAGACCCATTAAAAGTAAAATTGATATTTAATTAAAAAATAATAATAAGTACGAAAATATCTTATTCTTAATTTACTTGTTATGATAAAACTATATTTTATCTTCTCAATTTATTTTTCATTTTTGATCTTATTTTTTATTAAGGAATTAATACATTTTAATCATCGGTGAAATTTCATGTGTTCCCTATCATGTTCTTATAAAAGGAAACCACCCCTCATATATTCCATATATAGAAAGATACTCGTAGATAAAAAAAATAAATACCATGATATTTTCAAAAATTACCTCCCTATTTATTATTGGTTTTTATTATTATAATGGAATCCTAAGTATGATTTATGTTAACATATATAATGGTTTTCCAAATAAGTGGTATAGTTCTCAGTTGAGTGGGTTATTTTTATTTCTTATTTTAAATCCTTCAAAATTCTCATAAAAATTATTATATAGTAAAATATGTGTCACACAAATAAATAGTAATTATTATATTATTGTTAAAACTCATATTAATATCCATATAGAGCTAATGTATAATTAAAACATATTATATTTATACGTGCGAGCTATCACCTCATGAAGATGATTTATTTCATTTTTCATCATAGACACATTTTTTAGTCTTATTGATTTGTGAAAACATATTAATGTAATATATATAAAATTAATATCATTATTTAATGGTATATAAATATTCTTATTCATTGTTTACTATTTTGATAAAAAAACATTCCTCATGCGTATGTGTGACCTACAATCATCACATTGTGCTGTAATTTGGTTTTCATCACCACAACACATGGATTATTATAAGAACATAAATAATGAATACATAATATATTTATGACAAAATTATTATTTTTTAAATATAATTTATCATTTACCTTCATACACTTCATCCTATTAAGAAAAGATAATGTCGCTCGTGCTACGTGTGTACTACCACCTACACCAATTGATGTGAATCGTTTTTTATATAAACCATTAAAAAATGATTATAAATATATATATAATGAATATATAATACATATTTATCATGATTAAAATTATATATAAAATATAAAAATGGAAAATAAACATGTATTGAAACTATCAGACAAAGATTAACTATAAAAATGAAACCGTTAAGAATCAGAAACATTGATTTTATTAAAATTACTGATAAAATGTTGTATGAATGTTATAAGTGTTTAACGTAAGATGTAATAAGAATTTATATATATCTTTTGGAAAATTAGAATAAATTAAAATTTATTATATAATAATATAATATAAATTATGAGGCAAGTTTAACATGAGGTAATGGATTTCAGTTATAATCTCATTTTATTTCGTGATTATTTGTATTTATATCTACTTTTGAAAAATTAAATAATTGTAATAAATAAAATAAAATTTATTTAATTCTCTTTGTGTTCTATTTTACCGTACATGTTTATATTCCATTTATTCTCATTTCAGATAAAAAATCAATATGTTTGTTATTTGAACGGGAATTTCTTTTCACAATATTATTTTTTATGTTTTTCATCTAAAACAATTCATTCCATGACCATTGTTTCTTTAAAATCATTATAGGAATATTATTATTATTATTTAAAGATTAATTAATATTAATTTTACCGATTTTTTACTTACAATAAAATGGTTTTAAATTAATATTCTTGTTATTTTCTGAACAAGGTTCTTTTATCAAATGATTGAACATAATCATTGTTTTAACGTACACCACACATAAAACATTTATCACCATCAATAATTCTATTTTATTTGAATATTCCATTACATTTTTCTAGGGTAATTTCACTATAAAATATTTTTCTTTTCATTTATGTAATTTTTAATTCACCTTATTTCAAAATAAATGGAAATTATTTTCTTATAGAAAAAAATTGAAATTTTATAAGGGATTTATAACTTTGTTCTCACATGACGATTCAGGGATGTTTTTTAATATATATATCTTATATTATATTTTTTTAAAGAATCGGTTTTGTACAAAAGCATCATTCCTGAAGAATGGATCTACATCTATCATCCTTTACTAGAAATGGAGGATACCTTATTTAGAGATCAATGATTTTCTTATGACCATCATCTCTATCACAATTAAATATTTATGAGACTTTATTTTATTCCATAATGTACATATTTTAAATATCATTAATGAAATAAAAACCATTTTTGTTAAATTAACGATGTTTTAACCATTTATCATTCCACTATATGCTATTAGTTAAATGAATCATATTAATAAAGTAATTTTATTTAATTGGTAAATATTAATGTTCTTTATTCTTCATTAAATATTGATAATTATAGCCTTATAATTTATTTATTGAATGAATTTAATTGATGATTCAAAATATAAAATATGCATATGATATGAAGGTGATAGGTGGGCCCTATTTATATATATCCACTTAATGAATAGAATTGTCGCATGAGGAAAAACATGGGGACCCTTTAGATGAGTATTTGGTTGAAACCTACCCATTTAATTAGAAGTATATCTTGGTTGATAAGACATAATGATCATATTCAAGATATCATGGATGATACTGTTAGATTATGAATATTTTTTATTTTTTATTTATTTTATAAAGATTTAAATTTCCACTATCCATGTGACATAAATGTTGATATTAGTAATGGTTTTTCATTGAACTCATGTTATTGATTGAATATAATTTGATTTGATTATTCACTTTTACATATGGATGAGGTTTTATTTACTCATTATAACTTCTATTTTACAAAACCCTTATAGAGTTTCTGATCTCGCCCTTTATTTTTTTCCCTATTATATGAATAAGTATGTTATGAATGATTTCAGGGATTCAAAATTGTTTCATATGATATGTTTTGACATTTAAAATGTAACACTGCAATCATGTATGTATATATTTTTTCAATTATACTGAAATATTCAATCCTACATTGATAGATCTCTCGTACCATGTTCTTATATAGTAATTCAAAAATCATCTCTGGGTTTTTTTGAGGTAGGGTGTTACAATTGGTAACATAAAAATTTTAGTAAGACCCTTGGAAACTGTATTTCTTATTAACATAGCTAATATGAGCATTTTGATAACCCCATAAGAAATTTGAGTACCTTTTAGTGTTTTATTTCATTGATCAATATTCATGATGAATTTGGGTAAACAAAATGGATGATATTTTTTAGGGGTGGTTCCTAAATGAATGATGGGTGTATGAACCACGAATTATAAATGGTGAAATGTCTAAATGATATGACTCATGTCAATAATTTGGACCTTAATTTTTTGAATCATATATGATTAGAAGTATATATTATTTTATTCTTGTCCTAGAGTAATGATCGAGATGAGTGACTTTAAGAAATGTTTCCCATTTTGTGTGCGAGTGAGAAAAATATATAGTAGAAAGAACTTTTTTTTTAATACGGGTATAATCATTTATGTGTTGACCCATCCAGGAATATGGGTGAACCCTAGACAGGGAACACATTCTATTATGGAAACTGGAGGTACTTGGTAGGCCAGGAACCAATGGCTATGTTAGGGTGGGGTGAATGTGTTTTCAGTACGACCCATTTGTTAAATTGTTATTAGATTAAGAATCAAGAATTAAGTGTGGTGGAACTATATGGGTTGATATATAGGGTCCATAATGAGGAAATTTTTCAACAAATGGTGGGTGAATATAATGTCCACGAATGATAAAGGTTCAAATAAATAAATTATATGAATCATTTCAAAAAGTTGAATCTTTATGTTTTGGATTCCATTTGATTAGAAAAACAATGTTATGAATGATTTTCTTGGAGTAGGGATCAAGATGGGTGACTTTATAGGAAATTTCCAAGGGCATGTGTGAGTAAGGAAAATGAACAATTCAAATATTATGATGGCAATTGGGGTTATTAATAAGTTTGATACCGGTTAGGGAATGTGGGTGTCCCTAGGGAGTGGAACCCATTCCGTCGGGGTTATTGGTGGTAGCCGATGGGCTAGGATATGATGGCCATGTCATGGAATGGGGTATGTGATGTTAGCATGGGCTAGATATTACAAAGGGAATAAATACTTTTTTCAAGTGAAAGGATTACCTTGTTGAGCATGCCAATAAAATAGTTGTTGGAGATGAGAAGATCATAGACATAGTATTGAAAATGTACTGGTTTATAATTTATATCCATTCCCATATGTAGAAACCAAACAAGGGAGAATCTAGAGTCAATTTTGTTATAAAAAACAATCTAATCATAAATGAATTTCCAAACAAGGACTAAATTTTATTTTCATGAATTTTTGGGTTATAAATACTATGGAATGTTACCAGATTCAATATAATATGTGTTAAGAATTCTCAAGGAAGAACTTTGGTAATTTCATAAAGTTAATGTGATTTTTCTATAAGTGTTGATAAAAATATCATCATGATCCCAGTTTTAATGGAAAATATAATCTATTAATTTCCACCGCATAAATATAATGATATAGGGAACTGTACAATTCAACACTGTAAGCATTGAGTATTACTAGGGTAATTTTTTATTGAAGATATCCTGAAAATACTGTAAACATTGTGAGAAGCATGATAATCATACGTCAATCTTTCAATAATCATTTATTGAAAATGTGTTGAATGAGACATTTAGTTAATGTGAGTATCTATTTTTGATAGTTTCTTTTCTAGGAAATATTTTTTCCATATATGGAACATCTTATGACAATTTTTAATCCATCAAATATAAAATAATAACTCCCATATATGAATGTGATTGGATTTTAGTTTCAGGTAATTATGGTCAAAATATAGAATATATGATTATGATGTGATGATATTTATCAATGGTATTTTGGTATGCGTATTAATTTAAAACTACCAAGTATTATTATATTAAAAATCATCTTTTTGAATAATTTTCAAAAGGTGAATGTTGGAAACATGTGTTGAATGGTAACAATCACTCTAAAAAGTGATTTTTCATGAAAATGTTATATTTTTAGATATGTTTATTAAATAATTTATATTTCAATATTAAGGTAGTTTTTTTATTTGAGAAGGTGAACCTTGGTGAATTTAATTACATTTTTTGTAGTTTATTCAGTGAAGAAATTATGTTTCGAAAAATGTGATAAGAATATATATATATATATATAATTAAGTGACTATATAATAGATAAATAATATTTATAGAATAATTTTCCTGAAGAGAGATTAATATAGGTTTTTTTTATTTTTTCATGTACTTTATTTTTAGATATGAGAAATAAAATTTCATCATATGATCGATGAAAACATAATTATATTGCATCATGAATGAAACACTCCTCAGGAATATGTTGATACACATTGAATTATGATTATATATGTATATATATAATGGAATAAATTTGTAAAGTAAGTTATATCACATTTTATATCCAAATGATGGAGGAAATTATCAATCTCTTGAAAACTGGAGATAAAATTATTGAGATTTATTGGAAGGTTAAACTAATCTACTAATGCATGATTTTAAAAAATAAATTACAAGTTTTATCACTATTGAGGTACGTGTATAAAAACATTCATGGTCATATCCAAAAAATTAAATTTCATGAAAAACTCTATATCCACATTTGTAAATATGATAGGATATATTAATTTTTTAAAAGAATATTTTAAATTAAGAGGATGAAATTTCAGTAAGGATGTGATAATATGATACATTAGTACTTTAGAGTATGTTAACTTTTAATGTAAAACTACTTTTGACAGAATACACCCCACACAACCTGAAGCTAAAATGAAATGTGAAATAATATTATTTAAATAAGACTATTATAACATAGTCATTGGTGTGGATGGTACAGATAAGAATAACCAAATTATGAATTATATTTTAAAAAATAATATTTAATTAATTAATAAAATTATTTAAATCAAGAAAATAAATACTCAACAAATTTTTTTATAGGAAATGAATAAACACAAATTCATTTCATAATACGATGTATCATTTCATCAAAAAATTGGGTTTCTTTCATTTTGTGTGTGGATATAATAGTATATTTAAACTGATTTTCTAAATAGTATATAAAAATATGTAATCTATTTTTTATGTAACTATGTTATAATATGTTTAGGATGACTTTTTGATATTTTTCTAAAAGGGATTTATTTTATATGAATAATGATAAATAATGATTCAACAAAACTGTCAGTTTTTTGATAATATAACTTTATAAGAATAAATTGGGGGAATATGGGAAATAATTTATAAAACAAACATATATTTCATAATTAATATAATTTATATATAAATATAAATCTAAACCTACAAATATATACATAAAATTTTTTAAATTTAAGAAATGGTTTTTTATGTAAAAACTATTTTTAGTTCCTTTTAATCAACTATATATATCATTACATTATGATTAAATGTGGTTTTAAAGAAACATCATTTTCCATTTTAAACAATAATCCTATAAATTATATTAGAATCAACATTATAATTTTTTCTCTAAAATTATTTTTATACTTCGAAAGGAATTTCATAGAAAACAATTTGTCATCGCATTTCGTTGGTTTGTTTTTCAATTAATTTATTCAAAAAATAGAAATGAAATTATAAATAATGTACATAAAATTTTTAATACTAATTTAAAACTTTTTTAATGATTCTAATTTAAATTTTTGTAATTTCTTATAGTACTTGTTGTAGAAAATTACAGTTATCATGGTAAGAGTTAAAATGTATAAAAACGTAAAAAATGATAATGATTGAAATTTCCTAAAAAACAATCAAAATAAAAACATATGTCCATATTTTGAAGATAAATCTTATCCTTATTGAATATGAGTGATTTTGGATCTATTTTCATTGTTTATGGCATTAAAATAATTTAATATTTTGAAAACTCAATGTGCATCCTCTCCATTGCTAATAACAGGACACCAACTCTATTCTATTATAAACACCAAATGAGACTATTATCTCATTAAATAAATCCACTTATCCATTCCTAAAATATATCCATATATCCTATATTTCAAGGTTTTATTATAATATCCTCCAATGAATTCTTTATCTATAAACATAAATAGGTTCTATGAAGAAGACGTCTAGGTTCTTAACTGAGTATTTTTTTTCTTTTACCTCTTTATAAACTATACAAATACATATGATATAATTACCTTATTATCTAAGAAAATATTATATTTTATTATGCTTAGGTGATAACCCATATTAATATACTTATCCTTCTAACTGAATATGAAAACATCTTCTGTGTGTATGTGTGGACTACTCCCTCACGAAGACGGTGCGTTAGATTTTTCATCACTAAATCTTAAGGCTAGTATAATGATGATTAAAAACTGTGTAATATGATATATATCAAATAATTTTTATTATTTAATGGTAAATAATTATTCCGATTCATTAGTACTGTCAAACAACAAATTAATGCATCGCTCAAACATATATAAAACCCATCATCTCCAAGTAGTAATGAAATTTAATTTTTATCAACACAACACATGGATGGTAGTAAGGAAATAAGTAAGGAATTTATATGATATTTATGATATAATTATTATTATTAAAATATAATATATCATCTTAATTATAACCCTTCCACCAATTGAAAAATGATAACATCGCATGTTTGTATGTGTAGATTACAACCTGCACCAAGCAATGTGATTCAACTCCCATGTAATCTAGTAAATAATTAATATTGATATGTATATAATGAATATATAATTTATTAATATAATTATTTTAATTATATATATGTGTTGAATATATTATAAATAATCAATTATTATATCTATCGAACAAAACTATACATGAAAAAAGAAATGGTTAACACTCGAAATGGAAAATTTTAATAAATATTTATTGATAAATAGATATTAAAATTTAATAATTGGAACATATATGATATTATAGGTATTTACCTATCTATAGTATTAAAATAAAATAAACATTAATTTATTATAAAATAGTTTAAAATACGTAATGAGTGATGTCAAAATTGAGTTAAGGGATATCTTTTAAAATATAATTTTATTTTAGGATGGATTATATTCCATTTTTTATTTGGAAAATTAAATGATCATATTATCTAAAACACCATAAATTATTATTTTACTCTATTTTTTCATATATATATATCATTTATTGTATTTATGAATCATGAATCAAAAAGTAAATTAATTGTAATGGGCAATATTTTAAAAATAATGTTTTGAAGATTTCCTTCTAATTCTTTTTTAATTCATGCCAATATTTTTTATGAATATATGATAAATAATATTTTTTATATTCTATAAAAATTTACTAATGTTTTGTTTTCCCATTTATTAAACTCTATAATTTTTTTGAACATAAAAATTGTTTCTCTTTATGAATATGGTAACCTTCACTGAAGGTGTGAATATAATACCTTTTTAATATACACCACATGATAAAGTTTTCCAACCATCCTAACTACTATTTTCTTTGAATATTCTTATATATTATTGCATGATTATTTTCCATGAAACTATTTTTTTCAACATTTCGGTAATTATTTTATAAAATGATATCAGTTTTAAATATTATTATTTCCTTAAAGGAAAATGGGGAATTTTAATAACTGATTAATAACATTGTTCATACAAGATGTTACACTGAAATTATTCATATTTTTTCTATTTTAAATTTAAAATGATTTTTTTCTAAAAAAATTCATTTATAATGAATTCATGATATTCTATCATCATTAACTAATAATTTATGATACCTTTTTTTGAGATCATTTACTTTTTTATTATCAAATTCACTGTTATTATACATTTATCATTAGAAATCCTTTTATTCCTCAATTTCCATATTTTTAATATCTTGGTTGAATTACAAATATTTTTTATTACATCGATGATGTTAAAAAAATACCAATTCTATTTATGGTATCCATTAAAGGGTGAATATTAAATGTGTTATTCCATTTATTGGGGGAAATATTGATGTTCCAGATTCTCAATTCATTATAGAAAATTGTGGATTTATAAAAAAATTTTATAATTAATTTTACAAATCATTCAAAAAAGAGGATTACATATGATGTGCTAGTGATAAGTGGGGCTCGGTTATAAATGGACCCTTGAGGCATCAACACGTCACACAAGGCAAAACTGATGTCCACAATAGAGTGGTACTTTTTTACACACACTTATTTATGAGGAAGGGCGTCATTGTTGAGAGGCATGGATAATAATATTGATGAAATCATAGCTGAGAGACCTTATTCATGAATGTATAGAATTTTGAATTTTTGTTATTAATGATTTAGTTTCCATTTTCCATCTGATTGATATGTCAATATTAAAGATTAATGTTCATGGAACACATGTTTATGATTGAATGGTTTATTTTGGTTATCCACTTTTCCATATTGATTATTCCTTATTTGATCCTAATAGATATTTCACTACATAGAACTTATTGTGCATATGTTCTCACCCATTATTTTTTCCTTTCTTGATGATATGAAGAATGATATTATGAATGATATCATTGATTCGAGAATGTTTCCTTATATATGTTTTTATATTTCGAGTGTAAAATGGTTATCTTGTATGTATATAATTTTTAAAAACTAATAACCTAAATGATAATAAATGGTGAGATATCTTATATCTTATAATAACGTAAGAAATTATGAACTAGCTCTTGGTTACTATAATCATGTTGTTATAGACATCATTCCTACATATATTATTGGCATACTTCCCTTGGATGGTCAAATTTCTTGTAATTCTACTTCATTTATAGTATAGGATGGAACATTCTTCGCATTGGTATTATTGATGAAATATAGTGGATTGGATGTATAATCACTAATGGTTATTGATATTATTTTTAGGAGGGGATGTCTGTAAGACCCAAAACACACTAATAGGGGAGGGGTGAATTAGGGTGTCTACTTTTTATTATAATAACATCGATCATGTACCCATGTTTCTAGGAACTCATTGTATCTGTTAAATGAAATTGAGGGATCGCCTCCATATGTATGAAAGAAAAGGAATCCGAACACAACGGTTTTAATTGGTTCAGCTATAGGTTCTAGATAGAGGAGAATACACTAATGGTGTTTCAATTATACCAAAACAAACTAATATTCACCTGATTATATGGATTAAATTATTTTTGTTTCGTTCAATTCATTCTAGGATCATGACCAATATAATAATTTTAGGGGCATCACAGTACCTCCCTTAGATTAATTATATCAACTCACCATTATTGACTTCTTTGATTAATGCATTTCTTAGTTTATCAACATCAAGGACACTTACATATCTGAGAATATGAAGGTGACGTTTTTAATCTTAGAGTTCTGATTAATATTCATCAATACATTACATAATATTTTCCCAAGTAAAATAATGTTAGAGTATGTATATTTTATGAAACAACCGTTTTTATGACACCCCATAATTTTTTAGAAAACTGGAAGCTTTCACAAAACCTAAAACCTTTGTGAAATTTATAATATTCTCGAATCTTATACCTTTCATGAAACCACCTTCAATAAAACCACTTAAACTAATTAATTCCACCCAATTATTTTCACCAAACATGTGTTCTAATTAAATTTATTATTTTAAAACAATTATGTTCATGTATGGTTTTTCAATCCTAGTGATATAACCACCTCAAAACCAATTTATCCTTAAAATTATGAGAATAATCCTTTATAGGTGACAAAATTCATTTCACTAAACTCTATATAATTTTCAAAACTCCCT
Organism: Viscum album; assembly: GCA_963277665.1. Lineage (NCBI taxonomy): Eukaryota > Viridiplantae > Streptophyta > Magnoliopsida > Santalales > Viscaceae > Viscum > Viscum album. Next base: position 431,202,563 of record OY728134.1, read on the forward strand.
TTATTTCATGAAACTCTACCATGCCCATAAAACTTGTGACCTTTGATTTACCAACATCAAATTACTGTTTTTTGAATTCATGAAGTTTGATTATTTGTGAACCTTTAAATTTGTCATTCATTTAAAAAATATCCCAAATTCTAGGGCATCCTTCCCTTGATACATACCCACTACATTGTTTCTAAGATTAATAATTTCATGAAACCTTCACATTTCTCAAGGTTTTGAGGAAAAAAATATGGAAAATTCTAGAGAACATTACCACCTTCAAAACTGAATCCACCTGCTCGGATAATATCACATGGCTTGAAATCTCCTTGATCAACCTAGTGTGGATTCAAAAAAATACAATATACTATTAATTTAAAGAAACACATACCATTAGTTCCCATAATGTCCATCCCACCTATATTATTAATAATTTAACTTTAATTATACATGTTACCACTGGTGATTATTTCTAAGACATTATGGATAAAGAAAATTTCACATCGGTATTGAAATTTTATAGACCTGCACTCAATGATCTGTTCCTAAAATGGTATTCATTATATACTTATTTTGATTTAAACTAAATAAACTCATAATAATAAAGACCAAATAAAAATTCAAATAAAAAAATATGAAACATACATAGACAATACTATTAATATTTTGTGTCTTTACAAATTAATAAATAACTTCAAACTAAAAAACAAATATCATTCATATAAAATTATAATTTCTCCCAAAGAACTAAAAATTCCATATTTTACAATAATTATTTGATATATCCCATAGAAAGTTATCCACACATGATACACATATGGAAATGTAATTTTTAATAATTATCATCATTACCCAAGAAAAATATAAAAATAAAAATCTAGATCTCAAAACAAACATTATGGGTAAATATAAGTAATACAAATAAAAAATAGTATGTGAGAATATGAAAAAAAGAGAATAGGAGAACATATTAAAGGAATAAAAATATATTTTAAGTAAATAAAATTGGATAAAATGTGGATCAAATTCTTGGATTTATAACAATTGGATTTTGGAAAAAATATGTAGATAACATAAGAGCACAAAATCATAAGAACATGGAAACAATATAAAAAATATCATCATTTTCATATATCAATGCCCATTCAAAAAATTATCATCACATAGTTGATTGATTCCAATTGTGGATTGATTATACTCTCATATAACATATATGTAGTCTCATAATATATAATTCATTATAGAATGAATTAGAGTGCAGTATAATTTTGGCCCCACCAATCACACCCTTATATGTTCATTCTTATGTCTGATATATTTGGAAACATTCAAAATTTCATTAAAAAATATTGTTCAATAGAAAGTGGTTAAAAAAATATTACTACTAAACAAGATGATAAGCCCTCCATAGATAGAATATGGATGACACTAATAAATAATATACAGATTGAAACACATGAAAAATTTGGGTAAATTAATATAAATGGAACATTATATTTTAAAGATATGGGTTACCCCAAAAATTTTAATGGAATCACATAATACAAGATCATCCATTAGATCATTTGATACCCCATGATCAATATCCAAATTAAAACATCATATTAAAATTTACAGTGAAATACCTAATAAAATTACTCTCATAGTGATTTATCATTGATTTTTTTAGATGAAATTGGGAGAAAACTTCTACTAATAAATTACATAATGATTTGTCATCGTGTTTATATATAAAATGTATAAGACACATCAAAATTCGAATTCATGTGTATGAAAACAGGGCATTGAAATAATTTATTTTAAATAGATTCAAAATATTTATTCATCGAATGAAATAAATTTAATGATACAAGAGTGGATGTTAAAATATATAAAAGGTTAATGAAATCCAACTATTTATTAATTTAAAATATTAACCATTATTTTTAAATGATAAATCTATAGAATAATATGAATTTAATTTTTTTTAATTCCCTTAGAAATCAGAAAAGAATCAAGATAAATAAAATATATATTTATAGTAAGGAAAACTTTTCATATGGAAAACCTTAAAAAGAATATTGTTTTCATACATTTTTATAGAAATATAAAAATACCCATGTGGAAGAAGTTAAAATATTATGTTCAAACAATTTTCAATAATAAAAAGGTGTCAAAAACTGTCCTTATAAATAATTCCACTAGGAATAATAACAATATTGAATCAATATAAATTATATAGACATGAAAGATAATATTTCTTGATATTAAAGTACTAATAATTCCAGTTCCACTTATAAGATTCCATTTAATTGAATTTTATATCAAAGTGAACTAAGAATGTAAGAAGGATTTTAAACCAAAAGATAAACTAGAGGTGAATAAAATTTCTAGGGTTTAATATTATAACATTATAGAATTTTCCCATATGGAATCATTGTAAAAAATATATAAAATTTAAAGTGATATTGGAAATAAATCGTCAATTAATAACATTATTTATAAAAAGTAAATACATATTTAAGTATAAAACAATAAATTAATCATAAATGATTTTATAATAGTATGTTAAATAATTTTGAACTTGAATTTGAGTCAGAAAATATAAAATATTTAATTTAATCACAATATTTGAATTGAGTGGAGACAAAAAAAGCAATTCCTTAAAAGGAATGTCAGCTTTGAAGTGATAACTTATCAAAAAATAGATTTTTTGAATGAAATGTAAATCCATATAATGAACTAGAAATATAATATAAGAAAATTATATGTTATTATTTACATAATCACATATGTACATAATGAATGATGCATGGATATAACTTAAAAGGATGAAAATTTAATTAATAACCCCATTATAGTTTTTGGAATAAATAAAAAACACCTAGAAAGAGATCCAAACATAATGTTATCAATAAAATAAATAAAATCTAATTTATTGCAGAATAATTCATTAGATAATAAATAATGCATGTAAAATAATAATAGGTACATAATTCAAAATATGTCTCATTAAAAGGATGTTTAGACAAATAACCCTAACCATTGGTCTCATTTTATTTCATCATGTTTTCACTTCCATAATAATAAAAACCTTTTAATGAATTATGAATTCAAATTAAATTATTATGTTTTTTTATTATTTATTATTTTTAATATTTAGAATTTATTTATTACTAATATGTTATAGATTGTCTTGCATAAATGGTTTCAATTAAAATTTAATCATTTCTTATGATATCTTGACTGTGATTACATTTAATTTATAATTATTCATAATAACATAAAAATAAATGAATAAATAACAATAAATGTGTATTAAATAATATTTACTAAAAATAACTGCAGGTGGTTATAAGTAATCAGCTGATAATGTCCTTATAGGTTGATGAAATCAATCATTATTGAGACGCATCAAAAGAGATGGTGTTTGGGTATATAATATAGGTGGTGTAAAATAATCATAATTGTATCATAATAACATTAACATGATCAATAATTACATATTAAATGGTTAATAATGTTAGGATGATGAAAATAGGTTCAGAGAGTAAAATGTAGAAGCAAAAGGAAATAATGAACGAGAATTAGTATTACTCTTCATCGAAGAATTCCTCCATTTCTCAAGTCCAAAAGGATTATAGTTTTATAAAAAAATTGTACCAATGATGGTATGAGAAATAGAAGTTTGAAAATGGGTAGATATTTGTATTTTCTCATTGAATGCGAATTATTTTTCCAAAGTAAAGGTAAGGGTACTTAATCGATGATATAGTTATTTTGGGTTTATATATTGATTATTTTATCATTTTGGTTAACTACTATGGAATAATAATAGTTCCTAAGAAATTAGATTAATTTTTATTCACTAAATAATGGTCATTTGAAATTTAGATTACACCTCAACCTAATGGAGATTTCTAATGACACAATAATATATATATATATATATATAATAGTTTTCATTAAAAAATATAATTTATGTTCCAAAATATGAAATATATATTTCTAAACTAATATTGATATTTTTAAATTAATAATTTCACATCATTAGTATATTTTATTATTATTATATGATTTATTAACATTCTTACATCATGATTATGTTATAAAATTTCAAATATTTATAAAACCCTATATTTTGACTATTTACTAGACAATTATATTCATTTGAAAAATCTCAAAAATCATTAGTACACTATTTTAAGAAATATGATTATAATAAGATAATTAATCCTTCCAAAATTCAAAATATAAATTTTATGAATTTAACCTCAAATTGAAATCATTTAATATAATTATTTTTCTTGTTTATTTTAAGAAAATAATTTTTAATCATTATGTGTTCTTAATGTTAACTCATAAAATTATTACTAAAATGGTAGTAAATATATTAGTTTTTACATTTCAAAATTTAATATGAATAATACTTTTAAGGTGTTCAATTTAATTTTTCAATATAATAATATATATTGTATAAAAAATACAATTCATTAGAAATGGAAATTTAACACTACTTTATTTTATTAAAATACCTATAAAGTTAATTATTTATCTTATAACCAAAAAATTTATTCAATTAATTATTATTATAAATCACTGATTTATTTTCATAATAACAACAATAATATGTATAGAATTAAAATAGACCATTTAAACTTTATTTTTATTATCCTGATGTTTTAAATTTATTTCAATTTCTATAATGATATTTCACATTTTATTATCATGATGTATCAATGATTATGTTGATTTATAAAAAATCTTGGAGTTCATTTTAGTTTCATTTTTAATAATATATATTCTATTTAACATATTTTTTAATTAAATTAAACAACATTAAAAATATAGGCGTGTTACCTTCTACTACCTTTAAATAAATTGCATTCATGTAGTTGTAATTTCTCTAACTAATAAAAATATTTGATAGTATTCTTAATAAAATTAGGTTTCATGATCTAAAAATTTATTCGATTGGTTTTTAATAGTTCATATAGTTTATGTGAAACTTCTAAATCTTATCCCTCATACGTGTCATACTAGTTGTACATTTAAGGTCTCTTGTTGTGCACGAAAGGAAGATCAATTAAAAAATAAACTAGGACGTTTCAAGGTTATTACCCATAGGATTATTAGATATAGTTCCCTCATCAACTTTTAAAATCGAGACATGTATTTTTCTTATTGGAAACCATAGAAACTTTAAATTTCCAATATTTTATGATGTTTTCCTATAATTAGATTTATACATAGGGTTTCCAAAAATGTATTTTATTATAAATATCTTATAATAAATTGATCTAAATTTATCATGATCATTCATAATGTAGTCTAAAAAAAATTAATGGTAAGGCATAATCATTTAAATCAACTAACACATTCATCTTCAAACAATAACAAATCATTTATTAATCAATATATACTTTAATTATATACACTACCAAATGGATATTAATATTTGTGGGAAATAAACTAAATATCATTGACAAAACATTACTTATCCACCCTATAGTATATCTATAAAAAAATATTTTATTTTTCCTAAAAACCACTTAACCTCTCTTAAAATATGGTTAATCACCTTTAAACTAAATAACATCAGACCTCAAAAGGGTTATCTATTCCATTAAACATTTTAACAACCATAATGTTATTAACCTATGATATAATTAATAACTATTAATATATCCCCATGTGATAATATTCTAACATATAGATTCATCTAAACAAGGATTTGATACTTTTTAAGACACCCCATAAATACAGTCATGGATCCGGGGTGAAGAGATAATTCTTTCCTAATTGGTTTGGATATCAACTGAAGAAACCCAAACATAACCATCCATAATAACAATATAAATTTAAAATATTTAGTCACTTATTTATTGAATACCTATGAAATTTATAGTTTTGGAGAATTTTAAAATATCGTATAACTAAACGGACCCATATCAATTACATGAAATATTCATTTACCACTAAACAATGAATTTTGTAATTTTTTTAAATTCTTCAGCATATAACAAAAAAATTCACACTTTATAGATTATATAAGTATCATTTTTAAAATGTATCTTCCTAAAATGGGGAAATGAAAAAATAACAACGGTGAGATCAAACACTTTGTGTGGTTAAATATATGTGATAATAATCAAAGATCCTTAATTAGCATATGATATACAAGTGTTTTTTAGAAATTAATCATGGTAAGATAACATAACATAAGGAATCAATATATGATAAAAATTTGATCATAAGTCATGTATCATTAGATAAGGCTTTGGGATAAATAAATAGTTATATTAGGATCACAAAATTTTAACAATGTGGAATCAATATAATACATGAAACTATAAGAATATGTATATGATCTTAGTCGATAATATCATCAATAAGTAAAAAGATTCCAATAGGGTATCAGGTTTGATCCCAAATCCCTTTCATGTAATCACATGATAAATAAAACATTACTCAACTCATTAGAGGGATATAAAATTATAGGCCCAATCATTTCATTATAATTTGGAAATATATAGATAGTTTCATAAAAAAATATTCATAATTTTATAATGCATAATTAGACTGAGAAATAAGTGGGATTCATAGAAATTTTACCAAAACATTATCATAAGATGTACAAAGAAACAAAATTGACATTATTAATAGATAATACCACCAGTTAATAATAATAATAATTGCTGCATGATGTTGAATATGTATCAGAACACTTTTATAAGAAGATGGTATACTCGACACTTTTTAATGGTACTGTGTAAGAAGAAAAAAATAATCAAATCATTTGATATTTCATTGTCCATATCTCAAAATAAAAACATCATAGAAATATTTAGAGGGTAATATATGTTATATAACCCTTAAAAGTGTATCTTTTTTATTTTTATAGAAAAATAAACATTAAATTTTAGAAAAATAATAATGAATGTGTATCATGGTTATAAAACAATTATAATTCTGTTTAAAAATCCATTTCAAGGGGGTGAAAGAAAATATTTTAATCATTCTTTTGAAATAATTCATAATAAACAATAACCTTGAAATTAAATGAAGTTAGTAATTTGAAATGAATATTGGAATTTAAAATATATATAAGTGTAACGATATCTAATAATTTATCCTTCTTAAAATATTAATCATCACTTTTTAAATGAATTATTTATAGGAAAATGAAAATTAAAATTACATTTTAAAAGAATGAAAATCAAGAAATTAATCTTCTTAATTGAGAATGAATGTCAAATTGTAAATTTATGTTCTTACATAAATCATTAAAAAAAATTATTCTTTTCACCCCTTTTTAAGGATAGAAAACATGATCAATGTCAAAAAAGTTAAAATGATTCACTTTATACATTGTTAAATAAAATCAAATGTAAAATATTACTATAAATAATAACTGATGTACAGTGAAGAAAATTTGTAAAAAAATATAAAAAATATATTCATGGAAGAGAATGTTTTTTAAATGAAAAGATGATATATGTTTAACTCTACATAAATGAAAATTTGTTGTTGAATAGATAATCAAATGGGTCTAAAAATTGTTGAATATGTGTAAAACTCATTAATAACTAGAGGAGAGTAAAATAGATATTTTTAAGAGATAAATATCTAACAATATCCATATATTAGAATGTAGTAAAAATTAATATCGAATTAAAAGGTATATTTGAATGAAAACATTATGATCAAAGTAAGGTATGATCTATAAATCCATAAGAAAGGGAAGGTGACCATAAATTCATCATAAATGAAATGAAAATTGTTCGGTAATGATTCATGATATATAATTTTTGTTGATAAAAGTAATAAAAGGTAATTTAATATAAATATATGATATTAGTGGGTACTTATAAAAAAATATCTTATAGTGAAAAAAACATGTGATGTAATAATAAATCAGAAATTATAATTTATGATAGAAATTTAAATAAATACAATAATGTAGAAAGAAGAGATAAAATGGTTATTTTATAATTCACAAAATATTTGAATAAAAACCCATTGATGTGCGGATATAACTCAATTAAAGGAAATTGAATTTAGAATCCACATACGGGTTCGGTTTTTAATAAAAATAACATAGAAATCAAACCATAAATACTATTTTAAGTCACATTAATACAATATTATTTATTATAATATAATTCTATGGACTGTAATTACATCATGTCGAATAATAAATGGTATATAATATGAATTGTTTCTTAATAAATGGAAAATTAGAGAAATATCCATTATAATATGTTGTGTTTTATTTCATCACAAATGTTCCTCTAATAATTTTTTTAAAAAAAATAATTAATCCAAAATTGAATAATATTCAATTTTTAATTATTTATTAATATTTTTTTGGAATTATTTATTATGTGTTTTTTGAATAGAGAATGTCTTGAAGACATTTTTTGTTTAAATTATAATTTTTTATTTTCATTTAATGATTTTTTCAATTATAAAATATTTTATTTTTTATTGATGATCCTAATAAAATAAAATAAATTTATATTAAATAAAATACACTACTAAACAGTATTGGATTTGATTAGAAGTAAAATAAAAATGACATCATAAGAAGATGAAAATATCTATTATTAGGACATGTGAATAAAGAGTGAGATATAATAATGATATAGATAGATTGAAATAATTATAATTCATCATATTAACATTAATATATTATATAATTATATATGAAATGTTTCAAAATAGTAGAAAAAAACTCATTAGGGGAGTTTAATGAAGAAGTGAATAGAAATAATGAAATATACCCAATGTCATCTTTTCATGTAAGAGTTGATTCATTGTAAAAGATAAGATGGAATGGGGTTTCATTACTCTAGAATTTCCATACAGGTGATAATTGAATAAAGGGATGGGAAATGAGTAGATATTAGTATTTGATAAGTGAATGAGAACTTGTTTTCCAATAGAAAGGGGAGGTGGTATTTATACATGATGAGAGGGGTATCATTAATTTAAAATAATTATTATGTTATCATTTAAAACATCTAATTTTGAATGGTTTTTGGTACCTCTAAATTACTCTATTTATTATTAAATTAAATATATTTAGTAAAAATTTATATTATGGAATCACATACTATCCATACATATATTTCATTTCATAATATACAAGGATTTATTACATAAAATAAAGATCCTTTCCAGATTCATATTGATTTAGTGCATCTGGAAACATTGATTCATAAGAAACTATTTCATAAATGGATTAATTAATCTCCCACTATGTTCTTAATATCTTTTACAATCATTGGAAATATAATTCATAATATAATTCTTCATGGCTTGGGGAAATGAAACTTAAGAAAAGGTGTACATAAATTTTTAATAGGGGGTTGAATGAGAGATAATAGTAGAAAATGATCATACGATTATGAGAGCATCAATATCAAATTCAATAATCCTACCCTATATATCATAGATAAAAATATTGTGTAATGGTATAAATCATAGAAATTCATATTTCATAAATTATAAAGGAATCAGAAAACACGATACATGTGTGCATAAAAGTTTCACAAGAATTTGATTTTTGGCATACACATAAGCATATAAAATAATTTACTTATTAGTCAAGGATCATTTCAAAAAATATTTTATTGTACTGAGTTGACTCTAAAAACCTTCATAGTAGTCAGGGTTCACTCTTAATATTGTCATATTAGATAGATTCCCTTACTAAATTGGTTTCACTACTAATTACAGTCATGTTTATCACATGAGATATCCATCATTACCCAATGAGTTTTATAGGTATATATTTCTGATCCCACTAATAACATAATGAAAATAATGAATATGTGTTCCAAATGGTCATAAATATTTAATCATACTGTAACCCAATAAAATAAGTGGGTCTCATAAAACACTTCTCTATAACATATCCATTGGAAAACTTAAATAGCTTTAAAATAATTTTATTAATTCATCATAGAATTAAAAATGGAAAATAATTGAGATTTAAATACATTTAAAAAATTCATCATATAATAACCCATGTAAAAGGAATAGGTTTCATCAAAATCATTTGATCAAAACTATAATCGATCTAGAGATTGAATATGGTTAGTACCATTGGATCATATCTACAATGACCCATACAACAGATACATTGATATTACTTTAAAATTGAAGTATATTTTAAAAAAAAATAAAAAACCATAACAAGACTATATAGGTATGGTGTATTTAGAAACTGGGAACCATAAATAACTGGTTCATAAAGCATATACATTGTCTCCAATTTATTTCATCATAAGTAGCTTTTTTGGGGTATATCATATTTAATACCCTTCTTCCTAACCTAGGTAAAAGAAAATATGAAAGGGTTAGATAAAATGCTCTGTAAGGATAAACAATGGAAATATAAATCATATATAACATTTTAAAATACTATCCTGTATATAAAAGATCATGATATCAATTTACGGCATAAATTAGAGAAGTGAAATGTATCACAATAATCATAACATAAGACATGAAACATTTCGGTACACACACATTAGCCTTGAAAATAATTACATACTATTCAAGGATCATTACCAAGACCCTCATAGTGGACGAAGTCCATTACTGAACCGAGTTCCCTACAAATTCCATCCCTGTAATAGTGAACCAGATTTACATTCCCTTCCAACCATGTCTATCTAATGAGATATATCTCTTTACCCAATGAATTTGATGTAGATATAGGTCCCACACGTCTCATAATGTAATCATTCATACATGTTCTACAAAAAACATAAATCATTCATCATATCCTAATCTAATAAATATCATTTCATTATTACGTATTCCATATAAAACATCATTCCATCATTAATGTAATCATACCATACGAATAATAGGGATAAAAACGTAACCTTATTTAACGAATTCTATCTTAAGATAGAAAATAATTTTAATAAAATACTTTAGCATAATTCCTGAGAAAAATATACATTCTTCTTTATAACAATTTATTTTCTAAAAATGTCATACATTTTTAAAAGAGAAGAATTTAGTTAAAAGTAACCATGAAATAGTTTCGAGGAATTTTCATGGAAATGAGGCGTCATGAAAACCTAAAAATCCATTTAGTCCATAGAATATAATAAAACATTATCCTTATACATTTACCAGAAAATACAAAAGTATGTCATATGGTAAACAAAATAATGATTCTTTCCATACCACATAGTAAAAGTCAAAAAGGGGGAAAATGACATTAAACATACATGGAGGAATAGGAAAACTCCCATGAAGTTTTTTTTAGATTACATGGACATGAATGATAAATATAATATGATTAAATACTTACATATATAAAATCTCAGATTAAAATGACATTGAAAAATTATCCCTTACCTTAGGTCGGATATGCTTTATATGTATCTGAACTGCCTCTTCCTCGACGTTCCTCCATTAAAATTCCACTTAGGGAACTAGAGTTGGACTTTGGAGAAAACCAACACCTCTAAAATGTTACTAGAAATGTTTAGAAGATAATTGTGAGGGGTTTTGTTGATCTTGAATTCCCAAAAATGGAGTTTAGAGGAGAGAGAGGAGGTGCCCATTTATAAGAGAGGATAGGGGAACTTTAGGAAATTATCGAAAATATTAATTTATACTAAATTAAATTTCAAATAAAAATGGTAAAAAAACTATTTAATTTAATTATAAGATGATTATTGTTACAATAAAAATCATCCTATAATATTTAGACTTTTTTAGAATATTTTTCTATCCATATCTTTTTGGTGTCACCCTTATTTTACCCTTTTTAATATTACCATTATATCATATTATTTAAATATTGTGGGTTAATGTCACTACCATGTCATGTCAAACGACAAAAATAAAGTTATTTGTGAACTATTGTGACTTATATATACCATTTGGATGAATCATAGATTTTTAGGAATTTAATATCCTTTAATAATCTATTTTATATTTTAAGTAAAAAATTAAGTCAATTTTGGACCCTATTCAAACATGATCTTTTAAAACCATCATAAAAACATTATTCCATAAAAAATAAGGAAATAAATCATAGATAAAATTTCAATTTCATCCAAAAAATTCGTGGTGGACATCAAAATAAACAAATTACATTTTTTAATATTTATAAATTCAATTTTTGAAATCATTCTATAATTAGGTAATCACTACTTATTATTTGGGTCATAAATAAAACTATTTATATAATCTATAAAAATTATTAATAAAATACCATGATGAATGAAATTGTATTAGAATTATAAATAGTATTTATAGTAAAAAATATCACATATATAACCCAATATAAAAATTGTTTTATTAAAAGATATATTTTTATATCAAAATTTTAATTAACTTTAAATTAATATTTATAAAATGACATTTTCACATACAAGTGGATGCAAGGGTTCCCCAAATTGAAAGGATTCCCATGGTCAGACATGTATCATCTAATAGTGTTATGACATGAGTTAGTGTAATTTAATATTATTATAATTTTATTTTTTACCATCATTTACCAGTTTTACCTTTAAACCATTGGCAATAAAATATTTACTGAAGATACTATTCAAAATTTATAAAAATAAAAGTTACCCATGCACACAATTTGGAAATTTTGATTCCAAATATGGAGTCCATTTTTCGAAATTAAAAACACTTATTTTTCAGTAATTAATTTAAAATTATTCCCATTGTTGAAAAGATAAAATGAGTTTTTAAAAAGATAAAAATTGCAAAAGATTGAATTGTTTTTACTATGAACTAAATGAGAAATTATTGATAATGACAAACATTTTATTAAATGGTAAAAATATATTCTATTTATACAACCAAAACATTCAATATTATATGTTATATATATCAATTATCTGCATGAAATGTATTTAATTATAATTTTGTGTATTATTACTATTCATCAAAATATGAATATTATTAAAAAAATATCATAAATTTATCCAAATTAAATTTTTATATCCATTTGTAAACTAAAAATTTTAGGTTATCATATAGAAAATATTAATGTGTAAAAATATTTTCTTAAAAGGGTTCACCATTCAAAGGTATAAAATTAACCTTTTAAAGAATAGGTTCTTATATAAAAAATAATGGATTATTAATACCCTATGACTAAATTATCAATTGGATAAATAAAAACAATTTTATGGATATACAAGATATATATAATTAATCTTATTACCAAATGTAATTCACTCCAATAATAAAAATATCTAATTGAATTATATTTTTCCTAAATAATTAATAGCCAATGAATTCATAATTCATTTTCATAAGTTAGTTATAATTATTCATGCTAACCTAATGGATAAGCTATGACAATAATTTTATATTAAGGGAATATCATAGTTGTTTTAAACTCACTATTTCATTTAAAGAAAGATTATAAAAAATAAAAATAAATAAAATAAAATATTTCATAAACACATCCAGGTGTTACATTATACCACACATAAATTGAACTTCTCCCTTGAAATTCATCACCTAGAAATAAACAGATGATGATACTTCCACCTCATCATATCCTCAATTTCCCATTTAGAATTTTCAAATTTTTTGTTCCTCTACAAAACATTAACCAAGCGTGTGGTGTTGTTTTGTAAAAGATTTTCACTATGATTTAGAATCTCTATTTGTTGTTATTCATAAGAAATATCTGGGACTACTGGTATGAATCCTATGATTAGAACATCTGAAGTATTTTGAATGTTTCAACTTTGTATAGATACATGGAACACATCATGAACTTTAGAGATATTCAGTGGAAGCGACAATAGGTAAGCTACGATCCCAATACGATCCATAATTTCAAAAAGACAAATATACATAGGGCTCAACTTTCCCTTATTTCCATATCTCCTTACTCTCTTTCATGGAGATATTCATAAGAACACCTTGTCACCCACATTAAGCAATATGTATTTTCTTCTGTTTCAAGAACACTATTTTTGTTGACTCTGAGGAGCTCTTATGTGTTGTTGAATAAATATGACCATTTCGGCCATTTCACCAACACGATCAGGTCCTAATAGCTTTCTTTTCCCTACTTCATCCCAACAAGTTGCAGTTCTCCACTTTTTTCTATAGAGGTATTCAAAACTAACAATAAAAATAATAGTGTGAAATCTATTATTGTACGAAATTTCCACTAATGGTTGGGGTTTATCCCAAACACTATGGAAATACAAAGATAATGCTCTTTACATGTCTTCTTGAGTTTGAATTGTCCTCTAAGAATGACATTATATATGAGGATGATAAGTTCTAATGATACATAACTCTGTATCCAGACCATGATGAATACTTCGTCATAACTTCGAGGCAAACTTCAGATCCTGATTAGATATAATGAAAAGTGGCCCTCTATTGAATATTACCACTTCCTGTACATATATCTGGGCAAGATGATCTGGAGATAAATCCTTTATAATATCAATGGACTGTGTCATTATCGTAATGGGGTCAACTATAACCTATATAGAACTATTGACTTTGTATGTTTTAGGATGTCCAATGACAAAGTAAATAGTGATGTTTTCCCATTTCAATTTTGGTATGAGTAATGGCTGTAACATCTACTTAGAGCTATGTCTCTCATCCTTAACTTCCTAAAAACCCATGAATTGCGAGACATATTCAGTGACATATATTTTATTTCCATCCCACTAGACATTCTAATTGATGTACCTTTAAATCTTTAGGCTTACAAGGTGAATAGAGAATGAAGAACTGTGAGCCTCATACAATAGCTCATTCCTTAATTCTGTTATGGGAGGAATAACAATCTGGTTTCTGAAGCATATTATTTCATCATAATGAAGGTCAAATTTAGGAACATTTATAAACTTATTTTTATAATTATACATCTTCATTATTTCTCTATTTAATCATCACTTGAATATATGGTTTAACATTAATTATAGAAAGATATGATTTCTCACCTTCTATTATAATTTCAATATCCATTCTTTTCAAATCCATTAGTATTGGATATTTTGTTATCCTCATCCTCGATAAGCTATCATTTCCTAGTCGACTTAATTCTTCAGCCACCATGCTTGCTTTCCAAGGGTGGTAATGTATTGAGCAGTCGTATTGTTTAATCAACTCCAACCATCTTCCTTGGTGCATATTCATCTCCTTTTGTGTGAAAATATACATTAATATTTTATGAACAATACATATACCACACCATTCAACACAAAGAAAATTCCTCCATATCATTAATTCATTGATTACTACAGCTAAATCCAAATCATGAGTTGGGTATTTTTTTCTCATGGATTTTCAACTCTCATGAGGCATAAGCTATCACTATATAATTTGGAATGAGAAAACACCCCTGCCCCTTCTTGAATGAACAACTATAGATCACAATCCTTTCTCTAATATAAGGCTTTGTGAGCACAGGTGCACTGGCTAACCTTGTTTTTTCACTTTGAAATTCTCTTTGCATTCCCTTGTCCAAACAAACATAACTCTTTTCTGAGTAATCTTGGTGAATGGGTAAGATAATCAGAAAAAATCATTCAAAAAACATCAATAAATTCTATATAGACCAAGATAAATTCATATATCTGTTACAGTTTTTATTCTCGACCATCTTTCAAAAATACCTATTTTTTCTATATCCAAAAATATCCCCTCTATTGAGATTACATGACAACAAAATGAATCTTGTTTATGCCAAAATTCACACTTCGTAAATTTGGCATAAATATTCTCCTTTATTAGGTTCTTCAATACAATTCTCATGTGATTTACATGTTCTTACATTCATTTTTAATAGACAAGAATATCATCAATAAAGACCACCACAAATAGATCAAGATAATATCAAAATAATTTATTCATTTTATCCATGATGATATCTATGGAATTATTAAGACCAAATGGCATCACTATAAATTCATAGTTTCCATACCTTTTACCGATTTGTTTTTGGTATATCTTTATTTTTAACACTTAATTGATAATTTCTTGATTGAAGATCAATATTGTATAACTATTGAGCTCTGTGTGGTTGGTCAAATAAGTCATCAATGTGGGGAAGAGGATATTTTTTCTTGATAGTGATCTTGTTTTGTTCTATATAATCAATGTAGAGTCTCATTGATCAATAGTTATTCTTAACTAAGAAAATAAGTTCTCTCCAAGGTGACACACTAGGGTGTATGAATCCCTTATAAATATTCTCTTAATGTTGCTTCATCAATTCTTGCAACTCAATTGGGTCCATTCTATAATGTGTATTTGAAATTGACATAGAAACTAGTATGAGTTATATTAAAAAATAAACTTCATGCTTTGGTGAAGACCTAGAAATTCCACCATAAAGAAAACATAAAACTCTTGTACAATGGGCGTATTCATAATCATGAGTCTATCCTCAAACACATGAGATATATAACCATCATTTATTGAAATAAAGACCCATAAGATAGAAAAACTTTCTCCAAGAAGGTTATGTTCATCCTTGCATCGATATATGATCTTAGAATGATATAGAATATAAAGTGCGACTTCCCTTATTTGTAAATTTATATGAGCTCTATATAATTAAATCCAATCCATTCCATGAATTACATCAAATTCCACTATAGTAAAGATCATAAGATTCACATGAATCACATCTAACAAACATAAATTGGAGAAGAATTGTAAGATTTTGATGCAACCATTATTCCATTAAGAGTTGTCATAGATAACTCATCATCTATTTTTTTAGATACAATGATTCCCTTAGAAATTTTTTAAGAAATAAAAGATTTATTGGATTCATAATCGAATAAATCATTTGATACTTTAGCGTGGATAGTAAATATACCTTTCACCAATTTGTTATCGTACACCATGTCACCGATAGTAATTTCATGTTACATTCCATTGTATTTAGCCTTAAGAGTTTGTTGATGATGATCATCATCAACAACCCATAGATGAGGGAATCATTTTTTATAATTCAATGTTTCCTTGAACTTGTAACATTGAAGTGTAGGAGGTGCATTCTATGTATCCTTTTCATTATGTTCATCATTATACATCTTTTTCCCATCACTTAGGCATTCAATTTCCTGATGAACTTCTTTTCCACACATAAAACATTTACTAGTCCCTTTAGAAAAACTCCCTCAATGTTTTTCCAAACATCGAGTATAAGAGAAAAATCATCTTCTTTTTAGTGTGGTATTTATATTTTTCTCTGAATTCCATTTTTTCATGCATATCAAACCCATATGACTGATGGGTTTCTCTAATCTCCCTATCAACCTTGAGATCACATAGAAGAATTTCCTCATTGATATTGAAGTCCCTTATGGATAATACCCTTCAGAGTCTTGTTTTTACGTAACTAAAAATTAAATCAACATTACTCTCATGTTGGATAATAAATCCCGAAGTGTACCTTGAACGCCTTGTAAAATTTTCTTGACACACAACAACCTATTCATCATCCATTTTCTTATGTTTAAGAAAATTCTTCCCCATTGTCATTCAAAAAATACAAAGAAATAAGTTATTGAAAAATAAGTTCTTGAACTCATCCCATTACATGGACTTCATATTGTATATTTTCCTAGTATTCTTTTTATTATTCCACCATTTATCTTGTTCACCTTAGAAATGATATACAGGTAAGATGACCTTATCAAGATTAGAACATTTTATAATAGAAAATATATTTTTAGTGATACTGATCCATTGTTCATCCAAGGATAGATCATAAGACCTGCCCCTGTCTCATGAAAGATTCAACTGATTTTTGCTCCTTAATTTTCTTATTTGGATGTCCTCTATGATTCATTGCTTGAGATAGTTGTGTGATCAAGGGTAAAATATTCTTCATTCTAACTCCAATAAAATTTAGTTTCTCATGAGGAAAATCATAGCATTTACTATCGCATTCAACATTAACGTGGTTCCTTCAGGTTCCATCCATTGACTCAAACCAAGAAGCATAGTGTGAGAAAAACTAATCATAATAGGAAAACCACATAATCCATGATAAAATTTTAATTTAGTACAGTTTAGGTTTTATCCTTGGTTATTCATGATCGTTTCTAAAAATCTAGGATTGTATCATATTCTTAATCTTATCCATATAGTTCTTACTAAGGCTTTCTCATCCTAGTTTCCAATGGTTAACAATACATTTCCTCCGATACAAACTATAATTACCCATACTTTTCATACATTAATATTACATTATAATTGAATAATATTTATTAAAACATATAACAAAACCATAACATGACCATATAGGTATAGTGTATTTAAAAATTATGAAACATAGACAACTAGTATATTAAACATCTATATTGTATCCTATTTATTTCATCGTAACTAGACTTCATTTTTGCATATCATACTTAATACCCTTATTCATGACATAGGGAAAAGAAACTTATGGAAGGGAGGGATCGAATGCTTAATAAGGGTTAAAAATGGAAATATCAATCATATATAATATTTGAAAATATTTTGCTGCATATAAGAGATCATAATATTATGTCATGGGATAAATCAAACACTTTAAATGTAATCCCAATAATGGTAACATTAGACATGAAACTTTGTGTCATACACACATAAGAATATAAAATAATTTCAGATTTTTCAAGACTCATTTTCAAGACCATCATAGCGGTCTTTAAAGTCCTTTACTAAACCGAGTTCACACTTCGTTCCAACCCTGTAATACAAAACCAGATTTACTTTCCATTCCAGCTATGTCTATCTCATGATATATAAATCATTACCTTTTTAATTGGAGGTTGATATAGGTCCCACCCATCTCATAATAAAATAATTATAAATATTCCACAAATACATAAATCATTTATCATTTCATAACCAAAGAAATATCATTTCATCATTATGTAATCCATATAAAACATCATTCCATCATTAATACAATAATACCATAGTGATAATAGGGATAAAAACATAACCCTATTTAAATAGCGTCATATTAGATGGAAAATAATTTTGATAATATAATTATGATTAAATCTAGAAGAAGGTATCATTTCTCCTTTAAAAACATTTTCTTTCATCAAAATGTCCTGCAATTTTAAAGGAAAATAAATTAGTTAAAAAAACACATGATATAGTGTAAAGGATGCTTCATGGAAATAAGGCATCCTAAAAACTTAAAAATCCATTCATGTTGTATAATTTAAAAAAATTCTCCTTGTACTTGGTCTATAAAATTAAAAAGTAAGTCATTTGGTATACCAAAGAGTGATTCCTTCTATGCAAAATATATCAAGTCAAAAAGGCGTAAACATGACCTTTAACATACATGGATGAATAGAAATAATTTAATAATTTTTTTTAAAAACATGAAAATGGATGATAAATATAATCTGGGTAAATACTTACGTATAAGAAATCTAAGATAAAAATGATATTGGTAAATTATCCCATAACGTAGGTCTGATATGCTTTGTATGTATCTGAAACTTCTCTTCCTCGACGTGCCTCCTTGAAGATTATTCTTAAGGAATTAGAGATGGTCTTTTGAGATGACCAAATCCTCTATAATTTAACTAAAAAAATTATAACTCAAATTAGTAGGGATTGGAAAATCCTGAAGTCTCAAAAATGGATTAAAGCGGAGGGGGATGAGGTGCCCATTTATAAGATATTAGAGGGGCAGTTTTGGAAACTCCAAAAAAATATTAATTTATAATAAATTAAATTTCGACTAAAAATGGTCAAAAATTATATAATTCAAATAAAAGGTGATGTTTGTTCGAATACCCATCATCCAATAATATTTATACACATTTTGAATAATTTTTTATTCATATCTGTTTGGTTTGTCCCTTATTTTACCCTTTTTAATCTTACCATGATATCATGTTATTTACACATTGTGGGTTAATGTAATTTTCGTATCATATCAAACGACCCAAATTATTTTTTTTATGATATTTTCAAATTATATCAACCATTTGGCTTAAAAATATATTTTTAGGAATTAAAAATCATTTAATAAACTATTTTATGTGTTATGTTAAAAATTGTGCCAATTTTGTACATTTTTTATCAATGAATTTTTTAAAAATTCATAAAAACATTATTTCATATAAAATAAGGCATTAATTCAATGATAACATGTCATTGTCATCGATAAAATTCTTGTATGGCATCAAAATAACTAAATAATTTTTTTAATATTTATAAATTCATTTATTTAAATCATTCAAAAATTAGGTAATCACTACATCATATTTGTGTCAAAAATAAAACTATTTAAATTATCTCTAAAATTTATAAATAAAATACCATTATGTAGGAAATATTTTTATATTTCTAATGAATATTTATAGTAAAAAAACATCACTTATATAACCGCATAAAAAATTGTTTTACTAAACGATATATGTTTATGTTACATTTTCCATAACCATAAATAAAATTTTATAAAATGACATTTTCACTTATAGGTGGATCTATAGGGAACCAAAATAGACGTAAGGATGAACATGAAAAAACTTGTGTCATCCAATATGGTTAGGACACATGTTAGTGTAATTCAATAAGATTATAATATTATTTTTATACCCTTATTTTCTAGTTTTATCCTTTAACCATGGTAAAAAAAGTATTTACAGAATATACAATTCATAATGTATAAAAATAATATGTACCTATTCAATAAATTTGGACCTTATAATTTAAAATATGGAATACATTTTTCAAAATTAAAAACACATAAGTTTCAGTAATTAATTTAAAATTATTCCTATTTTTGAAAAAGGGTGAAACAAGTTTTTATAAAGATAAAACACTGTAGACAATTGAAATATTTATACCTATGAATTCAATGAAAAATTAAAGATATGACTTAAAATATATTAAATGGTAAAAATATATTCAATTTTTAATTTAAAACTATTTAATATTATAATTTAAACATATAAGTTATCTTGATGAAAAAAAATTTCAATTAAAATTTAACGTATTTTTACTATTCATCAAAACATTAAATTTATTAGAAAAATACAATCAATTTATCCAAAGAAAAGTTTTATATCCTTATAAAAAATAACATATTTAATTTTTCAAATCAAAATTATTTTTGTGTCAAAATATTAATTTAAAATGGCTACTTCATTCCATCGTATAAAATTTTCCTTTTAAAAAAATAGATTCATATACAAAAATTATGGGTTTATTCATACTCTTTGTCTAAAATATAAGTTGTATGAATATAAGAATAATTTTTATTATGTATATATACATATATCTCATTAATCTCATTACCAAATTCAATTCAATCAGAAAATAAAAATATCTAAATTATTTATATTGTTCATAAATAATTAATAGCTGATGAATTCATAATGCAATTTCATAAGTTAGTTATAATTATTCTCTATAATGTATTAACTAGTTTATAACAATAATTTTATATTAAGGGAATCTCATGATTAGTTTAAAATCACTTTTTCATGCAAATCAAGCTACTAGGGAATAAAAATTATTTAAAAAAATATTTCAAAAAATCATTCAGGTGTTACAGTATCCCTGGTGACGATTAGAAACATTGAATTATGTCACGTTATATGGAAAATTGTAATGAAATATCACTCGGAACATTTCATGAGGAAAATAATCATTACACATTGAAATAACTTATTTAAAATAATGAAATGGGCCAAATATTATAGGAAAAATTTATTCTAAAAGAACCCTATAAACATATAAATTAAGCATCAAATAATTGTGTCATTATGATGGAAGAAATTTTCCTTTATTCTATGTGCATTAAAACGATTCATTTTATATTTTCAGTAAAAATTCAAAAGTAAATCACTCAAAAAAATATTCCTCTTAAAATTCAATTTATTAATTAACATTCACCTAAAATGAAATTAATTAATCATTTATTAATATTGTAATAATTCTTGAAATCATTTTTTAAATACATCGATGTGGAAGAAAATGGTTCTTCGATCGAAGAGAGAAAAAAAGTGAGTTTTTCATTTAAAATATTATTTTGTAATATTGATTGCATAATGTGAGGAAAATAGAAGAAAATTATTTAATTCTTTTAAATAACCATTGTAGAATAAAATTCATGAGTTTATTTAGAGGAATATCAACATATTTCAACATTAGAAGTTCAATCACAAACATTCTTGATAAACAACGAGACTGTAACATAAAACCATATCCACATTGGTAATATTTGAATCATAATGGGCATGAAATAGAGAACCATAAATGGATATTTAAATACACATAAAATATGAAAAATAATAATAAATGACAATCAAGGATAGTATATACACCACATATATGAATAACCTTGTGAATATGGAATGTGTCTCATAGAAATAAAATTAAGATGAAAATATCGTACCTAGAGTCTCAAATTTATTCAAACACATTATAACCTCATATATATTAAATACAAGTTTATTTTAAATCTATTAAATAACTATAATTATATATATTATACCATATATTACTTATTTATATCCTTCTATCTCCCATTGATTAACAGTTCTTCATTAAAATCATTATTTTAGGCAATAACTATTTTTTTATCATATATGTTTTTATTGCATAGATTTGGCCTATTTTTATTTGAGATTATTACATAAAATCCCGAATGTTAGTCATTGTATAAATATAATATATATTCATATTATAAATATGTAGAGTTCCCCATTAAATTAGATATATAAAAAATAATTACACTATTCTTGGAGACAGGTTTTTGTACATACGAATGAACGGGTTACCATTTTCTCAAAAGTTGGAAACACGTTACATAATAATCCACACTTGAAAATTTATTTTTACATAATTTTTTTATTTTTAATTAAATCTTTATAAATACCCATTTTAAAATAATATAAAAAATGTATAGTATCTCTTCTTTGAAGAGGTATCCCACATGTACACAGAAGAGATATTATAAATTTTCAACGCATTAGAGGTTAAGATGGTATTTGTGATATTGTAATTAAAGAGGTATATTTATATAATATATATTATATATATAATATAAATCATTATTTATATATAGCTATGAGAGGGTTGATGAAAAATGAATTATATCAGTCTGTGAGGCGGTAGTATGACGTACACATGATTAATAATTTCATTTTCCATTTTTTGGGAAATTTCATGGAATTAAATTAGGAAATTAAAATAATAAAATATATGCATATGAGAGATATAGATGTTAATAAATCAGTATTACTGAATTATATTTGAAGAAGGTGTATGCGGGAAAAAAATAAAACATCATAGTTAAGAATGGCACATCTTCTTCATAAAACCTATTTAGGATAGTGTAGAGCATGGTGTTGCATTTTTTCTAAATAAAGAGTCAATTTTCATTAGGTTGACAATAATTTCATTCAAGGGTGATTTTGGATGTTTTGAAAATGATACAATTGGCGAGGTTATTAATTTAGTGAAGATCATACATTGATTATGGATTAAGATTGAAGAATCAATTCAGACAATTGTCGAGCTGATCCAAAGATCAATTGACTTTTATCAAAGTGATACATGTTTACACCATTATAATGAAGACCCTAAAATAGTAAATTTCATGAGGATAAAAAAGATCCACCCAATCGATTCTAATTCGATAAAGGTAGTGAATAAAATCAAACAACTGTTTGAGCAGAACTACATTGTCCAAGATATGTATTAATGGAGAGCTCATCCCTCACAACAAGAAGGCCATGAATTATGTTTTAATGCATGAGGAATGAAGAAATTACCTAGGCATTATCCATTATTCAATTAAAGTAATTATGAATATCTTTGATTTGTTACTCTAAAAATAAAAGAATAATGATGTTAGAAGTTGAAGAAGAGGAAAGAAAGGGCGTAGTATGAAAACTACTATGTGAATTGCCCATGCATGGGCCTATTAAGAAGAAGATTTCTATGAACTCTTGTATACTTGGATTTCAACCAAGTAGGTCCTTACATAAAAAATATAGTCCCACTATTGAGGCCAGTCGAGGTCCTCATCCTCTCGCATACGTGGGAGCCGAGGGTCAATCGTGCCTGAGGGAAGACCCCAAGGCATTCCCCATACAAGCATGGAGAACAAGCTATGTATATGATCATAGATGCATGCATGATGGTGAACTCGTTTGGTGAGTTCATAGTGGGAACTAGGAGCGCCCCCGAGGAGCAGAGAGTGGGCCTCGAAACATGCCTGCAGGGTGAACACGGTACGAAGAGGTATCGTGAGGGGAGGAGGGGAATTCATATCGGTAGCTACTGAATCCTGATAGTTAAACCACTAGGATCCTATTTCTCTGTTTTGATGTGGGGCAACATTTTAAGAACATAGAACTAATCTTGACTGTTGATCCCTTAGTGACACGTAGTCTACCGTTTGATCAATCACGAGATTGATTCCTCGCATCCCAATCGTCCATCTGATTATTGCGGTTCGGGATTGATCCTCACTCATCTGATCTCCTCCACCAAGGTTGTCATCCACCGCCGAACACCTGCATGATACCCTCAAACAAGTGCTCAATCCAAATGATGATATCACCACTCCGAGCATCATTTTATCCCAATTAAATCCCTTAGATATTTTATTGACGAAAAAAATAGTTGAATGCATTAAAAGTTGAATCCATGAATCAAAATGATGAAAAAATAAGGTGACCGAGAAAAAAGATGTTCCTGAGGATGCAGTACAAATTCTATGTACAAAAATTTGGTTTTTATGTGATCGAAAATGCATGCACATGGGGATAGTTCCAAAAAATAAGGAGTCTGTGTTGAAGAAAAATAAACTATGAGACTTGGAAAACCACTATCCAACATTGGAATATTTCAAAGCTGCAGATCACCAACATTCAATTGTTTGAAACCTGTGGAATATATGAATGAATTTAACTCTGGAAGAAGGTGTCACCCTCACCAATAAAAGGAGGATCCCAAGACAAAAACAAGTTTTTTCCATTTTCATCTCTTTGGTGTTCATGTTTCTCAGAAACAGAGCACACCATATTTTTTTCTACAAAAATTAGAAGAGGTGTATGTGCATCCTAGATACACAAAGAAGAGGTACCATGCATCCCTGGTATATATGAGTTCATTTCATCCCTTGAACTAAGGAGAACCACAAACCATCTTCGTTCACAAATGAACCTTCACCCTCTATGGGAATAAAAACAATTAGCACATGATGGGTTCTTTTAAACCATCATTGTGCCTATGTGCGTAGTATACCCCAAGTACAAAATAGGTGCATTCACCCTTGTGATACTCTGAGAAGTTAATCGTGCCTAGGATTCCACCCTTGTTTCACAAAGAATAAGATCCCACACATACCCCACTCACATATATATATTTGGGTTGTGTGTGCATTATTTGATGAAGAAGAAACATAAGGCCCTTAGAAAAGAAAAAGAAACCAATAATTTAGGTGTGTGAATAATTGGAAGAAGGGAATGCATGATGCACATGAATACACATTAATGAGTTGAAACCATCTTCATTCAATGAAAAAAAAAGAACAATGATGTGTGTACACATGTGAATAAGGAGGAAGATTGAATAATATTAAACAATAATAACATACCCATTCAGGTTTTATGAGACACACACATATATTGGACCTAAATTAAATAATAAGTGAGTGTGAAAAGAACCAAATACATGAACGTGTATGTGATATTATGTGATGAAAATTAAGAGTAAGTGTGTGTTCTTAAATAATTACACCCATTTGGGTTTTCACACAAAAAAGAGAGATGAATGGAATTGTACATGCCTGCATGAATACACACGCACATGTGAAGACACTTAAAAGGAAGAATCAAGATTGTGAATTCACGTCTGTACAAAAGAATAAGCATTGTGATATCCTAATACAAGAGGTATTGGATTCCATGAAAGCCATGTATGAAGTGAAGTTATAATGAGACTAAATCTAGACAAAATTTAAAGAAGATTTGATATCTGAGATGACAATAAATGAGAATCCCAGAAGGCAGATAGAGCTGATACTATGTTGACCTATTTTTTCATTTTTGAAGAGGTTGTGTACACCAAACTTACACACATAATTGAGGCATGATCTTCATCATAAGAAGAAAGAGTTTTATAGGTATTGTTGAAGTGAGGACTGATGAGAGAAAAGTGATTAGAAATATTGAGCAAGATCAATAGACCTTACCAAAACCTATTGACGATTATTGAAGAGATACCCATGCTGGTGTGATTCAGAAATATTGTGTGGAAATTGAATAAGACCATCTGTAATGAATAATGAAATAACATAATGACGGAAGCCGCTCGTGTGGCTTGAGGGCTAGAAGTCCCTTGTGAGATTCAGGGAGAAGAATATGACTTCAGTGGGACTCTAAAGAAGGATAGTGAGATTCTCATAACACAGTTGGAGGAATTGTAAATAACCTCTCATGAGAATCAGGAGAGATACAATGTGACTCTGTATCGACCATTTTAATTATTCAACTGATTATAGTGGAGAATCCTTGATGGGGAGAAATACCAACACAACAACGTGTGGGCCTTTGAATCGAACCTTGAAAATCCTTGGGTTCAATGCCTTTGAATTTTCAACATTATTTGAGTTAATTCTAAGAGACACAAGATTGGTAGATCAAGGATTTAACCAACCATAGAGGTTTAATTGAAAAAATCAATTAGTAAAATGATTTATAGGGATCACTAATTCACCCCTCCCCCTTTATGTGATTCACGTTTCCCTAGGAACTTTAATTGATATCAAAGGGATGATCATCTCTAAAAGATAAAAGGGAGTCTTTATGATGTTCTAATTTGAGGAAATGAGTGATAAACCTCATATAGATACTTCTCTCAAGACTCATAAAAATAGAAAGAAGAATCATGCACGGAAGATGAAGAAGATGCTTACTAATAATGAGGAGACACCTTCAACTGATGGTAATGTGAAAGGTACAACATGTGAGTATAACTATTATTCTTATAATTAAGCCTATTCAATTTATGATTATGAGAGATCAAGTAATGATCTTCATCCATCTCATAAATATCATCTGAAGAAAATCCCTAGAAAAGTGGAAAGTCAGATTGCTTCAAGTATTAATACTCATCAAGATGAAATATTACAGCAGGAAGAAGAATCCAATTCCATGGAAGAGGCATTGGATAAATAGTTTGGTCTATCTAACACTCACAGAGAACTTGTAAAGGAAAATTAAGAAACAATTTCTATTTGCAATTAATGATTTGATGTAGTCACTAAAAAATTTCAGGGAAGTATTTGTGAGAAATAATTAAATGAAATTGTATTTTTTTGAAACCATCCCTGAATTTGAAAAGATTCACAATGTTTCTATGGTTTTCAAAGATACTCAACTTGAAGACAAATACAACATGCTAATGGAGCTCAACATCTCTTTCCAACAGTTAAGAAATGTAAATGAAGATCCAATAACAATGTTGGAGGAGAATTGGGCATGTAAGATGAGATACATTGAGGATGAAAAGAACTGTTTCGATATTAAATTTTTATAATTGGAGGTGATATAGAAAAATCACCGATCACCCCAAGAAGAAATTTTTCAATCAACTAGTAGAAGAGATGCTGCCACTCATGTTTTCATTGAGTAATATGATTCCAAAAGGAACATAAGATCATCCTTTAATCCAATATAAATCCCAGTTATTTCTGTTTCTAATTATGCATTTTCATCTTCAAGTACAACTTCAAAGCTAAAATTTGGGAAGATGTAGATAGATAAAAATTTTCATACATCCATTAAAATTTTAAGGATGGATATTGGGATGATTTGGAATAAAAAATCCCAATTTGATGCACCAAATAATGAAAAAAAATTCTAGAAACAACAAATAAATGAATCTAGCCAGATAAATACTATAAGAAAAAGAAATTGATTTATTGTCTACTATTGGTGTTATTGGAAGTTATTGAATCCATCCAATGATTAGTGTTATAATATTCCATCATATGAAAATTGTTAATGGCCTACATTCAGGGAAAGTAGATGTGAAGAAATGAAGCAACCTACAATGCTAAGGAAGAATGAACAGATGCAGAAGAATATATCAACTAAAAAAATATTTTAATATCTTGAAGACTTCTATGATGTGTTCTATATAAGTGTTCATAGTTATCATGAATACTGGTTTAGTCCCACCATGCATTATGTATACGTTGATAAGAAGCATAGACCGTTACAATGGAAGAATAAAAGAAAAAGAGTTGAAAACACTTCTATTCAGAATATGTAAAACAATAAATTAATGAAAATTGTAAAACAAACGTTTCCCAAGAAGAAGTCTAAGATATATTCCAATAATGTCATCTCAACAAGATAATCGAGGCTTCTACTGTAGAAATAATGTACATACCATGGATAATTGGGAACATATCATAGAAATGAATGGAAGTAATCTCTAATTGAAAAGAGAATCAATCCAGAATAAGACATGATAGATTGAAGACATTACTGAAGATAATTTTGATATGTTTCCCAAGAAAGGTAACATGAAAGCATTGATGAAGCCACGTGGAAGCTCCATGATATAAAATGCCAAGGAGTGTTCTGTAATGTTTCCAAATCAATTGCAAATTTTTATAATACTACAAAAAGATGAAAATGGATTACGAGTCTAAGAGAAGGGAAAAAAGGAAAAAAAATGATTCCACAAGAAGAATATTTTTAATTTCATAAGAGTGTCAAAAAATGACAACCAAAGTTTCTCATGAGTATTGTGTATACTGAGAAAGAAGGTCAGACATCATGAAAACAATTTTTTAACTATTTTACCTCACCAAATAGAGAATATTGAACCACTTTCACTAGTAAAAGATACTTCACTACTGATAGATGTGAAGAAAAAATATCCACACCATTTGATGGTGAATAGAAGTAATGAATCCATGTGGACAATAAAAAATAGAAATTCCAAATAGAGAGAAAATACTTACCTGATTATTTCCAAACACTTTAGATCTAGAAGGAATGGATTTCATTGGTTGAGAAAATATTCCAATCACCAGTAATTCAATTTAGAATATCATAAGTGTTACATCTCATTCCCTTATATTTTTTTGGAATATGTGTACTTCCATTACTGGGAATTGAAGATGAAGGTCATTATCAAGATGATAGATTAATGAGAAAAGTGCAGGACAATAAATTTGGATCATTGTTCATGATTTGATAATAACATGAAGTGGTAAATAGTAGAACATTATCAAAATGAATATCTTGAAAAATATGTGAGAATTTTTTCCACCATGATGAATCCAAGGGATTCCACCCCTTGAGGGAGAGAAAACATAAAATAGATTATATCATGTATTATGTCATAACCAATATTGAAACACAAATCACCTCAAGAATCAGAAACTGAGGTACTCCATTCAAAATTTCAAACTTTTTCTTAATTCTATTTATCAAGTCAATTAGGGTGGAGTGTTTGACAGATGGAATGATTGGATAAAAGGTGGAGATTGGCCTTTTCACTTGAACATTTTAATATGTCTGGTGAAGTATTTGCATGATTTAGCATTTTACTGACAAATCTGAATATTCCCAACCACTGGTTTACGAATTTAAACATTTTGGGAATGATTTTATAGGTATGGTCGTTTATAGAAAATATTGAATACATTGTTCATATCTCCTTTTTCCTCTACACTGAGTTATCCCATGTAGACATAGAGGTGATTTACTAATGGATCCATTCTCTGTGAACCATGTGACATGATCCCTCTCTCATAAATACTCAAGAAGATATTATTCAATGGTAATAGAAAATGTTTTTAAAGAGGAACCCACTAAACCATTTCATCTGGTTTCCAATAAGGGGGATGAAATATTGGCACAAACATTGACCCATTCAAATTGTTCTTAAGTAGTATTTACCAGAAAATACAATGGGGGGGTATTTTTGAGAATGGTGTGGCATTTTTTTCAATAAGGATTCAATTGTCAACAGGTTTTGAATATGTTCAAGCAAAGGTGATGATGGAAGTTATGCCAAATATTGGAGTGGTGAGGTTATTAATTCCATGACAATCCCACTTTCATTGTGGATTACAATTGAGGATACAATTATGATGATTTTTTATCTGATCTACAGTTTTAAATACTCTTACCAATGTGATTTATGTTTACACCATCATAATTAAGACCATGAAATACTCAATTGCATGAGGGGAAAGAAGATACATCAAATGTAATCAAATTGGATGAAGGTTGGGAATAAAATCTGATGATTTTTCAAGCTAAACATAAATGTCCTAGATATTTTTTATTGGGGAACACATCCCTCACAACTAGAAGGCCATGAATTATGTTTTAATTCATGAGTAATGATGAAATAATCCATGCCTCATCCATGATTGGAATAAATTAATTTTTAACATCTTGGATTTTCTATTCCAAAATTAAATGAAGGATGGTGATTGATGACTAAGAATAGAGAAGGGAGGGATTAATATGGAACTTATTAAGTGCCTTTACCATGAATGGGATTAGTCTAAAGAAGGTGGACATTAACTGTTGTCCATGTGGTTTTTAACCAAGTAGCACTTTATATAAGAAATGGGGCCCACCATGGAGGCCAACTGAGGTCCTCATCTTCAAGCACATGAAGGACAGAAGGGTTAATCATGCCTAAGGGAAGAACTCTAGGCCTACCCAAGAAGAGGTAGTAGTACGAGCCGTGTGTAATCACATAGGTGCATGAATGACAGTGAACGCATGTGGCGAGTGCATAGTGGGTGCTAGGAGTGCACCCGGGTAAATGTGAGTGGGAACAGAAGCATGCCTACAGGGTGAACATGGTATGGGGCGGTACCGTGAGGGGAGGAAGAGAATTTTGTTCAATGGATTTCACAACTTGATAGTTAAACTGCAAGGATCCCATGTCTCCATTTCGATGTGGGATAAAATTTTAAAAATAAAGAACTCATTTCGATTGTTGATCCCATAGAGACACGCAGTCTACCATCTGATCAATCATGAGATTGATCTCGCACATCCAAGTCACCAATATGATTACAACAGTTCTGGATTTATCCTTAGAAATTCAATCTCCTCCACTAAGGATCTCATCATCATTTGAACACCTACATGACACCTTATTACCAATGATCTAGCCAAATGATTATCTCACCACTATTGGCATCATTTGATCCCATTTCAATCCCAAAAAGATCATCTGGATGAACCAAACTAAAGCATGCATTAAAAGTTTCAAGAATGCATCAAAATGAAAAACATTGAATTATCCCAAGGGAAAAATTATTCTCAGGGTGCACTGCCCATTCGATTTACAATAATATAGTTCTCATGGGATCAAGAACACATGCCCGTGAGGATTACACTCAAAAAGAAGGAGTCGGTGTTGATGAAAAATAAACTGATAGACTCAGAATATCATTATCCCACATTTGAATATATAAATTCTTTAGATCTTATACATTCAAAGATTTCAAATCTGTGACCTATCTCAAAGATTTTAAATACCAAAGGATGTGTCATCCTCACCTTTAAAAGGAGGATCCCGAGACAAAAACAATCCATTTCCATTTGCATCTCTTCGGGTATTCATGTTTCTCATAAACATAGCATGCCATTTTTTGGTTCTATGCAAAGGATAAGAGATTTTCATGTATCCTAGGTATGAAAGGAATAGGTACCTCACATCTCTTGGGTGATAGTGTTCTATGAATCCCTTGCATAAAGGAGAGCATTGAACTATCTTGGTTCTCGAAAGAACATTCACCCTATGTGAGAAGTGAAACCACATGCATGGGATATGTTCTTTCAAACCATCACTGTAACTATGTGTGTAGTATACCACAAGTACAAATCAGATGAATTCACCCTTTTGATACAATGATAAGTTAACCACACCAAGTATTCCTCTTTTTTTTTCAAAGTAGAAAAACCCATGCATACACAACTCGCATACCCATTCAGGTTGTGTGATCTTTATTTGATGAAGAAAAAACCTAAGGCCCATAGAGAAGTAAAAGAAACCAATCTATTTGTTGTGTGAATAAGAGGAATAAGGACCTTCATGATTTACATACATACACATGCATGAGTTGATACCATTTTTATGCAATGAAAAGTAGAAGAAAAATGTGTATGCACATGTGAAGAAGGGGGACTATGGAAGAATATCACATGCTATAAACATACTATTCATGTGTGATGAAACAAACACATATGTTGAACAAAAATTATATAATATTGGTTTATGTGAAAAGAACCAAAGAGAAGAATCTGAGTTTGATATAAGGTGATGAAATGAATGATTAAGTGTGCATGCTTCACGAATTATGCCAATTTGGGTTTTCATCCAAGAAAGGGAGTTGAAGGGAATTGTTCATGCATGCATGCATACTCATGCATCCATGAAGACACATAAAAGGAAGAATCACAATTTTGAGAGAACAAGTGTAAATAAGAATAAACCTAAAAAATCCAAATACTAGATATATTGGATTCCATTAAAGAAATTCATGAAGTGATGTTGTACAAAGACTGAAGGAAGATAAAATTTAAAGAGTATTTGATATATGAGTCGACAGAACATAAGAATTCAAGAAGGAAAACAGAGCTGATACATTGCATAATTATTATCCAATTCATAAAGAGAATGTGTTCACCACATTCACACATATTAGTGAGGCTGGGTATTAATCAGAAAAAGAAATAATTTCCCTAGCATTTTTGATGTGAGGCCTGATAAGAGAAAAGTGATAAAAAAATATTGAGCAAGGCCAACAGACAATACCAATGGCTGTTAAAGATTATTTAAGAGATACACTAGAATGTGTGACTCACCAAGCCTGTGTGGGAAGATAATAATACCAACTATAATGAACCATGAAATATCTTATTGAATGAAGCTGCTCGCATTACTCGATAGCTAGAAGACCACTCTGAGATTCTAGGAGGAGAAGAAGTCTTCAGTGGGACTCTGAAGTAGGCGAGTGGGATTCTGGTAACACTATGGGAAGCATTATAAATACCCTAATGTGGGATTGAGGAGAGATACGATGTGACTCTGTATTTTCCATTTTAATTACTCATCTGATTATAGTGGAGTATATGTGTTAGGGAGAATAACCAACAAAACAATGAGTAGGTATTTGAACAGAACGTTGTAAATCCATGAATTCAATGTCATTATATTTACCGAATCATTCGAGGTAAGGATGAGATACAAAATAAGAGTGGGTCAAGGATTTAACCATTGGTAGAGGTTTAATTGAAAATAATAAATTATTCAAAATATTTGAAGGGATCACTGATTAACCCCTCACCCTCTTAGTAATTCACACTAATCTGGGAACATAAGTTAGCACTAAAAGTATTTTTAAGAGGGTTTCCTAATCAGAAAACCCATCTACGATGTGGGAAGGGATGTAATTAATGGGTATTTTTAGGACTTGGATGATCCAAAAGGATCCTGATGTGTGCATTGGAGAGGATAGTATGTTTTCTTTTATAAGATGGAGATGTGTCTCACATGGAAATTTCCTTAAATAATGCTAAATAATAGTCATTACATAGACCCATGGTTTACAATTGCTATATAGTTGATTTTGGAGTTGTAAAATGTATAAATAAGGGCTTTCAATAAGGTTTATACACTTTTATTTGGAAAAAAACAACATTTATATTGTTTTAATCATTGAGGTAAACTCTTTTGAACTTTAACCGTAGTAATCAATTCACAATTATATTTATTTTTATTAAAAAACAATAATTAAACATTATTATATAATATAAATTATGAATATTCCTAATATGGGATTAATTTTACCAAATTAAACTAATAAAATTTTAGAAATTAAATTTAAATGTTAACCCACAATCACGACTAAAAAGTGGTTTTCCATAGAAACGTTTTCTTATGTATAAATTTTTTAATTTAAATTAACCATCAAATAAATATTAATGAAATATATTGGATTAAAAATATAATTGTTGGACTAATTATATTTTTGAAATGAACATTAATAAAAATGGAACATTTTAGTTTCATTAAACAAGAATGAATTTTTTAAAAGAATCAATATTTTTCAATATTCAATGAAAATTAATACTTTCTTAAAATTATCAAAAATTAAATATAAAATAGCTTTCATCTTTTTAATAAAAAATTTATTTTTTTCAAAAATAATTCCAAAAAGGGGGAATATTTAATTTTAAATTATGTCCATAAAACATGATGAAAAATATTTTTATGAAAATATAGTTTCAATCATAATATCTATTTCATCATATATCATGCATAAAAAATAAAATAATATTATTTTAATAATAAAGAAATTTATTGAATATATAATATATAAATTCCATTAAAATAATTCACCAGGAGTGACTAATTTAATTCATTATGATAATAACACATTGAACAGATAAAACCCATTTTTTCGAGAAAAAATTCTTTTTGATTCAAATGATTTAATATTAAATTATAATCAGTTGAAAAATAAAAAATTTATTTTAAACCCATATATGCCTTATTTTTTCAAAATTTAGTTATTCCGATGTTTTATGATCTATTTAGTGTCATGGTAATAATGTTGTTCTATATTATATTATATTAAAACATGTTGTTGTGTTTAATATAGGTTATTAGGGAAATAAAATTTATTTTAAAAGATATTTCATAAAATATATAAGGGTTCCATTGTAACCCCCCATAAAATTAAATAAAACCTAGAAATTTCATTACTTTGATACAAACAAATGAGGATACATATAGACCATCATATACATAGTTACCCATTTATATTAAAAATATTAGTTGTTTCACCACAAAACATTGACAAGCTAAGTGGTCTTATTTCATAGAAATTTATTACTAAAATCTAGAATCACAAATTTTATTTCCACATAAGATTGGTCATTATCTAGTTATTTGAACACTATTTTTTCTCACATTTAGAGGATCATAGATGTCCACTCTTTTAAAAGATACAAGGAACACATTATATAATTGAGTATGGTTTGGTGGAAGAAAAAATTTATAAGACAGCATCCCTACCCAATCAAGAATCCGGTAAGCGTCAATATATATAGGGAACATAATTCCCATATTTTTGTATCTCATAACCCTTTACCATAGAGGAATTCACAGAAAAAACATCTCACAAACATCCAATTCAAGAACTTGTCAACTATTTTCAACATAATTTTCATATAGACATTGTGCTAACCTTATGTGATATTGAATTATTCTGAATTTCTTTTCCAGTTCTGCAGCTATATTATTTACAAATAGCTTTGTCTCTCTAACCTCATCCCATAAAAATGGGGTTTTCCACTCCTTTTAATATAATTCTTCATAAGGATACAACTGAATTCTCATGTGAATGATATTATTGAATGAAAACTTGACTTGATTGAGGTGATGTTATAAAAAAACTTTTAAATCTAGGGAACATGATCTCAAAATATCATCTATCGTTTTGATTGTTCTTTATAATTGAACATATATCAGAGGAAGATTTGTTGGGATGAAAGTAAACTATATATCAGGCTCTTGTGGAATAATTCACCAAAACATCAAGTGAAACATCATATCCCAATCAGATACAATTTAATGTGGTAATCTATGAATACATAAACTTTATTTAATGTAAAATCCAGATAGTTGCTCAAGATAAATGTCTTTAATAAATTAAATAGAGTTAGTTAAAACCATATGTGAATCTAATACAACACAAATAACATTATGAACATTATAAATTATTGATAATCTTATTAAAAAATCAATGGAGATGTTTTATAATTTCCATTATAGTTTTGGTAAGGGTTGAAACATCCCCTTATAATTCCATCTCTCAGCTTTAACATTTTGGCATTCCAAGAACCAAGATACACTCTCTAAAATATCTATCTTCATGAAATCCCATAATAAATACTAATTAAGATCTCTATAAAACCTCATACTTCTTGGAAGAATAGAGAATGATTAATTATGAGCCCCAACAAACTAATCCTTCAAATCCTGTATAGATGGAACTCCTACCCAATTCTTCAAACATATCATTCCATCAAAGAGATGATTAAACAGAGGAATATTTCCCACCTTCTATTATAGTACCCTATCCTCCCTTCATGAATCTAATGACAATATAGATAAATGGGGAAACACTAATCTAGAAAATTTTAAAATTTATCCCCATCCATCAATATCTCCATATCCATTTCTTTTAAATTAATAAATATTGGATTGTTTTTTATCCACATTATAGATAAGCTGCCATGATATTTTGATATCAAAGCATCACCCACCTTGTCCACTTTTCAATGGTGTTAAATTATTGTATGGCCAAATCCTTTTATTAGATTCAATTATCCATTATGATGCATATTAAACCCTTTATTAGTGAATATATGTTTCAAAATGTAATTATCATTATATATATTACGCCTTTCTATGAAAATATAATTCCTTTGTATCATTAATAAAAATATTTCTAAAGTGAACTAAAATTCATGTGTTGGCTAATTTTGTTCCCTAACCATCATTTGTTTGGTGGAATAAGCTATAATCATGTCATTATACAATAGAATATATCCCGAACCCCACATTGATGTGTCAATATAGATTACAAACCCTTCTCTATTGCAGGGCTGTATAAAGCTCATTGATTTAACTATATATTTCTTATATTTCTTGAAATTTTCTTCACATTAATTTGTCTAAAATTTCCTTGATAGATTCTATGTAAACAAGATCATTGCATTAGAAATTAAAGATAAATTCTATAACACCCACAGATAATATCTTACCAAACCAAGAAGCATTGAATTTTAGTCACACTGGATGGTTTGGAATAATGGTCAATAACATTAGTCTTTGATGGATCAATATATATATCTTTTATTGAGATTATAGAAGTTAAAAATGACACTTCTTTATCAAATATTCAAACTATGTAAATTTTGAAAACAAACTAACCTTCCTCAGGGTCGTCAAATAATTCTCAAGTGATCATTATTACCTTTCATGCTCTTTGAAAATTTAAGAATATCAAATAAATATAATTCCACAAAAAGGTCAATGTAATCTCAAAAGAATATATTTATTAAATCCTTGAATATGGTTGTGGAATTAGTAAGACCAATTGTAATCATTATATATAAATATTTTATATACCTTATATAAAACATTTTCTTGGGTATAAGCTTTTTCTTAACACTTAATTGATGATGTCCTCAATGAAGGTTAATCAAGAAAAATTATTGATCTCCATGTAGCTAATCAAATAAGTCATCAATATCGGGTGATGTGTATTTGTCAATATTCTTATCTTTCTAATTTCATGATAATAAGATTTTCACAAGTATATCATTCTTCATAAAAAAAATAACATGTACTTCAAGGTGAATCACTTTAATGAATAAATCCCTTTTGTAGATTCTAATAGGGTATCTTGTTTATTTACCTTATCTCCATAAGGGAAATTATATAGGGAGTATTTCAAATTATTGTGGAACCAAATTTTTATTGTATTGTTAATTAACATCAAAACATAGAAAAAGATAACTAAATCTTGCATACTTATCTCAATAATCTAAAACCCTATGATAATAAGAATTATTTTTTTATTAATTAATTCTTTTGAAATTAGTATTTCCTGCAAAAATTAAAATAGTTATGTTTATTAATGAACTATGTTTATATTGAATTATATGCAACATAAAGATAAAAGTTCACTACAAGAAGAATAAAAATTTTCTTTATCTGCATTGAACATTGAAGATAACTTGTCTTACACACAACAAACACTTTCCTCGATGGCTTGCATAACACAGAAGGCCATGTGTCACCGAATAATAACATATTCTTAAGATAAAGATATAATAATAATGTATATCTTTGTAATTAATTTAACTTTTATAAATAATATTAACTTAATAAGAGAATATATAGTTTTCATAAAACATAAGATGAATTAATTATTTATAAATATATATAACAACAAAATTGATTATAAAGGGAGTATTTTTAAAGATAACTATTCATAAGCTCACAATGCTATTTTATCCTAAAAAATAATTTAAATACAATTAGTAAGTGATATAAATATAATATATAAAATATATATTCAATAAAATATTATTTATATTTGACCTATAGATTCAATATGCATTTGATAATAAGAAACCCAATTTTATAATAAAAACATATATTTTTTATAAAGGTAGCTTTACAACCATCTAAGGGAGATCCACCTATAAATCCAATTTTTGAAGCTTTTAAAGATTTAATATGTCAAAATAATCATAATATTTTGAAGAGAAACATAAAAGGTAGGTTAGGATAATTTGTTTGGTATTTTACATAAAAGTTTCATTTTTTGATAAATGGTTAAAAATACTGGATTTTAATTCAAAACTAACTTTTTATATTATTTATTTAAAAGGATAATTTATAATTTAATGTGGATTTTATTTTTAGTAAGATGATATTTATACAAATAAATCCAATATATGTAATCTGATTCAAAATCATTTTGAAATTGACTAAAAAAAACTAGAGAATGTTTTTACATTGAAAACCCACATTATCGACCCAACTGTGGGATTATATTTAAATTAATTTCGGCCACTTCGTTGATTAGAATTTTGAAAAATGGATTCCATATTTAAAATCTGTAAATTTATAAAATCTAATAATTCGATCATATTTTGTAACTAAAATATTAATAATTTCATTAAAATTAATTATAATGGTTATGGTTAAATTAATCTTAACTAATGACTAAACCATAAATTTAAGACACAAAAATACCGATAAAATTTTCATAAAGCCATTGGGTGGATATATATAGAAATTATACACCTTTTTACAAACATTGGACAATTATTGAGACAAATTCAATAAGAAAACACTGATTGGGTACAATTATTTTAAAATATTACAAGAGATTTCACTGATACTCCATTAAAAAAGGCCCCCTTTAATTCCACTTACTCACACCCCTCAATACCCATAGGCTTGTCCAAAAACGACCCAATTCACTTCCAAACATCCCAAAAATTGACCTATAAGCCTCATATTGGGCATAAGGTAATCCAAGGAATCCTTTTGGCTCAAACCAAAAAGAGTTATCCGATGAAGAGGTAACACACTCCGACAAATACTTTTCATTTATTTCCTTTATCCACTCCCAAAAATATTATTTTTCTATGACCGCATAACAACACCAATATCCTAAATATAAATTGAGTTTTTTTATTTTAATATTTATTCCAAAAATTACACACAAATCCATCTAATGGTTAATGAACATAATGTATATCGGTTGGCAAATTACCACCTCACCAAACGAGTGTTGTTCAATTTTTATTATTCCGCGTCTCATGGTGTCAATTATGATGTAAAATATTTTTATTTTTATATACATAATATTTATTATATAATTAATTTTATGTAATTATTTAACAACAGACATCTTTATTTTTCCTATTTTTGGTTAATATGTAAATTTTTTTCAAGGAAATGCAGATTACCGCCCCCTCAAAGCGACGTGATTCGTTCATACACTACATGAAATGTATTATGGATGGATGTGATAAATATATATTATATATATGATATATTAATGTTATATATATATATATATATATATATATATATTCATTTCACTTTCATTCATTCAACATGCAATAATAAAAACATTGTGCATGCGCACGTACAAACATAAAATATCCATGAACGGTGTGTTCCGTTTGATACAACTATATTCTATAGATTATTATAAAAAATATATATTGAATATACATGATATTAATATCATGGTGTAAATTTGTTAATAAAAATATTATTATTATGACTAATGATATAACAAAGTAAGACACATGCAAAGAACAAAGAAAGTGTTATCCGAATGAAAACATTAACATATGATAGTTAACAAGCAGATAATATAAGGTTATAATAAATTAATATATAGTATAAGATATATTAATATGGTTCTGTAAAATATGTATAATAAATTTATATTTATCATACTTGAGGATTGAATATGTACAATGATAATCAAGACTCAAGGTAAGGGGATTTCATCTCACGCTTTGTTTCCATGAGATAATGCTATGTTCGTCACTCTTTACTTTTGTGCAGCGTACGTATAGACCATGATTGTATTATATGTACATTAAAATGAAATTTATGGGTATTATAATATCCATTTTATGATCTTTTATTCATGGGGATTAAGAAAAAATAGTTACCAAATCAGTGACATATTTTTGTCTCAATTTTCATTCTTTGAGACTCGTGTTTTGTTATGCACCTAAATTATTTTTCATATTGTATATATTTAATCTTTTCAATATATATCAAGAATTTACTTCTTTTAATTAATTTTTATTTTTCAATTAACCTCATTTTATTACTTTTAGAGTATGATCCCATGTAACAAAGTTATAATACTTTATTGAAACAATATCATTTCATTTTTATATTATTTATTCTTATGCTTACATTTAAGAATTATTAAGATCCATATCTCAAGAAAACTCATGAGATTACTTCTATTATATTTTATTAGGATACCGTCATGTGTTAGTACCATGTTTTTCAATATTTGTCACTTATGATATTATCTTTAAGTAATTTTTTTATCTTTCTACTCAGTCGGAAATCCTTTGTTTTCAAAAAAAAACATGTTTTAAAAGATGTTTTTACAATTTTTTTAATGATCCTTAAAGATTATTTTGAAGGGAAATTATTTTTAAATTGTTTTATTATTTTTAATGAATCGATTATAAGTTTTCATAGCTATTTTTAATGAAAATGGTTCTCAAAATATTTCATGATTTAAAAAATATTTTTCCATGAAAAAAGGATATATACCTTAGTAAATATTTTCAAAGAACATTTCAAATTACATTCCATATTAGATAACGTCCATTGCAGTTACTCATTACATTATGCGAATATATTAATTGTTTCCATTTTTATTATTTCATTAAATGTGTTATGTTTTGAGAGCATGTTATTTTTGAAATCTATTTATCTTTCATGGGTTATATGATTTTGAACCCAACTTATTTTCATGGGTTATGATTATGAAAAAATTATTTTCAAGCCTGTCACTTTCCATAGGTTGTCGTATGATTACATAATTTTAATAACATTTTAATTTCATGTTTTATGATATAATTATTTATATTCTTATGGAACATTTTTTTATGATTTCACTCTGAGATGGGTAGGACTTATATCTCCCTCTAATCTATTGGTTAAATATTTTTATCTCACGATGTAGACATGGATGGAAGGGAAAATAAAATCAGTTCAGAAATACAAGACCGAAATGGGGGTTTACCAAGATTTATAATATAGTCTTGGAATGGGGGTTTACCCTATTAAATAATATTGGGCTAGAATGGGGTGTACAGAGTTTAGTAAATGACTTTGTCTACTAAGATGGTCTTGGTATAAATATCATGGATATACTGGTAAATCATATTATGTGCTTATGTGTTTTTCCCATTTCATTGTTTTATTCCATTATTATTCTTTCACGTATTGTGTTATTTATTTACTTATGATAATTGGTTTAAAATAATATAATATTTAGGACATGAGTCCAGTATATGATCATTATTATGCAAGGTATCATCTTCTATTTTAATGATCATGTACTCATACCCTTATACTAATGATTATGCTACATATCTCCCTTATATACTCTTTCTAAGAATGTAATCTCACCCTTTTAAATGATTCCATCCTAAATTTATGATGATATATGTTATGTTTAATGTTTCTAAGAAGGGTTCAAGTCAATAAGAGCCCAGTTGGAGATAATGTTCATCACTTTTGTACTGGTGTTTATGTTTCCAAGTTGCCTAGGGAACTAGACTAATATAGTCATTCAGTGGATGTTTCAAAAATGTATTAAGTATTCCAAAAATTAAATTTAATTATTATTAATGTCAACACCACATTGTTATAAATAGACTTATGCATAATATGAATATCTTTATGGTTGAGTTTCTCCCCATCCTTCTAAGAAAAAACATATGAATAGAAATCATGACCTATATAATGGATGTGATTTAAAATGAAATTTCATACAAATAATCACACTAATAAATGGTAATATATTTTTTTTTAATATCAAAATAACTTTCTATCAATGTTAATTTATGTGGGACTTCTTTAGGCAAAGTCAATTCATGGAAAAGATAACATTAAATCAAATTATATGGAGTAATATAAGGTACACATGAATGAAATTCACAAAAACATTAACCTATGATGGATCATATAATTGATAAGAGATCATCATACAAATTGGATATTTCCCTAATAATTTAACCTCTAATTTATGGGGTGGAATTTTGACACCCTTATAAAAATATTCAAATATAAATGAGTGGGTATATATAGAGTTAAATAACACCTAAAAATTTGTATATTGGAAGTTAAATGTAACTTTCACCACATTGTTATGATAATCCATATTATAAATAACGATCACATGATATTTTCCTTTTTATAGTACTTTAGATGTTGATGATGTTGACCATAATTACTAAAATTCATATTTGAGAACTATTTATCCTAAATCCTATACTCCATTCATTTGAAAAATCAGAGTATGTGTGGTTTGTTTTATGGATTCATTCCTCAATTTACGTCATTAAATAACTTTTTCCCATCACATTATCATTAAGAACATTGAATACCTTCCTTTTAACACTTAAAACATTTACTAACTCCCTTGATAAAATTTCAACCATGTTTCCTTCCACACATTGATAATTAAGGAAATTCTATCCTCTTTTCCTCAATGTCTATAGATTTTCTGGTGAATTCACTATTTCTTTTTCATAAAAAATATACGAAATTTATAGGTTACTTAAATATCCATTTCTAAATTGATAGTTCATCACAATGTGTGTTCATAGATAA
Source organism: Viscum album (assembly GCA_963277665.1). NCBI lineage: Eukaryota > Viridiplantae > Streptophyta > Magnoliopsida > Santalales > Viscaceae > Viscum > Viscum album. The sequence goes on from OY728134.1 coordinate 431,245,529, forward strand.
TGAAGCACATTGTGCCTAATGAACAATGGTGACCTGGTTTTAAAACATTGAAGAATAGATTAACCTTTCTTTTAGGTTGGATGATAATACTTGAAGAATTCCATACAATTCTTGTAATATTTTCTTCATAGTTACCAAGAGATTTACCATCCTTCTTGTTTTTCGATAAGAATTCATTCTAAATTTTCATACATAGAATATGAGGAATGTACATATTGAAGAATAATCTCTTGAACTCATAACACTCCATGGAGTCAATTTATTAATATTAAATAATATTATTAATAATATTTCTCAAATGATCTACTTCACCTTCTAAAATATAGACTTAAAAAATGATTTATTAATTCTACAATAGATGGAAAAATGGAAATTCCCTTTCAATGTTACTTATACATTACTCAATAACAAGTGGATCAAAGAACCCACTAAAATATAGTAAAAATAATCTCATGAAGACAAAAAATAATTTTTTCACTCCTTTGGATGTTTAGAATATTTTCATTATTTGGAACATGAGAATGTTGTTCAAAATTTGAATGAGATATTTTATTCTACCTCCCATAGAATTTGGTTTCTCATTAATACAGTCATAACCCTGTCTATCACATTCAGTATTAATTTGATTCCTCTGAGTTCCATCCATTAACTAAATTAAAAAACATTCTTTGAGAAATAATAATTATCATGGGAAAACATATTCCTAGAAAATCAGTTATAGGATGTCTTAATCTAGATAACCACTTTTAAATCTATGAATAATTTTATTCAAACTAGGTCATTCAGGGTGATAATTTATTCAAATCCTTTATAATGGATCATAAATACAATATGAAATAGCATATTAATATCTCCTAGAAGATTCAAACTTGTTGCATTATATGTGACCACACAACATTCTCCAGAATAACGGCCCAGTTATACTCGAATAACTCTTTTGGGGGTTATTACTCATAGTTAGAAATATTAAGAAACTCATCCATATACAATATCTATATAAGGATTTATTTCATGGAAAATCACTCCACTTTATTTCCCATAACATTGTATTTCCTCCTATATATTATATTTTCCAATGGGTTCTCAATAATATCTTCTCATCCCAGTTTCCAAAGGTTAACTATACCATACTCTGATACCAAATATTGAGACCATTCTATTAATACATAGATATCAAATGTTAATGAATGAGTAGTTGTTTCATAAAATAATGATCCATGAAAAAATCATATGTGTTGAGTTCTTTAAGAAACATTGATACACAAAAAACTAGTTCATAATGGAACTACATATTCTCCCACTATGTTATCCATGATATGAATACTCCACTTAAATATTATAAATGTTACATTTATTTATAACTAATATAAATGAAATATAATCAATGGGGAGCTCAGATTATTAGTTAGGGTAAAATTGAGATATCAAAATAACTTGAGCAATAATTTATGAGAACATGAGAATAATATTTGAAAACCACACCCCACATATCATAGATTATATTCATGAGTAACAGAAAAAAGTATGGTTCCTCTTAAGATATGAAAAATAATGTAATATAACCACATGAGCAATGATAGATTAAATTTATAAAAACATAAATGTTATTTTCATAAAAAATCATATCATTAGTAGTCACATCTTAGTTCCAAATATATCATATTAGAATTGGTTCACTACCTAGACCATAGTAGCAGTCAAGGTTTACTACCAACACTAAATTTTTTAAATTTTTACTTTACTAAACTATTATCTACCCCCATTAAATTATATTATAAATCATTATATATACACCTTTATCCAATTTATTGTTGGAATATATAATTATGGGACCACTCGTTATATAATTAAAATCTTACAAATGTGTACAATAATATCATAAAACATTAATCATACAATAACCCACAAAAATTAACATGTTTCCTAAAAATTCCTATAGGAAATAAACCATAGAAAATAAAAAAACATTATATTTGTTTCTTTAATTAATCAAATCATATAAAAAGAAAATATATGAGTTTCATGATCATTTTATTAATTCATCACATTATAACTCGTTCAAAAAGAACTATTTTCATCCAAATCATATCATTAAAATACTAAAACGTCCATATAAATAATAAGGATGGTATAATTGTATAATATCCTTGTTAATGGTTAAGAAACATCAAACTATTTCATCTTTGATGAAAAAATAATTTCGAAAATCACTTCAAACATTTCTGGATGAAAATATCATTTCTTCTTTAAAATGAGTTGTTTAAAATCTTAAAATTTCCAATAAAATAAAGAAAAAAATTATTTGAATATATCCATGAAAACATGTACCATATGCTTCAAATAATAGACTGTCGATGAATAAATAATATTCTTTTTATGATGTGTATGTTAAACAAATTATACTTTTCAAATTTTCAATAAAATCTAAAAGTACATTAAAAAACAACAAGATGATTCCATTTATTTATTTTAAAGAAAACATGCTTAAAAATAAAATAAATTTACCATTTAATAAAATTAATATCATTAATGAATATTTTTTCAGAAACTATGGATATGGAAAAAAAAACTTCTTCTACTAAAGAAAAAAATATTGTTGACTTTATTCAAAAAAAATTATTTTTGAATCTTTAGAAATTAAATAGGGGAAAATTAAAGTTATTCATTACTATAAATTAATAATTTAGAATAAAAATAATCAGATTATTTATAGGTAGATCAATATATTTCATCATCATAATAATAATCATAATCAATTCTTCTGAACAAAGAGATTGTAACATAATGCACATTCCACGTTGTTATTTTATGAATCATGAGAAACATTATAGAATGAAACTAAAATGGATATATAAATCCAAATAATTTTCTTCATAATAATTATAAACTAAATTCATGGGAATTATATACACCAAAAAAAATAAACAAGTGGTTAATATGGGATATGTCTCATATAAACAAAAGTAAGATTAAATTTCCATATCAAAATTCTCAGCTTTTCTAAAAACATTTCAAACTTTCTATATAAATCATATATGTTTTTTATAAATCTATTTATAATTAATATTCATACATTTAACAATATATATTATTAACATATTACATTATATATCACATTAATTAACAACTCATTGTTAACATCACCATTGCGGATAATAAATGCTACGTTTTCATATATGTTTCGGTTACGTAGAACTGGACCTTGAACTTTGATCATGGTTAAAATATATCTATAAATTAAATTATGAAAAAAAATATACTGTATATTAATTATATAAATATTTATATGCATCCATAAAAGTAGATAGAAAATGTTGAAATACATCACTCCTGGAAATGATAGACCATATGTAGACATGAACACTATTTTCATTTCTTTAACGGATAGAATACAAAATGTATATAATAATTATCAATTATAAATTTAATTTTATATCATATAAATCATATATGTTCATAAATTTGTACTTTTTTCCACACATGTAAAAATATATAAAAATATCACATCTCATCATGGAGGTGTTTGTCCACACGTATGAACGACCCACATTATCATTTTTCAACTGTTTTGACCATAAGAATTTAGATATGTTAAAATAAATACATAATGACAATTATTTCATAAATATAATATATATAATTTCAATAATTTATTATATATAGGCATGATAGGCAAGGATTGAGAATTAATTACATCTGTTCGTGATACTGTAGTCCACCGTACACATTATCGATAGTTTTTTCCCATTTATTGGAAGAGGATATGGGTGTATGTTATGAAATTGACATAATAATATCCCAGTATATGGAATTTAATTGTTTTATTATATCATAACGTTTAATAATATTTTATTCATGTGGATGAAAAACTAAAATAAAAATTCTCCGCTAATAATGATACGCTTCTTCAGACAAACACTTTATGTTAACAAAATGACCCTCAATGTGAGGATTTATATCAAAATATTCCTCTAGGATTTGATGACAGAAGTGAGGAATGGTTTTCGGTTTGGTCTCGATAAATAAAATGGATCATTATTCCTTGAGAGGATTGGATAAGTGGTTTCCTTTTGAAGTTGGGGTGGGGTCTCAATAGGAAATGATTAAAATGAATAAAAAATGATAAAGTCATTACCATGTTAAAATATTCACAATATCTATATATTATAATTTTGGATAAGATAATAGATAAATATTACCCCAAATTAGGATTTATAAATGTAAAATGGGAAAAATTACCAATATCATTTAGTTTAACCCCTAAATAAACCATCTTTAACCTTAACTATGGTGATTAATTTTTACTGTTTTGACAATTAATTTTTAGAATACAACAATTTTAACTTATTAATTAATAATTATTATGATTATAGAAAATTTGGAACACATTTTCCCTATTAAATTCTAATTTTTTTTAATTCAATTTAAAATTATTCCCACAATAATGATGAAAAATCGGTTTCTCGAATAAATGTTTTCTTAATTGTAAATCATTTTTATATCAAAATAAAATTATAAAATAAATAAAAATTATATCAATTTTATTAATAATAAAATTATTGTTTTAATTTAACTTTTTAATCCATATTAAAACTAAATGGAAAATTATAAATGATTTAAATAAAAATAGAATTTTAATAAAAATTATTGATTTCACTATTCATCAAAATGTTAATCTTTCCAAAAAATTCTAAATAATCATTATAAGAAAATTTTGACCTGCTGAGTTCAATATTTAATTTTAATTTTAAAAAAAATGTTGAAAAACTTATTTTTAGTACATGTTCATAAAACTCGATGAGTGTTATCATTAGAATGATTTATTTTTTAATGATAAGTGTAGATTTATTCTTATCCCATTACTTGAGAAAATAGAATTTTATATGAATTTTAAAAAGTTTATTGAATATGTAATATATAAATATCATTAAAATATTTCACTAAAAGTAAAAAATATAGTATAATAGAATAAAAATACATTGCAATAATAAATAAAAATTTTCCAGAAATATTTATTTTAACCTTAATTTTTTTTTCATTTATAATCAAATAAACATTAATTAAATTAGTGTATACATGTTTATACCATAAATGAGCTATTATTTAGTTATAGATATTCATACCATCCAATTTAATATCTACATTACAATGATATATTATATTATGTTTAGTTAAAATTTATTGTTGCATTTAATGAATGTTGTAGAAGAATTTATATTTATATTAAAAAATATATTTTATAAAATCATAGAGTTTTACAAATATCAGTCCAAAATTGAAATGAGCCTTCCACCCATTAATGAAAATGAAAAGAACCAAAATAATATATTTTAATTTGGATAATATATAATTTATATTCCAAAATGTCAAATTTAAGTTTATAATCACAACCGAATATTTTTTATCTTGTTATTTACCATATTAAATACATTTTCTATCGAGAAAAATGTTCCATTAATTCTTAATTCGTGCTTACATCATGATTATGTCATAATTTTTTAATTTTTTTTAAAAATATTTTTTGTATTTCAAATAACCAAATTCATTAGAAAAATCTAAAACATTTTCTCTAGGATAATATCAATATTATAATTCCTAAAATGAATCCATTTTAATCAAGTCCATACAATTTTTTGTAATAATTTAACATTTAAATGAAAAAATATATAATAAATAAAATTTGTTTTTTATTAATATTATATATTTTTAAACATTAATTGTTTGTTATCTAACTTAACCTCAATTACTAATTAAATGAATTTTAATATTTCTGGTTTATATACTAAAAAGTATAATTCATCAAAAAAATTTCCTTGTAACTGTATCTTATATTAATCACATCCAACTTTATTTAATTATTTACCTTATAACATTTATATTTATTCAATTTCTTGTACTTATAAATCATCAATTTATTTAAAAAACAAAATAACAATAAATTATAAAATATAATTTTAACTATCATTTTATTTACATATGGTTTTCCACTTCATGTAATTGTATTGATATATCATCATTTATTCTCATTATGGATTAATTATTATGTTTCATATAAAATATATCATGGTTTATTTAGTTTTTTATTTCATATGATACATGATATTTAACATAATATTAATTTTAATGAAAAAACATACTAAAATATCGAGTTGTTACATTTATTATTGATAGGTTACCCAAGACTAGGTTCCCTTCCTCTAATGGTTATTGATATGATTTACATTGTATGATAAATTTCACACATTCATTATTGATATGTTACCTTTAAATATATATGTTTCATTCAATGGTAATTAATATGATTTCATGGACTAGACATATTTCCCATCTTTATTGTTGTGTGGAAATAATCTATTCGCACATGGTTGCTATTGGATTTCTAATAATTCATCCACCTGAACTCTATATTTTGATGGTGATAAACTTAAATATTTATTATTAATATGAAAAAAAATTCACTATTGTTATTATTGATTATAATGATAAATATTTCATCTATTTTTTGATATCGGTGTGGTGATAACTAATTCACCCAAACATTTTCTATTTGTTTGGATGACACCTTTACCTTTTTTATTTTCATTACTGGTGAATATTGTATCACACTCATTACTTTTTATTAAATTCATGACCAATTAAACTTTTTCTATAATTGATTATTGTGTGGATCATTTACAAATACTTATTATTGGTGGTGAAAACACACTCTCCATTGTATTTTATATATTCATTTTAGTGATATCCTTTTCTTAATATATGATAGTACCCATACCCTTTTTTAATTGGAAAATTTGTATTTGATTTGATCATTTGGGTGGCTACTTGGGAACTCAATGGTATGATAGGCATATTAACATGATATTTTAACATTTATGTTCATTTAGTTAACACATACATATATACATATACTAGTTTTCTATAATTTATGATTGGGGGTAGTCTACCTATCTTATATAATATTCATATACTTTCATATAAGTGTTCATATTTATTGATTTTTGATAATAATATGAGAGAGAATGTTATAGGAGCTCAACTAGGTTATGAATATAATTCAGAGAAAAATCTAAAGATAGTGGTTGGGTATCCTTTTGTTTTACATAAAATCTATTTCTATTATTTATAAGATTGATCCAATATGTTATATTTCATGAATATATATCTATATAACCTTCATGTTTACATTTTTCATAAAAAGGTGATATTACTAAAGTGGTTTGATTTTAGTTATAAATCCATTTTTTATACTCCAATATTATTCAAGTAATTGATTTTTTAATTACTTATTATTATTGTTACGATGATACTAAGGGTTCAGTCTTTACGTGAGTATTTTACCAATACCCATTTCTAATTGAAATATTTTAACATGTAGGTTGGCATGGATGAGGTTACATGGAATTAAAATATTGGTTACTATTCTAGTAGTGTAGGTCAAGGTGCTATATATGTGTAGACTTGGGTTTGTAAATTAAATGAATAATCATTGTATAATTTGACATTACTCAATTATGATAGGGATAATAACAATAAGGTATGGTTTTCAACGCATGTATACACAAGGGATCTAAAGGAAATCTGACGGAATCATGTATATATAGTAATTTTTAGTTTACTATTTTGTTAGTACGTGAAATATATAGTGGTCAATACATTATTGCTGGACATGGTTCCTTATGATTGGGGAGTTGTTTTGAGAAAGAGTTTTGGAATATTTTAGTCATGTCATGTAAAATTTTCTCATTTTTGTATTTGGGTTCAATAAATATTTGTTTGTTATTTTTAAAATGAGATACATTACCATGAAAAAACTACTATTTGATGTTATGATTTTAGTATTACTATGTAAACACATATGAAATTGATACCAGTGGTTGATAATAATGTCAATGTGTAGATTAACAAGAACCCAAGCATGAGTGGATTAAAACTACTACTATACATAGGGTATATATCTATATAGTTGTTTGAGATATAGCACATTGATGAAATATTATATTAGTTTCAACACTAATTACTAATCAAATATAAGAGGGGGATTGGTTCTATGAGATAGAGTCTATGATGGATATTACTATTAATTGTTTCTTACTTTTCAGGTTATTTGTTTCCTTAAAACCTTATTTTATGATGTCATTTTTCATATTTGGTGATTGAGTGGTGAAAAAGCATTATTTTATCTTAAGGGATGAGTAGAATAACCAGACTGGGGGGCATAAAATTACATAAATCTGATTTGGCCCTTGGTTTTTATAACATAAATATTAGTAGATCTATGATATTTGTGGTATATTTTTTATTATATATATTTAATTTTTGTATGGATTAATTCTATTTACTATAGATTTTTAGTAATGATTATATAAGTAATCATTATTATGAGATCTAATAAGGAGTATGTTAAGAAATGATATCACCACTTGAAAAACACCAAGGTTACCTAAGGAGAAATGTTTAATTTAATTCATTATAGAGTATAATGGACTCACAAAATATATACGGTCATATAATGATGTCATAATGACATCGATATCATTCAGACATCTATATTTTCTTTTATTATGATGTCAAATTCTATGCCTATGATGATATGGTTTGACCCTATAATTTAAGGTGAACTAAAGCTATAAAATTAATGATATATTTGAATTATAGTTCCTTATTATGAAGTCACACTATATCTATATTACAATTGTTTCTTATAATGAAACACTCTAATTATGTTCAAATATAGTGGAGTGAGAATTAGTCATAGATAAAGTATAATGAAGAGAGTTTTTACATGTTGTGGCCGACCCTAATCATGTAGTGTTAGATATATTTCAATGTATTTCTAATGATACTTAATTATGGTAAAATATTCATACACTTTTCCTTTTGAAATTCAATATATATATAACCTGAATTTTTTTAATTCATGTGAATTTATTTTGTTTTTTAAATATTATAATCATTACCATAATTATGATTAGCGTATAAATAGTGAAAATTTTATTTTATTCATGATTTTTTAATTTAATAATGAACAATGAAAATTGATAATGTGTTTTTAATTATAGAATTAATGTGAAGTGATCATAGAAAATCAATGGAATTATTGAAAATAATTGGGTTTTTATACAAAAATCTAGTCATATCTAATGCCTAATGAATACTATAGCCAATGAAATACCCCATTCATTAAAGAATTCATTTGTTAAGGATGTGGACAGTTTCATGTTACTTCTCACATCCTAACTATTCAGTATCATATAATGATAATCCTAATAATAATTGACTGTGTATATTACTATTTATACATATTGATCATCCTAAAAAATAATTCTATTTGGGAAGAAATGTTCTTTTCTATGACAACCCCATTTCGACACTTTTCATAAAGTCACCTCCTATGTTTTTTGGATATTGATAATAATCCATCGTTTTTAGGGAATGGAAACATAATATTTTATGATGGATATTATATACAATGACATGTAAATTGTATGAATTTAATTAAAGTTGGGGGAATTTATTTTGATAACAATATTTTATCAGTGGTATGAAATTATGGCCATGGAATCATAAATCATATATATGTGTCTGTTGTATAATATAATAGTCCAATAAGGGATGAAACAGAACACCATCAATGAAATCATTGATGATAGTTCGACTTAATGAAAATAAAGACAATAGTTTTGAATAAGTATATAGAACATAAAGAAGATGATGCATCCATATTGTTAAATAGATAAATTCAAGGAAAATATCATTAAGCATTACTTGTAAATTACATCATATTATCCATGTAACCACATATACATCTTGGTGATATTTTTGAATATAAAGGAAAAAAAGATACAACGTTGAATCCTTGGAAATTTATTTAGATGAGGATAAGTGTGGAGAACATGTACATGAATGAGGGAAAATGAATCCTTGTACATAACGTCCCAACCATATCCAATAATGTAGAATCCAACTATCCATATAGATGAAAATTTTTGAGAGAAAAGATTATGTAAAGGATACTGAATTTCATAATATTAAAACCATTACATCAAATCAATGACCAACATATGGTTACATTCCCATGTGGAATGAACACCCATGCTACTATATGCCACATAGAGTCCTATTGGAGTTAAAGGATCAAATATAATACATATTCAGAGGATAAAAGACTTCAAAAATACTATTTCCTTCACGGGTGATTGATTTGAAATTAGATTTCTTATTTTTTTTATTTTCTACATTTTATTTTCATTTTATTAACACTAAATTTTATCTTATCTTCTTGAAAACCTCATTCATAGATCACATAACATCTAATGATAGTTAAAAGACTACAGATAGATCAATTTATGAGTTTGTTAAGAAAATTTAAATTTTTTGGTCATTCAATAATATTACTCCGAGGTTTAAGGTTATGTTTGATGAGGAGAAGGTGATAATTGTTCCCCATTTATCATTTATAATTTTCCTTCACTATATTATTGGAACTAAAAATGTATCCATTTTATTATGTTTAAATTCAATTGATATATTAGGAGATGGTGTAGTGATATTATTTTTCAATTAGCCATGTGAAATAGATTTTATAAAAATTATATCCAAATTTAATGTATATATTGAGAGAGAAAGTTATTAAGAGAGTTTAAAGGTGAAACCGCACAACCCATGTCTGTAGAACAGATCACCCAAGAATAAAGGTGATAATCTCTATTTAATTTAATGAAATATTTTCATATAAGAATAAAAATGGAGCTGTCCAAAATTTGTTGAGGAGTTATTGATGAGAATAGGTTTAGGACAACGTTATTGAGAAACTAAAATGTAATGGAATTGAAATTCAATTGATAAAAAAACTAATGATTATATCAAATATTCATATTTTCTTGTATATGATTTCCCCCCATTTCAAAAACATAATTTCACATCTACTATATCTTTATTTAAATATATGAAAAAACAAAAAGAATATTTATATAACACCAGGAATTCTATGTGACATAGAGATTCCGTGAGAGATAAACACTAAATTATCCATTGTATTCTCTTCTTATGATTATTATATATTTTAATGATAAAACTGAGAACCCATAGACAAGATCTAAAAACCATTGTTCTCTTTCTAACATCATTTATTTAGAATCCAAATCATTCACATTTGATTTCTCATTATTGTTTATAATAAATTTTAATAAAATATTTTTACTAAACCAAATTCATTCCACTATTATAAATATAATATTTTTTATGTAAAGAATTAATTATTTTATATTTAAAAATTATAGAAATTTTGGAAACTACCCATAGATTTCTGAATATAACAAATAATATTATCACATTTTGGAAGGATTGGGAGAGAAAGGAAGATATATCACCATATTATTCTCCAAAAACCTTATTTATAGAGTATATTAATAAAGAGAGTAAGTTAGATTCTGAAGAAAATGAGAATGATGGTTTTAGATTAAATCTAGTTCCCGTGGGTTGTGGGGCCATCTTCAGGGAATCTCATGGGCATATTTATGGCTGCTTCTTTGGTGGATGTGGATCTGCCTCTACCCTGGAGACTGAGATGATGGTGGTGATTTATGCAGTGAACTTCGTTAAGCTTAATGGTTGGAATAATATTTGGATTGAAAGTGATTCCACCACAATTATCCAAGCTATTTGGAATGGTGTGGTTCACCTTGCTAGGCCTCTTACAGTGCGTTGGAAGAGTTCTCTTAGATCGCTCCAGAAGATTAGATAAATTGCCACACATACCTATCGTGAAGAAAACATGGTGGTTGATGGTCTAGCCAACATAGGAATCAACCAGGACATTACGTGGAGTGAGGATTTACCAGTTGAGCCTCGTCGTTATTATGAAAAAGATTGTAATAAAATTTCCCCTTTCCGACTCTTGTAATTTTCCCTTACATTTATAATAATATTTTCTGTCTTGGTCATTGACCAAGACATTGCCATAAAAAAATATTGAACTTAAACTTTATACTAATCTACCTTTTATAGTATTATAGATATATCAACATTGATGGTGGACCTAGTGGATTTGGAGTGATAAGAAACATAATAGGAGGTTTGTTTTTGAAAGGGGACAGAGGATGTAATATTTTTTCACATATTACGGAATTAAATGTGTTAAAGAGATGAAATTCTTAGATGAACATATATCGTAAAATAAGGAAGAGAAAAAACTCACTGGTTTCCATAAGAATTAATTTTTATAAAACATTTGTTATCACGATAGAGAATTTGGGGGTACTTACATTCTTATATCCCCCATTATTAATATATTATTTTTTGGATAGATGATGGTTATAATGTATCATTCATAAGAATAATTCAAGATTTAATTCATTTCATGAAGCAATAGAGCTACTTAGATATACTAGTTTAGTCACCTATACTATTTTCTCTTATATATTTAATTTGAAAAATATCACATCCTAGTATTTGATAATTAAAATGATACACCACATTGGGGGTTTAAACAACAAATTTATTTTATGTTATCTTCTTTTTAATTCTCTTGTTTTTAGTAAAATATTTAAGTAGTTTGATTTATTTTTTGGTTGTTCAATCCCCCATGTATATAAAAAAATCATACATTTTTAAGAGAATAATATAGTTTTACCTATCCCAAATATTTCTATGATTATATTCCTATACTTATTTTTTTAATAATACACTAATTATTCTTGAAATTCAATATTGGTAGTGATATTTAAGCATGGGTATAGTTGGTGATATCAATTTTTTGTGAAGATTTTTTTTAATTTTTGTTTTTGAATTATTTAGTTTTTAAAAAATTAATATATTTTTTTAAGGGTAATGGAATTTAAAATAATATTTCATTACATTAGAAAATTGGGATTTATGTATGTTATTTGGAAATCCAAATATTTCAGGATTGTTAATATGTATTCTAATTAAATTATTTAAAATATTGTGAATCCATTTTAATTCCCCAAAATATAGATAACAATTTAATGAGTACTTTCTAATTATATAATTTTTCCTCAATGAATTTTCAACCATTTTAATTGTACATAAATTTACTATTTGTTAATATAGTTATTTCATGGATTTTTAATTCAAAATTTCCTTTTTTTTATTTCAGATGTTTTTTTGTAATTAATATTATGTGTCAAAATATGTATAATTTTATTTTGAATGCCCTTTTGAAAAACTATAATGGAACAATCTTTTTCATATGGACATTCCCTCAACCCCCTTGAATATATGGATAGACTGGTAGGTTACTATGATACAAGTTTAATCTCATCACTAACCATAACCTTGAGTATTATTTCGTGGTTTCAATTAAAAAAATAGTTGTGTATGTAAATTTCACTGGAAATATGGTATTGTGGTTCAAATGTTTGAAATATATAGAGGTTTTTTAATAATTCATTATTCAATATTGTCCTTAAGATATTTCATTGAACATTAAGGATTTATCATTAATTCTAAATGAAAACATACATAATGTTATGGTGTGTGTGTTAGTACAAAAGAAATTTTTTTTACTATGATAGAATAATATTATCACTTTATTCATTTAGAATTACCCAACAAAAATGAATGCATTTTGAAGGGTATATAAATTGTTAGGGAAATAAAAGTGAATATTTTGTTAACATTAAATTAAAAATCTTGATTTATTCTTAATGAGATAGAAAACGTCATTCAATACTTATTTTACAATTATACCCTCCCACATTGACTAAAAATTATATATTTCAATATCATTTATATTAACATAAAATAGTAATCTTATATGGGTAGATACCTTAAGAATGATAATATTTTGGTGATATGTGAATTATCAAGATAATGATAAAAAATAACTAAATTCTACTTTGAAAAATATGTGAAAGAGTATTAGGGATGGTCAGTTCAAGTGTGAGTGGGATAAAATAAGAGTATGGAGTAAAAATTAAAAATAAATAATGTGAATTTGTTAATTGAGATCATTTAAGAGGGAGGATAATTTTGAGGATGATAGAATTAGAAATTTCATTCACTATTATCTAATAAAAATATACATTACCTGTTTATATATATATTTATTTGAATTCATTGTGTATTATCCAAGAGATCAATAAGAAAGGTGAGATAATAGTGATTGAGCCAAAATTTGGGTAAAACTATTATTTTAAATTTCAAGAAATTATACTCTAAATTAGTTTTATTATTGGACAATTAATCAATTTTATAAACATTTTAATTTATAGAACGCTATGTTAATATGGAGTTAATATAGAGATTTAAATTTTGTTTTCATGATTTTTTTATTAATGTGTGGTTGATAAATTTGGGTAATATGTTTTTATTTTTGAATAGTTGTGAATTGTTCAAATTAGAGAAAATTAATTATTTAATATTTATTTCATTTTGAAAATATAGAATTCCATATGTGGTAACAAAACGATACAATAAGAAATGGAAAAACCTAGGGATTAAAAAAATTGTATTACATGAGATTAAAACCATTATAAGATGCTTCGATCAACCAAATTATTTACCATAATATCATAACACTTGTGGCTATAGTTGATTGTGTCCCTTACTATGAAGGTATATATGTGGATCAATGGAGTTGAATTAAATTGGAGAAGATATGTTAGATTCCAAAACTAAAGAAAAGAAAATCCCATAGAGTGCTCTCTCATATTTCTCTAGATGTCTCCTTCATATCCTATTGGAATATTGAAGTCTACATAAATTCCATCAGTCATTTAAGGTTAGATACATCATTTTATGGAAAACATAACCTCTATTACTTCAAATTCATCATTGATGTATGTTTTGGGGGACAGATATATGGCTCCCCACATAGATGTAATAGAAAAGTCCTAATTCACTAAGAGATTAGTGTTGGATGTTAAATTACATGGAAGGTGTTGTTCAATTCAAGAACTACCATTGATTCAAAATCCATTTTAGTATGTGAATGTTGTCTTCATATCTCATTGTATCCCCTTCCTATAATTATAAATTTTTTGAATCAATAATAATGAATTAAGCCTCGTTAATGGGATTATTAGTGAATGATCATGACCTAAGTATCATTCTTCATCAAATAATTGGAATTTCGCTTCATTACACTAATGGTTGTAATTTCATTATCATGTAGAATCTATGTATATATTTAATTGATTTATAAAATATTGTGTAATCCCTTATACCATGTTTCATGTTTGATCTTGTTTGTGTGTGTTTCCCATGGGACCATGTTTGATGTTTGATCATATGTGACTAAATATGGATACTAATTGTCAGTCTTTTTTGTTTATATAGTTAATTTCTATTTGGTTCCTTATATATCAATTTTTTATAGTCTATGGAATCTTATTTTCTAGTCTTCATGCTAACAAGTGGCCCTAATAGAAATAGTGATCTCCTTGTATGGGGATCGTTCCATGATAATTACATACTTGATGGTATGAATTACCAATGGGAAATGTCTGTGTATAATAGTGTTTTAGTTACTTGAGAATTCCAAGTGTGCGTGCCATTATGGAAATGCTAGTATCCTTGATTTCATGGGCTTATATTTCCCATAAAGAAGGTGTGGAGTTGTTACCTAAAGGAGGAATGTTCTTGTACAAATAGTTGTATGGATTTAATTGTCATTATATTTTCATTTATTTAACAGCAAATTGTATTATCCCTGCATGGTTCTCAAGAAGGTACGATTGAGGCATATGGATGCATGGTTAGTGCATGTTCATCATGTCTGTGATTGGTTATATGAATGTGTTTGAATTCACTTTCCACCATAACATACTCATCTATCTGCATGTCAACATATGAAAGAATAAATTGGTGGTTTTCTACAAGTTTTATTGTCTAATACTCAAGGATAATATCAATTCCCATGAAGACATCATGAATATGGATTCATTTAACGGTAAGGTAACTATTATAGGATGTTAATGAACATGATTTTGGGAGTTCTATGCAGTACCAGGACAGACTCTGAATAATTAAAATTGATCATTTATTTATTAGAATTTCAAGTTTTATTTTTATTCCTTATTTCATTACATGTATGGTGTCTAATGAATAATTTTTTAATTACTTGGTATGACATTTGTTTTAAAATTTATTCATTTTATTCTTCTATCATGCTATTTTTCAGTACATGGTTATGTTTTAGTGACATTATATTAATGTATTCACTAAGGGTATGGTTTCCCTCCATTACATTAGATAATATCCCTTATTCGGGTTCATATTGTGTATAGGGAGGAATGTATGATGTTATTTGGAACTTTGGATCAGTTATATTTATTCAGAGCAGGGAATTATAAAATGGTATAAAATGATTGAGGTCCCTTTATTTTATTTTGGGGATATGTTATAAATGATATAGGATATATAGTACTTTAGATGCGGGAGTTCCATGTGGATAGTTGGCTCATGTGTTAAAGACAACCATTTTATAGTCTATTTTTTCAAGGAGTTACAATATTTCTATAGCATGTGTGAATATTTTGAAAATCAATTTTTTATATGAGCATGTTGTTTGAAATTTTCTTTAACATGATTTGGATTTATAAATATTGTGTTTGAACATGGGACGGTTATGTGAATGATCCGTTGACTATAAAGTATTTATATGGTCATGGAAGATAAAATAGATATCATTTTTTAAACACAATATTTTTTGAATTTAATATACATTCATCATGTAAAGTGGATTTATTTAAAATCATTTCTATTGAAGATAGATGTAACAAAAAAATTTATATGAAAGGCCTTTTGTTTTCCCTATGATGTAGAGGTTTGTGACCTCCTCACATAATGTAACACACCAAGGATTTACAAATAAATTTATATAAAATTCATGAAATAATGATTTTCTACGAAACAAACACTTTTTTATTCATAATATTTAGTTTTAGACTATCTATTATCCATGATTTTTTCGGCTTCTATGTTTTGAATTTTGATAAATTGACATAGAAGGTTGCGATCAGTAAGATATTTAGAGTCTAATAGGATAACAATACATTTTAATGAATAGTAACATAATAGTTATGAATAGTATTGTACCCTTATGAATAGTAATATGACCCTTATGAATATTATCCTCACCCATTTAAGTATAAATCAAATTTAATAACCTTATAAATGAGTGTGATTATTTTAGAAATTAATAATTACATGTTTGTGTTTTTGTTAGTAATAAATATTTAATTTTAATTTTAAATTAATAAATTTATTTAAAATAAAATTCTTTTTCATCAAATTTATTCATAAATAATTTTATTGTTTTCTTATGATTTTAGGATAATTTTAGGTGAAGTCAGATAATTTTTGAAAGTATTATAAAATCCATTTTAAATTTAAAATCTATAATTTTCATGTAAACAATATTTTTGTTTAATAAGAAAATTTTACATATTTAAAAAATTATTTCGATAAAGTTAATTCTATTTATTAATTATACAAATTAATAAATGGTTATTTTTAATTTTTGGTATTTTTCTGAAATAACTGATTTTTTAGTGAATAGTAAAATAATGTAATTTACTGTATAAAAACATTATATGCTAAATACAATATTCAATGAGTAATGCCTGATTTAAAAACTATTGGTTAAAATTAATATGAATTTATTATTCTTTTTGTCACAACAAGCAAACTAAATTCTTATCATTGGATAAATAATAAAATAATGAATGAGGTATTAAAAAATTCCCCCTCTTATTCACTAAAAAACCCACCACTCGCTCCCCCTTCCCTTAACATATGTATGCATTAAATATTTTCAAATTTGATCAAAAATAATCTCCCTGAGTCTCTCCCCACATCCAGGATCTCTTCTTCTTGCTGAAAGACTAAAATTCTTTCCGTAAAGGTGTTCTCAAGTCTGGTAATGAAACCAAATATATGGTCTCATATTTTTAAATAATTTATTAAATCTTATGAAATGAGTCTGGAACCGGTACATTTACTTAATACTAATTCATATGACAAAACTAGTTCATGATGATTTAAATACCGCCATAATAATTTAAAAGATAATCACAAATGTTTTATCTAATATATCATCCTCAAACCATATAACCAAATTAATTATATAATCATTTAATATTATGTATGTTCATTAGTATCCTATAAACAATATTCTGAAAATTTATATCCATTCCATGTGAACATACATTAATATATACAAGTATATTTATCGTGGAAACTAAGTAAAATAACACTCTTAAGAGATAATATTGAATCTTATAACACATAAAAAATTCCATAAATGAATGTAATAAAATTATAGTAAATCAAATAAAAATAAATGATGTTATGAATCAATTAATTAATGGATTTAAATTTATTATATAGAATATTATGATCAAGTGAATAACACGTTTGGACATGAGGTATGAGTTTTTTACACCAACCTCTATTTTCTATTGGGTTACTCCTTTACTCTTATTACACCAAAAAATATTATCTTTTCTAATTTTTTTTCATAAAATATTCTGTGTAAATGTTCTATTTATGTGCAGATATCATAATCCTTCTTTGATTTATGGGGAGATACATGTTTTAAAATGGATATATTTCAAATTTTTCTCGATAAACAAGCATGATTATAAGGAACATCTTGAATTCCTATATATTTCAATGGACACATAATAATCTATTTTAAGAAACCATTACATTCATAAAATCACTCATTTTATTATAAAAATATCTCTTAGTTCAGCTCTTGTTTTATAAAAATATTTTTCAAAAAAAATAGTACATTTCATAGTAAAAGATTATTTCATTCAAGAAGTACAAAATAATTTTATAGGATTATTTTAATCTATTAGAACAAACTTCTGGATTCTTATGTTAAAATGTGATTAATATTTTATGATATCACCTTCCATATCTTATTTAATGGATTATGATTAATTTGACAATGAATGTGGTATCTTGATACCATTTACCATATTAGTCCGAATGGTTAGTGTTTATGTTTAATGGTTTGGGAAAATTATTTAAATTTTATATGTTAGTTTTAATATCAATGTATATGTATTTTATGATTATATCCATTCACATGAAGAATGAATTGAACATTTTATTTGATGAGTGGGGCCATCTATATCTCGTCGATGCATCAGTAGGTCTAATGACACAAACTAGCTAGGGTTTTTACCCATTATGTATGGTGTTTTGGTGGAGGCCTTAACTATATGATTATGATGTCCAACATTATGCACTACATCATTATGAAACTAATAATTGATATTCCATATGATTATCAGACGACAGGAATATCAATGGTTCTATTTTTTTGGAATTATTTATTCATAATTCATTTCTACCATATTATGCTAAAGTATATTTTACTGATATGTGTTTTTAATTTCCTATTATGCCTAATGTTTATGATTATGATTACATCCACTATATAATTTACCTTTACTATACAAGTGATCCCACCAATTTCTTATGTTTTATATTTCCCCCAGATGCGAAGATATATATTGTCAATGACCTTGAGGGATAATCTTGAAATTATGGATGTTTATAATCAAATTTATCTATTGTTTTTACTTTAATGTAATAATATTGAACTTCTGTATTTATATTGTTTTCTAAATCTAGTATTATATTTATTACTTTAGGACCCAAATTTGAACATGTCAATTTATTTAATTAGTGAACCATCTTTAGGTATAGGTCTTTTTTCCAAAAAATCCATTCTTGATTTTATCCAATTCATGGAGGCTAAGGGGCTATCATACCTCATCTTTTTGGGAGTTTTTCTACTGTATGGAACAACCAAAGGAGGAATCATCACGCCTGGAACCTCATGGATTGTTTTCTGGAAAACATGCATTCCATAAATGTATTTTCAAGTATAATGGTTAATAATTTTGTAGTGGTATATCAGATAACTCTCCTAATCTTGTCTCTCTGTATTTTCTGAATGAAATCAATTAGCGGTTCAGAAATAGCTAGATTTGGACAGCTAAATAGGATTCCATGACATAGTTAGATCCGCATGGGATGATCCATACTAGAGAAACAAGTGGAATGAATTTCATAAGAAGAATTTTTATAGCTTTAGACAAGGCTCCCATAATAGAAAAAATTCATTCATCCATTTGATAGGGATATAGAGGCCACCATGAAGGATGTTAAATTTATCAAGAGTCAATTGAGTAGGTTTGAGATGACCAAGTCATCGAGGTGCTCATAGAGAAAATATATTCTTGATGACATGGTTCTGAACTAGGAATGGTTGGCCATGGATGGAGTAAGGATCAGATGGATTAATAGGTAGATAAAAACACATATTTATTCCATGAATTCATCAAGGAGAGGAAAATGTGGTTAAGAATGAATATTGTGATGTTTTTTGAGTTGTACACGGAGGACAAAAATGTTGTGTGAGGGTTGGTTAACTCCTTATTCAAAAATATCATTGCTGGTCCTAATGAACGCATTCCCAATGGTTACACCTCGAAGGAGAAAACTTTGTTTATTGTAATTAATAACCATTCTATTGACCATAATAATGAAAACATGAGGGATATTCTAGGAGAGAAGGATATCATGGACGCTTTTATAATACCGAACCATGATAGGATATTAGGTCCATAACATTTCCTTGGTTTCGTTTATATGTCATATTGGGTTATTGTGAAGGAGGATTTGATTGCGACTATCTCAAACTTCTTCCGAGGGTATCTTACCTCATGTTTCATGTGCCACCATTATATTGTTTCATCCAAAAAATGTCAACCAATCCCTTATTTCTCCATACCGACCCGTGATTTTTTGTAATGTCCCATAAAAAATACTAGCTAGAATAATTATCCCAATGTTGGATATCCATCTTCCTTAGTGGGTTTCTTTGGAACAACATGGTTTTCTCGGGGAATGTTCGATATATGATGCTACTGCATGGGCTAGTGATAATTTTTGAGACATCAAATTCAAATCCCATGGTTCTAATATGGCCATTAATCGTGATATAAACAAGTATTAAGACTATGATTATGAAGCTTTATCAATAAGGCGATCGAAGGTATGGGTTTACAATCATGGAACATTGATATTTATTTGTGTTTTATATCATCAAGTGTATCAGCTGCATTAATCGGGAAGTAGTACAGATTCATGAAATCTACCGGCAGCCTATGGTAGGGGGATCTGATCTCTCCATGTTTATTTATCCATATTCATGATGTTCAGAGATGTCTCATCCATAGAAGCATCTGTAATGGTGATATCCTGCTTTATAGAAGATGGATAAAAGAACCAATAGTGTCTCATATCATGTTTGATAATGATACCATCATATTCATGAATGCTATGAGCTGATCCAGGTGTGTCCTGAATAGGGTGTTGGAATATTACATCCACTAGAGCAGACAGTTCGTCAATAAAAGCAAGAGTAACTTCTATATTTCTAGTGGGTGACCCTCATGAAGATATCTTCAATGAGCCATAATCTATGCATGTAGAGATGGATCCTTATTATAGAATAACTGATTCCCCCATTTCTCTAGGTAGACTCCACTTCCAAAACTTTGACCCCCTCTTGAGAATGATTACTGATCGGGTGGTTCACTAGAAGATAAAGTATATATCCTTTGGGGGTCATATTTCAATGGTTAATAATGTAATTTTTCCAACCTAGGTGCATTCTAGAACATCTATCAAGGGTGTATAATGAATCATAATGAATATTGACAGGATCTTGGATTAAATCATTTCAGACCCTCTATTCCAATGTAAGTGGAACTGGGTCTCATAACACAAGATGAAAATTCCAGTTAGATACATTGGTAACAATGTTCACAGTCTTGATTATTTCCTAAAATTCAAGAAAGAAAAACGTGCTTGGAGTGTTACAGAGAAACATACTCTATGTTGGGTAACTGTGGAGCATTATGATTTAGGGTACTAGTATTTAGTTAAGGTCGAAAAATCATATCTATGGTCAATGATTAGTCCCCTTATCAGAGACCTCAACCTAACTTCCTGCTGGATTTTCTGGATAGGGGAACACTCATTCAAGCATAAGTACTATTTCAAGGATTTCATTGGCTTTCATGGGTGACCTAACACCAACATATCCTTCAGGGAAGCTATAAATTTCCCATACATCATTAAACCGGTTTTAGATAAGGAGCAATAGGACTAGAAAAATATAATTGAGCTAAACTCAGAACCTCAAAAATGTGTTCTCGCCCTGTCTTCCTTAGATTTGTTCATTTCTAAATACATTCATCGTATCACTAATTTAAAGGTTCATGAAGATGTGTGGGATGATGTTTTCTGGTTAAAATGTATCAAAAAAAATAATTCTATTACCTAGAGGACTAAGAATTTGGTATTCCTATTGCATGAGAATATCGAGTGATGTGGAATTAGTATTGTCTATAGTTATGTGTGTTATTAGGTCCATAGTGAGGAATGTATGAACCATTTGTTCTTTGAGTGTCAATGGGAATGTGAGGTGTGGAAATATTTTGTGGAGTTCACAGTATCCTATACCTATATCATGGTTGATCCCCCCTTTCTAGATAGATAGTACTATGGATCAAGAGATAGTTGTTTGGAAATGTTGTCACACACAGTAGTGCTACATACAGGTTGTGGTTCCTCTAGAAAGAGAGGAACAATGTTGGACCTGAAAGGGCATCCTTGTCAGCATGACATATCATTTTATTGATCAAATATGTATTAGTTGACTTAGCAATGGTCATGAGAAATTGGATGGAAGTTCCCCATATTCTTTAGTTCAAATTAGGGTCCTATTATGAAGTATCCATAAAGAGATTTATAGGGAGAAGTTGGGTCCATTGGAGGCCCCCTTTGAGAGGTTTAATGCTCAATAGAGATGGTTCTTATGGCCCGGGTGTCTTATAAGGAGGGGGGATTAGTCAGTGACAGCAGTAGTTTGGTTTACATGGAATTCACCATCAGTTTGGGAGAGGGGTTTTCTATCCAAGGAGAGACCATGGTGATGCTCAAGGGGATCATATTATGTGGTCAGTGGGGTTTTCACTTCATGGAAGGTGAAACAGATTCATTATTATTGAACAACTGCCTACATGGTAAAGATATATGTCCATGGTCAATAAGATATGTCATCAGAATGTTTTAGTGAATCCTATACATCAAAACTAATGTGTAACACACATGGTGGTAGGGGAAAAAAGTATCAGACCACCTATCTCTGATGGGTATATTTGTTTTATACGATTTCTGTTTTCATACTCTGGATAACACTAATCCCGAGGGGTCCAATTTGATTAGAGGGGATTACCTTAGTCAACATTAATTTATTCCTCCATAGGTGTTGGTCCTAGTAGACTAGGGATTTAGGGGGACACCTTATTTTACATTATTTTAACTTCAATTTCACAAAATAAAAAAACTAAATTTGATGAAGGATTGTCATTAATAGGAGAAAGTTGTTATAGCGTTTTATCATCTATAAAGAGAATCAAATCAGTGGTGGTTTTTAATTCAAAAAAAGGTGGAGTACGTGGTTGAAAATATGCAGTGGAGCTATTTTAAGAAAATGTTCATAGTAAAATGCATCCCTCATGAACAGTTAGTAGATATTGAAAGGAAACTTCTGAATCTAGGGAAGAAAGATGATGAGAAGGTTGTAAAGTATGAAGCTAGCTTCACATGATAAGAATGGAATGCCAGGAACACGATACATAATACAAGGAGCATGTTTGATCAATTTTTGATGGTTTAAAACCATTCATCTAAAGGTTGGTAAACTCCCATTAATTCTCATCACATGAAGATATTATCTCTTGTGATATAAAATAGAAAATAAATTCTCTATGTCATATGAATTTCAAGGAATACAAGAGAAAAAGCGGGTTCCTGAACACTCTAGAATAGGATGAAAAGAAATGGTGATGAAGTGGAGAATTTAGGTTCCATCATGTGATAATATTTGGAAGAAACACCATGGTACATTCTTGATGGTTATGGTTGTTTGTTATAAGTGTGGATGAAAAGGTCCCCTTTCCTATGATTGGAAGGGAAATGAAGAAGATACTAATGTTCAATGATATAACTAAAAATATATTGGAAAATATGGAAATGATTTTTCTTTTTTGTCATGGAAATATTCCCCAAATAATTCCAACAATGTAAGGCTAAGAATATGCGATTGTAATTTCACTTTTTGAAGTTCATAATGACATGGTGGAGTATAATTAAATCATTTCCTAAAACATAGCCGCTGCATAATTTTTTTCAAGATCATAGAATTCTTGATTATCATCTTTTTTTTTAAAAAAAATCATTTATTATTTTATTTAATAAAGGATTAATTAGTCAAAAATGATAAGGGAAGTATCATTGAAACAAAGATGTGTCGATCAGTTCCCCTTATGACACATAATGATGATTTATTTGCTGACCTCCTCATCTTACCCATGATTTACATTTATATAATCCTTGGTATGAATTCTATTTCAAGTGATGATTTTAATAATATATTTCAAGAATAATGGAGTTATAATTCTTGATAATGATTTAGAATCACATATATTTGAAGTAGAAACCTAGAAATCTGATTCATATAAAGTTCCACACCCAGTCGAACTACTAAATTCAATTGATTAGGAAGAAGTGAAAAAAATAACAATGGGTGAGGAAAAAATAATTAAATTGATGGTGTATAACATGTTCAAGAATGCATTGATGTGTTTCCAAAATAATTACCTAGATATCCTTCAGAATGGGAAATTGGGTTTTTTATTTATTTAAATTCATGGTGTAACACCTATATAAAAGACTCTTTAAAGAATGTCCATAGTGAAATTTGTGGATATGATGAAACAACTATAGTAGTTGAGTAGTAAGGGGTTTTATCACCCTATTTTTTTCACAGGGAGATCATGTTCTCTTCGTTCAGAACAATGAGGGATCTATGAGGTTGTGCAATGAAAAATGGGAGCTCAATGATATTATGATAAAAAACAAGTATCCTCTTCCTTAGACTGATTATTTATTTGATCAACTTCATGGAGCCCAATATTTTTTTTAAGATTTAACTTTGATCTGGATATCATCAGTTACATGTTATGATTGAATATATTCCATAGACAACATTTCTAACCTGGTGTGGGAATTAAAATTTTTCTTTAATTCCTTTTTGGTTGACTAATGCAACCTCTATTTTCATGGATTTAATGAAATGAGATTTCAAGGAATATATTGATGAAATTTTGGTGGTATTTATTGATGCCATATTTCTAAACTCTAAACTCTATACCTATCATGATAACCAATTACACATTATTTTTGAAAAATCTCAGATTAAATGATTTATATGGGAATTTTAGCATGTTTTAATTCTGGCTTAAAACAGTTTCATCTCATGTGTATATTGTCTATTAGGATGAAATATTAGTTGACCCGACCAAGAAAAAAGATTTTTAAGAATTCCATACACCAATGAACATAGAATATGTATATAGTTTTATTGGTTTTACAGGTTATTATCAGTGTTTCGTTTAGAGGTTCCCCAAATTAGCTAACCCATTATCTATGTTGATTCAAATGATTCTATGATATTTTCACATTCCTTTATGTTTTCAAAATCAGAAAAACATTTTATTATAATTTATTATATCTATAATGAAATTTATATTTATCTTCTCTCTATAGCTAAACCTATATTTATTTTTCATTACGTCAAATGAACAAGATAGATAATTTAGAAATCATCGAATCCATTTCTTTATAAATTATGATTCATTAAGAATTGAGATTTCCATTTTTTTTCAAAATTATAAATATTTCAGAAAATTGAATATGATTTATCTTAATAAATACCAAATGATGCAGAAAATCGAATTCAATTTCAATTTCTCAATTTTGAATAACGTAGAAAATTCAATATGATTATTGTATCTCAATTCTAAATCACACATTATTGTGATTTCAATGCTCTAAAATTTTTGAATCAGATTCACTTCTTTAAATTCTATTTCTCAAATATTTCTAAGTCTGATATTATATCTTTCTCCAACATTTCTATTGTTTATGAAACATAGTTCATATCTTTTTTAATGTTATGATATTAAATTAATATAAGATTCCATATCATTATTAATGTTACTATTTTTCATTAACATAATGTGTTATATAATTATATTCATATATACATAATTTTTACCACGATATTTTTTTATAATAAATGATGTCGTCTTATCAATTATTATATGACCATTTTATGTGCCTTTTATATAGGTCCCTCTAAAATTCCATGAAAAATATGAAATTTGGAAGAAAATCTGACCATTCGAGATCTTTCCTATAAATAACTAATAGTTTGAATTATTTCATGTCGTGATCTTTATTGAGAATTGAAACTGTGGGAGTGTTTTTTTAAAATTTATGCATGAGAATAGTTGACAATTTTATATTGGGACAAGGTAGTAAAAAATACTTAAATACTCAATAAGAATTGTTTTCTTTGTCATATTTAAATTTTCTCTATATACAATTAAGGGTATCCAAGCTGATGGAATACTGAGAATCTAATTACCTACTTAATCAATGGTTTCCAAGTTGAAGGAAGTCATTAGGGTAGATCACCTTACAAACCGATGGATTGAAGGTGAAGCAAGATAGACACTGATCATTCATGGGTCAAGGGATTACCCTGTCATGGGAAAGTAAGACATTCTGGAATGTATAAATCAAGGGTCTCTTACCCATGGTTGTTTTATACCATTTTCACTAGGTTAAAGGAATAGTATTTTTTACATATAATTTAATTTTCTGATGTATTTGTAACTAATATAAAGTGTAACTTTCTAACACATTATCATGTATTATTACTCTGATGGATGATTCTATATGCTTTATGGTAGAATCTATGTTAGGCATACCTGTGTGGTTATTTCATTACATTATCTTTATAATCAGACCTTGGACCCTTATGATATCATTGTTAAAGATAGTATTCTATTTTATGAATCTAGTTTATTTAACTATGTTATAAAATGTTATTTAAGGATTAAATGGTGGTTTTCACACCCCCAATTGTAATTGAGTATCTACACATTATATTTAGAGCCTTAAATTAAGTTCCGAGATGGTCAATAGGATAATTATACTTACACTAAGGGTCATAGTAATATTTCTACTTTTCAGTTTACTTATACATTATTCATCGTATGCAATATTCCTAGAATTACATTTATAATATTCTTGTTTATAAATACCTACTACACAAATTGTGTTATTGAAAAATAAATTCCAGTTTTATTCAAATATGGAAGGAATAAATGTTGGATCATTATATAATATGAACCCTACAAGACAAAATATATTAGTTGGGGATGATTATAAATATTGGAGAGACAAAATGAAGTCTTTTGTTAACAATACTAGGGTTGATATATTTTTCATACTTATTAGAGATTATATAATACATGGAAAGGAAGTCCAAAAATTTACCAATATATAGAAGCATGAATATCAGCTAGAATATAAGGTACACAATACTTTTCTTTATTCTATTGGAATGAACATATATATCCTGATATATTAATGTTATGAAGATAATATAATATAGAATAAACTAGAAGTTACACATTTTGAACTTAAGGTATTAAAATTAGAAGAGCCATGATGAGAGCATATTATCATGGTCTTGTCTTTTAATTGAGAAACAATAGTTAAAGATCAAAAATGATTTATGACTATTATGAATAGTCTGTAGTAAATTGGAGAGATAAGTCTAGATGGTGATATTCTTAAAGACAAGATTATTTAAATCTTTCCTAAGGAATCTAAATCGATGAGAACCACTTTTTATAAGCCGTGAAATGTAACATCTATTACTCATGATGAGTTTCTTGGGGACCTCTCACAAGTTGAGATTGTATTTAAGAGAGATGATTATAATACAAATTAAAATAATGATAATAAGACAACCATGTCAATGAAAGTTGTAATTCATTCAGACACAAGTGAAAGTTAATAGTGAGAAAATGAGTTATATAATCTTGCTCAAAGGATGAAGAAGATTATTGTCATGTAGTATTTTCAATACATATATAAGAAAAAAAAAGGAAAGATGAGAAATAGTTTTATGTCACATGTTACGAATAGAATAAATTATGGCATATAAAACCTAATTTCCTAAAACATAAAAGTAATGATAAGAAAGATATAAATTACGATAGGAATTAGAAAATATATTTCAATTAAATAGAAAATAATGTCTTGAAGAAAAATGATTAATTTAGTGAAAATGGTCAAGACTCATTTGATGAATCATAATATAATGAATCTTTTGTATAGAAGAATATTTATTTAATTTCTATAATACCTATTGAAAACCAATGTTTCATGGATAAGGCACACACTTTAGAATCCTTACCCATTATGTTTTTAAATTATAAATATCTAAATATGGATAGGAATATTTAATTATATGAATCATATTCCTTATAAAAAGATACCTTACATTATTTTGTAAAAGTATCTAGGTTTTCCATGTTTCTTGAAAAGGAAAATAGTAAAGTCCATAAGAAACATGACAAGGATAAATCTAGAATAACTATTTTACTAAAAGAAGTATCAGATCCTTCTAACAATCATGGTAAAAATCATTGGAAATTGTTTCTACATCAAAAACATTGAGTATGTTAATTCTAAAAAGAATAAACTTTCTCCATATCTTGAAAATGTTATTTCCAAGAACACACTTTTAGAGAAAGACTCCATTCGTAAGACTAATGACTATGATGATAAAAATCTATTCATTATACTAAAATATTAAATATTTTACAAAATAAAAATATTGAAAAAATTTAATTCTCGTATGGAAGGATTTGATAAACTGTATAAAAAATTACGGTATCTAAAGAATAGTGTGGTAAATGGTTATTCCCATCCAAAACCTTCTTTATAGACAAATATTTAGTTCCTAAAAGTTACTCATTCCACTCTAAGAGTCAACATCATGGACATTGCTAGAAAATTTGTTCATTAAATAAAATCTAATCTTTAGGATTTCATAAATATCACTTCTCTAAGATGATATGGATTCCTAAATATTTTCATTCTAAAATATCCATATCCATGAAAGATTAGATTCTAAAAAAAAATGCTTTATTTTCAGGAAAATAAACGAAGTACTACAAAAAAATACATGGTACATGGAAAGTGGATTTCCCCGACACATGACTAGGAACAAAAAATTATTTGAAAGTATTATTATAATAAAAAGGGGAAGAGTCACTTTTGGAGAAAATGTTCAAGAATAAATTGTTGTTAAATTTATCATTGTTCTTCATGGAAAATCCTTAATTTCAAATATTCTATTTGTCAAATGTCTTAAGCATAGCCTTATAATCATAATCCAATTATGTGATGATGGTTACTTTTGAATTTTAGAAATGATAAATGATTAGTCCATAATTCCAACGATGAGTTCATTCTTTAAACTCATCATAATGATAATTTTTACTCACTTAACATATAATAACATAGTATCCAAGACATACCATTACATACTGTAATAGAAGTCCAATCTTGGTTGTAGAATAGAAGGCGATGAAACTATAACCTAAGGAACATATTTTATCAATATAAGAAAGTAATTTTAAATGATCTATTGTACCATAGATTTGATTCTTCAAAATTATATGACCCTAGTCAATATGGTAAGCATCATAAGTCATACTTTATGTTTTGTAGTGAGGTCTCAACATCTGATTCATTACAGCATGTGCACATGTACTTTTTTGGTCCTTAAAAAACTAGATATATTGGATCAAAATAATATAATATTTGTTTAGTTGAGTATTACACAAGATTTACATGGGTCTATTTTCTAGAAATTAAATACAAAGCTTTTTATTATTTCAAATCTTTTTTATCCAAAGTTAAAAATGAGAGAATCATTCCTTGGATGAAAATTCATAGTGATCATGTTGGAGAATTTGAAAAGAAGTTTTTTTAGATTATGTTTAGAATGAATGTAATTAGTCATACATTCTCATCTCCTAGAACTCTTATGTAAATGGTGTTATTGAAAAAAGAATTATTACTCTTTAAGAGATAATAAGAACCATGTTGAGTGAATACTCAATTAATAACAATTTTTGGTCTAAATCTATAATTATTTCTTCTTATACTATAAATAGATTTTTAATAAGTCCATTTCTAAATAAAACACCTTTTGATTTAGGGACATGTCATAAAACTAAAGTTTCATACTCAATAATATTTTAATACAATGTATAAATTTATAATAGGAATGATAACTTGAAAAAATTCACTGTAAAGACCCGCAAATTTCAAGTAAATTTTTTTCTTAATTTTCTTTGGAATTTTAGAAGAGCGCAGCTTCAGACGGCACCTGATTCCGAGGCCCGGTGTGCCCGGAATCAATTTCCGAAGTTTGGCTCGGGTACGTTCAGTGAACGGACGAGCGGGTTTTTCTATCTTTTGAACCGGTGCCCGGAATCAAATTCTGAGGGCACCGATGAAATCGCAGCGCCGGTATTTGCTTAGAAACGCCTCTTCCGGAGTTGCGTTTGCTCAGACGTGGTTTTTAAATTTTGCGGCTTTAAGTCAGAAATAAAATAAAGTTTGTGCGACAACTTTATTTTATTTCACTTAAGCTACTTGGAAGCCACTTGAAGTCACTTAAAGGCGGCTTGAGCTGAGTTGAACTGGATAGGATGCTATCCAGAAATATCCTACCCCTTGGTAGGATATTTGTGCGGTGGGGGCCCGCACGAGCCCCGCCGTTTCTTTCGCTAAGTAACGCACCCGCAAAAACCCGTCAAAGTAACTGAAAAGTCAACCGACGCGTTTTCTTTAATTCTTAACAGACCATTTAATTGGGCGGTTTATTTCGTGAATTAAATGGGCTGTTTCTTTCGTGAATTAAATGGGCTGTTTCGCTCGTTGAATTAATTCAACGAACTGATGGGTCGTTACTTACGCTTTTGCGTTTGTTGGCATGTTTATAAAATAAGACCAACCTAAAAATCCTTTGAAAGGATTTGAGAGGATCCTTGTTTCTTCATCTCCCCACGAAGAACGCGAAGAACGCGAAGAACGTGAAGAACGCGAAGAACGCGAAGAACGCGAAGAACGCCGGCGACCGGAATTCGACGACGCACACCGAGATCTGCGACGTCGACGAGCTTTACCCGCGACGTTCTTCGGCGACGCCTCTTCTTCCGCGGCCGATCCTCGTTCGGAAACTAAGGTGAGAATCGGATCGTTAATTCTCCTTTTTTAAATTCAATAACAACGGATTTAATTAATTAAATCCGTTTGATCTTGATCCGTAGATTGGCGACGCGACGCCGGATACCGCGACGACGCGACGATCTCCTTCTTCCGCGACGACCTCTCGTCCGACGACGACGACAAGGTAGGGGTTTATTTTCTTGATGATTCATTCCCGTGTTCTTATTTCTTTTGAATAAAGAACCGGCATGAATAATTTCAATTAATTAAAAATTGAAATGCCGTTTAAAAGAAAAAGGAGTGAACAATTTTTATCTTTGATTAAAAATTGTTGTAGCCTTTCCTCCCGTTGATTATGACTAACGCGGAGGGTGCGGGTCTAACGAACAAGACCCGGCAACCCTCCGCCGATCTCTTTTGTTGTGCGGATATGGCGGACGACGACGAACCGCGCGGCAGGGGTGATCTGTTGATCCCGCAGTGGAGATCGGCCCCCGGGAGGAGCATCGGCGCAGACGGGAGGCAAAACGGGCCACCGGAGCAACTCCGGCGGCCCGCGGAAGGTGGCGGCGGCGCGGGTCGCCGGCGCGGCGGCGCCGGCGACCGGTGGCGGCGGCGCCCGGCGCGCCGCCGGAGGAGTCCGCCGCGGCCGAACCGCGGCGGCGGCGAACCGCCGGACCGCGTCCGCGGTCCGCCACCCAGCACGCGGCCCGCGTGGGCCGCGTTTCTCCAAAGCCGCGGGTCAAACCCACGGTGGCTCACTCGGCCGCTCGGCCGAAGCCGAGCCGGCCGGTCTGGTCGGCCGGGCCGCGCCCAGGCCGGACCGGACCCGGCCTATCCGGGTCGGGCCGACCCGGTTCGGCCGACCCAAGGGGGGGGGGGGTTCGGGCCGGGTCGCCCCGGGCCCAGAAGCCCCGTTTCGGGCCCTCTTCGGTCTTTCGCCCATATCTTGGGCCTGGGACCTCCTATTGACGAACCGTCAGCGGCTACGCGATCCTTGGATCGAGACGGTGGTTTCGGTATATTATACTCAAGGTTTCGGAAGGCTTTGGGTTCGGCCGGGTTGGTTCGTACACGAAACCAACCGGGCCCTCGGAGCGGAAACGCTCATAACTTGAGCTACGGACGTCCGATCGACGTACCGTCAGCTGTGGTAGTTTCCTCTAAGTGAGACGGAACTTTTGGCATACTCCGCCCGAGGATCGGATACAGGCGGAGTACAGTCGGGTTGGTTTTGCCCTGAAAACCAACCGGGCCCCTGGGATGAAAATGCCAATAACTCTCAGACCGGGCGTCCGATTGACGCGCCGTCTGTTGCGTTGAGATCCTGTTGTCGATACGGAACTTTTGGATACATCAACTTCATACTACGTTTCAGTTGATGTATCAGCCTCTCGGCTCGTGGAGCGGACCCTCCTAAACGAGCTCGCTGCGTGCGGGAACCCTAGCGCTGGCTGTGACTTCGACGACAGAGCAGAGATCCTCCGTGGACTACGACGACGGCAGAGCAGAGATCCTCCGTGGACTGCGACGACGGCAGAGCAGAGATCCTTCGTGGACTGCGGCGACGACTGTGCAGAGATCCTCAGTGGACTGCGTCGACTACTGCACTCAGCGATCCTACGTGGATCAGTGCTACAGGTTCTGTGTGAGCCCGATCCTACGTGGGTCCTTACTACCGGTTCTGTGTGAGCCACTGCCTACAGGTTCTGTGTGAGCCCGATCCTGAGTGGGTATTTTGCGGGGGTTAGTACCTATCGATCATTCGTGGGTCCGACGACTTAGATGGATCAGTGATCATCTTCGACGTCATCTGAAAAAGTATACCTGGTTGAGCTGAATCTTATGTTACTCTCCTTTGTGGATTGTGTTGAACTATCCTATGTGGATTTACTGTTTACTCTCCTTGTGGATTTGAGTCTTGCTTTCCTTTGTGGATTGAGTTGTTCTTGAGCTCGTGAGCAGAGCTAGAATTGGGGACTTAGGTATATGTATGGGCATATACCTAAGTCGAGTCAGATGTTACTTCGTGATTGCATCTTTCTTTTGTGCTATATCCTTTGTGGATTTCGGGAGACCTTCGGGGGTCTCGGGGTCCTTACTGAGTAGCTTATACTCACCCCTGCACGGGCTATGCCCGCACCTTGTTGTGTTGGTTGCAGACGACGGACAGCGCTGATCACGGTTGGGGCGTGGAGCAGGACGGTACCTGGAGGTGGACCACTGGGCGGGACGTGCTCGGAGCGGACGTGGGACCCGAGGAGCCTGGAGGCTATCTGTACCCACCCTTCAGGTGGGATTGCCAGTGGACGACACGAGGCCGCCGTCTTTTCTTCAGTTGTTGTACTTTACTTTTCAGTTGTACTTTACAGTTGGGCTTGTATTTCTGGCCCCCTTTACTTTTCTGCACTTTACTTTCCGCTTGCTGACTCTGTGTGGTTGTTACTTATAAAGGCAATGCCTTCCCTATTTACTGGGATTTTACGTCTTGGTGCTAGTCGCCAGCCCCTGGCCTATGGAAGGCGGGCATGGGGTAGTCACGGCACGGGCCCCGAGGACGGGTCGTGACAAATTGGTATCAGAGGTGGTCGGTTCTACCGCAGACTCTGATCTTCCTTTCTTTCTATATGAAGCAATAGTGTTTAGTGTATTGAGTGTGGCTATCAGTTCAGGGAGCCAAGTGTTGGTGCGGTGGCCGACGTATCCGTACACCAGGACCCTGACTCCTGATTTCCGACTTAATGCATGAAAACATTTATTGTGTGTGTGTTTCACGTTTCTTTGTGATTGCTTGTGTCAGCTCACCGGGTATACTGATCTGCTTTATGAAAGTCTCAAGTTTTCCTTGTGATTACTTGTGCCAGCTCACCAGGTATACTGTTCTGACTGTGGTGCTCTTGTTCTCCTTTTCAGGATGGCCCCGCGACGACAGCCAGCTAGGGTTCCGAGTGTAGGGCGCGACGGCAGCCCACCGAGCGACGAGGCCTCGGTGCAGGGCCCTTTGCCAGCAGTGGCACCGGCGGTAGCCTTACTCGCCGAGCCACCGATGCTTCCAGTACCAGACACTGACGATGCACGTCGCCTCAGGGCACTGCATGAGTTTCAGAGCCAGCGACCGCCCAGGTTTCGCGGTGAGGCGGACCCCCAGGCCGCCGAGGACTGGCTAGAGGCGGTGGTACGGATCTTTAGGCTAGTGAGGACACCAGCGGATCTCATGGTGATTCTCGCGGCGAGCCTCCTGCAGGAGGCGACAGGACGATGGTGGAGCCTGATGCTCCAGGTTCACGATGAGACATCCTTGCTCTGGGCGGACTTCGAGAGCCTCTTCCGCTCTGAGTTCGTCCCGGCCACCCTCCGAGCGGTGCGCATCCAGGAGCTTCTCCAGCTGCGCCAGGGCAGCATGACGGTCGCTCAGTACGCGGCGAGGTTCACTGACCTATCTCGCTACTCGACCGACATGGTACGGGACCACTTCTTCCGGGCCCGGACCTTCGAGCAGGGCTTGCGACAGGAGATTCGGGCATCGCTGATCTCCCTCAGCATTCCGACCCAGGCGGGAGTGCTGGAGCGAGCCCTCCTGATCGAGAGCTTCCTGGCAGAGCCTTCTTTAGCGGCGAGACCTAGCGCAGGGTGGCAGGTAGCTGAGTCTTCGGCAGCAGGTAGCCGACGGATGACTCTCGGGTCCAGGAAGACCAGACCCCCACGCAGACGGCCTCAGGACACCGGCTCAGCAGTGCGAGGCACACAGCGGAGTGCCAGCCTTCCGAGAGGCAGGTTGTGCTACTCCTGCGGCGGGCAGGTTCACATGGCTCGTGACTGCCCGACTCGCCGACCAGAGGAGCAGTAGACGGTGGAGGGGCCACCCAGGCAGAGGCAGAGGGTCGACCGTGGCGGTCCGCAGGGAGGAGGCGGACGAGGCAGAGGAGCTGGCCGAGCAGCGGGTGGTGGGCGACGCTTCCAGGCTCTACCCCCACCACCACCAGGAGGGCCTCCTCGACCACAGGGAGCTGGCGGGCAGGGACATGCCCAGCTCCAGGCAGTGGAGGCCTACGACCCCGACTTGCCAGAGATGATTCGAGGTACGATCTGTGTCTATTCCACCCTTTCTGCAGTACTTATAGACACAGGAGCGAGTCACTCTTTCATAACCTCTGCCCTTGTTCGGAGCTCGGAGATTCCGACTGAGCCGTTGGCTCGATCCTTACGGCTAGAGACTCCTACGGGAGCAGACTCGACGATTACGCACTGGTGCCGGCAGTGTGAGCTTACTCTAGGAGGCGAGAGCTTCGGCTGGGATCTCCTTGTAGCGGCGTCGAGGCCTTACGACGTCATCTTGGGCATGGATTGGCTATCCACGGTTCATGCCCAGATCGACTGTTTTAGGCGCAAGGTGCGATGTGTTCGTACCGACGGGAGCAGGTTTACCTTCACCGGTGAGAAGGGAACCTTTGCAGCACAGGATGGACTTCCGCGGAGGAGAGTGCAGCCCATCTCTCATCAGTTGGCTAGCCTCATCCTAGGAGCAGTGGACGTGCGGAGTCCATCTTTTCCTGCAGTGGTGGACCAGTACGTGGACGTCTTTCCCGACGACATTCCAGGGCTACCTCCTCGTAGAGAGGTAGACTTTTACATCGACTTGTACCCCGGGACAGCCCCGATATCTACTCCAGCATATCGGATGGCCCCCACCGAGCTTCGGGAGCTGCGGGTACAGTTGGAGGACTTGCAGAGCAAGGGGTTTATCCGACCCAGTGTTTCACCCTGGGCTTCCCCGATTTTGTTCGCCAAGAAGGCGGACGGGAGCTTGCGACTATGTGTCGACTATCGTCGCCTGAACCAGGTGACAGTGAGGAACAAGTATCCGCTGCCACGGATTGATGACCTCTTCGATCAGCTCAAGGGAGCGCGGTGGTTCTCGAAGATAGACCTCCGGTCAGGCTATCATCAGCTCAGAGTTCGAGACGAGGACGTGCAGAAGACGGCCTTCAGGTGTCGGTATGGCCATTATGAGTTCTTGGTTATGCCGTTCGGCGTAACCAATGCTCCAGCAGTGTTCATGAGCCTCATGAACAGGATCTTCCAGCCATACCTCGACCGGTTTGTCGTGGTCTTCATTGACGACATTTTGGTATACTCGACGACTGAGGAGGAGCATGCCTACCACCTGTGAGTTGTGCTAGACACGCTCCGAGAGCACCAGCTTTATGGCAAGCTCTCAAAATGCCAGTTCTGGTTACGTGAGGTCCATTTCTTGGGGCACGTCATCTCTGAGGCGGGAGTTGCAGTGGATCCCGCGAAGATCGAGGCAGTGCTAGCTTGGGAGCCACCCAGGAGCATGACGGAGGTGCGGAGCTTCTTGGGCCTAGCCGGATACTATCGGAGATTCGTGCCAGACTTCTCCAGAGTTGCGGCACCACTCTCAGCGTTGACGAAGAAGGGGAAACCCTTCGTATGGTCAGAAAGATGTCAGCAGAGCTTCCAGGAGCTGAGACGGAGATTGACCAGTGCACCTATCTTGAGGTTGCCTGAGGAGGGAGTAGGATACGTAGTTTACTGCGATGCATCAGGGACTGGACTCGGGTGCGTCCTGATGCAGGAGCGGGCCGTGATCGCCTACGGATCACGTCAGTTGAGGCCGCATGAGCAGAACTACGCCACTCACGACCTGGAGTTAGCAGCAGTGGTCTTCGCTCTGAAGACTTGGCGGCACTATCTGATGGGCGAGCGCTTCACAGTCTTTTCTGACCACCAGAGTCTCAGGTATATCTTCTCTCAGAAGGACCTGAACCTGAGACAGTGGAGATGGCTTGAGTTCCTCCAGGACTATGACTTTGAGATAGTCTATACTCCTGGTAAGGGGAACGTGGTAGCCGATGCCCTCAGCAGGAGGACGGGCATTCAGCTACTTGAGGAGGCGACGGAGCAGCTAGCCTCCTTACAGATATCCTTCGTGGATAGAGACGGAGCAGCCTTTCTTCAGTCTCTCACAGTCTCTCCTCCACTTCGCCAGCAGGTCAGAGAGGCTCAGCGTGGGGACGCTGACTGTGAGACCCGGCGTGCACTGATATCCTCAGGTCAGGCGCCTGATGGTTTCTCCCTTGGAGCAGAGCACGACATCCTTTTCAGAGGACGTACCTTCGTACCAGTCGCTCTAAGAGAGGAGGTGTTGAGAGAGTTTCACACTTCTCCCTTGGCGGTGCATCCCAGAGTGGCGAAGATGTACCAGGATCTCAGACGACAGCACTGGTGGCCGGGCATGAAGAAAGCTGTGGCTGAGTTCGTTTCACGATGCCTCACCTGCCAGCAGGTGAAGGCAGAGCATCAGGTACCAGTAGGCTTGGTACAGCCCTTGGAGGTCCCGGAGTGGAAGTGGGATGCCATATCTATGGACTTCGTGACTGGACTTCCACGCACTTCCAGAGGTCACGACTCCATTTGGGTGATTGTCGACCGACTCACCAAGTCGGCACACTTCTTACCCATCAGAGAGCAGGGCTCAGTGGAGAGCTTGGGACGTCTTTACGTCCAGGAGATCGTACGGCTTCACGGTGTGCCATCGTCTATCGTCTCCGATCGAGATGCTCGTTTCACTTCCCGGCTTTGGAAGGGGTTGCAGGAGGCGTTCGGGACGCGGCTCCATCTGAGCACAGCCTTCCACCCTCAGACGGATGGTCAGACGGAGAGGACCATACAGACACTCGAGGACATGCTCCGTGCATGTGTTCTCGACTTTGGTCGAAGCTGGGAGGACCACCTACCCTTGGTGGAGTTCGCGTACAACAACAACTACCACTCCACCATCGGGATGGCACCATACGAGGCGTTGTACGGCAGACCCTGCAGATCACCGTTGTGCTGGACAGACCCTGGGGAGTCAGCACTCGTGGGACTAGAGATGGTCCGAGCCACGACAGAGAAGGTCCAGATCATCCAGGAGAGGATGAGGACAGCTTAGAGCCGGCAGAAGTCATATGCTGACAGGAGGCGGAGGCCACTAGAGTTCGAGGATGGCGACCACGTATTTTTGCGTGTCTCACCTCGACGTGGTTTACGGAGATTTGGCCGAGGCGGCAAGTTGTCTCCACGCTTCATCGGGCCTTTCCAAGTCCTCAGCAGGATAGGAGAGGTGGCTTATCGCCTGGCTCTACCACCTCAGTTGCACCGGGTGCACGACGTCTTCCACGTGTCTCAGCTGAGGAGATACGTGCACGACCCGACGCACATCATCGACTTTGGGGAGCTAGACGTGGACGATGGGGCGACTTTTGCGGAGGTCCCAGTGGAGATCGAGGATCGACAGGAGCGGGTCCTACGTGGGCGGTCGATTCCTCTTGTGCGCGTCAGATGGCAGCACGGGAACCTCCAGGAGAGCACTTGGGAGTGGGAGGCTCAGAT
Organism: Viscum album; assembly: GCA_963277665.1. Taxonomy (NCBI): domain Eukaryota; kingdom Viridiplantae; phylum Streptophyta; class Magnoliopsida; order Santalales; family Viscaceae; genus Viscum; species Viscum album. The sequence continues at coordinate 431,284,151 of OY728134.1, forward strand.
GCGTGCTCAGTACCCCCATTTGTTCCCCTAGTTTTTGATGTATCTTTACGGGGACGTAAAGCCCTGAGGTGGGAGTAATGTAAAGACCCGAAAATTTCAAGGAAATTTTTTTTCTTAATTTTCTTTGGAATTTTAGAAGAGCGCAGCTTCAGACGGCACCTGATTCCGAGGCCCGGTGTGCCCGGAATCAATTTCCGAAGTTTGGCTCGGGTACGTTCAGTGAACGGACGAGCGGGTTTTTCTATCTTTTGAACCGGTGCCCGGAATCAAATTCTGAGGGAACCGATGAAATCGCAGCGCCGGTATTTGCTTAGAAACGCCTCTTCCGGAGTTGCGTTTTCTCAGACGTGGTTTTTAAATTTTGCGGCTTTAAGTAAGAAATAAAATAAAGTTTGTGCGACAACTTTATTTTATTTCACTTAAGCTGCTTGGAAGCCACTTGAAGTCACTTAAAGGCGGCTTGAGCTGAGTTGAATTGGATAGGATGCTATCTAGAAATATCCTACCCCTTGGTAGGATATTTGTGCGGTGGGGGCCCGCACGAGCCCCGCCGTTTCTTTCGCTAAGTAACGCACCCGCAAAAACCCGTCAAAGTAACTGAAAAGTCAACCGACACGTTTTCTTTAATTCTTAACAGACCATTTAATTGGGCGGTTTATTTCGTGAATTAAATGGGCTGTTTCTTTCGTGAATTAAATGGGTTGTTTCGCTCGTTGAATTAATTCAACGAACTGATGGGTCGTTACTTACGCTTTTGTGTTTGTTGGCATGTTTATAAAATAAGACCAACCTAAAAATCCTTTGAAAGGATTTGAGAGGATCCTTGTTTCTTCATCTCCCCGCGAAGAACGCGAAAAACGCGAAGAACGCGAAGAACGCGAAGAACGCGAAGAACGCCGGCGACCGGAATTCGACGACTCACACCGAGATCTGCGACGTCGACGAGCTTTACCCGCGACGTTCTTCGGCGACGCCTCTTCTTCCGCAGCCGATCCTCGTTCGGCAACTAAGGTGAGAATCGGATCGTTAATTCTCCTTTTTTAATTTCAATAACAACGGATTTAATTAATTAAATCCGTTTGATCTTGATCCGGAGATTGGAGACGCGACGCCGGATACCGCGACGACGCGACGATCTCCTTCTTCCGCGACGACCTCTCGTCCGACGACGACGACAAGGTAGGGGTTTATTTTCTTGATGATTCATTCCCGTGTTCTTATTTCTTTTGAATAAAGAACCGGCATGAATAATTTCAATTAATTAAAAATTGAAATGCCGTTTAAAAGAAAAAGGAGTGAACAATTTTTGTCTTTGATTAAAAATTGTTGTAGCCTTTCCTCCCGTTGATTATGACTAACGCGGAGGGTGCGGGTCTAACGAACAAGACCCAGCAACCCTCCGCCGATCTCTTTTGTTGTGCGGATATGGCGGACGATGACGAACCGCGCGGCAGGGGCGATCTGTTGATCCCGCAGTGGAGATCGGCCCCCGGGAGGAGCATCGGCGCAGACGGGAGGCAAAACGGGCCACCGGAGCAACTCCGGCGGCCCGCGGAAGGTGGCGGCGGCGCGGGTCGCCGGTGCGGCGGCGCCGTCGACCGGAGGCGGCGGCGCCCGGCGCGCCGCCGGAGGAGTCCGCCGCGGCCGAACCGCGGCGGCGGCGAACCGCCGGACCGCGTCCGTGGTCCGGCCACCCAGCACGCGGCCCGCGCGGGCCGCGTTTCTCCAAAGCCGCGGGTCAAACCCGCGGTGGCTCACTCGGCCGCTCGGCCGAAGCCGAGCCGGCCGGTCCGGTCGGTCGGGCCGCGCCCAGGCCGGACCGGACCCGGCCTAGCCGGGTCGGGCCGGGTTGGGTCGACCCGGTTCGTGCCGACTCGGTTCGGCCGACCCAAGGGGGGGGTTCGGGCCGGGTCGCCCCGGGCCCAGAACCCCCGTTTCGGGCCCTCTTCGGTCTTTCGCCCATATCATGGGCCTGGGACCTCCGATTGACAAACCGTCAGCGGCTACGCGATCCTTGGATCGAGACAGTCGTTTCGGTATATTATACTCAAGGTTTCGGAAGACTTTGGGTTCGGCCGGGTTGGTTCGTACACGAAACGAACCGGGCCCTCGGAGCGGAAACGCTCATAACTTGAGCTACGGACGTCCGATCGACGTACCGTCAGCTGTGGTAGTTTCCTCTAAGTGAGATGGAACTTTTGGCATACTCCGCCCGAGGATCGGATACAGGCGGAGTACGGTCGGGTTGGTTTTGCCCTGAAAACCAACCGGGCCCCTGGGACGAAAATGCCAATAACTCTCAGACCGGGCGTCCGATTGACGCGCCGTCTGTTGCGTTGAGATCATGTTGTCGATACGGAACTTTTGGATACATCAACTTCGGACTACGTGTCAGTTGATGTATCAGCCTCTCGGCTCGTGGAGCGGACCCTCCTAAACGAGCTCGCTGTGTGCGGGAACCCTAGCGCTGGCTGTGACTTCGACGACAGAGCAGAGATCCTCCGTGGACTACGACGACGGCAGAGCAGAGATCCTCCGTGGACTGCGACGACGGCAGAGCAGAGATCCTTCGTGGACTGCGGCGACGACTGTGCAGAGATCCTCAGTGGACTGCGTCGACTACTGCACTCAGCGATCCTACGTGGATCAGTGCTACAGGTTCTGTGTGAGCCCGATCCTACGTGGGTCCTTACTACCGGTTCTGTGTGAGCCACTGCCTACAGGTTCTGTGTGAGCCCGATCCTGAGTGGGTCTTTTGCGGGGGTTAGTACCTATCGATCCTTCGTGGGTCCGACGACTTAGATGGATCAGTGATCATCTTTGACGTCATCTGAAAAAGTATACCTGGTTGAGCTGAATCTTATGTTACTCTCCTTTGTGGATTGTGTTGAACTATCCTATGTGGATTTACTGTTTACTCTCCTTGTGGATTTGAGTCTTGCTTTCCTTTGTGGATTGAGTTGTTCTTGAGCTCGTGAGCAGAGCTAGAATTGGGGACTTAGGTATATGTATGGGCATATACCTAAGTCGAGTCAGATGTTACTTCGTGACTGCATCTTTCTTTTGTGCTATATCCTTTGTGGATTTCGGGAGACCTTCGGGGGTCTCGGGGTCCTTACTGAGTAGCTTATACTCACCCCTACACGGGCTATGCCCGCACCTTGTTGTGTTGGTTGCAGACGACGGACAGCGCTGATCACGGTTGGGGCGTGGAGCAGGACGGTACCTGGAGGTGGACCACTGGGCGGGACGTGCTCGGAGCGGACGTGGGACCCGAGGAGCCTGGAGGCTATCTGTACCCACCCTTCAGGTGGGATTGCCAGTGGACGACACGAGGCCGCCGTCTTTTCTTCAGTTGCTGTACTTTACTTTTCAGTTGTACTTTACAGTTGGGCTTGTATTTCCGGCCCCCTTTACTTTTCTGCACTTTACTTTCCGCTTGCTGACTCTGTGTGGTTGTTACTTATAAAGGCAATGCCTTCCCTGTTTACTGGGATTTTACGCCTTGGTGCTAGTTGCCAGCCCCTGGCCTATGGAAGGCGGGCTTGGGGTAGTCACGACACGGGCCCCGAGGACGGGTCGTGACATTCACACCCAAATCCGATGAAGGAATTTTCTTAGTCTATTTTACTACTTCAATGTATTTAAAGATATAAAAAAAATTCTTGTACTATTGAGGAAAAATAAAATGTTAAATTTTAGGAAACTGATACTTTTATTTTTAAACAACCCCAATCCTTATCTTTAGATGTGTTTTTAAAAAAATATTATCTATATTTAATAGAAGGTTCTTATAATAATGAGAATACTCAGGAAAATGACTCTAATGTATCCCTATAGAAATCCATCTACCCTATATTGATGAACATGTTCTACCAAACCTATGTTAGTTGTTTCAAAGGAATCCTCATAGTGACAGTATCATTGGTGAGGAAAATCAACATGTAATGACAAGAAGTTCATGAGAAAATAAAGTAGAGAATCTAGAATTTCATTCAAAATTATAACCTAGTATTGCGGATGAGGATTTAGGTGATGAGGATTTGATTAATTCCATTAATTATGAACTAAATTAATTATGAAGTAATAAAGACTAGACCTTGGTTGAATTACCTTAAGAAACATCTATATTTGGGTTGAAGTGGGTCTTCAGAAATAATTGTGATGAAAATGGAATCATTGTAAGAAATAAATAATGATTAATTGATAAAGGCTATAATCATCATGATGGAATATACAATATCAAAACCTATTCTTCGGTAGCTAGACATAAATATATTTGAATTCTCTTAGCCTTTGACGAATTATTTATCATTAATTTTTCTCAAATGGATATGACATGTGATTTATTAAAAATAAATGTTTAAGAGGATGTTTGTGATCAACAAACTCCTAGTTTCGAAGACCCAAAACATGAAGAACATGTTTTCAAACATACCGAATCACTATATGATCCAAAAAAATTCCCAAGAGACTCGTATGATATCCATGAATTATTTCTATTACACAAATATTATGTTAAGGGAACATTAGACTAAACCATTTTTATAAATAAAGAAATGGAAAATGTTTTAATTTTTCATATTTATGTTGATGAAATTATATTCTTGTCAACTCAGAAATCATTAACTAATTCATTTTTGAATCTTATGGAATCTCAGTTTGAAATGATTGTGATGAGTGAGTTAACATTTTTCATTATATTACAAATTTCATTAAACTAAAAAGTAACCTATATATCTAAACATACAAATATTAAATATCTTCGTAAAAATTATGGATATGACAAGACTAAATGTGTATGTACTCTAATTGGTGGCTCAAATACTCTTGATCATGATAAATATGAGAAACTTGTAGATAAAACATATTTTAGAGGTATCAAATGAAGTTTACTACACATTAGATCTAGTTATAATGACTTAATGTTTCCAGCATTCATTTCTTCATGATATCAATATAATCCAAAATAACACCATTTCAAAGATGTGAAAATATGTTTTCACAATTTAATGGGAAATATGGATTAATGAATTTTCTTCTCTTTTGAAAATATTTTTTTAACAAATATTTTTATATTCAAACATTGGTGGTTGTATAATGAGAAGGAAAAGAACCATAAGAAGATGTCATTTCATAGGATATTCATTAGTTTCTTGGTCATGTAATTAAAAATACTCTGTAACACTTTCCACTACTGAAGTTGAATATGTTGCAGTTAGTTGTTTTTGTGCTCAAGTGTGGTAGATGCAACACACACTCACTAATTGTAGCATGAGTTTTACTAAAACATAGATATTATGTGTTAACAGTACTTCAATATCCTTAAGAAAAAACCTTGCACACTATTCTTATGCAAATAAATGTAGATATTATGCATCACTTTATTAGATATCATACACTTAATTGAGATTTTATTCTACATTTCATTATAATGTAGGAAAAACATGTTGATATTTTCAATAAATAATTACCTCATGATATATTTGAATATATTAAATGAAATTTACGAATTTTATCTACTAGGTGATCATTCAAATATAATTTTTTATGACTATAGTTTTTACAATAATATACATTTTTTTATAGGGGAGTAAGTTTTATTTCATTAAATTTTTTTTTCAAAAAATTATAATGTTTTTCATAACCTAATATTGTTTTCTATTACTTAATAAATTTTTTCAGAACTTAATTTTGTTCTTCAAAACCTAATAATGTTTTTTGGAACCTAGTAAAATATTTTTATAACCTAAAAATGTATTTCCTAACTTAATACAACTTTTTAGAATCTAATATATCTAGAAAAATCTTATAAAATAATAAAATATCATTAGATAACTCTAAATGTTACATTATCTTACTTTTTACCTCACAATGACGTTTTTTGTTTGTTGGTTTTCAATCTTATTTTTAGAAAAACCTTAACAGATTCATCATTCCTTAAATCCATTTTATTTACATAAAATCTAAAAATATTGAAGTCTATTAAAATTCAATAGATCAACCAAAACCATTGAATCAGATTAGATCAATATAAACTATTAGATACTTCATAGATGTTGAACCCTCATCTTAGTGCCTATATAATAGAGGGGAACCCTTATTCCCCATATCAAACTCTATATACTTTTTACTCAAGTTTCTACCACCTTTCAATGTAATCATTCCAATTTCTAAATTTCCTTCTTATGTTTTGAATGACTTTTTCAATCTCCACACATACATCAATGCCTGTGAATAAAGGATATAAAGATTTGTTGCTTTTTAAGTAATGTTTAATTGGTTGATATTTCTTTCTTTAGTATGATTCTATTTTAAGAATGATCACAAATTTTTCTGGATGGGATGTAATTTGCAATCATATGAATAAAGGATAATAAGATCCTATTTATACAGAATTGGTTTTGGAATTCTATAAGTCAGTTGAGAATTTTAATGAAGGTTTTTAGGATAACATTCAGTTCTAAAGTTACAAAAAATCCATTCATTGACTTAGAAGATCGCCAAAAATATCCTTGAAATACTATACGATGTTGAAGAATATCATTGTTCTCATAAGTTTCAAGATTTAGAGGGATCTTTTGATATAGTAAAATCTATTGATAGCTAGGGTCTTATTGGAGTAAATAGGACTAAGCATTCCTACCATTGTTCTAACTATATAATAGTGGAATTATGGATGCAAGGAATTTCATTCCCATGGAAATGAGATAAGGAATCCCTAAAAATAAAAGATATCCTCATAATGGATTTTCAGAATAATATAATAATGATTAAGTTTCTCAAGAATATCGTTATTACTATAAGTAATATTAAGGATGAGTTAATCAAATATCATATTTTGATGTATCTAGAAATCTTTTCCAAGATTATCATAAACAGTTTGAATTTCTCCAATCTTTCATGCCATTCTATCTATAAAAGTTCACGATTTTTATACAAAGTGATGACACACTTACAAGAATGAAATATTATTTTAGTGATAATACAAAACCTGTTATTGATATTTATTGAATTTGAAATAAATTTGGCGAAATATCAACGAAACAGTTAGATGATCCTATGAATGTAAAGGCACATGTCTCAGAACCGTAGAAACTTGTTCATGCATCAGAACCACCAATTTTGAAGAATCAAAAATCATACCGAGATGAATTTGTTACAATGTGGAAATGAGAAAAAGATCTAGGAAAAAAAGGTGATTCTGTGTTTGGATTAGATCTAGTAGAAGTTAATTGAATGAAAATCAATGAGGTTGAAGAAAATAAAAAACAAGAAAAATATAACAAACTTAAGTAGAAGATGATTTATGATAGGATTGATCATGAATTTTTGAATGATACAGTATGAGTGTACAAAATATTCATTTTTAAGATTAATTTTTGTATGAAATAGAACAAACCTAATATTCTCAACCCTTTGTAATAGATTATTTCAAATCATTTAAAGAATATAATGTTATTCCATGCATAGTTCTGATTGTTCAAGAACCATCTCAAGATGATGATGATGAATGAAATATCATAAAAATAATTTCATAATTAGATTCATTAAATTGATGAATCTAATAGGTAGATCCATTACAACAAGTTATATTAAAAACATTCCAATAATCTTCATCAAATCATTCCTCAAAAGGAAAATCAGTGCATCGATGTCCATCTTAGAAAAACAATTTGTTACATGTAAATTTCAAATAAGACCCTCCGATAATGATGGCGATGAATTTCAATATGATGATGGTGGAAATGATGAAAATGAAGAATATGTTTCTTAAGAATATGATGATGTAAGGACCCGATCATAAAACATTAAATAATCATGAATTAAATTAATAATTCACATAGAGGATATTTTCAGGTTTAGAGTTTTAAGGAATTAGGATATAACTATTACATCTCAAAAGATTTCAAAGTATAATCCTCTACTAAGTTTCCATAAAATAAAAACTCTTAAAAAGAAACATGTCTAGTTACATTTTTCAGATAGCATGTCTTTCCTTGATCCCATCCTTGACCCTATTCATCTTTAAGTCCCGTGGAGAACATTTCAGAAACTTGGGATGAGCATAAAAATCCCAGTAAAGGATACACAAAGAAGGAAAACTATTAGTTTTTCAAAACAACAAGTAAACCATGAATAATTTATCAAAGTAATAGATTTCACCTTTATAAAGTATTAAATACACTTCACGGAATAAAAGATCACCACATAACCTTTGCAACTAAAATATTACCATAAACCCATATAAAGAACACATAACATATAAAGGTATCTTAGGACATAAACATACTTAAATGGAATAACTATACGGTCGACTTCCACACATATCACTAAATAGAATATCCATACGGCTGACTTCCATACCCAATTCATTGGAGGTTATAACCTAACCACCCATCCTGGTATTCATGACACCGCCTTTCATATGGTTTATCACGTGACAACCCGTCAAAATTTCCAAGTACCATTACAAAATCCTAATATATAAAAAATATAATGGGAAGAAAACATTTCCACATTTCAATCACAATATATCACTTAAATATATTTACATAACAAATAAATTATCAAAACCATTTTCAATACCAAAATACATAAAAGAGTAGATGGTAATTAATTCATTTTAAAAACATTACGGCTTTTTAAGGAACCCAAAGTTCAAATAGTACTCGCGGTGGAGGAAATGGTCGTTGTCATCGTATACATTAAAAGAAACATTCCTTTTTTTCATTAAGTAAAATGATTCATAGAAAAATATTTTCTTTGAATGAAATAAAATGTCAAAGGGGTTTATACACCGTATAAAATAATGTTGTGTATAAAATAAAATCTGCCTTAATGAAAGGATATTGAGACGAAGTCCCTTACAAATTCGGTATCCTTATATTAAGGATAAATCAATTACATAATTATGTGTGAGAAATATAAATACACCCAATATAAGAGGATATTATGTGTAAAACAATCAGAGTTCATCCACACATATTAATAGTATGACATAATCAAGAAGTAGAGGTTTATCCTAAAGAATTGAAATTGGTTTAAGAAGTTCCCTTACACAAATTCGACAGTCTAACGACGTCATTTTTAAAATTCATAAAATGTGACTATGAGAGATAAAAAGGGTATCTCATTACTTGGAAATATCATTTACATCAATAAGGATATATAAGAACATATCCCAATATAATAAGATGTAAATAAAAATACCTAACAAAAATAAGTCTTTTAAAAAGAGGAGGGTGAATGGTTCCCTTACCAATTTGGGTAACTTTCGAAACGTACACCCCATGAAAGAAGGGTCATACAATGAATATGTAAATACCCATAAATTAAACAATATTACACAAAGAATACAATCATTGGTAGTACATACATAACACAAAAGGAAATAATGGCAAAGGTTTCATGAATCTCACAGGAACAAAAAGTGAGGTAAAAACCCCATAACTCGTTGTGATCAATCGAGTCGTATGACCAAAAGATAATAGACACCAAATGAATCACATAATTCCATGAATATAAATATAATCATGAAAATATATAAGATTGGGAGGTACACAATACAACACATGAAATAAATTAGTGGCGAACAATGGAAATCTCACAGAATTAAAAGTGAGATAAGAAATCCCTTACGAAAATTCAACAGCCTAACAACGCCACATAAAACATCCAAAAATTGTTTGATGAGATCAAATAGGGTCTCCCATAATAATAACATAATAATTACAGTAATAGGGATATAAAATAACATCCCCCAAGATAATAAATATGAGCTTAAAAGGAATAACATAAAAGAGAGTACTTAAAAAGATAGAGAGAGAGGTAAGATCCCTTACCTCAAGTCCGACTTGTCTTGTTTGTTTCACAATATTCATGAATAATAATATTTGGAAAATTTATTATTTATTAAGGACCACCTTTAAGGATTATTATTCAGTTCATATCACATATGATAATGTTATAATAATCGGTTAATAATGAGAGTTTATATCAGACATTTTTGTCGATGTTCGGTACATGAGTCAAAATTGAACTTGTTGGAAAACAATTTTCCATGTAGTTATAGGTACATCATCTCCAGAATATTATTAATGATTTAAATATCATATATATCCAGTATATATTCATTTTATACAATTCCATAACATTTGAAGATAAAAAATGAAACGCAGCGTTCATGGAGATGGTAGGTCGTACGTACGCATGAACACTACTTTCATTTCTTTGTAATATAAATGGAATTAAAACTAAATGAGAGATATATATATATTATAATTGTAGAATTATATCCATCATTTAGATGTAATATATTACATATATATCCATTATATATATGTACTTATAATAGTACATAACAATTTGAGATAAGAAATGAAATGTACCATTCACGGAGATGGTAAGTCGTACGTACGCATTAACACTACTTTCATTTATATTTCATACTTTAATAGAATGAAATCAATTAATGATACATAGTTATATTATAATTAAAGTATAATATAATATATAAAAACATTAAATGCATCCTTTATATATCCCACATATGGTATTAATGATTCAAATCACTTTGAGGGGGCGGTAGTCCGCACTTCCTAAAATCAAATTATCACCTTTACCCATTATGAAAAACATAAAGGTATGGAATAAATGAAAAATACAGAAGAATAAGGAATACATAAAAATAATTTATATACCATAAATAAATGTAGTGACATATTAATGGCCACCATGAGAGGTGTTAAAAGAATATTGGACAATCATCGTTTCGTGAGAAAGTAATTCACCACCCACAGAAAAAGTATGTTCTTTAACCATTAGATGGAGGTGTGTATGAGTGTAGCTCAAATAATCCTCATATAATCATCATAGTATATTTAAGATAATGGTGTTTTTACAAAAAAAGGAATAAAAAGAGTTAAGGGGGTTGGAGAAGAAAAAGAAAACAAAAGAACAAAAGAGAAGACATTACCTTCAAATCAGAAAACTATTTTTGAATTGAGCTCAAAAGCTTTCTTGGAAAGACTTCTACCCAAAGTGAGGTTTCTAGGAGTACGAGAGCGATGTGGACAGACAATATCATCATTGTTTTTACGAGCCAAGGGCTTGAGAGTTGTGGTTAAGGAGGTAGAGGTGGGGGCCTTTTATAAGATGGAGGAGGGGCACTCTTGAAATTTCTTGAAACGTTACTTTATTATAAAATGATTTTTGGATATCAAGGGTCCCAGAATTAAATATTTAGAGGATAAGGTGATAATGGTTATAAATCCACCCATACAATAGGTTTTTGACTAGTCTATGTCTTATATTTTACATTATCTTTTCATTTTATTTAAATCGTTCATTAATGAGGTAATCACTGCATCATCATGGTGTCATAGATAAATTAATTTATTTCATGTATAAAAATTATATAGAAAATAATATTACTTAGTAAATATTTTTATCTTTCCAATTAAAATTTATAGTCAAAAATATGTCTTGTATAGCCCCATGTAAAAGTTTTTTTAGTAAAACAATACATGTTTGTGACATATATATTTTAACATTAAATAAAAAGTTATTAATGTCATTTTCTTACCCAAGTTGCTCCATGGGGTCCCAAAGTTGACCCATGGATTGTCGGTTTTGGCCATGACTCGTCCACTAAGGGTAGGACATGTGACATGGTCATTTAATATTATTATAACATTATCTTTACATTAAATTACACTAATTACCCATAACTGCGATTAAAAAAACCTAAAAGTCACTATTCACCAAAAATTATTTTCATCCCATTGAACCTAATTTTACATCCTAATGACACCCATGTATGTCGGATTTTTGAAATTCATATCACAGAGGTGGTAAATTTTCATTTAAATGAAAAATCAGTTTTTTAACTACCACTTAGTGGTTTCACTATTCATCAAAAAATGAGGTTTTTCAGAAAAATACCAAAAATTCACCCTAAGATATATTTGATATTCGGAATTCAAAAATGATTCCTATTTTACAAAATTCAAAACATATATGTTTCATTAATAAATTTAGTAATTAATTCTCTTTGTCAAAACCAATAGCATGTTTTTAAGAAACAAAATATATCAAACGAATGACACTAGATTATGTCCAATTTCAAAGAGAAATTAATTCCAATGACCACCATTGGAATAAATGGTAAAAATATATTCTAACTAAACTTTAAAACCAATTAAAATGATAATCTATCCATATAAATAAATCATATTAAAATGAGGTTTTGAATTAAAATACCACATTTTCACTAAAAATGATCTTTATCGAAAAAAAATTACACAAAGAAAATTTGGATGTCCAGATTATAAAGAAAGATTTTATTTTGTCTAATATATCATATAAAATTGTTAAAAAGTGGATTTAAAAAGGTTTCACCATCAAAAGGAGTTTAATCGACCATTTAAAAAATATTAGAATATTTACGCATAAAATTGGATTCATTCTCAATTTAAGCCTCTAACATTTATTAGATAAAAGTAAAAATATTTGAAAAACATATATAATAATTTTGAAGTCATTTCTATTCATTCCCACCATTACAACGGCTAGGATTTAAATACCATTTATAATAATATCATTTTATTGTTAGAGTGCAACGTAAAATTTCAAAGAAACTCGTTGTTGCGTATTCAGTATGCCATCGAGCATAGAGTTCCCTTAAAAGTAATATTAATATTTTAATCAGAAATATTAATAAATATGAAAAATTAATATTCATTATTTAAATTGGATGTTACATACTTCCCCCCTTTTGTAAATTGCATCCTCGCAATTTTAAAATTGGGGTTTGAAACTTCATTGAAAGCCCCACATCCGAAAATGAGTAAATTAAACCATCACTTTAAAAGAAATGAAGAAAAGTACCAGGGTCACCTAAGACAAAAGGTACTAGGATTCCATGAAAACATGTATATTGAAGAGACAAACAAAGGGTTAATTTCTGATGGAGACTAATAGAAACATGTTTAGGAGGAAATTAACCACCAGAAAATCACAAACTTGTGATGGGTTAAACGGTATTTGATTCCCAAGTAGGAAAAATTAACAGACAAAATTTTATTTATAAGTTAATTTTCATTGAGTAATATATTTATTAGCTTAACTAAATCACAAGGAAACATACTTTCTTGTCGTTTAGACATTCATCTCTTACTAGGTTTCTTACACAAAATCATTTTTCATCCAAAAGACGAGTATTTAGGATGACTTGTTCACATTAAGAGTGCTATAATCAACTTCTAGAGAATAACCTATTACAAAAAAGAGAACTATATATTTCCCATGTATTCAGACCATAACCAAAACCAAAATTGTTAGAACAATAGCAGATAATCCACAAAAGTATAATCCTTTATAAAAATAAAATCTATTCTTAATCGCCAAAACTTGTCCAACAAAACCCAAAGTTCAGCGAAGACCATTCGACAAACAATTTGTCCATAAAATTATTCAATGTAAACCAAACCAAGATTGAGACCCAAATATTTGAAGGATTTAATCACATAGTCTTCCTAGGTAAATTTAACATTTATCTCAAAATAACATCAGTTTCTCTTAAAGTCTCATATTGAAAAGTAATTAACCTAATCATATATCCTCTATGATAGGTCAATATTTTTCCTAGATAACACATAATCAAGTTATTATTGATTCATAAAATTATATAACTAAATAGAATTTTTCATACTAACCAGGGACTTCACGTAGTCCAGTGGTAAGCGATAAATACTAGTCACAATTTGGTTGTGGGTTCGACTCCCACAGCTTTGTCCGACGCGACCGGTTGTCACACGGTCTGCGTGTTGTCCTTTTTTCAAAACAATATCATTATCAAAACATTCCCCAAAAAGAGATAAAATCATCAAAAATAACTGTTACATAATTTATCCTCAATTTTATCTCATGCCTTTTATTTTCCATCATAACATATAGTAACCCATAATTACCTCAAAAATAAGGATCATATAAACCAAAATGGTTCCTTATAACTATGTCCACAAAAGAACTGATAACCATTACTTGAATAAAATTTTCATATCTCAAACATCTCGGTTACACATACTATAAAAAGTCTTCTAATATAACACCATCATCAAAAGAGACATAATACTTTTAAGAGTCTCACCATCCTAAAATTTACCATAACTTTTGAATCCCTTATATGTTAACTTCTTACTCATTCAACATTTTTCATGATCCATTAACCATTCCTTTCCAACTTATTCTGAAATAATTCTTTCCGACAAAAAAAAGGATGGATCATATACTAAGATTCCAAAACAGGGAAACATATGTTATGAAATAATCCATACCTTTGATTGGTCATTGTCATTTTCTTAATCCTTAATAGGAATTGAATTAGGTATTGGTAAAGAAATATTTGTACAATCATGGTGATCCCAATCCCGAAACTTCTTCGAAGGACATGTGTTTGCATAATGACTATGCACAACACATTTAAAACATTCAATTGATCCCTCAGAAAGAACTTCTTTCCCTTTTCTTGAGTCAACTGGATTCTTCCTTTTTCCATGGTAGGTTCTTACTTTATGACCTTCATTTACACATCTATAGAATCTTTCTGTCCCTTTGAAACATTTTCCTAGGTGTTTCTTTCCACATCTTTGACACATAGGTTTTTAAACACCCTTACCTTTATGATTATTACCTAATATTCCGTAGGGATTAGTTTCTCGCATATATGATGCCTTACAAATATCACCAAGGATTAAGTAGTCAATCATGACTCCAGATAGTTGGTTGAGGATAAACACAAGAGTTTTCATTGCATCTCCCATATCATTCAGTTGATCTCTCAGAAAATTGTCACAATTTCCTTCACATCCACTATTACTTTGGTGCCTACTAGTTCCAGCAATTTACTAAAACCAAAAAGGTCAGTGTGAGCATATCAATAAAATCATCATATAATAATGAGGACGATAAAAAATAAAATATAGTTATTCGTGTTATCTCAAACTCATTCTAACTTTCAAAAAAACAATGGCTCCATCTAATATAATACCCATTGTGGTTATACCCAACTTGTCACATTTTCTTAAACAACACCCTAACCTCCATAGTTATCAAAACAGACCTTTGATATGAACTCTAAGGACTCAGCCTTAAAACATTACAAAATCATGAATTAAATGAATAATTCACATAGAGGATATTTTCAGGTTTAGAGTTTGAGAGAATTAGGACATAATTATTACATATCAACAGATTACAAGGTACACACTTCTACTATGTTTCCATAAAATAAAAACTCTTAAAATGAAACATGTATAGTTCCATGTTTCAGATAACATGTCTTTCCTTGATCCCATACTAGACCCTATTCATATTTAAGTCATGTGGAGAACATTTAAAAAACTTGGGATGAGCATAAAAATCCCAGTAAAAGATACCCAAAGAAGGAAAACTTTAAGTTTTTCAAAACAACAAGTAAACCATGAATACTTTATCAAAGTAATACTTTTCACCTTTATGAAGTATTAAATACTCTTCACTGAATAAAAGATCACTACTTATCCTTTGTAACCAAAAGATTACCATAATCCCATATAAAGAACACATAACATATAAAGGTAACTTGGGACATAAACATACTTAAATGGAATAACTGTACGATCGACTTCCACACATATCACTAAATGGAATAGCCCTACGACCGACTTCCATACCCAATTCATTGGATGTTATAACGTAACAACCCATACTTGTATTCACGGAACCACCCGTCATATGGTTTATCAGGTAACCACCTGTCAAATGTCCAAGTACAATTACAAAATCATAATACATAAAACAAATATAATGGAAAGAAAACATTTCCACATTTGAATCACAATATATCACTTAAATATATTGACATAACAAATAGATTATCAAAATCATTTTCAATAACAAAATACATAAAAGAGTATATGTTAATTAATTACTTTTAAAAACAATATGGCTTGTTAAGGAAGCCAAAGCTCAAATAGTACTCACAGCGGCGGAAAAGGCCGTTTTCACTGCATACAATAACAGAATCATTCCTTTTTGTCGTTTAGTAAAACGCATCATAGAAAAATAATCCCTTTTAATGAAATGAAAAGTGAAAAGGGTTTATACACCATATAAAATAAATTTGTGTATTAGAGAAAATGTGCCTTAATAAAAGGGGACTGTGACGAAGTCCCTTACAAAGTCGGTATCCTTAGATTAAGGATAAATCAATTACCTAATTATGTGTGAAAAATATAAATAAACCCAACATAAGAGGATATTTACTGTAAAAAATCAGAATTCATCCACATATATTCATAGTATGACATAATCAAGAAGTATAGGTTTAACCCAATGAATTGAAATTGGGTTAAGAAGTTCCCTTACAGAAATTCAACATCCTAACGGTGTCATTTTTAAAATTCAGAAAATGAGATGATGAGAGATAAAAAGGGTATCTCATTACTTGGAAATATCATTTACAGAAATAAGGATATATAATAACATATCCCAACATAATATGATGTAAATTAAAACACCTATAAAAAATATGTCTTTTAAAAAGAGGAGGGCGAAAGGTTCCCTTACCGATATGGGTAACTTTAAAATCATACACCCCATGAAAGAAGGGTCATACAATGAATATGTAAATACCCATAAATTAAATTACATTACACAAAGAATACAATCATGGGAAGTACATACACCACTAAAAAAGAAATTGTGGAAAAGGTAGCATGAATCTCACGGGAACAAAAAGTGAGATAAAACCCCTTAACTCGTTGTGATCAATTGATTCGTATGAAAAAAAAGATAATAAACACCAAATGAATCACATAATACCATGAATATAAATATAATCATGATAATATATATGAAACAACAGTACACAATAAACCACATGAAATAAATAAGTTGCGAACAATGGAAATCTCACAGAAATAAAAGTGAGATAAGAAATCCCTTACGAAAATTTAGCAGCCTAACAGCGCCACTTATAACTTCCAAAAATGTTTTCATGAAATCAAATAGGGTCTATCATAATATGAACCTAAAAAGTACAGTAATAGGGATATAAAATAACATCCCCCAACATATTAAATATGGGGGAATGACATAAAAGAGAGTACTTAAAAAGAAAGAGAGAGGTAGGATCCCTTACCTCAATCCGACTTGTCTTGTTCGTTTCTTTATATTCATGAATAATAAACTTTGGTCAATTTATAATTTATTATGTAACTACTTTAAAGATTTTTATTAAGTTCATATCACATATGATAATATTATAATAATTGTTTAATAATGTGAGTTCATATTAGACGTTTTTGTCGATGTTCGGTACATGAGTCAAAATTGAACTTGTTGGAAAAGAAGTTTCCATGTAGTTATAGGTACATCATCTCCAGAATAGTATTAATGATTTAAATATCATATATATTGAGTATATATTCATTTTATACTATTCCATAACATTTTGGGATATAAAATGAAATGCACCGTTCATGGAGACGGTAGGCCGTATGTACGCATGAATGCTACTTTCATTTCATTGTCATATTAATGGAATTAAAAATAAAAGAGAAAGATATATTTTATAATTAAAAATGATATCCATAATCTATATGTAATATATGACATATATATCCATTATATATACGTTCTTATAATAGTACATAAAATTTGGAGATAAGAAATGAAATGTACCGTTCATGTAGACGGTAATTCGTACGTACGCATGAACGCTACTTTCATATCTATTTCATACTTTAATGGAATGAAAAAAATAATGATACATAGGTATATTATAATTATAGTATAATATAATATATAACATCATTAAATCCATCCTTTATTCATCCTACAGATGGTATTAACGATTCAAATCACATTGAGGGGGCGGTAGTCCGCACTTCCTAAAATGAGATTATCACATTTACCCATTATAGAAACCATAAAGGTATGGAATAAATGAAAAATAAAGAATCATAATGAATAAATAAACATAATTATTATATCATATATAAATAAAGTGACATCTTAATTTCCACTATGAGAGGTGTTAAAAGAAGATTGAACAATCATCGTTTCGTGAGGCCGTAATTCGCCACCCACAAAAATAGTATGTTTATTAACCATTAGATGGAGGTTTGTATGAGTGTAGCTTGAATCCTCCTCATAACATAATCCCAGTATATTTAAGATAATGTTGTTGTTACAAAAGAAACTAATAAAAAGAGTTTAGGGTTTTGGAGAAGCAAAATAAAACAAAAGAACATAAGAGAAGACATTACATTCAAATCGGATAACTCTTTTTGATTTGAGCACAAAGGCTTCCTTGGAAATACTTCTGTACAAAGTGAGGCTTATAGGAGTAAGAGAGGGATTTTGAGAGACAATATGAGCTGAGGTTGGATGATCCAAGGGAATGAGAGGTTTGGGTAAGGAGGTAGAGGTGGGGGCCTTTTATAAGATGGAGGAGGGGCACTCTTGGAAAGTCTTGAAAAGTTACTTTATTATAAAATGATTTCCAGATAGAAAAGGTCCCAAAATTATATATTTATAGGATAAGGTGATAAGGTTTTTAAATCCACCCATAAAATAGGTTTTTGAAAAGTTTATGTCTTAGATTTTACATTAGCTTTTCATTTTATTTGAATCGTTCATTAATGAGGTAATTGTTGCATCATCATGGTGTCATAAATAAATTAAATTATTTAATGTATTATAATTATAACAAAAATAATATAATGTAGAAAATCTTTTTAGTTTTCCAATGAATATTTATTTTCAAAAATATTACTCATATAACCCCGTGTAAAAATTGTTTTAGTAAATTCATAAATGTTCGTGATATTTTAATGTTAACTTTAAATAAAAAGTTATTAATGTCATTTTCTTACCCAAGTGGCTCCAAGGGGTCCCCAAGATGACCCATGGATTGTATGGGTCGTACATGACTCATCCAGTAAGGGTAGGACATGTTTAAAGGTTATTTCATAGTTTTATAACAGTATCTTTACATTAAATTACACTAATTACCTTTAATGGCGATTAATAAAACATAAAAGTTACTATTCACAAAAAATTATTTTCATCCCATTGAACCACATTTTAATTCCTAATGACAACAATGTATGTATGATTTTTGAAATTCAAATCACAAAGGTGGTAAATTTTCATTTAAAGGAAAATTCAGTTTTTTATCCACCACTTAGTGGTTTCACTATTCATCAAAAATTGATGTTTTTCAGAAAAATATCAAAAATTCACCCTAAGCTATATTTGATATTCCAAATTAAAAAATGATGTATGTTTTACATATTTCAAAACATATAAGTTTCATTAATAAATTTAATAATTAATTCATGTTGTCAAAACAAATAGCATGTTTTTATGAAATAAAATATATCAAAAGATTGACACTAGTTTAAGTCCAATTTCAAAGTGAAATTAATTTCAATGACCACCAATGGATTAAATTGTAAAAATATATTAAAACTACACTTTAAACCCAATTAAAAAGATAATATATCCATATAAATAAATCAGATTAAAAGGAGGTTTTGAATTATAATACAACATTTTCACTAAAAATGATCTTTATCAGAAAAATAACAAAAATTTACACAAAGTAAATTTTTATGTCCAAATTCTAAAGAAGGATTTTATTTTGTCCAATATAACATATAAAATTCTCAAAAAGTGTATTTAAAAATTGTTCGCCATCAAAAGGCGTTTAATCGACCTTTTAATGAATATTAGAATATTTATGCTTAAAATTGGATTCATTCGAATTTTAAGCCTCTAACATTTATTGGAAAAAAGTAAAAATATTTGAGAAACATATATAATAATTTTCTAGATAGTTCTGTTCATTCCCGCCAATACAACGTCTAGGCATTAACTACCAATTAAAATAATATTATTTTATTATTACAGTGCACCGTAAGATTTCAAAGAAACTCATTGTTGTGTATTGAGTACGACATCGAGCATAGTGTTCCCTTTAATTTAATATTAATATATTAATCACAAATATTAATAAATATGAAAAATTAATATTCTTTATTTACCTGGGATGTTACAGATGATGATTACATAATTCATGTTTCTGATGAAATGGATGTAGTTCAAAAATCAGATAGATTGGAGTCCAAGAAAGGAAAATGAAAGCAACCAAATTTTGGCACATCTAATAAAAAAAATTGAGAATCCTAAAGAAACTTTTCCCTAATAAGTCAATATTTTTTTCTAGTACATAAAAAAATTGGTGAAATAATTTTTTTTATTTTTTATCCATGAATAAATAGGTCATCTTATTCAAGATTCAATAATCTTGAAATTTAAACCAATAATTCTCCTCATGTAAAATTTGATTAAACATGAAGCCAATTTCAGTAGCATTGTTCAGAAATAGGATTCTCACAGGATGTCTTGAAAAGATATAAAAACGTTTTCAAATCACATCAATAATGATATTAAGACTTTTGATGAATTATTTTAGACAGTAAAGCATACCTTTAGACAATCAGAGCCCAAAATCAATAAAAAATTTAACACAATTTCCAAGAATGGATAAAGGAAGAATAAGCTATTCAATTGCAAGGAGGTATAGATTTTAACGAGAAACGAAATTCAATTTCTCAAGATGTTAAAAGATTTAAAGATTAATGAGATGAGTTATATTAAAATATTAAGTCTTACAATGAAAATATTAATTCTCTGGATGATAATATTATAATCCAAAATTAAAATATTCACAAGCCGGAGAAGAAGCATAGGGATCATGAATTTCCATTAAAAAAGTTTCAAGACGGTCACAAAGAGCTGAAGAGGTTTAAGGCTCTAATCAGGATCTTAATACTGAAGAAATATTTATTTTTTATATATTTTTGATCTATTATTGCAAAAAAAATTGATTATCAAAGTATTTATAATCTATTCATTGTATAGTTTCTTTTATAACATTTATATTTAAAAAATACCACTCATCATTCCTTTTTTTTAAATCACAAAAATGGAGAAGAATATTCTAATGAATATATTAGTGTGTGGGGGGAATTTTTTTATAGAAGGCATCCTTAATGTAAGAGGGGATAAATTTTTAAGAAAGGATGAAAAATATATAATGTCGGAATATGATCCTTAGTGGGATTTTTTAACCTAAAGGGGAATTATTCCTATTTATCATAAATCATAAAAATAGGGGGAGATAAATTTTTTAAGTGTAGATAAGAATTATTACTGTGTTAATATTATTTTCTTAAATACTTTTCATAAGCTTTCTATAAATGGGGATATTATTGAGTCAAATGTTTCGGTATGACTTCTTCTCATTCATTTGTGTTTTGGAAATTAGAAACAGACTTTCTTATATAGAATTCTATCAATATGGAAATTTATATCATTGTTCCTTTTATAGTTATGTATAACATTATTTTTTCTACAGTCAAAAGAATACGTCAGATCCTTAATGAAAATCATAATCCAATAATTTCACAATTTTTATTCTCTCATAGTTGATATTCTAATCTCCATTTCTCATTTTCAGATCACAAAGAAAATAAAATCTTATTTATATTTTTTTATTTGAATCATGTAGAAAATGAAATCCTATTTATGTTTTTCAATTATGTATCACGTATAAAAATAAATTCAATTTTTTTCCCAATTCCAAATCACCTAGAGTTTTGATTCCAATTATATCAAATTTATGAATCTCAATCACTTCTTTAAAAAAAATTCTCAAATTTTTCCAGATTTGATTTTATATCGATCATAATGTTTTATATTTTGTTTATGAAATAGCTTTCATATATTACATAAAGTTACAATATTTACTTAATGTATGTTTTTATATCATTATTAAAGTAACTATTTTCCTTTAACACAATGGTTTGTATTTATAGATACATATATACTAAATATTTCTTATGACATTTTATAATAGTGAACAATGTCGCCGAAACAGTTATTATATACCTATTGTAAGTGAGAGATGTAAAAGTACTACAAAAATTATAGGATGAATATGAATATTGGAAGAAAATCTTATATTTGGTAATATTGCCTATAAATACCCAATCATTGAATGATTCCGTGTGGTGAACTTTAAAGAGAAATGATACTTTGCGAGAGGTCTACCAAAAATACTGCATGAAAAGGCCTTAAAGAATTTATGTTGTGAACAACTTGTTCCAAACAAATAAATATTAACAAAGATTTCTTTTTATTTGTGCCATTCTGATTCATACTATATACGATTGAGGGAATCCATGGTGGAGGATGACTAATGTCTTGATTAACATCTAAATCTAGGGAATCCACGTTAAATGAATAAAGATGTATAGATCACCTTATAGATTGAGGTCTTACAGGGATAGTAAGATAGAAACTGATATTTTGTGGATCAAGGGTTTACCCTTGTGTGGGGAAGGCATACTTTCCTGAATGTATAAGTCAAGGGACCCTTATCCATGGTTATTGGACACCCTTCCCTTTGGGCTAAAATATTTTTTTTTGCACATGAACTTTTAAATACCTTAGTATTTTTAACTAATAGAATGTGTAACTTTCTTACACATTCTAATATGTTGTAACTCTGATTATATATTAGGTATTCATTAAAGTGGAATCTTGATTAATTATACCTATGTTCTTATTTTTTTTAATTTAAATTTATAATTTGACCTTCGACTCTTATGATATATTTGTTAAATATAGTAGAGGGTATTCTGAATCTATTTCGTTTAACATGGTTATAAAATGTTTATTTGTGACTAAAAAATAATTTTCTAAAACATATAATTCACCTTCGCTTGTAATTGAGTATCTAGAACTTATAATTCAATCCTAAAAACTAAACATACTCATATAGGGTTTAATTTCGTATGGGAAAAAATGTAAATAATGTTTTGATGAATTAAAGAGTATATTGATGAATGCTTTGATCAATAATTTTCCATTAAGAAATGGGGGATTTTTGATTTATAATGTTTCATCAAGGATATTAATTTTTGTGTCATCATGTAGAATGAGAGTGTTATTTCCTAGTCATCAAGGAAATTATAAATTTCTAGAAAGAACTTTCCAACTCATAATATTGAATTAGTAGTTATAATATTTTCTTAGATGATGTGGAGAAACTATATCTATATTAGAAGATGTGATATATATACAAATCAAAAGAGAATAAAATGTATATTCTCAGGGAAAAAAATAAATGTGTGGTAAAGGTGATGTCTCGAGCTACTCATGGATTATGATTATTCAATATAATTCCACCAAGGGAAGGGGAAGAAGGAAGCAGTTTCATTGAGAAGGATTGATCATGGGGTTCTAAAATTAATAAAGTTTGACAAGGATCCTGTGTAAATGGATCTTAAAATGATGTAAATTGAAATTATCATATAAGGGGATACATAGTTAATTTTTTAATTGGTTGACTAGGTGTATTTATTTGAAAGAATTAAATGTTCTAAATTTCTGGAAGAGAATATTAAAATAAAAATTATGTCTGTGAAGGATCAGAAGTTCCCATAAATCATTTATAATGTTATAATTTATAAATTTGGGCGGATGTTTTGTGTTCTCTATCTACCTGATTTAAAAATACACATACTAGATTATTCACATAGCTTGAATTTCTCTATATCACAAAGTAAAAATAAGATGTATAGAGATCTAAATGAATATTTCTAGTGGGATAACTAGAATATGGAAATTGTAGAATATGTGCCAAGATGTTTTTCCTATTAATTTTTCAAGGCTGAATGACAACATTCTAAAATAATCTTGAAACCTATTCCAAATCATACAGGGAAATGGGTTTACATTACTATGGAATTTTTCACCGAAATACCCTAAATCCCAAAATTGAATGATGCAATATTGGTAATTCTGGATGGACTTACAAAATCTGCCCATATTTATTACTATAAGAGACGATTTTTTACTAGATTCCATATCATGAATATATATTAATAATTTTTGTAGGATTTATTGATCACCTATCTCTATTGTGTGTGATAATTATCCAGGTATTACATTAATATTCTAAAAAAGTATCCAGAAATATTTGGATATTGAGCTTCATTTGAGAACTTATTATCACCCAAAAGCAACGGGTGGTCATAAAGGATAGTCCAAACATTAGAAGACTGGTTGAGATCATGCTCATTCAAGTTTAAAGGTAGGTTCAATATGTATTAACCTTTGTTGGAGTTTTCCAAAAAAAATTATTATTCATTATACTATTCATATGGAACTATATGAAGCATTGTATGGAATGATATATCATACACCAACATGTTGATAAGATGATGGTAGTAGGAAGCTTATGGGCCTAAATTTTATGGAGGAAACAAGATCGAAGGTAAAAACTATTCAAATTTATGTAAAACAATCTAATAAATTAAAAAGGACTATGATGATAATCAAAAGAAGGAATTGTAATATCATGTTAGAGATCAAGTTTTCTTGAAGAAATCTATACGGAAGGGTGTTATAAGATTTGGGATGAATGGTAAATTAATCCCATTGTATATTGGTCCATTTTAAATTTTGTAGAGAATTAGATATATGGATTATGCTTTGGAAATGTTGGTTATCCTTTCTAATTTACACAATTTAATCTATGTCACATTGATTAGAAAGTACATGCAAAAATGAACACATTAATTAACATCTAAAGTTATATAATTGGAACATGGATTATCATAGAGTGAAGAGCCAATCTGAATATTAGAAACTAAGTAACAGTTGTTGTGGAATCAGATGAATCATCATGTAAAGGTCTATGGAAAAATTATAAATTGAAGTGGTGATGTGGGAGTCTGAGGAGCTTATGATGAATAACAACCAAAATATTTTTACAACGTAACATTTCATTAGTTTCCAGGAATAAATTTTTTTAGAGAGGAATAATGTAACACAACAAGGATTTACAAAAAAAAATTAATAAATAATTCATGAAATAATGAGTCTTTATGAAACATTCACTTTTTTATTTATAGGAGTTAGTTTTAACTTAATTGTTAGACATAATTTTGATGCTTATATATTTTAAATTTTGTTAAATGGACATAAACATTTGTAATTAGTAATATATTTAGATTCTAATAAGATCAACTTACATTTTTTTTGAATATTAACTAAATCCTTATGAATATTAATGTACCCTTTTGAATAGTAATATCACCCTTATTAATAGTATCCTCACCCATAAAAGTGTAAATAAAATTTTGGCACTATATAAATGAGAGTTAATATTTTAAAAATTAATAATTATGCATTAGTATTTTATGAGTAATAAATATTTAATTAAAATTTTAAATTAATAAATTCATTAAAATTAAAATTAATTTTCATAAATTGCATTCCTAAATAAATATATTCTTTTCCTATGATATTAATATAATTTTATGATACCTTGGTTATCTTTTGAATGTATTATCAAATCTTTTTAAATTTTAAAATATATATATTTTCTATGAAATAATTTTTAAATTTAAAAATTATATTTCAGATATTTATTTAATTATATTATAAAATTTATTCTATTTAATAAATAAAATTTTGAAAAATGGTTAGGTTGATTTTTATGGTACTTTTCTAAAATATTATAATTTTTTTGAATAATAAAATATAGTAATTTACAGTATAAATACATTATAAACAAAATAAACTATTCCTTGACTCGTGGCTGATGTAATCAGAGTTGGTTAATACATACATGAACTTATTACTATTTTTGGTCACAACAATCATCATTATTTCTTGTATTATGAAAAATAATAAAATAATGAATAAGTTATTCTAAAATAATCCCTCTTATCCCCCATAAAACCACCCCTCACTTCTTCTTCTCCCCACTGATCAATGCCTTGAAGCTTGTCCATTTTCTACCCAAATCCTATTAACTAGTATTTATAAACATCCTGAATATCTTAGTATTTCCAGGGGACCAAAACCCCATCCCTTAAGGAGGTTCTCAAGGAGGATATTTGAAGAGGTTAACCCTCTTCCTTTATCTTTTAATTTCATTTTCAATTGTTTGCCATATCTTCTCCTAACATGGTCCTTATAAATGATAATGATAACTTAAGAATAATCTTTATACTAGAATTATATCATATTAATGTAATAACCTTCATCAACATACAATATCTCTATCTTTTATTTCAAAAACTAAATCAACATCCTGGAGGTACTGATGTACAACCTTCATGGATGATGAACTCTTGTTCTTCAATTTCTTCATCATGTATGTTAGTGAACCCATTTTTATGGTTGAACCAGATTATAAATAATGTATTATATATTATTTAATGATTCTTGAACCATTATATATACATATTACAAATTCATAGGACAAATCTAGTTCGTGATGATAGAAATAATGATATTATAAACTAAATAATTATAAGTAGTGTTTATCTAATAACTCATCCTCATACCATAAAATGAATTGAACTGTATTACAATTTAATATTATTTATTCTCATTATTATCATATAAATTAAATTTTTGATAATTATATCTATTCCACCTGAACATCCATACTTATGTACAAGTATACCGATCATGAAAACTAAGGAAACAAACGCTCCCGGGCAATAATCGTATATATTACAAGTCATAAAAAAGAACATTAATGGACTTAATAAAATTATAAAAATTTAAATAATTATAAATAAGATATTTATTTAATTAATTAATGGATTTATTTTTATTATCCATGATGCTATTATCAAGTGCAGAACACATTCATACTTTTGGTATGCCTTTTTACCAGAACCTATATTTTCAATTGGTTCACTCTTTTTCCCTCTTTACACTGTTTAAATTATTAATTATCCTCATCTAAAATGATTAAATTGTTCGTAATGGTTCTATAAATGTGTGAAATAAGAATGTATATTTAGTGTACGGAAAGATACTTGTTTGAAAAGGATATTTCTTAAATTCTTCTTGATAAAAATAATATATGATTCAAGGTATCTAATCTAATTAGTACCTCATTTCAGGGAGAATATATAATCAATTTCACGAAACCATTTATTTTATGGAAACACTAATTTCTTTTGAAAAAACTATCTTATTTCACATTTTTTAACACACATACTTTTTAAAAATATCTATTCTTTTTAATGTAAAAGAATATTTCTATAATTAATTATACGATGATTTAATATGAGTATTTTCATCCTTTTCAACATTCGTATTCATTATTATGTCCAATTGGTATTAATATTTTGTGATATTACAACCCATATTTTACTAAATAGTTTATGATTAGTTTCACTGTGGATGTGATATCTTTAAACCAATCACCATATTACTCTGAATGGTAAGTGTTGTTGTTTAGTGATTGGGGAAAGTTATTTACATTTCATATGATATTTTCAATATGAATTTATATGTTTTTTATTTTTATCCTCATTCCTATGAGGATTGAACTGAGAATATTATGTGATGGGTGGGGCCTGCTATAGCCCCTCTATACATCGATATGTCTCATGAGATGAGTAGTCCAGATTTTTACCCATTTTGAATGATTCCTTTGTCGATGTGTTGATGATATTATTATGAAGTCTAGTAGTATGAATCCCCTCATTGTGAAACTATTAATTTATATCCCATGTGAATATTAGACTATTAGATTCTCCATGGTTATAGTTTATATTATTATTTATTCAGATTTCATTTCAACCACATTATGGTCCAGTATATTTTAATGTAATGTGTGTTTAGTTTCTCACCATGCCTAATGTTTACTTTTATGATAACTTATATTGTACAATTTACCCTTAATGAGAATCTAAGGATACGCCTTTTTTTATGTTTTATATTACCCCTGGATATGAATAAGTATATAATGAAAAACATTAATGGATAATCTAGAATTTGGGGATGTTTACAATGGAATTTACATTTTGTTTTTCCTTTCAAGTTGTAATTTTGAACTTATGTGTGTACCTTGTTTTCCAAAGATACTAACCTATTTGTTTCCTTCAGGTTACGAGTTCATTATAATCATACCAATTTATTGAAGTAAGGCACTAACTTTTGGTAACTAGGGTAAGGGATTTTACATATATAATTGAATAATAAAGTGATTGTGGAAGAGACTGGTGAAATTTTTAATGATCATTTATTTAATAATATCCATACGAAATTAGAGAAATATTTAATTTTCTATGACTTAATTTATTAAATATGAATCTCATTAAAAATATTTCTATATATATATTTTAAATATGTTTAACAATAATTAATTTTTATCCCTCTTAAATATCGGTGTCTGTCCTATAAGGAATATCATGACGAGAGTGAAAACCATATATTATTTAAAGGTGAAAGGGAATGGATAATAATTAGTTTCATTGGAGACTTTTTTTGATCCCACGAGTCATTCGGTGGGTCCATTCCGAAGAGGTGGTTTCATTGTGTACGTACTAAGAGATTTGAATAGATAGTAAAATATATTATGATGCTTGTTTTCAGCTGGTTCATCTGATAAGAAACAAATAAGGCTCTATATGAGGAGGTATCTACCTCAGGTAAAACTCTCAACACCAGAATGAGAAATAAACTACTCTACATGGTAAGTCTTTTTAAAAACTGGAATGATTCTCTAACTCATAGAAATATTCATAAGAGTAGAATTAATGTTACTTTCATGCACAATGGATCCTACAGCAATTGGGTGTGCTAGATCCCCCCCCCCCTTCGGGTGTCAAAATGAATAAATAAAACACTTATAGGCTTGGCGACATGTGGGGAGGGAATGTTGTTTAAAATCCTATTGATTCAATTATTCTGGACATTATCGTAAATTACGAATGATGAAATTCCCTCCAACCTAAAACCAAGGTTATGCAAAATGGTATGTCATTATAATAGTAGTGGAATATAGAAATAAAAAATATGGAAATAGATTAAATTATTTTACAAAATTCATAAAATGGAATAGATACTATACCACAACCAATAGTAATAGTAATTAGAAGGTTCATAATACATATCAATAATAATTATCACGTAGTCTACATATTGTATGATCGAAACAAGCTCACATGTTATCTTGCATCCATGGACAAACAATAAAATATTATGCACATCATTATGAGATCATGCTTCTTAAGGCTTGATGGGGAAAATCTTGTCTGATGTATGCCATATGATTTCACTATATCAGGCCACCATTGCCCAATGATTGGTTGTTTTTTTTCATGCATATTCTTAATCACTCTTATTTAATAATTATATGATAATTATAAGGAAAATTTTTATTGGTGATACTGCCTCACATATAGAGGAATGTATAAATGAAATTGAGGAAATATTTTTAGTGTGTTTATGAATGGTTATTTAACAACTTTCATGGTCATTG
The DNA here is from genome assembly GCA_963277665.1 of Viscum album. NCBI lineage: Eukaryota > Viridiplantae > Streptophyta > Magnoliopsida > Santalales > Viscaceae > Viscum > Viscum album. Next base: position 431,313,570 of record OY728134.1, read on the forward strand.
GCTTCTTAGAGTGGCATAATCAATTATATAATATTCTATAGTTTCTCTTTATAGGGTATATCTCATTTCTATCCATGGATGTGATCATGTTTTTATATATTTTAAACTAAAAGTCATTCTCTGATCTAGATTTATATTTTTTATCTTTGTTGAAGGAGAGATTATTAATATTTTGGATGATCATGATATGCCTGATTAGGATTTTCTATAGTCAAATAGATTATTGTTAAAATAATTTTATATATGAAATCGTTGTATATGAATACCTTCTAGTTTTTTATATCAACATTTTCGTGACCTAGTGATCTCTCAGTGTCACTGTTTGAGACTCCTTAATCAGTGGGGTCAACTATCCTATATATTCAAGTAATATAGACCTCAAATTAAATTTAATGTTAATATTACTTCTTGGGGATTAATTTTTTACTCTGTGGATAAATAACATTGATATGGGATATATTCCAATCCTTGGAATGATTTATATAAAAAATATGTCTCATAAGGATCATTAAGTATGTTCAAAAAGGAAGGATAATAATTATATGTTATTTAGAATATTTTTATAGAATAAAATTCTATTTATTCCCCCCCTTAATTATTATCATTAATGTTTTAAATTATCTTGTATTTAAACCATCATTTCAATAGATTTTGTGAATACTAATTTATAAAGAAAAAATAATGAATTTCATAGATAATATTTTTATAAGGAATAAAATGAACCACTGAGTCTATATAATCTTTTAATTTGAATTATAGTTGTATGAGAATTAATTCAAGATAATGAAATCAATGTTTTATAGGATCATTCTGAATAAGGGATCCTAATTATTACTATTTTTGTAAAGGATGGTTTGGACATTCCTTGATGTATGGATTTGTTGTGTTTATGGTATCACTCATGTTAGTAGTATTTTCGGGAACCCAAGGATCATTCATCTTAGACTTTTTTATCAACAGGGAATGCACCATTCATGTTGTGGAATTCATATATGTCCCTGAGTGTTACAAGGACCAATATCGTTAAAATGTGTTTATTTTTGGAGGATCTCTCATATTTTATGATTCTATGTATTTTATTATTATTTTTACATAGTTTAACACCTTCATGGATGTGACCCCTTATATTGTAGGATGGAATGAATTTTTATGATTGATTCACTGGTGGGGAATCCAATATATACTAGAGTATTTTTATATTTTAATAATATTCATTTACATCTTTTTTTAAAGTTTATAGAGAATTGATGTAAGGATTTTTATATGTTTATTTTCATTTTAGGACTTCATTGATGTTATTTCTACTTTGTTTGTTTATAAATTAGTCACCTAACTATATTAAATTTTTATATGATGGAATATGAATGGTTAGTTAGTTAGTACTGATTGATTAACAATATGTGCGTATACGATATTTTTTATAACTATTATTTATTGAGTTCAACCTATCCGGATTAGTAGTTCCATATATAGTGTCTTTATGGTATAATATTTATGTTAATGGTAATTAATATATACATCCCCTTACATATAAGAAATATAAAAAACATACAATGATTATATTGTGGATAAGACTCAAAAATAAACTAAACATAAGATGGAAGGACTTGGATTAATGAAACCCTTATTGAATAAGAGTTAGAATAATAATTATCCACATTAATGGGATTGGGATAGAATTGTGTTTATAAATATACCACTAAATCAATCATTCAACACCTCTATATTAATTTAAACATTTTTAATTTGTTAGGGATTTTCATCTAAAAAATCGTAAACATGGGCCCCATCAATTTATTGACACTAAATCTCCAAAAAAAATTTATAGAAATACACAAAAAGAATGATCTAACCTATATTTTTATTACCCAATATTTCGATTATAATATACAATAACCTTTTGATTATAATAATGTCGATAAAATTATAAATAATTAGGTTCTGTAAAAATTTGGGCAGTGTTTCTGGGGATGTGATATCAATTTCATATTTTATCATGATTATATTGACATTGATCTTAGTAATGAATTGAAAAGTCAGGTAATAAATTCATATTATTTTTTGGTTATCAAATAAAAATCTTGGATTTATAATGAAACTTGAAGAACCTTTTCAATATCCAGACAAATATCAGGAAAATAACACATATAAACTCAAGTAAAACTAAAATTGGAAGAACATTATGAAAAAATTTATTGAAATTTTTACACCCTATTCCATTATACATAAAAATAAATTTTTATATAAATAATTATAAAATGAATTTAAAATAAAAAATGGTCTTATTACAACTATTTTCAAAAGTTCATGGTCTTAAAATGGAAGATCAAAACCTATATCTTCATGAATTTAATATGGTGTTTGAAAATTTTAATTAAAGTGTAGTACATGATGAAAAACATAAGTAGAGATAATTCCATTTAATTATTAACGAAATTTTGAAGTACTCGTTGTATAACTTTAGGTTTCGATATATTATATAGTGGGGTGAAATTGATACAAGTAACATCACAATGTATATTTTAAATTTATAGATGATTTCTATAAGTTGAGAATGATCTATAGAATATAATATGTCACTATACAGAACGTTTATGAGTACATATAAATAATCAATAAGTTAATCTCAATGTTTGAACAACGAGTGATTATAATAATTTTTTTGTCTTATTTTCTCATTGATTTCTGAAAAGTAATATTACATTTTTTGAGACATATTAAGTATGGGAATTAATTGAATAATCACTTACTAAATTCAATGGTCTTGTTAAAAATATTACCAAAAATATAAAATATTTATAAACCATACATAATAAATGGGGTGTTATTAAGAAATTTTATTAAGTCTAAAATATTTTATGCCAAACATGAGAAAATATCTTATGGTTTATAACTTATTTATCTCTTCAATCAAATAAATCAACAACTTACAGTTATTATTTATAGACATTTTTATTTTAGAGAACGTTTATCCCATAAATAATATCCCATATTGGACACTGAGAGTTGTGTTTTAATATATTAAGATGGAAAATTCCTATAAATTTTAAAAAAACAAGTTTGTAGTGAAGTTAATGATATTCAATATGGATTTAGTAATCAATGGTACCTAAATACATCATTTAAAATATTTTATAATCAATGATATAATAAAATAACAAATTGACCCATAATTTTATAGAAAAAAGAGAGTTAGTAACTAAATATAACCAATGTTTAGGAATTGATGAACTTACAAAAAATGAAAATAGAATATAGAATAAAAGAAAAACTAATTTTAACACTTACAATATGAATCATAACACTGGTAAGATTAAAAAAACCAATTCTCAATCCAGTATGAAATGTTATCATGGTAATGATAATAAGTTAAAGGAAAATTTATTCTACATTACATACCCATTTGTAATAATGTACAAAAAATTTTGATGTTGGTGATGGAATTGATTTTGAAAATAATATTATTAAACTGAAAAAAAATTTAATGAAAACATATATATTTCAATGAAATTTTCCAAGTATATATTAGAATAAATTAAAATCCAAAATAAATAGATTTTGAAATAATTACTTGGATTCTTCAAAAATATTTACCCCAAAATACCTTTGATGGAATAATGAATTTATATACCATGGGATAAAAATTTCATGAAATTATAATGCAAAAAACTATAGAAAATTTAAGGGAATGATAGTGTTTGTCATTTTAGGCATGTGTAACCACAAATTTTTTCAAACAATTTCAAAAAATTCTATGATACAAAGATATTATACATTACTTTGAAGGCTCCAAATTTTGCAGGCTCCTAATTACATTGATGTCATTTTAGGCATGTGTCTCATGGTGCTACATAGGATGGCTCCCCACTCTTCGGGTCTCCGTTCTCCCCTACGCTAGGGTTTCTTCCCAGCACCCCCCTCCCTTGCCCACCTCGCGGTGAAGGTCCATCTCTGTTACTCGTACTTTTCTCTCCTTCTTGTTCCCCTGATCTCGACTGGCCACGTTTTCTCTCTCTCTATGACCGGGGTTCCTCTTCTCATCGCCTTCAGCTTCTCTATGTTTCTTCTTGTTTGTTCATGTTTTCCGCTTTCTCTCTAGTGAAGTCGCATCAGTCTTCCTAGATTCGATGAATTCTTCTTTGGACTTCCTTGAATTGACTGTATCTTATTCGGTCTCCCTCTAATCGACGACATTTTCTTCGGTCATCTTTGTATCAACGACATATTCTTCCTAGATTACCTTGCTTTTCCTTTGATGGTCCTCGGTTTTTCTACCTCATTGACGATGCATTCGTTCAGAGCCATTAGTCGCTTGAACCATTGATCTGACCCTACATTTTGCTGCTCCAATCCTTGTCGGATCTGGAGTGGGGGTTACAACAGGGTTTTGGGATTTGTGGTTCGACGACCTTCAATGTTCCAGGTGCAAGCTCCTCGACGTTGGCTTTAGTTTTTCGGTTTTCTTCTTCATGATATTAGTGAATGGTATATTTTCTTATTTCCAGTCATCGACCAATTTTATGCTTATTCAATGGTTTTCCATTTTGTGGATCAGAATTGGTTTCGACGTCGATGACGAGTTTCTTCTCAGTAGAAATAATGATGACTACTCATCAGAGATGATGGTCTCTGATGGATTCATTCAATTACGATTCTGGTGGTGCTCTATGGTGTCGACGTTGGTTTTCTCGGTGATGACGAGGGTCTGCGGTGGTACAATGATCATATGGCTTCAGTGTTTGTGTGTGCGTCTCGATGAATTACTTATTCGGTGTGATGATGGTTTACTAGTTCGGCGTGATGTTGGTTTACTGCTTTTTTATTTTCAAAATTTTAAATTCTTGTAATGGTGGAAGTATTGTTGAGTCTATGCTTGTTTTTTTGGATGTTGGTATTTTTTGAATTCTGAAACAGGTTGCAACAGACATTAAGGCGTGGTCAATGGTTGGGTTTTTATTTTAAAATTTCTCTCTCGAATCGGTGTTATGAGGTTGTGTTTGTGGAGGAATGGTTCTGTTGGTTCCCACTTACCATTAAAAGTGGATTTTCAATAAAATTAAAAAAATTGATTGTTTCTCACGGTGCTACCTAGGTTGATTAGGTTTACTTCTAAGGTTCCTGATTTTTTTTGCATCGCCGATGACAGTTCCATCATTCGGAACCCTCAGCCGCTCAAACCTCTATCCTGACCTCATTTTTTCTCTTCCTATCCTGGTTGGATCTTGAGTGGTGGTAACATTGATTTTTTGGGAGGTGTGGGTAGGTATCCTTAAGTGTTCCAGGTGCATGACATTCAGCGTTGGATTTGTTTCTTTCAGATTTATTCTTCCGAATTTCAGTGATAGTTTGTTTTCTCCATATCGTTGGTAGATTTTCTATTAGGTGGTGTTCAATTTTTGTTTCTTGTTATACTGGTGTTTGGTTTTTTCCAGTTCGATGGGGATTGACGATTACTTGGTGTGGTGCCATGTTCTTTAATGGGTTCAATGTATTTTATTCGTTTTCTTCCCCGTTTTGGTGTTTTGGTAGCAACTAGATGATGGGTATTGATGATGTCATCTTTTATGGAGGCTCTGGCAGTCTTCTGTGTCATTTTTATTTTTGTTTTGATGTGGCATGCTTGCTCTACAATGGTGGTTTACAGTGGTGGAAGATGACGATAGTCTGATATTTGGTGTTTACGGTGGTGATGCTCCCCAGTGACTGATGTGGTGTCAACGACGATGGTAGATATATGATGGATGACGAAAATGGTCTACTAATGATGATGGTAGGAGACATGGAAGGAGACATAACATGAATTTGGTAGTTGTGGGTACACTTGGCTCGAGGTCTCCTTGGATAATGTGATGTTTTTGAATTTTTACATCCATTGATTGCTTGAAATTTGTATCCCTCCTTTTATGTTTTGCTTATCGGTCACCCACAAAAAGGATTATTTGAAAATACAAAAAAATGATAATTGAGGAATTAATTTTATAATATAGGGTTCTACATTATCTATTTTTTAAGTGATCTTGGTTTTTTATAAATATAATGTCTTGTTTTAGGATTAATTCTTTGAAGATTGTAGAACTGAATAAAAAATACACGGTAGTTCTACATGAAAATTGATATAATATTTAACTTATATGTATACATGATGATTTGTTGGAAAGGGTTATGTACTTAGTCTCTCCAGTTGATTTTATTGACATAAAATGATGGATGAGAGAGGGACATCAAAAGAAAAAATATTAATAGGATTTTTTAACATAGGTAGGTACATTAATAATTATCCTGATAGAATTAGAATAATTGAATTTATAGAGGATATTGTATACTTTAACATCTTTTATTCCATGAAATTTTTACATTTCTACCATTTATTTATAATTGTGTAATACATTAAAGAATATAATTCTCATGAAGATAAAAATCAGAAAAAAGAAATATTTTTCTTAGGAAATAAAATGAGTACATAGAAATCTATCAAAATAAATGAAATGAGGGGATATTTATCGGTATTTTGAAACTAATGGTAGGATCAATTAGATAAGATAATAATTTAATAATTTATGTTATTTGATTATTTAAAAAATTATTTTTTAAGAATTTAATGTTAGGGATTTATGAAACCCTACACATTTAAATTAATTAATTTGAAACCACAAAATAGATCTAAAACCATTATCCCGTAATCATAATATGTCCTTTCTAATGAATGAAATAATATATAAATAAATATTTTATTATAATATATCAGCAAACCAAGGGATTAAGTGTGAAATTTTATTATGATAAAATGTTAAAGTGATTAGATATGGTATATGAGATATTTCTTTACATGAGTGGATTATTTATAAAAAATTAATCAAAATAAATTAAATAGCCACAATTGAAGATAAATACCAAAAATAGAGGAAGATAAAAAATAAAATAGATAAATTACTGGATAACGTATTAATATACCAATTATATGATTCTGTTTCAGTAAGTCTAATTCATATAGTACAAAATAATATGTGCTAAAATTATTAACAATGAAAAAATCAGTTTGTTCCTATTGGAGGTAAAATAATTTAAAGAGTTTGTATTTATTATAGAAGATAAAATAATAAATTTAGAATTATTACTTCCCTATAACCTTCATTGATCAAATTCATGAATGATTGATAGGTACAACCAATTACTATTTCCTTCTGAGTTTCTTAGGTAACTTTTAAGACCGTAAAAAATGAATAGTTAGATAAAACCCCATTTATTAAGCCTTGTATAATGTTTTCTTAAAAAAATCAATTGGGATTAATTAATTACCAAGGTACATTTCTTAAATAGATTTTATGTATCTTAACTAACATGAGTAAATATTTCATGCTTGTTTATTTAGATGATTTCCTAGTTTCTCAAAAAAATCGTTATTTTTTGTTACAACTAAATAATTTTTTCAAAATATTCATTGAGAAATATCTTAAGCAATTATTTAGGAGGCCCAATTTGTTATTAAAATAATACAAGATCTTTGTATTGGGATCAAACTAAAAAGGGGAGAGGTTGATAGGTGAGTGTTTCATTTCATTACATAATGAAAATATTACACATTGTGTAAAGAAAGTAAGGGCATTTTATGTTCTTGAACAATAATATATGATATTCATAAAATATTAAATTATGATTTATTTTTCATTTATTGTTTTTCCAAAATCATACAACATTCTAATTTTTTATATAGGAAATCATTTTATGAGATAAAATATATGTTGATTCAATCCTTAATCATGAAACTGACATGTCAGATCAAACCATTTAATCTATTTTAAAATTATTCTGACAAAAATATAGTTACTTATACTGAAAAATATAAAAATGGGAAAATAACTTACATTTAATATGTGTCAAATACTCTAGATGATACATAGATCAATTATAAAGCCATTGAAAATGAGTTTATAGTAGTTATTTTTTAACATAAAGAATTAAGATCGTATTTTCGTGGATCCAATTTCATCATTATTTCTAATGATAAAATTATAAGGAAAATTTTGAGGAGAACTGATTCTATAAGGATAATTGTGAGATGGATACTTCTTCTTAAATAATTCAAAAAGAATATAAATGACAACAATGTCACAATGAATCTGGTTGTATATTACATGAGTAGACCACATCACACTACAGAGATGAATATGCCAGATAAGGTACTCTTAAATGAAATAACCTAAGATGAATATGCGGTGAACCTGTTTTTCATTATAATACATTGAAATATATTTAGAATTATTCTTTTCATCTAGACAGTAAGATAACATGGGATTCCATGGTCCGTTGAGACCATAATTGATATTATAAAATTATTTAGTATATTAATATCACACTAACATTTTTTTCTAAAATAGAATAATAAATACCATTTAAAGTATCATATTATAAATTAGATAACTTGATTGAGTCAAGAGTGTGTGGTTTACCCTAACTGTATCCTATGTTTGGTTAGTAGTAGATGTCTTATTGGGGAAATCATTAGAGGTGAGTTTGATTAAATTACATAATTTTATTTATTTGTTTTATTTTGAACTAACATTAACTAAAATATAAAATATATAACTCATTATAATGATTCACTAGGTATAGATTATTTGAACCTAGGATTATTGATAGGAATTGTGTCCTTATTCACCGGTATATCTAGATTGCTGGATGGTTATTAATTGGATCAGGGTGGATTGAGAGAAAGTGAACACCACAATACTTCTCTTTCACTATAAAATACATTTATCACCAAAAATAAATCCCAAATCAGGGTGTGGATATTTAATTTTTGATTTTAGTCATTTATATTATAGGATTGAGAATTGATTTATTATTTTCTTCTTTTTTTTGATCTCATGTTCGTTTTAAGAGCCATATAGATGAGTGCGATTTATATAATTTGTTAAATTCATAATTATTCCATGTTCTCAATGATATTTCCAAATTCTGTGAATGTATTTTAATAAATCATCACCCAAAATATTTTAAAATTTTTTATTATTCCATTACATCACCAGTTCTTCACCTTCCTCACTATTAGTCCATGGGGTCATAGTTCAACATTTCTAGGTATAGTTCAACAATGGAAAACCCTCTATATTAATTAATGTTTTTTTAAATGATGAATGGATAAGTGTTTTGTTGATTGATCGAGACAAATCATGAGTTGATGGGGATTATTCATTGATATAGAATCTTGAGTGGTGATGGAATCATGAGGTAGGTGATGGGAGGCATGACGAATGGCGTTGTGGGCTTAATTAGGACTGTTAGATTACATTTTTCAGCCACTAGAGGCTGAGAAATGGATCACGTTGGTGATTCTATTGATTTATAGTATTTAATGGGTGACATTCAATGTGGATTATGAGGATTTGGAAACCACATTAAATAATGTCTATTTTTGTGAAAAAGCAGACAACATGCCATGTATTCCAGATGAACACAGGATATGTAGAGCATGGTTATAGTGTTAGAGTTTCATAAATGGTTGGATCACATTCCTTGTGTTCAGACACAAATAGTATCTATTGATAACTATGTGTCCAAGTCGTGTTCCCACTGGCACAAGCCCAGGACCACGGTGGTCGGAAACTTCATATACTCTAGGAGTACATGGAAAAAACCAAGGGAATTTCCAGGTACACAGGAATCATCCAACATAAATGGGCTTGGTCAAGAGTAAATGAGTTGGAACAAAGTGGCTATGCCATGTCTTGTATGACCCATACATTCCATATACAATAAAACAAATTTTAAGATGTGTCTATAAGAGAAACAATTCAGTAAACAAGCTGGGGTCACCATCCCTATGGACCCCCACTCCAGTCATGTATTCTAAAATTCAACTTCCTCTTCTCATATAACCTTCATTTAGAATATAATTTTGTCTTGTGAGGGGCATATGATAATTTTGTTTCTATATACAACATTATGACGTCCTTTTTATTGTGTATGAGCTATTATAAGTATGTTTCACTCATGAAGAATCATTATGAATTTCTCGATGATAACAATGATAAGGAAAGGATCATCATAGAGATATCAGGTTCAATACTACCATATCACACTAATAAAAATCTTCCTCATACTATCAATGATATTTTGAGATCATTACTTCTTTTTCACACAAGGGAATGAGTTCCACATATTCAATGTATAGACTATGACATTACTCCCCCACAGTGGTCATGGATCCTCTATCTATATTGTGTTACTCCCCCAATTTCAATGTCTAGCTGTGATTGTATTCATTTATTTTGCATTTTTTATATTATCATACTATAATGTATTCACTAGAGGTTATTTCATGTTTAGTTTACTTTGGATGTAACATTATTTTTTAAGATCCTCTATATTGTGGAATATAGATGGAATGGTCTGTGCGTACTTGTACATTTAAAAATTTCAATCCATTTTATATTTTACCATATCAGAACTTATAAAAAACCATTTTCCTATTGGAGTTGGTGTTGGGGTTATAGTGGCTCCTCATTCCACCATTCAGGTGGTCCCCGGAGGGTTAGGTAATTATAGAGTGGTATTAATGTTGTTATGTTATTAGGTTGATGTAGAGATGGTTCCATGTTTTAGATGAGTTTGGATATTCGGTAAATACTATCTAGTGACTTGAGTATAGTCTTCAGTCTATGGAATCCAATTTCGGTTCAACAATCGATGTTTCTATACAAAAAACCTCAGAATATGTTTTATCAACTCTATATACAAAGACATTGGTGTCAGATAATAATTTAATCTTCATCATATTTGATCGAGTCATTTTAATTTCCTTCTTGAATCATCTCCCCACATATGTGTGTATATTCTTATGTAATTCTGTTATATCATTATTACATTTAGTATGCATCTATGAATATAGAAAGCGTGGTTATATTTTCATTATGATGACGATGGTCTGATGATTGATTTTTCCTTATTCTAGGGTCCACCTCACAAGGAGTTTCCTCCAGGTTAGTAGGTAGAAACACCAGAAACTTTTGAGCACCATATAGTATAGATAGTGTTGGAAAATGATGTTTTTATAAATACCCCACACCATGAGTTCCAACATCATATACCACTGAGCTTACATAGAGATCTATAACCCCAGGAAACGAAAATTTTTATTGAGTTGGTGTTTGATTCAATAGGATGTTTTTTAAACTAAAAGATCATATGGATGCACTAGAAGAATGTATTTTCCATGTTGAAGATAGGATCTAGTGTTGTTTGGTCACAAATAACCCCAATGATATGAATCACTCATGGTATGATTTTCAGTAGTCGTTTCAAGAAGAGAATTACCCTTCATATATGTGCTCAGTTCAGATCTAGGATATTCTTGAGCTACAAGAGAGTGATATCTCAGTTGATGAGTATCAACCGAGGTTCAAAAAACATAAATTTTACTTCCTTGACATGGTAAGTGATGGATTATAACTGGAGAAGAATATTGAGAGGGGTCCCCATAGATACATTTGATTCAGTGTGGTTTCATTATGCATACCCACTTATACTGGAGTTCAAGAGCGGGCTTCAATGAATCTTATTTTCCCATTTGAGGGGCGCCTTACAGTTGTAGATGAGAGTGGGAATCATGTGCCTAGGTTTTTTTAAAAGCCATTAGGATTAAAACATTTAGATCCCAAAATTTTATTCATTCCAATTCTCAGACTCAAAAAAATAAATTATTGTTCTGGTTTTTCATATATTATTTAATCAGCCAATACTGGGAAGGTTTTATCATTGCGATGGGAAAGGTAACATAGATCGTGATTTACAGACCATTTTTGCAGAGTAGGACAAGTAAATAGTGGTTGGACGCCCACTTTAGTGGCAACAACATGAGCTGTGAACATCTATAAATGGGCCAGATGACCCTTATGGAGGATGGGAAATTAGAGAAGAATGAGTAAATTTGGATGGAGTAGCAGTTATTACAGGAAGATATTATTATCTTCTACCATTACCACTGCCACTAAGTGGCTCACATAAGGCTCAATGAACTGGTGTATGGGGCCCTCGAGATCTATAACCATATTGCACATGACATGATCTGAGGTATAATTTGGGTTTATTATAATCTTTCTATTGTACTAGTATACCTAGGTTCATGTTATTCATTTAACTCCTTATTCCTCATATCAGACTAAGAGATTTGAGTTGATAAATTTTCCTAACAGCTATGGTTAGAGGTAATTATAGAGATTGATTAACTGATATCTCTTATATTTGGACAATATAAGCGTACCATTGGATGAGTTAATTTTACATGGGACCTATTAGTCATAATTATGATCCCTTATGTTACCATATTGGTTATGGGTTGTTTTTCAAAAAACAAAATAGATATTTACTTTCATTAAAATTGAGTTAGATTCCATCAAACTGATGGGACACTATTCGCATTTATGGGTGAGAGAGATCTCAGGGCTATGTAAGTGGGCCTTGTGTGAAGGAATCTGCAACCCATAACCCATTATTTGGGGAGTTTGTACCATGGAACATTAGGAACTATAGGAATTTGTATTCCCTCCGTAGTAGTGGATTTTATGGACATCTTCCTTGAGGATGTTCAGAGAAAACAACCACAGCGAGAGATAGTCTGTTCCATCAACATCCCATAGGGACCATGCTGATATCAATAATAGAATATCCTATAGGACTTGTTCATATATGGGAGATCAGGGTGTAGTTTCATTTCCTCCAAGATAAGGGTTTCATCAGATCTGGTGTGTCCCCATCAGCAGCTCTTGTTTCATTCATGGAAAATGGGGATGGTATATTGATTATTTTTAGTTATTATAATCACATGAACTACGAAGTGAAATATAAAAAGAATCAATTTCCATCAATTGATGGCCAGTATGGTCGATTAAGAATATTGACTTGGTTATTGAATATAAATCTTTGGTCCGATACCACTAGTTTATAGGTTTTGAGGCTGATATTTTGATGATGGTTTTTTATTTTCTCAAAAGTCACTGTGAGTTCCTACTGATGGATTTCGATATAATAATTCCCTAATTGTGTACATCGATGTGATTAACCAGAACTTATAGCCATTCTTGTATGGATTTTTGTTTTTCTTCATTGATAAAAAACTCATTTACTCTTCATCAAAGTTGTAGCATGGAGAGCATATATAGAAGGTTCAATACATTCTCTTTGAAAACCAGCTATAATGTAATCCCTTGAAGTACCATTTTTAGATATATTAGGTTAAATTTATTAGTCATGTCATTTTTTATAATGGTTTAGATATGAACCTTGAAATTATTGATGCAATGAATTCTTTGGAGCCACCTAAGAGTATATCAGATGTTTAGAAATTTAATATTTTTGTGGAGAACTATCGGAGGATCATGGAAGACTATTCTAGGACCTCATCACCTATAAATACACTGGCATAGAAAGCGATTATGATTTACTAGACCAATTATTTTCAATGTTCATTCAAGGAGATAAGGTTAAGGCTGACCAGTGATCCTCTTTTGAGACTACCCATGGAGGGAGTGGAGAACATTGTTTATTTTTCCCTCTCAAGCTAGAATCAGATTCATGTGGATGTATAGGATGGTAGTGATCGTATATGGGATTTTGAAATTATGACCCATTGATAATAAATACACAAATCATGATTGATATTTGTAAGATGTACACCGTTCTGAAAACATGTGGAGGCATGATATTTTGGGAGAGCACATTGTGGTTTACTCGGACAATAGAATCTCATGTATACCATTATGTAGAAAGATAATATACTAAGATAGATATATTTTTTAGAGTTCCTATATAACAATGAATTCTAGATATTATATCATCTTGGGAATGGAAACATGGTAGCTAAAACTATTTCCAGGAAGTATCATTCATGCATCATGGATGAGTTATCATAGGAGTTCGATTATATAGAGCCTTCCCTAGTAAATAAAATGGGTTGAACTTATCATTAGATAATGGTTCTGACTCCTATGATTCTCCATTGTTTGAGATTGTAATAGTTGGGATACATCAACTGTGAGGTTCCTGATTACTAGATATCTTCAAGGAAAGTACTAGATGGATTTTCTAAAGGAGGGGAGAAAATAAATCAATTATAAGGGAATACTGTGGTTCTAGTTTCGATATGAGAGTAGTTGATATGGTAGTTTCATAATTATCATTTGGATATACATCCCGATGCAGAGACGATGTACAAGGTCCATTAGATAATGAATTGGTGGGATGAAATGTGGGGTAGAATAGCTACGTTCATCCATTAGGGTATCACATGTCTGCATGTTAAGGGAGATAAAAGAGATTCTGTAGGATTTAAAGAGCCTATTGAATTCATGTAGTTGAAATGGGATAACATATTCACATAATTTTTAATTGTTCTTCCATAAAAAAATGCAAGGACAAGATTACATTTGAGTGATAGTTCACTAAATTGGCAAGACAATTCACTTTATTTCTTTTAGGGAAATGAGTTTGGTGGAGTGTATGATGATTTTTTTTGTGGGAGATTTTCTAATTCCATGGGGTTACTTTGATGATTGTCTCTGATTGTTATTTATATTTCACATAACCATTGAGGAGAGGCCAAAAAGAGGCATTCATTAACCATATGAGGATGATTACAATATTTCATGCCCAAAATGCTGGGTAGATCGATCATTCTATCTATGGGTTGGAGGATATATTAGGGACTTGCGTTTTAGAGTTTGGTTTGAGCATGGAACATCACATACCATTGGTATCATTTGATTTTAATAAAATATTTAACACTATGATCAACATGGAACCTATCGAGGATATATTTGGGAGAACTTTTAGGCCCCCTTGGGATACACTGAGATTTCCCAAACATCTCTAGTTGGTCCATAGATGGTGAAGGTGATAGAAGAGATGGTTTAGGTGAACTTAAAATTGGTGGGGAAAGTGCTGAACTAATAGAGAAATTATTCATATTTATACTTTCAGACTTTTGAGTCTGGATAGAGAAACCTCATTTTCCTGAGATTCTCTCTATGAAATCGAATTTCAAGACATTACTAGGGAGTCTTTCTATCTATAACGTTCATTAGTTCATTTGAGATACAATAGAAGGATGGTGAGGTTTCTTACCTTTTAACCTTAACCCGTAGTTGGAGAATGTTCATGATGTATTCCATGTGAACTAGGTGATGAGATCTGTGCATGATGCTATGTACATCATCAACTAGAGAGATCATAACATTGATGATGCAGCCACCATAATGATGTACTTGTGGTAGATCAATGATTTCATGGAGAGTATCCAATTTGGATGGCCATTTCCCTTGATTTTTGGGTTGTGGAAGCTTTTGATCATGCATGAGAAATCCTCAGAGTGGGAGAGGGTGATGAAAGCTCAACATTCCACCATTTTTTATATTATTCATTTTGTGGTGAAAATTCATAAATAGGTTTATAATCTAGTGACCCTATTTTTACTTTGTATGACTTTAAAATATATTTGGGAATATTTTTAAAGCCATGAGTAGAGAACACCTAAGAATTTGAGGATGATGAGCATGTAATATATATTATACAATTATTAATTAAATCTATACCACCTACAAAAAGTTTTCCATAAATATTGGAATAAAACCCAAACAGATTCTTAGATCATAAATCTAAGAGAACAGTTTAGTTTAGAGAATGGTATTTAACCAAGGCACAACATTAGGATGAAGGTCCCAGATGTCTGGTTCATATAGTCACTAGTGGTTATTTTACTTAAAATATATAAATAGATTTTTTACCGTATTTTAAAGACCCATTAACTAAAATAATCTATTAAAACACACACACACACACACACACAAATATATCTAATTATAAAAATTTCATATGTTTATATACTTAAACCCTAATAAAATGAGGTGGAACTATGATGCTATTTGTTGGATGTTCGAGATCATATGAGGATTATTAATCAGACCATAGTAGATTCAGGTGCCTCAAACATAGTGAGAGTTCTCATTTTCAAAAGAATGTGTTATTCACCCAAAATAGATCCCAAATCAAGTTATGAATCATTAATTGTATATTTATTTCCTTTTGATTGATATAGATAGAATTAAATTATTATATTTAGTTGATTTTTTTATCACACATTCTTTTCCTGAGCATCATATACGAGTTAAATTTATTTATTTAATTTTATTTATGACTATTATATGTTCTCAACCTGATTTCCACAATCAATGATTGGTGTCTAAGGACCATTGTGCAATGAAGTTTTCTCATTTTTTCATGTATCTTAGATATAACACATTTATTTTTTAGAAAATAAATTTATTCAACAACAATAATTTCATGCAACATGATTTTAAAATTGTATTATAAATAAACCATGTTAATCTTGTGTGAGGTGTAACACTGGGATGTCTTACATCACACATGACATTGAATTTTATCATATCAAAAATATATTATTATTATTGTTATTGTAATGTGACTATTAAAACCTTATCATTAAACGTATAGATATGAATAGTTCTAAATAATTTTAAACTAATATGAATAATAATTTAATATTAAGAAATTATATTGATAAAAAATTAATTATTTTTTGGTAATGTCATTATATGTTTTGAAAATACTATATTATTAAAAAATATATGTCTTTGATTTTGTGAAGATTAATAAAATTAAAATTTTATTTTTTTAAAATATTAAATCCATAAAAAAATTAATTTTTTAAATAATTATGTCAAAACTAGATTAGGTTGTTTTTATTGGTTTTTATGACAAATTTAATTTATTTATGAATAGTAAAAAATACGAAATTTTAATTGAAAATTGACATTAAAATTAAATTTTTTATAATTTAAATTATATTTTAAATTGATGTTAATGTAAAATTATTTGATTTATTGTTTCATTAATCTAATTCAAATAATTATAATTCATCCCTTATTACATTTTTATATGAAAACATTATATACTTGTGGATATTTGGGGTTTAAAGACTGGTCTTATTAACACATTTGTTGGAATAATTTTAAATTAAAATAATACCCTTATTTGAATGGAGTTTTTAAAAACGTATTCAAAATTTTTAATCATCACAATTTATATTATAAAATATGTTAATCTTGATCTTTCTCCCAAATGAATTGTAAAATCAGTAATAATTATTTACCACAATTATTGAAAAAAGGTTTCACCTATGGGGATAAATTTAATAGATAAGGTCCAAAAATTAACCAAAACATTTAAAAATTATATTCTATATAAATATATTTTTATTCCCCTTATATAATAAATAATTAACTATTATTGGAGCCTTATGACATGAAAAAAACATGGTTGGAATTCAGTGTTAAATTTTTTTTGAAGTGTGCCACTCACCTAACTTATTAAAAGCCACAATTCTCTTCATCTCTTAAAACATGGAAACCATTTTTTCACCCAAATATTTTCTTATATTCCCTTCTCAAATTCACTCCCCTCAACTGATAATCCTATTTTTTGATATAAATCTTAACATAGAACTCTTTTGGTGAAAAACTAATTATGATACCTGAAAAACTGGTAATGTTCATCAGTGACTGTATTTTTTATCTCATCCATCACAACAATAAATTATTATTATATTAGTATGATATAATAAAATTATTAGTTAATATATACAAGACTATTTTTTTGTTAATGTAATTTTCTACAACCGTCTCCATTTCAATCAAATGGGTTACAAAATTATCATTTGTGTGTACAGCGGACTACTTCCTTGCAAACCGATGTCATTAATTTTTTCATCACCAAATATAACGGTTGGAAATAATGATTTATATATTTCTATATATGTTTTTATTATTATATTTCTATTTTTAATTATGTCAACTCACACTAATGTATTCAATCAATTTTTGGGGAATGTGATAACATCACTTATCTGTGAGGAAGACTACCACCTCACAAAGGGATCTGATTCTTTCACAGTATAAATGGACGGTATTAATGATGGGTTTAAAAAAATGAGACATATATGACATCATAATTATTCTTTAATGATTATATATAAACCATTTAGTTTTCTTTCTTTCATTATTTCAAGAAAATTGAATTATGGTTCGTGCATTCAAATGACTTACAATATCCTTGAATGGAGCATTTAATTTTCAAGCACTAAATTTTATGAATTTATATAAATAAATATAAATTGAAAAAAAAATAATTTTATTGAATGGTAAAATTATTCATATTTTGAAACCATGATCAAGGTAATAAGGCCTTAAATAATAATTCAAATCATGCACAAAATTTCAAATAAGTTATTGCCTGAAACAAGAATTTACCATGGAATTGTAAATAACTGTGTAATAAAAGGTCATAAGAAAAAAATAAAACTATATATATAAATAATTTTATACAATAGATGTATAATAAAATTAAATTTATTATACAGAATGTTTTAATGAGTTCAAATGAAGTCAAGACATAATGTAATGGATTTTTTTTAAATTTTATTTCACTAATAGATAAGTTATATTATCCTCCTATATTATTTTATGTTGTGTCAATATATCCTCTTTGAAATTTAATAACATAATTTTTCTAATCTTGATATTTTAATTTTAATATTGATTTTATACATTCATGGGGCTTTTGATTCAATGTTACAAAACATGTAAGGGTTTTATGTTATGATCTCATATTTTATCGGGATTATCAATGATTAAGTCAACAAGGGATAAAAATAATGATCTACCTTTAAATAATACTCATGAATTAGATTTTACATATTTTATTAATGATATATTCATAAAATAGTACAATTCTACAACTATTTATTAATTAATAAAATGTGATAATTGTTTTAAGATAATATGAAATTATTTATCGCTTATGTTGGAAATCTATTTTATTAAAAAAACGTTTCGTAAAAATGGTTTTAAAAGTGTTTTATTATAATAAAAGTTATTTATTATAAGAATATTTATCGTTTTTTAAATTTTTATAATTTTTTCAAAGTATTCTTTTTTTTTTGTTTTCAAAACAATGCTTGTTTTGATTAAAATGTAAATGTGAAAGGAATATTTATTTTTATGTGTACTACATGAGTGATTTTTCTTGTATTCATCAAAATTAATTTATTTTTATTCATATAATATATGTTTTGAATAATTTTTATAAAAAAAAATTTCAAAATTTTTTCTATTTTAAATATATATTTTCAGAGAGGAAATGATATTTTATATATGAAATATTCTGAAAGATTAATCAAAATAATTTTCTATCTATGATGAAATCTATTTATGTTATTAATGCTTTATAAGGGATAATATCTTGGGATAACATTATTTTTCATTCTATTAATGGTTTATATTTATGATTAAAAGATGTTAATGGAACCTGTTTCTTTTCCCCTGGTCTTATCATGATTAAATTATTATAAAACCCACTACTTTTTCTACAGAATAAGTTATGTTTACTTATAAAATGATGACGGAAAATGATTTTTTTCAATGGGTTATTATATGATGGAATTTTTATGAAACAATTTTTACTTAATGGGTTATGATAAGTTGATTTATTATGGTCTTGAGGAATAAACAAATATGGTTTCAATTATTAGATGAGTGGGTCCTCTATATCCCTCTAATTAATTGGGTAATGATTTATATTTCATGAGATAGTCAAAACATTAGTTTTGATAAAACTTTTTTAAAAAAGGTACTTCATACACTATGATGGTCATAGGAGTAAACTACAACTACTATGATTGTTTAGGGAGTGAAACCATTATAATACAACATCTTTAGTTTATTTAAGATATATATAATAAGGGTGTAAATTAGTAATATAATAGTGTGATCTGATGTATTTTATCTTTGAATAACTTGTTTGTGGTTCGACGATTCAAAATTCATCAAACTATTACCATCACCATGTGTCTGTTTTTGTAATGTAATAAATATTCATAAAAAATGCGGTAATATATATATATGATAATTCTTTGTCATTATAGATGGTATAAATGTTTAGGATTTTTTATCCTTTGGTACCTAGGATTAGAAAACCATAGTGAGATCACTAACATGTCTAAGGATTTTTTTTATAGATGAGTCATGATATAGAAAAACTTCCTGGAATTTTGGTAAAAGATAGAGCTAGTGGTTTTCATGCAATTACATCCCTATCTTGATAAAAAAAATTGATAATGATCTTTCTTAGAGGTTCCCATGGGTAATAACTCTAAAAATGATCATTGAGATTGATTCAATCATTAACTAGTACATGGAAACAACCCTTTCAACACACATGGTTTGACCCTCCAAGGGGATACAATTTAGAAATTCACAAACACTTTATGAACCATGGTGAAGGGTTTAGGTAGATGATGACCCCGAATAACTTATGATTAATATAAGGAGTCATAGATTAAATAAGGTGTTATATATTAGACTTCCTCTATATTATTTATCATGATTATGAGGTTCCCCATCATGACTATTTTTTATTACACTATTGTATTTTGTTTTAGTCAATGGATGAAACATTAAAAAACTGTTTTAATGATGAGCATGATGAAATATTCAATTATATTACTCATGAGCATACAAATGTTATGGGGGAATGAATTTAAAATCACAATTATATTCCAAAATATCTTTCTCAAGATACAAATCTAGTTGGACATAAACAAACAATGGTGGGAACAATATTCGATCAAGTCCTTCATGTGGAATCTATATCCTTCCTTCAATAGATCCTCTAATTGGATAATGCATGATAACTGGATCAGTACCACTGAAATTATTTTTTCCATTCTCCAGTGTTCGAATAATATAAATTGCATTTTAGATATCTACCATTTGGAAGGTGAAACAAATAAATGGTGGACCCTAATAATAATACAAATAAATATAATGAAATTTACTCTATGGATGCATGAAAGCTCAACACATTATTATTCAATAAGTACTATCCTTATATTCTTTATATGAATACATACAAGGGGTTCCATGAGATAATTAAAAAGGATGATGAATATGTTGGAACCTATGATAAAAAATTACAATATTGGTGTGGTATGCATCTATTATTATCATCCAACATGAATGTAAGGAGGATAACATATTCATTGGCATAAAACCCACAATTGTAAGGGAATTATCCATAAGAGAATTTAGTATCTATGGAGATATTGTTTGATGTGTTATAATGGTAGAAATGGGGGGTTAGAGTTATGTATCAATCTTATGATATTCATAATAATAAAAATATAGAAGTTATAGGAAAAACAAAGAAACCTTGTGAAAAGAATGTCATATTTCATTTATGATCAACATGTGGGATGAAGCATGGAGGAAATAGCCTCAATTAGACTAGTTAATGTTTTAATTGTGTATGTGAAGGTCATAGAGAAAATTGATTACTAATTTCATGGGAATAAGATAGATAATGATTCAAATATATAGAAAGATGAAATGGATTCACCACCCATACTCTAGTGATTTAAATACTAGGAGTTTGTGAATTATGATAACCAATGCCCAGATTCGAAGGTTAATGATGATGATATATTTTATTAACCTCTTCAACCAATATATAAAATGAAATTTCAAGCGCTAATAATTCCAGATAAGGGGTATGATAAATATGTGGTGAAAGGTAGACTTAAAATCCTTTCTAGAACAACTAATTCCTTTTTATTACATTGTATCGAACCATTTAATCTTTTAAAAATAATTATAAAATGATATCAATATTCCACTGAAATAATTATTTATGTAATTAATAGTGAAAACCACTAATGGTGTGATGATGGCTTCTCAAATCTATGACTCCATTTAGGATCAAATTTGTGGGAATGTGCTTCATGAAAATATTTTAATTCATCTACATGTGGAATCTGATGTTCTCTTTGGCATGGATTGGATTTCTATACAATAATCCCAGATAAATAATTGAGGTAGGGAAATTATGTTTTATATTCGAAATCATATTATGATAGGATATGAATGTGATGATAAATATGTTGTTCTAAGGGATATTGTCATGACCCGACCTCGAGGCCCGTGCCGTGACTACCCCAAGCCTGCCTTCCATAGGCCAGGGGCTGGCGACTAGCACCAAGGCGTAAATCCCGGTAAAAAGGGAAGGCATTGCCTTTGTAAAGTAAACAAGCACCACGGAGTAAGCTAGCGGAAGAAGTAAACACTAAGTAAAAGCTGGTACAACAGTAAATGCAGAAAAGTAAAGGGGGCCAGAAATACAAGCCCAAATGTAAAGTACAACGAAAAGGGGAAAAACAGCAACTGAAAGTAAAGCCGCAACATCGAGCCTTCCACTGGAAGTCCCACCTGAAGTGTGAGTACAGATAGCCTCCACTGCTCCTCGGGTCCACCTGACCGCTCCGAGTATGTCCCGCCCAGCGGTCCACCTCCAGGTACCATTCTGCTCCGCAAGCCTCCACCACGATTAGCGCTGTCTATCGTCTGCAACCAACACAATGTTGTGCGGGCATAACCCGTGCAGGGGTGAGTATAAGCTACTCAGTAGAGATCCCGAGACCCCCGAAGGTCTCCCAGAATCCACAAAGGATAATCCACAAAGGAAAGATACAATCACGAAGTAACATCTGGCACAGCTTAGGTATATGCCCATACATATACCTAAGTCATCAATTCTCTCTCGACTCCAACATCCGAGCTCAAGTACAACCCAGTACACATAGGAAAGAAAAGCGTAAAATCCACACAGGATAGCTCAACAAAATCCACAAAGGAAAGTAAAACGTAAATACACACAGGATAGCTCAACATAATCCACAAAGGAAAGTAAAATGTAAATCCACACAGGATAGCACAACACAATCCACAAAGGAAAGTAAAACAGAGTTTCAGCTCACCCAAGTATACTTATTCAAATTATGATAGAGATGATCACTGATCCATCTACGTCGTCGGACCCACAAAGGATCGATAGGTACTAACCCCCGCAAAGACCCACACAGGATCGGGCCCACACAGGACCTGTAGGCGCTTGCTCACACAGAACCGCTGAGCGCTGACCCACACAGGATCGGACCCACACAGAATCGGTAGCACTGATCCACACAAGATCGCTGAGTGTTGTAGTCGTCGTTGTCGAATCCACTGAGGATCTCTGCACAGTCATCGTCGCAGTCACTATAGCAGTCGCAGCCAGCTCTAGGGTTCCCGCACACAGCAAGCTTGTTCGAGAGGGTCCACTCCACGATCCGAGAGGCTGATACATCAACTGAAACATAGTCCAGAGTAGATGTATCCAAATATTCTGTATCGTCAACAGGAACTCAACGTCGCAGACGGCGCGTCAATCGGACGCCCGGTCTGAGAGTTATTGGCTTTTTCGTCCCAGGGGCCCGGTTAGTTTTTAATGAAAAACCAACCCGACCGTACTCCACCCACGTCCAAACCTTGGGCGGAGTATGCCAAAAGATCTGTCTCACTTAGAGAAATTCAACGAAGTTGACGACACATCGATCGGACGTCCGAAGCTCAAGATATGAGTATTTCTGCTCCGAGGGCCCGGTTGGTTTCGTTAACGAACCAACCCAGCAGAACCCAAAGTATTCCGAAACCTTGAGTGTGATATACCGAAACGACCGTCTCGATCCATGGATCGTATCGCCACTGACGGCGCATCGTTCGAAGGCCCGTAGCTCAAGATATGGGTAAAAGACCGAAAACGTCCGGAGACGGGGGGTCTGGGCCCGGACTGACCCGGCCCAACCCCCTGGGTCGGCCCAAACCGGGTCGACCTGACCCGGGTCTGGGTCCGACCCGGTTTGGTGCGACCCGGCCCGGCTCGGCTCGGCCGAGCCGGTCGCGCGGAGGAAGCCGCGGGGTGGGCGCTGCCCCCGCGGGATGAGAAGTCACGGCCCACGTGGGGCCGCACGGGATCAGCGGACGCGGAAAAGCCGCATCACATGTGTGCCGGACCCGCGCGACCATGGGTCCACTGGCCGCCGCCGTCGCGGCTGAAGCCACGGCGGAGCTGTCCGGCTGCGCGCCGGGATGCCGCCGGCGACCCACGCCGCCGGTGCTCCTATTTCGTTTCCGACTGCGTCGTAGCTCCTCCCGGGTCCCGTACTTCACTGTGGAACCAATGAACCACCGCTGCAGCATGTTTTGTCATCGCCCACCAATCTGCACATCAATGGAAAATTGCGGAGGGTTGTCGGACCGTGTTTGTTTGGACCCCACCCTCCGTGTTAGGTGATAACAATGAGGAAGAATAAATTATCATATGAAAACGTAACAAGATACAATTTAATAAATTAAAATTGCACTTGATCCAGGTTCTTTGTTTTTGGAGGATGCATCCATGGAAATATAAATTATTTCACAAACAAACCCCTACCTCGTCGTAGTCATCGAGCGTGCGTTCTTCGCAGAATTGATCATCGCGGAAGGAGGCGATTGTGGCGTCGCGAAGGGCGTCGCGTCGTCGCGGAAGGGGTGTCACGTCGACGAACACCGAGGTTCAAGAACAAGTAGATTTAATTATATTAATTAAATCCATGATGTTGTTATAACCCACAAAGAGATTTAAAAGAAGAAACCCAAAATCTAATACCTCAATCAGTTGGTGATCGGAGATCGTTGCGGGGAAGAACGGCTCGGAAGAAGCGTCGTCGATCTCCGAGGGTGGCGGCATTCTTCGTGTTCTTCTCGTTCTTCGTGAAGGTGGATGAAGGCAGAAGATTTCTGTCAAAAGCCTCTCAACGAGCAATCCCCAAGATGTCGTGCGTTGGTCCTATTTTATTAATACGCCAACGGATTGTAAACAGGTTAAGAAATGATTAAATTAATTTATATAATTAATTTAATGAAGTTAACCACCCAATTAAATGGTGCGTTAAGAATTTAAGAAAACCCATCAGTTGACTTTCATAATGATGGGTTTTCGCGGGTGCGTTACTTAGCGGAAAAGAAATGGTGGGGCTCGTACGGGCCCCACCTCACAAATATCCTACCAAGAGGGTAGGATATTTTTGGATAGCACCCTATCTGCATCAACTTAGCTTAAGTAGCTTTAAGTGGCTTTCAAGTGGCTTTAAGTGAAATAAAATAAAGTTTGTCGTACCAATTATTTTATTTCTTAACTTTAAGCCCAAAAATTAAATACCACACCCGAGCAAAAGCAACTCCAGAAGAGGCGTTTCTAAACAAATACCGGAGCTGCGATTCCATCGGTGCCCTCAGAATTCGATTCCAAGCACCGGTTTAAAAGTTAGAAAAACCCACTCGTCCATTCACTGAATGTACCCGAGCCAGACTTCGGAAAATGATTCCTGGCACACCGGGCCTCGGAATCAGGTGCCGTCAGAAACTGCGTTCCAGTAAAATTACAAAGAAAATTAAGAAAAAAAATTTCCTTGAAATTTACGGGTGTTTACATCACTCCCACCTCAGGGATTTACGTCCCTATAATGATACATCATAAACTAGGGAAACAGATGTGGGTACTGAGCACGCATCTGATCCTCCCGCTCCCAAGTGCTCTCCTGGAGGTTTCCGTTCTGCCATCTGATGCGCACTAGAAGAATTGACCATCCACATAGGACCCGCTCCTGTCGATCCTCGATCTCCACCGGGACCTCCGCAAAAGTCGCCACATCATCAACGTCTAGCTCCCCATGGTCAATGATGTGCATCAGGTCGTGCACGTATCTCCTCAGCTGAGATACGTGGAGGACGTTGTGCACCCGGTGCAACTGAGGTGGTAGAGCCAGGCGATAAGCCACCTCACCGATCCTGCTGAGGACCTGGAAAGGTCCGATGAAGCGTGGAGACAACTTGTCACCACAGCCAAATCTCCATAATCCACGTCGAGGTGAGACACGCAAGAAGACGTGGTCGCCATCCTCGAACTCTAGTGGCCTCCGCCTCCTATCAGCGTAAGACTTATACCGGCTCTGAGCTGTCTTCATCCACTCCTGGATGACCTGGACCTTCTCTGTCGTGGCCCAGACCATCTCTAGGCCCACAAGTGCTGACTCCCCAGGGTCTATCCAGCACAAGGAGATCTGCAAGGTCTGTCGTACAACGCCTCGTATGGTGTCATCCCGATGGTGGAGTGGTAACTGTTGTTGTATGCAAACTACACCAAGGGTAGGTGGTCCTCCCAGCTGCGACCAAAGTCGAGGACACATGCGCGGAGCATGTCCTCGAGAGTATGAATGGTCCTCTTCATCTGACCATCAGTCTGAGGGTGAAAGTTGGTGCTCAGACGTAGTCGCATCCCGAAAGCCTCCTACAACCCCTTACAAAGCCAGGAAGTAAAGCGAGCATCTCAATCGGATACGATAGATGATGGCACACCACGGAGCCGTACAATCTATTGAATGTAGAGACTCTCCAAGCTTTCCATTGAGCCCTGCTCTCTGATGGGTAAGAAGTGAGCCGACTTGGTGAGTTGGTCGACAATCACCCAGATGGAGTCGTGACCTCTGGAAGTGCGTGGAAGTCTAGTCACGAAGTCCATAGATATTCCATCCCACTTCCACTCCGGGACCTCCAAGGGAGGTACCAATCCTGCTGGTACCTGATGCTCTCCCTTCACCTATTGGCAGGTGAGGCATCGAGAAACGAACTCTTCCACATCCTTCTTAATGCCTGGCCACCAGTGCTGTCGTCTGAGGTCCTGGTACATATTCTCCACTCCATGATGTACCGCCAAAGGAGAAGTGTGAAACTCTCTCATCACCTCCTCTCATAAAGCGACTAGTACCAAGGTACGTCCTCTGAAAAGGATGTCGTGCTCTTCTCTAAAAGAGAAGCCATCAGGTGCATGTCCTGAGGATAACTGCGCACGCCGCGTCTCACAGTCGGCATCCCCACGGTGTGCCTCTCTGACCCGCTGTAGTGGTGTAGGAGTGACTATGAGAGACTGAAGGAAGGCTGCTCCATCTCTATCCACGAAGGATATCTGTAAAAGTGGCTAGTTGCTCTGTCGCCTCCTTAAGTAGCTGAATGCCCGTCCTCCTGCTGAGAGAATCGGCCACCACGTTCCCCTTCCCATGATTATAGACTATCTCAAAGTCATAGTCCTGGAGGAACTCGAGCCATCGCCGCTGTCTCAGGTTCTGGTCCTTCTGCGAGATGATGTACCTGAGACTCTGGTGGTCAGAAAAGACTGTAAAGTGCTCGCCCATCAGATAGTGTTGCCATGTCTTCAGAGCGAAGACCACTGCTGCTAACTCTAGGTCATGGGTAGTGTAGTTCTGCTCATATGGCCTCAACTGACGTGATCCATAGGCGATCACTACCTGCTCCTACATCAGGACACATCCGAGTCCGGTCCCTGATGCATCGCAGTAGACTACGTACCCTACTCCCTCCTTAGGCAACCTCAAGATAGGGGCATTGGTCAATCTCTGTCTCAGCTCTTAGAAGCTCTTCTGACATTTTTCTGACCACACGAAGGGTTTCCCCTTCTTCATCAAAGCTAAGAGTTGTTCCAAAACACTGGAGAAGTTCGGCACAAATCTCCAATAGTATGTAGCTAGTCCCAAGAAACTCTGCACCTCCGTCATGCTCCTGGGTGGCTCCCAAGCTAGCACCGCCTCGATCTTCGCAGGATCCACTGCAACTCCTACCTAAGAGATGATGTTCCCCAAGAAGTGGACCTCACGTATCAAGAACTTACACTTCGAGAGCTTTCCATAAAGCTGGTGCTCTCGGAGTGTGTCTAGTACAACACGCAAGTGGTAGGCGTGCTCCTCCTCAGTCGTCGAGTAAATCAAAATGTCGTCGATGAAGACCATGACAAATCGATCGATGTATTGCTGAAAGAACCTGTTCATGAGGCCCATGAACACCGCTGGAGCATTGGTTACGCCGAATGGCATAACCAAGAACTCATAGTGGCCATACCGACATCTGAAGGCCGTCTTCTACACGTCCTTGTCTCGAACTCTGAGCTGATGATAGCATGACCTGAGGTCTATCTTCGAGAACCACCCTGCTCCCTTGAGCTGATCGAAGAGGTCATCAATCCTCGGTAGCGGATACTTGTTCCTCACTGTCACCTGGTTCAGGCGACGATAGTCGACACACAGTCGCAAGCTCTCATCTGCCTTCTTGGTGAACAATATTGGGGAAGCCCAGGGTGAAACACTGGGTCGGATGAATCCATTGCCCTGCAAGTCCTCCAACTGTACTCGTATCTCTCGAAGATCAGCGGGGGCCATCCGATATGCTGGAGTGGATATCGGGGCTGTACCGGGGTACAGATCAATATTAAAGTCTACCTCTCTGCGAGGAGGTAGCCCTGGAACGTCGTCGGGAAAGACGTCCGCATACTGGTCCACCACTGCAGGAAAACTAGGACTTCGCACGTCAACTGCTCCTAGGATGAGGCTATCCAACTGATGAGTGATGGGCTGTCGTCTCCTCTGCGGAAGTCCATCCTATGCTGCGAAGGCTCCCGTATCGCCGGTGAAGGTGAACTTGCTCCCGTCGGTGCGTACACATCGCACCTTGCGCCTAATACAGTCAATCAGTGCATGTACTGTAGATAACCAATCCATGCCCAAGATGACGTCGTAAGGACTTGACGCTGCTACAAGAAGATCCCCGCTGAAGCTCTCGCCTCCTAGAGTAAGCTCACACTGCCGGAACCAGTGCGTAATCATCGAGTCTACTCCCGTAGGTGTCTCTAGCCGTAAGGATCGAGCCAACGGCTCTGTCAGAATCTCCGAGCTTCGAACAAGGGCAGCAGCTATGAAAGACTGACTCGCTCCTGTGTCTATAAGAACTGCAGCAAGGGTGGAATAGACACAGATCGTACCTCGAATCACCTCGGGCGCGCCGTGGTCGTAGGCCTCCGCTACCTGGATCTGTGCCTGTCTCTGCCTGCCAGCTCCCTGTGGTCGGGGTGGACCTCCTGGTGGTGGTGGTGGTAGAGCCTCAATGTGTCGCCCACCAACTGCTACTCGGCCTGCTCCTCTGCCTCGTCCGCCTCCTCCATGCGGATGGCCTCGGTCGACCCTCTACCTCTTCCTAGGTGGCCCCTCCACCTTCTGCTGCTCCTCGGCACGGTGGGTCGGGCAGTCACGAGCCATGTGGCCCTGCCCGCCGCATGCGTAGCACTGCCTGCCTCTCGAAAGACTGGCTCCGCGCTGTGTGCCCCGCACTGCTGAGCCAGTGTCTTGAGGTCGTCTGCGGGAAGGTCTGGTCTGCCTAGACCCATGAGTCATCCGTCGGCTACCTGCTGCCGAAGACTCTGCTACCTGTCGCCCTATGGTAGGTCTCACTATGGACTCAACAAGAAAGATCTCGATCAGAAGGGCTCGCTCCAGTACTCCTGCCTGAGTCGGAATGCTAAGGGAGATCAGCGATGCCCTGATCTCGTGTCTCAATCCCTGCTCAAAGGTCTGGGCCCGGAAGAACGGGTCACGTACCATGTCGGTCGAGTAGCGCGAGAGATCGGTGAATCTCACCGAGTACTGGGCGACCGTCAATCTGCCCTGCCGCAGCTGAAGAAGCTCCGGGATGCGCACCGCACGGAGGGTGGCCGGGACGAACTCTGAGCGGAAGATGCCCACAAAGTCCGTCCATAGAAGAGATGCCTCATCGTGCACCTGTAGTATCAAGCTCCACCATCGGCCTGCTGGCTCGTGCAGTAGGTTCGCAGCGAGGATCACCATGAGGTCTGCTGGTGTCCTCACTAGCCTGAAAACTCGTACGACTGCCTCTAGCCAGTCCTCAGCTACCTGGGGGTCCATCTCCCCACAGAACCTAGGAGGTCGCTGGCGCTGAAACTCGTGCAGAGCTCTAAGGCGACGTGCATCGTCAGCGACGCGGGCTGGAAGCATCGGTGGCTCGGCGGTTAGAGGTATCGCCGGTGCCTCTGTTGTTAAAGGGCCCTGTACTGAGGCCTCGTAGCTCGGCGGGCTGTCGTCACGTACCACTCTCGGAACCCTAACTAGCTGCCCTCGTGGGCCCATCCTGAATGGAAACAGGTGCGCCACAGTCAGAACAGTATTCCTGGTGAGCTAATAAAAATTAATCACAAAGAAAACTTGAAACACAAATGCAATCAATGTTTTCGTGCATTAAGTCGAAAATCAGAAGTCATGGTCCTGGTGTACGGATACGTCGGCCGCCGCACCAACACTGGACTCCCTGGACTGATAACCACAATCAATACGCTAAACATTATTGCTTCACATAGAAAAAAAAAGATCAGAGTCCGCGGTAGAATCGAACACCTCTGATACCAATTTGTCACGACCTGACCTCAGGGCCCGTGTGGTGACTACCCCAAGCCTTCCTTCCATAAGCCAGGGGCTGGCGACTAGCACCAAGTCATAAATCCCAGTAAAAAGGGAAGGCATTGCCTTTGTAAAGTAAACAATCACCACAGAGTAAGCAAGCAGAAGAAGTAAACACTATGTAAAAGCTGGTACAATAGTAAGTGCAGAAAATTAAAGGGGGCCGGAAATACAAGCCCAATTGTAAAGTACAACGAAAAGGGGAAAAACAGCAACTAAATGTAAAGCTGCTACGTCGAGCCGTCCACTAGAAGTACCACCTAAAGGGTGGGTACAGATAGCCTCCACTACACCTCGGGTCCACCTGACCGCTCCGAGTACGTCCCGCCCTGCGGTCCACCTCTAGGTATCATCCTGCTCCGCAAGCCTCCACCACGATCAGCGCTATCCGTCATCTGCAACCAACACAACGTAGTGTGGGCATAGCCCGTGCAGGGGTGAGTATAAGATACTCAGTAGGGACCCCGAGACCCCCGAAGGTCTACTAGAATCCACAAAGGATAATCCACAAAGGAAAGATACAATCACGAAGTAACATTTGACACTGCTTAGGTATATTCCCATACATATACCTAAGTCATCAATTCTCTCTCGACTCCAACATCCGAGCTCAAGTACAACCTAGTCCACACAGGAAAGGAAAATGTAAAATCCACATAGGATAGCTCAACACAATCTACAAAGGAAAGAAAAATGTAAATCCACATAGGATAGCTCAACACAATCCACAAAGGAATGTAAAACGTAAATCCACACAGGATAGAACAACACAATCCACAAAGGAAAGTAAAACAGAGTTTCAGCTCACCCAGGTATACTTCTTCAAATGATGATAGAGATGATCACTGATCCATCTAAGTCGTCGGACCCAGAAAGGATCGATAGGTACTAACCCCCACAAAGACCCACACAGGATCGGTCCCACACAGGACCTGTAGGCACCGGCTCACACAGAACTGCTGAGCACTGACCCACACAGGATCAGACCCACACAAGATCGGTAGCACTGATCCACACAAGATCGCTGAGTGTTGTAGTCGTCATCGTCGAATCCACTGAGGATCTCTGCACAGTCGTCGTCGCAGTCACAGTAGCAGTCGCAGCCAGCTCTAGGGTTCTCGCACACTGCAAGCTCATTCGGGAGGGTCCGCTCCATGAGCCGAGAGGCTGATACATCAACTGACACATATTCTGGAGTTGATGTATCCAAAAGTACCATATCGTCAACATGAACTCAATGTCGCAGACGGCACGTCAATCGGACGCCCGGTCTCAAAGTTATTGTCTTTTTCGTCCTAGGGGCCCGGTTCGTTTTTAGGGCAAAACCAATCCGACCGTACTCCACCTGCTTCCAAACCTTGGGCGGATTATGCCAAAAGATCCGTCTCACTTAGAGGAATTCAACGAAGTCGAAGGCACGTCGATCGGACGTCCGAAGCTCAAGATATGAGCGTTTCCGCTCCGAGGGCCCGGTTGGTTTTGTGTACGAACCAACCCAGCTGAACCCAAAGTATTCCGAAACCTTGAGTGTGATATACCGAAACGACCGCCTCAATCCGAGGATCGCATCTCCGCTGACGGCGCATCGTTCGGAGGCCCGTAGCTCAAGATATGCATAAAAGACCGAAATTGTCCCGAGACGGTGGGGTCTGGGCCCGGACCGACCCACCCCAACCCCCCTGGGTCGGCCCGACCCAGGTCTGGTTCCGACGCGGTTTGCCGCGACCCGGCCCGGCGGGTCGGCCCGACTCGTCTCAGCCGAGCCGGCCGAGCGGAGGACACCGTGGGGTGGGCGCTGCCCCCGTGGGATGAGAAGCTGCGGCCCACGCGGCCGACGGTCTACTGGACGCCGCCACCGTGGCTTTATCCCCGGCGGCCCTGTCAAGGGGTGCGCCGGGGCGCCGCCGACTCCGGCCGCCGGCCACCGGAGTTGCTCCGGTGGTCCGATTCTGTTTCCGACTACGCCGTAGCTCCTCCCGGGTCACGTACTTCACTGCGGAACCAACGAACCACCGCTGCGGCATGTTTTGTCATCACCCGCCAATCCGCGCATCAATGGAAAACTACGGAGGGTTGTCGGGCCGTGTTTGTTTGGACCGCACCATCCGCGTTAGGTGATAAAAATCGGGAAGAATAAATTATCATATGAAAACGTAACAAGATACAATTTAATAAATTAAAATTTCACTTGATCCAGGTTCTTTGTTTTTGGAGGAAGCATCCACGGAAATATAAATTATTTCACAAACAAACCCCTACCTCGCCGTAGTCGTCGAGCGTGCGTTTTTCACGGAATTGATCGTCGCGGAAGGAGGCGATCATCGGGTCGCGGAAGGGCATCGCGTCGTCGCGGAAGGGGTGTCACGTCAACGAACTCTGAGGTTCAAGAACAAGTAGATTTAATTATATTAATTAAATCCATGATGTTATTATAACCCACAAAGAGATTTAAAAGAAGAAAACCGAAATCTCCTACCTCAAGTAGTTGGTGATCAGAGATCGTTGCGGGGAAGAACGTCTTGGAAGAAGCTTCGTCGATCTCCGAGGGTGACGACGTTCTTCGCGTTCTTCGCATTCTTCACGAAGGAGGATGAAGGCACACGATTTCTGTCAATATCCTCTCAACGAGCAATCCTCAAGATGTCGTGCATTGGTCTTATTTTATTAATACGCCAACGGATTGTAAACAGGTTATGAAACGATTAAATTAATTCGTAGAATTAATTTAACGAATTTAACCGCCCAATTAAATGGTGCGTTAGGAATTTAAGAAAACGCGTCAGTTGACTTTCATAATGACGGGTTTTCGCGGGTGCGTTACTTAGCGGAAAAGAAACGGTGGAGCTCGTGTGGGACCCACCTCACAAATATCCTACCAAGAGGGTAGGATATTTTTGGATAGCACCCTATCTGCATCAACTCAGCTTAAGCAGCATTAAGTGGCTTTCAAGTGGCTTAATGTGAAATAAAATAATGTTTTTTCGTACCAATTATTTTATTTCTTAACTTTAAGCCCAAAAATTAAAAACCACACCCGAGGAAATGCAACTCCGGAAGAGGCGTTTCTAAGAAAATACCGGCGCAGAGATTCCATCAGTGCCCTTAGAATTCGATTCTGAGCACCGGTTTAAAAGTTAGAAAAACCCGCTCGTCCATTCACTGAACGTACCCAAGCCAAACTTCAGAAAATGATTCCGGGTACACCGGGCCTCAGAATCAGGTGCCGTCAGAAACTGTGTTCTTGTAAAATTCCAAAGAAAATTAAGAAAAAAAATTTCCTTGAAATTTACGGGTCTTTACAGATATCATATCTATGGTATGTGTTATGATTTCCATTCAGAAGTGGAATTTATCTAAAAATGATGTGGAGAAACATGACATTAGTGATAGTCCTTGAATACGGGAATATTTTGATGTATTTCTAGAACAGTTTCATAACATTCCACCAAAACATGATGTTGAGTTCTCAATAGATTTTATACCTTGTGGAACACCAATTTCAAATACTCTATTTTGAATAACCCTAGTCAAGTTGAGGGAATTAATGAATAAACTCCATGAATACCACGACTGGAAATTCATTCATCAATATTTTCACCTTAGGGTGCACATGGGGTGAACATGTTCTTTTTGATAAATAGAAATATGGAATAATGAAAATTTTCATTGATTGTTTCAATATGAACATGATCACGATGAAGAAAAAGTAACATATTCTTATACTGATGACATGTTTGATTAATAGTTTGGAGCTGAATAATCTTCGATGATTGGAATTCTCTCTAGATATCATTAATTGAGAATCAAGAAGGAGGATATACCCATTAAAATGTTTTGTACATGGTATTTAGACTATTAATATATAGTGATTACTTTTTTCCTTATTAATTCCCATGTTATGTTCATTGATTTAATGAATATATTACTCAGATATTACCTAGATTAGTTTGTGGTAGGATTTATAGATGTTATTCTTATATATTAAAAGTGGTCGTAATATCATGAAGACTAATTAATAAATACTATAAAGACCCTTTTCAGAGTGAATATGTATGATATGTTGATAAAGTACAACATTGACTATAAAAGGTTTCAAATTTGGGTTATATAATCAGGAGGAATGTTATTTTAGGAGATCCATCAAAGCTGGAGGGGTTTGAATATTGTCTTAGACCAACCATAGTGACTATGATCCCTGGTTTTATTTTTTTAGTTAGATATTATCAATGTATTTTGAATAATTTATCTTGAATATCTATTCCAATCACTATGTTGTTTTGGAAGGGATCCAAGATCTTATGGATATTTTAATGTGAGGAAATTTTCTTAGAGCTAAAGAGGAGATTAGTTAATAAACATATTTTTACATTACCCTTTTGTGGAGAAGTGTTTGTATTCTATATTTATGCATCCAAGATTTGTGTGGGTTGTGTTATTATATATAATATCAAGGTTATATCTTATTCCCCAATACAATTGATGATTCATGAGAAAAATTATCCAAATCTTGTTTTTGAATCTGCAGTGGTAACTTTTCATTAAAGATATGGTGCCATTATATTTTTGGATAAAAGTGGAAGATATCTTCCAATCACAAAATATTAATGTATAAATTCTCAAATAATGATTTGATTATGTTCGAAAGAAGATGGTTAGATATAATTAATTGCTATGATTAGTGAAAACATTAACACCCTAGGGAATAGAAAAAGCTGGATGAGGATTGGAGACAAAATGATCAATATATATTATCAATGACGAGGATTAAAAAAGATCCAACATTTATATATTTGAAAAGGACAAATCATGAGATATTGAAGGAAGGGGAAAATATTATCTTGCTTAATTTAATGTGAAACCATCTATCCAATAGTAGATTAAATAGGTGAATAAGGAAGATGTAGAGATCCAAAATAATGTTATAAATGTACTTTACTATAACCATTATCATGAGGTTTCGATTATATATATGATTAGTTAATTAATTCGTTACATACTATATTTGAAGGAGAATTTATACAAATCACATAGTTTTTTATTATGTATATATTCAAGAACCACACAGATGTATAGAGATTTGAATGATTATTTCTAGTTGGATGGAATGTGGGGAGATATCATTCTGTTTGTGTCTTGGTTCTCATTATGCTAGTATATTATGGGTGTCTGGAAAATTTCTAAGGGAATGTTTTATACATTACCCATACCAGAATATAAATTTTAAAACATCACTATTGATTTGTCATTGGAATCTGAAAAAGGTCTAAAGAGCATAATGTAATGTGGATTTTAGTCAATCTACTTACTAATTCAGAACACTTAATAACTACCCAATAAAACTTATATCATGCTTATCTTGTTAGGATATACAATGAAGAAATGGTAATGTTGTATGCACTACAACATTACATTGTGTTTGATTAAGATCCTATGATTACTTCATTGTTCTAGAAATTTCCTCAACAAAATCATGAAATTGAGTTGTTTTTCTAATCTACATATCATCCTTAGTGATATGTTATGTGTGAGAGTAAAATTAAAACCCTATATTATATGTTGAGATCTCGTTATTTGGATTTTAGTGGTGGTTGTGATCAACACCTTCCTCAAGTTTATTTTTCTTACCCCAATAGATTTCACTCAAGAATTCAGAAGAATCATTATGAATCCCCATATAGAAAGAAATTAATATCTCCAATGTGTTGTAATTATGTTTGAAAATGAATTCTATTGGATCTTGAAATAGATAGAGAAATGGTAGATAATATAAAATCCAGCTAGCAACACATCATGGAATATCATATTTGGTATAAAAATTTTACGTATAATTTATAGATTTATTTATAATATGAAGTTAGTGACAAGGTGTTTCTTTGAATTTATCCATGGAATAAGGTTACGAAATTCAGAATGAAATAGAAGCTATGCCCTAAGTATATCATTACCATTGAAATTATTGATTATATCTTGATGATAGCATATCAGATGGATCTTCCACCAAACCTATCTGAAGACCACTATGTGTTCTATAAATTGTAATGAGATAGTATACATACAACCCTTACTAGGTACATGACTCAGATATCATAGAATAGAGAAAGATATTTATTTTTTGGAACAACAACAGAATGTTCTAGATCATACAGAGAATGTTCTCCAAAACAATATCACTCAACATGTAAATATTTTTTGGGAAACCCGCCAGTTTTTGGAAGCTATGTGGTAAATTAAGGATATGATTAGATGAATGACTCTTCATGTTTTTTATTAGTGTGATGCATTTCGATGAAAGAATTAATTTTAAGGGGGAAAGAATATAACACACTATCTTTTTATTAATTAAATATATTTCAGATATGTTGTTACAAGAAATAAAAGGCTAAGATTGTGTTACATGCAACACAATGATAATCTTTCACTACATGCAGCACTGGGTCAGATTTCATTACACATGACATTATGATTAAATAAAAACAAGTTATGTTTTTCATATAGTCATTTAAATGTGTTTTTTATAACCTAGTAATTAAAAATAGTTATATTAATGGTAATAAATATTTGAAAAAAATTATGTATAATGGTTTTACATAAATAAAACATATTGATAAAAAATAATTAATTTTAGGTGAAGTCTTCATATGTTTTAAAATTACTATTTTCTCAAAAAAATTGTTTCATTTTGTAACAATTGAAAAAATTGAATCTTATAGGAAATTAATTTGATAAAATAAATATAATTTTTAATATTATTATTTCAATATTATCATAGTTTGAATTTTTTATTTTTCTGAAATGATTCATTTTTTTATTAATATTGAAGAATACTGAATTATAATTGAAAAATTAATTTTCATTAATTTATTTACAATGTTATATTATATTTAAATGTTTTAAATTAGTAAAAGTTCAATTATACCAACATTAATCCATTATGTCATTAGAATTTATTTCAAAATTAATTTTGAAATAAAAACATTGTAATACTTAAAACATCTTCTCTTATAAAATTGTCTTTCTCATTCCCTTTGTAAGAATATTTTTAAATTAAAATGTTCTACTTCTATAAATGAAAATTAGATAAATGAATTATATATTTATAACAATAATAATTTATATTATCTAATAAATTTAACTTATTTTTTTTACCAACATGAGTAGTGAAAACATTAAAAATTATTTACCGCTGCTAAGGGAGAAATGGGTTTACCGGGAGGATTTGTACTAAAAGGATAAGGGACAAAAATGACCCAACACAATTCCAAAAACAATTTCATTTACATATTTAGAACATATCAATTCTAATTTCTATAATGGCCCATTAATAGAGCCTTCTAACATGAAAAAACATATATAGAATTATTTCATTCAAAAATTTACAAGTGATCCACTCAATACACTTATTAGAGGCCACCCCTTCTCATATAATCATCACACTATATAGCCATTTTATGATGAAATACATTCCCAAACACCTTCCCATATTCCCTACTAAAATACTACAATCAATATTTTGTACAGAAATCCATTCAAGTAATTATGTTGGTGCAACCTAAGGAGGATACCCGAAGAAGAGGTAACGTTCATCAAAAAGTGTTTAGGTTTTATTTATTCCTACACCTCCTTAAATTTTTATTATAAAAATATGATATAATAAAATCAGTATCTACAAAATATTATTGGTTTTTATGTTAATTTAATTACAAAAAAATGTTACCACATCCATCAAATAGGTTATGAAGTCATTGTTTGTGTATACGAGGGACTACAACCTCATAAACCAATGTCGTTCATTATTTTCATTACCACCTCTAAAGGAAAGAAATAATGATGTATTTATTATTTATATATTATATGTATGATACTATTTTGATTTATAATTATAATACAACAAATAATTTCATGACTTCTAATTTTGGTAATATGATAACTTCACTCGTGTGTATTAAAGACTACCACCTCAGGAAGTTATTTTATTCACCCACACATTACATTGAAGGTTTTAGAGAAGGGTTTAATTAATACATGTTTTATATATGAAATAATAATTTTTTAATGGAAATATACATATATATCATTTATATTTCTTTTTTTTAAATCTGACAAGAAAATGGAAACCACGATGATGTGTACGTAGGACATACTATCTCCATGAATGGTGTATTTCATTTTATGTCATTAATTATTATTAATTAATATAACTAAATACATACTAAATATATATGATATTTATATAATGGTTAAAATTTATTAAATTATGAATACATTATCATGTTAAGATAAATAACAGAACAAGTCAAAAAATACACAAAAAAGAATACACTTTTTTTCCAGAACAAGTCATTAATGTTGAGTTTATAACAAACAGGTAAAAATCTTCTTGACAAAATTACATATGATATGATATATAGATATTATTATGGAATAGATAAATAATATACATATATATTTTTATTATACAATATGTTTTTATAAATTACGATGAAATTCAATACATAATGTAAGATATTGTTTTCCTTAATTTTTCTTCATTGAGACATATGTTATGTTATTCAACAAAATTATATTACGATGTGTTTACAAAAAACCATTGACATGTAATATAATGAATTTATGTTTTGAATGGATTTTTTCAAGATAAAATTAGATTTTCCTCATGAAATAATTAAAATGATCAAGAAAAATAATTTTCCATCTAAGATGACATCAGTTGATGTTACCTATTGCTTAATCGGTTAATGATCCAATGATACCATTTATAATATTTCTTCGAATGATTTATCATTAGGATGAAATGATGTTTGTGAAACCCATTTATCTTCCATGAATCATATAGTGATAAAATTATATAAAAATACTATTCATTTTTCAATGGTTATACTATGATAAAATGATGAAATGGTTATGAAACCATTCAAAACTCTATAGATTATGATATGCTGAAATGTTTATTAAACCCAATTTTTCTATGTCTTATGATATGATGAATGTTTTATGATGTTATTGATCCCATAAATTAGGTTATCATTATGATATGGGTGGATCCTTTATCATCCTCTAATATATTGGGAAATGATTTATATCTTATGAGACAAAATGGACAAGAATAGGTAGTGAACCCAATTCAGCATGAAATTTTTTTCACTATGATGGTATTGGGAGTTAACCTTAATTACTATGATTGTTTGGGGAGTTATTCAATACAATATGATTTCCTTGGAAATGGAACATGAATAATATAAAATATATTTAATATAATTATGTGTATTCCATATATCAATGTCTTATTTCATTATTATGCTCTAAAGGAACATGTTCTTTGATTTTATTATGATCATGTTTTATTAACATTCAAACATTATTCTATTACTCATTTTTAAGTTGTTTTATTTTCATTATATAGTTTTCAAATGAAATGATCATGGTCACATAAAATTATGTTATTGTTATGCTCATATATCTCACTCATTTACCCTTATTGGGCATCAATGGCCACTCTTTCAAATTTTTCCATTCCCAAGGTTATGATAAATGTATTATGTCTGATATTTCGAGGAATTGTGATCATTTTGATTATCATAGTGTTCAAATATATTTTTTACCTATGGATATGTTTTTTGTGTTTCCTTATTTCAAAATACATTAAACTATAATGGTCCTCATTTTTTGTTTTTTGAATTTTAATGGCTATTAATAATAATTGTTGTAATATATTTGTACGATATTCCTAGGATTCTATAATTCCCACACATTGTTTGTGTTTTCTCTGTTGTACCATGAGGTTATAGTATAAAATTACAGGTCGAGTTCAAGCTTGATTGGACTTACAAATTTTTGGTGTTTTGGGGAATGATGAATGGATCTATGTTTTGAATATAGATCAGAATAGAATATGTATTATGGTAAGGATTTTTAGATTTGGGTCCTCGATTAGTGGTGGAATTGGGATACATGAGACATGAGGAATTATTTTTGATATTGTGAGATTTTATTATAATGTTGGATTCCTTTTTTCGAATACCAAATGAAATAGAAATATGGTAAGTAGACTATTACAATGATTTTATGTTTTAAATGGGTGATATTTGGGGTTTAGATAGAGTATATGTAAATCACATGAAGGAAACATAGTTTATCGGAAAAAACTGTCTACACAACTTGTATCTAAAAACAAAAAAAGGTAATTAGTTCCCTAACTATTAAACTATGTTTTCATAACAAAATTTAAGGATCACACACTATATGGATGTACCCACACACTATGTGACCCTACCTGGTTGGTGAAGTCTTTTTCCAATTATAAAATTACCATAACCCCATGTGGGTGGAAAACCAATTTAATTTGGGAGTAAATGTGCTTGTGCAAGTATCCAGGAAAAAACAATGTGAATGGGAAGATACACTGGAAGGACCCGTTGTACCCAATCTTAATAAGGAACATGCGAGAAGGACCTGAGTGCTGAGAAACATCATGCGTGGCCAATAAACACAATGTAATATAACATAGATTCTAATCCATATAAAAATGAGAATGCTGTCAAGAAATAAGGTAGAGTCACACAATATTTATTCCCTTATTTGACTTCTTCTTCTCATATCCCTTTCGTTTGGACTCTGATTTTGTACTATGAGTAGACTATCCTATGTATTATTTCATACATAACCTGATGGTGTCATTCATTATAGAATATTAGGTACACTAAAATATTTTATGAGTATTATTCTTCTTTAAGAAATGATTAATGATGGAAGTGATTCAGTTAGGATCATCCGAGTGATGTCGAGGACAGTACATTGTTGTTGCACCATGATGTGACAACACCATACTATAATAGAGATGTTGGGGTTAATACTCCCTTGAAACACCAGCTCTAGGGTTACC
This sequence comes from Viscum album, assembly GCA_963277665.1. Classification (NCBI taxonomy): domain Eukaryota; kingdom Viridiplantae; phylum Streptophyta; class Magnoliopsida; order Santalales; family Viscaceae; genus Viscum; species Viscum album. Next base: position 431,354,741 of record OY728134.1, read on the forward strand.
CTTATTCTTTATATAGTTAGAGAGGGTATTCCCCTAAATTGGGTGTGGATCATCAATCTATAGAGAAGTACACCCCCATATTTGAGCTGTCGAGGGATATGGGTACCCCAAGGGACATGTGGGTGCCATGGTTTTGTAGTATATTTTCAAGGGGAATTCCCCTACATACATATTCTAGTGATGTTTTTTTCATTTTAGGAATTGGGGATGGACATTTGGATCTACATGATTACTCATCGGCATTGGATGTGATACGAGAGAGATATCCCCTTAATCTATAATCGTGATTTATATATGATTAAATATATATATCTCTATGTGTGTGTGTGTGTGTTTTCAATGTGTGTGTGTGTGTTGGGTTTTATTACCCTATTCCATTGTGATTATATAACCTTTTTTATCATTCTATCGCTCCCTAATCAAATTTAATGGTGTCCTACTCAGTATGTACATACTCACTCCTGCATGGTATTTCCCCATAAAAGTTATGTCATATATAGATGACATACAGATTTTTGGTGATTCATATAGCACATAGTGATGCATTGGTACATTGACCAGGTACGGTGGTTAGTCTTGCAAATCAAGAGTTTGGATTTATGAGAATTCTTTATTTCTTGTTTTTATCGGATTGAGTCTTCATTTCATAGTGGGCATGTATTTTTTAATTTCTAATTTAAATTTTATATATTTTTACTCATATATATTTCGTTGAGTTAATTGCATACAATGTTTCGTCTAGATGGTACTCTTTTCTTATTATTCTTCTACACTATTTCAAGGAGATAGATGGTTGTGTGTATATAAGTACATTAGGGAAAATAATTCTATTCTATATTAGGAAATCATAGAACGTTTTACCATCCCCAAGCCTATTGAAGGTGGTATTAGGGTTGGATCAGCTCAGCCTTCCAATATCCAGGAATTCCCATGTGGGTCGTGTTGATATATAAAACGTCTAATTTATTTATTGGGAAGTACATTTTTTCCAATAACCTTTATTATTTTAGCTTATCCATAGGAAATGGATTTAAAAGTACTTTTTTATCTTTCAGGACCATAATACTTGTTTTTAGTCTATTTGTACTGGACTAATAGGCAACTGTGTTCCATTTTGGATACTTGAGATGATATAAGTGAAAACTAGTTCTACACCTAGGGCACATTTCAGATCATTGGAATGAACCTATATGATTTTGGGTTCACATTAATGTCATAGGTGAAGATTGGAGGCACAAGTTATTTGGTCATGTGTGGCCCATGAAATCACTTCTCGAGTTCCATAAAATGTAAAAAATATTAAATGTAAGGTTGAATGAAAATTTTTATTAATGGGATGGTGTGTATTTATAGAGAATATTTGATGACAAAAGGATGAGAATATGTATACATAAAATTGAAACATAATAAATGCTATATTTCTATCACATATTAGCTTTTGGTGCGTAATTTAAACTTTTGAGAATAGAAATCAATGATCTATGATATTGACTGAATTGCCCAGCCCTTTTTAATGAAACACATGAGTTTTTTTAAAAACTGTAGGTAACCTCAGTTCCCTAGAAATATATCTAAAAGGCGACAAATATAATAAATTCCATTATGTTTTTATAAAATATTTGATGTATGGGTAATGTACTTCATGGGACCTAAATCACCATCTTACCCAGACTTACAAATCTATCATTAAATATATATACTTACTCGAATAATATATAATTCTCACTAATACACCAAATCCAAATAAGATTTCCCAACACATTATATATCATTTCTCAACATTATAAATATAATATTAATATTAAAAAACACTCCTAAAACCCAAATTATTTGTGTCTTTGTATATTATCTATATATCCTTATTCTTTATTATCATAGTGTACATTTCATCCATTAAATTTACATATATATTAATATGTTCTAGTTGTACCATTGGATATGAAATCCATGGGAAATGGTCAATCTAGAAGAAATGTGTGAGATCAAATGTTTATGAAGGGGTAATGCATTAATAGTGAGACATAAATTATTTTTTCATAAATCATAAACATATAACAGACATGATCCTGAGAGAAGTAAGATGACTAATGGAAGAAGAGAATAACATCATAAGAATTGCTCTTGATTCATAATAGAATATTAAGAACTCCCGACACATAAATTTCAAGATGTAAATGTATAATCACGAAAGTATATCATGTAAAATAATATAAGAATGGGTAATTTAATAATTATGATCTTTGGTGACAAAAAATTTGAATTTGGTGAAAAATAGTACAATGGAATTATATAAGGAGTTTTCATAACATACGAATGTATCATGACATAACTATATAATATATACACAATCATTGGATATCATAAATTTTTTATGGATAATATTAAAGACGATAATATCATAGTGGAATGTGTTTACTCCAAATTAAAATAAATATTGTGGATTGGGTTTACCCTCTGTCCAATAATCATTATCAATTATGCTCACACCCTAATACCATAAATACTATAATCTGAAAAGATATAAATCCTTTCATAGTTCATTGGTGGTATATATAATTTCAAGAAAATTTATTATATAATTATATATATATATATGTAATGTGAATACCATCTCACATATTTTTAAATCATGGAATAATTAACCCATGAAAATAAAATGGATGAAATATAAACAACCATGAAGAAAAAAATATCCAAATAAATAAACATGATATCATGGTTATAAAAATTAATCAGAAATATTATGTATAGAGTATTCATACCATATAAAATATAGGGTGATATAGTTATGTTAATTTATTCATAGTTAATATAATTGTATGACTATCTTGGTGAACACACATCAATCAAAATAAAGATATGTAGAGTATAAATAATGAAAATGTATTATAAATTGGATAATAAGTATGAATAAGTGATTGTAATTATTGAATAAGGAAATTAGGGATCATTCTTCTCATAGGGATTTTATTTCCATAACACCGTGGAGGCATATAATTTTTTATAATGAATAAAACTATGGTTTCATTATAGAAAAAACTAATGAAAATGAATAAATAGAATGAATAAAATAAAGGTATCATTGAAATTGGGTAATTTAAATGGTTATTAACATTGATTAATAATCTAGCAAAAAAATATTGTACAAAATTAAATAAAATAATTCTTTTGTTTTCATTTTAAATTTATATAATTGATAATAAGTAATATTATAAATTAAAAATAATTTTCCCCAAAGGATATAAAGATATGATTAATTACATTAAAATATATTTTGAACATATAAAACATTGGTAGTAATGTTCCATTATTATAAAGAGATAAAAATAGTAATCAAATAATGATAATATCTTTCTTAAAGTTTTTCTAATGTTTTCATCAAATCAATGATATATTTTACATTAAATATAATTTTAATGTGGTAAAACAATGTATCTTAGTTTTTTAGTAGTAAAACATAAAATTAATGGTTCATTGAAAATTAATAAAGTTAAAGTGGTTGAAACATGGATGGAATGATATAAAATTGTATGAAAGTTTATTAATTGGGGATTGGAATATTAGTATACACCCGGAAATATTGCGTCGAAGACTCATGTTCCAAACTATACAGTGGAAGGACTGTTGTGGTGATGTAGAAATGCTATATAAAGTACTATAAGGGTAACATTGAAATGGTACTATTAATTAGATATGGAGTTTTAATTCACATATATAGACCTTAATGACACTAATCCACTATACCCTTAATGGTGTCACATGGGTTTTCAGTAGGGGACCTTCATGTTTGGTAGATTGATACAGGATGAAATGGTTATGGTTGAGATGGTTGGATATATAATGAATATATTGGAGTTGATAAGAATACACATAATTATTAATTCTATATGGATAGAAAATTTTAATTCCATGAATGTGTCTTTTATAAAGAATATAATAAACATCGAAAGGATGGTTGTGAGGGACTATTCTATTGTAGGTTCTATGGGCTTCTTTTCAATTCCATGTTCCCCTTAGCCTATTGGAAATTTATTATTCTTTGGATTTTCTCCTTTGGTAATGTGGTTCATGTGTTTTTTCCATATTTGGTCAATTTAAAATTGAGTTTATTCATAGAATAAAAAAACTAATTGACATCATACTATAGAAAATTGTATAAATCATAACTGAAATACTTATTTAGAATTTATTAAAATTTAATGTTACTAAAATGATTTAAGTCGAAATAAAATTTTATTTTAAACAAAATTAAATTAAAACATGATAGGTGAATAAAAATATAAATTTTTGTCTTTATAAATGAGAAAAATAATTATATTTGATAAGAAAGAGTATGGAAATAGGAGTAAAATATCCAAAATAGGGAGTGAAATTTCCATTTTAAATTGTCATAATTTATGACATTAATTTTTTAGCAAACAAAATTGTTGTGAAGGAAATGTGAATTCCACTAAATAAAGGTGGAGATAAAATCTGAAATAGTTAAATAGGAAGAATATATCTAACAAATGCAAATGATGTTAAAGAATACAGTATAGAACTCATTAAATTGAATGAAATTACCTTTCAAATGTCATAATTTATAAAATATGAATCTATCCAAGTAGAATAAATAAATCATGAAACTTATAATAATTTGAGGAAATATGATATAATATTTTTTAATTATATATAAATCATTTTAATAAATATAACTCATTGATAATCAATAAGTATATGAGATATCACTACAAGAATATAATTCAATTTCTACGGATAGAAATTATGGTAATAGACCACATAACCATGGTAATAGGTTATCTCCTTGGTAAACCTAGACATGGTGGTGTTTTTGTGTTATTTATGTTGGGTAGTGTACTCCCACTGTTAGTGATTATGTTAGTTGTCCATTGAACTATGATCGTAGAACCCTTCCTTCATTTTAATGATGTTGTCACCCTATGGAAATTTTTGTTGTGATCATGTCCATAACCTTTAAAAAAACCCCCCTTCATGATTTTATCATGACATATCTCTATATAATTTAATATGAGGTTAACACTCTCCTGTATCAATAATAGCCTATATATAATAATAATTTATATTTTATTTTATTAGAGACACATTCGACCATAGTAACTGTGGATGTTGGCAAACTACAATTGTATTTAATGTCTGGTCATATCTATAGGTCCTTACAATGATTCCTACCACTATGTTCTACCATATAAAATGGGGGCATTATTCCCATTCGGAACCTAAATCCATGTTATGATAATGATTGTATCAGTATGACTGTTGAGTAGTGCTACGAACACAACAAACCATGCGGTTATGGTTGAAGTCATTCCTAAAACTATTCCCATTATTTTTTCCCCTGAATTAGAGTATGTGGGTTCCTATTTAAATAGTATCTATGAATTGTCTTTGTATCAAAGTGATAAAAAATTTTAGGATTGACCTTAGTTGTATGCCAAATTTCTAGCAGTGGATCGATAGAAAACCCCAAAACATGACTCGCATTTTTGTCAAACACATTCATACTCCATGAATATTCAACTTGAGTTTTTTACACTTCCTTTTTAGAATAATTTTTTATATTTTGAAAACATAATTATTAATAAATTATATTTATTTATTACATAATTATGTATTTTTAATAGTTTATATTTATCATTAGTTATATGTAACTAATACCATTCCAGACCTATTATGGTATTATGGTCTTGATCATTATCCATTTTTCATGAATTCATCTTCTCTAGTATATTCAAGGTAATTAAATAGTAATTTCCTAATTTTTTATAACATTCCATGTACATTACATAGATGTTATCGGTGTGATTCACAAAGATGAAATCCATAATGAAAATTTTGGTAACATTAAAAAACATAGGGTGATATTTTAATAATTAGTTAATTTTTAATATTACCATAATCCAAATATAACAGATTTTCATTTTCTAGAAAATAGAATATTTTACATGAATTTATATCTTCATGATCATTCATAATGAAAATTTTAGAAAACCGTTCATTTTAGTGGTCAAATATACTTATAAATGAAGATATTATAATTAATGGATAACTATGAATATGAAGTTATTTTATTATAATATAATTTATAAATAATTATAATAATATTATATATATTTTATTAATGTGACTAATAAAAATTAGTAATAGTAAAATAAAATAAAAAATATATATTAAGAAGAATATGATACATACCATGGAGAGTGGAATCTACCATTAAATACATTCTTTGTTTTAAAGTCCTTCAGAATTATTCTATTGACCATATGGACTATAGTGCATGAAAGTATTTTTAAAGAATAAATTTCTAAATAATGAATCTAAATAATTTATCCTCTGTTTTTTCTTAAAATTAGTGGAGAAAATAAACTCTAATATATGAGTTTTAGTGAAATTTTAGAAAATGTACATTAGTTAATGTATATAGAATGTAATTTTTTAAATTAAGTGTCTAAAAAATGCAAAGATAGTAAAAGTATATTATTGATACCCTCATACAAAAATTTACGTTATAATTATTGGAGGTTTTGAATCATTTTAATAATTATTTTACCTTTTACCAGAGCATAGCCTTTACCTTTATAGAACATTTTTTACCTCTGGATCGTTCTTTCCAAAATGAAAATCTATTTTCTATAACATCTTAAATGTTATGGAATTAATTGTTTTGATCTTTGAAATGTATTTTAACATTTTAATTACATAATTGAGTAATGTTAAAGATATTAGGTAATCATAGTTTAAAATATTTGTTTATGAAACATGAATTTTTTAGATAGGCAAAGACTTCATGTTATGAATGTGTGTTTCATGGTGTGAATGGTTTATGGTGACATTTAATGGATATATGGGTTTACTTGGTTCATAGTGTGAAATGTAATTATTAATGTGAATGGGTTTATAACCATATAACTTCGAGTCACCTTGAAATTAAATTGATGTTTCTCTCAAGGGATTGGTTGAGTGAAATGATCAATATTTCCATAAATGTATGACTACCCGATGATTACCTGGTGGAAACTCAACTTTTTCTCATTGAATATTCCGTTTTACATAAAATATTTATTTTTTATACCCCTTATTACTTTCTAATCATTCTAACATTTTACTAAAACCCTAGGAAATTACATGGTAGGTTTGGCTCTCTTCATATCCTTTCTTCTATGCCCAAATGTCATATCAATCCTATGATGAAAAATTGGTATGATCCATCCATTTTAACAAAAATATCTTCATTTATTTATGAATAATTATTTAATATTTATGTAATGATTGGATCAATAATTACTAATATATTGTAATTAGAGAAACATGGACCATTGCATGAAATTGTAACACCCCGACCCTAGTTACCCAATGTCTGGGCATTATTACATAACATTGGCATGATCACAAAAGATTAAGTCTCGATAGACAGATTAGTTTTTTATCCTTCTAAATACTAGATGAATTCCTTAGATTCACATTACATTATAAAATAAAAAACTAAAACAACATAGACTCTATATGACACACTCATATCCCTTAGACTATCCCTCCATGTCAGTCATAATTTACCTCTTCGCATCCTGGGAAAAATAAATCATAGAAAGTGGTGAGCTCAGATGCTCAGTAAGGATAAAATTATAGAGGAAATTTTCATAAATAAGAATATACATTTGAGGAAATTTATAAAACTAAAATAAAAACATTAAACATAAGCTTCATCATAATATGGAAAATATAAATCAAAATAATGCCATTTACTATCTCACTTGGATATTATACTAGTTGAATAATCACATGTAATATCAATAGCCACTTTTATAATGATGTAATGCATAATGAAATACTTTATTACCACATATTAAAGGCCTTGTGCCAACACTAAAAATTATATTTTTTCAAGGACTTATTTAAAGACACCAGTTTTTCTCATTAGACCTTTAGATGCATTGAGAAGCTATAGTGGGCTCCACCCATCCCTTACTAAGTCCAATGCTTTCCTCATATGAAAAGGTTTAAACATATCATAAACATTCGTATTAAAACTAGCATACGAAGTTTCAATACATTATCCATAAACTATGAATAGTATGTAAATAAAACATCCATAGTAAAATATATAAAAAAACATTCAATAAAATATGGCTGTTTTTTATCATAATAAATAAACTTAAAATAAGCTTAAAATCTGTCAAAGGATGTTGAAATAGATGAAATCAAAACATTTTTTTAGAGAAATATCTCATTATATTTTGAAATCATTTAAGAAAACATTTATTTTGGAAAATTTTCTTATAAGATTGTGAGGGAATATTGAATAATTTGTAATGGCGGAAAATAGGTGCACCCGTCGTATATGTTAAAAAAACATTCTTACCTTGATTTTGTCAAAAAGGTCATAAGGTAACTTTTTTGGAAAACGATAGAAATATTACTTTCAAAACATTATATAAAATGTCAATCAAGGTTATAAATGACCATACCCCATTAGATAGTAAATAGAAAAAATGTTTTGGAATACATTTTTTAAAAAACATGGATGTGGATGATAAAGAGTTACTAGTAGATACTTACGTAAAAACAACCACGGATAATAAAGAGATTGTGAAATTAACCCTTAACTTGTACATTTCCTTGGTCGAGGGTAGTATAACCACCTGTATAAAAGTGAAATATTTTTTATTAAATTATACAAGAATCATATACAGTAATATGATATCATATATAATTTTCTAACATTTCAATGTTAATAATATCTTAGTATTATCGTCATTTTGGGTGTTAACCGATTCGTTTTCATTCATATGCCTTTTCATTTATGTAATGTTTCTTATGGATAGGACATATCGTATTCATATTAAGAATGATATTAAGTCATTAAAAAATATTTTTAATCATCTAATGAAAATTAGTATTTAATGGGTATGATGGGGAATGATTTTCATCGCATTCTTGGAGACGTTAATCCATACGTACGCACGAGTGGTAATATCATTCTTTTGATATTAAAATAATATTAATTGGATGTTATATCAAATATAAAGAATCATTATCATGTTATATTTACAATTTATATCAATTACACATCATTATTGTACCCATCAAAATAATAATGTTTTGAATTACAATTACACCACGACGCGGAGACGGTAAGCCATACGTACGCACATATGGGGACATGTCATTCAAAGGATGGACAAAATAATGAATATTTTTTTAAAATATTTATAATAAAATAATAGTATATATAATATACTAGAGTTATTATTTTATAATGGGAACAAAAATGGAATAGATAGTGGAAGAAGAAATGAACTTGAAAGAGGTGATGAAATATTTATCTCTTCTTTGAATTATTCCTTTTGATTTAATAAAAAGGGCTCCGTATGATATATTTATAAATAACGGAAGGCCTATATAATGAAGGGAGGAAATTTGGGAGGGTATTTGGTCAGGTAATGGAGAATCCAAAAGTCTTTGATGGTGTGAATGTGATGAAAGGGGGAGTGCCCTTTTATAAGAGGGGTGAGGGGCGCCTTAGGAAAAGCAAGAAATATTATTTTATAATAAAACAATTTTCAGTTTCTAATGAATCCAAAATAAATTATTTAAATTATAAGGTGGGGAAGGGTTGAAAACCACTCAAAAAATAGGTTTTAGAGAGGTTTGGGTCACTATATTAACTTTATCCTTTAGATTTAACTCTTCATTAAATAGTTTGACATTTACCATGTCTCTTTTTATTTTTAAATTAAATGGTTAATAAACTTACTATAAACATCCACGATAACCAAAAGTAGTTCAATAATGACATATATAATATTATTTATTTCCTTTTGCCGAACCTTAGATTTTTAGGAATTGAATATCAATTAATAATATAATATTTGTTTTAAAAACTCTTTGATGTCAATTTTGAAAGTATTTGGTATTTTGTTTTTTCTAAATTTATAACAGAATTATTACTTTGAAAACAATTCATCTAACAGACCCTAACATGTCATATTAACCTATATAATTAGTGGAATTCATAAAACGGATCAAATTACATTTATTTGTATATTTATAATATAAATTATTTTAATATTTCATTAATCAGGTAATTATTGCATCATCAATGTGTCATAAATAAATTAAATTATTTAAAGTCTAAAAATTATAAATAAAATACCATTATATAGGAAATATTTTTATATTTAAAATTAATATATATAGTTGAATTTATCTTATGATTATCCCTATATTAAAAATAGGTTAGTTATTAAACATTGAATTTATCACTTTTAAATCTTCTTTGAATTAAATAATAACAAATGTCCTAATCAAATCCATGTGGACCAAAGAGGTTCATATAACATTACTAAGGTTTTTTTTGTCGAATTCTCCTTATCCCGTATAATTAGGGCATGTGTCAGGGTAATAATAATATCATTTTTACCCTTAATTACCCTTTTTAATTTTAACCGTGGTAAATAAAAGTAAAAAGTTACTATTCAACAAAAATTATTTTCATCTTATTGCACCACATTTTACTTAATGATATCAATCATGTGTCTCAAATTTTTGAAATTCAACTCACAAAAGTGGTAAAATTATGTTTTATGTAAATTTTCAAATGCTCCGAGGATGTGGGTAAAAGATGGTAAAAAGTTAACTGAAATTTTTATATATCTAAAATTATTATAAACTGAATCCAATTAATTACATTGAACATATATTGATATTATGTATCTATTGTGACCTAAAATTAATTTAAATAAAAAATAATTATTTAAATAAAAATTCAGTTTTAAACTATAACTCAGTGTTTTTCACTATTCATCAATAATTGAAAGTTTTCAGAAGAATTCCAAAAATAAACCGTAAAGTAATTTCAATATTCTGAATCCAAAAATGAAGTCCATTTTTAAAGATAAAATTTATAATATTTAAGAAAGTGGGTATTAATATTCATAACGACTGGTTTGATTGGTTGTGGTGTGTTAGAACTCGAAGTTGCGTACAACACACGATATAGTATTATTAAAAGAGAAGCATACCATTGAAGCTTGGGGGGTTACATTATACCCCCCTTGAAATAATTTTGTCCCCGAAATATCTAGATTATTACCACGTAAAAGGACTTGGGTGGTTCTTCATCAAATGTTCCTCAGCTTCCAACGTTGCCTATATCATCTTATTGTTTTTTTCATAGAACTATTACCAGACGAGTTGTCTGGTTTCTCAGAACTTGTAATCTTGTATGAAGAATCTTGAGAGGCTCTTTGGAATATGACAGATCATGTTCCAGTTCAAATTCCTCATAGGTGAGCACATGCGTTGGGGCGGGCATGTATTTTCTCAACAGTGATACATGGAACACATCGTGATCTTTGAAGAGACTTGGCGGCATTGAAAAAACGGTAAGCTATAGCCCCAATTAATTCTAGAATATTGAAAGGTCTGATGTACCTGGAACTCAATTTACCCCTTTTTACTGAAACGTATAGCACCCCTCTATGGAGATACCTTCAAGAAAACTTGATCTCCCACCAAAAATTCCAAATCCTGTCTTCGGTTATCAGTTTAACTCTTATGTCTACAATGATCTACCATGATGTGGTTTTGGATTACCTACACCTTTTCCTTTGTTTCCTCCAGAAGGAATGGGCCTACAATTTTTCATTCACCACATCATCCCAACTGGTTGGTGTGCGACATATCATTCTGTAGAACGCATTATATGGTGCCATCTGAATACGTGAATGGAAACTATTGTTATATGGAAATTATACCAGAGGTAAATATTGATCCAACATACTTTGAAAGTCAAGTGATAATGATCTCAACATGGATTCTCAGGTTTAAAAATTCTATTCTGATTGTCCATCAATTTGGGGGTGGTAGGCAGTGATTAAATGTAGTTCAGTATCCAGGGATTTATGAATACTTTTCCAGAATCTTGATGTTAAACGTGGATCATGATCAGAAAAAATCAATAGGGGTACTCCATGAAGTCTCACAACTTCATTAATATATAATTTTTCTAGACTTTCAAGTGTTAAATATTTTCTTATAGAAAGAAAATGTGCTGACATGGTAAGACAATCAATAATGACCCATATTTCATCGTTCCTTCTTGGAGTATTTGGTAGTCTAATGACAATTTCCATTGTAATATTATCCCATTTCCACTCTGGTATAGGAAGAGGTTTCATGACCCTTCCAGGCTATTTCCTTCCAGCTTTCACTTGTTGAAAAACCATACATCTTGACACAAAATTAGAAATCTCCCACTTCATGTTCTCCCACTAAAAATTTTCCTTAAAATATCTATACATCTTACTACTTCTAGGGTGTTTAGATAAATTGGAACTATGAGCATCATCCAAAAATTCCCTTTTTAGATCAGGTATATCGAGAACACAATGTCTCTTCCCAATTTACAATATTCCATCATCATACATAGAGTCACTCAATCTCCCATCATTCACATCATTAATCTTATTTTAAAACTCATCATCATTATTCTAAGACCACTTTATCTTTTCTAGTAAATCTGGTTTGGAAATTATTTGAAAAACTATTTATGTTTCACCTTCGATGGTGATTCCTATATCCATCATTACCAGATCCATGTATATAGAATCCTTTTCGACCCTCATCTTGTTCCAAACTCCATGATCCATTCACCTCAAAGCATCTTCCACCATATATTCCTTCCCCGAGTGGTAGTTTATAGTGTAATCATAATCCTTGAGTAGTTTAAGGCATCTTCTTTTCCTCGTATTGAGTTCTTTCTGTGAGAAAATATACCTCAAACACTTGTGATCGGTATATTCTCCCATTTTTCTCCATAGAGATAGTGTCTCGAAATCTTAAAAGCAAATATTAAAGCTGGTAACTCAATATAATGAGTAGGAATGTTTTTCTCATGAATTTTTAGCTATTTTTTGGCATTGGAAATAACCCTATCATTATGTAAAGGACACAACCTAGTCCTTTCTTTGAATCATCACTATAAATAACAAACCCATCATTCGTCAATGGTAGAGTCAATTTAAGATAATTGACTAATCTTTTATTTTTTTCATCAAAACATTCTTCACACTCTTTTCACCAAAAAAAATTAATGCCTTTCTATGTGGGCTTTGTTAATGGGTTTTCCAACCGGAAAAAACTCTGGATGAAATGTCAATAACAACCTGCTAAACCAACAAAACTACGTACCTTGGTTATACTCATTGGTCCTAGCCAATATTGGATTTCCTTTCTATTATAAGGATCGACAGAGATTCTATCCTTAGATACAATATGACCATGTGAATAAATCTCCTAAAGAAAGAATTAACACATTCTAGACATCCTATATAATTCTTGTCTTCTAAGAGTCTTCTGGATAATGTGCAAGTGATTTTCATGATCTTCGTAGCTTTTGGAGTATACTAATATATCATAAATAAATACCACAAAAAATTCATCAAGATACTCCGTGAAAACTCTATTTGTTAGATCCATGAAAATAGAGGGTGCATTAGTCAATCCAAAAGGCATTAATGTAAACTCGTAATGCTCGTACGTAGTTTGAAATGACGTTTTTGGAATGTATTCCTTCTTCACACACAACTAATGATATCCAGATCGATGGAAGATCGTTGAAAAATAATGAGCTCTCTGATGTTGGTCAAATAAATCATCAATGAGAGGTAGGTGATACTTGTTATTTATTGTTATATCATTGATCTCCCTGTAGTCAATGCACAACCTCATATATCCATCTTTATTTTTAACAAAAAGGACAGAAGATCCCCATGGAGAAACACTAGAGTGAATAAATCTCTTATTACTAAATTCCACTAGTTTTTTCTTTAGTTACACTAATTCCACTGTGGATATTCTATAAGGGGTTTTTGATATGGGCCTTGAACTATGAATTAAATCAATAGAAAACTCAATTTCTTGTTCTTCAGGATGTCCAGGTAAATCCTCTGGAAACACATCAACATATTAGTTTACAATAGGTACATACTCTATTTGAACATTCCATTCCTCACCAAAAGTTATTTCATTCATTTCCTCCCCAATAATTGTATTTAGTTGAGCTACTGTGGGATGGATCAAGGTAAGAATTTGGTGGTGACTTTTCTTCTCTAAAGAGAAGGTACTCCTTACCATCCTCAAAAATTATGACCTCCTTTTTCTTACAATATCTATTTGCGTCATGGTCTGAAATCCAGTCTATATAGAGGATTATATCAAATTAAATCATGGATATAATGATGGGATCAGCAGATAAAAAAACATTATCTGCCATAATGGGGAATGATTCACAAAATGTTGTTGCAATGATACTTCCCTTCGGATTTTAGATTGACAACTCCCTTGTTAAATCAAACTGGAAATATCTATTTTTCTTAGCAAACTGGGATGATAAGAAACAATGAGATGATCCGGATTCAAATAAATTATTTTCTAAACGAGAGGAAATTGTTAAATTACCTTCCACCACATCTTTCAGAGCTTCAACCTCAGTAGTAATGATAGCATAAGCTTATCCATGATCCCTTGACCATTTCTGAGGTAAGTTCCTCTAACACATAAGACATTTATTCACATCATAACATCCCATGTAAGTAAAGAATAATAGATTTTCATAACTATGTCTATTTATGAACTAGATATCATTTTAGAGGATGAAAATGATAATAAATCCAATCTTAGGCATATAATACTCTTATATTTTTTAAAATATTATTTTACGACCTTTGGATGGAGAACAATTTTTAAATATATATTTTTCAAATATTATAATATCTATTGGTCAAAATAAACTTATTCTTTATAATTGGTATATTTAAATTTAATTCGGAAATGTTTTTGGTATTTTTCTGACAATGTTCATTTTTTAATTAATAGTGAAAAATACTGCATTATACTTCCAAACTGCCTTTTCATCTAATTTAATTATATGGTTAGATTATCTTTTAATTGGGTTTAAAGTGTAATTATAATATATTTTTACCATTTAATTCAATGGAGGTCATTATAATTAATTTCATTATGAAATTGGACATAAACAATTATCAATCATTTGATATATATTGTTTCTTAAAAACACACTATTTTTTTTGACAACTGGAATTATTTTTAAATTAATTACTGCAATTTCTATGTTTTGAATTTGTTAAAATGGATTCCTTATTTGGAATCCAAAGGTCTAAATTATGTAATTAATAACTTTTAGTTTTTGGAATTTATGAATAGAAACAACGACAATTATCTTTAATTATCCTGATTAATTAGTAATCGGGTGGTTAAGGGTAATAAAATAACATCATAATAATATAAAATGACCCTATAAAGTGTCCAAATAATTTTGGTTGTGTCATGGCAGACCATGGAATGCCTTTTTCCAACTTAGGGACCCCATCAAATCACTTTTGTGTGATAGTGACCTTTTAACATATTATTTTTAATGAAACGAAAATATAACCAAACTATGTAAAACCTAAGTAAAAAAAATTAATTTTTTTTACATAAATTATCTATTAAAATATAAATATTCATTGGAATGCTAAAAATATTTCCTACATCAGGGTATTTTTTTAAAATTTGTTTACATTAAATTAATACATTTATTTATGACACCATGATGATGCAGTGATTACCTCATTAATGAACAATTTAAATAAAATGAAATGATAAAGTAAAATATAAGACTTATACTTGTCTAAAACCAATTGGATGGGTGCATTTTGGACCCTTATCATCTTATCCTCGAAAAATATCATTGTGGGACCTTTAAAATCCGAAAACTATTTTATAATAAAGTAACATTTCAAGACTTTCCAAAAGTGAGCCTCCTCCCTCTTTTAAAAGGCCCCCACCTCTACCCCCTAACCCAGACCTATCAAGCCCTTGGATCATACAACCTCTACTCATGTTATCTCTTCACATCCCTATTTCACTCCTAGAAGCCTCACATTGGGCAGAAGTCTTCCCAAGGGAGCCTTTCCATCAAATCAAAAAGAGTTACCTGATTTAGAGGTAATTTCTTCTCACAAGTTTCTTCTTTTATTTTCCTTTTTCACCCACCAATATCTTCATATTATATGATCCCATAAAAACACCAGTATCCTCAATATACTAGGATTTTTTTTTGATAATTATTCTTCCAACACTCACACACACCCCCGTCTAATGGTTAAAGAACATATTGTTTTTTTGGTTGGTGAATTACTGCCTCACGAAACGATGATTGTTCAATTTGCATTTAACACCTATCATGGTATCCATTAAGATGTCACTGTATTTATATATGATATATATTATGTTTATATTTTCTTTATGCTTCTGTATTATTTATATATATTGAAAACCTTTATGGTTTCCATTATGTGTAAACACTATAATTTCATTCGAGGAAGTGCGGACTACCGCCCACTCAAAATGATATGACTCCTTCATACAATATGTGGTACATATAAAGGATATCTTTATTGATATTATATATGATAAAATACCGGAATTATAATAATTCTATGTATCATTATTTTTTAATTTTATTAAATGTGAAATTGAAATGGAAGTAGTGTTCATGCGTACGTCTGACTAACTGTCTCCATGAACAGTGCATTTCCTTTCTTACCTATAAATGTTATGTAATATTATAAATACATGCATATGATGGATATATATAATATATATGATATCCAAAACATGAATATCATTTTGGATATAATTATCCTTTGGCCACATAAACAACATGTAATTATAAGAAGTCGATTTTTGACTCAAGTAACAAATATCAACAAAACGAACATTATTAACATAAATGATTACATAATGTTTATAACATGGTAATAAGTTATATAAATGGAGTAATAAAATTTAAAATGTTTCTTAATCAATTATTAATTATCTTTTGTTTATTATTTCATAAATTAAATAACAATCGAGCCTAGTTAGACATGAGGTAAGGGACTTCGTCTCAATCTCCTTTCATTGAGGCATATTTTGTTTTAATATGAGACTTTATTTTATACACTGTATAAACACCTTTGAATTTTCATTTAATAAAAGGGAAATATTTTTCATTGAAACATTTTACTAAATGACAAAAAGGAATGTTATTTTTAACAAACACGGTGACAACGACCTTTCCACCATCGTGAGTATTATTTGATCTTTTTCTTCCTCAACAAGCCATAATTGTTTTAAAAGAAAATAAATACCATATAATCTATTATGTATTTTGGTATTGAAAATGGTTTTGATTATAGATTCTTTATATTAATATATTTAAGTGATATATTTTTATTTAAATGTAGAAATGTTTTCTTTCCTTTATATTTGTTTTATTTTTTATGATTTTATTATGGTACTTGGACATTTGATGGGTGGTTATGTGATAAACCAAATGATGGGTGGCATCATGAATACCAGGACAAGTGGTTGCGTTATAAACTCCAATTCATTGGGTATGGAAGTCGTCCTTATAGTTATTCCATTTACTGACATCTGAGGAAGTCTACCATATGGTTATTCCATTCAAGTATGTTTATGTTCCAAGATAACATTATATGTTATGTGTTCATTATATGGGTAATATTTTGGTTACAAAAGTGTATGTAGTGATCTTCTATTTAGTGAAGAGTATTTACTACTTCACAAAGGTGAAAAGTGTTACTTATGTTAAAGTATTCATAGTTTACTTTTTTGTTTTGAAATAATAATAGTTTCCTTCATTGTGTATTCCTTACTGATATTTTTATTCTCATCCTAGGTTTTTGAAATGTTTTTCACATGACATAAAGTGGAATAGTGACAAGGATGGGATCAAGGAATGTCATGCTATCTAAAACATTGAACTGGACATGAAATTTTTTATGATTTTATATTTTATGAAAAAAATTTAAACTTATTAGAGACGTATACTTTATAACTTTTGAGATGTAATAGTTATGACCTAATTCTATAAAACTCTAAACCTGAAAAGATCTTTAATGTGAATTATTCATTTAATACATGATTAGGTAATGTTTTAAGGATGGGTCCTAATAGTTGGTATCAGAGGTCGGTTTAGACAAATTTAAGAGAGATAATATTGTTAAATTCATGTCCATAAATTAATTTATTGTATTATTGAAATTATATATCCTTTAAAGATTACCATGTTGCTTCTCCTAAGATATTTATGTGTTCAGAATAGTTTTCCGTAGAGGAAACATGGCTGCTATGTTGGGATGATATTAAGAGGAAAACTACCGTAAAATCAGAAATCTGAGACGGTCAGAATCAGAACTAAAAAATTTGTTGCAGTGGTGGCATAGTTGACTGAGGCTATAAATCGTGGTGGTATCCATACACGAGATCAGCCAGATCAACCACTGAGAAACATGTCAGTAGTGGAGCATTTTATGAGGCCACATCCCCCATCTTTCAGAGGATCATCTGACCCTATGCTAGTAGAAGGGTGGAATAAATCACTGGAGAAGATTATTGATGTCACGGGGTGTTCAGAACATCAAAAGGTTAGTCTCATTTTTTACTGTTTTGAAGGTGAAACTAATCAGTGGTGGTCGATGGTGAAAAATATCAAGGATAGTGAAGAGATTGATGATCATGACTGGGAAAAATTCCAAGTTATGTTTCTTGAGAAATATTTTCCTAAGGTGGTTCGTCTTAGGATGGAAAAAAAATTCCTAGAATTGAGGCAGGAGGATGACTCAGTGGCTGATTATGATGAAAAGTTCACTCGACTTGAAAGGTATGCCCCAAATTTCATATGAGATCTTCATAGTAAAATCAACCATTTTTAAACATGATTAATGAAAAAATATAAAAGATCATTAGCTTCCCTTGAGTTCAAATGTTATGAAAAACTTGTTCGATGTGAGGAGAAGGTGGAAATGAAGTTTTCCGATGATCATGTGTTCTTTGAAAAACAACATAATAAGAGGTCCAATTGGCAGGCAAAGGGAAATAATTCATACAAATATTCCCAGAGGTAAGAAAACCAAATATCCATCCTATTAGAAGTGTGGTAAAATGAATCCTAGAGAATGTTTATCCATGTCTGGAAACTGCTTTCAGTTTGGTATGTCTGCTCATATTGCTCATAATTGTATAGAATATGGTCATGCAGTCAATGAAAAGCTAGTAGTAAGATTTTTTATGTGTAATGAAATGGGTCATTATGAAAATTAGTGTCTGATGAAGAACTCAGCTGAGGGAAAGTATCCAGACTACAAGAAAAAAGGGGTGGTGAAATCCTTTACAACTACTTCGGCAGATGTTGGGCCATCAAATGAAGTAGTATCAGGCACACTGTTTATTTGTTCGGATTATGTTAATGTGTTGTTTGATTCAGGGTCCACACATTCTTTCATGTCTGATAAGTTTTCTAGTAAATTGGTAATTCCTTCTCAAGTTGTGAATCCTGAACATAAGGTAATAATACCATGGGAAGACGTTGAGACAAAAAAATTATAAGTACCTTCCTATCCTTGTGTGTAGAACGAATCTTCTAGAAAACCTTATTTTTTTTGACTCTAGTAGAGTTTGATGTTATTTTGGTCATGTAATGGATTTCTAATTATCATGATAAGTATGACTGTAGAGATAAATAGGTTTCTTTTTAGAAAGATTTTCAGTTTGTGTACAAGAATGAACCCTTAATATTAATAACATATCAAGAGGCTGAGAAACTTGTAAAAGATGGAAATTAATGTTACCTTGCAAATATTTTTGAAAACAATGGAACCACTCATATTAATTATGTGCATGTAGTAAATGAGTATCCTGATGTTTTTCCTAATGAGTTTACTTGAATAATAACAGATCGGGAAGTTGAATTTACTGTTGACTTAGTTCCTGATGCTAATCTATTTTTAGAACCCCCATAACGAATGGCTCAAGTTTATCTTTTAGAGTTATGTAATAAATTGAAATAATTTTTAGATAATGGTTTCATTCGACCTAGAACATCACCATGGGGTGATCCTATCTTGTTTGTTAAAACTAATTGATGGTTCAATGAGAATTTGCATTGTTTATAGAGCATTAAATAACATCACTATTAAGAAAAAGTATCCTTTTCTTCATGTCAATGAATTGTTTGTTCAGCTTCAGGGAGCTCAGTATTTTTCAAAGATTGACTTGAGGTCGGAGTACCATCATTTTAAAGTAAATGAAGAAGACGTTCCGAAGAACTCATTTCGTACTAGATATGGCCATTATGAATTTGTAGTTATGCCTTTTGGGTTAACCAATGATCCTTTTGTATTCATGGACCTTATGAATATAATTTTACATTAGTTCATGCATACATTTTTGGTTGTCATCATTGATTATATTTTGGTGTCTTCTAAAAGTAAAGAGGAGCCTGAAATTCATTTAAGGGTTATTTTGATAACCTTAAAATAAAATAAATTATATGGGAAATTCAGAAAGTGTGAGTTTTGGTTGCAAAAAAATTATTTCCTCGGTCACATTATTTCTAAAGATGGTATAACTGTTGATCATGCAAAAACAATGGTTGTTGAAAAATGTCCAAGACACACAAATATAACCGAGATCCATAGTTTTCTTGGTTTTTCACGAAATTACCGAAGGATTGTTTAACATTTTTCATGGTTTCCCATCCCATTGACTATGATAACAGTGAATGGTATTAATTTTATCTAGACAAAAGAATGCGATGATTGTTTTCAAGAATTCAATATAATATTGATGAAGTCTCCAATATTGGCACTACATTCCAGAAATGGTGAGTTTTTAATCTACAGTGATTCTTCATTGAAAGGACATGGTTGTGACCTTATGCAAAATTATCTGGTAATTGCTTCTGTTGCACGTCAGTTGAAAACTCATGAGTTAAATTACCCTGCACATGATTTAGAATTAGATGATGTTGTTTTTTCTTTAAAAATTTGGAGGCATCATTTGAATGGAGTAAAGTGTGAAATATATACTGATCACAATGTTTTCAAGTATATATTAAATCAGAATTAATTGAACATGAGACAGAGGAGATGGATGGAATTAATCATGGATTATGATTTTATAATTCATTACCATCCTAGAAAAGCAAATAAAGTGTCTAATGCTTTGAGCCGAAAAATTAATGCTTCATTAACCATGATACGATTGGAATGAGATCCTTTGGTTTTTGATTTGATGAACTTTGACATAAATTTTTTTGGTGCAGTAAGTTCTACTATTTTGTTTCAGGTGTCAGTGAGATCATCTCTATCAGACAGAATTAAACAAGCGTAGAAGAGAGACAGTGAGATGCAGGAAAAGGTAGAGCTATTTCAGAAGGGTAATTTTAATGAATTTAACATTGATAATGATTGTGTTTTGTGTTTTAGGAAGAGATTTTATGTGCCTTGTGATTCACGGATGATGAATGAGTTGCTATGTGAGGCTCATAGTTCCCCGTTTTTAGTTCATCTTGCAGTACTAAGATGTACAGACATCTGCGGGAGTATTACTGGTGGGATGGAATGAAAAAGATATTACTGATTTTATTGTGAAGTGTTTGACTTGTCAAGAGGTTAATGTAGTGTGGTAGTTACGAAAAGTAATACTTCATTCTTTACCAATGCAGGATTGGAAATGGGAAAATATATCAATAGGCTTCGTTGTGGTATTACCAAAGAAATCAGGACGTAATAATGAAAACTGGGTTATTGTTGATCGATTGACTAAATATGCACATTTCCATCCTATTTGAGATACATTATCTCTAGATCAAAATTCTAGGTTATGTCTTAAATAGATATTCAGGTTACATGGATATCCCCTCTACATTGTATCTGATCATGATCCCAAGTTCACTTCTAACTTTTGGAAAGGCCTTCAGAAGTCATTGGGTAGTGAATTAAATTTTAGTACAACTTTTCATCCTCAAGAAGATAGGCAGTCAGAACGAACAATTCAGACCTTAGAGGATAAGTTACGTGGTTTCACGATGTATTACCAGGGAAGTTGGTACCAACATCATTCTTTGGTTGAATTTTCTTATAATAACAGTTTTCAGTCCAGTATACAGATGGCTCCGTTTGAGTCATTATATGGTAAATGGAGTCGAACTCCGGCTTTTTGGGATGAAGAAGGGGAAAGGAAGTTGATGGGTCCATAATTGGTAGAAGAGATGGTAGAAAAAGTTCAGCTGATACAAAAACACTTGAGAATAGCTAAGAGCATGCAGAAAAGTTTGGCTGACAATAGGAGGAATGATCTCTCTTTTGAGGTAGGTTATCATTTCTTCCTCAAAGTTTCACCATTGAAAAGTGTTATGCGATTTGGTATGAAAGGAAAGCTGATTCCTAGGTTCATTGAACCATATGAAATTCTGGAGATAGTTTGATCAGTTTCATACCGAGTGGCTTTACCTCTGAGTTTATGTCAGGTACATAATGTTTTCATGTTTCAATGTTAAGGAAGTAAATGCCAGATACATCTCATGTTTTGAGTCTAGAGGTTGTTCAGCTAGAAGAGAATCTATCTTATGAGGAACAACCGGTCTAGATTCTTGACCACAAGGAGCAAGTGTGGAGAAATAATGTGATTTATCAAGTAAATGTTCTATGGAAAAACCATATAGTTGAAGCGGCAACATGTGAATCTAAAAACGCAATGAGGGATAAATACCCACACTTATTCGATAAGTAAATAAATTGCGGGGACACAATTTCCTAAAGGGGGAAGGATGTAACATCCCAAGTAGGTAAAAAATAATAGATTTTCATATTTATGTATATTTGTTAATTATATTGTGTTTTAGAGGCTTTAAATGAAAATAAATCCAATCTTAGGCATTGAATACTGTAATATTTCTTAAAAGATTGTTTTACCACTTTTTGATGGAGAACCATTTTTAAATCTATATTTTGAAAATATTATAAGCTCAGTTTGTCAAAATAAACTTATTCTTTATAATTGGGACATTAAAATTTACCTTGGATAAATTTTTGGTATTTTTCTGACAATGTTCATTTTTTTAATGAACAGTGAAGAATACTGCATTTTACTTCAAAACTTCTTTTTCATCTAATTTAATTATATGGTTAGATTATCTTTTTAGTTGGTTTTAAAGTTTAATTATAATATATTATTATTATTATTATTTAATCCAATGGCAGTCATTATAATTAATTTTACTTTGAAATTGGGTATAAACATTTATCAATCTTTTGATGGATATTGTTTCTTAAAAACAAGCAATTAGTTTTGACAACGAGAATTATTTTTTAATTAATTACTGCAATTTATGCCTATAGAATTCTTTAAAATGGATTCCATATTTGGAATCATAAGGTACAAATTATGTAATTAAGACTTTTTTTGGACATTATGAATAGTAGAGACATTAATTATCTTTAATTATCATGATTAATTAGCAATCTGGTGGGTAAGGGTAATAAAATAAAATAATAATAATATAAAATGAGCCCAAATGTTCCTAAATCCTTTTGGTTGTGTCATGTCTGAACATGGGATTCCTTGTTCCAACTAAGGGACCCCATGGAATCACTTTTGAGTGATAGTGACCTTTTATAATATTATTTTTAATGAAAGGAAAATGTATCCAAAATATGTAACACCTAAGTAAAAAAATTTAATATTGTTTACATAAATGATCTCTTAGACTATAAATAGTCATTAGAAATATAAAAATATTTCCTACATCATGGTAGTTTTTTTATAATTTTTGGACATTAAATAAATAAATTTATTTATGACACCATGATGATGTAGTGATTATCTCATTAATGATGAATTTAAATAAAATGAAAAGATAATTTAAATTATAAGACATAAACTTGACTAAATCCTATTGGATGGGTTTATTTCGAACCCTTATCACCTTATACTCGAAATATATCATTTTTGGACCATTGAAATCCAAAAACCATTTTATAATAAAGTAACATTTAAAGTCTTTCCAAAAGTGACCCTCCTCCCTCTTATAAAAGGCCCCCTCCTCTACCCTCTTACCCACGCCTCTCAAGCCTTTATATCATCCAAAATATGCTCAAATTATCTATACACACCCCTCTTTTACTCCAAGAAGCCTCACTTTGGTCAGATGTCTTCTCAAGGAATCCTTTGGCTCAAATCAAAAAAAGTTACCTGATTTAGAGGTAATGTCTTCTCTCGAGTTTCTTCCTTTTATTTTCCTTCTTCACTCACCCCTATATTCTTATTATTTGATCCCATAATAACACTAGTATCCTCAATATACTAGGATATTGTTATGATAAGTATTCTTACTACACTCACACACACCCCCGTCTAATGGTTAAAGAACACACTGTTTCGGTGGGTGGCGAATTAGTGCCTCATGAAATGATGATTGTTCAATCTTATTTTAACACCTATCATGGTGGCCATTAAGATGTCACTATTTTTATATATGATATATATTATGTTTATGTTTTCTTTATGCTTCTGTATTTTTTATATATAGAAAACCATTATGGTTTCTATTTTCTGTAAACACGATAATTTCTTTTGAGGAGGTGCGGACTACCACCCCCTCCAAGTGATATGACTCATTTATACCATATGTGGTATGTATAAAGGATACGTTTAATGATATTATATATGATACAATACTATAATTATAATAATACTATGTATCATTATGTTTTAATTCCATTAAATGTGAAATAGAAATGGAAGTAGCGTTCATACGTACGTACGACTTACCGTCTCCATGAACGGTGCATTTCATTTCTTACCTCTAAATGTTATGTACTATTATAAACACATGTATATTTTGGATATATATATGATATATATGATTTCAGAATCATGAATATCATTCTGTATATAATGAACCTTTAACCACATGAACAAAATTTAATTATAAGAAGTCCATTTTTGACTCAAGAACCAAATATCGACAAAATGAACATTATTAACTTAACAGATTACATAATGTTTTTAACATGGTAATAAGTGATATACCGGGAATAATAAACTTTAAAAAATTTCTTAAGAAATTATAAATTAACTTTATTTTATTTTTCAGGAGATTAAAGAATGATCGACTCAAGTGAGACATGAGGTAATGGACTTCGTTTCAATCTCCTTTTATTGAGGCATATTTTGTTTTAAAACAAGTCTTTATTTTATGCACTGTATAAACACCTTTTACTTTTCATTTCATTCAATGGGAATATTTTTCTAAGAATCGTTTTACTAAATGAAAAAATGGAATGTTTCTTTTAACGTACGCCGTGACAACAACCTTTTTACCACCACAAGTATAATTTAATCTTTGCCTTCCTCAACAAGCTGTAATGTTTTTAAAATAAAATAAATAACATATAATCTATTATGTATTTTTGTATTTAAAATGGTTTTGATGATGGATTTTTTATATCAATATACTTAAGTGATATATTTTTATTGAATTGTGGAAATGATTTCTTTTCTTAATATTTGTTTTATGTCTTATGATTTTATAATGGTATTTGGACATTTGACGGGTGGTTACATGATAAACCAAATGACGGGTGGTGCCATGAATACCAGGATGGGGGGTTATGTCATAAACTCTAATGCATTGGGTATGGAATTCGGCCTTATGACTATTATATTTAGTGACATGTGTGGATGTTGACCGTATGGTTATTCCATTTAAGTATGTTTGTGTTCGAAGTTACCTTTATATGTTATGTTTTCTTTATATGGGTAATATTTTGGTTACAAAAGTGTAAGTTGTGATATTTTATTCATTGAAGAGTATTTACTACATCAAAAAGGTGAAAAGTTTTACATATGTAAAATTATTCATGGTTTACTTGTTGTTTTAAAAAACTAATAGTTTCCTCCTTTGTGTTTTACTTACTAATCTTTTTATGCTCTTTCCATGTTCTTGAAATGTTTTCCAGAGGACATAAAGTGGAATAGGGTCAAGGACGGGATCAAGGAATGTCATGTTGTCTAAAACATAGAACTTCACATGACTTTTTATTGAGTTTATATTTTATGAAAAAAATGCAAACTAACTAGAAGTGTCTACTTTGTATCTTTTGTGTTGTAATAGTTATGGCCTAATTCTCTAAAACTATAGACCTGAAAAGATCCACAATGTAAATTATTCATTTAATTCAAGATTAAGTAATGTTTTAAGGCTGGGTCCTTATACACATAATGCCCCCTTTCTCTACAATTGTAGCATTCAAATTCGACAGCCTCTATCTTCCACTTGCAATCATGAGCTTTGTGGCCATTTTCACCACACTTGTAACATATTTTCATTACCTTCTAGAAATTACCAGTGTGTTTCTTCCCAAATTTATTGTAGGATTAATATTCAACATTCCCCTTCTTCTACATATTTCCATTTCCAGAGAGTTCAACATATATCTACTTCTCTTGCTTTTCTTTAAAGTTGTAAGACATAAAGAATTATTTTTCTATCTTGATAGCACATGAGATAATATCTGCATACTATTAGAATGATTGTGAGACTAATTCTCGATGGAAAAATGGTTTTAAACCATCAACTAAATTATCAATATTACTTCTTGGGTTACATATATAATCTGCAGCATGCCTCGCTAACATTGTAAAGTTAGCTTCATACATTGCGACATTCACATCCTCCTTTTGCCTCAGACTCAGAAATAGTCTTTCCATATCTAGTCGATGGTGATGAGGAATGTATATTTCTATTAAAATTTCATTAAACTACCTCTATTACAAATTTTATACCTCATAATATCCCTTTTTGTTTTGAATTTATGACCACCTTTGATTAGAATCTCCAGTGAGGAGGTAAGATTCCATGAAAAGTTTTACCCTTTCCCTACTCTACAGGGCATGGAATATTTTTCTATGGAATTTATCCATTGCTCGACTACTAGTGGATTTGTACCCCCAATTAATGTTGGTGGTTTTTTCCTCACGAAGAGATCTAGCATTGATCTTCCACATAGCAGATCAGGGTGCTCCATACGGGTAAGGATATTTATCATAACCTGAGTCAGTTTTCCCAATATGGTGATTAGCTGATCAACACCAGTTGCATCACCATCTCAACATTAATAATCTTGAGTAGGAGGGAAATACCTACATGGAGTGTGTTCATTGATACAACTTCCATTAATTTCACTAGGTACCATTTTTTAACAGTGGAATAAACTAGATTAGTTTATGAATTGCAATAAATAAATCCATATTTGTAAAACACTGAAAATAAATTGAACAGTTTATGGATATAATCCATAATCATAATAACAATATTTGAGGAATTATATACTCAAAAACCCTTAATAATGGTTTTTAATGAAAATGTGAATTATCCTAAGCATATCCCCCAGGAGGGTCGAAATGAAAAGTTCAGTAGGGCCCATAGTCGTGCACGATTTCCCGTTTGAGTCTAGCTCAATGTAATGTTTTCGAGTTTCACCCCAAGTTACATCTATACCCGAGCCACCTCTACCTGCTTGTATCCATAAAGGGATTTATTTCTTGAAAAAGTAACAAAATCTCTACATTACCAAAATTCTAAAAAGTTCTTATATACTTATCCTCAAAGTCTATGTTAGGGATATGTTCTCTAATCAGAGTTTATCTAATTCTAGTTTCAACAGTTTGTACTAAACTTTCTCAGATACAATCTATAACACCCTGACTTTAGTTACCCAGAGTCGGTGAATTATTACATAACATTGGCATGATCACAAAATATCATTTCTCGAAAGACCGATTAGTTTAATAGCCTTGAAATACTAGATACATTCATCAGTTTCACATTACATTATAAAATTAAAAACTACAACAACATAGTATCCATATTCCACACTCATATCTCTTATACAATCCCTATAGGTCAGTCATAATATACTTCTTTCATCCTGATAAAAATAAATCATAGAAAGGGGTGAGCTCAGATGCTAAGTAAGGATAACAATATAGCAGAAACATTCATAAATAAGCATTAACATTTTAGGAAATGTATAAAAAAATCTTTTCAACAAAAACTTCATTATAATATGGAAAATATAAATCAAAATTACTCCATTTACTTACTCACATTGATATTCTACAAGTCTAATAATCACATTCAATATCAATAGCAACTTTCATAATGAAGAAATACATAATGACAGACTTCATAAGCACATAGTCAAGGCCTTGTGCCAAGACTAAAAATAGTATTTTTCAAGGCCTTGTTCCAGGACACTAGATTGTCTAATGAGACCAACCAATGCATCGAGGATCTATAGCGGGCTCCATCCGTCACATACTAAGTCCAATCCATTCCTCATTTGAAAAGTTTTAAACATAACATAAACTTTCATATTAAAACTAGTATATGAAATGTCAATACAATATCCATAAACCAGTAATGGTATGAAAATAACACATACATATTCAAACTTGTCACAAAACATTCAATACAATATGGATGTTTGTATCATAATAAATCAACTTCAAATAATATTAAAATCCATCAAAGGATGTTGACATAGATGAAATCAAGACAATTTTTAGAGAAATATCTCTCTATATTTTGAAATCATTTAAGAAAACATTTATTTGGAAAATATTATTATAAACACTTATGGGAAGCTTCTACATTGTTATAATGGTTGAAAATAGCAGAACCCTCCGTATTAGTTAAAAAAACATTCTTACCTTAATTTTGTCGAAAAGGTCCTAAGGTACCTTGTTTTGAAAATGATAGAAAGATTCCATTAAAACCATTTTATAAAAAGTCAAATAAGGGTATCAAGGGCCTCAACCCATAGTCTAGTAAATATTAAAAAAATTTTGGTATACATTTTAAAGAAACATGGATGTTTTAGATAAAGAGGTCCTAGTAGTTTCTTACGTAAAAAAACCTCGAATAATAAATAGATTGTGAAATTTACCCTTTACCTTGTACTTTTCCTTGGTCGATGGTAGGTTAACCTCCAATATAATGGTTAAATAATTGTTATTACATTATACAATAATAATATACATTAATATGATATCATATATTAAATATTAGAATTTCTTGGTCAATAATATCTTAGTATTATAGTCATTTCGGGTGTTAACAGATTCTTTTTCCTGTATATTCTTTATTACATAAGTAATGTTTGTAATGTATAGGATGTATCTTATTCATATTCAGAATGATATTAAGTCTTTAAACATTATTTTTAATCATCTAATTAAAATTATCCTTGAATAGATATGATGGGGAATGAATCTCATCACATTCGTGGAGACGGTAATCCGTACATACGCACGAGCAACAAAATCATTCTTTTGATATTAAAATAATTTATAATTGGATGTTATATCATATATACAGAATCATTATCATGTTATATTTATTATTTATATCAATTACACATCATTATTATAACCATATAAATAATAATGTATAAAATAACATTTACACCACGACTTGGATACGGTAAGACGTACGTACGCACGTATGGTGACATGTCAACAAAAGGTTGGATATAATAAAGAATATGATAGTACCATATTTATAAAAACATAATTGTATATATAATATAAATGAATTATTATTTTATAATAGAAACAACAATGAAAGAGGATGTGGAAGAAGAAAGGAACTTGAAAGAGGTGATGAAATATTTATCTCTTCTCCGGGTTCCTCGTTTTTATTTGATCAAAAGGGATATTTATGATGGCTTTCTGACTGAATGAAGTCCTCTAGAATGAAGGGAGAAAGTTTAGAGGGTATTTGGTCAGGTTTTGGCAAAGAAAAAATGATTTTGTGGTGTGAATTTTAGGGAAGGGGGAGTTCCCTTTTATAAGGGTAGTGAGAGGCACCGTAAGAAAAGCTAGAAATATTATATTATAATAAAATAATTTTCTATTATTAATGGCACCAAAATGAATTATTTAATGTCTAAGGTGCGTATGTGTTGAAAACCACTAAAAAAATAGGTTTTAGATAGGTTTGGGTCACTATATTACCTTTATCTTTTAGATTTAACTCATAGTTGAATAGTTTGATATTTACCAGGTCTCTTTGTATTTTTATATTATACGGTTCATAAACATACTATAAACTTCCATGAAAACCTAAAGTGATTCACTAATGATATATATAATATTATTTAAGACTTTTCATATAACCTTATATTTTTATGAATAGAATATCAATTAATAATATAATATTTGTTTTAAAAACATGTTTAGGTCAAATTTGACACTATTTGGTATTTTGTGTTTTCTGAATACATAAAAGCAATATTATATAATACAAAATTCATATAACCAACCATAAAATGTCATATTAACCTAAAAAATTAGTTAAATTCATTAAAAGTCTGAAATTAAATTTATTTGGATATTTATAATATCAATTATTTTAATATTTCATTAATTAGGTAATTACTGCATCAT
Organism: Viscum album; assembly: GCA_963277665.1. NCBI lineage: Eukaryota > Viridiplantae > Streptophyta > Magnoliopsida > Santalales > Viscaceae > Viscum > Viscum album. The sequence continues at coordinate 431,385,122 of OY728134.1, forward strand.
CATTGTGTCATAAATAGATTAAATTATATAATTTTTAAAAATTATAAATATAATACCATTAGGTATGAAATTGATTTATCTTTATAATGAATATTTATAGCCTAATTTATCTTATGTTTGATCCTATATAAAAAATTGTTAAGTTATTAAACATTGAATTTAACACTTTTAACTCTTCTTTGAATTAAATAATAATAAATGTCCTAATATAATCCAAGTTGAAAAAATAGGTTCATATTTTATTCCAAAGTTTTTTTTTGGTTTAATAATACTTATACAATAGAATTAAAAAAAATTTATGGTAATAATAATATCATTTTACCTTAATTACCCTATTTACTTTTAACTGTGGTAAATAAAAGTAAAAAAGTTACTATTCACCAAAAATTATTTTTATCTTATTGAACCAAATTTTACATACTGATATCAACCATGTATCTCATAATTTTTAAAATCAACTCACAGATGTGGTAAAATTGTGTTTAATGTAAATTTGCAAATGCTCCAAGAGGTGGGTAAAAGACGGTAAAAGGTTCATTAAATTTTTTATATATCTAAAATTATTATAAAATAACTCCGATTAATTATATTGAACTTATATAGGTATTATGTATCTATTTTGACCTAAAATAAATTTAAATAAAAAAATAATTATTTAAATAAAAAATTAGTTTTAAACTATAACTCAGTTTTTTCAGTATTTATAAAAAATTTAATGTTTTCAGAAAAATACCAAAAATTCTACCGAGGCTAATTTTAGTATTCCAAATCCAAAAATTAATTCCATTTTGAAAGATAAAATAAAAATAACTTCAAAATGTTTGTACTAGTATTCATAGTAGCACATTTGATTGGTTGTGATGTGTTAGAACTCAAAGTTGCGCACAATACATGCTACTGTATTATTCAAAGAGTTGCGTACCATGGAAGCTTGGGGTGTTACAGAAATGATAAACAAACATAAGGAATTGGTATTGGATTCTCATTTAGTCATTGGTCATTGATAATAAAAGATATTATTAGGGGTCATTTATTTGAAAATTGACTCATTTGGGGATTCATAAAATGAAAACATCATTTTCGATGAGTCATAGAAGCCATTCCACATAAGGAATATTCCAACGATTGTTTTACATGACTGTGTGGTGTGTGTGGCCTCATGGGACATAAGTTATATATGATTTTTATTTTACATTCATGTGTCACCCCGTGATACCTATATTTTATATTGTTCACACATGGATGTGTATTTTTTTGTCTCTTTCATGAGATGACATAATTGTGAATTACCTTATTATAACATTGTGTGTTGAATTTATAGTTTCACAGTCTTTATAATTAATTGAAAAATTTTACACAGGGAATAGTTATTCCCTTAGACGGCGAGTGTATATGATGAGTTATAATTACCCATGGACATGACATTTTTTTCTATCTGGAGTATTTTTATTTCCCCCGATCAATGATTTTAGGAGACATGTGGTGTGATAGCGTTCCTTGAAGCTCAGAGAATGGTTAGACTCATGGTGTGTGGCCATCCCTAGAGTTTTTAATTAGGTCGATATGATAATTATCATTAAATGAGGTCATGGATATCCCTTTATTTGGGTGTCGATATAATATCTTTATCTTGTGTACATTAGTCTATCATATGGAATTCACTGTAACATCAAAATGAAGAAACTTGATCCCATCATCAAGGACACAACATATGTGGGAACATGGGTGATTACTTGTTGTTTACATACACATTAATAAATATAAAAATGGACATGTTTTTATATTGTATACTTTTGTTAAGACCTGTTATTGGTTTCCTACTGGGTTATATTCTCATAGCCTACATCAGAATCTCATTGCATGTATATATTTTATTATTAGGGATCTAGTAATGGGAAAGGGACCTACAGTGAGATGTTGAGAAAGAATTTCAGGATCGTGGGAGGTGGTCTTAGGGGGGAATCAGGGTCTTTGATAATATTGCACATGTTAAATATATTTTATTTCCCACATTATTACATTAATCATCCACAAAATGGGTATCCTTTTTTATGGATTGTATGACTGACATGAAATATTTTTACAACATGTGATTTATACTCTTAGCCTTTATGATGATGTCAATTATAATATTGATTTAAACTGTTTTATTATTATTATTATATTTGAATTCGATATATCTTGCCCTAGTTTGCAATTACCATTGTAATAGACTCCCCATGAGGCCTCTCAGGTCCTCAATGATAGTCAAAAGGCACATGTATATAAAGAGGTGCACCTGATTCCACATGCCACTCTAGACCAAACATGGTGATTTGGGATGGGTTGTAACAAAATAATTTCCATTGTAGAGCCTATTTTATTTTTTCTTCATTCATATGGGATGTGGGAGATATGAGAATGAATGTTTGGGATGTGGGAAGGGGAACTAGGTTGGTGTGTGACCAACACTATATGGTGGACCTCTGAGTTTCTTGAGAAATCAGATTGATGTTATTGTGTTTTGTTGTTACTATTGATTTATTTCACCTTGGGTGATATACATGATGCAGATGTTTTAGTATATAGTAGTTAGAGAGTTCATGAATCATGATTATGAATGTCTGTTTACATGTAACATTCTTATCACTTAAATTATATAGGATCAAATTTTTTAAATATGTATTATAAATTTTCAATTGTTCTTTACTGTATGATCAAGGTACGAATTATGATCATGTGATTTTGGGGGTTAATTATGTCACATTGATAATAGTGTTTGATAGTTATGATTTTTTTATTTGATAGATTGGAAAGGCTCATAGAAGGCAATAGTGAATTAGTGGAAACTCGGTATAGCTTATTATCCACATAATTTTCGAAAATATGAGATAAATATTTTTACCTTAGAGGATATTATCTATGATTATGTTTTGGATTTTAGTGGAGTATGGTATGATCATTTATAAATGAACAAAATGTCCTATAATAACATTTTTCTCTTTTCTATTTATATTGATCCATTTGAGGCTCTTAATGACCATTGATTTTAATCACTATAATGTTGTCATGCTGTTGGTGTGACATAATTTTTGTTCCATGTATGATATTGGTGATCTTAGAACATGTGCATTTGATTTAGAAGTAGTTGATTCCTTCTCTATTGAATAGTGATCATAAGATAAACATTTGGGAAAACATTTGAAGTTAACTATGGGAGAAGATGTCTTCATATGTGTGTCCACTTAGTTATAAAATCATAAAATTTATGAGGAATAAGAAATTTGAACCTCATTTTATTACAAAGTTTAAAATCTTTGAACACATCAGAATGATGGAATATTGGTTGGACCGTTATTTAAGTTGTAAATGTATGACATTTTGTTCAATGAATCCCAACATTGGAAGAATGATTATGATATTTCATATGTAAAATTAAATCAATGAATTTTTATTTTGAACTAGATGGAATATATATAGAGAAAATTATTTATGTTTTTGACCTATGCATGATGGTTCTTCAAGGAAATATGTTTCCTCTTATTTAAGTTTTATGGTAGTACCAGCATATTCAAAAAGAGTATTGGAGTGTTAATATAATGATCTATGACTTACAAACCAATTTATTTTCTATTTGTGTAGATATTGGTTTTTATAAAAATCTATAGGAGGGTTTCAAAGAGTTTGGGGATAAAATTATGTTCAAGGGGGTTGTTCGGGCTATTAATACGAGTCTAGGTTGTGAATGGTTGATCACATTATAGAAGCTAGAGATTATCATTGTGATGTTTCCAAAGAGAAATTTATGTCGACTTACTTAATTTTGAAAATGAATTCCATCTTATGGTTATATAAAATATGATTGATAATATTTAGGATTTACATTATATTCATTCACTGCTGGAACTATTTTCAAGGCCAAAATTGGTTAGTGTCACGAATAATTAAAACATGAATCTATGTTTTTCATGGCGAATGTTTTAAACATAAACATATCTATAAATTATAATTCTATAACAATATATTTCAATACAAAAGATAATTGATTTATCCTTTTAAAATTTAAAAGTATATTCCATCCCTATTTGTGGTCTTTAGTCCTTGGCTTCAAGAGATTTATATTTTATAATTTACATTGATTTTTTATTTCCCTTATAGTTTGTTATTTTCATATCCTATGGATTCTCGTGAATATTTCTTTTCTTATTATATTGTGATTGGGATATGTTTTCTATGATCTATTATTTTAATCTAGATTCATATATGTTTTCGTTGTGTGATTTGGGTCTTTTGATTTTTTCAGCTTCACCCTATGGTGTATAGTGATTCTAAAATCTTCTTTGATATAGGGGATAATTTTTCACTCCTTCATTAAATTTATGTGTGGGAATGCATTCAGTTTACATCCAATGAGCAGATATTTATGGATTTATTAAATATTATAATAAATTTAATTTATTTCAAATTGATGTGAATGATGAGAAATCACATGTTCTTACAATTCAGATCGTATTGAAAATATATGGATATTGAATTGGTTTCCCCAATAAATACAAATTGCATGAGAATACCCATTCTATCTAATAAATTTAATTTATGAAATTACACATTATAGAATCTACATTTTTGGTAAATTATGGAAGAATGAATCTGTTTTTTGTGTAGATTTGATTGATACATTATATTGTGTGATGTGTGGGAATATTGGTGGTTTTTTTCAGTGATGGTGGTGACTAGGTTCAATGAGAAATGTTTTCAGAAGATAAGTAATGGTTTCTTGGCATCAAATGAGATGTTGTTTGATGTGAGGTAATTGAATTCCTATATTTGTGGTCAAAATGAAGGGTTCAAGTGATGAATTGGAATCCAATTTTTTGTTCCTCTTTGGAGGGTTTGGTGTTTTTTGGTGTTGAGGTTTTTTCTCACTGTGTTGTGCTATGTTTTCTTTGGTGTTCTAGTTGTTGGCTATCTCAGAGGTCATCAGTGGTGCTATTAATGTATGCAGAAAGGGTTCCTTGGTTGGCTCGCTGGTTTCGTGTGAAATGCTTTCTCCCAATGTATGTAGGGTTGGGTAATGGCATTGTTAGAGGGTTCTGGTGGGTGTTTCATCTCCAACGTTTGTTGTTTTGGTTCTAAGGTGATTGGAGCCTCAAGGTGTGCTACCTGTGGAGGTTCTTGGACTATTATTTGTCTAAGGTCTCGGTGGTTTGGTATCTTTGACCTAATGATGATGATGATATTTGAGTATCGGTGGTGATGATGTTCTCTATTTTGATTATTTCCCTAATATTTTGGCGTGATGACAGTCTATTTGATCTGATGGATGTGTGATTTATGGTCAGAGATTGATGGAGATGGAACGTGGATAGGTTATGGTAATGATGTGGGGTTGTTTTTGAAATTTTAATTTGGTATTTAATATCATTTTATTTATGGATCTTTTTTTTGTATTGGGGTATGTGGTTTTTTTATTACCACTTATCCTGAAAGAGGCTTTTTGGAAAATAATAAAAAATTGTATTTTGAAAAATTTAATTGATAAAACTAAAATTACATGGACAGGTAAATAAGTTATCATGGGGAAGAATTAAATCTTTCAAAGGCATAAAATTTTTGTGTGTTCATTATCTTAAATGAATTTAATGATAAACGAATGGGTTTTGTAATGGATTAATAAAATTTATTATTAAATGGGAGTTAGTGGAATGTAATTAATTTTAAAAATGGTGTAACCATTAACTAAATGTTAAAGATTTGTGGTTATGTGTTGTATTTGTGGGGTGTCATGAATGTTTTTATTGTACCGGTTATGATATATGTCTTGAGGTGTAATTTTTGTGTAGAAGAGTATATTGTTGATGTTGACTCTAAACCATAGATTGGGTCTTGTCATCAATCTATTTATCATGTCTTTTAATGGATTCATTTTACACACCTCACCTAGGTTGGATATCCTAAAAACTTCCCAAATAATTTTGGTTTTTTGGTATTTTTGAAAATATATATGATGGTGGTGATTCAGATATCTACATACCACTCTTCTATACTCTTCCTTCAACAACAGTAATAGTGATTTGAGTTAGTATTTGAGATCACCCAGTTATTAAGGGTTAGTGTTTAGGAGTATATATTGATGATGAGTAAGTCTTATAGATAATCCATTGATTATGAAGATGTGACATGGGGTGGGGGTCATGCGTGGTAGGAGGAAAGAACATGGTATATGTCCTTCAGGTTCATGATAACCTACTACCCTGGACATGAGTAATAGTGATTTGATGAGGCTATGAATTGTAGATGACGAGTGATACTATCATGACATAGTTTAATTACCCTATGAGGGATCCCTATGTAGTGATGCATCTTGAACCAAATTAGACATGGATAAATATGTGATTTGATAAGGATAGAATGGATAAGAGAATTAGACATTCGACATTGTGTCATGAGAGAGGAAAATCTATGTTGATGTCATTGTGGAGAACCTATACTTTATATTCATTGAATCTGTGATACTATAATAGCTTTATTATTTTTTGAGAGTTCCACGGGTGGATAGGATTTGTTAGTTAAACTATTTAGGTGTAATTTTGAAATATTGTTTATCTAAAGCTACAATAGTTTGTTCTTTTCATATGTGTAACGACCCAGCGATGGTGTATTGCAATGGTGCCCCGTACCGGTTAGTCACCTAACCTCAAGGGTACCTCCCCATATGTTGACATTGTCGACTAGAAATGAGAGTATGGTATGTTAGTCATAAACATACTATACCCTCTTTCATCAAAGTAAACACCAGTAGAAATAATAAAAAATAATGAAATCATATATAAAGAAAAAAATACCAATATCTGAAGATAATAATGTGGTAAATACAATATTTTACAAGATATGAAACATTATGTGCCAATGTATGTGTCACGTGTCTAAAATGTAAAACCCAAAATACAAGACAACGAAACCCCTATGTTTTTCTTGAACCTCATATTGTTCCCTCATCCATGCTCCATAAAAACTCAGCCATCTAACTCAGGGCCTTTCCCCTTAACCTGTCCAGATAACAAAAAGTCTACACAGTTACAGATCAGGCAGCCCTACTAGGGTGTGAGTACAACTCTTTTTCCACCACCAACGGTGTCGAAAACAAATCCATTCAAAATCATTGTACATTTTTATATAATGAATGAAATAAATTTAATAAATTATGTTGTATACATGTATTCAGTTACCCCATATTTAACAATATAAACCTCTAGGTTCCCATGGAACCTGTATCACAATACTTGCTTAAGCCCATACCAGAATCTGAACCATTTTAACTTATCAACTCACATTTCATTTAAAAAAATGTTCTTTAATTTTCATTTTCAATTCAATTAATATTACCATTTATTGGAACCATATTCCAATTTTAATTTATGGGTGTAGAACTCTAGGTCTAGATCCCTTGTGAGTATTTGGAGCTTCCGTCCTAATCTCACAACCCATGAGTATTGGGAGAATCTATCCATATCCCATAAAATAATATTTTTATGCATGATTTGTGTATAATTACATGTTTATCACCCCATGATTATTTGGTGAATCAGTCCTTATCTCACAACCCAATTATCAATAAAGAACATATATCACATACATCACATTATTAAATATTTATCAACATTGATCTTTTATTACAATTTTACAATGTGTATCACCCTCGTGAGTATTTAGAGCATCAGTTCCTATCTCACAACCTATTTCTAAATAAAGAACATATATCACAAAATGACATTATTTAGGATTAATCAACATTAATCTTTTATCACAATTTTATATGTATAGAACCCTCCTGAGTATTTGGAGCATTAGTATAAATCTCACAACCATCCCCATTTATTAATTTGAAGATTAATTAACATAACGCATTCAATTGTATCAACACAACAACCCCTATTAATTAATTCTACAGTTAGTTAATCTAACTCAAAAATCATAATATGACATCCATTAATTAATTTACCAATTAAATAATTAAAATTATTACCATTAACTAATACCTAAATTAACTAATATAACTCAATCACTTCAATTATTTCCAAAATTAGTTTTCCTTGTCACCTCAAATTAATTAATTCAGTTTTAATTAATTCACATCTCAAATCCCTTTAATTAATCCATCAATTAATTGGTTCTGACAATTCGATTATTTAGTTCAATAATTAAATAATTATGTAACATTAAATAATTAATTCATCAATTAATTAATTCAAATAATATATCAATAATTAAAAAATAACATTTTTTAGGTAATTAGTTTTGAAAATTAATTAATTCCATTATTTAATTCAAGCAATTAAATATTCATATTTCAGCATTAATTAATTCTTTATTTGATTAATGTCATTATATAATTCAATAATCAAGTTATAAACTTTATTTATTAATTAATTAATCAATAAATTAATAACATTATTTAATTAAACAATTTTAATAAACATGTTTCACACATTAATTAATTTCTCAATTAATTAATCGCCCAGTTCTATTAATTAATTCCATAATTAAATAGCCAAATCCATTATTACAAATTATTAATATAAATTTCATTATAAAATTATTTAAACCCCCCAAATTAATCAATCAAATAATGATAATTAATTAATTAAAAAACTAATGAACCAATTCCACCATCATGAAATTATGATAATTAGTCTTTTAATTTTAAATTTAAACCAAAAAAAATTATTCAAAATTTCACAATCCACTCAAATTAATTACATTACAAAATTAATTTATTGAATAATTAAAATTTCAATTTTTAATCATAACATAATATTTCTACAATTTCATATGAATAAATAAATCAAGACCATAGGATTAGAATTTTGACCAACTTCCTCAAATATGATGATCACGTGATATGAATCCAACATCGTTGATGTCGCTTTATTTTTAGGACTACCAAAGGAGATAATAATTAAATACGCATATCCGAATTATTAAAATTCTACTCCAAATCTATCATATTCTATATAAAAAATTTTACACCCACCATCCTCTTATCAGGAAAAAATCCATTTCCACTAACGACACATCAATCTGATCAAAATCGAAAAAGATATTTATTATTGAAGTCTATATGGAAATATTGAGGAGAGAGGGATGCCCCATAAATAATGGGCTTCCTAACAATACCATATGTATCGCCCCAAATCTAGTTTATAATACATTTCAGAAATAAATTTTTCTACATTTATTAATTGCATCATTTATTTAGTTATCTCCCCTATTAATTTCATGTGTTACCTCATCATCATATTGAGCATTTAATGAATATGCACTATATGTCCGAAATAAATTTTCAACATTGACCTTTAAAATAAACACCTCATTTTTTGTGTCACGTTCTCACTGAAGACGTGTCAATCTGAAACCGTACGAAAAATTTGTGGATGAAATGGTATTTTGACCAAAATTATATTCTAATAATAATAATAATAAATACTATTATTATAATGTATTGTTCAACATTTCAGGTATCATCAACAACATTCATTAAATGTCAACAATAGTTGATAATTTAATATTAACTCCAAATTTTCATTTATTTAGTATTGACTAATAATTTTCATTGATATAACACTGACCATCAACAAATATTCACGCATGGAGAAACATCATTTAACATTTAAGTGAAATAAATATTTAACTACACATGTACTTCTTTAGTCATTTTGTTTGGAAAAAATAATAACAACACACTTATTAATAATAATATAGTTTTTATAAATAATAATAATTTAACACCCCAAGATTCCATGGTATTCTTCTCTTTGAATAATGCAGTAGCTTGGGTTGTACGCGACTTCGAGTTCTTACACTCACCACAACCAATCAAACTAGCCGTTATGAATAGTAATACCCACTTTTTGATATTTTATAAATTTTATCTTTCAAAATGGAAATCATTTTTGGATTTGGAATATTGAAATTATTCTAGGGTGAATTTTTGGTATTTTTCTGAAAAATTTAAATTTTTGATGAATAGTGAAAAACAATGAGTTATTGGTTATATCCAAATTTTTATTTTAATAGTTATTTATTTTATATATATTTATTTTAGGTCAAAATATATATTTAATACCTCTATATGTTCAATGTAATTCATTGGAGTCAGTTTATAATAATTTAATACATATAAAAATTTTATCGAACATTTCAGAGTCTTTTACCCATCTCCTAGAAGAATTTGCAAATTCACATTAAACTTAATTTTACCGCTTCTGTGAGTGGAATTTCGAAAATTTGAGAGTCACGGTTAATATTGAGGAGTAAAATTTGGTTAAATAAGATAAAAATAATTTTTTCTGAATAGTAACTTTTTAATTTTATTTACCACGGTAAAAAGTAAATAGGGTAATTAAGGGTAAAACTGATATTATTATTACCTTAACACATGTCCTAATTCTATTTTCTAAGTATAATTAGGCCAAAAACATCCTTAGGTATTAAATATGAACCTCTTTTTTCCACATGGATTAGATTAGAACATTTATTATTATTTAATTCAAAGAAGAGTTAAAAGAGTTAAAATCAATGTTTAACGACTAAAACATATTTAATATCAGGTTATACATAAGATAAGTTAGATTATAAATATTCATTAGTAATTTAAAATTTATTCCTACATAATGGTATTTTATTTATAATTTTTAGTCATTAAATAATTTAATTCATTTATGACCCAATTGTGATGTAGTAATTACCTAATTTATGAAATATTAAAATAATTGATATTATAAATATCCAAATAAATGTAATTTGAGACTTTTTATGAATTAAAATAATTATTTAGGTTAATATGAAATATTATTAGTGGTTATATGAATTTTATTCGAAGTAATAATTCTTTTATGAATTTAGTAAAAACAAAATACCCAATAGTGTCAAAATTGACATAAAAAGGTTTTTTAAAAATAATATTATATTATTAATTGATATTATATTCCTAAAAATGTTTAGGACATAGGACATATATAATTATAGGTTCATCACAAATGGAAAACATGGGGGTCTCTTGGAAGTATATATTGTGTTTATTAACTATATAAGATAAAAATACAAAGAGACATGGTAAATGTCAAACTATTTAACTAAGAGTTAAATAAAAAAGATAAGGTTTCTATAGTGAGCCAAAACTTTCTAAAATCTATTTTTTGAGTGTTTATCTACCCATACACACCATAGACTTTGAATAATTCACTTTGGGTCCATTAGAAACCGTATATGAGTTTATTATAAATTAATACAATAAGTTTTTCCTAAAGAGCCCCTCCTCCCCTTATAAAAGGACCCCACTTCTAACCAATTCCTCACACGTCACAAGCCTCTTTTCACATCAAACCTCTGCCCAATTATTCTCCCTACATCCCTCTCCTCCTCCGTCAAGCCTTACCTTAGGCAGAGGGAACTTCAAGAGTCTTTTTTTGGTTCAAACCAAAGGGAGTTACCCAAATTAAATGTAACAATTTCTCTTAGCTTCTTTTCTTTTATTTTACTTCTCCATCCCCTAAAATATTATTATTATTTTCTTTTGTAAAAAACAGTATCGTAAATATACTAGGATATTTTTATGAGAAGTATTCGAACTAAACTAACACACACCTCCATCTAATGGGTGAAGTACATAATGTTTCTATTGATGGAAACCAAACGCCTCACGAAACGATGATTGTTCAATTATCTCCTACCACCTCTCATGGTGTCCATTATGATGGAACTATAATTAAATATGATATTAATTATATTTATTTTATATATAATCTTCTTTAATTCCATTTTATAGAATACCATTATTTATTTCATGTTGTATATATATACGATAATTTCATTTGAGGAAGTGCGGACTACTGCCCCTAAAAGTGATTTGACTCGTTCAAACCATACATGGAACGTATAAATGATGGTGTTAATGAACTTAAGTAATAAATATAAGATATTATTTTATACTTGAATAATAATTTACCTATTTATTATTTGTTTTTGATTCCTTCTAAAATGAAAAATTAAATGAAAGTAGCGTCCGTGCATATGTACGGATTACCGTCTCCATGAACGTGATGAGATTCATTTCCACATCATATCCATTCAAGACTAATTCTCATTTGATGATTAAAGTAATGTTTAAGGCCTTGATATCATTCTAGATGTGAATAATATACATCCTACCGATAACAAACATGGCTTACTTAATGAACCATATAAAGGAAAACGAATCAGTTAACACCTGAAACGACGATAATACGGAAATATTATTAACAAAGAAATATTAAAAGATCATATATGATATCATATTTATGTATATTATTATTGTATAATTTAATAACAATGATTTTAATATTATACTGGAGGTTAACCTACACTCTATGAAGGAAATGTACAAGGTAAGGGTTTATTTCACAATATCTTAATTATCCAAGGTTGTTTACACGTAATTATCTACTAGGACCACTTTATCATCCACATCCATGTTTCATAAAAATGTATTTCAAAAAATTCTTACTATTTTACACTATATGATTTAAATTCATTTATACCCTTGTTTGACATTTTATAAGAAGTTTATAAAGGAATCATTATGTCATTTTCCAAACAAAGAACTTTTTAACATTTTAGACAAATTCAGGTAAGAATCTCTTTTTAAAACTTATACGGAGGGTGTGGCTATTTTACACCATTGTAAAATCTTTGAAGCCTCCCTTACAAGCTTATAAGAATATTTTCAAGTTAATGTTTTATTTTATAATTATGTGAATTTTAAATTATTTCAAAAAAATAGATATTTCTCTCAAATAGTTTTGATTTCATTTATGCAACATCCTTTAATGGATTTTAAGCATATTTGAAGTTGATTTATTATGATAAAAAACTTCCATATTTAATTGAAGGTTTTGTGATATGTTTAACTTTGTATATGTTATTTTTATACCATTTGTGGTTTATAGAGAAAGTAATTACATTTCGTATGATAGTCTTAATATGAATGTTTATGTTATATTTAAACCTGTTCATATGATGAATGCATTGGACTTAGTACGTGATGGGTGGAGCCCGCTATAGCTCCTCGATGAATCAGTAGGTTTCATGAGACAAACTAGTGTGTTGGAACAGGGCCTTAAAAAATCTTATTTGTAGTCTTGGCACGAGGTCGTGGATATGTGGTTATGATAGTCTGGAAGTATTCATTTCATCATTATGAAAGTGGTTAGTGATATTGCATTGATTATTCGACTAGTAGAATATCCATGTGGATAAATAAATGGAATTACTTTATTTTATTTTTGCCATATTATGCTGAAGTTCAAGTTTAAAAGGCTTTTGTTTTAAATTATACATTACATTAAATGTTTATGCTTATTTATGAACGTTTCTGCTGTATTTATATCCTTATTAAGATTCTGAGCTAACCACTTTCTATGATTTATTTTTCCTAGGATTCCAAGAAGTGTATTGTGATTGATATGCAGGGTTAAGCCAGGGGAATAATGGCATTCATAAAGGATTATTTATTTTATTTTGTATGTTATAAAGTGTAATGTAACATTCATGTATGTAATCTATTTTCCAAGACTACTAAACTGATCGGTCCTTTGGGACTTGATTCCTTGTAATCATGTTAATGTATTAAAATAATGCACCGACTCTGGGTAACTGGGGTCGTGGAGTTACAGTTGGTATCAAAGGATTTTTAGCAATAAACATGGAAGCTAGATTTAGATAAACTCTAATTAGAGCACATAGACCTAAGATAGACTTTGAGGATTAGTATTGAAGATATTTCTATAATTTTGGTAATGTAGAGATTTTGTGAGTTTTCCGAGAAAATAAATCTCTATCTGGATATGAGCAGGTAGAGGCGGATCTAGCACAGATGTACCTAGGCGTAAAACCCAAAAACGTCGCTTTCAGCTAGACTCAAACCGGAACTAGTGCACGACAACAGGCCTCGTTGCACTCTTGGATACAACACTCCCGGGGGATATTCTTAGGATAATTCTCATTTTCTTTACAATTCATTATAAAGGGTTTATGAGTATATAATTCATTAATGAAAACATCTTTATGATTATGGATTATATCCATAAATCATTCAATTTATGTTAGGTTTTTTACAAGTTTGGAATTATTCATTGCAATTCAAAAACTGACCTAGTTTATGCCATTGTGGAGAAATGGGGCCTCGTAGAAGGAATGTGAAATCCCAAAATACGTAAGATCCAATGAGTAAGAAGGATCATATATTTCGTGGTCTTAATCCAGAATTTAGATGGTGAATAGTCTCCCACATATTATAATCATATGAAGAAATAGTATCATGTGTTGATAAGATAAGTAAAATGTTTTCGGAGTCATATGTATTCGAAGGTAAGCCAGAGAAGAAAAGGATGGTATAGAGAAGGACAGATAAAGGGAAGAAGGTAATGAAGGATTTTCCCATATGTGATAACTGTAGAAATAATCACCTTGGAAAATACATGAAGGGAATGGGAATATGTTATAAGTGTGGAGAAAAATGACACCACGTTCATGATTGCGAGGGTAATAAAAAGGTTTCAAATGTACAATGCTTCATCTACAAAGAGTGGGGACACTACACAAATCAATGTTCAAATCATCATAGTATACCCCAAATGATGCTATTAGATAATAATAATGTTATGAAACTACCACAATTGAAGAGGAATGACTAGTGTTCTTATGTTGTTATTAAAGAATTATTTCATTTAAGTGTTGTATCAACGATGTACTGGATATATGAATTATGGAGATAAATAAGGATTGTACTGCAGTACTTTTTCATATAGGATTTGAGATTACATGGTTCTATTAAAAGTGACTCAACCTCAAGTTAATTTTTTTTTTAAAAAATACATCTTCGAAGGAAAGGTAATCCTTAATATGGTCTTGATACTAAGGTAGTAATTTTGGAATCAGAGATGGTTGATTTAGATAATTTATATTGGATATTCTTGACTTCCTTAGAACCGGATAATAGTTTGTTTATTTCATTGCTGTTGGAATATTCAAAAATTTTAGATATAAGGAATATATTCAGTATTATATAAGGAATAAGGGAGCATGAATGTATTAAATAATGGTTTTATGGTAATTCAGGATGTTACCATATTTAAAAATAATTCATGATGAAGGTGTTCACATGAGATTACATGGAAAAAAGGATCTTCATTGTGTTTAAACTCCTTATAAATTTCGGACTGTGAGTTTGGATAGAAGTACATTGGATAAGTCTAAAGGTTGGAATGAATAATGTTTGAAAGGTTATTTATGGATTTTTATAAAAGGACAACACACAGACCATATGATAACCCATCGCGTCAGACAAAGCTGCGGGAATCGAACTGACAACCATAGTGCGATTGGGATTTATCACCTACCACTAGACTACATGAAGATCATGGATGATATAATGTAATTTTTTTATAAAGGTTCTGATATATTAATCATAAATTCATTATATTTGGAACCCTTTACGATTAATTTTTAGTTGTATTACTTTTTAGAGTGAAGGATGAATTTGTGGTAGAAATTTATTAATGGATAAAACTCTAATTATAAAGTAAGTATATCTCCTTATGATCTAATCCAATCTCGTAAATAAATTCTCAACATTAAGAAAAGGAACTTAGAACAAAAACGTTTTCCAAGATGGTACCTTAGATCATCACAAATATATGGATTTATGATTGTTGAACTTTTCATAGCCATGTTATCTACAACTCTCTATCAGATATTGATGGTTAGATTTCTCTTCCATGTCCATGTTTTCCTACATGGAACCCTAGTGTGTGTTATTTTCAGTATCCTTCATACTTACAAATCATTATTTTATATAGAGGCCTCATTAATCCATTTTTAGTGGGGATTTCAACTAAGATATTTTGAAATGTAAACACCATGATTCCAATACTGAGCATAAATTATGAGGACGCAATTTATTGAAGTAGGTTAGAATGTCACACCCCAAGATTCCATGGTATGCTTCTCTTTAAATAAT
The DNA here is from genome assembly GCA_963277665.1 of Viscum album. Classification (NCBI taxonomy): domain Eukaryota; kingdom Viridiplantae; phylum Streptophyta; class Magnoliopsida; order Santalales; family Viscaceae; genus Viscum; species Viscum album. The sequence continues at coordinate 431,401,158 of OY728134.1, forward strand.
GCAGTAGCGTGTGTTGTACGTAACTTCAAGTTCTGACACACACCACAACTAATAAAACTAGCCATTATGAATAGTAATACTCACATTTTGAAATTTTATAAATTTTATCTTTTAAAATTGACTTCATTTTTAGATTCGGAGTATCGAAATTGGCCTAGGGTGAATTTTTGGTATTTTTCTGTAAACTTTCAATTTTTGATGAATAGGGAAAAAACAACGAGTTATTAGTTAAAACTGACTTTTTATTTAAATAATTATTTATATTATTAAAATTTATTTTAGGTCAAAATAGATACTTAATACCTATATAAGTTCAATGTAATTCATTGGAGTCAGTTTATAATAATTTTAGACATATATAAACTTTGTCGAACTTTTCCCCGTCTTTTACCCATCTCCTAGGAGAATCTTCAAATTCACATAAAACATAATTTTACTGCTTCTGTGAGTGGAAATATGAAAATACAAGTGACACGGTTAATATCAAGGAGTAAAATGTGGCTCAATGAGATAAAAATAATTTTTGGTGAATAGTAACTTTTTACTTTTATTTACCACGGTAAAAAGTAAATAAGGTAATTAAGTGTAAAAATGACATTATTATTACCATAACACAAGTCCTAATTATATTGGATAAGTATAATTTGACCAAAAAAGAGCTTAATAATAAAATATGAACCTCTTTGGTTCACATGGATTAGATTAGGACATTTATTATTATTTAATTCAAAGAAGAGTTAAACGAGTTAAAATCAAAGTTTAATAACATAACAATTTGTAATATAGGGTTATACATAATATAAATTCGATTATAAATATTCATTATAAATATAAAAAGATTTCCTACATAATGGAATTTTATTTATATTTTTTAGACATTAAATAATTTAATTAATTTATGACACAATGTTGATGTTGTAATTACCAAATTAATGAAATATTAAAATAATTGATATTATAAATATCCCAATAAATGTAATTTTAGAATATTTATGAATTAAAATAATTTTATAAGTTAATATGACATATTATTATTGGTTATATTAATTTTATTCGAAGTAATAATGCTTTTATGAATTTATCAAAAACAAAATACTCCATAGTGTAAAAATTGACATAAAAGAGTTTTTAAAACAAATATTATATTATTAATTGATATTATATTCCTAAAAAAGTAATGCTCGGCCAAAGGACATATATAATGGTGGGTGTTTCAATTATGGACCACTTGTGGGTCTCTCGGAAGTATATAGTTAGTTTATTAAATATATAATATGAAAACACAAAGAGACACGGTAAATGTCAAACTATTTAACTAAGAGTTAAATTTAAAAGATATGGTTACTATATTGACCCAAACCTGTTTAAAATCTATTAGTTGAATGGTTTTCGACCCATCCTTACCTTATACATTGAATAATCTACTTTGGAGCCATTAGAAACCGAATATTAATTTACTATAAATTAATACTTTATGTTTTTCTTAAAGAGCCCCTCTCCCCCTTATAAAAGGACCCCACTTATACCAATTCCTCACACCTCTCAAACCTTTTGGCTCATCCAACCTCTTCCCAATTTATCTCCCTACATCCCTTTCTTCCTCTTAGAAGCCTTAACTTAGGCAGAAGGCACTTCAAGAGTCCTATTTTGTTCAAACCAAAGGGAGTTACCCAAATTAAAGGTAACAATTTCTCTTAGCTCCTTTTCTTTTATTTTACTTCTCCAACCCCTAATGTCTTCTTATTATTTTCTCTTGTAACAACACGAGTATCCTCAATATACCAGGATATTATTATGAGATGTATTCTAACTACACTCAAACACACCTCCATATAATGGGTGAAGAATATAATGTTTTTATGGATGGAAACCAAACGCCTCACAAAACGATGATTGTTCAACTATCTTCTACCACCTCTCATGGTGGCCATTATGATGGAACTATAATTAAATATGATATTAATGATATTAATTTTTTATATAATCTTCTGTAATTACATTTTATATCATACCATTATTTATTTCATTTTGTATATATATTCGATAATTTCATTTTAGGAAGTGTGGACAACTGCCCCCTCAAAGTGATATGACTCGTTCAAACCATACATGGAACATATAAAGGATGGAGTTAATGAACATAAGTAAAAAATATAAGATATTATATTATACTGTAATAATAATATTACTATGTTTCATTTTGTTTTGATTTAATTTAAAATGAAAAATGAAATGGAAGTAGCGTTCGTGCGTACATACGGATTATCGTCTCCCCAAACGTGATGAGATTAATTTCCACATCATATCCTTTCAAGAATAATTCTAATTTTATGATTAAAATTAATGTTTAATGATTTGATTTAATTATGGATATGAATAAGATACAACCTATCCATAACAAACACGGCTTACATAATGAATCATATAAAGGAAAATAAATCAGTTAACACCCAAAACGACGATAATACTATAATATTATTAACAAAGAAATATTAAAAGATAATATATGATATAATATTTAGGTATATGATTCTTGTATAATTTATTAAAAATTATTTAACTATTATACAGGATAATAACCAACACTATATCAAGGAAAAATACAAGGTAAGGGTTTATTTCCCAATCTGTTTATTATCCGAGTTTTTTACATAATTATCTACTGGGACCTCTTTATCATCCAAATCCATGTTTCTTAAATATGTATTTCCAAACATTATTACTATTTTACAGAATATGGGTTTAAATTCATTTATACCCTTTTTTGACTTGTTATAAGTATTTTATAAAGGAATCTCTGCGTTATTTTCCAAACAAGGACCTTTTTAACCTTTTCAACAAATTAATGTAAGAATGTCTTTTTTTAAATTATACGTCGTGTGCGGCTATTTTCCACCATTGTAAAATCTTCAAATCGTTCCTTAAAAGCTTATAAGAATATTTTCAAATTAAATGTTTTATTTTATAATTATGTGCCTTTTAAATGATTTCCAAAAAAGAGGCATTTCTCTCAAATAGTATTTATTTCATATATGTCAACATCCTTTGATGGTTTTTAAGCTTATTTGATGTTGATTTATTATGTTAAAAAACATCCATATTGTATTGAAGGTTTTGTGATATGTTTGACTGTATATGTGTTATTTTTATACCATTCATGGTTTATGAAAAAGTATTTACATTTCGTATGCTAGTTTTATTATGAATGTTTATTTTATGTTTAAACCTATTGATATGAGGAATTAATTGGACTTATTAAGTGAAGGGTGGATCCCGCTATAGCTTCTTGATGCATCGGTAGGTATCATGAGACAAACTAGTGTTTTGGCATGATTCCTTGACAAAATCATAGTTGTATTTTTGGCACGAGGCCTTGGATACATAGTTATGATAGTCCGGCATTATGCATTTCATCATTATGAAAGTGGTTAGTGATATTGTATGTGATAATTGGACTAGTAGAATATCCATGTGAATACTTAAATGGAATTACTTCATTTTATTTTTTCCATATTATGTTGAAGTTCAAGTTTAAAAGGCTTTTGTTTCTTTTATACATTGCCTTAAATGTTTATGCTTATATATGAATGTTTCCACTGTATTGTTATCCTTACTGAGCATCTAAGATCAACCCTGTCTATGATTTATTTTTCCCAGGATTCAAAGAAGTGTAATTTGATTGATATGCAGGGTTAAGCCAAGGGAATAATGGCGTTCATGATGGATTATTTATGTTATTTTGTATGTTATAAAGTGTAATGTAACATTCATGTATGTAATCTATTTTCCAAGACTGCTAAACTGATCGGTCCTTCGGGACTTGATTCCTTGTAATCATGACAATGTATTAAAATATTGCACCGACTCTGGGTAACTGGGGTCGAGGAATTAAAAATAATGTTATTATTAATAATATTTTTATTTATTTAATTTCATTAATTTCAGATTAATTATTTAATTAAAAAAATTAATCATATAACATAAAAATTAAAATAATTTCAAACACACATTATGCATTAAATTTCTACCCTAACTATGGTAAGTACCCTGTTCTTGACCAAATGGGTGTCTCATATTTATCGTACAATACCCTATTTAAGATATATTAATTATTTAATACAAAAAAGAATTAAAATCATTGATTAAATATAAATACATTATTTTCATGATCGAGACGTCCAAACGTCCACCAAATACAATTTTTATACCTTGCCTAGGGTAAACACCATGTTCCAAACAGAATGGGGATATCAGATGTACAATAAGCTACATTGTGTAAGAGATATTAATTATTTAATATTAAAAAATGGATTAAATAATTAATTAAATATAAAATGGTGTTTTTTTGAGTGATACGTTCAATATTATAATGCTTACAAATGTTATACCCCACATAGAGTAAACACCCATTTCTAGATGAAAATGTAGTCTCATATTTCCCTTACAATGAACCATTTTAGATTTATTCAATTATACTGAATATAAAGTGTTCTCTTAATAAATTATATTTAATATTTTTTTAATATTCACTGAGACTTTTTGGGTCTCTTAATCTCACAATTAACTCAGTTTAGAAAACAAAAATGGTCCAATATAATGTTAAAATGTGTCAACTATGCATTATTTATCATGTGATCCTTTAAACATTTATTAATTTGCTTCCCCAATACAATATTTTATCCAAATCATGTATTTATAATCAATAAAAACAAATAACTCAAAGGAAAATATACTTGTTAGAAGAACAGAATCTTCCAATATTCTAATGTTATAAGAGCTAGTCCGCGGGGTGTACTCCTACGAATCATTATGAAAAATAGGGTTTTTACAGTCTACCCACCATTGAAGCATTGATAACCCCTCTTGTTATGTAGATCAACATCAGTAGTGTTTATCAACCTCTAATCGATTTCGAGAACCACATCTGTAAATTATCGATGATGTACCTAACACTATCAACCACCACATATATATTTTTTCATAAACAAAACCTCTAAGGGCCCCATATCCAACCAAAACTCATTAATTTAGCAAGGTGTAAATCCAAATATTTCTCAGTGTATCTATGGTGATGTCAAGGTAGAAGACATGATCATCAATGAATTTAAATTACACTATGAATGCGTCGATGAGTACCACCCCCAATCCTTCTTTACCAGTATTTCCTCCCTTTTTTCTACCACATAGTCAAAACCGATGTGCAATAATAACCCATAAACACCCTACACCTAGGTCCGGTTAACATGTTTATACACAGTATTATTATTCATGTTTCTCATTTGACTCCCATTTGTTCTCATCTCACATCATTTTATAATCTTTTTCAATTTCATATTAGTCACATTTCATTTCAATTTCACAAACAAGGGAAAACACCCAAGTTTAAAAACATACCTAAAGCCCATTTTTTCATGCATGCCTACAGTGATGCATGTAATAATATAATCATGAGTGCCTAAATTAATGCATATAGGCTGAAATCTTGTGCCATCCAAGGCCACAAGTCAGTATTAACAAATTTCAAAAAAAATTAATCACATCACAAAAAATTATTTCACCTTAGGTGAAATCATATTCAACTATAACAATAATAAAAAATTACAATAATCCCAACATGGTTACTTGGTTTCTCCCATATACATGAGGTATATAGTCCCATGAACTAGCTCATAACCAAGCCTCGACACTTCATAGTCCCCTTTCTAACTTCCCCAAACAGTAAGACAAAATAAGAAGAAAATAAAACCTATTCTGATACCATTTTGTAATGTTCCATACCATGTGTCATGCAACGGTGCCCTGAGCCAGTCAGTCACATGATCTCAAGCGTGCTTCCCCATATGACAGAGGTTGCCGACTAGTAGGGAGGGTATGGTATGTCAGTCGTGGGGAGACTATACCCTCTTTTATAAAAGTGAAAACCAACATAATTAATAATAAAATAATTTAAGAATATATAACGACAAATAATACTAATATCTAAAGATAATCAAGCTATAAATACAATAATCTACTTTAATGGGAAATAAGCAATTCCAACGTAAGTGTCAAGTGTCTAAAATGTAAAACCCAAAAGAAAATTCACTAAAACCCCAAACCAGGTCTCACACATCATCTGGTTCCCTCATCCATGCTCCATCCAAACATATCCATCTAACTCAGGGAATTTTCCCTTAACTAGTCCAGAAAAAAAAGTCTACTCGGGTACTGATCAGGCAGCCCAAGTGGGGTGTGAGTACATCTCAATAGGCCACCACCAATGAAATATGACCCTTTTAAAATTATCAATTCACATTTCAGTTAATACAATGTTATTTAATGTACCATTTCAATTCAATTAATATTACCAATAATTGGAATCATAGTCCAATTTCAATTAATTGGTGTTGAACTCTTTGTCTGGCACCCTAGTGAGTTTTTTTACCATCAGTCCCCATCTCACAAACCGTGGTAATTTGTTGCGTCATTCCTTGTCCCATAAAATAATATTTTTATTCATTATGGTTGTATAATGTTTTTTTATCACCTCGTGAGAATTTGAGAATCAGTCCATGTCTCACAACCTATTTCTTAACAATGAACATATATCAAATACATCACATTATTCACAGTTATTCAACATTAATCTTTTATCACAATTTCACAATGTCTAGAAGCCTCATAACTATTTGGAAAATCTGTCCCTATCTCACAACCCATTTCTCAATAAAAAAAACATATATCACATACATCACATTATTCATGATTAATCAATATTAATCTTTTATTATAATTTTAAATGTCTAGTACCCTCATGAGTATTTGTAGAATCAGTACCTCTCTCACAACCATCACCATTAAGTAATTTCCCCATTAATTAACCTAACTCATGAAATTATGTAAACATAAAAATCCATATTAATTAATTATGCAATTAAGTAGTCTAACTAAAAATCATAAAATTACATCCATTAATTAATTTACCAATTAATTAATTCAAATTACTCCGATTAACTAATTACTTAATTAAATAATCTATCTCAATCAATTCAATTAATACACTAATCAATTCTTCAAGTCATCTCATATTAATTTATTCATATGTAATTATTTTATTTTCAACCACCCATCAATTAATCCACCAATTAGTTATTTTCGACAATTACATTATTTAGTTTCAAAATTAAATAATTATGTAACTTCAATTTATTAATTCATTAATTAATTAATTCCACTATTTAATTGAAAAATTAAATAATTAAATTTTTCTATTAATTAGTTTTGTCAATTATTTAATCCCATTATTAAAATCAAATAAATAAATAATTATTCATTTAATTAATATTATTATTTAATCCAATAATTATATAATCACATTTAATTATTAATTAATTCATCAATTAATTAATCTCATAATTTAATTCAATAAGTTAAATAATTAAATTTATCACATTTATTTATTTTATCAATTAATTAATCAAAATGTTCTATTAATTAACTCCATAATTAAACAATCATATCTATCATTACAAAATCATAATAATTAATTCATTACTGATTTATTGAAACCATCAAAATTAATCAATCACCTCATGACCGTTAATTAATTCCAATATTAAATAACCAATTCCACCATCACAAAATCCTCATAATTAATCTATTAATAAATTAATTAATCAAATCAATTCTATTAAAAATTTCAAAATCCCCCCAAATTAATTTATTTACACAGTTAATTAATTGAATATTGAAAAAATCAATTGTTAATCACAACATAAATTTCTACAGTCACATATACATAAGAGAATCATGAATATCATATTAGAATTTAGAACTCCTACGTCAAATATGATGAAATTGCAATATTAATCCAACAACAATGATGGCACATTATTCCAACAACTATCGAATGAGAAAATAAATAAATAATCATATGCAGTTTAATAAAAATATACTGAAAAAACATAATTTTGTATGAAGAAAAATTTGATAGTCACCATCATTTTTTCAAAACATATCCAATGCCACTTATCCCACATCAATATAATCAATATCGACAATGATATTTATTATTGATGTTTTAATGGTAATATATATGAGAGAGGGATGTGCCATAAATAATCTTCTTCCTAACCATGCCATGTGCATCACCCCAAATACCACTTATAATACCCTTTCATAAATAAATTATCTTAAATTTATTAGTTGCATCAGTTATTTATTAATCTAATTTATTAATTTCATGTGTCAAATCATCATTATATTTAGAATTTCATGATTTTTTACCATGAGTATGAATTAAATATTCAACATTGGTCTTTAAATGACCTCCTCAATTTTAGGGTCATACTATTGCGGACAACATGTCAATCTGACACCATATGAAAACGTTATGGCAGAAATGGTGTTTTGACAACAATTATTTTCACAAAATAATAATAATAAAAACAACCATAAGTACTATTATTATAAAGTATCATTCACCATTTAATGATTCACCAAAAACATTCATTAAATGTCGAAAATAGTTGATAATTTAATATTAACTACAAATTTTGATTTATTTAGTATTGAGTAACAAATTTCCTACTATACCATTGATCAAAAAAAATATTCACACATGGAGAAATACCTTTTATCATTTAAGTGGAAAAATATTTATCTACACATGTAATTTTTTTGACAAAAATATTAATTAAACACTTATTATTAATAAAAAAATTATAAATAATAATAAACATAATATTATTATTTTTCTTATTTATTTAATTTCATTAATTTTATATTAATTAATAAATTAATAAAATTAATCATTTTACAAAAAATTTAAAATAAAATCAAACACACATTATTCAAAAATAATTATACCCTTACTATGGTAATCCCCTCGTTCCTAACCTGATGGTGTTCTCATATTTATCATATGACACATCATTCGAAATATATTAATATTTAATACAAAAAATGGATTAAAATAATTAATTAAATATAAATACATTTTTTTCAAAAGCGAGATGTACAAACTTCTGACGCTTACAATTGTTATACCATACGTAGTTTTAAAAAATTGTACCGGTCACACAATTGATCTCTTATTTACAATAAAACAAACTGTTTACGATTTATTAATTATTTATTATTAAGAAAATATATTAAATAATTAATTGAATATAGAAATGGAATTTTCATGAGAGAGACGTCCAAACGTCAGATGTATACAAATGCTATAACCCTTATAGGGTAAACACCTTATTTTGGATGCAACAGTTGTCTCAAATTTCCATTAATAGACATTATTTTAGATTTAATAAATTATTTTTAACAAAAAGAATAAAATTATTATATTATATTTAATATATTTTTTAAATCGTCACTGAGACATTACAGGCCTCAAAATATAACACTTAATTCACTTTCAAACTCTCAAAGCGTTCCAATAAAATATTACAACGTGTTAACTAGGTATTATTTCTCATGTAAGACTTTCAACACATATTAATTTGTTTCTCTAATATACCATTTTTTTCGACACAAAGTATTTATAATCTACAACAACAAATAACTCAAAGGAAAACATACATGGTAAAATGATAGAATCTTACAATTTCTTCTTGTGATACCATTAATTTGATCTTACTGAGTATACATATCATGATAAAACAACGTATATAAATTATATTATAGGTTAATAGGATTATTGTAGGTAATAAGTTGTACATTAATATCCTAGACATTGGAGATGTTATTAAGTTGTTTTCATTTGAATTACTCTTTTGAATTTATTTAAGGACTTATATTTGTATTTATTTACATTGTTTATCAATTATTGGATGTGTTTGGTTATATTTTATATTATTTTAATGTATTATTAAATTTATTTTTAATTAATATCCTAGTTCATTCTACATTATTTGGTGTATTTCCTTCTATATGTGTTATAATTTTTACCCTCAGTGATAGTTAAGAACCTGGGGACTACTAAAGTAGTGAATTTTAGGTATTTATATCTCTTCCAATATACCAACCTAGTATGGGGTTTTTTGGATTTATTTGGTCATTATATAGTGGTATGAAATTTTTTTGTTTATAGATAGAAGGAATTTTTGAGTTAGGAACTATGTTGATTTCATGGGTTAGTAGGGAACTGATGTTGCTAGATCATAGTAAATGACATTATCTATGATGACTTAAAATGATGTGGTATTTTAGCCCCACCCCACCCCGCAATGATATGATGTACTAGCCCTGATTCTATCAAATGAATCTATGGAGTGGTCCCATTATTAGGGTATAAAGCTAGGAAATGTAAATGCATCATGAATAATTTTTGTGTATGAATTCAGTGATTTTGGAAAATTATATGAAATTGATTAAATAAACATTCATTAATTTCTATTCTACCAAGATTATGATTTCACCCTTCCTTTTTTAGAATTCATCTATTTAATTGTCTATATGATGATAAGGTAATACAGTTTCAACAAATTAATCATGTGAATCTTTGAAGGAATGATTGGAAGTAGGAGAATTAGAAAACATAAGTGGCATTGTTCACCATTAAGTTGATGAGAATGGGAATTTATGAGGAGATAATCTATTATATATATAGAGAGAATTGGATATGGGATAATTAGAACAATTTAGGTCATATTTGGGATTAGTCTATATATTAGGTGTGGTCAAAAAAAAATTAATGTGAGGAAGCACATGTCAGTGGTGGACATTCTATCTTAGTGATTGAAAAATGGGGGATGTTTCATGTTAATATTTACAAAAGAAGTTCCATTTGTAATTTTTTGAAACATTAATTAAAGTAGTGAGGATGAAAGAGCTACACTACCTATTGTAGGGGTTATTCAGTGTGTAGGTTCTTTTGATAACTTTTAAGGGCCTTAAACATTTTTCTCTTTATATCCTTCATAATGAGTAATATAGAGCATAATATCATGAGGTGTCATTATATCTATTTATCATTTATATATTCCCACCATTAATAATTAATTCTTATATCTGGGTTTAAAATAAAGTATATGTTATTGAGAAGATGTTTTACATATGGGTGATTATCTATAGGGTGGTCTACAGGGTGTCTTGAGAAGTGAGGATTCTTGAAATTGACCATGGACTCCCAGGTAGATAGGGTTACAACTGGTGGGAATATGACCTTAGAAGAACATTTCATGTAATTTTGGGGTTAGTGAACCCAAACATATATAAATGGTATTTCATTTTCATATTATTTCTACTTGGGTCGTTTATACTATTAGGTTCAATGCCCTGTAGATTTGGGTGGTTAGTATTAGATTGGATGTTCAACCCCATTCTTATAGTTGTAGAAATTTATTCTATTGAGGCATGAGTAGTACTGACCACCAATGTTTTTTCATCATCAAGGGAATCATGAATTAGTTTAAATATGGTGGGTGGAGTTTGAAAAAAAATCCTCATAATCGTCCCCATAATCATGTTTCCAGACCTGAGAAAGGGCATGGATTCCATCCACAGTGACGTAGAGGAGAAATCTAAGCCAAATGAATATAATAGAGGTGATATTGCTAAAAAATCTAGCGATGGATTTAGGTATGAATTTTTTTTCATCTACCTTATTTTCAAACTAATATGCTGCGGGACTCTCACACTCCATTTTTTCACCTACTTAGGTCTATGGTTTGGCACTAGATATATATGGACTATGGTTTTCTTGGCATTATCCTTTCAATTTGGAGGATAGGATTCCATGTACAATGTGTGATAGGGTTAAATACCAGTGATAGGGAACCAACATATTTTTGGTGGGTTTCCCCGTTCTATTGATACAAATAGTCTATATGATCCATGGCGTAGATTGGATGTTTATAGTGCATGCACCAATCATTTTTGTGGAGGATAGTTTAATTTTATAATGAGTTGGGATTGTGAGTGATGTTCATTAGTGAACAGATTTGTTAGATTGGATATTAGAAAATGGGCCCATTATTAACTACACTGGTAAATAAATTATTTGAAGATCAGGTGGATGATATACCCATGGTTGTGGAGAAATTTATTAATATATTCTATAAATAGTTTATGATACTTCCCTCTCGATATATCATTGATATGGTGATAAAATTCTTACTAGGAATATCTCTGATTTTGATGACCCCTGTCAAATGGAGACAAAATTTATATTTGAGTAGGTTCTTTATATAGATGATGTGACCAAGTTATGTTTTATCCAACCAAAGTTTTCTTCTTGGGGTGTAGTAGTGTTATTCTCTAAGAAGGTGGATGATAGTATGAGGTTTTGTATAAACAAATGGAGTTTGAATTATGTGATGGTAAAGAACCAATAACCCATTCAGAGGATTGATGATCTATATATATAGATAATTGGATATAGTAGGTTATAAAAGATCAATTTTTGGTCTATATATGACTAGATGGAGGTCATGTATGGTAATATCTGTTGACGCCAAAAATAGGGAAGATGAAGAACGATAGGTTTGCCTCCCAGTCTTCCCGAGGGAGCCCTTTCGTGGAGCCCCATGGCCCCACGCCCAGTGCTGAGAAAGGAGGTGGTGAGGCTCCACGAGCTGTTTTGACATTCGTAACCTTCCACAGAGCAAGTAGGCGGTAACTCACAATGTGTCGTTTTGATTTTCACGACCTACCGTGGAGTAATGAGGCGCTAATGCTCTGTGACCGCATTTGACGGTCACGATCTTTGGCGGGGCAAGCCCTGTCTTCGTGCCGACCTTGTTTTGCTTCTCAGAGCCTCTTCCTTATAAATACATGTCTCCCCTCAATCCCAGAGGGGGATGATATGACTTTTCACCTTTCGAGCTCTCAAATCGTGAAGTACCGCATGCTATTCGAACCATGAGTTCCTCAACGTACTTTTTCTCCACAAAGTACCTCCCCCTTGGCATTAATTGAGACCCTCTTCTAAGAGGGAGGCCTTTCATGCATCCCATGAGCTTTTGTTAAGGAAAGAGATCCCCTCGGGGACTCTGGTCATTGCGAATCATTTATACTTCGTGAAACACCCACCACACCAACATGATCCACCTACTAAGGCAGGGTTACTGTGATTCGCAAAGTACATTGCTTCACGACACCTTGCTTTGTGAGAAACCACTGCTTCCTAAGGAATTTATTAGTGAATTCCTTTCAGCTTTGTGAAGCTCCTCCCATATGACCATATTACCTTTTCCAAGTCTAGGAAACTTTACTTCACGAAGTGTATCCTTTCAGAAATCCCCTCAACTTCATGGAGCACTAGAGCTTCACATGTATTCTACCATTGAACACCCTTTCTCTGAAACTCCATTTCCCATGCACCCTTTCATGTTTTTAAAAAGCAACATTAATGTCTTTTGGATGATACTTCCCATTTCATTGAATCACATCATGCTTCTGTACATAGTCATGCCAAAAACTGTTACTTATTCCCATATCCACGCTAACATGGACCCCCCAAAGATATTTTCCATATCACCCCATCACCACAGCGTTGCATGTCCCTTCACTTCACCAAGGGGTAGAGGGTGCCAGTTATGTAAGTCCTGGGGGTGCGGAGCGCACCCACATCGTCCGAGCTGTTGGATGTTAAACTGACAAGAACCATCATCCCCAGCACATGATGTTAAACTGTGTCCTCGCCACATGCCTCACAGGCGGGTTTCCCCCACCTTGGAAATTCTGCATGCCCATTGGTCTGCATGAGAGAGAGATCATTCCACACATCAAATGAGATCCTCTTCATTAATCAGAATATGTCTACAGGGAAAGGGAATCCACCATGTTGTAAGTCCCCTAGATTTTTATGTAAGAGGAAACATCCTTTCCCCTCCATTCTTTGATTCCAAATCCATCTCCCGATGGGCTTTGTCACCACAGGGTACCCATCTTGGAGTAAGACCCAACCACTTTGGGCAACAAACCATGCATAAGCCCTTGTCTCCTCTTTGGGCGGCTAACCATGCATAAGACCATGTTTCCTTTTTGGGCTGCAAACCACATGTATGCCCCACTCCAATTTCCAAGGACACACCATTCGTGACGTGATGGCTAGGACTTTGTTTTCTCTTGTTTCTCACACTTAGCATGAATCACGTGGGCTTCGAGAAGGCATCAACCCAAAAATCCACTCTAGGAAGCCTTGCGTGTAATCCCCAAACCCAACCTGAACTATGGGGTCTTTGATCCTTGCCACGACAAGGTACGTAGGAAGCCTCCCTGACGTTCAAGCCAAGAACCCATCATTCTGACCCCATTCACATCGTTTCACCAAACCGAACCTGTACTACATGGTATTTGATCCTTTCCAAGGCATGGTATATAGGAGGCCTCCCCAAGGATCAATCCCAAAACCCGGTCTCTTCGACCCCCTTCATGTCAGTTCACCCCCAACCTATATGATGTTAAACTGTGGACCTTAGTCAGCGGTAAGTCGGTGATCCCGTAATCAGCGGTAAGTCGTTGCACCCATTATGATATATGTTGTATTTGATCCATTCCAATGTATGGTATGTTGGAATCCTCCCTAACGTTCAATCCTAACAACCATTGGTTCCGACCACCTTCACCTTAGTTCCCACCAACTAAACTATGTGGTCATTGATCCGGGACAAGGCATGGTACGTAGGAAGCCTCCCTGAGGTTCATGCCCCAAATCCATTGGTTTCGACCACCTGCACATTGGTCCCCACCACCTGAACTATAGGGTCTTTGATCCTTGACAAGGAATGGTATGTTGGAAGCCTCCCTGATGTTTAAGCCCAACAATCGGTCCTTCCGACCTCATTCACGTCGGATCACCCGACCCACCAGAACTACATGGACATTGATCCTTACCAAGGAAAGGTACGTAGGACACCTTCTGGAGGTTTAATACCATTATCCATCTGAGCCCTAGGTCCTCCTCGACGTCCATTCACCGACCCCCATCCCATAAGAACTATATGGGTATGATCCTTGTCCCCTAGAGAAGGTACATAGGAAGCATCCATGAGGTTTGACCCCGTCCAGCAGTAAGCCGTTGATATCCCCGTCCAACAGTAAGCAGTTGACATCCCCATCCATCGGTAAGCTGTTGTGACCCCATTCAGCAGTAAGCTATTGTCAACGCCATCCAACGATAACTCGTTGTGACCCCATATATTGGTAAGCCATTTAAATACCCAATTGAAGGTAATCTGTCATCAGATTTACTATGTGGACTTTGATTCTTCCTTGGGGATACATAGGAAACCTCTTTGAGAATCTAGACCAACACCACTATTTCCCTTGATATGACTCCATCTAATTCTATATCCACTTCATTGAAACCTTCCATCATCCTTCCAAATTCACTCTTGGGCCACCACATCCCAGTGGGATCATGCCACCTCATTCCCCATTCCCCTTAACAACAACTGGGAAGCTAGCTGCACGTTGGCCCCAACATCAGTGTTATATCCAGGGGTTTCACCCATCTAATCCACTCTAATTTTCATTATGATCAGTCTGATCTGTCTCCACTAGACCTTAAACATACTGCATACCCTGTGTTAAACATGGGAAGCTGAGGAAACCCTCAGAAACATGCCTATGGCATATGATTCCATGCATTTGATGTTGGATGCCTCGGGCTTCCGCGCCCTCAAGAATCCCTATAATAAGGGGAAGAAACCCAGACGTGCCAGTGTCCTAGCATCCTGAGAGGCCAGTGATTTCCAACATGACTACTCCCCTAACCGAAGGTTGCGGCCCTGACCATACCCTTTGTAATTTCCTGACATAAGTAGTGTAATTAACTAACTCTCATGAAGATATATAAATAGGAAGAGTATCACGAACAATGTCTTACATATATAAGGGAGAACCAGACTAGGTGACGAGTTCTAAGGTGGAATCCACAGATGGAAGAACTGACATCCCATCATCCCTTTGAAATCATGGAGTAGACATCCTTAATCAAGGAATGGTTGCCGCCACCCTTTGGAAAGTGGGAATGCAGGGAAACAAATAGTGTCATTGTCCCCCAAATGAGATGAATGTGTACGCCCCGGTGAAAGCGTCGGAAACAGAAATGGTGAACCCGACATGATGGTCTTCTCCTCAACACGGAGATTAGTAGCATTTTAGGAATCAATGGTTTAGTGTGTCAGTGGATCTAGCTATCCGGCATCGGGTCCCACTAAGAAAATAGCGGGCCTGGCGTGAAACTCGCCAGAAGATGGGGTAGTCAAAAATTTGGATGTCCTTGTCTGTGACGTTGTCAATTTGGATCCATCTTACCATCCATGGAAGACGGAATGGCGTTGGGGCACTAGTCTTTGATTCCCTTTTTCTTTCAGTACTAATGAGTTAAGCTCCATTATTTCAGAAACCAAGCCGCTGCACCCGGAACTGAATCGCCGTCTGCTCATCGATGTAGGAGAAGGGGCAGTTCCCACACGGCAGTCCCACGCGGTTCCCCGTATTCTGCAATAGTCTCAATGTCCATGACCGTTGGGTGCCTCCAATCTATCTCTCGCTTAGAGTTCATCCAACGAAGGGTGGTCTATGACCTCATATACCAGTATGAGGTGGTGGGTATTATCCCAAATCAGTTTAGGGACCACATGGATTTAGCGGCATATGCGCCTCCTCCTCAACACCTTTCCCGAAGGCCGCATAGGGAGCCACCTCTCCCCACTCAAATATATAACCTTTTTGGGACCCTCTCCCAGAATGTCTCGATGACTCCATTCCTTATGCCGATGAGGTAGGGGACATTCGGGTCAACCCAGCCAGGATCCCATTTCAGGGGCTCCAAGTAAGGGCTCCCAGCAGGCCACATCAGCACCGACACCCAGTCTTACTAATCTAGGAGTAGGTAATCCATGTTCCTACACCACCGGCTCTGGTCCGTCCGGCCCGACGTGAACGTTGGGAAGAAGCCGAAGAGGACGTCCACCGAGGGGCATCAATGTCAGCAGCTACTATGGCCCGACTAAATGCCAACACATACCACCAGCTCCCTGTAAATTCTACGCACAAGGGAATTTATATTACTAAACTAGATCGAGGCCCCAACCGCCCCATGGGAAGGCTGGGTGAACTCTAATGGTCGCAGGGCATAGGCAGTGGCCATCGTAGACTAACTTGTGGAAACGACACCCAGTACGAATGTCCTCCCGTACCACTACCATGGAGAACATGAATCATCCTTGCTCTAAAGCTCATCATGGAGGTCCACCCTATGCCACCTTCAGTACAAATGAGGATCCTCCCTACGGTGGTGACGCTCAGTACGGAAGACTCTCCCGTGCCCACTACATCAGATATGGATTCATTCCTCATACCACAGATCATTGGTATGGGGACGTTGGACACTCGATCTCTCTCCAACCCATGTTCAGATCGACCAATATGAGGACCTTCCTCAAACTGAGGTCACTAGAGGAAAAGGAATAGAGGTCCTCTTCTGCTCTTATCAGTTCAAGAGGAGGTCTTACCTGCTCTAACATTACCTATGGCGGTCCTCCCCATGCCCCTTTAGACATTTTTCACAGTGTTCATCGAACCCCATCTTTATCAAGTGGAAACCCTCTCAGCCTCGGCACCAGTGTTCCCGAAGGACCTCATGTCAGGGGTCTACCCATTCTCGAAGATCCATCCAGGAGATGGAAGTAGGGTTGTCACCACCATAAGAAGAATTAGGGGAATGTCCGGAAATAGATCAAACCAATCCGCTTCTCAGACTCCGAGGCAGAGTATGACTAAGCATATGAACCCTCCCCTAGATCCTATGAGTCAAGGGATGGGGCAGGAACGACGACATCAGCCTTGTACATCTAGAATGAAAATTCCACCAAATTCTCACCTCCCTACGTAGGTATATCCAAAGGGAATAAAATTTGGAATCCCTATAGGTTACGGTGATGCAATCCCCCCTATCTTCATTGGAAACACTCTCTACCTAGACTAGATATCACAAAGAACTGTTTTGAGGACCAATGGCAGGCGAGCAGCAGCGCGAACCATCACCAGTAGCCGTATCGCTTTCACCATGAACTGTGGTCATCAGTCTATCCTAACGTGATGCAGTGTCTAAGTCACTACACTCTTCCGAGGACAGCCCAAGATGAGGCATCTTGTCAGCTCACTCACTGTACTCTCCACTAACCAGCCTATCATCCCTGCGGTCTGCTACGGTACTCATACAGGATCCTTAGCCGCCACCGGTAGCTGAGTGGGGGAATGAAGGGCCAGAAAATGATCCCAAGCCAAGGATCTTATGGAATATTCTCATCGAGGACCACTTACCAAAGATGTTCTTTCCTGTGGAAGCACTGAACTTCTGCGCACTGGAATCCCTCACCCCAGACGATTTGGAGTGTTTCTATCAAACTCTCTGGGAGACACACTTTTTCCTTAGTCATCAGTGAGTGGTTGATCCTAGGAGGAACTCTCATTTTGAAGACAATGGTGAGCAATTCAACCTAGTTGATTTGGACAAACACCATGTGGCCTAGCGCCCTGAATCTCCAGGCCGCTATAAGGCCCTATAACAATAATGCGTGCAGAGATTCAAGATACTCTGCAAGATTATCAGGGATGCTTCCCCCCACGTGCGTGTCCATGGCTAGGGGATGTATGCTGCCCTACTCTTCAGTCCTATCCAATAGTAGCCCGATTGTCTAGGAAATATCGAGGACATGCCCCCAGGAAGGTTCACTGTCTACATGGCAGACATAGTGGATGAGGAGAATGAGTTGGAAATTTTTTATGGGGACTTACCCCCCCCCCCCACCCCTGAGGGCATTCCACCACTACTGGATCCATCGGAAATAGTTAATCACCATGAGAGGAACCTACAATGTCTCCCTGCACCTGCTAGGGCATTAGTCTTTAAATGAAATCACGGTAATGGTAAAGACCAGATCAGAGCTTCCAAACACTTCGACCAGTCCACCTATGTACAAAAGAAGAAGGAGGACCCTGAGAAGGCTGCATTGCACCAAAAACTTTCTAAAAGGAATAATTTGTTTGATGAACTCTAGGATAAATGCACTGCAGAGCGATGACCAGAATATGACAATCCTAGACCTGTATAGCAGGGGAAAGAAAAACATCCCCTCAGTGAGCTACCTCCAGGCGACTGTGACCATCCTCCCCCCACCGACAAGGTTGAAGTCAGAACATACTACAAGAGGGTGCAGTATGTCTCTTCAAACCCTCCAGAAAAGTGGGAAAATCCAAGGGTCCCAGCTTAAGTACCCCTATCTAACTCGAGGGTCATTCCACCAACCACTCTACGAGCCACTAGGCCTGCTTACCATGTTGAAGAACCCTCCCATGCACTCGTGGATAGGGATCCCTATCATGATAGGGACCCCCACACATATGATCCAATGGAGTCACTCATTTCCCACCTCGAGGCGTGGGAAACCTGATAGTTGGAAATCCCACATGATGGCAAGACATATCTATCATGGGTGGACATTATGCCAGCTCCTCCGAGTTTCGGGAATCCCACCATTCCCCCTTCAAAGGGACAGGGACCTGCCACCGAATTTGACCCACGTCGCCTCAATGTGTGGGCCCTTGTTAATGAATCTAGTGCAGTTGGAGGCCGCCATGTTCTGATGCTTTGTGTAGTCATTATAGGGGAATGTGTTTTTCTAGTATAGCCAGCTCCCCATCGGATCAGTAACCATATGGGAGGACCTCCATAGTAAATCCCTCTACCAGTTCATCTCTATCATGTGAAAGATGAGTATCAAAGACCTCTTCATGTGAAAATAGAGTCCTAGTGAGTGTGTCGCAGTCTTTATTTCCCGGTGGAGAGGACTTACATACTCCCTTGACATGCCACTAACTCAAGAGAAATTACTGATGAAGTGTGTGGGAAATGTTAAGACGAAACTAGTTCCTTCTCTGATCACCCAGAACTACCCTGGAGGATTCCGTGACATCTCTAATAAGGCCCAAAACATAGAAGAAGCCCTGTAATAGACTATTCAGGCACGTCCATTTCCTCCCACAATTCCCCATGGGAAGGGATGTCAGAGCCAAGCCCGTCATGGTGGCCCAAATAGAGGCCCCCAGATAGCTGGAATTATTTCTAGTGGAGCTGCCTCTGTAACCTCATAGACGGAAGCCACCACCGGGGCAGCCTGCAGCCCAACAGTGGCCACCTCAGAATCGGGAGGTTCCCCACATAATGCACTGCCACCGCCCATGCAAGATAACCAAGTTCCACCTCCTTGACTGGCTCCTCTAGCTCCCCGTCAAGGTCAGGATCCAAGGACTATCTTTCTGGACAGGTGAAACCAGACATACTCAGTAAATGAAAATCTGGTACCCGACTATTTCTGTAGTTCCTTGGAAGATGTGATTGTGCGTTTTAATGAGTATAGAAGGCTAGAAGAGGCGAACCTCACTGATCACCCCAACTACTGCCCCTATCAACAGGTCCTGGGGCACACCATCTAAATATGATGTGTGATCAAATACTAGCTTCAAGACAAGGTTGATAATAACATAGTCAGGTTGGGCTCAGCAACAACACAATTGGCGTGTGTCTTCTTAAGTCCAGATAGAAACAACGATGATTAAGGTGACTGGTACAAAGTTTCTAACCTCGGGTCCCAGAATTATGATGATTAGGTGGCTCACAAAATGGTCTTATGTTCCCATGGTATCATTCATGCATGCCTAAATCAGCCGGAGCCTTCAGAACCTGCAGCCACCAATTCTGTATCATCGTCTCAGTCGGCCTCTTCTAGAAGAGAAAGCATCGACGGTGCAAGGGAAGGAAACTCACCCCACCAATGCCATAATTGTCCCGTACTCTTGGATAATTCATGGCCCCAGAGATGGAGATTACTCCTATAATCCACCTAGTAGAGGACGAGTCTTCGAGTGATCATCAGAGGTATGCATCCATTAACACCGAGGATTTGGTAAACCCATACAAGACTCCGGACGACGGGGAGCGCCATGTGGGTCTCCCCGACGTCCCCAGTTAATGCCAACATCGGCGGAGCCGTGACCATATGGGTTTTCGAGGCACATCATTTGGCCCTTCTAGCCAGGTTTTTCATGCAACTGAGACCAGACATCATGCCCAACGTAGAACTCAGCATGCACATCCACCCTATCTGGCGTCATCAGGCCCGCCTCCACCACTGTTTGTGCTACTAGATTAGGAAGATCCACCACGACCAAACCGCGACCATCCACACCTTGCTACAGGCTGGTCTCAATCATCCATACCTCATCCGGTATCCATTATCTGTGCTTCAACTTGTGAGCAGCGGGATATGCCCAGCACCAGTCAGCCACTGGTCCAATTGGCAGGGCCCTCCATGCCTCCGGTCACTTATCGACCTCCTAAAAGCAGAATTTTACACCTGGTGTGGATGTATAATGTTCGTTAAGCACCTTTCCAACATCTCAAAAAGGATTTCAATCTTTGAGGCCCCTCACCTATCGTCATATATGCATGAGGCCCTCGCTGAGGCTTTAAGATGATCCCTCCAGTTTGAGAAGGAGGTAGCAGCTGCAGAATCCTTTCATGCTGAATCGGTAAAGAACGCTGAATGTCAGGCCATAATTTCATTATCTGAAGAAGACTAAGGCTCTACCAAATAGGGGCACATTTACCACTGTACATCACCGACTAATTCAATGGCATGGCTGTTCACTATTTTCTTGTTGACACTGGATCTGGGATTAACCTTATCCTGACATGGACACTTTGGAAGTTAGGGTTATCCAAAGATGAATTGATTCCCTCCAACATGAAAATAAAGGGATATGACAGGACGAAGAATACCCATATTGCTAAGATCAGTTTGAAGACCCAGTTCAGTGGCCTAGTTTCCAACACCATGTTTATGGTTGTCTGCCATGAAATCACGTACAATGCATTGATGGGAAGACCATAGCTCCACCGGCACACGGCAGTTCCCTCATCGTATAACTCGTCCCTCACATACTCCCTCAATGGTCGAGTGGGCATGCTCCAAGGTGATGCATCTCCTTTTGCCTCTTTTGAAGCCCAATACCTAGATGTTGGATTTTACAAGAGAAACGACTAGCAAATTCAGGCCAGTGGGGGTGAACCTGTTGTGGTTGCAGCTGGGCCCTGGGTAGGTCTATATGACGCCCACATCTTTCTGATCCATCGATTAGAGGCCACGACCATCGGCATGGGTCAATGTTTTGTTGTCCCTGGTAAAATCTGGATTTATATACCCATGTCTATGAGATGACTTAAAATCACCTCATACTCTTATAAAAATCCGGCTCAGGTGATCCTGGAGCCTCCTACCCCCATACGGTATCGGGATGTCCACCAAATGGAAACTAAAATATGTCATACATGCTTGTTTCACTGGGATGGAATCAACCGGCTCAAGAAAATGCACCGTTACTACTTCGACGTCATCAATCTTGGCCCCTTGGGCCGAAGACCCGATGGGATCAGATCAACAGCCTTCATCATTATGGTTGTGGCAGCACAAGGGTCCTCCGATATAGTGACCACTACCGCTAAGGATGGTACCAGCCACCCATCAGGATCTTCCAATTTAGAAGAAACTTCCCTTGCGGAGGATCCCTCCTCCATATGTGGATATAATTATTTTGAGGATTCCCCCCTGGCCTTTGAAGAGGGAATCTCCGCCATGGTCGATGAACAGGTACAGGTGAACCTCGGTAGCGAGGTAGACCCAAGACCCACCTTGATCATTGATGCCATGCCACCTAAGGAGAAACAACAGTATATAGACATACATAAACAACACCGTGATGTGTTTTACTAGATTTACTTTGAGATTCCATGACTTGATCCTCAGGTAACCTTCCACCGCCTCGATCTTCCAACAAATCACCGCATTTTCAAGTAGCCTCCCAGAAAGATGCACCCTTCCCACGGTGCCAGAGTCGAGGCTGAAGTTGGAAAGCTCATCAGGGCCAACATCATTAAGGAGGTACAAAACCCTAAATGGCTAGACAACATCATACTAGTCTTGAAGAAGAACAGACATATCAAAGTCTTAATCGAATTACGGGATCTCAACCGTCACTTTCCGAAGGATGATGTTCCCCTTCCTGTGATAGAATTTTTGATTTATTGTATGACTAGGTTCCAAAACCTCTACATCATGGATGGTTACTCCAAATACAATCAGATCCGAATGGATGTTGAGGATGAGGATTACCCAACTTTTAAGGCACCCCAAGGTACTTTTGGTAACCAGGTTATGCCCTTCATCCTAAAGAATGCAGGTTCCACATATTAGCGGGCCATGCACCACATATTTAAGACAATCCTTGGGATGATGTTTGAATGTTATGTGGATGATCTAGTGGTCAAATACCCCCTGTGCTGGGTCCATCTCAAGGATCTCGAGAAAGTGTTCGGTTTCCTCCATTCTTGTCCCCTGAAGATGAACACGTCGAAGTCTTATTTCGGTGTCACCTCTAGAAGGTTTCTTAGATTCATTGTCAAATTCCAGGGCATTGAAATTGACCTAGAGAAGATCATGGCCATAAGACAAATGTCTAACCTGAGAAATATCTGAGAGCTTTGAGTATTTCAAGGCCACATATCCTACATATGCCGATTCATTATGAATCTGGCCGACATGTGTAATACATTTTCATGGATCATAAAGAAAGGCACACATAATGAGTGGGATGAAGAGTGAAAAAACGTGTTCGAGTAAATCTAGAAGTATCTTCTCCAGCCTCCAATCTTAATGCCACCTGTCTCTGGAAAGCCGATGGTCCTCTATGTGACCGCGTTGGAACGATCTCTCGATGGCCTTCTCGCCTAGAAGATCAATGAGGTGATAGATAAAATCCTTTACTACCTTAGTTGCATGCTCATTGATATGGAGACAAGATACTCCCATATTGATAAGAGTTGCCTCGCAATGGAATTTGAAGTATAGATGATGCGACATAACCTATGGTACCACGAGGTATAGCTGGTGTCCCGAGTAGATCCGATGAATTACATCTTGAATCACCCCATGTTGATAGGCCGTCTAGCTCGGTAGGCATTAATTCTTCGGCAGTTTTATATAAGGTTTTACCCTATAAAGCTATCAATGGACAATCATTTTCAGACTTCCTTGTTTCCCATTAAGACCATGCTTACTAGTCCTTGGAACTCAATTTCCCGGATGAGGAAATCCTCTCGTTAGACCAAGTCATGTCGTGCCGGCAGATGCACTTCGATGGTGCTTCCCGGAGTCCCATCGGTAGGAGGCTCAGTGATACCAGGCTCAACACGGTAATTTTGGGTATCATCTTCATTACCCTAGAACAAGCCATTATACCGTACTCATTCCGATTGTCAGAAGGCTTCCCTAACAATTAAGCAGAGAAAGAGGCTGTCATCACTATCCTCGAGCTAGCCCTCAAGATTGATGTGTCGCATTTTCATGTGAAAGGGGATTCTGAACTAATCATCAATCATATCAACAGTGAATACGTCATCATAAATCCAGATATCATACCTTTGTTGGAGAACACTCTCCAGCTACTGGCCCAGTTCCCATCTCGGCCGGAAGTTACTCATGTCCCTCGATCTCAGAATGGTCGAGTTGATGCCCTGGCTGGCCTAGCTGCGTCACTTGTAGAGATCTATT
Organism: Viscum album; assembly: GCA_963277665.1. NCBI lineage: Eukaryota > Viridiplantae > Streptophyta > Magnoliopsida > Santalales > Viscaceae > Viscum > Viscum album. Next base: position 431,425,757 of record OY728134.1, read on the forward strand.
AGGATGACCTGATTATCCATGTGGCATATCGGAGAGTCATTTCTCTTGTCTCCCTAGGTGATGATGACAGCCTCTAGGTGATCCATCTTACCGCAGGAGCCTCCATGTTAGGACCCCCATATACAGTGATTGAAGTTACTCCAGACTGGTGGCACCCTTTGTCAAGTATATCCAAAATGGTAACCTTCTGGCTGATCGGGCCGAGTCGAGTGAATCTGACACCGCGCATTACATTTTACCCTCTAGGATGGTCCCAGTCATGAGAAAATCCTCTACATGTGTGGTTTTAATGGTATTTTCCTCCGTTTAATCAAAAGAGATGAGATTTCTCAGGTCATGCAAGAGGTTCATGTCGGTTCTAGCGAGGCTCATCAGACCAAGCCAAAGCTATCTCACCAGATCCAAAGACTGGGGTAATTTTGGCCCTCCTTGATCCATGATTGCATTGTGTTTTCTATGAGGTTCCATGCATTCCAAATTCATGCATATTTTATGCATCGGTCACAAATGAATCTCCATTCTACCAAGTACTCTTGGCCATTTTTCTGTATGGGGACTTGATGTCGTGGGACCTTACCCACCCGAAACAGCCCGCCAGTGCAGGTTTTTCCTGACTGCTATAGATTTATTCTCCAAGTGGGTAGAGGAAGCTCCACTCAAGGTGCTCAAGTCCCATTCCACTGTTAAATTTGTGAGTTCCAACATCATCTATATATTTGGAGTTCCTCACGCCATCATCACCGATAACGACACGAACATCCAAGCGGCTGAGCTGATGAAGTTGTATGCTAATTACAACATTCGTTCTAACCATACCTACCACTATAATAAGAAGGAAAATGTACATATAGAGGAAATCAAAAAAAACCCTCTCTAATATTTTGCATAAAATTGTTGGTTAGAATAAGATGAGATGTCCGAAGAAGCTCCCCAATGCCCTTTGGGATTATCAGACAACAACTCATTATTCCACCCAGGTGACCCCATATTCCCTGGTGTATGGAACTGAGGATATCTTGTCCATCGCAATTCAGTTTCATTCACTAAGAACAGCAGTTTATGACCAGCATGTTCTATAAAAGGTAGCATAAATTCGGCTGGATGAATTGGAAGCACTTGACGAGAATAGGCATCGTGCCCTACATAACATGGAAAGGAAACAAAATATGATATCTGGATCCTTCAACAAGAAATTTCTCCTCTGTTATTTCCTTCTAGGTGATCTGGTAATGGCCTTCAGGATACCAATGATATCTAGTAGGAAACCACCCATATTGGAGCCCAAATTGAAAGGACCTTTCCTTGTTCAAAAGATTTATCCCAATGGTGAATACTCACTGGTGACCACGGATAGTGAGGGTATAACTCCTCCCACCAATGCTAAATTCCACATGAAATTCTTTTCCTGAGACAGCTGGTCCTGCATTAACCTAAACTAATGGGTCCCACATGACCCTAAACTATTCATCATCCTACATGAAGTAAACTATTCATTGTCCCACATGATGTTAAACTGTTCATCATCCTCACCGCATGACAATAAACTTCATAGCCTGTAAGAACTATGTAAGTCTTGATTCCCATCTGCATGGGATACGTAGGAACTCTCAAACATTTCATCTTGAGTTCAACCCCCAAACTCTCTTCTTTGACTATTCCCACCTGGGGGTAGACCTCTTGGAAGGTCCTTACATGGCGTAGTGAAGGATTCTTTGGCCCCACTCATGCCAGGATTATGATGAGTGCACCATGTGCCCCCTCCTCGTTATTCTAGTCTCCCACATCCTCACAACACAAAGTTAAAATGCATGGCCTTTAAGAACTACATGTGTCTTGATTCCCATCCTTATGGTATGCGTAGGAACGCCTGAGCATTTTGTATGTTGGCCCAGTCCAAACATAAAAATTCCCACTCGGGTCGGGAAAAAATGTATGGTATAGGCCTTTACACCAATTCGCGCTAAGATTATCTCGATCCAGCCATACATCCCACTCCCTGGAGATGTGCATCACTCTCACTGCCCTACATGACATTAAAATGAATGGGCATAGCTATGATTCACCCACTCCTTTGATTAAGACTCCATCATCTTTCTCAACTAAAAGGTCCCCAAGTGGCATCGATGTTCGACCCAAGGGATCTCCTACCACATTAGGCCAACACCCTCAAGGATGTTGACAAACAAATTGATACAAGTCCCACATTGTGAATATGGTCTGCGGTTGATCCTAATTTGTGATTACCATTTCAGGTCACACTATAAGGCTGTTGTGTTTCAAACAAGGTCAGTTTCTATCCTTTGTCGTTGTCACCACTGTCATGGATCCCAAACATTGAGTGTGGTGGATCATCCTACCCACGGTATCTTCATTTTAAGACTCCCTTAAGGCGATTCCAGCTATTAGAAACTTATATGATAAGTAAAGTCAAATCTGACTCCTTGTTTCCCACACTGAGCACAACACATGTGGGCTTCAGAGCTATGATGGGGTGGTAACCGCACAAGAGTTTTTATGGATACAGTTGGCCAGGACACCCATCCTCAGGTCCATCAACCCCTTCGGGCCTTAGCTCAAGTTCTCATTTAGGATTTTTTGGTGTGGTATGGACTCATATCCTCATTCATGTCGGGAAATTTCGCCATGACACATATATCTCCTTGAGATATCCCTTCATTCGTTGGTCAAACATTCCATGAGTACATACACTTCCATGCTCGACATGACTCATCATTTGGGTTTTCATCTCCTACAATATCTAGAAAGGCCCTTGAATGGCATGGATGCTCACACCAAGGGCTCTCCTTCCATTATGGGCTAACACCCTTGAGGATTTCAAGTGATACGTTGATACATGTCTGGTGTTGCGAATATGGTTAGTGGTCGATGCTCAATTGGTTACCCCGAGCTCTGGTCCCACAAGGATGGATGCTGTGTTGCGAATCTGGTTAATAATTATCCATTTCCATTACTATCATTTTTAAATGAAGCATATACGGTCTAATTTCATTGACCCTAACCTAAGATAACCTTCTTCCTCACTACCAGACGTTAAACTGAAAACTAGCCAAGACTTTCAGTCCAAGGCCCATCCCCTGGCCCCTTGTCCTTTTCGGGCCCATGGACCATGTTCTCACTTTGGGTTGTACAGTGTAGTGCATTTTTATTTCCTCATTCACATAGAGTTATTCACTGTGTTGTATAAATACTCGAATGAGATACCTTTACCCTACATTCGTCCTCACTACAAGACGTTAAACTGCAATCTGGCCAGGACATTCTTTCTGAGGCCCAGCCATAGGCCGCTTGGCCTTTTTGGGCCCCTGACCCATGTTCTCACTATGGGTTGTACGATGTGGTGTATTATTATGTCCTCATGCATTTCGGGTTACTCTGTGTGTCGTACACCTTCCTCATTAGGGTATCCTACCCCTATCCACTTCTCTTCAAGAACAACATGTGGTTTGATTCCCATTCTTAGGGGATATGGAGGACTGCCCGAACATCTAGACTTTGGGTCCAGCCCAATCTCTTAGATATCCCCCTGTCATCTAGGCCCCTTGGCCTATATTCTTCCATGAGAGGGATATATGATGTGGTATACTATTATTTCTTCATTCCCATCGGGTTTGTAACAACCACGCCATGTACCTCTTTCTCATGAGAGTTATCCATCTCTTTGTTCTATAGTAATCTTTGAAAAATGGTTGCTCTAAAGTTCAGCCCCTCGACCCTTTATGATGGTTCACCAGTGTTCCCAAGAGTACTCTTTCCTAGAAACGGGAGTGTCAGATTCTACCTGGACATGTTTTCACCCATTTTGTGGGCTTCATCTTCCCCATCATTTGGGCTTCCATTATCTTTCACATCTGAAGGGACCAATGAATGGAATGGATGCTAAGCCTATGGTCTCTCCTACCATTACGTGCGAATGTCCCTGAGGGTTTCAGAACAAAAAATCGACACAAATATAGCATTGCGAATATGGTCAGTGGTCGATGCTCATTTGTTTGTCCCCATTTCAGGGTAACGCAGTATGGATGTTGTGTTTCGATCATGGTCAACAGTTATCCTCCATCATCATGCTAGCCTCTTAAACCCCTGAATGTTGGTTACATGATTCACATTTGGTTCCACTCCATCATGCCCAAATAGAATTTTGACTCTCCTGACACTATCCATCAGTGAGGATTTTCATGTTAGGAGGAAAAAGACATGGTATGGTGTTTTTCGGGCCACCGAACCGACTTCCATTTGGTGTGATTTTTAGGTATTGCAAGATCCACTTACTCCCTTGTTTCCTACACTGAGTTTGACTCATGTGGGAAAAGAGATCAGTTTGAGTTCTACACTTACTTGGAAGGATTCCAAATCTCCTTGGTCTAAGCTCTATGACCATAAAAAATATCTTTTCTAGATCTATGTACAGCTTGATTCTGATTCCCATTGGATATGTAGGAATGCCTAGGCATCATGTCTTTGGGACCAGCTCGAGTTACACTAATTTATTTATGCTGTTCTTAATTTTGGGCACTAACTCATGTGGGACTGCATGGAATGGTAAGGTATTATGTCCTCATTCACGTCCGGTTTGCATTAGCCACACTACATATTCCCCTTTCTAGGATTTAGCCCCCCTACTTACTGTCCCACATAACATTAAACTATATATTTTCCCGTAAGACACTAAACTATATGGCCCTTTAAGAACTACGTGTGGCTTAATTCCCATTATTATGGGATACGTAGGAACAACATGACATCTTGTATTTGGGTCCAGCTCAATTGGGATCTATTTTATCATGCTCTTTATTCCTCTAATCTTTCCTGGCCCCTCGGCATGTGGTTTCTCTTATGGAATCGCACGTTGTGTGATGTGGACTAGGTAGTCATTCACGTCTAGTATGTTTTACCACACCATGCACATTCCCCTCTCAAACCTCATATCTTTTATATACATCCAATCCATGTGATGTTAAACTATGTTTCCTGGTCCCGTCACAAGACCCTAAATAGTGACATTATCGTCCTGGTTTGACAAGGAAAAATGGCACTGCGTCGTGGTGTCCTCACTCGAGTGGACATCATGTTTAGTATCGGTCACACACCATACGATTTGTCAACGCCTACGCATGGATTGATTCTTTGGGTGATTCTCGGACATCTTCTATGTCAGTTGCTTCGCACAAATAACACTCATTTAACATAAAGGACAAAAATGATCTATCAAATATTTCTTCTTTTGGTGAAAGGGCCAGACCCACACAACTTTATTATCCCTAGCACTGGTATCCTACGATTCCGTCTCCTAGAACTAGGTATGGATTGATTCACATCCTCATGGGATATGTAAGAATGTCCATGCACCGTGTATTGGTCTTATAAAAACCTTTGTTTTTGGTCCCTCGACCTAAAACCTCCTCCAAGAAGCACATGGTGAGACAGACTCCAAGTCCCCATTCATGTCGGGTTGAAGAATTACATCACCATGTGTCCCGCATTTCCAAACATTCATGGTCCGAGCTCTATGACCATTAAATAATACCACACCATGTCCTTTCCGCAAGATGTTAAACTAAATGACATCTTCTAGAACTATGTTTGGATTGATTCTCATCCTCAAGAGATACATAGGAATTCCCATGCATCTTCTCTCCAGGTCAAGACCCAGGAATCTTGAAATCATATCCCCTATTTTTTAGCCCCTTGGCCCAAAGTCATTAAAAGAACATGTGGTGTGGCAAGTACATATGACGTTCTCATTCATGTCAGGTTTTTCAATAGCTACACCATGTGATTACCACATATTTTCCCAGCATGGTCCAACTTCTATGACTCTAAACTATGATCTCCATATGGAAACTGTGCGTCATGTTTGGCTAATTCACCACCCGACGCATAGTCCATTAAATCAAGTACCCCTATTAATGGTCCTCCCTAGGACATTATGTTGAATGTGTGTGACCCCAGGACCCTTGTACTTGAGAATGGACTTGACTCCCTCTATCTAATACGTCTTATTGTCGTACTCAGATGCGTTTTGACAATGATCCCGAAGAGTAGAATTTTCATGGGGAAATTCCCCTCGTTCCATGTCCATGATTCGTGAGACCATTATTTGGATCCTCATCCTCTTACACATACAAAGGAACCCCATTATTAGCCTGGTCTCATGCTGCCTCATCTCAGCTACCATCTCCGGCCAACATCCCTAAAGACCTCAGATGACATTTGCGATCGGTCCTGTGTTTTGACGATGGTCAGCCGTCGACCCTCATCTGTCTGTCTCCATATGAGGCTGACGCGGTATGCATACTGTTTTGTTAACACGGTCAATAACCATCCCCTATCATCACACCACCATTATCGTGGTCCAGATCTCGAGCATCATGATTCACATATTTCAACTTCTTTATGTTGAAGTGTAATTCTGATATACTCGGCATTACTTCTTCACTCATCTAGGTGCATTACATGGACGAGTTAGCATCAATGGGATGACATTAACCGAATGTCCCTTTGAGCCTAACCTGTTCATTATTGCATTAGGAATGTCCCACCACTACATCTTGTTTCCCAGATCAAGAAAGACTCATGTGGGCTTAGTAGTTTTTGTACGATGCTTACTAGCACAATAATTCCCTTCATCATCCCACATGATGTTAAACTGTGATCTCAGAACTACGTGCTACTTGATTCCCATCCTAATGGGGCACATAGGAATGCCCGACCAATTATCTTTGGGCCTAGCCTAATTTTCACTTTTGGGTCCCTTGGCCTAAGGAACTTCTTCCGGGGATACGTGGTGTGGTGCAGACTCTTTATGTCCTCCTTCAAGTCAGGTTTACAGAAATTGAACAACATAGACACTTCCTAGGATCTTCCCTTTCAATCAAAGTCATGTTGAATGACAGTAAACTACGGTTATACCCTGAACAAGATCAAGATTCCCCATGATAATCATGGTATACACCAGATCCCTTGCCAGAAAGGATTTCCTCTCCCAGCATCGGTCTATGACCACGTTGTGTCTCTTGAACTATGTTTGGATTGATTATCACCCTTATGGGATACGTAGCGATGTCCAGGATTGTCGACTTTGGCCTAATCTTAGAGTCATTATCCCTCCTGGCCCCATGGACCTGATCTTCATCCAGGATGTATGACCTTTAAACTATGTGCACTATCCTCACTGTACATCATTAAACTACATTTCTATCGTCCTTATTGGTACGACGTAAAACAGTTGATCATTCTAGGTACTCACTAGAGAGGTCTTATTCAGAATTATGTTTGACTATTGATCAGACCGATGTGCCAACCCAATGTGTTTCCACCACGGTGGCATAATTTCAAGAGTGTTGGACTCTATTTGAACAACCCACCACTTCACCCTACACGCTTTGCACGCCCCTTATTTAGACCCTCGTTCACTTCCACATATGAAGGAACCCCCGTAATAGTGTGGATGCTCAGCCAATGGCTCACCTACTTCCCTGGGCTAACGTTTTGTAAGACTAATGGATAACATTTCGATTCAGTCCCTATAATTCCCCGACCCCAGTTACCCAGAGTCTGTGCATTATTACCTAACATTGGAATGATCACAAAAGATCAAGTCTCAAAAGACTGATTATTTTAGTAGACTTGGAAGTACTATATACATTCCTAAGGATTACATTACATCATAAAGTGGAAAAATACAACAACATAGACCCCATAGTCCACACTCATATCCCCTCAGACTATCCCTGCAAGTCAGTCATAAAATACTTCATCACATCCTGAAAAAAATAAAACCTAGAAAGGGGTGAGCTCAGATTCTCAGTAAGTATAACAATATAGGGGAAACATTCATAAATTAGCATAAACATTTAAGGCAATGTATAACTAATACAAAAGCATTTTAAAGTTTAACTTCATCATATTATTGAAAAAATAAAATGAAATAATTACATTTACTTATTCACATGGATATTATACTAATATAATAATCACATGCAATATCAATAACCACTTTCATAATGATGGAATGCATAAAGTCAGACTATCATAACGACATAGCCAAGGGCTTGTACCAAGAATGCAAATAAGATTTTATCAAGGACTTATTCCAATACACTAGTATTTCTCATGAGACCTAACAATGCATCAAGGAGAAATAGCGGGCTCCACCTGTAACTTATTAAGTCCAATACATTCTTCATATGAACAGGTTTAAACATAACATAAACATTCGTATTAAACCTGGCATACTAAATGTCAATACATTATCCTTAAACCATGAATCATATAAAAATAACACATCCATAGCCAAACATATCACAAAACCTTCAACACTATATGTATGTTTTTTATTATAATAAACAAACTTTAAATAAGATTAAAATTCATCTATGGATATTGACATAGATGAAATCAAAACTATTTGAGAGAAATATCTCTTTCTTTGAAATCATTTAAAAGTCGCATAATTATAAAATAAAACATGTAACAACCAAAAGTTTTTCAATCGAAATTACCTTATTATATTTATGTCATAAAATAACTTGAAATCACAACATAATGAACTAATAAGTGATAAGTGACCTTTCAACATAAGTTTGTCACTTATGTGTTTGGAATTTTGAAAATATGACATACACGGTTTTGTTCAAGATGATTTTTGCAATCTAATGAAACATAAATAATTTTCTTTGAATAGTAACATACCATTAGAAAAAGTAAAATATCCTTATGAATAGTAATACGACCCTTATTAATTCAAACATAAGATTAACCTTACCCATGAATAATGAAATAAAATTTAGACATCTTAGAAAGTGCTAATTTGACCTTAGTAAACGTTTTGGAATTTTGTAAGTCACAAATAGTTAATTATAACTAATTAATTAATTTAAAGTAAAATGTATTTTCATAAAATGTATTCATTATTTATCAAATAAATGTCTTATAGTTTTTGAATAATTTTATAAGACCCTTTGTAATTTTTGAAAGCATTATAAAATCAGTTTTAATCTTAAAAAATGTTTTTAAGTAAATTTAGATTTTAATTAAAATTTAAATTAATAATATAGATCAATTATTTTTGAAAAATGGAATTCATTATTGGATTCTACACATTGAAAAATGGTGGGGGGAAATTTTTGGGATTTTTCTGAGATACTTGAAATTTTGATGAATAGTTGAATCCGATAATTTACAATAAATGCTAAATAATGGATTAATTGAGTCATCGATGATGCTATACTAATGTAAGCCCACTAGGTTTTGGATCACACGAAAAAATTACTATTATTGGTCGTTAAAGACTCATTATTCCGTTTCTTAGGGGAAATTTATAAACTAATGAATTTTATACTAAGGAAACCCCTCTCCCCTCCACTATAAAATCCACCATTCACACCCTCATTTCCTCACACCTCTCAAACTCCAATCCTTCTCTAAACTCTGAGAAAAATCCTTCATTATCCCCTACCCCATGACCAATATCCTCTGGTCTCATTAAAAGACCAATATTAGTCCCACAAAGAGGTTCTCAAGAGGAGGAATCTAGAGGTAATTTCCCTCCCTCTTCTCCTTTAATTTCCTTTCAAGTTCATGTTCATTTCTTGATCTCTACCCAAAGATCTTAATAAAATTTTTATTTTAACTCCATTAATATACATATAATGAAATTTTATGATTCTAATGGGATATTATATCATCCAACCCCATTTCCCTCTTCCTTTTATTTTATTAAAGAGAACATTGTTCGTCAGGTGTTAATTTATCACTGTCACGAATGAAATGCTTTCTTCTTCCATTTATTCGTTCAGATATGGTCATGAAACCATTTTTATGGTTGAACCAGAATATTATATATGTATTATGTTCTATTTAAAGCTCTTTAAATAACATATGTCCATATTACAAAGTGATAAGTTAAAACAAGTTCGTTGTGATCCAAAAACCACACTAATTGACCCAAATAACCATCATTTAATTATTATCTAATGATTCATCCACATGGATATAATATAGTTAATTATAAGAACATTAAAACTCCTGTAATATCATTAATTACATGTAATATAATTTCTTTATGGTTACTCATATTATACCCAAACTTCAATTTAATAATACAAGTGAACCACCAAAGAAAAACCATAAAAATGAACATTCCCGAATAATGTTTTTAAACTCTATAAATCATCTAAAGGCACATAAAATCACTTAATGAAACCATATAGAACCATATTAATTAAAATAAGGTTCTGGATTTCTAATTAATGAATATAATGTTTTTATAGAGGACATTAAAGATAAGGAAGCATTCAAGTACAAGGTAAGGGGAAAATCTCGAACCCAACTTTCATCCTTCGGGTTCTCCCTCTTTCACTCCATTTTTTATATGGTTACTCCTATAAAATAATTTTCTAATCATTTTCTTTCCTTTTATGAGATATAAATGTTTTCCACTAATATTTATTTCAACCAAATGTTTTCCAAGAGAACTCCTCTTTTAAGAACACCCCTTCCACTTCTCACTCAAAGTGGACAGTTCTTATAACATGTATGTTATTCCCTATTTATTTTGGGAACCCAAAGCTTATGAATGTGTTATTATGAGATGAAACCCATTAAATTACATGGTTTAGTTATGTATATTTTTTATATGTGTTCTATCTAGAAATCATGATGCTGATAATGTAATAATGTGACGGGTGCGCCCAGAATTATATAGCGCAATATGAATGTTTCAATGTGACGGGTGAGCCCAGAATTATAAAATACTCCAATGCAATGGGGAAAGTGATTAATCTCATGAGTAAATGTAAAAAGATGTGTGAAAAAGATTCTATTTTGGTTCACAATTATGTGTGTTAGTTAACCACTAAGACATGATGTTTCATTTTTATGCATTGCCACATTTGAAGTCTTATATTTATGCTTCCTCTCATATTCATGATCTTTTTCCCATGTGATAACTATACTCAACCCATGCTATATTGTTCTAATCTATCCTCTTACTTGGATTTTAGGTCACCCATTTTTAAGTATATCCTCAGGTGGCTACATGTACTAAGGAATGTAAAAGTTCTAATAAGATGCTAGAGAAGGATAAATTAAATAAATGTTCATGCTTGATTTTGTATTCGTTATGTATAGTCCTAGTTTTTCCAAGACACTAATCCTTTAGATCCTCTTTGTGTAATACTATTATGTTTTTTATCATTAAAATTATCTAATAGAAATGTAGGAAAAGTCTCGGGTTGCTATAGTTGGTATCAGAGGCATGGTTTAGTTAATTTGGGAATTATGATTAGTGAACCCTAGAGAAAACCTCTAGCATGAGACTAAGTTCAAATACGTAGACAAGAATATTTACATAGGGATAAAATATGTTATGTTTTTGGTATAAATTTTTTATATGAATAAGGTATTCATGAATTGTTTACTTATTTTTTGTTCTATCCTTTTCTATTTTAGAAAATGGTGGAAACCATGAGAAATCAGGCCAACAACTCATGGGAGGGACAATGTGACGATTGCCCGAATGACATCCACAATGATTTGGGAGGTGGAGTTTAAAACTTCATGGAGATGCTAACCCAATTATCACAAGTTATGAACAATAAACATAATAATGGGTAACGTCCTCCTTGACCAAAGTGGGAGGAAATAGCCATCGAATATTTTATGGGGCAACGACCACTGAAATTTTGTGGATCTTTCGATCTAGTAGTTGTGGAACAGTTGGTCAACTCCATGGAGAAGATTATTTGTATTCTTCACTGCTCCAAGACAGATAAGGTGACCCTAGACATTTATCGTCTAGACGGAGAAGCCGATCAATGGTGGGCTTTGATTAATAACACCAAGACAAGGGAGGAAATTGATGAGATGGAATGAGAAGACTTTAAGATAATGTTTATTAATAAGTATTTCCCAAGAAGTCTTCACACAAAGATGGAGAGAGAATTCATAGAGCTCAGGAAAAAACAAGGAGAATCTATCACAACCTATGAAGCGAATTTCACAAGGCTCGCAAGGTATACTTCGGGTTTTGTTATCAACAATGATAGAAAAATTGATAGATTCTTTAGTGGATTAAAACCACACCTTCGAATGGATCTTGCAATTCGAGACATTGGGAGTTGTGAAGAAGTTGTTCAGTGTGCTCTCAAAGTGGATATGGAGTTTGTAGAACGGTCCCATGGCTATGGTGATAAGAAGATAAATATGGTGATTCAAGCTAGTGGATCTAATGATAAAGGTGGGAAGAAAAATCAATGAACCACATGAAAAAAATGTGGGATGTTGAACCATGGGAACTGCCTCAAAGGGACAGGGAAATGCTTCAAGTGTGGGAAATAAGGAAAACATGCTCAAGATTGTTGAAAATACACGAAAAGGAAGGAGAATATACCTGATGAAATGAAAGAACCACTCATGGTTCAATGCTATAACTATAAGGAGCTAGGGAACTATGAAAACCAGTGCACTAAACCTCGAGTTCTCGAGGGTAGTCAACGTCAGCAACCACTAATGCCAAAGGAACATGGGAAGGCTTATGCCATCACTACTGCGAAGGTGGAGCATGATAATGAAGTCATACAAGGTACACTTTCTATTCACTCATGAATGGAAAAAGTATTATTTGATTATGGTTCTACACATTCTTTTATATCTTGAAAGTTTGCTATCGAAGCCCCGAAACCATGAAGTAGAGATATCTGTAAAAACACCAAGTGGTGAAATCATTGCAACCCAAGAGTTTGAATCTTATCCTGTTGGCATATGTGGGAAGATTCTTCTGGAAAATCTCGTAATAGTTCCCTTGGTGGAATTTTACACTATAATGGGAATGGATTGGCTCTCATTATAAAGAGCACATATCATCTGTCGGGAAAAGGAAATATCTTTTCATATTTCGATCCATCCCATGCTCCTCTGCAAATTCAAGGAAGATCATGAATATCCTTTGAAAAATCCTTCAATGGTGTGGGTGTTGATTCCCTATGAAGAAGCATACCCCGCCCAAAAGGTTGACTAAAAGTAAAGTTCCCACCTTGAGGAAATGCCCATCGTGAGGGAATACGGTGATGTATTTCCTGAGGAGTTACTCAGAATTCCCCCGGATCGTGAGGTAGTGTTCTTAATTGAACTCATACCCAGAGCTGCTCCTATCTCGATGTGCCCCTATAGGATGGCTCCTATCGAACAGGAGGAGTTAATGAAGCAACTTCAAGATCATTTGGGCAAAGGGTTCATACTCCCTAGTGCATCACCACGGGGTGCGCCAGTTCTCTTTGTGAAAAATAAGGATGGAACAATGTGGATGTGTATCAATAATCGGGAACCCAACAAGATCACCATAAAGAGCAAGTATCCTCTCCCAAGGATTGATGACTTTTTTGATCAGTTAAGAATATATCAATACTTCTCAAAGGTGGATCTTCATTCTGGATACCATTAGGTAAAGGTGAAGAAGTAAGATATTCAGAAGACTTCCTTCCGTACAAGGTATGGGAACTATGAGTTTTTGGTGGTTCCCTTCGGACATACTAATTCCCTTTAAATCTTCATGGAATTGATGAATAGAGTCTTTAGTCATTACCTCAACAAATTTTTGGTAGTGTTTATTGAAGATATTATCATCTACTCCAAGAGCAAGGAGGAACATTAAGAACATCTAAAACTTGTGTTGGAGACATTATGAAAGGTGTATTTGTACACAAAGTTCAGCAAGTGTGACTTTTGGATGAAGAAAGTCACATTCTTGGGACATGTGATCACAATTGTGGGAATTTTGGTGGATCCTTCAATGGAAAAGGTGATCGAGGAATGACCCAGTTCCTCTAGTGTCATAGAAATCCGTTGTTTTCTTGGATTATTTGGGTACTACCGACGTTTTTTGAGAAACTTCTCACGATTTTCAAGCCCACTAACTAAGTTAAAAAGAAAAGGGATAAAGTATTTCTGGACGGAAGAGTGTGGGGGAATGTTCAAGGAGCTAAAGAGAAGGCTGATCACTGCACCTGTATGTACACTACCGAAAAGTGGAGAAAGTTTTGTGATATTCAGTGATGCTTCAAAGAAAGGATTGGGTATTGTACTCATGCATAATGATCATGTGATAGCCTATGCCTCACTAAAGTTGAAGATCCATGAGTAGAACTACCCGATGCATGATCTAGAGCTGGCTGCCATGATTTTTTCCTTGAAAATCTGGCGGCACTACCTTTACGGTGTGAAGTGTGACATATAAAATGACCATAAGAGCCTAAAGTATATATTCACACAAAAGGAGAACAATATACATCAAAGTAGATGGTTAGATATAATCAAGGATTACAATTTCTCTATTCACTACCATCCTGAAAAGGAAAACAAGGTAGCTGATGCTCTAAGAAGAAAATAACCTACTACTTTATCCATGTTGCGGATTGAGAAAGACATTATATTCATGGATATTCAAAGGACAGATTTGGAAATCATAAGGGTAGGGGATACATCCAACCTTGCACAAATGATTGCACAACCATCCATCCAAGAGAAGAATAATAAATCACAAAGGGGTGATGTGGAGATACAAAAGAGGGTGAATGCAATAAAGGAAGGGAAGATGCAAGAGTTCCATATTGACGATAATGGTGTGATTTGGTTTGGAGCACGTCTTTGTGTGACTTCATAACCCGAGATACATAAGAAGATATTGGACAATACACATAGTTCAACATTCTCTATCCACATCCTGAGAGTACGAAGATGTACTATGATCTCCGAGAAAACATCTGATGGGATAACATGAAGAAGGAGATTGTGGAATATATATCAAGGTTCTTTGTATGTCATCAAGATAAATATGGGTGACAAAAGTCCAAGGGTATGAGGAAGCCATTGCCTATGCCCATGTAGAAATGGGAAAATGTTACTATGGACTTTGTCACAGGTCTCCTGAAGACGTCAAAGGGAAATAATGCGATATGGGGTGTGGTTGACCGACTCACCAAGACATCCCATTTTATTACTATTCTGGAATATCTCTCACTTGGACAACATGAAAATATATATATGAAGGAAGTGTTGAGACTTCATGATGTTCCACTCTTAATTGTCTCTGACCGTGATCCAAGGTTCACATCTAAATTCTAGAGGAGTCTTCAACATGCTTTGAGTACTGAATTAAATTTAAGAACGACCTATCATCCCCAAACTGATGCCTAGTCTGGAAGGACTATTCATACACTTGACGATATGTTAAGAGCCTGCTCTCTTGAATTGAAATGTGGTTGGGATCAGCATCTCCCATTTTGAGAGTTCTCATACAATAATATCTTCCACTCGAGTTTTTAGATGGGTCCTTATGATGCTCTGTATGGAAAGTGATGTAGAACTCCAACCTATTGGGATAAAGTTTGAGAAAGAAAGCTTCTTTGACCCGGTCTTGTTCAAGAGATGACCGAGAAGGTTCAATTCATCCAGAAACACCTAAAATCTACTCAAAGATGGAAAAATAGCTATGAAGAAAACCATAGAAGGGACTTGGAGTTCGACGTTGTGGATAAATAATTCCTTGGAATATCTCCATGGAAGAGAGTCATGCGATTCGGGAAGAAAGTGAAGCTAAGACCAAGGTATATTGGCCCCTTTGAGATCCTTGACCACATAGGAGCTGCGACCTATCACATTCAACTTCCACCGAATATGGCTCATGTTCATGATGTGTTTCATGTATCACTACTGAGGAAGTACATACCAGACCCCTCACATGTACTAAACTCAGAGGTGGTGCAATTGGAAGATGATCTCTCCTATGAGGAGTAGTCAGTAAATATTCTGTATTGGAGAGATAAGGTTCTACACAACAAGACAACCCATCTTTTCAAAGTGTTGAGGAGTAACCATAAGTTTATGGATGAAACATGGGAACCTGAAGAGGCAATGAAGGAGAAACACCCTCACCTTTTTTTGTAAAGTGAAATTTCAGGGGGAAAATTTCATAAGGGGGGAAGAATGTAACAACCCAAAGTATTTCAATGGAAATTCAATTCTTATATTTATGTCATAAAATAACATTAAATCACAACATAATGAACTACTAAGTGATAAGTGACTTTAAACATAATTTTTTCAATTCTATGTTTGGAATTTTGAAAATCTGACACACACGGTTGTGTTCAAGATGATTTTTGGAGTCTAATGAAACAAAAATAATTTTTATTGAATAGTAACATAACTTTAGGAATAGTAACATACCATTATGAATAGTAATACGAAACTTATGAATTCCATCATAAGATTATCCTTACCCATTAATAATTAAATAAAATTTAGACATCTTAGAAAGTGACAATTTGTCCGTAGTAAACGTTTTGGAATGTTATAAGTCATAAATAAATAATTATAAATAATTAATTAATTTAAAGGAAAATGTATTTTCTTAAAATGTATTAATTATTTATCGAATCATAGTCTTATAGTTTTTAGATACTTTTTAAGAGCCTACGTAGTTTTTGAATGAACTATAAAATCAGTTTTAATTTTAAAAACTGTTTTTAAGTAAATTTTGATTTTAATTAAATATAAAACTAATAATATTTAGAAGATTATTTTTGAAAAATGGACTTCATTTTGGGATTCTACAAATTGAGAAATGGTTGGGGTAAATTTTATGGATTTTTCTGAGATACTTGAATTTTTGATGAATAGTAGAGTCTGATAATTTACAATAAATGCTAAATAATGGATTAATTGAGTCATCGATGATGCTCTGAAAATGTAAGCCCACTTGGTTCGGGATAACATGATAAAATTACTATTCTTGGCCATTAAATACTCTCTATTCCTTTTCTTAGTGTAAATTAATAAACTAATGAATTTTATAATAAAAAAACCCCTCTCTCATCCACTATAAAAGCCACCCTTCACCCCCTAATTTCCTCACACCTATAATCCTCCAATCCTTCTCTAAAATCATCCCAAACACCTTCCCTATCCCCTCCTCCATGTCCAAGAGCTTCCGGTATCATCAAACGACCATGCTTAGACCCTTAAGGAGGTTCTCAAGAGGAGGATTCTAGAGGTAATTTCCCTCCCTCTTCTCCTTTAATTTCCTATCAAGTTCAAGTTCGTTTCTTGATCTCTCCCCAACTATCTTCATCAAAATTTTATTTTAACATCATTATTATACATATACTGTAATTTTATGATTCTAATGGGATATTATATCATCCAAACCCCTTTCCCTATTCCTTTTATTTTATTAAAGAGAACGTTGTTCGTCAGGTGTTAATTTATCACCTTCAAGAACGACATGCTTTCTTCTTCCATTTCAACCTCCAGATATGGTCATGAAAAAAAGTTTTATGGTTTAACCAGAATATATTATATTTATTATGTTCTATTTAATGTTATGGAAAAAACCTATGTCCATATTACTAAGTGATAAGTTAAAACAAGTTCGTTGTGATAAAAAAACCGCCCGAATTGACCATAATAACCATCATTTAATTCTTATGTAATTATTCATCCACATGGATGTAATATAAATCATTATGAGATCATTAAAACACGTATAATATCGTTAATGACATGTAAAATCATTTCTGGATGTTTACTCATGTTCTACCCAAACATCAATTTAAGAATACAAGTGAACCACCCGAGAAAAACCATAAAAACTAACATTCCCAAATAATGTTTTTAAACTCTATAACTCATCCAAAGCCATATAAAATCACTTAATTAAGCCATAAAAAACCATATTAATGAAAAAAAGGTTCTTTATATCTAATTAATTAATATCATTTCTTTATACAGGACATTAAAGAGAAGGAATCATTCTGGTACATGGTAAGGCGAAATTCTCGAACCCAACTTTCATCCTTTGGGGTATCCCTCATTTACTCCATTTTTGATATAGTTAATCCTCTAAAATAATTTTCTAATAATTTTTTTCCTTTTATGAGATATAAATGTTTTCAAATACTGTTTATGTCAAACAAATTTTTTCCAAAATAAATCCTCTTTTAAGAACACCCCTTTTACTTCTCACTCAAAGTGGATGGTTCTTGTAATATGTTTGTTATTACCACTTTATTTTGGGAAACCAATTCTTATGAATGTGTTATTATGAGATGAAATGCATTCCATTCAATGGGTTAGTTATATAAATTTTTTATATGTGTTCTATGTTTCAAGCATGATGATGTAAATGTTATGATGTGACGGGTGCGCCCGGAATTATATAGCTCAATATGAATGTTTCAATGTGATGGGTGCACCTCAAAATTATACAACACTCTAATGCATTGGGTAAAGTGATGAATCTCATGAGTAAATGTGAAATGATGTGTGAAAAAGATTATAGCTTGGTTCACAAGTATGTGTGGTAGTCAACCACTGAGACATGATGTTTCATTTTTATGCATTTCCACATTTGAAGTCTTATATTTATGCATCCTCACATGTTCAAGATATTTTTCCCATGTGATGATTATGCTCAACCTATTTTATATTGTTCTAATCTATCCGCTTATTGGGATTTTAGCTCACCCATTTTTATGTATATCCTCACGTGGCTACATGTACTAAGGAGTGGACAAGTTCCAATAAGAAGCTAGAGAAGAAGAAATTAAATAAATTTTTATTCTTGATTTTGTATTTTTTATGTATGGTCCTTGTTTTCCCAAGACACTAAACCTTTGGATCCTCTATGTGTAAAAATATTATGTTTTTTATCTTTAAAATGATGTAATATAAATTTAAGAAAAGGCTCGGGTCGCTATAAAACAATTACTCTGAAAATAATTTTATAATCCGGTAAGAGAAGCTTCTATGATTTTATAATGGGTGAAAATAGGTGGGCCGACCTTATAAGTTTAAAAAGACATTTATACCATAATTCTGTCGAAATTTTTAAAAAAGGAACTTGTTTGGAAAACGAAGAAAATATCCCATTATAAAAATCATTTAAAAATTCAAATAAGGGTATAAATTACATTAACCCATAGTCTATAAATTAGGAAGAATTTTTTGGAAAAAATATTTAAGAAACATGGATGTGGATGATAAAGAGGTCCCAGTAGAGAATTTTGTATAAACAACCTCGGATAATGAAGAAATTGTAAAATTTACCATTAACTTGTAATTTTTCTTGGTCGAGGGTAGGTTAACCTCGTGTATAATGGTGAAATAATTTTTATCAAATTATAAAAGAATCATATACATTAATAGGATATGATATATGATCTTTTAACATTGCTTCGTTAATAATATCTTAGTATTATCATCATTTCGGGTGTTAACGAATTCGTTTTCCTTGACATTCTTTGTTATGTGAGTCATATTTGTTATGGATGGGATGTATATTATTAATATCCAGAATTATATCAAGTCTTTAAACATTATTTTTAATCATCAACTGAAAATTAGTCTTGAATGGATAAGATGGGGAATTAATCTTATTGCGTTCATGGATATGGTAATCCATATGTAACACCCCGAGCTTCCACGATACGCTTCTCATTCATTAATGCAATAGCTTGCATTGTACGCAAGTTCGAGTTCTAACACACCGCAACTAATCAAAGTAGCCGTTATGAATAGTAATAACCACCTTTTAAATTTATAGAAATTTTATATTTCAAAATGGACTTCATTTTTGTATTCCTAATATTGAAATTAGCCTATGTTAAATTTTTTGTAATTTTCCGAGAACTTCCAAATTTTTATGAATAGTGAAAAATACTTAAAACGACTTTTTTAATCAAAATAATTCAGAGTGATAAATTATACTATTGAGTGGTTTTAAAGTATAATTAGAATATATTTTTACCATTTTATCCAATGGTGGTCATTAGAATTAATTTAACATTGAAATTGGACATAAACAATTGCCAATCTTTTGATATAAATTGTTTCTTAAAAACACGCTATTTGTTGTGACAGCGGGAATTAATTATAAAATTAATTAATGCGACTAATATGTTTGGAATTTTGTAAAATAGACATCATTTTTGAATTCGTAATATCAATTATAGATTAGGGTGAAATTTTGGCCTTATTCTGAAAAACTTCAATTTTTGATGAATAGTGAAACCACTAAGTGGTAGTTAAATAACTGATTTTTCGTTTAAATGAAATATTACCACTTCTGTGATTTGATTTTCAAAAATCCGACATAAATGTTTGTCATTAAGAAGTAAAATGTGGTTCAATGAGATCAAAATAATTTTTTGGTGAATAGTAACTTTTAAGTTCTTAACCGCGATTAGAGGTAATTAGTGTAGTTTAAGGTAAAAACAATGTTTTAATAATATGATATGAGCTTGACACTTGTCCTACTCCTATTGGATGAGTCATGGCCGACCAAGACAACCCATGGGTCAACTTGGGGACCCCATGGAGCCACTTTAGTTAGAAAATGACATAAACACCTTTTATTTAATGTTAAAGTAAAAAAATGACACAAACATACAATGTTTTACTAAAACAATTTTTATGTAGGGTTACACAAGTCCAAATTTTGATTATAAATATTCATTAGAAAGATAAAAAGATTTCCTACATTATAGTATTTCTTTTATAATTTTTAGACATTAAATAAATTAAATTATTTATGACATCATGATGATGCAGTGATGACCTCATTATTTAACGATTTAAATAAAATGAGAAGATAATGCAAAATCCAAGGATTACACTTGTCCAAAGCCTATTGGATGAAGATATTTCGAAACCTTATCACCTTATCCTCGAATTATATAAGTTTGGGACCTTTAGAAACCGAAAAGCATTGTATAATTGAATAACATTTCATTACTTTCCAAAAGTGCCCCTCCTCTCCACTTATAAAAGGCCCCCACCTCTCCCACCTCATTTACACTTTCAAGCCATTTGGCTCGGCCAACCTCTGCCCAAATACTCTCCCAACATTCCTCCCTTACTACTAGAAGCCTCACTTTGGGCAGAACTCTTCCCAAGGAAGCCTTTTGCTCAAATCAAAAAGAGTTACCCAATTTTGAGGTAATGTCTTTTCTAATGTTGTTTTGTTTTATTTTTCTTCTCCAACCCCCTAAACTCTTTTCATTCCATTATTTTGTAACAACACCAGTACCTACAATATACTAGGATATTGTTATGATAAGGATTTGGTTTACACTTACACACACCTTCGTCTAATGGTTAAAGAACATACGGTTTCTGTGGATGGCGAATTTCTGCCTCACGAAACGATGATTGTTCAACACTCATATAACACCTTCAAAGGTGGCCATTAAGATGTCACTATTTTTATATATGATTTATAATTTGTTTATGTTTTACTTATGCTTCTGTATTTCTCATTTATGTCATACTTTATGATTTCCATTATGGGTAAAACGCGATAATTTCATTTTAGGAAGTGCGGACTACCGCCCCCTCAAAGTGATTTGAATCGTTAATGCCATATGTGGGATGTATAAACGATGGAGTAAATGGTATTATACACTATATTATACTGGAATTATATTATACATTTATATCATTATGATTTCGTTCCATTAAATATGAAATTGAAATGAAAGTAGCGTTCATGCGTACGTACGGCTTACCGTCTCCATGAACGGTGCATTTCATTTCTTACCTCTAAATGTTACGTAATATTAAATGAAGGTATATACTGGATATATAAGATATATATGACATCTAAATCAAGAATATAATTCTGGAGATAATGGATATTCTACCACATAAACAACTTGTAATTATAAGAAGTTTATTGTTGACTCAAGTACCAAAGATCGACAAAACGACCGTTATTAACTTAAATAATTACATAATGTTCATATCATTGTAATAAGTGATATAATAAGGATAATGAAGTTGAAAATGGTTCTTAATAAGGTATATATTAACTCTAGTTTATTATTCAGGAGGTTAAAGAACGGTTGAGTCAAGTCGGACACAAGGTAAGGGAACTTCTTAACCCAACTTCCATTCTTTGGGTTAATCTCCTACTTTCAAATTATGTCATGATATTATTATGTCTTATTTTGTATTTTTGTTTTCTTTATGTGTACCTATAGTGAATACACATAATAGATCTATTTTATTTTAAAAATGATCTTTTAAGGACTTCGTCTCAATCCCCTTTCATTGAGGCATATTTGGTTTTATACACAACTTTATTTTATACGGTGTATAAACCTCTTTGACTTTTACATTTATTCAAAAGGAATCTTTTTTTATACGAAGCGTTTTGCTAAACGACAAAAGGGAATGTTTTCTTTCCGTACTTATCCGGCGACAACGACTTCTCCGCCGCCGTGACTATTATTTGAGATTCGGCTTCCTCTACAAGCCATCATTTATTTAATGAAAAATAAATACAAAGTTTTAACTTTCATTTATTTTGGTATAGAAAATGGTTTTGAAAGAATTTTTATTATATCAATGTGTTGTATTTATATCTTGTGATTGAAATGTGTAAATGTTATGTTTTCTTTTATGCATGTTTTATGTGATATGATTATGTTATGGTTTATGATATGTTTAAACCTATTCATATGAGGAATGCATTGGACTTAATAAGTGATGGGTGGAGCCCGCTATAGCTCCTCGATGCATCAGCAGGTCTCATGAGACAAACTAGTGTCTTGGCACGAGGCCTTGACAAAATCTTATTTGTGGTCTTGGCACGAGGCCTTGACTACATGGTTATGATAGTCTGGCATTATGCATTCCATCATTATGAAAGTGGTTATTGATATTGCATGTGATTATTCGACCAGTAGAATATCCATGTGAAGAAGTAAATGGCATTATCTCATTTTACTTTTGCCATATTATGTTGATGTTCAAGTTTAAAAGGCTTTTGTTTTAGTTATACATTGCCTTAAATGTTTATGTTTATTTATGAAAGCTTCCGCAATATTGTTATCCTTACTGAGCATCTGAGCTCACCCCTTTCAATGTTTTAATATTTTCCAGGATGTGAAGAAGTATTTTATGAATGACCTGCAGGGATAGTCAGAAGAGGATATGAGTGTGGACTATGGAGACTTTGTTATTGTAGTTTTTCACTTTATGATGTAATGTAACGTTTACGAATGTATCTAGTGTTTCCAAGGCTACTAAACTAATCGGTCTTTCGAGACTTGATCTTTTGTGATCATGCCAATGTTACGAAGTAATGCACCGACTCTGGGTAGCTGGGGTCGGGGCGTTACAGTTGGTATCAGAGGCAGTTTAGTACTAACCTTGGAATCTAGATTTAGATAAACTCTGATTAGAGCACATAGCCCAAAGATAGACTTTGAGGATTAGTATAGAAGGACTTCCTAGAATTTTGGTATTATAGAGATGTTATGACTTTTCCGAGCAATACATCCCTGTCTGGATACGAGCAGGTAGAGGCGGCTCTGGCACAGATGTACCTAGGGGTAAAACCCGAAAACACCGCTTTGAGCTAGACTCGAACGGGAACTGGTGCACGACAACGGGCCTTGCTGCACTCTTGGTTACGACACTCCCGGGGGATATGCTTAGGATAATTCTCATTTTATTTACAAACCACTATGAAGGGTTATGAGTATATACTTTCTCAAAGAAAACATTTCTTTTTTATGATTATGGATTATATCCATAAATAGTTCAATTTATGTAAAGTGTTTTACAAGTATGGAATTATGTATTTTGATTCATAAACTAATCTAGTTTATGCCATTGTTTAGAAATGGCGCCTAGTGGAAGGAATGGAAACCGTATCAATGCACGAACTCCGTGTAGGGATTTCCCTCCTGATCAAGATAATTATTGTGGATCTGGAGATACAATTGGTGCTGAT
Source organism: Viscum album (assembly GCA_963277665.1). NCBI lineage: Eukaryota > Viridiplantae > Streptophyta > Magnoliopsida > Santalales > Viscaceae > Viscum > Viscum album. Next base: position 431,449,575 of record OY728134.1, read on the forward strand.
CAACTTAATACCATACTGGGACAACTCACTCAGGTTATGAATAATAACCTTACTCGTATGGAGCACCCTGATCCGCAACGTGGAGGATCAATGTTAGACCGCTTCATGAGGAAACAACCACCAACCTTCAATGGGAGTACAAATCCTATAGTAGCTGAGCAATGGATAAATTCCTTAGAGAAAATATTCCATGCCTTGGGGAGTAGTGAAAGGGAGAAGGTCGTCATGGCAGTTTACCGCCTCACTGGAGATGCCGATCAGTGGTGGTCGCTGATTCAAAACACAAAGGAAGATGATGACGTATCGAATATGGAATGGAGGGAGTTGAAAGATCTTTTCTTAGAAAAATACTTTCCTCGTGACCATCGAGCAGATATGGAAAGGCAATTTCTGAGTCTGAGGCAGAAGGAGGATGAGAATGTCGCAAAGTATGAGGCTAACTTTACAAGGTTAGCGAGGCACGCTGCCGATTATATACGTAACCCAAGGAGTAAGATTGATCATTTCTTTGATGGGTTAAAACCATTTCTCCGTTGAGCTTTGGTATCACAATCCTTCTCATCATACGAAGATATTGTCTCGTGTGCTATCAAGACAGAAAAGGAATTCTCTAAGTCTTATGACAACAAAGTAAAGCAAGAGAAGAATAGAACGGTGGAACAAGAGACAGATAATGGGAAAAAGGGAAAGAAGGATTTTCCATTATGTGATAATTGTGGGAAGAATCACCCTGGTACTTGCCTAAAAGGAATGGGAGTTTGTTATAAATGTGGAGAAAAGGGTCACCAGGCTCGTGATTGCAAGGGAAAGAAAGAGGCTGTCAAAGTTGAATGCTACAATTGTAGAGAAATGGGTCATTATGCAAATGAATGTCCTAAGCGTCAGGGAAACTTACCTCAGAAAAGGCCAAGGGATCAAGGACAATCTTATGTTGTTACTACAGTTGAAGCAGAATAACTAATGTATTGGTGCTTTTGGACTCAAGGATTATATTCTGGTTATAAGAATAATGTAATATATATATATGGATTGTACTGCAGTACTTTTTGATTTCAGTAAGGTTTTAATATGATTAAGGTAATCATATTTTTAGTATGTGAAAATAAGAGAAACTTTTCTTTGTTTGGGGAATCTGATGTTACAATTGATTTTGGAATTTAGAGACCTTTTAGAGAAAGTCTGGACGGAGGTATTTTGGATAACTATTAAGGTTGGAATGGATTAAGTTGAACTTTGGATAGTATTGTTTAAGGTTAAAAAATTTATGAAGATTATTTTTTGGAATAGTATAGTACTATATTTTTAGGAAAAGGACAACCTGCAGGGTGGGGAATAACCCGTCGCGTCGGACACAGCTGCAGGAATCGAACCCACAACCATAGTGCGACAAGCCTTTATTTCCTACCACTAGCCTACAGGAAGTCCCTGGTTATTACAATATAATTTTACTAATCTAAATGGTATGTGTTAACATTTGGAACCTTATACAATTAGGATAAATAGAATATTTTTGAGTTCCGTTACCATTTGGAGTAAAAGTTGGGTTTGTGGTAAAAATTTATTAACGAATGAAAGTATACATAACAAGTATGTATATTCCCTTACGTTCTTAGTAAATCTTCTAAATAAATTCCTCAACATTATAAAAGGTAACTTAAAACAAAAATGTTGTCGGTTAACTTTTCCAACTGGGGATTCAATGACCGTTTAACCAATCACAAGTTTGTGATTTTCTTGTGGTTAAACTTTCTCCTAATCCTGTTTTCTATAACTCTCCATCCGACCTTGATGGTTTGTTTCTCCTCCATATCCATATTTTTATATAATCCTAGAATGGGCTATATCGGGTGACCTTTGTAATTATCCTGCTTTCTTTTAATGTTATATATTTATTAACCTTATTTCCGATGTGGGTTTTCCTGAAAGGTATTTTCTCTTTTCAACCTTTTATCTTCCAAGAAAAATTTCAAATTGCGAGGACGCAATTTATTGAAGGAGGGGAGAATGTAACACCCCGAGCTTCCACGATACGCTTCTCATTCATTAATGCAATAGCTTGCATTGTACGCAAGTTCGAGTTCTAACACATCGCAACTAATCAAAGTAGCCGTTATGAATAGTAATAACCACCTTTTAAATTTATAGAAATTTTATATTTCAAAATGGACTTCATTTTTGTATTCCTAATATTGAAATTAGCCTATGTTAAATTTTTTGTAATTTTCCGAGAACTTCCAAATTTTTATGAATAGTGAAAAATACTTAAAACAACTTTTTTAATCAAAATAATTCATAGTGATAAATTATACTATTGAGTGGTTTTAAAGTATAATTAGAATATATTTTTACCATTTTATCCAATGGTGGTCATTAGAATTAATTTAACATTGAAATTGGACATAAACAATTGCCAATCTTTTGATATAAATTGTTTCTTAAAAACACGCTATTTGTTGTGACAGCGGGAATTAATTATAAAATTAATTAATGCGACTAATATGTTTGGAATTTTGTAAAATAGACATCATTTTTGAATTCGTAATATCAATTATAGCTTAGGGTGAAATTTTGGCCTTATTCTGAAAAACTTCAATTTTTGATGAATAGTGAAACCACTAAGTGGTAGTTACATAACTGATTTTTCGTTTAAATGAAATATTACCACTTCTGTGATTTGATTTTCGAAAATCCGACATACATGGTTGTCATTAATAAGTAAAATGTGGTTCAATGAGATCAAAATAATTTTTTGGTGAATAGTAACTTTTAAGTTCTTAATCGCGATTAGAGGTAATTAGTGTAGTTTAAGGTAAAAACAATGTTTTAATAATATGATATGAGTTTGACACTTGTCCTACTCCTATTGGATGAGTCATGGCCGACCAAGACAACCCATGGGTCAACTTGGGGACCCCATGGAGCCACTTTAGTTAGAAAATGACATAAACACCTTTTATTTAATGTTAAAGTAAAAAAATGACACAAACATAAAATGTTTTACTAAAACAATTTTTATGTAGGGTTACACAAGTCCAAATTTTGATTATAAATATTCATTAGAAAGCTAAAAAGATTTCCTACATTATAGTATTTCTTTTATAATTTTTAGACATTAAATAAATTAAATTATTTATGACATCATGATGATGCAGTGATGACCTCATTATTTAACGATTTAAATAAAATGAGAAGATAATGAAAAATCCAAGGATTAAACTTGTCCAAAGCCTATTGGATGAAGATATTTCGAAACCTTATCACCTTATCCTCGAAGTATATAAGTGTGGGACCTTTAGAAACCGAAAAGCATTGTATAATTGAATAACATTTCATTACTTTCCAAAAGTGCCCCTCCTCTCCACTTATAAAAGGCCCCCACCTCTCCCACCTCATTTACACTTTCAAGCCATTTGGCTCAGCCAACCTCTGCCCAAATACTCTTCCAACATTACTCCCTTACTCCTAGAAGCCTCACTTTGGGCAGAACTCTTCCCAAGGAAGCCTTTGGCTCAAATCAAAAAGAGTTACCCGATTTTGAGGTAATGTCTTTTCTAATGTTGTTTTGTTTTATTTTTCTTCTCCAACCCCCTAAACTCTTTTCATTCCATTCTTTTGTAACAACACCAGTACCTACAATATACTAGGATGTTGTTATGATAAGTATTTGGTTTACACTTACACACACCTTCGTCTAATGGTTAAAGAACATACGGTTTCTGTGGATGGCGAATTTCTGCCTCACGAAACGATGATTGTTCAACACTCATATAACACATTCAAAGGTGGCCATTAAGATGTCACTATTTTTATATATGATTTATAATTTGTTTATGTTTTACTTATTCTTCTGTATTTCTCATTTATGTCATACTTTATGATTTCCATTATGGGTAAAACGCGATAATTTCATTTTAGGAAGTGCGGACTACCGCCCCCTCAAAGTGATTTGAATCGTTAATGCCATATGTGGGATGTATAAAGGATGGAGTAAATGGTATTATACACTATATTATACTGGAATTATATTATACATTTATATCATTATGATTTCGTTCCATTACATATGAAATTGAAATGAAAGTAGCGTTCATGCGTACGTACGGCTTACCGTCTCCATGAACGGTGCATTTCATTTCTTACCTCTAAATGTTACGTAATATTAAATGAAGGTATATACTGGATATATAAGATATATATGACATATAAATCAAGAATATAATTCTGGAGATAATGGATATTCTACCACATAAACAACTTGTAATTATAAGAAGTTTATTGTTGACTCAAGTACCAAAGATCGACAAAACGACCGTTATTAACTTAAATAATTACATAATGTTCATATCATTGTAATAAGTGATATAATAAGGATAATGAAGTTGAAAATGGTTCTTAATAAGGTATATATTAACTCTAGTTTATTATTCAGGAGTTTAAAGAACAGTTGAGTCAAGTCGGACACAGGGTAAGGGAACTTCTTAACCCAACTTCCATTCTTTGGGTTAATCTCCTACTTTCAAATTATGTCATGATATTATTATGTCTTATTTTGTATTTTTGTTTTCTTTATGTGTACCTATAGTGAATACACATAATAGATCTATTTTATTTTAAAAATGATCTTTTAAGGACTTCGTCTCAATCCCCTTTCATTGAGGCATATTTGGTTTTATACACAACTTTATTTTATACGGTGTATAAACCTCTTTGACTTTTACATTTATTCAAAAGGAATCTTTTTTTATACGAAGCGTTTTGCTAAACGACAAAAGGGAATGTTTTCTTTCCGTACTTATCCGGCGACAACGACTTCTCCGCCGCCGTGACTATTATTTGAGATTCGGCTTCCTCTACAAGCCATCATTTATTTAATGAAAAATAAATACAAAGTTTTAACTTTCATTTATTTTGGTATTGAAAATGGTTTTGAAAGCATTTTTATTATATCAATGTGTTGTATTTATATCTTGTGATTGAAATGTGTAAATGTTATGTTTCCTTTATGCATGTTTTATGTGATATGATTATGTTATGGTTTATGATATGTTTAAACCTATTCATATGAGGAATGCATTGGACTTAATAAGTGACGGGTGGAGCCCGCTATAGCTCCTCGATGCATCGGCAGGTCTCATGAGACAAACTAGTGTCTTGGCACGAGGCCTTGACAAAATCTTATTTGTGGTCTTGGCACGAGGCCTTGACTACATGGTTATGATAGTCTGGCATTATGCATTCCATCATTATGAAAGTGGTTATTGATATTGCATGTGATTATTCGACCAGTAGAATATCCATGTGAAGAAGTAAATGGCATTATCTCATTTTACTTTTGCCATATTATGTTGATGTTCAAGTTTAAAAGGCTTTTTTTTTAGTTATACATTTCCTTAAATGTTTATGTATATTTATGAAAGCTTCCGCAATATTGTTATCCTTACTGAGCATCTGAGCTCACCCCTTTCAATGTTTTAATATTTTCCAGGATGTGAAGAAGTATTTTATGAATGACCTGCAGGGATAGTCAGAAGAGGATATGAGTGTGGACTATGGAGACTTTGTTATTGTAGTTTTTCACTTTATGATGTAATGTAACATTTACGAATGTATCTAGTGTTTCCAAGGCTACTAAACTAATCGGTCTTTCGAGACTTGATCTTTTGTGATCATGCCAATGTTACGAAGTAATGCACCGACTCTGGGTAGCTGGGGTCGGGGCGTTACAGTTGGTATCAGAGGCAGTTTAGTACTAACCTTGGAATCTAGATTTAGATAAACTCTGATTAGAGCACATAGCCCAAAGATAGACTTTGAGGATTAGTATAGAAGAACTTCCTAGAATTTTGGTATTATAGAGATGTTATGACTTTTCCGAGCAATACATCCCTGTCTGGATACGAGCAGGTAGAGGCGGCTCTGGCACAGATGTACCTAGGGGTAAAACCCGAAAACACCGCTTTGAGCTAGACTCGAACGGGAACTGGTGCACGACAACGGGCCTTGCTGCACTCTTGGTTACGACACTCCCGGGGGATATGCTTAGGATAATTCTCATTTTATTTACAAACCACTATGAAGGGTTATGAGTATATACTTTCTCAAAGAAAACATTTCTTTTTTATGATTATGGATTATATCCATAAATAGTTCAATTTATGTAAAGTGTTTTACAAGTATGGAATTATGTATTTTGATTCATAAACTAATCTAGTTTATGCCATTGTTTAGAAATGGCGCCTAGTGGAAGGAATGGAAACCGTATCAATGCACGAACTCCGTGTAGGGATTGCCCTCCTGATCAAGATAATTATTGTGGATCTGGAGATACAATTGGTGCTGATCAACTTAATACCATACTGGGACAACTCACTCAGGTTATGAATAATAACCTTACTCGTATGGAGCACCCTGATCCGCAACGTGGAGGATCAATGTTAGACCGCTTCATGAGGAAACAACCACCAACCTTCAATGGGAGTACAAATCCTATAGTAGCTGAGCAATGGATAAATTCCTTAGAGAAAATATTCCATGCCTTGGGGAGTAGTGAAAGGGAGAAGGTCGTCATGGCAGTTTACCGCCTCACTGGAGATGCCGATCAGTGGTGGTCGCTGATTCAAAACACAAAGGAAGATGATGACGTATCGAATATGGAATGGAGGGAGTTCAAAGATCTTTTCTTAGAAAAATACTTTCCTCGTGACCATCGAGCAGATATGGAAAGGCAATTTCTGAGTCTGAGGCAGAAGGAGGATGAGAATGTCGCAAAGTATGAGGATAACTTTACAAGGTTAGCGAGGCATGCTGCCGATTATATACATAACCCAAGGAGTAAGATTGATCGTTTCTTTGATGGGTTAAAACCATTTCTCCGTTGAGCTTTGGTATCACAATCCTTCTCATCATACAAAGATATTGTCTCGTGTGCTATCAAGATAGAAAAGGAATTCTCTAAGTCTTATGACAACAAAGTAAAGCAAGAGAAGAAGAGAACGGTGGAACAAGAGACAGATAATGGGAAAAAGGGAAAGAAGGATTTTCCATTATGTGATAATTGTGGGAAGAATCACCCTGGTACTTGCCAAAAAGGAATGTGAGTTTGTTATAAATGTGGAGAAAAGGGTCACCAGGCTCGTGATTGCAAGGGAAAGAAAGAGGCTGTCAAAGTTGAATGCTACAATTGTAGAGAAATGGGTCATTATGCAAATGAATGTCCTAAGCGTCAGGGAAACTTACCTCAGAAAAGGCCAAGGGATCAAGGACAATCTTATGTTGTTACTACAGTTGAAGCAGAATAACTAATGTATTGGTGCTTTTGGACTCAAGGATTATATTCTGGTTATAAGAATAATGTAATATATATATATGGATTGTACTGCAGTACTTTTTGATTTCAGTAAGGTTTTAATATGATTAAGGTAATCATATTTTTAGTATGTGACAATAAGAGAAACTTTTCTTTGTTTGGGGAATCTGATGTTACAATTGATTTTGGAATTTAGAGACCTTTTAGAGAAAGTCTGGACGGAGGTATTTTGGATAACTATTAAGGTTGGAATGGATTAAGTTGAACTTTGGATAGTATTGTTTAAGGTTAAAAAATTTATGAAGATTATTTTTTGGAATAGTATAGTACTATATTTTTAGGAAAAGGACAACCTGCAGGGTGGGGAATAACCCGTCGCGTCGGACACAGCTGCAGGAATCGAACCCACAACCATAGTGCGACAAGCCTTTATTTCCTACCACTAGCCTACAGGAAGTCCCTGGTTATTACAATATAATTTTACTAATCTAAATGGTATGTGTTAACATTTGGATCCTTATACAATTAGGATAAATAGAATATTTTTGAGTTCCGTTACCATTTGGAGTAAAAGTTGGGTTTGTGGTAAAAATTTATTAACGAATGAAAGTATACATAACAAGTATGTATATTCCCTTACGTTCTTAGTAAATCTTCTAAATAAATTCCTCAACATTATAAAAGGTAACTTAAAACAAAAATGTTGTCGGTTAACTTTTCCAACTGGGGATTCAATGACCGTTTAACCAATCACAAGTTTGTGATTTTCTTGTGGTTAAACTTTCTCCTAATCCTGTTTTCTATAACTCTCCATCCGACCTTGATGGTTTGTTTCTCCTCCATATCCATATTTTTATATAATCCTAGAATGGGCTATATCGGGTGACCTTTGTAATTATCCTGCTTTCTTTTAATGTTATATATTTATTAACCTTATTTCCGATGTGGGTTTTCCTCAAAGGTATTTTCTCTTTTCAACCTTTTATTTTCCAAGAAAAATTTCAAATTGCGAGGACGCAATTTATTGAAGGAGGGGAGAATGTAACACCCCGAGCTTCCACGATACGCTTCTCATTCATTAATGCAATAGCTTGCATTGTACGCAAGTTCGAGTTCTAACACACCGCAACTAATCAAAGTAGCCGTTATGAATAGTAATAACCACCTTTTAAATTTATAGAAATTTTATATTTCAAAATGGACTTCATTTTTGTATTCCTAATATTGAAATTAGCCTATGTTAAATTTTTTGTAATTTTCCGAGAACTTCCAAATTTTTATGAATAGTGAAAAATACTTAAAACAACTTTTTTAATCAAAATAATTCATAGTGATAAATTATACTATTGAGTGGTTTTAAAGTATAATTAGAATATATTTTTACCATTTTATCCAATGGTGGTCATTAGAATTAATTTAACATTGAAATTGGACATAAACAATTGCCAATCTTTTGATATAAATTGTTTCTTAAAAACACGCTATTTGTTGTGACAGCGGGAATTAATTATAAAATTAATTAATGCGACTAATATGTTTGGAATTTTGTAAAATAGACATCATTTTTGAATTCGTAATATCAATTATAGCTTAGGGTGAAATTTTGGCCTTATTCTGAAAAACTTCAATTTTTGATGAATAGTGAAACCACTAAGTGGTAGTTAAATAACTGATTTTTCGTTTAAATGAAATATTACCACTTCTGTGATTTGATTTTCAAAAATCCGACATACATGGTTGTCATTAAGAAGTAAAATGTGGTTCAATGAGATCAAAATAATTTTTTGGTGAATAGTAACTTTTAAGTTCTTAATCGCGATTAGAGGTAATTAGTGTAGTTTAAGGTAAAAACAATGTTTTAATAATATGATATGAGCTTGACACTTGTCCTACTCCTATTGGATGAGTCATGGCCGACCAAGACAACCCATGGGTCAACTTGGGGACCCAATGGAGCCACTTTAGTTAGAAAATGACATAAACACCTTTTATTTAATGTTAAAGTAAAAAAATGACACAAACATAAAATGTTTTACTAAAACAATATTTATGTAGGGTTACACAAGTCCAAATTTTGATTATAAATATTCATTAGAAAGCTAAAAAGATTTCCTACATTATAGTATTTTTTTTATAATTTTTAGACATTAAATAAATTAAATTATTTATGACATCATGATGATGCAGTGATGACCTCATTATTTAACGATTTAAATAAAATGAGAAGATAATGCAAAATCCAAGGAATAAACTTGTCCAAAGCCTATTGGATGAAGATATTTCGAAACCTTATCACCTTATCCTCGAATTATATAAGTGTGGGACCTTTAGAAACCGAAAAGCATTGTATAATTGAATAACATTTCATTACTTTCCAAAAGTGCCCCTCCTCTCCACTTATAAAAGGCCCCCACCTCTCCCACCTCATTTACACTTTCAAGCCATTTGGCTCGGCCAACCTCTGCCCAAATACTCTCCCAACATTCCTCCCTTACTCCTAGAAGCCTCACTTTGGGCAGAACTCTTCCCAAGGAAGCCTTTGGCTCAAATCAAAAAGAGTTACCCGATTTTGAGGTAATGTCTTTTCTAATGTTGTTTTGTTTTATTTTTCTTCTCCAACCCCCTAAACTCTTTTCATTCCATTATTTTGTTACAAAACCAGTACCTACAATATACTATGATGTTGTTATGATAAGGATTTGGTTTACACTTACACACACCTTCGTCTAATGGTTAAAGAACATACGGTTTCTGTGGATGGCGAATTTCTGCCTCACGAAACGATGATTGTTCAACACTCATATAACACCTTCAAAGGTGGCCATTAAGATGTCACTATTTTTATATATGATTTATAATTTGTTTATGTTTTACTTATGCTTCTGTATTTCTCATTTATGTCATACTTTATGATTTCCATTATGGGTAAAACGCGATAATTTCATTTTAGGAAGTGCGGACTACCGCCCCCTCAAAGTGATTTGAATCGTTAATGCCATATGTGGGATGTATAAAGGATGGAGTAAATGGTATTATACACTATATTATACTGGAATTATATTATACATTTATATCATTATGATTTCGTTCCATTAAATATGAAATTGAAATGAAAGTAGCGTTCATGCGTACGTACGGCTTACCGTCTCCATGAACGGTGCATTTCATTTCTTACCTCTAAATGTTACGTAATATTAAATGAAGGTATATACTTGATATATAAGATATATATGACATCTAAATCAATAATATAATTCTGGAGACAATGGATATTCTACCACATAAACAACATGTAATTATAAGAAGTTTATTGTTGACTCAAGTACCAAAGATCGACAAAACGACCGTTATTAACTTAAATAATTACATAATGTTCATATCATTGTAATAAGTGATATAATAAGGATAATGAAGTTGAAAATGGTTCTTAATAAGGTATATATTAACTCTAGTTTATTATTCAGGAGGTTAAAGAACGGTTGAGTCAAGTCGGACACAAGGTAAGGGAACTTCTTAACCCAACTTCCATTCTTTGGGTTAATCTCCTACTTTCAAATTATGTCATGATATTATTATGTCTTATTTTGTATTTTTGTTTTCTTTATGTGTACCTATAGTGAATACACATAATAGATCTATTTTATTTTAAAAATGATATTTTAAGGACTTCGTCTCAATCCCCTTTCATTGAGGCATATTTGGTTTTATACACAACTTTATTTTATACGGTGTATAAACCTCTTTGACTTTTACATTTATTCAAAAGGAATCTTTTTTTATACGAAGCGTTTTGCTAAACGACAAAAGGGAATGTTTTCTTTCCGTACTTATCCGGAGACAACGACTTCTCCGCCGCCGTGACTATTATTTGAGATTCGGCTTCCTCTACAAGCCATCATTTATTTAATGAAAAATAAATACAAAGTTTTAACTTTCATTTATTTTGGTATTGAAAATGGTTTTGAAAGCATTTTTATTATATCAATGTGTTGTATTTATATCTTGTTATTGAAATGTGTAAATGTTAGGTTTCCTTTATGCATGTTTTATGTGATATGATTATGTTATGGTTTATGATATGTTTAAACCTATTCATATGAGGAATGCATTGGACTTAATAAGTGACGGGTGGAGCCCGCTATAGCTCCTCGATGCATCGGCAGGTCTCATGAGACAAACTAGTGTCTTGGTACGAGGCCTTGACAAAATCTTATTTGTGGTCTTGGCACGAGGCCTTGACTACATGGTTATGATAGTCTGGCATTATGCATTCCATCATTATGAAAGTGGTTATTGATATTGCATGTGATTATTCGACCAGTAGAATAACCATGTGAAGAAGTAAATGGCATTATCTCATTTTACTTTTGCCATATTATGTTGATGTTCAAGTTTAAAAGGCTTTTGTTTTAGTTATACATTGCCTTAAATGTTTATGTTTATTTATGAAAGCTTCCGCAATATTGTTATCCTTACTGAGCATCTGAGCTCACCCCTTTCAATGTTTTAATATTTTCCAGGATGTGAAGAAGTATTTTATGAATGACCTGCAGGGATAGTCAGAAGAGGATATGAGTGTGGACTATGGAGACTTTGTTATTGTAGTTTTTCACTTTATGATGTAATGTAACGTTTACGAATGTATCTAGTGTTTCCAAGGCTACTAAACTAATCGGTCTTTCGAGACTTGATTTTTTGTGATCATGCCAATGTTACGAAGTAATGCACCGACTCTGGGTAGCTGGGGTCGGGGCGTTACACCATACGTACGGACGAGCAACAATATCAATTTTTTGATATTAAAGTATTATATAATTGGATGGTATATAATATAGGCAGAATCATTATAATGTTATATTTATTATTTACATCAATTACACATCATTATTATACCCATCCAAATAATAATGTATTGAATAACAATTACATCACGACATGGAGACGGTAAGCCGTACGTACGCATGTATGTTGACATGTCATTCAAAGGATGGATAGAATAATTAATATGGATGTATAATATTTAAAATAACATCACAGTATATAGAATATAATGGAGTTATTAATTTATAGTGGAAACAACAAAGAAAAAGGAAGTGGATTAATAAAGGATCTTCGAAGAGGTGATGAAATATTTATCTCTTCTCTGGGTTCTTCCTTTTGATTTGATCAAAAGGGATCCTAAAGTTTGATTTCTGACTGAAGGAAGGCCTCTAGGATGATGGGAGGATAGTTGAGAGGTTATTTTGGAAGAGTTTGGCCGAGCCAAATTGCATTTATGGTGTGAATTAGAGAGAAGGGGGGGGGGGTGCCCTTTTATAAGAGGGGTGAGGGGCTCCTTAGGAAAAGCTAGAAATATTATTTTATAATAAACGGTTTATCAGTTTTTAATGTCTATAAAATGGATTATTTAAAGTATATGGTGAGTATGGGTCTATGACCACTCAACCAATTTTTTTAGATAGGTTTTGGTCACTATATTAACTTTCTATTTTAGATTTAACTCTTAGTTAAATTGTTTGACATTTACCATGTCTCTTTGTATTTTTATATTATATGGTTAGTAAACATACTATATTCTTCCCAGAGAACCCCATGTGTTACATTAATGATACTCCTATCATTATATAAATAATTTGGCTGACCCATATATTTTTAGGAATATAATATCATTTAATAATATAATTTTTGTTTTAAAAACTCTTTTATGCTAATTTTGACAGTATTTTGTATTATTTTTTCTAAATTTATAAAAACATTACTAATTCAATAAAAATTCATCAAACCAACCCTAAAATTTCATATTAACCTATAAAATTAATGTAATTCCTAAAAAGATTGAAATTACATTTATTTGGATATTTATAATATCAATTATTTTAATATTTAATTAATTAGGTAATTACTGCATCATCATTGTTTCATAAATAGATTAAATTATTTAATGTATAAAAATATAAATAAAATACCATTATATAAGAAGTATTTTTATATTTATAATTAATATTTATACTATAATTTATCTTATGTATAACCATATATTATAAATGATTTAGTTATTAAACTATGATTTTAACTCTTTTAACTCTTCTTTAAATAAAATAATAATAAGTGTCCAAATCTATTCAAAGTGGACCAAATAGGTTCATATTTTATTTATAAGGTTGTTTTTGGTCTAACTGTATTTATCCAATAGAATTAGGACATGTGTTAGGGTAATAATAATATCATTTTTACCCTTAATTAGCATATTTACTTTTAACCATGGTAAATAAAAGTAAACAATTACTATTCACCAAAAATTATTTTTATCTTATTGAACCAGATTTTACTCAATATTAACTGTGTCCCTTGGATTTTTTAAATTTCATTCAAAAAAGTGGAAAAACTATGTTTTATGTGAATTTGCAACTTCTCCTACGAATTCTTTAAAAGACGGTGAAAAGTTCAATAAAATTTTTTTATATCTAAAATTATTATAATATGACTCCAATAAATTACATTGAACTTATATAAGTTTTATGTATCTATTTTGACCTTAAATAATTTTAAATAAAATAATAAATTATTTAAATAAAAATTCGGTTTTAAACTATAACTTAGTGTTTTTCACTATTTCGCAAAAATTGAAAGTTTTAAAAAAATACCAGAAATTCACCCTAAGCTAATTTCGATATTCCGAATCCAAAAATGAAGTCCACTTTGAAAGATAAAATTTATAAAATTTCAAAAAGTGGGTATTACTTATCATAACAGCTAGTTTGATTTGTTGTGGTGTGTTAGAAGTCGAAGTTACGTACAACACACGTTATTGTATTTGTAACAACCCAAAGTTTTTCAATATAAATTCACTTCTAATAATTATAAAATCACATGAAAACAGAACATAATTAACTACTAAGTGATAAGTGACCTATAGACATAAGTTTGTCACTTATATGATTTCAATTTCAAAAATCTGACACACATGGTTGTGTTCAAGATGTTTTTTGGAGTCTAATGAAACAAAAATAATTTTTGGTGAATTGTAACCTGCCCTAATAAATAGTAACATACCCTTATGAATAGTAATATTACCCTTATTAATAGTAAATCATACAACATAAGAGTAACCTTAACCATGAATAATTAAATATACTTTAGACATATTAGAAAGTGACATTTTGACCTTAGTAAACATTTTTGTATTTTGTAAGACATAAATAAATAATTATAAATAATTAATTAACGTAAAAGAAAATTTATTTTCATAAAATGTGTTCATAAATTAACAAATCATTGAATTATAGTTTTTAGTTAATTTTAGAATACCCTACATAATTTTTGAAATCACTATAAAATCAGTTATAATTTTAAAAACATTTTTTATGTAAAATATAATTTTAATTTAATATTAAATTAATAATATTTAGAAAATTATTTTTTAGAAATTTACTTCATTTGTGTATTCTAGACTTCGAAAAATGGTTGGGGTAATTTTATTTGGTATTTTTCTGAAATATTTGAATTTTTTTGAATAGTAAAATACATTAATTTAGCGTATAAATACATTATTATTAAAGCCCACTTTTCCTGGCATCACAAGTTATATAGGCACACAAATCTCGAACTCACATTCCATATTTACTATTATTGGTAATGGATGACTCGCTATTCCTTATCTTTGGGTAAATTAATAAACTAATGAATTTTATGTTAAGGAAACCCCTCTCCCCTCCACTATAAAAACCACCCTTCATGACCTCATTTCCTCACACCTCCCAAGATCCAAGACTTCTAGAAACTCTGCCAAAACATCCTCCCAATACGCTCTCCAACGTCCAAGAGCTGCTGCTCTCATCAAAAGGCAAATCATAGCTTCCTCAAGGAGGATCTCAAGAGGAATATTTAAGATGTAATTTTCCTCCCACTTCTTCTTTATTTTCCTTTCATGTTCAAGTTCATTTCTTGATCTCTCCCAACCCATCATCATCAAAATGGTATTTTAAATCCAATATTATACATATAATGTAATATTAGGACTCTAATAAGATATTATATCATCCAACAATCTTTCCCTCTTCCATTTATTTTATTAAAGAGAACGTTGTTCGTGAGGTGTCAATTTTTCACCTTCAAGAACGACATGATTTCTTCTTCCCTTTCTACCTTCATATCTGGACATGAAACCATTTTTATGGTTGAACATGAACATTTTATATGTATTGTCTCATATTTAATGTTCTGGAAATAACTTATGACTATATTGTTAGTGATAAAATAAAACAAGTTCATTATGATCGAAAAATCTCTCTAATTAACCCAAACAATCATCATTTAATTCTTATATAATTGTTCATCCACATGGATCTAATAAAATTCATTAAATGATATTATAAAATCATGTAATATAATTAATAACATGTAATATCAGTTCTGGATGTTTACCCATGTTCTACCCAAACTTCAATTTGAGAATACAAGTGAACCACTCAAGAAAACCATAAAAACTAACATTCCCAAATAATGTTTTTAAACTCTATAACTCATCAAAAGGAACAAAAAATCATTTAATGAAATAATAATGAACCATATTAATGTAAAAAAGGTTATTTTTTTCTATTTAATTAATAAAATGTCATTATACAGGCCATTAAAGAGAAGGAAGCATTCAGATACAAGATAAGGGGAAAATCTCGAACCTAACTTTCATCCTTCGGGTTCTCCCTCTTTCACTCCATTTTGATATGGTTACTCCATAAAAATCATTTTCTAATAATTTTATTTATTTTTATTGGATATAAATTTTTGACAATGGTATTTATGAAAAACAAAATGTTTTCCAAAAGAACTATTCTTTTAAGAATAACCCTTTTATTTCTCACTCAAGAGTGATGCTTCTTGTAACATGTATGTTATTACATCATTCTTTTGGGAACCCAATGATTATTAATATGTTCATATGAGATGAAACCCATTACATTTCATGGGTTAATTATGTTCATTTATGATACATGATCATTGTGTCATGCATGATAAATGTTAATGTTATGATGTGATGGGTTCACCCGAAATAATATAGCACAATATGAATGTTTGAATGTGACAAATATGCCCGTAATTATACAGTCCTCCAATGCATTAGGTAAAGTGATGAATATCTTGAGTAAATGTGAAATGATGTTTGAACAAGATACTATCTTGTTTCACAAGTATGTGTCATAGTTAACCACTATGACATGATGTTTCATTTTTATGCATTTCTACATTTCAAGTCTTATATTTAAGATTCCTCTAATGTTCATGATCTTTTTTCCATGTTATGATAATTCTCACCCCATTATATATTGTTCTTATCTATCCTCTTACTGGGTTTCTATATCATCCCGTTTGATGTATATCCTCAGGTGGCTACATGTATTAAGGATATGACAAGTTCCAATAAGAAGAAAGAGAAGAAAAAAATTAAATAAATGTTTATACTTGATGTTGTAATGTTATATATGGTCATAGTGTTCCCAAGACACTAAACCTTTTGATCCTCTATGTGTAATACAATTATTTTGTTTATCTTTATTATTATGTAATATTAATTTAATAAAAGGGAGGGTTGCTATAGTTGGTATCAAAGGCACAGTTTAGTTAATATGGGAATTAGGATTGTTGAACCCTAGAGAAAACCTCTAGCATGAGTCTAGGTAAAAAAATGCACAAAAGAATATTTACATAGGGATCCCATATGTTATGATTTTATTATAAATTTTTCAAATGAATAAGTTATGTATTCATCAATTGTTTGTTTATTTTTTGTACTAAACTTTTTTATTTTAGAAAATGGTGGGAACCAGGAGAAATCAGGCCAACAACTAGTGCAAGGGTCGATGCAATGATTTCCCAAACGACATCCCCTATGATTTGGGAGGTGGAGTTCCTAACTTCATAGTGACACTTAACTAATTATCTCTGGTTATGAAAAATAACCATAATAATGGGGAACTTTCTCCTTCACCCAATAGAAAGAAAATGTCTATCGAATGATTTATGCGGCAACGACCACTGACATTTAGTTAATCTTCTAATCCACTAGTTGCGGAACAATGGGTCAACTCCATGGAGAGGATCTTTTTTATGCCTCACTGTTCTGAGACGGAGATGGTGACCCTTTCCGTTTATCATCTAGATGGTGAAGCCGATCAATGGTGGGATTTGATTAGGAACACCTATCCAAGGGAATAAATTTAAGAGATAGAATGATAAGTCTTTAAGATTTTATTTCATAACAAGTATTTCCCAATAACTCTTCGCACAAAGATGGAGAGAGAATTCATTGAGCTCAAGAAAAAATAAGGAGAATCTTCCACATCCTATGATGCGAATTTCACAAGGCTTTCAAGGTATGCTTTGGGTTTTGTTATCAATAATGATAGAAAAATTTATAGATTCTTTAGTGGATTAAAACCACACCTTTGAAAGGCTATTGAAATTAGAGAGTTTGATAGTTATGAAGAAGTTGTTCGATGTTCCCTCAAATTGGTGATGGAGTTTGTAGAATGGTCACCTGGCTATGGGGATAAGAAATGAAAGATAGAGTTTCAAGCCGGTGGATCTAATGATAAAGGTGGAAACAAAAATCAACGACCCACATTCAAAAAATTTGGAAAGTTGCACCATGGGAACTACCTCAAAGGGATGGGGAAATGCTTTAAGTGTGGGAAAGAAGGACACCATGCTCAAGAGTGTTGAAAAGACATGAAAAGGAAGGATAATTTAGCCGATTAATGGAGAGAACCACTCCTGGTTTAGTGCTACAACTGTAGGGTGCTAGGTCACTATGCAAAACAGTGCACTAAACCTCGACCTCTCGAGGGTAATCAGCGTCAGCAACCACTAAATCCAAAAGAACAAGGGAAGCCTTATGCCATCACTACCATGGATGTGGATCAAGATAATGAAGTTGTACAAGGTATACATTCTATACACTCAAGAATGGAAAAGGTCTAATTTGATTCTGGTTCTATGCATTCCTTTATATATTGTAAATTTTATAGATCTATAGAATCGAAGCCCCGAAACCTTGATTTAGAGGTATCTATAAAAAAACCAAGTGGTGAATTCATTAAAACCCTAGTGTATGTCTCTTCTCCTATTAGATCATGTGGGAATATTATTACGGAAAATATTATAATACTTCCCTTGGTGGAATTCGATGTTATAATGGGAATGGATTGGATCTCGTTAAATAGAGCACATATCAACTGTCGAAAAAGGAAACATCTTTTCATATTCCGAACCATCCCATGCTCCTCTACAAATTCAAGTAAGATCATGAATATACTTTCAAATATACTTCAATAGTGTGGGTGTTTATTCCATATGAAGATGCATACCTCAGCCAAATAGTTGAGTCGAAGGAAATTTCAAACCTTGATGAAATTCCCATCATGAGGGAATATGGTGTTGTATTTCCTGAAAAGTTAACAGGAATTCCCCCGAATCATGAGGTAGATTTCTCAATTGAAATCATACCCGGAGCTACTCCTATCTTGAAGTGTCCCAATATTATGTCTCCTATCGAACTGGATGAGTTTAAAAAAAGCTAAAAGAGAATCTGGACAAAGGGTTCATACGCCCTAGTGCATCACCTTGGGGTGTGCTAGTTCTCTTTGTGAAGAAGAAGGATGGATCAGTGCGACTGTGTATTAATTATCGGGAACTCAACAAGATCACCATAAAGAACAAGTAACCTATCCATAGGATTGATGACTTTTTCGATTAGTTAATAGGAGATCAATACTTATCAAAGGTGGATCTTTGTTCTAGATATCATCAGGTAAAGTTGAAGAAGGAAGATATTCAAAAGGCTGCCTTTCGAAAAATGTATGGGCACTATGATTTTTTAGTGATGCCCTTTGGACTTACAAATACCACTTCAATCTTCATGGATTTGATGAATAGAGTCTTTAGACATTACCTAGACAATTTTGTGGTAGTGTTTATTTATGATATTCTCATCTACTCCAAGATCAAGGAGGAAGATGAAGAACATATAAGACTTCTGTTGGTGAAATTATGGAAGGAGAAGTTGTATGCCAAGTTCAGAAAGTGTGACTTTTTTATGAATCACGTCACATTCTTGGGACATGTGATCACAAGTGAGGGAATTTTTGTGGATCTTTCAAAACCAAAGGCAATTGAGGAATGGCCCAAGCCCTGTATTGTCAATGAAATACATAGTTTTCTTGGATTAGTTGAGTAATACCGACATTTTGTGAGAAACTTCTCATGATTATCAAGCATAATAACTATGTTAACATGGAATGGGGTAAAGTATATCTGGATAGAAGAATGTGAGGGAAGCTTCATGGAGATAAAGAGAGGGCTGATCACTGCACATGTACACACATTACCGAAAACTGGAGAATGTTTTGTGATATACAGTGATGCTTCTAAATAAGGAATGGGTTGTGTACTCATGAAAAATGATAATTTGATAGCCTATGCCTCACAAAAGTTGAAGATTCATGAGCAAAACTATCCGACACATGATCTAGATCTCGTATCCATGATTTTTTTCCTTGAAAATCTAGTGGCACTACCTTTATGGAATTAACACGGACTACAAGATCCTAAAGTATATATTCACACAAAAGGATCTCAACATGAATCAAAGGATATGGTAAGAACTTATCAAGGATTACAATTTCTCTATTCACTACCATACTTGAAAGGCCAACAAGGTAGAAGATGCTCTAAGAAGAAAAGAACCCTCTAATATATCTATGTTAGGGATTGAGAAAGTCCCTACCTTATTGGATATGCAATGAATGAATTTGGAAATCATAAGGGAAAGGGATAAATCCTACCTTTACCAAATGATTGCGCAACCATCCATCTAAGAGAATATTAAGGAAGCAGAAAGGGGGAATGTGAAGATACAAAAGAGGGTGAATTCAATAAATGAAGGGAAGATGCAAGATTTACATATCGATGATGATGGTGTGATTTGGTTTGGAAGATGTCTTTGTGTTACTTCATCACCCAGGATAAAGAAGGAGCTATTGGACAATGCACGTAGCTCAATATTCTCTATCCATCCTAGGAGTACCAAAATGTATAGTGATATCCGAGAACACTTCTCGTGGGATAACATGAAGAAGGAGATTGTGGAATATATATCAAGGTGCTTGGTATCTCAACATGTTAAAGCTGAGCGACAAATGTCAAAAGGTATGATGCAGCCATTGCCTATACCCATGTGAAAATGGAAAAATGTTACTATGGACATTGTTACGGGTCATCGAAGATGTCAAGGGAAATAATGCGATATGGGTTGTGGTTGATCGACTCACCAAGACTGACCATTTTATCACTATTCAGGAAGATCACTCACTTGAACAACTTGAAAAGATATATGTGAAGGAAGTGGTGAGACTGCACATTGTTCCACTCTCAATTGTCTCTGAACGTGATCCAAGGATCACATCTATATTCTGGAGGAGCCTTCAACAAGATTTGAGTACTGAATTATATTTCAGCACAATCGATCACCCCAAACTACTGGCCAGTCAGAATTGACTATTCAGACGCTTGAAGATATGCTAAGAGCATGCTCTCTGTAATTCAAAGGTGGATGGGATCAGCATATCCCATTAGTTGAGTTCTCATACAACAATAGCTTCCACTAGAGTATTCAGATGGCTCCATATGATGCTCTGTATGGAAAGCGATGTAGAACTCCAACCTGTTTGGATGAAGTTGGAGAAAGGAAGCTTCTTAGACCCGATCATGTTCAAGAGATGACAGAGAAGGTTGAAGTCATCCATAAACACATAACATCTTCTCAAAGTCAGTAAAAGATCTATGCTGACAACCGTCGAAGGGACTTGGAGTTTGACGTTTGAGATAAAGTCTTCCTTCCAATATCGCCATGGAAGAGAGTCATGCAATTCAGGAAGAAAGGGAAGCTAATCCCAAGGTATATTGGCACCTTTGAGATCCTTGACCGCATAGGAGTCATGGACAATTGTCTTTCACATCCACCGAATATAGCTCAAGTTCAAGATGTGTTTCATGTATCACTACTGAGGAATTACCTACAAGACCCCTCACATGTACTAAACTCAAAGGTGGTGCAGTTGGAAGATGATCTCTCCTATGAGGAGCTGCCAGTAATGATTTTGGATTGGAGAGATAAGGTTCTACGCAACAATACAACCCATCTTGTCAAAGTGTTGTGGAGGAACCATATGTTTGAGGAAGCAACTTGGGAACCGGAAGTGTCAATGAAGGAGAAGTACCCTCACCTATTTGTGTATAGTGAAATTTCAGGGGCAAAATTTCATAAGGGGGGAAGAATGTAACGACCAAAAGTTTTTCAATGTAAATTCCCTTATTATAATTATAAAATCACATGAAAACACAACATAATGAACTAATAAGTGTTATGTGACCTATTAACATAAGTTTGTCACTTATATGTTTTGAATTTTAAAAATCTGACATACACTGTTGGGTTCAAGATGTTTTTTGGAGTCTAATGAACCAACAATAATTTTTGGTGAATAGTAACCTACCCTTATGAATAGTAACATACCCTTATGAATAGTAATATGAACCTTATGAATAGTAAATCATCCAACATAAGATTAACCTTACCCATGAATAATTAAACAAAATTTAGACATCTTAGAAAGTGACAATTTGAACTTTGTAATCATTTTGATATTTTGTAAGTCACAAATAATTAATTATAATTAATTAAATAATTTAGAAGAAAATTTATATTATTAAAATGTGTTAATAAATTAAAATATCATTGTATTATAGTTTTTCAATAATTTTATAAGACCCAACATAATTTTTTAATGCACAATAATATCAGTTTTTATTTTAAAAACTGTTTTTTATTTAAATTATGATTTTTAATAAATATTAAATTAAAATTATTTAAAAAATTATTTTTGAAAAATGGACCTCATTTTTATATTCTAGATGTCGAAAAATTGTTGGGTAAATTTTCTGGGATTTTCTGAAATACATGATTTTTTGGTGAATAGTAAAATACATTAATTTGCCCTATAAATACATTATAATTAAAGCCCACTATTCCTGACATCACATGTTATGTAAGCCCGCAAATCTCAAACTCACATGCCTTATTTACAATTCTTGGTCATTTATGACTCACTATTCCATGTCTTAAGAGAAATTAATAAACTAAGGAATTGTATATAAAGGAAACCCCTCTCCCCTCCACTATAAAAACCACCCTTCACACCCTCATTTCATCACACCTCTCAAGCACCACGACTTCTCTAAACTCTGCCAAAACATCTTCCCTAGCCCCTATCCCACGTCCTAGAGAATATGTTCTCATAAAAAGACCAATCCTAGCTTCCTCACAGAGGATCTCAAGAAGAATATTTAAGATGTAATTTCCCTCCCTCTTCTTTTTTATTTTCCATTCATGTTCATGTTCATTTCCTGATCTCTCCCCACCCATATTCATCCAAATGGTATTGTAACTCTAGTATTATACAACTAATGTAATTTTATGATGCTAAGGAGATATTAAATCATCCAACCCCCATTCCCTCTTCATTTATTTTATTATAGAAAACGTTGTTCGTGAGGTGTTAATTTTTCACCTTCAAGAATGACATGCTTTCTTCTTCCATTTATACCTTCAGATCTGGTCAAGAAACCATTTTTATGGTTTAAACATAACATGTTATATGTATTATCTCCTATATAAAGATCTGGATCAAAAATATTACAATAGTTCTAGTTATAAAATAAAACAAGTTCATTATAATCGAAAAATCACTCTAATTAACCCAAAAAATCAACATTTAATTATTATCTAATGATTCATCCACATGGATCTAATATAATTTATTTCAAGATCATCCAAACTCATGTAATAAAATTAATAACATTTAACACCAGTTCTGGATGGTTACCCATGTTCTATCCAAACTTCAATTTAAGAATACGAGTGAACCACTCAAGAAAACAATAAAAACAAACATTCCCGAATAATGTTTTTAGACTCTATAACTCAACCAAAGGCACATAAAATCACATAATGAAACCATAATGAACCATATTAATGTAAAAAATGTTATTTATTTCTAATTATTTAATATAATTTCATTATACAGGCCATTAATGAAAAGTAAGAATTCAGATACAAGGTTATGGGAAATTATCGAACCTAACTTTCATCCTTCGGGTTCTCCCTATTTCACTCCTTTTTGATATTGTTACTCATTAAAAATAATTTTTTCATAATTGTATTGATTTTTATGGGATATGCATTTTTGAAACTATTATTTATGAAAAACAAAATGTTTTCTAAAAGAACTCTTCTTTCAAGAACACACCTTTTACTTCTCATTCAAGAGTGATGGTTCTTGTAACATGTATGTTATTCCCTCATTCTTTTGGGAACCCAATGTTTATGAATGTGTTATTATGAGATGAAACCCCTTACTTTTCATGGGTTAATTATGTTCATTTATGTTATATTTTCTTTGTGGCATGCCTGATAAATGATAATGTTATGAGGTGATGGGTGTGCCCTGAATTATATAGTACAGTATGAATGTTTGAATGTGACAGGTGCGCCCGGAATTATACAGTGCTCCAATGCATTGGGTAAAGTGATTAATCTCATGATTAAATGTGAAATTATGTTTGAACAAGATGATATCTTGGTTCACAAGTATGTATGTTAGTTAACCACTAATACATGATGTTTCATTTTTATGCATTGCCACCTTTCACGTCTTTTTTTTATGATTCATCACATGTTCATGATCATTTTGCCATGTTATGATTATGCTCACCCCATGCTATATTGTTCTTATCTATCATATTATTGGGATTCTAGATCACCCCTTTTGATGTATATACTCAGGTGGCTACATGTATTATGGAGAGGATAAGTTCCAATAAGAAGCTAGAGACGAAAAAAATTAAATAAATTTTTATGCTTCATGTTATAATTGTTATGTATGATCTTAGTTTAACCAAGACACTAAACCATTGGATCCTCTATGTATAATACTAATATGTTGTTTATATTTAAAATGAATTAATAGTAATGTATGAAATGGCGGGGTCGCTATAGTATTATTCAAAGAGAAAGGTATCTTGGAAGCTTGGGGTGTTACAGTCCCCGTGTTTCGATCATGGTCAGCAGTAGGCCCTCATTTGTTATCTCGATTTCATTTTAACACAATTAGGATAATACGTTTTGAACATGGTCAATATTTATCCTTCATTGTCATTCCACCCCTATAGTGTTACGAATTTTGGGTATCGTTACTCACACGTTCCACTCCCCTATGTTCAGTTTAATTCCAACACCCCTAGAATTACGCTGTTCGTACACAAGGGCACACATGGAAATTGGTGATTTGCTTATTCTGAGAGATTCGTTCTCCGATAAGGTCTCTCTCATTTCCCCTTGGTAATCTGGACCATTTTACCAGTCTCTAGATTCCCAAAGCTTGTTCATCACTCTTATGGTTGAACAGAATAACATGTTGATCATCCCTTGTATCTCCCAATGGGCTCAACCAATGTGAGCATTGTGATTGATCACTGGGAATTTCATAAATACAATAGATTCATGTTAATCCAAAAAAAATAATGGAACTCATACCTTCTTATAGAATAAAATAATCAAAGAATTAAAGTACATTAAAAAATCATGTGAATTACAGTACCCGAGGGTCTATCCCTTCCATGGACGAGTTAATCCCATGAAAAGAATGTTGTAGGTCCGCCACCATTTGGCTTGGGGCATCAAGAATTTTATACCGCCTTTTCCGTTCCCACTCCTCCTCAGAAGAAATGGGGTGCAATTCATCAGCTGCAATATGGGCCCGCTCTATGTCAGTCCGGATGGCAGTCATCTCCTCAATGGCTCACTTCATTCCCTCTTCGACCTCTTCCACTATGGCCTTCAATCACAATATTAGCACGGATTTAACATAGAGGAAGGCTTAGTGCTCTTCCACTTCACTTTGCAGCAACTGGACCTCATCTTCAACCTCATAGAGCCTCTTAATGTTAATTACATTCTTCCCCTACAAGCCCACACCGAGG
The DNA here is from genome assembly GCA_963277665.1 of Viscum album. Classification (NCBI taxonomy): domain Eukaryota; kingdom Viridiplantae; phylum Streptophyta; class Magnoliopsida; order Santalales; family Viscaceae; genus Viscum; species Viscum album. The sequence continues at coordinate 431,474,974 of OY728134.1, forward strand.
CCACAATCATACTCCTGAATCTTCTCCGCCATGAAATCTCAGACGAGCATGTGAGGACACTAGGAATCCACTCACCCAACACATAGTTCGCGCAGTCATGAGCGAAGTCTATCCATCTCATCCATCCATTGATCTTGGGGAGTGTCATCAATGAATCGCCAGATCTGCTTCCATGATTGGCGGAAAACTATTTTGATGTCCTCTTCATCAAAGGCAGCCTTGTCCCAATCAGCGTGGTTGGCAGGCTCAAGTGTAGGGAACACCCTCAGGGACACGTCAACAGGGTCCGCATCTGGCGTTTGATCAGGTGTCGTGGGAATCAGGATATCTGAACAATCCTCAACATAAGATCCCACCTCAATAATCTTAATCACAACCATGCTGATAGTCCCACCAGTGATCGAGAGTGTCGTACTTAGGTTGGTCTGGATATCTGCCACCATGATCACCAGAATTCCCCTTGGGAAGGAGCTTCCAGAATTCCCGTCCAACCTTGTTGTACCCCACACTCTTTGATTTTCATGATCACAATCACTTTAATATGTGTTTAACATTGTGTTTAAGTGTTGTGGATGATAGGCACAAGGTTTCCAAAGGAATGGCCCAAGAAGAAACAAGAACAGGACTGAAATTCAGTCCACCGGCCAACCGGTGGCTTCACCACCGGCCGACCGGTGGACCCTGGGCAAAAGGGACACCCACTGCTTTACCACCGGCCAACCGGTGGCCTCACCACCGGCCAGCCGGTGGAACCCAGCCTCAATAGTGAAGGCTACTGCCTCACCACCGGCCAGCCGGTGGCTCTGGCACCGGTCGACCGGTGCGGCCTGGGCAGAAGCTCTTCTCCTCTGCCAAGGCACCGGCCAGCCGGTGGCCCTGCACCGGCCAGCCGGTAGACCAGTCAAACTAGCCGTTGGCTTTGACCAGTCAACTCCTTTTTGGCCTCCAACGGCTCCGAGGCCTTTTCCAACGGCTCCAAAGCCCTCCAACGGATACTTGAAGGTTCCTAGCCTATAAATAAAGGCCTAGGAAGCCCCGGAACCTCACCCAAGCCACCGGACACATTGTTGATCATTTTGGCGAAGCTCCGGCGGATTGTTCCAAGAGAACCCCAAGTGCTCCATCCATTTCCACATCCAAGAGCACCACTCAAGAAGCTTGGGAAAGCACGCTCATCAACTCCATCAATACATTTGGCGCCCAAGTCTTCCTCAATACGGTTTTTATTGTTTTATTTTCTTTGAGCTTTAAATTTGGGTTTGTGCCTACAAACCCCAACCTCTTTTCTCAACCCCTCTTTCTTTGGGTTCTCACACCACCACTAAGGTGTGAAGAGGTTTCTTCAAGCCTTCCCTTTTAAAAGGCTTGTGTTTCGGTGAGCTAGCCTTCACCCGTTAAAAAGGCTAGTGGGTTCTTGCTCAACCATCAAAAGCAAGTGGGTTCTTGCTAAACCAATAAAAGCAAGCTGTAATAGGTCCTAGTGCTACCTCAAAGCCTAGTGGGTTTCTTGCTAAAACCATTGAAAAGCAAGCGGTAGGAATCTCTCAACGGTTGAGTTGGGAGCGGAGACGTAGGCCGGGTTTTGGCCGAACTCCGTTATCAATTTTGTGTGTCTTGCCTCTTTACTTTCCGCTGCATTTTTAACTTTGATTTTAATTTGTTAATCAATTTTTTAAAAGGCAATTCACCCCCCCTCTTGCCATCATTCCCTTGTTTCTTCCGAACCATCAATTGGTATCAGAGGGGTAATTTGAATAATTCCCTAAACGGTTTCAAATTCAAAGATCCATTAAGATGGCATCAACTTCTTTCGCCCCCGAGGGCTACTCTTTGGGTCGGGCTCCATTTTTTGATGGGACCGACTATAAACATTGGAAAACCCGCATGACCACCTTTTTGAGAAGTATTGGATATCCCATTTTTAAAATAGTCATGCAAGGTTACACTCTCTCTTCCCCCGACGAATCCAAATGGACCCCCGCCGATATTAAAAATTTTGAGCTTGATGGCAAAGCCATGAATGCTCTTCATTGCGGGTTAGATAGGAATGAATTTAATCGTGTATCCACTTGCACCTCCGCACATGAAATTTGGAAGCTTTTAGAAGTGACCCATGAAGGCACTAATAAAGTCAAGGATACTAGATTAGATATGTATAGACAGGATTTTGAATCTTTTTCAATGCATCCAAATGAGTCTATTTCTGAAATGTTTACACGATTTACTGACGTGTGCAATGGGAGAAAGTCCCTTGGTGATGATGTTTCAGCTGAAACTATGGTGAAGAAGATCCTATGGATCCTACCAAGCAAATGGGCACCGAAGGTCACGGCGATTCAAGAAGCAAAAGACATCAAAAATATGCCGGTAGAGGAGCTCATCGGATCTCTCATGACTTACGAGATCACGATGAGGAGGCAAGCACAAAAGGAGGGCACACCAATCAAGACACCAAAGAACATCGCCCTCAAGGTACAAAAAGAAGTAAGCTCCTCATCATCCTCATCTTCCTCATCTCCTTCATCTTCAAGCGGCGACTCGGAAATGGAGAATCTCGCCCGCCAAATGCACAAGTTTATGAAGAAGCGCAAGAAGAAGAAGTCCCGCAAGCACCGAAAGCAAGAACCCACCGCAAGATCCGAGCCCAAGGTAAAATGCTACGGGTGCGGCGAAAAGGGCCATTACAAGCCCGATTGCCCACTCAACAAGAAACGGGCCACGCAAAAGGAGAAAGGAAAGAAAAAGGTCCTCAAAGCGACATGGAGTGACACCTCCTCATCCTCCTCCTCCTCCTCGAGCGACAACGGTAACAAATGCCTAATGGCATTCCATGAGGTAACATCTTCCGATTCCTCATCCTCTTGCTCTTCAAATTCAAATTCTTTAAATCATTTATCTTATGAAGAACTCTCACACGCTAGAGATCAATTAGAAAAAGGTTTTCATGAGCTTTCTTCAAAATTCGTTGCTTTAAAAAAGTCTTTCAAAAAACTTTCCTCCGAAAAAGACCAACTTCTCAAAGAGAAGGAGGAACTCTCCCTCAAAATCCAAAATTTTCCAAATGTTGATTCTATGGAATCAACCATCAAAGATTTAAAAGAAACACTAGCCAAGTTCACCCAAGGGGAACAAAATTTGAACAATATACTTGGTTCCCAACGCGTTTCCCGAACCACCAATGGACTTGGCTATACCAACCAAGCTTCCTCCTCCCATGCACCCACTGTTTTTGTTAGGGGGAGCTCTAGTTTTAAATTTTGTAATTATTGCAAAAAACCCGGGCACCTTATTTATGAATGTAATTGTAAAAATGCCCGGTATGGTCAACCCAAAAGTTTTTTCTTTTCCGATGAATTTTATAGGAGAAGACCCGCTATGAGACAAGTATGGATTGAAAAATCCCTTCTAGCGAGTCTCTCCGGGCCTAAAATTGTTTCTTTTCAAAATCCCTCTCCCCGGTGATTTATTGTTTTATTTAGGGGGAGTTAGGATCTTTTAAGCCTTCTTGTGTATTCAATGTTTTCATTTCAAACTCAACACTTTGTTTCAAAATTCTCAATTCAAAACTTTCAATTTCAACTCTTGGTTTCAAATTTTCATTTCAAAATTTCCAACAGTTGGTATCGAATTTTTTCATTTCAAAACTTTCAATCTTTCAAATTTCAGAAATTTCAATTTGTTTTAAAATCTCGTTTTTCATTATTCCCTCAATCAAGTTTTATGCCCCATTCTATTTTGATAATCACAAAGGGGGAGAAATTTCTTGATTGATTGGGGGAGAATCTTTTCTCTCATGCTTAGTTTTATTTTCAATTTATCATTTAAAGCATGCCTTTCATTTAAGTTTTTACATTGCTTGATAAGTGATTGTGATCATCAAAATAGGGGGAGATTGTTGTACCCCACACTCTTTGAACAATCACTTTAATATGTGTTTAACATTGTGTTTAAGTGTTGTGGATGATAGGCACAAGGTTGCCAAAGGAATGGCCCAAGAAGAAACAAGAACAGGACTGAAATTCAGTCCACCGGCCAACCGGTGGCTTCACCACCGGCCGACCGGTGGACCCTGGGCAAAAGGGACACCCACTGCTTTACCACCGGCCAACCGGTGGCCTCACCACCGGCCAGCCGGTGGAACCCAGCCTCAATAGTGAAGGCTACTGCCTCACCACCGGCCAGCCGGTGGCTCTGGCACCGGTCGACCGGTGCGGCCTGGGCAGAAGCTCTTCTCCTCTGCCAAGGCACCGGCCAGCCGGTGGCCCTGCACCGGCCAGCCGGTAGACCAGTCAAACTAGCCGTTGGCTTTGACCAGTCAACTCCTTTTTGGCCTCCAACGGCTCCGAGGCCTTTTCCAACGGCTCCAAAGCCCTCCAACGGATACTTGAAGGTTCCTAGCCTATAAATAAAGGCCTAGGAAGCCCCGGAACCTCACCCAAGCCACCGGACACATTGTTGATCATTTTGGCGAAGCTCCGGCGGATTGTTCCAAGAGAACCCCAAGTGCTCCATCCATTTCCACATCCAAGAGCACCACTCAAGAAGCTTGGGAAAGCACGCTCATCAACTCCATCAATACATTTGGCGCCCAAGTCTTCCTCAATACGGTTTTTATTGTTTTATTTTCTTTGAGCTTTAAATTTGGGTTTGTGCCTACAAACCCCAACCTCTTTTCTCAACCCCTCTTTCTTTGGGTTCTCACACCACCACTAAGGTGTGAAGAGGTTTCTTCAAGCCTTCCCTTTTAAAAGGCTTGTGTTTCGGTGAGCTAGCCTTCACCCGTTAAAAAGGCTAGTGGGTTCTTGCTCAACCATCAAAAGCAAGTGGGTTCTTGCTAAACCAATAAAAGCAAGCTGTAATAGGTCCTAGTGCTACCTCAAAGCCTAGTGGGTTTCTTGCTAAAACCATTGAAAAGAAAGCGGTAGGAATCTCTCAACGGTTGAGTTGGGAGCGGAGACGTAGGCCGGGTTTTGGCCGAACTCCGTTATCAATTTTGTGTGTCTTGCCTCTTTACTTTCCGCTGCATTTTTAACTTTGATTTTAATTTGTTAATCAATTTTTTAAAAGGCAATTCACCCCCCCCTCTTGCCATCATTCCCTTGTTTCTTCCGACCCATCAAACCTCACCATAGCAGCCCATGCCATTTGAAGAACTGTAAACACCCAAAAGGTACATGAATGTCAATTATCATTGTCAGGGGATAACATTAATAAAATTGTTAGAGGGGACTTACAGCTATCGAATTCCTGGTCTCGTTCTTGGGTTGAAGTCGTTGGGACCCTGAGGTGTGGCCCCCTGTATATTTTCAGAAGATGTAAAATCTCTGGAGTGATCACCTCAGGTGTCCTAGTAGTAATTGATGCATCCACAGGTGTGGATCTTGAAGGCCCCACATCTGCATCCACTTAGGGATGATAAAGGGTTATGTGTATGGGACTCGCCTGCACAGTTCATGTGTTAGAAAGGAGTTCTGAACGACAAGGGAACAGACCCTACGGAAGTGGCCTGGGATTTTATTTCAAGGTCCTCTGCAAATTCTTCAAAATCCAAGTCCTGATCGCTGACTTCGCCCGCCTCCATCAAGCTCCCTTCACTAGCCTCGTCCCCCCCAAGAGGACTCGACCGATTCATTCAGCAGAGGGATTCTCTCTCTCAGTTAAGTGGTGGTCAATTGGGGAGGGACCGTGCGATCCAATAACACCTTGACATGGTCTATCATGGGATGTGTGGCACCCTGAAAATGTACAATGCCATCGAGCTCTTCTAGGTATTGTCCACCTCCACTTGGGACACTGCAATGTCGAACCTGATATGGCCTATCCCCAGAAATCCATCCCAAGATGGTTCAAGTGTTTCCACATATCATACGGGATAAATAATTTCTAGTTTACTTCTCAGATTTCACAGGACTCCTTGAATACATCATTCCCCAACAAGTCTATATGGCGTAACCACTTCCCCAGATCCTGGGAGGGTATCTTGTGGAATCCTCTTGATGACCTGCCTTTTTCATGACCTAGTACTTCTGGAATCGATGGGTCCACCACCACCGTTGGATCTATCACTACTACCTCACCCTCAACTGGTGTGGGTCTCACAGCCATGGAAGCCCTTCCACCGCAATATGACCTTGCCGCCTTCCAACCCCGACCTCGAGGTTGGGGAGACTCGTTATCACCGGCCCGAATGGTTGGCTACTTCAGCATCTCCCCTGGTTAGGCTGCCTCCCAGATTTTGGAATAATCCTTTACCAACCTGAGGCAGAAGTAGGCAGAGGAAACTCGTTCCTCATTTTATCGTCTTCCCGTTTGAACATGACCCACATCTACCTCATCACGCACGTGTGTTCCTCATTGAACATCCCTAGATAGACCTTTGAGGTTAGTTACTGCATGCACCAAAATTTCCAAGGAATTTGGTGCGGGGTGTACAGCTCGCTAACGGGCTCACGGTAGACCCTTTCCACCAGTACTCCACCTCAAAAGACTAGGCGATAAGACCGATTCTCTTCTGTTCCATCGACGTCGTCAGAAAATGCACCCATTGGAAATGGAATGAGTGAAAGTTGAATTCCTCCACCTTCCAAATCCAGTTCCGTACCAACATTGTGATAAAATTGGCAAGAAAGCTTCTTATGTCATTCAGAATAGAGGGGCGAAAGTTCAACCCCAGAGGCGAGATGGGGTTCGGGTACTGATAAACCCCCTAACATGCGCCGCTATCCACCCATACAGGAAGGGGAATTGGCCACATATTTTCTGTGTCCTATTAACCTTGCTGATATACCACAACATCTTTTACAGCATGGTGAGAATAGGGATCCTGAGGTTGAATCTCCTTCCCATCGCTAACATGGACACCAACACTACCATGTTTGTTTCCCTCACCAGCAAGATCCAACCATAGATGAGTCCCACGATGAATGCTGCCAGCCAGACTATCGGCTGTTACTCGGTGCTGACGTTGAATACCCATGTTTTCCTTAGGATTTCCTCCAATATCCGCCAGTATGAGTTCTCCATGCCACGTTGAGAACCATTTGGGAATGTCTGAGGCCTTACCAGAAACCGCATGTCTTCTAGGAAGTTCAGAAACTTCTTGATCCACCACCTAAAATGGACATCCCATAAGACTTCTTTGTCTTGTCCCAACACCAACTCCATCAATTCCATTACTAGTCGCGGCATATTCTCTGACTCCTCCCATGCACTCCTGATGGGGAATAATTCATCATACATAACCCCCTATATCGGGACCCCTGAGATCTGGTGCACATCTCACAAGCTGATACTGACGTCCCTATGGTGTAGGTTGAAGGTATTGGTCCTCAATGACCACCTACTCAGTAGCTCCAACATCAGTTTCTTCGGCTAATAAAAGTGAAGCTTGGAGGCCCAAGCCACCTCATATAGGCACACTATTTTCATCTCAGCCCCAAAATATTCTCTTGAGGCACCTACCAAGTTGGCCCAGGCCCAATCATCTATGAAGTTTGTAACACCCCGTGATTTTATGAAAAATATTCTTTTTGATTTCATTAATGTCTTGTGTAGTACGCTACACCAAAAGGAGCTTGCAAAACACGCATATTTTACTTTCCTTTCATTACACGCAATCGCGAACTTCCTCGATAGCGTGTGTAGTATGTAATACCGAGTTTCACTAAACAACGATATGCTATTATTAAAACTAGCCGTTATGAATAGTAATAACCACTTCTTGAAATTTTGTAAACTTTATTTTTCAAAATGGACTTCTTTTTTGGATTCGGAATATCGAAATTAGCTTAGGGTGAAATTTTGGTACTTTTTGAATAACTTTCATATTCTAATGAATAGTGAAAATTACTAAATTTTAATTAAAAACAACTTTTTGAATTGAAATAATTAATAGTGATAAATTATTAATTTGAGTGGTTTTAAAGTATATTTAGAATATATTTTTACAATTTCATAAAATGATGTTCATTGGATGTAATTTCACATTTAAACCAGACATAAACAAGTGTCAATCTTTTGATAGTTATTATCTCTTAAAAACAAGCTAATGTTTTGACGACGGGAATTAATTTTTAAATTAGTTAATGTAACTGATATTTTTTGAATTTGGTAAAATAAACATCATTTTTGAATTCATAATATCAAATATAGATTAGGCCTAATTTTTGGTATTTTTCTGGAAACTTTCATTTTTTGATGAATAGTGAAACCACCAAGTGGTAGTTAAAAAACCAAATTTTTTCATAGAAATTAATTTTACTGCTTCTGTGAATGGAATTTCAAAAATCCGAGAGACACAGTTGATGTCAATAAGTAAAATGTGGTTCAATGAGATGAAAATAATTTTTGGTGAATAGTAACTTTTTACTTTTTTTACCACGGTTAAAAGTAAATAGGGTAATTAAGGGTAAAAATGTTATTATTATTATCCTAAAACATGTCCTAATTCTATTGGATAAGTATAATTCGACCAAAAACAACCTTAGAAATAAAATATAACCACTTAGGCCTACATGGATTAGATTAGGATATTTATTATCAATTTACTTAAAGAAGGGTTAAAATAGTTAAAATCAAAGATTAATAAGTAAATTATTTTTAATATGAAGTTATACATAAAATAAATTAGACTATAAATATTCATTAGAAAGATAATAATATTTACAACATAATGGTATTTTATTTATAATTTTTAGACATTAAATAATTTAATTTATTTATGACACAACAATGATGCAGTAATTATCTTATTAATGAAATATTGACATAATTGAAGTTATAAATACCCAAATAAATGTAATTTGAGACTTTATAATAATTCCACTAATTTTCTAGGTTAATCAGATATGTTAGTATTGATTTAATTAACTTTTTTAGAACTAATCAATCTGTTATAATTTTCACAAAAATCAATTACTAAATAGTGTCAAAATTGACATCAAATAGTTTTTAAAACAAATATTATATTATTAATTGTTATTTTATTCCTAAAAATCTAATGACTGGCCAAATGACTTTGATAAGGTTATATATATTAATAATAAACAACTTGGGGTTATTTTGGCATCTTATAGTATGTTTATTAACCTTATAGTGTAAGAACACAAAAAGACACGGTAAAAGTAAAATTATCTAACTTAAAGTTAAATATAAATGATAAGGTTAAAATAGGATCCTAAACTTGTCTAAATTCTATTGTATGAACTGATTTCGACCCATCACAACCTTAGCTTCGAAATAAATCAATTTGGAGCTATTTAAAACCGAATTTTTCTTTATAATAAAATAATATTTGTAGTTTTTCCAAAGGAGCCCCTCTCCTCCCTTATAAAAGGGCACCTCCTCCCTCTCTTCCACACACCACATTGAGCCTTCAAGCTCTCCCAACCCCTGAGAAATTGTCTTCTACACTTCCCTAGTAAAATCCTAGAGTTCCTGGTCTTCTTAAAAGACCAATTTGAGTGCCCTAAGAGGAGGTCTCAAAGAGGCGCTTCAAAGAAGAGGTAATTTCCGTTACCGATTATTTCACCTTTATTTCTTCTTACACTTCTTCTTATTAGGTTGTTTCATTATGAAATAATAACATAAGTATCACTCATATACTGATATGTTATTATAAGTATGAAACAATCCTATTTCACCATCTATCCATCCTATGGAAAACGAAATCACCGAGCGTGCGTACGTACGGAATACCATCTCCACGCCGTGGTGTAATCTATTTTTCACCACCACCTTACTTGGATGGGTATAATGGTGTAAATAATAACTATATATGATTATTGTAAAGTAATAATGATTCTGTAATAGTATACATACACTCCAATAAAATTCCACGATCATGGGAACGATATCATCGCTCGTGCGAACGTATGGAATACCGTCTCCACGACGCGAGGAGTTTCATTCTAAATGATTAACCATTAATAAATGATTATAAAGTATATATAATAAGTAATCATGAAATATATGACATAATAATGATACTGGATTTATGTATATATATATATGTATGTCATCCAATTAATTCCATTCAATTCAATGAGGTAACGAAAACAACGTTAAAGCGTACGTACGGCCTACCGTCTCCGTGAACGGTGTATTTCTTTCCATTTATCGATTTATTATATATATGTATATTATGAATATATATATTAAATATAAATCATGTTTTACATTCTGGATGTATGTAATCATGATCTAAGTAATCATATGAATAATTACATGTCAAAACACGGATGACAAATGAAACAATTTTACCCAAAACGCTCTTTAACATGGAATTTATCAAAGAATGGGTAATATAAAGTCATAAATGAACCATATAAGATATCATAACAATTAATATGATTCTGTAATAATTCAATAACATTATTTAAATTATTATACATGAGGTTCGGATACGTACGAAGCATATCGAACCTAAGGTAAGGGATAATTTTGCAAATCTCATTTTTATCCGAGATTGCTTATTTGTAAGTATTTACGAGGGTTATTTATATCATCCATGTCCATGTTTACTAAAAATGGTTTCATGTATGTTTAATATCCATTTTACCCATTTTTTACTTTTAATACATGGTATGTTAGGAATCATTCTTTTGTTTACGTTACGAGGTGCTTTTTTTACTTTTTCGAAAAAAGTACGAGAAAAATGTTTTTTTAACTTATACGACAAGAACATATTTTTACGGGTTTATAAAGACTTATTTTCATGAAGCTTCATCAAAAATATTTCATGACTATTTTCAACAAAATCTTCTTCTTTTCAAATTGCATGATTTGTTTTAAAAAAAAATTTAATTTTGAAGAAGAAAGGATATTCCCCTCAAGAATTCATTTCAAGTGTTTTATCAAAACCATTTTTCCATCTAAGATGCTTTTATTTCATATGTGTATGTTTCAAGTATAATGTATCTATGATTTACATGGTTTCACTTTTCTTATTATGAAATTGTATCCATTTATTTTATATGGATTATGTGATGATGGAAGGATATTTATGAAACCCATTTTATTCTTTGGGTTATGATGAATGATTTATGTTTATGTTGTGGAACAAGTAATAATGATTTAATTATGAGATGGGAGGGACCTATATCTCCCTCCAATGCATTGGGTAAATATTTATATCTCATGAGATAGAAATGGCTGGAACGACAAGTTAAACCGGTTCAGTAATACAGGACTGGAACGAGGACTGAACTTGATTCAGAAAGGGACTTTTTCCACTAAGATGGTCTTGGAAGCAATGCCTTAGCTACGATGGAAATAATATCATGTGCTTAATGGTTACCACAATTACATGTTTTATTCCCATGCTATTTTATCATGATTTATGTTCCATTATTATCTATGCCTTATGTACTTCAACGTTTTATGTCGTTGCTCAAGATTTTTAATGTTCACGTTTTTTTAAGATCAAATGTATATGGTATGTTTTATTTTATCCATACTTACCCTTAATGAGCATTTGAGCTCACCCATTTTATGTTTTCTTTTCCCCAGGATATAAAGAAAGGTATTAGGTAAGAAAAAAAGGGGAAGATCCTTTTTGGAGATGTTGAAGATCTTTCATCACGATTAAAAGATTACGTTCCAAGTTTCCAAATACACTAAACTATTACGGTACTTGTATGTCTGTGTTTGTTATGTATTAAGTATTCCGCTAAAGTAATGTAATGTCCATGTACGTCAAGCTTTGGGTCTCTACAATTGGTATCAGAGGAAAGGTTTAGTCAACCTTTGGAAACTAGGATGCGAAAACGTTAGTGAGATCCCTGGAGATATTTCTATGGTATGTCTAGGGATGTCCCTAAGGATAAGTATACATATAGGATATAGTCCTAGAACTAAGATAACGGTCATAGAATTTAACCTAAGATGTTAGATATTGAGGATACTCCGTCTTTACTATGTTTTTTTCCCTAGCATGATTTTTTTCTCTCACACTATTCTTTTTGGGTTTTAGAAAATGGCTGGAAACAGGAAGATTCACGATAATGGAGGATATTATAGACAATGGAATGATTTTATTCATGAGAAACCAAATGAAACGGGATCTGGAAGTCCAAACATCGTTATTATGCCTAATCAGCAGTCTCAAAATATGATCAATAATCTCAACTTTGGTAAGTTTCCCGACTCAGATAATAAGAGAATGAAGGAGTTTCATGATGATCATAGAGGGAAGAAAGTTCAATTTCCCTCATGTAAATCATCTGGGAAGAGGCATCAGGGGGATTGTTTCAATGGAACTGGAAGATGATTTGGGTGTGGAAAATAAGGACACAAATCCAGTAACTACAAAGGAAAAGGTTCAGTTAACACCATGGACAAGGATAATGGTATTTCTACGACATCAACAATGATTATATGTTTTAAATGTGGAATTTACGGGCATTATGAAAACCAATGCCCAAATAGAAAATCTCATGAAGAGAATCAGTATGGTCATATGGGTAGTATTTATGTTGATGATGGTGAAGAGACTACAAATGATATGTGAGATGAAGGAATTGCTGAAGCTTTATCAATGGTTAAAGAAGGTAGTGGAATGATTACATGTTTATCAAGTGTAATGTTGTATAAGTAATCTCATGGTACTATGGAATAAAGAGACATCTAAGGATTGTTACACTGTTGTCTTTCCTTGTGTTTTGAAAGTGTATGATTAATGGTACCAGTATCCATGAAAGGTTATTCAAATATTTTTGGAATGTAGATGATATGCGCATAATGAATGGATAGAGAGAAAATTAAATGTTTTATAGTATTCATGAGCTCATGACTGATATAAGGAGAAGGTTATATCATGGTTTGATTTTATAGAAGTTTTGGATTTTGGTATGAGGAAAGAGTTAACTTCTGACAGCATTCATGTTTTCACTATGGTTTAATGGGTATTCATTTTTCAAGAGAATACATTATTAAGGTTTTCACAGGATAGGAATGTGACCAACAATATATATGGGGGATAAATTATGGTATTCACATGCTTGGTTGATGACAATTCAAGTAATCATTTTATTTATACTATGATCATGGACCAAATCATTTTAGATAAGCCTAAATATTGGAATGGATTACGTTGGACATAAGTTAGTATTGTTTATGGATAGAATTTTTTTCAATATTATTGATGGGATGTTATAGTAATATAGTTTTAAAAAAAGGAAAACCTGCATGACGGGCGACAACCCATCGCGTCGGACAAGGCTATGAGAATCGAAACCACAACCGAAGTGCGACTGGCCTTTATCACCTACCACTAGCCTACAAGAAGTCCTTGTTTAGTAGAAAATAGTTTTATTATATTAAGCAGTATGATATATAAAGTATAAGTCCATTTTAGGAACCATATATGATTAATCTCACTATAGATGGACTTATGTATTTTTTGATAACTTTTCTAACCTTTTGTTTGAGACATATGGAATGACCCATCATTCTATCACATGATCTGCTAACACATCACGAATGACAAATTAAACTTCATTTCTTTAAGAGACAAAGTAGAAATATTCCAAAGAACGACCAACGGTGAGACAATACCAAAATCACGAATGTATTTATTCTAATTTCATCAACATTAGGGAAATGATCTTGAAAACAAAAAATGTTGTCCTAGTGCTCTTATGATGATTCAGATGGTACCTTAGATCATCACAAATTTATGGCTTTGTGATTTATGGGTTTTCCATAGCGATGTTCTCTACCACTTTCCATCAGAACATGATGGTTAGATTTCTCTTCCAGATCCATATTTTCACCTATGTGGAAACCCGGTGATTATTTTATTTGGGTAACCATTACGTTTCATACATTAGTTTTTCAAGCCATGTTTTGGTATTCCTTTTTATGACGTGGGTTTCTATTAAATAATCTTTCGAGTAGTAAACCATTTATAACCCCGACGAATTTCGAGGGTGAAATTCATTTTAAGGGGGGTAAAATGTAACACCCCGAGATTTTATGAAAAATATTCTTTTTGATTTCATTAATGTATAGTGTTTTATGCTAAACAAAAAGGATCTTGCACAACAAGCATCTTTGACTTGCCTTGCATTACACGCAATCACGACCTTCCACGATAGCGTGTGTAGTACGCAATACCGAGTTTCACTAAACAACGATATGCTATTATTAAAACTAGCCGTTATGAATAGTAATAACCACCTTTTGAAATTTTGTAAATTTAATTTTTCAAAATGGAATTCATTTTTGGATTCGGAATATCGAAATTTTCTTAGGGTGAAATTTTGGTACTTTTCGAATAACTTTCATATTCTGATGAATATTGAAAATTACTAAATTTTAATTAAAAAAACATTTTTAATTGAAATAATTAATAGTGATAAATTAATAATTTGAGTGGTTTTAAAGTATATTTAGAATATATTTTTACAATTTAATACAGTGATGTTCATTGGATGTAATTTCACATTTAAACCAGACATAAACAAGTGTCAATCTTTTGATAGTTATTATCTCTTAAAAACATGCTATTTGTTTTGACGACGGGAATTAATTTTTAAATTAGTTATTGTAACTGATATGTTTTGAATTTGTTAAAATAAACATCATTTTTGAATTCATAATATCAAATATATCTTAGGCCTAATTTTTGGTATTTTTCTGGAAACTTTCATTTTTTGATGAATATTGAAACCACTAAGTGGTAGTTAAAAAACTGAATTTTTTCATAAAACATAATTTTACCGCCTCTGTGAATGAAATTTTAAAAATTCGAGGGACACGGTTGATATCAGTAAGTAAAATGTGGTTCAATGAGATGAATATAATTTTTGGTGAAAAGTAACTTTTTACTTTTTTTTACCACGGTTAAAAGTAAATAGGGTAATTAAGGGTAAAAGTGTTATTATTATTACCCTAACACATGTCCTGATTCTATTGGATAAAATAATTCGACCAAAAACAACCTTATAAATAAAAGATGAGCACTTAGGCCCACATGGATTAGATTAGGACATTTATTATCAATTTACTTAAAGAAGGGTTAAAATAGATAAAATCAAAGTTTAATAATTAAATCATTTTTAATATGGAGTTATGCATACGATAAATTAGACTATAAATATTCATTATAAATATAAAACTATTTCCAACATAATGGTATTTTATTTATAATTTTTAGAAATTAAATAAGTTAATTTATTTATGACACAACAATGATGCAGTAATTATCTTATTAATGAAATATTCACATAATCGATGTTATAAATACCCAAATAAATGTAATTTGAGACTTTTTATGAATTCCACAAATTTTATAGGTTAATATGACATGTTAGTATTGATTTAATTAACTTTCTTAGAACTAATCATTCTGTTATAATATTTACAAAAATCAATTACTAAATAGTGTCAAATTGACATAAAATAGTTTTTTAAAAAAATATTATATTATTAATTTTTATTTTATTCCTAAAAATCTAAGGTTCACCAAAATGACATATATACGGTTATATATATTAATAATAACCAACTTTTGGTTCTTTTGGCTTCTTATAGTAAGTTTATTAACCTTATAGTGTAAGAACACAAAAAGACACGGTAAAAGTAAAATTATCTAACTTAAAGTTAAATATAAATGATAAGGTTAAATAGGATCCTAAACTTGTCTAAATTCTATTGGATGAGAGGATTTCGACACATCCCTACCTTATATTCTAAATAAATCAATTTGGAGCTATTTAAAACCGAATTTGGCTTTATAATAAAATAATATTTTTAGTTTTTCCAATGGAGCCCCTCTCCTCCCTTATAAAAGGGCACCTCCTCCCTCTCTTCCACACACCACTTTTAGCCTTCAAGATCGCCAAAAACCTGAAAAATTCTCTTATCCACTTCCCTAGAAACATCCTAGAGTTCCTTTTCTTCTTCAAAGACCAATTTGAGTGCCCTATGAGGAGGT
This sequence comes from Viscum album, assembly GCA_963277665.1. NCBI lineage: Eukaryota > Viridiplantae > Streptophyta > Magnoliopsida > Santalales > Viscaceae > Viscum > Viscum album. The sequence goes on from OY728134.1 coordinate 431,490,911, forward strand.
CTCAAAGAGGCGCTTCAAAGAAGAGGTAATTTCCGTTACCGATTATTTCACCTTTATTTCTTCTTCCACTTCTTCTTATTAGTTTGTTTCATTTTGAAGTAATGAAATCAGTATCACTCATACACTGATATTTTATTATAAGCATGAAACAACCCTATTTCACCATCTATCCATCCTACGGAAAACGAAATCACCGCGCGTGCGTACGTACAGAATACCGTCTCCACGCCGTGGTGTAACCTATTTTCCACCACCACCTTACTTGGATGGGTATAATGGTGTAAATAATAACTATATATGATTATTTTAAAGTGATAATGATTATTAAATACTATACATATACTCCAATTAAATTCCACGATCATGGGAATGATATCATCGCTCGTGCGTACGTACGGAATACCGTCTCCACGACGCGATGAGATTCATTCTCAACGATTAACCATTCATAAATGATTATAAAGTATATATAATAAGTAATCATGAAATATATTAAATAATAATGATACTGGATTTATGTATATATATATATAAGTATGTCATCCAATTTATTCCATTCAATTCAACGAGGAGACGAAAACAACGTTCATGCGTACGTACGGCCTACCGTCTCCATGAACGGTGTATTTCATTCCATTTATCGATATATTATATATATGTATATTATGAATATATATATTAAATATAAATCATGTTTTACATTCTGTATTTAAGTAATCATGATCTAAGTAACCATATGAATAATTACATGTCAAAACACTGACGACAAATGACACGATTTTACCCAAAACATTCTTTAACATGGAATTTACAAAAGAATGGGTAATATGAAGTAATAAGTGAACCATATATGATATTATAACAATTAATATGATTCTGTAATAAGTCAATAACATTATTTAAATCATTATACAGGAAGTTCAGATACGTACGAAGCATATCGGACCTAAGGTAATGGATAATTTTGCAAATCTCATTTTTATCCGAGATTACTTATTTGTTAGTATTTACTGGGGTTATTTCTATCATCAATGTCCATGTTTCCTAAAAATGGTTTCATGTATGTTTAATTTCCTTTTTACCCATTTTTTACTTTTACTACATGGTATGTAATGAATCATTCTTTTGTTTACGTTACGAGGTACTTTTTTGACTTTTCCGACAAAAGTACGTGAAGAATGTTTTTTTAACTTATACGACACGAACATATTTTTACGGTTTTATAAAGACTTATTTTCATGAAGCTTCTTCAAAAATATTTCAGGACTATTTTCAACAAAATCTCCTTCTTTTAAAATTTCATGATGTTTTGTGGAAAGAAATTAATTTTGAAGAAGAAAGGATATAACCTCAAGAATTCATTTCAAGTGTTTTATCAAAACCATTTTTCCATCTAAAATGAATTTATTTAATATGTGTATGTTTCAAGTATAATGTCTCTATGATTTACATGGTTTCACTTTTCTTATTATTAAATTATATCCATTTCTTTTATATGGATTATGTGATGATGGAATGATATTTATGAAACCCATTTTATTCTTTGGGTTATGATGAATGATTTATGTTTATGTTGTGGCACAAGTAAGAATGATTTCATTATGAGATGTGTGGGACCTATATCTCCCTCCAATACATTGGGTAAAGATTTATATCGCATGAGATAGAAATGGCTGGAAAGGAAAGTTAAACCAGTTCAGTAATACAGGACTGGAACGATGAGTGAACTCAATTCAGAAAAGGACTTTGTCCACTAAGATGGTCTTGGCAGCAATGCCTTGGATACTATGGATATCATATCATGTGCTTAATGGTTGGAAAAATTACATGTTTTATTCCCATGATATTTTATCATGATTTATGTTCCATTATGATCTACGCCTTATGTACTTCCACGTTTTATGTCGTTGCTCAAGATTTTTAATGTTCATGTTTTTATGTTCAAATGTATATGGTATGTTTTATTTTATCCATGCTTACCCTTACTGAGCATTTGAGCTCACCGTTTTTATGTTTTATTTTCCCAAGGATATAAATAAAGGTATTAGGTAAGAAAAAAAAGTGGAAGATCTTTTTGGGAGATGTTGAAGATATTTCACCACGATTGAATGATTACGTTCCAAGTTTCCAAAGACACTAAACTGTTACGGTCCTTATATATCTGTTTTTGTTATGTATTAATTATTCCTATAAAGTAATGTAATGTCCATGTACGTCAAGCTTTGGGTCTCTACAGTTGGTATCAGAGGAAAGGTTTAGTCAACCTTTGGAAACTAGGATGTGAAAATGTTAGTGAGATCCTTAGAGATATTTCTATGGTATGTCTAGGGATGTCCCTAAGGATAAGTATACATATAGGATACAGTCCTAGAACTACGGTAACGATCATAGAATTTAACCTAATATGTTAGATATTGAGGATACTCCCCCTTTACTATTTTTTTCCCTAGCATGATTTTTGTCTCTCACACAATTCTTTTTGGGTTTTAGAAAATGGCTGGAAACAGGATGATTCACGATAATGGAGGATATGATAGACAATGGAATGATTTTATTCACGAGAAACCAAATGAAACGGGATCTGGAAGTCCAAAAATCATTATTATGCCTAATCATCAATCTCATAATATGATTAATAATCTCAACTTTGGTAAGTTTCCTGACTCAGATAATAAGAGAAAGATGGAGTTTCATGATGATCATAGAGGAAAGAAAGTTCAATTTCCCTCATGTAAATCATCTGGGAAGAGGCATCAGGGAGATTGTTTCAATGGAAATGGAAGATGCATTGGTTGTGGAAAAGAAGGACACAAATCCAGTAAATGCAAAGGAAAAGGTTCAGTTAACACCATGGACAAGGATAATGGTATTGCTACGACATCAACAATGATTAGATGTTTTAAATGTGGAATGTACGGGCATTATGAAAACCAATGCCCTAATAGAAAATCTCATGAAGAGAATCAGTATGGTCATATGGGTAGTATTTATGTTGATGATGATGAAGAGACTACAAATGATATGTGAGATGAAAGAATTCTTGAAGCTCGATCAATGGTTAAAGAAGGTAGTGGAATGATTACATGTTTATCAAGTGTAATGTAGTATAAGTAATCTCATGGTACTATGGAATAAAGAGACATCTAAGGATTGTTACACTGTTGTATTTCCTTGTGTTTTGAAAGTGTATGATTAATGGTACCAGTATCCATTAAAGGTTATTCAAATATTTTTGGAATGTAGATGATATGCGCATAATGAATGGATAGGTAGAAAATTAAATGTTTGATAGTATTCATGAGCTCATGACTGATATAAGGATAAGGTTATATCATGGTTTGATTGTATAGAAGTTTTGGATTTTGGTATGAGGAAAGAGTTAACATTTCACAGCATTCATGTTTTCACTACGGTTTATTGGGTATTGATTTTTCAAGAGAATACATTATTAAGGTATTCACATGATTGTAATGTGACCAACAAGATATATGGGGGATAAATGATGGTATTCACATGCTTGGTTGATGACATTTCAAGTAATAATTTTCTTTATACTATGAGATTGGACCAAAGCATTTTAGATAATCCTAAAGATTGGAATGGATTATGTTGGACATAAGTTAGTATTGTTTAAGGATAGAATTTTTTTCGATATTATTGATGGGATGTTATAGTAATATAGTTTTAGAAAAAGAAAACCTGCAGGACGGGCGACATCCCATCGCGTCGGACAAGGCTGTGGGAATCGAACCCACAACCGAGGTGCGACTGGCCTTTATCTCCTACCACTGGCCTACAGGAAGTCGTTGTTTAGTAGAAACTAGTTTTATTATATTAAGCAGTATGATATATGAAGTATAAGTCCATTTTAGGAACCATATATGATTAATCTCACTATAGATGTACTTATGTATGTTTTGATAAATTTTTTAACCTTTTGTTTGAGACAGATGAAATGACCCATCATTTTATCACATGATCTACTAACACATCACGAATGACAAATTAAACTTCATTTATTTAAGAGATAAAGTGGAAATTGTCCAAAGAACGACCAACGGTGAGACTATACCAAAATCACGAAAGTATTTCTTCTAATTTCATCAACATTAGGGAAATGATCTTGATAACCAAAAATGTTGTCCTAGTGCTCTTATATCTGATGATTCAGATGGTACCTTAGATCATCACAAATTTATGGCTTTGTGATTGCTGGATATTCCATAGCCATGTTCTCTACCACTTTTCATCATAACTTGATGGTTAGATTTCCCTTCCATATCGATCTTTTCACCTATGTGGAAACCCAGTGATTATTTTATTTGGGTAACCGTTACGTTTCATACTTTAGTTTTTAAAGCCATGTTTTGGTATTCCTTTTTACGACGTGGGTTTCTATTAAATAATCATTCGAGTAGTAAACTATTTATAACCACCGATGAATTTCGAGGGCGAAATTCATTTTAAGGGGGGCAAAATGTAACACCCCGAGATTTTATGAAAAATATTCTTTTTGATTTCATTAATGTATTGTGTTGTACGCTACACCAAAAGGATCTTGCATAACACGCATCTTTGACTTGCCTTGCATTACACGCAATCACGACCTTCCTCGATAGCGTGCGTAGTACGCAATATCGTGTTTCACTAAACAATGATATGTTATTATTAAAACTAGCCGTTATGAATAGTAATAACAACTTTTTTAAATTTTTTAAATTTTATTTTTCAAAATGGACTTCATTTTTGGATTCAGAATATCGAAATTATCTTAGGGTGAAATTTTGGTATTTTTCGAATAACTTTCATATTCTGATGAATAATGGAAATTACTAAATTTTAATTAAAAAGTACTTTTTTAATTGAAATAATTAATAGTGATAAATTAATAATTTGAGTGGTTTTAAATTATATTTAGAATTTATTTTTACAATTTAATATAATTTTGTTCATTGGATGTAATTTCACATTTAAACCAGACGTAAACAAGTGTCAATCTTTTGATAGTTATTATCTCTTGAAAACACGCTATTTGTTTTGACGATGAGAATTAATTTTTAAATTAGTTAATGTAACTGATATGTTTTGAATTTGATAAAATAAACATAATTTTTGAATTCATAATATCAAATATATCTTAGGCCTAATTTTTGGTATTTTTCTAGAAACTTTCATTTTTTGATGAATAGTGAAACCACTAAGTGGTAGTTAAAAAACTGCATTTTTTCATAAAACTTAATTTTACCGCTTCTCTGAATGGAATTTCAAAAATTCGAGAGACACGGTTGATGTCATTAAGTAAAATGTGGTTCAATGAGATAAAAATAATTTTTGATGAATAGTAACTTTTTACTTTTTTTTTTACCACGGTTAAAAGTAAATAGGGTAATTAAGGGTAAAAGTGTTATTATTATTACCCTAACACATGTCCTAATTCTATTGGATAAGTACAATTCGACCAAAAACAACCTTAGAGATAAAATATGACCACTTAGGCCCACATAAATTAGATTAGGACATTTATTATCAATTTATATAAAGAAGGGTTAAAATAGTTAAAATCAAAGTTTAATAAGTAAATCATTTTTAATATGGGGTTATACATAAGATAAATTAGACTATAAATATTAATTAGAAAGCTAATATGATTTCCAACATAATGGTATTTTATTTATGATTTTTAGACATTAAATAAGTTAATATATTTATGACACAACAATGATGCAATAATTATCTTATTAATGAAATATTGACATAATTAATGTTATAAATACCCAAATAAATGTAATTTGGACTTTTTATCAATTACACTAATTTTATAGGTTAGTATGACATGTTAGTATTGATTTAATTAACTTTTTTTCGAACTAATCATTCTGTTATAATTTTCACAAAAATGAATTACTAAATAGTGTCAAAATTGACATAAAATAGTTTTTAAAACAAATATTATATTATTAATTGTTATTTAATTCCTAAAAATCTAAGGTTAGGCCAAATGACTTATATAAGGTTATATATATTAATAATACTTGGGGTTCGTTTGTCTTCTTATAGTTTGTCTATTAACCTTATAGTGTAAGAACAAAAAAAGACACGGTAAAAGTAAAATTATCTAACTTAAAGTTAAATATAAATGATAAGGTTAAAATATGATCCTAAAATTGTCTAAATTCTATTGTATGAGAGTATTTAGACCCATCCCCACCGTAGATTCAAAATAAATCAATTTGGAGCTACTTAAAACCGAATTTGGCTTTATAATAAAATAATATTTTTAGTTTCTCCAAAGGAGCCCCTCTCCACCCTTATAAAAGGGCACCTCCTCAATCTATTCCACACACCACATTGGGCATTCAAGCTCTCCCAACCCCTGCCCAATTCTCTTTTCCACTTCCCTAGAAACATCCTAGAGTTACTGGTCTTCTTCAAAGACCACTTTGAGTGCCTTCAGAGGAGGTCTCAAAGAGGCGATTCAAAGAAGAGGTAATTTCCGTTACCAATTCTTTCACCTTTATTTCTTCTTCCACTTATTCTTCTTAGGTTGTTTCATTATGAAGTAATAACATCAGTATCACTCATATACTGATATGTTATTATAATTTTGAAACAACCATATTTCACCATCTATCCATCCTATGGAAAATGAAATCACCGCGCGTGCGTACGTACGGAATACCATCTCCACGCTGTGGTGTAATCTATTTTCCACCACCACCTTACTTGGATGGGTATAATGGTGTAAATAATAACTATATATGATCATTGTAAAGTGATAATGATTCTGTAATAGTATACATACACTCCAATAAAATTCCACGATCATGGGAATGATATCATCGCTTGTGCGTACGTACGGAATACCGTCTCCACGACGCGATGAGATTCATTCTCAATGATTAACCATTCATAAATGATTTTAAAGTACATATAATAAGTAATCATGAAATATATGACATAATAATGATACTGGATTTATGTATATATATATATATATGTATGTCATCCAATTAATTCCATTCAATTCAATAAGGAAACAAAAACAACGTTCATGCGTACGTACGGCCTACCGTCTCAATGAACGGTGTATTTCATTCCATTTATCGATCTATTATATATATGTATATTATGAATATATATATTAAATATAAATAATGTTTTACATTCTGGATGTATGTAATCATGATCTATGTAATCATATGAATAATTACATGTCAAAACACGAACGACAAATGAAACGATTTTACCCAAACCGCTCTTTAACATTGAATTTACAAAAGAATGGGTAATATAAAGTCATAAGTGAACCATATATGATATCATAAATGTTAATATCATTATTTAATAAGTCAATAACATTATTTAAATCATTATACAGGAGGTTCTGATAAGTACGAAGCATATCAGACCTAAGGTAAGGGATAATTTTGCAAATCTCACTTTTATCCGAGATTGCTTATTTGTAAGTAATTACTGGGGTTATTTCTATCATCCATGTCCATGTTTCATAAAAATGGTTTCATGTATGTTTAATGTCCTTTTACCCATTTTGACTTTTACTACATGGTATGTAAGGAATCATTCTTTTTTTTACTATACGAGGTACGTTTTTGACTTTTCCGACAAAAGTACGAGAAGAATGTTTTTTTAACTTATACGGCACGAACATATTTTTACGTTTTTATAAAGACTTATCTTCATAAATATTACTCAAAAAGATTTCATGAATATTTTAAAAAAAATCTCATTCTTTTAAAATTGAATTATGTTTTGTGAAAAGAAATTAATTTTGAAGAAGAAAGGATAATCCCCTCAAGAATTCATTTCAAGTGTTTTATCAAAAACATTTTTCCATCTAAGATGAATTTATTTAATATGTGTATGTTTCAAGTATAATGTCTCTATGATTTACCTGGTTTCACTTTTCTTATTATGAATGTATATCCATTTCTTTTATATGGATTATGTGATGATGAAATGATATTTATGAAACCCATTTTATTCTTTGGGTTATGATGAATGATTTATGTTTATGTTGTGGCACAAGAAATAATGATTTTATTATGAGATGGGTGAGACCTATATCTCCCTCCAATGTATTGGGTAAAGATTTATATATCATGAGATAGACATGTCTGCAACGGCAAGTTAAACCGGTTCAGTAATACAGGACTGGAACAAGGAGTAAACTCAATTCAGAAAGGGACTTTGTCCACTAAGATGGTCTTGGCAGCAATGCCTTGGCCACTATGGAAATAATATCATGTGCTTAATGGTTACCACAATTACATGTTTTATTCCCATGCTATTTTATCATGATTTATGTTCCATTATGATCTATGCCTTATGTACTTCCACGTTTTATGTCGTTGCTCAAGAGTTTTAATGTTCATGTTTTTTTAAGTTCAAATGTATATGGTATGTTTTATTTTATCCATGCCTACCCTTACTGAGCATTTGAGCTCACCCTTTTTATGTTTTCATTTCCCCTGATATAAAGAACGGTTTTAGGTAAGAAAAAAAGGGAAGATCTTTTGGGAGATGTTGAAGATCTTTCACCACGATTAGAAGATTACGTTCCAAGTTTCCAAAGTCACTAAACTATTACAGTCCTTGTGTGTATGTTTTTGTTATGTATTAATTATTCCTCTAATGTAATGTAATTTCCTTGTATGTCAAGCTTTGGGTCTCTACAAAGTTTCCACCCTGACACATGTCCCACTCCTCAGATCATCCCTTCTTCTAGTTCCACATGGATGCCTTCATGATTTGCTAGTACAGAGGGGGTAATGTATCCTGCAACAATGCCTCCCCATCCACATTGATCATGTGGTTATATAGGATGTCAGTATCGACGGGCATGAAATCTTCTTGGGCATGGTCATATGCTACCTGAACCATTGGCGCTGAAACGAAGTTCTTCTTAACCAGTAAGCTGGCTCATCTCTACTTGATTCAGGAATGAAGACATCATCCCTCAGCCTGAAGCCATAGAAAGGAAACCTCTTGCACCATGGATAGTTATTATGGCTCTCTGATAGCAGCTCCTACAATGAACCTTGGTCAGAATGGCTCCGTATTAACCCTACCAGGCCCAAGCTTTTCACCATCTCCTCTCTTTGGGAAGCATTAGTGAGGACCCCCTGGAAGCCACCTGATGAGCCATTCAGTTTTAAGATTGAGCATTTCATGTGTCCGGTTTACGAATCACTTTTGCGGAGTAATGTAGTGATGCTCGTTTGAAAATAATTTCACAGATCCCTGCGCTGACCTTCCAAAAAAAGTTTCTAGGCGTTGTCGCAAAGTCGAAGACTCGTTGTGCGTCGCAAAGCAGAAGCTCTGATTTGTGGAGAGAAAGCACATAGTACAGGTAGCTTCGTGAATCGGGATTTCCAAGAGCCAATGTCACGAAGAAGAGAAAAGAAAAAAGAAAGGACATCTCCCCTATTTATAGGTGAAAACCTTCAGAGCTTCATGGTGCATCCATGCTACAATGAGCTTCGCGGCGCGCTTAGCCTGCATGTGGCCTATCCATTTTGGGATCCCACTTCATGACCCGACTTTGATGACTGCAAGAGATTTTCACGATTGACCCTTAAACATTGACCCTCAATTTCTCATTGGCTCCATGTCTAATGGGGGATCTTTTTGATTCAAAAAATTGGGAAGACGATGAACAAGAGGGATGTCTCCCAGTCTGCCTAGAGAAACCCTTTCATGGAGCCTCATGGCTATGTTCATGGAACAGAGCGAGGAGGTTGTAACGCTCCATGATCCATTTTGACGTTCGTGACCTGCAACAGAGCAAGGAGGCAGTAACACTCTGCGATCACATATGACATTCACAGTCCATTGTAGAGTAAAGTCATGCCTTCACACCGAGCATGTTCTGCTTCATGATGCATCTTGCCATAAATATAGGGCTGCCCTCGAGCCCAATGTGGGATGATCCGAACTTCCACCTTTCGAGCTCTCAAAGCATGAAGCCCCCTTCCTCTTCGAACCCTGAGCTCTTCAAGGTACTTATGCTTCGTGAAGTACCTCCCCCTTGGCCTTAATTGAGCCCCTCTTCTAAGAGGGATTCATATCGTGAAGCCCACAAGGACATAGTTCATCGAGAAGCATTTATGATTCGTGAAAAAACCACCACACCCACACGATACACATGTTATGACAGGGTCACTGTGATTCGCAATGTATGTTTCTTCACGACACCTTTCTTCGCGAGGCACCCCAACATCACCAGGAATTTCATCGATAATGCCTTTACACATTGCGAAGCACCTACCATATGCACCAATTCCCTATTACTAGTCTAGGGAACTTCACTTAGGGAAGCAGATACATTCATAAAGGCCCTCCATTTCAAGGAGCACCAGAGCTTCACAAGGCTTATACCTATGAAACCCTTTGCTCTGCAACTCCTTTTCTCGTGTGGTCCTTCAGGTTTGCATGAATCAACCTCAATGTCCTTTGGATGATACTACCCGTTGTGTTACTTTAACTCATCATTTTTCACATAGGAATGCTAATAGCTATTGCTTCTTCACATAGCCACAATATCGTGGACCCCCAATGGTTTTCTCCATAACACCCCATCACCATGGTGTTTCATATCCCTTATATTCACTAAGTTGTAGAGGGTGACAGTTATGTATGTCCTAAGGGTACGGAGGTCAACCACATCGTCCGAGATGTATGATGTTAAACTGCTAACTGCCATCGTCCCCAGTGCATGACTTTAATCTATGACCTTGCCCTGTGCCTTGTATGCAGGGTGCCCCCAACATGGACATTCTTCATTCCCATTTGTCTCCACGAGAGTGAGATCATTCATCACATGGAATTATATCTTCTTCATCGGAGTGGTTTCTACCCCCGGGGAAAGGGAAACCACCTTGGTGTAAATCCCCTAGCTTTTCTTACAGGAGGTAGAATTTATGCCCCTCCTTTCTTCAGTTCCAAATCCCTCTCCTGTTGGGATTTTTCTCCATAGGGACTCCATCATAGAGAATGAACTAACCTCTTCAATCTACTAACCATGCAAAAGCCCCTGTTCCCCTTTGGGATGATAACCACATGTAATCCCCTCTTTCCTCTTTGAACTGCAAACCACATATAAGCCCCACTCCCCTTCCCACAGACCCACCATTCACGACCTGATCATAAGGTCTCTGATGTATCTTGTTTCTCACACCGAGCATGACTCACGTGGGATTAGAGCAAGAATCAACCGTGATATTTCTCTCCAGACAGCCTAGAGTTTAATCCCCACACCAAACCTGAACTATGAGGTCGTTGATCCTTGCCATGGCAAGGTACTTAGGAAGAATCTCTGAGGTTTAAGCCCAACAACAGGTTATTCCAACCCCTTTCATGTCGATTCACCAAACCCAACCCGAACTATGGGGTCTTTGATCATTTCCAAGGCAATCTATGTAGGAATCCTTCCAGAGGTTCAAGCCCAGCAACTGGACTCTCCGACCCCCTTCATGTCGGTTCTCCCCTGTCCTGCATGACGTTAAACTATGGACCTCAATCAGCGGTAAGTCATTGTTTCCCCAGTCTGTGGTAAGCCGTTGCAACCCTTATAAACTATGTGATCATTGATCCTTTCCTTGGTAGTGCACGTAGGAAGCCACCCTGAGGTTCAATCCCAACAACCATTGGTTTTGACTACCTACACGTCAGTTCCCACAACCTAAACTACATGGTCTTAGATCCTTACCAATGTAGGGTACGTAGGATGCCTCCCTGAGGTTCGATCCCAACAACCATTGGTTATTACCACCTTCACATTGGTTCCCACCACCTGAAATACGGGGTATTTGATCATTTCCAAGGAAAGGTATGTAGAAAGCCACCCTGAGATTCAAGACAAACAACCAGTTGTTCCGACGCATTCACGTCAGCTCACTAAACCCACCCAAATTACGTGGCCTTTGATCCTTGCCAAGGAAATGTATGTAGGACACCTCCCTGAGGTTCAATCCCACCATCCATCTGGTCCACATGTCCTCCTCCACATCGGTTCACTAACCCCTATCCAACATGAAATACGTGGGTTTGATCCTTGTCTCCTAGATAAGGTATGTAGGACGCCTCCATGAGGTTTAACCCTGTCCATCAGTAAGCCGTTGACATCCCCGTCCAGTAGTAAGCTGTTGACATACCCATCCATTAGTAAGCCATTATGACCCCATTCAGTGGTAAGTAGTTATCAAAGCCATCCAGCGGTGAGCCATTGTGACCCCATCCAGTGGAAAGCCATTGAAATCACTAAACGATAGTAAGCAGTTATTAGATGAACTACGTGGAATATGATTCCTTGCCACAAGGATATTATAAATATACAAATAAATGTAAATTGAGACAAATGATTAATTACACTAATTTTATATGTTAATATTACAATTTATGGTGGGTTAAATAAATTTTATTCGAAGTGATAAATTGTTTATGGCCTTCAAAAAAATCAAACACTAAATAGAGTCAATATTGACATAATTGAGTTTTTAAAACAAATATTATATTATTAATTGATATAATATTCCAAAAAATCTAAGGATCATCCAGTGGACTTAGATCGGGTTCTATATATTAATAATAAACAACATTAGGTTCTATTGGCATGTAATAGTATCTTTATTAACAATATAATATAAAAATACAAAGAGACATGGTAAATGAAAAACTATTTAACTAATAGTTAAATCTAAAAGATAAGGTTGATATAATGACTTAAACCAGTCTAAAACATACTAGTTGAGTGTTCCTATACCCATAACAACATTAGAATTTAAATAATTCATTTTTAAACCATTAGAAACAGAAAATGATTTTATTATAAAATAATATTGCAACCGTTTCCTAATGTGACCCTCCCCTATATTATAAAATGGAACTTCCCCTTCTCTTACATTCACACCTCCTAAAACTGTTTTCGCGGCCAAAACCTACCCAAATATCCTCCTAACATTCCTCCCGTTATCCTAGAGGCCTTCCATTGTCCTGAAATCCAACATAAGGAGGCCTTTTGGTCAAATGAAAAAATAAGAACTCGAAGAAGAGTTAAATATTTCATCACCTCTTTCAAGTTCGTATCTTCTTCCACATCCTCTTTATTTGTTATTTAAATTATAATATAATTACTCTAGTATATTCTATATAATATTATGTAATTAATATGGTACAACCATGATCATTATTCTATCCATCATATGAATGACAATGTCACCATACATGCGTACGTACGGCTTACCGTCTCCACGTTGTGGTGTAGTTTGTTATTCAAACACTTCATTATTTGGATGGGAATAATAATAAGTATAACTGATGTAAATAACAAATATAAAATGTTAATGATTATTTATATATGATATAAAATCCAATTACATATGATTTCTCCATCAATATAATGATATTTTCTCTCATGCATATGTACAGATTACTGTCTCAATGAACATGATGAGATTTATTCCCAGTCGTAATCATTCAAAACAAATTTTCATTTTATGATTAATAATAATGATTATGAACATAATATAATTATTTATATCAATAATATAAATCATATTCATAACAAACATGGCTTACTTAACCAAGCATATAAAGGAAAATGAATTAGTTAACACCCAAAACGATGATACTACTAAAATATTATTAAAAAAGAAATATTATAAGATCATATATGATAACATATTTATGTATATAGTTCTGGTATAATTTAATAAAAATAATTTAACTGTTAAACAGGATATTATCATACGATATACTATGTAAAAGTACAAGTTAAGGGTTATTTTCACAACCTCTTTATTTACCAAGGTTATTTTTACAAAAGTATCTGTTGGGCCCTCTTTATCATCCACTTCCATGTTTTCTTAAAAATATATTTAAAATATTTTTACTAGACAATGTGTTAAAGTCATTTATACCCTTATTTGACCTTATATGTTTGAGTGGAATCTTTCCATCATTTTCCAAACAAGGTACTTTATGACGTTTTTGAAAAAAAATTGGTAAGAATGTCTTTTATATCTTATACGTTGGATGCGGAATTTTTTCGCCATTATAACATCATTGAAGCTTCCAATTCATGCTTAATAAAATATTTTCAAAATAAATGTTATATTTTATAATTATATAACATTTAAAATATTTCAAAATAGAAAGAGATATTTCTCTAATATGTTTTATTTGATCAATGTCAACATCCATTGATTGATTTTTATCTTGTTCGAAGTTTATTTATTATGATTCAAAACATCCATATTGTATTGATGTTTTTGTGATATTTTTTACTATGGATGATTTATTATTACACCATTCATGGTTTATGAATAAATTATTTACATTTCAATGATAGTTTTAATAAGAATGTTAATGTTATGTTTTTAAATTTTCATATGAGAAATGCATTGGACTTATTAAGTGACGGGTGAAGCCCGCTATAGCCCCATGATGCATCGGTAGTTCTCATGAGGAAAACAAGTGGCTTGGTACAAAGATTTGAAAAAATATTTTTTTTGTCTTGGCATAAGGCCATGACTATGTGGTTATGAAGTCTAAAATTATACATTCAATCATTATGAAAGTGTCTATTGATATTGCATGTGATTTTTTGACAAGTAGAATATCCATGTAAATATGTAAAAGGTATTATTTTGTTTTGAAAATTTCCATATTATGCTGAAGTGTATGTTTAAAAGGCCTTTGTTTTAATATTATTCATTTCTTAAAATTTTAATGCTTATTAATGAATGTTTCTGCTATGTTATTATCATTACTCAGTATCTGAGCTCACCCATTTCTATGTTTTATTTTTACCTTGACGTGAAGATGTATTTTATGGTTAGCCTACAGGGATAGGATAATGATATAAGTGTGTTTATGAGGGGACAAAATTTTGTTGATGTTTCAATTTCATGATGTAATGTAAAACTTTTGAATGTATCATGTACTTACATGGTTACTAAACTAATCGTTCTTTCGGGACATGATTCCTTATATCATGCCAATGTTATGTAATAATGCACCAACTCATGGTAACTGGGGTCGGGGTGTTACAGTTGGTATTAGAGAAATTTTAGTATAACCCTTGGAATCTAGATTTAGAAAAACTCTAATTAGGGAACACTACCATAAGACAGACTTTTAGAATTATTATATAAGAACATCCTAGAATTTCTGTAATATAGTGATTTTGGGATTTTTTCAAAAAAATACATCCCTGTCTAGATATGAGTAGGTAGAGGTGGCTCTGGAATGATGTACCTAGGTAAAAAACATGAAAACAATGCTTTGAGATTCACTCGAATGGGAACTTGTGCACGACAACGGGCCTTGCTGCACTCTTGGTTATGACACTACCAGGGGATATTCTTAGGATAAATCATATTTTCCATACAAACCGTTATGAAGGGTTTGTGAGTATATTCCTCCTCAAAGAAAAGATTTTTAGGATAATGGATTATATTAATAAACTGTTCATTTTATGTTAAGTATTTCATAGGTTTTGAATTATGTGTTGTGATTCATAAACTAATATAGTGTATGCCATTGTTTTGAAATGGAGCCCAGTGGAAGGAACGAGAACTGTATCAATGCACATAATCCATGTAGGGATTTCCCTCCTACTCAGGATAATTATAATTGATCTCGTGAAGCAACTGGTGCTGATCAGCTTATCACCATACTAGGACAACTCACTCAGGTTATAAATAATAACTTTACCTGTATGAATCATCCTGATCCACAATGTGGAGGATCAATGTTAGAACGCTTCATGAGGAAAAAACCAACAACATTACATGGTAGTATAAATCCATTATTATCTGAGCTATGGTTAAATTATTTAAAAAAAATATTTCATGCATTAGGGTGTATCTAAAATGAAAAATTTTTCAAGGTAGTATATCGCCTTACAGGAGATACGGATCAATGGCGGTAATTAATTCAAAATAAAAAGGAGGATAAAGAAGTAGTAATTATAGAATGAATGTTTTTTAAAGATCTTTTCATAGAAAAATACTTTCCTCATGACCATCGATTGGTTATGGAAAGGAAATTTCTGTGTATGATGCAAGAGGAGGTTAAGAGTGTCGCAAAATATGAGGCTAGATTTACAAGGTAAGCACATCATGCAATAGATTATATACATAACCCAAAGAGTATGGTTGGTCGATTATTTTATGGTTTAAAACCATTTCTTAGTCAAGAATTTGTCTCAAAATACATTTCATCATATGACGATATTGTCTCATGTGCAATCAAGACAGAAAAATAAATCTCTAAATCATACGACTTTAAATCCAAGCAGGAGAAGAAGAGATCTGCTGAACACTCTGCAAATGGATATATATGGAAGAAGGGAATGTTTGAATATCCATCCTCTGGTAAATTTGGGAAGAAACACCCTTTTACTTTTTTGAAGGGAATGGGAGTCTATTATAGGTGTGGTGAAAAGGGCTACCAAGGTCATGATTGCATGGGGATGAAATAGGCCATTGAATGCTACAATTGTAGAGAAAATAGGAATTATGAAAATAAATGTCTTAAGCGCCAAGGGAACATACCAACAAAAAGGACAAGGGAGCAAGGAAAAGCATATGTGATCACTACTACTAAGGTTGATTCTCCAAAAGACATGGTGGAAGGTAAAAAAATGGTTTAATCAAGTTTAGACAATGCTTTATTTGACACAGGATCATCCCATTGTTTCATATCGTCCCAATTTTCTAAGAAAAATAGATATTTTCAATTTGAATTAACAAGGGGTATTTAGTAAAAACACCTAAGGGAAGTATCATCGCAACAAATTTTTGTTAATTAGTTCCCATTATGGAATATAAATATTCTTAATCTACTGATCTCATCATCATACCCATGATTGAATTTGATATAATCCATTGAATGGATTGGATTTCGGACCAGGATGAAAAATTTATTTGTAAGATGATGGAGGTTACAATTTTCATTTATGATAAGGAGTACCTATTACTTAGGGATGAAATTTCACCACCTGATTCTTCTCTAGGTCCACCACCATTAGCTCAAATAAATTAAATTATTGGGGAAGAAGAGAATGAAATAAATATAGGTGAGGAAAATAATGTTCGAATAGAGGATGTACCTATTTTGAAAGAATATGTTGATGTGTTTCCAAATTATTTACTTGGACATCCTCCAGAACAAGAAATTGAGTTTTCCATTGACATAATTCCTGGTTCAAGGCCCATATCAAATACCCCTTATAGAATGGTAACCATAGAATTATTTGACAAAAATAAAAAACTATAGGAATTGAGTAATAAGGTATTTATTCTCCCTAGTGTTCCTCCAGGGGGAGACCATGTCCATTTTTAAAGAAGAAAGATAGATCCCTAGGGTTGTGCATTGACTACAGCGAGAGCAATGCTATAAAAATAAAGAACATGTATCCCCTACCTGGCATTGATGATCTATTCGACCAACATCATTGAGCTCAATATTTTTCAATGATTGACCTTCGATCTGTATATCATCAGTTGTGTGTGAAGAATAAAGAAATTCTAAAAACGGTATTTCGAACTAGGTATGGGCATTACGAGTTTATAGTAACACCTTTCGGATTGACAAATTCACCCTCTGTCTTCATTAATATAATGAATAGTGTTTTTGAGGAATATCTTTATAAATTTATAGTGGTATTTATTGATGATATCTTGGTATTCTCCAAAATCTATGAAGATCATGAAAATAAATTGCGCATTATCTTAAAGAATCTTAGAAGAAATGAATTATATGGGAAATTTAGCAAGTGTGAATTCTGGCTTCGGAAGATTTATTTTCTTGTCCATATTTCCGCTAAGGATGGAGTCTCTGTTTAACCTTCAAAGATGAAGGAAATACAAGAATGGCTAGCACCGATGAGTATATTAAAGGTACGCCGTTTTATTGGTCTAGCAGGTTATTAACGACATTTTTTCCAGAATTTTGCCTGATTGGGTAACCCAGTAACCACGCTCAGGCGTAAAGGGGTTAATTTTTTTTGGAAAAACGAGTGTGAATAATGTTATGAAGAACTGAAGATAATATTATTTAATTCTACAAACTTGGCTCTACCATCAGTGAATGATGGGTTTCGTATTTATAGTAATGCTTCAAAGAAAGGACATGGTGGTGTCCTTATGCATAATGATAGAGTTATTAAATATGCATCACTATAACTAAAAATTACTGAGTCAAATTATCCCGCTCATGATTATGAGTTAGCAGCTATAATATTTTCTTTGAAGATATGGAGACACCATCTCTATGTTGAAAAATGTGATATTTATACTGATCAAAAGAGTTTGTAGTATATTTTCTCACAAAAATAAAACAAAACATGACATAAAGGAGATGGATTGATCTACTCAATGATTATGATATCACTATACACTACCACACGTGTAAGGAAAATAAGGTGGCAAATGATTTGAGTAGAAATGGTCATGGAGTTTTGAACAAAATGAGAGTTGAAAAGGATATTATTTTCATGGATTTATTAAACATGGATATAGGAATGACCCTGGAAGGTTAAACATAAATTAATTTTCAAATGTCTTCCAAACCATATATACTATAAAGGTTAAAATGTTCTCTGAATGATGATAAAATTAAATATGTGAAGGATGGGAAATTGATCGATTTCATATATAAAGATGGAATTTTGAAATTTGGGAAGAGACTCTGTGTTCTCGATATACCTGATCAAAAAAGGGAATTTTTAGATGATGGTCATAACTCAAATTCCTCCACACACCCTAGTATCCCTATGATGTAATTATATTTGAGAGAACATTTTTGACGAGACAACATGAAGAGAGATATTGCTGATTTTGTGTCGAGATGTATGGTTTGTCAACAAGTGAAAGATGGAAGGCAAGAACCTAGATGATTCATGCAACCTTTTCCCATACCTGAGTTAAAATGGGATAATTTTATGATGGAATTTTTCATTGGGATACCAAAGACTCTTAGAAGGAATGGTGTTATATATGTCATTGTTGATCGTCTTACCAAGTCATCACATTTTTTTCTATAAGATAAGATTTACCACTTGAACATATAACAAGACTATATATTAATGATTTTTAGGACATTAGGGAGTAACCCTATCTATTGTATATCATCTGGATCCCTATTTTAGATCATGATTCTGGAAAAGGCTTCAGAAGGCCTTGGATAGTGAACATCATTTGAGCACTACATACCACCCTCAAATTGATGGACAATCAGAACAATCTATTCAAACAATAGAAGACATGTTGAGATCTTAATCACATGACTCTCAATGTATGTGGGACCAATATTTACCTCTGTTATAATTTTCATATAATAATATCTTTCATTCAAGTATTCAGATGGAACCATATTAAGCGTTATACGGAAAGAGATGTCACACACCAACTTGTTAGGATGTTGTTGGTGAATGAAAAATCGTAGGCCCATAACATATTGAGGAAACAATGGAAATGGTGAATGTTATCTAAACCCACATCAATGTACATAAAAGTAGGCAAAAGAGCTATACCGATAAACAATGGAATGATTTGGAATTTCAGGTAGGATATCTTAATTTCTTGAAGGTATCTCCATTGAAGGGTATTATACGTTTTGGTAATAAGGTAAAATTGTGTCTCAAATACATCAAACCTTACAAAATTCTAGAATGAATTAGATTTGTAACTTATCATTTGGAAACTCCTCCAATTCTCCACAAAGTCCATGATGTGTTCCACATATCCCTATTGAGAAAATACATGTCTGACCAAACACATGTACTCACCTATGAGTAAATTGAACTGGAACCTGATTTGTCTTATTGTGAAGAGCCTGTCAAAATTCTTGATACAAGAGAACAAGTGCTGAGAAAATAAATGAGTCGTCTGGTAAAAGTTCTATGGAGAAACCATAAGATGGATGAGGCAACGTGGGAATAAAAAGAACTTACGATGAAGGACCACTCGAATCATTATTTGTGGTAGTATTATAGAAATTTTGAGGATGAAATTATTTGGAGGGGGAAGAATATAACACCCCATGCTTCCATGGTATGTTTCCCTTTGAATAATTCAATTGCTTGCATTGTACACAACTTTGAGATTCTAATACACCGCGACTAATCAAACTAGTCGTTATTAATAGTAATACCCACTTTATGAAAATTTTAAAATTTTAACCTTCAAAATGGACTTCATTTTGTTATTTGGAATATCAAAATTATCTTACGGTTATTTTTTGGTATTTTCCTAAAAACATTCAATTTTTGATGATTTCTGAAAAAACATAGTGTTACTGGTTAAAACATATTTTTTATTTAAATAAATAAATATATTATTTTAATTTATTTTAGGTCAAAATGTATAGATAATACCTATATATGTGAAACGTAATTCATTAGTTTCATTTTATTTTAAGTTTAGATATATAAAATTTTATCGATCTTTTTACCGTCTTTTACCCACCTCCTTGGAGTATTTGAAAATTTGTATAAAACATAATTTTTATCGCTTCTGTGAGTTGAATTTCAAAATCTGAGATATGTGGTTAATATTATTAAGTAAAATTTGGTTCAATAAGATGAAAATTATATTTGGTGAATAGTAACTTTTGACATTTATTTACCACGGTTAAACGTAAATAGGGTATTTAAGGGTAAAAATGATATCATAATTACCCTAACACATGTCCAAATTTTATTGGATAATAATATTTTGACCAAAAAAACATTAGGAATAAAATATTATCCTCTTGGATCCACATAGATTAGATTAGAACATTTATTATTATTTTATTTAAAGGAGAGTTAAAAGAGGTAAGTTAAATGTTTAATAACTATTTTATTAAATTTAGGGTTACAAACAAAATAAATTTGACTATAAATATTAATTAGAAATATAAAAATATTTCCTACATAATTTTATTTTATTTATATTTTTTAGACATTAAATAATCTAATTTATTTGTGACATAATAATGATGCAGTAATTACCTTATTAATAAAATATTATGACAGTTTGTATTATAAATATACAAATAAATGTAAATTGATACTTATGATGAATTACAATAATTTTATAGGTTAATATTACATGTTAGGGTTGGATAAATAAATTTTATTTTAAGTGAAAATGTTTTTATGTATTTAGAAAAAAGAAAATACAAAATAGTGTCAAAACTGACATAATTAAGTTTTTAAAACTAATATTATATTATTAATTGATATAATATTCCAATATTTCTAAGGATAGTCCAAAGATCATATATAAGGTTATATATTTTAATAATTAATCACATTTTGTTTTATTGCCTTGTTATTTTATGCTTATTAACCATATAATATAAAAATACAATGTGACATGGAAAATGACAAACTATTTGACTAAGAGTTAAATATAATAGATAAGATTTATATGATGACCTAAACCTGTCTAAAATATATTGGCTGAGATTTTTTAGAACCATCCACACCATATCATTTAAATAATTCATTTTGGAGCCACTATAAACCGAAAATGTTTTTATTTTAAAATACTATTTCAAGCTTTTCCTAAAGTGACCCTCACCTCTCTTATAAAAGGGTACATCTCCTTATCTTAATTTCACACCTCCAAAGCATTTTGGCATGGCCAACCCCAGACCAAACATCCTATAAACGTTCCTAACATCATTATAGAGGTCTTTCTTTGGTCATAATGCTAACCTAAGAAACCATTTTGACCAAATAAAAAATAACCCAGAGATGAGGTAAATATTTCATCACATCTTTCACATTTTTTCTTCTTCCACTTTCAATTTCATTCTTGTTTCCCATATAAAATAATAACTCAATTATTATCTATCTAAATTGATGTTATAAAAATGGAACAACCATATTCATTATTTTATCCATCATATGAATGAAGAAGTCACCATACGTGTGTACGTATGACTTACCATCTCCGCGTCGTGGTGTAATTTATTATTCAAACACATCATTATTTGGATGGTTATAACAATGATTATAACTGATGTAGATAAAAAATATAAATTTTTAAATATTATTTATATATTATATACCATCCAATTAAATTCAATTTTTCTATCTATATAATGATATTGTCTCTCGTGCTTATGTACCGATTACCGTCTCCACGAACGCGATCAGATTCATTTTATATCGTAATAATTCACGAATAATTTTCACATTATTATTAAAGATAATGTTTATGAACATAATATCATTCATTATTAGAAACAAATTCATCCTATCAATAATAATATTCTCTTACATAACCAAGCATACAAAATAAAATGAATCAGTAAACACCTGAAACAATGATACTAATAAAATATTATTAATAAAACAATATTATATGATAATATATGATATCATATTTATGTATATTTTTATTGTGTAACTTAATAAAAATGTTTTAACTATTATAAAGTAGGTTATCATACCATCAACTATGGACAATTACAAGGTAGGGGTTATTTTCACAATATCATTATTATCCAAGGTTGTTTTTACGCAAGTATCTACTGGGACCTCTTTATTATCCACATCCATATTTTCTTAAAAATGTAATTCAAAAAAATTTTACTAAAAAATGGGTAAACGTAATTTATATGTTTATTTGACCTTATATGTTTTGAAAATAACATTTCCGTAGTTTTCCAAACAAGGTACATTATGCCCTTTTTGACAAAATTAAGGTATGAATTTCATTTTTTATCTTTTATAGCAGGTGCGACTATTTTCCGCCTTATAACATCATCAATGCTTCCCATACAAGATTATAAGAATATTTTCCAAATAAATGTTTTCATTTATAATTATATATCTTTTAAATTATTTCAAAATAAAAATAGAAATTTCTCTAAAAAAGTTTTCATTTCATCTACGTTAACATCCTTTAATTGATTTTAACATTGTTTGATGTTTATTTATTATGTTACAAAACATCCATATTGTATTGATGTTTTTGTGATATTTCTGACTGTGGATGTGTTATTTTTACGCCATTCATGTATTAAAGACAAATTATGGACATTTATTATGCAAGTTTTAGTACATATGTTTATGTTATTTTTAAACCTTTTCATATGATGGATGCATTGGACTTAGTAAGTAACGGGTGGAGCCCACCATAGCTCCTCGAGGCATCAGTAGGTCTCATGAGAAAAAATAGTTTCTTGGAAAAAGGTCTTGACAAAATCTTATTTGTAGTCTTGGCACATTGCCTTGAATATGTGGTTATGAAGTCTGGAATTATGAATTCCATCATTATGAAAATGGTTATTGATATTGCATGTGATTATTAGACTAGTAGAATATCCCTGAGAATAAGTAAATAGAATTATTTCATTTTATCTTTTCCATATTATGCTGAAGATAATGTTTTAATGGATATTGTTTTAGTCTAATACATAGCTGTAAATGTTTTGGATTATTTTTGAATGTTTCCACTATATTGTTATCCTTGCTAAGCATCTGATCTCACCCCTTCCTATGTTTTATTTTTCCAAGGATGTGAACAATTATTTTATAGTTGACCTACAAGGATAGGCTAAGTATATAATTGCATTCAAATGTGGACAAAATGTTTTTGATTTTTTTATTTCATCATTTAATGTTAAAATTATGAATGTATGTATTACTTCTAAGGATACTAAACTAATCTGCCTTTCAGGACATGATTCCTTGTATAATGAAAATGTTATGTAATAATGCGCTGACTCTTGGTAACTGGGGTCATGACATTACACCATGACCCCGTCACTACCTTCTCAATGGGTTATAGGCCATGTCTCTTGAGTATATTGTTTGTCCTTTTCCTTTATATCTTGACCTGGCTTCTCGAGGAGGCTACAAATTGTGAAAAGTTTATAGGTTGTATTTATATATGTCCTTTTTTATCTACTTTACATATCTATATTCCACTATTATATATCTTGATTGAGGTATGACCATATCATTTGTAGAGTTATTACACTATGACAAAATTTTATTGTATTCCATAAAATTTGCGATTATCCTAATCTAGAGGTGGTGGTCCATGAGCCACCTATTATATGTCATGTAATGCCACCTAAGGTACCTGAAAAACATCCTCATTTTGGAACTAATGATATATTTTTGATAGATTCTTTTGGAATATGAAATATATTTAGGGTCCTTCCCGGTCTTCCCCAACTACAGAAGAGATGCCTCGAGACTTCCAAAAATAGCCTCCTCCCACATACTCGTGGGATAATAGAAATAATGCTTCAGAGTCATGGATAGAATCCGTTGTGTCAATTTTATACAATTTGAGTCACCATGAGAGTGTAGGGTCAATATAACTACCTATATGTGATGGGAATCTATCGAGGATCAATAGGTTTCCATATATATTGGAAACATGACCTTTCTCTATAGTAAATGGAGTATGGTTTGTGTTTTTTTCAATCCTCATTTGATGTTCATTTTGTTTTCCTAGAAAGGGACCATATAGTTCAAGCGGATTGCAGTACTGATGGTGGAACTATTTCCTAGTGTCTTCCAAATTTTGGGGTCTGAAAATTAGGAAATGGAGAATCTTGTTTTGGGAAATGGACGTTATGATCCAGATTGAAGTGTGTTTAGAAACATCCATGAATATCATGTTTTTGAATTAGTGAATCAAAATATGAACAAAGAAAAACTATTACACAAAACAAGGATGCGTGTGAACGATGATGTTGTGTGGAAGATGTTGTTGCACAAAAGTACCTTATGTGCGCAATGCGACATTAAAAGGGGTTTTGCGTTCTTGGAAAAAAACTTATGAACAATAATGAAGATGTGTCAAGAACATGCATGCAGGTCATCAATGGACTGTAAATATGCGGCTACCCCAAAGAAGACATAATAATTTTCCAACAAAAATATTGTTTCTCTACTGTATGAAATATTTACGCGAAAAGTATTGGACAAAAGTTAATCTTGTATGAAAGGATTTCCTTTAGTATGAAAATAACAAGTGAAATCATTGGTCTAGTTTCACAAAAGGTAAGGCTTGCACAAAATGTATGGGTCATGTGAAAGTCATCTATCACGAAAAATACCAAATCTAGCATGCAAGTTGAGGTATTGCGTGCAAGTGTAGTGTTATGATTCCGATAAGCATTTGATTATCTGATTTGTGTAATTAGTGGATTAAAGTGCATCAATTCAGGACATCAATTCAATTAATGTATTTTTCTGAATATAGATGAATAAGTCAAATCAAATATATTGAAGATACCTTCATGTTGATAAACTGAGTTTGACTTCAATCAAGGAATTGTGATAGGGGAAGTTGAGGGAAGTTATCTGAGGGACATCTTTAGTTATCCCTAAACCATTGTAAATGAAGTGTTCCAAGTACGTAGTGACTATGAATAAATCTCGTAATCCTAAAACTAGTAAAGATTATTGTATATAGATACGATTGACACACTATCTGCATATTCTTCCGAGACGAATCCCTCTACGGTGAACGATGAAAATGTTTTGTGTCATCTCCCTGATATAATTTGTTTGACAGATTTAACATGTTCCTACCAATATGGGAACAAGATACACAACATTAAATAGAAAATTTGGTCATCCTCATTCACCCCTCCCCTCTTAGGGTGTTCTGGGGTCCTTCATGTGGTATCAGAGGGAGGTTATTGGTCTTTGAGCGATCTTATACCGTCATATAGAATTCATCTAGTGTTAGGGGAGTCCCCATCTTCGATGGAAGTAATATTATGTTTTGGGAAAACAAAATGATATTTCATCTAAGATCCCTTGTAATGGAAGTCCTTTTTTCCACTATGAATGATATACAAGTTACTGATCCAACCTGGCTGCCTATGATTTATGTAGATAGAAAAGTTCTTTCTATAGATGCTAAAGAAAATAATTATGTCACCGCAACACTTTCTGATCAGATATATCAAAATATAATGAGTTGGACCTCAGCAAAGACCAGGTCATATAACATTAAAATATATATGAAGGATATAGAAATGTGAAGGAGAAAAAACTACAATTCTGACACAATAGGTTTGATGATCTGAAGATGCATTCTGATGAGAATGTAGACTCCTTCGTTTATCGAATTAATAAAGTGGTTGGACAAATTCAGGATATATGAAAATAAATAAATAATGATGAAATTATAAAGAAAATACTAAGAAGACTTCCACCCCTGTACAATGCAAAGTTATCATCCCTTGAGGAATGATATCTTTCCAAACATTATCTGGATGATCTCTTCAGCAGCCTGGTGGCATATGAAATTAGATTCAAACCAAAAGTTGCTTTGAATTGAGTGAGCAAGGAAATGAAGTTCAAATCTATGGAGGAAATGAAAATTTAAAATGATATTAGTGGTGAAGATGATGAGGAAAAAGAAATTATTACTCTCAATGCCACGATGTTCCAGAATGGGAAATTGAAATTCAAAGGGATGTTACCTCTAGCTTGCTTACGTTATGGAAAAGTTGGGCACATTCCCACATAGGGATTATGAAAGATTGATGATGAATATATAAAAGGTGAAAACATTGAGAATCCTCAGAAAAGTTTTATCAAAACGGGAGACTTCAAATATTGAAATAATGTACCGAAGAAGTGTTTTTGGAGAATATGAATATGATGAAAACATATTCTCTGATGAAAAAGAACTAGAATTTACATCTATAAACCATTCTTCCATGATGACCACCATTGAAAAATTAATAGAAAATAGTGGAGACAATTAGTTGATAACAACACCCAATCCTATGTTTCAACATAACGATGTTATTAGTAAGAATATGATTAAATGTTAGGGTAGCAATAAGTGGAAATGAATTGTAAAAGAATCACCTGAATATGTTGATCTTCTAGAAGCAGAAATTGAATGACTGGAATAGTTTGTGAAAGTACAGTCTATGATCCTTGAATATAATGATGATATAGGGTATCATAATATGATAAATAAAGAGTGGGAAAAAGTCACGAATTAAATCACCTATAGAATGGAAGAAAATTACAAGACTACTGAGGTTCCTGAGGAGGATAGTTTTACCCTCAGGAGTAAACATTTGAGTGAATAAATTACAAACGAATCAATGAAGAAAATATAGTTTGGAAGGTTCTCAGATTCTGAGCTGTTGGAGAGAGGAAAACATAGTTCTAATGTAGTTGAAAAGATTTTAAATGATGAAAGAACCACTTACAAGGAAAATAATGGAATCATTTGTGAGTTCAAATATTCAAATAATTCTAATATATCTGACCAAAACAATGGAATTATTAATGTGGGCCATGTAGAAAAGTAACTTGAAGTAATGAAAACAAAACACCCAATTCAATCTAAAATTATAAGAGAACACTGTCATTGAGCCTCCCAGAATAAGAGGCACTCAATCGATTTTCCCATGGATGAAGCAATGTGGATAATGAAAAGTGAGAAGACATTTCCTCTCATGAAGTGTTAGTTCAATGGATTTCTAGGCCATACCAGGAATTATTGCGAATAGGTAGGAAGCTATTTGAGTGGAGAATATATGGGAGTTCAAAAAAGGGGAACTAATTCATATCCTAATTCTTCATGATGAAAAAATTTCTATGGATATGGGTTTTATTGTTCTAACATTGGTTATAAGGCCGTTGATGGAATGCATAGTATGGACATGGAAACGTCATACTAGAGTCCAACACCAATCAAAGATCATCAGTAGGACAATTTTTCTTTTACAAAAAGATTTTCTCATATGGAAGAAGATATATACTATAAAGAATCCATGTACAGAGAAGAGATAAATGAAAGTCCATCAGTTTTCTAAACTAAATCCAATGTCTCATTTAAATAATTGAAGAAAATTGAGAAATCCAACTTTGAATAGGTATCCATTAAAGGTAAATATAGAAACAAAACCTAGATTATATATATTTTTTGTTCATATTATATGATAGGTAGTGTAGTCCTGTTAACAGATGTTAATAGGATGGTTGATGGAATATCATGTTTCGGTAATGATGGAGCATTGAAAATCAAATGCAAATGAAGTAATGAAATAGACAATGGAGAGCTAAATAAAACTAAAGTCTTTTTCATAAATGGACTTCAACATAATATCCTCATTGTGAGTCAACTCTATGACTCATGACATATTGTTAATTTTTATCATAAAGTCTTCACTATCAAGGAAAAGACAAGAAATTAACTTATAATGGGATGAAGAAATGAACGAAACCTATATCAGGTTGAAATTAATGAAAAAAAATTTCTACGTGACTGTTGAGGAAGAATATAAATTTTGGCATCAGAAATTGGGGCCCATCAATAAGAAAGACATGGAGAAATTATCAAAACTAAATATTGTCAAAGAAATTTCCAATATGAATCACGAATGTGAAAAATCTAGTGATGCATGAAATTGTGGGAAGCTGGTCTGCTGTTCATATCATCCAAAGAAGAAAAGTGAATCTCATCCTCTTGATCTCATTCATACAGATGTATGTGGGCCAATAAATGTTACCAAAACACATGAAGAATTGTAATTCTTCTTTTCCATAGATGATTACAGTAAAATAGAATGTTTAATTGTAATACATTGGAAAAAACATTTGATTGAATACATTAAAACATATCGGAGAATTGTTGAGAATGATAGTGGATGAACAGTCAAAGTACTGTAATCTAACACTGGAGGGGAATACATGTCCATTGAATTTGAAAATTACCTAGAGAAGCATAGGATACAACATGAGGTAGATGCTATGATAAATCCATAGTAAAATAGAGTTGTTGAACATATTAATCGATAGGTGAACAAAATATAAAGAACTATGTTGATTGATATTCATATAACATGAAATTTAAGGAAAGAGGTCATTCAATAGGTAGTGTATATTCAAAATCAAATTGGGAATTATATGGGTGAGACGAAGACACCATATGAATTGTGGCATGGAAGGAAGCCCTGTTTTGAGTACTTTTGTGTTTTTTTGGAAGTAAATGCTTCTTCAGAATCAAATAGAGAAATCAAGGTAATTATGGTGACAATGCAGATGAATGAATTTTCATTGTATACTCAATGAATAGAAAGGAAAACACGTGTTTCAAAAAGAACATAGGATGAACTAGAATGCAGTGATATTAAGATAATTGAAGAGAAAACCAAAAAAATTTCAAGGGGTTCATATTATGATGTGATAGAAAATGAGGATGAAATTGAACGCGGAGAAAATGAAAATAGATAAACAAAGGAAGGTGTATAAAACGATTAGGAATCATGTTCAGATGATGAATCAGATGAAGAATATTAAGATGAATCCTTGGATGGAAAGAATGCATTTTAATATCTAAGGAAGAATCGATGAGAAGTAATTGATCAATCCAACATTATTGGGGATTGGATTACACCCCCAAAAATAAGGAGAATGGGGAATAAAACACAATCTTCATTTCTATCAGTTGTAGAACCATCCTATTTTGAAGAAGCTAAAAAATATGAATAATGGGTGAATACCATGATTGAATATTTATTTAAAATTGAAAATAATCATACATGGAATATTTTCAAGAGACCTCAAGGTCACAATGTGATTGGTACAAAGTGGATTTTCAATAAAAAGTTTGATGATCTTGAAAGTGTTTTCAGAAACATGGAATGACTGGTATTTTAAAGATATTCACTGATTTAAGGTGTTAATGTTGAAGAAAATATTTATATAGTGGATATACTATAGTTAATCATTCTTTTTCTTGTCATTTATATCCAATGAGTGTATAAATAATGTCAAATGGATGTCAAGACAACATTCTTGAATGGTGTTCTGGAAGAATAAGTCTACATCAAACAACCAGTGGGTTTTATTCTTGGTACTGATGAAACAAAGGTTTGTAAACTAAATAAGGCTATCTATGGTTTGAGGTAAGCACCACGAGCATGGAATTCCTAGCTATATACTTATCTTATGAATATGGAATTCAAAAGAGGATGAGTAGATCACAATATATATTTGTGAATAAATCTCTAAAATAATAATTCATGGTTCTAGTTTATGATGATTACATTATATTAGGTGGAAGTAGGTTGAAATAATTGAATGAATTATCCAATCAATGGAAACAATAATTTGAAATATCTATGATTTGGGAGATCACATACTTCATAGGGCTACAGGTGACTGAATAGAAGTATTACTCCATCATTTCTCAAGAAAAGTATACAGGACAGTTGCTGAAGAGATTTAATATGCATTAATCTATACCAATTCCAACTCCAATTGTAGTTGTAACCAAACGTGGAAATCATGAGGATGATACCTCGGTAGATCCCACCATGTACATGAGGATTATTGGAAGCCTATTATACCAAATGGAAACATGACCTGATATTGTTTTTGTATCTTGCTTAGTGGATTGATTTTAGAGTAATCTGATGAAATAACATACTTCAGTAGTAAAAAGAATCATTACGTACTTCCAAGGAACTCATAATCATGGGATATATGTTGCTGGAGGATGGGGTAGCGAATTATCAGCATTTTCTAATGTTGACTGGGCTATAGATGAAGTGGAAAGAAACTCCACCAGTGGTGGAGCATTCTTTATTGGGAAGAAACTTGTTCCCTGGTCGAGCAAGAAAAAAGAAATCATTTCTCTTTTTACAACTAAAGATGATTATATCTCCACTAAAAATGTATACACTCAACTACTACAGATGAAATTTTTTGACAAATATTGGTGATGAGGTGAAATAACCAATGGTGATTTATTGTGATAAGAAGAGCACAATTGATGTTACGAAAAATCATGTTCAACATTCTCATATGAAACTTCTTGAAATAAAATATCAATTTATTGTGGAAATTTTTGATCATGGGTTGATTAAAATAGATCATGTGGGAACTGATGAGCAAGTGTCTAATATCCTAAACAAGCCATTGTCAGTGGTTGTGTTTGAGAAACATCAATTGAATCTTGGTGTTCAGCCACCTACCATCGCATAAGGTGGTAATGAAATTCCACCCACACTAGTTATGTTATCTGTTTTTAATATTTTTATGTATATTATGAAGGTTTATGGGGGAGATAATATCCAAGTGTTTTTTGAGTTGTGCAATGAAAAAATATTGGTTTTGGGTTTTATAGTCAATGGGGGAGAAGGAATTTATTCAGGACATGTGATGGTTTTGTGACATGATGATAATTCGGTGTTAGGAGGAGAAGTAATAATATTAGGGAATCATGATCAGAATTCAATGATAGGAGGAGAAGGAATACTTTTAGAGTAATTAAGTTGGATACAGAATTCTTTTAGGGCATGTAATGCTTCCGTGATGTAGTAAGAGAAAAGCTTGGGCATCATTAAGAATTCCAAAACACGGGATCCCAATTCAGTCATAACCTCTTTTTTATACACCTTGAAATTATCATATAGTCAAATATTGTAAAATGAGTTGATTCATTCATTTAAGGTTTCTATTTTTGTCGGTACGCTATTGAATTTATTTGAAGATTTCCAACAATCCCATAGGTGGTGAATATTGGAACCATGAACATTCTTTACAGAAAATGGAGTATGATTTGTGTTTTTTTGAATCATAATTGGAAGTTCATAATGTTTTATAGTAAAGGGATTATACAGTTCATGTGGAAAATAGTAATAAAGGAGGTGTTGTTACCTAGTGTTTTCCAAATATTTTGGTCCTGGAAATTAGTAAATGGGGAATTATGGGTTTGGAAAAGGGAGTTGCGCAGAATATTGAAGGGTGTCTAGAGAAATGCGTGCGAGGATTGTTTTTGTATCAGGGAATAAAAATATGAAAAAGGAAAAAAGTTATCACAAATCATAGATGTGCACGAAAGACAGTGTTGTGAAAAAGATGATGTAGCATGAAAGTATATTATGTGCCCAATGTGATGTCAAACAGGGTTTTGTGCACTCTAAAAGAAACCTACACACACCAATGAAGATGCATAAATATCTTGTGTGTAGGGTATTCAATGTCCTATGAATATGCATCTACCCCGAAGTAAGACTTAGGAATTTGCCATCAAATATCAGTTTTTACTGTCGTGTAAATGATTTTCATGCGAAATATTGGATAAATTTTAATCTTGCGCAGATGGTTTTCCTTTAGTATGAAAAGACCAAGTGAACCCCATGGTGTAGTTTTGGGAACGATAAGTGTTGCTCGAAAAATAGGGGTTGCAAAAAATTCATCATCCCCTGATAATTCAAAAATCTTTCGTGAAAGTTGAGGTATTGCCCTCATGTGTGGTGTTATGCTTCCAATTGGATTTTTATTATCCAATTTTTGTTATCATTATGTTGAAGGGAATCAATTCAGGACCTCGATACAAGAAGTGTCTCATGTGGAACAGAGATCAATACCTCAATGAAAATCTATTGAAGGGGCCTTTATGTCGATAATCTAAGTCTAAATTATCTCAAGGCAGTGTGCTTGGGGGAGTCGAGGGAAGTGATCCGAGGGACGGAGTAAGAAATCCCTGAACCATTGTATAGGAAGTGTGTCTGGAACAGAATGACTATGACTGAATCTTGTAATCCTTAATCTGGTAAAGATTTGTGCTTTTAGGTATGACCATCACACTATCGGCATATTCTCCATGAACGTAGCCCTTTGTGATGAGAAAAGTAAAAGTGTTGTTTCATCTCTCAGAAATCATTTCTTTGACAAATTTAACATGTTCATACTAACATGGGAACAAAATCCACAACTTTAAAAGGAAGAAGTTGACACCATAATTCACCCCTCCCTTATCTAGGTGTTCCGGGGTCATTCAATATATATGTCTGAGTGACCTTAAGATATTAGATAGTTATACTTATAGAAGCCTTTATTTTACACATAATTCCACATACTCAAAGGGAGGACCGAGCCAAATAGTTCATGAATAATTACTAGGGTTCAATGATAGTTTCTTAGTATTTTTTTCGCTTCATTGGGCTATAGGTTTTTATCCATATTATACTCGTGATGAGTTCTTGACTGTGAGGAAAATTGAGGATGAGATTGGGAATGACGTCAGCTTATAGGTGAATGTATTTATATTGAATACTATTATATTGACTATAAACCAAACCCTAATTATCGAAAAAAATCTTAAAGACACTAGAAAGTGGATCTACGGTGGTTCTGTTATGAGTCTGGGTAACAGTTCTTCTAAAAGTCCAAACTGTTGTTTTGAGGGTTCACATGGGGGTGATTCTAGATAATTGAAATGCATTGACAACTCTATAGTGTGTAACTAGTCTTCTAGGATATTCCATAAGAAGATCCAATTCCTAATAATCTTGATCAAATGATTACCATGTGGAAGGATTCATCACCTTAATCACTTATACCATTACCTTTCTCCAGTACCATGTATCAGAGAGCTGTATTATCTCATATGTCAGGTACAATATCTATGGCACCACGTCAGGCTTGGAGTGGGTCCTTTGTTGTCTAATTAATCCTTGGTAGTTGTTATCATGGCTGAGGCAGTACAACCCCAATGCTTTAGTGTAGGTAGAGTGGATCTTCTAAGGCTAGTAATGTAGAATCCTAGCACTATAGTTCAATCCATATTTAAGTATTTCATCCATCACGAGATGGCCATATACTAGAGGAATTTATTTTTAGAGATATCATCCTTGTGACCACTACTTTTTTGGACCGTTTTTATATACGTTCAACACTGTATTTCATATATTTTATGGTTGTGGAATTAATCTTTCCTTCAGTAGAGTGAATATGTGGCGTCACGTCTCTCAACATGTCATTAGGGGTTAGAATAGAGGGAATAATCCAATTCTAGGAGTTCCCCCTTCAAACTGGAAGATATCATTTTCAATATATTTTATTCTTCCCCAGGATGACCATATTTGATTTCATTCTCGAGATGGATAAGATTATGCCTTATCATGCCTAAGTGTATTTCTATTTCCACAGAGTTTATTTTACATAATTCTAAAGAAATTCATATATCCATTGGTTTGAGAGGGATATCTAGGATGATAAATCTAGAACAATGATAATTGGGTTGGGAAGAGTGATAGATCATTATGCGATTCTCTTTATAAGTGATATAGGGATACAGTTACATGAGTACCATCATGTGGTGTATCATTTCAGGGATTTATTCCCTAATGATTTCTATAGCTTACCTCCATTGAGAGTTGTTGATTTCCCTATATATCCTTTTCTTGTTGTGGCTCCAGTTTCCATTCCTCCAAATAGGATGAAACCTATAGAGCTCTAGGAGATCAATAAGTTTCATGATGATCTTGAGGATAAAGGTTTATTAGACCAAACTTGTCACTATGGAATTCACCAATACATTTTTTCAAGACTGCGGATGGCACTGATAGATTTTCTAGGGATTATCACAAATTAAAAGAATTTACAATATGGAAACAATACCCATTTTCACGTAATGACTATCTATAGACCAAACTATGTTGAGAAAATATTTTATCTAATGTCAATTTGATGTAAATATACCATCAGGATAATGTATGACCAAAAGATAAACCACATTAAATGTTCTAGAGTAGGTATAAATTCTATGAGTATGTAGTTATGTCGTTTAGTCTAAAGAATGTTCCGACCACCTTTATGGAAATGATGATTATGGTTTCCACTTATATATTTATTCCATAATAGTATTCTTCATAGATTATATATTTTTTCCCATGCACTAGACACCACAATGTGAATCATAATTAGATCTTGCTCTATGAACTATGATTGAAACAACTTATTAAATTATGATTTTGGATCAATAAGGTTCACTTATTGGGTCATTTAATATCTGAGTTAGGTGTTTTTTGACCTATAGTATCATATGACCATGGTTTCGTGGGAGATTCTTTTGAATGTGTTAGATATACACAGCTTCTTGGGGTATGTATGATATTAGAGGAGGTTCGTTCAGGAAAAAAACCACTTAGAAGTTCCACATATGACATTGAGTAATAATGTTTTATAGTTTCTATGGTCCAAATATTGTGAGAAATCATTGGAAGAGTTATAGAAAAGACTCCCCACAGCACTTGTCTTTATTCTTATAATGAAAGGTAGAATTTATACAACCTACATTAATGCATTAGGAACCCGTCCAGTGCAATTTTAATATTGGGTGATTGAGTTGTTTCATATGGATCCCCCCAGCTGAGACCTCAGGATATAAACTATCCTATTCACATCCTTGAGCTATCACACATGGATTATGCTCTACAATATTATAGATAAATATTTTTTAGGAGAGGTTTTTTGTTTACACAGACCATAAACTTCTCAAATATATCTCCACATAAAGAGACATGGTTATGATGTAGTGATAGTGGGGGGAATACCTGTAGTACATTGAATTTGAGATTTCATAAATACCCATAAAGGTAAATTTCAAAGAACATGCCTTGAGATAGAAAACCCAATCAACAGTAGTCAAGGAGGCTATCAGTGAGTGGAAGTTGATGGATTTGTTCTCTGAGATGCATCTAGAGTTTTTGGAAAAGCATGAGAAACATGTACTAGTAGCTCTATCAGTATCCCACTCTCCCGTAGAGAGGGTCTAGATGGGGAAATTATCAGAGTCCGAGGGCCTCTTATGAATAGAGAGCATCACATGAGAGAACCCACCTCAGGGTATGGTTGTTAATGGTAAGATACAATAATCTTTTAGGTCTAAGTATGGGTCACATTATCATTATAAGATGATTGAATTAGGTAGTCACATTAAATTGTATGGGAACTTCATCTTGGGCTCACCATGATATATGGTGATATACGCCGTTAGTACTGGTTCTCAGATATTAATAGGAAGATAGGTATTTTCATTACCCAGTGGTACACCTTTTAGCATGTGAAGAATGAGAACCAGAAAATTGTTCTATTTATATACAATCTATCCAATCCTGGTTATAAATGGAACAAAATAAGCATTAATTTTATGAAAGGATTAGGGATATCTTCTTAAAGTAGCAATATGGTATGGGTGATCATCGATAGGAAAAACAAGTTCACACACTTCCTACCAATTTATTAAACCATATCTATTAATGAGATAGGCATGATTTATAACCAAGATAAAGTGAATCTTCATGGAATAGCCTATTCTATCAATTCGGTCCAAGACACATGGATCATATCACGACTCTAAAAAGGGGCTCAAAAAGAACTGGGATCACATGTGCTCTTGAGTACTGTAAATCATCTTTAGAACAATGGGTTGTCCCAGTATACCATGTGGTGGTAAGAGGATATGTTGTAGGACTTTATTATTGATTTTGGAGGATCATGGGAAAATTATATTCCTCTGGTTGAGTTTGTATTCAAATTAATTTTCCAGGAAAAAATTCAGGTGACTCTGAATGAGGCCCTATACATTTGATTGTATTGTTCAACTCTGTGTTGGATAGATGTTGGTGAGGTAGCAAAATTGGGTCCTCATCCCATTTAAGAGACTTCAGAGCATGTTCAGTTGATTCAAAAGTGTACGGATACATCTCAGTCATAGTAGAATTAATATATCATTCATTATCCTAATCCATTATAGTTTTAGTTAGGACATCTTGTCTTTCTATGTGTATTTCTTATATTTGATCAGAGATAAATAAGGAGATAGGGAGAGTTTTCACCTTGTTAATTCGATAACATCAATAGAGTGGATATAGTCAGGCCAGTAGCTAGTTTTTTTATTTTTATCTCAGAGTTATCATGGCTTTCACAATGTATTCTATATATATTAGCTCCAATAATATCATCTAGCTCGGTCTCATTTTTTTGTACCTGAGGATATCATGCTGGAAGAAGATGTGTCCTTTGAGGAGAATCTGATATGCATCGTCACTCGTAGCATGAAGGTTCTTTGGGGATGTTCAATTCGTTTGTTATAGCTTTTAGGGAATCCTTGATTCATACACGATAAGGCCAAGTAGTTAGAGTCCAATTCACAAGCGTTGTGTCCATAACTCTACCAAGACGATGTTGTGCCTCCATCATATGGGAGTCTCAGGGATTAATATACAAAGTACATACTATTATTTATTTGTTGTTTAAATTTATTAAAATGAAAATATTAATGATGCAAATGGTGTTCAAGTAAGTCTCAAGTGATTCTGTGGCTTTTTAAAGCCTACACATCTATAATAGTAAGATGCGGGATGGGCCACATAGAGAGAGAAAACCATACTCACCATACAAAACGTTTTTCCTAAATTGTGAGGTAGCTTCCAGTTGGAACATAGGGGATGCATGTTAGTCTACAACCATATCACCCAGGGTGAACGAACATACAACCGCCTATAATTTTTAGACAAAACATTTTGATATGATTTTTTAACAGTTAGTTAAACCATGAACATAACATTGCAAGATTCCCCCTAATAAAAGTGTATGGTTCATTGTTGGTACATGGCTCGGATAAACCATTCAGCCAAACCATGCACGTTGTATTAGAGGATAACATTTCTTTAATACCCATATTGAAAATTTATAAGCCATTATTTATCTCTCCCTTCATTCCCTAGTGGTGCTTTCCTCCTCTAATGGTATGTGGACTTATTTTACACATATTAATGGGTTTTTGAGGTAGATCCTTCATTCATGGTCTAAATCCTTCACTGTCAGAAGCAACAAAAATATCTCAGTAATCTCTTCCTTCAACACTCATTATTTCATGGCACATCTTCAATCTATTGTGCTATTTTTTTGTGATGGAGTTTCCAATATTTTTTGAGTGATTTAAAAATCATTTGGTTTCTTCTATTTATCTCAAATCAATCCTTGATAATTGATTATTTTATCATAACTACATGGATATATGGTTTTTATTCTCTTTCCCATCATTTATTCAGATTTCAGATGTTGTGTCGATGTACCACTCTCTGGAATCTTACATGGAGGCCTTTTTCATGTTAAATAAATTATTTTAAGTGGATTTCCATGCCTTGTGTGACTTTACATTATGAAGAACCCATCCATGGGTCATTCACCTCATTGTTAGCTACCCCTTCAGATGTGTACTCCTTGAATGAACTATTTTATATGCCTTAAATAGACATTTACCCCATATGCATGTCAATTTTTATTGAATTCATTATATTATCAATTAAATTGGGACAAACAGTTTTCTAGGAGATTGGAAGTCATGAATAATTCCTAAAAACATGTATTTAAATGATTATTCTTGGTAATTTACATATCTTCCAACATTCCTTGAATTTAATTTCATTATTTAATGTTTTATGAATACCTTGGTTCATTACATATGTTTTTATTACATTTATGTTATGCCCATCTGTCATGTTCTTATGCCAATTTTATGACTTACTACTTAAGTAATTTGAATGGTTTAAATGGAATTCCATTCTGGTTCATGCTTTATATTTTGTAAAATTCAGATTTCAACGATAACATGTGATTATAGTAATGTTAATGCCTTGTTCCCATTCATGTAGTCCATTTATTATGCTAATTCATGATTCCTAATGACCATATCATGTATCCTAGAGAATATTCATGTGATTAATTGCTTATTCATTGGAATGTTTTGATTCTGATACATGATTATATTGACTGATTTTGACAGGATATGTTTATTTAATGATAATAAATTATAGAAATTCTTTTGTTTTTGATATGTGAATTGTCACCATGGATAAATTTCTACGGTATGGGAGAGAACACATGTCTCAAATTTATAATTTCATAGACGAACTAATGATTCTCATTTGGATTTAATTGACACACTAGTCGGTATAGTTTGTTTTTCAATGTATATGGCTCTTCGGTAAATTTTATTTATACTAATGTGTGAGGCTGGTTCGCTATCTAAGCAACCGAGGACAAACCGATCTGGAAATATGGATATTCTATGTCTATGTTGATACATGGACACCTATGTTTGATACATGGAATGAGATCATAGTCACCAAACCATGAGTGATGTTGGGGATTTTGTATAGGTTTACTTGTATGGACTCAGTGGTATTGGGTTATTCAGAGACACCCATATTGACCCTTGGGTTTCTTTTTAGATCGCCATTGATCAGTTCAATACTCTACCAATGGGTTTGATGGATTTATAGAGTACATGATTTCTTGTTTGTAAATGTTTCTTATTTATATTTTTTTCATGCTTATATAATGACTTTGAAATGTGACCTCTAAGATAAAGCAAAAGCTTGATGATTCCTTCCTTTATCTTGGTTGGTTAAATTGTAATGGCAGTTGAATACATATCATAACATTCATAGGTACCTCATTCAGAATACCAGCGTAGGAAGAGGCCGATGGTTTGGGATAAGTGTCCCTTTATGAACCTCGACCAGGGTTTACAAGTCTTATTTAGTTAATTCCCTTCATATATATATATATATATATAACACTTCCAATATTTACTTAACCAAAGGGATCAGCCTAGACACTGTGGGAGCTAGCTTACTAAGATTACATCTCATAACCTACTTAGGAACTATTTGGTACCCAAGTAGATTTAACGATCAAAGGTATATACAAAGGGAAGCGTTTACATATCATTTCTTCATTGATTTCCAGCATTATGATAAACCATGAGGTAGAGGACCGATCCATTCCATGAGATTCTTGTAGTTGAAAATTTTAACTATTTCTATGTTTTTCTAGAAATTAATAAATTATTTTATTCCCTGAACCACATACTCACATTTTTGTAGACATATAATATCATGATCACCTTTTCTATCTATTAATATTTTTATATTCTTCTTGGATTATTTATTATAATTGATTTATTTCCATAATTTTGTTACTCTTTGTTTCAATTTATGAATCAATTTTTTATTATCCACTAATTGCCTATATTATTAATCTGATCTATGATGTAATAATCTCCCTATAGACACACCCAATTCCACCACTTCGAGTCAATATCTTATTTAATTTTCGGAGTTTCCTTTGAGGTATTGTATCCCTTCATCTTAGGGAATTTTTTAGTGGAACTCAGGTCGAGAAGCTAAAAAAACAAATATGGGATCAAAACAATCAAATAAAATTCCCAACTTCGATTTTCGATCATTCACTGGTGAGAAATGATTTTTTAATTTTATCATTGATTATATGAATCAACCCTATTGGTGAAGGTAAACTCCTTGGAATTGATCGTGGACCCTTGATCAGGCCATTGTTTTCCAAAAATATCATTTATGCTCTGTCAAAATTTATTGGGTTATCTAGGTAAACCTAGGATTTTACCATTATAATGTTCAAATAGGATGGGAGTTAGTTTCTAGATAATAAATATAAAATAAATTAAAAATTATATATTTATTTATCATCCACCCATGTCTGCACTTATGTCAGACAGCTGACACCAACAAATATTATATCATTCTTGGGGTTAAAACTATATTCCATATTTAATAGAGGTATTACATTTTCCATTTAGGAATCTGTTCATGTGATACTATATTAATTCATAAAAACTATGTATATATTATATAATATATTTATTATTTTTATTATAATAATATCAATCCTCCCTAGGAATCAGAATCCCATCCAAAATCAACTCCTAACATTTAAAACATTCATTATAATATTCCAATGTTTTACAAGAAAATAAAGAGTTTCTCAACATCCATTGTGGACTGATAGGATCAACAATTTCATCCATGTATCTTATATTAATCCGTATTATAAGGTATGATACTTAAATATCACATAATATTGTGTCCTTTGACTATAATTCACTTTATTATTTCTTGATTATATTTTTGGTTAATAGTTTTAGAGAATTAGAGTAATATCTCTTATATAAAGACCATTTTATAATAAGTGGACAATTCTGCTCAGTATCCCATTTTTATATTTAAAACTTTCAATATAAACCATGATTGATTTTCTTGTAAATACTCATTATTTTCTTCTCATCTTCATCCTTTCCACTATCCTTAATTATGTAGAATATTTTTTTTAAAGATTGGATACACTCAAAAATCTGATTAAGGAACAAGAAAATAAGAAAACTATTAGTCTTGTGGAAAAAAAGTAAACCCAGGAGATTTTTTTCTTTATCTTTATGTTTTTGGATATAATGAATTATATCATTTAAATATTTCAAACACACACACTTTTTTCTCAATGAAAAACATTAAAACCCATAGAAAGAAAATAAACCCCCTTCAAGAAACATGTAGCATCATTTTTTGAAACCATGTTATAATTAACTAGATCTTTGAAAATTAAACTGTATAAAACCTATGGTAAATAAATCCTTATTTTATTAAAATACATCTAATATTACCAAGTGTAGGAGAGTGCTATCTGATCTGACCCATCGTATAAGCTACATCGAGCTCCCCAGATGCTATTAGGGAAAACAAATTATATAAAATATATCGGGATCAACCTCATAACATATATAACACTAATCTATAAAATAATAATTATATTGTTTTATTATTACACCACTTCATCATAAAACCATTTGAAAAAACATCTACACTATTATAAAAATACATTTAGAAATTAAAAAAATGTTTTAAATATCAAAATACCAAAAAATAGGTTTTTTATCTGAAGAAAATATGAAATATTTTATAAATATAACATCTTTAAATAATGGTTAAAATAGAGGAAAAAATAATTGTTGTGAATAGATTGAAATAGAAAATTCACTTTTTCTTTTTGTAATGGAAGTCCAAATATTTTGAAAAAAATCCTCTTAAAAGTCACTGAAAGAAAGTCAAAAGAAAAAAAATTAAAAATATAAATATCCAATATTCATATAAATACATTTATATTGTAATTTTGAAAATTTGAACATGGAAAAAAATAGACTATTAAGGGAACTAATAAAAGTTTATTTAATAGAATGTCACTTACCTTGAGTATGACTCCTCACATGTGATCATTACCATCCTGGAAAAAATACATTATATTTTTATTTTCTTAATTACAATTTACATTTAATTATTCCTTTATTTTTATTTTATACTATTTTATATAAAATATCATACTCTTTTATTTTAATGTCCAATTTTTTTGTGGTACTCAGTTTGCGAGTAAAAAATGACTTTGGAAGGATTCTGTTGATCTGGAGGTCATTATTCAATCACCAAAGAAATAATAATCATTAAATAATTATCATTTTTATACATAAATAATACATTTAAAATCTATCATGAAAAATGGTTATAAAAATGAATTATGTTATGATCGTTGGGATGGAATGCCATAAATACGTGCGAGTAACGTTTCAATTTTGTAATGATATTTAATGAAATAATGTAAGTATTATTTTTTAATTTCCTAAAATATTATAAGATTTTAAATAATATATTATGAATTTATATATCCTTATACATAAATCATTATTGTGATGTGGTGATAATAACAAATCACATCACTTTGTGGAGGTGGAGGTCCACAGGTATGAAAGCACAATGTTATCATTTTTCAGTTAATCGAAAGATAACGAGTAACTGTTATATTATGTTTTATAAATTATCAATATGTAATAAATATCATATATAATCTTTAATTTCATCATCATAACCATACATAATACGCATTCATGAAAATATGGATTCCTTTTCAATTTATGGTAGTCTGTCATACACCCAAATGATGGATTCCTTTTCAATTTATGGTAGTTGTAGATCGATACAGGTAATCACATTAAAATAATAACATATAATAATATGGTAGATACTAATATCATCATATCATCATGGGTTGAAAATATATAAAGGATGTGGGTGATGGAATAAAACAGAAACGTGTGGTTAAAAATTATACCTCTAGTTTTGAATTTTTTTATTAACAGCTTAA
This sequence comes from Viscum album, assembly GCA_963277665.1. Lineage (NCBI taxonomy): Eukaryota > Viridiplantae > Streptophyta > Magnoliopsida > Santalales > Viscaceae > Viscum > Viscum album. Next base: position 431,533,737 of record OY728134.1, read on the forward strand.
GACGTATAAGTTTAGAATTATACATAAAATTGTATTGAGGTATGGGATATTTATTTAGTAATGTTATTTAATAATTATTTTCAAAAAAATGGGTTTTTAAATGTGAATAAATCCCAATAATATGTTCCATTTAAAAGGATAGGAGAGGGGCACACATTCAAAATTTCATAAAATATATAGATAATGTAAATTAATATTTATTTAAAAATGAATAAAAATTGGTAATACTCAAATATAATATAAGGATGACTATAAATAATCATAACCATATTTTTCGAATATGTTTCTATAACATTTTTAACCTTATCATTTGGTTTTACCTCTTTATTATCTCTTTTAGAAATTATGGTGATATCCATGTTTTTATACTTAAGTGGTTGGTATAGTTACTATGAATGAAAAAATGACCATAAATGGTTCATGTTTGATATTTCAAATCATTTAATAGTATCTTGGACAATAGTTGGATTTTTAGGAGTTTTATATCATATAATTAAATGATGTTTATTGTAAATTAAAAATGATGTCAATTTTTTAAGTACTCATTTAATTTTACTTTTATAATATCTAGAAAAAAATTAAATTTGAATAAATAATTTTAATGAATGTATAAAATTATATATTTATATATCAATTCTATCCCAGTTAATAATTTAAAATTTATATACTTTTAATAATTTTAATGTCATTTATTTTTTCCATTAATTTAATAAATAATAAATATGAATTGTTTGAAAATTTAATGTAATTAATTCTTTCGTAGAAATTATAAAAAAATTACCATGATGAAGATAAATTATTTTGGTTTCAAATTAATTTTTATAACTAATATTATCGTATAGGTATCCCCATGTTAATCATATTATAGTAATTAAAAACATTAGTTTGACATTTTTGAAATTTCAATAAATAAAATATTATAAAGTTCATTATAAAAAAATAATGGATGTAATGGTCAAATTACCGATTCATGTATGTGTTTGGATGAAATTGACTCAATCAGTTAAATTATTTCATGTTTTCAGTTCATTTTTACCTCTTATCATTTTATTCCCACCCTCAATTACTCGATTTACCCTTTACTATGGCAACAGAATTTCAAATGATAATATTCATAAGGTCCAAAAATAAAAGGAAACAACTAACAAAATTTAAACCACATAATAATATTACTTTAGTCCATTTTTAAATATTTTGAAGACATAATTTTACAGATTTAATTTATAACAAAACAATTAAAATGTGAAGAAAATAGTTTTCAGAAAATCTTTCCTTTTAAAAGAAAAAGGGTTATTGTCATGAATCATCCTCCAAGGCTTGTGCTGTGACTACCCCAGCCCCGCCTTCCATAGGCCAGGGCTCACAACTAGCACCAAAAGGAGTATCCCCTAAAACTGGTAGGGTACTGACTTTATAACCAGTAAACACACGCAACCAAGAACACAACAAGATACAAAAACATTTAAAATGTATAGAAAAAAGAGTGCTAAAGGTAAGAGGGACCATAATACAAGCCCAACAATTAAGGTACAAGTACAAATGAAATGAAATAAAACTAATGAAAGAGTAAGACATCTACTCGGTTGTCCCTTGAGGTTCATACTTTAAGGGTAGGTACAGATCACCTCCTCATCAATCCCCATCCGCCTGTCTCCTCTACATACCATCACACCTTATGGTCCACCTCTGGCACTATTCAGTCCTAGTACCCTCAGCCTTGATCAGTGTTGTCTGTCATGTGCATCAAAAAAACAAGGTGTGAGCATATCCCATGTAGGTGTGAGTATAACGATACTCAGTAGGGACCCCAAGACCCTCAAGGTCTCACAAAAATCCACAAATGATAAACCACACAGAATGAAATCTACTGACATCCCTACTTAGGTATATTCCAATACATATAACAAAGGTATTAAGTACCCCTATCTCAATAAAGAGGAAACACAGGGTCCAACCAAAAACCCAAAGATCAACTGTTCCTCAACGGAAGGAATACCACAAAGGTAATTACCACAAAGGTACGAACTCATCTCACACCAGGTATAAGTTGGGTACACTATTAGAGATGATTAAAAGTAACTACTGAATCATCAAACGTTGTTAACAGGCAGACACATGAAGGATCCTAAATCATCATCAGACCCACATAGCATCACAATACATCATCAGACCCACACATGATCCTAGTACCTCTTCAGACTCACATAGGATCCTAGTACATCGTTAGACCCACATAGGATCCAAGTACATCGTCAGAACCACACAGGATCCCAGTACATCGCCAGTACGTCATCAGACCCACACATGATCCTTGTACAATGCCAGTAGGTCGTAAGACCCATACAGGATCCTAGTACATCAGCAGTACGTCGTTAGACCGACATAAGATCCTAGTACATCACAAATACGTCGTCAGACCCACACAGGATCCTAGTACATCGTCAGACCCACACTGGATCCTATTACATCACCAATACGTGGTCAGACCCACACAGGTTCATAGTACATCACCAGTAGGTCATCAGACCCACACAGGATCCTAGTACATCTCCAGTACGTCATCATACCTACACATGATCCTAGTAGTTCTCCAGTACGTATTCAGACCCACAAATGATCCTAGTACATTTCTATTAAATCGTCAGACCCACACATGATCCTAATACATCTCCAATACGTCGTCAGACCCACACATTATCCATGTACATCTCCAGTACATCATTAGACCCACACATGATCCTAGTATATCCCCAATACATCATCAGACCCACATAGGATCATAGAACATTGTCAGTATGGCGTCATACCAACACAGGATCATAGTACATCGTCACAACCATCAACATGGTTCCCGCACTAATATTTCTCATCTACGGGAGGGTCCGCTCCTCAAGCCACAGTTCGATACTCCAACTACCACGAAGTCTCTCAAAAGAGTATCCCCAAATACCGCCACGACATAGGGGTCTCAACGCAATAGATGATGAGTCAAATGGACGCCTGTCTATAAGTTATTAGCTATTTAGCCTCGAGGGACTGGTTGGATTTGTGCTCGATCCAACCTTACTATTAACCAAATTTATCCAAATCTCATATGGGGTATACCAATGGAATATTCTCCCTACAAGGTTTCCGATGCCATAGATGGTTTCTCAAATGGGCACTCGGTGCCATAGTTATGGACCAATGAGAAAAAATGGGTCGAAGCTAGTATAGGACCAGTCCAACCTGGTCAGAACGACCTTTCCCAACCTGGTATGGGCTGAAAAAAGTTTTGGAGGTTGTGTAGGTGTGCAATGTTATGGCATAGTCTGAAAAAACCATCCAGCTGAACTAGGAAACCGTGCACCCTTGTTAATGGGCTCTGCACGGGGGACACACAGGTTGTTAGACTATGCGGAAAATCCATGCGAAGTTCCTAGGTAAGACAGTGTAAACAGCATGGTTGGGGCACGATTTTCCAAACTATTTAAGGTAACCATGCAACCACTTAAATTTTGAGTTTTTATGTCTTTTCCCACTCAATATTTCCCATTTTTCGTTCATTATACCTCACACTCATGGATCACACTGGAGTTTTAGTTATCAGAGGTTGTGGGAGCTCTGTAGCTCATTTTGGACGCAAATCGAAGGGGTTTCTTGGTGGTTCTGGAAAAGCCCACGTTGGGCGGCCCGACTTGGAAGCCTAGCCTGGTGGCGGGGTGGCCACAGTGCCACGCTGAGGCCGCGGGATGGCACTAAGGGCTGCGAGATAGCTCGAGGTCCGTGGTTGCATCACCTCCTTCGTCGTAGCCGGTTTTGTACCAGCCGCCGTATCCAAGCCCCATCGGTGCCATTCGACCACACTGGTCACCGCCCTCTTCCATTTATATGAACACAACAAAAACTCTAGATAAATTCTAAGAGGTTGGGCCATGTTCGTTTGGCCCGCACCCTCCTCGTTAGGACAGTAGAAAGAGACTTAAAAAACATGCATGAAGAAAGTCAAACCCTACTACCTCCAAAACTGATTATTCCCAATCCCACAAAAATAAATCCTTCGCGGATCAACTAGTTATAGAGTTGATCCAAATTTTTAGTTTATAGGAGAATAACATGGGAATAAATAATCACACATAATTAAATTCCTACCACAAAGGCTCGTTGACGAAAGTCGCGAGGAAGGAGTCGAAGTCATTGGGGATCGTGGCGTTGGCATTCGTCGCTTCCTCAAGAATCTTCCAATGTCATCTAGAACGACATCCTTGTTCTTCAATTCCAGAGAGAATTCTTCATTGGAGGATTATTTTGTACACAATTCTCCAAATCTTCTCACTTTTTCCAACACTCTCCAAAAAAACCCCAAGAGATGAAAAGTCAACTTATATTAAAATAGGTTTAATTTAAGAATACATAATAATTAAACGACACTACTGGTTAAATAATGAGTTGGCATAATTAATTTACTCAATTAAAATGGAGGAGTAATTAATTGGGAGTTGAGTGATTTATCCATTTATGTGTGGTTCGGGTGGTCCCCACCCCCACGAATTCGAATTTGGGGGTTTCCTTCTTCAGGTGGTCCCCACCTCCATAACATTCACATGAGAGGTTTTTGTTCAGGCGGTCCCCACTTTTATAACATCCACATGTGTGGTTTCAACAAACTAAAATGTTATTTGTTTATTTTATTTTATTGTTTCACATAAAACACAAAAAATAACTTTCACCATCAACCATCTTTCGTAGAGGTGAATGTCTCCTTAAGCAAATACCGGCACTGCACGTTCTATGGTGCCCATAGATTTTAATTCCAATCCCAGTTTAAAAGTAACAAAAAACTGCTTTCACATTTACAGTACGTACCCAAAAAAAGTTCAGAAATTCATTTTAGGCACAATGGGCCTCGGAATCATGCACCGTCAATTTTTGCGGACTCATAAAATTCCAAATTAATTAAATAAAAATTTACAAGGAATATATGATTTGTAAAATTTTCCCCACCTCAAAGCTTTGTGTCCCCAAAAGGCACATAAAAAAACTAGAAAAACAAGTGGGGTACTGATCATTAGTCTGAGCCTCCCGCTACCATGTGCTCTCCTATAGGATCCCATACTACCAGCAAACGCGTAACAGAGGTATCGACCGCCCATGGAGGACCTGCTTCTATTCATCCTCAATCACTATTGGAACCTTCAAAAATTTCACCCCATCATCAATGTCCAGCTCTCTGTGGTCGATGATGTGAGAAGGGGTGTGCATGAATCTCTTCAACTAGGATTCGTGGAAGACGTAGTTCCCTCGGTGCAACTGAGTTGGAAGAGCTAGGTGGTAAGCCACCTACCAAATCTGCTAAAGACCTGAAATGGTCCAATTAATTTCATAGATAACATGCAACCCCAACCAAATCTTCGCAAACCACATCGAGGTGAGACATGTAGAAAGGCATGGTCTCCCTCCATGAACTCCAGAGGTCTTCATCTCCTTTTGGAATAAGAATTCTATCTGCTCTGTGCAGTCTTAACCTGCTCCAGGATGATATACACCTTTTATGTGGTATCCCATACCATCTCTAGTCCCACAAGTGCTAACTCCCCTAGGTTAGTCCATTATAAAGGTGATCTGTATGGTCACCCATACAACCCATAAAATAGTGACATCTCAATTGTAGAGTGATAACTATTGTTGTACGAAAACTCCACAAAAGGAAAGAGATCCCCCCAGCTGCGACCAATGCCATGGATGCAAGCACGCATCATGTCCTTGAGGATCTGAATGGTCCGCTCAGTTTGGCCATCCGTCTGAGGTTAGAAGGCAGTGCTCAAACAAAGCTATGTTTCGAAGGCCTCCGGCAACCCATTCCATAGATGGGAAGTAAAATTTGTATCATGATAAGAGACAATCTTCGAGGGGACTATATGTATCCGCACAATCGGCTGCACATAGTGGTGTCCCAAGCTATCTACTTAACAATTCTCTATAATCGGTAATAAGTGGGCTGACATGGAGAGTTGGTCGAAGATCACCCAGATAATAATCATGTCCTCTAAATGTACGTGGAATTACTATTATTATGTCCATAGATATCCCATCCCACTTCCTCTCTGGGAACTCTATAGGCTAAACCAATCATGCTGGTACCTGATGCTCAACCTTCATTTGCTGACAAGCGAGGCTCCGAGAGACAAACTCTTCTACTGCTTTCTTCATTCTCGACCACCAGTGATATCGTCGAAGATATTGCTATATCTTCGCCACTCCTGGATGAACTGCTAGAGGGGATGTGTGGAAATCCATCAACACATCCACCCAAAGCAACACTGTCACCATGATATGTCCTCTAAAAAGGATGACATTCGACCCACCTTCAGAAAATCAATCAGGTGCATGTCCTTTGGATATCTGAGCACGTCGAGTCTCATAGTTAGTGTCCCGGCATAGTGAATCCCTGACTCGCTGAAGAATTGGGGGTGTGCCTAGAAGATACTAAATAAATATTCTCTATCTCGGTCCACAAAGGATATCAACAAAGCATCCAACTACCATGTCTCCTCACCTAGTAGCTATATACCATATCATCTGCTGAGTGAATCATCTAAACCATTCCCCATCCCAAGAGTGTAGACAATATCGATTTCATAGTCCTATAGGAACTCAAGACAACGTTGTTGTCTCAGGTTCAGGTCCTTCTGAGAAAATATATATCTGAGACCCTTGTGATCAAAGTAGAATGTAAAGCGTTCTCCCATCAAATAAGATTACCAAACCTTCATCACAAAGACCACTACTGCTAACTCTTGGTTATTGGTAGCGTAGTTCTACTTTTTAGTCTCTATCTCAATTCTTTAAAGCTCTGTTGACACATATCTATCCACAGGAAAGGCACCCCCTTTTTGTCAAAGCTAACAAGATTGCTGCAACCCTGGTGAAGTCAGGTACAAAACTCTGGTAGTACCCAGCCGAAATAGAAGTCCCAATCCCTATGGGGTGGTAATATTGGAAACATAATTTGAAAAGATGTCCCAATGCACTTCCACTCTTGTTTGAAACTGAAATCTGAAAACACTTTTTGCCACAAGGGTATGTCTGGCCGACTAATGGGTGATGGGATACACCCCCCTTTGCTTGAGTCTATCCTGTGATACATGGTTTTCCTTTTCACCGACCAAGGAAAACCCCATTCCAAAGTTGTAGGGAAATAACAACCTTTTTGGCTTATATATTCAATCTGAATATGAACTGTGGTTGACCAGTCCAAACCTAAAATAACATTGTAAGGCCTCGACGCTACCACCAGGAGGTTCCAGCCGACACTCTCACCTCAAGGGTCATATCACACCATCGGTGTAATTGTGATTATCGATTCACCTCCTAGAAGTATCTCCATACGTGAGGGTCAAGTCAACGACTTAACCGAAAACTCTAGGTCTTGAACATGATTCTTGGGAAAAAAGAATGATTGGTACTTATGTCTGTTGATATGGAAGCTTCTAGTAGACACAAACCGTACCACAAATCATTCCTAGAGAACTTGGGTTGCACTCCTTGACCACATGCAGCAACTCCCTTCCCCTGTCCTCTAGCTCCATGAGACAGGTGATGACCACATAGGGTTGTGGTTGTAACATGTAGAAATATACACAATATCATGCTTCTATCCTAGATCTTCTTACACATATGTAGCCCTGCAGATTAATATATCCCTAACACATATTATCATTAAAAATTTTTTACATGCACAAGTCTCTGTGATTGGAGCTAGTTTCATATATTTCCACTACTAGCATTCACTGGTCGTATCAGCTCATCCAAAGAACATTTAACAACAAATGTACTCTCTAGAACCCCATCATAAGTAGGAATTCAAAGAGGAATGTTAATGGATTGGACATCCTTAAACACACTGTGCTCGAATGTCTGATCCTAGAAACAGTGATCGTATCAAAATCATCGAGTACCAGGAATGATTGGTACACCTTGATAAATACTCAGCTATAGACATGTCATCCTGCCGAAGCTGTAGAAGCTCCAGAGAACTCTCAGACACCTCCTCAAGCTAGTCCTCAGCTGCTTGTGAGTTGGTCTCACCTCAGAACCAAAGGGGAATCTGATGCTAAATCACGCGCAAGACACTAATACTATATGTTTCCTCTACCAGTACCGCCAGTTGTTACTACCGACCAATGAGAAGTGACATAGAAAACACACTACCCAAATGTACTATCTCGGGAAATGGTCCACATAACATATCCTCATAACTATGCATAACATTTCCATGGTCACTCACTAAAAATGTCTAGTATCTATGATAACCATCTACTCTTATGGTGTCTCAACTAGGTGGAAAACTCTAGAAACTACCTCTAGCCAGCCCTTAGCTGCGTGGGAAACTGTTTCACCTCAAAACCTCGGAGGCCTCTACTGCTGGAACTTGTTCAACATTCTCAGCCAGCGTACACTATCCGATATTGTGGCTGGTGGTATCTACTGTCCAACGGGTCGTGGTGGTGTGGGTAAACCACCAAATGGTTCCAACATTGTAAGAGGGCCCTACACTGGAGCCTCATCGCTCAGTAGGCCATCAACTTGTATTATCTCAAGAATCCTAGCTGGTTGTCTATACAGCGACATCCTGATAAGGAACAGGAGCACCACTATCGTTTATTTATACCTAGTGAGATGACTAAAAAAAAAGAAAATGTTTCAAAACACACATGAAATTAGTTTTTTCATGCCCTGAGTTAGAAATCAGATGTCATGGACTTGGTGTATGGATATGTCTACCGCCACACCAACACTGGATTCCCTAAAATTATAACCACACTCATTGCACTTTACACTATTCCCATTAAAAAATAAGATTCCAATTTTGTATGGTTGAAACAACTACTCTGATACTAATTTGTCACGTCCCATCCACTGGGGCCCGTGCCATGATTTCCCCAATCCTGCCTTCCATAGTCCAGGGGCAAGCGACTAGCACCGAAAGGTGTATCCCCTAAAACCGGGAAGTCATTGCCTTTATATCCTGTAAACACATTAAACCAAGCACACAACAATATATGAACACATGTAAACTGTATATCAAAAAGAGTGTCAAATGTAAGAGGGGATGGAATAAAATCCCAACAGTAATGGTACAATTACAATTGAAATACAATACAACGGATGAAAGAGTATGAAATCTATTGGGCCATCCTCTGAGGTCCCCACCTAAAGGGAAGATATAGATCGACTGCACCGCAGTCCACGTCCGCCAGTCTCCTTTACGTACCTCTATGCATTATGGTCCACCTCTGGCACCGTCCAGTCCTGCTACCCTCAACATCGATCAGTGCTGCCCGTCGTCTACATCAAAAAAACATGGTGTGGGCATATCCTGTGCGTGGATATGAATAACGATAACCAGTAGGGAACTTGTGACCCTCAAGGTGTGACCAAAATTTACTAATGATAAACCCAAAATCATGAAATCAACTACTAACCCTACTTAGGTAATTCCCATACATATACCTAAGTTATCAAGTACACCCATCTCAATCAAGTAGAGACACATGTTCCAACCCAAAATACCAAAGCTAAACTATTCCACAAAGTAAGGAATACCAAAATGGTATGTAACACATATGTACAATCTCATCTCACACCAGGTAAAACTTGGGTACGATAGTAGAGATGATTAGATGTAACTATGGAATCATTTTACTCCGTTAAGAGGCAGACCCATGAAGGATCATAAATCATCTTCAGACCCACAGAGGATCGTAGTACATCGTAAGACCCACACAGGATCCTAGTACCTCGTCAGACCCAAACAAGATTCTAGTACATCGTCAGACCTATATAGGATCCAAGTAAATCGTGAGTACATTTTCATACACACACAAGATCCTAGTACATTACCATTACATTGTGAGACCCACACATGATCCTTATACATCTCCAGTACATTGTCAAATCCACTCATGATCCTAGTACATATCCATTATGTCTTCAGACGCATACATGATCCTAGTAAATCACCAGTACGTGGTAAGACCCACACAGGATCCTAGTACATCGTTAGTACGTCGTCAGACCCACACAGGATCCTTGTACATCGCCTGCACGTTTTCAGACCAACGCCGGATCCTAGTACATCTCTAGTACATTGTCATACCCACACATGATACTAGTACATCGCCAATACGTCTTCAGACCCACACATGATCCTAGTATATTGCCACTACGTCATCAGACCCACACAGGATCCTAGTACATCGCCAGTACGTCGTCAGACCCACACATGATCCTAGTACATCGCCAGTACATTGTCATACCTACACAGGATACTAGTACATCGCCAGTACGTTGTATGAACCACAAAATATCCTAGTACATCATCAGTACATCGTTAGACCGACACATAATCCTTGTACATTGTCACATCCAGCTACAGGGTTCCCACACTATGCTTTCTTATCTTCAGGAGGGTCCACTACTCAAGCCACTGGTTGTTACTCCAGTTTCCATGAAGTCTGACAAAAAAGTATTCCAATGGACCGCCACATCATAGGGGTCTCAATGCAATAGACAAAACGTCAAATAGATGCCCAGTCTGTATGTTATTAGCCTTTTAGTTCCAAGGGCCCGGTAGGATTCTTGCTTGATCGAACTCGAATGTTCCCCAACTATATCCAATTCTCTAGTGGGGTATACCAAAGGGACTGTCTCGCTCTAAGGTTTCCGACTCTGCAGATGGTTCATCAAATAGTCCCTCGGTGCCAGAGTTATAGACAAAAGTGAGGAAATTGGTCGATGGTGGTCTGGTTCCGGTCTGACACGGTCGGACAGACCCAACCCGACCTGACTTGGGCTAAAACAATTTGTGGAGGTTGGGCTAGGGCGCCCGGTTGGCACACGGTCTGAACAAACCATGCAGCATGCCCCGAAAACTATGCACCCTTGTTAGTGGGCTCCATATGGGTGGCACACGGTTTTTAAGACCGTGTGGGAATGTTGTTCAAAGTACCTAGGGAGACATTGGCAACTACATGGTTGGTGCATGGTTTGCCAAACCATGCTGGGTAACCGTGTGGCCACATAAATTTTGGGTTTTTACGTCTACGACCACTCGAGATTGTCAATTTTCCCTCATTCTTCCTCCCACTCATGGCTCACGCGTGAGTTTCGGTTTTCAAATGATGGGGGAGCTCCTTAGCTCATTTGGAGACAGATCGAAGGGGTTTCTTTGTGGGTGTGGCCCAGCCTGTGCCGGGAATCCTGTCTTGGGAGCTCGGCCTCGCGGCAGGGCCACCACGGTGCGGAACGAAGGCCACAGGGTGGCGCATAGGCCATGGGGTAGTGTAGAGGGCCGCTTGAGGGAGTGAGGGACACGATTGCATCGTCACCATCTTCACAGCTGACATTTTGTCGGCATCCGTATCTGAGTCCTACAGGTGAAATTCTTCGGCATCATCAAAACCATCTTCAATTGAGAGGAACACTACAAAAACTGAAGAAAAATGTAGATAGGTTGGGCCATGTCTGTTTTTCCCGCAACCTCCACATTAGGGCAGTAGAAAGCGGCTTCATAAAACATTCATGATGAATTCCAAACCCTACAACCTCCAGAAATGATTTTTCCCAAACTTGAAAAAAGAAATCCTTCGTGGATCGACTAGTTAGAGAGTTGATCCATGTTATTTGTTTAAAAGGGAATACCATGGGAATCAAAAATCACGCATAATTAAAGCACTACCTCAGAGGCTCGTTGAAAGAGATCGTGAGGAAGGAGACAAAGTCGTTGGGGATAATGGCATTGAAATTTGTTGCTTCCCCCAGATTCTTCTGAAGTCGACTCAAATTTCGTCCACGTTCCTCAATTCTGGACTGTGTTCTTCATTGGAGGATGCGTTTCTCTATGATTCTCCAAAGCTCCTACCATTTTCCAACACTCTCCCAAAAACACCCCCGTGATGAAATGCCAACCTAAATTAAAATAGGTTTAATATAAGTGGAAAAAACAATTAAATGACACTATTGATAAAATGAATAGTTGGAATAATTAATTTGCTCAATTAAATGGGAGAAGTAATTAATTGGGATTTGAGAGGTTAATTCCATTAAAGGGGGGTTTAGGAGGTCCCCATAACTACAAATTCGAATTTGGGGGTTTCCTTCATCAGATGGTCCCCAACTCAATAACATTCACATGGCTGGTTTTAATTCCGCTGGTCCCCACATTTATAACATCCACATGGGTGGTTTCAACAAATACAAATGTTAAAAAAATTTATATTATTTTATTTTTTCACGTAAAATACAAAAACTAACATTCACCTTCGATCATCTACCATCGAGGTGAAAGTATCATTAAGCGAATATTGGCACTGTGAGTTCAACGGTTCCCTCAGATTTTAATTTCGAGCACCGGTTTAAAAGTTACAAAAACCTGCTCTCACCTTTATTTAATGGACCTAAAAAATGTTTAAAAATTCGTTTCGGGCACACCGGTCCTCGGAATCACGCACCGTTAATTTTCACAGACTTGTAAAATTATAATTTAACATAAAAAATTACAATAAATATCTAGATATTTACACTTTTATACTAAATTGATGTATAAATTTCCATTAATAAACTATAATTATATATTTAAAATTAAAAATAAATAAATAAAATTTTAAAAAATTGCAATAAAATATAATTTTTTCTATTTAAATACTAGAAATTACAATGAATTTTCAGTGAATATTTGTATTTTCAGTAATTATTGAAATAGAAAAATATTTTTATAAAATTATAGAAAAATCATCGTAAGATAATTTTAAATTTATTATTAAAAATGGAATTAATTTTTTGAAATGATAAATCTATTATTAAGAAAGTAGCCTTTTAAATAAAACCAAATAATTTTTAAAAAAGATAATTTTTTTTGAAAAAGACTTTTTCCGTATTAACCAAACAATTTCATATATTTTTATGATTAATATATCTCAATAAAACATAACTAATTTATATTTGAAATTGTTTTATATCTATAGTACAAAGGATGTTACATGTATCTTCACCATGATTCCCACATAAGTGATTGCAGAGATTTGAATATTTAGGTTGATGTAATGTTCATCGAGTGACAGGTAACGATACAATATCATTTGGAGAATGTTCCATGTGGAATAAACAAGAAATATGTTTTTGTATTATGGAGGAATGGTGTCTTTGAGGAGATTATGTGGGAGTGTGATATGTAGGTACATCTCGAATAGATTGATTAGTTTTGAGTTATTGCTTTTTTTTATTTTTCATTGATTATGTAAAACAAGAATATTAATAACATTTAAGGCATACCTTTTTCTATTAAAAATTTAACTGAGTTAGTGTTTTTTTTGGTTCAAATGAAATCCATATGAGGTTTCTCATGGGAAGGATTTTCAATACATTCACATTTATATCTTTTTCTAGGACTGTTTTTGATTCTCGGGGACTAGAATCATTTGAGAGATATATAACATAATATAATTTGCTTTATTGTCAAGTTAAATTGCTAGTTGGGTAATTGGATGTTTTAATGTATGATCAATGAGTGTTATATGGTGTTATGGGATACATTTTGTTTTAATTGGTTGTTCATGTTGTGAATCTATGTCCATGATGTTTATCGATATTTGTATTATTGAAGTGATAAACTAATCGATTCATGTATTGGATAGAAAATTTATTCATAATTAATTCATTACATTATTTCCTTCATATGAAATCATGAAATTAAATAGGTAATATTCAGGTCCTTAATTAAATTCAATCACATCCTAGAATTTTTTTGAAGCTATAATTGGTGATCATCGCAAATAATCATGAGATGAATCAGTGTAACATACTATGAAGGTGTCGAGTTATGTCTTTTCTATAAAATATAGAGCTCACATGATTTATTTCATTCATATTGATTTCCTGGAATATCTTTGCCAATTTAAAAGAACTCCCAACCACCATTTCTTATATTTAAGACATGGAATTTGGAGATTAATCTTTGATAATTTGCAACATGTCCTTATTTTCCCCCCTCAGTTTCCAATACTCTTCTCCTATATAATTTGGATTTTGAAATTATTTTAGTCAGGTATAGGTTGTTTTATTATTTTGATGAGCCTTTAGCGTGATTCTAGAGCATATATGGTTTCATTTAATGGGTCATGCCTTCCATTTATATCCCCTTATCCATGTTTTATGATGTAATAAAATAAGTATTTATTATGGATAGGGATTTTTATTATATCCTTTATTAAATAATTATGTGAGGATTTCATGATTTTTCATACAATGGATTGATAGTAGGGGTCATGTTAATTATGTTAATGAATTTTATTATATGAAATTGATGGGAATGGGGAAAAGCTGAACTTGTTTACTAATTTTATTGATATGTATAATATAATTATTATTGCTTATTTTTAATTGTAAAAAACATGTTTTTTGGTGCATTGATGGTTTTTACGTTATTATGTCTTCTAAATAATTATGGTTTTGATATTTTTAACTCAATATGAAGAAAAGGATAATACATTATATATATATATAATAAAATGGTTTTCCATGGAAATATTAATTAAGTGAGAATACCCATGTTATCTAATGAAATAATGTAATGAATTATTTTTTTGTTAAATCTAGTTTTGTGGAAAATTATATACACTTAAACAAAATATTGTGCGTTGATGTGATCATTGTATATTCTTCTGTGATATTAAGAAATATTAGTTAGGTTTACCACTGATAGAGGTGACCAGTTTTGATACAAAATGTGTTGGGTAGTAATAATATGATAGGAAGACATGGCATGTGATGTGGGACAATGTGTGGTTGTTTTATTTTGGTTGTTTCTATGAGATATATGGGATATGGTGCTGTCTGGGAATATGTTGTGTTATATTGTTGGTCAATGTGGGATGGGAGAGTAGTTAAGTGGTTTGGTTGTATTTTTTCTGATTTATTTGTAGAATTAATCAAATTGTTGAAATAAAAATGATGTGGTTTGAAAATAAATTATAATTGGATGGAATTAAATATAATAGTGGAATGTAATTTTGTGTTGAAATTGAATTAAATGAAATAAATCATAAAGGAATAAGACTTGTTCATATAAATTTAAATAGTCTAGTAAATGGGATTATTGTAAAATTATTAATTATTGAAATGGTGTGACCAATAATTTAAAGTGTAAATTGTGTGGGTATGTGTAGTCTCTGTGTAGTGTGAGGAATTTGGGGGGATCAATTGTTATAGATATCATGAGTTTCACTGGTAGTGTTGAAGAGTATGATAGTATAGTTGATGGTAATCCATAGGATGGGTATTTTGTTTTATATATCTATCTTATATTTTAATTTTAGTTTTTTTACACACCCCTAGAAGTTTAGATTAGCTTACTAACTCCAAAACATTTTTGGTTCTGAGTATTTCCCCCAACATCTAGGATTGTAGTGATTTGATGGATAAATACCCCCATATTATTTTTTATTCCTTTAGAGGTATTGATGGTGATATGGGTTTGAGTTTTATATCACCTAGTGATGATGTGTGTGTGTTGGAGATCACCCAATAATGATACAGACAAGATATGTGTTGGTGTAAAAGCATGGTAGTTTTAGGGAATGGAGTTTATGTCATTCAATTTTATCATACCATCTTCTCGGGCCATGAAAATTGATAATGTGATGGGATAGTGATATGTAGGAAGTAAAATTTTCTCGTAAGGAAATTTATACGTTATGGTGGTGGGGTTGGTAGGGATGAATCCCAACCACCATATGAGATGAAAAGATATGTGATGTGAAATTCATAGAAGGGATGCGAGCATATGAAATTTAAAATTGGCGTGTTAGAGTGGGAAATAAACGGTGACATGATTTTGGGGTGATATTTCTTTATATTAATTTATCTTATATAGCTATATTTGATGAATTATTTAGTTATCGTGCTATTATGAGATTGGGATTATTTCATTGAGCGCTTTAGGTGTATTTTGGGTCCATTTATGATTCACTAGTGTATCAGTATCTTCTCTTTCACATATACACGATTGAAAATGTCTTTGAACCTATGAGTATGTATATTATGACCACACTACAAGTATAATATGTTTTTCAACAATCGATGTTGATTTCAGAGATTAAATTGGATATTAATTACTTACACATTGGAGAAAATATTGAGTCACATCTGTTTGAATTTTCATTTTCGATTTACTTATAGAATTTTATTTGATTATTTTTGACACTTTTCATGCACTGTGGTATTGTTTTGGTTTAAATTTATATTATATAGTAGTTTTTATTATTATATATTCATTCTGTCTTTAGACACATTGTTTCTTATTTTTCATAATTCATTCCTTATGGGATATTTCTATACACTCGGTGTTATTCACCATCTTGAGACCTACTAAAGATAAGTCTCATGGTTCATTATATCTTCTTCTTCATTATGAGTCCTTAAGATGTGCCTTTGGAGGGAGTGGGTCATGATATGAAATTAGACATATAGGTGTAATGGCCAAAGATTCATGAACATGACTCTATACATACATTTAATTAATGAATATTCATCAGAGGAGGATATTTATAACATCATCAATCATATGATATTAATTTTTTAATAATTGAAATATATTTTAATTGGGTAATTAAATGAATGATGCATGTCAGAGGAGATCAATAACAAGAGTTTATATATTCATGTAAGGTGTCTTATATAATATGGATATAGGCTAATTTCAAGTATTGAAAGGATGTTTCTTTTTGTTAATGTTTTATATGATTATTTGAAGGACATATGGTATGAGGTTGTTCATTGTGTGAAATTTCATTCATTGTGTGAATGTGTTTTTATTAATGTAACATCGAGGTGCCTTGATATTCAGTATATGGTTGACTCAAGGGTGTCATAATGTAAACTGATTGATTTTGGAATGATTTTTTTTAGTCTTTGATGATTTCAAAACCTGAACACCACTATCACCCCGTGAATGTGTCATATTATACCTAGTTTATATATTATATATCCTTTAAATCTTTTCTGACCTTTATCCCTTCTCAATATAATACAGGGAAATTCTTATAGATTTTTATCTCTTTCAATTTTCTTTCTTGAATGCATGAAGCTCAGTTCAATACTATGCGTCCGAATTGGTATGTTTCATCTTTTTTAGCTCATTTTTCCTATTAATATTTGGGAAAAAATATATTATTGGTGTCATGTTAACATATAATATTTATGAACCGATAAAAAATAAAATTTTCCAAGTTGATAGTAGTAGAAACTAGATTTTGACACTTTTCTTATGATTATTTTTAAAAAAATGGTCATTGAGAACAACTTAATTTCTTAGGGATTGATGATGTGAAACATTTCTCTAGTAGAGATTACTGACATTGAAAAATCGTTTCACATGAGGTAGTTATTCCTTACCATATTGTTTATGTTCATAATGGTGTTTGGATTTATTTATTTATTTTTGTAGCCCCATGAGACTTATACATTATATTGTTTACATGGGGTGTGCATCTGTATCCCAGTTAGACATATTATTTATATGAATTTCATGTGGTGAATGTCTATATCCCATTGATAATAATTAATGTTTTTATTTACATGTGTTGTGTGTATCCCTATAAGACAAATGATTGAAGTGAATCACATATAGATATGTGTTGGTAATATAAATCTTGTTTCAAATTACATGATTATAAACTTTCTTAATATAAAATTTTGTTTTACAGGTTTAGTTTCTTTATCACTATAATTGAGTGACCATGTTGTGTTATATGGGATTTTTTCTCCCTTATAGTTAGAGTGAGGATATATTTGTGGATTTAAATAGGGAATAATATTGTTTCAGTGTTTGGTATGTGTCTTACCTTAGAGCCACAGATTTGGGTTGACAGGTGGTGTGGTATATTTCCCCAGATATTTGAGGTTGGTTCAACATTTGGTGAGTTCTGTTCCCATGATTTGTAAATTGCTTTGACATGTTACTAGCCTTGAAGGCTAATGCCTCTATCCATTATTTTGGGGGATGATAAATGATCGATTCCATGAGTACATTTTTACATCGCATGAATTAACCTTTAGTATGGAGGGAAACTGCTTAGATTCGGTATTCATGGACCCATCAAATGTGTTCACATGTGTGATAACTATTTCATTACATGTGAATTAATTATTTTACTATAGTGTTATTATTTGTATTAAAAACTGATGTTAAGGGATGTTGGTCTTATATTACTAGTCTTTACACTCACACATTACATGGGATTCTCGGTGTGTGTGTAGAATTTATGATAAGGGATCTAGTGAAGCAAAATGACCTAATGGTGGGAAGTTAAGAAAGAGCTATAGGATTGTGTGACATGATTTTAGTATGGATTCTATGCCTTAGTTGTTTTTCTACTTGTTACTTAATTATTTTTCCCACTTTAGTTTAATAATCCGATATACGTGGGGATCCTTTATTTTTCATTTGATTGTATGACCGACATTCCATATTATTATGCAAGGGGTTTCATAAAATTATACTTTGTACTAATGTCTAAATGATTATTAATTTACCATATTATTGTCATTTACCCCATTTTATCATATGATGGATCTTTGTAACTGAGGGGATAGTCTCCCTATGATTCCAACTAGGCCCTTACTACTAGTTGATAAACTCTTTGGTATGGGGAGGCGCACATGAGATCATGTGGCACAGCGGCACAATCTTAGTGATTCATGATGTGCAATGACATCCTGGTATCTAATTTCGATGTATTTATTTAAAATATGATTTTTTATTCAAATTAATTTTTAATGGTGATAATAAATAATTTTAAACACAAATAATATAATAAAAAATAATTTTTTAGAAAAATATAATTTTACAACTTAAATGATTTCATTCATAACATTTATCAATTAATAATCATTCATTTAATGTCAGATCATTTTTATATACAATATAAATTTCATTAAATATGTTCACTATATATGATATGGTTATGTTTTATAAATAAAAAATTCATAATATATATCTATATATATTACATAATAAATTATATTTTTTCAAATGAATTTTTATCTTCTTACAATATTTAATGTTAATTGATCAAAAGTAAATTTCATGTTAAATATATTAGTTAATTTATTTATATATATTTTTAATTTTATAAAATATTTATTCATAACAACCGCATGGTAGTAATTCTAAACTGTTTGAACATCTATTGGTTTAACATCCAACAAATATAATTATATGGACTTCATATCCAAAAATATATATTAAATTCATATTACCCTTTTCCATTTCTATATATAACTACCGAGACATATCCCAAAATCACTCATCTTGTATTCTTATTCATTTTTTTCATATTTTCATTGATTTTCATTCCTTCAATAGTTGTACTAAGTGGTATGATTTTCACGGGCCACCACAAGGAAGATAATTTCAATCTTTCAATATTTCTATTTTATTGTGATTATTGTAAAATGTTGTTAATATTATTCTTATTAACAATATTGATCACTCATTTGTAAAGTTATGTTATTATGAAATAAAATAATCCTAATTCCATTATATATTCCCTGTGTTTTTTATACCTGAGTTCTAGTTAATATAAAAGAAATAAAAATGAATTTCATTTTGTGTGAAAGAAAATTATTACTAATGTACTGAGTGTCAAATTCATTCCCATTAAAGGAAATGTTTCTGTCAAAATATTAAATTATTCCATACTAGTAAAAATTAGGTCTTGTTTTATATAAAATATAAATGATGGTAGTTATATATTATATAGAGAACATATCATCACTATCTGACGACAGACCAAAAAAACACATTATATTCCCTATAATAATGTATATTTTAAAATTCACCTTAGTCTCAAACATATTTTTCCCATGTATACATCATTAGTAAGTATGAATACCCATAATTGATAATGTGTTTTTAGAGCATACCAATAATGTATTATTATATTTTCCACAAAATTGATGATATATTTATCATCATTTATTCTTGATTTAGTGTAATTATTTAACTCTATTAAAATATAGTTTATTATATAAATACATTATTGATGACTACCCTTTAAATAGACTCAATTTCATCCTTTTCATGCATAAACTCTAGAATATTTCTCACAATATTTTGTAGCTCCCTAAACCCTTACAGATTTCCTTGATCTTCCATTGGATAAATTCTTGTGTAATGATATAGTTAAGCCAAGGCATTAGTTAAGGAGATCATATTCAATAAATATTATATATATATATATATATATATTCATTATATATAATTCATATTATATTCTATAGTATAACCAATCATAATGTAAAACATGTATTTAAAAAATGATTTCATATACTTATGAATTAAAATGTATTGTATGATAGATTATGAAATTGTAATTAATAGAATGGGATTCCTTAAAACAACATATTTATAGTTATGTGGTACGAATGTGGCCATATCATAATAAATGTCATTATGATAATATGCCACCATTATTCAATGAATTATATATTACGATTAATTTAGAAAGACTATGACACAAGTGTTGAATCCAAATGATAAGAGTTTATGTTTATTTTTATATATATGATGGATATCATATAAATGAATGTTACATAACATTTATCATGATATGGTTAGTATTGGAATACAATAAATGTTTTCGGATTTTTAAATAATTTATTATAGAGAATCAGTAAACAATATAGCTTTTATAACAATCTATCATGAGTCAATGAGACACTTCATCTAACCCAGCTCCCCACAAAACTGAAATTGTATTCTAGAACAAAATAGGTTGGTGATAAGATCCATGGTATAAAATATAAATAATTAAGAGTGATGATACCTTTAGAATCCAAAAAATACACAGAGATTCCATCAATGATTCTTACATTACACGTATAATGATTTGATGACCATACCAAAAAAAATTGTTTTCCAATATAATGAAAAACAAATACGGTGTAATAAACCCTAGAAATAACCCAAAAACTCATATAAATCATACTATAATACTACTAAAATCATAAAAGAAATATATATCTAAAAGGAAACATGTATGGTCAATACAGATTTGGATAATACTAAATAATTAAAAAAACATGATGGAAAACATAATACTCCACTTGAGACCAATCTTCCTCAGGACCCAAAATTACCTCCATAAATAAGACACGTAAGGATGATGAGCCATTAGAAGATTCACTAAACATCCTGATACCATGTACATTAGTAGTTTCTTATAAAACCATGTCATCATACGCCACATGGCCTATTCATTATGTGATGTCATACGATTGGTATGATACCACCATGATTCTTCATAACAACTTTACCATCAATGAAAAGTGTTATTCCATGTTTGAAAAAAATACATGAATACAAAATTCCATTTAAAATAGTTTATTTAAATCATTTGGTTTCTTATATAACAATGTAAGGTTATAAAAATAAGTAAACAATTAAATAAATAACAAAATAGTGGGCATCCTGAAATGAATAATATCAATCACTAAGAAGGAAATGAGAATACACATATTTTAATCAACCCATATAATTTACCATTCACTTGAACCTACTATCTTGAAGAAATTAACAGTAAATAGAAAAATTTTACCATATATAAATGAACCTATTATTTCATTGTATTAATCATATACTGGATTAGTATTATATACCATACCTTCCGAGAAAAATCAATAATCTCATTAGCTCAGTATATATAATAATGAATCGTCTTTTAACTATCACACAATCTATAATAGGGGTGCATTATTCTTGACTAACCACAAACCAAAGGTCTCACATGTGAATCTGACAATAAATTAATAAAAAAACCATTATCATAGTGAAAAAATTATATTATGTTAAATTATCTTAGTTATCATCCTTTGAAACATTTTTGGAGTTTAATCCCCCTTTTAAAAAGTTATCAATCATTTTCAAAACATACAACCAATTTTCATGAAAACGCATTATATAAAACTCTTTAATCTTAAGAAATCAAAAAATAAAAAAATAAAAATCTAAAAAAATAATACTAAGAATATATATTCATATTAACACAAATGAAAAAAAAACTCATGAAATTTCATTAATATTCTTGATTAATTAGATTCACTAACCTAATATCCAAAAAATGAAAATCTATTTTACTAGAACTCACCATTAAAAGGATAAGGGGATCCTTATATGCTTAGAACAACATGTAATTTCATTAAAAGTAAAGACTTATGCATATTTTTATATCCAATGGTGAAATAGGGTTTCTAAACTCCATTGAATTGGATAAAAAAGTCAATATAAGTGGAGAATATGAGGAATTTATATAAAATCACACCTTATCATGAATAATTAAACCCTGAATAAAGTGATAACATGAATGAGGGAAGAGTAAATGATGAATATCATATATATGGGATGTTCTAAAAGAAATGGAGGAGCAAGGAGGAATTGAAACCAAATCAATAACGAAATTTGATTAATATTCCAATTTTGGGTAATCTATAAAGAACTCATGGTTTTCTAAACCATGTGAAATGTATTTGAATAAACTCTATTTACAAAATTAACTAAATAATTTTCTTGAAAGGTATTAATTGATTTAAAAATATGTGCTAGCATTGAAAATTGAACTTGGTCTCCCAAAATCCACTCAATAATGGAAAGACGCATAATTAATTATATTAATTTGATAACCATGTTCCATGGATTGGGGCAAAAAAAACATTTTAATATATATTTTCAAGTATTTAGTGATTTAGATAACACAATTACATTATTTGATGGGAAATAGTTACATATTTAGATTATTTGAGTATTTTGGTATTTATTGTAAAAATAGAATAAAACATGATTTTAAATTGTTCTTATCTCTTATGATATCTTAAAATAGCACGTATATTTAATATTTTATATTTTTATGATTTTTTTAGGTGGAGAGATGGACTTTTAAAAATGAAAATTGTTTTGTGCTTTCAATGAAGAATTTTTAATTGTATTTTTTTTATGGAAAATGAATCTTAGCATAAATGTCATCTCTGAGATCATATGTGTTTTCCTAGTGAGTTAGGTGTCATATGTATTGTCTAGGGGAATAAAATGGAAGTTTAATAGGATATTTAGTGTTATAAGATCATTATATGTGTGAAATTCTCAGTGTATGTGTAAAATGGAACCTATGCAGTTTCAGTTTCTTCTGTGTGTGTGTCATCTGTGGATTTTAAAAAATTAATTAAAAGGTGACTATAAGAATAATTAAGGGGATATATATAATATTAATGTTAAAACATTGGGATACCACATAAATACTCGTACGACAAATATTTTTCACCACATGGAATTAATTGTATAATTACATTATGATTAAGAACTCAAAAATAAAGCTATTTTTTGTAGAAGACTATATTTTAATGAATATTAAGATATATGAGGAAAATATAAACCTTATAAAATTAAAATCATGGATCATAGATATTAGAATTTTTAAGGAAGAATTAATTTTTAATCCTTTAAATAATAGAGTGTGAAATATTTATTGGAATTAAAATGAGTCAATTTAAAGGGATTAATCACTATACTGAGAAATCTGAATAATTTTCATCTATATTCTATAAAACAAATGTAGTTTATTTCTTATTTCATTATACAATCAAATATTTCATATTTAAATAAATTATTTCTTACAGGTTTTTATTTTTTCTTCTTCTTATACCTTCATCTATGTCACATATTCATTTCCATTTTGATTTCTTAGAATTGTGATAATTATCGACTAACCTAAGGACTCTCCCCAGGGATTAATCTAGTGTTTCACCCAAGTCCTCATGCATTAATGTTTAAAATTTATCAACTATTTTAGAATAATTATATGATTAACAATATTGAGATAATCTAAACTCATATTTATTTTTTAAATGTTAACTTCATCTAGTAAATTTGTTTCCCTTCGTTGAAGGAGGTGTGCATTATACATGGAAATTTTTTATTACAATTCTCATTCTGATCCATCTGATAATAATATGAGAACAAATGATATAAAGTGTTCTCATTAATAATATAAAAAATTAATAATAATATAATGAATTTTTCTTATGGGCGATTCCCAAGGGAGTTACTTTTTTTCCTAACTTATTTCTTTATAAATTCATCATATTTACAAGACATATTTAATTTATTGTGTTTTATTCTATAATCATAATATAAAGATCCCCCTCTTTGAATTTCCATTCCTAAAATCGAGACAATTCTTATAATTTGTTTTATAATAGATATTATTATATTAAAAAAATACCCATAAGTGGAACGAACATAGTTAGATACAATTTTTTTATAAGAAGCTAAACAAAATATTTTATGCCACTCTATAATTGGTGTTTCATAACTATGAATAAATTATGGGGAGAAAATTAGTTTCCTGTAATGAATTTTATACATATTATATATATTTATATAATAATTTTTTTCATTGAAAAATGAAAAAATTTTGTCTTTATGAGGCATTATATTTTATTATTATTATTCATTGACTTGATCCTTTCAAGTGAATCAATAAGAGGATAAGTTTTTAACTGATAAAAAATACTATTTATAAGATATGTGATATTAAATTAACGATATAAGGATCCAGATGGATTTTATAGAAAAATAACTACTTAGATATCATGTGTAGTAGTAGGAGAAACATATACTAGAACCAGAACCATTGGTGTAGTAGATTTCCCCACAAGTATTTTTATCAAAGAATGCCCAGAGGGTGAGGAGTTATTGAAATAATCATTATCATCAACCATTTCTTATCTATGACTGAATGAGATTCATGTAGGGAAAATTCATTTAGAATCACCTTTATAAGATCAATTTTTCTTATAAATATATTTTTACCATTTTTTCAAGGTAACCGATAAAATCATCATATCATCCACAATAAGATAAATAAACAATATGATACCACTATTAGTCATTGGAGGAAGTCAATAAAATATTTAAGTAATTTTAATAGAAGAGTTAGGAGCCTGAATAACCACATGAATCAATTTGGAAAATATCTCCATGAAACACTATCAAATATAAAACAATAAATATTTAAAATACTCATTGTGATAGTTATTTCTACTCTAAATTTATTTTAATTTTATTGATACTAATGTTAGATTTAAAATCCATTATTTATATTTTTCTATAATCTGATAAATCATGATTTACTTCGGATAATAAATATAAAGATACTAATAAACCTTATTAAGAACACATATTGATTTTATAACCAATTTCTAATTTAGTGGGTACTAATGATATTAATCATGCTTTGTAAAAATAAAAAAATTCCCAATATATTCACTTATAAGGGGAAGATTGTGATATCTTTTTTTCATGTTTTAAATTTATTTAATAATAATTATTCTCTGAATATCCCATTTATAATTATATACAAAAAATTAGCAGCAACAATATGTTGAAAATTAGAATTTATAAGTATAATTTGATTTGTATAACGACTATGTCTTTATCCAACCCCACCTTGTGAGATAACCCAAATTTTAATGGGGATTGAAATGATTTACATTATCCATGGAAACCTTAAAATGTAGAATAAATTGGTGGAATCTAGAAACAAGAACATTTGGTGGTTTAAATAAAAGTTAATCCCCCATAAAAAACTATGGATAATAACAAGATCTACCCCTTTAGGGGTATCCACGTCCTAGTTTCTACTAACTATAAAACTATGAATTATACTTTTTCATTTCCAATAAAATTTATTTTTATAAATTTTTTATTTGAATAGTTTTTATTTTGTTATTATGATTATAAAATTAATTTTTTAGAATGTTTTAGATATGAGACTAACTCAAGGATACACTTGCAATAAGTTAGGTCGTATTTCACATTTATACAAAATTTTATTACAAGGAAATAAAATTATACATGAAAATATATCGAAATATTTTTTTATATTAATTGAAAATGTTTAGTGACAATATATATATTGGGGAGATATAATAAACTATTTATATTTTTTTATTTTTTATTTTT
Organism: Viscum album; assembly: GCA_963277665.1. NCBI lineage: Eukaryota > Viridiplantae > Streptophyta > Magnoliopsida > Santalales > Viscaceae > Viscum > Viscum album. The sequence goes on from OY728134.1 coordinate 431,559,790, forward strand.
TACATTTAAATTTTTTTTAGGAATTTTTAACTTCATTGAAATATTTGATAAAATTGAGATTATTTTTAATTTTATATAAATTATTGATATGGATTTATAGAATTTCTAATGTTCTTCAAAAATATAATTTTGTTTATTGATTTTTAACCTTATAATTATTTATTTTTGATTATATATTCATCTCAATGTGAAGTTGTGCTATCCACAATGAATAATTATCCCATCCTGAGAGGTTTACAAGATGTATTGAAATTTTTTTGTAAATTTCTATTTTTCTTGAATGTATTCAAATATGTTTTGAAATAATGCACTAGTTTTTGTACACTTATTCAAAAATTTCATAATTAATGAAATGTGTTAAATATGACCTAGGAACACCTTTAAAATACCATTATTACATTAAACGTTATTCTAATGTCTTTTATACATCCTAAAAATTTATTAATCCCATATTATTTGGGAAATGCATTATTGGGAAGCCAAATTATATGCTTTAAATATAAATCATGATTAATATAGAATTAATTTCATTATTATGATTGAAATCAAGTTTGGGGGATTGAAGCTTATATTATACTGTTTTGAAAAAAAAACTAATGCTATTTTGGAGCTACTGTACATTATTTTATAAATATTTTTTATGATGAAATTCTAAATGTGAATACGTGTGAAAGAAAAAAAATCATTCAATGTAGGGAAGTAATTTATCCAAAACTTGTAGATAGATGTCTTCCCCTCAATTCCCCGAAAACTTTATTCTAAAGAGAATTATTATATATGAAAAAACTGAATTTATGAATTAAAATTGGGAAATAGTCAAAAACATATATCATTGATAATGGAAATACCATGGTGTAGAATGAATATAAAAGTACGAGGTGTTTGAATGTTAAGAATTTTAAAATGGGAGTGTGTGTGGAACCATTTTTGGGTTTAAATAGTCTCATGAATTTAACATAATATAATGTCTAAGCATCTTGATTGATCATCAAAAAAAAATTAGAATCAAATATTTCTTACCCATTTGCTTCATAACCAACCCCAGTAAATTCCTCACGATTAAAAAATTTTTTCAATTTTTTAAAGTGAAGGTTATAGGATTCCATCAAGACTATAAAAATAATTTTATTGGGAATGTGAAAATCCACAATTTAAAATTCATATGTAAATAGATATAAAAACCATCGGAGGATTGTGAAAATTTCACAAGATAAATAACAAGGGATTTGCTGATTTTTAATAAATAACATTGAAATAGTGAATTGACATCAATTTAAGAGGCATTCTATTTCATTGGTTGTATAAAATGAAATTTTTTATCATTTATATATTGATAAATGTTGTTGAAATATGGTATTAAATCACTAACCAATGTTTAATGTTTTAGTTATTGGTAAATTTGTATATATAATATTTAAATATATTTTCATTTGAATTTGAATCACTTAATTACCACCATTTCATCATTTTATAGGTAATATGTACATATTTAAATTATAAAAATATTATAAATTTTTTTTAAGTAGATTAGAAGATTATTTATAATTATATATATATATATAAAATTATTTGAATAAATACATTATTTAATCATGGATATTTTGAAGGTTATTTCATGAGAATGGATGTTATTATTACAAATCAGTGTAGTTTTTCCTTGAAATTTTTACAGCAACCAGAACATTTCAAACATAGAGATTATATATAATATATGGTTGTTTATTACATAACATAAGGAACTATTATATAATCGTATAGGGGTAATATATTTTGAAAAATAGAAATATAAAATACTTTTCATAACAATTCTACATCAAATGAAACATTGATCTTCAGAATTGTCACCCCTTTTAGAAATATTACACATAAAACAAATCTTTATAACACGGTGAAGAAAAAATAATGAAGGATAATATATGATGCTCACTAAGGGTAAAAACTGAAGAAATTAGAGATCAGATAAGTATAACATGAGAATAAAGGAATGATAACTTGATCATAAAGTATGAAAATCATAATCTTCATATCATAGGTATTTATATTTGTTCATGGAATAAATATTGGCAGTTATTAAGACATGAATCATAATGTAAACAAAGAACATGAGCCCTGGTAGAATGACATTGGCATGGAATTTTGAAATACAAAAAACCATAGAAAATAATTTCCTTATCGGTTAAGTATCATTTCTCTGATTATCATTGTAGAATGGTTTCACTCTGAAAACCATCATATTTTTCAAGGTTCACTGACAAGACTATCATAATGGAGAAATTCCCTTACTAATCTCGGATGACACCCTATTATTGTTTTTTTATCTCATAAGATATCAATATTTACACAATAAATTGGATGGATATATCGGTCCCACCCAACACATAAATAAAATAAAACATATGTGATAAAGAGAATCATAATTCATTCAACATACCAACCCCATGAAAAGAACTGGGATTAATAAACATTTCATCAAAGAATAACAAAATGAAAAGGAATATGATTAATAAAAGTAATTCCAGAATTAACATGAAACATCTATATAACAAATGAGGATGCTATCCATGGATCATATTTTTAGTAAATAATAAAAAAACATTTTAGGTCATTGTCATTGTTGAATTAAAATATAATCATTAAAATGTTGAGGAAAATAAAGTTGGTATTTCGAAATAAGTTTTTTTAATATATAATAACATACAATATATTATGGAAAACATTTTAAAAAAAACAAACATAGAAACCATTATTTTAGACATAAAAAATTAATTATTAATGAATTTAAGAAATTCTATTTCATGCTATATATGTTAAAAATCATTTCTTTCATACTTTTGATGGAAAAGTCACAAATTACCTTTTATGGAAATTGAATGGAATATTCCATTAAATAAATTTTTTAAAAATGAAAAAACATGTAAAAATTAATTCAAATAACCATAGAATAATATTAAATACCTTCTTCAATATATTTTTAGAAAACATGGATATTGACCTAATGTTTTTTTCAACTAAAGAGAGAAATGACAATAATTTTCATTAAAACATATTTTCAGTCTCATTGGTAAATAATTTGAAGAAAATATAATTAAAATATTTATTTTAGTGAAATAAATATAGGATAATAAAATTCATGAGTATATTGAGTGTTTTATCATAATATTTCATTATCATAGCTTATTCATAAACCATTATAATAAACACGGATATTTTAACATAAATCACCTTACCGCATATATAACATCCTTAAAAAATTTAATATATGATTTTTAATAAATATAAATTTGTTATTAATATTATTATATAACAATATTAATTTATATCAATCTATAATCTCTTCAACATTAACCTTTTATCACATATTTTTTTATGAATTTGTTTTATTAAAATCACAAGTTTTGGGTTTTAATTGCATCATTTTTCATGAATGATTTGGTTTGGTAGATTTAGACAATATAATTTTATAATAATTAAATAATTTAATGAATGTTATTTTTGTTATAAATTTTATATATACACATTATATATATATATATATATATATTTATAGTCATAAATAATAGTTTGTGATAGAAATATGAATTACATTACGTATAGAGATTGTATGTTGTACGTACGCATGATTAATGATTTCAATCGTAAACGAATATAAAAAAACAAAGGTAAATATTAATTAAAATTTAAAATATCATTATTATATCATATATATAATTTATATTCATCAAACTAATCATAATTAGAATCCATGAAAAATATAAATGAAAATAAATCTCATCTCTCCAGGGAGTTTATAGTCCACATGTACGTATGACCGACATTATCATTTCCGAACGGATATGATGGTAAGAATAGAGAAATGATATTATCCTAAAAAATTATAATGGTGTTATAACATTCGTATTTTTAAACATTAAACTCAAAATTATACCAATCTATAAAACATATTGATGTATAATAAATTTTTCTCTACATTGAGATGATAAGTCGTATGTATGCACAAGATATTATTTCACCTCTAACATGATAGGAATGAATGTTTAAAGGTTAAAAAATGAAAATTTTAAATAATATTGAATCTATTTAAATTATTGTTTTATGATAAATAAAATTTACTTAGATGATGAAATGAAGAGTAGAAATGAAAATGAACAGTTAAGGTGATTAACTCTTCTTTGAAATACCTTTTTTAGATCCCACATTAAGGGATATAGGGTTGATATTTTGATAACACAAGAACATATATTTTGTGAAAATTAGTGTTTATAAAATAAAATTATATATGTTGGTCGATCTAGAAGGCTTATTGTGGTGTGAATACCATAAAATAATAGTTCCTTTAAATAATTCAAGGGAGGGGAAGCCTTCGAAGTTATGAAAATAGTAAGTTATATCAAATTAATTCTATAGAAAAATGAAAACAATGTATATTTATTTGTTGGTAAGTTAGTATAGAGTTGTAATACCACCATCCAAAAATAATTTAAGGATATTTTAGTTTAATTTTAAACCATATCACTTTGAGTAACCCTTAGGTATGAAATTTTAATTTTAGCAACGGTAAAAACATTTTCAATATTAATGGGTTGTAATTTTTACTGATATTATAAAAATTTGATAATAAATTTAAAATTTATGATATTTTAGTCCAGATAATATCCACCTTTCATTATCTTAATAATTATATTATTTTTTAATATTATAAAAAAACATTATTTTGATAAAAAATCAATATTCTCAAATTTAAGAAAATAAAATTAGTTTTACTATAAATACATCAATAACAAGTTATTATTAAATTATAATTTGTTGAAAAAACCTAATATGTCTTATATAAAATTAAAATTCAATTACCACATTAAATAATCAAATGATACAACATTTAATATTTATAAATTTATCTATCATTTTTTAATTATTGGGAGAAATATTGCATCAGTGTTGAATAAGAAATTAAGATCCTTATATAACTACTAATACGTAAAAATAATATCTACCATGAAAATAATTTTATTAAACCCAAATAGAGACCTATATTTATTAATATCTTACTTTTTCAATATATGAACCCATTATATATGTTAAACACAATGAGATTCACATTTTTTAGCTTTCATTGATATAAAAATTATATAGGCAATTTTCATGGAAATGTATCCATTAATCTAACTATTTTAGAGCCTAAGGTGTATTTGGTAGAATTAATATTTAAAAAATATTTAGATTGAAAAATTATGGTCTTATTAATGGTTTTTAACCAAGAATAAACTGATTTTTCCTTTATAGCGGTGATAAATTTAATATTTTTTTAATATTCATATTGACCTTAAAAAAGGGGCCTATTTTTCAAATATTACAATACTAATTCTATATATATAAATAATTTTAGCTAATTCAAACCCAATAAATGGATGAAATTAGTTTTAAATTATGTACCCAAAATGGAAAAAAATTAGAAAAAATACTTTTTTAAGAATAAAACAGGAATTATCTTTGTCCTATGTAATAAAATAGATACTGAATATCATGTAAATAAAATTTATAATTCATTAAAATAATTCTCAGGTAGTGAATAATATAATTTATTAATATAAAAAATACATTTCACAAGTAATATTTTTTATAGGAAAAACAAACCTTTTATTTTTAAATATATATATATATATTTGTTTTTTATTATAATAATTTAATAAAAAAGTAGTTAGTTTTATAAATTTATTGATAATTGTTTTTCCATAATTTATATATAATTATTTATACCCATCAATAAAATTTCAAGGCGATAAGTGGTGTATAATATTTAAAAATGTTACACTGTTCATCAAAACTCGTTATTGCATGACACATGCTATCAAAAAAATCAAATTACTTAAACAGAAATATTTTATAAAAATATAACAATTCAATATTATACCCCCCATAAAATTAACTAAAAGTATAAACATTCATCAATTTGATACAATTATATTTTTACATTTCAGCCTTAATACATCCCCAATTTCCCACGTAACTCCCTCAAATTAGTGGATTCACCACATTACATTGACAAGGTCAGTGGTCTTGTTTTGTAGCACTATCCCACTATGATCCCAAATATATAGGTGTTCCAATTCATAATAAATATATTTTTCTAGATATAAGACATATGAGTTCAGTATATATGAACAATATGTTCTGTACTTACTCATGAAAGGTACATGAAAGACATCATGAACATGTGAGAGATAGGGTGGAATTGCCAATCAATAACCTACTGTCCTAATATGATCAAGAATATAAAAAGTAAGGATATACATAAGTCTTATAATTACCTTATTTTCATATCTCATCAACCTATTATCGGGAGATATTCATAGGAATACCTTTTCACAGACTTCTAACTCTACATAATTTTAATGAATGGATTCATAACATTTTTTTTCATTATGAGATTATTTAATGTGTTGGAAAATGAGTCAATAAATCTCTTACATTTCCATAACTAGATCAGGTCCCAATATCTTTTATTCTCCAACTTCATTCCAGCATGTTGTAGTTCATTACATCATACCATAGTGGGCTTCATAAGGATCCATTTGAATAATAGAGTGAAAGATATCCTTGTTAGAAATTTCCACCAAAAGATGGTGTTGATCCTTACAACATTTGGAATAAATAGAGAAACATATAAACATGTAATTTAGATATTTAATGGTCTCCAAGACTGACCATATTCATTCTAATGAAATGAAATTATAAAATATAAATTCTTACTAGATCCTATGGAACACTACTCCAAAACAATGAGGTCATCATCAGGTCTCAATTTCATACAATTGATAGTGGTTCATAGTGAAATATAACAACTTATATTATCACAGAGTAAGTTTATCAATAGATATATACAGTCTAATTTTGATAAAATGTACATACATTATAAGTTGATCAATTAAAAAGCATATTTCATTATGCGCTTTAGATTTCTAGGGAGTCTTAATTGTGATTTGTTTCCTATTTCCATTATGATTGGTGTAATGGTTATTACACTCATATAGTTTTATATATCATAGCTTCAAATATTTTGATATACATGCCACTATCAACCTCTTTACCATTCTCTTGGATAGATGGTTGAAAACTCATTTTAGAAAGATAATATTTATCACAATACTTCAAATTCTCAAGATCCCTCATTTGAATATACATTAATATAATATTTTTTGTGATAATCCTCATTGATAAAGTCACATGACCTATTCAAATCAGATCACCTTCTACCTAGTTTACTTTTCAAGGGTGGATGTGTATTGAGATGTTTTAATCTTTATTTATATTCAACCACCATCATTGGAAGATGTTTAACTCCTTTTGAGTGAAAATATAGATTAATATTTTGTTATTGGAATATATGTCACATGTTTTTACATGGAAATAATTCCTCCATATATATAATGAATAATTTAAAACAGGAAACTCCAAAGCATGGGTTGGGTATTTGTTTTTCATGTACTATAAATTTCCATGAGGCATTACCAATAACCATATCATTCTACATGTGGGTTCATCCTAGTAACATCATTTATGCATCATAATATTTTAGAAACTAGTATACATTGTAAATTAGAATAAGCATAGTTTCACTGACTATACATCTCTTTATTTCCTTGATACATTCTTTAAATTCATGTATCTAAAATAAATTGTGTCTCTTATGTGTTAAATTTGTTTGTGGATTTGATAGCTATGAAAAATTCCTAATAATTGGATGATAATATCCATTCCAAACATCAATAGATATAGATATTAGTCATAGTGGTTGGTTGACGGTAATGTTTAATTACCCAGGTCATTAATGGGCCTACTAATATTACCTCTCGTTAGATTATATAACCCATGAATAAAACTTTATGATGACATAATTAATATGTGGTAAATATTCCATAAATTCTTTAATTCCGAAGGGTGTTTTGAAAAATCCTCAATTGATTTTCATTTTATTCCATACTCATTGAATAAATAATAACATCATCTACAAATACAAGCACAAAATTTTTAAGGTAGTATATAACAACTTTATTCATTAATTCCGTGAAAATAAATAAGGAATTATTAATAACATTAGTCATCACTATAAATTTATAATTTTCATTCCATGCATAGAATCACATCATGTATTTATCATACTTCTTGAACATAAATTTATTATATCATTAATGAAGCTCAAACATGGAATCTAATTGAGCTTCATATATTTGATCAAAAAAATATTCAATGTGGAGAAAGGGATACTTTTTCTTAATGGTGATCTTGTTATGTTCTTTATGTTCAATGTAGAGTCACATTGATCATTTTATCTTCATAACAAATGAAATAGATACACCACATGAATATGTACATAGATGATAAAATCAATTTTCATGATTCTCTGGGGTATTCTTATTTAATTCGTATAGATCAACCAGGGACATTCAATATAGATTCATGGAAATATGTATAGAAACAGGAAAAAGTTATAATGAAAAAATAAGCACTGATTTCATTGAATCCTGGGAAAATACTTTATAATGACTTCAATAAACCTCTTCACATTGTCAATATCATTTATGTTGATTCTATAAGAAAAAATATAATATAGAAACTTATTTTTAATTGGAATCATGACCGATATGATGTATTAAATTTCCATCGTAAGTTAATTTGTTTATAAAATTAATAGGTGATCACAAGTTGGTTCGAAAATTAAAATGTAAATTCACATGATAATTTCTGTGGTATTTATTTAAATAAATACAATCCTTTCAAAAAACAACATCAATTTCAACTAGAGTAACAAAGGAAGTATTTTCAGGAAACAAAATCCCACAAACTTCATCTAGATAAGAATAACAGAAATGGGATATGTTCATCATAACATTAAGTGGATTTACAGCTAAATCAATATCTAATTTTTGAGTTAGTTCTGTGAAATCCATAAAAACGTATTCATATATAAAATAGTTTCTATATAAAATATAATATATGACATTATATGTTCTAGAGTTGATGGTTAGCGTACATTTTCACACATCATTATCATACCACTAATCCGAAATAGTGATTAAATTAGACTTTCATTTCTCTCTCGGATAAAGAGGTTGTTAACATCGACCATTTACATTAAAATTTGGAATTAGAAACTATAGTGAATAATTCCCGTAGACCATGAATTTAAAATATTATATTAAGGGTAGTGCGTTATATTGAAATTGCAATCCTATCATACCATTATCTAACTTCTTCCATCACATCAACATCGGTTTACCTACGAACCTTCTTAGAACACTTAAAACATTTACCAGTTAATATAAGACAATTGTCCCCATGTTTCCTTCCCCACTTAGAGCATAATTGAATCCTCATATACTTCTCTCTATGGTTTTTATAATATTCATTAATATCCATTTTTCTTTTCTTATCAAAATCAAAAGATTGATTGGTTTCTATCATCCCAATCCCCACCTTTTGAATGCATTAAACAATTTCATTATATATACTGATGTCTCTTCTAGATAATAACCATCAAATATTTGGTTTTAATTAACATAAGAATCAATAAACCTTAATTTTAAGTTTTATTATATTTTGAGAAGCATACCACCCAAGTATTGTAAAATATTCCTCATAAGTACCAATTGATTAATCATACATCTATATTAACATAATGATTTATTTCTTCATCTTTTTAAAAAGAATATGATAAATTTAATATTAAAAAATAACCTTATAAATTAATCCCACTTCATTTGTTAATGTTATAATTATTATATTCAGTTCCTGATAAGATTACACCACTGATATACATCACCTTCCAAATGATAAAAATCTAGAATAAATATCTCATGTGATAAGAACTGGCGTATGATAAATATCTTTTCAATATTACAGATCCATTTCCCAACAACTAGTGGATTAGTAGACCCACTAAAATATGATGAAAATTTCATCAAGGAGGACTGAAAATATAATTTTTCCCTCTGTTATTGGGAATATCTGTGTGATTCATAGCCTAATTTTTTTTTGTGAGTATAGAAATGATATTTTTCATTCCAACTACCATAAAATTAAATTTCATAGTAGGAAAATAATTTTACTGTCTATTTTATACTACATTAACACGATTCATTTTAGTTCATACCATTCACTAAAATATAAAATCATATTATGAGCAATAATAACCTGGTAGGAAATCACATAATCATTAAAATTGGTATATAATATGTCTAAATCATTACACATTATTCAATGACAAAATTTATTTAAGATATCTTATTCATGATCATTTAAAAAAAATTAATATTTTATTCTATACATAGTATCATCCATAGGTATCTAACTAATGTATCCTTATCCTAATTTCATAAGTTTAACTAAACCATGATCTAATACTAACTTTGTGACATATAATTTTTCTATATCTATATTACAATAACTTTTATGAATATTCATTGCATAACATTACAATCCATGCTATGTTCATATAGTTGGTTATTCTATGGACACATGGAAACATAAAATAAACTGATTCATAACAGTTTTACATCATCTCCAACATAGGTATTAATAACTATCACCCTTCTTAGACATATCATTTATAAAAATAAACTCCATATCATGGGAATGGGAACACAAAAAATGGTGAGTTCAGATTCTTATTAAGGGTAAATAGAGGATATATCAACGATAATATAATTAGACAATGAGAAAAAGGTGATGATAAACTAATATTAACATTTAAAAACCATAACCATGATATCATATATCATATTCATGATTCATGGAATAAATCATTGTATTTCATAACTCATGAATCACAAAGGAATAAAAAGGCATGATACATGGGAGAATAACATTATCATAGAACTGTGGAATGCACATATGAAACGAAAATACATTCCTTAGTAGTTAATGATATTTTACAAGATATACATATTATAATGATTTTAATCTCTAATACATTTTAGTATTGAAAGATCAAACCAAATATTATCATGGTGTAAGAAGTCCTTAACTGAACTAGTTCCAGTTCCCACTGTACTCCTATTTGAATCATAAAATATTAGAATTTTACAATCAATTGGAGGGAGATATAGGACCCAAACATTAAAATATTAAAACAATATATATTGGTTCCACAAGATAATAAATCATTACTCATAATAGAATCCATGAATAGAAATTGGGTTTGTGAACATTTGATCACAGAATAACTCATGGAAAAGGAATGTGTTTCATAAAAACAATTCCATTATATAAATAATCTATTGAGAGAATGAATGACTATTGTTTCATTAAATCATATATCTAGTAAATAATAATAAAAATTTAATGTATTTTTTATTGATTGATCAAAATATCATCAAAATATCCAAGATGAAAATAACCTTACCATTTTTGAAACGACTTCATTAAAATATAATTATTTTCAAAATATTATTGATATTATTTTCATTGAAATTTTACTTTGGATATTATAAATTAATAACAAAACAATGTAGCAGTCATGAAAGTGTGAAATTCTATTCATACAATATATGTTATAAAAACCATTCATTCTACACTTTGTTCAGAAATGTTATAATGTATATCATTCAGAAAACAACTAGAAGTTTTATTTAATATAATTTTGTAAAATGTAATGAATAATTAATATATACTTTAAAAAAATTATTTTATTATTATAAAGCTTATTTGAAATATTTTTAGAAATGATTGATATGGAAGGATGTGGGTTTTCAACTGAAGATAGAAATAAATTCAACTTTCCTTAAGGAATATTTTCAGTATATTGAGTACATAATATGAGGAAAATTAAAGGAAAAATTTTATTTTAAATAATTAAAAATATAATAAAATCAATAATTAGTATATTGAGAGGTTTATAATAAATTTCACATGTATAACTTAATCAAAAATAATCTTGAATGGAAATGAAGTTGTAAAAAAACATGTTACCTTAGGGCTGACATCCTTCATAAATTTTCAATCCACTTGGATCATAAATATAGTATTATTATAAATATTATTATAGAACCATCATAATATATATCCAACCCTATATGATTTAATTGTAATCTTTATTAACCATTTATATACAATTTTTTGTTAAAATCTCTATTTCAGATGAAAATTACATCATTTTTCTATATGTTTAGATCCTTATACTTTGATCATAGTTACATCATATCGAAATTATAAATCATTGTATAAATATTGTATATATTAATTATTTATATATAGTAATCTATAAAAGTTAGGGATTGAAAAATGTACTAAACCATTCATGGAGATAGTATATTGTACAAATGCATAAATGAAGTTTTCATTTTTCAAGCGATGGATCAAAGTAAAGGTATATATAAATTCAAATTTACAATGTAATTATTATATCATATACACCATATATATATATATATATAATTCATTTAAATTACTATCATATTAATATATATATTTTAAAATAATCACAATGCTTTATGGTGGTGGAAGTCTACACTTATGCATGAGAGACATTATCATTTCCCAATGGTTTGTATGGTAATAATATCGAAATGATATTATCATTTCATAAGTATAATGATTTTATAAATACAATATATGTTAGAATTTATGTGATAATAATACTCTTTCATAAAATATGACGGTGGAAGATGAATTGTATCAATATAAGGAGATGGAAAGTCGTATCTATGCATGAGAGAAACATTGACATCTCATTTGTGGGAAAGAGAGTGTATAATAGTTTTTTCATAATATAGTTAAAATTTATAAATAATAAATATACATAAGTCAATATTTTATAATAAAAAAATATTTATAGGAGGTAAATAATTGTATAAAAGAAAAGGATAGGTTAAGGCGATTATCTCTTCTTTGAAATAACTCTTTTTAGATATGTTCTTAAGGGATACATGGTTGGTATTTTTGGAATAGAAGAACCTATATAATTTGAATAGGTTAGTTTATAACAAAACATGGAAGATATTTTTAATGATATATGGTTCAATATTATTTGAATGAGAGAAATGTGATGTTCTCTTTTATAATTTATGGGAGGGGTACCCATTGAATTTCTTAAGAGTTTAAATTATACGGAATTAATTATTATGAAAAATTACTCAAATTGAATGTGGATTATAATATAAGGTAGTATATTATTATAATCTCATTAAAATACAATTAATATATGTATTGGTGTAAATTCAAACCATATCAATTTTCTTACCCCTTAGTTAACTAATTATAACATTAACTATGCTAACCAATTTTTCATAATTAATGGATTTAATTATAAAAATAAGGTTAATATTGGACCAATGATTTCCAATTTATTGAATATGTGAGGATATAATATCTAAATTATCTTGGTTCATGATTTTGTTCTTCAATAATTCAATAAAATATCAATTTAATAAAAATTTATTGCTGTCAATTTTGAAAAAATTCATTCAATTTGAAATTAAATACATCAAGAAAGAGGGGGAATAAATATATAATACCTTAATAAGGCCATATTATTTCATATTTATCTAGAAATTTCTTGTATCACATTAACTCAATCATCTAATATTACTTCTATTATTTTTAAATTGATTTATTATATTTTTCTATTAAGTTGAGAAATAATTAATTGGTTTTTCGAAAACAATTATGGGAATTATATAAATCATAACCTTTAAAACTTAATTTCTATAATGAAATTAATCATATTAATCTCAATATATAATCTTATATTCACTCATAACATTATTTCACCCCTATTTGGATACATTATATTTATTAAAAACAAAGGGAATGAAATTTTATAACTCTCATTGATTAAGATTTTATATATGTTACCTTCATCGAAAAGTGTCCATCAAACCTATAAATCTCAAGAAAAAGGTAAAAAGTTATGAACACCCTTAAAAAAATAATAATTTAAGTGAATGTTTTTTTAAAAACATGGTCGTACTAATACCACATAATCCCTTTCTTAACGTGGCCATCAGGTAGCCCACCAAGCACCACTTATTTCCATGGTGACAAAAGGTCCTCTACCTAGGGCCCACTAATATTCCTAATTTGATTATCATTAAAATTAATATCCCCATATGAAAACACATATTATTTCATTTTAAAACATAGTATAAACATATATTAACTGGATTAAACCCTTTACCACGACATCAAATGTTACCACATGGAATATTCATATTGACCACAAATAAAATGGGCCTATTTAGAAAATTTTAATTTATTTATAATAATTATGAAAAAAATTTATATAATAATATACCAATAAATTTTAGAAATTAAATTTACTATATTTACTGAAATTATTACTAATAAATATTTCTAAAAAATCATTTTGTAGCATAAAAATGTATTTATTCATATCATATGCCTAGAAAAACAGATTTTCATGATAGAAACTTTTTTTAAAATAAATAATGAATTTTTGTCATTAAAATAATTAAATAATAATCATTATTGTAATTTAGTAATATAAAAATACGTTATTTAAATAAAAAATATTTTGTTTGGAAAAATAAATCATTTTTAAATATTTTTTTTTGATTTTAATTGTAATCATTTTACAAGTGAAGAATTAATTATATATATTTTTAGACCATAAATTTTTCATAATTCAACTATTTCTATATATCCTTGATATTCCAATTACTAGGAAATAAGAGATACATAATATTTAAATAATTTTATGTAGTTCTTCTAAACTCATTGTCACATGTAACACAAACTATCAAAAACAAAAATAATTAAACGATAATTATTTCATATAAGTATTAGGGTGTTAAAATTTCGGTTATAGATTATTTTTTGATTTTAAAGTCAAAATGTGAAAATTTAAGCGGGACATATGTTTCATCCTAGTGATCATAGGAATAATACATAACTCAAGTGGGTAGAAAAATATAATATAAACATGATAATATGTGACATGCTAGCTATGGATAGGCTTCATTTAGACCATACATTGGTGTGATATTCCCATGGTATGTGTTATTTTTCTTTTGTATGTGTGATCTACTTAGTATTAGTTTCAATTTTCACCTATGTTTGTATTATTCTTATATTATACATGTATTTCATGCCTTTGTAAAAATATTATGATTGACAATCACGAATAGAATATTTGGTGTCCATATTCACTTTAAGCCAAAACATTAGGATACCACCCCAGCATGGATACCACCAATTAAAGACTTCCATATGGATTAAAATCATGCGTAATAGCTCAATTGATAATTTAGGATGTTTTCAGTGGAGGTTATAGAAGAGCATATTGTGATGGAGATTTGACACCGTGAGGAAAATGGAATCCATAAAAAATCAAAATAATGGATCTTATATATTTTCCAAGATTATGAAGAAGGAAAGAACAAACATTCAAATAGGAGAGGTTTATTCCTTTAAAAGAAGTTGGAAGGACCACTGGAAAGGCATTTTCCACTACATTGATAAATAATATTATTGTTCTTCTCGTTTTTATTTCTACTATGGTTGTTCAATTAATTATTCATTCTATACTTGGTTAATTCATATTATAATAATTTTTTATATCTATTTTCTCTCATTTTCTTCCTTTGCTATCTCTATTATAATTTTTAACTGTTATCTATTTGATTTGTGATAATGATTGAGTAATGTCTGTACTCTCCCACCGGAGAAGTATAGTTCCATATACAAGTTATCATGCATTCATGATTAATATTTATTATCTTTATTTATTTAATTCTAGGAATATATATAGTTGTAGATGTAACCCTTTTTGTGGTTATCTAAGTCTTATCGTCTGTTGCTGCACCAATTTTCCCATCTATCATGAAGGTGTGTATTGTACTTGTATATCTTGTAGTGCACTACACATTCACACCCTTCATAGAGTAAGATGTTCACACATGTGATATGAAAATGGGTAAATTATGTTAATTCATCATAGGATAGGTTTGTCATAATAGTTTCAAAAAATTAAACATTTCTTCCCTAAAATCCCAGAAACTATATGGTAAATAATATATAAAAGAAATTCCAAAATAAAAAATAATTGTGACTTAGTGTGTGCTACAATTCTCCCCATCATTCCATATAATACTAATAAAAATTCATCAATGTTTTGAATCTGTCAAAAGGTTAATGAATTTCTCCCTAAAAAATTATTTCCACTTCTACATTTCAGATCTATCCAAACTACATTTTAAAATTAAAAAATATAATGAAATTTGTATAAAACCCAATTCCCTATTCTAAAAGTAAACTATAAAAAAATCTTCTGAACAATAGAGGTATCAAAATTAACCTCTAGGTCCTCTGATTCTGTCCCATGAGAAGAGTTCAGAAGGTATTTTTTTGTTGGTAAATAAAGAAAATGTTAGGATTGGACCTCAATTGGGGTACTAAATAAAAATGGTATTAATCCTTTAGAGAATTTAGATGATATCGAAGGACCCAAGATATTGTTTTTTAAATTATTCTATATCCACAAATAATAATGTTTAAACAAAATAGATCCCTTAGAAACACCATGAAACCTACCACCAACTCCAATTGATGAAATTAACAATAAATATATGATATATGATTACAATAATTTCTCTCTCTCCACTTACGAATCAATTGAGACTTACCTAGTGTCTCCTAAATGATGGCCAAACAAAAAAATGAGCTCTCATACATTTCACTATAATAGAGATGAGATGGAAGTGGTCCTTTGTAAAGAGGATCAAATGGATAATTCTTTATCAAATATTGATAATTTTTTTTAGAAACATTTTTACCAATGGTGGATAATTCTTCCATGATTTTAAATGTCATGAACACATTATTGAATAATATCCTAAAGAATTTTTATGTCTACATTTTCTTCCATTCCTTTTTAGAGTTATATGTCATTATTAATATTAACTAATATCAGATTACCTCCAAATGATTGATCTAAAACTAGAAAGTGGAGTGAGGGTCTTGATAAGAAAAATTTTATTAATGAGCAAAATGGTTTATCAAAACCCCTATGACATTAATTTTAATCAGAACCCCAAATTGTTTCTACTCCTTGATAGGTTGGAAATGGGTTGTCATAGTCAATTAGCCAAAAATCACCCAAATAACATACTTATCACTTTGATATTTAGTTACATGATCAAAAAACCCATTGAAATCACATACCAATTCTATAATGTATTTTGATGGGGATTCAATAATATCATAAGTTATTCATTCTCATATTTAATCAAATAACATGTGAGACAGAAGGATGCCTGATCAAAAAAATTAGTACCTCATTCTAGGCCTCCAATATTAATGTTTTAGATTATAAAACATCTCATTAGACTCATGGTGAATGGCCCAACTCAACTTGTTCCCTCCCTCCATCAATTGTGTCTTCAAATACAATAGAATAGAAATCATCTTAGGAAAAAACATTGAACCATCAAGTGGTCGAGACCAATAATCTAAGTTTTCCCACAATTTAAATCACTATTTAGTGGCTTAGATTTAGATTAAACAACTTATTAAGATAAATCTGATCATCTAAGGAAGACATGACGTACACACAAGATAAGAAAATCGGATTGTATTCCTCATTCAAAATCCAACACATCTCAGAAACCATTTTCATAAGATTATATATAACCCTTTATTACCTTATATCTTATATTGGTAGTTTCCTATGGAAGGTTATATCCACTACATTCCACTTCATGGGGGTATAATTTTTCTGACCCGTCCTTGGGACCCATGCTGTAACTACACCATGCCCGCCTTCCATTGACCAGGGGCTGGCGACTAGCACCAATGGGATAAATCCCAAAACTGGGAAGGTATTTCCTTCATAAAAAGTAAACACACAAAAACAGAGTACACAAATATAAGAAAAAACTAAGTGATACTGTATATAGAAGAAGTGCTGGAATGTATAACGGGCCAGAAATACAAGCCCAACAGTAAGGTACTTGTACAACTAAATATAAGTACAACTGAAAAAAGGGACAAATAGCTGAAAGGTAAAGATTAGCTACTGGATCTTCCTTCGGGGTTCATACCTAAAGGGTTGGAATAGATGGCCACCTCAGCACTCTGCACCCATGAGACTCCTCTGTGTGCCGAATCATCGTATGGTTTACATTTGGGTACCATCCAGTCCTGGTGCTCTCGGCCACCATCATCACTGTCCGTCGTCTACATCCAACACAACTATGTGCAGGAATAGCCCGTGTAGGGATGAGTATAACGATACTCAGTGGGGACCCCAAGACCCTCAAGGTATCAAATTATCCAACAAAATTAACCACAAAGAAATAAATCATCATATAACCATAACATAGTTATATGCCCATACATATACCTATGTTATATAGTAACCCATCTCATTAGTGAGGTCAACACATAAGTCATTGACTCTGCTCAAAACCAAGATTTTGTTCTAGGGGGTGGTATCCAGTAACAACCCCAGTCACATTGTCGAATCCTCGGAAGCTGGTGTACTCCTCCACTATAGTTTAATGTGGGCCTGCCGCATCACCCAGAGGCGCTTCCCACTGTCTTGGACTACTGTGGTACTCCTCCTATCGAGTATCATGGGTCTGCTACATCACACAGAGGCGCTCACCACCGTGGGTCTTCTACGCTCACACAGAGGTGCTCCCCCTCATAGCCTACCGAGGTACTCTTCCTGTCGAGTACTGTGGGTCTGCCGTGTCACATAGTGGAGCTCCCCATTGTAGGCCTTCCGCACTCAAACAGAGGTGCTTCCCATTGGGCTAGTAGAAACACTCCAAGTCGAAAGGTTAGAAGTCGTCAGGTCTCAGCCAACTACTAGGTCTTTGAACTCAGCATGCTCATTTCTGGGTGGATCCTCTCCATGAAAAACTGTTTGATACTCCAACTATCATGAAAACCTATGTAGAATAATTTCAAAGGTCTGCCTCATCATAGGGGTCTCAACACAACATATGTCGTATCAATCAGACGCACAGTCTCTGATTTAATGGCATTTCTGTTCCAGGGGCCCGGTTGGTTTTTAGGTTCAAAATAACCCGCTCTTACTCCATCTGTGTCCAAAACTCAAGTGGTATATTCCAAAGGAACCGTCTCACTCTAAGAATTCGGTCGCCGCAGATGGTTTGTCGATCGAACAATAGTAACCCAAAATACGGGTGAAAAAATGTATTCGGCTAATCGGGTCCGGATTGGGGTCTGACCCAGTCCATGGTTCTGACCCAGTCTGTGGGTCCAACATGGTCTGTGGGGGCAGTCTGGCCCAAGTGGGCAGTCCAGCCTGAGTGGGCGGCCAGGTCCGAGTGGGCCGCCCGACCCGAGTGGGCGTCCCGACCCGAGGGTAGCCCGGCCCGTAGGCAGCCCGACCAAAGGGCGTGGCCCAGACCGATGGGGTGGCCCAAATTGATGGAGGCCCCACGACCCCGTTGGCCTGGCGGCCCAGTTGGCCCAGTGGCCTGGTCAGCCTAGTGACCCGGCGGCCCGGTCGACCTGGTGACCCGGGGGCCCGGTGGGGATCCGCCTTAGCTGCGGCAAGAGGTAGAACTGTGCCCCATAGTACCCGACAAGCATAGCTGATTGGGTGGCGACTCTAACCAGTGCCAGGTGGCACTGGTACCGGTCATGCACGACCCTGAGGGTCCTACTCCTCCCAACATTCCAAGCATCCCACCATTCGGCTCCTCCGGTGGCTGGCTCGGCCGACCTCCTTGGATCCTCCGTCGCGGCGTGACGGCGCTGCGGTCCTACTCCACCACCTGGCACGATGGCATTGTGCCTCCCCCATCACGGCCCGGCCTAGCCATGGTCTCCATGTCTACCACATGGCACGATAGCATCGCTTCGCCTCTACCGGGCCCCCCTGCTTCCCTCCGCGCGGCGTGATGGCCTCGTGCACCTCCGTCGCGGCCCAGCAAGGCGGTGGGTCTCCTTACGCGTGGCACGATGGTGTCTCACCCTTGCAACCCGGTGATCTTACACCATCAATATCTTCAGGGCCAGCCCTACGCCGGCCGTTGTTGCCCTACCTTCATCATAAAAATGAGAATAATCAAATGGGGAGGGTCAGGCAGTGTTTGTGTAGCCCGCGCGTTCCATGTTATGGCTTTAACATTTGGCGAAACAAATACCCCAAATTGAACGACGTTGAACAATGAAAACAAATTCAAATGTAAAAATCCCTTACCTTGATCACCGATGGAGGTGGTTCGTGGAAGAAGACGAATTTGATGATTGTGGTGTCATTGGCGTTCATCACGCACTCCCAATTCTCATGCTTTTGCATAAGAAACTGTTCAGAGTAGACGAAGTCGAAGATGGAATTCTTTGCGTTCTTCGTTGGAGAGATATCCTCCTTCCCCAATCTCAACCAAAAAGATTATACCAACAAAAATAAAATAATATAAAATCCTTTATTTTAATGGTTAGTATGAATTAAAATGTATTCAACTAATTAATTTCAAGGCATAAAATAATTAATTGAAGGAGTTGGAACATTATAAATAATGGGGGAAAGTGAAGAGTTTTCTTCAAATATAAATGGGGGGTTAAAGGTGGTTTATAGATCATGTGGGCCCCTCCAAGGATATCCTCCCAAGGGAGGTTATGTGCATTTGGGACCCACCACCAACCTCCTCTTGGAGGTTTAAACCACCATGAAATAATAAATAATCTAACCCTTATTTTTATTTAACTAAATTAATAACAACCAAAATATTACTTCCGTTCTTGTTAGAACTCAACTACGGTGAAGGTTTTAATAAGAAATCACCGATGCTGCGAGTTAAACGGTGCCCTTGGATTTCAGTTCTGAGCACTAGTTCAACACTTGTAAAATACCAATCGTACTTTTATTGAAAGTACCAGAACAAAACATCATAACTTTATTCCTGGCACACCGGGCCTCGGAATCAAGCACCGTCAGAACCTGCAGACTCATAAAATTCGCATTTATTTATGAGAAAATTAATTCCATATTATTTTTGAGTCTTTACATTCTCACCACCTCAGGGATTTATGTCCCTGTAAGCTACAAATCACACTAAGGGAACAAAAGGGGATACAAAGCATGCATCTGAGCCTCTCTCTCCCATGTACTCTCTTAGAGGTTCCCGTGCTGCCAGCGATCACACAATAGAGATATCGACCATGCACGTATGACCTGCTCCTATCAATTGTCAATATCCACTAGATCCTCCATGATAATCTCCCCGTCATCAGTGTCTATCTCCCCTTAATCGATGATGTGGGAAGGGTCATGCACGTATCTCCTCAACTGAGATACGTGGAAGATGTCATGCACCCGGTACAACTGAGGTGTAATATCTAGGTGGTAAGACACCTCGCCTACTCTATTGAGGATCTGGAAGAGTTTCATGAACCACGAAGATAACATGGCACCACGGACAAATCTCCGTCAGCCTCGTCGAGGTGAGAACCATAGAAAGACCTAGTCGCCATCCTCGAACTCCAGAGGTCTCCATCTCCAGTCAGCATATGACTTCTGCCTACTCTATGCAGACTTCATCTGCTCATGGATTATCTACAACTTCTATGTGGTAGTATGTACCATCTCTGGTCCCACTAGTGCTGACTCCCCAGGGTTCTTCCAGCACAGTAGCGATCTGCAAGGTTGACCATACAAGGACTCAAAATGTGTCGTCCCCATGGTAGAGTGATAGCTGTTGTTGTATTAAAACTTCAACAAAGAAAAGTGGTCCTCCCAACGATGGCTGAAATCGAGGACCCAACCATGAATCATGCCCTCGAGTGTCTGGATGGTCCACTCAGTCTGACCATCCGTCTGAGGATGGAAGGTGGTGCTCAAACGAAGCTTCCTCCTAAAAGCCTCCAACAACCTCTTCCGTAGCCGGTAAGTAAACCATGCATCATGGTCAGAGACTATAGAAGTAGGGACTCCATTCAAACGCAAGATCTCCGACATATAGAGGCATCCTAAGCTATATACTGATCAATTCTCTCTGATCTGTAGGAATTGGACCGACTTGGTGAGTTGGTCAATGATCACCCAAATCGAATCGTGACTCCTGGATGTACGTGGAAGACCCTTCACGATGTCTATGGATATCCTATCCCACTTCTGCTCTGGGACATCTAAGGGGTGAACCAAACCTATTGTTACATGGTGCTCTACCTTAACCTTCTAACAATTAAAGGATCAAGGGACAAACTTCACTACCAAATTCTTCATTCCGAGCCACCAGTGGTGTCGTCAAAGGTCCTGGTACATATTCACCACTCCTAGATGTACCGCTTGAGGGGACGTGTGGAACTCCCTCAATAATTCCTCTTGAAGTGCAACTGGTACCATGGTACGTCCTCTGAAGAGGATGACAATCTCCCCACCTTCTGAAAATCCATCAGGTGCATGCCCTGTAGATATCTGAGCATGTCATGTCTCACTGTTACTATCTCCATGATGTGCCTCCTTGACACGATAATGAAGTGGAGGAGTGACTATAAGAGACTGAAGATAGGCTACTCCATCCATATCCACAAACAATATCTGAAAGGTAGCTAGTCACTCTGTCACCTCTCCTTGTAGCTGAATACCATTCCTCCAGCTAAGAGAATCTTCAACAATTTTCCCCTTCCTAGGTGAGCAGACTATATCTATCTCATAGTCTTGCAGGAACTCAAGACAACGTCGTTGTCTCAGGTTTAGGTCATTCTGAGACAAGATATACCAGCGACTCTTGTGATCCGAGTAAATGGTAAAATGTTCTCCATTCAGATATTGCTGCAACATATTCAAGGAGAAGACCACTGTTACTAACTCCAGGTCATGGGTACCATAGTTCTTCTCATGCTGTCTCAACTGTCGAGAACCATATGTGATCACAGCTCGCTCCTGCATCAGGACCCACCGATTTATGGTCTCTGATGCATCGTAGTAAACTATGTACCCTACACCCTGCTCTAGTAGCCTCTAGATGGGGGAACTAGTTAGCCTCTATCTCATCTCTTGAATGCTCTACTGGAATATGTCCAATCACATGATGGGTTTTCCCTTCTTCGTCAATGATGATAGTGGTGCAGTAACTCTAGAGAGGTCTGGAACGAACCTCCGATAGTATCCTTCCAAGCCTTGGAAACTCCGTACCTCTATCACACTCCTGGGTGGTTCCCAAGAGAGAACCACCTCAATATTCAATGGATCTACTGCAACTCCATACTCCGAGATGATGTCTCCCAAGAAGTGAACCTCTCGAATCCAAAACTGGAACTTCGAGAGCTTACCATAAAGCTGGTGATCTTGGTGTGTATCCAGTACTACCTGCAAATCGTAGGCATGCTCCTCTTCAGTAGTCGAGTAGATTAGTATGTCATCAATTAAGACCACCACAAAGAGATCGAGGTAAGGTTGGAATATCCTATTCATGAGACTCATGAACACTGCTGGAGGGTTCGTTATGCAGATGGGCATAACCAATAACTTGTAGTGGTCATAACGAAACATGAAGTCCATCTTATGCACATCCTCTTATCGAACACTGAGCTGGTGACAACCTAATCTGAGATCTATATTCGATAACCATTGTGCTCCCTCGATATGATCATAGAGGTCGTCAATCTTCGGCAGTTGTTACTTATTCGTTACAGTCACCTGGTTCAGGCGATGGTAGTCAACAAAGAGCCTAAAGATCCCATCCATATAATTGGAGAATTGAATCGGGGATGCCTAGGGAGAAACACTAGGATAGATGAATCCCTTCCCCTACAAGTCCTCTAGCTATACCCGCAGCTCATGAAGCTCAGCGGTTTCCATATGATATGCTGGAGTAGATATCGGTGTCGTCTCAGGGTATAGGTCAACGTAGAAGTCCAACCCTCTGTGAGGAGGTAGTCCTTGAATGTCATCAGGGAATACATCTGCGTACTAGTCCACCAGAACAAGATATTTCAGACTCTCCACATATACTGCTCTAAATGTAAGGAAAGACAACTGGTGAATGATCGGTTGCACCCTCCCCCGAGTAAGTATTTCCTATTCTACAAAGGTTCCCTTTACACTAGTGAAGGCGAACCTTGTACCATTTGTGTGGACACACCGCACATTTCACCTAATACAGTAGATCTAAGCATGAACTATAGATAACAAGTCCATACCCAAGATGACGTCGTAAGGGCTCAACATCGCTACGAGGATATCCCAGCCAAAGCTCTCACCACCTTGAGTAAGCTCACACTGCCAACAACAGTGCATAATCGTCGAGTTTTCTCCTGTAGCAGTCTCTAGACATAAGTATTGAGCCAATATCTCCATCGGAATATCCGAGATCCTAATGAGGGAAATGGTGATGAATGAATGACTAGCACCTCTGTCTATAAGAACTACATCTATGGGGGAGTTGACATAGATCGTACCTCGAATCATCTTCGGAGCGCCATAGTTGAAGGCCTCAACTACCTAAAGCTGATCTCTTCCTTTTACACCCACTCCCTGCAGTCAGGGAGGTCCTATTAGTGGTGGTGGTTGTGACACCTAGTAATGTCTTCCACCAACAGTTGTGTGACCATCACCTCTACCACGTCCGACTGCACCCTTCAGACCGCCTCGATCGAACCTCTGTCTCTACTTTGGAGGTCCCTCAACTTTCTGCAGATCATCTAAATGACGAGTCGGATAGTCACGTTCCAGGTTACCTAGCCCACCACATGTGTAACACTTTCTCCTCCTAACGTGTAAGTCACTACATCTGGTTCCCCGTATAACTGATCCTGAGTCTTGTGGTCGTCCACCCGTGGCTCTTGTCCTCTTGGACCTATGTATCATCTGTCTACTACCAGCTGCAGAAAAATCCACTACATGTCGACTAGTTTTGGGTCCCTCTAATGGTGACTGCTCAGTATGGAAACTCTCCACTAGGAGGGATCTCTCCAACACCACCACCTTCGTCGGGATGCTGATGGAGATCATCAAGGCTCTGATTTCTCCCCTGAGCACCTGATCGAAAGTTCGGGCCCTGAAGAATGCGTCTCATACCATATCTGTGGAGTAGCGCGAGAGGTCGGTGAACCTCACTGGGTACTATGCTACTGTTATGATGCCCTGATACAGATGAATTATCTCCTGTATTCATACCACTAGTAGATTCGATGGGAAAAAGTCCGCCCGAAACAGAATCTCAAAGTCTGATAAGAGAAGTGTCGCCTAGATATGCACCTGGAGAATCAGGCTCCACTATCTTCCTGCTACTTCCTGAAGGGGAATGGTTACAAGGATCACCATGTAGCCTGCTGGTGTCCCAACTAGCCTAAAAAGACTCACCATAACATCCAGCAAATCCGCAGACACCTTTGGGTCTGTGTCTCCCCAGAACCTGGGTGGCCGCTGGCGTTAGAACTCATGCAACACACTCAAGAGGCGTGCATCATTTGCTGCTAGGGCTGGTGGAATCGGTGTCCCAAAGAGAAGTGGTACCGCTGGTGCCTCCACTGGTAATGATCCCTGTACTGAAGCCTTGTTTCTCGGTGGGATGTCATAGCGTACAACTCTCGGGGCTCTGCGGGGAGGCATCTTGAATGAATCATAAGTGACACAGTCAAAAGACTATACCTGGTGAGATCACCTGGTTGAGATGAGTTAAATAAAATTTTTGAAAAAAACACACAATCAATGTTTTCATGCACTGAGTAAGAATTCAGAATTCATTATCCTGGTGTATGGATACATCGGCCTACACCCCAGCACTGGACTCCCTGAACTGAAAACCACACTTAGTAACATTAAGACTATTTATTCATTGAAAGGAATAATCAGAGTCCTATGTTCTATGGTAGAACTGACACCCCTGATCAAAATTTTTCATGACCCGTCCTCGGGACCTGTGACGTGACAACCCCAAGACTGCCTTCCATTGGCCAGGGGATGGCGACTAGCAGTAAAGGTCAAAATTACAAAACTGGAAATGAATTTCCTTCATAAAAAGTAAACACACACAAACAATGTACATAATTGGAAGCAAAACACTATGTGATACTGTATACAGAATAAGTGAAAGAAAGTAAAAGGGGATGGAAATACAAGCCCAATAGTAAAGTACAGGTACAACTGAAAGTAATTACAGCAAAAAAGGGAGAAACAACTGAAAGGTAATGAGAAGCTCCTGGATCGTCCCCCGGTGATCCTACCTGATGGCTAGGAACATATGACCACCTTTGCACTCCACATCCGTCAGACTCCTATATGTACCAACTCGTCATATTGTCCACCTTCGGGTACCATCCAGTCTTGGCACCCTCGGCCACCGTCAGCGTTGTCCATCGTCTGTATCCAACACAACGTTGTGAGGGCATATCCCTTGCAAGGGTGAGTATAATGATACTCAGTAGGGACCCCAAGACCCTCAAGGTCTCACAATATCCAACAAAGATAACAAAAAAGTAATAAATCAATAGGTAACCATCACTTTGGTATATGCCCATTCATATACCTATGTTAACTAGTAACCCATCTCATTCATGAGGTAAAACACAAAAGTCATTGACTTAGCTCCAAAACAGGATTTTGTTCTAGGGGGTGGTATAAAGTAACAACCCCTGTCACACTGTTGAATCCTCGGCTGTTGGTGTACTCCCCAACTATAGAGTATTGTGGGCATGCCATGTCACACAGAGGTGCTTCCCACTATCCTATAATATTGTGGTACTCCCCCTGTCAAGTACTGTGGGTCTTTTGGGTCACACAGAGGCACTCCCCACTGTGGGTTTTCCGCGCTCACACAGAGGCGCTACAAATTGTAGCCTGCTGAGGTACTCCTCCTGTCGAGTACTGTGGGTCTGCCACGTTACACAGAGGCGGTCCCCACCGCGGGCCTTTCGCGGTCACACAGAGGCGCCTCCCACTAGGCTAGTCGGAACACTCTGAGTCGAAAGGACAACAATCATCAGGTCTCAGCCAGCTACTAGGTCTTCGAACTCTGTACGCTCATCTCCTGGAGGATCTGCTACACGGGTTACTGGTCGATAAACTATGTGTCACAAAAAACAATGTAGAAGTATCTCAAAATTCCGTCTCATCAAATGGGTCTCAAAGTAATAGACGGAAAGTCAATCAGACACTTGGTCTGTGATTTATTGGCATTTCCGTCCGAGGGGCCCGGTTGGTCTTTAGGTTCCATCCAACCCGAATGTACTCCAACTGTGTCCAAAATGCATGTGGGATATGCCAAAGGAACTGTCTATTTCTATGCTTTCCATCCCTATGGATGGTTCGTCGATTGGACACCCATAGCCCAAAATACAGGTGGAATGGTGTATTCTGGTAATCGGGTATGGAATGGGGTCCAACCCGGTCTACGGGTCCAACCTGGTCTATAGGTCTGACACGGTCGGTAGGGGTGGTCCGACCCTTGTGGGTGGCCCGACCTGAGGGCAGCCCTGACCGAGGAGGTGGCCCGACCTATAGGCGGGCCGAACAAAGGGCGTGGCCAGGCCCGAGGGTGGCCTGGCGGCCTGGTTGGCCCGACGGGCCAGTTGGCCCAGTGGCCCGGTCATCCTGGATACCCGAAATCCCGGGGGGGAGTAGGGTCCTACTTAGCCGTGACGAGGAAGGAACTGTGCGCCCCTAGCACACGAACGAATTAAGGGTTTAGGTGGGGACCCTAACTGGCCTAGGTGGAGCCGATCCAAGTCACGCAGGACCCTAAGGGTGTCGCTCCTCCTCGTTGGCCATGCAACCATCCGTTCGGCTCCTCTAGCGGCCAGCCCGACCGTGGTCCAGGGCTCCTCTTCCACAGTGCGGAGGAGTCGTGATCCTACTCCACCATGCGGTGTGACAGTGCCACGCCTCCCTTGCAATGGCCCTGCCCGGCCACTGTCTATATCTCCTCCGCATGACGCGATGATGACGCACGCCTCCGCCGCGACCCGGCAGTTCCGAGGCTCTACTTCCGCACTGAGCGACAGTGTCACGCCCTTGCAATCCGACGAACTTGCACCATCGATCTCTTTGTGGCCAGATCGACGTTGGCTGACATTTCTCTTCCTTCGTCATCAATAAACAAGAATAATAAAAGTGGGATGGTCAGGCCGTGATCATGCAGACCAGGCCTTCCACGTTATGTTGATAACATTTGGCAAAACAAATAACAAAGATTTAACGATGTTGAATGATGAAAACAAATTCAAACGTAAAAATACCCTACCTCGATTGTCGTTTGAGGTGGTGCATGGAAGAAGATGATGTCGATGATGGTGGTGTCTTTTGAGTTCATCAGGAACTCTCAATTCTCAATCATGTGCGTTGGATAGTTTTCGAAGGTAACGAAGTAGAAGATGTCATTATTCGTATTCTTTGTTGGAGAGTTCTTCTCCTACCCCAAGCTCCACCCAAAAGATTATGCTAACCAAAATAAAATAATAGTTTTACACTATTTTAATGTATGGAATGAATTTAACTAGATTCAATTAATTAATTACAATGTGTAAATTAATTAAGAAATGGAGTTGGTACATTAAAAATAATGGGGGGAAAGTGAAGAGTTTTAATCCCACATAAATGGGGTGTTAAAGGGGGTTTAAAGCCCGTGTGGTCCCCACAAATGATATCCTCCCAAGGGAGTTTATGTTTGGGTGGGCCCACCACCAACCTCATTTTAGAGGTTTAAAACACCACGAAAAAAGCGAACTCTTATTTTTATTTTCCTAAATTAAAACCCCCCCAAAATCTAACTTCCATTCTCGATAGAACGTAACTGCAGTGATAATCTCACTAAGGAATCACTGATGCTTCGAGTTCAACGGTGCCCTATGATTTTAGTTCTGAGCACGAGATCAATAGTTATAAAATCCCTCTTGTTGGTTTACTGAACATACCCGAAAAAAAAATCAGAAAATGATTTCAGGCACACCGGGCCTCGAAATCTAGCACTGTTTGAAACTGTGGACTCGTAAAATTCCCATGTATTTAAGAAAAAATAATTCCCACGGAATTTCTGGGTCTTCTAAACACTCTACATCAGTGTATTAATATTAGAGATACTCCAACAAAAATATATTCCAAATAATTATGTATTCATGAGTGATGATATACTTTAGAATCTTATGAGACAAATAAAAAAATTCCACTCACAAAAAATATAGTGGTGTTATTTTTTTATTATATACATCACCCCAAATAACTTGATTTCATTAGTGGCTTAATTATTTTGTGAGGTAATAACTAGAAATAACCATATTCTACAATATAATCACACTCCCTAATCACACATCTCAATTTTTACATTGATGCATCATAAGACCAGAGATAACTACGACCCAGATTAACGGGAATTAAAAGTAGAGTAGAAGTCAACATCAATTTCATCTCTAAAAAATTATCTTACATTTTTCATGCAATTAAACATTACGGCATTCATAATAAAGGATTTCAAGGGTGAATCAAACCTAGAAA
Organism: Viscum album; assembly: GCA_963277665.1. Lineage (NCBI taxonomy): Eukaryota > Viridiplantae > Streptophyta > Magnoliopsida > Santalales > Viscaceae > Viscum > Viscum album. The sequence goes on from OY728134.1 coordinate 431,589,212, forward strand.
ATCCATGAACAAAACTCATTTAGTATCCGGTTAAACCCATGAGCAACCTAATTTGAAAAACATTCTTCAGATACTCCCATTAAATAAATTCAAATATGTTTTTATGATCCACAAAAAACCCTTATTTATATATTACATTACTAATTAATGTCACTTACTAAATCATAAAATAAGACGTAAATAACATATAATACATTAAATTATTTGTCAAGATATCCATAATAATGAAATATGGTTCTAACACTCACTGGGTCACTGATATATATAAATTTGATTTTTATATGTTTTTTATTTTACCTATGGACATCCCAAGTGTTGGGGGTCAAAAATTATATTTTTTAGTGAGATAATGTGAAGGTTAATAGTTGGTTCCTAGGTTTTCTATTAGTGTGGATCACTATGTGATGGGTTTTTAGGGGGTGACAGTGTGATTTTTTACAATATGAGGATGGATTGAAAATTGTTCATCTCTCTATGGTAACCATGTGGATTGTGTTTATTTAAGATAACTTCTCTTTTATGGTTGTTTCATTGTTTTCCATACCATATATCCATACTATTTAGCCCTTTATAGTTTTTTAAAAAGAGTCCTTTTACCATTTTACGCTATTAATTTTTATGTAATTTTTCTCTCATTTTCTTCTCTCATCATGATCATCCCATTTCATTGGATTTAATGATTCCCCATAACATCTTTGTGGATTATCCTTATATCCCAGTTGGTTTGGATTGCGGTAATACCATTTTATCATATTTTTCTCTCCATTTCTCTTTCATCAATCTTTGTTATTCCACTTCTCTTACTCAGTAACCTAACTTTGTTTAGACCCCCCCCCACATTAGTCTCTTATGGTCAAATCCCCAAGTGGGATTTTTTATTCTGGATTGGATTATAAGCATTATGATTATTTTTAGATCCATTTCTGATGTGTTTTCATTGTTATTATCATTCCTAATTATATGGTTATATGATTATTTTTATGCTCACCTTTGTTATATTGTATTAGACATGACGAGCACATTGTTCCATTGGGATGTCTATCATAATATGAGACATGTTGGAAATTGATTTGTAATATTTGGTATTATTTTTAAATGTAAATAATACCAATTGTATTTCAATGTATTATTTAAAATATTAATGTCATCAATGAGATTTATTTATGAAAAATGGAGTTTAAACTAATTTATTAGCTATCATTGGTAAAATCAAAAAAATAAATTCTTGGTGTTTTCTAATTATTCTTTGTGAATCTCACCCTACATATACCACTGGGAGAATATTTAATTTTTTATATATAACACTGGTAATGGAAAGGGAACTATTTTCCGATGTGGATTTCTTGATTTCCATTATATGATGTTTTGTGGAGGAGATTTTATGTCACGGAGTTGGCCAATGTGGAGTTTTTAAGGGATTTTATATCCACTGGGATATATATAGACCATTTCCATCTTATTTCTATTATAATGAGTGATGCGTTTTTACTTTTGATACCACTTATATGTATATCCTAGTATGCCTTGTTTTTTTATGATATATATTTTTTTCATGGTACCTTCTTGTCTTATTTCTATACTCTGGATGTTGTTTTATATATTTTTGACAATGTTTTTTTAGTGTGTCCATCCCATTCTATGGATGGGTCATTCTGAAATACCATGGGTAATACCATTCCCAAGATACTATTTTTTATGGATAATGCTTGTCTCCATAACATGGAAATAAGAAAACATCCTTCGGTCATGTGATGGGCATGATTGGGATATGGTTCGTGCAAACCCAGGTTAGTTTATCAAAAAATGGTATCATAGAAGGTTTCTTAAATTTTATAGTTAGAAATATAATTGTTCTTGTGCCATTAAGACTTGACATGTTGGAGTGTGGGAATGTCAGACTAGCTCCTCTTGTTAATGAACCTCGATTTTTCATGGGTGCTATATAAAGGGATTATCTTTTTATCCCAAAAATTTGGTTTACAAGTACTATTTTTAGTTTTCTCCTTATCTATATTGATTCCAAGGTTTTGTCTATGGTAAATTTGAGTTTTAGTTGTAAAATGAGGATATTTGGGTGAGTAAGGCGCTTAAGGAACACTATTCGTAATAACTATGTGTTTCTTGTTCAACGATTTATTCAACTCTCGTGACACCCACATGATGGGAGTATACAGAGTAAAACTATACATATAAACTATCAATATAAGTGATTAATTTATTGTTTTTATTCTTTAAAACTATTTTTAAATTGGTGATTATTTTGATTCATATACTATATATTGATAACCATGATTATTGTTTTTTTTGGTGATTTGGACTTTTTTTTAAATGTAATTGTGTTTGATATGATTTTATGTCTTGTTCTTTGAAGACAATATCTTTCAGAAGGACATAGTCCATGTGTAGAGAGGGTGTTGTGGAGAACACCTCCTAGGTGAAACATCCACTTGATACGAAATTAGTGAAGGCCATGATTAATATGATATAATACATGGGTAAACATTTTGGTCAACAGAAGACACGAATAGTAGAATATTCTCAAGAACTTATAAGAAGCAATCCACAGGTATTCAACTGTGAGAAGGGAGAAAATCAACCCAATGGATATTTGGATTGTATCAAGTTGATATTTTAGTATCTAAAGATCCCTAAAACCACTTGTTTGGGATTCACCATTAATTTACTATGAGGAACAAGTGAAAAATGGTAGTTACTATTAGTTATTTTTAAAAGGCATCAGAATCTCAAATTGACCAATTTTAGGGTGGCTTATAATCAGCCGTTCAACTTAGTGGCATTGAAGGTGGTGAATTGTACTGTTTTTTTGAAATATAGAGAAATAGTATCATCATGTGCTGTAGTTTGACACCTAATTAATTTAGTTACTTAATGATTCTCTAGATATCCTCTTGAATTAATACCTCAAAGATTGATGTTTCAAGATATGCTTAAAGAGAAATATTAGTTCCATTCACATTCTTATCTATCTACAATACTACTCAGAGGTTGTTATCAAGGAGGGTATGGAAGAGGAAGATTTAATTGTATAAGAATTTATGAAATTTGTAATTTTAGAATGTGGTAGCTATATTTCTTTGTTAAGACAAAAAAATAAGTGGGATGAGCCACAATGGGTATGATGAAATATTGTACACTAGTCATCAAGAACAACAAAGGTAGCTTTATTTTGGATTAATATAGTTTTATATTACCATTATGGTAATGTTGGGAAGTACAGTTTAGATTCCAAGAGGCTTGGAGTGTGTTCTACTAGTCGGGGTTTCTAGGAAATCTTCAATGGCTATCAGTTTACTTCATGGGAGATAAGAATAGACCCCACTTCCACAAAGGGTTCCTCGGTGCTAGATGATGATTCTTGGTGTAGAGGGTCTCACCCTTTACGAAATGGACATTAAAACATGTGGATGAAGGATTATAATAGACATATGATAGTTCATTATCATTCATATATGATTTTGGTAGAGGAATCACATCCCATAATAGAAACCATGAGAGGTATGGTGATTATTTCCACATAATTAGAATCTATTTTGTTTTGAATGTGTGAATACCATTCATTAATTTCTATGAAATGGACATTTTTGAGGAGTTAATGTTTTTTATGGATTCCATAACACCAATGAAAGGGAATAAAAAGAAGGGCTTCATGATCCTGGATTGGCGTGATTTAATTGATGTTGTGGATATAGTGTGGGATTTCCTCATTTTGGTTCTATATTTTCTGGTGTTATTGTCGACATGAATTAGATGATAGGATATATGTACATTATGAAATATTATTTTATTAGTCTGGTTTCTTACTACGGTAGGGAGCCGTCACATCTTTCAGGGTCTTTGTGATCCATGGTCAAGGAGGTAAGTACTAGTTGATTCATTATTGCAATTGACCTCATGCTGATTCTATTGTTTATTTCATGATTATTCAAAGTAGATTTCGTATAGTGAAGTTATAGTGGTTAGTGAAAATTACCCAGATGTGTTTCTAGAGGATTATTCTAGATTACTACCCCAGGTTTAGGATGAGTTCACTATTGATATGGAAAGGGATTCATTCATCCTAGAAAGTCACCAGGACCATGATAGTGTTATTTGTGATGAAATAAAATAGAATAATATGATTTTTCATAGAATATATTAAGATTATCGAGCTAAAATGTAAGACTAAATACTTATTTTAATATAATTGATATTCTATTTGATTAGATGATAGGGGCCTATTTGTTTTCTAAGATCAAAATTGGATCCAATTACAACTAGGTGATGTTCTAGGAATATAATCTTTCAAATACATCCATTTCAATATATTATGGTAATTTTGAGTAATTTATTTATGTCATTTGGGTTTATTAGTGATCTTGCAATATTTATGGAATTGATAGACCATATCAGCCACCTATTTTTGGAATCATACATGGTTGTGTTTTTGGACCACATCATTGTGTATTCAACATATTGGGAGAAGAATGTCAATAATTTGGGGGGTTTTGTGCACTATTTTTAGACCATAAACTATATTCTGGTTTTTCTAGGTGCCAATTGTTTTGTTAAGAAATGAGGTTTTGGCCTTTTGATTTTTATAGTATAAGTTTTGGAGGACCCTGATAATTTTTTAGTAATCATTTATTGGGAGAATCCTAAGATTTTTTTTATATTTTTACATTTCTATTCATGGATAAGTACTATATAATTTTTATACCAGACATATAAAGGATAGATTCTCTTATGAAATCTTTGACTATGAATGGGGTGATGTTTGAAGGGAATGAGAAGTGTCATTGTGATTTTTTGTTGATATAGACCTATTGATGTCTACACCAGTGTTGATCCTTATAAATTCTAGTATATCTTAAAGAATATAATTTTATTCTTATAGTGTGTTTTTGGTATTTGTAATGATACATGATGACCATATATTGTGCTATGGATCATAGATGTTATTTCGCAATAAGAATAATTTTCCCACCAATTCCCTATAATTTGAATCTTTGATGTAATCACTGAAAATATATAAACACTATATTTTCAAGGTAAATTTATGGATTAATTTGATCATAAAATATTGAAGTATATTTCTACCAAGAGAGACCTAGACATAAAATTGTAAAACTGGGTAGAATATCTTCAGGCATTTTTTTACATTTATTTTTCTATAAAGAGAGGAATTGAGGTCATCAATGTATTGATATAGAAGATTCCTATACAAGAAATTCAAGAATCAGTGGTTGGATAAGATCAAAAATGTTTGTTTGCTATTCCGAGTTTATAGGTGAAGAATGACTGAGGTTTAGTGATCTTGACAAGTGTATGAGTTACAATCTATCTCATTGATCAGGTTTATAAGGAGTAGGTATCCATCCTTGAGTGTCTGAATGATATTATTTCCTTAAATAGTGGGCAGATGTTTGGTGATTGATCTTTCTATCTTGACAGTTCTCCCCTTTTCAGTAAGTGGTTGGCAGTTCCTTTGATCCCAAGGTTGGAGGAGATGCATGATGTGCATCATTAAATTTAGGTCATGAACCCTAGGGAAACCAAGAAGTTATATAACTTAAGAGGTAATTATTGGTTTCTTGAGATGTCACATTTTGTGGATTATATCATTTTAGATTCTTAACCTACCAAATGATAAAAGGTGGGAATTAGTTACCAATTGAGTTCTTCCAACTACTTCTATTCCAATGTGAAAGTGGGATGATATATCTATGGATTTCATGATAAAACCAACTCCTACTATGAGTGGTATATATGATAAAGGATTTATTTTTTATAAATCTATTAAATCATCCAATGTTCTTCTAAAATTGTAGTCAACAAAGTGAAATTAAATCTCACAAAATTATGTTCAAGAGGTTCTTAATATTCATGGTGTTCCATTAGAGATCGTGTTAGTCTAGGTTGATTATTTCAATTATTAATTGAGGAAGGCACCCTAGGAGGTATTGAAACATAGATTACTTGATCAACACATATAATGGATATATAGATGGATAGTTTGATCAGACCATCCAAACTCTTGATGATATTTAGAGGGAATGTGTTCTTGATTTTGGGGGTTCATGGGAAAATAACCTATGTTTACCCAACTTTTTTTATAATAATAGTTATAATTATTTGATCTATATTGTCCCATCTGTGGAATTGTATAGGTGTTGGTTCTAATCATCATTAAGTTGGATTGATGTGGTTGAATATTTATTGATTGGATTGAGTCTCATTTAAGAGATCATAGAGAAAATTTTTCCTATTCAAATTGATTAGGGATAGATCAGAGTCACCATAAGTTTTCCACCATCATCTTCACTACATGTTGGAGATTTATGATAGTGATCAAATATTTTTGAAGGCATTAGTTTGACTAGGGAATCATCACATGGTAAAGCAAGTAAAACTATGATCACATTATGAAATATTGTTTCATGTAAGGGAGTGTCTTTTCAAGGTATAATATTGGATGTATTTTCAAACATGGTAATCCTCAATCCAAAATTTCTTTTAAATTTCCCAGTTAATGAAATTTCATCTGATTCCATCTCTAGTATTAGAGTTGGATGGTTTCATCTTGAGATCGATACCGCCATTGTGGAGAAACCAGCTCTATTTTTGGATTTTTAGAACATGGTTCCCCTAGATACATCATTGTAGCCTATCCTTATTCTTTGAGAAAATGGTAAAGATATCTTGGAGAAATTGGATAGGGAGTCATTAATGTAAATTTAGTGAAGTAACATTTTTTCTTCTAAGGGTGGTTGACGACTCTCTAGTTTAATAAAGTAGAATTGTGGGGATTTTGTAACCCCCTCCAGGTCACTGGTATATTTAATTATTTTTTATTTTGATTCATTCTTTGAATTCCATGTATTGGGGGTCATAAAATGGGGTTTCTGGGAGAGAAATACAATGGCACGTAGTTAATACATGATTTTTATATCTTTACAGCGAACTCTATTAGGGTGATTAAAGTGGAGAAATTGTATTTTGAATGGATGGAGCAAGGTTTGTAAAATTGTTAAACTCTCAGGGATAAATATTCAAAATGAGGTTTTGGTTAAATATATTCTAATTCATGGTTAGTGCATGGTTTTCCTAACCATGTGGAAAAACCATGTGTACTAATCCAGCTGATTAGAAATTGGTCTTTTACCATTTCCCCTATTAATTTTATAGATTTTTTCTTTATTTTCTTCTCTCATCGTGAGATGCTCATATCATTGGTAATTAATCTTCTCCACTATCATCCATGGAGGATTCTCTTTGTTTCCAAGGATGGTTTTCATGATGTAATCCACATTCAACATTGTTTATTCCCCCTTTTACTTCTTCATCATTGTTCTTCGATTTTCATGAATATGTTGAAACCTAATTTGGGGATTATCTGAATCTAGAATATTTAATTGGGGATTTGGATTTATTAATTATGGTTTTGTTGTCTGAGTTTATACCCTTCCTATTTAAGGTGTGTTTTATCAATGGATACCAATTCGGGACCAATTTCATGGTAGTCATCATTATTTGTGACTGTTTCCCTAGAATACCTTTAAATTTATAATCACCTTTGTTTAGGGTTTTCTAGATTTACATTAAATGGTTTTATGGTATAGGATAATCATGTAATTTATGTGATTTATAGATAGGTTTTTAATTTTTTGGGTTTATAGTGTGCATTCCAAATGATAGCGGCTTGGTTTAAATAAAAATATTTATTGAAGAGGTTTTATAGTTTTAAATGAACTTCAAATGCGGCTTATAAATTTTTTTCCTTGAGAAATGCATTTTAGTTAAAATGGGAATGTTGGTTTATGAAATTTAATTTCTAAATGATTTCTCATTTATGGAAGTCATTTTTTATTAGGTTTAAATGGAGTAATACATGGGTTAACCGGAGTGTGTGTGATAGGATGCCTAAGGGACTATGTGAGACTTTATATAGGAATAATTTGATATTATCAATTTTGGTTTCCATAATTCCATGAGATCATTTGGGTAGTTTGATCATGAGTGATTAAATTTTTTTTGCTAAAAGATAGTGAGTGCACTTAAATTAGATCATGGGGAAAACTATGGGAGATTTTATTTTTCATAGTCAGAGAATATACATTGTTTATACTCCCTCAAATTATACACATATTGCTATATCCTTAGGTGTTTCTAATCATTCTATACTGGTTTCTATGATTTTAGGAATTTTATTTTTATTATGTATGATATGCTTTCTACATTATTACAATTTCCATTTAAATGGTTATATGATGTTGTTTATACTCACCTTTAATATGTCGTATCAGATATATTTGTCATGTTTTTACATGTAGTGATGCATTCTAGTTTGAGCTATGTTGGATAATGATTTGGAAACATAGTTATATATTTAAAAAATAATACCATTGGGATTTCAATATCATTTTAAAAGAAATTGAAACATTTCAAAAGTGGATTAGTTTTGAAATGAGGTTTTTCAATCCTGTTTTTTTACATGACTAAAATCCTAAAATAAATTCATGGAGGAATCCTACTACGATTTTTCCTCACAGAATATATATTCCTTTAGTATTATTTATATTTAATTCAATATGGCATAGGTAAAGGTATGTGAACCGTGTACCGAGGATTATATTATTGATTACTGTTGTGTAGTGTTTTATGGAGATTATGCGGTCTTATAGAGTTGGATCATGTGGATTCATTTTGGGATTTTTTTTTCTGCTAGATTGTAAGTATAGTGATTTTTTGGGTCTGGTTTATATTATATTAGTTTTGGGTTTTATTTTGAGACACCTTTTATGTGTTTGTACTATAATGGAATGGTTTGTTCTTTATGTATATTTTGATTATGGTATCCTTTTTTATTCTCTCTGTACTCGGAATGTTGTACTGTATTTTTTCTACTCAAATTTTATAGGTGTGTATGTAATATTATTTTGATGGATCTGTCCAGTTTTCAATAGGTGAATCCATTCCTATTATATTTGGTTGTTCCTAGATATTTTTTATATACTATATTGATTAGTATCATGCTTTGGGCCATTTTATAGGAAGGATCATGAGATATGATGGTTTTACCAAGTTTAATTAATTACAATAGTCCCCATGTTCCTCCCTTTTCATGGAGTACTAATGGTTGTCATCCAAAAACACCACAATGTGGGAATATAGATAGTTATGGAAGATCCAATTAATTATATCCATGAAAAAATCTTGTGCATTTTTAAGGACAGGGTAATTATCCAAATATATTTATTGGAGGTTTTTACTTCTGAAAGTGGTTATATATATTCCCACTTCGTGAACTCTCAATTGATGGTATCATGATCTCATATTGATCTTGGACGAAATATATGATCATCTAATTTCATGAAATAGATCGTAATTTATAAGAAATAGAAACATAATCTTGATGGTCACATGGTTGGGCATATAGTCATCAATTAAAATTCAAAGGATTAATTTTTCTTGACATGATCTATCAAGTATGGAAAAGTGGAGATTATGATTTATATAAAGAAGTAGGTTTATAGAAAAATGTACATCCCACAAATGTGGAAATCCTAAGAAATGATTTATAAATCCAAAAGGATACCTATATCCCACTATAATTTTCTAACCAATTGATATCTAATAATGGGCATTGAAGAGAAAAATTAACATATTCAACAAGATCCACACAATATCATCAAAAAAATCCTTCTCTCCCTAGACTTTGATTCACACACTCTAAAATATGTGATTTTTTCCACTCTGATTGGGGTGTGTAACCCAATTATGATGAAAATTGATATGGGAATTAAAACTAACCATCTAATATAGGATAATAATAATAGTTATAATAATAATAATAATAATAACAATTATAATCCATATCAAATACAAAAAAAATCCACATGAACTCGTAATTATAAAACAAAACAGGGCACTTCAGACACTCGATACCCTAATCTTTATTCTCAAAAAAATAAAAATATATATTATGAGTCACATTAATCCTAGTTGTATCCCCAATATATTAATCATCTTTTATGACGTAAATGAATGATATATAAAAATAATTTTAGAGTTATGAATGAAAAATAAACATCAAACCTCTCACGACCGATGAACCAACATCAACTTTATTTAAGTTTTGTTCAACATCATATATACATTCTATATCAGGCCCACACTGTGTCTTCATAAATGTATTTAAATAATAGTTTTCATTAGTATGTTATAAAAAACAATTGTATTAATTAAATTAAACTAGATATCTCTTTAAAATGAAATATCTGACTCTTCTTCTATATGATGTAATCCTACAGTAACACTGATGATTTCATGGATTTCCTCATTATTGAAACATCTTATATGCCCATTTTTTAATACATCATTGCGTGGCTAGAAATAACACACTAGAAATAAGTCACAAGTTTACTCATAGTATAATAAACAAGTCTAAAATCCTATGAATGATTGGTACCCCCGCTACTATGTTGGAGGAACTCCTATATCTTCCAGTTCTAGATATTTAAAGAGCTCCGATTATACCTTTTACTAAATTGGAACCAATGAAACCAGTCCTGAAAATCATCCTATACAATAACTTCTTTATTTACCACAATAATATATTTAACACCATATCAAGATGTTGATCAGTGATATTTTTATTCAAAATGAGCTTAAGAAAATGGTGATAAAACATTGTAAAATGTTTAAAATACTCCATTACTAAATAACTCCCTTACTATATGGTCATGAACTCATGATCCATTTCCACCCTCAATGTTTCTTGAGGAAAATATTGTTTTACCATTTTTAGAAACATGGTTTAGGTGATATCCTTATGCATCTTTTCCAACACTATGGATTCCCACTACATTAATATGGATACTTAAAATATGTATGAAGAGAATTTGAATTTGGAGGATTATAGGTTTTTAAATAATTATATGATACACTAATCATTTTCAATCCACTACTTAAGATCTGAGGAACTATTATGACCATTATAGATCAGTGGATTTTTCTTATAAAACAATTATGTATGGACTTCCATCTATCCGTGATCCCTTTCACCCTCCCCAACCAAATACTAAATGGTCTAAATGACTAAATCAATGAATATACGGTTTAATAGAGGGATGATGCACAGAAAATTATTTGATTATTTCTCTATTTGGTTCATAGGTGACCTTTTAGGATTATTTCCATATTAGAAAAAGAAATGTAAAATTATACATTACAAAATTCCAATTCCAAAATCACTAATTTAATCATAAAAACTCATTCGAGAAAGCATAAATAATTAAAAATATCCATCATGAAAAATTTATATACAAAAGTGGTGAATAATATTAAACATTAATCAGTCTACCTCATTATATGGTGTGGTTATAGGATTTGACAAACTGTTTTCCATCCAAGTGAATTTGGGCTTGAATGATTATAAAATTTGTCACATGGGTTCCAAACTGTTTCTACTAATTAGGCTTTATAGTTTTGTGCCTATGTTTTCCTCTCTTGGTTCTCCCCAAAAATAAATTCCCCAAAAACGTAAATTTTCTAATCCATAAAACAATAATCATCAATTAAATACATCAAATATCAGGAAAATAACTCAAAATTGAGGACAAATCCAAGAAATAACTCTAAATAATACGTGGAGACTCAATGTATGGCATGTAGAAGACTATATTTAAACTCCTCTACAACTACATATCAAGATCCACTGGTCATATATACATATTAACATTAGTTTTCAAATAAAAATAGGGATCTAGTACTATATTATAAGGAGTTGATATAGGTTATCCCAAAACATCACACTTCCTAACTTTCCATGAGTCATGAAGTTAAATCCTTATTATAATGGATAAAAACATGCACTAGAGAATCAAATATAATAAATTTTGAATTGCCTTACCCTCTGAATCCAAAAAAATAAGACATGTATTACAAATTTAATTCCAGCATGAAATATCCATATATTTGATTCCCATGCTAAAAAATAAATATTTAACAATATAAAAAAAATTAGAGTGTAAAAATAAATAATAATGAAACAAAAACTAATAAATATCTTACTGAATGAATATGAAATTAGTAAACAACATCTATATACAAAAGTAACAAAAATCTCAAGACTGAAGTGGCAGACACCAAAAAATCCAAAAATCACTATGAAACATAAAATCATCTACCTGAGCCCATCTATCCTTTATACCCACGATCACATGCATTAATAGAACCAAAAAGTAAAATATGCATTTAAAATAGATCCCAAAATTCCTTATTCCCTTACCAAATAATGTTCCCTTCCAAAATATCAATTCATAAACCTAAAGGAACATTAATGTTTTAAGTCCAAAATACTAGTAGGACACCACTACAAATCAACGTAATGAATTTAGTAAATAAAACTATAATTACTTGTTTCAAAATAAAAATATAAAACCAATTTACATTTAATAAAATTTATCAAAATTTTATATTTCATTTAAAATGAATCCATGTTTTTAAATGAAATGAATAATATAATCATAACCATGATAGAGTGAATTGTTATATGAATAATATTAAGCTCAATAAAAGATAAATATGATTAAAAAAATGCAAAAAACACAATAAAATGCATCATCAGATCAACCATATGGTCATAAAGAAACAAAAATTCAATATAGAAATAGCATTCATTATAAATAAACATGTTACATCCTATAGACCTATTATACTATTCACGAACTATACTAAAACTATATTAATAAACATATATCTTCTCATTATCTCATTCGGTGTAAATGGGAAGCATTCCCTAGACATCACACAATCTACACTATGGATGTTTCAATTTAGTCTACACATACACACAAGGTATCTCATGTGAATACAACCATCAAATGAAAATTAACATAAATTCAATCATTACCACTATAAAAAATATTTATGCAAAGTTATATCATTTATGAAATAATCTTTTGTGTCCACTTTGGAAAAAAACCCCATTGAAAAAATTTATCAAACATGTTAGTGGCATAAACGTGATTATGAATAAATTCCATTATAAAACCCTCTATGATGGAAAAAAATCACAATAATAACATAAAAAATATAAATTCCTAAAAAAATTCATACAAATCATAATTAATGAAATTTAACTAATAAAAATTAATAACACATGTTATTCCATTGAATTTTTCCATTTGGTTGACACACTTACTTTAAATCCAATGCAAAACAATCAATGTAATTAGAATCAATACTAATGGGATGTGATAACCATCATAATCCTATAAAGATAAAAAATATCATTACAACCATAACCATATACTTAGGTTTTCCCCCATTTAGACCTTGGGTTTCGAAACTCTATTGAAATTGAAGAACAAGTAAAGATAATAATATAAGAGTAGGGAACCATATGAAATGAAAACATACCTTGATGAAAACCATAAATAAGCAATGGATAAAACCAAGGATACAAGGATAAAATGTGGATAATGGATGGAGGGGATTGTATACATGAAATAAAAGATTACGAATAAAAAAATTCAAAAACATTGAAAAGGATTTGAGTAATTTCATTATCTTAAGTACCATAGACATATAAATATGTTTAATCCGAAGGTTTTCAAAACTATGTGATAACTATGTGGGATAACTCCCGATTAAAAATACATATATAGTTTTTTGAGGTAGAAAAAATGGCCTGATAAAATAGTATAACTATGAAAAATGACTCTAGTCTATGTAAACCCCTACTCACAAGGATTTGTGCATTGTTTCTATAAACAATGCACTAACCATGTGAAAAATATTACTTTAAAAAAATAAAACAATTTTTACTACTGAATACTGAAAACTCATGTAAAATTTTAAAACTAAAACATAAAATAAAACATACCAGCAACCTGATAGGTGCCACAATATATGAGTATCTTCTTTTTATCATTATAATTAAAAATACATTTGATGGAAGAGGTTTTTGTACTAGACCAATAATCCTTGAAACTTGAATATATATTATCTTCTGACATTAAATATGATATTCTTGAATATCAAGTTAATAGAGAGGTTCCATAAATAAAAAAGAAGATTTTATTTTAAGCCATTGATTCCTATGAATTTTTTATTCCTTAAAATTCCACTCAAATAATCATAATCAAACATATTAAAAGTCATATGAATGGAATTTAGTGGATTTTATATTATAAAGGTGATAATTGTTTCTCATTTTGTTCATTTAATGTACTAATGTTTTAATTTTTTCTATTTATGGATACCTTATGTTTGGGAGTATGATCACATAAAAATTTTGTAATTACTTTTATTAGACTAATAATAATACCATGATCGGTATAAAATATACTCATGTTGATAGATTGATGAAATCATGTTTTAAAGGAAGTACAACATAGTCATATTATTTATTTTAGATCCAATCATAAAATTGGAATAATTTTTTTTTGTAATATGGATATGTTACAACCCTATTTTGTGGTACATTACATTTCATTAATAAAGTTTTATATCATTAAAATGATCAATTTGTTTGAAATATTTTGGATGTTTTGAGAGTTTTTAGTGGATTTTTAGAGGCTTCATGTTTAGAGAATGGTTAGGGGAAAACTTGTGTCCTTTCCCTATAAACTATGTGGATTGATAATTTGTCCTTGGGGTAAGAACATGATTGGTATATGGTTTGGTTAAACCATAAAACTCATACTTTTATAGAATGTGATAATCTTTATAATTGGAACACTTTTTCCTAACCGTTCTACCAAACCATGTTGCCTTGGGTGTTGTCCAGTTGCACCGACATGGTTGGCACATTCTTTTCAAAACCATGAAACTAATACCTATAACATAATTAACTAATTCCAAAATTATTATTTAAACATGATCCCCCTCAACACATTCCTTTTACCTATTTTTATAACGGATCTTGAGTTGGAGGGTTCCATTGGGTGATTTCTATTTTCAACTTTTTTCCAAGAGAACCATCTAATCAGATATTATAGTGTTATACCTAAGAATCATAGTTTTGTTCTTTTTTTAATCAATTAATCATTTCTTCTCTTATGTAATATTATTGAAAACATGAGTCTGGGGATTCCATGATCAAATCAACATTTTAGGGATTAATTTTAAAATAAATTTTTTTAGGAAGATCATATGAGGGTTTAATGTTCATGATTATTTGACGGTGTGATGTGGTTCTATCATGTTGAATTCATTTAATGTTGGGTTGATGTTGTTAAATTTTTATTTTATATATGGTAATTTTTTTTTGGAAAACCCATGATTCATTTTTTCTTGGACTAAAATGATTTAAAATATGGGTTGTGTGAAATTCACCTAAAATGATTAATAAAATTCCTACATGATAATTTGGTATTGGAAATGATGATGTTGTGATGTAGTGAACTTGGTTTGGCATGGTTTAGTGAGAATGGATGAATTCATATGGAAGGGTCCTTTGTTGATATGGACTTGACTGCTGGTTTGATTTTGGGGCACTCTAGATTACATGGATTTGTGTGTGATTGTGATTTTTCATAAAAGGCCTTACTAGGTATAGAAATGAATATTTGTGTAGAATATAGTGGGTAAAATAAAGTATTACTTTAGTAATTTACATTTTGGGTTAGAGGAACATGGTTTTTCTCAATATTTAGGTCTATTATGGGATGTATCTGTTAGGTGTGTTAGTTCATGGCATGCTTGAAAGTATTTTAGTGTGAGTGGTTTTTTGGATGATAGGTTTGGAAGAAATGGTTTTTCAGTGTGACTTACTTATATGATCTATTTTCGAGTATTTATTTTTTATTCTTCTCTCATGTTTCATATAAATTCAATCTAACTTGTTCTTGTATGTTTGGAAGGTGTATAAATACTAATATAGATCTCCTACATATGCGATATACTGTCTCATTTATATAAGTCTATTGGCATATATATCCACAATTATTTATGTTATTGGTAAGGGGAGTAACTTTTACATTTTAGTTGGATTTAATGATGTTATGGATAAGGATGAATCTGGATCTTGGATACCCTTAGGAATACTTCCATTAATTCTTATTGGTTTATTTCTTGTTCATTGTTTGTTCCTTCTCATTTTGGTTCTCAGGAAGGATTGTTATTAATAGCCATGATAGTTTAAGATGAAATGGTTAGTTTATGTGATATATTTAATGTCTATAGGTTACATTGTAGATAAATTTTGGACCGTGGATGATTAATCGGTGTGATTTATGACATTATCCTGGGTTATATGGATTAAGATGATGACATGGTTTAATGTTGGGATGCTATCATTCTGGATTCAGGTGATCAATTCCTAGGATCTTTAGTGGTCATATTTGGGCATTCTTACCCTTATATTATCCTTTAATGGTGGAGATATATTGAGGGTTGGGTAGAGTTTAGAGTTTATTTCTTCTGTCTTAAGCTTCAATTTTGGTACATCCATGTGTCAAAAAATATTTCAAGTGGATTATACATTTATATATATGGATAATATAAAATGATCATAATGTCTTAGTATCTTTGGTATACTATCATCTTAATTTATAAAATTAAACATAAAAAATGAATTATTATTTTATTATCTATAGTGAGATCCTAAAATCCAATTGAGATCATAAATATATATATATTAACCCAGGGAATTCATGAATTATAATGGTGATCTATGAATCCCTATAAGGGAATAAACATGATAAGGAATCATAACATGGGTGTCAAATGTATAGAATGACATCATAAAAGTGAATCCACAATATTAATCACAAGGGAAAATAATAAAAATAACATAATATCGTAAGATCATTGAATTAATGTACCCGTGGAATAAATACGAAACAATAAATAAGAATATGTGAATTCTAATTTCTAAAAAAAACATAATATGGTAGACATAATAAAATATTTTAGTAGGTTCACCCCCAAATCCCATACATGATGTCTCATGAGATTTAAACATTACACAGTGAATTTGAATGATATAAAATTCAAATAACACATGTAACATTCATTTAATATAAATGAATATAAATCTCAGACAAGTATATCAATCTTTTGGAATTATCATAAGAATCACCGATCAAATGGAATGGGTTACATAATAATCACTCAAAACATGATTTAAATAGATTTTTATAATGTAGGAATTTAAGAGATGATCTTAAGGAATGTATTACACCTTAAAATTAGGATATAATATGGATGGTAAATATGTGAAATTAATATATATATATATATATATTCATATCAAATGAATATATAAAATGTAGTTATTTTTTATTAATAAAAATAGTATAAAATGTTCAAAAAAATTCTTGAGAAAAGTAATATTCTCTCTTTGAAAGACAAAATAGCTTGAAAAAGAATTAAATTCACAAAATATTTGGAAAATTTGTTCCTTTGAATATAAATATGGAATATTATAATGTAATATTTATAACATTGAGTGTTCACTTTAGTTGTAAATTCCACTCATTTTTTTACACATTTAGAACAAATATTCCTTCCAAATTTCTGATAAAAGGGGAAAAACAATGTTTTGGAAAATGATATAAATATTTATTTTAATGTTTTTAGTAAAAGGGAAAATGTAATCTTTTACATTAAATAATCATGGAAGAAAATATAAATAAATTTAAAACATTTTTAGATAATATGAATATGGAATAAAAATGGGGTTCGACTGAATAGAGAAATAAATTCAGTTCTCATTAAAATGATTATTTTGGAATATTGAGTACATAAAGAAAGGAAAGTTAATGTTAAAATTTGTTGAAATATAATAAATATAGGATAATAAAATTAATTATAAAATTGAAAATTAAATAATAATATTTTATCAATGAAATTATAATCAGAAACAATTCTTATAAATAATTAGATTGTAATAGAAAACCTTTAAAACATTAGAAAATTTTGATTAAAAATCCCAATTAAATAACAATATCAAATGAAACATTATATATCTTTAATATATGGAGACCCATGATATAAAATATAAATTGGTAATTATATAAAACTCATAAAATAATATATGTGCATAATATATAATTTTTCTCAATAATGGTATATTTGGACAAAAATTTCTTACCTTGTGTCTTAGTTTCATTTATACACGCTCAAACCTCCTATAATATAAATATCTTATTGTTATTAATATATCATATAACCATAATTATATTCATTATACCATATATTATTTAAATTATACCATTTATTAA
Organism: Viscum album; assembly: GCA_963277665.1. Taxonomy (NCBI): domain Eukaryota; kingdom Viridiplantae; phylum Streptophyta; class Magnoliopsida; order Santalales; family Viscaceae; genus Viscum; species Viscum album. Next base: position 431,607,445 of record OY728134.1, read on the forward strand.
TCATTTATTAACAATTCATTCTTAAAATCATGTTTTGGGTAACAATTGCTTTATTTTTCAACAATGTTTTATTTTGGTGTTTTATGTCCTCTTACATTGATCATTGTTGCATCATCTCAATAATTTTTTCCATGATATAAATATTTTTTATATTAAATATATATATATATATATATATTAATATATAAAATTTAGAGAGTGATAATGAAGTAAAATATTCTTGGAGAGGCTGGGTCATAGATATGCATGTACATTGTTTCAATTCTCTTGAAGATTATCGTGGAAAGTAAGAATGTGTTTTAAATTATTTTAAGAAATTTAATTGTATCATATATATAACATAATAAATTTGGGACACTATCATATAACATAAATGTTATATAGTAATAAAAATGAATATTCTTACTTAGAGAGGTTGTAGTACATCGTTTTAACGAAGATCATTATCATTTATTCAATTAATTGTAATGTAAGATATTTTATTATATATTTATTTTATATAAAAATTCATATGAAATTTATATCTTATATAATCATAAATTTTATCATTATTACCTTCCATGTAAGGTGTAAGTGAAAAATGAATCACATCACTTCACGACGTAGTGGGCTTCCATCCATACAGGTAACATTGTCATAATATCTAAAGAATGAAAATTAAGAAATTATAGATGATATTTATTTCATTAATTATAAATTTATGAAAAAAATTGTATATAAATATTATTTTCCTCTTTATATCCATCCTTGCGATGAATTGAAGAAGAAAATATTACATCGATTAGAAAGGATGTAATCCACTATACACCCAACCAACAATTTTGTTTCAAATTTGAGGGTGGAGAAGATAGTTTTAGGTCATTTCCATAACATAAAAAATATATGTATAGTTAATATAAAAAGGAGATTATATAACTATGGTTTAATAATTTTTAGAGATGTTTGGGAAGAAGTAAAATAAAATGGTCAGTTAAGGATGTTACCTCATTTTCAGATGACTTCTATTTGTTTATTAAAAAATCCATCCTGGGGTGGATATCTAACCAAACCATGGATTATATGATTATTGGTTATAATTAAGGAAGATATTTTGGATTGAATATTCTCAGTGAATTGGGATTTTATGTGAGGAAAATATAATAAAGGGGTGGCCATTTATAAGTGGGGGAGAGGACACATTAATTTTTTTTGAAAAAAATAACTCATGTTTTTCACAAGAAACAAGTCGCTAAAATGGAAAATTTTATTAAATTAAAAACTACATAGTCTAAATATGACAGAAAAAAATTAGTTTAGTTTTCAATCATTTTAACAGTTACCATTTTAGTTTAACCCCCAGTAAACTCTTTTTTTACATTAACTGGGGTAAACAATTTTAAATATTATGACTATTAATTATATTAAAAAATTATGTTCAACTATTTTGATGATAATTTTTTTTTTAGTTCTGAATATGGTATTTAATATTCTGAATTCAACTCATAAAAGTGGAAATTTTTTAATTAAAAATTAATCGTGTAGACCTGTCAAAAATGGTTTATAACGATATTCTTTTTTTAATTGAATAGATTATATCATCTTAACTATAGAAAATTATTTATATTTATATTAATTTTAAATAATATATATATATATCTGTGTGTATAATCTATAAATTTTATTTATTTCATTTTTGGTTCAGGGTTATTTAAATTATTTTCAAATGGATAAACAATATACATTTTAAAACTACTTTAGGAAAAAGGTGTTTTAAATCATAAAAGTAAACATATAATAAAATATTGAATAATTATTTTTAAAATATAATTAATTTATTTTAATAGTACGAAATGATACTTATTTTATATCTAAATCAAATTAAAATAATAATGGGACATGATTTAATAATAATAAATGAAAATTTTATAAAATTTTTATTTTTACTATTCCTAAGAGAAGTAATATTTGAAAAAATTTCTAAAAAATTCACTATAATATAATATTAATTTGAGAATAAATAATTTTTTATCCAATAAAAATTCTAATATTTATAGAAATTAAAATAATATTATTTTCTGAAAGTACAAAAAAATGATAAATAGAAGTATAGAGTTTTCCAGAAAATAATATCTGTCACTGAAATGGTTCTTATTTCATTTCTAATCTTTTGATCGACATTTAATATATTTTAAACTTGTGTCTACCATATATTGTTTATAATTTAGTTATTTATATTAATACCTAAAATATTACCAGCTATGTTGTCATATTCATTTTTAAAAAATAAATTCTTAATAGTGTATCACATTTTGTTGAAACATGGTGACGTGTGCATCAAAACATATCGACGAGGTCAAATTTTTTAAAACATAAATATATCATTAATTTATAGGTCTTATATTACATTTTAATCTTAGTTTTTCATATCATATTTTCAATTGAACTTGATTATAATCTTTTAAAATATCAAGGTCTTGCATTCTACCCCATTAAATAAGTTTCAGCCTTTCAATTAAATCGTGATCTCAATAATAAAGGGATTTAAATAAGAAAATACATTTATTAGAAACACAAATCAAATAAATGGTTAATAAAACATAAAATTAAAAATAGGGAAATTGGAAATGAAATGGTCATATAAAACAATAACTAAATAGGGTTCCATGTATGTGAACATTGCTGGGATGTGAACAAATGTACACAGGAGAAATGTATATATAATTATATAGAGTGATAGCTATAATTAATCTAATGAAATATATTTTCAAGATAAATTTAACAATAAAAATTAAAAAAGTAATTGACAAAATAAATGACCATTTATTCATTTTAAATGAAGGTAATTGGATAATAATTTTTTTTCAAGTTCATTTCCTTGGAGTTGATGGATTCATCATAACACAAAAAAATTAAGTTAATTAATATATTTTTATTTAATAAAATCAATATCATCATTTTTTTATTGACCACTTTAAAAATTACCTCTTATGTTATGTAATGAATATCCAATATGAATTTTTTATTCATGAATCACTAAAAATAACTTTTGCAAAATAAAATTATCCAGAAAATAGTATCAATCCATTCCACCAATAATTATTAATATGAAATTTTTATTACAATGTATTATAATACACAAAATGGATATGAAAATTTTAACATAAATCATTCCATAAAAAATTACCATTATCCCAAAAAACCTCATTATACTCTACATTATTGAATTATTTAACCTCAAACTTTATCTTTTATCATTTAAACATACATCCCCAAAAAAATTATATAATTTTTCAAAAAAATCCTTTATGTCAATCCCAAAGTGTTATATAAATTTCAACCTAAAAAAATGTCACCTGATTTGTTATTATTCACCCCAAAATAAAATAATGTGATCCTATAATATGATTAAAAAAATTATCATTATAATTAACCATCAAAGAGACTAATTAAATACTATGTTATAATAAAAAGTTCATCATGTAATGTATTTGTACAAGATCCACCCTTATCTATCTCTAATTGTGGGTTCAATCCTTAGGACCATTCCAGATGTGATGGTTTGTCCCCTAACAAGATAATTTATTTTTTCCTAAAAATATATTCATAAAATTCCTATTATGTTCCCAAAAATAAGATAATCATTCTAAAAATAACATTAATCAACAATTAAATTTTTATACAATTGTTTTCTATATAACTTATTCTTTTCAAAATAATATCATTATACCATTAAATCAAAATTATATATCATTATTACCCCTTAAAATGTTTGTGAAAATAATTAATAGAAAACATATATATAACAATAATTATATTTATAGTACATGATTCACACAATTCATGAACGTTTAAATTATTCCACATTATTTTTAAATAATTATCCCGTCTTCTTCACATTACTCCACAATACCTCCTTACTTTCATATTTTAATTTTATTCTCTTAGTCATCAACAAAAAACATTTACTTGTAAAAATTTGTTTGTAATATTATTAAGATTCCCCCCAAGATATAGAATTTCATAATTCCAATTCCTTTCACATTTAAAACAGTCAAACATTGATGAAGCCTCAGGGAAACCCTTATTCTCATCAATCACATTAACTAAAAATTTGAATTTTCATTGATAATTACTTACATTTGGACATTCTTCTATAAATTTGAAATATATTCTTATCCCACTGATACATTACCTTATATGATTCTTCCCACATTTTCAACAAAGAGGAAACTGGATCTTCTTTCATTCATGGTCATTACAACCCATACTCTTTGTGAAATCTATCGTTCTCTTAATTTTTGAGTCCTCGAGTTGCTTAATGTGAAAGTTTTTAATCATATATCATGAAAAAATATTATGCATAATAAAAAAATCCTTCACTCCAGCCATCATCACATTTGGGTACTTATCAACATATTGACTATCACATTCAATGTTAAACCAAATCCTTATATTTCCATCCATTGGCTAAAATATAAAATCATATTGTGATTAATAATATTATTATTGAAAAATTAAATAATCATGAATATTAATTCATAAAAATAATAAATAATGAAACATAATATTCCATACATGACACTTTATAAAAAACATAGGTCATTAAGGGACATTATATAAATCCATCATGATGGTTCTTAAAGTGTTTTTGAATTCCCATTTCATATTTCCATGAGTGTTAAACAATGTGTGTAGTAAGAACCAATATCAGGTACCAGGTAATTCTCATGTCAATCACAATGCCCCATTTTTTGAGTTATTACACCAATGTACATCTATTCTAGAACCACATTCGCATGTTGTATATAGACTTAGATATAATTTTCTAAAAACCACATTCTCTAAAAATCACTAAAATTACATGATATTCTATTAGATATAGAACTAAAATTTTACTTATCCATATATATTTTCAGTGACTTATCCCTATGTATCTCACTAATGTTTTCTCATCAAGGTTTGTAATGGGAATCTAAAACATTACACTGATACCAACTATATCTACCTATGTATTTTACACATAAAATTACCTGATTTATAATCAAAAATACCCATTAATACACCATAAGGATTTTAATTTCCTTGTGTATTTTCAAGGCTAGATTATTGATCCATAAAAGGAAACTAAAACATGGATTCCTTATTTTATTCTATATAGAGAGACCCCAAAATCTATTTGAGATATAAATATAAAAATAATATCATAGGGAATTATTTAATGAAATTAGTGAGCTAAAAAACAATAATGTGAATAAATATGATAAGTATCAATAACATGTTTTTCAAGGGATAACATGATATCATTAAATAGAAGACACCTCATTAATCATGAGATGAATTTTTAAAGAACATGGAATAATAATTTAATAAAATAATTGGAAATTTGGAAATAAACACAAAACATGAAATAAAAATAATTAATGGATAAATTCCATAATAATATCACATGGTGGGTTGAGTCCCATGATGGATTTGGTTCACTCTTTAATCCCATACATGATGTTTCATGTGACTAAAATTTTACCCAATGCATTAAAGGGATATATAATTATGTTCCCGGCCATGAAATTAATTACATGTACATGAATATGAATCCCATATATAGATATAAATCATAATGCATAAACATTAAAATCTCCCATGTAAAAAATATGTTGCATAATCGTTTCTCTTGATGTGATCCAGAGAGGCTTTCATAATGTTAGAATTAGAGAGACAAAGATAAGTCATGTATTACAATATAAAAGGAAGAGAAAATAATATTATAACACAGGTAAGATACCTACATACATAATTTAGATGAAATAAAACACATTAATGGTTGTTTTCAATGATTAATATAAAACAATAAAAAGATCAAAAGCATCATTGATGAGAATAAACATGCCACATTGAAAACCACATTAAAAATACTAAAAAATCTCAAAATATTATAAAAATACGTTAAATTTAAAAATAAAATTGAAATCATATAATGGTACACATAAAATATTTATTTATTATTAGTGAAATTAATTTCTTGATTTAAATATTTTAAATAAGAACACTATTAAAATATTTGGTAAATAAAGTGGATTTTTTTGAAAATGACATGAATATACACCTAAAAAATATTAAAATACCAAAATGGTAAAACTATATTTAAAAAATTATATATTATTAAGAAAACTTTTTTGACCATTTATTATAAAACATCGAGATGTATAAAATTGATTTTCGACCGAAAGGAGAAATAAATCTGATTTTTTTAGAAACATTATTTGGGAATCATCAGTATATAAAGGGAGGAAAGTAAATGTAAAACCATGAATTACTAATTATTTTCAAATTGGGAATATAATTTATGAATATCATGATAATTATATCATAATATTTTATCACTGAATGAGTAATCATAAAACATCCCAATAAATAATGAGATTATTACATCAAACCCTCACCACATTGGTAACTTTTTATTCATATGGAAAATTAAATAATAACATTATATGAAACATTAAATATCATTAATATAATGTTTTTAATGATATAAAATTTGAAATGGGTAGTATTTACACTTCATATAGAATGATAAATTCATTATATATCCTATATTTTAATGAAAAAATGGAGATAAAAATATCATAAATTATTTATCGACTTCCATCGTACATGTTTGAAAATCCATAATAAAAAATAATAATTTATTATACATATATAAATGAATCATAATAATATATATCATACCATATCTGATTTAATTTTGATATTTTATTAATCATTTATTAACAATTCTTTTTTAAAACAACATTTCAAGTAAAAATTACGTTCTTTCTGTGTACATATTATTTGATATTTCTGTTCCGATTACATTGATAATGGTTCCATAAAATCAATAATTTAATCCATGTTATAAATATAATATATATTCAATATATATTTAAATTCATTCTTCAATAAATGATAGATATTAGTAATGAAATAATCCTTTCATGGAGAAGGTAAGTTTTAAGCATGAATTAAAAATTGTTCCATATTCACGATGATCGTGATGAAAAAAAGGTAAGATTTATATTTACATGAAGATAATATTATCATAAATATCATATTATTTATTCAAATACCCTTTAATACACAATCCATGTGATGTCGTAATTAAAACAAAACATTCCTTGAGGTGGTAGTCCTTCATACACATAAATAACGTTATAATTTATTTAATAGATAGAATTGAAAGAAATTAAATAATATATTTTTTTATAATGATTAATATGTAAATTTTGTGTTATATAAAAACTAAATAAATTCTTTTTACCTTCCACATAATGTGTATGTGGAAAATGAATCCTATCGCTTCACAAGGTGGTAGTCTAACATACCCACAAGCGACATTATCGTAATCTATACTCAATGGAAAGTAAGAAGTTATATATTTTAATATAAATACATAATTGTAATTATATAATAAATATCATATATAAAATTAATAAAAATAATTATTTCAATCCTTTAGAAAGAGTTTTGGAAACCAAATTTCAATGGTTCAGGGGGTAGTGATCCGCTATATACACGATCAATGGTTTTGTTTCCTATTTAATGGAGGAGGGGATAATTTTATGTAATTCCAAAAACATAAAACATATTATTATATTATATATACTGATTCTATTATATCATACTAATTTAAATATTTTTGAATGATGTGGAGGAAGATATAATATAAAACACTCAGATAAGGATGAAACCTCTTCTTCACACAACTTATTTTGGTTTGGAATAAAGTCTTCCTAGATTGTATTTCTAAAAAAACAAGGATTATAAGATGATTTTAGGAAATTATGGAATTTATTTCCTCATGTTTTTCTAAATAAATGAGTTTTTTATGAATGTAAAGGGGAGTATAGTGGGTGGCCTTTTATATATGGGTGATAGAATGCAATTGGAATTTTTTAAAACAACGAATTTAATTTAAATTTTTATCTAGTAACAAGGCTAAAATATGGGCCATTATCTAAAATTATACGATGTAATTTCTAAATATAAATATAAATTATATATTATATATGTTTTGGGCCATACTGTATTATTAAATATTTATTTTAACCCCACAATAAACCAAGATTTACCTTAACTATGGTATATCATTTTTACTAATATCACTATTCATCATGGAATAAAATTATATTGAACTTATGATATGATATAAATTATTATGAATAAAAATATTGAATCCATTTTTCCAAATTCAACTCAAATAAGTGGTATAATATTATTTTAAAATTAAAATCGTAGATGTTTTAAAAAAAACAGTTTTTCAAAAAATAACTCTTTAAGGAAAAGTTGATCCCATATTAACTATTATAAATTTAATAATAATTAGATGAAATTAAATTGAAATATATAGATATGTGAGATATAATTATAATTTAAATAATTCTTAGTTATGGGTTAATTTAAATTTTTAAGAATTGGTAAATATTATGCAATTTAAGACAGTGTTTAGAAAGAATGTGTTTTAAAACCTAAAAATAAACTTATAAGATAATCTAGTATAAATATGATTTAAATTTAATTAATTGTATTAAATATTACTAAATATTAATAATTATTGTTTTAAATCATATAAAAAATAATTGTTCTTAATTAATTAAAATGAAATGTCAATTTAATAAACAAATAACTATTTTGAACTATTCACTAAAAATGTCATATTTTTTGAAAAATAAAAAAAGTAAACATAATTTAATATCTAGATTAATTTTTTAAAAAATATGTTAAAATTAATTATCTAAATTTCCTAAAAAATAAATTTTAATTATTTCCTCAACGAATGACTAACGCGCCTTTTATAAAAATATGGGTTTTAATAGAAATTTATTTACTTTGAAATGATTCTTATTTTGTTGAATAATCAGTGGATAATAATTGAATATATTTTATAAATATTTAAAATATATAAATTTTGTAATTTACATACTCATATTTGTACCCACCTACTTAACAACAAGGTTATTATAGTTATGATGAATAAAAATATCATAATGTATTATAATTTTTCGATTAAACATGATATTGAATTAATTATAAGATGTAAAAGTGATTGAATTTGTTTAAATGGAATTATATCCTAATGTATCATGGTGTTACATTATATTCTAAGATTTGTGTTACATGTTAAATACCTTATCGAATATGATTTTCCACTTATTAAATCTAAAGGTGCTATAGTGGATGATGAAGTCCACAGATGATCGAGTTAGGTTATCCATCCTAGTAGTGTTACAATCACATAGGGTAATACATTCCATAGAATCTCAATAATTCCATATTTTTCTTATTAGTGGGTTTTCCTATTATGTATCATATGGTATAATTTGAATAATTGTAGTATCTATATTTTTGATAGCTACATTTCAAATTTCTTTCATCATTAATTTCCTTATTATTGTTTATGAAAAAATGATTTTTTATTCATGTTTTCCACGGATTGGAGAACTATATACAACAAAAGGATGGATAGATTCCTCCTTAGTAATAGTTGAAATTTGTTGTTTTATTTTTCTGCGGTCATGTTTTCCTTGATTCAGATGTTCTATTTAGGTTTCACCAAGTATAATATTGTATTCTAGGCATGATAAAATATTTATAAACATGAATCTTTGTTATGTTTGATATAGTAGCATCATTGGGTATGTCGAGAATTTTTTTTCAAAAACATTGAAAACTATTAGCCTGTTCAAGAAATAATGAAAAATGGTGGGGGGAATTTAATACCCTTGATTTGAGGATCCTTATTTGATCATTGAAAAAAATTTAATGCATGAAAGGCATTGGGGTGATATTTTTGACGATTCAAGAGTTATCAAGGGATATACTTTTATGGAAAACTGTATATTTTTCCTAGGTAATCTGGTTATTTTAAATGATGACTAAGGTGAAGGTGCATGGTATGGGTAATAAAAACTGTAACCAATGGCCTCTTAATTAATTACACAATGATGATCTTCAAATTTGGTGCATATTTTTCCAAACAATGTGTGAAAACCATGTACCCCTCTATGTAATCAAATACCATCCACATGGTTGGTAAATGGGTTTCAAAAGTGTTTCTAAACTGTTCATGGTCATTAATTAAGTCAGAAATCATGGGTTTTAAACAGGATTTGTACCTTCAAATTTCATTATTTATCTTCTAGATAGTGCACTCAAATAAAGTTTTCATTTTAGTCATTTTATAAATTCTCATAACTATGGATCTCATACTCATAAAACTGTGGATCATTATACCTATGGGAAGATGTTTATGTCTCCACATCATCTTTTATTTGTATATTATCCTCTTTTAATGTAGGAAAAACTGTAGTCTGGGACTCCATGCTTTGATATATTGGTTAGGGATTTCTTATATATTTATTTTGATATATATAATCATAAGATATTTTCTTGTGTTTTTATAAATGAGGGATTGATGTGTTATTATCTTAGTAATTGGGTTTAAGGTATCTGGTCATAAATATAATTTTATACTTAAAAACAATATTTTTTTTAAAATTTTTCTTTCTCTCCTTTCACACAATTATCTTAGAATTAATTTTCACAAATCCTCTATTTTTTTGAAAAAATAAATATAATTTTTTGAATATTTTTTTTAAATTATCATCGAGAGAATGATTCAAATGTTTTTTAATAGATAATATTTTTCTGAATATTTAAACACAGTAGTTTTATTAACAATTATTTTTTCAATGAGAAAATTTGAACTAATTCAAATTTTTTAAGATGATTTAAAAATTAATATTTATTCAATGAAATATTTATTAATATAAGTATTTCATTATATCAAATATATATTGAATTGGGGTGTTAAACCTATCTAAACTTATGATAATTGTCTCTTTAAAAAACCATTTTTTATCATTTCTTGGGGGTTTAATTTTAAATTAAATTAATAAACATCCAATAACTGAACGTTGAAAACTTTGTCTAATATTTTAAAAAGAATAATTTATATTTTCTAATAATTTAAAAATATATTATTTTCTATTATGAATAATAATATAAATAATTTTTTTTTACTATGGTTAAGGTGGAAATTGTTTAAGCAGTGGTTAAACTAAATAATCAAGAGGTAAAATGATATATAAACTTGTCTAGATCACAATTGATGGAAATATTTAGTCCCTATATCTTATATTATATAAAATTTTACATTTTGGTTCCCTGTTTGATGTGACATATGAAGGTAAAACTTTTTATTTTCAAACGTCACAAGTCTTCTAATCATAAATCCCATCTAATAATACATTATGTTAATCCAAAATGGGATTACTAAATAAGATGAAATGTTTTCAACTATGAATTTTTGTTTCAATCCTTCTTATAAACACATAAAATATTCATAAATTAACTTAATATAATAACAACCATGTCATAAATATTTTATTTAATTATTATTTTTAATTTAATTGCCTACATCAATATGCTCATACATAAAATGGGATATGAATTCATCATTCTTTCATACAGAAGACTACCACCATATGAACCGATGTTATTCATTTTCAAAAAACACCTCTCAAGGATTAATATAATTTTATATTCAATATTTATATAAGATATTATTATACCTTTTGATTTATAATACAACATCAACATTGTTACATCATATCCATTTAGAAAACAATAATGTCGCTCATATGTACGGTAGACTACTTCCTCACGAACCGAAGTGATGTGTTGATCCATTTAATTTTTTACATGGATAGTAATAAGAATATATTAAATTAATATATATATATATATGATAATATTATCATATTAATATCTATTTATCAATATATCATGTATACCATCTTACATTCCATTCCATGGGTGATATGATAATGTTGTTCATGTGTACATCAGATAACTGTCACATGAAGGGATGTGATTCGTTATTCACTAATGGTTTTCATGGAAGTTAATGAGAGTAATATTAATGAATATATTAATTATAAATGAAATAAAAATATTCTTCAAATTTAATATAATATTTAACAATCATTTTTTTCATCCATCGAGTAAATAGAAATATTGTTCATCTGTACGTATAGCCTACCATCTTTATGAAAAATATATTTCATTTTATATCTCTACCATATAGGGATTACTGTGAATATATATATAGTAAAACATATTATATTTATATTATAGTTAGAATTATGTAGATTATGTGACCATGATCAATGTTTGAGGACAAAAAATAAAAAACCAATACATACATGAAAAATAAAGCAACCATTGCCCGAAATGTGATTTTAACAAGGAATTATTAACAAATAGGTGATACAAAGAAATAATTAAGTAATATATGGCAGTATATATACAATTTTACTTATTTAACAAAAATATTATAAAATTAAATTGATTTTACAAGTGTTTTGAATATGAAAAATGTAATCCGGACTTATAGAAAGTGATTTCAGTCTCACTTTTTTACTTCATTGAGTCACATGTCATATTCACCACCTATTTAATTTATGTAGTGAATTTACTAACCTTGAATTTATTTTATAACTATTATGGTCAAAATTGGGTAAATTTAAATATCTATTTTAGGATATCTCTTTCATGGGGTTTATACATCAAAAGTTACATATGTGTTATGTGATTTGCTTCTCAATTTTCTTTATCTGAGAAATATGTTTTTTAATGAACCTATATTCATAGTTTATGTTTATATCATCCTCATTTTCAAACTCAGATTTTCAATTCCCTACTTTGGTTCAAATCCCTTTTCGGTTGCCATCTTTCTATTGGTTTCTGGGTGTTCCAGGTTTAAAATTTGGGTGTCTCCTGTCCAGTTGATCTACTACCTTGGCCTTGGGGGTATTGTATGAAAATTGTCTTCAGGATTTTTTAAATTTTTGGAATTAGTTTTTGTTTATTTTTAGTTGGTTTTGTGACACTCCTACGAGGCACCAATTGAGGGTTAAGTTGTTGAGGTAGTTTGTACCAATGTGTTGGATGAGTCATGGGGTAAAAAGGTGGTTTTAGTTTTGGTATTATGTCCCCCTATTATTTTCATATCTCTTTTTTTGGATTTCCCCTAGGACACTCTTTAAATTGGAGTTTAATGGATGGTTTTTGGGTGGCCGGAATAAGATTCAAGGTTTGGGCGCACGATTCCAAACCGTGTAGGAAAACCCTGCAAGGGTGTCTAGGTCATACTTATTTTTTTGAAATTTCATATTTTACCTTCTAAAAATAACCCATGTCAACCCATTAATTCAAAATTTCGTGCCCTTCCTCCATGGACAGCCTTAATGGTCACTCACCCTCCCTTAGTCATCAATAATGTAGGGTGATTTGATGAGGGAAACATCAAAATCATAAAGTGAGTCCTCCTCACCTTTATTTATTCCCTTTCCATTGGGATTCATTCTCCCTTTCATGATCTCTAAATATTATATAAAATAGGGATCATACCTTGGGTTTACCTTCTTGTCCTTTGTGTGAAATTGTGAGGATTTATTTTTCTTGTAACTCCAATGTGGTGCGGCGGAGGTGCAGTTGTAGTTTCACACCAAGATTTAACGTTTTTGACTCAAAAGGTATGTGATTACATGTATAAGAATTTATTGATGTGTTAGTGTGCTTGACTTCTTCATTTTTTATTGTTACTCATATGTTATGTGTGGTTTGAAAACAATTTTTGATGCATTTGGCAATGCATTTAATTCTGCATTTGAATTTTATATTAAATTGGTTGTATTTCCTTGTGAATCTTTGGTGGTATTATTTCGGTAATTTAATAACATATGCATGTGGTTTAGTAAATGTTGATTGGGATGCCATTTCTACTTTTTAGGGTATTTGTCCGATTTTGTGTATTATAGAGAGTTTTTGAATGGGTTCAATGTGTAAAACCATGTTATACTTCTTGAAAGTGAATTTTGAAAATGCGTGTTTTTCAAGGGTATCATTTGTGGTATTATTTGAGGTATTTCTATAGAAATTGAGAGTAGTTTAATAAATATTTTAAGGTATTAAAATTATATTTTGGAGTGGTATTGGTGTGATTTTGATCTCGATGGAGGGTTCTGAAATGGGTTTTGTGTGCAAGACATAGTTACACCATTTGTTTTTTTTTCTGAAAATTATAAATCTCTTATTTGGTAAAACATAGTGGGAAAAGGCTGTATATGTACTATTTGGGTGAGGTTTTCAACTTATATATGTTAGTGAAAGGTAAATCTGTGATTTAAGATGTTAAACATTTTTATAATGATTTATAAATTGCTGAAATGTTTAACTAAATACTGATGTGGGTGAAAAATAGGGTTGTGAACTGTTTCATATGATTATGATGATTAAATGAATTTTGTAGGTGGTAAGGGAATTATTTGATAATTTTGTGGAATTTATTGTGAGTTTTAATGTCATGTAAATGTTTGATTAAATTTTTTAAAGGATTTTTAGAAGTGTTAAAGAAATGTGAAATGTGTTGTGGGCTAGTTTGGTGTGAGTATGATTTCAAATTACATTAGAATGAAAAAGATAATATTTTGACTTATGTGATGTACATTTAGGATGTATGGTAAATGTATTATGTGGAAGTGATATTTTCATGTGAAAATTATAATCATTGTATTGTTTAACTTGATTGAGCATAATAGGGATACCTGTGTATCTAGGTGGGTGGACGTGTACTCGTATGCGAGTGATCCCATAGGTTTTGGTCTCATTTTCACATAGAAAGGTTGAAATTTAAAACACTACCTAAACAATGATGATGATGATAATTAGGGACCACTAGGATATGGGGTTGTTAACTACTAGTGTCTCATTGACAAGAACATATATTTTTTATGGTTACTTTCACTAAGATACAACGTACCTGGGACCCACATTAAGCTAGTGCCTAGTGGTGATTTTCCCATTGCTTATTCTCATTCATTATTTGGGGCTAACCATAGGAATACAGTATGCATGGATGAAAAAATTAGTATCATTGGTATTATATTTAAATTTATTGAATCATTAAAATAGTCCACTTAAAAAATATTTTATTTAATGTCTTATCTTTTCAAAATTCTAACGAGCAATTCATTTTTATAAAAACATGCATGATTTTCGTATTGGAATTAAAATAACACAGAACCTAATAGTGGTGGAATTCTACTGGGATTTGGATCACACCCTTCTCACACATTTGGGTGAAAGTAGAATAAGTTATTCTTTTTCAGGTTTGGGTATAGTTTTTAGTGCCAGTGGTTCGAGGTTCTAGCAGTTCCTTCTTGATGCAGTGTTTTAGATATGGATTGAGGGTGGTGTATCTTGCCCTATGATGGGTATTGGGATGTATTTTGTGGTTTTATTCATTTTATATAGTCTTTGAGAGCTTTTTTAAAACTTTTAATTCAGTTTTGAAATTTTGTAAATGATGGTTTTGTTTGAAAATAAAGGTTGGTTTTATTATAATTATCTATTGTTTTAAGTTTATAAACTCCAGTAAATAATTCCAAATTTCCATTTTATGATACCCAAGAACCTGTGCCAGCCAATGGGGAATGGGAATGTCCTTTGGGCTTTGTCACATGCCTGCTTTAGTTCTGGTTTTTATAGAGAGCAGTTTTGATTTGTGAAAAAATGGTATCAAAGGAGATTTAGGTTAAGACTTTGGGTCATGTTATTTCGGTAATCGTTGGGATAGACTAGAATTAGAATTTTTGGGACTTGATGTTCCAGTATTGGGTAGTGTTCTTGATCACCACACCTCACGTTGGGATTCGAGTTGCCATTAGAAATCAAGATGTATCTTATTCTTTTGGGTTACTTGGTTTGATGATGATCAGTGGAAATAAAAAGAGATTTGGGTTAATGGTCTCACGGAGCTCGTAGGTCCTGCAAATCCATGTGGGGCCAAGGATATTTCCCTAGAACACACTCTCTCATATTGGTGTTATTGGAATATGGCCGCCAACTATATGCCCAAGTCACCTACCGAAACTAATTTCCACTCACATTGTCTTGTGTCTTTTAGATTTGAAATCATGTATGTTTGGTTTTAAAGAAAAAATGACATGGCATTAAAAAGTGTAATTTTTTTAAAATTATTTCATAATAAAGAGGTAATGGTTTGATTTATGAAATTGTGGAACTGAATTTTTATAATTATTCTAAAATAGAACATGGTGTGTTTACACCTCGTTTGAAAGTAAGAAATATGATAAATTTAGTTTAAAAAAATGTTTCTATTAGAGTTTATAATCTATTAAAAGGTTTAGGAATGGGAATATATGTTTTTAAATTGATTTTAATAACATTAAAGTGAGTTCTTATTTGAATGGATGTGTTTTTATGAAATGTTTTGGAAGATGTACACTGGGATTTTGATCTCGTGATTTGCGGTCTTTACAAAAATGATGTATTGGTGGACTATTTTGGATTTTAAAAGAGGAAAAAAAATTCATTTTAACCGTTGGTATTTGTTTGATAGACCACGTGAATGGGGTTATATGGGATTATGGGAAGTCAATGAAACTACTTTATGAGTTCCAATATTAATATTAGGAGGGTGTCGGTGTGGCACGAAAACCTACATGTGTGGGGCCCATTGGGTACCATTGGTTGATATGCTAAGTGCTGAGCCGTTTGTTTTCAAATAAATGTTATTTAAGGAAAATATGATGTCTTGATGACTTGTTAGGGATGGTGTGTATTATGAGTTTTGAAAATTTTTATGTTGTGGGATGTGTTGACTCTAAGAACCCCAATTTTTTGAACCGTGTTTTGGGTTTGTGTTTGGTCAGTAAGTTGGGTTGATGGTCTGGATAGCGATCTCTTCTAATAAATGTTACAGGATTCCATTATGGTGGTTCTCCTCATCTATTGGGTTCAGTTTTGTGGTATGTTTTTACCAATGTATCAACAAGGGTGGGTCCTTAGGTTTACTTGTAGTGTAAGGAACACCCCCACTAAGAGTTAGTGGTCAATTGAAGTGCAATCCGTATTGTTTTACCATTGGAAAAGACTCTAGTTGATCAACATAAGGTGTCCTTTCTAACGCTTTTTATAATTAGTATACACTAGTTCCTTTTTTATTTTCTGGGTCCTCTTGTTGTAGGAGAGTTTTCATGGAAGGTTGAAAGAGACCGTATTTTCTTAAGCTACATGATCCATTGATACTAAATGTAGTATAGGGTTTTCAGTGTGGATGATGTATAAGAGGGAATATGGTCGATTTTTAGTGTCTTTGAAGAAAGTGTTTATGTTTAACAACCAGTGTGGAATATCTGGTCATGATAGTCTATTATGGCCACTTTCTGGAATTTTGTGTTGTTTGGGGACATGGAATATTGTATCTATCCATTTATTGTTTCTATTAGTAAAAAAGGTCATGTTCGGTTATGTGTTGTTATGTCATATGATCATTTGATTTTAAATGTGAAGGACGTTCTATCATCTAAGAGTCTCTATTATGTTGGGAGAATGTATCTCTTGGAAAAACATCAAAATCCTCTGTTTTAGAGGAAGGTATTTATATGTTCTGTCCTTCTATTGTTTCTCATGAAAAGAAGAAATGTGTGATGTGTATGCATCTTCTAAGTCCTTGATTCAGTGAAATTTAGGGTTAAGGATTGATGATTTTTGGGGGTTATATCTTTTTAAACATGTCGGGGATTGCGGTGTATCTTTTTGTGGCACTAAATTAAGAAGTTCCTTATAGGGGTTTCCAAACCCTATCTAAGAGGCCGAAAATGATACATTCTTTTGGGCTCCAGCCATAGGCCCCGGAGTGATGCTGGTGCATAGTCAGAGTGAAATCCCAGGTTCCTTTAAATCCAAGAACAAATTATATCCACAATATGAATGATAGGAAGAGTTTAATCCTCTTGTTTTATAATCATGCTTCTGTTGTTCCCATTTTGTGGAAAGAGGTGGAGGTCCATGTTCCCATGTCATCGCCCAATGTTATTCCATACCCCTTTGGTTCCCATTGAGTTTATAAAGAAATGTTTGAAATTTTTCTACACAGGTCAACCACATGGTTTTTGCATGGTTATTAGTAACCATGCCAAAGAAACCATGCATGTATAAGGATCCACACTATTAGGGCATGATTCCCCAAACTATGATGATTGACCATGAAACCATCCCGACTCATTAAATTTAGTTTATTCCATTTCTAGACCATACTGGTCATTTAAGACGGTGGGTTCATATGATGGGGAGACCAAAAACGATGATCATGTATGTTCCCCTATAAATATCGAATGGAATTCTACCCCATGTACTGTGGAGTCTGTTCGGGCATGCCCCTATTACTCTCTCGATCCCATATTGGGAAATATATTTGAGTTTTATGTTATATAGGGGAGCCCATTTGTGTCTCCCCATACTAGTAACTTAGATTTATCCTTGTTCTAGGCATGGTTGTAGGTAGTCTTATTTAGAGGTATCTAACTACCTACATTTTCCTAAGGGTAATCATTGGGAATAGAGAACGACCAACAGTCTGGTTAAAGAAAGGTATGTGTATAGTTGATTGTTCTTATTGTTTGTTTGGGTAAATTGTTTAAATATTGTTTGGATACTATTTTAGGAGTTTTATTTCTTAATAAAACTTGAATTTTCATTGTCAATTCCAAATGTGATCTTTGTTTTGGTTGTGAGAGTATTCCTTCCTTAATTGATCACTAGAGGTGTTTTGGAATTTGAGGGTGAATCATGGAAAGAGAGTGTACAATTGTTTATTGGTTGGGTTTAGTTTTTTATTTTTTTCCTTGTAATGGATTTCTGGGGTGGAAATATTTATTGTGAGGATAATGGTCACACTCGAATTTTCTAGTCCATGATTTGGTTCAAATCCCCATTCGATCGTAATCATTCACTTTCATTCCGGGTGTTCCCAGATTAAAATCATGTTGCCTCTTGTATTGTTGATCTATGAACATTTTATTGGGGGTATTGTTTGATTATTTTCCCCCTCTTTTGTAAAATCATTGAATTAGGTTGTGGTGATTTGGAGTATGTTTTTTGAGACTCATAGTGACACCACTTGTGGGGTAAGTTTTTGAGGAAGTTTGTACGCATGAGTGGGATGAGTCTAAGGGTAAAAATATGGTTTTAGTTTGGGTATATTTCCCTTTATTATTGGAATGTGTCTCCTCGTTGATTTAATCCTTGTATCCTCTTTAAATTTCAGTTTAATGGATGGTATTTGGTTGGCCATAATAGGCTGCATAGTTTGGATGCACTATTGCAAACCGTGCAGGAAATCCCTGCAAGGGTGTCCAGGTCATAAAAAATGTTTTTAAATTCCATTTTTCCCTTCTGTAAATAAACAAAATCCACACATTCCTTCCAAATTTCATTCCCTACATCCATGGACATCCTCCAAGGTCACTCACCTTCCCTTGGACCTCAACATTGAAGGGAGATTTGATAGGGGAAACATCAAAACCATGAAATAATTCCTCCTCTATTTGATTTCTTTGATTTCTATAGGGTTTCATTCAGCATTTCATGAGTTCTGAACTTTCTAAAAACTAGGGTTCGAACCTTGGGTTTAACTTATTGTCTTTTGGGATAAATCATGAGGTATTATATTTCTTTTATCTCCATTGTGGTGCAACAAAGGTGCGGTTGAGATTCGCACAATGATTTAAGGGATTTGACTCAAAAGGTAGGTGATTCTATGCGTACGAATTTCATGATGAGTTATACTACTTGATTTATTCATTTTCCATGTTTATAATATGTAATTTGTGTTGTGAATATGGTTGTTGAAGGATTTGGTTAAGCATTTAATTCAATAGTTTAATTTTGATTTCAATTGTGTGTATTTCCATGTGAAACTCTGGTCGTATTATTTGGGTTATTCTATAATGTATGCAAGTGGTTTAGTAAATGTTGTTTGGGCTTATGATTATATTTTTGGTTGGATATCTATGTGATTTTGGGTTTTAAAGAGGGTTTTATAATTTTTCAATGTGTAAAACTATGTTATACATCATGAAAGTTATTTATGAAAGAATGTGTTTTTCATGTGTATAATTTGTGGAATTATTTTAGGTATTTATATAGAACATTATATTGGTTTAATAAATGTTGTAAGGGATGATAATTATTTTTTGTAGTGGTATTTCTTTGATTTTGAACATGAATGAGGGTTTTGAAATGGGTTTTGTGTGCAATACATAGTTACACCCTCTAGGTTAGTTTCTTGAAAATTGTAAATGTTTTACTTTGTTAAAAAGTGGGAAATATTGTATATGTTCTATTTCAATGAGTGTCATCTCTTGATATTTGTTTTTGAAAGGTAAATTGGTTATTTAATATGTCAAACATTTTTAGAATGATTTTTAAATTGCTGAAATGTTTTAATAAATTATAATTTGGGAGAGAAACATGTTTGGGGACTGTTTCGTATGAGTTTGATGATAAAATGAATTTCTAAGGTGAGAAGGGTATTATGTGATATGTGTGTGGTATTTTATTAGATTTGGAATGTCTTGTAATTGTTTTCTAATTTTTTAAGTATTTTTGAATGTGTTAAAAAGGTGTGGATAGTGTTGTGGGATATTTAGTTTTGAGTATGATTTAAAATTTCATTTGAATGAAAAATATAATTTTAGTTTTTTTGATGTACATGTTGGATGTTTGTTAAACGTGTGATGTGGAAGTGATATTTTCATGTGAAAATTATACTCCTACTCTTTTTTATCGTGTTTGAGAACAATAGGGGAACCCGAGCATCTATGTGGGTGGGCATGTACTAGTATACTAGTGATCCCGTGGGGTTTGGCCTCAGTTTCACATACCAAAATGGATACATAAAACACTATCTTAACAAATATGATGATGATTATTTGGGACCACAAGGTTATGGTTATGTTTCCCACTAGTGGCTCATGCACGAGAAGAGATACTTGTGATTGTTACTTTCACAAAGATATAAGGTACCTGGGGCCCATAGTGAGCTAGTACCTATGGGTTCTTTTACCATTTCTTGTGCTCATTAGTTACTTTTTGCTTACAAACA
Source organism: Viscum album (assembly GCA_963277665.1). Taxonomy (NCBI): domain Eukaryota; kingdom Viridiplantae; phylum Streptophyta; class Magnoliopsida; order Santalales; family Viscaceae; genus Viscum; species Viscum album. The sequence goes on from OY728134.1 coordinate 431,628,431, forward strand.
GCATAAAGTATGGTTGGATGAAAAAAACAAGTATAATTGGTAATTTTTTTAAAAGTATTGAATCTTTAAAATAGACCACATAAAATCCTTTTTATTTGAAGTTCCACCGTTTAGAATTTTTAACTATCATCTCATTTTTCTGAAAACATGAATTCCATTCGTCTTTGAATTCTTATCACATGGAATATCATATTGGTGGTATCCTACTATGATTTTCCTCACACTATACATACAAATTTGGGTGTAAGTAGACTTGGTTATTTTTGGCACAGGTTTCGGTACAGTTTTTAGTTCCAGTGGTTTAGGTTTATATCAGGTCTTTCTTGATGTGGTGTTTTGGTGATGGCTTCAGGGAGGTTCCTCTTTCCATGTGTTTGTTATTGGGATATAACTTTTGGTTTTATTAATTTATTATAGTCGTTGAGATTTTTTTTTTAAAATGTGTAATTATATTATGATATTCGGTAAATGTTGGTTTTGTTTGACAAATCCAGATTGGTGTTACTAGAATTATCTGTGGTTATAAGTTTATAAACTCTGTTAAACCATGCCCAATTTTTTGTTTCTGATACTCAGGCACTTGTACTAGCCCGTGGGGATTGGGAATGTCCTTAGGGATTTGTCATGGTCCAGGTATTGTTCTGGTTTTAATAAAGACCAGATTCGGTTTGTGACCCTCTTTGACATGATATATATTAATATAGTTAAATTAAGTATATTTAAATTTTCAATTGATTTTATTCAATAATGGGGATTGTGATTCAAAATTTCCCGAATTGGAAAGGGTTTGATGTTAGAATATCATTTTTTTGTATTTTTTATTATTGCATTTTCAATGGTTAAATAATAATATATATTTCTCAATAAGTTAAATAATTTTTTTATAATATAGTTACTTCATGAGAATATATATTTTTACATAATTTTTCTCTCCTTATTTATTCAAGATTCAATAATTATAATTTTACTGAATCCACTATTTACTTCTTTCATTGGTAAGAAACCTACTTTCCACAATATCTATGTTTTCTATAAATATATTTATAAATGTTTTACAGTATCCAAAGGATCAATTAATGAAATTTTTTTCCATTATTGACATTTCAAAAATTATTTTAGAAAAAACGTTCATTGAATTTTCTAAATAAGTCCCACTTGTCTTTTTCCAAAAATTTAAATTGAGTTTTTTTAATGTGCATGGTATGAATTGTATTTTCCACTATCGGGGAAACTAAATGATTTCATCGTTCATTAACATGTTCTAAATTTTGTTTTAAAAAAATTTCATTCTTAATACTTATAAAATTATTATATTTAAAAATTGTTCTACAAATTTGGAATGTTGTTTTCATTAAAAAAATGCTTTGAATTATCCCATAAGGTATTTTTATAAGTGTCCAATTCTATTATCAAAGATAACATATTTTAATTTTTTATATGTTTTAAAATTTCATTTCAAAGTCGAATGATTAATTCCCTTGTATATTCTTCCATGAGATTATATTTTCATAATTATTTTTCATCAAAAATGGTATCCTTTGAGTTCAATTATCTTTTACTTGTAATAAAATCCAATGATACCATTATTAGTCTTAATATGAGTGGTTTTTTACTTATAATGAAAATATGTTTATTAAAAAGTTTTATCATATATGGGATAAACAATGATAAAATTTATATGAATACCACGTCTTTTTTCATATGTTTTTCTATGATGAAATTATGAAATGATTACGAACCGTTTTCCCCCAATAGGTTATACAGTGATGAATTTTTTATAAATGTAATTTATTTTCACGGTTTCTAATATGATGAATGTTTTATGATCATGTAACACACATATGTTTGATTTTAATTATGAAATTGGTGGGACCTATATCCCCTTAAATGAATTTCTTAAATACTTATATCTGATGAGATAACAATGAGAAAAAAAGATGAATGGATTGATATATTGTGGGGAAAAAAGGAGTCCTAATATACTTTTCAAAAATTGTGCATCATGATCCATAAGTGAAAATAAGTGTTGAGTCATGATCCGCAATATTGATGGTCTTAGTTGTTATCTTAAATTATAATGTTTTTTATATATTTATGATGGTTCCAAAGTTTTATGACTTGAGATTATTGTTCATGATTGATTTATAATGATTTCCCTAACTTATGAAACCATTTTTGTGGAATTACAATGTTTTAAGACATGAATCCTCTTTATTATCTATTATAGGATTGGTATGAACATTATAGGTTATTTCATCATCACATACCTTTAGTATTATTTTATTGTTTTATATTATCGTATATTCAAATCTCGATCTTTCAACATTACTATTCTTATAGTCTCAACCATTCTTATGATTCCATAATGATGATGTATTGAAATGTTTTAAGCATGGAATTATTATGAATAATATATAATCAGATGATATTTTTGGGGGAAATTGAGGACCTTTTGGAAAAAAATAAGACAGTTTATCTAGTCCCTAAATACACTAAATCTTTACAGTCCTAAGGTGAGTATGTTTGTAATGTGATGAATATTTATCTAAAAAGATGTAACATATAAGTATGATAAGAATTGGATTTTGTTATTTTGGATCCAAAAAATAATTTAGAAAATAATTGGATATTTGTATTAGAAAACATTAGTGAAAATTCGTGGGATATGTCTATTATTTGATAACATCCATATGTTTTGGTATGAAAAAGATTAAGTGGTTTTACTAGAAATATATACATGTCTTAATATAAAAAGTGGATTTGGTTCTGTAATAGAGGTAACTATATTAAATAACACTAATAAGGACAAGCCAAGTATGAATTGTGCATTTCCCTGTATACAAAAACGGGCATTACAAAACACCGAATTTAACACTCATAGAGGATATTCATTGGTTAATAGAAATTTTCATTACAAACCATTATGAAGAATTGAATATAAAAAACACATGGATTAGCTAAGTTAAACATAAGGTGTCACAAATTTAAATTATTTTTTCATTATATATAGTTCCTATAAATTATTTTTTATGAGTTCTTACTATTATTATTATTTCTCACACTAATATTTATAGTTTTTGACAATAGAAGGAACATGAAGGAACTGGTTTAACATTGAATGTGATGGAAACATTGTTAATGAGATCCAATATCTTATAAATAATGTCTTAAATTATATTTTGAATATTATAAATTTTTTATTATGATATATGACTAAATATTTCCACCTCAACCAACTCTTTTACTCAACAAATAAGAGAAGGGTAAAGTTTTTCAAAGATCATGGTTGGTGGATACCATGGAGGAAGAAATAATTTTTTTAAAATGTTGTGAAAATAATAAGAATAACTTAATGTATTTTGGTAATGTAATAGGATTATGAGTTATGTATAGAAAATAAGGACGTAATATAATTAATTTTTGAGGAAAATGAGATGTTCAGTTAATAGAATAGATGAAACTAATGGTATCCGTATAGTATCATTGATTGATGAATTTTCAATATGTGGAATGTATAGGGATTAGAAAAATAATTCCCCTAGTGGAAATATCATAATTATAATCATCAAGGTGGTTTGAGTAAATGTTATTATGCTAATAATAAAGATACCAAAATGATATTTGAATGATATGGTTTGCTCTAATAGTATTTGTTATGCTAAATGTGAGAATAATAATAAAATTGAGGTTCATAAATGCAGGATCCAAAATTAATATTATATTTAATAGGTATTAAGGAATGATATAGTGAAGTATTGTAAATGGTTTAATAATTAATTAGGATGATTTATGTTTTTATTTATTGGAATTAAATAATAATTAATTATATAAAAAGTATAATGTAATTTTTTTCATTAAGGTGTTGAGATAATATTTTTTAGTACATATGACATATTAATGTAATTTAATGGAGATATGATATTTTATGGAAGAGGAAAGTATAAGGGAAGATATCCATTAATATTTTCTGGATGTTGATAAACTAGTCTTTTGTTTAGATAAAGAGAATATTTATATGTAGAAATGAAATTGGATACTGTTTGAGGACAAGAGAAAAAATTTATATTTTTTTGATTAAATGGTTAATGTTATTATTTATGATCTTTACTACATTATTGGATTTATGCAATATATTAAAAACAATTATGCTTTATTCATGGAATGTAGAAGCATGTATGTTTTTGTTATGGTTGTGTGGTAATTCTTGTTGTTAACTTGTTTTAGGGGAATATATGTCCATGGGAATTCATATATTTGTTTTTTGGCAATTTGTAGCTAATTTTTGATATTTTTTAGATTAATGTTAAATTTATTTTGGGAAATTAAGGGGTCTTATATATAAATTTTTTAATTTGGGATAGGTCACAAGGATACACATTTATGGAGTTTTTTATGATGAAAATAATATACGGTTTTAGTGATTTCTATAATAATTCACCATATGAATATTTTTTTCATAATGGATCCCCAGTGTTAATTATTTTGAAAAATAGTGGAAAAAAGGAATGACCTATCATTATATTTTGGATCGTGAGATCTGTAAGTGCTTCAGGATTAACAAATTCATCTAAATTTGTTAGAGTAAGATATGTAATTGAAATTTACTAATGAAAAAAGGATTAAATATTTCATATGGGACATATGAATGTCAATCCCATGGTATTACAGTCCCATAGAAATTGTTTATTGTATCGGGATTGTATCATATTGAAGTGCACTCTGTTGCATTTGTTGTCAATGAGGCATGATGTTGTCAAGGAATGAACGGATGGATGTCAAGGAGTTGCAATATGTGAATGTCAATGGATGTGATGGTGATGGTGATGAATGTAGAATTTCCATGGAACATAAAGGAATGTCACTTAGGAGATTCACTAAGTGACATAAGAGATGATGGTTGAAACATTTTCTAGTAATATCAGACGATTGTAGAACCTCTCTTAATGTTTCAATACTTGTATCAAGGTGATACTAAGTTACAACACTTCAAGAATGAATGATGATGGAGCATCATTACATCTGACGATTGATGAGCTGTTCATTAAGTTCTAAGAACTTGTATCAACTAGATACAATGTAACAACATTGTTTAATGACCATGCATTGTATTGACAATGCATGAGGAGTGGTAAATGATCCATCCACAACTACTAAGTGGATGATGTGAATTAATGAAGACCATGCACTATCTCTTAGTGCATGATGCATTGAAATTGATCCAACTTGATCTCTGATTAGATCAACAAAGAACATTGAATAATTAATTGATTCAAGAGTTCGGTTGAAGAAGAATTCCATTTATCAGTGAGGATTACATATTATAGAAGGAGATGAGGAATCTCGAAGAGGATGGTAGGAATTCTTTTGATGAAGAAGAAGAATGGAGAAGAGGAAGAATTGCTTGGAAGAAGTGTATTTGCATTTGGCATTTTACACTTAGTTACTTTGTCTTTAAACAATGTACTTAGTGTTTAAAAATAAAAAAATTAGCCAACCTAAAGGGCCAGCCTTAAGGTTTCGAACCAAGGCTCTTGTGGGACTCACGATCACCACGCCCATAGGGATCCCATGGGGCCAACCCAAGAGGAGGACATGGACATGTATAAGCCCCGGGGCCACGGGGTGATGAAGCCCGCACAGCCAGGGTGAAGGAGCGAGCCCATGAGCATGAATAGTGGGCGCTAGAGGCGTGCCCGAGTGGCAGGGGTGGGCGCAACAGCACGCCCGCAGAGAACACAGTGTGGAGCGGCACTGTGGAGGGAGAAGATTCAATTGAGATTGGGACGGCAGTGCTACGTTGATAATCAGTGAGAAATCTGTGTCCCATTTCGATGTGGGATGGAAAATTTTGCTGCGGAACAGATCTGGACCGTCCAAGCGATCACGCAGCTGATTGTGGTCGCTCATCCGATCTGCCACGCCACAAAATAATCCTGGCCGTTGGAGAACATTAAAACTCTGATCCAACGGCCGCAACATTATATTCTTCTTCCGGCCGAGCGAAGACATGCCATGCCTTCTTCCGAGAACTCGCCGTGTACCAGGCGCCTCCCCGTGCACTGAAGTTGAGCTACCGACTGTCTTTCTCGAAACCGAAGGCACCATTGTGATCATCTCACCATAAGGAACATATACATGCAACAAAAAAGACATGCACACGTTGAATGGAGAATTTGGAGTTTGGCCGAGGCAAAAGAAAATGTCGAGGCCACGTGGAGATCATTCATTGCAAGCATGGGCCTAAACAAGAGGCATGAAAACGTTCGGCATGGGCATACACGTGAAGAAGGAAATGAACGAATACCCACGGTGAAACAAAGGATAATATCAAGATTTTGAAAATCTTGGAAACCCTAGAATTTTGGGGGTTCGAGAGATTTTTCACGTGGAAGATTTTTCACCGCCTCTTCCTATATAAAAAGAGGTTGAGACCTTGGTGCGGCTTGCTGATCGTTTGTTGAAAATGTGACATCCCGTGGGTGCTTCAAGCCTCACGAAGAACACCCTGCGCGCCCCCTGTGCGGCAGAGAATCCCCGAGCCATTTTTGGCTTCACGAAGTCCCTTTTGCGCATACTTGTGCGAAAGAAAAAGGGGAGAAGACCCCTGCGTGCCATCCCCTTGCGCGGTAGGAAGACCCCGGGGCCGCAGCACCTCGCGCGACCACGGTTGAAGCCCGCACTTGCGCAGAAGTAGGTGTCCTTGGCACCCTGTATGCACGCGGCTATCCAGGGAACTTGTGTGACCTTGTGCAACAAGGACCCTTGCGCGCCCCTTGCACCTTGAGACTTGCATGGTTGAAGAAAAGGATTGGCCACACCCCTGGCACGTCTCCTTTGAGTTCGGGTGAAGGATATCTACATCCTACGGGTCAAGTGATTGCAACAAATTTTGTGAGCAAGGTGTAGAGGCCACGGATTAGATTTGTGTGTGTGCTAAACAAAAGGAAGGTCATAGCCAAGTGGAAGACAATAGGACCTCAGAACCCAAGTGTGTGCATAATCACCAAGTGAAGACCACGCATTTTGTGTGTGTGAAAAGTGAATGAAGAAGGCCAAAGACTTACCTTAGTGGTGTGTGTGCAATAGAACAAAAGGCCGAACCTAGTGTGTGTGAAATAAGTGATAGTGAACACACTTAGAATAAGGAAGAAGTGGAAGACTCTCACACTAAAGTATAACACACATTAAGTGTGTGTAAAAAAATTGAATTAAGTGTGTTATGTTCAAGGAAGGTGTGTGTGATGAAAGTGTTTAAACCCTTTTAGGGTTTATTGAACCAAGAGAGGAAAGAATATGAGTGCATTCTTGCATGCATGCACATGCACACGTGAACAAATCCAAATCAGCTTGTGTGCATTTGAGTTTTCCAAGACTAGGAGTTCTTGAAGAGTTTTGAGAAGCCATGCAATCAGTGCATGAAGATGCAGAGTTACCATGGAATTATTGCATGAAGTTGTTATTATGTGATACTGAAGCCAGACTGAAGTTAACGACATCAGCTGCCTGAGTTTTCAGTAATTGAGAATATCCTGATCAACAGAAGTGATCAGAAGTTGTGAGCAAGACCAATAGACGTTATCAGAGGCTGTTGAAGATTCTTGAAGAGAGAAGCCATGTTATCCTGAGAAGAAGGAGATAAATCCCGAGAAAGACGAGAAGACCTGATCATGTGATCAGAAGTGAAGAGCAAGGCCAACAGTCTTTATCCCAGACTGCTGAAGATACTTGAAGAAGCTTAAAGAGAAGAAGAGCTACTCGTGTGACTCGAGGAGCCAGGAGAAGCCCCCTGTGAAACTCAGGGTGGAAGAAGTCTTCAATGGGATTCTGAAGTAGTCCAGTGGGACTCTGGTAACACTGTGGGACACAGTATAAAGACCCTCCTATGGGACTTAGGAGAGATATAGTGGGACTCTGTATCGGCCATTGTAATTTTAACAGGTTATAATGGAGAAACCATGTTTGGGCGTATAACCAACATGGCAAGGACGAAGGCCTTTGGTGCCGAACCTTGTAAAACCTTGTGTCCTGTGCCTTTACATTTACTGCATCACTCGAGGAAAGGCTGAGAGATACAAGAAGAGTGGATCGAGGCCTTAACAAGCCATATGGGTTTAATTGATAAAGAATCAATTAATAAAAAGTTTTAAAGGATCACTGATTCACCCCCTCCCCCTCTCAGTGATCACACTGATCTGGGAACTTCAATTGGTATCAGAGCGAGGTTCCCTCTAAAATATCCAAGGGAGTCTTTATGAATTTTAGATTTGAGGAAGTGAGTGAATACCCTCAAATAGAGATATCTTCCAAGACTCTAAAAAACAGGAAGAAGAAACAGGCAAAGAAGATGAAGAAAGCATGTCCTAGCTCTGATGAAGTTAGAACAATGAATGATCTTCAGAATGCACTCAAATATCTTCAGAAGACTGTCCCCATGGAAGTGGAAAAGTGTATAGCTACAGGAATCCATGATCTTCAAGAAGAAAAATTACAGCTAGAAGAAGAAGCCAATGCAATAAAAGATCAGTTGGCTAAAAGTGTTGGCATAACCAACACTCTCAGAAAGCTGGTGAAGGATAAAGATGAAACATTATCTCTTTGCAATGAAAGATATGAAGACACTCCTGAAGAATTGAAAATAATCCTTTCTGAGAAATAATTAATTAAGATAATGGTTAAAGATGTTTTCCATGCACTGGAAAAGAGGCACAAAGTGTCAATGGTTGTCAGTGATGCTCAACTTGAAGATAAAGTCAAAAGGGTGAAGAAGATTGACAATTCATTGCTAGAAATGAAGAAGGTGCATGATGACCAGATGAAACAGCTGGTAGAAAATTGGGAAGGAAGGCTAAGAACTATTGAGGATGAGAATAACTCCCTCAATATGAAATGCTTAGAACTGGAGGTGATATTGAAAAATCAGCAATCACCCAAAGCCAAAGCCTCTTAGTCTAATGAAAGGAGAAATGTTGCTACAAAAGTATGCATTGAGCAAGATGATTCTAAAAGAAAGACATCCTCTAATAAAAGGGAAACCACTTCTAAAAAGAAGGTACCATCCATACCATCTTGTTCTCATGTTTCTAAATTTGTTTCCACAAAAAGTGCAGGATTGAAGAATAACTCCAAACAAGTATGGATGAAGAAGATGAAGAAAGAGATTTCTCCTAAAACAACACAGCAATTCACGAAAACTGCCTAGCAATCAGAAGGACTAAAGAGGTCAATATTTGTGGGTCAGTGTTGGTGTTGTAATAAGTATGGGAATTGTGCAAAGGATTGTTGGTACAATCCACTGAATTTCAAAGCACAAAGCAAGCCCATGCTAAGGGGGAGCAAGCCAGAGGAAAAGAGGAAACATCCATCGGTCCAGAGACATCTGTTTACTGCAAATAGATTTGGATTTCTTGATAACATCTGGGATGTTTGCAAAAGTGTTCAAAACGATACATGTCAATCTCCAACTGTATCCAGAGCTCAAGAGAAGAAAAGATCACAAAACCTGGCTCAGAAATAATCCTTGGGAAGCAAGCAGAAGAAAGCTGAAAAAGCTCCCAATGATATTTTTTCAAAGGAAGAGAAGACCTTGGATTTGAAATACAAGAAGGGTGATGCATCCAGAAGGACCACCAAGAAGAAAACATGCTTCTACTATGGAAAGAAAGGACATGCCATGGATCTATGTGAACAAGCCATGGAACTGAATAGAAGAAGACTGGTCTCAAAAAGAAAATCAATCCAGAAGAAGCAGAAGGGATTGATTGAAAATAAGTTTCCTAAGAAAGGTAGCTTAACAACATCAAAATAAACATGTGGAATTTCCAAAACTGAGGCCTCACTTCCAAATGACTTGTTATTCATATGGCCTAATCAGTTGAAACTTTCCAGGGAGCTGCAGAGAGCTGAAGATAAAGCACTGCCAACAGCTAAGGAAAAAGGAAAGAAAAAGATTTCACATGAAGATCATGTTTTGTGTGTGAGGTGCAATCAAGATGGACATACTAGTGACAAATGCATGATATTCATTCCGGCTGAGAAGGGATTCTTCAAAAGAATGAAGATTTCACCAGGAGACTCTAGTGCTCAGAAGGTACCTAGAAATAGAGGAGTCACACACAAAGAAGTTAAAGAGGTGTTGAGATCCACACCAGCACGAACATCATTGAAGATCAAATGTTCAAGTGTGATGAATCGTGAAAATGGGATATCTCGGTTGAGAGAATCTTCTCAACCTTGTTGCTCACATTGATTAACCAAGGAGGTTCCATCTTATTACCTAACCACTTTTATTTACATGTGCTAACATTTCAGGGAATTGAAGATGATGATCATTCTCATCTGGAGATTGGTTTGGACCGAATGGAGTGCACCCCTTGAGGGGGAGCCAATCTGTAGAAGATGGGATTCTAAGATTTAATACCATCTTGAGAAAAGTGAAGGTATTCCAATCATACATTCATCCCTTGTTTCTTAATTGTATTCATCATGACAATTAAGGGGGAGTATTGATTGAAGACAAATGGTTGAAAGGGGTAGCTTTATCATTGCACTGAACTTTCTAATGAGTTCTATAAAGTATGTGCAGGACTTAGCAATTCATTGATATATCTGAAAACATTCAAACCCCTTGAAGCCTGATCTCACATGTACAGTGAATTTTAGACAGCATTGAGTTCCTTGGTTATATCACCATTGTTTTCTACACTGGGTTAGCCCACGTAGACTTCGAGTTGATCTACTAAAGGTTCTTTGCTAAAGAGAACATGTGACATCATCCCTCTCTTATTGATTTTGAAGAAAATTATTTTCTAAGGGAGGAAGAGATTTTTGAAACTGAACCACACCACATATTTGCATTTGATTTCCAATAAGGGGGAGAAAAGATTGGGACACATATTGACCCATTCATATGTGCTGAAGAAGTGTATTGACAACAAATACAAAGGGGGAGATTGAAGTGCACTGTGTTGCATTTGTTGTCAATGAGGCATGATGTTGTCAAGGAAGGAATGGATGGATGTCAAGGAGTTTCAATATGTGAATGTCAAAGGATGTGATGGTGATGGTGATGAATGGATAATGGCCATGGAACATAGAGGAATGTCACTTAGGAGATTAACTAAGTGACATAAGAGATGATGGTTGAAACATTCTCTAGTAATATCAGACGATTGTAGAACTGATCTTAATGTTTCAACTACTAAGTGGATTATGTGGATTAATGAAGACCATGCACTATCTCTTAGTGCATGATGCATTGAAATTGATCCAACTTGATCTCTGATTAGATCAACAAAGCACATTGAAGAATTAATTGATTCAAGAGTTCGGTTGAAGAAGAATTCCATTTATTAGTGAGGATTACATATCATAGAAGGAGATGAGGAATCGCGAAGTGGATGGAAGGAATTATTTTGAAGAAGAAGAAGAATGGAGAATTGGAAGAATGGCTTTGAAGAAGTGGCTTTGCATTTGGCATTTTACACTTAGTTACTTGGTCTTTAAACAAAGTACTTAGTGTTTAAGAAGAAAAAAAAGTAGCCAACCTAAAGGTCCAGCCTTAAGGGCTCGACCCAAGGCTCTTGTGGGACTCACAGTCACCAAACCCATGGGGATCCCATGGGGCCAGCCCAAGAGGAGGACAGGGCCGTGTATAAGCCCCAGGGCCACGGGGTGATGAATCCTGCGTAGCCTGGGCACAGGAGCGCACCCGTGAGCATGCATAGTGGGCGCTAGTGGCGCGCCCGAGTGGTAGGGGTGGGCGCAAGAGCGCGCCCACAGAGAACATGGTCCGGGGAGGCACCGTGGAGGGAGAAGATTCAATTGAGATTGGGACGACAATGCTACGTTGATAAGCCACGAGAAATCCGTGGCCCATTTCGATGTGGGACAACAAATTTCGCTGCGGAACAGATCTGGACCGTCCAAGCGATCGCACAGCTGATCACAGCTGCTCATCCGATCTGTCGCGCCACAAAATAATCCTGGCCGTTGGAGATCATTAAAACTATGATCCAACGGCCGCGACATTATCTTCTTCCTCCGGCCGAGTGAAGACATGTCGTGCCTTCTTCTGTGACCTCACCGTGTACCAGGCGCCTCCCCGTGCACTGAAGTCGAGGTCCCGACTGTCTTTCTCGAATCTGAAGGCACCATTGTGCTTTTTTCACCCTAATGAACATATACATGCAATAAAAAAGGCATGCACACGTTTAATGGAGAATTCGGAGTTCGGCCGAGGCAAAAGAAAATGTCGAGGCCACGTGGAGATCTTGCTTTGCATTCATGGGCCTAAACAGAAGGCATGAAAACTTTCGTCATGGGCATACACGTAAAGAAGGCAATGAATGAATACCTGTGGTGAAATAGAGGATAATATCAATATTTTGAAAATATTGGAAACCCGAGAATTTCAGGGGTTCGAGAGATATCTCACGCAGAAGATTTTGCACCGCCTATGCCTATATAAAGAGAGGCTGAGACCTCGGTGCGGCTTGCTGATCCTTTGTTGAAAATCTGTCGTTCCGTGAGTGCTTCATGCCTCGCGAAGAACACCCTGCGCGCCCCCTGTGCGGTAGAGAAGCCTGGAGCCATTTTTGGCTTCTCGAAGTCCCTTTTGCGCATACTTGCGCGAAAGAAGAAGGGGAGAAGACCCCTGCATGCCTTCCCCTTGCACGGCAGGAAGACCCCGGGGCCGCAGCACCTTGCACGCCATGGTTGAAACCCGCACTTGCGTGGCAGTAGGTGTCCTTGACACCCTGCGTGCCCGCGGCTATCCAGGGAACTTGCGTGACCTTGTGCAACAAGGACCCTTGCGCACCCCTTCCACCTTAAGACTTGCAAGATTGATGAAAAGGATTGGCCTCACCCCTTGCGCGCCTCCTATGAGTTCGGTTGAAGGATATCTACATCCTACGGGTCAAGTGAGTGCAACAAATTTTGTGAGCAAGGTGTAGAGGCCACGACATAGATTTGTGTCTGTGCTAAACAAAAGGAAGGTCGTAGCCAAGTGGAAGACAAGAGGTCCTTAGAACCCAAGTGTGTGCATAAGCACCAAGTGAAGACCACACATTTTGTGTGTGTGCAAAGTGAAGGAAGAAGGCCAAAGACTTACCTTAGTGGGGTGTGTGCAATAGAATAAAAGGCCAAACCTAGTGTGTGTGAACTAAGTGATAGTGAACACACTTAGACGAAGGAAGAAGTGGAAGAATCTCACACTAAAGTATAACACTCATTAAGTGTGTGTAAACAAATTGAATTATGTGTGTGAAGTTCAAGGAAGGTGTGTGTGCTGAAAGTGTTTACACACTTTGAGGGTTTATTTCACCAAGAGAAGAAAGAAGCGGAGTGCATGCTTGCATGCATGCACATGCACACGTGAACAAATCCCAATCAGCTTGTGTGCATTTGAGTTGTCCAAGACCAGGAGTTCTTGAAGAGTGTTGAGAAGCCATGCAATCAGTGCATGAAGATGCAGAGTTACCATGCACTTAGTGCATGAAGTTGTTCTTAAGTGAGACTGAAGCCAGACTGACGTTAAAGACATCAGCTGCCAGTGTTTTCAGTAATTGAGAAGATCTTGATCAACAGAAGTGATCAGAAGTTGTGAGCAAGACCAATAGACCTTATTAGAGGCTGTTGAAGATTTTTGAAGAGAGAAGCCAGGTTATCCTGAGAAGAAGGAGATAAATCCTGAGCAAGATGAGAAGACCTGATCAAGTGAATAGAAGTGAAGAGAAAGGCTAGAAGTCTTTATCCTAGACTGCTGAAGATACTTGAAGAAGCTTAAAGAGAAGAAGAGCTACTCGTGTCACTCGAGGAGCCAGGAGAAGCCCCCTGTGAAACTCAGGCTGGAAGAAGTCTTCAGTGGGATTCTGAAGCAGGGAAGTGGGACTCTAGTAACACTGTGGGACGCAGTATAAAGTCCCTCCGGTGGGACTCAGGAGAGATACAATGGGATTCTGTATCGACCATTGTAATTTTAATAGGTTATAATGGAGAAACCATGTTGGGGCATATAACCAACATGGCAAGGACGTAGGCATTTGGTGCCGAACCTTGTAAATCCGTGTTTCCTGTTCCTTTACATTTACTGCATCACTCGAGGAAAGGCTAAGAGATACAAGAAGAGTGGATCGAGGCCTTAACAAGCCACAGATGTTTAATTGATAAAGAATCAATTAATAAAATGTTTTAAAGGATCACTGATTCACCCCCTCCCCCTCTCAGTGATCACACTGATCTGGGAACTTCACATATAAATTTAAACTTTTACTAATCATTTCTCAAGTCCATAATGGGTTTCATGTATTTTTACGAAGGAATTAAAAACCAAATACTTTAAAATAATGATCATAGAGTAAAAATATATAGATAAATATATTTTTATAACGAACAAATAGTTGATATATTGGATTATATAGATAATGTGTAACAAAGAAACACCACCCACATGGTTGAATATTTGTGGTGAAACAACTAGCTTGAATAGGCTATGTGTGAACCTATGTATATAATGGGAGGATGTTATCCTCATGTGTACATAAAAAAGTGATTAATTTTTAGGTTAAAAGTAATTTGATGGGGGTATAATGATATACCATATGATTTGGTGAATTTAAAAAAACATGATAGATTTCTCTATAAGTAACACCATGTTTAAAAGAAAAATGACATACTATTAAAATATTATTATTTAATAAGATAACTATAACTTATATTTGGAATGGTGGGTATGAATATTATTATTAGAATTGTGAAATTTTATGATTTAAACCTATATACTAATTGAATTATTTTTATCAATTAATTAGAAATGAAAATGCAAACCATTTGAAAATAAATGTAATCATTTTCTGAAAACTATTTTAAAACAAATAAACATGTTTTATATCCATAAATTAAATAAAAAACTATAGAAGAATTATTTTGATAAAATTAATATATTATATATTTTAAAAAATTTCTAAATTAATCAGATGAGTTCTTATGTATTAGATATTAATTAATGCAGTTTTATGCTTAAAAAATGTATTTAGTTTTCTAGAAAACATTTTTTTCCACCATTAAAAGCATAAAATTGAATTAATTTTTGGAAAATTTTGGAAACATTATATAAAAAATTATAATAATTATTCTAATAAACATTTAAAAATTAAATTGTGTTGAATTCATGATAATGTTCAAAAAAGATACATTTTTTGTGAATAGTAAAAAATAATAGTTCTTTTTAAGAATTGTATTTTCATTTACCTCATTTTCAAACATATAAATTAATTTTATATTAATTTTTATGTAAATTTAGTTCCATTATAAATTTATTAATCCAATATATAAATTTTTAATCAATTTTATCTTTAATAATGGTATTTAAAATGTCTCTATTTGTAAGAATTTTCTTTTTGGAAAATAGTTTTTTATTGTGTCTATTGTTTTAAATTTAAATTAAATTATGAAATTACTATTAATTTTATTTGGATAAATGGGTCTAATATGTTTAATAATAATAATTTATATTTTATAATTAGTTCATCATAATTTTCTACAACTTTGAATAGTAAAATAACTAAAAATTTGTTACCACAGTTACAGTGAAAAGGGGTTTTCCAAGTTATTAAACTACAAATATGATGGGTAAATGATATAGAAACATTTACAAAACCAATTTAATGGTAAATATTTTAAATTAAATCTTCTCGGATCTCTAATTACCAATTTTTTATCATTTTGGATTGTGAAAACTGTGGGTAGGACTTTTTCATTTGAAAAAGTACAAGTGTTCCACTCTCCACACTTATAAAAGGCCACCAATTAATCTCCCTTATTCACACATACAATACCATTTATTTCATCCAATCCTTACAAAAATGTCTTTATTAATATAATTCTAATATCATTGAGGAATTTTTTATATATTTAATGTATTCTAGTATTCCATTAAATTAATAGCAAATATATTTTCTGAAGAAGAGGTAATGTTTTTAACTTTGAATTTTCTATTTTACTTATCCTTATAACACTATAAAATAATTATAAATTATTATAATATAATAAAACCAGTATCTAAAATATAATTTTATGTTATTATGTTAATTTCCAAACCAATATCCATATACTCTTCCATCAAATTTTATACAAAATCATCATTCTTGTGTACAGAAAACTCCATCCTCATGTACTAATGTTATTAATTTTCCATCCTCACATTTCATAAATGGATTTAATTATGGATAAAAATTTATATATGAAATTAATTATATTATTTCACATATTTAATTACATTACATCATATAACTTCTTACCTCTTATCCATTTGGAAATCAATAACATCACCCGTGTCTAAGGAGGGCTACCTGCTCACACACCGATGTGATTTGTTTTTTCTTTTATATTATACTAGAATAGTCAAAATTAAGTTTTAAATAAATATATATATATATGATATTTTAATCATAATTATAACTACTTAACAAATATATCACATATACCTTCGTAGTTTCTATTGTTTTGTGGATACAATAATGTCGATTGTGTGTACGGTGGATTGTCGCCTCATAAAGAAATGTGAATCATCTATCACTAACTCATTGAATGTAAGATAATAAGGATAAATTAAATGTATATATGGGATAAAAATAAAATAAAATTAATTCATTAATGGTAATATAATATTTAAATTTCATTAATTTCATCCATCATGAAAATTAAAACATTGTTTAAACATGCGTACGCCTTTCTGTCTCTATAAATATTGTATTTGATTTTCAATATCAAAATTTTATAGATTAATATAAATACATATATAAGGAATATATTTATATTTATAAAATTTGAATCATTTTAAGGTTTATGGATCAACGATCAATGTTTTAGAACTGATAATAAAAAATAAAATCATTTATATAAAACAATATAGTTATTTCACAAAATGTGATTTTAATAAGGAATTATTTACAAATAGTTAATAAAAGGTAATATTTAAATAATATTTGGTATTATGTAAATAATTATTGTTCTTTTATATATTAATAATAAAATTATATTTATTATATAGATGTTTCGATCATGTATGAAATATTTCAAGACTTATGGTAATGGACTTTTGTCTCACATTTTACAGTGGTGAGACTCATGAAATATTCACCACCTATTTCATTAATATTATGTATATAAAACCCTTGAATGTATTTGATGATTATTCCCCAAAATATTATGTGGAATTACATATCCATTTTAGGATCTCTCTTTTAAAGGGATTATAGTTCAAATATTACCAAAACAGTAGGGAATTTTTGTATTTATTTTCTTTCTTTGAGACATTTGTTATGTTAGAAGACTATCTTCTACGATGAGGAATATATCCCATACATTTGATGTGTTATATAATTAATATCATTATATTTATTATATTTTATATTTTATTTGTTTTTATGATTTAATGGGTATTTATATTAAAACATTTACAAAGTGGTAAGGGTTTGATATAATAGTCACATTTTTTAGGAATGAAAGTGATTACATTTTAGATGATTAAATATATGATATATTTCTCATGTGAATCAAGAATTTTCATATTCTCAATTTAATTATTTAGAATATATGTAATTTCATTGATATTTAATGTATTTGTTAGATGTTTTATGGAATTTTTTCAAGACAATATGTTGAGACAACATGGGATTTCAATGATTGGTGTGCCCAGATGAAAAGTTTTAAGTATATTAAAATTATTAAATAGAACTCACATGAACGTTTTACCCAAGAACAAAATTGAAAAATATAGACATGGGTTATTTTTTGAAAAGTCATCACAGGTTCTGAAATGAATAGAATAATTTCACCAAATTTATTTTATATCATTTGTGATGATGTAGAGACAAATAATTCGTAAATATATTGTTATAGAGAATATTCATGGTTATCTACAAAACCGTATAAACATAAAAGATCCATTAGAAAGATATTTACGGATTTTATCATATGTTAATGATGATTGATTGTGCATTGATTACCCATTCAAGATCGACATAATCATGTATCAAGATTCATTCCATCAATATATTCATGTGATTTTTCCCCTGATTCATTATTCATTGTGGCCATTCTTTATTTAGCCAGTAGCATGAATAATACTGATCAATTGATCATTTCACACTTATCTCATGGTGCAATGATCCAATATCATATATTTGGGATTATCATGGAATGACAGAGGTGAGATGATGGAGACGATGCAATCTAGATGATATAGTATACACAAATTCATGTTCTGCAGTATTCTTGGGCACACAATGATGATTTGGGATTCGATACGTCTTGAATGCAATTGTGACGATGAAACATTTTTTTTTCAATGAGGGATTGACTTGGATGATCATTGATATTCGATTTTGTGGTTAAATGGTCACTGAATTTCAGGATTTATGGTTCTAAATGAGTATGAAACAGATATGGGATTCTAGGAAATCCCAAACAACACAGTGCGTAATTGGGTTCTACATTCAGTGTTGGGGGTCCGGAGTTGTGTCTAGAGTTTTAAGAGAAATAAATGTATCACATGGCCTGTGGATATGCCTACATGGTGTGTGGTCCCTCCATAGATACTAGGCTGTTACTTTAAAATATATATGGAAAAAGGGTGGAGTACACAAAATACCAACATGAAGTGTACACCTCTATACTAACAATGGTTAGACCATGTAAACGTGGTGAACCATGTTTTGTCACATCAGTAGAGTACATGGAATGTCTACACTACGCGTACTACTACCCAGAAATAGTTTGACAAAACAGTCTATTTAAAATTGTAGAGTTTTGGGTCATGGGATATGTTGTGTGACCCCTACTACATGTCATTTACTCTATTACACATGGTTTAGATATATTGTCCTTAGGGGTATAGACACTATTCATTCGGATTCATTCCACTTATCCATTATGTAATGGTTAGTATGGAATCATTTCTTATTTCCTGGAGAACAATCCCTTTTGTAAGACAACTTGGATAATGTCATTGGAATCAATATGAAAGGCCTAGAGTGAGATCCTCTATTAATCTTCATGCCCTAGGTCATGTTCATGGTATCATCAAGACCAGCACTATGACACCATCAATCCATTATAAAGTGGTTTGATCCTGATTTTGTTTTTTGGTATAACCCCAAGGCCTTGATAGTGATCATAATATGTATATCAAATTTTATTTAGAATATCAAAGTGTTATTTATCATGATTACACTCGACAAGTAGTACTTATCATACGGACATCATCAGTGCTATTAAAGTCAAGAGTGTGTTCTCCTGGATGGGTGGTTCATCAAATCATAGTGATTCCATCCAAGGATGGGTATACAATAGTTTGGACTTAACATTAGAATATGTTTATTTGTTGATTATATCTGAATAATCTTGTTATATGTGTTGGAGAGAAATACATGTGTATAGATGACTGCATTTTACATTCTTATATTTTTTTATGGTTTCAAGGTGTCCTACTGAGTATTCTTTTACTCACACCGGAATTGGATTTTCCCACATATGTATTGTATTGTTTGGATGATCTTCCTTTTGATAGAGTCCTAGGAAATCCATGACCAGATGGAGTTTAGTGAGTAGACAAACTAAAGTAAGTTCCTATGGCTTTCACATAGTAGTCTTGATACATTACTTTCATTTTTGACTTGTGTATCAGAAACATGGTAGTAGGATTTTATTTTTCCCTTTTTACATTATTTACTTCATTTTTTACTCTATTTGTAAGATATAGATGCATGAATCATTGATTACTCAGGTGATTTTACACTTTAATCTATTGGGGGCTTGTATATGTGTTTGTGTCTACATGTACTTCAGAAATATTTTCTATGTTAGTGATATTCCTAATCGATGCTAGTTTCCATTCCTTAACCTATGGGAGGTTAGATTGAGGAGTCATAGTATTGGCCCCACTAGGATGGGTTTTAACAATGTTTTATCAGAATTCTATGTTCTACATTAATAATGAGAGTTTGTGTCATTTGAATAGGGAAACATTGTCAAGAGTTTCATGTTTTGATTTCAGGACATGGGCTCCATTGTTATTGTGGAGTATGGAATATCTATACACCAGGACACTTATCAGCTACATTTCAACTCAGTAAATGAGATAATTGGTTACAGATGAGACAATTGTACATGCACCCTATAAGAATGGGTTTTGGCTTCCACGTCCTTCCTCAGTGATCGCTCAAGATATAATACTTTACTATGGTACATGTTATTTATTTAAGGATGACTCCAAGAAATAAACCTTGGATTCTATATGATGATCATGAGGATGACCCCCTTAATGATAAGGAATCAATACAGGTACATGTTTTTAAGTTGTAACCTCCATGTGGTGCATCCTAGATAACACCACCTATAGAGTAGGACTTGGTACCCATAGTATCAATGGATGAAGTGTTAATGTTTAGTTTTCTTTATGAGTTTTAGTGATAGATACCCCCCAGGTTATGAGGTGACCCCAACCCAGAGGTGTCAGATGATTGGATTGAGGCGATGACCTAAGTTTTATGTTTTGTTAAGACACCCTCACAAAAAATGGTGGTCTGGGTAACAAGCCTTCATCAAGGATTAGTATGGAGATTATGGGGTTTATTGACCAATATATATTACAAGGTGACTCTTTCATGGACAGAGTTCAAGAAACTTTTCATAGAGGTATTATCACCAGCAACACTAAGGGTTGTACATATCATGTAACTTCTATAGATACATCAGGGAAGCATGAAATTAATTGATTATTCATCGAGTATTACCATCCAATATCAGTACTATATGGATATGGATTGAGATTAGTTATTCAGGGATCAGACCTTTGAGCATGTTCTGCATAGAGACATCTGATTAATTTTTATCCCTCTATGAATTCCTATTAATACTGTGATGATAGAGTGATATTTAGTGGTAGAGAGTTTCTTGGATGAGCCGATAGAGCTGATGGTTGTCAGTATTGGGAAATCCGGATAAGAGACCTTTGAAGTAGGGAGCTTATATCAGTCCCGAGGACCTGTACATGTGAGATATTTTAAGAGAATATCCCAGGACATAGGATTTATAGTTTAAGGGTCATATGGTGGGTCCATTCATCCTAGAGAAAGGTATTGTTATTCATGTGATTCTGGAGGACAGCTCACTCGTTTTTTTCCGACCCATCGTACAGCAAACAGAGACTCCGCAAACATGCCACTGATGAAGAAGAAATAGCTAGATATGGATATTCTATAGATTATTAGATGTGTCAATGTATCTGGTAGAGCATAAGTAGGTGGTTGATTCTTTTAAATGTTACCACCTCCACTCCATGTGGAAAAATACCAGATTAGAGAAGAAGAGGATTTGGGCAGGGACAACTTCATGCGATCAAATATTACAACCAAGAGTATCTAATAATGATTCGAGGAACGAGTTGTGTATTTTCTAGCTTATATATAGTATTAATAGAAATATTTTATATCTATTAAATTCATTCTACATATCATTATTGAATCACAATGATTTAAATTTAACATTTAGATCAACAGTTATTATTGGAGACTCCTAATGGAAAATACTAGCTGATCATGCACTTCTGTCTACATTGTGGCCTAAATTTTCGAGGTGAGATTCTCTGTTTGAATCTCTTATTAGTAGCATTGAGGCCTTACGACATCTTATATATGTGTGGATTATTTATCTATTTTCATTAAATGATATTCTATTTTTTTGAAGGGTGTGGAGTGTCAATAGTGACAGAACAAGGTTCTCTTTGGTTAGTGAAATGGAAACCCATATATTGTAGGGTGGACATGAATAAGCCGGTGTCGATGATTACATGTTAGTTGGATAGACTAGCCCTAGGTGTAGTGGATGTTAGCATCTTTCAGTTTCCAATAGTATTAGAAGAGTATGAGGATGTCTTCCTCTATTATGTTCCTAGTTTACCTACAACTGAAGAGATAGATATATGCACTGATGTACACACCAATATGGAAAATATATGTTTGAAATCATATTGTAAGTGTCCCATGGATCTTCATGGGATGGCGGTGTAGTTGGAGGAATTATATAAGAAGGTATTTGTTTGACCCAATGTATCACCCTAGGCAGACACGATTTTGTTTTCTTGTAAGGTATATAAGAGAGTTGAGGTTGTGTGTGGACTACTAGAGTTTTAATCAGGCGACTATGAATAACAGGTCTACAATACTAAGGATCGGTAAAATATTTGATTAGTTTGGAGGGGATATATAGTTCTCAAAGGATGAACTCAGATTAGGTTATCACCACATACATACATGACATTAATATGTAACTTTGATGACTATGAGTACATGGTGGTTCTATTTTACATGAAGAACTACACATTAGTGTTCATGGAAATAATGATCTAGATTATGTAGCCTTAAATAGAAAAGTTCACGATAGTATTCATTGAAATCATCCTTATGTACATAATGTATGAGTAGGAGCACATGAGATACATAATTATGGTTCTTGTCATGATCTGAGAGAATTAGGTTTATGAGAAGCTCTCGAAGTGACAGTTCTGGATAGAGGAGGTCCACATTCATGGACATGTTATCTAAATGGATTTATAGGATGTCGAACTGGCCATGATCATGGTAGTGTTATCTATGGAGCCACCCAAGGGAATGATATAGGTGTAGAACATCCCTTAGATGGTAGGCTATTAATGGAGATTCATATATGATGTCTCCTAGATATAAGCACCCAAGATATATTTTACCCGAAAGAGAAAACCTTTCGCATGTATAGAGAGGTGCCAACTGTATATTAAAAAATTTAAGAAATTTATAACAAGTGATCCTATATTGAGACTATGGTAGGTGGGTGTCGAGTACTAAGAGTTCTGTGATGAATTACGAACCAGTATTGGTTGTGTTTTTATATTGAAGAAAGAATTCATTTCCTATGGTTGTTGATAGTTGAGACCACATGAACCGAACTACATGACCCATGATCTAGAGTTAGAAGCAGTTGTATTCACACTAATGATGTGGAAATAGTACCTAATGGGTAAGAAGTTTATCATCTACTATGATCAGTAGAGTCTCATTTATATCTTTTCTCAGATGGTTCTCAATTTGATATAGATGTGTTGAATATAATTCCTATAGGATTATGACTAAAAAATTTCTATACTACACGGAAGGGGAACATGATAGTAGATTCTCTCAACAAGACATGTGATTTGTAGATAATGAATGTTGTGTCATTGAAGTTTTTGTTATTTCAGTTATCCATTTGGATTGAGATGGAGTAACATACAATCAGTTGCAGGTTTTCAACCATCTTCCCTTACAACATGTTAGGGAGGAAAAACTTTTGGTTAATAACTTTGAGGCCATATTTACCTTGATATCCATAGGGCATCATCCTAATAATATTTATAAATGTGGTGAGTACATAGTTCTTTTCATAGGTTTCATGATGGTACCATTGACATTTTAGTAGGATGTACTGAGAGATTTACATTGATCTCCTATGGTGTTATATCCAGGTTTGTATAGTATATACCCGAACCACTGATGTAAGTTTCTGTGGCTTGGGATGATGAAAGGAGTTGCTTATCTTGTCTGTAAATTCCGTAATTATCAGCAAGTGAAGGCTAAGCACCATGTTACAGTGGGTTTTGCACAACCCTTTGAGGTGCCAGAATGGATGTGGGAAGGGTAATATATAGAATTCATTATGGGCCTACAATATTCAAACAAAGTACATGTTTTCTTTTTGGTGATCATAGACTGACTCAATAGGTCGGCCCACTTCCTAGCTATATGAGATTAGAGTTCAGTATAGAAATTTAGATTCTTCAATGTTAAGGATATAGTCTGACCTCCTTGAGTCCCATCAAATATTGTCTCTGATCATGATTCTTTCTATACATCCTATTTATTGAGGGGATTATATGAGGATTTTGTTAATCAGTTACACATGAGAAAAATGCTTTTCCCAAAAACCAAAGGCAATACTGAGCACACTATTCTTGTTTTGGAGGACATTCAATGAAATTTTACGTAGTAAATTTGTGATAGTTTAGAGGATCTCATGCCATTTTTGGATTCTATTTAAAAACAAAAGAAACCATTCCACGACTAGAATGGAACCAGTTGTGTATTTTTAGGGGAGGCACTATAAGTCAAAATGTGTCTGGACAACCCTAGGAGAGTCTGCCATCATGGGTCTAGAGTTGGTGTGAGCTAAAATAGAGTAGGTGAATATCATCAAGTAGTAAATGAAGACTGCATAGATCCATCGTAACTATTAGGATGATAAGATATGAATGCCTTTGTACATTAAGGAATGATTCCATGTGATCCTAGATGTTTTATTGCGATGTTGATTATAGAGATTTGGTTGGGGAGACAATATATCTCAATGGTTCATCTTCCCTTTCTATGTACTGCATAGAGTTGTAGAGGAGGAGTACATCTTAGCTCTACCTCCATATATAGATCAGGGACACAATGACTTCCACATGTCACATCAGAGTAAATACTTGCAAGATCCATCACATGTAATCAACCTGGCTGATATTGACATCAATGATGGAGAGACCATTGCTGAGTACCTAGTTGAGATGAAGGATCAGTCAGAGATGACCATTCATGGGTGATCAATTTCTTTAGTTTGTGTCTATTGGAATCATGGGAATCTATATGGGAGAACATGTGAGTATGAGTCTTAGATTCATTCTCAATAACCGCATCATTTTGTTTATCCCATGTTTTTCCTTTTCAAAGATGTAATGCCCCATGGTTGGGAGAAATTTATGACTTATACTTTTTGTATACAATTTTTGGATATTATATAGATTATTATAGAGACTAATAATTAAGATGGTGTGTGATTTGGATGCCCAATGTACCTAGAAAAAATGATAAAATATAATAAAATTATAAAATAGCATGTGAAAACGGTCTTCAAGAAAAGGTTGATTAAATTATAAATGGTTTACTAGGTCAGAAATATTAGGGAACAATTGATTTCAAAACATTAGGTTTACCAATGTCATTAAATAATAGTAGTCGTTATGGGATTTTTGTAGAGAACTCATCATGTGCACTAAAATGAATAAAATAATTTGAGAAATATTATTTAATTTCAATTATGGTGATGCATTGACTAACAATTTTTTAATATATTGTTGTATATAATTTCAAATGTTATAAGCATAACCCTAAAAACCTTGAAGAATAGTTAGAGAGAGCCTATATGATTATATGTTAGGAAAAAACTAACAGATCGTGGATCATCAATCAATGCACCTGAGGTTCATTAGATCTTTTCAGTGATGATGAGTTCAAATCGCACTTCATCAGTGATAAAACCAAATAACGGTAGCATATGTGTTTTGATTTTGTATACATTGTTCATGATTTTTTTGTTAAATGAAAATCATTCAATAGACAGATTTATATGTTCCTTGATAATAATCTGGAATGGGTTAATTTTTAGGGTTTTGATGAGAGAATTATCTTCTGATTTGATCTAATTTGGATTGTCATTATAACAGAAAAAACAAAGATCAACAAAAACATTGATCGATGTTCATTCCTAAAATATGTTATTTTTCTATTATACCCTAATTTATGATTCATTATGGGAATTCAACATTTGGAATGTGACTCAATAAATTCCAATAAATCGGTCATTGGACACTTCTTTGTTGGTGTAGTGATTTGATATCGTAGATCTAAGATTAACTTGGCATGAAGGATGTGCAATGATGGAGATGGAGAAATTCATGTGACAACTATGGAATGGATTAAAAGAGCTTGTATCTTTGATTTCATGGAGAATCCATCAAATGATCGAAGGCCATATACATCAGAATGAATAATAAGATGATCATGGATTCTGGAAAATTCAGAACAACATGGCATGTAATTAGGATAAGCAAGTCATTTGGGGTCCCCTAAGTAAGATATTGGGATTGTGGATAAATTAAGGTATCATATGGAATGTGGATCTTCCAACATAGCATGTGGTCTATCCATGGATACTCAGTGTGTACTTCAGATGGTACACAAACATGTGGAGGAGTATATAGATTGCCTACACCACATGTACCCCCCTGCACAGACACGGTTTTGACTTAGTAAATTGGATTTTTCATGTACTGTCACAAGGGTATAGTACCCGAGATTCCTAAATTATGTGTGCTACTACAAATACATGAGTTGACGACACATGTTTTTTACAGTTTCATAACCAGAGGTTAAGGGAAATGGAATGTAACCCCTAATATACATCATGTACTCTACTAAACATGGAGAATATATTTTTTCCTCAATGTCATGGAAATATTTCATTGGTTTTTCTTCCAATTATACAATCCCTTAGGTTATTATGGAATATTTTCATATTTCTAGGAAAATTATCCATTCAATATTACTTCGTCAATAGATTCATTGTATCCATCCAAGAGTCCTAGAGTGAGATCCTCTTTTCATCATTATTCCCCATGAGGAGTTCATGGTATAATCATTACCAACAATATATGGGAGTAGATCCTATACATAGTTGAATAATCTAGATTTGATTTTTTGGTATCACCCTAAGACCTGGGTAGTGATCTTCATATGTGTCTAAAATTCCCTTCAAATTTTCATTATGTTATTTTTCATGATGAGACTTGATGAGTAGTACCTCTCAAACGGATGTCATCAATGTTATCATATTCCAATGTGTGTTCCCCAGGATGAGATATTAGTGTTATATTTTGTCTATAATACTAGCCTAAGTATGATATGGTTTTAAAATTCCTTTAGATTGTGTGTCTTTGTTGAGTATATTTGGATATTTTTGTAATATGTGTTGTAGACAGATACATATGTAGATATGATAATATATTTATTTTTTATATTCATTATAGATTCAAGGTGTCCTACTAAGTATTGGTATACACACCCATGCATGTCTTTTACCTACACATGTCATGTCTTGTGTTGATGATCATCATTTTTACAAAGTCCATGGTAGACCTAGACAAGATGCTACATAGTGAGACCTGATAAGCTGAGTTATGTTCTCACAACATTCTGAAAGTATGTAACTTTCATGTTGGATATGTGTTTTAGACACTTTCTGGTGGGCTTGTTTTTCTCTATTGTTACATTTTGTAATTCCTATTGTACTTTGGTTGTGTTATATAGATGTATGCAAGCATTTATTGTTTATTTGTGTTTACATTTCAGCATTTTTTGGGATTGGAGATGTGTGAATTTATACTGGTGCTTTGTAAATTTCTCCCACATTAATGATATGCCTACTATGTGCTAGTCACCACCCCTAGCCAATTAGTGGTGGTCTTGGTGATTAATGGAATTAGCCCTACTTGGACAAGTTGTGACAATATATATTTTTTTATTCATTTATCACATTTTATGAACTCAAAATTCCAATATAATGTTTTTAAAGAAAATTGGATTTATTTATTTCATTGGCCGACAATCTATTTCCGTATACATCCATGTTTTCTAACATAATTACAATATTATTAGAATTCTCCAATGTATTTATTCATCAAATTTTCACACATGGTTTATGTTTTTAAAATAATTATATGATTCTTCATGAAATTTTAGAAAACACATCCCATTTAAATGTCATTGAAAATTTCAAAGGAATCATTGTTTTAACATAAATGACATGAAAAATTATTTCCCACTATTATAAATGATAAATGATATCAATATTTACTTACATGGTTTCACGTTTCAATTTAAAATATATGCCTTTATACTTATGAAAAGTATATATTTTAAGACTTTTATTTCCGTAGAGAATAGAAATTTCAATAATGTGATTTTTTTAATGATCATTAACGATTCATTTTAATATTTCCAAGGTTATTTATAAAGAAAATAATTTTGAAAATCTTATATATATATAGAGTGTTTTTTATACTAGAAGAGCTATTTTCCTAATGAAATATTCTATGTGATTTTATTTTCAAATTCATTTCCATCATGGATGACGTCCATTGATGTTACTTATGATTTACTTGGGATATCATCCAAGTATAACATTATAATTATTTATACGAATGGTTTATGATAATGATGAAAATATGTTTATGAAACTAACTTCTCTTCCACATGTTTTAAAATAAAAAAATTCTAATAAATACCACATCATTTTGAAGCAGCTATTCTATGATGAAGTGATAAAATGACTATGAAATCTGTTTCTTTTTCTTCATATTATTATTTGATTAAATTTTTATAAATCTCTTCTATTTTAATGGGTTCTATAGGATGAATATTGTATGATATTGTGAACACATATTTATGACTTTCTTTATGAGATGGGTGGTTCTTATACTTCCCTCCAATGCATTGGGTAAATCATGATATCTCCTAAGATAAAAATTGGAATTTATGTAAAGTGCATGATCCACTATTGGACATGGGTGATTCTAGATCCATAATGGGGAACCAGCACATCTTCATTCATAGTGGGATATATTTGGTGATTATGGATCCACTGTGTTGATGTCCATATTGGTTAAACCTAAAAAATGAAATTGTTTCAAATATTTAAGACGGGGTTATACATTTATGACATGTGATTATGGTTCGTGATTTATTTGTGATGATTTCTCACACGCGTGCTCCATATTTTCTGAAATGATAATGATTTATTCCCTAAGTCATATTTCAATTCTATTATGTATAGTGTAGGAAGTTCAAAAGTAATATTCAAGATCACATATCCTTATGATTTTCCTATTAATTTATAGGATAATAGATTAATACCACATATTTTTACACTTATTGAGAATATAATATCACGATTTATGATGTTTCCATCCCCAGGTTAGGAAAAAATATTTTATTCATGGAATGTATATGAATATTACTTGATGGAAATATGTTTTTGGGGGACATTAAAAAACATTTATGAAACAAAAAAGATAGTGTACCAAGCCTCAAAAGACATTGAAAAAAAAAACATTTTTAAGAATTTATAGCTTCTTCAGAGAGCCCCTTTTGTATTTTAACAAAATCTTTCATATAGAAGATTCCAAATAGAAATAAGTCATATATGATGTAGTATTATAATTAAAGAATTTATATTGGTTGGTACTCAAATAACCATCAGGTTTTGAACATTTGAATATTTGAGTAAAGTGGTGTCCTTCTATATTTGGGGGAGAGGACACACAAATAATATTTGAAAAGAATAATGGTTACCCACGTTTCTTCCAATCTATAATGCTAAAAAATTGACTATTAATGATACAAAAACTTAATAAGGATGATATATTTCCATAAAATTGATTTTGAATAAGGTTACAAGACATTGTATCCCTTATCAATTTATATTAACATTTGATAGACTCATTTTAACCTTAACCTTAATATATAATTTTTACTATTTTCAAAATTTATTATGGTGAAAATTTATTTAAATTAATTAGATAATAATAATTACTAGGATTAAAATAATGGACCCAATTTTAAAAATTAAATTCTCATTTGTTAAATAATTTAATTTAAATTTAACCCCATAGACATGAGAAAATACTATTTTTGAATTATAATGACTTCACATGTAATTAAATACCTTTTTATCAATATTTTTTACTTATATAAAAAAATTATTTTTAATATTTATATTGTTTTAATTTAAGTGAGCCATAAATTATTAAGCTAGATTGAGTTCTGTATATTATTACATTGGCATAGAGACATGACACAAATCCCCAAGGACTGATCAATTTAGTTGTTTTAGAAGAAAAATTACAACCATGAACATCACATAACAACTTGAAAGAAAAACAATATCTGAAATCTATAGGAAACACCTATAAGCACATATATTATTCATAAAATTAATTATTAATATAATTAATTTCATTTTTTGGTAAAACAAAACATAATTTGTGGGATCAGATACTACGTAAGGATATGTAATATAATGGAAGAATAAATAATAAGGAATTATGAATAACTAAAAGTACACATTCCATTAAAACATAACCATCATTATAATATCTAAGGAAAAAAATCTGGGTAAATAATTACATAACAAAACATAATCACTGATATTTTAAGAGTTTAATAATCACAAGTACTATTAATTAAGAGTTTCATAATGAGGGAATTCATAATGTCGGACATCATAAACATACCATCATAACCACAACTAAGACACCATACATAATGGGTAAAAACCCAGTCTAGCTTGTCGAATGAGACTTGTTGATGCATATATGAGCTATATCAAGCCCCACCCATCACTTACAATATAAAATTAATTCCTCCAACGAATGGGGAGTAATACAAATGACATATATATATGAAATTAAAATAAATTTCTAAAACATGTAAACATAATCACTAACAATTCTATGTAGTATGGTGAATGGTATCATGATAGCACAACCATAGTAAAAGTTTTCATAAACTATTTAATAAAATATATTGGATTATAAAAATAATATTCCCATCTCAATGAATCTTAAAATTTAATGGGGTGTTGAAAATACGATAATAAAATCACCAAGAACTTATTTATAGAAATTCCAATTTAACTTAGAAAACAACTAATTTTAGAAAAATAAATCTAATTTTTCATAATTATTTAAAAAAAATACATATATGAAAAAAATATTAATTTATATGATAATATTTTATAATTAATATATAAAATGGAGTCATAAAACAAACAATGTTTTGTTCCTAAAAATGTGTAAGATATTGATTTGTTCCCTTTAATTGGGCATGCATATTGAGAAGAATTTAGAAGGGAACCCTATAAAACATGTATTGTCCCATAAAAAAGATAAAATGATAAGTATAATTTAATTGGAAGATATAATAATAATTGATAATAATTATTTAAATATAATGATGAATTACAATGGTGTATAGAAGGAGAAAGCATAACTCGAATTAAAATTGATGTTTGAGAAGAAAAAAATTACCATTTGAAACAAAATGGAACCTTATGACCCATAAATTTAATTATAATACATTTAACATCATGAAGATAAATATATTCATGATATGTAACATCAATGAGAATTATACATTCACCACACACAAGAAAGCGTGGCGACTAAGGAATATCTCATCGAAATGAATGTTAGTTGAGAATACCCTTAACTTATGTATAAAACGGTTTAGCACTTGTACATAATTTCACCGAATATCAATTTAGACATAATAATTATTTAATAAAGAACCTATTAATATTTTATTTTATTTAGAATAATATTATTAATTTTATTTATGACCTTTTGTATCAGTTATAATATACAAGTTTATCATTAGGGATTATTCATTTCATTCATATTCATGGTTGCCTTACTTGTATGAAAGATCATGTAAAATGAAAATAGATATCTAGATGTGGAATTATATGTTATTAATTAATATGTAGAACAAAAAAGGGTTATATAATTCATGTGGTATTATTATTTTAAGATCAATCATTAGATAAAACAATATGAATAATTAATTACCTTATTTATTCCGTTTTTCGATCATCATGATCTAGTGTTGTCGAATGAATTAATATTATTTATATATTCTGTTTCAAGAATAATAAATATAAATTTATAATTATATTATATTATTTTTTACCATATTATTAGCTTCATGAAAATCCTTGAGGTATTAATTTATGAACAAAAACTTGTAATCCACGATGGCTGTAAAATAGAACCCCACGAGTAATAATTTCGTTTGAAAATAAAAGATATATTGAAAGGATTTTGAAAAAGATTTTTCCATTAACATTGTATCATTTAATAATATATATGATATTAGTGTTATCATGCTCATGTTTACATAGTGGTTTAGGAGTGGATAATAAATGTAAACAGAAATTGAATGAAAATTAAAAGAAAAAGAGAGCAGATTTACCTCTTGATCTATTATATTTGAAGAAATCCTTACAACATAATGGTTTGGAGTGTTTTTGAAACTATAAACTCCTATAAGTATATTTGAGACTTGGGAAGACTATTTGGAAATAGTATAGACATACTTCAAACTAGTAGTTGTGATGAGAAGTGGTGGTGATGGGTGGTATTTACAATGGAGGAGAAGGGTGTTTTTTGAATATTTTAAACATTTGTTTTCTATTTTTCCCCAATACTATGAATAGTTTGTGATATATCACTAAATATATTTAAATAATGATGTTATGTTCTGTAGTAATGTACTTAAATCATTCATGACTCAAGAAAAAAATGTATTTTTCTTATAATGTATTTATTCTATAAATTATTGTATTTTACTATTAAAATAAATCAAATATTTCCAAAAAAATACAAACAATTCACCCTAATTTTTTGACATTGAGAATCGATAAATTAATTATATTTTATAAAAATATTTTTCTTATTATTCTAAACTATATTTTCAATTATAATCATCAACCACTCAATAAATATATATTTTTATATTATATCTGCTTTTATATTATTTTAAAAAAAAATAAACTATGGTCTAATAAAATTATCCTAAAATCACAAGAAAACAAAATATTAATTTAAGAATATAATTTTGAAAATAAATTATCTTCTATATCACTTCATTAATTATAAACATTTAGGTGAACAATTATGTTTTTTAAAAATACAAAAAATTAATTATTAATTTTTAAAATATTCACTAACATATACTATGATATAATTATGTCTCACCTTAATTTATAAGATTCATAAATATAATTTATACTTTTATGGGTGTGGTTACTATTAATTTTTTAATATTACTATTCACATATGTAACATTACTATTCCCAAAGGCCAAGTTACTATCACTAAAAAATTATGTTGATCTTGTTAGTCTCCAAATATCTTGTTGATCAAAAATCTATATTTCTATTTTTTAAAATTCAATTTATAGTTCCAGAAAAAATATATTTAATGATAATCCTTCAAGTGTGGTGAGAAGGCCCATTAAAACAACATTCAGGTGTTAAATAAGTTATTATATTAAATTTCAATATGAAAATTATTCCAATGATCTACATTGTCTTAATATATAATGTTGATATATTGTGACTCTAGAAATCATTTTAATGTATAATAATTATAAAAATGAAAAAAGTTAATTTTTAACTATAATTCTTAATTTTTACGATTAGTCAACAAAATGAAACTTCTTATAAAAACAGAAAAAATTCACCATAAAATTATTTTTACATTCTTATTTCAAAAATGATATTTATTTTACAAAATAGTATAAATTTCATTATAAATATGTTTCATTTACTTGAAACCATTATAAACAATCATTTAATAGTAGTAACTATTATTCAAATTACTATGGTTAATATCTAGGATATAATTATCTCATTTAAATAATTATAATATCTTAGTGGTTTTTCATAGAGAGTTAGTGGTGCATGAATTAATGGTTATATTTAATTTTTATTAAATCTGTAGGCTGTTATGTTCTCTCATCCTTCACAAAATTTCATCATCGTAATTATATACTGCACTTTTAAAAATAGAGGATAGTTTTTTAGAAATACATTATGGAAACGGACATTGGAAAAAGGGTTAATAAAACATCCTCTCATTAAGAGGGAAGGGGTAAATTCAAATTTCACCATTATATTTGGCTTAAAAATAGTTTAATATTATTGGGAAGTGAAAACATGGACATGAAATAGAAATATAACCATCATGTTCTGATGGATAATGATATAGAACATCGTCATTAAATGGTTAATCATCAGAAGATCATAAATCTGTTCATTTTTTAAAAGGCATCTGATCTCTTAGTAAGGAACTATTATGGAGAGTGTTGTTATTTAAAATCATTTTCCAAGAGTTTGTGGGTTCCTTTACTATATAGATAAGCACCATACAAATTAAAACTACATGATCACTTCCAATTTTATATGATTAATGTCATCATTTGGTTTTTCTTTTATCTATTTTTAGTTTATTCATTATACATTGAAATTAACATTCAAGATAAATGTATCATGCTTTAAGAATTTGAGTCAACATATACAGATCATACATCCCAAAATTATAAATATCTATTCCTATTATCTTTATAAAGTAACCAATTCCAAAACCGATAGGATAAGATAAGTTAATTGCCCAAAAATAATAAACCTCCATATCAGAAAACAAACCATAATCGCAAAAATTCATCAGTAACACTAAATGTTAAACATAGATCTTTTCGAAAATTACAATCATTCCTCAAAATAATATATAATCTATATCCCCAAAAATAGAAGCATTAGTTCATATAATCTAACATATTACATTGATAACTCTTAATGTATTATTCCAAAATTTTAATTTTTCTTATCACATGATTTCTAGTATATTCGAAACATTTTGTTACATAATGTAGATAAAAATAAGTTAATAATAAAATCATATTTGACTATAAAATACAATTCATAATTTATTATTCAAAATATTATATTTTCAAAAATATTTTAGGATTCCAAATATTATGAATATCATGAAAAATAACATTAATCACTTCACCCCCAAATCATTATCCAATCCCAAAGTTATCTGCATGATAAAAAATATTTTCCAAAAATAAATAAAAAGTATCTATTAGATATTTTAACTAAAACAATCTTGGAAATATGAACATCATACATGCTGGTGGTAGGCGCTTCACCCTTATAACGATTCGGTTGGTGTAAAAAACCTACACCCTTGACAGACATGACATATTGTCACCCTATATGTCAGATGTCCTTTTTTATAAAACCCTATGGTATCCAAAATAAATATCAAGCACATTCTTGACATATTTTCAATCACTATACATTTATTTTACATGGATTTTCAATACAGCCTCAAATCATAAATTCATCGTGCATTTATTTCCACATTATTCCAAACTTGGTCTTGAGGTTATCCTATAGAATATGATATTAACTTGGTTAATTCCTAGGTCCCCAAAATTTATTGAAAATAACTACAAATGGATTCATAAGATCATTTTTATTTCCTTCCACTTTACTCTTCATTTTTACTTAGTAATTTTTTTCATCGTTCCCTAATTTCCAACACATAAATAATTTATACATTAATTTAAGACACTTTATTAGTTGTCTCCTTTTATATTTCTTTAATGTTTAAAATAAATCCTTCTTCTCTCTATTCTCTCCACTAATGGAGCTCTTATACAACTACATTCTTCTCTTCATTGCTGCATTCAAGTGTAGGTTAAGATATATGTTATTAATAACATTTTTGAAATACTAATATGTAATGAATAGTAAATCATTCACTTATATCAAATTTCCATTCAGTTGTACATTTATAATACTTAATTTTTTCTTATATTATTTTTAAATTTTATATAGATTTATTTCAGCACTAGGGGTGAGATAGTTTGTGATTCTGAGTCTCGGTGTGCCAAGAATAAACGATTAAAATATATTAAATATATTAAAAATCTTGTGTGATTCAATTTCACGAAAAAGTGGAATAACATCTAAATCCTTTCCCAAATAAAATATTTGAGGTCATTGTTGCATTTAGAGCAACAAATTTACCTTATTTGGGACCTATAAACTTCTTTCATGGTCAGCTATGAATATAAGGTTAGGACATTTATAGAAAAATTTTAATTAACAATTTTATTTTATATATCCATTGTGTTAAGGAAGAAACTAAAATCCTTTAAGTAGGAGATTATGTAAAAATTATAGGGTTATCCACATAACCATGTAATTATCTTGAAGCATTGGCGATGAAATCCTTGGAGAAACCTCTCTACAAATGGTGATGATGGATCGAGCGGTTTGTGAATCGTTGCACCAGTGGAGTTAGAGAATCTCATGAACTATGAAAATGAAATTATTCTGGATCAATGGTTGATCCAAACTCGGGGTAGGGCATTCAATTTCAATTCCTTTTCACGTTCATAGATTTAACAATGAGCACATATCGAACCACGAACCGGTTAACCCACAGTTCGATCGGTCTTATAGGATTGGTTCATTGAAAGTTTGATTGGGGGATGATTATTAGTATAGTTTTTATTTATCATGATGATAATTCTAATGGGAATGGTCCAAGGCTGCAACATAAAATTATTTGACATTCTTTCTGGTTTGTTCTATATGATTTATTCTCTCTATTTCTCCCCCACCAACATGTTCTTCATTCTTTATGAGATATGAATAAATGATCATTGCAGCATAAATTCATGATAAAATGATCCATGATTGTCAATCCAATATTTGGATGACCTAGTGGACTTGTGACGATGATGGTGGCAGATAGATCAATATATTTCCGAACATTTCATTCTTTGAGAGTTCTTTATATAAGCGATCAAAATCGGATTTCTGAGTAGATTTGAGGCCCCAAAATGTACAGATTCGTTGATGGCATGACCAAATTACATCAAATCAAGATAATCCCAAAGAAAAGTGGATGAAATTTTGGGTGGTGTAATGAAGAAGATGTTATCTGTGGGAAATAGGTATTTTATAAAATCCAAATGAGTATGACCAATATTTCAGAATACCCAGGGTGTGGGCCCCATTGAGCGGTGAATTCAGGTTTGGGTAGTAGTGAAGTGTCACATGATGTGTGAAACACGTAACTCAGAGTGTAGGACCATCCTAACGAATCAATGTTTATCTAAAAAGATATATAGACACATGGTTAAGTATACCACATATACTCCACGAAAAAACCAGACCTAGACCGGTTACATGGTAAAACTAATATTCTGATAGACAGGCAGGTGGAAAAAAGTTGACATAGTTTACCGGAACACGGTCTGGGCACACGGGCAGACCTAGGATGGATAACACGACATGTAAGCCTTTCTACTTGTTGTTTATAACATTTTCTATTAGACAAATTTTTCTAAAACCAGTCGTTGTACACAGGAAGTACCCGATTTCAAGGGACACAATTTGTGAACTAAATACACATTTTTACCCTTTTTTATGTGTCTTGGATTCATTTTCCACTTATCTTAGGAAAATTTCACTATTTATTGTGCCCTTCATCGTTTCCATGATTTTTTGTTGTGTATCATTTCCTACACACAGCAGTATAATCCCTTCATAAGGACTTCATTGATTTAGTTGTTGGAATCCTCCTCAAGACTTGGTGAGGTATCCTCGATTCATTAATCATGTGTTAGGATGTGTTATGGGTATATGAATGACAAAAATTATGTCGAATCGATCCTATATATAGAAGATTATTCAAGGTGGAGTTTTTGGTATCACCCCATGGCCCTGGATATGATCTTTATTTATTGTATCATTTTTCTATTCAAATATATCGTCATATCCCTCCCATTAGGGTTTTTGAAAAACAATTCTTCTTTGATGGATTTTATCAGTGTTATCGGAAAATGTAGTGTGCATTCCCGGATGAGTGCATAGTTGAATCATCACGTTGGATCCCTAGTAGTGGTATGTAGTATTTGTGACTTAATTCAAGATTTCATGTCTTGGTTTGAGTATATCTGGATATACTTGTTATATGGGGTAATAATATACTTGTGTAGAGACGCCTGCATCTTTCCATTGTGTATTTATTTTTGGATTTTTGGTGTCATACTGAATATTTTTATACTCACCCTTGCACGGGCTTTCTTTGACCTTGTAGTTCCGTGTGCATATGAGCGAAAATTTTATAGAGTCTAGGGAATACTAGGACTAGAACGGGCTTTGTAAGTTCATATATGCTGAGGTCTTCCTATTTAATTGAATATCATTCACAATATATATTTTTTATAGGTTAGACTTTTTAGTTTATAGACACTTTTGATGGGCTCATATTCTAGCCTAGTATAGATTACGTTATTTACTTCTCTTATAATATGTTTTTTTGGACAATGATAAGCATTAATTTAATTTATTTGTGGTGTTTACATTTCAATATTTTGGGCTTGGAGATGTGTGTGTGTGTGTGTGTGTGTGTGTCTAGGTAATTTAGATATTCCTTCCATGCTTGTGATATGCCTAATTGGTGGGAGTCCCCAACCCCTGGCCTATTGGAGGATGGATTTGGGAGTCGTGGTTGGGCCCCATTAGGATGGGTTGTGATAAAATGGTATCAGATGGGTATTTTCTACATTAGACTGAGAGAATATAATATTTTTTTGGGAAACAATTATAGGTGTTTTTGAGTTTGGATTTTAGTCCATGGATTCTAATGTTGGTGTGGCGGATGACATATCCATACACTGGGACTCTGATAAACCTCTTTTAGACTTGGCACATGAGAATGCTGGTGGCAGAAAAAAATGGTACATGCATCATATTGGGATGGTATTTGGTTTCCATGTCCTTTTTTCAGTTATCAAGAAATAATCACTGACTATGGAATATATTTTTTCATAGAAGATTCATTTTTGATGCATACTAGCTGGGATCCAGGAACTCGATCATGAGTATGACCCCATTAGTGATGAGGGATCAATACAAGGATTATTTTCCCAGATGATAACTCCAGGTGCTGAACTCACTCCTAGAAAAATGGGCAAAAAATCCTCCTGGAACAGGCGACCACCATTGGAGGTTGCTATTGATTGGAAATAGTGACCACCAATGGCGGTATCTAGTATAAAAAAACCAAAAAAATCAACCTATCTGTCGCCCCCCAAACCCACCCCGTCGTCGCTCGCGCACCCCCCGAAATCCATACCCTACTCCACTTCCGGCCCCTGCACAAGCGCTACCCTCCCTCCATCACCACCTTCCTGCACAAGACCTCTCCCCAGTGCCACGCCCTTCGCCACTGTCGCACCAGGAGTCCCTGTCGGCGCCCATCCGACCGCCACTCCTAACACCTCTCACTGCCTCACCCTTTGTGCCCACCTAGGTTGGTTAGTTTCATTCATTTTTTCTATTTATTCCTTCACCGCTAGTTACCTCCTATTCTTAGTCATTTTATTTTTTTTATCTCACATGTGTTATGTAACACCCAATGCTTCCACGGTACGATTTTCTTTCAATAATGTAATAGCGTGTGTGGTACGAAACATCGAGTTCTAACTCACACCACAACCAATCAAACTGGACGTTATGAATTGTAATACCAGATTTTTGAAATTTTATACATTTTATCATTCAAAATTGACTTCATTTTTGGAATTGGAAGATCGTAATTAGCTTAGGGTGAATTTTTGGTATTTTTTTGATAACTTTCATATTTTGAGGAATAGTGAAAATTACTAAATTTTAATTAAAAACAAATTTTTTTAATTAAAATAATTAAAAGTTATAAATTATGAATTTGAGTGGTTTTAAATTATATTTAGAATATATTTTTACAATTTAATCCAATGTTGGTCATTGGTCATAATTTCACATTTAAACTGAACATACACAGGTGTCAATATTTTGATAGTTATTGTTTCTTCAAAACAGGCTTTTTGTTTTGACAGCGGGAATTAATTTTAAATTAATAATTGAAACTTCTATGTTTTGAATTTTGTAAAAAAGACTTCATTATTGAATTACGAATATCAAAATAATCTTAGGGTAAATTGTTTATATTTTATTGAAAACTTTAAATTTTTGATTAATAGTGAGAAACATTGAGTTATAGTTTGACACCAAATTTTTATTTAAATAATTATTTATATTATATAAATTATTTAATGTCAAAATAGATACATAATTCCTATATATGTTCAATGTAATTCATTGGAGTTGTTTTATAACAATATTAGATATATAAAACTTTTATTTAACTTTTCACCGTCTTTTACCCACATTCTATGAGCTTTTGTAAATTCACATAAAACATAATTTTACCGCTTCTGGGAGCTGAATTTAGAAAATCCAAAACACACAGTTAATATCAAAGAGTAAAATGTGGTTCAATGAGATGAAAATAATTTTTTTGTGAATAGTAACTTTTTACTTTTATTTTCCACGGTTAAAAGTAAATAAGGAAATTAAAGGTAAAAATGATATTAAAATTACCCTCACACATGTCCTAATTCTATTGGACAATTTTATCTCGACCAAAAACAAACTTAGGAATAAAATATTATCATTTAGGTCCATTTGGATTAGATTAGAACATTTATTATTATTTAATTCAATGAAGAGTTAAAAGAGTTAAAATCAATGTTTAATAACTAATACATTTTTAATATGGGATTTTACATTAGATAAATCCGATTATAAATATTCATGACAAAGATAAAAATATTTCCTACATCATGGTATTTTATTTTTAATTTTTAGAAATAAAATAAATTTATTTATTTATGAGACAATGATGATGCAATAATTAAATTATTCATGAATGAATCAAATAAATGGTATTATAAATATTAAAATAAATATAATTTCCATGTTTTTATGATATCCACGAATTTATCTAGGTTAATATGACATGATAGTATTGATTAAATGTATTTTCTTAAGTTATCATGTTATTATTATTTAAAAAAAAACAAATACCAAATAGTGTCAAAATTGACATAAAATAGTTTTTAAAATAAATATTATATTATTAATTGATATAAATGTCCTAAAAATATAAGGTTCTGCCAAAAATAATTATATAATAATAAATATGACATTAATTAACCAATTGGGGTTCGATTGGTAGTATATAGTATGTTTATTAATCATATAGTGTAAGAATAAAACAAGACATAGTAAAAGTTAAATTATTTAACTTAGAGTTAAATCTAAATGATAAGGCTAAAATGGTAACCTAAACTTTTCTAAAACCTATTTGTTGAGTTTTTTTCTACATATCCCCACATTAGACGTTAAATAATCTACTTTGGAGAAATTTGAAACCGAATATGAATTTATTAAAAAATAATATTTTAATTTTTTCCTAAGGTTCTCATCACCCATCTTTTAAAAGGGCACTCCCCCTTCTCTCTAATTCACACCTTCTAAGCCATTTGGCTCATCCAAACCCTGCCCAAATACACTCTAAAATATCCTAACTTCATCTTAGAGGCCTTAGTTTTATCAGAAAGACAACCTAAGGAGGCCTTTTTATCAAATCAAAATGAAGAACCCTAAGAAAAGGTAATGATTTCACCACCCTCTTTCAAGTTACTTTCTTCTTCCACTTCCTTTTTCTTTGTTGTTTCCATTATAAAATAATAACTCCAATATATTCTATATATTGTTATGTTATTATAATTATGGTATAATCAAATTATTTATTCTATCCACCCTTTGAATGACATGTCACAATACATGCGTACGTACGGCTTACTATCTCCACATCGTGGTGTAATTGTTATTCAATACATTGTTATTTGGATGGTTATGATAATGATGTGTATTTGAAGTAAATAATAAGTAAGAAATCATAAGGATTATGTATATATTATATACCATCCAATTATATATTATATTAATATCAAAAGAATGATATTTTCGCTCGTGCGTACGTACAGATTACCGTCTCCATGACGCGATG
Organism: Viscum album; assembly: GCA_963277665.1. Taxonomy (NCBI): domain Eukaryota; kingdom Viridiplantae; phylum Streptophyta; class Magnoliopsida; order Santalales; family Viscaceae; genus Viscum; species Viscum album. The sequence continues at coordinate 431,669,865 of OY728134.1, forward strand.
AGATTCATTTCCAAGTTCACCATTCATCAACGATTAAAAAAATATATATTACTAATAAGTATGTAATATATGAAATAATAATGATATTGGATATATATATATTTATATATATATGTATTTATATACTTACATATATCTTATTCGCTTACTTCCGTTCAATACTATGTAAAATCAGAAACAACGTTTATGCGTACATACGGACTACCGTCTCCATAAGAGGTGTTTTCCATTTCATATATATGTCTATTATAAATTTACATATTCTAAATATATATTATAAATAAATAATTCTTTATATCTTGTAAGTATTTAAATCATGATCTATGTGATATAATCAATAGTAACAAGTTAAAACATGTAGGATAAAGAAAGCGATTATTATCCAAAAATATTAATATAACATGGAAATTAATATTAAATGTATAGTATAAAGCCATAAATGAATAATGTATGATATCATAAATATTAATATGGTTCTGGTATAATTTAATAACATACTATAGTCTTCATACAGGAGGCTAAACGTACCCTCGACCAATGGAAAGTGCAAGGTAAGGGGTTTTCATCTCACTCTTTATTCTCGTGAGATTCATGCCATATTGCCACTATTACCTTTTGTGTGGTGTATGTACTTACAAAAATTGTATTCTTTTTGTAATACAGTTTATTTTATGTTTATATACATATTCATTGTATGATACCTCTTTCATGGGTTGTATGTTTCGTAAGTTACCAAATTGGTTAGGGTTTATGTCACAATCTCTTCATTATCCTAGGTTGTTTATACAAAATTATCAACTGGGATCTCTTTATCATCCTCATCCATGTTTCTTAATAAAATTATTTCAAATCATTCTTAATATATTATAGACTATGGTTAAATGTCATTTTTACCCTTTTTGACTTTTTATATGATGTTTATAAAAGAATCTTTCCGTCATTTTCCAAATAAGGTCCATTTTAACATTTTTGACAGAGTTAATGTAAGAATGCATTTTTTTAACTTATACGGCGGGTGTAGCTATTTTACACCATTATAAAATCTTAAAATCTTCCCTTACAATCTAATAAGGTTATTTTTAAAGAAATGTTTTATTTTATAAATATTTTACTTTTAAATGATATAAAAAAAGATATTTCTCTCAAATAGTTTTGATTTCATCTATGTCAGCATCCATGGATTAATTTTACACGTATTTGAAGTTGATTTATTGTGATACAAATCATCCATATTTTATGTAAGGTTTTGTGATATTGGTGACTATGGATGATTTATTTTTATGTAATTGATGGTATATGATTAATGTTTTGGAATTTCGTATGATAGTTTTTAATACGAATTTTTATGTTATATTTCATCCTATTCTTAAGACGAATGTGTTGGACTCGTATGTTCCGGGTTAGGGACCGATAAAAGTAAACCCTCTTGGTTGGGGCCTGGTTATAGCAGAGCCTCTGGGTTGGTGTCTGGTTATTAGAGGCACTCCGGGTTGGTGTCCAGTTATTAGAGGCACTCCGGGATGGAGTTCAGTTACAGAGGCTCTCCTAGATGGGTGCCGGTTAAAGTTGTCCCTTAGGTCTTGGAACGAGGCCTTGACACAGAAATTAATGTTCAGAATTATGCATTCCATCATTATTAATGTGGTTAGTGATATTTCATGTGATTATTTGATAAGTAGAATATCCATGTGAATAATTAAATGGAATTACTTAATTTTATTTTTTCCATATTATGCTGATGTTCATGTTTAAAGGCTTTTGATTTAGTTATACATTACCTTAAATATTTGTGATTATTTATGATAGTTTCTATTGTATTGTTATCCTTACTGAGCATCTGAGCTCACCCCTTTCTATATATTATTTTTCTTAGGATTTCAAGAAGTGTATTTTGATTTATATACAGGATTATTCCAAGGGAATAATGGCATTCGTGAAGGATTATTTATGTTGTTTTTATGTTATGAAGTGTAAGGTTACATTCATCTATATAATATATTTTCCATGAATGCTAAACTGATCGGTCCTTCGGGACTTTATTCCTTGTAATCATGCCAATGTATTAAAATAATGCACCAACTCTGGGTAACTGGGGTCGGGGCGTTACAGTTGGTATCAGTGGATGTTTAGAAATATCCTTGGAAACTAGATTTAGATAAACTCTGATTAGATAACATTACCCTAAGACAGACTTTGAGGATTAGTATAGATGATCTTCCTAGAATTTTGGTAATATAGAGATTTTGCGAGTTTTCAAGAAAATAAATCCCTTTATGGATACGTGTAGTTAGAGGCGGCTCTGGCATAGATGTACCTAGGGGTAAAACCCGAAAACACTGCTTTGAGCTATACATGAACGGGAACTGGTGCACGATAATGGGTCTTGCTGCACTCTTGGTTACGACACTCCCAGTAGATATTCTTAGGATAATTATCATTTTCTTTACAAACCATTATGAAGGGCTTATGAGTATATACTTACTCAAAGAAAACATTTTTATGATTATGGATTATATCCATAAACTGTTTAATTTATGTTAAGTGTTTTACAAGTTCGGGATTTGGTATTTCTATTCATAAACTAATCTAGTGTATGCTATTGTTTAGAAATGGTGCCCAGTAGAAGGATTGAGAACTCCAACAATACACATGATCCAAAGAGTAAAGAGGATAATATATTTCATGATTTTAAGCCCTAATTTAGAAGGTAAATAGTCTCCCATGTATTATCATCATATGAATAAATAGTATCATGTGTTGATAAGATATGTAAATAATTTTTGGAGTCCTATGGATTTGAAGGGAATCCAGAGAAGAAAAATATATTAGAGAGAAGGAAAGATAAAGGGAAGAAGGTAATGAAGAATTTTTTCATATGTGATAAATGTGGGATGAATCACCTTGGAAAATGCTTGAAGGTAATGAGGGTATGGAATAAGTGAGGAGAAAAAGGACACCATGTACGTGACTGCAAGTGTAAGAAAGGGGTTTCAAATGTACCAAGCTTAATCTGCAAAGAGTTTGGACACTACGAGAACCAATGTCCTAGTCCTCAGACTATGCCACAAATGATGCTATTTGATAATAATCAAGTTATGATACTACAATAGATGAAGAGGAATGACTAGTGATCTTATGTTTTTTAGAATTATTTCATTGAAGTGTTGTATAAATGATGTGCTGGAAATAAATAAGGATTGTACTGTAGTACTATTTCTTTGAGGATATGAGATTTTAAGGTACTATGAAAATTTACTCTACAACGTGTTAATTTTTTTTTGAAATTACATGGTTGAAGGAAATTCAAACCTTAATATGGTATTAATATTGAGGTATGGATTTTGGAATACGATATGGTTGATTTTGGTAAATTATATTACATATTCTTGACTTCCTTAAAACCGATTAATGATTTGTATATTCCATCATTGTTGGAGTTTACAAAATTTTTGGATGGATGAAGTATATCCAGTATTCTATAAGGAATAAGGTATAATGAATGTAATCAATAAACTTTTATGGTAATTCGGGATGTTTCAGTGTTTTAAAAGAATAAGTGATGAAGTTATTGACATACTAATACGGGGTAAAAAGGATCTACATTATGTTTAAATTTTATATAATTTTTGGACTGAGAGTTTATATAAGTATTTTGGATAACTCTAAAGGTTTGAATGGATTAAGTTTGAAAGGTTATTTTTGGATTTTTATAAATGGACAACACGTACACCGTGTGACGACCCGTCATGTTTGTCAAAGCTGCGGGAATCGAAACCACAACAATAGTGTGATTGGGATTTATCTCCTACCACTAGACTAAGTGATGTCCCTGGATTTTATAATGTAGTTTTTTTTATTAATGTGGCTAATATGCGAATTATATATTCATTATATTTGGATCCCTGTACGATTAGGATAAATAGAGTATTTTTGAGTTGTATTATGTTTTGTAGTGAAAGATGAGTTTTTGGTAGAAATTTATTAATGGATAAAACTCTAATTATAAAGTAAGTATATCTCCTTATGGTCTTATATAATATAATAAATAAATTCCTCATCATTAAGAAAAGGAACTTAGAACAAAAATGTTGTCCAAGATGGTACCTTAGATCATCAAAAATTTATGTCTCGGTGATTGTTGGCCATTTCAAAACCATGTTCTCTACCACTCTCCATCAGATATTGATGTTTAAATTTCTCTTCCATATCCATATTTTTTTACATCTAACCCTAGTATGTGTCATTTTCGGTAACCTTCATACTTACCACTCTTTATTTTAAATAGAGGCCTCATTAATTCATTTTTCGATGTGGGATTTCAACTAAGATATTTTGATACATCAATCCCAAGATGCCAATACAATGAATAAATTGAGAGGAAGCATAGTATTGAAGGAGGGGATAATGTTAGACCCCAATCTTCCACGGTACACTTCTCTTTGAATAATACAGTAGCCTGTGTTGTACACAACTTCAAGTTCTAACACACACCACAACCAATCAAACTAGCCATTAAGAATTGTTATACCCGTTTTTTGAAATTTTATGCATTTTATCTTTCAAAATTGACTTCATTTTTAGATTCAGAATATCTAAATTAGCTTAGGTTGAATTTTCGGTACTTTTCTGATAACTTTCATATTTTGATGAAAAGTGAAAATTAAAAAAAATTAATAAAAAAAATTAATCGAAATAATTAATAGTGATAAATTATGAATTTTAGTGGTTTTAAATTATATTTATAATATATTTTTACAATTTAATCCAATGTTGGTCATTGGACATAATTTCACATTTAAACCGAACATAAAAAAGTGTCAATCTTTTGATAATTATTGTTTCTTAAAAACACGCTTTTTGTTTTGACAACGAGAAATTAATTTTAAATTAATAAATGAAACCTCTAGGTTTTGAATTTGGTAAAATAGACTTCATTATTGAATTCAGAATATAAAAATTAAATTAGGGTAAATTTTTTGGTATTTTTCTAAAAACATTTAATTTTTAATTAATAGTGAAAAACACTGAGTTATAGTTTAAAACCGAATTTTTTTTTATTTAAATAATTATTTATTTTATTTAAATTATTTAAGGTCAAAATAGATACAATATACCTATATAAGTTCAATTTAATTCATTGGAGTCGGTTTATAATAATTTTAGTTATATAAAATTTTTATTGAACTTTTCACCATCTTTTACCCACATCCTAGGAGCTTTTGCAAATTCACATAAAACATAATTTTACTGCTTCTGTGAGATGAATTTCAAAAATCCAAGAGACACAGTTAATATCAACGAGTAAAATTTGGTTCAATGAGATGAAAAGAATTTTTTTAATAGTAACTTTTTACTTTTATTTTTCCGACGGTTAAAAGTAAATAGGGTAATTAAGGGTAAAAATGGTATTAATATTACCCTCACACATGTCCTAATTCTATTGGACAAGTTTTTCGTGACCAAAAACAACCTTAGAAATATAATATTATCATTTAGGTCCACATGGATTAGATTAGGACATTTATTATTATTTAATTCAATCAAGAGTTAAAAGAGTTAAAATCAAATTTTAATAAGTAAAACCATTATAATATGGGCTTTTACATAATATAAATCAGATTATAAATATTCATTAGATAGAAAAAAATATTTCCTACATCATTGTATTTTATTTATAATTTTTAGACATTAAATAAATAAATAAATTTATGACACAATGGTGATGCAGTAATTACCTTATTCATGAAATAATCAAATAAATGGTATTATAAATATTATAATAATTATAATCTAAAGGTTTTTATGATATCCACGAATTTTATAAGTGAATATGACATGTCAAGATTGAATTAATGTATTTTTTTTAAGTTATCATGTTGTTATTATTTTAAGAAAAAAATACCAAATAGTGTCAAAATTGACATAAAATAGTTTTTAAAATAAATATTATATAATTAATTGATATAATTGTCCTAAAAATATAAGTTTCGCCCAAAAGACTTATATAATAATATATATGACATTAACGAACTAATTGGGGTTCTATTGGCAGTATATAGTATGTTTATTAACCATATAGTGTAAGAATACAAGAAGACACGGTAAAAGATAAATTATTTAACCTAGAGATAAATCTAAATGATAAGGTTAAAATGGTAACCTAAACTTGTCTAAAACCTATTGGTTTAGTTTTGATCAACCTATCCCCTAAATAATCCACCTTGGAGCCATTAGAAACTGAATATGAATTTATTATAAAATAATATTTTATGTTTTTTCTTAAGGTGCCCCCAGCCCTCTTATAAAAGGGCACTCCCCACTCTCTCTAATTCACACCTTCTAAGACATTTGTCTTGGTAAACCCCTAACGAAATTAAAACTCAAATATCGTAACTTAATCTTAGAGGCATTAGTATGATCATAAAGACAACCTATGGAGAACTTTTGATCTAATCAAAAGGAAGAACCCGAAGATGAGGTAATGATTTCACCACCCTCTTTCAAGTTCCTTTCTTCTTCCACTTCCTTTTTATTTGTTATTTCCATTTTAAAATAATAACTCTAGTATATTATATATACTGTGATGTTATTATAATTATGGTACAACCAAATTCATTATTCTATCCACCCTTTGAATGACATGTCACCATACATGCGTATGTACGACTTACCGTCTCGACGTCGTGGTGTAATTGTTATTCAATACATTATTATTTGGATGGGTATAATAATGATGTTTATTTGATGTATATAATAAATATAACATGATAAGTATTATTTATTTATTATGTGACATCAAATTATATATTATATTAATATCAAAAGAATAATATTTTCGCTCGTGCGTACATACAGATTACCGTCTCTACGACGCGATGAGATTCATTTCCAAGTTCACCATTCACCGATGATTATAAAAATATATATTACTAATAAGTATGTAATATATGAAATAGAAATTTACTGGCCATATATATATTTATATATATAAGAATTTATGTCCTTACATATATCTTATTCACTTACTTCCGATCATTACTATGTAAAAATAGAAACAACGTTTATGCGTACGTACGAACTACCGTCTCCATAAGCGGTGTTTTCCATTTCTTATATACGTCTATTATAAATTTATATATTTTAAAAATATATGATATATAAATCATGTTTTATATTCTAGAAGTATTTAAATCATGATCTATGTGATACAATCAAGAGTAACAAGTTAAAACACGTACGATAAAGAAATCGATTATTACCCGAAATATTAATATAACATTGAAATTATTATTAAATGGGAAGTATAAAGTCATTAATGAATAATTTATGATATCATAAATATTAATATGGTTCTGGTATAATATAATAATATATTATAGTCTTCATACAGGAGGCTAAACGTACCCTCGACTAAAGGAATGTGCAAGGTAAGGGGTTTTCATCTCACTCCTTATTCCCGTGAGATTCATGCCATATTGCCACTATTACCTTTTGTGTGGTGTATGTACTGCCCATAATTGTATAATTTGTGTAATACACTTTATTTTATGTGTATTTAGATATTCATTGTATGATACCTATTTCATGTGATGCATGTTTCATAAGATACCAAATTGGTAAGGTTTTATTTCACAATCTCTTCATTATTTGAGGTTGCTTATACGTAATTATCTATTGGGTTCTCTTCATCATTCACATCAATGTTTCTTAAAAAAAGTATTTAAAATCATTATTACTATATTATAGACTATGATTCAATGTCATTTTTACCCTTTATTACTTTATATAATAAGTTTATAAATGAATCATTCCGTCATTTTCCAAACAAGGTCCTTTTTAACCATTTTGACAGAGTTAAGGTAAGAATGTATTTTTTATCTTATACGGAGAATGCAGATATTTTCCACCATTATAAAATATTAAATGCTTCCCATACAAGGTAATAAAGATATTTTCAATGTAAATGTTTTATTTTATAATTATGATACTTTTAAAAGATGAAAAAAAGATATATATCTCAAATAGTTTTTATTTCATCTATGCCAGCATCCATTGATAAATTTTACACTTATTTGAAGTTGATTTATTATGATACAATTCATTCATATTGTATGTAATGTTTTTTGAAATGTTTGACTATGGATGAGTTATTTTTATTTCATTAATGGTTTATGATTAATGTTTTTTCATTTCGTAAGATAGTTTTAATACGAATATTTATGTTATATTTCATCAACTTCTTAAGATGAATGTGTTGGACTAGTATGTTCCCTGTTGGGGACCGGAAAAGTAAGCCCTCTGGTTTGGGGTCCGGTTATAGAAGACCCTCCGGGTTGGTTTCCGGTTATTAGAGTCATCCCAGGTTGGTGTCCGGTTAATGGAGGCACTCTTAGTTGGTGTCCGGTTATTAGAGGCACTCCGGGTTGGTGTTTAGTTATTAGAGGCACTCCGGGTTGGTGTCCGGTTATTAGAGGCACTCTGGGTTGGAGTCTGGTTACAGAGGATCTTCGGGTTGGGATGTTTTTATTTTTATACCTTATGTCTTGGAATGAGTCCTTAACATAGAAATTAAATTTCGGCATTATGTATTCCATCACTATGAAAGTTGTTAGTAATATTGCATGTGATTATTCTACTAGTAGAATTTCCCCGTGAATAAGTAAATGGAATTACTTCATTTTATTTTTTCTATATTATGTGGAAGTTCATGTTTAAAAGGCTTTTGTTTTAGTTATAAATTGCCTTAAATTTTTATTCTTATTTATGAAATTTTCTGCTGTATTGTTATCCTTATTGAGCATCTGAGCTCACCCCTTTCTATTTTTTATTTTTTCTAGGATTCCTTGAATTGTATTGTGATTGATATGCAGGGTTAAGCCAAGGGAATAATGGTATTCATGAAGGATTTTTTATGTTGTTTTGTATGTTATGAAGTGTAATGTAACATTCATGTATGTAATATATTTTCCAAGACTGCTAAACCTATCGGTCCTTCAGTACTTGATTTCTTGTAATCATGCCAATGTATTAAAATAATGCACCAACTCTAGGTAATTGGGGTCAGGGCGTTACATGTTATTTTCATGCAGTAAATATTACTATTTTGTTATCTTCCATCTTTTTTAATCATGAATCCATATCGGAATCTTAAAGTAGACAATGTTCCTTGTTCAATTCATGTTTTTATTCAATCAAGATTAAACAGAAATTTGTTCTTGAACCTTGAAGAGTTGTATGCATCAACATAGAGCCTCCAAGTTCTTAGTTTTAGGCATGTTTTGTAACACCCGAGACTTTTATGAGAAATATTTTGTTTTTATGTTATATAAATCATCAAAGGAATCTTTCACTACACACCACACTAGTTTGTCTTGCTTTACACACAACTGTGGCCTTCCTCTATAGCTTGCGTCGTACGCAATAACGAGTTTCACTAAACAACGATATGCTATTAAAATATTATTAAATCTAGCCATTATGAATAGTACTAACTGAATTTTGGATTTTATAACATTTTAATTCAACTTATACATTTTATAGAATGAGGTATAAAAGCAAAATTAGTTTTTTTGGATAAAAAAATTATTTTTCAAAAAATATAGTTTTGCCGCCTTTTGATGGCGCACCCACATTAAATCTAGTTTTTGACATGTTTATAAGTTCAATTTGACAAAATAAAATTCTTCTTTTGAATCAGGGTATACAAATTTACTTTGGATAAATTTTTTATATTTTTCTGATAACAATCATATTTTGATGAATAGTAAAAATACGCTAATTTTTAATTAAAAACAACTTTTTTCATTGAGATAATTTATATGGATAAATTATAATATTGAATGGTTTTAAAGTATAAATAGAATATATTTTTACGATTTAATATATTGTATTTCATTAGCATTAATTTCACATTGAATTCATAGGTAAAACCATTTCAATCATTGGCAATGTTTTAACTTCTAAAACCCGTTTTCTTAACAACGGGATTTATTTTAAATTATTTACTGCAACTTAAATGTTTAGAATTTTGAAAAATGTATTCCATATTCAGAATTAGAGGGTCCAAATTATGTTAATAGACTTTTTTTTATTTTTGGGCATTGTGAATAGTAACTACCGTAAATTTCATTTACCATAGTTAAAGGTAAATCAGGTAATTAATGGTAAATATAAGATTATAAAATTATCTAACACCTTCCAAAATCTTATTGGATGACTAAAAATGGACCCATATCACCTAAGGGTCAGAATAGATTCATTTAATGGACTTTGTTCCAGGAAAATAATTTAATTATTATTAAAATTAAAGAATGTGACGACATGTCACTTTCTTAAATCTTATAAGTATAATAGTTTTAATTTAGTGATAAACATCATGAAACTTCGAACCTGAAAAGTATCCAGAAATCTAATAAAATTATCTACATCATAGGAATTTATTTATAATTTTTAGGTATTAAATAATTATCATTAATTATGACACAATAGTGACCTTGAAATTATTTTATTAATTAAAATATCATATAAATGGCTTTAAAAATAATAAAATAAATATTATATGAACTATTTAATGTGTTCCACTAATTTTCTAGATACATATGATAGTTTATGGATCTATTAAAGCTTTTAGTTCGAACATGTCTTTTGTATATATTTTATTTAAATTCAAAAAATTGAATAGTGTCAAAATTGACACTATTGTTATTTTATAAAAATAACATATTATAAAATTGTTTAAAAATAAAAAAAATATTTAAAAATTATAAATTAAAATTTATATGGTCGAAAATGTCATAAAGTGTCAAATTATGGAAAATTCACAACACATATGTAATTATTTATAATAATTTAAAATTTAGAATATTATTACCAAAAATAAAATAAAATTGATAAATAAGGATAAATTAAGTTGATAATGTTTAAAATAAATTCCTAACATGTCTGAATTTTATTGGTTTATGAGATTACAACCCTATCTCATCTAATCTTTGTATATGAGTCTTTTTGGATGTTTTTATGTGGGTTTGGGATTTTAATATAAACTAATATTTCTTATATTTCCAAAGGTGCCCCTCTCCTCCCATATAAAAGGGCACCTCCTCCCTCTCTTCCTCACACCAATTTGAGCCTTCAAGCTCAGAAAACCCCCACCCATTTCACTTCCCCACTTACATAGAAACCATCTAGATGTACTGGTCTTATCAAAAGACCATCTCTAGTTCCATAAGAGAAATTTTAATGGAGGCACTTCGAGAAAGAGGTAATACCTTCTACCATTTTTTCAAGTTCCATTCTTCTTCTACTCCCTATTCTTTAGTTGTTTTATTTTAAGGTAATAACATCAGTATCACTCATATATTGATATGTTATTATAAATATGAGACAACCCTATTTCACCTCTTATCCATCATACGGAAAGCGAAATCACCGCGAGTGTGTACACACGGAATACCATCCCCACGCCGTGGTGTAATCGATTTTCCACCACCACCATACTTGGATGGGTATAAGGGTGAAATTAATGAATATATATTATTATTTTAAAGTGGTATTGATTCTAATATAGTATACATACACTCCAATACAATTCCACGATCAGGGGAACGATATCATCACTCGTGCGTACGTACGGAATACCGTCTCCATGATGTGATGCGATTCGGTCTACATGATCTTCATTGCATAATGATTATATAAATGAATTGAATGAATGAATATGATATATATTACACTAATACCATTCTGTAAATGAGGTATCTATAACCTAAAGAGTAGAATAACAATTTATTCGACAAACACGCATAAGAACAAAAAGTAATAAACACCCGAATAACAAGTATTAATGAAATATTACTAATAAGAAGCTAAGAATATGACCATATATGATATCATAACAATAATTATGATTTTGGAAGAAGTAAAGAACATTATTTAAATCATTATATAGGAGGATCGGACACTTACTAAGCAAATCGGACCTAAGGTAAGGGAAATATCACAATCTCATTTTATCGGATATTGTTTATACTTTGGTATTTACTGGGGTGTATTTTATCATACACATCCATTTTTCCACAATATGTGATATTTATATCCTTCTACAATAGTTTATATCCAATTTTACCCTTCGGTGAGTTTTTAGTAAAATATATGAAAGTAATCTTTTGTCGTTTTTCATATGAGGTACTTTTTGACTTTTACGACAACAGTACGAGAAGAATGTTTTCTTTTAACTTATACAACATGAATGGATTTTTAAAACATTATTTCCAAGAAGCTTCCCTTAAAAGTTTTGAAGTTTATTTTTAATCAACATCTTTTAGTTTAAAATTGTATGACATGTTGAGAAAGGAAATGTGTTTTTGAAGTAGAAAGGATATTTTCCTCAAGAATGGAGTTCAAGCGTTTTATCAAAATTATTTTCCATCTAAGATAATAAAGGGTTCTATTTCGATCCCTATTATTACATTGATTTGATTATGTTGTGATGAAATTATTTTTATGAATTCCTTTATCTTATATGAGTTGTTTTATGATGTCACGATGTTTAAGATTCCCATTTTTATTACCTGGGTTTTGCTATGATGTATGGTTTATGATTTTGTGGCACACATAATAATGGTATCATTATGAGATTTATGGGACCTATATATCCCTCCAATTCATTGGGTAAATATCTTATATCTCATGAGATAGACATGGCTAAAATGACAGGTTAAACCGGTTTAGTGAAACAGGACTGAAACTAGGAGTGAAATCGGTTCAGAAATGGACTTTGTCCACTACGATAGTCTTGGAAATGAGTCTTGACTAATAATAAATGATTCTCTATGATTATGTGTGTATTCCACAAAGTTTCATGTTTTATGTTATGATTATTGGGATTTCATTTCACATCTATGATTTATCCCATGTTATGAAATTATGCTCTCTTTTGCAGGTTAAGATTTCCAAAATGTTATGTTCTTATGAATATGATGTGATTGATATTTCTTTTGGTTACCATTACTGAGCATTTGAGCTCACCCTTTTGTATGTTTTCTTTCCCCAGGTCAGGATGAAGCTTATTAAGTATGATATGCCAAAAGAGACTATAGATGTGATGAAATAAATGGGAGATAGTGTAGACGCATTATGAACCAGTTTTTTATGTTTCCCAGTTTCTAAAGAAACTATACCTATACGGTCCATTCATGGTTTTGTTACATGTTTTAATAAGTACTCTTCAATTTTTAAGTAATAACAATGTATGTAAAGTATGGGTCGTCATAGTTGGTATCAGAGGAAAGGTATAGTCCACCTTTGGAAACTATGATGTGAAATCCTTAGTAAGAACCCTAAGGATAAGTCTAACCATATAACACAATCTTAGTGTTTTAGAAATGACCATGAATAACCTAGGATAAGGCCTTAATTGTGAAAGTTTATTCTTGATTATGTGATTTTCCTGTTATAATTAGTGTTTCTCACACTATTCTTCTTGGTTTTAGTCAATGGCTGGAACCCGAAGGAACCGTGTTAATGCGGATTGCGACGAGCAATGCAATGATTGTCCCCCTGAGCAACCAAACGTTATTGGAGATGGAGTGCAAAATCTTGTAGCCATGCTCACAAAACATTCTTAAGCTATGAATCAGGCAGGACTTCCAAACGAGCAAAGGAAGGAGCAACATTCTGTTGAATCCTTCATGAGGCAGCATCCACCTTCTTTCAGTGGGTCTACTGATCCATTAGTTGCTGAACAATGGATTAGTACCACAGAAAATATATTTTCAGTTCTTCAATGTTCTGAACATGATAATGTCATCCTAGAAGTGTATCTTTTGGAAGGATATGCAGATCAATGGTGGAATATTATTAAGAATATGAGGGAAAGGGATGAAATTGAGTCCATGGAATGGAACGAGTTCAAGAACTTATTTTTCAATAAGTACTTCCTCGTATTCTCCGAACAAAGATGGAGAAAGAATTTCTTGAACTGAAGAAAAATGATGATGAATCTGTTGGTACCTATGAAGAAAATTTTACAAGACTTGCAAGGTACGCTTCTGGTATTATTATCCAACCTGAGAGTAAGATCGATCGATTCTTTAGTGGCGTAAAACCAAGTTGTCTAAGGGCGTTAGCCATAAGAGACTTCAATAGCTAAGAGGAAATCGTTCGATGTTCTCTCAAAGTCGCGATGGAGATTGGAGTAACCCATCAGTCATATGGGTTTGATAAGAATAGGAAAATGGAATTCAAAGGAAAATCTAAATAGCACACTGGAAAGAAGATGAGCTTTCCCTTATGCTCAATGTGTGGAAAGAAACATGGAGGGAGTTGTCTTAAAGGGACACGTAAATGTTTCAAATGTGGAAAGGAATGTCATCGGGCATTTGAATGCCGCAATGATGGGAAGAAGATGTCTAAAGATGCAAACAAAGGAAGGGAAACACAGAATGAACCTACTACACTTCAATGTTTCAAGTGCAAGGAGATGAGGCATTATGCCAACAAATGCCCTAATCAAAGGGTTGTTGATGATGATCAACATCAAAAAAATCTTAAGGCTAAAGACAAAGGAATGTCACATGCAATTTCTATCAGCGATGTGGAGTACGATAACGATGTTGTGAAAGGTACACTTACCAACCACTCTAAAGTAGAAAATGTTTTATTTGATTCTAGATCCACCCACTCTTTTATTTCTGAAGATTTTTCTAAGGGTATCACCGTTTTACCTCAACAATGAGATGTTGAGTTAGCTGTGACAACACCTAATGGCACAACAGTCGCATCAAAAGTTTATTATTCTTCCCCGATTGAAGTTTGTGGGAAAGTGATTCCTGCAAATCTTGTGATCCTTCCTATAGTGGAATTTTATGTGATTCATGGCATGGATTGTCTTTCTTTATATGGAGATCATATCAATTTCCAAAGAGGGGAAGTCACATTTCATATTCCAGCTCAATCTATGATCGTCTATCGATGCAAGGATGAACATAACCTTCCAGTGGAAATTTCTTCCATCTTATGGGTCTTGATTCCACATAATGAAGGTTATTTATCTCAAATGGTTGGTGAGAAACTCACAATTATGAATATGCCCATTGTACGAGAGTTTGATGATGTATTTCTGGAGGAATTGTCGGGTCTTCCACCAAATCGTGAAGTTGAGTTTTCAATAGAACTCGTACCGGGTGCTTTGCCTATTTCAAAGACACCATATAGAATGGCCCCAATTGAGTTGCAGGAATTGATGAAAAACTCCAAGGGAATATTGATAATGGATTCATACGCCCTACTGCGTCACCTTGGGGAGCACCTGTTCTGTTTGTTAATAAGAAAGATGTATCAATGAGACTCTGCATTTATTATCGAGAGCTTAACAAGATCACTATCAAGAACAAATATCATCTCCCACGCATTGATGACCTATTTGACCAACTACGTGGAGCTCAATACTTTTCAAAGATTGATTTTCATTCAGGGTATCATCCATTAAGGGTCAAAAGGGAGGATATACCAAATACGGCTTTCCGTACAAGGTATGGACACTATGAATTTATAGTGATGCCATTTGGTCTTACTAATTCCCCTGTTATCTTCATGGATATGATGAATAGTGTCTTTAGAGACTAACTTGATCAATTTGTGGTAGTCTTTATAGACGATATTCTTGTCTATTCAAAGATCAAGGAAGAACATGAAGATCACTTGAGAATTATATTGAAGAATTTGAGATAGGAGAAGCTTTATTTAAAATTTACGAAGTGTGAATTTTGGCTTCAAAAAGTTGTAATTTTGGGTCATATAATCTCAAAAGAGGGGATATCTGTGGATTCAGCAAAAACAGAGGTTATCGAAAGATGGTCGAGACCAACAACAGTAATTGAGATTCGAAGTTTTCTTGGTTTGGATGGATATTATCGACGTTTTGTGAATTATTTTTCATGATTACCTAATCCACTCACCAGGTTGACTCGAAAAGGAGTTAAGTTCGTGTGGACAGACGAATGTGAATAGAATTTCAAGGAGTTGAATAGAAGGTTATCCAGTGCACCTGTACTCACACTTCGTTGTAGTGGAGAAAGGATTGTGATCTACAGTGATGCATCCAAGAATGGACTGGGATGTGTTCTCATGCAAAATGATATGGTGATAGCTTATGCCTCACTACAGTTGAAAATACATGAGCAAAATTACCCAAATCATGATTTGGAGTTAGCTACGGTAATCTTTGCATTAAAGATTTGGAGGCATTACCGTTATGGTGAAAGGTGTGATATTTATACTAATCATAAAAGTTTAAAGTATATTTTCACACAAAAAGAGCTGAATATGCGTCAAAGAAGATGGTTGGAGGTGATTAAGGATTACGACTGCTCAATTCATTACCACCGTGGGAAAGCAAACAAGGTGGGAGATGCATTAAGTCGACAAGACCATGCCAGTTTATCCATGATGAGGATCACAAAAGATTCAATATTTATGGATTTACAAAGGATGGATCTTGGAATTATAATGGAAGGGGGAAAATAGTATCTTTCTCAAATGAATGTTCAACCATCTATACATGTAGAGAATAAAGAGGCACAGAAAGTAGATGTAGAGTTTCAAAAGAAGGTGAGAAATATTCCTGAAATCAGCCTTGATTGTGATGGGATAATAAAGTTCAGGAATCAGGTTTGTGTTCCTCACATCCCTGAATTAAAGAAGGAGCTGCTGGATGAGGCTCATAGTTCATCATTCTCTATTCGTCCTGGATGCACGAAGATGTATAGGGACCTGAAAGAGTAATTCTGGTGGGATGGCATGAAAAGAGATGTTGCTGAATATGTTTCTCGATGTTTGGTTTGTCAGCAAGTTAAAGCTGAGAGACAGAAGCCTAAGGGGATGTTACAACCATTACCCATACCCGAATGGAAATAGGAAAACATCACTATGGACTTTGTCACAGGACTTCCTAAAACATTCAAAGGCAATAATGCTATCTGGGTCATAGTTGATCGTTTTACAAAGTCTACACACTTCATTGCCATTAGAGAGTATTTCTCTCTGGATCAGCTTGCCATGATATATGTAATGGAAATTGTAACATTGCATGCAGTACCACTTTCTATTATATCTGATCGGGATCCGAGATTTACCTCGATGTTCTGGAGAAGTCTTCAGCATACTCTGGATACAAAGTTGAGTTTCAGCACTGCTTATCATCCTCAGATAGACGGTCAGTCTGAGAGAACAATTCAAACTATAGAAGATATGTTGAGAGCTTGCACTATGGATTTCACGGGTGGTTGGGATCGACACCTACCTCTGGTGGAATTTTCATATAATAATAGCTTTTACTACAGTATTTAGATTGCTCCTTATGAATCTCTCTATGGAAAGAAATGCAAGACTCCATCTTGATTGGATGAAGTTGGGTAAAGAAAGATTTTAGGACCTGATCTCGTTGATGAAATGGCAAAAATGGTCAGATCTATTCAAAAACACATAAGAGCAGCTCAGAGTCGACAGAAAAGTTATGCCGACAACTGAAGAAAAGACCTAGAGTTTGAAGTGGGTGATAAAGTGTTCTTACGAATATCACCCTGGAAGAGGGTCATGATATTTTGGAAGAAGGCGAAGTTGATCCCTAGATATATCAGTCCTTTCAAAATACTGGATCGTGTTGGGAAGGTATATTACCGATTGGCACTTCCACCGAATCTCTCTCAAGTACACGATGTGTTCCATTTATCTCTCCTGAGAAAGTACATACCTGAACCTTCACATGTAATCCAATCAGAAGTGGTACCGCTGGAGCAAGATCCTTCTTATGAAGAACAGCCGATAGAGATTCTGGATCATAGCGAAAAAGTCCTACAAAACAAGACCACTCGTTTGGTGAAAGTTTTATGGAGGAACCAACAATTAGAAGAAGCTACATGGGAGCTTGAGGATATGATGAGGGAGAGGTATCCTCATCTGTTTGTTACAAAGTGACGAATTTCGAGGGAGAAATTCATTTTAAGGGGGGTAGAATGTAACACCAGAGACTTTTATGAGAAATATTTTGTTTTTATGTTATATAAATCATCAAAGTAATCTTTCACTACACACAACACTAGCTTGGCATGCTTTACATGCAACCGTGGCCTTCCTCGATAGCTTGCGTCGTACGCAATACCGAGTTTCTGTAAACAACGACATGCTATTAAAATATTATTAAAACCAGTCGTTATGAATAATACTAACTGAATTTTGAATTTTATAACATTTTAATTAAACATATACATTTTCTATAATGAGGTATAAAACCAAAATCAGTTTTTTTCGATAAAAGAAATATTTTTAAAAAAATACAGTTTTTCCGACTTTTGATGGCGCACCCACATTAAATCTAGTTTTTGACATGTTTATAAGTTCAATTTTACAAAATAAAATTCTTATTTTGAATCAGGTTATAAAAATTTACTTTGGATAAATTTTTGATATTTTTCTGAAATCTTTCATATTTTGATGAATAGTAAAAATACGCTAATTTTTAACTGAAAACAAATTTTTTCTTTGAGAGAATTTATATGGATAAATTATAATATTGAATGGTTTTAAAGTATAAATAGAATATATTTTTACCATTTACTATAATTTATGTAATTAGCATTAATTTCACATTGAATTCATAGGTAAAAACATTTCAATCTTTGGCAATGTTTTAACTTCTAAAAATCGTTTTCTTAACAACGAGATTTATTTTAAATTAATTACTGAAACTTATATGTTTTGAATTTTGAAAAATGGATTCCATATTCAAAATCAGAGGGTCCAAATTATGTTAATAGACTACTTTTTATTTTTGGGCATTATGAATAGTAACTAAGGTAAATTTTATTCACCATCGTTAAAGGTAAATCGGGTAATTAAGGGTAAATATAAGATTATAAAATTACCCTAACACCTGCCAAAATATTATTGGATGACTAAAAGTCGACTCATATCACCTAAGGGTCGGATTAGATTCATTTAATGGACTTTTTCCATGAAACTGATTTAATTATTATTAAAACCAAAGAATGTGACAACATGTCACTTTCTTAAATCTTATAAGTATAATAATTTTAATTTAGTGATAAACTTCATGAAACTTCGAACATGAATAGTCTCAAAAACTATAATACATTTATATACATTATAATAATTTATTTATAATTTTTAGGGATTAAATAATTATCATTGTTTATGACACAATAGTGATGTTGAAATTATTTTATTAATTAAAATATCAAATAAATGGATTTAAAAATAATAAAATAAATATTATATGAATTATTTAATGTGTCCCACTAATTTTCTAGATACATATTACATTTTATGGATCTATTAATGCTTTTATTTCGAACATATCGTCTATATATATTTTACTTAAATTCAAATAAATGAATACTGTCAAAATTGACACTATTGTTATTTTATAAAAATAACATATTATAAAATTGTTTAAAAATAACAAAAATATTTAAAAATTATAAAATAAAATTTATATGGTCTACAATGTCATAAAGTGTCAAAGTATGGAAAATTCACAACACATATGTAATTATTTATAATAATTTAAAATTTAGAATATTATTTCCACAAATAAAATTAAATCGATAAATAAGGATAAATCAAGTTGATAATGTTTAAAATAAATTCCCAGCGTGCCTAAATTTTATTATTTGATGAGATTACAAACCTATCACATCTAATATTTGGATATGAGTCATTTTGGAAGTTTTTATGTGGGGTTGGGATTTAATATAAACTAATATTTCTTATATTTCCAAAGGTGCCCCTCTCCTCCCTTATAAAAGGGAACCTCTTCCCTCTCGTCCTCACACCAATTTGAGCCTTCAAGCTCGGCCAAACCCTTCAAATTTCACTTCCCCACTTCCTTAGAAACATACTAGAGGTACTTGTGTTACCATAATACCAACTCTAGTGCCTTAATAGAATGTTTAAAGGAGGCACTTCGAGAAAGAGGTAATACCTTCTACCGTTATCTTCAAGTTCCATTCTTCTTCTACTCCCTCTTCTTTAGTTGTTTCATTATGAGGTAATAACATCAGTATAAATAATATACTGATATGATATTATAAATATGAAACAATCCTATTTCACCTCTTATCCATCCTACAGAAAACGAAATCACCACGCGTGCGTACGTACGGAATACCGTCTCCACGCCGCGGTGTAATCTATTTTCCACCACAAACTTACTTGGATGGGTATAAGGGTGAATGTAATGAATATATATGATTATTGTAAAGTGCTAATGATTCTGAAATAGTATACATACACTCTAATACAATTCCACGATCATGGGAACGATATCATCGCTAGTACGTACGTACGGAATACCGACTCCATGATGTGATGCGATTCGTTCTACATGATCTTCATTGCATAATGATTATATAAATGAATTGAATGAATTAATATGATATATATTACACTAATACCATTCTGGAAATGAGTTATCTATAACCTAAAGATAAGAATAAGAATTTATTCGACAAACACGCATAAGAACAAAAAGAAATAAACACCCGAATAACAAGTAGTAATGAAATATTACTAATAAGAAGCAAATAATATGACCATATATGATATCATAACAATAAGTATGATTAT
The DNA here is from genome assembly GCA_963277665.1 of Viscum album. Classification (NCBI taxonomy): domain Eukaryota; kingdom Viridiplantae; phylum Streptophyta; class Magnoliopsida; order Santalales; family Viscaceae; genus Viscum; species Viscum album. Next base: position 431,690,508 of record OY728134.1, read on the forward strand.
GTAATAAGTCAATAACATTATTTAAATAATTATACAGGAGGTTCGGACACTTACGAGGCAAATCAGACCTAAATTAAGGAAAATATCACAATCTCATTTTATCCGAGATTGTTTATACTTTGGTATTTACTGGGGTGTATTTTATCATCCACATCCACATTTCCTCAATATGTAATATCTATATACTTCTACAATAGTTTATATCCAATTTTACCCTTCGGTGAGTTTTTAGTAAACGATATGAAAGGAATCTTTTGTCGTTTTTCGTACGAGGTACTTTTTTACATTTCCGACAAAAGTACGAGAAGAATGTTTTCTTTTAACTTATATGACATGAATGGATTTTCAAAAAATTATTTCCAAGAAGATTCCCTGACATGTTTTAAAGTTTATTTTTAATCAACTTCTTTTAGTTTATAATTCTATGACATGTTAAGAAAGGAAAAGTGTTTTTGAAGTAGAAAGGATATTTTCCTCAAGAATGGAGTTCAAGCGTTTTATCAAAATTATTTTCCATCTAAGATTATAAAGGGTTCTGTTTCTATCCCTATTATTAAATTGATTTGATTATGTTGTGATGGAATTATTTTTAGGAATTCCTTTATCTTATATGAGTAGTTTTTATGATGTCATGATATTTAAGATTCCCATTTTTATTAGATGGGTTATGCTATGATGTATGGTTTATGATATTGTGGCACACATAATAATGGTATCATTATGAGTTGGATGGGACCTATAACTCCCTCTATTATATTGGGTAAAGATTTTATATCTCATGAGATAGACATGGTTGTAACGGCAGGTTAAACCAGTTCAGTGAAACAGGACTGAAACGAGGAGTGAACTCGGTTCAGAAATGAACTTTGTCCACTAAGATAGTCTTGGAAATGATTCTTGACTAATAAGAAATGATTCTCTATGATTATGTGTGTATTCCACAAAGTTTCATGTTTTATGTTATGATTATTGGGATTTCATATCACTACTATGATTTATCCCATGTTATGAAATTATGCTCTCTTTTGTAGGATAAGATTTCAAAAATGTTATGTTCTTTTGAATATGATGTGATTGATATTTATTTTGTTTACCCATACTGAGCATTTGACCTCACCCTTTTGTATGTTTTCTTTCCCCCGGTCAGGAAGAATCTCATTATGTAAGATATGCCAAAAGGGACTATAGATATGATGAAATAAATGGGAGACAGTGTAGACGCTTTATGAACCAGTTGTTTATGTTTCCCAGTTTCTAAAGACACTATACCTATACAGTCCTTTCATGGTTTTGTTATATGTTTTAATAAGTACGCTTCAATTTTGAAGTAATAACAATGTATGTAATGTATGAGTCGTTATATGTTCGATAGCTTGGTTTCCAACTATTAGTAGAAAACATTGTTTCAAATTTGATATAGGAGCTTGTTTCTCCCTCATATTTTTCAATTCTCTATAAATGGTGTACGATTGATCAATCCCTTAATGTTATGATATCTAGGAAGCTATATCATCTTTTAGCCCATATTTTTTGTGTAGCATGTTTTAGAACTTATTTTCTTGGTAGTGAATTCAATTTCACTATTTATCATTGTGTATAAATACACTTCAAATATGTAAGATTTTTAATTTTAAATAATAAACTGATGAATTCCATCTGTATTCATCAATGAATGGGATAGTGGCGAGTCCCCCAATAATTCACGTGAAAAAGTTTTATCTTTGGGTTCTAGGGTGTTCATTCACTCATATTGAATAAAACGTTCCATTTTCCCTAAATATGAAACTATAAAATCTTACAAATTATGTATGACCTTGCTTCAACATTCTCTCCGATTTTAGGATTTGCATGTTCTTCTCATTGAGATGCACAAGTAAACAATTTAATAACAATACGCTTTTAATTTTTTTTGTTCTAATAGTTATCACTCAATATGATCATCTAGTCAGATATAGGGTTCTGTATATTATCCCTCTATCCATAACCATGGATCCCTGATTGAATATATACACTCTTTTGGTGATGGTTGTTCCAAAACCTGCTTCATCTAGCTTTCCTATAAAAATTATGATTTCCACCACACTTGCTCTGTGTCAGACTAAGTTGAACTACATTGAGATAAATGCAACTTCCATTCATTTTCTATTTCTTAACATCACAATTTACCATGATTTCAAGAGCTTCATAATCAACTATATATTCTTTTACAAACCTCTGAGACACATAATTTTCCTTGAATTTGTTATCTTTCATGGAGTGGAATGATGATCCAAAATCATTGAGTCCACCAGAACATTCCCACTCAATTAAAAATTTGTTATACCTTCAGTTTTCATAGAATTAATAGAACTAGTAGTTCCAAACACTACCCAATATAATTTTACCCATAATTTTTTGAATAATTTATTTATATGGACTCTCATAACGCATTGCCAATATGTTGGGTTGGGACTGAACAATTTACCTCCGATTCATTCACTTAATTTATCATCTAAATTCCTATGAATTATTTAATGAGAAGTTTATACACATCTGTCTAATCGGAGTGTTCCTCCAAAAAGAGGTTTAACTTACATTCTTCTGAGTTCTTAAATCAGGATAATCTTTTAAACATCATTGATCAAAAAATCATATTTCCCACAAAAAATATTCATTACTATAGTCTTGTTACTATCAGTAAAGGATGATAACTATAATAGTACCCACACATGTTCCACAAAGTGTACATATAGATTATATCTAACATCAAAACATGTAAAAATCTTTCACTTATTCAACTACTAATCGATCATTTAAAAATCTAATTTTGAAAAATCTCCATATCATGAAAACCAAGTTCGTCCCTGTTGGTTTGTCATACATATCCCCCAGAAACATCATTTGATTTACCATGGTATTCACTTCCAAAATTTTATTGGAATCATTTTAGGATAATTAAATCCATATGAGATTTAGTGGTTTTTTTATCAAGACTCTCCCACTCTATATTTACGAGCTTCGATGGCATGACCCTAATTCAAAAAACGTCTTGGTTCTTTTGTATGCGGTAATATTCCATCCTCATTTTCTAGAATCCAAAGTCATTCCCATAACTTTTTCCAATATGAAATAAAACTTCTTATAAATCAATTTTTCTGATTCCTATAAACTACTACTAAATCAAAAAACTCATTGGTAAATGAATGTTACCATTATATTTTATCGAGTCTGTTCTATAGAGATCTGAATCAATAACTGATATAACTTTTATTTAGAATCATGAGAAATATTCAATCACTAAATTTGATATTATTTAAATTTAGAAAAAGTGAAACCAAACAACCAGACGGATCCACTCCTATTATTAGTGTCCCACATGATAGAATGTCTTTTCAACTAGTGTTGTTAAAGGCGTGCGGTGCAATAAGGCACAAAGATTGTTTGGGGATGCGGCATGAGGCTCAGCATGAGGTGCAATTAAGGAATAACAAAGGTATGGACACATAATTAATTACATATAGTTTTCAACAATATTTTAAATTTTTAAAAAATAAAATCAAATAAATAAATAAAAATTAAAATACATACCAATAATTTTTAATCAAAGTCATAATCAATTCGTGGTACAATGAGACGCTGTTGTCGGTGATGTTTTTATAGTCTATTATGTTTTTTATTAGTAAATTAAATATTCTACTTAACTGATTCCAGCTTTTTTATTCACTTGATGTAATCAACCGGTGTTCCCTTTTTGGTGGTAAATTAAAACATGGGTTGTGGGATTTTAACCACTACACCAAGTAATATCTACCTGATAATTAGTGTGAGTATGCCTTTTAAGTACATTTGTGATTGTCTGTGTTATTTCTTTATCTATCATTCATTATAATCTTATCACCATCATGACCTAATCACACTAATCAATTTGAATTTTCTTTGCTTATATTTTGTATCTTCTTTTAGGTTTTTTGAAATAGAAGATTGGAATGAATTGGAGCTGTTTGGATCGCTGGACAGGTGAGAACAACATATTTTTCCAGTTGTTCTAGGGTGGTTTGCTATTTTTGGTGAGGCCTAGTGTTGTTTGTTTATCTTTTCTGGCTGTTTTGGAGATGTTTGGTGATGTTTTCTTTTTTCTATTTTTTATTTTCTATGTGGTGTTGTTTATATTTTCCTGTTAGTTATCTGCCATTTGGTTTTTTTGGATCTGTGTAGTTATATAAGTAGAATTGCATGTTTCTTGTTTAAAATAATTTCCCAGGTTAGCGACTGCCATTGGCATTCGCTATTTCCTACCTCAAATGCTCCTGCTCCTGCTGGAGCATTCCCACAGAAATTAAAAATTATATGTTATAGTGACCACCTCTGGAGGTCGCTAAAGGTCAAGGTAGATTACCTATAGCGATCACAAATGGAGGTCTATAAAGGGCCAATTTGTATTTGTGACTATCTATACAACCACATGTGGAGAAACCCTTGGTACCTAAAGATAGAGTAGATGAAAAGTGCAGGCTATGCACACTTTATGATTTTCAGAGTCAGAGATCCCTCATGTTACAAGGCAAGCCCAACCCTTAGGTAGCTGATGACTAGTTAGAGGCGTGACCAGAGTTATTCATCTAGTCAAGACACCATCTAATCATATGTTGGTCATTTAAATAAGACTTTTGTAGGGATCACTAGGGAAAGGGTAAAACATGGGTATCCAAACACACCATGAGTTGACTCTGTCATGGATAGATTTCATGTGCCTATTCAATGAAAAGTTTTCACTAGTTACAATAGGATATATACACATTCAATAGATTCATAAGTTCTAGAAAATAAGTATGGTAGTATCTGATTATTCATCGAGGCACTCAAACATTTATAGGTACTTTATGGAAATGGTTATCGATAAGTAATTCAAGGATTCAACCTTCAATTGATTTTTGTGCTGACACATACGAGCCAATATTTTTCCTCAGAGCATTTCTACTTCAATTGGGGTTCTTGAGAAATCGTTGATGGTCTATAGCTTCTTGGATAAGTATAGATAGTGAAATATAGTTAAGAGTGGGCATGAAGGTGAAAAGTCCTCAGTAGTAGGGAGTTGAAGACAGTGTCAGGGACTCGGACATGGACAACATTTTAGGAGGTGGTCCTATGAAATAAGATGTATAGTTAAGGGTTCTCTAGGTGGATCTAGTCACTATAGGGAGAGCCAGTGCTATTCATGTTATGAAATTGGACATCTTTCTCGAGATTTTCAATCTTGTTATGATGCTTATAGGGTGACATTGGATGGACCATTGAGATAGAGACAAGGGAAATAGCAGGTAGAGTTGCATGGAGATTGATGTGGAAGAGGAGCTGGGAGGGAAGCAGGAGGTGGTCAACGCATGGACTGGTTACCCCCACCACCATGGGAGGTCCACACTAGGCTCAGGAAGATAGAGGATCAAGTGGGGATAACTGGATGTGGATGAGGATTATGACCCTGGATCTAAATGTATGATTCATGTTATTATCTGTGTCTTTTCTAGTCTATCTACCGTACATATAGACATAGGATATAGTCATTTCATTAAATCCACATATCTTTTAGAAGAATAGAAGAATATATTATAATCGTTGATTGAACCCTTATTATTAGAGACACCGATGAGAGGAGAATCGATTATTAGAAAACTATTATAATAATGCGAACATACCCTTAGAGGTGAGATTTTTGGTTGAAATCTATTAGTGGCAGCGTCGAGGCCTTCTGATATCATTGTTGGTATAGATTGGTTATCTTCTGTTCATTCCCAGAATGACTATTTTGGGCGAAGGGTGTGCTGTGTCTGCAATGGTGCAAAGAGTATATCCTATTTTGGTTGAAGGGAAATCCAAGAATCATGGGATGAACATATTCCTAGGAGGGTGCAGATGATCACTCATAAAATGGAAAACATGGCCATTGGCGACGTGGAATTTCTTCGGTTCTAGTTTCTAGTAGTAGTGGCCGTGTATGTGGTAGTATTTCCTCAAGATGTTCCATAATTAACTCCTCCATGGGAGATAGAAATATGAACTGATATTCCCCCCCAGACATAACTAATATCCTCATTTTTATCTTAGATGGATCCTATGTAGTTTCACATCTTGAGGGTGTAGTTGGAGGATTTACCGAGGAAGAGGTTTGTGACACCCATCGTTTTATCCTTGGTATCCCCAATTTTGTTTTCCAAAAAGGAAGACTAGATCATAAGGTTGTGTGTGGATTATTGATGCTGGAACTAAGTGATGGGGAATAAAATGTATCCAATACTTATGATCGATGAACTATTCAATTAGTTGAGAGGGGAATGATAATTATCAAAGGATACCCTCAGATTGGGATAGGTCCAACAGCAAGTACCAGATGAGGACATTCCAAGTACAATATTCAAATATTGCTATGGTCATTACGAGTACATGATGATTCCATTTATCATGAATAATTCAATATCAGTTTATATGGGAATCATAAATTGTATCTTCCAGCAATACATAGACTGGTCCATGGTGGTCTTCATCAATGATATCCTTGTGTACTCAACATTTGAGAAGCAGCCCACAAGACACTTACAAATAGTTCTAGACTCACTCTGAGAGCACTAGGTTTATATGTTTCTCTTGAAGTTTCAATTTTAGATTTGAGAGTTCCAAATTATGGGAAATGTAATTCTAACAGATGTAGTGGTAGTAGACTAGGCCATGGTGGAGGCAGTGCCTGCATGGGAGCCTCTTAGAAGCGTGAAGGAGGTGCAGAGCATCCTAGGGTTGACAAGATATTACCGGAGATTCATCCAGGTTTCCTCCAGGATATCAACACCAATTGATGATTTTACTAAGAAGGGGTATCCATTTGTGTTGAAAGAGATGTTTCAACAGGCTTTTCTACAGTTAAATCAATGTTTTATGAGTACACCGATATATATTGTTGGAGGAGGGATTCCAGTACATAGTGTTCTGTAATACATCAGGGACTAATATTGGTTTTGTTCTGATGTAGTGATATCCAATTATTTCAAATGTTTCACTCCATTTGAGGCCACATGAGCATAACTACATTACCCATACTCTTGATTTGGCCTCAGTAGTCTTCGTGATGATGATTTAGAGACACTAAATAATTGGTGAGTGGTTTATCATAAAATCTGATCACTAAAGTCTCATTTATAACTTATCATAGAAGGTTATGAACATTTAATATAGTAATTGGATAGAGTTACTCTAGTATTATGACTTTGAGATCATCTATACTCTTAGAAAAAGGAATGTGGTGGAAGAATCTCTTAGTAGGTGATCGAGTTTGCAGTTTATGAATGACAAATCATATTTATTGGTATCATTGTAGATATCCTTTATAGATGGAAATGGTGGTGCTTAACTCTGATCAATGTCTATTAACGCTAAAATCATATACAAGGTCATGGATTTAAAAATTCCGGATTCAGACTACGAGACTCTACAAACTCATATATTTGTGGGACATGCTATACATGGATATTTGAAAGGTTGGGAGCACATTTTTCTTTTCAGAGGACACATCAGTTTTACCATGGAATTGTGGGATGAGGTTCTTAGGGATTTTCATGCATCCCCTTGCTGGTACATACATGTGTGGATATGATGTACCAGGACATTCAACATCAATTATGGTTGATACAAATGAAGAAGGGAGTTATAGTGTTTGTCTCTCGATGTATTATTTGTCTGCAACTGATGGTTGAGAAACAAATTCCAGTGGGTTGGTCTCAAAATCATGAAAGGGACATAGTGGAAGTGGGATATAATATTCATGGAATTAATTTTGGATTTACAATGAACATCGGGAAAATGATTCCTATGGGGTGATTTTTGACTGACTCATAATGTTGAACCACTTATTAGCTATCTAGGAGCTGAGTATAGTAGTGAGATTGTGATGACTCTACATGAAATACATAGTTCGGAATCCAGGAGATCTATTAATTATTGTTTCATATATTGATTCTAATTTCGCATCCCAGTTGTTGAATGGATTATATGAGCTATTTGGGACAGAGTTACACTTGTTCATAGTGAATCATCCCTAGGCGAATAGTCATACCAAGAGAACCATTCAGGTTCTAGAGGAAATGCTACATTATTTTTTTGGTACGTCAGTCATAGTTTGGATGAACACTACCACTAGTGTATTTTTAATAAAACAAAAAATACCACTCTACCATTGGTGTGGTAGCATTTGATACCCTATACATGTGACCCTTTATGTCACCACATTTTTAGACAGACCTTGGAGAGTCAGTACTAATTGGGCAGGAGTTTTTTTGAGCTACCACTGAAATGGTATAGATCATCTAAGAGTGGATTAAGATTACAAAAATCTAGTAAAAGTCCAATGTCTATATGAAATAGAGGCCTTTGGAGTTCAATGAAGGAGACAATGTGTTCATTAATTTCACACCCCAATGTGTGTTATCGTGATTTGGTTGGGGTGACATGTTATCTCAAAGCTTCATCAGCCCTTTTTAGATACTGTGTAGAGTTGGAGAGGTGGAGTATCACCAAAATCTACCCCCATGGTTGCATCATGTACAAAATGTGTTTCACGTTTTGTATATGGGTGGGACTTTTCTGACCCATTGCAAGTCATCGACTTGGGTGAGCTAGACATCGAGGATGGAGATAATTTTGAAGAGTGACCATTATATATTGATGATTGGTAGGAGACGATCCTTCATGTGTGAGTTATTCCCTTGGTATGTTTCTGGTAGTAGAACAATAATCTTCAAAAGCAAACATAGGTGTATAATTCTTATATTCATGGACAATACCCACATCGGTTTGCATGTATTTTTTTCATTTTTAGGGGTGTAAATCCCTAATGTTTTGATAATTTTATGTACCATATTTTTCTATATATTGTTATCAAATATTATATGGAATTAATTAAGGACTAGGCACTAATACAACATGAGATTATGAGGGTTAGTTTGTTCAGAATAAATTTTTGAAATATATGGAATATATTAAATAGAATGAGGGGAATTTTTCCTAAAAAGTGGAATAAAATATAAATGGAATACCAAATCAAAAATCTGAGGGCACAGTTGTGTTCAGAGTAGCAAGTTTACCTTAGAATATTTATATCATTGAATGAAAAATGTTATCTATGAATGTTAGTTTTGGAAAATTTAATAATAAATAAATTAATGATTTATTTTATTTATCTGTTGCATTGTCGAAGAGATTGAAATCCATTAAGTAGTATTTTATGAAGAAATTGAAGGGTTAGTTGAATAACCTTTCAATTCTATAGAAATGATGAATAGGGGAGAATTAGATAAACATAATTTGATATGACGATGATAAAACGCATAGTTCATGGTTCATTTCTTCAGTAGAGTTTGAGGATATCATTGACAATGGAAACATAGTCCTTCTTCATTAGTGATTGATCCAACCCTGATGTAGGGCATGTGATTTCAATTACCTTTTACCATTATTATATTTAATGTTGAATGCATATCTACCCAAGAACTGGTTTCCCATGGTTCGATTATACACGCGACATTTTTTTATTTCAGGTTTGATTTGTGGATGATTATGATTATTGTTTTTGGTTTAGCTTGATGATCGATCTAACATGATTGGATTAAGTATGCACCTAACAAAACCAGATGCTCATTCATTGATAGTTTTTTATATGATTTACTCCTCATATTGTTTCAGATACATTATTCATTCTTCATTGGAAATGAATGTATGATGGTTGAGCCATCGATTCATGGAACAATGATCCATGATTATAGATCCAACATTGGGACAACCTAGAGGATGTGTGATAATAATGGTGAATGATGGATCAATGTATTATGGTAGATATTTTTTTTAATGCATTCTTTATTTGGGGGATCATAACAATATTTCTAAGTGGATTGGAGTCCAAAAACATACCTAATCGATGATGGAGTGATCACATAACTTCAAATCATGTGTTTCCAGATGAGGGATGTCCAGAATAGTGGTTTTAGTAATGAGGAAGTCTACCAGGGTGCAGACCAAGGATTTTGGAAAATCATGATGAACAGAAAATGTATTTTGGAAAAAATGGAATGTGGTCACCACTAAATGACATCTAGGGTTTATAGTAGCATAAAATTTCCACACGTCGTTTGAAACCTATCACAAGATGTGTGGGACCTTCTCCATCACTCAGTATATATTTGAAAGGATATATTGATATAGGGTGGAGTAAACGACATGAACTCCACCACAAAACCGAACCTAGACTGATTACACAGGCTAACCCATGTACTGATACACAAAAAAGGGGACACGATTTGACACCATGTACAAGCATGTAGCTGGGGAACATCAGTAGACCCTAAATGGATGGAAAAAATATGTAAGGCTTTGTAAATGCTGTTTATACCCATTTCTACATGAAATAGTTTGCTAATATGGGTATTGATACAGGATTAGTGCCTGAGGTCAAGGGAAATGGCTTGTGACAATACTAAAAACATTTTACTCCATTATATGTGTGTTATATTAATTTTATACCGTATCTTGGACAAGATTGGTTAAGGATTGTGCCCTTGATAATTTACATGATGGTTCATGTGTATCATTTCCTACACACTATATAATGATCACATTATTAGGATATCCTGGATAGTGTTTTTGGAATCCCCTTTGAGGAAACGTAATGGATCCTTTACTTACTCTTTATTCCCTAGGTAGAATTATGGGTATAGATGTGATCAAATTTATTGGATATTGATCCTCTATATAGAAGGTTGTTCTAGTTGGAGTATTCGATATCAATACATAGACCTAGCTATGATTATCATGTGATGTATCATATCTCTCTTTAGATCTATATGTGTATCTCCTTCATGGTGGTTTCTGATGACTGGTACTTCTCAGACATATGTTGTCAGTGTTATCGGACTCAGAAGTGCAAGCATCTGAATGAGTTCTTTGTGGAATCGTCAAACTGGATCCCTAGTTCTGGTATGAGGTTGTTTTGAAATACTTCTAGAATGTATGTCTTGGTTTTAGTATATCTGGATATACTTTTTATATGTTCTAGACATATACTTGGGTATAGATGATTCTATATTTCCTTTGTGTATTTCATTGGGGTTTTGGGGTGTCGAAATGATTAGTGTTATACTCTTCCCTATATGGGATTTTTCCGCACTTATTGTGCTTTGTGAAGATGAGTGATAATTTTATCGAGTCTAGGGTAGAAAAAGACTAGATGGAACTTTGTGAGTTAATAAATCCATTGGTGTTCCTACATATTTGAGTTGCAGTCATAGTACCTAGTTTTTATTGGATGGTCTTTTTAGTGTACATACTCCTTTGGTGGACTTGTAGTCAAGTCAAGCTTACTTTAAATTCTTTACATAAATCTTTCTACACTGGTTTAGATAGTGTTATGAATGAATTTACTTTCTTATAGGTTTTTACATTTCAACATTGTGGGCTGTGATATGTGTGAATGCATACAGGTACTTAAAAAATTGCATCCCATGATAGTGATATGCCTACTCGGTGTATGTCACCAACCCCTAGCCTATTAGGGGTGGGCTTGGGTAGTTGCAGCACGGACCCATTAGGATGGGTCATGATAGATCATAATCACTACTTTGTCCATTATGTTTATTTTTAACATGAATCCTTTCCGTATCACCCATGGACTAAAACTAGACATCATAGTGTGAGTAACAATATTCATAGTGGGGAAAAAATATAATCATTTAGTGAATATCATGACACCTTATTTTCAACCTAAAATAGATTATTTATACCCTAGGTTATTGATTTTAAATATATACACATATCCTTAATAATTATTTGTCATGAAAATGTGAATTATCCTAAGAATATCCCCAGGTGTGTCAAACAAGATGTCTAGTAAGGCCCACTATCCTGTATCAGGTTACTTCATTTCAGGCTCAGGAAAACTTATAGAGTTATTACTCTTATTCTTATCAATTCATGAACAACATCCACTTGCAGTATCCAAACGTAGATGTATTTATAGGAATATCCACATAATCTCTACCATACCAAAATTCGAGGATTTTACAGTTATCCTTAAATCCTATCAAAGGGTTATGATCCCAAGTCACTGTTTTCAAAATCTAGTTACTATTGTTTCTACAAAACATGCTATGATACCAACTGTCAAGACCCTAACCCACATTCCCCAACGTGGGTTCCATTTTTTTATAAATATACATAGATACAAAACATAAATCCCAAAAGACTTCTCGATTTACAAGTTATATAAGCCAGATTACATACATAAATGTTACATCAAAACATGAAAGAAAAAATATCATTTCAAATCTACTGGAAACATCCATAATATCATTGATTATTCCTATAAGTCATTCTTAATATAAATATTGGCATCTTTGGGAAAACTAAAACATAAAAAAGGGGTGAGATAAGATTATCTATAAGGGCAAGTAATACAGTGGAAGAAAAAACTATAAGTCATGGGGGAAAAAGTGTACAGATGGCATTAAAACATAACATTGATCATAATACAGAAGGAATAAAATATAATTAACTAATTCTACAATTAAACATAAACATTGAAACTCTACTAGTCAAATAATTAAAATGACTATCAATTACTTGTTTCATAATAATTTAGTTCATAATTCAATGAATCATAAATATATCATCAAGGCCACATCCAAGACACCATATATAATAGGTAAGAACCTAGAATAAATTGTCTCATGAGATATACCGATGCATAGATGGGCTACAATGGGCCCCACCCATAACATACTAAGTCCAATTCATTCCTTATAAGAATTGGGATAAATAAATAAATCATATACATATGAAATGTAAATAACATTCCCCAAACTGTAAATATAATCACTGACTATTCAGAGTAGTATGGAGAATGGTTTCAAGGTAGCACATCCACAGTCAAACTACTCATAAAACATTTAAGAAAAAATGGTGGATTATAAACATAAGATATCAATTTCAATAATTAATATAATTTAATATAGGTGTTTAAAATACTCTAAAAAATCATCATGAACATCTTGGGAGAAATATCCCATTTACTTTGAGAAGAAGTTTTCTTTTGGAAAAATCATATGTATTTATCAGAGTTGTTTGAATAAAAATATAAATGATCATATATAGCTTTTATTGAAAAACGTTTTGAATTATGAAAAACAATTTATTCTTAAATCTAAATTTGTATAGTAAATTAAAATTGGTAAGAAATTGATACATTCCATTTTATCAGGCTTATATATCGAGAAGAATTAAGAATAGAGCCTTCAAAAACATGTATTATCTCATCAAATAAATATGAACTCATATGAATATATGTTCTTGGAACATATAAATAGAAATCAGAATAATTAAACTAAAAATAATGAAGAATTAGAGTAGTGTGTAGATGGAGTAAACATTGAATACAAATGGTGGTTTTAGAAGAAAACCCTTACAACAATGAAGTCACTCAAATATTATGACCAATAAAATTAATGATTATCAAATAAGACAATAAAAACTATCAAGATAAATATATTAATGATATGGAACATCAATGGGTAGTATATCCCATGAACCCAACCATGTCGTCATCGGAACTGGCATCCAACCCTGTTAGTGGCATGGACCGAAGGGCGTTCTCAATCCCCATATGTGGGAAACAAGTTATCATGTATAAATAATAAAACATGGGAATGATTTCCCAAAATTACACAAACATAAAATCCTAAAAGAATAAATAAATCAAAAATTAACAAAAATAACCAAAAACGGATTAACAAGTATGGTATTTATGTTTATAATATTAAAGGAAACCATCATAGGATATAAACAAATGTGAACATGGCACTATCCCAATGATCACCACACAAAAAGATGAGTGTCATCCACAATCAGTTGTCCTGACACCTATAAAGAGAAACCAATAACATCCAAAACCACCATATCCAAATATCTTGAGTTTTCTTATGTCAAACATAACCAACTCTACTTAAACCTAAATGTGTAAGTAGGGTGTGATCCAAATCCCGATAGGATGCCACAAAAAAAATGTTCTTACATTAGAAAATATTAGATAAATAAAAATTCATGTTTTATTAAAGACAACTAGAAAGATTGTTTATGGAAAAAATATCTATAGAAAACATGCTTTCTTTTTAATTAACTAAAAAATACACCGTATTCCGATGGTATGTACAATATATCAATAATGAACTATATCAAGGTAGAACCCAATAAGAACTAGCTTGAAATTGGACACTGCGTGCATTTTGTATTAGTGAAATTTGGTATAGAAACCATTACCAACAACATTCTCATGTACGAGCCACTAGGAGGGGGAACCCCATGGGACTAGTCATCTCCAATAATTAGTATCATTTAGTAAGTGTTGTATCATCAATGTTGATAGTTGAGTTTAGGATAAACCACTTCTGAATCAACTAGTGTACTAGTTTGAGTCATCCCACCATGTTACCTAGGATTCCCTTTCTTTCTTAATTCACATTTTACATAAAATATACAATATCACCTTCATAGATACGTAATCCAAATTCAGTGACACATAAGATAAACCTCCATTTGATATCCAAAACCACGTTTTAGAACCAAAAACATACCAAATCCATTTAAAAATATGTTTTCAATCATCCACACATTTTTTTAAACAATTTTCACAATTTATAAAAACATGCTCAATGGACGCAACAAGGGTTCACACTCAAAATATAGCCAATTTCATTACAAAATCCACATTCAAGACATTAAAATAAAAAATCCACAAAAACACCTTTCCAAAAACAAAAATAAATCATAGAAAAAAATGAATAAATCATAATACATTCTTAAAATAATTTTTAACCATGTAAAAACCTACATCGAGTAAAGAAACTTCCAGAAAATAGTGCAAAATATCTACCACACTGCAATAAATCCCTTTTGAGGAAGGAAAAAGCCATAAATATTACGATAAATACTAAAAATTATGATCTCAACATAAAAACATCACCCTATATATTTAATACGTTAATCCACTAATTAATAAGATGGAAACACTATAAAAATGAGAGGATCTAAGAGAGGTGGAGACTTACTTGAACAATCATGGAGAAATATCTCCCATTCAACCACCTAAATGTTGCTTCAAGGATGGATGAAGGAGAGGGAGAGGATCATTGGGTCAAAAATCAAAATTTGTAAGAAAAAGGTGGTATTATGTTTTAAAATTGAGGATATATAAGAAGGAAAATCCTAATTTTTAATGACATGGACATGTGACACAGTTTTCCCTCATTGTTTTCCAAAATGCGTGGAAACTATGTTCTCCATACTATCCATGCATGGGACACCACACTATTATCATATATTGTTTTCATACCTTATGCTAACCATGTGATATTAATATACCCAAAACACACCTTTTATTATGGTTACCTTGTATGGGCGCACGGTTTTCCAAACCATGCGGAAACTATGAGCCACATGCTATTTACCCAAATTTCCATTTTTTATCCATAAATAATAGGAATCCAATAAAGGAAAAATTATAGGAAAAAAATAAATGAAAAAATACCTCCAAATAAATCATTGGTGTGATAGTATATGTAAACCACAAAAAAGAAATATTGGTGATTAATACATATCCGACAGAAATGAATGCGAGTTGAAAAAACTTTTACCTTATATCCAAAAGGGATCTGCACTTGTGTTAATGTACTATAATATGAAATTAGACACATTAATAATATAATTTATAACATAATAAACATTAATTTGATTTATTATAATTATATTATGTTCTTTTATGGTTTTTTATGATTTATAACATACAATTTTATTTCTCATGAGTGTTCATATCCTTGGTTTTCATGATTGGTTTACTTGTTTGAAAGATCATTTAAAATTGAAATAGTTATCTAGAATTATATTTTATGTTATTAATTAATATGTAAAATATAAAATGGTTATATAAATAATTTGGTTACATGGGGTGAGTATGGATCATTATATTAAACATTAGTGATAATCATACCTATTATATTAGCAGTTTTTTAATCATCATGAACTTGTTTGGTCGTACGAATTTATATTATATATATATACATGTCTGAAATAATTTATATGATTTAATTGATATATTATATAAATTTTAAACCATAATAATGGTTTCATTTTAGGATTTCATGATAAATAAATGAATAAAAATACATCATCTGTGTATGTTATAAATTGACACCTCAAAGATGATGATTTCATTATAATATAAAACAGATAGGTAAAGGATTTTGATGAATAATATTCGATAAACATGATATAACACTAGTATATAGACGATAATATATTTTTCCTGATCAATTTGATATAGTATGGTATGAGGGGAATAAAAATAAAAGTGGAAATTAAAAAAAAGATGATGTACCTCTTGAATTATGTACTTCGAGAACCTCCTAATGGAAAATTGGGTTGTATTTTTTTTTGACCAGAAACTAATGGATGTGAGGGAGAGATGTGGGAAGGATATTTGGGTAGAATTTGAATTGCTTCAATTATTAGAAATTTGAGGAGAAGTGGCAATGAGGGTGGTATTTGTTTTGGAGGAGAGGGGTGGTATTTGAAGAATTTATTCATTATTTTTTATTTAGGCTCAAGACTATGAATATATTCAGAATTATCACTAAATATATTATGATTATGATAGTATGTTTTCTTTTGATGAAATTATATCAATCATGTCTCCTGGAATAGTATATTTATCATATAATATATTTATGTTGTAAATTACCGTATTTTACTATTCAAAAAATTCATTCATTTGAAAAAAATCACACTAACTATTTTTCAACCTATAAAATTAAAAAATGAACTCCATTTTATGATAATAAATTTATTAATGTTTTCAAATTATATTTTAATTAAAATCATAATTTACTTTAAAAATTCAAATTTTAAAATTATATCTGGTTTTATAACAGTTTGAAATATTAACTAAAGTCTTATAAAAGTACCCGAAAATCGTAATACAAAAGAAATTAATTCAAAAAATACAATTTATTAAAATAAATTTTAAGTTGAGTAATTTAATTAATTATAAACTCGTAATTTAATATTTTTGACTAATAAAAATACCGACACTATTTTATTTAATTTACAAATATTCACTAATGTACACGATAGTATAATTTTACCATAACTTCATTTATATAATGATTAAATTTTATTGATACTTTCTTGGGTAATTTTACTATTCATAAGGTAATATTTCTATTCTTAAGGGTTTCATTAATATTCCAAAGTGTCACGTTATTATTCACCAAAAAATTATGTTTTCCATTTTAGCCTCTAAATATCTTACTGATCATAACCATGCATGTCCATTTTTTTAAATTTAGTTCACAAAAGTTGAAAAATTACATTTTTATTGTAGTTTTATTACTGTGATGAGAAGGTAGGTAAAGAAATTCAAAAGTGTAACAATTTTTATAATATATTTCAATATAAAAATGATTCCATTGATCAACATTGGAATAATATTTTTATAATTTATTTAGTGTGACAAAAAAATAAATATTAAAAATAATAAATATTTAAATTAAATAACGTTTTTAACTACAACACAGTATTTTTTACTTTTAATCATAAAAATAAACATCATAGAAAAATAAAAAAAATTTGTCATAAATAAAATTGAATTTAATAATTAAAAAATAATGTTTTTTTTATAAAAAATTGTACATTTCATTATAAATATGTTTCATCTATGTGAAAACATTATAAATAATCATTTAATTTTAGTTATTGATACTCATATTACTATGTTTATCATATTGGTTATAACTACATCATTTAGATAATTAGAATAAGAAATTATGAAAGAATTAAAGAACACATTAAAATTAATTTTAAATACATGGGGTGTTAGAGATATTACATTTCATACCACCATGTATTGCTGCAACTTAATATTATCCATGTTAAATAGTAAAATAAATTTTATTTTGTGGTTTGTTATAACTTAATATTGTCTGTAACACAAGTTACCGAAGAAATTAAATTTATTTAAAAACATTTTATCATTTATTTTGTCGTTACATATAACATAAACATAATGATAATATTTTAAATATTAGGTACTGATTTTATATAATAAAAATTGTTATGAGTGGTTTGAATTCGGTAAATGAACAAATAAAAAGAAAAAACTCAGTTATAAACTATTCACTTTCTAAAAACAACATCCTTATGTTAATACCAAAGGAATTACTACGATGATATTATGATTAAATTAAAACTTCTACGACGGATTTTGTAATGTTATTTAAAAAAGTATTGGTTAGTCTAAGAGGAACTTTATGTGTGGATAAATGAAGAGAGGGTGTGTCCTTTTATCAGTGAGGGATATGGCACACTTGTAAATTTGAAAATGATTAAAACATATTAATGAATTACTCCATAAAAATGTTTAAAATGACCCATTTTCTTATAATATATTATATATGGTTATAATATGATATTTAAATAACTTTTTAAAATACATTAGTTCATTTTAAACATTGATTTTTTATCAATTTTAACCAATTTTATCTATTACTATGGTAACCGAATTTTTTAAAATAATTAGAATTTATAATAACAAAAAATACATCTGTAATAACTAAAAAACAATAAAATTATTGTTCCAAATATATAATAATGTTTATCTAATTTTGATTCAATTAATGTATGATATTAATTTTAAATTGATCTATAAAAACGAAATGAAAATGGGTTTCTAGAAAATTCAATTTTTAGTATAAAAATGTTATTTTTCCAAAATAGAGAGTAATGATTATTACTAATTGTATTACTGGATTATATGTAAATCAATTTATCTAATAAAATTTTAAAACTATTATAAAGTTGAAAATGTTTTTATATATATGACTAAGAAGATAGTTTTCTAAAAAATAATTATTTTCAACTATTCACCCAAAAATCTACTTTTTTGGAACATTTCCAAAAAATAGATCTATATTATTTTTAAATTTATCATATAAAAAATTAAATGATTTTATCAAATTAAAATAAAAAAATATTGCAATTAATATTTTAAATAATAATATTTAGTTCTTAAATTAAAATATAGCTAGAAGATAAATCATTCCATTTTTATTTAAAAAGGTATTAATATTTAAACAATTAATAAAGCTAAATAAAATATAAATCATGAGTATTATTGTGGAATGAAATTTATTTTTTATCAATATTACATGGGTTTTGGTATTTTTAGTGGTAGTTTTCATATGGATCTTCTGATTGTTCCATGTGCACAAGATGCAATTCCATTTAGGACTTTTAGTTATATAGTCGTATTTTACTTTTTTTCATCACTTTGTTTCCATATATTGTATTTATAAATTTTATTTTTGTATTATGTTGATTCATCAACCATGTTTACAAAATATTGTTGATTTTAGTTTGTAGGTGTTGTCATATATATAACGAAAAATTATTCCCCATGATATTACTAAACCCTTGGAATTTATTACCAAATTTTCATTTCTAAGGAATGTCACATAAGGTTAGTGGAACAATGATTATTCTCAATCCAATGGGTCGGTTCATGATGCTATAAGGGGAATATATGATATGTGATATCTTAATCCATGAGATAGTTATACCCTACTATATGGGATATCATATGAATTTAATAATTTAAATCTATAGTGTTTGTACTAGTCATAGTATACAACTAACCCATTATGTATCATATGGTATCATACAATATCTTACATTAAATACAGTATAATATCATATGTATTATATAATTAATATCATTAAATATTATATCCAGTGGTTGAGTGGTCATTTCATAACATTCATATTAAATATTATAGAATACGATAGATAATATAGCATACTCTAGATTACAATATAATCTAAAACGTAAAATATCGATTAGGGGAAAATTTTATTTTTCTTAAAATTCAATTATGAATTTGATATTATTATTATTTTAGTAAATAATGATTTAAAATGTATTTGTAGTGATATTTATAAATTTTTAAAGAGTATATAAATTAATCAAGTAGTAATGGTTTATAATTAATTAGTAAATGTTTATGAAGCATTTATTATAAATTATTTATTAATAATAATTTTTAATAATAGAAATAAAAATAGAAAAAAAAACTGGAATACCTTTCTAATTAAATGATTTTTTTATATATAAATTAGAAGTAAAATTTATTGTGCTTATAAAAATAATAAAATAACTCAAAAATATAAAAAGATTATATTTATAGATTTATTTATAATACTTAATTTAAATAGTTCAAATTATGAGGAGTTATTTTGTTTTTTAAACTATGTAAAATGTGTGTTGATAATTTTTTTGATCACATATTAAATACCATTAATAATTTGACATTGAAATTATTTATATAGTTTACATAATTACAATTAGATTATAATGTATTTATTATTCATAAAAAATATCATATATTTAAATTAAAATGTTATTTATTGAATTATATGAAGGAATTTATATTTGTAAATAAATATAATATATTTAAATTCAAGATTATTAAATGTGTTTAATTTATAGGCAAATTATAAACAGTTTATAAGTAAACATTTATATGAAATTTTCATAAATGATTATCACATGTTTAATTTTATAGTATTGATTTATTTTAATATTATTTTGTTGTTTATTATTCAGGAATATGTATTGTTTATATATTATACATATGAATATGATTTATATTGAATTGATTAAACTATTTCATTGTTATCATACAAGAATTTAAAAGTTACATGATATGTACAGTTATATAACATTTAGTGTCTATCTACCTTGACTTGTTAGGGTCCAGATATTCCCAATATAACCTTTACCATTCTAGTGTGTATAGTGGTTCAAGGGGAATTTCAAAACATTTATTAGTTTCATTAAAAAGATATAATAAAATTGTATAGGTTTTAATTAAAAATATAATATATTCATAGAAATATTTCACTTTACTTATGAACATGGTGTTTCAAAAGGGTATATATTTTTTAAAAAGGTGTTTTTATTGGTAAAAATAACTTCCTATGTTTTATATATGGGTAATGGTGGTTTTTAATGTCCTTTGTAAAGGTAAAATGGTTTTTTAGGAGATGTGTAAGGTTGTCCTACTTTTAAAACATGCTACAGAAGCGTATGCTGGTGGTATTAATCCATGTGTAATGGTAAGTCATCCTATCAAAATATTGTGTAATGGTAATAACCTGTTGAAACATATTGGTAAGTCGTTAATTTCAAACGAAATGTGATTGTAAAATTGGTTTACCCTCTGACAATTATTTATTATTGCATAAGGGTAGGGTGTGGTATAGACACTGTATAAGGGTAAATAGGTTACCCATACACTTAAGGCATGTACTTCATGTGGGAAGAATATTTCTACCATTACATAAGGGTAATAAAATTTAACCTTATTAATTAATATGTTCTCTTTTATGGGAAAATTATTTAACAAGATTATTGTTATTTTCATCCTCAATTCTTTTTGAAACCCTCATGGAGCCCATTTAAATGATTTTGAACTCCTAAAATACTGAGAAATAATTCTTTTGACTCATTTACATTAAATTAAATTTTTATTATAATTTTAAATACTCTAAATTGAATGTATGAGTTATAAAATATTATTTGGGGACTAAATAGGTGGTACAATGTTGTCTATTTCTAAATTATAAAATCTATTACCATAATTATTATAAAAATACAGAAACCTACTATATCGATTTCATTAGAATTATCTTGTGTATGGATAATCAAACTGATTAATAGAGTATTTAGTGTATTTACATTTATTATGATCCACCTTTGATTGTGAATTTATGAATTCGGATGGTCGGGTTTCCTCTATCCCTCTCTCTCCCTACCCCCTCTATTTTGGGTGCAGTGTGGAATCTTTTTTTCAGGCAATTGACCTCATGAATTATCTCAAATATATTGGGATTAATATGATTAAATAGTTTAATTGTGTTTTAATTCCAATTATATAATTGTTATTGTTCGATGTTCTTTATATTATGGGAACGGAAAGTATTAATATAACACCATAAAGAGAGTAAAAAATTAATGAATTTAATAAACTAGTTAATGATAAATTTATAGAGGAAAGTGGGGTATTGTGTATGATTTATATTTTTCATATTATTCCATATTTTTAACCATTCTGGTTCATCTTTAATTCTATAATTTTGGTATTAATGAAATTTTATTAATGTTAAAATATGTATTTATTACTATTTCAAGTGTACCATCTTTCAATAAATGAATTTTAACTAGAGGAAGGAAACTAAGATGGGAACCATCAAGAATAAAATATATATTCTATGTTGCAAAAAGCTTTGGTTACTAAAATTTAATTATAATTTTTTACATGATGAAACTAAGAGATTCATTATGTTTATGATTATTACACCATTCAAAAATCTAGAAAAAACATGGGGTGTGAATTACAAATTGGGAATGTGAATAAGAATTAAAAAAGGGAAGTGTGTTGTGGATGAATCTTGAATTAATGGTAATGAATGGTTATGGATTGAATAAATCCGTTGAAAATATAATAGTTAAATGTATAATGGTATATGGAATGGTGAATGGTTGGTTATGGATAAATTAATTAATGTAAAACCACACATGGTTGGAATCTTGTGAATAATTGTGGAAAGATAATGAAACAGTGGTGGGAATGTTTTTTTATGTGGCCTGCTATTATTAAGTATATTTTTTGTGATTTTGTTGTTATTTCCATATAATTGTTTTTGTGAATGTTCAATATATAAGAGGAGTGGAATATGGTATGTAGGAATGGAATGCCTTAAGAGATATAATAGATAAAATTGGCTTCATATTCCAATATATATAATGTCGTAATATTATTATATATGTATGGGATGTTAAAGCCAAAAGTTAAAAGTGCGTAAGTGGTGATCTTGATGATAGGGTGTGATAGTACAAAATATGGGTAATTCATGGTAGGGGGACATAATAATGTTGATTATATAAATTTTCATGACAAATATGTAAATACAATTTGAATGATTCGGTCCGGAATATACATATAATGTTGAGGGCATGAGATTAATGTATATAGGTTTTTTATATTACACTACTTATGGATTGTTGAAATGGGAGGAAATTACGGTGATTGTGGAAATGCAATTCTGGATGTCGATATTTGGTTTGTGGTGAGATGGTTTTTAAAGTACATAATGATAGTTGTTGATATGTTGTTTGTGTTTATTCAATCCCACATCCCAGTTCTTATAAGAGGGTGATCCTATAGTTTGTAGTGGGATAAACACTGGTGACTACTTAGAGTGATTGGTATAATCCGGATACATAGAATTAATGGTCCTATTGATGATTATAGACGAGTATTTTGGTCAGGATATGAATAGACTATTTGGTTATGGATGTGGTAGGGGAGTGGAAACAAAATGGTGGATATTGTTTATTTGATTCATCTTGTTTATTTGTGATATTTTGGACTTTGGATTATTTATATTCCATCAATACTTATTGTTTATAGTTATGTTTTGACAATTTTCATTGATTGATAAAATACATATTAGTATATAATATTTATCTTTCATAAATATTGATATATTTAGAGGGACAATACAAAAAAATACTTTTAACTGCTTAATCCACAATATTTTTTTTTATTTCATTAAGGTTAGATCACTTGAGCATAAGTTGTTCAAGAAGCTACAATGTAGATGGTAGTGGTTTATTATTTTATAGTTTATCTATTTTTTAACTTTTTATAAGTATGAAGGGATTTTTTTCATTATATAATATTATCAAATAGAGTTTTGTTGTGGTTGAATCCTTATCTTTTGATCATAACTTATATATTAATGGCAATTTCTTCCATATGTGAGAATATATATATGTACCCTAAGTGATTGTTTCTAACCTGTAGCCTACTGAAGGTGGGACTCAAAGGTCATTTTTTCATTTTAACGATTTTCATCATAGTATGGGTGCCTTTTGGGGGTAGTGGGTTTTACATAGTGGTATCAAATCTTTAGGTCAATATATGGAGTGGATATTTGAGTACTGAAAAGGCCTATTTTCATGGGTTTTTTTTGTAAATGGTGGAATATAATCTTAACATATGATTTAGATCAAGAAAAAAAGATAGAAGACAAATATTTCAGTAGACCTTACAATTTATTGTTAGGAGTTTGACAAAATTGTGTAATGTTTAGGTGAACATGAAACCATTATAGGGTAGAAATTGTACAGAGGAACATGGTCCATGATCACTACTTATAATGTAATTTTAATCATATGTGTGGTTATATATTTATTCTTCTATGTTATAATTTTTAATATCATTATATTTATATAAATGTTATTTTATTCCCATTCAATGTAATAATCAATTTGATATTTATTATGAATATAATGTTTAATTGAACACATTGCTATAAATTGAATATATTTTCGATGGATTTTGTAATATGTTATCCGTAAAATTATTCTTAATGTCAAAGTTCCTAACATAGTAGCTAGTTTTTGGTAATTCATAGAGTTGTTTTAAAATAATACTTTATGAAATTATCAATGCATATTTTCTATATTTGTAGAACCCTTATAAATCATATTACTATAAGTTCATTTAATACTATAATACTGAAATGAATTATTTAAAAAAAATATCTAGAATCATTTTGAATTCGTTAATGTATTTGTAGAATGCATTGTTTTTCCATTCATGTTGTGTCTTGGACATGTGATAGAGGATGATTCTAAAACATTATTTAGTATTTTATGTTATTTAATTCCATGAAAAGGATTAGAATAATAATTGATAATTCATTTAAATTTGATAACATGTCATTATGAATTTCACCTTCTTTTTTCATGAATATTTTTTTTATAAATTCAATTATATGGTAAATTGTAGTTGTATATGTTTATAACAAGGATTATATTTTGGGGTTTTCTACTTGTAAATCATAGAAAATTGATGGATTAGATGATTGATAAATTATTATATTTGATATGTTTTCCGAATTAATGAATCCTTCTTATTGTCTACGAATGGGTAAATTTTTATATGCTAGATTATTATTCTATTTAACAATAAAATTAAAATAACACTCCCTGGATTAAATTATACTCATTATGTATTTATTGAATTTATAATGACTTACTTTTGGGTATTACATTATATTGTTTTAAAATCATGGAAAATGATAATCATTATTTTTTGTATCCTATTATGACTTGTAAATATTATTCCTAATTAAACTAATTCTACCAATATTTTTGAAATTTATTAAACATAAATAATTATTCCTTATGTGTTAAGTAATTTGTAACATTCCAATGTTACATGTTGAAAATTAGGGAGGCATGCTATTTAATGAATTGTGGGAATAATATGTATATAAAAGCTGAAAAAACTATGTGGATTATAATATATATTAAAAAATGAAAATTTAATTATGGATGAATGATTAATAGAATTAATTTTGAATATTAAAATGTTCTATAAGTTTCCTATGTTGAGTTTCAATATGCATGAAGAATCTTGTTTTCTTTATAATGATGTGCAATCATGTTTTCTATGTAATTAACTATTTAGAGACTATTTTATTAAATAATGTAATCAATTATATATAGTGATGCAATATTTACTATATAAATCATGTGGTTTGAGAGAATATTTTATATTTATGATCTTCATAGCATATTCTATTTATCAAATCTAATGGAATAATATTTTCAGGAAAAAATATTCGAAAAATTTGTTTTTTTCTATATAGGAAAAAATTAATGAATGTGTGTATGAAATTATTTCATTGAGTCTTCTCACCCTTGAAATAAGATGGTTAGATTAAATTTCCAACCATGTTTTATACTATAAAATGTCATCATGTACTGTATTTATCTTCGCAACAAGTTAGAATTATTTAAAATAAAGGAATTTCGATTCACATAAAATGTCTTGGGAAATATTTTTTTTTTTAATTAAAATATTTATTGATAAATTTAATTAATATTTTGATATGCCATTATGAAATTTATTTAATGTAAAAAATAATCTGTAAATAGTTATTTGAGAAGAAGACATTACATAATGAATTTTAATCCATGAACTCTTCAATGCTCTTTTAAATTGTGTGTTCTATGATTTTTATTAATGGAGAAATGCATCTATATTGGGATTATGATATGTGATTTTTTTGTATTTATGGAATCACCCACTATCCAAAAATATTGGTTAATCACTTAACCATGATTATATAATGGGTGTTTTCAGAATCGTGAATTTTGATCAATGTGAATTTTCATTCCATACCAATATTGATATAATGATGTGATTAATTTTTATATCTATTGTATGATATATGTAATTTAGATTATATTGGTAAATTTTTTTATATATTTATACATTCAAAAAGAGGAATCAAATTCCCCATCAAGATGCATTATATATAACATGTTTTAATACTATGGGTGTTAGTAAGATCTCCCCAATGTAGACAACATCCTATCGTGGTGGGTGGTAGTCCATAAAATTTATACTTTAAGGATATTTTGATTTGATATTTTGAGTATAAGTAGGTGGTTTCTATTATTTTTTGGATGTGGCTGGCATGAGATATGGGGAGATTGTAATGGTGGTGCAGATGGGTTTGTGGATTGTAGGAGGGTTTTGGGTGATGTGGAATGGTGTGGTGGTGTGCCAAATGGATGATGGTGATTTGGTCATGTGGTTATTTTTGGGGGGATTTATATTGGATTTAATATATTCTTTTTATGTTTTTAGGTCACATGTTTTTTGGTTCTAATGTTTGTCTGTTTTGACCGAACCTTATTTTCTCATGGTTTAATGTTATTTCATAAAAATTAAATCAAGGTTATGGGTATGAGAAAGCAGAATAGATGAAATTGGATAGAGCCTTATTGTAATTCTATAGGAATGAAGTGTGGAATTTCATTTTTTGACCCTCCAGTCCCAACACAGTGGATTGGTTGGAGGACACTGATGCTTCTATTAGGTAGGTGAAGACCCCTAGAAAATAATTATTTTCTATGGTCGTTGTATTATTTCATATATATTCATAGAGATGGTGAGAGATAATGTGTAGATTCATGTGATATTTATTAGGGGGAATTTATTTAGTTCTTCAAGAAAACATTCCTTTCCCATGTTTGGATGCATGATTATTTTAAGGAACATTAGGAGCTTCTGTTGGTGGATAATAGTGTATATAGATTTAATATACACATTATAGACGTTATTTTATAGTTCTTGTTTTTCCTATCCATGGAGATAGGATGTGAATATATTTTTGAGAATTCATGGAGGCTATAGACTTATCACTCTATCATACCCTTCAAAATTCCATCATTGGAATCAGTGGTGGACTGTGTGGAGATCATAGATAAATGGGTTTATATGAAGGAATATTATAGTGATGATATCTCTTGAGTGGTTGAGTAATTGGAGTTTCATTAATTGGTTTTTATTGTTCATGGTTCATGGAGGAAGATAGTGATTCAGTCTTCGGAGGAGATGGTGTAGCTTCACACTTGGGGTTGAGTGTATTGAGGTGACTTGAATCAATAAAGTTGACAGATTTCTACTATGATTTTGTGAGAAACAATTAGAATGACTATCATGTGGTTCATCAAATTTAACAACCATCAATGAATATTTATTAATTAAGAGATTAAATTGTTTATTCATACTCCTTTAATAAAAATATTTTAGTGGGTTTCCATAATTTTTTAATAAAACTGGGTTGAACGGTTTGGAAAAATTTTGTTTAGGTGTTTTGAAAAAAAATCATCCATTACAAAATTGAAAAAATATTTTTTGATAATATATAAGAGATTTATTTTAAGGAGTGGATCTTAATTGTGATGCCATGACACATCAAATTGATGTCGATTTAAAGAAGTTTTTGTAGACTGTGGAAAATGCTGGGTTATCTCTTAAGGAGAGTTGATAGGTTTTTAATGTCTTTTTAATAAAAATTAATAAAACTGGGGGTGGTTTAGAAATCATATTCCAGAATGTTTAATAATTTAACGATTTATGAAGTTGAAATACCTAGCGTATTTTGAAAAATATATTATAAATAAGTGATCATTTATATGTTAATATAACACTTGAAGTGTTCCTTATTTATCATTGATCATTATCATTTTGTGGAATCCGTAGGATGAGGGTTATCAAAGATCATGGGTACCGCCAAGTATCTAAAAATGATGTGATTTAAACTAAAACATGGTATAAAAATCATGTATTCCAGTTCCATTCACTTAGCACGCCTTATCGTTTTCGAAGGAACATTGAAATATCAAATGTTTTTGAAATAAAAGGATTCTTAAGTTGTATTATCAGAACAACACAAGACACTCATAAAATTTCACACCAATCGGTTATGGAATAAAAAACTATTTTAATTTAATACATATAAATAAGTTAAGATAATAATTAAAGAACAGTTAATGCCACAGTATACACCAAACTAGTTGAATTTTTTTTTGGAACTCCCTCTTTATGTGTGTTGCTCCCATGCAATGATCAGCAACCGCTTATCACGATATCGAGATGAGTAGTAAGCTTAGGTGGAACTCATTATTCATTCATGATCTCCCTATGAGAATAGGGGCCTCTAGAACTTCTACAATGAAGATGAGACTCTCATCATACTGCAAAATGGAAGAGGTCTTCTTCTGGTTCAAACATTTAAATGAGGTTCCATTGGTTCCCTTTTATATCCAAAATGGTAAGTGGTTTTGAGCACCGAGTTTTTTTTATATAAATTGAGTCTCGGTTTTTTTTTGGTATATAACATATATCATTTTGGAAAAAGATAAAAGTTTTTTTCATCTGTCTTGAATATCACAATGTCATATTTGGTGGTCATTTAATAAAACAATCGACATATAGGTAGAATAGCGAACAAAACAACTGACATTGTGAAGATTCCGTCACATGGATAGAATCGATCAGATGGGGCCCCAAATCGATGAATTGGGCTTGGGTTCCGGAAGATGATTTGTTTCCGATGAATCTTTAGATCGTCTCACTAAATTTCATCCCATTTAAATTCATTGTTTCCTAAAAAATTTTAATACAATTGATAGGTGTCATTGGGCTCCCATGAATTTTAGCCAATTTTCCTTCTGGATCATATCCAGAACCATCAATTCACCTCTACCTATAATGAAGTTACCAGAACAAGTAACAATTCACTTTTTAACAGAGATAGAATACATATTGAATCAAACAATAATTTCAATTATTAATTAATTTTATAATTTTCAATATAAAACTAGTTTATCATACTGGTTTCAGAATTTAAGTGAAACAGTGAATCGCAACATGATCACATCCACACACCTAAATATTTTCACCCTATGAAATTTAATATTTCTAATAACTATTCAATTATATATTTATATCATCATAAAGATTTAACATTCAATGAAAAATTAATTCCAAATCTAAAATCAAACTAAGGAGATATTCTTAGTGATCATGGAAAAATTCATGTCAAAAATTGTATCCAACTAGAATTCCAAGACACACATGATACCAATAAAAGAAAATATATAATAGTTTACCATGTCACTATTTTTCTACATGTGTGTTGGTGAATACTAATTCATGATATTTTTTCTACATTCTATATAATAAATATAAAATATTTTAAAAAATATCTACATACACGATCCTTTCCACTGAACATGCCCTATATCCTTTGCAATAAACTTTCTGGACCTACAAAGTTGAGAATTTCTAGAATTCAAACCATAATACCCCTACCTATATATCTCCACATATTGTACAATTCATCACTCCCCTCAATTTTTTTTAGAAGATTCCCTTAGAAAAAATCTCACACTCATCTTCCAACCTATATTTGATCAAGTCATGACATTAATTTTAATAGTTATTACAAGGTCGAAAGTTAAGTTAGGGTGGTTATTTTCCTACCCAATATCTGAACCCTTTTTTAGAGTGTACAATAGTTAGATTATAGGTACACAAACATTGATCAATCTGGTACAACACTAATATAGATTAGATAGGTAACAAATCTATAGAAAAATGATGTTGGAAAGTATATAAAGCTAAACCTAACTTTTATTCATATTCCATTAATGAATAAATTTTCACAATTATTGTTTGTGTGGAAAGATGTGTGGATAGATTAAGTGAAAAAGATTTCCCTTAAACTACTCAAAAAAGTGAACCATTATTCTCAATGATTTTGAAATATTATAACCATGTATATCATCAAAAAATAACTAAACTAAAAATTAGATTCATTCCATAGTATTAAAATATTTCTAAAATTCACATTTCATCAGAAGTTTTTTTAATGTTATGGAATCATTAAAGATGGAAATTTCACATGCATTATAAATAACGGTAATGATTAAACGAGTATTATTTTCCAAGATAAATTGGGAATAAAAAATATAATATTCTGAATCAATGGTACGGGGGAGGGAAACGGTGGAATGTAATTATAGTATTCAGGAATATAATAAGAGAAAAATAAGAAAGATGATGAAATTTCCTAAATAACCTAGGAATATACCCATCCCCCACACATTTTGTGTGAAGTTCCCTCAGTGTAATAAAAGCGAATGTGGGAAGGAATTATAAAACATGATGAGTGTCATTCAAATGTTGCTTCTTGAACATAGAGTTCCTCCATCGGGGATGCCGAAATAGATTCTTGGAATTGATTTAACTATTTTCCATTGATAGTGATTGTTTTCTTGGTTTCTTTATTTTCATCCTGGATGACATGAAATAGAGAGACATTATTAAGAGTGTATGGTCCAAACTAGTGGGAATGCAGATTTTTGGGATGAAACTTCATCATTGGTTTTTATTGTAGGACCTTCTTCCTATTTTTTAAATAACGATGAAGGATGATACAGTCATGGGAAGCCTTGGTTCACTCCCTATAAATCTGGGATTTCCCATTAGAATCTTTTATCATTTCCTCCAGCTCCAAAATCTAAAACTTCCCCTGAGCACATGCACCAGAATGATTAGAATCGCACTGTTTAATGGCCCAATAGGCTTGGTGATCAATCTCAAATAGTATGTGAATACACATTCCAAAAGTATTCGAAATGGTGACAAACTAATGGGTGTTTCGAAAGCAGTATAGTAATACCATAAAGAATCATCGAGTCAACGAATGAAATATTTTCTATTAGGATGATCCGTTTTGAAAGAACTTGTTTTACCACCCTATTTGACACCCCAGTTGTCCATAAGTTTGTTTGCGTTATATAGTATACACTCTATGCTCGACCCCATAATGACGTAGAAGATATTGCATTGTTCAGTTGCAAAAATGAGTACAACTGTTAGTTTTGATTTAAAAAGTAATCCAATACCACAAAAATTCTCAGTTTCCAAAAATTCTACAATAATAATTCAATGATCAGTCCTTATAGCTCATGCCTTTACCCATTTTCTATGATAACCCACTTCCAGAAGACTGTAATGGTTCCAAAATTAATTGGTGAATGGTCTCATATTTTCAATGCACCAAACATAGAATATTTCATCGAAGAAAAATTGTTGTTGTGTCATTTCATTTCTTTAAGATACATTCCCCATTCATTATCTGTAAGGAAAAGTTTTACCAAAATAATCTGAATACAAAAATAATATTTGCCAAAAGCGACTAGAATCAATGACTATGTGAGCTGTCCATTGGGGACCAAAGTTTCCCCCACAAGAAAGAGTGTGGTAGAACCTAAGGATAGACTGAAAATCAGTATCGGGAACACAAAACCTAAGGAATTGATCAATTAATGTTCGACCAAGGTAGGGGTCATCCATAATGTACCAAAAATACTAATATTTTAGACGGTTGGCATGGTTTTTATTGAAATCGACACGATAAAATGATTCTTCCAAATAATTTACAATTTTAGCATAGAAAGGAATTAAATATTACCATCAGTACAAGTGCTCATAATGAAACATGTCATTTATGGATATATAGGGGACGAGTCAATGTTTAAGGATGGGTGGATCCTACTGATATGGTGAGCCATCACATTATCTTCTCATATTTATCTCTAATTTCAAATTTTTATTATTATAGGTGGGTTATCTATAGAATGAGACATGGTTTGGATTCAGGTTTCTTTATGAGATACTAGAGGACTAAATGTTATAAGAACACAATTTCATTATACTATAAAATATACGACCTGAATTTACACATGGAAAACACAATGTTAAGAAAATTATTTTTTAGAGGTGGATTTGTTTTCATGGGAAGGGTCTCATGTATTTAATCCATATGCAATAAAATACGTTGCTTTATCTACCCATGGTAATTAGACTTCCCCAACAGCATGGTTAGTGGCATCACACATGAGCTCAAATGGTAAATCCCACCAAGGTGGTTGGATTATCGGGGGTTATCTGAGACACCATTTTGACTTATTAAAAGAATCCTCACATTCATTATCAAAAACAAATTCCATATTATTATGGAGAAATTGGTATTTGGGGAGTGATATTTTACTAATGTTACGAATGAAATACTGGTAAAAGCCTACATACCCTAGGAAATACCGCTCACCAATACATTTTTGGGGAATGTTAGGAAAGAAATGACATCCAATTTTGATTTATCTACTTGGATTCCTTCCCCACAAATGACATGTCCAAAAACAATACCTTAGCAAACCATGATATGGAATGTTTCATTAGTTAATAAGATATTATTTTCAATATAGTTACATAGGACATAACCAAGACTACTAAAACATTTATCAATAGATGATCCATAAATAGTTAAATCATCCATGAATACATCAATGCAATTATCCAGGTAATCTAAAAAAAATACTAATTGTGAGTCAATGGAAAGTCCATGGAGCATTGTATATACTAAACGACATCCTTCTATATGAAAATGTGCCAATGGGTAAAGTAAAGGTTGTATTTTCGAGATCCTCTGGGGAAATATGGATCTAAAATTATACAGAATACCGATCAATGAAACAGTAGTGGGAGTTCCTTGCTACCCTCTAAGACATCTGTTCTATATATGGAAATGGGAAATGGCACTTCCTAGTGTGTTTATTTAATCAGTGATAGTATATATAAACATGCAAACTATCCTACACGTGATTTGGATCCAATTCATTATTTTAATTTTTAATTACCATTAGACCGATTTTTTAGGAACAAATTGTATTAGATAGACCCTTGGCTATTAGAGATGGGGTAACTGATTCTAGCAACCAATAATTTTGTTTCCTAGTTTTTAACAACATATGATAGGTTTGTATTCAGTTGACGTTGTGACATCCTCAAAAGTTTTTCCACCTTGTTTAACAATATGTATTATGTAAAAAATGACAGACTAATACCCAAAATGTAAGAATTTATCTACCCAAATTTTGTTATAATCCATAAAAATTGCAAGAAGTCATAATTCATGCTTAGGAGGGAGTTAAAAATTGATTATAACAGGAAAAAATTTTCCATTCTCAAGATATAAATATTTTTAGTCATGAGGTAGTTTTTTTTAGTTCCAATTCAGTTGGATTCTAGATTGATGGGTGTGTGTGTGAATGTGAGAGGTC
The DNA here is from genome assembly GCA_963277665.1 of Viscum album. NCBI lineage: Eukaryota > Viridiplantae > Streptophyta > Magnoliopsida > Santalales > Viscaceae > Viscum > Viscum album. The sequence continues at coordinate 431,724,181 of OY728134.1, forward strand.
AATAATCTCATCTAACTCCATAATGGTAACATCCTCAGATGAGGAATGATATTTTAATTGCTTAGATGTATCATCGATGTTAAGAGGATCATCAGTGTTTAGGAAATCATCAATTACTAAACATGGAAGATATATTTCAAGAACTCTACTATAATCAATGACTGATTAATTTCTGATCATTTAAATCAAATCATAACAAATCATAAAGGGGGTTAGGGGAAAAAAGTTGTCTTTTCAGGGGAATGGAGTACTTCAAATTAATTAACAAATAAAGAGGAATGTTATTCTGAGGGATGCCTCATGGCACTAAGGATGATAAAGTGGGAAATTTCACCCCCAAAATCTATTGATAATGTAATATTATGGACATTATTTATGGAATTAGTGGTATTTAGGAATGGTCTACCCAATATAAGTGGGTCATGTCTATACATCCTACCCTCTTCCATTTATATCACTTATAAATAATAAGGAAAATTAGAATTTTATCCCATATAAGAACATACTCTAACACATCAGAGGGGTGTGTGATACTCAAGATTTATATTTTCACAATAATTATATTGGGATTTAGATCCCTTACCTATAATGAAGATTAAATTGAGGGAGGAATAACATTTATAGAGGAACATAAATCCAGTATAGCATTGCAAAAATTAATAATCTCTTATGGTGCATGGAATAAAGAATGTCCTACGATTTTTGCACATGGTGGGAAGTGATGGCTCTATCAATGAAGAAACATTCCTCCCTAAGCTCACCTTCTCGTCACCTAAACATTGCATCCACTGTGTTCGAATCTCCTTCAAAAACATGGTTTATCATGGAATGTTGTTCATAGCACCAATCAATGAAATAATCACCTACACTTTTTATTAAATATTTATAAAATTACTTTATCGGGTTCTATTTCCTTTTGTTTTCTAGGTTCGGGGCCCATTTGGGGGAATGGAAGTGGAATTTTGGGCTTGGAGACACATCAGTGGATATAGTCTTTCTATTGAAATGGTTTCCCTTAGGACATGTTCTTCCCTAATTTGGATAATTTCTAGTGGTTGGGGTGGTGTATTCCATTGGATTGGATAACACTAGTAGAGGGTTCATTGGGATTTTATGTTTTGTTCCACTCAAAATGTTGTTGAAACAAACATTTCCTTTATCTAAAGGGTTAACTACTGGATGAGAATCTGGTCTACCTGAACCATGGAATTTTGTTTCCACCACCGAGTTAGAAAGTTGTCCAAATTGGGTTTTTAGGTTTGTTGTGGAAGCTAGGGTGGTTTTTTTGAATGGGATATTATTGGAATAAAATTATATAACCACTTCTTCTAGGACAGGTTCAAGGTTTTAATGGGTTTTTATGAACGCATTTTGTTTTGGTTGAGGATTTCTAGGTGGTGGTTGATGTCTACTTTCCCCAATTAGTTCAATTGTTTTTTATGTTGGATTAAATACCCTCATTCCTATATGTTTGGTTTTCATTCCACTGAGGGACGGATGGATAATAAGGATATTCTGTGAAGGTTGGTTATAGGGGCATCTTGGAAATATTTCCTCACAACTGTCATATTTGTTTCTCAATTAAAGACATTGGTCATAGTAGTGGGTGTAATAAGAACATATACCACAATTTATTGGAGCTGGATATTGGCATTTCCAATGCCATTGAAAGTTTTTTCGAACATGGGTACTTACTTCTTCAAACATTGTGCCCACTTTCTACTCAAAATTGGAACTTTGAACAACCTGGACACCAAGAAATGTTTTAATTTAAAATTGTACCAAATTTTTGAGTGTTCTATTCCATGATCATAATTAATTTTCTTGATGAAATCGGGGGAATATGCACTAGTGCATGACATACAAAAAAATCAATCAATTTCTATCAATAGGGTTTAAACATTCATTAAAATGGATAATTAAAAGTTAATTACTTTGTTAGTTGTGTGGGAATCATGAACATATCATTTTATGTATTCGCAAAATTCAATCAATTGTTCCCTTTGTGATTGAATTATACTATAAATTTATTTCCATATAGTTTTAGTTTTAGAGGCGAAGTAATATTTTTCGGGAAAAAGGCATTTCATGTCCACCCAACCTCTAGTTAGTGAATAAACATAATAAAACCAACATTTCACAGTTTCTTCTAATGAATATGGAAATTCATTAAGATTTACTTGTTATTAATCAACATTAAGAATGTTTTAAGTTTGAACACCGTGTATAAAATTATTTTATGTTTTTATGAGGATCTTCTCAAGATATTCCACAAAATCATGGTATTATGTGAGTTAGATCAGATTTTAGTTCAAAATTAGGTACCTTATCTTGTATTTGTATATAGTTGGGTTGGATATCAACATAAAGTGAAGCTATTTAATCTAATGTAAATTTATTTTCATCCATGTTAGGTATTATTTTTTCAGTTTTAATGTTAGTTTTATTAGAAGAAATAAATGGATCAAGAATAGTGTTGTCGTTTTGTCTGTCCTCCTTCAAGGGGTTCTCTTATGTGTCACAGTGTTGCTGATTTAGGATCCTATCCAGTTGAGGTTCAAAACATGGAATGTCTGCTAAAGTGGAAATAATCATTCTCCAAACCTAGAAAAAAAATTAGAACACAAAAATATATTTAAAGGAATTAGATAAAACCCATAAATATTCATAACATTTAAAAAATATTATAAAAAACAAGCACTAAAAACCAAAGCGCTTCCCAGTCACGACAACAAAATTTGAACTATTTTTCATGAAACATCAAATTGATAGTGAATTATGGAATATTTTTAGTCTAGAGATGACTCTATCTCATCTCTATGTGAGCATTGATAGGTTTGGAATGTGTATTTTTAATAAAAATTAATAAACAGGGGGTGGTTTTGAAAACAGTTTCCCGAAATGATATTAATTTAATGAGTTATGAATATGAAATACCAAATATATTTTAAAAAATATGAGATAAACAAGTGATAATTTCTATGTTATTTAATCACTTGAAGTGTTAGTTGTTATTAATTTATCATTATGTTTTATGGTATTTCTTCTATTGAGGGTTACATAATATCTTGGGTACCCACAATCCTCTTAAAATGAAATGATTATAACTTAATGTTGAAATAACAACCATGTAGTCAAGATAAATCCATTTATCATGCTCTTATGTTCATAATGGAACATATAAATCTCAAATTATTATGGAAATAAAAGGACTCTTCTGTTACTCAATCAGAACAACACAAGACACAAACTTTAAATTTCCTAAGAATCATTTATGAAATAAACGTGTTATAAATAAATGCATCAATAAAAAGTTAAGATACATATTAAAGAAAATTTAAAACCAAAATATACACCAAACCAGTATATAATTATGTTCAGGAACTCTCTCTTCAACTGTGTCTCTCCCTCATAATTATCACCCACCGCATTGCTGGACCTCAGGAGGATGAGCATTATATGGTGGAACTCATTCTTCATTTTTGATATGAATATGAAGATATGGGAATCGAGAACAAATAGAATGAGTAGAAGGAACCTATAGGACTCCAAATTTTCATAGTATTGATTTTAGTTCGAACATGAAAATGAGGTTCCCTTGGTTCCCTATTATATAGAAAATTTTAAGTGGTTTTAATCACCCAGTTTTTAGAATACCACTTGAGTCTCAGTTTTTTGTTGGTATATAGAATTAACTCAAATTTTCATGAATTGAACTATTCTTCCGACCTGTATATAATATCACCATGTTAAATTTGGAGGCCATTTAATATATAAAAATAGATGTATAGTCAAAATACTGAACCAATATTTTGAATTCATGCAGATTCTATCCCTCAGAATGAATGGTTTGGTTGGGCCACATAAGGGTTGGATATGGCTAGGGTTCCTTATGATGAGTTGTAGCCGATGAGGTTTTCTATCATCCCACAAAATGTCACACAATTTGGAGATATATATTTTAGAGAATTTTCAAAAAAGTTGACATATGTCATTGTGGTCCCATTTAGTTTTTCCCATTTTCCTACTTGATCATCTCCGGGGAATCCAAATCAACTCCAAATACAATGAAATTATAAAAACTATGACATTTTCTTTTTAACAGAGATAAAAAAAATTGAATCATAAATGAATTGAATTTTTATTTTTTTTATAATTTTTAATAAAAACTACTTCAACATAGTGGGTTAATGGTTAAAATGAAATAGTTAATCACTACATGATCACATATCATGAAATATTTGTTAACATTAATAGATTTGTTGGTAGAATATGTTTTCTGGTGTGGTGGATAATTCCAATTTTGTGTCCTATTTGATATGTATGCATAATTATCATGAGAATTTCTTAGAGTTTTTTATATTCTGAGGATCATGGCCTGGTTCTCTTTGAGATAATAAGTTATAGGATTGTTTTATTTAAGTGTAAAATTTGGAGAGTTTGTTCAACGATTTTTCTTTTTCTATATCATACAATATTCCAAAGAGGAATCTCGAGTGATAGTTATTGAAATTTTCACTTTGCAAATCTTGTTTTCCTTTAATTATTGATGATCGGAATTTTTTGAGAGGAATCTAATGTAAGATTCTAAATATTATGATGATTTCCATTCCCATTCTGTGGTATCTAGGGGTTTGGAAATAATTTTATATTATTTAGAAGTAATTTATAATGATTTTAAAAAATATCAAAGATGATAAAATGGGCTTAAAAAGATTAGATGTAATTTTAATGTCTTAAATGTCGAGTCAATAAGGTTTCCTTATGAATTTTCCATTCCTTATTGTTTTGAAAATCACAACCACCTTATACATAAGAAAATTTATTTTTTACCTCTATTAGGAAAATTTTCTTCCATAAGGAAATTTACACTATCCAAGAGTTTCTTATACATAGCAATATTTTTTCTTAAGTTCAAAAAACTGGATCTTAACCGAAATCCCAGAATCACATAATGACAAGTATTAGAGTATTCTGTTTCGAGGATCCAAATTCTGGATGTGAACAATAATGAAGTTCCACTCCGAATTATAGATGCGAACATTAATTAGTTCGACTCCAAACACTTAAGCAGTTCAACAACGAACTCTAATGAAGTTTGACTCTGAACTTTCATGATTTCGACACTGAACTCTTAAGTAGTTCGACTCTGAACTCTTATGAAGTTTGACTCCAAACATTCATGAGTTCGACTTCAAACTATTAAATAGTTTGACTCTGAACTCTAATGAAGTTCGACTGTGAAGATTCATGAGTTCGACTCCGAACACTTAAGAAGTTCGACTCCGAACTCTCATGAAGTTCGACTCTGAACATTCATGAGTTTGAATACGAACTCTTATGTAGCTTGACTCCGAACTCTTATGATGTTTGACTCCGTACTTTCATGAGTTCAACTTCGAACTCTTAAGTAGTTCGAATCCGAACTCTTATGATGTTTGACTCCAAACATTCATGAGTTCGACTCCGAACTCTCAAATAGTTCGACTCCGAACTTTTACTAGTTCGACTTTGAAACTCTGCATGTTTAGATTCTGATCATTGGAGAAACCAGACTCTGAATTCCTATAAAACAGAATCCAATCATTTTCATGACATAGACTCCAAATATCATGTTTGGTTAGACTCCGAACTTTTAATTTTCTTACACTCTGAACTTAGTATGGTTTTTACTTACAAATGATCCATTTCAAAATGATGTCGTGCATTCAGTTATACTTGGTTTATTATTAAACGATGTCATCTATTCTGTTTCAAACTAACCTTTGGTTGAGTTACACATGTACTGGTCCCTCCTAATTTCATGGAAAATATGACCATTAGAGGAGGGAGCAGATCGTTGGAAATTTTCCTATAAATAGGAGATCATTTGAAAGAGATCAAGAGAGATGGAACGATTTGATCGATATAGAGACCACACGCTGTTAAGGTGATTTATAGAGAGAGAATCTTTTCATGCATTGTGCATACTGAACCTCTTGTTCAGATTGATTCGTGCAACTCCGAATTTTGGTGATTACATTCGAGGGCTTCCGGGGATAGGAAGATAGAGGTGCCGATTTCCTTGAAGTTTGAGGGCTTCCTTACTAAGTAATACAGAGGTTCCAACTACCTTGAAGTGGAGGGCTTGCAGGGATAGAAAGAAAGGGATTCTGATCATCGTATTGAGGTCTTACCCTGGTGTTGGTAAAACAAACATGCTTGAATGTATAAATCAAGGTACCTTTATCAATGGTTGTTGGATACCCTTCCCTTTGGTTCAAAAGGCTTATATCTTGTTACTTGTAGTTTTACTACTTGTTTTTCCGCTGGAATTTTGTATTATAAGGAAAGTATAATATTCTTATATTTCCTTACAATTGTACTCTGATTAGTTTATATTCTAACCTCTTTAAGGTAGAATCACATATTGTAATCTTTTGTTCCAATTATCCAATTGGTGATTAGAGGTGTTGTGTATTTTCTTAGTTTAACCTTGTTAAATTTAAAATCTTCATTGTCCAAGGAAATTTTTTAAAGTGTACAATTCACCCACCTATTGTATATTGAGCATCTACAACATTATTTCGATCCTACAATTGTTATTAGAGGAGGTATCTGAAATACTTATTCTCACATATAAGTTTTTCTTGCTCATTTTTTTTCATTGTTCATCATCCTTGCTTAGAAAGTAACTTTTTCTTTCCGAACATTGTCATTTTGAATCTTCATTCCCAACATTGTGGTTATGAACTATTTATACTAACTAGTTTGGTTGCCATGTTTTTATTAGAATGGCAGGAATCAATGTTGGTTCTATTGAAAATCTAAATTCTACAATACCAACAATTTTTTTTGTAATGACTATGAGTACTGGAGATATCGAATGAAGACTTTCGTTGTCAATACTGGAGTGGATAACATCGTTATGCTTACTGGTGAATATAAAATTCCTGATAAAGAAGTTAGAACATTCACTAACAAGGAAAAGAAAGAGTATCAACTCAATAATAAGGTACTCAATACCTTACTTTGTTCAATGAATAGAAATATATATAGCTAAATTTTTTTCTTGTGAAGCAGATAATTGAATCTGGAAATCTCGGATCCAAACAAGTTTGGATTCTGAAAGTCTAATTCTTTTCCTGATTTCAGGAAGATAAATGAAGAACCAACAACAATACATGGTACATGGATAGTGGATGTTCCCAGCACATGATTGGTAACAAAATCTATTTTGAAAAGATTATCAAGATGAAAGGTGGAAAGGTAACTTTCAGAGATAATGCTAAGGGAGAAATTTTTGGTATAGGTAATATTGTTCTTCTTGTTAAAACATTGATTTCAAATTTTTTTGTTATGGATTTTAAGCACAACCTCATTAGCATATGTCAATTATGTGATGGAGGATACTGTGTGAATTTTTGGAATGATAAGTGCATAGTTCACAATTCCAAGGAAGAATTTATTCTCTCAGCCAATAGGTAAGAGAATGTTTACACTTTAAACTTAGAAGACCTTAGAAGCCAAGATTTACCTTACCTTAGTGCAATGGAAGATCATTCTTGGTTATGGAATAAAATATTAGGTCACTGTAACCTTAGGAACTTTTGTAATCTCTCTAAGAAGCAACTAGTTAAGGATCTACCGAAGCTTAGATTTGATTCTTTTAAAGTTTTTGATCATTGTCAATGTGGAAAAAACATAAATCTCGTTTTAAATCAATCAGTGAAGTCTCAACGACTGATGCATTACAGTTAGTGCACATGGATCTTTTTGGTCCAACACAAACCGGAAGCATTAGAGGCAAATACTTCGTGTTTGTTCTAGTTGATGATTACACTAGATTTACATGGGTTTATTATCTAGAAAAGAAGTCTGAAGCCTTTTCTTATTTCATAAGTTTTAGAGCCCATTTTAAAAATTAGAAAAATATTCCACTGAAAACTATTCATAGTGATCATAGAGGAGAATTTCAAAATTCTGATTTTGAAACTTTTTATAGTAGAAAAGGTATTACTCACAAATTTTCAGCACCTAGAACTCATCAACAAAATAGTGTAGTTGATAGAAGAAATATAATTCTTCAAGAAATAACTAGAACCATGTTGAGTGAGTATTATGTAGCTATAAATTTTTGTGCTGAAGCTGTAAGTGATGCTTTTTATACTATAAATCGAGTTTTGATTAGACCTTTTCTTAATAAAACACATTATGAGTTATGGAATATTAGAAAACCTAGACTTTCCTACTTCATGGTTTTTGGTTGCAAAGTATTAATTCTGAATACTAAAGATAATTCACATAAATTCGCACCAAAATCTGATGAAGGAATTTTCTTAGGATACTCCACAACTTCTAAGGATTATAGAGTTTTCAATATCAATACTTGTACTATTGAAGAAACAGTGCATGTAAAATTTGATTATTCTGATCATTTTGTTTTTTAATCGTCCCAACCTACATCCTCGTATGTGTTTTCAAAATCTAATTTTCAACCTTTGATAGATGATCCTTCTGATAAGGGAAATGTTCAAGAAGATACTTCTGAAACATTTACCCCAGAAGACTTTCTTCCCTATGTTGAAGAACATGATTTACAAAACCCAAATTAGCAGTTTCTTAAGAATCATCCCAATGATAGCATCATTGGTGATGTAAATCAACCTTTATGTACTAGGAGTTCCTTGAGAAATGAAGTAGAACATCTAGAAATTCTTTCCCAATTAGAACAAAAAAGAACCGATGATGCTTTAGGTGATGATAATTGGATCAAAGCCACGCACGATGAACTAAATGAATTTGAGAGGAATAAAGTTTGGAATTTGGTTGAAAGACCTAAGGAAACATCTGTTATTGGAGTAATGTGGGTCTTTAGAAAAAAGTGTGATGAAAATGTATTCATTGTAAGAAATAAAGCTAGACGAGTTGCTAAAGGCTATAAAGAACAAGAGGGAATAGACTATGAAGAAACCTATGTTGTAGTAGCTAGACTCGAATCTATTCATATTCTACTTGACTTTGAAGCATTCTTCAATTTTATACTTTTTCAAAGGGATGTGAAATGTGCTTTTCATAACAGTTATGTTCAAGATGAAGTTTTTGTTGAACAACCTCATGGCATTGAAGATACAAAACATCCTGATCATGTTTTTAGACATACCAAATCTTTTTATGGCCTTAATCAAGCCTCACGATCCTGGTATGATAGAATCACATGATTTTTGATTCAAAATAACTATGTAAAGAAAATGCATATCAAACCCTTTTTATAATGGAAGATAAGAAAAATGTGTTTATTATTCAAATTTATGTTGATGAATTTATATTTGGTTCAACTCTGCAATCTTTAACTGATTCTTTTGCAAGTCTAATGAAATATTAGTTTGAAATGAGTATGATGGGTGAGTTATCTTTTTTCCTTGGTATTCAAATTTCTTAAAGACCAGAAGGAACCTATATATCTCAAAATAATTATATTAAAGATATTCTCAAAAAGTATGGTTATGACAACACTAAGAGTATAAGTACTCCTATCGGTACCTCAAACTCCTTGGATCTTGATGAAGCTGGGAAACCAGTTGATCAAACATCTTTTAGTGGTATGATATAAAGTTTAATTAACTTAACGGCTAGTCCTCCAGACTTAATGTTTTCAGTATTCGTATGTGAAGGATATCATTCCAATCCTAAGGAATCTCATTTAAAGGTAGTAAAAATAATTTTTCGCTACCTAAAGGGAACCATGGATCATGGATTATTTTATACTTCTGGAAATGATTTTGTTTTAAAATGTTTTTCGGATGCTGACTTCAGTGGATGTAGAATGGATAGAAAATGTACATCCGGAACATGTCATTTCTTATGAGATTCGTTAGTTTCCTGGTCATGCAAGAAGCAAAATTCTTTAGCACTTTCCACTGCTGAAGCTGAATATGTAGTAGTAGGAAGTTGTTGTGCTCAAGTGATATGGATGCAACACACACTCACATATTATGGCCTGAGTTTTACTAAGACTCAAATTTTGTGTGATAACACAAGTTCCATTTCACTAATTAAGAACCCTGTACACCACTCTTCTGAAAAACACATAGACATTAGGCATCACTTTCTTAGGGATCACACACTAAAAGGAGATATCATTATTCAGTTTATCAGAACACAAGATCAACATGGTTATATTTTCACAAAATCTTTACCCTCCGATAGATTTGAATACATTAAACAAAAGTTAGGACAAATAACCATAAGGTAATCATTCTTCATTAACTTCTTGTTGAATAATTCTCCTAAAAGTAATAAACTCCTTTTCATAGGGGGAGTAAATTTGTTTTTTAGTATAACTAATTTTTTTATAATTTGTTTTTCAAACTTTTTGTAACTATAGTTTTTTCATAGTTAGTTTTCCAAACTTTTCGGAACTGAAGTTTCCGGAATGGAAATTTCTGAAACAAAAGTTTCCAGAATGGAAATTTCTGAAACTAAAATTTCCGGAATGGAATTTACAGACATGAAATTTTCAGGATTGAAATTCTCTGAATGAGAACTTCCGGAATGGATATTTTTGTACTGGAGATTTCGTAACGAGATTTTCGTATTGGAATTTTCGGAATGGAAATTTTCGTACTGGAATTTTTTGCAACATTTGTTTTCCGTACTGGAACTTTCGAAATGAGTTTGTTTTTAAATTTATTTCTTCAGGAAGAATATGACCAATTACGAAAAAAATTTCTACCCAATTCGAAAGGTATGATTTCCTTACTTATAGTTTCGTAATCATTTTTTTCCTTGCTGTTATTTTCCTGAGTTTTTTAAAAAAATGTTCGAATTCTATTTTCCCTCAAATACGAATGTTTTTCATAAAACCTCAAATGATCGGAGTCATGTTTTCCTTGTCGGAATGTTCTCAACCGTCAGATCAGATCAATAAGTTTTTCTACCGTTAGATTGCTTTTGGAAGACCAAAGGTCACAACCATTGCCTATATAAAGGGGACCCCAAGACTCATCCCACATTGGTTTTGAAAGCTTTCGCATCTCAAAGCCTTAATGGTCTTCTTAAGACCAGTTCTGATCTTTTCAAAGCCATTCCGAATCTCTCAGAATTCTTCACTCCGAATGTCTATTGAAGCTACATCACATGATATGTCAACCATGAAACCAATCTCTAAGTGGTTAGTCTTCAGGGAAGGTTTAGTTCATCCAAATTTATACGAGCATGATTATATTATAACCAAGAATATAAAACTGTATGGATGGGAAGATGTCTGCATAGAAAATTCAGATAAACAGGATCCAGTTTATACTAATTTTCTGATCGAGTTCACGAGTCTATTTCCTTCTAGATGGAAGATGGCAAAGAATGGTTTTCTTTCAAGTCTTATGGGAAGACTTATAAGCTATCTTACACCAAGGATGCGACTTGGGTTGGATCATCCTATGAAGGAGAAGCAATGTTCTGCTCACACAAACTTCCCGATGTGCAAAGAAGTTTTAACAAGGAGAAGGCACTAAAGTTTTTTGGACTTAAGGATAATTCAACCATTAAAATTGCTCGTCTCACACCGAAAAATATAATTCTTCAGCTTTGGGTGAATGGTTTTATGGTTCCAAGAAGAGGTGAAAAAGATAATGTGAAGAAGAGTGATATCGATGTCTTAGATTTCATTATAAATATAAGAAAGAAAAATTTGATGAGGCATGTCTTGATTACGATCAAGAACATCAAAGAAGGAAATTACAGAGCTCAGATAATCATGTTCCCTACCTTAAAATCTAAGCTGATAGTTCGGTTCTTAGAATCTTTTAGGGATGCATGGAAATCAAAAGTTTGGAATTGCAAGCTTTTGCTGGTTAGTGATGATACCTTGAAGAGGATGAAGATGGGTTTTTATAGTGAATCCGGAGAATTTTACCCTGTATCTGTGGAAGAGGTTGAAGGAGCTCAGAAAGAAACACACACTCCGGAACCATCCAAAAAGTAAAGGAAGATGATAATGGTTAAGTAAGTGGTTGTTGATGAAGAAAATCATATGGCTAAGGAAACTCAATCTGCTTCCCCCATGCCGAAGATTCAGAAAACATATCCAAATGAAGTGGTTGTGAATTGGAGGGAAGATAAAAAGAAGAGGAAGGAAGGGGATCCACAATTCGGTTTGGACCTTGCGGAGTCTAAGGCCTTAAAAGAAAGATCTTTGGAAAAGTTAGAGAAGAAGGAGAAAGAGAAGAAAATGAAAAAGAAGATTTCTGAAGGTGAAGTGATTCACTATTTGCTGAGAGCTACATAGTTAGCTTCTGAGTTGATTCTGGTTCCGAAATCATTCCTTACAGAACCTTCATTACCAGATACTCCAGCCAAGCACTATGCCACTCAGGAAAAAGACAACGGTAAAGAAGTAGTTGAAGAAGCTAAAAAAGAAGTTGTTGAAAATGTAGAGGAAGAGGATGAAGAATAAGAAGAAGAAGAAGAGGGAAGTAATGATTTAGATGTCTTGATAAAGAAAGTAGAGGACTATAATGATAAGGGTGAATCCACAAAGTTAGTAACTCCAGGAAAGGGAGATGAGGAAGCTAGTAAGAAACAACAACAAGAAGAAGAAGAATAAAATATCTTGTATGATGAGGAAGAGTCCTATGAGAGGAATTTCCTTGGGGAAGGACATGAAAAATAGAAACCAGATGAAGATCAGATTATTAATGTTTTTGAATCTGAGGATGTATCTCCTAATGAGGAACCAATTCTGAGAGCCGATAAGGGGAAGCAGGTTCTCATGGAGACTCTTATAAAAGATGTTATCAGGAAGAAAGCGGTTGGTGTTACCTCTAGAAGAAAGCTAGTGCAAGATGAAGAAGAGAAATCTCCAAGAGATGTATCTGATTCAGAATCATCTTCTCTTGGGCGTGATTTTATTGTTGAGTCTTTGAAAAAGTTGGTGGACGTCAATCTTTCCCACCATTGACACTAGATGTCAAATGCTTCAACTAAGACAAAATCAGAAATCAGAGTCACTATCCATGCTGATGGAAAAGTGTGTGAAGATAGAAGTGGAACAGAAATGTTTCTTTATCGATTATGATGTGCATAGAGAGTCCTGTAGTACGGTAACAATGTGGTCTAAGAGAGTTGAAGATTACTTGGATGTGTTTGATAATTTTCAGAATGACGTGAAAGAATCTTTTGACACAATAGATAAAAAGGTTAAGAATCTTCAGGATGAGCTGATTATTGAGCAGAGTAACCAGAGTCATCAAGTGAAGGAACTAAATGACAAAGAAAATTCTCTAGCTCAAAATCTTATAAATGATAGAAATCTCCTGATTGAGCGTGAGAAAGTAGTCATTCAGAAAGATGATTTGATAAAGATGCAGAAAGAAGCTATCGAGGCTCAGGCAGAGGATTTGAAAGCCCAAGAAGAGAAGTCCAAATCCTTAGAGAGGCAAGTCGAGGAAGACCAAAGAGTCCTAAGAAGCTCAAAACCTTGTTAAAGAATCTCATCCCTAAGGAAAAGGAAGACAAATTAACTCACTCCGATATTTTGTTGTATTTGTCTTTATTTTTAAAGTTTTTCCCAAATCTAATGAAATATTATTTGGTTCGTTGTGTCTTGTCATATACTAATGTTTCAGGTACCATATTTTCTTTTCCATACCCTTTAATTCTTTTTGAAAATCACAAAGGGGGAGAAGGAAAAAAGAACTACTCCTAAGGAGGAGAAAGAAACAATTCTAAGTGAAATATTCTGAAAGTAAGGGGGAGTTTCTCACATCTATGTTTTTCATTCCCATGATAATGAGAAATCCACTCTGGAAATTCAGAATAAAATCCATAGAGGTTCAATCCCTAAGGGGGAGTTAGTTTTATTCACTTTCATTCATGAAAAAAGGGAGATATGTTTTAAATTTTAAAGCCTAATTAAATTTTTTCAAAACTCTTATATTCTTTTTTGTAAGGATGTTTGTTCATTCCAAAAAGGGGGATATTATTGAGCCAATAAGGTTTTCCTTATGAATTTTCCATTCCTTCTTGTTTTGAAAATCACAAACACCTTATACTTAAGAAAATGTATGTTTTACCTCCATTAGGAAAATTTTCTTCCATAATGAAATTTACAATAACCTAGAGATTCTTATACATAGAAATATTTTTCTTATATTCAAAAAACCGGGTCTTAACCAATATCCCAAAATCACATAATGATAAGATTTGGAGTATTCGGTTTCTTGGATCCGAATTTTGGATGTGAACTATAATGAAGTTCCACTCTGAATTATAGATATGATCTTTTATAAGTTCAACACCGAAATATTATGTAGTTCGACTCTGAACTCTTATGAAGTTCGACTCTGAACTTTTAGGATTTCGAATCCGAACTCTTAAGTAGTTTGACTCCGAACTCTTATGAATTTCAACTCCGAACATTCATGAGTTCAACTTAGAACTCATATGTAGTTTGACTCCGAATTCTTATGAAGTTCGACTCCGAACATTCATGAGTTCGACTCCGAACTCTTAAGAAGTTTGGCTCCAAACTCTTATGAAGATAGACTCTGAACATTCATGAGTTCGACTCCAAACTCTTAAGTAGTTTTAATCTTATCACTTTTTAAGTTTGACTCCAAACTATCATGAGTTCAACTTCGAACTCTTAATTAGTTAGACTTTAAAATCTTATGAAGTTCGACTCTGATGCTTAATGAGATTGACTCTGAACTCTCAAATAGTTCGACTCCGAACTTTTACTAGTTCGACATTGAATCTCTGCAAGTTCTGATTCTGATCTCTGGAGAAACCAGACTCCAAATTCCTATAAAACAGAATCTAATCATTTTCTTGACATAGACTCTGAATTTCATGTTTGGTTAGAATCCGACCTTTTAATTTGCTTACACACTAAACTTAGTGTGGTTTTTACATACAAATTCTCCATTTCAAAACGATGTCATGCATTCAGTTATACTTTGTTTATTATTAAATGATTTCGTCTATTCTGTTTCAAACTAACCGTTGGTTGAGTTACAAGTTTACTGGTCCCTCCGAATTTCATGGAAAATATGACCATTGGAGGAGGGAGCCGACCGTTGGAAATTTTCCTATAAATAGGAGCTCCTTTGAAAGAGCTCAAGAGAGATGAAATGAGTTGATCGATCTAGAGACCACACGCTGTTAAGGTGATTTCTATAGAGAGAAGCTTGTCATGATTTGTGTGTACTGAATCGATCGTTCAGATTGCTTCATGCGACTCCTAATGATGGTGATTGCATTCGAGGGCTTCTGGGGATAGGAAGACAGAGGTGCTGACATCCTTGAAGTTCGAGGGCTTCCTTGCTGAGGAAGACATATGTTCCAACTACCTTGAAGTTGAGGGCTTGTGGGGATAACAAGACACGGATTCTGATCTTCGTATTGAGGGCTTACCCTAGTGTGGGTAAGACAGACTTCCTTGAATGTATAAATCAAGGGACCTTTATCCAAGGTTTTAGGATACCCTTCTCTTTGGATCAAAAGACTTATATCTTGTTACTTGTAGTTTTACTTCTTATTTTTCCGCTTCACTTTTGTATTGTAAGGAGAGTATAATCTTTTTATATTTCCTTACACTTGTCCTCTGATTAGTTTAGATTCAATACGCTTTAAGGTAGAATATCATATTGTAAACTTTGGTTCCAATTCTCCAATTGGAGATTAGACGTGTTGTGTATTTGCTTAGTTTAACATTGTTAAAAGTAGAATCTAACTTGTCTAAGGAAATTTTTTAAAGTGTACAATTCACCCCCCCTTATGTATATTGAGCATATACAACATTATTTCAATCCTACATTAAAAACATATTGGAAATTAAATATGGAGTTTCTAACATTATTTTAATGATTCTAGATGGTTTTTAGAATATTTAAAGTAATTATAAATATTTTTCATAATTATTATAGTTTTTTTAAATAAAAATTTAATATTTTCATTGAAATATTTATGATTAAGCATGAACGTGAAGTTGAATATTTGTAATTCTTCTTTTAATGGGATTGACTAAGGTTGAGGATTATGTTCCTTATATTTCCTAAGTGTAATAAAGGATTTAAATGTATTTTTAAAGGTAAACTTGTTATTTCATGATATTCATTAGAGTTTCCTAGTTGTACAAAAGGCCACACAAGTGTAAAGTGGTTTTTTTAACCTTGCATAAAGTTAGGTCATTATTTTGAACTATTGAATAAATGTAACATCTATCTGATATATATGTAACGAATGATATTCAATGGTCGGGTGAAGGTAATCAAGGCTTACCCTCATGCAACAAGATTCGATCACATTATGGAAGGGGGTGGTTGAGCCACTACAAAAATGGTAAATAGGTTACCCTTATTTAGAATCCTTGGGTGACATGTGCGTAGAATATTTATGCCACTTTTTAGGGTAATATAGTTTACCATTATTTAATGTTATACATTCATGTATTTGTATCTTAATTTATTGAATTATCAAATTTTTATTCCTTCATTTATTTTTCGAATCTCACAGACCCTATTTCAATGATTTCAAACTTCTAAATCATTATATTTAACTATTTTGACTTTTTTCTATTTAAAAAAAAATATTTATGATGATTTTAAAAACATTTTATTAGATATTTTTATTATAAATAGTCATTTTCAAATTAATTATATGTATCAATTTTGTGCTTTCATGACATTAGGAGTGAATTGTTGCGATTATTTTTGAAATTATTTAACCCCACCATCTCAAATACCCTTGAATTATCATATGTTTGGATGATCTAACCACATCCAAAGAGTCTCTTGATTATTCTAAATTAAGTTTGATAATGAATTGGTCATGAATTTTAATCCAAGAAGGACCAGTTTACCCCTTCTGAGTCCATTAATTTGGAAGAAACATAGAAACTCCATATTTTCTAATTTGGTATCTCAAAAATTATCTCCTAGTTTTGTAATTAATATACATTAATAGGATTATAGTGTTTTTCATCCAGTTTTTCTTATTATTTTGGGTATTTTTGTTTATGGTAATGAAAATATTTCAATAAAAATTTTCAAAAGGTGTTTGAATAAATAAATATAATGAACTATTTAAAGATAAATTGAATGGGGAAAGATGGGTGTTGTGTATAATATCATTTTTTCATACTATATTCATATTTTTAATACATATGTATCATGTTTAATGTTATTATAGATGAAATGAATAATTTTTTTTATGTTTAATATGTTTTTTCTATTACTAACTAACCATCAAGATTATAAGATTTAATCGCTTATAGAAGGAAATTGTGTTTGGGATAAAAATTAAAATGAAATACAAACTATGTCATTGATGATGTTTTTTTGATGAGTAATGGGATGTGTTAGTATTTAATTTTATTATAACATCACTAATGTTTTATTTAATATGTTTTGAAATCATACTGCAAGTTATGAATGAGAAACCAAAAAGAGAAGTGGGTTGTGGATGAATGGTTAATAGAATGAAATTAATGGTTATGTCATGATTAAATATATTTATAAATTAATATATTAATTTAGAATGAGATATAGAGTGGTGATTTATTGGGTATAGAAAAATGAAGAAAAGAAACATTAGACATGGCTTCAAACTAGTGATTAATGAAGGAAAAAAACTAAATGGTTACGAGAACTTGATTTTTGTGATGCATTGTATTTTAATGGATATTGGCTATTACTACTTTTTATTAAATTAATTTTCCTTTCATTGTGGATAGAATATAAAATTTGTGTATAAAAAAGTAAAAATATGACTTAATATTTCAATAAAATTTATCGTAATGGTTAAATATTCTCATGGGATATAATAGAACATGGTTAGTTTATATTTATCATTTTTGATGGTTAGAAGTAAAAAATTTCACTATTGGTGATCATGATTAGTGGATGTGGAAGATCATTATGGTGGTAGTGCATGGTAGGGGAATGTAATGATGTTGATTCACTCTATGTTAATGAAAAACTACATTTGAAAATACAAGTGATTTAGGTGGGAGTACACATAAAATGATAAGGGAGTGTGTTTGATGTATTTTTTTAAAATACCCTACTATTTGATGGATGGAATGTGATGGAATTGAGGGGATTAGGAAACTTTCGTACTAGGTATGGATAAGTGGGATGTGTTTATGTGGTTGTAGATATATAAAATTATCATTGATGATATATTTTTTGTGATCTTTCATACTAGTGTCCCCACACGTTTGAGAGGGTGTTAAAACCAACTTTGTATTGGTTTAGTGGGAGGACCCATGGGTGGCAGCTAGTAGTGACGTGTATAATCAGGGAATATTATAGGATTTTTTTAATTATGATCATTGACTGGTGGTGTGGCCTGGATTAGAAATCTGGGTTTTCTTATATATGTAAAAACATTGTGAAAAAATGATGGATATGGTTTTTTTACTTGATGTATATTTGTGATATTGTGTCCTTTGGTTTATTTCCATTGACTCAACCAATTTGTTGATGATAATATTTTAAATGATTTAATTGGGTCTCCCACTCTTTTTTAATATTGTATACTCATTTCGCAAGAATACTCAATTAAATTAATGTATGATCCTATCATGTAGTCCCATGTGTAGAAACCACCAAAGATATATAATGTCTGTAGGTTAGATCACTGGAGGTGCAATTGATGTTTATGTAGATGGGATAGAGTTGGTATTCAACATGCAGTGTAGAGTTTCTATCATTTATGTAATCATTGTACATGTAATATTGTATGGAATGATTACATTTTTTATAGTATGTTATGGAATTATATATTTCTTAATTACTTATATGTTTATCCAATCTTTTCTATTGAGGATTATTATTACCATGTTCTTGATTATATATATACCATTATTGTAGTGTCCTTCACAGGGCCCCCTGAAGGTTTTACATGAGGTATATTATCTCAATTTAATCATTTTAGCTCTAGGAGTTGTACCTTTGAATGGAATGGTTCATGACATGACCTCCATTTCCAACCAATTTTATTAGAATAAATTTAGTATTTTAATAATTTGACAAATATTATGTGATAGATTTTCAATTATTAGTATTCACTCTTGATTAATCTATCCATGGGTATATTGGATTTTGGTTAGACATTCCATGAATAAAGAGTCTTATATATGATTTAAGTGTATAATAATGGTGAAAAGATATTGGGAATTATAGTTTTTGAAATAAAACATACAAAATATATTAACCTTTTTATAAAGTATTTTTAAACAGAATGTTCATTAGATATTCTATTGAAAATCATAAAGAATTTTCATCTGAACATTAGTGTTTATAAAACTATAGAGTACATAAAACTTATATATACAATTCTAAATCAAAAAAATATATCATATAGATAAATAATAATTATTTTTAATGTTTTAATGAATATATTATAGAACATTATAAAAATATTGATTTATATTTTAACAACTAGCATTAAGGATAGTTATAACCTAGAATTTAGGTATCAATGATTGTAAAGAAACTACTATGTTCTATTTTCTTTAATCAATGAAACCCTTGATACTAATTTTAGAAGAACTAAGTTTCCATAGGAATGAGAACCCTTGATCAACAAGGTCACACATACCACTATCTTCAAATCCCTCGAATCCCTCGATCAAACCCCGATAAGATATACAATTACAAAACACAAATGTTTTCATGGAATTTAAAAATTATCCATACACATCTATTTTAATAAATATAGTCACAAAATATTTTAATAAATCACTATCAATGTAAAAATATCTTAAAAAACATATATGAAACTATTTATTGTTGGACATACAGAATATTTTTTCTCCTTGATCTATAATATTATTTATAAGAAACACACTAATGGTCATATTTTAGAAATCTTAGATGTGGTTACAGTGGGCTCATAACAAAATTATTCTTGAAAAAATAACATGTTCATCTAATCCATGTTATATTCTACACTATTACTATGTAATAATGATTCATACAGAGAAATTTTTTTTTCATCAGGGAAATTTTTATTTATTTTTCATGACTAATTAAGGGAATATCCATCCTAATTTTTTTTGCTTCCATTAATAAAATGTTTTTATGAAATTATTATCATAAAAACATCAATTTAGAATTATAAATATTATAACCTATGTGTTTTTATAATTCTTTGTCTACATGTTTATCTAATGGTATATCTTATCTTTTAGAACATGTTTTTCTCAATACATAAATTGATTACATCAGTCAAATAAATATTATTCATTCTGGAAATCATATACTCTTTATAAATCTAATTAAAAACTGAATTTGAAAAACAATTAGTAATCATATTATTTATGTAATTTTTTTATATTTAAAAATGTTTTTAATGTGTGAAAATTCATTTTGATTCAATAGTATCACCCTTTTTTGACTACATACAACATATATTTTTAAAAAAATAAATATTTATTTGAAAAAACCTACCTCCACATATGTTATAAAAATTTCCTTTTACATTTTAAAACATCATTTATTTTACAATTTTTTATGTTCTATTTGAATTCCCTCAATTTATTTTACAAATCATAACATTTATATTTATCTTCAACAGTTCTATTTCTCCACATTTGTGATTAAAAAATGAATGGATTTAGAAAATAAAAAGTATATAAAACATAGAAAAAATTATAAAATAATAAATATATATTTGGAAACATATATTATAGGTTTCAGTAAGTTTATTTTACATTAGTATAAATTCTGAGTTTAGCTTCTGATATACACAACCCTCATTTTATCTTATGTTACACACAATACTGAGTTTAATGGAAATGCAAAATATTATTAAACTCTTATTGTTTAATATAATTGTCATCACCTCACTGTTAGAATGTAGGGTATGAATAGAATTATCTATATAATTAACATATCTATTTTAAAAACATTTATTTTTAATCTATTAATTATAAATACAATAAGAATAATCTAAAAAAGAAAAGAATTTTTTTGAACAAAATGTATTTTACCTAAAAGACGATTTAGTCATACATTGCAAAATTAATCTAAAATTATTATTTTTACAATTATTTTAAACATTATATGAAAAAATATACTAAATATTTGATTTTAGGATAGAAAAATTATTCTGAAAATATTAATTTTTTGTCGAATAATGATAAATATGAGTTTTTTATTAAAAAAGCCATTTTGTTTTTAAAAATTTAACATTAAATTATAATTTGAATTATTTATAATTTTATGTAAGTTAAATAATATATTAATTATTGAAATTTAGTTCATTGAAATTATTTTCATATTTGATTTATATTTAAAAACATTCTATTATTTTGAACATTTGTACATTAAAAATATGCCTTCTCATCGCATCATTGAGATTAATTTTAAAATAAATTTTACAACATATGTGAACTGAATTTTGAAAAATTGATTAAATATTTTTAATAATAATTATATATAATCTCAAATAATGTTAAATTTATGTTTTACTAAAATGAATAGTGAATTCACTAAAAATTAATTAATCCCGTTAAGGTAAAAATGGGTTAAGCAAGGTGTTAACCTAAAATGATAACGGTAACAATGACATATATACCTATTTAAAAAATATTTTTAGGAAATATATAGACAATTACACTTATAAGGATCTGAAATGATCCATTTTCTACCCTTGTGACATATTCAAAATATGGGAGCTCACAATTGTATAAAAAATACTCAGTGTGTCTTCTCCCCCACTTATAAAAGCCCAAACCTTATTTTCTAATTTTAAAAACAGCAAACCACTTTGGCTTATTCAATACATTCCCAAATAAAATTGAAAATTACATAAGCTCACCTTAGAATCCATATTTTCGTTTTAAATCCAACATCTTAATGCTTTAGTGAAAATGTAATGAGTATACTAAAAGAAAAGGTAATTTTCATCATCGAGCATCATTATTTAACAATTTTAAAAATCATTAAATTTTTATTAATACATGATGATGTATAATCCTAAAAATATTCCATATACTAGGAATTTTTTTATAACAAGTTCATGTCCAAAATAAATCTACACATCCCATAAAAGGGTTATGAAATGAAGTTTCATGTGTATGGTGGACTATAACACCATGCGAACTGATGTCTTTTAATTTTTCATTTCCACATTTTATAGATTTGTAAATTCATTTATCTAAAGGGTACATAAGATGTTTTTAATATATTTATAATCATACAGTTACTATGTTATATATATCATTTTAACATCCATTCTAAAAGATATACAATAATGTTTCTTGTGTGTATAGTGGACTACCACCTCATGAAGTGATGTGTTTCGTCTTTCACTAACTCTTAAAATGAAAGGTTTTAAGGAAAATCATAATGATTATATGTTATATAAATAAAATATTCACCACACATTATACATGATATATATCGTTCTCTTTCTCTCCTACCCACTCACATAAAGATGATAACATTATTCACGTACATGTGGACTACCATATTCATGGAGCGATGAGACTCTCTCACCATCACCACACGAAATGGATGATATATAAATATATATGTATATAATATCATATATATTATATTATTCTTATATAAATATTATATATTAAAAACCTTATTTTCATATTAATCATTGAAAAATGAACATGTTACTCAATAGTATGTATGCCCTACCGTCTTCGTGATTGTTATATACATCAGTTATTGTAACCAACATTCATGATTGGGTTTAAAAGTAAAATTTATGTAAAAAAATTATAATTATGTCATTATTATTAATTATTAGATGATAGAACTTTATAATATTCATAAAAACCTGATCTTCCATGAAGAAACATTAAGGATTAAATTAGGTGTTTAACAACTAAAATAATGAAATAAAAAATAATTATTAATGAAATGGTAATAAAATGATTCAAAAAAATGATATATGATATTATAAAGATCAATATTGATATAGAAATTGTTAATAACATCTTAAAAATCATCAAACATGTGCCTAAATCATGTAAAACTCAGAGGAAGTGTAAGGTAAGTGATTTGGTCAAAATTTCACTTCATTGAGGCTTATAGAAAAGTTATAATCCTAGTTTATTTTATATAGAGTATCTAATAACTATTTGACATATAATATCATTAATAAAACATTATTAATGGTTTTTTATGTATCAATATGAATAATTTTATCCTTGTGGATTTTACATTAAGGATACTATGAGGTATGGTATTTAATCTTCTGTTGCATTGATTATATGATTATAAGATTATGCGATTACGTTAAGATGTATTTACATGTGTTTTATGTTTATTTAAAATTGAAACACATAATATGTTTATGGATAAATTCTCTAATTAATTTATGATCATTGAAATTTTTTATATCAAAATATCATTTTAATCAATATTGATTACCCCGGAATATCAGTTGAAGGAAATTATTTAACTATTTCTTAATAAACAAATTTAATTTTATTTTCCTCTAGTTTTTATGATATTTTCTATTAATAGTAACATTTCCCACTAATTGATAATTATATTAATTAAGAATTTTTTTAATAAAATTTCTCTTCATTTCTCTCTACGGTAGGAAATATATCTTCATTCAAAACCATGTTTTTTAAAAATGGTATTATATTTAAAAACTTATTAAATAGTCTTACTAATGAAACTTTCACCTATATTTAATGTATACTAATAAATTTCAATATAGTGTTATTTCACATTAAAATAATTATAACCTTTATTTTACCTAAAACGTGAAAGAATTCTTCTTACAGTTTCTTAAGAAAAGAAATTTGTAAAAATTTTAAAATGAAAACGTAATTTTCTTTTTAACTATTATTGCATGTATTGAATTTCACGCTTTCATGACATTCATTTATTTGAATCATCCATTGAATTTTTATTATTATAATTTTAATGAAAATGTTTTTAAAATAAAAATTTAAAATAAATTTATTTTTAAAATGTTTTTCAAAATGAGAAATATATTTTCCTTAATAATCTATTCATATAACATTTTAAGGTATTTATATTCATCAATGGAAACAACCTGTTATTCTTAATTCAATAGGCGTTTGTTGACAACATCCTTATTATTCCTCAGGATGGATTATTATTATTGTGACTTAGGATAGTATTGGCATTCACTTCCTCATTTCATTTTGTAGTCATTAACTTCCCCTTGATTTATTTAAATTCCTAGGATCATTAAAATTAAATTTACACTAAATATGTATATTATGTATCATAAATATTCTTAAATATTAAACTATATCTCAATTATATATAAAGAGTTTTACTTTTAATGGTATTTAATTTATTGTAGATATATTGATTAATAAATATCCCTTAAATAATATATATATATATATATATATTTGATACAATGGAATATTGATTCATGAATTAAATAAAATATTCAACATATGAATAATTATTTGGACCGAAAATGAAATGTGGGTCAATAAATTATATATTCCACTAATGAATCTCTTGGTCTCTTGAGATAAATAACTTAAGATACCACTAAATAGGTTTTTACATATAACATAAACAATCTTTTGAAAGGTCATGGTGTTAGAGGTATTATTTATATGACATATGTAGTCCAATAATTAAGTATTTATGTAATTCAGAGTTATGTTATTATTATCTAGGAGGTTTTCACTATGATATTATTTGTAGATTCATTTATTTGATTTAATGAGTTTTTTTTGGTATTTACCTTCCCATATTTAGTATGCCTCATCCAATTATTTAAATGGAATGTTTTCTCACTATTTAACATTTTATATTGATTATGACTTATCCTATTATATTAATGGACGATATACTCAGTTATTTACCTTTCTATATTTATTATGCTTTATTAATTATTTAAATGGCATGTGTGATTAGTTATTTACATTCCATGTTCATTATGGTCATTGATTCATGATAAATTCCAATATACATATCCCTTACTTAGAATTTGAGCTCACTCGTATTTTGTTTCTTTTTCTTATAATTCCAGGAATGTTACTGTGATTGTTATGAAAGTATATAGTAGTTGGAATGATTTTATTCTTGAGAACAATAAGTATATTGTATCTTTTTATTCAAATGTAACAAAATAAAAAAATTTCAATTTAGTTTACAAACTCCAATAATGTATTTGTTCCTTTTTGATGTAATTCCTTATATCTTATGATAATTTAAAAAATAAAGAACATGTTATAGGATAAAATGTTCGTGTTATCAATATTTTGTATTAGAGAATGTTTAGTAGAAACCATGGGAACTATATTTAAGAAAGCGTCGACTATGGAACTTAATCCTAAGATATAAGTTGAGGATTAGTATACAATAACATAATAATGTTTTTTGTGTGGTAGATATTATGTCTTATTTTCTTTTAATATATCCATGTGTAGATAACAAATATTGATGTGGTTATTGAACAGATGTACCTTGGGGTAAAAAATCAGAAAATGGAGTATCACTCATGACCTTATCATCACCAGGTTCATGACAATGGTCGTTACAACACACCTTGTTTGACACTCCCATGAGATATTCTTAGGATTATTCAAATTTTCATTATAAACCATTATAAAGTATTATAATATATGATCATAATGAATAAAATAGGTTAAAATGATGGTGTATTAGATTGAAATAAACAGTTCTTAATAGAATAGTAATTTTTTTTTGTGTTGAAAAGAATTGAATACGAAGAATAATTTATGTGGAAAAATGAAGAGTATGATTAATGAATATAAATCTCATCCTATATATTATTTTAATTTTTTTCCTTAAATATATTGAACCAATGAATTATATGATTCAATTCCCACTTCTACAGGTTATCTCCTAGAACTAGGGCCGATGTTTAACAAAGGGTTGAATTAGTTATTGGGAATATAATATTATAAAATAAATGTAATTTTACAAATTATAATTTTGTATAAGAATCATGAAGCATTTGAGGATTTTAAATAATTCTAGATGAATATTTTCACTCATTAACATAAGAGTTATGGACATAATCATGGGTTTATGGGGATAATTTGTCTTCATACGATCAATGTATTAAAAATCCTACTTAGGATTCATGTGATAACAGTCAACCAAGAATAAGAATATTTTTGGACATAAAATATATAAATACAACCCATTGGTTTATTATATCTATTAGTAGAAAATTTATTTTAATAATAATTCTATTAGATTTTATAGTCATATTTTTTATGTTATTAATAACCTTTATTGTTGATATGATATTTAATGAAACTGTAGTAGTAGTCAAACAATATTATTAGAATCTAGAAAAAAATGTTGTGTTGAGAAACTTATTTAAAAAGTTATTTTTGGATTAATTTTATTTCATGGTTATGAATCATATTTTCTAAGATAATGATTGTAATTATATTAAAATAGTTTTAGAAAAATGGAATTCTACATGCTTTGTAACAAACCATCAGGTCTGTAAAGACCTCGAGGCTTGAACCCATGTCTAAATGACGATAAGGTTTTAGTTCATACCATTGTTTTACATGGTGTCCTATCTAATATGTCATTGTTGTTTCTTAAAAAATTATGAACAAATATTAATAATGAAAAAATGGTGTTATTATTTAGTTTTAAAAAAATTGTATTATATTGTATAAATAATGTTTACCCTGTTAGATTTGGAAAATATTTATAGACAGATGGAAATATATGTAACTCTTTTATGGGTCATATTGTTTGTAAAAAGTGAATTATAGGTCCTAATGCATGAAAATTTAATTTTTGAATTTTAATATCTCAGAGTAAGAGATGAATTATAAATTTCTAGAACTTAATCCAATGTATGTAATTGTTCATATAAAGATAAAACATATAAAGTCATTATATTTTATAATACTCTTAGGTAGAAAATTAATTTGTCATATATAGAAAAAAATATTGAAATATAATTATATGTTATCACAAACATTTCTGATGAAATCAATGAACATTTTGAACCTATTAAATTTATAGTTTTTTGGTCCTTAAATTTCCAATTACCATTCGTTTTATTTTGATGAATAAACTAAATCACTCTCTACAATTATTTATGTTATTAATCTATTTTTATATCTTCAACATCAACCAATGTTTTCCTACTTGGAATAATAATGTTGGGTTATTAATACGACCTTAGTAATTACCTTTTTAAAGAACAGACCTTGGATTAGCAAGATCACGTTTAAATTTCTAGGAAATAATTTTTTTCATGTCTGGAGAATATAACACCTCAAAAATTAAAATTATAATACCCTTTTATAAAATAGAATATGTTACATAATAATCTGATTTTATATTTCCATATAGGAATTTCTTATTTTATCTTCTAATATATAAAATACTCACTTTATCTTGAGTTACACGTAAAAGAATGTTTTACCAAAATGTTAAATAATATAAGAATATTTTCACTCAATATAATAGTTTTCAACTTTCTGGTAGAATATAATGAATTAAATTGATTAACTAAATTAAGAAAATATATAGATGAAAATAAATAATTACTTATATACTTGTTATATATAAAATAATAATCATTTAAAATAAATAAATAATTTAAAAAATACTCATATTATTTTTAAAACATGGTTTAATCAATCATTACATACAAAAATTGGTATTAATTTTTCACAATTTACAAATTTTAAATGAAAAAATAAATTTAATTTTAAATAAATGGATAAAAAATTATCATAGAATAAATTATTCTTTTTTTCCAAAAAAGATTTGTTTTTTATGAATAATGAAAATTACTGTATTTAAATTTAAAATTTATTTTTATTTTAATATCATATAATGATAAATTATATATTTATTTTATTTTAATGTAAAATTAATATATTTTTAATCATTTAATTGAATTTAGTTCATTAGAATAATTTTAAAATTTAATTTATATGTAAATACTTTGTAATCTATTAAACATTTTCACTATAAAAACAACATTTTTCTACATTTATTCAGTATTAATTTTAAATAAAATTTCCCCTCTTATTGGTGTCGAATTTTGAACAATGGATTCCATGTTTGTATTCATCATAAATTATAATTCTTAATAATTTTAACTTAATTTTAGACTAATATAAATTGTTAATGCAGTAAATATTCATCACCACAACTATGTTTAAAATGGGTTTACTCTGGGTTAAACTAAAAAAGATAATGGAAAATTGGACTATAAAATTGTATGAAAATTAATTTATTGGAATATTTCCAAAATCACTCATACGTGCTTCTATAATTGTGCCTTTATTCCCACTATGATGTATAAAAAATGTGGGAGCACTCATTTCATTTCAAAAATACCATGTTTTTCCTCTCCCCCCTTATAAAATGCAACCCCTCCCCATATTATTCAAACTATAAAAACACATTAGGTAATCCAAAAAATATATAAATCTATAAGTACCTGGCCTTAAGACATTACATATTCTTGAATTAAATTAATAATATACATTGAGGATCTTTTCATGTTTAGCGTTTTAGAGAATTAGTACAGAACTATTACATATCAATGATTACAAAGTAGACACATCTACTTAGTTTCCATTTTTTCACAAAATAAAAACTCTTGAAGAAAATAGTCATGTATAGTTCCATGTTTTAGACAACATGACACTTCCTTGATCACATCATTGACCCTATTTCACTTTATGTTGACTGAAAATCATTTCAAAAACATGGGATGAGCATAAAAAGCTTAGTAAGGGATACACAAAGAAATAAAACATTATATCATCAACATATACATAAAATATGATTTTTTAACATATCCCATTAAATTATAATATTTGTTAAAAACACATAGAAATCATAAAACATAAAGGTAACTTGAGGATTTCATAACATTCTTGCATAGGGGGTTACACACATGGTTATGTTTGGAATACCCATCATAGTATATTCCATAAATCATTTCGATAAAACCTTAGCGTTTTACTCCATCACGTTACCCAATGGATTGGAGAGCTATCTCGGGCTTACCCGCACTTAATTTATCACTTAACCACCCGACTTCATAAACAATTCCCAAGAACCATAACATAATTGTATCACATAAAACATGCATAAAGGAAACATAACATTTCCATATTTCATTCACAAGATATCATTAAAACACATTGATATAGTCAAAATATTATCAAAACCATTTTTAATACAAATATAAAAGAAAAGTAAAAATGGTATTTATTATTATTTTAAAAAAAGTTGTGGCTTGTAGGGGAAGTCGAAACTAAAGTAATGGTCACAGCGGCTGAGAAGTCATTGTCGCCGAATATGTAAGACAAAAACATTCCTTTTGTCATTTATTAAAAACATTCATGTAAAAAAGATTCATTTTAAATGAAATTAAAGTGTAAAAGGGTTTATTATACAACTAATAAAAGAAGGTCGTAAATAACATGATGTGTGCGTCAACAAAAAGAGATTGAGATGAAGTCCCGTACAAAGACGACATCCTTAGATTAAGGATAAATCAATTACATAATTATGTGTGAAAAATATAAATACACCCAATATAAGTGGATATTATGTTTAAAATAATCAGATTTCATCCACACATATTCATAGTATGAAATAATCAGAAGTAGAGATTTAACCCAAAGAATTGAAATTGGGTTAAGAAGTTCCCTTACAGAAATTTGACAGCCTAACGACGTCACATTAAAATTAAGAAAATGAGTTGATGAGAGATAAAAAAGTTATACCATCACTTGTAAATAAAATTTACATAAATATGGATATATAAGAACATATTACAACATTAAGAATATGTAAATTAAAAGACCTAAAAAAGAATCTTTTAAAAATAGGAGGGCGAAAGGTTCCCTTACAGATTTGGGTAACTTTCAAAACGTACACCCTAGGAATAAATGACTATACAAAATTGATGTAAATACACATAAAAGAAATTATATTATAAAAATAGTATAATAATGGGAATTACATACACCACTCAAAGAAGATAGTGACAAATATATCATGAATCTCACGGGAATAAATAGTGAGATAAAAACCCCTTACCTCGTTTTAATAAATGAAGTTGTTTGACCAAAAGATAATAAGAACCAAATGAATCACATAATTACATTAATATAAATAAAAAAATGATAATATATGTCAAATGGAATTACACAATACACCATATGAAATAAATAATTGGTTAACAATGGAAATCTCACGGAATTAAAAGTGAGATAAGAAATCCCCTTACCTAAAGTCTGACTTGTCTTGTTCGTTTCATTATAATCCTGAATAAAAAACATAGGTAATTTTATAATTTATAAAGGAATTAATTTAAAGATTATTATTAAATTAATATCACATATTATAATTTAATAATAATTAGTTAATTATGTGAGTTCATATCATACGTTTTGTCGATGTTCGGTAAATGAGTCAAAAATGAACTTGTTTGAAAAGAATTGCCCATGTAGTTATAATTAAATATTATACAAAATGGTATTAATGACTTAAATATCATATATATTAATTATATATTCATTTTTTACTGTTCCATAACATTTGGAGATAAAAAATGAAATACACCGTTCATGGAGACGGTAGGCCGCACGTACGCATTAACGCTACATTCATTTATTTGTCATATTAAAGGAATTAAAACTAAATGAGACATATATATATTTTAATTCCAGTATAATATATATGTTATATAGTTAAATATGTTAATTAATTACATTATTTATGAATTCCATGTTTGGCATTAACGAGTCACATCACTAGAGGGGGAAGTAGTCCACACTTCCTCAGATGAAATTATCGATGTTCCACAACATGAACTGCATAACGACATGATTTATAAATAAAATTCAGATTCATATAGAAAATATAAGAACCATATAAATCATATATAAATATAGTGACATCATAATGGCCACCATGAAAGGTGTTAAAAGAAGACTGAACAGTCATCGTTTCGTGAGGCAGTAATTCACCACCCACAGAAACAATATGTTCTTTAACCCTTAGACGGGGGTGTGTGTGAGTGCAGGTAGAGTCCTTATCACAACAACATCCTATTATATTTTTTATATTTTTTTATTATGGGGTAAAATAATAAGAATATATTGGTGAGTGAAGAAGGAAAATAAAAGAAAGAAACTCGAGAGAAGACATAACCTCTAAATCGGGTAACTCTTTTTAGATTTGAGCCGAAGGCTTCCTGGGAATAACGTATCCCCAATGTGATGCTTATAGTAGTAAGAGAGGGATGTGTATAGATAATATGAGTAGTGTTTGGACGATCCAAGGGAATGAGAGGTGTGAGTAAGGGGGTAGAGATGGGGGAATTTTATAAGAGGGAGGAGGGTCACTTTTGCAATGTCTTGAAATGATACTTTATTATAAAATGATTTTTTGGATTTTAAAGGTCCCAAAAATATATATTTTGAGGAAAATGTGATATGGGTTCGAAATCCACCCATACCATTGGTTTATTACAAGTTTACATATTATATTTTAACATATCTTTTCATTTTATTGAAATTGTTCATTAATGAGGTAATCACTACATCATCATGTTGTCAAAAATAAATTTATTTATTTAATGTATAAAAATTATAAAGAACTACCATGATGTAGGATGTTTTTTTACATTTATAGTTAATATTTATAGTCTAATATATCATTTATGTAAACCAAATTAATTTTTTTTAATTAGGATATAAAAACCTTTGTTATATTTCCCCTCTTTTTTAAAATAATGTCATAAATATCACTATCACACCCATGTGGATCAATGGTCCCTCAAGTTTGTTAATAATCTTCCAATGGTCATCCATGAATCAAAAAAAAGTATGTGGACACATTTTGGGGTCATTTTATATTATTATGATATTATTTTATTACCCTTAACTACCCGATTACTAATTAATCACGATAATTAAAGATAATTGTCATCATTACTATTTATATTTTTCAAAAACAAGAGAGTACTAATTAAATAATTTGGACCTTATGGTTTCAAATATGGATTCCAATTTATCGAATTCCAAAAATAGAAATTGTAGCAATTAATTTAAAAATAATTCCTGTTGTCAAAACCAAAGGCGATTTTCAAAAAGTAAAATGTATCCGAAGATTGACTTGTTTTTTCATCCAATTTAAAAGTGAAATTAATTCTAATGAACAAAACTGAATTAAATAATAATGAAATAATTATGTTACACAATAAAAAAATTAAATGGACAATCTAACTATATAATTAAATTAGATGAAAAATCAGTTTTGAATTAAAATGCATAATTTTCGCTATTCATTAAAAATGAACATTTTTTAGAAAAATACCAAAAATTTATCCAAAGTAAATATGATATTCCAAATTCAAAAATGATGTTAATATTAAAAAATTAAAAACATAGAAGATGAATTAATTAATTTTATAATTAATCCCCAATGTCAAAACAAATGGAGTGTATTTAAGAAACAATATCTCTCAAAAGATTGACACTTGTCTATGTCCAATTTCAATGTAAAATTAATTTCAATGACCACCATTGGATGAAATGGTAAAAAATATATTTTAATTAAAATTTAAACTCAATTAAAAATAGAATATAACCATATAAATAAATTAGATTAAAATGAGGTTTGCAATTAAAATATATCATTTTTCACTAATCATTATAAAATGTGCTTTATCGGAAAAATAAATTTTTTTTTCAAAAAGTACATTTTGATGTCCCGATTCTAAAAAAGAATTTTATTTTTTCATATATAATATATAAAATTTCCAAATAGTAGTTTGAAAAAAGGTTTCTCGATTAAAAGGCAGTTAATCGACCTTTTAATGAATATTAGAATATTTATGCTTAAAATTGGATTCCTTCCCATTTTAAGCCTCTATACTTTATTGGGTAATTGTTAAAATATTTAACAAATGTATATACTCATATTTTAGTTAGTTCTTATCACGACCCGCCTTCACCAAAAGGAGGGAAGGGTCTGCAGATTGTCAGGCCCTTTCTTCTTTAAGTTGAAGGAGAGATAATGACCTCCGAAACCCGCCTTCAATAGGTCCCGCAGTGGCGACTAGCACCAAGGGTATATAAAATTCTCGCAAATGGAAGGCATTACCGTTTTTATTTTATAGGATCGAGAGATAAGGAGAAGAAAACCCAACAACACCAAGGTAGAAAGAAAAGTAAAGCCAAAAGTAAACCATTCCCACATGCATGTTTCAAAAGTAAAACCCAAAAAGTGAAAATTGTGACTACAACAAGGTGCAAGTACAAAAAGAGGCTCAACGTACAATACCAAAAGAAAAAAAAGGTACGACAACAGCAACAACTCCAACTGTCCGACTAGTAGGGTCCCGCACAGCCCTGGTAGTCCTCCTGGAAACCTGAAAGCAGTTTTATATACGTAGGGTGAGCATACAAGTACACTCAATAGGGAAAACCAAGACTCTCGTGCACAAGTGGGGGAACGTACTAAGGTCTCGTGAGAAAAAGAGAAAACCAAACACATAACAAGGCAAACTATCCATCCGAGGCCTCACCAAGGCTCACTCCCCAAGTAACGCAAGTCAAGTAATATATATAATAAGAGCACATCGATGTTTGGGTACCCCGCGCCACTTTCCCACTGGTTATTGAGACATCCTACGCATCGGACCAATCCCGCCATTCTCACCGCAGTCCCACTGCCACACCTGCCCGCACACAGCTGGGCCACAACCACACATAGTCCCACTGCCGAAATCCCGCCCGCACACACCTGGGCCTCAACCGCACGCAGTCGCACTGCTGAATACCGCCCGCACACACCTGGGCCACAACTGTCACATGTAACCATGCCTGGAAACACCTAGGCCAGAACAACCACCACCACGCCCGAAGACACCTAGGCCTCATCCCGAAGACACTTGGGAAACAACCTGCCGCACACACCTGGCCAACCACCACACCACCCCGCCCGAAGGTTCTTGGGCTAATAATGGTCTTCAGGCCATCACAGCTTGCCCGAAGATACTTGGGCTATCCGGGAAAGGGAGCAGAAAAGGAGCTAATAACCAGCCACTAAGAATAGTGTTGGGAAAAACACCGTCCCCCATGAAATGGGGGTGTTCGGCACTAAGTGCTCAACTTTGGTGGGGCGCGAATAAGAAACACAAAACTACAAGTATAGATATAGGTAACAAACACTCACCCAAAGCTTAGTTTTTCCTAGCCAACCTACAGAACACAACACCACTGCGTCCGAGGCACAGTTCACGACCCTTGCCCACAAAAACCATTTGTCCCATTCTTGTTTCACGTTCAGTTAAAATGTTCAATTAATTTTAAGCACTACTGGGCGACTACCATAAGCATAACCAAGGAAAGCGTCAAAAGAATGGATCAACCAAAACACTCACACCCGGTTCTGTCAACAGAGGATCTCTCCCCAATTTGTGATATAAACGAGTACCCACCCGGTCTCAAACTCACAACCACCGAAACCATACCAACAGGGAATCTCATCCCCAAATTCACACAACCACCGGGTAATTTTAGATTTAAAAGACTTAACACACTCCGTGATTTCAAACCTGTTTGTTCTAAAATAGAGTTGACATAGTAGGGTTTATCCTGGTGCTTCCAACTTATTCAGCCGGGTATACATGATTAACCAATTTCACAGCAGGAGTTCACAATTTTAGCAACCCATTTAAAACATCACGAGGGGATTCATCAGTGCACATACAACGACCACCAACGGCCTCAATTTTCAGAAAAACATAAACCAGCACAACTAAAAAGGATGATCACAAGATAAATCATAAACAACGATCACAACCCCCTTCCCCTTCTTTCTTTAGAACATCGTTTATTATCGTCATTATGGTTCGGTTTAACCAATTCCATCAGAACAAAAATAACGCCCACCCCACATGATACACAAAAGTGAGAGACGAGAGAAATTCCCTACTTGCTGATAGACAACCAACGCTTATGTCAGGGGGGGAGGCAGAACTTCACGGATAACGACGCAGCGCTCCCAATGCACCAGAAGAGCCACGATCGAGGAAGGGAGAAACCACGGCCTAACCCTTAATTTATAAGAGCCGGGGGCGGTTGAGATAAAAAAACACTGAACCGCGTAAGACGTGGAAGTCGTGGGTTGACCACGCGGCTTGACTCATCATTAAAGGTGCTGGGTGGTTTAAACCGACTCATGAGTCAATTTAGTATTTAATTAAAACTTTTGTGCACGTTTCGGGTCTTTAAGACATTTTTTAAATGAGGTAAAATAGGGTTTAAACCCCTATTTGCGAAAAAGGAGCGTTACTGGAACAACTTGGCAAGGCCGGGTGACGTCGGCCAGTTCCGCCGATCGGTCGCACCGATCGGTCTCACAGATCGGTCGCACCGATTGGTCTCACCGATCGGTCGCACCGATCGGCACCCCATAAGGATCTGGATTTTGGCAATGGAAGGGACCAAGGGGGGTCTGGGTCATCACATCAGATACCTCTTAAACGATTCTCGTCCTCGAGAATCACAACAAACCAGAAGGAAAGAGAGGGTCCAAACAACCATCTTCGAAAGATACCTCTTAGGAGTGAACCCCTGTTAACTAAAAACACTCCCCTGTCAAGAACCAAGCAACATACCACGCCAAACCGCCCGGTCATGTGGGTTTGGGGAGTTCCACTCCCCCAGGTCAAGATATTTTCTGCTTTGGGCGGCACTAACTCGCCTGCACGGGTTTAATCACATCCACCTTAATGCGTCTTGATTAGGGGTCGGGTTCCCTCTTCCCTTTAGCCGGGGCTTTTCACACACAACAGAGGAAGAAAAAGAAACTAGTACATTTCATAGCCAAAAGTCAAACGTTCTACCACAACAGGTACAAAAGGAACAAAGCTCAAAACAACCCGGGGTATTGGGCACGCATCTGTGCTTCCCTCTCCCCACGTACTATCTTCGAGCCTGCCATGTCTCCACAACACACGAACCAAGGGAATGGCTCGCCCACGAAGCACCTTGTCCTTGCGATCCTCGATCATAACTAGTTTTTTCACAAAGGCTACGTCGTCCTCGATGTCCTGTTCACCCCAATCAAGGACGTGTGAATCATCATGCAGATAACGACGGAGCTGGGATACATGAATGACATCATGTATCCTTAGCAGCGGCGGAGGTAACGCTACCTGATAAGCCACTTCGCCGACCCGCCGCAACACTTCGAAGGGTCTGACGAATCTGGGGGAAAGCTTACCCCCCTTGTCGAACCTCCGTTGCCCACGCCGCGGGGAGACCTTCAAGAAAACGTGGTCCCCAACCTCAAACTCCAAGGGCCTTCTCCTGGTATCAGCATACGACTTCTGTCGGTCCTGGGCCGCCTTCATCCTTTCCCGTATGAGATGAATAATGTCTGTCGTGTTCTGCACCACCTCTAGGCCAAGGATTCCTGCCTCTCCTACTTCGGTCCAACACACATGTGAACGGCATGGCCTCCCGTACAAAGCCTCAAACGGGGCCATACCGATGGTAGAGTGGTATCTATTATTGTAGGAAAACTCTACTAGAGGCAAGTATCGCACCCATGACTCTCCTGAGTCCAGAACACATGCTCGTAGCATATCCTCCAAGGTCTGGATGGTGTGCTCCGTTTGTCCATCTGTCTGGGGATGGAAAGCAGTGCTAAGGCGTAACTGGGTGCCAAACGCATGCTGCAATTCTCTCCAGATTCGTGAGGTAAACCGTGCATCCCTATCCGAGACTATAGACCTCGGAACTCCATGAAACTGCACCACCTCATTCATGTACTTTCGTGCCAAAGAATCCACAGTACTTGACTCCCTGATTGCCAGAAAGTGAGCCGATTTCGTCAACCTGTCCACCACCACCCAGATGGTGTCACACCCTCCTTGGACCTTGGGTAGTCCCGTGAAGAAATCCATTGAGATGTCATCCCACTTCCACACAGGAACAGCTAAAGGCTGCAGTAGGCCGCCTGGAACCCGGTGTTCAGCCTTCACTGGCTGACATACTAAGCATTTAGCCACAAATTCTGCCACAGCTCGCTTAACTCCGGGCCACCAGAACTGCCTTTTCAACCCCTGATACATCTTGGTAACTCTTGGGTGCACCGCTAGGGGTGAGTTGTGGAACTCACTGAGAACCTTGCCACGCATCACTCTTGGAACAAACAACCTTTTCTGGAAAAGCATCCGGTGCTGACCGTCCTCTGTCCATTCTCTTGGAGAATCGCCCTGGTCATCCCGATCACGCATCACTTCGCACTCGGGGTCTCCCCACTGAGACTCCTCCACTTGTAGAAATAGAGATGACTGCACTATCATCTGATATAGGCAGCCTCTACCACTATCCATCTTCGCATCCAGGTGTAAGGCAGCCAAATCCTCCATTGCCTTCCAGGAATTTGCCGACTCTCGGACAGCATCCTTCTGCATCCTCCTGCTCCAGGCATCGGCCACCACATTGCCCTTGCCCTCAGTATAAGAGATTTCAAAGTCGTAGTCCTAGAGGAACTCCACCCATCTCCGCTGTCGCATGTTCAAGTCCCGCTGGGAGAAGATATACTTTAAGCTTTTGTGATCTGTGAATACCACAAAGCATTCCCCGATGAGGTAATGCCACCATAACTTTAGCGCAAAAACGACCTCTTCAAGCTCCAGGTCATGGGTGGCATAGTTACGCTCATGGGGGCGTAGCTGCCTAGACTCGTAAGAGATCACCCCTTGTTGCTGCATCAACACGCATCCCAGGCCCTGTCCTGAAGCATCACAAAATACCTCATAGGCCATCCCTTCTTCTGGTAATCTCAACACTGGGGCATTAACCAGCTTTTCTTTTAGGTAGCTGAAGGTCTACTCGCATTGCTCGCTCCACACGAAAACCTGGTCCTTCTTAGTCAAAGTCGTCAAAGGGGCTGCTACTCGGGAGAAGTTGGGTACGAATCTCCGGTAGTAACCTGCCAGTTCGAGGAAACTCCGGACTTCCGCCACATTCTTAGGTGCTGCCCAAGAAACAACTGCCTCAACCTTTGATGGGTCGACTGCTACCCCCTGCTCAGACACTACGTGCCTGAGGAAGTGCACTTCTCGTGTCCAGAACTTGCACTTTGACAACTTCACGTAGAGCTGGTGCTGTCGGAGGACTTCCAAAACTGTCCTCAGGTGCTCTGCATGGTCCTCTTCTGACCTTGAATAGATCAGGATATCGTCGATGAATACCACCACAAACAGATCTAGGTACTCCCGAAAGATGGAGTTCATAAGCCCCATGAACACGGTCGGGGCGTTCGTAACACAAAAGGGCATGACCACGAACTCGACGTGCCCATACCTGCACCTGAACGCCGTCTTTGGGACATCGCTATCCTTCACCCTCAGCTGGTGGTATCCAGACCACAGGTCGATCTTCGAGAACCATCCTTCCCCCCTTAGTTGGTCAAAAAGATCATCTACCCTCGGAAGAGGGTAGCGATTCTTGATTGTTACCTGATTCAGCCTCCTGTAGTCGATGCACAACCTGAGGCCACCATCCGCCTTCCTTGCGAACAAGACTGGAGCGCCCCATGGTGACGCACTCGAACGGACATAACCCCTCTTCATCAGATCGTCAATCTGTATCCGCAACTCTCGTAGCTCCGAAGGTGCCATCCGATAAAGAGCCATCGAGATCGGACGAGCGTCGGGTTGTAGGTCTATCCCGAACTCGATATCGCGTCGAGGGGGGTAGAGTCGTCACCTCCTCAGGAATGAGGTCCATAAACTCGCGGACGATCTTTGGCACTTCCACCATCTCAGCATCTACTGATTCCACTGTCAGCTCGGTCAACAAGGAGAGGAGAGTTTCCTCCCTCCTATTTCCCTTCGGACAGCTCCGCTCACCGGTGAAGGTAACACGCTGGCCGTCCAAACCTGAGAACACCACCCTTCTTTGGAAACAGTCGATGACGACGCACATAGAAAATAGCCAGTCGATGCCTAGGATGACATCGTACGGCTGAATCTGTAGCATAAGGAGATCCCTAACCGACTGATGTGGCCCTAACATCAGTCTACATCTCCGACAAACGAACAGCAAGTTGGTCTGACCTCCAACTGGTGTGCTCAACACCAGGGGAACTGGAAGTCTCTCGGCATCTAGACCCAAGGCACGGGCTAGACTGGGTGCAAAAAAGGAGTGTGAAGCTCTAGTATTGAACAAAGCATAAGCAAGAGTGCTAAACACATTGATCGTACCTCGAATAACCTATGGCCCTGTTGGAACTGTTGCCTCTGCGGCGTGTAACTGTCCACGCCCAGCTCCCCTTCCCCTCGGCTGTCGGCCACCTCCCCGACCACACCCTGGTCGAGGTCCCTGGGGAGCGCCCTGAGGTCGGCCTCCTCCTCCTATGTCTGCCTGCGGAGGAGCGGGAGCTCGCTGTCCCTGCTTCTGCTGCCGGAAGGGTCTGGCTGGAAACTGCTACTGCTGCGGATGCTGGGGATGACTGCCACTGCTGTACTTCACCTGATCAGGGCACTGACTCCGGAGATGTCCAGTGCTCCTGTAGATGAAGTACCGTGGTCCCGAGCCTGAAGGGAAAGAACGTGGGACAGGGGATCGAAACTAAAACTGCTGCGGTCTGCTCCCTGTGGGTCGGAACCTGGAGGGTCCCGATGCTGGAGGCCTGGTGCTGACGGCCTTCCCCTTCGATGGTCCCAGCTGGATCGCTTATCGTGACACTCCGCCTAGAGCATGAATCCTTTCTACGACTTCGGCCTTCTTCTGGACCTCTAAGTATGTCAGAAGGGTAAAGGGGGTAACAACATACTGGAGGGAGGGTCGGAGCGCCTCCTCCAAACTTCTTGCCCGAGACTCCTCATCGGGAAAGAGGTCCGGAGCAAAAAGTTGGAGGTCCTTGAACTTGATTCCAAGTTCCCTCACGGACATGCTCCCCTGCTGGAGGGAGAGTATCTCCTGCCTCTTCTCCACCTTCATTGTCGAGGAGAGGAACTCCACCCGGAAATCCTTCTCGAAATCCGCCCAAGCAACCTCAGACTCTTTCCTATTCCCCAGGTGAAGCATCCACCACTGACGTGCTGCTCCTCGCATCTGGCTAACAGCCAGAGGAACCCAGTACTCGGTCGGTGCCCGAATCAGGCCGAAGGCTATAACTAGCTCCTCTAACCAGCCTTCCGTCTTCATATCGGAGGTGCTGCCCTCATACTTCTCGAGGGACTATCGCTGGAAGGCCCGAAGAGTCTTTTGCCACTGGTCGCCCTCTTCCTCTCGATCATCTCTCTGCCGATCGGCTAAAGTAGTCTCTGGGGCCTCGATCGCCTGTACCACACGTGGTCGCCTCCCAGGTGCCATAGCTACAAGGTAAACAAGGAATCCCTAAGCCCAAGTAGTGCAAAGAAAAATTTCTTAAATTTTTAAATTTATTCTTAATTCCCAAAATATTCCAGAAACATAAGAACACAAGTCATTTATGATGCATGTACCTTTCCTAGGGTCTCTACCCTGAAATCAGTGTGGTCTCACTTGGTCGTTCGGTAGGCCCAGAGTCCTTGCATCGGATCACGGGGGGCCCTAAAACCCCGTGTCCTAGCCGGTATTCCTTGTCCTAATCATGCACCAAGGTCACCCAACGCTGTTGCCTTACCATCCCATGCAATCCTCACTGTGCCTAACTCCAGACTACATCCTATCTCTCAAACCTTGACCCTCTGATACCATTCTGTCACGACCCGCCTTCACCAAAAGGAGGGAAGGGTCAGCAGATTGTCAGGCCCTTCATTCTTTAAGTTGAAGGAGTGATAATGACCCCCAAAACCCGCCTTCAATAGGTCCCAGAGTGGCGACTAGCACCAAGGGTATATAAAATTCTCGCAAATGGAAGGCATTACCCTTTTTATTTTATAGGATCGAGAGATAAGGAGAAGAAAACCCAACAACACCAAGGTAGAAAGAAAAGTAAAGCCAAAAGTAAACCATTCCCACATGCATGTTTTAAAAGTAAAAGCCACAAAGTGCAAAAAGGTGACTACAACAAGGTGCAAGTACAAAAAGAGGCTCAAAGTACAATACCAAAATAAAACAAAG
Source organism: Viscum album (assembly GCA_963277665.1). NCBI lineage: Eukaryota > Viridiplantae > Streptophyta > Magnoliopsida > Santalales > Viscaceae > Viscum > Viscum album. The sequence goes on from OY728134.1 coordinate 431,765,246, forward strand.
GTATGACAATAGCAACAACTCCAACTGTTCGACTAGTAGGGTCCCGCACAGCCCTGGTAGTCCTCCTGGAAACCTGAAAGCAGTTTTATATACGTAGGGTGAGCATACAAGTACACTCAGTAGGGAAAACCAAGACTCTCGTGCACAAGTGGGGGAACGTACTAAGGTCCCGTGAGAAAAAAGAGCAAACCAAACACCTTACAAGGCAAACTATCCATCCCAGGCCTCACCAAGGCTCACTCCCCAAGTAACGCAAGTCAAGTAATATATATAATAAGAGCACATCAATGTTTGGGTACCCCGCGCCACTTTCCCACTGGATATTGAGACATCCTATGCATCGGACCAATCCCGCCATTCTCACCGCAGTCCCACTGCCACACCCACCCGCACACACCTAGGCCACAACCACACGTAGTCCCACAGCCGAAATCCCGACCGCACACACCTGGGCCTCAACCGCACGCAGTCCCACTGCTGAATCCCGCCCGCACACACCTGGGCCTCAACCGCACGCAGTCCCACTGCTGAATCCCGCCCGCACACACCTAGGCCACAACTGTCACATGTAACCATGCCTGCAAACACCTAGGCCAGAACAACCACCACCACGCCCGAAGACACCTGGGCCTCATCCCGAAGACACTTGGGAAACCACCTGCCGCACACACCTAGCCAACCACCACACCACCCCGCCCGAAGGTTCTTGGGATAATAGTGGACTTCAGGCCATCACAGCCTGCCCGAAGATACTTGGGCTATCCGGGAAAGGGAGCACAAAAGGAGCTAATAACCAGCCACTAAGAATTGTGTTGGGAAAAACACCCTCCCCCATGAAATAAGGGTGTTCAGAACTAAGTGCTCAACATGGGTGGGGCGAGATTAAGAAACACAAAACTACAAGTATAGATATAGGTAACAAACACTCACCCAAATCTTAGGTTTTCCTAGCCAACCTACAGAACACAACACCACTGCGTCCGAGTCACAGTTCACGACCCTTTCCCAAAAAAACCATTTTTCCCATTCTTGTTTCACGTTCAGTTAAAATGTTCAATTAATTTTAAGCACTACTGGGCAACTACCATAAGAATAACCAAGGAAAGTGTCAAAAGCATGGATCAACCAAAACACTCACACCCGGTTCTGTCAACAGATGATCTCTCCCCAATTAGTGATATAAACGAGTACCCACCCGGTCTCAAACTCACAACCACCGAAACCATACCAACAGGGAATCCCATCCCCAAATTCACACAACCACCGGGTAATTTCAGATTTAAAAGACTTAACACACTCCGTGATTTCAAAACTATGTGTTCTAACCTATAGTTAACATAGTAGGGTTTTCCTGGTGCTTCCAACTTATTCAGCCGGGTATACGTGATTAACCAATTTCACTGCAGGAGTTCACAATTTTAGAAACCCATTTAAAAAATCACGAGGGGATTCATCAGTTCACATACAACGACCACCAATGGCCTCAATTTTCAGAAAAACATAAACCGGCTCAACTAAAAAGGATGGTCACAAGATAAAGCATAAACAACGATCACAACCCCCTTCCCCTTCATTCTTTAGAACTTCGTTTATTATCTTCATTAAGGTTCGGTTCAACCAATTCCATCGGAACAAAAATAACGCCCAACCCGCATGATACAAAAAAGTGAGAGACGAGAGAAATTCCCTACTTGCTAATAGATGACCAACACTTATATCAGGGGGGAGGCGGAACTTCACGGATAACGACACGGCGCGCCCGATGCACCAGAAGAGCCACGATCGAGGAAGGGAGAAACCACGGCCTAACCCTTAATTTATAAGAGCCGGGGGCGGTTGAGATAAAAAAACGTTGAACCGCGTAAGACGTGGAAGTCATGGGTTGACCACGCAGCTTGACTCATCATTAAAGGTGCTGGGTGGTTTAAACTGACTCATGAGTCGATTCAGTATTTAATTAAAACTTTTGTACGCGTTTCGGGTCTTTAAGACATTTTTTAAACGAGGCAGAATAGGGTTTAAAACCCTATTTGCGAAAAAGGAGCGTTACTGGAACAACTTGGCAAGGCCGGGTGACGTCGGCCGGTTCCGCCGATCGGTCACACCGATCGGTCGCACCGATCGGTCTCACCGATCAGCACCCCTTAAGGATCCGGATTTTGGCAAAGGAAGGGACCAAGGGGGGTCTGGGTCATCACAGTTCTATTCATTCCTTCCATTCCTATGACTAGGCTTTAACTATCATTTAAAATAATATTATTATATTGTTAGTGTGCAACGTAAGATTTCAAAGAAACTCGTTGTTGCGTATTGGGTACGTCATCGAACATATCGTACCCTTTAAAGTAATATTAACATTTTATTCAAAAATATTAATAAATATGAAAATGTTATATTTTTTATTTACCTAGGATGTTACATCCTTCCCCCCTTTTGGTAATTGAATCCTTGAAATTTTAAAATTGGGCTTGCAAACATCATTGAAAGCCCCTCACCGGAAAAGGAGTAAATTGAACTATCACTTTAAAAGAAATAAAGAAAAGTAAAAAGGTTACCTGAGACAACAGATAATATGATTCAATGAAAACATGGATATGGAAGATAAAACAAAGGGACATGTTCTGATGGAGACTGATAGAAAACATGTTTAGGAGAAAGTTACCCACCATAAAATCACAAACTTGTGATGGGTTAAACAATATTTGATTCCCCAGTAAAAACGTTAACATACAATGATATTTTTTTTAAGTTACCTTTCATTGGGGAATTTATTTATGAGGTTAACTAAATCATATGGAATCATACTTACTTGTCATGTAGACTATCATCTCTAACTATATTTCTTACACAAACTCAAACTTTCTCCAAAATATGAGTATTTAGGATGACTTGTTCACATTAAGAGCACTATAATCAACATCATTAGAATCACATAATCCACAAAAATTAACTATATATTTCCCATGTATTTATACCTTAACCGAAACCAAATTTTTTTTTACAAGATCAGATAGTCCCCAAAAAGTATAATCTTTAAAAAAAGAAAAACTACTCTTAATCTCAAAAATTCAATAAAAAAACCGCTATTCAAGAAAGACCATTAAATAAATAGCTATCTATAAAACTCTTCAAAGTTATCCAAACAATGATTGAATCCCGAATCTCTGAAGGATTTAATCACATAGTATTCCAAGGTAAATCTAAACATTTATCTCCAAATAAAAATAGTTACTCTTACAGTCTCATTCTGAAAAGTAATTATCCTAATCACATATCCAGCATGATAGGTTAATCATTTCCCAAAAACCAACTTATTCCGGATTCATAGGATCATCTAACTAAATAGAATTAGTCATACTAACCAGGTACTTCACGTACTCCTAGGGTATGAGATAAATACAAGTGGCACTATTGTTGTGGGTTTGATTCATGCAGCATCGTCCAATGTTACGGGTTGCCGCAAAGTTTGTGTGTTGTACTTTTTTAAAAATTAGATAATTTTATAATATTTCCAAAAAGAGATAAATTAATCAAATATTTCCATAACATATTTTTACAAAAAAGGTTATCTAATAACTTTTTTTTTGTATCCCAAAATGTATTAACTAATAATTACCTCAAATTCAAGGATCATAAAAACCAAAATGGTTCTTTATAACTAAATCCAAAAAAGAAAACATAATTATTACTTAAATAATGTTTTCATATATCCAACATTAGGGATACACATATTATAAAAATTCTTCTAATGTAATCTCATCATCAAAAGATTCTTAATACTTTTAAGGATTTCACCATCCAAAAATCTACCATAACTCTGAATCCCTTATATGTTGACTTATTAATCATTCAACATTATTCATGATCAATTAACCATTCCTTTCCAACTTATTTTTAAATGCTTCTTTCCTACCAACAAAATCAGTAATCATATCCTACGATTTCAATAATAGGAAAACATATGTTAAGAAATAATCCATACCTTTAATTGGGCGTTGTCAGTTTTTTCATCCTCAATGGGAATGGCATTAGGTATTGGTAAAAAAAATATTTTTACGATCTTGGTGATCCCATTCCCGAAACATTTTCGTAGGACACGTGTTTTCATATTGACTATCCACATCACATTTAAAACATTTAATTTATCCTTAAAAAAGAACTTCTTTCCATTTCTTAGAGTCAACATGATGCTTCCTTTTTCTATGGCAGGTTCTTGCTTTATGACCTTCATTTTCAATTCTATAGGATCTTTCTGTCCCTTTGAAAAATTTTCCTATATGTTTCATTCCAAATCATTGAAAAATAGTTTTCTGAACATACTTACCATTATTATTATTAAATGAACATCCGTAGGGATTTGTTTCTCACATATATGATGCCCTATAAAAAACACTAAGGATCAGGTGGTCAATCATGACTCCAGATAGTTTGTTGAGAATAACCACAAGAGTTTTCATTGCAACTCCCACATCATTCTGTTGCTTGTTCATAAAACCATCACAGTTTTCTTAAAATCTACTATTACATTTGTGCCTTCTAGATCCATCCATTTACTAAAACCACAAATTTTAGTGTGAGTATATCAGTAAAATCATCATATATTACTAAGATATAATTAATCATGTTATCTTAATCTCTTTCACTTTATCTAAAAAAACTATGACTCTTTCTAAAATCCTATCCATTTTGGTAATGTCACTTATGCTTAAAAAATACCCTAACCTTTAATGTTATATAAATCGACCTCTGATTGAAAATATAAGGACCTGACCTTAAAACATTACATAATCTTGAATTAAATGAATAATTCACATTGATTATCATTTCAGGTTTAGAGTTTTAAAGAATTAGGATATAACTATTACATCTCAATGATTAAAAAGTAGAAACATCTACTCAGTTTCCATTTATTTCTCAAAATAAAAACTCTTGAATAGAAGTGTCATGTCTTGTTCCATGTTTTAGAAAACATGACATTTCCATGATCTTATCCTTGACCCTATTCAACTTTATGCCCTGTTAAAAACATTTCAAAAACTTGGGATGAGCATTAAAAGATCAGTAAGGGATACACAAAGAATGAAAACATTAGATCATAAACATATACTTAACATAATATTTTTAACATATCCCAGGAAATCATATTATTTTTGAGATACACATAGAAATCATAAAAATATTAAGGTAACATGAGGCATTCATAACATTCTTATATAGGGAGTAACTGTCATGGTTATATTTGGAATACCCATCACAGTATATTCTCTAAATCTTTTCAGAGAAACCTTATCATTTAACTCCTTCGCATTACCCAATGCATTGGAGAGATATCTCGGTCTCACCTGCCCTTAGTTTTTCATGGAACCACCCAAATTCATAAACATTACTCAAGAACAATAACATAATCGTATCACATAAAACAGTCATAAAGGTAACATAATATTTCCACATTCTATTCATAAGATATAAATACAACACATTGATATAATCAAAAAATTATCAAAATCATTTTTAATAACAAAATAAAAGAATAGTAGAACATGGTATTTATTTTTCTTTTTAAAAAACATATGTCTTATAGAGGAATCCAAAAATAAAATAATGGTCATAGCTGTTGAGATGGCATTGTCACTAATATGTAAGACAAAAACATTCATTTTTCCGTTTAGTAAAATGATTCATGTAAAAAATATTCCTTTCGAATGAAATTAAAATGAAATATGGTTAATTATACAACTAATAAAATAATGCCGTATTTAAATTGAAGTATGCCTCAACAAAAGGAGATTGAGACCAAGTACCGTACAAAGATAGTATCCGTAGATTAAGGATAAATCAAATACATTATTATGTGTGAAAAATATATATACACCTAATATAAGTGGATATTAAGTGTAAAACAATCAAAGTTCATAAACACATATTCATAGTATGACATAATCATGATGATGAGTTTTAACCCAAATAATTGAAATTGGGTTAAGAAGTTGCCTTACAAAAATTTGACATCCTAACGACGTCACTTTAAAATTCAGAAAATGAGTTGATGAGAGATAAAAAGGGTATCTCATCACTTGGACATAAAATTCACAGCAATATGGATATATAATACCGTATCCCAACATTAAGAATATGTAAATTAAAAGACCTAACAAAAATAAGTCTTTCAAATAGAAGAGGGTGAAAGGTTCCCTTAACGATTTGGGCAACTTTCGAAACGTAAACCCCATGAAAGAAGAACTATACAACGTTGATTTAAATACCCATAAATGTCAATATATTACAAAAACAGTACAATAATGGGCATTACATACACCCCTCAAAAGATATAGTGATAAATATAGCCTGATTCTCACAGGAATAAATAGTGACATAAAAACCCCTTACCTCGTTGTAATAAATCGAGACGTATGACCGAAAGATAATAAAAACCAAATGAATCACATAATACCATGAATATAAATAGAATCATGATACTATATCTCAAATGGATGTACACAATACACCACATGAAATAAATAATTGGTGAACAATGGAAATCTCACAGAATTAAAAGTGAGATAAGAAATTCCACTACCTGATGTCTGACTTGTCTTGTTCGTTTCATTATATTCCAGAATAATAAACATAGGTAAATTTATAATTTCTTAAGGAAATAATTTAAATTTTAGTATTCAATTGATATCACATATTATCATGTTATAATAATTAGTTAATTGTGGTAGTTCATATCAAACGTTGTTTCGATGTTCGGTACATGAGTTAAAAATGACATTGTTTGAAACGAATTTCCCATGTAGTTATAATTAAATCATCCAGAGAATGGTATTAATTATTTAAATATCATATATATCCAGTACATATTCATTTTATACTATTCCATAACATTTGGAGATAAAAAATGAAAAGCACCGTTGTTGGAGACTGTAGGTCGTACGTAAGAATGAACACTACTTTCATTTCATTGTAATATTAAAGGAATTAAATCTAAATGAGACATATATATATTATAATTCCAGTATAATATATATGTTATATAGGTAACATAAGTTTATTAATTACATTATTTATAAATTCCATGTTTGGAATGAATGAGTCACATCACATGAGGGGATGGTAGTCCACACTTCCTCAGATGAAATTATCACAGTTACACAACATGAAAAGCATAACGATGTGATTCAAAAATAAAATTCAGAAGAATATATAAAAAATAATTACAATATATATAATATATAAATACAGTGACATCATAATGGCCACCATGAAATGTGTTAAAAGATGATTGAACAATCATCATTTCATGAGGCAGTAATTTGCCACCCACAAAAACAATATGTTCTTTAACCCTTAGATGGAGGTGTGTGTGAGTGTAGGAAGAATCCTTATCATTAAAAAATCCTAGTATATTTAGGATACTATTGTTATTACGGGGTTCAAATTATAAAAATATAGTGGTTATTGAAGAAGGAAAATAAAATAAACAAACTTGATAGAAGACATTACCTCTAAGTCGGGTAACTCTTTTTTTTATTTGGGCGAAAGGCTTCCTTGGAAAGACATATGCCCTATGTGAGTCTTTTAGGAGTAAGAGAGAGATGTGGAGAGATAATATGATCCCAGTTTGGATGAGAAAATGTCTTGATAGGTGGGGGTAAAGGGTACAGTTTGGGGGCTTTTATAAGAGGGAGGAGGGTCACTTTTGGAATGTCATGAACTGTTACTTTATTATGAAATGATTTTTGGATTTTAAATGTCCCGAAATAAAATATTTTTAGGATAAGGTGATAAATGTTCGTAATCCACCAATCCAATAGGTTTTATACAAGTGAATCTTTTAGATTTCACCTTATCATTTCATTTCATTTAAATCGTTCACTATTGAGGTAATCAATGCATCATCATGGTGTCATAAATAAATTTATTTATTTAAAGTCTAAAAATTATAAAAAATTAACATGATGTAGGGAATATTTTTATATTTCCAATGAATATTTATAATCTAAGATATCATTTATGTAAACAAAATTAAATTTGTTTTACATAGGATATAAATACTTTGTTATATTTCTCTTATTTTTTAAAAGTAATGTCTTAAATGTCACTATCACACCCATCTGACTGCATGGTCCCTCAAGTTTGGTAAAAAGCATCCCATGGTCGGACAAGACCCAATCAGGAGGCTTTGGACACATTTTGGGGTCATTTTATAATATTATGATATTATTTTATTACCCTTAACTACCAGATTAATAATTAATCGCGATAATTATAGATAATTGCCCTCAATACTATTCATAATGTCTAAAAACAAAAGAGTATTAATTAAATAATTTGTACCTTCTAATTACAAATATGGAATCCATTTTTCCAAATTCAAAACACCTAAATTGTGGTAATTAATTTAAAAATAATTCCCATTGTCAAAACCAAAGATGGGATTTTAAGAAGTAAAATTTGTCAAAAGATTGACTTGTTTTTACATCCAATTGAAAAGTGAAATTACTGCCAATGAAAAACATTGTATTAAGAGATAAAAAATAATTAAATTACACTTAAAAAAATTAAAATTACAACTTATCCATATAAATAAATTAGATGAAAAAAGAATTTTTGAAGTAAAATGCACTATTTTTCACTATTCAATAAAAATGAACATTTGTCATAAAAATACAAAAAATATATCCAAATAATACATGATATTCTAAATAACAAAATAATTTCCATTTTACCAAATGAAAAAAATAGAAATTTCATTAATTAAATTTATTAATAATTATCTCTGTCAAAAGAAATATCTTGTTTTTAAGAAACAAAATCTATTAAAAGATTGAAACATGTTTATGTCAAATTTCAAAGGGAAATTAATTCCAAGGACCACCATTGGATGAAATGGTAAAAAATAAATATTAACTAAAATTTAAACTCAATTAAAAATAAAATCTAACCATATAAATAAATTAGATTAAAATGAGGTTTTGAATTAAAATACAGGATTTTCACTATTCATTAGAAAATGAACTTTATCGAAAAAATAACAAAAATTTACACAATGTATATTTTTATGTCCTGATTATAAAGGAAGATTTTATTTTGTCAATTATAATATATAAAATTGAAAAAATGTATTTTAAAAAATGCGTTTTCCATCAAAAGGTGGTTAATCTACCTTTTAATATATAGTATAATATTAATGATTAAAATTGGATTCATTCGCATTTTAAGCCTCTTTCATTTATTGGAAAATTATTAAACTATTTAAAAAACAAATATAATCATTTTGAAGTTGATTCTGTTCATTCTCTATATTATAATGGCTAGGCGTTAACTTCCATTTTAAATAATATTGCTATATTATTAGTGTGCAATGTAAGATTTCAAAGAAACTCATTGTTGTGTATTGGGTATGCCATCAAACATAGAATTACTTTTAAAGTAATATTAACATTTTATTCACAAATATTACTAAATATGAAAATGTAATATTATTTATTTACCCAGGATGTTAAAAAATCTCTTCCCAAAGTTCTTCCCCTCATCCTATTATCATTATTTAATACAAACATTGAAAGATTATGTTCTAAAAAAATGAGGATACCTGAAGAAGATGTAATGTTCTTCAACGAGTCTCTTTATTTTACTTCATTATTCACCTGCATTGATTTTTATTATACAAAAAAAATATAGTAACATCATTATATTACATATACTATAATTGTTTCATTATAATTTCATGACCTAAACCAGTCTCCACATCAATCAAATTTGGTTAGGAAAAAATTATTTGTGTGTATGGTGGACTACCACCTCATGAATAGATATTGTTTATTTTCCCATATCCGACTAGCAACATTGGGTATGGACATTTATATAAAGTATATATATGATATTTATTACAAATTTATACATATAGAGTCAATATATAATTTATATATCACTACCTTCCATTCAGTATGTGATACAATTTTACAACTTGTGTGTACGGAGGACAGCCAATTCGCAAAGTTATGATATCCATATTTCACTAACGCTTTACCTGGAAGGCAATGAAGATAAATTTAATTAATATATGTGATATATATGAAAAAATTATTTTAATGACATATTTCTATAATTATAATGAAAAAATATATCATGATATTTATTTATTTTTCACTCATGTTGATGACATCACTCATGTACATGTGGACTATCACCTTCACGAAGCGATGAGACTCTCTATTCATCACCAAACCACCTAGAAGATATATATAAGGAAATGATATGGTTTACATGATATTATTATAATTATAGAAAATTTATATATTACTTACCATATTTCTGTAATGATCATTGCAATATAGAGCCGTTACTCATGCATATGCATGGCCAACCAACTCTACGGTCATAACATACTTAATTTTTCATAAACGTTTTTCACGATTAGTTAATATAGTAAATTTAATGTTCATGTATTACACTTATCTCATCATTATAGCTATTTAATTGAAATTAATATTTAATATGCACGTTAACATGATCTTTTATGATGAAATATACATGACAAAACATGGAAATTAACGCACAAAAAAACGAAAATAATGAAAGATTATTAATGAATAGATAATGAGATATTAAAAAATGGATGGTATATCATATTATAAATATTAATATGGTAATATAATATTTTAATTAAAATTTTAAAACCACTGCACAAGATGTTAAATAACGTTCATCCAAAAGTGTGTGTAAGGTAAGGGATTTCATCTTAATTTCAATTCCATGAGGCGTATTGTAATGTTATGCACCAATTTTTTTTTCAATTGTATGTATCATTCCCATTCATAATGTAATATAATTAATAATTCATTATTCATGTAATATTATGTTTGAATTTGAATTATTTCATTGAAGGGGATTCAAATTAAAATTTACCAACTGGTAAGGTATTTGTTGACTAAATTTCATTCCACTGTGTTAATCATCTAAATCATTGATTAACCCATTATTATATTAGATAAATATATGATATTATATTTAAACTTTTTATATGTGTATTTATTGTTCATTCATGTAATATTTTTTTTGGTCAAATCCCACATAAATTTTATGATCATTGTTATGTTTTATTTCATAATCTTATTCTAATCAAGATTTTTTACTGTTGAATTTTAGTTAAGGAATTTTTTTAAAATTTGTTAATAAACCAAATTTGTATTATTATAATATGGTTTCAAATGATATTTTAATGTTATAATATATTTTTACTCAATTTCTTGTACAAAATAATTTCTAAAATTATTTTTCAAAAAATATGACTTCATTTCTCTCTTCAGTGGTAAACATATTTTCTTCCAAAACCATGTTTTCTAAAAATGTTATCAGAAAATGATTTTAATCTTTTTAAAATTAATTATTAATATAATTTCATCCAAAATTAACTATTTAATTGTGTTTTTTTGTAGGAATATTATTTTATTTTCAAAAAAATAATTTTTTTCATTCAATGAAAATGTGATAGGAATCTGGGTATTTTTTCCAAAAAGGTAATTTCTATCCTTTTTACATATGAAGGGGAATTTTATTTTTAAATTTTATGGAATTTATGGAATTATCCAGCATCATAAAATTAATTTCATTTATGCATTCTTTAAATTTATATGAGGATATTTTAAAATAATGTTTAAAAAAATTTATTTACAATGAAATAGATTAGAAAAATAAAATGAAAATGATATGTTACTCAAGAATAATTTTGTAAAATTTCAATTCATCAATGAAAAAACAATTAATTGTTAATCCATGGATTATATGTTGATAAAAATATTTATTATTTCTCTATATAGTTTATGATTTTTTGAGTAAGTATAGTTTTGACTTTCTCATATTTGTTTCATCAGGTATTCATTAACATTCCCTTGAATGATTCACAAACCTAGGACCATTAGAAATTAAATTTATGCAAAATTTACATAATATTTTTCAGGGGTGTTCATATTTATTAAAATATATCCTGATTCTATATATGTAATTTTACAATGAAATTTATTTGATTGACTAGGGAAATATTTGTAAATCAGCATCGTTTAATCAATATGGTTATTTGATGTTAAGGAATATTAATTCATGAATTAAATAGATTATTAGACATATTAAAAATGATCTGGAACCTCATGGATGTGTGGGGAACATTAGTTTTTACCGTCTCCATGGATTGGTGGGTCTCATGAGATAAATCAATTAAGTAAGCATTAAACATGTTTTTACTTGAAGGTTAAACCATATTTTGAAAGGTTTTGATGTTATAGGTATAATGTTCATGACACATTTCAACCAATAATTAATAATATCATTTATTTAAAGTTAAATTATTATTATCCTATATATTTTTACTATTTTAATATCTCTAGATGCATTTCATTTTCAGATTATTGATTAAATGTCACGTTTTTCATTTATGTACCATTCCATTTTGATTATTTATTATGAAATTTTTTAAATTGAATGTTTTCTTAGATTTTTAACATTTAAAACTTATTATCCCTTTTATAGTTATTTAAATTGAATATGTCATTTTTTATTTAAATTTATATGTCAATTATAACTTATTCGATTATTAAATGTATGTGTGCTGAGTTATTTATATTTTCATTTTTATTATAATTATTGATTTATGATAACTTCAATTGTACATACCCCATGTTGATAATTTAATCTAACACTTATTTTGTCTCATTTCTAATGGATTACATGATTTTAACTATGATTGATATGCATAGATAATCTAGATGGATGGAATTTTCTCTTGAGAAAAATAATTATTTTAAAAATCTTGTATTCAAGTGTTATGTAGGACTCAGATATATATCTATTTTACCAAAACTATTAAAATATTTTTCCCTTTGAAGTTAAATTATTTGAATCACAAGGCAATGTAAGAATACATGAACCATTTATGGGATAAAGAGATTATGGAGACTATATTATTACCAAAAAATTTAGTGAAAGTAATTTCTAGATGAAAAATTTCTATAATATAATAGATATTGGATAAAAAATAATGGAATGATTAAAAATTAGAATTGATGATCAAAAAAATTAAAACAATCATAAATTCACATTTATAGACCACGATTAAAAATTAGTCATTATTAATAAAAAAAATATTGAAAATTATTTAGAGAAAAAATATATCAATGTTTCATTATAATATCTTTGATAATTATTTCCATATTCTTTAAATCCATTAAATATTTCTCTAACTCTACTAAGGCAGATTCCATGCTTTCAACATCTTCTTCAAGAACATCAATATTCTTGGTTTTATATTTAAGAACTAATACCTATTACTTTAAAACATATAATTTTGAACTACAATCACGATTATTAAGAAGTTGTTCACATATTTCATCCAATAATCTACGGTTTCTTATAAATATTATATATTAGAACTATTATCTTGATAATATCCTAGGATTCATTTACTTCTAAAATCATTTTAAAAACTTCTCCCAAATTATCAAACTTATTTTAATGTTACAAAAACACATCATATTTATTAATTACAAAAAAAATAAAACTATCAACGAATGTTGTGCTATTAGAGACTTCTTCAAGCATAGTACTTACATTATTGGAAGCTATTTTTATTGAGATGTGATCTTTATCAATGATATCAGCAGTAAGTTTTATTTAATTTTCACATTAAAACATACAAATAATGAAATATTTAAATTTCTATTTATCATCATGAAAACATATTTTAAAACAATATAATTATACATTTTTAAAATTAACCTAATTTTCATGATGTTGTACTAAATTTGAATTTACAAAAATATCGAAATCACATTTCATGTACTTCCATATTATAAGAATGTCTAAAAACCATGATATCATTCAAACATTAAATTCATTCATTGAGATAATTCAACTTCATTTACATTATATAAAAGTTATGTAATGGTTTTTAATTAATTGATTAAATATATATGTTGTATGTTTATATGCTAAATGTATACAAGTTACAAATCTTTTATAGAATTCAAAATTACTAGCATCATATGAATATTCCAAAAATTATATTTCTATTTAATTACTCGAATTATGAACATCAGAATGATATTTAGCATCATCACTATCCATTACATCTTTAAATTCATCATTATCATCACCTCCCCAATCCATAATTTGTAATCTAGAATTATTGTCAATTTATATATAAGATATTATATCCATAACAATGAAATTAACAATCTAAATTTACCCATCTTTAATGAATACAATTGAGATCTTGATAAGTTATAAAGGTTTTATTTTTATTTAAATTCAGGATCAATTTGTGATTTCCACTTAAACTATACTTTCAAAGAAATGTTCATAGAGAAATATTTTTGGACTTTTCCTTCTAGGATTTGTCAGCCACCACAATACAAACCTTTGATTTATCCACATCCAATGGTAGAATAGATAATGTTTTATTTTGTACTCATATAATTTAAAAATGACAACCTTTCATACAATAGGACAAAATATCATTACCTTTTGTAACATTCCCATCTCTTGCTTGAATAATATATTCTCAATTATGGAAATGTGTAGATATTTTTTCGTGAATTTATTTTTTCAGATTTCCATTTCTTGTTTTATACTTTACATATATTTTAATAAGTATTTCTATTTAAATACAAAACATATAATTTATCTAAATTTAATGACGATCTTCCATATTCTTAATATATATATTTTTCTTGAAAACTAAGAAATTTTGATATGGTATCTTATTAAGTATTGATATCATTATTTAAGGAGGTTTCTAATATATTATACTCCTAAAACATTTAGTTTAATTGTCAAAATTATTTCTTCAAAAGAATCATTACTTGAATTTTCAATAAACATATGTTTAGAAATGTCATGTAATATCTTTATTTTTAAAATTTAGTCTTCACAAATCATGTATTTAATATCCCTTACAAGAGTTAAAATATTGTTTATATTCATAAAATTTTAATGTTTTCAAATAACATGGTGATAAAAACTAAATACAATATAAACTTAAATTTTAAATAACATTCCTTCATTTCATTAGTAATATTCAAAACATACACTACGAACTTAAATTTTCTCATCTTATTAAGGAAATATAGAAAATATATATCATTGGAATTCAATGTATCCCTATATCCATTCATAAGGTCATGATGTTTTGAATCAAAAATTTTATAATCCATTGTTCCAGATTGAGATTAAATAAAAACTGAAAATTTTACTCTGTAAAAAATAATTTTGTTTTATTCTAATCCTTCATAAAATATCGTAACATTTTAGTAAAGTTATATGTAACATTATTTTTTTCACCATCCAATTGAATTTTCAATATTATAGTTATTTTCTTGATTTTCAATATATATTTTACCAAAATAAAAAAAATATATATTTTAATCCATATTCCCCTAGAAATTCAAAAGATCAATATGAATTCATTAACTACTCTAGATAATATAAATAAAAGTCTTCATTATCGCCATATAAATTCTCCTAGGTTTTTAAAATAATGAATATTTTCGGAAAAGAATCATACTTATCAAACCATACCATTCTATTAAGTATCTCCATCACTATCACAAGGAATTAAATATCGCATGAAGAAGACATTACTTCCGATTGATAATTAGATGAATAAAGAATATTAGATAGATAATTATCATAGATCCATGATATATTAGTTTGAGGAAGTAGTGATGGATAAGAGAGGACTCAACCCATATATATATAAGCTTTTTAGAGAAATTATTCATCTTTTGTAGATCATACAGTTGATATAAAAATCCTTATTTTGAAAATATCTCAAAGAATTTTATTTTTAAAATATTTTTGAAGTCTAAATTTTTTTATATTTTATATATATGTTTTATCATTCAAATTATGTGTCTGATAAAATTTATAATTTTAAAAATTATTAAATGTGTTACAAGAAACTCAAAATTTAGACAATAGATAAAAATAGAATATTGGATATTGAAATATACCTTTTAGAAAATAGATTATTAATATTCCATTTTAAACCTATTTTAGAATATGAAATTCTTATGATATTGGAATATTTAATCATATATAATTTTTCAGAAATCAGATAGATGCTAAAAATATTTCAAAAAAAATAGTTCCTTTATAAAAATCGGCAACAATTTTTTTATATAAAAAATGTTATAATGAAAATTTTGTAATGAATAATTTTTTAATGAAAATATTTATAATAATGATTTTTTAATTAAACTTTTTAAATTAAAATTATTAAGGAATAAAATTGTAATAAACTTTTTAAATAATTTTTAATGGGAATTTACTTGTTATAATTACACCAAGAAATTTTTTAAAATGTTTTGTTCAGAGTTTTACTGTATCATTATTTTATCCAAAAGTTTTTATTAAATATTTTTTTAAAAATAAAACATTAAAATATGTAATTTTTGTTTTTATGTAATTAATTTATATATATATATGGTTTAACTATTATATAGATATAAATTATCATTTTGTATTGTTTGTACCTAGAATCTTTTTTATTTATTGCAATATATTGGAGTTAAGGTGTTTTGAAAAAATAATAGAAAGTTGTTATTTGTTTCTCATTAATACTCAGTTCATTCCTATTTTTTTGTTTGATCATAGAGGAAATGTTCTATAATATCTATGTTATTATCTCATGTGTGATGTGATGGATTTTTTCTTAATGTAATGTTACATTTTTATCGTAGAAAAATGATGTTTTTATAAAACACAAGATAAAATAAATTAGTGTTTGTTACATCCACAACCCTTGAGCACATAATCAATGAAATTCCACATATTTTTCATTATTAATATAAGGTTCTATACACTGTTTATTTTTTCAAGAGAAAGAAACTAATTATTTTTCTAATAAATGACTCCTTCTAGATACACTGTTTATATTCATTTTACATCAACAAAATACATCATTAGAAGAAAAATTAATTCAAAATTCATTTATAGAAATATAAAATAATCAAATATCCATAGTTCCATTAAGATAATCAAAAAATAATTTTAGAGACTTAATATGTGACTTTTTCATGATATCTATATATCATTAAAAATGGTAAATAGAAAACATCATATCTAAAAGACTAGAATTAATATAAATATACCTTCAATCATTCCTCTAAAAACCTTTTGATCAACTGCTTTCCATTTCCAACAGGATAAAAATTAGCTGAGGTTTTTATAAAATTACATAAACATTTAGTTTCCACCTATATAAATTTCTTAATATTATATTTTATATAATTATGAAGATATATTTGATTTACATTAAATATTTATGATATTTTAAAACTAAGAATGATTATTTTCCCACACATCATGCTCATCTCAATCCAATATTTCATAAGATCTAAAAAGGAATTGGTATTGGAATTTTTAAGTTGATTAAAATATAACGATATTTCTGAAAATTTGAACAATAATTGATTTTTTTTATTATTATTTAATTAATGTGTAGAATCCTTATACCCCTTAACGAAATTATTTCTGATCAAAAATCAAGAAAATCATTAATACCAGCCTATAAAGTATTGTCTAAGTCGTTAATGTGGCATAGTAATTTTAAATACATGATTTAGAAAATTGGATTTTTCAAATCCCAATGGGTTTTCAATATAATCATCCTCCTAAACATATCCATTAAAGAATGAACACATTAAGTTCATTTAAAAGGGTTATAAATTTCTAAAGGTTGCATAATCTCGATGTATAATGATATCTTCAATTCAAGATAATAGACCATACATTTCTCTATATTATATTCCTTATTTTTGATTAAAACCATTCAGAGTAATTATAACGTTACTTCAAACTATGATTACATTTTTATTACACATATTTTTCAAAAATCCATTTACAAAAATTATAGGTGAATCAATATGTTGTTCAAACATGGTCAAATATTTATTCATTTAAAATTAATTGAGAACATATTATAGAGATTCTATCAAACTATATCACCTAAAGCTGCATCAGTATTAAATAATTAAAATTACGTTAAAAATCCACATGTTTCAAATTCATTTCATAATGAATTTCATGATCTAAATGGTTAATCTACATCCCATATGATATAACCACTAGTATGATTCAATTGAATTTAATGATTCCTTAGGTTTGTAAAAATATGTTCTTTAAAAATAAGTGGAATTTATTATTGAAGTATCAAATATGAGAATGTTTATTTTGTTTTTCTCCCATAAGAAGAACATTCCCACATGCTTTAAAAATCAATTATTAAAATAACATATGAATTTGTGTGTTGCGTTTTTTGGAAAAAAAGGATATGTTTCTCAAATATTATATGCATTGATTACTTAACATAACATGTATTTAAAAAAACTCTATATTCCTTAAAACTTATGGAATAACCTAAACATATTCCTTTAACGTATTTTGGAAAAAAATTATAAATTGCCTTTAGTATTTTGAATGAATAACTTATATCGCACTACATTGAAGTAAATAAGATTTATCATTCTTCTAGTAAAAAAATATTTTGGATTTTAAATTATAAAACATCATAATAAAATTCAATTTATAATATAATTGGAAATACTAACCACTTCAACCCCCAAAAAATAGAATATTATCATTCCCTCAACATGGTGGTATTAATTTCATAATGAATTCAATTTCTTCGATCAACTACAACATTTATATATGGAGTTCTAAATACATAGAAGTTATGTATTACACCTTCAATTATAAAAATAGTATTAAATGTAGAGATAGAAAAAGTATACCATAACCACTTAAAATTGTTAAAAAAGGTAGATTTCCCATTTTTTACATCGGATACAAATGATTCAAAGCATAAAAAAGCTTATCATTTTTTATATAAATTTTAACCATGTATATCTATTATATTCATCATCAAACTCATATAATAGTATTATCCTTAAAAATATCAGTTTCTATAGGACCAAATAAATCCATTTTCACTAAATATATGAAATTAGAAGGTTATATATCACTAATAAATAAAAAAATTCTAATTTATATTTCTAAAATTACAGGGGTCAAATAATTTATATGAATTAATATTAATATCCGGTAGATTTGTAAATATTAATTTATTTAATAATTTCGATAGTATATTAACATTATAGTGTCTTAACCTTCTATGAAACAATCAAAATTTATCTTAAATTTCAATAATTAATGATATATATTAATTCATGTGGTCCCCTATGTTTATTGCACATGCATCCTCATGACTATTGGTAGAATGAATAAACATATCTTCTGAACTATAAATAGTAAATTTATCATTATTATTGTTCATAAGATAATCATAATCACATATTGTGTTTTACTTATAAGTTTTTTCTTAATTACTAACATAAATAAAATATATTTAATTTGACCATTACAATGAAGATAAATATTATATATTCCAATAATTAGTCATTGAACATTTTTACAATTGTGAATTTTCGTCCCTTGTGTTTTTAATATTCTTTTAAATCATTATTGTAAGTCATAAACATGGAACATCCAATATACATATAAAATATTATTTTATTGTTGGTAAAATTATTTTTTTCATTAAAGTGAGAATATTATTAATTTAGAATCAAACCCTTCTTGGTCCTATATGATTTAAAATAATAATATTTTTAAAATCCACATCATTCTATCATTATTATGTTGATAAGTTTTCCATTATTTAAAATATATGTTTTTAAAGTTGAATTATTTAAAATATATTTGGAAAAAAAATATTTTTTCAATGTCTTCCACGTTTACATTTAGTGTAAAATGTGGAAATATTAGGAAAAAAATAGTTATTTTAAATATTTGGTTTACTATTAATAAAACCAATTACAAATACATTTATTGGTGGTTTTATGGTTTTATAAATTTTTTCAATATTTTAATCAGTATTATTAAATTTAAATTGGAACATATTTATTCTTGAAAATTTATAATGTTTTTTCCTATTTATATATTTATCCTCAACAGATTTAAGAGTATCAGAACTTTTTTCTGACCGTTTTGAAAAAATATTTTACATAAGATTATATTATGAAGATTATTTTAGTTTATTTGAAAATTTGATATAGGGAGAAGAAATTTAATTATTTTTTTCGAAAGTCTTCCCTCAATAGAATCTCTTTTGTTTTAGAAAAATAGTAATTTTATTCCTCTAACAATTTTTCAAATATTTAAAATTCCTTATTCATATGCAAAATATTTATCCATTATGATAATTTTGATACTTAATATAAATATATTGTATTATTTTTTACTTCACTCTTCAGAAAATTATAATATTATGTAATGTTATTCATGTTTTAAATAGATTCCTTAGCGATTAAGAAATTTTTTTAATTGGAATTTTAATAATGAATCAAATATTCTTTATATCCCCATAATCATAATAAGAATAACTTTTAAATGAACTACAACCTCCAATTCCACTCCAAGCGTCTGATGGTTTAAATATTCTCATAAAATTGTGTATATAAAACATATTATAATTCCTCATATAATGTATATCTTTTTTATCTTTTTTCATAATATTGGGAGAAACATATCTTATATGATCATCCTTCTTACACTCACAACCTATCCTTTAAGAAGAATCATTCTTTTCATTGTTTTCCATTAAAATTATATTATAATTATAATGAATGTATTTCCTTCGAAAAGTGATGTTCATTATTTTTGAATGAATAGCCTACTCATTCTCATATTTTTCGCAAAAAGAAATTTATTCTCATTGAATATTTCTAAACATTCCAATCATATAACACTTTCATAGATACATCTGAATTAAAATCAATTTCTACTAGATTTGTTTCTTCATTTTATCATCACATATCTTCAATATACCCTCATAATACATATATGTTTCAATAAAATCATCTTTGGTCATTTAGTAATATACATTTAATCATCTAAATATTCACGTTTGTAATCCCACTACCCATGCATAATCTCTGTGGCCTTTTTTATTAATATCTTATAAGTAATGCTATTATATCGACGATATTTTAAAATTCTAACTATATACTTGGATTTTTTATGCATCTTTGAAATAGATTCTCCACATAAGAAATCATAATCTTGATATTTTTCTCTTAACATCTCTTTTATGGACATAGATACATTAGAAATACTAAAATTATTAATTTCCAACTTCATACAAATATTGTTAGCATATTCAGATTAGTATATCTGACTGTAGATATTCCATATCATTTAACATTGTAAATTATTCCTTACTTGAAAATTATATTAATATTCAAATTTTATTTAACTGGAAAAGTGGAAATATCTTTTTCAAGTAATTTATATATTCTCTTAATAATAATAATATCATCAACCCATGTGTTGATAACAATGATTAGTTTACATTTTCTCCGATATTAATATTCTTAACCATTGAAAATTTGTGGTCTACTATTATTATATTTCATATTAGTTCCTACAATCAATATTTCCATATTTGTAAACAAGATATATAATCCTTCTAAAAGTACATGTTAGTGTAAAAAATTGAATAAAAAAAGTTTTATTACATTAGAAAGAAGATTAATATTAAAAAAAACAAAAAATACTAGTATGTTAAGTAGTAGAAACTACTTTAATATCAAATTTAGGATTGAAGAGTATAAAAAAGGTTAAAAGTGGGTTTAAATTTTATTATATAGGATAAATGATATAAAATTCATTAACTTCTAATAGAAGAGGTATGAGACATTTTTTTCTTCTGAAAATTAGTTAATATAATGGATATGTTGTTCTTATACATATTATAGATTAGAAATGTAGATTATAATTAAAATAATTTATGAAATTTTTTCATTGGAAAATATTTCTTTCACGAAAATTTTAGATAAGGATTTAAATTTTATTCAATAAAAACATTTAGAAATTTACCATATATGGGACTATGATTTCACCTTTAGTTTTTTAATTGTCAACAATCTATATATTAAGTATATATTATTTTAACCAAACTATAATGGTCTATTTTTCTTAATAATGTAAACCCTCAATATTAATATTAGAATAACATTATTATTCCTAGCCATGAGAACCCACCATTTGTAATATGAAAAATTCATGTGATTGTTTATGCCAAGAAACCATCAATCAAGCTCTATTGGGAAGTCAATTACAAAACAAAAATTTTATTATGGTATTTAAAAATAATCACCTCATGAATTCCAAATAAAATACTCTTACAAGGTGAAGTGCCCAGATCAGTGTGAATCACTAAGAGGGGGAGGGGGTGAATCAGTGATCCCTTAAAACTTTTTACTAATTGATTCTTTATCAATTAAACCTCTATGGCTGGTAAAAGCCTCGATCCACTCTTCTTGTATCTCTCACCTTTCCTCGAATGATGCAGTAAATATAAAGGCACAGGACACAAGGATTTACAAGGTTCAGCACCAAAGGCCTACGTCCTTGCCATGTTGGTTATACGCCACAACATGGTTTCTCCATTATAATCGGTTAGTATTACAATGGTCGATACAGAGTCCCACTGTATCTCTCCTGAGTCCCACATGAGGGTCTTTATACTGCGTCCCACAGTGTTACCAGAGTCCCACTGGCCTGCTCCAGAATCCCACTGAAGACTTCTTCCACCCTGAGTCTCACAGAGGGCTTCTCCTGGCTCCTCGAGTCACACGAGTAGCTCTTCTTCACTTTAAGCTTCTTCAAGTATCTTCAGCAGTCTGGGATAAAGACTGCTGGCCTTGCTCTATACCTCTTCTCACTTGTGATGAACATGTCTTCTCGTCTTGCTCAGGATTTATCTCTTTTCTCTTAGGATGACCTGGCCTCTCTCTTCAAGAATCTCCAACAGCCTCTGAAAAGGTCTGTTGGTCTTGCTCACAACTTCTGATCACTTCTGTTGATCAGGCTCTTCTCAATCTACTGAAAACTCAGACAACTAATCTCTTTAACTTCAGTCTGGCTCAGTCTCACTTCAAATCATCTTCATGCACTGAGTGCATGGCATCTTTGCATCCTCATGCACTGACTACATGGCTTCTCAAAACTCTTCAAGAAATCCTGGTCTTGGACAACTCAATTGCACACAGCCTGATTTATCTTTGTTCACGTGTGCATGTGCATGCATGCATGCATGCACTCCCCTTCTTCTTCTCATGGTGCAATAAACCCTCAAAGGGTGTAATTACCTTGAGCACACACGCCTTCTCACTCACACACTTTGTTCAATTTGTTTACACACATAAATGTGTGTTGTTCTTTAGTGTGAGAGTCTTCCACATCTTCTAAGTGTATACAATTTTAGTGCACACACTAGGTTCGGCGTTCACTTGTTAAGCACACACAAATTCTTCACTTTGCACACACACTTGAATGTGTTCTTCTTTGTTGTGGCATACACTTCATTTCATGCACACACCCAAGGCTACGGCCTCTTCTTGTTCACTTTGCACACAGGGCACTAAGGTCTCGGCCTTCCTCTTCACTTGCCACACACACAACTTGGTGTAGCTCTTGGCCTCTCCTTCTTGCACACCCCAACGGCTACTGCCTCTTCTTCAAATGCACACACAAAGTGTGTTCTTCAATTAGGCATAACCACAAGGTACGACCTCGGGTTCTCCTTGAACACACAAAACTGTAGGGTCCTCTTACTCCATTTGCACACACACACACTAGGTATGCACTCCACTGTTCTTTAAGAGCCGCACAAGGTTCACTTGGATCCAAGGCTACACGGGCGCGCAGGGTGCAAGGTGCAACCATCCTTGGACGAGCAAGGTTTCTACTGCCTCGGGTGTGCAAGGTGCAACACCGCGGGGCACACAAGTACAATAGCGCGCAGGTGCTACTACCGCAGGTACTTCCTGCCGCGCAAGGAGTAGGCGCGTAGGGAACACTTCACTTCTTTCTTCTTATCGCGCAAAGGAGTTGCACACAAGGAACACCTTCAAAGCCTTGGGTGGCTTCGGGACAACATCCGCGCATGTAATTAGCGCAGTGGATCCTTTATTCGTGAGGTAGAGAGCACTCACGGATCTTCAAAGTTTCAGCACATCAGCAAACAACACTGATTCACGGGCCTCTCTTTTTATAGGCAGAGGGCCTCTGTTCAATCAGCGTGGATAAACATTTGAATCCCCGAAGTTTTCGGGTATTTCAAGATTTTGCAAATCTTGATTTTCTCCTCGGTTCACCGCGGGTTCTCCTTCTATATTTTTCTCCTCTATGTGCATGCGACTTAGAACGCATGCACGGCCTTTGTCTCTTCTATCCCATGAAAAAAACGAACACAACGAGGCCTCGACACTTCGTTTGCCTTCGGCCTTCATCGAATTTTCTCATTTGTTGCATGCAAGTATAATTTTATGCATGGATGGGTTTGGATTGGCCAGAAGATCATGAGGGAGCCTTCAGTTTCGAGAGATACAGCCGGGAGCTCAAAATCGGTGCTCGGTTTGCTCCTGGTTCGACGGAGGAACGCGGGGAGGCTTCGGCCTGCCTTGAGGTTGAGGATGGACGGGGAGCCGTCGGATCGCCGATTTGGACAGCTGCGATTAGAATGGGCCGCGGCAGATTAGATGTGCGGCCGAGATCTGGCGTGCGATCAATCGAGCGGCCAGGATGCGCACTCGGTGATTTTTCCGCGTCCCACATCGAAACGGAGCGCGGTTTTTCTGCGGTTTATCAAACATCTGCTCCCTTCCAACGCTAAGTTGCACTTCTCCCCTATTGGTGTCGCCCCGCACTGAGTTCTCTTAGCGGGCGCGCTCTTGCGCCCACCCCTGCCACTCGAGCGTGCCACTGGCGCCCACTATGCTTGTCACGGGCGTGCTCCTCGCGCCCCTGCTGCGCAGGCCTGATCCCCTGCGTGGCCCGGGGCTTATACACGGCCCCGGCCTCTCGGACTATCCCCATGGGATCCCCTTGGGCGTGGTGACCTAGTCCCACATGTGCCTTGGGTTGAACCCTTAAGGATGGCCCTTGGTGGCTTATTTTTTTCTTAAGTATAGAACAAGTCCTTTGTGTAAAAACAAAGTGACCAAGTTCAAATGCCAAATGCCACAACTCTTCTTCTTCATTTCTTCTCTTCTCTTAAGAATTCCTCCATTCATCCTCAACATTTATTGATCACTTAGGAATGGAAATTCTTGAAGGTTCTTCATCAACTGAGCTCCTGTATCACAGAAAATATCCAATGAGCTTCATTGATCTAATCAGAGATCAATTTGGATCTTCTTCAAATTCACATGCACTAAGTGATAGTGCATGGAATTCATTAATCCACTTCATCCACTTAGAACTTATGGATGGATCACTTTCAACTCCTCATGCATTGTCACTACAATGCGTGGTCTTCAAACAATGTTTTGACATTGTATCCATTTGATACAAGTTCTTGGAACTTAAAGAGCAGCTCAACAATCGTCTGATGTAATGATGCTCCATCATCATTCATTCTTCAAGTGTTGTAACTTAGTATCATCTTGATACAAGTATTGAAACATTAAGATCAGTTCTACAATCGTTTGATATAACATGGAGAATGTTTCAACCATAATCTCCTATGCCACTTAGTGAATCTCCTAAGTGACATTCATTATAGTTCCATGGCCATTCTCCTTCATCACCATCACCATCACATTATTTGTCATTCACATCTTGACATTCCTTGACATCCATTCATCTTATGACAACATCATGCCTCATTGACAACAAATGCAACACAGTGCACTTCAATCTCCCCCTTTGTATTTGTTGTCAATACACTTCTTCAGCACATATGAATGGGTCAATATGTGTGCCAATATTTTCTCCCCCTTATTGGCAATCAAATGCAAAGATGTGGTGTGGTACTCTTCCAAAAATATCTTCCTCCCTTCGAATAACATCTTCTTGAAAAACACTAGGAGAGGGATGATGTCACATGTTCTTCTTTAGCAAAGAACCTTTAGTTGATCAACTCTAAGTCTACTTGGGCTAACCCGGTGTAGAAAACAAGAGTGATGTAACCAAGGAACTCAATGCACTCCATATTCACTATAACATGTGAGATCATGCTTCAGGGTTTTGAAATTTTCAGATATTCAATGAATTGCTAAATCCTGCACATGCTTCACAAAACTCATTAGAAAGTTCAGTGAAAAGATAAAGCTCCCCCATTCATCCATTTTCTTAAGATGATATTAATCTCAGAACATCATCTTCTTCAGATTTTCTCCCCCTCAAGGGGTGCACTCCATTCTGTCCAAACCATCCTCCAGCTGAGAATGATCATCATCTTCAATTCCCTGCAATGTTAGCACATGTAAATACAAGTGTATAAGGGAATAAGATGGGACCTCCTTGGTTCATCAATGTGAACAACAAGGTTGAGAAGATTCTCTCAACCGAGATGTCCCATTTTCACCAGTCTTCACACTTGCACATTTGATCTTCATTGATGATTGTGCTGGTGTGGTTCTCAAAACATCTTCATGTGAAACCTTCCTCTTCCCTTTTGCTTTAGCAATTGCCAGAGCTTCATCTTCAGATTTTTGCAGTTCTCTGGCAAGTTGCAACTGATGTGCCCATATGACTAGTAAGTCACTTGGAAGTGTGGCCTCAGTTTTGGAAGTTCCACATGGTTCCTTTAATGCTGTCAAGCTACCTCTCTTAGGCAACTTATTTTCAATCAATCCCTTCTTCTTCTTCTGGATTGATTGTCTGTTTGAGTGCAGTTGGCTTCTATTATATTTCATGGATTGTTTACAAAGATCCATGGTATGGCCATTCTTTCCACAGTAGAAGCACTTATTGGTGGTCCTTCTGGATGCATCACCCTTCTTGGACTCAGACTCAAAGGACTTATCTTCATTTCTCAAACACTTCTTGGGAGCATTTTCTACTTTCTTCTTGCTTCCCAAGGAATCTCTCTTAGCCAGGTTCTGTGATCTTCTCTTCTTTCCAACTTTGGATACATTCGGAGATTGACATGTATCAAATTGTTGACCACTTTTGCAACCATCCCAGATGTTGTCAAGTAATCTAAATCTGTTAGCAGTAAACAGATGTTTATGGACCTGTGGATGTTGCTTCTTTCCTTCTGGCTTGCTCCCCCTAGGCATGGGCTTCCTTTGTGCTTTGACATTTAGTGGATTGTACCAACAATCCTTTGCACAATGCCCGTACTTATTACAACACCAACATTGTCCCACAAATCTTGACTCCTTGAGTCCTTCTGGTTGTTGGATATTTTTCTTGAGCTGCTGTGTTGTTTCAGGAGAGCTCTGCTTCTTCTTTGTCTTCATCCATACTTGTTTGGAATTATTCTCCCATCCTGTACTTTTTGTGGAAACACATTTAGAAACATGAGTACAAGATGGGATGGATGGTGCCTCCTTTTTAGAAGTTGTTGCCCTATTATTAGAGGATGTCTTTCTTTTAGAATCATCCTGCTCAATGCATACTTGAGTAGAAACATTTCTCCTTTCAGCTGACTGGGAGGCTTTGTCTTTGGGTGATTGGTGAGTTTTCAATATCACCTCTAGTTCTAAGCATTTCATATTGAGGGAGTTCTTCTCATCCTCAATAGTTCTTAGCCTTCCTTCCCATTTCTCTTCCAGCTGCTTTATCTAGTCTTCATGCACCTTTTTTATTTCTAGCAATGAATTGTCCAGCTCCTTCACCCTTTTGACTTTGTCTTCTAGTTGAGCATCTTTGACAACCATTGAAACTCTGTGCAATTTTTCCAGTGCATGGAAAACTTCTTTGATCATTATCATAAAGATTTCATTCTCAGAAAGGATTCTTTGCAATTCGTCACAAGTATCTTCATATCTATCATTGCAAAGAGAAACCGTTTCATCCTTAGCCTTCACCAGCTTTCTGAGAGTGTTGGTTATTCCAACCCTTTTAGCCAATTGATCTTCCATTGCATTGGATTCATCTTCTAACTGTGATTTTTTTCATGAAGATCATGGATGCTTGTAGCTATACACATTGCCACTTCCTTGGGGACTGTCTTCTGAAGATATTCAATTTCACTTTGAAGATCATTCATTTTTCCAACTTCATCACAGCTAGGACAGGCTTTATTCATCTTCTTGGCCTGTTTCTTCTTTCTATTTTTCTGAGTCTTGGAAGATATCTCCATTTGAGGTTGGTCGCTCATTTCCTCAAATCTGCACTCCATATATACTCCCTTGGATCTTTTAGAGGTAACCTTCGCTCTGATACCAATTGAAGTGCCCAGATCAGTGTGAATCACTGAGAGGGGGAGGGGGTGAATCAGTGATCCCTTAAAACTTTTTACTAATTGATTCTTTATCAATTAAACCTCTATGGCTGGTTAAAGCCTCGATCCACTCTTCTTGTATCACTCACCTTTCCTCGAATGATGCAGTAAATATAAAGGCACATGACACATGGATTTACAAGGTTCGGAACCAAAGGCCCACGTCCTTTCCATGTTGGTTATACGCCCCCACATGGTTTCTCAATTATAATCGGTTAGTATTACAATGGTCGATACAGAGTCCCACTGTATCTCTCCTGAGTCCCACTGGAGGGTCTTTATACTGCGTCCCACAGTGTTACCAGAGTCCCACTGGCCTGCTCCAGAATCCCACTGAAGACTTCTTCCACCCTGAGTCTCACAGGGGGCTTCTCCTGGCTCCTCGAGTCACACGAGTAGCTCTTCTTCACTTTAAGCTTCTTCAAGTATCTTCAGCAGTCTGGGATAAAGACTGATGGCCTTGCTCTGTACCTCAGCACAATTGTGATGAACAGGTCTTCTCGTCTTTCTCAGGATTTATCTCCTTTCTCTTAGGATGACCTGACCTCTCTCTTCAAGAATCTTCAACAGCCTCTAAAAAGGTCTGTTGGTCTTGCTCACAACTTCTGATCACTTCTGTTGATCAGGCTCTTCTCAATCTACTGAAAACTCAGACAACTAATCTCTTTAACTTCAGTCTGGCTCAGTCTCACTTCAAATCATCTTCATGCACTGAGTGCATGGCATCTCTGCATCCTCATGCACTGAATGCATGGCTTCTCAAAACTCTTCAAGAACTCCTGGTCTTGGACAACTCAATATCACACAGCCTGATTTACCTTTGTTCACGTGTGCATGTGCATGCATGCATGCATGCACTCCCCTTCTTCTTCTCTTGGTTCAATAAACCCTCAAAGGGTGTAGTTAGCTTGAGCACACACACCTTCTCACTCACACACTTTGTTCAATTTGTTTACACACCTAAATGTGTGTTGTTCATTAGTGTGAGAGTCTTCCACATCTTCTAAGTGTACACACTTTTAGTTCACACACCAGGTTCAGCCTTCACTTGTTAAGCACACACAAATTCTTCACTTTGCACACACACTTGAATGTGTTCTTCTTTGTTGTGGCCTACATTTCATTTCTTGCACACACCCAAGGCTACGGCCTCTTCTTGTTCACTTTGCACACAAGGCACTAAGGCCTCGACCTTCCTCTTCACTTGCCACACACACAACTTGGTGTAGCTCTTGGTCTCTCCTTCTTGCACACCCCAAAGGCTACTTCCTATTCATCAAATTCACACACATAGTGTGTTCTTCAATTAGGCATAACCACAAGGTATGGCCTCGGGTTCTCCTTGCACACACAAAACTGTAGGGTCCTCTTACTCCATTTGCACACACACACTAGGTATGCACTCCACTGTTCTTTAAGAGCCGCACAAGGTTCACATGGATCCAAGGCTACACGGGCGCGCAGGGTGCAAGGTGCAACAATCCTTGGGCGAGCAACGTTGCTACTACCTCGGGTGTGCAAGGTGCAACACCGCAGGGCGCGCAAGTGCAACAGTGTGTAGGTGCTACTGCCGTGGGTACTTCCTGCCGCGCAAGGAGTAGGAGCGCAGGGAACACTTCACCTCCTTCTTCTTGTCGCGCAAAGGAGTTTCACGCAAGGAACACCTTCAAAGCCTCGGGTGGCTTCAGGACAATAGCAGCGCAAGTAATTTGCGCGGTGGCTCCTTTCTTCGTGAGGCAGATAGCACTCACGGATCTTCAATGTTGCAGCACATTAGCAAACAACATCGATGCACAGGCCTCTCTTTTTATAGGTAGAGGGCCTTTGTTCAATCCGCGTGGATAAACATTTGAATCCCCGAAGTTTTCAGGTATTTCAAGATTTTTCAAATCTTGATTTTCTCCTCGGTTCACCGTGGGTTCTCCTTCTATATTTTTCTCCTCTACGTGCATGCGACTTAGAACGCATGCACGGCCTTTGTCTCTTATATCCCATGAAAAACACGAACACACCGAGGCCTCGGCACTTCATTTGCCTTCGGACTTCATCGAATTTTCTCATTTTTTGCATGCAAGTATATTTTTATGAATGGATGGGTTTGGTTTGGCCAGACGAGCACGAGGGAGCCTTCAGTTTCGAGAGATACAGCCGGGAGCTCAAAATCGGTGCTCGGGTTGCTCCTGGTTCGACGGAGGCACGCGGGGAGGCTTCGGCCTGGCTTGAGGTTTAGGATGGACGGGGAGCCGTCGGATCGCCAATTTGGACGGCTGCGATCAGAATGGGCCGTGGCGGATTAGATGTACGGCCGAGATCTGGTGCGCGATCAATCGAGCGGCCAGGATGCGCTCCCGGTGATTTTTCCACGTCCCACATCGAAACGGAGCGCGGTTTTTCCGCGGTTTATCAAACATCTGCTCCCTTCCAATGCTCAGTTTCACTTCTCCCCTCTCGGTGCCGCCCCGCACCGTGTCCTCTTAGCGGGCGTGCTCTTGCGCCCACCCCTGCCACTCGGGAGCGCCACTGGCGCCCACTATGCTTGTCACGGGCGCGCTCCTCGGGCCCCTGCTGCGCAGGCTTGATCCCCTGCGTGGCCCGGGGCTTATACACGGCCCCGGCCTCTCGGGCTGGCCCCATGGGATCCCCTTGGGCATGGTGACCTAGTCCCACATGTGCCTTGGGTTGAACCCTTAAGGCTGGCCCTTGGTGGCTTATTTTTTGCTTAAGTATAGAACAAGTCCTTTGTGTAAAAACAATGTGACCAAGTTCAAATGCCAAATGCCAAAACTCTTCTTCTTCATTTCTTTTCTTCTCTTAATAATTCCTCCATTCATCCTCAACATTTATTTATCACATTGGAATGGAAATTCTTGAAGGTTCTTCATCAACTGAGCTCCTGTATCTCAGAAAATCTCCAATGAGCTTCATTGATCTAATCAGAGATCAAGTTGGATATTCTTCAAATTCACATGCACTATGTGATAGTGCATAGACTTCATTAATCTACTTCATCCACTTAGAACTTATGGATGGATCACTTTCAACTCCTCATGCATTGTCACTACAATGTATGGTCTTCAAACAATGTTTTGACATTGTATCTACTTGATACAAGTTCTTGGAACTTAAAGAGCAGCCCAACAATCGTCTGATGTAATGATGCTCCATCATCATTCATTCTTCAAGTGTTGTAACTTAGTATCATCTTGATACAAGTATTGAAACATTAAGATCAGTTCTACAAACGTCTGATATAACATGGAGAATGTTTCAACCATAATCTCCTATGCCACATAGTGAATCTCCTATGTGACATTCATCATAGTTCCATGGCCATTCTCCTTCATCACCATCACCATCACATTCTTTGTCATTCACATCTTGACATTCCTTGACATCCATTCATCTTATGACAACATCATGCCTCATTGACAACAAATGCAACACAGTGCACTTCACAAGGTTTCAGTAAATCTTTCTCAATGTAATAATATGATAAAAACTCTCTATATAAACTCTAGATAGTCAGTGATACAAATGATTCATCTTCCATTATCACTGATATTTTATATATGAAAATATACAATGATCATATTCCAAAAATCATAGTAGTGGTTGAAACATCCTTAGAATAATCTATTTCCGAATAGCTTTTTGTGTTCATAAAATATTCATTAAATTATACAACATTATTTTGTGAAAATATATAATATATTAGAATTAATTTTTTCATGAGAAGAAATTGTATATATCATTCATCAAGATTTCATGAAAGGTCCATCTGAAAAAAAATATTCATATTACCTCTACAAAATGTTTTTCCAAAATTCTTCAATTGAACTGTATATGTTTAGACATAGTTAAATTATTACTTCATTGATTTTATAAATCATTATCAGGAAAAATATGTAACTATCTTTATAATCATTTTGAAAAATTTATCAAAATACAATAATTTATTTCATTTCTCATATTAATATTCCTCTATCAATTTAAATAAATTTCCTAAAAATAAATAAATAAATACTATGGAATTATAAATGTTTCTAAAAAATATACATTAAAGAAATTTTTGGGTATTTTCAATCATTGTATAGAATATTATGAAATAAATTTTTACTCAAAACATATGCCTTATTCTATAATGGAAGGTGTTGGTTATCTATGCCTCTTTGGTTACAAATGTGGGTAAGGAAAATCTCAAACAATTATAAATAATTACATTAATAATTCTTGTACTTTATTTAAGAGACATATCTGTATACATGTATATATGTTTGGATTCTATTTTTAGAGAGTAAAACAAACAATGGCTTGTGTAATGAGATACAAATTAATTTGTTTTTAACATATTAGATATATAGATTGAAATGGTTTCCAAAACTAAATCATTAGTAGAATGTATAAAAAAATTAAATAATAAGTGATAATATTATTAGATTAAATCCCCTTAATGAAACTAAATTTTAGATTCCATCAGAAGGAAATATATTTCAAGACATGAAATATTCAACTAGTTATGTTATATGATTACAGGGGGCCAATAGATTGTCTTGTTTTAGGAATATTGGATATGGAGGGCCCTAATGGATAGGTAACTGAAAACCATTATTCTATTTGGGTTAAAAATATATTTGAAACCCTAAATGTTAGGATTATAGAGTAATATAGTTGTGTTTATCTATATGATATATTGGATAAAGGGTTTGTCCGCTCAACTATATAAGAATTAAATATGAATTGATTGGGATGATGTACTACCTAAATATCTTTGCAGTGAGAATAATTATACTAGAGACTCATTTCTGAGTTAAATATTAATAATGGGAAAATATGTTTTATTATAATTTTAAAATGTGTCATGAATTTTTTAGGAGTTTTTTTAATACCATTTTTTATAAAATGGTAATAAAATAGGATATTAATCATATTAAAATATTTTAATATAGATAATAAATCATCATAATTATACATAACATTGAGAAAAATCCTTATAAAGATGATATTAATGTATAAAACTCCTATTAATAGTTACATAAATAATGTTCATTTGAGAAATTTTATTTATTTCAAAAATATGTACCTAAGTAACCAACTATTTAAATTTTTTAGTACGAGAATCATTATACATATAAGATGTATAGAATAAATAAAATTTTCATTTAAAGGAATTAAATATAAAATTTTAAAATAAAATGGAGAATCATATATTCATAATGAGTACATATGTCAATGATACACTATATTACTGAGTATTATCATGACTTAGTTCGACTTGAAGATTTCTTAAGGCTTATTTTGGTCATAGAACTCATTTAATTTTCATAAATGGTAAATATAAAATAATGGGAATTATTTTAAGAACTGTTTAATCAATATTATCAAGTGTTTATCATATTTGGACTTCGTATGTAATGTCCAGTTTCCAATTATTTATTCATAATAAAGGTGGATAAAAGTTAAAACTGGAAGAAGAAAAAAACCTAAAGGGTTCAGCAATGTTTCGTAAAGTATTCAGTCAGGGAAATTCAAACCTAGGTATTATGAAAAAATAAGTATTAATGATTCTATAGTATGAAATGTTTTAAAATACCTAATGGTATTTATGAACCTTAATGGAATTTCCATGTTAGTTATTAGTGGCATTTATTTTACGTAATTATCATTAATGGGTATAGATTTCAAACTATATATTGTAAATGTTATTCAAATAAATATGTGTTCAAAATATATTGAAATTATTGAATGATATTATAGTTTTAATTTCCCTCTATCTGTCTTTGTCAAATTCTATTTTTCTGGTGATGAATGAAAGAGTTTCTACATTAAATAATTCAATGTAATGTATTTTATAATGTTTAGATAGATCTAAAAAAGGTTGAATTACTTAATCTAATTTATATTATATGGAAGACATGTTTTCTCAAAACCATTTAATTTTTATGATCAAAATTTAATTAATAATTTTTTACACATATAATTTTGTTAATTTTATTTTATAATTTTTGTTGGAACGATGACTATTATAGAAAAAACCCCATGAAAAATAGATTACACGTATTGTTAATAAAATATAATGGAATGTGTTCCACATACCCATCCAAGTTATATTTTTTAAAAATTCAATATTTTATATAATATAATCTAAACCGAGAAAGTAATTTATATGATATGTAAATAATATATTATATGTAAAATATTTCTACTAATAGAATATAATATTTATTTACAAATCACAATTGAGTTTTGGTATATCACTATTTTCTAAAGGATGAATTTAATTACTGTGAAGGGTTAATATGAATATTTTATATAGTTTTATTCGAGATAAAATACATTATGAAATTAAATTAATATCCTAAAGGTGATTTATGTTATTGTGAAAAATATAAATTTTAAAATATTCATTTAGTAACCATGATACAGTGATTCCAAATTTTCTAAAATGAGAATAATATGTCATGATTAGTAATAATTTAAATAGATACATTAATTTAAAATGAAAATGGTGAATGGAAGGGTTTACAATGATGATAATGTTAAATATAATGATATATTTTATAAGATTATATAATAATATTTGGTGATGTTATGTTAATGAATTTTAATATCTTCAAGGAGTTGAGCATTAAGAATATGCTTAATAAATCTCATTATTATTCAATACTTCTTTCCCCATTGATGATAATCACTAAATAGGTCTGTGGGAGGATTTTATTTTATTGTCACATAATGGTGGGGAAGTAATTAAATATATACTTTGATGGAATCGTCCTCTCCAAAGCATGTCATCAAGGACAGCGACCCTCCTATGAAGGCATTCCCTGATGTGCCGACTCCTTCAAAGGGAAAAGAGTTGATTGTTGATTCTACTCCGACAAGATCTTATAGCGGCCCTTCTAGAGATCAGGAGGTTATCACTTCTGATAACTTGATCACTGACTCTCACCAGGTTGATGTCTATAATCAGGGTGATGTGCAATTACATGTTGATTATCATCATGAAATCCAGAAGCAATTTCAGATATCTGAGTTACCTGAGAAATGGGGGAACATTTCTGAAGATGAACAGGGGAGGTTGGGTACACCGATCAGGGTCTCGGGCAATGGTGACAAGTCAAAGACTACGGAGAAAGGAAGGGCGGAGGAATCCACTCCTGGAGTTGGGGACCTAACCCTCTGCAAAGGGGGTGCCTCTCATGTTGAGACCAAGGGAAGAGGTATGGATGCAAATACGATATCATATAGCGATATTGTCCGAGGAGAAAAGAAAAGAAGCTCTGACAATGAGGGTGTCAGATCTTCCCCTGTTTCAAGGAAACCAAGGAAGGACTACTCTGCAGTTCCGAGGACCGTGACCACTAGGGCATCTGCCAAGAAGGAGATTGAGAAGCTATCAAAGGAGCAGATGGACAAACTGAAGTTCTATAAGAAGCTTCTTAAACAATATGAGACCCAATCAGAATGGGAATCAGCAGATGCTGATGACACGATCTGGTATGGGGGTGGTGACTATGAATGTTTTGACTTGTAATCTCTCTCTCTTCATTCTTCTGTTTCTGCACTTTTATTTTATTAATAAATTTGGTGGTCCATGCTTGCTTGGATCGGACTTTCTGGATTATAATGACTGATTTGGACATCCGTCATTTGATATTGTAAAAAAGTTCTTATAATGTTTATTATTAAGTATTCATAAAAGGATTTTTGTTGTAAAAACTATATCATATAATGGGAAATCTATATGTTATCCTTATTTAATTATATATATATATATATATATATATATATATGTATTTATAAATATTTTTTTTAAATGTAATGATTATTTACCTCTCAATGTATGACTTCGTGTTATCCCTAATCAATGTTAAACATGGATTATTATAGGTTTTTATGGAATATTAATATTAGTGTGTGTAATATGATTGTATTTTATAAAAAATATTATCAATGGTTATATATTGTGTTTTTAACACTATATGGCCCACTATTTATACCACAAGGAGATTCATACACTCTGTATTTGATAAAATATGGGTGCATGTATTATATATTGTCCCAATTATATTTTTTTAGATAAATACCCTGAAAGAGAACCATTATACCATGATACATTTATTACAAAATACATGATTCCTCAGTTCATATTATGGTGTTTGGGTACATTATTGACCATGTTATTGGATTGAATATAACAGATATGAGTTTTCTTTTAGCATGTGAGAATTATGACATTTAATAAATTAATTGAGATAGATCAATGGGTTTGTAAACAAACATAGATAGTTTAGGGGATGTGAATATATGTTAATATGAGAGGAATACGATTTTGTCATCCAAAAAAGATGAATAAATTGTGACATATTAATTGACTTTACCCGTATATAATGGATGAATCGAGAATATTTGAGTACAGTAACTGGAATTGACATATTCTATGTCCCATGGAAACACATTAAATTATATGAGGAACACATATATGAATACATGCTAACATTCGATGTGGTTAGTTTATATAGGTATATAGAATTTTTTATTTAATATACATCATATAAGATACCTTTGTATCTTGAATATAGTTAATTTGTTAAAAGTAAATTATCTTTTATTACATTTATGGATTTGGAGATTGATATTTTTTATTACAAATAAATATAACCATGGGTTACATAGTGAGGTTGGTAGAATGTGAAATGAGTTTATGCTAGAGAGATGTCTTAATAGTGTTTCCAAAATAGTTTTGGATGGGTTTTCACAAGGTATATCATATGGTATGATACACAATAGATTTGATGACTTTTTTCATAGAGTTTTTTTGGAATATATCCAAAATAATTTTGATAATTGTTTCTATTTTGTTATATATGATATACTATGATGTGAAATGAAAAAAAAATATTTTTGGAATTAGTTCAACTATGAGATTGATGAGTTTATATTTCCTAAAGCCTTTAAATAATATATATATATATATAATAAATTTATTGTATCATATAGTATGATATACCCAACTATAAAAATCAATATGTACACTGTAATGTTCTTTATATATATATATATGAAATATATTGTAATTTTCAATTGAGTTGGAAATCAAAATATATGTAATGATAGTTAATGATACTACTTATGGATAACCGTATTATGTGATTAGGGATATATCATAGGTAATATAATTATTATTATATTCCACTTCCTTGTACTAAATCTTATGTTACTATTCATTTTTCAAGGAAATGAAAGTTAATTGGAATCCAAACCCTAAGAGTTAAATTTCAACTCAATATTCCATGATGCCATAATTTAAAATAACATTTCATGAGAAATGTTTCAAGTGAGTTGAATCCATGATTATGATTCATTCTTTATGATTATTTAACTCCTGAATTATAATAAATTATTAAATGAAATGGTAAGAGGGATGTTTCCTTTTGTCTTTATAAAGATAACTTCCATGTGATTGTATTTGTGTGTGAATTTTTTTTGAGAATCTATGGAACCCAAAACACTCCCTTATTCGTACTTATCAAGAGAGATTCTAGAAAATCATGTTAATATTGAACCTCCATCAATATGATGTATGAATCAGTTTTAACCCATGGTTATCCCCAGAAGTGGGATCCCTTCAACTGCCTCTTATGTGAACATCATTGAATATATTTTCAGTCAATAAAGATGTTGAAATTGATAATTTAGTGCAATGTGATCCCTATTTGTTAATTTTCATCATTTACTATTAGAATGTTTTCATTTATTCTATGCATGGAGATCTTGGGAATGGTATTATGATCACTTCTTGTTGTTCTAATAATTGTTCTTATCCCCATATGAATCCATTAAACTTCATCTTCCAATATTATTTCCATGTCCAAAAATTATTTATAATTATTTAATCTATATGAAACATTTTCATAGAATATGTATATTTAATATATGTTAACAAGGCTAGTCTATGCCTATATTACATTGAATTCTATAAATGGAATAATGACTACATTTATAAGAAATACACTCCAACAATTTAGATCGGATATGTGTTATGTAATTGGACTGTAGTCATCAATCATCTGGATGTCTCCACTAATAACTCTGCATCCTATCATTTGAGATCTAGATTACTGTTAACCATCAATATACATTATATTCCAAATACTAAATAACTATGATGAATTTTACATACTTCAATCATCGAATACATCAACATTTACTCATTTTTATCTTTTATTCAATCATAAATGTATTATAGAATATAATAATAGATATTGGTCATCATTTTATGAAGGATTCAACGTATATTTTCACGATCATTGGTCTTATAGAACCCATAGTTTTATTTATGTAACAGTTTATTTATAATTTTTAACTATGTAAAATGACTGGTTGATTTTTGGGGTTGGATGGAAGAATTTTGGAGTGTTTTGGGGGATTTTATATAGGTGAACATTTATTGAATTTTTTGGGGAAGAAATGAAACTCCTACCATATACTATTAAAAATGAAATAGAGGCTAAGGGGAAGGTGTATGGGTATGTAGCCAATTTTTCAAATCTATACGACCATCTAGGAGAAACTGTTTAAAGTGGGATAGATTCCTTTTTCATTTTTGGAACACCATTTATCTAACCATGTAATTATATTGATTGATGTCCTCCATATGTAAGATTCTGGTGTATGGTTAGTGCTTGAGTGTGGAAGATAGGTTCATACTAAATGTATTCATATATGGTGGTCTTTGGTGGGTTTTTTAGATTTTCTTTCCCCCATCTCTATGATTCTTATATACAGTCTAATGTTCATGGATCTATGGGTTTTATTGTGGAAATGGTTAGATATGGAATTGTTGTTTCTAGGGTAAGAGATCTTTGGAAGGTTTTGGAGATTCAACTAGGTTTGTTTGGTTTTACTGTCATTATTTTTTTCCAGAATTTTGAAGGTAGGTGTATTCAACCTTGAATCCTTTTTCTATAACTTGAATTATATATTTCTAAAAAAAATTTCTAAAAATTGATATTGTAATTTTTTTAAAATTCTTTATGGAATCCACCTTTGAAGTATGTTTTTGGAATTTTAAAAATTTTATTTTTTAAAGGAAAGTGGAAATGGTTACATGATTTTAAACTTCTGAATTAAAAATAGTTATTTTTTTCCTTCATGGAAATGTATTCTTTATAAACGTTTTCTTTTATTGGAATTTTTTATTGGAAAAAGTGTTTTAAAAAAAGTTATGGTTTTATTGAAATGGTTTATTGTTATGGTTTTCAATATAACTGAAATTGAATTTAAATGAATAAATGTTTTTAGAAAATGATTTATTGGAATGTGGTTGGATTAAATGGATAAGCATGGATGGAAAGGATAGATAATGGTTTTGAAGTACCAAAATCAATGGGATTACTTATGGATATCAAGTAGCACCATCAATTTTAACACCAAGCTTGTGTGGTTGTGTAGTTGTGTTTGTGGTTGAGTGTATGATTATGTGTTGTTATGTGATATCGAATGGGTAATGAAAATTAAAATCCCGAACTAATTGGAATGACTTGTTTTGTTTATTCCCTTTGAAACTATATTTTTTTAGAAGAATTTTTATCTCTGGAAATTTATTTATATTATGACACATGTCGTTTCCATTGCATTACATAAATGTAATTGGATGTTCAATATTAGTGGCATGAGTTTGGAATAATTTGTGGAAGGCCTATTGTAGTTGTTTTGAAAATATTATTTATCAGGACCTATGAAAATGAAAATTATAACAATTCTCAAGTGGTTCATTGTGATACATTGGATTTATTGTGGAGTGATGCAAAGATCATGGTTGGAGATTGATGTTTTTATATGGAGTCTTTGGGTTTTTTATTAGTTACACCTTTCTCTATTTACTTTTGTTTTTTTGAGACATCTGTTGTGGTACTCCCTTGTCGATTGGTTTTGATATCAAGGGTATGAATTTGTGTTGATTTGAATTTATTATCATGCATCATTAAATTTTCATTAGTTATGGAATGTTTGGATGTTTTCTGATTTTCAAGGGGAAAATTGTCCCCAGTTAATTAATGAATCCCATGGAATTTATATCTAGCATTTGGTGACAAAGGGATGTCACTTATGGCCAAGTAATACTTCCACTATCTCAATACAATATAGAGGGGAGGGATGTTTCATGTGGTAATGAGTGAGTAGGATTTTCATGAAATGATAGGATGAACAAAAAAATGCTACCAAACTGTTTTATGTTAAGATTCAAGTTACCTGTGAGTTGAGTATAAAAATATTATAGAGACATTTATAGGATTTAGAATCTGATTGTGATGGGCGTAGCCAATGATCTAAGCATAACATGCATTTTAGTATTAAAATACCACTAGGAGTACATATTTCATTCTTAGTGATGATTTATGAATTGGTGCATAAGTGTTGATTTTGAAAATTATTAATGTTTTTTTTTCAAATGTGGCATTTCTAAAGGGAAAGAAATGTTTATTTTTTAAATTCTATAATTTTAAAATTGATGGTGAAATTTATAATAATTATTGAAGGAGGAAAATGTTGATTTTTTGAAAAACAATTTTTGATATGTGTGATTTAATAAAATTTGAAATTATTATGTAACAATTTTCTAGAGAGTGACACTTATAGATTTTTTTTTTGTTTTTACAAAATGAAATCTAGTATGCATCCTAGAAATTGACTAAAATATTCTCATGACAACATAATAATAGATGAACCACAGGTGAACCAAAAGCAGGTTTGAAGTCTAATAATTCATTTCTTCCTATGGATATATGAAATAGAGTGGATGAACCAAGGAAGTAGGATCATTTAGTTCAGTTTCAAGAGCTTAATCCACCCATATTCCGGGGTGATTAAGATCTAAAAAAGGTAGTGGTGTGGCTGAACAGGATGAATTGAAACTTCAATTTCCTTGGCATAATAGTAGAGATAAATTTCTAGTTGGAAACATATATCTTAAAGGATCGTCAAATCAAATGATGGGATTTTGTAGATCATGATAAATTAGTTCAATGAATTGCAGGAGAATATTTTGAAGAACATTTCGACCAAAACCATTTATCTTCAAATGTTTAGGACTGGAAGAATAATTAATTTCCTTAGAATGAAAAAGGAAAGACTCATAATGAGAGAGTTTGTGGCTAAATTCATGAATTTAGTACTAGTTTCACCCAAATTTGATGATAGTGAATCATTGGAGGAACACATCTTTGAATTGGGGCTATTACAAGAGTTTCCCTCTAGGGTTTTCATGGAATATAAAATAAATTATATATAGATGGTCAAAATAGTGAAAGGGGAATAATGTTATATCTCATGAGCTTTGGTTTGAGTTAGTATGATCATTGCTCCGAATCAAATTGATGGATATGTAAATCATTCTCCAAAATCCAAGATAATGGTTGGGTGCTTCCAATACGATTCCCTCTATCACATTAATCTAGAGTACACCGAAACATATTTAGAAAGACATAATTTCAACCAGATGGGGAATCTTTATCACTATTTTCCCTGTGCTCTGAGGTCCAGTATTTGGGGAACATCTCAGTTGTCCTAGATTTCATATAATTTGATGGGATAACCGATGAAAGATACCTATTATTATTAGAATATTGATATACGTGGTGATTGTAGGAATTCCAAGACATCTATATAGGTGAAAGCCTAATAAATAAATAATGAACAATGTGTCGTGAAAAAAATATTATATGGATATGAAACTATTATTGTGGATGATCAATTTGGAAGATCTACAGTGAGAGGTAAAAAAATATTAAATTCAACCCCTATGAATTCTTGTTTAACATAGGTACATCCCATTCGATTATTAATTCACATGATATTTATTTATTATGTATGAGTGTTGATATTATTCCTTTTGTATCGAACCAAAAAACTCATTTTGGTCAATGCTAACGTAGAGCCATTTTTTCGAAATAAATTTCTATAACAATTTATAGAGTTGAGTATATTTGGGGATTCTCTATGCTTGATATTGTTATTTTTGACATAATCAGGTGTATCGATTGGTTAAAATGTAAAAGGATCACATAGTCTATTATGAAAAATTGGTTAGTTTCAAGAATGATGATGGAATCAAGAATCACTTTAGAGGAGAAAGTGTCACGACCCGTCCTCGGGGACCGTGCCGTCACTATCCCAAGCCCGCCTTCCAATAGCAATGGGATGGCGACTAGCACCAAAGGGGTAAATCCTAACAAAAGGGTAAGGAATTGCCTTTATAAAGTAAACAAACACCACAGAGTAAGCCAGCAGAAGAAAACACTAAGTAAAAAAGGGTACAAAAGTCAGTGGGGAAAAGTAAGTGGGCCAGAATACAAACCCAAACTGAAAGTAAAGTACAAGTGGAAAGGAAGTACAACAACTGAAAAGTAAAGCAGCAACACCAAGACATACATTGGAAATCCCACCTGAAAGGTGGGTTCAGATAGCCTCCTCAGCTCCTCGGGTCCTACCATCCACCCCGCGTACGTCCCGCCCAGTGGTCCACCTCCAGGTAATGACTCATCGTGAGTTCCTACTCCGAGAACCGTCCAGCTCTACATGCTTTATCCTCGATCAGTGATGTCCATCGTCTGCAACCAACACAACGTAGTGCGGGTGAAGCCCATGCAGGGGTGAGTATACGATACTCAGTAGGGAACTCGAGACCCCCAAAGGACTCCCAGAATCCACAAAGGATAAACCACAAAGAAAAGATAGTCATAAAGTATCATCCAACACTACTTATTTATATGCCCATATATATACCTAAGTCATCAATTCCAGTTCGACTCCAACATCCGAGCCCATGTTCGATCACGTCCACACGGGATAGTACAACCCAATCCACACAGGAAAGTAAGCCAATCATATCAAAGATAATGATAGAAAATCAAGACTCAGCTCAACCGGGATTTAATCATGATGTCGAAACCATAGCTGCTGGGGAACTCCTCCCCTATCGAGTATAGTGGGCATGCTGCTACAACCAAGTGCTTCCCATTAACCTTGGACTGTTGTAGTACTCCACTAATCGAGTACTTTGGGCCTACTGCTACAACCAAGCGCTTTCCACCATGGATCTGCCGTTACAACCAAGTGCCCCCCATAATTGGATCTAGAGTTACTCATTCTGTTGAGTACCATGGGTCTTCCACTACAACCAAGCACTGCTTCGCCGTGGAACTGCCACTACAACCAAGCGCTCCACCTCATAGCCTCCAGAGGTACTCTTTCTATTGAGTACAGCGGGTCTGCCGCTACAACATAGCGCTCCTCCACTGTGGATCTGCTGCTAGAACCAAGCGCTCCCCCTCATAGCCTCTAGAGGTAATCCTTCTGTTGAGTACCACTGGTCTGCCACTACAACCATGCGCTCCTCCACCATGGGTCTACCGCTACAACCAAGCACTCCCCATTGGGCTATCTGAAACACACTGAGTCGATCGATCAGAAGTCGTCAAGCCTCAGCCATCTCTAGGGTTTCATAATGATTGAAAGTACCCTACTAGTCACCTTCGAAGCCACAGAGGATACCTGTACAGTTGTCGCCTTCGTCAAACCCACGGAGGATTCCAGTACAAAAGTCATCATCGTCGCAGTCACAGCCAGACCTAGGGTTTCTGCACACGGCACGCTCGTTCCGGTAGGGTCCATGCCACGAGCCAAGAGGTCAATACATCAACTGACACATATTTCGGAGTTGATGTATCCCAAAGTTATGTCTCCTCAAAAGGAACACAACATGACAGACGACGCGTCAATCGGACGCCCTGTCCGAGAGTTATTGGCATTTTCGTCCGAGGGGCCCGGTTGGTTTTTAAGTCAAAACCAACCCGACTGCACTCCATCTGCATCCAAACCTCGATCGGAGTAATCCAAAGGGTCCGTCTCACTATGATAAATCCAACAAAGTCGACGGTACGTCAATCAGATGTTCGGAGCTCATGTTATAAGTGCTTCTGCTCCGAGGGTCCGGTTGGTTTCGTGTTTGAACCAACCC
Organism: Viscum album; assembly: GCA_963277665.1. NCBI lineage: Eukaryota > Viridiplantae > Streptophyta > Magnoliopsida > Santalales > Viscaceae > Viscum > Viscum album. The sequence continues at coordinate 431,809,561 of OY728134.1, forward strand.
GGTCGTACCCAAAGTTCTACAAAACCTTGAACGTAGTATACCGAAACGACCGACACTATCCAAGGATCCCAAGGAAACTTACAGTGTATCGATCGGAGATCCGAAGCCCAAGATATAGGAAAAAGACTGAAAACAATTCGAAATGGGGGGTCTAGTCCTGGCCCGACCCCACCCAACCCCCCTAGGTCGGCCCAAACCGGGTCTGGGTCCAGCCCATCAGGGCACAGCCCAGACCGGTTGGCGTGGCCCGGCCTGGCCCAGCCGTCCCGACCGGGCCTGGGCGGCCCAACCCGGTGCGGCCGCTCCAGCGCAGCGGGTGCCGCGCGATGAGCGGACGCAGGGGGTGCGCGGCCCCCGCCCCTTGGTAACGGACAAGGAGATGGCCGCCGCATCTCCCCCGGATCCCATGCGACCGTGGGATCCGTTCATCCCGCCGCCGCCATAGCTTCAGCCCCGGCGGCTCCTGCCAGTGGCGCGCCGGCAGCACCTTCTGCGGACCACCGGACACGCTCTGGTGGTCCGTTTTATCCGACGTCTGTGCCCGCAGCTCTCCCGGGAACTGTAGATTACTGCAAAGGATACAAAACGCCCTTTCGGCCCACTTCTTCTTCACCCGTCGATCCGCACACAAAATAAATAAACTGCAGAGTCTTCAAATCGCCTTTACGGCCTCGACTCCGGTCACGGTTTCGTTCGACCTCAACGGTGCGGCACGACAGCGCCACGCTTCTTCGCCCGTTCTTCATTGTTTCTGCGCAGTGCCATTGCACCGCGCTACCTTTGTTCGTGTCGTGACCAACACATCATCAAAAAAAGGGGTAGGAGGGTCGGCCGTATTTGTGCGGTCCGACCTCCTCCCGTTAATCCGATAATAGGCGGCCATAAAATAATGACGAAGTGCGGCAAGAGTAATCATGAACAGAATTCCAAACCCCAACTTGGATATTTGACGTCGCACGTCGGGCATCGCAATGAACGGCGTCGCGGGGTTCGGACGTAGAATTTGTAGACGTCGGGGTATGTCCAAGGAGGAAACAACGTCTCCTCACTTATTGCGGAGATGAAGAAAAAAGGTACGTTGTTGTTGGCGATGATCATCGCGATCGGCGACTTGCCCTTTTCATGCAGGAAGAAGAGGGTGAAGAATCATGATCGCCGAGTCGGTGTTCTTCGTCGGAGCCTTGACGTTCTTCGCGATGAAGATGAAGTTGTTCACCACTATGAGAGTTCTCTCCTTGATTCCGCACACCGAATCCACCACAATAAAATAATACCTTGTCTTATATTATTTCACACACAAATGTGTCAACTTTAATTTGAAATTCAAAATGAATTGACCAATTTAATTAATGTGCACTGCCCAATTAATTAGGCGTTTTATTGGAATGCATTTAATGTGGAAGAGAAACTGCATGAGGTGACATGACATTAAAATGGGGGAGCGGGTGAGTTACGAAATTAAAAGTGAGAGGGTGTTTAATGGGGAGTTAGAGAATTGAAAGGTGGGGGCTTGTGTGGGCCCCACCTCTCCTTTATTATCCCAAGGGAAGTTATCCAACCAACATCCATACAACGGATAAAACATCTTAGAAGAAAAATAAAATTTAGAATACAATTTTATTTTATTCTTCACTTAATCCTCAAAAAAAATTAAACAACTCCTCCTGAGCAAACACACCTTCAGAAAAGGACTTCTTACACAAATACATGCACTGCGGTTTCATAAGTGTCCACGAATTTCGATTCCGAGCACCGGTTCAAATGTTAGGTAAACCCGCTCGTTCGTTCACTGAACTGACCCAAGATAAACTTTAGAAAATGATTCTGGGCACACCGGGCCTCGGAATCAGGTGCCGTCAAAAACTGCATTCTTGTGAAATCCCAATAAAAATTATGAAAAAAAATTTCCCTTGAAATTTACGAGTCTTTACATTTCTCCCACCTCAGGGAATTACATCCCCGTAAAGCTATAACAAAAACTAGGGAAACAAAAGTAGTACTGAGAACGCAATTGAGCTTCTCGCTCCCATGTGATCTCCTGGAGCTTCCCGTGCTGCAAGTGAAAGAGCACCAGAGGAATCGACCATCCAGGTAGGACCTCAGTGAAAGTTTCCCCATGGACGATGAAATGAGTCAGGTCGTACATGTATCTTCTCTGCAGAGATATGAGGAAAAAATGCGTGCACCTGATGCAACTGAGGTGGATGGGTCCAGCGGTAAACCACATCGCCTACCCTGTTGAGGACTTAGAAGGGTCTAATGAAGCGCGGAGATAACTTTCCGTCGTGGCTAAAACTTTGTAAACCACGTCGAGGTGAGACCCTCAAGAAGATGCGGTCGCCATCCTCGAACTCTAGTGGTCTCTGCCTCCTATCAGCACAAGACTTTTACCGGCTCTGAGCTGTCCTCATCCTCTCATGGATGGCCTAGACCTTCCCTGGTCCTATACGTGCTGCTAAGAATTCTTCTTTGTCGATAAGATAAATCCGATCTCATCCCCTGGTTGAACCACATTCTTTGACTAATACAGTCAATCCTGACATGGATGATATTAATCTATACCACGGATGACGTCTTAAGGCCTCGACGCTACTACCAATAGATCCAACTGTTACTCTCACCTCCAAGGGTTGAGTCACACTGTCGGCATCAGTGTGTGGTCACTGGGTCTCCTCCAGTATGTATCACAAAGTGAGGGTCAAGTCAACAGTTTAAACAGGAACCTCATAGTAACAACATAAATAGAGGGTATGAAAGTAAATTCCACAAAGAAGGTGTCTTTTATTAGTGCAGCTCATATATAAGGACAAAAATCATCCACAAACAAACATAAACAAAGCTAGAAGCAACATGAAAAAAAGTATCCAGGTCGGGAGCTAGTCCTGCTCCTATTCATCTGCTGCCGAAGCTCCATGATCATATGCCTCAGCTGCCTGAAGCTGAGCTCTCCCCTATCCACCCATTCCCTACAGTCGGGGTGGTCTCCCTAGTGGTGGTGGTGGAAACACCTCGAAGCGTCGTCCACCTCCAACTGCACGGCCATCTCCCCTGCCATGGACACCTGCTCCTTGCGGTCTTCCTCAATCGAACCTCTGCCTCTGCCTGGGAGGACCTTTGTTTATCTGCTGATAATCTGTATGGCGGTTCAGACAGTCACAAGCCATGTGACCAACCCCGCCGTAGGAGTAACACTGCCCGCTCATGGTAAGTCATTCTCCACCCCGTGTGCCTCGCACAAACGATCCTTTGTCATGCTGCCGAACACCTATAGGTCTAGTCCTCTTAGACCTCTGCGTCATCTATCTACTACCCGCTATAGAAGACTCTACCTCATGCCGGCTAGTGGTGGGTCCTGCTGCTGGAGACTGCTCAGCAAGGAAACTCTCCACTAAGAGGGCTCGCTCCAACACCCCTGTATGCGTCGGGATACTGTGAGAAATAACTAAAGCTCGGATCTCTCACCTGATCCCCTGATCGAAGGTTCAGGCCCTGAATAATGGGTCACATACCATGTCTGTGGAATAGCGCGAGAGATCGGTAAACCTAGCCAAGTACTGGGCTACCGTCATGCTGCCCTGCCGCAACTGTAGTAGCTCCTGGATGCGCACCGCACGGAGGGTGGCTGGGATGAATTCTGAGCGGAAGAGGCTCTCAAAGTCTGTCCAAAGAAGAGATGCCTCACCATGCACCTGGAGCATCAATCTCCACCATCTGTCTGCTGCCACATGCAGGAGGCTCGCTGCAAGGATCACCATGAGGTCATCTAGTGTCCCCACTAAACGGAAAACATGCACAACCGCCTCCAGCCAATCCTTGGCTTCCTGAGGGTATGTCCCCCCGCGGAACCTGGGGGGTCTCTGATGCTGAAACTTGTGCAGTGCACTAAGGTGACGTGCACTCTAAGTGGCTGGGGCTAGTAACATCGGTGGCTCGACGGGTAGTGGTATCGCCGGTGCATCCGCTGAAAAAGGGCCCTGCCCCGAGGCCTCGTCGCTCGGTGGGCTGTCGTCTCTCCCAACGCTCGGAACCCTAGTTGGCTGCCATCATGGGGCCATCCTGATAATAAAAAGGTGTTCCACAGTTAAAGCAGTATACCTAGTGAGCTGACACAATGTAATCACAAAGAAAACTTTTGAAACACACATGCTATCAATGTTTTCATGCATTGAGTCGGAAATCAAAAGTCAGGGTCCTGGTGTACAGATACATCGGTTGTCGCACCAACATTAGACTTCCTGGACTGATAACTACACTCAATACCCTTAAAACTATTTCATCACATATAAGAAAGATCAGAGTCCTATGTTCTACGGTAGAACCGAACCTCCTCTGATACCAATTTGTCACGACCCGTCCTCAGGGCCCGCGCCGTGACTACCCCAAGCCCACCTTCCATATGCCAGGGGCTGGCGACTAGCACAAAAGGCTTAAATCCAGTCAAAAGGGAAAGGAATTGACTTTATAAAGTAATCAAACACCACAGAGTAAGCCAGGAGAAGAAAACATAAGTAAAATAGGGTACAATATTAAGTGTGGAAAAGTAAGTGGGCCAGAATACAAACCCAAACTGAATGTAATGTGGAACTGGAAAGGAAGTACCAAAACTGAAAAGTAAAGCAGCAACACTGAGCCGTCCACTGTATATCCCACCTAAAGGGTGGGTACAGATAGCCTCCTCAGCTCCTCACGTCCTACCATCCGCCCCACGTACGTCCCCACTAGTGGTCCACCTCAAGGTACCGACTCCTCGTGAGTTCCTCCTCCGGGAACTGTCTGGCTCTACAAGCTTCAGTCTCGATTAGTGATGTCCGTCGTCTGCAGCCAACACAACATAGTGTGGGCGAAACCCGTTCCGGGGTGAGTATACGATACTCAGTAGGGACCACAAGACCCACAAAGGTCTCCCAGAATCCACAAAGAATAAAATACAAAGCAAAGATGCAATCGCGAAGTATCATCCAAAATTACTTTGGTGTATTCCCATACATATACCTAAGTCATCAATTCCAGTTCGGCTCCAACATTCGAGCCCATGTTCGATCACATCCACACATGATAGTACAACCCAATCCACACAAGAAAGCATGTCAATCATATCGAAGATAATGATAGAAAAACAAGACTCATCTCAACGAGGAATTAATCATGATGTCGTAACCATTGCTATTGTGGAACTCCTCCTCTATCGGGTACAGTGGGCATGCCGCTACAACTAAGCACTTCCCATTAACCTTGAACTGCTGTAGTACTCCACCTGTCCAGTACTATGGGCCTGCTGCTACAACCAAGTGCTTCCCACCATGGGTCTGCTGCTACAACCAAGTGCTCCCCCTCATTTCCACCAGAGGTACTCCTTCTTTTGAGTACTGTGGGTCTTCCACTATAACCAAGCACTCCTCCGCCATGGGTCTGCCGCTACAACCAAGTGCTCCCCCTCATAGACTCCAATGGTACTCCTTCGGTTGAGTACCGCGGGTCTGCCGCTACAACCAAGCGCTCCTCCACTGTGTGTCTGCCGCTATAACCAAGCGCTCTCTCTCATAGCCTATAGAGGTACTCTTTCTATTGAGAACCGCGGGTCTTCCACTACAACCAAGAGCTCCTTCGCCGTGAGTCTGCATTTACAACCAAGCACTCCCCACTGGGCTATCCGAAACACACCGAGTCGATAGATCAACAGTCGTCAGGTCTCAGCCAGCTCTAGGGTTTCATAATGATTGAAATTACCGTAGTCATCACCGCCGAACCCACGGATGATTCCTGTATGGTTGTCGCCGTCGTCGAACCCACGAAGGATTCCAGTACGAAAGTCATCGTCATCGCAGTCACAACCAGCTCTAGGGTTTCTGCACACTGAACGCTCGTTCCGAGAGAGTCCACTCCGCGAGCCAAGAGGTCGATACATCAACTGACACGTAGTCCAGAATTGATGTATCCCAAAGTTCTATCTCATCAAATGGAACACAACGAGACAGACAACACGTCAATCAGATGCCCGGTCCGAGAGTTATTGTCTTTTTCGTCCCAGGGGCCCGGTTGGTTTTTAAGTCAAACCCAACCCGACCGCACTCCTATTGCATCAAAACATCGATCGGAGTAATCAAAAAGGCCCGCCTCACTAAGAGGAATCCAACAATGTCGATGGCATGTAAATCGGACATCTGGAGCTCATGTTATAAGCGTTTCCGCTCCGAGGGCCCGGTTTGTTTCTTGTTCGAACCAACCCGGTCGTACCCAAAGTTCTCCGAAACCTTCAGTGTAGTATACCAAAACGACCGTCTCAATCCAAGGATCCCAATTCAGCTGGCGGTGCATCGATCAGAGGTCTGAAGCCCATGATATGGGAAATATACATAAAACAATCTGAAATGATGGGTCTGGGCCCGGCCCGGCCCGACCCAACCCCCCCTGGGTCGGCCCGAACCGGGTCGACCAGACCCGGGTCTGGGTCCGGCCCATTCGGGCATGGCCCGACCTTACTGGCGCGGCTGATCCGGCTCAACAGGTTCTGCATGGTGAGCAGACACGGGGGGTGCGCTGCCCCCGCCCCTTGGTACTGGACGCGGCGCCGACCACCACGTCTCCCCCGGATCCCTCGCGGCCGTGGGATCCGGTCGTCATGCTGCACCGGCAGCCCCTTCCGCAGACCACCGGACACGCTCCAGTGGTCCGTTTTACCGACCATCTGTGCCCACGTCTCTCCCAGGATCCTTAGATTACTGAGAAGGATACAAAAAGCCCTTGCGACCCGCTTCCTCATTGCCCATTGATCCGCACACCAAATAAACAAACTGTGGAGTCTTCGAATCGCCTCTGCAGCCCTGACTCCAACCGCGGTTTCGTTCGGCCTCAACAGCACGACATGACGGCGCCGCACTTCTTTGCCCATTCTTCTTTGTTTCTGTGCGGTGTCGATTAACCGCGCTACCTTTTTTCGTGCCGCGACAAACACATCATCAAAAAAAGTGGGAGGAGGGTCGGCCGTGTTCGTGCGGTCCGACCTCCTCCCGTTAATCCGATAACAAGAGACCATAAAATAAAGATGAAGAACGACAAGAATAATCACGAACAGAATTCCAAACTCCTACTTTGATATTTTACATCGCACGTCAGGCGTCGCAGAGAACAGCGTCACGGGGGTCGGACGCAGACTCAGTGGATGTCGGGGTGCGTCCGAGGAGGAAATGATGTCTCCTCACTTGTTTCGGAGATGAAGAAGGAAGGTGTGTTGTCGTTGGCGATGATCACCACGGTCTGAGACTTCTTCATTGTCATGGAGGAAGGAGAGGGTTAAGAACTGTGATTGCCAAGTCGGTGTTCTTCATGAAGAAGATGAATTTCTTCAAAACCGCGAGAGTTCTCTCCTTGATTCTGTACAACGAATCCACCACAATAAAATAAGACCTTTTTCTTATTTTATTTCACACACAAACGTGTCAACATTAATTTGAAATTCAAAATGACTCCACCAAATTTATTAACGCGCGCTACTCAATTAATTAGGCGTTTTATTGGAATGCATTTAATGTGGAAGAAAAACTACTTGAGTTGACTTGACATTAAAATGGGGGAGCGGGTGTGTTACGAAATTAAAAGTGAGAGGGTGTTTAATGGTGTCTTAGATAATTGAATGGTGGGAGCTCATGTGGCCCCCACCTCTCCTTAATTCTCACAAGGGAAGTTAGCAACCCATCTTCCATACAAAGGATAAAACAACTTAGAAGAAAAATAAAATTTGGAATACAGTTTTATTTTATTCCTCACTTAAACCTCAAAAAAAATTAAACAGCTAATCCCGAGCAAACACACCATCGGAAAAGGTCTTCTTATGCAAATAAAGGTGCTGCAGTTTCATCAGTGTCCTCGGATTTCATTTCCGAGCACCAGTTCAAATGTTAGGAAAACCCGATCATTCGTTCACTAAATGTACCCGTGCTAAACATCGGAAATTGATTCTGGGCACACCGGGCCTTGGAATCAGGTGCTGTCAGAAACTGCGTTCTTGTAAAATGCCAAAGAAAATTAAGAAAAAAATTTCCCTTGAAATTTAACGGTCTTTAAAGAATGGAATTTAATTGGAAGTACAATAGGAATTTTGGCACAAGAATTTCGAATGATCATGTACCAATTGGATTCTTTGAATTTGAAATAGATGTAAGAGAAAGATAAAAACAGTTTTTCAGAAGCATTTGATTAGTTTGTAGATGTTTTCATAAATATTTCATAGGGTTTCTACCCATGAGAGGAGTGGGGTTTACAATTTATCTCTATCTGGTGAATATTCATATTTCTTTTCCATATTACTGAATAGATCATATAGACTTACCATAACTAATAGTGTTGTTATAAGTCCTAAGAAGAAAAGAGTTCATTCGGCAAAGCATGTATATGTAGGAAGTATCTGTCCATTTTTTGAAAAAGAAGAATGGAAGACTTTGATTGAGTATAGATTATCATAATATTAATAATTTTATTATAAAAAACCATTATACACCTCCATGCACTGTTAATATATTTGATCAATTAATGGTATCTTAGTGGTTTTATAATATTGACTTGTGATCAAGATATCTCAATTTACTAGTTTAGATGGACGATATTCCAATGATATATTCCAGGAGTGGGTATGGGAATTATGAAAATGTGGTAATACCTTTAGGTCTTATGAATGCACCAATAGTGTCTATGAAATTGATTAATTGAATATTTCATATAAATCTAGATTATTTAATGGTTGTTTTGGTTGATGACATACTAGTATATTCAAGTACAAGTGTTGAGCATGTGCCCCACATAGTGACAGTGTTGGGAATCATGAGGTATTATCTTATGTATTCTAAATTATAGAAGTGTGATTATAATATATAAGAGGTATGTTTCATCATCCATGTAATCTTTTAATAATTTGTCTCTATGGATCTAGAAATGATATAAGTTTTTATCTCTTTGTAATAGACAAATAACACCTTTGAGATATGCAGTTTCCTTGGTTTATATAGTTTTTAATGAAAAATTTCAATATTTTTCATGTGTGGCCTCGCCTATGATAGAGTTGATGAGGAAGAATGTTCCATTCCAATGGACTGTTGAATTTTTTATTTTATTTTAAGAGATGAAATTTTTCTTTACAACAGTATGAATCATTATTTTACCAGAATCAGGACATGGGAACATGGTCTATTAGGATGCTTAATGATTATGGTTGGTATTTGTTCTCATATAGAGAGATCATGTTGTCCATTTTGAATCATTGTAGTTATAGTTTCATGAGAGAAACTTCCCAACACACAATTTTGAGTTAGCTATCATAGTCAATGTTTTGAAATTAAGGTGACATTACCTATTTGGTGAGAAATTTAATGTGTTCAAGGATCATAAGATCTTGAAACATATTTTATCATAGTGGTATTCGAATATATCCCAAATATTATGCATGAATAATATTCAAATTTTCATATTTTACATAATGTATACAATGGGTATTGAATATACTCTGGAAGATGCATTAATCATAAAGTCGTATTTTGATTTGGAAAAAGAAAATTCTAGCCAGTGGTAGTTGATGCTGATTATTTCCAACATGCACTTGGAATCTAATGATCGATGAGATGTTACAGTTTTCCTTCCAGTTTCATCTATTCTTGATTTCTATGAGATTTTTAATAATCAATTTATATGTAATTCGAAATGTGTTTCTATGAGTTCAAAACACAATGGTGGAGATAACATTGAGTGAAATAGGTTGGATGGGAGGTCAATGTTGTGGTGAATAAATGGGATTGTAATACCTATGGATTATTAGGAACAAATTATTCATTGTTACCACAATTTAAGACTTGTTTTTCCTTATAGAATACGAAAGTTGTGTATGCAATTTAAAGAATAATTTTCGTGGGTTGGAAGAAAATGTAAGGTGGTTGAGTTATTTTAAAAATTTTAACTTCTTTGTTGTTTAAGATAGGGAATTAGCGGCCTGTAGATATATATTTGTATTTAACTAATCTTAATTGGGAATATGATAAGATAGAAATGGAATTTGAAATAATTCATCCATGAAAAGTCCATAAACAAAAATCTATATGGGTGATAGTGGATCAACTCAAAAATTCATCCCATTTCATCTATATTCATGAATCTCATAAGGTGGAGGACTTATACAAAATCTATATCTAAGAAGTTGTAAAGAGGCATGGTGTACCAATTTTGATAGGGTCATAATGAGATATGAGGTTTCCATTTGGTTTAAGAAAATCCTTACAACAATCCATTGAGGCACAATTGATTCTGAATATGGTGTATCATCCTCTGATGGATGGGAAATATGAAAGGATGATACAAAAGTTGAAGACTTTTTGTGGGCTTGTGTAATGGATTTAGATGGATATATGATGGATAATATACTGTTAGTGGAGTTATCATATGGCAACTGTTATCACCAAATACTAAAAATGGATCCTTTTGAATCATTTTATGGGATCTCTTTTTTGTTCTCCATCTTCTTGGGTTTATATAGGTAAGAATTCAATTTTTTGGGTTGATCCATTTCCAGGAAACAATGGAGAAGACTCAGTTGATCCATAAATATTTGAAGACATATTAGGGGAATATAAAATTGTATGTGGATCATCAAAAATTGTCATTAGCATTGTATGTGAGTGATCAAGTGTTCTAAAGGATCTATCCAAGTATTGGTAATCATAATTCTGGAATTAAGGGCGGGTTATATCTTTGATACATAGTCCCTATTGAGATACATGAAAAAGTTATAGAGGTGAAATATCAGCTGTGTTTTCCACCATGGTTCAGTTTTCTGTATAATTTTTTTCTTGTTTCTCAGTTAAAAATTCAGTATCCCAACCCTGCAAATGTGATTCAATGTAATCATATTTTTCTAGATTCAGATGATTTGTTGGTGAAAATTAAAGTGTGGATTGTTGATAATAAATGGAATGTATTGCGTGAAAAATGAAATAGTAGTGTATATTTTCTTAGCAACATGGTCATATTTAAAAAGAACCATGGGAAAAAATAAGGAAATAAAATAGAAATTATAATAAATCATTCATATAAATTATGGTTTTCTAAATTACATGGAAGGAGTGACCAATCATTGGGAGAATATAACACCCCTATATTCAGGTATGTAACACTAAATGTTTCCTTTTTTAAGGGTATATTGTTTTTGGTTGATGTTTTGGAGGGTTTCGAAACCTATTGGAGTGTTTTGAGTTATATTCTATAGGTTCATAGTTGGTTCATGGTTTGTAGAAACTATGAAAATCTTACAATAAACCTTTCACAATGAGAAATAGGTTAAGGAGATGGTGCATGAAAAGGCACACAATATTTCCAAACCGTGCAACTGCCTATGAGAAACCATGAAAAGTGGGATAGTGTAATTTTACCTAGTTGGCACACTGTTTGTCTTTCCTTGTGAGTCTACTACGTGAGTTCCTCCTTATGGTAGGATCTAGTGCCTATTAACTGCACAATTTTATTAATTGTTAGACTAATCATGCATGGTTTAAAAAATTCACAAAAAGTGGCTCTAGGTTTGGATTATTCTTTAACATTTCTTATTTTCTCTTTTATAACTATAACTAGATATTTTCTCATCCCAATGGATTTGGAACCCATCCTCATCATAATCTAAGTGATATGAAGATGTTTTATGTTTTTTTAAGACCAATTTATGCCGTAAGTCTTTATTTTTGCTAGTATTTAGTGTTTTTTTGTATAAATACGTTTCTCCCTCTATTGTATTCTTATATCTAGTCTGTTTTGAAAATTTATAAAATTTTTATCATAATAACAATATGATTCTCCAATTTTTTTCCTAGGTGGGTATATATAAGGTTGGATTTCTGAGATTCAACTCGTTATTATTGGCGTGTTAGTTCCACTCATCATTTTTCAAACATTTTGAGGTATGTGCACCCACTATAGACTTAGAATAGAAGAACTAGAATGATATATTTCAAATTTATATTTTTTATTAATATTTATTGTGAAATTGTTTTAAAATTATTGATTAAAACCTCTTTTGTTGTGGATTATGGAATTGTGAAAATTTGGTGTTTTGGTTGAAATTGAAAACTGTAACTTTATTTTAAAATGGAGATTCTAAAATGTTTATTTGGTTTTAGTGTATGGAATTTTTTTCAATAAAGGTTTTTTATTTGAATTTTTTATTGTAAAAGAAATTTAAAAATAGGTTTTTTTATTGGAATGTTTTTTTGTTATGTTATTCTATAAAATAATGATTTTATTGAAATGGTTGTATTGGTTTAGCAAACGTTGTATAGAGGATGTCTTAAAAAGGCTAAACATGGATGAAATAGATGTATAATGGTTGTAAAGTACAATCACAAAAGGTATAGGTTATGGAAGTGAACTTACATCATTAATGGTAACACCTATATTGTGTGGTTTTGTGGGTTTCTAAGTGGTTGTCTATGCGGGTGTGTGTGATTATGTGATATGGAATGGGTAATTAAAATTAAAATCATGAAATGGTTGGAATGAATGGTTTTGTTTCATCCTTTTTTACATGTTGTTGTTTTGAGAAAACAATTTTACTATGGAAGTTGTTTTATGTTATAGTATAAGTTATTTCAATTGTTTTATATTATAGTTCTAAAATTTTATATCAAAATTATGTGAGTAGGGATGTCATTTGGGGAAAGGCTACTGACGTTCATTACTCACCGCTACTTTGGAACATTGGTGTTTTTCTACATATCATTTATTGGGATACAGGTAAAGGTAAAGAATAAGACTTCTCAAGTGGTTCTTAATGATACATGGGATGTATTGGGGCGTGAATCATGGATGATGGATAGAGATTTAAGATTTGATATAGTTTCTCTCGGTTTTCCAGGTTATTCCATTCTCTGTTTAATTTAATATTTTGAACAATTGGAATTTGGTTCTTTATTATAGTATAGTTTGATATCAAGGATATAGATTTGAGTTGTGTTACATTTTGTATCATGAATCATGTAGTGTTCCATTAATATTTCATGTAATGTTGGTTCTATATTTTCAACAAATAAATCATCCCTCATCTATTTATAAATCCCGTGAAATTTATTTCCTTCCTTTGGAGTCTTCGGGATGTCGGTTAATGTCAGGTAATGTCGTTCTACTTTCTCAAGACAATAAAGAGGGGTAGGTTGTACAAGTGTATTTGATATTTTTATATGATTCAAGTTATTATACATAAAATGAGATATATTAGTAAAAATAAATACGAGTAATCCACCACCCCCATCATATGTTGATGATCATTGGAATTACCATTGCATTTCCCAATTCATTCATTCTTCACATGGTTTCTCTCAATTCCATAAATTGATTAAAACCATCATAGTTAGTGTAAAGAATGATATAATTAGATAAATTATTGATATTTATATAAAATAATTATAATAATAAGTCCAAATCTATGATACCATCAGTTCAAAACATGACCCTATTTGTTTCATATTTTATAATTTATATTTATCCAATGATTCATTTAGTATTATCATATTATTATTCATAACATAATACAAATAAATAACTAAACCCCACTATTATAATAACTAATGAATCTCCAAACCCACAAGTATAGATATAGTGATAAATATATATACTTTTCACATATACTCTAATACAAATTCAAAATTTCATGGCAAGATACATTATTTTGAAACATAATACATACCATATCATTAATTAAACAGACTCCCAGAAGTCAAAGGATTTGGGTCCTTAATTATTATCTAAAAATAAATCTAATTTAATAATGTAATGAATATTTTGTTTAAAATAATTCCCATACATGAATCATTTTAAATCTTATCACTACATTGAAAATTGTATAGAAATGGGGAAATATAAAAAATTGGTCACATAAAATGCTTAATAATATATGAAACATTATCATGAGACATAGAGTATTTATTAAAAGGTCATAAGGAAGTAAGATATGTGATCATTAAGGATGTAAACTAATTAATGGAATAATATCATGACATTATAAGAAGTGATCAAAAGATCCAAGGCACTCAGTGTAAACATTGCATCAAAATATAGAACTCTATAAGGTTAATAAAAAAATATATAATATACCAAGGTATAAAAATATGGAATCATTAATCATGAACCACAATGATATAAAAAGAAATGTGTAATGACATAAGAATAAATAATCACATAATTTTGAGACATAATTGTAGAATGTAAAATTAAGTTAGCATGTAGAATTTTAATAATCATAGGATATTAGAAGACATTGTAAATGGAATTGCTAAGAAAATTATAATACATTGTATTGGGATTACATACCAGGTGTATAATAATTATAGAATAGATTAAATCCATAGTCACATAAACATTATGGTCACAATAGATGTAAGGTATTGTATAATAAATTGGAGGGATATATAATTTTAGGCTCACATCTCATAAGATAATATGTTCATAGATATCTGTACCACATGAAAAATAATAGCATGATTAACCATCGAAAATTATTCATTTTTCTTAAAAAAATTCATGATGTGTGAAAATAAAACAAATAAATAATCAAGATATTTATGTAAACACCATTAAATCATGATAATTATGTATAGGGTATTCACATTGTGTAGAATAATGTGGTATAAAATAAAGACAATTATTTTCCCTAGTTAATAAAATGTTATGATTTTCTAGGAGAACAACAACAAATATGAATAAGTAAGTATAACACATTAACATAGGATTATTATTAGACCAAATTTTAAATTTATAAATAGTTAATATTAAGGAATGAAAATGTTAGTGATAAATTAATCCATTTTAGAGTTTTAGTTAGCAAAACAACATAGAAACAGAGGAATTTGAATAACGAATAAAGTAGTTATTTAACCATTTTAAAATCTTATGAAATTGTATAAATATAATTAATATTAAGTATATAAAATTTGTATTTTAGTATTTAAATGTTTATTGGTTTATAATAAAAATTCATACAAGGATTATTCGATAAGATTTATGAAATTAATCCCTTAGTTTTAACATAATGTTGAATTTATAATATGCAATAAAAAGAATGAAATAAACACTATTTTTATTAAATATCACAATGATAAGAATATTTTCACAAATATAATTTTTAAACATGACCATATCATAAAATTATTTCTTTGAGAAGGATCCTTTCTTACAAAGAAAATAAAATATAAGATAAATAATTAAAAAAACTCTTAATGTTTTATTAACTCCATCATAAATCAATGGTATTGGTCAATTTAAAAAAATAGTTTTATAAAGGAGACACAAAAATATCATATATTTATTTTAATAATAAAACATCCTTATTTATGATGGAAACATAAAATGTTCTCTCATTTATGATGTTTCATAGTAAATTTCCTTGCAAACCTACCTTCCAAAGGCAGGAGGTCCTTAGGGTTTCTTACTAGCAATGATTTAAAATACTCTTGGACTAGATGATGGGAGGTTTGGATCATTGAAACCTTTTTGGGGAGTTATGTACTACACTAGGACACTCTTATAGATTTATTATATTTTTTATTAATCCTTCAAAAATCCCATCATAGATATTTTTTCCCAGTGCTAACGATTTGATAAATGTAATGATGGGATGTGAAAATCACAATATAGAATTTGTTATATATAAAAATCTTATTATTTATAGATGATACTGTTTATATCAAAAATTTCAAACTCTATAATTTATTTATATCCATTTTGGAAGTTTGTATTGTAATTTTCATATTGGGCCCATGGGAGATTCATCCTATGTATACCAATGAATGGGATTAGAATCCATGAAATTCAGTTACACATAATGGGACCAATCATACCTTTTATTTTAATATGAAAACAACCACTTCTATACAGATTAATTTAATGAATAATGGATGGATGGGTGGAAGTTACATAGCAATGGTTGGTGTGAGACATACGCATGGGAAACAATTTCTATTCTATACTATTTGTTAGAAACTAGACAGGATAATGTATAGTTGGGGCTTACACCATGTAGGAGGACCTTAGGCAGTTTTCAAACTCATTTCTATTAGTAAATAGATATTGAAGTAAAAGTAAATAGATTATGTCTCAAACCATGAATATGGACAATATATAGTGAAACAAAGAAGAGTGTCTCATGTTAAGGAATATAATAAAAACGATGAGATATATCTCAACTCATGGTAAACCAATTCACATATTCTTCTCATCATATAAGTAAAAAGGTATATTTGAGGATGTTAAAATTAAACCTCAAAGAGGCATCCTACATATCATATGTATCTTGAATCAAATCCAATTTTAATTGAGTATCAATGTTTAAGGTTATATGTTAGGAATGTTCTATCCAGTTTAGAGTCATATTGTAAGGATGTGAACTATTAATTTTAGATTCACATTTTGAGGATTAATATGTTTTATATTTTTTTTGGTATGATGTGTCCAAATAATGTTAATTAAATGATCAAATAAAACATTTACTCTTATTAAGTAATTATTGATGTGATAAATAAGAGAAAATTGATGATGAATCATCTTACAAGAGAGAGAACCGTAAGGGATTGAGTAGGTTTTAGGCATTGGAATGAATTCATAGTTTAAAGAATGGTAGGTAATTTTTGTAAAGGAATTTTTAGTGGTTAATCATTGGAAGATCCCCATGGTGGTTTATATTTCATTTTATTTATAGTATAGTATGATAATTTATTATGTCAAATTACACCTTGAAGGTGGCTTGTGGAGGATACCTATGTTGTGAACAGATTAATGGTATGAAAATCATATATGTTATGAATTTGGGATACCCAATAGATACATGTCCCAGAAAGTTAGTTTTTTCGGGGATTTTTTTAGGGATGACGCATATTTATATGACTATATGTAGTACATATGAATCATTTTGTAGAAGTTCATGGGAGAGACCAAAAATGAGGAATCCATGAAAAGTATCATAATTATACATGAATATGATTGATCTAGGAATATTATCTCAACATAAGTTATATAAAAATAACTATGAGAATTATGATAAGTAAATGTGTTTTTTGGATCCATTAAGTGTATATTGGATGAAGGAATTATTACGAAAAATATATAGAGTGTTAATTATAAAAAACAAATTTCAATCTGAACCTGCCTGAAATGTTCACAATGTAACAAAAAATTATTCACAATGATTAATAAAGAATGTTAATGGACCAGGATGAAGGCATAGAACCTAAATCTATCTCTGATCCAATCAAGGGGTGTCAGGGTGGAGCCCCAATTTTATGGAAATGTGTACTCCTAGTTCGGAGACCTAATAAAATTGAGGATATGAGGGAGGCCCGTGATGTCAATCTTTATTGGGAATATCTATAAAGGGAAGTCTACATTTGATTATTTTGAATGGTGGTCTCTATACTAGACATCCATGTATATAGTTCTTGATGTGTCCCATGTATAAGATTCTATGAAGGGGTGTCCACAATGTGTATTCATGTACATTCATTATGATGTTATTTTGTGAGTGAGTCATCTCTGAATATGGTTCATGAAGGGACTTTTTTGGAGTGTTATGTGAAGCACATCCATATGGTATTAATTATGATGGTAGTCTATAGGCTTTTATTATAGATTTAATTCATATGATTGAGTTATTAAGGTGCTTTATGTGATTTCATTATGGGGGACCTTCCTATGATGTCATTATTGAGGTCCGTTGTGACATTTATTCATGATGGGCCTTCATAGTTAGCTTCACAAATGAACTTTATAGGATTGATTCAATGAGGGATTTCCTGGTATTTCATCATAAATTCCTTAAATGGATTTATTCCAGTGATTTATTCATTTTTTTACTTCACAGGTTTCCCTTATGAAGGGGCACCCTCTCTACAGTTTTAAATTGGGATTACTTGAGGGTCTCCTGAGGTTTGTGTCACCCGAATTCTTAATGGATTCATCAAATATAGTTATCCTTCAATGAATTTCTTTTCAAATGGATTCTATTTTTTTATGCAGGTGTTAATAAGCATCTTCCCATTGTGTATGATAGTGGGTTGATTACATCATTGAAAAAGGGAACACATGACATCATATGATTCCCGTCATCACATTTCAAATAAAATCCCACCACATAGTGAGTACATAATCTTGAAACAATGGCATGAATTATTAGTATTACCATTTTTATTTCATAAAAAAACTATCATTTTATACTGATTCCATTACCATAATCTATCTTTTTGACCATAATTTCTTCATATTCCAGTTTAGCATCTTACATTCAATCCAGAAATTTGGTATGCAATCATAAAGGAAACTCTCTATCATGATAGACTCCCATAATCATTCCTTGAAATAAATTAATCCATGATGGTGGCACATGTTTTTGATCGTATATTAATATCATAATGGTGGTTTTCATTCATGAAACTACTATATGGAAATATCCCCTCTACAACATTTTCCTCTTTCTGGGTTGAAATAACAAAAAACATATCATAACCTTATTCATTCATACAGAAGTCTATTTTGTAAGTACCACAAATAAAATAAAATCATTTTAGATTAAATACACCATTTTATATATTTTTATTAATATTATGTGACTCTCAAGGATAAAAAGTGAAAATAAGGCCTTTAAAAAATGTTTGTCAAGGATTCGATACCCTTTTCATCGGTAATGTGTGAAACCCACAACCTGCTCAGGGAAGGAGGATCTCACTACCACGTCCTCAAATCGGGTACCAATTTTAAGGAATCATCATCCCTTAGTGTTTGAATAGTCATATAGCAAGTGAAAATCCAACATCCAATTTTAGGATGCATGGATATGCTTTCCTACTCAAACTAACCTTGCATTGAATGAGTTTGGACCATAACATGGTTTTTGTAGAAAAATGTGTGGCACTAGTTTCTTTGTTCCAAAAATCCCAAAAATGGATATTTGAAAATGAATAAATACATTATAGTTGAAACATTGAGAAACATATATGAAATATTAAAATTACTAAAATAAATACTTTTTATCATTTTTAACAGTTTCTTATAAAGAAAACGATATAATAAATTTCTGTTAAATTTGATATATGTATAATAAATAATATATAAAAATAAAAAAATATTTAAAATAAATATTATCTTTAATAAAAGTATAGACATGGATAATAAATACCCAAATCAGAGTTTTGTAGATTCCCTTGAAAAAATTCTTAATATGTCAAAATCATTCCAAAATTATATTTTGAGAAGGAAATGTACAATGATACAAATTGACCATCAAAAATGGATTTAAAAATATTGAATTTTACGAAGAAAAAATATAAAATCCTAAAAAAATATTTAATGAAATATAATATTAGTAAAATGTGATGAATATTTCCAATGTCCATGGTTAATAATATAAGTGAAATAGTATAATTCAATTAGACATGGTTGAATTAAGAAATTCCGGTATAAATTTTAGAATGGGTGATGTATAAATCAATAAAATAATATCAATAAAAATAATTATATATTCATAATATGACTATAATGTGTGAATATATTATATTATAAATTGAATGAATATATAAATAATCTAAATTAATTTACTATATTGGCATTCTCAAATTGAAAGAGACATCAAAATAAAACACCATACCTTAACCTCTAGTATTCTCAAAAATTCTCATGCACCCAAAATGATCAACTTCATTTTGTTAATAATCATGTTTACCCATGATTATATTTATTAACCTAATTAGTTATGAATTATTTTTCTTATTTATGTCATTATTTGTAATTATTTTCTTATATTGAACCTCAGTTGTATGTAATTCCAAACACATTCACAGTTCTTTTTGTATGGATGTCATTATCAACATTCCTTGTATATAACTTCATCATCCTAAAAATAATCAATTTATTAAAATAAAATTTATATAATCAGTTCATAGGTTCCATTTGTAATCCAATATGTGTACGATTCATAATGGTAAATCCATATTGTTCCTTTTTTGATAATTTTAACAATGATATGGTTTAATTTAATTAATTAGTTCACTCTTAATGTTATAATTATAGAACCATAAAATAATAATTCATTAATTATTAATAAAATATCTTAATAGTATTTAGGTTTTCATAATCATCCAAGAAAAAAATTATATTATATTATTCCATTAGTTTCTAAAACATATTCATATATAAACATGATATATTTAACGTAAATGTATAAATTTGATGTGAATTTATTATAATATCTTTATTATTGAATTATAATGATGATACATAGATTCTATTTAACTAAGAATTCATAATTCGGAAGAGTTATAAGAATTATATAATGGAAATCGATTATGAATATGATGATACAAACAATGAATAATTGATTCGTTGCATAATTAATGGGTTTTTGAAGTCCTTTGGTCATTTTTTGGCGACAATGTGCTCCAAAACATGAAGAATCATTCATAAGAAATGATTACATTTTCAGAATATGACAAGATAATTGGGTTGTACAGGTGTGTTTCAATTGGTGGAGTAAGAACCCATATATATATATGAGTGTGAGTGAACATTCTGAAAAATATAAATAATTAATGTGTATGGAGAGTAATTTTGTAAGGAAATATAGTGAAAATGGATAAATAATTAATGCAGGATATTCATCCCCTCATAAAAAATATAGTGGATATGTTTTGAATATTTGTATAATCTCATATTATTTAATTATTACCACATTTTACACTTTACAGAAGTAATTTACATTTTCATAAAAGAAAAAAATTATAATGTAAAATTAACTATATTACCTGATATTGATGTAATATTGTGTAATACGAAATCCATTTTAATAAAATAAATTAATTAATAAGATAATAATTAATTTAAAAAAAATAAATTATATTCATATATTATTCAATGAATAATTATTATGGGTTTATTGCAATATAAATATATTAATTGCAATGATAATATATCTTTTTTGCATCTATATAATTTTTACTTACAATAATTGTGTGATGGTAACTCCAAACATAATTTGTTTTTGGGTATATTACTTAATGACTATATATGTGATGACTATATGTCCAACAACCATATAATGAGCACATTACCATTTTTTTTATATAACTATTAATTATTTGATAAAAAAATATTTATCTTATCCACTTTTATAAATTGTTTTCCATATTTATGATTTTTTCATTACATTCGTAGTTAATCTTGATGATATTATGTTAATGGGAAACCTTGTAGATGATATATCATTCAAACAATATTTTTATTTAAATGTGATTATTATCATATTTAATTTTTATTATTCTTATGTAATTTATTTATCCATTATTTTTAATTGATATATAAATGATATAAAATAAATTGTATTTACTCATGTATTATATATCATTTATTTTTTAATTGAGTTCTACACTATATAACAATAATAATAATGAGATTTTGTGAGAAGAATAATTCATACTAAAATATGTTGTGTTGTAGGACCCATTCAAATTTTATTGGGATACACTTTTATCATGGTTGTTGGTGACTATATTCCAAAATGTATTGAAGCTAAGGTTATAAGAACTAATGAATCATATATATTTCTTAATTTATTTCAGATCACATTTCTTTATGTTTTGGTGATTGGGAATTTCAATATATATCAACATTGATTAGAGGAATGAATATTTTAACAAAATCACGAAGGAATTGATGAATATATATGGAGTGAGAGACAATACATCCAAACCATACCATAGATTGATCAATTGGTAAGGATAAGTATCAAACCATTATTATTGAATATTTCAGAAACATCTATTAATTCCAATAATCAATAAGAGAAAAAAAAAGGATTCAGGAAAACATTTGGTATTATAGAATTTCTTGTAAAACTCTTATAGGAATGATCCCATATACGTTAGTCTCTAGAAAGATTATACACATTATTATCAAACTAATATGTCTAATATTTATAAAACTTATTATGATTAATATGGTTTTATAAGAATATATAAATAATTTAATTTTATGGATACATGCGCTGGATGAAATTAAGAGGGAATCATTTGAGAATTTGAGAACCTATTAGAAAAAGTCCTAGGTAGAAAATTAAAAATGATTCAGAGATGATATTTTCATATTGAATGTCAAGGATTTATATATTAATCTAGAAATAAAATCCTTCATAGTTAGATTCAGTTTTGATTAAAGGGTTCATTCATAGATAAAATATTTCAACATTCTAGTGTAGGGGAATCCAATGGAGGGGAAGGTAAAAATAATTTTTTTTATAATGGTGACTGACTGAAGTAATACCATAGGAACTTTCATGAATATACTACTAAGGATATTACACTACATTAGGGTTAATAAAGTATCTCCACTAATATATACCTCTCTAATACATAGATAATTACTCATGTATTTCATTTGTCGAAAATTAATATTAAAACTAGTCATGTATTGAAGTCAGTTGATAAATCAATTGAATTTTTTGGAGTGACGTTATATTTGGATAAAAATATTTTTTTATTATATAGTTTTGGGAGTTATTATGTTTTTGTTTTTTCAAATCGACACAATCAGAACCATTTTCTTTATCTGACTCATTCCATGATTGGGGAACTGCTCATATTTTATAATTCTTTTTTAAAATATTCTTGAAAGGATCAAAATTCACGATTTATAATTGAATAAATAAATAGTTAAAAAACAATTTATTATTGAATTCCATTCCATTAAATTATATAAAATTATATTTTCACATGCTTAATAGGCATCTGGATCATTTTAAATCTATTTACAATACATTA
Organism: Viscum album; assembly: GCA_963277665.1. Lineage (NCBI taxonomy): Eukaryota > Viridiplantae > Streptophyta > Magnoliopsida > Santalales > Viscaceae > Viscum > Viscum album. The sequence continues at coordinate 431,832,375 of OY728134.1, forward strand.
ATCTCATTAAAAAAAGATCCATAATTAGATAAATATAATTTTTTATGACTCTATGTACAAATATTTTAGATTTAAACATTTATAAAAATGATTATGGTATCTTATTTTAAAAATATAATATTTTAAATTATATTTTCTCACTACATTATTATGTGAACATTCATTTTAATCACATTAATCCATAATAAACTTTCAGGGTGACAAATTATAAACCAAATTACTTATATTCTATCAAATTATGGGAATAAATCAACATAATTGAAATCATATTGGGGGGGGGGTGTTTTCAATTTAGAAATAGGGTTAGTAACATTGTGTTGGGAATGTTGAAATAGAGTATCCATTTATCTTGCTGCATAAGATAACATAGAATCATTGAAATTTAAAGTCTTGTATCCATCACCATGAATATATATATATATATAATGTAAATAAAAAGAAAAAGAAAATAATAGTGGAGAAATATATCACCATTCAAAAATTATCAATGTATGAATCCATATAACCATCTTAAAGAATGGTGTTAGCTGATTCATTGTACAAGGGCAAAGTGATGATACCTTTGTTGGGTGTAGATTCCATATTTTAAATTTTCCTCTGAAAATATCAAAACCACTTTAATAATCCAATTTTTTTTCAAAACAATATCCACAAACCTAAAATAGTATAACACACTTGGTATTCATTATTATTGGTATAAAGTTTATGAACTTCGTACTAGAGCCCCTAGAGGAACAATCGAAATATAGTGACCCATTAATTATTAAATGAATAAATAAAATTTCCAAATTATTGAAATTAAATATGACATAAATAATAATTAGTTTGATATAAAAAGTTTAATTGAATTAGATTTATCAGATATGAAATTGAGAATTTAAAAAAATTACGAAGCATGTTATTTTTAGGGTAATATGTTTTATAAATGTCTTCTAACCAAGGATTTAGTTTTGAATTTTTAATGATTTAAATTTTCACAACCTCATAAGAATATGTTCAAGGAAATATATTTTGGGAAATTTATAAATGTAAATTATTGAATATATTTGTATATAATAAGATTCATTTTATTCCCTCATAATTGTTTAACAATGAAATATTATTGTGCGTTTTAATTAATGAATTTTTCACTAAATTTTAAGAAAATGATAAATTCATCCAAAATAGTTAGGTAATCAATTATATTTACTATTAGGAATTAAAGGAATGAATCAAAATACATAGTCATGGTATTTTAATTTCTTGTGTATGAAATTTATTCATGGATGTTGTTTAAAGGAATAATTATTGATTTTTGAAGGGCTGTTCAGAATTATGAATAGTTACAATGTAGGGTAGATTGATCACATCCTAAAAGAATTACCCTAAACATCATGGATTAATTTAAACAAATTTTTCAATTCATTTTACAACTAAATAATGTGACTGGTAGTTTTCACTTTTTGTCATGAAACTAATAAGAGATAAAACTGGACAATGTTATCTACATCACATCAATGGAAGGAAAAAAATAATGTGGAAACTAAGAATAAACTGAACATGTACAATGATTTAATATGTTTATACCTATTTCTTTCCTCGTGAAGGATACATATTGACAACTTTACCTATTTTATTTCATTGGATAATAAGGGAATAAAGATAATATATGAACTACAATTATTTATTCTATGGGTGTGAGGAATATTTCCCTAGGGTTATCTCTATGATATAAAGTTGTGTCTACCTTTAACATAGCTACAGAAGGTGAAATTTTTTTGATAGTGTAAGATTCATATTCTATGATAGGGATAAACTGTAAGTTTATATATGACAGTTTCAATGATAATAATAGTTGATTGAAACTATTGATGTTTCTTCTCATTATTTAAACATATTCATGGAATTGTCTGTGATGTTTTTTGTGAGGGATAAAGAACAATAATGATGCCTTCATTGTACCCCCGTGGTAGTGGAAATTTTTCACACATCCTATATGGGAAACATAGGTAGTGATAAGTAAAGCCATAACGTATGCTGCCAATGATGTAAGTGAAAAACTCTAAGAATAATATTTTTTGATGATGTATTCCATTGAAACACTCCAATGAATGAAATTCTCTAATGATATATGATAATGATAAAATTAAAATACTCATCCATGTGAAATTTCTAGTCATGCTTTATGATTCCCTCATATTAGAGATTATGACCCAAAAAAGATCAATATGGCCACATTACATTGATCGCAAGACCAAAAAAGATATATATAGTATCCTGAAATTTCCTATGATACTGTAGAAACCAATTACTACCATTAAATACAAATAACCACCCCCATAATTTACCTTCACTATGTGTGGATAAAATATAGAATATGAAATTAATTTTGCAACAAAAATGGGTTTTGATTAAGTTAGAAGGTCACATTGATTTTATGTACGTGTAAGGGTTCTAAAACAAGTCTCCATTAAAAATTCCTAACCAAAATTGGAAAGTGATTAACTTTTAAAGACATATGCATAAACACACCAATAGGGGTTAATTAAGGTGTAATATTTATTTCATAATGAATCAATTTTGTTAATTCATTTGAAATAATGGTCTAAACCTATTAATTTATTAACCAAACACATCATAAAACAAAATATATAATATAAATAAACTATCAAAATACCTTTACATAGTTATTGACTAAGGGAAATATCCTTATAAAATACACAACATGATGTAATGATTTACGAAATACATTACTCATAGTGTGTGATTATAACATTTTAGTCATTGATCACCACAAAAACATGCTCGAATATCTCTATAATCATATATAATTACTATATTAAATGATTGAATCTAATAATAGATGTAATTCTAGTAAATATTAATGACAATAATAAATATTTAACACCCCAATATATTTTGGGTGTCTCTTATTTTAAATATCCACTTATTTGAATGAATCTATAGCACTGATAAAAATTTCCAAACAACCTACAATAAAAAATCTTGATGTTTAGAAATGCTCTCAATTCTCTAAAAAGACACATTATATCAAATACTATAATATTATATTTATAACAAATTGTGTTTTATAAAAAAAATTGATATTAAATGAGACATGTTAGAATCTTATTGGCTCTCAAATTTATCCATCCTAGATAAATAAAAGAAGCTGTGAAAATACTTATGTCCCAATGAATTCAAACTCTATAAAATCCAAAAAATATTTATAAGTTACACAAACCATATGGTTTCTTATCTCACTATAGTGTCTTTTAGTATGGTAGACACCTCACACTGAAATTCTATTATATCCTATTTTTAATTTTCCATGACCTGACCTGTTGGGTTCTTACTCCTCACTATCCGAAGCCCCCCTCTAATAGGCTAGTGGCTGGTGACTAGCACCAAGAATGAATATTCCACAAATGAGAGGCATTAACCTAAACTACTAGTATTCACTCATAGATAATCATTCCCACACAATGAAAAATTAAAAACAACTAAATGAATGCATGCATACTTCTAAGATCACACAATAGAGTACAATAGAAAAAGTACATAAAATAAGAAAGTAGTTGAAAATAAGCACATACAAAACATTAATGAAAACAACTTTCTCTAAGTGTGTGGAATAAGTAAAAATATCACTCTTAGTAGATACATTAGTCTTCCAAGATCCATTAATGCTCCACCTGCTCCATGCCTTAATAGAACAACATCAATAGGGTCATCATCTATAAAAGACAAGACACATGCGAGCAAGGCCCATGAAGGGTTGAGTCTAACAATACTTTATAAGACACCCTAAAAACACAAATCATGATGCACAAATTATTGTTATATCAATACAATGATTAACAGATACATGAATGAAAACCCCATATATACTCAATAGAGAGACACTGCCATCATGCAATCATAACCAACTGAAAACAATAGGTTAATTCCCAAAGCACACTCATTTGGAGAGAACTAACTCTTAGATCCCTGATATAAATAAAGACACCTGATGAAGATGTGTAGATCCTTAATACCACAACTAAAGAGAACACATTTGTCAAATATGTCTATGATACACATAGAGGGGTCACTCCAATAAACAATGGGGGACACCATGAACCCAATATAGATCAAACCGATATATAGGGAATCAGATACCAACGATTCCACAAACCATACAATTGTGACATGTTAGATAGAGTATCAACACCCAGTTAAGGGTGGTCATGTTGATTACACAAACTCTATCTAGGGATAATAGAGGATGGCACTACAAACTCACAAAGGGACACCTCAACTCAATTTGAGACATAACCTCTAGAAGGGATTACAATCCTGTGATGTTGATGTAAGTTAACCAAATACCCTTGAAAAAATTTACCAGGGGAAAACTCTCAACATATATTAGTCTAATAATTGGAAAAAAGATCCTAAAGAACTCCTGATTGGATTACACGACATGTCCCTAGGGGTACATGTAGTGTCTAGATTTCCCATGTCTTTCCTGGGTGGAAAACCAGACATTACATGTAGTATAAAAATATAGAGCATGTTGGATTAGTATATGAAATATAGAGACACATGGTTCCCTACCAGTGTCTAATGATTGTGTCTATGTACTGATGCCATGTACATGTACATGTATATGTACGACAATATGTGTCAGTGTTTAAGTACAAGACATACCATCTGGACTTGTAATATTTCATGTTTCATTGTACTCTCTGATGTACCAAGCGAGTCAACAAGGTAGGGTCACATACGGCGTGATAGGGGTCACACGCCGTGTGATATTCAACATTGTCCAAACCCTAGCTACATAGCTAGGGGGCCCAGACGCTGTGTAGTCCTAGATTACACAACGTTTGGATCATTATTTTCCAAAATTATCATTCTTCCTCCATGCGTCCTGGTTGATTATCTGCCTTCAACCTAAAGATCGGTTCTCCATGAAATCAAATATCTAAGGTCATATATGCCTCACTGTCACCAAATAAACGTTCCATTGTAGTATATACTCAAAAAATAGACCAAATAATCCCTCATCACCATATTCCAAAGATTTATGAAGAATAAAAAATAATGAATCATCTATCATTTGATTCATATCATCTTTATTTTCGCACCTCCTTCATGTTGTATTGATCCAAGATTTAAAATATTGGATTTATTCACCAAAAAAATGTTCATAATAATAAATTGATTTGGAATATTTGATTCACGGTCCAAAATGAAGAACGACCATCATGAACATTTAATTCGGGAAGAAAGGAACGAAAAACAGAGAGGAATGAAACCCGAAAGATGCTTGTGTCTATCTCAATTTTCTCCCAAAAGTTAAAAATGATGATATTTGGAAATACATCCCCCAAATTACCCCATAAAATAACCGTCCAACAAATATGAATGATCCATGGATCAATCCATTGGTAGATTTATTTTCATTCAACATAGGAATCATGAATATGGAATAATACACATAAACCAAACATTCAAATTCAATATTGGATCGATCATTAATGAAAAAGTTTGTTGTTGTCATCATTGAAGATATCATCCAGCTCTATTGGCATTAATATCCCCGATCCAATCCCGATATTTGGTCATCATTCAAGAATTATATCCTGAAATGGCATCTAGGTCTCTAGCATTTACTAGCCAAGTATGAGACAAAATATATAGTTTTATACTTATAGAGGATCAAGTCATTGTTTTGAATAAAAGTAATATAAATATTTCAATTAATTTATTTTATGATTTCGCACACCCCAAAATTTTACATAAATTCATCGCACCAAGAAATGTTAAGTCATGCCTAAGGTAAAACCATTAGTTTAGATTCAACAGTTCCATCATATTTAAAATATAGGTACAAGATTATTAGTAATTATACTTTTTAGGAAAATCGTGCATGCATTATATTTCAATCTATTTACTATATTTCAATAATTTTTTTTCAGGAACATCATGCCTCAGAATGGCATGCTCTCTCAGTGTGAGGTCTCAAAAATATTAAATCAAATAAATATTAAAAAAATCTAAGATGTTACATTTTCCTCAACATGGGTCTTTACATCCTAAAAAATACAAAATAAGGGATAATCAAACAGATGAGAGTACTGAGCAGAAATTTGGGCCTCCCACTCCCATGTGCTCTCTGGAAGATTCATGCGCTTCCACTATATAGGGACCAAAGTAAACCATCACCCATAAAAGATAATCTATTTAAAATCCTCAATCACGACTAGGTACTAAGAAAATGTTACTTAGTCCTCAACATCCAACTCACCCAATTCGATGATGTGTGATGAGACATGCATGAACCTCCACATCATTGATTCCTGGAAGATATCAAGTTCACGATTTATGAATGGAGGTAGATCAATGTAGTAGGACACCTCAACAAATCTATTCTGTATTTGGAAAGGGTTAATGAACATCAAGGATAGTTATCCACCGCATCCAAATATCTAAAATCAAAATCAATGTGAAACCTGATGGAACACATGGTCTCTTTCGTTGAACCCCAATGTCCTATATCACCGATAAACATAAGATTCATGAGGGCTATCTATATACTCCATCCACCCTTGGATGATCTATACCATTTCTTTAGTTTCTCACACAATCTCTGGGCCCATTAGTCTTTACTCTACTTGGTCATTCTAGCAAAGTGGTGATCTCATCGGTTACCCATACAATGAATTGAATAGTTCTAGACCAGTGGTGGAATTATAGTTGGTGTTGTATGAAAACTCCACCAGTGGTAGTTAATCCTCCCAAATATGATTGAAGTAAAATAGGCACAACCATAATATATCCTCTAGAAATTGAATTGACATCTTAGTATGGTTGTCCTTCTGTGGGTGAAACATTGTGCTCAAGAAAAACTGGGTCCCAAACTCCTCTTGTAATCCCTTCCACAATCGGGATATAATGTGAGAATTATGATCAGAATAATTCCTCAATGGATTTCTAGGGATTTATAGTATTTTCTTTATGTAGATCCATCCCAATATATCTACTAAATTTTTCGCTCAGATAACTAGGAAGTGTAATTACATTGTGAGACAGTCAATGATCACCCAGATGGAATCGTGTCCCATGGATGTACATGGTAATCCCATCATGATTTCCATAGATATCCAATCCCACTTCTTTTTTACCACATCAAGGTGTTGAGATAAACCTGCAAGAAATTGTTGTTCTACCTTCACTTTCTAACTAGTAAGGCATTGAAAAACAAACTATATAACTCCATTATTCATCTGTAGAACCCAAAAATGACATCAAAGGTCCAGGTATATCTTCATCAAACGTGGATGTAACTCCAATGGGGATGTATGAAACTCCCTTATAACCTCCTCAGGAATTTCAACCGGTACTACTATGTGTCCGCAGAAAAGAACAACGTGAACCACACCATTTGAATATCCATCAAGAGCATTCCTTTTGGATATCTTATCACAGAGGGTCTAGCTGTTAGTATCCCCATGTTGTTCCTCCATGAAAATAAGTAACAAAATAATGGTGACAACTGATGACTGGATGGATGCTGCTCCATCGTGATCAACAATGGTTAACTGCAACAAGGGAAACTGCTCACATGCCTCATTTAGAAACTATGAACTAGATTTCCCGCAGAGAGAATTATCCACCATGTTTACAATACTTTGAGTATATAGTGTCTCAAAGTCATAGTCCTAGAGGAACACTAGATGTCACCACTTTCTAAAGTTCATATCCTTCAATGAGAAGATATACTTGAGACTGTTGTGGTAATAGTAGATAAAAAACATCTCCCCACTGGGAAGTGTCGACACATTTTCAATGTGATGAATACTACTGCTAACTCAAGATCATGGGTTGCATAGTTCTACACACGTTTCCCCAACATCTATGAACCATATTCAATCATCATTTCAATATCCATCAAGAAAAAACAATATCTTGTTCCTAACACATTTCCAAATACCACATACTCGAAACCTTCCATCAGTAACCTCAAGATGTGAGTACTATGAAACCTATGACTCATGTTCTTAAATCACTACTAACACATATCTATCCACATGAATGGATTACACTTTCATATAAAATCTTTAAATAGTGCTTTTATTATAGAGAATTTGAGTAAAATCCTCTAATTATACAGTACCAATATAAAAAAAATCCATACCTCGGTAATACTTTTCGATGAATTCCAAAAACAACTACCTCAAACATCGTTAGGTCCCCTAAAACATTGAAATCCGAGATAACATGTCCCAGAAGATGGACTTCTTGAATCCATAACTAACACTTCTAGTGATTCCCATTAAGCTAGTGCTCTTGGAGTGTGTATAGGACCATCCTCATGTGTATCATGGGATCCTCCCCAGACATAAAATACTATAAGAGGTTGTCAATTAAGACTAACATGAACTGGTCTAGGAAAGAATGAAGGATCTGGTCCCTAAGTCACGTGAAAACTGATGGGTGTTTTGTCATTCTAAATGGAATTACCATGTACTCATAGAGAATATAACGACATATAAAGGCTGTTATGTTGGTATATCATCTTTATGTACTTTCTGATGGTGATAGAATGTACTATAGTCATCATTCACGAATATCAGGCCCCTTTCAACTGATCAAAGTGGTCATCGATCCGTTATAGTAGATATTTTTTCTTTATAGCCACCTTCTTTAAGAACTAGATATCAATAGATAACCCCAAGCTCCAATCAACTTTCTTGAAAAAAAACTCGGGCTACCCAGGGTGAATCACTGGGTCTTACCCGGTCCTACATATGTAAGTCTTTCAAATACACCCTCAGTTCATGATGCTCTATTGAAGCAATCTAATATTAAGATGTAGATATTAGATTCATTACAAGGTTTAGATCTATACATATGTTTACCTACTATTTTTGAGGTAAAATTATTGCATATTTATCAAATATGTCATAATACTCCACCACCACTATAAGAAACTGAGAGCTCATATCGTCTAAAATGATGAGGTTAGGCATTCCAATTGATGAGTAATTGGTTGTACCCTCCTATGAACGAGCCTAAACTATGCTTCCTAGATTTCCTTTTCACCAAAAAAATAAAACATGGTTTTATCACTTTCGAAACACCAATATTTTCCTCGAACATTCAATCATGGCATGAACTATGAATTACCAGTCCTTACATAGAGTGATGTAGTATGGACTCAATGCCACTACGAAGAGATCTCAACTGAAACACTTGCCTACAATATTTGGGCCACATATTCAGCACTAGTGTGAGATTATCATGTCTCCTCCTGTAGGAATCTCTAAATGTGAGGTTCAAGTCAACGGTTCAAGTAAAATCTTTGTGTATAAGAAAATATTCTTGGATTCAAAATATTGTTTAGAACATGTGACTATCAAAACATATGTTATGGTAGAAAATACATATATAATACCTCATATCATCCCTAGAACCTCAGTTTCATAGGTCTCTATAGCTTGTATCTAGCCACTTACATTCCCACCATATCCCTAGGCCTAGAGTGGAACACATAGGAGTGGATCTGGTTATAGGTTTAACATCTGACCACTTCCTGCAGTCCGTTCATTCCCTCTTACATAATAATCACCATACATACCATTATTCCCCAATCATTGTCTCTATCTTGATGGTCCCTAGACCATCTCCTGATTAGTTGTTAGTTGGTTTGGTCAATCACATGATAGATTTCCTCATCCATCGCAAGATAAACAATTTATATACCTCGGTTGATTTAAGCAACCATGGGAGCCCTTCATTGCTAACCTTGAGTCCTGGGATCACATCCTATATTGATTCATCCAATTAGATCCATATTACTAATGTTGGATACCTACATTCATGGTCTCATCAATTGGGTTCCCACTACCAGCTCCCTCTACTAGTTTTTTCTCAACCAGAAAACTTTCCACTAAGAGGGATCACTAAAGTACCCCAACATAGATAGAAATGCTAAGGGATACCACTGATTCCCTGATGTACGGGAACACAAACTTCTAAAAGGTCTGATCCCTAATGAAATAATCTTATAGCATATCAAATAGTAGATTAATAGATCCATATTTTTTTTTGAAAATTCATCATTGTCCATACATCCTAGTTATAGATAAATAAGCTCATGTATGTCTATCAATTGAAATATGGATAGATAGAACTCTTTCTTGATGAGACGCTCAATGTCTGTATTAAAGAGATCTCCCTCGTCTTGTGAAGGAGTCACCATGATCCACCATGTCCTCAATGATCCATGATAAATACTCCCAGAATGTACTTCCATATGGTTGGATGATGCCCTAACAAGGTGGAAAATGCGACTGACTACATCTAGCCAATCCTCATAAATCTTGGGTTTTGGATCACCCAAAAATCTAGGAGGTCACTACCTTTAAAACTTATGAAACACACTCATCCTTCATGCATCCTCAGCTTGTAGTGCTAGTACTAGTAACTAATCAACAGATTTTATTATACCTAGAAAACCATCTGCAGGTTTTATCTCAGGTACAATATCCTGTATTGATGCATCATCACCGGAATGTTCATCCTTGTAATCGCACAATTGAATCCCAGTTTGCATTCTATGTGGAGACATCCTAAAAAGATAATATGTCCCACGACGAAAAGAGTATATCTTGGGTGTTGACTCAAGAATGACATAGAAAAACACAATCATTAATAAATGAAGAATGTACCATTATTTTTTCCTGAAACATTTGTTCTCATGAACCGAGTAAAAAAGAAGGGGATTAGAGTAATGGTGAATGGATACATCGGCCTCTTCCCTAACACCAAAGTCTTTGCCTTAATAAACTATCTAAAAACACATAACACTATTTCCCCAAACCAATATCACTGACATATGTATTAATATATAACTAAACATATCTGATACCACTCTATCATGACTAAAACCGCACTAGATCCAACCCTTGACTACCCCAAACCTACAATCAAATTTATTAGGGGCTGGTGACTAGAACTGAGTAGGCCTAACTCCTAAATGGGATTCATTATACTAATGTACTTTTACATGCACCCATCTCCAAGTCCAAAAATTGATGAAATGTAAAACAACTAAAAGAAGGCATGAACGTATCTATGGTCCCACAACATAGTACGAATGTGAATAAATTTTAAATAGAATAGAGGCCAAAAAAGGCCAACAAAAACTTTAAGGAATCCAACCTACTATAAGAGTGAGGAATGATTCAAAAGTTCACTTCTAGTAGACAACTCAATTTTTTCATACTCTAGCTATGCTCTACAAACAAAAATTCTTCTAAGACACCATAAAAGGGTTTTTGTATGCACAAGACATGTCTCTCATGGGAAAATCCCAAGAATCAGTGAGTATAAAAATACAGAAAATTAAACTCAAAAATCACTAAACCTAAATCACCATGTATATTCAGATCAATAAAAAGTGTAACTGATACAAGAAAGAAAAAATGAGAGATACCCGAGAGAGACACCACACAATCAGGAGGACAAACCCAACTACCCCCAAATACATTCTTCTTAAAGCTTGCTTGTTTTGATATTACTCACTATTCAAGCCATGATATCATTAGAGTCACTGGATGAAGAGGTCTATCTCATTTGGACCCTGCCCAAAGGGAATGCATTGGTCTAATAAAACTATGATACACAGGGATAGGGTCACGCCCAGAACCACTTGGGGAAACCAAAAATCCAATCTGGATTAACCCGCTATGAAGGGGATTGTAACACAATGATTCCACAAACAATAATAATGTATCCTTCGAGATGGAGGATTAATGACTTTCTAAGGGAGGTCACACTAATTCCACAAACTCTCACTAGGGACGATAATGAATTTCACTCCAGAAACATGTAGGGACCCCAAAAGTCTATCTGGGACTCTGCCCTTAGAGGGGATTAAAATCTAGTGATCTATAAGTGATTACACACTATACCCATAATGGAAAGTACTGGGGTTATTTACTAAACATATACTGAACCAAACTAACAAAATAAAGAGCATCAAGAACTCTTTAGGGGAGGAGACGAAGTGTCCTAGGGTGTACAAGCTATGTCCAGTAATCTGATGTGTTTCCAATATGGAAAACCACTCTAAACATGTAGTCCCCATATACATGGGGTGTATGATTAGTTCATAGTTTATAGAGACAAACATTTCCCTACCCATGTCTCTGGATCATGTTTTTTTACCAAAGTTGTGATTCTATACTAGTCCTTGTATGCCATGCCGTGTAAGTTTCTATGTACACGAGGTTCCATATGGCCATTTACATTTTCCCATGTCTGTGTACTCTTCTAAGTGCATGTTGAGTCAATCATGGAGGGTCACATTCCATTTAATACCAAAATTATGAAAAACCCAACCAATACACCTAGGGGGACACATAAACTATTTAATCCTTTATTGAACATTGTGTGGATTACGAAGTTATAGAATCACCATTTTTCCTCGGTGCATCTTGACAGATGATATACCATAAATCAAATAACTTTTTCACCACAAAATAGAATATCTATGGTATTCCAAGAAATTCTATCATTATAAATCATGTAATGTTGTTATATTTTCTCACAAGACGGATCAAATCGTTGTTCTTTGTAGTGTGTTGAAGAACGCTAAAAAACATGAAATAGGGGAGCATTGAACATATAATTCATTTCTTCACAATTGTTACACCTCCTTCATGAAATTCTAATCCAAGATCTAGCATATCAGATTATTGCGCTATGAAATGGATGTGAAAAGATTGATTGATCCGGAAAAGCTGTGTTGTGGTCCAAATGAAGAACTCCCATGATAAACATTGAATCAGGGGTGAAAATCACAATCCTATTGAGTGGAATGTACCTCAGATGGTGGTTTTATCAATCTTGATTCATTTTAAAGAGATATAATATGAAGAGTTTCAGAAATAATTCTCCCCAATTACCCAATAATATACCCATCCCATAAAGACACACATTCCATAGATCAATCCAATTGTCAAATGATCCGCATTTGTTTTAGGAATCAAGAATGAGGAAGGACCCGAAAAAAAAATCCTACATCCAGTTTGGATTGATCATTGATGATGGAAATTTTTGTTTTTGTTGTTGATAGTATCCTCCAACACAACTGGTATGATAATCCATGATCTGATCTTGATCAGTTGTTCTCTTCCAAGATTTATCTCTTCCAACTACATCTAGATATCTAGGGTTTAACTTCCAAGACTAAGACAAAATATTTTTGAGTTTACTTATAAAGGATCATGTTTCTTTATCAAATATAAACAAAAAAAATATTTACATTAATTTATTAGATTAAATTCTCATCCTTGAAATCCTTTTCACAAATATCCCACACCGACAAATTTAGGCCATGCATAAGGTAAAATATCCATTCTATATTCAATAGTTCCCTAACTTTTTTGATATTATAACCCATTTAGAAATTATTCCACTTTTCAAGGAAAACTATTTGTGAATACTATTTAAATATATTTAATATTTTTCATAAATTTATATTTGTCACATTAAACCTCAGAATCACAAATCATCTCAGCACATACTCTCAAAAATAATCCATGTAATATCTAAAAATAATACATTGAAAATATGAGATTTTACTAAAAAGATATATATATTGTCATTAATATATTTCAAATAATTATATCTCAATACATCATTGTGATTTGTTCACTATATAACAATGTTACTATGTTCAACCATATTGCATAACCCTCAATATATTTTTCATATAAAAACCCTTTTACATGGCTACCACCAAGACTATTTTTCCATTTCTCTAAAAAATTACTTCTATAAATTCTTATTTCATCTTTTTCGCCAATTATAGGAAAAATATATGAATAAGTTTAATTTAAATCACCGAGATATATTTATATCAAATTTTTTATTATTCTTTTCCTTCATGGAAACAACATTAAACGCTTCTAACATACACAATTAGAAGTAACTTTTTTTTAACAATAATCCCATAAATTGATCATGAAATTGTTTTATATTCCATGGCCTCTAAACATTTTCACCAATAAATTTTTTTCCCTGATTTTAATTTTCCTTCCTAATTGTTCTTTATTGAAACATGTCATTATACCAACTACTATGGTTTGGATATTTATTTTTTTAATGAAACCATCATAAATTATTTCTAAGCCTTCTCCATTGTTATATAATATCTTAACCAAGTAAAATTTCATTCTTAAATTTTCACTTATATATATATATTCATAATGGTGTTCTAATTCATTTCAGGGAGACTATTTACATGTGAGAAATGTTATTTATGCTATATTGTTTTTATAATTTTTTTCATCATTTAATAATGTTGGATTGGGAATTAATTATTGATATTGTTTTTCTTAAGTGTGATTTAATTTATGGTATATTTATTACCTAGTTAAACCACACTCAATAACAATGAATTTTATACACATTATGGAGATAAATAGTTAAATAAGGATTAATTTTTTCTTTATAAGATGTGTATGGTTTATCATGGATAATGAAACATAGATAATATTAAATGGTGATGAGGTAATGTGATCTTTTGTTTTTTGAGAAATATAATTTAATATTATAAAATCATCCGTGGGATAACCATGGAATACAATTATAATGTCGTTATGAAATAAAGACATTTTAAAGGTATTTTTATATGCCTCGATTAGTGCATAGATAAGACTCATGATGAGACATATAGAGCCATTTTGGATGAAATAAATTGATGAACTGTTTCCCTGACTATCTAATAAATAATTCTTGGAATTATTGAAATCAAAAAGAAATATTATGTTACAGTATCAATCTTCTGACATCGTGTGAAAATTATAAAATTATCTACCTGCTACATGATTTCCTATTCATTGAGGGAAAAATATTTATCTCACATGCCATCCAAGAAAATGGTGTGGTGGAATGAACCTCTAAAGTGTTTGTAAATTGATTCTACCTTAGATAATGAATTTCTAAAATGATATTATATTTCTTATAAATATGTTATGTGATTGTGTTTTTATGTCTTCTTAGGGAGATATCCATATGAATGATATATATCCTGGTATATTAGATATATTTCAAGTTGTTTGTAAATATTTTGACTAAATTAGAATAAATGTGTTTGATGAAATTTTTTAATCTCTTGATGGTGTTTAGAATATATTTTTGTTACTATAAAATAATGTACAATATGAAAAGACATACACATTATTGAATTTAGTGGAATGTAATTTCATATAAAACCATAGTGAAATTGTATTTTTTCATATTGTGATTTATTTCTGAAAGTGTATAGTAAAAAATACTTGATGAATCATAAGTAAACAGTGAAATGAACACATTATAGTGGGCTGAAGAATAAAAACATCTTACTCCAACTAATTAAATAACTCCAGAAAAAGAACTATTAATGTGTGAAGTGTTTTATCTAAGTATTTGTGAGTTCATACATATGATGCAACATGAAGATAAAATATTTTTTGTTTTAGTGTATCGAAGGAAGATAAGGACTATCACAGTAAAATAGGATGCAACATGTATCAATCATTATGTTTAATCTTCAAATAAGCTATTCAATTAAATTTCATGTATAAATGTATTAGATAAAATATAAATCATATAACAAATACTTTAGTCACATCACAACAATCCATCCCTAGATTTGGGATGACACAAACACCACACCACAATACTGATAGATATGATTCAATATTGGAATGCATTTTTTGGATATAGCGAATGATTTTATCCAATAATTTAAAATATGATTATTATTTTATGAAGAATCATATCATACTATTAAATAATATATTCTTCCATAATATTGATCCTCGCATAATTATATTCTAAATTCATGAATTTATAGATCTCTAATAGACTATATTTTAATAATGAAATGTGAAATTAAATTATGCCACCTCTACAGTATATTAAAGGAATTTATCATAGGGTTTAATGTTTATAACATAAAGAAAATGATGAGGCTATTAAAGATTCAACAATCAATAATGATCATTTATTTAGATATACATATATGAGAAATCAATATAAATGGATAATTGATACATTTTCTAATGATTTTATTCATACTATATAACCAATGCGATGAATTACTCATTGTACAATCATTTAGAATGAGACCCAACCATATCAATTTTAAAATAATAATATAATTGCAATCCAAATTATATATGAACATAATGAGGTTGTGTATGATTGATTGAATTATTGATGTTTTTCTATAAAATGGTTATTCAAGGTGTTTGAGACTATCTTTTGACTCCCTTTCCTTCAGTCTATTGACAAATATAAAAAATTTATTGAGTTGTATAACAACCATTTTAGAAAAAGGATTATCGAGACTATAATGTTATTGTTTAAACCTTATAAAAACTCTTTGTTTGTTGTTTAAATCCTCCATATTTGTCATCTTCATTGATGTATAGTTACCATAGAGTTTAGTGAAATATTCATTTATGAACTCATGAGATGTAGCACAAATATCAAGGTTGGGGTCATCTAAAAGAGGCATGTTCTAATGATAGTAAAATATTAAAAAATTTATTGTTTTTTTTAATATTTTTTGAATTAATATATCTAAATATCTGACTTAAAACATAATAAATAAATTTTAAAAAATTAGGAATAAGGAATATGATGATATTATTTTTAAAAAATGAATAAATATTCGTGGTTGATCCACATATATTATTTCTATCATAACACCACTAATAGATTTAATAATAAAATTAAAAACCATATATAATTGAAATGATTGATAAATTTAATAAAATAAATGATTGTATCTTCAACTCTTATCACTCCATGCAGAGACCTCTTACATAACATTAAAAATTATCCTAAACTACGGAATAAAACAATCATCCAAACCACCTCTTTATAGAATCTCCGAAAGAAGATATAACCTCATAATGATCTTAAAATTAACACAATAGAACTAAAAATACACTCTTAAGAAAAAAAAAATTTAGGGGGGATTATACTGAGAATGAAGTAAATAGTATCCATGTGTGGAGAAACTAAAAAACACCTTAACAAGAAACATAGAATGGGGATGGAAGAAGGCAAGAAAATTGATATTCAAGACTCATGATATTATTATAGATTCACTCCATCATAATGGATAATAGGTTAACCTTTTTATTTCTATATTTTAAAGATCACAAAAAATATTGAGAAGTGTCACGAAACACAAATATTTATATAAAAATTCATAATAAAATGCTATTTATAAATCCCTAAAATAATATCCAAAATACCAAAGAAAATATAGCATATAAATGTGATTAGTATTCCACCATATTTATAATCATCAATGGGATATTATAAAATTACTCCTCTTCTATTATAGAATCTCCCTGTAGTAGGAATGACTTTTGAAAAAACTAATGAAGTAATACAAGAATAAGATATTTGACTAAAATTGGGATCACATGATTAATCTTTTAATATAATTTTTATAATTTGACTATGAAAATGTTCCTCTACCACATGAAAATGATTTAGAAACATCTTAGTTATATCTAATCCTTACATGGATGTTATTCTAGTCATGATTAAATCATTAAGTTTGTGAGGTTAAAGTACACTTGAATTTTTTTTGTAGTTCATCATTTGGTGAGTTGGAATTATTCCATAAGCATTCATACTAACAAATTAATTTTTTTTTATAGATTAATATAAAATATATTATCATAAATAGATTCTTAGATTAGAGGTATTAATGAATAACTATAATTCATTTCATTTATTATAACACTACTTATAATTCCATAATTTAATCTTATACTGATTGTCAATATTATGTAAAAAGATGATTTAATTATAATTTATTTATATAAATATATTTTGTATCCTGTAAATATATTACCACTCCTTAAAATTTCTTTCCCCACTCATACATGTATGAAGTTTCATGGGATTTTTATATTTCTACTTCATCTTATATTTTGAAATTTTTTTATTTTTTAAATTTTGGAAAGAGGAATTAATTAATTATCCATGAAAATACCATTATTCTCATGAAAAATATTTTCAAATACCAAAATAAGAATGAATGAAAATATGAAGGATCTATAAAATATTAAAGTATAATTATTATAACAATATAATGAATTATGACATTAGTAATTTATAAAAAACATTTATTTATTAACAATAAAAAATTACAATATAATTAATAATTCCACCATTTGTTAATAAAAAACCTGAAAACCCCAATAAAATACAATATAAGAGTATTAAAGAGTGGAAATATTAAATTCAATCACACCTAGGTCTTTCTTTTCATTGATAATACAATTCTACTCACTCTAATAAAAGACAATTTAACTCAATATAGATGTATTTTATACAACTAATAAACTGGCTTTTAGAAAATATTTTCTTCAATGTAATAAAATTAGAAAAAAGTAAATATCAACCTCTTAAGATAATAAATTTTATAAAAATATTGTTTAAAATTTAAAAGGGAATGATATTATATGAAATTATTAAAAAAATTGAACAAACATCATTAATATTCTTATGTATTCCATTTAACTTATTTTTTATCTGTAGTAAAACATACATGAATCCCAATTATTAACCATATTTATATATATAATATTTAACTAAATAAAAAACCTAAAATATCGATCAATGTGTGAGTTCATGTAATAAATAATATCTAAAAATAATTGAAAATTACTCATCTATCCACATAATCAAAACATATATCAACCATGGATTAAGAATTCATTTTCCGGACTATATGAATGAATAATTTATAAGTTCAACTCAAATAAATAATTTCAAAATCAATTTAAAATAAAAAATAAATTTATAAAATTTCACAATGATATTATTTTCATGAAGGAAATATAAGTATGTATTACATGACTATTTCATATAGAAAATAAAATTATTATCCTCCATATAATAAGAAACACAATATATAATATATAATTTTTGTAAATTTTATTTATTATGAAAAACATATATGAGATTGATAATTTAAGCAAATAAATTTCAAATTGAATTGATATTCCCCCCATTATTTCTATTTAGATAAACGAATGTTATTTCCCCACAGATAATTCATATTCCTCTGAATAAACAAGAACAATTTTCATATTTGGGACTAATAAAATTTAATTAAGTTGTAATAAACACCGAACAAAAAGTTATTTTAATCAAAATTAAAATTCCAATAAAATCTAATAAGAATATAGAAAATTATAATTAATTATCTCAAAATGAAAAAAATAAAAAATTCATCGAGACAACACTAAAAACCAATAATAACTAAAAAAACATTTCACCCATCCCTCGTACCAAAAATATGAATAGTCATTAACTAATGGAATGTCCAATATTTTGAGTAATATCATTGATTGACCTTGGTAAATGAAAAATAAATATATGGAGAGAAAAAAACTCAAGATAATTATTTTAGAAATATCTTTTCATTTAGTGTTTCATGGGTCACAATAAATCCATTACACCGTACATAAATAAAACAATAGAAATTGAACATTGTATGAAAAAAAATAAAACCTAAAATGGGATATTCTTCAAAAAACCTACCAATGGGGAGATATAGTTTTTACCTATACATGAAAAAAATGTTTTAGTAGATCAACCATAATAATATGGTGGATAATATTTTTCTCCATCTCCCACCATATTTTTTTTCATCCAAGGGATACTAAAATTAGATATCACAAGCCACATGACTATGTAAGAATATTTTTGATTACTTAGACTAATTTATCAATATAATAAGATTCATATATATTCATATAAAATTTATTAGAAATGGATAAATTCATATATTTTCTGTATTTAATATAAAATTCTAAACCAATACATTGTCAAATAATTCAAAAATATTATTTGTTGATAAATTTTAGTAGCTTAAATTATACATCAACATGTTAAATTTGATATCATTATTGACTATAAAAAAGAATAAACATTATATGTAATTCACTTACTCCCATATAAGGAAAATAAATTTTAATTGTTTTCATCTATATTATAAATAGACATAAATATATTCTTCTTACAGAGATGAATCACACCCACATAAAATCAACTTATTATTTTTCTTTGAAAATTAGTTCTACCTCTTAAGTAAATTTAAAATATGATTGAGGTAATAAGCCTACACCCAATTATCGTCAAATTATAAAACATTAGTTATGTTTTTTTCTATATCAATTAATAGTATTTATTTTATTGTTTTTTATATTTTATGAATAAGAAAATCATAATTTGATTTCCTAGAATAAAATCATTTCTATGATTATTAAAATAAACTCATCTTATAATGGAATTAAATGTTGAGACATTTAAATGAATTAATTATCATTAAAACCATTATATTAAGAGAAAATATATTCACGGAAATGTTCCATTTCTTCCCCAAACGAATAATCATTTTGAAATATGGGTATCACAATCTCTTCCAAGGGAACTGTTTTACCCATAATGTTTTCATGAGAAGGAAAAATTCAAAAATATTAATTACTTATATGAGAATTAATGTGTGGATCATATATAGAATTCCCAACTAGAAAGAACCATACATAGTTTATTATATTTTGTGTTATTAATATTTAGAATACATTTTTTTTAAGTTTACCATACAAAAATTTGAAATCCCCGATTTACTCTTATTTCTACCATGAACATTCCTTATACATCCCACTTATTTTTCAATTATTGCTATGTTGTTTTGGCTTATACCATAATATTATTAAAGGCTCTTAAAAATGTTTTAATTACTTATATTACATGGATTATTTATTCACTTTTTAAATATATTTCAAATCTAATCTGGTATAATGCCTTTGATTTATATTTTATTTATACATATGCTTATAATTTCATAATGTTTTCTTGAATCTTCCAATTAATATTATACCAAACATTTTAAAAACCCCAAAAAATAATGGAACATTGAGACCAGAAATTATAAAATATGAAAATTGAATTGATATAAAAAAATTTACAATTTAAAATAACCAAAAGGATATAGAATTAATAATATATTGAAAAATTCCAAAAAATAAAATAAATGATAAAATAACAATATGTGAGAAAAAATTTGGAAATAATATAATAAATAAAAGGTAAAAATGTATATGAAAGTGGATTTTTCAAAATCCCCCACACCAACTCATTTATTTTCCACAATTTATTAGAGTAATAATTAATAACCTAGAAAAAATTAAAAACGAATAAGAAAAATTCACAAAACAATTAAAAATATAATCAATAAATATTATCCCTATGAAGAACAGAAACTATTTTGTGTCCTAAATTCATTCAATTTATGATTTTTAATGAAAGATCATATATTTTAATTTTAAAATGAAAAATTAGAAGGTTGATAAAATCAATTTATTTATAATTATTTGCAAATTTATATTTCATTTGGTGTTTTTAGGAGGTTTATCTTCCACCACTTCACACGAAAATACATTTAAAGGAATGAAATTATAAAATTAAAAAAATACCTAAAAAAGCATAATATATGGATATCGTCCCAAGGGGGTGGCTTTTTTCACTATCGTAATCAAATAATAATAATTGTTAAACACATATTACATAATGGATGGGATTTTCATAGAAAATATAAGAACATAAGTTTGGTTTGAATGGATTGTAAAATAAGATAACACAAACAACATGTCCACTAATATTACTTTTTATTCCACTACCCACATTATAAATAACGAAACATTATTCTATATCATTATAAAATTATAAATTCATAGTTAAATTGAAAAATTATGTGAATGTTAAAAACATATTCTTTTCATATTTTCCATAAACTTATTCTAAATATACAATTTAAGTAATTTATGTGTCCTCTAAATCAATGAAATATGATTTTTTAATATTTATTATTAACAGTACAGAAATATGAATATTTCAAAAATCTCATTTACGCCTAAATTAGGTGAAAATTTAATGTTTGGTTTCAGCATTTTATCAATAAAAAATCAACTTCTATAACTAAAGTATCACCTATTAAAGTCGATTATTCTATTATTTTGGGAAAATAAATGTTGAAATAAGTAGATTTGAGATAGTATTGTGGTTTTAAGTGACATTCAACCACTCCTGAAAGAAAATTCCTTATTAGTGTTATCTCAGATGGAAAAATAGAAGATTTATTTTTCATTTTTGGCCAGTTCGAGGATGAAAAATCCTTAAGTATAATGGAATATATATAAAGGTGATGTTAAATTTTAACATGTAATGTATCATCCAATTGAAAATTTATAAAAGACGTTTATCATTTATTTATTTATCATATTATTCAAATTATTTTAGTGTAATAACCATCTTAATCCTTTGTCCATCATCTTGTAAAATTAAAACTTCTGTCAATAGTCATCTAATATGATTATCAAAATATGTTTTAGATTTATTGATCACGTGACCCTGATATTCAAACTGGTATTGTTTAATTCCACTAATAAATAATTTGTTTCACTTATGAGAGCTTTACTGGTGAAAATGAATATAAATTTGATAGAACACCAATGAGGAGTGTTATAAATAAATAAAAAGGAGAATTCACCAAAAAAATAATTATCCTCCTTGATAGTGATTTGAATTTTGATATGAAATTTTCATAGGGCCTTGTCAAATATTCATTTTTAATATCCCTAGATATAGCATAATAGTTATCCTCAGGGTTAGATCAATGAGCACATGTTTATTATAGTAAATGTTCAAAATATTATTCTGTTAATATTTAAGTAAATGACATTATAGAATAAATAATATATAACATATGAAAACAAATGAAAAATAAATTAAAAAATAAGATTGAATAAGAATAGATTGGAATAATATTCCTCATTCATAAAATCATCTAAATATATGATACATATTAAAACAATTATGAGATATTTTACCATAAAAATTAACCACCCAAATGGAAATACTAATTTCCTGACTCTCATCACCAACATCACTATTAATAATAAATATTCCATGCATGGATCTCTAATACAACATAAATATAAATCCTAAAATGTAAAAAGAGTCAATAAAAAATTATAGCACAAAATTGTATCTCTCATAGCCATATGTAGTCTTATTAAGGTCCTCAAAGACAGAAAATTATATTAACATAACTCTGGTAATCCAAAAAAAAATGATGAGTATGAAAAACATTAATATAATAATGATGAAAAAATATCCATTTGTGAATATCAGATCATGTTGTTATATAAAATAATTTCTAAAAACATTGAATTATGTGTAAATAATATAACAAAATTTAGGAGTTAGACTCCATAAATCATCAAATATCCACTCAATGATATTTGTAATTTGGGTAAAAGATAATATAAATAGATATATAAAGTTGTTGGACACTATAATTTATAGAAAAAACATTTAGATTCACAATAAAAATATCTATATTAAACGGAAAAAGAGTTATATTATTATATGTAGTATTCATCTATATTTATGCACATAAATGGAATGTATTGGTATTTTCCTTTTTTTACTCAGGAACATTACAAAAGAGGTTCTACATTAGTAGTAATATCTCAATTGAAGACCTTTATGGGATGCACATCAAAATTGGTGACACCCTAATTATTCTGTTAATATCATTTCATAGTTTTCAACATAATAATTCACCCCACATATATAAATGTGTCCTAAATAACATAACATTATTATATATTGAACTGCTATAAATCCTTTTTCTTAATTTAATATTCATGAAGGATCAATTATGTCTCACTTGAATGTTTTAACCCATCAAAATTTTATGATTTAGAAAAATTTCACAATATTTCATATTAATAAGAAAATTAATGTATGGACATTCTAGAAAGTGAAATTTGGAGTTAATTTTCTGTAGATCTATAAATTTAGAGTTATTTCTACACACTATTATTGATTATTTATTATTTTAATACTGAAAAAAATCATTCATTTACTCTAACATCCATTTCATAAATGTTTTATCAAGTTATCTATGTTTATTGTTACTTGAGTGTATCATTTTATCGACCTATGAAAATATTATTTATCTTTAAATATATTCTAATTTTTATTACATGATAACAAATTCATTCACTTTTTATAAGGATTCTACATTTACACTTAAACATAACATTCAATTTTCAATTTTATTAAGGTCCCAAATTATATGAAAGTCGAAAAAAATGAATATTTTATGAAATTAAATCTCTACAAATAGTTGAATAAAATTTATTTATTAAAAATAAAAACACTAAAATGTTATAATTTGTAAATAAATTACTAAAAATGGGGAAAACTAATATAATATAATGTAATAATATATACAAAAGTGAATTATTATTCATTATAATTTTTGTGTTAAAATTCACCTGAACCATTAGTAAAATGAATAAGTGATTGAGTAGTTTTTGAAATGTAAAAAATATAAAAAATGTTTTAATTGGACAACAACAATTAATTTACAACCACTTTGTAGTCTGTCATCTCTCTTCTAGGACTAATTATTGGTAATGAATAGGTTCACCCACATCATTAATAACATCAAATTCCTATATAATCATATAATTTATAATTACTAAAATAAAATCCAATATACATTATGAATAGTTGTATTTAAATAAATTTAGATACTAGGTTTCTATGAAAAATTGATATCATCTTCTATATTTGGATTTAAATTTAGACAATTTATTATTTTAGTTATATATGCCTTAACATACGGATTTAAAAAATATTTATTGAGGTCATATTGATATTTTTATGGAATTTATATATTAATTATTAGAGACAATTTATAATTGATGATATAATATTTTACTGCTAATAAAAATTAATACCCCCATATAACATAATGTTTTATTTTGTTGAGCATCCAATGAGTTTTTTAGATAAAGTTTCAAAATTTAATGTTTTTGATAAGAACAATAAGAAATTTACGTATCAATGAAATATGGATAAAAATGAAATAAGAAATTTTCTTTGGAACATTTAGAATTTATCAAATGGTTACTTTAGAGATTCTATTGATATTCCTAATGAAATAATGGACCATAAAATTGAGATTTCAATTCTCATGTGGATACTGTATTTGGATAAAATTGATGCGGATTTCATGATTTGATACACCTAAATATAAGATGATAAATTATATTCGAAAGGATATTCTTTTACAAAACGTTAATTCATTGATAAATTTCATGAGTATGATCTCAAGGGGGATAAATTTGTCTAATAATCATCAAAATGCCAAAAAAATAATTAGAGAATGCAAAATCTATAAATTTAAATGATATGAATTCTAAACTTCTAGATTCCATGTGCGAGGAAATGTTTACAAATATATAAAATAATGCGATTTTTTAGAATGTTATGTCACATGGGAGGGATTTTAATATGAACACTCAAGTTAAAATGAAACCCAATTGTGGATATTTAGAAAATAATGATTAATTAAAAAATATAAAAACTTTATTATAGTGTAATAATGGAAAATATAGTTTCAAACATATCCTACGAAAGGAGAGTTCATTCGAGTCTATGGGGACACATAGAAAATGATGAGTAGAGTCCATCAAAATACTCTATGATGAAAGAATATATTTCTACTATTGTGAATAATAATGTGATAAATTAGATCTTATAATCTAATAGAATCACATTTTTCTTGGAGGAACTAAATACAAAATGATCTATCTTATAAATTGATTTCATTGGAGAAACTTTAACTAACTCATGGTAAAAAATATTAAACATAAATACATTATGAATAAAAAAATTAATAGACTAATGTGATAGAAAATAGGTATATTTGTATTTGTAACACATAAAAAGACTTCTGGATGTGGTAAATAATTATGGTACACCTCCAGGAATTGTCTGTTCTGGATGATATCTCAATAAGAGAAACAAGATATTTTGAATCCTCAAAAGTTGTTAACTCACAATGATATTTTTTATAATAGTGGTTGTGAAAAAACAAAAGGTTCTCACCGAACACTTAGTGAATTCAGAGGAGTATAAGAAGTCCACCACTCAAAGTGTCTTTGAAACATGTATTGTTGTTAAACACACATAATCTATATTAAAGGGTGAATAAAGATATTATAAAAGAATATTTAAATATCATAAATACAAATATGCTATTCATTCATCTATTCTTATGTTTAGAATCATTGTAAGAACATAAAAGTTTTTAAGGAATAAATAAAAGAAAGTAAATCGATAGAAAAAATAGAGGAATACACTAATATGTGAATGATGTATAAAATAAATAAAATAATATTTTTAAGAAAATTATGTATAATAGGTTGTAAAAATTTATATATATGAATATGGAAATCATAGGAATCCAAGGTTATTCTATGTCAAACAACCAACGTCTTTCAAAAAACAAAGGTATGATTTTTTTAATCATATTATCTAATTTTTGGTTGAATTAAGTGATGATATACCTATATCAAGGGGACCTATAATTTAAAAAATAATATTTTCTAGTCAAATGAATACATTTTGGAGGATTACTTATGGACTAAATTGTTTTATTGGTTGATTAGTATTATTTTATACAATGAGTTTTCTCTCATATTCATAAATTGGTTTTTTTATATTTCTAACTTCAAGAATTATATGTTTTTTTTATTTAATATGATAATTAAGAAAATTAAAAAATGATACAATTAATGGATTATCATGATATAATTTACCCATCAAAATTATAAATATGATTCCATATTTTTTTATTCAGTTTTGTAATTGTTTTTTTGGTATCAAAACGGGAGAATGACAACATGGATCTTACATTAAGGAGGGATTAAAACATTACATAGTAAAATGATGAATAAAACCACATTTTATGGGAGTAAGATCCTATATATTAATTTTTGGGACACCGTGGTAGAATTAAATTCAATTCCCCTTTTAATTTTCTGTCAGTTTATTTTTTGAATGTTTATAAGAATCATAGAAATCCAGTAAGCCATTAATGAAATTTAAAAATGATTTATGGATGAAATAAATTTATCTATTGATTTATTTAACTAAAAATATTTCATTTTATATAATGGTTTTTCACAATGAAATATTGTATTTGATAATGATTGTTTATGAATGATATAATTCCAATAAATAAAAAGCGAGTGATTGATCTTCCCATGCTATTCATGAAGATAATGTCCATATTGGAGTTGTAACTTCAATAATAAAGAATGTTTTATTTTATAATATATTATTGATATTGAGATCTCAAGGGATATTGATGTAATAATATAATTTATATCAATTTTTTAGAACACTCAAGAACATTGGATTTAGCATTTATGAGCATGTTAAGGGTTTATGGGAGATTGATATGTGTCTTATGTGATGTGTTGGATCTATCAAGGATATTTTAAAATAAATAATATCGACATGTAGATGAGATAGAATAAAATTTTTAGAATAATACCATCATAAAATTTATATTTCCAATGTTACATTATAGTGGTAGACAACTGCAACACCACATCTAGCAGTTCTAGGATTCAAATCCTAGCCTAGACAAATTATCTGCATTTTATGTGTACTGTTATAGTAGTGTGTTCATGGGTGGAATAATTAGAAGGGAGATATGAATTTTGGAGTAGTGTATAATAATATGGTTTTGAAGGTTATATTATGACGGATAGTAGTTGTGAGGATCTTGATCTAGGAACAAGGGTGGAGAAGCCACGAAAACATTATGGATAATATTCAACAACAATGATAAAATTAACGTTTTAGGGGAGAATGGATAAGATTTTAGTATAGGTAAGTCCCAAGAGAACTAAGATTTAAATCTATTCTAGTTGTTGAGGTTGATGTTGAAGTGAAATAAAACTAATCATAGAATTTCACCAGTAGTGATAGGTGATGATTGAACTTAATCTAATTAATGGTTTGGAGATGATGGCATATTTCCACAAAGGTTAGGCATTGGAGTGGATCATAATATCAGTGGGGGTGACATTGACCAATAGGGCATATTTGAAGGACTGAATTACTTGCTAATAAAGGAGGTTCTATAGATTCTTTGATGCGTTATCCTGAAATAGTGGGTGATAATGGAAGATCAAGAGGCGACATCATGCTTAAAACGTTGATAGCATGTTTAGAGCCTTTGGGATTTAAAAGAAAATGGGATAATAGTACTAATGTTTTAGTTTTTAATTCCCATTTGGTATAAAAGTTCCATATATTGGGATCCCTAAACATTGAATAACAAGTGTCATGTGATATCTTCAATAAGGGGCTTTCCCCTTCATGTTTTAAAAAATATTAAATGACATTCCATGTAATATATAGACATTAGGAATATATTATAGTATTTTCATATGTATTTATTAGTTCATGGAGGATACAAAAGAATGAAAATATTGAGCTATTTTTGATGTATGACATTGAAAAACACATTACATGACATGATCATCAATAACACATGGATGATTGGGTATCACATGGATTGTGAAGGGATAATTGGGATCTTGTGACACTTTCTGATGGTTATGGAAGATTATGTTAGATAAATTATTACATGTTTCCCAAGGGGTGGATATCTATCATAGTAACTATATTAACTGATGGTTTTCTTATATGATCCTAAAAATGTAGTTAGCTAAGGATTAAACATTTTATTTGGATTTCATGATACATTAATTTATTTTGTGTACTTATGTATTGTAGTTGTGCATTATAGGTGATCTTGATGATATTCTCTTAGGATTGATGTAGACCTTAGTATATTACATTATCATCACGTAGATTATTATAATTAAGGCTATATGTGAATGAGTGTTCTAAATGATAATATTTACTATCATGAGGATGTTAAGAACAAAATTTAAAAATGATAGAAGATTATAGAAGATGTTTATACTGGAACATAAAGGAATTGAGTATAATATTATACTAGAATAAATCATAATAAAATTTATGTACATCCCATATTGATGTGTATTTGAATTAGTATATTGAATATGGACATTAATGTATCACACTATAATGAAGTGTTACTCATGACACAATGCGTTTAAAAAATTTAATGGTTTTACTCTTACATAAAAAATAATGAAAAATGATTTATTACATTATGATGAGTATTATCTGCAGAGTTATAAGATCAAATGAACAAACTAATTTGAGGATATTATTTTTTAGTTAAGGGATATCCATTTCTTTTGAACACTATCACACCACTAGAAGATTCCCCATGCAACAATTATAAATTTTATATTAGAAACAAACTGATCTGGTTAATTTTTTCTGTAACATGTAACACCTTGAGGTTTTCTGAAGGAAATTTTTCATATAAATATATATTTTTCATTATATTTCCCAACACAGACACCATTTTATCTTCTATTACATATAACCCCAATTTATTCTTGAACTACACATAACACTGAGTTTAAACGAACCAAGACATACAATTAGAATATTATTACTTATTTTCATTGATATCATATAGCCATTGGAATGGCATTGAAAAATAGTTTTATCTAAATTTTGAAAATATATTTTTTACACTTATATTTAAAATTAATAATTTCATGACAAATTAATTATAAACTAAAATAAAATTCATTTGAAAATAAGGGAATTGTTTTATGAAAAAAAAATATTTTATGCGCACAAACATGTTTATATCAATAAATTAAATAAATCAGTTTTTATTGATAATTTGAAATATTTATTCTATATATAAAATAATTATTT
The DNA here is from genome assembly GCA_963277665.1 of Viscum album. NCBI lineage: Eukaryota > Viridiplantae > Streptophyta > Magnoliopsida > Santalales > Viscaceae > Viscum > Viscum album. The sequence continues at coordinate 431,862,138 of OY728134.1, forward strand.
TAATATTAATCTTATTTTTATTCTAGGAAATAGATATAAAATATTATAATTTATCACTTAAAGCAGCATTTTTCTAAAAAATAGTTTTATCACATTGTTCACACTCAATTTAAAAATCACTTTTGTTAATAATTTGAAAAAAAATTTATTTTTTATTTTTGAAATCATATTTTAGAAATTATCTTCTAATTAATTTTTTAATGTTTTCTGAAATTATTAATTATTTTCATAAATCGTGAAAATACTGATTTTCTTTTAAAAAAGTGATTTCATTCAAATATTTTTCAAGATTTTTTTTAAAATGATTTAAATGTAAAATTAGTTAAAATATATTATTATTAAATTAGTTTTATATATTTTAATCAATTACATATTGAATTGGGATATTAAATCAGTTTAGATTTATAAGAATGTTTCCTTTAGAAAATGTTTTTTTCATCATGTTTTTGGGTTTAATTTAAAATTAAATATTGATGATTATTTGAATTTACTTGTAAACAATATATTACATATTTATAATCATAATAATTTATATTTATTCAGATATTTGATTTATATTTTTATCTTTATAAATAGTAAAAGGAGTAAAATTTGATTACCACAATTAAGATAAAAATGGGTTTACTAGTTGGTAAACTAAATGGATAATTCATAAAATGTCTTAAAATATTTTCCAAAACCCATTGTGTGGAAATATATAGAAATTATCCCTTATATATTATATAATTTTCCATTTTGGATCCTTTTATAATGTGAAAAAATGTGTTAACCTTTTTCTATATAAAATATAAAATTGTGCCTCTCACCTCACTTATAAAAGATCAGCCCCACTATTTCCTTCTTCACACATCAAATAACAATTGGTTTATAAAATAACTACCAAAGTGTAATTACTATTCCCATACCCACATCCAAGAGGTTTTTATTTTAATTAATTTCAATCTATGAGGGGCTTAGTTTAAAATTAAATAGCTTGTTTGAAGAAGAAGTAATGTTTTAAACACTAAATTTTTGTTTTACTTCCTATTCCAACTCCTTGAAATAATCTTCAATAACACAATTATAATTACTCTAGTATATATAATATATTTATATGTTATTATGTTTTCCAATAACCTATATCCATCTCCTATTTTTTCAATTGGGTTACGAAATCATCATTCATGTGTACAGAAGCGTATAACATCACGACCCCATGTTATTCATTTTCTATGACCACCTATCACATATTGATATAATGATGTATTTAATTTTTTATATGAATTTGATGATATTATTATAACTATTTAATTATAATTCCACATCTAAATTCTTACCTAAATTATTATAGGGATATAATAATTTCACTCTTGTTTATAGCGAACCACAACCTCTCGAACAGAGGTAATGTGTTTTTCCATTTCCTTTTTTACAAGGATGTTAATAAGGATGGAATAAATTATTATATATAATATTTTTATAGTAATTATACCACATTAATAAATGTATCATAAATAACTTCTTACCTTCCATTATTTGGGTAATATGATAATGTCATTCGTGTGTTCAGAGGACAACTACCCCGTAAATTTATGTGATTCGTTTTTCACTAATGATTTTAAGGGAAGGTAATAAGGGTGTGATTAATTCAGTTATTTAATATATCAATAAAAAAATTATTCAATAAATTTTATATATTATTTAACTTTTTTAATTTTATCATTCCACAAAATAATAACATCATCCATGTGTACGTGCGTGCTACTGTCTCCATGAACGGTTTATTTAATTTTCTATAACTAAATTTTTTTGTTATAATAAATACATATATATTGAATATATGTGGTATTAATATTGCTATTAAAATTTTTAGATTCTGGAACCATCATCAAATTAATTGGTTCATAAATTAAAAATCATAACATACACGAATAACAAACCAATTGTTACCCGGAACATGATTTTAACAATGAATAATTCGTAATGGGCTATAAAAGTCCATCAGTAAAGATTATATGATACGATATATATAATTATGGTTCTATTATAGATTTATAATTTACATATATTTTTTATACATTACATTTTATGATGTAAGAAGGTATATGAGACTTATCATAAGGGATTTCCATCTCACTTTTTTACTTTTATGAGACACTTTACATTTTCACCACATATTTATTTTATATTGTGTATATAATTCTAAAGAATTCGTTTTATGATTATTATAAGGAATTTTATTTTAATTTAAATATCAATTTTAGAATAAATCTTCCATGTTTTAACTGTTAAAATTTTACCAAAGTGGTAGGGGAATTTTGTCTCAAATTTTCTTCTTTGGGATATTAGTTATGTTATGAACCTATATTCTTCAATGAGATGAACATAATACCCCTTTTACAGGTTGTATCACGAATATCCAACTTTTTATGATATTAAATGTTTCATTATTTGATATTATTTAATGGTTCATACCATCCATAAGATATCAAAGTAGTAAAGGATTTATTCTACAATGTCATTGTTTATCGGGGTTGTTTATGATTATTATTCCAATGAGGAAATATTATAAAATCTATCTCAATTAAATAATTAATTTTATATTAATTTGGTTATTTTTATAAAATAAATAATTTCCATAAATTCTTTTCTCTTTATGTACTCATGGTTCTAAAATAATTTTTTTAATGAAAAAATAAATTATTTAACTTTTTGATCGAAAACACATTTTATTTCATATACATGATTTCTAAAAATGTTTTATTTTTTTTACACTTTTCGATGGATTTATTTATTAAATTATTACCCGTGTCCCAATTTTTAATGTGATTCAAAAGTAATCAATGTCTCGTTTTCCAAACAATGCTCATTTTTATTTTGTTGAAAATATGAAATGAATCATTATTTTAAAATTTACAACATTTCATTTAGTGATGAATGATCAATTTTTAAAGTAATAATTTATATTTTTCAACATTTATTTATAATGCTAAATATTATGAATGAATTTTAGGATTTTTTAAATATTATTTTATATGTGGAAAATATTTATTCCCAGAGATATGTTTTGAATTATATTTAATGTTTTATTTAAAAGATTCCATGGTTATTTTAATAAAAATGGATTTTGTAACAAATTTATATTTTTAAAATGTGTTTTCAATGTGTAATGGTTATTTAACTCATTAAATATTCCAAAATATATTTAAATAAAATTTTCCTATTTATTTTTCATCCTTTGATGTTACATATTCATTATTGGTGATATTTTCGTATAAAACCATCATTATTATTTCTATAGATGGTTAATTTTGTATGTTGATAAAATGATTGTGAAACCAAATTATTTTTCATGGGTTATTCTTTGGTGAATTGATAAATGGTTTCTCAAACCTATTTTTCTTTACACTGGTTATTATTTGATGATATGATGAATGTACTATGATATTATAGCATACCTATGTATAGTTTAAATTATGATATGGGTGGGACTAATATAAACGTCCAATTATTTGGGTAAATAATTTTATCCCATTAGATAATATTGTGAAACAACTTTAAGGTATTGATATACTATGAGAACCAAGTGAGTCCTAATTCACTCAGGGATTTAGGTTTCTTTGGCTCCACAATAAGAAATAGCTGGTGATTTTTGATCCACTATGTCAATGGTCTTGGTTGTTAACCTTGACATGAGAAATGGGTTTCTATATTTATAATTGTTCCCCCCTTTTATGTCATGATTTTATAGTTAATTATTTATTTATTATGGTTCTTTAATTTATTTACAATATTTTTAGAAAATTATGATGTTTTATTCCTTTAATCATGTTTTTTATTAAAGAAATATTGTGTTTGATATTCATGAGTTAAGTTCATGAAAACATACAATTATTTTTATCTTAAGATTCAATGTGATTATAGAAGTATATCTACTACGTTTACCATTACTGATCCTTTAGGCACACCATTTATTCTATTTCTTATTATAGGTTATGAAGAAAAAATTTTACATGATTTTTCAAAGAGGGTAATATATGAGAAGATATAGATATGTAATATCATTCATGAAATAAGAATATTTTGTCTCTAGTCTCAAAATGCACTAAAATATTATATCCATTAGTCATGATTATATGAAATGTATTTAATTTTCATCTAAAGGTTGTGATGTTTATGTATGGAAATATTTAGTTCCTATAGTTGGTATCAATGTAAGTTCATAGTTTATAATTAGAAATTATTATTAGAAAAATTTATTAAAACCCCCGAGGATAGGTCTATGTATAGTATAACTATTGACATCGGAAAATGCATCCAAAAAATTATCCAAATGATTCTTTAAATTATTCAAGAGCATATCCTATTTTTTAAGCTTTGATTTTATAGGTCATAGTGACCAAACGGGGTTACGAATTAGGAGTTGTGGACATTTGAAGTTGGGCTGGAAAATTGGTTCTCAAATCCCATTCGTGAAGCTCCCTCCACGATCGTGGAGTGCCACTGCGGAGCAAGTAGGTAGGATACTCCATGAACCCCATTAAAATTCGAGAGCCCACTGTGAAACCAAGAGGTGGGATGCCTCGTAATCCCCTTTGGCGTTCGTGATCCCGCCACGAAGCGAGGACGTAAGATGCTCCATGAGCCCCTTTGACGTTCACGAGCCCACTGCGAAGTGGAATATATCTTCGCGCTGAGCGAGCTTAGCATTGCGGAGCCTCTCCCCTATAAATACCCAGATAATCCCCTTTTCCAAAGGGCCACTCTGCCCCTTGGGTGGCCGATCTCCCAGTTCACGGAGCTCTACCTTCCTTCATGAAGTGGCTCCGCGACCCATGCTCCGAGGGAATATTCCTTTACATGGATGCTCCACGAGTACATGCTCCTCAAGAAGCTTCCTTCACGATGCTACTCCGAGGGCCCATGCTTCACGGGTCCAGGTTCCACGATTCCATGCTCTACAAGTCCCTGCTCCACGATTCCATGTTGCATGATTCCATGCTTCGCAGACCCCATGCTCCACGATCCCCTTTGCTCCGCGAAGATACCTCACGAAGATCTATCCTTTGCGATGCTTATTCCTCGGCAGCCAACGGTTTATACTACAGGGACTGTGCCCTCGCACCCCCGCTCAGGGTCAGTGTCGTGTTGTGGTCTCATCCCTCCATGTTGATCCATTCGCTACCGTCACTAACCCTCCTGAAAAATTGAGATTTGCACCGCCAACTTTTCGGGCCGGAACGCCGACAATTTCAATTGCTCCCTTATGCACACCCTCCTTCTAGCCATGGGATACCATGATTTGAGATACTCTTCCACACACCATGAAACACCATTAGTTATTATATTCTTCTTGGATCATTTCCCATGTTGTGAGTTTTTATTTTCATCATCAATTCCCAAACTACATTGAGTCGAACCATTCCACAAGTAACTCATCTAAACCCCATCACATGGTTCATATGGCAAGGTGGACCAGAAAAGGCCGCCCTTTTTTAGGTCCCAACACCTACAATTTATAGGCACCTTATACCCAACTTCTTATCTATATTACAATAAACATTAGTGTTCCCTATGATCCAAATATTGGATGTCTCTTGCATTAAGCGAGAGATGCATTATGCTCCATGAATGAGATGCCAACCATCCTATCTACCTGACATTAAACTGTAGTGCTCCCTATGTTCCAAACCTAGGATTCCTCTATCTCCAAACATGATATGCCTTATGCTCCATGAATGAGATGCCAATAGTACTCTATACACAATTATATACTATAGTCCCCCTATGTTCCAAACATAGGATGCCTCTTCCTCCAAAAAATGGATTCCTTATGCTCCAAGCATAATATTACAACAGTCCTATCTATATGAATAAAAACTGTAGTATTCCCTTTATTCCAAATATTGGATGCCTCGTGCTCTAAATGAGAGATGCCTTATGATCCAAGAATGAGATTCTAATAGTCTTATATAAATGACTATAAACTATAGCTTTTCCTATAACTCAATAATAGGATTTCTCTTGTTACAAATAATAGATTCCTTTTGCGATAAGAATAAGATACCTCATGCCATGATTACAGTGGCATAATTTCAAGAGTGTTGTAATCTATTCAAACATTACATCACTCCACCTCATGCTATGACTGTACTTCATTTAGATCTTTATTCCCTTCCCTGTGTGAAGGGACCCCCTAACGGCCTGGTCCCATGCCGCGTCGGCTCACCAACCGTCCTGGGCCAATGCCCATGAAGACTTTCCATGACACTATGAGTCGGGTCTAGTGTTTTGAACACGGTCAATAGTCAACCCTCATTTGTCTGTCCCTATTTCAGTCTAATGTGATATGGATTCTATGTTTCAAACACGGTCAACAGTTATCCTACATTTCCATGCCACTCTAATTGTGTTCTTAATGTCGGGAATGTGATTCACACTTTTCACCACCCTTTTTTCAGACTGATTCCAATGCCCCTTGGAATTATCCATCTTGTGCACTAGCACATAGGATAAGGCCTAAATCCACCACTGGGTTGGGATGTCCACATGGCATGACATGAAGAAGACTTGTAGGGTAGCTTCTTTGCATAATCTCTATTCACCATTGATGCTCCATAGCAGCACCTGGGAAGCAATACAGCGTAACCCCCATCCACCATTGCTGCTCCATAGCAGTATGTAGGAAGCTTCCTTTAATAATCCCCATTCACCATTTTCGCTCCATAGCAGCAGTTAGGCAGCTTCCTTGAGTAAGCCTCATTCACCATTTCCACTCCATAGAGGCACCGGGGCAGCATCCTTATGTAAGACCCATACACCATTTTCGCTCCATAGCAGCACCTGGGCAGCTTCCTTGCGTAAGCCCCATTCACCATTGTTGATCCATAACAGCACCCGAGCAGCATCCTTGCGTAAGCCCCATTCACCATTTCCCCTGCATAGCAGCACTCGGGCAGCTTCCGTGTGTTATCCCCATGCACCATTGTCGCTCCAAAGCAGCACCAGGGTAGTTTTCTTGTGTATGCCCCATCCACCATTGGCACTATTTAGTGGCACCCATGAAGATTCCTTGTGTATTACCCATTCACCATTTCCACTTTGTAGCATCACCCTAGTTGCTTCCTTGTGTAATCTACATGCACCATTATCGCCCCATTGTGTCACAAAGGCAGATTCCTTGTGTAATCCACCTTCACCATTTCCACTCCATAGCGGTACTCGGGCATCTTCATCGTGTAATACCCATCCACCATTGTTGCTCTATATTGGGACCTGGGATACTTCCTCTTGTATGCCCCATCCCCCATTCCCGCTCCATAGCAGCACCCGGGCAACTTCCTCGCATAAGCCTCAACCACCATTGCTGCTCCATAGCAGCACCGGGGAAGCTTCCATGCATAAGCTCTATCCACCATTTCCACTCTATAGTGGCACCCAAGCAACTTTCTCGCATAATACCTATCTGCCATTAATTCTCCATAGCAGAACCTGGGCATCATTCTTTTATAAGACCCATCCACCATTGCTTCTCCATAGCGGCACCCGGGAAGCTTCCTCATGTAAGCCTGATCCACAATTTCCTCTCCATAGCGGCACCTAAGAAGCTTCAATGCCTAAGAACCATCCACCATTTCCGCTCCATACCGGCACCCGGGAAGATTCCTCACATAAGCCACATCCCCTATTTATGATCTATAGCGGCACCAAGATAGCTTCCATGCGTAAGACCCATTCACCACCCTTCATGGACGCACCTTTGCGTTGTAATCATCTGGTCAATGATGCCTATTGTTTCTCACACTGAGCCTGACTCACATGGGCATAGAGTAGTAAGCATCATCCATGGCATACTCTTTGGGTAGCCTAGAGTGTAATCCCGACACCCAACAAGAACTATGTGGTCTTTGATCCTTGCCAAGGTGAGTTGTGTAGGAATCCTCTCTAAGGTTCAAGCCCAACACCCCATTGGTTCCGACCACCTTCAAGTCGGTTCCCACCCCACATGAACTACGTGTTCTTTAATCCTTGCCAAGGTATGGTATGTAGGATGCCTCCCAGAGGTTCAAGACCACCACCCATTGGTCACTCTAACCCCATTCACATTGGTTCCCCAACACCTTGGGTAGCCTACAGTGTCAGCCCCGCACTACATGAACTACATGGTATTTGATCCATTCCAAGGAAAGGTTTGTAGTATGCCTCCATGAGGTTCAATCCCACCACTGATCGGTCACTCCAACCCCCTTTACGTTGGTTCACCAACACCCTGGGAAAGCAAGAGTATAAGCCCCACACCTCCTGAACTACGTGGTCTATGATCCTTGCCAAGGCAAGGTACGTAGGAAGCCTCCTTGAGGTTCATGCCCACCACCCATTGGTCACTCCAACCCCATTCATGTCGGTTCACCAACACCTTGGGCAGCCATGAGTGTAATCCTCACACCACTTATACTACGTGGTCTTTGATCCTTGCTAAGGTCAAGTACATAGGAAGAATCCAAGAGGTTTAAGCCCAACACTCGGCCGTTCCAAACCCCTTCACGTCTGTTCTCCCCCATCATACATGATGTTAAATAGTGGACCCAATCAATGGTAAGTCATTGTTTACTTAGTCAGTGGTAACCCGTTACACACCAAACTCATCCAAACAATGATGAATTTTACCTTTACCAAGGCATGGTACGTAGGAAGACACTCTGAGGTTCAAGCCCACCATCCACATGGACCCTAGTTCCTTTTTCACATTGGTTAACTAACTCCCGCACCACCTGAACATCATTGACGTTTATATATGCCTAGGCAGGATACGTAGGAAGTCTATTCGATGCTTAATACCATCACTACCATCACCTTCATGACTATCCCATCTCATTCCCCCTCCACTACATTCAACTCTCCATCATCCATACTTATTATCACCCAGGCTGCCACATCCCGGTGGGATAACATAATCCACCCCCTTGCTTCTCCTAGCAGTACCAGATCCATAATCCACATGGTAGCCCCAACATTTAATCGGGTCCTTGTTTTTTGTGTACACCCCGATTCATCCCCTCTTTGAACTACATGTGTTTTGATCCATGACTTCTACACAGGGTATATTGGAAACCTCTACATGGTTCAATCCCATCTAATGGTAAAACTTAGTGTCCCCCATTCTAGGATGAACTCTCCCTGATCTTCCCTCAGTGGTGTTCAATTCATCAATTACTGTTTGAAAGATCCCCTTAATGGGGCGCACCACCTCAGATTCGTCCTTATTGGGTGTTCTGATCCATCTGTCATCTAGGTGTTCCCTCATTGGGATGTACCAATTTGATCCATATTTATGGGACATTCGTATCGCCCTCATTACGTCTCCGAATGATGTTAAACTTGCAACATACCTCGCGATAAACATGAGATTCCTGAGGAAAACCTTGGAAGTCATGCCTATGGAATAACTTTATCCATGAGATGTTAAACATGCAGCATACCCTTTTTGAAACATGGTAAGATGAGGAAAACATCAGATACATTCCTATGGAATATGATTCCATGCATTCAACATGGGATGTCTCAGGTTCTCTACCCTTGAGATGCCCTCTTATGAGGAAGAATATAGGTTCCCCAATGTCCATGCATCCAGAGATGCCACGACATGCATGATGTTGTCTTCTACTCTGACAGAAGTTTCCTACCATGTCAAGACCCCATCGAATGTCCTGAAAGAAGTAGTTTAATTAACCATGGTCCTATAAGATATGGAACCATGAATGAGATTAAAAAACCATGGCTTAATCTATAAGGGAGACCTTGAAAAGATGACGAGCTCTAAAGAGGAATCCACAGAAGTAATAATCGACATCCCATCATCCCATTTCAATCAAGTAGAAAACGTCCCTGAATAAGGAATGGATGCCGCCCGCCTTTTGAAAGCGGGAATGCAGGGAAACAGCTTCGCGTCCTCACAGACGTGTTGCGCGGGCCCCAGCGAAATCATCGGAAACAAGAACAATATTGTATTTTAGAAAATAAGGGATTATAAAATCTTACTAGAAATATATCCATGACTAGATACTAAAAGTGGACATGGTTTAGGAATAACGATATATTGGGGGTAATAACTCTAAATAAAGAATATAAATATTTACTCTAGAATTACCTGGTACATGAAAATTGAACATACTACCCACCTGGTTTAAAAATCCTAGGGGATATTCTTTTGAAAATTAATAACTATTTAGAAACCATTATGATGGATTTGAAAAATGAACATGAATTCCCTAAATAAACCTGAGATATCATATACTAAAAAAATTTGTCTTAATTTTAAAATAATATATGTTATTTTCATGATAATGTGGATTCTAGCTATGATTATTTTTCTCAAACTATTTTTTTTGGTTTTACTCATTGGAGGGAATGAGAAGGAAATGCGTTAATGTTGAATGTGATGGTAAATGTGTTAATAATAACCTAAATGGGATGATGACTAGAGTAATGATTTTTGTGGTTATTCTTAATCATCTCTCATGATATATGATTGAAATTTTTCATTAAACCAACTCTAAAAATCATAAATAAAGAGAACACTATAGGTCATAGAGAGCACATGTGTTATATACCATATATTAAATAAGGCATGGTTTTCTATATTTTGGGAATGTGGGTAGAAGAACTACTTGGAATGTTATAAATGAAAAAGAAGATGATTTATGTATGGTGAAATGAACATACTATATTTTTACTAAGAAAAAAAATGAAAATACCAGTTAACATAATGGAATGGAATATTGGTCTCCCGAATGTATTATTAATGGTTGAATTTTTAAAGTATGGGTAGTATGGTAATTATGTAAATATAATGCATAGGGAGAAATCTTGTGAAGAGAACCAAAAAGGTGGTATGAGTAATATTTATACTACTGATGATAAAGAGACCATGAATGATTAATAGATTTTATGGGATTATATACTTGTATTTTTTAGGTTAAACGTAAAAGAGTGATTAAATTGAGATCAATTTAAGTTAAAATTAATATTTCTTATTGTTGGAAAAATGTATTAATGAATTAGATAATGGATCAAAATTAATTATTTAAAAATATAGTCAAATTATTCAAGTGATTATGTATTGGAATTCAAGAATAATGATTCATTTATTATAAAATAATAGTTCTATTGAAGGTTTTAATTAATAAATTTTTAGAATATGTCAAATTGAATTGAAAACCTAGAAAAATGATTTAATGTAAAAGAAATATTTTAAGGAAAACACATGATTATTGGAAGATAACCCTTAATATGATATATATTTTTAAAAAAAATTTGTATAATGATATGATGTGAATATATAATGTAAATTTGATAGTATTAATGAACTTGGAAATGAATAATGATTTTTGGAAAAAATGGGTCATGTTATTTTTGAATGAGTTTACAGAATTACTGAATTTTTAGAATATATTCAATAATATGTCGTTTTATTAACGGAATGAAGAATAATGTATTTTTTTTGTATTTTTTTATTGTAATTATGGTTATTACAATGTTTTAGAAGAATATATGTCCAATGTACTAAAATATATTATATTTGAAAATTGATATCTACATTATGATATTTGGGGGATTAATGTTAAGTGGATTTTATGAAATTTATTAGCCTTATTTTTAATTTTTTTTTAATTTTAGATGGATCATAAGGTTATACAATTATAGAGTAACTTAATATAAAGTTTTTATGAGGTTTTAGATATTGATGTTTTATTTCACCATATAAAGATTTATACATATTGGATAACTAATAATAACAATTTTGATATGTAAAGTTATAAGTAATGAATTATCATTCTATTTTCAATTTTATGAACTATTAGTGAATTAAGATTTAAAAATTCATCTTCATTTATTCTAGTGTGATTTGATGTGTAAATTGAAAAAATAGAAACTGAAGGATTATATTGAGCTTATTATAAAAAGTAAGGCTAAACCATAGGTATGTGAGACCCTTTAAAATTATTGTCATATTAGGATAACTGTATGTAGATTAAAACTTCAAAAAAAAATCTCTTAAGGAAAAGATGTGTTGCATTTATCACTCTAGAGAATTTTCATGCTTGATACTTCACATTTATTAAACTAAAAGGGAATTTCACTAGAGAATGATCGTTCTTACAAAGAATAATCAGTTGAGATTACTTATCATATAGAGAATGTGGTACAAAATAATTCCACTCACTAGGTCAATGTTTTTTAGTGAACCTACTAGCTTGAGGATGGTCGGTAGGAAAGTGAGATTGTAATGTGAAAAAAGTATCCTTAATTTTTTTGTATGGAATTGATGAATTTCTAGGTTGAAATTTATTTTAAGTGGGAAGAATATAACAACCGGATATTTTATGAAATACTTTTTTGAAATAGATTTAATTTTATTTTATAACCTTATTTAAATGAAAAAAAATTTTTAGATTGTTTTACAAATCATACAATCACTTTATTGCATTATAGACCACACTTTGTTTGAAAGAAACATGAACTACTATTAAAATATTATTATATTATATGATAGTTATTGACTAGATGTTTGAATAGTGAGTATGAATTGGATTACATATATTATTAAAATATATGGTTTAAACCAAAATATAAAATTAATTATTTGGTTACAAAATAACAAAAAATGAAAATAAAAAACATTCTAAAATAATGGAAATATCATTATGAAAAACATATAGAACGAATTCATGTTTTATATCAAATTAATAAATAATGCACAATTACTGAATGATATTAATGAAATGTATATATTATATATTAGTTTTTTTATTTTAATTGTAACATTCCATGTTTTTATGAAAATAATATGTTTTAAAGAATACATGATTTGAAATATAAATCCTAAACAAACAACTAAATATTATTATTTATGTTTTCATTCTACCCAGGTTGTTTGAATAATGGTTAAGGACATGATTAAATGTATTATAAAAATATGGTTTAAACATGTGTATGTAAAATAATGAAATATAAATATAATTTATTCAATATAAATTTTAACATCTATCCAGATGATTTATATAAATGATATTAAATAAATCCACTTTTATTTATACATTTTTTTATTTTTCTAAAGGTCGTTCTCTCACATTTAGTGGTACATTTAATTTAAAACATTATTTTGATAATTTAATAACATTAATCAAAAATAATAATCATTGATTTGAATTCTTAATTTTAATATTTTCTGAGGGTGATTATTTTATATTTCTGTAATGTTTTATTTCATTACTGAATAGTGAAAATTAAAACATTTTAATTGAAATTAAACATTTATTATGAATAATTTATATTGATAAATTATATTATAAATTAATATTAAAGTAAAATTATATCAATTATTCATATATCTAACCAATAATGTTCATTTTAATCATTTTTATCTTAAATTTTGATATAAAAACATTTTGATCTTTTGAACAATTTACTTTTAAAAACCCCACTCTCGCACCCCATCTATGAGTATAATTTTGAATTAATTTTGGCCACTAATGTGTTATGATTTTTGAAAAATGTATTAAATATTTGGAATCAAAAGGTCAAAATTTACTATATAGGTCTCTTTTATTTTTTGAAAATATGAATAGTAAACATAGAAATATTTATCACCACAGTTTTATGTAAATATATTATTTAAGGGTAAAATTAAAAAATAAATACTACAAAATTTTTCTAAAACATTCTCCAATTTTATTGTAATATTATTTTTCATCTATAATAATTAATTTATCAGCTATGTGACCATTTATAGAAATTTGGATGAGAATATAACCTTTAAAATATTTTAACAAAAATATCCAAACATGCCATACATTTTTTAAACATTGTTTTGGTTAATGGGAAACTTATGGGATATATTTGAATATAATTATTATTTTTAAATCAAAAATAATAATATTAATCATGGTTATTTTTTTAATTTTTAAGAATGATATAATTAAATTAACTACTTCCATAAGGATGATTAAATGATTGTTTAATTAATTAAAATATCAATCAAAAGATATTCAAAATATTAAAATAAATATAATTTCTAATAGTTAATGTTGTCTAAAAATTTTATATATTACGTTCACATGATAGGGATTTATTAAAAAAATTGGTTCGAAGATATCGTTTTTGAATTATATTTTTAAAATTTAATGTAATGAATAGTGTCAGAATAGACATTAATGATATATTAAAATAAATAATATTTTATTAAATGATATAAAATTACTAAAAATCTAAAATTATTTAAAAATATTGGTATAAGGTTATAAATGTAAAGAATGATCATTTTATGGGTCATTTGGAATTTTAATGTAAATATATTACCATCAAATAGAAAAATACTATGTTTTCATTGTAAGAGTTAGAAGGGGTTATACGAGGGATAAAACAAAAAAATAAATGAATAACTATGAAATAAACTTTTATATGTATTTTTGGATGAGTTATATTTGAACCTTATCACTTTAGGATTAAATTTGAGTTGTTTAATAGACACTTCTCCATGAAAATAACCTATATATAATTTAAAATAAAGTTATTTACAAAATGTCACTCTCTTAATATTGAATATATTTTATGTGTCCACATAGCGTAAAAATAATGATATGAAAAAAAAATATTCATCATAATGAGATTATTTTTATTATATAAATATATTTTGAATATTTAAAAATAATATTATTACAGTACTATAAAATAGGCCCTTAACAGTGCTAAAAATGGATGCTATCAGTTTAAGAGAAGTGATGGCTTCTAGAGTGAGATTAAAAACCCAGGTCATTTATCGGTTCTCATAGAATAATAAATAAAGGTTACATTTATCAGTGATTTTATATGGGATGATCAATGAATCCGTTATCTATGTTTTTTGATGGATGATAATGTCTCACACTATATTGTGTTGTAATTTCACATTATAACACCAGTGTAGTGTGCTTTAATTGCACACAGTAACACAAAAAACACCAAAAAGTCATAAAAATCTATTAATAATATAGAATATAAATGAAATAAAATTTACAAAAAAAATACAATGAAAAACTATATTATGGAAATTTCAAACATTGGTTTATACAATTAAATAACTACATATTATTATAAACACAAAGAAATAGTAATGTTCCTTTTTCTTTAGATCCTAAACATTGGTCACGAAAAAAATAACCTATATAGGAAAAATGTCTTATGTTATTAATAATATAATAAAATAAATTAATAGAATGTGTTTCAAAACATTAAGTCATAGAACGATATTTGAGTATGAGATTTACTTGCAGTTGATTCTTGTATGTCCTACAATTTCTTATTCGTATTCACGAATTATCTGTATGAAAATTAACCAAATAAGTATAAGATAAAAATTATTAGGAATTTAATTAATTAATATATGATATAATGATGGGAAACAATTTAGTAATGTTTGATCGGTTTTGGGAATGTGATGTGTGTTTTAATCTAAAATGATACTTATATATGGAATAGTTACACATGGATTCATAAAAGTCACCTTGTGAGTTGGATTGGGGTGTTTCTGAATTCAACATATCAAAAATTACTTAATAATTATTTTCCTAATGAATCAAGATATTCTGAATGTGTTTTCATGTTTTTGAGTAGGTGAGTTTCCCTTCTTACTAAAAAGTAATTTTAAACATAAAACATAATCTTTGACTCATACCAGTCACATAGAGTATGTGTTAATTGTGAAACTAATTACTATACATAAAAAATAAATAATGAATCATTTTCCTAAATTATAATTTAAATTCATGCTTGTTTTCTTGTTTTTTCGTGATTGTCCCTTTTTAAACTAAAATGTCATGTTTAAACTAATAACGGACACGTTGATTCGTACCTATCCCACCATTCATCAGTCTGATTTGTGGATGATTCTTACACATCACAAGTTATTTATGAACAATTTAAATAATTTATAATATCAATACATGTCCATTTTACATGTTTTTAGTAGGTCTATTGACCATTTTACTAAAATTCAATTTTAAATAATAAAATGAACTTCGATTCATATCGGTCACATCATGTGTTTTTTTATGTGATACTAATTCCTACATTAAAAAATTATTTTTAAATAATTTTCCAGAATTATAATGAAAATATGAGTGTGTTTTCATTATTTTTAGTGACTAACACTTTTTAAACTAAAATGTCAATTTTAAACATATAACACACACATTTAGTCGTATCAGACACACTATGCATTGAATTACTGTGTGACTGATTTCTACATGTCAAAAATGCCATATAGATAATGTTACTAAATAATATAACCAATAGGAAGGATTTTTCTTGGTTTTCAGTAGGTCAATTGTTTTTTTAATAAAACAAAATTTTAAACTAGAAACACACATTGACCCATACGGGTTACATATTATGTCTGTTTTATGGGATACCAATTCATCCAAAAAAATTACTAATGATTCAATTTAATAAACTATAAAGTTGATTTGATCATCCTTTGTTGGTTTTTCGTGAGAGACACTTTTGGATCTAAAATTTCGATTTAAAACAATAATAGAAACACTGAGTCATACTGGACTCATTACCTATCAAATTAAGGTAAGGTTGATTTGCAAAATGTTAAAAATTACATTTGGATAATTTTACTAAATTATAAAAACATTCTATATTTTGTTTTTCAGTTTTGGGTAGGTTTTTTTTACTAAAATGTCATTTTAAACAAGAAACACACACTTTGACTCATATCAATCACCTCATGTGTCAGATTCACGTGATACATATTTCTACATGTCAAAAATGAATTATATATATTTTTCATAATTTAAAAAGACATTACAAGTTTGTTTTCATTGTTTTTAGGGACTGAAACGTTTTTATCTAAAAATAAAATTTTAAACTGATAGTGGATAAATTGATTCATTCTAGACACATTATGTATCATATTGTGGTGAGAATAACTAATATACATGAAAAATGACTTATGGATCATTTTCCTAAATTATCAAAACAATCCATATGTTTTTTCATGGTTTTGAGTAGGTAAATTGTCTTTTTTACATTAATTAATTTCTACTTTAAATATGAAGAAGAACATGGAGTCGTAAAAGTCACACCTTGTGTCAAATTGAGGTGAGGAGGATTCCAAAATGTCCCAATGTCTCAAAAAAACTACCCATCGATGCAACCTATTTTCCATTGTCATTGTTATATCTCACTGCAAAAACTACATATTAACTCGATGTTCATAGCCTAAAAATCATTCTCGTTGTTCAAGGTTAGAAGAAAAGAGGAAGCTCATGTGTCCATTATATTATGAGGAGTAACCAAAATAGGACCATTATCTTCTTATATTGTTCTTTATTTCATTAATTAGAATGGTTTTTTAGATAATAATATTTAATCTACATGCAGTGTTAGAATCTCGATAAAGAAAGAAAATAAAAATTGAAAACATGGTATCATTGGAAGAAAGAATCATTTATAACTTTTGTGGCCAGTTTTAGATGATTGAATGAAAATTATGACATCCAAAAAGATATGTAATGAAAACTAAATAATTTTGAGATACTAATAATAATGAAATTTTATTACAAATTATTGAAAGAATAATACAATAATTATTTAAATATGTAGTATGATTTTTCCATTTATTGATGGTTGAAAACATTCATGTTGCGTTTCCTTGTAGTCATTTCTCAGTTGCAGGGTCGAATTAAAATCCTCCTTTAGTATGAGAAGCATCAAAAAAATCACCCCAAGTTGAAAAAAGAATCCACTTTTAAAGAAAATCAATTATTATATGCGTAATTTTAAAAATATATAAATTAAACATAATTATTAATGAATACACTAATTTTATGAATATTGATTTTAATGTGAAAATATTGTTAAAAGAAGAAATTTATTATTGTTTCTGAAAATTTGATCATATTAAATAATGTGGAAGTTAAATACTAACTATTAAAGGGTGGGATGAGATTTTTTTAATGACAAGATATAATTTATAGATATGTTTTACTAATAAGAATGAAAATATTATTAATAATTAAAATAATGATGAAACATCCCAGAAAATTAAATATGAATTGAGTAGTATATTGGGGATCATTTAGGGAAAATGTAGACTCAAAATAATATATTTATGTTGAGGAAAATGAAGAGGAATTATCCACTACATGAAATACAAGTAATAATGAAATCAAAGAATAAAATTTCATTGGTTATCATATAGTTCTACTGAATACTCGAGGGATTAATACTCTAAAAAACATCATTTTTTCCAATTAGATTCTAAAAAATATATAGAGGTGTGCTAAAGATGATCATTGGATCAAACATATGAATGTTGAGCTTGATCGAAATAAGAATAATGTGTCTTGGGAAATTGTTGCATGGATTGAGAATAAAAATGTTATCAGAACCAAGTGGGTGTTCAATAATATACTCATTGACTATGGAAAACTGGATCAATATAATTAATGAATAGTGTGTTAGGGAATCTATTAGATCAAAGTAAAATATATTTATTTTAAATTGACACCCCATATCCCTATTTAAAACTATCTTATTTTTTTGTCAACTAGAGTGAAAATTTAGTTAAAAGTATCCCAAAAGGATGTCAAATCTATGTTCCTAAATAGATTTATTAAGGGGGAGTATACCCTGAGAAACCAGAAGGGTTTCTTATAGATAACAATGAGGGAATGTCATTCCACATAATTAATTCATTGTATAAGATAAATAAATCACTGAGGACCTAATATTTATGTTTTGATCAATAGATAATAATACTTGGTTATTAAAAAGGTAGTGTTTATCACACCCTATACATGAATAAATATAATAATCAAAAGATGTTGGGACTCATATACATTGATGAAATATTATTTTAGGATTGGAAAAAGAACAATGAATTTTTTTTGGATCATGTGAGGTACGATATCTAGTATCCAATTCTTGGTGAAACATTTTCCATGGATTATAGGAAAATAATGAAAATATTAGCACATTAATTTCTCAATCAAAAAATATAGAAGAATTTACCAAGTGATTTTCCATAGAATATTCCAAACTAATGACAAGACCTACCCCTATATGGATTAATTTTTTGAAATATGATGGTTTCAAAGTGGTAGGTGTCATGGAATATAGGTACTCGGAGACTGTTATACCAGACAAAAACATGAATAATAATTCCACTACATGTATAACATGATGATGGCCTAAAAGGGATTATTCATCCAAAAGACATACATGTACATAAATCAGAAAACTAGTTCAGGGATGTTATGTCATGGGTCAAGATGATGAACATATATTTTATTACAAATGAAATTCATGATTTTATATTAATTTTCCACAAATGACGTTATAGTTTTAGTAATTTAAAAATTAATTTCAATGATAAAAATAAAATGATAATAAATGTTATTTATTATAGAGGAATAAAATAATTACATTTATTATATGAAATATAAACATAGACTTTCATAAAATCAAATACACTAAACAGTAAGAAAGACTTTGTTTCGGTTTTATATAATATTTAAAAGTATAAATTCTTGAATTTATTTAAAATATGATTTTTAAATTAGAAAAACATGAAAATAATTTCATATATATATACAGAACAAACATATAAATACAATATATTGTAATTATTGTTGAAAAATACAAGACTTTATGTAAACAAATAATAATCACTTACAATAAAATATCATGAATAAATAACATATACAAGATAATTATAATAAATTTAATGAAATAAATTAATTTTCTAAAAAAAGATTAGAATAAAAATATGATATTTGAAAATAAATTCGCATTCTTGAAATTAATAATGGTTAAAGAGATAAATAATTAATCTCATACAAATATTATAATTATAAATAAAATATCATCATAAAAATTTATCCTTAAAACAAAAATAGATTTATTTACTATAATAATTTGAATATAAAATAAATGGATAATGTCCCTTAATTGATTTTAGAATGTTTCATCATCTTCCAGGAAGAAAAACTCACTAAAACCTCACTCGATCCCACTGATATTTTTGTGTTGTATACTAGTACGATGTAATTTGTACATGCAACACTTAATTAAATGAGGAAGGCTAATCGAAATTATTGAACAAGACATCAATTTATAGACCACTAATAAAAATTCATTATATATTATCCACACATTCAATGCAAACCTTATCGAGAAATCTATTATTGGGTCCACTTATTTGAATTTTTACTTTTCATTGATGCTTAAAAAATTGAAACAATTCAGAAAATGACCAAGAGATCAAACCAAAAATGTATATCGATTACAACAATAAATATTTTATACTTTTTCTAATCTGAAGAAAAGAGGCTCAATTAAGAATCATGGACCTCATTCAAATGAAAAAAAATTAAATTGTAGGTTTTTTTTATTATAAGAAATTGAAATTAGTATTGCAGGGATACATGGATGTGGGATGGGAGGATTTAGAGGATAACCAAGGGAAAGAAGATATATCAAAAAAATAAGACTTCATTTGGGAAATGGGTTCATTCAACCCCTAAATTTATTAATCCTTGGATTTGAAACATGGAATTGTTGGAGCCTTGATTATTTCCTATATTAATGTAAGGATTCAACAATGAGGAGAAACCTATATAAGGTTGCGTCTGTATAGAGCATTAGATATCACAGACTGGTTCAGGATGGTTTTGGTTCATAAAATACTTCATGACGCTTTTATGAGTGCTTCCAAAAAAGCGATGATAAATATACATTTTATCGGTGATATGTTAGCAACTGCTGATAAAATAAATCTCAGTTAGTTCTTTTTAAGACCTCATATAGATTGATTTCATCAATGCATTTTGAGAATGAAAGAATCTATATTTTTATCAGTGCTAAAATGTAACTGATAAATATATATATATTAATTTATAAAAATTTATATTATTTTAAGAAAGTTGAGTTATTATATTTAAGTTTACTATTTATAATAATAATCATTATCATTATTTGAATATATAAATAATTATTTATAATTATATAAATTAATTTGGGAAATTAATATTTTTATCATTATATATTTATATAATTATATATATAGTAAATATATTAATTATTTAATTCGATTTATCATATTTTTATAATTATTTATTTATAATTATTTAAATATTTTTTCAAAATATATTATTTATTTATTTATTATTAGAAATGTATAAAAATAAAAGATATAAATCAATATATATATATATATATATGTATTTTTAACATTATCAATGAATATTTACACTTATGTTCATGCATGATTAAAATAAGTACTCTATTAAAAATATAGATAATTATAATTAATATAAATCATTAAAAAATGATATATGTTGAAATAATGATGAATAAATATTTAAAATATTAAAACATAGTAAATAAATAAATATAAAATAAATAATATGAATTCTTTTAATTCCCAAAAAATATATTTTTCTATGAATATATTTTCAAAATTAAATTAATTCCATATTTGTAAAATCAATATAATACATCAGATCTATGTTAAATTGAAAAATCAAATAACATTAAATTATGTCCAATACATGATGTAATTAGTTAATATTGTTAATTTGTATTAATTATTAATTAAAAACCCTTATTTATGAAATATAATGTTATTTAATGTAAATGATAAATAATATTTTATATTATCTAAATCAAATTTATATACATTAATATATATCTATATATTTAGTCAATACTATTTACTAACATTATCAATAATTATTTAATTAATTAAATGTATAACATTTTTTTCAATTTAAAAAATTTAAATTTAAATTTTATATATATCAATATATTTAATATTAAATATTTATAACTTATATATAGTGCAATAAATTTAGCATTTTTTATCCATAATTATTTAATTAATAAAATTATTATTATTATTTTTGTAAGATAATTTTTATTTTTCATTTACATAATTATTTCATTTTTTTCAAACTTTTACAGAACAGTAAAATCACTGATATGGGATTCCTTTTTGGGAACTACATATAAAGAAAGAATAAAGGGTGTCATTTTTCAATGAAAAACCTAAGTTGTTGATAAAGGACCCCCTTTATTAGCATAAACACCGTGATGATAAATTTTTCCATTTATCTATGTTAAAAAATATGCACTTATAAAGGGGTCCTCTTATTAGTGCTAAAAAATCACTTATTAAAGGAACCCTTTATTACTGATTTTTTCTAGCACATATTATATTTAGTGCTATTAAATGGCTAATTTGTAGTACTGTTACCTTAAATGCCTTTTCTTTTCCAATAAAGTATTTATTTAATTAACAGAAAAATGAAAAAATATTATTTTAAAAGTATTATTATTGATATACTTTGGATGATTTAGAAAATCTAATGATTTTTATATATCTATAATATATTATGATATTTTTTGGAGAATTATATTCTTATTCACACTTTTTATTAACATATTTAATGTGAGTTTAAATTCATAGTATCAAATTCAATAATAATGATATTTTATTGAATTAATAATTTATTTAACTTTTTAAAAATAACAAAAAAGTATAATAATAAAAATGGGTATAAGATATTTCCAATAATTGATTCCCCTATTTACATATTGTCCACTTTAATGCATTCTTATATACAATTTCCATATTATATTTTATATTTTTGAGAATTTCAGAATGTGGCCTCACCTAAATTATTAAAGGGAACGACCTCCCTCACATATTTCCACCACTTTGAGGTATCTAGATTGACAAAAATATACTAATTTCTCTTCCAAAAATACATAGTTATGTTCCTGAGGTTTGAGTCCTTCCAAAAGGTCAACCCTAGGTCCCTAAATAAGATATTAATAGAAGTCCACTGACGAATATCTCATCTTCTTTATCAAATCATTCAAGTTTATTTATTCTTATACTCCCAATTTATGTATTTTTTCCATTATAATGTAATAAATATAGTATAATATGTATTCTAAGATGTTATTATGATTATAGAACAATAAAATTCCACATTTTATCCATCTTTCAAAAAATGAAATCATCGTGTGTACATACGTACAACATACCATCTCCACGTCAGGGTGTAATATACTTTCCACCACAAATTTACTTGGATTTGAATAAAGAACGGAATAATGGATATATATATATAATAAATATTAAATTACCTATATTATTGAAAAATTAATATACCATACACTTCATTACCCTTTCACCATTAAGGGAATGATATCGTTTCTCGTGTGTGCGTACTACATACAGTCTCCACGATGTGATGGTATTCATTTTCCATGATAACCATTAAAGAATGGTTCTAACAATGATTATAATGAATAAATATTATATATATGACCTTAATATAATTCTGTAGATTATGAAACTGTATCCTATTCACAATAACCTGGATTTACATGACAATATATGCATTAGAAAATAATGAAATTTACATCCAAAACAATAGTAATAAAGAAATACTATTAACAAATGGGTTATAAGATGACGTAATAAAATAATTAATGATATCATAAATATAGTTATTGTTTTTTTATAAATTAAAAACATGATATAAACCATTATAATAGATGATAATGTACATTCAACTAAAATAAAGATCAAGGTAAGGGATTTTGGCCTCGCTGTTATTTTTATGGGACACATGCCTTATTCACAACATACTTCTATTGGGTGGTGTATATAATCATCCTTTAATATAATATCCTGATTTTCCCTAATTTAATTTTATTCAATGATTCATTGGAATTTATGGGGTATACTGTTAAACTTTTTACAACATTGTGAGGGTTTATTTCAGAGACTCATCATTATTTTTTATTTTTTATTCAAGTCACCATTTTGGAATATTTCTCTTTTACATCCATGTTTTCTAAAAATATTTTCAAAATCGTTTTTACTATTATTATTTGAGTTATTAATTACATTATTTTATGTATATTTTCATTTTTATAAAATAGTTTCAAATGAATGATTTTTAATTTACAATATAAGGTACTTTATGATTTTTCTGAAAAAAATGTGGAAGGATGGTTTTTAACATATAATGCATGATAATAGATTCATTACATTATGAAGCATTAATAGTTGGAATCAACCTTTACATGTTCAGAATGTTATTTTCAATAAAAAATATTTCTGTTATAATTTTGTGTCTTTTGAAATAAATGATTTCAATTTTAAAATTGGTGTTTCTCTCAAAAAGAATTACCGATGATTTTATTAGAGTATTTTCATATATTTCATCACCATTTATTGAATATTATGATTAATTAAGGTTTATTTGTAATGAGATCGTCTACCATATTTTATTGAATGGTTTATGACCATTTTTACTATGGATATTCTATTTTGATACCATTTTTATTTACGGTTATAGTATTCACATTTTATATGCGAGTTTTTAATAAAATTATTTATGTTGTTTAGGTTTCTCCCCTTTCATATGAGGAAATAATTGGAAATAGTATGTGATAGTAGGGGGGCCCTATAGAACCTTGATGCATCACTAGGTCTCATGAGATAGACGTGACACAGATATTGGATACGGCTTGAGCCATTTATGTAGACATCTTAGATGGGGCCTTGAGAGTTTCTTTTATATGTCTGATTATATGAATTCCATAATTTTGAGATTAGTTAATGATATTCCATGTGAATATTTTAAATTTATAATATCCATGATTAAGATTCATTCTCTTGTGATTATTATATGGAATTATTATATCATATTTTATTCCTTCCACATCATTCTCATGTTATTGATTAAATTGAATGTGATTCAATTCATTAACATTCCATAATAATTTATGATTATTTATTATTGCATCGGTTTTAGGTATACCCTTATTGATCATCTAAGATCACCCCTTTTTAAATTTCCCTTTTCCCTATGATACGAGGAATTATTTTTTAATTGATGTGAAGGGTTCCAAAATGTGTAAAAAATTGAATTCTCAATGAAATTCATTTTTTATTGTATGTTATAAATGTAATATGATTTTAACCATTATATCTAGTTTACTAATACTATAATCAATTTGTTCCTTTGGTATGTGATTCCATGTATCTTATAACCATGTAATAATTGAAGGAAATATATCTTGGGAATGGGGGTTTAGGTCCGTAGAGTTGTTATCAAAGGAAGTATAGTAAAAAATTTGATTTGGGAATTAATCCCTATAACTGAATTTTGAAATGTTCTCAATGAAACAATTTTTATGATATAGAGAATAGTTATATCTAATTTTTCAATTTAGGATATGTGATTATCTTATTATAATATTATATATTTTTTTCATAATTTTATAATGAAATGTAGTGTATTATATCAGTTATAAACTTATCCTAGAAGAATAAATGGGAATTGTATTAATGCACAAAATCTAAAGAGTATGAATAACAGTTTATTAAATGGTTTTAACCCAATATATTGAAGGATGTTAGTATCCCAAACATTACCATAATTTTAGGACATCGTGTCATGTTCTATTTGATATAAATAAATAATTTTTGAAGAATAATGGATTTATAGGGAAGAATGATAACAAGAGTACATCAGGGGAAAATATTGGTAAAGAAAAGTAGACAATGATTTTTTTGTAGACATATAATAATCATGGAATGAAAACAATGGTACATGATTTAAATGAATTGGAATTTTTTAAATTTGAGAAGATAAATTAAATTTTTCTTTAGATTTCATGGGAAAGAAAGAGTTTCCCAATATACAATGCTTAAACTATAAGGATATATGGAACTTTATAAATGAATTACCCAAACGTCATGAGAATATAGCTCTATGAAATAAAATAGATCATGGTAGAGTAATTTTTGTTACTACAGTCAAAGTTGAATAATTAATGTATTTATATTTTTTATTAAATAATTATGATGTAAAATTATGTTATTAATGATTTTATGGTTATAGGAATCATCAGATATATTAGGATTGTACTGCGGTACTTTTGTTCACTGTATTTACAATCATGCATATTTTTTAATGTTTAATTATGATCAAGGTAATCATATATCAGGTATGTGATTTTAAGAGCTAGTCTATGTTGTTCGGGGAAAATATAATGTTATATTGATTTTTGAAATTTAGTGAACATTCTTCTTTGTATGTTGTCTTTGAACGTGGACATACATATTTTGGATTATTCTTAAGATTAAATAATTAGGGAATGTATTACGTTATACATTTGATATTATTGTTTGATAACTAGGATGTAACATATTGTTGGAAGGGAGAATGTAAAATCCCAATTTTGAAAAGGAAATAATTTGTTTGATATATTAAAAGATTAAAAACACCTGGATTAAATGAACCAAAAAATATTTTATTTAAATTTTATACTCCAAAATCCTATAGGCCTTTTATTTTTATTAATATTTGTATACTCCAATTTTTTAGGATTGTGGGGAACCCATACATAACCTGTTTTCCCAAAGGAACGAGGATTGTATAAGAACTAAATTCTAAAAGGAACATGGCCTAGTAAATTACCTATAATGTCCCAAGACCCAACAATAATCTATAACTACCCCCACCCCATTACCTATATCTTTGATGGTGTGGAGCTCTCCACCCTACATGTCTGGTCGGCTATGAACATGATTAAATTTATTTTGAAAGTATTTGTTTCAAATGTTTATTTACATTAGGGAAATATATTTACAAAATTGATTCTAATATTTATCATTCATTTTATGTGATTTGTAGAAATGATATAAAAATAAATCCTCTTTTATGCATAAAAAGATATATTTTTCTAAATGTATCTTTGCCTCCATTAGATAGAAGACTTATTTTAAAACTAAAATTTTAAATTTTTATAAAATCAAATTAAAATATATATATTATTTTTGAAAGAACAGTTTTATAAATATTTATGGTCAATTTTTTGTATTTTTTTAAATGTTTCATTTTTTCATCTTAGTGAATAATACTACATTTTAATTTAAAACACAATTTTCATATGAATAATTTATAAAGCTAAATTATATTTTAAATTATTTTTAATGTAAACTTATATCAATTATAAATCTATTAATCAAACTAAGTATATTTTTTTATTTTTTTATATTGAATTTTGATATAAAAAACATAAATGATATTTGAACATTTTCACATTAAACCCAGAATTTCACGCCCCTTCTATGAGACTAGTCTTAAATTAATTTTATCCTATTCTAAGTTTCTAATTTTTAAAAATGGATTCAATATTTAGAATTATATGTTACATATTTAGAATTATATGTTCCATGTTTAGTAAATAAGTCCCTTCTATTAATGGAAAATATTAATTGTAATCATATTAATTGTTTTCTACACGGTTAAGAGTAAATTAGGTAATTAAAAGTAAAACTATTTTTATAAATATTATAAAATCACTATAAAACATACAATAAATTTATTTTATGTTTATTTTAAATCCATAATAATTAATGGATTGGTTATGTTTCCATTTATTTCCATTTTTATGAGATTTTAACATTTACAATGCTTTATTCAAAGAGAAGTCAAACTTGTCATTCTGTTGTTTTTAACATGTTAAATATTTTTTATATTGGGTTACCTGAGGAATATATTTGACTATAAATGATATTTGGAAATATATAATATTAATATCTATCATGGTAATTTTTTTCGTTTTTAAAGAGGAAATAATTAAATAATGGATTTCAAATTCATGATGAAGTAATTATTTAATTAATTAAAATATCATAAAAATGATATTAAAAATATTAATATAAATATAATTTGAGATAATTAATATAATAAAATAATTTTATAGCAAAAAATTAGATGTTAGGGATGTATACAAAAACCTTTTTTGAAAATATATTGTTTAATTTATTTTTTTTAAAGTCCATGTAAGGGATAGTGTCTTTATAAACTTTAATGACACTTTAAAATAAATAATATTTTATTAAATGGTATATTTTTTAAAAAAATAATAAATTCAATTAATGGTTTGGGATAAAGTTGATATATTTATCAATGATCCATATATAGATCATTTGAAAATTTATAGTAAATATATTTACCCTTAAAGAGTAAAAAACTGAACTTGTCACTATAAGATTTATTGTGGTTAAACAAGGTTTAAAATCTCATTATAAGGGTATAACAATGTAGTAAAATTACCTAAAAATTATTTTAAATAATATTATACCCTTATAACCTTAAAAGAAAATTTAATTCATATAATGGATACTTTTTGAGGAAATGAACTTTTATATTATTTTAATTAATCATATATATAAAATGTCACTCTATCTTTATTTAATATTTTTTTGGGTCCACATATGGAAACAGTAAAGAAATAAAAAAATATATATTTTTCTCAATGAGATTATTTTAATTATATAAATTTATTTTTAATTTATATAAATTATATAATTATATTAAATTATTAAAAAATTCTAAAACAATAGTTATTTAATTAACAAGAAAATAAAATAGATAATTTTAAAAGTGTTAGTTTTGATATATTTAGTATTTGATACTGTGTATAACTAATTTTATATATCTGAATGACATATTAAATATGTTTTAATTTATTTTATTCACCATAAATATTTTTTTGATGTATTTGAATTCAAATTAGATCAATAGTATAAAATTTATAAATAATTATATTGTACTAAATTAATATTTTATTAGATTATTTAAAAATTTCATAGATTTTAAATAATCACCAAGGGGATAATATATGGTAGAATATGTCTTTAAATATTAACTTATATTCCATTTTAATGTCTCTTTCTCTATAATAAAATTATTAAATTTTAATGTTTTGAGGATTTCTGAAAATGACAATCACCTCAATTAGAAAATGGATCCACCACCCTCATATAATTATACAAAATTGAGAAATATATATTAAAAAATATATGAACCATTTTATTTTAATTATCTTTAGATATGTTCTAAAAGTTTTGGTTCTTACAAAAGATCAACCCTGGATCACTTAAGAAGCAATTAAAGGAAGTCTTCCAATGAAATAATAATTGTCTTTATCCACTATTTCATGTTAATTTCTTCTTATGCTTCTTATTAATGTGATATTTTTATTTTTATGTAATAAATATAGTATCATTCAGATTAATATATTTTATAATGACTATTTTCAAACCATATTCCACCTTTTATATATCCAATGAAAAAAATGAAAGCATCGCACATGCATAAGAATGGCTAACAATGTACAAGGTTTGGTGAATTCAATTTTTCATCCCTAGTTTACATTGATTAGTATAATTATTGAAAAAATAATATATATATATATATATAATATTACAAGACACATATTATTGAAATATTAATATACCAAGAACTTCTTTACCCTTTCACCATTTAGAAAATGATATAATCTCTCGTCCATACACACGGTCTACCGTCCCCATAATGTGATATGATTAATCTTCCATGTTAATAATTAATGAATGATTATAAGAATCTATGTAATGAATTAATATAATATAAATTACCTTAATATAATAATGGAGATGATGGAACTATATCTTATAAACAAGAACCATGAAATTAATGATAAAACACACATAGGAAAATGAATCAATTAACACCCAAAATAAGAGTAATAATGAAATACTATTAAAAAACGAGTTATAAGATGATATAAGATGATCATAAATTATATAACAAATATGGATATGTTTATGGAAAAAAATTAACAACATTATATAAACAAGTATATTGTACGTTAAATTATTTTCAACTAAGGGAAAGTGCATGTTAATTGATTTTCATCTCAATTATATAAATGTGGGATACATAAAATATTCACCACTTATTTATTTTCGGTGGTGTATATACCATCCCATTAAGAAAATATCATTAATCTCCCTATAATAAGGGTATTAATTGTTTTATTTGATTTCATGGGGAATAAAATTTAACTTATTACAATTTAGTAAGAATTTCTTTTACAATATTATAATTATTTAGGATTATTTATGCTTATGTATCCACTGGGGAATATTCCACTTCTTTGTCCATGTTTTAAAAAAAATCAAAATTGTTTATATATTGTGTTATAACTGTATAAAGAATTTATTTTTTACCAATAATTTCTTTTTATAAATTTTTTTAATGGAATCTTCTTATCAATTTCCAAATAATGTACACTATGAATTTTTTGTCAAAAAATAAGAACAAAGGTTTTTTATATTATAATGAATTAGTGGAAATTACCATTTTCATGAAACTATAATTTTATGGTGCATCATTTAAATGTTTAAACTGTTTTTTTCAAACAAGATTGTTTCTTTTATAATTTTGTGTCTTTTAAAATAAATACTTTTAATGTAAAAATGGATTTGTTTTCTCTCAAAAAATGGTTAATGGTTATTTATAGTATTTTCATATGTATAGACAAACTTTTTTGAATATTATGATTAATTAATGTTGATAAATTATGATATCATCTACCATATTTTATTGAATGGATTATAATATGTTTGACTGTGGATGTGTACTTTTGATACCATTCTTGGTATATGGTTATTGTATTCACATTTCAAATTCTAGTTCTTAATATGAATGTTTACATTGTTTATGTTTCCCCCATTTAATATAAGAAATTAAATAGAATTAAAATGTGATAGCAGGGGGATATTACATCCCCATGGTGAATCGGTTAGTCTAATGAGATAAACTAGATCAGGTTTTGGCTAATGTCTTTTCTATTTATGTAAAAATATCAGGTGAGGCCTTGAGAGTATATTTAAGATGTCCATTATTATGAATTCGATCAATATGTGATTAGATATTAATATTCCATGTGATGATTTGACTAGAAAAAAATACATTAATATTTTTTTATTATGTAATTATTTTTATGGTATTATTTGATCATATTTTATTTCTATGATATTATAGTCATGTTATTGATTAAATGGTATGTTCTTTCGTTAATTACCATTCCAAAATTGTTGAATCTTTTTTAAGATAGATTTTTTATATGTATATCCTTAAAATGAATATTATGTCCCCCATTTTTTATGTTTCAATTTTCCATAGGATATGAGGAAGTGTTTTTTGATTGATATGGAGGATTAGACTAAGGGAGAACAATATAATTCTTAATGTAATTTTTATGTATTTTGTGTTTCAAATTTAAAATAAATTTTATGTATGCATCTAGTTTATCAAATCTAGTAAACAATTAGGTCCTTTGGGATAACAGTACTTGTATATAATGATAATGTAATAAATTAATGAAGCATATCCTAGATACTAGGGCTGGTTTCATTACATTCATCTAATTTGTTTTTATGTTATGTGTTAATATTAAATCAAATTTAATTCTTAAAAAACAATATTTCTCTAAAAAGCAGTTTCATCACATTTTTCAAACACATTTTAAAATAACATTACGAAACATTTATGAAATTTATTTGAAAAAACATACAATATTTTTAAAATCCTCCCAATTATCATGGAGTGATTTGTTGATAAACTTTTAAAAATATCAATTAATTGGTGAATGGTGAAAAATACTGGTTTTCATTACAAACTGTGTTTTCATTCAATGAATTTATAATAAAAATTTGACATTAAAATTTTTTAAAAATAATTTATTTAAAGAATATATTTTTTATTCCAATTTAGGTCATTAGGAGTGATTCCATGTTGAATTGAGATGTTAGAAAATTCATTCCTCATAAGAATTGTCTCTTTGGAAAATCTCTTTTTATCTATGTGGGTGTGTTACATTTTAAATTAAATTCTCCAACATATTTTAAATGAATATGTATAAAATATTATCATATTTTGAATCAACATAATGTGTATTTTCCAACTAATTAAAATTACTTTTTTTACATTACTAATAGTAAAATAAGTACAAATTAATTACAAAAGATAAGGTAAAGATGGTTTTATCACAGATTAAATTAAAATATAAGCATAAAATGGCCAATAAATTTATACGGCACTGATTTATTGGAAATATATAGGAAATATATCTTCTATAATCTAGTTAGGGATTATTTTTGAAATATGGTCTTGTGGAAGTCATAGGTACAACTTCTTATTTTCAAATGTTATAAGTGTTCCACTAAACACACATAATATTATCCACCCCTATCCTCCCTCATTAACACTAAAATAACCATTTAGTTTATAACATATGAAAAATAATAATTATTTTTTCACCTCTAAACATCATGTATTAATTGTTTATATCATAATTTCATTCTAGGAATGATTTATTTTAAACCTAAATAGGTTGTTGGAATAATAAGTAAAACATTTTAACTAAGATTTTTTGTTTTACTTATTCTTGTATCACCTTAAAAACAACTTTAAATATGATAATATAAAAATATTATCTCCTATATAATTATTTGTTATTATTTAATTGTAATAACCTATATTCATATTAACTTCTACAAAATGGGGATCAAAATATTCATTTATACGACCTACAAACTACCTTCCCACGAAATGATGTAATTATTTTTCCATCACCACCTATCACAGATTGATATAATGATGAATTATCTATTTATATATGCTATTTAATATATTTTTATATATTTTTATTATAATTATGACATTTAAATTCTTTCCTCCCAGCCTTTTGTATGAAAATAGCATCGATCATGTATAAGATGGCTTACCACATCACCCACTGATGTGATGGGTTTTTTCCATTTCCATTTTAGTTGTATAAAAATATGGACATATTAAATGAATATAAATATGATATTATTAGAAAAATTATTACAATTTAATAAATATATCACATATACCTTCTTACTTTTCGTTCTTTAATAGATATGATAATTTTATTCTAGTGTACATAGGACTACCCTTCTTGTGACAATATGAATCATTTTTCACTAATTCATTATATGGTTTAAAATAAGGATCAATATAATGAATATATGTGACATATATATTACATAAAAATTATTCTGCAAAGGTATTATATAATTTAACGTTCTTCTTTTTAATCCATCGTCATAATAGAAACATCGTTCGGGCGTACGTATGAGATACCATCTCAATGAAAAGTTTATATCATTGTCAATATATAAATTAATGGAATTACTATGAATTCATATATAATGAATATATATGATATTTTTATCATGGATAAAATTCTTTATATTATGAAATGATGACCAAAGTCAGCAGAATGAAATTAGAAAATCAAAAAACACATGAAAAACAATGTCGTTATTACCTTAAATGTGTTTTAATAATGAATTGTTAAATAATGGGTAATAAAAGGTCATAAGTTAATCACACATTGTATTATATAAAAAATTATGGTTATGTTTTTCATATATAATAAACATATCTTTGAAATTAATGTGGTTATAATGTGTAAAAATTTGTAAACACTTATAGTAATAGAAACACATCTCACTTTTTTACTTATGTGGGGCACATATCATATTCATGACCTATTTCTTTTATGTTGCATATATATGACCCAGGAATGTATTTTATGAATATTACACACAAAATAATTTTTATTTACATATACATTTTTTAAAATATCTATCATGGGATTTATGTTTCAAAAGATAACAAAGAGGTAATAGGTTTCTACCTAAAATTGGATTTTTTGGGACATAAAATATATTATAAAGAATTCTTATTCAATAAGATATACATTCTTTCCCTATCACATTAATTATCATGGTTCCAAATATTTTCAGGATATTATAATTTTCATTATATTATATTAATTATTGTGGCCTATAATTCATACGATAACAACGTGGTAATGGGTTTATCTTACAACAAAATTTTATATTAGGAATGTTTATGACTATGTCTTCAATGATAAAAATATTATGATCTATCTCTCAAAAAAATCATTAATTTTATTCCTTAATTTTTTAATAATGGGATTTCAATTTTTTCCTTTAATTTTCTTCAGTTTATGTAATCATGATTCTATAATAATTCTTTTAAGGATAATATATATTATTTATCTTTTTGGTGGAAGAATGTTTCTTTAATTTAATTTTTTTGTAAGAATGTCGTTAATTTTTTTATATTATCAAAAATATTTTTAAAATCCATTTCTACACATGTTTTAATATATACAAAGTATTTGAATGTGAATTATATTTTCATATTTCAAACAAGTTCCATTTGTATTTAACATAAAATTTTAATGGAGTCATTATTTTAACGTATAAATCATTTTCATTCCATAATTACCACTCAATGTTATAAATATTATATTATAAGTTTTAATTATTTTTAAAATATAATTATTTCTTAATTTATTTTAATTATTTTATGTTTTGAAAATTTATTTTCAAATTGGAATTGATATTTTCCTCATGAAATTGTTTATATAATTTTTAAATATTCCTTTATAACATTCAAATATTTTTTTAGAGAAAAGGACTATGAAAATGATATATGTTTTAAAAACTGGATTTAAAGTTATAAACGATATTTTCATCAAGAAATGTTTCATGAGATATTTTAAAATAATTTTCAATATAATGTTACATTATTTTATGATACGTATGCCTTACCTGGGATAATATTGAATGATTCCATCCTTATTATTTCTCTAGATGTTTAGAGTTTTTATTAATGAAATTATTATTAATCCAATTTATTTTTCAATGGTAATTTTATGGTGAAATGATAAAATATTATTTAAATTCATTGTCTGTACATGAGTTATAAATTTTAGATATGATGAATGTTTTATGATATTATAGAGCACATAATTTTGGTTTTAATTATGAGATGGTTGTGACTTATATATCCCTCCAATGCATTGATTAATGATTTATATCCCAATAAATAAAAATCAGAAATAACATTAATTTATTTATTTTCTATATGAAAGAGGTGAGTCCTTATCCACTGTGGTAAAAAGAGTCATCATGACCAACAATAGTAAATAAAACATGAGTTTTGATCTACTATTCATGGGATCTTGGTAGTTATCCTTCAAATATGAAATTTTATTATATATTTAAGATATGTCAAAACTATTATTACATTATACTATGGTTTATGATTTATTTAGGATGACTTCCCACTTTTATAGACCATTTATTCTAAAATGATTTTGTTTTATTCAACCAATCATGTATATGATCCATGATAATTTGGGTATGAGTTTCATAAGGTATGATCATGATCATATAAAATTATTATTATAAATTGTTGTATTTGATAGTTTACTAATATTACATATGTCTACCCTTATTGAGTGTCTAATATCAACCTTTATTATGTTTCCATTCCCAGGTTATGAATACAGGTTTTGGTTGGGTATTCTTAATAGGATTACTATGTGTGAAAAAAATTGTAGGTGATATTGAATATCTTTAACAAAATAAGTTTATTTTGTCTCTAGTATAAAAATACAATAAATTATTATGGTCTTGGGAAGTTGTTTTATGAAATGTATTGAATATTCATCCAAAAAGATAATATATTTATGTATGAAAATATATGGTCCATATATAATAGCATTAGGGAATAGATATCCTGCACTTTAAAGAATTTGGTCACTCTGTAAGATGCATGATGATATATGAGATGATATAAAACCCCGACATTATAACTATGACCAATACACAATAGTAGAATGGATTTTGTGCATCTGTTGAATAATATTATAAATGAATTTATCATATGAGGATTATATTGTGAAGAAGTGTAACATTTACTTATATACAATATTTTAAATGGTCATTAACCATTAAATAAGTATCTAACTAAATCTATAAATTCTTGGAAACATATATCCAATAATCTAGAGATAAAATAATTGCATATATTTTGGTATTTAAATAGTTTATTTAACTAGATTTATTGAGGATTTAATGACTATAAAACATATAAGAAAATGGTACTTTTTAGGATACATAGATCAATTAGGATTGTTAAAAGATATATAAAGAACCTCTATAAATGGACCATTCCTACTATAAAAAAAATAATTCTCATTCAATGTTGATATAGTGAGGAAAAAATCCTTGGGATATCAGTGAAAAGAGGTAGTCCACCCAATTTGGTCTATCTTGAGAGAGAAAGATGAGTGAACACTTTATCCCAATTCTGAATGAACCTTCAGAGTCTTTGTGAGATGAATTTTCAATGCTCATTAATATAATTAAATTACATATTATTAAAAAATTATTTCCTCTCTTATTCATTGTTTTCCTTAGTAATAAAAATGAACATGGATTGTTGGATCACAACCATTTTACAATATGGATTGATGAGTTGATATCTAGAATTTTGGATCTCTATATGAAATTTAATTTTATGTGTCTTATTTCTCTCATATATCTCATCAAGATCTTATTCTTTACATTATTTTTCTTTGGAATCACAATCTATGATATTCAAAGGGGGATAAAAAGTCAAAATTTTAATATTAGAAATTAACCATTTATTCCCTCTTCTATGTGGTCAATAATCTCTCATCTACGATAAAAAAAACCTTGTAACATTTATTTAGTAGGTAAATATTTTAATAAAATACTATACTACCAGTTCACATAAATTCAAACTTTACACCCTATGTGTTTTTTTAATTCTGTGTATGATTTAGTGCTTCTAACTATATATCAAAAATTAATTTAATAATTAATCCATCACTCTATGTATATATGAGAAATGAGTAATATAAAAGAAATATTTTAGAAATAATAACTAATATTAATCATTATCTCTAATCAACCACTTGTATATAATGAAATTCTCTCAACTCATTAGCCTATATTCACTCAGTGGTGTTTTAACCCATGTAATTTATCTACATTTGAATCTTGAAAAAATTATTCGCACTCAATTTTAGATTTCATGTATTTAATATAAATGTTCTTCAGCTTTTAATTCTAATCACCCTTTGATTTCAGTTGATAATCATGCCACAAGATTAATTCTACAACATTAATGGTTGATATCACCATTTCGTGATAATATCACAACTGTACACCCTGGATAATAAAACAAATTTCAATATCTTATAAAACATAAGAATACATGTAATATATTAAAATAATATGGTTATTAGGGATAAGATAAACAAATATTATTTAAGGGGGTGGTTGTATAACATTATTTAACTGATACATATAAAAAACTAGTGTTGTGATGAATTATTAAATACTTCAACCACTTTTTTGTGATTATTAATTTTCTCCAACTTGATACTTCATTTATCTAACATTTCTTTAATAAATGATAAGTATCATCATTATGCATCATATGTGAGTGTTTTTAATGTATCATTGATAACTCTCAAAAACATTTATAGTCATAATAAATCTCCATAGGAAAGTTTACCTTGAAGTACAGATGTTATTGAATGTTTTACCAGATATATTTTCAAATAAACTCCTAAACAATTTGTGATATGGTGTGAATTTATATCTTGTGTATATATAGTTTGAATATTTTCAAGTAATTATGATATTAATTTTATATATTCAAATAAAAATTAAATTTTTGTGTTAATATTTTAAATTTTCATTGAAAATTGTTATGTGAAATTTTATTAGAATAAAATATTTAGTAACAACTATTTATAAATTACCTATAAAATAAAATGTTATTTTTGAGTAAAATAACTGAAATGATCTTTTATTTGGGATAATAAGTTTGAATGTTTTAAAATGAAATTATTTTCCTCAGTGAATTTTAATGAATATATCAATTATGTTTAAACAATTTATTTGAATATAATTTTACATTATCAAAAAAATATCAATGACTTTATACTATTATTTTTACAACTAATTTTGATTTATATTTTAAAATATGTTTTATTATGTATGGACATAGATCAATCCATGTTGGTAAAACCATTGGTAACTTATGCATAATCTATTATGTCGGCTTGGACATCTTGATGAGATTAGTTTGGATGCATAATTGAATTATGGATAACTCTAGGTAATATATGTTGTTTCTTTGGAAGGTTATATTTAGACATTTTGTTAAAATCTATCCCTACGAGGGAATATTAGAGTTCAAAAAACTAATAGATTCTATAATTTAATGGTTTGTATAGTGTAATTTGTGGTGCTACATGTTATTACGGTGAGTTTAAGTACACCTTTTGGGTACTCACTGAAGAGTTAAAAATGTGTTAACTGCTACTTGTTCCTCATATAGAGTCAAATGCTATAGTAGGTCAAGGTTTAATAAATCCTAATACTAAATTAAAATTGTATTAGTCGGATTTTTGTTCAATTAGGTCTGGTCATTCTAATCGAGTTCACGAGATGGTTGATTATTCATTTAATATTGTATTAATCACGATTCATTTGAAAACATTACACTAAATTGGTATTATTTTGATAAAAAAAATTTAAGTTTCCTATGAGTTATAATATATTTTACATTTATTCATAGTAAACTACTACTTGACAAGGATTATATGGTTTTTTATATATAGATTCTTCAATTAATATCCATATTACTGTTAATTATTTTGGTAATTTTTATCAAAGTGGTTGTTGAAATTTAATTTTAAAGATATCTTCTCTAGCTAAATATAGAGAAATTACATCACATTTGGAGTTATTATAGAGGTTATTTAGGTATAATATAATTTATTTGTGAGTATAGTTTAAATATATGTGTGTGATAATCCAATAAATTAGTTTTATGGATTTCTTAATTGGATATTTGGTGATATTTTTTATTGATCCATGCCTAAGATATAGGTTACAATAATAATTGTAGTATAGATCCAGATATCTCATATCAATAATACCATAAGATTATGAAAGACTAATAATTATATTATTATTTTTTATTTCATGGGTAGAGTAGATAATTTTATTTACATGGCATACAAATATTTTTTCGTGTTTGGTTTTTGAGTTATTACAAGGTTAATACAATTGTTGTTAAAGAAGCATACAAAAACATGGTTTTTTATTTTTTAAGGTTATAACCATAATAATTAAATATTATTCTGATTTTTAACTATAATAAAAATATGGTTCCCAATGGTCTATTAGGATTTGTTTTTTATAGTATTAGGAAAATCACTTCATCATTAATCCAATATATTATATGTCGACAAATCTTCCCATTAACCATTTTTCACATAAATGAACTCTATCCAAATTAGTCATGATTTATTCAAATAATAAATAGTGTTTATAGATGAATTATTCCTTTTTTAATAATAAATGATTCCTATATAATAAAATAAAAACATGGGATGAGAGAAAAAAATCAGAATGGGACATAAAAAAATTATCAATCAAGTGAAAAATATAAAAACTCGTGTAACATAACATTTACCATAACTATTATTTGACCGTATGAGATAAAATATTTTCTCATAAAAAACTCATAGAAATTATATATAAATAAATTCTTTAATCCTAATTTAAAACAAATGAAATCCATATTTTTAAATATTGATCATCACTTTCCTAACTCGTTTTGAACCCATGTCAGAAAAAACTGAAGCACAGTTAAATCCGTAGGAGAAATACATTTGTAAATTCCAGTATATATAATTAAAATTCAATTTACATTACTCAATAAATAATATCACTATATGGTAATAGAAAAATACGTAAATATATCACCCATCTCTATCTGGGTGCACCTAACTTATATTCTTTTTCAAGATCACCTATAATCTATAAAGGGGTTCAAATCTTCATATAAGTTTTATTAAAGTCATCAATTTCATATATAAATTTCATGTAACATATCATGTATACAACATTTTATTCTTTCAGTAGTCAAAAAATAACAATGAAAATACTATAAAACCCATATGAAAAATAGATTGGGATATCAAAATGCCCTTTTATTTTGAAAATAAATCTTTACATCTAAAAACTAAATATATAATAATGAAAACATTTATTTTTATAATAAAAATGGAAAATTAAAAGGGAAATATAAATTTTTTATGTTTTAATATAAAAATAAATAATTCTTAAGCCGTATGTGTAAAAAAATACTTTTTAGATTTTGTAAATAACTGAAAATGGATTATTAAAAGAGGATTTTTAAATGAAAGTATCTTACCAAAGTCTAACTCATCAGATGAATTATTTATCATCATAAATAAAAAATGACGGCGTATTTATAATTTAATAAGAAATATTATTATTTTTATTATTCAATTTATTACACTTTTTTTCTTGTTATATACAATTACATAAAAATTTAAGTTCACATCTGATGTTTTAATGTTATTCAGTTCATAAGCCTTGAATGACTTTGGTAGGATGACTATTGTAAATTAAATATGTATTAAAAAATCTACACAATAAAAATCATTAAATAATTATCATATATATATATATATTTCATTCATCTATATCAACACATTAATAATGTTTATGAAAAATGAACTATGTTACAATTAGGGAGACAATAGGTCTTATATATGCATGAGTACTTTTTCAATTTTCAATTATCAATATAAAAGTAATGTAAGTATATATTACATTTACATAATGGTAAATATATTATATATATCATATTACATATATAAATATACTTATATATATCACCAATGTTATTTATTAATGGGAACAGAATCACATCAGTTCGAGGAGGTACTTGTCCACACATACACACAAACAACATTATTATTTGTATGTCCACAAAAAATTAAGATAGTAAATGATATATTATATTTAAAAAATAATAAATATTTCATTGATATAATATATAATAAATAATTCCATAATTATTACAAGTATTTAGAGACAGTTATCATAAACGAATTTTTTCAGTTCGCAAGACGGTAATTTTCCACACGCACGAAGGTGGAATTCATTAACAATTAATAGGAATTGGTGACAGATATAGTTCGTTATAATAATATAATAAAATATATATAGATGAGTAAAAGTATATTTATTACTTTATAATGTATTAATATATTTGAGTGATGTGGAAGATGAAATCAAACTAAAACATGTGGATAAAAACTATACATCTTCTTTGCAAATCCTTCATTATTTAATACATTAAGACTTGTAAGATTGGTTTGTGTCTACAATAATACATATATAATGTGGGATGAGATTGAATGAAGGTACATTAGTAGATATTTCATAATCCAAATAGGTTTTTTATGATTAATCATTGAGAAGAACATGTTCCATTTTATAAGACAGTGGAGGGGACCTCATGGAATTTCTAGGAATATTAAATTAACAAAAATTAATTTTCAATACAAAATGGATATAAAGTGAGTTATTTGAATATAATTTGGTATTGGATCATAATTCTTTCATCCAATAAAAACTATATTTGTTTTCAAAATATTTCTTCCCTTATCTTTTGGTTTAAACCCCTATATAAACTCTTTAACTATTACCATGACAACATAAATTTTTACTCTTTTGAGGATCCATATCATTATAATAAAATGAAATTTAAATATAAATGGTCCATGGTTGATATTTGAAACCATATCCTAATCAATTTTCCAAATATTATAATTGTAAACATGTCATATTGTTTAATAATATACTAATGACTATAAATTATTTGTAACGTCATTTTATTGAACATTTCATTGCTTTAAAAATAATAATATATTAAAAAAATAAAATTTAGAGAACTTATTTTTTTATATCCCAAAAATATATGTTTCTGGTATTAAATTTTATTATTATATTAATTATCAAAAATAATATTTATATTAATATTAATAATATAATTTATTTTATTTATACATTAATTGAACCCTTTACACATCAACGTTCTGTATGAATTTTAGGTTATTATTTATTAGCTAAATATTATTAATAAAAAAATTAATATAACACATTTATATTTAAAAATTATAATTATATATAATCATATCCTATGGATAACACTATATGAAAAATATC
The DNA here is from genome assembly GCA_963277665.1 of Viscum album. NCBI lineage: Eukaryota > Viridiplantae > Streptophyta > Magnoliopsida > Santalales > Viscaceae > Viscum > Viscum album. Next base: position 431,904,031 of record OY728134.1, read on the forward strand.
ACACTTATTAAAAACAAGATCCAAACATGTATGTCATTTCAATAAATAAATTACTATAAATGTCATTATCTTAGCTATCTGGACCCAAAAGATCATAAAAAAACTCTTATATATATTTTTTCATTTAAACTCATAAATTATGATTTTTAAAAGTGTTTAGTTAATTTGATAGTTCATAAAATTTTATTTTCAACCTATATTAACTAATTTACTCTTATACACTATTCATAAAAATTTCTATGGTTACAATTCAAATATTAAAAAAATAAAAGAAATATATTTACTAAATTTTTAACGATTGATTCCAAATATGTAATGTCTTTTTCAAAATTATGAACACCAGTGATTTAGAATTTAAAAGATAATTAAACTATAAAAATGTAAGTTTCATGACGAGTCCCTTAGGGCCCGTTCCGCTACTACCCTAAGCCTGCATTTCGATACAAATATCTAAGTAAACTGTATAAAAAAAGACTGATGAAAAGTAAAAGGGGTTTGTAATACAAGCCCAAATGTAAATTACATGGAACTGGAAGTACAAATAAAACTAAATAAATGAAATAAAGATGTTGGGTTATCCTTAGGGATTCCTATATGAAGGGTTGTCACAGATATCCTCGTCATCACTCCATGTCTATCAGTCCCCACTGTGTACCAACTCGTCGTAATGTCCACCTTTGGGTACCGTCCAGTCCTAGTACTCTCAGCCTTAGTCAGTGTTGTCTGTCATCTACAACCAACACAACAGGGTGTGGGCATAGCCCTTCTAGGGGTGAGTAAAATGATACTCAGTTGGGACCCTGAGACCGTCATGGTCTCAAAATATCTAACAAAGATAAACAAAAAATCATGAAATCAATAGATAAACTTACATTAGTATATTCCCATTCATATACCTTAGATATCATGTGATCCATCTCAATCATAAGGTAAACACAAAAGTACTGACTCAGGTCAACTAGGATTTTATTCTCATTATCAAAACCACATATGCTTGAGAAATCCTCCTCTGCTGAGTAAAGTTGGCCTACCGCGACCCCTAGCATGGTTCCCACTATCCTCGTACTATTTAGGTACTCCTTCTGTCGACTACCATTGGTCCGCTGTGTCACACAGAGGCACTCCCCACCGCGGGCCTACCGCCATACCCACCCCCCCCCCCCCCCCTCATAGTCTGCAGAGGTACTCCTCCTATTGATTAGTGTGGGGCTATCGCTTCAAACATATCGCGCTCTGCCAATGTGGGTCTGCCTCCACAACCAAACTCTCCACACTGGGCTAGTAGATTCTCTACGAGTCAAACGATCAGTAGTCATCAGGTCTCAGCTAACTACTAGGTCTCCACACTCTGCTTGCTAATCACTTTAGAGATCCGCTCGACGAGCTACTAATCAATACTACAAAGATCATTATGTCTCAAGAAGAAGTCTCCCAAACTCCTGCCGCATCGTAGGGGTCTAAACGCAACATACGACGCGTCAATCGGACGCCTGGTCTATTAGTAATTACCCTTTTAGTCCCAAGGGCCCGGTTGGATTTGTTCACTAATCAACATGATCATCTCTCAACTATACCCCAAACTCATGTGGTGAATAATCAAAGAGACCGTCATGGTCCAATATTACCAGTGACGTTGAAGGTTCGTCAAATGGACATCCAGTGCAAAAGATATTGAAAAATGAATGTAAAGGGTCTTAGTGGGCCTAGGTCCGGTCTGACCCGGATGGACAGGCCTATTGGGCGGGCCCACCCGTAAGGTTTGGCTTGGCCCACTGGTCCTAGACCAGCATTCCATGAGGGGTTGTGTAGTGATGTAAAGGAACGGACCGGTCGTGAGGGTGCAGATCTGCTGCGGGTCGGCATGAGGGCGGCTCCACCCGGAGGGCCCCGAAAGGGAATCTCATCCCGGGGGAACCGCGAGGGGCCGGTTCAGCCTGAAAGGTCACTGAGTGCAGCTCAAGGTGGGTCAGCCTGGGGCCGGGGTGGGGCAGCTGAGCCCATTTCAGATACGGGCTCGAGAAGCTACCAGGCTGGGGAGAACGGCCGGGGCCGATTTGGGCGGTGGTGGCGCGCAGCCAGCGGGATGGCATGGCTAGGGCGGCTCAGGTGGCCAGGAGCACGTTCAGATATGAGGCTGGGGGGGTTCGGCTGGCAGGCAGCGTGACCAGGGCGGCTTGGCCAGACCCGAGGTGGCCCTGCCGAAAGGGCAGAACCCGTGTGGGCGATTCAGCCATCGGTGGTGCGGAACGCCTCGGGGGCAAAGCGGGTCGCGGATGACGCGAGTGGTGCGTTCATTTCCTTCACCGCCTTCATCGCCATTGTCGCCTTCCTCCATTTCGAAGAACACTACAAAAGAGAACATAGGATGGTTCGGTCCATGTTGGTTTGGTTTGCACCCTCCGCGTTTAGGGTGGTAACATTTGGCTCGCAAGAACGAAGCAAAACAAACCATCCCACCATGATTAATCCCAAACCTATAAAAGGAAAAAATAGGCGGATAAACTAGTTAGAAGATGATCCCTTTATTTGTTTTAGAAGGAATGAATCACAAGAATATAAAATCAATCACAAAAATACCATACCTTGTTCATTGTTCGTCAACGGAGTCGCGGGGAAGAAGACAGAGTTGTCATCGTTCGTCGCGTCGGCCACACACCTACAATCCCTATCTCATGTGTCGGTTCATTGACGATGATGAGAGGGGATGGCCGAGTGTCTAAGATGTCCCACATCAGTTTCCCCATGCAAGGTGCTTTGGAGGAAGGATTCGGAGTCGTCGACGTTCTTCATGGAGGGAGCATTCTTCGTTAGAGAATTTTTCTCCCAAGATCTCCCCCTCTCCTCAACTCCACCCAAGAAAATTATTTTTCAAAATAATATATTGAAATATCTATTAATCCATTGTCATAAGATTCAACAAGGTTAAAAATAAATAATTGATGTGTTGGCACAATTAATTAAGGCGGAGGATTTCGCACAATAAATAAGGTTTGTTGGCCCAATTAGAATTATGGAGGAGGTCAAGAGGAGCTCCCTCATTAATATGGGAGTTGGGAGTTTCTCTCAATTAAATGCAGGGTTTAGTCCCGAGTGGTACCAACCACCATAACCACTCGTGGGAGGTTAGGTTCGGGTGGGACCCATCACCATAACCTCTCATTGGAGGTTATGGTTGGGTGGTCCGCACACTTCAACACCCACATTGATGGTTACAGCAAAATAAAATAAAATATGAGCTTATTTTATTTTATTATTTCTAAATAAAACCCAAATACTATCTTTAACCCTCGACCAATGACGATCGAGGTGAAAATATCCTTAAGTGAATACCGACCATGCGAGTTCAATGGTGTCATCAAGTTTTAATTCTGAGCTCCAGTTCCAATGTTATAAAAACACACTCAACCATTTATTGAATGTACCCGAACAAAACATTAGAAATTTATTTCAGGAACATCGTGCCTCGGAATAACAGATGGTCAATTTTTGCAGTCTCGTAAAATTCCAATATATTTAAAAAAATCATGGAAATGTTTTTTTATTACATTCTCCCCACCTCGGGCTTTACTTCATGTAATCCACAACTCAACTATGGGAACAAGAGGAGGTACAGAGCACACATCTGAGCCTTCTGCTCCCATTTTCTATATCAGAGGTTCCTATGCTCCAACGAACGCGCCCTAGTGGTATCAACCATCCACAGAGGACCCACTCTTGTTGATCCTAAATATCTAATTGAACCTATGTAAATGTCTCCCCATCGTCGACGTCAAACTCACCGTGGTCGATGATGTGAGAAGGGTCATGCACGTATCTCCTTAGTAGGGATACCTGGAAGACGTCATGCACTCGGTGCAACTGAGGTGGAAGAGTTAAGCAGTAAGCTAACTCACTGACTCTGCTGAGGAACTGAAAAGGTCCGATTAATCTCAGAGATAACTTGTCACCTCTTCCAAATCCCTGTAGACCCCGTCGGGGTGAGACCCATAGAAAGACATGTTCACCATCCTCGAACTCCAGAGTTATTTGCCACCTATCGGCATACGACTTCTTCCAACTCTGTATCGTCTTCATCTGCTCTAGAATGATCTTCACCTTATTTGTCAAAGCCCTTACCATCTCTGGTCCAATGAGTTCTTACTCTCCTGGGTCAATTCAACACAAATTTGACCTTATAGGATTCCATACAACGACTAAAAATGTGCCATCCCAATGGTGGAGTGGTATTTGTTGTTGTATGAAAACTCCAACACAGGCATGTGACCCTCCCTACTATGAATGAAGTCGAGGACAAAATAATGCACCATGTCTTTGAAGCTCTGAATTCTCTACTCAGTCTGGCCATCCGTTTGAGAATGGAAGGTGGTTCTTAAACAAATCATTGTCCCAAAAGACTCTTGCATCCCCTTACATAACCAGGATGTATATCTTGTGTCATGATCATAGATAATTATCGACTTTACTCCAGGTATCCGCACAATCTTATGCATATAGAGGCATCCCAATCTATCTACTGAACCTTGAAATCTGATATGTATGAAGTGTGCTAACATGGTGAGTTGATCGACGATTACCCAGATAGAGTCATTTCCACTGGATGTATGTGGATTTCCTGTCACAAAGTACATGTATATCCCATCCCACATCCACGTTGTGACCACTAAAGGAGAATCCAAGCCTACTGGTACCTAATGCTCCACCTTCACTTGATGTAAAGTGAGGAATCGAGATACAAACTCTACAAGTGCTTTCTTCATTCCTGGACACTAGTGATGTCATCGGAGATCCTGATACATCTTCGCCACTCATGGATATACTGCTAGAGGGGATGTGTGGAACTCCCTCAACACTTCCTCCTAAAGTGAATCTAGTACCATGTTATTCCCTATGAAGATGATGATGTGCTCCCCATATTCAGAAAATCTACTAGGTGCATGACCTGTAGATATATGAGCACGTTGAATCTCGCAGTAATCATCCCCACACTGCGTTTTCCTGACTCGCTAAAGAAGTGGGGGAGTGACTGTAAGAGACTATAGAAAGGAGGCTCTGTCTCTATCATCAAAGGATTGCTGCAAAGAAGCTAGCTGCTCAGTTGCATCGCCTAGCAGGTGTATACCAGATCTCTTACTGAGTGCATCTTCAAAAACATTCCCCTTCACAGGATTATAGAATATCTTGAAGTCATAGTCCTGGAAGAACTTATGCAAATGTCATTGTCTCAGGTTCAGGTCCTTTTGAGAGAATATGTACCTGAGACTCTTGTGATAACATTACACAGTAAAATGATCTCCCATCAGATATTATCACCACGTCTTCAAGGTAAAAACCACTACTGCTAACTCCAAGACATGGGTAGCATGGTTATTCTCATGCAGTCTCAACTGTCTTGAACCATATGTGATCACATCTCGCTCCTGCATCAGGACACATCCGAGCACAACCCCTAATGCAACCCAGTAGAATACGTACCCAACGCCTTCCTCTTGAATTCTCCTGATGGGGAAACTAGTCAGAATATACCTCAACTTCTGAAAGCTCATCTGGAATGTCTTTGACCACACAAAGGGTTTCCTATTCATTTTCAAGGTTTATAGAGGTGCTCAAACTCTGGAGAAGTCTGGTACAATCCACCAGTAGTATCCAACTAATCCCAGGAAACTTCTTACCTCCCTTACACTCCTGGGTGGCTTCCAAGAATGTGCCGACTCAATCTTCATTGGATCTACTACATCTCCATCATCCTAGTTGAGAAGACCTAGAATGTGAACCTCTAGGATCCAAAACGATCACTTTGAGATCATACCATAAGGAAGGTGCTCTCGAAGTATGTCCAATACTACCCAAAAGTGATAGGCATGCTCCCCTTCAATAGTTGAGTAAATCAGAATGTCGTTGATGTTGACTTCGACAAAGCGATTGGGGTATGGATGAAAGATCATGTTCATGAGTCCCATGAATACTGCTAAAGCATTGGTTACGCATAATGGAATTACCAAGAACTTGTAGTGGTCGTACTGACATCTGGAGGCCGTCTTCTACACATCATAGTCTCAAAATCTGAGCATGTGATAGCCTGATATGAGGTCCATCTTATAGAACCATCGAGATCCCTTCAGCAGATCAAAGAGATCTTCAATCCTTGAGAGAGGGTACTTTTTCATCATCGTCACCTGGTTCACGCACCGATAGTCGACACAAATCCTCAAGCTCCGATCCACCTTCTTGGAAAATAGAATCGAGGCTGCCCAGGGAGAAACACTGGTCTAGATGAATCCCTTCCCCAGAAAGTCCTCTTGTTGTACCCACGACTCGCGAAGCTCTGTAGAAGCCATATGATATGCCGATGTAGATATTGGTGTCATCCTAGGGTATAAGTCAACGTAAATTATACCTCTTAGCGAGGAGGTAGACCCAAAACATCATCAGAGAAGACATCTGTGTACTATTCCACCACTACAGGATAACTCAGACTCTCCACATCAATAGCTCTAAGGGTAAGGAAAGGCAACTAATGAGTGATCGGCATCACTCTATTCTGAGTAAGTCAATCCTATGATGCAAAGGCTCCCTTATCACCAGTGAAGGTAAACCTAGTCTCATCTGTGATGATACACCACCCTTTTCACCTAATATAGTCTATCTGAGCATGGACTATAGATAACCAATCCATTTCCATGATGACATTATAAGGCCTCGACTCCTCTACTAGAAGATCCCAGCTGAAGCTCTTACCTCTAAGAGTAAGATCACATTGCCGGTACCATTGCGTAATCATCAAATATACTCCCCTAAAAGTATCTAACCATAAGGATAGAACCAATGGATCCATTGGAATCTCCATGCTTTGAACGAGGGAAGTGGAAATGAAAGAATTACTGGAACCTTTGTCTATAAGTACTACAACTATGGTTGAATAGAAACATATGTTACCTTATGTTGACCTCACATGTTTTGATAATCCCAATTATTCATTCATATACTTTGATAAGCTCAATCTAATGTTTTACTATATATTAATTATTTAAATCTATGATCTAGATGATCATAATATTAAAACAATCCTTGATATATGATAATCGATGTCTATATATGTTTATATGAGTTCTAAAGTTCTTCTAACCCATTCAGATATGCTTTGCATAAAACAGACAGGTGTTAAGTCACTGAACTGGGCATAGCTACTGATGTAGAGCTACCGGTACTCAGTCTACAGATATACAGATTCACTGATACAAAACGGTCACTGATATGTACATGAGTTACTGACAGACACCAAGTCTACCGATAGGATAGAAATTGAGATATAGGTAGAACATGTCTATTGATATGCATATGTCCACCGATAAGCAAGTCTATCGACAGATCCAGTTTATCGATACGGAACACTAAGAGCTACAGATATGAGCTACCAACCAACCTACTGATACAGACACGACTAATATGAACCAATTGACACAGTCTACTGATACAAGTATGGAGCTACTGATAGAACCAGTCTACCGAGCTACCGATAGAGTGGGTCTACCGATAGGAGTTACTGATACCTAGATCTACTGATACCAACAAGCTACTGATGCAAGTTCAAAGAGCTAATGATGGAAGATTCTTCTACACAAAAGACCACCGTACACATTTACAAATACAAGCTACTAATGATTGACCAACCAATCAAACTCTATAATCTCAATACTATTTATTTATTATGCTAATGGTTACATGGGATTTTTTAATGTAGTTAATGTTATTTAATGATCTTTGTTTCCATGTTAGGGAACTGTACCTAGTACCCATGCAAATGGTAATCAATCCCATTTTCCAGAGCTGAAAGCTATAAAAGGGAAGTTAAATACCTAGCTGAAAATGAGAGAAGTAGAGAACACTGGGTGTTCATACGACAAGCATCAAGGAACTAAGAAGGGACATTAGTGAAAAAGAAAAGTTTTGAACATCATTAAAATGCGGCGTATTCATGAAAGGCTAATTCCATACTCCAAGAACACTGGACATACACGAATCTACTCATTTTCAAGGATAACACAAGATGCATCTTGAGTGAAGAACTACCAAGAACACTTCATGCACTCAAGATGACAAGTTGGACCAAGAATTAAAGAAGAAAACAACACATTGTTTTCTGAGCAGAATCCAGATAAGGAATCAGAAGTTTTTATGTCCAACAAAATGAGTCCAGAAATGCACTTCCAATCACTAAAGCTTTTCTAAACTCTTTCTCACTTTCTTTAGTGATTCTATCTTTACATTTCAAGAAGTGTGTGTAACCTGTTTATTTTATATACACACAATCTCCTAAGATAAATTGTAGGATTCTTAAATCCTCACTCAATATTCATAACCCTTTTTTTCCACTGTGGATAGTGGTAGAGGTCGATTAAGAACTGGAAAGCTAGTGTGTTGTTGTTTGTGTTTCCCACGTAGAACTCCGGTAGAGGTCTTTGGATCTGGACAATAGTGTACTGTTGTGTACCCCCGATCTAGGGTGTCGATCAATTTATATAAATTGTTGAGAGGACTGAGTCTCATCTTGAGACTGAATCTCTTGGTTACCTATTCTATACTTTATAGTTTAAGTCATAATCATAATATATAATTTTATTTCATAATGCACTGCCATTACATTGAAATAAAAAAATATTTTAAGGCTACATTGATAGTTAAATTAGCATGTGTCTATACTTATTGTAAACCAGTAAGTTAGTTTCAAAAGTCATTTTAATCTTCGGATTAATTGAAATGAAACCTAATCATTCCTTGAGAAACTGATTGAACATGTACACTCTTTATAGATTCACTATAGTTTAACTTTATTTCTAAATTGGGGGATTTTAAAAGAATTATTTTTAATAGAAATTTTTTTTGGAACTCAATTCACCCCCCTCTTGAGTATCCACTCTGAACAACATTTGGTTTCAAATGAATTGTATCTTTTCAAAGATTTCAAAACAATTTTTTTTTCAACTGTAAATTTAGTTGCATATTTAAAGATCATAAATTTATGTTAGTTCTAAATTTTCTCTCATTAAAATTTCTTTTCTAAAATCTAGTTATGGACAATAGAATAGAGGGTGCTGCTACTAATTGGCCACCTTTCTTTAATGGCATCAACTATGCCCAGTGGAAACTTAAGATGAATATCCATTTGGAAATTATGGGTTTTGATATCTATACATCTATAGAGTCTCAAAATAAAATTCCATAAACTGAAAGAACAACTTGGGATGAACCTACAAAGACTGCTTACATTAATAATTGTAAAGCTATGAATGCCCTGTACTATGCTTTAGGAGATGAAGAGTTTAATAGAATATCTTCTTGAAAAACTGCTTATGAAATATGGGATACTTTGGGTTATTCTCATGAAGGAACAAGCAATATTAAATAAATGCGATTGAATACTTATACTATAAATTATGATAATTTTAAAATGAAAATTGATGAACCTATTTCTGATATGTTTCTCAGGTTTAATGGGATAGTTAATACAATTAGTTCACTTGGAAAAGATGTTCCAGCTAAGGAACAAATTATGAGGATACTGAGATGTCTACCAGAACAATGGAGGGGCACTTCTGTTTCAATCAGAGAGTCATGTGACATTCTAGCACTTCCTGTAAAAGAGTTTATTGGTAAATTAATGATGTATGAAGAAGAAATCAAGGTGAATAAGGAGGAAGACAATGAACCTAAGAGAAAATCCATAGCTTTCAAGTCTACTACTTCTAAGAGCAAAGACAAGGAGAAAATACATGTAACTACTGAGAGTTCAACTAGTGAAGATTCTGATTTAGACAGTGATGCTGAAATGGCTCAAATAGGAAAGAGATTTAAGAAGTTATAAAGGAAGAAGAAATTCTTCAGAAAATACAACTACAAAAGAATGTATAACAAAAAATGAAATTCAAAAAAGGATTGGAAAAAGACTGACATGGAGGATGATATAGTCTATTATGAGTGCAAAAGGAAAGGACACATCAAGGATTACTTTCCAAAACTGAAATTCAAAAAGAAATATGATTATAAGGAAAATAAGTACAAGAAAGATATGAAAGCTACATGGAGTGATTTGGAGGACATCACAAGTGAATATGATGTTTATTATTCTAAGAAGAATCGTGCCAACATGTGTTTCATGACCAACACATCTGAGGTAACTTTAGATTCTCTTGTTTTGAATTCCTATTATTCTGGAGATGTTGCAGAATCTGATTCTGATTCTGAAAATATGTCTATGTCTAACAAGTTTGAATACTGAAATATGCTGGAACAAACATGTAATGAACTTAAAGACAAATATAATACATTAAACAAACATCATGCTCTCATTATCACTACTAAATCTGCCTTTGATATAGAAAAAGAAAATAATGCTCAACTGTTAAAGGAAAATACTGAATTGAAAATGTCTAATGAGAAACTAATAAAGGAATTAGAAAAGTTCACAGATGGAAAATATACACTTACAAAAATGATTCGAAATAACATTGCACCAAAATACACTACTGGTTTGGGATACCAACCTGGGAAAAGACAGTTCAATAAACTGGATTTATTCCTATGTCTGGACAAAATTCTACCTATTCAAATTCTAGAAATTCGTATGCTTCAACCAGTTATTCATATTTTTATAGATAATATAAAGTTTATCATTCAAAATATATTGATTTTGTAAATTATATGAGACCCATATGACAAATATGGGTACCTAAAGCTTTGATTGCTAACTTATCTAGACCCAAGAAGATCTGGGTCCCTAAATCAATTACTATCTAAACCTGTTTTGTAGGAAACATGTTTGAAGAGTTCTCACAAAAAGGTATGGTACATGGACAATGGATTTTCAACACACATTTCTGGAGATTATTCATGCTTAAAAAGCTTAATAAAGGTTGATGGAGGCCATGTCACCTTTGGTGATAATTCTAAAGGGAAAATCATCAGCCTAGGCTAGATTGGTAACACTGATTTAGTTTTAATTTTTAATGTTTTATTTGATTATGGACTTAAATATAACCTATTAAGTATTTTTCAATTATGTGATGATCGATTTATTTTGAAATTTGAAAATTATTCCTGTATTATTTTTAATTATAAGAATGTTTAAGTATTTTCTTCTTTAAAAAAAGAAAATTTTTATGCTGTTGATTTAAATTCTGTATAAAAATAACATGTCACTTGTTTAAATGCTTTTCATAGAAAATCTTTGTTGTGGCACAAAAGATTAGGACACTGCAACATCCATTGACTTTGAAATATGACTAAGAAAAACTTGGTTAGAGACTTACCTAAACTTGAATTTCCAAATGACAAAGTTTGTAATCCCTTCTAAAAGGGAAAGAAACACAATGTTTATTTTAAATAAATTAAATAAGTTTCAACTTGTCATCCTCTCGAGTTGGTTCACATGGACTTCTTTGGACCTTGAGGAGTTTCTAGTTTAAATGGGAAGCACTATGTCTATGTCATAGTAGATGAATTTTCTAGATATACTTGGGTATACTTCTTAGATCACAAAAGTAAATATTGTTCTTACTTTTTTAAATACTCCTAATTTGTAGAAAACCTTCGTGGACTTAAGATTAAAACACTGAGAAGTGATCATGGCCATGAGATTGAAAATACAGTGTTTGAGTCTTATTTCTCACACAATGGCTATAGTCACAACTTTTATTCTCCTAGGAATCCTCAACAGAATGGTGTAGTAGAAAGAAGGAATAGAACCCTTCATGAAATAGCTAGAACCATTATTAATGAGTATGATCTTCCTATTTACTTTTGGGCTGAATCTGTGAATACAGCTTGCTATATTATCAATAGAGTCTTAATTAGGTCAGTTCTCAAGAAGACCCCATATGTGTTATGGAACAATAGAAAACCCAAAAGGAGTTACTTTAGAGTCTTTGGATACAAAGTTTTTATTCTTAATACAAAGGATAATCTGGACAAGTTTGATTCTACGTGTGATGAAGGAATTTTTCTTGGTTATTATTTAACTAGAAAAGCATATAGATTCTTTAATAAGAGAACCAAATTTGTGGAAGAATCTATTCACATCATGTTTTATGATACTGATCTACATGAGCCTAAAACCTCTCTTGAAAATCTTGAAGAAGATTTGAGTGTTCTGGACCTTCATGATAAATCTAAAGAACCTGCTATAAAAATATCGAGTTCTAGACATATTCTTGAATCTTCTTCTGTTGAACCCGAGCATGGAGATGGACATGAAATTTCTAGTCCTACAATTACTAGATCAACTATAATTCTAAAGAATCATCCTTTATATGCTTTTGTTGTTAATCTTGATAGAGGGACACAGACTAGAGCTTCTATAAGAAACCAGGCTGAACATCAAGACTTTATTTCATAGCTAGAACCTAAAAATATCAATGATGCTATCAATGATGAATTTTGCGTAATGGATATGGAAGAAGAGTTAAATCAATTTGAAAGAAACAAAGTCTTGGAAATAGTTGACAGATCTATGGACACTTTAAAAATAGGAACAAAATTGGGTTTTATAAAAAATGTTGATGAATCTGGGAACATTGTTAGAAACAAAGCTAGGCTAGTTGAACAAGATATAGTCAAGATGAAGGTATAGATTATGAGAAAACCTTTGCACTTGTAGCTAGATTTTAAGCTATTAGGATCTTACTTGCCTATGCTGCTCATCTGAATTTCAAGTTATATCAAATTGATGTTAAATTTTCTTTTCTAAATGGTTTTATTGTCGAAGATGTATTGTTTGAAAAATCACCTGGATTTTCTAATCCTCATTTTCCAAATACAGTTTTTAAACTTTCTAAAGCTCTATATAGTTTAAAACAAGCTCCAAGAGCTTGGTATGATAGACTTAGTAATTTTCTTATTTCAAAATGTTTTACTAAAGGGATTGATGATCGAACTGTTTTTATTAAATGAATCTCTAAATATGTTTTAATAGTTAAAATCTATGTTGATGATATTATTTTTGGATCTTCTAAACATTCCTTATGTACAGATTTTTCATAGAGTATGAAAAATGAGTTTGAAATGAGTTTAATTGGAGAAGTCAAATATTTTCATGGATTTCAAGTTTTCCAAAATAAAAATGGTATTATTTTGAATCAAATTAAATATAAAAAGGATTTTTTAAAACTTTTTGGTTGGGATAGTATTAAGGAATGTGATACTCTTATGAGTACTATTTGTAAAGTGGATGCAGAAGAAACTGGGAAACCAGTGGATCAAACCAATTACCAAGGTATGATTAAAAGCTTACTTTACCTTACTACTAGTCGACCAGACATTATTTTTAGTGTGTGTATGTGTTCAAGATTTCAATATAATTCAGAAGAATATCATTTAATTGATGTTAAAAGAATTTTTAAGTATCTTAAACATACTGTAAACTTAGGTTTATTTAACCCAAAAGGACAACCATTTGAGCTAATGAGTTATTCAAATGCTGATTTTTCTGGTTGCATGTTGGATAAAAAAATCAGTTAAGGAACATGTCATCAATTGGGAAAATCCTTAGTATCTTGGTGTAGTAAAAAGCAGAATTTTGTAGCATTATCCTCTATTGAAGCAGAGTACATAGCTACTCGTAGTTGCTGTGCACAAATTCTGTGGATGAAACACACTCATTTGGAATATGGATATGACTTTAAGAATGTTTCTATCAACTATGATAACACTAGTGAAATAAATATCTTGAAGAACCCTGTTTCTCACTCTAGGACCAAACACATGGATGTACGACACCGTTTCATGAGAGATCATTAACAAAATGGTGATATTATTCTTGATTTTATTGGTACTGAACATCAATTAGCTGATGTTTTCACTAAAACATTGAGTTCGGAGAGGTTATGTAACATTAGAAATGAGTTAGGTATGTTTAACCTTGATCGGTAGCTATCCTCACTGATGTAAAATCCTCACCGATGTAAAATTCTCACCGATGTGAAATTCTCACCGATGTGAAATTCTCACCGATGTGAAATTCTCACCGATGTGAAATTCTCACCGATGTGAAATTCTCACCGATGTGAAATTCTCACCAATGAAAACTTCTCACCGATGTAACCTCACAAATAGGAATTCTCATTGATATACCCTACCGATGATTGCGCTGTTTTAAACTTTTTTATGCCACCAGAATCTAAATCGTTTTTTCATTATTTCATTTTATTTATTTATTTTATGATTCCTATATGACTAAACTAAAGTCTGAGCTACTTCTAAATCCACCGAGCCTCAGATCATTACCCTCAAACCATAGCTCTCGAATCCTTATAGAACCATAAATCCCTCGAATCCGATATGGAAAAAACCAAACTCCCTTTTGTTAGAGATGGTACTGATGAGCCGAAAGAAAAGAAGGAAAATTTTGTGCCAGAAGCAAGTGGCAATGCTAGCAGGACAAGATCAGGAAGACGACTGGTAAATCCTCATCTGCAAAATAGAGTTATTGTGATTGAAAAGGATCTGTGTGTAGAATGGATGATGCCTAGAATGTCCTTAGTAATCTATGTTCTTGATGATCAAAAATGGGTGGAGTGTTTTTCGAATAACAATGGTCCCTACATTCCATATTTAGTGAAATAGTTTTACAAGTTTGTAACTTTTGAGAAATCTGAGTATGAAAACCGAGTGACTTCATTTGTGAACATAAAGGAGATATCGTTTTCATCTGTTGAATGGGTTGAATGCTTAACAGTTCGGCATGAAGAGGTATCTGGATATGTATCGAGATCCATACCACCTACCAGTGATATTTTCGACTATGAGACTACTTTGGAAGAGCTGACTAGTGATGGAAGTCAAAGACAAGTAATTGCTACATATATGGATGGAGAAAACAGATTGCTGTTCAAATTTTTCCAACATTTCTTGATACCGAGGAGAGGAGACTTTTCCAATTTGAGATATCTGGATATCTATCTCTTGCATCTCTTAAGAAATTGTGTAAAAGTTAATATGTGCAGATTGCTGATGATCCAAATGGAAGACATGAGAAGGCCGAAATCAATGACAAATTCCCTATCTTTTGCTAAGTTAATTTCTGTGATGATCAAGGTAAAAGGGGTAGCTGAGTCTCAAGATGAGATATTGGTATTGAAGAATAAATTTTGTATGAAATCATCAATGTGAAAATACATGAGGGTAAATTGGAACCATTAGAGAGGAGAATGGGTCAATGATGACCCGAAGGTATATGCCAAATTTAATCTTGTGGATCATCCTTCAAGTCCAAAGTATGTGAGGGATCCAGGTCTCGGACCTGATGAAGAGGATCCAGAATAGAGTGATGATTTAGGAGAGGAAAAGTCCTCTACTAATGAAGGGGGAGACCCTGACTGACCACCTATCCCAACTCCTGAAGATCAAGATCAACATAAATTAGATAAGGATGAAGCTGCTTTAGGGGATGTTGAAGTGGATGCTGTAGTGAACGAAGAAGATTTCCATGAAAGTGAAGCATATATGTCAGCTGATTTGAGCCTGAGTCCAGGGATTGGACAAACTTTAGTGCCTGCTATGGATTCAAATGAATTTGACACACCCTTTCCTAGTTTGAAAGACCCTTCAGCTATTGCAGAGAACGAATTGATAGTAGAAGATTCTCCTAAGAAAGGAATACATGATGATAATGTTGAGAATGTTGTAATCTTAATTGGGGATGCACCAGTTGAGGGGGAGCATCAAACCAATGTTGGAAGTGTTACAATGGCTACTGGAATTGAAGATTGGGCAGAAGACCTAGGTTTTATAGTCTGTGATTTAGACTATCCTGATTCTGACAATGATGCGTCTCTCAATAGACCTAATATTACTTAGGATTTTGATACTGAGTTACTACTTGATTATGAGGTCACAATGCATGTCCTGGATATTTTAAAGAAAAAGCGTAAGGACGGTTTATTGGAAGAGTTAAAGAAGTTGGAATGTTAATTGGTCTCTTCAGTTCAATCGATCATTACTGACTCAGTGGTCAATTTAGCATCTGAAAGAGTACCCACTACAGTTGCACCTACTGATATGATCATCAGGGCTGATCTGGAATCCTTGAAGGATGAGCTGAAAGAATCATTTTAATAATCAGTTGCTGAGATGAAGCTTTGTTTTGCTAAATAGATGAGCACATTGGAAAGATATTTTGAACTCTTTCAAGGTTATAATTTTTCAATCTTCATGGAAGAAATAGTGGAAGAAGTTAAAGACTTCCAGTCTCAAGTTTCAAGACATGAAGCAGATCTTGAAGATCTAAAGGAATCTGTTGTTTCTTTAGACTCTAACATGAGCTCAAAATCCCATGTAGACAATGACTTAGCCTATGTCAAGAGTGGTGTAAGCCATATTGTTTCAGTGTTTGAATGTTTTAAAACATTCATGAAAGATCATGTTAAAACCCATGACTATCAAGTTCAAAATATTATCAGTGGGTTGACCAAGAACTTCAAAGAAACTATAACCCTCTCTGTTGGTTCTATTGCATATAAATCCTCAGGGGATCTGAATCAAATTCGAGCAGTGATGAAGGAGGAGCTTGGTTCAGCTTCAACCAGTGGCTCTGTGGACTCATCCAAGCTGAGCAGAGTGGTGCTTTCTACCAGAGATTCAGCTATAGAGATAATAAAGGTAGTCCAAGACTACATGAGAGATACTTCTGAGTCTCATAATGAAGTGAAAGATAAAGTGGACTCCTATTTCCAAACGATTTCCACCAAGAATCAACTCAACAATCACTTCAAACTTCTGTTGGAAAATATGAAGTTTCCTCCTATCAATCAAGCTTTCAGAGAGCATGTTAGCAATCTAAGGGAATAGACTCCAGTGTTGGAAAGTTTATGGAGAAAAAGGATGACTTCATATCCACTATGGAGAGAGGAGGAGGAATAATTAGGGATTTCATGAATCTGTTGCTGCCTTCTCTGCATGTTGATGCTAGGCTAGTGATTGTTCCTCCTGCCTTACCAGCCTCTGCCTCTACTGCTTCTCCAGTTCATATGACTCATGCCCAAGTAATTATATGACTCACTCCTATGATCACTCAAGGATCCCCTCAGTATAGTCCCAGAATAGTTTCTGTGGCTCAGCCTCCAATGATCATTTCTGGGATTCCTAAGCCCTCACCTCCAACCTCTTCACCTGAATCCTCTTCTGCTCCCAAAAGAAAATCTCACATTGAGGATGTGGATTGACCAAGTGGCTAGACAGTTTGATAGGAATCCATTGTATTTTTATTATTTCATTGTACCTTATCTGTAACATGAAATGTTACTGGTGTCTATCTCTTTTCTCATTTTTATTTTTATTCCTCTTCACTTTGGTTTCCCACCTTTTGATTATCACAAAGGTGGAGAAATATTTTACCAAGCTTTTAGAAAGGGTGAGAAATAATCTCTATGTATCAAAGAGGGATAAATATTCACACATGGGGAGAGATATTAATGAAAGGGGGAGAAATTTTATCTATGGAAAATCTACCATGCTTTACACCTCTGATACTGTTACATTTCATTCTCTGATGCCATTTTCTCTAACTCTGATCCCACAAAATTTTACTTTTTATATCATTGTATTTAATTTTATCTCTGATACTATCACATCTTCATCCACCTCTGATCCATTATGTTATATAACATCATGTTTCCTTGAGAGAATTTCATTTAATGATATATCCTCTGATAAAACTACTCACTATTTTAAAATGATAATATCATAGGTTGTGAATATCAAAAAGGGGAGATTGTTGACCTCACCTGTTTTGATAATCCCAATTATTCTTTCATATACTTTGATAATCTCAATCTAATGTTTTTATATATATTAATTCTTTCAATCTGTGATCAATATGATAATAATATTAAAATAAATCCTGAGATATGTTAATCCATTTATATCTATGTTTATATGAGTTCTGAAGTTCTTCTAACCCATTCGTATTTGCATTGAATAAAACAGACAAGTGTTAAGTCACTGATTTGGGTATAGCTACTAATATAGAGCTACCTGTACTCAGTCTACCGATATACAGAGTCACCGATACACAAAGGTCACCGATATGTACAAGAGCTACCGACAGACACCAATTCTACCGATAGGACAGAAACCGAGCTACCGATAGAACAGGTCCACCAATATGAATATGTCCACCGATAAGCAAGTCTATCGACAGATTCAGTTTACAGAAACAGAACAATAAGAGCAACTGATATGAGCTACCGACCGACCTATTGATACAGACACGAATGATATAAACCGACGGACATAGTCTACCGATACAAGTATAGATCTACTAATAGAACCTATCTACCGAGCTACCGATAGAGTAAGTATACCAATAAGAGTTACTGATACCTAGAGCTACCGATACCAACGAGCTACCGATGCAAGTTCAAAGAGATACCGATGAAAGTTTCTGCTACACAAAAGACCACCATACACATTTAACAACATGAGCTACTAATGATTGACAAAGCAGTCAAACTCTATACTCTCAACACTATTTATTTATTAAGCTAACAGTTACATGGGATGTTTTTAATGCAGTTAATGTTATTTAATGATCTCTATTGCCATTTCATGGAACCATACATAGTACCCATACAAAAGGTAATCATTCCCATTTGCCGGAGCTGAAAGCTATAAAAGGGAAGATAAAGACCTAGTTGAAAAGGATAGAAGCAGAGAACACTGGGTGTTCATACGACAAGCATCAAGGAACTAAGAAAAAACGCTAGTGAAAAAGAAAAGTGCTGAATATCATTCAAACGTGGCATATTCGTGAAAATCTAAATCCATACTCCATGAACACTGGACAGACATGAAGCTACTCATTTTCAAGGAGAACACAAGCCGCATCTTGAGTGAAGAACTTCCAAGAACACTTCATGCACTCAAGCTGACAAGATGGACCAAGAATCAAAGAATAAAATGACACTCTGTTTTCTGAGCAGAAACCAGAGAAGGACTCAGAAGTTTTTATGTACAACCAAATGAGTCCATAGTTGCACTACCAATCACTAAATATTTTCTAAACACTTTCTCACTTTATTTAGTGATTCTATATTTACATTTCGAGTAGTGTGTGTACCCTTTTTATTTTCCACACACACTTTCTCTGAAGATAAACTAGAGGATTCTTAAATCCTCACTCAAACATCATAACCCTTTGTTTCCCACTGTGGATAGTGGTAGAGGTCGAGTAAGACCTGGACAGCCTGTGTGCTATTGTTTGTGTTTCCCATGTAGAACTGTGGTAGAGGTCTTTGGACCTGGACATTAGTGTACTGTTGTTTACCCCTGATCCTGGGTATGGATAAAATTATATAAATTGTTGAGAGGAATAAGTCTCAGCTTGATACTGAACCTCTTGGTTACCTCTTCTATGCTTTTTAGTTTAATTCATAAGCGTACAATAAATATTTAATTCATAATCCACTTCTATTACTTTTAAATACAAAACAATTTTAAAGATACTTTGATAGTTATATTATAATGTTTTTATACTTATTGTAAACCAGTAAGTTAGTTTCAAAAGTTAATTTAATCTTCAGATTAAGTAAACAGATACCTAATCAATCTTTCAGAAACTGATTGAACAATTACACTCTGTATAGATTCACTACAGTTTAACTTTTTTTTTAAATTTGGGGATTTTAAGAGAAATATTTTTAAAAGAAATTTTTATTGGAACTCAATTCACCCCCCTCTTGATTATCCACTCTGACCAACACCTTATATCATCTCTGAAGCACCATGATCATAGGCCTCAGCTGCCTCATGGTGAGATCTCCCCTATCCACATGCTCCTTGCGGTTGGGGTGGACCTCTTGGTGGTAGATGTGGTAACATGTAGAAACTTCTCCCTCTGCGAGTGGCATGTCCAACTCCTCTGCCAAGTCCTCCTTCGCCTTGAGGACCACCTTGACCGAATCTCCCTCTCTCTGTCTAGGTAGTCCTTCGACCATCTACATATCATCTGTATGGAAGTACGAACATTCAAAATCCATGTGAACCTTGCTGTCGCATGCGTAACACTACCCACTCCTACCTTGTAAGTCTCATCTTCGGGTGCCCCACACAACCGATCATGATTCATACGGTCATCCACCTATAGGTCTGGTCCTCTTAGACCTCAGTGACATATTTCTTTTACTAGCAGTTGAAGACTCCGCTATGTATCGACTGGTGGTGGATCTCGCTGCTTGAGACTGCTCAGCAAGGAAGCTCTGCACTAGGAGGGCTCTCTCTTACACCCTGTCCTACGTCGGGATTCTGAGTGAGATCATCAAGGCTCTGATCTCCCACAAGAGTCCCTGCTCGAAGGTTCAGGCCCGAATAATGGGTCTCGCATCATATCGGTGGAGTAGCCTGAGAGGTTTGTGAACCTCGCTATGTATTGAGCTATAGTCATGATGCCCTAATGTAGACGAATTATCTCCTTTGTGTGCACTGTTCGGTGGGTCGCTGGGAAAAACTCTGCCCGAAACAAGATCTCAAAGTCTGCCCAGGGAAACGTCATCTCATCATAAAGGTATACATTTGATATTATTATTTGATAAATAGGATGTAACTTATTGTTGGAAGGGAGAATGTAAAATCAAAATTTTTAAAAGGAAATAATTTGTTTGATATATTAAAATATTCAAACCACCTGGATTAAATGAAAAAAAAATATTTTATTTAAATTTTATACTCCAAAATCCTAGAGGCCTTTTATTTTATTGATATTTTAATACTCCTATTTTTTAGGATTGTGGGGAACCCATATATAACCTGTTTTCCCATAGGAACAAGGATTGTATATGAACTAAATTTCGAAAGGAACATGGACAAGTAAATTACCTATGATGTCCAAAGACCAAACAATAATCTATAACTACCCCTCCCCATTACCTATATCGTTGAAGGTTTGGAGCTCTCCACCCAACATTTCTGGTCGGCTATGAACATGATTAAATGTATTTTGAAAGTATTTATTTCAAATGTTTATTTATATTAGGGAAATATATTTATAAAATTGATTCTAATATTTAACATTGATTTTATGTGATTTTTAGACATGATATAAAAATAAATCCACTTTTATGCATAAAAAGATATATTTTTCTAAATGCAGCTTTGCCTCCATTAGATGGAAGAATTATTTTAAAAATAAAATGTTAAATTTCTATAGATTAAAATTAAAATCTATATATTATTTTTGAAAGAATAATTTTATAAATATTTATGGTCAATTTTTTATATTTTTTTAAATGATTCATTTTTTCAAATTAGTGAATAAGACTACATTTTAATTGAAAACACAAGTTTCATATGAATAATTTATAAAGCTAAATTATATTTTAAATTATATTTAATGTAAATTTATATCAATTATAAATTTATTAATCCAACTAAGTTTATTTTAATATTTTTTATATTGATTTTTGATATAAAAACCATAAATTATTTTTAAACATTTTTACATTAAACTCGGAATTTCATGCCCCTACTATGAGACTAGTCTTAAATTAATTTTATCCAATACTAAGTTTCTAATTTTTAAAAATGGATTAAATATTTAGAATTATATGTTCCATATTTAGAATTATATGTTCCAGGTATAGTAAATAAGTCCCTTCTATTAATGGAAAATATTAATTGTAATCATAGTAATTGTTTTTACACGGTTAAGAGTAAATCAGGTAATTAAAAGTAAAAATATTTTTATAAATATTATAAAATCACTATAAAACATACAATAATTTTATTGTATGTTTATTTTAAATCCATAATAATTAAAGGATTGGTTATGTAACCATTTATTTCCATTTGTATGAGAATTTAACATTTACAATGCTTTATTTAATGAAAAGTCAAACTTTTCATTCTTTTGTTTTTAACAAGTTAAATATTTTTTATATTGGGTTACTTAAGAGATATATTTGACTATAAATGATATTTGGAAATATATAACATTAATATCTATCATGGTAATTTATTTTTATTTTTTAAAGAGGGAATAATTAAATAATGGATTTCAAATTAATGATGTAGTAATTATTTAATTAATTGAAATATCTTATAAATGATATTATAATTATTAAAATATATATAATTTTAGATAATTAATATAATAAAATAATTTTATAGCATTAAATTAGATGTTAGGGATGTATTAAAAAACCTCTTTTGAAAATATATTGTTCAATTCATATTTTTAAAAGTCCATGTAAGGGATAGTGTCTTTATAAAATTTAATGACACTTTAAAATAAATAATATTTTATTAAATGGTATAATTTTTTTAAAAATAATAAATTCAATTAAAGGTTTTGGATAAAGTTGATATTTTTATCAATGATCCATTTAAGGATCATTTGAAAATTTATAGTAAATATATTTACCCTTAAAGTGTAAAAAACTGAACTTGTCACTGTAAGATTTATTGTGGTTAAATAAGGATTAAAATCTCATGATAAGGGTATAACGATGGAGTAAAATTCCCTAAAAAATATTTTAAATAATATTAGACCCTGATAACCTTAAAAGAAAATTTAATTCATATAATGGATACTTTTTGAGGAAATGATCTTTTATATTATTTTAATCAATCATATTTATAAAATGTCACTCTCTTTTTATTTAATTTCTTTTTTTGGGTCCATATATGGAAACATTAATGAAATAAAAAAAATTCTCAGTTAAATTATTTTAGTTATATAAATTATTTTTTAATGTATATAAATTATATAATTATATTAAATTCCTCAATAATTCTAAAATAATAGTTATTTAATTAACAAGAAAATAAAATAGATAATTGTAAAAGTGTTAGTTTTGTTATATTTAGTATTAGATATTGTGTATAACTAATTTTATATATCTGAATGATATATTAAATATGTTTTAATTCATTTTATTCACCATAAATATTTTTTTGATGTATTTGAATTCAAATTAGATCAATAGTATAAAATTTATAAATAATGATATGTTATTGAATTAATATTTTATTAGATTATTTAAACATTTCATAGATTTTAAATAATCACCACGGGGATAATATATGCTAGAATGTGTCTTTAAATAATAAATTATATTCCATTTTAAAGTCTCTTTCTCTATAATAACGTTATTAAATTTTAATTTTTTGAGGATTTCTGAAAATAACAATCACCTCAATTAGAAAATGGAACCTCCACCCTCATTTCATTACACAACATTGAGAAATATTTATTAAAAAATATATAAACCACTTTATTTTAGTTATCTTTAGATATGGTCTAAAATTTTTGGTTCTTACAAAAGATCAACCTTGGATCCCTTAAGAAGCAATTAAAGGAAGTCTTCTAATGAAATAGTTATTGTCTTTATCGACTATTTCATGTTTATTTCTTCTTATGCTTCTTATTAATGTGATGTTTTTAATTTTATGCAATAAAACTAGTATGATTCATATTAATATATATTATAATGATTATTTTCAAACCATATTCCACCATTTATATATCCTATGAAAAAAATGAAAGCATCGCACATGCATAAGTATGACTGACAATGTACAAGGTTTGGTGTATTCAATTTTTCATCCCTAGTTTACATTGATTAGTATAATGAATGAAATATATAATATATATATATATAATATGAAAAGATACATATTATTGAAATATTAATATACCGTGAACTTTCTTACCCTTTCACCATTTAGGGAATGATATAATCTCCCGTGCGTACCTACAGTCTACCATCTCCATAATGCGATATGATTAATTTTCCATGTTAATAATTAATGAATGATTATAAGAATGTATGTAATGAATTAATATAATATATATTACCTTATTATAATAATGGAGATGACAGAACTATATCTTATAAACAAGAACCATGAAATTAATTATAAAACACGCATAGGAAAATGAATCAATTAACACCCTAAATAAGAGTAATAATGAAATACTATTAAAAAATGAGTTATAAGATGATATAAGATGATCATAAATGGTATAATAAATATGGATATGTTTATGGAACACAATTAACAACATTATATAAACCAGTATATAGTAGGTTAAATTATTTTCAACTAATTGAAAGTGCAAGTTAATTGATTTTCATCTCAATTATATTAATGTGGGATATATAAAATATTCACCACTTATTTATTTTCTGTGGTGTATATACCATCCCATCATGAAAATATCATTAATCTCCCTATAATCATGGTATTAATTGTTTTATTTTATTTTATGGGGAATAAAATTTAACAAATTACAATTTAGTAAGAATTTCATTTACAATATTATTATTATTTAGGATTATTTATGCTTATGTATCCACTGGGGAATATTCCACTTCCTTGTCCATGTTTTACAAAAAAATAAAAAGTATTTCTATATTGTGTTGTAACTATATAAAGAATTTATTTTTTACCAATACTTTCTTTTTATAAAATGTTTTTAATGGAATATTCTTATCATTTTCCAAATAATGTACATTATAAATTTTTTGAAAACAAAATCAGAACAATGGTTTTTTTATATTATAAAGAATGAGTGGAAATTACCATTTCCTGAAACTATAATTTTATGGTGCATCATTTAAATGTTTAAAATGTTTTCTTCAAACAAAATTGATTCTTTTATAATTTTTTGACTTTTAAAATAAATACTTTTAATGTAAAAAAGGATTTTTTTCTCTCAAAAAATGGTTAATCGTTTTTTATAGTATTTTCATATGTATCGAAACAATTTATTGAATGTTATGATTAATTAATATTGATAAATTATGTTAGAATCTACCATATTTTATTTAATGGATTATAATATGTTTGACTGTGGGTGTGTAATTTTGATACCATTCTTGGTATATGGTTATTGTATTCACATTTCAAATTCTAGTTCTTAATATGAATGTTTACATTGTTTATGTTTCCCCCCTTTAATATAAGAAATGAATTAGAATTAGAAAGTGATAGTAGGGGGATATTACCACCTCATGGTGAATCGGTTAGTCTAATGAGATAAACTAGACCAGGTTTTGGCTAAAGTCTTTCCTATTTATATAAAAATATCAGGCGAGGCCTTGAGAGTATATTTTAGTTGTCCATTATTATGAATTCGATCATTATGAGATTAGATATTAATATTCCATGTGATGATTCGACTAGAAAAAAATACATTACTATGTATTTTTATCATGTATTTATTTGTATGGTATTATTTGATCATATTTTATTTCTATGATATTATAGTCATGTTATTGATTAAATGGTATGTGATTTCGTTAATTACCATTCCCAAATTGTTGATGCTTATTTATGATAGATGTTTTATATGTATATCCTTATAATGAATATTTTCTCCCCCATTTTTTATGTTTCACTTTTCCACGGGATATGAGGAACTGTTTTTTGATTGATATGGAGGGTTAGACTAAGGGGGAACAATATAATTCTTAATGAAATTTTTATGTATTTTGTGTTTCAAATGTAAAATAAATTTCATGTATGTATCTTGTTTATAAAATATTATAAGCAATTAGGTCCTTTGGGATGACAGTACTTGTATATTATGATAATGTAATAATTTAATGAAGCAAATCCTGGCTACTAGAGTTGGTTTCCATATATTCATCTAATTTTTTTCTGTTATGTGTTAATATTAAATAAAATTTAATGCTTAAAAACAATATATCTCTAAAAAGTAGTTTCATCACATTTTTCACACACATTTTAAAATAACATTCTAAAACATTTATGAAATTTATTTGAATAAATATAAAATATTTTTAAAATCCTCCCAATTATCATGGAGTGATTTGTTGATAAAAGTTTAAAAATAGCAATTAATTGGTGAATGATGAAAAATATTTGTTTTCATTACAAACTGTGTTTTCATTCAATGAATTTATAATAAAAATTTTACATTAAAATGTTTTAAAAGTAATTTATTTAAATAATATATTTTTTATTCCAATTTAGGTCATTAGGACTGATTCCATGTTGAATTGGGATGTTAGAAAATTCAATCCATATAAGAATTGTCTCTTCGAAAAATTGCTTTTTATTTATGTGGGTGTGTTACATTTTAAATTAAATTCTCCAACGTATTTTAATTGAATATGTATAAAATTTTATCATATTTTGAATCAACATAATGTATATTTTCCAACCAATTAAAATTAATTTTTTAACATTACTAATAGTAAAATAAGTACAAATTAATTACAAAAGATAAGGTAAAGAAGGTTTTATCATGGATTAAATTAAAATATAAGCATAAAATGGCCAATAAACTAATACGAAACTGATTTATTGGAAATATATAGGAAATATATCTTCTATAATCTAGATAGGGATTATTTTTGAGACTTTTATCTTGTGAAAGTCATAGGTACAACTTATACTTTTGAAAATTTATAAGTGTTCCACTAAATACACATAATATTGTCCACCCCCTATCCTCCCTCATTAACACTAAAAAACCATTTCGTTTATAATATATGAAAAATGATAATTTTTTTCACCTCTAAACATTGTATATTAATTTTTTATATCATAATTTCATTCTAGGAATGATTTATTTTAAACCTAAAGAGGCTGTTGGAATAATAAGTAAAACATTTTAACGAAGATTTTTTGTTTTAATTATTCTTGTAACTCCATAAAAACAACATTAAATATGATAATATAAAAAAATTATCTCCTATATAATTATTTTTTATTATTTCAATGTAATAACGTATATTCATATTAACTTCTATAAAATGGGGAACATAATATTTATTTATGTGACCTACATACTACCTTCTCATGAATCGATGTAATTATTTTTCCATCACCACCAATCACAGATTGATATAATGATGTATTAACAGTTTAAATATGATATTTAATATATTTTAATATATTTTTATTAACATTATGAAATTTAAATTCTTACCTCCTAGCCTTTTGTAAGAAAATAACATCGATCATGTATATGACGGCTTACCACATCACCCACTGATGTGATGGGTTTTTTCCATTTCCATTTTACTTGTATAAAAATATGGAAATATTAAATGAATATGAATATGATATTATTATAAAAATTAATACAATTTAATAAATATATCACATATACCTTCTTACTTTTCTTTCTTTAATAGATATGATAATTTTATTCTAGTGTACATAGGACTACCCTTCTTGTGACAATATGAATCATTTTTCACTAATACTTTATATGGTTTGTAATAAGAATCAATATAATGCATATATGTGATATATATATTACAAAATAATTATTCTGCAAAGGTATTATATAATTTAACATTCTTCTATTTAATCCATCATCAAAATCGAAACATCATTCATGCATACGTATGAGATACCAACTCAATGAAAAGTGTATATCATTGTCAATCTATAAATTAATCGAATTACTATGAATACGTATATAATGAATATATATGATATTTATATCATGTATAAAATTATTTATATTATCAAACGATGACCAAATTCAGCTAAATGAAATTAGAAAATCAAAAAACACATGAAAAACAATGTCGTTATTACCTGAAATGTGTTTTAATAATGATTTGTCAAAAAATGGGTAATAAAAGGTCATAAGTTAGTCACACATTGTATTATATAAAAAATTATGGTTATATTTTTGATATATAATAAACATATATTTGATATTAATGAGGTTATAATGTGTACAAATTATGTAAACACTTATAGTAAATGAATCCCATCTCACATTTTTACTTATGTGGGGAATATATCATATTAATGACCTACTTCTTTTATGTAGCATATATATGACCCAAGATTGTATTTTATGAATATTATACAGAAAATAATTTTTATTTACATATACATTTTTTAAAATATCTATCATGGGATTTATGTTTCAAAAGATAACAAATAGGTAATAGATTTCTACCTAAAATTGGATTTTTTGGGACATAAGATATTTTATAAAGAATTATTAGTCCATAAGATATATATTCTTTTCCTTTCACATGAATTATCATGGCTCCAAATAATTTTAGGATATAATAATTTTCATTATATTATATTAATTATTGTTTCCTATAATTCATATGATAGCAATGTGGTATTGGGTTGATCTTACAACAAAATTGTATATCTGGAATGTTTATGACTATGTCTTCAATGACAAAATATTATGATCTATCTCTCAAAAAAATCATTAATTTTATTCTCAAATTTTTTAATAATGAGATTTCAATTTTTTCCATTCATTTTCTTCACTTTATGTAATCACGATTCTAGAATAAGGATTTTAAGGATAATATATATTATTTATCTTTTTGGTGGAAGAATTTTTCTTTAATATAATTTTTTTGTAAGAATGATGTCAATTTTTTTATATTATAAATATTAATTTTAAAATTCATTTTTACACATGTTTTAATATATACAAAGTATTTGAAAGTGAATTTTCTTTTTATATTTCAAACAAGTTCCATTTTTATTTTACATAAAATGTCAATGGAGTCATTGTTTTCATGTATAAATCATTTTCTTTCCATAATTACAACTCAATGTTTTAAATATTATATAATAAGATTTAATTATTTTCAAAATATAATTATTTCTTAATTTATTTTAATTAATTTATGTTTTGAAAATTTATTTTTCAAATGGGAATTGATATTTTCCTCCTGAAATTTTGTAAATAATTTTTTAAGATTCCTTTATAACATTCAAAGATTTGTTTTAGAGAAAAGGACTACGAAAATGATATATGTTTTAAAAACTTGATTTAAAGATGTAAAGGATATTTTCGTCAAGAAATGTTTCATGAGATATTTTAAAATCATTTTCAATCTAATATTACATCCTTTTATGATATGTATGCCTTACTTGGGATAATATTGAATGATTCCATCATTATTATTTCTCAGGATGTTTAGTGTTTATATTAATGAAATTATTGGGAATCCAATTTATTTTTCAATGGTAATTCTATGGTGAAATGATAAAATATTATGTAAATTCGTTGTCTTTACATGAGTTATAAATTTTAGATATGATGAATGTTTTATGATATTATAGAGCACATAATTTTGGTTTTAATTATGATATGGTTGTGACTTATATATCACTCCAATGTGTTGATTAATGATTTATATACCAATAAATAAAAATTAGAAATAGCATCAACTAATTTCTATTCTATATAAAAGAGTTGAGTCCTTATCCACTATGTTAAAAAGAGTCATCCATATCAACAATAGTAAATAAATGATGAGTTTTGATCTACTATTCATGGGATCTTGGTAGTTATCCTTCAAATATGAAATTTTATTATATATTTAAGATATGTCAAAACTTTTATTACATTATACTATGGTTTATGATTTATTTAGGATGAATTCCCACTTTTATAGACCATTTATTCTAAAATGATTTTGTTTTATTCAACCAATCATGTATATGATCCATGATAATTTTATTATGAGTTTCATAAGGTATGATTATGATCATATAAAATTATTCTTATAAATGGTTGTATTTGATAGTTGACTAGTATTACATATATCTACCCTTATTGAGTGTCTAATATAAACCTTTATTATGTTTCAATTCCCAGGTTATGAATACAGGTTTTGGTAGGGTATTATTAATAGTATTACTATGTGAGAAGAAAATTGTAGGTAATATTGAATATCTTTAACAAAATAAATTTATTTTTTTTCTAGTCTCAAAATACAATAAATTAATATGGTATTGGGAAATTTTTTTATGAAATGTATTGAATATTCATAAAAAAGATAATATATTTATGTATGAAAATCTATAGTCCATATATAATAGCATTATGGAATAGATATCCTGCACTTTAAAGCCATTGGTCAATCTGTAAGATGCATGATGATATACGAGATGACATAAAAACCCGACATAATAACTATGACCAATACACAATAGTAGAATGGATTTTGTGGGTCTGTTGAATAATATTATAAATGAATTTATCATATGAGGATAATATTGTGAAGAAGTGTAACATTTACATATATACAATATTATAAATGGTCATTAACCATTTAATAATTATCTAACTAAATCTAGAAATTCTAGGTAACATATATCCAATAATTTAGAGATAAAATAATGACATATATTTGGGTATTTAAATTGTTTATTTAACTAGCGTTATTGAGGATTTAATGACTATAACATATATAAGAAGATGGTAATTTTTAGGATACATTGATCAATTAGGATTATTAAAAGATATATAAAAAAACTCTATAAATGGACCATTCCTACTATAATAAAAACTAATTATCATTCTATGTGGATATAGTGAGGAAAAACTCATTGGGATATCAGTGAAAAGAAGTAGGCCACCCAATTGGGTCAATCTTGAGAGAAAACGATGAGTGAACACTTTATCCCAATTCTGAACGAACCTTTGGAGGCTTTGTTAGATGAATTATCAATGCTCATCAATATAATTAATTTACATATTATTAAAAATTTATTTCCTCTCTTATTCATTCTTTTCCTTGATAATATAAATGAACATGGATTGTGGGATCACAACCATTTTTCAATATGGATTAACAAGTTAATATCTAGAATTTTTTATCTATTTTTGAAATGTAATTTTATGTGTGTTATTTCTCTCATATATCTCATCATGATCTTATTCTTTACTATATTTTTCATTCGAAAAATATTCTATGATATTCAATGGGGGATAAAAAGTCAAAATTTTCATATTAGAAATTAACCATTGTTTCCCTCGTCTATGTGGTCAAGAATCTCTCATCTACGATAAAAAAACACCTTGTAACATTTCTTTAGTAGGTAAATATTTTAATCAAATACTATACTACCAGTTCACATCAATTAAAACTTTACACCCTATGTGTTTTTTTAATTTTGTATATGATTTAGTTATTCTAACTATCTATCAAAAATTAATTTAATAATTAATCCATCACTCTATGTATATATAAGAAATGAGTAACATAAAAAAATATTTAATGAAAAATTTTAGAAATAATAACTAATATTAATAATTATCTCTAATCAACCACTTGTATATAATGAAATTCTCTCAACTCATTAGCCTATATTTACTTAGTGGTGTTTTAACCCATGTATTTTATCTACATTGGAATCTTGAAAAAAATTATTCGAACTCAATGTTAGATTTCATGTATTTAATATAAATGTTATTCAGCTTTTAATTCTAATCATGCTCTGATTGCACTTGATAATCATGCCACAAGATTAATTCTACAACATTAATGGTTGATATGACCATTTTGTGATAATTTCACAACTATACACCCAAGATAATAAAACAAATTTCAATATCTTATAAAACATAAGCATACATGTAATATATTAAAATAATATGGTTATTAGTGATAATATAAACCAATATTATTTAAGGGGGTGGCTGTATAACATGATTTAACTGATACATATAAAAAACTAGTATTGTTATGATTTATTAAATATTTCAACCACTTTTTAGTGATTAATAATTCTATCCAACTTGATACTTCATTTATCTATCATTTCTTTAATAAATGATAATGATCATCATTTTTCATCATATGTGAGTGATTTAAATGTATCTTTGAAAACTATCTAACAATTGTATTGTCATAATAAATCTCCATAGGAACATTTACCTTGAAGTACATATGTTTTTGAATGTTTTACCAGATATATTTTCAAATAAATTCCAAAAAAATTTGTGATATGTTGTGAATATATATCTTCAGTATATTTAGTATGAATATTTTCAAGTAATTATGATATTAATTATATATATTCAAATCAATATTAAATTTTTGTGTTAATATTTTAAATTTTCATTGAAAATTAATATGTGAACTTTTATTAGAATAAAAAATTTAGAAAAAATTATTTATAAATTACCAATAAAATTAAATGTTATTTTGGAGTGAATTAACTGAAATGATCATTTATTTGGGATAATAAGTTTAAATGTTTTAAAATGAAAATATTTTCCTTAGTGAATATTAATGAATATATCAATTATGTTTAAACAATTTATTTGTATATAATTTTAAATGATCAAAAAATTGCAATGACTTTATAATATTAGTTTTATAACTAATTTTGATATTTATTTTAAAATATGTTTTATTATGTACAGACATAGAGATATCCATGTTGGTAAAACCATTGGTATCTTATGCATAATCTATTTTGTCGTCTTAGAAATCTTGATGAGATTAGTTTCGATGCATAATTGAAGTATGGATATTTCTAGGTAATATATGTTGTTTTGTTGGAAGGTTATATTTACACATTTTGTTAAAATCTATCCCTATGAGGGGATATTATAGTTCACAAAACTAATAGCTTCTATAATTTATAGGTTTCTATACTGTAATTTTTGGTTCTACATGTTATTATGGTGAGTTTAAGTACAACTTTTGGGTACTCACTGAAGAGTTAAAAATGTGTTAACTGCTACTTGTTCCTCATATAGAGTAAAATTTTATAGTAGATCTAGGTTTAATAAATCCTAACACTAAATAAAAATCGTATCGGTCAGATTTTTGTTCAATTAGGTCTGGTCATTCTAATCGTGTTCACGAGATGGTTGATTTTTCAATTAATTTTGTATTAATCACGATTCATTTCAGAACATAACACTAAATTGGAGTTATTTTGATAAAAAATTATTTAATTTGCCTATGAGTTATAGCATATTTTACATTTATTTATAGAAAACTAGTACTTGACAAGGATGATATGGTTATTTTATATTGAATTTTCAATGAATATCCATATTAATGTTAATTATCTTGGTATGTTTTATCAAAGTGGTTGTTGAAATTTTATTTTCAAGATATCTTCTCTAGCTAAATATAGAGAAATTACATCACATTTAAAGTTATTATAGAGGTTATTTAGGTATAATATGATTCATTTTTGAGTATAGTTGAAATATAAGTGTGTGATAATCCAATAAATTAGTTTTATGGATTTCTTAAATGGATATTTGGAAATTTTTTTATTGATCCGTGCCTAAGATATAAGTTTCACTAATAATGGTAGTATAGATCCAGCTATCTCATATCAATAATACCATAAGATTATGAAAGGCTAATAAATATATTTTTATTTTTTATTTCATGGGTAGAGTAGATAATTTTATTTACATTGTATACAAATACTTCTTCATGATTTGTTTTTGAGTTATTACTAGATAAATACTATTGTTGTTAAAGAATCATAAAAATACATGGTTTTTTTATTTTTTAAGATTATAACCATAATAATTAAATATTATTTTTATTTTTAACTATAATTAAAATATGTTTCCCAATGTTCTATTAGGATTTGAGTTTTAGAGATTTAGGAAAATCACATAATCATTAATCTAATACATTATAAGTCGAAAAATCTGCACATTAACCATTTTTCACATAAATGGACTCTATCCAAATTAGTCATGATTTCTTCACATAATAAAAAGTGTTTATAGATGAATTATTACTTTTTTAATTGTAAATTATACCTATATAATAAAATAAAAACATGAGATGAGAGAAAAAAATCAGAATGGGGCATAAAAAAGAAAACATTTATCAATCATGTGAAAATGATAAAAACTCATTTAATGTAACATTTACCATAAATGTTATTTGACTGTATGAGATAAAATATTTTCTCATGAAAAACTCATAGAATTTGTATTTAAATAAATCCTTTAAACCTAATTTAAAACAAATGAAATCCCTATTTTTAAATATTGATCATCACTTTCCTAACTCGTTTTAAACCCATGTCAGAAATAACTGAAGCATTTTTAAATGCGTAGGAGAAATACATTTGTAAATTCTAAAATATATAATTAAAATTCAATGTAAATTACTCAATAAATTAGATCACTATATGGGAATAGAAAAAGAAATAAATATATCACCCATATCTATCTGGGTGCACCTAACTTATATTCTTTATCGAGATCACCTATAATCTATAATGGGGTTCAACTCTTCATATAAGTTGTATTAAAGTCACCAATTTCATATATAAATTTCATGTAACATATCATGTATACAACATTTTATTCTTTCACTAGTCAAAAAATAATAATGAAAATACTATAAAACCCATATGAAAAATAGATTGGGATATCAAAATACCCTTTTATTTTGAAAATAAATCTTTACATCTAAAAAATAAATTTATAATAATGAAAATTGTTTTTATAATAAAAATTGAAAATTAAAAAGGAAATATAAATGTTTTGATGTTTTAATATAAAAATGAAAAATTCTCAAGCCGTATAAGTAAAAATAATACATTTTAGATTTTGTAAATAACTGAAAATGGATTATTAAAAGAGGATTTTTAAATGAAAGTATCTTACCAAAGTCTGACTCATCAGATGATTTATTTATCATCATAAATAATAAATGTAGGTGTATTTATAATTTTATAAGAATTATTTTTATTTTTATTATTCATTTTATAAAACTTTTTTTTCATGTTATATACAATTACATAAGAATTTAAATTCATAACTGATGTTTTGATGTTATTCGGTTCATAAGTGTTGAATGACTTTGGTAGGATGACTATGTTAAATTAAATATGTATTAAATAATCTACACAATAAAAATCCTTAAATAGTTATCATTTATATATATATATATATATCATTCATCTATATCCATGCATTAATTATTTTTATAAAAAATGAACTATGTTACAATCATGGAGACAGTAGGTCCTATATATGCATGAGTAATGTTTCAATTTTCAATTATCAATATAAAAGTAATGTAAGTATAAATTATATTTACATAATGGTTAATATATAAAATATATCATATTAAATATATAAATATACTTATATATATCATCAATGTTATTTATTAATGGGAAAAGAATCACATCACTTCGAGGAGGTGGTTGTCCACACATATACACAAACGACATTAATAATTTTATGTCCACAAAAAAATAAGATAGTAAATGATATATTATATTTAAAAATTAATAAATATTTCATTCATATAATACATAATAAATAATTTCATAATTATTACTAGTATTTAGATACAGTTATCATAAACGAATTTTGTCGGTTCGTAAGGTGCTAATTTTCCACACACACGAAGGTGGAATTAATTAACAATTAATGGGAATTGGTGACATATATAGTTCATTATAATAATACAATAAAATATATGAAGATGTGTAATAGTATATTTTCTATAGAATGTATTAATAGGTTTGGGTTATGTGGAAGAAGAAAGCAAAATGAAACATGTGGATAAAAACTATACATCTTCTTTGCAAAACCTTCTATAATTAACACATTAAGACCTCTAAGATTGGTTTGTGTCTACAATAATACATATATAATGTGGATTGAGATTCAATGAAGGTAAATTAGTAGGTATTTCATATTCCAAATAGGTTTTTGATTATTACTCATTGAGAAGAACATGTTCCATTTTATAAGATAGTGGAGGGGACCTCATGGTATTTCTAGGAATATTAAATTAACAAAAATTAATTTTCAACCCAAAATGGATATAAAGTGAGTTATTTGAATATAATTTGGTGTTGGTTCATAATCCATTCATCCAATAATAAATATATTTGTTTTGAAAATATTTCTTACCTTATATTTTGGTTTAAGCCTCTATATAAACTCTTTAACTATTAGCATGAAAACATATATTTTTACTCTTTTGAGGATCCATATCATTATAATAAAATAAAATTAAAATATAAATGGTCCATGGTTGATATTTGAAACAATATCCTAATCAATTTTCCAATATTATAATTGTAAGCATGTCATATTGTTTAATAATATATTAATGACTATAAATTATTTGTAACGTCATTTTATAGAACATTTCATTGCTTTAAAAATAATAATATAATAAAAAAATAAAATTTAGAGAACACATTTTGTTATATCCCATAAATATATGTTTCTTCTATTAAATTTTATTATTATATTATTTATCAAAAATATTATTTCTATTAATATTATTAATATAATTTCTTTTATTTTTATATTAATTGAAACCTTTATACATCAACGTTCTGTATGAATTTAAGGAAATTATTTATTAACAAAAAATTATTAATAAAATATAAAAATTAATATAACACATTTATATTTAAAAATTATAATTATAGATTATCATATCCTCTGGATAACACTATATGAAAAATATCACACTTATTAAAAACAAGATCCTAACATGTATGTCATTTCAGTAAATAAATTACTATATATGTCATTATCTCATCCATTTGGACCCAACAGATCATAAAATATACTCTTATATATATTTTTTCATTTATACTCATAAAATATGATTTTTAAAATTGTTTGGTTCATTTGATAGTTCTTATAATTTTATTTTCAACCTATATTAACTAATTTACTCTTATACACTGTTTATAAAAATTACTATTTTTACAATTCAAAACATAA
Organism: Viscum album; assembly: GCA_963277665.1. NCBI lineage: Eukaryota > Viridiplantae > Streptophyta > Magnoliopsida > Santalales > Viscaceae > Viscum > Viscum album. The sequence goes on from OY728134.1 coordinate 431,940,527, forward strand.
AAAAATAAAAGAAATATATTTACTAAATTTTTAACGATTGATTCCAAATATGGAATGTTTTTTTCTAAATTATGAACACCAATGATTAAGAATTTAACAGATAATTAAACTATAAAAACGTAAATGTCATGACCCGTCCCCTAGGCCCGTGCCGCTACTACCCTGAGCCTGCATTTTGATACAAAAATCTAAGTAAAATGTATAACAAAAGTGTGATGAAAAGTAAAATGGGTTTGTAATATATGCCCAACTGTAAAGTACATGGAACTGGAAGTACAAATACAACTAAATAAAATAAATACATATGTTGGGATGTCCTTCGGGATTCCTATATAAAGGGTTGTCACAGATATCCTCGTCATCAATCCACGTCTTTCAGTCCCCACCATGTACCAAATCGTCGTAATGTCCACCTTCGGATACCATCCAGTCCTAGTACTCTCAGCCTCAGTCAGCACTTTCTGTCATATACAACCAACACAACAGGGTGCAGGCATAGCCCTTCAAAGGGTGAGTAAAATGATACTCATTTAGGACCCCAAGACCATCAAGGTCTCAAAATATCTAACAATGATAAACAAAAAATCATGAAATCAATAGATAACCTTACATAAGTATATTCCCATTCATATACCTAAGTTATCATGTGATCCATCTCAATCATAAGGTAAACACAAAAGTACTGACTCAGGTCAACTAGGATTTTATTCTCATTATCGAAACCACAAATGATTGAGAAATCATCTTCTGTCGAGTAAAGTGGTCCTACCGCGACACCTAACCTGCATCCCACTATCCTTGGACTATTGAGGTACTCCTTCTGTTGAGTACCATTGGTCCGCTGTGTCACACAGAGGCACTCCCCACCGCGGGCCTACCGCCATACCCATCCCCCCCTCATAATCTGCAGAGGTACTCCTCATGTTGAGTAATGTGGGTCTACTGCTTCAAACATATCTTTCTCTGCCACCGTGGGTCTTCCGCCACAACCAAACTCTACACATTGGGATAGTAGATTCTCTACGAGTCAAACGATTAGCAGTAGTCAGTTCTCAGCTAACTACTAGGTCTCCACACTCTGCTCTCTCATCAATTGAGAGATCCACTCGACAAGCTACTAATCAATACTACAACGATCATAATGTCTCAAGAAAAATTCTCTCAAACGCTCGCCGCATCTTAGGGGTCAAAATGCAACATACGGCGCGTGAATCGGACGCCTGGTCTGTGAGTAATTACCCTTTTAGTCCTAGGGGCCCAGTTGGATTTGTTCACTAATCAGCCTGATCATCTCTCAACTATACCCCAAACTCATGTGGTGTATAATCAAAAAGACCGTCATGGTCCAATATTACCAGTGACGTTGACGGTTCCTCAAACGAACATCTATTGCAAAAGATATGAAAAAATGAATGTAAAGGGTATTAGTGGGCCCAGGTCCGCTCCGACTTGGATCACCCGACCTATTGGGTGGGCCCACCCATTATGTTTGGCCTGGCCCACTGCTCCCAGACCAGTAGGCCATGAGGGGTTGCGGAGGGCCGCAAAGGAACGAACCGGTCGTGAGGGTGCAGATCTGCCACGGGTCGGCATGAGGGCGGCTCGGCCAGGAGGGCCCTGAAAGGGAAGCTCAGCCCGGGTGCGCCGCGAGGGGCCGGTTCGGCCTGAAGGGTCACTAAGCACAGATCGGGGTGGCTCGGCCTGGGGCCGGGGTGGGGTGGACGAGGCCATATTAGATAGGGGCTCGAGAAGTTGGTGGGCCAGGGAGAACGGCCTGGGCCTATTTGGGTGGTGGCGGCGCGCGGCCGGCGGGCTGGCATGGCTAGGGAAACTCGGGTGGCCGAGAGCCCGTGCAACTAGGAGGCCGGGAGGGTTAGGCTGGCAGACAGCGTGACCAGGGCGGCTTGGCCCGACCCGAGGTAGCTCTACCGAAAGGGCAGAAACCGTGGGGGCACTTCGGCTGTCGGTGGCACGGAATGCCTCGGGGGCAAAGCGAGTCGCGGATGACGCGGGTGGTGCGTTCTTTTCCTTCATCGCCTTCATCTCCATTGTCGCCTTCCTCAATTTCTAAGAACACTTCAAATGATAACAGAGGATGGGTCGGTCCATTTTGGTTTGGTTTGCACCCTCCGTGTTTAGGGTGGTAGCATTTGGCTCGCAAGAATGAAGCAAAACAAACCATCCCACCATGATTAATCCCGGACCTGTAAAAGGAGAAAATAGGCAGATCAACTAGTCAGAAGATGATCCCTTTATTTTTTTTATAAGGAAAGAATTACTGGAATATAAAATCAATCACAAAAATACCATACATTGTCCATTGTTCGTCAACGGAGTCGCGGGGAAGAAGACAGAGTTGTCATCGTTCATCGCGTCAGCCACACACCTACAATCCCTATCTCATGTGTCAGATCATTGAGGATGATTATAGGGGATGTCCGGGTGTCGAAGACATCCCACATCAGTTTCCTCCCTCAAGGTGCTTTTGAGGAAGGATTCGGAGTCGTCGACGTTCTTCATGGAGGGAGCATTCTTCGTTAGAGAATTTTTCTCCCAAGATCTCCCCTCTCTTCAATTCCACCCAAGTGAATTCATTGCCATAATAATATAATGAATTATCTATTAATCCATTGGCATAATATTAAAAAAGGTTAAATATAATTAATTGATGTGTTGGTACAATTAATTATGGAGGAGGATTTGGCACAATAAATAAGGTGTGTTGGCCCAATTAGAATGATGGAGGAGGTCAAGAGGAGCTACCTCATTAATATGGGAGTTGGGAGTTTCTCTCAATTAAATGAAGGGTTTAGTCCCGGGTGGTACCCACCATGATAACCTCTCGTGGGAGGTTAGGTTCGGGTGGGCCCCATAACCATAACCTCTCATTGGAGGTTATGGTTGGGTGGTCCCCACACTTTAACACCCACATGGATGGTTACAACAAAATAAAATAAAATATGAGCTTATTTTATTTTATTATTTCCACATAAAATCCAAATACTATCTTTCACCCTCAACTAATGACCGTCATGGTGAAAATCTCCATAAGTGAATACCGACCATTCGAGTTCAATGGTGTCATCACATTTTAATTCTGAGAACATGTTCAAATGTTATAAAAACCCACTCAAACATTTACTGAATATACCTGAACAAAACATTAGAAATTGATTTCAGGCACATCGTTCCTCGGAATAACCCATGGTAAATGTTTTCACTCTCGTAAAATTCAAATATATTTTAAAACAAATTGCATGGAAATTTTTTTCCATGATATTCTCCCCACCTCGGGCTTTACTCTATGTAATCCACAAGTCAAATATGGGAACATGTGGAGGTATTGAGCACACATATGTGCCTTCTTCTCCCATGTGCTCTTTTGGAGGTTCCTATCCTCCAACAAATGTGCCCTAGAGGTATCAACCATCCACAGAGGACCTACTCTTGTTGATCCTAAATCTCTAATTGAACCTCTGTAAATGTTTCCCCATCGTCGACGTCCAACTCGCCATGGTCGATGATGTGAGAAGGGTCATGCACGTATCTCCTCACTAGGGATACCTAGACGACATCATGCACTCAGTGTAACTGAGGTGGAAGAGCTAAGCAGTAAGCCACCTCACTAACTCTGTTGATGACCTGAAAAGGTCCGATTAATCTCAGAGATAACTTGTCACCTCTTCCAAATACCTATAGATCCCGTCGGAGTGAGACCCATAGAATGACGTGGTCACCATCCTCGAACTCTAGAGGTCTTTGTCTCTTATCAGCATACGACTTCTTCCAACTCTCTACAGTCTTCATCTGATCTATAATGATCTGCACCTTTTCTGTGGTAGCCCTTACCATCTCCGGTCCAATGAGTTCTGACTCTCCTGGGTCAGTTCAACAAAATTTTGATCTTCAATGTTTCTGTACAACGACTCAAAAGGTGTCATCCCAATGATGGAGTGGTATTTGTTGTTGTATGAAAAATCCACCACAAGAATGTGATCCTCCCAGCTAAGACCAAAGTCTTGGAGACAATAATGCATCATTTCTTCGAAGCTCTGAATGGTCTACTCAGTCTGGCCATCTGTTTGAGAATGGAAGGTGGTGCTTAAATGAAGATGTGTCCCAAAAGACTCTTGCAACCCCTTCCATAACCAGGAAGTATATCTTGTGTCACAATCATAGATAATTATCGAATGTACTCCATGTATCCGCACAATATTTTTCACATAGAGGCATCCCAATCTCTCTACTGAACCTTGAAATCTGATCAGTAGAAAGTGTGCCGACATGGTGAGTTGATCGATGATTACCCAAATAGAGTCATGAACACTGGATGTATGTGGATTTCCTGTCACGACGTCCATGGATATCCCATCCCACTTCTACTTTGGGACCTCTAAAGATGAAACCAAGCCTACTAGTACCTAATGCTCCCCCTTCACTTGCTGTAAAGTGAGGCATCGAGATACAAACTCTACAAGTGCTTTCTTCATTCCTGGACACTAGTGATGTCATCGGAGATCTCGATACATCTTCGCCACTCATGGATGTACTGGTAGAGGGGATGTGTGGAACTTCCTCAATGATTCCTCATAAAGTGAATCTAGTACCATGGTATACACTCTGAAGAAGATGATGTGCTCCCCATCTTCAGAAAATCTACCAGGTCCATTCCCTATGGATATATGAGCACATCGAATCTCGCAGTCATCATCCCCACACTGCGTTTTCCAGACTCGTTGAAGATGTGGGGGAGTGATTGTAAGAGACAATAGAAAGTAGTATCTATCTCTATCATCAAAGGATTGCTGCAAAGTAGCTAGCTGCTCAGCCGCATCGCCTAGCAGGTGTATACTAGATCTCTTACTAAGTTCATCTGCAACAACATTCCCCTTCCCAGGATTATAGACTATCTTGAAGTCATAGTCCTGGAAGAACTTATGAAATTGTCATTGTCTCATGTTCAGGTCCTTTTGAAAGAATATATACCTGAGACTCTTGTGATAATAGTGCACAGTAAAATGATCTCCCATCAGATATTGTCGCCACATCTTCAAAGTAACGACCACTACTGCTAACTCCATGTCATGGATAGCGTGGTTCTTCTCATGCAGTATCAACTGTCGTGAACAATATGTGATCACATCTTTCTCCTGCATCAAGACACATCTAAGCCCGACCCCTAATGGATCCCAGTAGAATACATACCCAACGCCTTCCTCTTGAAGTCTCATGATGGGGAAACTAGTCAGACTACACCTCAACTTCTGAAAGCCCATCTAGAATGTCTCTGACCACACAATGGGTTTCCTCTTCTTTGTCAAGGTTGATAGAGGTGCTTCAACTCTGGAGAAGTCTGGTACAATCCATCTGTAGTATCCAACTAATCCCAGGAATCTTCTTACCTCCCTCACACTCCTGGGTGGCTTCCAAGAAAGTACAAACTCAATCTTCATTGGATCTACTACAACTCCATCATCCTAGATGACAAGACACAGAATGTGAACCTCTCGGATCCAAAACCATCACTTTGAGATCATACCATAAGGAAGGTGCTCTCGGATTATGTCCAATACTACCCAAAAGTGATAGGCATGCTCCTCTTCGATAGTTGAGTAAATCAGAATGGCGTTGATGATGACTTCGACAAAGCGATTGGGGTATGGCTGAAAGATCTTGTTTGTGAGTCCCATGAATACTGCTAAAAATTTGGTTACACATAATGGCATTACTAAGAACTTGTAGTGGTCGTACTGACATCTGGAGGTGGTCTTCTACACATCCTAGTCTCAAACTATGAGCGTGGGATAGCCTGATCTATGGTCCATCTTATAGAACCATCGATCTCCCTTCAACTGATCGAAGATGTATTCAATCCTCGAGAGTGGGTTCTTTTTAATCATTTTCACCTGGTTTAGGCCCTGATAGTCGACACAAATCCTCAAGCTCCGATCCAACTTCTTGGAAAACAGAATTGAGGCTGCCCAGAGAGAAACACTGGTCTAGATGAATCCCATCCCCAGAAATTCCTCTAGTTGTACCCACATCTCGCGAAGCTCTATGGGAGCCATATGATATGCTGATGTAGATATCAGTGTCATCCCTGGGTACAAGTCAATGTGAAGTATACCTCTCACCAAGGAGGTAGACCCAAAAAATCATCAGAGAAGACATCCGTGTACTGGTCCACCACTACATGATAACTCAGACTCTCCACATCAATAGATTCGAGGGTAAGGCAAGCCAACTGATGAGTGATCAACATCACTCTCCTCTGAGTAAGTCAATCCTCTATTGCAAAGGCTCCCTTCTCTCCAGTGAAGGTAAAACTAGTCTCATCTGTGAAGACACACCACCTTTTTCACCTAATATAGTATATCTGAGCATGGACTATTGACAACCAATCCATTTCCATGATGAAATTATAAGGCCTCGATTCCTCTACTAGAAGATCCCAGCCGAAGCTCTCACCTCCAAGAGTAAGCTCACACTGCTGGTACCAGTGCGTAATCATCGAATATGCTCCCATAAGAGTATCTAACCATAAGGATCGAACCAATGGATCCGTTGGAATATCCATTATCTTAATAAGGGAAGTGAAAATGAAAGAATGACTGGCACCTTTGTCTATAAGTACTGAAGCTATGGTGGAATAGAAACAGATGTTACCTTATGTTGACCTCACCTGTTTTGATAATCCCAATTATTCTTTCATATACTTTGATAAGCTCAATCTAATGTTTTTCTATATATTAATTGTTTCAATATATGATCTATATGATAATAATATTAAAATAATCCCTGATATATGGTAATCCATGTATATATATGTTTATATGTGTTCTAATGTTCATCTAACCCATTCAGATATGCTTTGCATAAAACAAACAAGTGTTAAGTCACTGAACTGGGTATAGCTACTGATATAGAGCTACTGGTACTCAGCCTACCGATATAAAGAGTCACTGATACACAAAGGTCACCGATATGTACAAGAGCTATCGAAAGACACCTAGTCTACGGAAATGACAAAAAACTGAGATACAGGTAGAACAGGTCTATTGATATTCATAAGTCCACCGAAAATCATGTCTATCGACAGATTCAGTTTACCGATATAAAACACTAAGAGCTACTGATATGAGCTACCAACCGACCTACTGATACAAACATGACTGATATGAACCGACTGACATAGTCTACCGATACAAGAATATATCTACTGATAGAGCCAGTCTACCGAGCTACCGATAGAGTAAGTCTACCGATAGGAGTTACTGATACCTAGAGATACTGATACCAACAATCTACTGATGAAAGTTCAAAGAGCAATCGATGGAAGGTTCATCTACACAAAAGTCCACCGTAAAAATTTACCAATACAACCTACTAATGATGGGCCAACCAGTCAAACTCTATACTCTCAATACTATTTATTTATTAAGCTTACGGTTACATGGGAATTTTTTAATGTAGTTAGTGTTATTTAATAATCTTTGTTTCCATGTCAGGGAACCATACCTAGTACCCATGAAAATGGTAATCATTCCCATTTTCTGGAGTTGAAAGCTATAAAAGGGAAGATAAATACCTAGCTGAAAAGGAGAGAATTAGAGAACACTAGGTGTGTATATGACAAGCATCAAGAAACTAAGAAGGCACATGAGTGAAAAAAAGGGTTGATCATCATTCAAATGTGGCGTATTCATGAAAGTCTAAATCCATACTCCAAGAACACTGGACAGACATGAAGCTACTCATTTTCTAGGAGAACACAAGCTGCATCTTGAGTGAAGAACTACCAAGAACACTTCATGCACTGAAGCTGACAAGCTGGATCAAGAATCAAAGAACAAACGACAATTTGTTTTCTGAGCAAAAACCAGAGAAGGACTCAGATGTTTTTATGTCCAACCAAAATGAGTCCAGAGATGCACTTCCAATCACAAAATCTTTTCTAAACTCTTTCTCACTTTCTTTAGTGATTCTATCTTTACATTTAGAGAAGTGTGTGTACCCTATTTATTTTATATACACACTTTCTCCTAAGCTAAACTGGAGGATTCATAAATCCTCACTCAATCTTCATAACACTTTTTTCCCACTGTGGATAGTTGTAGAGGTCGAGTAAGAACTGGACAGCCAGTGTGCTGTTGTTTGTGTTTCCCACGTAGAACTATGGTAGAGGTCTTTGGACCTGGACAGTAGTGTACTGTTGTCTACCCCTGATCCAGGGTGTGGATCAATTTATATAAATTGATGAGAGGACTAAGTCTCGGCTTGAGACTGATCCTCTTGGTTACCTCTTCTGTTCTTTTTAGTTTAAGTCATAAGCATACTATATAATTTAATTTCATAATCCCATTCCATTACATTGAAATAAAAAACTATTTTAAAGCTATTTTGATATTTAAATTAGAAAGTGTTTATACTTCTTGTAAACCAGTAAGTTAGTTTCGAAAGTAAATTTAATTTTCAGATTAAGTCAACTGAGACCTAATCAATCTTTGAGAAACTGATTGAATGTATACACGTTGTATAGATTCACTATAGTTTAAATTTGTTTTTGAATTGGGGGATTTTAAGATAAATATATTTAACAGAATTTTTTATTGGAACTCAATTCACCCCCCCTCTTGAGTATCCACTCCGAACAACATTTGGTATCAAATGAATTGTTGCTTTTCAAAGATTTCAAAGCAATTTGTTTTCAACTGTGATTTTAGTTGCATATTTAATGATCTTAAATTTCTGTTAGTTCTAAATTTTATCTCATTAAAATTTCTTTTATAAAATCTAGTTATGGACAATAGAATATAGGGTGCTGCTACAAATTGGCCACCTTTATTTAATGGCAACAACTATGCCCAGTGGAAACTTAAGATGAAAATACATTTGTAACATATGGGTTTTGATATCTGTACTTCTATAAAGTCTCAATATAAAATTCTAGAAACTGAAAGAACAACATGGGATGAACCTGCAAAGACTTCTTACACTAATAATTGTAAATCTATGAATGCCCTGTACTATTCTTTAGGAGATGAAGAGTTTGATAGAATATATTCTTGCAAAACTGATTATGAAATATGGGATACTTTGGGTGTTTCTCATGAAGGAACAACCAATTTTAATGAAATGTGACTGAATAAATATACTATTAAATATGATAATATTAAAATGAAAACTGATGAACCTATTTCGGATATGTATATCAGGTTTAATGGGATAGTCAATACAATGAGTTCACTTGGAAATGTTGTTGCAGCTAAGGAACAATTTATGAGGATACTGAGATGTCTGCCAGAAAAATGATGGGGCACTTCTGTTTCAATCAGAGAGTCATGTGACATTCAAGCAATACCTGTATAAGAGTTTATTGGAAAATTAATGATGTGTGAAGAAGAAATCAATGTGAATAAGGAGGAATATGATGAACCTAAGAGAAAATCCGTATCGTTCAAGTCTAATACTTCTAAGAGAAAAGATAAGGAGAAAATACATGTAACTACTGAGAGTTCAACCAGTGAAGATTCTGATTTAGACAGTGATGCTGAAATGGCTCAAATAGGCAGGAGATTCAAAAAGTTATATAGGAAGAAGATATTCTTCAGATAATATAACTACAAAAGAATGTATAACAACAAAGGAATATGGAAAAAGTATTGGAAAAATCTTTAAAAGGAGGATTATATAGTCTGCAATGAGTGAAAAAGGAAAGGACACATCAAGGATAACTGTCCAAAACTGAAATTCAAAAAGAAATATGATTATAAGGAAAAGAAGTACAAGAAATCTATGAAAGCTACTTGGAGTGCATCGGAGGACAACACAAGTGAATCTGACATTCCTGATTCTAAGAAGAATCATGCCAACATGTGTTTCATGACCAACACATCTGATGTAACTTTAGATACTCCTATTTTGAATTCCTATTATTCTGGAGACATTGAAAAATATGATTCTGATTCTGAAAATATGGTTATGTCGGACTAGTTTGAATACTGCAATATGCTGGATGAAAAATGTAATGAAATTAATGACAAATATAAGTCATTAAACAAACATCATGCTCTCATTGTCACTACTAAATCTGCCTTTGATATAGAAAAAGAAAATAATCCTCAACTGTTAAAAGAAAATACTAAATTGAAAATGTCTAATGAGAAACTAATAAAGGAATTAGAAAATTTCACAAATGGAAAATATACACTTACAAAAATGTTAGGAAATCAAGTTTCACCTAAATACATTACTGGTTTGGGATACCAACCTAGGAAAAGACAGTTAACTAAAACTCGATTTATTCCTATGTCTGGACAAAATTCTACTTATTCCAATTCTAGATATTCGTATGCTTCAACAAGTTATTCATATTTTTATAGATAAAATAAAAGTTATCTTTCAATATATATTGATTCTCTAAATTAGATGAGACCCATAAGAAAAATATGGGTACCTAAATCTTTGATTGCTAACCTATCTGGACCCAAGAAGATTTGCGTACCAAAATAAATTCTTATCTAAACCTGTTTTGTAGGAAACATGTTTGAAGAGTTCTCACAAAATGGTATGGTACTTAGACAGTGGATGTTCAAGACACATTTCTGGAGATTATTCATGCTTCAAAATCTTAATAAAGGTTGATGGAGGCCATGTCACCTTTGGTGATAATTCTGAAGGACAAATCATCGTCCTAGGCTTGATTGGTAACACTGATTCAGTTTTAATTTCTAAAGTTTTATTTTTGATGGACTTAAATATAACCTGTTAAGTATTTTTCAATTATGTGATGTTGGATTTAATTTGAAATTTGAAAATTATTCCTGTAATGTTTTTAATTCTAAGAATGTTTAAGTATTTTCTTCATTAAGAAATGTAAATTTTAATGCTGTTGATTTAAATTCTATAGCCAAATAACATGTTATTTATTTAAATGATTTCCATGGAGAATCATGGTTGTGGAACAGAAGATTAGGACACTGCAATATATATTCACTTAGAATGCTGACTAAGAAAAACTTGGTTAAAAACCTACCTAAAGTTGAATTTCCAAATTACAATGTTTGTAATCTCTGCTAAAAGGGAGAGAAACACAATGTTTCTTTTAAATCAAATAAATAAGTTTCAACTTCTCAACCTCTCGAGTTGGTTCACATGGACTTTTTTGGACCTTCATGAGTTTCTAGTTTTAATGGGAAGGACTATGTCTATGTCCTAGTAGATTACATTTCTAGATATACTTGGGTATTCTTCTTAGCTCACAAAAGTGAAGCTTGTTCTTAAATTGTTAAATACTCCAAATCTATAGAAAACCTTAGTGGACTTAAGATTAAAACACTGAGAAGTGATCATGGCTGTGAGATTGAAAATAATGTTTTTGAATCTTATTGCTCAACCAATGGCTATAGTCACAACTTTTCTGCTCCTAGGACTCCTCAGCATAATGGTGTAGTAGAATGATGGAATAGAACCCTTCATGAAATAGGTAGAACCATTCATAATGAGTATGATCTGCCGATTACTTTTGGGCTGAAGCTATGAATATTGCTTGCTATATTATCAATAGAGTCTTAATTAGATCAGTTCTCAAGAAGACCCCATATGTGTTATGGAACAATAGAAAACCCAAATTGAGTTACATTAGAATCATTAGCTGAAAATTTTATATTCTTAATACAAAGGATATTCTGTACAAGTTTTCTTCTAAGTGTGATGAAGGAATTTTTCTTGGTTATTCTTTAACTAGAAAAGTATATAGTGTCTTAAATAAGAGAACCAATTGTGTGGAAGAAGCTATTCACATCATGTTTGATGAAACTGATCCACATGAGCCTAAAACCACTTTTGAAAATCTTGAAGAAGATTTGAGTGTTATGGACCATCATGATAAATCAAAAGAACCTGCTATAAGAATATCCAGTTCTGGACATATTCCATAATTTGCTTCTGTTGAACCCATACTTGGAGATGAACCTGAAATTTCTAGTCCTACCTTTACTAGATCAACTAGGATTCTAAAGAATCATCCTTTAGATGTTGTTGTTGGTAATATTGAAAGAGGGACACAGACTAGAGCTTATATAAGAAACCAGGTTGAACATCAAGACTTTCATTCATAGCTAGAACCTAAAAATATCAATGATGTTATCAATGTTGAATTTTGGGTAATGGGTATGGAAGAATAGTTAAATCAATTTGAAAGAAAAAATTTCTTGGAATTAGTTGACAGATCTAAGGACACTTTTACAATAGGCACTAAATTTTTTTTTAGAAACAAAGTTGTCAAATCTGGGAACATAGTTAGAAACAAAGCTAGGTTAGTCGCACAAGGATATAGTCAAGAGGAAGGTATAGATTATGAGGAAACCTTTGCACCTGTAGCTATATTTGAAGCTATTAGGATCTTACTTGCCTATGCTGCTCATCTGAATTTCAAGTTATATCAAACTGATGTTAAAAGTTATTCTCTAAATGGTTTTGTTGTCGAAGATGTTTTAGTTGAACAACCACCTGGATTTTCTAATCCTCATTTTCCAAATAAAGTTTTTAAACATTCTAAAGCTCAATATAGTTTAATACAGGCTCCAAGAGCTTGGTAGGATAGAAATAGTAATTTACTTATTTCAAAAAGTTTTACTAAAGGTATTGATGATCCAACTCTTTTAATTAAAATAATCTCTAAAGCTGTTTTAATAGTTCAAATATATGTTGATGATAATATTTTTGGATCTTCTAAACATTCCTTATGTAATGATTTTTCAAATAGTATGTAAAATGAGTTTGAAATGAGTTTAATGGGATAACTCAAATATTTTCTTGGATTTCATGTTTTCCAAAATGAAAATTGTATTATTTTGAATAAAATTAAATATAAAAATGATCATTTAAAACTTTTTGGTTTGGATAGTATTAAGGAATGTGATACTCTTATGAGTACTGTTTGTAAATTGGATGCAAAAGAAACTGGGAAACCAGTGGATCAAACCAATTACAGAGGTATGATTGGAATCTTACATTACCTTACTACTAGTCGACCAGACATTATGTTTTGTGTGTTTATGTGTGCAATATTTGAATCTAATCCAAAATAATCTCATTTACTTTATGTTGAAAATTTTTTTAAGTATCTTAATCATACTGTAAACTTAGGTTTGTTTAACCCAAAAGGACAACCATTTCAGTTAATGAGTTATTCAGATGCTAATTCTTCTGGTTTATAGTTGGATAGAAAAATCACATAAGGAACATGTCATCAATTGGAAAAATCCTTAGTATCTTGGTGTAGTAAAAAAAATAGAATTTTATAGCATTGTCCACTACTGAAGCAGAGTACACAACTACTGGTAGTTGCTGTGCAGAAATTCTGTTGATGAAACACACTCTTTTGGACTATGGATATGACTTTAAGCACGATTATATCAACTTTGACAACACTAGTGAAATAAATATCACGAAGAACCCTGTGTCTCACTCTAGAACCAAACACATTGATGTAAGGCACCATTTCTTGAGAGATCATTACCAAAAGGGTGATATTATTCTTGAGTTTATTGGTACTAAACATCAATTATCTGATATTTTCACTAAACCTTTGAGTTCGGAGAGGTTAAGTTTCATTGGACATGATTTAGGTATGTTTAGCCTTGATCAGTAGCTAACCTCACCGATGTAAAATCCTCACCGATGTGAAATTCTCACCGATGTGAAATTCTCACCGATGTGAAATTATCACCGATGTGAAATTCTCACCGATGTGAAATTATCACCGATGTGAAATTCTCACCGATGTGAAGTTATCACAGATGTGAAATTGTCACTGATGTAAAATTATCACCGATGTAACCCCACTAATAGGAATTCTCACGGATATACCCAACCGAAGATTGCGCTGTTTTAATCTTCTGTCTGCCACCAGAATCTAAATCTTTTTTTCATTATTTCATTTTATTTATTTATTTTATGATTCCTAAATGATAAAACTAATGTCCGAGCTACTTCTAAATCCACCGAGCCTCAAATATTTACCCTCAAACCTTAGAACTTGAATCCTTATAGAACCCCAAATCCGTCGAATATGTGATCGAAAAAAAACTCCCTTCTGTTAGAGATGATACGGATGATCCAAAAGCAAAGAAGAAAAATTATGTGCCAGAAACAAGTGGCATTTCTAGTAGGACAAGATAAGGAAGATGACCGGTAAGTCATCATCTGCAATATAGAGTTATTGTGATTGAAAAAGAGATGTGTGTAGAATGGCTGATGTCTAGAAATTACTTAGTACTTGAAGTTCATGAAGATCAAAAATGGGTGGAGTGTTTTCCGAACAACAATGGTCCCTACATTCCAAATATAGTGAAACCGTTTTACGAGTTTGTAACATTTAAGAAATCTGAGTATGAAAACCGAGTGACTTCATTTGTGAATAGAAAGGAGATAATGTTTTCATTTGTTGAATGGTTTGAGTGCTTAAAAGATACACATAAAGAGGTATCTGGATATGTATCGAGAGCCATACCACCTACCAGTGATATTTTCGACTATGAGACTGCTTTGGAAGAGCTGACTGGTGATGGAAGTCAAAGACAAGTAGTTGCTATAGAAATGGATGGAGAGAACAGATTGCTGTTCAAATTCATTAAACATGTCTTGATACTGACGAGAGGTGACTTTTCCAATTTGAGATATCAGGATATATATCTCCTACATCTCTTAAGACATTGTGTAAAAGGTAATCTGTTTAGATTGCTGATGATCTAAATGGAAGACATGAGAATGCCGAAATCAATGAAAAATGCCCTATTCTTTGCTAAGTTAATTTCTGTGATGATCAAGGTAAAAGGGGTAGCTGAGTCTCAATATTAGATAGTGGTATTGAAGAATAACTTTTTTATCACATCAACAATGTGCAAATACATGAGGGTAAATTGGAACCCTTGGAGAAGATAATGGGTCAATGATGACCAGAAGATATATGTCAAACTTAATCCTATGGATCATCCTTCAAGTCCAAAGGATGTGAGGGATCCAGGTCTGGGACCTGATGAAGAGGATCCAGAATAGAGTGATGATTTAGAAGAGGAAAAGACCTCTGCTAATGAAGGAGGAGACCCAGAATTACCTCCTAGCCCAACTCCTGAAGATCATGATCAACATAAATCAGATAAGGAAGAAGCTTCTTTAGGGGATGTTGAAGTGGATGATGTAGAGAATGACGAAGATTTTCATGAAAGTGAAGCATCTCTATCAGCTGATTTGAGCCTGAGTCCAGTGATTGGACAATCTTTAGTTCATGCTACGGATGCAAATGAAGTTGACATATCCTTTATTTGTTTGAATGAACCTTCAAATATTGTAGAGAAATAATTAATATTGGAAGATTCTATTGAGAATGGAAGACCAGCTGATAATGCTGAGAATGCTGTTATCTTAATTGAAGATGCACCAGATAAGGGGGGAGAATCAAACCATTGTTTGAAGTGTTACAGTGGCTACTGGAATTGACGAATGGTACGAAGACCCAGGTTTTATAGTCTGTGGTTTAGACTGTCCTGATTCTGACAATGATGCATCTCTCAGTAGACCTAAGATTACTTATGATGTTGAGATAGAGTTACTACCTGATGATGTGGTCAGAATTCATGACCTGGATATTTTAAAGAAAAAGCATAAGGACAGTTTTGTGGAAGAGGTATAGAAGATGGAATGTTCTTTGGTCTCTTCAGTTCAATTGATCTTGACTGACTCAGTGGTATGTTTAGCATCTGAAAGAGTACCCACTATAGTTGGACCTGCTCATATGATCACCAGGGATGATCTGGAATCCTTGAAGGATGAGTTGAAAGAATATTTTTAAGAATTAGTTGCTGAGATGAAGCTTTGTTTTGCTAAAGAGATGAGCACGTTGGAATGATCTTTCGAACTCTCTCAAGGTTGTAATTTTTCAATCATCATTGTAGAAATAGTGGAAGAAGTTAAAGACTGCCAGACTCAAGTTTCTAGACTTGAAGAAGATCTTGAAGATCTAAAGGAATTTGTTGTCTCTTTAGACTCTTACATGAGCTCAACATCTCAAGCAGACAAGGACTTATCCTATGTCATGTGTGGTCTATGCCAGATTGGTTCAGTGTTTGATAGTTTTAAAACATCCCTGAAAGATCATGTTAAAACCCAAGACTCTCAAGTTCAAAATCTTATTAGTGGGTTGAACAAGAACATTAAATAAATAGTAACCCTCTATGTTGGTTCTATTGCATATAAATCCTCAGTGTATCTGAATCAAATTCGAGCAGTGATGAAGGAGGATCTTGGTTCAGCTTCAACTAGTGGCTCTGTGGACTCATTCGAGCTGAGCTGAGTGGTGATTTCTACTAGAGATTCAGCTAGAGAGATAATGAAGATAGTACAAGACTACATGAGGGATGCTTCTGCCTCTCAGAAAGAAGTAAAAGATAATGTGGACTTCTATTTCCAAAATATTTTCACCAAGAATCAACTCAACAATCAATTCAAACATCTGTTGGAAAATATGAAGTTGCCTCCTGTCAATCTAGATTTTAAAGAGCATTTTAGCAAGCTAAGGGAATTTACTACAGTGTTGGACAAGTTTATGGAGAACAAGGATGACTTCATATCCGCTATAGGGAGAGGAGGAGGAATAATTATGGATTTCATGAATCTGTTGCTGCCTTTGCTACATGTTGATGCTAGGCCAGTGATTGTCCCTCCTGCCTTACCGGCCTCTACCTCTACTGGTTCTCCAGTTCAGATGACTCCTGCCCATGAAATTCAAAGCCTCACTCCTATGATCACTCAAGGATCCCCTCAGTACAGACCAGGAACAGTTTCTGTGGCTCAGCCTCCAATGATCATTTCTGGGATTCCTAAGCCCTCAACTCTAACCACTTATCCTGAATCATCTTCTGCTCCCAAGGGCAAATCTCACATTGAGGATGGGCATTAACCAAGTGGCTAGACAATTTGATTAGAATCCACTATATTTTGTTTAATTCATTATACCTTATCTGTAACATGAAATGAAACTGGTGTCTATCTCTTTTCTCATTTTTATTTTTATTCCACTTCACTTTGGTTTCCCACTTTTTGATTATCACAAAGGTGGAGAAATTTTTTCACAAGCTTTTACAAAGGGGAGAAATAATCTCTATGAATCAAAGAGGGATAAATATTCAAACAGGGGGAGAGATATTAATGAAAGGGGGAGAAATTTTATCTAAGGAAAATCTATCATGCTTTACACCTATGATATTTTTACATTTCATTCTCTGATGCCATTTTCTCTAACTCTGAAGCCACCAAATTTTACTTTTGATATCATTGTATTTAATTTTATCTCTGATACTATCACATTTTCTCCCACCTCTGATCCATTATGTTCTATAACATACTATTTCTTTGAGATAATTGCATTTAATGATATATCCTCTAATACAACTACTCACTATTTTAAAATGATTATATCGTAGGTTGTGATTATCAAAAAGGGGGAGATTGTTGTCCTCACCTGTTTTGATAATCCCAATTATGCTTTAATATACATTGAAAATATAAATCTAATGTTTTTCTATTTATTAATTCATTAAATCTGTGATCTATATGATAATAATATTAAAATTATCCCTGAGATATGTTAATCCATGTCTATCTATGTTTATATGGGTTCTAAAGTTCTTCTAACCCATTTGGATTTTCTTTGAATAAAACAGACAAGTGTTAAGTCACTAATTTGGGTATAGCTACTGATATAGAGCTACCTGTACTATGTCTACTGATAGACAGTGTCACCGATACACAAATGTCACCGATATGTACAAGATCTACCGACAGAAACCAAGTCAACCGATTGGATAGAAACCGAGCTACCGATAGAACAGGTCTACTGATATGAATAAGTCCACCGATAAGCAAGTCTATCGACATATTCAGTTTACCGATACAGAACACTAAGAGCTACCGATACGAGCTACTGACCGACCTACTGATACAGATGCCACTGATATGAACCGACTGACACAGTCTACCTATACAAGTATAGAGCTACTGATAGATCCAGTCTATCGAGCTACCGATAGAGTAAGTATACTTATAGGAGTTACTGATACCTAGAGCTACCGATACTAGTGAGCTACCGATGCAAGTTCAAAGAGCTACCGATGGAAGGTTCTTCTACACAAAAGACCACCATACACATATACCAACATGATCTACTATTTATTGACCAACCAGTAAAACTCTACACTCTCAACACTATTTATTTATTAAGCTAAGAGTTATATGGGATGTTTTTAATGCAGTTAAAGTTATAAAATGATCTATGTTTCCATGTTAGGGAACCGTACCTAGTACCCATACAAAACGTATTCATTCCCATTTTCTGGAGCTGAATGATATAAAAGGGAATATAATGACCTAGCTGAAAAGGAGAGAAGTATAGAACACTAGGTGTGCATACGACAAGCATCAACGAACTAAGAAGGCACATTGTGAAAAAGAAAAGGGCTGAATATCATTCAAACATGGCGTATTCATGAATGGATAAATCCATACTCCAAGAACACTGGACAGACAAGAAGCTACTCATTTTCAAGGAGAACACAATCTGTATCTTGAGTGAAGAACTACCAAGAACACTTCATGCACTCAAGCTGACAAGATGGACCAAGAGTCAAAGAAGAAAAAGACACTCTGTTTTCTGAGCAGAAACCAGAGAAGGACTCAGAAGTTTTTATGTCCAACCAAACAAGTCCAGAGCTGCACTTCTAATCACTAAATATTTTCTAAAAACATTCTCACTTTTTTTTAGTGATTCTATATTTACATTTCGAGCAGTGTGTGTACCCTGTTTATTTTACACACACACTGTCTCCGAAGCTAAACTGAAGGATTCTTAAATCCTCACTCAAACTTTATAACTGTTAGTTTCCCAATGTGTATAGTGGTAGAGGTCGAGTAAGACCTGGATATCTTTTGTGCTATTGTTTGTGTTTCCCACGTAGAACTATGGTAGAGGTCTTTGGACCTGGACATTAGTGTACTGTTGTTTACCCCCAATCTAGGGTGTGGATCAATTTATAAAAATTGTTGAGAGGACTAAGTATCGGCTTGAGACTGAACCTCTTGGTTACCTCTTTTGTGCTTTTTAGTTTAATTCATAAGCATACTATATATATATTTATTTCATAATCCACTGCTATTACTTTTAAATACAAAACAATTTTAATGATACTGTGACAGTTAAATTATAATTTGTTTATACTTATTGTAAACCAGTAAGTTAGTTTCAAAAGTTAGTTTAATCTTTAGATTATGTCAGTTGAGACCAAATAAATCTTTGAGAAACTGATTAAACAATTACACTTTGTATAGATTCACTACAGTTTAACTTTGTTTTTAAATTGGGGGATTTTAAGAGAAATATTTTTAACAGAAATTTTTTTTATTGAAACTCAATTCACCCCCTCATGAGTATCCACTCCAACCAACACCTTATATCATTTTTGAAGCACCGTGATCATATGCCTCAGCTACCTCAAGGTGAGCTCTCCCCTATCAACATGCTCTCTACTGTCGGGGTGGACCTCTTGGTGGTAGATGTGGTTACATCTAGAAACGTCTCCCACTGCCAGCGGCATTGCCAACTCCTCTACCACATCCTCCTTCTCCGTGAGGACCATCTCGACCGAATCTCCCTATCTCTGTCTGGGTAGTCTTTCGACCATCTACAGATCATCCATATGGAAGGACGAACTTTCAAAATCCATGTGACCCTTTCTGTCGCATGCGTAACACTACCCGCTCCTAGCTTGTAAGTCTCCACTTCGGGTGCCCCACACAACTGATCCTGATTCATGCGGTCATCCACCAGTAGGTCTGGTCCTCTAATACCTCTGTTACATATGACTTTTACCAGCAGTTGAAGACTCCGCGATGTGTCGACTGGTGGTGGATCTCGCTTCTTGAGACTGCTCATCAAGGAAGCTCTGCACTAGGGGGGCTCTCTCTTACACCATGTACTACGTCGGGATGCTGAGTGAGATCATCGAAGTGCTGATCTCTTGTATGAGTCCCTGCTCGAAGGTCCGGGCCCGGAAGAATGGGTCTCACACCATATCGGTGGAGAATCATGAGAGGTTTCTGAACCTCGCTACGTATTGAGCTATAGTCATGATGCCCTAATGCAGAAGAATTATCTCCTTTATGTTAAATGTTCGATGGGTCGCTGGGAAAAACTCTGCCCAAAACAAAATCTCGAAGTCTACCCAGAGATGCATCATCTCATCATAAACCTGGAGCACCATGATCCACCATATGCATGTTATTTCCTATAGAAGGCTGGAAACAAGAATCACCATGTAGTCTGATGGTGTCCCTACTAGTTGGAAGCCTCTCACCATAGCCTCCAACCTATCCTCAGCCACATGTGGGTCCATATCTCCCCTGAAACTTGGTGTCCTCTAGAGCTGGAACTCATGCAATGCGCTCAAGTATCATGTACCATCTAATACTGGGGCTGGTGGTATCTGTTTCCCAATGGGGAGTTGTACAGTTGGTGCCTGTCTTGGTCCCTCTACTGGGAAAGGGCCCAACACTGAGGCCTCATCACATGGTTGGATATCACTGCATATAACCCTCAGAACTCTAGTACGGTGTCTATGGGGAGGCATCCTGACAGGAACAGAAGCGACTCGGTAAAAATATTATACCTCATGAGCTGACATAGTTGAGATTAATTAATGAAAACATTTTAAAACACCCACGTAATCAGTGTTTCTGTACACTGAGTCAGAAATCAAAAGTCGGGGTCCTACTATATGGATACGTTGGCCACCACCCCAACAATGGACTCCCTGAACTGAAAACCACACTCACTACACCTAACACTATTAATTTATAGAAAAGATCATAGTCCAATGTTTTTTGGTAGAACCGACTCCTCTGATAACAATTTTTCATCACCCATCCCCTGGGGCCCATGTCGTGACAACCCCAAGCCCGCCTTCCATGGGTCATGGGTGGGAAACTAAAACCAAATGCATAATTCCCTTAAACTCGGAAGGAATTCCCTTTATATCATGTAGATGGACACTTTATATAACACAAATAGATACAAAACACCATGTAAACTATATAATAAAAGTGTGATGATAAGTAAAAGGTGTCTGAAATACAAGAGCATCTGTAAATTACAAGGAACTGGAAGTAAAAATACAATAGAAGAAAGGAAAAACATTTGTTGGGTCATCCTCTAGGATTCTTACATGATCAATATGTATAGATAACTTCCTCATCACTCAATTACTGTCAGTCCCCACTGTGAACCAACTCGTCATAATGTCCACCTCGGGGTACCATCCAGTACTGGTATCGTCAGCCTCAGTCAGCGATGTTCATCATTAGCAACCTACACAACAAGGTCTGGGTATTTCCCATGTAGGGGTTAGTATAATGATACTCATAAGGGACCCCAAGACAGTAATGTACTCACAAAATCCAACAAGGATAAACCAAAAAACATGAAATCAACATATAACCGTACTTAGTTATATTCCCATAAATATACCTATGTTATCAAGCAATCCATCTTAATCATGATGAAAAAAAAATTACTGAATTAGATCAACCAAGATATTATTAACCTTATCGAAACAACATCTGCTAGAGAACTCCTCCTCTGTAGAGTACAGTGGGCCTGCCGTGACACCAAAAACACATCCCACTAACCTTGGAATATTGAGGTACTTCTATTGTCGAGTACTCTGGGTCTAATGGGTCACATAGAGGTGCTCCCCACCGTGATTCTGCCACCACACCTAGGTGCTTCCCCTCGTAGAATGCAGAGGTACTCCTCCTGTCATGTGTCGTCGGTCTACCGCATCACACAGATCGTGGTCCTCCATCATGGGTATGCCACCACAACTAGGTGCTCCCCACTGGGCTAGTATAGTCTCTCAGAGTCAAATGGTCAGCAGTCGTCAGGTCTCAGCTAGCTACTAGGTCTCCGCACTCTTTTCACTCATCACAGGAAGGATCTGCTTCATGTGCTTCTGGTTGATACTCGAACTGTCATGAATCACCATGAAGAAGTATCTCAAAGGTCCTCCAAGTCATAGTGGTCTCAAGTCAATAGATGACGCTTCAATTTGACACCATGTCTACGAGTTATTAGCATTTTTGTCTCAAGGGCCCAGTTGGATTCATTCATAATCCAACCTGACTGTATCTCAACTATATCTCAAAATCTAGGCGGGGTATACTCAAAGGGACCATCATGATCCATGATTACCAGCTCCGGTAACAGTTCGGTCGGTGATGACACAAGGTCGGCGGGCAGGCGTGGCCGGCGAGGATCGGGAGTCCGGTGTGGCCAGGAGCTGATTCGGCCAGGAGAGCAGGGTGTCCAGGGCTAGTTCGGCTAGTGGACGGTGCAGCCAGGGCGGCTGAGCACGGCTTTCGGCAACTCAGCAAGAAGGGCAGAGACCGTGGGGGCGGTTCGGTTGGGGCACCGCCAGGGGGCACAGCCGGTTCGGTCGGCAGCGTCGCGGAACACTATGTGGGAGGTGCGGGTCGTTGAGGCCATAGGTGGTGTAGCTGTTGCCTTCGCCACCTTCGTCGCCAATATAGCGTTTCTCTGATTCGAAGAACACCGCAAAAGAGAATATTGGAGGGGTCAGGCCACGTTGGTTTGGAATTAACACCATGCGTTAAGGGTGGTAGCATTTGGCTCACAAGAATGAAGCACAACAAACCCTCCATCAATGATTAATCATGAATCCCGCAAAAGGAAAACATATGCGGATCAACTAGTTATAATTTGATCCACATTATTTGTTTTAGAAGGAATGAATAACGAAAATATATGATCAATCACAAATATCCCCTAACTTGTTTGTTGTTCATCGACGGAGTCCCAATGAAGAAGATGGAGTTGTCGTCGTTCATTGCATTTGCCACACACCTCCAATCCCAAGATCGTGCATCGGTTCGTTGATAATGATGAGAATAGAAGGGCGGACATCGATGGTGTCCCATGTCGGTGGCCTCTACAAGGTTCTTATGAGGAAGAAGTTGAAGTCATTGACGTTCTTCGTGGAGGAAGAATTCTTCATTGGAGAATTTTTCTCCCAATAGCTCATCCTCTCCCCAATTCCATCCAAGTGAATTCATCAACAAAATAATAGACTGAAATATCTATTAGGTCTTTGTCTAATGATTCCAAAATGTTTAAAATAATTAATTTATGCGTTGGCCCAATTAATTAACGAGGATGATTTAGAATAATTAATATGGTGCGTTGGCACAATTAAAATCGTGGAGGAGGTCAAAAGGCTATCCCTCATTAATGAGGGGAGCTGAGAGTTTCTCTCAATTAAATTGGGTGATTAGTCCTGGCGGTCCCCACCACAATAACCTCTCATGGGAGGATAGGTTTGTCTGGGCCCCACAACCATAACCTCCATTGGGAGGTTAAGGTCATCTGGTCCCCACACTTCAACTCCCATATGGGAGGTTACAACAAAATAAAATAAAATATGAGCTTATTTTGTTTTATTATTTCCATATAAAACCCAAAAACTAACATTCACCCTCTACCAAATGCTGTCAAGTTGAAAGTATCTTTGAGAGAATACTAGCGCTTTGAGTTCAATGATATCCTCAGATTTCAATTCCAAGCACTAGTTCAAAAGTTACAAAAACCTGCTCGTACGTTTTCTGAACATACCCAAACAAAATATCATAAATTGATTACGGGCCCACATGGACTTGGAATAACGCGCCATCAATTTTCACGATCTCTTAAAATTCCCCTATATTTAAATAAATACATGGAAATTACAGGTCTCTACAATAAGAAAATACTATTTTTCTGATTGAAAACACTTTTTATATATAATTTTATTTATAGTAAATTGATGTATAAAATAAATTTAAAAACCATAATTGGACTATCGAAAACAATAAGTAATTAATTTAAATTTAAAACTAATCCAAAAAATAATTTTTCCTTCTTCATTGGTAAAAATAATATATTATTTTCTATAAAAATCACTATTATTTCATAATTAATTATTTTTTTTGAAAATAATAAAAAATAATTCCAATGATAAATTTGAAATTATGAACATAACAAAGGAAATTAATTTTTTCAATTTAGATATATACAATTTTAAAATTCATCTTTTAAATAATAAATTATACAAAATTAGAATAATAAAATCACTTCCTTTTTTATTTTAAGAATTACTCAATATATTTATAATTAATATAAATACATAACACATGAATATTAATAAATTTAAAAATGATTTTTTCTATTATTACTAGGGTTTTTACAATCCCCATCTCATTGTAAATTGCATCCTTGACATTATGAACCCAGGATTGGTAAAAAAGATTTTACTTTTCAATATACATTTATTGAAAACTCACATCATGAAAAGTGACCATAAAATAGTCACATGAATAGAGTGAAAGGAAGTATTAAGGTCATGTAGAAAAAATTATACTTGGAATCTATCATGGATAACTTTTTTGGGAAGTAAAAACATGCATATGGAAAATAAAACAAACTCTTAAGGGCTAATAGAGTGTAATAGAGAACATGTTCAAGAAAAAGTTGGCCATAAAAATAATAAATCTATAATGGGTTATAATGCCTATTATGTCTCAATACAAAATGTAATTAGACAATTTTTTTGTTTCAAAATGCTATTTATTATTTATATTAAATCAATTTCATTCTAGACTAAGAGTGTAGGTAAATATCCCTAATTATCAAGAAGTGTTCCATTAATTAAATCATTTTCCACCATAATATCATATTTTGATCCAAACAATGAGTATTGAATTTAACTTTTCATTTTCTCATGTATGAATCACTATAATAAACATATAATAGTTTATATAATCCCAGAATAATGGAAAAACATTCCTTTTATCTTTATACATTAACAAAAAAATCATAGTATAAGAAAAGACAATTCTCCAAAAATAATAAATCATTATATAGTGAAAACTACATTAATCTCAAAAATTAAATTGTAAATCCCAAAGATCAATATAGATCATGGAATAAATAACTATACTTAAAATCCATCCAAAATATTCTCAATTAGTATTGAAACCCAAAAATCAGAAGGATTTGATCACATAATCTTCTAAGATAGATTTTAACATTTATCTCCAAATAATATTAATCACTCTTAATTTCTCATATAATAAATGCAATTTCTTAAATCATATCACCCTTAATATAAGATAACTATTTCCATAAATAACCTAAAAAATATATATCAAAAATAAAATCATTTATTTTTCCAAAATATAATTCAACCTTTATTCCTCAACTAAAATCCCTTAGTGTTCTATTTACCATAATCATATAGAGTTCCTAAAATAGTGAAAATAATCAGAAATAACATTAATCAAATCGTTTTCCATTACCATTATCATGTATTTATAAAATAAATATTCCAAAAATGAATAAAACCATTATATATCTGATCGTCTAACAAAAAATAATATTTTACACTAAGAGGTTCTTAATATTGACCAAAGGTAGATGACATACAATATTCTTAATTTGGTTGTGGGTTTAAACCTCATGGGATTGCAGGATGTGAAATTTATTCCCTTGACAAATGTGTTTTAAATTTTTTCTTAAAACATATTAATATAATATTTATAACACCCCCAAAAATGTGATAAAAATCCTAGAAAATAAATTTAATATATTTAAATTTAATGAAATATTTTTACCATAATGTTTATCACATAACACTCATCATTAATTATTATATAAAACAACTCATTATTACAAAAAATCAAATAACTTATCAACATTAATGTCTACCAATTCCAGTAATGATATTTACACAAAAAATAAATGAATTCTTATTTTAATAAAACATCACATTAATCCCAAGGTTATCATATTCCTAATCATAATTAAAGATCACCCAAAATTTCATTAATCACTTAAAATTATCATTACATAAATCTTTAAAAGGGGATGTATAAGATAACAGACATATGATAAAACTAGAATATATCAAACCAAAATTTAATCCATAACACTAATATTAACATCACGTGAAAACATACTAATATAAAAATTTATCTAAACCGTTATCTGATACTAATTGCAATGACTTAGAATTAAGGATTAAAAATTCTAGTGATTTTACAAAATAATTCACTTTAATTTCCTAGATATATTTTATTTTTAGATTATTATATCATTAATAAAATATATTATATAGTAATATCAAAACATACAAGTGGAAACTTCTACTAAGAATCAATTTTTTCTAAAAAAATCTTTTAAAATTATACATGATTTATTTTCATGAAAAACGTGAAGAGTATCGACATGAATTATTAATTTTTTAAAACAATCCAAAAAACCATTGAATAAATTATCAAAAAATATTTATGAATTCAAATATTTCAGTAAAGAGACATAAGTATAAAAATAATGTTTTTCCAATGAAAAAATGAATATCAATGTATTCTTCGCCTTTATATACAACGATATTTGATCATATGAATGAAAAATTAAACACCAGAAAACTTCAAATGAATTTTAATCAAATAAAGAATTTAAATTCATATAAATATAAAAGAAAACCTTTTTGAAAAATAGATCTTAACTTTCATAACCCATTTTATACCCATGTAATAAATAATTAGAGCCCAATTGAATCTAGATTATAAATCCTTCATTAACTACCTATTCTTGCCTCAAAATTCAATGAACATCACCAAATTCATTGGTGTTATATCTAGGAACACCCAAATATATAGTGGTGAATACCTACACTATAATGGTTCACCCAATGTATAAGCTATATCAGAGTCACTCATGTTCTATACTGGGACTCAACCCTTCATATAAACACTATCACGCTCACCTGATTCACATATAATTCCATAGTACCATACCATGTACGCAATATTTTATTCTTAAATTATTAATCCTAAATCATTTTAAAAATTCTTTTAATCCCATATAAAAAAATATATTTGGATAAACAATTTCTATTTTCTTTCTAAAATCAATTTTTAATATATATAAATTTCCCATCTTATAAAGAAATTTTTTTAGTTTACTATAAAAATAAGAAAAATTATAAAATTAAAATCAAATTATTGAAGTTTTATGATGGAATAAAAATCCTATCATTTTTTATAAGTTAAAATAATCCCTTTCATATTTTCATAAAAAATTTAAAAAGAAATATTAAAATATGATTCTTCAAAGAATGCCACTTACATGGAGTCTGACTAATCACATATATTATTTATCTTCCATAATAATAATATTATGATAATTTAAAATTTATTAATAAAATTTTTTGAGTTTATTATTCCTTTTATAGAACTTATTATCATGTTATAAACAATTAATTAACCAATTAACTTCACATTGGACATTTTGACAATATTTGGTTTATAATTCTAGAATAACATTAGTAGGATGACTTGGTTCAAAGAGATCAGCGTTAAATCATCTAATGAATAATTATAATTTAATATTAATCATTTTTAAATATCAATTATACATTTATTTATACCTATCGAATATTGTTATAAACAATTAACTGTGTTACAATATTGGAGATGGTATGTTGTAATTATGCATGAGTAACGTTTCAATTTTCCACCATCATTACGGAAATAAGGTATGTAAAATATTATATTTAAATACTTATAATAATATATATTTAAATATAATTACTTATTTAAAAATATTATATATATCATCAATGTGGTTTTTTCCTGAAAAATTAAATCACATTGCTTTGTGGTGGTGGTATTTTACATGTATGCACGAATGATGATTTATATTTTATATACATGGAATGTAGAAGTTAAATGATATATTATACATTAGTAGTGTTAAATATTTCATTAATAACATATATAATAATTAATTAAGTATTTATAACCATTATTTAGAGATGATTATGGAAACACATAAATCGATTCATGTGGCGATAGTCCGTTGTACTGTTGAACGATTGATTTTTTCCCATTTCAAAGAATATGAATTGGATATATGTCATGAAAATAGAATAATTATATATATATTATAATATTTTTTAATTTATCATGGATGAATAAGGTCTTATGGATGTGTAAGAAAAAACAAAATTCAACGAATTAGATAAAAACAATATAGATTTTTTTGGAAAACCTCATTTATATAACAAATTAAGACCAATAATATTGTTATTATTCCCAAATAAATAAATATATAATTTTTTTGGGGGGGGGGAAACATAGAAAGTAATTTTATTAGGTAATTTTTGAAAAAAATAGGTTTTTAATGGTGACTTATTGAGAATAATAGGTTCTCTTTTATAAGAGAGGGGTGGTCACTCTCGACATCTCTCAAACAATGAAATTAATATCTATTGATAATCAATTAATAATAGATCCAAAGTGCTTTATTTTTTAATGATAATATGAGAATGAGATTAAATCCCCTCATCTAATAAATATAAAAAATGTTTTGACTATATTTATACTCTTATCATTCTGTTCTAACCCCTTTAAATATTACAGTCAAAACATTTACTTTCACACCAATATAGCTGTTATAAAAATAAAAATGATCCTTAAATTTATCATTATTTAAATTTTAAAAACTTTCATATTCATGTGTCCTAATTTAATATTTTTAATAAGTATATATCATTTTATAAAATATTATTTACTTTATAATATCGATTATGTCATTTTTATAACTACTCATTACGTTGACATTAATAATATATTCACAACGACTGAAATATAATTAAAATAATTATTTATATGACTAAAATGATATATTAAACTTTAAATTTCATTTATTACATAAATTATTTTAAATAAAAATTCATTTAATATTACTGACATCATATATTTAGTTTTTTTTTCATTAAATAAAAACTAACTAAATCAACATTGTCTAAGAATTTATGGTACTTATTTCTTCACTAAAAATTAAAAATTAATTTCATGATAAAGATAATTATTTCATATTTATAAATAATATTTATAGTATAATACATTTTCTTCAATAAATATTATTAAAAATAATACACTTTTTAAAAATTGTAGTGTGACATGTTTCACAATTCTATAAAATATATAATAATATTTATAATCACATACATGTAGAAAAAAGGTCATAAATATTACCCATAGTCTATTATAGTCAATATATTCTCATAAAATAATATTTTGATATGTTTTTGGGTCATTTTATTCTTCTTATCATTTTATTTTTACCCTAAATAAACTGATATAACCTTTTACATGGTAATAATAGTTACTAAGGTTACCATTCATATTTTAATAAATTAAAATGGAAATATCTACTACATTTTGACACATATAGTGAAAATATTGATTTATTTTTTTCTAAATTAAAAACATAGAAATTAAAGATTTTAAATGAAAATTAAACCAGTACAACACAAAGAAAAACAGTTTTCCATAAAATATAAAATTTCAAATATGACATGTTTTTATACTATATTCATGTATAAAATCCATTTAAAACGAATTATTTGATTATTTGTAACCAAATATGAGTTAATTAAAATTTAAAAATATTTTAAAAAAATTTACAATTTTTAAAAGTTCAAAACAAATACACTTTTAAATTAAAATTATATTTTCTCTATTCCATAAAAAATATATTTTTTTTGAAAATTATAAAAAAGCTATTATAAGAAACTTTTTACAATCTAAACTTAAAAAATGATATTAATTTTTTAAAAATAATATTCCAAAAATTGAAACATTATCTTTAAAAAAAATTAAATGAAATTTTTTAATAAAACCATTTACTTTTATATATGAATAACATAATCTATATATAATGAATATGAATACATAATTTTCGAATAATAATTAAAATTAAAATGATTTATTTTGTATATAACATGTTTTTTACATATTTTACTGGTGTAAAAAATCCAATAAAATTCACATCAAATCACTAATAATGATATCATTTATTTTTTTCTATCAGTTATCTAAAAGATTGTATATGTAGTTACCATGTGATAAATTTATAGGTATTAGGTGAATATTATAGTGGGATAGAAGGGGAGACATTTGAAATAAACTATAAAGTTACATACATTAAAATATAATTGAAATAATTATAATCGAGAGAGACTAACCAGGAAAAAAGGTGAATACTATTACATACTTCTAACAAGGAGTTGAGAGGTAGTATAAAATGATAAAAATATTAATTTAGGGGGAATTTATCCTATATATCATTTATTTTATATATTTTATTTTATCTATGTATCTCATATGTATTATGAGCTGTAATAATATATTATTTGAGCATGCCTATATTTTGTATTAAAATTTTTGGAACTGGTGATTTTATATGTTTTTATCTTTTTCTTTATTCATAAATTATATTGTCATCAATATTATTCTTCACATAGTACATCTAAAATGGTATATGTTTTGAGTTTCTAAGGAATTAGCTGAAGATAGTCAATTGTCATATTTTTTAGTCTCAAATCGTATATAAAATCAAAATATTCAAGGATTATGTCAATGTTTAAATGGATGGTAATTTAATCATTATTATTTCTATCATTCTGAGGAATTTTTTAATTGCTGGACAAGTTGATATGTTGTAAATGAATGAAATTGAAAAACTCACCAAGCATAAGACTGTATATTGTGATGATGGGTAAATAATAATTTATTTTGTTATTATTTTTTTAGTACTCCATCTTAACAGGGGTGAGTGTTTTTCTATTAAAATAATTCAATTATTGATGGATGTCTAGTTTGTGAGAACATATTTTAAATAATGATGTTTTATTATAAATGGTTTCATCACATGGTTTTCCACCCCCTAATAAAATTACTCATATCAACACATTTCTATCCCTTTAGAACTTTTGACTATTATTTTAAATTTCACACATACTCATATTTTTTATTAAACATTAAATTTGTAAAAAAAATTATGTAAAAAAATTATATCTATATTTTCAACAGATTATGGTTAGTTAGTCCTCATAGAATACAAACCTTCCGTCACCATGGGTTCAACCCTTCACTTTTATACTAGCATAAGTTTATAAAAATATTTTCATTGTTGTTACAACCTATTTAAAAAAATGGATTTATTAAAAAGAGGGGGAAATAGTTTGTTTCAAAGTGAAGTAAAAAATTATAATCCATTTAATATAATATATTATTAAACTTTGAAGATGACGTTCATTCATAACCGATCTAAATAATGAGTATTGTTTTTGAATTAATTTTATGAGTTAGTAAACATTAATTATACTCAATATGATTGGATAAACAATTTTAAAACACAAGTTTTTTATTTTCTATTCCCTTTAATGAACTATCTGACAACAAATTTACATTTTTGTTGATTTTTATTGTGTGTAATGATTTTAGATCTATTTTACATGATCCAAATTGAAGTAATATTCATTATGTTCACTTATTAACTAGATAATTAATTTTTTTTTCTTAATTTATGTAATTTTAAACATTCAATAAAAATATTAATGTTGGAATTGAATATAATGTGGTAATACTCATTCTCTATAACATTGAAATATATTCATTTATTTGTTAACACACTAAAAAAAATGAAAATTCTAATTATAATAAAATATAAGAGTTCTGGGTAGTTGATCATTAATTTTTATCTTCAAAGTATTGGTCTTTATAAATGCATAATAATTTTTTAGTAATTTTTAAATCAATGTATAAATCATGAGTATCAAAAAAATGGTTTTACATTATTTTATAGATGTTATAAATATAGTGATAAATATATATTGTATATGTAAATGTATATATTTTTTATGTGATTTAGTGATGAAATTAATATAATAACATGTATTGAAATATTAGAGAATCTATTGGTAGATGAAATTCAATGATTGGAATGTACTAATATATAACAATGTTAAAGTAAATTGGAATTGTTTTATTTTTAATTCTATTTAGTAATTTACAAATTAGATATTATTTTTATAAAAATCAACAAATATTATGATTGTCCCTCATTTCATAGAAAAACATTCATTTTCTTGGTCAATAAGTAATTTTTTTAAATGAGTATACATTAAAATGAAGGAAAAAGTATTTTATTTATGTTTCCAAATAGATGAATAAAAATGCACAAAATATAGTTTAAAAAATCATTTTGAGTTCTAGTGTTTTTCGAATTTGTTTTGATAAAGGTTGTGGTAAATGTCTTCAATTACATTATAAAAACCAACACTTTATTTTCTACTAATCTAGAAGTAATGTGTGAATTAAATCACCTTAATGTTGAGTGGATTATAGAATATTTCCTTGATATATCTTCGAATCCTAAGAAATATTTTCAATAAGAATTTGAAAAACATCTTATTGAATCTACTATGTTATGCATCTATTACTCCAGTATTGTTTTTTATGGGGTTGAGAGTCATCATGAGATTGAGAGATTTGGGGTTAATATAAAATAATTTTGAATGCACCATGTATTGTTTCCACTTGAAGGAAACATTATATGGATTTATATTTTTATTCAAACAATGTAGGATAACATGTTTTAATTTAATTTCAAGGGTATCTTCTACGTGTATTCTTCAACTCAAAGATTGTTTGATTTAAATATATATATATATATAACATAGGTATTTCCCTTGGTATGATTTATTAGGTGATCATAATTCAATGTATAACACAATGTCAGAAAATATATTAGAACAAATTTTAATTGAGATGATGTTTTTTGGGGGTTTATCTATCACTATTGGGAGTTAATTATTAAAACATTAATATTATGGTTACAATGGGAAAATGGTTAATTGCCCATGAAAAGCATATAATATTGGAAACCCTTACTTTTCATTGAGTCCCAAATTTGGAATTTAATCCAGGGTAATATATTCATAATTTTCATGAGCAGTAATGAATGTGTGCATCTATAGTGAACAATTTTTAAATGATATATATAATTAATAATTATTCTCTTTTTCGATTAACCCATCGGCTACATCTAATAAGAATATTTTAATCATATTGCGTGAATATATTGGGTTTACATAGGGAGGAGTACAATTTTTGATATCCTGAAATCCTAAAGTGATAATATTTTATTTTAGATCTTGTATGACACAAAACACTAATCATGTAAACTAATATAATATCTTGATAATTTACACTATAATTACTATTTTATATTAATTAATTCAAGAATATATATTTAAATTATCACCAGAATTATATTAAAATTTTTTATATGCAAGAACGAAATTTTTTGATCGCTTCTGTTTCATACAAGACTCATTTATTTATAACCGACAATATATTATTAATTTTTTTTAATATAATAAGATAAAACCAAGATGTTAAATTGGAGGATATTAATATTATTTATGAAATTATAAAACAATTTGGTACAAAAAATATAAAATTAATTCATTAATTATTACTTATTTATAAATGAATATAATAACAAATTTAATATAAATATAATGTTTACGTTGAAAACTATTTTTTGCTCATAATGATGTTTTATCCTAATAATTTAATTTATTTAAAATCATTGAGTTATTTAAATTTAATATAGATATTATATACTTAATAAAAAAATTATATTCACCCAATTTATTTTATGGGCATAAGTGAAGAACAATCCCAGTTTTACACATGAGAACAACCATTTTTAAAAAGGTAATTTTACCTCCTTTAAATGGTGTGTCTCTTTTAAATATGAACATTAAAAATTTTATATAAATAATATTAAAAAATAATCTTCATTTTTTAATTCATAACAACAAAATTATTTTATAGTTAATTTTATTAATTTTTCTATGATGTTATATTTTTTGACGAATAGTGAAAAATACAGAATTTTAATGCAATACTACTTTTTCATCCAATTTATTTATTAGGATAAAATATGTTCTGGGATGGTTTCGATGTTAAATTAGATAAATTATACATCAATTAGTATAATAGTGTTTATTTTAATAAATTTCAATTTTAAAATATGGAATAAAATCATACCAAACTGTTAAATATTTTTTACTTTAAACCCCCATTTTTTCATCCCATATGCAGGATAAAATTTAAATTAATATCTTGAAATAATGTGATTATAATTTGAATAACCTTATTACTAATTTGAACTAGAACAATTTATAATTTCTATAATTTTTATATATGTTTTTTTGATAATATTAGTTTATATAATCCAAATTAATTACTATGAATAAGAGGAAAACAATTTTAACAGGAGAAACACCTTAATCTTATGAAAGAAAATGAAATAGAAACATGTCCAAATTAATTTTATATCAATTTAAAGACTATATAATCCATTTTATATAATATTTTTAATTAAAATATCTATCATTTATATGAAAAGTTTGGGTGGGGATCTCTTTCAAAAAATTTACAATAATGTCACTCATTCTCTACTAGAAAAAGGAACTCATCCCTATATCTTCCACACTCATATCAAGACAATTTTCTTGCAAAAGATCTATCAAAATATATTACTAAAATTAATTCCAAAAAATGAGAATAAATATTTTTGCATAATGATATCCAAGGAACCCCAATGGTTTAAACCCAAGGGAGTTACTCGAAGAAGAGAT
Organism: Viscum album; assembly: GCA_963277665.1. Lineage (NCBI taxonomy): Eukaryota > Viridiplantae > Streptophyta > Magnoliopsida > Santalales > Viscaceae > Viscum > Viscum album. The sequence continues at coordinate 431,975,191 of OY728134.1, forward strand.
AACATCCTTCCTCGTGATATTCTATTTTATTTTCATTATGAACCCCATAAACTATAATTATTCCATTAATATATAATAAATAATCATTCTAAATAAAATTTAATGTTTTCTTCTATGTTTTTTACCTCAAATTTCAAACACTTCCATCAAATGGGTTTTGATCCTACTATATATGCATACGAAAACAAATGCATCACAAATTGATGATTATTCACTCTCCCATTACCATCTCTCATGATGGGAATTGTGACAGAAATATTTTTTATATATGATATATATGATATATAATTTATTTATTCATATTCAATATTTATATAACACATACCCTTGTTCATTCCATTTTCTTTAAATACACTGACATCGTTTTTGGAAGTCTGGAATACCGTCACCTCAAAGTGATGTGATAAATTCAAGCTATAAATGGAATTTATAAAGTACTGTTTAAATAAATATATATGAAATATAAGAATTAAATATGATTCTATAATTATTATATACTGATATATAATTTTCATTTCATTATTTTAATATGTAAATAAATCAATGTAATGTTCATATGTACTTACATCCTACTATCTACATTGATAGTGCATTTCATTTCTATCTCTAAATATTATATATTATTATAAATAAATATATAATTAATATATATAATAATTATATCATTTATTAAATAATGGATAAGTTAAACTTATTATCTATGAAATAATAACCATAAGTAAAAAGTAAAAACATAATCGAAATACTAGGCAATAAATACAAGATATAGTGAAAATAATGGATGATTATTAGAAAATAGGTAATAATATATTATAAGATGATAACATATGACATTATGAATATAATTATGGTTATTTTATATGTTAATAAAATTATATAAACAATTACAGATGATTTTAATGGTTTTTCTCCCAAAAATGAAATGCAAGGTAATGAGTTTTTTCACCACACATTTTACATCATTGAGATACATGATGTTTTCATATGTTACTTCTCTATATTTTGTATCTACTACCTAATTTGATCTATTATGTGATGAATTATTATATTAATGGTATCTAAATATTTAATTTAATGTTACACCATCACGAGCCTTTCGATGCCAACATTTTAAGGTTGTATGGGACACGTTGGAATACTTATTTATTTTTTCCTCAAGACTAATTTTAATGATAATTACATTTCATTTAAGTTAATTGAGACATTAATTCTTTTAATAAAACAAATTTATTAAATATTATAAAAATAATCCCACTTTGACATATAATAGGATTATTTATTCATTCTCCACTAAATTTTGAGTTTCAATTAGAACTATTTCATATCAAGGGACGTCAATTAAGTGTTACGAAGATGAAAGAATTTAATAACCCAATTTCATTCATTGGTTTATATTACTTCATCATTATGATTTTTATTATACTATTATATTTTTAATAACCATTTACTATCTTGTATTTTATTTACTGTAATTTTATTTTTATTTAGATTTTACACGCATAATATATTCATTAGTTGAGTTTAATATAACCATATTTTCTATTCAAGGGTTCAAATAACAATCACATTTAACCCATGATTGATTAAAATTGGAAATAGTTTGAGGAAATTATCAACTTATTTTCAAAAAATTATTAAATTTATTCTAATCCAGTTATTCATGTCCTTTTCCATGTAGTAGTACTTATTTCCACTAATTTGAACTCAAAAATTATTTTGAAAATGTATTTCAGAAAACCTATCATTATTTATGTCTTTAATAAGTGAAACAAATTTCTTCTAAAAACCATGTTTTCTAAAAATATTTTCAGATATATTTTAAAAAATCCAAAAATTATTTTTAAAGACATTTATACCCTTTTTTCTTTTAACAATGCTTTTAATCGAATGTTCTTATCGCTTTATGAACATGGAATTTTTATAACAATTTTACTATGAAAATGAATTTTTTTACCTCATGTGACATGAATATTTTTTCCCATTCTCAGTTATTGAAGCATACTATTTATTTTTAAAAAGTTATTTCTTTAAAAAATATTTTTCAAGTGATTTTTAACGAACATTAATTTCAATTTGTTTTCAAAATAACAACTATATTACCCTTAATAAAGTTTTTAAAATATATTTTAAAATATTTTCATTTATCAGGGAAAACAACTCCATATTTCTACCTCACTTCAAATATATTGTATTTATATAATCCTTATTCATTCTATGTATGGTTATTGATTGTTTTGTGAAAGGATTGTATTCACATTCACTTCCTTGATTATTTTTTGTATTTCGCTTGAAATAATCAATTTCCAATGATCATTAAAAATTTAATTTACACTAAATATCCTTAAATATCTCATGGATATGATTATTTCCTTATATATATAAATAGAATTTTTACTTATGGTGTTAACTTTAAATGTTATATGATTTTAGGGGAAAATTAGATAAATCAATTTCTTCTAACCCATATGTATATTTTATAAGGTGCGTTGTTAAATCAATTTTTCAATTTATATAGATTTCTTCGGATATGTGTTGTATGGGTGGGTTCCAATTATAGATTTATACTCATTTAATTAGTAGTCTCAAATGATTAATTATTTCCCTTGCCAAATCTAATGGGGTTTTCATGCAAAATTTTATAAACCAATTATGAAAGGTCATGATGGTAAATTTGAAATGTCCATATAAAACATGGAATCCAATAATCATTTTTTTTCATTTCGAATCATTTATTATTTATCCCAAATATTTTTCATTAATATATCCATGAATGATTTCCATTATCATGTCATTGATTAAATGACATGTGTATCATTTATTTTCCATTCCATGTTTATTATGACTAATCTAGTAAATTGAATGGAATGTTTTTTCTATTATTACCATGAAATGTCATTTATTCATTCACATTATTTATTCTATGGAATGTTTTTTCAATTATATACCATTCCATAACAAATATTTTAATTGATTTATTACTACATCATCTATGCTTAACCCTTACTGAGCATTTAAGATCACCCTTATTTTATTTCATTTATATTATAATCCAAGAAGTGTACAATGAAATATATACATGGATACACTATATGGAAAATAGTTATCCTCTATGAAAATGATGAAATGAATTATATTGTAATTAGTGCATTTATTTATAATATAAGACACGTATAGATATCTGGATTACCAAGGATACTAAACTCTTTTGACAATTGGGATTTGATTCCTTATAATCATTCCACTGTTATGGTAGTAGATATCATCTCTAGGATACTTTGGTCATGTTACTATATAAGGTATCAAAAGAAGATTAGTGGAAACCATAAGAACTATATTTAGGAAATAATATATTAGAGGACACAACCCTAAGATTTAATTTTACAATTAGGGTATAAGAACATCCGAAAAAAATTAATGTAGAGGTTATGTTGCAGGTCCTTGTAATAGTTCCCTGTACGGTTATTAAAAATGTGCATATGTCTAGAATAAATATACATATGGGTAACATCATCTATGAGGTGTATAGAGCCTAACTCTGTGTAACCTGGTACACAACAACATGCCTTTCTATGCAGAAGGTTTGACACTCTCAAGGGATGTGCTTTGGACAATTAATCATTTCATTAAAAGTGATTATTAAGGAATTTAATATAAAATGAAAATAATTAACCTAGGATAATCCTAATGAATATTAAATTTAAGATGAGGTTTCATTATTATGAAATACTAAAAATGATGTTATGTTTAAAACATAGATGAAAAAAGGACCTATGTTGAAATAAAATGGTTGAAGTACATAGGTGTTGAGTGTTTATTTAAAAACATGGTTAAAAGGATATTTAATGATTAATCTTATTTCAAGGACATCAATAAATGTTTTTAAAATGTTAAAAGAAATATTTTAATATGGTATTAGAAAAGGAAAACCTATATACCTGGTGACAACACCTAATTTACAAGAATTCCATGGGACTAAAACCCCTTACTAAAGGATAATAAGTGTTTCGCACCTACTACTAGAATACACTATATATTGGTTAATTTTTCATTATTTTAGTTAATTTTTTTTAATAAATAAAAATGTATAATCATTATTGTTAATTTTACGAATTAGAGATTAATTTATAAGCCATATTGGATTAATAAAATAGTTAGATCAAAATGGGAAGACATGTCACTATTTTATGGTTGTTATGGTTTATTATAAGTGTTTTTTATTTCTTCGTAAATAAAAAAATTATCATTCTTGAACTTCCATTTCCTAAAATAAACGAAAAATTAATTATTTATCAAAGGACAACTGAATGATGAAATTCCTTCTATAAATTTGGAATTTATCAATTAAATTCCTTTACGGATATTATTGATTTATAAGATAATTCCCAATACAATTACATAGAATCCTAAAATAATTGTTTTTCTATTACATATTTTTTTTGAACTAGTGATATTTTAATCACTATAGATTTAATCCCATGTCGCCCTCAAATTTCCATTGAAGATTAAATTGTTTGTGATATATGACCACAATCACATAGTAATAATTTTTACACTTTTCCTCCATGAATGTATCTCCACATGCCACTATTGTTCTCTTATGTATAGACCTAGTTAAATTTTAATCCATGTGACCTTTTTTATTTCATTTATATATTTTCTAGAAGATTTTTTATGAACCGTTATAATTATTTGGGATATCGACATAGGAAATATCAAACTATTTTACTACCATGGTCGATATTAAATTGTAAGGATGAAATTTAATTATGGTGGAGGAATTTAATTATATGAAATTCTAAAGGAAGAATATTGTATTCAATAATTTATATAACACGCAACTCAAATAACGTAAGGGATTGTAATATCCTAGGTCTTGAGGATAAAATTATTATATTAAAAAAGTTAAATATATGATATATTATTCAATTCTCTCAAAAACTTATTTTGTTTTCTTTACATTAAAGAATGAAATTGTTAATTAGCATGTGTTACAAGCATGAAAGAGTTTAGAAAACAATAATATAGAATTAAAAATATTATTAATTACTATAATAAATTGTAACCTAGTAGATAATTAAATGTTATGAATAGTATTATCTAAATGATGAAAGTATAATGTTTACAAAAATATAAAATTAATTTAGTGGTTACCAAATAATTATAAATGAATATAAGAACAATTTTGATATAAAGGGGTTGTTTTAATAGAAAACTATTTTATGCTCAAAAAGATTTATAATCCAAATAAATTAAATTAATTAAATTTTTTGATAGATATTAATTTAGTATTTATATATATATATTATATTAGATATAATATGTTTTATATTCCTCCTAAATATTTGTTGGGAATAATATAAAAGACAATCCAATTTTACACATAAAACCAATATTTTTATAAAGGCTAGTTTACTACCTTATAAAGAAATGCCTCTTTTAAATATAAATCTTAAAAATATTATGAAATTTATATGAAATAATAAAAATAATTATTTAAATAGAAAATTAAAAATTATTTTAGGGTGAATGTTTTGTATATTTTCGTGAGGTTTCATTTTTTAATGAATAGTGAAAACACTAAATTTTAATTCAAAACAGATTTTTCATCAAAATTTTTTATAATGTTAATTTATGATTATTAATTTTTTTTATAGTTCAAATATATCATATATAAATAATTTAATCCAATTTGTGTCATTTGAATATATTGTACTTTGAAATTGGATAAAAAACATTCCAAACATTTAATAATTTGTACTTCAAAATCCAGCATAATTATCCTCTCTGTAGGATTATGTTTAAATTAACTTCATCCACTTTTGTGATTGTAATTTGATATAATGGAATATATATTTTTAATAAGATTAATTTATAATACCTAATTCTTTCAGCATAATTTTTATTTAAAATATTAGTTTATGTTATAAAAATTATTTTCACTTTTTGAGAGAAAAATGAGCTTAACCTAGGACAAAATCATAAGTATAAGGGCCAAAATGACCAATGAAATTGTCCAAATTAAATTTTAATTAAATATTAAGATCCATAACTCCCATGTATCTAATTTTATTCATTATCTAAGTCACTTGAAATTGGAAAAATGTGGATGTAATTCCCTTTACAAAAATAAAAATAACATCACTCCTCTACTATAAATATAATCTCACCCCAACTTCATCCTAACAACTCTAAAGAAACATTATCTAGACCAATATATACAAAAAAGAGAAACTAAAAATCTATAAAATCTTCATAAAATCCTCATTTTATGATGAATTCTAACCATTAAATCCCTTAGGTGAAAACCAAAATGAGTCTCCCGAAGAAGAGGTAACATCCTTTCTCAAGGTGTTTTCTTTTAAGTCAATTCCCCATCCATAAAATCTTATTATTATATGTTTATTTAATTACGTCAATATCCTAAATATAATAATAGTTTATTTTAATATTTGTTTTCCCCACTTACACAACCTTTCATTTAATAGTTGATGAACATATCATTTATTTGTACGATGAACAACCTCATCACAAAATAATGGGTTATCATTCATTCATTACCACCTCACATAGTTAAATTATAATGGAAACAATGTATAAATATCATATATATTATATTTATAATTTCATTATTAATTTTTTACATTTATATAACACATACCCTTATGCTTTCCATTTTATGTAAATATGATAACTTCTTTTGTGGAAGTGTGGACTACATTATCCTTAAAGCAATGTGATTTGTTCACACTAAACATGGAATGTAAAATGGATGGTTTTAATAAACCTATATTTCATATATTAGATAAATAAAATACTGAAATTATAATATAAATATATATAACATATATTTCATTCTTTTAATGTGGAAAATAAATGAACTTAGTGTTCATGCGTATGTACGACCTAACATTTCTATAAATGATGAATTTCATATTATATATACAATTATTATGGATTATAATAAATAAATTTAAAATTAATATATATGATAATTAGATAATTCTTTACATTTTTAATAAGATGAAATCATTATCTATATAATAAGAACGAAAACTAACTATATAAACTCTAATCGAAAAACTAGGCAATGAACCATCAAAATAGTGACAATAATGAATGATTTTTAATAAAAAGGAAATAAGATATTGTTAGAAGCAAATATTTGATAATATTTATATAATTATATTTTAGGTATTAGTTAATAAATAATATTTAAAAAAATCCATAATTTTAATGGTTGTTCACCTAAAAATGAAATTCAATGTGAGGGATTTTCATCTCATTTTTTACATATGTGATATAAATTCCATTTTCCACACATACATCATATTACTGTGTATCTATTACCACTTTTGATATATTATATAATGAATTAATTTTTATTCATGGTCTTTATAACTTTCATTTTATTTGTTTCCATTATGATAATTAATATTAAATGTTTCGACATGGTATTTGACAATTTATAATGTTTTAAGATTATTTTACCCAATAATAAATTTAATGGTATTTAAATATAATTTAAATTTATTGAGAAATAATCTATTTTTATGCAAAAAATTTATTATATATGATTTACATTATGGTACATTTAAATATAATATTATAATTCAATATCTTTCCTTAATATTTTTAGTTGCAATTTAAATTTTTTAATCTAATGATATTTTATTTATGCATAGATAAGTGGAAAATAATCTCATAATCCCAATTGATATATTTGGGTTATATTATATCCTATTTTTTTAATATTCAAGGATTATCTATCTAATAATATTTTACTATCTTTTTTTATTTCCACTTATTTTATGTGGATTTATATTTGACACTAAAATTATATTAATTAGTTGAGTTTAATATTAATGTTTTGGTCTTTTAAAGGGCTTACATAACACTATAATTTCATTCATGATTTTTTACACATAAATATAAATTTGAGGAAAATATTGTATCAATTTCCAAGAAAACTATACATTTTCTTCTCCTTTTGTTATTCATGATCCTTTTAAAGTAATGGTACCATTTTGTTAATCTTTGGAACTCAAAATGTATTATAAAATAGTTTTCAAAAAACAAGTCTTTTTGTTTCACTGATGTCAAAGAACCTATTTTCTTCTAAAAAAAATTTCAAATAATTTTTTAAGTTAATTTTTTAAACTTTACAATATAATTTACTATCGAACTTTTTTACACTTTTTTTCTTAAACTATTTTTTCTGAGAGATATTCACATCGATTTTGGAACATTTTTTAAACCTTTTTATCATGTAGATGGAATATTCATTTTTCTACATATCAAATTTCATTATTTGTCCATCATCACTTCTTAAAAGCATAATATGAATGTTTAAAATGATAATTTTTAAGGAAAATGTTTTTAATTGTCATTTTCAATGAAAATGACTTTCAAAATATATTTGAAAATGAAAAAATGATTTTCCACAAGAATGGTTTTAATGTATAATTTATAGTATTTACATTTATCAATGAAAATAACACATTATTTATACACTACAAGTAATATGTTGTATTGATATGAGACTTATTATTCATCTGGATGTTTTATGATTGATTTTTCGAAGGATATTATTCAAATTCACTTACATTATTCCTTTTTTCACACAAGAAATATTCAATTTTTATGATCATTGAAAATTTAATTTCCCTTAAATATTCATATCATTTATCATGGATAAGATTATTTCCTAAACCATATACCATTTTTAAATATGGATTTCACTATAAATGTTATTTGATATTTGGGGAAATATTGATAAATCACTCTCTTCTACTCCATACAGATATTTGATATCTGACATTATTAAATCAATTATTGGATAAACAATGAATTCTAGGAAATGTATGACACTAGTAGGGCATAATTATAGATATACATTCAATGTATCAGTAGTCTCATTAGACGAATCACTTTTCTAGCTTATTATTTTGGCTTCTTCACCTAGTATGTTATAATCCATCTTAAGAAAGTTATTTATAGTAAAGGTACAATGTAAGTAGGAGATATGGTGTCTAATAATTAACCATTTCTTTCAATTAGATTATGTTATTATTTATCCATGAGATTTTTAATCAATAAATCTATGGACACAATTCATTCGTAGCTCATAGATTAAATGGATCACATTTCAGTTATTTTCCATTCCATATTTTTTTGCTCATCTAGTTGTATTAATTGTATCTAATTTATATTATTGCCTTTCCATATTGTTTATACATTAAAATTATTGATTATAAGGAATGTGTATCCAGTTATATAACTTTCCATAAAAATTATTATAATCCATTAATTATTTCTTTGACTATTATTAACCCTTATTTACCATTTCATCTCACACTTATTTTATTTCCTTTCCATAAGAATAATTCATGTTTACTACGATAGATATACGAGGATACTCTAATAGGAAAATAGTTACCCTTGAATGAAATAAAATAAAAAAATTGTTGTAATTAGTGTATTTATTTGTACTACAAGATTCATTTATGTATCTGGTCTAAAATAATACTAAAATCATTGGTCAATAGATATTTGATTTATTTTAATCATTACAATGTAATGGTAGTATACACCAGTTCTGGGATACCAGGGTCAAGTCACTACACATTTTAGGTACTCCCCAAAAAACAATCTTCCACAATAGGATATCATCGAATTATTTCAAATCAATTAAGGTTCATTAAATTGATGACCATTTTAATAGTTAAATATTTTAAAATGGATTTATACATAATCCTTTTACTAATATGATTATATTTATGAATTCTAATCCCTACTTCATAATTAATCGAATTCCTTTGAATTCATTGAAACTATATGTGAAAAATTAGATAAATGTTCGAGACATATTTTAAGGGTAGAATTATTAATTCATGAGACTGACCATATGATATTTATATAAATGCATCTAGAATAATTTTACCCCACTTGAACAATTTTTATAAGATTTTTATTTTGAGAGAAATTATATACAAACTTTTTTTGTTCTCAAAATATCTCATTATTTTAGGAGTCATTGACGTTTATTTTCAAGAATCTAAGGCCATTTATCTATTACATGGTTTTAAAAATACCCATGTATGTTGTTTGGTGAAATTTAGTGGTGGTAAAATCATATTATGTGGCGAATCTATGTAAAAAATAGCGGATTCTAACACACATAGTTCAGTAAATGACATTTGTTAGATCAAATGATAATATTATAGAGAGAATTACCCATCCACCGTACATGATGAGAGGGTGAAATGTGTTCCTAATTATCAACATATATATCTAATCCATAAATTTGTTAGATGAATAGGTTATACATCAACCCTATTCAATATAGGCCTCACATCTGGACTGAATTCCATAGTTTCTTGTATCACCCTGATCAAAAACATATATATATATATATATATATATATATATTATTAAATGTTTAACAGAAAAATAAAATTTTCTAACAATTGAAGTTGTTAAATTATCATATTAATACGAGTTTTTTAAATAAGGGAGTCCATTTTAATTAATTATTATATTCAACATATAAATATTATACTAGACTTTATTCACTACAAACAAATAATTTAACAATATATTTTAATTAGTAATTACCTTCAAAAATAATTATACAAATATTATAAAAAAATTATTATATGTATCATTAATTTGTGGAAAATGAGAGAATTATGAAAAAATAAAACATATTCCCCCATCTTAGCTCAAAGCCCCCCCCCCCCCCCGCGACACACGCGATGCCCCCCCCTGATTCTCATCGGTCACCACTAATATAGTTGAAATCATCACTCCTCACACACTCCAAGTTCATAACACCCCAAAACCACACAGTTGATATCTTTAACTTCTCCTGCCCTCATCAACTAATGTTTTTTTTCTATTTTAACAATAGAGATGAGGTGTTGGACGGGGCATCGAAATAAAAGAATTTATCATTAAAACAATCAATTTTCCTCTTATTAAGCATGTATATCCAATATTTATGTTTTTGGAAACAAAAATCATTATAAAATATTTAATGAATTGAATTGAATTTATTTTAGGGTTTCAGTGAAATTATTATTAAACAGGATATTTAGTTTTTTTAATTTTTTTGGGTGACTTTGGGATAGTAATTACATACTTTTCTAAATCCAATCCATATGAAATAAAAATTATTTATTTATCACATCCCCTAGAAATTTTATTTAGTACAATTTTGAATTATGTTCTCTCTGAGAGGATTCTACCAACTTCAAAGGCCAATGTTGGAATTATGCTCCCTTATAAATCATTTAAGCTATATCTCAAAATAGTTTTTTTGTTAGTTCTGGGAATCATGGGAGGGAAAGAAAACTGATCTATATCAGCTTAATAAAAGGGGATATTGTTCTTTTGACTGATTATGGAGAAACTAAAGATGATTTTAACAAAATAATTGTAACACTTAATGAGTGGTTGATAAATAATTAGTAATGGAACACCTTATAGTTAATTTTTTGGTTCTCTAAAAAGAACATTTCTCAATTTGGATAACAATAATTATATTAGGAATTGATAAACACAAAACTAAATTATTATTTAAATTATTTACAAAATATCATTAATAAACTAAAAAGGAAAAATTTATATCAGGAATATATGAATTTGGTTGCGAGGAACTCATTGGAAGTGAAAAATGTGAACATTATTTCACAATTACCCAATTAAAGGAATATCTTTTGATTGAATTCCTCTATGTTACATTTCATGACTCATAGATAAATACCTAATTATAGTAATCATAATATTGATGAAACCATTCTATATAATTTATTTAACACAAATTCATTGGTCCCAATGAAAATCATTTTTTAGACATGAAAATTGATTTTTTTCATGATGTATTTATTATTTTATAAGTGTAATAGTCTCATCGAGAAGAATGAGTGATTTTTTGAAATCATTACTATCATAACACTTTTTGATATATAATTATAGTTATTAATTAAATTTTAAATGAAATCAATATTTACATTCTCTACATTTCATTATTACATACATTCCTCATTGATATTTTACATATTTAATTAGTGGATATTTAATTTTTAACATATAAGGGCATCCTAAATCATCTAATTATATGATGGTTTTTTATATCTTTTCATAATAATGTTGTCTATTTTGAATCTGGTTATGATTCATTTTTTTATTTTGGTTTGTGGAATGGTACAATTTTGTTCCTTTTTAATATTAATTTATGATTCCCATTCCATCTGATGTGAAAATTCATTATATTCATTTTTTAAATTAATTATTTAGAGTTTTATTTAATTGGATATGGAGAGTCTTTACCTCAATGGTTTTTTTACATAGGATGATCTATGTTCAAAGAATAATTACTTTGATTGGGTATAATATACGATATATATATATATTAAATTTCATTTATATTATGAGCATCACTATGATATATTTATATTATAATAAATTGTTTGTGTTTCTTGTTAACGAATAATAGTTTATTTTAGTAATTAAAATTAATTACTCTATACATATATATATATATATATGAGTATAAGATTAATAATTAAAATAATGTTTTGTAATTATTGTAATTTATTAGAACTATTATTTTATTAATTTTTCATTTTCACATTATTTGAAAAGTATTGGGTATTTGTGAATTAAATTTGGAATAAATGATTGAATTCCCATAGTTATCTATATGAATTATTATTACATCAAGTCCCCCCGGACTTACATAAAAAAATGGTTTGGGTCATCAAATCCCTCATTCAATGGTTGAATAGTTCATATCATCTATTTCAAAAATAACAAAACCATTTCGAAATATCTTGAACACTCAATCTATAACGGATGCTTGTGATGGAAATCTATTGATCTTTAATTAAATTCAAAACATGTTCCTACTACATTATTTTTATAATAATAAAATATAATATGAATTTTTTTTTTATAGTGGTATGTTATGAATTTAATATCGCCTATAATAATATTTACTTCTCAATTAACTAAATCAGTATGTCTCTAATACACAAATTTGTTAATATGAATCTTATTTGGGGTTTGTATTTAAATTATTAGTTTCATTGTGATTTATTGGATTATAATTGGTTTTTGAACAAGTTTAAAATGTTTTAGTGTTTTGGATTGTAGTTATTGTGCATGTAATCCTTTTCATGTTAGATAATGTACATGTACTAGTTGTTAGAAGTTTGTACAGTTTCACTAGTGATTCAAGATGAATACGTTGTATATTTTATATGAGGGAGATTTTTGGTTCCAAATGTTTCTGTTGTGGATAGACTCCAGAATTTGTTTTTAGGTGCCCTAATTTAGCTATTCATTTCATACTATTTAGGAAAATCTAAAGTGGGCTTCTAGTTATTTCAAATAACTACTTTATGCCATATTGGGAGTTCTTATCTAGATTTGATGAATAAAAATCACGAATAAATATAGTTGTAGGTTCCAATTTTTAGATATTATTGTTGTACTACTTCAAATGTTGTGTGTTTTTTTATATTTGTTATTTTTTCCCATTTCACGTGTCTTCTTTGGTTAATTAGTGTCAATGTAACCCACATGTTGATTCATTAATAGTCATGAAAGGTTATATTTTGTGTGTGTGCTTTTTGTTTTGTTTTCTTTATTATTGGTAAAAATCATGTCTGGATAAAATTTAACCTATTGGTTTGATTCAAAATAATAAAATATTTGATAGATGGATGTATTTGAAAATATGTTTTCTAAAGGATAACTGACCAAAAAAATAGTTGATCACCATCAATTTACATAAAATTACTTAATATATTCTAAACTATATAAAAAACCAATATTTTGTAAACACACTTACTAAATTTTATTCAATCATTCATTTTTTTAATAAATAATTCTAAATAAGAAAAATGTGTACACAATTTCAATTAGACAAGCAGTTTAATGATTATATTCATATAGTTTAAAAGGTCCATATATTTTAATTGACATATCTAGTTAATGATTTTTTAATTTATTATTCATTCGTGTTATATAGTTTATACATTTTATTGTGGTTTCTCACTAAAGACCCCCCACATAAAAACTAAAAACATTTTTAATCACATTCACCCCCTGGTTCATCATTATCACCCACACCCATAATCACACCTCCCTCATTTATATAATTTCAACTTCACCCCACCCCACCCCTACCCCCGTATATCGATGACCAATTTTTTATTTCCATGATAAATAAAAAAAATTAGCTATTGGGAGGATCGTGAACAGAAAACCATTTATCATTCAATTAGTCAATGATTGATCCTCTCATAAGGTATTCAGTTTTTCTATTCATTTTAATTCCCATGAAATCATGGGTATCTATTATTTAAATTGAATAGAGATAGGGTTTTAGATAAATTTCAATGAATTGCATATTCCGGTTTTTATTTCTCAAGAGACACTATTGTAATTTGAGTAATTATTCAACACTTGTATGCATAAGTTTTTATTTAACGGTTTTTAATCTTATTCAGTAGTCAAGGAAATATAGTTCCTAAACACATCACATCATTGGATTCACTCTACACTATGCTTTATGTAAATATAAATTAGTATGTTTTTAGTTTATTATTGATTCCATATATTATCTATAATCTAAATAAGGTCCAAAAAAATTACTATATGACCATATAATTTGATAGACAAGCTACTGGCAGACATTAATCCTCTATTTTCATTATTATTTCCTTATTCTCAATATAGATAGTTCAGTCTGAGTCGTGTTTTTATAAGATTACAAATAATAATTAATATACCATATTTAATGTTATTTAGTTATTTGTTTGGTTGTTCATCAATATAGATTATTAATTTAAAAATATACAACACTGGTAATTTTCTTTTTTCATACATGATGAATATACATTTATCAGTGAAGATGTCCTGTATCTACATGTAGAATATTTTAACAAAACTTAATATGATTTACAAGATCGTATGTAATAATAATATCTCTCCAACCATTTCAAATGTAGAAGTATCAACACCATCATATATTATTCATCATAATATTTTTTTTGAAAATGAGCATTATTTTCTTGTATTATAAGTATTTTTAAATATGAATCTTCTACTTTATCACATATAGTTATTAACTTGTGGAAAATGGTTTCTTAATAAATTTGATTTATATGGTCGAAAATCTTGTTAATAAGTTCAACTAAGATAGTACCCCAGGTATTGTTTTTTATCACTATTTTACTTATATAAATTAATTAAAATCATCTTGAATATAGTAACAAATAAAAACTTGACATCCTTTTTTCATGATAAATTTTTTTCATACATATTTCCGAAAAAATAATTTATATTAAATCCTAACATTCAATTTATTAAAACATTAAAAACATACTTCATATTTATGTTCAAACATTGTGTATGCATTATGCATAAGTGAGACTCATATAATTGAATATTCACGTTTCTTATATCTAGGTCTAATGTATAAAATTTTATATAAAATATTTTCAGTAATTAATCATATATTTTTTATTCACCATTCTCTATTTTAGGTCAACATATTTTTCATAATCCCAACATATCAGTTTGTAATCAATATTATTTGTGACAACATATTCCACTCTATAAATATTTCATAACAAAAACCGATATTTGAGATCAGCATACGTTTTGAGGTATCTAAAATTATCATGAAAAATTATATTCATATAAAATATTTATATTATTTAAATATTTGTCTTTCCAATTTTTTATGATATCACTTTTCTTTTACATCTTCTAGACAATTTATCTAAACTGGTAATTGTAACAATATGTTATGATAAATTCATGTCATAAAGTTCCATTTATTGACTACACCACTATTTCTCTATGATTATTTATGATATTTTGTTGATATGTTGATTTTATAACACATATATTAGTTTTAAAACACATTTTAATTAAAACCCATTTAGGATAATTTTATTAACCAATATTGGTTTTTAGTTATTTTTCATTCCTACATATGTATAGACTAGTGGTTTGAAGAGTTCCAATTAGAGGGAAAACATTTATGATTTTATCAAGGATTAGTAGACTAAAATGGATTTCTTACATCATACTCATTATTTTTTTTAATCTGATAAGCTATTTTAGTTTTATATATGAGCTTCCAAAAATAGGATTACACAAATGTTTTTAAACCTTGTTATTAATTTTTTAATTCTATACTGGTTACTTGGTAAAATATGAGGATTGAAAAGGGTGTGATATAGGTCTAATTGGTATGATCGCTATATGATATTATAACTAAACAACAAAATTTATGTTATCCTTTAACTTCTTCAAAATATATAAAAAAAAAATAACTACATAAGAGTAAATATTAAATGATCCATGAATATTTAATATTTCAATGTAATATAGGGAAGATATAAACATCGATAATGAACTATCGTTGAATCACTTCATCCAACATAAACATTGAAATTATTTTTCATTGATCGTATACATATCTCTGTTGTAAAAGTAGAAGATTATTTTTTATAGTTGTTTTTTATCCAAAATATTTATCATTCCATTGAACATAAAAATGGATTCTATATTAATAATTTACATTAAATTTGATTTCAATTACAATCATGAAATTTTTATTATTTAAATTACAGACCAATGTTTTCATATCAAATCCAATAACACAATTCATAAACAAGTTATACTATAGCATATTAATGTATGCTACTATAACATCATGACTAATATGAATTAATATTCAAAATAACTCAACTGCAAGAGAACATCTGATCCATTACATAATATTGGTTGAAATTATATCCATATAAAATTATACCCTTTATTTTTTTGAATATATTCCGAACAGCTTACTATTTTCTGCTAGCAGTTTCATTTTTTAATTTATATTTATAAACACTCAATAAATAATATGTGAAAGTAAATTTTTTTCATTGAAATAAGTGGTTAAAGTTTTTGTTTTTTGATTTGGTGGTTTGGAGTAGATTGGAGAAATATTCCTCGTGATGGATATATATATTGCTACATTTTTAACCAGTACTTCATGTTGAAATCATGTTACTATCTCTATTTTCCCATAAATGAGTTGGAAGTATTATATAAAAATATTAAAATCTTTTTTTGATAGTCTAACCACATATCAACATTGTAAATTGATCTGTATTTATATTTTAATTCAAAATAGATGGACATTTTACTAAAAAACATAATTTTATTTTCTTCCTATATTATTTAGTTGTATTATTGGTGACCTTTATAAATATTTATTGTATTTAATGTAATTGTATGGATTTCTCTTACAACCCCTTTTACATATAAAATAATATCATTTATTGAGCATATTGAACCCTCCTAGAACATAGATGATCATCTTTGTTGTGATTTCAATAGTGATGATGAATGAAACATTCCCATTCTATAAAGGTGATTATTCACATTTTCATTTATTTCTATTTTTTTTCAGTTCATGAATATATTTTTCACTAATGTGAGGTTATGATGTTTGGTTGGGTGTTGTGTTGATCATATAGCTGAAGGGTGTGGGATAGAATTGACCTGAGATTACTCACTGGAACTAGAACTGGGATGATGAATGAAAAGTACTCATTCTATGAATATCATTTTTTATAGATTCATTTGTTTTGTTTCAATTTATACAGATATTTTCACTGATTTGTGGATATATTTTTTCTTGTATTTAGTGTCAAGCATGGAGCTGAAGGAAGTGGAATAAAAATGATATGAGGATCCTCACTTCTACTGGAGATGATTTGGTTTGTTTATTCTAATGTCATACTATAGAGTGATGAAATTCTTCTAACATAATGGGTGATGGAATATTTCATTCAAGAGACAAAATGAAATTTTTCATTTGTGGGGGTGGGGGATTCTACATAGAATGATCCTGGGGTTTTATGATATTTTTTATCAATCAACATCAACTATGTATTGATCCATTTTTTTATAAATACCATTATTAATATAATTAATAAGTATCTAATTTTGATGAGGTTAGAAATCATATTTAGTTTGATAATTATAACAGGTGTATTGTATATGATATATTAATTAATATACTATGAAATTTAACTAGTAATAAATATTTATAATTTGTATTTAAATATAATTTATTAAAAAATATTATATATTAGTAATATTGTTACCAACACATAGATTAGTCAAATAAATACCTTTCTATATACTTGGACTAACTTATCTATTTTATATTAGTATTATTATTATTGTAACATAAGTATTTTATCTACCACAATTACATTTAGTGACACAGTTTTCAGTGACAGTTTAGTGATAGGAAAAATATTGTGGTTATAATGCTTAAACAATAGGATATTCACTTTTACCAATAGATAGAACAATGTTAGAAAAATATAATTATTTTTTCAATTCCATGGGTTATTCGATCACCCAAATCTAACAATTTTCCTTAGACCTTAAAGAGGATACAGATGCCACTATGGCAATGAAACTCACAACCTTTTGATCATCAAATTAGATAACTAACTATTAACAAGGGATCAATTTAAAAATGAAATAAAATTATCTATGTTAAATACCTTATAATAATTATGGCATAACCACACAAATTAAATTTAATAAGACAATAGATTATTTTTAAATGTATAATGAATGAAATAAAAGGTATTTATATAGGTTAAGGAAGCGATACCGATAAAATAGTAACTTGGATTTTGGAATATTAATGTGGAACCTATGGGTAATAAATGTTTAATATGGAATAGTAAACTAACTAATTAAGTAATAAATAATATTTATCAATCTTATTAATGAAAATACGATATAATTATTTCAAAGTATAATCAATTAAATTCTATTGAAATTTCTAGTTATGTGTTAATATTTTTATAAAACTAATGTTTTTATATTCAATTTTATAATTAATATAATGTTTTAAAAGAATATCTATTTAAATTATATTTATTCATAATATAATTTTTTATATCTTATTATTATAAGATAATTTTATGGGTCTTTAATGAATTTTACAATGAGTTACGAAATCAGTTATAATTATAAAATTTATATTTTCCATATAAATGATTATTTTAATTAATAATTTATATTTTAATACCTAGAAAATTATTTTCATAAAAGGAAGTAAATTTTTTAATTTCAAAAATCAATAAATTGTATGGGTTATGTTTTGGTATTTTTCTAAAATACTTGATTTTAAAGTGATTAGTAAAATATGATAAATAATGATAACTGTTGAATATATAAATTATTTAGTCATATCTGATGTATGGATGATTTTTGACCAAAATCTATAATACACCATAACTATTTTAATTTTCATTTATAATTACCAATCTATTTATAGTCTTTAGGAAAAAATAAACTAATGAGTAAAACAATGAAAAAACACCCCTCTCCTCCCTTATAAATACCAACCCTTACCACCTCTTCTCCTCACAAATCACAATATTTGATCCTTTTCCAAATTTAGATATAATATTAAAATAGTTTCTTCCCACACTAATAGGATATGTTGTTCTCACAACAATACCAGAATCAATCTCCTTAGGGAAGTTCCCAGGAAAAAGGATTCAAAAGGTAATATCCACTTTATTTTATTTTAATTTCTTTAATGTTCTTTTCTTTTGTTATTTTATCCTCACCTCCCTTCATCCAAATGGTATGATAAATCTAGAACCTTATATAAAATATAATTCTATTATTCTAATGATATAGTAAAATTATCACTTCATTCCACTATCCTTTTGCAAAAAAATGAAAACATCATTCGTGATGTGTTAATTTAACAAAATCAAGGATGAAAATTTTATCAATTTCCATTACCCCATTTACGACATCTCATAAAACCATTTTTATAGAGAAATTAGAATCTAATATATTAATTAAATCCTATTTTATTTTTTTCAATTATTATATATACATGATATTAATTAATAAGACAAAAGAAGTACATGGACATAAAAAGAATGGTGTGTCACTTATTTAGTGTACTAAAGCATAATATATGAAAAAAAATTTGTAATTCGCATCTTATATTGTTATGATAAGATTTTATATTTTTTCCCTAATGTTGAAATAGAGATCATATAATATCTGTGGCCTCATAAACCCAATGACCAAAAGTGGAAAATTGATTTTATATGTCTGGATCTATAGATAAATTCGATGATGTTATGAAGGCCAAATATCCCACATGTCTAAATTGTAGGAAGAAGCATCATGGAATTTTATAAAAGGCATCCAAGAGATTATTTAAGTGTGTATGATAGGGGAATATGAATAATTACATCTGAAGGGATATGAAAAAATACTACTAATTTAGAATAAGAATTGAAGGTTACGATCCACACTCAGCTATTATTATTGTGTTTCAACTTTTAGGACCATGGGAATTATGTAAGCAATTTCCCTACGAAAGGGTTTGTCAGAGGAAATCAACCAAGATAACCTCCATGGAAGTAAGTAAGGGCATATTATATCACTAATACCAATGTGGGGCACAACAATGATGTGGTAAAAGGTACACTGGTAGTTCATTCTTAAATAGAGGAAATAATATTTTATTCTACTTTATAGAATTATTTAATATCGTTAATGTTTAGTAGAACTATTTAATCAACACTAAAAAAATCGATGTTTGTATTATGTATGTCAATGGAAAATGAGAAAAATTATTGCATCCAATATTTATAATTTATTCCCTGTTATATTTTTTGGAATATACATCCGAGAAAATATCATATTAATCCATTTGGTTGAACATAATTGTTTATTGGGCATGGATTGGATATCACAATATATGTTTAATGTGAATTATTAGGAAAGGAAGATCACTCTTCCCACCATAAAGTATCCTCCATTTCTATATAAGTTTTGTGAGGAATATTAATAGCATTCATAATCAACATATCAATTGTTGATATTGATTCCTTATGAGAAATCATATCCTACTAAAATATTTGAGACAAATGGGAGAATCGTGCTCGACGACATTCCTGTCATGATTGATTTCATCGATCTATTCCCCAATGAATTCATTAATCTTATTTCTGATTGAGAGGTTGAGTTCCCAATTGAAAATAATCCTGCTTATATTCCTATATCAAAATCACCTTATAGAATTGCAAGTATTGATCTGAATGAGCTAATGAAGTAGATAAAAGAGAAACTTGGTCATAGTTTATATGCCTGAGTGCTTCACCATGGGGTGTTCCAGTTCTTATAGTCAAGTAGATGGATGGATCAATTCACCTTGGTATGAAATATCATGATCTCAAAAAAATCACAATAAAGAACAAGTATCCAGTACCACGTATATATTACAGGATTGATCATCTATATTGTGCTAGTAATTTCTCTAAGGTGGACCTTCAGTTTGGATATCACCAATTAAATATGAGGAAGGATGATATTACCAAGACTATCTTTATAATGAGGTTTCTAAACTATGAATTTGTAGTGATTCCCTTCGGAATCACTAATGTTCTAAAAATATTTTTGGACTTAATAAATAGTTTCATTATAGATTACCTCAAAAAAAATTTGGTAGTCTTAATTGAATATATTCTGATATATTCTATGAGAATGGAGGAATATGAGGGGAATTTGAATACTATGCTAAACACATAATGAATGTAGAATATATTTGATATTTATAGAAAATTTTCGTTTTGGATAGAGGATTTTTCATTCAAGGGTCATGTGATCACTAGAAAAGGGATATTTGTGGACCCTTCTAAGACAAAGATGAATCGAAGAGTGGCCAAGGAAAACATCTGTAATGGAGATCCATATTATCCTTGGTCAGGCTAGGAATTACCAGTGATATGTGGATAACATCTCATGATTTTTGAACCCACTAACCAAGATGACTCAGATGGGATATGTCTTTATCAAGACTAGTGTATGTGATGAATGATTTAATGAGTTGAAAAAAGTCTTATAACTGCACCAGTTCTAACACAACCAACTTGTGGGTAACTAATAGTGGTGTACAATGATGCTTCAAGGAATTTATTAGGATATTTACTGATGAAAATGATAAATTGATATCATATTTCATAAGGCAGTTGAAAATTAATGAGAAAAACTATCCCATGCATTAAATTTAGTTGGACGTTGAGATCATTTCATTGAAAATATGGGTGCATTATCTCTGTGGTGAGAACTGTGAAATATATATTGATCATAGGAGACTCAAATATATATTTACAAAGAATGATCATAAAATTCATAAGATAATATGATTATATCTCTATAGAGATTATGTGTCATCAATAGACTACCATTGTTTTAGGGAAAACAACGTGGCAGATTACCTATGTTTAATGGATCATGCATCATTAGCAATGATGATAATTGAGAAGGATCCAATCTTCATAGACCATAAAAGAATGGAAATGGAAATTTTTATGGATGGAACAACATAATTTTTTCTCAAATGATATCGCAACCATCCATATGTAGAAAATATAATATGCTCAATGAAATGATGTGGAAACTCAGAGAAATGTGGACCGTATAGCCAAAATGAAATTTTTTATTGATTATTGATAACCCCCATTTCAAGTGATGAGTGGGAACCCTTAAAAGTATTGTAGGCTCAGATATTAAAAGTCTCATAGGTATAGGAGATTGCATGACCCAAAGGTCTTTGGGAATTCAACTAGACTATCTACAAGGAACTACCCCTCCCCAACATCTGCATTATGATATTAGCTCTCCACATTTGAATGGTAATTTGGCTAGGATTCCTATGAAAGAACATGCTGGTCCTGAGGGCATATCTATACCCTCTCATTCTGACAATCCATTTGGCTATAATTTGGTGAATGCACCTGCTCTAAATCATCTTCTAGGGCTGCGTTTTTTTGCCGACTTTGTCTCGGGAAACAACATATGGCCCATAGGCCTTTCGGTGGACTGAAGGCCTTAATGGTGGCCCAAAATTCATACTGACTCGAAGGCCTGGGTGGTCCAAAAACCTTAGAGACTCCAAGCCTAAATCGATGGCCCAAGTTGGATAGTTTTAGCTACTACATTACCGAACAATACCTAATACAATAACTATTACAATACATAATACCCGCATAGTGTACATTCTGCATAGTACCCGCATAGTGTACAGTCTTTTATAGTGCCTACTATAAAGACTGCTATAGTGCCCCAAAAATATGCCTCTTCCTGGTTTTGAACCTGGGTCTCGTGGATACACTTAAGGAGACCTCACCAATAGGGCTGAGGCTCATGTGCCAGAGAGATCTGGAAGCTATCAAAAAGGGGAAATCCTTATATTTATAAATGGATGATGATGGTGTCATGAGGTATAGTTTATGACTATGTGTACCATCAAATATAGAGATAATGAGTGTTATTCTGAATAACAACCTAGATCATCATTCTCTATTTACCTAAGAACCAAAAATATGAATTGTGATATCCTAGTGAACTATTTGTGGTAAAATATAATGAAGTTGATCCCTGAATTTATATAGAAGTTCCTAGTATGTCAGAAAGTGAAGGTTGAGAGAAAACATTATTAGTGTATGATGAAAAAATAATCTATACCAATAGAGAAGTGGTAAAACATATCCATGGACATTGTCACTAGTCTTCCAAAGACAGCCATTGGAAATAATGCTATATGGGAATTTTTGGATAATCTTACAAAGATAGATCACTTAATATCAATTCGAGAGGAATTCTCAGTAGATCATATTTCATGTATATACATTAGAGAACAGTTATGGATACATGGAGAACCACAATTGATTGTATCTAATTGAGATACAATATTTACCATGATGATATGAAAAAGGCTCTTACATTTTTTAAACGTTGAGTTGAACTTCAATAAATCTTTTCATACTAAAATGAATATCGAATATGACCAAATGATTCATATACTAGATGAAATGTTGATATCATATTCTATGGAAATAAGTGGAGTATATGACTATAATCTTGCATATGTTGAATTATCCTACAACAATAGTTTCCAATAGAGTATCCAAATGCCTAAATATAGATAGATCTATGGGAAAATATAAAAAAACCAGCATGAAGGGATGAAGTTTGTGAAAAGAAGCTATTAGGACAAGATATGGTCAATGAAATGATGGATAAGGTGAAAATAAGATTGTATTACGTCATGGTATCCCATAGTTGAAAAAAGAGTTGTACTGATAATCTTTAATGAGACCTATGGATTAGGTTTAGAGACATGGTATTCCTCTGCCAATCTCCGTGGTAGAGGATCGTGATATTTGAGATGGAAGGAAAGATATGTCCCAGGTACATTGACCCCTTTTATTTTCTTGTTCGTGTCAATGTTGTGGCCTATCGACCAGCACGTTCACATAACATGTCTCGAGTACACAATTTATTCCATGGACACCTCTTAATAAAGTAAATACTAGGTCATTCATGTGTACTGAATTCATATGTGTTAAAGATAGATATTGATATATTATATGAGGAACATCCAATGAATATATGGGATTATAAGGACTAGTAACATAGAAAATGTACTCACCAGGTCGAAGTACATTGGAAGAACCACAAGTAAAAGAGTAAATAGGGGAACTTAGGGAATCGATAAAGGAGATGTATCGACTCCGGTTTTCAACGTTCAATATAAAACAAAATTTTGAAGAAAAAACTTCATAAGGGGAGAAATATTTAACAACCCAAATTTTTTATTATTGGAAATTAACTTAATATATTTATTTCATTATCATATAAAATCACATTAAGAACACAATAGAGGATTTATAAATGATCAATGGATAAAATAATAGGTATTTCTAGATGTTATGAAACCTATAGTGATTAAATAGTAACGTAAATATTGGAATAGTAATGTGAACCTTATAAAATGAAAATCAGAAAATTGAATAACAATCTCACGTATGAGGGTGTAAATATGATTTATCCTTTTTCTAAAACATTATATTATATAATTATATCATATAATATGTAAATAATTGTTTTATAAATTATTAATTAAGTGTTGATGTTTTTAGAGAACATAACAGTTTATATTCAATTTTAAAATTAATATATGGTTTTAAAATAAAATAAATTTCAATAAATTTTTTTAAAAAATCAATATTTTTTCATCTTATTATTATTATATTATTTTATGTTTCTTTAATGAATTTTTATTGTGTTAAAATGAATTATAATTTTAAAATTTGTATTTTCCATATAAATAATTATTTTATGTAAAAAATAAATTAATCTAATTAAGAAAAATATTTTCATAAAATGGAACTCATTTCTGAATTAAACATTTAAAAAAAGGGTTATGGATTTTTTTTATTTTTCTAAAATTGTTGAATTTTTTGTTAATAGTAAAATACAATAATTTACAAAAGAACCGAGTACATGAATTATTGAGTCATAGATAATGTATGCATGATGTAAACCCATAATACATAACATATATTAATTATGTAATTATATTTAGTTATTGTGATCAAACTATTCATAGTTTTGAGGTAAAATAATAATTTAATGAATATAATAATTAGATTACACCCCTCTCTTCCCCAATAAATATCACCCCTCACCACCACTTCTCTTCACACATCTAAGACATTGAGCCTTATAAAAAGTATTCTTAAATATCTCCCCAATACTATCCTCCACATCTAGGAACCATTGGTCTCAACAAAAGGCCAAAAACCATTCCACTAATTGTGTTCTCGAGAAGAAGGATTCAAGAGGTAAAATCCTATTTGTTTTCTTTTTATTTCCTTTCAATTTCTTTTCAATTATTATTTTATCCTTGCCACCCCTCATCCAAATGATATGATATATACAATAACATACATATTTTATAATTTAATTATTTGAATGAAATAGTCTATCACCATTTCTTTCCCCTCTCATTTTGTTCTAAAAATGAAAACAACATTTATGATGTGTTAATTTATCACATTCATGGACGAAAAGGTTTAATTTTCCATTCCGTACTTCATGAATGGACATAAAACAATTTTTAATGATAAACTATATTATAATATATGTATAAAATCTTATTTAATTTTATGGAAATATATATATTCCTGATATTAATTAATAAAACAAAAATAGTTCATGATGATCAAAAAATACTAAAATAATCAAAATTGTTATCATTAAATTCTTATGATGTGAAACATCCTCATCCAAAATTACTGAATTAATTATATAACCATTCAATATTATTATTTTTAATTCATAAAATTTACATCAATTCTAGAAATCCATTCTAATTTTTCATGATTTTCCATACATGTACCCAAGTAACCAATCATGAAAACCAAGGAAACGAATTCTCCCAAACGATGAAATTTTTTCTTATAACTATTCAAATGTTACATAAATAATGTTAATAATAAAAACTGAATAAAATAAATTTTAATAATTTAGTATATTAATTAATTAATTAATTAAATTTGATTATACATGTCCTTGAGATAAAATGCAGAACACTTTTGGACGTAAGGTAATAGTTTCTTCTTGAACCTCTATGTTTCTTTCAGGTTATGGTTTCTCTATCGTTACCCTAACACATATTTAATTTTATATACATAATTTTAATTCTGTTACTATGTTTGAAACACATTAATTTATATAATTTGGTCCATTTTTGGGGGGTATACAGGTTTTAATAAGGATCCCTTCTCGATTAATCTTGATAAGCAACCTCGATCAAAGGGAACTTCCCAATTTCATACCCTTTTTATATTTCCATACATAATATTTTTTATGTGACAATTGTCTTTATAAAATCACCCATTTTATCATGAAAAACTTACTTTTTCATTTTTGGTTTTATGAAAAATAAATATGATTTTTTTTGCTTTAAATTCTACATAATGTTTTCTTAAATCCACACTAAAATGTTTCATTTCTAAAGCATCATAAACACTTATTTAACACATTAACACTCAAATTGGACATTTATTATCATAATATATTCCTATTTAACCCAATTAATATCCATTTACTATATTAATCCATTATTTGGCAGACAATATTATGATATTTCTTTTTATGCCTTATTACATGATTATGATAACCAATTAATTCCATGAATAACCCTTATTCTCAATTCATCACATGTACCATATATATTTGAACATGTTATTATGGATTTTCCAAGAAAACTAGTCAATTAATTTTCCACCATGTCTTGGAAGATGGCCTTGAATAAAGTTTATGTCATGTTATATGTTGTTTCCACATTTACATGATTTCATAGTTATATTTTACCATGATTTAAATGTTATTCATGATTATTTTTAACTATTTTTGTGCCTTTATTTCATCCTAAAATTCCATAAAACCCATGTTCTATGTTTTATTATTACTCTTAATCCTTAATTGGGATTTTTAGCTTTTCCCTTTTGTTCTCTTACTCCCCGGGTTATCCTAGGATGATATAAGGGTATAAATGGAGTTATAAGATTATGATGAAGACTAAAAAAATATGTGATTATATTGGTTTCATGTTTTTAAATTATGTACCTAATATTTTATGACATTACACTTTATGATAATTTTAGGGAAATTAGATGTATAATTATTCTTAAAATCATGTAATATTATGTGAAAAAGACTATGTTTGTTATAATCAATTCATGTAGGGGTCAATGTGTATTGTAGAGTGTCACATAGTGTCCTCTTTTAAGGGTTTCTATAACATTTATTTTGAATAAAGCAACAAATGGGTGTCTTTTAGAACCCCCATTATTCCAGGATTTATGACATGCATGAGGAAAATTAATGTCACTATTTTTTATGCAAATGAAAAATATTCCTTAGAACATTTCCGACCCATTTGAATAATTTCTAACCATTTCAAACATTTTCAATATATTAATAAATTATTTTATAATGTAATTATCATGAAAATTATTATTTTAATTATAATAAAAATTTCAACTTAAAATATGAGGTGAAAGAGTGAAAAAAGACCAATGAAGTGTGGAACACATGACTAGGATGTTGGGGTTCCAATGATATTATTATATAAATGTTATTATTTATAAATAATTAAAATAAATTAAGAAAAGTTTTGGGAAAATTGGTGCAAAATTTTAATTACTTGGTTAGGATATGTATCTACATGAGCTGGTGGATGATCGTTTTTCTCAAAAATGGGGTTATGAAATGATGTTATAGAAAAATGGGGAGAATACTATTTAAAAAAATATTGACTTCCCATGAAATGTTTCCAAAACATTTACTGAGGATATTAACTCATTTTTAGGGTTTAAATGAAATATTAAAATAAAATATCAATGATATATATGAGAATAATGTAGATGAATTAAAATAATTAAGGGTATGATAGTTGATTTCTAAAAAAATAATGGATGCAGTTATATAACCACATCAATTAAGGAGGTGGTAGTGGCTTCATAAATTGTGTTATAAATAATAGGATGTTTTAGGGTTCGATGGATGTTATTAATGGATACCATGACACATGATGACTTTTATTGTTAAATAATAAATGTGGATTTTTTTAAAATTTTATAAATAGTGATAACAGTTTATAATGATATAAATAATTCATAGAGATGAATTAATTATGAAATAGTAAGGATTGAGATCCCCTTAGGGAAGTAAATTTTAAATTCATGATATATACTTGTATTTGATGCAATAAAATAGTGAATAATTATATGAACCATAGGGATTATTATTAGTAAGATCATTTTGATAATGATTTTGGTATTATATGAAAAATAACTGGGAGAAGTAGTAGAATATCATTGGTTACATGAGATTTTTTGAATTATGTTCATGTGAATAAATTGATATTATTATGATCCTAGTGTGCTATTAAATGTAATTAAATAGCCATTGTTATCCTACCTAAATTATTTTTTATATCATATAATGAAGGATATTGAGAAATCTGTAGAGGTGTGTCACACCAAAAAAATTGATATTCTTTTTTTTATTCATTATAATATTTTGGATCATTTGGATGTGTTTTAGGTTCTGTTATGGTTTAAAATAAGGTGTTTTGGTATGGAAATTGATTATTTGAGCATGGTAGAAACGGACGCACAGACAACGCACAATTAAGGTAAACTGTGATGCAACTCCCAAGTAAGCATGAATAATGTTTTTTATTCTTGGGTAAAGGCACATGGGTTTCACATGTTTTGGGAAAATGTGTGG
Organism: Viscum album; assembly: GCA_963277665.1. NCBI lineage: Eukaryota > Viridiplantae > Streptophyta > Magnoliopsida > Santalales > Viscaceae > Viscum > Viscum album. The sequence goes on from OY728134.1 coordinate 432,004,408, forward strand.
CAATTGTTTGTGTGGTTCATTCTATTTAGATAGTGGCTATCACACAGTTTCTGTAGAATTTTCCAAACTATGTAGACTAACAATGTGAGTTTCCTAATTTCATTAAATTTATGGAATTATATGTTTTCCTCACCACATTTTATAACCATTTGGGATTTCCTACCCTTGATGAGTTTTATCCACATGATAGGGTTTCTACATCACTCTAGCTTTGGTTCTAATCCCTCCATGGATGCTTCTTATTGTTTCCAAGGTGAATTTCTTAATGTTTTGCCCAATTTTCATATACTTTGACTTCCTTCTATTCTCCCTTATTATTTTATTATCCTATCATGCGGGGAATTCTCTTTTGTATGACAATTATATATTAGGGTTGATGTTTGGATGGTGATTATTTGGATCTATGGTGTGTGGATTTTTCCATGGGGCCTATTATTCCTTATTTGAGAGTTTCTTCACATCTTCACTCCAATGAGGTAGGTGTTTCTATTTGTTTTTTTTACGATTTATTTCATTTGATGATTGAGTATTTTTAAATAATATATAAATGTTTTTCACATCCTTTTTGAATTTTTTCTTAGATTAGTATGGTGTTTTTTGATTGAAAACATTGAAGGAAGTGGTTTGAAAATGGGTTTTCTTATTAAGGATATAGAGTTCTACACCCAAACTGTTTGATAAAAATATATTGTTTTCATAAAATTATATTAAGAAATTGTGTTTGTCTTTGTCTTTGATTAAATTTTATAGTAGGTTTATAATCATAATATAATCACATTTTTATGTTATGAATCCACTTTATGGCTTTAAAAATGGATGTAAATTCTTTGGAATGGTTCCTCCATATTTTAAATGATTATTAATGATTGTGTTATTGTGTAACTTTTTGTGTCATTTTGAAGAAAAGAATTAATTCATCAAAAAAGTTTTTTTATAGTTGCATGGACTCTTGAATCATGTCAATATATGTTTATGGACACATGCATTCACGATGTGCGGACATGGGTGGACCTTGAAATGATGAAGAAATTTAAATGTGAAAATTTCCTTCATACAATGTTTTTTAATAGATTCTTATTTCCACCCACATTTCCATTTCATATAATGTTTCCTTGATTTCCAAAATGTGAAGTGTTTCTTTGGGAAATATAAAAATATAGCATCAAAGGAGGTCTTTGAATATGGAATATTTGGCATCTTGTACGATGTTTTGGTAATGGATTGGGTATAAAGGATATTTTTCACATACTATGTTTATGTTAGGTTTAAATTTGGATTTTTTAAATGATTTATGAATAGTTTTGGAAATGGAATTATTTTTAAATGGTAATGGCTCGTTTGGAATTTTTTGCGGTTTGTGAAATGATTGTTGTTTTGGATGTCCAAATTCAATTTTGGAGTCTTAATGTGTTTTGTGAAATTCTTTAAAATATTTTGTGATGTGACAACCCTTTTTAAACTTTTGAATGGGGTTTTATATGATGGGAATCCCTATGTATGATTTCCCCATGTCGGTTATTGTATGGGTGGTGTTAGTGTTTGGGGTAGGCAATAGCAGTGGCGGTAGGCAGGGTGAGTCACATGTGTGAACTACTCTTATAAACATAACATACATTTATCAAGGGTTTATTTGGATTATTTTATAGTATAGGGTGATAGTTTCTTATTGAATGTGATTTGAAGGAGAAGTACCCATATAATTTAGATGGAATGATGGGATATGCCACTAGATGGGCTTGTTTAGGGTGACCAGTTGGTTATAAACTATGAATTTACACCATACACTCGTAAGTGATTCTGATTCAAGTACATTTAGGGATCTACATATTTATTTTTAGGAAATTACAATAGATTACTATATATATATATATATATCCTATTTCACATGGTTTCTTATTTATATTTTTTTTATTTTCAATATAGCCTATTATTTCTTGTTTTGATTTTGGTTTAGGATTTAGATTTATAATGGAAATTACTTTTGAAAATAGGATTGTGTTTTTTATTATTTCATTAAGGGGAATATCTTTTCTTTATTAAGATGCTAAAAACACCAATTTTTATACATGTATTTGAAACATGTGTTAAGTAACTATTTTTGGGAAAATAAATGCATGGATTCTATAGTTATTTCCTCCTTAGACGGTAATCCCACTTCATAACTATAACATTTGGTGTCTGTAGACCGAATATGTTTTTCAAGTACATGTTCCTAGTTTATGTGATCATTTTTTGATCAGTTCTTCTTGTGTTTTGAGGTGGCCAAGAGGTCACATGGAGATCATTTTTGCGTGTTCCGTATTAGTTTTTATTTAGATTATGTTTCATTTTTTAGTATTTGTATTCGGATCAGTTTAAAAATTTATTAATATTTATTTCTTTTAATCCTTCCACATGTTTATATTATTATATATAATCATTGTTTATTATTAAAAACCATTAGCATTTTGTCTACTTTAATTTCTGGTACTAGTTTCCATCCCGTGGGGATCAGTGACACCATTTAGGTCATGTCTCAAACTAGGTAAGGTGTCATGTTAGAAGGTATCCCATTTTATTTCATGAAAAAATGGTACCATATCTATGTACTTGTTATTCAGGGTTTTCAATTATTATAGATATGAAGACTATTGAGACTCAATAGGTGGGAATTAGAATAGCATTGTGAACCTATTCTCATTAATATCCTTGAGTTTCCATGGTGAGTCCTAGTTTGGAGATATTGTTTTGGAATTTGATTTATTTTGTGTGAGGCATGATAAAGGAGACATGTAAGTGTTATTTTGGGGTCTCACATTGATTATTGATCCATTTAAAGTATGATTATGTGGGTCAAGGTCCCCTTAGTGTTGATGCTTACTCGGGGCAGGGTCTACTACCATGTTTCTGAGTTTTGCATGGGAACTAGTTCTTCATTCTAATGGTTTGGTTTGATTTGTGGTTTTTTTCTTATTTTGGTAAAAATGAGATCTAAAATGAATATGGTTTTGAATATGGAAATTATTTATCTTACACAGGGTTGAATGAAAATTGATTATTTGAGAATTTATGGAAATCTTGGGTTTGTTGACAATGTTGTGAGTGAGATCCATGGATTATTAATGAATGTTTTCATGTGTTTCATTATGTCTAGAAATTTCACATCGGAACATGGGCAAGGAAGATTTAGGAATATGGTATGGAAACACATTTCATAGTTCATAGGGTTACATGGTGGGGTTTCTGAATATAAAGGATGACTTTGTCTTCCCAAGTAGGTTTTTAAAAGGGAAAAAAATTTCCAAAATTGGTTTGGGTTTAAAATGTGGGTTTTTGTTTTGTGAAAAGTTGTCTAGTTAGAAGGAGGTTTTGAAATAGAAATGAAATTCTGGTTTTTGAAAATGGGTATCTCCTATTGTTCTTGTAGAAGTTTGGATTTTAAAATAGTTTTTTTGGCATGATATAGTCTTATAGTTCTGTTTTGGTTGGATGTTGATTTTTGGGCATGTATATTGATGTAGTCGAGAATATGCTGCCCAGAAAGGTCCCCATGTTTTCTAGAGAATGTTGTCTATTTTTTTTTCTTCTCATTTTTTTCTTTTATATCATGGTTATCAATGTCCATTAACAATAGTGGAGTGGCTAGAATATATTGACTATGTTTTCATATCATTGGAATCTTCCAAAGCCGTTAAACATTGTGATGTTATAGGTTGTCTCTATGTCATGATTTGGATCAATGGAAGATGTTTTACCCACCACTAATTCATGTTGGGATGATATATTATTTGTTTATGTATCGTTACATCTGATGGGTTATACATGAAGAGGTGAGGATGCTGAAAATGGAAGGGCTCATGTGTATTCAGCAAGGCCAACAGATGGTAAATCACTATGTTGACTACTTTAAGGAGATTGTGTCATTCTCCCCAATGGAACTGTCATAGGATATAATAAATGCTATTATTTTTACTTAGGGTATTCATATAGAGGGAATTGGGAGAATAATATCCTCCAAGGATCTTTGTTTTGAGATGTTGGTGGATGAAGAGTTTTTATATGAGTTAGATTCCAAAGTGTAGGTAGTTCGAAACCCAGAATATTTTCTCACTCATGATGGTTCCCCATCTGGATTGTGGTGTGTTCTAGAGGAACATATTTCTAAAATGTAATTCTATAACCCCAGTTTCCTAGAGTTAGTGCATTATTTTTATATAGTGGCATGATCATAAGAAAAAATAAATCTTGAATGTTAGTAGCCTTGAGAAAAATAGATACAAACATAATTTTTACATTATATCATGGAATGAAAATATATATAGTCTCCCTTGAACATACACATATTACTTAGACTATCCCTAGAGGTCATTCATAATATATTTATTCACATCCAAAGAAAAAATGAATCAAAAGAAAGGGATGAGCTCAGATGCTCATTAAAGATAAAATTATAGAAGAAGCTATTATAAATAATCATAAACTATTGTGGAAATGTTTAAAAGTAAAACAAAAAATTTCTATATATAATATTCTGGAAATTATGGGAATAATAAAAAATATTCCATTTAAACAATCACATGAATATTCTACTAGTCGAATAATCAAATGAAATATCAATAAAAAGTCTCATAATGAGGAAATGCGTAATGTCAGACATCATAACTATACTGTCAGGGCCATAGGAATAAAATATTACCATATGGTTAAATCCTTATTCCATGACACTATTTTTTTATATGAGTCCTACTGATGCATCATGGGGATATATTCGGCCCCACTCATAACTTATTATGTAAAATTCGTCACTCTTATGAAAAGGGTGAATAATATTATAAAAAATTGTATTAAAAATATCCTATGAATGTTAGCACTTTAACCATAACCCATGAAAGGTATAAAAATAGCACTTCCACAATTATGCATATCAGAAAACCTTTATTAAAAAATATAATATTTTATCATAATATAAAAGCCTCAATGAAGCATAAAATCTAAACATGGATGCTGACATAAATGAAAATAATCTAAAATGTTCATTTAAACTCATTGAGATAAATATATCGTTTTTAAGTTAAAGGCATTTAAAAGTCATGAAACTATAAAAGAAAGACCTTATTTTAAAAATAACCTTGAATGATTGTAAAGAAAGCATAATATTGTTAAGTCACCATAAAAGAAGAAATTATCCACTCACGCCATACAAGTTAAAAAATATTATTTCTGTAAGTTTTTTAAAAAAATTATAAAGTAATTCATTTTAAAAGTGACCTAAATATTTCTTTCAAAAATTTTATAAAAAGTCAAACATAGTTATAAATGACTTTATAGAATTTTCAAGGAATAGAAATAATATTTTGAATAAATTTTTATGAAACCTAGAAATTGATGATATAGATGACCCAATAGATAATTATGTATGAAAAAATATCAGATAAGAATGGTACTGCAAAATTAACCCTTTCCTTGTATTTTCTTTTAATCGTGGTTTCTATAACCTCCTCTTTCTTGGATATCTCTTTTTGATTTGAAAAAAAGGACTCTTTATGATCGCTTTCTACCAAAAGTGTAGTCTCTAATATAAAGTGATGGAATTTGGGAGGACTATTGGTTATGTGTTGGTCAAGAAAAAGGGATTTAGAGGTGTTATTACAAAACAAGGATATGTGCCCTTTTATAAGAGAGGGTATTGACACCTTTTGAATCCCAAAAACAATTTAATTAATATAAATTATTTATTAAATGAAAATTTATCGACAATTGATTTTTTCAAAGATATTATGAGGATGCGTTGAAATACTCCCAAACAATAAAATTTACAAAGGTTATGATTTTATTTTTTTCTTTATCATTTTGATTTATCAGATTTAATATATTTAATTTAAATATTGGTAATAATATTCAAAATATAAAATGTTTATAAATATTTTATTATATGTTGTCAATTGTTCAAAAATGGATACTTTAATTCATTTCAAACATTATAATTATGGCATTGATTTTTTTTAAAAAAGGTAACGATTTTAGAATAATTAATAAAATAAAATTTTTAAAAATTATCAAGAGTAAATTTTGACACTATTCAAAACATTGAATTTAATTAAAAAAACCAAAAATGTTTAAATCAAACCAAAAAAATTAATAATCTTCTAAAAAAGTCATTTTAAACTATTATAATTGTGTATCCTATAAATGTTTTTATATTATATTTATATTATATTTTTAAAATCATTTAATTGATATTTCTATTAAAAAAATAATTAATTCTTCATTATTGTGTCATTATTTATTGTAAATATTTAGTCTATATAAATTATAAATAAATTAATATGATGTATATAATTCTTTTTCTTTTTAGATACAATTAATTATTGAAATTATCTTTAGTTTATCCCTATAATAAAATAATAGATCTTTTAATAAATTGGAGTGTGAAACTTTGTCACATTCATTAATTTTAATAATATTTACGTTATTTTTATAGTTAAATTTTCATTAAATTATCCAATATAGATTATTATGATATCTTTAAAATTATACTAGTCAGTTTTCCGAGATTGATATTTTTATGAATTTTATAAAATTTAATAAATATTATTTATTTTAAAATATCATTTATGTCAATTTTGAAATCATTCAATATTTTTATTTTTTAAAATATAAACTGAATATGAGAACATAGAACCAATATGTAAAATATTTAACTGACTTGTCTATGATAAATATATAATTCAAAGATATCATTGATTAAGTAAAATAATTTTTTTAAAATTTTTATAAAATCATTGATTTGTTTCATTCATTAGTTGTGAAATTCCAACATCATTATTGTATCAACATTTAATTTAATTATTTATTTCCTATAAAATATAAATAAATTAACATAAATAAGATATGTAATTTTTATTCATAATTATAATTTATAGTTGATCATATCTCTAAAATAACCTCATGTTAATAATATTTTACTTGTTAAAAACAAAAGTATAACAATATAGGTTTTTTATTAATATAATTTTGAAAATATATTATATTCATCCAAGCGGATCTATGTGGTCCCAATATAGACCCAATGATTTTTTATTTCGAGAAAAATTTAATAAATAAAATAGGAAAAGATTTAGGGTAATTATAATATTATTTTTACCTTTAATTACCCATTTTATCCATAAACATGATAATAAAAAAAATTACTAAAGTATCAACATGTAATACCAAAAAATAAAAGAAACATATTTAAATAATTTGGAACCACTATTTCATAATATGGAATCCATTTCTCAATTTTGAAAACACAGGTATTGTAGTATGAAATTTAAATTTAATCCCATTATTAGAATTAAAAACATGTTTTTCACTGATAAAACATTGTAAAATATTGAAATGTTTTTATATGAAAATTCCTGGTTAAATTAATCCAAATAAAAATAAATATTTTAACTGAAAAAATATATTATTTTCATAATTTAAAATCATTTAATAAAATAATTTACTGTCATAAATTATTATGAGAATAAAATTTATATTCAATTATCGTTTATTATATTTTTTATTATTCATCAATATTTACAACATGTCAAATAAAATCATAAAACATCCAAAAATAAATTTTTATATCCCGCTTCCAATGAAATATTTTATTTTGTTAAATAAATTATAATAAAGTGTCAAAAACTATATTTAAATGTTTTTAGACCATCAAATGAAGGGAAAACAACATTTTTTTAAAAATAATTCTTTTAACCAAAAATTTAATTTGTTCCTATATAATGTCTAGAATTTATATTAGATTATTGTTAAAAATATATAGAATATATAAAAATTGAATGATGGTAAATACTATTAATAATATGTAATTTAACATCCAGGTTATATACTATAATAATATTTTATTAATATATTGTTGTTCATTGAAACTGGACCATGCATGTAATATATGACAACTCATTAGAGTCTGTTGCATAAGAAAAACATGTGGTTGCGTAAAAATCAAGAAAGTAAAATATTAAATTTATTCAGAAATGAAAAATATTGTAATGTCTTGGGGTGTTTTTTGATAAGACTCCTTCATTGGTTTTAGTTCCATGTTCATCAGACCATTATCTTCAATGACACCAGTGTGACTGGTTCTGGTATTCAAAGTCGTCTTATTTCAATCCTCTGATGATCTGTCATCATTATAACCATTTGTGTTATCTAGTTAATTTTTGTTTGAATTTATTCCCAAATAAGGTTTTATCGAAGGATTTCAACTTCTTACTGTGAGGAAGTATATGATTCAAATATCAATGCTCTATAAATAGGCCTAAGAGTCTGTATGGAACGAGGTTATGAATTTACAAGTCTAAGAAAGTCTATGCCCCGTCTTTTATCTACTGTGTTGTAATTAAGAAAAATTAATTATGTTGTAATAGTTTCCTTGTTCATTATGATCCTATCTTATTATTATAAGAAACTATGTAAAACTTCCTTGTCTTAACCTAGTGGTTATGTATATATGAATGTGGATCTTAATATGGGTATCTTTTCAGGAATTGTCTACTTATTTAAATTCTTATTTGTTAATAGATTTCTATTTTTATGGAAATCCGTGATTATGGATTGTGATCAAGTTTTTTGTTACGCTCACAATTTTTCCATGGTTTCCACATGGGATGGTTGGTTTTGTTGGTGTATGAAAATTTTAGTTTTATTGGTGTTGCTTTTCTCATGAAAAGTTGTTTGGTTTACTAGGATTGGGAGTTACCATTCCCATTTTCCTTGTGATATGATTTCTATATAAGTATCATTGTGTTTAATTTTTCATTCATTTCCATGTTAGAAGAGTTATTGTGGTGGTGAGAACCCTTTTGTGTTCTCTTGAGGTAATTCACTATTTTGTTTTCTCTTGAATCAGTCTAGTTTGACTTGTAATGTGAGTGGTAACCCCGAGGTTCATGGTTACATACAATTTTAATCAGTCATGGAATTATGATATTTATATCAATCAGTTGGATGATGTTATAGTGGAAAACGTATTTTTTTGTGGGGAGAATTTCCACACCATGGCCACTGAGAAATATTCCATGGTTTTGGGTCTTTTGTATGTGGTTTGAGTTTAATTCAAATATAAAATATTGATTTTTTGTTATGAAATAGATGTTTTGGTCTTTGCAGTAATGGTTTCAAATGCAGATAATAAATATGGTAAACTATGTAGATTTACCCAAAAAATGTTTTAGCTTGTTTTGGAGTCAAGGTGTAAGTTACATGGATTGCACATGATTTGGGAAACTGTCCAAAAACTTGCATGACGTTAAGTCTAGTTGGAAAGCGGCTACCAGAAAGTGTGTGCATGGTTTTCTAAACCATTTGGACAAACTATGCTAGATGACCAGTTTCTTAAAAATTTAAATTAATAGTTTTTTATCCTCATATTTTAATCCCTTTTTCGATTTCATCCCATTCAGTTGTTTTTTTTTCTTGATTGGGTTCCCAAACCCCTATCCATTCCTTTATCCACAATGTTTCTAAGGTGAGGTTTTTAGGGTTTTGCGCATTTGTCATCCTCTTTCTCGTTATTCTCTTATCTTCTCATGGATTCTCAACCTCTATTTTTTGGGTTTCTATTTTGACATAACCCTATATGTTAGGGTTTATTTTTTGTTAGTGTTTTATTGGATATAGGATTTTCATATTGATTCATCGGTCATATTCATCCTTCTTCGAGAGTTTCATCACATATTTACTCCCTTGAGGTAGGTGTTTTTATATATTTCCATTTTGATATATTTAATTTTATTCTTGTTTGGTTATAAATAATATATAAATGTGTTTTTCATCCTTATAGTCAATTGGGTTATTTTTGTATGGTGTTTATGTGTTGGAAAAATGGTGGATGTGGTTTTAAAAGGGGATCCCTTAATAATGTTATGTAGTTATGTACAGAAAGTGTTTGATAAAATGTATTTTGTTGTCATAAAATGAAATTGATAACTTATTGTGGTGTTTAGACTTTATTATATCATCTATCATGGATTTAATCATAATTTGGATTCATATTTTGAGCTTTGGGAGCCTCATTATTTCTTCATAAAATTGTGGAACATTATTTATAATTGATCTTCGTGCTTTTATGTGTTTATTAATGATATTGTTATTATGTTACTTGTTTTTTCTGTATAAAGGTAAAATTTATTTCATAAAATGGTTTTTGTGGGTTTTGTGCATTTTTTAAGTACGTCATTGGATTTTTATACTCGCATGGGTGAATGAAGTGGACAAGTGGGTGGAATATCAAATGATGTTGCAATTTAACAAGGTTCATTTCTTTGAGACTCGGTTTTTCAAAATAATTCTCATTTCCTACCTCTTTTCCTTTTCCCTGAAATATTTATTTTATTTCCAAATGGTGAAGTGTGTATTTCAGTAATATAAATCTATAACATCAAAGGCATTCATGGAAACATGAATGCTTGACATCTTGAACTATATTTTGTTCAAAGAATTTTGATAAATGAAATTTGAAATGTTCCATTTTTTTGTGGGTTTTAAAATGAATTTTGGAATTTGTTTAGAAATATGGTTGTAAACATATTGAGTTTAAAAAGGTAAAGGCCCATCTAGCATTTCTTGGTGCTTCTGAAATGATTATGGTTATATAAATACAAATTCATGGTTGGAAACATAAAGTGTTTTGGGAAATGGTTTAAAATATCTTGTATTGTGATTGACCGGTTTGAACTTGGAAATGGTATGATATATGATGGGAACCCCTATTAAACATTTCCCAATGTGGGTTATTTTGTGGGAGGTGTCAATGTTTCGGGTAAGTTAATGTGGTGGTAGCTGGTAAGGTGGGCCACATGTGTGAGGGCCTCCTACAAACATAACATATTTTTAAAATGGGTTGCTTGGAAATTTGTTAAAAATTCGAGTAATGGTTTCTTGTTGACCCTCAGAAGATGTGTTGTCACCCCATACATAATAGGTATTAGTGGTTTGTGTCATTATATTGGACATTTTAAGGAACCCATTTTATTATTTACTAAAGTGTTTCACCATACACCGAAAGGTGAGTCCGATTTGAGAACGTCCACATATTTTTCAGGGGATGTTTATTAAATTTCTATGGATTACTATCTATATTAATTATAATAACATGTTTCATATCATTCCCTATATTTAATGCTTATTAATTTTCAATATAGCTATTTTTACATGTTTGTATTTTGGTTTATAATTTTGATTTAGAATGGAGATTCATTTCTAAAATGGTATTGTGGTGTGAATTATTTTCAAAAAGGGACAATAAATTTTTTATTTTGATATGAAAAACATATTTTTATACTTTTATTTCAAACTACTATTATTGAACTATTTTTTGGAATGCAAACACATAGATTATGTAGTGATTACCTAATGAGTCGTTAAGCTCACACCATATGTGATTCATTTGTTGTTGGTAGACCCATGATGTTTTCTAATTTAAGGTTCCTAGTGTGTGTGATAAATATTGGAGTAGTTGGTCTCGTTTTTGGAGGTGACCATGAGGCCACATGGAGATCGTGTTGATGTGTTTAGACTCAGTTTTTAATTTTTTTCTTATTCCATTTTCCATTTGTTGTATACAAATCAGTGTATATATTTATTGATATTTAGTTTAGTTGGTCCTTCCACATATTTAATTAATTTTATATGATCATATTTTATAGCGAAAAATATTTCCAATAGTGATTTCATTGATACATGGCACTTTTTTCCATCTTATGGGGATCAGGAATTCCCTTTCAGCCATGTCTCATACTGGGTTGGGTATCGGGATGGATGTAATCCTTGCTTGGTTCATGACAAGGATGTTATGACTGATAGTAGTGATTACATCAAATAAAATATCAATGGTGTTACAATATGAATCTAACATCAATTCAATTGAAACTCATATTTTATTTGAGTATCCTTTATCTTCTGTGAGATTCGTGAGTTCGAAACTAATGATGATTATTTTTCAGATTTTGATTACTACTCGACGGTATTATGATACTAAAATGGGGAATTGTTATTGTTATTGATTTTTATTACTAATTAATTTGTATTTGATACATTCTATGACTGGTGGACATCAATAGATACATGATTTAACACTGGGTATCTTATTTCATTCGCCCTTTTTTAGTGGTGGGGTTGGGTGATGTTGACTCTGCCATGTCTTACCTATCAATGTGGGTAGAAAATTATGATAACATTTTCATGTATGTAATAATATTCACCCACTATCATAGGATTAGATTGGTTAGATATATCAAGAAGATAGTTCAGGATGATTAATTCCCCTGACACCTATAGTTTAGGATAGATGTAGATGAATATTTACTCTTGTATCCTTGTTGTGATAACAAGATAGACGTGATAGGTGGATATTGGAAATCACTCTATCCTCCCTGATATGAGAACCTGATAAATGAAAATTTTCCTGACACTGCCACAGATTGACAGTTTTATAGTGACATCATTTATTATTGCTAAAAAGAATGCACTATTAAAATATATACTTTTATCAGTACTAGCTTAATGCGATGATAAAGGTATCTTTTATCAGTTCTGAAAATGCACTAATAATGGAGTAACCTTTTTCATTTTTTTAGTATTGATAAATGGTGATCTTTATTATGAATATTCTTAGAATTGAAAAAAAATTAATAAAAATTATAAAAAATATATTTAAAATTACAATATCATGTGTAAAAATAATAGTTATTTATATAAATCAATTTTTAAATGCAAGGTTAAAATTAATATAAATAATGTAAATTAATATATATATATATATTTATATATTAATAATCGAAAATATATATATATATATATATATATATATATTGTTTCTGAAAACGTATTAATATGATTTTAAATATATATATATATTAAAATAAATAAAATTTTATTATTAATTTTTCTAAATAATAAATATTTTTATAATAGTTATTGTTATATATAGTTATATATATATATATATTTGATTATATTAATATATATAATTCTATAAATATATATAATTACATAAATATATTAATTATTATAGAAAAATATTTAAATATAAATTTATATATATTTAGAATTATAAATATATATTTGAAAATAATTATTAAATTGTATTTAATATTTTTATATGATATATTATTATTATTTTATTTATAATTATATATACATATATTTTAGTATATATATTAATATATTTATATTTATATTTATATTTATAAAAATATATTTATAAATATATACATATATTTAAAGATATATTTATTTATATATTTGAAATAAAAACATATAAAAATTATCAAATTAATGTGCATCAAATGTTTAATATTTTATTTTTATTCATTAATTTCCAATTATTTATATAATAAAAATAAATATAATATATTAAAATTTTATTTAAATAGGTATATAATATATAAATGATAAAATTTATTTTGATATAAATTTAAATTAATATTAGATAATTTAATGTATATGTACATTTATAACAACTTGTATGTATGTGTATGTGTGTATATACATGTGTTTATAGATGTGTATGTGTATCTATCGATATTTGGAATTGACCTATATTTTATGAATTCATTGTGATTTTTTTGGTAATATATTTAATTTAATTTATAAATTTATTATTATTCATTAAAATATAATTATTAAAATATATTGAACTATTTTTTAATATTTATATATAGATATATTTATAGAAATGGTTCGTCTATCGAGTGAACTCGTCTCTAAAAATTTATTGAGGAACATAAAAATGAATAACTGGAGTTGCACATGTGCGACATAAAAAGTACCTCCCAAATAAGAAAGTGAAAATAAAACAAAACAAAAAAAAGGAATAACCGAAAGACCCACAAATCATGGACATAATCCACTTTTTAGATTAATATATAGCCTATATTAAAATACATTCCGCCGAGAGAAAGGCCGATTAGACCAAACTACGTCATCCACCCATAATAAACTAACAATACAGTTAACCTATAATCTACTTACTAACCCTAGTACTGTGCCACACATCCATCCTTCATTCCTATCAATCGATGATCACAAATCCATCCATTCAAGACTGTATATATCACTTAGAACAATGTCTCAAATCATGAGGTCATCCCCAATGGAGTCATGATGAAATCTGCATCCCAAGAATAGATGATCTAGGCATCGGCCGACATGAGAAAGCTTGAGACATTCAACAGCTAGAATGTTCCCCGCCATCGCCTATGCAAGGCACATGTCACCAGCTGAAACCACCATGATCCCATAACTTCACCACAATCATTGACATCTCAACCATGTACTCAATTGTCAGGACCATTCCCCCAGGGCCCATTCCGTAACTACCCCAAGCCCGTTTTCCATTGGCCAGGGGCTTGAGACTAGCCCCAAAGGCCTAATTCCCTAAATCTGGGAAGGCATTGCCTTTATAACTCTAAACACACACAATAGTGAACACAACAGGATACATAACACTATGTAAAACTATTTAACATGGGAGTGTTGAAATGTAAAGTGACCGGAAATACATGCCCAACTGTAATGTACAAGGTAATGGGAAAAAATGTACGCTGAAGAAAGTTACAACAGCTTCGGGATTGTCCTTCGGGATTCTTTCGTGAAGGTAGGTACAAATAGCCTCCACATCACTACACGTCCATCCATCTACTCCGTGTACCGTAATGTCGTGTGGTCCACCTCTGGGTACCATCATGTCCTGGTATACTCAGCCTTGGTTAGCACTGTCTGTCGGCTGCATCCAACACAACGAGGTGCGGGCATAGCCCGTGTCGGGGTGAGTATAACGATACTCATTACGGACCCCGAGATCCTCAATGTCTCATGAGAACCAACAAGGTTAAACACCAAGTTTGAAATCAACAGATACCCCACTTAGTTATATGACCATACATATACCTAATCTATCATGTAATCCTTCTCAATCATGAGAAAAACACAAAAGTTACATACTCAACTCACACATGTATAAAACTTTGGTAGAGAGTTTGAGATGATTAGATGTTGACACTAAATCATCTATTCTATCGAACCCACACAGGATAAAGGAATATAAATCAGAACTGTCAAACCCACACATGATCTAGGAACAGTGTCAGAGTTGTCAATCCCACACAGGATCCAGGAAGAGTAGACAGATTTTTCAAACCCACACAGGATCCAGGAATATTAGTTAGAGGTGTCAAACCCACATAGGATCCAGGAACAGTTTTCAGAGCTATTGAACACTCATAGGATCCAAGAACAGTATGACAGCTGTCGAACCCACAAATGATCCAGGAACATTAGTCAGAACGCAACCAACCATAGGGTTCTGAACAAAGCATGATTGATTCCGGAAGGGCATGCTCTTCAAGAAAAGTGTCATTACATCAACTACCACAAAGTCCCACTAAGAAGAATCCCAAATGTCTTCCATGTCATATGGTTCTCAACTCAAAAAACGGCGCGTCAATCAGACGCCCGGTCTGTGAGTTATTTTCATTTAGTCTGGGAGGCCCAGTTGGATTCGTGCACGATCCAACCTGACCATAACTCAACTATACCCCTTAATAAAGTGGGGTATACTTAAAGGTACCGTCATGCTCTATGATTGCCATTGACGCTAAAGTTTCATCAAACGGATGACCGATGCCAAAGATATGTCCAAAATAAGGTAAAGAGTGTAGGTAGTGGGTCCGAGTCTGGTCCTACATAGTCTGACCGACCCAAGCAGAATTATTCTAGTCCAAACCGATTCGGGTCAACCAGGCCTTACACGATGGGTTTGGCTCGGCCCGTTGGGCGGGCTGGCCAGGGCTTGGGGCCAGTTCGTCCCAGAGCGCTGCGAAGGCACGAACCAGCAACGCACAACCTAGAGGGAGTGGTCGGGGCTGGTTCGTCCAGGGCGCTGTGAGGGGTGCTACGGGCTGGCTCGGGAGGCCAGTGCATTCTGGGTGCCCAATTGAATGGGTGGCTAGTGCATCTCATGATTCCGAGTAGCTGGGAGCCGGGAGTCAGCTCCAGAGGCCGTGCGATCGGGAGCCAAGAGGCCGTGGGTAGCACGGCCTTTGTCTTCACCGCCTTCGTTGCCTCATCATTTCTTCGCCATGCCGAAGGTCATAAAAAACAATAATGGAGAAGGGATCATGCTAGGTTTGTTTTCCCCGCACCCTCCGTATTTAGGGTGAAACAATTTGGCTCATCATGTAAGATGAAAGATGAATTACACTTTTTAAAACCTCCATAACGATTCTTTTTTAACCGTAGAAGAAAATAAGAAAAGTAATATTGCACAATGAAACCCCCTACCTTTGATTGTTGCTCAACAATGAAGTCGTGGAAATAAAAATAAGGAGATCATCATTTGTCATGTCTTCCGCACACTTCCAATCCCAAGATGAATCGGCTCATTGAAGATGATTTAAAGAGTCGGTCAGATGGAGACATCCCCCGACAGAAGGATCTGAGGATGAAGGTCGAAGGAGATCTTTTCCAGCATTCTTCATTAGAAGAATGCGTTCTTCATTCATCGATGGCGAGGGATTTTCTCTCTTTTCCCAGGTTCAACCCAAATGTGCAGTGCCAACCCCAAATTAATAATAATAGATTAATCTTATCTAATAGTTAGTTGTTGGCACAAAATTCAAATGAGTTAATTAATTTGGTTAGATCCAATTATTTAATTCAAGAGGTTGGCACAAATTAATGTGGTGGTTCACTATAAATGTGTGTGTGTTGTCTTTATTAAGGTGGAGGTGTGGTGGAACCATTAATTGAGGATTTCAAGAGGTTTCTCTCTACATAATGTGTAGTTCAAGAGGATTCAACCTTGGGTGGTCCCCACCATATTAAACCAGAAGTGGAGGTTAGGTTCGGTTGGGTCCCACCACCATATCATTTCATGGGAGGTTAAGGTGTTTTTGTCACCACCTCCAACATCCACATGGTGACTTCAACCATTTTAATAAAAATAAGGATAAATATTTATTTTTATTATGTTCATTGATTAAAAACCCAAAATATATCATTTAAATATTACCGTCTAATATCGAGGTGAAAGTCATCATAAGATAATATTGGCGCTGCGAGTTCAACGATGCCCTCCGATTTCAATTACGATAACTAGTTGAAAAGTTATATAAACCATCTCGTACGTTTTCTGAACGTACCCGAAAAAGACTTCAAAAATTGATTCAGAGCACACTAGGCCTTGTAATCACGTGCCATCAATTTTATCGGACTCATTACATTCCCATGAAATTATGAAAAACATTTCCGCGGAATTTCTAGGAATTTAAATTCTCTCCACCTTAGGGGTTTACGTCCCCGTAAGCTACAACCCTAACTAAGGGAAGAAGTGGGGGTACTGATCATGCATCTGAGCCTCCTGCTCCCATGAGCTCTCTTGGTGGTTCACATGCTGCAAGAGAATGCACACCAGAGGTATCGACCATACATAAAGGACCCGCTCTTGTCGATCCTCATTATCCACTAGGACCTATGTAAAATTCTCCCCGTCATCGACGTCCAACTCTCAATGGTCGATTATATGAGAAGTGGCGTGCATGTATCTCCTTATCTATGATACATGGAAGATTTCGTGCACCCGGTGCAACAAAGGTGGAAGTGCTAAGCGTTATGCCTCCTCACCAACTATGTTGAGTACTTGAAAAGGTCTGATGAAATGTGGAGATAACTTGCTACCTCGGCCAAATCTCTATAGACCTCGTCGGGGTGAGACCCGTAGAAAGACGTGGTCACCATCCTCGAACTCCAGAGGACTCTGTCTCTTGTCAACATATGACTTCTGCCTGCTCTGTGCAGTATTCATCCACTCTTGGATGATCTTCACCTTCTTTGTGGTAGCTCATACCATCTCTAGTCCCACTAGTGTTGACTCCCCTTGGTCAGTACAACATAGAGGTGATCTCCAAGGTCTCCCATAAAACGCCTCAAAATGTTCCATCCATATGGTGGAGTGATGTCTATTGTTATAGGAAAACACCACCAAAGGTAAGTGTTTCTCCCTGATGCAACCAAAGTCAGGAACACATGCAGAGAGCATGTCATCGAAGGTCTGAATGGTCCACTCAGTCTAACCATATGTCCGAGGATTGAAGGCAGTTCTCAGAAGAAGCTGCGTCCCGAAAGCCTCCTGCACCCCCTTCCATTGCTGGGAAGTAAAACATGAGTCACGATCAGAGAAAATAATATAAATTACTCCTTGTATCCACAAAATCCCCTGCACATAGTGGAATCCCAATATCTCTACTGTACTCTACTATCTGATCGGTAGGATGTGGGCTGACATAGTGATTCGGTCGATGATAACCCAGATAGATTCATGTCCCCTGGATGTTTTTGGAAGTCCTTTCACGATGACAATGGGTATTCCAAATAACTTCTACTCTGGGACCACTAAAGGCTGAACCAAGACTGTTGGTACTTGATTCTCCGCTTTCACATGCTGACAAGTGAGGCATCGAGAGGCAAACTCAACTACTGCTTTCTTCATTCCCATCCAACATTGCTATCGTTGGAGGTTCTGGTACATCTTCTACACTCTTGGATATACCCTTAGAGGGGACATGTGGAACTCCATCAACACTACCTTCTGAAGTGAAACTGGCACTATTGTACGTCCTATAAAAAGGATGATGTGCTCCCCACCTTCAGAAAATCCATCAGGTGAATGCCCTGTGGATATCTGAGAATTTCGTTTCTCACAGTCAGTGTCTCGATGATGTGCCTCCCTGACTCGCTGATTAAGTAGAGGAGTGACTGTATGAGACAAAAGGAAAGCTTCTCCATCTCAGTCCACAATGGATATATGGAACGTATCCAACTGATCTATGACCTGTCATACGAGTTTTATACCAGATCTCTATCTGAGTGCATCTGCTTCAACGTTCACCTTTCAATGAGTATAGACTTTCTCCATGTCATAGTCCTGGAGGAACTCAATCCATCGTTGCTACCTCATGTTTAGGTCATTCTGAGAGAATATATATCTGAGACTCGGCTGATCATACTAGACTGTGAAACCCTTGCCCATCAGTTAGTGCCTCTACATCTTTAAGGTGAAGCCCACTGTTTCAAAATCAATGTCATTGGTGGTGTAGTTCTTATCATGCTATCTCAACTGATGATAATCATAAGGGATCACAGCTCGCTCCAGCATCAGGACACATCCGAGTCTGGTCCATGATGTGTTGCAGTAAACTACATACCCTACGACCTCCTCTAGAAACCTCAAGATGGAGGAAATAGTCAGCCTCTGCCTTAGCTCATGAAAGATCTACTAGCATATCTCCAACCACATGAAGGGTTTCCCCATCTTCTGCATGGCTGATAGTGGTGATGCAACTATAGAGAAGTCTGATATGAACCTATGGTAGTATCCAGCCAAACCCAAGAAACTCTCTACGTTGGTCACACTCGTAGGTGTCTCCCAAGCATGTACCACCACAATCATCCCTAGATCTAATACAACTACAACCTCTTAGATGACATGTCCTATAAAGTGAAACTCTTGGATCCAGAACTAGAACATAGAGAGCTTACCATAAAGCTGGTGCTCTCGGAGTGTGTCCAGTACTACCTGTAAATGGTAGGCGTGCTCCTCCTCAGAATTCGAGTAGATCAGAATATCATCGATGGAGACTACAACAAAGAGATCGAGGTATGGTTGGAAAATCCAGTTCATGTGTCCCATGAATTCTGATGGAGCATTGGTTATTCCAAATGGCATAACCAAGAACTCATCGTGGTCGTTCCGATATCTAGAGGTCATCTTCTAAACATTCACATATCGAACTCTAAGCTGGTCATAGCCTGATCTAAGGTTTATCTATGATAACTATCATGCTCCATTCATCTGAGCAAAGAGGTCTTCAAACCTCGGGAGTGGGTACTTGTTCTTCTCGGTCACCTGGTTCAGGCGACAGTAGTCGAAACAAAGCCTCAAGATTCCATTCGCCTTCTTGGCGAACGGAATAAGCCTTGCCTACGGAGAAACATAGGGCCAGATGAATCCTTTCAACTATAAGTCATCCATTTGTACTCGTATCTCACGAAGCTTAGCGGGAGACATCCAATATGCTCGTGTAGATACCAGTGTCGTCCCGGGGTACATTTTAATGTTGAATTCCACCTCATTTCAAGGAGGTAGTCCTAGGACATCACCAGGGAAAAAATATTTTTACTGGTCCACCATTACAAGATAAGTCAGACTCTCCACGTCATCTGTTCTAAGGGTAAGGCAGGAGAGCTAATAAGTGATCAGTTTCACTATCCTCTTAGTAAATATGTCATGTGCTGCAATGGCTCCCTTTTCGCCGGTGAAAGTAAACCTGGTCTCATCCGTGTAGACACAATGCACTTTTCACCTAATACATTCAATCCGAGCATGGAAATTAGATAACCAGTCCATACACAAGATGATGTCGTAAGGCCTTGACGCTGCAACTAGGAGATCCCAGCCGAATCTCTCACCTCCAAGAGTAAAATCACACTATCAGCACCATTGCATAATCTTCTAATTTTCTCCCATAGGAATCACTAACTGTAAGGATCGAGTTAGTGGCTCAATCGGAATCTCCAAGCACCAAACGAGGGGGGTGTCTATGAAGGATTGACTGGAATCTATGTTTATAAGAACTATAGCTAAGTTGGAGTTGGCACAGATCATAGCTCAAATCATCTCTAGATGGACCTGATCGTAAGCCTTATCTTCCTAGAGATGAGATCTTGCATGTCAACCAGCTCCCTACAGTCGGGGTGGAAATCAAGGTGGTGGTGGTGGTAACAACACGTAACGTCATCCACCACCAGCTGCATGCCCATCTCCTCTACCACGTCCGACTGTGCCCTACTAATTGCTTAAATCGAACCTTTGCCTCTGCCTGGGAGGACCCTCAAATATATGATGATCATCCGAACGACATGTCGGATAGTCACTATCCATGTGACCCTGCCCGCCGCATGTGAAACACAGCATGTTACTCATATGACTAGCTCTATCTCTTGTGCCACGCACAACCGAACTCGAGTCCAAGTGTCGTCCACTAGACGTTTGGGTCCGCTTGGATCTCTGCGACATCTGTTTGCTACCAGCTGTAGAAGAATCTTCTACATGAGTGATGCACACCTGTCGTAGGGTGTGGAAAACCAATTTTTAAATTTCCTATGTGTATTATAGTGATTAACTATAGGATTTCTTCTGAAGAGGAGTGCACACAAAATCATTTTGTCACTTTTAAATGAGAGTGAAAAATGTTGTTTTTTTTAATGGAAATTTGAAATTCAAATGATTGAAAAACTATGATATTAAAAGGGTTATTATGTCGGGGTCAGTTTCCTAATTGTTATTCTATCATTGTTCATTTTAAGCCAAACTTATTCTTTTTAGTTGATTAAAATGAGTTTCCATAATCATTTCCTCTCACTTCTTTTGTGAAATTATGAATGTGATAGAAATCCATACGAAGATTTTAGTTTGGTAAAATATCCTTCCACGTGCGAAATAATTGTATTGAATATCCTTAATTGGAATGATCAATACCCGATCGGGTCTTGTTTATCCCTAACAATCAAGAACATTCCCGACACCATTTACACATACTAACGATAATCGAGTAATTCACCACTAATACCTGCTGTATTCCATCGTATATAAACTAAAAATTATTTGAGGGAGATAATGATTATTTTACCAAGGAATAAATAAATAATTGAATTAAAATTCAAATTATCACACTTGATAATAAAATATGTTATATGAAATTGAAAGAAACATTGAAAACGAATGATATTTCATTCAATTACGTCCAAGAACTCAAGCATTACACTTTAGAAAACCTACCCTTCCCCTGTCACTCCAAATGTTTACCCCACCATGGTATGGGTAATCGAAATGAAGTGGGAAGTAGAAGATATTACAAAACTATGAAAAATAGATAAATAATACGGAATGCCCAAAATTTCATCTCCTTGGTGTCGTAGAAGGAATGGAATGGAATGCGAGATTCTTTGAGAGGAATGACCTCTCCTTTTTTATATACATAATTTGTCCCCTGGATGTTGACATGTTTTAGCCCAATTAAATGACATTCTCACGGGTTGATAAATTCTCAAATGTTGTTTATAATTATCTTGTGCGTTTCTCTTCAAAATATCTGCAGCATTGGAAAGTATTCGGGGAGTTATGACTATTTTACTCTGACCATTTATTCTATCAAGTCAGACTCTCAAAAAATTCCAACCTACGGAATAAGAAGATTTAATGGCCCTTTAAAAGACCCAGTAATGTTGCCTTTCATGGAGAAAATATATTCCCCAACCCCTTGTGCATCCGTCCACCGAATTACACAATGATTGGGCACACCAAGAATGAGTTATGGATCCCACACCAAAAATTGGTAGAACTATAAACAATTCTCTTGAGAAAAGTTCTGAGCTTCTTTTGAACTTCATATGGTTGATTCCGATTTTTGTCAAAATTTTTTAAATGAAGCCCTGTATGTTTAGAATTTGGAAAAGAAAGAATTTTTCAATTTGGATAAGTTTATAATTTGTTATGGCCAATCTATAGAAATAATTTAAAATAGTTATCAATCTGAAATTGTCCATTTTTACTGTTCATCTCAAAGTAATACCAATATCATAAAAATGAATCAATTCATCATAGAGTTATTCTTTTTTGGGTTTAAAACAACTAAATTCAATTTAAATTTAATCGAAAATATTGTTTCTATCAATTAACCCACACTCAGCACTTGAACTCTTGGACAAGTAAAAATCAAATCAAATCAAATCCAAAACACATACCAATGAGATCGTCCAAATCCATACTAAAAAAATCAAGGATATCATGCCCCATAAAAAATTTAATATTCTCCATTATAGATTATATAATATATTTATATTTAATTTCTTACCCCATGCACACAAAACACCTTCCTCGGATGAATTTTCTCTCATATCACAAATGTAAATGATAAACAAGGATTTTCTCATCCAATCTCACATAAGAGTCACCATAGGCTTGAAAAATTACTACATATCCATCCGATGTGAGTCAAGGACATGTGTTTCTCGTGAAGACTTTTTAGGGTTTTTATGTGGCTTCCAGTTGGTAGGATTTAGATGTTAAAAATTCTGAGGCTGAAAAAAGAGGGATTGGATCATTTTGAAGAAAAATTGAAAGATTCTAATTTTAAATCAAATATGGTCTCCTTAACTTCCCATTTTTAAAAAATAAGCTCCATCATCATTTAATCATCTCATGATTTCAGCAGAAAAAAATTCAATCTTTTCAAACATGATATTTTTTGGAAGCTCTAGATTGGCACAACATTCTATTTAGATCAGAAGCTCCAGAAAGGAACAACATCTCTTATCATGAATGCTCCGAGAAAGGCATAGGTTTTAACAAAATGAAATATTCAGTAGATACATCATCTCATAAACATTTTATATTTGACCAAAAATACCACCATATGAGGTAGTACACCAGGAGACCTCTTCCCCCACACTTATGTTCAAATAGATCATGCAATTTTACATTAGGAGTAGGTTGGATAGGGAAAATTGGCTTGTAATGTGGCTAACCTAAAAAAATGTTCACGGATTCTAGGAGATACAATGATTAATGTATAAGGTAGGACATAATGAAAATTATTGTTTTGAAAATGGGGCTTAAACCAAATAAATTCCTCAATCATTTGAAACACAGTTTCCTCAAACCCTCAGGTTTTGACTGCAATAAATCAAATTATAGTTAAAGAAAGCATGGTTTGGTACCCTAAAGAAATGAGGTGACTTAAAATAATATGAAAAAAATGGTTCAGAAGCCTCAAAATAATGTGATACCAATGATATAGATAGTGAAAGATAGAATGGGTTTCAAAAATCAGTGTACTTTTCATGAAATTTAAAATATTTGAGCTCAAAACAAATTCATTTTAACATTAATTTAGGATATGTTTCATGGAGGAGATTGGTTCACTAATTGACATGGGTTTCAAAAATGGTAATGATAATCATTTTAGATAATATCTTTAAAAAACCAAAAAATGAAAAATAAACACACAAAAATATGAAAACACGCAATTTTTTGGTTTTTTTATTTTTTCTGAAAAACAATCACAAAATGAAAATCCTAAACTACAAAGGTTCCCTCCCTCACACACAAATGATTTAGTGTATCTCCCCGAACCCAGTTACAAAAAGTCGGTGCATTATTACATAACATTTGCATGATCACAGAAGATCAAATCTCGCAATACCGATTAGTTTAGTAGCCTTGGAATCACTAGAAACATTCATAATGTTTACATTAAATCATGAAATGAAAAACTACAATAACATAGTCTCCATGGTGCACACTCAGATCCCCTTCAGACTATCCCTACAGGTCATTCATAAAATATTTTTTTCACATCTAGGGAAAAATAATACATAGAAAGGGGTGAGCTCAGATTCTCACAAAGGATAACAATATACCGGAAACATTAATAAATAATCATATACATTTAAGGAAATTTATAATTAAAAAAATCCTTTTAAACTTGATCGTCACCATGTTATGGAAAAATTAAATGAAATAATTCATTTACTTAATCACATTGATATTCTTCTAGTCGAATAATCGCATGCAATATCAATAACCACTTTCATAATGATATAATGCATAATGCCAGACTATCATATCCAAATAGTCAAGGCCTCGTGCCAAGACTAAAAATAATATTTTTTCATGTCCTGGTGCCACGAAACTAGTTTTTCTCATGATACCTACCGATGGATCGAGGGGCTATAGTGGGCTCCACCCGTCACTTGTTAAGTCCAATGCAATCCTCATACGAACAGGTTTAAACATAACATAAAAATTTGTATTGAAACTGGCATATGAAATGTCAATACATTCTCTATAAACCATAAATGGTATAAAAATAACACATCCATAGTCAAACACATTACAAAACCTTCAATACAATATGCATGTTTTTATCATAGTAAATAAACATCAAATAACCTTAAAATCCATCAAAGGATGTTGACATAGATGAAATAAAAACTATTTGAGAGAAATATCATTTTTCAGAAATCATTTAAAAGCCACATATTTATAAAAGGAAAAAATTACATTGAAAATATTCTTATAAGCTTGTATTGGAATCTTAGACGATTTTATAACATTGTAAAATAGCCACAACTGCTGTATAAGTTAAAAAAGACATTCTTACCTTGATTCTGTTGAAAAGTTTAAAAGGACCATGTTTGGAAAATGACAGAAACATTCCTTTAAAAACTTCTTATAAAAAGTCAAAAAGGGTATAAATGACTTTAACCCATAGTCTGTAAAATAGTAATAATGATTTGAAATACATTTTTAATAAACATTGATGTGGACGATAATGAGGTCCCTGTAAATAATTGTGTATAAACAACCTCGGATAATGAAGAGATTGTGAAATAAACCCTTACCTTGAACTTTTCCTTGGTTGAGGGTATGTTAACCCCCTGTATAATGGTGAAATAACTATTATTAAATTATACATGAATCATATAAATTAATATGATATCATATATGATCATTTAACATTGTGTTGTTAATAATATCTTAGTATTATCGTCATTTTGGGTGTTAACTTACTCGTTTTATTTTATATGTTTTGTTACATAAGACGTGTTGGTTATGGATAGGTTGTATCTTATTCATATCCAGAATTATATATAGTCCTTAAAAATTATTTTTAATCTTCAAATTAGAATTATACATGAATGGATATGATGGGGAATGAATCTCATCGTGTTCCTACTAACGGTGGTCCGTACGTACGCACGGGCGACAATATCAATCTTTTGATGTTAAAATAATATATAATTGGATAGTATATCATATATAAATAATATTTATCATGATATATTTATAATTTAAATGAATAAAAAATCATTATTATACCCATTAATTTATTAATATTTTGAATAACAATTACACCACGACGTGGAGAAGGTAAGTCGTACGTACGCACGTATGGTGACATGTCATTAAAAGGATGCATAAAAAAATGAATATGGTTGGACCATATTTATTATAACATCACAGTATATAGAAGATACTAGATTTATTATTTTAGGATGGTAATAACAAATAAAGAAAGAGTTGAAGAATAAAGGAACATGAATGATGGTTGTGAAAACCTTACCTCTTATTCGGGTTCTTCGTTTTGATTTGATAAAAAGGGCTCCTTAGGTTGGATTTATGATCCAAATAATGCCTCTAAGATGATTTGAGGGAAAATGGGAGGATATTTGGGCAGGGGTTGGCTGAGGAAAAAGGCTTTCATGGTGTGAATTTGAGAGAAGGTGGAGTTCCCTTTTTTAAAAGGGGTGAGGGTCACCTTTGGAAAAGCTACATATATTATTTTATAATAAATTCATATAAAGTTTATAATGTCTTAAAATTGTATTATTTAATGTTTAAGGTGGGGATGAGTCGAAATCCTTTTAACAAATATATTTTAGATAGGTTTGGGTCACTATATTTACCTTATCATTTATATTTAACTCTTTGTTAAATAGTTTGACATTTAACATGTATCTTTGATATATTATATTATATAGTAAATAAACATACAATATACCTCAAAGAGACCCCAAAATGGTCCATTAATTATACAACTATCATTATACGAGTCCTTTCGCAGATCATTATACTTTAAGGAATAGAATATTAATTAATAATATAATATTTGTTTTAAAAACTCTTTTATGTCAATTTTGACACTATTGGGTTTTTGTTTATGATAATATTATAACAACATTATTAATTAGAATAAAATTTATATAACCAACCCTAATATGTAATATTAACCTATAAAATTAGTGGAATTCAAAAATAGTCTCAAATTACATTTATTTATATATTTATAATATCAATTATATTAATATTTTATTAATTAGGTATTTACTACATCACCATTGTGTAATAAATAAATTAAATTATTTAATGTCTAAAAATTATAAATAAAATACCATTATGTAGGTAGGTTTTTTATATTTCTAATTAATATTTATAATCGAATTTATATAATTAATAACCCTATATTAAAAATGTTTTAGTTATTAAACATTGATTTTAACCCTTTTAACTCTTCTTTGAATAAAATAATAATAAATGTCCAAATCTAGTCCAAGTAGACCTAAATGATAATATTTTATTCCTAAGTTTTTTTTGGTTGATGTACCCTGGTAAAATAGAATTAGAACATGTTTTAGGGTAATAATAATATCATATTAACCCTTAATTACCATATTTACATTTAACTGTGGTAAATAAAAGTAAAAAGTTACTATTCACCAAAAATTGTTTTTATCTTATTGAACCACATTTTTCTTCATGATATTAACTGTGTCTCTTGGATTTTCAAAATTCCACTCACAAAAGAAGTAAAATTACGTTTAATGTGAATTTCCAAATTTTCCTAGGAGGTGGGTAAAAGTCGGAGAAAAATTTAAAAAATTTATATATCTAAAATTATTCTTAACTAACTCCAATGAATTAAATTGAAATAATATTGGTATTATGTATCTATTTTGACCTTACTTTAATTTAAATAAAATAAATAATTATGTAAAAAAAATTGGTATTAAACTATAACTCAGTGTTTTTTCACTATTCATAAAAAATTGAATGTTTTCAGAAAAATACAAAATATTTACCCTAAGTTAATTTCAATATTCCGAATCGAAAATTGAAGTCCATTTTGTAAGATAAAATTTATAAAATTTCAAAACGAGGAATTACTATTCATAACGGCTAGTTTGATTGGATGTGGTGTGTGTTAGAACTCGAAGTTGCGTATAACACACACTATTGTATTATTCAAAGACAAGCGTACCGTGGAAGCATGTGGTGTTACATTCTCCCTGCCTTCGAATAATTTCATCCTCAAAATATATAGGATACTACCACATGAAAATACTCACGTGATTCTTCATCATATATTCCTCGGGTTCCCACGTTGCCTCTTCCATCTTATGGTTTCTCCATAGAACATTTAACAGAAGAGTCGTCCAGTTTCTCAGCACTTGTTCTCTGGTATCAAGAATCTGGATGGGCTCTTCGCAATAAGAAAGATTAGGTTCCAGTTCTAATTCCACATAGGTGAGTACATGCGTTGGGTCAGACATGTATTTTCTCAACAGTGATACATGGAACACATCGTGAACTTTGGAGAGATTTGGTGGCATTTCCAAATGGTATTCTATAACACTAATTTGTTCTAAAATTTCGAAAGGTCCGATGTAACTGGGACTCAATTGTCCTTTCTTACAGAAATGTATAACTCCCTGCCATGAACATACCTTCAATAAAACATGATCTCCTACATGAAATTCCAAACCCTTCCTTCGGTTATCGGCATAGATCTTCTTCATACATTGAGATACTATGATGTGGTTTTGGGTTCCCTTTACCTTTTCCATCGTTTCCTCCACCAATTCTTGGCCTACGATTTTTGTTTCACCAACGTCATCCCAAGAAGTTGGTGTGCGACATCTCTTTCCATATAACGCTTCATATGGTGCCATCCGAATACTTGAGTGGAGGCTATTATTATAGGAAAATTCGAACAGAGGTAAATATTGATCCCCAATACCCAGAAATTCAAGTGAGAAAGATCTCAACATGTCTTCTAAGTTTTTTAATAGTCCGTTCTGATTGTCCATCTATTTGAGGGTGGTAGGCAGTGCTCAAATGATGTTCATTATCCAAGGCCTTCTGAATACTCTTCCAGAATATTGAAGTAAAACGGGGATCACGATCCAAAATAATTGATAGGGGTACTCCATGAAGCCTCAGAACATCATTAATATATATTCTTGCTAGACGTTAATGTTTTAAATATTCCCTTATAGCATGAAAATGTGCTGACATGGTAAGACGATCGAAAATGACCCATATTGCATATTTCCTTCTTGGAGTCTTTGGTAGTCCCATGACAATGTCCATTGTGATATTATCCCATTTCCACTAAGGTATGGGAAGAGGTTTCAATACTCCACTAGGCTGTTTCTTTCCTTCTTCCACTTGTTGAACAACCATTCATCTTGACACAAAATCAGAAATCTCCCTCTTCATGTTTTCCCACCAAAAATTTTCCTTCAAATCTCTATAAATTTCAGTGCTCCCCGGGTGTATAGTGAAATTGGAACTATGGGCATCATCCAACAATTCCATTTTTAGATCAGGTAAATCGAGAACACAAATTCTCTTCCCATTTTTCAAAATTCCTTCTTCATACACAAAGTCTCTCAATCTTCCATCATTCACAGCATTAAGCTTATTTTGAAATTCTTCATCATCGGTCTGAGAACTCTTAATCCTTTCTAGTAAAGATGGTTTGGAATCCATTTGAAAAGGCATTGATGGTTCTCCTTCCATGGTGATTCCCATATCCAAATTTACTAAATCCATGAAAATAGGATCCCTTTTAACTCTCATCTTGTTCAAAACTCCCTGATCCTTTCTTCTGAAAGAATCTGCCTCCTTATTTTCCTTCCCCGGGTGGTAGTGTATTGTGCAATCATAATCCTTGAGTAGTTCAAGCCATCGCCTTTTCCTCATATTGAGTTCTTTCTATTAGAAAATGTACATAAAACTCTTGTGATCAGTATATATCTTAAATTTTTCACCATAGAGAAAATGTCTCCATATATTCAAAGAAAATATTACAGTAGCTAACTCAAGATCATGAGTACGATAGTTTTGCTCATGAATTTTCAGCTATTGTGATGCTTAGTCAATAATTCTATCATTATGCATAAGGACGCGACCAAATCCTTTTTTCGATGCATCACTACAAATAATGAACCCATAATTACCCGATGAAAGATTCAATATAAGAGCATTGTCTAATATTCTCTTCAGTTATTTGAAACATACTTCACACTCTTTTTTACAAAAAAAATTAGCCCCTTTACTTGTTAGATTCATTAATGGGTTATCCAATCAGGAAAAATTCTGGAAGAAATGCCGATAATAACCTGCTAAACCAACAAAACTATGTACCTCAGTTATACTCATCATTGCTTGACATTCATGGATTTCTCTTTTCTTTGAAGGATCAACAGATATTTCATCCTTAGAGACAATATGGCCATGAAAAGAAATATCATGAAGCCAAAAGTCACACTTGCTAAACTTCCCATATAATTCATGTCTTCTAAAAGTCTTCAGGATAATGCGCATGTGATTTTCATGGTCTTCTTAGATTTTGGAGTATACCATCATATCATTAATAAATAACACAAAAAAATCATCGAGGTATTCCTTGAAAACTCTGTTCATTAGATCTATGAATACAGAGGTCGGTTTAGTCAATCCAAAAGCCATTACTGTAAACTCTTAATGCCCGTACCTGGTTCGAAATGCTGTCTTCAGAATGGCTTCTTTTTTCACACAGAACTGATGGTATCCAGATCGATGGTCAATCTTTAAAAAGTATTTATCTCCATGAAGTTGGTCAAATAAATCAGCAATGTGAGGGTGTCCAGGTAAATTTTATGATAACACATCAATATATTCTGTCACAATAGGTACAACCTCAATTTGAACATTCCTTTCCTCTCCCCACAGTCATTTCATTATCTTCCTCCCCAATAATTGAATTTAGTTGAGCTACTGGGGGTGGATCTAGGTAAGAATTAGGTGGTGATGATTCCGCTCTAAAGATACGGTGTTCCTTATTATCATCATAAAAAATAGTAACCTCCTTCTTCTTACAATAAATTTTTCATCATGGCCCGAAAGTCAATGCATACTGAGGATTATATAAAATTCAATAATGGGTATGCCGATGAGATCCATAGATAAGGAGCATTTATGTGCTCTAATGGTGTAAAGACACGCAAATTTCAATGAATTTTTTTTTAATTTTCTTTGGAATTTTACAAGAGCGCAGCTTCAGACGGGACCTGATTCCGAGGCCCGGTGTGCCCGGAATCAATTTCCGAAGTTTGGCTCGGGTACATTCAGTGAACGGACGAGTGGGTTTTTCTATCTTTTGAACCGGTGCCTGGAATCGAATTCTGAGGGCACCGATGAAATCGCAGCGCCGGTATTTGCTTAGAAACGCCTCTTCCAGAGTTGCGTTTTCTCAACCGTGGTTTTTAAAATTTTGGGCTTTAAGTCGGAAATAAAATAAAGGTTGTGCGACAACTTTATTTTATTTCACTTAAGCCGCTTGGAAGTCACTTGAAAGCCACTTGAGCTGAGTTAAAGCGGATAGGGTGCTATCCGGAAATATCCTACCCTCTTGGTAGGATATTTGTGCGGTGGGGCCCGCACGAGCCCCGCCGTTTCTTCCGCTAAGTAACGCACCCGCGAAAACCAGTCAAAGTAACTGAAAAGTCAACCGACGCGTTTTCTTAAATTCTTAACAGACCATTTAATTGAGCGGTTTATTTCGTGAATTAAATGGGCTGTTTCGTTCGTTGAATTAATTCAACGAACTGATGGGTCATTACTTACGCATTTGCGTTTGTTGGCAAAATAATAAAATAGACCAACGTGTCTATTTTGGAGGATTACTCTTTATTCTCTGGGCCTCCACCCTCCCCGCGAAGAACGCGAAGAACGCGAAGAACGCGAAGAACGCGAAGAACGCGAAGAACGCTGGAACCAAAATTCGACGACGCACACCGTGATCCGCGACGTCGACAAACTTTTTCCGCGACCTTCTTCTTCTTCTTCGACGCTTCTTCTTCCGCGGCGAACCTACGATCGGTGGTTAAAGGTGAGAATCGAATCTTCTAAATTCTCCCTTTTTATACTTCGATATCAACGGATTTAAATTAATTAAATCCGTTTGATCTTGATCCGGAGATCGTCGGCGCGACTCCTTCCCGCGGTGCGACGAGCGTCTCTTCCGCGACGATCACCAAATCCGCGACGACCTCTCGTCCGACGACGACGACAAGGTAGGGATTTAATTCTTGATGATTCATTCCCGTGTTTTTATTTCTTTTTGAATAAAGAACCGGCATGAATATTTTCAGTTAATTAAAATTGAATTGCCGTTTAAAAGAAAAAAAAGTGAACAATTTTTATCTTGATTAAAAATTGTTGTAGCCCCTTTCTCCCGTTGTTTATGACTAACGCGAAGGGTGCGGGTCTAACGAACAAGACCCGACA
The DNA here is from genome assembly GCA_963277665.1 of Viscum album. NCBI lineage: Eukaryota > Viridiplantae > Streptophyta > Magnoliopsida > Santalales > Viscaceae > Viscum > Viscum album. Next base: position 432,036,605 of record OY728134.1, read on the forward strand.
ACCCTCCGCCGATCCTTTTCGTGTGTGGTCTGGGCAAGCGACGACGAACCGTGCGGCAAGGGCGATCCGTTGATCCCGCAGTGAAGATCGGCCCCCGGGTGGAGCAACGGCGCAGACGGGAGAGGAATCGGGCCACCGGAGCAACTCCAGCGGCCCGCAGAAGGCGGCGGCGGCGCGGGTCGCCGGGGCGGCGGTGCCGGCGACCGGAGGCGGCAGCGCCCGACGCGCCGCTGGAGGATCCGCCGCGGCTCGGCCGCGGCGGCGGCGAACCGCCGGACCGCGTCCGCGGTCCGGCCACCCAACACGCGGCCCGCGCGGGCCGCGTTCCACCTAAGCCGCGGGTCAAACCCGCGGCGCCCCTTGGCCGCTCGGCCGAGGTCGAGTCGGCCGGTCCGGTCGGCCGGGCCGGGCCGCCCCGGGCCCAGAACCCCCGTTTTCGGGCCCTCTTCGGTCTTTTGCCCATATCTTGGGCCTAGGACCTCTGATTGACGAACCATCTGCGGCAACGCGATCCTTGGATCGAGACGGTCGTTTCGGTATATTGCACTCAAGGTTTCGGATTACTTTGAGTTCGGCCGGGTTGGTTCGTTCACGGAACCAACCGGGCCTTCGGAGCGGAAACGCTCATATCTTGAGCTACGGACGTCCGATTGACGTGCCGTCAGCCGTGTTGTGTTTCTCTTAGTGAGACGGATCTTTTGGCATACTCCGCCCGAGGTTTGGACGCAGGTGGAGTACGGTCGGGTTGGATTTGCCTTAAAAACCAACCGGGCCCCGGAGACGAAAATGCCAATAACTCTCAGACCGGGCGTCCGATCGACGCACCGTCTGTTGCGTTGATTTCCTACTGACGATATGGAACTTTTGGCATCCTTCGCCCGAGTTTTGGATACAGTTAATAGTGGCCGGGTTGGATCGCACCCGAAATCCAACCAGGCCCCTGGAACGGAAAAGTTGATATCTTTCAGACAGGACGTCCGTTTGACGAACAGTCAGCGGCGTTGGAGATTACGTTGAGTAACGGTCCTTTTGAGTATACCCTATGGGAGTTCAGGGTACAATTGTGATACGGCCGGGATTGGTTCGCACACGAAACCAACCGGGCCCCTGGGACGAAAAGGCTAATAACTCACAGACCGGGCGTCCGATCGACGCGCCGTCTGTTGCGTTGAGACCCCTGTGACGAGACGGTATTTTGAGATACTTCTTTGTGAGACTTTGTGATACTTGGAGTATCGACCAGTAGCTCGTGGAGCGGACCCTCCCGGAGACGAGCGTGCAGAGTACGGAGACCGTGTAGCCGACTGAGACCTGACGACTGCTTGACCGACTCGACTTGGAGTGAGTCGACTAGCCCAGTGGACGGAGCGCCCGGTATTTGGCGGCAGACCCACGACGGACGGAGCGCCTGGTAGTTGGCAGCAAACCCGCGGTACTCGACAGGAGGAGTACCTCAGTAGGCTATTTGGGTGAGCGCCCGATATTTGGCGACAAACCCTCAGCGGATGGAGCGCCCGGTAGTTGGCCGCAAACCCGCAGTACTCGACAGGAGGAGTACCTCAGCAGTCTTAGGTTAGTGAGCAGTACCTCGGAGTCGTGACATGACCACTGTACACTCTAGAGACGGAGCTCCTCAGTAGTTACGGTTTCGAAAATGAAAATCCTGGTTTGAGCTGAGACTTTTGACCTTTGTGTTTCCTCATGATTGAGATGGGTTACTTGATAACTTAGGTATATGTATGGGCATATACCTGGGTAGTGGTTATCCATTGATCTCATGATCCTTGTGTTTCCTCATGATTGAGATGGGTTACTTGATAACTTAGGTATATGTATGGGCATATACCTGGGTAGTGGTTATCCGTTGATCTCATGATCCTTGTGTTTCATCATGATTGAGATGGGTTACTTGATAACTTAGGTATATGTATGGGCATATACCTAAGTAGAGTTTATCTGTTGAGATCTTCTTGTGGTTATCCTTGTTGGTTTTGGTGAGACATTGAGGGTCTCGGGGTCCCTACTGAGTATCGGTATACTCACCCCTGCACGGGCTATGCCCGCACCTCGTTGTGTTGGTTGCAGACGACGGCCAGTACTGACAGAGGCCGAGTGTTCGAGGACTGGACGGTACCTGGAGGTGGACTATACGACGAGGCGGTACCCAGAGGTGGACCACTGGGCGGGACATACTCGGAGCGGACGGCGGGACCCGAGGAGAAGAGGAGCTATCTGTACCCACCCTTCAGGTGGGATTTCAAGTGGACAACTCGGCGTAGCAGCTTTACTTTTCAGTCGTTGTTTTCCCTTTCGAGTTGTACTTTACAGTTGGGCTTGTATTTCCGGCACCTTTTTACTTTTCAGCACTTCTTTTTGTACTTAGTGTTTTACTTCCGCTTGTACTCTGTGGTGCTTGTTTTCTTTTATAAAGGCAATGCCTTCCCAGTTATCGGGATTTTACGCCTTTGGTGCTAGTCGCCAGCCCCTGGACTATGGAAGGCGGGCTTGGGGTAGTCACGGCACGGGCCCCGAGGACGGGTCGTGACAAATTGGTATCAGAGGTGGTCGGTTCTACCGCAGACTCTGATCTTTCTTTCTGTGAAGCAATAGTGTTAAGGGTACCGAGTGTGGTTTTCAGTTCAGGGAGTCCAGTGTTGGTGCGGGCGGCCGACGTATCCATACACCAGGACCCTGACAACTGATTTCCGACTTTGTGCACGAAAACACTGATTGCGTGTGTGTTTCAAAGGTTTTTCCCCTTAAAACAGCTCAAACCAGGTCAGCTCACCAGGTATAATCGTTTGACCGTGTTATGTTGTTTCTTTCAGGATGCCTTTTCTCGGACGACCAGTTAGAGCCCAGAGGGATGTGCGTGCTGATAGCATGTCGAGTGACGAGGCTTCGGTACAGGGCCCTCTAGCAGTTGAGGCACCAGCGGAGGCGCCAGCGGTACTACCATACGTTGGGCCACCGATGCCACCAGCCCCAGCAGTAGGCGATGCCCGCTACTTGCGCGCACTGCATGAGTTCCAGCGCCAGAGGCCACCCAGGTTTGGGGGAGAGACGGACCCGCAGGCGGCTGAGGATTGGCTGGAGGCTGTGGTGGGAGTCTTCAGGCTAGTGGGGATGCCATCATACTTCATGGTGACCTTTGCTGCCAGCCTTCTTCAGGCAGAAGCATGCAGGTGGTGGAGCCACTTGTTCCAGTTTTGCGATGGGATGGCTTTCACATGGGAAGACTTCGAGACCTTCTTCAGGGTGGAGTTTGTGCCAGTAGCTCTACACCCCGAGCGTGTTCAGGCGCTGCTGCCTTTGCCGCGTGTTTTTCGATCAGAAGCCGAGTCATCTGTGGGCAGTAGACAGATGATGCAGTGGTCTAGGAGGACCAGACCAGCAGTTGGGCGATCTCGGGTTTTAGGACCGGTGGTGAGGGGCACCCGGAGAGGGAACAGAGCCAGGCGTGCCAGAAGCAGTCTGTGTTACTGATGCCGCGGAAAGGGTCACCTGGCACGTGACTGTCCGACTCCTCGTATAGTTGATCCATAGGCTTTTGAGGAGCCACCGAGGCAGAGGCAGCGACGAATGCTTGAGCAACTGTAGAGCAGTGGACAAGGCAGTAGAGATCCTGGAGCAGGTGGACAGGAGCGGAACTAGTGGATACGTCTCTTGTACTTCTAGTTCCATGTTGCTGTTGTTTTTGTGTCTTTGTACCATGAGCTGCAATAAAATAAAGACACATATCTTGTGATGTTTGCCTTCCTGTCCTCTTTTCTGATGTTACTGAGTGGTCCCGGTTAAACTGTTGACTTGACCCTCACTTTCGAGATTTCAACTGGAGGAGACCCAGTGACCTCACACTGATGCCGACAGTGTGACTCAACCCTTGGAGGCGAGAGTGACAGTTGGATCTCTTAGTAGTTACGTCGAGGCCTTACGACGTCATCCATGGCATGAATGCATCCTCCATGCCAGGATTGACTGTATTAGGCAATGGGCGTGGTTCATCTAGAGAGGGGATGAGACCAGGTTTCTCTTTTCGGCAAAGGAGAAATTTTAGCATCTCTTCCAGATCATATGCAAAGGAGGTGCAGTTCATCCAGGAGCGGATGAAGACTGCACAGTGCAGTAAGAAACAGGAAACCAGTGCCAGTCTTAGAGACTCGGGCGTGTTAAATGTTTCAAGAAGAGGAAGCTTAAAGGAGAGATGATACTGCGAAGCGGCTGACGTGGAGGCAAAGTTAGGAGAGCAGTATGAGGTGGTGTACATCCTAACATGCTACAACCACCCGCCTTAGTTATTCCCGCCAGGCTCAGGGAGCTGGAGGGCGGAGAAAGAGTGCGGCTGCATGCGGTCAAGGAGTGTGACCTAATGGCTCTAGAAATGATTCAAGGGACAGTCTATGTCCACTACTAGCTTCTGTAGTAACAGACGTCGATATGAATCATTCCTCGCTTCCACAAATCTTGTTCCAGACCTAGAGTTTCCGGTAAGCCGTGGACTTGACCCTCACGTCTGGAGATACCTTGGGAGGAGACTCGATAATAACACTTACGCCGACGGTGTGGTCAGACCCTCGAGGCGAGAGTTCTGGTTGGAATCGCTTGGTGGCAGCGTCGAGGCCTTACGACGTTAGTTTGAGTATAGAATGGGCAATAACTGTTCATACTCAAATTGACGGTTTTAGGCAAACGTTGGGATGGTTTTTCCTTGGTCGGCGGAAAAGGAAACCCCAGGCAGTGCAGGGTAACTCTTTCACAGGGGGGTGCGACCGATCACTCTTGAGTCGGTCAACCTTACCCTCATAGCAGCAGTCGTTTTGAGTTTCAGTTCTAACAGAAATGGAGACCTCTGGAGTTCGAGGATGACGACCACGTCTTTTTATGTGTCTCACCTCGACGTGGTTTACGGAGATTTGGCCGAGGCGGCAAGTTGTCTCCACGCTTCATCGGGCCTTTCCAAATCCTCAGCAGGATAGGAGAGGTGGCTTATCACCTGGCTCTACCACCTCAGTTGCACCGGGTGCACGACGTCTTCCACGTGTCTCAGCTGAGGAGATACGTGCACGACCCGACGCACATCATCGACTTTGGGGAGCTGGACGTGGACGATGGGGAGACTTTTGCGGAGGTCCCAGTAGAGATCGAGGATTGACAGGAGCGGGTCCTACGTGGGCGGTCGATTCCTCTTGTGCGCGTCAGATGGCAGCACGGGAACCTTCAGGAGAGCACTTGGGAGCGGGAGGCTCAGATGCGTGCTCAGTACCCCCATTTGTTCCCCTAGTTTTTGATGTATCTTTACGGGGACGTAAAGCCCTGAGGTGGGAGTAATGTAAATACCCGCAAATTTCAATGAATTTTTTTTTAATTTTATTTGAATTTTACAAGAGCGCAGCTTCAGACGGCACCTGATTTCGAGGCCCGGTGTGCCCGAAATCAATTTCCGTAGTTTGGCTCGGGTACGTTCAGTGAACGGACGATCGGGTTTTTCTATCTTTTGAACCGGTGCCTGGAATCGAATTCTGAGGGCACCGATGAAATCGCAGCGCCGATATTTGCTTAGAAACGCCTCTTCCGGTGTTGCGTTTGCTCAACCGTAGTTTTTAAAATTTTGGGCTTTAAGTCGGAAATAAAATAAAGGTTGTGCGACAACTTTATTTTATTTCACTTAAGCCGCTTGGAAGTCACTTGAAAGCCACTTGAGCTGAGTTAAAGCGGATAGGGTGCTATCCGGAAATATCATACCCTCTTGGTAGGATATTTGTGCGGTGGGGCCCGCACGAGCCCCGCCGTTTCTTCCGCTAAGTAACGCACCCGCGAAAACCCGTCAAAGTAACTGAAAAGTCAACCGACGCGTTTTCTTAAATTCTTAACAGACCATTTAATTGAGCGGTTTATTTCGTGAATTAAATGGGCTGTTTCGTTCGTTGAATTAATTCAACGAACTGATGGGTCGTTACTTACGCATTTGCGTTTGTTGGCAAAATAATAAAATAGGCCAACGTGTCTATTTTGGAGGATTATTCTTTATTCTCTGGGCCTCCACCCTCCCCGCGAAGAACGCGAAGAACGCGAAGAACGCGAAGAACGCCGGAACCAAAATTCGACGACGCACACCGTGATCCGCGACGTCGACAAACTTTTTCCGCGACCTTCTTCTTCTTCTTCGACGCTTCTTCTTCCGCGGTGAACCTACGATCGGTGGTTAAAGGTGAGAATCGAATCTTCTAAATTCTCCCTTTTTATACTTCGATATCAATGGATTTAAATTAATTAAATCTGTTTGATCTTGATCCGGAGATCGTCGGCGCGACTCCTTCCCGCGGTGCGACGAGCGTCTCTTCCGCGACGATCACCAAATCCGCGACGACCTCTCGTCCGACGACGACGACAAGGTAGGGATTTAATTCTTGATGATTCATTCCCGTGTTTTTATTTCTTTTTGAATAAAGAACCGGCATGAATATTTTCAGTTAATTAAAATTGAATTGCCATTTAAAAGAAAAAAAAAGTGAACAATTTTTATCTTGATTAAAAATTGTTGTAGCCCCTTTCTCCCGTTGTTTATGACTAACGCGAAGGGTGCGGGTCTAACGAACAAGACCCGACAACCCTCCACCGATCCTTTTCATGTGCGGTCTGGGCAATCGACGACAAACCGTGCGGCAAGGGCGATCCGTTGATCCCGCAGTGAAGATCGGCCCCCGGGTGGAGCAATGGCGCAGACGGGAGAGGAATCGGGCCACCAGAGCAACTCCAGCGGCCCGCGGAAGGCGGCGGCGGCGCGGGTCGCCGGGGCGGCGGTGCCGGCGACCGGAGGCGGCAGCCCCCGGCGCGCCGCTGGAGGATCCGCCGCGGCTCGGCCGCGGCGGCGGCGAACCGCCGGACCGCGTCCGCGGTCCGGCCACCCAACACGCGGCCCGCGCGGGCCGCGTTCCACCTAAGCCGCGGGTCAAACCTGTGGCGCCCCTTGGCCGCTCGGTCGAGGTCGAGCCGGCCGGTCCGGTCGGCCGGGCCGCGCCCAGGCTGGGTCGACCCGGTTCGGCCGACCCCTAGGGGGGGTTCGGGCCGGGCCGCCCCGGGCCCAGAACCCCCATTTTCGGGCCCTCTTCGGTCTTTTGCCCATATCTTGGGCCTAGGACCTCCGATTGAAGAACCATCTACGGAAATGCGATCCTTGGATCGAGACGGTCGTTTCGGTATATCGCACCCAAGGTTTCGGATTACTTTGAGTTCGGCCGGGTTGGTTCGTTCACGGAACCAACCGGGCCTTCGGAGGGGAAACACTCATATCTTGAGCTACGGACGTCCGATTGACGTGCCGTCAGCCGTGTTGTGTTTCTCTTAGTGAGACAGATCTTTTGGCATACTCCGCCCGAGGTTTGGACGCAGGTGGAGTACGGTCGGGTTGGATTTTCCTTAAAAACCAACCGGGCCCCGGAGACGAAAATGCCAATAACTCTCAGACCGGGCGTCCGATCGACGCACCGTCTGTTGCGTTGATTTCCTATTGACGATATGGAACTTTTGGCATCCTTCGCCCGAGTTTTGGATACAGTTAATAGTGGCCGGGTTGGATCTCACCCGAAATCCAACCAGGCCCCTGGAACGGGAAAACTGATATCTTTCAGACAGGACGTCTGTTTGACGAACCGTCAGCGGCGTTGGTGATTACGTTGAGTAACGGTCCTTTTGAGTATACCCTATGGGAGTTCAGGCTACAGTTGTGATACGGCCGGGATTGGTTCGCACACGAAACCAACCGGGCCCCTGGGACGAAAAGGCTAATAACTCACAGACCGGGCGTCCGATCGACGCGCCGTCTGTTGCGTTGAGACCCCTGTGACGAGACGGTATTTTGAGATACTTCTTTGTGGGACTTTGTGATACTTGGAGTATCTACCAGTAGCTCATGGAGCGGACCCTCCCGGAGACGAGCGTGCAGAGTACGGAGACCGTTTAGCCGACTGAGACCTGACGACTGCTTGACCGACTCGACTTGGAGTGAGTCGACTAGCCCAGTGGACGGAGCGCCCGGTATTTGGCGGCAGACCCACGGCGGACGGAGTGCCTGGTAGTTGGCAGCAACCCCGCGGTACTCGACAGGAGGAGTACCTCAGTAGGCTATTTGGGTGAGCGCCCGGTATTTGGCGACAGACCCTCAGCGGATGGAGCGCCCGGTAGTTGGCCGCAAACCCGCAGTACTCGACAGGAGGAGTACCTCAGCAGTCTTAGGTTAGTGAGCAGTACCTCGGAGTCGTGACAGGACCACTGTACACTCTAGAGACGGAGCTCCTCAGTAGTTACGGTTTCGATAATGAAAATCCTGGTTTGAGCTGAGACTTTTGACCATTGTGTTTCCTCATGATTGAGATGGGTTAATTGATAACTTAGGTATATGTATGGGCATATACCTAGGTAGTGGTTATCCATTGATCTCATGATCCTTGTGTTTCCTCATGATTGAGATGGGTTACTTGATAACTTAGGTATATGTATGGGCACATACCTGGGTAGTGGTTATCCGTTGATCTCATGATCCTTGTGTTTCATCATGATTGAGATGGGTTACTTGATAACTTAGGTATATGTATGGGCATATACCTAAGTAGAGTTTATCTGTTGAGATCTTCTTGTGGTTATCCTTGTTGGTTTTGGTGAGACATTGAGGGTCTCGGGGTCCCTACTGAGTATCGTTATACTCACCCCTGCACGGGATATGCCCGCACCTCGTTGTGTTGGTTGCAGACGACGGCCAGTACTGACAGAGGCCGAGTGTTCGAGGACTGGACGGTACCTGGAGGTGGACTATACGACGAGGCGGTACCCGGAGGTGGACCACTGGGTGGGACATACTCGGAGCGGACGGCGGGACCCGAGGAGCAGAGGAGCTATCTGTACCCACCCTTCAGGTGGGATTTCAAGTGGACAACTCGGTGTAGCAGCTTTAATTTTCAGTCGTTGTTTTCCCTTTCGAGTTGTACTTTACAGTTGGGCTTGTATTTCCGGCACCTTTTTACTTTTCAGCACTTCTTTTTGTACTTAGTGTTTAACTTCCGCTTGTACTCTGTGGTGCTTGTTTTCTTTTATAAAGGCAATGCCTTCCCAGTTATCGGGATTTTACGCCTTTGGTGCTAGTCGCCAGCCCCTGGCCTATGGAAGGCGGGATTGGGGTAGTCACGGCACAGGCCCCGAGGACGGGTCGTGACAAATGGGAACTAATTAACAGAACATTGTAGCAATGATACTTCCCTTTGTAGTTTTAACTGACAAATCCCTTGTTAAATCAAATCAAGAATATATATTTTTTCCAACAAGCTGGGAAGATATGAAACAATTCGATGATCCAGAATCAAATAATTCATTTTCTAAACATGAGGAAACCATTAAATTACCTGCCACCACATATTTCGATGATTCTACCTCATCAGTAGTGATAGAATAAGCATGGCCTTGATCATTTAGCCTTTTCTGAGTTATGTTCCACTGAATCTTAGGACATTCATTTTCATAATGTCCCATCTCCCTGCAGTTGTAACACTGAACATCGATAGCTTCTTTCTTCCCCTTGAAATCACGAGCATGGTGGAATTTTTCAACACACTTGTAACAGAATCCTATTACATTCAAGCAAGTACTGGGGTGTTTCTTCCCACGTTTACTGGAGGATGGATAATCAACTTCTCCCTTCTTCCCTTTATTTCCATTTCCAGAGTAATCAGTAGATCACTTCTTCTCTTTCATTACTTTAATGTCATAAGACATAGAGAATTATTTTTCTGTCTTGATATCACACGAGACAATATCTTCGTATGAAGAGAAGGATTGTGAGACCAATGATCGATGGAGAACGGTTTTAACCCATCAGAGAAATGACCAATATTACTTCTTGGGTTATATATATAATCTGCAGCATACCATGATAACCTTGTAAAGTTAGCCTTGTACTTTGTGACATTCTCATCCTCCTTTTGTCTCAGCCATAGAAATAGCCTTTCCATATCTAATCGATGGTCATGAGGAAAGTACTTTTATATGAAAATCACTTTGAACTACCTCCATTTCATCTTTGACAATTCATCATCTTCCTTTCTGTTTTGAATTAATGACCACCATGAACAGCATCTCAAGTGTGGCGGTAAACTTCCATGCTAACTTTTTCCCTTTCAATACTCCCCAAGGCATGGAATATTTTCTCTAAGTAATTTATCCATTGGTCTGTTACTAGTGTATTTGTACTCCCATTGAATGTTGGAGGTTTTTGTCTCATGAAGAGATCTAACATTGATCCTCCATGCTGCGGATCAGTGTGCTCCACATGGGTAAGGTTATTAATCGTAACCTGAGTGAGATGTCCCAGTATGGGGATTAGCTGATCAGCACCCATTTCATTACAAAATCCACTATAATTATCATGAGTGGGAGGAAAATCCCTACATGGAGTGAGTGCATTGATAATATTTCCATTTCATCCACTAGACACCATTTCTAAAAAATGATATACACTAGATTAGTTTATGAATCGCAATACATAAATCCATACTTGTAAAAAACTTAACATAAATTGAACAGTTTATGGATATAATCCATAACAATAAAATTGTTTTATTTGAGGAAGTATATACTCATAAACCCTTCATAATGGTTTGTAAATAAAATGGGAATTATCCTAATCATATACCTCGGGAGTGTTGTAACCAAGAGTGCAGCAAGGCCCATTTTCGTGCACCTGTTCCCATTCGATTCTAGATCAAAGCGGTGTTTTCAAGTTTTACCCTAGGTACATCTTTTCCAGAGCCACCTCTACCTTCTAGTATCCAGATAGAGGTTTATTTCTCGTAAATATCAAAAAATCTCTACAATACCAAATTTCTAAGAAGGTCTTATTTTATAAACCTCAAAGTCCATCTTAGTTCTATGTGCTCTAATCAGAGTTTATCTAAATCTAGCTCCCAAGGTTTGTACTAAACATCCTCTGATACCAACTGTAACACCCCGACCCCATTTACCCAGAGTTGGGTCATTGTTACATAACATTGGAATGATTAAAAAAGATCATGTCTCGAATGACTGATTAGTTTAGTAGCCTTGTAATCACTAGATACATTAATAAAGTTTGCATTACATCATAAAATAAAAAACTTCAATAACGTAGTCTCCATAGCCCACTCTAATATCCCCTTAAGACTATCCCTATAGGTCAGTCACTAAATATTTCTTCACATCCCGGGAAAAATAAAACATAGAAAGGGGTGAGCTCAGATTCTTAGTAAGGATAACAATATAGCAAAAACTTTCATAAATAAGCATAAACATTTAAGGAAATCTATAACTAAAACAAAATCCTTTTAAACATCAACTTCAGAATATTATGGAAAAAATAAAATGAAATAATTCCCTTTAATTATTCAAATGGATATTATACTAGACAAATAATCAAACCCAATATCAATAACAGCTTTCATAATGATGGAATGCATAATGACAGACTATCATGACCACATAGTCAAGGCCTCGTGCCAAGACTACAAATAAGAATTTGTCAAGGCCTTGAACCAAGACACTAGTTTGTCTCATGAGACCAACTGATGCATCAAGGAGCTATAACGGGCTCTACCTATCACTTATTAAGTCCAATTCATTCCTCATATGAACAAGTTTAAACATAACATAAACATTTGTATTAAATCTAACATACGAAATGTCAATACCTTCTCTATAAACCATGAACGGTATAAAAATAACTCATCCATAGTAAAACATATCACAATATATTCAATACTATATGTATGTTTTGTATCATAATAAATAAACTTCAAATAAACTTTAAATCCATCAAAGGATTTTTACATAAATGAAATCAAAATTATTTGAGAGAAAGATCTCTTTTTTGAAATCAATAAAATGTCACATCATTATAACAGAAAAAATTTACATTGAAAATATTTTTATAAACTTTTAAGGTAAGATTTTATGATTTTATAATGGTGGAAAATAGTTGCACTCACTGTATAAGTAAAAAAAGATATTCTTTCCTTGATTCTGATTAAAAGGATAAAAAGGACCTTGTTTGGAAAACGACAGAAATATTCCTTTATAAACTTTCTATAAAAAGTCAGCAAGGGTATAAATGACTTCAGACCATAGTCTTTAAAATATAAAGAATGATTTTAAATACATTTTTTAGGAACATGGATGCGGATGATAAAGAGGTCCCAGTAGATAATTACGTATAAACAACCTTGGATAATGAAGAGATTGTGAAATAAACCCTTAACATGTACTTTTCCTTGGTTGAGGGTAAGTTAACCTAATTATTAAGGAAGAAATAATTGTTATTAAATTATACAAGAATCATGTACATTAATATGATATCATATATGATCTTTTAACATTGCTTTGTTAACAATATCTTAGTATTATTGTCGTTTCGGGTGTTAACTTACTCGTTTTTTTATATGTTTTGTTACCTAAGCCGTGTTTGTTATGGATAGATTTTATATTATTCATATCCATAATGATATAGAGTCATTAAACATTATTTTTAATCATAAAATGAGAATTATACTTCAATGGATACGATGGGGAATGAATCTCATCGCGTTCGTGGAGATGGTAGTCCGTACGTACGCCCGAGGAACAACATCACTCTTTTGATATTAAAATAATATATAATTGGATAGTATACCATATATAAAGAAAAATTATCATGGTATATTTATTATTTACATGAATTACACATCATTATTATATCCATCCAAATAATAATGTTTTGAATAACAATTACACCACGGCGTGGAGACGGTAATCCTTACGTACGCACGTATGGTGACATGTCATTCAAAGAATGATAGAATACTGAATATGGTTGTTCCATATTTATAATAACATAAAAGTATATAGAATATTCTGTATTTATTATTTTATAATGGTAATAACAAATAAAGAAGAAGTTGAAGTAGAAAGGAACTTGAAAGATGGTGGTCAAAACATTACCTCTTCTTCGGGTTCTTCCTTTTGATTTGATAAAAAGGGCTCCTTAGGTTATCTTTCTGATCAAACTATGGCCTATATATTGAATATTGGGAATTTGGGAGGTTATTTGGGTAGGGGATGGCCGAGCCAAAAGGCTATGATGGTTTGAATTAGAGAGAAGGGGGAGTTCCCTATTATAAGAGGGTTGAGGGGAACCTTTAGAAAAACCTAGAAATGTTATTTTATAATAAATTCATATTCAATTTATAATAGCTCCAAGGTGGATTATTTAATTTTTATGGTGGGTATGGGTTGAAATAATTTTAACCAAAAAATTTTAGATAGGTTTGGGTCACTATATTAACCTTATCATTTATATTTAACTATTAGTTAAATAGTTTGACATTTACCTTGTCTCTTTGTTTTTTATATTATATAGTTAATAAACTTACTATATACCCCAAGTGACCCCTAAGTGGTCCATTAATGATACAAATATCATTATATAAGTCCTTTTTCTGAACATTAGATTTTTAGGAAAATAATATCAATTAATAATATAATATTTGTTTTAAAAACACTTTTATGTCAATTTTGACACTATTGGGTATTTTGTTTTTGATAATTTAATAACAGCATTATTACATAGAATAAAATATATATATCCAATCCTAATATGTCATATTAACCTAGAAAATTAGTGTAATTCATATAAAGTCTCAAATTACATTTATTTTGATATTTATTATATCAATTACTTTAATATTTCATTAATTACGTGATTACTGCATCATCATTGTGTCATAAATAAATTAAATTATGAAATGTATAAAAATTATAAATAAAATACCATTATGTTGGAAATAATTTTAGATTTTAATAAATATTTATAATCGAATTTATCTTATGTATAACCATATATTAAAAAAAAATTAGTTATTAAATTTTGATTTTAACTCTTTAAACTCTTATTTGAATTAAATAATAATAAATGTCCTAGTCTAATCCATGGGGACCTAAATGAAAATATTTTATTCCCAAGGTTGTTTTTGGTCGAGATACACTTTTCAAATAGAATTATGAATGTGTTAGGGTAATATTAATATCATTTTTACCCTTAATTACCGTATTTACTTTTAACTGTGGTAAATAAAAGAAAAAACGTACTATTCGCAAAAAATTGTTTTTATCATATTGAACCACATTTTACTCCTTGATATTATCCGTGTCTCTGGGATTTTTGAAATTTCCCTCACAGAAGCGGTAGAAATAATTTTTATGTGAATTTCCAAATTTTCCTAGGAGGTGGGTAAAAGACGGTGAAAAGATCAATAAATTTTTTATATATCTAAAATTATTCTAAACTAACTATGATGAATTACAATGAACATATATATGTATTATTTATCTATTTTGATCATAATTAAATTTAAATAAAATAAATAATTATTTAAATAACAATTTGGTTGTAAACTATAACATAGTGTTTTTTCACTATTCATCAAAAATTGAATGTTTTCAGAAAAATACAAAAAATTCACCCTACGCTAATTTCGATATTTCGAATCCAAAAATTAATTCCCTTTTATAGATAAAATTTATATAATTTCAAAATGTGGGTATTAATATTCATTACGGCTTGTTTGATTGGTTGTGTTGTGTGTTAGAACTTGAAGTTGCGTACAAAACACGCTACTATATTATTCAAAGAGAAGCATACTGTGGAATCTTTGGGTGTTACATGTAGTGTCCTCAATGAATTCACACTGATTTAACATGTATGCTAATTTTAAAATGAATTACAACAATCATGTAAGTTTAAAGGAGAGGTACAATGTGATTTATTTTCAGTGAAACAATTAGTTAATCTCTTATGTGTTTCAATCTGAAAAAAATAAAAAAACAAAAGAAAGAATAAGAAATTTATTGAAAGAAACAAAAGTATAAATATAATGAGAATATAATGATAAATCTTAGTTTAATCCCCAAAGTGGGATGTGCGTTTTTGAATGCCTCCAGAGGTGCAGTTCTAATAGGTTATCCCCAATCTGGTGGTGGGTGAGGTTTTTTGCTCATAAACCAAAAAAAATACTTCTTTCTAGCATGAAATTGTTACTTTTTGTTGAGGACACTATTAACATATCATTCAATGTCCTCCCCCACTACAATGAGATACAACATTCATGGTGGGTTTAGAACAATGAATGAGTTCTCATATTTCATGGTTTCTACTTTCACAATATCCTTTTCATCCACCAGTGTGTTCTCAAGGAATGCTGCATTAATCGAATAATCATCGTGAAGGTCAGAGTTTAATTTTATTTGAAAAAAATTAAAGCTAGAGAAATCTATATCAAATTCTTCACTTTCGATATAAGAAACCCGTGTCTCATTTTCCTCCTGAAAACCCACTTTGATCTTTTCGTATACTCCCTCTAATAAATTTTCAATAGGTTTAGGGAGATCTAGATGTTCCTCTTCAGATGCACATTCTCCCTCCAAGGAAATACAAGTGTTGTAAGAATCTTCAATTTAATTATCAATGCGAGGTTCCACTTGTAGTTGAATTTCCTTAAATAGAGGTTGGTAGTCAGACTCCTCCATATTCTCTTAAAATTTCAATTCTAGGGTGGTTGATTCCATCAATGTTGCTGAATCTTCTAAATTATAAGGAACAGTTGGATCAAGAAGTTCCTCACACACATTCCAGATGTTATCCGGATCTCTTTGATCTCCCATCTGTATTTCAATAACTAAATTTTCTTCATTAATATCCTCCATAATTGATTGTGCTCGGCTCAATGGATCTTATTTTAATTTCATCAAGGCCTCCATGGGTTCTTCAACTTGATGGAATTTTTGGGATACTTCTTCCATCAATGTTTCTGGTTATGGTTCTTGTTATGCCTCCATTTGTTGATCCTGGGATGCATGTACATGTTCCGCAATCCACCCTATTGTGGTCTCCAATTTTTCAACTGTTTGACTAATTCTTTCAAATTGGGCTTGAATATCCTTATGAACCTCTTCTTATTGGTGTTTTATATTGATCTTTTCGTGATAAAATTCCAGAAAATACTCTTAAAGTTCAATTAATTCTTTGCCCAATCCCTCTAAATGTGGGGATTTGAGTTTCTCTTTACGGTTTTGAATGAGATTCTTGAATTCATCATCCTTGATGATTTGGAATCAAGATCCTAGAATTTGTTTCTCCAAAAAAACTCAATATTCTATAGAACAAGATATTTAAATAATTGGTTCTCACACATGTGGGTAATTGTTCCATGAAATAAAGAAATAATCATTTGAAAACAACAAGATACAATCTTTTTTAATTTTTTTTAAATTTTTCAAAAATAAAATATTTACAAATAAATTACGGCATTGCCTCCCCGGTAATGGTGTCATGTTTGACGCAGGCCTGTCATTGGGAGTGGTGATTTTTTTAAAATTTATTAAGTGTAGTCTAGTGATTAACCCTAGGAAGTCTTCTGAATAGTAGTGCATAAAAAATCAGTTTTTCACGTTTAAACGAGGGTAAAAAATTTTGTGTTTTCTAAAGAAAATTTGAAATTGAAATGATTGAAAAACTATGATTTTAAAAGGGTGGTGAGATCAGGGTCGGTTTCCTAATTGTAATGTTACCCCTCTTCAATTTAATTCATACCTCTTATTCTTAGTTGATTAAAATGAGTTTCCACCATCGTTTCC
Organism: Viscum album; assembly: GCA_963277665.1. NCBI lineage: Eukaryota > Viridiplantae > Streptophyta > Magnoliopsida > Santalales > Viscaceae > Viscum > Viscum album. The sequence goes on from OY728134.1 coordinate 432,053,288, forward strand.
TCTCACTTCTTTGGTGAAATTATGATGGTGACAGAAACCCTTACCGAGATCTCAGTTTGATCAACACTCCTCCAAGAGAAAAATAGTTGTATTGGATATCCATAATTGACATGGTTAATACTAGATCGAGTCTTGTTTATCCCAAAAAATGAAGACCATTCCCAACACCTATTACACGTACTTACGATCGTTGAGTACATCACCAATAATCACAAGTCTATTCCATCGTAATTAAACCAAAAATTAGTGGATGGAGATAATTATTATATTACCAAATAAAAAATCAATAAGTGAATTAAAATTTAAGAATGATCTCACTTTATAATAAAATCCACAATATGAAATTGAAAAAAACTTTTAAAGAAAATGAAATTTCATTCAATTACGTCCAAGAACTAAAGCATTACAATGTAGAAACCCTACCCTTGCCCAATCACTCCAAATGCTTACCCCACCATGGTAAGGGTAATCCAGATGAATGGGGAATAAGAACACATTGAAAATATATGAAAAAGAAAAGAAATAAATGATAAAGCTTGAAAGTTCTCTATCTTGGTGTCCCAGAAGGAATGGGATGGAATTAGAGATGCTTTGAGAGGGAGGACCTCTCCTCCTTTTATAGCCAGATTTTGTCCCCCAAATGATGACGCATTGTATCCCCTTTAAATGAAATCTTCATGCATTTCCCCTACTTTAATGTTGTTAAAAATTATCTTGGGCGTTTCTACAGAAAATATCAGCGGCTTTGGAGAAGAATTCCGATAGTTATGAACATTGTACTCTGACCATTTATTTCGTCCAGTTAGACTTTCCAAAACGCCAACCTACGGATTAAGAAGATTTAATGGCCAATTAAATGACCAATTCACATGGTATTTCATTCATAAATGATATTCCCCAATCCCATTTTCATCCATCCACAAAATTATACAACAATTGGGCCCCCCAAGAATGAGACATGGACCCCACAAAAAAAATCGACAGAGCTGTAAAAAAATTTCATGAGACACAATGTGTGTTTCTTTTAAGGTTCCATATGGTCGATTCATATTTTCTTCCAAAACGATTAAATTAATCCCTAGATGTTTAGAATCTATAAAAGTATGAATTTTGAAATTTAGATTAGTGTATAATATTATATGGACATACTACAGAAATAATTTAAAATAGTTAAAAATCCTAAATGGGCCATTTTTACATTTTCAGCTCAAAATAACATAAATATAATAAAAATGGAGCAATTCATCTTAGAGAATAACTTTTGTGGGATTAAAACAATTAAATTCAAAACAAACTTAATTGATAATATTTTCACTATTTGCGACGCCCGGTGGCGGGTCTTGCTGCTGGGGACTGCTCAGAAAAGATACTCTCTACTAAGAGAGCTTGCTCCAACACCAACGCCTTTGTCAGGACACTGAGGGAGATCATCAAAACCCTGACATCTTGCCTATGCCCCTGATTGAAGGTCCAGACCTTGAGAATGTACCCCCACACCATATATGGGGAGTAGCGTGAGAGATTGGTGAACCTCACTGAGTATTGTTCCACAGTCATGCTACCATGCTATAGATTATATGGATCCTATATTCGCAATTCACGTAGGGTGGATGGGACAAACATTCCACGAAATAGGCTCTTGTAGTCCTCCAAGAGCAGTGACATCTCATGATGCACCTGGAGTATCAGGCTCCACCATCTGCCTGCTACCTCCTGAAGGCGACTCGCAACATGGATTACCATAAGGTCGGCCAGTGTCCCTACCTGTCTAAAGACTCCCACTGCAGCCTCCAGCCAATCCTCAGCTGCCTGCGGGTCTGTCTCCCCCTATTACCTGGGTGGACTCTAGTGCTGGAACTCGTGCGACACGCTCAGGTGGCATACACTCTCTACTGCTGGGATTGGGGGCATCGGTGGCCCAATGGGTAGTTGTAACTCTAGAGCCTTTGTTGTGGTAGGGCCTTGCACTGAGGCCTCTTCGCTCGGTGGGATACCATCTCGTATAAAGCCTAGACCCCTAGATGGTTGTTAGCATGGAGGAATCCTATAATGAAAAAGGTGTCAATTTGTCAAAAATATATACCTGGTTAGCTGACTCAATGATATCAAAAAGAGAACTTTTCAAAACACAGACACAATTAGGGTTTTTCGTACACAAAGTCGGAAATCAAACTTCAGGGTCCTGGTGTAAGGATTCATCGGCTGCCGAACCAACATTGGACTCCCTGAACTGACAACCACACTCAGTACTATTAAAACTATATCTTCACAGAAAAGATCAGAGTCCTATGTTCTGTGGTAGAACTGACTCCTCTGATACCAATTTCTCACGACCCATCCCCCGGGGCCCGGGCCGTGACTACCCCAACCCCGTATTCCATAGGCCAGAGGATGGCCTCTAGCACCAAAGGATTAATTCCCTAAATTTTCAAAGGAATTTCCTTTATAACATTAAACAAAAACAACAGATCACACAACTGGATACAAAACACTTTGTAAAACTGTATAACAAGAGAGTGTTGAAAAGTAAAGTGGCCAGAAATACAAGCCCAACTGTAAAGTACATGGTACTGGGAAAACATGTACAACTAATAAAGGAAAAAAATAGCTAGATCATCCTATGGGATTCCTACATAACTGGTTGTTATAGATATCCTCCATAGCACTCCACGTCCGTCTGTATCCTCCGTGTACCATGATTCCATGTTTTCCACCTCCGTATACCGTCTAGTCCTGGTACACTCAGCCTCAGTCAGCATTGCCCATCGTCTGCATCCAACATAATGAGGTGCGGGCATAGCCTATGTAGATGTGAGTATAACTATAATCATTAGGGACCATGATACCCTCATGTTATCATGAAAACCAACAAGTACAAACACCATGTATGAAATAAACAGATAACCCCACTTCGGTATATGCCCATATATATACTTAATTTATCAAGTAATACATCTCAATCATGAGGGAAAACATTTTACTGACTCAGCTCACACAGGTATACATCTTTTTTGGAGAGTTGAAGATGATTTTATGTATCCAATAAACCATATATTCTATCGAACCCACATGGGATCCAGTAATAGAAATCAGAATTCTTGAACCCACACAGGATCTAGGAACAATATCAAAGTTGTCGAACCAACTCAAGATCCAGGAATAGTAGGCAAAGCTGTCAAACCCACACATGATCTAGGAATAGTAGTCAGATATTTCAAGCCCACATAAGATCGAGGAACAGTAGTCGGAGATGTCGATCCCACACAGGATCCCGGAATAGTATCGGAGCTATCGAACTCACACAAGATCCAGGAACAGTAGCCTGAGCGCAGCCAGCCACAGGGTTCTGCACAAAGCATGCTTTTTTCCGTGAAGGTTTGCTCCTCAAGACAAGTGTCATTACATAAAATTCCTAGAATCCCCATGAATAAGTATCCCAATGGTCTGCCACATCATATGGTTTCAACGCAACAGACGACACGTCATTTGGACATCTGGTCTGTGAGTTATTAGCCTTTTACTCCCGAGGGCCCGGTTGGATTTGTGAATGATCCAACTTGACTGTAACTCAAATATACCCCGAACTCCAGTAAGGTATACTTAAAGTTACCATCACACTACATTATTACCAGCAACACTGAAAGTTCGTCAAATGGACATCTGGTGCCAAAGATATGGCCAAAAAAGTTAAAGGGGGTCGGTAGTGGGCACGAGTCTTGTCTGACCCAGTCCGACGGACCTGAGACGATATAGTCTGGTCCGAACCGGTTTGGGTCATCCCATCCGGGCCCGATTGGTCAAGCCTAGCCCGTTGGGCAAGCAGGCCCGGGCTCAGGGCTGTTTCGGCCCAGAGCACCGTCAGGGCGCGGCCCAGCGTGCCTCGGCTCGGAGGGCACGACCTGGGCTAATTCAGCTAGGGAGCCATTAGAGGGGCTGCTGGTCGGCTCGAGAGGTCGGCCAGAAAGGGCGCCAGTTCGGTGACATGGCCGACATGGCTCGGGAGGTTGGGCATCCGGGAGCCGGGTGGCAGCACGAGTGGCCGAGAGGGCGAAAGCTGGGAGGAAGATCAGGAGGTCGGGCAGCCATGAGGCCGCCTGGATACCTGTGGGTATCTAGGAGGCCTGCGGGTAGGCCAGGTGGTGACTGGGTAGGCCGGAGGGTAGGCAAACGAGCGGGCCAGCGTGTGGCGGTCAGGTAGGCCGGCGAGGCATGGGCCGGCTCGGAACATCGACATGGCTCGGCAAGAGGCACAACCAATAGGGGCGGTGTGGGGCACGAAGGCCTCGGGTAGCTCGCCATTTGTCTTTTCCACCTTTGTCATCTCATCATTTCGTCTCCATGCTGAAGGTCATCATAAAAACGAATGGCTAAGGGATCGAGCAACGTTGGTTTGGCTCACACCCTCCACATTTAGGGTGATAATATTTGGCTCGTCAAGTAAGAAGAAAGATGAGCATCAATTTTTACAACCTCTGCAACGATTATTTTCCAATCGAAGAAGAAAACAAGAAAAGAAATATTAGACAAATAAACCCACTACCTTTGATCATTGATCGACGATGACGTCTCAAAATGAAGACAAAGGATATTTTCATTCGTCAAATCCATGACACACTTCCAAAACTGTGTCGTGTCAGATCGTTGATGACAATGAAGAGAGTATGTAGGTTAGAGACTTCCCATGTTAGTAGGATTATAGGATGAAGTTCGAAGGAGTTCGTTGTCAGCGTTCATCATTGGAAGAACATATTTTGTTTCTTCGATGTCTAGACCTTTTCTCTCTACTCCCCAGTTCCTCCCAAATGATCAATACCAACCGTATACTAATAATAATACGTTGATTTTATCTATTATTTAGTTGTTGGCACAAAATTCAAATGAGTTAATTAATTTGGTTAGCTTAAATTAATTAATTCAAGAGGATGGAAGAAAATTAGTGTGGAGGATAACCATAAATTCTTGTGCGTTGGCTCTATTAAGGTGGAGGGGTGGTGGCACCATTATGTGGGGAGATCAATAGGATTCACCACACATAATGGGGTGTTTAAGAGGTTTCAACCTCGGGTGGTCCCCACGATATTATACTGGAAGAGGTGGTTAGGTTCTGGTGGGCCCCACCTCCAAAACCTCTCATGGGAGGTTAATGAGTGGTGGTCCCCACCTCCAACATCCACATGGAGGATTTAACCAACCATCATAAAAATAAAGCTACTACTTTATTTTTATTAAATTCATTCATTAAAAACCCAAAATCTATATTATAATTCTGACCATCTGCCCTCGGGGTGAAATTTTTCTTAGGCGAATATCAGCGCTGCTTGTTCAATGGTGACCTCAGATTTCAAATTTGTGTACTGGTTCGAACCATATAAAAACCCGCTCACACGTTTAGCAAACTTACCCGAAAACATCATAAATTGATTTCGGGAACACCGGTCCTCGGAATCATGCGCCGTAAATTTTACCGGACTCGTAAATTTCCCATGTATTTATGAAAACAAATTTCCATGAATTTTCCAGGTCATTACATCAATACCACCAGCCAGAGTGTCATCAGGACAGCCTCCCTGATCGACAAGCATTGGGGTTACACAGGAAATCATACTGTGATTCCTCTAATGCAATCATTTTTGTCAAGGATCTGCATCCATCAACTGCGAAAAAAAATCTCTCCACTAGCCTAGATTTGTAAGTGTTTCCATTACTAGGGCCGAAAATTCCTTGGTGACCCCCAGACTAATAGTTAATATATCCCAAGGTCACCACTAATAAAACCGTGTCAAATACTACAATGAGACAAACATCATCACCAATATTGCTAAGATCCAGCCTCGAGGATCCTAAATGCTTCATGATTCTCTTTAATTTCATCCCCATCCAAATCCCATCCCCATTTCATGAAATAGCAGTAATTATATCACTTTTATTGAAATAGTGGTAAAACATATCATTGTGTCATACCAAATTAGAGAGAAATTTTATTTACTATATATTCATTTAATATTTTCAATATAATTTATATTAAAAATATTTATTTATTTTTATATATTATGTTTTAATATTTATAATATGTTTGAAATTTATATAATTAAGTTATAAAAATTATTTTCAAAATTTTTGTCTAATTTATCTATTTAATTATAAAATTATATATATATATATTTAAAAATAATGAATGGAATTTATAAAAAATATATATATTAAATAAAGATTATATAAAATAAATATATTTAAACCGTTAATATAATTGTTATATTCACAAATATATATATTAATATATATTAATATATTTTTTATAAATATTTATAATTATATATATATACATTTTAAATAAATTTATATATAATTAAAATTATATATCAATAAACACATATTAAAATAATTATAAAATTTAAATTCATATATTTAAATTAATAAATATAATTTTAATATTTATAATTTTATATTTATAATTATATATAAATTATTTTTAAATATATTTATTTATAATAAAAATTATAAATAAATAAATAAACTATTTAATTAATAAATATAAAATGATAATAAATACATCTAAATAATAAATATAATAATTTTCATAATTATAAATATAATTATATATATTTCAATATTAATATATATATATATATATATATAATTATATAAAAACAATTGTAAGTAATTTTATTTACAATTAAATATATATATATATAATTGTAAAATTACAATTTTTATATTTATTATTTTCATTGTTTTTTAAATATATATAATCATTAAATATATTTAAAAATATTTAAAAATATTTTTAGAAAAATTTATATATATATATAGTGTGTTTGGGGTATAATTACATTAAACACTCACACAACACACACAGACTAGAAATGCAGGCCATACCCCCCCCCCCCCTTCGACCCAAATGAGAACCCACCCTTCAAGTAGTTACCAGAATACTCTAAGATGGAGGAGCACATGCTCTTGCCAATGTTTATTGACAAATAAATGGTAGAAAAAGTGGAAGGATGGGGTCAAACAAAGGAAAATACCTCATCGACAATTAAAACTACAAATGATTAAAATCAGGACCATCTCCATCCGAGATGTCATCAGTCGATTCCCATTCTGACTATGAATTATTCTGATTGAAAAGAAAATAATTTCTTCACCTCATATTGACCTGATCAAGAGAGAACTCATTGGATGAGGTTGACCAACAATTCCCACATGAAGAAACCTAATCATATATTCCACATCCTTTCCCGCATTGTTTTTTATGATGACACCATTTCCACATCTTAGTTTGTTTCCATGCCCCTTCTTGTTCCTCCCTCTCAGAATAAGGGACATTCTCCATGAGAGGATTTCCTTTTGAGTCTGTCTGTGGATATTCCCTCTCAAAAACAACCTTCAAATAATTGGAAACATCAATATACATTTCTTTCATTCCCTTGCAAGACATGGAACACTACTGAATTTGATCAGGCACAAGCTCATTAACTGCTCTCATGGGTTTGGAACCAATAAAGGCAGTTTGAAAAAAACAATTCAACCTTCAATTTCATGACTGAAGTCAGCCCTTTTTGCATAAATAGCAAGAGATCCCTCATCCACTGATGACAGTTTAACCTTTTGGTCTAACATACGAGTTTCATTTGTTTTCAAGACTGCTTCTATATTTTCTCCAGAAGGACCAATCTCAGTAGTGGTGTGATCATTCGCAACATCATTCCTTAGAAATTTCTTACTAAAATATTGGAAGGTGCCTACATCTTTCACATTAATGTTTTATGCATTCCTACAGTGAGAGACATCATGCCCTAAAACCCTACAAAACATTAAAAATTATGGTATGGATTCATTTTCAAAATGAAATTCAAATTTATCACCATTTTTAGCTATAGTGAAGGAATCAGGAGGAGGATTCAACTTATCAATATCCACTGGCACTTTATCAATGTATACAAAATTACATTCAACAATGTTCACATGCATTTTAATTAACACACCAATACAATGTACAAGATCATGCAGGATTATAGGATTCTAAAACACCCACATGAGATCATGAATTCTAATCCAAATTTTCACAGTTGGTTTCTCTTTAGAGTGCAGTTAGAAACTCAAATCATAAAGAGAGATTAAAAAACAACTAGATCAAGTGCATATAAATTGGATCTCCAAGAAAAATCCCAATCATCCTCATTAGAAAAAAATTAATTGGAAATTTACTCTTCTAATGGGGATAACTCACCAATTGGGTATACACCATATCTGAGGGAGCGTTACGTTAATCTCCTCAGTGTTCATTGGTTTATCACCCTTTGAAAGTACCAATCACCCAATTAATGAAAACATACAAGCATATAACTACTTCATAAGAGTGTAAGGATATTCAACAATTCTGAAGGGCCTGTTCCAAAATATTGAAGAGAGGGGCGCAAAAACCTCACAAGGAACTTCAACTACTAGAGAACCTGCAGTAAATTTTGAGCGATTATGGACATCAACAGAAGAAACCCCACTGCAACAGGATTTCAACATACATGGTAAGGATCCGTAGATATTTAGTTTATATCCATTCGATCACTAAGTTGAATGATTAAGATTTCCCAAATCACAAGGAGTATATGCATTTATATATGAAGCCCCTTAATCATCGAAAGTAATAATGTGAAATGTGGAGGCGTGCTGATCTAGAACATGAATGGAAAGAGCGTGAAGATTGGGAATGTGAATAACATGAGCATCTAGATCTGGAACATAAATAACATGTGTGTACATATATAGAGATGGAGTTCGAGAAACAGTATATGAGATGTGAAGATAATAAATGTGAACATATGAGGCATTACGATCTAAAAAAACTCCATATGAGTTCAAATCACAATGACACAAACAATTCAGAACAAAAAGTGAGACGAATAGATGAGGTGTTCCAACCCAAACCATGAACCCTTTCATTGGAAGAATCATGTTATATTATAGAATATACAATTAATTTTGTATCCCTTATAGAAGGATCATCATGTTCTTCGGGTTCTCCGCTCCCCTCCCCAACCAAAAACATGTTATATATGTAATAAGGTATAGGTGGGACACATACGACAACTATCCTAGGCTCATCCCACCACCTAAGTTCAACAAACCCATAGCTAATTTCATTGGTAGGATAACTCTATCCTGAGCCAGTTCAATTGCCCCAAAGTGGACACCTTACACAATATCACTAAGAAAACCCTGGTTAGCACCACCAATAAAGCCTTTATTTATTCAATACATAGCCTAAAGGACTAATAGGCATGAATCCCATTACGTAACCCAATGTTCTAACGCAAAGTCATACCTACATTGTTCTATGAATTATATAGACATATATATTTATTATACCCACAATTTCATAAATATATATAATAATATAAATAAATTATTAAGATTAGATCTCTATTTCTGTTTTTAGCACTAATAATGTTATCCCCTTCATCAGTTCTATATAAGCGATGCTAATAATACTCTCTATATTCATTGAAATTTTAGTGTCGGTAAAGACACATTTCATCAACAATTTTTTAGCACTAATAAGGATTAGTTTTAACATCTTTTTTTTGTTTTAATGGTGATACAATTTCACTTCATTAGTGATTTTTTTGAAAAATTCATAAACTCTATATATGTTCATTTAAAATTAAGCCCAACAGAGGGGTATTGCTACTCAAACATTGAAGAGTTCATTGAATCTGACCCCTACATACACTAATTACACTATTACCAAACCCAACTACTATCGTCAAACGTTATTATCAATGAATAGATCTCTCAAAATAAAATTTATGTGAAAAATTATATTTTTAGAACCTACGACTGTACTATTTCTTCAATCACACCCCACAGAACAAAGTATCTTCCCTTCTTCTCAATGAAAATAATGAATATCCCCCAAAACAACAGTCAATGTTGTATCTTGTTAGATTTCATGTCTAGTGTGGTGATGATCTATGTAAGGGTTGAGATTTATATGGTGTCATATTGGATCCTTTGAACCCATGTGCTATGTTTTTAGCACTACACAATTAATATAATTTGAATTTCTATAATTTATTAACTCTAAGAGTGTGCTACACTAACACGATAAGTTGGTTTTTTTAGATGAGAAAAGGTTTTAATTTATGGGTTTTTTTAGATTTATGAACTGTGAGGTATATTCAATGTATAAAGGATCTCATGGATTACACTAAAAAATTTCCTAATGTAATTTAATTTTGGGTGTTCATTATTTGTATAATTATCCTTTTTTGTCTTCGCACTCTCTTATCTTTCCCTTGTTAGGAATGCTTTATGCCAAAATCTAGGGTGTAGGGATAATTGATTTTTCATTTTTTTTTAATTTCTCTAGCCTGTGTGATCTTTTATCCAAGATTCTTAGACTCGATTAGGGTAGTGTTTGGCATCCCTAATTGAAAGAATTGAGTTATAACAGGTTTTTATGAATTATTATATCATTAATTATTGATATATTGATTCGTTGGTCTTTTAATTCATGTTTTAGACCTCTAATAATAGTATTAATTATGCTATTGGAATCTATATGATGATAGAATGGTTCTATATCAATTTCAAATAAAAGTGAAATGATTTTATATTAAAAACAATATATGTTTTAAATTATTTTCAATTTCCTTGTACACATTTTGTTTATTAAATTTAATGAATAAGCATTATTAACGAAATGTGGAATTTAAATAATCATTCTAATCTTAAAAAAGAATTTTCAATAGGATCTTAATTTTTAATTGTAATTTCAACTAATAGTTTAAATTTAATTGTTTTATAAATTGATTCAAGTTTATTTTTGAATAAAAAATTTACGGTATGAAAATTTATTTTGAAATTTTCAAAGTGTTCCATGAATATAAATTTATAGATTTATATATTTTTAAATATATATAAATGTATAAATTTTTTATTATATCATATTATACTAATATAATTTAATAATAATTTTTTATTATGTTTTTTTACTTTTATTGTGTTTTTCCGGTTATAAATTTATGGACATTTATAAATTATATAGTATATCATATTTATATTATAGTTTAAATATAAAATTTAATTCATAATTTATAATTTTAAAGTTATATAGATCTATAAATTAATATAATATTGTAGTTTTATTTGTTATAAATTACTAATCTTGTATAGGTTTATAAATTTTAATTTTATGTATTATATTTTAGTAAAAATATATATTTGAAAAAATTTATAATTATTTAAATTATGTACACATTTATAACATTTATATACTTTTATATATGTTTATAAGAAAAGAGAGGTCAATTAGAGAAAGAGATATTGAATTTATTATATTTAATATCTTGTAGATTTATCTCAATATATAATGTGAGTAAATAATTAAAATATGAAAAATATGATTCAGGATTATGAATTCTTCTCTATCGAGTTCTGATATCTTCTACCCCATCCATCTCTAGCATTCATTATTCATTAAACACAACTCATGTTTCAAATATCCTACCACATAACTCTATGGTTAGTCCCAATATCCATCTTTCAGCAACCCAGTTAGTGTGAATAATGAGTTGGTGTCAGTAGGTTAGTTCCTCATTTTAAAAAAAACACCACCAATTCAAATCCACTTACTCATATATATTAAAATTTTAGAAATTCAACTACTACCATGTGCACTGAAATAATCTCAAAGAAAAAACAACATGAATTCTTAACAAGTTTTAATTAATCCATTATGTTGATTACTAGCTACATCCAATGGGCCTCTATTTTTTTCTCAAAAGATTTTATTTTTTTAATACTTAAATTAATGAATTCAAAAATCCATTTTTCCTTTTTGTTTTAATCCTTCCAACCTTTTCAATATAAACCTATAGTCATATTAACTACATCATATTTCACCAATAATCATTTATAACCCATGTAGCGTCTCAATTTATGGAACAACAACACGTTGAATGAATTATCCATCTTTCCTAAACTTAGAAACCCTTCAAAAAACACCAGGAAACATTTTCATTCCCATTTATTCCTTATATTCACGCACATCATTTATTGGAATGAACCTTCTCGAGAGACCATAACACAACAATGGAAACTATAGACTTAACATGACATTATCATAACTCATACATGATATAAACATATTATAACACCATGTCTAGGAAATTATACTAACTCTATCTAATCCATAGGTTATATATAAAAACACACTCCAACAAAAGCTTATTTAATTTTTAGCATCACTGTAACTACTAAACCTACATTACATCAAACATCACCTACATGGTATAAATTAGTGGATTCCCCCACAAGTATATATTTTCTCTTATTTGGTGTCATCTTTTAAGGGGGTGAGTCTCAGGTAGTAAAATCCAATAATAATTATAATCCTCATCATCTTTATCCCCCAAACAGTTGTTGTGTTATTTTGTGACCTGAAACACATCCCCAGACTCTTCTAGGTATGAACATATGTTTATTAAACAACTCTGGGTAGTAGTTATAAAATAATAGGCACTGATAAACATTGTGGATGAATTAAAAGGATATCTACTACAACTAGTGGAGTTATTTATTTCTACAATTCAACTACCAGTTTCCTTCAAAGCATGATAAAATTATTTGAAACATTCAAATTTTGGGTTCCCCTTATTTGAATGGCCCCTTTTTTGAATTTATATATACACTGAATTGAAACCCAACAAACCAATAACAAAAGATAACATTTTTCAGTTTTTTATAACCTAGCTCGAATGTTTTATAAGTAACAAATTCTTGTTATATATTTAATATTATTATTTAATGAGAATTAAGTTATTATAGGGTGGAGTTTAAATATCATTAAAATCATATAATGAGGACTATACATGCACAAAATAATCCTAAAATGTTCTACAAGTGGAAAAGTACCAGGTTATATATAATATGACTTCAATATCAAAACACGTAATAAAACAAGTTTTTTTTCTCAATGTTTAAAATGAGTCTGAAACAAATAAATTTTAAATATTGTGTTAATTATGTTTGTAAATTTATGATTTATATCATATATAGTCAACAAACTATCTCCACGGAAGAGGTATTTTCGAAGATTATTATAATGAAATTCAAAATATTTATTAACCCTTTATGTATTTATATTTTCTCATTTCAACTATGACTATAAAAAATTATCATAATCACAAGAAAAAATAGATTAGGATATAAAAAAATGGGAAACATACATTATAGTAAAATGTATACACATATCATGAAGTTTTTCTTCCTAATTCACATTTAGTTGATTTTATAATCATTTTATCTATTTTTTTTAATTTCCTTAGCATTTCAATCTGATTCTTAATTTTATTAAATTTCAATGATATTATATAGAAATGAACTCAATCATGAATGGACTTCGAAACTATAAATGAAATAATGGAAATAAATAAATGGGTCAATAATATATACAACAATCAGAAAATATTATTTCCTAATAACTTTTAACAAAAGATATCTCAATGATAAGGTTAAAGTTTTTGTTAATATACTATGTTTTTGATATAATAATATATATTCTCTACTGTATAAACAAGATCTAAATTTAATTCCTGACTAATCAAGCATAAAATGTCTTCGGCATATGATGATGTTACGAATCCCATGTAAGAATAGACAATAAGAAAAAAACCCTTTTGGAAGAGTTAAAGTAAATGTTGAATTACAATTTATATATTTTACCAAAAAATTATAAAATTAAACATTGATTTAATTATCATTATTCATCATAGAGTTCATTTATTGTAGAACATCACTACACATTTTCAAGCATTTATACACTAAAACAACAACACACATCTTCTCCATGAAACCCATTTCACCCCCAGAATGTTATACTATATCACTTTCCATCATTTTTCCATCACTTCCATTAAATGAAGAGCAACAACATTCCTTATGATTCATCATTGAGTTAATTTTGATGATTTTGTAAAAAAAATTAATTATAGATGTAATGGATTCTTTCATATATATCTGTAATTTATTTATTATTAGTATAATTAAAATAATAATTTTATTTCCTCTATATGTGGATTCTTTTGTTTTATTTGGTGTGGTTTGTTCAAATCTGCTTCTGCTCCTGAGAGATGGAACTTCAAGGCTGAAATATAGATAATGATAATATATAAATGATCCAAGAATTTATACAACCATCATGAGAAGGTTAATTACTACTACATCATTAATTAAAATTTTCATCATTTTATCTACTATTTGTAACATAATTTTCTTATAATTTTTTCGAATACATATTTATCATTATCATAGATCTTTTAGAATGCCATATTTTTCATTCAACTATCTACAATAAGCTACAAAAAAGATAACATGTTCCTTTTTACCATTGATAACACTATTTCCATTACATATCATTGTCAAAAAGCCTACCCAACATATTCATACAATGTTGTTAGATCATATTCCTTTCTCATTTTTATAACAAAATGAATATAAGAAGGTTTTTGAGTTATGAACATCCACTCAATTTGTTGTGTTGGATGTTCAAAAAAGAAAGATAATGGAATGTGTGGTAACATTGGAAGTTTATATTGCATTGATACATTATTAAGATGATCAATATGTCATTTGATACTTGTAGGAATCATTCTCACCTAAATCTAAAAAATGGAGTCACTATTATGAATCTATGTTGGTGTTTTTATATAAAGTTGATATTAATTTCAGAAAAGAAAACAACTGACATACACAGAACTATGAAAAAAAATATTATGATTTTTTATATACTTTATTGAAATGATATAAAGTCAATTTTAAACATTACAAATCAATCTCACCTCAATCTGATTCTCAATGTAACTTATATGACTCCAAGTGTGTCTTTTTATTTAAAATTGACATTAATTTTTATTAAGAAGAACAATTGACATGAAAAAATAAAGAAAAATCACCTTAATTGTTTTTATGCTTTATGAAACTGATCTATATGTCATTTTGGTTGTTTATGAATCAACATCACCTCAATGTTATACATTGGGAGACACATATGGATCCAGGTGTGTCTTTTTTTCTAAAATTGGAAATAAATTTAATAAAAATACATAGTGGAATAATGAATACTAATGAAATTCATTTTTACATTTTTGATACTTCATGAAAAAAATCCATATTTCATTCTTGATTAATATGAAATAATCGCACATTAGTCTGATTCACAATGTTATGGGTGTGACTCAAAGTGTTCGTTATCAATTTAAAATTGTTAATTTAGTTCAAAACAAGTTTAATTCTCTACAAACCAACCAAAATTTCTCCTATTGTCTTGATAGTTCATTAAAATAATTCATAATTATATTAATGTATACGAAGTTTTCGAATGTTAAACAGACACCTGATGTGATCACTATAACTCAAAGTGCATGATTCCAAATTAAGATACATTTTCACAAAAAGTAAATTTGACATAATATAAACTAGTAATATTCATTTGACTTATTTTTATACTGTATTAAAACTCTCCATATGTCATTTGTGACATTTATGAATCAACCCCGCCTCAATCAGATGGCCAATGTTATTTGTATAACTCCATGTGTTCCATTTTATTGAAAATTGACATTATTTTTAGTAAAAAGAACATATAAAATAATAAAAAAATTAATAACACATTAAAACTCTTTTGATACATTATTAAAGTGTTCCATAATTAAATTAATATGTTTATGAACCAACCTCAAATTTATCTATTACATGGTGCAACTTGTATGACTCAAAATGTCGGTTATCTTTTGAAAATCATCATTTTATACAAAACATGTCACTCATTGAAAACCATGAAAATGAACTCTTATTATTTTATTAATTTAGTAATATGATTCATATTATTTTTTTGACATGTATAAAGTATTATCACATCAATACAATATGTGATGCTCCTGGTATGTCCTAGAATACATGTTTCTAGTTATAAATGACATTTTAATAAAAAACATATGTGACATACTGAAAATTGAGAAAACACTGTTAGAATGTTTTGATATTTTTGTAAAATGATACATTAGTCATTTTAGAGGTGTAGGATATATAAATATCTCAATAAAATGCATGTTGTAACTGGTATAATTCCATGTTTTTCTATATATTTAAAATTGAAATTTTATTTACTAAAAAGTAAAAGTGACATATTGAAAACAAAGAAAACAAATTAGAGTTGATTTAATACATTAGTAAAACAAACAATAATTCATTTTAGATGTTTATGAATCAGAATAACCTCAATATTATTCTTGGTGTGACTGGTATAACTCTCTATTTGTATTTTTATTTAAAATTAGCATTAATTTTTTGTAAAAATATTACATGGCATATTGAAAACTGAGAAAACATATTCAGTTTGTTTTTTCTTTAGGAAAATTATCTATCAATCATTTTTTGTATTGGAATCAATAATTTCTCCATACAACACAATGTGTGGTAGATATGACTCGATGTGGGTCTTTTTATTTTAAATTAAAATTAATTTTAGTAAAAAGAACAACTGACATACTGAAATTTTAGTAGAAACATTCAGATTATTTTAATACCTTAGGAGAATGATCCATAACCCATTTGTGGTGTGTAATAATCATCTTACTCTCAGTCTGACACCTGATGTGACCAATAATACTCAATTTTTCGGTTATTAGTATAAAAATTGAGAGTTTAGTTCAAAATTCGTGCCACTCACTAAAATCCAAGAAAAAACACATAGAGTTTCTTAATTATTTAATACTATGACACATATGTAAATTTTGACATCTAGGGAGTAGTTTCAAATCAAACGGACTCATGATGTGTCCGGTATGACTTCATGTACATGTTTTTGTTTGTAAATGACATTTAAAAAATATATATGTGTCATATTGAAAAAAATGAAAACATATTTTGATTGTTTAGATACTTTTGTAAAATGAGCTATATGTTATTCGTGATGTGTTGGAATTTTCCACACCTCAATCAGACACATGATGTGACTAGAATAACACCATGTGTGATGTTTTATTTTAAATTTACATCAACTTCCATAAAAATAATAAGTAGCATAATCAAAACCTAGTAAAAAAATTAGGATTGTTTTTATAATTTAGGAAAACAACATATAAATCATATTTAATGTGTATGAATTAACTGCACCACAATACAATGCATAATGTGATTAGTATAAATAAAAGTGTTTCTTTTTTATTTAAAGTTAACATTTTATTAATGAATCATTTCATATTAATATTTATTTTATTTAATTATACTATTAATAAAATAATATATGTTTTCATATATAGTTGAATTCTTTTTATTTGGTCAAGGTGATTTCTTAGGATACAAATACCACACGAGGACTTTTTAAGAGGGGATTGACGGTTCCAAATATGATGAAACAATATTTAATTTATTTTTATGGATATTAATCATATATTTAACTATAAAAAAATTATTTAAAAAGTGTTTTTTATTTTTTTTATTCTTGTTGTAAAATTTATTTCAATTAAATTATATATTGGAAAATTGCTTAAGTCTATTTTCTATAGGGTATTATTATTCAAAGAAAACACTACAATATGTTAGCACATTATCAGTGATATTGAAATTTCTGATAAAGAGTACCCACTTTATTGACGCAAAGGAAAAATTCCTTTTTTAGCACCATTAGAGTTATTATTTATACTATTAAAGGGAATTCCTGTAGTAATGTGAGTGGTCACACTCTTCAACTCCCAAAAACCCTAAAATATAGGTCTACAGTGTAGCACCTAATACTATCTATACTCCATCAAAAAAATCGTTCATATGGAGTACCTGCTAAATAGTTTCATCCCTAGAGATGTGTGTTTCCTCCTACATTATATTATTAATATTTATCCAAGAGATGTGAATTTCTATTAGTGTGTGGACAAGTATACATTTCTATAATTAAATATAATCATTTTGTCATGTTTTTGTATTTATTTCCTCTCAAACATCTGAGGTAAATGAGAATTATTATTTACTATATCTTCTTATGGCATAGGTTTATATATTTATTTCATTTATCATATTCTGATGTGTGCATCCGTGGTGTATTACTGAGTGTGAAATCACATATAAGTAGTGATATTTGATTATAATTGTTTTCCTAGAATTTTTTTATGAGGGGAGTGTGATGAAGGTGATCCATTCATTACTATTAATGATTGGTCAGTATTATAATGATGTTAGATTATGTAAGGTTTTATATACATTTCTTACTATTGATGAACAAGAACAATTAATGTTTATATGGATAACTAAATATATAGGATGACTGTAATGGAAATTGTTATTCTCACCCATGCATGCACACTTTTATATTATTCACCACTAGTCTATACAAATTACCTAATATGGAGGAATGATGATAATGGATCCAGGTCATGTAAAATAAATTTTTATAGGTTTTGTAGAAGATATCTAATTATTATGACCACCCTTAATTTGCTCCTGAATATTATTACATCAATTTACGATTTGGGAGTTACATATAGGGATTTCATTTTCATTTTTTCACATTTAACACAAGGATTTTTGTATATATATTTCTCATTAATTTTTTTCAATCTATTTTGCATACATACTATGGTGGATGTTGATGTATGGTATAATTAGATTGGTTATTTTGAGGTAAATCCTCTCCAAAACATATTTATGTTCCAAAAATACTCTCACTAATATAGATACATCCTTTAACAGTGTTAGGCATTATAAATGCTAAAACAAGGCATAGATAGGGGGTCTTTATTAGTGCTAAACAAGTTAATAAAGACCTCCTTTACCATTGGTACTAAAAACCCACCGATAATGGGGTTCCTTTTTTCTCTGATAATAAAATATTATAGATAAAGTAGATACCATTATTCACACTAATAAAAAAGGACACATAAAGGAAGAATTTATCATTGCAAAGAAAAATTGTTGATAAAGGGGTTTGATTATCTGTGTTATTGAAAAAATAATGATAAGGGGGGATTTAACTATAATTTTTTACTACCATTCATAAAAAATGCCTTTATCATTTACATTCTAGCACTAATAAATTGTATAATTAATAAAAAATTATATTTCATTAAAATAACAATATAGATATATAAATCTATTTAAATTGAGTTAAATATATTATATATTTAAAAATATGATTAAGACAATGTAGAATATTCATTTACATTTAATATATAAGATATTTATTGAAATTGTATTAATAAATAATTATAAAACAATATTAATTGATAATTTTATAATTATTATTTAATAATAGTCATTCAATAAGAATTGTACAACATTAAAATTAAATGAATTAATAAACAATGTATCATAATTTGAAAAAATGATTCGAACTTCAAAAGGGAATAACATTTGATTTAGGTGTCTTTTTGGCCTCTACCAAATATCAATTCAAATCTTGTGAAGGGATATACGATCTAGTGACCTGAGGAACACTAGTCCCATTTTTAGGCCAAAACACGTCCATAAGGTCTCCAAAATTGAGTTTTTTCTTGGGGTGTCCCATTTTTTAACATTCTATTGAATTTCACCCTCATTTAAGTTTGTCTTATTGACTTTTTGGAGGATACTGAATTTATTCTTAAGGTTAACATTCTTATTGATATTATGGTTTGGAATTTGTTTTCTTTTCTCATATTCTAGTTTTGTCTATAATAAAATATTTTCTTATTTTCTTATATTTACATATAGTAAATCTATTTTATAAATACATATGTAAAAATATTTAAATTAAAATGTATTGTTAAATAGATAAACAATAATGAAATAAATATTTATTATTCATTATATTCTATGTAAAAAATTATCAATTTTATTAACATTATAAAATGAATTAAAATGTGTATATAATTTTTATATATACATATATGTGTGTATTAAGAAATTAATATATTTATTTATTTATTAATTATATTTATATTAAAATATATACAAATTGATATTAATATATAATATATGAAAGTAAATATAATTTTATGTCTATATATCACACATTTCAAAATATAAAAAAATAAATAGAAATGCCATAAAATATAAAACAAAACCACATGGTAGAGTGGTAAAAGACATCCAGTCGCATAAGGGAGGTCATGGGAGCCAAATCCATGTGTTCGTAGGTATTTAGAGAAGATGATTATTCCTAAAGAAAGGGTGTGGTGGAAGATGATGGTGGTTGGGTACTGGAACGCACTATGAATGGGGGTCTAGAAACCATGAAAATTGGGGTGCTGGTGTATAAAGAAAATAATTTTTTATCAAATTTTTTAACAGTGATAAAAAATAACTAATAAAGAATATCGTTATTAGTAAATTTTTTAGAATTGATAATGATTCCCTTAGAAATCACTAAAAATTGCATGCCACCCTTTAACAGCACTAAAACAATCAAAGAAAATGGTGTCTTTAATATTTCATTTTTCACTGATAAAGTCAATATTTTTGTACTTTTTGTAACATGAATAAATATTGGACTTTATCTTCTCTTGAAATATCGACTCCTTTTATGTGGTGATAAATCCCTTTTATTATTACTATTTAAGGCCTGATTTGAAGTAGTTTCTCTTTCCCGGGGAATAGTTAACACATTCATGGGGAGTTCTCCCATTGGTAATCTAATATATGATATATTGGTATCATAGTGATACAATATAGTTTGAATTTAGTATCATTTAATGGTTGATTTGGATGGTTTATATAGATTCTAGTGAAGGATATATAGTACATATAGTCATAAAAAAGAAGGTCACATTGTCTTATGTAGCTGATATATATTTGAGTGTTAACATTATCGATAACACGTGAATGATATCTTACTATGAAATAAAAGAAGGTAAATGAGGGGATCATTCATCACATATATCCAAAACAGTTTTTACATACATTTTCATGATTGGTTTGACTGAGTTCATAGATAGTCTGGATGGCTAGACTATAAGAGATATACATGGTATTCTCTTTTCATTCTATGAGTGAGAGGTCAAGGTGATATATTGTATATAGTTAATAAGGATTTTTAAGAATAAAATTCAAAATTTTTGGATTATATTTAAGACAATGAGATGACATTGGTACAGTTGATGATTCAATATTTCTTAGCTCTATATGGTATGTTTAGAGGACCTAGTAAGTCACAATTAGTAGTCTTGAAATGTGATGATATAGGATCTTTATGGGATGATCAACGAATTCATCAATAAAATTATAAATGATCTTATTGGGTAATGAATAAATTATAAAATCAATCTCATTATTCAATTATGTTTGTGACACTAAAGTAATTAATAAAAATTTGAAGTTTATAACCCCATGTTACACTTATTATAGTTTCACTAACGGGTGTTAAGATGTTATTGGACACATGAAGATAGAATAATATAAGGTAAACATAGTTGGGGAGGAACATATATTGTTGATGAACATAATTGTGGGGGATTATTTATATAATAGAAAATATTCATGGGTAACAGACTTGTAATCTCTTATAAGGGAAGTAAATGGTGAATTTATTCTTATTTTTCTATCCATGGGACTCCATATAGGAAATACATTTTGATACATATCATTTAGGCTGAGAATAATTTATGATATTTTGGAAACTCTTTAAATAGATTCTTGTGAGGTGTGAAAAAATTATTAATGTAAATTCTCTGATGGAATTATTTACACCATTTTTCCCTATTTTGTTGAAATACTAGTGCTTTGATAAGAAATATTCAATCGGTATTGAGAATACAAATATCAATAAATTTTGTCGGTGAATAAATTCTTTGGAGAACTATAATAGATGTTGTGATAGAAATATATGAGTCATTCAATGCTAGTGTAAAAATAGTGAAAATAAAGCATTGTTAGTGTTCTCTAAATGATAGGAATATTGATATATTATTGAGTATCATGAGTAGTGCTGCATGAATTCTGTAACCCTAAAATAATATCAATGGTTTCCTTTTATTTCAACATATCTGAAATAATATAGTGTGATAGGATTTATTAGAGTAATTAGTAATGAGTCAGGGTTTTGAAGGAAATTTGATTAGACGTTTTCAATGTATATAGAGATGATCATAGCGATGAATAATTATTTTAATGGAATACGGCTTCTGTGGAGAAACAGACAAAGTGTGATTGAATTATTAATTATTTACATCTATAATTTAATTGATTTATGATTATTATTTGGACCCTTGTTTTTTTCATTCATTGTGCGGTGTGAAGAAACCCAATTATTTACAAAGGATGGAGCTTGGGAGAAACCTTCGATACCCATAAATTTTTGTTTTAGGGTAGGATGGTTGTTCTAAATGATATCTAAAATTAATATCGATTCTGTGTTACCAATTATGGAAATGTTGTGAAATTTATTTTAATGATTTTCATATATATTAGAAGTTGAAATATAAGTATTATTGTTGATTGAACTATGATTTTTGGCATGGTTTATATTTTAAGGCTAAGAGTTTCTGATCCATTATATTTTTAGCAGAAACATTAACTCTTTCATTAAGGCGGGGATCCTGATATTCCCCCCAAATATGGATGATATTTGATAGATAAGTATAAAATAATATATTTATAATGACACTTATTTTTTGAATGATGATAACTTTAATAATTAATATGAAGAATGAGTTGTTGTATTAGCATATTATATATTTTTTCCATGTGAGTGTATCAACATAGTTGAGACTAGTGTCAGATATTCATTATGTGAGCATTGTTTATTTAATTTGGTGACAAATTTTATATATTTTTATAATTGGTCTTTTCTCAAGGTAAATTTTTTATTTCATTAGTGGTAGTTCTAGATGAATTCGTGGATGATATTTGTTTTCGCTTTACTAGAAAAAAATTATTGGGGGTTTTCCTTGTTCTACAATGGAATATTCAAGAATTATTTTTAATTTGTTTTTTGATTTTTTCCTTTTTAAGGATTTTTAATTTTATATTGGGAATGATGTAATATCCATATTAACCACCAAGAGATGACTTGACTTGTGATTTTAATTTCATGACCCACTCAATGGAATTTAATATATTAATAGACATTTTAATTTAGACAACATGTTTTCGTTTCTTGATTGATTGACATGAAAAATTTATAAGAAAAAATATTAATAATTTCTCCAAAAATTTCATAATTGTAAATTCCACAAGAATAAGGTGCGGGATTGGCATATAGAATATGACATTGAGTCTAGAATAGATTATTTACTCATGGTTGGGTGTTATATAATTTGTGTGTGTGGTCATGGTTGAGCATATCAGTGAAGAAATTCTTTAAATGAATAATAAAAATAAATAACAATTCATTTATGACAATGACCTATCCACCTCTCCTTATAAAAATATTTTAGATCTATTTGGGATAGAACGATGGTTTTTGGATGGAGGTAACCACTAGTAAAATACTTTCATAATTAAAGGGATTAATTTGAGATCATTAGATTATTGAAAATTTTGTATTGTTCTTTGAGTAGATTCCCATTTATATGTGTTTAATTATCTGTACTTATTTTTATGGTAAACCATTTTTTAGATGAAAATATTTTATTATATTTATCCCAAACTCATAATGAATGGAATTCCCATAAATTTATCAAAATCAAAGGTGTGATTTTTTGGGAATGTTAGAGAGATGTTTTAGTGATAAAATTGGAAATTTGACTATAAATTCTACATTTTATTGATTTATGAAACCTTCCTTATTTCATTGGAAAACCCTCAACATGATGAATCTATCCCCTTGTAAATTACTATATTTATAGTGATATTCTGATAGAAATATAGGAGAGAGGATTCTACCATTATTAACCACTCTCTTCATTTTAGGCAACATACAATACTGTAAAACAAGGTTTTATCAGCAATATAAAAAGTGATGATAAAAGAGGTTATATTAAAAGGGGTCCCTTTTATCAGCACTAAAAAACTCACAGCAAAGAAATATTTTATCGAGGATACAGAAAATCACTCATAAAAGGGGTATTTTATTCACACATTTTTATCACTGATAAAAAACCATAAAAATTAAGAAAACAATTAAACAAACGATGTAAATCAGTGTCTAAACCCCCCCCCCCCCACATTTAACAGAACATTACACCCTTTCAACAGCGCTAGGAAGCACCTATCTGAAGCACCCCTTCCACCCCATGTAATTTCATTAGGAATACAATCCCCTAGCCTTTAATGGTGCTAGCCTCCCCCTCGTCAACCACCCGCGCACCCCTGCCTCTGCTTGGATTCAAATCTGAGACCTGTCCCTTGCCTACATCCACCATAAACACTCACCCGTCTTGTTTTGATCACCATTTAATGATATATATATATATATATTTGTATATTAATATAGATTGGAAATTAATATATATATTTAGTGAAAATAATATATATATATATATATATATATTAAAACATGTTTATATCAATTTGTCTCTATATATTTATTAAAAAAATTATTCATATATTTTTTTTATTTTAATATATATATTTATAAATTATATTTAAAAAAATTTATTAAATATGTTTGTGTGTGTGTGTTTATAAGTAAATAAATGAATACAACATACATACAAATGTATATATATTATATATATGTGTATCTGTAATTATAATTATACATAATTATATATATTTATATATATATACATATATTATATATTAATATGCATATTCATATTCATATGATAGAATATGTTGATAATATATTTCAGGTTATTAATACAATCCAACACTAATACAAACTCACATACACTTTATATTTGTATATAAAAATTCATATATTTGTATTTTAAATAAAATCAATTTTATTTTTCTAAAAAAAGACATAAATATTGAGAAATATTTTTTATATGAAAATGTGTAAAATTATTTATTATGATAATAAAATTTTTATGTGCGATTGTATAATTAATATGTATATATTGTTTTCTATTCGATTTTAAATAATATTACATTGTGAAAAAGGATAAAATTTAAAATACATAATATCAATATGAATGTGATGTCTTGGTATAAATTTAGTTCCCTCTAAAAATAAAAAAATGTCTCTCCTTAAACGATCTGGAAATTCCCTCAAACGTTAAAAAATTTTGGTATCCAAAATTAAAACACACTATTGAAGGCCTTTTTAAATTTTATGGCCTTGAAAAACGTGATATAAGGTATTTCTAAATTATTTGTGAGTAGATCTTATCGTAGGCTTCAATTTGATATGTGGTAGAGTTCAAAAGAACACCCGAAACAAATGTTATGACTATTTGAGGATTAACATATGTTTTCAACTTATTGAAGATATTTTTTTTAATTTTTTGTGTCCCTAAATTGTTATTAAATGATTAATACTCAATAATACTTAGAATATTATTATTTATTGATATTTTATAATCTATTTTATAAAATATTTTTAATTAATATCTTATATATTATGTGAAAATATAAATTTATAATTATCTATAACATATTTAAAATATATATATTATATTTATATTAACAATAAGAAATTTAATTTTATTATATTTTAATATATTAATTTTTGTGATTTTTTTGAAATACACCTTTTACCAGTGTCAGTGAAAAAGTGCTAATAAAGAACCCCTATTATTAGTTATACTAAAAATGTTCTCATTAATGGGTCCCCTTTAACAGTTCTAAAAATGCTGATAAAGGGGGTACTTTATTAGTGCTAAAAAACCACTGATAAAGGGATTATTTTAACATTGTTTTTTAGTGCTATTAAAGGTACCCCCTTTATCAATGATTTTTTGCACTATATGAGGGTAAAAATATGAGAATTTTTTTTTGTGGTATTGAGAGAGTCTGAATTACAGAAAAATAAGACCATATATATAAAGTAAAGGTAATGAATACATATGTTCGAATGTTGGTGAAATTTGATGATGGTATATTCTAGTAGAACCAATATTGTTAGTGGTGCAAAGGAAGTGATGATGCAAGAATCGCGCACTATAGTAGATGATAAGATTGAATGGAGAAGGTCACATCAGTCCTAATTTATGTAGTAGTGGAACATGAATCTTTTTCACAAGATTTATCTGATCTATAGATAAGAGAGACAATAGCAGGAAAAGTTAGACCAATTCATTGCGAACGATGCTGCTAGACCAAGTGTTGTGGGATATTTGATATCAATGATTTATCAACAAATCTTTTCCTACATAGTCATAGAGGTGCAAAGGAGTTTACCTTTGAATATAAATAACTTAGAGGTCTAAGTCCTAGTTCAGATTACTTCCATCGAACATGGTATCCACATGCGGAGTTGTCAACATGAGGCATAGAGTGTTACCCGATCTACAAACACAACCATAGATCCAGGAAAGGGATACACTGGATTTTATTAGTGATAAAGATAAGTCACCAATAAAATATAGCCTTTATAAGCTTTAGCTAAAAGAAAAGATAAATAGAGCATTTATCAGTGCTAAAAATAATGTTGATAGAGATGTACCCTTTATCAAGGATTTTTTTATCACTCATAAAGGGTAGATATATCAGTTCTATTAGTATCACTGATAAATTTTGTTAATAAGAAAATTATTAAATTGTAAAGAATTATTTTATTTATATACATAAATAATATTTATTTTCTTACATTATATAAAAAATTAATTAATATAATTAATATATATTTTGTACATATTCAAATATACATATAATGATTCAAAAAACTATTTCAATGATTTTAATTAAATAAATATATGTTGAAATAATTATAAGATCATAATAAAATTCATTAAATAGTTAACATTTTATTATATTTTTTATATTAATTAAAAATTTTATACTTTATAGATTTGTAATTATATATAAATAATATATATATATATATATATATATAATTATAATTATAATTAAATAAATATATGTTTCCAACGAATTTGGCCAATAAATATACTGATGTGTGTGAGTATAATTGGCGTACATGTATGTTATGTATCTATCATGAATGTCCATTGATACATTACACCCTTATTATTATTAATGTTATCCACATGTGATTATTATTTTTTATTATCTATATTTTACTAGATATATGATTCATTCATGTTACCCTTGAATCCATTTTGTTCACTAAAATACATATAAATTTACACTAAATATTTTTAAATAAAAATAACATATTATATTTATCTGTACAAAAATGAATAAAGTGTGTGATTGAGAATAACTGGCTTATAAATTCGGAATAAGATTTTAGTTTTCAGGTGAACTTGATACACAATTATGATTAGAAAGAATAGGAGTTTGGATCCCTGATCTAGAGATGCAGGAAGAGAACAATGTTTTCATGTATTTAGAGTATTTTGGAGAACCATTTCATATGAATATCTAGAAATCAATGTATGCAAGATGACCATGTTTTATAGAATACCTCCACATACAATCCTGAATATATAGACATTTAAAATAGTTGATATAGTCTATTCATGGGGATATATCTACATCTTTGGGAATAAAATAAGATTCACGTAGAATGGGATATTTCTTAATTTTGATCATTTATTTTATAAGAGAGTTGTTTATTCTAATTGTTCCCTGATAAATATAACACAATAGAGTTTATTAAGACATGAATTCCTAAAAAAAATTAGTATTTTCAGAAACCCCACTTTGATATGGATTTGATATTCCTTGGTTATATTCACTTATTGTCATAGTGGAATAATACAAGATTTGGTGACTACATACAAGAACCCAATTCATTATTGAGGTACATAATATTTTAATTTATGTCATTGTCATGTTTAAATTATAATTTATAGCCTTATGTGAATTCTCTTTGAGGCTATGGTGGTATTGGGGGTGTTTGGGGATTTTTTGGAGCTCCAAACTCAACTTTTTTGGTCAAAAAGAATATCACACGGTGAGTAGAAATTTTGTGGTTCAGTTCGGATGGTAACATGAATCCATGCATGGATGGAAAATGGTATGAGGAATCCCACATGGTTAGATAAACTATGCGATTTTAGGAGAACATATGTGTGGGTACACATGGAGTTTTTGATAGTGGGACGAGACACAATTTTTAGAGGGTTAGTAAAACGGTTGTAGAAAATGGTGTGGTGTTACCCTTCTTACTATAAAGGGATCATTGTTGGAACACAATTTGGCCAACCATTCAGAAAAAATATGACCCTACATTTTTAGTGAATTTTCTAATTTAATCTAAATTAATACTTATTTAAAGATAATTTTTCTCTCCTCTCACATCGGACATCATGTGGACCTTGAGAGAGTGTCCTTGACACCAAATTTTGGAAGTTAGACCTATCCTCTATCTCATCACAGAATCAAGATCCATTTAGAGAATCATATTGATATCAATAAGACCAAATTCTATTTTAGTCATTCCTCATCTAGTTTTGAATCATATGATCAATTTATGTTCAAGATAATTCCCATTGTTTTAAGGTTTTCATCATGTCAATGATTATATCCCAATACGAGACAAATCATGAACTGATACTAGATGATAACTCTACAAAAAATCTATATTAGGTGGTTTCATGGTTTTCCTTTTATATTGAGGGGTTTATATATATACCATTTAGATCCACACCAAAATAAATGAATGTATTCCTTGAAATTGATTTTAATCCTTGATTTTAAATTATAGGTGTAACCCATGTAAATAATAAGGTATGTGAATAAATGAATAAATGTTAAGGATCTTGAGTTGTAACTATTCATTTGGTGTGTTGAGTAATTAAATGGACAACCAAGGGTGTATTTAGAATTTGGTCACCCTTGAGGTGTGCTATTTACACTTTCTAGGGTATTTCAATTTATGATTTGAATTGTAAATTGTATTATATTTTTGAATTGTAATTGAATTGATTAAAGGAATGGGGTTTATGACCATGACCATAGTATTGGACCTGTATTTGGTTGTTTAGGTTTGAACATATTATTATAATGAAATTATCATATGATTTAAATCCAAGTCTATGCCTTATATGATTAGCCCATGCCTTTAGCCACCTTCTGTGGTGTAGCTTATAAGAAATGTTCTTTGTAATTAACATGACATGATTAATTTATTCTGATTAAATGATACTAATTATTGTTATATTCTTTTATTTACACAAGTTTTATTATACAAACACGATGGAAACACTATAGTATCATTTTCCTAGCTTCTTTTTGAGAGACTCGTAGACTTCCAAATGAATTTCCGTAGATGGACTAATATGGGATGAATGTTATATGCCTGTTTGATATATTGAATCCTTTTTGTTTTCCAATGATGAACATAGATAATAATTTATTATGACACATGAGAAAAACTTGTACTATTTATATGGATTTTCAATGACGAACTCAATGGGCCATTATTATATACACCTTATGTGACGGTCTACCTTATTAGATCTCCAATGAAAGACTAGAGTGGAAATGATGATATACCACACATAGAGCAATACCAGGATTCCAATGATGAATTCCTAGATTTTTTTATAATGTGATTGGGTTATGATACACCTGGAGAAATACCAAGATTCCAAGTTAGGGATTCCAAGGATGAGATCATGTTTATATTTAATTTTTTTAATTAGAAGATTCATTTGACGCATCTGCCAAACTAAAGAATAATCATTTATTCATTTAGAGGTATTGAACTTCACGATTTCAAACTAAGCATCTAATGATCAAATATCTGTATTAGGGTTTATAGGATATATATGAAGTCTAGCGACTTATTTATTAAATTATATTATTTAAATAAATGAACATGATTATAAATCAAGTAGGACTGAATCTTAATTCATAGACTTATAGGCTAATGTTAAATCAGGTAGTAGAGGAAATTTTTCCTTAGGAACCCAGAAAATTAATAGTATTTTTCTTTTATGTAGTATCATTACATATTCTATTACTGCTTACACATTTTTATTATTAAATATTCCCCGAATAGATGGCACTAGACCTTTGGATGGTTGCCTACTATGATTTTATGGCACACCCAATTCAGGATACCAATGTAACCCATAATACTATATGATTGATTATAGGGATAACGTAAAATACCATGCTATAGGTTCACCCCATGCCTCTAAAATATACTTCTTCTTAATAACTCAGTAGCCTATGCTACAAGCCAAAATGAGTTTGAGTGCACCATGACCTTTCAAACTAGCCATTGAAAAAGTGGTTATAAAAATTGTTAAGCACATTTTGAATTTTATATATCTTTTAAAATTTTAAAATTCGTATTATGTCTTTGATAGACATAATATAAAAAAAATTGATTTTTTAAAATAAAACAAGTATTTTTCAAAAAAAATTCATTTTTCTACCTTTTAACAGTGAACCCTTTTTAAATTGAATATATGAAAATTTTGAATATTAAAATTATATATATTAATTTCTTATTTATGAGAGGGAAGTTAAAAATTTAGTTTGTGTTTTTTATGAATGCTTTTATATTTTGATGAATAGTGAAAAACAATGTTTTTTAAGTAAAAACTATTTATTCATCAAAAATATTTATAAAGCTATATTGTCTTTTTAAAAAAAATTTGAAGTGTAATTGGATTATGATTATATAATTTAAAATATATTTGGTAATTTTAAAAATTTGATCATTTAAATTAGAGATATACACAAGTCATTCTTTTGATAGTCTTTACTTCTTGAAGACCCGCATTCTTTTTTTGACAATGAGAATTAATTTTTAATTATTTTCATCCAATTATGTGTTTTTTTAAAAAATAGAATAAATCTTAGGAATCATAAGTTCAAATTATATAAATTGGTTACTTTTATATTTTGACATTATAAATAGTACCCTCAGTAATTATTTATATTTACCATGGTTAAAGGTTAAATCTAGTAAATAAAGGTGAAAATTATATTAAAAAAACTACCTTAACACATTTCTTAATCATATTTTATGATATATGGCCGAAAATTATCATTCATTGGTTGTTTTTAGGACACCATGGAGCAACATAGGTGTGAAAATGACGTGTTATAATTATTAATATAAAGTAAAGGGAAATATAACATAAACATGCATATTATTATTAAAAAAATTATATTTAGATTTATATAAGAGATATATTCAACTATAAATAATCATTATAAATATAAAATTATTTTTTACAAAATATTATTTTATTTTTAATTTTTATTAATTAAGTAATTAAATTTATTTATAACCCAATAATGATGCAGTATTTTTTTTATTAATGAACGAATAAATTAACTAATATTATAAATATTAACCTAAATGTTAATTTTTAGTTTGTATGACATAAAATAAATTTATGGATTAATATGAAATTTTATATTTTATTTAATTCATTTGGTTAGAAGCAATATAGTTTTTTTGACATTAAAATGATCAATTACTAAACAGTATCAAAATTTACATAAATGCGTTAAAAAAATATTTTATAAATTAATATAAAATCCAAATAATATAATATATGGAAAACTAAATAGATAACGTTAAAAATGAAATTAATGATCCAATTTAGGTTCTCTTTTCATTTTATTGTATATATTAATCCTATGGTATAAAAAGACAAGATGGCACGGTAGAAGTTAAACTGTTTAACTAAGGGATAATCTCAAACAACAAGGTCAATTTCATGAACTAAAATTGGTTTAAAATAGTATTCTAAGAGTATTTTGAGCCGTACTCATATATTATTACAAATAACTCACAATGGGGATATTAGAAATCGAAAATCAATTTATAATAAATAAATATTTCATGATTATCCTAAAGTACCTCACACCTCTCTTATAAATGGGAGCTTCTCCTTATCATTTATTCACACATCCAAATACATTTGGCTAGGAAATCACCCACCCAAATAACCTCCCAACATACATCAATTCATCCAATTATTCACCATTTTTTCATGAAACTATCATTTGTTGACATTTTGTGAAATTCAAAAGGAGAGAACCGTAGAAGAGGTAATCATTTTACCCCTTCTTTTAATGTTATTTTTTTCTTCTCCATTATATTCATAAGGTTTTTACTATACAAAAATAACAAATATTGAATATAAAACAGTTTGATAAGTTATTATTATTCTAGGAATGACATATTCATCCTTTTACCCATCTAATGAAAAACAATATCACCATGCATGTGTACGTATGAGTAACCGTCTACACATTGTGGTGTATAATGTTTCTTCATCGATAAATCATTTTGATGGGAATAATGATGAATATAAATAACATAAATGATAAATATAAAAGATTATTATTTTTTTATAGTTAATATTCAATAAAATATCATATTATTTAACAATTAAGGAAATGATATAATCGCTCATGCGTACGTACATCTTACCGTCTCCACGGCGCGATTAGATTAATCTTCCATGTCAACCATCCTAGAATGATTAAAAAAGAAATTTATTTTATACATAAGTATAAAATATTTGAAATAATAACTCTACTTGGATAATATAAATATATATATATAGATGTACATATATTTCTTTAACTTACTTCAATTCAACATGATAAAAAAATAGAAACAAGGTTCATGCGTACGTAAAACCTACCATATCCCTGAAATGTGTATTCCATTTCATATATCTATATATCATATATATTTATATTATATATAAAAATCATATAAAAATCATATTATAAATTATGTATGTATTTAAATCATGATATAGGTAACACAATCCTGAAAGACAAGTCAAAACATGTATGGTAAACAATGCGATTATTACCCAAAAAGTTGCATTAACTTGGAATTGTTATCAAATGGGAAATATAAATTCATAAAAGAATCATATATAATATCATGAATATTATTATTATTATTATAAAAATGAATAATATGTTTAAAAACATCGTACAAGAGTTTCAGACATGGCATGGAAGTATTATTCATAAGGTAAGGGTTATTTTCAAAATCTAATTATTATATGAGATTGTTTATACATAACTGTTGATTGGGATATATTTATCATTCATTTACATGTTTATTAAAAAAAATTGAAAAGTAATTTTATTAAAGTTTTATGTTAGGGACCCTTTACCTAAAACATCATTATATAAGTATAGATGATTTAAACTTCCAATATTTTCTTATTAATGTCCATGTTTCCAAAATGGATTTAAAAATTTAATAATACTGAAAATAAATGTTATATAATGTTAATTACTTTCAAAATTATCAATTTGGAATGGAACACTCTGATTCAAAAATGTCTTCTTTTATAAATTCCAGGACATTTAATCTTTTTAAACAAAAATGGGATATTTATTTAAATTATATTTAATTATATTATTAGATTATATTAATCTATGTCAACATTTTTGATGGATTTTATGGTTATTTGAGACTGATTTATAATGATATAGTCTTCTATATTTTATTTTAGTTTTTATGATATTATTTACATTGGATGTACTATTTTAATATCATTCTTGTTTAGTGGTTAATGTATTAATTTTTCATATTCTAGTTTTAATACGAGTGTTTATGTTATGTTTCACTCTTTTCATATGTAGAATGTATTGGATTTAGTAAGTGATGGGTGGGGCCTGCTATAGATCCTTGATGCATTAGTAGGTCTCATGAGACAAATTAGTGTCTTGACGTAAGTCCTTGATAGAATATTTGTGTATTTTCTTGGAACGAGGCCTTCATTAAGTGGTTATGATATCCAACATTACGCATTCCCATATTATGATATTAGTTATTGATATTATATGTAATTATTCAACATGTATAATATCCATGTTAAATTTTAAATGAAATTATTTTATTTATTCCTTAAATATTATGATGAAGATTATGTTTAAAGGTCTTATGAATATGATTTACACATGCACCTAAATGTTTATGATTATTTTTTATATCTTTTCTATATGGTTTATCCTTACAGAGCATCTGAGATCACCACTTCTTATGTTTTATACTCCAATGATGCCATGATGTTTTTTATGATTGATATGCCAATTAAATCTTTTGGAATAATGACAATTTTAAAGGACTATATATGATGTGTTACATATTATAAATTATAATGTAATGTTAATTTATGTAATCTATTTTCCAAGATAGCTAAACTGATCAGTCCTCCGAGTCATGATTCCTTGTAATCCTGAAAATGTATGAAAATTATTCACCATCTTTGGGCTACTGTGGTTGGGGAATTAAAATTGGTATTAGAGGATGTTTAAAAAAAATCATGGATATAGATTTAGAAAACATATATTTGGGATCATAACCCAAAGACATGATTTGTTTATAAGTATATAATAACCCCCTAAAATTTTTGTATTGATCATGGATAACCTATTATTAAAACCACGATATTATAAAATGAATGTACCATCCATTGAATATGTTGTTTTATAAAAAGATATATATTTATAAAACTTTTATTTATGTTCTAATTTATTGGAGGAAACCATAAGAAATTTGATTAACACTCATTTTGAATGAAAATCGGGTGATTTTGAGCAACAAAATATGATAAAGACTGGAGAGAAAGATATTGTGATTTTAATGAATATTTTAACTAGATATATGATTAAAAGTGTGATATTTTATATCATTGCTAACACATTACATAATAGGAAGATTAATGTCTATAAAATTTCAAATTTTAATAATCACAGAAGGAAGAAGATTCATCTTCCTACAGGTCAAGAGGTAGGTACGAAGAACCTTGAGAAATACCTCAAATGGAGTGGAATATTATATATCTACAGGAAAAACCATCATAGGTTGGCCAATTTATATGGATTTAAATCTCTCTATCTGGAAATAATATGCATTATCCCACTCAAGTACTGGAAATTTGAATCAACCTAAAAACATAGGAAGGACCTATTCCATTTTAAAAATTAAATTGGAATAACTATATAATTTTTTTATTTGGATCCATGAATTTTGAACAGGGAATTATATAAGAAGTATTTAGTTTATGTTTTTTACTAAGGATTTTCAAGAATAGGTTGAATCGTTATAATGGAAAAGAAATTTAATATTATGTTAAAATTATATGTAGAGATCATATAATTATGGTTATGATATCCCTTAATATGTTTCATATGTTAAGATAATGATGTTTGGATAAAGATTTGTTGGATTTGAATAATTAAAATGGATGATGCATGTTTCTTGAGAACTAATTTTGGATTTGTAGACAAGAGTGTTATTATATCATGTATGAAGTGTACAAGTTGTTAGGACTTGTGGAATAATCTACTTTTTTTGGAATAATGAAACATGCATGTTTTTAATAAGGATATGTGATAAGTCATGTGGTTAACATGACTTAAGAGAATAAATTATGAAGGTGTTCAAATGTTTGTAATGTGACAACCAAGAAATAACATATGAGATATGGGAGCTGAATGATAAGTCGATTGGGATCACATCTATATAATGTTTATGTTTTTTAGTTTCTGAACAGATTGTGAGGTTATACATTTTTGGATACAATAAGTTATACTCTAGTTGAAGTTTTTTTGGTAAAGTTTTCATATATCTAAAGGTGGACTTATTCAAATGTGATAAACTGATATAAAACATTTTTAGATATAGATGGAATGACCTATCATTCAATTTATAGATCGTATGATCATCCAACACTTCAAGAATGATAAATTCGACATGCTTTCATTGAATAAGAGATGAAGTGGAAATTGTTCAAGGGATGAAAAATGGTGATAATGTTATGAAATCAAGTAATTATTTCTTCACTTATTCCTTAACATTATGAAAAGGATCAAGAAAACTAATAATGGTTTCTAATTACATTATTTTAGGATGGATCCAATAGTCCCATGGATCATTGTAGAATTATGGATTTCAAATTGTTAACTTTACCCAAATAATATCCTCTATCACTATCCATCAAAACATTATTGATATATTTTTTCCTTCATATCTAATTTTTCATACATGTTACCCTAGTATGTGGTATTTCTGGTAACCCTCATATGTACCATTCTTTATTTTAAAATAGATGTGTCATTAATCCATTTTTGATGTGAGATTTCAACAAAGATATTTTGAAATGTCAAAAAACTTGTTTTCTATCCAATGTATAAATTTTGAGGATGTACTTTATTAATGCTGGGGATAATGTAACACCCCAAGGTTCTAATACCCACATTTATTAATAATTCAATAACATGCACTTCACGAAGCATAGAGTTCAAGCGCACCACAACATATCAAACTTTCCATATAAAAAAATTGGTTTTTAATAGTATTAACTACATATTTAATTTTATATATACAGTATAATATTAACATTAATCTTATGTTTTTCTAAGAAATTATATAAGGGCCAATTCAATTTTTTAGATAAAAGAACTATATTTCAAAAAAATTAGTTTTTCCACTTTCTAATCGAAATCCATTTCTAAATAAAATATTTGACACTTTTATATATTTAATTTGATGAAAATAAATTCTTATTTAGATGAGGGACATAGATATTTATTTTGGATAAATTTGTGGTGTTATTTTGATAACATTATCATTTCAATGAATAATGAAAAATACTACATTTTAATTCAAAATATCTTTTCCATCTAAATTATTTATATAGCTGCATTATTTTTTTAATTGGTATTTGGAATTTTTTTATCATTTAAAATAATTTTTGTCATTTTATATAATTACACATTGAAATTTGACATAGAAACATACCAATCTTTTGATAGTTTTTATTTTTAAATACTCACTTTTTTGTTTTGACAATATTAATTAATTTTAAATTTATTTTGGCCAAATATGTGGTTTAAATTTTAGATAAATTGATTTCCTATTTAGAATAATATGGTCTATTTTTTTATATGTACATTTTATTTTCATACATTCTGAATTATTACTTGAGTATTTATTTTTATTTACCATGGATAATGTGTAAATCTGGTATATAAGGGTAAAAAATATTATGATATTATAAAACTACCCTTACACATGTCCAAATATAATTGTATGATACATGGACAACCCTGAGAATCCTTAAGTCAATTTTAGTACCCCATATATCCACTTCAGTGGGAAAATGAAAGGTTATAATATTTAATTTATTGTAAAGTAGAATATTATATAAACATGTATCTTATTATTAAAACAACATTATTTAAAGTTATATAAGTTATATCTCAAATGATAAAAATTATTTATAAATATAATTGTTTTTCCTACATCAGGTTTTTTTATTTTTTATTTATATAAATTAAATAATGAATTTTATTTTTGACCTAATAACGATGCAATATTTTCCTTATTCAAGAAAGAACCAAATAAATGATATTATAAATATAAAAAAAATATAATTTTTATGTTTTAATTCCAAAAACGAATTTTAGGTATGAATATAAAATTTTATCTTTTATTGAATGATTTTTTTAAGTAATCTATTATTTATGACATTAAAAAAATATCCTTTACTAAATAGTGTACATAATTTACATAAATGTGTTTTAAAAAAAATACTATTTTATTAAACAATATAAAATCATAAAAATATAATATTAGGCCAAATATATATATATATATATAATATCATAAATTATCTACTATATGTTATCTTAGGATTTTATAGTAACTATATTAACCCTTTGGTATAAAAATACAAGAAGACATGGTAAGAGATAAACTATTTAACTAAGGGTTAATCCCAAAATATAATGTTCCTTTCATGATCCAAACATGTCTAAAAATAATTTTATTAAGGGATTTAAAACCATAATAATATTATTCAATAAATAAATCAGTTTTTATCTATTATATATCGAAAATAAATTTATAATAAAATAATTTTTCTAGTTTTCCATAAAGTTCCTCCCACCTCTCTTATAAAAGGGAACATCTCATTATCTTTTATTCACATCACAAAATCCATTTGGCTCAGAAAATACTACAACAAATATCTTATAAAAATCCATCACTTCATCTTGGAGTCCAACTAAGGTAGTCCTTTAGTGAAAATAAAAATGAGATACCCGACGAAGAGGTAACTGTTTTATGCATTCATTCAAAGTCTTTTTCTTCTTCAATGTCTTCATTAGAAGTTTCTACCATAATAAAATTATAAATACAATATCTACTAAATGATGAGATGTTTTTATGATTATGGTAAAACCATATTCCACCTTTTACTAATCCAATGAAAAACAATATCACCATGCGTACATAGGTATGGTTTACCATCTCTGTGTCTTGGTTTAAACAAATTTTCATCTATTCTTTATTTCATCAGTATAATTATGAATATAAATGAATTAAATACAAAACATTACAAGATATTATTTAATAAAATTCATATTCTATAAAATTCTATTCCATTTAACCACTAGTGACGTGATATCCACGCTCGTGCGTACGTATGGATTACCCTCACCAAGTTGTGATGAGACTCATATTTTTCATCCACAATCCAAGAATGATTATAAAAAACATATATTATACATAATTATAAAATTAATTAAATAAAAATGATATTGTAATATAAATATATATATATATGAATATATATGTCATTCTCTTACTTCCATTCAATATGATATGAAAATGGAAACAACGCAATGCATACATATGGCCTAATTTCTCCTAGAATGGTGTATTGAATATCTTATATCTGTATATTATATATATTTATATTATGAATATATCAGATATATAAATCATATTATTCATTCAAGAAGTAAGTAAATCATGTTTATCAAGACAAAACACGTATGAAAAACAAAATGATTATTACCTGAAGTGTTTCATTAACATGAACATGTTAATAAAAGAGTAATATAAAGTCATAAATGAAAAAATAGGATATAATGAATATTATTATGAATATCATATATGTTAATAATATGTTTAAACAAATTATAAATGTGTTTTGGACACGTTTAGAGAGTATCAGACCAGAGGTAATAGTTTATTTTGAAATTTCATTATTATCGAAGAATGATTATAAATAAATATTTACTGGGACATATTTATCATTAATGTTAATTTTTATAATAAATGGTTTAAAAAAAACATTTTATGGTTTTATGTAAGTGACTCCTTAACTAAAACATCAATATAATTTTTTTAAAGATTTATACATTCAAACCTTTCTCTTTAATTCCCATGTTTTCAAAATGTATTTAACAATTTATTTAAATTGAAATAAATTTTATACAATTTAAAAATCATTAAAATTTATAAAAGTGATATGGGATACATTGATTCAGAAATGTATTTTAAATGTATTCTTTTATAAATTGTGCGACTTATATGTTTTCACTTTAAAAAATGAATATTTCTCTAAAAGTGATTTAATAATTTTTTTAATTATTTTCATCTATGTCAAAATCCATTGTTGAATTTTATGATTAATTTAGATTGATTTACTATGATTAAATATTCCATATTTTATTGATCGTTTAATGATATGTTTGAAAATATATGGGCTATTTTACTATCATTCATGGTTTATAGGTAAAGTATTCTCATTTTCTATGCAATTTTTAATATGAGTGTTTATGTTATGTTACAAACTTTTCATATGAGGAATGTATTGGACTTAGTAAGTTATGGGTGGGGCTAACTATATCCCCTCGATGAATCGTTAGGTCTCATGAGACAAACTAGTGACTTGGCATAAGGCATTAACAAAATATTTTTGTATGGTCTTGGAATGAGGCCTTGATATAGTGGTTTAGATGATTAACATTATGCATTCCCACCTTATAAGATTAGTTATTAATATTTCATGAAATTATTAGACATGTATAATATCCATGTGAAATTTTAAATTAAATTATTAGATTTATTCTTGGTATATTTGGTAGAATATTATGTTTAAATGTTTTGTGTTTTAGTTTTATACTTCAAATTAAAAGGATATTACTATTAATTATAGAATACACTATATTGATTATCCTTTTTGAGCATCTCAGCTCACCCCATTCTTATTTATTATTTTCCCAAGATTCCAATAAGAGTTTTATGATGGATATACATGGTTATGATAGGGGAACAATGGCGTTCTGAAAGGATTATTTATTCTATGTTTTATGTCAGAAATTGTAATGTAATGTTCATGTATGTAAATTATTTTCCAATACTGTTAAAAAGATCGGTCCTTTTGGAAATGATTATTTATAATCATTCCATGATATTAAAATAATTCACCTTCTCCGGGTTTATGGGGTCAGGGAATTACATTCTCTGTTGTTGCATGGTAGATGGGAATCATGGGACTACGTTGAGGCTTGTGTTGATAGATGTGTTTTTGTGGTAATTTTTGTATTTTGATACATTTTTATACACCTTTTTTTTGTATATATGTTTTGGTTTCTTTGTAGAGACATGTAATGTACCATCAACCTCTATATATGAGGTCCATTTCTGGTATTGTTTGCCTATATCTATTTATACTATTTACATATTGTCTATTTGATTTAATACTTCATCTAGAAACATATTATTGTATATCTATTGTCATACACTCTCATGATAATGGTGTAGTGTTCCTAAGAGACACATTTTATACCCTCACAACTAGTTGGTAGCCTCTAGCATTTTAGGAGATGCACATAATTCAATGTCAATAACTTGGCTTACTGATCATTTAATTGTATCATAGATCAAGATGTTATAAAGTTGTTTCAAAGTGAATTTTTCATTTTTGGATTTTTTAGAGACAATAGATAGGAATAGAACCAAAATGGAATTTAGTAATAATTTATGCTTTATTATAGATAACCCATGTATATGAAAAATCCAAATTACCACGAATGAAATCACCATTTTCTTGATTTTTTCATTTACTGTTGGTATCATTCTATCATTTGGTGATAAACATGAACTATGATGTTATAATTTATATTATTTTCAGTTCAATATTATTGAAACTCAATGTGATATGGGAATTCCATCACATTAATTATTTTAGTTTTCTGTTAGAATTCACATTCCATGCATTAATCCACGTAATACTGGATGAATAAATATATTTCATATTGTTGTGATAGACATACTTACTGTGTGATAGAGATTTTGTGAAGGGGATTGTGATTAAAATTTTGGTAATTTGAGTACCTCTAAGAACCTAGGTAGTGTTATAATTATTACTCTCTAGCAGACACGATAATTAAAAAATTATGGTATGTTGAGTCCGAAACATGACTCACATGGACTAGAACTTGTTGTAGTGTAAACATGGTGGATCCCATATTTTAGTTAATGAGAAAATATGGTCCCATATGGATAATTGTTTTTGAAATAGCTGGTTCAACAATTTTAACTAAATTATGATATAATGTAATTGAGTACGAGAATAAAATGGAAACTGAAAATATTTAGAGTAGGGGACTTGTCCCAGACCAAAACATAGTAGTGGGAAGTTTGTAGTATTAATTGATTATATATATAACATGTATGATTCCCATACCTCACTCATGGAGC
Source organism: Viscum album (assembly GCA_963277665.1). Lineage (NCBI taxonomy): Eukaryota > Viridiplantae > Streptophyta > Magnoliopsida > Santalales > Viscaceae > Viscum > Viscum album. The sequence continues at coordinate 432,094,776 of OY728134.1, forward strand.
ACAAATAGGGTTGTGTTTCATATATAGTAATTATTTTCCATACCCTATTTAAATATATTCACTTTCAACTACGAAATTTGATAATGAACATGATTTTAGGTGTGATCTTGGTATTTTTTGAGGCATTCCACAATAATGTCCTCTAGCATAATGCTGAGAGGGTGGAAGAAATCATGCTCCAGAGGTCATTGCTCATATGATACCAATAGATAACCTTGTAGTTCTATATGTGAAACCATTATATTTACTGGACATAGGTGCTAATGAATAGTTCAATGAATGATTGATGTGATTCATGCATAGCATTTAGGGAGAACCATTACATGGCATGACTATGGATGAGTTGACATGTCAGTTATAATGAGCCATACATTACATATATTGTTATTACTTCAAAATTGAAGAACACCTATTACATCATATAATAAAACCATGAAAGGACCGTTTAGGTATAGTGTCTTTAGAAATTGAGAAACATAAACAATTGGTTCATAAATAATGTACAATGTCTCCCATTTATTTCATCATATTTAGAGTTCCATTTCGCATATCTTACTTAATACCCTTCTTCTGAACCTGGGGAAAAGAAAACATACAAATGGGTGAGATAAAACGCTCAGTAAGGGTAAATGAAGGAAATATCAATCATATCATATTCATAAGAACATAACATTTTGAAAAATCTAATCCCGCAAAAGAGATCATAATAACATGACATTAGATAAATCATATTAGTGAAATGAAATCCATATAATCATAACATAAATCATTATACATTGTGGCATACACACATAATCATAGAAAATAATTTCATATTAGTCAAGACTCATTTCCAAGACTATCATAGCGGACAAAGTCCATTACTGAACCGAGTTCACTCATCGTTCCATTCCTTTATCACTAAACCAGATTAAATGTCGTTCCTACCATGTCTATTTCCTGAGAGATAAATCTTTACCCAATGCATTGGAGGGAGATATAGGTCCCACCCATCTCATTATTATACCATTGTAATAAAAATGGGACCCTCCCGAACGAGCTTGCTGTGTGCGGGAACCCTAGTGCTGGCTGCGACTGTTACTTCGACAGCGACGACCGTGCAGAGATCCTCCGAGGACTCCGACGACGACCGTGCAGAGATCCTCAGTGGACTCCGACGACGACCGTGCAGAGATCCTCCGTGGACTGCAGCGACGATTGTGCAGAGATCCTCAGTGGACTGCGACGACTACTGCACTCAGCGATCCTCCGTGGATCAGTGCTACCGATCCTGTGTGGGCCCGATCCTGTGTGGGTCCGATCCTGCGTGGGTCAGCGCTCAGCGGTTCTGTGTGAGCCAATGCCTACAGGTCTTGCGTGGGCCCGGTCCTGTGTGGGCCCGATACTGTGTGGGTCCGATCCTGTGTGGGTCACTGCGAGGTTAGTACATATCGATCCTTCGTGGGTCCGATGACTTAGATGGTTTAGTGATCATCTTTATCGTCATCCGAAGAAGTATACCTGTAAGAGCTGAATCTTGTGTTACTCAACTTTGTGGATTGTGTTGAGTTGTCCTGTATGGATTTATTGTTTACTCTCCTTTGTGGATTTTGTTGTTCTATCCTGCGTGGGTATGCGTTTTGCTTTCCTGTGTGGACTGAGTTGTGCTAGGGCTCGGACGTTGGAGCCGATCGGGGAATTGATGACTTAGGTATATGTATGGGCATATACCTAAGCCGTATCAGATGTTACTTCATGATTGTATCGCTTCTTTGTGACTTATCCTTTGTGGATTTCAGGAGACCGTCGGGGGTCTCGGGGTCTCTACTGAGTAGCTTATACTCACCCCTGCACGGGCTATGCCCTCACTTCGTGGTGTTGGTTGCAGACGACGGACAGCGCTGATCGTGGAGGAGGCGTGCGGAGCAGGACAGAACCTGGAGGAGGACCACTGGGCGGGACGTACTCGGAGCGGTCAGGTGGACCCAAGGAGCAGTGGAGGCTATCTGTACCCACCCTTTAGGTGGGACTTCCAGAGGACGGCTCGACACTGCAGTTTTTCCTTTCAGTTGTTGTTTTTCCTTTCAGTTGTACTTTACAGTTGGGCTTGTATTTTCGGCCCCTTTTACTTTCAGCACAGCTTGTACAGTTTTTACATAGTGTTTACTTTTCCGCTTTCTTACTCTATGGTGCTTGTTTACTTTCCAAAGGCAATGCCTTCCCTTTTTGTTGGGAATTACTCCTTGGTGCTAGTCACCAACCCCTGGCCTATGGAAGGCGGGCTTGGGGTAGTCACGGCACGGGCCCCGAGGACGGGTCGTGACAAATTGGTATCAGAGGCGGTCGGTTCTACCGCAGACTCTGATCTTTCTTTTATGTGAAGAAATAGTGTTTAGCATATTGAGTGTGGTTATCAGTCCAGGGAGTCCAGTGTTGGTGCGGCGGCCGACATATCCATACACCAGGACCCTGACTCTGATTCCCGACTTAATGCACGAAAACATTGATTGTATGTGTGTTTCAAGTTTTCTTTGTGATTACTTGTGTCAGCTCACCAGGTATACTGTTCTGACCGTGGAATACTTGTTTTTTTTTCAGGATGGAATGACGACAGCAGCCAGCTAGGGTTCCTAGAGTAGTGCGCGACGACAGGCCGCCGAGCGACGAGGCCTCGGTACAGGGCCCGTTGACAGCAGAGGCACCGGCGGTACCTTTACCCGCCGAGCCCCCGATGCTTCCAGCACTGGCAGCTGACGACGGACGACGCCTTAGAGCTCTACACGAGTTCCAGCACCAACGACCACCCAGGTTCCGTGGGGAGTCGGACCCCCAGGCAGCCGAGGACTGGCTGGAGGCGGTCGTCCGAGTTTTCAGGCTAGTGAGGACACCATCAAACCTCATGGTGATCCTCGCGGCGAGCCTTCTACACGCAGTAGTCGGACGCTGGTGGAGCCTGATGCTCCAGGTACACGATGAGGCAACCCTCATCTGGACGGACTTCGAGAGCCTCTTCCGCTCAGAGTTCGTCCCGGCCACCATCCGTGCGGTGCGCATCCAGGAGCTTCTTCAGCTGCGGCAGGGCTGCTTGACGGTCGCTCAGTACGCAGCGAGGTTCACCGACCTATCTCGCTACTCGACAGACATGGTACGGGACCCCTTCTTCCGGGCCCGGACCTTCGAGCAGGGATTGAGACATGAGATCAGGGCATCGCTGATCTCCCTCAGCATCCCGACCTAGGCTGGAGTACTGGAGTGAGCCCTCCTGATCGAGAGCTTCCTGGCTGAGTCCACAGCGAGACCCACCGCAGGGCGGCAGATAGCGGAGTCTTCGGCAGCTGGTAGCCGGCGGATGACTCAGGGTTCCAGGCAGGCCAGGCCTTCCGGCAGACGACCCCGGGACACTGGCTCAGCGGTGCGGGCACACAGCGCGGATCCAGCCTTCCGAGAGGCAGACAGTGCTACGAGTGCGGCGGGCAGGGCCACATGGCTCGTGACTGCCCGACCCGTCGTACCGAGGGGCAGCAGACGGTGGAGGGACCACCCAGGCAGAGGCAGAGGGTCGACCGTGGCGGTCCGTAGGGAGGAGGCGGACGAGGCAGAGGAGCTGGCCGAGCAGCAGGTGGTGGGTGATGCTTTGAGGCTCTGCCACCACCACCACCAGGAGGCCCGCCCCGACCACAGGGAGCTGGCGGGCAGAGACATGCTCAGCTCCAGGCAGCGGAGGCCTACGACCACGGCGCGCCAGAGATGATTCGAGGTACGATCTGTGTCTATTCCACCCTTGCTGTAGTTCTGATAGACACAGGAGCGAGTCGCTCTTTCATAGCCACTGCCCTTGTTCGGAGCTCGGAGATTCCAACAGAGCCGTTGGCTCGATCGTTACAGCTAGAGACTCCTACGGGAGCAGAATCGACGATTACGCACTGGTGCCGGCAGTGTGAACTTACTCTAGGAGGCGAGAGCTTCGGCTGGGATCTTCTTGTAGCGGCGTCGAGGCCTTACGATGTCATCTTGGGCATGGATTGGTTATCTACGGTCCATGCTCAGATTGACTGCATTAGGCGCAAGGTGCGATGTGTGCGCACCAACGGGAGCAGGTTCACCTTCACCGGCGTGAAGGGAGCCTTAGCAGCACAGGATGGACTCACGCAGAGGAGAGGTCAGTCCATCACTCACCAGTTGGCTAGCCTCATCCTGGGAGCAGTTGACGTGCGGAGTCCCAGTTTTCCTACATTGGTGGATCAGTACAAGGACGTCTTTCCCGACGACGTTCCAGGACTACCTCCTCGCAGAGAGGTATACTTTTATATTGACCTGTACCCTGGGACAGCCCCGATATCCACTCCAGCATATCGGATGGCCCCCGCTGAGCTTCGAGAGCTGCGGGTACAGTTGGAGGACTTGCAGGGCAAGGGGTTCATCCGACCCAGTGTTTCGCCCTAGGATTCCCCGATTTTGTTCGCCAAGAAGGCGGACGGGAGCTTGCGACTGTGTGTCGATTATCGTCGCCTGAATCAGGTGACAGTGAGGAACAAGTATCCGCTACCCAGGATTGATGACCTCTTCGACCAGCTCAAGGGAGCACGGTGGTTCTCGAAGATAGACCTCAGGTCAGGCTATCATCAGCTTAGAGTTCGAGACGAGGATGTGCAGATGACGGCCTTCAGGTGTCGGTATGGCCACTATGAGTTCTTGGTTATGCCTTTCGGCGTGACCAACTCTCCAGCAGTGTTCATGAGCCTCATGAACAGGATCTTCCAGCCATAACTCGAACGATTTGTCGTGGTCTTCATCGATGACATTTTGGTGTACTCGACGACGGAGGAGGAGCACGCCTACCACCTGCGTGTTGTACTAGACACACTCTGAGAGCACCAGCATTATGGAAAGCTCTCAAAGTGTCAGTTCTAGTTGAGTGAGGTCCACTTCTTGGGGCACGTCATTTCTGAGACGGGAGTTGCAGTGGATCCCGCGAAGATCGAGGCAGTGCTAGCTTGGGAGCCACCCAAGAGCGTGACAGAGGTGCGGAGTTTCTTGGGCCTAGCCGGATACTATCGGAGATTTTTGCCGGACTTCTCCAGAGTTGCGGCCCCACTCTCAGCGTTGACGAAGAAGGGGAAACCCTTCGTGTGGTCATACAGATGTTAGCAGAGCTTCCCGGAGCTGAGGCAGAGGTTGACCAGCGCACCTATCTTGAGGTTGCCTGAGGAGGGAGTTGGATACGTAGTCTACTGAGATGCATCAGGGACCAGACTCGGGTGTTTCCTGATGCAGGAGCGGGCCGTGATTGCCTACTGATCACGATAGTTGAAGCCTCATGAGCAGAACTACACTACCCATGACTTGGAGTTGGCAGCAGTGGTCTTTGTCCTGAAGACATGGCGACACTATCTGATGGGCGAGCGCTTCACAGTCTTTTCTGACCGCCAGAGTCTCAGGTACATCTTCTCTCAGAAGGACCTGAACCTGAGACAGCGGCGATGGCTTGAGTTCCTCCAGGACTATGACTTTGAGATAGTCTATACTCCTGGGAAGGGGAACGTGGTGGCTGATGCCCTCAGCAGGAGGACGGGCATCCAGCTACTTGAGGAGGCGACAGAGCAGCTAGCCGCTTTGCAGATATCCTTCGTGGATAGAGACGGAGCAGCCTTCCTTCAGTCTCTCACAGTCTCTCCTCCACTTCTTCAGTGGGTCAGAGAGGCACAGCGTGGGGACGTTGACTGTGAGACACGACGTGCACAGATATCCTCGGGACAGGCACCTGATAGTTTCTCCCTTGGAGCAGAGCACGATGTCCTTTTCAGAGGACATACTTTGGTACCAGTCGCTTTACGAGAGGAGGTGCTGAGAGTGTATCACACTTCTCCTTTGGCGGTACATCCTGGAGTGGCGAAGATGTACCAGGATCTCAGACGACAGCACTGGTGGCCAGGCATGAAGAAGGATGTGGCAGAGTTCGTTTCACGGTGCCTCACCTGCCAGCAGGTGAAGGCAGAGCATCAGGTACCAGCAGGTTTGGTACAGCCCTTGGAGGTCCCGGAGTGGAAGTGGGACGGGATATCTATGGACTTTGTGACTGGACTTCCACGCACTTCCAGAGGTCACGATTCCATTTGGGTGATTGTTGATCGACTCACCAAGTCGGCACACTTCTTGCCCATCCGAGAGCAGGGCTCAGTGGAGAGCTTGGGGCGTCTCTACGTTCAGAAGATTGTATGACTTCCCGGTGTGCCATCGAATATCTTCTCCGATCGGGACGCTCGTTTTACTTCCCGGCTTTGGAAGGTGTTGCAGGAGGCGTTCGGGACGCGACTAGGTCTGAGCACCGCCTTTCACCCTCAGACGGATGGTCAGACGGAGATGACCATTCAGACTCTCGAGGACATGCTCCGCGCATGTGTCCTCGACTTTGGTCGCAGCTGGGAGAACCACCTACCCTTGGTAGAGTTTGCGTACAACAACAGCTACCACTCCACCATTGGGATGGCACCCTACGAGGTGTTGTACGGCAGGCCTTGCAGATCTCCTTTGTGCTGGACAGACCATGGAGAGTCAGCACTTGTGGGACCAGAGATGGTCCGGGCCACGACAGAGAAGGTCCAGGTCATCCAGGAGCAGATGAGGACAGCACAGAGCCAGCAGAAGTCATATGCTGACAGGAGGTGGAGGCCACTATAGTTCGAGGATGGCAACCACGTCTTCTTGCGGGTCTCACCTCGACATGGGTTGAGGAGATTTGGCCGAGGCGGCAAGTTGTCTCCACGCTTCATCAGACCCTTCCAGGTCCTCAGCAGGGTTGGCGAGGTGGCTTATCGTCTGGCTCTGCCACCTCAGTTGCACCGGGTGCACGACGTCTTCCACGTATCCCAGCTGAGGAGATACGTGCACGACCCGACACACATCATTGACTATGGGGAGCTAGACGTGGATGATGGAGCGACTTTTGCGGAGGTCCTAGTGGAGATAGAGGATCGACAAAAAGCGGGTCCTACGTGGGAGATCGATTCCTCTTGTGCGCATCAGATGGCAGCACGGGAACCTCCAGGAGAGCACTTGGGAGCGGGAGGCTCAAATGCGTGCTCAGTACCCACATTTCTTTCCCTAGGTTTTGATGTATCTTTACGGGGACGTAAAGTCCTGAGGTGGGAGTAATGTAAAGTCCCGTAAATTTCAAGGAAATTTTTTTCTTAATTTTCTTTGGAATTTTACAAGAGCGCAGTTTCTGACGGTACCTGATTCCGAGGCCCGGTGTGCCCGGAATCAATTTCCGAAGTTTGGCTTGGGTACGTTCAGTGAACGGACGAGCGGGTTTTTCTAACTTTTGAACCGTTGCCCGGAATCGAATTCTGAGGGCACCGATGAAATCGTAGCGCCGGTATTCGCTTAGAAACGCCTCTTCCGGAGTTGCGTTTGCTCGGGTGTGGTTTTTAATTTTCGGGCTTAAAGTTAAGAAATAAAATAATTTTGCGATAACTTTATTTTATTTCAATTAAGCCACTTGCAAGCCACCTGAAGCCACTTAAAGGCGGCTTGAACTGAGTTGAACTGGATAGGATGCTATCCAGAAATATCATACCCCCTTGGTAGGATATTTGTGAGGTGGGGCCCGCACGAGCCCCGCCGTTTCTTTCCGCTAAGAAACGCACCCGTGAAAACCTGTCTTATTGAAAGTCAACCGACGCGTTTTATAGATTTGTAACAGACCATTTATTGGGCGGTTTATTTTGTGAATTAAATGGCCTGTTTCTTTCGTTGAATTAATTCAACAAATTGATGGATCGTTTCTTAACCAGTTTTTCATATTCGTTGGCGTAATAATAAAATAAGGCCAACGCTGGACCTCTGGTTATTTGCGCTTTGAGAAGATTTGAGAGAACCCTCGTATCATCTTCTCCCTCACGAAGAACGCGAAGAACGCGAATAACGCCGAACTCGGAAATCGACGACGCTTTCATCCGAGATGTTCTTCCGATCTCAGATCTCCGATCTCCGATCACCGACCATTTGAGGTGAGTGATTTCGGATTTCCGCTCAAGGTTCTTTCCTTATGGTTTTAAACACATATTTAAATATTAATAATTTAAATCTGTTGTTCTTGGTTCGTTGAGCTCGCCGACTCAACGCCGGATTCCGCGACGACGCGACGCCTCCCCGCGACGACGCGACGATCCCTCTCTTCCGCGATGATCTTTTCCGCGAAGAACCCCTGCGCGCAACGATCGACGAGGTAGGGATTTTATTATGGGAATTACCCGTTTTTAATTTATTTCCCGTCAATGTTTCTTTAAAGAAATTAAAGAACCGATTTTTTTTGTGAACAATTTTAATCTTATTAAAATTGTTGTTTCCTGTGTGGAATAAATTTCTCCCGGTTGTTTATCTCTAACGCGGAGGGTGCGGGCCAAACGAACACGGACCGACGACCCTCTGTCGTTCTTCGTTTTGTGCGGATTTGACGGACGACGACGGAATGTGCCGCAGCAGATGTTTGACGATCCTGCAGTAAAGAACAGATCCCGGGAGGAGCAACGGCGCAGATGGGAAGGCAAACGGGCCACCGGAGCGACGCCGGCGGCACCGGCGGCCGGAGGCGGCGGCGCCCCGGCGCGCCGCCGGACGAGCCCGCCGCGGCGGCGGCGGCCAACGGACCCGTGGCCGCGCGGGTCCGGTTCGCCTAGGCGGGACGCGGCTCAGCCGCGTCCGCGGTTCGCCAGCGCGGCCCACACGGGCCGCAACTTTCTCAGGCCGTGGGTCAATGCCCGCGGGCTCGGCCGCTCGGCCGAGCCGAGCCAGGCCGGTCCGACCGGGTTGGACCCGGGTCGGGTCGGCCCGGGCCCGTACCCCCCTTCTATGGACATATTCGTTCAAACGCCCGTAACATGAGCTACGTGCCTCCAAACGACCCGCCGTCAGCGGAAACGCGATCCTTTGATCGAGACGGTCGTTTCGGTATATCGCACTCAAGGTTTCAGAATACTTTGAGTTCAGCCAGGTTGGTTCGTACACGAGACCACCCGGGCCCTCGGAGCGGAAACACTCATATCTTGAGCTACGGACGTCTGATTGACGTGCCGTCAGCTTTGTTGAATTCCTCTAAGTGAGACGGATCTTTTGGCATACTCCGCCCGAGGTTTGGACGCAGGTGGAGTGCGGTCGGGTTGGTTTTGCCTTAAAAACCAACCAGGCCCCTGGGACGAAAATGCCAATATCTCTCAGACTGGGCGTCCGATTGACGTGCCGTCTGCGACGCTGAGTTCTTGTTAACGATGCGGAACTTTTGGATACATCAACTTCGGACTTCGTGACAGTTGATGTATCAGCCTCTCGGCTCGTGGAGCGGACCCTCCCGAACGAGCTCGCTGTGTGCGGGAACCCTAGTGCTTGCTGCGACTGTTACTTCGACAGCGACGACCGTGCAGAGATCCTCCGTGGACTCCGACGACGACCGTGCAGAGATCCTACGTGCACTCCGACGACGACTGTGCAGAGATCCTCCATGGACTGCGGCGATGACCGTGCAGAGATCCTCCGTGGACTGCGGCGACGATTGTGCAGAGATCCTCAGTGGACTGCGACGACTACTGCACTCAGCGATCCTCCGTGGATCAGTGCTATCGGTCCTGTGTGGGCCCGATCCTGTGTGGGTCCGATCCTGCGTGGGTCAGCGCTCAGCGGTTCTGTGTGAGCCAGCGCCTACAGGTCCTGCGTGGGCCCGGTCCTGTGTGGGCCCGATCCTGTGTGGGTCCGATCCTATGTGGGTCACTGCGAGGTTAGTACCTATCGATCCTTCGTGGGTCCGACGACTTAGATGGTTCAGTGATCATCTTTATCGTCATCCGAAAAAGTATACCTGTGTGAGCTGAATCTTGTGTTACTCTCCTTTGTGGATTGTGTTGAGTTGTTATGTGTGGATTTACTGTTTACTCTCCTTTGTGGATTGTGTTGTTCTATCCTGCGTGGGTATGCGTTTTTCTTTCCTGTGTGGACTGAGTTGTGCTAGGGCTCGGATGTTGGAGCCGATCGGGGAATTGATGACTTAGGTATATGTATGGTCATATACCTAAGCCGTGTCAGATGTTACTTCGTGATTGTATCTCTTCTTCGTGACTTATCCTTTATGGATTTAGGGAGACCTTCGGGGGTCTCGGGGTCCCTACTGAGTAGCTTATACTCACCCCTGCACGGGCTATGCCCGCACTTCGTGGTGTTGGTTGCAGACGACGGACAACGCTGATCGTGGAGGAGGCGTGCGGAGCAGGACAGTACCTGGAGGTGGACCACTGGGCGGGACGTACTCGGAGCGGTCAGGTGGACCTGAGGAGCAGTGAAGGCTATCTATACCCACCCTTCAGGTGGGACTTCCAGAGGACGGCTCGACACTGCAGTTTTTCCTTTCAGTTGTTGTTTTTTCCTTTCAGTTGTACTTTATAGTTGGGCTTGTATTTCTGGCCCCTTTTACTTTCAGCACAGCTTGTACAGTTTTTACTTAGTGTTTACTTTTCCGATTTCTTACTCTGTGGTTCTTGTTTACTTTCCAAAGGCAATGCCTTCCCTTTTTGTTGGGAATTACGCCTTGGTGCTAGTCGCCAACCCCTGGCCTATGGAAGGGGGGCTTGGGGTAGTCATGGCACGGGCCCCGAGGACGGGTCGTGACAACATTTCCTCTAATACCAATAATAAAGAACCATACATTACATACATTGTTATTACATAAAAATTTAAGCATACTTATTACAACATATACCAAAACCATGAAAGGACCATATAGGTATAGAGTCTTTAGAAACTGGGAAACATAAACAACTAGTTCTTAAATCAACTACACTCTCTCCCATTGATTTCATCATATCTAGATTCCCTTTTGGCATATCTTACTTAATACCCTTCTTCCTGAACTGGGGAAAAGAAAAAATACAAATGGGTGAGATCAAATTCTCAGTAAGGGTAAATGAAGGAAATATCAATCATATCATATTCATAAGAACATAACATTTTGAAAAATTTATCCTGCAAAAGAGATCATAATATCATGACATGGGATAAATCATAATAGTTAAATTTAATCCAAATGATCATAACATAAGACATGTAACTTTCTGTATTACACAAATAATCATATAAAATCATTTCATATTAGTCAACACTCATTTCCAAGACTATCATAGTGGACAATGTCCGTTACTGAACTAAGTTCACTCCTCGTTCTAGACCTGTATCATTGAACCAGATTATCTTTCCGTTCCAGCCATGTCTATCTCATGAGATATAAATAATTACCCAACAAATTAGAGGGAGGTATATGTCCCACCCATCTCAAAATGATACCATTCTTATATGGGCCCCAAAATCATAAATCGTACATCATAGCCTAACCCATGTAATAAAAATGGGATTCTTAAACATCATGTCATCCTAACATAATCTATATAATATAAAAGGAATTAATAAAAATAATTCCATCATAACATAATCAAATAAATGTAATAATAGGGATGTAAATATAACCCTATATTATCTAAGTTGGAAAATATTATTGATAAAACACTTGAACTCCATTCTTGAGGAAAATATCCTTTCCATTTGAAAAACATTTTTACTTTCTTAACATGTCATAAAAATTTAAAATAAAAGAAGTTAATTAAAAATAAACATGAAAACATGTAAATGAAGATTCATGGAAATAATTTTCAATGAAATCATAAAAATATATTCATTCCGTATAAGTTAAAAAAACATTCTTCTTGTACTATGGATGAAAAGGTCAAAAAGTATCTCGTTCTAAAAACAACAATAGAATCCTTTAATAACTATAACTAAAAATTCACCAATAAGTAAAATTGGATTTAAAAATTTTATAGAGGACGTAAATAATATGAAATATTGAGGAAACATGGATGTGGATGATAAATATGACTCAGTAAATACATACAAATAAACAATCTTGGACAGAATGAGATTGGAAGAGTTATCCCTTACCATAGGTCTGATATGCTTTGTATTTATCTAAACCTCATGTATAATGATTAAAATAATTTCATTGACTTATTCTAGAATCATATTAATTATTATGATATCATATATGGTCATATTTGTATCTTCTTATTAATAATATTTCAATGCTACTTGTTATTTGGGTCTTCACTGCTTTATGATCGTATACGTGTTTAGTCGAATAAATTCTTATTCCACTTTTTTGATTATAGCTATATCATTTACAGAATTTTATTAGTATAATATATATCATATATATTCATTAAATTCATTTATATAATCATTATTCAATGAAGATCATGTAGAATGAGTCGAATCACATCGTGGAGACAGTAGGTCGTACGTACACATGAGCGATGATATTGTTCCCATAATTAGATGAATGGAATTGTAGTTGATAATATAATATATCAGAATCAGTATAATGTTATAATAATCATATATAGTTATTATTTACGACATTATAAACATCCAAGTATGGTGGTGGTGGAAAACAGATTACACCATGGCATGGAGACGGTATTCCGTACGTACGCAAGCACAGAGATTTCACTTTCTGTAGGATGGATAGAAGGTGAAATAGGGTTGTTTCATATTTATAATAACATATCAGTATATTAGTGACACTGATGTTATTACGTTATAAAGAAACAATTAAAGAAGAGAAAGTAGAAGCAGATAGAAACATGGAAGAATCGGTAGAAGAGATTACCTCTTCCTCGACATGCCTCTTTTAAACATCCTCTTTGTGCACTAGAGTCAGTGTTTTGAGAAGACAAAAAACTGTATTATATAACTAGAGATGTTGCAAAGAGAAATGGACAGGGGTTGGCCAATATTTAAGGCTCAAAATTGTGTGAAGAGAAGAGGGAAGATGTTCCCTTTTATAAAGGAGGAGAGGGGTAGCTTTGGAAACCTGAAAATATTAATTTATAAAAAATTAAAACCCCACATAAATACTTCCTAAATTACTCAAATACAACTAATAGATTATATAGGGTTTTAATATAATCCACCAATGAAATTTATACATGTTGGAAATTTATTTTAAACATTATCATCTTGATATATCCTTATTTATTCTATTTAATTTTATTTGTGGTAATAATATTATAATTTTTAAATTATTATAAATAATTACTGATGTGTAGTGAATTTTCCATAAATTTATTCATTATTAAAATTTAGACCATATAAATGTCAATTTATAATTTTTAAATATTTTTGGCATTTTTAATCAATTTTATAATATGTTATTTTTATAAAATAACAGTCGTGTTTATTTTAACACTATTAATTTATTTGAATTGAATTAAAATATAAAAAACATATGTTCAGACTGAAAAATTAAATTGACTCATAACATTTCATATTTATCTAGAAAATTATTGGAGCACATTAAATAGTTCATATAATATTTATTTTAATATTTTTAAAACCAATTATTTTATATTTAAATCAATAAAATAATTTCTACATCACTATTGTGTCATCATTAATGATATTATTTAATACTTTAAAATTATAAATAAATTCACATGATGTAGATAATTTTATTATCTTTCAGTAGACTATTTATATTCTAAATATTATGAAAATTATCAATAAATTAAAATTATTACACTTATATGATTTAAGAGAGTGACATGTTGTCACATTCTTTGGATTTAATAATAATTAAATTATTTTCATGGTCAAAAGTCCATGAAATGAATCTATTCATAACATTATATGATATGGGTGTACTTTTATTCATCCAATTTATTTTTGGCAGTTGTTAGGGTAATTTTATAATCTTAATTTTACCCTTAATTACCTGATTTATCTGTAACTGCAGTAAATAAAAATTACCATAGTTACTATTCACACTATAAAAAAATTAACCTATTAAAATAATTTGGACCCATTGACTCAAAATATGGAATCCATTTTTTCAAATTAAAAACACATATGTTGTAGTAATTAATTTAAAATTAATCTCATTGTCATGAAAACTGGTTTTAAAAGTTAAAACATTGCCAAAGATTAAAATGTTTTTACCTATGAATTCAAAGTAAATTAATGGCAATGACATAAATTATATGAAATGGTAAGAATATATTCTATTTATACATTAAAATAATTCAATATTATAATTAAACTATATAAATTATCTCAATTAAGAATGTTGTTTTTATGAAATATTTAGCGTATTTTTACTATTTTTCAAAATATGAAAGTTATTAGAAATGTATCAAATATTTATCCAATGTAAATTTTTTATATCCTGATTCAAAATAAAAAGTTTATTTGGTCAAATTGAACTTATAAAAGTTTCAAAAATTAGATTAAAAATGGGTGGGCCATTAAAAGTATGAAAAACTACATTTTTTAAAAATTTGATTCTTTTATCCAAAAAATTGATTTTTTATCATATCATATGTAAGATGAATTATAATGTCATATAAAATTAAAAATTTGGATTATAATGTTTATAATGGAAATTTTATATAATATTTTATTAACATATCGTTGTATAGTGAAACTCGGTATTGCGTACAATGCAAGATATCAAGGAAGGTTGGTCCTGCGTGTAATACAGGACAAGTTAGTGTTGCATGTAATGAAAGCTTCCTTATGTGTTGTGTATAACATAAGACCTAAAAGTATATTTCTCATAAAATCTCAGGTTGTTACCTCAGTTCTAGATACAATATCTTCCCACATTTTCTCGTGATTGTACATAACAAGATACAATGTCATGGGATGGGAACATGCTATCTTCATTTGATCATGTTGATAAACCTCCTGAGAAGAGGGTAAATCTATATATATATATATATATGTTTCATGATTACTCCAATGATATTTATGGATTTATATACATAGATTGATATTCATTGGGAGATTTCATGGAGGAAATTTCTTAAAAACATATATAATTAAATCTATCCTGAGACATTTAGGGCCAATAGAGTATGAGTCTTTGCTCTAGGATTATAGAGATTTATCCATTGTATTTTATTATGCATGATTTATGGATCTCATGTTCTTTACACCTATCCTGATGGGTGAATAGTAATTGAAAGCCATGAGATACGATGATGGTCATAGGTATGACATTAGATCACAGGTGAACGTCTTTCAGCTGACCACCATTTCCCAAATAGGGATTTAGGGACTTATCATAGAGTGAAAACTGAAAGAGGCTAAGGGTACGTTCCCAGTTGGATCATCATTTAGATATTGTAATAAATTGATTAGTAGTTGGATAATTAATCTTGAAATTCCATGTAGTGGAATTAGTATCGTTGATTCACACTCCACTAGCCAGGGGAGGTTCCACTACTATGGTAAACTATGAAATAATGGACCTTAATTCTTAAGGGAGAAACTCGAGTGATGATCCTGTGGACAGATGGGGAATCTATAGTTCTTTTTTGGAAATTTTCATCTAGAATCTAGATAGAGGGTTTATTCACTGGCTCCACATGATTGATCAGGGTTAGAAGATTCTCATCTGGTCAAGAGATGGAGTATTGCTATTTGATATGCCAGAGGTGGTGGCATAGTCATGGTGGTGATAATCTAGTCATACAAAGATAGTAGGGTGTAGCTGCTCTGGGTACCCTAGGTGAGTCACTAGGCCATGGATTAGGCCGTATATATTCAGTGAAACCAACACTAGAGGATAATAATCCCTTGCATTCTACTATGAGAGGTACTATTCAGGTTGCCTATACTTTATCATTTCTATTTTTTATATTGGGGATTATTATAGATTTATATTTATGCTCATTGTGAAGAGCCTTTGTCTTAGTATTCAAATATTAGTTGCATTTTAATCCCTCGATATTACATTAGTAATTTAAATGGAGGATGTACGTTAGTGTTGGTCATTCGCCCTTGGTATTGGAATGTGTAAATTTATGAGGAACCATACATCCAAAGGATGAATGGTTTTTACATCATTCTGATGATGATGGTTTTGGTTCAAATTTAAGGTTTTCCATAATGTTATCACTATAGGGTGACCTTCACATCACCATTGGGTGGATATTTCATTCACAATGTGAATAGGATGTCAAGGTGAGTCAAGCTAGACCCATGATTCATAGGCTTAGAAAGATGACATACCATATTGTGACATTATACTTAAAAGATATGGGAACACCTTAGGATAATTTCAATTCGATAGTTTATCATTTCAGGGATGTTTTGCGGAAAAAATATCAGGATTACCACCAATTCAAGAGGTATATTTATCTATGAAGCTAGTTCCATGTGCTACACTTGTGTTCATTCCTCTTACCATTATGGGTTATACTGAGATGTAGGCGCTCAAGAGGTAGATAGGGGATTTAATGGAAAATGGGTTTATTTGATCAAGTATTTTTCTATGGGGTTAAATGGTTTTTTTAAGAAATGTGTTGATGAAAATCCTAGGTTGTGTGTGGATTAAAGGAATTTAAATTAAAAATGGTTAAGAACTGTTATCATCTATTGTATATTGATGATCTATTTGAATATCTCAGAGGAGATCGAGTATTCTCAAATATTGATTTGAGGTCGGGTTTTCATCAAGATCATGCCAGACGACCATACATACTTGTCACAAACATTCATATAATGTATGCTCTATATGATTATTTGTTCATCTCCCTCGGTCTCACGAATTTAGCAAACAATATTCATGAAACTGATGAACAAAGAATTATATCAGGATATTGTTTCATTATTCATGATATTTGTGGATGATATCTTAGTGTATTTTCACACTCAACAATAAAAATGAAATTTTATTCAGATATTATTGAATACATAACGGGAGAATCATTTATACATTAATCTCCAAAATTTCCACCTCTAGATGGATCAAATTTACTTCCTAGGTGATATCATATTATATATAAGAGTATCCATTGACTTAGAGAAGGTGAGAGCAATAGTTTCCAAGGAGAATCCAATGAAATCTTCCATGATATATACTTTTTTGGGGATGGGTGTTTAATACATGAGTTTCATATATCACATATCAAACATCGCTATGTCGTTTACGATATTTTCTATAAAGTGTGTGATGTTATCATGGTTTGATGAGTATGATTCAACATTTTACGAGTTGAAATAGATTTTGAATACTGTGTTGATATTAATTTTTCACGATATAGGAAGTTGATACATTGTTTACTATGATGCATCTTGTTTCATGTCAGGAGAAGTTCTTCAGAAGCTGGAAAAATCCATAGCATACAAGTCTTGGTTGTTTAGGCCACACGAGAAGAATTAATCAAGGCATGATCTCGAGCTATAATTGTTCATGAATTGCATTGTTCAAGAGATTACTTACATAGAGAGAATATTCTTGTATACATGAACCATAAAATCCCAATGTACAAATTTACAATGTATGATCTGAATTGGAGGTAGATAAAATTTGTGGAGTATGTATAGTGTATAGACATTTGATATTTCCTATAATTATCATAAAGACAATTTAGTGGAAAAAACATTAAGAAAGTGGACTCTTATATAGGCATCTCAACAGTCCAATAGAATTTTTTAGATCATGGATTTGTTATTTGAGTTTCACTTGGAGAAGAAATAATGTTAATGGAATAACATTCTACCATCATTATATGTGACCTATACTCTCTTGGATAGAGTGATAATGGAAAAAATATTGGATTTTGAGGACATGTTCCTATGAGAGTTTGTGGAAGTAGTGGACCCTCCTACAAATTGGACCATCTGTGAGGATGAAACTCCATGAGTACATGGTTGTGTATGGGATTCAATAGACATGTCAAAGGTGCAATTGTAATACATTCATGCATTATCTTGGGGAGTTCAAATAGGTTTAACCATGATGCATTGTGAATTAAATAATCAATAATTGTGTCTACGAATAAAAATATAAGTAGAAACTTTTATCATGATATGTTCCTCCGGTCAACAAGTGAAGACATAACACCAATGAACTACTGGACACTTAAAGTAGCTACCGACTCTCATGTTGAAGTGGTATGATTTTGTGATAGATTTCATGACAGTTTTTCCAAGTCCTCCTTGAGGTAATTATATAAATGAGATACATTTACTAGAACAACAGTGGTTTCTCATTTCTTACCTCTCACAAAGTCCTTTACAACACATGTACCTGGAAGGCTATATGTTCATGAGATAATATGAATTCAATGGGTCCTACATAATACAATTACTATTAGCGATTATCAATTTATTTCATGGTTATGGAATGATTTTTAGATGAATTTTGTATATAGGATCTTTTGAAAACAACATATGACCCTCAGATATATGTATAATTAGAGCGCATGATACACGTTCTTGAGGAAATGTTGTTAGCATGTATCCGAGATTTTGGGGGTTGTTGGGAGAGGCATATACCCCTAGTGGAATTCACCTTTACTAATATATTTCATGATACTGTAAATATAGATACTTATGAGTATTTATAATAAATGACATGTTAATCACCCTTATATTGGTTTGAGGTGGGAGATTTATCCATTCATAGACCTCATTTCATTCAAGTGACTACATAGTAGGTTCACTTGACCCAGAAGTGGATGGAAACTGTACAGTCTCAAAAACATCATTCTCCAATTAACACATGCAACATCTAGATTCTAAGTTTGGGGATCTGGTCGCATTACATGTATAAACGAATATGGGACATAGGACGATCAAAAGATTGGGTATAATTTTACCATGATATTTCTGGCCATTAAATAATTTTTTGAGAGTTTGGATAGTATATGGTCAGTTGCAGTTACCTAAAAGGTACTAGGACTAGCATGAATTCATAAATTTATTTCATCTCCATCATTATGTTTCAGAATCATCTAATGATTTTCATCCTTAGGCAGTTTTACTATTGCAGGTACACAGTTTGAGGAGAACATGATTTATATTGTCATCGTAGCATTAAGGTTCTCTTAGACTGAACAGTTCATATAGAATAGATGCTATAGTATAATGACCATGTACAATATGAGACTTAAGAGTAGGAGGATGATATATAAGCATAATGGCTGGTTTTCTAATAGATTATGCTTCACTAGACATGGAATGGAAACTCAGGGATGAATTGCATTAAGGGGAAATGTTTTAAATAACCTAGTTCTTTATTGAGAAATATAATCTTTTAATTTGTAACAACTCATAAATCAAATTCTGATTTTTTGATAAATTTAAATTTACTTCGAGGTTGTAGAGCTAACAGTGGGGTTTGAGTCATGTTTGAATCCTAGAGCCCATCATGTAGGTTGAAAATGAAATTTCACATAGTTAGTAGAAAATATGTTAGGCAGGACACAAGAATAGATTAAACTATGAATTGGTGCATACTGGGTTGGTGGAGTTGTCATGCTTAGATAAAAAATGTGATTTGAGGAACATGACTATGTGGGTACACTTGTAGAATTTTATAGAAAAATGAGAGAGAGTTTGTGTATGTTTAGTCAAGTTATAGATGAAAATGGAGTGGTGTTACACTTTCTAATACAAAGGGAATATAATTGACACACAGATTGGCCAACTATGTGCCAAAACATGAGGCCAAGGGTTTTCTGTGAATATTAAAATTTTCACTAAATTAATAATTATTTCAACATAATTTTTATCTTCATTAATATTGGATTTATAATTGACCTTGATAGGTTCTCCTTAATTCCTCATAAAGGAAGTGATGGATCTCATCCATCCGAGCACATAATTAACATCCATCAGAAGTATTTGATCTGCCTCGATAATATACCTGTTATCTTTAAGTCATTACTCATTTGGATCAGTATTAAATATTCTATTTCAATGAATGATTATTTTCCATATTTTTATGTTCATCACATATTATTTTTTTTCTCATGATCTATGTAAAATTAGGATCTTCATTTGGATGATCAGTATATAAAAGTCCTACGGTAGGTGGTTTAATTCTTTTTCATTAAGGTAGGGGAGTTCATATATATTTCTTTACTGTGCACCCAATTATCAGTGTGTATCCATTGATAATGGAATTTCATTATTTATATAAAATTTATTTTTGTAACCCATTTAAATAACGAGTCTTATGAATGAAATATTAAAGGATCAAGACCATGGGTTAGAGTAAACATTTAGTTGTGTTAATTAATAAAATGGACCACCATGGGTGGATATTGAATTGTGTCACCATTGAGTCATTTCATTTACCCTTTCTATGGTATTCTAATAACTAAATAGTATTTTAAATTGAAATGTAATATGAATTGTGAATTGAATTGATTAAAGAAATGGGATGGATGACCAAGACCCTAGGATTTTTGATGTATTTGGTCGGTAGATTGAATTTCTTCTTAATATGGAATGGATGGATGAGTTAAATATAATACAAAGCCTTCTTTTCTTATCCAATTCCTTTAGAAACTATATATGGTTAGGTTTAAAGTAAATGTTCTTTGTAATGACTTTGACATGTTTCATTTATATTTATTAAATGATATTGATGATTGATATATTCCTTCAGTGAAAACGGTTTTCTCTTTCAAATTCCATAGACATACTCATTTGGATTCTACATTTCTTAAACATTAGTGAAAATAGGAATCCCCGATAGATTGATAAATTAAACTTATAAAAAATGAATATTATATGTCTATATGATACATGGAATCCATATGGTTTTCCAGGGACTTATTCGTACGGAAATTTATCATAACTCATTTGTGGAACTTGGACTCTTTATATGGTTTTCCATGGAAAGACTCAGAGTTTCAATTTTATTTAAATCAAGCATGACAACAAGGAACCCTTAGTTGACCTCCATGGATGTAATAGATTGCTAGTGATGTTTTACCACACCTAGAGCCATTCCAATATTCTAATGAAGAATTACTAGGATGGGCATGCTATGGTCTTAGGTTATGATACACATGGTGCAATACATGGATTTTATGTTTTGGATTCTAAGGATGGGCTCACGTTCATAATTAATTAATTATTTAAATAATTTATATTATATGACTCCAAAGAAAAATCTCTTGAATGAATTTTTTAGATATGTAGAACTTCATTATGGCCAATTAGGCATCTTCATATCACATATCATTCTAGGGTACTTTGGGCTATAGACCAGGTCCTGAGATATATTCATTAAATTATATTGATTAAATAAATGAACTAGATTATAAATGAGACATGAATGAATTATAATTCATTGAATTTCTAAATAATGCTGAAGTAGGTAGAAAAGGAAATGTTTCCTTTAGAACGCAGACTATTATAGGTTTTTTACTTTTACACAATTATTTTCAATTTTATATTACTTCATGCACACTATATTTATAATATATTAACTAATTAAATAGAATTAGACCTTTGGGTGGTTTCATACTGTGACTGTATCTCATACCCTATTTAGTTCATTGGTGGTCCCTCAAAAGACTATATGATAGTAGGTATGGACAAGGTAAGTCCCCTGCTATAACATCTTGATTTCTACATAGGAGCAAGGAAGAATTGTACTCAGTTCAGACCCGTGATGCTAGTTGGATGTTTTTGATTTCTTCATATTTTTTACAATTAAACATTCTATGTATAGCTGGTTTGGATAATTTTGGGGACATTTTTGGTATCATCATAATCTGTAGATTATATCCCATTCTTTTATTGTTCACTTGTATATATTACTGATGTGTATCTATTTTCTAATTTATATACTACATTGGCTGATTATTTTTTATAGTATTTACATTATGATACACTTTGGTGATGTGGGAATAGTATCCCTATAGACACAACCTAGGACCATTCTACTAATCGATAGTTTTTTGCGTTAATGGATATATTTTCGAGTCCATGTTTCCAATATGGCTCAAGAAACCATCAACAACATTCTGGTTCAGGATGCTACACTAATCCATAAAGAATATATGTAGGAATATCTAACCAAAAATTTTAAATATAGTTCTTTGGGATTTACCATACTAATAATTAATGAAACTGAGTCTTGAAATATATATCTTGTCGATTTAACCCAAAATAGTCTAAGTGGTTGTGATTAAATATTCAATTCATAAAAGAATTCCTTTGATTAACCTACCTCCCAAAATATTCCTCCCACTATTAAATACTAACTTTATTGTAAAATGTATCAAATTATACAATATTAACTCCCACTTAATGAAATATGATGTTTCAACTTTTATATAGTCAATCAACTATGAAAAAATTAGGTTTCTCGACATACGATTGAAATAATTCGCATAATTGGAGGAAACATTTTCATCCTGAAATATTATCACTTGACCTAGATGAAATAGATACTATTAGATTTCCAACTATTCTTTTGGGTGGGCCTATTAATTTTAATGATAAGATAAATTTTATTTAAATTGGTGAAACACAAAAAGATTTTTTAATGTTTATTTTAAAAAAGTGTAGAAAAATATATGGGATTCCAAACATCCAGATAGATCTTAGATTAAATAAATAGAGGTCAAATAGGTTATATTAAATTACAGGAAGATAAAATATAATTTTAGAATAATATATTTAAATATATAATTGTGGAGGTTGACAAAAATAAATATTCCTTTTAAAATAGTCATTTATTGGAGAAACTTTGGACAATTCCATCATTGTTAAAAAGAAAATGACAAATATCATTAATAGAATTGATCTATAAAATTTAACATCATATGATACAATGTATTTTTATTGGGTGAGGTTCAAAACATTCGAATACCTTACGAGGTGATAAATTCTTCATATATCATGAATAAAAAAACCTATGGGATGATTTTGTTATCTATGAGAAAAGAAAAATTCAAATACGATGAGGTAAAAAATAAATTTATTTTGGTGAGGTGTATGATGATGAAAAAGTTGATAAAATTATTTCACTTACATTATAGAGTTTTTTTAACGGAATGATTAAATTATTGGTGATGTAACAATCAATGTAATAAACCTATAAAAAATTTGTCATTTATTCAAATATTATTCAATGAAAAATGATTTAAAGCCTCAATATGATGTAGAGGGTGACAAACATTAAAACAAATGGGTATGAGTGTAGGAAGTATTACAGTAATAAGAAATGTAAACCTGTGATCAATACGGATAAAAATAAATCATGATTAATATATTGATATGATGAATATACTTTCATTTATTAACTATTGAACTGATATAAAAACAATATAAGTTATTATGAATATGAAAGGGTTGGAAAAGAATTATAGATGAAACATGAGTTATAATCCTCTATTGAGAATACCACAGAACTTAAAAACAAAAATTAAATGTTTATAAAAATGTTAAAAGTAGCTAATGGAAAGGAAGATTCAATCCATAATGAATATGACATAATCAGTGAGACCAAGATAAGGAAACAAATATCAATATGAATATTTTTATGTGATGCTTTATGGGAGATATAATATGGTAGTAAATAAATATTCAATTTATTTTATAGAAATAAATTAGATAATGTATATTAGTGAAATTATATCAAAGGATACTGGGGTTAAATTAGAATATTATAAACATATAAGGAAAATTTTTCATATAGGCTGGAAAATTCATAACCTAATAAATCAATGAAAATATATTATACTATTAAACGTATAGGTTTAAAAAATAAAAATTAATATTTCTAGATTAACTTAAATCTAATATGTATTATTACACATAAATGGAAGAGGATAATTTTAAAAAAGGACCACTGAACATTAGGAATAAGAAGGACAATTTTTTAATGAGATATGAAAAGAAAAAATCATTGATATTTTTGGTATCAATACAAAAGGATAATGTTCATATATATTTTTGGATTAGTGGAATGGATAGATATTGATGATAATATATCAATAATAATATATTATTACTATGTAATATTAATGAATAAATGGGTGTTATTTGAAGAAAAAATAGGAATGTATCAAAGGAAACATGATATCCATCAATATAGAAGATATTTTTTGATATAAAACAAGTATGAGGTATTAAATTTTTTGGTGTGATAATATCACAAAAAAGTACACAGAGTTATGGATTGTATGATATTATTACTTGGTCAAACTATTAATGGTTTTATAGTTAAATAACATCTAAATATAATAAAATAAGGTTAAACAACTATAAATATATGGGATTTATTCATTCTAAAAGGTATTTTCAAGAATTAGTACTACAATGATTATTGAGACCAATGGTATTTGTCTAAAAATAATAGAGATTGAAAAAAAAAATTATTGAAAAAGGAAAGATAATTATCTTAGATGAGAAGATTGAGGCTCATTTTTAGTTTACCATAAGTGGAGATATAAAAACATAAATAAAAATGTTAGATATATTTGAATTTTTTTTCATTGAATGAAAAACATCATGAAAAGTATACTACGTTAGAATAATTTATAAGGAATTATATCATTGAATTGAGAAAATAAGTTTCCTTTGAAGTGAAGGTTGAGAGAAATAATCCACACAATAGTGTATTTCCTGGGACAATGATTAGCAAGAAGACTTTAAATATTCCTAACAGGGATGTGGATGTGAATATTAAATCCCACCATGTGTTTATATGTAAATATAATTTTTAGTTCTATTATAGATCTCAGAAATGTTTCAAATACTAATAAATCAAAATGGACCCACTTACACTCTTATATAATGTAATTTTAGGATAATATACATCAAATTGAAGGTGTATAATTGATTTTTACTGATTTGGTAGTGAATAAATTAATGATTTATGATTTTTTATAACTTCCTTGAAGATGAGAGTAATATTGATTCAATTATTTAGATAAAACATGAGATGGGGATTCCAAAATCATGTATTTCATGAAAATTTATAATTTCTATTCATTAAAAAAGAATGATTGAAATTGGGAAATGATAAAACTCACACAATAATATTTCAAAATTACGAGGAGTTCATAATCATGTGGAGGAATCTATGTTAAATAAGGGTAATTATTTATACTTTAATTGAAAATTTTAATTGGCTTCTTGAGGTATGTAATGGATATATCATTTAGAATAATTATATGATGAATATCAACTAGAAATATATTTTTTCTGAATGGGGACACAATATGGTTGTTTATAAATAGTGGGGACAACCTTTATTTCTCAAAAATATTTTCTAAAATGGATGTTCTCATTTATATGTAATTTTTTTTGAATAAAGGATCATTGATAGAAAAATCACACGACAAAATCTCTTTCCCTCTATTGGAATAATCTATAAATAAGATATTAAAAGGTGACCAGAAAATGAAATCAAAACAACATATTAAGATAAAAGGATATGCTTCAATATTTTATTTTTATTTCATAACATCAAGGGTAGAGATAGATGAAAACATATTGATATAATATTATATGTGGTGCTGTTTAGACAAATATAAGTGGGAGATATTGAAGGTACCATTGCGTAGAATTTTATTTTTTTGAATAAGGGGACATTCAATTATGATTAATGTTTTTAATATGTATTAAGAGACCATGTATTTTTTCTAAGGGTTTCACTATGTAAAATTTTAATGGATTAAATGGTATATCCTTGAAATACTACAAAGAAAAAAACTTGAAAAAATAAATTCATGATGATTATAGTTTTATTCTTCATAAGAATTAATAGAATGTATTGAGATATATAAAGACACAATATAAAACATTTTAAATGTGTATATGAGAAATTTTAATTTCATAGGGTGGAATTTAGGAGGTTTTGAGATTATTTATTGTTCAGTATATAATTTCCTAGGAGAGTGTGACTTTTTTTAAGGCCTCTTATTAGTTTAATACTAAGAGTATGAACTTAGATAAGAAAGTATGACATTAAGGAGGTAATATGACTTAACTAAAATGTGTGAATTATATTATTTATGTGTATTTTTTTGTTAAATAAATAAATATTCTATTTGTTTATGATGATCTTTTATGATGATAAGATAGTGTATAACATTACTTAAGAATTCTTAATAGTTTTAGAAAGAGAGAGTATGAACTTATGAAGATGAATTATTTCATAAAAAGAAGCTTATGAATTTTCATAGAGTGAATTTGATATTCATAAATTTTGTATAATTATTTTGAACCATTAATTATAATTTAATATCTTTATTTGGTGTTATAGTTTGAGGAATAAATAAATATCAATTAATTATATAATTATTTATGTAGTATAAATATAAATCCCTCAATTCCTAACTAATCCTTATAAAATCACACATCATAATCAATCACTTGTTCATGATAATAGATATCATTAAAGGAATCCAAAATAATTATGGTAGTGGTTTATAGAGAAGAACTCCAAATTTCAAGAAGGATTTCTACATCACAACACATGATTTCATTCATGCATGGATGTAGATTTTAAAGAAGACTGATGTAGTGGATTTAATTCAAGGATGAGGGAAAATTAACAACCATGTATTTTAGAGATAAAAATATTATTCTTAATTGTGTATTAAAATGATTTTTAATTATTGATAAATAAGTTATATGTTTATATGTTTAATATCTATGATACAATTTATTCTACTAAAGATCAAGGTAGTATAAAAATTTACATTTTTTAAATTGTTATTAATGATGTTATTTTATGAACCTATATGTTTAGTAAAAACAATGATTATATTGATTTAGAATATGTAGTTTGTGAGTTATATATGACAACTCATGTATTTAGTGAACTCAATACACTGGTGTGTCGATGAAATAAATAAATGTTCAAATCATGGAGCCATTCATGGATAAAGAGATATATAACCCATGTATTCGATGTAATAAATAGAAGAAAATCATTTGAAGATCTAAAATGTTGGGAAATATAGATGACTTTGTTCTGAAGAAGAACATGAAATAAAAACATCAATGTATACAAGTGAACATTATATAATCCTTTATTCTCATGGAGTGAGTTACACATAATGGAAAATAGATGAATCATAGAGGATAATGATATATTTATTTATTTGGATCATTAATTTTAAATAATATATTTTTATTTTAAGGAGTCCACAGAATCTATAACATAGTGGGACTATATGTTTATAGGACTTTGATGGTCTTTTGTAATAGACATATAAGGATGTAGTGATAGAATTAAAGATGGGGGAGAGGGGGTTGGGCTAACTAATTTTGATAAGGAGTTTTTATTTATTGAAATGATTGTAAATCCTATGTGAAGTGATTTATCTGATTTCTAATTCACCCAATGTGTAGCTATGAGAATATATTGAGGGGATCAAGACATTAACTAGAGTATGTGATTGAGCTAAAAATGGAATTCATAAATGAAGATAATTTATTCACACACCCCACATAACATGGTTAATCTAACCTGGGGTATTAGAATGTGAATTTCAATTTGTCTCGCATAGTCATTCATTTGTTAATTTTAGACATCCCAATGTCTAATCATACTCTCACTAGATTATTAGTCACATAACCCGATTAATTTTTTTATATAAAAACATTATTTTTTAGGAAATAGTGTTCTTATCCTTTTAGTAAGAATATTTTAGGAATACAACATTTCGTGAATATCATACAATTTATTATATGGGTCAGTAAAATTTTCTATAATCATGGATAATTTTTTAAAATATGATACGAGGATAATTATATCATATCCATTAAATTTTGGTAAATATTTTTTGATACACTTTTATCAGAGATAAAACATTATTATGATTATATTATTTAAAAAAATATGTAATTGAATAAATTAAACCATAAACCATTTTTTAATCCATAACCACATATTGTTCATAAAAAATTATCTTTTATGAAATTATCTATTTCTATAAATGAAATTAAATGAAGTTACATTTTCACAAATTATATTTTTTTGAGCTCGGTATATTCCATTACATAAAAATCTTTGTGTTACCAAATATCTTCATCATTACATTAATGAAATGTAAAATATTTACCAATTCTTTCAATGATGTTTAATTATTATATATTTCAACATATTATAAATTAAACACTTTGTATCATATAAACTAAATTAAAATGAATTTATTTCTATATCACTTGTACCTAAATGAAAAATCTATGTATTTAACAAACCCATCTATGAATTTTTAATAGCCTCATATTATAGAAACAATTTCCCCCTTAATACCTCCAAATTTTAATAATAATTTTTGGATATTCATAGAAACATTTTTGGAATCTTTAAATATATTTTTGTCTACAAGATGGAACTTTTACCATATTTACTATCAATACAGTACTAGAACAATTCCATAACCATACATATTCATACACCCTTCACACATAGAGGTTATAGGATGAATATTTATTCAAATTTGTAAATTTTTTGAAATATTTACAATTATTACAACAAAGTAACTTCCACATCCATTAAAATCCTTTATTAAACACCAAGTGATTTATTCTCATCATTACATATGTTAAAAGATTCAATTTTTCTACATCTTCAATTTTTTTATCACTCAGTAAGGGGCTTCTAAAACAAAAAAGAATTTTATTTTCCTCAAGAATGATTCTTGTTTTTGTTCAATAGTCTATGAAGTTGATTAAAATTATATTCACCTTTTATTAATATTGATATCAATGTTTTGTTAGATGATAATTATGGTTTTATAAAGAACATTGGCATTTATTAGTCGAGTATCCCATCACACATACATTTAATAATGAACTTAATAAATTTCATTCCACTAAAATCCTAAAAATTATAAAATTACCATATACATTTGGGGTCCATGATCGATATTTTGATGAAAAATAGTCTATATTGGAGTACATTTCCCTAATTTACTCTTTAGTTTGGGAATCAACCCAATCATGTCATATACGTCTATTGGATATTAAGGTGGAAAATACTATATCAAAAAAGTCACAAGGATGACATGAAAAATATTCATTTGGTATACATTCTATAAGTTACCTAGTTATGCATAAACCAATGATCATATCAGGATTTTTTTCTTATCATTCACAATTTTACATTTCCACGATAAATTATACAAGATAATCCAAGGGAACCTAGGCTTAGAAGAACCATCCAGGATAAATGACCATGTTATTGACATGTTATTACTTTAAATTTAATCTTACATAGTGTATTTTTAAGGGTACTAAATCTCACCATTTAATCACATGTATTACCTCTTACACAAATATATAATTCTAATGATTTATTTTTGAATCTGATTCATTTAATAGTATTAATATATTCAAGCCAAATTGATGTGTAAATCATTACAAAACTTTTATAAATCAATAATTAAGCTGGATGAAATCCAAATTCCTTAACATAACTTACAAGAAATTATTTTATGCATTTATTATAACATATAAGTTGTTTAAATAATTTAAATTAAATTTTACACATTTTCACATTACAAAAAATTTATATATATGAATAATAAACAGGGGAATACATGAAGAAAAATTACATGTCATATAATTAAATAAGAAACACAATATTTATGATTAATTCGAAAATAATGAAAATAAATAACATTTAGTAAATATTTATGGACTTTTCATTATAAAATGAATTTAAAGAAAATATATTTATTCCAATATTAACTCTATCATGTAATATATTGTATGGAAAATTAATTAAATATATGTTATTGCATATAATGTATACATTTTTTTACCAATTCTATTATGTAAAATCTTTACATCATCAAAATATGATATATTTAATATTATATAATATTTTTAAAAATCAATTATCATAACACCATTTTGTTATTTTTCATATAATTTCTTCAAACATTTCCAATAATTTGAACATTTGAATTTAAATATTTTGAAAATTATTACTATTAAATGTAATGTATTTTAAATCGTTACATTAATGTATAATTTATAATCCCATTATAAATTTCACATATAATTTCATGAAAATATTCTAAATTATATGTAATGTCGTATAATATTAAAATTCATCTAATATTATCATTTTATATTATCAATACTAATTTATAAATTATTTTCCAAAATAAATAACTAATTAAAAAATTATAATTAATTAAGTTAAAATCACATTAATAATTAAACTAATAACCTAAAATATCGTTTCATATGATTGTTCCCACATGCATTGCATCCATTCGTTTTCCTGGTTACAGGACTACTTTCCCATGGATGGGCGTTTTTGAATGTGCCAATATCATTGAAATATTGCATTGAGGTTACAAGGATGGGATGTCGACACATCCTATGATTGTCTTTGTGACATATCTTGGGCTCATTTATATAATTAAAATATATTCATGAAATCAGTACTAAATAATATACTGATTACGTTGTCCATTTGGATAATCAATCATTAATATGCATTGATTTGAACATCTATATATATCATAAGATCTCCATTTTCTCTGTTACATGTTGGAGAAACTATGTATTAAAGACACAAAATAGGGAACTATGGAATTTTTCACTATCTATGGAGGTGGTAGGTGTAATGAATTGAAGATCGATCCCATGATATGGGATTCCTACATATCTCCACATAAGGAAATCAGATCCCATGTATATTAGTGTAGATTAATGGGAAATGTCATATTTTTTAAGATCATGTGTCGCTAACCAATTACATTCATTTTATGATCTTATATCTAGGACTATGGAATTGTTTAGTTTAATTTCATTTGAGTAGGAACATTTTTCCATGTAGTTCATGGGAACATTACTTAGACCTATTAAAATTTTATTAAAATCATGTAGAATAGATTATATTCTAAATAGTTAAAATTATCTTGTAAAGGATACTCTATAAAACATACATAGAAATCGATAGAATGGGAAGTATTCATAAAAAACCATTTTTGTTTCATCATATTTATTTGAAACTAATAATTAAAGTGTATAGATGGAATTTTCACCCAAAAGGTGGCGCATGGTATTAATGTCTCATTGATATAGACTGTGGGTGAGATAATCATTGAGTTTATGGTCTAGGGTGACCCTCAATAGGAAATATGTGGTAGAGGTCATGGTCAAAGAGATTCAGTAGTGGGTAGTTTTGGTCTAGTGAAAATTGGAAAATTATTTTTGGAAATTTATTTAGTCCTAGTATATAAACTGAGTGAATAAGAAGATTGATTGGATTACCAACTAGGTAAATACATGGAATTTGATAATTCCTATAGTTGAGGACCTGGGTAACGGGGAACCAAATATGAGGAGTTCGGTGAATGTGTTCTCAATTTGGGAGGAAATTTTTAATGGGAGCCCAGATAGGTAAACTAGATAAAACAATTTTGTTAATTGGGAATGATTAGTTCCTATTTATGTGAACTATAAAATAATCCAATAATAATGTCTTAAAAACCATGTGGAGATGTATTAAAATGTTGAAGAAAACATAAATATTTGGGAGAAGAGTGAATATGAGTTTAGTTAGGTATACCCTATGAATTAGGAATATTCTATTAAGAAAATATATTTTGCTTCCACTTTTGGGATTATAGGGATCCTATATATAACAATTGGTCTCTGGGGATAACACCTTTAAAATGTTCCTTCTACTTTGTTTGGTGATTCCTTGGGTGAATTGGTCATACAATAATTGTAATAATTTAAATACCTCAAAAATTATGGTTTTTATACATAGTAATTTAATTGGATTAATAAATCATTAAATATTGTTCCTTGGATTTTTCAGATATATATTCCATGTGTTTTTTGTTTCTATTAATTTTTACCCCACAATTCATTTCATAATTAGTGGTCAGGGAACCTTATATAGAAAATTGAACCATAGAATGTTCATAATTGTTGTCAACCACTCACGGTGACTAGTTCTATTGTATAGGGAACTATCATTAGCTATAATTAAGGATAACTATATTGAATTCCACAATTATTTGGAAGGGATAGAATTGCAGAACCATGAATTAAATGGAATTACGGTGTTAGGTATAAATATTTTTCTCTATCACAGAGCATTGTATTATTATTCAACATTTGGAAATTTTAGTATCCCGTAAATGAATGACATAATTTTACCTTTGGTAAACAAATTCATTGATAAATGGCCCCACATATAATTGTATTTTATTTGAATAAAGTTTAACAAAATATATTGCCAATTTATATTTTTTATAGTTTGGGATTGGTGTACACACTTCGGTCGATGAAGTTGTAACATACTCAATTGGAGTCTTTAACTCAATCACTTTATAGCATTTTTATTCAGACAAAGTTTTGTGAAAAATTGTAAATGTGAAATTTTTTATTTATTAAAAATAATATTGTAACACTACATAATGAACATTGATGTAGTAGCTTAATACTATCAATGAATCTCAATATTTTCCTAAGTCCATTATAAACAACTTAGTCAACGTCGGGAATATCATTTTGACTGTTGATGTTTGGAATAAGAATCTAGGAAAGGAGTTCTTGTGTAACACTATGTTTATGAAAAATGGATAACAAAATATGAGTACTGAGGACGGGGTGTGGTGAGTTGGGTGAAATTTTATATATACATAAATTTTCACCCACATATTCTAATTTTTTATCTCATAGACTTGTCCATACATGCATTTATGTCCATTATTTTGTACATGTCTAACTCACTTTTACAAAATTATTTATTTAAATAGCATATGTTCTCATACATTTTTACTGACATTGAAGTTGTATCCTTCATCGATTAACTGATCGAAGACATTGTTCAAGAAAAACGGTGGACATGTGTTCCACATCAAATTTTGCCTTAATAGGTCATTTGGGGGCATCAAAAAAGTTTTTTCGTCACAATAAATCCTTCAAATATACGTTTATTACCTATGGAAATACATTTACATCCAAAATCTGAAAAAAATATATATTTATATACACTTGGTTCACATAAAAACAGACATGGAAGTAGTGATTATATATTTAATGGGGGTGTATATCTATGATGGAACTATTATCATAAATGATAATCTATTTCTATTTTGGGGAAGTATATAAATTAAATAGTATTATCATGATCCTCAAAAATGATTATACAGATCCTTTTATCATTAATTAATCATTGAATAAATCCATGGATTGGATGAATGTTGGGATCTGCAACTCAAGTTGGTGGGGTGGTCAAACTTTAACGGATATGGGTTTATTGGGTTCAATAAACATATTCATTGTTGAAATGTAAAAAAATATATTTAAAATAATTATTCAAATTTTGATATTATATATTTTCATAGAAAAATATTGTCATATCATTCCATAGTTATTGATTTGTTGGAGTTATAAGAACAACACCTTCTATATGAAATATAGAGAAGTTATATTGAACATATAAGATGTATATAAGATCTATATAGTTTCAAATGATTATGAAATGTACTATTAATTTTTTTCCCATAGTATGTGTGTTGGGGGAAACTAGGTGGACAACACTATTTTCCCAGGCATTATTGAAAGAAAATATATCGGCTTCAAATATGGATCATCATATGTGAATGAAAATTATTTTTAATAAATTAATGATCATATACCGCATAAAATATGGTGAAGGTAAGAAAATTTAATGTCCCACTGTGTACCCTTTAATGAATAATAGGTAAAATCTAGTAAATTACATTCCCACGTTTTAATGAGGTCAATAAAATAATTGGGTCTATGGGTCAATCAAGATACATATCCCTAGAATCATCTTTTCTGTTTCCTTCCAACATGGATTAAATTGTAAATGATTCTAGTTCATCATTTATATACAAGGGTAAGATGAACATCATTCATGATTGACTTTATATTTTTCATATGGAAGAACTATTATATTGGTTGTTCCAAAGTAGAAAATGAATCCCTACTTCCTACATAATATATAAATAATAATTTACTTTTTTCTATAAGGGATATTGTTGGTATTTTAGGGGTTAATAACTATTCTATTAAAAATGTGAAAGCTTTACAAATAGTATGGGAACCCTAGGTTTAAAATTTAATCAATTCATCATAGATGTGTTATGAATTTTTTCCACTTGATTATTGATGGTATTTAATTCAAATCACTTATGATAAATTGACAGTTCAACATCATTAGGGAAGCAATGACTTGGACTTCTTTTGATGAAAAATATCAATTTATGGAATAAGGTCATGTATAGAAGAATTAAGTGTTTTTTTCATGAATTCATAGGTGGACTATGTCATTGTTTATGAATCCTAAATACCATATTATATTTCATGATAATTCTTATCCCTATAATTAAATGTGTTAGAGTACCCCATATATAATGGTGTCACGATACACCATATGGTGGCATGAAAAAATTGGGTAATGACGGATTAAGAGAATACTCAGGCAAATATTATACTTACCTTCTCACATAATTTCATCAAGTTAGATCCATAGGATCCATATTCATTGATGGATTAATATTTCAGAGGCATGATATTTCAAAAAGGACCCCTAGTGTGTGATTTCATAGTTACCAAAATTATTAGATGGTGATCCAGGAAGCTCTAAAAGAGTGGAACTATAGATACAAAATATTAGTATCATAAGTAGAAACCCCAAGATGATTCCCAAAAAATGTATAATTAATGAACCAATACAGTAACAACCATGGGTGGGGTGGTTAAGGTTGAGTTAGTGATAGGATTATTTTCTTCATGTTCAATGGTTAATAAAATAAAAATATATGATGTTTAATAATACCTCTTACATGAATTATATTATCTCTAAAAATATCATCTATAATAAGGCCTTCTAAATTTTCAATAACTAACAAGATGATGAAATGTATAAGGCCTTATGTATTTCATGTTATGTTATGAGATAAATCCCAAAGATGGGAAAAATGCAAAATTATTCTAACATTGGCTGAAAAGATATTCAATATAGGTTGCAAAATTGGTCGAGGGCATCATGTGATGTTTTGTTCGACTGATGATATTTCACCCCTAAAAGTTTAGGTGGAAGGAATTTTGGAAAACCATAACATTTAATAAGATATCAAACAATCAATTTATAAGGAGTTGACTAATTTACATGACCCTATTTACATATGGAAATTAGTTTTTGTGAATATTTTCAGAAACTCTAAAACATTTCTCTAGTATATTACTTTTTATTTTCCTTATAGATTATCGATTCATCATAGAGACTAGTAATGTCTCCTGAGATTTTTGTGGGAGGAACTCTAATAAGTAGTACTTCCCAACTGACCACTATAGTGGAAATGTACCACTAAATGAGCTAGAAAATTATTTTTTTGGTAGAAATATTAGATCTTCACTACAACTTCCCATTTCTTAGTGTATCTAACCCAGAAAAAAAATCTGAAAATCCATGGTTTAAAATCAGGTTCTTATGAAGCACCAACAGTAGCATTCATTCAAAATTTTGTTGCTAAAATAATATATTTTTTAACCCCTTGTTACCATATTGGATACCAGATACTAATATAATATTTCGATAATAAGAAATATAACATATCCAAGGGAACACCAAATAATGATCGCCCAGATGTTGAAGAAGGAGAATGGGTCCCATTGTGTAATGAAATCTTCTCAATTAATATTTATCCACAAAAATGATGATATACATTTATACAATTCTAAATGTGATTATAAAACTATTATATTATTATTTCAAGGATTTATGCATCGAGTGATGTAGAAAATGACTTATAAAACTCTAGGGTACTTTTACACAACATGATTGTTAGGCAGAGGCCTCAAAACAATGAAGGATAAAATTAGTGTCCCATGAAAAATATTCTAACATCACCATTAATTTAATTAATTCATGAGCTAATTTAAGATTAATTGAGAATGATTCCTTGTTTATGGAAGTGGTCGAGACTCATTTTTATCAAATGGTTATAGTGGAGGAACGATTATTAGTGTCTTTATTAGACACCAGGAGTGATCATCGAGATGATGTCATCAGTGTGTCATTCAAAGGTATCCAATAAGAATAAAGATATTTATAAATCACTTATATAAATAGTTTTTTAATGATCTATGAGGTTTTAAATGATTAAATAAGGTATACAGAATTTTATTACGATTAACACCCAAGATCATTTGACATCCCATAAAGAATATCATGTTTCATTAACTGTGGAAGTTGGGGGAGGCATCCAAGTGAAGTTTCATTGATCTCTATTGTAGATGAATTGGTGGTGGAAAATGTGATATTATCACATTATTAATATATTATAATGGTTTTAGAGGATTTAAATAAAATTAATGGTGTTCTAATTAATCTATCCAAGGGAGAAGAAATCGTGTAGGGTATTAATATTTCCAGTAGTTGAGTTAAATGCTAGAAATCTCTATCTTTTACCATTATAATTATTAAATCATTCGTATATGTTGTTTTATTGACTACAGTAGTACTACGTGAAGCTATGAATAATCAAATATATTAGTTTTCCCCTAGTTTTCATCAATATCATAAAATTTATGCAGAAATAATAATATTGATATCATGTTCACCTTACGAAACTCAATGTCGGCTCGTGTTCTAGTCTCCCCAATGGGTGCCATATCAAATCAATTGCCTCTTGTATTTCATATGTCCTTGAGGCAACAGTTTTGGTACATCATTTGAATGATCATTCACCATACACCCATAGGAGATGTACTCTATTAAATTCCCATGATAAAACACATATTTATCTCCCTATAGAGATATTTTATTGAATTTATACATATAAATGACATTATGAAGAAGATTTTTTATGAGTGATTGTAGGTGGAGAATCACATACTATATTTTTATTGAGTAATGAGTCTCATTCACCTCATATATATTACATGTATCACACTCCAAGATCTAAATTTGTGTGCTATGATAGTGGTTGTGTGGTGGAAATTTATACTGATGTGGAAACCTTGAAAACTGACTCCACCAATAGCTAACTATAGTAAATTATATAATAAAGGAACGTAACAGGCTTGTGTAAGAGGATAATAATTTTAGATATGAATATATCATCATGTTTAACAAGTTACAATCGAAGGTGGGGATAGATACTATAATTTTGTAATAACATTGTTAGGTTGTTGATGACTATGTGTGATCATTGATAAAACATTGATTTTCATTTGGGAAATCCTTATAGAAGCATCGCAAATTATTATTCTTCTTTTATATTGATATATAGAGACAATATATTAATGATATACCTATATTCATTAACATAATAAATAATTTCTATATCCCAAACCCATTATCAATTTTTTGAATTTTTTTATTAATTTAAATATTAATTTTTAATAATATGTGAAACTCATGAAGAGTAGCATCCTAATAATTTAATCCAGTTAAAATTTTCTTGGAAAATAGTTGATTAAATCACTAACACAAAACACTTGAGAATATGATGAAATTTCTTAATTAATCCCTTATATTCTAGGAATTATCTCTCAGATAGATGTAGGAAAGCTGGCTATATAGAAACAGAAACCATTTCTATAAATCCCGACTAGTCTGTGAGATAAAAAACTAAAAATAATGGTTTTCTATTTACTATGTACTCTTATATGAATATAGGCACCCCAAATATATAGGAAAATTACAATCATCATTTGATAATTTTATTTAATTTTTACATGATAGAGTAAACTAATCATCGTAATATAAATCCTAAATGGGGATTTCATGTTACAATTAATGCTTATGAGTTCTCAAACACCTTAAAATTTTATCCACTCATGTGAATTATATTATATATGGAACAATAAGGTTCCCTAAATTTTCTCATATGATATAAATATTGACAATATAATAAAATTTTCATGGTTTTACCGGTGATTCTTATCTGTTTTATATATTTTTTATTTAGAAATTATGTTTTTCTAATCAATGAAATGGTTTAGGATTAGAGGCCGTGAAAAAAAATTTCATTTTGAATTATCATAATGATTTTCCAAACTATTTTTTTTTTCATATTTTCCTTTCATAAATTATTTATATTATTCTAATACTATGTAATCTATAAAACTATTGGGATAATATATGAATATAGAATAGTATTTCCACTATGATATTCAACTTAATCATTACCATATATATTTTATATTCTAATAGAAGGTCTTCAATGTTTGAAAAATGAAAAAAATGTTTATTTTCAAATATCTTTCAACTGATGATGATCTATTTTATGTAATTATAAGGGAAATTTTAAAACCAAATGTGAATGGGTGTGGTACTATATTATTATAGATATACTCTGGGATAGGTGCATGCAGTTTAGGGATATAAATATTAGATAGATGAATCTAATGCTTAATGTTGACATGTTTTGACTAGTTGGTAGGTTACACATATGGTTGTGGAATGGATTAAAAATAAATAGTACACAAATATTAGTATGAGAATCCTTCTGTTGAAATTTGAGAATATATCTTATGGTCACATATCTAAAACCAATGTTATGATAGTTGTGAAATCCGTAATTGGGATTGAGTATGATATTTAATCCAATAACACTAAACAATTATTAGGAATTATATAAATCATAACATGAGTTATTTGAATTATGAGGTAATGAAAAGAAATTATAATTCTAAGAATCAATGTTTCCCAAATTCAAGTGACCAAATACACTGATATACTCTTAAGGGTAAATATGGTTAGACTACTTTTTTATTAGAATGAAAATAGGCCTCTACATTGTTATATGAAGGATAGAAATAGTGAACACATGTTTCCACTAAAAATTGTGATCATATTGGAAAAATCTACACTCATTAGTCGTGGCCATGAACGGTGTTTAGTGATAAAAACAGTTGATTG
This sequence comes from Viscum album, assembly GCA_963277665.1. Lineage (NCBI taxonomy): Eukaryota > Viridiplantae > Streptophyta > Magnoliopsida > Santalales > Viscaceae > Viscum > Viscum album. Next base: position 432,133,495 of record OY728134.1, read on the forward strand.
AAAAATTATTCCATATAGGGAGAAGATACTAAAAAATATATTATAAACATTTAGTCTAGAAATGGCCATGGTTTGCATCATTATTCAATTTTGAGGGTGAGTATACTTGGAAGATGATTTTCAGTTGGGATTGAGATAGATAACTCTAACATCAGTATGTATCTAGATATAATATGAATGAATCCACACTTAGTTGTTATAAAATGTATTATCCAAGATATAGACCATGAACAATGGGATGATAACCGATTCATCCTAATGATAGTCCATTGAAGGTCCCAATGTCAACGAGAGGGGAAAAGGTAGGATATATATGGTGTCAAACGCTTTTGGATATATAAGTGGGCATCTATTGGGACCATAGTGTGTCACTATGTTTCTTTATTTAATAATAATCATACCATATTGTTCAAAATAAAATATATGGTTGGTTATTATATAGTCTAATATAAATATACCTCATGTAAATTTAGGGAAAATACAGTAAAAGGGGATTAATGTTGATGTGATCTATTACAAGTCCAAGGTTGAGCACTCTAGATTCCACTACGTATCTCAAAATTATATGATTTATTCCACATAAAAATTTTAAAATGGAAATTAGAATTATCATATATGATCAAATCTATTTCAAACATGTGTTTTGTACTCAAGATAAGAGATCTAGATATTTCTATCAAGTACCATAGTGTATATAATATCTAGAAAACCCATTGTGAATATAGAGACCTTACACTAAAAGTGTTTGGATGAATGTAAAATTTGTGATTGGGTCTAACATATTTTGTTTAGACATCACTATGTATCCCAAGAGAAGATGAATAAAGTCACAAATATTTATTAGTAGGGGTATCTATATAGATATTGCTGACACATATGAGAGAATAATTTTTTTTAAGTATATAGATATTGGGGAAGGCCCCAATTATCTATTAATCTCTTAATCAAATAAAAAATATAGGATAAACCTCCTCAAGGGGATATTAAATTTTTCTGGTATTTGTTTCATTGAAAATTCCAATTGGAAAATTTTTTATGAAGTACTATTGTGGTGTTAGACAATGTATATTGATAATGTACTAGGATGATGTGGTCTTATAGGATATCAATGTTTCTATATTGAGTGATGGGTATAACCTTATAATAAATAAGAGTAATAGTGTATTGATGCTCTGGAATACGTATTTAATGTTGTGCATTTATTTTAAAATAATATCCAAGTGTGTTTAAAATTTTTATAATCAATCATTTGGATATACATAAATATTGTTTTTTATTAAAATGATTGTTTTCATGAAAATATAGAAGTTCATGAATGAGAGTAAGTGTCTCATGAATTTTCATGAATGAAATCATTCAAGGCCCCCACATTGATTTATGAAAAAGTAAGGTGTTTTATGAATTCCCTATGGTTTCATGAATGTCATATTTGTGTCATGTATATAGAGTTTAGTGAATCTGGTATAAATAAATAGACGTTTCATCATTATAGTGATTTGTATGCCATTTGAAACATAAAATAGTTATAGTCTAATGATCTAGAATAGTTGTATTAATGGCCATTCATATGAACATAAGGTTCACAATGAATGAAAATGATTATAAATACGCCTTCACTCTCCCCTCATTTGAGTAACGATACATAATAATGATTTAAAGGATATGTGTTTGGAAAAGAGTTACAAGACCATATTTATTACATTACTTACTGACACAAAAATTAGTTACATGATGAATAAAATTCAGTACAAACATCAATTTCATGCAGAAATGAACTTTTTCTTATTTGACCTTTTGTGTTACATGAAGGATTGGAAAATTAAAAAATGTTTAATTTCTCATGAAATATGGTGATTTTCATGAAAATAATGTAAAATTTACAAAAGATAATATTTTATTGGAAAAGTTATGATTTTTGTGAAATTTGATTTTGGGCATTCACGTTTATAAAATAACACAAAAAGTGATTCACACTCATTTTAGTTGATAATATATAAAAAATAATTCCTTGAAGTCTTATATATCAATTAATTTAATAGTAATAAAATAGAGGATTTTATAATCAGTTTTTGAAAGATTAATGTGAATTGGAATTGAGTAGTTCTCGAGGGATAAAAATCTATATAGTAATATCATACATTTTACCTTGTTCTAATGAGAATTGCATATATGAGTAGTAATATATGGTATAAAATAAAGGGATTAACCCAAGGGTAGTCGTGAACCGACCATAAATATTGCATGGGAGTAACACTGTGAATATGAATGATGAATCCTGAATCCACTATAGAAATATAGATAGTACATCCTTATACTTAAATACATTATCATTTTTTTTCTAATCTAGTGTGGGTGAAGTATGTATAATTCATGTGTGATGTGTTAATTATTTACTTAAATTCATTATGATGATAATATTTATGTGTTTATTTCACGGTCATCAATCTTATCTGGTTATGTCTATGATCATGGTATCAGTAATTAGATCATTGTTAAAATTTTAATTCTAGAGTGACCCAAATAAATTTTTACGCAAAAATCATTTAATGTAATTATAGTTTTTGCTTATGTGGGGGGACCTGAATGAGTTTCATACATACATTCACCCCCAAATTCTCATGTAACCTCTCACAAAAGTCACCACTAATATAAACAATTGTTAATAGAGAATAAGATTGTCTTACATGATATTTTATTCTAAATACATTCAATTTGTTTTCAGAGTTGAATTCTATTCTACTCATCTGTTTGGAAAATATAATATTTAGGAATAAGAGGAAATGTGTAAAAAAATTCTATATAATGGTACAATTTTTTAGAAATGTTTTATCATGAAAATGGATCTATATTTCTCTAAAATATATATTATGGATAAAAAATGGTTTATCTAATTATTCAATAAATTATATTCTAAGACAATATACAGAGCCTGATATTCAAATAGATGTTGGATCTATGGATAATGATGATATATTATCTAATACAAATAAGAAATATTTCAAAAAATTAGTTGTTGAATGACCAAAAAAATGTAAATGAAATAAAATAATGAGCATTATGGAAACCATGATCAAAAGATGAATATTGAGATAAATAAAATTTTTATCATCAATAATAGTGTGAATGACATTATTAAATACTTGATGGATTAAAATTCTACTAAAGAAAATTAATTGGAAACGATTTATTCTGAAAAGAAAAGGTGTAATTTTGGTTCCATGAATGGGTGACTTGAATATGAAGGGGTTAAAAATATGAGGTTACGAAAATGATATATTATATGCACACATTGTAGATAAAATTGGGATGAACAAATGGTTGAGTTATGTAATGCTAGCCAATAATGATGATATTGTCAGTATGAGTGAAAAAGTAAGATTTAATGTTATTTTCTTAATAAAAATACACATGAAGTGGAATATAAAATAGACATGGTGAATGAGATGAAAGAAAGAATTATCCCTATCAAAACCCATTAAAACATGTGGATAAAAAAATAAGTTTCCTCAATTGTAATAGAGATGACTATGTAGCAGAAGGACAAGGATATAAATCTTAAGGAGATGTCAGTGAGGATATAATGTTTAAATAAGAAGAATAAGATCCATAAAATGTATTCGTCAAAGGTTTATGCCTATAATCATGGAATCATAGAGTTATTGAGTAAGTGAAAAAGAAATTTAAAAACTACAGGGGATGTATCTTGGATGATAATAGCTAATAAGTGATATTATTGTGGAATCATTTTATATATAAGGACTATTTTTGTAAAAGCACAAGAGTTCAATGTAAAAAAAATATTCATCAAAAACATATCAATTGAGATGTGAAACTATGATTTATAGTTATTATTTGTTATTATTAAGTTTTTCGAATAATGGTTTTTTAGTATGATATTGTAGTTATAAGGGAAACAATGGTGTCCTATGTAATTCCTCGATTCGAATTATATTCCAGAATAAAGTGTTCACTGATATATATTATGATACGAAAGAAAATAAATTTAATATTTTATGTTAATGGTATAAATCTCCACAAAAAGTTCAACAAGAACCATTATCAATTTAGTCTGATTATCCAGCCTAATGATAAAGGGAAAAAAATCTAGAGGAAAACAAATGAACTACTCCAGCTATTAAATTGGAACATGCACATATAAATAATAACCCCCAATAAGGAAATATTTTTATGTGGCCCTATTTTCTATCAATGAGGAAAACTATGAATAATTCTTAGGGGATCAAAAATATAGCTGAAATTAAGATATGTATAGAACTATGGGAGTTCCCATGAAAATGGAAAATAATGAAGTGATGAGAAGTATTAAATATGATGGTTAGAAGAAGTATTTCTAGAAAGACAATAATAATATTTTTAGAAATAAAAGTAATCCTAAACATCTGATTTGAATTAAATATCTAAAAAAATAATGGGGTTCAAAATATAATGAACCATGAATGGTTATATATTGAAATACGAATCAATATAGAATAATGGTTTCATACATTTTGTTTTAAAAGATAATTATTAGAAAAAGTACCCAAGGAAGACTATTCTATGAGTTAGACCATGAATAAATGATGATACCCCATTTAAGAAAAGGATATTTCCAATGAAGACATCTGAAATGATTTATTTGAAAGAGGAATTACTCAAAAGAGGGTCATATGAAATTCATTGAAAATGATTCAATGATTATTGATTTGGAAGTAGAGGAACATGACGAGGTGATGAATTCCCATTCCTTGAATCTATATTTCAGAAAAAAAAAGTTTTATACTGAATGTTTGTTCTACCAACACTGTACCCATTCTATAACTTGAGGAATTGATTCCTCCCATCTCCCCATGTATTTAGATGCTACGAGCTATTATTGATGTTGTTTTTGTCTTGGGTGAGATGTGATACATTAGGGAGTTACCTCAGAATATAAAATGTGTTGATCTGTCGTGCTTTAGATTTTTGATGGAGTAATGGGGAAAAATAATTAATTGTGATACCATAATTCATTGTTTTTGTATTACATGTGAAATTATATTACTCTTTTATGATATCAGATTCATCTTTGGAGAGTTAAATATCACATTTAATATAAATTCAATATTTTTAGAATACGAATAGAAACTTTTGGGGTGTATTTAGAAGATGATATGACAGATTTAATACCAAACACCCAAGGAAATAATCAATTTTCATGAGAGAATAAATTAGATACCATGTAAAATTTAGTGAGTATACATAAGACCCAAGTAGTTATTTCAATAGTTCAAATCATTCAGTTTTCATGACCCCATCACCACAAAGTATACCCATCGTGGGACAGAAATGTGAAATGGGAGATAATGACCCCCGAGTCCTGCCTCCTGTAGGCCCTGGGTTGGAAACTAGCACCGAGGGTATAATAAACACATAAATGAGAGGCATTACCCTTTAAGAGAACACATGCAGACGAGAGTGATAAGATAGAAACCAACCAAATCCATCTCAGAACTGAAATTTAAAAGAAACCCAACAACATATATGAAATGACATGGGAAAGTACTACAACTGAATGGGAAAACGACAAATACCAAGAAGTATAGAAAACAACGGCGACCAGAAGCCCGAAAAACACCTCCACCAGTAAGCTAGTAGTTACCAGCTTGATCTCCATCCTACTCCAAGTGACCTAAAAATAGTTTATATATACATAGGGTGAATATAATAGTATACTCAGGAGGATCCTCCCCGAAGTATCTCGTGAAAATGTAAAGAGAGAATGCTAAAGCACAGTGAACAACAAGTGAAATTTACTCGTCACCGAAACAGGTATAATAAGTTCCCAACCTCACCATGGCTACTGTCACCATGTAATGCGTACAAGAATATATCATATAATAAAGAATATCATGGGTACCTCGCTACTACTTCCCCACAGGTTTCCCTCTTTTCCCCAACAACATACGTCATGTGCATCTCTCTCCAAAGGCTTTCATGTATACAACTGGGCTAAGCTCCACAATCTGCACCACGTGCACCACAAAGGATTTCCCATACACACCTGGGCTAAGAACAACACCATCCTCACAACCAAAAGTAATCAGGTAGTTTTTAGGATCCACCATATCTCACATTACGTGTATCATATGTAATGTATTCTACCTCAAGCCATTACAGCCCATACACTGAGTAAGGATCCTCAACCCATCACCTCCTATACACGTTACACCTATAGTAGTCCATACGATACTATATCTAGAATATATATATGTGAATAACTATATGCCATTACATCCCTCTACAAACATATATGGGGAAAACTAACTTTTGTGCCTCATGGCACTAGTATCTACCAAGAGAAGATAGAGGGGTCAAATGAGGTAGTCAGCCATTCATCGTCACACCAAAAATGTTGGGCAAAACACCCCCTAGGGCTCAGAATCCCCGGGGTGTCAGTTTCCCTTACTGAAATAGTGGAGTAGCATATATAAACACAAAACGTATAGAATATATTATAACTCACAACCACACTATGGGAATAACCTAGTCATTGACACAACTCCAGCTAACGTCTCTCGAACTCCGGGCTGACACTTCTAAGACTAGGTATCCTATAAGCACACAACCATTTAAGGGATTTATTAGATTACTTTATTCCCTTTTTATCAATTCCACTGTACGTTAATTAATTCTTCAAACATTAATTAACCCAGAAAAATTTCCACATTAAGTTTCATTAAGATCACATCCAAAAACCAATTTCCATTCGAAAGTTATCAAACTCATCATTATGTTTCATCAAACTCCAACCCCATGGGTTAACATCATTTATTCAAAAATTCATTAGAGAATTACCTTCCCATATTCCCAAGAATTCTATAAATCCAACCTATTCTACTAAACACATGGGTCTCAACAAGGTGAGTAGACATACTACCCATCGATTCTTTGTCGCCTATAACAATAGTGTAAACCCATTCTCCCTTAAGAGGATAAACACGGAATGTACGTGGCATACACTGCATGTCTTCACCTCCTTCAGAATAAGGGTAAGCAAGACCATCTTCCTTTAGCAGTGGGGAAAAGTAAAAAAGATAAAAACCATGAATTTAATAGAATCTCACAGTCACATATATCCCATTCCATCATCCCAGGTGTCCTCCCTGACACCCACATGCATAAACTGATGCATCTCGCCACTCTAGGCATCATCTGCTGCCACAACCACAACGCCTCTATTCCCATACATATCACAATACCCTCCCAGGGACACATCACTGCACAAACAGCATGAAAACAAAAATCACATAAATTTGGGCTCTTGGACCTTTAACAAGGCATTCATCCTTGAAGCAACAAGCATCATCAAATTTTAGGTTTACCATCCAACTGAATTAATAACATACATCGGCATCAATTTGATTAATATCAATTTAGATCAACAACCAAAACCACAAAAACCATATTCTTTTACATGCCTCTTTATCTTTAGAAAATTATTTATCAATTAATTCCAGCTTTAATTTCCTTATCAATTTCATCAAGAACCTCATGCTAACAATCAAGGCATATATATCACACTATCTAGCAAATCAAGAGGCAAACTGTTATCATGGTACAAACAAAAAACATGCGATCAAACCAATACATTTATTCCAGTTCAAGAATTTAATTTGGTAAATTACATTGTGATCCAAAGGGCTATATCATGCTAACTCTATGATTCCACATAAACAATTATAGAAGCCATTAATCCCCTACCTCAATGGTTTTCGAAGAAAACCACAACATTCAAAAGATTCTCAAGAAACAAGGTCGATTATCCATGAATACTACTTAGATTTCCTCTCCTAACACAACCAATACCAAATATCATCATATTCTATATCCTCATGTTCAATTGAATGTTTTAAAAACAATGATATTATAATAATTATTGTCTATAAATGTAATTTTTTTTAGAATGACTTGCATCATTGTTGAACATAAAATTTTACTCTTGTTTCTCATAAGGAGCATGGATCACGTGAGATTAGAGTATGTGATGACTAAATATTTTATCACAATCTGGAGTGATAAGGTGTAAATTGTGTCTAAAGAAGGGTGTGTGAAATTTTTTATCAAATATATAGAAAAACATATTCTATTCATTCATTCATGAATTAAATACTATATTATATAAATAATATCTATCTAGATCTAGTCTTATGATTTGATAGAAGTTATTGGTTCTATATTTTTATGTGATATAGATACCAACATTAATGGGTGGAATGATAGTGGGTGTATCTCCACTTTCAATTTACATGAGGAGTACTCTATAAATGGCTTGTTTTTATAACACTTTTTAGGATTTCCTGATTTTATAAAGGATGATTTTTTAGTCCCCTGATTGATTTTTTCCTTCTTGGATTGACACTGTATGGGAATCCCATTTTGTTGGAACTATACTGTGGATGCATCTATACTATTATGGAATTAACTGGTTATGTTAATGGCTCATTGTTTCTAAGGGTCAAATTAACATTTTCGATTTCATCCATATGTTATTTATGATATAAAATGACCACACTATGATGTGTGTTGAATATTTTTCTCTAATCATAATATATATCTCTTAGGGGCATTGGATGAACTAGTTAGTGCATCCTATAGGGTGTTTTCTAAACATGGAATGTATGAAAATATTTTATCTCTCTTAGGAATTCATCCATAAAACCTAATAAATAATAAATAAAGGGACTAAATTGTTCTCCCTTATTGCCATTATCACAATTTATTTTCTTGGTCGCTAATATTTAATCATACTTGATGTTTAATTTGTATTTTTTAAACTCTATTTAAAATCATTTTATAAGGGGTAGGAATTCAAACTTGCTATTGTTACATCCCTATAAAAATGAATAAAAGTGAATAATAAACAAAATTATTTGAGGCATGGATAAAATCTCCAATTTGACCATATTGAGAATTGGTTTTATATTAATTTACTTGTTAGACTACATGAATCACTGTTAAAAATATATTCTAATGTCTGGTAAGTTTTGTTAAGGAGGAATTGTTCCGTATTTGGATTATTCTAGACCAATATATACTTTTTCCGGGTATGGTGCTATATGAGAATATATAACAAATAATTAATCATTATTTCCTTTTGAGACACAAATTAGATTTCAAATTACTTTGGAATTATTTACTATCATGTGTGGTTATATATTAACATTTGGTGGTTGTGAATATATTTGAGAGGATCGAAATGGTAGAGTAGGTGGACCAGAAGCTATGGAAAATAGGGTCTCATCATCTCCGTAATTGAGATCAATGTTAGGTATTTATTCACTATATTAGAATATTAGGTCTTAGTATCAAAAAGGTTTTTCTATAACAATTTAATCTATTATCCTTCCGCTTAATTTTATTAATCACAGAGGGAACCAAGCGATCATTCCAGTGTTTCCACAAAAAGGATAAGGAGATTTTCTACAACATCAATGATTTATAATGAATATTTTTATAATATTATTAATATATATTATGAATGAATTTATCTATTTTATATTTTTTTAAATAAACCAATCATTTGTAAACATTTTTATCACACAATTAGTTTCACTTATTTATTATTTACATTATTAAAAATGATGATTCAATTTTACAAACTATAAATTCTAAAAAAATGTATTTATGTAATCAGTTTTCATATATTCATGATTCCTTTGGAACAAAAGTAATATTTTATATTTAGTTTACTATTTATATAATAATATATATATATTTTAAACGATTTTCTGATATTTTGATATAATAGAAATATCTTTGAAAATATTATATAACATTTTTATAATGAAATTTGGATTTGAATTTTTTTCATATAATTATATGACTGAAGTATTTCTAATTTATATAGTGTATAATTATAACATTACCAAAATCATATTTTGATAAGCTAGTCATTAAAAATATAAAATGGGCATTGTTATAGCATATTAAATATATTGAATACTTTTTATCAAAATATCTATTTTTGAATAGAAATTTAATTATATGATAAATTTCACAAAGTACACTCTATAGAATGGATAATATGTTTAACATTTATAATTAATTAATTATCAACTATAAAACGTTTTTTACAAAATTATTTAATTTAATAACTCATAACAAACAAAATAGTTTTATTTTATATAAACCAGTTTCTATGTATTGTATTATTTTATTTAGAATTAAAATATATAATATTTTGAATCCTAATAATAAAAAATGGAATCAGTTTTTGAAATCATCAATTTAAAATCATCATAGGATGATTTTTTGGGATTTTTATAAAAAATTATATTTTCCCTTGAATGGTATAAATACTGTTTTCTAAAAAATATCATATGTTTTGTGACATAATAATGATAATTTAAATGATAAAAATTATATAAAATATTTTTATCAACAAAATATGTATTTATGTTGTAAAATAATACCTTTATGACCAATTTATTTAATTTATAATCCTATTTTCAATTATTTTGGAAAGTAAGCTCTATTTTATTTCAATAAAATCGTATTTGGGATTATTTCCCTTTAAAATAAATGTTTAGAGTATTCCATTACGTTTTTTATTGGTTTATAAGTAAAATTACAATCCTTGTTTCGATTATAAACCTATAAATATCATAAATATAATATTATTCAAATTTATTTGTCCTAAAAGAAAAAATAGTCAATATTTTAACCAAAAAGTCCCCTCTAAACAATTATAAATAGCCCATATGATTTCATTTTTAAAAAAACATTCCATTGATTAATAAAATCCAAATATGAAGCCATTTTTTCTATCAAATTTCTCTTAGTAACCTTAGTTATGTTCTAGAGTTACATATCCCCTAGACTCAAAGTCTTCAGAAATGATGTAAATCATTAACTAAGTGGTAACCCCAATTCAATATTATTTATTTTTTCTTCTCTTCGTTGTTTCACCATACTAATAAATTTCCTTTTTTATACCATCCTATATTATTTCAAATATATTTATATATCATTTAAATTTTATTATTATTCTAATAAAACTATTTTTATTTATTTATAGCATATACTATATCTATCTTTTTTACACATCTCGATAATGGATGTTTTTACATACTTATAAGTACATTATAAATTAATTACTTATAACTAAATTTATTTATATCCAGTATTGATTATGTTATCTAAATTTAGATTAATTTATTCTAATATTTATGCAATTAATATTTATGAATTATAAATAACAAATAATATAAATCACAAAATTAAAAAATGAGGACATTTAAAATGAAAATACATCTTCAATACATTCCAGATTTAAATGTGAAAATAGAAAATTAATTCATAACATTATAATTTGTCATGCATTAAAAATAAAATATAATTCAGTTATTGATTCTTTTTTTTATAAAAATATATATTAAAAAGTATTCATAAAGGTGACGAAATAAACCAAAATCCATTATAAGGGGATTGTTTTCAACAAGTATTTATGTGATTCATTAGCTTAATCAAAACATCAATGAAAATATTTTAAATGTATTTTCTTCTCCAAAACCATTATTATGTTTATTATTAATCTTTTATTATACATAATCCTTTATAAGTGATATCAAATGATTTTTTTTTCATGTAAAACATAATAATGAATGTAATGAGAAGTCTCTAACACAATTCCTTTTTTCGAACTATCATTATCTCCTATAACATTTATAAATATTAAAAAAAATATCAACTATATTTAAATTTACCATTATTTAAACTTTATTTAATATGGTTACTAATATTTTAGTTTGTTGATATAATTTAAAATCTATCTATAATTATTTTCCAAATACTATACATTCCTAAACATCAAATTGTTTCCCCGTGATTTATTTCTACATCTAACGATGACCAATCATATATTTAAACTACTATTAGGTGTAAAAAAGTTTTTATTACTTATTATTTTTAAATATTTAATGATTAATAATTTAAATTGTATTTATATCATCTATATAAAACAGGTTTTATTCCATCGGTATATCTTATATGTATGGTTTATATATGTTACCTTTCTTTGTGGAATTAATAATTATGAGAATATCATGATGTGGTGGGTGGGAAAAAGTTATATAGTTCTCCAATGTACTGTGTAATTTCATACATTTCATGATATTATGAGTATTATGCATGATAATGAAGAATGATTTGTTTAAATTTTTGAATTGATTTATTATACAAGTATATTAAGTGTCAACATGATTGTATCTTTGTTCACTATATATTACAAATTACATATCTCTTAAAAATATTTCCATCAGACTAAATATGTTGATCATTTTCATATGATATGATTATTATGATTATTCTCATCCATGTACAATATTGATCCAAATTCCACATTCATATGGTTGACATGTCATTATTGACCATTATATTATTATAACCCATTATTCTATTATAATCCATTTCTTCATTTGATGAACTCAAGGTATTTATCATACATATAATATGTAGTTTCATATAACTAATTCCTTGTTAGAATTACGTAGATAATTTTTGACATATTTGGATATCATATTGGTTATGTTTTCCAAGTATCTATTTCTTTCCAATTATTAGGATTTTATTTGACCCTTTCTATGATGTATTCCTTTGGGTGGTCTCATGAATTTATAATCATTGGGTCAACACATAAGATTCATATGAAAAATTATTTGACGATGTAAAATGTTTCTAATTCTAAAATACATCATAATTTTGATCATGGGAGTTTGTTTTAATTCTAATGATATATGTGAAGACATGTATGTTGTGCATCAAATTTAAGAGTGTTGGATTTGCGACATCATTGTTGTTATCTAAGCAGTGTTTGGTTATTTTTGGGAATTACGATTTTAAATATTTCAATATATATCCTTATAAATCAAAAAAATCTCTATATCACATGGTTAGATATAACACCTATGAACACACATGATTAACATAGATTGAATATAAGTTATAATTTCATTTTATTAGTGGGATTCATGAAAATAAACTGAACAATTAACATTACTTCATCATTGAGTATAATAATGACGGTGAATTTTTTTTAAGAGGGTAGAATATTCCATCCGATATTTTTAATGAATATTTTTTTATTTTTAAAATTATATATTATTTTATATATTTAGAAATTAATAGAATTTCATTAATTTATTTTTAATTTAATACACCAAATATTTGTAAACATGTTTTTTAGATAAGTAGTTTCATTTATTGAAAATGGTTTTTATCAAAATTTTAATTCAATTTTATAAATTATTTTTTTTATTAAAATATAATCGTAAAATAGTTTTCAATTTACAGAAATATATTTTTTACAGTAAGATAATATTTTATGGTCATCTCATCATTTATGCTATAATTAAATTAATTATTAAATTATTGTTGTAATAATTTAAATGTTATATTATTCTTAATTAAAATAATAAGTTACATTTTTTTACAATGAAAAAGTGGTCGGAATTGTTAGTTATATTTGTTTTAAATCTATTTTTCATTGATATATTGTCTCTTATTATAATATTATAGACACAATATTTGGTTAATGTGGTCTCTATAAAATTTAACAGGCATAGACATTACATTATAACTATGATGTATAATGTTTAAAAAATATATATTATTTATGAAAAAATATACATAATTATATGATGATTTTATAAAAATGATATAATATAATTTATATCTATAAATTAATTTATTTCCAACATATAATAATTAAGAAATTATAAAAAATATAATGTAATTACCCCTAATAAAATAAATAGTTTTATAAATAAATAAATTTTCTATATATAGCATCATATTATTTAAAATTAATCTATATAATGCTTATATGTTGAATTTTGTGAATTGGACATCATTTTTGGAATGAGTACATGAAAAATAATTTAAGCATATTTTTTGGGATTTTTCTAATGGGATTATGTTTTGGAAAATATAAATATGAAATAAAATTTTAGGAAACTATTTCTCAACCAAATATGCATCGAAAGAGTAAAATGTTGTTTCTAAAAATAAAATACTGAATTTTAAAACCTATAAATAATTTTATGGATCTTATGTTATATTTTATTATATTAACAAACTACTCAAGATTATTTACATTGAAATAAGCGTATCTAATTTTTAATTTAGTTTTGACAAGGATTTGAAGTCAAATAAAAATCTTTTTTAACTATAAATATATAATTTAGTAATGATAAACAATATTCCATATTCATTGGAGTAATTGATAAAATAAAGAATATTTTAAACCAACATATCCATCTTGTTTCCCTTGGAAAATCACATCCCATTCACCCCACAAATACCATGCTATTCTCATTTTCCCAATCTAAATTCAATTAATACCCTTATGGAGATTTTTTAGTTACAAAACCACAATCCATCAGGGATCTAACAAAGGATAAAATTTTAATAATAAGGTATCCTCGATTCTATTTTAATCGTTTTTCTACTATTCTTCTTACTGATAACCCAATTAATATCCATTTCAATACAGTCATAAAAAATTTCACTTAAATTTATATTACATATTAATGCCACTATGCTATTATTTTAACAATTTTAAACTATTTATAGTTTATAATCATTCTCCCTCTCTATTAACATATCCTAATGATGCCTAGTTTCATCCTAAATGAGGTCATTATCAATGGTTTATATATCAATTCTTACATGTATAGTTATATTAAATTATATAGTATTTTTTTTACAGTAATATTGTTAAAATAACTAGTTCAAATTAATAATTAGAAAATTATAATTATTTTAATGGATACAATAAAAAATAACTTAATAAAAAACATTCCTTTAATCCATTTTTCATTCAGATGAATGAGAAGTAAATAAATCTAAATGATTATAACTCACCAATAATGTATTAAATGAATATTATTCACATCTAAATTTAAATTTTAATAAAATTAATTTTATTATTTAGATTTTCTAAATTAGATGAATGAAAATGGTAATTAGGGTAATGTGACCCTTCTTGACCACTAAATATATGATTATTTCTCTTATTGAAGACATATTTTAAAATATTTTAATTGTATTTTATTCTACAAACACCTTAATAATGATATTATTAATATTTGATATAGATATAGATATATCAAATTATTATTTTTCATGTCACCGCCTATAATGTTTATACGGTGAACTCTCGATCCCAATTCATCCTTTTCAATTAACCTATATACCATTTTATTTTTATTTTATTATCCTAAAATATCTAAAAAAATTACTTAAATTATTCTATTCCATTTACTTTTCAAGATATATTATTTTTTTTTGACATCAGTTTCTATAAATATATATAATGGATTTCATATGTTATTATTTTCTAAAAAATCTCAGTGAGTCCTCTTGATTTATTTCCCGATGTTAACAAACTCATAATATTTTTCTGAAAATTTTCAATTTCCAAATTGTGTATTCAATTAATATTTTAGGAACAATCAATTTTATTAATTTAATCATTTTTTATGAAATATATATTTAACCAATTATTTTTCATGGGTTTATTTTTTTTTGTATTCGTATAATTTTCCCTCATAAGTGGTATATATTATTATGAGCATATTATGATTTGTTCGCCTGGACTCAAAAAATATATCTATAAAATTAATTAAGAAATGAGATATATATCATGATAATATGGATATTATATGTGAATTTTATTCCATTTTTCCACATATTTTGAAATGATGATTCATACAAATATGTAACGGATGAACATAACAACTGATTTATTCATAAATTATTTGTTGTATTTTTCCACAATCTTAAGATATTTTATTATTATTCACATTCCACATTCCACGTTCCTTGTCTTTTACAAACCATACACTCATTCTTACTATTATGGTCAATTTCTTATGACAAGATTAAGATAGTTATTTTCACTCATGTACTATTTCAATTAATGTACCATATTAAAATGATACACATATCATTATTCTATGTTCCATTATTTTAAACAATTATTTGAATTGATCACATTCATAAATTTATGGCCCCATTTCAATAATTATTCATATAAAATGTAATTTATTATGATTAATCAATGTAAAATATCAATGGTTACATGTAAATATTTTGAGTATATCATATTTCTTATGTTTCAGATAATTCTCATTCATTTCCCTTTGTGGAATTCAAACTTAAAAAATTTGTTTTTTGTATATAATTATGTGATTTCACTTATATAGAGGGGTAAAATAAATGTTTGAAAAGATTTATATGATATATTTGAATATTTTTTATAGATTTATATTCTTTAATGATGTTATATTTTCCTAGTTTCTAACAACAAAAATATTTTTATCTTGGTATATTTTTGTAATTTTTGTGATGTCTTTCAATATATAAAATTATCAACTGTTACAAAATTATATTTTTGGGGGTGTGCCATTCACATTAATGAGTGTAACAATACAATTGGTTGAAGAATTTATTTTTCATGATCATTAAAGGCTCTATGAAAATCATCATTCCATCATCAGGTATTCACTTTCTTCATCAACATCATGAATGAAAAAAATACTCTGAAAGGTTTTCCACAAAGTGCATTATGTACATCAAGAAACCCTTGAGTCTTCTCAATTAAATAATTCTTATAGGGGATGATATAATAAGTATTTAAATTGTATTTATTAGGTTAACCTCTATGAAAATATGTAATTCCATAATGTTGGGTAACATTCCCATTATTACCATAAAAAGAATATTTCAATGGGTTCATCATAACGGAATTTTCATCTTATTTGCATGAAAATAACTATTTATAATAAGGGAGATCATATAGTTGATTAAATCAGACCACCATATCATCCATAATAAATTCTATAATCTTCCACGTAATGGAATTGAAATTATGCTGAATGGATCTTTGGTAGATTGTGTGGGTATTCTTGGATAAAATGTGTATTCATTGATTAGAGTATATCAATTATGGATCACTAAAGATAGTGGCCACCTCATATTTGAGATTCATTTTAATATAGTTATATATATAATACCCATCCATGATTTATAGTTGTTGATTACTTGATATTGTACTAATAAATAATTCAGTGATCATAGATTGGGAATATATTTTTTTAAATAACTATTGATATCCCTAAAACCAATGTAAAATCATATTTTCCATTTTTTTCAGGGGGATGATAATTTTACAACCATTTTGTGTCTTTAGACTCTTGTGTGATGGAGAGGATTTATCAACACTCATAGGACCACAAGTGAAATGGAAGGGATCATATATGGGAGAGATAAGTGTATCCATTTCAATCCAAAATCACATTTTAGTCCCTTTATATCCTTGATGAAAATTTCATATATTTTTTAAAAGATAAAAATTTAGTTTATTGGTTGATCAATAGATTCATGTTCCCGTGTATGCATCCATTTATTTCAGGTAAAAACTCATGATCTAAAATGAAATAAATCCATTATGTATCTGAATAAAACCACCAACATGTCATCATAAAAAGAAGACCCATAGGGAATCATGACACTAGATAAATCCAATAGAAAAATAAAAACACATTAGAAAATCTTGATAATTAAATATGTTGATATATTATCTGAAAAAAGACATGAATTTAACTCTATTAAAAAGATTCCTCTCATTAAAATCATTAAATATAATTAAAAATACTTTAGAAAAATATCTAAAAAAAGAATGAAGGTTCAAGTAATTCATCAAAATTTTGAGGCAATTCAATGAAATCATCCGTAAAAAGATGAATATTCAACACAAAACAAAATAATAAAAGAAAATATCACAAAAAACATAAAATCACCATTTCTAGATTGAGATGCCTTTTCAAAATTGAAATATCATGTTTAAAGTCTTTAAATCGGTGAAAAATAAAAATATCTCATTGATTCAGATCTTCACTAAAATTTATGTGAAGATTTGGCTTAAATTTACCAACCATATTAATGAACTTTCACTTTATGATTTAATTGTAATGTCACTTATTTAATTCTCCCATCCAATAAATTTGGAAAACTATATCATCTATCTCATCAATCCTATATTCAAGTGCTTCTGATACATCCTCTTCAATCTAATATAGATCCCTCGTTGTTGGGGGAAAGTATTTATTAAAATCATTGTCACTCAAATTATTTTCATGAGAATATGTGTTATGATTTTTAAAATCCTCGAGATGTGGGGGAATATATGTGTTTACCCAGATATAAGCCTATAAATATCTAGTAACAATTGTCTATTTTATATTAGAGTAATATCTATATTTCTGAGTCTTAATTGGGTTTTGATTAATGACGCTATAAACCCATTTATAAACATAGGTTTTCTGAAAAAAAAAATATTATGAAAATATTAAAGGTTATTATCCCCAAATAGGTTTTGTGAAAAATATTATGATAATATGAACGGTTATTATCCCCAAATATATGCCTCATAAATTTCCAGTTTTTCCTATTGTTCATGTCATGAATCATCCCTTCAACAGGTATCTCATTAACTTCATAGAGACCTCCCTGATGATCCTAAACCCTAGAAGGTAAAAATCAATTTTTTTATATCATTTCATTATATTGGGTCTATATTTTGTATTCCTTTATCAACCCATTTATATTTACAAAACATATGGAATACATCCCTTCTTCCACATTCCTTCAAATATTTCCCGAGCTTATAGAAATTGCAAGAATACTCTAGAAGGATTTCATTTGTTACTTACTAAAACAACCCAGAGAATTCATTTTTAATCTAGATATAGGATGAGAGATATTGGGAAATGTCAATCTATGTACAAAACCTCACAACACATGGCCTAGTAGGATTATTTATCACAATGTACAACATTAATGGATTACCAATAAGGCTGGAAATTGGAAATAAGGAAACATGTTATACAAATTAATCAGTAACCAATGGAAACCAAAAAATATTGGAACAATTTGTACTTGGTGTGAGGATCAAAATTTGGGTTCCATTTGTTTACATTTATAGATTATCCTTCGAACACCGATGAGGATCTCACCTAAACTTTTTAATACTTCTCTATAGAAGAGGGGTGAAAATGACATTGTCAAAATTTAACAACCTAATATTGAAACCCATAAAACAAATTTATTCATGTAATTTCCATTAAAACTTTAATGTCATTATTCGACAAATTAATTTCCCAGTAATAAGAAAATGTGAATCAGAATACATATGGTTTAACTCATTTTCTGATAATGTGGTTTTTACATAACCATTGTGATGAAAAATCAGTTTCTCTATGTATGAATAAGTATCTGCAAATATACCTTCTCTATGGGTAGTTTTTATGATCTATCATCTAGAAAATATATATTAGAAATAATGATGATTTTTACCATGGATTATTATATGGTCTCCTAGGAGCGGGCTCTAAAGCTTCTACAGATCTTTTTCAGCTTAATATTTGATTGAATCCATTTTCATTGTAAAAAACCAAAAGGATGGGTATTCAATTATATATATAATATAATAATTTATATATAATTACATGGAAATATTTCTTTTTATTTTTTAATGAATGAGGTTTATTTCATCAGTTATTCATGAATAATATAAGAACTAAATAATGTAGAAAAAATAAAATATTTCATAACTAGATTCACCTTTCTGAGTTCAACAACTATGGTTGAGATATAATCCTTCAATTTCATTGAAGACTCATTTTTTTATTCAAATTTTTAATCAGTATTTATTTGAAAAGATGGAAGATTACTTACTTGATATGTTGGATAGGAGATATTGGAATCAATATCTCTACTAGAGTTACATTATTTTATGGAATGGACTAACTCAACAGATATAACTAACATAATAATAAGATAGGGTGACTGATAGACACAAAATTTTATTCTTCTACAGTTCATCCCTAGATAAATAAAATTAATCATCCATGTTGAATGAATATCCATCAAACCAGAATATAAATAGAGTTCCTCGAGCATGAGATTGTTCTATATAGGCTATATATGGATCTCCTCCTCCATAGGTAGTGGACTTTATATGCAGATATATTCCTAACCATAAAAGGAGCGGAAGGTGATCAATGTAATCATGTCATTGGACTACACAACATAGTAACTCCCATGATCCAACGTTGTCTCCTTAAGGGGATTGAATGTAAAAAATGTTCATATTTTTTTTAGATTGTAATGGGTGATATCAAGGATATTAGGACAATAATTTGTGAGGGATTATTTATTGAGGACTCATTCCCATTTTATTTTATACCCAAAAATATATATACTCTTTTTCATATAACATTAATGGGATGATATTACAATATATTACCCCAACATCCCCATTAAAATGTACTTTAGTCATTAGTGAATTAATTAGCTAACTACTATTTGTATAGGATTATATAGAATTAATAAAATGACATTGACGGATGTGTCTTGGTAGATAAATTGGAACTCTTAATCAATAAATTGATCTATAAATTAGTTTCATATATTAATTATCCAATTTTTAATATAAAGACTTTTTTCATGTGCTTTATTTTTTAGGTAATAAGAATAAAAATAAATATCAATATAGCATAGATATTTTAGGGTATATATCCATATTAGGATGATTCTAAATTTTATATCAACCAGGGAATAATGAATTTCGTTATCATTATGATTTCAAGAATTAAAAGATCGAGAGATGTGTTTCTATATAGTAATGTAACATTTTGGTTATATCAAAGAATCTATTGTATAATAATAAATGGATACAATATATATGTGTTATATCAAAAAAACACTTTTTTATGCATCAAATACATATGGACATGAAATAGATTCAGTAGTGGATCTCTGAGTTATTATGAATGGTGAAGGAAAATAAATATTGATAGTCCAGATATGATACTAGAGGGATAAATAAATTCATACTTTTTTACCAAAAGACTATGTTTATAATTATATGGTCGCACCCCAACATCAGAATTAGGAGATGATGCTGAATGTGTTAGAGACTAATTCCCTAAAATGGATCGTTGAGTGCACATTTGATCTGTAGGCTAAGATGAACTAGCCATACCTCATATTGATATTGATTGTTTTACACTATGTTTTCTAAAAAAACATACAATATTACTGGGTAGAAATGAGCCTTAGAGGATTCAGTATCATATTGAATTTTCTCTTCATATATTTGGAGATATTTTCCTTGGGTCTCAATAATATGTATGTCTTTATACAGAAATATTCCTGAACAACTTTGTCGACCATTATTTTCCTTCTATTTCCTCTATGACATCATCAATATATATTAATACGTAAACTATTTTAATTAATTTAATATGCATTGGGGAATGGTTTTTTCCAATTGGATTACATTTATTGAGTTATATGTTGATTCCTTATCTAATGAAAAATCTATTTGGTGTGGTGGATCCCGTCCTCCCAATGACGCTGAATAGAAATAAAATAGAATAGATACCATATTAGTATTTTAAAAGAGAAATTCAATTCACAATATATTCTCATAATTATTATTCTTCACATTTATATAATTTTGTTATGATAGAGATGTTTCATTTGGTATCATTGAGGTAATTGAGTTATAAATGGTGGATTCCGTCATTCTTTGCAAATTCTGTCTTCAAAAATTATTGATTTACTCATAATTTAATAATAAAAACATCTTATATATAAATATTGAGTAATTATTTATACTATTAATGTACACTAGGAAGAGTATTATAGATGTTGTTCAACTATTTTGAGGGTTTTTACCAACATTAATTTCCGTATGTAAATCATCTTCTTGAGAATGTCCTTAAAGATAAATCGTTCGTGAATATTATTCCACATCATTTGACTAAATTGGAGTTAATAATTGAGGTCCTTAATACAGACCTCAGTACATATCTTAATATCTATAAATTTTATAAAAACACATTTCACAATGTTTTTAATTAAAAATACATTAACCTACTCAATTTTGAATAAATAATAAAATATTTTAAGCATTCAAGCATAGGATGATTTTCTATATCCTTAAATCTAGATGAAGGATTTACTGTAACTTTTTTTGAGATTTTCTATCACATAATACTTAGTGGGATTAGGGTTTTGAGATAAAACTGACAGTAGTTCGAGCATAATAGTTTTGTTTTAGGATAATATAGATTTCTCCCCCAATGTCAATGACACGAGACAAGTTATAGAATTGAAATGATGAATGAAATATTCTAAAAAATGTGCATAATTTTCAAACACCCAAAATTGACGAGAATATTTAAAATGAATGTGTAGAGTTGAAAACTCATCAATGATATAATTTATATATATACCCAACAAATTTTGTTTCATAAGAATCATATTCAAATAATAGTTTATCTATGTCCCCCATATGATGAATCTATAAACAATATCATCTTCATATTTTTTACAATTTGTGAGGTATGAGATGGTTGAATTTATTTTTGTGGATATGATTTAGTAACGTAACATCTATCAGATATCTTCCCTGTTGGTGATAAACTGAGTTTGTAAATTATTTTTTTATGAAATTTTTTGTCATTCTAATTTTTTCATGAACCAACAATGCCATAATTCTTCCTTCTATTTCATTATTCAAATTATTAGGAAAAATCGATATGAAAAACTCATGAGGTTCATTTCTAGATCCCATATTCCATTGAAAATTAGGATTATAGGTTACTAAAATTGGGTGAAGGATTTTTCATGTCCACACACTAAAATAAGATTTCTTCAGTCGGTACAACATTGTGCATCACCCTTATATGAAATTTAACATAGTATAAGGGACTCAATAGTGTAATGGTAAGAACCGAAAAATGTTATCCTATATATTTTTATTTTCAAAAACGATATTCAGTAAACATGTGGTAACTCAATTGGAATATTGTATTTTATTTCTCTAGTGGAATAATTTTTTCATAATCCACACCCATAATGGTTATATGTAATGTTATGGGATTCTAGTGTGTTGGATGGATGAAATCTTCTCTTATGGTATAATTAATTTCATTATGTTAATGGGTATTCACTACATGATGGATATTAGCCTCTTCATGGTTGCTAAACACAATATATTTATTACCTTTGTGGTATTTGTAAATGAGACACATCATCTTACCCTATTCATAATCATATTTTAAAATCTCATCCATAAAAGAACAAAAATAAACTTCATCATGTGTTACGTGGGTGGATGATATAGATAAAATTTACCCTTATCTATACTAATATCTCACTTATTGTTAGTTTGATACATGTTTTGTAAACCTCCAAAATCATTATTATTTCTCTTATAAACGGTTTTCACACACTATTAAGAATTTTTGTGTGTATTAAATCTCATATAGAAGCCTCCTTGTTTTGTTTTTTGACATCATTTTAATACTCCAAGTTATATTCAAGGATTAAATCAACAATATTCACTGATGGAAATCATTTAATATGAATCAAATCTTAAATTATATAAAATTATTTAGGGGGATTAGTTTCCTATAAATATTCTTTATAAGATCGGTCGTAATCCTCCTTGATTTCAATTTTCTTAATATAAGATTTAGACATTCTGGGTGTTCAAGGATATTATGCATATCTTTGATGATTTTATAGGATATGTTTTTGTATGGCTATAATGGGTTAGTATCTAATGGATGTTATGTAATGTGATCTCATTAAAGGACATGGACCATAAAATTTTAAAACAGTTAACCATTTGATTACTTACATTGAATAGGTTTTCATACTGGAAAAGACTGAGATTCATGGAGGAGGCGATAATAATTCCCCCACCCTTATTTTTCTAAGGAGTCTTCATAGTACTATCATCATAAATAATGACTTCTATAAATTTTATGATTGTAGGTGTAGTTTTTGTGGTCTTAATTGCCTAATCCTTTGTGTATAAGGATACTCATGTACAATTGTTGAGATATTATGTACCACATTTTTGGAATTTGTGGATGTTATCCTTTCCTCAGATTCATTGATTTCATTTTGGGGTGGGTGGTGATTTTATCAAAAGTATTCCTCATAATTACAGATTTATCCTACCTCACATAGAATTCATATTTTCCATCATGTTGTCTTAATGTATAATCCAAACAATGGTCTAAAATTATTTATTATGCCTTTCCATGGATTTATATATATTAGAATTCTATTATAATGAAAAACAAGAGTATATAAATATAGTACCCATAACATAACATGTAGTGATTACATTGAAAACTGCATTACTTGATGAACCTTCTTAGTTTGGTAGCAGAGTGAAATACTAAGATCGATACATTCCCGACAATCTTATATGTTCACCAGGTTAAGTATCAATGAATATTTTTATATAGAAACATCAAGATACAAAAGATGTTTTCTTGGTGACCCTAATCTCATTTTCTAAATCTGGGATCTTAGCAAACACAAAAAGTATCCAATTCAATATTGTGAGATATCTCAACATTTATATTATATGGTCTGAATATTCCAAATAATGTAGGTTTTATTATTTCAGATGATGGGGTGTCTCCTATAAGCATTAATTATTGTAATGTATTCCTTATACTTTTAACCCCTTAGGAATTACACAATAATGGTAGTACATTGTTAAAAATTTGATCATCATTCTATCCTTTTCCGACAATTTCTATTTGAATGGAGTCTTTCCTTCATCCTCAATGGGTGTTTCATTAATATCACTTGACCGTCATTGTTGTTTATATACTACTTTACCAATAAGAGTTTCTCAATTTAAAATATATTTAGTTACATAAAAAGGATGATAGTATAGGGATTCATAAATAGTGATTGTTTCCTCAAAGTTTACATTTACTAGTTTTAGACACCTCTAATTAGTGATTGTATGCATAGTGTAGTTGATCATATATTGTTGACTACATCTCAATAAGAGATATATAGTGAATAATATTTCATATGGAGAGAAAGTTTATCCTAAGAATTCATTTCATTGTAAGTACGAACATCCCAATGAGAACCATACAGATGAAATCTATGGTTTATTCATCAGTTTCTATATTTTGGAAGATATATATTTTATTTGAATGCTTTTTCATAGGGTGGACCATAGTAACATACACTATGGGAAGGATCTATATAGTTAGTTAAATGATTACAATGGGTAGTAACACCATAATGGATTATTTTTTTGATACATTTATAGTGATTATCACCTGGTTTTCATTCTTAATTGCAACAAAGTACAATTCCACATTTCCCATGGGGAGGACCTCTATATCAATTTGATTGGATTCCTTGGGTATGGACTATATGATGATAGATTATTTATGAGTTAGTGAGTGGAGAAACACTTTTTTTCTCTATATTTTGGCTACAAAGAGGACCAATAAAAATTTTATAGTGAGAAGGTACTTAATGAATAATATTTACACAAAGATGGAAGTACCTCCACAATGAGTGCTCTAGGGTGGACTGGTAGTCATTTATGGTTTATGATGTCTTTGGGGATGCCATTCATAGTCTATTACTTATTATTTACATCCTTTTGTGTATCTGTTAATGTTGATTTTTATAGTTTTAAGGGTTTGATCCATAGTATATGTATTCATGGGAGGACCTTAAATGTAATTAACTATAGTTTTGTGAGGATGATCTTTACAGAAGATATGTTTTGCTTTATAGGGATGATCTCCATAGTTGGATAAATAGGGAGAAAATTAATAATCATTTATAATTATATTTTGGGGAAGAACATCGAAAACATGATGAGTTTATCAAAATGACTAGGAGTCGGTTGATGCATCTACAAGTATTTGGCTCATTAATATCTAAGTATTTTTAAAAATTATGACTTGGTATAGTCCATAAAATTTATTTAGGGAACATTTATAAGATTTTTCATTTAATTGGCGATATAGATATGAACATGCTTCTAGATTAATTATATCACACATGAATCATAACCACTATTTTTTTTATTGCAGGATAATTTGTTTAAAACATCGATCATAAATAGGGCCATAATATGTGGGAATAAACCTTAATTATATTGATCCCTCTTTTCTGGATCCATGGTCTCTGTCACGATATGTCGATAGGCTACATTGGTGTTGATGGGATTAGGTGTGAGAACCTACTCTTGATCTCTGGAAGATAATTTTCTATAGTGAGCAATCTTAGTGGATGTTCTAGTTTGGAAGAATGGGTTTATGATCTCGATGGTATCCTCCTAACCATCATTTTTAGGGTATAGGGTCATGCGATGATGGAGAAACTAGAGACTATATTTATTACTCTATGTTATCTTTATAACAATTTTTGGTGTACAATGGGTATCCCCATCCCCTCCATTTGATAATAGAGGTATGGGTTGATTCACTCTTATTATAGACATATGAATGTATTATATGTGTCAATATGGTCACATACATCTTAGAGACCTTCCACAAACATATCATTATATAGGGATTAATATATTAGATGTTCTCAGATGACATGTAAATGATCTATAAAAATCTATAAATAATATATTATTATAAGAGGGCATCGAGAAGCTGATGATTGAGGAATTGGGTCAAAAATAGTCTCTAACATGATTTTGGGGCTATATAATTTATTTCAGTTGAGGTATAAGTTTGTAATACTAACTATTGTAGTTTTTTATGTACCATGGACTATTTTCCATTATCCTCATCCATGATAAGACAATTAGATATTGGTCAGTATGTTATTATTATATAATGATTAAGGGAGATCCAAACCAAGGAAAACAAAAAACGTGGTATCTTTTTGGGAATATTCACAAGAAAATCACAAGGTTAAATGATTTTATCTCAAGGTAATGGATTTCACTTCAGGTTCATCATTTCTCCAGTCAATTCCCTCTATTAAATTTTTTACATGAGGAACTTATTTAAAATGTTTTTAATTAATTTATATGTTATAATGAAACATAAAAATTTTCATTAAGGTAGAAAGGTTTGATGGTTCTGTTATACCATGAGATTATTTTTAATAAACTTGAGATTTTATTGTAGATTTAAGTCATATTCATTTAATCCATCACATTAACAATAAATAGTACCTTATTATTGAATGTGATCAATCATTAACATGAAACTTTGTGAACAATTGAATGTGTAAGTGGTTCCACATATTCTCACGAATAGATTGGTTTCATTATGTTTTATATCTACATAGTTAGGCACTCTGGGATTTATCACCATCTAGAGAGGTGATTTCTATTGTGGAGTCCTGATTGGGGCTATGAGAGGGACTCATATATATCCCCTATGAATGGAATTAGAACCCACATAGTTTATTGAAAATTAATGGGAAACATAATCACTTTTAATGTTATGTTATATGGAACAATTTAGTGTATTTTATATTCACTCACAAATTCTATCCACAAAAGATTGATATATTGAATTATACTACTATACTTCGACCTATATTAGCGACGATAATATTTTTTAACTATATAATTCCATCAATTGAGTTGTTTGTAGGGACATATAATGTTTTTTAATACCATACATGGAAATATAGGATTTAAATGAATTTATTTTGAGCTCCCTTTTATTATCTACTCTTATTATATATTGATATAAACCTCAATTTATTCCTAAATAATTCTTATGAAAATATTCCACATATTAATATCGTATGATTTATCCGTAATAAATATAATATTTATAATTATTTAAAAACATAAGTGAATGTAGTGAAATATTAAAAATTATATAAGTTTTATTTTTTATTGTACAACATAAACATGAGTGAAACAATTCAAGTGGTCTAGTTTATTGAATCTTATCTATCATTTGAATACATTGAATAAATTTTCAATTTTAATATATTTTGATATTATCCACGCTTTATATCATCTATTTAGGCATTTCAATTACCATGTCACATAATTAGATCATCTTAAAATAAGTTCTCAAGATGGAAATGTTTGTTATTCTATATATTATTGTCATCTTTTAATCTAATGTGAAAATAATATTTTGAATTTCGAATCTAAATTTTTTATGGTTCTTTGTCCCTTTTGGATAACTCCTCCTTAATTTATTATCTTAGTGAATTAATAATTCAAAAAATAAATGAATTCATTCCCATCATATAAATATATCAAACACTCAAAAAATTATTCATCAACCCTTCAACAAAATGTGATTATTAGAATAATATTTTCGGGATAAAATTTCAAATATATCAATTCCCCTAATCATTAATGTTCTATCGTTACCAAAGGTAATGGAATTAGAGTCATTTTATTTTATGTTATTTATAATTTTTTTGTATCCTATGATAAGAGATAAATGGAAAAGATAAATTATTTGTTCCATAATTCTATTTCATTCGTAAATCCCACTGGTGATGTTCAAATGAAACTAAAATCATTCGTGTCCCTGATAAGAGTTCATAAAAACACATTTATACCTTCCTATATGGTTTAAAATAATATAATCCCCTCGTTAGTTGTTTTATTTTTTAGAGTAACAAACACCTAAAAATCCTAGGCCTATGATAATGAGATTATGTCTTCTATATATATAATATAATTCCATTTAATTGTAATTTTCATTAAATGTTACCATTGATCAATAAACTTCATGATTGGTATTACTGAAATATGATGGTATGTGTAGTAAATGTGTAAACATAATAAAACCTGTATAAAAATGTTTCCCACTAATTTCCTATTAGAATCGGGATACATTTCAGGTTCTTTAATCATATTGATATTTTTCTAGTAACAAGAACAGTAAAAATGAATATTTGAAATCGTGAAAATCATTATAATGAATTCCTGATGTGATTATTAATATATTTAAAGGGTTTAAAATAGTATTTTATTTTTATAGAAATATAAAATTTATAACATGTTGTATGTGTCTATTGATTATAGAGGTTATGTTCTTAGTAATTGGAGAACCATATTATATTTGTTCGCTTGGGGAGTTAATGTGATGAGTTATCAATCTATATAATTTTTTTTATAAATTTTTAATGATATAAGAAGATTAAATTTTGTTTTCTAGGTTTTAAATGTTAATATTTTGGTTGAATAATTTATATTAATAGATAGATAGAAAATGTGAATGCATTTTTTCATTGTCATAATCACTATAAATTGATCAAGTAAATAATACAATATGTTATAATTTGAAAAATAATATTCATATAATTTATATAAAAATAATCTATCATTTTAAGTGCATTAAAACATTATTTTATCCATATTTAATATTTTTTAGTTAAAATTTTATTGAGGGAAATATTTTTATACTAATGAATTGTTTTAGATGTTTTTGGGGGATTTCAACAGGGTGAAGAGTTTGTGAATCGTTTGGTAATAACTTGTGGTTCCCCCCAAGAAATAGTTTGTATTATTATAGTGGGATAGTCGACTGTGCATGGTTGTTTCATGGCCAAAGCTAAATATGAGGTATTCTTCAGAGAAAAATGTGACTTGATATAAATAATAACAACATTTGGTGTAGGTTTTATAAAAATATGTCTTAAAATTATTACGTTGTCCTGAAAGGTAGTTATATTTGAATTATTTGAACAATAATTGAATAGCCATGCCACCAAACGTTACCCAAAATGTATTTAATCCAAAAATATGATTTGTAATTGGAAAAATGCATGAATGTTTTAATTATTCTTCCAACACCTATGAATCCCAATCATAGAGACTGTAGTGGAAAATATTGGATGTTTCTCCCCCTTTGAAATCAAATTTCATTGTATCTAGAGGATTTTTAAAAGGAATTGAAAATAGAGAAAGTTCTAGTTGATAGAAGAGCTATAGGAAATCCTCCATCTCTATTTTGAATCAGATGTATGACTTATTAGTTCTTCAATGTGATGCTATTCTAGTAGAAGGAAGATATGGTTGATGATTTGTGGGGGGAGGTGGTATGAAAATAAAGCATTTCATGGGCTCTAATGATTTATTTATGGGATGAAGAGGTCAATGGTGATTCATCTAATAAAAGAGTGTGCAATATCATGGATTTTTATTTGGACATTAGAAAACATGTCATTAGTATTGAATGATAGTTAATATTTAGATACTCTATTTAGGGTATTTACTTTTAAGATCTCACAAAGGTGGAAGGGAGAAAAAAACTATGACCCAAGGATCTGTTTGAGGTCATTTGTAACAGATTCATTTCCCATAGACTATTTTCGGGAGTTTCCGTAGGTGGTCAAATTGAACGGTTGTTGATATAAGGGAGGAAATGATTATATAGTATACCAAGTTCCATATTTTGGTGGAGATGGACAATCAGTTATTTCTAGTCAGGTCGTGATCACCTATATACTATCTTTTACCTTAGATGATTCATGATCTTCTCAGTTGTTTATATCTTCTCAAAAAATTGCATGGACTCGTTTTCAGAACAATTTGTCTTCAAATTTACTAGAAATAGAAACATCATTTTTCAAGATAGTGTATCTTCCAAAGATTCTTCAGAAATTTATTTTATTAGTTGATGGATATAGAAATATGTGAATTTTCCGGATTGTTCTAATTATTAGCTTCATTTTGATATTTATCGTGGATTTTCCTAGTAGATACCAGGAATATATTGAATATTATAAGATATATAAATATATCATTTTAATTTCCTAAATGTGAGTAGATCATTCTATCCCAATAATTGGATAATTTAGTTGGAGGAACATGTATAAATATGATTTATAATGGGGATATCATACTACAAGAAGCATGAATAGTTACTACAGTGGATAATGAAATACACCCATTAACATTTCCTACTAAATTGGTCCTATATAAAGATATATTCACTGATGAAATCCCATGGCTTCCAATTGATAAGGGAAAAAATTTAAATATTGAAATCCTAATGCATGAAAACCCTATTTTAATTCCAATATATCTAATTTAATCATATGATTTAAAGAAACATATGATGCATCATTAGGATTTAAAGTTGAAGAGTTTTATCAAACTAACCAAATTTACATGGGGTTCTCCCGTTTAGTTAGTAAAGAATTAACATGATAGTATTCAGTTTTGTATAGTCTAGATGAATCAAAACTATGTAACCATCAATAATAAAAAACCATTTATATATAACATTATCCTATTTTAGCAGATATGGTGTTGTCGATGGTTCTCTAATATTGATCAATGATCATGATACCATAATCATCTTGTTAGAGAGGAAGATATTACTATGACCTAGTTCAAGAGTATGCATGTATTGTATGAGTAAATTTCCATACCATATGGTGTTAATATTTAACTAGTGGTGTTCATGGATCTCATGAATAGTATTTTCCATCGATGTCTTCACTCATTCACTATGATTATTCTTAATGATATCCATATATACTCAAATAACTAGGAGATTTAATCTAGATAGGTGGATATTGTGTAGAACAAACTCGAATAAAATCTTACTTATGAAAATTTGTAAAGACCCGTAAATTTCAAAGAAATTTTTTTCTTAATTTTCTTTGGAATTTTACAAGATCGCAGTTTCTGACGACACCTGAATCCGAGGCCCGGTGTGCCCGGAATCATTTTTCGAAGATTGGCTCGGGTACGTTCAGTGAACGGATGAGCGGGTTTTTCTAACTTTTGAACCGGTGCCCGGAATCGAATTCTGAGGGCACCGATGAAATCGCAGCGCCGGTATTCGCTTAGAAATGCCTCTTTCGGAGTTGCATTTGCTCGGGTGTGGTTTTTAATTTTCGGGCTTAAAGTTGAGAAATAAAGTAATTTTGCGACAACTTTATTTTATTTCGCTTAAGCCACTTGGAAGCCACTTGAAGCCACTTAAAGGTGGCTTGAACTGAGTTAAACCGGATAGGATGCTATCTAGAAATATCCTACCCCCTTGGTAGGATATTTGTGAGGTGGGGCCCGCACGAGCTCTGCCGTTTCTTTCCGCTATGAAACGCACCCGCGAAAACCCGTCTTAATGAAAGTCAACTGACGCGTCTCTTAAATTCTAAACAGACCATTTAATTGGGCGGTTTATTTCGTGAATTAAATGGTCTGTTTCTTTCGTTGAATTAATTCAACGAATTGATGGATCGTTTCTTAACCAGTTTTCAAATTCGTTGGCATAATAATAAAATAAGGCCAACGCTCGACCTCTGGTTTTTTGCACTTTGAGAAGATTTGAGAGGACCCTTGTATCTTCTTCTCCCTTTCTAAGAACGCGAAGAACACGAAGAACACGAAGAACGCCGAACCTGGAAATCGACGACGCTTCCGTCCGAGACATTCTTCCCCGCTCCGATCTCCGATCACCGACCGTTTGAGGTGACTGATTTCGGATTTCCTCTCAAGGTTCTTTTCTTTTGGTTTTAAACACAGATTTAATTATTTATAATTTAAATCTGTTGTTCTTGGTCCGTTGAGATCGCCGACTCAATGCCGGATTCCGCGACGACGCGACGCCTCCCCGCGACGACGCGACGATCCCTCCCTTCCGCGACGAGCTTTTCCTCGAAGAACGCCCGCGCGCGACGATCGACGAGGTAGGGATTTATTTTGTGATTTACCCCTTTTTTTTAATTATTCCCATATGTGTTTCTTTAAAATGTTAAAGAACCGGTTTCAAACGAACAATTTTATTCAATTAAAATTGTCGGTTCATGTGTTGAACAAAATTCTCCCATTGTTTATCTCTAACGCAGAGGGTGCGGGCCAAACGAACACGGCCCGACGACCCTCCTCCATTCTTCATTTTTTGCGGATTTGACGGGCGATGACGGAACGTACGGCAACGGATGTTTGACGATCCCGCAGTGAAGAACGAGTCCTGGGAGGATCAATGGCGCAGACGAGAAGAGAATCAGACCACCGGAGCGATCCCGGTGGCCCACGGAACTCGCCGGGGGCGCGGGCCGCCGGCGCGGCTTCAGCCGCGGCTGCAGCGGCATCTGCGGACCCGAGGGCGTGCGGGTCCGATGCCCTCGGACGCGGCTGAAGCCGCGTCCACGACACAGCGCGGCCCCACGCAGGGGGCCGCGGCACCACCAGGCCGCGGGGGCGGCGCCCCGCGTGCCTCGTCCGTTAGGCCGTTCGGCCGAACCAGACCAGGCCGGTCCGACCGGCCAGGCCGCGTCCTGGACGGACCGGACCGGGTCGGGTTGACCCGGTTCGGCCGACTCCCGGGGGGGGGGGGGTCGGGCCAGGTCGGCCCGGGCCCGTACCCCCCGTCTTCGGACGGACTTCGTTCAAATGGCTGTATCATGAGCTACGGGCCTCCAAACGAACCTACGTCAGTGGCAACACAATCCTTGGATCGAGACGGTCGTTTCGGTATATCGCACTCAAGGTTTCGGAATAATTTGAGTTCGGCCGGGTTGGTTCGTACACGAAACCAACCGGGCCTTTGGAGCGGAAACACTCATATCTTGAGCCACGAACGTCCGATTGACGTGCCTTCAGCTTTTTTGTTTTCCTCTAAGTGAGACGGATCTTTTGGCATACTCCGCCCGAGGTTTGGACGCAGGTGGAGTACGGTCGGGTTGGTTTTGCCTTAAAAACCAACCGGGCCCCTGGGACGAAAATGTCAATACCTCTCAGACCGGGCGTCCGATTGACGCGCCGTCTGCGACGTTGAGTTCTTGTTGACGATACGGAACTTTTGGATACATCAACTTCGGACTTTGTGTCAGTTGATGTATCAACATCTCGGCTCGTGGGGCGGACCCTCCCGAACGAGCTTGCTGTGTGCGAGAACCCTAGGCTGGCTGCGACTGCTACTTCGACAGTAACGACTGTGCAGAGATCCTCTGTGGACTCCGACGACGACCGTGCAGAGATCCTCAGTGGACTGCGGCGACGACTGTGCAGAGATCCTTAGTGGACTGCGACGACTACTGCACTCAGCGATCCTCCGTGGATCAGTGCTACAGGTCCTGTGTGGGCCCGGTCCTGTGTGGGCCCGATCCTGTGTGGGTCCGATCCTGTGTGGGTCTGCGCTCAGCGGTTCTGTGTGAGCCAGCGCCTACAGGTCCTGTGTGGGCCCGATCCTGTGTGGGTCATTGCGGGGGTTAGTTACCTATCGATCCTTCGTGGGTCCGACGACTAAGATGGATAAGTGATCATCTTTATCGTCATCCGAAGAAGTATACCTGTGTGAGCTGAATCTTGTGTTTACTCTCCTTTGTGGATTGTGTTGAGCTATCCTGTGTGGATTTACTGTTTACTCTCCTTTGTGGACTGTGTTGTGCTATCCTGTGTGGGTATACGTTTTACTTTCCTGTGTGGACTGGGTTGTGCTTGGGCTCAGATGTTGGAGCCAAACCGGGAATTGATGACTTATGTATATGTATGGGCATATACCTAAGCCGTGTCATATGTTACTTCGTGATTGTATCCTTCCTTTGTGGATTATCCTTTATGGATTTCGGGAGAACTTCGGGGGTCTCGGGGTCCCTACTGAGTAGCTTATACTCACCCGTGCACGGGCTTTGCCCGCACTACGTTGTGTTGGTTGCAGACGACGGACAGCGCTGATCGTGGTGGAGGCGTGTGGAGCAGGACGGTATGTGGAGGTGGACCACTGTGCGGGACGTACTTGGAGCGGTCAGGTGGACCCGAGGAGCAGTGGAGGCTATCTGTACCCACACTTCAGGTGGGATTTCCATAGGATGGCTCGACGCTACAGTTTTCCCTTTCAGTTGCTGTTTTTCTTTTCAGTTGTACTTTACTGTTGGGCTTGTATTTCCGGCCCCTTTTACTTTCAGCAAAGCTTGAATAGTTTTTACTTAGTATTACCTTTCCACTTTCTTACGCTGTGGTGCTTGTTTACTTTTCAAAGGCAATGCCTTCCCATTTTGTTAGGATTTACGCCTTGGTGCGAGTCGCCAGCCCCTGGCCTATGGAAGGCGGGCTTGGGGTAGTCACGGCACGGGCCCCGAGGGTGGGTCGTGACAAATTGGTATCAGAGGTGGTCGGTTCTACCGCAGACTCTGATCTTTCTTCTATGTGAAGCAATATTGTTTAGCGTATTGAGTGTGGTTATCAGTCCAGGGAGTCCAGTGTTGGTGCGGCGGCCGACGTATCCATACACCAGGACCCTGACTTCTGATTTTCGACATAATGCACGAAAACATTGATTGCATGTGTGTTTCAAGTTTTCTTCGTGATTACTTGTGTCAGCTCACCAGGTATACTATTCTGACCATGGTGCACTTGTTTCCTTTTCATGATGGCACGACGACAGCAGCCAGCTAGGGTTCCTAGAGTAGTGTGCGACGACAGCCCGCCGAGCGACGAGGCCTCGGTACAGGGCCCGTTGACAGCAGAGGCACCGGCGGTACCTTTACCCGCCGAGCCCCCGATGCTTCCATCACTGACAGCTGACGACGCACGACGCCTCGGAGCTCTGCACGAGTTCTAGCGCCAGCGACCACCCAGGTTCCGTGGGGAGTCGGACCCCCAGGCAGCTGAGGACTGGCTGGAGGTGGTAGTCCGAGTTTTCAGGCTAGTGAGGACACCAGCAGACCTCATGGTGATCCTCGCGGTGAGCCTACTGCACGCAGCAGCAGGGCGATGGTGGAGCCTGATGCTCCAGGTACACGATGA
This sequence comes from Viscum album, assembly GCA_963277665.1. Taxonomy (NCBI): domain Eukaryota; kingdom Viridiplantae; phylum Streptophyta; class Magnoliopsida; order Santalales; family Viscaceae; genus Viscum; species Viscum album. The sequence continues at coordinate 432,169,094 of OY728134.1, forward strand.
GGCCTCCCTCATCTGGAAGGACTTCGAGAGCCTCTTCCGCTCAGAGTTCGTCCCGACCACCCTCCGTGCGGTGCGCATCCAGGAGCGGATGAGGACAACACAGAGCCGGCAGAAGTCATATGCTGACAGGAGGCGGAGGCCACTAGAGTTCGAGGATGGCGACCACATCTTCTTGCATGTCTCACCTCGGTGGTTTTCAGAGATTTGGCTGAGGCGGAAAGTTGTCTCCACGCTTCACCGGGCCTTTCTAGGTCCTCAGCATGATTGGCGAGGGGGATTATCGCCTGGCTCTGCCACCTCAGTTGCAACGGGTGCATGACGTCTTCCACGTATCCCAGCTTAGGAGATACATGCACGACCCGACGCACATCATTGACTATGGGGAGCTAGACGTGGATGATGGGGAAACTTTTGCGGAGGTCCCAGTGGATATAGAGGATCGACAGGAGTGGGTCCTACGTGGGCGATCGATTCCTCTTGTGCGCATCAGATTGCAGCACGAGAACCTCCAGGAGAGCACTTGGGAGCGGTAGGCTTAGATGCGTGCTCAGTACCCACATTTGTTTCCCTAGTTTTGATGTATCTTTACGGGGACGTAAAGTCCTGAGGTGGGAGTAATGTAAAGTCCCGTAAATTTCAAGGAATTTTTTTTTCTTTGGAATTTTACAAGAGCGCAGTTTCTGACGGCACCTGATTCCGAGGCCCGGTGTGCCCGGAATCATTTTCCGAAGATTGGCTCGGGTGCGTTCAAGGAACGGACGAGCGGGTTTTTCTAACTTTTGAACCGGTGCCCGGAATCGAATTCTGAGGGCACCGATGAAATCGAAGCACCGGTATTCGCTTGGAAACGCCTCTTCGAGAGTTGCGTTTGCTCGGGTGTGGTTTTCAATTTTCGAGCTTAAAGTTGAGAAATAAAATAATTTTGCGACAACTTTATTTTATTTCGCTTAAGCAACTTGGAAGCCACCTGAAGCCACATAAAGGCGGCTTGAACTGAGTTAAACCAGATAGGATGCTATCCAGAAATATCCTACCCCCTTGGTAGGATATTTGTGAGGTGGGGCCCGCATGAGCTCCGCTGTTTCTTTCCGCTAAGAAACGCACCGGCGAAAACCCGTCTTAATGAAAGTCAACTGACGTGTTTCATAAAATCTTAACAGACCATTTAATTGGGCGGTTTATTTCGTGAATTAAATGAGATGTTTCTTTCGTTGAATTAATTCAACGAATTGATGGATCGTTTCTTAACTAGTTTTCAAATTCGTTGGGGTAATAATAAAATAAGTCCAACGCTCGACCTCTGGTTATTTGCGCTATGATATGATTTGAGAGGACCCTCGTATCTTCTTCTCCCTTGCGAAGATTGTGAAGAACGTGAATAACGTGAAGAACGCGAAGAACGCCGAACCCGGAAATCGACGACGCTTCCGTCCGAGACGTTCTTCCCCGCTCCGATCTCCGATCATCGACCGTTTGAGGTGAGTGATTTCGGATTTCCTCTCAAGGTTCTTTTCATTTGGTTTTAAACACAGATTTAATTATTTATAATTTAAATCTGTTGTTCTTGGTCCGTTGAGCTCGCCGACTCAACGCCAGATTCCGCGACGACGCGACGCCTCCCCGCGACGACGTGACGATCCCTCTCTTCCGCCACGATCTTTTCCGCGAAGAACGCCTACGCGCAACGATCGACGAGGTAGGGATTTATTTTGGGATTTACCCCTTTTTTTAATTATTCCCATATGGGTTTCTTTAAAAAGTTAAAGAACTGGTTTCAAATGAACAATTTCAATTAATTAAAATTGTCGGTTCATGTGTTGAACAAAATTCTCCCGTTGTTTATCTCTAACGCGGAGGGTGTGGGCCAAACGAACACGGCCCGACGACCCTCCGTCGTTCTTCATTTTGTGCGGATTTGACGGGCAATGATGGAACGTACCGCAACAGATGTTTGATGATCTCGCATTGAAGAACGAGTCCCGGGAGGATCAATGGCATAGACGGGAAGAGAATCAGACCACCGGAGCGATCCCGGTGGCCCGCGGAACTTGCCGGCGGCACGGGCAGCCGGGAGCGGCGGCACCGGCAGCCGGGAGCGGCGGCGCCCCGGCGCGACCCGGACAGGCTGTCACGGCTTCAGCCGTGGCAGTGGCGGCATCCGCGAACCCGCGGCCGCGTGGGTCCGGTGCCCTCGGACGCGGCTGAAGCTGCATCCACGACATAGTGCGGCCCCACGCGGGGGGCCGCGACACCACCAGGCCGCGGGGGCGGCGCCCCGCATGCCTCGGCCGTTCGGCTGTTCGGACGAACCAGACCAGGCCGGTCTGACCGGCAGGGCCGCGCCCTGGCCAGACCGGACCGGGTCGGACCGGGTCGGGTCGTCCCGGTTCGGCCGACTCCCGGGGGGGTCGGCCCGGGCCCGTACCCCCCGTCTTCGGACGGACTTCGTTCAAATGGCCGTATCTTGAGCTACGGGCCTCCAAACGACCCTCCGTCAGCGGCAACGCGATCCTTGGATCGAGACGGTCGTTTCGGTATAACACACTCAAGGTTTCGGAATATTTCGAGTTCGGCCGGGTTGGTTCGTACACGAAACCAACCGCGCCTTCGGAGCGGAAACGCTCATATCTTGAGCCACGGATGTCCGATTGACGTGTCGTCAGCTTTGTTGTTTTCCTATAAGTGAGACGGATCTTATGGCATACTCAGACCGAGGTTTGGACACAGGTGTAGTACGGTCGGGTTTGTTTTGCCTTAAAAACCAACCGGGCCCCTGGGACGAAAATGCCAATAACTCTCAGACCGGGCGTCCGATTGACGCGCTGTCTGCGAAGTTGAGTTCCTGTTGACGATACAGAACTTTTGGATACATCAACTTCGGACTTTGTGTCAGTTGATGTATCAGCCTCTCGGCTCTTGGAGCGGACCCTCCCGAACGAGCTTGCTGTGTGCGAGAACCCTAGGCTGGCTGCGACTGCTACTTCGACAGCGATGACTGTGCAGAGATCCTCCGTGGACTCCGACGACGACCGTGCAGAGATCCTCAGTGGACTGCGGCGACGACTGTGCAGAGATCCTCAGTGGACTGCGACGACTACTACACTCAGCGATCCTCCATGGATCAGTGCTACAGGTCCGGTGTGGGCACGGTCCTGTGTGGGCCCGATCCTGTGTGGGTCCGATCCTGTGTGGGTCCGCGCTCAACGGTTCTGTGTGAGCCAGCGCCTACAGGTCCTGTGTGGGCCCGATCCTTTGTGGGTCATTTTGGGGGTTAGTTACCTATCGATCCTTCGTCGGTCCGACGACTTAGATGGATCAGTGATCATCTTTATCGTCATCCGAAGAAGTATACCTGTGTGAGATGAATCTTGTGTTTACTCTCCTTTGTGGATTGTGTTGAGCTATCCTGTGTGGATTTACTGTTTACTCTCCTTTGTGGACTGTGTTGTGCTATCCTGTGTGGGTATACGTTTTGCTTTCCTGTGTGGACTGGGTTGTGCTTGGGCTCGGACGTTAGAGCCGAACGGTGAATTGATAACTTAGGTATATGTATGGGCATATACCTAAGTCGTGTCAGATGTTACTTCGTGATTGTATCCTTCCTTTGTGGATTATCCATTGTGGATTTCGGGAGACCTTCGGGGGTCTTGGGGTCCCTACTATGTAGCTTATACTCACCCCTGCACGGGCTTTGCCCGCACTACGTTGTGTTGGTTGCAGACGACGGACAACGCTGATCGTGGTGGAGGCGTGTGGAGCAGGACGGTACCTGGAGGTGGACCACTGAGCGGGACGTACTCGGAGCGGTCAGGTGGACCCGAGGAGCAGTGGAGGATATCTGTACCCACCCTTCAGGTGGGATTTCCAGAGGACGGCTCGACGCTACAGTTTTCCCTTTCAGTTTCTATTTTTCCTTTCAGTTGTACTTTACTGTTGGGCTTGTATTTCCGCCCCCATTTACTTTCAGCACAGCTTGTACAGTGTTTACTTAGTGTTTACGTTTCCGCTTGCTTACTCTGTGGTGCTTGTTAACTTTTCAAAGGCAATGCCTTCCCTTTTTGTTGGGATTTACGCCTTGGTGCTAGTCGCCAGCCCCTGGCCTATGGAAGGCGGGCTTGGGGTAGTCACGGCACGGGCCCCGGGGGCGGGTCGTGACAAAATTTATCAAAGTTTCTCTCCTATAAATAGTGGGTACATTATATTCAAAATCTGATATATTGGGTGGAAATTTCAATAGACATAGAGAAGGTATATAATGTTGTGTTTCGAGAACACCCTATAAACTTGTTTGATATAAAGAGATTCATTGGTTCATCTAATAATTATAGATGATTATTTCAAGACATATGTCACTTGGAATCTCAAATTATAGGCCTTACTTAGAAGGGAGGGATGATTGAGTGGACATATCTGTGTTAATATGGTTTTTGCTCCATGTGATGTTATTTTTTATTCATATTCTAATATTATAAATAAAAAAATCTTGGTCTGAGACCATCAAGGGAGGAATGAATATTTATGTTCTTTTGGATAAATGGATTTCTTATTAATATGATGACTAAGGTTTCTTTACTTATCAAACTTCAGTTATTTGGCCAACATTTTTTGATTGGTTAATTTTCTTATTTCAGTAGGATCATAAATACAAAGTGATGTGGGAATAGTTTTTTGTATGTTACCCAATTCCTATATGGACGATGTATAGTGATGATGTGTTATAATTTCTTGGAGAGTAGTGGTTCCTACCATAATGTGGGAATATATGACGATCCACTCCAATTTCATTAGTGGTTGGTCCACCAAAGATCAATGATGTTGTATCAAGATGTCAAACAATGCTTCCAGTGGCCGAGAAAAAAGTGATACATCATGAGATTTTTCTCAAATTTCATAACCAATAATAAGATCTAGGTATAATATTAGAGACCTGGTGGACTGCATTAGAAAATTTTGGATCCTTTTTATAAGTGGTAAAATTTGACGATGGTATTAATAAGATGGTTTCCTCAAACAATGAAAAATTGTGATTTTATATAGGTAATAGTTTATCATCTCCTGAATGTAGAACCTTCAATTCAAATCCAAAAAATACACTTTATAGAGGAGATAAGAAATATTTATTTCTGGTGAATTGTATGACTTCATAGAGTTCCTTATAGTATAATTTTATAAAGATATATGTGTTGTATTTTATGATTTTGAAAATCATGCAAAAGGATATGGGTAACTTGTTAAATATGAGTACATCATATCTGCCACAAGCTGATAGACAGTATGAGAGGATGATATATATCTTTTTAGATAATCATAAAGCATGCATAAAAGATTTTTTTGTATAATGGGATGATCATTGGATATTGTGGAGTTTTATAACCATAATAGTTTATATTACTTGATTCATGTGGGTCTATTTTTGGATCTTTAGTGTTTTCCATTACTCTCGCTATTTTTTAACAAAAAGAAAGTACGGAATAATTTATCAAGAAAATTATGGTATATAAGACATTTTAAAGGGTTCAAACAATCATGAGTTAGTCGGTTATCCCTCATGGGAAACAAAAATCATATGCTAATTAGACATGATGAGGATTATATTTTTTTTATGAAAGGAAAGATGAAACCTTTTTTGTGGGATTGTCTTAGATTATCATGAATTATAAAATAGTGGATTATTTTTTGGATATTATTCAATGATGTTTATTTATCGTTAGCATGTTCCATTTGGCCTTGAATTAAAGGCAATAGTCTTCTCTTTTTCAAGGGACAGATAGTGATGAAGTTGAGTTAGAAGAAGGTGTATAATTTACTATGAAAATAGTATATATTTAGGCCATGGATATAACTTGACAAGAAGAAAAATATGACCACTAGTTCATGTTTAATAGTAGCATAGTTAAATTCAATAGGAAATATAGGAGTGTGAATTTTATATATGGGATATATTAATCGATTTTAATGTATGAAATCTAGGGACCCTTCTTTTGGATTTGAATTTTGTAGAATATGGATTGTAAATTACCAGAAAATTATATCACACATATCATTATTTTAGTGTATATTTAATTTTTTATTCTGCTTTACTTGTGTGATGGGTAAAATATCATTTTAATGTGTACATAGAATTTTTTCATTTTTTGAAGGATCTTGTGGTTTGATATTAGTTTTGGAAAACTATGAAGTTATCCTTAATAAACCATTTTAATTGAAGAGAGGGACATTATAAAACAAAACGTTTACACATGGTTGTTACATTGTTTGAGGTAAAAATGTAAAACTATCAAAAAATCAATGTGACTCTAGACGAAGGCCTAGTACATTGGTGACAAGGTTTACCAAACCATTCATCCAAACCATTATGGTTCCCGAATATTGTAGTGATCATAACATTATTGGTGAACAGTTTGGTAAATTGTGCTACAAAACAATGTGTAGCTAAATAAGTAACCCAAATAAGTTTTTTTCGATTCTGAACCATACCTAAAACTCCTCAATCTTCCTCTTACACATTGGTCTCTCAAACATAGAGACTCTATTGATGGTTCTTATAGGCTCATCTCCATCCAAATGATAATTACAGTGGATCTAAATGACATGGATCAAGATTAATCAAGAAAAGAGGTCATTTATCATCCATTATTAAATTTTCTTCTATATATGCTCACATATTTTTGGAGGAAATGAAATATATAGGATTTCAATGCTAGATCAATTGGTTATAATAAACTCTTATAAGGAATTCTTATTTTGTTGATGGATTGGTGGCCATATCTAGTGAATTTTCATCCTTAACATGAATATATATAAATATTACATTTGGGGTAGAACTCATTGGTTAAGTGGTTTTTTCCATTATCACATTTATATTTTCCATATGCAATCTTTATTCTATAATCTTAGTTGTGATGAATTGGGATTGGTTCATGGGATCTGTTGTGTGTGGGATTAATCAAATGGGTGTGTGGGTATGGTTCTAGAAATAGTGCATGGTGGTTATTGTTGTTTGACATCACTGTACTTGTGATTGGAAAATTTTAACCATATTGATCAATTTTAAAAAGTATTTTTCTTAATATTGATGACATTTTTTTCTGTGTAGCTGTCAGACCTGAATTTGAAATTGATCACATGTGTGTGAATTTGCAGTATGGGAGAAAATTTCATTATAAGGATCACATGAATGGTTTTATGTGTGTGTGTGGAAATAAAGGATCATGAATGACATAATATGAATATGAATATATGTTATATGCCCTACATGGATTATATGTATGGAATTGTGATGTTTTTATTTTAGAGTAAAGTGACATGTGGACCATCATGGCACTTTTAGACCTTAGAGGGGGAGGGTGCATGGTTTGCGGTGACAGAAGTGATGACATTAGACATTGGGAATGTGTATAATTTCCTAGAGTCTTGAACATATTATTTTGATGGATATTATGACCATTACATCTGACATAAGAGGGAGATGGTGTACAATGGTCTTATGGTGAAACTTGTGATAGATACAGGGCACAATGACCTTGTTTCTGAACCCTAGTATCATTAGACATTGGCTACATAGAGATATGTATTGGTCTTGTGGAAAACTCACGATCCTGAATTATATTATGAAATTACTTCTAATACTTTTTAAATTGAGGTATAATTGGGGTTTATGGCCTCTTAGTTACGACATGATTAATTATTACATGATTTATTTTTAGTGGTTATATATTTACTATTTATCATGGTATGACAATGATATTAATGTTAACCTATTCTATGTAAGCATTAGTGGTTTCCATGTCATTTTTTAGAATCACACTATATGGGAATCTTGATTTTTTAGTTCACCTATTGGTCAGGGATCCAAGGATGGGAAAGGGGCCTGCAAAATGTATATAACATGGTAGAGTGTGGTGACTAAGGTCTTGTCGGTATAGAGTGCATAAATGTTTTAATGCTTTTCTTCCAAATATTTCTCATCTTATTATACCATCTTTACTTACCAAATTGGGGATATTTGGTTTAATAAATTATTGGACTCTTGGATATTGGAAAAGTAATCTATTATTCTAAATTATTAGTTTTAATTTTTCTTGTACCTCTATGGGTTTTATTCTTTATTGTTACGATTCATGTGTATGGATATTGATACTGATGGTATACCATCCCCAATAAATTTCATATACATATTATTCTTATTCAAATCCACTTTGGTATGTGGAGACACACATGATGTCACGTTGCACTTAAACCTAGACAATGTGATTCAACTTAGGGAGTTATAGGGTAACTTTATCAATGTTGTGTTAAATGATTGGTTGTCTACAATATTAATGATTAATGGAAGTATCAATCCATAAGTTATGTGTAATAATATATTGACTATCAAGAGGTTTAATAACTATTTCCATATTATTTTTATTCAATATGGAATGACCAATGAGGGTCATGAAAATAAATATACACCATGGGATCATGGAAGGTGAACAGCTATAAAATTCGATTCCATGTGATATATTAGAGGTATTATGGGGCTTGTTCAATTTTCTTTGGACAATTAATAACATATTATAAAAAAATTCAATTACCTGTAATTTTTTTACTATTATAGTATTGTTTATCTTTCACATTGATTCATATAGAAAATAACTATGGAAAATAATATAGATTTTAGTATTTAATTATTATTATTTTCACAAAAAATTACATCATGGAGTTAATGTTTAAAGACAGAATGAAAAATTTTGAACAATTTTTAATTTTGATTCCTGTAGATGAGTGAATTGTTTTATGCATCTCTAGAGTAAAGGGAATTCTTAGACCATTTAAATATTTTGTTCCAGATATATTTTATTTTTTGAAAATCTCTTTTTTGATTTATTTCAATATTTTCTACCTCCATTAAATCTATTATATAATGTCTGTATTCAAAATAATTAATAATTTTATATATCTCAATAAAAGAAAAAAAATTATGATGAATCAAATAGTTTAAAATAAATTAATCACTTATGAAATTTGGACAAATTAAAATTATATTTCTATTTAAATCATGAATGAGGGTTATATAAACTTAATATCATGTATTGGAGGCCTTAACTACAACAATCACTATAAGTATATATAGAAATTTTGATTTTTTAGTTGAATTGAAAATGATTATATAATATTGTATGTATTAAATAAAAAAGTTTGAAAGCGTTTTAAAAAAAATTAAAGATTTATTTGATAATTAAATAAACTTATAGATGGATTTCATCATGTGTATTCGAGTAATTTTAATTTTCTGAAATATTTATTTATCTTTAAAAAATCACACCATATGAATTTTCAAAGAATTATTTTGTATGATTTAAGGAGAATTTATTCATTATATTTAATGGTAATAAGTAACTCCAGTGATAGTGATGTGAATAAATTAAACCAAATAAATATTAGAACAATCATCTGAATTAATTTATATTATGTTTATTTATGATTTTTTGTTGATTATTTTTTAAAATAATATGCTAACATTTAATGTTCTTCTAATTAATGACATCTTATTAGGAATGATAGGATTATAAGTTATCATAATGGAAATTATGATTTTTGATTTTAAAATAAATGAAATGTTTATGAAATATTTAATCAAGTATACTTATATGAATGAATTTTTTTTATTTGTTTTACATGGAACAAGGGAATTATTGATTATATGACCCCATTTGTCTTCTTTTTTAACCTCTTTTTCCTTATTTTAATAAAAGGGGCTCTTCCTTATACTATCTAAAAAAATATTCTATTTATACGGACAATAATTGTAACATTGATGAATGAAATTATACATTGTGTTTATTATTTTTCAATGATTAATGATATGTAAATTTCCATAAAAGTAAAAATAACTTATTATCACTGAATATTAAAAATATTAATATAATTTTATTTGTGAAACACCGGTGCTGTTTTTATTTCAACAATACTATAAATTTTTGAAATTTATAATTTCTACCTATTTCTATTCATATATCCAAAAAGCTGTATTGGGGTGAGACATAAGGGAATATATACTATAATCATGTGTGTGGAAATTTTTATTAAAATGAATTTATTTTTGAGCTTTAAATTAATAGTATCAATTTATACAAAGTATTTCTGTAAAAACATTTTTATGTAACTAATTAATAAAAATATTCATATAGAATTTGTGTAATTTTATATTTAATACTAAATTTTGAATTATTTAATTAATAATATTTCTCATGATTAAAATAGTACCCTATTAATTTATATTTTTATTATTTTATTTTATTTTAAAAAAATCTAAAACAATTGGTACTTTAAAAATATAAAATTTATAAAAAAAATAAATCTTTTCAATTTTATAAATAAAAGACAATGCAAAAAAATTTAAAAAATTGAAAACACTTTAATAGTTTTCATTATTTATGAAAATATATCAATACCATGGAAATAGAAACAAAAGTGTAAATTTTATAATAATATCAATCATAAATATTTTAATTAAATAACTATTTTAGTAATATAAATTTACATAAAATTTAACAACTCAGCTTGCTTAGCCTCTCATGGAAATGGGTTGTAATAATTTTATAGGAAATTTGATCACTATTAATTGTATAACAGGCATACAATAATATTTGTGGAGAATAAATAGAATATTAAACTTAGATTAAATTTATGATGGAAATAATAAAGTACATGAATGGTGAAATTATTAATAGACAATTATAAAGAACTAATATCAGTATTTTATCTATCACTATTCCATTTTATAACCCCAAATGGATTGATGAATTTGATATTGAATTTGTTTTGAATATTCATATGTGAAATAATATTAATGTGTGTGATGATTCTGGGGTGACGGAGGAAGGTCCCAGTACCGAAGAAGAAGAATATATCCCTAGTACTATGTCATGGTTTCAGGTTTCCTGGAGGAATCCTATAAAAATATCCGAGTACCCACTCTACAAATGTGATTATTGTCAAATAGGTTTTTAAATTATTAATGATATCTAACTTTGAGTGGAATCATCCATATTTATAATAGTTTAAAAAATAATTTGAAGGATATGGATACTGAAAACATGTGAAAGATGTAATTATAATCCAAAAAAGATGAATAGAACTAAATAGGTGATGATGAAAATCAGATATTCTGAACATTGAGAAATTAGATTATACATGAATAAGGAAAATAAGATATACTACTTTGGAAATATAATTGTAATTTTAAAATTTATCTAATATGTTTAGATTTTATTTATTGTTAAATTATATTTATTTAGAATTCATAGGGAGCATAAATATTAATTTAAATAAGATTTGGAAGTTCATGTTGAATCTAAAAATTGAAAATGGAATTTTATATATGAAATTAATTTTATAGTAGACTAGTGAAATTTTAAAATTGTATGATAATGTGTATTTATAACTCAGATACATGTCCAAGAGACATTTCATCATTGAGGTTTGGAAATAAAAAATTTTGGACGGACACAGACTAGGAATGAGTCATTCCAACAGTTTAAAGTGAATATTTTTTATTTTACACACAACACCCGATATTCATTTGAGTAATAATGATACTATTGTAAGAATGATCAGTTTTTTGTTCATTTGAAAAGGTAATTAGGGAATTATATCTTTTATATGACTATTATTATAGGGTATATAGTCATTTGGTATAATACTCATAAACATCATACATATTTAGAAATATCGATATATAGTACATAAACATAAAATTAATTATGATGCCAAAACAATAATTTTTTATTTTAAATAATTTATTTTTTTAAAAATAAAATATTTTATATAATAAATAAAATATTCTATTTCAAATGTGAAAAACATTTATTCTAAAGTATTTTTTTACAAATTATATATATTTGTTTAATTTTTAACTTTTAGAAACTGATATCAATAAAATATATTGGTAACATTCAAGTAATGATTATTTAGATTTACTAATTTCATCCCTGATATTGTTATTGGACCACAATGAATAAAAATATAGTTATTCATGGTCAAATTAAAATATTTTATTAAAAAAAATTTATATTTATTATATATTTTATATATTCACTTAAAAGATAAATATTTAATAATTAGAGATGTATTTTTATTAAATAAATTTATATTTTTAAATAAAAATATAAAAAATATTTAATAGGAGTCATCTTATATTTTTAGTAAAAAACTAATTACCTTGGTAAATATATAAACATCATAAAATGGTCTAAAAAGGGGTAACATAGTTGGAATATTTTGTAATAATGTCATAATTAGAATATATAGAAATAATTTTTTTCCTTGAGAGTCAATATTACATTAAAAACAATAACTTTATACTAAAAACACATAACTCCCATTTGATTCCATATTTACCCTTCAACAAAAATTGATTTTGAATGAAGTGTCCCTCATTTCAAACTATAAAAGTAGTGTTTATCCACCCTCTCCAAACAACTACTATCATTAATTTTCCGTTAAAATCCTACCCAAATTAATTATATTAAATATTTTTCCCATTATTGGTATCATTTATTCACATGAAGTAAGAACAAATCATTCATTCTGATTGAATACATTGTGACAAGAATAAAGTTATTCAATGTAATGAGTTCCTCTTCATTTAGTTTAGGTATTTTTTCAAATACAACAATTATGTATATAATTATAAACACAAATTATATAATATTATAATAATTAATCTAATATTTTAATTAAATAATAATAATACTCAATGTTCATACTCATTCAGTCATTATAATACACTCTTATTCGCACTTTTTTTGAACAAACACGAACCAAATTATAAACATTGCATCATGAAAGAAAAAGATAATTTAAATAATATTAAAATAGCTCAGTAATAATGATGTTAATATGTTTTCCTAATTCAATAATGGTTACATATAATATTATATTCTCTATTAAAATCAATTATTTACATTTCACTAAAATTAAAAAATTATTAGATTTTAATTTTCTTTATGAATTAGGATGATAAAATCTATGAAATATCCATTTGGATTATGAAATACATGAATTAGACATATATAATATCTATTTACATTATTGGAGAAAAATAAAATGTGAGTAAGGTGTATGTACTAGAACCGCCATACCGAAGCTCGTACAGAACACATGTGTAATTAACACGAAAATATTAATTTAACAAATAGGGTTAATACATGAGTAATAGTAAATTATAAAATAAAAATAACATTAAAAATAATAAATTAATAAGGATTCGATATATTTGAATAATAATCATAAATTAATGATATATGATGTTATAGTGCATCCAATGTAGCGGGAATCCAATTTTAGGGATTTTCATCTTTAATTTAATTCACTGAGACGTACTTTAAATTCAATAGTTGTTTTCTATTGTATGGTCTTCATACTACCCCCATATGTATTTCATAAAAAATCTAAGTGTAAATTGTGTTATAAATCCATTATTTGTAATCTATATCACTATATTTTTATTCAAAAGTTACCCAAAATTTAAAGGTTTCATTCCAATATCATATTGAAATGGTTATTGTTTATGAAGAAATTTTTTTTTCTGAAATTTTATAGTCATTATCAATAATCCTCATATAATTTTTATCTTATTCTTATTTATAGGTTTTCCACAAATGCTTACCCATTATAATTAATGTGGTTAACAATTAAACCTACAATATTCTTATAAGTTGTGTCAACCTTATCTCTTCTTTTTGGTTGAGAATATTTTTCATTTGAATTCATATTATTTATTTTGTATTATAAAATTTCCTCTCTATAAATAAATTTTTTTAGATGGTTATTTTACATTCTCTTTGATATAAATTATAATATAATGAAATTAATATATTATTAATGTTTTCAGTACATGTAATTTTCTAACGATATTTCTTTATAGAGTGTAGAAAAAAATACATTTAATGATTTTCTCATAAATGAATTTTCCGACCACAATGTTCACTTTTCATTTTTTAATATTATTTCACATGTTTTCATTTTATTCTAAATTAAAATATATTCTCATTGTTTTATATATTGTTTCTAATGAATTAGATGCTATTAAAAAAAGATATCTTTCTTCTAAATTTTCAAAGGAATATCCTAGTTCAATTATAAATTATCTTTCACATATGACATCATCATTTATATTATTTGAGTTTCTATTTAGATATGTTGTAATGGTATCATAATATTTCTCCCTCTAAATGTCATAGGGTAATGTTCTTGTGGGTATATATGTTAAAATCCTTTATTACTCATGAGATTATTAAAATATTGAGGTATTGTGAATGATTTCATTTTAACATGGCATACATATGTATGATTTATCATTTTGTGTTTTGTTGGTCTATAATAACCCTCCAATTATTAGGATATTGTTTTATATCTCTTGAAATAATATTTGAAAATTGGTAGTCTAACTAAGTACAAAAGATCAAGATGAGACATGAGTGGTTATACCATGAAAAAATTATCAATATTGGATGTGGATGGTTTTCCATGTCCCAAAAATTTGGATGGAATGATGAGAATGTTAGAAAATAACAAAAGGTTTATTAAGATTGGCTGGTTATCCCTTGTGAAAAAGGTTATTTATGGTAGTTTGTTATCCTATGTAAAAAATGTTATAGGTAGTGTGTGGTTATTTAATGTAACCTATTTTATTAAAAGGTGGTTATCCTAATGAAATATGAAATGATTTCCTTAGTGGTTAAACATGACATCTGTTATGATTTTTGTGATTATGTTTACTATGTAGTCTTCGGTTGTCAAATTCACATATTTTATGTCCTTTTGGTTATTGAAACTTGTTCCACACTTCTATGACTAATTTCTTGTGTTATTCCAATTTCTTTATTTTTTAAATCTTGTTCGAGGATCTAATTTTTATTTTGATATTATTATCTAGCAGTATTTTCATGAACCATTAGCATATTACCGAACACACAGGTTCATCATAACCTGTTTTTCATCTTAAACTATAATCATTTCTGTTTACCCTTACTAGACATTTCAGATCACATTATTCTAGAAATTCTATTACCCATTATATGATAAATATTAAATTATATGATATGTATAGAATGTGGTCTAGTGTGGTGAGGCAATTAATAAATGATCATAAGGTTATAAAATAATTTTCTTGTGTTTTTAGTCACTAAAGACACTAAATATATATATATTTAGGGGGTGATTCATAATTAGATGTAATTAATAGTCTTATAAAATTAAGTAACAGGTATATATATATTTAGGTTTTATCTCCCTTTTTGGTATTAGAGTAGGGATCTATAATTTATAGGTATTATGTTACTAATAATAAGATGATATAACCTAAAATGAAATATTCTGAATATAATTTGGTGAAGGATGAACAAAAAATTTCAAAAATTGAAACTAATGATTCATTATTTATAAAATATTAATAATAATTTATTTTAATATATAATTTCTCAATATATTTATTGTTACATAACAATCACACTAAACCTTTTTATTTTAGTCAACATTTATAACAATTAGGAATCAACTTATCAATGATTCCAATGGTGATTGAAATGCATGTCCATATGAGAATCCAAATGGTATGTGAGTTATTGTTTAAATGTTATGTTTATTATAACCAAAATATATCTAGTTATGGTTAACATCATGATCTATGTCAAACCATCTTACATATAAAAAACCTTCAAAATGGAGTTTCATGGAATTTCAAGTGATAAAGACCATGGAGTAAAATGATTCAACTTCATCCATGTCAATGTTTTTTGCACAATCCCGCTTGGGAATGTATTAATGTAATTGGAGGATGATTTCTGTTAGAATAAAATTATTATCTACTCATTAAAAAGGAAGATTCATGTTATCATGAGAAAGGAAAATAATTTTCTTCTTAAGGAATCAAATAATATTAAATGTATTAAATGAGATTAGTTTGGGGACTATAAAATCCAATGAACCATTATTGTGGTTAATTTAGAAAATATCCATCAAAAAAGTCCTAATATAAGGGAAAAATTGGAGAAATATTCAGTCAAAATTTCTATATTGGTGCACAAAAACTGGGTTTCTTTATTTATACTTAATATTTACTAAATAAAAACAAATATATTATTTAATTTCAGTTTTAACCACACCGTTATATCTAGAAATTTGTCCAAGGGAATGAAATCACAACTCTAATTACAAGATATTTAACTATTGTTGAAAAATTATTGTTGTATAATGATTTATTCCCATGTATATAACTCGTATATAATATATGTTTATGGGAATTTTCATCTTACTTGTATTTTTATTCTACCATTATTTGAATTTAAGTTATTTTTTCCACGGATTGGGTCTCTCTATATAGAAACCATATTAATTTATGGGATAGTTAAATGATGTTTCAAATCCAAAAGACCAAACATGATCATATATAAGGGAAATACTAATTATAAACTATTTCTGGAAATTACATCCATTATATGGGTCCGAAAATGCAATCATATGTGGTATTATATTAAACAGTTCTAGATAAACTCTATATTAAGTATATGTACATTGTGAATGAATATATTGATTTTTTTTTCATGAATGTTTTACTAGAATGAGCATATATTTTAAGGTATGGTTTTTAATAGTACTAATACATGGTACTGTGCATATATCAAAGACTCAAAATAGTATATCCCTAATTTAGTTATTGGAATTAATGAAAAACTCCTAAAGAAAATGGCTAAGGGTTTTATATACCAATATTATTAATTATACGTTGAACAATCCATCTTAATTAAGAAGAAATATTGAAAATTGTTTCTCTATATTGAATCTCATTAAAATGATAAGATTACAATCAAGAATAAGTATTGTGTACCATGTGTGGATTAATTATAATACTACTTATGTATCTGAAAACTTCCCAATGACTGACCATTGACTAGGATATCATCAATTAATGGTGAAAATGGATAATATAAATACGATTCCATTATTTACAAGTTATGGATAATATGGATTGATAATAATAAAATCAACACTTAAAAACACCCTCATTTGATCATGAATATCATAATGTGACTTTGTCGATTTCCTTATTATTCATTATAGACTGTATTCTCTTATAATAATTATTCAGGGAGATGAATCTAGATCAATCTTAGATTATGATACTAAAATTTAGAATGAATAAATTGTAAAAACAAATCAAGAATATGTTATTTATATATATTGAATGTTTCAGTATTGGGTTATAAAATAATAAGATAAGGTATATTTTTGGATCCTTCAAAAATATAAGTTATTGAATAATATACCAGAACAACCATTGTAATGGTGAATTTTATTTTTCTTTATTAAATAAATACTACAAATGCTTTTTCAGAAATTATCTCATAATTTTAACATACATTAACAATGTAAAATTTTAAGGGAGACATGTTTTTATATATTGATAAATGTGAAAAAATTTCATGGAGTATAATAGAAGGTTTGTCACTACACATATACTCGCAATACTTTGTAGTGGATGATATTTTTTGATATATACTGGTGCATTAAATATTTTATTTTGATATGTCATCATTAACAAATACATGGTGGTATCATATGACATTTTTAACTCGGGATCCATGAAGAAAACCAACCAACACATAATCTAGTGTTAGTTGGGGTAATATTTAAATAAAATATATAGTGTATTATATGGAAAAAATTGCAATGAAACATTAAAAATCATAGAATATGACTATTATGATAGAAAATAAGAGTTTATTATATTTATATAATATAGTATGTATGAATATAATAATAAATTATGTATTGATCTATGATAATGTTAATAAAATTATTATATGTTTTCATCAAAAAACATTAGAATAGTGAGGATGTAGTTTCTTTATTGTGAAGATAATTTATCTTTCAATACATATGTATAGTTATTTCATTATGTTATTTGTCTTATTATTTATATAAAGTACATTTTTAATATTCTTCAAATTAACCCCCTTTAAGTGATCTGGGGGAACCCATAAGAAAAACCCTGAACAATTTTTTACTCTATAATCAAACAAGATAATGAAAAAACAAAAACTATACCTCTAACCCTTTAATGTAACCCTATTCACTAGATCTAGGTGAATGGTATTAATACTTCCATGACAGGTTTTTAAAATTATGGTCCAGATGATGATATGAAATTTAAATAAACATATCTACTAAAATGCCATAGATGGTCACATGGGAATCCATGTGAAAATGTTTACGACAATACTATAAAGATATAACAACATTTCGATAGGGAAAACATTTTTATTGTTCTCTATTAAGGCCATTAGGATCAATTATATTGATCTGTCCTTTATTTCTTATAAACATTGGTTTCAATCAAATTATTGAGTATCGTTTCTTTTTTCCTATGTAGTGTTATTGATTTTATCTTTAGCTATTTTCATCCTTTTTGTAAATTTGGATTAAATGAAATATATGTGCTCTAAATTCCATCAAATTGTAATAGTGGCGTGTTTGGTTATTTTTATATTTTTTATAATGAATTAAAAATGAATTAGAAAATAATTATTTAATAAATGAATATAAATAAAAATAATTCATTAACTCATAATATAATATTACAACAAAAGTGCATGAAACCATTCATTTCATACCATATATGACATCATCACATAAATATTAAAATAATTTGGATAATAAATAGGTTAAATTTTTCCTTTAGAATATATAATAAACATTGTAACTATTAATCAAGTTTAAAAGGGGGTAAAAGAGATAAAATAAAAATACGCTAGTTTTTTTAGTTAAATTTATATATATTCAGTCTATATTTTTCTTCTTAATTTGTAAGAAAATACTACTTGAATTTCCAATATTTGCATCAAAAATACAATACTATTCAATATTTACCCTTATCCTAAATTATGATTATAAATAAGTTCCTAAAAGTTTTACTAGTTAAAGAATATCTATTTGTAACACAATAGGATTTTATAAAATATTTTTCTGAATAAATTTAAATTATTTGATAGCTTTCGATTCACACAACAACAAGTTTAACAAACCAAATTCTATTATTAATATTAATATTAAAACATGAAAATGATAACCTAGGAATTATAATTTTATGTATCAATAATAACAAACATTTTTTAAAAGTATGCATAATGTATTTATTTAAATAATGTATATTTTCTTGTATTGTATTTATCTTTTCCAATAATGTATTTTTTCCCATAAAATTGTTTTTAATAAAAAAAATTAGAAAATAATATGAATAATTTAAACCAATAATATTAAATATAATTAAATATATAAAGTTATTTTTAAACTAATAATTTTGAGATCATATGAGAGTGAATATTTGAGATTTTTTAGGAAAACTAATTTTTACCTTGAATAGTAAAAATTAGATTTTTATTGAAATATACATTTTCAAATATTAAATTTCCAATGTAAAATATTGTATTAAAATATTTTAAATGTAAATTTAGTTATATAATATTTTTACTAATCCAACTTAGTTCATTATAGTCAATTATATGTTTAATTTTGATATTAAAACCATAAATACTTATGGAGACTTTTTCTTTGGAAAATTGCTTTTTCGAACCAGTAGTGGGATTAATATTAAATTAAATTCTTCCAATTAGAGGAATTAAATTTGGAAAATTAGATTCCATATTTGGAATCATATTAATTAATATTATATATTACTTTCAAATTATGATTTTCAATATTTATAGTACAAAATGAGTAAAATTTAATTACTATGGTTTAGGCTAAAATGGGGTTTTGAGAGTTACTTACGCATGTGTGAAAATTAATTTTCCAAAAAAATAGAACCTTTTTAAATAAAATAGATTTAATTTTTTAAATTATTAGTTATAAATTATATAATACAAGAAAAATTTATTTTTATTATTAAATGATAAATTCTCCTTGTAAATAAAAATTGATTATTAACCGTGGTGAAAAATAAAATGTTAATTGTGATAAAAAATTATGTATGATTGAATTAGATTTTTAAAAAATGTGTTTTTTCTTATAGTTGAGGTTTTAATCGAAAGTAAAATCCATATAATTTATTTTTTATCAAATTTTTATGCACATGTCTTTGGAGTTACTTCCCATTATTTAATAGTTTTGGGTATTTATGAAAATTTCTATACTCCTCAATTATAAAAGATCACCTACTCCTGTTACTTCTACACAGACATAATCTATTTGGATTGATTAAAACCTAATAAAATTTACCCCTAACATAAATACCCATTTTATAGAGATACTTGTCTTCCAAAAATACCAAACCTTTATTCCTTAATTAGGGATCCAACTTTGGTTTCTCTAATGATTAACAATTTTATTTACTAAGATGTTTCATTTAACCTCTTATCATTTGTCACAACCCCCCTACCACCAATGATGCCCCTCCTATGCTGGAAATAGTGGAAGGGAGATAATGACCCCCGAGTCAAGCCTCCAGTAGGCCCCGGAGTGGCGACTAGCACCAAGGGTATGATTGTTTCACAATATGGGAGGCATTTAACATTTTTATTTATTTAAGATCTGGAAATAGAATGAGTCAAACACCAAAGGAAAAATAAAAGAAAGACAAGTAAATAAACCCAAAACAATCCCAGATTCATGTATAACTAGTTCTGAAACAAGGTACAAGTACAAGAAAGCTCAAAAGTACAATACCAAAAGAAACAAGAGTACATCAAAATGCAGCAACTCCAACCGTCCCGACTAGTAGGGTCCGGCACGGCCTCGGTAGTCCTCCTGGAAACCTGAATGTAAATGCATGGTGAGCATACAAGTATAATCAGTAGGGAAACCTAAATCTCTCATGCACAAGTGTGGAGACATCCTAATGTCCCGTGAGAACAACAGAAGAAGCCAAAAACTATCAAGGAATTCTAACCACCCAACCTTAGAATACATGCTCACCAAAACACAAAAAAACAGGTAGTAGTATATAAGAACAAGAGTATCAGGTACCCCGCACCATTTCCCACTAGCACGCTGCTCTTCCTAACGGCGAACGTCCTGCCGCTACCACACTCTTCCCGCCCATACACACCTGGGCCTCACAACCACATATCCTGTATGCACACACCTGTCCCTCACAACTGCATATCCCACCCGCACACACCTGGGCCTCACAGCCGCATATCCCACCCGCACACACCTGGGGCTCATCCCAACGATTATTGGGAAATATTTAACCTATTCGAATAGTCTTGGGCTAATACTACCCCAATCAGAACCTACCTGAAGAGTATTAGGTGTAAGGTCACCTCAATCCAGCACAACCTACGGAAGAAGGAGTAGGTAAAAGCTAGTAACTTAGGGGAAAACACCATCTCTCTATAAATGGGAGTGTTCGACACTAAGTGATCAACATGGGTGGGGTTCGACAAAGAAAAAAGATATATATATATATATATATATATATATATATATATGTATACCAAACACATAGCCCAACCTATTTCTTCTAAACAATGAAACTGAGCACGTGCCTCAGCACTGCTATATCGAAGTATTCATACAAAAAACAATCCCAACCCCATTTATTTTTTCATGTTTCAATGGAATAAGTTTATTAGTTCCTTAATTATGAGGAAAATATCCACAACCAACCATATCAATCATTCGTAAAACATATCCCTGCCATCCACAAATCAAGTTAGGAAAACAATTTCAACACAAACAAGTCCCTTCTTATTAACCAACCAACCTTGTTGATTATTATTCCTATTCCATTACCATGCCCCACCATTCATTAACACTTCCACTATTATTTATTATTCACAACCCATTGTCCGTTCACATTCAAACCCATCCCTACATCCCCACTCCCAACCACTATTACCACAAACTCACCGAAACCCATACATCATCATCCCATGATACCTTTTATCACAGCCTCACATCCTGTCATCAACATAGAATTCACACCATCCCGCAACCAAGCCAACCAAAGCCCCGCTGCTCACCCGATCCACAACAACCCACAAAACAATCCCTTCACAGAAACCCTAACCAGCACTCATATGTATATTATTTTAGTTTTGTTCAACCGGGGTGATCCCACAAGGGTTCCAGTTATTCTGTTAATCTACAAACATTACATGATCAACCAATTTATATATACAACAATGGTTCCATCCATAAACGGTCTATAAAGATAGGGCAGCATTTAATTATGCAAGAAAATGCCACCAACGTCCGTTATTTTCAGTAGGCAAAAGCCTATTCAATTCACAACATAATATAACAGGATATAAATATTGATAAACATAATAACTTCCCCATCCATGTTCTTTAATCCAGTTATTATCTTTATTAAACAAGTTCAAAAGTGTTTCACATAAACAAGAGAGCAGCCACCCCGCATGATACACAATTTTAGAGAGATGAATATAAGAACCCTACCTCCACAGCTTCTGATCACAATGCTTTCCCAGATCAACTTTAGAATACGTTCGTCGGCTTCCGTCACTTATGTCAAATCTAGAAAAAACCTCCTCCGGAGGAATCTAGTATGGAAAGGCCGAAGGGAAGACAATAGATTCAAGCTCAGATGTTTCGCCTCGTCGTTACGATCTTGTGTCCACTGACGGATCGTAAATCGGATCTTGGACAAAGATGTTATGGAAGAAAAGAGCCTTCGAGTATCTTGGGAGAGCTCTGCTCGAGAAAATGGGGAGGAGAGGAGTGATTTGAAAAGGAAGAGAGGCCCACTCCTTTTATAGGTGACAAAAACTAAAGTACAAGGTGTGTACTTTCTAGTACATGGTGTGTACTCGGCCATTTCACACAGTCACCACACGGCTTCTAACATGGCCTTCCACGTGGAATGAGGCCTTTGATTGTTCAACACATGGTTTGAGAGTAACGCGTACGCGGGGAGGTACTACACGTCATGTAGTATGGGCTAAAATTTGTGTACTCATTTATTTCACACGGCAAGGACACGACATCAACACGGCATACATCTGTTGACTGTTCAACACACGGTTTGAGGGTAACACATACACATGGAGGGACTACACGGAGTGTTGTATGGGATACACGACATGTACTCATTTATTTCACACGGCAAGGACACATCCTTCAACACAATTAATACCCGGTGAGGGGGTATTTGGTGTGTAATCACAATACATGACGTTTAGTTACAAAATTATGGAATGTGTGGGAAAATTACATTTTACCCTCCAGAAAACTTCATGACCTTCCTTTTGACAAAGGAATGGGCCAGAGAGGTCTGCGCCATTACATCAGATACCTCTTAAGACATTATCGTCCTTGAGAATTCAAAATCCAACCCAGAGGGGCCCAACAAGAAACCTCATAGGGCCCTCATTATAACATGAACCAATTCATCAACCCTAATCATACGTGTTAGGAATTCCTTCTCCTATGTCGAGATATTATCCACTTTAGGCAGCACTAACTCGCCTGCACGGGTTTAATCGCATCCTCATTAATGCATCTTGATTAAGAATTGGGTCTTCCCACTTCCATACATTAGGATTTTTCAACATGCACTACCCCCAACACCGCACAACCAACACACTGCCCGAACACGTGGTTTGGGGAAATTCCTTCTCCTATGTTGAGATATTATCCGCGTTAGGCGACACTGACTTGCCCGCATGAGTTCAATCGCATCCGCATTAATGTGTCTTGATTAGGGATCAGGTTTTTCCCTTTTCCCACACATTCACACATGCTACACACATCAAGAGAATAAGGAAACAAATGTCTCACAACCGACCATCCATAAATTCGATATTTCAAAGGTATAGAGTATAACATCAAAACAAAGCTCAGAAGAACAAAGAAAAACACCAGTCAAAACAACTCCGGGTACTGAGCGTGCATCTGAGCCTCCCACTCCCAAGTTCTCTCCTCGAGGCTGCCATGCATCCACAACACATGAACCAAGGGAATGGTTCGTCCACTGAGGAATATCTCATTACGATCCTTGATTCTGACCGGTCGCTCCTCGAAGGCCCCGTCATCTACAATATCTAATTCTCCCCAGTCTATAACGTGAGAGTTATCGTGCAAGTACCAACAAATCTAGGAGATATAGAAGATTTCATGAAACTTCTCCAATAGAGGTGGAAGGACTAGCTGATATGCCACTTACTGACTCACCTCAGCACCTCGAAAGGTCCAATGAACCTAGGGAAGAGATTACTCCCTTTCCCAAACCTATGATTCCCCCATCGAGGGGAAAACATTTAGAACACATGATCTCCCACCTCGAACTCCAAGGTCATCCTCTAACAATCAACATAAAACATCGGTCGGTCCTAAGCCGCTTTCATCCTCTCATGCACAAGTTGGACTTTCTCTGTGGTGCTCTGTTCTACCTCTGGCCCAAGAGCACATGTCTCACCAACCTCTACCCAGCAAATGGGTGAACGAGATGGTCTTCCATACAAAGCCTCGAATGGTGCCATGAAAATAGTAAAGTGGAAGCTGTTGTTGTAGGAAAATTATACTAAAGGAAAGTGTCGTACCCATGACCCTATGAAATCCAGAATGCATTCTTGCAGCATGTCCTCCAATGTCTCGATAGTCCGCTCTGTCTGCCCATCATTCTAGGGGTGGAAAGCAGTGCTAAGGCGTAGTTGGGTGCCAAAAGCATGATTTACCCCTTCCAGACTCGTGAGGTAAACCGATTATCCCGATCTGAGATGATAGTCTTCAGAACTCCATGTAAATGCACCAACTCATCTGCGTACCTCTGTGCTAAGGTACCCACTAGGCCTGACTCCTTAATTGCTATGATGTGAGCTGGTTTTGTCAGAAGATCCACCACTACCCAGATATCATCATAACCAACCTGAGCTCTAGGTAGTCTTGTGATGAAGTCCATCGAGATGTCATCCCATTTACACTCAGGGACATCTAATTGATGCAACAAACCACTGGGAACATGGTGTTCATCCTTCACTTGCTGACACACTAGGCACATAGCCACAAACTCCGCCACTGCCCGTTTCACCCCTGACCACCAAAAAAGTTTCCTCAGGCCTCGTTACCTTTTTGAAACCCCTGGATGTACCGCCAAAGATGAGCTATGGAACTCACCGAGAACTCTCTCACACATCACCTCTGGAACAAACATCCTTCCTTGAAAAAGCATCTTATGTCGTCTGTTGTCTGACCATCCTTCTAGAGCGTTTCCATGATCGATACGATCCCGCAATACTTCTACCTCGGATTCTCCGCACTGAGACTCTTCCACCTTCTGCAACAAGGAGGAATGTACTGTCATCTAAAAAAAAGCCCCTAAAACCCTCTACCCTTGTATCCAAGTGCAAGGCAGCCAACTCTCCCATCGCCCTCCAAGCATTAGTGGATTCCCGAACCAATTCTTTATGAGACTTCCTTCTCAGGGAATCAGCCATAACGTTGCCCTTTCTCATAGCTTAATAGATCTAGAAGTCATAGTCTTGGAGAAACTTGACCCATCTCCGTAGTCGTAAGTTCAGGTCACGCTGGGAGAAGATATAACGTAAGATCTTGTGGTCTATGAAGACTAAAAAGCACTCCCAAATGAGGGAATGTCGCCACAAATACAGTGAGAACACTACTGTTGCAGGCTCTAGGTCATGGGTGGCATAGTAACGCTCATGTGGGTGCAACTGCTTAGACCCATAACAGATCACAACATTTTTCTGAATCAGTTCTCACCCCAAGACAAGGCCAGAAGCATCACAAAACACCTCATACAACAACCCTTCCTCTAGAAACCTAAGTATGGGAGCACTGACCAACTTATCCTTCAGGTAGTCGAAAGCTTTCTGGCACTACTGGCTCCATAGGAAGACCTGTTTCTTCCTAGTCAAAGACATCAATGGAGTAGAAACTCGAGACAAGTCTGAAACAAACCTCCGATAGTAACCTTCCAACCCCAGAATACTATGAACTTCTGCCCAACTCTTGGGTGCCACCCAAGAAACAACTGCCTTTACCTTCGACGGGTCCACTGACACTCCATGCTAAGACACTATATGCCCAAGGGAGTGTACTTATTGTGTCAAGAACATAAACTTAGACAATTTCCCATAAAGTTAGAGGTGTCGAAGGACTTCCGTGACTTCCCTGAGATGCTCAATGTGGTACTCCTCTGATCTTGCGTAGATCTGGATGTCATCGATAAACACAACGACGAACCGGTCTAGAAACTCTCAGAAGACAAAGTTCATAAGTCCCATGAACACAGCTGGTGAATTCGTAACTCCAAATGGCATCACTACAAACTCGAAGTGCCCATACATGCACCAGAAAGGCATCTTAGAGATGCCACTGTCCTTTACCCTCAATTGATGATATAAAAATCATAGATAAATCTTATAAAACCATCCTGCTCCACTCTGCTGGTCGAAGAGATCATCTATCCTTGGAAGGGGGTAACGGTTCTTGACTGTTACCAGATTCAACAGGTGGTAGTCTATGCATAATCTGAGACCACCATCTTCCTTCTTCACGAAAAAAACAAGAGAACCCCATGGGGACACGCTGGGTCGAACAAAACCCTTATCCATTAGATCATCATTTTGAATCCACAAATCTCGTAACTCCGAAGGTGCCATCCGATAAGGGGAAATCAAAATTAGACAGGCACCAGGCTGTAAGTCTATCCTGAACTCAATGTCACATTGGGGGGTAGAGTAACAACCTCCTCGGGAAAAACATCAAGGAACTCCCCAACAACCTCTGGGACATCCATCATCTCTGTACCAGCGGACACCACTGATAACCCGCATAATAAGGAAAGGAGAGGCTTCATATGCCAGCTTCCCACCTGACAGCTCCTCTCACCAACAAAAGATATGCACTGCCCATCCACGTTAGAGAACACGACCCTTCCTCGGAAGCAATCAATAATGACACTAATAGAAATCAACCAGTCGATGCCAAGGATGACGTCGTATGGCTTCATCTGTAACAAAAAAATGTCCCCACTAGATCGATGTGATCCCAATGTCAGCCGACATCCCCAGCAAACACAAGATACGCTAGTCTGGCCTCCGACTGGTGTTCTCAACACCCGGGGTTCAAAATGTCTCTCTATGTCTATACCTATAGCATGGCATAGAACAGGTAAAAAAAAGGAGTACAAAGCTCCTAAATCGAACAAAGAAAAAATGAGAGTGTTGAAAAAACAAATCGTACCTCGCACCACCTCTGGTCCTGCTAGAGCTGTCAACTCTGCTGCGTGCAACTGTGCATGCCCAGCTCCTCTGCCTCTATGATGTCGACCACCTGCCTGACCACGTCCTGGTCGAGGTCCCCGAGGAGCACCCTGTGGTCGGCCTCCTCCTGCAAAGTCTGTCCTCGGAGGATCAGGGTCATGCTACTGCTGGAAGGGCCTCACCAGAAACTGGTGTTACTGAGGCGGGTGCTGAACCTTCCCACCTCCACCGTACTATGCTCGGGTCAGGCACCGACTTAGAATGTGTCTGAAACCTCCACAAGAGAAACACTTAGGTCCTGATCTCATGAAAAAGGGACGAGGACCTGATGATCTGAACTGGAACTGCGGAGGCCTGCTCCATACTGGCCTGAATCTCGATGGTCATGTCGCAGGAGACCTGCTACTGACTGCCTTTCCCTTCGACGAACCCTACTAGATCCCCTCTCATGGTTCACCTCCCTACGAGTGCATACTCTCTACAACCTCTTCCTTCTTCTATACTTCCATTTACATCAGAAGAGTGAAGGGGTTGACATCATATTGGAGCGAAGGACGGAGCACCTCCTCCAAACGTCTCGCCCGAGACTCCTCATCCGGAAGGATATCCAGAGAAAAGAATAGGAGATCCTTGAACTTGATCCCCAACTCTCATACTGACATAATCCCCTACTGAAGGGAGAGTAACTCCTTCCGCTTCTATGCTTTGATCATGGACGAATGGAATTCCTCTCGGAATTCCTTCTCAAAGTCATCCCACGGAACCTCTGTCTTTGTCCTCTCTCCGAGGTAGAGCGTCCACCACTGATGTGCCGCACCTCTCAGCTGACTAACTGCTAGGGAAACCCACTACTCCCTAGGAGAACAGATCAATCTAAAAGTGATACCTAGATCTTCAATCCACCCCTATGTCTCCATATCCTAAGTACTACCCTCATACTTCTTGAGGGTTTGTCGCTGGAATGAATAGAGAGTCTTCTGCCACTGGTTATCTTCCACCTCGCAGTTAATACTCAACTGATCAATAGAATGAATCTGCTGGGTCTCGGCTGTCTGAGCCACCCGAGGACGTCATCTAGGTTTCATAGTTGTACGGTAAACAAGGATCGCCTAATCCCAAGTAGTATGGAAATTTCTCAAGGTTTCATTTTATCATTTTTTTTATTTCCATTTCTTTCCCAGAACACCCAAATCATGTAAAACACCATCATGATGATGCATGTACCTTCCCTAGGGTCTCTACCCTGCATTCAATATAGTCTCACTTGGTCATTTGGTAGGCTCAGATTCCTTGCTTCGGATCACGGGGGGCCCTAAAATCCTGTGTCCTAGCCGGTCATCCCTTGCCTATGTCAAACACCAAGATCTGCCAACACTGTTGCCCTACCATCCCATGAAATCCTCACTGTGCCTAACTCCAGACACTATCCTATCTCTCAACCTACTCTGATACCATTCTATCATGACCCCCTCCCACCAAAGATGTCCTTCTTGATCTAGGAATGGTGGAAGGGAGATAATGACCCCCGAGTCCCGCCTCCAATAGGCCCCGGAGTGGCGACTAGCACCAAGGGTATGAGTTCTTCAAAATATGGGAGGCATTTACCCATTTTATTTTTTTACGATCGGGAAATAGGATGAGTCAAAAATCAAAAGAAAAAGAAAGTAAAGACTAGTAAATAAACCCAAACCAATCCCACATGCATGTTTAAATAGTTCTAAAACAAGGTACAAGTACAAGAATGCTCAAAAGTACAATACCAAAAGAAACAAGAGTACATCAAACTGCAGCAACACCAACTGTCCCGACTAGTAGGGTCCCACATGGCCCTAGTAGTCCCCTTGGAAACCTGAAAGTAAATGTAGGGTGAGCATACAAGTATACTCAGTAGAGAAACCAAAAGATCTCGTGCACAAGTGGAGAGACATCCTAATGTCCTGTGAGAACAATAGAAGAAGCCAAAACCAATCAAGGAATTCTAACAACCCAAACTTACCAGCCACGTTCATCATAACACAAAACAACATGTAGTAGCATATAAGAACATGAGTATCAAGTAACCCCACACTATTTCCCACCAGCTAGCTACTCTTACTAACGGCGAATGTCCTGACGCTACCACACTCTTCCCGCCCGTACACACCTGGGCCTCACAACCACATATCCCACCCGCACACACCTGGGCTTCACAACCGCATATCCCGCCCGCACACACCTGGCCCTCACAACTGCATATCCCACCTGCAAACAACTAGGCCTCATCCTGAAGATTCTTGAGAAATAGTAAACCTGCTCAAAGACTCATGGGCTAATACCACCCCAATCAGAACCTACCTGAAGAGTATTATGTGTAAGGTCGCCTCAAGCCATCATATCCTATGAAAGAAGGAGCAGGAAAGAGCTAGTAACTAAGGGGAAAACACCCTCTCCAATGAAATGGGAGTGTTCGGAACTAAATTGTCAACATCGGTGCAGTGCGACAAAACAGAAAGATACAAATATATATATGTATAACAAAGACACAACCCAACCAATGTCTTCTAAATAGATAAACTGAGCACGTTCCTCGGCACTGCTATATTGAAGTATGCATACAAAAAACAATCCCAACAACATTTATGTTTTCATGTTTCAACAGAATTAATTTATTAGTTCCTTTACTACTGGGAAAATATCCACAACCAACAATATCAATCTTTCGTAAAAAATATCCCTGCCATCCACAAATCATGTTAGGAAAACACATGAAACACAAACAAGTCCATTCTTATTAACCAACCAACCATGTTGATTATTATTCTCATTCAATTACCATTCCCCACAATTAATTAACTCTTCCACTTTTATTTATTATTCACAACCCATAGTTCATTCACATTCAACCCCATCCCTGCAGCCCCGCTGCCAACCACCATAACCACAAACACACCGACACCCATACATCATCATCCCTTGATACTACTTATCACAATCCTACTACCTGTCACCAACATAGCATTCACAACATCCCTAAACCAAGACAACTGTAGCCCCAATGCTCACCCGATCCGCAACAACCCACTAAACACTCCCTTCACATAATTCCTAACCAGCGCTCACAAGTTTATTATGTCAGTTTTCTTCAACTGGGGTGATCACACAAGGGTTAGGGTTATTCATTTAATCATCCAATTTTACTTGATTAACCAATTTCTATATTCAACAATTTTTCAGTAGGCATAAGCCTATTCAATTCACAACATAATATCATAGGATATAAATAATGATAAACATAATAACATATCCATAACCATTCTTTAAGAAAGTTATTATCTATATTAAACAAGTTCAAAAGTGTTTCATGTAAACAAGAGAGCACCCACCCTACATGATGCACAATTTTAGAGATACGAAGGTAAGATCCCTACTTCCACAGGTTCTGATCAAAAAGCTCCCCTAGATCAACATTAGAAGACATTCATCGGCATCCGACGCTTCTGTCAAATCCTGGAAAAACATCCTCAGGTGGAACCTGGGAAGGAAAGGCCTAAGGGAAGACAACAGATTCATTCTCAAAAGTTCTGCCTCATCGTTATAATCCCGTGGCCGCTGACGGATCGTAAATTGAAGCTCGAGCGAAGAATTTATGGAAGAAAAGAGCCTTCAAGTCTCTTGGGAGAGCTCTGCTCGAGGGAATGGGGAGGAGATGATTGATTTGAAAAGAAGGATATGCCCCCTCCTTTTATAGGTGGAGAAAACTAAAGTACATTGCGTGTACATTCTAGTACACAGTGTGTACTCGGCCATTTCACACAGTCACCATGTGGCTTCTAACATGGCCTTCAATGCGGAACATGGCTGTTGACTGGTCAACACACGGTTTGTGGGTAACGCGTACGTGGGGAGGGAATAAACGGTGTGTAGTATGGGCTGCATGGAATGTACTCCTTTTTTCACACGGCAAGGACACGACATCAACATGACACAAGCCCGTTGACTAGTCAATGCATGGATTGAAGGTAACGCGTATGCGTGGAGGGAATACACTACGTGTAGTATGGGATACATGGCATGTACTAATTTATTTCACACGGCACGAACTCGACCTTCAACACGGGGTATACCCAGTGAGGGGGTACACGGCGTGTACTCAAACTACACGACGTGTGGTTACAAAATTCTGGAAAGTGTGGGAAAAGTCAATTTTACCCTCCATAACACTTCATGACCTTCTTTTTGAAAAAGGAATGGGCCGGAGAGGTCCAGGCCATTAAATCATGACATATTAGATTATACCATAATAGTTAAAATTTAATAACACTATTATTTATAATATTATAATATTATAATATTATTGGGGAGTAATCTATATCCATATCAACATTCATTAAAAGGGAAATGAAACTATCGATCATGTGTGTGACTGAATACCACCATAGGAACCGATGTAATTCATTTTCCATCACCACCTACGATGGATGGAAATAATTATGTTATCAATTTGAATATGTGAAAATTGTGAAAAAATTATACATATGTTAATATAATATCACATTTACCATCTTACATTCCAATCTATTTAAAAGGATAATTTTGATTTTGCATACATGTGGACTACCTCCTCCACAAAGCGATTCATCACATTTTTCAGTTTATTTTTACACAAGTAGTAATATGGATAGATTTATGGAATATATATAATATTAATGAGATAAAAAATTTCCTATAAATTTAATATATTATTTATCATTCTTATTTTCATCCACCAAGAAACTAGAAACATAATTCTTCTGTACATTTGGCCGATGGTCTCCATGAACAATGTAATTCATTATATGTCTCTAAATATTATGGATTACTATAAATACATATATAATGAATATATTTTATATTTATATCATTAATAAAATTATATAGTTTAAGGAATAATTTAAATTATAATGAATGAAAATATCAAACTAAATCAATCATGAAAAGCAGATAAGTTGTTCCCTAAAATGTGATTTGAAAAAAATAATTATTAATAAACAGTTAATAAATATTCATTAGTAAATCATATAAAGAATTATATATTTAACTATGGTTTTGGAATAATTTTATAAATAACTTAAATTTATTATAACGTATGTTCGATATTCATTGATAAAATTAGAGACCATAGGTGAATGATTTATGTCTCACATTTATTTATATGATTCACATTCCATTTTCCCCAATATTTTATTTTCTACGGTGTATATAATATCCCTGAAATTTTTTTAATATTATTATTAAATATAATATTTGGATTTAAATATCTATTTTTTAATTATTTCAGGTGGATTTTGATTTAAAAATATATTTTTGGTGAATTTGTTAGGTTACAATCTGATTAATTATTGGTATTGTTAATTATTTTGATTCGGATAATGAAATGTTATAATCTAAATCTCAAGAATATCATATATTTTCTTCTCATATATTTATTTTTCATGAAATACATGTTTTAATTTAATTTTGTTTTTAATAACTCATGTATATAAACATAATTTCTTTGTGAAATGTCAAATTTATTTTTCTATTTGATCGAAATCCCTTTTTCATCCATATCTAAATGTTTGAAAGATAATATGAAAAATGTTTTTAATGTTATTATATAATTGATAAAATTCATTTTACATATTTTAATGTTTTAAATAAATGCTTTAAATAGAGTAATCTGGTTTATTTCTAAATGAGATATGTTTGAATCATTAGGAAAACAGTGAATGGAGTCATACTTTTAATTTGAATAGAATTTGAAGCTTTTACCATGGTTAGGAACTCTAAATGATATAGTGATTTATTTTCAATTTTAAATGTATATTTTCAAATATTTTTTCCACTTAATATTTGGTATTTTTTTAGATTTTATGGATGATTTTTAGGTGAATTTTTATTTTCATCATGAAATTTTCCTACTGATCTTTTAAAATATTTTTCCATATAAAATTATATCTTTTGATATTACATAATCATTATTGGGGATATGATGAAATTATTATTTTTTTCATTATTTCATTGTATGGTTTATATTTTTTAATACATTTAGTTTCTTGTAATTATATGATTAAATGATGAAGTGTTTATTTAACACCATTCTTGTCCATGAATTGTGTTATGAGGAATACTTTATAAAAACCATTTCTATTTATGGGTTCTTATATTATTAATGTTTTATAATCTTATAGAATATATATTTATGGATTCCATTATGTGACATTGGGTAATTTATTATATCTTATGAAATAAATATGGGATATAAGTTGATGTGCATAAACCGATATGGAAAATAAGATGATTTGGTTCATACACATGGGAAAGAGGTGATGATGTCTAATATATTATAAAATAAGAAATATGTGTTGATTTTCGATCATTTGTGATTTTTTGTCTCATCTATTTACCGTAACATATGATATTTTTTCTATAAATATAAGTACACCACGATTATATGAAATAAACATATGGTTCATGATTGATTTATAATGATTTATCACACTTAGGATTCATGCATTTTGAAATTATACTATTTTAAATGTTAATCATATTTATGATCCATGATATATTGGGTAAGAAATTCATAATTTATATTTATAATATCATACCCTTATACATATATTAATTTTTCGTGTGATCATTGATTTATATCTCGTATGTTAACCGTTATTGGGTATCTAATATCACCCATTGTTATGTGAACATTACACAAGTTAAAAAAAATTTATGTAACTTATATATATGATGATTAATAAATGAGATGTTATCTATAGGATATAATAATGTTATTTTATTGGATATGTAAACTGTGTACCTAGGATGAAAATACAATAATATTTAATAATCTTTGAGCTTGTTTTAATGAAATATTTTTAATATTATTCTAGAAAGACATAATATCTATCTATAAAAAACATAGATCATTATAGATGGGTTTATAGAATAGTTTAGTTATCCTTTGGAAACAATTGTGATTAATATTATGTGATAACCATATGGATAAGTTAGAGTATATAAAAATATCCATGAGATTTTCTCTAGGAAATATTTAGTGGGTTCAATGTAATTATATCCATTCCTTGAATCTACATGATTATTTCGGTCTATAATAATTATACATTGTGTAGTAACATTAAAAAGGATTCATTTAGATGGATTTTATTACCACCTACAGCATGAAAACTAACCTAGTTTCATACCTTGTTTTAACCTCCCAGGGGATATTGTTTGACATTGAAAAACCATTATAAACTATCATGATGAATTTGAGTTGATTATTTCCATGAATGACCAAGGTTAAAATTATGGATTCATAGATTTAAAATAATGTGACATGATATAGGAAACATATAAATAATTTATCAAGATTATTTTGTTTCAAAAATTTGATTATTCACACTCAAACTATTATTTTATGTTTTAGTTATTATTTAAGAATCTAAGTGAACAATATTAATGATGAATGATATGGTCAATGCAATGATTTTTCTCCTGAGAAACGTAATATAATGTGTGAGAGAAAAAAATTCCATTTCAATGGTCATAAATTTTATTAGTCTATGAATCATGATGAAAATCTAAACGAGAAAAAGTGAGAACATTATTCTCCTGGGAAATTCATAAATAAATTTTCATCATACTTTTGATGTTCTATTGATCTAGTAGTTTCAATGAAATGGATAAGTACATATGAAATGCTATTTTTTGTTCGTTATTTTTCATAAAATTAAAAGGTCATCCTAATTATAAATCATTTTCAAGGAGAAACATATTATAGGTATAATCATTACTAGAAAACAAGGGAATATGGAAAAATTGTCTCTATGAAGCTAAAGGATGAGAAATTTGTTGGTGCCTATATTTAAAATTTTACAATATTTTAAATTTACACTTCTGTTATTATTTCCCAACCGAAAATTAAGGATTTTCTATTGTCAGATGTCCTAAAACCAAGACATTGAAATTTATTAACTATATGGGTCATTATTATCAATGAATGAATCATTCAATGTAAACTCTTAGTGGAAATGGAAATAAGGGATTCATACTATTCCCATGGTTTTCATTAGGAAAGTAATATCGAGTCTAATGAAAAACATGAATAAGTAAAATGGTTTAAATTAATCACATCAATCTATATGGAATAAATGTGGGAATAAGTGTTGGGTGAAATACATTAATGGAACTGGTAGATGCATAAAATGTAGAATTATTGGTCATAAATCCCATGAATATTGAAATACAATGAATAGTATAGTTAATAAAATACAAAAGAAAAATAATACAACTAACACACCACACATTAAACAATTCATAAAATTAAAGGGGTATCAAATACTACTAATAATTTCTAAAATTAAAATGTTAATGATGATAATCAAAATAGAAACATCTAATGTAGATAAATTATGGAAAAACACAAGGGATCACTATTTACAATACAGGGAGTGATAAAAACATGTTCAATGTTATATTTACCATCCACTCTTGACTCACTAATGTGTTTATTTAGTCTAGATGTACATACTCTTTAATTATTAATTAATTTTATAAGGGAATGAAAATTCTACCCCAATGATTAGATATTGAATTTTCTGAAAAAAAAATAATGGAATACTAATTTCATATTATTTCTGTGATTCTTATCTAGATGATGTTTTTGGAAATACTCTTCAATAAAATTACATCATTCTACATCTAGATGAACTTGATACAATCTTAGTCATGGATTAGATTTATCAATATGAATCCCACATTAATATTTGAGGAATAAAAGTCACATTTGATAACAAAAACCAAACTATAATCTTATATTAGTGTGATGATATATATGATTGTATGATAGAGATGACAAACAATATATAGTCATTGATTATTATTCATAAGGGGTTTTTTTTCATAAATGGTTTTGGAGAAAGGCAACATCAATGATACTCATAATTTAGAGGATACTAATTATTTCATTCATGACTAATTTTGTAGTATTACACCAATCAAGAAGTTGATTTCTAAATATAAATAAAACTTGGTGCCTGAATAAATTTTAAGGGTATATAAAAAATTAAATGGATTGAGTTCCATGAATTGAAGAATAAACTCTAGGACAAGCTTTAGAAGAGATTATTTCATCCATGTCTGTCAACCTTGGGAGAACTGGTTCTTTTGTTAAGAAGATATATGTGTTGATGTGAATCTATAATGATTATTTAGAACTGAACAATATCACATTCTGTTTTTGATAGTATTTATAGGGGATTATGTTGTATATTTTACGAGAAATTAAGATCATGATGATCAATTTATAATTTCATTTAAGACACAATGTAAGGGTAAGATATATGAAATATTTAAAAAGCATGAATTGTTTCTATAAAAGGTCATATTTTTTGGATATATTATCAAAAAATATGGTATGTGAGTGGATACATCATGGTTGGTGGATATTA
This sequence comes from Viscum album, assembly GCA_963277665.1. Lineage (NCBI taxonomy): Eukaryota > Viridiplantae > Streptophyta > Magnoliopsida > Santalales > Viscaceae > Viscum > Viscum album. Next base: position 432,205,773 of record OY728134.1, read on the forward strand.
AAAGTGGGAATATACAAACCATTGTGACTAAAATATGTATTTTACTTTGTCCTGATATATATTTTTTAATAATTGATAAGTATTTCACAAGACTATCTAATCCACTCACTAAGATAACTTGGAAGGGAAAAAAGTTACTCACATTAGATGAATGTTTGTAAAATATCAACGAACTAAAAATAATATTAGTTAGTGCACATACACAGACATTACCCTACATGGGTGAAGCTTTTGTAACCTACATTTATGTGTCAATGAATGGAATATGAATCATCCTTATTTCGAATGAAATGTAGATAGAGTATGCCTCGTGGAAATTGATGGTTCATGATTAAAATTACTTATCTCATGATTTTGAGTTTGATATAGTATGTTGTGCACAAATTATATGGAGGAATAATATTTGTTGAAAAATTTGTTATATATATATAATTATCATAATATTTTAATGTATATAGTCACACACAATTAGTTGAATATATTCCAAAGAAGATGGAAGGATTTGATTAATCTTTACAACTATATAATAAATTAACACTTTGGGAAAGTGAACATGGTGGTAGAAAAATTGAGTACAAAATGATCTTGATAGATTGTCAATGATGAGGATCATAAAGGTTTCAATATTTTTGTATTTGAAAAGAATATATCTTTAAATATTCAAAATTGGGAGAAATATTATATTTCTCCAATAAAGTATCAATCATCTATCCATTTGAGGATAAAAGAAGACTAAAAGGAAGATATCGAGCTGTAAAAGAAAGAGATAAATGTTCCCATGTTAAAACACTATTTCTATATAGTGATAATGTTTAGAAACTATTTATATTTTCTATCCATTTAGGTTTTGGAGAAGGAGTAGTTTGAAGAGGAACATAAATCAACATTCAAAATTCATATGGGAGGTAAAAAGATATATATATATATATATTTGAATGAGTGTTTAGAGTGTGATGACACAAATGGGGACAACATAGAGTTTGTATCTCAGTTTATTGTATATAAAAACAATTAGTCTATGTGACAGCAATCTACAAACATTTTTTATTTTTTACCCATAATTTAATATAAATAGGAAAACATTAACATGGATTTTTTCATCAAACTCTGAAAAATGATTAAAGGGAGTTGTGTTATATGGGTTTTAATTGATCTTCTAAAAAATTAATCACACTTAATTTCAATAAAATATTATTTCCTTTTTATTCATCATTTAATTATTCTCATTAAGGAAGTGATAAGGTTGTATGGAGTAACACTACCAATTGTATTTGATCAGAATCTAAGGATTATATTAATGATCAGGAGAGTTCATCAGTAGGCCTTGAGTTTAGAGATATGTTTTTATAATACATAAAATCTTATTAAATAATTACATTCTTATAGAAATATTAATACCCTGTTGGATATGTTGATATAATTTTCTATTTAGTTCAATAGTTGTTGGGATTAACACTTTCTTCTAGTAGAGTTTTTGAATAGAAATATATTTTACTTGAGCTTTCTGATGGCCCATTTTTATGACCTCTTTGTAAAGTGGTTTATAACTATAATGTTATTAGATAAATTGGATAAAATAAGCTATCAGGAGTTTATATATCTAAATAAATTATTTAGACAGTTAGATCCATTTAATAACATATAAGGGAAGAAAAATGAATGTAGGAATGTTATGATGACAATAACTAGTGAGATCTAGAATTTGAAGTTTTTTAAATGTTTTTCAATTAATTTATCCACCAAATAAGGTAATTATATTTTTAAATAAGTAAATTTTTGACATTGGTATATTGGACCCTTTGATATTATTGGTCATATTTGAATTCTAGCTTATTGACTGGGGATTTCACTAAACCTCTCCTAAATCCATGATGTGTACTTAACCATTCAAATATTATCAAATAAGAGGTCCTAAAATTCTATAAAGAGTAGTATTATTAGAAACATACAATGGATATTATGGATCATAGTGGGAATTTTATTTGAGACAAGACCAGTAACCATATAATGGTTTTATAAAAAAACCACCACCTTGTGGAAGCTACACGGGAAATGGGGAATATAATGAAGCCAAATTAAACTCATTATTTTCCTTGAGGTGATCAATTTTTAGTGTATATTTTATTTTAAGGGATATATAATGTTACACCCTAGTATTTAATATTTCTTTCTGAATAAATTTAACTTCTTTAGTAGATTTTGATACAGACAACAATGATTTTTAACGAACAACCTTTTACTATTAATTTTATTATTTAAACATGAATGTTATAAACTATCCATTAATAATAAAAATACGAATAGTAAACAATTTAAAAAATATTTATAAGTTTTTTCATAAGTTTTTATATATTTTCAATTAAAAAAATATGTTTTTAAAAATACAATTTTCCATAAAAAATGGGTTTTCTGGTTTTTATGAGAAAATAGTAAATTTAATTTCAACCCATTATTTAAATTTATTTGAAAAAATTAACTTAATTATGGAAATCAACATTATAAAATAATATTAGATATAATTTTTTTTGATTTTTGGAGAGAATATTTTTTTAGTAGTAAAAAATAATGATTTTTTTGAATAATGCTTTTAGAATAAAAACTTCTAAATGTTAAAAGTAATTTTAAATTTGTTTAAAAGAAAAATAATAAAATTATATTTAGATTAATCCAAATTATTACACTCTAATAAATTTAAAATTGAGTTTTATTATTAAAACATTATCTTCTTGTGGAAATGTATTCTTTACAAAAACAATTTTTTCATTGGATCCGAAATATTGATTTTAAATATAATTATAACACAATAGGGAATTAAATTTGATAAAATATATTCCTTATTAGTATTTACAATAATTAATATTAAATAATTTTTTAAATAGTTTTTTTCGTAATTAATAGTAAAAAATAATACAAATTCTTTTCTGTGGTTAAGGCTAAAATGGGGTTTTGTGCGTTACAGGTACATTTGTTGAAGATAATTTTCAACAAACATAAGAACACTGATTAATAAGTTTTATTTAATACATAAACTCAGTGGGTCAAAATAATCTAATAAGGAGACTTTTATTTTTATTCTTTATTGATAAATTTCCTAGGTATATAAAAAGGAACTTGTTCTCGTGGTGAAAATTAAAAACATAAAATTTAGAACACATAGTTGCAAAGTAGATAACATTTTTAAAACAAGTGTATTTTTTTTATTGCAGGTTATGACAAAAATATCAATTCTATCTTAATTATAAATAAATTATTAAGGCACATGTCCTGATATTGACTTCATATTACTCAATTCATTTCGGTACTTATTAAACTTCCACTTCCCCTCAATTAAAAAAGGAATCATAATAACCTCACTTATTCACTCCCACTAAGCCATATGGATAGTCCAAACCTTGAAAAAATATCTCCCCAAAATTTTTTTTTTACTTTTTTATGATTTTTTGTTCGCAAAATACCTTCCATAGGGTTCTCTTTAGATGATACAAAGAAGGATTATATATGTGAAGGTAATTCTCTTCACTAGGCATAACTTTTTCTATTCCTATCTTACCACATTCAATGGATTCATAAAATTTAAATTATAATAAGAAATATTAATATATTATATTAATATATTATTATTTTTATTGAATATCTTATACTTATTTCCATTTCAATCAATTGGGAAACAATACTGTAGATCATGTGTACGATATACTACCGCCTTGTGAGCTGATAAAATTCATCTTCGATCACTACATCTCAAAATTTGATTTCAAAATGAACAATATATATAAATACATAAAATTTATGAGATAATTAAATTATTTTAATTAATATATCACATATAAATTCTTAAATTATGATTTGTTGGAAAATTATAAATTCGCTCATGCGTACATTTGGATTATCACTTTCACAAAGCGCTGTAATATGTTTTCAATTTCAATTTATAATGAATTATAATTTGGATATATTTAATGAATATACATTAAATATATGAAATAAAATATATTCTATAACATTGATATATTATAATCCATTATTTCATTCAATCATCAATAAAATCGACACATCATTCATGCATACGTACAATCAATCCTCCCAATGAATGGTGTAAATAAATTTTTGTCTCTAAAATTTATGGATTACGATAAATCCAGATATAAAGAATATATATTATTATTTTATCCTGATAATTATTCTATATATTATTCAATAATTTCAATTTAAATGATTGAAATATGAAACCAAAACAAACATGAACCACGAAGCTGTTATTAGCCGAAAAGTGATTTTAACAATGAATTGATAAAAAGGTAAAAATGGTTATAATTAAATAATATATTCTATTATATATAAAATATGGTTTTATAATATATTCAAAATAATATTATATTTATCATACACAAGTTTTGAACATTTCTGAATAATATCAAGGCTTTAGATAATGGATTTAATTCTCACATTTATTGAACTGTGACACATTCTACATTCACCACTTTTTTCTTTTCTATAGTGTGTATTCTTACCAATAGTTAATTTTTGGATTATAAATATTACATTTATTTGGATTTATATATCCACCAAATATTATCTCTTTTTTGGGACTTAGTATTCAAAATACACCAAAGTGGTATATATTTTATGTTTTAATCTTAATGATTGTTGAGATTGTTTATGATTATTCTTCCATTGATAAAATATAATGATATGGCTCTCAAAAAACTAATTTCTTTTAATATAATTTGGTTATTTATAGAGAGTATATGTTCTTGTTTTAATTATATCTATTTATTAAATGATGATACTAGAAGAATTTTCTTTTAATAGAAATAGACTTTATTTGTCAATTCGGTCAAAATATCTTATTCTTATATATAAATGATTTCCTAAAAATGATTCCTAAATTGTTTTTAATTTAATTTTATATTTTTTTTAAAATTAATTGATTCACATGAGTAAATTTTTTGAAAAAAACTATATATAACCTTCTTATTATTTTACTAATGAGGTACTTTAGACTTGCTACTAAAAGTGTGAAATGAATCTTTGTATTAACATGTACGACATGAATGAAATTTTCTACCCTCATAAACAATTAATGATTTATTGATTATTTTTCAATTCTCTAGATTTATTTCAATATAAATAATATGAATTAATATTTTGGATTTTCTTTAAATTTTGAAGAACTGATTTCAATGTGGAAAGTCTATTTTTCCTCATGAAATTGATCAAGTGATCATTGAAACTAATTTTCCATTTAATATGACATCATTTGATTTTACATAAGATTTACTTGGGATATGATCCAAAAGCAATATCCTTATTCTTTATCTAAATGGATCTTGTTAGTGATTATGAGATGATCGGTGTTAAACTATGTTGAAATTATTAAATGTTTATTAAACCCATTTCTTTTCCATGATTTATGCTTCGATGAAATTAAAATATAACTCATTTCATATAATGGGTTATAATATGAATATATTAATATGTTTTTAGGGTATAAATATATATGATTTTGATTATTTGATAGGTGTGACTTATATATCCCATCAATTCATTAAGTTAATTTGTATATCTCGTGATATAATGGTGGGAAATAATCCCATGAACATGATCCACAATCATAAATAAGTAGATGTTCTTGATTTACTATGTGTAATAATTGGAGTGATAGAAACTCTTTCCTCTTTGATTCCTTCTTCACCAAGGATAGGAAATCTGAAATGGCAACTTTTTTAACGATAATCCACACAACATGTTCCTCCATATAGATACAAAGTAATAGAAGCCACCACTAAAGCACAACACCCTGCAACTGATTAACAACCAAATACACCTTGATCCTAGCAGGGTATGGGGTAAGGTTAAAATCAATCTTGTTCATCTCCACGAAGTCCTTCATACCCAGATCAGAAAAGCTTCACTCATAGGTTCACAATATGTTGCGATGAATGTAACCAAAGGAACTATTCCATACCTCATCCTCTCCTAATAAGTTAACCATTATGTGATAAATCTAATCAACATAATTAAAATAATATTCTTAAATGACTCTAGATGAATACCACGGTCCATTATTGAAATGTGTGGAGAACTCCAATGACTGGAATTAGGTATTTTTGTCAATGATTATTTATTTAATTCATTTTATTATCCCAAAATCCAATTCTTACATTAATATAAATAATAATGATAAATATATGTCACGAACTGAATATGGTCTCCACCAATACCAGCATCAAACCCAGCCTGTGACATGACCCGAAGGGCGTTAGCTATCCCCACAGGCTGGAACAAGTGCCCGAGTATCATTAATTTACGTTTCGGAATGATTTACCCGAGTATGAAAGCATAAAACATTAAAAACAATCCATAATATAAATATGAAATTCTTGAGCCAAACAAGACTTAAGTAAAAACCAGAACTGAGTACATTGGTTTAAAGATAATAAAAGAGGTCCAAATAAAAATAATTATTGCATCAAGACAGCCCCAAGGACTCCACACGACTAGGGGTCATTGCCCCCAAGCTGTCTCCACAACTCCGCACCAAGGATGAGAACTAAGACCCTGAACCACCATCACCCATAGCCTTTACATTACTAGAATCAATCATAACCAAGTCTACTTACACACAAGGGGTTTATGTAGGGTGTGAGCCTAATCACAATATGATACCACCCAATGATTCCAAGGACTATGAAATACAATGTTAAAAAGAAAGCAGTTTTCAAACGCAAGGCAAAGTAGTGTTAAAATTTCAAGAAATGAAACCTCCAATTAAAAATAGTTTTCAATAAAAAAATTTTCATAATATTAACACATTAAAATATAAATGTTAGATACTTTAATATAATTCCAAACACACCCTAAGACATGGGTAAATACTACAAATCTAATGAGCATCAACAATGTGAACACCCCTAGGCACTAGGTTGTCTTGGGCCCTATGTACCTCATAACTCGGTGTAAAGTAACCATAAAAATTTTTTTCTCATGCACGAGCCACTAGTATGAAACATGCACATAACCAAGAGGTACCCAATAATCATACACATAGTTTTTTAGAGTTTTCTATTTCCAAATGCTAAGTGGAACAAGGACAAAACTCATCTGGTCCACTAGCCGTACTAGTACAAATCCACCCCACCAAGGTACCCAGGTTTCCCATTTTGTGTCAATAAATTTCAGCATGAAACATAAATAAATTTTCAAATAAAACACCATTACTAGTCAAACACAACCAAAACAGTTGCTACCACATTTTATACCACTTAAAACATGCAACAAAACACTTAGATATTTCATAAAACAATTCCTAATAATCCTATAGTGTTTCGGACACAATACTCTTTATAAACCTCACTTGTATACTATGAGCACATTTTTTAAGTTTCCAAAACAAAAAGGAAATCCTACTAAATTTTAGTGAAAACACATAATCATTTTTATGGAATCCCCATATGGTTCAAGAAACGACATCATTGAAAAATCTCTATTTTTATACAACACAACTCTTAAAATTTCATGTGGTTCACAAACACCATTAAAACCAGATTTTTCCGTAACAAAAACAAGGTATAATCATTAAAAACAAAATTTTTATCCCTATTATAGTTAAATAAAATTAACTAATGACTTATAGGGTATCACCAATTAAACTAATAAAACATTTATATGAAGAAACCCCCAATTTATCATGAAATTGGAATTTAGGATTCATTCTAAATACAAACACCACTAAAACTATTTTTTTAGCAATAATAAAATTAAATAAGAATTAAAATACCATAAAAATAGTATCCAATTAAAAAATATTTCATACACAATGGAATCACCTACCAAAACCAAGGAAACCCTTGAATCCTTTATGCGAAATCTCAAATGCACCACCGCCGCACCTTGAGGAAGGTAAACCAAACCAAAAACCAGAATTTCAGAACAAAAAACACAAGATAAAACCCTAATTTTTATAACCTACTTTCTTGATATTAGGAACCTCAATGATATGGGATGAAACCCAAAGTACATTGGATGTAACCCTAAACAAATTGAAAGAAGAAATAAAGAGAACAACTTACTTAAATTATCTTGTAGAGATCTCCCCCAACAATACCCGTATCTGATTTTAAAAATACTCAAACCATCATGCAAGGTTCTAACAAGGATGAGGAGATCATTTAGGAATTTAAATGGAGGAAAAAGAGTAAAAATCGAGATAGTTATGAAGGAATTATCTTACCTCTTCAAATCTGGATGATTTGAGGAATCCTATGATGTTTGGCACCAAATCGCGATTAACCGGAGCTCTAAAGAGAGGGGAGAGATAATAGCCACGCGGATTGGTTCAATTGTTTTGGGCTCCACATGGAATCACAAAAACCGCCCAAATATTTAATAAGTTATAAAATAATAAAAATTTATTTTTAAAAGAGGAATTGTGCTTTCGGGTAGGCCCAACCCCTTGAATAAAAGCCCAAATACACCCTAGTTATGGATGCCTAAAATCTCCAAATTACCTTGGTGGTGTTAATAGGTAAGGGGAGGTCAAGTATAAATTTAAATGGATGAAAAATATTGAAAAATGAAATAGTTATAAATGATACAAAATTTATTTTTTAATCTGGAATTGGGCTCACGGTTTGGCCCAATTCATGAATACTCATATATTCCTCCCTAAAACCTACGGAAACCCCCAAAACAAAGAAAGGATGTAAATTAAATGAAAAATACCTTTAAAATATGTGTTGTATGTGAAAATTATCCCCATAATAAAGCATTCCGCCCCCGGAATACCACAACAAGACCAGATGAAAATGCAAAGCGCAAATGATAGACCAAGACCGACTTCCTTTCAACCTTTTCTCCCGCTTCAAAAAGGAAGAACATCTCTAGTTGATCAAAGAAAGGAAGTTAATACCATCACCAACCAAAAATAACCCCACTTACTTAAAATTATTAAACTCATTCAAAACACATCCCAAAACAAAACACCTCAAACACTACAAGACGACGCTCAAGAAATCCACTTGAAATGAACAACAAACTCGAATAATCCTAACACAACATTACGTAAACAAAACCATTGGGTGTTCTCCAACCCCAAATTTACCAAAGTTACAAATTTTTGGATTTATAGACTTGATCGATACTACCTATTACCTAGAATACACTAAGGAGAAAACTGAGTCACTAGTACGGGGTGACCCAATACGAACATCCCACCACCAAGGACAACTCAATTTCTAAGACAGAATAAGGATAACAATTGGGAAAGGAATGAACGGTATCCCCATCATAAGGGGGAAACTAACATTATTCCTTTTACAAGAGAACACACATGATACCCATGACGGGTCTCCCCACCATAATACCAAACTCATCTTTCCTTAAGACAAAATCAAGACACTAACAGGGGGCCTTGAACAGACATCCCAACATTAGGGGTAGATTAATATCAGAATTCTTCGCATGAAACTTACATGAGTACCATTTTGGGTATAACCCAAACAAAACCCAACCGTATTAACTAAATAGTATGGGATAACAACAAAAAAACAACAGAATTTTAATGAGCTGACATGGCCGCACGATTGGTTCACACAGTTTGGGAAACAGTGAGTTAACTATGCGGATCATTCTGTCCAAAGAGGAAACATCACACAGTTTCCTGGGATGGCACATGGTTACTGCTAACCTCGCACAAACTATGCACTTCTACCTGCCTTACCCAAATTTTAAACGTTTCTCCAAAAACACAAGGGACACCAAAGGGGAAAAAATCAACTCAGGCTATGACATGGGAACAAGGTACTCACACCACTTTCCACCAAATGTGAGAAATTGGAACAAGAATACGACACCAGAGGTTTAAACTATTCATATCTTTCATATTGAGGATATGACCTTGACCAAATGTTTTAAGGACTCTAGGATTTCCCCTAACTACACGCCAGCTTCTCTTCGGGGCCTATGGCTGGAGCTCAATGGATTGAAGCATCTTCAGCCTCATAGTTAGGATTTGGAAACCACTAAATTGAACATCTTCTTCCAGTACCAAAAACAATTATACTTTAATCTCAGATGATCTCATTGAGACATGACACACTTCAAACCCTCTTTTCCCCAACCCATCATTTTACCAAAACAAAAACGTAGAGGATGCACACACATCGCCCTTTTTTCTTCGGATGCTAAATAGAAGAATGAAAGGACATATAGAAGCACATTCCTCTAGAACATAGGATTTATAATTTTCTATACGGAGACACACATTCAACAAAAAATTGTTACTCTCATCAGATTGCACAATCATCACCCTTATAGTCAAACGAACACATGAAATCACAAGGAATCAATGAACATGACCATTGTGTATAAAATAAAACACAAGGATAGGGACCTTATACTGATTCTCAAACAACACATGATTCCAGAAATTGTCCACAATAGCCACTCTTGGCCAGATCTTGCACACTGGTGGCCTAACATGAACTCTTGCTTCAATGAGACTGACGAAAGACCCAGAGGCCCTTTAAGACATCATTCTACACTGATAACCCTGAACATCATTGACCTTAGAAAACATAGGAAACATAAGAAACTAAGGTCTATTTCAACCTCCCACAAACACTCTACCACTATAGGGGGAACCACATAATTGAGCAAGAAGAGGGGTAAACAGAATCTCCAAACCTCAAGAATAATTTCCTTATGTTGATCAACTGGAGGATCATCCAACGGAGAATCACCATAGGCCAATCATGAATCATACATTACCACATTATGGGGGTGTAGTATAACCTACAAGAAAACCCAAGGACCGATCCAATCTGGTTATTTAGTCACAACAGACCAAAAACCTAAACCGAACACATGAGGGAATCCACCACATTGGCCTCTCAAACTTTTCCTCAGAAGAAACCACTGACCAACACATCATTCTAACTTTTAAATGAAACACAAACCCAAAACATCGTTTGAACAATAGGGGTTATTTACCTCAAAACATCCCACAATAATAATCCTGAAAACACATAATCCATACCTCCCAACCATACATTATCAAAAAACAACACTTTCCTTCAAAAACATTATTTAAAAAAAACAGTGTTGCTAGGTTGCGCATTTACCAATAGTATCTCATGAGACTCACACATTAATGTTTACATGCCACACAGGGAACCCACCTCATATCCATCCATATTCCCAAAAAAACCTATGCATGTGGTCACCCTTGAGAGCACCAATTACCAAAAATAAAACCTTACCTCATTTTAAAATCAAAACATTTAACCTCAGTTTCCCTTTCTCAAACACAATATCCATAATATCAAAACCCAATTTTTCATCTCACAAATCAATTTAGAAAGGAATCCATAATTCAATAAAAGAACATATTCATGCCTTTCACAATAGTTTCAAAATATTTCAACCCATTTCAAAACACTTTTAATTTCATGAAAAACACCATTTCATAAATATCCATTTAATTAAGAACTCAACTCTTCTCATTTCAAGACAAGGTTCTAAAATTTCAAAAAAAAATTCAGTAGTTACCAAACCCAAAATCCATCTTCAAACCCCACACAAAAATTCTATAACACTAAATTCAATCCAAAACACTTTTCCACGGTTAAAAAAATTCCACTAGAAACATATTTTCAAAACCCCAATTAACATAGTTCATACTTTCAAAAGAGCTGTAAACACATAATTTACCCTTTTGAAAGAATTATGAAATTTAATTTATAGGAATTAAAAAAACCAATTTCACTTTACTAGAAAATAACTTCACAATAATTCACTCTCCTTAAAGTGAAGTCATTTTTTTGTTAAAAAAACCATGTTTCTATGATTCCAAAACAAAGAGACACAAGACAATGTGAGAGGAAACTAGTTTCAGTGGGTGACTTGGACATATGGTTGGTAGCCATATTCCAATCGCTTCCCCATCCCAGAAGTATTCTAGGGAAATATCCACGGCTCCACATGGCATTCCAGGCCCTGCGAGCTCACTGAGATTATTCTCCCAACTCTCTTTTCATTTCCCATAGTCATTATTAAACCAAGAAAACCAAAGGACTCAGATAAATCCATACTTCCAATGGTGACATGAATCCCGTCATGAGTTGTGCTAGCCAGGCACACCACCCATGACTCAAATTTCAAGTCCCGAAAATCCTAGCTCAAGACTATGATGACTCTTCCCCAAATAACATGACCCAAGGAGCAAACCTCTACTGATACCATTTTTTCACGAACCGAATCTGGTCGCCGCCAAAACCGGAACCAAACCCAGCCCATGACATGACACTAACGGTGTTACCTATCCACACGGGCTGGCACAAGTGCTCGGGTATCATTAATTTATGTTTGGGAATGATTTACATGAGTATGAAAGCATAAAACATTAAAAAGAATCCATAATATGAATCTGAAATTTTTGAGCCAAACAAGACATAAGTAAAAACCAGAACTGAGTACATTGGTTTAAAGATAATAAAATCGGTACAACTAAAAATAATTATAGCATCATGACATCCCCAAGGACTCCACACGACTAGGGTTCATCGCCCCTAGGCTGTCTCCACGACTCCGCACCAAGGATGGGAACTAACACCCTGAACCACCATCACCCTTAGACTTTTCTTTACCTGAATAAAATATAACCAAGTCTACTTACAACCAAAAGGTGTAAGTAGGGTGTGATCCTAAGCCCAATAAGATACCACCCAATGATTCCACGGAGTAAGAAATACAGTGTGAAAAAGTAAGCAGTTTTCAAACGCAAGGAAAAGTAGTGATAAAATTTCAAGAAATGAAACCTCCAATTGAAAATAGTTTTCAATCCAAAATATTCATAATATTGACACATTAAAATAAAAAATTTAGATACTATAATTTGATTCGAAACACACCCTAAGACATGGGTAAATACTACAAATCCAATGAGCAACAACAGTGGGAACACCCCTAGGCACTAGGTTGTCTTGGGCCCCATGTACCTCATATCTCGGTGTAATGTAACCATATAAAAATCTGTTCTCGTGCATGATCCACTATTAGTGAACATACCCATAACGTAGTGGTCCCCAATAATCATCCACATAGTTTATTTTGATTTTCCGTTATCCAAATACTAAGTGAAATAGGGACAAAACCATCCGGCCCACTAGCCGTACTAGTACAAATCTGCCCCACCTAGGTACCCAGGATTCCCCTTTTGTGCTCAATCAATTTCAGCATGCAACATAAATAAATTTTCATATACAAAACCATTACTGTTCAAACACAACCAAAACAGTCTCTATCACATTTTATACCACTTAAAACACGCAATAATACTCTTATATTTTTCATAAAACAATTCCTCAAAATCTCATAGTGTTTCGGACACAAAACACCTTACAAAGCTCACTTGAATACTATGTGCACATTTTTAAAGTTTTCAAATCATAAAGGGAAGCCTACTACATTTCAGTGAAAAAACAGAATCATTTTTAGGGAAGCCCCATATAGATCAAGAAACGACGTTATTGCAAAATCTCCATTTTTACATAACACAACTCTTAGAATTTAATGTGGTTCACAAACACCATTAAAACCAGATTTTTCAGCAAAAAACACAAGGGATAATAATTAAAAACAGTTTTTTATCCCTATTATAGGTAAATAAAATCAACTAATTACTTATAGGGTATCCCCAATATAACTAATAAAACATTTCTATGAAGAAACCCCCAATTTCACATGAAATTGGCATTTAGGATTCATTCTAAATACAAACACCACTAAAACTATTTTTCAGCAATAATAATATTAAATATGCATGAAAATACCATAAAAATAGTATCAAATTCACAAATATTTTATACAAAATGGAATCACCTACAAAAACCACGGAAACCATTGAATACTTTGTGCGAAAAATCAAACGCACCACCGCCGCACCTCAAGGAAGGTAAACCAGACCTAAAACCAGAATTTCAGACCATGAAACACAAGATAAAACCATAATTTTTAAACCCTGCTTTTTGTACATTAGGAAACTCAAGGATAAGGGAATTCACCCTAAGTACATTGGATGTAACCCTAAACAAATTGAAAGAAAAAGGAGAACAACTTACTTAACTTATCTTGTAGAAATCGCCCCCAACATTACCAGTAGCTGATTTTAAAAATACTCAAAAAATTCAAGGGAGGATAGAACAAGGATAAGGGGATCATTTATGAATTTTAATGGGGAAGAATGTGTAAAAATTGAGATTGTTATAAAATAATGAACTTACCTCTTCAAATCTAGACGATTTGCGGACGCCTAAGACGTTTGGCACCGAATCACGATAAACCAGTGCTCCAAAGAGGGGGGGAGAGAAGGGACACGTGGTTGGATTCAGTGGGATTGGGATCCACTTGGAATCACCGAAAAAGAAAAATAATTGAATACATTATAACATAATAAAAATTTATTTTAAAATAGTAATTGGGCTTTCGGGCAGGCCCAACCCCTTAAGTAAAAACCCAAATAAACCCTGGTTATGGATTTCTAAAAGCTCCAAATTACCATGGTCGTGTTAATAGGTTAGGTGAGGTCAATTATTAATTTTAATGGATGAAAAATGTTGAAAAATGAAAACGTTATAAAAGATACAAAATATATTTTTTAATCTTTAATTGGGCTCACGGTTTGGCCCAATTCATGAATACTCATCTATTCCTCCCTAAAACCTAGGGAAACCCCCAAAACAAAGAAAGGATGTAAATTAAATGAAAAATACCTTTAAAATATTCCTTTTATGTTAAAATTATCCCCACCATAAAAAAATCCTCTTCGGGAATTCCACAACAAGACCATATGCAAAAGGAAAGCCCAAACGATAGACCAAGACCGACTTCCTTTCCACATTTTCACCCGCTTCAAAAAGGATGAACATCTCCAGTTGATCAAACAAAGTAAGATAATATACTCACCAAAAAAATAACCCCACATACTTAAAATTATGAAACACATTCAAAACACATTCCATTAATAACACCTCAAACACTACAGGACGATGCTCAAGCAATCCACTTGAACCAAACAGCGAACTCGAATAACGCTACCACAACATTACGTAAACAAAACCATTGGGTGTTATCCAACCCCAAATTTACCCAATTAAGAAAATAGTGGATTGATAGACTTTAATGATACAATATCATACCTAGAATATACAAAGGAGAAAACTGAGTCAGTAGTATGGGGTGACCCAATCCAGACATCCCACCACCAGGGACAACTCAATTTCTAAGACAGAATAAGAATAAAAATTGATGAAGGAACGAACGGTATCCCCATAATAAGGGTAAAACTACCATTATTCATTTTCCAATATAACACTCATGATACCCATGACGGGTCTCCCCACAATAATAACAAACACAACTTTCCTTAAGACATAATCAAGACACTAACAGGGGGCCTCGAACAGACTTCCCAGCATTAGGGGTAGATTAATATCAGAATTCTTCCCATGAAACTTACATGAGTCCCATTGTGGGTATACCCAAAACAAAACCCAACTATCTTAACTAAATAGTATGGGATAACAACAGAAATACAATAGAATTTTAAGGAGTTGGCATGGCCGCATGGTTGGTTCACACAGTTTGGGAAACCGTGAGTTAAATGTGCGGATCATTCTTTCCAAAGAGGAAACTTCACACAGTTTCCTTGGATAAGGATCATGGATGTGCAGAGACCATGCGTAAGATACTGTCTCTTATCACACGGTCCCCTAGGTTGGCATATGGTTAGTGCTAACTGCGCACAAACTATGCACTTCATCCTGCCTAACCCAAATTTTAAACTTTTCTCCAAAAACACAAGGGACCCCAAAGGGGAAAAAATCAACTCAGGGTATTACTTGGGAACAAGGTACTCACACCTCTTTCCAACAAATGTGATAAATTGGAACAGGGAGATGACTCCATAGGTTCAAACTATTCATATCTTTCATATTGAGGGTATGACCTTGACCAAAAGTTTGAACGACTCTAGGATTTCCCCTAACTACGCGCCAGCTTCTCTCTGGGGCCTATGGCTGGAGCTCAATGGATTGAAGCATCTTCGGCCTCGCAGTTAGGATTTGGAAACCACTAAACTGAACATCTTCTTCCAGTTCCAAAAAAAAATTATACTGTAATCTCATATGGTCTCATTGAGACATGACACACTTCAAACCCGCTTTTCCACAACCCATCATTTTACCAGAACAAAAACATAGAGGATGCACACACATCACCCCTTTTTTATTAGGATGCCAAAAAAGAAGAATTAAAGGACATATAGAAACACATTCCTCTAGAACATAGGATTTATAATTTCCTATAGGGATACACACATCCAAAAAAATAGTTAATCTCATAAGATTGCACAATCTTCACCCTTGTAGTCAAATGAACACATGACATTGCAAGGCATCACTGAACATGACCATTGTGGATAAAAGAAAACACAAGGAGAGGGACCTTTTACTGATTCCTAAACAGCACATGATTCCAACAGGTGTCCATAATAGCCACTCTTGGCCAGATCTTACACACTGGTGGCCTAACATGAACTCTTGCTTCAATGAGACTGACGAAAGACCTAGAGGCCCTTTAAGACATCATTCTACACTGAAAAACCTGACCATCATTGACCTTAGAAAACATAGGAAACATAAGAAAATAAGGTCTATTTCAACCTCCCACAAACACTATCCCACTATAGGGGGAACCACATAATTGAAAAAGAAGAGGGGTAAACACAATCTCAAACCTCATGAATAAAGTCATTATGTTGATCAACTAGAGGATCATCCAACGGTGAAACACCATAGGCCAAACATGAATCATACATTAACACTTTATGGGTGCGTACCATAGCCTACATGAAAACCCAAGGACCCAACCAATTTCGTTATTTGGTCACAATAGACTACAAACCTGAACCTAACACATGAGGGAAGCCACCACATTGGCCTCCCAAACTTTTCCTCAAAAGAAACCACTGACCAACACTTCATTCAAACATATCAATGAAACAAAAACCCAAAACATCATTCAAACAAGAGGGGTTATTGAACTCAAAACATCCAACAATAATAATCCTGAAAACACATAAACCATACCACCCAACCATACATTATCAAAACACAACACTTTGCTTCAAAATAATTATTTAAAAAAATGGTATAGCTGGGTTGCGCATTTACCAATAGTATCTCATGATCCTCACACATGCATGTTTACATGACACACTGGGAACCCACCTCATATCCATCCATATTCCCAAATAAACCTAAGCATGTGGTCACCCTTGAGAGCACCAATTACCAAAAATCAAACCTTTCCACTTTTTAAAATCAATACTTTTAACCACACTTTCCCTTTCTCAAAAACAATAACCATAATATCAAAAACCAATTTTTCATATCACAAACCAATTTAAAAAAGAATCCATAATTCAATAATAGAACATATTCATGCCTTTCACAATTGTTTCAAAACATTTCAACCCATTTCAAAACACATCAAATTTAATGAAAACACCATTTCATAAATCTCCATTTAATTAAGAACTGGACATTTCTTATTTCAAGACAAGGTTATAAAATTTCAAAAAAATTTTTGTTCAGTATTCACAAAACTCAAAATCCATCTTCAACCCCCACACAAAAATTCTAGAACACTTAATTCATTCCAAAACAGTTTTCCACGGTTTAAAAAATTCCACTAGAAACATATTTTCAAAACCCCAATTAACATTGTTTATACAATCGAAGGAGCTGTAAACACAAAATTTACCCTTTTGAAATAATTATGAAATTTCATTTATAGTCATTAATAAAACCATTTTCACTTTACTATTAAATAACTTCACAACAATTCACACTCTTTAAAGTGAAGTCATTTTTTTTTCTTAAAAACCCATGTTTCTATGATTCTAAAAAAAGAGACACAAGACAATGTGAGAGGAAACTAGTTTCGGTGGGTGACTTGGAAATAAGGTTGGAAGCCATATTCCAATCACTTCGCCATCACAGAGTATATTCTAGGAAAATATCCATAGCTCCACAGGGCTTTCTAGGCCCTATGAGCTCACTAAGATTATTCACCCAACTCTCTTTTCATTTCCCATAGTCATCATTAAACCAAGAAAATAAAAGGACATAGATAAATCCATACTTCCCATGGTTACATGAATCCTGTCATGAGGTGTACTAGCTAGGCACACTACCCAAGACTGATATTTCATGTCCCAAAAATTCTAGCTCCAGACTATGCTGACTCTTCCCCAAATAACATGACCCAAGGAGCGAACCTCCTCTGATACCATTTTGTCACGAACCGAATCTGGTCACCGCCAAAATCGGCACCAAACCCAGCCCGTGACATTACCCGAAGTGTGTTACCTATCCCCATGGGCTGGAACAAGTGCATGGGTATCATTAATTTAGGGTTGGGAATGATTTACCCGAGTATGAAAGCATAAAACATTTAAAACAATCCATAATATAAATCTGAATTTTTTGAGCCAAACAAGACTTAAGTAAAAAGAAGAACTGAGTAAATTGGTGTAATGATAATAAAATTTGTCCAAATAAAAATAATTATAGCATCATGATAGAACCAAGGACTCCACACGACTAGGGGTCATAGCCCCCAAGTTGTCTCCACCACTCCGCACCAAGGATGGGAACTAACACCCTGAACAGCCATCACCCTTAGCTTTTCCTTTACCTGAATCAAACATAACCAAGTCTACATACACCCAAGGGGTGTAAGTAGGGTTTGATACTATGCCCAATAGTATACCACCCAATTATTCCAAGGAGTAAGAAATATAATGTGAAAAAGCAATCAGTTTTCAAACGCAAGGAAAATTAGTGTTAAAATTTCAAGAAATGAAACCTCCCATTGAAAATAATTTTCAATCCAAAATTTTCAGAATATTAACACATTAAAATAGAAATGTTAGATACTTTACTTTAATCCCCAACACACCCTAAGTCATGGGTAAATACTACAAATCCAATGAGCAACAACAATGGGAACACCCCTAGGCACTAGGTTGTCTTGGGCCCTATGTACCTCATACCACGGTGTAAAGTAACCATACAAAAATAAGTTCTCATGCACGAACCACTAGTATAAAACATACCCATAACCTTTTGGTCCCATATAATCCTCAAAATAGTTTAGTTAGAGTTGTCGTTATCCAAATGCTATGTGAAACAGGGACCAAACCCATCAGGTCCACTAGCCGTACTAGCACAAATCCGCCCCACCTAGGTACTCGGGCTTCCCCTTTTGTGCTAAATCAATTTCATCATGAAACATAAATAAATTTTCATATAAAACACCATTACTGGTAAAAAACAACCCAAACAGTAGCTATCACATTTTATATCACTTAAAACACGTAACAAAACACATAGTTTTTTCATAAAACAATTCCTCAAAATCACATAGTGTTTCAGAGAAAAACTACTTATAAACCTCACTTGAATACTATGTGGACATTTTTTTGGTTTCCAAAACAGAAAGGGAAGCCTGCTACATTTAATTGAAATCCCAGAATCATTTTTAGGGCATCCCCATATGGCTTAAGAAACGAAATCATTGCAAAATCTCCATTTTTACACAACACAACTCTTAGAATTTCATCTGGTTCACAAACACCATTAAAACCATATTTTCCAGCAACAAACACAAGGGATAATCATTAAAAACAGTATTTTTATCCCTATTATAGTTAAATAAAATCAATTAATTACTTATAGGGTAGACCGAATTAAACTAATAAAAAATTTCTATGAAGAAACCCCCAATTTCACATGAAATTGGCTTTTATGATTCATTCTAAATAAAAACACCACTAAAACTATTTTTTCAGAAATAATAAAATTAAATAAGCATGTAAATACCAAAAAAAAAGTTATCCAATTCACAAAGTTTTCATACACAATGTAATCACCTACCAAAACCAAGGAAACCCTTGAATCCTTTGTGAGAAAACTCAAACGCACCACCGCCGCACCTCAAAGAAGGTAAAACATACCTAAAACCAGAATTTTAGACCATGAAACACAAGATAAAACCGTAATTTTTAAACCCCACTTTCTGGAAATTAGTAACCTCAATGATAAGGGATGAAACCCTATGTACATTGGATGTAAGCCTAAACAAATTGAAAGAAGAAAGAAGGAGAAAAACTTACTTAAATTATCTTGTAGAAATCACCCCCAAAAATACTAGTATCTGATTTTAGAAATACTAAATCCTTCAAGTGATTTTTGAATAAGGATAAGGAGATCATTTAGAAATTTTAATGGGGGGAAAAGAGTAAAAATTGAGAGAGTTATGAAGGAATGAACTTACCTCTTCAAATATGGATGATTTCAGGATCCTATGATGTTTGGCAAAAATCGCGATTAACCAGAGCTCCAAAGAGGGGGAAGAGAGAATGGTCTTGCGGTTGGGTTCAGTGGGCATGGGGTCCACTTATAATCACCAAAAAAGCCCAAAAATGGAATAAGTTATAACATAATCAAAATTTATTTTGAAAACTGGAATTGGGCTTTTGGGCAGGCCCAACCCCTTAGATAAAAACCCACATAAACCCTGGTTATGGATTTCTAAAAGCTCCAAATTACCTTGGTGGGGTAAATAGGTTAGGGTAGGTCAAGTATGAATTTTAATGGATGAAAAATATTGAAAAATGAAATGGTTATAAATGATACAAAATTTATTTTTTAATCTGGAATTGGGCTCACGGTTTGGCCCAATTCATGAATACTCATCTATTCCTCCCTAAAACCTAGGGAAACCCCCAAAACAAAGCAAGGATGTAAATTAAATGAAAAATTCCTTTAAAATATTTCGTTTATGTGACCATTATCCCCAAAATAATGAATTCCTCCATCATAATTCCAGAACAAGACCAGATGCAAAAGAAAATCCCAAACGATAGACCAAGACCGACTTCCTTGTCACGTTTTAACCCACTTCCAAAAGGAAGAACATATCAAGTTGATCAAACAATGGAAGATAATACTCTCACCAACCAAAAATAACCCCCACTTACTTAAAATTATGAAACACATTCAAAAAACATCCAAAAACAAAACACCTCAAATACGACAAAGACGACGCTCAAGCAATCCACTTGAAACGAACAACGAACTCGAATAACGCTACCACAACATTACGTAAACAAAACCATTGGGTGTTCTCTAATACCAAATTTACCCAACTAACAAATTTGTGTATTGATATACCTGAACGATACTACCTCTTAACTAGAATACACCAAGGAGAAAACTAAGTCACTAGTACGGGGTGACCCAATCCGGACATCCCACCACCCGGGACAACTCAATTTCTAAGATAGAATAAAGTTAACAATTGGGGAAGGAATTAATGGTATCCCAATCATAAGGGGTAAACTCAAATTATTAATTTTCCAATAGAACACACATGATACCAATTATGGTTCTCCCCACCATAATAACAAACACAACTTTCCTTAAGAGAAAATCAAGACACTAACAGGGGGCCTCAAACAGACTTCCCAGCATTAGGGGTAGATTAATATGAGAATTCTTGCAATGAATATTACACGAGTCCCATTGGGGGTATACCCAAAAAACCCAACCATATTAAAGAAATAGTATGGGTTAAAAACAAAAAAAACAGAATTTTAAGGATATGGCATGACCGCACGGTTGGTTCACACAGTTTGGGAAACCGTGAGTTAATTGTGCAGATCATTCTGTCTAAAGAGGAATCTTCACATAGTTTCCTTGGCCAAGGATAATGGACGTGCAGAGACCATGCGGTAGCTACTGTCTCTTATCACACGTTCCCCTGGGATGACACATGGTTACTGATAACCGCACACAAACTATGCACTTCAACCTGCCTAACCCAAATTTTAAACTTTTCTCCAAAAACACAAGGGACCCCAAAGGGGAAGAAATCAACTCAGGGTATGACATGGTAACAATGTACTCACACCTCTCCCCACCAAATGTGAGTAATTGGAACAAGTATACTACACCAGATGTTTAAACTATTCCTATCATTTATATTGAGTATATGACCTTGACCAAAAGTTTGAACGACTCTAGGATTTCCCCTAACTACGCGGCAGCTTCTCTCTGGGGCCTATGGCTGGAGCTCAATGGATTGAAGAATCTTTAGCCTCCAAGTTAGGATTTGGAAACCCCTAAATTGAAAAACTTCTTCCAGTTCCAAAAACAATTATACTGTAATCTCAGATGGTATCATTGAAATATGACACACCTCAATCCCACTTTTCCACAACCCATCATTTTACAAAAACAAAAAATTCGAGGATGCACACACATCACCCTTTTTTTATTCGGATTCTAAACAGCGGAATGAAAGGACATATAGAAACACATTCCTCTAGAACATAAGATTTAGAATTTCCTATATGGAGACACACATAAAAAAATAGTTACTCTCATAAGATTGCACAATCTTCACCCTTATAGTCAAATGAACACATGACATCACAAGGCATCACTGAACATGACCATTGTGGATAAAAGAAAACACAAGGAGAGGGGCCTTTTACTAATTCCCAAAAAGCACATGATTCTATAAAGTGTCCATAATAGCCACTCTTGGCTAGATCTTGCACACTGGTGGCCTAACATGAACTCTTTCTTCAATGAGACTGACGAAAGACCCAGAGGCCCTTTAAGACATCATTCTACACTGACAACCTTGAACTTCATTGACCTTAGAAAACGTAGGAAACATAAGAAATTAAGGTCTATTTCAACCTCCCACAAACACTCTCCCTCTATAGGGGGAACCACATAATTGAAAAAGAAGAGGGGTAAACACAATCTCTAAACCTCAAGAATAATGTCCTTATGTTGATCAACTGGAGGATCATCTAATGGTGAATCACCATCGGCCAAACATGAATCATACATTACCACATTATGGGGGTGTACCAAACCAATAGGAAAACCCAATGACCCAACCAATTTGGTTATTTGGTCACAACAGACCAAAAACCTAAACTGAACACATGAGGGAATCCACCACATTGGCCTCCCAAACATTTCCTCAAAAGAAACCACTGACCAACACTTCATTCCAACATATCAATGAAACACAAACCGAAAACATCATTTAAACAACAGGGGTTATTGATCTCAAAACATCCCACAATAATAATCCCAAAAACACATAATCCAAACCTCCCAACCATATATTATCAAAACACAACACTTTCCTTCGAAAACATTATTTAAAAAAACAGTGTTGCAGGGATGCACATTTACCAATAGTATCTCATGAGCCTCACACATGAATGTTTACATGCCACAATAGTAACCAACCGCATATGCATCCATATTCCCAAATAAACCTATGCATGTGGTCACCCTTGAGAGCACCAATTACCAAAAATCAAACCTTTCCTCTTTTTAAAATCAAAACTTTTAACCACACTTTCCCTTTATCAAAAACAATAACCATATTATCAAAACAGAATTTTTCATCTCACAAACCAATTTAGAAAAGAATCCATAATTCAACAAAAGAACATATTCATGCCCTTCACAATCGTTTAAAGACATTTCAGCCCATTTCAAAACACATCTAATTTCATGAAAAACACCATTTCATAAATCTCCATTTATTTAAGAACTCAACTCTTCTCATTTCAAGAAAAGGTTATAAAATTTCATAATTTTTTTTGTTCAATAGTCACCAAACCCAAAATCCATCTTCAACCCCCAAACAAAAATTCTAGAACACTTAATTCAATCGAATACACTTTTCCACGGTTTAAAAAAAATTCCACTAGATACATATTTTCAAAACCCCAATTAACATAGTTCATACTTTCAAAAGAGGTGTAATCATATAATTTACCCTTTTGTAATAAATATGAAATTTCATTTATAGGAATTAAAAACCATTTTCACTTTACAAGAAAATAACTTCACTAAACTTCACACTCCTTAAAGTGAAGTCATTTTTTTTGCTAAAAACCCATGTTTCTAAGATTTCAAAACAAAGAGACACAAGACAATGTGAGAGGAAACTAGTTTCGGTGGATGACTTGGACATATGGTTTGAATTCATATTCTAATCACATCGCCATCACAGAGAGTATTCTAGGGAAATATCCACGGCTCCACATGGATTTCTAGGACCTGCGTGCTCACTGAGAATATTTTCCTAATTCTCTTTTCATTTCCGATAGTCATCATTAAAGCGAGAAATCCAAATGACTCAGATAAATCCATACTTCCCAGGGTGACATGAATCCCGTCATGAGGTGTGTTGGCCAGACACACTACCCATGAATGAAATTTCATGTTCCGAACATCCTAGATCCAGACTATGGTGACTCTTCCCCAAATAACATAACCCAAGGAGTGAACCTCCTCTGATACCATTTTGTCACAAACTGAATCTGGTCGCCGCCAAAATAGGCACCAAACCCAGCCCGTGACATGAGACAAAGGGCGTTACCTATCCCCATGGGCTGGCACAGGTGCTCGGGTATCATTAATATAGGTTTGGGAATTATTTACCTGAGTATGAAAGCATAAACAATTAAAAACAATCCATAATATAAATCAGAAAAGTTTGAGCCAAACAAGACATAAGTAAATACCATAACCGAGTACATTGGTTAAAAGATAATACAAGTGGCCCAAATAAAAATAATTATGGCATCATGAAATCTCCAAGGACTCCACACGACTAGGGGTCATCGCCCACAAGCAGTCTCCACAACTCCGCACCAAGGATGGGAACTAACACCCTGAACCGCCATCACCCTTAGCCATTCCTTTACCTGAATAAAAAATAACCAAGTCTACTTACACACAAGGGGTGTAAGTAGGGTGTGAGAATAAGCCCAAAGGATACCACCCAAGGATTCCATGTAGTAATAAATACAATGTGAAAAACCAAGCAGTTTTCAAACGCAAGGAAAAGTAGTGTTAAAATTTCAAGAAATGAAACCTCAAATTGAAAATAGTTTTAAATACAAAATTTTCAGAATATTAACACATTAAAATTGAAATGATATATATTTTAATTTAATTCTAAACACACCTTAAGTCATCGGTAAATACTACAAATCCATTGAGCAACAACAATGGGAACACCCCTAGGCACTAGGTTGCCTTGGGCCCTATGTACCTCGTACCTCGGTGTAAAGTAACCATAGAAAATTTCTTTCTTGTACATGATCCCCTAGTAGGGAACATACCCATAACCTCTTGGTCCCCAATAATCATCCACATAGTTTAGTTAGAGTTGTCATTATCCAAATCCTATGTGAAACAGGGACAAAACCCATCTGGTCCAGTAGCCGTACTAGTACAAATCCGCCCCACCTAGGTACCCGAGTTTCCCCTTTTGTGCTAAATCAATTTCCACATGAAACTTAAATAAATTTTCATATAAAAAACCATTACTGGTCAAACACAACCAAAACAGTAGCTATCACATTTTATACCTCTTAAAACACACAACAGAACACTTAGATTTTTCATAAAACAATTCCTCAAAATCCCATAGTGTTTTGGACACAAAACTCCTTATAAACCTCACATTCATACTATGTGCACATTTTTTATGTTTTCAAAATAGAAAGGGAAGCCTAATATATTTCAATGAAAACAAAGAATCATTTTTAGGGCATCCCCATATGGTTCAAGAAACGACATCATTGCAAAACCTTCATTTTTACACAACACAACTCTTAGAATTTCATGTGGTTCACAAACACCATTAAAACCAGATTTTGCAGAAACAAACACAAGGGATAATAATTAAAAACAGTATTGTTATCCCTATTATAGTTAAATAAAATAAACTAATTACTTATAGGGTAGCCCCAATTAGACTTATAAAACATTTCTATGAAGAAACGCCCAATTTCACATGAAATTGGAATTTAGGATTCATTCTATATAAAAACACCACTAAAAATATTTTTTTCAACAATAATAAAATTAAATAAGCATGAAAATACCATAAAAACAGTATCCAATACACAAAGATTTCATACACAATGGAATCACATACCAAAACCAAGGAAACCTTTGAATCCTTTGTGCGAAAACTCAAACCCACCACCGCCACACCTCAAGGAAGGTAAACCAGACCAAAAACCAGAATATCAGACCACGAAACACAAGATAAAACCCTAATTTTTAAACCCTACTTTATTGAAATTAGGAAACTCAATGATACGGGAAGAAAACCTAAGTACATTGGATGTAAACCTAAACAAATTGAAAGAAGAATGAAGCAGAACAACTTACAGAAATTATCTTCTAGAAATCGCCCCCAACAATACCAGTATATGATTTTAAAAATACTCAAACCTTCAAGGGAGGTTCGAACAAGGATAATTATATCATTTATGAATTTTAATGGAGAATAGAGTAAAAATTGAGAGAGTTGTAATGGAATTAACTTACCTCTTCTAATCTAGACGATTTGAGGAAGCCTATGAGGTTTGGCACCAAATGGAGCTTAACCTGAGCTCCAAAGAGGGGGGAGAGAGAATAGTCATGCGATTGGGTTCAGCGGGCTTGGGGTCCACTTTGAATCACCGAAAAAGCCCAAATATTGAATATGTTATTAGATAATCAGAATTTATTTTTAAAACAGGAAATGGGCTTTCGGGGAGTCCCAACTCCTTAGATAAAAACCCAAATAAACCCTGGTTATGGATTTCTTAAAGCACCAAATTACTTTTGTGGTGTTAAAAGGTTAGGGGAGGTCACGTAGGAATTTTAATGGATGAAACATGTTGAAAAATGAAAATTTTATAAAAGATACAAAATTTATTTTTTAATCTGGAATTGGGCTCACGGTTTGGCCCAATTCATGAATACTCATCTATTCTTCTCTAAAACCTAGGGAAACCCCCCAAAACAAAGCAATGATGTAAATTAAATAAAAAATACCATTAAAATATGTCTTGTATATTACAATATACATCTCATTGGTCTCTAACATGAAAAAAAGTATGCCTCATATGGTCATTAAATAAGCTAAGAGTCCATGCACTTGAATATGGGTGCCCTAAAATCTCATGTCCTTTACAGTATCCATAGTCTACAACATACTCCCAGATAAACGAGTACTACTACCCTACCAAGGAAGACAACATCTTAGTGTATACCTATAATAATCTTCTCTTTCTCAAACAAACCCCTAATGACACTCTTTCATGATTCTTTCCACCAAAATATACTACAATTATGGATCATAGATAATGAACCTTATGTCTGGCATCTAGTGGACTTGATGATATTAACATGAACCAAGGGAGTAAAAATATCAAAAATTGGAAGCACATCCCAAATTAATAAAACATTATTAAGAGAATATATAAAAGCCATAAAATATACTAGATAATAAAAAATTAAACCCAAGACCATCCCACAATGAATTTGTAAATTAATCCAATATATATCACATAAAATCCTATCACCTCAAATACTTCCATATATAATGTGGGTTGGGGTGCATCCATACCTAAATATCCCTAGAATTTTCTAGAATATATTACTAGAATTAGGTACCAAAGAATAATGTCAAACACACATACACATGGGCCCACACATCACATCTCATCAGAGCTACCAGAACCACATGTCCCATGTAGTCACATAGTTCATCTCTTTACATATTTCGTTGAGGCAACATGGCTATCACTACTAAAGGAAAAGTGGGTAAAAGGGAATATCCACCCATATATATAACCACTATCATGGATGATGGGGAAACACCAAAAACCCATTACCACTTATCATTTGTAAGGTTATCAATCTCGGGTGCAGTTCTTATAGATAAATTTATACATAAATGATATACATAGAGAAAAAATATAAAATATATGGGTTCACAATAACTGCATCAACATACACCACACATCCCAACTACACCACACATCAACTATCTCAACAACATCCAACACTATATGATACTCACCAAATGATTTCCACTTAAGGAAACAAAACATTTCACATGTTTTTTTCAATCAACTTCATTCATATTGACATAGTCATTGATAATTTCATTTCATATAACATCATA
The DNA here is from genome assembly GCA_963277665.1 of Viscum album. Classification (NCBI taxonomy): domain Eukaryota; kingdom Viridiplantae; phylum Streptophyta; class Magnoliopsida; order Santalales; family Viscaceae; genus Viscum; species Viscum album. Next base: position 432,233,913 of record OY728134.1, read on the forward strand.
ATTTACATCATGGATAACAGAGAAACTGGCATTATTGCATCATATAACAGCTTTCCAAACTCACAAAATCATCCCCATAACACAACTAATACACCATTATTGTCATACCACACTATCCAAACCATTTCACTATGAAAGTCGTACATTACATCCTCTGCACAATCATTACTACCATACACCCCACAAAATGTACATCCCAATCATTGAGATTCACAACCACTATATAGTATAATACATTACAATACCTCATCACACATTTCCACCACATGACCCAACACCACCACACATAATCATCAACAAACAATTGTCCATGTGACGTTCATGAAAACCAACCATGGAATCAATGCCCCACACAACACATTGAATAGACAGTCAAACCTATCGTTAAAAATATCCACACCATTAAGGGAAACATAATAATCTTGAAAACAAAAAATAACACATTCAAAATTCAATAACTATTTACGTCATTTTATCGCATAACCTCTTTATTTAGCATGTGTATTATCACACAAACCATATTTAATATGAAACTAATTTTCTAACCAAATAAAAATTATTAAACCTCGTATTCATGCATTCATCATCCAACAACGGTATATGGGTCTCAACCCATATCCTCTATAGCATAAACAGGCCTTAGAATAGTTTTAATTATTAGTGTTGGAAACAATCATGCACAATATCATCAACAACTTATATCAACGTAGTGGAGCATAAAATAACTCCCCCATACCCAATAAATATGGCTGATACAATATATTATAGTTTTTATTCCAACCCATTATATAGACATTTTTTAATGAAATCATCAGACATAGCATGCAATAAAATAATAACAATTATCCCCTACATCTATAAAGCCTCCTATATTTTTGTCACCCAAGGATGAAGAAGAAGAAACACAAAACTCATATAAATTCAAGGAAAACCATGGATCAACATGTATTGAATCAAAGGGGCATCAAAACATTTTCTAAAAAACGCCCCAATTGAAACAACTACCCCATAATAAACGTCTTGGGGATTAAATAAAGAAAACAAGATGATAAATACGGATGAAGTCACTACCGATAACAAATGACCAACCACCAGAGACCAACGATCAAGGTGATGGAAGATGAGATGGATGGTCTCCTAATGTCTCATATGGTTCACTAAACATGAAGATATTTATGGCCAAATGGGAAAAAATATGATAAGGAATTGTATCAATGATGAAAAAAGATTGATTTACATTATAAATTGCTGAGTCACAAAATAAATTCCATGGGTCCATATATTTCAACTTATAAACCCATTTTTTTACACTAAAAAAACATCAAAACAACAACACCCATTGGAGAACAAGTAACAAACCAGATATTTATATAATTATATTTATTAGTATTCTTGATTAAAATAGTAATATTTCTTATGAAATGTAATTTTCCAACTAAATAATTTATTATATTATTTTTTTTTTAAAAAAATTATTTTTTCAATTGTCGAATTTTAATTTGAAAATTATAATATCAATTTAAATTCAACATGATGAAATTTTATTAATATGATTTTTTTAGGTTTTTCTGAAAAAATTTCTTTTTTGGTGAATAGTCGAAACTACGATCTTTTTATAAAATATGTCATTATTTTTGTTATGTAATGATGAGATAATTTTGATATAAATTTTTTTAAATTTATTTAATGGGTAACATTTTATTTTATAAGATTAATATTTTACCGAAATAATTCAAAACATGAATGTCATAATGTATTTAATAATAAGAATAAAAATACTTATTATTGTCAACAGAGTGCCTACAGAACATTGACCAATTTGAAATTTGATTCATTGTAAACAATAATTGAGTGGTAAATATTGTTTTCAACATATTTTTATTAATTTTTATTTATTATTGATTTATTTTGGCTGTTAATTATGAATTTTTTTTATGTGACATTAATGTTTTTCAAATGCATGTGCAATGATTTGGCAGTGCAAGATGAGACAAATTAAGAATCTAAAGATGTTTTCTTGGTTTGTTTATGATTAAATATATATAATGAATGAATATAGATTTTTAATTTGAAACTAAATAATTTTGTTTAATATATTATTTTATTGTTAATTTACATAAATTAGATAATTGCAATTAAGTAATGTACAATGCTAATGTAGTTTTTGTGTAATTATAAATAAAATAAAGAAATGTTTTTAATTAAAACTATAAGAATTATTAAATGAATTGTTTTTGTTAAATTTTTTATATATTCATTTATTTATCATTATATATTTTATATTCAAATTTGGGACATTTTGACATTAAAAAATCACTTTAAGACCTTTAAAATATTTTATTTGAAATTTTGTACAGCTGTTCACAATATAAATTAATGTTTGTATAATATTTTAATGTATATATTCCCTGTATATTTTTCTAGAAATAAGTAGTTAAAAAAGGATAATATAATACAATTCTTCATGGACTTTACTTTTTACATTTTATTTAGTAAATAAATACTTTGATAGATTTATAAAAAAAGACGGAGTAATTATTAAACTAATGAATAAATTATATTAATGTTATTAAAAATAATAAAATAAATATATTTTTAATTTTTAGAGGTATTTCATGAATTTAAGAGAATATTGTGATGTGTATATGATATATTAAAAAATAATTGGTTTATTTGGAATATTTTTTTGTGATGTGTTTAATATCTTAATAATAAATATTATTTAATTTGATAGAAATTATTTTTCATGAATACAATATTTAATTAAAATGTTTAAAAATCCAAAACAAATCATATAAAACCCAAAAATGATAATATAAATTCCAAATTTTTATGTAATTTTATTTTTAATCCTTTATGTAAGTCTAATTTCTTTTATAGGTTTATTATATTTTAGAAATTTGAGTATTTCCAAAGTTAACATTCGCATCAATTATAAAAGGAGGCTTCTTCCTTCTCAAATGTTTATCACATTGATTCTTTTTTAATGACTATATTCTACCAAATTAATTTATTCTCATACCATGAAACATTAAAGATATTATGTTATCACAAAAAACCACTTACAATAGCTTTAATGAGGTTCTCACAAAGTCATTCTCAACAGTTAAAATTCCATATGCTTCTCTTTTAAATTCTTTTTACCTATACCTTATCCTCGCCTCCATTTAAATTTTTAATTTCAATTATAGTATTAGATATATAGTGTATTTTGTATTTTTTTATATTAATCATTAAATACACCATCATCTATGTTTGTACTTAAATAATGGAACCGGAGTTCGTAGGGAAATTTACCACCTTCATGGATGATGAGTTTTTATTTCCCGTTACATTTGTCAAGGGAAGTATTAAATTAAATTTTAATAGTATAAAATGAAATATATATATTTACATATATTATCCCGTATGGAATATTATTTCTTTTTGACAAGGATGTCTATAATTAATAGACCTTGGAAACCATGAAAAGAGCGCACATGAAACAATGGTATTGACTAAATATTATTAATAAATGGGAGGGAGATTTTTTAATATGATTATATAAGATATTAAAAAAGAACTTTATTTATTTAAAAAATTAATAACAGTAATATAATGATTATAAAACAATTTAGAACACATTTTACGGAATTCTAACCAAAGGTAATGGAATTTTTAACTAAAATATTGTTTTAAATGTTTTAATGATTTACTATTCTAAATAATTTTATTTTTTGTGCAATTATTGAAAATGGTTTTAATGAATATATATATGTGGTTATTAATCATTTAATTCCTATTATGTGGTTTTAAAAGGGATGTTTTTCATGCATTAGGTAAAGGACTTTCCATTTTAAAATCCTTTTAAATGTGTTATTTATAAAATTCAAAAATTACATTTTAAATGACTTGAGGAGTTTCTCCCATTTTCATGTCTTTTAATTACTATAAATACTCATTTGTATGTATTCATATTTTTTTTTAAATAATATAATTTCATTATTGTTTTTATGTTTTTTAGATATTGAAAGTGATTTTAACAAAAAAATGGCCTTTGAAATATGAATGTGTTTTTTCTCAAGGATTTAAATGTTTTATCAAGAGTTTTATTCATGATGTGTTCCTTGGACATTATTTATCATAGATTTGTAAAATTATATATCAAGACGTGATGGGTTGGGACCTATTATCTCTCAATATATTATGGTTTTATCCTCAATATTTCTCAATATATGATAGGTTGAGAAATATTATAGCTCAATATATATTTGGTGGATCCCATTATAGCTCATGATATAATAGGTTAGACCCAATATTACACCCCAATGTATTGGGTACTCTAGATATGGAACTTGACCAAATTTTATTCAATATTATTGGTTTAATAATGTAGTTATTTTATAAAAATGTCCCAAGGCTTTTACATGACTGTTCTAAACATGCTTATTAGTTTTAACGAAAATGGTTTTTCATGGAATTTCATGTTTTCAGTGGAATAATGATTTTTTAATTTATGTCCCTTACTAAGATTTTTTTAAACCCATATTTTTAAATTTTATTCACATGGTATAAGTATGAGTAAGAGAATGTTGGATGTCATATTAAATATTTTGATATTTGGGAAAATAAACCATGTTTTATTTTTAAATATTTTTTAATTTAGAAAAAATGGATACTGTTTTTTAGTATCATGTTTGTTTGAATACAATTCGTTATGTATGTATTATTTCAAAATTCTATAATTATATAAACTTGATATGATCCTAAATGTTAATGAATGTAATTTCTAAAAGCTATTCCCTTATAGTTTCTACCAGAGGGATGTTTAGATATCCTTAGGGGATTGAATGATGTTAATAGAATACTGTAAAATATTTTTACATTTTTTTTATTTAATAATATATGTACTTTTAATATTACCATGTTTTTTCATCTAAGATAAATATTTTCAGTATTTTTTTCCATCGAAGAATCAAAGAAACCGATGTCGGTATGAACTAATATGATAATATCTTTCCAAATCTGTAGCCTAGAATCGTGGGAGATGAAATGGACTATTTTATTTACAGTAATGGATCAGTTCAATAATTTGATAAATTGTGGTGGAATCTATTATTGTGAGTAACTTGATCTATTTATAGTGAACATTTATTTTTTGAAGTCTTTCTTTAGGAAATTTCCACAATGTTTTAGTGGATTATATGAATGGTGGTAAGTAAAAGAAAGATTAATTCTCAAGAAAAATTAAATAGTTATTGTAACACCACGACCCCAATTACCCAAAGTCAGTGCATTATTACATAACATTGGATTGATCACCAAATATGAAGTCTTGAAAGACCTATTGGTTTAGTGTCCTTAGAAATACTGGATACATTCATAAGTTTCACATTACATTATAAAATGAAAAACTACATCAACATAGTATCTATATTCCACACTCATATCCCATAGATTATCCCAACAGGTAAGTCATAATATACTTTTTCGCATCTTCTAAAAAATAAAACATAGAAAGGCGTGATCTCAGATGCTCAGTAAGGATAACAATATAGCAGAAACATTCAAAAATAAGAATAAACATTTAAGGAAATGAATAAGGGTAAAGAAAAATCCTTTTAAACATGATCTTCAGTATAATATGTAAAAGAGAAAATTAAATAGTTCCATTTACTTATTCACATGGATATTCTACGAGTTGAACCATCACATTCAATATATTGAGCCACTTTTATAATGATGGAATGCATAATGCCATACTTCATAACCAAATAGTCAAGGCCTTGTGCCAAGACTAAAAATAATATTTTGTCAAGGCCTTGTTACAAGACATTGGTTTGTATCATGAGTCCTACCGATGCATTGGGGAAAAATAGTTGGATCCACCCATCACTTACTAAGTCTAATTAATTAATCATATGAAAATGTTCAAACATAACATAAATATTCATACTAAAACAAACATACAAAATGTCAATACATTCCTCATATACCATGAATGGTTTGGAAATAACACAACCATAGTTAAACATATCATAAGACCTCCAATACAATATGGATGTTTTGTATCATAATAATTCAACTTTAAATAAACTTTAAATCCATAAAAATATGTTTCCATATATGAAATCAAAAAATAATAGAGAAATATCTATTTATATTTCGAAATAATATAAATTTCATATATTTATAAAAGAAAACATTTATTTTTAAAATATTTTTATAATAATTTAATGAAAACTTCATCTATGTTCTAATGGAAGAAAATAGAAGCACTGTCATATAAGTTAAAAAAACATTCTTCCCTTAATTTTGTCGATAATGTCATAAGGTACCTTGTTTAGAAAATGACAGAAAGATTCCATTCAAACAATTTTATAAAAGTAAAACAAGGGTATAATTGACTTTTTAAAATATTCCATCAAATAGTTAAAATGTTTTTAATACAATTTTATGAAGCAAGGATGTGGATGATAAAGAGGTCCCAGTAGATACTTACGTAAAAATAATCTCGGATAATAAATAGATTGTGAAATTAACCCTTACCTTGTACATTTCCTTGGTCGAGGTTAGGTTAAACTCCTGTATAATGGTGAAATAATTTTTATTATATTATTAAATAACCATATAAATTAATATGATATCAAATATAATCTTAATATTGATTTGTTAATGATATTTTTATAGATTCATTGTTTTTGGTGTTAACTGATTCATTTTCCTTTATATGCATGGTTACATAAGCCATTTCTGTAATGAATATGAGGTATTTGATTCATATATATAATGATATTTCGTACTTAATCATTATTTTTATTCATAAAATAAATATTATTCTTTAATTATTTTTATGGGGATTTAATCTCATTGCGTTCGTGGAGACGGTAATCCGTACATACGCACGAGCGACAATATCATTATTTTGTAATTAAAATCATATATAATTGGACATTATATCATATATAAAAAATAATTATCAAGTTATATTTATTATTTACATCATTTATACTCATTATTATACCCATACAAATGATGAAGGGTTTGAATAACAAACTACACCATGACTTGAAGACGATAATCTATACGTACACACGTATGGTGACTATGTAATTTATAGGATGTATAGAATAATGAATATGGTTTTACCATTTTTATAATAAAATAAAAATATATATAATTTCTGGAGTTTTTATTTTATAATGGAAACAACAATGAATGAGGAAGAGGAAGAAGAAAAGAACGTGAAAGGGGTGATGGAAAATTTACCTCTTCTTCGGGTAATTTCTAATAATTTTTCAAATGGGGTCCTTAGTATGAATATATAACTAAAGAAGGCATATATAATGAATGGATGAAATTTTTTTGGATATTTTGGAAGGGGTTGTCCGAGACAAATGGCCTTGAAGGTGTGAATTTGAGAGAAGAGGAAGTGCCCTTTTATAAGAGGGGTGATGGGCACCTTAAGAAAAGGGTGAAGTGTTATTTTATAATAAATTCCTATTTTTTTGTTATAATGGCTCCAAAATTAATTATTTAATGTATAAGGTGTGAATGGGTTGAAAAACTCTCAAAAAATAAGTTTTAGGCTGGCTTGAGTCACAATATTAACCTTATCTTTTAGATTTAACTCTTGGATAAATTTATTGATATTTACCATGTCTCATTGTATTTTTATATTATATGGTTTATAAACATACTATATACTTCCAAGAGAGCCCCAATATGTTTATTAATGACACACATATCATTATATATGTCTTTTGGACCAACCTTATATTTTTAGGCTTATTATATCACCCAATAATATAGTATTTGTTTTAAAAACTCATTTATGTCAATTTTGACATTATTTAAGAATTGATTTTTTTAAAGTTATAAAAACATTATTACATAGAACTAAATACATTTAAAAAACCATAACATGAAATAGTAACCTATAGTATTAGTGGAATTCATTAAATGTCTCAAATTATATTTATTGGGATATTTATAGTATCAATTATTTTAATATTTCATTTATATGTTAATTACTTCATCATTATTGTGTCATAAAAAATTTAATTATTTAAAGTCTAAAAAGAAAAATAAAATACCATTATGTATAAAACCTTTTTATATTTTTAATGAATATTTATATTCAAATTTATACTGTGTGTAACCCCATATTAAAAAAATTTTAGTTATTAAACATTTAATTTAACACTTTTAATTCCTCTTTAAATTAAATAATAATAAATATCATAATCTTATCATATAAAACAAAAGATGTTCATATTTTATTCCTTAGGATTTTTTTGATCGAATTATTCTTATCGAATTGAATTCGGACATGTGTTAGGGTAATAATAATATCATTTTTACCTTTAATTAACCAATTTACTTTTAACCGTGGTAAATAAAACCAATACATTACTATTGACCAAAAATTATCTTAATCTTATTGAACCTGATTTTAATTATTAATATCAACGGTTTCTCTCGTATTTTTATATTCAACTCACAGAAATGGTAGAAATATGTTTTATACAAATTATGTAATGCTCCTTGAAGGTGGGTAAAAGACAATAAAATGTTCGTTAAAATTTTATATATCTAAACACATTATAAAATAACTCCATGATTTACATTGAACTTATATAGGTATTAAGTATCTATTTTGACCATAAAAAAAATTAAATAAAATAAATAATTATTTAAATAAAAATTCGGTTTTAAACAATAACTTAGTGTCTTTCACTATTCATAAAAAATTAAAAGTTCTCAGAAAATACAAAAAATTCACCCTATTCTAATTTTGATATTCCAAATCCAAAAATGAAGTCCATTTTTGATGATAAAAATTTTAAAATATCGAAAAGTGGGTATTACTATTCATAATGGCTAGTTTGATTGGTCGCGGTGTGTAAGAATCCCGATATTGCGTAAAATGCAAGCTATTTCATTAATCAAGTGGAAATGTATCGTTGAAGCTTGGGGTGTTACATTTTTCCCTCCTTTAAATAATTTCATCCTTTAAATTTCTCAATTATTAATGAAAAAAAAGATTCTGGTGGTTCTTCATCCTATGTTATGTGGGTTTCTACATTGCATCTTCCATCTTATGGTTTCTCCATAAAACATTTACCAGAAAAGTCGTTTGGTTTCTCAGCACTTGTTTTATGGTATCAAGAATTTCGATAGGCTCTTCACAATAAGACAGATTAGGTTCCAGTTCAATTTTTTAATAGGTGGGTACATGAGTTGGGTCAGGAATGTATTTTCTCAACAGTGATACATGGAACACATAATGAACTTTGGAGAGACATGGCTGTATTCCTAACTGGTAAACTAAAACCCCAATTCATTCATGAATATCGAAAGGTTTGATGTACTTGGGTCATAGTTTACCCTTCTTAACGAATAGTATAATTCCCTTCCATGGAGATACATTCAAGAAAACATGATCTCCTACCTAAAATTAGACAACGTTCCTTCAGTTATCAGCATAGTGCTTCTGCCTACATTGAGCTGCTTTGATGAGGGTTTGGATAACCTTCCCCAATTCCATCGTTTCATAAACAGGTTTCAGAACTATGAGTTCTCATTCACCAACATCTTCCCAAGAAGTTGGTGTGTGACATCTCTTGCCAAATAATGTTTCATATTGTGCTATATGAGTACTTTAATGGAATCTATTGTTATAGGAAAATTCTAATATAGTTAAATATTGGTGCCATATACCTTTAAAATCATGTGAGAAAGATATCAAAATGCCTTCTATGGATTGAATCATCAGTTTTGATTATCCATCAATATGAGGGTGGTAGGCAATGCTCAAAAGATGTTCAATATCCAGGGATTTCAAAAGACCTTTTCTGAATCACGATGTAAAATGAGGATCATGATCAGAAACAATCCATAGTGGTACAACATGGAGTCTTACAACATCATCAATGTATAGTCTTACTAAGAATTCAAGGGGTAATTACTTTCTTATAGCATGAAAATGTGCTGACATTGTAATACGATCAACAATTACCCATGTTTCATCATTCCTTCTAGGTTTCATTGGTAACCCCATGATAAAGTCCATCGTAATATTATCCCATTTCCACTCAGGTATGGGAAGAGGTTTCATTACTCATCCATGTTGTTTCCTTCTAGATTTCACTTATTGAAAAACCATACATCATGACACAAAATCAGTAATATACCTCTTCATGTTGTCCCACAAAAAATGTTTCTAAATATCTCTATACAACTTAGTTCTACCAAAGTGTATAATGAAATTGGAGCTATGAGCATCATCCAATAATTCATTTTTTATATCGTATATATCGGGAACACAGATTATCATCCCAAATATCAAAATCCCATATTTATATATGAAGTGACTCAATCTACTATCATTAACAATATTAATCTTCTTTTAAAACTCCTAATCATCAGCCTGAGAACTTTTTATCCTTTAACATAAAGATGTTTTAGCAACCATTTGAAATAGTTTTTATGTTTAACTTCCATGATTATTCCCATATACATTTTCACTAGATCCCTGAAAATAGGTTCCCTTTCTACTCTCATCTTGTTCAAAACTCCATGGTCCATTCTGCTCAAAGCATCTTCCACATTATTTTCCTTCCCTGGGTGGTAGTGTATAGTGAAATCATTATCCTTGAGTAGTTCAAGCCATTTACTTTTCCTAATGTTGAGTTATTTTTTGTGAGAAAATATATTTTAAACTCTTGTGATCAGTATAAATCTCACATTTTACACCACAGAGATAGTGCCTCTATATTTTTAGGTCGAATATTAAAAATGATAACTCTAGAACATGAGTATGATGGTTTTGGTAATCTATTTTTATCTGTCGTGATGCATAGGAAATAAATCTATCATTATCCATAAGGACAAAACCATGTCCTTTCTTTTAAGAATCACTATAAATAACAAACCCATCATTCACTGAGTGTAGAGTCAAGATAGGAGCATTGACTAATATTATCTTCAATTCCTCAAAACATTCCTCACACTCTTTTTCCCAAAAAATTTTTACCCCTTTACATGTGATCTTGGGTAATGGGTTAGCCAATCAAGAAAAATTCTGGACCAAACACTGATAACACCATCCTAAACCAATAAAACTGCATACCTCAGTTATACACATCGGTGCTGGCCATTCTTGGATTTACTTCATCTTTGAAGGATCAACTGAGATTCCATCTTTAGAGACAATATGGTCATGAAAATAAATCTCCTAAATCCAGAATTCACATTTGTTAAATTTCCCATATATTTCATTTCTTCTAAGACTCTTTAGAATAATGCACAATTGATTTTAGTGATATTTGTATCTTTTGGAGTATACCAAGATATCATTAATATATAACACTACAAAGTCAACAAGATATTCCCTGAAAACTCTATTCATTAGATTCATGAAGACATAGGGTGAATTAGTTAATCGAAATGGCATTAATGTAAACTCATAATTCCCATACCAGGTTCGAAATGCTGTTTTTAGAATGTCTGCATTTTTCACACAAAACTGATGATATCCAGATCAAAGTTCAATCTTCGGAAAATATTGAGCTCCATGAAGTTGGTTGAATAAATTATCAATACGGGGTAGGGAACTCTTGAAATTTATTGTTATAGAATTGATATACTTTTAGTCAATGCAAAAACTCATATATCTATCTTTCTTCTTAACAAAAATAATAGTGTCTCCCCATGGAGAAACACTTGGGGTGAAAAAATACCTTATTACTCAATTCCTCTAGTTGTTTATTTAGTTCCATTAATTCCACATGGTCCATTCTATAAGGGGTCTTCAATATGGGCCTTTAATCATGAATTAAATCAATGGAAAACTCAATTTCTCTTTCTGGAGGATGTCCAGGTAAATCCTCTAGAAGCAGATTGACATATTCTTGCACAATAGGTACACCCTCTATTTGAACATTATTTTCCTCTCGCATAATTATTTCATTCTCATTCTCCCCAACAATTGAATTTAGTTGAGCTACTGGGGCCGGATATAGATAAGAATCAGGTGGTGGCATTCCTCTTCTAAAGATAATGTACTCCTTATCATCATCAAAAATTTTATCCTCCTTCTTTGTAAAATAAAATTTCACATCATGGTCTGAAATTAAATCCATAAAGAGGATTATATCAAATTCAATCATGGGTATGATGATGAGATCATCAGATAAAAAACAATTATATGCCCTAATGGGAACTGATTCACTAAACATTGTTGTGATGATATTTACCTTATGTGTTTTTACTAAAAACTCCTTTGTTAATTCCAATTGAAAATATCTAATTTTCATAGAAAACTGGGATTATATGAAACAGTCCAATGATACATAAAAAAATAAATCTTTTTCTAAACTTGTGGAAACCAATAAATTACCTTCCACCACATCTTTCGGAGCATCAAACTCAGCAGTAGTGATAACTTATGCTTGAACTTCATCCCATGGCCTTTTCTGAGGTAATTTTTGTTGGTTCTTAAGACATTCATTTTCACAATTCCCCCTTTCTATATAGTTGTAGAATTCATCATTGACAACCTTTTTCTTCCCCTTCCAATCACGTGCTTGGTGGCTTTCTTCACCACACTTATAATAGACTCTCATTCCCTCTAGGAATGTACCAGGTTGTTTCATCCCACATTTACTATATGATGGGTATTCAATTTTTCCCATCTTCCCATTTTTTTTATTTCTAGGGTGTTAAGCAGATCTTTCCTACTTCTGATTTTATATAAAGTCATAAGACAAAGAGAATTCCTTTTCTATATTAATAGAACATGAGAAAATATATTAGTACGATGAGATGGATTGTGAGACTAATTCTCAATGGATAAATAATTTTAATCCATAAAAGAAACAATAAATATTACTTATTGGGTTAGGTATATAATCGGCAGCCCGACTTTCTAACTTTGTAAAGTTGGCCTCATACTTTGCAACATTCTCATCTTCTTTTTTCCTCAGACATAGAAATTTTATTTCTATATCTACTCGAAGGTCACGTGGAATGAATTTTTCTAAGAAAAGCACTTTATAAACCCTATATTTCATATTTAATACTTTATCACCTTCGTTTGTGTTTTGAATTAATAACCACCATTGATATGTTTCCCTTGTGATGCGATAAACTACCATGAAAATTTTTTCCCTTTCGCTACTCCACAAAATGTGAAATATTTTCTATAAGGAATTTATCCATTGCAAAGAAACTAATGGATTTTTACCCCCATTGAATGTTTTTGGTGGTTACCTCATGGAGTGGTCTAACATTGATCCTTCACGTTATGGATCAGGGTGCTCTATACGGGTATGGTTTTTATTCATAACCTGAGTGAGTTTTCCAATATGGTGATAAGTTGATCAGCACTAGTTACTTCACCAAATCCACAATAATTATCTTCTGTATAAGGGAAATCCATACATGGATTACATGAATTGATATAGTTTCCATTCATTCAACTACGTTCAGTTTCTAAATAATGGCATAGACTAGAATAGTTTATGATTCACAATACATAATTCCAAACTTGTAACATAGCTAACATAAATTGAACAGTTATGGATATAATCAATAATAATATAAATGATTTCATTGAGGAAGTATATTCTCATAAAAACATAATAATGGGTTTTAACGAAAATGAGAAATATCCTATGAAAATCCCCTGGGAGTGTGGTAACCAAGAGTGCAGCAAGGCCAGTTGTTGTGCAGCAGTTCCCATTCAAGTCTAGATTAAAGTGGTGTTTTCAGGTTTTACCCCTATGCACATCTATTCCAAAGCTACATCTACTAGCTTGTATCTAGAAAGGGATGTATTTCTTGGAAAACTCACAATATATCTACAGTAAAAATATTAAAGGAAGTTCTTCTATACTAATAGTCAAACTCTATCATAGGATAATGTGATCTAATATGACTTTATCTAAATCTAGTTTCCAAGGATTGTACTAAAATTCCTCTGATACCAACTATAACACCCCAACCCCAGTTACAAAGAGTTGGTGCATTATTACATAACATTGGAATGATCACAAAAGATCACATCTCGAAAGACCAATTAGTTTAGTAGCTTTGGAAATACTAGATACATTCATAAGTTTCATATTACATTATAAAATAAAAAACTAAAATAACATAGTCTCTATATGCCACATTCATATACCTTATACTCTCCCTTTGGGTCAGTCATAATATACTTCTTCGCATCCTAGAAAAAATAAATCCTAGAAAGGGGTGAGCTTAGATACTAAGTAAGGATAACAATATAGAAGAAACATTCTTGAAAATGAATAAAAATTTAAGGCAATGTATAAGACTAAAACATAATCCATTTAAATTTTAACTTCAGAAAAAAATGGAAAAGATAAATTCAAATAGTTCCATTTACTTATTCATATTTCTATTCTAGTAGTCAAATAATCACATTAAATATGAATAGAAACTTCAATAATGATGGATTGCATAATGCCATACTATTTAATAAGATAGTCAAGGCCTTGTGCCAAGACTAAAAATAATATTTTCTCAAGGAAATATACCAAGACACTAGTTTGTCTAATGAGACCTATCGATGTATCAAAGAGCTATAGTGGGCTCTACCCGTCACTTTCTAAGTCAAATGCCTTTCTCATATTAAAAGGTCCAAATATAACATAAACATTAATATTAAAACTAGCATATGAAATGTCAATACATTCTCTATAAAACATGAATGGTGTGAAAATAAAACATCCATATCCAAACATATCACAAAACCTTCAATACAAAATGGAAGATTTGTATCATAACAAATCAACTTTAATTAAACTTAAAATCCATCGAAGGATCTCGACATAGATGAAATCAAAACAATTTTTAGAGAAATATCTCTTTCTATTTTGAAATCATTTAAAAGTAATATAATTATAAAAGAATACATTTACTATGAAAATATTATTATAAGCTTGTATGGTAAGCTTCAACGATGTTATAACCGCAAAAAATAACTGCAACTGCCGTATAAGTTAAAAAAACATTCTTACCTTAATTTTGTCAAAAAGATCATAAGGTACCTTGTTTGGAAAATGAAGGAATGATTCCTTTCAAACCATTTTATTAAAAGTCATAAAATGGTATAAATTAATTAAACCCATATACATTTAAATAGTAAAAATATTTTGGAATAAAAGTTTAAGAATCATGGATGCTGATGATAAAGTGGTCCCAGTAGATACTTATGTAAAAACAATCTCGGATAATAAAGAGATTGTGAAATTAACACATCCCATGAACATTTCCTTGGTGATGGGTAGGTTAAATTCCTGTATAATGGTGAAATAATTTTTTTTAATTTTACAAAAAATATATAAATTAATATGATATCAAATATTATCTTAATATTTCATTGTTAATGATATTTTAGTATTATCCGCGTTTCAGGTGATAACAGATTCATTTTCCTTTATATGCTTGGTTACGTAAGCCATATTTGTTATGGATAGGATGAATTTGATTCATATAAATAATGATATTATGTTCATAATATTTATTTTTAATCAGAAAATGAAAATATTTCTTGTATTATTATGATGGGTAATTAATCTCATCTCTTTCGTGGAAATGGTAATCCGTACATACGCACAAGCGACAATATCAGTTATTTTATATTAAAATCATATATAATTGGACGGTATATCATTTATACATAATCATTATCATGTTATATTTTTTATTAACAGCATTTTTACTCATTATTATACCCATCCAAATGATGAATTGTTTGAATAACAAACTACCCCCACGACATGGAGACAGTAATCCGTATGTACACACGTTTAGTGACTGTCATTTATAGGATGGATAGAAAAATGAATAGTGTTGTACCATTTTTATAATAACAGTACAGTATATAAAAGATACTGGAGTTAATTTTTTATAATGGAAACAAAAATAATGAAGTAGTGTAATAATAAAAGAACTTGAAAGAGGTGATGAAGTATTTACCTCTTCTTTGGGGTGTTCCTTTTGATTTGATCAAAATGGCCCCTTATGATGGCTTTCTGACTAAAGTAAGGCTTCTAGGATAAAGGTAGGACACTAGGAAGGATATTTTGGCAGGGGATGGCTAAGACAAATGGATTTTATGGTGTGAATATGAGATAAGGGAATGTTCTCTTTTTATAAGATGGTGAGGGGAACCATAGGAAAATTTAAAAATATTATTTTATAATAAATTTATTTTTAGTTTCTAATGGATACAAAATGAATTATTTAAAGAATAAGGTGGGTATGGATTGAAAACCTCTCAAAAAATAGTTATTAGACAGGTTTGGGTCACTATATTAACCTTATATTTTAGATTTAACTCTTAGCTAAATAGATTGATATTTATCATGCCTCTTTATATGTTAATATTATATGGTTAATAACCTCACTATAAACTTCCAAAAGAACCCCAAGTGGTTCTTAAATGATAAAACTATCATTATATATTACTTTTGATCAATAGTTATATTATTAGATTTATTATATCACCCAATAATATTGTATTTGTTTTAAAAACACATTTGTTTTTCAATTTTGACATCATTTAATAATTAATTTTTGTTAAAGTCATAAAAACGTTATTACATCAAAATAAATAAATGTAATCAATCCTAATATTTCATATTAACCTATAAAATATTAGTGATTAATTAAAATCATAAAATTATATTTATTTGGATATTTATACTATAAATTATTTTAATGTTACATTAATATGGTAATTACGGCATCATCATAGTGTCATAAATATATTTAATTATGTAATGTCTAAAAATTATAATCAAAATACCCATATATAGGAAATATTTTTATTTTTCTATGTAATACTTATAGTATAATTTATATTGTCTGTATCGCCATATTAAAAACTGTTTTGTTATTAAACATGGAATATAAACCTTTTAACTCTTCATTAAATAAAATAATAATAAATATAATAATCTATTCTTAGTGGACAAAATAGGTTCATATTTTATTCCTAAGTTTTTTTGGTTAAATTATACTAATCCAAAATAATTAAAACATGTTTTTAGATAATAATAATAATATCATTTTTACCATTAATTACACTATTTTCTTTTATCCTTGGTAAATAAAAGTAAAAGTTACTATTCACAAAAAATTATTTTCATCTTATTGAAACAAATTTTACTTACTGATATAAACTGTGTCTCTCTGACTTTTGAAATTCAACTCACAAAAGTGGTAAATTTATGTTTTAAACAAATTTGGAGATTCTTTTAGGAGGTGGGTAAAAGGGTGAAAAAAGTTCGATAAAATTTTATATATCTAATATCATTATGAAATGACTCCAATGAATTAAATTGATCTTATATAGGTTTTATGTATCTATTTGGACGTAAAATAAACTTAATTAAAATAAATAAAAATTGAAATAAAAAGTCGGTTTTAAACAACAACTCAGTTTTTTTCAATATCCATAAAAAACTGAATGTTTTCAGAAAAATACCAAAAAATCACCCTAAGATAATATTCATATTCTGAATACCAAAATGATGTCCATTTGGAAAGAAAAAATATATAAAATTTTAAAAACTGTGTATTACTATTCATAACGCTCGTTTGATTGGTAGATGTGTGTTAGAATCTCGTAGTTGCCTACATTGCATGCTATTGCATTATTAAAAGGGAAACGTACAGTGGAAGCTTTGGGTGTTACAATTATACTCACGATTAAAGCCAGTTTTTGAAAGTGATTTGACCACATGAGAATTTAACATCTATAAGATTGTTTTTCATTTTTATAAAAATATTTAAATAGTGTTTTCTTGACACATATGTTTCTCTTGATGATAAAAATAAGAAGTTTTATAGTTGGAATAATTTTTGGAATAATTCATAATTAAAATTTTGATGTTAGAAATTAAATTCAGGTCTCGTGTAAAGTGTGGTACAAGGAATCTTGTAGAATTTATTTGAAATTCATAAAATTTATACTGACTTGGAATGGTTGGAAACATATCTCATGAGTGCAAGTAATATGAACAACATAATTGCGAGAAGACGATGGTAAGATTATATTAATATAATAAATTGGGTAATTTGAAAGTTTTAGTCCAAATCAATTCTCTCAGGTGGGAAATCAGAAATATTAGAAACCTTGGGTGTAAAAAAAACCATTGAAATTATTTCAACAGATATGGAGACATAGAACAAAGTGGTATCAAGAACATTTATTATTATTAATGAATACCGAAATGTTTTTATTGATTCAGGGTCTGCACATTCATTTTTTTCTATGAAAGTTTCTGTTAATTTTGTAACACCACCTCAAGAAATAAATACAAAATGTAAAATGAAAACCCATGGATGAAATATCAATGATAAGATAAACGATAAGAATCATCAATTATTTTTTTTGGAATACATTTTCCTAAAAACTATATTGTTTCTTCATTTAGTAGAGTTTTATGTTATCCTACTTATGGAATGAATTTCTAATTACCATGATAATATTTATTTTATAGTTAAAGAGGTTTATTTTAATAAATAGTTTCAGTTAGTGTACATGAATAAACACATATCAATGATAACATATTAGGGAGAATATAAACTTTTAAAAGAATTAAATGAATGTTATCTTACTCCTATTATTTAAAATGAAGGACTATTAAGATTATATATGTGTTAGTGATAAATCAATATCTTGATGTTTTTCTTAATTAGTTTTCTATGGATTTTCAAGATCAATAAGTTGAGTTGAATATTTACTTAATTCCTAATTCAAATACAATTTCATAACACTCTTATCGAAAGGATCATTTAGAACATCTATAATTGAAATTTTACTTGAAAGAATTATTAGTTACAGGCTTCATCCAAAATGACACTTCACCTTGGGGAGTTATTGTATTGTTTGTTAAATATAATGATAGTTCAAGGGAACAATTCATTGATTATAGAGCCTTGAATAACATCACTATTAAGAACAAATATCCTTTGTCTCATATCAATGATTTGTTTGATCAAATACAAGGAGCACAATATTTTTCAATGGTTGACTTGAGGTTTGGGTTCAATCAAATGAAATTGAAGGAATTAGACATTTCAGAGACTGCAGTTTATATAATATATAGACATTATGAATTTTTTGTTATGTAATTTTGTTTAACTAATTCACCTATTGTATTCATGGATCATATGAAAAGAATTTTAACTATGTTTTTTGGATAATGTTATGGATGAGTATATTGATGATATTATGTTATATTATAAAATTAAATAATGATATCAATGAAATCTAATGTCATTTTAAAAAACATTAAAATACAATAATCAATATAGAAAATTCAGAAAATGTGAAATTTGGTCAGAAAAAATTTATTCCCTTGATCACATTATTTCTAATGATGCCATAACTATTGATCCTTTTAAAAAAAAGATGTTGATGAATATCCATACCAAAAAATATAACTAAGTTTTTTATTTTTTTTAGGTTGGACGTCTATTAGCTAAGGATTGTTGAAAACAATACATGGTTATCTAGTCCACTAACATGGTCATCTCCAAAAGGTGTTATGTTCATCTGGGAAAAATAATGTGAGGATTGTTTTTGGGAATAAAAATTAATATTTTTAGAGGAAGTAGTTTTAGAACATCCTTATAGAAATATTGATTTTTTCATCTACATTGACACTTCGTACAAAGGACATGGTTGGGTCATGATGCCAAATGATCAGGTAATTTTTTATGCTTATCTTCAGTTAAATCCTCCGGAGTTAAATTACCCTAAACATGATTTGGAATTTTCCAGTACTGTTTTTTTCACTAAATATTACAAAGAATCATCTACAATGAAAACTCGGTTATTCTTATGTAATTGGGATAATATTTATATCACCCAAGAGGAGACAGTCTCCTTGATACTACATGAATATCTTCATGGAAAATGTGACACAACATGGTCAATAACTTACATGGTTAAAAATTTATTACCCTCATCAATGACAATATTAAGGTGGCCATCACATGGAGATAAGGAAATAGGGTTGTAGATCATTATTCCTCTGTGGTGGGCCTGATATCAAACATTACATTCCTTCAAAATATTTTTTACCTAAATCCATGAAATGTTTAATTTAATTAGAGGGGATTCCCTTAGTATTCATTACATTAGGCCCCCAAAGGCTATAATTTTTCTTTATTTATTTGTCAATTTCATCAAATAAATGTTTATGTTCGATGTAATATTATTTTAACATCTTTCAAAATAAAACAATGTGGTTTACTAATTTATTTAGAAAAGTTATACTAAATTTATCTAGATACATTTTTCTTCTGATCCCTTGGTTTATGATCAAGAAAGATTTTTATAATAGTTGTGGGTGTAGCAAATTACTATATTTTGATTCTAGGGTTTAGGAAGTCATCCCTATCAGATGGAATTAAGAAATCCTAGAATGATGAATTTGAGTTTTAGTAAAATTTATAATTATTTAAAATTGTAAATTGATTGAATTTTACATTTATAGAGATTGTTATTTGGGATTTGGGAAGATATTATGTGTGAGTTATAAATCACAGTTGAAGAAACAGTTGTAATGTGACTCTTGTAGATATCTTTTCTCAATTCATCCTGGCAGTACTAAGAGTTACATAGACCTTAGGGAGTGTTATTGGTTGGATGGAAGAAAGAGGTATACTATTGATTTTACCATGAAATCTCTGATATGTTAAACGAGAATGGTCATTACTGAGGGGATTATTCAACCTTTTCCAGTTCCAATGTGGAAATTTGAAAATATATCTATGGATATCATTATAGGACTACCAATGAATTCACATGGTAACAATTTTATTTGGGTTATTTTTTATAATTTTTCTAAATTTGATCATTTTCTTCCTATTTGATACACCCATTACCTAGAAAAACATTCTCAATTTCATCTAAAGGATACAGTTCGGTAACATGGAGCTCCACTCTTCATCGTATCTAATTGTGATACCAGGATCTCATCAAATTTTTGAAAAGGCCATCATATTTCATTGGGAACTAAATTAAATCTCAGCACATCCCTTCATCCTTCATCTTATGTACAATAAAAAAAATTATTCTGACATTGAAAGATATGCTTTGATACAATTCAATGATTTTATAGGAAATTTGAGATCAACATCTTCCTATATATGTGTTTTCATATTATAACATTTTTCATTCTAGTATAAAAATGTTAATTTTTTTGAATTATATAGAAAGATGTGTCAAATTATTATATTTTTTTTGATGTTATGGAAATGAATTTTAGGTGTCAAAAATTAGTTGAGTAATTGATCGAGACAGTTCATTTCATTCAGCAACACACATGGACAGTTGAGTTTAGGAATTAAATTTATGCACATAACATGATGAAATTTATTTTTTGTGGTAGATGATCATGTCATTGTTAATGATTAATTATGGAGAAGTGTTATTTTTTTTGGTAGGAAAGGAAATTTGAGTCAATGTCTCATTGGACATAATGAAATTTAATGATCGTTGGACTAGTTTTCTACTGAGTATACTTGCCTCCCAATTTATCTCAGGTACACAAAGATTTTCATGTTTTGATGATAAGAATGTATGTTCTATATCCGTCTAATTTTTTCATTCTAGATGTATTTCTTCTAGAACATAAATTTTATTATGAATAGAAACCTATTCATATTCATTATAGTGGAGATGGCGTATTACGAAACAAGGGAATTCACCAGGTGAATGTATTTTTGAGAAACCACACGGTTGAAGAAGAAACATGGGAATATGAAAATTAAATAAGGGAAAAGTATCCCCTTTTTTTGATATGTGAATAAAATTATAAGGATTAAATTTTGAAAAGAGGGATGTAAAAGAAATGGAATTTTTAGATTATTATTTATTTGTATTTCTAAATTTATTAGTTATATTCATTATGTTATGTAATTCCTAAAATAAATAATTTATTATATAGTTATCTATTTGAAACAATATTTTTTAAATTATATAATTTTAATTTTCAAAAGAAATTTCCATCTTAAGTCATGATATTGAAATTATCTCAGTATTCTGTTTTTTATATTTTCTTAAAAAAGTTTAATTTTTGGTGACTAGTAAAAAATACAGGTTTTATTAAACACTATATCATTTTTCTATTAACATGATGACATTGTTATGATATTAACTAAGTTTAATTTATTCAATTACTAAATTATTAATTTCGTATAGAAATATTTTATAGAAATAGTTCAAAACGTGTAAGTTATACTTTATTTAATGATAAGTATAATAATTATTATCAGTGTCAATGTAGTTTCTATGTAGTAGTGGAAATGTTAAATTTGTTTTCTTATTAATAATAATTCAGTAATTATAAGGCCCCGGCCTTAAACCTTACTTAATATTGAATTAAATGAATAATTCACATTGAGGATCTTTTCAGGTTTAGAGTTTTAGAGAATTAGAACATACCTATTACATCTCAAAAGATTACAAAGTAGACACTTCTAATAAGTTTCCATAATAAATAAAAACTTTTAAAAATAAACATGTCTAGTTCCATGTTTTATATAGCATGAAATTCCCTTGATCCCATCCTTGACCGTATTCCACATTAAGCCCTGTGAAAAAGATTTCAAAAAAACTTGGGGTGAGCATAAAAAGCTCAGTAAGTGATACACAAAAAAATTAAAACTGTTAGTCTTTCAAACATCAAGTAAACCATGTATACTCTATCAAAGTAATACCTTCACCTTCATGAAGTAGTAAAAACTCTTCACTGAATAAAGTATCATTACTTACCTATTTGTAACCAAAGGATTACCATAAAACCCATAAAAAGAACACATAACATATATATAGGTAACTTGGGACATAAACATACTTAAGTGGAATTACCATACGGTCGACTTCCACACTTATCACTTAATGGAATAGCCATACGGCCAATTTCCATACATACATAATGGAATAGCCATACGGCCGACTTCCATATCCAATGCATTGGAGGTTATAACGTAACCACTCGTCCTGGTATTTACGGCACCACCCGCCATATGGTTTATCACGTAACCACCCGTCAAATGTCCAAGTACCAATATAAACTCATAAAACATAAAACCAATATAAAGTAATGATAACATTTCCACATTTCAATCACAATATATCATAATATAATCCTTTATCAAAACCATTTTCAATACCGAAATACATAAAAGAGTATATGGTATTTATTTCATTTTAAAAACATTACGGCTTGTTGAGGAAGCCAAAGACCAAATAATACTCGCGGTGGCGGAAAAGGTCGTTGTCACCGCGTATGTTAAAAAAACATTCGTTTTTCTCGATTAGTAAAACGCTTCGTAGAAAATGATTCCTTTTGTATAAAAGTAAAAGTCAAAGGGGTTTATACACCGTATAAAATAAAGTTGTGTATAAAACGAAATATGCCTCAATGAAAGGAGATTGAGACGAAGTCCCTTACCTCGGGTCCGACTTGACTCGATCGTTCTTTAATGTCCTGAATGATATACATGAGTTAATTTATACTTTCTTAAGAAACTTTTTCAAGTTCATTATTCCTTTTATATCGCTTATTTCCATGTTATAAACATTATGTAACCATTTAATTTAATAATGTTTGTTTTGTCGATATTTGGTTCTTAAGTCGAAAGTGGACTTCTTACAATTACATGTTGTTCGTGTGGTCAAAGTTTCTATATATACAGAATTAAATTACTTATTTGGATGTCATATATATCATATATATCCATCATATACATGTATTTATAATATTACATAATCATTTAGAGGTAAGAAATGAAATGCATCGTTCATGGAGACGGTAAGCCGTACGTACGCATGAACGCTACTTTTGTTTCTATTTCGTATTTTATAGAATGGAATCATAATGATATAAAGGTATATTATAATTCCAGTATAATATCATATATAATATCATAGTTCCATCCTTTATATGTCCCACATATGGTATTTAACGAATCAACTCACATTAAGGGGGCGGTAGTCCGCACTTCCTTAAATGAAGATATCGTGTTTACCCATAATGGAAACCATAAAGGAATGCCCAAAAAGAAAAAAACAGAAGCTTAAGGAAAACATAAACATATTATATATCATATATAAATATAGTGACATCTTAATGGTCACCTTTGAAGGTGTTAAAGGAATGTTGAACAATCATCGTTTCGGGGGGCATAAATTCACCATCCACGGAAACAGCATGTTCGTTAACCATTAGATGTAGGTGTGTGTATGTGTAGCTTGAATCCTTCGTATTACAACATCCTAGTATATTTAGGATACTGGAGTTGTTACAAAAGAATATAATAAAAAGAGTTTAGGGGGTTGGAGAAGCAAAATAATACAAAAGGACTCAAAAGAAGACATTACCTTGAAATCGGGTAACTCCCCTTGGTTTGAGCTCAATGGCTTCCTTGGGAAGACTTATGCCCAAAGTGAGGCTTCAAGGAGTAAGAGAGGGATGTGGAGAGCCAAAATGGGTATGGTTTTGCCGATCCAAATGCTTTGGGAGTGTGGGAAAAGAGGTAGAGGTGGGGGCCTTTTATAAGAGGAGAGGAGGGGCACTCTTGGAATGTAAAGATAAGTTACTTTATATTAAAAAGAGTTTCGGATTAAAAAGGTCCCACATTGATATAATTCGAGGATAAGCTGATAAGGGGTCGAAATCCACTCATACAATAGGTTTTTGTCCATGTGTAGGTCTTAGATTTTACCTTATCATTCCATTTTATTTAAATCGTCAAATAATGAGGTCATCGCTGCATCATCATGATGTCATAAATAATTTAATTTATTTAATGTATAAAAATTATAAAAAAAATTACTATGATGTAGGAAATCTTTTTAGATTTCTAATGACTATTTATAATAAAATATCTGACTTGTATAAACCCATGTAACAATTGTTTTAGTAAAACATTTCATGTGTGTGTCATTTTTACTTTAACATTAAATAAAAAGTTATTTATGTCATTTTCCACCCAAAGTGGCTCCATGGGGTCCCAAAGTTGACCCATGGCTTTTCTTGGTCGTCCATGACACATCCAATAAGGGTAGGACATGTTTCAAGGTATTTTCATTTTATTATAATATCATTTTTTCCTTAAATTGCACTAATTACCTCAAATCGCGATTAAAAACTTAATAAGTTACTATTCACCAAAAAAAATATTTTTATCTCATTGAACCACATTTTACTTCTTAATGACAACCATGTATGTCGGATTTTTGAAATTCAAAACACAGAAGTGGTAAAATTTCATTCAAACGAAAAATCAGTTTTTATAAGTACCACGTAGTGGTTTCACTATTCATAAAAAATTGATGTTTTTCAGAAAAATACCAAAAATTCACCCTAAGCTATATTTGATATTCCGAATTCAAAAATAAAGTCCATTTTACAAAATTCACAACATATAAGTTGCATTAATTAATTTAATAATTAATTCCTATTGTCAGAGGAAATATCGTGTTTTTATGAAACAATAAGTATCAAAATATTGACACTAGTTTAAGTCAGATTTCAAAGTGAAATTAATTCCAACGACCACTATTGGATTTAATGGTAAAAATATTTTCTAATTTCACTTTAAAACCAATTCAAAAGATATTATAATCATATAAATAAGTTAGATTAAAAATAGGTTTCGAATTAAAATACAACATTTTAGACTATTCATTAAAAAAATGAACTTTATCATAAATATACCAAAAATTTACACAAAGTAAATTTTGATGTCCTGATTCTAAAGAAGAGTTATTTTTGGTCCAATATAATTTATAAGATTGATCAAAACTATATTTAATGACGGTTCGCCGTCAAAAGGTGATAAGTGAACCCTTAATGAAAATTAGGGTATAAATGCCTAAAATTGAATTCTTTCCGTATTTTAAGCCATTATCCTTTATTGGGTAAGTGTAAAAACATTTAAAAACATATATAATCATATTTTAGTTGTTTCTATCCATTCCCGCCAGTACAACGGCTACTTGTTAACTAACTTTTAAAATAATATTATTTTATTACTTGTGTGCAACATAAGTTTTCAAAAAAACTCATCATTGCTTATCGAGTACGCTATCGAACGTAGATACCCCTTTTAATTAAAATTAATATTTAATTGGTAAATATTAATAAATATGAAAATTATTTATTCTTTAATTACCTGGGATGTTACATCCTTCCCCCCTTTTGGAAATTGCGTCCTCACAATTTTATTCACTTATCAAAATAAGTGGGGGTATTTATCCCTCATAGAATTTTCAGATTCCCACATCGCCTCTTCAATCACATGGTTTTTCCACAAAACCTTTACCTGATGAATCACCTTATTCTGTAACACCTGCTCCCTGTGGTCAAGAATCTGGACTGGTTGTTCTTCATAAGATAGGTTCTCCTCCAGCTGAACTACCTCTAGACTCAAAACATGAGATGGATCTGGCATATACTTCCGTAACATCGAAACTTGAAAAACATTGTGTACCTGAGATAAACTCGGAGGTAAAGCCACTCGGTAAGCAACTGATCCAACTTTCTCCAGAATTTCATATGGTCCAATAAACCTTGGACTTAGCTTTCCTTTCTTACCAAATCTCATCACACTTTTCCAAGGAGAAACCTTGAGAAAAACAGGATCACCTACCTTGAAAGATAGATCCTTCCTCCGGTTATCCGCATAACTCTTCTGCCTGCTCTGAGCTGTTCTCTTGTGCTTCTGAATCAACTGATGTTTTTTTGCCATCTGTTCTACCAATTCTGGTCCCATCAACTTCCTTTCATCTACTTCATCCCAAAAAGCTGGAGTTCGACACCGCTTCCCATATAATGCCTTAAATGGTGCCATCTGTATACTGGAATGAAAACTATTATTATAAGAAAAATCAACCAAAGAAAGATGTTGGTCCCAACTTCCCTGATAATCCATCGAACAAGCTCGTAGCATATCCTCTAAGGTCTGAATTGTTCATTCTGACTGCCCATCTTATTGAGGATGAAAAGTTGTACTAAAATTTAATTAAGTACCCAACGACTTCTGAAGGCCTTTCCAAAAGTTAGATGTGAACCTGGGATCACGATCAGATACAATGGAGAGGGGAACTCCATGCAACCTGACTATCTCTTTAAGATTCAAACAGGAAAGTTTATCTAGGGAAAAAGTATCTCGTACAGCAAGGAAATGATCAGATTTAGTCATGCGATCAACAATAACCCAGATTGCATTATTACCTCGAGATTTCCTCAGTAATCCCAAAACAAAGTCCATGGATATGTTTTCTCATTTACACTCAGGCACTGGTAAAGGATGAAGTATCCCATTCGGTAACTTCTGCTCTACTTTAACCTGCTGACAAGTCAGACACTTCACAGTAAAATCAGCATTATCTCTTATCATTCCAACCCACCAGTAATACTCCCGCAGATCTCTGTACATCTTAGTACTGCCAGGATGAACTGAAAATGGGGAACTATGAGCCTCACATAAGAACTCATTCTTCAACTGTGAATCACAAGGCACAAATTATCATTTCCTAAACCTCAAGACACAATCATTATCAATGTTGAATTCAGGGAACTTACCTTTCTGAACCAGCTCTACCTTTTCTTGCAACTCACTGTCTCGCTTCTGTGCTTGCTTGATTCTGTCTGATAGAGAAGATTTCACTGATACCTGAAACAAAACAGAAGGACTTCCTGCACCAACAACTTCTATGCCAAAGTTCATCAAATCCCTAACCAAAGGATCACGTTCCAAACGCAACACTGCTAATGAAGCATTACTTTTTCGACTCAAAGCATCAGCCACTTTATTTGCTTTTCCCGGATGGTAGTGAATTGTACAATCATAATCCTTGATTAATTCTAGCCATCTCCTTTGTCCCATGTTCAATTATTTCAGAGTGAATATATACTTTAAACTTTTGCGATCAGTATATATTTCACACTTTACTCCATAAAAATGATGCCTCCAAATTTTTAAAGCAAGGACAACAACAGCTAATTCCAAATCATTTGTAGGGTAATTTACCTCATGAGTTTTCAACTGTCGTGAAGCATAAGAAATTACCTGATCATTCTAAATAAGGACACAACCATGTCCCTTCAATGAAGCATCACTGTATATAACTAACTCACCATTCCTGGAAGGAAGTGCCAAAACTGGAGCATTCACCAATCTTCTCTTCAACTCCTGAAAACAATCATCACATTCTTTTGTCTAGATGAACTTAACACCCTTATGAGTTAGCTTAGTCATTGGAATAGATAACAGTGAAAAATTTTCAACAAACCTTCTGTAGTAACCTGCCAAACCAAGAAAACTATAGATCTCGGTTACATTTGTGGGTCTTGGCCATTCTTCAACAACTTTTGTTTTAGTAGGATCAACAGTTATTCCATCTTTTGAAACAATGTGACCCAGGAAAGAAATTTGTTGTAACCAAAACTCACATTTGATGAATTTTCCATACAGTTTCTTTTCTTTTACGGTTTGTAAGATAACCTTTAAATGACTTTCATGCTCCTCTGTACTTTTAGAAATCACCAAAATATCATAGATGAAAACAACCCCAAACTTATCCAATAACTCATGGAAAATTCTATTCATAAGGTCCACGAATACCGTAAGTGCATTGGTTAACCCAAAAGGCATAACTACAAATTCTTAATGGCCATATCTATTACGGAACACAGTCTCCGGAACGTCTGCTTCTTTTACTTTCAACTGATGGTACCCCGACCTCAAGTCTATCTTCGAAAAATACTGAGCTCCCTGGAGCTGATCAAACAAATCATTGATATGAGGCAAAGGATTCTTATTCTTAAAAGTAATATTATTCAAGGATCTATAATCAATGCAAAGTCTCATTGATCCATCTTTCTTTTTAACAAACAAGACAGGAGAACCCCATGGTGAAGTGATAGGTCGAATGAAACTTTTATCTAATAACTCCTGCAATTGTTTCTTTAACTCTAAAAGTTCAACTTGAGCCATTCGATAAGGGTGTTTTGAATTTGTCTTAGAATCAGGAACTAAGTCAACAGTAAATTCAACTTCCCGATCATGAATAATTCCAGGAAACTCACCAGGAAAAACATCAAGATATTCATTTACCACTGGCACGTCATTAATCTAAACAGTTCTTTATTTACAACAATATGTGCAAGGTAACATTAATTTCCATCTTTTACTAGTTTCTCAACTACCTGATATGTTATCAAAATCAAGGGTTCATTCTTGTACACAAACTGAAAATCTTTTTGAAAAGAAACCATTTTAGCTCTGAAGTAAAACTTAGCATGATAAACAGAAAGCCAATCCATGCCCAAAAT
The DNA here is from genome assembly GCA_963277665.1 of Viscum album. NCBI lineage: Eukaryota > Viridiplantae > Streptophyta > Magnoliopsida > Santalales > Viscaceae > Viscum > Viscum album. Next base: position 432,263,288 of record OY728134.1, read on the forward strand.
AACATCAAACTCTACTATAGGCAAAAAATAAGGTTTTCTGGTAGATTCTTTCCACACACAAGGATAGGAAGGTTCTTATAATTCCTTTTTGTCTCAACGTTCCCTCCGGGTGTTTTTACCATAAGTTCATGATTCATATCTTGATATGGAATTTCCAATTTACTAGAAAATTTCTCTGAAATGAAAGAGTGTGTAGACCCTGAATCAAACAACGCATTGGCATAATCTGAACAAACAAATAGTGTACCTGATACCACTTCATTCGATGGCCCAACATCTGCTGAAGTTGTTGCAAAGGATTTCACCACCCATTTCTTCTTGTAGTCTGGCTGCATTCCCCAAGTTGAGTTCTTTGTTGGACACTCGTTTGCATAATGACCCATTTCATTACACATAAAACATCTTACCATTGGCTTTTCATTGCCTTCTTTATCATCTTCCTTACAGTTACGAGCAATATGACCAGACTTACCACACCGAAAGAACTTACCAGATTTGGATAAACATTCTCCAGGATGCATTTTACCACACTTCTCATAGGATGGATATTTGGTTTTCTTACCTCCTTGCTTCTTTGATGAATTCTTCCCCTTTGCCTGCTAGCTAGACCTCTTATTCTGTTGTTTTTCATAGAACACCTGATCATCGGCAAACTCCATTTCCACCTTCTTCGCACATCGAACAAGTTTTTCATAACTTTTGAACTCACGAGAAGCTAAAGCCCTTCGATACTTTGGCTTTAACTCTTAGTAAAAATGGTTTATTTCACTATCAAGATCTCGTATGAAGTTTGGAGCATACCTTGCCAATCAAGTGAACTTTGCTTCATAAGCAGCCACTGAATCATCCCCCTGCCTCAATTCTAGGAACTGTTTTTCCATCCTAAGACGAACCACCTTAGGAAAATATTTCTCAAGAAACATACCTTTGATTTCGTCCCTGTGAAGATCCTCAATCTCATCACTATCCCTGAAATTTTTCACCATCGACCACCACTAATTAGATTCACCTTCAAATCGGTAAACAGCAAGACTAACCTTTTGATGTTCTGAACACCCCATGACATCAAAAATCTTCTCCAGTTCTTTAATCCACCCTTCAGCTTGCACAGGGTCAGATGATCCTCTGAATGATTGGGGATGTTGCCTCATGAAATGTTCCACCACTGACATGTTCCTCTACGGTTGATCTGGCTGATCTCGTGCATGGATACCACCACTATTTATAGCCTGAGTCAATTATGCCATCACTGTAACAAACTATTCAGTTCCTATTCCAACCATCTCAGGTTGCTGATTTGGAAGGTTGTCTTCCTCCTGATGTCGTCCCAACATATCTGCTTTGTTTCCTCTGCGGAAAACCATTCTGAACACAGAAATATATTAGGGGAAGCAACATGGTAATCCGTAAATGCTATATCATTTCAATCATATTATAATTTAACACTTTTCTAACTCCTAAAGTTGTATAAACCGACCTTTGATACCAACTATAAGGCCCCGGCCATAAACCTTACTTAATATTGAATTAAATGAATAATTCACATTAAGGATCTTTTCCGGTTTAGAGTTTTAGAGAATTAGAACATAACTATTACATCTCAAAAGATTACAAAGTAGACACTTCTACTAAGTTTCCATAATAAAGAAAAACTATTAAAAAGAAACATGTCTAGTTCCATGTTTTATATAGCATGAAATTCCCTTGATCGCATCCTTGACCTTATTCCACATTAAATCCTGTGAAAAACATTTCAAAAAAACTTGGGGTGAGCATAAAAAGCTCAGTAAGGGATACACAAAAAAATGACAACTGTTAGTCTTTCAAACATCATGTAAACCATGTATACTCTATCAAAGTAATACCTTCACCTTCATGAAGTAGTAAAAACTCTTCACTAAATAAAGTATCATTACTTACCTTTTTGTAAAAACAGATTACCATAAAACCCATAAAAAGAACACATAACATATATAAAGGTAACTTGGGACATAAACATACTTATGTGGAATAACCATACGGTCGACTTCCACACTTATCACATAATGGAATAGCCATACGGTCAATTTCCATACATACTTAATGGAATAGCCATACGGCTAACTTCCATACCCAATGCATTCGAGGTTATAACGTAACTACCCATCCTGGTATTCACGGCACCACCTGTCATATGGTTTATCACATAACCACCTGTCAAATGTCCAAGTACCAATATAAAATCATAAAACATAAAACCAATATAAAGGAATGATAACATTTCCACATTTCAATCAAAATATATCATAATAGAATCCTTTATCAAAACTATTTTCAATACCAAAATACATAAAAGAGTATATGGTATTTTTATTTCATTTTAAAAACATTACGGCTTGTTGAGGAAGCCAAAGAACAAATAATACTCGCGGCGGCGGAAAAGGTCGTTGTCACCGCGTACGTGAAAAAAACCATTCCTTTTTGACGTTTAGTAAAACGCTTCGTAGAAAAAGATTCCTTTTGTATAAAAGTAAAAGTCAAAGGGGTTTATACACCGTATAAAATAAATTTGTGTATAAAACGAAATATGCCTCAATGAAAGGAGATTGAGACGAAGTCCCTTACCTCGGGTCCGACTTGACTCGATTGTTCTTTAATGTCCTGAATAATATACTTGAGTTAATTTCTACTTGCTTAAGAACCTTTTTCAAGTTCATTATTCCTTTTATATCGCTTATTTCCTTGTTATAAACATTATGTAACCATTTAAGTTAATAATGTTTGTTTTGTCGATATTTGGTTCTTAAGTCGAAAGTGGACTTATTATAATTAAATGTTGTTCGTGTGGTCAAAGGTTATTTATATCCAGAATTCCATTCCTGATTTGGATATCATATATATCATATATATCCATAATATACATGTATTCGTAATATTACATAATCATTTAGAGGTAAGAAATGAAATGCACCGTTCATGGAGACGGTAAGCCGTACGTACGCATGAACGCTACATTCATTTCTATTTCGTATTTTATAGAATGGAATCATAATTATATAAAGGTATATTATAATTCCAGTATAATATCATATATAATATCATAGTTCCATCTTTTATATGTCCCACATATGGTATTTAACGAATCAACCCACATTAAGGGGGCGGTAGTCCGCACTTCTTTAAATGAAGATATCGTGTGTACCCATAATGGAAACCATAAAGGTATGACCAAAAAAAACATAAGCTTAAGGAAAACATAAAAATATTATATATCATATATAAATATAGTGACATCTTAATGGACACCATTGAAGGTTTTAAATGAATGTTGAACAATCATCGTTTCGAGAGGCATAAATTCACCATCAACGGAAACAGTATGTTCGTTAACCATTAGATGTAGGTGTGTGTAAGTGTATCTCGAATACTTCTTATAACAAAATCCTAGTATATTGAGGATACTGGAGTTGTTACAAAAGAAAATAATAAAAAGATTTTAGGGGGTTGGAGGAGCAAAGTAAAACAAAAGGACTCAAAAGAAGACATTACCTTAAAATCGGGTAACTCCCCTTGGTTTGAGCTCAAAGGCTTCCTTGGGAAGACTTATGCCCAAAGTGAGGTTTCAAGGAGTAAGATAGGGATGTGGATAGCCAAAATGGGTAGGGTTTGGCCGAGCCAAATGCTTTGGGAGTGTGGGAAAAGAGGTAGAGGTGGGGGCCTTTTATAAGAGGAGAGGAGAGGCAGTCTTGGAAAGTAAAGATAAGTTACTTTGTTTTAAAAAGAGTTTCGGATTCAAAAGGTCCCAAATTGATATAATTCTAGGATAAGGTGATAAGGGTTCGAAATACACTCATCCAGTAGGTTTTGTCCATGTGTAGGTCTTATATTTTACATTATCTTTCCAATTTATTTAAATCATCAAATACTGAGGTCATCGCTGCATCATCATGATGTCATAAATAATTTAATTTATTTAATATCTAAAAATTACAAAACAAATTACTATGATGTAGGAAATCTTTTTATCCTTCTAATTAATATTTATAATAAAAATCTGACTTGTATAACCCCATGCAAAAATTGTTTTAGTAAAACATCTCATGTGTGTGTCATTTTTACTTTAACATTAAATAAAAACTTATTTATGTCATTTCCCAACCAAAGTGGCTCCATGGGGTCCCCAAGTTGACCCATGGCTTTTCTTGGTCGGCCATGAAACATCCAATAAGGGTAGGATATGTGTCACGTTGTTTTCATTTTATTATAATATCATTTTTTCCTTAAATTGCACTAATTACCTCTAATCGTGATAAAAAACTTAATAAGTTACTATTCACCAAAAAAATATTTTTATCTCATTGAACCCCATTTTACTTCTTAATGACAACCATGTATGTCGGATTTTTGAAATTCAAAACACAGAAGTGGTAAAATTTCATTCAAACGAAAAATCAGTTTGTATAAGTACCACTTAGTGGTTTCACTATTCATCAAAAATTGACGTTTTTCAAAAAAATACCAAAAATTCACCCTAAGCTATATGTGATATTCCAAATTAAAAAATTAAGTCCATTTAACAAAATTCACAACATATAAGTTGCATTAATTAATTTAATAATTAATTCCCGCTGTCAGAGCAAATAGCGTGTTTTTATGAAACAACAAGTATCAAAAGATTGACACTAGTTTAAGTCTGATTTCAAAGTGAAATTAATTCCAACGACCACTATTGGATTTAATGTTAAGAATATTTTCTAATTTAAATTTAAAACCAATTCAAAAGATAATCAAATCATATAAATAAATTAGATTAAAAAGAGGTTTTGAATTAAAATACAACATTTTACACTATTCATGAAAAAATTGAACTTTATCGGAAAGATACCAAAACTTTACACAAAGTAAATTTTGATGTCCCGATTCTAAAGAAGAGTTATTTTTGGTCCAATATAATTTATAAGATTGATCAAAACTATATTTAATGACGGTTCGCCGTCAAAAGGTGATAAGTGAACCCTTAGTGAAAATTACGGTATAAATGCCTAAAATTGAATTCTTTCTGTATTTTAAGCCTTTATCCTTTATTGGGTAAATGTAAAAACATTTAAAAAAATAGATAATCATATTTTAGTTATTTCTATTCATTCCCTCCAGTACAACAGCTACTTGTTAACTAACTTTTAAAATAATATTATTTTATTACTTGTGTGCAACGTAAGTTTTCAAAGAAACTCATCGTTGCGTATCGAGTACGCTATCGAACGTAGAAACCCCTTTTAATTAAAATTAATATTTAATTCGTAAATGTTAATAAATATGAAAATTCATTTTTCTTTATTTACCTGGGATGTTACAGTAATTACACTTATTTTAATGAATTTTTTTAATTTTTATTTATTATTGAAGTTTTAGTCTATTAATTTGGAATTTTTGAGTCATATATCATTAATAATATCCCAATTCACGTGACATGATTACAGTGGGAATGAAAAGTCAAAAATAAAATATTTATGATGTTTTCTTGATATGTATCTGAGTAAATATACATAATTAGTGAATATTGAATATTATTTTGAACCTAATTTATTCATTTTATTGATATTATTTTATATTTACTTTTTTTTATGAAATAATTAATATTAATTCATCTACAATATTGATGCACTTCTTGTGCAAGCCTTGGAAAAAATTAATATATTTTTAATTAAAATGTATATTATTATTAATGATCCCAAAATTTTGTTAAATTCTTTCTTATATTCATTTTTTCAAACAATATATTCTTGTGATTAGAGTCTAGTAATTTTTGGACCCACAAAAGTATCTTTAAGAACATTATAATTTATTATTTGAATGTAAGTTATGTTGTTGACAATAAATTTTTTTTTATATAAATTTAATATATGATTTTATTATATATATTTTCATAAATTAATAGTTTACTAAAAAGTAATAAATTTATCTTCTTCATGAAATATTATTTGAAATTTTCTGTGAATAAATACATAGATTATTTTCTTCATCAGTTATGATGCCTGAAATATTTATTAATTAATAAATCCCATAAATGATATTAAAAATAATAAAATAAATATAATTTAATTTTCGTAACAAAATTTATGAATTTCAAATTTATATAATATGTTTCTATGAAAAAATAAAAAAATTAATATATTTTGGAACTTTCTTTAATGTTTTTAAAGTCTTAATTATGAATATATTCTAATTTGACAAAATTTACATATCGAGAATATAATATTTATCTAAATTATTTCATAATATAAAAATATTGAAAATAATAATAAGGATAAAATCCATTCTGAAATCCAATATATTTTGTTTTTAGTACTTTTTTATATCTTAGTACTTATAATACATTTATTAAATTTTAATAATTTGAGTAATGCTTAAGTTACCCCTCACCACTATTATAAAATGAGGAATGTCACTTAAAAAATATTCATCACCATGAGATTTATTTATTGACTATATACTTCCAAATTCCTTTATACTAATCCACTTCTACATTATGAAGAATATAGTCTCACAAAAAGACCACATACAAGAGCCTTAAGGAGGTTCTCAAGGATAAAATTTCAAGAGGTAAGATTCTCCCATCTTATCTTTTAATTTATTTTTAATGTCTCAATTATCCTTAAATCATGTATAATGTTTTATAAAGAATAAAGTATCATATATATATTGTAATTTTTTGTTTTTTATGGTACATTCATCATAAAATCCCTCATACTCTCCTTTTATTCAAAAGTAATGAAATTGTCTTTAGTAGTATGTTAATTCCCCAACTTCATGGATGATGAGTTTCTATTTCACTTTACAAAAATAATGAGAATATTTAAATTATAATTTAATATTTTAAAATTATCTAAATATATATATGTTCTCACTTTTGGAGTAATATTTTTTACAAGTAATTCCATAATAAAACGTCGTTGGAAACCATGAAAAGAATCCACTCGAATCAAAGGGAAAAATATTATTAATAAATGGGTGTAAAATAATTTAAGAAACTTTTTTATGGTATTATAAACATGAATTTAGTTTTATAAAAAATTAATAACACTATTTAAATAATTATACATTTTTTTAACACATTTGAAGTAATTTAACCCTGATGTTAGGGACTCTTTAACTAAAACATTATTTTATTTGTTATAAAGATTTCTTTTACTAAATCATTAAATATTATGTCCATATCTTCAAAATGGTCATTATTAATGTAACTATATTTTAATTAATATTTGAATTTATCATATGTCTTTTGAAGTGGGATAATTATCATTTTTTATTAATGTACATTCCTTCTTAAAATCATTTTTAAATGTCTCTTTTATGAAATTCAAAATAAATTTTTTTATATTACAAGAGGGGTTTGTCCCATATTGATGTTTCATTATTTCTATAATGTATCCTATATATTTATGAATTATTTTTTTTAAAACATTATTTCATTATTATGTTCCTTGTTTTTATATTTTAAGACACATTGATACACAAAAAAGGCATTTTGAAATCTGAATGATTGTTTCTCAAGGGATTAAATAAGTTATCAGGAGTTTTAATGAAGATATGTTCATTGGACGTTGACTATTATGGGTTGTTCACATTATAACTCAAGATATAATGGGTTTATCCCCATTATTGTTCATTATTTTATTGGTTGATCCACATTAATGCTAGAGATATGATTGATTGATCCCCATTATTGCTCAAGATATGTTGTGGTGAGCCCATTATATCTCAATATATGATTGGTGAGCTCCATTATATCTCTCCAATGAATTGGGTACTATGAAGATGGATATTTACTGAAACGTAATTTAATTTTTAACTGAGAATTTAATGGTGATGGGTAAATATGTCCCAATGAAACATTTTGATTTTATAGACATGATTATGAGTTTTCAAGAAAAAAGGTTTTAATGGGTTTTCATTTTTTCAGTAGAGTAATAATTTTTTTCATTATGTCCCTTACACAACTTTTTATTCTCATCTAATTTTGATATGTTTTTTAATAGGGTATGAGGAATAGTAAAATAATGGATGAAGTCATGTTGAATTTTTTTAATATTTTTAAAATAAATCATGTTTTATTTTCATATTTTGTGTATTTAGGAAAATATATATATTGTTTTAGAAGTATCCCCATTATATGAATTTCGTTATTTTAATGTATTGTGTTCTGATTTTATATGGATACAAAAATGAAAATATCATAAATGTGAATGAAATTAATTTTTTAATGTTGGGTCATTATAAAACATGGAGACTTTACTAAAATTATCTTATGTTATAAATTCCACATATTTGGTATAAACCCATTGCACGATGATTACTACATTTAATAGAATACATACACCACAAACAACATTATATGAAAATATCACTATACATCATAATCCCAAATTTTACCCTTTAAACATCACTAATAATAGATAATTATAACTTTACCTCCAATAAAAAACTTGGAGCAACCTCTAAACATTCCGTAACAACGAAACTAAAAACGTAACAGGCTTGGATGGAATGGGTTATATTAGAATTTAAGCAATGTTGAAATATAATATTATTTCCTTTGATTCACAGAGGATATATTCTAATGATACCATCAAATTTGTTTATATGGATATCTTATGACCATGAATTATGTAAATCATCCCAAAACATGTTTTTTACTCATGATTTATTTATGATATGATGGTATTATGATTTTTTTTTCAAAAAAGTGTTTCAATAATGTGAATGGTTTAATATAATTTGATGGGGGAATATTATATGACTTAATTCAATTGGGTAAATTTTTATATCTTTGGACATCAAGATAAAATTTTGGTGGTTATCCAATGTGAAAAAATATCCAAATAGGGCAATGTAAAATATCCCATGTCCCAAAGATAGTGATGGGATGTTATTGTTTTTCTAATTTTTCAAATATTATGATTTGATGTGGGAGGTTTTTAAAACTCTAAAGTGTTTTAGGGAAAGAGTTATTTTAACTTTTCTAAAAGTTCATTTGGTATTAGATGTTAATTCAAATCCAAAAGGTTATTGGTTGTGGGTGGTCAGCTCAAGTCTACTATGGCATGGGTTTGTGGTTTGACATCTACATTATGATGTAAATGTTATAGTGGTTAACATTGACATAAATAATGATTTATATGGTATCAAACCAATGAGGTTCGACCTCACATGTCACCCATGATGTCTCCCCATAAGGCTCGAATCAGGTTTCTTATTTTTCGGGGTTTGAGAAATGAAAATAAGTATAATGATTCAAAACCATGAAAACAATTTCACCATAAATGAAAAAAATCATTTCTCATAAATAAAATAAGATAAATAAAAACATCCATATTAAAATGAAGAATAAAATTTTATAATAATATGAGACATAATACCATTCCATAAGGCCAATATTTCAAATGAAATAGGTCAATGGAAAAAAACAAGTCTCTGTGTGACCATATATCTCTACCCTCCAAAACCACCTTGAAACCAATATAAAATAAATCCTCAAGAAACATAAAACCCATCTCATTAGTCTTATCTTATAATACAAATTATAAATTTTCACAATGATATTTGAAGGGTGTTAGATAAACACCTCATCAGATACCACTATAGATCTTTTCTATTTTTATCAGCATGAAACAATTTGTTATATATTAAACAAAATAACGATTCAAATACATATTCTCTAGAATAATTTCCCATAAAAATAACTTTTCCCTTTAAAATTAATTATTAATTCCACTATAAAAATTAAATTAACATGAATGATAATATAGAGGCAGTGCTCAAAAAGAACCATATCTCCAAAAATAATAATATGAGAAAACAAAAGATGATACTTGAATAAAACCATGATAAAAGTACAAATCAGAAACAGAAAATATGATTAGCCTATGAAAATATATTAATATGACATATTTGAAACAATATGGTATAAATATTTTAATATTAACAATACTGAGTGCTACCACAGTCTATTGGTATCACAACCATAACCACTAGTGGTTCCAAAATCTCTAAGGATTTAATATTCCCACAAACCAATGAATGTGTGGTCCCTAATGTTCTATGGATTTAAAAAATGTTAAATTAAATCATTCTCACAATTTAATAAAGTATTTTCCAAAACAAAGCATCAATGCTCCCAGGTTTGAAATCCCTGTTATAGTAAAAAACATCGTTGAGGATTTCCATTAAACACATGATGTGAATAGAACAATTTATAAAGAGAACCCCATTTAAAACCATTTAACAATCCACCAAATTTGTATTTAATAAAAATATCTCTATTATATATAATACCATCCATTTTTGTAAAGAAATATAATATAAAAAACAAAATCATTTTGGAATTCATTTATGAATAACCATGTTATAAAAAAACATACCTCTCCATCAATGGCCATTTTGTTTCCTTCAAAACCATTGCTTGAAAAAAAATTGAAATAATATGATCTATGATTATGTGGAAAATCCAATGAATGAGTGGATAATCCTAATTCATATAAATTATGAATTCCCTAATCCCTTCCCAGAATCAGCAAGATTCCGAACCCTTGAAATAGGAGGGGAAAAATTTAATTGTGTTGAAAAAATGGTTTGGTTATCTTAAAACATACACGCCTTATTTTCAAATGTTCCTTAAAAAAGAGGTCAATCATCCCCAGAAATAGTGTATTTTTAACATTAAGTTTCAAATTTTTGAATAACCATCAACACAACCTAGTTTTTCCCATCATGGAATAGTTCCCTTGATCAAACAAAGCTTGAGATTCCAAAAACAAACTCCCATTTTGTGTGGTTTACAAACCATATTATTTTTATATCCATCACACCCTCTACTATTGTTTGGTAATTATCACTCTTGGTATGACCCAAAGTAAGGTCCCAATTATCCCATGCTTTAGGCCACATCCCATCTACAAGAGTTTTGGACCTTCACATTTAACATAAGAAGTTCCCATGATCAACATTGTATTTGATGACAATGTTATGCAGACTATGTTTCATTGAGAAGTGAAAAGAACCAAATTTGAGCCCCCATTCACCACTGGAACATCCTAAATGAGAATTTAACTAGGTCATTACATAAAATAATATATATATATATATATATATATCTTAGAATGAGTTTTAATTATACCCAGAATGACACATTGAATCCCGGGAATGCACTTATGATTCTATACTGAAAAATATATGAGGACACTACAGTATCATAAATTTATCATATTTATTTATCTCTTTGATATCCCTTCCTTACTAACACATTACATGTAGTATGGGAATTACTTTACCATGTAACAAATTATTTTTATTATCCATAATATAAAACAGTTTCTCATTAACTAAAGAATGGTATAATGATATTTTTCATATATTCCTTGATCAAGGAATTACATGAAGCCAATTTTTTTCTATTATAAACCATTATAGATGATAAAGTATGTTCCAAATTTAAAATGTGTGAATTCAACCTAGAAATATTTTATTTATTGGATCATTTAATAAAAACAAAATGTAAATTTGTGGGTCAATCAATGATATATGTAATTGAAGAATTGGACAAACCAATAATTATAGAGGAGATTTATATTTCTCTTATATTAACATTACTTTAGCAACTCTTTGAAAAAAATTCCTCATGTTTATCAAATCCACTATCAAAGTAATATACAATGGAATTAATATCCCTTAAAAAATATAAATATTATAAAAATTTCAATAATATTAAAGGATAGTTGGTCACTACACATGTAAAAACACTCTCTTATATTTGAGAGTGTTTTTTAATATACAATTATGATCCAAAGGATGGATTATAATTTGTGCACATCCAAAATTACATAGACGTAGATGTTTCCTCAATTCTTCCAATGATATATTATAATAACTACCAGTGCATGATCTAGAGATAGTAGTGGAAATATTTTTACTAATTATAAGGTGGAATATTTGGCACGACGTGTAATAAAAAATGAAAATCAAATGATAAACATAAAATGAGGAAAAAATATATTTCATAGAATTATATAATATAATAAGGAATTCATCTCATTAAAAATTATTTCTTGGGTAATGAAAATCATAAAAATAACACAATATATTATCATAAAAGAGAGAAGTTAAAATTATGGGGATTTGGTTTATTTAATAGTTAATGTAACATCCTAGATTTAAGTATTAAGTTTCATTCATTAATATATTTTTTTGGTTATTTAGACCGAATAGAGAAAACCTTGATGAATAAATCATAGGATAAATGAATAATCTTACCAATAATATTTTGAAATATAATGGAGCATTATAAAATTATTATTTAAAACCATGTATTAGATTCCCTTGAGTATTACATACCATAAAAAATGAAATTATCAAAATGGGATAAGAATTAGAAAATTAAATTATGATTATAACACTGAAATCTTTAATATAAACTTATATCATGAGAATCAACATTAGTGGACCAAAATAATTAATAAGTAAAAACATCATGAAAGGTGAAATAATGTCATAAAATCCAAAATATAAACTATTTGAAATAGAATTTTTGTTATTAAGGTATAATTTAATGAATTCATATGATATAAATTGGGTTATATAGTCATTATATTGATATTATTAATTCGTATTTGAATATTGGGAATAATAAAATTTTAGAAAACTATAAATTTGTAAATATATATATTTTTTATAGACATGGTATTAATTTAGATGATAAAAAAAATAAGAAGGGGAATTATCATTGGAGTGGCGGCTACCTTCCTCTCACGCGACTCTAGGTTTTCTATTTGAAGAATCACCTCCTCTCCTCCTCACCTCCTCTGGTGCCATACTATGCAGCTCAGTGCCTCTTCTCTAGGTTGGCGTGGTGGTGGTGTGGAACAACATTGACTTCCATGCTCCAGCTACCACTCCAGAGAGACTCTCGTGGTCTCTTCCTATATTGGTGTAGTCATGGATCGACGAAGGATTTGGTTCGATAATTGCTTCATCCTTAGGTGTGGCCCGATGTTGTATATGGCTTGTCTTGGAGGGGGATGATCTATTTTTATTTTTCAGGTTCCGAAGGTTTTTGTGGCATCACCGCTGCTGGAGGTTCCATACTTCTCCTCGCTATCTCTTCTTTCCGTGTGCGGCTGTTTCATAGGTGGATGGTTGGGGATTTCTCAAGGATGGAGACAGGGCTATTTTCCGACGGTCGATATGATTTTTAGTGCAGGTATTTTGGAGTACAATATTGTCTTCATGAGATTCTCCCAGTGATTTAGGTTCATTGCGGATGTATTGTTGAAGTTGGATGCATGATTTTGGTTAATCGATGTTGTTGGATTTGTTTGATAATGATGATTTGGTAATGTTTTTGCGGTCTGAAGGAATCCCTATGTGATTTTTGGATGTTTTTTTTAGTTTGGTTTGATCCTAAAGGTGGGAAGTTTGCGGATCCAGACTTGATCATATGAACGTGCTCTATATGAGGATTTAGAGTTGGAGGTTCATAATTGCAGTGCTTTTTGGATTCGATTGTTTGAGAGGGTGTGGCTTTAGAAATTGGATCAGGACTTCTCTTTGACACAAGACATTTTCTAGATGATTAGACTTGTAACAATGATGAACTTTAACATGATCAATGTTGGGGAGGGGAATCTCTTGTTGTGTCTGGTTTTACTCCTTTTTTCTTTCCGGTGTGATTTTTCTAAGTCCTTGATGTCTTTGGGATCCCCACTTCTTCCCTTAAAAGGGTGCTCTATCTAATAAATAAAAATATTTAATGGACTTTGGGCTATTGGAAGGATAAAAAAATAACATTTTTATTAAAAATAATTTTCATAATATATAATTAATGATTTTTAATTGAATTAAGAGATACTAATTCACATGTTAAAATATAATTGATTCTAAAAAACGTTTTTTTGAATTATGTATATTTGATAAATATATTTCATTTTAAAAAATCATATAAATGCAATGTATAAAAAATTAATTGAATTATTAGTTAATATCATAACGGTAGTTAAATAATTGTGTAAATATAAAAAAAATTGTAATTATTGTTAAAGGATATATAATTAGTAGTCAAACTTATTTTATTTTCAAAGAACCCATTACTAGAATGGGTGATTTCATCAAAATAAGTAATGTTTTATTACTCATTACTTTCATTTTAATTATAAAATCCATCTATACATTCCATATATAAATAAATATTATCTTCATTTTTATTTCTAAAAATAATTTTATAATAATAGAATCAATTTTATTACTTATTCATTACTTATAATGTGTTCCATTTTAGGTCAGTTTTACCACCGACACGAATAATGTTATAAAACATACATCTTGAATGACTATGGTAACATAAAAAGGGATTATTTTTTAAAAAATGATGAATTAATGTTGTTTTTATAATAATGTAATAGTAATATATTTTTATATATATATTATATAAATAAAACGTTTATATTTATTGAACCAATATTCCAAAAAAATGGATTGTAACCACTCATTATTTACTTCTATGATAACTTACATTATATGAAAAATGGACATATGGACTATGTCAAACACACCTATGTACCCTCAATGAAAATTATATAGGTGGTGGACATTTGATAAAGGATAACGGACCACAAATTCTATTCTAAATCTATCGTTGAATAAATGTGTCAATTCACACCAAAATATTATTGTTATCAAATAGTGGTTAATAAATTCATAATAGGACATTATAAATGAATTTATAAAAATAATAACTCTAAATATGTTTATGGTATATATGAATAATATAATAATTTTTTTATAAATGATGTTATAGTTCCTCTAATAGTTGAAGAATGTAATATAAGAGTTTTTCATCTCAATTTCATTTTATTCTAATATACTATATATTCACCACTCAAGATCTTCTATTTACTGCACATAATACCCGTGAAATCAATTTATAATAAATTTAATTAGATTAAAGGGATTTACAAATATATATTATTTTATCTATTTTATGAGGTTTTTATTCAAATAATACAATAGATATATGGGTTTCCTTCCAATATCATAATAAAATTGTGATATTTTATGTCTAAATTTCAAATTAGAGTTAATTTTTGTTCATTGAATATACACCTAATCTATTATATTATATTTTTTTATTTTATATTTATTATTTCTATTTTACCTTCCATTTTTTTATAGTTCAACCAAAAAGATGGATGTAATTGTAGATGACCTCTTGCCTTTTTTCCAGTTATGAATCATTCTCTTCCATGTTCATATTTTATATATTGTTAGATAATTGTATTTCAATATACATATATTATTTATTAAGGAGATTTAATATTGGAATATTCATTGATTACAAAATTAAAATAGGAATATTTTTTTCATTTTTTTCTTCAATGGTCATTTTATATTTATTTATTTTTAAAATGTTTGAGACGAATATTTTCCAACGCCTTCTAGATGAAAGAATTTTTCCATTAGATTTTCTTTTTTCATTATTAATATTCTATTATATATATTCTTGATATGAGAAATTAATTTCTATTATCAATTTTTAATAAATTATATATTTTGAAATTAATGTTATCAAAAAATTAAAGAGTATTTATTCATTAATGAAATAATATTCTACTTCCTAAAAATGTGTCTTTTATCATTTTCAACATTATTTAGTTTTTTTCTAATATAAAATCATGATCTATTTAATTAAACTCAACCACCAACTCATTCTAGACCTCAATACTCGACCCCCCCCCCCCCACACTACTTCACATACCTGTAATTTTCGATTAGTGGAAGACCATCATACACTAATTATCAGTGGCCTCAATAGACAATCTCAATTTGGTAGTATTTAGCGAAATAATCCCCTAATACCCAACCTATGATCACCAATGATCCTAATGTAATTGATATTTCTTTGAAAGTTTTATATTAGTATGTCATTTAAAATGTTTCCACTTTAAGTTCTTTTATTGAGTTATGTTGACCATTTACAAATAATAAGTCCAGTGATATTTTTTCATTTCATTTCAAACAACGTAATTTTTTATTGGTTAGATATGTAATATATATATATATATATTCAATTTACCATATTTTTTCAATTGTGGTAATATTATTAATCCTATACTTATTAATATTCATTGAAATGTATTGATATTTAATAATTTATTGTTCCATGATATGTGTATAATGATTTGGTGACTCACTCAGTGGAATATATTGATTAGTTATAATGCGGGTTGTGATAGATCAATAACTAATGAGAATTTTGGAAATTATAAAAGAATAAATTTTATTCATTAACTTAAAAAATGAATAATGTTTTTAAATAAAATTATTTTCATGATATAAAAATGAAATATGTTTTGAAATAATGCTTCTAATTTATTGATGTTATAAATAATAAAATTTTATCAATAAATAATAATTTCTGGAGAGTAAAGAAATTATAAAATATAATTTTAAATGGAATGGTATGTGTTTTTACACCTTAAATTTCTATTAAATAGAAATGATATTAGTTTTCAATTCCATTTGTTATAAAACATGAGGTTTAAAATTAAATTAATTAAATGTTTTTCATTTTTTAAACTATTGATTTTCTTTCAATGAAATCATTTTATTTAGAAAAAATTTAATCTTTAAATGAATTTTTTATTCCTAAAATCTTTCCACATTATCATTGTTGTGATTTTTACCAGAATTTCTTATAATTTGATTTAAATTTTGTTGGATTATTCATTGTTTTTAGGGTTTTTAAAAATATAATAGACTGAAATTCAATTTAATGGTTACATGATAATCTAATGACCTTGGATAAATGACTATTTATCTATTGAACTATAATCTGATTGATTACCATTTCATTTTTTAGTTTTGTGTTTTTTCTAAATATTATTTAATTACATTATAAGTTTATATTTTCAAAATTTTGTTGTTAATTAGTAATGTATTAATGGGTATCATATCTAATTTATGTTTCATGTGGTAATTTCTTATTTTGCGTAATTATTTTTCAAATAGATAAATGTATAATTTTGTACCTGTTTAGATTAATTTTTTAAACACTATTTCAATAGAAATTTATTATTTTTTGGGATAATTTTTATTTATTAAATGTTTTCTAGTATTCTTGATAGTGGGATAATTAATTTCATTTCAGTTAAGGAAACCATTTCATACGTAATTTATAGACATGATGGGTCATTAAAGGGATAATTGAACTTATTTTCATTATTAAATGAAATTTATAATCTAATTTTAAATATTTTACTGAAATTATATTACTAAATGAATTCTATCCTAGATTCATTTTAAATAATTTTTTGTGGTGATCTTAAATTAATACAAGTTATTTAAGGGAGACATTGAATAATAAATTACAATTTAACATTTTAATGTGATTGAATGACTTATTTAATATTTTATAATATAATTATATAATAATTTGAAATTTCAGTAATATTTTTATATATAGATAAATGTTAGACTATTTCACCTCATAGGACATATTATTATGTCATGAGATTGATTTTTTTTAAATATTAATGATGGAAATAGATTTTTTAGTTAAATAATCAGATATCCATGACCAAAATTTATATTATGATAATGGTATGAGGGAAAATAATTATTTTATCATGTTATTTTGAAGAAATTATCATCATTATATCAATTGGATTTTTAATAGAGAATTGAAGTTTGAGAAAATGTTAGTGAAGCTATGTCCACTGTTAGGAATTAAATTTTATGACCAAATATAAATATTAAATAACATGTTAATTTATTCTTAATACACAGTAGTAGTTATCATTAAATTGTGTTGCATAATTGTTGATCTACTTATTGATTTTTCTTTTATTAATAATTATTTGAGAACTATATTACAACCTTATCAGTGTGATAATAGAATAATTTATTTCATTGAAGACAATAATTACATGTAAAACTTCACAAGGGAATAAAATTCATTTTATAAATTAGTTATAGCTATAAATATGTAATTTTATGATTATTTGAAAAATATTAATTATTTTTACTTTTTATGAAGTTAAACTACATGAAATTATTATATAGTTTTAAAAAAGATTGGTTTATGATATTGTAATTTGTGTGGGATGAATTTGCTTAAGATAAACACAAAATATCATTTTATAATATTAATAAATTTATTATTAACAATGAACTCAATTTTAATAAGATATATGAAAATAAAAATGTTTTCATACATTACTATAATGAAGATTTAAATATTGATAAATTAAAATGATATATTATATATTGATGTTAGTAAATAATAAATGATTTAATTCTTATTATTCATAATAAAATAAATAAATAGAAAATTAAAAATATTGTGACTTTTTTATATTACTTTCAATTAAAACAACTATTGTGAATATATCTTATTATTTCTGAAACCAAAAAACATATAATTTGACATGATTTGGATAATAATAATGATGATTTCATGGGACATCCAAGAGATCTAAATTCATAAAATCATATAGAATAATTATATTCTAATTTCTTTTTTGATCCATGAAATATTCTATTAGGATTAGAAACTGATTGATTCATACATTTAAGGAAATTAAAAATCAATTATTGAATTTGAAATTTCATTGATCCCATATAAATACCCGCCCTGGGAGTATATGAGATAAAATTCAATTAGCATATAGATGAATATTCATGAATTGAAAATTTTTGTGAATGACATTAATGAATACCTTTATACAAATATTCATTAAATAAATCGTTTATTGAATGAATGTGTAGAAATAAATGATTTATATACAATTTAAGGGTACAAATTCCATGTTACCCTTATGTAGACCATTAGTTACTTTCATGGACAAAGAGTTTTTTTATTTGGAACACAAACAAGGGATTTTCTTCTCCTGGTTAAAACATTGAATTTTATTCTCATTGACTATGTTAAATTAGAATGTGGTGTTCTATATGTAATTTTTCCATCGATGATACATATCATAAATTTTAGTTTAATAGGATACATTCCAATGTAATAAATGATTTTAAGATGTGAGAAAAATTTTTAATATTAATCACATTACATGGATTAGTTATCAAATATCTATATAGTGTTTTGAAAAAAAAAATCTTAATGAATGTGCGAAAATAGGTAAAACACAATTAGCTACAATTGTATCTCCAAAATGGTAGAAAAAAATAATATTTTTAACTCCCATATTAAGAATTTAATTATATAGGTAATTAAATATATTTTATTCACATTGAGATGAACCTATTTGGAATGTTTTTTTATCATTATTATTGAGTATATAAAATAATAGGATTATTAAAATCCATGTATGGAAATAGAATAACTCAATATGAAACTTATCCCTTTGGATTAAAAGTATGATAAGTATGTAATAGATATTTTAATGATGAGAATTTAGTAAAATTTAATTTCCCTTAAATTTAAAAATATATGAAATAACCCAATAGTTTTCGCTATAATATTTCATGATGTTATGATTTCAATCATCATAAAATAAATGAATTCAAAATCCATGAATCAGATGTATTTATCAATATTGTTTTATTTGTAATAATTTTTATATGGAAATATAACATTAATTCAAATTTACTTTTTTATGTTCATTCGATAGATTTTTCAAAAGTATGTAAATCCTAATGAACATGAATAAAATGATGAAGAACTTGTAAAAATTTTATTTCATTTGAATATAATACTTTCACCAAAATTTTTTAGAGTGGTGATTCATCTAAAGTTTCATTTTTAAAAAGAATCTAATTTTGAGAGCTAATAAATTATCAAAGGATGTATCCCATAGAGAGATAATATTGTATAAATTTATTTTTATTAAATAGTAATAATTTTCATATTCAATAGTAAAAAAATTTATTTATTAATTTTTTAGTTCTTACCGTTAGGTATCATCTTTATTTTATATCCTATGTGGGAAATAGATTTCACCAAAGAGTTTCTATTTTTTAACGATAACATTCCAAATAATTATCTACCATTTATTTGAGGTTTTGGATTTAATAATGAAAAGAATAAATCAATAGATATGTGTTGATAAAAATATATATCATTTTCAGGATAAAAATGTACAATCATAATTTATTACATTAGGTCAATAATTTAGATAATTCTCTCCATTATTATTAATGTATTTGTAGTTATTACAAGATAATATATTTTTTCATAATTAAAACTGATATTGATTAACAATAGTTATTGGAATTATGGAATCAAATGAATATATGCCTTAGGATTCAAACTCCAAATGAGACAGAGATATTCATTTAAGAATAAATGGTCGATTGATTTCCATGTCATCTAGTTTCTTATTCTAATTCATAGTCTGAATATTTTAAAAATTATATAAATTAAGTAACAATTTTTAAATTAAAAATTTATATAAATGAAATAATTTTAGTCGAGATAAACTATTTGAATCTTTTATGTATATACCTAAAAATAAATTTATTTATTCTAGTACATTGAATGATCATAATAGTAGTGGTTTCATTTTCCATACTATTAATCTCATAGATGGATTGGAAATAGAAACAAATATTATATTTATAGTCTCACATGAGAGTTACTATTGAATATTCATTCCTCTTATCATGTTTAATTATCGTGGAAAATTTATAGATGTATTATTTGAATATAACTATTTAAATATTTAAAATTGGTAAATAGATTTATACATTACCATTTACTTATATTAATTTCTATTAATTGATCGATAATTGTTAGCCAGAAAATCATGATTCAAGTATCATGTATTCGAAGAAATAGTATATTACGCAGAAAATATTGAAGATTATGGGAGGATTATTGTCTCCACATTTAATATAGTGACATATATTATATTAGTCATAGAGCTGAATTGATTTATTAAATAAAACTCCATAAAAAAAGTAAGATTATTTTTTATAGTTGATGATATTGGTAATGTCCATCTTATGAGGGAGAGTGATGAATAAGAAGAATGGAAGATGACGAATAAATAATATTTATAAGGGAAATTGATAACAACATGTCCAATGAAGAATAATATTTGAATTTTTTTTATATTAATAAATTAAAGATAAATATTTTAATTATAGTTTAATTGAATAATCATAAAAGTAATCATTTGAAAATAAATTACATGTTTAATTGAGGTATTTTTTCAGAAATGTTTTACATTGTCGTTTCATCATAATATATTTACAGACGAGACATAATCAATATTATAGTGTTCTCATTTTTTCAATATGAAACATGGTACACATAATCACATACCTAGTATAATGTTTTGGTTATCATTTCATCATATCCTATTATTATTTCTTCTATAGGTATCACTTATACAGATTATGTCTATGTATCTGATATAACATCTTCGATGGATCTATTTGGATATAAAACTAATAATCAATTTCCATCAGTTGGATACCGGTAAGATACAATCATCAGTATATAATTCAATTTGAAAATGATACTTTATTACTTATTTATACTTAATTCATATGATTAATAGATAAAATATATATTATAATGGAGATAAATATCAATAGTTAAGATATATATAATTTTACATTAAAAACAAAATTATTCATTTGAATGAATATGGGGTACCCACTGAAGAAACATGAATCATTTTGGGTAGTTTTTAGGGAATTTAGATTATGAGGTGGAGCCACTCCCAAAACATTATTCAAATAAGAGGCATATTCCATTGGATTGATAGAAAGATTTTTTTGATACAACGATTAGGATAATATCGTAAATATAAATTTATATATGATTAAATTAAATAAAATTACATAATATGTAATGATTTCATGATTTTCATGTATTTTATTATTATACGATGTTCCATTTGGTTTCATATGAAGTAATTTCAGGTCAATAGACATTAACCCTTTTTAGAAAATATATAATATTTTCAAGAGGATATTATTACATGATTTGAATAACACATTTCTATCAATGATAAAAATTAATGACACGATATTCAATGTATTTTTTAAGGACTAGTAGTCAAAACTGGTTGATCATCATCGTGTCAAATCAATTTATATTTTTTCTTAAATTACAATAGATTAATTGAACACTCATAATAAAGAGCAGTTTTTACTGAAATATCATTTATTTAGTTTTTTTGTTTGAGATATTCTTCAAATTTGGATAACAAAGTAACTCCACACAATTCTATGCTAATGATATTCTCTAGTAAATGACATTGTGAGGTTCTGTTTAATTTATTATAATATATATGTACCAAACAAGAGTCAATTTATTTTTTCAAAATTATAGTGATGAGAATTTTTTAAATAGGATAAGGATGTTTTTTAGTGTATTGTAAGGATATATTTTTAGTTCGTTGTCCACATAAAATTGAAATTATGTTAATGACCATGAATAAAACATTGGAGAGGAAAATTTTACTTTGTTATAGTGTCACTAAATTACATTATAAATTAATAATATTAATTTTATATTGTAAACTCTATGATGTGGTGGATTCTAAAATTTACACACCCGCATCAGTATCCTATGGGGATGATGTAATGACATTATTACAAATGAATATTATTGTCATGTGGTGGTATATTTTGGTCCATCACTATTAGGGTACTTTAGATGGTGACATAAGTTTTTTTGAGGATGTTATAAGTTGGGGGATTATATGTATTTATAATCCTATATAAAAATGGATATTATTACAATAATAAATGGTGTTAAATATCAATTGACACATATTAAAACACTATATAATGAAATCTTAGCATTAGATAGTTGGTTTAATACAATTTCTTTTATAGGATGAAGGTTAGTATTCTAGATGATATAGTAACACTCGTAAGGGATTAAGAATCTGTAAATTTCATAAATTTACAGATATTTTAAGTTTAGTAGTTACTTTTTATTTGGTAAATATTCAAATTGAATATTATTGAAAGAATATACTATTCTTAACTACAATATATTAAAATTTAGTTATAATTTTTTTTACATTACATTTAATTTTTTGTTGTAGGTTTAAATTGAATTTAAATAAATTTAATTTCATGAAATATATTATTTCCCCAAAATATATCTCATTCTTGTTTTCCTAATATGATTTAAATTTGCAATGGTATAGTAAAATTATTCAACCTTAGAAAAATCAATGTTATCAAAATGTGGTATTGTAATTTTAGAGAGTTTTCCTCTTTTAGTGGATCACATAATAAGTATGGTCCATCTTATGGGTTGGATAGGTTTTAAGTATTATGTGTTGTAAAATTTCATAGGTTATTACAAGTTATAATTACATAAATTAATTTAAAAATATAAATTCTTATAGTTATATTTTGAATTTTCATGTAGATTAAGAATGATTATTTATATTTATTTATACAAGGAATGAATTATTTTATATAACTAAATATGATCATGGATCATCATGTTCTAAAATTTTACCTCAAAATATTTTATATAACATATAACTTAAATATTGGTTTTATTTAGTACTAGTTCATGTGTATTAATATTCTCTACAATTATAAATTATATATAATTTATAAAATACGTTCATTACAAGTTTTATCTTAATTATTAAAAATTTAGGCACAAAATTGGGGGAACATGGTAATAGGTGATGAGAACCAGTATGGTATAGTAGTGGAGAATGGGGGGACTACTATTTTGTAGAGAATATAAGTGAGGACTGATTCATCTGTTTATATTTTTTACATTATAATGTTATTTATAATGTTTAATATAGTTTTGTATATTGATGTGATACATGTTTTGACATTTTATAAATTTTAATGTACAATCATTTAGTGGAATTTATTATAATTTTTTTTATTAATAGATAAAAATCATCAATATTGTTAAAATATATTTGTAGGATAATATTTCTCTATATCTATTTCTTTGTTCGATTTGGATGATAAATCAATAAGATTATTCAGGGCTATAAATAATTTAGGTGGTCTAAATGATCACAAATAGATATATCTATGATTAAAAATACCCATATATATGGTAAAATGTTTCACTACAAAACGTTTAGTGGTAAAATTTAAAATCACCTATAGTTTCATTATACACTGTTAAAACATACATTAAATTAAAAAATTCAACTAAAGTATTAACAAAACACTACAAAAATATTATTAAAATATTTATGTCTCATAATTACTTATAGTTATTTACATCTTTATTTATAGGCTTAAATAGAATTTATTTTAAAATCATCGAATAATAAAAAACTTATTCGAAATAATTATTTACGAAATTTTAGAAATATCGTCACTAAAAACTATAACCGCCATTAAAAGAATAATTACTAATCATTAAAAGTTTTTAAGATGTAAATTTATTAGTAGTTTCAAGAAAAAGTTTTAAAACAAAAATAAATTAATCATTGAAAAATCATGGCATTTCTACAATGTTAGGATGTGATTAATGGGGTGAGACTAAGTTTAAAACATCAGGTTCAGACCCAAGTGGCATGTTAAAATATGAAATATCAGTATTGGATGTTGGCCATAGCCAATGTCCAAAATGTTTTAGAGTGTATATGGTTAAGAAAATTCTAAATGGTTTTTATTGATAAGAAATTTAGGACATTTAAACTATGTTTTGTGATGTTGGTTATCCTAGTAAATTATAATATGAATTTCATTTTGGTTAACTGTGTTAAATTTTATGATTTTAATGCTTTATGTTTATATAATTTGGTTATGATATGTAACAAACATATGTTATATTCTCCATATTGTTGAATAATTTTTTGAAACTCTTGTGACATATTTCTTATGTTATCCCAAAATCCTCATATCGTGAATCATTTTTTAGATCAATGTTTTTTGGGGAATGGTTTTATAATTCTATTATTATATTCCATAATTATGTTATTATACCCACATCCCCTTATTATTATAACAGATAGATATATATTGTTATCAATTATGTTTACCCTTTCTGAGAAAATGATCCCACCCTAATATTATATTTAAATTCTCATGATTATAAGGATGAGTGAAATATAAGATCTATCAATAAAGGTAATAGTAAACTCGGAAAATTGATAAATTTTCAAAACATTATAAAATAAGTTTTTAATATCTAATGTCTAGTGAAAAAAACTTGTAGGTAAGCAGGTGTTATTTATTTTGATATGTAATCAATATTCATGTAAAATGATTTAACAAATATGTAATTTTAGTTGGGGCCATCACAGTATGTTTCAATATTGTTAACATTCCAGTAGAAAATGAGATAATATTGATGTGGAATAAATTATATTGTTGTGAAGACATAAAGGAAGGAAAAAATATATGTTCCACTAAATAGAAATGTAGTTGTAATTATACTATAATGAACTAGTAGAAATAATCTTTTAAAAGATATTAATTAGTCATGATATTGAAAAATAGTTAAGAGAGTATTAATGGTTTTAAAGAGATATATTATACTATATTCACTTTTATTTATAATAATGGGGAGATAGTATGTATTATAACCAGTTGTGTCATATAGTAAAAAGTTATATCATTGTATTGAAAAAAATGTTACATGGAGTTGGATCCCACATTGGGACTAAATCTTGTAAAGACATTGTGTTATTTTTAGTTCATCAATTAAATTACATATATTTATGGTTAGGAAATAAATAATGTGTAGGTTAATATTTTTAAAATTTATAAAGGTTAATATTTAAGAAAATGAACTTATAAAATGGCGTATCACTAATTGACCCCTCCCCAATATGTGATACATCAATACTACATGGGTTGATCATATTTTATGAGAGATAACTTCGATTCCAAAAATATATTTAACCAGGACTAAATATTATGATTATGATCATCAGTTCTCTCAATAATAGAGGTGGTTCTAAATTTTATGAAATTAATTACCATGTTTTTAATTGTAGGATAATTTTTCTTATCTATAATTTCATATAGGTAAAAGTTGGTTCTTCATCATGTTTTAATCCAACTATGTTACATACTTCTATATAATTTTTAAGTTTAAAGAATATAGATACTGTTGGAAAATTAGTGAGTATTATTCAATTATAAATTTTTAATAGAGTTCACACTAAATTAAGGGGAATGAAAATATTAAAGGAGATTTTGGCTAATCATGAGACTAAATTAAAAGGTAATGTCATAGTGGATGAATCCAAACAATATATTTGGATAGAAAATACTCAATATATAAGAATGGATGTTAATAAGGTAAATTAATATTACTTCACATGAGGGAGTGGAATTATATGAAATATATTAGTCTATGGAGAATTATTATAAAATTCAAACACAATAAAAAATTTGATGTGGGTCTTTTCATAATAGTTCGATGCTAAAATTTAAAAATCCAAATATAGAGATTATTTATCCCTTGTTGAATTATATAATATTATTGTTTCATTTTAAAAAAAACTAATATGTTTTAGAATAAGATAATTGAAGAGATTTAATTTTAAGAAACTATTGGTCTCATGTTCATATAAAATTATGTTGAATCTTATTCAATTTTATAATATATTATAAAAATACATGAAAAACATGAGAAACCCATGTCTCTTATTTCGATAATATTATTAAGAGGAAAAATAAAGTATAATAGGATTATATTGATATAGGTTTCAATGAATTGAATATTTCATGTGACTCTTCAATGAAAGAAAATATTATGATTATGAATGATTAATATGATACAAATTCTAGTTAGATTAATTAGGGAAAACTAGAATGGGTGTTTTTGGAACGAATAAGTTAAATAACGTAAATTATTTTGAAAAGATTAATTTTAAGACATATCATGAAATTGTGATTCATTAGAGGGAGAAACCACATGAAAAACATTTCCCTCATGGATCACATCAATAAAGCAAGAACTCGTGTCCTGTAGAAATAATGAGGGGGATACAGATATAATAAACATACATTTAATGAGAAGATCTTCATATGTATTATGAAAACCACCAAGATCAATAAAAGAATAAAATTTATGAATAGTATAACAAATATGATGATGATAATGCAAATGACTATACAGAATAAATCATGATCCAAAGCTGAGAGTCACAGAACAAGGTAAAATATTGAATGATCTTGATGTATCTTTTTTTGTAAAAAAATTATTTGAGTGGAAAATAATATTTTTTTAATGGTAAAACACAATTCAGATGATAAAAATAATCTATGAAATATCCATGTATATTTAGGGTGAGTTATCCCACGCTACATTGAAAACTAGTGTAATGAAAAGGAAGTAAGTTGTACTAGATTAGTCAAATATGCTAATTTTTTATCATCATACAAACAAAATATACGAAAAATAATAGACAGTTAATGAAAGATAAAAATGGTGAAAAAAACATATATTTCAATGGTAATTGTAATTCAATTGAGAAAAGAGAGAGTCTAATCATATAATAAAAATAGTCGATTTCAGCTCCTAAACAACAAGAATACTTTCACATGTGGAATGATAAATTTTATGGATAAAAGATATTTATAATATATTATTAGTGTTATGGAAGCCTTCATCAAAAATATTGTTATTTCTTGTATAGCATGTGACTTATAAAGAATTTTCATGAATCAATGGTGATAAAAACATTATTTATATGAAATAGGTATATGGTGAGCATAATCGACCTTACGATGATGAATAATTAGACATAGATTTCTACATGGATTTCTAATAAAAAAACAATAATTATCCAGATAAAATCTATATTTGATGTGACCAAAATAGACTACTTTCTTGGAATACATAAAAAACAACAGAAAAAAAATCTATAAGATGTTAGAGATATGAAATATCAAATAGGTAAAATAAGGATCTTTTACTGTGGCTAATTATGTCTTGTTAAAAAAAGTAAATATTTAGCATGATAAATAAATTCAATTTGGTAATGGAATCCCAAAATATTATCATGAGGAAGATAAAACTTCTATGTGAATTAAGAAAATATATAGCCATAGAGTATGTGAGATACAATGTGATATATTGTTGTTGGCTGACACAACTCAATTGAATTTATGACCCTCCTACCAAAACAAAGATAAATTTAAATAAAGAAGAATATAGTATTTAGTGATTACATGTGATGGGATGGATAATGTTAATAAGGTGATCCCATAGAAATTGGAAACTGGAAGAGTAAGATAACAATGATTCCCATGGATTCAACCATTATACAATTTATAAAATGATGCATGAAGCTTTATCAAAAAATTTAGTAGGAATTAAAGGAAGATATTGGTTGAGAGGAATCTCTAAACTGTTATTCTCTCACTAAAGGGAATATAGGTTCAATTGTATCCCCTATAAGAAATGGTGTGTTACTTTTTATAAACCATTTTTAAAATTATGTGTCATTGATTTGTATATATTTTACAATCAATTAATAACATCTTCTACCAGATAGAAGAATAATTATCTATAATTATCTCAAATATAGTTTGATAAAGTAGGCTAATAATTATTTGGAAGAGTTATAATTAAAATCATTTGGGTTAGAATTATTTATTAAGTGAAGAAACATGTATATTATTAAAGTTATGTATTTAAAAAAACAACAATTGATAAATTATGATAAAAAGGATTGAAAATATTATCATAAATTATAAATTCTTTTTTCGTGTTTGGATTTGATTTAGAGTGAATATTTATTCCTTGAAATTACTCAATAGATTATTAATAAATATGAATATGAATTCAAATTTTCTGTTAGTTTTGAAAATTAATATGTGAATTGTGTGTCTTAATATAAATCTAAGAGAAAACGGGTAAAATTTGAGAAATGTGGGAGTATAAATATGAGTAACAATAACAAATGAATATGAATCATTATGATATTGAGTTAGTGAAATGAAAATTTCATGAGGGATAATTCTCATATAATATTAATTACAATAGTATAAATTGATAATTGTCAAAGTCCCATGAAACTCCATGTATTCGGATAAGTTATTTCATTAAATAATAATATTCATCTGTCTATTGAAAATTTTACAAATTAATGAACTCATAGATAAAATAAATATTCATTTATTCTTATGAAATTGTTTCTATCTAGAAATATGAGATATGAATCAAAGATACCTAAGTAAATATTGTAATTTATATGAATCATTTGATAAATGTAAAATTCATTCTTGTAGTGATGTTGAAAAACAAAAATGGAAATTAATTTCAAAGTAATAGAAGACTCATTTCTATTATGAGAGGTATGATATATAGAATTTTATTAATTACACTGATGTATGAATATTTTATATAATCAAATATATATAATATTAAAGAGAATTTATAAAATGTGTATGTATAAAAAGGGTACAATTATTTTGATGTTAAAATTATCTTCTAGTGTATTAAATGTCACAATAATACAAATTGATTATGATTCCAGATGAGTAGGTGATCTACAGTCTTTAGTGAAGAAGTGGATGATGTGAGTCAATGAGATAATGAAGAGTCAAGATGAAACACATTATGGGAAGTGAGTTTCATCCACCTTATAGGGAGTAATCTAGGCCACAATTATACTAATGCATTACATCTAGGAGGAATTAGAGTGTGATTTTTTTCCGAGTTTTTGAGAAATAATTACACTAATTATCTTGAGATAATTGATTCAAATTAAATAAGATAAAAACTAGAAGAAATTATCAGCCATTTTTAAAAGAAATATATTGCACTATCTTAAACTAAGGAGGTTATGACATTAAAATTTAAAATCATTAATCGATTTGATTTTATGATGGAATAAATAAATATCATCATAATGAGATTATATGTCGAGGTGAAGGGACAACATTATATTTCTATAAATAAGAATATTTCTATGGATCAATGAAAAATGAGGATAATCATATCTAAGAAGAAGACTATGGGCATATATAAAAATTAAGTGGAATTCCTATGATATTTTTATATCAGAAGGTTGATTAAGAAGGTTGATCATAAAATAAAATAGAATAATGAATAATAAAAGGATGAGTTAATTTCATTGAGAATGATGATGATGAGGTATTAGTTCATTGATCATCTAAATAAATTCACCATTAAGAATACTAAGTGGGAGTGTTGAATTGAATGATTTTTTTGAGAGAATTATTGACATCATTGACATGATATTGAGGTGGAAGATCTTATATAATTTCATGAAATAAAATTTTTAAATAAATATCTTATTCCTTCAAGAAGATAAGAAGGAGAAGGTAGATTATAAGGATCCAATGTAAATAATTTTTCATAAGATAGTAAGTAGTCATAAGATTGAAAAACAACTAATTGACCCATCATTAATTTCCGAAGATATCAAATTTTGTATTTAATTTTTTTTATCAATATTGGGGGATATTTTTTATTTCAATAACATTTATTATATAATTAAAATATTCAACTAAAACTCAACCCTAACAAAGAATGGTTTAAGTTACCACATCTGGTTACAACCATGTAAAATTCCTTATGTGAATTGAAATTTTATCATTATGTTGTCTATTGGTGAGGGTGATAATTCATGAAAGATTTTATTGAGATATTAACGGATCAACATGTATTATTTCGGAGAAGCAATTATAAAAATATGTGTCACTGATTCACACCCCCTTATAGAGATACATCAGAAACCTCTAATAAATTGAGAGTAATATTAATATATGTTTGAAATTTTATTACATGCACTAAATTACAAGGAATATGCTTTGTAAATGTCACTTTTTCAAATATTTCTACCTCATATCTCAAAATTAATTGTATGTTTTAGTCTTTTTTGGTATGGGAAATTTATATATTGTGTATATCATTGGAATTAGAAATTACTCAACATATGTATCAACATCATCAACCCACATCTTGACATTAGTAAATGGTAAGTGGTAAACAGTTTATATTATAATAATAGACATAACATCTATGATTTAATGGTTTACATTATCCATTCTTGTATAGGTTTATCATATACCTTTAAATGTATACATTATGTTAGTAGGTACACATCATGAGGTATTTTAAATGGTTGTTTTTAAAGACATTTTCTTCAATTAATGTCCCAATTTATTATCCATCATGTCAATGATCCAAATGTAATAAATTATCATGATTTATTATCAAATATAATCATTTTCCATAATTAATGGTAAATTTGATCATACATAAATTAATATAAATATATAAAAAATTCATAAATTTGTCGCATCATACTTTATCACAAAATTTCCATTTTCATTTATATGAAAAATTATTTATATAATACAAAATATTGAAGAATGTATCCCCTTAATCATATACATATCATTCATTGATTAATGATATCATTATTTTCATGAAATTCTATGAAAAAAATTTATCTCTATTTAATATTCCAAAAAAAATTATTTTCTGAAATAATTTAGAATATATTTCATTTAGAGTGTTTTATTTTGAATTACCCTTCTTATAAAAAAATCAAACTCACCAATCCTTTAATCAGTGTTATTATTAAACTCAATAGATAAACATATATTCATATTAGTATATTTAATTTTTTTTTCATCTATATTTAATATAGTCACCTTATAAATTAATTTATATATTCCAGGAATATTTTAAGGATGGCAGGTGGTAGGAATATACTAACTTATTATGAATAAAAAGATGTAACATTGGAAAAACAATTTAAATGAATTAATAAAAAATAATCAATATTTTAAAATAATTCCTCAATATAACATATAAATCAATCTCCCATTACTCAATATATTTATATATATTATAATAGTTTACCATATGTTTGATAAACCAATCCCATGATAACTTTGTTAAAAATGAATATTACATTACAAGGGGGTGCAATGGATATTTGCAACACCAACATTTATATATAATCAGCTTAATTTAATTGATAATTAAAACATGAAAAATAAAAAATATTCATCCATAATATTGATCTTTTTACCAAAATACATCAATAAGAGTAGTCTATAAATCCTTACTCATCTATAAAGGTTATTTCTTAGACTGGGATCTCATACACCTTTTATTATGAATACCAAATCTCATAAGAAGGCCAATCTCACTTCATAGTTCTATTAATTTTCTTAAATGTCCCATTATTATCATTACAAGTACCATTGTTATTAAGAAAACTGTATACATCATTTGAAACATATTAATTTTTTTCATAGAATTTACTACATCCAAATTAGGCGTTGATTCTTTATAAGTGAAAATATATTGATTTTATTCAAACTAATCCCTTTAAAGTTTGTCAAAATATATATTTCCCTTATTATAACACTTATCTGTATCAACCACGGATGAAAAATTAAGCGATTTTCCCAACTCACTATCTAATGACTCAGAAATCCTTTAATCAGAATCATATGACTATTAAATCTCAATTCCTTACCCTTTGGATTCATCTTTCTTTTTAAAAGGAGTAAAAACTTATACAACCATTTTAGATACAAAAATTTAAATAGAATAGGAATTAATTCATCAATAAAACAAAAAGAGAAATAATGTACATGATTGTGATACTCTTATATATAATTTTATTGAATTTATAATGTTGAGATACTTACCCAAATTATAAGGTTAAATATTATTCTTATCTTGAGAAATATAATTCAAAAATATGTTCATAATATATATGTATACAAAAAATTATAAGAACGAAAATAAAATCATAAAATATAAAATGACATGTATGGTGGGTATGGAAATCTAGCACAAATTTTTTGTTGTAGTGAAATAGTATTCATCATGATATAAAATATAGTGATAGAAAGATAAATGTAAATATGTTTATAATGGAAAAAAATCCAAATACTAATATAATAATATTATTAATATATTCGAACAATGTATACTTGATATATATTAATTAGTAAAAATTATAGGTTCATGTATAATAAAATGATCAGAATATTTTTAGAAAAAAAATTGAGAAAACAATTATCATTATTTAGGTTTCATGCATGTAATATAAATTATTCTATAGATACCATAAAAAGAAATACAATAAAGTAAAATTTATAGAAAACGTAAAATATACAGCGATTTTATTCAGGATCATATAATAAATAAATATAATTACTAGATCACTTTAATTTGATTTGTGGATATGTCATAAGTAATAATTATCTTTGTATGTTTCCAAAATGAAAAATTCTTAAAATTATGAATAAATAATGGTGATTTCAATAAGATAACGGATAGAAAAAAAAATGAATGAGAAATGTAATGTAATAATGAATTATTTGGAGAGCTTGGTAGAGTATCAAATTTTGTTAAGAATCATATGTGGCCTAGAATTGCATCAATTGAACCATGATACATGGGATATATAATATAGAAAAATGATTACATATAATACACAACTATTTATAAGAATAAAAAAATATTTTCTATTGTACATAGTTATGTAGGTGTACTATTCATGATGATATTTTTTCCATCATATCATCACATGACCTATTTCATTATTTGTTAATCAACATGACATGATATCATCTAAAATAAACACATGTTATGTAAGTATTTTTAAAATCAAAAAATTATAAACATTTTTCGAACGTCGTAGCAAGGATTCATACCAATGATGACTCCATAAAATAAAATGAACCTATGATTTAGAGAAAAAGTAGTGTATAAATATATTATTATGTGTTATTTTAATTATAAATTAGTTTTGAAAAATGAAATTCCATGATGTGTCAATTATTACCAAAAAAATGAAAATGATTAATTTCACACACCGGTGATTGGATGGGGATTGAAACACATTATGAATTGATGCCTAATAGTACATATAAAAAGAGGTGATAAATTTATTCTTATTTAATGTTTTGTTATTTTGTAATATTTATTTTTATAAATTTTATATAGGAATACAACATGTCATTAAATTATAGAATCATGTCATGTAATCTAATTTATTTTCTATTACTACTACCATTATCATTATTTCTATTATAATTATTTCCAATAGACCCTAAGCATATTATTTTATGATGGGGATGACATCTAAAATAGAAGGGTTCTAATCATAGTCCAATTAATTTATTTCTAATTTTATAGAATATTTTATAACATCAGAATAATATTGTTTTATAGTTTAGGGTCAATGATAACATGGAAAGGATGAATATAGATAAAATTCATGGCCTTTCAATTTGAAATATCAATATTTTATTCATGGAGTTTATTTTCAAAATGTGTAGAATGGTTAGATTTTTTATAAAAAACTAATGAATCTGTATGTGGTATTATGGTAGGAGAAAACCTACACATGTAAGGTTTCTTTACATCTATAAATTTCATGTTTGTAAGAATATTTGTTTTGATATTCCCACATTTTATGATTTCAAATAATGGAGAATGGTGATAATTCATGTTTAATGCGTGGCTTTATAATAAAAATACATAAACCCATGTATTAGAATGAGAAAGATGTAATCTGTTTATATGAGCCAAATATATATTGGGTCTAACTAATGTGTTGGCCTTGTTTGGAGGGAGTGTGTCATATGTCCAAATTATTTCCCTTTTTTGTACTATTTTATTTATTCATAAACATTTCATACCTATTAGTGACAACTATTTATAAAAATTATTATTATTTTAGAAAAATAATTAATGTTATTATGATTCCTCTTGTTGTATTTTTCTTATATAATTATTATTATCATATTTATTATAAATTAATATATATTTTTCCAATTTCTTGGGTTTTTTATTTCCTTTTATATAGTTTTTATGTTATTTTGTATTAATTTATAAATTAATAATGATAATAATCATTTTTTAGAAATCCCTAAATATAAATATTATTTTGAAAATTAAATCGTCATGGTATCAATATTATTACTCCTATTTATTTTACATTGATGAAAATAATTTTTTTACCAAAGGGATTAAAAAATTCTTAACAATATTGATGAAATATTTAACAACTATTTGAAATTTTCTATATGAGTTATTCCTTAATTGAAACCATTCTTCATATTGAAGATTGAAATTTAAATGGACTAATAAAATAAAATTCTAAACAATATCATGTATATGAATGTTTATTTTAATTCTAATTATAAATATGCCCCTTTGTTTTAGGAGATTTTCATGGCCATCTGTTTGAGAAACATTCGTTACAAAATCATCTATCAACAATGTAAAATTAGGGAGAAGTCCATTTCATGATATGTGAGTAATTGATTGGTCAATTATTTCTCATTCTTAAATTTTTTTACTGCCTTTATTATTTATTTGTAGATCATGGATCTACTAAGTATATTTTAAAATTTTATAAAAAACACAAAATTTATTTTTAATACTTATAAAATTAGGTTCATCATTATTATTTCACCAAAATCCATCATTCCCATTACAGGAATAGTGTGTGGTATTAAAAATATAAATCTACATTAATAGACCACTTACTACTAATTTTATATTGTACATGTTTAATATTTATAGTGATTACAAATTCATATTTATATGAAAATTAATTAAGATATGTTTTTAGAGAAAAATTATTCATCATTTCATCTTCAAATTTCCATCCATTTTTTTTATTTTTTTCCTTAAAAATTTCCATTGAATAAAATTAGTATTATAGGATATGGATTAGATTTATTAATCATAGGATGAGGATTATGATGTAAAAATATCCATTTAAAATTTCTCAATATACTTATTCATTAACATTATTAATATTTTTAAATAGGTTTCATCTACCTATTTTCATTAATATATTAATAATTAGATCTTTAAAATAATGATATATTTTTGTAGAATACATGCATTCTTTTTAGGTTTATTTTCACAAAAATGATTCTCACCAACATTTTATATTATTCATATTCTATATTTGTTGAGAAATTTTAAATGGGTTTTAATTTTGCCATGCTTGAAGTTTTTTTGGATGATATAAAGCACTCAATTCACCCTTTTGGGGCATTTTTTAGATGACTGGATGATTCCTATGTTATATGTGTTACATTAATATTTATTTTATTGAAAATATGTTACATTTTTATTCAATGTGTTTTTAAAATTTCTATCAGGAAGAAAATATTTTATGTATTTGGTAATGGAGTTCTCGAAAATGTGAACATGATGGTATTTAAAAGCATTCATTTTTAATTGAAATAAGTTAAAATATTCATAATATTTTTCTACTTATTACCCTAAAAACATTAGATTTTATTTGGAAGTTATCAAATGTTTTAGTATTTCAAAGAATTATTTTCTCCCTTAAAGGAATCATTACCTCAATTCATACAAAAATCAAAAGCGATTTAATGTTTCAAAAGTGTTATATGTGATATTTCATAAAGGATTTAATATTTCTTCAGATTAATTATTTTCCATGTATTTCAATAATTGTTTTTATGATAAAAAAATTCATTGGACCCAACCCATTTATCTTTAGATAAAAATTAATATTTATTATGTCGTATATAGTTCATTGGGTGCCAAAGGTTATTGATGTGTATTTTATGACACTAATAGATTTTATGAAAATACAATTAATTATTATTTTGATTATAGTAATTTTTTTATCTAATAATACTTGTAGTTTTCTATGTGATATATAACACCAAACACTATGGTTATAAACATATTTTGATTAAATTTAATTCATTGTTGGATTTAAATTTTAACAATGTCAAATCTTAGTTGTCCCACTAAAATTTTTGTATTCATTAGATGGAATATTAAAATTACATAGAAGACAATTATTTTAAATATTAAATTATATTCATAGGGAATATTATATAGCTAATAAAATATTAATTATTATGGTTTAATTCTAAGACACTTCTTAATACATTGAAATTTTAAATGCGTGTATGCATTTTCATATAAATGTCATCAATAATCACATATATGTTAGGAATTGTACAAATTAATTGAAACCCCACTTGTTTTTTAAATTCATTTATTATGAAGAGTTTTTTGGAGGAAATATAGTCCAGTTTTTATTATTTATAAATTGTTTTAGTAGAAGATAATCCTAGTCATGATAATTTTTTAAGAGAAAGAAATAATGGAATTAAAAATGGAATTATATACATGGGTATATACTATACATAAACCCGCCACATTAAGTAACATGATAAAAAATAATTCAATGGAAAAAAATAAAATTATTATAAGTGCATACCCATAAACCATTAAATAATCATTGGGATTAATATAACAATTCATAATATTGCATTATTTATGATATTTTAGGTTTTTAGTTTGAACGAATTAGATTATCATAATTACATAAAAGCCCACCCATTACAATATGGATAATTCCACCCAATATCCATTATTTCCCCAACATAAAACATATAAAATGATACATGTTTTCTTTTAATTAAAAATAATCATTTCATTGAAATTGATTTCTACTTTGTTCAGACACACCTTCTATCACTATGAAAAACATTTGAAAATGTGTATGACATACATAAATATCCATAAGTGATATAAAAGAATAAAAATTATTAGTAGACTAAAAAAATGAAGCCCCATAAATTATTTACTTGTTCTAAATTACTATTTGTGTAAATAAAATAGATTATATCCACATGAAGAAAACAATTTTTTCCCTAAGAAAACATTGAAACCTAAAGAAAGAATATTTAATCCAAAATAGGAATTTTAGAAATATATATTAACAAATTTTTTTGACTCATATAAAAAATAAATGATACCTACTTAAATATATATTTGAAACCTTATGTATTAACAACCTCATTTATACCATTGAAGATAAGAAAAAGTACCCAATGCATCTGGGAGGTATATCAATCTCACTCATCATAAAATCTATGTCATGCTCACATGTCATATAATTTGTATCAGGCGGACCTGTTATCATAAACGATTATCGGGTACCGTATCATGTATAAACCATTTTGTTTTTTTCATCATAAAACCCTTTAAAAACTCATATGAACCCCAAATAAAATAACTTTCCATGTTTTCATTAATATATGGAGAAGTATCATTTCCTAAAAAAATGAGAGGACTAAAAAATAGCAAAAAAAATGTGTGTTGCATATTATTTTATAAACACTTCTAAATTCGACAAGGATTGTAGATAATTAATACTAGATATAAATATTTTAAATCATTTTGATATGTATATGTTAAAATTGAACATTATTTTAGAATTTAGTAAATAAGGTCAAAACAATCCTTATAAAATACATAAAAATCATCTTCAAAAAACCTATAAAATAAATTAAAATGTTTAATATAAGAAATGATATAATTAATTTTTTACATTATAAATAGATCTAATATTTAGTTTTAAGAATATGTAAATAGAAAAAATAAATTTGAATAAATATTTTTAAAATATTTTAAACAATTGTTTTTTTTGGGAAAGGTGTCTCTTACCTTGAGTTTGACTCACCCTGTACATTCATCGTCTTCATAAATAATAAACATATATAAATTATTCAGTTATATAGTAAAAAGATTATTTTTTTAATAATTTTATTTTATTTATACGAACGTTATATTCAATTAATCAATTAATTTAACTATGCTGATTGTTTTTATGATATTCTTCTCATATGTTCAACATGACATTTTTTGGTTGACTATAGTAAAATTCATCATGATTAAATTTTTTAAAGAGTATATATTATGGTGAAATTTTTATTTTTATTCCTAAATTATAATTTTATGACAAACAATTAAATATTTCTATGAAAAATGAATTATAATATAATATGGATATAGTGGTCCATACATATGCAAGATTATAGTTTCCATATTTCAGTGAACATGAGGAAAGGAAGATAAGTTTCATTGATTATTTTAGAAAATCAATTTTTAAATAAATATCATATTATTTCATTATAAACAAACATATATACACACTATATGAGTTGATAATGAAAGATAAAATAGATTAGTTCATGAGGCATTATTCTGTAAATATGCAAAAGTGATATTTTTATTTTCCATTAAATGATGTTGAAATAATTAGAGTATTTATTTACCATTAAAGAATTAAATATATATAGTAAATATATTTTTTTGTATATACTATTATTATAGGCTTTAATTTTCGGTGATGAAAAATTTAACACATCATCTTCAAATGTTAGTTGTCCACACTTACACATAAACAATGTTTTCAATGTAGATGAAAAATGGTTACAACGTAAATATTCTATCATTTTATTATATTAGAAATAATTATATTATTATATTACAATGTTAATGAGTGGTATCTATGTATGTCACTGAAATAGTAAAAAAGAATACATTCAATTTTTAATTGTACAGATTCTTCAGTAATCCTCCATATGCTTATACCAAAAAACATATTATGATGGAATTTGGAGACAACTAGGACCTTTATATCATGGGGAGGGATGTTAGAAATGGATTTTGGAAGGCCTAAGAATCTATAATAGGCTCATTATGTTTAGGTAAGAAAGTATATGCTTTCCTTTTATAATTTTTGAAGATGAGAAAATTTGAATTTTGAAAAAGAATAAAATATAGTATATTCTTGCTCATGGTAAATGACTCCAAAAAAGCCATTTTAAATATAGAGATAATACAGGGTCAAAATATTACAATAAAATCAAATTAAAAAATATTTTTGATAATTTAATCCATTATAATTTTAATTTTAACCCTTCTATAAAATTTGAACTCATACTCTAGTAACAAAATGTTTAACCAATGTAACTATTCATAATAACTAAAAATGAAACTAGAACCATTAAGATATTTTTAAATTATGATTTAAAATATAGATTATGTTTTTTAACATATAATTTCTATAAGTAAAAAAATATCAAAATAACAATGAAAAACATGAAGAAATCATTTTTACAGAAATATGCATTTGTAACTATAAAAATGGTTGTATATAAAAAGAAAGTGTAATTTTGATTCAAAATGATTTTATTAGATTAATCTTAATCTAGAAGAAATAATTATTTTTAAAAAATTACCCAAAATATAATGATAATTTTTATATACATGATTAAAAAAAATTTCTTAAAAATTATTTTTTTCTATTAGTTAACAAAAAATAAACTTTTTAGAAAATTTTAAGAATTAAATTATAATTAAATTGAACTATTAAATATTAAAAGAATATCATTTTTTAACTAAAAATATGATGTTTTGATTTATGATTTTATACAAAACCACAAAATCCATTGAAATAACGTTTTTTAATAATTAAATATTTCATTTTGATTGAAAAATTAAATAATATCCCGTTAATACATAATAATATCTAAATATAATTTATAAATATTAATAAATATTAATGTCTCGTATTTTTATAAATAAATATTACATTTTAATACTAATATTAAACAAATTATACAAATACATTCTCCTGGACCATAATGCTTTTTGTCATTGGAGAAGAGAAACACATACCTCTTATTCCATGAATGATATTAAAAATCTACAAAAATGACATTCCAAAAAATATAATATTCAAATTATCTATATAAATATTATCTCACAACATGGGGAAAGGAAAAGGAAGATCAAGGGGGC
The DNA here is from genome assembly GCA_963277665.1 of Viscum album. NCBI lineage: Eukaryota > Viridiplantae > Streptophyta > Magnoliopsida > Santalales > Viscaceae > Viscum > Viscum album. Next base: position 432,303,843 of record OY728134.1, read on the forward strand.
TTAGATGCATGGTAAGGGTAAACATGGAAGACATCAATTGATGATCATATGAAATCATAAGATATGAATAAGGGTATAAGATCATGAATATAAATTAAAAGGTTAATACACAATATATAATGGATCATAAACATAATACATGGAACAAAATCTCATAATTTCAAAATATATTATCAAAAGAGTGATAAATCATCCTATATCAATCATGAACCATAACTTCAAGTCAAATAATTGTTGTACCATTATATGTATAGAATCCATTTCATACGTCAATGACGACAACTGAGATAATCACATCCTAAAGAATCTGGAATAATAACATTTTTACTATACCAAAATAGATCATACATAATAACATGTTTCTTATAGCATATAAACCATATCAATATGTTTCCCATAACGAATTAAACATATATAATTATTTCCCTATGTTAACTCTTGATATATAAAACATTACCAAATTCATTATAGGTATATTTAATTTCGGGACCATATATCACATAAATAAAACCATATATATGTTTTCCAGATGAGCATTAAACATTCATCATATCATCATATCCTTACCCTAGAAAGTTAAATGGGTTTTATAAACATTTTATCAATTCATCAAAGGATAACACCATGGAATATAAAAGAGTCCTGTAAAAATCTCATCATCATCATAATAATCCAATCATATAAATAATAAGTATCATATCATTAGATCATAACTATAGTAAAAAAAATAACATTAACTTATCAATTCATAAATGAATGTGTCTTAAAAATAACAATAAAATATTTTCGAATGAAAATAAACAATCAATTTTGAAATAAAATATTTATCATATTAATATTTCTAAAATTGTACGGAATGAATTTTGATTGAAATTGAACATGAAATATTGTAATGTAATTTTCAAATCATTTATAATTTCGGAATATGGGATATTTCATTTGTGTGGTATATATCAAAAAAAATATGTCATTTAAATTTTCAGTAAAAGGTAAAAAATACCTTCTTTTTAAAATGAAAAGAATGGTCATTCGAATTATTTTTATAACATCTAAGTCATGGTTTATAAATCAATTAAAAAATCATACAATAATAGTTAAAATATTCTCAAATGAATTTTCAGAAAACATTGACATGTAAGAGAAATATTCATAATCAAATAGAAAAACATATTCTTCTTTCCTTATAAAATTATCTTAGTCGTTTGAGTAATTAATGTGAGGAAAATGAATGTAAACGGGTATTATAAATAAAAGAATAGTTGTTAAGAAACATAAATGTGATTTATTAGATAATTATCATATAATATCTTCAACATATATTGAGACATAAATAATCTCGGTTGAATTTGGGGATGAAACAAAAAACAATTACCTCATGTCTTGTATTTTCTTATACTCAAAAAAAACTAGGGTTTTACACATATAATAATATTATAAAATTATTAACAAATGACATTAAAACTGAATATACTATTTATTATTTATTTTTGACATCTAATCACCACTTTATATACAATTTTTTATTAAAAGAACTATTCTAGATAACAACTTCTTAGTTTTTTAGGAATTTTTCGTTTCGGTTTTCACAATACATATACTATGGTCATAGATACATTATATCTATAACGGTATTTATGATATTAATAACTTATATTTTAAATATATATATTTTTAAATTAAATTATTATATAAATAAATAATTACATTGTTCGTGAAATGGTTTATCATATTTAATCATGAATGATGTTTTAACATTTTAAATAATAGAAAGAAAGAATGGTAAATTATAACTGATTTTAATAAAAAATTTATAATATTATATTCATCATATATATTAACAATTTCCATCCTTATTACGCTCCATATTAATAGAAAATATAAAATTAATCACATAACATATTGGTGGTGGTAGTCCACACGTACGCAAGAGAGATGTTATCATTTTCAGATGTACTAGAAGTTATGAAATATGATATTTTATTATAATTAAAAAAGATTTATTATGTGTATACCATAATGTTTGAAGTATTATACCTTTTTCATTCTATTTTTTATTGTTGGATTTTTTGGGTTATACTTTGGAAGGGTTTGGAACTGTAAAGGGAGAAATATATTAAAAATATGATATTTTGATTTTCAATAAAAACCATTTCAATCATAGATGCATGTTTTATAACATATATATTTATTGAATTTTATGTAGTAAAATACGTTAATATGTGAAAACATTATCTTCATCTTTTCTAGATGAATATACACCAAAAAATGATTAACATTCTAAAATAAGATTTCCTAGAAAAATTAATTAAGAGGATGGGTCTTTTTGTTAAACATTGCACATTATGGTTTCATAATTTAAATACTAAATTTATGTCATAAATTCCTTGACTATGCAAAAATTTTAACATAAAAAAACTAGTCTTATTTTATTCTTATAAGGGTTATATTCATCTCCCCCAATATCAATAGAATAATTAGGCACGTTTTTGTGATTTACGATGTGCAGAATCAGATTCCAATGGATCTATGGGAACATAATTATAGAAACCAATGGTTTTGGTATTGTTCCTCCTTCTCATTATTGATACCTATGGTTTTATTGATCAGATCCATACATGGTATGGGAATACTATATGTTTTTTTCCCGTTTGATATGGATGAGATATTCTCAAGTTGTTAAAGATTAATCGGTGGAGGAATCATGATTATTGGATTTATCATAGTTTCATTATGCACTATAATTATTTTAGATGTATTTGTCTCTCTCTCTCTCTCTAATATTTCAGATATTATTTTCATGAACTTTACAAAAAAAAATTTATTCATTGTTTGAAAACCATTTTGGTATTTATATGGAAAACCCACTATTTCATGTGATTTCAAAATGGTTGGTTTTAAAATTTTATATTTTTTTAAATCAATGAATTATTGTTATTTTGGAATGAAAGTGTTGTTTGTGTTTTCATGTACTTGTGGGATAGTTTATTGGTGTAAGTACCATAGTTTAAGTAATTTTAGTGAGATAATATGGGTATTAAGACCACTATAAAATGGGTTCATGAAGAGATGTCTTAGAGAATGGATTTACTCAACCCTAAAAAGTATAGGGAGGTGTATGGTTAAGGGAACCATGTGTTTAGATGGGCGTGGAATTGGAAGGATTGTTCCATGTAAAGAGAATTAGTTTTAAAATATCCAGTTAATATTTTTCCATGGAACATGATTCTAGATCTAATATGCACAATTTATCTACTTTCCTTTTTTATATAAAATGTAATAACTTGTTCATATCATAGTGGTGTGTGTTGGGATGTTTTGGTGAATATTGTTCTAATTATATCCACCCATTACATAGGATCATTTGAGCATTTGTTGATGTCGTCTACTGATACAAAATGAAGTGGTTGGTTTCATACTTCACTAGTGTTATTCCATGAAATAATTATATTGTTTTGTAGAGATATAATTGTGTTGTTTCTATATCTTGGTCAGGTGTAGTGCTATGTTAGATCCAAAGTATTTCTTATTTCAATATTATCCATGTACTAATGTGTGAATTTTTCCACAATTACTATTGTTTATTTTTTTTTTTGGTTTTTTGTGATTGGGTAATTACTTAATCATGCATAATATATATTATTTTGGATGTAGGAATTTATTAAAAGGTTGTTTAGTTCTTAGGAAAAATATTTTTTAAGGTTCTATTATTCCTTTGGTGCCTCAAGGATATCACCTATTGTTAGTAGCATCTATACCTCTTAACAATAATATTGGGGTGAGAGATTTCAAAATAAGTATCATTGTTATTTAGACCTAGATTTGTTTCATATAAAGGTGATAGGTATGTTGAACTTGAAATGCATAGCTCCAAAATACAATGTTATCCTTTTTATGATGAAATTCATGAAACTAGGGTAGTTAGTGTACAAATGTATTATACATAACAGCCCAGTAAATTGTCATCTAATGTTTATTGTTTTCGTTGATGAGTATAACATATCATGAATAAGTTATGACATTTCTAACTAACAGTAAAATTTCCCTTATTTGTTAAATTATATTAGAATAGTTAGTAAAATGGTAAAAATGATTGATTTTCTAAAATTTAAATCCTTCTGATGATAATTGTAATGTATTGATAAATTTTGAGCCATAAGTTCTAGGAGAGGGATATCTAAATGAGTTTCATTCCATTTATAGAAATATCACCTAATATATGAAGTATAAGTAAGAAGGAATAAGCTACATAAAATGTGGACACTTCTAAGGAATTGGTGATCCATAAGCTTATACATAGTATTGTGTATGATTTTCAAGTTATTGATCGAGGGAATTGAAATAATGACTGTTGGAAACTATATCATTTTGTGTATTTTTCAAATTTTTATCAACCAATATTTTTTAGGGAATTCAAATATATAAAATATCAAGATAAGTTCAACCGAATACTCTGGGTTTTTGGCATCCTGTGTACACTAGAAGATATGAATGTCAATAATCTGGCCTATATATTAAAATAACATGATCCAAAATGGTGTTATTTATTTTCCCAAGATAAATTGGACACATTGAATATATATGATGATATTTTCAGATTCTTTAGTAAAAAATCCTCTCTACACACTTTCAAATTTTTATGAAAGATAGAATTTTTTATCCTAAATCATTATAACATATCTATTATAGTATATGCAGATAATTTCATGAACTTGACATTATTTCTCCTAATTTATCATTTAGTGTTTCCTTATAAGAAGGCATCATTTAGTCAAAATTATGACCAGAGAACTGATCTAATATAGTTTACACATATATTGCGGATTACAATGATATAGTTCACAAGGAAGTCATTGAAGGGAATGATCTTTCTAGGAATCCCACTAGTGGTATCATGTTTTTTTCCACTGGAATATCTAAGAACTATAATACTAGAAAATCTAAGGGGGATTTTTAGATTCTCAGGGGGTGGTGGACCTCAGAAAGAGTCCACTAAACCTATTATCATTCAATGATGATTTGAAAGAATAAATGATGATTCTAATGCTATACAAATAGGAATAATAAAAATAAATTCACATCATCACTGTTAAATTAAAACTATTGTATAAAGTAAGGTATTTGTGATAAATTTTTACATAAAATTCATAAATCATTTGGTGGAACATGTTAGACTTATCCTTAGGTCTTTTACGCTAAGATCGAATATTCCAATCAGACTATCATTCATCCACTAATATCAGTGGCCCAATCCAACTCCATGAACACATTTTTTTTCTATTCAACACCACATAATGAATGAAATATTTTTTTTGAAATAGAGGATAGAATTTTATATGGAATAGAGATACCTATCAATACTGAGCAGCTGGGTCCCTCAATGTTGTGAGTTATCACCATAATAAAATCTCATCTTATTCATGTCTTCTTTTATAAAATTTCATCACATTAATTGCATGCTTATTATATAGTAAATATTTTTCATTACACATGAAAATTATTCCTCAAATTACATGTGTCAATACACCCATCTGATAGTGTGTGTTTATGGATTTTACATTCACACTATGTTTTAATCGTTATGATGCAATGAAGTTTATATGGAATTTTATGGTCCTTGAGATGGATGTTTTTTATATAATATTTTCTATATATTTGTTGGCACGATTTGACCCATATATAAACTTTTATTCTCTTCATATAATGTTCGCATCCCATGATAGATCTATTCGTATATTAAAAATATATTGGTATATGAACATAGGTAGAGAAGTACCTTAGGTAAATTTTGATAAAACCATCTTCGGTCAATTACTGGAAATGAATTTATTTATTGTTGGAAAGATAGGAAATGATACTCCTCCCATTATAGTGTATAGATAACTATATGACTTTTTATAAAGAGTTTAATGTTTTATTTCACTATAAGGGAAAAAATATGTTTACATAGTTCTAGTATTGATCACAATTTTCAACCATCTTTCATAATGGTTGCAGATGAGTTACAAAAATTAAATTTCCAACTTTAATAGATGTAAAAAAAATTTTAATCATATCTAGTACATTTCCTTCATCTACACCAATTTTATTCCCATCAAAAGTAAATAGTTTTCAATAGTAACGTGTCAATTTTCATAAATACAACCATTCTACAATAAAAAATCTCTATCATCATCTTATAATTAAGGGAATTTTTGGGCAATTAATGTGTGACAATTTGTTTTCTTACATTTATTTAAACTCAGCATATCATCATCTCTGAGTAAAAATGATCATATTCTAAAGATTTATTTTTGTAATCATTGTGGTCATTATTAATTTATTGTTATATTTTTTTTCTGATGAATGAACCTATATTATCGCTAGTCTTGATGAAATATATCATCCACAGGTACCTCTACTCTGTTGTTGTGGAGTATTTTGATGATATTCATGATTAGTCTCAGTTAATGAATGGCCATGAGTATAACATGGAAATTGTTTGGAATATGTTTTGGGGTCTCCATTTGAAAGATAATTTTTTAAGTGTGACTTATGGATTTAGGAAGTATTTTTTCTAAGCCATATTATTTAAAAAGTAGGGATAAAATTTGACCCTAGGAATATTGATGATGTAATCTCTTTAATGTTGCAAAATAATGTTTTTGAGATATATAGTTTTATTAGATTTCCAGGTTATTATCACCACTTTTTTTGAGACATATATTTAACTTCTTCCCCCATTATTGATTTTAAAATAATGGTTGTTAATGTTATATGGAATGATAGATATTAGGAAACCATTGTAGAGAATAATACAGGTCCCAATTTCAAACCCATCCAATCATTCTAGTACAATTAAAATACAATGTTATATTTTGTGATGTATCAAGATCAGTTCATGGATTTGTTCTCCTAATGGGGGATTTTTTTGTGACATGTGGTTTGAGGCCATTGTGAGATCATACAAAAATTATGATATCCTTAAATAGGATTTATTTTTTGTTTACTATGCCTTAATTTCGTGGAGGAATTATCTGTTTGGAAAAAATATCAATTTTTTCACAGACCAAAAATGTTTGAAATGTATATTTTATCCATAAGGCTTGAAAATGAGGAAATCGAGATGGATGTATTACCTTGAAATATTTTCAATCTACGTGGTATAAAAACACATTAATTGGAATTCTACTGGAGATGTGTTGAGTTAAAATCATATAGTTATATGGTCCGTGAAGCTCCGGGCTAATGGAAGATGATGAGAATGATAGGCAATATTAACCTAGACTATATAGAAAATGTGAGCTTATAGATTCCATTTTAACATTCACAGACACTACCTTGATGTGTTTTTAAAAGAGTATAAGATATCGGTTATTGACTATATATCCATTAGTTCAGACATAAATGGTGTTTATATTCCTTATGGTTGGATAGTGGATGAGAAATCATTGTTAAATTTTTTAAATAGTTTTTAGTTCCTCTGTCTTACAAGGAATGAAGTCATTTAGATTATCACCAATTAAAATGAAATATTCAAATAGGTATGAAGAAAATATAAAACCAAATTTTTGTAAATTCCTACTGCTGAGGTATGATATGTAAGATAATCGAAATTTTTATGAAATTATTGCTTTCTTATATGTAAAATTTGACAATTAATGTTCAGATAGTGTGATGTATTAATTGTCTATACATTTATGGAAGTTGGAATATAATACAATGGTAATTATAATAGGTCTACCAAGGACCTTGAGAATGAATTGTACTATTTGGGGGATTTTAAATGGCCTTAGTAATTCAAAAAACATTCTCCCTATTTAAGAATCAATCATATTAGAGGGGTTGGAAAAACTGTATATACAAGAATTGAACATGTTCAATAGTTTTATTGTTTCTAATATATTTAAAAGAAATTATGGATTCAATTATAAATTTTTAATGTTGTTAAAATAGGATATTAATATTTAATTGACCTTGATCACAAAATCACTACTAAAAATAAGACTATTAGCGACCGCCAATGGCGGTCGCTAAAGGTCTTTAGCGGCCGCGCAGCGACCGCCATTGGCGGTCGCTGTTGCCTCGTCGCTAGAGGCCTTTAGCGACCGCCATTGGCGGTCGCTATAGCCGGCCGTCAGATCGGCCTTCAGCGACCGCCAGGCGGTCGCTATAGCCGGCCGTCAGATCGGCCTTCAGCGACCGCCAGGCGGTCGCTGAAGGCCCCCTGCCGGGCACCCTATAGCGACCGCCTCTGGCGGTCGCTATTCAAAAAAAAAAAAATTTTTAAAATTTTTTTTATTGAATTCAATATAAATATATATATATATTTATGTAAAAATATTCATATATATACTATTAAATACAATATTTTAAATATATATATATATATATATATATAATATATTTTAAATGTTTTAATATATATTTAATACATATATAATATCAAATCATTGTGTTATAATAATTTAAATATTCTATATATAATATATTTTAAATATTATATATATATAATATACTTCAGGTCGTTCGGAGCACGTTTGCTCCGAATCGGACCGTCGCACGCCGTTTTGGTGTTTAATGGCGCCGGAAACGCGTTTCCGGCCGCCGCGGTCACACGGCACCTCCGAATGAGGTGCTGTCTGGCCGACCATTTCACAATTCACGCCCCGGATGTTGTCGTACGGTTTCGTGGCATTCGGAGGTCGTTCTGGTGGTTTTGACCCCCCAACGCGCCATTTCAGCGCGCGCCGCGCTGCTGAAAACGGCACAATCACACGTGCCGCGCGAACCGCACGTCCGATGGACGTGCGGCCTCCTCCTGCATCTCAGGAATAATATTTCTATCGTTCCCGTGCGGTTTCAGGTCGTTCGGAGCACGTTTGCTCCGAATCGGACCGCCGCACGCCGTTTTGGTGTTTAACGGCGCCGGAAACGCGTTTCCGGCCACCGCGGTCACACGGCACCTCCGAATGAGGTTCCGTCTGGCCGACCATTTCACAATTCACGCCCCGGATGTTGTCGTACGGTTTCGTGGCATTCGGAGGTCGTTCTGGTGGTTTTGACCCCCCAATGCGCCATTTCAGCGCGCGCCGCGCTGCTGAAAACGGCACAATCGGACGTGCCGCGCGAACCGCACGTCCGATGGACGTGCGGCCTCCTCTTGCATCTCAGGAATAATATTTCTATCGTTCCCGTGCGGTTTCAGGTCGTTCGGAGCACGTTTGCTCCGAATCGGACCGCCGCACGCCGTTTTGGTGTTTAATGGCGCCGGAAACGCGTTTCCGGCCGTCGCGGTCACACGGCACCTCCGAATGAGGTGCCGTCTGGCCGACCATTTCACAATTCACGCCCCGGATGTTGTCGTACGGTTTCGTGGCATTCGGAGGTCGTTCTGGTGGTTTTGACCCCCCAACGCGCCATTTCAGCGCGCGCCGCGCTGCTGAAAACGGCACAATCACACGTGCCGCGCGAACCGCACGTCCGATGGACGTGCGGCCTCCTCCTGCATCTCAGGAATAATATTTCTATCGTTCCCGTGCGGTTTCAGGTCGTTCGGAGCACGTTTGCTCCGAATCGGACCGCCGCACGCCGTTTTGGTGTTTAACGGCGCCGGAAACGCGTTTCCGGCCGCCGCGGTCACACGGCACCTCCGAATGAGGTGCCGTCTGGCCGACCATTTCACAATTCACGCCCCGGATGTTGTCGTACGGTTTCGTGGCATTCGGAGGTCGTTCTGGTGGTTTTGACCCCCCAATGCGCCATTTCAGTGCGCGCCGCGCTGCTGAAAACGGCACAATCGGACGTGCCGCGCGAACCGCACGTCCGATGGACGTGCGGCCTCCTCTTGCATCTCAGGAATAATATTTCTATCGTTCCCGTGCGGTTTCAGGTCGTTCGGAGCACGTTTGCTCCGAATCGGACCGCCGCACGCCGTTTTGGTGTTTAATGGCGCCGGAAACGCGTTTCCGGCCACCGCGGTCACACGGCACCTCCGAATGAGGTGCCGTCTGGCCGACCATTTCACAATTCACGCACCGGATGTTGTCGTGCGGTTTCGTGGCATTCGGAGGTCGTTCGGGTGGTTTTGACCCCCCAACGCGCCATTTCAGCGCGCGGCGCGCTGCTGAAAACGGCACAATCACACGTGCCGCGCGAACCGCACGTCCGATGGACGTGCGGCCTCCTCCTGCATCTCAGGAATAATATTTCTATCGTTCCCGTGCGGTTTCAGGTCGTTCGGAGCACGTTTGCTCCGAATCGGACCGCCGCACGCCGTTTTGGTGTTTAACGGTGCCGGAAACGCGTTTCCGGCCGCCGCGGTCACACGGCACCTCCGAATGAGGTTCCGTCTGGCCGACCATTTCACAATTCACGCCCCGGATGTTGTCGTACGGTTTCGTGGCATTCGGAGGTCGTTCTGGTGGTTTTGACCCCCCAATGCGCCATTTCAGCGCGCGCCGCGCTGCTGAAAACGGCACAATCGGACGTGCCGCGCGAACCGCACGTCCGATGGACGTGCGGCCTCCTCCTGCATCTCAGGAATAATATTTCTATCGTTCCCGTGCGGTTTCAGGTCGTTCGGAGCACGTTTGCTCCGAATCGGACCGCCGCACGCCGTTTTGGTGTTTAATGGCGCCGGAAACGCGTTTCCGGCCGCCGCGGTCACACGGCACCTCCGAATGAGGTGCCGTCTGGCCGACCATTTCACAATTCACGCACCGGATGTTGTCGTACGGTTTCGTGGCATTCGGAGGTCGTTCGGGTGGTTTTGACCCCCCAACGCGCCATTTCAGCGCGCGGCGCGCTGCTGAAAACGGCACAATCGGACGTGCCGCGCGAACCGCACGTCCGATGGACGTGCGGCCTCCTCCTGCATCTCAGGAATAATATTTCTATCGTTCCCGTGCGGTTTCAGGTCGTTCGGAGCACGTTTGCTCCGAATCGGACTGCCGCACGCCGTTTTGGTGTTTAATGGCGCCGGAAACGCGTTTCCGGCCGCCGCGGTCACACGGCACCTCCGAATGAGGTGCCGTCTGGCCGACCATTTCACAATTCACGCACCGGAGGTTGTCGTACGGTTTCGTGGCATTCGGAGGTCGTTCGGGTGGTTTTGACCCCCCAACGCGCCATTTCAGCGCGCGGCGCGCTGCTGAAAACGGCACAATCGGACGTGCCGCGCGAACCGCACGTCCGATGGACGTGCGGCCTCCTCCTGCATCTCAGGAATAATATTTCTATCGTTCCCGTGCGGTTTCAGGTCGTTCGGAGCACGTTTGCTCCGAATCGGACCGCCGCACGCCGTTTTGGTGTTTAACGGCTCCGGAAACGCGTTTCCGGCCGCCGCGGTCACACGGCACCTCCGAATGAGGTGCCGTCTGGCCGACCATTTCACAATTCACGCCCCGGATGTTGTCGTACGGTTTCGTGGCATTCGGAGGTCGTTCTGGTGGTTTTGACCCCCCAATGCGCCATTTCAGCGCGCGCCGCGCTGCTGAAAACGGCACAATCGGACGTGCCGCGCGAACCGCATGTCCGATGGACGTGCGGCCTCCTCCTGCATCTCAGGAATAATATTTCTATCGTTCCCGTGCGGTTTCAGGTCGTTCGGAGCACGTTTGCTCCGAATCGGACCGCCGCACGCCGTTTTGGTGTTTAATGGCGCCGGAAACGCGTTTCCGGCCGCCGCGGTCACACGGCACCTCCGAATGAGGTTCCGTCTGGCCGACCATTTCAAAATTCACGCACCGGATGTTGTCGTACGGTTTCGTGGCATTCGGAGGTCGCTCGGGTGGTTTTGACCCCCCAACGCGCCATTTCAGCGCGCGGCGCGCTGCTGAAAACGGCACAATCGGACGTGCCGCGCGAACCGCACGTCCGATGGACGTGCGGCCTCCTCCTGCATCTCAGGAATAATATTTCTATCGTTCCCGCGCGGTTTCAGGTCGTTCGGAGCACGTTTGCTCCGAATCGGACCGCCGCACGCCGTTTTGGTGTTTAACGGCGCCGGAAACGCGTTTCCGGCCGCCGCGGTCACACGGCATCTCCGAATGAGGTGCCGTCTGGCCGACCATTTCACAATTCACGCCCCGGATGTTGTCGTACGGTTTCGTGGCATTCGGAGGTCGTTCTGGTGGTTTTGACCCCCCCAATGCGCCATTTCAGCGCGCGCCGCGCTGCTGAAAACGGCACAATCGGACGTGCCGCGCGAACCACACGTCCGATGGACGTGCGGCCTCCTCCTGCATCTCAGGAATAATATTTCTATCGTTCCCGTTCGGTTTCAGGTCGTTCGGAGCACGTTTGCTCCGAATCGGACCGCCGCACGCCGTTTTGGTGTTTAATGGCGCCGGAAACGCGTTTCCGGCCGCCGCGGTCACACGGCACCTCCGAATGAGGTGCCGTCTGGCCGACCATTTCACAATTCACGCACCGGATGTTGTCGTACGGTTTCGTGGCATTCGGAGGTCGTTCGGGTGGTTTTGACCCCCCAACGCGCCATTTCAGCGCGCGGCGCGCTGCTGAAAACGGCACAATCGGACGTGCCGCGCGAACCGCACGTCCTATGGACGTGCGGCCTCCTCCTGCATCTCAGGAATAATATTTCTATCGTTCCCGTGCGGTTTCAGGTCGTTCGGAGCACGTTTGCTCCGAATCGGACCGCCGCACGCCGTTTTGGTGTTTAACGGCGCCGGAAACGCGTTTCCGGCCGCCGCGGTCACACGGCACCTCCGAATGAGGTGCCGTCTGGCCGACCATTTCACAATTCACGCCCCGGATGTTGTCGTACGGTTTCGTGGCATTCGGAGGTCGTTCTGGTGGTTTTGACCCCCCAATGCGCCATTTCAGCGCGCGCCGCGCTGCTGAAAACGGCACAATCGGACGTGCCGCGCGAACCGCACGTCCGATGGACGTGCGGCCTTCTCCTGCATCTCAGGAATAATATTTCTATCGTTCCCGTGCGGTTTCAGGTCGTTCGGAGCACGTTTGCTCCGAATCGGACCGCCGCACGCCGTTTTGGTGTTTAATGGCGCCGGAAACGCGTTTCCGGCCGCCGCGGTCACACGGCACCTCCGAATGAGGTGCCGTCTGGCCGACCATTTCACAATTCACGCCCCCGGATGTTGTCGTACGGTTTCGTGGCATTCGGAGGTCGTTCGGGTGGTTTTGACCCCCCAACGCGCCATTTCAGCGCGCGCCGCTCGCCGTTTTGGTGTTTAATGGCGCCGGAAACGCGTTTCCGGCCGCCGCGGGGGGCTGTACGGGGTGGCGGGGGGCTGTACGCGGGTGGCGGGGGGCTGTACGGGGGTGGCGGGGGGCTGTACGGGGGTGCGGGGGGCTGTACGGGGGTGGCGGGGGGCTGTACGGGGGTGGCGGGGGGCTGTACGGGGGTGGCGGGGGGCTGTACGGGGGTGCGGGGGGCTGTACGGGGGTGGCGGGGGGCTGTACGGGGGTGGGGGGGGGGGGCTGTACGGGGGTGGCGGGGGGCTGTACGGGGGTGCGGGGGGCTGTGCGGGGGTGCGGGGGGCTGTGCGGGGGTGCGGGGGGCTGTACGGGGGTGGCGGGGGGCTGTACGGGGGTGGCGGGGGGCTGTACGGGGGTGTCGGGGGGCTGTCCGGGGGTGCGGGGGGGCTGTACGGGGGTGGGGGGGGGGGGGGGCTGTACGGGGGTGGCGGGGGGCTGTCCGGGGGTGCGGGGGGCTGTGCGGGGGTGCGGGGGGCTGTGCGGGGGTGCGGGGGGCTGTACGGGGGTGGCGGGGGGCTGTCCGGGGGTGCGGGGGGCTGTACGGGGGTGGCGGGGGGCTGTGCGGGGGTGGCGGGGGGCTGTACGGGGGTGGCGGGGGGCTGTGCGGGGGTGGCGGGGGGCTGTACGGGGGTGCGGGGGGCTGTACGGGGGTGGCGGGGGGCTGTACGGGGGTGTCGGGGGGCTGTGCGGGGGTGCGGGGGGCTGTAACGGGGGTGGGGGGGGCTGTACGGGGGTGGCGGGGGGCTGTACGGGGGTGCGGGGGGCTGTGCGGGGGTGCGGGGGGCTGTGCGGGGGTGCGGGGGGCTGTACGGGGGTGGCGGGGGGCTGTGCGGGGGTGGCGGGGGGCTGTACGGGGGTGGCGGGGGGCTGTACGGGGGTGGCGGGGGGGCTGTACGGGGGTGCGGGGGGTTCTCCGGGGGTGCAAAGGCCATCCCATTGATTACAAAAGTGAAAAATAAAAGTGATAAATATCTAATTAATACATATTTCTTTTATCGATACCATACAGAAATTTATAAAAAATATATTAATAATACATAATCTATAATATCAGATTTATTGATCTGTTGGAATTAGTTCGACTTTTTCAAATGTAGAATCATTCAAGATTATCTGATCAAAAACTCAATGTGTATAAAATATTTAAAAGACCACCATGGATGGTAATAATTCATTACTTAAATGAATAAATACAGTACATCAATGTCAACCCTACCAGTAAAAACAAAAAACATATCTCGTGAATATATGGTGCGTCACGTGTTGCCATCACTGCTACCTCCTTCTGGTGGGCCAGGTGCCTACAACAAATAAACATTATAAATATTTTAATAACAAAAATAATTTAAATTAAATAAATAAATACAGTATATACCTGCGTCGTATGATCCCCTGTACCATCAGCTCGACGCACATATTCCCGCAGTGCTCTAACCTCAGCTGTCAATTGCGCATTTGTCTCCTCGGAAGCGCGCAGCCGTGCCTCAAAATCTGACATCTGCTGTGTCATATGAGCAACAGCAGGACCGACAACCGCAGCGCGTGACACTACAGAACGAGGAATCCCTGCTCCATAGGTCAAACTATAGCCATGCCCGTCCCGACCAATAATGCGATGAAAGATCTCATCCCGTCGCATGGGAAGCTGTCGCTGGTCCTCTGGCAGATGTTCTAACTCAGCTTCAAATTGATCCTGTGAAATATTTAAATATATATATGTTAATATATAGATTTATGTAATTATTGGTAAGTACAGACACTTACTATCAATGCTGCAACCTCTGGATCATTGCGATCACGAGTCCTTATCCACACCGACATTTTATCAGTTGCTGCACCTTGCCCTCGCAACTGTATATTAAAAGAATATAAACACAAAACCATATTAATTAATAAATTAACAAATGAATAATATATACCTCATGTCGGATCTGAGACACGTGACGAGTCCCGAGCCTGTGAGCTGGTCCCTGCAACGCTCGATTCTCCGAATGGCGTGTTGACACCTCCTACATTCAATTCATTCAAATTTCAAACAAATCACATATTCTTGAAAATATATATACAGAAAAATAATTAATATACTAACCGCAACACCCTCAGTAGACCAATATGCAACCAAGTCACGCCACTGAGCCGGGAGGACACCTCTCGGGACTTTTTCCAAAATGTCAGGGGCACCCACATTTGGTACCCAGTGGTCCCTCTTCACTTTGCCTTTATAATCTTTCCACAGCTTACGGCATTTTCTCATACACACGGGCCGAAACTCTTCGGGGCATACTTTCAAATTTTGCTATAATGAAAATAATCAAACATATTAGTATTATTTATAAATAGAAAATAAAGTAAAATTATTTTCTTACCTGAACCTCCCTCCATAGACGATCTAATGTGTCCTGAGGGATAGAAGCCCAATCACGCGTGGTCAATGGAAATCGATGTGGGTCACGTATGATATGACCCAGCTGACGAATAAATGCCGGGGCATTCGGTCCCACGGGATGAAATACCTCATCAAATGAAACATCTGTCGTCGTGTCGGAATTCCATGATAATATGCCACGACCAGGGCCTCTCCTGCGAGAGGAAGAAGCAGCCGAGTCTGATCCTGTTGAAAACAATTTTATATATAAATTGACAAATGTTATATATATATATATATATGTCAATTACATAAAAAATATAGACAATGACATTCAAACATACCTCGACCCTGAGACGTAGATGCCTCAGATGGATGATGTGGATTTTCTGCCTCTTCCCCTGACATGTCTGCAGTCATACAAAATATCAGTAATGAGTCCAAAGTGTTTAAAAGATAAATTGGATTGTTCTTAATAAATCAAACTTGTACAACTGTTAATCAAACAAAAAATGGATTGAATAATTAGTTGTGAATGAATTTTAAAAAATCAGAAAGTTAATCAACCTAAATATTTATGACTGAATTAACTTACAAAAGTGAGGATTAAAACTTATAAGGATTTATAAAATGATTAGATAATTTATGATATCCTAGGACATTCTACTGAATAGCGGGAAAACAATTATACCTTTCATTAAGCATGCAAATCGACCGTTTCTCCTTCAACAGCCGCTCTGACCCAATAAATATCTTCTTCACGTTGAACTACGGTATGTTGATCAAGTTGTTGGTAAACAAACGGAACAGTCTCGGGTTCATCTTCTTCAAATAAAAACACTCCTCGCCGAGACATTTTGACAACAACTTGCCAACTTGGATCCGAAGGCAAAGTAACGAAGAATACTTGTTCCGCTTGTGATGTCAAAATGAAAGGTTCATTCTCAACTCGTTCATTATTTCTGTATAACATATAGTTAAAATTCACCAATGAAAACTGATATTGATCGACTTTACATCCACGCACTGGATCAACCCAATTACACTTTAACAATATGTACTTCAAACCGTGTGTATATACAACTTCAATGATGTCTATCAATTGACCATAGTAATAACCAGAATCGACAAAGGGACAACCGATGCCACTGTTTTGTGTTGCTCGTTTGTCGTCAACATCTTTAATGCGAAATCGAAAACCATTAGCATCAATAGCTTTATAACGACGAGCCGTTATAGATGGACCCTCAGCCAGTTGGATAAATACTTCAGGTAGCGTGGGGTCCCCTAACTCCCTCAGCTTACGAACCTACATAATTTATAAAAATCAATACTGATATATGCAGAAAGAATTAGTTTAATACTTCACTCATAATGAAAATCAATTTATACATACATAATCCTTGAACCAATCATGAAATGTCGCATAATGAGATTGTTGAATTTGCAACTCAGTCGCACAATGCATCTCTTCTTTTATCTCATTAATGTGTTTCCTGCAAATGATTACGCGATGTTTAAAAGATCAACTTATGCAAAGAAAACATGTAAAAGTTATACAAGCACATTGATAAGATACTTACTGCATTAATGGTGCAACTGATGGAGTATTGAACAAGATATATCGATGTGCTTGTATCCACTCGATGTTGTCCATATCAAATGTGGTTCCTTCTCCAACTGGACCATCATGAATCCGAGAGGGCTTATCTAATTTTGTTTCAACATCCGTAAGATATTCTGCACAAAAGGTAGTACACTCATCCATCAAATAACCATTGGCTATTGATGCCTCTGGACGAGCTCTGTTGCGTACAAATCTTTTCAATGTACTCAAATACCGTTCAATAGGATACATCCACCTGAATTGCACTGGACCAGCAGCCATTACTTCATCAGTTAGGTGCACTGTCAAGTGGACCATAACATCGAAAAATGAGGGGGGGAAAAGTTTCTCAAAGTGACAAAGCGTAAGTACAATTCGGTCCTGCAAACTTTTTAAATCACTCATTCGTTGATTTCCTTTTTAAATCACTCATTCGTTGATTTCTTAAACAAAGCTGTCTAAAAAAATTACTCATCTCAATCAAGGGATGAACAACATTGGGGGATAAACAATCACAAATTGCGATTGGAATCAACTGCTGAAGTAATATGTGATTGTCATGACTTTTCAACCCTTGCAATGTCTTGCTCGTCAGATTCACACACTTTGAAATATTAGAAGAGTAACCATCAGGCACCTTGACCATCTTCAAAATGGAAAGAAATGTCTTTTTCTCCTCTGTAGTCATCGAATACTATGCAGCAGGCATATATGCCTTGTTTCCCTCAGCTAACTGTAAATGCAACTGTTTCCTTAAACCCATTTCTTCCAAATCACGGCGTGCATTAACATGGTCCTTTGACTTTCCACTGACACCTAAAATGGTCCACAATATGTTATCACAAACATTTTTTTCAATGTGCATGACATCCAAATTATGCCTCAACATGTTAGTTTTCCAATACGGAAGACTATAAAAAATACTTTTCTTTTTCCAATTGTGACTGCGCTGCCTACCCGCAGCACGAATATTACGTACTGGAGGAGCCACCAAATCCGGAATTTCATATACCGTGCGAATGTTTTCTTCCTCAATCTGCGATAACATTTCGACTCCTGTCATGATCTTTGGTGCTGGGCTGAACTCTCTAGAACCATCAAATGCCACTCTGTCCTTTCTGAACCTGTGCTGGGGAGGGAGAAAACGCCTGTGACCCATGTATGCCCATTTTTTGGAATGTTTAAGCCATACAGATTTTTTACTTTTATTGCAACAAGGGCAAGAAAATTCCCCTTTCGTACTCCAGCCTGATAAATTTGCATAAGCTGGTAAGTCATTGATTGTCCACAATAAAGCTGCATGCAGTTTGAACATTTCATTCGTTTCGCAGTCATAAGTCATCACACCATCGCCCCAAAATTCATTCAACTCATCAATCAATGGCTGAAGGTAAACATCAATCTTATCCCCCGGACTTTTAGGTCCATCAATAAGAGTGGAAAGTAATATAAATTGTTGCTTCATAAAAAGCCACAGAGGAAGATTATATGGAACCAACACCACGGGCCATGTGCTATGAGTTGCACCAACCATAGACTTGAATGGATTGAAACCATCTGCTGCCAATCCCAATCGGACATTACGAACATCTTTAGCAAAGTCGGGATGTCTCTTATCAAAATCCTTCCATGCATGAGAGTCTGCCGGGTGGGTTAACATGTCACTTTCATGAACTCTTTCTGCATGCCATCTCATTAAATTAGAAACTTTAGATGACATAAAAAATCTTTTCAACCTCGGTTTAAGGGGAAAGTAACGCATTTGCTTTACGGCAATCGGTTTCCCCTGTATCGCAATCTGACTTTGATGAGTGTTATTTCCCCTGTTCTCTTTCCACCTGGAAGCGCCACAAACCGTACAAATATCCAAATGAGCAGTTTCATTTCTAAACAACATACAGTTGTTTGCACATGCATCTATAGTCTCATATGTAAAACCTAAGTTCTCTGTCAACTTACGAGCATAGTAATACGACTCAGGAATCTTAGCGTCGACAGGAAGAACTTTTTTCAATAAAACCAAAAGCATGTCGAATGATGTGTCTGACCAATTATTCAAAGTCTTCAAATGCAACAAATCCACGATAAACGACAGTTTATTGTAAGAAGTACATCCAGGATATAATTCTGTTTTCGCATCATCAAGTACTTCATAAAACCTCCTCGAATCATGATCTGCACCAGAGCGAAGATTTATCTCACCGGTCTCAAGATTCTGGATGTCAATGCCTTCAGGATCAAACCCACGTACCATTTCAGTAAGCATTTCATGCATTGGATCAGTCATCCTTGCATCAACATCCATCTGAGCTGCATCTGTATTTTGACAACGAACATATTCTTCTCCATGACGAGTCCAACTCTTATAATTTTTCAGAAATCCATTAAAGAAAAGGTGCTCCCTCACAGTATCTCGTGTGAATTGATATCTGTTAGCACATTTTCTACATGGACAACTAATATAGTCACTTTCAAATCCTCTCGTGAACTCAATAAACTGCATAATGCCATTGAAATATTCTCTAGACGTTCGATTTGGAAGATCAATCCAACTCTTATCCATAATAATATCTGTATAACAAACATTTACACAATACTTATTAAATTTACATTTTTCAAATCAACTATATTCAAAATAAATATTAACCATTTGTTTATGAACCATTGATAAAATAATAATGTAACTGAAAGCTCATGTTACCTGATTGAGCTACAAACCTGAAAGGGAGGGGAGCCGAAGGCTGTGCTGCGAGGGAGAGGAGGCAGCGAAGGGGAGCCGGAGCCAAAGGCGGTGCGGCAAGGGAGGGGACGGGCGGCGGCGGCGGCGGGGAGCTGGAGGAGAGGAGGCGGTGAGGGGACGGGGGACGCGCAGCGAGGGGGGGGGGGGTGTCCGGGGTCGGGGGGGGGGCCTTCCGAGGTGCGGGGAGGGGTGTCTGGGGTGTCGGGGGCCTGTCAGGGGTGCGGGCAGGGGTGTTCGGGGTGCGGGGGTGTCCGGGGTGCGGGGGAGGGGGGGCTGTCTGGGGTGCAGGGGGGCTGTCGGGGGTGCGGGGTGGGGTGTCCGGGGTGCGGGGGGCCTGTCCGGGGTGCGGGGGGGCTGTCCGGGTTCGGAGGGGGGGTGTCCGAGTGCGGGGGGGGGGGGGGGGGGGGGGGGGGGCTGTCCGGGGTGCGGGGGGGCTGTCCGGGTTCGGAGGGGGGTGTCCGAGTGCAGGGGGGGCTGTCCGGGGTGCGGGGAGGCGTCCGGGGTGCGGGGGGCGGTCCGGAGTGCGCGGGGGGGGGGGGGGGGGTGCTGTCCGGGGTGCGGGGAGGCGTCCGGGGTGCGGGGGGCGGTCCGGAGTGCGCGGGGGGGTGCTGTCCGGGGTGCGGGGAGGCGTCCGGGGTGCGGGGGGCGGTCCGGAGTGCGCGGGGGGGTGCTGTCCGAGGTGCGGGGAGGCGTCCGGGGTGCGGGGGGCGGTCCGGAGTGCGCGCCGGGGGCTGTCCGGGGTGCGGGTGCCGTCCGGGGTGGGGGGGAGGGCCGAGAGGCCGGAGGGCGGCGGCCGGAGGCCGGAGGGTGGCGGCCGGAGGACCGAGGGCGGCGGCCGGAGGCCCGAGGGCGGAGGGCGGCGGCCGGAGGGCGGATGGCAGGCGGCGGGGGAGGCCGGGCGGCCGGGGAGGGCGGGCGGCGGGGGAGGGCGGGCGGCGGGGGAGGGCGGGCGGCGGGGGAGGGCGGGCGGCGGGGGAGGGCGGGCGGCGGGGGAGGGCGGGCGGCGGGGGAGGCCGGGCGGCGGGGGAGGCCGGGCGGCGGGGGAGGCCGGGCGGCGGGGGAGGCCGGGCGGCGAGGGAGGGGAGGGCGGCGCGAGGGAGGGCGGCGAGGGAGGGTTAGGGCGAGGGATTGAGGGAGAGAGTGCGCGGGGGGGGGGGGGGGGGCGCAGAAACCCCCCGAAATTTTTTAGGCAGCTTAGCGACCGCCATTGGCGGTCGCTAATGCTGACCTATAGCGACCGCCAATGGCGGTCGCCCGAGTCTGGGGGGCTCCAATGCCCCCTTTTCTAGTAGTGAATATAATCTACATTTGGAGGGGAAGTCGTAATGTACAATTTATACATTGTATTATATTCTTATAGAATGTTTCATGTTTTTTATAGATTATCTGATGATCATATTTCTCTTCTTGAATTTTATTGTAATAATATATTTTATATTAAAATATATATTTTCCTATTTTAGACTATATATGGTCATCCTTGTCATTCTTTTTATTGTTGGGTAGAAACTGTAGAGACATCATTGATTGGAATGGGCCATGGCTATGATACTATGGAGAAATTTCATATGATCTATTAGTATATGGATGTAGGTCAATGAAGAACGAATGTTTATGAAGAAAAATCATTATCAACCATTGTTTTCTTATTTTATTGACCACACCCTCCTTAATTTGTCTCCAACATATGGTCATCGATATTTGGAAATATAAGGGAGACTATAAATATGATATCTGTTAATATTAAATGTTGTTAAAGGAATTGGTAATGATTCATATAGTTTTGATAAAACCATTATTAATGATGTTCATGTAATTTTAAAGGTTTATAAACAAAAGATATATCAATGGGATCCTCATCATGTGATTATTTTGGATCATGTTACTCTTGATCCTGATACTACCTTTATATATGAACTAATTTTTTTTTGGAAAGACAGAAATTACCAGAAGGGGGAGATTAATTTCATTAGTTTAAGTATAATATTTTAATGTTTAGTTTTAAGGGGAAACATGTGAATGTTATAAATTGTTTTGGGTGCAATGGGATAAAATTTTCAAGGGAAAATTTTACCTTTGGGATTCTGAGGATGGATGTCCCAATGGCAGTGTGAATATAACACCCCTATTTTCAGGTGGGCTACAATTTTTGGCTTTAATTTCTTTCTAGAGTTGTTGTTTTAGTCTCAATAAGAGTTTTATAGTGTGTTTGGGTGATTTTATTGGATTTATAGATCTAAAATTGTCAATAGACTAAATTTACATCGCAAATGCAATTTTTTCTGATATTACTATTTTATGGGGTCCATCATAAAAAAATTTAATCCACAAAGTAATTCACTGAGTACTTAGCTAATGAATTAGTTTCAAGAATATTATTTAAACAGTTAAATCATGTTTCAATAAAAAATTAATTGAGGGTATGGTTTTTTTAACTTTTCGCTTGATGGAATCATGATTTAAATAAAAATTTTCTATAATAAATTAATCTAGGATTAGCTAGTTTTATCCCAATAACTGCTTGTATTTTTTCTCTATAGGTATTGCTTCTTATAAATAAAAATAATTGTGTACCATTTGGAATGTTTCAACACTATTAAATTTCAAGATCCAAATTATAATAGATCTTATGGCTCTCGATTATATAAACAAAATGTTAGGATCTGGTTCTCCCTTCTTATTATTGATCTTTTAATGTTTTTTTATTTGAAACATACCTAGTAACGGAAAAATTAAATTTGAGTTGATAGTTTGATACTAATGAGATGCTATAGTATTTTTATAGTGTAATGGGAGGAGTATTAATGATTATTGGTTTTATTTATTTTCCATGTGAATTCTTGTTATTTTCAAGTAAGAATATTTCTCTTTTGTTATACTATTCATAAACTGATTAGTTTGATATTTTAAAAATATCAATTATTAACATTTGGAAATAAATTAATTAAATTATTTGTGCAATTCACCTATTTTATTTGGTTTTAAATAACTGGTTAGGAAAGATTGTGATTTTTTAAAATAAAATGTTATTAATAATTTGGAATAATATTTTTGTTATATATTCATTTTCATGTGGGATGTTTGATGGGCGATGGTACCGCCATTAAATAAAATATATGGAAGGATTATGTAAGAAGTATCATTATCAAATGGTTTCCCTGAAAATGAGTTTTTCTAATGATGAATCACCACTATAATGTATAGTGATATCTAGGGTTAGTTCATTTTCTGTGTGTGTGTGGGTGTGGAATTTTAATGATTTTCTGAGTAATAAGAAACATTTTCCAATTTTATAATTAATTTTTCTCCAAGGAAAAATTTTATTTATTTGACATGGATTATTTATCTTAGAGTCTTATAATTATATAAATCCTTTAATACATTTGTTTTATAGTTCTATGTGTTCATAAGTCATTGGAAAAATCTAACAAAGTTATACCCACCACTAGTTTGGTAGTTGAGTGTGTTTGTTTACCAAAACACAGAGAAAGGATCACTTTCATACTTCAGTAGTGTTATTACAAGAAATTATTGGGTTGTTTTCTATATTTAGAGCTAGTTTATGTCTTGATCTTATTATGGTGTGGTGTCACATTGGTATGATAGTCTTTCTCTTTTGAGTCTAAGCCTTGTACTCATTTGTGTCTTCTTCCATTACTAAACAGATTTAGACTTTATATGGGTATTTCTGTGAGTTGGATGATTATTTTAGCATGAATTATATAGATTTTTTTTATTTTATGAATTTTTTGGATGTTTATTAATCTCTCATGGAAAATTATCCCACATGTTTCTCTTATGACCTTGGCATTAAATTTCCATCTTTAGTTTGTTGGGGTTGTCACTTTTGGTTGTTATTACCTATGGATCTACTAAAGCCAATGAGTAAGGGGTGGGATGTTACAATGTTAAATATATTAATATATAAAATATAAAATCATCATAATACTCACCGTCATAATATGGCAATGAAAACACAATTCAGTCACTATGAAGAGATGGTAATCCATACATACACACGAGTGATACTTTCACATCCAATTTGATGGTAAGATAGTGGATAATTATTTTTAATGTTAATTGTAAAATTTTATGATATTTAGGATGCATAATTGATTATTTTATTATATAATCCATATATTTGGATGTGATAATATAATAATAAAAAAATATATTGATCAGTGAAGGAAATAACATTTTCTTTGAAATAACTCATTTGAAACACTTATTAAAGACACTAGGGTTTATATCTTGGGGAAACACAAACCTCTAAAACATGTATAAGAAATTTTATAAGATAATTTTCATGGATTAATTCATGTAATATGGATAAATTTGGATTAATGAAAAAAATTATTGGAACCGTTTTATATGTTGAGGAAGGCACAATCATGGAATTTTATAAAAGATTTGAATATTTTAAAGTAATTATGTATAAAAATGATTTTAAATATCCATATATTTTAAAATAACATATGATTTGGTATAAATCCATTAAAACAATAAAATTTGGATTGATTTATGTGGTTATTTAAACCATGTATTTTGGTTTATCCCCACAATTAACATATTTGATCTTTAGTTTTGAAAACTATAATTTAACACCTAAAGGGATAAAAGTTTACTTATAAAGAAGTATTTTGGAAATAATTTTCCAATATAAGACATTGTAGGGCATATATTATCCACCTTATCCTTTTCAAATATTTATTTTACTATTTCTAAATAATTTAGAAAAATATAATTCTCATAACATATCATTAATCACATTTTTGAAAATATTCATTTAATTTGTCATTTAAGACTCCACTATAGTGATGGAAATCGAATATAATCGAAAAAAACATCCATAATATGTTATATACATCTGTAAAATTTCTAGTTCATTATTTATCACACAAATTATATTTCATTTAATATTTTTTGATTTATTTATTATATTACTAAATTAACTTATGATATATTATAACATTGTTTCCTAAGAATTTATGTAAATAATATAATTAATAAAATTTATAAATATGTTCCCATCATTAAAATTATTTAAATATTATAAAAATTACCATTATGATTCATTCCAAACATTCTTTTTTCCCATGTGATCCCAAATATGATATTTCAAAATAAGGAAGTCTCAATTTATACTCATCTTTTCCTTAAATATTATATAGGCCATTTCAGGTGAAAGTTCCCCTTATATAATTAAATATCCAAAATAATTTTATAATTGTAAATTATTCATAATAAAATAATAATTAGTTTTATAATTGTGAACTTATCATTTAGTTTTAACATTTGTTAACTAGATTTAACCATTATTGAGTTTATGAATTTTACCAAAGTTACTATTTGTAATGCCTAAGAATAAAAGATACCAATTTATTAAATTTGATTTTATTAATTAAAAATATGAAACACTTTTTTTGAAATTAATTATATATATTTTGTATTTATTCATCTTAAAATAATATTATAAATCATGAAGAAACTATGTTTTATAAAAATAAAAATTTATACAAAAAACAGGATATATATGCACACACACTCAAAAACAAACACACACATATATATCATAATGATGTAATTATTCTTATTAAATTCTACATAAATAGCTAGGTTATAAGAGTTATATAATAATTTATATTCATTTAAGGTCGTTATTGAATGTTATATATACTATCAAACCTAAATTTCTTGTTTTAATCCGTAGTGTGTTACATTCTCCCCATGAAAAAATAATGTCTTTAGTATTTTAACTTCTTATCTATAATCTTTGTTTTCAAATTTTAAAATACCTTTGTGGAAAACCAAAATCATTGAAATGTTTTTTTAATGTCCTTCTTAAAAAGAAGGAAATTTCAATAGTATGTTAATCTTGAATAACATAAAATTGGGTTTCCAAAAAGGATAACATTAATCGGACAAGAAAATTTCGACATCATAGTGAACCAAATATTTTACCAATATTAATTTTTTTATTTATATATAATTAACCATTAATTACATCCCAAATATCATGAGTAATGTTTAATTTGAAATAATTAGTTCATAATACATCTACGTGAGACTAAAATAAAACATCATTGTTTAATTCACTATAAAGAGCTACACAATCCTTTTGATCTCCTACAATTACATGTAATAACCAAGAGAATACCTAAATAAAAATTGAGAACTAAAAATTATAGTAAGGAATATAAAATTTTATGTAGCATAACTTGTGAGTCCAAAGTATAATATGATATCATAAAATATATTTTTTAAAAGTAATAAAATAGGAGAGTAACATAAAGAACATATTTTCAAAAGATCATAAAATTATAAGAAATGTGGAAGAAACACAAAATGTGAAACAAATATGTTTCCAAAAAATCTTTTAAAATTTCAGATGGTTAGATAAAGTCCCATAATAAACTATTTTTACTTCAAAATATCATATTTTATTACTCATGATTCTGAAAACATTACCCAATGAAGTGTAGTGTTATCTACACACACCCAACATATAAGTTATATCAGGATGAACTAGTATTTCATAGGAACACCCATCATATCATGTTCATGATTTATGTCTTAAAAAATATAATAATCATAATGACTATAAATAATAATTAAACATTTAAATAAATAGGTTTCATAATATTCTCCATTAAAATTATCAAATGAAATTTTATAATGAAGTTATTTGAGAGAACAACATAAGGAACAAATAAACCAAAAAAATTAATATTGAATAATCTAGATACATATGTGAGATACAAATATACACAATTTAAATTAAATCTATATGGTTAATTGTTTTCATTTGGGTTGAAATTTTTTTCAAAATATTTAATGGATTATTTATAGTGAAAAATTACCATTTCACTTTAAACCCACTTTTAAAATATCTATTAACATTCTAAATATTATATAAAAAATTTTCATTTAAAATAAACATGTTTTCTTATAATGGAAGCATCAAATATTGTAGTGATCATGATAATGGATATTTCTATACATAAGATATATATTAAAAAATATTCTTTTTCATAATGTTTTAAAATATTTTAAGATGTTAAACATTAATAGAATGAAAAAAATATTCATTTACAATAGTTTCAAGAAATTAAAAAAATGGAAAAAATTAATCTAATAAATATTTTGTCAAATTTCATCAATATTATTTATTATATTTTAATAAAACATGGATATAAAAGGAACATTATTTTTTATTGAAGATAGATAAGATGTCAATTTTTCATAAAAACATTTCATAAGTCACTTTATGTACCAATTTGAGAAGAATAATTGTATTACATTATAATTTATTCAATAAAAAAAGAGAGAATAAAATAAAATAGTTTTATTATATAATTATAAATTAATTTCATCTAAGATATATTCAAGAATAAATAATCTTGATTAAAATTGTATTGAAAGATAAACCCTTAGAGATTTGGTAAATTTTGAGTCAGAAATCTCAAACATGATATAGAATAATTATAACATAAAATATGATTCTATTTGAGGGATTAATGATATAATATTTAATGAGTAGTACATTTACCATTTAAAATAAATTAGGTTCATATATATTATGTGTCTCATAGAAGGAAGTTTAGAGACAAAACCCTTACCTCTGGTCCCAAATTTTTCCCTGGTGTCTCTTATCTTCTGTAAAATAAAAAAAATCAATTTTTTTTTCTTATTAGGTTACTTATATTGTCAATACATTACAAATTGACAATTTATTTTATTTTATTTTAATCTTTTGTTCAATTACATAATTGGTTGTGCTCACATCACTTGTTTTTAGGACACACAGTTCATAATTTCAAAAAACAATGAGTGTGTTGACTGTTGGAAAAGGGGATACTATTTAATATTATATAGGATAAATATAATGAATGAATTATCTTTTTAATACATATATTTTATGTTTATGAAAATTTATAAAATATATTCATGAAAAATGAACTGTGTTATAATCATAGAGATGGTAGGTCGTGTGTATACATGTGTAAGGTTATAATTTTCCAACTATAATGATATAAAGAAGTTTAATGTTATTTTAACATTACATAATGATAAAAATATCATAAATAACATATTACTTTTTTAAATAAGGATACAAATACAATTAATGTAATGTTGTACTAAATATATGAATCACAATAATTCGTGAGGTGGCAGTCCTCTATATACACTACAGACGTTATCCTTCTTCCATTGATTGTAAGGTATGAAAGTATAAGACATATTTATTTTCTAGAATGATTAATATTTCATGAATATAATATATAAATATTAAATCCATCATCATAAATATTCATGATATGATATATTAGAAAAATTATTACATTAGCTCATGAGGCCTTAATCCTCTGCACAAATGAAAAATGGTTTCATTTCCCATTTGTTGGAAGAGGTGATCCATAAATGTTTCACAAAAAAAAAATATAATATATGTATATAAGAGATAATATTTTTATCATATTATAATTTTTAGGGAATAAATTATTTAAAAAAAAGATGAAGTGAAAAAATAATGATCATAATGAAGGCGACTGCCTTCAATTGGAAGAACCTCCTTTGGATATTCTATTACTAACTCTAAGGTTGGTAAATTTGAATACCAGAAGCTTTATAACATTTATGCTGATGTTGGTGAAATATTTTTGTCGATTTTTTAAGAATAATTTTCTAAGATGTGTGATGATGTTAAGGGATTTGTCTCCCTTTTATAATTGAGTTGAAGGTGAGTATTTGTAAATACCAAAAAATATTAAATAATTAGAAGTAATGCTCAATCAATGTTCCTTATAAATGTATAAATAATAAATTTAATGGATTATATAGTCTATAAATACCTAAAAAATACAAAAATAACCATCTTTTTAACATGTTATTTTATTATCCATTATGGTTACTTATTTTTACAATTATAAATTTTCACTTTTATATCGCGTTTTTCACAGTTTTTTACAATTCATTAAGGAAAAAATTACATGACCATATTATATAGTATATATTATGGGGATTTTATATATTTAATTTTATTTATCATTTTTAATTAAAAAAATTTGTAGAATTATATTTAATATAAAACCTGTAACTTTGATGAAAAGCAGTTTTCTAAAAAAATAAAATTTTTCATGAAAAATATGATATTTTATTAAATATAAGAATATATATCATCATAATACGATTTAAAAGTCAATAAATAGACATGTAATTTTACATTTTCATTTAATTAAGTCTAAATAAAGGGTTATTTTAATTAATTAAAATGAAGAATCATTATGCACATTCAAATGTTTTTAGAAATGTATTTTTTGTCCTCAAAATAAACATATACTAAAATCTAGTATAAATATTATTTATCAATAAAAAATTGAATAAAATATAGCTAAATAATAATAATGTTAATTTTAATTCATTTTAAATCAATATCGGTACTTTTTAACTATTGAATTTAATATAATAATTTATATTTTCAAAAATAGTTATTTTTAGTTATTCACCAAAAAAATAAATATTTATAGAAACATCAAAAAATAACCATTTTTATTATTAATAATTTGATTTAAAAAATAATAATAATTTTATAAAATAATATTTGAAAAATATCAAAAAATTAATTATAATATTCACTCACAAAGAAGAATAAAAAATATTGTTGAAATAAGTGGTTTTATTAAAAAATTCAGTGCTTATTTAATATGAATTTAAAAATGAATTTTATTTTATTAAAAAAAAATAAATATATTTCATAATTTATCTAATAGAATCCAAAAATAATTAGTATATTTATATATTAAAATGGACATATTTAATTATTAATATATTCTAGTTCATTTATCTTCGTGTATCATGTCGTATACGATATCAAACATAGTGTTGTTTAAAACCATAAGATGTTACAGTTTATCATCCCTAAATAAATTATTTCTTTAAATTTTAAATTTTCTTCAATAGTGATGTTTTTGAAATGTGGACATTCCCTTTTGAAAAACTCACATTGAAAAATTATTTAGTAAAACTCCTACTTAAAAAAGTTGGAGAGAAATATGAAGCTCATCTAAAATAATGAATGACTCAGTTTCTAATTAGAGTAACATTGTTGAGAAGTAAAATTAGGGAAATAGAATAAAAATTCAAAAAATCATGGTTATTTATACATAACATCTATCATAAAAATGTTAATGATTAATAGAAAGTGAATTTTCCCAAAACATTAAATCTATTATTAATAAAATGACAATTTATTTATCAAAAATTAAAGTAATGGGATAATATTTTTGTTTCATGATCATATTATTGAATTTGAGTGATTATTTTCATATCAAGATAGATAAACATAGATAATATAATTAATTTATATATTAATATTTCATAAACACAATATCATCTTTTCATTTTTCTTCAATCAATTTCCACTTCACCTCATTCTTTATGTAATGTATATACAATATATTTTTTTTATGAATGAAAAAATGAAATTAACTATTAACATATCACCAGATTCCAAAAATGATAAAAATTTATTCTTTTTATCTTTATTAAAAAAATGGTTTACAGAAAGTAAGATAAAACCAAAAATGAATATGAATATATTAATCTCTAAAATTCCACAATAATACCCAAAATTTAACATAGATTATTCCTTAAACAGAAAAAACTATATATTAAATTACTTAAAAACCTCAATATGAAAGATTATTTTTACCTTAATTGTTATATCATACCATTAAACAAATGTCATTAAAAAATAGAATTCTTCCCAAATAACACATGACATCAAATGTAAAGGTTACATATCTCATCCCAATAAATTATTTTCACTCACTAAAAAATCATAAAGTTAATAAATATTTGATAATATAAAATGTTTACAAAAATCAACATACTCTGTTTTCAAAAACAAATTATAGTAATTTAATACTAACTTGTAAATATCATAGGATAGTAGAAGGTACTATAGCCCTATCACCATTATGATGTGGGTTCAAGCCCCACGTTCTAATTGGTTATGAGAGGATGGAACTTGACATTTTGGTTGTACTTTTACTATAACCATATGTACTTAATTTATATTTCATTCCAAAAAATATGATGAACATTTTCAAAATATCATGAACTAATAAATCATTTTTAACCAATAAATTATTCAACATAACTTATTTTTTGATAAAATAAAATAAACTTAATTGTATATAATTACACCATAATATGTAACATATAATATATTATACTATATAAATCATTTTTCATGAAATATATCCTTACTATTAAATAAAATTTATAGTTAAATTTTTTACATCAATATATTCTCTCAAATAAATAAAATAAATAATATTCTATAACAATCCTAAGAGGCCTCATTATTCTTATGACCAACATATCAGTGATAAAAATAATTTAACAATAATATTATAGAGATTCAATACCTTAAAAATTAAATCATTCCAATTAGATGATTTTCCTAACATAATACCTTATGAATTAATCCTTGTATTAGATAATTGACTTGGGTACTTAATATGTTCATCACATCTACATTGTTGAACTATTAGTGGTGACTTAGTTTTATCCATGTACCAAGAACTAGGGATGTGCAAAATGAAGTGGAAGAAGTCCAAGGGTTCCAATGATGAGCGAGAAGGGCTCCAGCATGGGTGCATGTTTTTTCTAGGAATAAAGTCCCTAGGTCCACTAATGATACTATGTTTTTCTAGATAATCATGTCATTGAATGGTTGTATCTTGGAAACTGGTTACTCACATAAACATTGTTCAATAAATGGATTCCCAATGAATAATAATACTTTTGTGATAATCCTAGATAACTATACAAAAATAAGTAACTTAATGAATTATGTGGTTAAATTGAAAACTCCCTTTCTCTTTTCTGGTGGTATGTATGGTCCCTCTATTTGATGTTGTGTGTGGGGTGACAGAGACGAGAATAAAACATCTAGTCGAAGGGTTGTTGATTTGTAAATTTGAAGCCATGTGGGACATTTTTTTGGGGCTCTGATTGGATCGTGAACTTTGAGGGATATCATGGATCCCTTTTGTTGTTCTGACTTTACAAGAGAACTGGGTGTGAATGCATAAATGTTTGATTGGTGGTTTTTCCTTCTATTGTTGTTTTAGCTTGTTGATATGCCTATTAGTTGACCAGTAGTGAAGGAATATTTAAATTGAATAGCTTGTACATGATAATGAGATTGTTTATGATGGGGGATTATTTTCAAGAAATAGGTTGTGCTCTGGTGATGGTTGTTGTATATTTGTGCATGTAAGGGAAATAGTGAGAGTAGTTTTGTATGGGATGGTTGTCAGTTTCAAAATCCATAGGTTTGGATGAGTGTTTTATTTCCTATATATATAATGATTAGTTATTTTTTTCTTAAACTCACCCCCCATATTGATCACTTCATGTCGTGAACCCCTATTTCATGGGGGAGTGTGTTTTTCCACCGTTCATATGAGTGGATGGTTTTTAGCTCCATTCTGCTCCCTCTCCAAATTATCCCAAGATCCTCCAAGTATGATGTGATGGCCTATGGTTTATTATAGATAAAAAATCTTCTGGAATGTTGTGTTGTGGTGGTTGGCCCTGGAGTGGGTGGGTAGGTTTGTTTCCCTAATGTCATTGGGATGAGGCATAGGTGTCCTTGAGCATGATTGTGGTTGCCCCTGCCCAAGATTCATCAGGTGTGGCAATGGTTGTTATGGACTAAGGTTCTACAAGAATGGTTATGTGTAGGTGTTGTGGATAGGTGTCTGTGGGTGGGATGTGTGGTTGTGGTGACCTATAATATTATTTTTAGGGTAGATTTGGGATTATAGTGGAACTAATGGGGGAGGTATAATGGTAGGATGTCCAAAATAATCGGTGGGAAATCAATGCGGGCTACCAAAATATCAATGTGTTATTAATATTACATTATCTAACATGAATTATTTGAGGAGTGTTTATTGGTTAGGTTGTGTGGATAGTTTCGTTGCTAGGTGTTTTAGTTACCTCTTTTCTCACAGGGAATTAGAATGTCTACCTGCAAGTGCACGAGATATTTTTTTCCCTACTGAGTATACCTATATACTCACTATATATATATAACTAATTTTAGGATTCTATGAGGACATTGAAGACCATGCTGAACATTACTAGATCAGTCTTCTGGTGTTTTTGTTACTAATTTTATTTCTTTGGGTTCTTTTCATCAAATTGTTATGGTCCCTTGTATTAGTTTATTTTGAACATGCTTATGGGAATGGATTTTTGGCATTACATTTACTTTTAGTTTTTTTAGATTTTTGGTATTTAATATCTTATCTCTTGATATTTTTCTATAAAATTGTAATTACTTACATTTCATGCGAGATTTAATAACCTTGGTGTTATTCGCCACTCTATGGCCTATAGAAGGTAGTAATAAGGGGGTCACTATGTCTTGTTCAACTTGAAGAAGGTTGGGTTTGATTGTTTTTTGTCCTACTTATTGTTAAATTGACACTTTAATTTTCTTGGGATATTAGCTGATTTTATGATTACATTCCCAGAAATAATGAATTATTCAATTCAATTAATTACTATTCATGGTATTTATTCATGTAATTTTTACATGTATGGAATTTAATATTCATTTCATTATAATCATAAACACATGAACTTTAATGAGATAACATCTTCCTCTACTTTGATGCTCTTAAAAATTCATCTATGTTCCATATGTTAATCACAATTTGAGATATCTCATTTTGTAAGATCATATGATTTCTAACATCTATTCCCATTATGGAAGGATTAATTTTAATGAAATAATTACATTAACTATCACAAATTTTATTAGCCAACATTATCTTATTTACTACAATTAAAAAAATAGTGAATGAAACATGATGATAATAAATTAACATACCGATGGTTAATTTTATAAATCAATATTGAATAACACGTAAATTATAATTATATATTGAATTATGTCTCTATATTTTTTAATCTAGGTTATCCATTTTAAGATGTGTTTTTATGAATTATAACCTACTAATTGTTTTATTCCATTATACTCGTTCATAAGGATTTTTTGAATTCCCATGCATATCACCATGGATTATCAAACACGATGTGTAGTAAGACCCATTATCATGTACTAGGTGATAATCGATAGCATATAAATGTTCACTTTTATGGTTTGTTATCCCTATGTAAAAAATTGATAAATTCACATCCTCTTTTTTGTGTCTACAAATAGATTTGTTTTCTCCGAACCCACTCGCTCTATAATATAATATTTTTACAGTATTTTTTCTTACACATGTTCATATCCTTATTCATGTCCCTAGTGTTCTAAAATTTTTATTCTAGTCAATAAATAAAAAAATATCAAGATGTTTTTATTATAATAATTATACTGACCCAAGCATTTTACACATATTATTACATATTTTTTAACATTAAATTATATTTATAATAACATAAAGATAATATGCCATATGTCATTAGAAAAAATGATTCAAAATAAATTAATGTAGGATTCATGTAAAAATTCTATATTTTGTTCTCAATTATGATATCCTAAATCCATTTCATCTTTTAAAAGTACAAGGAGTATCATGGGGAAAACATTGAAAAATTGTGAGAAAAAAATCCCAGAAAAAGAATAATCATGATAAGGAATCATAGCTCATGAGTCAAAAGTAAATCATGATTATATAAAATCTATTCCTCAAAATTAATCACATAGGAGTATAACATAAATAATATTGTATCATAAGATAATGAGAGCATATTAAATGCATCTAAAACACAAAATATTACATAAACACGAGTCAAGCCTATCTTCTTAGATAGTCTCATTGTAGAGAAATTCATGGAATGGATTTGGTTTACCTCATAATCCCATATATGATGTCTTATGAGTCTAAAAACATTACCTTTTACAGTGGAGAACTATCTTATCTCACTTATTGTATAAGATATATTAGTATCAATATATTATTTGTGGGCACACCCATTATAAAAGTTTCAATATTTATGTTTGAAACAAAATTAGTCATAATTCATAACCATAATAATTACCCATGGAAATAAATTAGTTTCATAATATTTTCTCGTAACATAATAAAATGAAATTTCATAATGATGTAAATAGATATATGAAAATTAGGCATGTACT
The DNA here is from genome assembly GCA_963277665.1 of Viscum album. Lineage (NCBI taxonomy): Eukaryota > Viridiplantae > Streptophyta > Magnoliopsida > Santalales > Viscaceae > Viscum > Viscum album. The sequence continues at coordinate 432,338,944 of OY728134.1, forward strand.
AACCCCACTAATATAAGGGACAATAATCATGGATTATATGTGAGAGTCATATATATAATTTAAATGATATCCATAACATCAAATATAATCAGTGTTGATTAAAATATAATTAACTGATTACATAGAATATTTCATGATAAAAATAAACTTTTTTCATTGAAATCACATACCTAAAATTTAAATTTTTTCAAAAAATTATATTTTTTTTGAAAAAAATTAAATTTATAATGGTTTCATTAAAGTGTTGGTTGATATTGATGATTGATAATTTTTTACATGGGGTATATGTTAAATAACACATTCCTTACACAATATTGTTTAAAATCATTATAATGTACCTCATTTAGAAAATGAAATGATGATTAATTTCTAAGATATATAAAAGTAATTTTTTTTTAAAATTTCATTAATAAATATTTTAGGGAATGTTAAAAATAAACATTAAATTTTTTTTAGAAAATAAGGATATGGACGAAGTTTTTTGTTTGAATGAAGAGATAAATGAAGTCAGATTTTAACTAAAAGAATGTTCTCAATCAATTAAACTGAAAAGGAGAGGAAAATTGTACAATTACATAACATTTTAATGCATTAAAATGATAAAAAACAAAAATTATTTAATTATACATTGATCAAATATTTTTTTTACAAAGTAAATTCATGCATAGACAATCCATATTAAAATGCGATTGAAACATAAAAACTTAAAACATTGGTGACATTTGATTATAAGTAAAATAATAATGTTGATGAATTATAATATAAAATATCATTATTTATGATGGAGTCATGATATAATATGTAAATGTTTTTAAAATACTCAATTTAATATAAATGAATTTCATAAAAATCACATATCTCGATGAAGTATGTTTTTTGACGAAGCCCTTACTTTGAATTCAATTATTTCTGTATTTTATCTCATGTATAAAAAAATGTCAATTATTTGATTATTAAGAACATATTCTTGTTTTAATCACTCATACAGATACCCATTATTTGTTTCATTATCAGGTCATGTTTAACTACCCAATCAGTTATGTAAATGCAATGTGTTTGAGGACACAAGGATCACAATTTCAAAATCAACTTCACGTTTTGACCATGGTCAAAAGGGAATATTGTAACATAAAATATGGAATAATAATAGTGAATTAATTATCATTTTAGAAATAATATATACTCTTTAAAATAACAATGAATTGTGGTTATGAAAAATTTAATATGTTACAATCATGGAGATGGTTTGTTATACCTACACATTTGTAATATTTCTATTTTTCAATGATCATGATCCAATGAAATTAATTTTAATTTTATAATTCCAAAATTAATATTACATCAAAAAAATAATGTTATTTTTTAATTAAACTTTCTAATATAGACTGTGTGATGTGGTAATAAAAAAATTTATCACATTATTTTGGAAGGAATAATATATTGTACAAAAAAAGATGTTATCATTTTCCCAGGAAGTGTATAATAAAATGGTGTATGATATATTAAATTTATAGATTAATTAAAATTCCATGAATATAATATATATAAATTAATTCTACCATCCTAAATATCCGTGAGAGGATATTATGGAAAACGAATTACATCGGCATGTGCAGTGTTAGCTAACCTTACACAGGAATGATAGTTTGGTGTTCAATTTGGGGGAAATGGAGACAGATATATATTATTAAAAATACATAACATAATCTCATCAAATATGAGATAATGGTATTATTATTTTTTTATTTTTAATACGTAATTTATCTCGGAATATAAGAAGAAAAATAGAGCAGTTAGGTGATTACAATTACCTTAGGTTTGAATTAAATCTTATAGATCCCTTATTAACTACCATGTTATTTGTATTTTGAAAATTCAAGAAGCTAAATAATGTGAATAATAATATTATAGAGATATTTTGGATTAGTGTTTTTATTAAAAATGGCTTGAGACTTGTATAAACGTTAAGGAAGGTAGTGGCCATTTATAATTGAGGATTGAAATTGGGGTAATTACAAAATACTATTCAATAATGGGAAGTAAATCTCAAGAAAAGTTCAAAAAAATTGATAAATAAAGTATTTTAGCAGTTATATGACAACGAAAAAGACAAATTTTATAAAATAAACATGTTTTAAAAAATTATTTCATTTTCCTCTTTTTATACTCACTTTTTAGCATTTTTTGTATTTTATGATGATAACATGTGTTCATAAATACTTTTAATACTCAATATGACCAAAAATTATATTTATCATATTATAAAATTTATAATTTACATATTACAAATATATAATTAATTTTATAAAATAAAATTCACAAAAGATTCATAATTAAATTTAATTTATTACCGGTAAGTATGACAAAAAGTGTTTTTCCAAAAAAAGTTATTTTTCAAAAGAAAAAAATTATATTATATTTATTGTATGAATATAAATAATCATTATATAAATTTTATGTTAAAAAATATAAATATAAATTTTTTAAATATAATTTAATACTTTCCTACAAAGGATTAATTTTAATCAATTTAAATGCAGAAAAATTCTGCACTTTAAAACAGTTTGAATAAAAAGTTGTTTATGCCTAAAACTAACATATACTAAAATCCAGAATAAAAATTTTATAAATTTATTTAATTTTCTCAAATATTACTAGATATTGTTAATTTTAATTAGAAATATGTTTAATATAATAATTGGACCTTTATATTACTTATTTTTTAAAATACAAGTATTATTTTATAAAAATAAGAATTTTAAAATTTCACAAAAAATAATATTTTATGAAATATTACAATATATAACAATAATATAATATCTATATTCATTTAAAAAACTATAATAATTATATAATATAATATTTTTAAAAGTCTCAAAATCCAATTATAATATTCAATGATAAAAACAAATAAAATTATTTTTAATAAATATTTTATTAAAGAAAAATAAATTCTTTTTACTAATAATTTATAAATATTTTTATATATATAGGAACCTTTATTTATATTTTATATGGTATTTTATATTATTCATACCCACCAGTATAATGGATAGGATATAAGGTTCATATTTAAATTATTATATTTTAATAATATGTTGATGTTCATTTAAACATGGTGTTGGGTGTTTTGTATGCTATCAAATTGAGCATTCTTTTAAAATAACTGGGAATTAAAAACACGGAGGAGAAAATGTACACCGATTTATTAATACATAGTGATGGAGAACTTTTTAGGTAAATTTTAACAACCCTAAAATTATAAATATATGATTGGTGAAAATAACATCAATTCATTGGAAGCGATGGTAAAATTATATCATAATATATAAAAATCATTTCCCAAATTTAGAGATATTATTTTACATTAATGATAGATTATATAAATAAAAAATACTTTGTTCATTTATTTTATTTTATAAGGAAAATTCGTTCATTTGTTTTTAGTTATAATCATTTATGCTTCAATCAGAGCTTTTAATCTAATAAATGTATATTCCAGATGATATTTTTAGGAGTGGAGAACAAAAACTAACAATAAATAAATTATAATTACCATTAAATAATGATATATCATTCCATATATATATTCTTATCATCAAAAAACAAAACTATTTCCACAAGTTATCCAATGTGGATAAATACACTACATTAATCTCTATAATTTAAAAAATAACAATTAATATTCAACATCTTATATTCCATAAATATAAAACCATATGAATACTCCATAAGTTTTCTAAAAAAATTAAAATCCAAAAACTATGAATAAATTGAGAAAAATATTTTCATATATCAACATTTACTTTTATCCCTTGAAAATAGTAAGTACATCAAAATATAACATACTAAAGATGTGAATACCTTAGTTCTCCTAAAACATGATAATATCCTAATACACCATAAAACCTCAGTGAAAATATATATTCTTCCAAAAAATATACACTATCCTTCATCCTAATATAATATCACATATTATTGAATATATTATCACAATCTAAAAATTATATAATCATCATCACAAATGACCTATATCACTTTTTCATCAAATCACTAACCAATTTTATGGTAACCAATACAATCCCATTTTCATCAACAATATCAATAATATCTCTCTCCCAAAATAATTACTAAAAAATAAAATAAATATATTGAGTGTTATATTTACCTTAATAATTATTTCTTCATAAATATAACATTTCCATTAAATCACTTCGCTTAGTAATATGTCTCATTCAATATATTTTTTAAAATCCGTAAAGAAAAACATTTTTATGCAACATATAGATATTTTAATATTATTATAACCATAATATCTTCGATATAATAATTTTTCAAGATAATTATTGAATACTAATATATTCACACATAATTCATTTAAATTTTTTTATTGGAATAACATATATCATTCTTTATTATTGTAATTAATGATTGGATTAAGGAATTTACATCGATAATTTCCAAGTTACTTCCAAATAAGACATCTAATTCCTTAGTAATTCATTTATCTATGGCCACTAAGTACATAGAGGAAACACAGTATCTTCATTTTTGGAATTATCATTGGCATACATTCTGAGATTCTTAACCTGAATAAAATTGAATGTTCATACCCCTTCAGTCATTACTACATGAAAATTCATAAAACTCAATATTCCACTTATTTAACTCATTTGGGGACCCATTGATGTTTATAATTTAAATCCTATATCATGATATATGATTGGGGATAATAATAAATTTTTGCCTTCCATATCCTATTTCAATTAGTTTTTCAGGAGGAAAATAATTCTCCTATCCAATATATTCAACATTAGAATGGTTCCTTCTAGTTCCATACATTTACTAAAACCAAAAAACATAGTGTGTGCAATAACAATCATAGTGTAAATCCACATAATCAAGAAAATTATTTTATAGGATGTCCAAATCCTGAAATTTTATTTTCAATCTATGACACCATAGGATTAACCATGTTAATCCATGATAATTACATATTCATGTCATTCATGTATATTTAAAAAGATAATGTGAATTAACCCAATCAAACCACCTGAGAGTGTCAATCTAGGTGTGTGGTTAATCAACGGTCATTCAGAAGTAGAACGATGGTGAAGATCTATAAGAGAAAATATGTTCAGTTTTGAAAACACTAGTTTCCTTTATGATAAAACCACATCCACATATAGTTTCTAGATAGGGATATAGAACTATGATAACAACAACATTAATTCCATATAAAAAGATTAGTAATTTATCCTATACGTAGTATTATCCACCAGATTTTTACAAAATTTATATAATATTAATATTGAAATATTGACCCAAACCTATCCTTTAAGATCAACTATAGTGGTTTGAGATTATCAAACATAAATATTATAATTTGTTTAATAATAGTTAACAAATTACACAATCACATGCATGAGGCCCGTATAGGGTTAATGCCATTTTATTCTAGATACAAAATATTCTTATTTTATGAAATATTTTAAACATCTCACATAAAAATATCCCACATAGAATTATTCACAAAATTACCCTATATAAACTTTTCTATATAACATGGGGAAAGTAAACATAAGAAATTGTTATCTGAGATGCTAAATAAGGACAAATATGTGATATTTTAATTGATGATCATATGAGAGTAAAATATTTTCATGGGAGTATAATTTCATGAATATTTATTAAAAGGTTCACATCAAACGTTTCATCAATATTATATATGATTCATGTTATTAAAAAAAATTTCAAAAGGAATGTGTCATAAGAGTGAGAAGTCATCATAAAACATTCATGAATAGTAATTTCAAATTAGAAAAGTGCTACACCATCATAAGTATTTAAATTATTTTATATATGATGTTTAACAAATAATATAATAAAATAATTAATATATAAATCATCAACACATGTTTCCTATATCATAACAAATTATGAATCATTATTGTTTATTTATATTAGACCAATCACATGAACACGGTCCCCATAGTGGATCAAGAACATCGACTAGTTCATCATAGTTAAAAAAGAAAATTAATGCTTCTCATAGTTATCTCATGAGATATAAAACATTAGCAATTAAAATTATGGGATATAGAATTTTAGGTCCCCTATTTACATAATTAAAACCTTACCTAGGTTTCCCACAAGAACATTTAAAATTCATCATATCAATTTATCATTTCTTCAAGAAAGAAAATGGGGTTCGTGAACATTTCATCAATTCATCATAACCTAACCGATAAAAAATAAATAGGTTTTGTAGACATAACATAATAATAATAATAATAAAATATAGAAAAATAATAAGGATTGTATCATCGGATAATACCGTCAATAATTCATGATTAACATCAAAATGATGTTATCATAGATGAAAATATATTTAAAATATCAATGGTATATTTATTGAGGAATATATTATTTTCATTAAAAATAAATAATTTAAAATCTATAATATTATAATATATCAAAAAATTATATCAAAATAACCATTAAAATAAGAAAAAAAAATTCCATGCAATGAGTATTCACGTGTTTTTGATATTTTTTCTGGGCGTATATGTCTTGAAAAATTTCCCTTTAACAATTATGATAAAAATTCAATAGTACCTTATTTTGTAAATGAAATCAAATTATTCATTTAATGAATTTTTATAAAAAGTTAAATGTTGGTAAAATTAATTTACAAATAATAGGAGATTATTAAAAACATTCTTGATTACATTTTTTAGAACACATGGGCATGGAAGGGAAATAACCCCGATCAAAAAGTAAGAAATAGATAGTTATACATAAATTTATTATTTTATCCTCTTCAGTACAAAAATTGATAAACTTGAAATAAAAAATAGTATTAATAAAATAGTATAGGATAATAAATTCAATTTCTTTAATAGAAATCAGCACATAAATAATCTAGTTTATAAATAGGATTGAAACAAAAATCTTTTAAATCATGTCTCACCTATCATTATACATATTTGATAATCATATATAAGAATATTGTATTTATTATAACTTTATTCTAGAGATTTCATAATATCTATCATGATAAAAATGAATTACTTAAGTCATATTTTCACCAATTAATTAAAATTTTGTTATTAAAATCACTATTATTGGTGATAACTACATCAATTTTCATGCATTTTTCGGTTTGGATGCTCTAATCAGTAAACATTGAACATGGTTCCTATAAGGTCCCGACCATATTAAATAACATAATCTTGAATTTTAGTCACTAAATAATTTAATTTCACATTTAGGATCTTTTCAATTTTTATGTTTTATATAATTGGGATATAACACATACATAACATTCCAGACTTCCACAGTGAAGATACACCAAAAAAGTATCCATTTCATCCAAAAAATAATACATTTCAAATAAAACAAGTTATATTTGGAAAATATTAATAAAATTTTACACTAATTCTTTCTTTGTATTACACATCCCTATAACCAATGAAAATCATTTAAAAACATGGGGTGGTAACAAATTTCATAGTAAGGGATATACAAAGAAGAAAATAAAACATTATTCCATGAATACTTGTAACATATGAAATCATTTTCAAAAAGACATACTTGTCACCCATATAGACATAATTTTGGAAAATTGGGATTTACATGAAATTTACACAGAACATATCTAACCTAAATAGAACCATAAATGTGTTTCGTGACATTATATTCATAATTTTGTAACCCTCTAAGCTAACTTATAATGTTACCCTCACAACTAATTTATTGTCTAACCATCATAGTTATACTTGGAGTAACCATACGAACGATATCTAAATTACACATACTCGATGAATTGTATGAATATATAGGTTCCAACATTAATTATAATCAATTACCCATAACCAAAACATAATCATCAAACAATATTTTTTTCATAAATACATTGACACTGAATTTTATAAAACTAAATGTTTAAAATTGGATTTTTAATGGAATGTCCCTCCGAAATGTCATATAATTGATGTGATAAATTAATATAATTATAGGAATATGTGTATAATCTATAAAAAATATAATAAAACATTATATAAACCAAAAACTTGACACAATGAATTTAAATACAACATAATAAATTATGTAGAAGTTAACCCAAAGAAAAACAATTGGGTTATGAATTCACATTCCTTGAGTTTACCGTATGTAAAACATGAATCAAACTCACTTATAATGGTTAAAAGAGTGTTATTAATACCTTATAGAAACATATTCATGTTTATAATACCATTTATGATCATTTTATAACATCATTTTACCATTTAATTATTAGTATTTTGTTCATTCCATTATTTTGGGTGCATTTTAATCATGATTTCCATGGCATTTTTTTAATTTTCCTATTGTATGAAAATGGAATTCCAGAAGTGGAATAAAATGGTATTTATATGCGCCCAGAATATAGAATAATAAAATAAATCATTTTTATCATATATTATTCTGAATATTTATATAAAACTTTAATGATATTTGTTTAGATCATTTTTTGCGGTTCATCAATAATCACGAACATGTTTCATAATATAATTTAATGTCATTCGTAGAATCTCATTACATAACATAAAATTGGTTGAATCATATACATCAAATTTCGTTTGATATTTTAAAAATGGTTTTATGATCCGCTTCGCTGTAATTAAATTAAATTGAAATCACATCATCCACAATTTTGGTAAATCGGCACATTGAAGATGATGTTTTTGTTTTTAGAATAATATGGAGAGGAAAAGAAAAATTATGGTGAATTTTTACATGAAAATGATAGAATAAAATATATATATGATTATGGATATTTTATATGTATTGAATAAAGGGAGGGGAAGAGTGTATAAGAAAAAAATATAATTGAAATGAAGAAACATGAAAAAGGAAGATGATTATTACCTCTTGATCTCTTCTCCTTGAGATCGTCCTTTAAGTCCATTGATTTTGGATTTTTGGTGAGACCAGTAGGTCTTGGACTTGTGGGAGAGAATTTGGGAGGGTAATTTTATAAAATTAAAAAATTATCAAGACTTGAGAGGTTTGAGAGGAAGTTGGTAATGAGTCTAGTATTTATAGTGGAGGAGTGGATGGATTTTACTTTATTTTAATCATTATTTTAATATTTTTACCCAAGACATTGAATAGTCTGGACACATGTGACCCAAAATATGAATAACGTTATGTTAGTTAAATCAACGTGGGATTACGTCATTCTATAATCACATATGATTTTGTAAAACTAGTATTTAGCATTTAACGAAATTTAAAGCATTTTACTATTCATAATAAATTCATGAATTTTAATAAAATCCTAAAAACATCACCCCCCATTTTTTGACATTTATAAATCAAAAATGAATACCATTTTTTGAAAATAATTTTCTATATATTGTTAAATTAATTTTAAAATAAATAAATAATTTATTCAAAAATATAAATTTTAAATCTATAAATCAATTTCTACCGCATTGAAATATGTATCAACATCTCATCATCATATAGCCATATGAAAATAAAATTAAAATAAAATTTTCTGATCATAAGGGTCATATAACATTTCATATTACTATTAATAAGGGTATATTACTATTCATCAAAAATTAAGATTGTTCTATCAGACTCCAAATAATACTAATCAAAACAGTAGATGATAATTTTTTTAAATCCATATCCTAGAAGCGAAAAAATCATATTTAAAGGAATGTTATAAAGTTATTCATAGAAAAATGTTTCATATATTTGAATTTATTTTAAAAACCCTATGGGTGATATATTTTCACTACCCTTTGGAAATTTCATCCCCGCAATTTTATTTAATTATTTTAAAAGTGAGGTTACCTTTACCTTGTAACATTTTCAGACTCCCATATTGCATCTCCAACTAGTGGTTTCTCCCCAAGACCTTTAGCAGGTGGATTACCTTATTTCTCAATACTTCTTCTCTTCAATTAGTAAGATGAACATATTTCTCTTTATATAAAAGGTTGTCATTCATCTAATCTTCTTTTGGGATTAAAACATTAGATTATTTATGCACATTCCTTTTCAATATGAAAATGTGAAAAACATTTTGTACTTGAGGTAAAATTTTAGTCAGAACTACTTAGTAGGTGACTGGTTAAACATTCTCAATAATTTCATATGTTCTAATAAAAATTGGATGTGTCATTACTTTCATACCAAAATTCATAACACTTTTCCATGTTTAGATTCCATAAAAAACATAACCACCTACCTCAAAATAAATGTTTTTCCTCCTATTATCTGAATAAATTTTCTTCCTGCTCGGATTTGTCCTCATGTGTTGATGGATCATCTTCACTTTCTCAACCACTTCCTCTACTAATTATGATCCCACCAATATCCTTTCCCTGACCTCATACCAAAAAGCATGATTTGACACCACTTCCATTACAATGCATCAATTGGTAAATATGTAAACTAGAATGAAAACTGTTATTATAGGAAAACTCAACTAAAGAGAGATGTTGATCCCAACTTCCCAGGTAGTCCATTGAACAAAGTCGATTCACATATCCTTCAAATTCTAAATTGATTCTTATGACTAACTATCTGATTTTGGATGAAATGTTGTACAAAAATTTAATTCTATTACCAAAAACTTCTGATGGACCTTCCAAAAATTTAAAGTTAACCTGAGATCCGAGTCAGATAAAATTGAATGAGGAACTCCATGTAACCGGATAATATGATTGATATACTGTTGAGTGCACTGATCCAAAGAAATTATTTCTCGAATTGAATAGAAATGTGTAAATTTAGTTATTCGGTCATCAATAAACCTTATTTTATTTGCACCTCATGAATTATGTAGTATTCCCCCAATGAATACCATGTATATATTTTCCCATATCTAATCTGGAATTGGTAAAGGTTGAAGCATCCCCTTCGGTAATTGCTCTATGGATTTTACCTGTTGACATGTCAAACCTTTCATAGTAAATTCTGCAATATCTGTTTTCATTTAATTCCTCCGGTATACTCTCAAAGGACTCTGTACATCTTAGAACTTCCAGGATGAACTAAAAATGGATAACTATAAGCTTCACACAATATTTCTTTGATCAAATGGAAATCACAAAGCAGATATAATCATTTTCCAAATCTGAAAACATAATCATTATCAAGGTTAAATTATATGAACATACCCATTTTAACTAATACTTACTTTTCCTATAGCTCACGATCTTCCTCCCATGTTTTCTTAATTCTGTCTGATAAAGATGAATTCTCTGAAATAGGAAAAAAATAGATATATTTCCTGCACCAAAAAAATCTATACCGAAATTCACAAAATCATTAATCAAGGGGTCATGTTCCAAATGTAATATGTCTAATGATACATGATGCCTTCAACACAAGGTACCCACCACTTTGTTTACTTTTCCTATATAGTAGTTGATCACAAAATCATAACATATTATCTATTAATGTCATCCTCTCTATCTCATGTATAATTTCATCTATGTGAATATATATTTAAATTTTTTTTGTTCATTATATATTTGACATTTCGCTTCGTATAAATGATTCCTCCATATTTTCAAATAAAAACCCACATCTGGAAATTTGAAATCATGTGTTGGTTAATTTAACTCATGATGTTTTTGTTATCATGCCACATATTCAATTTCCCGATCATTCTGATTCAGAACACAACCATGTCACTTCAATGATGCATCTTTATAGATGAAAAACCCATAATTTTGGGATTGCATGGAAAAAATGGATCATTCACTAGTCTCATTGTAACAGCCCGAGATTTTATGAAAAATATTCTTTTTAATTTTATTAATGTCTTGTGTTGTACGCTACACCAAAAGGAGCTTGCACAACACACATCCTTGACTTGCCTTGCATTACACTCAATGGAGACCTTCCTCGATAGCGTGTGTAGTACGCAATACTGAGTTTCACGAAACAACGATATGCTATTAAAATATTATTAAAACTAGCTGTTATGAATAGTAATAACCACTTTTTGAAATTTTGTAAATTTCATTTTTCAAAATGGACTTCATTTTTGGATTCGGAGTATCGAATTTAGCCTAAGGTGAAATTTTTGTGATTTTCGGATAACTTTCATATTCTGATGAATAGTGAAAATTACTAAATTATAATTAAAAACAACTTTTTTAATCGAAATAATTAATAGTGATAAATTATTAATTTGAGTGGTTTTAAAGTATATTTATAATATATTTTTACAATTTAATACAATGTTGGTCATTAGATGTTATTTCACATTTAAACCAGACATAATCAAGTGTTAATCATTTGATAGATATTGTTTCTTAAAAACACGCTATTTGTTTTAACAGAAAGATTTAATTATAAAATTAATTAATGCAACTTCTATGTTATGAATTTGGTAAAACAGACTTCATTTTTGAATTCGGAATAAGAAATATTGCTTAGGATGAAATTTTAGCATTGTTCTGAAAAACATCAATTTTTGATGAATAGTGAAACTACTAAGTGGTAGTTAAAAAAACTGAATTTTTCATAAAACATAATTTTACCGCTTCTGTGAATGGAATTTCAGAAATCCAAGAGACACGGTTGATGTCAGTAAGTAAAATTTGGTTCAATGAGATTAAAATAATTTTTGGTGAATAGTAACTTTTTACTTTTATTTACCACGGTTAAAAGTAAATAGGGTAATTAAGGGTAATAATGATATAAATATTACCCTAACACATGTCCTAATTCTATTAGAAAAGTGTATCTCGACCAAAAACAACCTTAAGGGTAAATTATTATCATTTAGGCCCGCTTGGATTAGATTAGGACATTTATTATTATTTAATTCAAAGAAGAGTTAAAAGAGTTAAAATCAAAGTTTATTTACTAAAACATTTTTAATATAGGGTTGTACATAAGATAAATTAGATTGTAAATATTCATTAGAAAGATAAAACGATTTCCTACATGATGGTAATTTATTTGTAATTTTGAGACATCAAATAATTTAATTTATTTATGACACAAAGATGATGCAGTAATTATCTTATTAATGAAATATTGACATAATTGATATTATAAATACCAAAATAAATGTAATTTAAGAATTTTTATGAATTACCCTAATTTTCTAGGTTACTATGATTTATTAGTGTTGATTTAATCAACTTGGATGGAACATATAATTCTGTTATGACTTTCACAAAAATCATATATCAAATAGTGTCAAAATTGACACAAAATAGTTTTTAAATCAAATATTATATTATTAATTGTTATTTTATTCCTAAAAATCTATTGTTCGTCCAAATGAATTAGATAAGGATTTATATATTAATAATAAACAATTTGGGGTTCGTTTGGCATGTTATAGTAAGTGTATTAACCATATAGTGAAAGAAAACAAAAAGACACGGTAAAAGTTAAATTATTTAACTTAGAGTTAAATCTAATTGATAAGGTTAAAATAATACCCTAAACATGTCTAAATACTATTGGATGATAGGATTTCGACCCATCCCCACTTTAGCTTCGAAATAAGACCCTTTGGAACCATTATAAACCGATTTTGACTTTAATATAAAATAATATTTTGAGATATTCCTAAGGTGCCCCTCTCCTCCCTTATAAAAGGGCACCTCCTCCCCCTCCTCCTCACACCAATTTGAGCACTCAAACTCGGCCAACCCCTGCCAAAATCCCTTCTCCACTTCCCTAGAATAATCCTATTGGTCCTGGTCTTCTCCAAAGACCAATCATAGTTCCCTAAGTGGAGGATTCAAAGAAGCATTCCAAAGAAGAGGTAATATCCATTACCGATCATTTCAATTTATTTCTTCTTCAACTTCTTCTTCTTTAGTTGTTTCATGATAAAGTAATAACACCAGTATTACTTACATACTGATATTTTATTATAAATATGAAGCAACCCTAATTCACCTTCTATCCATCCTACGGAAAAATGAAATCACTGCGCGTGCGTACGTACGGAATACCATCTCCACGCCGTGGTGTAATCTATTTTCCACCATCACCTTACAAGGATGGGTATAATGGTGTAATGAGTAACTATTTATGATTATTATAATGTAATATTGATACTGAAATAATATATATATACTCAAATACAATTCCACAGTCATAGGAACGATATCATCACTCGTGCGTACGTACGGAATACCGTGTCCATGATGTGATGTGACTCGTTCTACATGATCATCATTACATAGTAATTATATAAATGAATTGAATGAAAAAATATGATATATGTTACACTAATACCATTCTGGATATAAGATATCTATAACCTTAAAAGAATAATAAGAATTTATTCGGCAAAACACGCATAAGAACAAAAGGCAATAAGGACCCGAGTAACAAGTAACAATGAAATATTACTAACAAGAAGCTAAGAATATAACCATATATGATATCATATCAATATGTATGATTCTGGAATAAGTCAATAACACTATTTAAAACCATTATACAGGAGCTTCAGACACGTACAAAGCAAATCGGACCTAAGGTAAGGGAAATATCACAATCTCATTTTTATCCGAGATTGTTTATTCGTAAGTATTTATTGAGTTGTATTTTATCATCCACATCCATGTTTCATCAATATGTAATATTATTTCCATCCACCTACAATTGTTTAAATCCATTTTTACCCTTCGGTGAGTTTTTAGTAATATTTATGAAAGGAATCTTTTGTCGTTTTTTGTACGAGGTACTTTTTGACTTTTCCGACAAAAGTACGAAGAATGTTTTTTTAACTTATACGGCATGAATGGATTTTTAAAACATTATTTCCAAGAAACATCCTTTACAAATTTTCAAGTTTATTTTTAATCAACTTCTTTTATTTTAAAGTCGTATGACATGTTATGAAAGGAAAAATGGTTTTGAAGTAGAAAGGATATTTTCCTCAAGAATGGAGTTCAAGTATTTTATCAAAATCATTTTCCATCTAAGATAACAAAAGAGTTCTGTTTGTATCCCTATTATTACACTGGTTTGATTATGATGGAAATATTTTTATGAATTCCTTTATCTTATATGAATTGTTTTATGATGTCATGTTGTTTAAGAATCCCATTTTTATTACATGGGTTACGCTATGATGTATGGTTTATGATTATGTGTCACACATAAGAAATAATTCATTATAAGATGGGTGGGACCTATATCTCCCTCCAATGCATTGGGTAAAGATTTCATATCTCATGAGATAGAAATTGCTGGAATGGTAGGTTATACTGGTTCAGTGAAATAGGACTGGAACGAGGGTGACTCGGTTCAGAAAGGGACTTTTTCCATTAAGATAGTCTTGGCAATGAGTCATGACTAACAAGAAATGATTTTCCATGATTATGTGTGCATGCCACAAAGTTTCAAGTTTCATGTTATGATTATGGGGATCTCATTTTCACTTCTATGATTTGTTCCATGTTACGATATTATGACCTCTTTTGCAGGTTATGATTTTCAAAAAGATATGATATGATTTTTATTTCCTTTATTTGCCCTTGCTGAGCCTTTGAGTTCACCCTTTTATGTTTTCTTTTCCACAGGATATAAAGAAAGGTTTTAGGTAAAAAAAATGGAAGATCTTTATGGGAGATATTGAAGATCTTTCACCACGATTAGAAGATTACGATCCGAGTTTCCAATGACACTAAACTGTTATGATCCTTGTGTGTGTGTTTTTGTTATGTACCAAGTATTCCTCAAAAGTAATGTAATGTCCATGTACGTCAAGCTTCGGGTCTCTAAAGTTGGTATCAGAGGAAAGGGTTAGTCAACCTTTGGAAACTAGGATGCGAGAACTTTAGTGAGATCCCTAGAGATATTTCTAAGGTATGTCTAGGGATGTCTCTAAGGATAAGTATACCTATAGGTTATAGTCCTAGAATTGAGCTAACGATCTTAGAATTTAACCTAAGATGTTAGATATTGAAGTTACTCCCCCTTTATTATGATTTTTGCCTCTCACACTATTCTTTTTGGGTTTTAGACGATGGCTGGAACCCGAAGGAACCGTGTTGATCAATGCAATGGACAATGCAATGATTGTCCTCCTGAACAAACAAATGTTATGGGAGATGGAGTGCAAAATCTTATTGCTATACTTACACAAGCTATGAATCATTCTGGACTTCCAAATGAACAGAGAAGGGAACAATATTCTATTGAGTCCTTCATGAAGCAAAGTCCACCTTCTTTCAGTGGGTCTTCTGATCCACTTGTTGGTAAACAATGGATCAGTACCACTGAAAAGATATTTTCAGTTCTTCAATGTTCTGAGCATGATAAAGTCATCTTATCAGTATATCGTTTGGAAGGTAAAGCTGATCAATGGTGGAATATTATCAAGAATACGAGGCAAAGAGGTGAAATTGAGTCCATGGAATGGGACGAGTTCAAGAACTTGTTTTTCAGTAAGTACTTCCCTCGTATTCTTCGAACAAAGATGGAAAAGGAGTTTCTTGAGATGAAGTAGAAGGATGATGAATCTGTTGGTATATACGAAGCAAATTTTACAAGACATGCAAGGTACGCTTCTGGTATAATCATCCTACCTGAAAGTAAAGTTGATCGATTTTTCAGTGGCTTAAAACCAAGTCTTCGAAGGGAATTAGCTATAAGAGACTTCAGTTGCTATGAAGAAATTGTGCGTTGTGCTATCAAGGTAGAAATGGAAGTTGGTGTTACATATCCATCTCATGGTTTTGACAAAAAACGAAAGTTGGAGTTTAAGGAGAACTCTCAGAATAATGGTGAAAAGAAGATGAATGTTTCCTTATGCACAAAGTGTGGAAAGAAGCATGGTGGAGATTGTCTTAAACGGACTAGAAAATGTTTTAAGTGTGGAAAAGAAGGTCATCGAGCAGCTGAGTGTCGAAGTAATGGAAAAAGGTTTTCTAATGATGTGAATAAAGAAAACACTGCAGAGAACGCACCACCAACACTTCAATGCTTCAAGTGAATGGAAATGGGGCATTATGCTAATAAATGCCCTAATCCAAGGGTTAGTGATGATCAACATGAGAAACCACTGAAGGAAAAGGACAAAGGGAAGTCACATGCGATCACTATTGGCGATGTTGAATATGACAACGATGTGGTGGAATGATTAAGTGTTTATGTAATGGGATTCAAAAATAATATTGTATCATGGTGTATTGGAATATTTATGTATTGGTCTAATGTGGTATTCAAAGTAATTGAGATATTTTTGGAAATAAGGTGATATGAGCATAATGAAGGGAAAATGAGAAAACTAAATGTTTAACAGTGTTCATGAGCTCATGATTGATATAAGGACTAAGTGATATCATGGTTTGAGTATATAGAATTTTGAGGATTTTGGTATGTGGAAAGTGTTAAATTTTAATTTCATTCATGTTTTCACTAAGATCTTCAAGAGAATACATGATTAAGGACTTTGAATGTTTGGAATGTGACCAACAAAACATATCTCATGATATATGGGGATCAACGATGGTGTTAAATATCTGGTAATCGTTTTCACTATGTTATGAGAATGGTCTGTAGTATTACAGATAAGCGTAAAGATTGGAATGGATTATGTTAGACATAAGTTAGTATTGTTTAAGGATAGAAGTTTTCTCGATATTATTGATGGGATGTTATAGTAATATAGTTTTAGAAAAAGGACAACCTACAGGACGGGCGACAGCGCATCGCGTCGGAAAAGGATGTGGGAATCGAACCCACAACCAAAGTGTGACTGGCCTTTATCGCCTACCACTGGCCTACAAGAAGTCCCTGTTTATTAGAAACTAGTTTTATTATATTAAGCAGTATGATATATGAAGTATAAAGTCCATTTTAGGAACCATATATGATTAATCTCACTATAGATCGACTTATGTATATAATTTTTGCTAACCTTTTGTTTGAGACAGATGGAATGACCCGTCATTCTATCACATGATCTGCTAACACTTCACGAATAACAAATTCAACTTCATTTATTTAAGAGATGAAGTAGAAACTGTCCAAAGAACGACAAACAGTGAGACTATACCAAAATCATGAAAGTATTTATTCTAATTCC
The DNA here is from genome assembly GCA_963277665.1 of Viscum album. Taxonomy (NCBI): domain Eukaryota; kingdom Viridiplantae; phylum Streptophyta; class Magnoliopsida; order Santalales; family Viscaceae; genus Viscum; species Viscum album. The sequence continues at coordinate 432,357,029 of OY728134.1, forward strand.
AATTTCATCAACTTTAGGGAAATGATCTTGAAAACCAAAAATGTTGTCCTAGTGCTCTTATATCTGATTAATCAGATGGTACCTTAGATCGTCACAAATTTATGGATTTGTGATTTCTAGCTTTTCCATAGCCATGTTCTCTACCACTCTCCATCAGAACATGATGGTTAGATTTCTCTTCCATATCCATATTTTCACCTATGTGGAAACCCAATGATTAGTTTATTGGGGTAATCGTTACATTTCATACTTTAGTTTTTAAAGCCAGGTTTTGGTATTTTTTTACGATGTGGGTTTCTATTAAAGAAACGTTCGAATAAGTAAACCATTTATAACCCCGATGAATTTCGAGGGTGAAATTCATTTTAAGGGGTGTAGAATGTTACATCCCGAGATTTTATGAAAAATATTCTTTTTAATTTTATTAATTTCTTGTGTTGTACGCTACACCAAAAGGAGCTTGCACAACACACATCCTTGACTTGCCTTCTATTACACGCAATGGAGACCTTCCTCGATAGCGTGTGTAGTACGCAATACTGAGTTTCACGAAACAACGATATGCTACTAAAATATTATTAAAACAAGCTGTTGTGAATAGTAATAACCACTTTTTGAAATTTTGTAAATTTTATTTTTCAAAATGGACTTTATTTTTGGATTCGGAGTATCGAATTTAGCCTAAGGTGAAATTTTGGTGATTTTCGGATAACTTTCATATTCTGATGAATAGTGAAAATTACTAAATTATAATTAAAAACAACTTTTTTAATCAAAATAATTAATAGTGATAAATTATTAATTTGAGTGGTTTTAAAGTATATTTAGAATATATTTTTACAATTTAATAAAATGTTTGTCATTGGATGTAATTTCACATTTAAACCAGACATAATCAAGTGTCAATCTTTTGATAGATATTGTTTCTTAAAAACACGCTATTTGTTTTAACAACGGGATTTAATTATAAAATTAATTAATGCAACTTCTATGTTATGAATTTGGTAAAACATAGTTCATTTTTGAATTCGGAATATGAAATATTGCTTAGGATGATATTTTGGCATTGTTCTAAAAAACATCAATTTTTGATGAATAGTGAAACTACTAAGTGGTAGTTAAAAAAAACCGAATTTTTCATAAAACATAATTTTACCGCATCTGTGAATGGAATTTCAAAAATCCGAGATACACGGTTGATGTCAGTAAGTAAAATGTGGTTCAATGAGATGAAAATAATTTTTGGTGAATAGTAACTTTTTACTTTTATTTACCACGGTTAAAAGTAAATAGGGAAATAAAGGGTAAGAATGATATTAATATTACCCTAACACATGTCCTAATTCTATTGGACAAGTTTATCTCGACCAAAAACAACCTTAAGTGTAAATTATTATCATTTAGGCCCACTTGGATTAGATTAGGACATTTATTATTATTTAATTCAAAGAAGAGTTAAAAGAGTAAATATCAAAGTATATTTACTAAAACATTTTTAATATAGGGTTGTACATAAGATAAATTCGATTGTAAATATTAATTAGAAAGCTAAAACGATTTCCTACATGATGTTCTTTTATTTGTAATTTTTAGACATCAAATAATTTAATTTATTTATGACACAAAGATGATGCGGTAATTATCTTATTTATGAAATATTGACATAATTGATGTTATAAATACCAAAATAAATGTAATTTAAGAATTTTTATGAATTCCCCAAATTTTATATGTTACAATGATATATTAGTGTTGATTTAATCAACTTGGTTTGAACATATAATTTTGTTATGACTTTCACAAAAATCATATATCAAATAGTGTCAAAATTGACACAAAATAGTTTTTAAATCAAATATTATATTATTAATTGTTATTTTATTCCTAAAAATATAAGGTTCATCCAAATGACTTATATAAGGATATATATATTAATAATAAACAATTTGGGGTTCGTTTGGCATGTTATAGTAAGTGTATTGACCATATAGTGAAAGAAAACAAAAAGACACAGTCAAAGTTAAATTATTTAACTTAGAGTTAAATCTAATTGATAAGGTTAAAATAATACCCTAAACTTGTCTAAATCCTATTGGTTGATAGGATTTCGACCCATCCCCACTTTATCTTCGAAATAAGACCCTTTGGAACCATTATAAACCGATTTTGACTTTAATATAAAATAATATTTTGAGATATTCCTAAGGTGCCCCTCTCCTCCCTTATAAAAGGGCACCTCCTCCCCCTCCTCCTCACACCAATTTGAGCACTCAGGCTCTGCCAACCCCTGCCAAAATCCCTTCTCCCCTTCCCTAGAATAATCCTACAGGTCCTGGTCTTCATGAAATACCAACCTTAGTCACCTATGTGGAGGATTCAAAGAAGCGTTCCAAAGAAGAGGTAATATCCATTACCGATCTTTTCAATTTCATTCTTCTTCAACTTCTTCTTCTTTAGTTGTTTCATGATAAAGTAATAACATCAGTATTACATACATACTGATATTTTATTATAAATATTAAGCAACCCTAATTCACCTTCTATCCATCCTACGGAAAAATGAAATCACCGCGCGTGCGTACGTATGGAATACCGTCTCCACGCCGTGGTGTAATCTATTTTCCACCATCACCTTACAAGGATGGGTATAATGGTGTAATGAGTAACTATTTATGATTATTATAATGTAATATTGATACTGAAATAATATATATATAATAAAATACAATTCCACGATCATAGGAACGATATCATCTCTCGTGCGTACGTACGGAATACCGTCTCCATGATGTGATGCCACTCGTTCTACATGATCATAATTACTTAGTAATTATATAAATGTATTGAATGAATAAATATGATATATGTTACACTAATACCATTCGGGATATAAGTTATCTATAGCCTTAAATGAAGAATAAGAATTTATTCGGCAAAACACGCATAAGAACAAAAGGCAATAAGGACCCGAGTAACAAGTAAAAATGAAATATTACTAACAAGAAGCTAAGAATATAACCATATATGATATCATATCAATATATATGATTCTGGAATAAGTCAATAACATTATTTAAACCATTATACAGGAGCTTCGGACACATACAAAGCAAATCGGACCTAAGGTAAGGGAAATATCACAATCTCATTTTTATCCGAGATTGTTTATTCGTAAGTATTTACTGGGGTGTACTTTATCATCCAAATCCATGTTTCATCAATATGTAATATTATTTCCATCCACCTACAATTTTTTAAATCCATTTTTACCCTTCGGTGAGTTTTTAGTAATATGTATGAAAGGAATCTTTTGTCATTTTTCGTATGAGGTACTTTTTGACTTTTCCGACAAAAGTACCAAGAATGTTTTTTTAACTTATATGGCAGGAATGGAATTTTAAAACATTATTTCCAAGAAACTTCCTTTACAAATTTTCAAGTTTATTTTTAATCAAGTTCTTTTATTTTAAAGTCGTATGACATGTTATGAAAGGAAAAATGGTTTTGAAGTAGAAAAGATATTTTCCTCAAGAATTGAGTTCAAGTATTTTATCAAAATTATTTTCCATCTAAGATAATAAAAGAGTTCTGTTTTTATCCCTATTATTTCATTGGTTTGATTATGATGGAAATATTTTTATGAATTCCTTTATCTTATATGAATTGTTTTATGATGTCATTTTGTTTAAGAATCCCATTTTTATTACATGGGTTACGCTATGATGTATGGTTTATGATTATGTGGCACACATAAGAAAGGATTCATTATAAGATGGGTGGGACCTATATCTCCCTCCAATGCATTGGGTAAAGATTTCATATCTCATGAGATAGACATGGCTAGAATGGTAGGTTATACCGGTTCAGTGAAACAGGATTGGAACGATGGTGAATCGGTTCAGAAAGGGACTTTGTCCACTAAGATAGTCTTGGCAATGAATCATGACTAACAAGAAATGATTTTCCATGATTATGTGTGCATGCCACAAAGTTTCATGTTTCATGTTATGATTATGGGGATCTCATTTTCACTTCTATGATTTGTTCCATGTTATGATATTATGATCTCTTTTGCAGGTTATGATTTTCAAAAAGAAATGATATGATTTTTATTTCCTTTATTTGCCCTTTATGAGCCTTTGAGCTCACCCTTTTATGTTTTCTTTTCCCCAGGATATAAAGAATGGTTTTCGGTAAAAAAAAAAGGGAAGATCTTTATGGGAGATATTGAAGATCTTTCACCACGATTAGAAGATTACGTTCCGAGTTTCCAAAGACACTAAACTATTACGATCCTTGTGTGTGTGTTTTTGTTATGTACCAAGTATTCCGCAAAAGTAATGTAATGTCTATGTACGTCAAGCTTCGGGTCTCTACACTCATCTTTAGTTTCAGAAAAATAAAAAATAACAATATTATATCAAAATCAATTTAACCCCTTTTCATGTTAGCTTTTTTATAGGGCTATGTAATTGTGAATAGTTTTTAACAAACCATTGGTAATAACTTTTTAATCCATGAAATATTTGAATCACTCTAACATTTTTAGGACTTTTACATTCATTAGCTACATTTTTTTGGCATGATCTACTATTATTCCATCTGTATTTACAATATTCCCATCAAATGATATCTATTGCATCCAAAAAACATGCTTTATGTATTTTCCATACTATTTTCCTTTCCTTTATGGTATTAAAAGCAACCATTATATGTCTCTCATGCTCCTATTTACTCTTAAAGAATATCATAATTTCATAAATAAACACAACCAAAATCATATCCTCTAACTCATGAAATATTCTATTCATCAGATCCTTGAATACATAAGGTTTATTAGATAACCAAAATGACATAAAAATTTTCATAATGCCCATATATAGTACGCAAAGATGATTTTGGGATGTTGTCCTCATTAACCATCAGATGATGGTTTTGGGAGTTCATGTCAATATTGGAAAAGTACTATCTTCCTTGATCTGATCAAACAAGTCATTGATATGAGGAAAAGGATGCTTGATTTTAACAATGATTTTATTCAAGTCTCTATAATCAATGAAATGTATATAAGAACCATATTTAATTTTAAACAAAAAATAGTATCACATCATGGTGATGTGCTAGGATTAATGATGTATTTATCAAGAAACTCATTCAATTTAATTTTCAATTCAACAAGTTCCATTTTATCCATTCGATAAGGGGGTTTGGAAATTGGGTTAGCATCGTGATCCAAGTAAATTGTGAATTTGACTTCCCGATTAGGTATATCATAAGATAGTTTATTAGAAAAAACATAGAGTAATTCCCTTACCCCTATTACATCATTAATATGAATAGTTCCATTTTCCACAATAAGAGAAAGATTACAATCATTTCCATGTATCAATTGTTTCTCAGCTTCCAACTATGTTACCAATTGTATGTATTCATTATTGTATACAAAACAAATTTCTTTCTGAAAATTAACTTCTTTAGCTATACAGTTATCTTTAGTAAGATAAATTTAAATAGAATCCATTCCCAGAATGATATCAAACTCTAATAAGTGAAAAATAATTAGGTTTTTTATGTAATTTATTTCCACATACCATAATCTAAAATTTTTATAATTCCTCCAGGCTATAATATTTACAACTTGTGTTTTAACAACAATACATAGCCTCCATTTTTTAGGTGATATTTTTTATTTATTAGAAAATTACTTATAAATAAAAGAATGTGTTGACCCCGTATCGAAAAAAATTAATAAAATATTAGTAAAAACATGGCATCTGAGGTAACATCATTGGATGGCCCAACATCTACAGACATAGTCACAATGTATCTCACTATATCGTTTTTCTTATTTTCTGGAATTTTCCATCATTTAGATATCTCTTTGTGATGGAATTTTCATAATGACTCATCTGACCACATTTAAAACACATTTTAGTTTTTTATTCATGATTAGTCATAGGATAAATTTCATAGAAATCATAGGCTATATTTCCAAACATAATACACATAAAACACTTTCCATTTTTTGGTTTGGATTTCCCTAGGGTGGTTTTTTCCACTCATTTATCACACTAGAAACAACACATTATTAACATCATATTTCATCAATTGATTCTTACCCATCACTTTCCATATGGGTCTCTTAGTATCAATATTGTAAAAGTGCACTAGAACATCAGAAAAATCCATATCTACCCTCTCATCAAATAAAACAAGCTTCTCATGACTATTGATTTCATGAGAGGCCAATAAAATTCAATACCTTGGATTTAATCCTTATTAAAAGATGTTGATTTTCCTAATAGGATTCAGAATATGATTTGAAGTATAACTTTCTAGTAGGGGGATGTTTTCTTCCAACAATGCCATTGAATCTTCTTCCTTTTTTCTTCAATTCGTGTAATTTATTCTCCAACCTAAGTCTCACCACCTTAGGAAAATATGTTTCATCGCAAATACATTTAAATCCACCACCTATATGGAATCAATCTCTTCATTATCCATAATATTTTTTACCATTACCCATAAATGATCATCTAAACCATAAAAATGATAAATTGAAAGACTTAACTTTTGATTATTTTAACAACCCATTGAATAAAAAATCATATCAAGGGATTTAATCCATCCTTCACCCACTACTAGGTCAGAATATCTAGATAATTCATGAGGGTGTTTCCTCATAAAATGTTCCATTTTCATCATATTTCTTTGTGTTATTTCTCGTTGTTCTATTGAATGGATTCCATATGCATTTATTTCCTTCCTTAACAGATCTATTACTATCATAAACTTCTTGTCACCATTCCCCACCATTCATGCGTACTGATTAATAATTATATTTCTCTTTTGGTTCCATTCCACTTTAGCTTCTCTATTTCTTCTGGGGAAAACCATTCGGAATAAACATATCAGAGATGGATAAATATGGTAATATTTATATTCTATATCATTTAAAATTAACCATAGAGTAAAAATAATTTATGGTATTTTTTTAACATCATTCTAACCACTAATGTTATCAAAACCATAATATAATACCATTTAAAAGAACCCGACCTTATTACATTACATAATCTTGAATTTTAGTCAAAAATTCACTTTTTCGAACATAAGATCTTTTCAGGTTTAGTGTTTTAGAGAATTGGGATGTCACAAATTCATAACATTCCCCATTTATACAGTTTGTATACCCCAATAAAATTATCAATTTCTTCCAAAAATATAAATATTTTCAAATAAAACATGTTTTCTTTGGAAAATATTCAAAACAATTATCATGGCTACATTTTTTGTCATAATATTATTTATATAGAGTTAAAATAATTCAAAAATCTATGATGATAACATAAAACATATTAATGGATATTAAAATAGGTAATTAATATATTACTCCGTGAATACTTGTAATGTATGAAATAATTTTAAAAAAGACATACTTTTCACCCATATAAACATAGTTCCTCAAAACATGGGATTTCAGTCAGATTAACACAAATCATGTAGTACATAAATAGAACAAGAAAGGTATCATGGGGAATTACTTACATAATCATGTAACCCTATCATATACCTTATTGTGTAACCATCGCAGTTACAATTGGAGTAACCATACGACCAAACACCAACATTCACATAACCAATGAATTAGAGGGAGATATACGACTCAACGTTAATAATAAATGATTCCCATTAACCATAAAATAATCATTAAATAATAATATTTTCATAAAAAGTTTCACTTTGAATTTTGTAAAACAAGAAGTTTAAAAGAGGATTTTTAGTGGAAAGTCCCTTAAAAATGTCATATAATTGATGTGAAAAATTAATATAATGAAATGAATATGTTTAAAAAATATAAATAAACATAATAAAACATAATATAAGAAAATATTAACCACAAAAATAATCTTAAAACCACATAATGAAAGATGTAGAAGGTTAACCCAAGGAACCATGACTGGGTTACGAATTCCCATACCACCAGGTTGTTTTAATTCAAATTTGTCTAACCCACCTGTATAATGATAAAAATAGTGTAATTAATATCTTATAAATACTTATTTGTCTTCATAAAAAATATTTTATAATTTTATAACATCATTTATACCATTAATTATTATTATTTTGTTCCTTTGTTTTTTTTGGGTGTGTTCTTTACATGATTTCAATGGCCAGTTTGTATTTTACTTTCTTGTTGTGAATAAATGAATTATCATAAGTGGAATGAAATTGTATTGATTTTATTCCATAAAATAAAATTATTAAATATTTCTTTTTTATCATATATGATGGAGAATCATTAGATAAAAATTAATCATATTTTTTAGATCATTTGTTTTCTATTCCTCAAAAATACTGAAATTGTTTGATAATATAATTTAATGGAATGCTTAGAATGTAACACCCCAGGTAAATAAAGAGTATGACATTTTCACATTTATCCATATTTGTGAATAACATAATAATAAAACTTTAAAGGGTACTCTATGCTCGATGGCGTACCCAACACGCAACAACAAGTTTCTTGGCAATCTTACGCTGCACTCTAAAAATAAAATAATATTATTTTAAATGGTAGTTAACTCCTAGCCGTTGTAATGGCGGGAATGAACAGAACTAACTACAAAATGAATATATATGTCAAATATTTTTACTCTTTATAATAAATGTTAGAGGATTAAAAATGCGAATGAATCCAATTTTAAGCGTAAACATTCTAATATTCTTTAAAAGGACGATTAACCGCCTTATGATGGCGATCCTCTTTTAAAACCACTTTTTGAAACTTTTATGTGTTATATTTGACAAAATAAAATTCTTCTTTAGAATCAGGACATAAAAATTTACTTTGTGTATATTTTTGGTATTTTTTCGATAAAGTTCAATTTTTAATGAATAGTGAAAACTGTTGTATTTTAATTCAAAACCACTTATTAATATAATTTATTTATATGATTAAATTATATTTTGAATTGTTTTTAAAGTGAAATTAGAATATATTTTTACCATTTAATCTAATGGTGTTATTTGAAATTAATTTCACTTTGAAATTGGACTTAAACTAGTGTCAATCTTTTGATATATATTGTTTCATAAAAACACGCTATTTGTCAGGACAACGAGAATTAATTATTAAATTAATTAATGTAACTTATAAAATATTAATTTTGTAAAATATACATCATTTTTTGAATTCGGAAGATCAAATATAGCTCAGGGTGAAGTTTTTGTATTATTCTGAAAAACTTCAATTTTTGATGAATAGTGAAACCACTATGTAGTACTTAAAAAACTGTTTTTTCTTTTAAATGAAACTTTACCACTTCTATATTTTGAATTTCAAAAATCCAACATACATGGTTTTCATTAGGAAGTAAAATTTGGTTCAGTGGGATTAAAATAATTTTTTGGTGAATAGTAACTTTTATGTTTTTAATCGCGATTAGAGGTAATTAGTGTAATTTAAGGTAAAAGTAATGTTTTAATAATATGAAATGAACTTCACACATGTCCTACCCTCATTTTATGTATCATGTCCGACCATGAAAATCCATGGGTCAACTTGGGGACCCCATGGAGCAACTTTGGTTGGAAAATGACATAAATACCTTTTTATTTTAAGTTAAAATTAAAATGTCACAAACATGAGTTGTTTTACTAAAACAATTTTTAAATGGAGTTATACAAGTCAGATATTTGACTATAAAGAGTCATTGGAAAGATAAAACTATTTCCTACATCATAGTATTTGTTTTTAATTTTTAGACAATAAATAAATTAAATTATTTATGACATCATGATGATGCAGCGATAACCTCATTATTTAACGATTTAAATAAAATGGGAAGATAATGTAAAATCTAAGACCTAAACATGTCCAAAACCTATTGTATGGGTGTATTTATAACCCTTATAACCTTATCCTCGAAACACATCAATTTGGGACCATTAAAATCCGAAACTCATTCTAAAATAAAGTAACATTTCGTTACATTCCAAGAGTGCCCCTCCTCTCCTCTTATAAAAGGCCCCAACCTCTACCTCCATACCCACACTTCCAAAGCCTTTGGATAGGCCAAACCCTTCCCATTTTGTCTCTAAACTTCTCTCTCTTACTCCGTGAAGCCTCTAATTGGGTAGAGGTCTTCCCAAGGAAGCCTTTGAGCTCAAACCAAAGCGAGTTACCCGATTTTAATGTAATGTCTTCACTTGTGTTCTTTTGTTTTATTTTGCTTCTCCAACCCCCTAAACTCTTTTTATTAATATATTTTCTAACAACACAAGTATCTTCCATATACTAGGATGTTTTTATAAAAAGGATTCGAGCTACACTTACACACACCTACATCTAATGGTTAAAGAACATACTGTTTCCGTGGATGGCGAATTTCTACCTCCCGAAACAATGATTGTTCAACATTATTTTAACACCTTCAAAGGTGGCCATTAAGATATCACTATATTTATATATGATATATAATATGTTTATGTTTTACTTAAGCTTAGGTATTTTTCTTTTGTGGAATACCTTAATGGTTTCCATTGTGGGTAAACACGATAATTTCATTTTAGGAAATGCAGACTACCCACCCTAAAATTGATTTGATTCGTTAATTCCATATGTGGGATGTATAAAGATTTATTTAAAGTTATTATATATGATTTATTTTACATATAAATTATTAATATAATTCAGGAATTAAAATATACATACCTCTCATTTAGTTTTAATTTCATTAATATGACATAGAAATGAAAGTAGTGTTCATGCGTACGTACGGCTTACCGTCTCCATGAACGGTGCATTTCATTTCTTACCTATAAATGATTATGTAATATTATAAATACATGTATATTCTGGATATATATGATATATATGATATCCAATTCATGAATATCATTCTGGATATTATGAACCTTTGACCACACGAACAACCTGTAATTGTAAGAAGTCCACTTTCGACTTAAGAACCAAATATCAACAAAACAAACATTATTAACTTAAATGATTATATAATGTTTATAACATGGAAATATGTGATATAAAAGGAATAATTAACTTGAAAAAGGTTCTTAATAAATTATAAATTAACTCAAGTTTATTATTCAGGACGTTGAATAACGATCGAGTCAAGTCGGACCCGAGGTAAGGGATCCTACTCCTCTCATTCTTTTTAAGTACACTCTTTTATGTCATTTCTTTTAAGATCATATTTCTTGTGATTGGGATGTTATTTTATATTAATCTTACAAAAATATTTATGTTCATATGATGAGAGACCATATTCTCTCTCATCAATCCATTTTGGAAGTTTTGAGTGGCGCCGTTAGGCTGCTGAATTTTCATAAGAGATCTATGCTCTCTCTTTCTTTTTAATTACTCTCCTTTATGTCACATATTTTAAGATCCTCATTGTTATGATGGGGGATGCTCTATTATATCCCTCTTGCCATACATTTTATTTTTATATGATTAGAGACCCTATTTGATCTCATCAATCCATTTTTTTAAGTTTTAATAGGCGCTGTTAGGCTGCCGAGTTTTCGTAAGGGATTTTTCATCTCACTTTTATTCTTGTGATATTTATGCTACATTTTCCACAATTTCCTTTGAGTGGTGTATGTACTGCCCATTATTTTACTCATTGTTTAATTTACTTTCATTTATGAGTATTTACATCAATGTTGTATTGTCCTTCTTTCACGGGGTGTAAGTTTCAAAAGATAACCATGTCGGTAAGGGAATCTTTCATCCTCCTCTTTTTAAAAGAATTATTTTGTTATGTATTTTAATTCACATAACATTATTTTGGGATATGTTCTTCTATATCGTTAGTGATTTAAATTTTATTACCAAGTGATGAGATACCCTTTTTATCTCTCATCAACTCATTTTCTGAATTTGTAGTGACGTCGTTAGGCTGTCAAATTTTTGCAAGGGAACTTCTTAACCCAATTTTGATTCATTGGGATGAGCCTCTACTCCTTGAATATGTCGTTCTATGAAGATGTGTGAATAAACTCTGATTTTTTTACACTTAATATCCACTTATATTTGGTGTATTTGTTTTTCACACATAATTATGTAATTGATTTATCATTAATCCAAGGATATCGTCTTTGTATGGGACTTCGTCTCAATCTCCTTTCATTGAGGCATATTTTTTTTATAAACAACCTTATTTTATATGGTGTATAAACCCCTTTGACTTTTACGTTTATCTGAAAGGAATATTTTTTATACGAAGCGTTTTAAAAAATGACAAAAGGGAATGTTTTTGTCATACGTATGCGGCGACAACGACTTCTCCCCCGCTGTGACCATTATTTGAGTTTCGGCTTCCTCTACAAGCCATACATTCTTTTTAAAAGAAAAATTAATACCATGTTTTACTTTTATTTAATTTAGGTATTGAAAATGGTTTTCATAAGGTTTTTTATATCAATGTGTTTTTTTGATATCTTGTGATTGAAATATGGAAATGTTATGTTTCCTTTATGCATGTATTATGTGGTACGAATATGTTATGGTTCTTGGGAATTGTTATTAAGATGGGTGGTTCCATGATAAACTAAGGGCAGGTGAGCCCGATATAGCTCTCCAATTCATTCGGTGACTCTAAGGGGTTAAACGTTAAGGTTTCTCCGAAGAGATTTAGGGAATATACTATGATGGGTATTCCAAATGTAACCAAGAGGGATATTCCCTATGTAAGAATGTTATGAATGCCTCAAGTTACCTTTATGTATTATGATTTCTATGATTTATTCCTGATTTTATGAGGTATGTTATAGTGCTTATGTTTTGTGGGTAAAGTATGATTTCATTATAATGTATACATGTACTCATGTTTCGTTCCCATATTTTTATATCCCTTACTGAGCTTTTTATGCTCATCCCAAGTTTTTGAAATGTTTTTCACAGGTCAAGGGAAGGGTACATGATATGATTATAGTGTCAAGGAAGTGTCAAGAAAGATTCCATGTTTTATTTTAAATATTCTTCCATTGATGGGAAAAATGAATACTATCTTTTATGTAACCACTTTGTTTAAATGTGGAATATAATGAAGGTTTTATGATCTAATTATCTAAAACTCTAAACCTGAAAAGATCCTCAATGTGTAATCTTGTAATAACTCAAGATTAAGTAAGGTTTAAGGCTGGGGCCTTATAGTTGGTATCAAAGGTCAGTTTAGATAACTTTAGAGGTTAGGGTATTCTCTAAGAACAAGTGACATTAACATAATGGTTAGGATTTCAGAAAGAGTCCTATTTTTAGATAAAGTGAATGAGTATGTATATCTTAGTGTTTACCTGCCTCATTAGTACATGATGGTTTTGTTGATATACTCACACTGACATTTTTTTGTTTTAGTGAATGGATGGATCTACCAGGCACCAAAGTGACAATAGGTTTGAAGGAAACTATGGTGGTTCTTTGATTAAGATACTAGATAAAATGGGGGATTCAATGAGGAAACTCGTGGTTGTTCTAAACCAACTATCAAGGAGTCATGATCAACCACTTAAACCTTGGTATGATCTATAATGCATCATGTACGAGATGAAAAATCGATGTGGAAGTTCAGGTAATAATTATAAAGGTAACCATTAGAGTTTATATGATCCTTACTTTTGAGGTAATTATGTGTTATTATATGTTATGATGGAAAATGAAAGGTATGAGATAAAATTGAGATTAAAATATGTTATGATTATTTTTGAAGATTTTATCTTGTTTTGGTGAATTTTTTAAGAATTATATAGTTTTGGAAAAAGGACAACATGCAGACTGTGTGACAACCCATCACATAGGACAAGGCTACGGGAATCGAACCCACAACCAAAGAGCAACAGGTATTTATCGCCCACCACTGGGCTACGTGAAGCCCCTGGTTAGTATGACTTATTTTTTTTAGTTAGGTGACTTTATGAATTATGAGTAAGTTGATTTTGGGTTATGATTAACCTAGCATGGAGGATATGTGATTAGGTTAATTACTTTTCAATACGAGACTTTAGGAGCAACTGATGTTGTTTGGAGATAAATGTTACGATTTAACTTGGAAGACTATGTGACTAAATCCTTCAAATATTTGGGTTTCAATCTTATTTTGGTTTACTTTGAAGAATTTTATGGAAAAATTGTTTATCCAATGGTCCTCATTGAACTTTGGGTTTCGTTGGACAAATTTTGGAGATTAAGAATAGATTTTCTTTTTATAAAGGGTTATCCTTTTCTGGATTATCTGATCTTGTACTAAAAATTTTGGTTTTGGTTTTGGCTGGAGTCTAAAGACATGGGATGTATATAGTTCTATTTTGTGGATTAGGTGATTCTCTATAAATTGATTATAGTACTCTTAATGCGAACAAGTCTTCCTAAATACTCGTCTTTTGGAGAAATATGAGTTTGATTAAGGAATCTAGTAAAAGTTTAATGTCTACATGACAAGTAAGTATGTTTAATTATGATTTAGTTAAGCTCAAAAATAAATTCCTCAATGAAAAGTAACTTAAAACAAAAATTTTTTCTGTTAAATTTTCCTACTGGGGAATCGAATACCGTTTAACCCATCACAATTTTGTGATTCTCTTATGGTTAACATTCTCCTAGACATGTTTACTATCACTCTCCATCATAACATATCCCTTTGTTTTTTTCCTCCATGCCCATATTTTCATACTTGGAATCTGAAATGCCTGGATCGGTTGTGATCACTGAGAGGGGAGGGGTGAATCAGTGATAACTTTTTCTTTTTATGAATTGTTCCCTTTGAATTATCAATTCAACCTCTGCAGCTGGTTAAGTCCTAGATCTACTCTTTTAGGGGTGCAGTGATAATTAATGCACAGAACACAGAGAATTACAAGGTTCGGTACAAAGACCTACTACTTGCCGTGTTGGTTACACCCCCCAACATGGATTCTTCACTATGCCAAAAGATGTTTACACAGTAATTGGTTATACCCCCCCAATTACAAGTTGGTTAAACCCCCCAACTCCACAGCATCATCTTCATCATGGCTCCACTTCACTTCTTCAAAGGTGTTGTTCAAAACATCAAGTATCTTCAACAGTCTTCAAAAGATCTCGTTGGTCTTTCTCACCAAAAAACCAATCACTTAGAATGATCATTTCTTTTGCATTCACACACTTAAGTGTGTACTCCTCTTCTTATCAAAGTTGGTCTTCTTCACTTGTGCACACACAAGGCTAAGCCTCGGGTCTTCCTCCATGAACACACACTCCCAAGTGTGGTAAATGATTCACCCAAACTCAAACACCAAAAGAGGCCCGCAAGGGGTGCGGCCTCACTTCTTCAATAGCCGCGCAAGGTGTGCGGATGTCCTCTGTCGCGTAGGGCATGACACCCGTGGTCACACAGGGTGTAACCAAGCGAGGGGCGCGCAAGTACACTGCCCGAGCTCTTCTTCCTGTCGCGCAAGAGGTAGCGCGCATGGGACTTCTTCGGGGCCTCGGGTGGCTCAGGTATTCTCAGTCGCGCAAGAGGCTGCACAGAGGTACTTCGCGTAGCTCGGATGGATTCGCGGGACTCTTGAGTTCTCAAAGGATCAGCAGTATTTCCAAGGGCGCTGGACTTCTCATTTTATAGCCGAGGAGTGTGAATAGAGTCCGCGGGATCCAAAACTCGAACCCCCGAGATCTGTGGCATTTTGAAAACTTCAAACGTGTTAAATATCTTCTGTGTACCTCGTTCTTCTTCTCTATTTTAATGTGGGTTTCCTTTTCTTTTCCTTCTACACGTTTATCCATTTTTGAACGTGTGCATGCCTCTGTTTAGGCTCATGCATGCAAAGCATGCTCTCCACGTGGCCTTGACATTATATTTTGCCTCGGCCGAATCTCGAAATCCCCATTTGTTGCATGCATGCTCATTTTATAGCATGATTATGTTCAGTGTGGCCATACGAACCGAATGGAGCCATTACATCGATCGGAGGTGGCCGGAGGCTCCATTTCCATCTTCGGGAGGCGCCTGGTTCGAAGGAGGAGTCACGGGTGGCCTCGGGCGAGCTCGAGGAAGGAGACGGACGGGGAGCCGTCGGATCAGGCGATCAAATAACCTCGGACGGCCTGGATCAGATCGCGAATGGAACGATTAGATGAGCGGCTCGGATCGCACGCGCGTTCAATCATGCGGCTGGGATTCGCTCCGCGGAAAAATTCTGCACCCCACATTGAAGTCGCGGCCGGTTTTTCCGCGGTTTATCAAACATCCGCTGCCATCCATCCCACAATTGAATCTCCTCCCCTCTCGATGCCGCCCCGCACCGAGTTCTCCCTGCGGGCGCGCTCTGCGCCCACACTCACGCCACTTGCGGGCGCGCCACTGGCGCCCACTATGCTCCGGGTGTGCGCTCATACTCCCCTGCCGTGCGGACTTGATCACCGCGTGGCCACTGTGCCACCTTGGGCTTGCCCCACGGGTTCCCCTTTGGGCGTGGCGCCCTAGGACCATATGTGCCTTGGGGTTGAACCCTCAAGGTGTCCTTGGCTGGCCAAATTTTTGGAAAAGGAAATGAATAAGGACTTTGTTAAGAAACAAAGCACTCCCAATGTAAAATGCAAAATGCCACTTCAAGCCATCTTCCTCTTCATTTACTCTTCTTTATTTAATCTTCTTCATTAGAATTCCTTTAATTCTCTTCAACATTTTTTCATCACTTAGGAATGGAATTCCTGAAGGTTCTTCATCAACCGAGCTCCTGAATCACATAGATCTTCAATGTTCTTCATTGATCCAATCAGAGATCAAGTTGGATCAACTTCTAATTCACATGCACCAAGTGATAGTGCATGGACTTCTTCAACTCACTTCATCCACTTAGGAGGTGTGGATGGATCATCTTCATCTCCTCATGCATTGTCTTAACAATGCATGGTCTTCTAACATTGGTGTGACATTGTATCCACTTGATACAAGTTCTTTGAACTTAAAGACCAGTTCAACAATCGTCAGATATAATGATGCATCTCCAACCATTATTCTTCAAGCTCTACGTCATCAGTTGACACATAGTGACATGTTATTGACAACAAATGCAATCACTTGGGCACAACAATCTCCCCCTTTGTATTTGGTTGTCAATACTCCGAAGCACATCTCGAAGAATTTCACAATGTGTATGTGCTGATTATTTCTCCCCCTTATTGGCCAACAAATGCAAAGGGATGAATTGGAAGTCATTCCCAAAATGCATAACTATCTTGACTCAGCATCTAATGCTCCCCCTCAAGGGATGCACTCATCTCCTTCAATTCCCTGCATGTCAGTACGAAAACATATAAATTTAGGGAATAAGGAGGGACCTTTCTCTTCCTCAAGTGAGAGGAGAAGGCTGAACATGAAGTTTCAGCCTTAGTTCAACAAATCTTTCTGTAGGCATAGCTTTGGTGAAAATATCTGCCACCTGATCTTGAGTAGAAATGTAGTTGAGATTGATTTCTCCACTGGCGACCCTTTCTTTGATGAAATGATATTTTATATCAATATGCTTGGATCTGGAGTGTTGTATAAGATTCTTAGACAAGACAATTGCACTTTGATTATCACATAAGATCCTCAATGGTTTTTCAGCTTTAATTCTCAAATCTGCTAGCTGCACCTGCATCCAAATCATTTGTGTACATGAATGTGTAGCTGCCACATACTCTGCATCGGTTGTGCTCAATGTTACAGAATTTTGTTTCTTGCTATACCAACTAACACATCCTTCTCCCAGAAAGAAGGCTCCCCCAGATGTGGATCTTCTATCAGTGAAATCACTAGCCCAATCAGCATCAGTGAATCCCAACAAATTTATGTTTGTACTGTGTTTGTATAAGAGTCCATAGTTGAGGGTTCCTTTCACATATCTAAAGATTCTTTTAGCTGCTGATAAGTGAGATTCTTTTGGGTCACATTGAAATATTCACACAAATTCACTGCATATGTTATATCAGGCCTTGAGGCCGTGAGATAAAGGAGACTGCCAATAATTCTCCTGAACTCTTTCTGATCAACATTGTTGCCTTCTTCATCCTTGCGTAGTTTGGTTCCAACAGAAATGGGTGTTGAGACTTCCTTTTCATTCTCTATTCCGAACCTTTTTACTAAGTCCCTTGCATACTTGTCTTGTGAAAGAAATATAGATTTTTTCCTTTATTCCATCTGAAATCCTAGAAAATACGTCATTTGACCAAGCATGGACATTTCAAAGGTTCTCTTCATCTGCTCAGCAAATTCTTCACATAGTCCTTCCTTGTCACCAGCAAAAATAATATCATCAACATAGATAATGACTATGAGAGTACCAGTGGTCATTTCTCTGACATAGAGATTACTGTCAACTGTTCCTTTGACAAACTTCATGCTCTTAAGACAACCATCCAACTTGGAGTACCAGGCTCTGGGAGCCTCCTTTAACCCATACAATGCTTTCTTCAATCTGCATACCATGCTACCATCTTTGTCTAGCACAAATCCCTCTGGTTGTTCTATATACACTTCTTCTTCAAGATCTGAATTTAGGAATGCAGATTTCACATCCATCTGATAAACCTTGTACTGCTTGTGTGCTGCAACTGATAAGAACATTCTAATAGTCTCCAGTCTTGCAACTGGTGCAAACGTTTCTTCAAAGTCGATTCCTTCCATTTTTGAATACCCTTTGCATACAACTCTGGCCTTATTTCTTGAAACTTCCCCTTTCTCATTGAGTTTGTTTCTGAAAACCCACTTTGTCCCAATTACAATTTTATTTTTGGGCCTTAGAACAAGATCCCAAGTGGAGTTCTTTTATATTTAATTGAGTTCCTCATGCATAGCTTGTATCTATTCCTCATGTTCAACTGCTTCAGCCACTGTGTGAGGTTCCACTTGAGAAACCAATGCAGTGTGATCTTCCAATCTCAATCTTCTCCTAGTTTTTACTGAGGACTGTGGGTTACCAAGGACATTTTCTGTGTCGACATGTTTCTTCAATTTATTGTATCTCCTTCTTCCATCTTCATTACCTTCCTCTTCATCACTAGTGTGTTCAGAGTTGATATCACCAGCAGTTGGTATTGTATAAGTTAATTCTTCATTATTTTGTTCCAAGGTTGAGTCATTCATTGAGTCATCATTATCCACAATGCATGTTTTGATGTTGTTTTCAATTATTCTGACATCACTGCAGTCAATCATTTTGTTCAACCTCTTATTCCAACATCTGTAGCCTTTTCCATCAGGTAGGTAGCCCATGAAGATTCCTTCTTCTGCTTTTTCCTCAAACTTTCCCAGATTAATGTTTTTAATCTTGATGATGCACGGACTGCCAAAGACTCTGAAGTACTTAACAGTTGGTTTTCTGTTAAACCACATTTCATAGGCTATCATTTGTGTTTCTGGTCTTAGGAGACATCTATTTTGTATGTGTATAGCTGTGCATACTGCTTCTCTCCAGAAAAACTTAGAGATATTGTGCTCAGCCAACATAGTCCTCCCCATTTCAACTATGCTTCGATTCTTCCTTTCAGACACTCCATTTTGTTGTGGAGTATATGGTGTACTGTATTGATGCTTGATTCCATGCTTGAACAAATATCTTTCAAAATTATCACAAGTGTATACTTTTCCATTATCTGATCTCACTTTCTTGATACAGATTCCAAGTTCTTTCTCAGCCTGTCTCTGGAAGTTTTTGAACATCATGATTGCTTCTGACTTGTGTTTCATGAACATGAAGTAGGTCATCCGAGTGTAATCATCAATGAAGGTTATAAAATAGATATCTCCTCTTGTAGACTTTTGTCTCATCGGTCCACATATGTCTGTGTGAATGAGTTCAAGAGGCCCAGTAGACATGATATCTACTCCTTTGTGTGAACTATGGGTCAGTTTTCCCTTCTGACATGTGTCACAAATTTCATCTCTTTCTCTCTTTAATTTGGGTAGTTCTCGTACAATATTGTACTTCATAATTTTACTCATACTTCTTTGACCTAGATGGCCAAGCCTTCTGTGACAAAGATTGTTTTCATCTTTAGAACTAAGATAACAAGAATTGATGGAATCACCAATTTGAAATAGGTTTCCAGTGGTTCTTCTTCCTTGAGTGATGATTTTTCCATCCTTTGATCTTTTGATGATGCATGAATCCTTCTGGAACAACACCTCATGTCCATCATCACATAATTGGATTACACTCAGTAGGTTGTGCTTTAATCCTTCAACAAACAACACATCATTGGATTTTAGATTTGTTGTGGCAATCATAGCCTTTCCAACTCCCTTGATTTTCAGAGAACGATCATTTCCAAACACCACGGTTCCTCCCTCATGACTTTCAATGTTTCTTAGAATTTTTTTATCACTATTCATGTGGGATGAGCATCCACTATCAAGAATCCATGACTTGGTTTTACTGCTGGCTTTTAGAGCCACTTCAGCAAGGCATGTGATTTCATAATTGGTTTCTTGAATGCCTTTCCCTTTCATGTCTTTGACTTTTTGTTTAGGAAGAGTTGTCATACATTTATCAGCTCTATGACCTTGTTGGTCACATCTTCCACAAGCTTTACTCAGTCAGTCAAATGTGTTCTGAATTGGAGGTTTTGATGCTTTCTGCAAAACACTATGGGTTTCATGATGTCTCCCCCTTGACTCATGCCTCATGCTTGGAAGAGACATGTTATACCAGCATGCATAGGCCTTATTTCCAAACACACCACAACACCAGCAGTAGCCTCTGAACCTTGACCTTCTTTGTTGATAAGAGTCTTGTTGTAATTTTCTGTCCAAGATTTGAGTAGTCCTTCCTGAGGATTTCCTTTCTTCGATTGAAGATGATTTTACACAGGTTTTTTCATGCCATGTTTGTCTCAATTTTATCTTTGAACCTGCATTGTTAGAAATAATAGATGTATTTAGAGATTTACTTAGTTGTAAATTGACCTGCCTCTGAGCACCAGTATAAGATGATTCTGCCTTGACCTCAACAGCCTTGTTGAAGTCTTCTCTCATCTTTGTCAAGCTATTCTGTGCTTCAATCCACTTGGAATGTGTCACTGATTGCTCTTCTTCTTTGAGGTGAGGTTTCTCCTCAAGATCTTTTGCTATCTTGTCCACCTCAGCTACCTTCAGTTTGTGTCTCTTGATTTCATCAATGTACATTGTCTCTTTATTCATACATTCTTCCCACTCCTCAGTCATCCTTTTGGTTTCCTTTTGTAAAAATCACTTCTCTTTCTTGAGTTCAGTGTTCTGTTCAAGGAAAGCCACTAGTTCATCTTTCAATATGTGTTTGAGCTCTGTTCGTTCACTTTCATCATCTTTATTGCTGCAGGTGTCAAACCCTTTTTCCACATGAGCCATAAGATTCGTTTCTTCTTCTTATTGACTGGCTGAAGTGAAGTCTGATTCTTCCTCTTTTCTTACATAGCTTCTTCTTTCACCAGGAATGATCCTTTTCTTTCTTGCACCAGATCTGTTTCCTTCTCTTGGGTATCTACTCCATTTCTTCTTTTGTGACTTATCATCTTCAATATCTGGAGCACTAGATCTTTTCTTAGGATAGTTAACAGAAAAGTGTCCGATGTTATTGCAATTGAAACATCTCGATGGTGATTTCCCTTTTCCCCTGAATTTAGTTTTTCCAAACCTTTTAGAAAAAAAGAGAAATAATCGTGTTGAGATCTTCATCCTTTTCTTCATTGTCAGAATCACTGGATTCTAGGACTTCGTCATCTTTTATCTTGAGTTGTCTCATGGCCTCAAAAGACATCTCATCCTTGATCTTCTTCTTGAATACTGGGATCTTCCTCATTTCATATGCAATGAGAATGTTGTGTAGTTCATCAAGAGAGAGATCATCTCTGTCTTCTAATTCTGAGACTTTGGGGTCAAACCTGTCAGGAAAATTTCTCATTAGTTTTTTAACAATAGTGGAGTCCTCCAACTTTTCTCCAAAGCCCCGAATGTTACTGATAATTTCATTGACTCTTGTGAAATAACCATCAATATTTTCTTCTTCTCCCATCTTGACATCTTCAAACATGCTTCTCCAAATTTCTAATTTGGCTTCCATGACTTTCATGTTGCCTTCATAACTACTTTCCAATTTGTCCCAAATTTCTTTAACATTCTTGAGTCCCATGAATTTTGTGTATACCTTCTCTGAGAGTGACATAAGAATGGAATTTTGATCTTTACCATCAACTTCCATATTTCTTTTCTCATCAAGTTTCATAGAAGCTTCATTAGAAAGAGGATGGAATCCAAATAAGGCTGCATCTCTAACATCAAGGCCGAGAGACTGAAGGTAGGGCAACATCCGATTTTTCCAGCTGTGATAATTCTTTCCATCGAATGCAGGGACACCCCTACTATTAATAGAATTTAGATTGTCCATTTTCTCAGAAGTAGATCCTAACAGAGGAAACATCGCTCTGATACCACTTGAAATGCCTGGATCGGTTGTGATCACTGAGAGGGGAGGGGTGAATCAGTGATAACTTTTTCTTTTTAAGAATTGTTCCCTTTGAATTATCAATTCAACCTCTGCAGCTAGTTAAGGCCTAGATCTACTCTTTTAGGGGTGCAGTGATAATGAAAGAACAGAACACAGAGATTCACAAGGTTCGGTACAAAGACCTACTCCTTGCCGTGTTGGTTACACCCCCCAACACGGATTCTTCACTATGCCAAAAAATGTTTACACAGTAATTGGTTATACCCCCAATTACAAGTTGGTTAAAACCCTCAACTCCACAGCATCATCTTAATCATGGCTCCACATAACTTCTTCAAAGGTGTTGTTAAAAAATTCATGTAGCTTCAACAGTCTTCAAAAGATCTCATTGGTCTTGCTCACCAAAAAACCAATCACTTAGAATGATCAGTTCTTTTGCATTCACACACTTAAGTGTGTACTCCTCTTCTTCTCAAAGTTGGTCTTCTTCACTTGTGCCCACACAAGGCTAAGCCTTATGTCTTCCTCCTTGCACACACACTCCCAAGTGTGGTAAATGCTTCACCCAAACTCAAACACCAAAAGAGGCACGCAAGGGGTGCGGCCTCACTTCTTCAATAGCCGCGCAAGATGTGCGGACGGCCTATGTCGCGTAGAGCGTGACACCCGTGGGCACGCAGGGTGTAACCAAGCGTGGGGCGCGCAAGTACACTGCTCGAGCTCTTCTTCCTGTCACGCAAGAGGTAGCGCGCAGGGGACTTCTTCGGGGCCTCGGGTGGCTCCGGGATTCTCAGTCGCACAAGAGGCTGCGCAGAGGTACTTCGCGTAGCTCGGATGGCTTCACGGGACTCTTGAGTTCTCAAAGGATCAGCAGCATTTCCAAGGGCGCTGGACTTCTCATTTTATAGGCGAGGAGTGTGAATAGATTCCGCGGGATCCAAAACTCGAACCCCCGAGATCTGCGGCATTTTGAAAACTTCAAACGCGTTAAATATCTTCCGCGTATCTCGTTCTTCTTCTATGTTTTAATGTGGGTTTCCTTTTTTTTCCTTCTACACGTTTATGCGTTTTTGAACGCGTGCATGCCTCTGTTTAGGCTCATGCATGCAAAGCATGCTCTCCACGTGGCCTCGGCATTATATTTTGCCTCGGCCGAATCTCGAAATCCCCATTTGTCACATGCATACTCATTTTATAGCATGATTATGTTCAGTGTGGACATACGAACCTAATGGAGCCATTACATCGATCAGAGGTGGCTGGAGGCTCCATTTCCATCTTCGGGAGGCACCTGGTTCGAAGGAGGAGTCGCGGGTGGCCTCGAGCGAGCTCGAGGAAGGAGATGGACGGGGTGCCATCGGATCAGGCGATCAAATAACCTCGGACGGCCTGGATCAGATCGTCAATGGCGCGATTAGATGAGTGGCTCGGATCGCACGCGCGATCAATCATTCGGCAGGGATTCGCTCCATGGAAAAATTCCGCATCCCACATCGATGTCACGGCCGGTTTTTCCGTGGTTTATCAAACATCCGCTTCCATCCATCCCACAATTGAATCTCCTCCCCTCTCGGTGTCGCCCCGCGCCGAGTTCTCCCTGCGGGCGCACCCTGCGCCCACACTCACGCCGCCTGCGGGCGCGCCACTGGCGCCCACTATGCTCCGGGCGCGTGCTCCTGCTCCCCTGTCGTGCAGACTTGATCACCGCGTGGACATTGTGCCGCCTTGGGCTTGCCCCACGGGTTCCCCTTTGGGTGTGGCACCCTAGGCCCATATGTGCCTTGGGGTTGAACCCTCATGGTGTCCTTGGCTGGCCAAATGTTTGGCAAAGGAAATGAATAAGGACTTTGTTAAGAAACAAAGCACTCCCAATGTAAAATGCCAAATGCCACTTCAAGCCATCTTCCTCTTCATTTACTCTTCTTTATTTCTTCTTCTTCATTAGAATTCCTCCAATTCTCTTCAATATTTATTCATCACTTAGGAATGGAATTCCCGAAGGTTCTTCATCAACTGAGCTCCTGAATCACATAGATCTTCAATGTTGTTCATTGATCCAATCAGAGATCAAGTTGGATCAACTTCTAATTCACATGCACTAAGTGATAGTGCATGGACTTCTTCAACTCACTTCATCCACTTAGGAGGTGTGGATGGATCATCTTCATCTCCTCATGCATTGTCTTAACAATGCATGGTCTCCTAACATTGTTGTGACATTGTATCCACTTGATACAAGTTCTTTGAACATAAAGACCAGTTCAACAATCGTCATATATAATGATGCATCTCCAACCATTAGTCTTCAAGCTCTACGTCATCAGTTGACACATAGTGACATGTTATTGACAACAAATGCAATCACTTGGGAACACCCTAATCCTAGTATGGGTTAACTCGGGTGAACATTGTACTTATCATTCTTTATTTTAAAGTGATTTTTTACTGACTCTTGTTCCGATGTGAGATTTTCAATGAAATTTCCAAGCCCAATTTTTAAAATTGCGAGGACGTAATTCCCAAAAGGGGGGAAGGATGTAACACCCCAGGTAAATAAATAGTATAACATTTTCACATTTATCTATCTTTGTGAATACAATATTAATATAACTTTAAAGGGGACTCTATGCTCGATGGCGTACCCAACACGCAACAACGAGTTTCCTGGGAATATTACGTTGCACTCTAAAAATAAAATAATATTATTTTAAATGGTATTTAACGCCTAGACATTGTAGTGATGGGAATGAACAGAACTAACTACAAAATGATTATATATGTCAAATATTTTTACTCTTTATAATAAATGTAAGAGGATTAAAAATGCGAATGAATCCAAATTTAAGCGTAAACATTTTAATATTCTTTAAAAGGTCGATTAACCGCCTTTTGATGGAGAACCTCATTTAAATCCACTTTTGTCAATTTTATGTGTTACATTTGACAAAATAAAATTCCTCTTTAGAATCAGGACATCAAAATTTACTTTGTGTAAATTTTTGTTATTTTTCCGATAAAGTTCATTTTTTAATGAATAGTGAAAAATGTTGTATTTTAATTCAAAACCACTTTTTAATATAATTTATTTATATGACTAAATTATCTTTTGGATTGGGTTTAAAGTAAAATTAGAATATATTTTTACCATTTAATCTAATGGTTGTATTTGGAATTAATTTCACTTTGAAATTGGACTTAAACTAGTGGAAACTTTTTGATATATATTGATTCATAAAAACACGCTATTTGTCATGACAATGAGAATTTATTATTAAATTAATTAATGTAACTTATACAATTTGAATTTTGTAAAATATAAATCAATTTTGAATTCGGAATATCAAATATAGCTTAGGGTGAAGTTTTTGTTTTATTCTGAAAAACTTCAATTTTTGATGAATAGTGAAACCACTAAGTGGTACTTAAAAAACTGATTTTTCCTTTAAATGAAACATTACCACTTCTGTGTTTTGAATTTCAAAAATATGAAATACATGGTTGTCATTAGGAAGTAAAATGTGGTTCAGTGGGATTAAAATAATTTTTTGGTTAATAGTAACTTTTATGTTTTTAATCGCAATTAAAGGTAATTAGTGTAATTTAAGGTAAAAATAATGTTTTAATAATATGAAATGAACTTGACACATGTCCTACCCTCATTTTATGTATCATGTCCGACCAAGACAATCCATGGGTCAACTTGGGGACCCCATGGATCCACTTTGGTTGGAAAATGACATAAATACCTTTTTATTTAATGTTAAAATTAAAATGTCACAAACATGAGTTGTTTTACTAACACAATTTTTAAATGGGGTTATACAAGTAAGATATTGACTATAAATAGTCATTGGAAAGATAAAACGATTTCCTACATAATTTTTTTTTAATTTTTATACATTAAATAAATTAAATTATTTATGACATCATGATGATGCAGCGATAACCTCATTATTTAACGATTTAAATAAAATGGGAAGATAATGTAAAATCTAAGACCAACACATGTAAAAAACATATTAGATGGGTGGATTTAGAACCCTTATCACCTTATCCTCGAAACACATAAATGTGGGACGATTAAAAAACGAAACTCATTCTAAAATAAAGTAACATTTCTTTACATTCCAAGAGTGCCCCTCCTCTCCTCTTATAAAAGGCCCCCACCGCTACCTCCTTACCCACACTTACAAAGCCTTTGGATCCACCAAACCCTGCCCATTTTGTCTCTATACTTCTATCTCTTAATCCTTGAAGCCTCTCTTTGGGCAGAAGTCTTCCCAAGGAAGCCATTGAGCTCAAACCAAAGAGAGTTACCCGATTTTAAGGTAACATCTTCATTTGTGCTCTTTTCTTTTATTTTGCTTTTCCAACCTCCTAAACTCTTTTTATTCATTTCTTTTGTAACAACATCAGTATCTTAAATATACTAGGATGTTGTCATAAGAAGGATTTGAGCTACACTTACACACACCTACATCTAATGGCTAAAGAACATATTGTTTCCGTGGATGGTGAATTTCTGCCTCCCGAAACGATGATTGTTCAACATTCTTTTAACACCTTCAAAGGTGGCCATTAAGATATCACTTTATTTATATATGATATATAATATGTTTATGTTTTACTTAAGCTTCTTTATTTTTCTTTTTTGGCATACCTTTTTGGTTTCCATTGTGGGTAAACACGATAATTTCATTTTAGGAAGTGCGGACTACCGCCCCTAAAAGTGATTTGATTCATTAATGCCATATGTGGGATGCATAAAGGATGTATTTAAAGTTATTATATATGATTTATGTTACATATAAATGATGAATATAATTCTGGAATTAAAATATACATACCTCTCATTTATTTTTAATTCCATTAATATGACATAGAAATGCAAGTAGCGTTCATGCGTACGTACGGCTTACCGTCTCCATGAACAGTGCATTTCATTTTTTACCGCTAAATGATTATGTAATATTATAAATACATGTATATTCTGGATATATATGATATATATGATATCCAAATTATTAATATCATTCTGGATATAATGAACCTTTTACCACATGAACAACATGTAATTGTAAGAAGTCCACTTTCGACTTAAGAACCAAATATCGACAAAACAAACATTATTAACATAAAGGATTACATAATGTTTATAACATGGAAGTAAGTGATATAAAAGGAATAATGAACTTTAAAAAGATTCTTAAGCAAGTATAAATTAACTCAAGTTTATTATTCAGGATGTCAAAGAACGATCGAGTCAAGTCGGACCCCAGGTTAGGGATCCTACTCCACTCTTTCTTTTTGAGTACACTCTTTTATGTCATTCCTTTTAAGCTCATATTTCTTGTGATTGGGATGTTCTTTTATATTACTGTGACTATAATTTTTATGTTCATATTATTAGAGACCCTATTCTCTCTCATCAATCCATTTTGGATGTTTTGAGTGGCGCCGTTAGTCTGCCAAATATTCGTAAGAGATCTAACCACTCTCTTTCTTTTTAATTTCTCCCCTTTATGTCACTTCTTTTAATCTTCTCTTTGTTATGATGGGGGATGTTCTATTATATCCCTCTTGCTGTACATTTTATTTTAATATGATTAGAGACTCTTTATGATCGCATCAATCCATTTTTGTATGTTTTATGTGGCGCCATTAGGCTGCCGAGTTTTCGTAAGGGATTTTTCATCTCAATTTTATTCCAGTGAGATTTATGCTACATTTGCAACAATTTACATTGGGTGATGTATGTAATGCCCATTATTTTACTCATTGTGTAATATAAATTCATTTATGAGTATTTACATCAATGTTGTATTGGCCTTATTTCACAGGGTGTATGTTTTGAAAGATACCCATGTTAGTAACGGAATCGTTCACCCTCCTATTTTTAAAAGACTTCTTTTGTTATGTATTTTAATTCACATAACATTATGTTGGGATATGTTCTTCTATATCCTTAGTGATTTAAATGATATGTCCAAGTTATGAGATACCCTTTTTATCTCTCATCAACTCATTTTCTGAATTTTGTAGTGACGCCGTTAGGCTGTCAAATTTTTGCAAAGGAACTTCTTAACCCAATTTTGATTCTTTGGGATAATCTTGTACTCCTTGAATATGTCTTTCTATGAATATGTCTGAATAAACTATGATTGTTTTACACTTAAAATCCACTTATATTTGGTGTATTATTTTGTCACAAATAATTATGTAATTGATTTATCCTTAATCCAAGGATACCGTCTTTGTATGGGACTTCGTCTCAATATTCTTTCATTGAGGAATATTTTGTTTTATACACAACCTTCTTTTATACGGTGTATATACCCCTTTTACTTTTATGTTTATTTGAATGGAATCTTTTTTATATGAATCATTTCATAAAATGACAAAAGGGAATGTTTTTGTCATATGAATGCGGCGACAACGACTTCTCCGCCGCCGTGACCATTATTTGAGTTTCGGTTTCCTCTACAAGACATACCTTCTTTTTAAAAGAAATATAAATACCATGTTTTACTTTTCTTTTATTTTGGTAATGAAAATGGTTTTGATAAGGTTTTTTATATCAATGTGTTTTATTGATATCTTGTGATTGAAATGTGGAAATGTTATGTTTCCTTAATGCATGTATTATGTGGTACAATTATGTTATGGTTCTTGGGCATTGTTATGATGATGGGTGGTTCCGTGATAAACTATGGGCGGGTGAGCCCGATATAGTTCTCTAATGAATTGGGTAATGCTAAGGGGTTAAACGTTAAGGTTTCTCCGAAGAGATTTAGGTAATATACTGTGATGGGTATTCCAAACGTAACCAAGAGGGTTACTCCCTACGTAAGAATGTTATGAATGCCTCATGTTAATTTTATGTCTTATGATTTCCATGATTTATTCATGATTTTATGAGGTTTGTTACATTTCTTATGTTTTATGGGTAATGTATGATTTCATTCTTATGTGTACATGTACTCATGTTTCCGTTCCATATTTTTATATCCCTTACTAAGCTTTTCATGCTCATCCCATGTTTTTTAAATTTTTTCCACAGGTCAAGGGAAGGGTACATGATATGATGATAGTTTCAAGGAAGTGTCAAGAAATCATCCATGTTTTATTTTAAATATGCTTCCGTTGACGGGAAAAATGAATACTATCTTTTATGTAACAACTTTGTTTAAATGTGGAATATAATGAAAGCTTTATGATCTAATTCTCTAAAACTCTAAACCTGAAAAGTTTCTCAATGTGTAATATTGTAATAACTCAAGATTAATTATGTTTTAAGGTTGGGGACTTATATAGAAGATGATTATAAAACATAAAATAATTTTCATTATAATCATTATGTTATGTTTTATACGTTAATTTTTTATGATAATCTATGAATAAATTAATTTAAACTAAAAACATATCATCCACGATTTTGGTATATTAGTACATCACGAACGATGTTTTTATTTTTAGATTAAGAAAGACAAGAGAGGAAGCACGGTAAATAATTTTTTTCTTGAACATGATAACATAAATAATATATATTATTATGGAGATTTCATACCTCCATGAAAATTTCATGGGAATAGATTATAAGAAGATAGATAATTAAAAGAAAACACATGAAAAAAGAAGAGTATTCTTAACTCTTAATATTTTCTCCCTAAGATCCTCTTTAAGGCCTTCGGTTTTGGCCATCTGGTGAGAAAAAAATGTCATGAACATGGGGAAGAGAATTAGGTTGGGTATTTGGAAGAACATAGTTAATGATGAAGGCTTGAGATATATGAGAGGAAGAGGGGAATGAAATTGGTATTTATAGTGAATGTGAGGAGAAATTTTACAATGTTTTAATCATTATTTTAAAAAAATTTCTAAAGACTATAAATATTTTTGATTCATGTGACCCAAAATTGTAATAAATCCATGAGAGTTGAATGAATTTGGTCATACATCAGCCTTTCATCACCAATGATGAATTGAAACAAATATTTATCATTAATTATAGTTTTCCATATTTTAATATTCATAAAAAATTAATGAATTTCAGAAAAATCCCAAAAAATCACCATAATAATTTTTCAACATGTAGAATTCAAAAAAAGAACTATATTTTTAAAAAAATTACCTTATTAATATTATTAATTTATTTTTTAAATAAAATCATAATTTACTATAAAACAAATTTTAAATCTATAAATCCTTTTTTGACACCATTTAAAATTAATCAACATCTCATTGTCTTAATAATATAATAAAATAAAATAATAATATGATTTACTATTCAAAAGGGCCATATTAATTTTCATAATGGTATGTTAATATTGACAGAAACACATTTTTGTTATATCAAACTAAAAAAACATACTGATATGAATTGTAGATGATAGTTTTCTAAATTCAAATAATAGATAGAGAACAATTATGTTTAAAGTATAGTTATATCAATAAACATTGAACAATGTTTCATGTATTCAATTTATTTTTTTAAAAAAAAATTTATAGTTCCAAATAATAAATATTTTTATTAATTACATTAACATCATATATTTTGAATATATATATATATATATATTGTTTAATAAATAAATGGTAGAGGAAGAAAAATGAATTACATTTTTCATGGAGATGGTAGGTTGTACATTTACATGAATTTTGTTTATTCTTTTTTATGAATGGAATAAATTATTGTTAAATAATGGTTCATCTTTATAGAATAATTATAATATCTTATACATAAAATATATTCATATTATTCATCTATATTTCCATCCATGTAAAGAGAAAATGAAGAATGAATCACATCACTTTTTGGAATTGGTAGTCCACATGTATTCATGAGAACCATTATCTGTTTGCAATGTATTTAAAGGTAACAAGTATGAAATGATAATATCATTAATGAATACAAATAATTACAAAAATACATATATATGAAATAATCCAATCATAATACCCATCCATACACCATGGTGATGAAAAATTAATTCTATCCCGAGGTGGGGAAGATAATAAGTACAAACGCATGAGGGATAATTTCACTTAGCATTTTAAGAGATGACCGTGTATAATGATGGTTTCATAACCATAATAAAATTTAATTATATTTGGGTACTTAATTTCTTATTTAATGATCAATATCATATATCTATCAGTGTTAAAATAAGAAATTAAAAAAATGAATGTTATTTGTTTAGGTTATTACATCTTGTTTGAATGAAATTCTTTGTATCAATATTTAAGGATTTGAGGATATGACTTTTATAGATACTAGAACCTATAAAATAGTTATACAGATGTTGAAAATAGAATTATATATGGTTTGATCATAATAAAGGTCTCAATTTTATGTAAATAATTGATCAAATGGGTTCCTTTTATAAGTGGGTAAAATTCCACTCATCAAATTTCATTAATGATTAAAACATAATAATAAAATTATCCAAAAATGATTCAAAATGGAATGATATTTTATGTATATGTTGGATATGTTCAAAATAACTGAATCTAATTAAATCTGGACAGGTTAATGTGGTGTTATTAACATTATCTATTCTTTTATTCCCAAAATTAATATATTTTAACATTAACCGTGGTAACATGTTTTTCAACATAAAGGCATATAATTTTATATATAAGATCAAAATTGGATAATAAAATTCCATGGGAAGAAATATTTGGACAAATATTATCATGTATACACCATTTTAATATTTTTTTAAAATAATTTAAAACAATATTATTTTCATAACAAATCATTAATGTGATTTTTGAAATTATTCATCTAATTTAACACCAAGACATTGATATAATTCAAATATAATAACATAAGACTTACCTAATTTGTAATGTTAATTTATAAAAAACATCACTCTATGAATTTAAAATTTATAATGCTTTTAGTATTTTTAAAATGTTTTATTTTATTTACTATTAATAGAAGAAATTAATTATCGACTTGTGTAAGATTTTATGATAATTAGATAATTTATAAAAAATTCAAACAAATTATCGTTATTGAAAATAATTTCATTATTCATGAAATTTCCAGTATTATTATTTCAACATTCTATAATTCCTTATGAATACATATAAGAGATATTTAAAACTTAATGATATTTTTTATTAATATTTACATTAAATATTATACAGTTCAAATTGAAGGAAATGTGTGGCATAAAATGTAAAATTTAGATTCCATGTTGATGATTGTTGAATTTTCATCATCAAAAAATAATTAATTTGAATATTTGGGACATTAAATTTTATTTTTCACTTAGATTTACTCATTTTTTCCATTACTGAAGTGACAAATTGAAGAGAAATTATTCTTCACAATGCAAAAAAAATTAAATATATAAAAAAATTTATCAAAGGAATAAAATTTAGAATTATCATTTCAAAATTCAATTTTCATAAGTATATAAAATTTATCCAACTAAATAAATTATATAGATTATTAGAAATCCTGCTGTGGGTAGTTCAATAATATTTGTAAGAAAATATATCCCACTAAATAAATTATATAGATTACTATAAATCCTAGATTCCATAATAATTCTTCATGGAGTTCTCAATAAAAGTTATATCTAAATTTCTTGATGTGATATTCCCAATTTTGTTTAAAATTTCCCAGAAACAATGTAAATAAAAGATCAAGAGTCAAATAGAGAATCAATATATTTTGAATAAATATTTAACATACCTATCACAACTCTATTATAAGTCCCATCAACAATCATAATAGTATAAAATTAATTTGTTATTCCATTATTCCAGTCAAGATAATTTCCACCCTATGTATTGAGATTTGGACATATGTTACAACAAATTAAAAACAAATTTCAATTATGATATCTCAATATTGGATAAATATTTTTTTACCCCATTCATGGTTTGATTATTAAATTCATATTTTTAATCACAATCCTAATGACCAAAAATTTTACATTTGTAACACATTCCAAATTTGTTAATCTATTCCCTATTTTTTATATAAAAATGGATGATGATATGGGATTTTATCCAGATTTATTTTTGGTATACATCTCTATTTCATTCCACCTAGACTAAATATTACTCTTTTCATCAAATGGAAATATATGTGTTAGAAAAATCAATCACAATATTCATAGCACAATAAATAACTTTATCATAAATTATTAATTCTCATAAATCCAATTCTCTCTATATAATTTGTTTTAATAATAAATAAAATATATTAATTTTTTTCAAGGTCTAGTATAATATTTATTGTGTACGTATAAAATATTGTAAAATTTTCTTCATATGAAGCTACTAAATCCTCTTCCATTTACCTCAATTGTAAAAAGCAATTTCACATTTAAATTTAAAAACCATATTGAATTATTTATCAAGGAAATAATTCATAAATTCAACTCATTACCTTGCATCAAGCCAATATAGTACTATTATTCTTAACCAAATACCCCCACTTATTACCTTCACCTACAAATTGGTAAAAATAAGTGGTTACATTTTGATGATCTGAATATCCCTTAACAAGGAAAAATATTTCTGATTATTTATCCTTATATTATCTAAGTCTAGATATGAGGTTCCATTAAAATAAATAGGGGGTTTCCTTCCTTAAATTCCCAACTATCAATAGGTTACAATTTTTTAAAAATGATTTCTATTTAACATGGATTCCACAACCTTTTATAGTTCAAAAATGTTATCTATCACTACAAAAAAATTTACTTACATCAATTTGTAACCACTCTATGATTATTATTTTGAAAGATATTGTCCTCTTAAAACCACTATATATTGGCCTCCCTATTTCCATTATGGAAAATCACTCAGAGCATAAATAGTTTTCAGGAAACAAAATGTTAATCTCAAAATGCTATATCATTTAAAAATATCATTAATGTAAAATATATCATGGGTATTTTATTAATATTATATTATCCTCTAATTTTTTAATACCTTCCCTCTAAGGAAAAATATAACGATCCAATCTTCATAAATAATATATTTTTGAGTTTTTATACAATAATTCAAATTAATTCGTCCAAAAAATATTTGATAGGTTTAGATTGTTATAAATTTTTATTATCATATTTAGATAATGAACCCAGATATAAAAAATTGGATTCTTATAATAAATACCTTTTTCCATAATATAAAACCATCAAAACGAAACATTTTTTATTTTCAAGAAATAACTTCATGACATTGAACGTGATTTCTTATATTTACCTAATAATCCTTATACCCTATGAAAAACATTATAACTTATGATGAGATCAAATAATATAATAAAGGGGCAGATAAGAAATAAATACTTTAGTAAAATGAAAAATATGACAACATACAAATGATTATATTTTATACATTACACTTTTATCAAATAAAATAGATATTATACCCAATGCGAAAACAATTTTCACTCCAATAAAACCTTAAAACACATATCATGAAAATTGAACCCACTATAGTCATTTTAGGGACTTATATTCATTATCCTTGTTCACTCGTGATAGAAATTATAGGATCATAATTAAATCCACAATTGATACTTTACGATTTAACTCCCACCTTCTTATAATTTTAGACGGGAAACATTACCTAATTTGTTGGAGAGATGTATCGGGATCACCCATAATATAATAAATATTGGCCTCACAAGTAATCATATATTATACAAAAGTACCATATCAAGGGAAACAACAATCTTCTACTTTTCTTTAATAAACCCATGAAAAATATATTTTAACACAAAATAGAAACACATTCCATTTTTATACAAAATTATTGAGATATATATCTACCTTAAAAACACATATGAATTATATATTTTGGAATAGTGTGAATACAATATTCTTTAACAGAAATTCTAATTTTTAAATTAATACTTATAAACCTAAAATTTCCAAGATTAGAAAAAAAATTAGTCAATCTATATATCTTAAAATGGAACACTACTTTTATCATTTGGGATGTATATTAAGTTGTTTTATATCATATACATAAAAAACTTTAACCATCTAATGAAGGAATAATCTAAAAACGTTCATTAATAATTTATTTATATAAATTTTATTTGATCCATAATATAATTTTATGAATATTCATATGGATGAAAAATATTTAGAATATAAATCATTGAAGTATATACAAATTAGGGTTTGTTTTAAAACACCTCCAACATGAGTTTTCCTCATCATGTAAAATATTTATCCTCCTCAATAATATAATTATATTATTTATTTACATTAGTAATAAATTTTATCATGTTTATTATATCTTTTACATTATATATTACATTGTTATATTCAATTACTTAATTGATTATGTTCTCATTAAATTGTTTGATTATATTCATCTCATATGTCTAGATGGAATTTCTTATGTTAACTAACGTCAAATGGATCATTAGTATATCAAATGAGAATTAAAAATACTTTTAAAATTATCAATTTTAAACAATAACTATACATTTATAAATATCTATGAAATATAGTTTTGATTAATTAATTACATTAAAACATGGAGAAGTTAGTCTATATGTATGAATGAGTAATGGTTCCATATTTCAAAAAACATTAGGGAAAATTTTATGAAGAATATAATCCTTAAAAAATAATTATTATATCATTAAAATCATATTATTTTATTAAATATACTTATATAAACCAACCATGTGAGGTAGTGATGAAAAAAAATACATTGACTCGCATAACAGTAGTCCACAGGCACATATAGCCAATGTTATTGTTGATTATTGAATGGTAAAAAAGAAAATTGAAAATTTATTTAACATTTTATAATGAAATTTATATCACATATATTAATAAAATTATTTAATTTTTATGTAATTATTATTACCATTCATAAAATTCAGTGATGGAAAATGAAATACAACATCTTTTGGAGGTGGTAGTTCTCAAGTACACACAAAAGAAGTATTAATTTTCAATTATATGGATTATTAGATAAAAAATTGTTGTACCATTATCATATTAAAATTTATGTATATGGTAGAAAATGGTGTTATTATATCATAATGGATAGTACTGGTTTTAGAGTAGGTAAAAGAAGAAATAAAAATGAAAACCCTCATTTAAGAACTATAGATCTTTTCCAGATAACCACCCTAGGTTTATAATTAAAAGATTTTAAAAATGTGATTATAACATGAATAGAATTATTAATATGTTCATAGTGATATTGGAATGTTTTTTGTGTAGTCATTGGAAGAGATAAAATACTCTTGAAGTGTGGATAAGAGTGTAGAGTGGTGTCCTTCTATCAGGGAGGGAGATGAATGGCTTGACATTTTTTAAATGATTGAAATTTATGGTTGTGTTACATATGAAATATTTCTCTATAATAAAATATTTCTAATTAATATATATTTAATGTTTTAAATATTTTTATCAAAGAGGGTTTAGAAAAATTCTAAAGTAATTTTAACCCTTATCATTCTACTATAGACCCTTTTAATATGTTTTAACTCATACCATAGTAACATATTTTTTTGCAAAGTTATTATTCATAATGAAAAGAAATAAAATTTCTCTCATTACCAAATTGGGATGCAATGATTGGAAAAATATATTCATTTTTTTTAGATATAATATCTATAAGTTGATGAAATTTATTTTAAAAAAGAACCATAAAATTATATAATCAATGGTTTTTTTGTGAAATGAAATTATAAGTACAATAATATAATTATACCAAAATAAATTATAATGTTTATTAGAATTAAATTTTTGGGATTATATTTCATGAAAATGATCTAATTTAATTTTACATCATAATTACATGAAAATAAATACAATTTTCTAAAAAAGTGTTATTTTATATAATTCACATAACAAATCAGTTTTTTTTAATTATAAAAAAATCAATCTATGAAAACATTTATAGGATTATATAAAAAATAATATCATTATTCAATTTTTTAAAATAAAAAATTATAATACATGTATAAAAATATTATAATTAAAATATTATCTCATTATTCATTGAAAAATAACATTACTATTATTATTTTAACATCCCATGTATTTAAAGAATAATATATTTTCATATATATGTCTATTTATGAATTAGATAGTGTTTTAGATTATTAAAATGAGAATAAATCCAATCTTAGGAATAGAATACTCTAATATTTTTAAAGTATTGTTTTACCACCTTTAGATGGAAAACCATTTTTAAATCTAACTTTTGACAATTTTATAAGCTCTATTGGTCAAAATAAAATTATTATTTATAAATGGGACATTAAAATTTATATTTGATAATGTTTTGGTATTTTTCGAAAAATGATCATTTAATAATGAATAGTGAAAAATTCTCCATTTTACTTCAAAACTTCTTTTTCGTTTAATTTAATTATATGGTTATAATAATTTTTTAATTGTTTTTTATGTAGAATTAGAATATATTTTTACCATTTAATCAATTTTTTTTCATAATAATTAATTTACCTTTGAAATAGGACATAAATAATTGTCAATCTTTTGATAGATATTGTATCTTAAAAACTCGCTATTTGTTTTGACAACCTGAATTGTTTTTACAATAATTACTAAAATTTCTGTTTTTGGAATTTGGTAAAATGGATTCAATATTTGGAATAAGTAGTTTCAAATTATGTAATTAATACTCTTGTTTTTTTGACATTATGAATAGTAACAACGACAATTATCTTTCATTATCATTATTAATCAGTAATCTGGTTGTTAGGTGTAATAAAATAATATCATAAAAATATAAAATGACCCCAACATGTGTCCAAATAATCTTGGTTTTGTCATTTCCAACCATAATATGCCTTGTTCTAACTTACAGACCCCATGGAATCACTTTTGTTTGATATTGACCTTTTATCATATTATTTTTAATGAAAAGAAAATATAACCAAACTATGTAACACATAAGTACAATAATTTTAATATTGTTTAAATAAATGACCTATTAGAAGATAAATAGTAATTGGAAATCAAAAAATATTTCCAGTATCATGGTATATTTTTTAAAAAAAATTGACATTAAATAAATAAATTTATTTATGACACCATGATGATGTAGTGATTACCTCATTAATGAACAATTTAAATAAAATGAAAAGAGAAGGTAAAATTTGTGACATTAACTTGTAGAGAACCTATTGGATGGGTGTATTTCGAACCCTTATCATCTAATACTCTAAATATATCATCAAGGGACATTTAAAATACGAAATCTATTTTATAATAAAGTAACATTTCAGGACTTTCCAAAAGTGACCCCCTCCCTCTTATAAAAGGCCCCAACCTCTACCCATATACCCACACCTATAAATCCCTTTTATCTTCCAACCGATACTCATATTTTCTCTCCACATCCCTCTCATACTCCTAGATTCTTCACATTGGGTAGAAGTCTTCCAAAATAAGCATTTGGCTCAAATCAAAAAGAGTTCCCCGACTTAGATGTAATGTCTTCTCTCGAGTTTCTTCCTTTTGTTTTACTTCTTCACTCACCACTATCTTCTTATTATTTGATCCCATAATAACACTGGTATACTAAATATACTATTTTGTTTTTATTATAAGGATTCTACCTACACTCACACACACCTCCATTAAATGGTTAAAGAACATACTGTTTCTGTGGGGGGCGAATTACTGCCTCAGGAAATGATGATTGTTCAATCTTATTTTAACACCTATCATGGTGGACATTAATATGTCACAGTATTTATATAAGATATATATTATTTTTATTATTCCTTTATGTTTCTTTTTTTATACATATATCAAACCATTATGTATTCCATTATTTGTAAACACGATAATTTCATTTGAGGATGTGCGGACTACCGCCCCCTCAAAGTGATATGACTCATTCATACCATATGTGGTACGTATAAAAGATAGGTTTAATGATATGATATATGATACAATACTGGAATTATAATTATAATATGTATCATTTTGTTTTAATTCGCTTAAATATTAAATAGGAATGGAAGTAGCTTTCATGTGTACGTACGGCTTACCGTCTCTATGAACGGTGCATTTCATTTATTACCTCTAAATGTTATGTAATATTATAAATACATATATATTCTGGATATATATGATATATATGATATCCAAATCATTAATATCATTATGTATATAATAAACCTTTGTCCACATGAATGACATGCAATTATAAGAATTCATTTTTTGACTTAAGTACCAAATATCGATAAAACGAACATTATTAAATTAAATGATTACATAATGTTTATAACATGGAAATTAGTGATATTAGTGGAATAATGAATTTGATAATGGTTCTTAAGAAAGTATAAATTAACTTCAGTTTAATATTTAGGAGATTAAATAATGACTGAGTCAAGTCGGACATGAGGTAAGGGACTTCTTCTCAAATCTCCTTTCATTGAGGCATTATTAAATTTATATATGACCTTCTTTTATTAGTTGTATAAAAAACCATTTTGACTTTTAATTTCATTCAAAAGAAATATTTTTATACGAATATTTTACTAATTGACAAAAGGGGTTTTTTTTCTTACGTATGCGGTGACAACAACTTATCCACCGCCTTAACCATTATTCGAGCTTCGGCTTCCTCTACAAGCCATAACTTTTTAAATGAAAAATAAATACCACGTTTTATTTTTCTGTTATTTTTGGAATTTGAAATCGGTTTTATAATGTTATGATAATATAAATGTGTTGTATTAATATCTTTCAATTTAAATATGGAAATGTTATGTTTTCATTATGCATGTTTTATGTTATATGATTATGTTATTGTTCATGGGAATTGTTTTTGAAGACCGGTGGTTCCGTAATAAACTAAGGGTGGGTGAGCCCGAGATAGTTCTCGAATTCATTAGGTAACGAGGAAGAGTTAAATACTAAGGTTTCTCTAAATAGATTTTGGTAATACACTCTGATGGGTATTCCAAACGTTACCATGAGGGTTACTCTCTATATGAGAATGTTATGAATGAATCATGTTAC
The DNA here is from genome assembly GCA_963277665.1 of Viscum album. Lineage (NCBI taxonomy): Eukaryota > Viridiplantae > Streptophyta > Magnoliopsida > Santalales > Viscaceae > Viscum > Viscum album. Next base: position 432,397,501 of record OY728134.1, read on the forward strand.
CTTTCTGTCTTATGATATCTATGAGTTATTCATAAGTCTTATGATTTCATGATGATTGTTAAAGTTCTTTTTGTTATGAGTAATGTATGATTTCATTGATTCTTATGTATACATGGACTAATGTTTTCTTTCTGTATTATTATATCCCTTACCTAGCTTTTTATGCTCATACCATGTTTTTGAAATGTTTTTAACAGGTCAAAGGAAATTTACATGATGTGATGATAGTGTTGAGGATGTTTCAAGAAAGAAACCAAGTTTTATTTAAAATATGTTTCCTTTGGTGAAATAAAATAAATAATGTCTTTGATTTAACCACCTTGTTTAAATGTGGATTGTAATTCATGGTTTATGATCTAATTCTATAAAACTCTAAACCTGAAAATATCCTCAATGTGAATTCTTGAAATAACCCATTACTCAGTAATGTTTAAGGTTGCGGGCTTATAGTTGTTATCAGAGGATGGTTTAGATAACATTAGATGATAGAATCATATTGAATTATTATCCAAAAATATTTTTTTACACATTACGGTCAAATTGATATTATATAGCATTTGAAGATTACAATGTTGATTCCTCTAAGACATTTTTGTTCAGAATGGTTTTCCACAAAAGAAACAGGGAAGCAGTGCTAGGAAGGAATATAGAAGGAAATGACCTTCCAAATCAGTATCCTGAGATGGTCGGAATTAGAACTGAACAGTTTGTTGCAGTAATGGCATAGTTGACACAAGGGATAAATGGTGGTGGTATCCAATCATGAGATTAGACAGATCAAACACAAAGGAACATGTTAGTGGTGGAACATTTCATGTTCCAACATCTCCCATCATTCATAGAATCATCTGACCATGTGCTAGCTTAAGGGTGGACTAAAGCACTAGAGATGATTTTCGATGTCTTGGGGTGTTCATACAATCCAAAGGATTGTCTTGTTGTTTACCATTTGGAGGGTGAAGTAGATCTGTTATGGTCGATTCTAAGAAATATCAAGGATGTTGATGAGATTAATGTTATTGTATGATATGAATTCAATGTTATGGTTCATGAAACATATTTTCCTAAGGCTGTTAAACTTTGGATGGAAACAAAATTCATGGAATTGAGGTAAGAGGCCAACTCAGTGGATGCTTATGAAGAAACGTTCACTCGATTGGCAAGGTATGCTCAAAATTTTATCAATGACCTTGATAGTAAAATCAATTATTTTTACTCATGCTTAAATCCAAAATATCGAAGGTAATTATCTTCTCATGCATTCAAAAGTTATGAAAATCTTGTTCAATGTGCTGAGAAGGTGGAAATGGAGTTTTCTGATGAGCAAGTGTTCTATGAAAACCATGAAAATAAGAGATTGAGGTGGCAGGAGAAAAGGAAGAATCCTTCAAAATGGTTTTATGGTAAGAAAAATAAGTTTTCCATTTGTGATAAATGTGGTAAAAATCATTTTTGGGAATGTCTTTTCAATTATGTAAATCGTATCAGATGTGGTAATATGGGACATTAGGCTCGTCATTGCACTGGAAAAATCATGGTAATGGTAAGACCAAATTTGATTTACATTTAGTGAAATGTTTCAAGTGCAATGAGATGGGTCATTATGAAAACAATTTTTCAACAAAGAGCTTGAATGATGGGACGCAGTCAGACTACATATAGAAAGGTGTGGTGAAATCCTTTGAAAATACTTCATTCGATGTTGTCTAGTCAAATGAATAGGTATCAGGTAATTTGTTTGTTTTTTAGATTATGGCAATGTGTTGTTTGATTCGGGGTCTACACATTCATTCATATCTAAAAACATTTCTATTAAATTGGGAATTCTGTCCCAAGAAATGACTCATGAACTTGTGGTAAAAACACCTGGGGGAAATGTTGAGGCCCAAATAATTTATAAGAATTTTCATATCCTTATCCATGAAAAGAACCTACCTGAAAACCTTATTATTTTACCTCTAGTAGAGTTTGATTCTATCCTGGGTATGGATTGAATCTCTATTTACCATGCTAAAATTGATGGTAGATCTAAATAATTTTCATTTCAGAAAGTCTTTCAGTTTTTGTACCAGGAACAACCCTTTCTATTGATAACATATCAAGATGATGAGAAACTTGTAAATGATGGAAATGAATGATAACTTGCACATATTGTTGAAAACAATGATACCATTCAGATTTATGATGTTCCAAGTTAGTATATTGATGTTTTTCCTGATGATTTTCCTAGAATAATACTAGATCGGGAAGTTGAATTTATTGTTGACTTAGTACCTGATGCTAAGCCAATTTCAAAACCCCTTATTGAATGGCTCAAATTGAACTTTTAGATTTGAAGGAGCAATTGCATGATTTATTATATAATGGTTTCATTCAACCTAGAACATCACCATAGGGTGCTCCTATCTTATTTGTTAAAAATAATGATAGTTCAATGAGACTTTGCATTGATTATAGAGCATTGAATAACATCACTTTTTAGAACAATATTCCTTTTCCTCATATAAATGATTTGTTTGATCAACTACAGGGAGCTCAGTATTTTTTAATGATTGACATGAGGTCAGGGTACCATCTATTTAAAGTAAAAAAAGTAGATAATCCAGAGACCGTGTTTCAAACAAGATATGGCCATAATGAATTTTTAGTTTTTCCATTTGGGTTAACCAATTCACCTTTTGTATTCATGGACCTTATGAATATAATTTTCCATGAGTTCATGGATATGTTTTTGGTTGTTTTCATTGATGATATTTTCGTGTTTTGTAAAAGTAATGGGGAGCATAAAAGTAATTTATGGTTTTTCTACAAACCATAAAAGTAAATAAATTGTATTGGAAATTCATAAAGTGCGAGTTTTGGTTGCAAGAAATTTCTTTCCTTGGTCATATTGTTTCTAAAGATGGAATAATTGTTGATCCTACAAATAAATGGTTTTTGAATAATGGACAAGACCCAAAAATATAACTAAGATTCGTAGTTTTCTTGGTTTGGCAGGCTATTACCGAAGGATTGTTAAAAAATCCACGGTTGTCCAGCCCATTGACTAATCTAACTCGAAAGAGTGTTATGTTTATTTGGAAAAAAAATGTGATGCTTGTTTTCAGGAATTGAAAAGAATATTGGTGAACGATCCACTATTGGAACTACCTTCCAAGAATGGTGAGTTTTTTATCTACAGTGATGCTTCGTTAAAAGGACTTGGTTGCATCCTAATCCAGAATGATCATGTAATTGCTTATGCTTCACGTCAGTTGAAAACTCATGAGATAAATTAATCTACACATGATTTGGAATTATCTGCTGTTGTTTTTTCTTTATAAATTTGGAGGCATCAATTGAATGGTGTATTGTGTGAAATATATATAGATCACAAAAGTATAATGTATATAATCACTCAGAAAGAATTGAACATGAGACAGAGGAGATGGCTAGAATTAATCAAGGATTATGATTTCACGATTCACTACCACATAAGAAAATAAAATACAATTTTAGATGCTTTGAGTAAAAAAATTAATGCTTCATTAACTATGTTACGTTTGGAACGTGATCCTTTGGTTAAGGATTTGATGAATTTTGGTTTTGAAGTTGTTGGTGTAGGAAATTCGTATGTTTTGTTTAAGTTATTAATGAAATATTCTCTATCATATAGAATTAAGAAAGAATAGAAGAAAGACAGTGAGGTGTAGAAAAAGGTAGAGCTGGTTCAGAAGGGAATGTCACCTGAATTCAACATTGATAATGATAGTGTTTTGAGTTTTGGGAAGATATTGTGTGTGCATTGTGATTCACATTTGAAGAAATATTTGTTATGTGAAGCTCATAGTTCTCCATTTTTAGTTCATCTAGGAATTACTATGATGTATATAGATCTTCTATAGTATTACTGGTGGGATGGAATGAAAAGGGATATTGCTGATTTTACTTTGAGGTGTCTGACTTGTCAATAGGTTAAAGTAGAGCGGCAGTTACCAAAATGGATGCTTCAGCCTTTACCAGTGCCAGAGTGGAAATGGGAGAATATGTAAATGGACTTTTTGTGGGATTATTGAAGACAGCTCTAGGTAATAATGCAGTGTGGGTAATTGTTGATTGCATGACTAAAAATGCTAATTTCCTTGCTATACGGGATACTTTTCCCCTAGATCAACTTTCTCATTTGTATCATAATGAGATCGTTTCTAACTTTTGGAAAGGCCTTCAAAATTTGTTGGATACTAAATTAAATTTTATTACATAATTTAATCCTCAAACAGATGGGATGTTAGAACGAACAATTTAGACTTCGGAGGATATTATACGTGCTTGTTCTATGGATTATCTGAGAATTTGGGACCAATAACATTTTTGGTTGATTTTTCTTTTAATAACAGTTTTCATTCCAGTATACATATGGCACCGTTTGAGGCATTATATGGGAAGTGGTGTCGAACTCTAGTTTTTTGGGATGATGTAGGGGAAAGGAAGCTGATGGGACTAGAATTGGAAGAAGAGTTGGGATAAAAACTTCAGCTAATACAAAAACACATGTGAACAGCTCAGAGAAGGCAGAAACGTTATGCAGACAAAAGGAGGAAGGATCTCTCTTTTGAGGTAGGGGATCATGTATTCCTCAATGATTCACCAAGGAAAAGTGTGATGCAATTCGGTAAGAAAGGAAAACTGAGTCCAAAGTTCATTAGACCGTATCAAATTCAAGATAGAGTTGGATCAGTTTCATACTAAGTGGAGTTACATTCAAGTTTATCTCAGGTACATAATGTTTTTCATGTTTCAATGTTAAGTAATTACATGCTAGATCCATCACATGTTTTGAGTCTAGAGGTAGTTCAGTTGAATGAGAATCTATCTTATGAGGAACAACCAGTCCAAATTCTTGACCACTGGGAGAAAGTTTTGTGGAATAAGGTGATTCATCAAGTAATGGTTTTGTGGAAAAAAACCACATGATTGAAGAGGCAATAAGGAAATCTGAAAATGCAATGATGGATAAATACCCCCACTTATTTGATAAGTATATAAATTGTGGGGATGCAATTACATAAAGGGGGGAAGGATATAGCATCCTAAGTAAGTAAAAAATAATATATTTTCTTATCTATATCTATTTATGAATTAGATAGTGTCTTAGAGGCTTAAAATGCTAATAAATCCAATCTTAGGCATATAATACTCTAATATTTTTAAAGGGTTGTTCTACCACCTTTTGATGGAAAACCAGTTTTAAATCTAGATTTTGAAATTTTTATAAGATCTATTGTTCAATATAAACATATTATTTAGAATATTGAAATTAAAATTTACTTTGGATAAATTTTTGGTATTTTCTTGACAGTGTTCATTTTTTAATGAATAGTGAAAAATACTGAATTTTACTTCAAAACTTCTTTTTCATCTAATTCAATTATATGGTTTTATTTTAATTTTAATTGGATTTAAAGTGTAAATAGAATATAAATTTACCATTTAATCTAATTTTGGCCATTACAATTAATTTCACGTTGAAATTGGACATAAACAATAGTCAATATTTTGATAGATATTGTTTCTTAAAAACATAATATTTGTTTTGACAACGTGAATTATTTTTAAATTAGTTACTTCAACTTCAATGTTTGGAATTTGGTAAAATGGATTCCATGTTTGGAATCAGAAGGTCAAAATTATGTAATTAAGACTCTTGTTTTTTGGACATTATGAATAGAAACAAATGCCATTTTCTATAATTATCAAGATTAATTAGTAATCAGGTAGCTAAGTGTAATAAAATAATATCATAATAATATAAATTGACCGAAAAATGTCTCCAAATCCTCTTTTTTGTTTCATGGCCAACCATGGTATGCCTTGTTCAAACTTAGGGACCCTATGGAATCACTTTTGTGTGATAATGACATTTTATCATATTATTTTTAAAGAAAATAAAATATATCCAAACTATGTAACACCTAAGTAAAACAATTTTAATTTTGTTTACATAAATGATCTATTATAATATAAATAGTACTTGGAATTCTAAAAAACTTCCTACATCATGGTATTTTATTATAATTTTTAGACATTAAATAAATAAATTTATATATGGCACTATGATGATACAGTGATTACCTCATTAATGAACGATTTAAATAAAATGAAAAGATAAGGTAATATCTAAGACTTACACTTGTCGAAAACCTATTGTATGGGTGGATTTCGAACAATTATACCCTTATCCTGGAAATATATCATTGTGGGAACTTTAAAATCCGGAAACCATTTTATAATAAAGTAACATTTCAAGATATTCCAAAAGTGACCCTCCTCCCTATTATAAAATCCCCCACCTCTACCTCCATACCCACACCTCTCAAGACCTTAGCTCATCCAAACTCTACGCATATTATCTATCCACATCCCTGTCATACTCCTAGAAGCCTCACTTTGGTCATAAGTCTTCCCAAGGAAGCCTTTGGCTCAAATCAAAAAGAGTTTCCTGATTTTGAGGCAATGTCTTCTCTCGAGTTTCTTCCTTTTATTTTACATATTCACTCACCACTATATTTTTATTATTTTATTTAATAATAACAAAAATATCCTAAATATACTAGGATTTTGTTATGATAAGGATTCTACCAGCACTCACACACACCTCCGTCTAATTGTTAAAGAACATATTGTTTCTGTGGGTGGCGAATTACTGCCTCACGGAACGATGATTGTTCAATATTATTTTAACACCGATCATGGGGGCCATTAAGATGTAAGTGTATTTATATATGATATATATTATGTTCATGTTTCCTTTATTCTTCTATTTTTATATATATAGAAATCCTTTACGGTTTCCATTATGTGTAAACAAGATAATTTCATTTGAGGAAGTGCGGAGTACCATCCCCTCGAAGTGATATGACTCATTCATACCATATATGGTACATATAAATGATAGTATTAATGATATTATATATTATACAATACTGTAATTATAATACAACTATTTATCATTACGTTTTAATTCCATTAAATATGATATAGAAATGGATGTAGCGTTCATGCATACGTATGGCTTACCGTCTCCATGAACGGTGCATTTCATTTCATACCTCTAAATGTTTTTTACTATTATAAATACATGTATATTCTGGATATATATGATATATATGATATCAAAATAATTAATATCATTCTGGATATAATGAACCTTTGACCACATGAACAACATGTATTAATAAGAAGTCCATTTTTGACATAAGTACCAAATATCGACAAAACAGACATTATTAACTAAAATGATTACATAATGTTTATAACATTTCAATATGTGATATAAAAGGAAAAATAAACTTTAAAAAGGTTCTTAAGAAAGTAGAAATTATATTTTGTATATTATTTAGAGATTAAAGAACGATCGAGTCAAGTCGGAATGAGGTAAGGGACTTCGTCTCAAATCACCTTTCGTTGAGGCATACATCAATTCATATACAACCATCTTTTATTATTTGTATAATTAAAACTATTGAATTTTAATTTCATTCAAAATGAATATTTTTATATGTAGAATTTTACTAATTGAAAAATGTGAATGTCTTTGTCTTACATTTGCGGCGACAATGACTTCTGTGCCACCGTAACCATTATTTGAGCTTCAGCTTCATCTACAAGCCATAACTTTTTAAAAGAAATAGAAATACCGCATTTTAATTTTCTTTTCTTTTGGTATTGAAATTTTTTTTGATAATGTTTTGATTATATAAATGTGTTGTATTGATATCTTGTGATTGAAATGTGGAAATTTTATGTTTCCTTTATGCATGTTTTATGTGATATGATTATGTTATGGTTCTTGGGAATTATTTATTACGTCGTGTGGTTCAGTAATATACTAAGGGCAGGTGATCCGAGATAGCTCTCTAATAAGTTGTGTAACATGAAGGAGTTAAACTCAATGTTTTCTCCGAAGAGATTTAGGGAATATACTATGATGGGTATTCCAAACTTAACCATGAGGGTTACACCCTATGTAATAATTTTATGAATTCCTCAAGTTACCCTAATGTATTATGATTTATAATAGTTATTCATAAATATTATGATTTCATGAGGTATGTTAAAGTGCTTATGTTTTATGAGTAATGTATGATTTCATTGATTCTTATGTATACATGGACTGATGTTTTCTTTCATTATTTTTATATCCCATACTTATCTTTTTATGATCATCCCATTTTTTTGAAATTTTTTTCATAGGTCATGCGAAAAGTACATGATGTGAGTATAGTGTTGAGGAAGGGTCAATAAAGAAACCATATTTCATTTTAAATATGTTTACTTTGGTGAAAAAAATGAATACTATCTTTGATGTACCCACTTTGTTTAAATGTGGAATGTAATGCATGATTTATGATCTAATTTTCTAAAACTCTAAACCTAAAAAGATCGTCAATGTGAATTCTTGAATTAACCCATGATTAAGTAATGTTTAAGGATAAGGACTTATAATTATAATGAATATGTCTATATAAAATGTAACTAAAAAATATTAATATGATATAAATTTAATTTACCGTTAACAATATATGGGGTGTTACAATTAGTTAACTACAGTTATCACTTTTTCAACAAAGTGCTAGTAATTTAATTTTAATATCCTTCTTTATAAACAACGTTTATATTCAAGTTATCATGGATATGGAGATTCTATATCAACATAATATGTATCCTCAATGGAAGTTTCTGTGGTCTAACACTTAGTATATTCATCACTATTATTTTATAACCATCTATCCAGACCAAATATAAACAAAACATCTTATCATAATCAAATAATTTTGTAACAACATATTATTATTCAAAACTTATCATGAAGGTTTTGAATAAGTATTGATAATATCCATTTAAAAAACATAATAACCAATGAAATACACATCCACGGTTGGCTGCACAATGTACCCCATGTTCTAATCCATCAACATTGATCTTCAACCATCTAATAATATATGGAATCTACATAGTGAATTAATATAATATATGATTCCTGATTCAAATAGAAATAGCCTAACCATTCAGAATGTTGAAATCAACTAGGTTATTCTTCATTTGATATGTTTGATTTTTTTTTCTAACATTAACATCTCTATGGATAGGGAGAATTTCATCCTTCAATGAAGGAGTCCCATTATATAAGATAAGGAGGATCACTGTGTTCCATAGAATAAAATAGTGGATGCCATTTCAATTAATAATAGAATAGAAAACTTCTAACAATGAAAATTTTACATGAAATATTTCAAGAGGTAAATTATATAATATACCAAACAAAATTTAACTTGAATTGTTCCATCAGTATAGATGTAGAGACAACAAAAAATATTACAATTGGGGGATGTGTGACCAGGTAATTCATATTTCATTTAATAAAGATAAAAAAATTAAATATTTGGAATGTCAAACTATTTTATTTTTTTATCTATTGGTAATATATTTATCCAAAGATTCTATAACATGATGTATTTTCCATGATAATATAAAGTCTAATTAAACTACAGAATCCATCATTTCACTTTTAAATATTTATAACATTTAGATATATAATGTTCCCTAAAATTTAATATACATTTAGTTTCCAGATTTGAAAACTAGGTATCCCTTTAAATGAAGATTAATTTTTAAGTTGAACACTGTATAAAGATGAAATAATAATAGATATGAAACTAATGATAACTATAAAATTATATATTTTCCATCTCATTTTATGATGAGAAACATGATCATATTCTACAATATACTGTCAGTCCATGTTATAGAGTGAAATTTTACCTCACACGCTCAAATGAGAATCCATTGAGAGAATTAAATTATATTAGAATATTTTATCTTCATGTAAGTCTAAATATTTGAATAAACATTGAATAGAAACCAAATGTATAGATAATAGTGAAATTAAGAATTTATGAAATCTCGAGCAGCAACATCACACATTATTATTCTTGATGTTGTTTTCTTAATTATTATTTTAATTTAATTATAAATATATATATATATGAAGAAGGATATATCATGTTACCCTCTATAATTTTATTGTAAAATTTTATTATATTGACATATTTTAGATCGAACCAACCAAATTAAAATATCTCTACAAATAAATAATGTTTAATGTGATGATATATCATATGTATTAATTAATTATCTAAATTGATTTTTTTTAATATTTTTGATAAACATTGATCAATTATGTAGACACGCACTATATTACTTGGACATAATTATCCATATTTATTAATAAATACATAATTATCACAATGTATAAAATAATACATTATATTTAGTTTATAGTTCACATTTCATAATACAATATTTTTTATAGTATTGTATTTATTTGTTTTATTGCATTGAAATTTCATATACATCATTGATTTTTTATTTAACTATGCTGGGAATTAAGACATATTTTTTTGGTATTCATTCAATTGTTAGTTCTTTAAATATTTTGTATATTTTGGATTTAATTTTTATTGGATGATTTTGTGGGTTACACAACATAATGTGAAAAATTGACATTCCAAGTATATTTTTAATTGGGTATTTATAGTTATATATTGAATCATAATTTATTAATAAATAAAATTTTATAGTTATACCAGTAGTATGTTTTAGAGTAAGTATAAACTCCAAATTCGAAACTTAAAATTCTTTTTTATGGTTGTTATTAAATTCACCTTTTTAATAGAATAATTTTATAAAAAATAAATTCACAGAAATAATTTTAAATTTTCATTGAATGATAATTTATCAACCCACTAGGTGTACCAATGTATCAAAATTTTTAATTTATTAAAACTTTGTAGCAATATTTTTCAGGTTGATTCCACCTTAACATAAACAACATTGATACATAATCAATACATGAAAATATCAATATGATATAATGGTTTTGAGGAAATGGTCAAATAATTACAATAAATAACGACACAAATAAATCAGGATCTCTAATTATGTGTTAAATCATTTCATATATTATACATAATTTGTATTCTTATAAATTTTTTACATATTGAAACAGATTCCCAAGATTCTTTAGTAACGTAGGACAAGAAACCCTCTTTTACATTATTATGTAGTTTGATTTATATTTAACTATTGTAACTTCTGTGGTTGTATACGTAACTATTAGTTTATGGTGGTTTACCACATAACCTCAATGCATATCCACTTACTCCACTTGTTGTCAATTATTGGTCATGGTATTGAGAAATAATAGACATACAATAACCTCTTTCATTTAACAATAAATAATAATGAATTGAAAAAATGTTAATCATAAAAAAAATCCAAACTAAATTTTGGGATTAAAGTGATAGATGAAGTGTAATAAACATATCATGTGCTATCAAAAATATGTAACCCATATAACATCATATAATGATAAATAAATGAAATATTTCTTAATTGTATAGAATTATAATAAAAATATGAAATATAGAAAAATAATGGTATAACTAAAAAAATGAATTATATACTGCATCATTATTATATATAAATCCTTTTGAATAATCTTCACCATATTTATCTATGATAGGGATCTCTAGAACCTATATGTCCAATATTGTATATGCACTTCCATTGAGTTGAGTATGCATTGTGTGAGTACAAAATTCAATTTTCTATACACAATAATATCCATAATAAAATCCAATATATATATATGATTTCATGTATACTAAAATATACTTTATGATAAAAATAAAATATATAATATCAATGGAATCTTAATGTTTCAAACTAGAAACTCAGATAAGTAAACATATCTACTTCAACTAATTCCTATATAATGGATAACGTATCTAATCTTAATATCATATAATCATAATGTTAATAATGTGTCATTATTAAATATGTGAGGTGTATTATAAAATCACTTCAGGAATAATGTATTATTACCTTTCATATGAAGTAAACACACTCAACCCTAAATATAATATATCATTCTTAAATGGGTAGAAATCTCTATCATGAGGCTGGTATATCATCAAAAGCAAGTAAATACACTTTTATATCTAATAAATAGGTTATCATAGGTATTATACTATCAAAATACATAATATTATTAGTAATATATCATCTAATTAAAGAAAACAGTATCTACCCACTTTAGATCAGTAGAACTCTCTGTACTAAGTGTAGTATGTCCTTATATTGAAATAAACATTCTGTTCTTTATAGTTAATAAGTTGTCTCTTGTTTTATATGTGTAACACTATATATATTGTAAATAAAATTAGAAAATATTTATTAACCCACCCAAACCAATAATTTATATCTTTGGGTATCATAAAACAGACACCTAACAATTCATTTGATCATCCCAAATAACAACACACTTATTAGTACTATTTTCGCATATTCCATCTAGTACAACACATCATAAAAAATATCTTAAGGGAAAAATATCAAGTGTTATATTCCATTCACAATAGTCCCTTGAAAAACCCTATAATGGATTATAGAGTTTCGAGTTATATTTCCACTCATATTTTATTCATTTAATTTCTTAATTTGTAATGTTTAATATTATCAAATCATTTGATATTTTAAAAAAAAATTATGGTGATAGCAGAGGGGTAAGGTGTTGGAATAGATCCCAGTACCAATTGCAGGTATATCAATTTCCTGATGAATCTGTAGGAATGTATAATTTATTTTTACACCACTGGGTACTTGCTTTATTTTTACCAAGAACTATATAGTCTTGTGAGACATATATTTCTAAATGAGGTATATAGTTTCCTTTTAAATAAAAAACCATAATTTTTAAAATATTAATATGTTATCCAATTTGAACATTCATTCATTACCGTTTTATCACACATTTCATTATGTTTATGTGTTAGGGAATCCATCATCATTCATCATTCATATTTTCTTTAAAAGGATATGGGGTTCATCTACAATGCGAAATTTGTAGGTCATACCTATAATCTCTTTGTTATATCAGGTTTCACTATAGTTTGAATCAAATATATATCCAATATTATAGGTTTTTAAGAATCTATTATTTCTTCTGTGATTTAATCATCTTAGTGGTTGTGGGAATTTATCCTATGTAAAGTGAGGATATTTCTCTTATTTCACATTTTTTCTTCACTAATCTTGTTTGAAATTGTTTAATACCATAATATTCTTTTATTATTATTATCTGAATAAAATATTCATGGAATCAATGATTATTTTGAGATTCATTATCATTTTAAACATATTATTTTGTTCATAAACCCTTCTCTATTCAATGTTTTTTATTTTTATGCTATAAATTATTTTGGTAAGAATGATATTAATAAAAAATCATTTTTTAAAAAATGTGTAGTTTTTTGTATCTGTGAAGAGTGTTTCACAATATAGATAATCTGTTTTATATAATAACCATTTCATGGTTCACTATTGTGAAATAATTTATTTACTATTATCATGATTGACATATGATAATTGTTTAATATGAAATAAATTATTTGTGCTTGGTATGATTTTTATAAAAATAGTGTGGTCCACAATTGTAAATAGTGGAGTAAAATTACTAATATAATGGTCCTTTAATGGTTATTATGATCTAATTCATTAATAGTTGGACAACTATATAAGTGATATTATTAAACAAAATTTAAATTATATATGTTTGACATGTTAATGGTGTCATGAAATCATATATGTTTATATATACCCAGTTACATTATTTTATGTGATGGTTTTGGAATATTCTTAATGAATTTTCATGTAAATCAAGTTATTTATTCTTGAATTTATATTTTCATGACTTTCAGCAACTGGGTACCCCACTACAGCTAGTACGAGATATGAGGGTGAACTTCATAACTAACCTCTAATAGGCTGAAGATTAGTGACTATTGTTGAGGGTGTAATCACAATAATGGGTGTCAAGATCCGCATATTTTACAAGAACAAAATTGTAAAATCAAAAATATATATATTGATATACAATAAAATAAGATCCCATAATAACTACAATACATCAAATTTTCACACAAAATCATGTCTCTAAAAAATAAGATCATAAAACTATTCTAGAAGATACTCCAATTACATAATAAAACATTATTCCGGTAATGTTAAACATGATCTCCATATTACATATAGAAACTAGTATATATGGTTGAGAATACATGTATACTCTATAGGATCATCCTCAGGAATTCCCGTGAGATTGTTGAAGAAGGATACTAATACCATAGTGATTGTATGTTAGACCCAATAAGTACCTACATGGTAATATATTACTATACCATTACATGGATCTCTCACCAAACATCCCATCTAACAAAAAAAAGTATTGAAGAATTCCATAAGAGGGACCCCAAATCTACTTATACACTATTTTTCCTCTCTCATTCCCCAATAATAAGAATCATGGGGTTCTATACCTCCCAAATATGGGAAATATCATAACATATATATATTTATCAGGAAATATCTATTTGTTGTTGGACTATATCCCATACTACCTAAACATATAAAACAACCATCATTTTCATCTTCATTTGAATCATGACCAGATCCACCAGGCCCCACATAGATAGTGGAAGGATGAGTCATGATAACCCCATTTCCACCTCTAATAGGCTAGGTGCTAGAGATAGGTTGTGATTAGTCATAAATGGAATGGAAGGGATATTACTAATATATATATATATATATGAAGAAACCAAACAATATTAATGGAGAATTATATAGGAATATAAAAGATATTAAATCCTATATTAAACCATTCACGAAATAACCTCTATGAACTTACCATATAGTATGATTGTATAAACCAAAAAATAGAAAAAATAAATGAACAACAACAAATATAGTCTTAGACTAACTATATCTAAATTATATGGAATCATTGAGTAAAAAACTCTTGATCTCATAGACTCAACAATTGTATGTGTTTAATGCATTCATGTATCCCTAATCTCTACCAAAGTCACCTATAATTTGTTCACCATATGTTTAGGAAATAAAAAGTGTGCGAAAATCCCATTAAGGGGTTGGTATATACCAACACAATAAGTAATAATAAAAACTAAATAGGAAGGAATAAAAAGAGAAAATTGGAGGTTTTATTAACTGAATGAAATAATGAAATAAAAATCTAATAGATACATATATGCTCATAAAGAATCCCAGAGGAGATAGAAATGGGATATCCATTTTACATTCTAGCCAAAGTGGATGAGTCATCTTGTAGCTCAAAAAGTCCATCACCAATGACTAACATCAAACACAACCTCACTATATTCAATGTGATGTGGGGCCCACTCATCACTCCTATGCACAATATCCTAGGAATCCATATCTCTAGTGGAGTACTAGTATAAATCATAAACTTAAAGATAGGGGAGAACCACACATCACTCATCACCAATATTAGATATCAGATCCATGAAGTATCACCAAAAATTATTCTCTTCCATTCTCAAATAACCAATTCATTATTCCTACAAACACCCACCATGAATCTAAGGTTTCAATCAAGCTCAATCCTTCCCTATAAATGTCAAATCCGGATAACATGATCAACAAATAGGGAATGAGAAACAGATCAGGGGAATGGAAAAGAACATAGGTGTAACCATTATTGTATGATTGTTCCTGATTAATAAAATAATGATATGTAGGGTGATAATAATGTATAATAAGAATAAATTGAATTAATTTTTTTTAATTTTTAGGTTGGGATCATTTTATGAATTTTTTACTTCAAATAAAAAATAAAATAGATAAAATTCCATAATTTAGTAATTTAATCTGGATGTGAAAAACACAATTAATAATTCCTACCTCAATGTGGACTATTTGTTTATAAATAATGTGTTCCTCAATGAAGGGTAAACCCCACTGCATAAAATGACACCTGATCTACCTCAATTTGATCACTCATCATCATCTCATGTGATACACCACTGAAAAATGCTAACATCACTTCTCCATTCCTCTTTGGGATTTATGGATAACAATAGAATATATTTATAATAGAAATTATATATAGTGTTTTAGGTTGTGGTATTTTTAAATAAATTTAATAAATGAAATAATTTATTTTAATTAAATGAATCTATAATGATTTTTTTAATGTGAAGTTTAGAACTGACCAACCATAGGTTTCACCAGTACGAAACCCCACATTTTGGATTAATCTTTTGATTTTATACTCCTTTTTGAGATTTATTTCACTCTTTAAAAAAAACTATATTTTTATGATATTAATATTATTTTTATATTTATAATAATAATATAGGGCCCACTTAGTCTATATTTCTCTCACTATTTCAGTATCTAGCTCTAAAAAGATTCCTTAATATATTCCAAATAATTACATAGGAAATAATGAGTTTCTAAATTCTTCATTCTTCCTAGAATTCAACCACAATCACAAGATAAGAAAAATGGCAGGGATACTGATCCGACATATTTCTCACACAGATATAGGAGGTCTCTTTCACGTTCTTATACTACCACAACACATGAACCAATGGAATGAACCAACATTGATGGAGCATATCCTCTGATCCTCAATGATCTCTAAGTAATCCACGAGGTTGGATCTATCATCGATGCATAGCTCACCCCAATTAATGTCATGTGTATCATCATGAATATATCCCCTCAAATTCCACACCTAAAATACATCATGTACCTGGTCCTTCTATAGGGTAAGAGTTAGTTACAATAACAACCTCTCAAACCTTCTATAAGATCTCTATAGGCTTAATGATCTTTAGGGATATCATGTGTCTCCATTTGATTCTCCAAAATCCACATCATGTAAAGACTCATTTGGAAACGTGATCTTCCAAATTTAACTCCACTTTCCTATAATATTAATACCCATAATATTTGTATTGTCTTTCTAATGTCCTCATAAACATTCAGATCATCCAGACCTTCCCTTTTTCCTATTTCATGATATCTAGCCCTACAAGAGAAGTCCAAAAAATCTCAAACCCTCATAAAGTTGACCTTCCAAGTCTCATACATAGAGCATCAATTTTTTTCATAAGTATCATATACTAAAATAGGTTATTATAATTTGACACTATAAATGGAATTTTACCCTCTTATCTTGATAAGAAATCCAACACATAATCCGAAATAATTTTCATATACACCATGACAGTTCACTTTGTCTACACATCTGTTTGGGAGTAAACTGTTTCACTCATCCTCAAATTGTTCTGAAATTCATCCAAAAAACCTTATTATAATAGTGAAATAAATTTAAAATCACATCCAGAGATAGTTATCAAGGGCACCACGTAGAGTCAGATGATCTCCCACATGTACAACTTCCCAAAAAACTCCCTTGAACACCTATCCAAAATTAAAATTAAGTGAACTAACCTGGTAAGAATATCAAGTAATGGCCTCGAATAGGGGAAGACATCCCCATGGCTAGGGTAGAACACTCCATTTCCATAGTTTGAGTACCTGTTCAAAAACGGGTTGAGATCCTGTCATGGGCATGTGTACTGGATTGTTCTTCTAACGTTGATTTCTTTTCATTTTCTAATTCTAATAAATAGGCTTTTGAGCCTAAAAAAATATCAACTATCACCAAAATGAAAATATTGACTCTCAATATCTATGGTATCTCTATTATAATGTTCTTGGATATGCCATACCATTTCCAATAAGTGATATCAAGGGGTTAAATGAAACCTTATAGAGTCTTGTAACCCCTCTTTACCTACTAACATGTGATATACCAACAGCTTAACATAGCTATCCTCCAACTAATTTCTTATACAAAAACTACTAATCATGTACTTTTTTACCTTCACCACTTTGGGATGTAATGAAAATGGATATGTACTAAACTCCCTCATCACCTACTCCTGCATCATGACCCAAACCATCGTCCATCCCAATAAAATTATAATGGTCTCCCCTCCTTCAGGGTATCCAATTGGATAATCCAATTAGTATATCATGTCATTAATATCATCATAGTTGGTGTATCAAAATTTAAAACCTTCACATTTTGTATGAGGATAGGATTTCATACCCCCAACTAAAGAAAATTTCCAATTTTCTCTTTTAATATGATCTTTTATAAAGAAAATGACTTCTCAAATGTCTTCTCTACCAAGAAATAATGATAAATCCTACTAAATGTATATACCATTATATTTACCTTCCCAAGACTATTGGATATCATGGATATATAGTACTTATGAAACTCTGAACAAATCCTCTATATCAGTTTCATATCACTCTATGTGAAGACATACACGAGACTTTAGTGGTGTGAGTAGACAAAAAAATTCTCACAAGGAACATTGTACCTACACATATAAAGAGTAGACACTATCCCAAGAAACTCAATGGCATGTGTTAGAACCTAAATTTTCTATTTAAGTACGAGTATTTCTTTTAGTAGTTTTTGAGAAAAATGTGTTTTTAGAAATTTCAGGAGTACACGTCGTGTAGTTTAAGCACACGCCATGATCTCGGTTTTCGTGGATGACCCTGTACTTTACGGGTAATGGCCAGTACATGGCCATGTGAGGTGACTTGGATACCACCTAAATAGGAGGTAGTAAAAGGCATGAACATGCTGTGTACATTTAAAATACATGTTGTGTACTATATTTGTTTTCATTCAACAGAACGAGGCCATGTCTAATCGATCAAACCCTTTTTATCTTCGTCAATATCATCCATGAGTGATCATATGACCATGTATCTTCTCCAAGTCGCGACTCGTCATCCGTTCTCTGAATTGACCACTGTCGATTGAGCTGCAATCACATTGGTGTGTTCTCCCATCTCCTTGAACATCATCCCCTGATTTCGCCTCTCTCTCATGTTTTCCTCAGTTGAAATTTTTTAATTATTTTGTAGATCTATAGAGTTATATGTGGATTCAAGTCTTGCGACTCTTGTATATCAATTTTACAATGCTAAGGTTGGTGTTTTGTGCCTTTCTATAGATAGTTCGTGAGTTATATGTGTGAAAGTGCCCAATATAATTGTTCGGGGTATTGTGTGGTTAAGTTTCTAGCCATTGTATTTGCAAGATATATCTAGTTTTGTTTAGATAGAGGTTAATTGTTGAGAATAGGGTTATCTTGGCTTTTCTATGGATGTTTTTCCTGTGTTTTCTTATTTTTTCCATTTGGCATAGCCTTGACTATTAGGATGCTGCTTTGCTTTCCATGACTAGTATTGTTAGGGTAGAGTGATTATTACCTAACATGCTATGTTATGTTGTAGTTGTTTAGACAAGAATTTCTTGTGTTTAACATTGGATTTTGATTATCGTTTGTGCACGACTGCTTTATACGGGACTGCATGAACCTGGTGTAGTGAGACCATAGGGGAAATTGACATTGAGGGATTTCCTAGAGAGTCTATTATAATTATTACACTGTGATACCATAAGGGGGATTGATGTTGAGAGCTCCCCCAGAGTGTCAATTTTAATGTTACAAGACCACATGGGGAAATGACGTTGAGCATTTCCTTATAGTGTCTGTAGTTTACCACTAAATGACTATTGGGTGAATTGACAGTGACTGCTTCCTTAGAGAATTGTTTATCACACATGTCTATAGGGGAAATTGACTTTGATTGAATCCACAAAGAGTCGTTGGTATATATTTCCTTGATTCGTGGACCATAGGGGTTAGTCTATGAGAACTACCCAAAGGGTTTCTTTTTTCTATTGGTTGATTAAATACCTTAATGTTATTGTTTGTGAATGAAACAGTACAATTCTTTACATTTGATTACTTCCTTGGTTGTTTTAAATTTTTTCTTATTGCATACCATATATATTCACTGATTGTTAGGCACAGATCATCGAGGTGTTTTGCTATTGGTATTTTCCTCACAACCTAATTGGGTCATGCTTTTGGGAACCAATAGATTATATCAGTGCAGATATGGATAAGGTAAAGTGCCCTTCTACTTTAAGTACCTGATTTATATGGAGATGAAGAGTATGGGCCAAGATGAGACTTGGGATGTTGTGGTGTTGTTACTTTCTTCTTTTTTTATACATTGTTTTAGTGCTGTATTCCATCATTGTGATATATTTGGGTGCATTCCTAGACATATGTATAATTCATAATTTATATATGTGTGATTCTGTTGTTTATTACATATGTTGTTTACCTACTGCATGTTTTACTACTTCTGCTAATGTAATCTATTTTACATCTACTTTTTTACTCTGATAATGATGGCATAGTTTCCCCACTATCACACCCCATGCCCTTGATTCTAGTCACCAGCCTACGGCATTCAGGGAAATGTGCTTGAGGCCATGTGACCAACTGGGTACGGGGAACCTCCAGGTGGCACCTGGAACTAGGACGTTACAATGTGGTATCAGATGGATGATTTTAACTTAACTTATTGCTTGGAGCCTATAGCTAGGGATTGGAAGAATTAGGTACATGGTAAAATGTTCTGTTTTGGAGTAGCGAGCTCGTGTTCAGGGAAAAGCCAATCTACCTTGTTATGGAATTTTTTCCAGTTTTGAAATTTTACAGCTGATTTGGTTTCACTATTGGGTGATTCAGATGTTTTGTTATGTTATTGTTGATATTATTATGGTTCTATTTCTTTTAAAACACAATGAGATGAGGGTATTCTATCCCATGCATCTTATAGGTACTCGCTGGAGATCACATGTCATGCATTCTTACCATGCCATTTAGGGTGCATTAGCAATTTCATGTTGTTGTGATAGAATTTGTGTTAGATATGAGTTATGTTGTAATAGATTCTTTGATAATAATACCTTTTTTATAGGGTATTGAATTGTGTAATGATTTAGTTTGAATCAACGCCAAAATATGGGTCTTGAGTTGTTATGGGCCCTCATGGACTAGAATTTGGTGGATAATTTCTCTTTTATGTTTATATATAACATGTATAAGATGCCAAGCATTGATTTTTTGGGATTATGAACCCTCACAGCTCAATATATTTGAACATTAATGTTCATTTCAGTGTTTTTTTGTGTTCTACAGTGGTTTCTGAGGCTTCCTGTTTGGAAAAACCCAGAATACTTGGTGTGTAATGATAAATACAATACATGTGTCCTTCTATTCGGGAAAGAAATTTTTTTCTTATGTACACGTTGTGTACTATATGTACAAGCTGTATAGTCCTTAACCATGTCCCCGGTTGATTGGGAAGAGACGCAGTGTTGGGAAATCTTTGTAGAAACATGTCGTGTACCTCTTGTAGAAACCATGTTTTGCAGAACATGTGTCCACCCATGTGACTAAAGACCTTGATGGATAAAACATAAGATATACATGCCACTAAATCATCAACACGATGTGTATTGTATCCTATGTATCCGGTCGTGTGGAGGAAAAAACGGGTTGGAGAAATCCTTCTCGTACACGTCGTTTCCATCTGGAACACGCCTTGTAGAGTTAGTCATGTAACCAGCCATGTGACTAACAACATGGGTCATTGATGTTTTTCTAGTATAAACAGTGTCTCACACTAACACGCCATGTAGTCTAGTTCTAGGAGAACATTGTTTCTTCGTCAAGTAGAAGAACATAGGGAGAGTAAGAGGATTCAATTACATGTCGTGTGTTAGGGAAACACACTATGTGTGTGGGGTGTTACACAGCCTGGGTTGGCATAAGTACACACCCATGTGAAGGCTAAAGGGAACGTGCCATGTAGGCATTATACACAACATGTCTCCATGTTTTGAAAAACATGTATGATTTATTTCACTTGTGCCCTGCATACACATGTTAGTTTTAGTCCCTGGTAATCTTGATCTGAGGTGTACGCTTGGCCTTGCAGAGTCATGCCACCTAGATGTCCTCCGGTTGTCCGCCAGTTATAGGGGAGTGATCAAACACCAGATGGGGCTGATTAGGGACTACCAACGGATCCTCCAGTTGTTCCAGTCTTGGATCCAACCGTCATCCTAGATACTAGTGTTGAGGCACAATTCCATGAATGATTTTTTAGGTTTATTCAGACCATCCAGGGAGTACCGCATCCTACCCCATCTATGGAAAAGTTGATACGGGGGTTCCAGTAGCATCATCTTCCAACTTTCTCTAGGGATGGAGGACCCCTGGAAGCAGGGTCATTTCTAGAAGCCATACTGACGATCTTATAGTATCTATAGACACCTCTAGAGAGTAGGGCGAAGCTCGCTATGTATATGATTTGGGACTCCACCATGAGATGGTGGGACGGTATCTCACTGGCAGGACGCCAACATGTTATGGCATAGGAGAAGTTCCATCGTGCCTTCTATGACTACTTCTACCGGAAGACTATGAGGGAAGATCCAGCTCAGGAGTTCTTGAGTCAGGAGTGGGGTACTATTTCTGTTATGGAGTATTCTTCTTGCTTTACAGAGCTGTAGTGTTTTACACCCTCTCTAGGGGGATATGCGTTATTCATTGCTCAGAAGATTGATGATGGTCTCGGGAAGGATATTCAGGCTCAGGTGAACCTCTTCAGGTTGAATTATATATCTTTCATAGTCAACTAGGAGTTGTTCATTGAGCACAACCTACGTTATTCTGGTGTTGTGATCCAGGATGATTCTGTATCCATAGTTAGTGCTTCTCCAACTGATAGTAGGAAGCGTTGTATGGGATTTTACACATGGAGATCTGAGTAGGCAGGATGTACCTCTAGGTATCCAGGTGGTATGCTACCAGTGTGGATGGGTCGGGAATACAAGGAATTTTTTCCCAAGAGAGCCAATGGTGTGCCAATCTTGTTGCAAGATGGGCCATCATCAGCACTTCTATCAGATCTTCCCACCAGTAGCTTGTTATAAGGAGATATTTTATGACTCCATGTTCAAGAGAAGCACCAGCATTTTCTCACCAGTCTTGGAATTTGAGTTCTTCTCACCATTATGGTCGAGGTGGAGGTTGTGCCTGTGATAGAGTGTTTCCAAGCATTCAGCAAAAACAGGATGGATCAGCTATGAGTGGACAGGCAGGGTCACAGGGTCGCGATGGTGGTCGGACTATTGTAGTGGAGCCGACCCTGGAAGAGAATGATCTTGAACCCGATATAGTTCAAGGTACAATCCTAGTTTCATGAGTTATAGATTCTTCTCTCTTTGACACAGGGGATTCTCATAGCTTTAAATTTGTTGCTATTGTGAAGATCCTTGTGCTCTATATCTTTTATTCTGCTGATATCTTGATGTTAGACACTCTTTTGGGGAAAAAAACAGATATTGTACAACAGTGCATGAAGTGTCCCTAGAGTATGGTGGGTGTCACTTCTTATGGGACCCTTATATCGTAGAGATGAGAGGCTTTGATGTCGTTTTCCAAATGGAATGATCATTTCACTTCCAGGAATTTTTCAACTGCTATTTCCATAAGGTGAGTTTTACATCCCCAGAGGGTGGATCATTTTTTCATAAGGATGAGCGGGATGTTCAGGCGAGCAGAGCGGTACTCGAGATTTATGGGTTGGGATGAGCTAAAAACTAGATTACTAGTCTATATCTAGATAAATAGGGAACTTTACAGATGGACTTTCTTCCAGTGGTGTAACGTTTCAGGGATTTCATTCTAGAGGACATTTCAGCTTTTCCTCAAGAGAGTGAGGTAGACATTTCTATTGAGCTTGTCCCAGGAGCGGCACCAGCGTCCATTACTCCTTAGAGGATGGATAAATAATAGTTTTAGGTGCTCAATACGTACTTGCGTGAGTTGCAAGAAAAAGGTTTCATCCAACCCAATACTTCTCCTTGGGATTCACCTTTTCTGTTTATGAAGAAGGTGGATGGTAACCTCAGACATTGTGTGGATTATCGGAATTGGAACCTGTTGATGGTCTCGAATCGATATCCCTTATCATGGATAGATGATATCTTTTATCAGCTTCGAGGAGCTTGGGAGTTATCGAATATTGGCATGAGGTCTGCATATCATGAGTTTCATGTTAGACCATAAAATGTACCTCATACAAACTTTCGGATCAGGTATGGTCTATATGAGTATGTGGTTATGTTGTTCGGTCTCACAAATGCACCTGTAGTTTTCTTGACAGTGATGAACCGACTATTCCATCCATATGTGGATTCCTTCATTGTGGTCTTCATGAACAATATCTTGGTCTAAACTCACACTCCACATGACCACACTACAAATCTTTAGATCATTTTGAGTACAAAGAGATAGCATCAATTATATGATAAGATCTCAAAATGCCACATTTGGGTGGAACAAATTCACTTCCTAGGTCATGTTATCTTAGACACAAGAGTATCAGTAGACCTAGAGAATGAGATAGTAGTATTTTCTTGGGAGCATCCAAATAATGTCTTTCAGTTTTAGAGTTTCTTAGGACAAGATTTTTAAAATAGAAGTTTCGTACATGAATTTTCATTCTTAGAAGCACCACTAATGGATCTAATTAAGAAGGATGTGAAGTACATGTGGTCAGATTCTTATGAGTCATCCTTTCAAGAGTTGTAATGGAGGTTGACTTCACCAATGATTCTAATTCTTCCAAAGGTGGGAAAGAGCTATACTGTTTATTGTGATGCATCAGGTATCGGGCTAGGATCTGTTCTTATGTCGAGATAAGGAGTCATTGAGTTTGGGTCCTGGCAGTTGAGGCCGCATGAAGAGAACAAATCGATGCACAATCTCGAGTTTTCTATTGATTTTCAGGCATTACACTATTGGTGACACTACCTTCTAGGAGAAAATATTTTTGTTTTCACCGAGCATTAAAATCTCAAGTACATCTTCTCTCAACTTGACCTGAATTTGAGATGGTGAAGGTAGGTTGAGTACCATCAGTATTTTGTCTTTGAAGTTGCCAATACACGTGGGAAAGTAAACTCTAGGGTAGATTTGTTGAGAAAGAGGAATCATATAAAGGAATTTCTGGAGGCCAATGGTGGGTGGTAGCTTATGGATCTGTTCTTTGATATTTCTTTAGAGGTGCATGACAGACATGGGGAACATGTTCCTATCGTATATAGTTGTTACCTATACTCTTCTTGATCTAGTGAGAATGAGGAAGCTATCATATTCAGGAGGCCTAGTCATATAGAAGAGTTTGTTAGAAGAGGACTCTATTTGTGGATGGAAAGTAGGTGAGGATGAGATCTTGTGTTTTTATGGATGCGTGTGGGTTCCAGTAGATCTACGTGAGGAGCTGACGTGAGACTTTCATTCCTCAGTTTGGGATGTTCATCCTAGTGTCACAAAGATGTACTGAGATATGCACCATCTGTATTGGATTCCAGGTATGAAGAAATATGTTACTAATTTTTTCATGAGGTGTTCCACCTTTCAGTGTGTGAAGGCGAAGCATCAGCGACCAGCAGGTCTTTTGCAGTAGTTACGCATTCCCGAGTGGAAATGTAATGATGTCACAATGGATTTAGTGATTGGTTTTCTCAGGTCCCATAAAGGGAATGATGTAGTTTGCGTAGTCATTGAAAGACTCATGACGGTAGCACACTTCTTACCGATCAAGGAGACCTTCAGCATTGATTTACTAGGACGGTTGTACAACTAATAGATTAAACAAATATATGGGGTTCCACACTACATTGTTTCGGACAGGGATGCATGTTTTACTTCTTGGGTTTGGTAGGGACATTACATGGCTTTGGGGACACAGGTACTTCTGAGTACATATTACCATCCCTAGACATATGGCTAGTCTAAGCGTACGATTCAGGTGCATGAGAACATGCTTCGAGCACGCATCCTAGATTTTGGTGGTTCATGGGAAAAACACATACATCATTTGGGGTTTTCCTGAAATAATAGTTTTCAAGTAATTATTCAGATGGAACCTTATAAGGCCTTGTACGGTAGGCCATGTAGATCACCCTTATACTGGTTGGAGGTAGGAGAGGAAGCTATGCTGGGACCTCGTCTTTCCCAGGAGACCACGAAGCAGATCGAGCTGATTCAAAAGAGGATGGAAACTACACACTCATGAAAAAAGACTTATGATGATCGACAGAGTCTGGGAATTGTAGTAGGAATCAAGCCACATGTAATCCTTGACATATGGAATGATGGATAACCGATACCAAATATGATATCCCCCTGATTAGGGAACCACAATGCATTTGTGTTCGTCGTAGTGCAACCAAGCAGATGGTTTCATAGTATAGGGTTGTATGATAGGACCAACCCATGCATTCTAACATTGTGAGACAAAGACACAATAGTTTAAAGTCAGGTGGGACCAAGCAGTATATTTTAACCTCCCATGGATTAGCTTCCTTGAGATGAACTAGGTTCTAAAAGTAATCTGAAATGGTAGATAAGGAATACATGATGAAAATGAGGAAAAAAGTCCATACCACATCACACACAACCCTATAGGTGGGGAACCTCATACAAACGGGACAGAAAAAAATCAAAGGAAATGCGGCTAGACCCAAAGATGAAATGTATGGGAATTCTTACATATCCCATGAGGATTAAAATCATCCCATACGTAGTTATATAAGATGTCATACTGTTTACCAACATGTTATAGGGATGGGGGTAGGAGATATTATCTCCTAAAGAGAGAGTGTGTGGTGTTGATATTGTGAACCTGAAGTGAATGATGACATAATCCCACATATTCCACACCACATAATCCTATAAGAGTTAGGGAAAATGGCTGAATAGAAGAGATAATTAGTGGAACCTTATCTGGACATGAAGAAGAAATGTCTAGGAATGCATACATATCCCATAAGGATGTGAATCAATCTGTACATAGTTCTGGAATGATCCGTGTACTTTAACGTCATGAGATAAGGATGAGGGAAGATCATAGATTATGTTCATGGAGCTCAGACCGAATGAAGTGAGACACTTCCAAGCAGGCGTAATCCTTGGACAAATCACTATGCCCACATGAGCTGCACACGATTTGGGAAATAAGGGTGGATAAGATCTCCACAAGAGGTGGAATATAGAAAATGGAGAAATGGTGTAGAGACTCGTATGATACAACACCGTTGATTCATCCACTTAACATACAAACACGCAAAGAGTGATTTCACCAAGAGTGTCAAAATTGCACTTGGAAATGAGGAAGTGGAAAAGGATGTGAATCATGAAACCAATTTTTATGTCTCTGTGAGGATGAAGTAACGAAGGATGATAACTGTTGACCATGTTATAAATAGAACATCTCTAATTTGTGAACCTAAATGCGAGAAAAAAATGAGTGTCAAACATTAAACATATTTTCAATGCGAGACTTTTGTCAAATGGGTGTTCGAAATCATCAGGGATGTTGGCCTCATATGGTGGGAGAACACTAAGTCCTATAATCAATGTCGTTTGGGGTCCTTTCGAATGTGAAATATAATAAAAGCCCAAATAATGTGAAACCGGAAGCATATAAGTGGATGAAAACATATCTATGTATAGTACAACAATCTAGGTCCTAAACCATAGTACTCATGGTCATGCTGGTGAATTTCCAATGAGGGTATTCATTCTCAATTTAAGAGTAGATGACTACCATATTTTAGTGGAGGATTGGGGGATATAGGGCTCTGAAGAGGGGAATACACAGCATGGCTATTACAAACTAGATGTGAATGAGGAAAAATAGAGTCTTCACCACAACATATACCCCCCCCCCCATTTCCCCCTTAGAGGACAAAGGCCATGTTTCTAGAAAGAAGAGGAGGTTTCTATGAAATAGGAATGGACCTGAAGAAAAACATTATAGGAATTCATACATATTGCATGAGGATGGAAATCAAGACACACGTAGTTCTAATGTGCCTTGTAGTTTAATGTCATGAAGTATAGTCAATGATAGGAGGGTGTATCATGGAGGGTAATGTGTATGTAATAGAGAATAACCTGATATGAATGAGTACATAAGCCCACATATGCCACACAATTCATAATTCCTAGTGAGAACTAAGGCCATGTAGCTGAGATATAGAATAGATTATCCCATGCTGGACCCAAAAACAAAATTTCCAGGCATTCGTACATATCCCATGAGGATGGAAATGAAGAAATACATAGATCTAAATATTCCACATAGTTCAAGATCATGTTAATTGGATGTTGTGTAACTTATTTTATGGTCAAATAGCTCGAACTGTAGATGGCCGCTTTATTGTCATGTGCATGGGACATATGGGTGGAAAGGGTGAAACATAGTGCATTTCATTTTGGAGATAACGTATTGGAAATAATGTTTTAGGATAACTACTGACCATGTTTTCAACATAGTATCCCTCTCATGTAACTTTTAAAAGGAACAAAAAATTGAGCATTGACCTCTAACCATTTTCAAAATGCATGAATTGTGTCAAATTTCCTTTCAGGATCCTCTAAAACGTTGAACTAGAATGGTAGATGAGATAATGTGGCATGATAAAATACCATTGGAGGGGGGCCTTTAAAATTTAAATAAATTATGGAATCCCAAGTTGTAGGATTCATGAAGTGTGGTGGTACTTGTGTAGTTTAACTTCTTGTGGTAACGACGAAGATAAATAAGGGGTGTCCTTACAAGATGTGTGTAGTGTAGAAAAAATAGCCCTACATGAATGAGGATGTAGGTCCATACCACACCACATTATATTAAGTGATAACTTGGTCCGTGAGGCTGAAAATGTAGAGGGACCTGAGGCTGGGACACAAATGAGATGTCCCAGCCAGTTTTCAG
Organism: Viscum album; assembly: GCA_963277665.1. Classification (NCBI taxonomy): domain Eukaryota; kingdom Viridiplantae; phylum Streptophyta; class Magnoliopsida; order Santalales; family Viscaceae; genus Viscum; species Viscum album. Next base: position 432,426,181 of record OY728134.1, read on the forward strand.
TTTATCATAATGCAAGATGAATACTGAGTAGTTTTATGTCCTTCAGCCCTAATAGATCACACATTTTAACAACATGTGGTGTGGACATGACAATTTAAAGACTTGTGGGATTTTTCAAGAAAAATATTGCTTAAGGAATTTATCATTGGTGTGAGGATTAATACGCTCACCTTTTATGCTGACAAGGGAGTATGTACCATTTGGGTAGACCTTGTGGATGATATAAGGTGCCTCGCCTTTGGTAACTAGCATTAGTGTATTCCTACTGGCTATGATTGCATTACCCAGGACCAACAGCATGTCACCTTGTAAAAAGTTGAGGAGGTGAAATTTCTTGTTGAAAGCACTCGCTATCTTATTCGGATGCCTTAATAGAATGTTTAGGGAAAAAAGTATGTTCTCACCAAGTGCTTCCAGTTCATCCAGACATATTTTTTATACTATTTCCGATGTCTGTTGATCGTTGATTGTTGTGTTTGATGAAGGTAACTGAACCAATATGTGCATGAATACCTATTTTCCATACACCAAGGAATATAGGGTCACCTAATTTGAATTACGAGTCGTCGTCCGATAAACCCAGAGAGTGTTAGGGAGTTTTTTGAGATATATAATCTTATTTTTTCTGGCCATATTTTTTAGAATGTTCGATAGGGTTTTTTTAAAACACATCGATCATCCCATTTTCATGTGCATGTTAGCAAGAGGTTTGATTAGAATGAATATTGTACTTGGAAAATAACTTATTCAGTTTGGATATCTAGAAGCTGGTATCTTAATCAGTGATGATAGCGTGAGGGACTCAAAATTGGTAGATGATATCACATATCACAAAATCAATTTTTGAATGGGACTTCGTGTATTTTAGAGGAAATTACTCCACCCACATGGAAATAAAATCTTTAGATGTCAGTATGAACCTATACCGGTGATCCATTGTTGGAGGATACCATCCCATGACATTGATTCCCCAGCCCAAAAATGACCATGAGTACGTGGTAGTGTAGAGAGGTTCAGGTAGTCAGTGCAAAAAATTAGTAAGGATTTGGAACAATTGGAACCTCCTGGAAATATTGATACAGTCACAGATCATGGCAGGCCAAATATCCCCCAATCTCTAGATCTTTTAAAAGAGTGTATGCCTTATCTGATAATCCCTATAGTCATTGGCATGAACATTATACATCACAAAATAAATCCCAACTTTTTGAATGTAATGGAGGATTATCCCATCAGACTCACATTTTCAGAGGATCTACTCATGAATGGGACCCCACATGAGTGTCAAATGCAATGTGCGCCATTGAATTCCCTCATGCTCGGCTGAATATGGTAGTAGACTACCATGATGGAGATACTCAATAAATGGGGCCTTCTAGTCCAAATTAACATACAACACTGTGGTAAGGGGATTTTGGGGTCCTGACACGGGGGCACCGACCGTATGGTGGCTTATATGTGGGCTATCATCATCAACTAGAGTAATGGGATTGATGACTCAACAATGCTCCACATGGGTAATAAAATAATCTAGATCAGGCCCTATAAGAGATGTGGCCAAGTTGGAAAAGGTGTCAACTCAACTATTTTATGAAAAAGGGAAATGAGTAACTACTGGCTATGATTTGAATTGGGTCATCAGCCGGCGGGTATGGTCTCTAGTTTCTTGATGATGTAGTCACCAATGATCTAGTTGATTTCTAGTTTGGAGTCCCATTTTACATGTGAGTGGGAATATCGATCTTGAGGGCCATATCGTGACCAGTAATCAGAGCCTGGTACTCTTCCTAAATGTTGGACAACATTCTAACAATGGGAATGAATATGGTAGAATAGCATGAACTGACGTGATGATGACGATTCCCAGGCCCATATAGTTTTTCCTGGGATCATGGAGTGTTCCAATAGTTAGTATTCAAGAAGCACCATCAAAATTCATTTTATAACATAGAATGGGTTGATATACCGAGAGTATTTCCTCATCTAGAAAATAATGATCCAGAGACTGGTCTGTAGGAGTTGGTTGAGCGGAAAGAATTTCTCCTAATGTTTTCCCCAGATAGACTTTTGAAAGAAAAACATGATGTCAAACTACTAGAGGATCACTGATAAGTGATCTAGTCATCCTATCAACATGGGGAGGTCCTTAATGTAGTTTAGTGGGTCAAATCAGGCAATAGGTTGTATCTCATGGCACTGCATGTAATGTCTCAATTTCTTCACCACGAACACCAGTTCAAGGAAACTCTTATCGATAGAGATATATTTGGTTTAGCAGAGAGAAAGCCTCCAAACTTTCATCCCATGATTTCCTTATGGGAGAAAAACATGATGTCAAAGTACTAAAGGATCACTAATCACTAAGCTATTCATCCTATCAACATGGGGAGGTTCAAGATCTAGTTTAGAGGGTCCAATCAGGACATAGGTTGTATCTCATGGAGATGCGCATAATGTCACAATTTCTACACCACAAACACTAGTTCAAGGAAACTATTATCGATAGTAGTATTTTTGGAATCTATATCAAGGATCATGTTGTTGAGATAGTATAATATGTTCTCCATTCCCTCACTATTCTTCTAGAAGTTATGTACACTGAGAGATCGTTCATATCCGGTCATATAAAAGTCATGTTGCATTCCAGAAATGGGTGGCATCGGCACTGGAGGCTGTAATAGGTACTACTTAATTTCCTCGAACGTTTTCTAACACTCCTCATGCCACTGATAATCGGCTCATTTCTTCATGAGTATTGAAAAGGATATAAACTTGTCCGCTAGATTTTAAAATAATTGGCGTATATAAAAAACATTCCCAGAAAGCCTCATAGCTCCCAAAAGTTTCTCAGAGGATACATGTGATTGATGAAATTAATCATATCTGGATAGATCTTGATGCCAATATCTAAACAAATAGCTGAGAATCATTCTGGAGGTGACCTTGAAGGAACACTTCAAGGGGTTATTCATCTGATGGTAGGATTTGAGGAAGCCGAACACTTTTTCAGATCAATGAGATGGTCCTAGAAGTGGAAATATTTAACTACCAGATTTTCCACATATAATTCCTCAAATATCATGAGGATCAGCTTAAATATTCGATGCCTGACATGGTGATTGGTTGAACCTACATTCTTTAGACCGAAAGGAATTACATGGTAGCATAAAGTAATGTTTATTGTCACAAAGGCTATAGACACTTCATACGTTGGGGCCTTTCAAATTTGGTTACACCCATAATATCCATCCCTGAAAGAGAGATCCTGGAATCTAGTGGCGGCATTAATCAATATTTTCATCATAGGGATGGGAAATTCTTACTCTGGGAAGTGATCGTTGAGATCCCAAAAGTCTATGCAGACTATGATCTGTCCATTATTTTTCATTATAAGCACAATGTTATCTAACCATATTGGTTATTGGACCTCCTTAACTATATTGGCTATGATGATCTTAACAACCTTGTCCCTAACCAGGGCATCATGAGAAGGGTATATGTTTTGGGGAGGCTGTATGAACCCGCAATGATTTTCTTGAATATCATGGCGGTGGATGGTGACCTAAGGATATAGTCCTTTTATCTATTAATAACTCCATGAAAATACATCATGATGCTGCTTCAGGAAATCCATGTATCACTATTTCTCTTTGACATGCATAGAAACACTGATCAAGGTGGGTTTTGGATCCCTCTCATTACAAAGGATCACTTGAAGCAATTCATTGACTATGGCTTAGAAACCATCTTCCAATGTGGTAGGATAATCCTCTAAATAATCTTATTCATTCATAAAGGGTTATCCTTGGTGGGATTCAATTCATTCAAGTCGATAGATCCTAATGGGACACTGGTGTTAGCTTGAGCGGCAGTGGAAACTACATCAAGTTTCTCATGTATTACGAAAACCATAATGATGAAATCTATCAACCCAATCCCATCTCTCCATAGAACCAAGGGTCATTGTTTTATTATATCATAGAAATTGTGGTGCATCCTCATGTGCCGGAATATCCTAGCCTAAGGAAACAAGAATGTATGATGTATTTTTATTTCCATGGGGCAGACAACCTAATACCATATTAAAGTTTGGGGATCTGGGATCACTTGAGCCATATTTTTATAGGAATACATGGTGCTCTTATGGTATCCCATAGACATCAAAATTCGCATCCCCCTCATTTCTAAGATAATAAATCATTGCCCCATGTTTGGGGTTGTGGTCACCAATCAGTGGATCAAGAAAATGTAGGCATCATCCAGGTCTGTCCACAGGAGAGTTGTTGCCATAGTGTGTTCAACCTTGTTTTCCTAAATTTGCTTTTTCATGCTCTTATAGTAGTAGGCATACAGGTAGTAGTAATAATAAAAGGAAAATAAGGATTCATCACCTTGGATCATGCCTACTCAACCATTAATGGAGTACATAAGGCATTGGTGATATGAAGAAGGGACATCCACATGCAGGTGAAGAAATAGCCAACCCATCAATACATTTTAAATAGTGACTTCTGAGAAAAACATGAAATCTGTGTTGGAAAACAACCACAAAATTTGGACTTCAGGTATATTTTTCCAACTGGTGTTTATTCCGTTATGTCATAACCCTGAATTTTCAGGATATAGGGACACAGATCAGCCTCAGATATCCCCATCATATGGAGTTTTTGGTTAGGGTTAAGGTTGATCACTTAGCCTATGTCGACAAGATGAAGGACAACCTCCATGAAATTCAAATGGTCAGTGATGTATATTGGGTGTATGTTCCCCAATATGTTATAGCCTTTATCCTCTCCAAAGAAAGAGATAATTTCCTAACAATCATCATTATCGACTACCTATTCATTGAAAGCTTCTGTGACTGCTACCACTGTGTCAAACATTTGGGGGATTATTAAAACTTCAATAATGGATTCATGCATATAATCTGGCAGGTGAACATCCTCAATGATTGAGAGAGTTTCAGGAATGCTGGAATGATGATTAATAATATCCTACAATTGTTCCAGGTGTACACCTATACAGACAGGAGGTTGCTCTATGGGAAGAGGTTTGAAGGACCTTGCTGGTTGAACCTCTAGGTTCTAGCTGGTGCTGGGAATGTCCCCCTACTCACTAGTTGGAATGCGTGGAGAGAATACCGAATGAGGTCTATATGACTGAGGCTGATCCTCAATAGAATGTGTATGATCGTAGAAAGGTATTGTTTGATCCACCTGATAGTGTAGCACAATTGGTGGTTGAGGTAGATATGGGGAAATAAGATGAGATGGTTGCGTGTGCTATACTCTATGTTGGCCCCGTTTTCTGGTTTCAGTGGCATGCAAATATTGTCTATAAGCACTAAGAAATGCATCCCACCAACTCTTATAACCACTGCTCCAATAATGATGGAGTTTTCTATGGATGTTGGGAGGATTAGTCAAGCACTCTACATCATCATGAACTATGAAGTGGTTTACCAGCACCATAGTATTTACCGATTCTTACACGTGGTCATCAAATGAAGAATACTAAATCATTTGATGGATTTTTGGGGCACTCTAGATCTCTAGTGGCATGAAATTGCTAAGAGTATGGGATGAAGATGTCATTGACAGGGGAATTTTCATTCCCTTGTGTTGCTGATGCTTTCCCATCAGGGGAGAGGAAGACTGATATGTTGACATAGAAGTATTGGATTCAGGTAACATGGTGACATTTGAAGGCCAAAATTGGTTCAAATGGGCATTAATAATACCATGGTCATGAGTTACTACACTATGATCCATCCAGTCATCATATTTTTATGACTAGTGGAGAGGATCCTACTACCACCCACCTTTTCTATCACAATATCCATTAGGCTTTACGATCACACATGCCACCTGTACTAGGGCTACTCCTAACCAGACTATGTTGTCATCATCCTTGTCTGGAAGCTAATATAAAAACCCATATAATTTCTTGAGGGTGTGCCCTGTAGAGACCCCAAGCTTGACGTACATGGACATTACATTACTTTTGCAGAATACTTTGTATATAACAAAAACACACACACACAAGGATCATAATAGTTTAGTGTCTTTGGAAACTCGGAATATAATCTTCTAATCGTGGTGAAAGACCTTCAACATATCCCATAAAGATCTTCCTTTTTTACCTAAAACCTTTATTTATATCCTGGGGAAAAGAAAACATAAAAGGATGAGCTCAAATTCTCAGTAAGGGTAAACAAAAGAAATATCAATGACATCATATACACAAGCACATAACTTTTGGAAATCTTAACCAGCAAAAGAGATCAAAATTTCATAACATGGGATAAATCATGGAAGTGAAATGTAATCACAATAATTATAACTTAAAACATGAAACTTTGTGGCATACACACATAATAATAGAGAATCATTTCTTGTTAGTCAAGACTCATTGCCAAGACTATATTAGTGGAAAAAGTCCATTTCTGAACCGATTCACCCTCGTTTCAGTCCTGTTTCACTGAACCGATATAACCAACCGTTCCAGCCATGACTATCTCATGAGATATAAAATCTTTACCCAATGCATTGGAGGGAGATATAGGTCCCACCCATCTCATAATGATACCATTCTTATGTGTGCCACAAAATCATAAATCTTACATCATTGCATAACCCATGTAATAAAAATGGGAATCTTAAACATCGTGACATCATAAAACAATTCATATAAGATAAAGGAATTCATAAAAATATTTCCATCACAACATAATCAAATCCATGTAATAATAGGGATAGAAACATAACTCTATATTATCTTAGATGGAAAATAATTTTGATAAAACTCTTGAACTCCATTCTTGAGGAAAATATCCTTTCTACTTCAAAAACATTTTTCCTTTATTAAAATGTCATAAAGTTTTAAACTAAAAGAAGTTGATTAAAAATAAACTTGAAAACTTGTAAAGGAATATTCTTGGAAATAATGTTTTAAAAATCCATTCATGCCGTATATGTTAAAAAAACATTCTTCTCGTACTTTTTTCCGAAAAGTCAAAAAGTACCTCATACGAAAAACGACAAAAGATTCCTTTCATATATTTTACTAAAAACACACCGAAGGGTAAAATTGGATTTAAACAATTGTAGGTGGATGGAAATAATATTACATATTGAGGAAACATGGATGTGGATGATAAAATACACCCCAGTAAATACCAAAGTATAAACAATCTCAGATAAAAATGAGATTGTCATAGTTCCCTTACCTTAGGTCCGATTTGCCTCGTAGGTGTCAGAACCTCCTGTATAATGATTTAAATAATGTCATTGACTTATTACAGAATCAAATTCATTTTTATTATATCATATATGGTTCACTTATGACTTTATATTACCCGTTCTTTTGTAAATTCATGTTAAAGTAGCGTTTTGGGTAAAATCGTCTCATTTGTCGTTCGTGTTTTAACTTGTAATTATTCATATGATTACATAGATCATTATTACTTACTTATAGAATATAAAACATGATTTATATATAATATATATTCAGAATATACATATATATAATGGATCGATAAATGGAAAGAAATACTCTGTTCATGGAGACGGTAGGCCGTACGTATGCATGAACGCTGTTTTCGTTTCCTTATTGAATTGAGTGGAATTAAGTAGATGACATACATATATATACACATAAATCCAGTAGCTTTATAATGTCATATATTTCATTATTATTGCTTATATATACTTTATAATCATTCTTAAATGGTTAACATGGAGAATGAATCCCATCGCGTCGTGGAGACAGTAGTCCGTACGTACGCACGAGCGATGATATCATTTCCATACTTATTGAATTTAATTGGAGTGGATGATACAATATATCAGAATCATTATGATGTAATAATAACTATGTATAGTTATTATTTACACCATAATACCCATCCATGTAAGGTGTTGGTGGAAAAACAGATTACACCACGGCGTGGAGACGGTATTCCGTACGTACGCACGCGCGGTGATTTTGTTTTCCGTAGGATGGATAGATTGTGAAATATGGTTGTTTCATACTTATAATAACATATCATTATATGAGTGATACTGATGTTATTACTTCATAATGAAACAACCTAAGAAGAAGAAGTGGAAGAAGAAATAAAGTTGAAATAATCGGTAACGGAAATTACCTCTTCTTTGAAGCGCCTCTTTGAGACCTCCTCTTAGGGCACTAAAATTGGTCTTTGAGGAAGACCAGAACCTCTAGGATGTTTTTAGGGAAGTGGAGAGGATAATTTGTCAGGGTTTGGCCGAGCTTGAAGGCTCAATGTTGTTTGTGGAAGAGAGGGAGGAGGTTCCCTTTTATAAGGGAGGAGAGGGGCACCTTTGGAATAACTGAAAATATTATTTTATTATAAAGTCAAGATCGTTTTTAAATAGATAAAAATTGATTTATTTCAAGGATAAGGTGGGGATGGGTCGAAATAATCTCATCCAATAGAATTTAGACAAGTTTAAGTTCCTATTTTAAACTTATCATTTAGATTTAACATTAAGTTAAATAATTTTACCTTTATCGTGTCTTCTTGTGTTCTTACACTATAAGGTTAATAAACATACTATAAGAAGCCCAACGAACCCCAAGTTGTTTATTATTAATATATATAACCTTATCTAAGTCATTTGGCCGAACCTTAGATTTTTAGGAATAAAATAACAATTAATAATATAATATTTGTTTTAAAAACTATTTTATGTCAATTTTGACACTATTTATTAATTGATTTTTGTGAAAATCATAAAAGAATGATAAGTTCGATCAATGTTAATTAAATCAATAATAACATGTCATATTAACCTATAAAATCAGTGTAATTCATAAAAAGTCTTAAATTACATTTATTTTGGTATTTATAACATCAATTATGTCAATATTTCATTATTAAGATAATTACTGCATCATCTTTGTGTCATAAATAAATTAAATTATATGATGTCTAAAAATTACAAATAAAATACCATTATGTAGGAAATCTTTTTAACTTTATAATAAATATTTAAAATAGAATTTATCTTATGTATAAACCAATATTAAAAATGTTTTAGTAAATAAACATTGATTTTACCTCTTTTAACCCTTCTTTAAATAAATTAATAATAAATATCCTAATCTAATCCAAGTGGGCCTAAATGGTCATATTTTATTCCTAAGTTTGTTTTTTGGTCGAATTACACTTGTCCAATAGAATTAGGACATGTGTTAGGGTAATAATAATATTATTTCTACCCTTAATTACCCTATTTACTTTTAACTGTGGAAAAAAAAGTAAAAAGTTACTATTCACCAAAAAATTATTTTCATCTCATTGAACCAAATTTTACTTACTGACATCAACTCTGTCTCTCGGATTTTTGAAATTCCACTCACAGAAGCGGTAAAATTAAGTTTTATGAAAAATTCAGTTTTTTAACTACCACTTAGTGGTTTCACTATTCATCAAAAATTGAAAGTTTTCAGAAAAATGCCAAAAATTAGGCCTAAGCTATATTTGATATTATGAACTCAAAAATGATTTCTATTTTACCAAATTCAAAACATATCAGTTGCATTAATTAATTTAAAAATTAATTCCCGTCGTCAAAACAAATAGCGTGTTCTTAAGAGATAATAACTATCAAATGATTGACACTTGTTTATGTCTGGTTTAAATGTGAAATTACATCCAATGACCATCATTGTATTAAATTGTAAAAATATATTCTAAATATACTTTAAAACCACTCAAATTAATTATTTATCACTATTAATTATTTCGATTGAAAAAGTTGTTTTTAATTAAAATTTAATAATTTTCATTATTCATCAAAATATGAATGTTATCCGAAAATCACCAAACATTCACCCTAAGCTAATTTAGATATTATGAATCCAAAAAGAAATTCCATTTTGAAAAATAAAATTTACAAAATTTCAAAAAGTGGTTATTACTATTCATAACGACTAGTTTTAATAATATTTTAATAGCATATTGTTGTTTAGTGAAACTCGTTATTGCGTACTACACATGCTATCGAGGAAGGTCGTGATTGCGTGTAATGCAAGGAATGTCAAGGATGCGTGTTGTGCAAGCTCCTTTTGGTGTAGCATATAACACAAGACATTAATGAAATTAAAATAATATTTTTCATAAAATCTCGGGGTGTTACATTCTACCCCCCATAAAATGAATTTCGCCCTCGAAATTCGTCGGGGTTATAAATGGTTTACTACTTGAATGTTTCTTTAATATAAACCAAATTGTAAAAAGTAACACCAAAACCAATCTTTAAAAAAAAAGTATGAAACGTAACGGTTACCCAAATAAACTAATCATTGGGTTTCCACATAGGTGAAAATATGGATATGGAAGAAAAATCTAACCATCATGTTTTGAGGGAGAGTGGTAGAGAACATGGCTATGGAAAAGCCAACAATCTCAAAGATATTGATTTGTGATGATCTACGGTACCATCTGATTAATCGGATATAAGGGAAATATGACAACATTTTTGGTTTTCAAGATCATTTCCCTAAATTTGATGAATTAAAAGAAATACTTGCATGATTTTGGTACAATCTCACTGTTGTTAGTGAATTGAACAATTTCCACTTCATCCCTTAAATAAATGAAGTTGAATTTGTTATTCGTGATGTGTTAGCAAATCATGTGACAGAATTATGGGTCATTCCATATCTTTCAAACAAAAGGTTAGCAAAAGTTATAAGTCCATCTTATGGTTAGATTAATCGTATATGGTTCCAAAAATGAACTTATACTTCATATATCATACCGCTTAATAAAATAAAACTTGTTTATACCAACCAGGGACTTCCTGTAGGCCAGTGGTAGGCAATAAAGGCCAGTCGCACTTCGGTTGTGGGTTTGATTCCCACAGCCTTGTCCGACGCGATGGGATGTCGCCCGTCCTGCAGGTTGTCCTTTTTATAAAACTACATTACTATATCATCCCATCAATAATATCGAAAAAAGGTTCTATCCTTAAACAATACTAACTTATGTCCAACACAATCCATTACAATATTTAGGATTATCCAAAATACTTCGGTCCAAGCTCATAGTATAGAGAAAATGATCACGTGAATGCTATCATTTATCCCTCATATATCTTGTTCATCACATTCCAGTCATGTGAATACCATAATCATGTAATCTCTTGAAAAATTAATACCCATTGAATCTTAGTAAAAACATGAGTACTGTCAAAAGTTAACGCATTCCACACACCAAAAACCCAAAATTCTATATACTCAAATCATGATATAACTATTTCCTTATATCAATCATGAACTTATGAATAGTTGTTAAACATTTCATTTTCTCATTTTCTCTTCATTATGCGCATATCATCTTATTTCTAAAAATATCTCAATCACTTTGAATACCACATTAGACCAATACATAAATATTCCAATACTCCATGATACAACATTATTTTGGAATCCCATTACATAAACACTTAATCATTCCACCACATCGGTGTCATATTCAACATCGCCAATAGTGATCGCATGTGACTTCCCTTTGTCCTTTGCCTTAAGTGGTTGCTCATGTCGATCATCACTAACCCTTGGATTAGGGAATTTATTATCATAATGCCCCATTTCCTTGCACTTGAAGCATTGAAGTGTTGGTGGTGCGTTCTCTACAGTGTTTGCTTTATTCACATCATTAGAAACCCTTTTTCCATTACTTCGACACTCAGCTGCTCGATGACCTTCTTTTCCACACTTAAAACATTTTCTAGTCCCTTTAAGACAATCTCCACCATGCTTATTTCCACACTTTGTGCATAAGGAAACAATCATCTTCTTTTCACCATTATTCTGAGATTTCTCCTTGAACTCCATCTTTAATTTCTTGTCAAAACCTTGAGATGGATATGTAACACCAACTTCCATTTCTACCTTGATATCACAACGCACAATTTCTTCATAGCTACTGAAGTCTCTTATAGCTAATGCCCTTCGAAGACTTGGTTTTAAGCCACTGAAAAATCGATCAACTTTACTTTCAGGTTGGATGATAATGCCAGATGTATACCTTGCAAGTCTTGTAAAATTCTCTTCGTATATACCAACAGATTCATCATCCTTCTGCTTCAGCTCATGAAACTCCTTTTCCATCTTTGTTGGAAGAATACGAGGGAAGTGATTACTGAAAAACATGTTCTTGAACTCGTCCCATTCCATGGACTCAATTTCATCTATTGGCCTTGTATTCTTGATAAGATTCCACCATTGATTAGCTTCACCTTCCAAACGATATACTGCTAAGATGACTTTATCATGCTCAGAACATTGAAGAACTGAAAATATCTTTTCAGTGGTACTGATACATTGCTCAGCAACAAGTGGATTAGAAGACCCACTGAAAGAAGGTGGATGTTGCCTCATGAAGGACTCAATAGAATATTGTTCCCTTCTCTGCTCATTTGGAATTCCAGAATGATTCATAGCTTGTGTAAGTATAGCAATAAGATTTTTCACTCCATCTCCCATAACATTTGTTTGTTCAGGAGGACAATCATTGTATTGTCCATTTCATTCATCAACACGGTTCCTTCGGGTTCCAGCCATCGTCTAAAACCCAAAAAGAATAGTGTGAGAGGCAAAAATCATGATAGGGAAAACAACATAATAAAGGAGGAGTATCCTAAATATCTAACATCTTAGGTTAAATTCTATGATCGTTACCATAGTTTCTAGGACTGTATCCTATAGGTATACTTATCCTTAGGGACATCCCTAGACATACCTTAGGAATATCTCTATGGATCTCACTAATGTTTTCGCATCGTAGTTTCCAAAGGTTGACTAAACTTTTCCTCTGATACCAACTGTAGTGACCCGAAGCTTGACGTACATGGACATTACATTACTTTTTCGGAATACTTAGTACTTAACAAAAACACACACACACAAGGATCGTAATAGTTTAGTGTCTTTGGAAACTCGGAATATAATCTTCTAATCATGGTGAAAGATCTTCAACATCTCCCATAAAGATCTTCCTTTTTTTACCTAAAACCATTCTTTATATCCTGGGGAAAAGAAAAGATAAAAGGGTGAGCTCAAATGCTCAGTAAGGGTAAACAAACGAAATATCAATGACAACGTATACACAAGAACATAACTTTTCGAAATCATAACCTGCAAAAGAGATCATAATTTCATAACATGGTATAAATCATGGCAGTGAAATGTAATCACAATAATCATAACTTAAAACATGAAACTTTGTGGCATACACACATAATCAGAGAGAATCATTTCTTGTTAGTCAAGACTCATTGCCAAGACTATCTTAGTGGACAAAGTCCCTTTCTGAACCGAGTCACCCTCGTTTCAGTCCTGTTTCACTGAACCGATATAACCTACCATTCCATCCATGTCTATCTCATGAGATATAAACTCTTTACCCAATGCATTGTAAGGAGATATAGGTCCCACCCATCTCATAATGATATCATTCTTATGTGTGCCACAAAATCATAAATCATACATCATTGCATAACCCATGTAATAAAAATGGGAATCTTAAACATCGTGACATTATAAAACAATTCATATAAGATAAAGGAATTCATAAAAATATTTCCATCACAACATAATCAAATCCATGTAATAATAGGGATAGAAACACAACCCTATATTATCTTAGATGTAAAATAATTTTGATAAAACTCTTGAACTCCATTCTTAAGGAAAATATCCTTTCTACTTCAAAAACATTTTTCCTTTATTAAAATGTCATACAATTTTAAACTAAAAGAAGTTGATTAAAAATAAACTTGAAAACTTGTAAAGGAATCTTCTTGGAAATAATGTTTTAAAAATCCATTCATGCCGTATAAGTTAAGAAAACATTCTTCCTGTACTTTTGTCGGAAAAGTCAAAAAGTACCTCGTACGAAAAACGACAAAATATTCATCTCATATCTTTTACTAAAAACTCACCGAAGGGTAAAATTGGATGTAAAAAATTGTAGGTTGATGGAAATAATATTACATATTGAGGAATCATGGATGTGGATGATAAAATACACCCCAGTAAATACCAAAGTATAAACAATCTCGGATAAAAATGAGATTGTGATATTTCCCTTACCTTAGGTCCGATTTGCCTCGTAAGTGTCCAAACCTCCTGTATAATGATTTAAATAATATCATTGAATTATTACAGAATCATATTCATTGTTATTATATCATATATGGTTCACTTATTACTTTATATTACCCATTCTTTTGTAAATTCATGTTAAAGTAGCGTTTTGGGTAAAATCGTCTCATTTGTCGTTCGTGTTTTAACTTGTAATTATTCATATGATTACATAGATCATTATTACTTACTTATAGAATATAAAACATGATTTATATAGAATATATATTATGAATATACATATATATAATGGATCGATAAATGGAAAGAAATACACCGTTCATGGAGATGGTTGGCCGTATGTACGCATGAACGCTGTTTTCGTTTCCTTATTGAATTGGGTGGAATTAAGTAGATGACATACATATATATAAACATAAAACCAGTAGCTTTATAATGTCATATATTTAATTATTATTGCTTATATATACTTTATAATCATTCTTAAATGGTTAACATGGAGAATGAATCTCATCGCGTCGTGGAGACGGTAGTCCGTACGTACGCACAAGCGATGATATCATTTCCATAATTATTGAATTGAATTGGAGTGGATGATACAATATATCAGAATCATTACGATGTTATAATAACTATGTATAGTTATTCTTTACACAATAATACCCATCCATGTAAGGTGTTGGTTGAAAAACAGATTACACCACGGCGTGGAGACGGTATTCCGTACGTACGCATGCGCGGTGATTTTGTTTTCCGTAGGATGGATAGATGGTGAAATAGGGTTGTTTAATACTTATAATAACATATAATTATATGATTTATACTGACGTTATTACTTAATAATGAAACATCCTAAGAAGAAGAAGTGGAAGAAGAAATAAAGTTGAAAGAATCGGTAACAGAAATTACCTCTTCTTTGAAGCGCCTCTTTGAGACCTCCACTTAGGGAACTAAAATTGGTCTTTGAGGAAGACCAGAACCTCTAGGATGTTTCTAGGGAAGTGGATATGAGAATTTGGCAGGGGTTGGCCGAGCATGAAGGCTCAAAGATGTGTGTGGAAGAGAGGGAGGAGGTGCCCTTTTATAAGGGAGGAGAGGGGCACCTTTGGAATAACTAAAAGTATTATTTTATTATAAAGTCAAGTTCGGTTTTAAATAGCTCAAAATTGATTTATTTCTAGGATAAGGTGGGGATGGGTCGAAAGCCTCTCATCAAATAGAATTTAGACAAGCTTAAGTTCCTATTTTAACCTTATCATTTAGATTTAACATTAAGTTAAATAATTTTACCTTTACCGTGTCTTCTTGTGTTCTTACACTATAAGGTTAATAAACTTACTATAAGAAGCCAAAAGAACCCCAAGTTGTTTATTATTAATATATATAACCTTATCTAAGTCATTTGTCCGAACCTTAGATTTTTAGGAATAAAATAACAATTAATAATATAATATTTGTTTCAAAAACTATTTTATGTCAATTTTGACACTATTTTGTAATTGATTTTTGTGAAAATCATAACAGAATGATAAGTTCTAAAAACGTTAATTAAGTAAATACTAACATGTCATATTAGCCTAGAAAATTAGTGTAATTCATAAAAAGTCTTAAATTACATTTATTTTGTTATTTATAACATCAATTATGTCAATATTTCATTAATAAGATAATTACTGCATCATCTTTGTGTCATAAATAAATTAAATTATTTGATGTCTAAAAATTACAAATAAAATACCATTATGTAGGAAATATTTGTAGCTTTCTAATGAATATTTAAAATAGAATTTATCTTATGTATAAACCTATATTACAAATGTTGTATTAAATAAACTTTGATTTTAACTCTTTTAACCCTTCTTTATATAAATTAATAATAAATGTCCTAATCTAATCCAAGTGGGCATAAATGGTCATATGTTATTCCTAAGTTTGTTTTTGGTCGAATTACACTTGTCCAATAGAATCAGGACATTTGTTAGGGTAATAATAATATCATTTCTACCCTTAATTACCCTATTTACTTTTAACCGTGGTTAAAAAAAGTAAAAAGTTACTATTCACCAAAAAATTATTTTCATATCATTGAACCACATTTTACTTACTGACATCAACCGTGTCTCTCGGATTTTTGAAATTCCACTCACAGAAGCCGTAAAATTAAGTTTTATGAAAAATTCAGTTTTTTAACTACCACTTAGTGGTTTCACTATTCATCAAAAATTGAAAGTTTTCAGAAAAATGCCAAAAATTAGGCCTAAGCAATATTTGATATTATGAACTCAAAAATGATTTCTATTTTACCAAATTCAAAACATATCAGTTTAATTAATTAATTTAAAAATTAATTCCTGTCGTCAAAACAAATAGCGTGTTCTTAAGAGATAATAACTATCAAAAGATTGACACTTGTTTATGTCTGTTTAAATGTGAAATTACATCCAATGACCAACATTGTAGTAAATTTTAAAAATATATTCTAAATATACTTTAAAACCACTCAAATTAATAATTTATCACTATTAATTATTTCGATTGAAAAAATTGTTTTTAATTAAAATTTAATAATTTTCATTATTCATCAAAATATGAAAGTTATCCGAAAATCACCAAAATTTCACCCTAAGCTAATTTCGATATTACGAATCCAAAAATAAATTCCATTTTGAAAAATAAAATTTACAAAATTTCAAAAAGTGGTTTTTACTATTCATAACGGCTAGTTTTAATAATATTTTAATAGCATATTGTTGTTTAGTGAAACTCGTTATTGCGTACTACACACGCTATCGAGGAAGGTCGTAATTGCGTGTAATTCAAGGAAATTCAATGATGCGTGTTGTGCAAACTCCTTTTGTTGTAGCATATAACACAAGACATTAATGAAATTAAAATAATATTTTTCATAAAATCTCGGGGTGTTACATGCCCTGGGATCTGGTGATAAGGGATTTAATTGAGGAAATCAGTGAGATCAGCCTCTTTGGTCCTCCTGTAATCCGACAACCGTAGAATTCAATATTCCAGGGAACATCAAAAATAACAAGGGACCTAAGCCTCATTTAATGAGTAGGTCTGGTTCTTTCTCTTTGTGAAGTGGTATCAAGGAGTCTAGTCTTATTAAGAGTCTAGAGGATGTCTGTTGAGGAGGTAAAACCTAATTATTATGACTTGTTGGTGGTGGCATATTGCGTAGCGGTGCCTGATGATTATGAGGTGGGTTATTCTATTCCAGAGGGTATTCCTCAGTTGGTGGGACTCGGCGAGGCTATTTAGGTTTCTCCAATGGTAATAAATCTAGCTTCTTGGGGTCCTCTATTTGTGCTAATGTAGCAGACTCAGACTTAGTGGATGTTTTCAAGGGAACTATTGGAGGAAACAAACGTGATTTCTTGGCATACTGCAAGGCTTCCTCTAGACGGTGGGATTTATTAGATATATATATAAATATGCCTATGTAGTTATGATTTATGAGGGATGGAACCAATTTAGTTTTTACATTACCAAAACACGTTGTTAGAAGCGGTTCCTATGTCAGCAACATTTTGAGGGAATAGGTGGGGCCTTTCCACCTAACGAATAATTCAATGATGCACTCGTCAAGTCTTTACATTCAATTGATGATGTTAAAAATACTATTCTTATGGATGGTGGAACTAAAATTGTAATGAAACTGTCTATGATGATGCTCCCAACCGTCTACCATCCCATTGGTTAGCGATCCTTACTAGACGAATGTGGGCCCATCCAATGTTTTTATGAAACACCAAGGGTTGGCGGCCTCCTCCTACACTAGAGTTCCCATAAAGGATCCACACATTGAAATATAGAGGGATATTTGTTTCAGTAGATCTCCCGTCCAATTAATAGGGGTAAATATTGGATTTCCGAATATTGGGTGAGCTGACATATCATCCACCCACGCCAGATATAGATTTACATCATACTAGATCGCAACTTTTCATGTTTCAAAGGCCTCAAGGAGGACAATGAGTGCTTCCATAGAATGAACTGGGCATAGATTCATTAATTGATGATTATTCGTAACTACTAATGCATTATAAAGTTCTTTAAAATGATAAGATGACCCAAATACTCTTGTAGAGTCTATTGGGATGACTTCCGGGACTATATGGGTAAGACCTATGTAGCATATAGGGGCACCTGAGATTGGTCTTGAGGGTTATCGCATAGCATGGGTGGATTTAGTGATACATATCACACCCACTTGAAATAATCTCTGACTTCTAAAATGTCTATATGGGCAAGATGTTCAATGTCACCTTGAGGTAAGTTGCTGGGCAGAGGGTGTACATACCCCTACTGCCCCTATCGAGGATTACCATAGTCTGCTCACTATTACCCAACAAATTCAGTGAGAAGGTCATCAACCATATTTTTATGCAATGCTATTTATTACTGCATCATATACTTTTTAGGGTCATCTTCCATCTTTTTCACTGAGCCAGATGGGTAATAGGGATTGATGACCCTAGTATGCTATTTACCCTTATTTGGGTTCTGACTGAGGGATAGTGACTTAATGGGTGGATGAAGACCCATTGTATTTCTTTGCATGTGATTAACCATTCCCATAGGATCCAACATGTAAAGAACCTCCCCATGGGGTAAGTTTTCTTCCAAGTGCTCTAGATCGTTCTCTTCCTCCGATCAGTTAACCATGTAAACTACGACTGTACCTAACGACATCTCCTCAATATCATCTGGAAAGTTGGACTAGATCCTGATAGAAATTAAATGAAGGGAAACATACTACCCCAACCATGGATCTGGATATTTGGGGAATATTTGTTAATAATCATGAGGGGTACTTTAAAGCTCCAGATGCATCAATGTTGCAGGGTCTGATGGTGATCAAGAAAACTCAATGTGCTATTCCATGAGAAGCACAACTAAATAAACCATGTGCCATTGCCATCCAACATATTAAATGTGTTTCTAACTCATGGGCTAAGCCACCCTCCAATGATATATATAGATGTGTGTGACCAAGAGGGTTTGATGATGGAACGTAACCTCCTTCTGGGTATGATATTCTAGCACATAGAAGTTCATGGTTGCAATTGGCCAGAACATATATGAAAAATGGTCTGCTATAAGGATGTCCCACAAGATCCTCTACACACACTTGGGATCCAGCCCTTGGTTTTCCCATTCATCAAATGAGTGTGGAAGAGGGAGCGATAATGAAACTAAAACAGTCCATTGGGATGGTATCCTGGCCGGTGGAGAATACGGAAAGTGAGATGACAAGCCACTGCTTCTTGGGCTGTCATTTGAAGAATGAAATTACATTACCACCACATATCGGTAAGACGGACTAGCGACCATATATTCCCACATAGAGGTTGTCATTACTGATGGTGGTTCATTCAATTTCTCATCCTCTAGTGGTCCCCATAATAACTCACTGTGATCATTTCTGGAGGAAGAGATTGATCATATTCAAAATAGAGAGGATTTCATGTATATTCCATAGAAAGAGGTTAAATATTCCTCCTCTTACATGTATCATAAGAGGGTGTTGGGGATCAGGTGGACATCACTTTTCCGAAGTTGGGGGCTAATAATACTTGTTCCTACACTGCCCCCCAACAAATAGGATTGATGTGAGGGTTACATTATCGAATCTCACTCTACCTAGGAGTCTAAAAAGAAGGAAGGTTTAATTGTAGTATGAAATTAATCATAATTCATCCATTAGTGTTGAAACCTTGCCTCCTCTACTAGGATATTTCAATGGTATTGGGTAGTTTTTCGATACGAGACTGAACTTCGGCCGAATTGATATTGGGGTGGAGAGGACATCCACCTGGTTGAGTTGGGGTGCAAATAACACACAAAAAATGTCAAAAGGAACACGCGGAGGGTCTCTATGTCCACCAGTTGGCATGATGGAGGAACCTCGATGGGATGTGATGGAGCTGGTAGGACCTCTTCTAGAGATGTTGGGAGCTTGGGAAGTACTTCCATGTTTGTTTCCCATAGCAGTGAGGGTAAGAGGGGGCCTTCATACAGGTCAAACTAAACACGAGGAACACCTCCACGTTAGATTCCAATGAAGTGAGAAAAAAAATCACTTCTATAATATCTTGGATGAGGAGGACCTTCATTGGTTGTAGTAATACCATGGGGAACTCCCCCACACTGATGGTTTTCTGGGCAATGAAAATCATCACATTGTTGACCTGTGACAGGCGGACTGCTCCATACCTGGGATCAGAAGTGTGAATGAAACATCAGTGATTGATGTTAGTGTAGTGGAGGTGGCCTTCAATCCAACTTATAATGGCCTGGAGAAGTCCTCCAAGTCGAGCATGGGATTGGGGAGGGCATGTTCTCTCATTGGTGTTGTCAGTAGGAGGACCTCCATACTGGAGGTCATTGCCCAGAGTAAGCCAACGACGAGAACTACCTATGTCGACAACCAAAAGAGTTTACCCTACATACCTGTGTGTTGGTTGGGGCCTAAATCATGTCTGGGTTTATAATTTCATGTAATCAGTAAAAATTGGGAATTAATAGTATTCATCGGCATTGCCATGATCTACTATATAGGCTGAAGATGAGGCCCTCAGGCTGACGCCCTCCTCAGCTTGCACCCAATATTGGCGTTGTGTTAACTGGACTGGGGTCAGGGCTGCAGGGGTGTAACTCACATGCTAATCAGCCGATGGGACTTCATGGTGTCACTGATGTGGCCTGGTGGGATCCCTCCTTAGCGACCCCTAGGATGAGATCATATCCAAGATTCCCAAGAATACCCATTCCTTATTGGCATAAGGGAGCTAGTCATTAAGTAGTTCTAGGGAGAGGCTCCTCAAATTGTTGTAGCTTGGAGTGGGGAGTAGTCTCTCCCTTTGGGGCCCGTTGGGGTAGCAGTGGTGGCAAGGTGGAGAAACCTCCAGGTCATGTTGGTCTATAACCCAAGTTGGGATTATCCCTTCTTCCTCGTCGCTTCAGATGATGTTTTGATCACACTCCTTTGAACAAGATTAGATAATGAGATAGGTAGTGATTGCCTAATATCCATGGATGTTGTAATGAACCACAAATTATCATTGGATTGAGAGCTCAATGAGAAATTACTAGGCCTTAATCGATATCCCCAAGACGCAAAATCCTAGAAATGAATGTCGTTGGGTTTCAAATATATATTGGGGGATGATTTACCCTTTATCAAATATCCCATAAACCAACCAAGAATAACCAAAGATTCACTATATGATGAATGAACAAAAGAATGACAACAAAACAACTTCATTTATGTCAAACCACAAAAAGTATACAAAAATGGAAGAACAAACCAAGAATCAACGTACATAGAATATGAAAAACTCAAGTCTATCAAAAGACACCACGACTATGTGTTCTACAAGCTCCATGCTCCACAACATCTCTCAAGAAACACCACAAGCCACTAGCAATAAGATACTTTACCTTTACCTATATCCCGGAACACAAAATCTGCAAAAGCACCAAAGTGCCAATAAAGGGATGAGTATTAAACTCATTAGGTTACCCCAATTACTTCCCTACTCATGCCACCAGGGTAGAAGATTTAGCAACATTTATATAAAAACAGTTTATATAAAAACATTTCCCAAAAGTAGTTTATAACTAAATAAATACAAGTTTTCCAAAACCACTTATAACCAAAATAATTCAATGAAAATGAATCCAATTTTTCAAGTGAGTTATTTTTCATGAAAAATAACATAACATACTTTAAAACCATTTTACAAACATCCCATTTTGGCATACCCAACCATTTCTCAACCCGTGAAACCAACCATGCAAGCTTCATTGTGACATATACATAATCATGAGTGGTTTCTTATTGATCTACCAAGTCGTCCCAAGGTAAATGTTTCCCATGTGCCATTACACCTTTGGTGCTGAGCACATGTTCATATTTCAACCAAGCCTCGAACATATAGTTACCATATGCTATTAAACATTTGGTACCGAGCACCAGGTCATATCTCAACCAAGCCTCGTACATGCAACATGAATACACACCACATATGCCCATCAATAATCCCAAAACACCCATTCAATAAAATCACATATTTATTGAAAACCATTTCCATCAAATCCATATCAACACCAAACCATTTCATCTCCAAACTATTTAAATAAAACTACCTTTTATTGAAAACCAATTCCATCAAAGTCATTTCAATCTCGAACCAATTCAAAAAAACACCCTATTTATTAAAAACCCATTTTTCATCAAACCATTTACAATTTCAGAAAATCCATAATTTGATATCAATATTTTAAATTCAAGAACCCAAATCACTTTCACACCAATTCACCAAGATTTCAAAATCTCAATAAATCCATTAATCATCACTAAAGAAGATTTATTCTATGCTCTTCACAATAAATTCCATTCAAATAACCCAATTTGAAACATAGACAGTCAATTCTAACAAGGGGATTCAATAGTGAAGCCTCCTACCTTTAGGGTTTTGACGAACACCCCAAAAAACAAAGAATAAACTAGAAAACAAGGTGGCTTCTTCATGAAACCATGTTAGATCTCTTCTCCTAGTAAGATCAAGACCAAATCAAATAATATTTGGCATCCACACACTTAGATCTACCAATAAATGGTGTAGATCTTAGAAACTGGGAGAAGAGGATAAGTATATCTATGTATATCTATGAAACCGAACAAGAACGATGAAGAACGATCACATACCTCAAGAATCCGGCTTCGATTCACCAAGAGAAGCCTTCAGGTCGCATTTAAAACTCTTGGGAGAGGGTTTTTTAACTTCAAGGGAGATTAATCCCAAGTTAGGGATTCTTAAGATGAAAAAAAATACACATAGAAGAAACTTTTCGTGAGATCTACCTTTATAGGATCTCATTTATGTGTCCACATGGCTTGCTCGCATGGTTAGAAAAATTGTGCGCTAATCGTGCATTAGCCACTACCTCGGCAGACCCACCATGCATATTTTGGCCACACAGTTATACAAACTGTGAACCACCCATGCAGAGGCTACTGCCTCCATGACCAACTATGCATAGTTTTGCAGCATGGCTTAGACAAATCATGCGTCGTCTGTGAGACTTCCCTTTTTCCTCGAATCATCACTCAACGTTCTCCGAACTCTCCCATTTGTCACCCTTAAAATTAAAACCATTAAAAGCATCAAGAATGGGTTACATTAAAGAGCATGGTGGTTCTAAATTTTCACCACCATTGGTCTTTCCGTCCTTAGAATGTAGTAAACCTTTACCCAGCTGAATGATTTTTGTCCACTGCTATTTCATTTCCTTCTCAAGTTCCCAATTCTCTTCCAAAATCTGACCATGCTTCCATAAGACCAACACTAGACCGATGATTTTTTCAAGCAAGACTTTCTCTTGCATGTCCACAATTTGAACTGGGATATGTATCAACAATGCATCCGGCTCTAGGTCAATGTGATCCCATCGGATCCCATGGTCAGGATCAGGCTGAAAATTTTTAAACTGAGATACATGGAACACATTATTCACTGAACTAAAATTTGGTGGTAATGCCAACCGATATGCCTCCTCTCTAAACCGTTTTAGTATCTCAAATGGGCCAATGTATCTAGGATATTACTTTCCCTACATCCCAAAATGATGATGTCCAAGCCTTGGAGAGATCCACAAGAAGACATGATCACCCACAATGAATGACAACGGTCTTTGACGGTGATCTTCATAAGATTTCAGATGACTTTTAGCTCTCTCCGTCCTTTTTCTAATCAACTAGATCTTCTTTTTTGTTTCTAGGACAAGGCTTGTCCTGACTATTGATGTTTCACCCATTTCCACCCAGCATAGTGGAGAAGGAGAAGGACGTCGATACAATGCTTCCAACCGAGCCATGCATATCGAGACTTGATAGCTATTATTATATGAGAAATACACTAAGGATATATGCTCCTCCCATGAGCCACCAAATTCCATTACACATGCCCGCAACATTTCTTCCAATATTTGTATCATCCTCTATGATTTTCCATCCGTATGAGGTTGATACGCCATGCGCATAGCCAATTGAGTCCCAATGGATTTCTATAATGATTCCCATAAATGAGATGTGATCCTCAGATCTCTATCTGAGACTATAGACAATTGTACACCATGCCTCTTTATCACTTCTTGGATATTGAGTATTGAATGATCTAACAACATATTGTTTTAATGAATAGGGATGAAATGGGACGTCTTGGTTAGACGATCCACTATCACCCAAATGAAATCTTGTTTTCGAACCATTCTTGGAAGAACTCTAACAAAATCCATTTTTATTTGATCCCTTTCTACTCTGGGATATACATAGATTGTAACATACCAGATGCTATCTAGTGATGTTATTTAACTTGATGACAAGTTAAGCATTGTGAGATGAACTCAGCCACATTCATTTTCATGTCGCTCCACCAAAACTATGCCTTCAATGCCTTATACATATTCTGTATACCAGGGTGTACAACCCATCAAGAATGGTGGTAAGCATGAAGGTATTGTTCCTGACAAACCATAGGTATAACCATCTGATCTCTGAAACAAAAAACAGAACCCCCATCATGTTTCCAGCCATCAATGGTCTCCTAACCATTGAGTTTTGAATTTACAACTAGACATTCTACATCAAATGTTTTTGCTTCTTTGATCATATTTACTAAACCAGGAACATGTTTAGCTGAAAATAAATTAGTAAAATCACCCCAGTTTTCACATTCCACATGAATGTAGGCTAAGATTGACATCAGCTGCCAATCGACTAAAGCTTCTTTCACTAACTAAGCATATGACTTTCTACTCAATGCATCCGCCACCGAATTTCCTTTCCCGGGGTTTTACATCAAGTAAATGTTAAACATGTGAAGATACTCCATCCACATCCTTTGCCCCAGGTTCAAATATCACTATGATAAAAAAAATTCAAGATTTTGTAACCCATAAACACAATGAATTTCTCACCAAAGAGATAATGTCATGATGATTTCAATCCATGGTCGAATACGGCTAACTCCAAATCATGTGTTGGGTATTCATTCTCATGCACCCCCAACTGCATTGAGACATGCAACCACATGATCCCTTTTCATGAGAACACAATCCCAACACTGATCCTGAAGCATCACAATACACCACATACCCATGTCCTAATTCTCGAAAGATGAAGATAATTCCCTATGTATGCCAAAAATTCAGTTCCTTAAAGGATTATTGACATTATTCTATCCATTGGAAGATAACATTCATCATAGTGAGAGTTGTCATTGGTGAATCTAGTCGTGAGATATCACGCAAAAAGCATCGGTATTAACCAACATGGCCAAGAAAAATACGTATCTCGAACACATTCTTTGGTGGTTTCCAGGAGATAATGGCTTCTATCTTTTCAGGATCAACAGAAACACCCATCTAAAAAATGACATGGCCAAGGAAACATACTTCCTATATCCAAAAATCACAGTTTGATAATTTGGATTACAAATGATGATCTCTCAATATTTGTAACACTGTTTCCCGGTGCACCTCATGACTAGCCCTTTTCATTGAATAGACCAAAATTTCATCTACAAACACGACAACAAAAGAATCCTGATATAGTTGAAATATCTGATTCATCAAATCCATGATGACTAATGGTGAATTCATTAGACTAAAAGGAAAGACTATATATTCAATGTGGTCATATCTGCTTCTGAAGGCTGTCATTAAAATTTCCTCCTTCTAGAATCGCAATTAGTGATATCTTGATCGCAATTCAATCATAGATAACCATTGCG
Source organism: Viscum album (assembly GCA_963277665.1). Lineage (NCBI taxonomy): Eukaryota > Viridiplantae > Streptophyta > Magnoliopsida > Santalales > Viscaceae > Viscum > Viscum album. Next base: position 432,452,136 of record OY728134.1, read on the forward strand.
ATCCCCTTAATTGATCTAATAGATCGTCAATTCATGGAAGTGGATATCTAATCTTTATAGTAACTTTATTATTCTTATGTTAATTTACACACAACCGAAAGGTTCCATCTTCCTTCTTTACAAACAATACTGGTGCTGCCCATGGAGATGTACTTGGTTGAATAAAACCCTTTGATTTCAAGATCCTCTAACTTTGGATTAAATTTTTGTAACTCTTTTGGTGCCATCCTATAAGATAGAAGGGAAATAGGGCTGGTCCACAGAAGGATATCAATTGTATACTCCACATCCCTTAGAGGTTGTAACCATGAGAAGTTATTGGGGAAGACATTTGGAAATTGATCCACAACAGCTAGAAAAATATTATTCTCAATCTCTTAAATTGATTCCAAAGTCAATTCTGCCAATTGGTAAGAGATCGTTCCAACCATTGGTTCTGACATGCTCTTTGCACTATTCTTTACTATCCTCTCTCCTATGAAGAGATGGTCGATTCCATCCTCAGTCATGAAACTAACATTTCTCCTGTAACAATTTATGTGAGAGTTAAACTTTTTCAACCACTCTTTGCCTAGGATTACGTCATATACATCCATGTCCAACATCAAGATGTCCCATTTTAACTCAGCTCCATCAATTGTTATAGCACATGCTCTACACACAAAGTCTTGACATTCCCTTCACCCAAAAGAGTTTTCAGTTTCAAAACAAAAGACATCATTTCCAGTTTTAAACATAGTGAGTCAAAAACACGAGAAGAAAAGATGGAATGTGTTTCAACAGTATCAAAAAACAGATGTACAAAGTTAGAATTAAAAAGAATCGTACCACTTACTGTAGATAGTCCAGCCTGATTATAGAGAAACATCTACTCAGCTCTATACAATTTCTTCATCGCTGCACTGTTCTCTTTGTTGCCTTGCTGAGATTTCCCTAATTGAGGATTCATGGTATTTCGAGAATCACCATGGCTAGAATTGATATGTTGACGAGACTGATTCTGTTGTCAACTTCCTATTGGAGCATATGATGCTTGCGATGCCTATGTAATTTCAAGTGCACCTAACCTTGGTGAATTCCTACAATAGTGTTGTAGATGCCCCAAATGCATGAAAGTGTGACATGATCAAGGTTATGTCGGATAGTCCCGGTTTATGTGGTCTTGCAAAACACATTGAAAACAACCTACTTTTCAATGGGTTCATGGAGGAAGGTTCATTGATCCCACTGTCTGATACTTACTTCCACTTACACCCTGGAAATAGGTTTCCCTTTTCTTCTTATTCGCAAAGTTTGAGATACCAATATTTATTGTAGGTATCATAATTCCACCTCATATTGATCCTGATATATCACGTTCAGCAACAACCACTCTTTTCACCATCTCTGTATAATCTGTAATACAAACCACCACAATCTTCGATCTATTCTCCAACCTTATCCCAGATTTGATGATGTGTGCCTTCAATGACGCACATTCCGCGACCTTTGGTGAAAAATGGACTAAATGATTAATTTTAGCCACATATTTTATGACAGAGAGAGTCTTTTGTTTCAAGATAAACAATTCTGTTGTTTTTTGGATCTTGAATGTGCGAGGATAGAATTGTTTGTTGAGAAATTCTTAAAAATTCTCACATGTAAGTCCTACATCCAATTTTGCTTACACCACTAAATCCCACGAGTGATGGGAAAGATCCTTGAGCAAATACCTTACAAGCTTGACATTGAGATCTGATGGTGTGCCAATGAAATCGAAGATACAATTCATTCTACTTAGCCACACATCCACCTTTTCATGTTTATCATCACCCTGAAATTTGGTGGATTCTGGTTCATGAACTGGATGGTATGATCCCAATGCCTCGGTTCTTTCCTCCAGTTCCCTGTATCCAAAACATTAAAAGCCTTGACGATACACTGAACTAGCTCTTTGTTCACCAGTGGTTCTGGTGTGACCACATTCTCTGCAACTTCTTCGGGTTGGATTCGATGATGCCTATCGGGTGCCATTTTCTAAACCAAAAATAAACTCCTTCAATGTCACTCTCTAGAAACTGATGGATAGGAATTTCAAATTCTATCACATCATCTATCACTACACTATTTTCCTAAATGACAGTTTTCCCATTTTCAAACATTTTTGAAATCATTCCTCGTGCCTTTTGAAAATCAACCCATTTTCAAAATACACAGAATATCTTGTTTTCAAAATCATTCATTGAAAATGATTTCTGCATTTTTTTCAAAATTTCATAGCTTTCACAAAATCACAAATCATTCATCACAACGAGATATGAAATCCTAGTGGGAAGTAATTCCTCTACAATGCATGCAATGCTCATCTCATTGGTTAAACCCATGACAATGAGATTTCCAACATTCTAGAAGTGTATCCATAACACTCATATACCCAACAACCTGGTAACTTGAAGTTTATCATAAATGGGTTAGCTACGTCCTTTGATGCTATAAATTTCATGTTCCGAAAATACTAGTCCTATCTATGATTTCAACCCATGGAATAGACCATAATTAATTTCAACTCCAAGTCCAATAACATTTATGACCACTTGTTAGGCAAGGACCGAACAAGCTGATACCATTAGTAATGACACGCCAATTATCATTGGCTTGAGAGCTCAACAAGTCATTACTAGGACATAAGAGACATCGCTAAGATGCCAAAGGTTGGCAACGAATGCCGAAGGGTTATAAATTAATGTTGGGGGATGATTTACCCTTTATGAAAGAACACATAAACCAACCAACCATAACCAAACATTCACTATATGATTCCTGAACAAAATAATGACAACTAAACAACATCATTTACGTCAAACCAAAACAATTATGCAACAATATAAGACCAAACCAAGAATCAAAGTACACAGTATATGAACAACTCATGACTCACATGAGACACCACGACTCAGTTCTCCACAACCTCCAAGCTCCAAAACATCTCCCAATCATCACCACGAGCCCTTAACAATAAAATGCATTACATTTACCTATATCACAGAACATGATCACTCCAAAAGTACCAAAGTTCCAACACAGGGTTGAGTATAAAACTCAGTAGGATTCCCCAATTACACCCCTACTCATGCCAATAGGATAAAAGAGTAAGCATCATTTATATAAAAATTGTTTACATAAAACAATTTTCGAAAATAAGTTTATAACTAAATATAAACAAGTTTCCCAAAACAACTTATAACCAAAAACATTCAAGGCAAAAGAAACCAATTTTTCCAGCGAGTTATTTTTCCAGAAAAAAACTAAAGAAGCTTTAGAACCATTTTACAAACATTTCATTTTGGCATACCCAACCATTTCCCAACCTGTGTAACTAACCATGCATTCTTCGTTATGACCGATCCATACTCAGGAGTGGTTTCTAATCATTCTACCAAGTGGTCACAACGTAATTGTATCCCATGTTTCATTACACCATTGGCACCAAGAACAAGGTGATATTTCAACAAAGCCTCATACATATAGTTACCATGTGCCATTAAACGTTTGGTATAGAGCACAATGTCATATTTCGACCAAGCATCATACATGAAACATGAAGACACACCACATATTCCCATTAATCATGCTAAAACACCCTTACAATTAAAACACCTTTTCATTGAAAACCATTTCCAACAAAACCATTTCAATGCCAAACCATTTCAATTCCAAACCATATCAATAAAACTCCCTTTTTATTGAAAAGAAATTCAATCAATGTCATTTCAATCATGATCCAATTCATTAAAAAACATTTTTTTAAAAAAAACTTTTTATTGAATACATTTTCAATTTCAGAAAATTTATAATTTAAAATAAACATTTTAAATTAAAGAATCCAAATAACTTGCACAAAAATTCACCATGATTTCACAATCTCATTAAAACCATAAATCATCATCAAGGAAGATTTATTCTGTGCTTTTCACAAGAAATTCCATTGAAATAAACAATTTTAAACTATGACAATAAATTGTAACAAGGGGAGTTGATATTGAAGCCTCTTACCTTTAGGGTTTTTCACGAAAACCCCAACAAATGAAGAACACACAAGAAACCTAGTTTCTTCTTCAAGAAACTGCCTTAGATATCTTCTCCTAGTAAGATCAAGACCTAATCACATCATATTTATAATCCACACCCTTAGATCTACACATAACGTGTGTAGATCTAAGAAACCGGGAGAATAATAGAAGAAGATCTAAGTAGATCAATGAAACCGAACAAGAAAGATGATGAACGATCACATACCTCAAGAATCCAGCTTTGTTACCCAAAGAGAACCCAATGGGTTGCCTCCAAAACACTTGAGAGAGGTTTTCCAGCCTTTAAGGGATAGTAATCCTCTTTTAGGGCCTCTTAGGAGGAAAAAAGATCCAAATAGAGTAAAAAAAACATGAGATCCACCATTTTATGATCTCATTTAAGTGGTCACATGGTTTTCTCACACATTTAGACAAACGGTGTGCTAACTGCGCGTTAGCCACTGCCTCGAGAGACCCTCCATGCAAGGTTTGGACACATGGTTATACAAACTGTGCACCACCCATGGGGATGCTACTACCTCCATGACCAAGTATTCACGGTTTTGTCACACGATTTAGACAAACCGTGCACCATCTGTGAAACTTCAATTTTCCTCGAAACATCATTCAAAGTTCCCCTGACTCTCCCATTCATCATCCATAACATTAAAACCATTAAAATAATCAAGAAAGGGTTACATACTAGAAAATAGGGGTACTACCGAAGGGGAGTCCATTGTAAATGATATGGAACCGTGTGGGATTTTCGCATAGGTGTTGGCCCAACCCCTACATTGGTAGGTTGGTGGTGATCAATTTCATGAAATAGATTCTTGAGTCTTTTAAAACAGGAAGAGATGATCATCCGTAATTAAAATTGGATGTAAATTTCTATTTCCCCTGTGTCGTTTCATATCCCATGATTGGTAAGAAGGATCCATGATGACAACATTGCATAAAGGTATGCCCCACATTCAACTGCCCAAATCTTTGGTGAGTTTCTTGCCATGCCCAATATTTTCTTGGTAGGACCTGACACCAGATATCTGGATCTGGTGACATTCTTATACTCTAATTTTTCGAATTCTACTAATCTCCACATGGAAGAGAAGATTCATACTGGGTTAACCATTTTGGTTTCAGAAAGTTTCTCCCAGACGCACATCCATCAGTGGGGATGTGCTGATTGTTTCCCCACATTCAGGATTTCTAACGGTAGGCAACCTGTATTATTTATTTACGGTTGTTTTTTTCCTTCATCAAAATAGTGTGTTGGGATGTCGACTCCTTATTATGTAGATTCCTCTATTGAGTCAAAAGATCTCTTTTGACTTTAATATCTTGTTTTGGAAATCAAAAATGTATTTTTAATCATACTTCCTTTATCGATAGTATCGTACTGACCTTGTCAATCGTATAGTACTGGCTATGTCAGTCGTATCATACAAACTCTGTCAATCATATCATACTGACTCTGTCAATCATATCGTACTGACTCTGTCAATTGTATCGTACTGACTCGGTCAGTCGTATCATACTGACTCTGTCAATTGTATCATACTGACCCTGCTATTCATACTTTCATTACTTTCTTGTTTTGGTACTTAGTCAAAAACACATGTTTCATATTAATCTTACTCATTTTTATCATTTTCATATTTCTTGTTTTTAACCAATACGATATTGATGAGTTAGTTACAAACTAATCAAAATGATGTCGTGCTTTCTATTTCAATATGACCGTTATAATGGCAGGTGTCCAAGTCCCTCCGAGTTTTTCGGAGAAATATGACCGTTGGAGGAAATGTGACCATTGGAACCTGAGGCCTATAAATAGGAGGTCATTCGAATCTGAGAAAAGAAGGTGAACGATGGTGAAAAACTGTGATACTTTACTTCTATCAAGTTCTAGAGAGAGAGACTGTGAATTCTCTCATGCTTTGTGCATTGTGCGTCCGATCATCGTATTGAGGGATTTCAAGTAATTGAAAGAAAGAGGTGTCGATTGCCTACAAAATCGAGGTCTGCCGAGGATAGGCAGACAGACGTTCCAATCATCATATCGAGGGTTGTTTGGGATAGGCAGACAGACGTTCCGATCATCGTATCGAGGGCTACCGAGGATATGCAGACAGACGTTCCGATCATTGTATAGATAGATTCTAGGGATAGGAAGACGGAAGAACCGATCATCGTATCTAGGTCTTAACAAGGTGGTGGTAAGACAGACCTCTTATCCTAGGTGAAAGGATAACCATTCTCTTTGGGAAAAAGAATTGTAATATGTTTACATTTCTACTGTTGTTTGTATTAGGAAAGAATTTTTATTGCTTCCTTTCTTATTTACACTTTCAAATGTTATTGTTTCAATTACAATTATTCTATTACATATTGTATTAATAGATTCTATACACTTTAAGGTAGAATCTCTAACAATTGTATTACTCTGATTATTGTATTCATCTTGAATACAATTACTTCACTTTTCTAATAGTATTACATTACTTCATACCTTTATATTCAATACAATTGTGGTTGTTTGAATTGTATTAGTTAAATATCTTTTAAACTAATCTATTTAAGTGTTTAAACTCATTGTTTTTAAACATACAATTCACTCCCCCCCTCTTGAATTGTTCCATCTAATATACATATACATCTGCATTTTTGATCCAACAGTTGGTATGAAAGGTGGTTTTCCACTGATTTGTATTACTTGTTCTATTTCTTTCATATTAATATTTTTAACTATTTACTACACTAACGTGTGGAGTGGAAAAGATATTGTTTCTTTATATGGAAGGAATAAATATTGGGTCAATAGACAATATAAATCCTCATAGACCACCTATCTTTGATGGGAATGATTATGAGTACTAGAGAGAATGTATGACAACTTTTGTGATCAATACTGGTGTTGACAATTTTATTATGCTTACTGAAGGTTATAAAATTCCTGACAAAGAAGTCAGTACTTTCACTAACCAAGAGAAGCAAGAATATCAACTGAATTACAAGGTACACAATAATATATTATGCTCTATGACCAGGAATATATACAGTCAGATATCTTCATGTGAAGTAGCCAACTATATTTGGAAGAAATTAGAAGTCACTCATTTTGGTACATCCATGGTTATAGAAACAAGACGAGCAATGCTTCGAGCAGAGTATCATAGATTTGTTTTTCCGTATGGAGATCCAGTATGTAAACTGCAACAAAGGTTTATGACAATTGTCAACAGCTTAAAATCCATGGGAGAAAAAGGCCTTGATGATGATTCTCTAGTAGATAATATTATAGATATAATTCCAAATGAATGGGAGTAAAAAAGGACAGCTATTGATGAAAACCGAAAAGTTTCCCAGATTACTCTGCATGAACTCTTTGGAACTCTTCTACAGCACGAGACAAGAATGAAAAGAGATGCTGATTTCAACAAGAAGATAAATGGGAAAGGAACTGTAGCCTTTATATCTAATGCTAAAACACCTAAAAGTCTTACAAGATCCAAAGCCAAGAAATTTATTTTATCAGAATCAAGTGATAGTGATCACTCGGATAATGAGTTAGCCAATCTTGCTCAAAGGATGAACAAGATTGTGGGAAAGAATGACTTCCAATATAGATTCAAAAATAAATATAGGAAGGATAAGAAAGATTCAGAGGTAACTTAATATAAATGTAAGAAAGTAGAACATATAAGTCCTGATTGTCCTTTACTGAAGAGGAAATACAGAAAGGAGAAACACTATGAAAGAAATAAGAAAACGTATTATAATACAAAGAAAGTCATGAAGGAAAATGATACTTGGAGTGCAAGTGGTAGTGATTCTTCAGACAATTCTTCAGAATATGAGTCCTCAGGACAAAGGAATATTGGAATTATAGCCAGATTACCAATTGATGATCATTGTCTCATGGATAAGGTACACAATGCTGAAGCTATTACAAATGTCTCTTTAAATGAATGTTATACTGATAATAAATATTATGAATCTTCAAATGATGAATCTTCATCATCATAATATGATACATTAACTTATTTTTAAGAAGTATATAGATTTTCTAAATTACTCAAAAATGAAAATTCTAAACTCAAGAAGAAGCTTGAGAAAGAAAACTCTAAAATTTCAGTTTTAAGTAAAGAAATATCGGATCATTCTAATGATCTTGATATAAAAACTTATGATTTTGAATGTATTTCAAAAATCCTTGATAAAGTCAAATATGATAAGGATAAAATTCCTAAGGATCTAGAAAATGTTATTTCAATGAAAAATGTTTTAGCGCATAAATCTAGTATAAAACTAAATGGTTTGGAAGATAAAAACATAGTTTTAAAATTGAAATCATAAATTTTCGCTTTAAAAAAATGTTTGTCAAACTTTACTCGTGGCAAAGAAAATTTTGAAAAAATGTATTCCCAAATCTGGACTTCGGGAAATCATTTTGGACTTGGATATACACATTCCAAACCGGTTTTTAGTAATATCTATTTTGTTCCACACAAAAACTCTTTTTGTTCTAAGTTCCAATGTGGTGGACACTGGAAAAGGGAGTGTTCTCTCAATAAAACTCAATCTTTAGGATTACATAAAGCTCATTTTGTAAAAAAATTGTGGATTCTTAAAATTTTGTTATCTAACCATTCTGGATCCGAAAAAGTTTTGATTCCGAAGAACTAATTGTCTTTCTCTCAGGAAAATGAGGAGTGTACCAACTAGAATATTTAGTACATGTATAATGGTTGTTCTCTACACATGACCGGAAACAAAGATCTCTTTGAAAAGGTTATCAAAACAAAAGGTGGAAAAGTTGCCTTCAGAGATAATGCTCAAGGAATGATTGTTGGTATAGGTAATATTTTTTTTCTTGGAAAAGTTCTTATATCAAATGTTTTGTTTGTTAATGGTCTTAGGTATAATTTCATCAGCATAAGTCAATTATGTAATGAAGGTTACCTTGTGAATTTTAGAAATGATAAGTTTCTAGTTCAAAATTCCAAGAATGATTTCATTCTATCTTCCCATAGGCAAGAGAATGTATACACTATTAACTTAGATAACCTAAGGAGCCAAAATTTACCCTGCTTAAGTGCAATAGAAGACCATTAATGGATATGGAATAGAAGACTAGGACACTTCAATATAAGAAACCTTTTTAAACTCTCAAAGAAAAGACTTGTAAAGGGACTACTAGATCTTAGATATGATTCTTCAAAAGTCTGTGATCCTTGTCAATTTGGAAAGCAGTATAAAACTAGCTTTAAAACAATTAATGAAGTTTCATTTTCTAATGCATTAGTGTTAGCACATATTGATCTTTTTGGTCCTCCACAAACTGGAAGCATTGGATGGAAATACTATGTATTTGTTTTAGTTGATGACTTTACTATATTTACATGGGTATATATTCTCACAAAGAAATCTGAAGCCTTTTCCTATTTCAAAACTTTTATATCCCAAGATAAAAATGAGAAAAATCTACCATTGATAACTATTTATAGTGATCATGGTAGTGAATTTCAAAATTCAGATATTGAACATTTTTATAGTAAGAATGGTATTACTCACAATTTCTCATCTCCAAGGATTCCTCAACAAAATAGTGTTGTTGAATGAAGAAATCATATTCTTCAGAAAATGACAAGAACCATGTTGAGTGAATACTTAATTTCTAAGCACTTTTTGGCTGAAGCTGTTATTACTGCTTGTTATACTATAAATCGTATTTGAACTAGACAATTTTTTAATAAAACACCCTATGAGTTATGGACTAGAAGAAAACCTAATGTTTCACACTCCAATGTTTTTGGGTTCAAAGTATTCATTCTGAATACAAAAGATAATCTTCAAAAAGTTTCACCAAAATCTGATGAAGGAATCTTTTTGGTCTACTCCACAACTTCTAAGGCTTATAGAGTTTTTAATAAAAGCACTTGTACTGTTGAACAAATAGTACATGTAAAATTTGATGAAATTGATCCTTTTGTATTTAAACCATCCCAATATATATCCTCAGATGTGTTTTCAAAAACTGATTATCAACCTTTGATAGAAGATCCTCCTAATAAGAAGAATATTCAAGAGGATACTTCTGAAACATTTACCAAAGAATATTTTCTACTATATGTTGATGAACATGTTTTACAAAACCCAAATCAATTGTTTCATAGGAATAATCCCAGTGATAACATCATTGGTGATGTAAATCAACCTATAAGGACCATAAATTCCTTAAGAAATGAAATAGAACATCTTGCTTTTCTTTCCCAATTTGAACCTAAAAGTCCATGTGAGGCCTTAGGTGATGATGATTAGATCAAAGCAATGCAAGATGAACTAAATGAATTTGAGAAGAATCAAGTCTGTACATTAGTTTAAAGACCTAAAGAAACAACTTTAATTGGTGTAAAATGGGTTTTCAGAAACAAATGTGATGAAAATGGAATCATTGTACGAAAAAATGCATGAATTGTTGCTAAGGGATATAATCAGCAAGAGGGAATAGACTATGAAGAAACATATTCTCCATTATCTAGACTTGAATCTATTCGTATTCTATTAGCCTTTGCAGCATACTTTAATTTCAAACTTTTTCAAATGGATGTAAAATGTGCTTTTCTAAATGTTTTTGTTCAAGAAGAAGTTTTTGTTGGACAACCTCCTGGATTTCTAGACCTAAAACATGCTGATCATGTTTTTAAACTTACCAAGGCTCTATATGGTCTTAAAAAATCCTTCAGAGCATGGTATGATAGAATTATAGGATTTAATTTATAGAACAATTATACAAAAGGTACAGAAGATCCAACCCTTTTTATAAAAATGGAAAATAAAAATGTCTTGATTGTTCAAATCTATGTTGATGACATCATATTTGGATCAACTCATAAATCTTTAATTGATTCTCTAGATAATTTAATGAAATCTAAGTTTGAAATGAGTATGATGGGTAAGTTAACATTATCTTTAGGTTTTCAAATTTCTCAAAAACCAGAAGGAACATATATTTCCCAACATAAGTGTATTAAAGATTTACTCAAAAAGTATGGTTATGAAAAAACTAAAAGTATCATCACTCCAATTGGTACCTCAAATACACTTGATCTTGATGAAACTGGGAAACTAGTAGATCAAACAATTTTTAGAGGTATGATAGGATGTTTTCTATACTTGATAGACAGTCAACCAGACTTAATGTTTTCTGTATTCTTATGTGCGAGATACCAATCTAATCCAAAAGAGTCTCATTTAAAATCCGTATAGTGAACCTTTCGGTATTTAAAAGGAACTATGGATATAGGTCTCTTTTATTCTTCTGGAAACGATTTTGTTTTAAAATGTTTTTCAGATTCTGACTTTGGAGGTTGTAGAACGGATAGAAAAAGTACATCTAGAACATGTCATTTCTTAGGAGATTCTCTGGTTTCTTGGTCCTGTAAGAAACAACACTTAGTAGAACTTTCCACTGCTGAAGCTGAATATGTAGTAGCTGGAAGTTGTTGTTCTCAAGTGTTTTGGATGCAACACACACTCACTATCTCTGGATTGCGTTTTTCCAAAACTCAAATTCTATGTGATAATACTAGTGCCATAGATCTTAGTAATAACCCAACACATAAATATCATGAAAAACAAATTGATTTTAGGAATCACTTTCTTAGGGATCACACACAAGAAGGAGATATTATTTTACAATTTATCAGAACACAAGACCAATATGCTGACATTTTCACAAAACCATTACCTTCTGATAGATTTGAGTTTATAAAACAGAATCTAGGAATGATTACATTAAAATAATCATTCATATCCACTTCTTGTTTTACATTTCTCTTAACATCAAACAACTCCTCTAGAATGGGGGAGAACATTTCTTACTGTGTTTTCTTCTTATCTTATGATCTTTAATTATTCATTCTCTTGGTATGTGTTTTTTTTACTTTTCTGTTTATCGTATTGACAATTTAATCGTATCATTTACTTTTTTGTTTATCATATTTACAGTTTTATCATATAATTTACACTTCTGTTTATCGTATTGACAATTTTATCGTATAATTTACTTTTCTGTTTATCGTATTGACAATTTTATCATATCATTTACTTTTTTGTTTATTTTATTGATTGTTTTATTGTATTATTTACTTCCTTTCCATTGTATCATCAGATCATGGTAATGAATTTCTTTTCCATCGTATCTTTACATCATGGTAATGAATTTATTTTCCATCGTATCGTCAGATCATGGTAATAAATTTCTTTTCCATCGTATCGTCAGATCATGGTAATGAATTTCTTTTCCATCATATCGACCGTTCATTGTAATGAATTTCTTTTCCATCGTATCAACCGATCATTGTAATGAATTTCTTTTCCATCGTATTAACCAATCATGGTAATGAATTTCTTTTCCATCGGCTTGTCTAGTCATGGTAACAAAATTGTTTTCCATCAGCTTGTCCGTTCATGATAAAAAGATTTTTTTCCATCGTCTTGGCTGTTCATTGTAATAAGATTGTTTTCCAGCAGCATGATGATTTTATTTACTTCATACGCTTATGTTTTTCCCCTTTCAGTACAATCTAAACCAACAATTACTGTACAATCTCTGGAAGGTACATTTTTTTTCTATTTTTTAAATTTTTTACCTTTAATCATATCTGTTGATTTCATTTCTTTATATCTCAACCGTATAAGATCAAAAGTCACCCTTATATCGCCTATAAATAGACCCCCACCCCCTCCCCAAACCCACACCATTTTTTCACGATTTATGGTGAAGCCATGCTCCACTGATTTAAGTCATTGTAAGAATGTTTGCAACAGGTTGACCAACTGGTCATATAAAATAGAAATCTTGGCAAATGACCATGAGATAGAAATTGAAGATATAAGGAGGTTATCAAATGATCTTACGATTGATTTCAATAAGTGTGACAAGGAAACCTTTGAAAGGCTAAATCAGGTAACTCATGGAGCTGATATTCATTCAGTGAAAGAATTGAAAGAGAGAATGAATTCTTTTTAGTCTGAATTCTAAATGGTTTCATCTTTCAAGGATGAAATGGTTTTTTTTGAAGAACAAAAATTCTGTGTTATCCAAAGATAACAAGAATCTACAAGACAGAATCAATACCATTGAAGAAGTAATCAGAGTCCAGGAGGATACTATCAAGAATCAAGATCATATTTTTGCGGACCAACAAGAGATTGTCATAACTCAGGGTGATTCAAATTCAAAATACAAGAAAGAAATCAAAAATTTGAATGCTGTTCTTTATGAGCTGATAAAGAAGGAAAAGGAAAGAGAAAAAAAATTACTATTGTATTTTTTTCTTTTCTTATGGAACCTATCTGTTTTGTAATGACATTTATGTTACTATTTCTTTTGTCCTGCAATTCTTTTCTCTAACCCTTTCAGGCAACTCAAGGTGACCCCATTCATTTTGTAAACCACAAAGGGGGAGAATTTTTCACAAATGGGGAGAATGTATTACAAAGGGGGATAATGTTTTATAAAGGTGGAGAATGTTTTACAAAGGGAGAATTATTTAATCAAATACTTTGAAACCAAGGAAAATTTGTGAATACAATCCTTAGGAAGGTATATACCTAAGGGGGAGTTAGTTGTATTAAAATTCATATTCAGAAGAATTTCCAATAACTCAGGGGGAGATAAGTTTTTCTTGTTGTCTTTACTTTGTTTTTTGTGCTTTCCAAAAAGGGGGATATTGTTGATTCAATAGTTCCCTTTTGACTTCTATATCTTGTTTTAGAAATCAAATTTTTTTTTTAAATCGTACTGACTTTATCAATAGTATCGTACTGACCTTGTCAATCGTATCGTACTGACTCTGTCAATCGTATCATACTGACTCTGTCAATCGTATCTTACTGACTCTGTCAATTGTATCGTACTGACTCTGTCAATGGTATCGTACTGACTCTATCATTCTTATCATACTTATTCTGTCAATTGTATTGTATAGACTCTTCTATTCATACTTTCATTACTTGCTTGTTTTGGTACTTGGTCAAAAACATATGTTTCATATTAATCGTACTAATGTTTATCATCTTCATATGTATTGTGTTTAACCAATACTATGTCAATGAGTTAGTTACAAACTAATCAAAACGGTGTTGTGCTTTCTGTTTCAATATGACCGTTATAATTCCAGGTGTCCAAGTCCCTCCGAGTTTTTCGGAGAAATATGACCGTTGGAGGAAATGTGACTGTTAGAACCTGAGGCCTATAAATAGAAGGTCATTCGAAGCCGAGAAAAGAAGGTGAACGATAGTCAACAACTGTGATACTTTTCTTCTATCAAGTTCTAGAGAGATACGTTGTGACTTATCTCATGCTTTGTGCATTGTGCATCTGATCATCGTATCGAGTGATTTCAAGTAATTGAAAGACAAAGGTGTCGATTACCTAAAAAATCAAGGGCTGCAATGGATAGGCAGATAGACGTTCTGATCATCGTATCGAGGGCTATCAGGGATAGGTAGACAGACGTTCCGATCATCGTATCGAGGGATGCCGGGGATAGGCAGACGGATGATCCGATCATCTTATCGAGGGCTTACCAAGGTGGTGGTAAGATAGACCTCTTATCCTAAGTGAAAGGATAACCCTTCTCTTTGGGTAAAAAGATTTTTAATACTTTTACATTTCTGCTGCTGTTTGTATTAGGAAGGAATTTGTATTGTTTCCTTTCTTCTTTACAAATTCAATTGTAATTGTTTCAATTACAATTATTCTATTACATATTGTATTAATAGATTCTATAAGCTATAAGGTAGAATCTATCACACTTGTATTACTCTGATTATTGTATTCATCTTGAATACAATTACTTCACTTTTCTAATAGTATTACATTCTTTCATACCTTTATATTAAATACAATTGTGGTTGTTTGAATTGTATTAGTGTAATATATTTTAAACTATTCTATATAAGTGTTTAAAATCAATGTTTTTAAACATAAAATTCACCCCTCTCTTGTATTGTTCCATCTAATATACATATACATCTACCTTTTCGATCCAACATCCTCCTCAGAATTTGTTTCTTAGTTAGAGTCTCCATCATATATTTAGATTTTGTTTGTGAAACTCTTCCCCACTACATTATCTACATGTAAACTGGTTATTTACAATACTTCTGTCAAGACATTCAAATTGATCAAGGTAGGGAGACAACTTTAACTCTGGGGAGTTGTGGAGTTGGACATTGCTGGTGTTTCTAGATGCAGAAATACTAATATGTCTATGTTTCCCCTTATTATAGGGCCTCTCAAAGGAGTGGAAGATCGAGGCATACCACATCGAATGTGGGGAATTATATTCTATATACATGTCCCTGAGGTCTTCCTCGTCTTCCTTTATTAACATAGTCTATTGGTCAAGTTTAATGTCCAATGGAGAATGGTCAGACTGATCGGAACACATATAAAAGTGGATCAGATGGGTAGTTCCCCAAGAGGGGGCACCTAAGGGGTCTACGGCATGAGTGGATCATAATGTTCATTAATGATGTATTTGAGGATTTTCGGTCCCTATAAATAAGATGCTAGGGATTACCGATTATAGGGATTTAAACATAATGAGGGTACCTAAGTACCCTTTGTAGTTGATATGGATATAAACCAATGTAGTTCGAAGCAGTGATGAATTGATATGTACACAAAGGGAAATGACCCCGAGGCATGTTGGGGCTTAAACATGGATACTGATCTATCCCAAGAGAGACCCTCTTTGTTTTTATGGTTATGGATTGTGTGGGGATTATGCATTGTTAGTTTCACGAGGGATGGAATGACTTCACTAGGATGTGGTGGCCCAGGTAAGAACATGAATGGATGATGGAGGTTTGAATGATGTGAATGGAGAATGAGATGGAACCATTATGAAGGTGATAATAGTTTAGGTCTTGAACCATAGAGATTCTTCGTACATATCACCATGGAAGAGGATCAATGTCCACATAGTTAGTTTGCGTGATGGGACACATGAGTAGTCGGAACATGAGGACGGATGCGTGGATGGGACCTGGAAGGAGTAACACCCCTGGTTTGGGGCATCACCTTCCAAAAACAAAAAGTCTCATGGGAGAGGCCAGGAAGCGGAATGAGTGATATGATTGAACCTTGAGGAGGCTTCCTACATATCCATATGGCATGGAATATATGTCCACGTAGTTTAGGATATGGGCATAGACTCAGGGGTGAAAAAATAATAGTGACCCAAAAACATGCTGAGGATTATGCTTGGTTAGTGGCTGAAGAGTTGGTCTGACGCCGCTAAAGGTTGGAACATTGATGTGGGTCCCAGCACAGGGGACACCGAAGTTTACCAGTGTTTGTGGTTGAAGCTCTGGGAGGATTCATATGGGACCTACATAAGGGACATGGATCAAATCCCATATAGTTATAATAGGTTTAAATTTGTTTTGGGATGAAACCGATGGAGGCTTCCAACATACCTTATCATTTAAACTAGGATGAAAACCATATAGTTAAAATATGTATAGTGTTTGGGGATGATCCTCATGGAATCTTCCTATGTACTATTCCAAGGAGACAGTTATCAAAACCCATGTAGTTTGAATGTAGACAATTTTACATCTTCTGGGAAAAATTAGGCATATAGTTTAATGTCATTCGGGATGAAGATGAACTGAAGAGGAGCAGTTTGGACCAATGGATGGCAGGCTTCAACCACATGGTGTCTTCCAACGAAACATGCTCAAAAAGGGAATAGATCAATGTATAAATAGTTTGGTTATGTGGGAATGTGGATTACACACTATGTCGGCCCATGGAGTATACCACGGTTGGTGCTTACTCTAAGACCACGTGATTTATGCTCATTGTGAGAAATGAGATGCAGAAAAGACCTGATGATCACATTGTGAAAAGTGTGTTTGTTTGAAATAGAGCAGCTCTTACGTGTGGCTAGCAGCCAAGGGAGATGGAGATTTGTACATACTCCAGGATGGATGTCGGGTGGTGATAAGGACAAAATAGAGAGGGACAAGGTATCAAATGTCCGTGTACCCATATCTCCTCTGGCCATTTCGAAAGAAGGACGATAGTAGGAGAAAGTATTCTACCTCTGAAAAGAAAGGCAAGGGGATAATACCAAAATTGATTGCCTCCCCCATGGATAGATTTCATTCCATTAATGAGGACCTCATTCTCTGTGAGGAATATCTCATTCTAGTGGAGACCAGTGGGTGTAGAAAATGTTTGAGGAAGCACACCTTGTATATATTTTCTAACGTGAGGACACATTTTAACATCATGTGTTGGGGAATATGGTTCTTGGTAGTTTAATTTTCTATATTTTGGATCATGCGGATTCTCCCCACAGCCTTATTAATTACATAACTGATGTTCTTGGACACATTGTAATGGGAAGGCAGATACAATTCCATGTGAAGACAGGGTTGTGGAGTGATCCATTGTGGGGCTCATGTTAGTGTGGATAAGTGGTGAAGTAATAAGAATTAGAAATCCTTTACAAAGAACCATGAGGAAAAGCAACACACTATGAATCACCACCCAAGGGACTTTAAAATAACATTGTACAACCCTTTTGGGTTGTATAGGAAAGGGATTCATAAAGCAAAGCGGTTTACAGGAAGGGAACTTATGAAGATCTAGTGCTTCACAAAGTGGAGAGACTCAACAAAGGTGTATGCTTCAAAAATTGGATTGGTAAAGCCCAGGAAAGTAGTGTACACACTTATAAAGGGAGATTTATGAAGTGAAAGTTCTTTCATGCAGTAGGACATCGTGGAGCGAGGGTTCTTGGAAAAACCCGACATTGAAAGACAATTTAATTTATAAAGCACAGTGACCATGCCTCAGCATGGGCTTCACATGTGCATGGAAGGTACTTTGTGAATCATGAGTACTATTTGAATATCAGAGTTCTCTTAAGGATCTCCTTCCATTGCTATATCATATTTGAAATAGGACCAACATTCCTGATTGAAGAGGGGTTCCCATTGCACTATTGGAAATGTATTTGTTAATACTCAAAATAACATTAAGATCTCATTTTCTAAATGATTCATAAAGAATCTATTGCATTGCGATTTCAGAGATGAGATGGTGAATGGTCATGGTATATATGCTTTGGGACATGGGGAAGCCCAATATTTATAGGTGAATGGTGGCATGAATTTCTAACTGTGCATTATAGAGATGCTTGCACTTTGTCATCAGAGGCGGATTGCAACATGTTTTCCATTACCACAGAGTATATAGTCATCCCATCTAAAGCAGAGAGGCCTCCATCATTCCCTATATGGTTCTCAAATAGGATTACATAAATTTCCAAGGAATAATATAGGTGATCCGTTTCCCTCCGAGTTGAGAATACATCAATCAATTTCATCATAACTATAGAGTCTTATGCCTCTTTCTTCTATGGTGATCGCAGAGGTGGACACAGCTTTGCACTGGCCACGATGACGAGGGGCTTCATGAATGTACTTTTGAAGCATACCCTTTTTTCATTTGTGTTCCCCTTGTGTATTATTCAGATGGAATCATTTTTATTCCAATATAGATATATTTTATGTAAAATCATAATTATCTCTTAAATAATTTACAATGTTATTATATTGATTCCACAAAAGTCTATCATAGGGTTTTTTCTCTAATCTATGTTTTTCTATAAAAAAATTCCATGGTTTTTACTAATAATATTCTAATACCTATTATATAGACCTTGACCCAGTAGAGAAAAGTCCATAGTTACTTTATTACCTTATCCCTAGTTACAAGGTATCATATCTCGAAGGACTTAATAGAATATTTATCGTGCAATAATAGATACATATTAAATATCACGTAAATTTTAAAAAATAAAATATAAAAAGTGTCTTCTTTGAGAAAACCATTCTTTATTATAGTTCATCCTGACATATCAATAATAGAAAACATCATATTATACTAGGGAGAACAAAAAATAAGAAATGGGTAAGATATAATGCTCAGTATGGGTATGATTACAATTGATGCTCTCTAAAATAAATAATCATAATCAATATAGAATATTAAATAGCTCAATAAAATTTCATTTAATATATAAACATAGATTAATATAGTATAAATAAATGATTATCAAATAAATCCATATAAAAATTCACCTCTACTAGGAAAATATCCATTGATATTATAAATAATTGAATAACCATATAGTCATCAAAAACTAATATCCTAATGAGGAAATGAATAATTCCAGATATTTGAAACATATTCCCAAGATTTTTCACAAGATAGTTTAACCTATGAGTGGAAACCTATATAATTTGGAAAAATCGTTTTCCTCATTAGACTTGTCGATGTATTGAGGGACAATAAATAATCAAGCCCCACCAATCACATGCTAAGACAAATTAATTATTCATATGAAAGGGTTGAACCATATTCATCATAAAAATTCTTATTTAAAAACACACATATGTAATGATAATACATAACCCAATAAAATAAACATAGAAATTATCCATCCAGAATAATATTGTAAATCATAATAAATTTGGATGAACTCATTCAAAATGATCATATAAAATACAAGGAAATAATTACGATGATATCAATATGATATATCCCTAGTTGATCATATGTACAATAAAGGATTGGTGTCATCGATTCGTAGAAATTATATAAAATTTTCATTAAAATAATTATTGAAGAACATAATAATTTCACATTGAAAATTTCATTTTCAAACATAATTTTTTCAAATAATTTGTTTAAAAACAATAATTTAGAAATAAAAAATATAAAATAATAATCTAATATTTAAAAAAAAATTATATTTATTGATGGTGGGAAACGCTTTTAATAATGTAAATGATAAAACAAACATTCCCTTCACATTTGGGATAAAATACAAACTTTCTGTGTATTGAATAAAATAGGAAGAATCATATCAAAATATTTTTTTAAAAGATAAAAATGGGTAAAATTTAATTCAGAAAATAATTGTAAAACTGTTGATTTTTTAAAATCTTTAAAAAAAATATTATTTTGATGAAAAATAAATTTCAACTAATGAGTGAAATAAATTCTATTTTTAATAAAAACATTTTATCAATCATTTTATGAACCTACAAGTGATAAAATGGTATAAATATTTGAAATATTTTTTAAATAAATATATTATAAGAAAATATATTATTTTTAAGATAAACAGATCAAATAATTCCCCTATGTGTGACTTAAACAAATACAATCATGGATGATGATAAGATTATGAAATAAACCCTTACAACGTTGCAAACAATTTAATCAAAATTACAATTAAAGAAATATCCTCAAATGAAATATTAAAAAACATGAATATGACTAGATTAATTATTTAACATATCAAATGGGCCAACATATAAACAAAATAATGGAAAAAGTGGTGAATATGGAGGTTGTATCGTTGAAGTAAACCTGACAAAGTAAATCCTTACCTCATGTTCAAAATCCATCATATGTGTTTGATGCTACTATATAATAAATATATATTTATTATATATATATCACATAACTATAATCATATATTTCACATCGTATATTATTTAAATATAGTCTTATAACACATTTTTATTATCAATTCATTGTTAAAATTACAATTCCATGTGATAATTACTTCATTTTTCATGTATGATTTAGTTTGGTAATTTTCATCCTTTTAAATTGACCATGCTTAAATTAGATCAAAACTGTATAGAATGTTATAAATATCATATATATTTAATATTTATTTATTTATAGTAAACTAAATAATATATAAATAGAAAATGGATTACACATTCATGTAGATGGTAAGTCATATGTAAGAATGAACATTTTTCCATTATTCGTGAGGATAAAGTGAAAGGAAATCAAATTTCTATTATCCATTATAGAATAATTGTTATTTTATATATATATATGTTTTACTAATCAAATCTATCCAAATTAATATCCATGTAAAAGTAAAATGAATAACATTTCACATCACTACGTGGAGGTAGTAATCCACACTTATACACGAGTGACATTATTGTTTTGAAAAAGATTATAAATTTTTATGCTACATGTGATATTATATTTGCATGAGTTTGGATATGTCATATGTAACACCCCATGCTTCCACGATATGTGTCTTTTTGAATAATATAATAGCTTTCGTTGTATACAACATTGAGTTCTAACACACCACAGCCAATCAAACTAGCCATTATGAATTATATTACCCACTTTTTAATATTTTATGAATTTTTTTCCCAAATGGACTTCATTTTTTCATTCAGAATATCAAAATTATCTTACTATGAAATTTTGGTTTTTTTCTGAAAACATACATTTTTTATGAATAGAAATAAACACATCGTTATTATTCAAAACCAAATTTTTTTTAATATAATTAGTTATTTTTTAAATTTATATTATTTAAAAATATATATACAATACCTATACTTGTTCAATGTAATTCATTGGAGGAATTTTATAATAATATTAGATATATAAAATTTGATTGAACTTTTTACCATCTTTACCCACCTTCTAAGAGCATTTTCAAATTTGCATAAAATGTAATTTTACCGCTTTTGTAAATGGAATATAAAAAATATTAGATACAAGGTAGACATTGGTATTTTAAAATTGGTTCAGTCAGATAAAAATAATTTTGGCTGAATAGTATATTTTGACTTATATTTACCGTAGTTAATATTATGTAGGGAAATTAAAGGTAATAAATGATATGATAATTAACAAAAAACATGTCCTAATTCTATTGTATAAGAGTATTTCGACAAGAATCAACCTTAGCAATAAAATATTATCCTTTTGGTCCACTTGGATTATATTACGTCATTTATTATTATTTTATTTAAGGAATAATTAAAAATGTTAAAGTCAAATTTTAATAACTAAACCAATTTTAATATCATGTTATACATACGATAAAATCCATTATAAATACTAATTATAAATATAAAAATATTTACTACATAATTTTATTTTATTTATACTATTTATACATTAAATAATTAAATTTATTTATGACACAATGATGATGCAGTAATTAACTGATTAATGAAAGATCAAAATAATTAGTATTATAAATATACAAATAAATGTAAATTGAGTCTTTGGATGCATTCCACTAAATTTCTAGATTAATATGACATGTTAATGTTGATTAAATTATTTTTCCGAAGGGATAATGTTTTTATGACTTTCAAAAAACAAAATACCAAGTAGTGTCTAAATTGACATAAATTTGTTTTTAAAACAAATTCTATATTATTAGTTGAAATAATATGCAAAAAATATAAGGATCATCCAAATAAAAAAGATAAGGTTAGATATATCAATAATGAACCACTTGGGGTTCTCTTGGATTTTTATAGTATGTTTATTAACTATTAATTATAATTATACAAGAATACTTTGTAAAAGTTTAACTATTTAACTAAGAGTTAAATAAAAAATATAAGGTTATTATATTGATATAAACCTATCTAAAACATATTGGTTTTGAGGATTTCAACCCATCTCTACCACAACCTCTAATTTCATTATTTTGGAGCCATTATAAACCGAATATGATTTTATAATAAAATAATATTTTAAGCATTTCCTAAAGTACCCTCACCACTCTTATTAAAGGGTACTTCCCCTTATCTCAAAATCACACCTCCTAAGCCATTTGGATTGAACAACCACTACTAATATATCCTTCAAACTACCCTCACTTCTACCTATATTCCTTACATTGATCATAATTTCTACATAAGGATCCCGTTTGATCTACTCAAAATGAAACACCCAAATAAGAGTTAATAATTTCACCACCTCTTTCAAAGTTCTTTTCTTCTTCCACCCCTTTTTTCATTTTTGTTTCCATAAATAAATAATAACTCTAGTACCTTATACATTCTGTGACATTATTATAAACATGGTACAACCATATTCATTATTATATCCATCCCTTGAATGAAAAGTCACCATACATCCATATGTATGTCTTACCGTCTCCACGTCGTGGTGTTGTTTGTTGTTGAAACGTTTAATTATTTGAATAGCTATAAAATTGAGTATAACTGATGAAAATAATTAATATAACATGTTACGGATTCAGTATATATGATATATCATCCAATTACATTTTATTTCACCATAAATAGATTGACATTGTCGCCCATGCGTATGTACAGATTACCGTCTCTATGAACGCGATGAAATTCATTCCCTATCATAACAATTCAAGAATAATTTTTATTTTACGATTAAAAAAAATTATGAACATAATATAATTCTGTATATGAATAATATACATCCTATCCATAACAAATATTTCTTACATAATCAAGCATATAATGTAAAATAAATTAGTTAACACCTGAATCAATTATTATACTAAAATATTATTAGAAATGCAAAATTAAAGGATCATATATGATATCATATTTCTTTATTTGGTTCATGTATAATTTAATAACAAGGATTTTACTATTATATAAGAGGTTATCCTACCCTCGATGAAGGAAAAATTCAAGGTAAGGGTATATTCTACAATCTCTTCATTATTTGAAGTTGTTTATACATGAGTATCTACCAGGACCTCTTTAACATCCACATTCGTGTTTCATAATAATGTATTTCAAAACATTTTTACTATTTCCTATCATATGGGTTAATAACATTTATAATGTTTTTTTAAATTTTTATATATTTTTTTTGAAAGAAATATTTCCTTCATTTTCCAAACATTTTACTTTATAACCTTTTCAACAAATTAAGGAAATAAATTTTTTTAACTGATACAGAGGGTGCAGCTACTTCCCACTATTATAAAACCTTCTAAGCATCCCTTACATTCTTATAAGAATATTTTCAAAATAATTGTTTTCTTTTATAATTACGTGACTTTTAAATGATTTCAAAATAGTAAGAGGTATTTCCATAAAATAATTTTGATTTCGGCTATGTCAACATAATTTAATCGATTTTAAATCTGTTCAAAGTTGATTTATTATGATACAATATTCCATATTTTAATGAAGTTTTTGTTATATGTTTGGCTAGGTATTTTTAATTTTTATTCCAATCATGGTTTATGGTCAAAGTATTAATATTTCGTTTGCTAGTTTTAATGCGAATGTCTATGTTATTTGAAAACCTTTTCATGTAAGGAATGCATTGGACCTAATAGGGGGTGGTTGGAGCCTGCTATAGATCCCCATTGCATCAGTTGGTCTCATGAGGCAAAATAGTGTATTGGCACAAGTAATTGATAAAATCTCATTTTTAGTGCTGGCATGAGGCTTTGACAATGTGGTTTTTATGTCTGGTTGTAATTTCCAAAACATTCATTAAATGAAATTACTCTTGATCTAATTAAATTTTTTATTATGGTTATATAGAATGTGATCATCATTAGTTTTATGTCTCTGTTTTTAAAAAAACATTATGAATTGTGACAGTTGCAAATATAGACTTTGAACATTGATCACAATATTAGTATAAATATAAGTCTTTAACAAATTCAATTTACTCAGACAAAGGAAGCAATGGCCTCATCCAGTAGACTTTCTCAATAAGAATCAAATTTTTAGGATCTCTGAAAATATGTGGCATCATTGGGATTTTATATTGACCAAACCAAAGCTGAGGATGAACACGTTAAGATTGAGTGGAACCGACTAAGGGGGAAGTTGATGTTAATAGAGATTACCACCTGAGCGATGTTATCTGAGCCAGCCCAAGATTATTTCACCATAAAAAACATTACCCTTAGGTATTCTGCATGTGTTATATAGGGTTATGTAACATGACCCTAGCACTATGACATTTTAGATTATTTTTTGTATAATTAATTTGATTTCATTTTATTATTGTTACCCTGTAAAAAGTTTTTAAAGCCCAAATTCTGTTTTTTGTTAATATTCAACTAAGAAATATATTTTCATCAATTAATGGATTTTTTACTTATGTAATATTTTAATAAAATAATATAATTATTATTAAATTAATTTTTATTAAATATAAATTATCTTATAATTTTATGAATGCATATGTAATTTTTATTAAGGTTTGAAAGCAGTTTTTGACAAAACCCATGAATTTTCGATAAATGTCGGTTCTTATTTTAAAAGTATAAATTCACATATTTAGAAAATTATTTACATAAAATGAATATTATTTTTGGATTCAGGAAGTCAAAATTATCCAATGGTTAACTTTTCATAATTTTCAGAGAGGGTCAATTTTTTGGGTAAAAATAAAATACTGTTTAAATATATGATGCATTGTTTGACAACATAATGACCAAATAGTGATGTAATAAAATAATATAAACATTAAGTTCAGAAAATATATGTTTTAACATTTAATTTATGTGAATTTGGGATTGTTTGATTTAATTTACAAAGCATTACTGGACCCTCCAAGAGTTAAAAAACATTTTTTTCTTTTTAAATTGTTTTCCTTAAGAGTGTGACTCACCTCCGCATAAGCAACCCTATTATTTTAAAAGGTTCGGCCATTGACATAAATTTTTTTTCCATTCCCCTTTTTCAAAAACCATGGGGAAAACCCATGGTCTAGTTTGTCGTTTTGATTAATTTAATGTAAGATGTCCCAAACCTTAATAATAAAGAATTCCCCTTCCTTTCCTTAATAAACTCACACAAGCTCCAATATCCTATTCACTAAAAGACTTCAGAGTTAGAACAAACCGTATCTTCCTTTCTCTATAATCCTCTAAAGGTTCCCCATGTCCCCTAGAATCCTCTATCAATCCTCTCCCAATCCTTTATGATCACAATTCCATGTAATGGATTCATTCCTTTCCCATTTTTGTCCAATTTTCATTATGTTGTTATGTCCTTTCTTTCAACTAAAAATGTTGGGGTATTGTATTACACCTACCCCACACATCCCTATTTATGTTTGGATGATTAGAGACCCCTTTCTCTCTCATTAATGACTTTCATGTACACCCGTTAACTTGCCAAAATTCCGTGATGGATTTCTCTCTCCGCTTTAACATCCAAGTAATTATTTTATATTATGAATCTCAATTACATTAATATTGTTGGGACATATATCTATATGAACAAAATACTTTATATTGAATTTATATATGATGATTCACCCTTTTCTCTCTCATCAACCATATTTCATGAATCCTTATGTTACGTCGTTATGCTGCGAAAAATTGTACCGCATTATTCCAAGCCATGATCATTGTGTAGTGAATACCATACCAATATCTCTTTCTAGGGTATTCACCATTATGAATAATTAAAATTTAATGGTAATTTCATTTATTTATTCCAAATTACTTAATCATGGAATAACTTATGATGTTGATTGATTCCATGATCAATGTGGCACAATTATGTATGAAATGAAATTTTTAAGAATGGTGTTCCCCAAGAGGGCTCCAATTCATTGGGTAAAGTATAGTATAATGATACGTCATGTGAAATGGATGTTGACTCATTATAATTCATTTTCAGTGAGTTTTTACTCATGATTCATCTTCTATGAGGTTCTACTCATGCTCCATGTGTAATGAGCATTGAGTCATCCTAATTCCATGTTCAGTGTTGCTACAACATTTCCCTATAATGATTATCATTTTTTATCACGACATTATGTTCATGTTTCTATTTTTCTCCATTTGACATTCCTATTGGCTAAAATTTATTTTATTCCTCATGTTATTCCATTTTTATTCCCTTAATGGGCATTATAACTCACCATTTTCGTATGCATATCCTCAGGTTATCCCATGCAATGCTAAGTATGACGGATTGTAGTGGTCATGTAAAGGATGTTTTCAATAAAGATATTTTTTGTTTTATGTTCTATGATATTATGAAATGTTCATATGCCCAAATACACTATATCTCTCAATCTTACATGTTATATCAAGAGAATGTTTTATGTAATAAATCGTGTTTATGTATGAAATGAAGAGGATGGGTGTTATAGGGTGTATTAGAGGATATGTTTAGTTATTTTTGGGATTAGGATTACAAAACCTGAGTGAATACATAGAGACAAGAATAAGTATAATAAAAACATCTCTATGTATTGATGAGTATAGAGTATGTGTTTTATCAAGAAAATACACCCCTGTCTGGATATGAGCAGGTAGAGGCGGCTATGCCACAAATGTATTATAGGGGAAAAACTAGAGAACACTGTTTTGTACAAGACTCAAATGGGAACTGATTCATGGAAATGGGCCTTATTTAATTCTTTTTTATAACACACCAAGGGGATATTATTATATAAATTCACAAGCTTAGTATGAACCCATATTAAAATAATTAAAAAAATTCCCCTATGAATATATGTTAGAAATTATATCATAAATATCATAGATTGAAGCCTATGAATTCATAAGTTATGGAAATAAAAGTTATTTGTAAGTCATTAGTTTGGTCATTGGATTACCCTTTTTGTGTTACCCTTAACATTCATTTTATTCCATCTAATGGCAGGTAATAGGAGGGCTCAGGCTAATAACCAATGTGAAGATCAATGTGGTGACTATACTAAGGAGATTCCTAATATGATGGGAGCAGGAATCACAAACTATTTCACGCTTCTCTCTCAGTTAACTAATGTTTAGAATAGAAACATGGGTCAAGAGGAACATTCAACCCCCCCCCCCCCCCGAAGAAATAACAAGTCGCTATCAAGAGCTTCATGAGACAAATGCCTCCAACATTTAATGGATCATTTGATCTCTCAATCTCCGAACAATGGATCAACTCCATTGAAAAGATCATATCTATCCTTCAATGTTATGAACAAGAGAAGGTTTTCCTAGATACTTATCGTATGAATTGGGAACTGATCATAGGTGGACGGTGATCAAAAATACGAAGCCTGAGGAGGATATTGAGGTGTTTGAATGGAAGGATTTCCAGAAGAGGTTTTTTAATAAATATTTTCCACGCACCCTCCATATTAATATAGAAATATACTTCCTTTAACTTATGAAAAAATAGGACAAATCGATCAGAGCGTACAAGGAAAACTTCACAAGGCTTGCATGATACGCCTCCAGCTTTGTCATTGCCCCCAAATGCAAGGTATACCGCTTCTTTGTTGTGCTGAAACCTAGCCTACGGAAGGCATTGGAGATCCATGACTTCAAAAGCTATGAGGAAATTCTATGATGCTCCCTCAAGGTTGTAATAGATATCAAAAAATCATAGGGGTTTAATGTGGATACTAAGCATTAGGTGGGCTTCAATGCTTGCGGTTTGATGTATAAATCCAATGGTTCTAAGAAGATCCAGCACCACACATTCCAAAGGTGTGGAAAGAAGCACCCCATAAATATATTGAAGGGGATGAGGAAATGATTCAGGTGAGGAAGATTTGGTCACCGAACTATTTAATATCGACAAGAAAAACATGCGACTTCAGTAGAGGTGAGAAACACTCCATTCTAACCTCAATATGATGTTTATTGCTACAACTACAATGAACCTGGGCATCTTGCAAATCTGTTCCCTATGCGAAGGGTTTTTAGAGGCAATGAAAACACTCCAAGGCATAAAGGGAGAGATTTTTCGATCACTAATGCTGAAGTGAACCATGAAAATGAAGTGGTGATAGGTACACTAGTGATTCATTCAAGAATAGAGAACATACTTTTTGATTCAGGTTCTATGCATTCTTTTTTTGCCAAAATTTTAGTAGAAAAATCCAAGCACCACCACAAATCATGGATGTAAAGATGTCGACGAGTACGACAAATATGGAAATCATTGCATCCCATTAAAATGACATCTCCTCAATCAAAATCTGTTTATTGGATTTCCTGGTGAACCTCATCATTCTCCCTCTGGTGGAATTTGATGAAATTCATGGCATGGATTGAAATTCCTTATATGGAGCCAATATATATTTTCGTGAGAGTGAAATCACTCTCCATGTGGAGAATCGTACCCCGATTCTATACAAGTGAAAAATGGAAGATGAATATTATTTAACTCCATCATCACAAGTGTGGATATTACTTCCCTATAAGCATGCATATTTGGATCTCATGATTGAGTCTATGCAGGCAACCACCCTCGGAGACATGCCTATTGTGAGAGAATTTGTTGAAGTGATTCCTGAGAAATTGCATGGTCTTCCTTCTAGAAGAGATATTGAAATCTCAATTGATCTTATACCTGTGGAGTTTCCAATATCCAAGACTCTATATAGAATGGCTGTTGTGGAGCATGCGGAGCTGAAAAACAACTATAAGAGAATCTAGATAAATGGTTTATATGACCAAGTGCTTCACCATGGGGTGCACCATTCCTCTTCGTATAGAAGAAATATGGGTCTATTCACCTTTGAATTGATTATAGCGAGCTTAACAAAATCACGATAAAGAACATGTATCCTCTCCCAAGAATCGATGACATGTTCGATCAGCTGTGTGAAGAACAATACTTATCCAAGGTGGATTTATGGTAAGGATATTATAATGTACAGGTGAAGAAGGATGATATCCCCAAGACAACTTTTCATAGTACATACGGACCCTGTTAATTCATAGTAATACCTTTCAGACTCAATAATACTACATCAATCTTCATGGACATGATGAATAGAGTCTTTAGGGATTACCTCGACAAATTTGTGTTAGTGTTTATATACGATATTATGATATACTCTAAAACTGAAAAGGATCATGAGGATAATCTAATAATTGTACTAGAGACCTTGAAAAAGGATAATCTCTATGAAAAGTACCTCAAATGTGAGTTCTGGTTGATAGAGGTCTCATTATTGGGCCATAACATCACAAGCAATAGGATATCTGTGGATCTCTCTAAAACAGATGCAATTGAGTGTTGGCTGAGGCCAACATCGATAATGGATATTTGTATATTCTTGGGTTTAGCTGGATATTATCGACGATTTGTGAGAAAGTTTTCATGATTTTCCAACCCTCTTACCAAGCTAACTCATAAGGGAGTAATGTTTTCTTGGATTGATGAATGTGAAGAAATCGTAAAGGAGTTAAAAAAGAGGCTTATCACTGCGTCAGTGCTCAATTTACCCACAAGTGGAGAACTATTTTTTGTATTCAGTGATGCTTCAAATAAGGGATAGGGTTTTGTGTTGATGAAAATTGACAATGTCATTTCTTATTCTTTAATGCAATTGAAAATTCATGAGTAGAATTATCAAATACAAGATTTGGAGTTGGCTACGGCGATCTTGAATTTAAAAATTTGGTAGAATTATCTATTTGGGGTGAAGTGTGAAATATATATGGACCAGAAAAGCATCAAGTATATATTCAAACAGAAAGAGTTGAACATGCACCAATGTAGATGGTTAGAGCTGATCAAAGACTATGACTGCTCAATCCAATACCACCCTAGGAAAGAAAACAAGGTGACAGGTGGTCTATATAGAAAGGACCTAATGATTCTATCATTGATGAGAATTGAGAAAGATCCAATCTTCTTAGACTTGATGAAGATAGACATGGCAATCATAAGTAAGGGAACATCATCAATCCTTTCACAAATTATTGCTCAACCATTTTATTGGAAAGGTTAAAGGATGATCCAAAGGATGATATGTGAATTCAATAGAAAGAGGAAGCTATCAGGAAATTGAAATCCTCATAGTTCAATGTTATCAAAAAAGTAATTGTGAGATATGGAAAAGGCTATGTGTTCCATCAAGTCCATAGCTGAGGAAGGAACTTTTATATGATTCACATAGTTCAAATTTCTCTATTCACCCAGGAATCACAATGATTTATCGAGATCTAAGAGATAATTATTCGTTGGATAATATGAAGAAGGAGATAACTGAGTATACATGAAAGTACATATTGTGTCGGAAAGTGAAGGAAGATAGGTTGAAGTATAAGGGTTTAATGCAATCATTTCCTATAGAAACATGGAAATGAGAGAACATCATCAAGGACTTTGTCACTGGACATAAAAATTCATCCAATGGAAACAATGAAATCTGGGTTTTTGTGGGTCATCATACAAATTCTACCCACATTATTGCAATACAGGAGGATTTCTCATTAGATAAACTAGCATGGATAATATTAGGGAAGTGGTAAGTCTACATGGAGTGACACTATCTATTGTATCCGATCGAGATCCAAGATACCCTGCTATAGTTCAGAAGAGTCAAAAAAATGATATCGATACTCAACTGAACATCAGTATGGACTATCATCCTCAAACTAATGGCCAATCCGAGAAAACTATTCAGACACTAGAAGATATGTTATGATCATGTTCTATGGACTACAAAGGAGGGTCAGACAAACATTATCCACTGGTTTAATCCTCCTACAATAACAGTTTCCACTCGAGCAACCGAATGTCACCTTATGATGCCCAATATTGGAAGAGGTTACAAACACTGGAATGTTGGGATTACGTTGGTGAGCATATGTTTTTAAGACAAAATTTTTTTGAATAAATGACGGAGAAGGTGAAATCCATTCAGCAGCATATCAAGGCACCCCCAAGTCGACATAAGATTGATGCATATAACCATCGATGAGACCTTGAGTTTAATGTTAGATACATGGTATTTCTACACATATCTTTATGGATGAAGTTCATGTGGTTTGGAATGAAATTGTATTTAAGTCCATGGTACATCTGACCCTTTGAGATTCTTGATAGTGTTGGGGTTGTGGCCTATCTACTAGCACATCCTCCAACCATAGCCAAAGTACATTACATCCTTAATGTATCCATTTTAATGAAGTACATACCAAGTACCTTCATAATTACTCTCTTCAGAGGTAGTGTAGTTAGAGAATGATCTTTCATAGGAGGTGAAACTGGTGATGATCCTAGATCATAGTGAAAACGTTCTATGAAATAAAATAATGCCCCTCGTCAAGGTGTTGTGGTGAAACCAAAATTTTGAAGAAGCGTCGTCAGAATCAGAGGAAGTGATGAAGCTATGTTACCCACATCTGTTTTAGTGTGGGAAAAGGAAATTTCGAGGGAAAACTTTTTATGGGGGGGATGAATGTAACGTCCCAAACATTCAATAATGGAAATTCTTCTTGATATAATTAAATATTTTATTATAGTTATATAAAATGTGAACAGAATTAGTTTTATGTTTACAGGTTTTAAAAAACCATTATGAATTGTGACAATTTCTAATATAGCCATTTAACAATGATCACATGATTAGTATAAATATAGGGCTTTGTCAAATCCAGTTTACTCAAACAAAGGAGGTGATGACCTCCAGTAGACTAGCCCCATACAAAGCCCATTTGTCAGAGATCAGAAAGGAGGTGGCATCATTGGGCTCCACTCTTGACAAATCCCAAGCCAAGGTTGAACATGTTAACATTGAGAAGAAACGACTATGGGAGAAGTATATGTTAAAAGAGATTACCACCCAAGCGATATTATCCAAGCCACCCCAAGAGTATTTTACCATCTCACACCTTACCCTTCGGTCTTATGTGAGTGTTGTAAGGGGTTATGTAATAAGACACTATCACTATGACTATGTACATTATTTTTGTATAAATAATGTGCATTCATTTTATTATTGTTACATTGTAAATAGTTTTTAAACCAGAAATAGTATTTTTGTTAATATTCAACTATGAAATATATTTTGAGGAATTAATGGATTATTGAAAGAAATAATATTTTAATAAATTATTATTGTTATTATATTACATTTTATTAACTATAACTTATTTTGTAGTTTTATGAATGCAATTTTAATTTTTTTTTAAGATTTGAAGGAAGTTTTTGTCAAACCCATGAATTTTCGATAAATGTTGGTTATCATTTGGAAATTAAAAATTCACATATTTAGAAAATTATTTATATAATTTAAATATTATTTTTTAAATATGGATGTCGAAATTCTCCAGTGGTGAATTTTTCATAATTTTCTGAGACAGTTGAATTTTTGGTCAAAAATTAAATTCTGTTTAAATATATATTGTGTTTTATGAAAAAATAATGTCCCAATAGTGTTGAAATAAAATAATATAAGCATTATGTTCAGAAA
Source organism: Viscum album (assembly GCA_963277665.1). Classification (NCBI taxonomy): domain Eukaryota; kingdom Viridiplantae; phylum Streptophyta; class Magnoliopsida; order Santalales; family Viscaceae; genus Viscum; species Viscum album. Next base: position 432,485,268 of record OY728134.1, read on the forward strand.
ATATATGTTTTACGATTAAAATAATGTGATTTTGGGATTGTTTGATTTATTTTACAAAGCTTCAGTGGACCCTCCAATACTTATAAAACATTTTGTCATTTTATATTATTCTCATTAAGATTGGGACTCAGCTCCTCCTAAGATACCCTATTCTTTAAAGATGTTCACCCATTGTAATTCTAAAATATTTTCTTCCACTCCACTTTGGAAAAAATAATGGGAAAAATAATGGGCTTGTTTTTGGGTTTGATTAGTTTAATGTGAGATGTCTCAAACCTAAATAATAAAGAATTTCCTCTCCTTTCTTATATAAACCCACCCATGCTTGCACTTCCTATTCATGAAAAGCCTTTGAAGTTCGACCAAACCTTACCCTACTATATCTATAATCCACTAATGGTTCCCCAGGCTCCCAAGAAGCCTCTCTCAAGCCTCTCCCAATCCTTTGGGATCACATTTCCAAGTAAGGGAATTTTTCCTTTATCATTTTTTTCCAATTTTCTTTCTGTTGTTATGACATTTTTTCATCAATTAAATATGATAGGGTATGATTTTTAACCTCCCCAATACTTCCCTATTTATTTTTGGATGATGTTATATCCCTTTATCTCTCATTAATTCCTCTTATGAACACCTGTTACCATGAAAAAAATTCTGTGAGAGATTTCTCTCTTCTCTTTTACATCCAAGTAATTCATTTGTATTAGGCATTTAAATTCCTTAATGTTTGATGTATCATGTATATATATGAACAAATTACTGTCAATTTCATGTATATATGATGAGACACCATTTTCTCTCTCATCAAACTTTTCATGAATCTTTATGTCATGTCGTTATGCTGCCGAATTTGTACCGTTTTTTTTCAAGCCAATATCATTGTGTAGTGAATACCATACCCATGTCTCTAATAAGAGAATTAACCTTTATAAACATTTACATATTTATTGTTACTTTGATGTATTTAATTCACATTACTTAATCTTAGAGTAACTTCTGATATTTATTGATTCAATGATCCATTTTCCTCACTTATGCAGGAAATTAAATGTTTAAGAAGGGTGTGCCCTATTAGCGCTCCAATGCATTGGGTAAAGTATAGTATCATGATACTTCATGTGAAATGGGTGTTGACTCATGATAATTCATGTGAAACAAGGTTTTACTCTTGCTTCATGTGAAATGTGTGTTTACTCATGATCCATGTTCAATGAGACTTGGCTCATGCAAATTCTATGTTAAGTGTTGTTTCCACATTTCCATGTTATGATTATCATGCTTTATCATTCCTTTATGGTCAATTTTCTATTTTTCGCCCTTGATATGCCAATTTTATAATATTTATTTTATTCCTCATGTTATTCCATTTTTATTCCCTTACTGGGCTTTATAGCTCCTCATTTTCTTATGCATGTCCTCAGGGTATCCCATGCAATGCTAATTACGAGGGAATTTTGTGGTCATGTAAGGAATGTTTTCAATTAAGATATTTTGTTTATTATGTTCTAAGATATTATGTAATGTTCCTATGCCCCAAATACACTATAAATCTTGATATTACAATTTTTATCAAGTAGAGGATTTATGTAATAAACAATGTTTATGTATGAAATAAAGCGCAGTTTTGTTATACATGAATTATGAATTCCATCATTATGAAATTATAAATTGATATTATGAGTAATTATTCGATTACTATAATGTCCATGTGAATAAGTAAATTAAATTATTTGATTTATATTTTTCATGTAATATTGATGTTTATGTTTAAAAGTATTGTGTTTTTGTTTTATAAATTTCCTTATATGTTTATGATTATTTATGAATGTTTTTGATATACTGTTATCCTTGCTGAGAACCTGAGATCACACCTTTTTATGTATTATTTTTCCCAGGATGTGATTAGTATATTTTTATTGACTTGCAGGGATAGTCTAAGGGAGATGAATGTGAGAAAAAGAGACACAATGCTGTTGTTTTTAATTTCATAAGGTAATATTAAACTTATGTTTTTATCTTGTACTTCTAAGGCCACTAAACTGATTGGTATGTTGGGATCTGATCCCTTGAGATCATGCCATTGTTATATAATAATGCGCTGACTCTGGGTAACTAGGGTCGGGGCATTGAAGTTGGTATCAGAGAAGTGTAGTATAGTTCTTGGAAACCGGATGTAGAAAAACTCTAATTAGAGAACATTACCCAAAGATAGTCATTAAGGATTAGTATAGAATAACTTCATAGAATTTGGTTAATGTAGATATTTTTTCAGTATTCCAAGAAATACTTCCCTTTCTAGAAACGAGCAGGTAGAGGCGGCTCTAGAACTATTGTACCTAGGAGTGAAAAATCTGACAAGGAGTTCCAGGTTTTACCTGGGGTATCTTGGTACACCGAAACCGGATTTCGAGCACTCTTGGTTACGACACTCATGGGGGATATACATAGGATAATTTGCATTTTCATTACAAATCAATATGAAGAATTTATGAGTATATACCTCCTCAATGAATTTTTTTATGATTATGGATTATATCCATAAACTATTCAATTTATGTTAAGTATTTTACAAATTTGGAATTATGTATTGCAATTCATAAACTAATATAGTGTATGCCATTATTTATAAATGGAGCCTATAGGAAGGAATAGAAACCATATCAACACACGTAATCCATGCAGGGATTTACCTCCTACTCAAGATAATTATATTGGAGAGGGTGATTCAACTGGTGTCGGTCAACTTATAACCATACTAGGACAACTCACTCAGGTTTTGAATAATAACCATACCTTTATGGAGAACCCTTATCCACAACACGTGGGATTAATGTTAGACCGTTAAATGAGGAAACAACCTCCAAATTCCAATGGGACTATAAATATATTCTTACCTAAGCTATAGATAATTTCCATAGAGAAAATATTTTAGTCTTTTAGGAGTAGAGAAAGGGAAAATTTTGTCATGGTGGTTTATCACCTCACAAGAGATACAAATCAATGGTGGTCATTAATTCAAAACAAAAAAGAAGATAATTATGTATCAAATATATAACAGAGAGAGTTTATAGTGTTTTTCTTAAAAAAATAATTTTTTCTTTACCATTGAGAAGATAAGAATGACAATTCCTGGATCTGAGGAAAAAGGAGGATGATAATGTCGAAATGTATGAGGAAAAGATTACACGGTTAGCAAGGCATGCAATATATTACATACGTAAAACCAAGATTTAGATTGATTGATTCTTTAATGGGTTAAAACCATTTCTATATCGAGCATTAGTCTTATAAGAATTCTCATCATACGATGATATTAACTCATATGCTATCAAGAAAGAAAAATAATTCTCTATTCCTTATGACTTTAAAGAAAATAAAGAGAAAAATAGATCTGATTAACACTCTGTAAATATATATAATGGTAAGAAGGGAAAAGTTTAATTTCCATCCTATGGTAAATTTGGTAAGAAACTCCCCGGTACTTTCTTGAAGGGAATGTGTGTTTTTAAGAAGTGTGGTGATAAAGGCCACCATGGTTGCGATTGTGAGGGATAGAAAGATGTTGTCAATGATGAATGGTACAATTATAGAGAAAAGGGGTATGATGAAAATTAATGTCCTATGATCTAAGTATTCTTATCTTAGAAAAGTATAAGGGAGAAAGGATAAGTTTATGTGGTCACTACTGCAAATTTTGAACCTCTGAATTACATTTTGGAAGGTAATTTAATGGTTTCCTCAGGTTTATCCAGTGATTTATTCAATTATGTATCATCACATTATTTCATATCTTCCCATTTTGCTACGAAAATTAAATATTTCCAATTTTATTTAACAAGGTAGTTATTAGTCAAAACTCATTAGGGAAGTATCATTGCATCAATGTTTTGTTATTCAGTCCCCATTAGGGAATATAAATGTTCTTTATCAGTTAATATCATCATCATACCCATGATTGAATTTGATTTAATCCTCGTTATGGATTGTGTTTCATACCATGATGCTAAAATTTATTTGAAAAAGAAGGAGGTTAATATTTTGATGATGATAAGGAGTACATTATCTTTAGATTAGAAACATCACCACCTGATTCTTTTCTAGATCCACCACCAATAGCTCATCTAAATTCAATTATTATGGAGTAAGAGAATAAACTAAATATGGCAAGGAAAAGAATGTTCAAATAGAGGACATACATATTTTGTAAGAATATGTTTATGTGTTTCCTGAGGATTTTCCGGGAAATAATTTAGAATGACAAATTGAGTTTCCATTGATTTAATTCGTAGTTCACGACCCATATTGAAGACACCAAATTGAGTTTCCACTGGGGAATTAGTGGAACTAAAGTAACAACTAGAGGAATTGAGTAATAAATGATTTATTCTCCCTAATGTTTGTACGTGGGGATTCCATTTTAATTTTGTTATGAAGAATGATGGATCTATTTCATTGTGAATTAAACATTGGTATATCAATGCTATAAAAATAAAGAACATGTATCACCTACCCCACATTGATTATTTATTCGATCAACTTCATGGGGATCAATATTTTTCAACAATTTTCTTTTGATTTGTATATCATTTGTTTTGTGTGAGGAAGGAAAAAATTCCAAAGACAGTATTTTGTACCAGGCATGGGCATTACGAATTTACAGTAATTCCTTTTGGACTGACTAATGCACCCTATGTTTTCATGGATATAATGAGTAGAGTTTTCAAGGAATATCCTGATGGCATTGTATTTGTATTTATAGATGACATCTAGGTATACTCAAAAAGATATAAAGATCATTATGATCACATGAACACTATTTTAAAATCACTCATAAGAAATGAATTATATGGGATGTTTAGTAGGTGTGAATTCTGGCATTAGAAAATTTTATTTCATGGCCATATTGTCTATAAGGATGGAATCTCTGTTGATCATTCTAAGACAGCAGCAATACAAGAATGTCTGGCACCAACGAGTATAACATAGTAATTTATTTTTATTAGTTTAACATGTTATTATCGGTGGTTCTTCCAAGATTATTTCCAATTGGCTAACCCATTGAATATTCTAACATGTAAAGGGTTAAAATTTTGTTGGAAGAAAGAATGTGAAGAATGTTTTGCTGACTTGAATATAATATTAGGCAATGCTCATAAATTGACTCTACCATTGGGGATTGATGGGTTTGTTATTTATAGTGATGCTTCAAATAATGGACTTGGTAGTGTCCTTATTAATATTTATACAGTTATTTCCTATGCATCACAACAACTAAAAATTCAGGAATAAAACTATCCCATGCATGATCTTTAGTTAGAAGCTGCAATAGTTTCTTTAAAGATATGGAGACACTATCGCTATATTGAAAAATGTGATATATATACCAATCACAAGAGTTTGAAGTATATTTTATCACGGAAATAACACAACATGTGACAATGACGATGGCTTAAACTAGTCAATGATAATTATTTCCCTATAAACTACCACTCGAGGAAGGAAAATAAGGTGGAACATTATTTGAATAGAAAAGATCATGGAGTTTTGAATAAGATGAGAGTTTAATGGGATCCTAAGTTCTTGGATCTAATAAATATGGATATGGGAATAATTATGGAAGTTGAAACATCAATAATTTTTCAACTGGTTTCCAATACAACTTTACTATAATAGATAAAAATATATTAGATTGATGATGAGGTAATGCTTTGAATGATGATAGATTGATTTACTTAGTTTGTGAAGATGGAATTTTGAAATATGAGAAAATACTATGTGTTTCCAGTACACCTAATCTAAAAAGAAAATTATATGATGATGATCATAGCTCGAATTTCTCTATACACTCTGGTAGCTCTATGATGTATAGATATTTGAAGGATCATTTTTTATGGGACAACATGAAGAGAGAGATTGGTGATTATGTGTCCAGATATATGGTTTTGAACAAGTGAAAGCTCGAAGACAACATCCTGGAGGATTCATGCAACCCCTTCCCTTACATGAGTGGAAATGGGATGATATTACGATGAATTTTTTCATGGGGCTACCAAAGAATCCTATAAGAAATGATGAAATATGGGTCATTGGTGATCGTCCTACAATGTCAGCTAATTTTATTGTATAATATAAGATTTACCACTTGAACATCTAGCAAGACTACATATTAATGAAATTGTAAGACATTATGGTGAACCCCTCTCAATTGTTTCTGATCGTGAACCCCATTTTACATCATGATTCTGGAAATGCCATTAGAAAGACATGGATACTGAACTTTATTTGAGCATTATCTACCACCCATAAACAGATGGACAATCTGAATGGACTATTCAAACCTTAGAAGACATGTTGAGATTTTCTCACGGGACTTTCACGTTATGTGGGATATGTATTTACCAATGCTAGAATTTTCGTATAATAATAGCTTCAAGTCATGTATCCAGATGCAACCATATGAAGCATTATATAGAAATATATGTTTCACACCAACATTTTGGGTTGATTTTGGTGAAAGAAAACTCTTAGACCCATAATGTAATGAGGAATCAATGGAAATGGTGATGGTTATCAAAACACACATCACAGAATCTCAAAGTAGAAAAAATAGCTATGCCGATAACTGAAGGAAGGATTTGGAATTTCATGTTGGAGATCATGTTTTCTTAAAAGCATCTCAATGGATGGGTGTTATACGAATCAGTAAGAAGGGGAAACTAAGTCCTAACTACATCATACCTTTCAGTATTATAGTATGAATTGGAGTTGTAGATTATCATTTGGCAATGCCACCATGTCTTTTGAATGATCATTATCTGTTCCACATATCAATGTTAAGAAAATACATGCTTGATCCAACACATGCACTCACCTATGAAAAAATAGTACTGAAACCCGATATATCTTATTGTCAAGAGAATTTCAATATTCTTGATACTAGAGAACAAGTGATGAGAAACCGAACGGCTCATCTGGTGAACATTTTTATGGAGAAACCTTAAGATTTAAGAGGCAATGTGGGAACCCAAGGAATATATGATAAAAAAACACTGAATCTTTTTATGCAATAATATTATATAAAATTTGAGAAAAATATTGTTTGATGTAGGAAAGAATGTAACCCAACAATCATCCATGGTACGCTTCTTTTTGATTAATACAAAAGCTTCCGATGTATGTAACATCGAGTCCTAACATGCCATGACCAATCAAACAAGCCGTTATGAATATTAATACCCACTTTTTGAAATCTTATAAAATGTATTTTAATAAATGGACATAATTTTTGGATTCAAAATATCGAAAGTAGCTTAGGGTGTATTTTTTGGTATTTTTATGAAAACTGTAAATTTTTTATGAATAGTGAAAAACACTCCATTATTGTTTAAAACTTAAATTTTAATTAAATAATCAGTTATTTTATTTAAATTTATATTTTATAATAATATATACCTAATACCTATATCTGTTTAATGTAATTCCTTGATTTCATTTTATAACAATATTAGATATATAAAAATTTATTGAACTTTTTACAGTCTTTTACCCACCTTATAAGAGCATTTGAAATTTTCCATAAAACACAATTTTACCACTTCTGTGAATTTAAATTAAAATATCAAATGGAAATGGTTGAAATCAGTTAGTAAAATGTGGTTCAGTAAGTTGAAAATAATTTTCTGGTGAATAATAACTTTTCACTTTTATTTACCACAGTAAAAAGTAATAGGATAATTAAAGGTAAAATATGATATTATAATTACCCTAAAAAAATTCATTATTCTATTAGATAAGTTTATTTTTGAAAAAAATCAACCTTAGGAATAAAATATGATCCTTTTGGCCCACTTGGATTATATTTGGAAATTTATTATTATTTTATTTAAAGAAGAGTTAAAAATGATAAATTCAAATATTAATAACTAAACCATTTTTAATATAAGGTTATACATAATATTAATTCAACTATAAATATTATTTAGAAATATAAATCTATTTCCTATATAATAATACTTTATTTATAATTTTTATACATTTAATAATTAAATTTATTTATGACACAGTTATGATGATGTGATTAACATATTTAAGAATGATTAAAATAATAGATATTATAAATATAAAAATATATAAATATTGAGCCTTTTGATGAGTTAAACTAATTTTATATGTAAATGTGACATGTTAGGTTTAATGAAATAAAAATTGTTCGAAGTGATAATGTTTTTATGACTTTCAAAAAAACAAAATACCAAATAGTGTCAAAATTGACATAAAGGAGTTTTTAAAAGAAATAATTTTTTATAAATTGATATAATATTCGTAAAAATATATGGGTCTTATAAATTACTTATATAAGGTTATATATATCAATAATAAACCACTTTGGGGTTTCCTAAATTTTTATTGTATGTTTATTAACCATTTATTATAATATTACCAGAATGCATGGTAAAAGTTAAAATGCTAAAGTAAGAGTTAAATCTAAATGATATGTTTATTATGGTGACCTAAAACTATCTAAAACATATTTGTTGATATTATTTCTACCCATCCCCACCTTATCCTATAAATAAATTCTTTTATATCCATTATAATCTGAATATGATTGTATAATAAAATAATATTGTATGTTTTTCTTAAGTGACCCTCACCTCTCTTATAAAAGGGTACATCCTCTTCTCTCAAAATCGCACATCCAAACCCCATTTCAACAGACAAAACCTACTCAAATATCATACCAACTACCCTAAATTCATCCTAGAGGCCTTAATTTGATAAAAATTTATCCTATTTAGCCCTTTTGATAATCTCAAAAGGAAACACCCTAAGAGGAGGTAATAATTTCACCACATCTTTCAATGTTCTTTTCTTCTTCCGCATCCTCATTTTTTATTGTTTCTATAGAAAAATAATAACTCCCATACCATATAAATAATGTTATGTTATTATAAATATGGTAAAACTATATTTATTTTTCTATCTATCAAATGAATGATAGGTCACCATACGTGCATACGTACTACTTACCGTCTACACGTCATTGTATAGTTTGTTATTCAAACACTTCATTTTTTTGATGGTTATAATAATGAGTATAACTGATTTAAATAATAAATATAACTTGTTATGGATTCTGTATATATGATATAACATCCAATTAAATATTATTTTAACATCAATAGAATGAAATTGTCTATTGTGCATACGTATGAATAAACGTTTCAACAAATGCGAGGAAATTCATTCCCCATCATAACCATTAAAGAATAATTTTCATTTTATGATTAATAATAATGTTTATGAAGTTAATATAATTATAAATATGAATTAAATACATTATATCCATAACAAACATGGTTTACATAACCAACCATATAATGAAAAACGAATCAGTTATCACCCGAAACTATGATACCTACTGAAATATTATTAACAAATAATTATTAAGAAATCATATATGATATCATATTTATGTATTTGGTTCCTGTATAATTTAATAAAAATGATTTAACTATTATTTATGAGGATAAAATACCATATATCAAGGAAAACCATGAGGTAAGGGTTAATTCTACAATCTCTTCATTATCTGAGGTTGTTTATACATGAGTATCTACTGAGATCTCTATATCATGCACATCTGTGTATCTTCAAAATTAATTTCAAAACATATTTACTATTTCACATAAAATGGGTTAAATTCATTTATAACATTTTATTAATATTTTATAAAAAAAATCAACGGAATATTTCCGTCATTTTTCTAACAAGGTACTTCATGACTTTTTGAAAAATTAAGGATAGAGGGTTTTTTATATTATATGGAGGGTGCAGCTATTTTTAGCTGTTATAACACCTTAGAAGCATCCCTTAAAAGATTATAATAATATTTTCAATATAAATTTGTTTTATAATTAAAATACTTTTAAATTATTTCAAAATAGTAAGATATATTTCTCTCAAATAGTTTTGATTTCATCTATGTCAACATCCATCGATGTATTTAAACTTGTTTGAAGTTTATTTATTATGATAAAATCATCCATATTTTATTGAAGTTTATGTGATATTTTTGAATGTGGATGTGTTATTTTTTACTCCATTCATGGTATATGGTTAAGAAGTTAACATTTCGTATGAAAATTTTAATACGAATTTTTAGGTTATGTTTCAACCTTTTCATATTAGGAATGCATTGGACTTAATAAGTGACGGGTGGATCCTGATATAGATCCTTGATAACTCAATAGATATAATGAGAGAAACTAGTGTCTTGGCACAAGTTCATGATAACATTTTTTTAGTCTTCGCACAAGGCCTTGATAATATGGTTATGATGTCCGACATTAGGCATTCCATCATTATGAAATTGGATATTGATATTACATGTGAATATTCGACTAGTAGAATATCCATGTGAATAAGTAAATGAAATTATTTGACTTATCATTTCGATATTATGATGATGTTTATGTTTAAAGTGTTTTTGTTTTACACTTATACATTTCCTTAAATGTTTATGCTTATTTATGAATGTTTTCGCTATATTGTAATTCTTTCTGAGCACTTGGTCTCACCCCTTCATATGTTTTATTTTTCCCAAGATTAAATGAAGTATATTATAAATGAAATATAGGGATAGTCTAAGTTAGTTGAATTTTTTAAAAGGAGTCACAATGTTGTTGTTTTTCATTTCATTATGTAATGTAAAACATATGTTTTGTATCTAGTACTTCTAAGGCTACTAAACTCATCGATCCTTCAATATTTGATCCCTTGTGATCATGCCAATGTTATGTAATAATGCACTGTCTTTGGGTAACATTTTATTGGTATTTACATCACAAATATCATATATATTTATTAAATTTATCCTCACTACCTTCTATATAAACTAGAAGTTAAAAACGAGTCACATCCCTTCATGATGTGGTAGTTAGTTATACACTTGAGTGACATTATCATATCCCACACAAAATGGTTTGTAATAATAAATAAGTGCTTCCATAATTGTTGATGTTTAATAAGGTCATAAAAATCATGTATACTTTTTAAATCCACCATCATATCTAGAATTTAAATGTGGTGAGGGAATAAATAATTACATCAGTCCATGAGGCGGTAATCCTCCATACACAAGATCGACAATTTTGTTTCAAATTTGATATAAGTGGAGATGGATATTACAACATACAACCCCTAAACCATCAGATTATAAAGAGGTAATGGTTTTCAGTGGACTTAGGTAAAATCCCCAAGACAACAATGTGTGGAAATAAATTCCATGGTCCTTAAGATCATTTGGGGGACTATATTTCCTCATAATGATAATAAACCAGCCACTATATTATAACCTAACAAACCTTATATGAATCATGAGTACAAAATAAAACACAAAATATAACAAAAACAATAATTAAATTATAGTAAAAAACAAAAAATGGAATAACCAATATAATAAAAAGAAAACAATACTCAACGACACAATAAACATCTAACCATTAACTACAAATCTCCATTAATATCCAACTAGACAATCCATGACCGGATATCAACAATAATCACTATATAAATTGGATTCCTTTCAATTAAAAATATATTGATAGATTCCATCTTAAATCACAAAATAATTTCTGAGTATGGGGTCAGTTTAAAAACTGTATGATTTACCTGATGACTAACAATTTCACTCTAATGTGACAAATAATTGTTACCTCATTTATATAAATGATATAAAAATGATTCAAAATAGATTATATTAATTCCAAAATAGGATTTCATTGAATGAACATAAAAAATAATAGAAAAAAATCCCAATTCTATTTTCTATAATCATTCCATGATTCTACACATCCATACATCCACCCATGAATTCTTATGAGATAATTCCTTACTCAATAGATTTATCTTGTCAATATACCAAGTCAACATATATTAATCAATTCAATGTGCCCAAATGGAACACTACCATTCTATAAGGTCACATCTAATGCAAATTATCTTACCTCATCCATGTATACCAAATAACACTCCAATATATTTCTCATAGAACTTTTATTTCTTAAAAAAAATTCAATTATCATTTGATATGTATCAATTTAAATCCATAATTTTAATATACCCATTTTAAAATTTTCATCAAAGATTATTTTCCAAAAAAAACATCCAATTTCCAAAATTTCCATAAACCATTACTAAAGTGGTTTCTAATAAGAATCAAAAATAAATTCAACTATCAATTCAATATTAAAAATACTATTTCAGTATGAGACATTTATTTCTAATGAATTGGAGTTGTTATAAAATATTCTTACAACAAAAAAATTGGTGAAAATGAATAACATGTCTTAAATAATCTATATTTGATCCAAAATTATGTTCCCTTTATTGTATCATACTATAATTAATAATTAAACAAACCAACACACTTTGATCTGTCTATAATACGGTGGACATGTGGTTCAAATAAGGAGGATAACCTTTAATCTATGAATATATAAGAGATTGAACATACTGATGAATATGGGACTCTAACATGATTTGACTCAATAAAGGATATTTTCCGGACTAAATATAACTGTCTCTCATGCCAAGGGATAAAAATTACTTCTTTTATTGTATAATTAGTGGAAAACTATTTGTTAAGGGGACTAAATTGAACAAAATACGCTAATTTAGTAGGGACAACTATATATCAATAGGTTATGATACATTTTTTGTAAAATGATTCACCAACAATGTTGATGACACCACCTAAGACAGCCCCTCGTGTGATTGGATCACACTATTAGACCAACCATAAACCAACAATGATTTTATACTTATTCATAATTGCATAGCTTTTAATGGGCATCCACATGGTTTTGACAAACCCTAATCCCATTGTGTGATGACCTAATTCCCACATCCATTCCTTTCATTGTTTCCTAGAAATTCAATACAATTTCTACTAAGAATTATCAAACCATGAAACTTCAAAAAATCCCCTAAAACATTTAACAATTCCTCTAAAAATCACAAAAAATAAATGAGTCATTATATATATAACTAAAATAAATAAAAAGGGACATGTACCTGAATACATTAGTTCAAAATTATACACTCCAATTTCCTTTTATCATTTTAAAATAGAAATATAGAGTGTTCCTGGAAGAGTTTTTCTCACCGCACTATCGTTTCTTTTTGACACTCCAACATTCCTTGTCAAATATTACCATGTTTCGATAAGCCCAAAACATGACTGATACATTTCCTATGAAATTCATCATTTTTTCTATCTACTATATGTTCCAATACATGAATCATTTTACCCTCTTGATATATGTCTAAGTGATCTAATCAAATAACATTTTCAAGATTTTGTTCTTATATCTCCAAATAAGATACATGAATCACATTCTGTACTAAAATGATTCTTAGAGTAAAATCCAAATGTTATGCCACCCCACCATCGAATTCAAGTAAATCAAAAGGGAATATGTACCTGGGATATAAGTTACCCTAAATACCAAAATGATGATTCCCAATAATCTGGGGGTGTGTTATAAAGAACACATGATCACTCACCACAAATGAAAAATGGTTTTAATGATTATATATATAATATTTCAATAAAATATGATTTTCCCCATTTACATCAAATTCAACAGATTCATTTCTAATATACCTTGAACAAACATTTTTTTGAAAAGTTAATTATATCACCTTTAAACCAAAAAAATTAATGAATGAATAAGGACCCCTACAATTCTTTAAAATGAGCCAATGGTATTGAGGTTTTCTAATTTTTATTTTACAAAAAATCAACCAATGATATGTTATCCATCCATGATCCACTAAAATCCCATAAAAATCCTATAGAAAATCCTCTAATGTTTGAATCATCCTTTCATATTGTCCATCCATTTGAGGGTGACACATTATTCTCATAGTTAACAGGTTCCCAACGGTTTAATATAAGGATTTACAAAACAATATGTAAACATGGTGTCTCTATTAGGTACAATAAATATTGGGATTCCATGAATAATTAATGCTTCTTATATATATATTTTAGACAACTCCTCCACCGTATGTGATTTTTGAATAGGGATAAATGAGATGAATTCATGATCTGATCCACAATTTCCTTTATGGAATCATGTTTTCTAGAAATCCTTAGAAAACTTTTAAAACAATCAATGGTTATCTACTCACTCTTCTGGATAGGAATTTTAATATAATGCAACATTCAAACAGGTCATTGGTCCTCCACTAATGGCTAATTATAGGTGAGGAATCAGGAAACATATGACACCACTACCATATTCCCAAAAACCCACCAAAATCATGCTTTAATAATTCAATATATCTATTGATTTTCTAGATGAATATCCCATTTCAAATGATTTTAATCATTAAGAACTTATTTTATAAAAAAAATGTTCCATGATACAATATATAAAACAAAACATTGAATGCTCATTTAGATTCCATTCCTAAATGGTATCACCGTCATTACGTTTTGACCTCATGGTAATTTATTTAGGATTATATATCTAAGCCTCTTTCTTAAAATAAACCAAATCAATAAAAATGGAAAAATTAAAATAAAACATCACCTTGGAAATAAAAACTATCATAATAACATATCATAATATATATAATATTGATTTTTTATTTTTTTTATTGTTGATAAGCATTATAATTATATATAATAAAATTAAAATTTTTAGTTAAAAACATTACCACTTCGGTGGGAATCCAATTTAGATTTAAACTAATGAAATTACATATTGTCTTTCTGATCTATCCAAAGTCTCTATGATGTGTGTATGAAAGTTTGGATGGGATTTGGGTTTGTATTGGTACAACCAAATTGTTTTGGAAGTCTGAATAAAGGAGGAGAGGGATGGCCTTTTATAAGAGGGGTAGAGGATTCACATGGAATTTTCAAAACTATTAGGTTATACACTAATTTTTTCAAAGGTAAAACCTAAAAAATTGTATATTCAAGATCCCTAGATATTATAGGGTTTAAATATGTTCATCAAATAACTGGTATAATTACATTTATAATTAAATTGCAGACATAATAAATGACTGGTTTTCTAAAGATAAAATTATCATAAGAATATAATTTTTTAAAATCAATATATAATAATCAATTCATTAAATTAACCTAAATTAGATAAAATGTTTTAAAATTTAACAAATTATACCTTGCAAACAATTTGAAATACAATTTAAATTATTAAATAATATAAACGAAAAGGCATTTTTCAATAAAAAATATTATTGTTAAATATTGATTAAAAAAAATATGCTTTTTATAAAATTCTAAAAAATTCACCAATAAATAATTTTAAAATCTATATTCAAAAAATAAAATTCAACTTTGATAATAAGGTTTCTAAAATTCTTAAAAATAAATTTTATGTTATGTGACCAAAAAACTACTCGACTACCTTTTAAAAAATATACTTCTTCCGAAAAAATTTCATTTTCTTTAAATTGATTCTAATTTAGTTTCTAATAAATAGATATACATTGAATTTATTTTATAAAATTCGAAAGAGTAGATTTTCCAAAATTTATTTAGTAATATTCATACCCTCTAACATAATGACAATGATATAATGATCTCGATTAAATAATTATATTTTAACAGAGTGTCATGTTTTCTTCAACCCCAATATTGTATTAATTTCATGCAATCAAAAAGATTTATTTTATTTAAAAATAAATATGAAATTATATTTCAGGGGGTTAAATAAATTTTTATTATTACTGTTGTGTGTCATATGAATTATTGAATATGATGTTCCTATTTTAAAATATGAGGATGTTAAAAAAACCACATTAGATCAAAAGTCTCGATGGTGACCCAAATTGAACTAGATCGCCCTTAAGAAACCATATTTTTTCATATCATGGGAGTATCTAGTAAGCTATGTGAAACTCTTGGATTATTCATCAACTTATAAATTACCCAGCTACATCTGAAGAATATCCATGATCTGAATGATGTATATTCACAAAGGTTAATACACCTTAAGAAATAGCTACTATAGGTTGGACCTTAAGAGAGTAATCTCATCATTAATCTATGTGACTAGACTCTACTAGTGCCTAGATTTTACATGCAAAATAATAGATACCATCATAACCATATTATCTATCAATGTAGGAACCATCCAATATACTTGTAACACTTACTAAATCCAATCCACCACCACCTTGGGATTTGTCTTATCGTATAAAATTTGTAGTTTTTGTAATTAGAACTCATGCGGTGTGATAAGAATGCATGGATCATCAGCCTAAATTTTTACTAATAACTACTACTCGATAGGCATAAGTGAGTATTTTTAACCACATAGAGGAGTCACCTCATGACAAGGCCCATGAACTGAGGCATCATCACTCATGAAAACGTCTCCATAATTTGTAATTGTTAATAAAAATTTCAATAGTTGTGGAGGAATCTATAAAATTATCACGATGCATTGAGGCTGTATGAGAATATATACATGGGAAGATAATGGAAGAAGGACCGTAATCGGATTCAATCCTATATGATTCATATATTTTTGTTCCCAATAACCAATTTCTCACTATGTTGTGTTGAAAATATGGTAATTAATGTCCCGGGGATTGGTTAAATCAACAACCACACCATTATTGGGTTCCCTGAAATGAAATACACACCCAAGACACTTCAACCCCATTATTCTAAGCCCAAAAAAAATTCCTCATTAGTGGGGAAATCCAAAAATTATATCATGGAATGAACTTATTTGATACCACATTATCATGACCATATCCACTGGGGCCTTCCAGACCAACGGTAGGCTGAGCCATGACAACCCAAAGACAACCTCCAGTACTAAAGGGGATAAATAAATGTTTGAAATATAAATTAATGGAATTGTATTCATTTTAGTAGTTTTCCTATATGATTGCACCTCAAACATATCGGCCCAGCTCACCTCTAAGATGGTAGCTAGACCGGTGGGTCACATGACATCAAGAACTTCTCCCTGAATGCCAGAGGATAGAGACTAATAGCGTGGTCCTAGGAAGTGTCTTTGGGGAGACAATGCCACAATAGATTAGATTATTAATAGTTATTAACAATATATAATATATATCAAATGAATAATAGGAACATACTGTAATAGAAATAGAAAAAATTAATTGACAAAGAAATAGAAAAACAATTAACAATTAAATAAAAATTTCCAACATTGGATTATAGAAATGATGGATGAATTTCAAGGTGATAATACATAATTAAAGGATGTTAATAATAAAAAATGATTTACAACATATAATAATAATAAATAGAGGACAGAAAGGCCCCATGATATATCTCTATGAGCATCATGAGCTATAGCTCAACCCTATGCACCTAACTCCTTGGTATAATAAATACAACAATCAACCACAATCCTTAAATTATAAGGTATACTTGGGTTCCAAGGGTATCTGAGTAGGGTGTGAGATATAAATCTCAATATGATGGCACCCAAAATACGTAAAACTATAAATAAAATGAAATTTAAATTAATATTTTTTCTATATATAATAAATTCAGAGTGTGTAAAAATTAATAATATCGACTTTGTCTGGGTTCTTAACCGAAATCTATCCCATACCACCTTCTTTGGCATAAGACATAAATTAAAAAAGTTTTACATGTTCAATCATAATATGTGTATTAGTGAAAAAAGGTAAAAGTAATATCAAATAGGTGAAGTACAAGATTGTACTTAAGATTGGGGTTGAATTAAAATGACTTCAAATGAGTATGATAGAAATAATGATATAAAAGTAACACGTATAAGTTCTAAAATAAATAGTAGAAATAAGTATAATACAAGAAATGAACCCCAGAAATCATTAAATGGTTCTAAAATATCCATTACATATAGTAGAAGAGTCTGAGACCTTCCCTGATGTAACACTACGGTAGATAAATTCAAAAAATCTTATACCACTGAGCCTATCCAAGGTGATCCTTTTGAAGGTCCAATATTGGTCAGGGTTTGGTAACCAAGATTCCTTCCATTGTATCACACAGAAGAGCCTGAGTATCACCTGAAGCATGGTGTATCCATATTTCCAATGGGACCTTCCTGGTTTTTCCTTAAGGGAACTGGTATCACCCAATAATATACTAGAAAAACATGGGAGAGGCCTTGCCTATAGAGCTTGAATCACTGCTTCCCCGTTGTGTCTTGGTAAAACAAACTAATATTAGGAGTCCATCCATGTGTTCTTAATATGGAAACCTTGTTCTAACCCAACCCATATCACGTAAACCATATTATAAAAGATATATTTTCTGAAAACATCAGCACATAAATCACATGGCGAGTATATACATAAATCATTCTATCAAATAATCACCGTGGGCTACAAGAAATTCAAGCTGTCAAGTAAAACAATATACATTAATTTATCAATATGACATAATGAATTTATCAAAAAAATGTAAACTCAAATCTCCAAATAAGGGTCAATAGGAAAGTATATAATTCAAATCTATACCAATTGTCATAATAATTAAACACGTTCATTGGTAATGGGATCTAGTAAAAATGAGAATCACATCAACATGCATCCAATATAAATGTAATTTTATGATAGTTAATAAAAAAACAAAAAATATTGTTCTAGAATGTCATTAAATTTAGGTCCTTACATTAAATTTATAATATAGTGCATAAGTAAATAAATCATAGGCATTTAAATAGTAAAGTTTAATTCAATTTAATCTAATTAATACATGAAAAGAAATTCTATATGACTTAAATATTCATTCATGATATTCCAGTTGGTTTGAGTCGTCCTAATCAAGGTCATCACACTCATTTTTCTAAAACATGGAAAATATATTTATGGTACAAGTTTCATTGAAAAGAATCATTATTAATACCCTTAAAAACTACCATAATTTTTAAACCATTCTTATCATTCAGTTTTCCTAAACTAAATCATTTGTCACATTTAGACATAACAATTACTTGTCAAGGGGTCAAGTGTTCGGATTCGTGTCAAGGTAATAAGGAATGTGCTTACCTAGAAAAATTCAACATAAAGGATCCAAGAACCCTAAAATTCCACTTAATAATTATAATATGAATCATAAAGATACATCACATAATTAATACAACCATGTAGAAATTTATATCACTACACTTTTATATTGAAGGAAATGAACCTATGTTAGAGGGGTTTTATTATAAACACATGTCATTGTTTTACAAACAATCATCTATCACCATTAATAATTTCAATGACTTATTCAAGGGAAGCATATAATCTAAAAGATTCATAATTAATAAAAAACTAAGAATGGTATTAAATTAATTAATTCATTTATAAGATTAAATGTCAATGGATCCTACCTAAAAGGAACTAAACCAAACTTTTATGTTATTGGTGCTGTCTCAATAGAAGTTTTTTCTACCCCACAATGAATATGCACATTCTCATACAAAACCTATCTCCAATACACACATCGTCACTTCCATGAAAATGTGATAGGGTGTCATTAGATATATGATTATATGAATATAATTATTTCCACTCACCTAAATATGAATTTTAATATATATTCATTGAATAAAATATAACCATACATGTATATTCACTATCATGGATAAATATACAAATAATGGGGTAACCTGTATTTATATTTACATACCTATGCATAAGTAGGAAATTCTTTTCATAACTGGTGACTCAAAAACATACTATAGGGTCTAACATAATACAAAACAAATACTAGGAACCCACAAACACCAAACAGACACCATATTGTAAGAAAGAAACTAAATAATGGGTATAAAAATGTAGAAATAATGGGGGTTATGATTTGAATCAGAACCAATCCACTTATCCTTCGGTGGTGGATTTAAAAATACACACACACACGGCCTGATGACCCCATTTCATATTCTTACCACATAGGAAGAAACCTAAAATAGGGTAAACCCTATCCTATTGTTTAGAAAAAATTATATCAAGCCAAAAACAGACCAAAAAACACCAACCAGGAAAGGGGAAGGGGTAATCTTGATGAATTGATCCTAACCCATAAGAACTCCATGTAGAAATACTACACTAGAGGCGGTAGCAATGAGGGGGAATTCATTCCATAAGGGGTTCGGTTATGGGATCTCAAGTGAGAGGGAAAGAGAAAATGGAGGGGGTGTTGTGCTATGGGGGTTTATCCATAGGATCCGATGTGATTCATGGAAGTAGAAGGAGGGAGTTTCATGCTATGGGTGTTCAACAAAGTGAGATAATGTGATTCATGGATAGAGAAGGGGGAGGGAATGCAGCAACATAAGGGCTTGGCCGAGGGAGCTCGTGTAATCCATTGGTGTCGGAGGGGGTGCTGCTCACATGGCATAGAGGAGAAGAGACCCCCATTGGGGTTTCAAAAAGATAAAATAAATAATAATAATAATAATAATAACAATCATCATCATAATAATAATAATATTATAATTATTATTAAATAAGTTATTATAATTTTATTTTAGTTACATCAATATGTTTTAAAAAAAACAGTATACTGTCCCCACTCTTGAAATTTCAATCTGAATCCAAGTTTTAAAAAAGAAACATATAATAAATTCAAAAATAAAAATTCCTCTAGAATTTTTGTCCAAATGAAAACAAGAGATTTTATAACCTCTCCATCATAGAAAATATAAACCACAGCAATCCATTGGATATAATGGACACATAACACAACATTCAAGGTTCATGGAATTTCATAAAAACAATCGAGTTTTGTTTTCAAATTCCAAAAAAACCTTTATGAAATATTTAGGCATAGGGAACTTAAACCATCCCAACTCAAGAAAATTCTAGATTCAACATTGAAAACATCGAAATGGACCAAACCATAGCCTATCCAACAATAGACATGATCATGTAGTCATATCATCAACCATCCATCCCTGGGTGCCTTCCACCTAAAGCTAGCATTAGAAAAGGGACCAATTCCAAGTCATGGAACCACCTTGATTGGTATTTCTATTCAGAGAGCCCATATTAATATTGTAACGACACAGATGGAGTGACTTTGAAATGCTAGAATGGTCGATCTACCATAAATATTAATTAGACATGTCAAGCCATATTTTCAGGAATGGACCATTCCGACACACACCACACTAACCTCCACCTAGTTAAGAGCAGAAAAATAGTCCTTCCATAAATGTAAACCACAAATAGAGGATAAGAAGTCAATCCATTATAGTCAACTATTCGAGAAGATTCTTGTCATATATGTCCATCTCTTTACAAACTAAACTATTATGCATTCTAACAAGTAACCTCACAATTACCATAAACTATTCCACTGATGCCTATACATGACATCCAATAATTTTCCATGATTAAACTACCACTGAATCATTTAAACTGTCATTCCAAAAAAATAACATGAGTATCACCTCAATACATCACACTAGAATCGTCACCCATTAAGAATATCATCCATGCCTGACCACTGGCCAGAGTAGCCTCGGATTCATCAAACATGATTCCAATGAACTAACTGATAGTTTTCCATAACCATGATTAAGAGGGATATATCAATAAAAATATAATACATCTTCATTAGAACATTGACTATGCCTCGGGCGGCGTCCACTAGGATGTCATGTCATAATAAAACGATGGTGCTTAATAGTCCATAAATTGAATTCTTATATGGGAACCATAGGTTAACTCATGACTTTCCAAGCATTGATAAGAACCATCCATCCAATGGGAGATACCAAAATAATCTCACAAACAATCCCAAATAATTTTTACCATTGGTATGGTGTAAGCCCAACACACTCTTTGTGAATTAAGTACTATGAAAATATTAGGGACATAGTCCTTGCTATATAGAATAAAATTAAAGGGTTTAAATAGTTTTGAGTAAATACTGCCCAAAAATTTGATAGAATAATGGTCAACAAAAAATTGGTCAACATAAAATGAGGACGAGAACAAATAACCCCATTATACGGTTGTGTGGATACCTCTCCTATCGTGATGCCTTTTCCAAGGGGATTGCTGAGGGACAAATCCTTATGAAAGAAAAATTATGGGGGATAGGCACAAAGAGAAATTTATAATTATTGTGTGATGTATTGGGACATAAAAAATGGAGTTAGATCTAATTCAGGTTGTATGTGTTAGTATGGATGTAGGGAATTTATTGGGGTGAATTATGGAAATCACCCATTGAAGTAGGAGGGGAAAAAAGTGCCCCTTTATAAGGATTTGTGGATACCACTCCCATTATTATGAATTTTCCTAGGGGATTCTTGAGCGATAGATCCCAGGGAATGAAACAAATCTGCATAGGACCAAATTAGACAATATCATGATTGTAGGATGGACTGGGAGACCATAAATAGTATCAATGATACTGTCCATTTGATGTGACAATGATGATGTTGGGACCTTATATTGGAGGACTATAGAAATCGCACATTGAATGAGAATGATAATTAATAAACCCTTTATATGGTGGTGTGGATTCCTCTCCCATCATGAGGATTTTTCTTCTGGGATGCATGAAGGCCATATCCCATAGAAAGAAAAACTATGCATGTTAGGCCCAAAGAGAACAATATCAAGATCGTGGGATGTACTAGGCCATCATTGCTCCCAAAAATCTCCATAAATAAGTGTAGAGGAATATAAAATATTATAAAATTTAGAATAAACCATGAATTCAATAACATATATGAGAATAGAAGAGAGTACAACATTATGAACACCAAACAAAATAGAAAAATATATTGAAAATCATAAAAGAAGACCAAACCGAAATATCATTAGAATAAATGAGAACAAAGAGAGTATGGATCCTGATTTCTATATCCTGACAACCATACAATTTTAATACACAAAAGTATACCTAATCTCCACTAATTTCACCATTTATATATCCATCATATCCAAAGGAAATTACTTCTATAGGGAAATCCTATTTAGGAATGAGTATATACATAACGAGTAGGATGCCCTAAAAATATAAAGTGGAATTAGATATATATAATTGAAGGTAAGATCAAGCCAATAAAATTGGGAAACAAAAATAAAATATATAAATATATTATTATAATGAAACTAAAACCATATAGAAAAGGGATATCTATCTCACAACCCATAAAAAATTTATTATTTAGCAAGGAGCTCAAAAATCTTATCATTGATGCCCATAATTAAATGAATCATCACCCTAATCTGTGTGTGGAGGGACCAACTCCTCAATACTGCAATCCAGAGTCAAGGGATCCACAATTCCCATGGAGGTCCCACACACCACTTTGTATCAAATATGGCGGAGTAAAAATCCATAGATAGGGGGCTTGTAACTAGTGCAAGGTCAAATGAATCCTAGGTATTGGTATATGGACTTTGATACTTTACTCTAATGAAAACCTTATCCCCCATGAAATATGATGAACGCATTGTGTGTTCATCCTAACTACACAACTTGTAGTATTGTTTTTTAATTCCTATAATTTACCCATGGTATCAAGATCCAAACACATCACCATGAATATATTCATTTGAATATATGATACTAATGGTACACACCTTGTAAAATTATTTCTAGACCTTTGATGGCTAGAAAACATCATACAAAAATTTCACAGGAAGCTCAAAACACTTCCCGTGACAACTCCTGTCACATTTCATTGTTCATGGATCCAAGACCCAGAAATTATCACCAATAATATGTATTGATCTGTCTAAAAAAATTAAGAAATTAATCATTCAAACAACCAACATGAATTTTTGGGTTTTATCAATCTCTAACACATCCTAGAAAGGTCGAATAAAGAATGTATGGTCCAACGATTAAGAATGTGTTGGTGGAATTCACAATAAATAAGGTTTAACAATCATGGGACAAGTGATCAGGGAAAATTATCATAACTACAAGATATCTGGGGTGATGAAAATGAATAAGAAGAATAAATTAAATTAAAAGAATTAATTCACATACCAGATTCATGTGAATAACATGTGATCTTCAATAAACAATATGGATTATAAAAGTAAAAACCATTGCAATTTAATCAATATTGAAGAATCTAGAATTCGCATGTTCTACATCGGTTTAGATCATTCATTGGTGAGTAATATGTTCTATAGCACATGCATGTCTTTATTTATTCACATCTCATCGAACCACCTCGATATGATCATGCATCGTACTCTGATGTGATCCACCAATGAATAACAATCATAGATCATCTCAAAACCTCAAAGGGTTTTGTATATAACCTTTATGAATTTCTATAATAGAAATTATATGAAGGATTTAAGGTCGGGGAATTTAAATCAAAATAATTATATATAATTATTTATTTTAATTAAATTCACGTCCAATTATTGGATCATCTAGATTTCTGGAACTGACCAAACATATGTTATACCTTGGGTAATCCCCGTGTTCCGAATTCGGTAGTGTACTGAGATTTAAAATTTGAGCCTCAAATTTTGTAGTTATTAAATTATTTAATAATATATATATGTCTTTAGTATTATCATATTTAATATTTTTATAATATCAATACCCATATCACTGGGCCCAGGAATATCACATTGTCTCAGTTCATAGATCTGAAAAAATTCCTTATTGTGTTCAAATGTCTTGAATGGAAAATAAATAGGACTTTTTAATTAGTCCATGTACCCATTTCATCACTGATGTGGGTTAGAATACAACTCTAACTATGAGAACTCATTTAGGGTCCATTTTTTTTTGAAGTAGTTCAAATCTACAAACATATTTCTATATCCATTATAGTTGTGTACTATGAGAATGAAGGGAACCAACATCATTCCCCCTATATACCATGCATAACCAAAATCAAGTAACAATATCCCAGCAACATATCTAATTCATAAATTATATCACAAAATATAACATTAATATGATATAAAATTAATTCTGATACCTAACTCAAGATATAACAAACAATACTATGTTTGGTGGTAGTTTAGGGAAGAGGGCATAGTTATCCATTAACATTTTCTCTAACATTGAAATTGAGAGAAAACACTATGAGACCAAAAAAATTGGTCACTGGTGAGGTTATCATCCGTGGGTGAGGTTTATATAAAATCACATGAAAATACATCATATATATCCACACACACAATTCAATACTATGGGATCACACATAATAGGACTAACAACCCCCATAATAATTTCCTCATTATATATACCAGTATCCAACAATATCTTCCCATACTGCAATATCAATCAATACATAAATTGTTTAATAAAATAGTTAATAATTGTTTTTTACATCCCTTCATTCAAATAATTAACTACTCCCATATTAATCATCTTACAAGATTTATTACATTAATTCTTAACATTCATTAACCATATTCATTACTATTGTTTTTTACATAAAATAGATATTTACAATTCAACTAAAAGATGAAAATACATAATATTGAAAGGGTGTCATTGTGGAATAAATTATTATAGTCTAAGTTAATCACATTTAATGTCATTAAACAATCCAAATAGAAGATATTCATGATGTGATTGATACACAATCTCATCAACCTAGATAAATTTTAAGGAAAGAAGATCATCTAACTTTTTCCCTCTCACCATGAGTTAAAAATATCACTGACCAATGAAAATGAATCTACATGATCCTATACAAGAAAGGATGTTACTAGGAAATATAAAATCCCAATTTAATGAATTTATAATAATGTAAGAGTTAGTATCACACTATAATATGAATATATTATATTTCATTTATATGTTTTCCCCTAATAACATCATATGTGCCTCATCCATAATTGAATTACCCTCCTAAATAAAGGAAGGGAGAGCCAAGATGATAGATCCATATGTATCACGTCTGAGAACACAACCTACCACAATCTCATTAGTACAAGATCAATATGTGTTTATATTAATGACTTGATTAAGATCTTTCAATTTACCCAATAATCCCTAATCCCCGCTTGTATGAGATGGTACACTAGCTCGGATGTGGATGGATAGAAAGAGACCCTGTATATATTGAAGCATCCCTACTAGATTTTGTTGAAAAACTAAAATAATACTAAAATAAATGAAATTGGCTCTATTGTATTGGAGATATGGTTTAATACCATAATGATATATTGTATTTTAAGGGTCTCATAGGAAACAACGACAATCAATAATGTAAATTCTCTATCCTTGTTCTTTAGGTCACATCCCTACATGGTGAACATAGATAACATAAAAAAAGCTATTCACTATGATTTATCTATCATGGTTTCTTAGGAGGACCCCGTGGGTGTACCATTGATAGATATCTCATTTAATCTTTGATAATTCTAGATTCAGTATTTTATAATTTGCATTACTGTAGCATTTTCACATTGAGGAAACATGAATTCCATTTAATTGAATGTCATAATGAGTCGGGATATCATGGTTATAGATCCTTTTAAATAAGAAATTTAATTTTGTGTATATTTCTATAAATTATGTTTTAGGACCCATTGGCTTTAAATTGTAAGGAGTGTGCATTATGATAGAGGGTCCTAGGAAATTAATCTTCACTAAAGATTATGATGTGAGGAACACTGACCAGGTTTATTGGATTATTATATGTTATGAAATAAATCATTTTTTCATCATTACTCACTACATCAGTTAATTGGGGATGGATTAAGTCTTTTTCTAATATAACGTATATAAAGAAAACATTGGTAAAAACTTGTGTTGTGTCACCTAATTGTACTTCCATATTGAAAATTCACTTTTTTAATCCAATGGCAGTTTTCCAAGATTGGATGAGATACCCCATAAAAAATAACCCTATTTGGAACCCATAATATCTATAATACCACTTTTTAAGTAACTTATATACTACATTTTAATGAATTTATATATGTGGAAGTTTTTGGAGATTCCCTACCACAAAATAAGCATCTATAACTCTTCATATTATCTTAAATACCTCTAAATAAATTACCCACATATTTTAGTTTTGTATAATGTCAAGGATATATATTTCTAATGTGTAACCCTTAATAATTTGAGTACCATATGAATCGTTTTTAGGCTACATTATATGTTTTTAACCATTACCTTGGGAGGTAAACAAACAGATAACATGTCTATTGGGATATATGATTGAATACTTTTCACTATGGTGATTCTCACTATGATGGAAAATATTTGTATTTTTCTATTTTATAATCATAACAATGATCATATTTTTAATTTTTTCTTAATTTTGAATTCAAACTCTTCCATTGGAATAATGGTAACCCATATAATCTATTGGAATTATTTCTCTAGTAGTGCCAATTATTACATTAATTAGTTTGGTTCTCCTAGTTGGGCACTTATTATAAATAAAAAACTACTTTTATAGGAATTAATATTCAAAACCATCATTGTTTCAATTATTATTCATAATAAACATGAATTTATAATGGTAATTACCACGACCACTGTTGAAAAAGAGCATGTCACCAACAAATAAATGTTCGGAAATAGTAGAGAAACCATAACTACAATTGAATTGTTTAATAAAATATTATTCAGTCCTGTTATTTATATCTACAATATAGAAATCATGATATTAGATGAAAAGAGTAAGGTATATAGCGATATTCATAAAAATGGAATAACAAATTTGGTGAAAATATTTTGTAATTCTGTAGAGAACATAATCATTACCCAATGAATTTGAGGTCTATAATATCCCCCTCATTCTTTATTTTAACCCAACTATTAATTATTGGATTATAATGGAACCCCCTATCCATGGTTTTTAGTGTAAACACCCATCCAGTGTTTATAACAGAGCCTCTTATGCTTATTAAAATTTCCCATTAACCATTACATAATCTTTACATGTGAAATATTACAAACATACAAAAATATTCCTTATAACCATAATAAATATATTTCAAAATATCTTAAAAACAATAATATTCAAATAATTTTTTTAAACATATAGAACACAAGTAATGATGTTTTTTATTTATAGAAAACCAGGACGATTAAAAATAAATAAAATCATATAATAATGGTAATTGTAGTTTTAAAAAAACAAATGATTCTATATATCTTATAATAGAAAAATCATTTCATTTTCTAATATAAAGAAAATAAAAATATTCCATAAATAATATATGAAAATTTTCATTTTAATGATTGTGAAATTAATTAAAAGGTACATAAAATTCCCATTATCATTCTTTTATATCAATTAAATAGAACCAAAATATTTTTTAAATATTTACATGGAAGATAATGATTTAAATGATAAATCATTAAAAGATTTAAAATGTAGTGTTTGAAGTAATGTGTCCCTTATCTCATGTAAAACTCATAATGAAGATTATTTATCTTCTTGAATAATAATCTTTTGTTAATTATATAATTTTTAAATAAGAGTTTTAATTATTATTATTCCTTTTATTTTATCTATTACGATGTTATATTTATTTAATTAATGTATTTTACTGATGTGGTAGCTTTAAATGATATTTGGATTATATGTATAAAAATATTTTAGTTGGTTTACTATTCCTAATGAGGTTACTTGTCCAAAATTCAAAGATTAATAATCATCAGAGAAATATATTATTTATATATCAACTAAAATTTCAATATCAAACATGAAATATGGTTATTAAGTATGAACAATGTTACAATCATGGAGATAGTAGGTCCTATGTATGAATTAGTAACATTTCAATTTTTATACATCGTGATTAAAAGAAGTTAAATGTTATTTTATATTTCCATAATAATAATTATATCAAAAATTCCACATTACAGCATTATGTAAACTTCCATATATCATCTAAATTATGTGGGGATGAAAAAATAATAACATCTCTTATTAGAGGTGGTTGTCCACACTAACGCACAAACAATGTTATCATATTCATTAAATGGAAATGTAATAAAATAGATTATATATATATATATTAATAAATACTTCAAGAATATAATATATATTAATTAAATCCATCATTATATCCACCTGTGAGTGGAAATTATAGAAAACAAATTACATTGTTTAGTGATACGGTAGTCTTCTGTACACACAAATGATAGTTTTACATCCCATTTGATGGACGAAAAATATGAATATAGGTAAAGACATTAAAATAATAAAATATCTATATATGAGATATAATTATGAAATTATATCATCATTGTTGAATAGTTTTTGAAGTATGTGAAAGATAAATTTAAACTATAACATTTAGTTAAAATTTGTTCCTCTTATTCGTAAAATATCATTTAATTTACACCTTCAGCCCTCTAAGATTGGTATTATTTATTTGAACATTTACTAGAATGAGATAACAGATTCAATTAAGGGATTTTGGTATTTCTTTGATGAACCAAAATACATTATCCATTGTGAAGAAACGAGGATACGACGTTCTCTTTTATTGAATGGTAGGGGCACTCAGAATTAATTAATGTATTAAAGAAATTTATATTCATTTTATATGAAAAATGTATCTTATATTATTTATTTATAAATAGTATATTAGGGGTATAAATAATGTCTGAGAATTATATTTGGACATGATTACTCTGTTTTTACCCTTATCTTTTTGTTTTAACCCTCATAGTGCTTTTTGACAATTATAGTGACAATAATGATTTTACTATTGAGGGGAAGGGAGAAATGGAAAATAATGTACCAAAGTTGATATTTTCAGCCATATATAATTTAATTTGCTAGAAACATTACATTTTCCAGTTTCAAATCATTTAATAAAACATTATTTATTATAAAATATCATCAATTTCATTTTTGGTACTTTTTACTTATTTTGACTTAAAAAAACAATAATGAAAATTAATTTGAATATAACCCATTCACACATCCATATAATGTTATATTTATCCTCATAATTTGTATAAAACAATATTATATTCAGTTTATTACACTTTTTGATATTTTAAATTCATATATTTGATTTTTATATTAATTGAATAAATATTTTATTTGATTTACATAAGAATTTGATGTAATTTTTACATCCCCAAAAAATAATAAATAAATTACCATCATAAAAAATCATTTATAAATCAAAAAAATTAAAAACAGAAAATATCTCCCATTTATCCCAACAAAGAAAATTTGACATAACAAAAAAAATAGAATTATATTTTTTAACTTTTCATTATATAAAATAATTTAATGGTCAAAATAAAAAAAATATGGAACCAATATTCCATAATATAGAAACATTTATAGTGCTGGTTGAACCCACTCATAAAATATGATAAAATATTGATTTATTTTTATTTTTATTATTTATCATTTCATTTTTAACATTTGTTACTTTATTTAATATTACTTTGGAGATATTTATTTTCCATAGTTATAATTCATAAAGACTATAAATAGAAGGGAATTTAAAAAAAATCACTAATTGTTTCTAAATATGGAATAATTTTTTCATTATTCAAATCATAAAAGTGGAAAAAATAACATAAAATTTAATGTCAAATTTCTATGAAATTTTTTTTTTCAAAAAAATGTTCATTTTAATTATAAAAATGGATTTAACCAAAACTAAACTACAAAATTAACAAAAAAATGCCAAATTTTGAATATTTTTATGAAAATGATCTAATTAAATTTGAAAAATAATCTATAGAATAATATTATTTGTAAATAAAAAAAATTAAATTTATGTTTTTTTATAAATCATTAATTTTATATTATAACTAAAAAGTCATTTTTTAGAAATCTAAGGAAATGTAATCCTAACCTTATTTTGACATGTTGATTTCAAAAAAGTTATCCATTTTTATAAATAACTATTTTTGACATTAGTGGAAATTAATTATATTTTTTTCTTGTGAAAATAAATAAAAATAAATTTTAAAGAAATTATTTACTAAAACTAAAAATTATATTACTAAATAATTAAATGATTATTTCCTATTAATTTATCTATAATTTTTTTGAGTATGACCTTTCTGCCATTATTTTTTAATAGATTTAGTCATATACAAATCTTTTAATTCAAATCCTATGTTATAATGGTTATATAATAATATATCTTGATTTTTTAAAAACACTTTATCATATCATATACACTATAGAACATAATATTTTTCCATTAAAATAAAAAGGGTGTTATATTCTCCGCCCATTTAATAAATTATTTCCTCAAAATTATAATATGAAAAACGAAATAAATGGTTTGACATATGAAAATACAGTTTTTGAAATCTGACATCAAAAAAAGGGTTAATAAAACATCCTCATAGATAAAGAGAAAATGGATGTACAATGGTCATATGTGATATCAAATACTACATTTCTAAACTATAAATAAATTAGAGATAAGTGAAAATATGGAAATGGAGAAAAAAAATAAATCTACATGTAATAATGTAGAGTGGCATAAATAATTGATCATATGAAATTTAAAAATCATGATATGGTTAATGGCCACAAAAACATACACCAAAGTAGTGTAAAAAAGAAAACAGATTCATCAGAAAATAAGGTAATTAGATAAAATTTTATTTCATGATCAATTTACTATATTTTAGGAAAAACATTACCATCTATAATAGTAATATAATTAAATATAATTATTTGATAATATAATGTTATCCTTTAATCAATTTCCCCAACAATATTATTAGCCTCCAAATGATAGGTAACCATGATTATTTTTTCATGTTTGAAGCACTAAAATTAATATTTAACTTATCAATATATCCAACAAAAATTTAAAAATATCATCATTCTATCTTTAGGGCCTATATAAATGGAACATTTATATCACACGATAATTAAAAAAATGAATATACAATCAAATGGTAAAAAATTATACATTAATCTCAAAGATGAACAATGTTATAAAAGGTTCAACATATATCATTTTGGTTATAACTATCCCTAAAACAGTTCATAATATTCTCAAAAAAATATTGAATCCAAAATATTATTATGAATTAATCACATATTCTCCCAATATAAATTTTACACTAATCCAAAAAATAACATCAATCACTCAATATGAATAATTATAAAATTGTATATGCCTTAATTATATAATCTAATATGTATGGTAATCATTTCTATAAAAAACCAAAATCACAATAAATACACATTAGAATCATATATTTATCCATAATATGATTAAACCAATATTCCTGAAATAAAATGCCACAATATATTTCTAACCATAATATTATTATGTTCCCAAATATTATTGTGATATTCTTCTGAAAAAAAATTCTACATAATCATGAAATGAATTTTCAATCTCATAGTAATATATATAATAAAACATTTCTTACGAAATTTTAATAAACCATCATTACCACAATATCAAGGAACATATAAATAATAATGTTTATCAATACCATTAATCTCATGCAAAGAAAACGTAAAGTCATTTTTCCATAAATAAAATTTTCACTAAAGCTAATTCAAAACCCAAGGGCTATATTAACATAAATGTCTCCAAATATAGACTTAATAATCATATATTTGCATCAAATAAAATATAAGAAGGGGTTTCTATGAATTTATACTATTGATAAACCATGAACTTCTAAACTAATGATGGTATATATAATGCATAATTTTAACTCACATGAAAACATCATAATCTAAAATGTTATCATAATTATTAACTAGATACGAACTATAATATTCCAAAATTAATCACAATATAATCTTGTGTTTAATGTAAAATACTAAATAACATAAATTTTAGGATCTTTATGGTTTAGAGTATTAGTTAAATTGGTATTAACTCTAACTTAAAAACTCATAAAATATATGTTGGACACGTCCTCTTACTGTTCCTCAATCCAAAAAAACCAAAACGTTTTTGAAATCATATGTTTTATTTTCTTGAACCACATTTTAAATTTTCAATTCGACATCATAAAAATCCATAATAATCCTTAAAATACTATGAAAAAAATTTTAAAATTTGGGATGAGAAAAAAAGATCAATGAGGGACATAAAAGAAATAAATAAGAGTCATGTCCATCCAAAAATGATCATAATGTTTTTGATTTTCCAACATAAAACAATGAACTAAAATTAATAATTTTATTACCTTCGATATCAAATTATCTTCACAATGATTCTACAAAAACATATCATAAGACATATTACAATAAAAATATAAATATCATTAATTTTTCTTTAACCACTTGGATTAATCTTCAAAACTTCTTGAAAATATTATAAATTTCACCTTTAGAATTATAGGATAATATAATTTAAACATAAACACAATAGCTTGTCTTCGTAAATCATAATATTTTTGTAAAAACTCATATAATGAACATATAAATTATATTGGTAACATAGGACATTATATTCCATATAACAATTACAAATAGAGAAACAAATAAGGTCAATATCCATTATAATTATTTAGAGAACATAATGATTACAAAATGTATTTGAGGGTTATAATGGACCAAATTGTCCTCAGATAATATAACAATGACTAACCCTAGGATTAAAATATAACCACCCTCTATTGAATTATAATGAAAATACCAACACATAGTTTATAATGGAATCAATCATGCTAAAATAGAACTCTATGAACCATAACATTATCATAACATGGAAAGGATTTCATTATTATAATATAGTCATCACATACTAATAAAAAGTTTTATATATATTGAAATATCCATTACCTTTTAAACTTGTTTTTAAAATACCCATAATGTTTGGAAAGAATTGTTTTTATTATAAATAACATGGAATCTTATACATCAATGAAAATATAAAATTAATGTTGTTTTCAATGGAAAAACCCTATTGATACTATATTTGACAGAATAGGAAAATATTTTTTATTTTATATTGAATTTTAAAATTTTAAATATAAATTATTTATTAATATTACATTTGAAAATCAGGGAAAAAATAAATGTTGAAATAAAATTCCCTTTTAAATAATTTAGAACCATATAACTACATCGAATATTTTTTTTTAGAAAAATATGGTCCTCCAAGAGAAATATAAAGAGAATAATTCATTTAAACATTTAAAATAGTGTTTCTAAAGTAAAGTGTCCCTAACCTTGAGTCTGACTTGTCACATATGTTTTTCATTAAGAATATGAATTTTTTCGAATAATATACATGATTAATAACCTTTTATAGTTTTACAATTTAGTTTTAATTTATCTATTACAATGTTATATTTAATTACTTATTTAGTTATATCCATGTTGTATATTTTGAGGATATTTGGATTATATGTCCAAAAATAAATTTTCTCAGTTGAATATGGTAAAATAGTTTCTTATTATATAAAATCAAGAATAATAATCATTAAATTATTCTCATATTTAGATATCAATTTCAATTTCAAAACCAACTGTAAAATATTGTTATGTATAATGAACAATGTTACAATAATTGTGATTATTGGTCCTATGTACACATGAGAAATATTTCCATTTTTCAATGATCCTTCTAGAAATATGGTAGGTTGTATTTTAACTTTATCCAAATATATTTATATAATAATTATTTTAAAAAACATTAAATAAACACACACACACACACATATATATATATATATATATATTAAAAATGATGTGATGATGAAAAAAGCATATCATCTCTTTGTAGAGGTGTTTGTCCACATCAATGCATTAATGACATTACAATTTTTCTATGAATTAAAATTTAAGAAACATATGATTTATTATCATTAAAAGATGATAGAAATTTGATGATATATATATATATATTAAATATATTATTATGACCATATGATAGAGGTGGTGATGGAAACAAAATAAAATCTGTTAGCAAGGATGTTGTCCTCCTTACACAAGAACGATTGTGTTTTTCTCATTTGATCGTTGAAGTGGATGTATACAATTAATTAACATAATATAGTAACATATAAATATGTTAGAGATAATTTTTTATTATATAATCATATTTTTTTAATATTTTATATAGGATTTATATGATGTAAAATTAAAACATATGGTTAGAAGCTATAACACTTCTTTAGAAAATACCATCTACATTTAACCTTTATCCCTACAAGGATGGTATTCTACCTAAAAAAATTTGGAATGAGTGGAAGGATTCTAGGAATGGATTTTTTTAGGGATTTTATAGACGTAAAATCATTTTATGATCGAAGATAATATGAGGGGGTACCATTTTATAAGAGGGGGGAGTGACACTATTGGAATTACATATGTTTTAAATTAAAATAAATTAATTTTCATTGAAAATTATAGAAAAATGTTATATTTAGAATAAATTATGAGTAATTGTATAAATATTATCATCTAATAGAATTTGGATAATATTAGACTATTTTCCGCCATTATATTGTGGTTTTGATCCCCTATTATCATATTTGAAAATTATAGTCATAACATCATTTTGACTCTTTAATGGTTAATATATTTACTATAAAATGGAAAATGTCCAATAAATGGATATAGGATTATATTTAAAACCATATACCAAACATTTGGAGGAGAATTGGATTTTTAGGACCTTCATATCATTTATATAAAAATTATTTATTATAAAATATAATTAATGTCTTTTGGAAATATTTATTAAATTTTTCGTTGAAAAAACTCGATAGAAAATAAATTACAATGTAATGCATTAAAAAAATCTCAATAATTTTATATTAATCTAAAAATTTCATGAATAAAATAAGTCATTCATATTATTTCATGATAAAAATTTTAAAATCATTTATCTAGTTTTTTTTATTGGAGAAAATATTAAATCAGTGTTACATATGAAATTATGGTAAATATTTCATCCCTAAATATTATTTATAAATTAAAATCATAAAAAAAAATTATTTTTTAAATAAATATTTATATTTAGAAATTTCCCATCTTTATTCTTATATAGATGAATTATATATAATAAAACAAGGAGAATGTTATAATTTACTTTTCATTTCATTGAATAATAAAATGGAAATAATGAAAGAAATATGAAACAATGTTTCTATATTTTAGAAACATGGATTTATATGGAGAAATCACACTAATCCAATAGGATAACTTATATTGTTAAATACATTTTTTGTCCTTATTATATTATTTTGATTCTTAATTACATGAATTACTCTTACTACAGTAATAATAATTTACTTTGATTACTATTCATAATTACAAAAAATAAAAGGTATAAATTTAAAAAAAATGAACCACTTTATTACAAATATGGAATAATTATTTAGTGATTCAATTTCTATAATTTGTTTGATTTTATTTATTTTTAAAACACAGAATACAATGAGAAATTGTTTTCCAAAAAATACCATCTTAAGTATGTAATTGTTTTATACCAAATTTATGAATCAAATTAATAAAAAATTACATAATTGTATTGTAAATAAAATATTACTAATTAAATTTTCAAATTAATCTAAAATATAATTTGGATCTGTCAATACATGAAGAAAAACTCAGTTTGAAAAAAAAAATTAGTTTCAAAAAAAAGTTTATAATTTCCATTATTCACTGCAAAATAAATCTTCTAAAAAATACCAAAATATAACACTATGGTAATTTTTACATGGTGATATCAAAGATGATAACAATTTAATAAAAACCATTTTCAAAATTTCATACATTTATTATATTATCCAATCTAAAAAGGAAATAAAAAAACTCATTTGAAGGGAACACATTTTTGAAACATAATATCTCATTACTAAGAAGTTGAAAATTTATTTTATTATTAATAATATATATATATTTATATTTTGTATGATGTTTATAAATATATTTCATACAGTTGTTAATCTAGTTCATACTGTCCAAATCAACAACAATGTAATAATAACCATATAATAATATA
The DNA here is from genome assembly GCA_963277665.1 of Viscum album. Lineage (NCBI taxonomy): Eukaryota > Viridiplantae > Streptophyta > Magnoliopsida > Santalales > Viscaceae > Viscum > Viscum album. Next base: position 432,522,171 of record OY728134.1, read on the forward strand.
TCATGGCTGGCAGATGTTGATTCTTCTTTATTAGATACACAATCAAACGTAATTATATTATTATATTAGGTAAAACTACCAATGGAAGATAAAATACGCAACCACAGACAATAAAAAAATCAGCTGGCATGAGGAGTCAACACTATGACCAGGCCACAAACCCCATTCCACCATCACCACCCCAACTGACCATGGAGAGCACTATTGAATGTAATTATCTTCTATAAAAATATTAGGCTCTTACATTTACTATACATGGGTACCTCCCCTTGTTTTCTGCATGAACATTGTTGGGTTTTAGTGAAATATGACTCTGTCAATGGGCTAGTAAAGCCAACATCACTAGTATGAGATCCATTTTTGAGGATCATCTTAAAAATTCCTTCAAAATTCATTTCCCGAATAGAAGAATGAATTAAAGTCCCAATTATATACACATATATAATACATTTAGGTCAAGATCGAACAATATTGATTCTTTCAGGGATGTAAAATTCTTTTTCAAACAATTTCATTTAACTGTACAAAATGGTAAATGAATCTTCATTCTAATGGGATTATAATTAGATTTATAGCTGATTGATTTCCATAAGGATATAATCCATATTAGAATCTAGTATAGGATTTATATTAATAATAAAAATGATGTAAATCATATGTATTCTATTATTTTTCCAATAATAATCCCATTTAATGCCTTGTATGGTATAAACCCATGAATATAGGACTATCTTCCTAAATTCTCTTATATTAATCTTGAAACAAGTATAAAAGAAACATATACCAGCATCTTTTGAATTATAAACATGGAGTATACATTCGGTGTGATCACAAATGGACTTGGATGGGTGATTTATAATGGATCTTAAAATGATAGAGGTAACTTGAATGATACAAAAGTATCAATCAAGCCTACTCCAAATTCTTATACATCCTTATTGAATTCAATAATATGTTATCACATCTACTTAGAAACCTAAAAAAAAGATTGTTAAAATAAATAATGTATTAGAATTACTATATTCTATTGTTAGTATAAATATCCCTCCCTTAATCTTATAAGGATAAATTATAATTTTTGAATAACCTCTAATTATTTTTATAGTTTAACATAGACAGTATGAAGAAATAGAATCCCATTAACCCATTCTTTGATATACATCAAATTTGGCAAACAAAATAGATATAAATATTGAAATATTTATCTTATTAACATTAATTAAGATATGATTTGGGGATTTTTATATGCTATCCGATTAAATATGGTTATTGTAATGTTTCTAAATATGGTTATTGATATAGTTACTGTGAATATATTCAATAAATTGAAAACATTGATCAATATCCTTGCTGAAATTATACATTTTTTTTGGTTTCAGAATGGCTGGAGGGGAGATGTTCATCTTCAAAATCATTTAAATTTGTATTTTCTTTTAGAAAATGAAACTACGTCCTTAGAATTTTAAACAATAAACTGCATCATTAATAGGGATATTGTTAGGCATAAAGGCTTTTATTGGGTATAGATATAGATTTAGATTCCAAGAAAATTTCCATTGATTTATTATTTTATTAATAAAACATGAGTATATTTGTACTAGATCAAAATATATATATTATAACATAGTATCTAAATTGAATTGTGAGTAGGATTATTCTTTTATAATGTATAAATTTAGGTGAAAACATTATTGGGATGAGAGAAACTACATTATGTACGGCATTTATCCATGTATCCTTGTAAGGGTACGAGGTGGGTTGAGATGGAATACGACACAAACCCTCCTCATTAGATAAATATAATTGGTTAACAATTTTACCATGATATTTTTTAGAAATAGGAGAAACATTGGGGACATCAGAACTAAATAATGATATAAGTACTCCCTCTTATATGTGATCATCCATGGGATAATTATGTTATGGTTAGGTGGATATAGTAATTTTATAATGACTTGAAGGTATATTTTATTGGTCAATTTATCATGAGGAAAAGTCTCAAATTTCAAACCACCATTGATGAAATGAGTCTCATCATAGAGAGGGGAGAGCTCTTTAGGATCCGAATATGAAGAGGATTCCTTTGATGGGTTGACAGTGGATAGACTCAAGTGGTGAGAAAATAGAAAATTCTTCATAATGATACCTGTAATTTACATAAGTGTAGACACCTAAAATTTATAATCCTTTTCCAAAATTTTAGATCATTCCATTCACGAATTAGAATACTTTGTGGAAGAGGGACACTAATTCAATTTCAATGAAAAATGTTCTTGTCTATGGTGAGTTCCAAACATATGTTAGCTGTTTTGATATATAGGAACTAACCATGTTAATTTTAGATACTCTTGATGTTGTAAATATTATAGAAGGGGAGTGATAGTCCCGGAATATGAATCCAATGAATGAACATTGAGGTTCATTTTAAATAATGAAACTATAAGAACAATAATAAATTATTGAATATCCGAATTTCATAATTACGACCATATCTTGACATGGATTTGATTAAATATTTCACAAATACAACATGATTGCAGAATTTTTGAAGGATTATTGGAGAGAGGGACGCATGACCCTAGATTACCATGTAATAAAGAAATTAGGATAAAGATTATATTGAAGGATGACTATATCTATAGTTGGATAAAAAATTTAATTGATAAAAATTTTAAATCTCCAGAACATCATCCTTAGTCAGAGTGAGCACCCGGAAAACCTTTATTGATTGGAAAATATTATAATCCTCTTTGTTATGTGGTATGGGAGATGAAGAACCCAAAAAATTGGATTTTTCTTAGAAGAAGCTTCGTCAAATATTTTTTTCCAAGGTATTTGATGGAAGACAACCTCCCAGGGGGTAGTAAATGTCATTTTCACCACTAGATACTGAAGAGATCATTGCAACACCTATATCAAAGGCTATTGGAAGGATTAGGTGGGAAAAATTCTATATAAAATGATCCTAAAAAGCAATAGGTTTCATATATGTTCTTTTGATAAAGTGGGATAAGGAATAATTCTTATTGAATCTCCAACCCATTACTTGAAATTGAAGTAAGTCTACATCAAAATGAAGAAGCCATAGTGATTTCTTCACCAAGACACCTAATTAATTTATTATTTTATAATATATATAATAATATAATACTAATTATTTATTTCTAGTATTGTAAATTAAGATAATATAATAAATAAAAACCAATAAAAAGAAATCAAAAATATTGAAAAGGTGTCTGCTTTGTCCAAAATGAAGCACCATGTTGGACATGCATTGTATTCCACAAGAAAATGGTGCTTCGGATAGCACTCCATTAATGAATGACACCAATTATATTTTATTTTTTTCACTCTAAAATATCATGGTTAGTATATGTTGTTAAACATGATTACACCACCATCAAAGAACTGTATATTTTCATTAGGTAGATGTTTGTGTCACATGTTCAACGAGAGGACATCTATCTATATGATGTTTTTTCTTATATTGTTATGATTCAATAAATTATCAATCATTCATCATTTTTAATTCAATAATTAATGTTTTTCAATCATATTTTGTGTTACCAATTATAGTCAAAATATATTCCATCCATTAACTATTCATTTGACTACTTAGGTTTTATCAGTTATCATCCATTTACACCCTATCCATATTAATTATTTTGTTCATAATTACTTGATATATTCCATACCACTATAAATCTATAGTGTATCCACTCACTAACGAACCAATATACCACATGTCACCCCATATCAAAAGCCATAATTAATTCCTTGACAAATAACATGCCACATAACCACCACCAACAATTTTCAATAACTATTAAAATAGTCAAAATAATTTAACCAAAAATAATTCCACCCACAAAAAGATTTTTAAAACCAACACCAAAAAAATCATGTAATAATATTTCGGAAAATGGGGAGTTTGGTAAATTAGTGACTCGATGATAATTGTTTTGTATTCACTTGATGGAATTGGATATCATTATCATGAAATTTTCTATGATAAATTATGATGATTATTGAAAATTTTAAAATATAAAAGGCATATTTTGAAGATGAAACATTGTTTTGTACCATTTTGGATAACATAAATACCATGTAATGACATTATTTCTTAAGGGTAAGGATATTATGAATTCTATCCACCAATATTTTCATACGTTTATTGCATAGAGAATACATGATGGTTATATGTCATAATTGTTTGGTATTTTATTTATAACTATTATATATATATATATATATATATATATTATTATAAGTAGTGTCCTTATTAAAAAGTAGGGTCCAATACACTATCCATCTTAAGAAAGACTCAACCCATCCTATGTGGGACATAATGGTCATCCACAACCAATAGATGATGCACATGCTAGACCATGGGCATGTATTGTTCTACCACGTGTGTGTGGGACCATTTATAAGTTTCATATATAGTGCACCCTGAAAGTTCATATGATGTTTTTGAGGCATGTGGGACCAATGCATGTAGTGTGTGAATGCTTTGATGGGTATTGATCCACCATTTCTAGCTTAAATGGGGAGAGGACACCAAATATATTATAAATAGACACATTAATGCTTTTATATTTATATATGTAATGTGGGATTCCATGTTTTTCGTAAACATATTTTATAAATATTGAAATAACAAGTGTTTTTTCATCTCTCCCATCTGTAAGATATAACATAAGGTGTATTAGAAAAAGCACATCAACTTTATGCTCGAGATGAGGCATTTATCTGCATGAGCTCGATACAACCAATCCTCATAAGGTATCGAGACATGAAATAACAATAATTTGGAAGAAACCAACATTTTTATTGAAACATTTTCATTTAATAATATTCAACATTTAAATAACTGATGTTGTCACATGAAGCTGTCACCAGAACAAACACCAACTCAACAGTTCATTGCATGATAATCAATGGATCATGTGACCACATGCGGAAAAATATATTAGCATCATGAGAATAAATTTTATGCCAACAATATTATCATAGTGACATTGAATGATGTATATATCAAAACCATAAGAACATTCCACAAATATTTTTTTCACCATGTTATATTATATAGATAATGTGAATAAAAAAAGATCATGTGGTTCCAATAATTGAAAAGGAATGTAACTTCAATCATGTATTGCTTCCATATTCAAAATTTACTATCATGATAATTATATGGAACCATTATCCAGTTTCTATCGACCATACAATTTGAATCTATTGCATTAACAACTAAAAATAAATAGGGGTGTTGGATTATCAATGAAGTGATCATTTGAAGTAATGACATGAATCGTTTGATCACCTAAGCATTTTATAGGGCTATAAGAAGATATAATTTCTGAATTAAAGATACCCTGTGATACATGGTAATTTGATATCGTACATGGATAACATGTTTTATTGTAAACTACATTTTTATTATAAAATATAGATTAAATAGTTTATTACATAATAGAGGAATGATGAAAATACTATGCTTCTACTATTTGGTATGTTATGATAGATCTCATGAAATCAAATCAATCTTTTTATTCATTCATGTAATGTAAGAGAGTTTTTCATGATTATATCATCTGATAAAGATAATGTGAAGAAACCACTATCAAGAGAATAAGACATAGGTGGATAGAATGTTGTCATGTGATGGATACCAAAGAAAACCACTAACATGTAAAGGAGAACCCTATGAGTTGTCTTGGTTTTATGAAGGAATTTGAGGAGAGACCTACAGATGCAACCAATGTAATGTGAAGAAATTAATTTTGGGACCCCAGTATTATGTAAAGAAACAAGATAAGAACTCAAGGGGAAAACATTCTTGTGAAGGAGGACCCATGGGACACCTGTTTCACATGAAGGGAAGTAGGGATTATATGATCAATCTTGTGATCCCTTACATTTTGAATATAAAAACATTCCCTAGATCCTTGACTCAAATTATGAGAAGTAAAGAAGACATATGTCATGATCCATCGTTTGGAAAATAATTAAGCATGTGAGACATAATGGGATCCCATCATGTCAATAATGGAGGTAATTTCATGAAACCCATTCACATATACATAAAAAAATACATTGAGATAAAAAAGGGATGGTTCATGAAGACCTAAAATAAATGCATGTATAATAAATAAGGTAGATAATCATAATAGAAGGAACAATATACACATGAAACGATAACCAAAATAGAAATGAGAATAACTTAATAATAAATATCATAATTGAATGTGTAAAAGTTGGTGATTTATTGAAATCAATGAATAAAGTGATTTTTTAGAGATTGAGTTGAAATGTAAATGAATGAGATGAGGATGGAATTGTTCAATATTTTTGTTACATATATTAATGTTTAGAATTTTGTTTTTACCACATGGAGACATTAATTGAGGTAAATAATTAATTATACAAGAGTATGAATTTCCCATACATAGTTTCACTAAGGTAACTAATCTAATATAGGTTGTTGGGGATTTGAGAGTAAGACTAAAAGGCTGCATTGGTTATTAATGTGTACGTGGTAATCTTTGATATAGGAAGAATGTAGAGGAATATTAGTAGCTAAATATGTAGTGGATCAAACCGTGAATAATTGATGATGCCTCTCTATTGAATCTATGATCAATAGAGATATCTTGTGTGATACATGAGTAGAAGTTACTATAGTTTACCTTAGAGTAGCCTATTTTGGATTCTGGTAATAATGTTGGATGGATTATAAAGAACTTCCAATTGTGATTTACAAGAAATATAGTTTGATTTTAATTGGACCATATTAATTGATTCTAAGATTATAGTGGATAATCCTTGTTGCAGAAAATAACAAACATGCAAAGGAGTAGGTTGTTATACCAAACATTATAGACATCATGTTCTATTCAATCATTTATTATTTCATCTTATGAATTAATATTTTGAGATATTAATTTGTGGATCGTGAACTGTAACATGTTAATGTTTTTTATGAAAACAATATAATTTTGTAATAAATTATATAATTGATTCATCCCCACTCAATAGTCATCCCTGCAAGGGGAATTGCAGTTTGTATTAGAAGGATGGTCACCACTAATGATCCAATGCCTTATTTATGATTTTATGATTTTATAAAATGATATAGGTACTATATATGGATAAAAATGTTGTTACTCATGAGGATACTAATCTCAAAATTTCATCCATGAATCAAAGTAATAGAAAAATAGATATTCCAAAAACCTAATGAATAATCTTTCAATACAATATTTGATACACCATTGTGAAAAAAAATGGTCTATATTAAAGAGATTCATTTGATTATTTTTCATCAAATAAATTCTTTTCAACATGTGATGATGATGAATGACTTCAATATATACTATTTTTATTAAAATAAAATCTAAAAATGTTACCAAAAATTTTATAATGAATACTTTTAAAGGTGTTAAGGGTCTTTATAATGAAAAAACTGTTATTGGATAAAGAGTCTCGTGCTATGGAAACAGAATTGGTTATAAGGGATAGTTTATCAAACACTCCAAACAAACATATGAAATGAGTGTAAGAAACAATTCTTCATTAAAATAAATGACATAATAAAACTATTAATGGATTTAAATCATGATTTTGTGAGAAATAATTATTTTATATTTAATTTCTACAATAATTCCATTAAATATAAAAAATTGAAAAAAGTTCCTATGGTTTTAAAAAAGATAAATTGAAGTATAATTATAACATGTTAAAGGATATTAAAAACTATTTGAAAAAATACTGATGCATACATTAATTACCAATTTATATTCAGAAGAAGGATTGAGGAAAAAATATTAGATCACTTAGGGGTGAGAATAAATCCCTCAACATGAAGTGTTTAGACCTGGAGATGATACTGAAATATCATGAATCAACACAAGATGAAACATACCAAATCACTCACTACTGGAATTTTGGTTTTTACCAACGGGTGTTTACCAATGGTTTTCTTAAACCGTTGGTGTTGAAGGATTAAGGATTCCTTTCCTAGCGGTTCACTAAAACCGTTGGGAAAAGTCACCCCTTTGCCAACAGTTTCTTCAAACCGTTGGTAAATGGGTGTTTTAGGTTCCCTATTGCCAACAGTTCAACAGGACCGTTGGGAAAGGGTACCCTTTTGCCAATGGTTCTATAGAACCGTTTGGAAAGGGTAACCTGAACATCTCTTTCCAATGGTTTTTATAAATTGTTGGGAATGATTTCCCCCAAATACAGTCGCGGTGCTGCTCTCCCCAATTCGCGACAGAACCCTAAATTCATTTCATTCCTGCTCCAGCGTTCTCCTCCTATCGCGAACTCCCCCATCTGAAGAGGTGAATACCCATCTGAAATAAGGTTTTTTTTTCTTTATACACATATACTACCTTATTTTTATTGCTATTGGTCTAATATTTTAGTTTTATGTTATCAATCCAGCTCCAGCTCCCTACTACTCTCGAACTCCCCCATCCGAATAGGTGAAAACACAGCTGAATCATCTTAAATCGGGTATTTTATTCTTTATATGCATATGGTACCTTGTTTTTATTGTTATTGATCTAATATTTTAGTTTTAAGTTTGGATTTTGATGTGATTTCACCATGAAAAATAGGGAAATGAATGAATATTTTGTTAATTAATTAGTTTCCCCTGGAATATCAGTTGTGTTATAATGTTCGTGCTAAATAAAGGGGTAATGTAATAAAAGGCCTTGGATAAATAAATTGTGGAATTTGGGGTATGTTGCATCTATTAGATTTTTTGTTTTGTGTTTAATTGTATGTTGTAGGGTGTTTTATGGGGATTGAGGTGACCAGTTGGGCTTTGTGATATGTGGGGTTGTAATGTGATGGTTAGTGGTCATCGATGTGACATGTGTAGTTGTATGATAGTGATGATGTGTGGTGGTGTTGTGTCGTGTGGAGGTGTTGTGTGATGAAGTTGTGGTGTATGATGTGGTGAGGTGGTTTTGGTTGTGCTGTGTTTTGTGATGTGCAATATTTTTGTTGTGATATGTGGTTGTTTTGGTGAGATGGTTGGTCGATGTAACATGGCGTCGATGGTTATTGTGAGATGGTGAGTTATTGTGTGGTGGTTTTATTAGTTTCCTGGTTATCTATGGAGTAAATTATGCTGTTAAAACAAAAAAACAAGATATTAAATAAATGATATAGAATAGAAATGGATGTGTGGTAAATGGATTTAATTAATTTAACATTAAATGAATATACAATGTAAGTGTGAATGAAGTGCCTTATAAATGAAAGTTATAAATTCTATGCGTCTTGTGTGGTGGAGGTGTGGTTTATGTGTTTTATGGTAGTAGTGGAGTGTGTGATTATGTAGTTAATGTGAACCCAAAGGTTGAGTATTTTGTGCTATCTATATATCATGTATTTTTATGTTATTTCTACACATTCCCAACCAGAGTTGGATAAACTTACTAACAATCAGAGGTTTTGAGTTAAGGGTATTGTTTCTAATATCTATGATGGTGGTTATATGGTTGGATAGCTACCATTTATTCCCTACTCTTCCTTCAAAAGTGATTGACCATGTGTTTTTAGGCAAGATTCAATGTGATTGTCCATGTGTCTTCAGGTGAGATGTTCTATGATTTCCCTAGTGTTTTCCGGTGAGGTGTGATATGATAAGGCTATAATAAGATGTGGTATGTGGTTGGGGTCATGTAGGGTAGGAGGATGGCACAAGTTTGATGTTATTCATGTTCATGATACCCTACTAATATGGTTATGGGATGAGGCATGTTGTGATGTGATATAACACATTAAGATCGTGTTGGTTTTATATTTTTTCAATAACACATTTGTATGTTTTTTTCACATGTGTAGTTGATACCTCGATTATTTTCTTCCTTTATCATTTAATTAAATGTATTTTCTATTAATGTTCAATCCTATTTAATTGTTTATGAAAAATTGACTTATATAAATTCATTTTACAGAATGGACAGAAGTTGGATGTATGAAACCGATCAGATCTCAAGAGAGTTTCAAAACAATTTGGAGAGCTTTATAGATTTTTCATTTCACAATGCTTCAGATAGTGGTCGCATACAGTGCCCATGTTCCAATTGTGTTGGTAGACCTTGGTTGAGCCGTGAAAAAGTCAGCTACCACATAACCAAAAATTGTTTTCAAACTAACTACATTGTGTGGTATCACAATGGGGAGAAAATGAAATCTCAAACTGGTAAGGATCGAAATGAATGGACTGGAATGGAGAATTTGTTAGATGGCCGGTTTCTGTTTATTCATCATCATGAAAAAGAAAGGATTTTGAATCAAGAAGACTTCGATATGAGGACAGCTGATGCATCTAGTGAAAATAATGATATTTATAGGGTGAAAAAAAATTGAATGATGCTTCCACGACTCTAGTATATCGACAATGCGATAAAATGAAAAAGCTAGAATTTTTATTCCGATTGTTTCATGGGAAAACTATGTATGGAATTTCTAATACAGCAATCGATTACATTCTTTCCCTCATGAAGGATTTACTTCCAGATGATGCAGATATTCCCTCAAACCACTATATGGCATGGAAGTTAGTTGAGGAACTTGGATTTTCAAGAAACAAAATTCATGCTTGCCCAAAAGATTGCAGTTTGTTCTAGGAGGAAACCACTAAATGAAATGATTGTATACAATGTGGCACATCCCGCTGAAAGTCAAAATCTGATGGAACACCATCCCGCGTTCCACAAAAAGTAATGTGGCACTTTCCACTAATCCCCAGACTTTAGAATCTTTTTATGTCTGATGACATATTAATAAAAATGAGATGGCATGATTCCGAGAGAAGGAAGACTAATGATGAGTTGGTTCATCCTGTAGATGTATTTTCATGGTTGAGATTTGATGCTCGACATCCTGATTTTGCAGCTGACGTGCATAATGTGAGGCTGGGTCTTTCATGCGATAGTTTTAATCCGTTTGGGCATATGCTTACTTCGCACAGCACATGTCCAATTTTTATACACATTTATAATCTTCCCCCATGGTTGTGTTTGAAAAAACCTTTCACTTTCATGAGTATACTCATATCTGGTCCTTCTGATCCCGGCATTGATATTGATGTATACAATCAACCTTTAATAAAAGATTTGAAACTTCTTTGGGATGTGGGTGTGTGCACATACGATGCATGTTTGAAAGACATATTTCAGATGCATGTTGCGCTTATGTGGATGATCAATGATTTTTCGGCTTATACAATGATGTCTGGATGGAGCACGAAGGGAAAACTATCATGTCGAGTTTGTATGAAGAATACACAATCCAGAATACTGAAACATCGTTGTAGTTTCAGTTTTATGGGACATCGGTGATTCTTGACAAAGGATCATCCATATAGAATGAATCGTCGAAGATTTGATAATACCATAGAGACCGATGATCCACCTCAGCGTATGTCTGGAACTGACGTGCATAATGAATTGAAAGATTTCATTTTTTCGTTCGGGAACGGTCAAATGAAATATGGAAAGAGAAAGAATTTTTCATCTGAAACCTATTACAATTGGAGGATGAAGGGTATCTTTTTTGATTTTCCTTATTGGTCAACCAATTTGTAACATCATTGCATAGACGTAATGTAGATTGAAAAGAATATATCTGAAATGTTGCTTTCGGTTCTTCTAAATGTCAAGAGGAAGACAAATGATGATTTACGATCCTGGCGTGACTTGGTGGATTGGGGCATTAGACCAGAATTGCATCCTGTGCGTATCAGTGAAAATAAATGGCAACTTCCATGTGCTTCTTTTGTGATGACACCTGCGAAAAAAAACAATTCTGGAAGTACTAGAGACTATTAGAGTTCCTAATGGCTACTCAAGAAACATATCTAAATGGTTTAACAGAAGAGAGTTGAAGCTAAAATCCTTGAAGACTCGTGATTATCACGTTCTACTACATGAGTTGCTTCCAATTGCAATCCATCATCTTTTTTCCAATAATGTAAGGTTTGTTGTTATTCAGTTGTGCCACTTTTTTAGATATCTTTGTGCTAAGAAGTTTTCTAATTCTTTCTTGTAAAAAATGTTGACAGATGCCCCATTAATTTTGTGTGAGTTGGTGAAAATATTTCCTCCATCATTTTTCACATGCATGCTGCATCTGACCGTCCATATTCCCACTGAAATACTTCTCGGAGGACCTGTTTCTTTTCGTTGGATGTATCCAACTGAAAGAAATATGTTCACATTAAAGTCTTATGTCCGAAACAAAAATCGTCCCGAATGTTCTATCATGAACGGTTACTTGGATAGAAAATTTATGGATTTCTACTCGATGTATTTGTCTGATCTTACTACAAGTTTGAAAAGACCAATGAGAAATGAAGAAGAACAGTATGAGCAAATTGAACCCGTTTTCCATCACTTCCCCAAACAGGAGGAATTCCTGGATCATATACATTGAAGACATTAACCCATGAAGAGTAGGAGATGGCACATCGCACAGTTTTGTTCAACTGTGATTTGTTCGATGACTATATCAGGTAACTAAATTGATTATGTATATCTTACATATATATCTATTAAACTATTAATATTTTTTATCTACAAGGTACATAAAACAATGATAAATAGGATGAATCATTCTTTATCTCTGATACGGAGAGAGACTTTGCATAGCAAAGAGTATTCTGCTTGGTTAAAATTGAAGGCATAAGAAAATTAATGTTTAAAATAATTATATCAATATTTAATTAACTTTAATAGTTATTTATATTGCAGGTATTGAGTTTGTCTTCTGACTCTATCTCTGAGGAAATTAGATCTTTGGCTTTTTGTCAAAATATCGTGGTTCGTGACTGTGAATCAATTGTTATCAATGGGTACAAATTTATTTTCACTGAATGAGCAAAGAACATGAGAACACAACATGATGGTGTTATGGTTACTGCCACAATAGATTGTTATGACAGAGCATCAGATAGTAGACCGCGATTAGAAAATGTGGGTTATTATGGATTTGTTGAGAAAATAATAATATTGGATTATTACTCTCATGGACGAGTCACAATGATGAAATTCCATTGGTTTGATTCGATGATGAGACATGGCACATTTATTGATGATTGTGGATTTCGAGTAATTAATATGACTTGCACTCTTTCTACCGAAGAACCATATGTGTTGGCATCAATGGCAAAACATGTTTTTTATGTCAAAGAACATCTTCGACCTGAATTTGGTGTCATAGATGAAGTAATTCCAATACATATTTTTGATGATGGTGATGATGGAATTTACATTGTCCCTAGTTCCATTGGAACTAATCCATTTATTTCTTTGGATGACTCAAATAGCTCAATTTTCAGAGTTGATTGTGAACCTGAAGTTGTGGTTGAAAATATATAGAATCATTCATCCATGTTCTCAATTCTTTTGGTTTACCTTGATTTGGGTTGTTAAGTTTGGTAATATTCAAATTAATTTAGTATTGATCACAAATATTTTTTAGCTGAGTTGACCGTTATGTGAATTTTTAATGTTTTTTGGTTGTAGTTTTATATGAATTTCATTTTCTAATTTGGAATTGAACTGTATTCAAACATAGTCAAACAATATTTCTAACTTGGTGAACATTACAACTCTTATGATTTATTAAATCCATTCATGCTCTTCTAAAACAATTGATAGCTGATTTGACCGTTATGTGAATTTTCAATGTTTATTGGTTCCATTTTTTTTTTAATTGCATTTCTTAATTTGGAATTGAACGGTATTCAAACATAGTCAAACAATATTTCTAACTTGGTGAACATTACAACTTGTATGATTTATTAAATACATTCAATCTCTTCTAAAAAAATTGATAGCTAACTTGACCATTATGTGAATTTTCAATGTTTATTGGTTGTAGTTTTATTTGAATGGCATTTTCTAATTTGGAATTGAACTGTATTCAAACATAGTCAAAAAAATATTTCTAACTTGGTGAACATTACAACTTGTATGATTTATTAAATCCATTCAAACTCTTCTAAAACAATTGATAGCTAAATTAGCTATGAATCCCCTATTCCCTCATATATTTAGTTTTTTGGGTTACACATTAGTTTTATTTTTCTAATTAATTACATATTTGTTTTCAAAAGCAGGAAATGAAGCCAATTGAATAGAGACAAAGGAAAAAAATGATCGACAACAATCGTCGAATGACGGAGATGGGCGTTCCACCATTAGTGCCTACAGTGAGTACTTTATTTCAAATTGATATATTTAAAGAATATATAATGTCATGTGATTAATTTTTTTGTAAACATTTTTGTAGGATCCACCTATACATCGATAGTTATTCAACAAGGAGCCTAGTACTGGTCCTAGTACTCCGGCCGGTGGTACGAGGAGGGTTCGTACCAGAGGTGGACGAGCAGCTGCGCGTACCCAACTAGACCCTTCCCCTCCCACTGACATGTCATCCTTCCCATATTCTGATCCTGGTGTGTCGTTAGAGACAAACGGGATATTTTGGCCTCCCATGTTTTCGCTACCTTCTACATCTTCTAGCCCATCATTTTCACATCCCATGATGATTCCCACTCCTCAGTCAGCATCCGGTCAGACAGCTGTCCCATCTTCTTTTCCTTCTACTTCTGTCTCTTCGAGCTTCTATATTCCATCATCTTCGACTCATGTTCCACCACAGGGTGTTCCATCAGTTTCTGTGGATCCAGCAGCACTCAGTGATCAGACCGTCACAGGTATATTTATAGAAACCTAACAAATTCTTATAGAAATATTTATTTTCATTATAACATGTTTTGATAAAATACATGTTTTTCTTTCATGAAAAATACATCTACTGACAGGAGGCGTGGGCGGGGGCATACACGCATGCGTTTGGTGTGGAACTTCCGCACACAAGTTATGGTGGATTATAATTAAGAGAACCAAATGGTTGAGAAAACAGGGCAGCAATGTCTGAGTTTTTTGGCGACGCTTTCCAAATACTCTGACATCATTCCCGTCAGCCCGCTATTGTGGAGACATTTTCCACATTAGGTCAAAGATAGAGCTTGGGCAGAGATATGGGTAAAAAAATCTGTTCTATTTAATGCCATGAATTATTTTTGTATTTATATTAATTAATATTTTTATTTCAGCTTCGATTTAATTTTCTCGATGGTGAGGGTGCACGATCGGAACGTCTAAAGGATTTAGGAGAGCTTTGGAGAGCCTACAAGCATGAGTTGTATATTGGCTGGGTTTCTAGAGTTGGCACTGAGTTAGAGGCAGTACCAGTGGTGGATGATTGTCCTATAGAGAAGTACCATTAGATTATTACTCATTGGATGAGTACCCTATTTAAGGTATTAATAACATTTGAGGTATTTAAATAATAACTTTCATATTTTTCATTAATACTATCTGTTTAATTTTCGAATTTTATTTAGGAATAATCTGGAAAAAATAAAAATAACATTGATGAAAAAAATACCTCCACACACTGGGAAGCACTACGATGCCTGATCATGAGAGGAATCAGGTATAACAATTGTTTATAAGTTTTCATTATGACTTACACTTTCTTTTGTTTCTTCAATTATTTAATATTTTGATAATGTTTTCATATAACTTTAGTTTTCAATGTCATTGTAGAGGCAAATACAAAATATTGAAGGACGCGTGCCTTGAGCAAAACTGTTTTTCTAGAGTAGACAGAAAAAGGATGGAAGTGCCGTCAACGAAGCGACTCAGCAGCAGATTGTAAGTTTTAATCTGTTGAATTTATTTTTTAATATCTATTTTGTAACTTAATGATATATTTATATTTGTAACAAGATGCTTTAGAGGTCCTCGATTCCCAATAACTAGACAATTTTTGGCCAACAGATCATTTGCATCAGATGTTGGGAGAGGAGCATTCTGGCAGAGTACGCTACCGACCTAGGATAGCCTCGACGAGGTATTGGCCCTCCTCAGGTATGAGCTGTAGTGCCACTGAGCTGTTGAACGTTTGGGAACATGTAGAACATGCTGAGAAAAGGTCCACAGAGACGGCAGAACAGTCTGCTTGGGAAAATAGTGTGTTTATGAAATTTATTGAAGTTCTACGTCCTACACTTCCAGTAGAGGCTAGCCTAGCTTTTGATGAGTATATTTCGTCGATACGTTCTATATACGGTGCACTGAGTGGAAGTTCTAGTGGTGGTCAGGACGATATACAACTTGACGATGATGATGGCGAGGAGTCTGATGCGGAAGAGGAGGGAGAGGAGGAGGGCGAGGCGGGTGGCGAGGGTGAGGAGGAGGGCGAGGACGAGGAGGAGGGTGAGGGCGTGGACGATGATGGGGACGAGGATGAGGGTGATGATGATGATGGTGATGATGGTTATGGTGATGTGGGAAAAGATTATCCATTACATTTTTGACTGATATTACTGAGATTTGATATTTAATATATTCTAGTTGTTGGTTTTATCTAGACTCGTAGTATAGTATTGGAGTTGAGTTATTATTATATATTATCTTGTTTATATGGATGTTGTTGTCTTTTAGTGGTTTGTTTTTGGTAACCCCCCTCCTTCATGGACCCTGGACAACGCCCCACCCTCCTCCCTAGACCCCGGACTGCCCCCTAGTCATCCCCCCGGATAGCCCTCACACCCTCCTCCCTGGACCCCAGACAACCCCCCGGATAGACCTCAGACAACCCCCTGGACAGCCCCCCCCCCCCCCCCACCATCTTCTTTGGATCCCTGACAACCCCTAGAACAGCCCCAGATAGCCCCCGGACAGCCCCCTGAACAGCCCCCCGGACAGCCCCCCAGACAGCCCCCCACCCTCCTCCTTGGACCACGGACACCCCCCGAACACCCCCCGGACAGCCCCCCCCCCCCCCCCCCCACCCTCCTCCCTGGACCCCAAATAGCCCCTAGACAGCCCCCCGGACAGCCCACCAGACAGCCTCCCAGACATCCCCCCACCCTATTCCTTGGACCCCGAACAACCCCCTGCACAGAGTATTATCATAAAATGGTCAATATTTTAAGTACATACGAAAAAATGACCAAACGCATTCAGATTGTGTCGATACATTAGCACAATGATCCATGTGTCATATGTGATGTGTACAAGTCAACCCCGCCTCAATCCGAGGCGCGGTGTGGCTGCCGCTACTCAAAGTGTCTGTCTTTTGCTTAAAATGGAAAACAATTGATGTACATACAGAAAACTGACCATACACATTCAGTTTCTATTGAAACTTTAGGAGAACGATCCATGGGTCATATGTGACGTGTAGAGTCAACACCGCCTCAATATGAGGCGCGGTGTGGCCGGCACCACTCAAAGTGTCTTCCTTTTGTTTCAAAAGTACGACATTTTAATTGAAAAACATCAACTGGCATACGGAAAACTGACCAAAAGCATTCGGATTGTGTCAATACATTAGCACAACGATCCATGGGTCATATGTGACGTGTACAAGTCAACCCCGCCTCAATCCGAGGTGCGGTGTGGCCGCCACAACTCAAAGTGTCTGTCTTCTGTTTCAAAAGGACATAATTTGAAGTGAAATACATCAACTGGCATACGGAAAACTGACCAAACGCATTCAGATTGTGTCAATACATTAGCAAAACGATCCATGGGTCATATGTGATGTGTACGAGTCAACCCCACCTCAATATGAGACGCGTTGTGGCCACCACCACTCAAAGTGTCTGTCTTTTGCTTAAAATGGACAACAATTTAAGTACATACAGAAAACCAACCAAACACATTCGGTTTCCATTTAAATATTAGGAGAACGATCCATGGGTCATTTGTGACGTGTACGAGTCAACGCCACCTCAATCCGAGGTGCGGTGTGGCCGACACCACTCAAAGTGTCTGCCTTTTGTTTCAAAAGTACGTCATTTTAATTGAAAAACATCAACTGGCATACGGAAAACCGACCAAACGCATTCTGATTGTGTCGATACATTAGCACAACGATCCATGGGTCATATGTGATGTGTAAGAGTCAACCCTGCCTCAATCCAAGGCGCGGTGTGGCCGCCACCACTCAAAGTGTATGTCTTCTGTTTCAAAAGGACATCATTTGAAGTGAAATACATCAAATGACATATGAAAAAACAACCAAATGCATTCGGATTGTGTCGATAGTTTAGAAAAACAATCCATGGGTCATATGTGACGTGTATGAGTCAACCTCTCTTCAATCTGTGGCGCGGTGTGGCCGCCACTACTCAACGTGTCTGTCTTTTTCTTAAAATGGACAACAATTTAAGTACATACAGAAAACCGACCAAACGCATTCAGATTGTGTCGATACATTAGCACAACTATCCATGGGTCATATGTGACGTGTATGAGTCAAACCCACCTCAATCCGAGGCACGGTGTGGCCGCCACCACTCAAAGTGTCTGCCTTTTGTTTCAAAAGTACGTCATTTTAATTGAAAAACATCAACTGGAATACGGAAAACTGACAAAACGCATTAGGATTGTGTCGATACATTAGCAAAACGATCCATGGGTCATATGTGACATTTACGAGTCATCCCCGCCTCAATCCGAGGCGCGGTGTGGCCTCCACCACTCAAAGTGTCTCTCTTCTATTTCAAAAGGACATAATTTGAAGTGAAATACATCAACTGGCATATGGAAAACTGACCCAACGCATTCGGATTCTGTCGATACTTTAGCACAGCGATCCATGGGTTATATGTGACATGTACAAGTCAACCATGCCTCAATCTGAGTCGCGGTGTGGCCACCACCACTCAAAGTGTCTGTCTTTTGCTTAAAAATGGACAACAATTTAAGTACATACGGAAAACCGACCAAACACATTCGGTTTCCATTGATACTTTGAAAAATGATCCATGGGTCATATGTGACGTGTATGAGTCAACACCGCCTCAATCCAAGGTGCGGTGTGGTCGATACCACTCAAAGAGTCTGCCTTTTGTTTCAAAAGTACATCATTTTAATTGAAAAACATCAACTAGCATACGGAAAACTGACCAAACGCATTTGGATTGTGTCGATACATTAGCACAATGATCAATGGGTCATATGTGACGTGTACGAGTCAACCTTGCCTCAATCTAAGGCATGGTGTGGCGGCCACCACTCAAAGTGTTCGTCTTCTGTTTCAAAATGATATAATTTGAGGTGAAATATATCAACTCGAATACGTAAAACCAACCAAACACATTAGGATTGTGTAGATACATTATCACAATGATCCATGGTTCATATGTGACGTGTACGAGTCAACCCCGCCTCAATCCGAGGTGCGGTGTGGCCTCCATCTCTCAAAGTGTCTATCTTTTTCTTAAAATGGACAATAATTTAAGTACATACGTAAAACTGACCAAACACATTCCGTTTCCATTGAAACATTAGGAGAATGATCCATGGTTCATATGTGATGTGTACGAGTCAACGCCGCCTCAATCCGAGACGCGGTGTGGCCGGCACCACTCAAAGTGTATGCCTTTTGTTTCAGAAGTACGCCATTTTAATTGAAAAACATCAACTGGCATACGGAAAACCAACCAAACGCATTCGGATTGTGTTGATACATTATCACAATGATCCATGGGTCATATGTGACGTGTAAGAGTCATTCCCACCTCAATCCGAGGTGCGGTGTGGCCGCCACCACTCAAAGTGTCTGTATTCTGTTTTAAAAGGACATAATTTGAAGTGAAATACATCAACTGGCATTCGGAAAACCGACCAAATGCATTTGGATTGTGTCGATACATTAGAACAACTATCCATGGGTCATATGTGACGTGTACGAGTCAACCCCGCCTCAATATGAGGCACGGTGTGGCCGCCACCACTCAAAGTGTCTGTTTTTGCCTAAAATGGACAACAATTTAAGTACATACGGAAAACCGACCAAACGCATTTGGTTTCCATTGAAACTTTAAGAGAACGATCCATGGGTCATACGTGACGTGTACGAGTAAACGCTGCCTCAATCCGAGGCACTGTGTGGCCGACACCACTCAATGTGTCTGCCTTTTGTTTCAAAAGTACGTCATTTTTATTGAAAAACATCAACTCACATACGGAAAACTGACCAACGCATTCGGATTGTGTCGATACATTAGCACAATGATCCATGGGTCATATGTGACGTGTACGAGTCAACCCCGCCTCAATCCGAGGTGCAGTGTGGCTGACACCACTCGAAGTGTCTGTCTTCTATTTCAAAAGGACATAATTTGAAGTGAAATACATCAACTGGCGTACGGAAAACCGACCAAACGCATTCGGATTGTGTTGATACTTTAGCACACCGATCCATGGGTCATATGTGACGTGTACGAGTCAACGCCGCTACAATCCGAGGCGCGGAGTGGCCGCCACCACTCAAGGTGTCTATCTTTTGTTTAAAATGGACAACAATTTAAGTACATACGGAAAACCGACCAAACGCATTTGGTTTCCATTGAAACTGTAGGAGAACGATCCATGGGTCATATGTGACGTGTAAGAGTCAACACTGCCTCAATCAGAGGTGCGGTGTGGCCGGAACCACTCAAAGTGTCTGCCTTTTGTTTCAAAAGTACGTCATTTTAATTGAAAAACATCAACTGACATACTGAAAAATGACCAAATGCATTCTGATTGTGTTGATACAATAGCACAACGATCCATGGGTCATATGTGATGTGTACTAGTCAACCCCGCCTCAATCTGAGGTGTGGTGTGGCCGCCACCACTCAAAGTGTCTGTCTTCTGTTTCAAAAGGACATCATTTGAAGTGAAATACATCAACTGGCATATGGAAAAACAACCAAACGCATTCGGATTGTGTCTCTACTTTAGAAAAACAATCCATGGGTCATATGTGACGTGTACGAGTCAACCTCACTTCAATCCGAGGCGTGGTGTGGCCGCCACTACTCAAAGTGTCTATCTTTTTCTTAAAATGGACAACAATTTAAGTACATACAGAAAACAGACCAAACGCATTCGGTTTCCATTGAAACATTAGGAGAACGATCCATGGGTCATATGTGATGTGTACGAGTCAACTCCCCCTCAATCCGAGGCGCGGTGTGGCCGACACCACTCAAAGTGTCTTCCTTTTGTTTCAAAAGTACGTCATTTTAATTGAAAAACATCAACTTGCATACGGAAAGCTGACAAAACGCATTCAGATTGTGTCGATACATTAGCACAACAATTCATGGGTCATATGTGACGTGTACGAGTCAACCCCGCCTCAATCCGAGGCGTGGTGTGGCCGGCACCACTCAAAGTGTCTCTCTTTTCATTCAAAAGGACATAATTTGAAATGAAATACATCAACTGGCATAAGGAAAACCGAACAAATGCATTCGTATCATGTCGATACTTTATCACAATGATCCATGGGTCATATGTGATGTGTACGAGTCAACCCTGCCTCAATCCAAGGCGCGGTGTGGCCACCACCACTCAAAGTGTCTGTCTTTTGCTTAAAATGGACAACAATTTAAGTACATATGGAAAACCGACCAAACCCATTCAGTTTCCGTTAAAACTTTAGGAGAACGATCCATGGGTCATATGTGACGTGTATGAGTCAACGCTACCTCAATCCGAGGTGCGGAGTGGCCGGCACCACTCAAAGTTGCTTCCTTTTGTTTCAAAAGTACGTCATTTTAATTGAAAAACATCAACTGGCATACGGAAAACAGACCAAATGCCTTCGGATTGTGTCGATACATTAGCACAATGATCCATGGGTCATATGTGACGTGTACGAGTCACCCCCGCCTCAATCTGAGGCGTGGTGTGGATACCACCACTCAAAGTGTCCGTCTTCTGTTTCAAATGTACAGAATTTGAAGTGAAATACATCAACTGGCATACGGAAAACCGACCAAACGCTTTCGGATTGTGTCGATACTTTAGCACAACGATCCATGGGTCATATGTGACGTGTACAAGTCAACCCTGTCTCAATCCGAGGCGCGGTGTGTCCGCCACCACTAAAAGTGTCGGTCTTTTTCTTAAAATAGACAAAAATTTAAGTACATATGGAAAACCGACCAAACGCATTCGGTTTCCCTTGAAACACAAGAATAACAATCCATGGGTCATATGTGATGTGTACGAGTCAACACCACCTCAATCCGAGGCGCGGTGTGGCCGGCACCACTCAAAGTATCTGCCTTTTGTTTCAAAAGTACGTCATTTTAACTGAAAAACTTCAACTGACATACGGAATACCAACCAAATGCATTCGAAATGTGTCAATACATTAGCACAACTATCCATGGGTCATATGTGACGTGTACGAGTCAACACCACCTCAATTCGAGGCGCGGTGTGGCCGCCACCACTCAAAGTGTCTGTCTTCTGTTTCAAAAGGTGATAATTTGAAGTGAAATAAATCAACTGGCATATGGAAAACCGACCAAACGCATTTGGATTGTGTCGATACTTTAGCACAACGATCCATGGGTAATATGTGACATGTACGAGTCAACCCCGCCTCAATCCGAGGTGCGGTGTGGCCGCCACCACTCAAAGTGTCTGTCTTTTGCTTAAAATGGACAACAATTTAGTAGATACAGAAAACCAACCAAACGCATTTGGTTTCCATTGAAACATTGGGGAAATGATCCATGGGACATATGTGACGTGTAAGAGTCAACGCCGCCTCAATACTAGGTGCGGTGTGGCCGACAACACTCAAAGTGTCTGCCTTTTGTTTCAAAAGTACGTCATTTTAATTGAAAAACACCAACTAGAATATGGAAAACTGAACAAACCCATTAGAATTGTGTCGATACATTAGCACAATGATCCATGGGTCATATGTGACCTGTATGAGTCAACCGCGCCTCAATACGAGGCACGGTGTGGCCGCCACCACTCAAAGTGTCTGTCTTCTGTTTCAAAATGACATAATTTGAAGTAAAATACATCAACTGGCATACGGAAAACCGACCAAATGCATTCGGATTATGTCGATACATTAGAACAACGATCCATGGGTCATATGTGACGTGAATGAGTCAACCCCGCCTCAATCCGAGGTGTGGTGTGGCCGCCACCACTCGAAGTGTATGTCTTTTGCTTAAAATGGACAACAATTTAAGTTCATATGGAAAACCGACCAAACGCATTCGGTTTTCATTGAAACATTAGGAGAAAGATCCATGGGTCAGATGTGACATGTACGAGTCAATGCCGCCTCAATCAGAGGAGCGGTGTTGCAGGTACCACTCAAAGTGTCTGCCTTTTGTTTCAAAAAGTACGTCGTTTTAATTGAAAAAAATCAGCTAGCAGACGGAAAACGGATCAAACGCATTATGATTTTGTTGATACAATAGCACAATGATCCATGGGTCATATGTGACGTGTATGAGTCAACCCCGCCTCAATCCGAGGCGTGGTGTGGCCGCCACCACTCAAAGTGTCTGTCTTCTGTTTCAAAAGGACATAATTTGAAGTGAAATACATCAACTGGCATACGAAAAACTGACCAAACGGATTCGTATTGTGTTGATACTTTAGCACAATGATCCATGGGTCATATGTGATGTGTATGAGTCAACCCCGTCTCAATCCAAGCTGCGGTGCAGCCGCCACCACTCAAAGTGTCTGTCTTTTGCTTAAAATGGACAACAATTTAAGTACATACGGAAAACCGACCAAACGCATTCGGTTTCCATTGAAACTTTAGGAGAACGATACATGAGTCATATGTGACATGTAAGAGTCAACATCGCCTCAATCCGAGGTGCGGTGTGTCCGGAACCACTCAATGTGTCTCCCTTTTGTTTCAAAAGTACGTCATTATAATTGAAAAACATCAATTGGCATACGGAAAACCGACCAAACGCATTCGAATTGTGTCAATACATTAGCACAACGATCCATGGGTCATATGTGATGTGTACGAGTCAACCCCACCTCAATCAAAGGCGCGGTGTGGCTGCCACCACTGAAAGTGTCTATCTTCTGTTTCAAAAGGACATAATTTGAAGTTAAATACATCAACTAGCATACGGAAAACCGACCAAACGCATTCATATTGTGTCGATACTTCAGCACAACGATCCATGGGTCATATGTGACGTGTACGAGTCAACCCCGCCTCAATATGAGGCGTGGTGTGGCCGCCACCACTCAAAGTGTCCGCCTTTTGCTTAAAATGGACAACAATTTAAGTACATACGGAAAACAGACCAAACGCATTCGGTTTCCATTGAAACAATAGGAGAACGATCCATGGGTCATATGTGACGTGTACGAGTCAACGCTGCCTCAATCCGAGGTGCGGTGTGCCCGACACCACTCAAAGTGTCTGCCTTTTGTTTCAAAAGTACGTCATTTTAATTGAAAAACATCAACTGGAATACGGAAAACCGACCAAACGCATTCGGATTGTGTCGATACATTAGCACAATGATCCATGGGTCATATGTGACATGTTCGAGTCAACCCTGCCTCAATTCGAGGCGCGGTGTGGCTGCCACCACTCAAAGTGTCTGACTTCTATTTCAAAAGGACATAATTTGAAGTGAAATACATCAACTGGCATACGGAAAACTGACCAAACACATTCGGATTGTGTCTATACTTTAGCAAAACGATCCATGGGTCATATGTGATGTATATGAGTCAATCCCGCCTCAATCTGAGGCGCGGTGTGGCCGCCACCACTCAAAGTGTCTGTCTTTTGCTTAAAATGGACAAAAATTTATTTACATACGGAAAGCCGACCAAACACATTTGGTTTCCATTGAAAAATTAGAAGAACAATCCATGGGTCATATGTGACGTGTAGAAGTCAACGTCGCCTCAATTCGAGGCGCGGTGTGGCCGACATCACTCAAAGTGTCTGCCTTTTGTTTCAAAAGTACGTCATTTTAATTGAAAAACATAAACTGGCATACGGAAAACTGACCAAACGCATTCGGATTGTGTCGATACATTAGCACAACGATCCATGGGTCATATGTGACATGTACGAGTCGACCTCACCTCAATCTGAGGCGCGGTGTGGCCGCCACCACTCAAAGTGTATGTCTTCTGTTTGAAAAGGACATAATTTGAAGTGAAATACATCAACTAGCATATGGGAAACCGACCAAAATCATTCGTATTGTGTCGATACTTTAGAACAACGATCCATTGGTCATATGTGATGTTTACGAGTCAACCCCGCCTCAATACGAGGCACGGTGTGGCCGCCACCACTCAAATTGTCTGTCTTTTTCTTGAAATGGACAACAATTTAAGTACATACATAAAACCGACCAAACACATTCGGTTCCCATTGAAACTTTAGGAGAACGATCCGTGGGTCATATGTGATGTGTACGAGTCAATGCCGCCTCAATTAGAACTGCGGTGTGGCCGGCACCACTCAAAGTGTCTGCCTTTTGTTTCAAAAGTACGTCATTTTAATTGAAAAACATAAACTGGCATATGGAAAACTGACCAAACGCATTTGGATTGTGTCGATACATTAGAAAAACGATCCATGGGTCATATGTGACATGTACGAGTCAAGACCAACTCAATCCGAGGCGCAGTGTGGCCGACACCACTCAATGTGTATGTATTCTGTTTTAAAAGGACATAATTTGAAGTGAAATACATCAACTGGAATATGGAAATCCGACCAAACGCATTCAGATTGTGTCGATACATTAGCACAATGATACTTGGGTCATATGTGACGTGTACGAGTCAACCCCGCATCAATCCGAGGCGCGGTGTGGCTGCCACCACTCAAAGTGTCTGTCTTTTGCTTAAAATGGACAAGAATTTAGATACATACGGAAAACCGACCAAACGCATTCGGTTTCCATTGGAAATTTAGGAGAATGATCCATGGGTCATATGTGACGTGTACGAGTCAATTCCGCCTCAATCCGAGGCGCACTGTGGTCGGAACCACTCAAAGTGTCTGCCGTTTGTTTCAAATGTACGTCATTTTAATTGAAAAACATCAACTGGCATACGAAAAATTGACCAAACGCATTCGGATTGTGTCGATACATTAGCACACAGATCCATCGGTCATATGTGACGTGTAAGAGTCAACCCCGCCTCAATCCGAGGGGCGATATGGCTTCCACCACTCAAAGTGTCTGTCTTCTGTTTCAAAAGGACATAATTTGAAGTGAAATACATCAACTGGCATACGGAAAACCGACCAAATGCATTCCGATTGTGTCGATACATTAGCACAACGATCCGTGGGTCATATGTGGCGCGTACGAGTCCACCCCGACTCAATCCGAGGTGCGGGGTGGCCGCCACCACTCAAAGTGTCTGTCTTTTAATTAAAATGGACAACAATTTAAGTACATACGAAAAACCAACCAAACGCATTCGGTTTCCTCTGAAACTTTAGGAGAACGATCCATGGGTCATATGTGACGTGTACGAGTCAATGTAGCCTCAATTAGAGGCACGGTGTGACTGGAACCACTCAAAGTGTCTGCCTTTTGTTTCAAAAGTACATCAATTTAATTGAAAAACATCAAATGGAATATGGAAAAACGACCAAACACATTTTTATTGTGTCGATACATTAGCACAACAATGCATGCGTCATATGTGATGTGTACAAGTCAACCCCGCCTCAATCCGTGGCATGGTGTGGCCGCCACCACTCAATGTTTCTGTCTTCTGTTTCAAAAGGACATAATTTGAAGTTAAATACATCAACTGGCATATGAAAAACCGACCAAACGCATTCGGATTGTGTCGATACTTTAGCACAACGATCCGTGGGTCATATGTGATGTGTACGAGTCAACCCCGCCTCAATCTGAGGCGCGGTGTGGCCACCACCACTCAAAGTGTCTGTCTTTTGCTTAAAATGGACAACAATTTAAGTATATATGGAAAACTAACCAAACGGATTTGGTTTCCATTTAAATATTAGGAGAACGATCCATGGGTCATATGTGACGTGTACGAGTCAACGCCCCCTCAATCCGAGGTGCGGTGTGGCCGGCACCACTCAAAGTGCTTGCCTTTTGATTCAAAAGTACGTCATTTTAATTGAAAAACATCAACTGGAATACAGAAAACTGACGAAACACATTCGGATTGTGTCGATACATTAGCACAACGATCCATGGGTCATATGTGACGTGTACGAGTCAACCCCGCCTCAATATGAGGCGCGGTGTGGCCGCCACCACTCAAATTCTTTGTCTTCTGTTTCAAAAGGACATAATTTGAAGTGAAATACATCAACTGGCATACGGAAAACTGATCAAACGCATTCGGATTGTGTCGATACTTTAGAACAACAATCCATGGGTCACATGTGACGTGGATGAGTCAACCCCGCCTCAATCCGAGGCATGGTGTGGCCACCACCACTCAAAGTGTCTGTCTTTTTCTTAAAATGGACAACAATTTCAGTACATACGTAAAACCGACCAAACACATTCGGTTTCCATTGAAACATTAGGAGAACGATCCATGGGTCATATGTCACGTGTACGAGTCAACTCCACCTCAATCCGAGCTGAGGTGTGGCCGGCACCACTCAAAGTGTCTGCCTTTTGTTTCAAAAGTACGTCATTTTAATTGAAAAACATCAACTGGCATACGGAAAACCGACCAAACGCATTCGGATTGTGTCGATATATCAGAACAACGATCCATGGGTCATATTTGACGTGTACGAGTCAAACCCGCCTCAATCTGAGGTGCGGTGTGGCCGCCACCACTCAAAGTGTCTGTCTTCTGTTTTAGAAGACATAATTTGAAGTGAAATACATCAACTGGAATACGGAAAACCGACCAAACGCATTCGGATTGTGTCGATACATTAGCAAAATGATTCATGGGTCATATGTGATGTGTACGAGTCAACCCCACCTCAATACGAGGCGCGGTGTGGCCACCACCACTCAAAGTGTATGTCTTTTGCTTAAAATGGACAACAATTTAAGTACATATGGAAAACTGAACAAACGCATTCGGTTTCCATTGAAACATTAGGAGAACGATCCATGGGTCATATGTGACGTGTACGAGTCAACGCCGCCTCAATCCGAGGTGCGGTGTGGCCGGCACCACTCAAAGTGTCTACCTTTTTTTTTTCAAAAGTACGTCATTTTAATTGAAAAACATCAACTGGCATATGGAAAACCGACCAAACGCATTCGGATTGTGTCGATACATTAGCACAACGATCCATGGGTCTTATATGACGTGTATGAGTCAACCCCGGCTCAATCCGAGTCACGGTGTGGCTTCCACCACTCAAAGTGCCTGTCTTCTGTTTCAAAAGGACATAATTTGAAGTGAAATACATCGAATGGCATATGGAAAACCGACCAAACGCATTCGGATTGTGACGATACGTTAGTACAACGATCCATGGGTCATATGTGACGTGTACGAGTCAACCCCACCTCAATCTGAGGTGCGGTGTGGCCGCCACCACTCAAAGTGTCTGTCTTTTTCTTAAAATGGACAACAATATATGTACATATGGAAAACCGACCAAACATATTCGGTTTCCATTGAAACATTACGAGAACGATCCATGGGTCATATGTGATGTGTACGAGCCAACTCTGCCTCAATCTGAGGCGCGGTGTGGCTGAAACCACACAAAGTGTCTGCCTTTTGTTTCAAAAGTACGTCATTTTAATTGAAAAACATCAACTGGCATACGGAAAACTAACCAAATGCATTTGGATTGTGTCGATACATTAGCACAAAGATCCATGGGTCATATGTGACGTGTACGAGTCAAACCCGCCTCAATACGAGGCGCGGTGTGGCTGCCACCACTCAAAGGTTCTGTCTTCTGTTTCAAAAGGACATAATTTGAAGTGAAATACATCAACTGGCATACAGAAAACCGACCAAACGCATTCGGATTGTTTCAATACTTTAGCACAGCGATCCATGGGTCATATGTGATGTGTACGAGTCAACCCCGCCTCAATCTGAGGGGTGGTGTGGCCGCCACCACTCAAATTTTCTGTCTTTTGATTAAAATGGACAACAATTTATGTACATACGTAAAACCAATCAAACAAATTCAGTATCCATTGAAATATTAGGAGAACGATCCATGGGTCATATGTGACGTGTACGAGTCAATGCCGCCTCAATCCGAACCGCGGTGTGGCCGTCACCACTCAAAGTGTCTGCCTTTTGTTTCAAAAGTACGTCATTTTAATTGAAAAACATAAACTGGAATACGGAAAACCGACCAAATGCATTCGGATTGTGTCGATACATTAGCACGACAATCCATGGGACATATGTAATGTGTACGAGTCAAGACCGCCTCAATCCGAGGTGCGTTGTGGCCGCCACCACTCAAAGTGAATGTCTTCATTTTTAAAAGGAAATAATTTGAAGTGAAAGACATCAACTGGCATACAGAAAACCGACCAAATGCATTTTTATTGTGTCTATACATTAGCACAACGATCCATGGGTCATATGTGACGTGTACGAGTCAACCCCGCCTCAATCCGAGGCGCAGTGTGGCCGCCACCACTCAATGTGTCTGTCTTCTATTTCAAAAGGACATAATTTGAAATGAAATACATCAACTGGCATATGGAAAACTGACCAAACGCATTCAGATTGTGTAGATACATTAGAACAACGATCCATGGGTTATATGTGATGTCTACGAGTCAACCCCGCCTCAATCTGAGGCGCGGTGTGGCCGGAACCACTCAAAGTTTCTGTCTTTTGCTTAAAATAGACAACAATTTAAGTACATATGGAAAACTGACCAAAAGCATTTTTCTTCCATTTAAACATTAGGAGAACGATCCATGTGTCATATGTGACGTTTACGAGTCAACGCCCCCTCAATCCGAGGCGTGGTGTGGCCGGCACCACTCAAAGTGTCTGCCTTTTGTTTCAAAAGTACGTCATTTTAATTGAAAAACATCAACTGGCATACAGAAAACTGACCAAACGCATTCGGATTGTGTCAATACATTAGTACAAAGATCCATGGGTCGTATGTGACGTGTACGAGTCAACCCCGCCTCAATCCGAGGCGCGGTGTGTCCGCCACCACTAAAGTGCCTATCTTCTGTTTTAAAAGGACATAATTTTAAGTGAAATACATATACTGGCATACGGAAAACCAAAAAAACGCATTCGGATTGTGTTGATACTTTAGCACAATGATTCATGGGTCATATGTGACGTGGAAGAGTCAACCCCGCCTCAATCCGAGGCACGATGTGGCCGCCACCACTCAAAGTGTCTGTCTTTTTCTTAAAATGGACATCAATTTACGTACATACGTAAAACCGACCAAACACATTCGGTTTCCATTGAAACTTTAGGAGAACGATCCATGTGTCATATGTGACATGTACGAGTCAAATCCGCCTCAATTCGAGCCACGGTGTGGCCGGAACCACTCAAAGTGTCTTCCTTTTGTTTCAAAAGTACGTCATTTTAATTGAAAAACATCCACTGGCATACGGAAAACCGACCAAACTCATTCGGATTGTGTCGATACATTAGAACAAAAATCCATGAGTCATTTGTGGCATGTATGAGTCAAGCCCGCCTCAATCCGAGGCGCGGTGTGGCCACCACCACTCAATGTGTCTGTCTTCTGTTTTAAAAGGACATAATTTGAAGTGAAATGCATCAATGGGCATACGGAAAACTGACCAAACGCATTCGGATTGTGTCGATACATTAGCACAACGATCCATGGGTCATATGTGACGTGTACGAGTCAACCCCTCCTCAATCCGAGGTGCGGTGTGGCCGCCACCACTCAACGTTTCTGTCTTTTGCTTAAAATGGACAACAATTTAAGTACATATGGAAAACCGACAAAACGCATTTGGTTTCCACTGAAACTTTTGGATAACGATCCATGGGTCATATGTGACGTGTAAGAGTCAATGCCGCCTCAATCCAAGGTGCGGTGTGGCTGGAACCACTCAATGTGTCTTCCTTTTGTTTCAAAAGTATGTCATTTTAATTGAAAAACATCAACTGGCATACGGAAACCCGACCAAACGCATTCGGATTGTGTCAATTTGTTATTATAACGATACATGGGTCATATATGATGTGTATGAGTCAACCCCGCCTCAATCCGAGATGCGGTTTGGCTACCACCACTCAAAGTGTCTGGCTTCTGTTTCAAAAGGACAGAATTTGAAGTGAAATACATCAACCGCCATACAGAAAACCGACCAAACACATTT
Source organism: Viscum album (assembly GCA_963277665.1). Classification (NCBI taxonomy): domain Eukaryota; kingdom Viridiplantae; phylum Streptophyta; class Magnoliopsida; order Santalales; family Viscaceae; genus Viscum; species Viscum album. The sequence goes on from OY728134.1 coordinate 432,553,387, forward strand.
GGATTGTGTCGATACTTTAGAAAAACGCTCCATGGGTCATATGTGACGTGTATGAGTCAACCCCGCCTCAATCCGAGTCACGGTGTGGTCGCCACCACTCAAAGTGTCTGTCTTTTGCTTAAAATGGACAACAATTTAAGTACATACGGAAAACCGACCAAACGCATTCTGTTTCCATTGAAACATTAGGAGAACAATCCATGGTTCATATGTGACATGTATGAGTCAACGCCGCCTCAATCCGAGGTGCGGTGTCGCTGGAACCACTCAAAGTGTCTACCATTTGTTTCAAAAGTACGTCATTTTAATTGAAAAACATCAACTGGCATACGGAAAACTGACCAACCGCATTCGGATTGTGTTGATACATTAGCACAACGATCCATGGGTCATATATGACATGTACGAGTCAACCCTACCTCAATCCGAGGTGCGGTGTGGCTTCCACCACTCAAAGTGTATGTCTTCTATTTCAAAATGACATAATTTGAAGTGAAATACATCAACTGGCATACAGAAAACCGACCAAACGCATTCGGATTGTGTCGATACTTTAGCACAACGTTCCATGGGTCATATGTGACGTGTACGAGTCAACCCCGCCTCAATATGAGGCACGGTGTGGCCGCCACCACTCAATGTGTCTGTCTCTTTCTTAAAATGGACAACAAATTAAGTACATACGGAAAACCGACCAAACACATTCGGTTTCCATTGAAAAATTAGGAGAATGATCCATGGGTCATATGTGACATGTACGAGTCAACGCCGCCTCAATCCGAGGCGTGGTGTGGTCGGCACCACTCAAAGTGTCTGCCTTTTGTTTCAAAAGTACGTCATTTTAATTGAAAAACATCAACTGGCATACGGAAAACCGACCACACGCATTCAGATTGTGTCAATACATTAGAACAATGATCCATGGGACATATGTGACGTGTACGAGTCAACTCTGCCTCAATCGGAGGTGCGGTGTGGCTGCCACCACTCAAAGTGTCTGTCTTCTGTTTCAAAAAGACATAATTTGAAGTTAAATACATCAACTGGCATACGGAAATCAGACCAAACGCATTCGGATTGTGTCGATACTTTAGCACAACGATCCATGGGTCATATGTGACGTGTACGAGTCAACCCCGCCTCAATCTGAGGTGCAGTGTGGCCGCCACCACTCAAATTGTCTGTCTTTTGCTTAAAATTGACAACAATTTAAGTACATACGTAAAACTGACCAAACACATTCGGTTTCCATTGAAAATCTAAGAGAATGATCCATGGTTCATATGTGACGTGTACGAGTCAACGCTGCCTCACTCCGAGCTGCGGTGTGGCCGTATCCACTCAAAGTGTCTGCCTTTTGTTTCAAAAGTACATCATCTTAATTGAAAAACAGCAACTAGCATACGGAAAACCGAACAACGCATTCGGATTCTATCGATACATTAGAACAACGATCCATGGGTCATATTTGACGTGTATAAGTCAATCCCTACTCAATATGAGGCGCGGTGTGGCCGCCACCACTCAAAGTGTATGTCTTTTATTTTAAAAGGACATAATTTGAATTGAAATACATCAATTGGCATACAGAAAACCAACCAAATGCATTCGTATTGTGTCGATACATTAGCACAACGATCCATGGGTCATATGTGACATGTACGTGTCAACCCTGCTTCAATCCGAGGCGTGGTGTGGCCGCCACCACTCAAAGTGTCTGTCTTTTGCTTAAAATGGACAACAATTTAAGTACATAAGGAAAACTGACCAAAAGCATTCGGTTTCAATTGAAACTTTAGGAGAACGATCCATGGGTCATATGTGACGTGTACGAGTCAACACCGCCTCAATCCGAGGCATGGTGTGGCTGGAGCCACTCAAAGTATCTGCCTTTTGTTTCAAAAGTATTTCATTTTAATTGAAAAACATCAACTGGCATACGGAAAACCGAACAAACGCATTCGGATTGTGTTGATACATTATCACAACGATACATGGGTCATATGTGATGTGTACGAGTAAACCCCGCCTCAATCTGAGGCGCGGTGTGGCCACCACCACTCAAAGTGTATGTCTTCTGTTTCAAAAGGACATAATTTGAAGTGAAATACATCAACTGGCATACGGAAAACCGACCAAACGCATTCGGATTGTGTCGATACTTTAGCCCAACGATATGTTGGTCATATGTGATGTGTACGAGTCAACCCCGACTCAATCCGAGGTGCGGGGTGGCCGCGACCACTCAAAGTGTATTTCTTTTACTTAAAATGGACAAAAATTTAAGTACATATGGAAAACTGCCCAAACGAATTCGGTATCCATTGAAACATTAGGAGAACGATCCATGGGTCATATCTGACGTGTACGTGTCAACGCTCCATCAATCCGAGCCGCAGTGTCGCCGACACCACTCAAAGTGTCTGCCTTTTGTTTCAAAAGTATGTTATTTTTATTGAAAAACATCAATTGGCATATAGAAAACTGACCAAACGCATTCGGATTGTGTCGATACATTATCACAACGATCCATGGGTCATATGTGATGTGAACGAGTCAACACCACCTCAATCCGAGGCGTGGTGTGGCCGCCACCACTCAAAGTGTCTATCTTCTGTTTCAAAAGGACATAATTTGAAGTGAAATACACAAACTGGCATATGGAAAACTGACCAAACACGTTCGGATTGTATCGATACTTTAGCACAACGATCCATGGGTCATATGTGATGTGGAAGAGTCAACCCCGCCTCAATATGAGGCACGGTGTGGCTGCCACCACTCAATGTGTCTGTCTTTTTCTTAAAATGGACCACAATTTAAGTACATACGTAAAACCGACCAAACACATTCGGTTTCCATTAAAACATTAGGGGAACGATTCATGGGTCATATGTGACGTGTACGATTCAACTCCGCCTCAATCCGAGCCGCGGTGTGGCCGGAACCACTCAAAGTTTCTGCCTTTTGTTTTAAAAGTACGTCATTTTAATTGAGAAACATCAACTGGCATACGTAAAACCGACCAAACGCATTCGGATTGTGTCGATACTTTATAAAAACAATCCATGGGTCATATGTGACATGTACGAGTCAAGAACGCCACAATTAGAGGCACGGTGTGGCCGCCACCACTCAAAGTGTCTGTCTTCTGTTTTAAAAGGATATAATTTGAAGTGAAATACATCAACTAGAATACGGAAAACCGACCAAACGCATTCGGATTGTGTCGATACACTAAAACAACGATCCACGGGTCATATGTGACGTGTAAGAGTCAACCCCGCCTCAATCCGCGGTGTAGTGTGTCCGCCACCACTCAAAGTGTCTGTCTTTTGATTAAAATGTGCAACAATTTAAGTACATACGGAAAACCGACCAAACACATTCGGTTTTCATTGAAACTTTAGGAGAATGATCTATGGGTCATATGTGACATGTATGAGTCAACGCCTCCTCAATCCGAGGTGCGGTGTGGCCGGCATCACTCAAAGTGTCTGCCTTTTGTTTCAAGAGTACGTCATTTTAATTGAAACACATCAACTGGCATACGGAAAACAGACCAAACACATTTGGATTGTGTTGATACAATAGAAAAACGATCCATGGGTCATATATGACGTGTACGAGTCAACCCCTCCTCAATCCGAGGCAAGGTGTGGCAGCCACCACTCAAAGTGTCTGTCTTCTGTTTCAAAAGGACATAATTTAAAGTGAAATACATCAACTGGCATACGAAAAACTGACCAAACGCATTCGTATTGTGTCGATACTTTATAACAATGATCCATGAGTCATATGTGACGTGTACGAGCCAACCCCGCCTCAATATGAGGTGCGGTGTGGCCGCCACCACCCAAAGTGTCTGTCTTTTTCTTAAAATGTACAACAATGTCAATACATAAAGAAAACCAACCAAACACATTCAGTTTCCATTGAAACATTAGGAGAATGATCCATGGGTCATATGTGATGTGCACGAGTCAACGCCGTGTCAATCCGAGGTATGGTGTGGCCGGCACCACTCAAAGTGTCTGCCTTTTGTTTCAAAAGTACATCATTTTAATTGAAAAACTTAAACTGGCATACAGAAAACCGACCAAACACATTCGTATTGTGTCGATACATTAGAACAATGATCCATGGGTCATATGTGACGTGTACGAGTCAACCCCTCCTCAATTCGAGGAGCGGTGTGGCTGCCACCACTCAAAGTGTCTGTCTTCAGTTTCAAAAGGACATAATTTGAAGTGAAATACATCAACTGGCATACGGAAAACCGACCAAACACATTCAGATTGTGTCGATACTTTAGCACAACGATTCATGGGTCATATGTGACGTGTACGAGTCAACCCCGCCTCAATCTGAGGCGCGGTGTGGCTGCCACCACTCAAATTGTCTGTCTTTTGCTTAAAATGGTCAAAAATTTACGTACATACGTAAAACTGACCAAACACATTCGGTTTCCATTGAAACCATAGGAGAAAGATCCATGGGTAATATGTGACGTGTTCGAGTCAACGCCGCCTCAATCCGAGCTGCGATGTGGACGGCACCACTCAAAGTGTCTGCCTTTTGATTCAAAATTGCGTCATTTTAATTGAAAAACATCAACTGGGATACTGAAAACTGACCAAACCCATTCGGATTGTGTCGATACATTAGCACAACGATCCATGGCTCATATGTGACGTGTACGAGTCAATCCCGCCTCAATCCGAGGCGCGGTGTGGCCGCCTCCACTCAAAGTGTATGTCTTCTGTTTTAAAAGGACATAATTTGAAGTGAAATAAATCAACTGGCATACTGAAAACCAACAAAACGCATTCGGATTGTGTCGATACATTAGCACAACGATCCATGGGTAATATGTGACGTGTATGAGTCAACCCCGCCTCAATATGAGGCACGGTGGGGCCGCCACCACTCAAAGTGTCTGTCTTTTTCTTAAAATGGAAAACAATTTAAGTACATACGAAAAACAGACCAAACACATTCGATTTCCATTGAAACATTAGGAGAACGATCCATGGGTCATTTGTGACGTGCACGAGTCAATGCCGCCTCAATCCGAGGCATGGTGTAGCCGGCACCACTCAAAGTGTCTACCTTTTGTTTCAAAAGTACGTCATTTTAATTGAAAAACATCAACTGGCATATGGAAAACCGACCAAACGCATTCGGATTTTGTCGATACATTATCAAAACAATCCATGGGTCATATGTGACGTGTACGAGTCAACCCCGCCTCAATCCGAGGAACGGTGTGGCCTCCACAACTCAAAGTTTCTGTCTTCTGTTTCAAAAGGACATAATTTGAAGTGAAATACATCAACTGGCAAAAGGAAAACCAACCAAATCGCATTCGGATTGTGTCGATACTTTAGCACAACGATCCGTGGGTCATATGTGACATATACGAGTCAACTCCGACTCAATATGAGGCGCGGGGTGGCCGCCAACACTCAAAGTGTCGGTCTTTTACTTAAAATGGACAACAATTTAAGTACATACGGAAAGCCGAACAAACACATTCGGTTTCAATTGAAACTTTAGGAGAATGATCAATGGGTCATATGTGACGTGAACGAGTCAACGCCGCCTCAATTAGAGGCGTGGTGTGGCCGGCACCACTCAATGTGTCTGCCTTTTGTTTCAAAAGTACGTCATTTTAATTGAAAAACATCTACTGGAATACAGAAAACCAACCAAATACATTATGATTGTATAGATACATTAGCACAACGATCCATGGGTCATATGTGATGCGTACGAGTCATCCCATCCTCAATCTGAGGGGCGGTGTGGCCGCCACCACTCAAAGTTTCTGTCTTCTGTTTCAAATGGACATAATTTGAAGTGAAACACATCAACTGGTATACGGAAACCAACCAAACGCATTCGAATTGTGTCAACACTTTAGCACAAAGATCTATGGGTCATATGTGACGTGTACGAGTCAACCCCGCCTCAATACGAGGCGTGGTGTGGCCACCACCACTCAAAGTGTCTGTCTGTTGCTTAAAATGGACAACAATTTAAGTACATACTGAAAACCGACCAAACTTATTCGGTTTCCATTGAAACATTAGGAGAAAAATCCATGGGTCATATGTGACGTGTACGAGTCAACACCCCCTCAATCTGAGGCGCAGTGTGGCTGGCACCACTCAAAGTGTCTGCCTTTTGTTTCAAAAGTACGTCATTTTAATTGAAAAACATCAACTGGCATACAGATAACCGACCAAACGCATTCGGATTATGTCAATACATTATAACAACGATCCATGGGTCAGATGTGACGTGTACAAGTCAAAACCGCCTCAATTCGAGACAAGGTGTGGCCGCCACCACTCAAAGTGTCTATCTTCTGTTTCAAAAGGACATAATTTGAAGTGAAATACATCAACTGGCATACGGAAAACCGACCAAACGCATTCGGATTGTGTCGATACTTCAGCACAACAATCCATGGGTCATATGTGACGTGGACGAGTCAACCTCGCCTCTATCTGAGGCACGGTGTGGCCGCCACTACTCAAAGTGTCTGTCTTTTTCATAAAATGGACAACAATTTAAGTACATACATAAAACCGACCAAACACATTCGGTTTCCATTCAATCATTAGGAGAACGGTCCATGGGTCATATGTGATGTGTAAAAGTCAACTCCACCTCAATCCGAGCCATGGTGTGGCCGGAACCACTCAAAGTGTCTGGCATTTGTTTCAAAATTACGTCATTTTAATTGAAAAACATCAACTGGAATACAGAAAACTGACCAAACACATTTGGATTGTGTCGATACATTAGAAAAACAATACATGGGTCATATGTGACGTGTACAAGTCAAGCCCACCTCAATCCGAGGTGCAGTGTGGCCGCCACCACTCAAAGTGTCTATCTTCTGTTTTAAAAGGACATAATTTGAAGTGAAATACATCAACTGGCATATGGAAAACCGACCAAACGCATTCGGATTGTGTCGATACATTAGCACAACGATACATGGGTCATATGTGACGAGTACGAGTCAACCCCACCTCAATCCGAGGCCCGGTGAGGCCGCCACCACTCAAAGTTTCTGTCTTTTGCTTAAAATAGACAACAATTTAAGTACATACGGAAAACCGACCAAACACTTTCGGTTTCCATTGAAACATTAGGAGAACGATCCATGGGTCATATGTGACATGTACGATTCAACGCCGCCTCAATCCGAGGCACGGTGTGGCCGACACCACTCAAAGTGTCTACCTTTTGTTTCAAAAGTACGTCATTTTAATTGAAAAACATCAACTGGCATACGGAAAACCGACCAAACACATTTGGATTGTGTCGATACCTTAGGAAAATGATCCATGGGTCATATGTGACGTGTACGAGTCAACCCCGCCTCAATCCGAGGCACGGTGTGGCTGCCACCACTCAATGTGTCTATCTTCTGTTTCAAAAGGACATAATTTGAAGTGAAATACATCAATTGGCATACGGAAAGCCGACCAAACGCATTCGGATTGTGTCGATACTTTAGAAAAACGATCCGTGGGTCATATGTGACGTGTAAGAGTCAACCTTGCCTCAATCCGAGGCGCGGTGTGACTGCCACCACTCAAAGTGTCTGTCTTTTACTTAAAATGGACAACAATTTAAGTACATACGGAAAACCGACCAAACGCATTCGGTTTCCATTGAAACTTTAGGAGAACGATCCTTGGGTCATATGTGACGTGTAAGAGTCAACTCCGCCTCAATCAGAGGCGTGGTGTGGCCTGCACCACTCAAATTGTCTGCCTTTTGTTTCAAAAGTACGCCATTTTAATTGAAAAACATCAACTGGCCTATGGATTACCGACCAAATGCATTCTGATTGTGTCTATACATTATCACAACGATCCATGGGTCATATGTGACGTGTACTAGTCAACCCCGCCTCAATCCGAGGCGCGGTGTGGCCGCCACCACTCAAAGTTTCTATCTTCTGTTTCAAAAGGACATAATTTGAAGTGAAATACATCAACTGGCAAACGTAAAACCGACCAAACGCATTTAGATTGTGTTGATACATTAGCACAATAATCCATGGGTCATATGGGACGTGTACGAGTCAACCCCACCTCAATACGAGGCGCGGTGTGGCCGCCACCACTCAAAGTGTCTGTCTTTTTCTTAAAATGGACAACAATTTAAGTACATACAGAAAACTGACCAAACGCATTCGGTTTCCAATGCAAATTTAGGAGAACAATCCATGGGTCATATGTGACATGTACGAGTCAACTCCCCCTCAATCCGAGGTGCGGTGTGGCCGGAACCACTCAAAGTGTCTGGCTTTTGTTTCAAAAGTACGTCATTTTAATTGAAAAACATCAACTGGCATATGGAAATCCGACCAAATGCATTCGGATTGTGTCAATACATTAGCACAACGATCCATGGGACATATGTGACGTGTACGAGTCAACCCCGCCTTAATCCGAGGCGCGGCGTGGCCGCCACCACTCAAAGTGTCTGTCTTTTGCTTAAAATGGACAAGAATATAGATACATACGGAAAACCGACCAAACGCATTCGGTTTCCATTGAAACTTTAGGAGAACGATCCATGGGTCATATGTGACGTGTACGAGTCAACGCCGCCTCAATCCGAGGCGCGTTGTGGTCGGAACCACTCAAAGTGTCTGCCATTTGATTCAAATGTACGTTATTTTAATTGAAAAACATCAACTGGCATACGAAAAATCGACCAACGCATTCGGATTGTGTCGAGACATTAGCACAACGATCCATCGGTCATATGTGACGTGTAAGAGTCAACCCCGCCTCAATCCGAGGGGCGGTATGGCCGCCACCACTCAAAGTGTCTGTCCTCTGTTTCAAAAGGACATAATTTGAAGTGAAATACATCAAGTGGCATACAGAAAACCGACCAAACGCATTCCGATTGTGTCGATACTTTAGCACAACGATCCTTGGGTCATATGTGACGTGTACGAGTCCACCCCGACTCAATCCGAGGTGCGAGGTGACCGCCACCACTCAAAGTGTGTGTCTTTTAATTAAAATGGACAACAATTTAAGTACATACGAAAAACCAACCAAACGCATTCGGTTTCCATTGAAACTTTAAGAGAACGATCCATGGGTCATATGTGACGTGTACGAGTCAACGCAGCCTCAATTAGAGGCACGGTGTGACTGAACCACTCAAAGTGTCTGCCTTTTGTTTCAAAAGTACGTCAATTTAATTGAAAAACATCAAATGGAATACGGAAAACCGACCAAACACATTTTTATTGTGTCGATACATTAGCACAACGATCCATGGGTCATATGTGATGTGTATAAGTCAACCCCGCCTCAATCCGAGACATGGTGTGGCCGCCACCACTCAAATCTTCTGTCTTCTGTTTCAAAAGGACATAATTTGAAGTTAAATACATCAACTAGCATATGAAAAACTGACCAAACGCATTCGGATTGTGTCGATACTTTATCAAAACGATTCGTGGGTCATATGTGACGTGTACGAGTCAACCCCGCCTCAATCTGAGGCGTGGTGTGGCCGCCACCACTCCAAGTGTCTGTCTTTTGCTTAAAATGGACAACAATTTAAGTATATATGGAAAACCAACCAAACACATTTTGTTTCCATTGAAACATTAGGATAAATATCCATGGGTCATACGTGACGTGTACGAGTCAACGCCCCCTCAATCCGAGGTGCGGTGTGGCCGGCACCACTCAAAGTGTCTGCCTTTTGATTCAAAAGTATGTCTTTTTAATTGAAAAACATCAACTGGAATACAGAAAACTGACGAAACACATTCGGATTGGGTCGATACATTAGCACAACGATCCATGGGTCATATGTGACGTGTACGAGTCAACCCCGCCTCAATCTGAGGCGCGATGTGGCCACCACCACTCAAATTGTTTGTCTTCTGTTTCAAAAGGACAAAATTTGAAGTGAAATACATCAACTGGCATACGGAAAACCGATCAAACGCATTCGGATTGTGTCGATACTTTAGAACAACGATCCATGAGTCATATGTGACGTGGAAGAGTCAACCCCGTCTCAATCCGAGGCATGGAGTGGCCACCACCACTCAAAGTGTCTGTCTTTTTCTTAAAATGGACAACAATTTAAGTACATACGTAAAACCGAACAAACACATTCGGTTTCCATTGAAACTTTAGGAGAACGATCCATGGGTCATATGTCACGTGTATGAGTCAACTCCACCTCAATCCGAGCCGTGGTGTGGCCGGCACCACTCAAAGTGTCTGCCATTTGTTTCAAAAGTACGTCATTTTAATTGAAAAACATCAACTGGCATACGGAAAACCGACCAAAAGCATTCGGATTGTGTCGATACATCATAACAACAATCCATGGGTCATATTTAACGTGTACGAGTCAAGACCGCCTCAATCTGATGCGCGGTGTGGCCGCCACCACTCAAAGTGTATGTCTTCTGTTTTAAAAGGATATAATATGAAGTGAAATACATCAACTGGCCTACGGAAACCCGACCAAACGCATTCGGATTGTGTCGATACATTAGCACAATGATCCATTGGTCATATGTGACGTGTACGAGTCAACCCCACCTCAATACGAGGCGCGGTGTCGCCGCCACCACTCAAAGTGTATGTCTTTTTCTTAAAATGGACAACAATTTATGTACATACGGAAAACCAACCAAACGCATTCGGTTTCCATTGAAACATTAGGAGAACGATCCATGGGTCATATGTGATGTGTACGAGTCCACGCCGCCTCAATCCGAGGTGCGGTGTCGCCGGCACCACTCAAAGTGTCTGCCTTTTTTTTCAAAAGTACGTAATTTTAATTTAAAAACATCAACTGGCATATGGAAAACCAACCAAACGCATTCGGATTGTGTCGATACATTAGCACAATGATCCATGGGTCATATATGACGTGTACGAGTCAACCCCGTCTCAATCCGAGTCACGGTGTGGCTGCCACCACTCAAAGTGTCTATCTTCTGTTTCAAAAGGACATAATTTGAAGTGAAATACATCGAATGGAATATGGAAAACCGACCAAACGCATTCGGATTGTGTCGATACTTTAGCACAACGATCCATGGGTCATATGTGACGTGTACGAGTCAACCCCGCCTCAATCCGAGGCGCGGTGTGGCCGCCACCACTCAAAGTGTCCGTCTTTTGCTTAAAATGGACAACAATTTATGTACATACGGAAAACCAACCAAACACATTCGGTTTCCATTGAAACTTTATGAGAACGATCCATGGGTCATATGTGATGTGTACGAGTCAACTCTGCCTCAATCCGAGGCGCGGTGTGGCCGAAACCACTCAAAGTGTCTGCCTTTTCTTTCAAAAGTACGTCATTTTAATTGAAAAACATCAACTGGAATACGGATAACCAACCAAATGCATTTGGATTGTGTCGATACATTAGCACAAAGATCCATGGGTCATATGTGACATGTACGAGTCAACCCCGCCTCAATCCGAGGCGCGGTGTGGCTACCACCACTCAAAGTGTCTATCATCTGTTTCAAATGGACATAATTTGAAGTGAAATACATCAACTGGCATACGGAAAACTGACCAAACGCATTCGTATTGTGTCAATACTTTAGCACAATGATCCATGGGTCATATGTGACGTGTACGAGTCAACCCCGCCGCAATCTAAGGGGTGGTGTGGCCGCCACCACTCAAATTGTCTATCTTTTGCTTAAAATGGACAACAATTTAAGTACATACGTAAAACTGATCAAACAAATTCAGTTTCCATTGAAACATTAGGAGAACGATCCATGGGTCATATGTGACGTGTACGAGTCAACGCCGCCTCAATCCGAACCGCGATGTGGCCGTCACCACTCAAAGTGTCTGCCTTTTGTTTCAAAATTACGTCATTTTAATTGAAAAACATAAACTGGAATACGGAAAACCGACCAAACGCATTCGGATTGTGTCGATAAATTAGCACGACAATCCATGGGACATATGTGACGTGTAGGAGTCAAGTTCGCCTCAATCCGAGGCGCGTTGTGGCTGCCACCACTCAAAGTGTATGTCTTCTTTTTTAAAAGGAAATAATTTGAAGTGAAATACATCAACTGGCATACGGAAAATCGACCAAACACATTTTTATTGTTTCTATACATTAGCACAACGATCCATGGGTAATATGTGATGTGTACGAGCCAACCCCGCCTCAATCCGAGGCGCGGTGTGGCTGCCACCAATCAATGTGTCTGTCTTCTGTTTCAAAAGGACATAATTTGAAATGAAATACATCAACTGACATATTGAAAACTGACCAAACGCATTCATATTGTGTCGATACATTAGAACAATGATCCATGGGTCATATGTGACGTGTACGAATCAACCCCGCCTCAATCCGAGGCGCGGTGTGGCCGGAACCACTCAAAGTTTCTGTCTTTTGCTTAAAATGGACAACAATTTAAGTACATATGGAAAACTGACCAAAATAATTTGGTTTCCATTTAAAAATTAGGAGAACAATCCATGTGTCATATGTGACGTTTACGAGTCAACGCCCCCTCAATACGAGGCACGGTGTGGCCGCACCACTCAAAGTGTCTGCCTTTTGTTTCAAAAGTACGTCATTTTAATTGAAAAACATAAACTGGCATATAGAAAACTGACCAAATGCATTCGGATTGTGTCTATACATTAGTACAAAGATCCATGGGTCATATGTGACGTGTACGAGTCAACCCCGCCTCAATCCGAGGCGCGGTGTGTCCGCCACCACTCAAAGTGTCTGTCTTCTGTTTAAAAAGGACATAATTTTAAGTGAAATACATATACTGGCATACGGAAAACCGAAAAAACACATACTTATTGTGTCGATACTTTAGCACAATGTTCCATGGGTTATATGTGACGTGGAAGAGTCAACCCCGCCTCAATATGAGGCACGATGTGGCCGCCACCACTCAAAGTGTCTGTCTTTTTCATAAAATGGACATCAATTTAAGTACATACGTAAAACCGACCAAACACATTCGGTTTCCATTGAAACTTTAGGAGAATGATCTATGTGTCATATGTGACGTGTATGAGTCAAATCCGCCTCAATCTGAGCCGCGGTGTGGCCGGAACCACTCAAAGTGTCTTCCTTTTGTTTCAAAAGTACGTCATTTTAATTGAAAAACATCAACTGGCATATGGAAAACCGACCAAACGCATTCGGATTGTGTTGATACATTAGAAAAACAATCCATGAGTCATTTGTGACGTGTATGAATCAAGCCCGCCCAATCCGAGGTGCGGTGTGTCCACCACCACTCAATGTGTCTGTCTTCTGTTTTAAAAGGACATAATTTGAAGTGAAATGCATCAACGGGCATACGAAAAACTGAACAAACATATTCGGATTGTGTCGATACATTAGAACAACGATCCATGTGTCATATGTGACGTGTACGAGTCAACCCCGCCTCAATCCGAGGTGCGGTGTGGCCGCCACCACTCAAAGTTTCTGTCTTTTGCTTAAAATGGACAACAATTTATGTACATATGGAAAATAGACCAAATGCATTCGGTTTCCACTGAAACTTTTGGAGAACGATCCATGGGTCATATGTGACTTGTAAGGGTCAATGCCGCCTCAATCAGAGGTGCGGTTTGGCTGGAACCAGTCAATGTGTCTTCCATTTGTTTCAAAAGTACGTCATTTTAATTGAAAAACATCAACTGGCATACAAAAACCCGACCAAATGCATTCGGATTGTGTCAATATGTTATCATAACGATACATGGGTCATATATGATGTGTACGAGTCAACCCCGCCTCAATCCGAGACGCGGTGTGGCTGCCACCACTTAAAGTGTATGTCTTCTGTTTCAAAAGGACAGAATTTGAAGTGAAATACATCAACTGTCATACGGAAAACCGACCAAATGCATTCGGATTGTGTCGATACTTTAGAAAAACGCTCCATGGGTCATATGTGACGTGTATGAGTCAACCCCGCCTCAATCCGAGTCACGGTGTGGTCGCCACCACTCAAAGTGTCTGTCTTTTGCTTAAAATGGACAACAATTTATGTACATACGGAAAACTAACCAAACGCATTCTGTTTCCATTGAAACATTAGAATTATAATCCATGGGTCATATGTGACGTGTACGAGTCAACGCCGCCTAAATCCGAGGTGCGGTGTCGCCGACACCACTCAAAGTGTCTGCCTTTTGTTTCAAAAGTACATCATTTTAATTGAAAAACATCAACTGGCATACGGAAAACTGACCAAACGCATTCAGATTGTGTTGATACATTAGAAAAACTATCCATGGGTCATATATGACATGTACGAGTCAACCCTGCCTCAATCCGAGAAGCGTTGTGGCTGCCACCACTCAAAGTGTCTGTCTTCTGTTTCAAAATGACATAATTTGAAGTGAAATACATCAAGTGGCATACAGAAAACCGAACAAACGCATTCGGATTGTGTCGATACTTTATCACAACGATCCATGGGTCATATGTGACATGTACGAGTCAACCCCGCCTCAATCCGAGGCACGGTGTGGCCGACACCACTCAAAGTGGCTGTCTTTTTCTTAAAATGGATAACAATTTAAGTACATATAGAAAACCGACCAAACACATTCGGTTTCCATTGAAACATTAGGATAATGATCCATTGGTCATATGTGACGTGTACGAGTCAACGCCGCCTCAATCCGAGCCGTGCTGTGGCCGGCACCACTCAAAGTGTCTGCCTTTTGTTTCAAAAGTACGTCATTTTAATTGAAAAACATCAACTGGCATACGGAAAACCGACCAAATGCATTCGGATTGTGTCAATACATTAGCACAACAATCCATGGGCCATATGTAACGTGTACGAGTCAACTCTGCCTCAATCTGAGGTGCGGTGTGGCTGCCACCACTCAAAGTTTCTATCTTCTGTTTCAAAAGGACATAATTTGAAGTGAAATACATCAACTGGCATACGGAAATCCGACCAAACGCATTCGGATTGTGTCGATACTTTAGCACAACGATCCATTGGTCATATGTGACGTGTACGAGTCAACCCCGCCTCAATCCGAGGCGCGGTGTGGTGTCCACCACTCAAATTGTCTGTCTTTTTCTTAAAATGGATAACAATTTAAGTACATACGTAAAACCGAGAAAACACATTTGGTTTCCATTGAAAATCTAAGAGAATGATCCATGGGTCATATGTGACGTGTACGAGTCAACGCCGCCTCACTCCGAGCTACGGTGTGGCCGGATCCACTCAAACTGTCTGCCTTTTGTTTCAAAAGTATGTCATTTTAATTGAAAAATAGCAACTAACATACGGAAAACCGAACAATGCATTCAGATTCTATCGATACATTAGAACAACGATCCATGGGTCATATGTGACATGTATAAATCAATCCCTACTCAATATGAGGTGCGGTGTGGCCGCCACCATTCAAAGTGTATGTCTTCTGTTTTAAAAGGACATAATTTGAAGTGAAATACATCAACTGGCATACGGAAAACCGACCAAACGCATTCAGATTGTGTCGATACATTAGAAAAACGATCCATGGGTCATATGTGACATGTACGTGTCAACCCTGATTCAATCCGAGGCGTGGTGTGGCTGCCACCACTCAAAGTGTCTGTCTTTTGCTTAAAATGGACAACAATTTAAGTACATATGGAAAACTGACCAAAAGCATTCGGTTTCCATTGAAACATTAGGAGAATGATCCATGGGTCATATGTAATGTGTACGAGTCAACACCGCCTCAATCTGAGGCATGGTGTGGCCGGAGCCACTCAATGTGTCTGCCTTTTGTTTCAAAAGTACGTCATTTTAATTGAAAAACATCAACGGGCATACGGAAAACCGACCAAATGCATTCGAATTGTGTTGATACATTATCACAACGATCCATAGGTCATATGTGATGTGTACGAGTCAACCCCGCCTCAATCTGAGGCACGGTGTGGCTACCACCACTCAAAGTGTATGTCTTCTGTTTCAAAAGGACATAATTTGAAGTGAAATACATCAACTGGCATACGGAAAACCGACCAAACGCATTCGGATTGTGTCGATAATTTAGCACAACGATATGTGGGTCATATGTGACGTGTATGAGTCAACCCTGACTCAATCCGAGGCGCGGGGTGGCCGCCACCACTCAAAGTGTCTTTCTTTTACTTAAAATGGACAAAAATTTAAGTACATACGGAAAACTGCCAAAACGCATTCTGTTTCCATTGAAACATTAGAAGAACGATCCATGGGTAATATGTGACGTGTACGTGTCAACGTCCCCTCAATCCGAGGCGCTGTGTCGCCGACACCACTCAAAGTGTCTGCCTTTTATTTCAAAAGTACGTTATTTTTAATGAAAAACATCAACTGGCATACAGAAAACTGACCAAACGCATTCGGATTGTGTCGATACATTAGCACAACGATCCATGGGTCATATGTGATGTGAATGAGTCAACCCCTCCTCAATCTGAGGCGAGGTGTGGCCGCCACCACTAAAAGTGTTTATCTTCTGTTTCAAAAGAACATAATTTGAAGTGAAATACACCAACTGGCATATGGAAAACTGACGAAACACATTCGGATTGTATCGATACTTTAGCACAACTATCCATGGGTCATATGTGACGTGGACGAGTCAACCTCGCATCAATATGAGGCACGGTGTGGCCGCCACCACTCAATGTGTCTATCTTTTTCTTAAAATGGACCACAATTTATGTACGTACGTAAAACCGACCAAACACATTTTGTTTCCATTGAAACTTTAGGGGAACGATCCATGGGTCATATGTGGCGTGTACGAGTCAACTCCACCTCAATCCGAGCCGCGGTGTGGCCGGAACCACTCAAAGTGTCTGCCTTTTGTTTTAAAAGTACGTCATTTTAATTGAGAAACATCAACTGGCATACGGAAACCGACCAAACGCATTCGGATTGTGTCGATACATTATAAAAACAATCCATGGGTCATTTGTGACGTGTACGAGTCAAGAACGCCACAATTCGAGGCGCGGTGTGGGTGCCACCACTCAAAGTGTCTGTCTTCTGTTTTAAAAGGACATAATTTGAAGTGAAATACATCAACTAGCATACGGAAAATCAACCAAACGCATTCGTATTGGGTCGATACACTAAAAAAACGATCCACGGGTCATATGTGACGTGTACGAGTCAACCCCGCCTCAATCCGCGGTGCGGTGTGGCCGCCACCACTCAAAGTGTCTTTATTTTGCTTAAAATGTACAACAATTTACGTACATACGGAAAACCGACCAAACACATTCAGTTTTCATTGAAAGTTTAGGAGAATGATCCATGGGTCGTATGTGACGTGTACGAGTCAACGCCTCCTCAATCCGAGGTGCGGTGTGGACGGCATCACTCAAAGTGTCTGCCTTTTGTTTCAAGAGTACGTCATTTTAATTGAAAAACATCAACTGGCATACAGAAAACAGAACAAACGCATTCGGATTGTGTCGATACATTATAAAAATGATCCATGGGTCATATATGACGTGTACGAGTCAACCCCGCCTCAATCCGAGGCACGGTGTGGCAGCCACCACTCAAAGTGTCTGTCTTCTGTTTCAAAAGGACATAATTTGAAGTGAAATACATCAACTGGAATACAAAAAACTGACCAAACGCATTTGTAATGTGTAGATACTTTAGAACAACGATCCATGGGTCATATGTGACGTGTACGAGAAAACCCCGCCTCAATATGAGGCGCGGTGTGGCCGCCACCACTCAAAGTGCATGTCTTTTTCTAAAAATGGACAACAATGTCAGTACATACAGAAAACCAATCAAACACATTCGGTTTCCATTGAAACATTAGGAGAACGATCCATGGGTCATATGTGATTGCATGAGTCAACGCCGCGTCAATCCGAGGTGCGGTGTGGCCGGCACCACTCAAAGTGTCTTCCTTTCGGTTCAAAAGTACGTCATTTTAATTGAAAAACATAAACTGGCATACAGAAAACCAACCAAACACATTCGGATTGTGTCGATACATTAGAACAATGATCCATGGGTCATATGTGACGTGTACGAGTCAACCCCGCCTCAATCCAAGGCGCGATGTGGCTGCCAACACTCAAAGTGTCTGTCTTCTGTTTCAAAAGGACATAATTTGAAGTGAAATACATCAACTGGCATACGGAAAACCGACCAAACACATTCAGATTGTGCCGATACTTTAGCACAACGATCCATGGGTCATATGTGACGTGTACGAGTCAACCCCGTCTCAATCTGAGGCGTGGTGTGGCCGGCACCACTCAAATTGTCTGCCTTTTGCTTAAAATGGACAAAAATTTACGTACATACGTAAAACTGACCAAACAAATTCGGTTTCCATTGAAACCTTAGGAGAAAGATCCATGGGTCATATGTGATGTGTACGAGTCAACGCCACCTCAATACGAGCTGCGGTGTGGCCGACACCACTCAAAGTGTCTGCCTTTTGATTCAAAAGTGCGTCATTTTAATTGAAAAACATCAACTGGGATACGGAAAACCGACCAAACGCATTCGGATTGTGTCGATACATTAGCACAATGACCCATGGTTCATATGTGACGTATACAAGTCAATCCCACCTCAATCCGAGGCGCGGTGTGGCCGCCTCCACTCAAAGTGTATGTCTTCTATTTTAAAAGGACATATTTTGAAGTGAAATAAATCAACTGGAATACTGAAAACAAACAAAACGCATTCGTATTGTGTTGATACATTAGCACAACGATCCATGGGTAATATGTGACGTGTACGAGTCAACCCCGCCTCAATCCGAGGCACGGTGGGGCCGCCACCACTCAAAGTGTATGTCTTTTTCTTAAAATGGAAAACAATTTAAGTACATACGGAAAACAGACCAAACGCATTCGATTTACATTGAAACATTAGGAGAACGATCCATGGGTCATATGTGACATGCACGAGTCAACGCCGCCTCAATCCGAGGCACGGTGTAGCCGGCACCACTCAAAGTGTCTACCTTTTGTTTCAAAAGTATGTCATTTTAATTGAAATACATCAACTGGCATACGGAAAACCAACCAAACGCATTTGGATTGTGTCGATACATTAGCACAACGATCCATGGGTCATATATGACATGTACGAGTCAACCCCGCCTCAATCCAAGGCACGGTGTGGCCGCCACCACTCAAAGTGTCTGTCTTCTGTTTCAAAAGGACATAATTTGAAGTGAAATACATCAACTGGCATACGGAAAACCAAAAAAATCACATTAGGATTGTGTTGATACATTATCACAACGATCTGTGGGTCACATGTGACGTGTACAAGTCAACCCCGACTCAATCTGAGGCACGGGGTGGCCGCCACCACTCAAAGTGTCTGTCTTTTAATTAAAATGGACAACAATTTAAGTACATACAGAAAACCGACCAAACGCATTCGGTTTCAATTGAAACTTTAGGAGAATGATCAATGGGTCATATGTGACGTGTAAAAGTCAACGCCGCCTCAATTAGAGGCGTGGTGTGGCCAACACCACTCAATGTGTCTGCCTTTTGTTTCAAAAGTACGTCATTTTAATTGAAAAACATCTACTGGAATACGGAAAACCAACCAAACAAATTCTGATTGTGTCGTTACATTAGCACAACGATCCATGGGTCATATGTGACGTGTACGAGTCAACCCCTCCTCAATCTGAGGGGCGGTGTGGCCGCCACCACTCAAAGTGTCTGTCTTCTGTTTCAAATGGACATAATTTGAAGTGAAATACATCAATTGGCATACGGAAACCAACCAAACGCATTCGAATTGTGTCAATACTTTATCACAACGATCCATGGGTCATATGTGACGTGTACGAGTCAACCCCGCCTCAATACGAGGTGTGGTGTGGCCACCACCACTCAGAGTGTCTGTTTGTTGCTTAAAATGGACAACAATTTAAGTACATACGGAAAACCGACCAAACTTATTCGGTTTCCATTGAAACATTAGGAGAACAATCCATGGGTCATATGTGACATGTACGAGTCAAAACCCCCTCAATTCGAGGCGCGGTGTGGCCGACACCACTCAAAGTGTTTGCCTTTTGTTTCAAAAGTACGTCATTTTAATTGAAAAACATCAACTGGCATATAGATAACCGACCAAACTCATTCGGATTGTTTCAATACATTATAACAACGATCCATGGGTCATATGTGATGTGTACGAGTCAAAACCGCCTCAATTCGAGATAAGGTGTGGCCGCCACCACTCAAAGTGTCTATACTCTGTTTCAAAAGGACATAATTTGAAGTGAAATACATCAACTGGCATACGGAAAACCGACCAAACGCATTCGGATTGTGTCGATACGTCAGTACAACAATCCATGGGTCATATGTGACGTGGATGAGTCAACCCTGCCTCTATCCGAGGCACGGTGTGGCCGCCACTACTCAAAGTGTCTGTCTTTTTCTTAAAATGGACAACAATTTAAGTACATACATAAAACCGACCAAACACATTCGGTTTCCATTCAAACTTTAGGAGAACGATCCATGGGTCATATGTGACGTGTAAAAGTCAACTTCACCTCAATCCGAGCCATGGTGTGGCTGGCACCACTCAAAGTGTCTGCCTTTTGTTTCAAAAGTACGTCATTTTAATTGAAAAACATCAACTGGCATACAGAAAACTGACCAAACGCATTTGGATTGTGTCGATACATTATAAAAACAATAAATGGGTCATATGTGACGTGTAGAAGTCAAGCCCACCTCAATCTGAGGCGCGGTGTGGCCGCCACCACTCAAAGTGTCTGTCTTCTATTTTAAAAGAACATAATTTGAAGTGAAATACATCAACTGGCATATGGAAAACCGACCAAACGCATTCGTATTGTGTTGATACATTAGCACAACGATACATGGGTCATATGTGACGAGTACGAGTCAACCCCGCCTCAATATGAGGCCCGGTGAGGCCGCCACCACTCAAAGTTTCTGTCTTTTGCTTAAAATAGACAACAATTTAAGTACATACGAAAAACCGACCAAACACGTTCGGTTTCCATTAAAACATTAGGAGAACGATCCATGGGTCATATGTGACATGTACGATTCAACGCCGCCTCAATCCGAGGCGTGGTGTGGCCGGCACCACTCAAAGTGTCTGCCTTTTGTTTCAAAAGTACGCCATTTTAATTGAAAAACAACAACTGGCATACAGAAAACCGACCAAACACATTTGGATTGTGTCGATACATTAGGAAAATGATCCATGGGTTATATGTGACGTGTTTGAGTCAACCCCGCCTCAATCTGAGGCGCGGTGTGGCCGCCACCACTCAATGTGTCTATCTTCTGTTTCAAAAGGACATAATTTGAAGTGAGATACATCAACTGGCATACGGAAAACCGATCAAACGCATTCGGATTGTGTCGATACTTTAGAAAAACGATCTGTGGGTCATATGTGACGTGTATGAGTCAACCTTGCCTCAATCCGAGTCGCGGTGTGGCCGCCACCACTCAAAGTGTCTGTCTTTTACTTAAAATGGACAACAATTTAAGTACATACAGAAAACCAACCATAAGCATTCGGTTTCCATTGAAACATTAGGAGAACGATCCCTGTGTCATATGTGACGTGTACGAGTCAACTCCGCCTCAATCAGAGGCATGGTGTGGCCTACACCACTCAAAGTGTCTGCCTTTTGTTTCAAAAGTACGTCATTTTAATTGAAAAACATAAACTGGCATATGGATAACCGACCAAACGCATTCTGATTGTGTCGATACATTATCACAATGATCCATGGGTCATATGTGACGTGTACAAGTCAACCACGCCTCAATCCGAGGCACGGTGTGGCCGCCACCACTCAAAGTTTCTGTCTTCTGTTTCAAAAGGACATAATTTGAAGTGAAATACATCAACTGGCATACGGAAAACCGACCAAACGCATTCGGATTGTGTTGATACTTTAGTACAATGATCCATGGGTCATATGGGAAGTGTACGAGTCAACCCCACCTCAATCCAAGGCGCGGTGTGGCCGCCACCACTCAAAGTGTCTGTCTTTTGCTTAAAATGGACAACAATTTAAGTACATACAGAAAACTGACCAAACGCATTCGGTTTCCATTGAAAATTTAGGAGAACGATCCATGGGTCATATGTGACGTGTACGAGTCAACTCCCACTCAATCCGAGGCGTGGTGTGGCCGGAACCACTCAAAGTGTCTACCTTTTGTTTCAAAAGTAAGTCATTTTAATTGAAAAACATCAACTGGCATATGGAAATCTGACCAAACGCATTCGGATTGTGTCGATACATTAGCCGAACGATCCATGGGTCATATGTGACGCGTACGAGTCAACCCCGCCTCAATCTGAGGTGCGGTGTGGCCGCCACCACTCAAACTGTCTGTCTTTTGCTTAAAATGGACAAGAATTTCGATACATATGGAAAACCGACCAAATGCATTTGGTTTCCATTGAATCATTAGGAGAACGATCCATGGGTCATATGTGACATGTAAGAGTCAACACCACCTCAATCCGAGGCGCGCTGTGGTCGGAACCACTCAAAGTGTCTGCCTTTTGTTTCAAATGTACGTCATTTTAATTGAAAAACATCAACTGGCATACGAAAAATCGACCAAACTCATTCGGATTGTGTCGATACATTAGAACAACGATCCATCGGTCATATGTGACATGTAAGAGTCAACCCCACCTCAATCTGAGGGGCGGTATGGCCGCCACCACTCAAAGTGTATGTCTTCTGTTTCAAAAGGACATAATTTGAAGTGAAATACATCAACTGGAATTCAGAAAACCGACCAAACGCATTCCGATTGTGTCGATAATTTAGCACAACGATCCGTGGTTCTTATGTCACGTGTACGAGTCCACCCCGACTCAATCCGAGGTGTGGGGTGGCCTCCACCACTCAAAGTGTCTGTCTTTTAATTAAAATGGACAACAATTTAAGTACATATGAAAAACCAACCAAACGCATTCGGTTTCTATTGAAACTTTAGGAGAACGTTCCATGGGTCATATGTGACGTGTACGAGTCAACGCAGCCTCAATTAGAGGCACGGTGTGACTGGAACCACTCAAAGTGTCTGTCTTTTGTTTTAAAAGTGCGTCAATTTAATTGAAAAACATCAAATGGAATACGGAAAACCGACCAAACACATATTTATTGTGTTGATACATTAGAACAACGATCCATGGGTCATATGTGATGTGTAGAAGTCAACCCCGCCTCAATCTGAGGCACGGTGTGGCCGCCACCACTAAAAGTTTCTGTCTTCTGTTTCAAAAGGACATTATTTGAAGTTAAATAAATCAACTGGCATACGAAAAACCGACCAAACGCATTCTTATTGTGTCGATACTTTATCACAACGATACGTGGGTCATATGTGACGTGTACGAGTCAACCCCGCCTCAATCTGAGGCATGGTGTGGCCGCCACCACTCAAAGTGTATGTCTGTTGCTTAAAATGGACAACAATTTAAGTATAGATGGAAAACAGACCAAACGCATTTGGTTTCCATTGAAACATTAGGAGAACGATCCATGGGTCATATGTGACGTGTACGAGTCAACGCCCCCTCAATCCGAGGTGCGGTGTGGCCGGCACCACTCAAAGTGTCTGCCTTTTGATTCAAAAGTACGTCATTTTAATTGAAAAACATCAACTGGCATACAAAAAACTGACGAAACACATTCGGATTGTGTCGATACATTAGCACAACGATCCATGGGTCATATGTGACGTTTACGAGTCAACCCCACCTCAATCTGAGGCGCGGTGTGGCCGCCACCACTCAAATTGTTTGTCTTCTGTTTCAAAAGGACATAATTTGAAGTGAAATACATCAACTGGCATACGGAAAACCGATCAAACGCATTCAGATTGTGTCGATACTTTAGAACAACGATCCATGGGTCATATGTGACGTGGACGAGTCAACCCCGCCTCAATCCGAGGCATGGTGTGGCCACCATCACTCAAAATGTCTGTCTTTTTCTTAAAATGGACAACAATTTATGTACATACGTAAAACCGACCAAACACATTCAGTTTCCATTGAAACATTAGGAGAACGATCCATGGGTCATATGTCACATGTTGGAATCAACTCCACCTCAATCCGAGCCGTGGTGTGGCCGGCACCACTCAAAGTGTCTGCCTTTTGTTTCAAAAGTACGTCATTTTAATTGAAAAACATCAACTGGCATACGGAAAACCGACCAAACGCATTCAGATTGTGTCGATACATCAGAAAAACGATCCATGGGTCATATTTGACGTGTACGAGTCAAGCCCGCCTCAATCTGAGGCGCGGTGTGTCCGCCACCACTCAAAGTGTCTGTCTTCTGTTTTAAAAGGACATAATTTGAAGTGAAATACATCAACTGGCATATGGAAACCCGACCAAACACATTCTGATTGTGTCGATACATTAGCACAATGATCCATGGGTCATATGTGACGTGTACGAGTCAACCCCACCTCAATAAGAGGGGCGGTGTGGCCGCCACCACTCAAAGTGTATGTCTTTTGCTTAAAATGGACAACAATTTAAGTATATATGGAAAACCAACCAAACGCATTCGTTTTCCATTGAAACATTAGGAGAAAGATCCATGGGTCATATGTGACGTGTACGAGTCAACGCCACCTCAATCCGAGGTGCGGTGTGGCCAGCACCACTCAAAGTGTCTGCCTTTTTTTTCAAAAGTACGTCATTTTAATTGAAAAACATCAACTGGCATATGGAAAATCGACCAAACGCATTCGTATCATGTCGATACATTAGCACAATGATACATGGGTTATATATGACGTGTACGAGTCAATCCCAGCTCAATCCGAGTCACGGTGTGGCTGCCACCACTCAAAGTGTCTGTCTTCTATTTCAAAAGGACATAACTTGAAGTGAAATACATCGAATGGAATATGGAAAACCGACCAAACACATTCGGATTGTGACGATACTTTATCACAACGATCCATGGGTCATATGTGACGTGTACGAGTCAACCCTGCCTCAATCCGAGGTGCGGTGTGGCCGCCACCACTCAAAGTGTCTGTCTTTTGATTAAAATGGACAACAATTTATGTACATACTGAAAACAGACCAAACACATTCGGTTTCCATTGAAACATTTCGAGAACGATCCATGGGTCATATTTGATGTGTGCGAGCCAACTCTGCCTCAATTCGAGGTGCGGTGTGGCCGAAACCACTCAAAGTGTCTGCCTTTTGTTTCAAAAGTACGTCATTTTAATTGAAAAACATCAACTGGCATACGGAAAACCAACCAAATGCTTTTGGATTGTGTCGATACATTAGCACAAAGATCCATGGGTCAATTGTGATGTGTACTAGTCAACCCCGCCTCAATCCGAGGTGCGGTGTGGCTGCCACCGCTCAAAGTGTCTGTCTTTTGTTTCAAAAGGACATAATTTGAAGTGAAATACATCAACTGGCATACGGAAAACCGACCAACGCATTCGGATTGTGTCAATACTTTAGCACAATGATCCATGGGTCATATGTGACGTGTACGAGTCAACCCCGCCTCAATCTGAGGGGTAGTGTGGCCGCCACCACTCAAATTGTCTGTCTTTTGCTTAAAATGGACAACAATTTAAGTACATACGTAAAACCGATCAAACAAATTCAGTTTCCATTGAAACAATAGGAGAACGATGCATGGGTCATATGTGACATGTATGAGTCAACGTCGCCTCAATCTGAACCGCGTTGTGGGCGTCACCACTCAAAGTGTCTGCCTTTTGTTTCAAAAGTATGTCATTTAAATTGAAAAACTTAAACTGGAATACGGAAAACCGACCAAACGCATTCGGATTGTGTCGATACATTAGCACGACAATCCATGGGACATATGTGACGTGTACGAGTCAAGCCCGCCTCAATCCGAGGCGCGTTGTGGCAGCCACCACTCAAAGTGTATGTATTTTGTTTTAAATGGAAATAATTTGAAGTGAAATACATCAACTGGAATACAGAAAACCGACCAAACGCATTTTTATTGTGTCTATACATTAGCACAATGATCCATGGGTCATATGTGACGTGTACGAGTCAACCCCACCTCAATCCGAGGCGCGGTGTGGCCGCCACCACTCAATGTGTCTATCTTCTGTTTCAAAAGGACATAATTTTAAATGAAATACATCAACTGGCATATGGAAAACCAACCAAACGGATTCAGATTGTGTCGATACATTTGCACAACGATCCATGGGTCATATGTGATGTGTACGAGTCAACCTCACCTCAATCCGAGGCGCGGTGTGGCCGGAACCACTCAAAGTTTCTGTCTTTTGCTTAAAATGGATAACAATTTAAGTACATATGGAAAACTGACCAAAAGCATTTGGTTTCCATTTAAACATTAGGAGAATGATCCATGTTTCATATGTGACGTTTACGAGTGAATGCCCCCTCAATCCGAGGCGCGGTGTGGCCAGCACCACTCAAAGTGTCTGCCTTTTGTTTCAAAAGTACGTCATTTTAATTGAAAAAGATCAACTGGCATACCGAAAACTGACCAAACGCATTTGGATTGTGTCGATACATTTGTACAAAGATCCATGGGTCATATGTGACGTGTACGGGTCAACCCCGCCTCAATCCGAGGCGTAGTGTGTCCGCCACCACTCAAACTGTCTGTCTTCTGTTTCAAAAGGACATAATTTTAAGTGAAATACATATACTAGCATACGGAAAACCGAAAAATGCATTTGGATTGTGTCTATACTTTAGCACAATGATCCATGGGTCATATGTGACATGAAAGAGTCAACCCCACCTCAATCTGAGGCACGATGTGGCCGCCACCACTCAAAGTGTCTGTCTTTTTCTTAAAATGGACATCAATTTAAGTACATACATAAAACCAAACAAACACATTCGGTATCCATTGAAACTTTAGGAGAACGATCCATGTGTCATATGTGACGTGTACGAGTCAAATCCGCCTCAATCCGAGCCGCGGTGTGGCCAGAACCACTCAAAGTGTCTGCCTTTTGTTTCAAAAGTACGTCATTTTAATTGAAAAACATCAACTAGCATACGGAAAACCGACCAAATGCATTCGGATTGTGTCGATACATTAGAACAACAATACATGAGTCATTTGTGACGTGTATGAGTCAAGCCCGCCTCAATCCGAGGCGCGGTGCGACCACCACCACTCAATGTGTCTGTCTTCTGTTTTAAAAGGACATAATTTGAAGTGAAATGCATCAATGAGCATACGGAAAACTGACCAAGCGCATTCGGATTGTGTCGATACATTAGAAAAACGATCCATAGGTCATATGTGACGTGTACGAGTCAACCCCACCTCAATCCGAGGTGCGGTTTGGCCGCCACCACTCAAAGTTTCTGTCTTTTGCTTAAAATGGACAACAATTTAAGTACATATGGAAAACCAACCAAACGCATTCGGTTTCCACTGAAACATTTGGAGAACGATCCATGGGTCATATGTGACGTGTAAGAGTCATCGCCGCCTCAATCCGAGGTGCGGTGTGGCTGGAACCACTCAATGTGTCTTCCTTTTGTTTCAAAGGTACGTCATTTTAATTGAAAAACATCAACTAGCATATAGAAACCTGACCAAATGCATTCGGATTGTGTCAATATGTTATCATAACGATACATGGGTCATATATGATGTGTACGAGTCAACCTCGCCTCAATCCGAGACGCGGTGTGGCTGCCACCACTCAAAGTGTCTGTCTTCTGTTTCAAAAGGACATAATTTGAAGTGAAATACATCAACTGTCATACGGAAAACCGACCAAACGCATTCGGATTGTGTCGATACATTAGAAAAACGCTCCATGGTTTATATGTGACGTGTATGAGTCAACCCCGCCACAATCCGAGTCACGGTGTGGTCGCCACCACTCAAAGTGTCTGTCTTTTGCTTAAAATGGACAACAATATATGTACATATGAAAAACCGACCAAATGCATTCTGTTTCCATTGAAACATTAGGAGAACAATCCATGGGTCATATGTGACATGTACGAGTCAACGCCGCCTCAATCCGAGGTGCGGTGTCACCGGCACCACTCAAAGTGTCTACCTTTTGTTTCAAAAGTACGTCATTTTAATTGAAAAACATCAACTGGCATACGGAAAACTGACCAAACGCATTCGGATTGTGTTGATACATTAGAACAAAAATACATGGGTCATATATGACATGTACGAGTCAACCCTACCTAAATCCGAGGTGCGTTGTGGCTACCACCACTCAAAGTGTCTGTCTTCTGTTTCAAAATGACATAATTTGAAGTGAAATACATCAACTGGCATACGGAAAACTGACCAAACGCATTCGGATTGTGTCGATACTTTAGCAAAAAGATCCATGGGTCATATGTGACGTGTACGAGTCAACCCCGCCTCAATCCGAGGCACGGTGTGGCCGCAACCACTCAAAGTGTCTGTCTTTTTCTTAAAATGGGTAACAATTTAAGTACATACGGAAAACCGACCAAACACATTCGGTTTCCATTGAAACATTACGAGAATGATCCATGGGTCATATGTGACGTGTACGAGTCAACGCCGCCTCAATACGAGGCGTGGTGTGGCCGGCACCACTCAAAGTGTCTGCCTTTTGTTTCAAAAGTACGTCATTTTAATTGAAAAACATCAACTGGCATACGGAAAACCGACCAAATGCATTCGGATTGTGTCAATAAATTAGCACAACGAACCATGGGCCATATGTGACGTGTACGAGTCAACTCTTCCTCAATCTGAGGTGCGGTGTGGCTGGCACCACTCAAAGTGTCTGTCTTCTATTTCAAAAGGACATAATTTGAAGTGAAATACATCAACTGGCATACGGAAATCCGACCAAAGGCATTCGGATTGTGTCGATACTTTAGCACAACGATCCATGGGTCATATGTGACATGTACGAGTCAACCACGCCTCAATCCGAGGCGCGGTGTGGCCGCCACCACTCAAATTGACTGCCTTTTTCTTAAAATGGACAACAATTTATGTATATACGTAAAACCGACCAAACACATTCGGTTTCCATTGAAAATCTAAGAGAACGATCCATGGGTCATATGTGACGTGTATGAGTCAACGCCGCCTCACTCTGAGCTGCGGTGTGGCCGGATCCACTCAAAGTGTCTACCTTTTTTTTCAAAAGTACGTCATTTTAATTGAAAAACAGCAACTAGCATACAGAAAACCAAACAACGCATTCAGATTCTATCAATACATTAGAACAACAATCCATGGGTCATATGTGACGTGTATAAGTCAATCCCTACTCAATATGAGGCGGCGTGTGGCTGCCACCACTCAAAGTGTATGTCTTCTGTTTTAAAATGACGTAATTTGAAGTGAAATACATCAACTGGCGTACGGAAAACCGACCAAACGCATTCATATTGTGTCGATACATTAGCACAACGATCCATGGATCATATGTGACATGTACGTGTCAACCCTACTTCAATCCGAGGCGTGGTGTGGCCGCCACCACTCAAACTGTCTGTCTTTTGCTTAAAATGGACAATAATTTAAGTACATACGGAAAACTGACCAAAAGCATTCGGTTTCCATTGAAACATTAGGAGAACGATCCATGGGTCATATGTGACGTGTACGAGTCAACACCGTCTCAATCCGAGGCATGGTGTGGCCGGTGCCACTCAAAGTGTCTGCCTTTTGTTTCAAAAGTATGTCATTTTAATTGAAAAACATCAACTGGCATACAGAAAACTGACCAAACGCATTCGGATTGTGTTGATACGTTATCACAATGATCCACGGGTCATATGTGATGTGTACGAGTCAACCCCGCCTCAATCTGAGGCGCGGTGTGGCCACCACCACTCAAAGTGTATGTCTTCTATTTCAGAAGAACATAATATGAAGTGAAATACATCAACTGGGATACGGAAAACCGACCAAACGCATTCGGATTGTGTCGAAACATTAGCACAACGATATGTGGGTCATATGTGACGTGTACGAGTCAATCCCGACTCAATCTGAGGTGCGGGGTGGCCGCCACCACGCAAAGTATCTTTCTTCTACTTAAAATGGACAAAAATTTAAGTACATATGGAAAACTGCCCAAACGCATTTGGTTTCCATTGAAACATTAGGAGAATGATCCATGGGTTATATGTGATGTGTACGTGTCAACGCCCCCTCAATCCGAGGCGCGGTGTCGCTGGCACCACTCAAAGTGCCTGCCTTTTGTTTCAAAAGTACGTTATTTTTATTGAAAAACATCAACTGGCATACAGAAAATAGACCAAACGCATTCGGATTTTGTCGATACATTAGCACAATGATGCATGGGTCAAATGTGATGTGAACGAGTCAACCCCGCCTCAATCTGAGGCGCGGTGTGGCCGCCACCACTCAAAGTTTCTATCTTCTGTTTCAAAAGGACATAATTTGAAGTGAAATACACCAACTGGCATATGGAAAACTTAACAAACACATTCGGATTGTATCGATACTTTAACACAACGATCCATGGGTCATATGTGACGTGGAAGAGTCAACCCCGCCTCAATATGAGGCACGGTGTGGCCGCCACCACTCAATGTGTCTGTCTTTTTCTTAAAATGGACCACAATTTAAGTACATACGTAAAACTGAACAAACACATTTGGTTTCCATTGAAACTTTAGGGGAACAATCCATGGGTCATATGTGACGTGTACGAGTCAACTCCGCCTCAATCCGAGCCGCGGTGTGGCCGGAACCACTCAAAGTGTCTGCCTTTTGTTGTAAAAGTACGTCATTTTAATTGAGAAACATCAACTGGCATTCGGAAAACCGACCAAACGCATTCGGATTGTGTCAATACATTAGAAAAACAATCCATGGGTCATATGTGACATGTACGAGTCAAGAACGCCACAATTCGAGGCGCGGTGTGTCCGCCACCACTCAAAGTGTCTGTCTTCTGTTTTAAAAGGACATAATTTGAAGTGAAATACATCAACTAGCATACGGAAAACTGACCAAACGCATTCGGATTGTGTCGATACAATAAAACAACGATCCACGAGTCATATGTGACGTGTACGAGTCAACCCTTCCTCAATCCGCGGTGCGGTGTGGCCGCCACCACTCAAAGTGTCTGTCTTTTGCTTAAAATGTACAACAATTTATGTACATAAGGAAAACTGACCAAACACATTCGGTTTTCATTGAAACTTTAGGAGAATGATCCATGGGTCATACGTGACGTGTACGAGTCAACGCCTCCTCAATCCGAGGTGCGGTGTGGCCGACATCACTCAAAGGGTCTGCCTTTTGTTTCAAGAGTACGTCATTTTAATTGAAAAACATCAACTGGCATATGGAAAACAGACCAAACGCCTTCGGATTGTGTCGATACATTAGAAAAACGATCCATGGGTCATATATGACGTGTACGAGTCAACCCCGCCTCAATCCGAGGCACGGTGTGGCAGCCACCACTCAAAGTGTCTGTCTTCTGTTTCAAAAGGACATAATTTGAAGTGAAATACATCAACTGGCATACGGAAAACCGACCAAACGCATTCGAATTGTGTCGATACTTTAGAACAACGATCCATGGGTCATATGTGATGTGTACGAGCCAGCCCCGCCTCAATATGAGGCGCGGTGTGGCTGCCACCACTCAAAGTGTCTGCCTTTTTCTTAAAATGGACAACAATGTCAGTACATACATAAAACCAACCAAACACATTCGGTTTCCATTGAAACATTAGGCGAACGATCCATGGGTCATATGTGATTTTCACGAGTCAACGCCGTATCAATCTGAGGTGCGGTGTGGCCGACACCACTCAAAGTGTCTGCCATATGTTTCAAAAGTACGTCATTTTAATTGAAAAACATAAACTGGCATACAGAAAACCGACCAAACACATTCGGATTGTGTCGATACATTAGAACAATGATCCATGAGTCATATGTGATGTGTACGAGTCAACCCCGCCTCAATCTGAGGCGCAGTGTGGCTTCCAACACTCAAAGTGTCTGTCTTCTGTTTCAAAAGGACATAATTTGAAGTGAAATACATCAACTGGCATACGGAAAACCGACCAAACACATTCATATTGTGTCGATACGTTATCACAACGATCCATGGGTCATATGTGACGTTTACGAGTCAACCCCGCCTCAATATGAGGTGTGGTGTGGTTGCCACCTCTCAAATTGTCTGTCTTTTGCTTAAAATGGACAAAAATTTACGTACATACGTAAAACTGACCAAACACATTCGGTTTCCCATGAAACCTTAAGAGAAAGATCCATGGGTCATATGTGACGTGTATGAGTCAACTCCGCCTCAATCCGAGCTGCGGTGTGGCCGGAACCACTCAAAGTGTCTGCCTTTTGATTCAAAAGTACGTCATTTTAATTGAAAAACATCAACTGGGATACGGAAAACCGACCAAACGCATTCGGATTGTGACAATACATTAGCACAATGATCCATGGGTCATATGTGACGTGTACGAGTCAATCCCGCCTCAATCCGAGGTGCGGTGTGGCCGCCTCCACTCAAAGTGTATGTCTTCTGTTTTAAAAGGACATAATTTGAAGTGAAATAAATCAACTGGCATACTGAAAACCAACAAAACACATTCGGATTGTGTCGATACATTAGCTCAACGATCCATGGGTAATATGTGACGTGTAAGAGTCAACCCCGCCTCAATCCGAGGCACGGTGGGGCCGCCACCACTCAAAGTGTCTGTCTTTTTCTTAAAATGGAAAACAATTTAAGTACAAACGGAAAACAGACCAAACGCATTAGATTTCCATTGAAACATTAGGAGAACGATCCATGGGCCATATGTGACGTGCACGAGTCAACGCCGCCCCAATCTGAGGCACGTTGTAGCCGGAACCACTCAAAGTGTCTACCTTTTGTTTCAAAAGTATGTCATTTTAATTGAAAAACATCAACTGGCATACAGAAAACCGACCAAACGCATTCGGATTGTGTCGATACATTAGAAAAACGATCCATGGGTCATATGTGACGTGTACGAGTCAACCCTGTCTCAATCCGAGGCACGGTGTGGCCGCCACCACTCAAAGTGTCTGTCTTCTGTTTCAAAAGGACATAATTTGAAGTGAAATACATCAACTGGCATACGGAATACCAACCAAATCGCATTTAGATTGTGTCGATACTTTATCACAATGATACGTGGGTCATATGTGACGTGTACAAGTCATCCCCGACTCAATCTGAGGCGCGGGGTGGCCGCCACCACTCAAAGTGTCTGTCTTTTACTTAAAATGGACAACAATTTAAGTACATACGGAAAACCGGCCAAACGCATTCGGTTTCAATTGAAACATTAGGAGAATGATCAATGGGTCATATGTGACGTGTACGAGTCAACGCCGCCTCAATTAGAGGCGTGGTGTGGCCGGCACCACTCAATGTGTCTGCCTTTTGTTTCAATAGTATGCCATTTTAATTGAAAAACATCTACTGGAATATGGAAAACCAACCAAACACATTCTGATTGTGTCAATACATTAGCACAACGATCCATGGGTCATATATGACGTGTACGAGTCAACCCCTCCTCAATATGAGGGGAGGTGTGGCTGCCACCACTCAAAGTGTCTGTCTTCTGTTTCAAATGGACATAATTTGAAGTGAAATACATCAACTGGCATACGGAAACCAACCAAATGCATTAGAATTGTGTCAATACTTTATCACAACGATCCATGGGTCATATGTGACGTGTACGAGTCAACCTCGCCTCAATACGAGGCGTGGTGTGGCCACCACCACGCAAAGTGTCTGCCTGTTGCTTAAAATGGACAACAATTTAAGTACATACGGAAAACCGACCAAACATATTCGGTTTCCATTGAAACATTAGGAGAACAATCCATGGGTCATATGTGACGTGTACGACTCAACGTCCCCTCAATCCGAGGCGCGGTGTGTCCGGCACCACTCAAAGTGTCTGCCTTTTGTTTCAAAAGTACGTCATTTTAATTGAAAAACATCAACTGGCATACAGATAACCGACCAAACGCATTTGGATTGTGTCAATACATTATAACAACGATCCATGGGTCATATGTGACGTGTACGAGTCAAAACCGCCTCAATTAGAGACAAGGTGTGGCCGCCACCACTCAAAGTGTCTATCTTCTGTTTCAAAAGGACATAATTTGAAGTGAAATACATCAACTGGCATACGGAAAACCGACCAAACGCATTCAGATTGTGTCGATACTTCATCACAACAATCCATGGGTCATATGTGACGTGGATGAGTCAACCCCGCCTCTATCCGAGGCACGGTGTGGCCGCCACTACTCAAAGTGTCTGTATTTTTCTTAAAATGGACAACAATTTAAGTACGTAAATAAAACCGACCAAACACATTCGGTTTCCATTCAAACTTTAGGAGAACGATCCATGGGTCATATGTGATGTGTACAAGTCAACTCCACCTCAATCCAAGCCACGGTGTGGCCGGCACCACTCAAAGTGTCTGCCTTTTGTATCAAAAGTACGTCATTTTAATTGAAAAACATCAACTGACATACAGAAAACTAACCAAACGCATTTGGATTGTGTCGATACATTAGAAAAACAATACATTGGTCATATGTGACATGTACAAGTCAAGCCCACCTCAATCCGAGGGGCGGTGTGGCCACCACCACTCAATGTGTCGGTCTTTTTCTTAAAATGGACAACAGTGTCAGTACATACAGAAAACCAACCAAACACATTCGTTTTCCATTGAAACATTAGGAGAACGATCCATGGGTCATATGTGATGTGCACGAGTCAACTCCGCATCAATCCGAGGTGCGGTGTGGCCGGCACCACTCAAAGTTCCTGCCTTTTGTTTCAAAAGTACGTCATTTTAATTGAAAAACATAAACTAGCATACATAAAACCGACCAAACACATTCGGATTGTGTCGATACATTAGAACAATGATCCATGGGTCATATGTGATGTGTACGAGACAACACCGCCTCAATCCGAGGCGCGGTGTGGCTGCCAACACTCAAAGTGTCTGTCTTCTGTTTCAAAAGGACATAATTTGAAGTGAAATACATCAACTGGCATACGGAACACCAACCAAACACATTCAGATTGTGTCGATACTTTAGCACAACGATCCATGGGTCATATGTGATGTTTTCGAGTCAACCCCGCCTCAATCTGAGGCGCGGTGTGGCCGCCACCACTCAAATTGTCTGTATTTTGTTTAAAATAGACAAAAATTTACGTACATACGTAAAACTGACCAAACACATTCGGTTTCCATTGAAACCATAGGAGAAAGATCCATGGGTCATATGTGACGTGTATGAGTCAACGCCGCCTCAATCCGAGCTGCGGTGTGGCCGGCACCACTCAAAGTGTCTTCCTTTTGATTCAAAAGTACGTCATTTTAATTGAAAAACATCAACTGGGATACGGAAAACCGACCCAACAAATTCGGATTGTGTCGATACATTAGCACAACGATCCATGGGTCATATGTGATGTGTACGAGTCAATCCCGCCTCAATCCGAGGCGCGATGTGGCCGCCTCCACTCAAAGTGTATGTCTTCTGTTTTAAAAGGACATAATTTGAAGTGAAATAAATCAACTGGCATACTGAAAACCAACAAAACGTATTCGGATTGTGTCGATACATTAGCACAACGATCCATGGGTAATATGTGACGTGTACGAGTCAACCCCGCCTCAATCCGAGGCACGGTGGGGCCGCCACCACTCGAAGTGTCTGTCTTTTTCTTAAAATGGAAAACAATTTAAGTACATACGGAAGACAGACCAAACACATTCGATTTCTATTGAAACATTAGGAGAACGATCCATGGGTCATATGTGATGTGCACGAGTCAACGCCGCCTCAATCCGAGGCATGGTGTAGCCGGCACCACTCAAAGTGTCTACCTTTTGTTTCAAAAGTATGTCATTTTAATTGAAATACATCAACTGGCATACGGAAAACCGACCAAACGCATTCGGATTGTGTCGATACATTAGAAAAACGATCCCTGGGTCATATGTGACGTGTACGAGTCATCCCCGCCTCAATCTGAGGCACGCTGTGGCCGCCACCACTCAAAGTGTCTGTCTTCTGTTTCAAAAGGACATAATTTGAAGTGAAATACATCAACTGGCATACGGAAAACCAACCAAATCGCATTCGGATTGTGTCGATACTTTAGCACAACGATCCGTGGGTCATATGTGACGTGTACGAGTCAACCCCAACTCAATCTGAGGCACGGGGTGGCCGCCACCATTCAAAGCGTCTTTCTTTTACTTAAAATGGACAACAATTTAAGTACATATGGAAAACCGACCAAACGCATTCGGTTTCAATTGAAACTTTAAGACAATTATCAATGGGTCATATGCGACGTGTACGAGTCAACGCCGCCTCAATTAGAGGCGTGGTGTGGCCGGAACCACTCAATGTGTCTGCCTTTTGTTTCAAATGTACGTCATTCTAATTGAAAAACATCTACTGGAATACGAAAAACCAACCAAACACATTCTGATTGTGTCGATACATTAGCACAACGATCCATGGGTCATATGTGATGTATACGAGTCAACTCCTCCTCAATCTGAGGGGCGGTGTGGCTTCCACCACTCAAAGTGTCTATCTTCTGTTTCAAATGGACATAATTTGAAGTAAAATACATCAACTGGCATACAGAAACCAACCGAACGCATTCGAATTGTGTCAATACTTTAGCACAACGATCCATGGGTCATATGTGATGTGTACGAGTCAACCCTTCCTCAATACGAGGTGTGGTGTGGCCACCACCACTCAAAGTGTCTGTCTGTTGCTTAAAATGGACAATAATTTAAGTACATACGGAAAACCTACCAAACTTATTCAGTTTCCATTGAAACATTAGGAGAACAATCCATGGGTCATATGTGACGTGAACGAGTCAACGCCCCCTCAATCCGAGGTGCGGTGTGGCCGGCACCACTCAAAGTTTCTGCCTTTTGATTCAAAAGTGAGTCATTTTAATTGAAAAACATCAACTGGCATACAGATAACCGACCAAACGCATTCAGATTGTGTCAATACATTATAACAACGATCCATGGGTCATATGTGACGTGTACGAGTCAAAACTGCCTCAATTCGAGACAAGGTGTGGCCGCCACCACTCAAAGTGTCTATCTTCTGTTTCAAAAGGACATAATTTGAAGTGAAATACATCAACTGGCATACGGAAAACCGACCAAACGCATTCGGATTGTGTCGATACTTCAGCACAACAATCCATGGGTCATATGTGATGTGGACGAGTCAACCTCGCCTCTATCTGAGGCACGGTGTGGCCGCCACTACTCAAAGTTTCTGTCTTTTTCTTAAAATGGACAACAATTTAAGTACATACATAAAACCGATCAAACACATTCGGTTTCCATTCAAACTTTAGGATAACGATCCATGGGTCATATGTGACGTGTACAAGTCAACTCCACCTCAATCCGAGCCACGGTGTGGCCGACACCACTCAAAGTGTCTGCCTTTTGTTTCAAAAGTACGTCATTTTAATTGACAAACATCAACTGGCATACAGAAAACTGACCAAATGCATTTGGATTGTGTTGATACATTAGAAAAACAATACATTGGTCATATGTGATGTGTACAAGTCAAGCCCACCACAATCCGAGGCGCGGTGTGGCCGCCACCACTCAAAGTGTCTGTCTTCTGTTTTAAAAGGACATAATTTGAAGTGAAATACATCAACTGGCATATGGAAAACCGACCAAATGCATTCGGATTGTGTCGACACATTATCACAACGATACATGGGTCATATGTGACGAGTATAAGTCAACCCCGCCTTAATCCGAGGCCCGGTGAGGCCGCCACCACTCAAAGTTTCTGTCTTTTGCTTAAAAAAGACAACAATTTAAGTACATATGGAAAACCGACCAAACATGTTTGGTTTCCATTGAAACATTAGGAGAACGATCCATGGGTCATATGTGACATGTACGATTCAACGCCCCCTCAATCCGAGGCGCGGTGTGGCCGACACCACTCAAAGTTTCTGCCTTTTGTTTCAAAAGTACGCCATTTTAATTGAAAAACATCAACTGGCATACGGAAAACCGACCAAACACATTTGGATTGTGTCGATACATTAGGAAAATGATCCATGGGTCATATGTGACATGTACGAGTCAACCCCGCCCCAATCCGAGGCGTGGTGTGGCCACCACCACTCAATGTGTCTATCTTCTGTTTCAAAAGGACATAATTTGAAGTGAAATACATCAACTGGCATACGGAAAACTGACCAAACGCATTCGGATTGTGTCGATACTTTAGAAAAACTATATGTGGCTCATATGTGACGTGTACGAGTCAACCTCGCCTCAATCTGATGCACGGTGTTGCCGCCACCACTCAAAGTGTCTGTCTTTTACTTAAAATGGACAACAATTTAAGTACATACGGAAAACCGACCAAACGCATTCGGTTTCCATAGAAACTTTAGGAGAATGATCCCTGGGTCATATGTGACGTGTAAGAGTCAACTCCGCCTCAATCAGAGGCGTGGTGTGGCCGGCACCACTCAAAGAGTCTACCTTTTGTTTCAAAAGTACATCATTTTAATTGAAAAACATCAACTGGCATATGGATAACCGACCAAACGCATTCTGATTGTGTCGATACATTATCACAACGATCCATGGGTCATATGTGACATGTACAAGTAAACCCCGCCTCAATCTGAGGCGCGGTGTGGCCGCCACCACTCAAAGTTTCTGTCTTCTGTTTCAAAAGGACATAATTTGAAGTGAAATACATCAACTGGCATACGGAAAACCGACCAAACGCATTCGGATTGTATTGATACTTTAGCACAATGATCCATGGGTCATATGGGATGTGTAAAAGTCAACCCCACCTCAATCCGAGGCGCGGTGTGGCCGCCACCACTCAAAGTGTCTGTCTTTTGCTTAAAATGGACAACAATTTAAGTACATACAGAAAACTGACCAAACGCATTCTGTTTCCATTGAAAATTTAGGAGAATGATCCATTGGTCATATGTGACGTGTACGAGTCAACTCCCCCTCAATCCGAGGCGCGGTGTGGCTGGAACCACTCAAAGTGTCTGCCTTTTGTTTCAAAATTACGTCATTTTAATTGAAAAACATCAACTGGCATATGGAAATCCGACCAAACGCATTCGTATTGTGTCGATACATTAGAAAAACGATCCATGGGTCATATGTGACGTGTACGAGTCAATCCCGCCTCAATCCGAGGCGCGGTGTGGCCGCCACCACTCAAAGTGTCTTTCTTTTGCTTAAAATGGACAAGAATTTAGATATATACGGAAAACCAACCAAACGCATTCGGTTTCCATTGAAACTTTAGGAGAACGATCCATGGGTCATATGTGACATGTACGAGTCAACGCCGCCTCAATTCGAGGCGCGCTGTGGTCGGAACCACTCAAAGTGTCTGCCGTTTGTTTCAAATGTACGCCATTTTAATTGAAAAACATCAACTAGCATACGAAAAATCGACCGAACGCATTCGGATTGTGTTGATACATTAGCACAACGATCCATCGGTCATATGTGACGTGTAAGAGTCAACCCCGCCTCAATCCGAGGGGCGGTATGGCCGCCACCACTCAAAGTGTCTGTCTTCTGTTTCAAAAGGATATAATTTGAAGTGAAATACATCAACTGGCATACGGAAAACCGACCAAACGCATTCTGATTGTGTCGATACTTTTGCACAATGATCCGTGGGTCATATGTGATGTGTACGAGTCCACCCCGACTCAATCCGAGGTGCGGGGTGGCCGTCACCACTCAAAGTGTCTGTCTTTTAATTAAAATGGACAACAATTAAAGTACATACGAAAAACCAACCAAACGCATTCGGTTTCCATTGAAACATTAGGAGAACGATCCATGGGTCATATGTGATGTGCACGAGTCAACGCCGCATCAATCCGAGGTGCGGTGTGGCCGGCAGCACTCAAAGTGTCTGCCTTTTGTTTTAAAAGTACGTCATTTTAATTGAAAAACATAAACTGGCATACAGAAAACTGACCAAACACATTCGGATTGTGTCGATACATTAGAAAAATGATCCATGGGTCATATGTGACGTGTACGAGTCAACACCGTCTCAATCCGAGGCATGGTGTGCCTGCCAACACTCAAAGTGTCTGTCTTCTGTTTCAAAAGGACATAATTTGAAGTGAAATACATCAACTGGCATACGGAAAACCAACCAAACACATTCAGATTGTGTCGATACATTAGCACGACGATCCATGGGTCATATGTGACGTGTTCGAGTCAACCCCGCCTCAATCTGAGGCGCGGTGTGGCCGCCACCACTAAAATTGTCTGTCTTTTGCTTAAAATAGACAAAAATTTACGTACATACGTAAGACTGACCAAACACATTCGGTTTCCATTGAAACCATAGGAGAAAGATCCATGGGTCATATGTGATGTGTATGAGTCAACACTGCCTCAATCCGAGCTGCGGTGTGGCCGGCACCACTCAAAGTGTCTGCCTTTTGATTCAAAAGTACGTCATTTTAATTGAAAAACATCAACTGGGATACGGAAAACCGACCCAACAAATTCGGATTGTGTCGATACATTAGCACAACGATCCATGGGTCATATGTGACGTGTACGAGTCAATACCGCCTCAATCCGAGGCACGGTGTGGCCGCCTCCACTCAAAGTGTATGTCTTCTGTTTTAAAAGGACATAATTTGAAGTGAAATAAATCAACTGGCATACTAAAAACCAACAAAACACATTTGTATTATGTCGATACATTAGCACAATGATCCATGGGTAATATGTGACGTGTACGAGTCAACCCCGCCTCAATCCAAGGCACGGTGGGGCCGCCACCACTCGAAGTGTCTGTCTTTTTCTTAAAATGGAAAACAATTTAAGTACATACGGAAGACAGACCAAACGCATTCGATTTCCATTGAAACATTAGGAGAACGATCCATGGGTCATATGTGACGTGCACGAGTCAACGCCGCCTCAATCCGAGGCACGGTGTAGCCGGCACCACTCAAAGTGTCTACCTTTTGTTTCAAAAGTATGTCATTTAATTGAAATACATCAACTGGCATAGGGAAAACCGACCAAACGTATTCGGATTGTGTCGATACATTAGCAAAACGATCCCTGGGTCATATGTGACGTGTACGAGTCAACCCCGCCTCAATCCGAGGCACGGTGTGGCCGCCACCACTCAAAG
Organism: Viscum album; assembly: GCA_963277665.1. NCBI lineage: Eukaryota > Viridiplantae > Streptophyta > Magnoliopsida > Santalales > Viscaceae > Viscum > Viscum album. The sequence goes on from OY728134.1 coordinate 432,594,813, forward strand.
TGTCTGTCTTCTGTTTCAAAAGGACATAATTTGAAGTGAAATACATCAACTAGCATACGAAAAACCAACCAAATCGCATTCGGATTGTGTCTATACTTTAGCACAATGATCCGTGGGTCTTATGTGACGTGTACGTGTCAACCCCAACTCAATCTGAGGCGCGGGGTGGCTGCCACCACTCAAAGTGTCTTTCTTTTACTTAAAATGGATAACAATTTAAGAACATACGGAAAACCGACCAAACGCATTCGGTTTCAATTGAAACATTAAGAGAATGATCAATGGGTCATATGCGACGTGTACAAGTCAACGCCGCCTCAATTAGAGGCGTGGTGTGGCCGGCACCCCGCAATGTGTCTGCCTTTTGTTTCAAAAGTATGTCATTCTAATTGAAAAACAACTACTGGAATACGGAAAACCAACCAAACACATTCTGATTGTGTCGATACATTAGCACAATGATCCATGGGTCATATGTGACGTGTACGAGTCAACCTCTCCTCATTCTGAGGGGCGGTGTGGCCGCCACAACTCAAAGTGTCTGTCTTCTGTTTCAAATGGACATAATTTCAAGTGAAATACGTCAACTGGCATACAGAAACCAACCAAACGCATTCGAATTGTGTCAATACATTAGCACAACGATCCATTGGTCATATGTGACGTGTACGAGTCAACCCTGCCTCAATACGAGGCGTGGTGTGGCCACCACCACTCAAAGTGTCTGTCTGTTGGTTAAAATGGACAACAATTTAAGTACATACGGAAAACCGACAAAACTTATTCGGTTTACATTGAAACATTAGGAGAACAATCCATGGGTCATATGTGACGTGTACGAGTCAACGTCCCCTCAATCCGAGGTGCGGTGTGGCCGGCACCACTCAAAGTGTCTGCCTTTTGATTCAAAAGTACGTCATTTTAATTGAAAAACATCAACTGGCATACAGATAACCGACCAAACACATTCGGATTCTGTCAATACATTATAACAACGATCCATGGGTCATATGTGACGTGTACGAGTCAAAACCGCCTCAATTCGAGACAAGGTGTGTCCGCCACCACTCAAAGTGTCTATCTTCTGTTTCAAAAGGACATAATTTGAAGTGAAATACATCAACTGGCATACGGAAAACCGACCAAACACATTCGGATTGTGTCGATACTTCAGCACAACAATCCATGGGTCATATGTGATGTGGACGAGTCAACCCCGCCTCTATCCGAGGCACGGTGTGGCCGCCACTACTCAAAGATTCTGTCTTTTTCTTAAAATGGACAACAATTTAAGTACATACATAAAACCGACCAAACACATTCGGTTTCCATTCAAACTTTTGGAGAACGATCCATGGGTCATATGTGACGTGTACAAGTCAACTCCACCTCAATCCGAGCAACGGTGTGGCGGACACCACTCAAAGTGTCTGCCTTTTGTTTCAAAAGTACGTCATTTTAATTGAAAAATATCAACTGGCATACAGAAAACTGACCAAACGCATTTGGATTGTGTCGATACATTAGAAAAACAATACATTGGTCATATGTGATGTGTACAAGTCAAGCCCACCTCAATCCGAGGCGCGGTGTGGCCGCCACCACTCAAAGTGTCTGTCTTCTATTTTAAAAGGACATAATTTGAAGTGAAATACATCAACTGGCATATGGAAAACCGACCAAACGCATTCGGATTGTGTCGATACATTATCACAACGATACATGGGTCATATGTGACGAGTACAAGTCAACCCCGCCTTAATCCGAGGCCCGGTGAGGCAGCCACCACTCAAAGTTTCTGTCTTTTGCTTAAAATAGACAACAATTTAAGTACATATGGAAAACCGACCAAAAATGTTCGGATTCCATTGAAACATTAGGAGAACGATCCATGGGTCATATGTGACATGTACGATTCAACGCCGCCTCAATCCGAGGCGCGGTGTGGCCGGCACCACTCAATGTTTCTGCCTTTTGTTTCAAAAGTACGTCATTTAAATTGAAAAACATCAACTGGCATACGGAAAACCGACCAAACACATTTGGATTGTGTTGATAAATTAGGAAAATGATCCATGGGTCATACGTGACGTGTACGAGTCAACCCCGCCGCAATCCGAGGCGTGGTGTGGCCGCCACCACTCAATGTGTCTATCTTTTGTTTCAAAAGGACATAATTTGAAGTGAAATACATCAACTGGCATATGGAAAACCGACCAAACGCATTCAGATTGTGTCGATACTTTAGACAAACGATCTGTGGGTCATATGTGACGTGTACGAGTCAGCCTCACCTCAATCCGAGGCGCGGTGTGGCCGCCACCACTCAAAGTGTCTGTCTTTTACTTAAAATGGACAACAATTTAAGTACATACGGAAAACCGACCAAACGCATTCAGTTTCCATTGAAACTTTAGGAGAACGATCCCTGGGTCATATGTGACGTGTAAGAGTCAACTCCGCATCAATCAGAGGCGTGGCGTGGCCGGCACCACTCAAAGTGTCTGCCTTTTGTTTCAAAAGTACGTCATTTTAATTGAAAAACATCAACTTGCATATGGATAACCGACCAAATGCATTCTGATTGTGTCAATACATTATCACAACGATCCATGGGTCATATGTGACGTCTACAAGTCAACCCCGCCTCAATCCGAGGTGCGGTGTGGCCGCCACCACTCAAAGTTTATGTCTTCTGTTTCAAAAGGACATAATTTGAAGTGAAATAAATCAACTGGCATACGGAAAACCGACCAAACGCATTCGGATTGTGTAGATACATTAGCACAATGATCCATGGGTCATATGGGACGTGTACGAGTCAACCCCACCTCAATATGAGGCACGGTGTGGCCGCCACCACTCAAAGTGTCTGTCTTTTGCTTAAAATGGACAACAATTTAAGTACATACAGAAAACTGACCAAACGCATTCGGTTTCCATTGAAAATTTAGGAGAACGATCCATGGGTCATATGTGACGTGTATGAGTCAACGCCCCCTCAATCCGAGGCGCGGTGTGGCCGGAACCACTCAAAGTGTCTACCTTTTGTTTCAAAATTACGTCATTTTAATTGAAAAACATCAACTGGCATATGGAAATCTGACCAAACGCATTCGGATTGTGTCGATACATTAGCACAACGATCCATGGGTCGTATTTGACGTGTACGAGTCAACCCCCCCTCAATCCGAGGCACGGTGTGGCCGCCACCACTCAAAATGTCTGTCTTTTGCTTAAAATGGACAAGAATTTAGATACATACGGAAAACCGACCAAACGCATTCAGTTTCCATTGAAACTTTAGGAGAACGATCCATGGGTCATATGTGACATGTACGAGTCAACGCCGCCTCAATCCGAGGCGCACTGTGGTCGGAACCACTCAAAGTGTCTGCCGTTTGTTTCAAATGTACGTCATTTTAATTGAAAAACATAAACTAGCATACGAAAAATCGACCAAACACATTCGGATTGTGTTGATACATTAGCACAACGATCCATCGGTCATATGTGACGTGTAAGAGTCAACCCCGCCTCAATCCGAGGGGCGGTATGGCCGCCACCACTCAAAGTGTCTATCTTTTCTTTCAAAAGGACATAATTTGAAGTGAAATACATCAACTGGCATATGGAAAACCGACCAAACGCATTCTGATTGTGTCGATACTTTAGCACAATGATCCATGGGTCATATGTGATGTGTACGAGTCCACCCCGACTCAATCCGAGGTGCGGGGTGGCCGCCACCACTCAAAGTGTCTGTCATTTAATTAAAATGGACAACAATTTAATTACATACGAAAAACCAACCAAACGCATTCGGTTTCCATTGAAACTTTAGGAGAACGATCCATGAGTCATATGTGACGTGTACGAGTCAACGCAGCCTCAATTAGAGGCACGGTGTGACTGGAACCACTCAAAGTGTCTGCCTTTTGTTTCAAAAGTACGCCAATTTAATTGAAAAACATCAAATGGAATACGGAAAACCTACCAAACACATTTTTATTGTGTCGATACATTATCACAACGATCCATGGGTCATATGTGATGTGTAAAAGTCAACCCCGCCTCAATCAAAGGCACGGTGTGGCCGCCACCAATCAAAGTTTCTGTCTTCTGTTTCAAAAGGAAATAATTTGAAGTTAAATACATCAACCGACATACGAAAAACTGACCAAACGCCTTCGGATTGTGTCGATACTTTAGAACAACGATCCATGGGTCATATGTGACGTGTACGAGTCAACCCCGCCTAAATCTGAGGCACGGTGTGGCCGCCACCACTCAAAGTGTCTGTCTTTTTCTTAAAATGGACAACAATTTAAGTATATATGGAAAACTGACCAAACGCATTTGGTTTCCATTGAAACATTAGGAGAACGATCCATGGGTCATATGTGACGTGTACGAGTCAACGCCCCCTCAATCCGAGGTGCGGTGTGGCCGACACCACTCAAAGTGTCTACCTTTTGATTCAAAAGTACGTCATTTTAATTGAAAAACATCATCTGGCATACAGAAAACTGACGAAACACATTCAGATTGTGTCGATACATTAGCACAACGATCCATGGGTCATGTGAGACGTGTACGAGTCAACCTCGCCTCAATCTGAGGCATGGTGTGGCCGCCACCACTAAAATTGTTTGTCTTCTGTTTCAAAAGGACATAATTTGAAGTGAAATACATCAACTGACATACGGAAAACCGATCAAACGCATTCAGATTGTGTCGATACTTTAGAACAACGATCCATGGGTCATATGTGACGTAGACGAGTCAACCCTGCCTCAATCCGAGGCATGGTGTGGCCACCACCACTCAATGTGTCTGTCTTTTTCTTAAAATGGACAACAATTTAAGTACATACGTAAAACCGACCAAACACATTCGGTTTCCATTGAAACTTTAGGAGAATGATCCATGGGTCATATGTCATGTGTATGAGTCAACTCCACCTCAATCCGAGCCGTGGTGTGGCCGGAACCACTCAAAGTGTCTGCCTTTTGTTTCAAATGTACGTCATTTTAATTGAAAAACATCAACTGGCATTCGGAAAACCAACCAAACGCATTCGGATTGTGTCAATACATCATAACAACGATACATGGGTCATATTTGACGTGTACGAGTCAAGCTCGCCTCAATCTGAGGCGCGGTGTGGCCGCCACCACTCAATGTGTCTGTCTTCTGTTTTAAAAGGACATAATTTGAAGTGAAATACATCAACTGGCATACGGAAACCCGACCAAACGCATTCGGATTGTGTCGATACATTAGCACAATGATCCATGGGTCATATGTGACGTGTACGAGTCAACCCCACCTCAATAAGAGGCGCGGTGTGGTCGCCACCACTCAAAGTGTAGGTCTTTTGCTTAAAATGGACAACAATTTAAGTACATACGGAAAACTGACCAAACACATTCGGTTTCCATTGAAACATTAGGAGAACGATCCATGGGTCATATGTGACGTGTACGAGTCAACTCCGCCTCAATACGATGTGCGGTGTGGCCGACACCACTCAAAGTGTCTGCCTTTTTTTTCAAAAGTACGTCATTTTAATTGAAAAACATCAACTGGCATATGGAAAACCGACCAAACGCATTTGGATTGTGTTGATACATTAGCACAACGATCCATGGGTCATATATGACGTGTACGAGTCAACCTCGTCTCAATCCGAGTCACTGTGTGGCTTCCACCACTCAAAGTGTCTGTCTTCTGTTTCAAAAGGACATAATTTGTAGTGAAATACATCGAATGGCATATGGAAAACCGACCAAACGCTTTCAGATTGTGTCGATACTTTAGCACACCGATCCATGGGTCATATGTGACGTGTACGAGTCAACCCCGCCTCAATCCGAGGCGCGGTGTGGCCGCCACCACTCAAAGTGTCTGTCTATTGCTTAAAATGGACAACAATTTATGTACATACGAAAAACCGACCAAACACATTCGGTTTCCATTGAAACATTATGAGAACGATCCATGGGTCATATGTGATGTGTACGAGTCAACTCTGCCACAATCCGAGGTGCTGTGTGGCCGAAACCACTCAAAGTGTCTGCCTTTTGTTTCAAAAGTACGTCATTTTAATTGAAAAACAACTACTGGCATACGGAAAACCAACCAAATGCATTTGGATTGTGTCGATACATTAGCAAAAAGATCCATGGGTCATATGTGACGTGTACGAGTCAACCCCGCTTCAATCCGAGGCGCGGTGTGGCTACCACCACTCAAAGTGTCTGTCTTCTGTTTCAAAAGGACATAATTTGAAGTGAAATACATCAACTGGCATACGGAAAACCGACCAAACGCATTCGGATTTTGTCAATACATTAGCACAATGATCCATGGATCATATGTGCCGTGTACGAGTCAACCCCGCCTCAATCTGAGGGTTGGTGTGGCCGCCACCACTCAAATTGTCTGTCTTTTGCTTAAAAGGGACAAAAATTTAAGTACATACGTAATACCGATCAAACAAATTCAGTTTCCATTGAAACATTAGGAGAACGATCCATGGGTCATATGTGACGTGTACGAGTCAACACCGCCTCAATCCGAACTGCGGTGTGGCCGTCAACACTGAAAGTGTCTGCCTTTTGTTTCAAAAGTACGTCATTTTAATTGAAAAACATAAACTGGAATACGGAAAACCGACCAAACGCATTCGGATTGTGTCGATACATTAGCACGACAATCCATTGCACACATCTGACGTGTACGAGTCAAGCCCGCCTCAATCCGAGGCGTGTTGTGGCCGCCACCACTCAAAGTGTATGTCTTCTTTTTTAAAAGGAAATAATTTGAAGTGAAATACATCAACTGGCATACGAAAAACCAACCAAACGCATTTGTATTGTGCCTATACATTAGTACAACGATCCATGGGTCATATGTGATGTGTACGAGTCAACCCCGCCTCAATCCGAGGCGCGGTGTGGCCACCACCACTCAATGTGTCTGTCTTCTGTTTCAAAAGGACATAATTTGAAATGAAATACATCAACTGGCATATGGAAAACCGACCAAACGCATTCAGATTGTGTCGATACATTAGCACAACGATCCATGGGTCATATGTGACGTGTACTAGTCAACCCCGCCTCAATCCGAGGCGCGGTGTGGCCAGAACCACTCAAAGTTTCTGTCTTTTGCTTAAAATGGACAACAATTTAAGTACATATGGAAAACTGACCAAAAGCATTTGGTTTCCATTTAAAAATTAGGAGAACGATCCACATGTCATATGTGACGTTTACGAGTCAACGCCCCCTCAATCCGAGGCGCGGTGTGGCCGGCACCACTCAAAGTGTCTGCCATTTGTTTCAGAAGTACGTCATTTTATTGAAAAACATCATCTGGCATACAAAAAACTGACCAAACGCATTCGGATTGTGTAGATACATTAGTAAAAAGATCCATGGGTCATATGTGACGTGTACAAGTCAACCCCGCCTCAATCCGAGGCGCGGTGTGTCCGCCACCACTCAAAGTGTCTGTCTTCTGTTTCAAAAGGACATAATTTTAAGTGAAATACATATACATGCATACGGAAAACCGAAAAAATGCATTCGGATTGTGTCGATACTTTAGAATAATGATCCATGGGTCATATGTGATGTGGAAGAGTCAACCTCGCCTCAATCCGAGTCACGATGTGGCCGCCACCACTCAAAGTGTTTGTCTTTTTCTTAAAATGGACATCAATTTAAGTACATACGTAAAACCGACCAAACACATTCGGTTTCCATTGAAACTTTAGGAGAACGATCCATGTGTCATATGTGACGTGTAAGAGTCATATCCACCTCATTCCGAGCCGCGGTGTGGCCGGAACCACTCAAAGTGTCTGCCTTTTGTTTCAAAAGTACGTCATTTTAATTGAAAAACATCAATTGGCATATGGAAAACCGACCAAACGCATTCGGATTGTGTCGATACATTAGAACAACAATCCATGAGTCATTTTTGACGTGTATGAGTCAAGCCCGCCTCAATCCGAGGCGCGGTGTGGCCACCACCACTCAATGTGTCTGTCTTCTGTTTTAAAAGGACATAATTTGAAGTGAAATGCATCAACGGGCATACAGAAAACTGACCAAACGCATTCAGATTTTGTCGATACATTAGCACAACAATCCATGGGTCATATGTGATGTGTAAAAGTCAACCCCGCCTCAATCCGAGGTGCGGTGTGGCCGCCACCACTCAAAGTTTCTGTCTTTTGCTTAAAATGGACAACAATTTAAGTACATATGGAAAACCGATCAAACACATTCGGTTTCCACTGAAACTTTTGGAGAACGATCCATGGGTCATATGTGACGTGTAAGAGTCAACGCCGCCTCAATCCGAGGTGCGGTGTGGCTGGAACCACTCAATTTGTCTTCCTTTTGTTTCAAAAGTACGTCATTTTAATTGAAAAACACCAACTGGCATACAGAAACCTGACCAAACGCATTCGGATTGTGTCAATATGTTATCATAATGATACATGGGTCATATATGATGTGTATGAGTCAATCCCGCCTCAATCTGAGACGTGGTGTGGCTGCCACCACTCAAAGTGTCTGTCTTCTATTTCAAAAGGACAGAATTTGAAGTGAAATACATCATCCTTCATACGGAAAACTGAACAAACGCATTCGTATTGTGTCTATACTTTAGAAAAATGCTCCATGGGTCATATGTGATGTGTATGAGTCAACCCCGCCTCAATCCGAGTCACGGTGTGGTCTCCACCACTCAAAGTGTCTGTCTTTTGCTTAAAATGGACAACAATTTAAGTACATACGGAAAACCGACCAAACGCATTCTGTTTCCATTGAAACATTAGGAGAACAATCCATGGGTCAAATGTGACGTGTAAGAGTCAACGCCGCCTCAATCCGAGGTGCGGCATCGCCGGCACCACTCAAAGTGTCTGCCTTTTGTTTCAATAGTACATCATTTTAATTGAAAAACATCAACTGGCATTCGGAAAACTGACCAAACGCATTTGGATTGTGTTGATACGTTAGCACAACGATCCATGGGTCATATATGACATTGACGAGTCAACCCTTCCTCAATCCGAGGTGCGGTGTGGCTGCCACCACTCAAAGTCTCTGTCTTCTATTTCAAAATGACATTATTTGTAGTGAAATACATCAACTGGCATACGGAAAACCGACCAAATGCATTCGGATTGTGTCGATAATTTAGCACAACGATCCATGGCTCATATGTGACGTGTACGAGTCAACCCCGCCTCAATCCGAGGCACGGTGTGGCCGCCACCACTCAAAGTGTCTGTCTTTTTTGTAAAATGGACAACAATTTAAGTACATACGGAAAACCGACCAAACACATTCGGTTTCCATTGAAACATAAGGAGAATGATCCATGGGTCATATGTGACATGTACGAGTCAACGCCGCCTCAATCCGAGGGGTGGTGTGGCCGACACCACTCAAAGTGTCTGCCTTTTGTTTCAAAAGTAAGTCATTTTAATTGAAAAACATCAACTGGCATATGGAAAACCGACCAAACGCATTCGGAATGTGTCAATACATTAGAAAAACGATCCATGGGCCATATGTGACGTGTACGAGTCAAATATGCCTCAATCTAAGGTGTGGTGTGGCTTCCACCACTCAAAGTGTCTGACTTCTGTTTCAAAAGGACATAATTTGAAGTGAAATACATCAACTGGCATACGGAAATCCGACCAAACGCATTCGGATTGTGTCGATACTTTAGCAGAACGATCCATGGGTCATATGTGACGTGTACGAGTCAACCCCGCCTCAATCCGAGCTGCGGTGTGGCCGGATCCACTCAAAGTGTCTGCCTTTTATTTCAAAAGAACATCATTTTAATTAAAAAACAGCAACTAGCATACGGAAAACCGAACAACGCATTCAGATTCTATCGATACATTAGAACAACTATCCATGGGTCATATGTGACGTGTATAAGTCAATCCCTACTCAATATGAGGCGTGGTGTGGCCGCCACCACTCAAAGTGTATGTCTTCTGTTTTAAAAGGACGTAATTTGAAGTGAAATACATCGACTGACATACGTAAAACTGACCAAACACATTCGGATTGTGTCGATACATTAGCACAACGATCCATGGGTCATATATGACAGGTAAATGTCAACCCTGCTTCAATCCAAGGCATGGTGTGGCCGCCACCACTCAAAGTGTCTGTCTTTTGCTTAAAATGGACAACAATTTAAGTACATATGGAAAACTGACCAAAAGTATTCGGTTTCCATTGAAACTTTAAGAGAACGATCCATGGGTCATATGTGACGTGTACGAGTCAACACCGCCTCAATCCGAGGCATGGTGTGGCCGGAGCCACTCCAAGTGTCCGCCTTTTGTTTCAAAAGTACGTCATTTTAATTAAAAAACATCAACTGGCATACGAAAAACCGACCAAACGCATTCGGATTGTGTTGATACATTATCACAATAATCCATGGGTCATATGTGATATGTACGAGTAAACCTCGCATCAATCTGAGGCGCGGTGTGGCCACCACCACTCAAAGTGTATGTCTTCTGTTTCAAAAGGACATAATTTGAAGTGAAATACATCGACTGGCATACGGAAAACTGACCAAACGCATTCGGATTGTGTCGATACTTTAGCACAACGATATGTGGGTCATGTGTGATGTGTAAGAGTCAACCCCGACTCAATCCAAGGCACGGGGTGGCCGCCACCACTCAAAGTGTCTTTCTTTTACTTAAAATGGACAAAAATTTAAGTACATACGGAAAACTACCCAAACTCATTCGGTTTCCATTGAAACATTAGGAGAACGATCCATGGGTCATATGTGACGTGTACGTGTCAACGCCCTCTCAATCTGAGGCGCGGTGTCGCCGGCACCACTCAAAGTGTCTACCTTTTGTTTCAAAAGTACGTTATTTTTATTGAAAAACATCAACTGGCATACAGAAAACTGACCAAATGCATTCAGATTGTGTCGATACATTAGAACAACTATCCATGGTTCATATGTGATGTGAACGAGTCAACCCTGCCTCAATCCGAGGCGCGGTGTGACCGCCACCACTCAAAGTGTCTATCTTCTGTTTCAAAAGGACATAATTTGAAGTGAAATACACCAACTGGCATATGGAAAACTGACCAAACACATTCAGATTGTATCAATACTTTAGCACAATGTTCCATGGGTCATATGTGACGTGGGCGAGTCATCCCCGCCTCAATATGAGGCACAGTGTGGCCGCCACCACTCAATGTGTCTGTCTTTTTCTTAAAATGGACCACAATTTATGTACATACGTAAAACCGACCAAACACATTCGGTTTCCATTGAAACATTAGGGGAACGATCCATGGGTCATATGTGACGTGTACGAGTCAACTCCACCTCAATCCGAGCCGCGGTGTGGCCGGAACCACTCAAAGTGTCTGCCTTTTTTTTAAAAGTACGTCATTTTAATTGAGAAACATCAACTGGCATACGGAAAACTGACCAAACGCTTTCGGATTGTGTCGATACATTAGAAAAACAATCTATGGGTCATATGTGACGTGTAAGAGTCAAGAACGCCACAATTCGAGGCATGGTGTGGCCGCCACCACTCAAAGTGTCTGTCTTCTGTTTTAAAAGGACATAATTTGAAGTGAAATACATCAACTTGCATACGGAAAACCGACCAAACGCATTTGGATTGTGTCGATACACTAAAACAATGATCCACGGGTCATATATGACGTGTACGAGTCAACCCCGCCTCAATCCGCGGTGCGGTGTGGCCGCCACAACTCAAAGTGTTTGTATTTTGCTTAAAATGTACAACAATTTAAGTACATACGGAAAACTGACCAAACACATTTGTTTTTCATTGAAACTTTAGGAGAATGATCCATGGATCATTTGTGACGTGTACGAGTCAACGCCTCCTCAATCCGAGGTGCGGTGTGGCCGGCATCACTCAAAGTGTCTGCCTTTTGTTTCAAGAGTACGTCATTTTAATTGAAAAACATCAACTGGCATACGGAAAATAGACCAAACGCATTAGGATTGTGTCGATATATTAGAAAAACGATCCATGGGTCATATATGACGTGTACGAGTCAACCCCGCCTCAATCCGAGGCACGGTGTGGCAGCCACCACTCAAAGTGTCTGTCTTCTGTTTCAAAAGGACATAATTTGAAGTGAAATAGATCAACTGGCATACGGAAAACCGACCAAACGCTTTCTTATTGTGTCGAAACTTTAGAACAGCGATCCATGGGTCATATGAGACGTGTACGAGCCAACCCCGCCTCAATATGAGGCGCGGTGTGGCCACCACCACTCAAAGTGTCTGTCTTTTTCTTAAAATGGACAACAATGTCAGTACATATAGAAAACCAACCAAACACATTCGGTTTCCATTGAAACATTTGGAGAACGATCCATGGGTCATATGTGATGTGCACGAGTCAACCCCACGTCAATCCGAGGTGCGGTGTGGCCGGCACAACTCAAAATGTCTGCCTTTTGTTTCAAAAGTACGTCATTTTAATTGAAAAACATAAACTGGCATACAGAAAACTGACCAAACACATTCGGATTGTGTTGATAGATTAGAACAATGATCCATGGGTCATATGTGATGTGTATGAGTCAACCCCGCCTCAATCCGAGGCGCGGTGTGGCTGCCACCACTCAAAGTGTCAGTCTTCTGTTTCAAAAGGACATAATTTGAAGTGAAATACATCAACTAGCATACGGAAAACCGACCAAACACATTCAGATTGTGTCGATACTTTAGCACAACGATCCATGGGTCATATGTGACATGTACGAGTCAACATCGCCTAAATTTGAGGTGTGGTGTGGCCGCCACCACTCAAATTGTCTGTCTTTTGCTTAAAATGGGCAAAAATTTACGTACATACGTAAAACTTACCAAACACATTCGGTTTCCATTGAAACCTTAGGAGAAAGATCCATGGGTCATATGTGACGTGTACGAGTCAACACCGCCTCAATCCAAGCTGCGGTGTGGCCGGTACCACTCAAAGTGTCTGCCTTTTGATTCAAAAGTACGTCATTTTAATTGAAAAACATCAACTAGGATACTGAAAACCGACCAAACGCATTCGGATTGTGTCGATACATTAGCACAATGATCCATGGGTCATATGTGACGTGTACGAGTCAATCCCGCCTCAATTCGAGGTGCGGTGTGGCCGCCTCCACTCAAAGTGTATGTCTTCTGTATTAAAAGGACATAATTTGAAGTGAAATAAATCAACTGGCATACTGGAAACCAAAAAAAAACGCATTCGGATTGTTTCGATACATTAGCACAACGGTCCATGGGTAATATGTCACGTGTACGAGTCAACCCCGCCTCAATCTGAGGCACGGTGGGGCCGCCACCACTCAAAGTATCTGTCATTTTCTTAAAATGGAAAAAAATTTAAGTACATACGGAAAACAGACCAAACACATTCGATTTCCATTGAAACATTAGGAGAACGATCCATGGGTCATATGTGACGGGCACGAGTCAACGCCGCCTCAATCCGAGGCACGGTGTAGCCGGCACCACTCAAAGTGTCTACCTTTTGTTTCAAAAGTATGTCATTTTAATTGAAAAACATCAACTGGAATACGGAAAACCGACCAAACGCATTCGGATTGTGTCGATACATTAGAAAAACGATCCATGGGTCATATGTGACATGTACGAGTCAACCCCGCCTCAATCTGAGGAACGATGTGGCCACCACCACTCAAAGTGTCTGTCTTCTGTTTCAAAAGGACATAATTTAAAGTGAAATACATCAACTGGCATACGGAAAACCAACCAAATCGCATTCGGATTGTGTCGATACTTTAGCACAACTATCTGTGGGTCATATGTGACATGTACGAGTCAACCCCGATTCAATCTGAGGTGCGGGGTGGCCGCCACCACTCAAAGTGTCTGTCTTTTACTTAAAATGGACAACAATTTAAGTACATACGGAAAACCGACCAAACGCATTCAGTTTCAATCGAAACTTTAGGAGAATGATCAATGGGTCATATGTGACGTGTACGAGTCAACGCCGCCTCAATTAGAGGCGTGGTGTGGTCGGCACCACTAAATGTGTCTACCTTTTGTTTCAAAAGTATGTCATTTTAATTGAAAAAAATCTACTGGAATAGGGAAAACCAACCAAACACATTCTGATTGTGTCGATACATTAGCACAACGATCCATGGGTCATATGTGACGTGTACGAGTCAACGCCTCCTCAATCTGAGGGGCGGTGTGGCCGTCACCACTCAAAGTGTCTATCTTCTGTTTCAAATAGTCATAATTTGAAGTGAAATACATCAACTGGCATAGGGAAACCAACCAAACGCATTCGAATTGTGTCAATACTTTAGCAAAACGATCCATGGGTCATATGTGACATGTACGAGTCAACCCCGCCTCAATATGAGGCGTGGTGTGGCCACCACCACTCAAAGTGTCTGTCTGTTGCTTAAAATGACAACAATTTATGTACATACGGAAAATCGACCAAACTTATTAGGTTTCCATTGAAACATTAGGAGAACAATCCATCGGTTATATGTGACGTGTACGAGTCAACTCCCCCTCAATCCGAGATGCGGCGTGGCCGGCACCACTCAAAGTGTCTGCCTTTTGTTTCAAAAGTACGTCATTTTAATTGAAAAACATCAACTGGCATACAGATAACCAACCAAACGTATTTGTATTGTGTCAATACATTATAAAAATGATCCATGGGTCATATGTGACGTGTACGAGTCAAAACCGCCTCAATTCAAGACAAGGTGTGGCCGCCACCACTCAAAGTGTCTATCTTCTGTTTCAAAAGGACATAATTTGAAGTGAAATTCATCAACTGGCATACGGAAAACCGACCAAACGCATTAGGATTGTGTCTATACTTCAGTAAAACAATCCATGGGTCATATGTGACGTGGAAGAGTCAACCCCGCCTCTATCCGAGGCACAGTGTGGCCGCCACAACTCAAAGTGTCTGTCTTTATCTTAAAATGGACAACAATTTAAGTACATACATATAACCGACCGAACACATTCTTTTTCCATTCAAAATTTAGGAGAACGATCCATGGGTCATATGTGACGTGTACAAGTCAACTACACCTCAATCCGAGCCACGGTGTGGCTAGCACCACTCAAAGTGTCTACCTTTTGTTTCAAAAGTACGTCATTTTAAATGAAAAACATCAACTGGCATACAGAAAACTGACCAAACGCATTTGGATTGTGTCGATACATTAGAAAAACAATACATGGGTCATATGTGACGTGTAAAACTCAAGCCCACCTTAATATGAGGTGCGGTGTGGCCGCCACCACTCAATGTGTCTGTCTTCTGTTTTAAAAGGACATAATTTGAAGTGAAATACATCAACTAACATATGGAAAACTGACCAAACACATTCGGATTGTGTCGATACATTAGCAAAACGATACATGGGTCATATGTGACGAGTACGAGTCAACCCCGCCTCAATCCGAGGCCCGGTGAGGCCGCCACCGCTCAAAGTTTCTGTCTTTTGCTTAATATAGACAACAATTTAAGTACATACGGAAAACTGACCAAACACGTTCGTTTTCCATTGAAACATTAGGAGAACTATCCATGGGTCATATGTGACATGTAAGATTCAACGCCGCCTCAATCCGAGGCGCTGTGTGGCCGGAACCACTCAAAGTGTCTACCTTTTGTTTCAAAAGTACGTCATTTTAATTGAAAAACATCAACTGGCATACGGAAAACCGACCAAACACATTTGGATTGTGTCGATACATTAAGAAAATGATCCATGGGTCATATGTGACCTGTACGAGTCAACCCCGTCTCAATACAAGGTGCGGTGTGGCCGCCACCACTCAATGTGTCTATCTTCTGTTTCAAAAGGACATAATTTGAAGTGAAATACATCAACTAGCATACGGAAAACCGACCAAACGCATTCGGATTATGTCAATACTTTAGCAAAACGATCCGTGGGTCATATGTGACGTGTACAAGTCAACCTCGCCTCAATCCGAGGTGCGGTGTGGCCGTCACCACTCAAAGTACCTGTCTTTTACATAAAATGGACAACAATTTAAGTACATACGGAAAACTGACCAAACGCATTCGGTTTCCATTGAAACTTTAGGAGAACGATCCCTGGGTCATATGTGACGTGTAAGAGTCAACTCCACCTCAATCAGAGGCGTGGTGTGGTCGGAACCACTCAAAGTGTCTGCCTTTTTTTTCAAAAGTACGTCATTTTAATTGAAAAACATCAACTGGCATATGGATAACCGACCAAACGCATTCTGATTGCGTCGATACATTATCACAACGATCCATGGGTCATATGTGACGTGTAAAAGTCAACCTCGCCTCAATCCGAGGCACGGTGTGGCCACCACCACTCAATGTTTCTGTCTTCTTTTCAAAAGGACATAATTTGTAGTGAAATACATCAACTGGCATAAGGAAAACCGACCAAATGCATTCGGAATGTGTTGATACTTTAGCACAATGATCCATGGGTCATATGGGACGTGTACGAGTCAACCCCACCTCAATCCGAGGCGCGGTGTGGCCGCCACCACTCAATGTGTCTGTCTTTTGCTTAAAATGGACAACAATTTAAGTACACACAGAAAACTGACCAAACGCATTCGGTTTCCATCGAGAATTTAGGAGAACGATCCATGGGTCATATGTGACGTGTACGAGTCAAATCCCCCTCCATCCGAGGCGCGGTGTGGCCGGAACCACTCAAAGTGTCTGCCTTTTGTTTTAAAAGTACGTCATTTTAATTGAAAAACATCAACTGGAAAACAGAAAATAGACCAAACGCATTCGGATTGTGTCGATACATTAGAAAAACAATCCATGGGTCATATGTGACGTGTACGAGTCAACCCTGCCCCAATCCGAGGCGCGGTGTTGCCGCCACCACTCAAAGTGTATGTCTTCTGTTTCAAAAGGACATTATTTGAAGTGAAATACATCAACTGGGATACAGAAAACTGACCAGATGCATTCGTATTGTGTCGATACTTTAGAAAAACAATCCATGGGTCATATGTGACGTGTACGAGTCAACCCCGCCTCAATACGAGGCGCGGTGTGGCCGCCACTACTCAAAGTGTCTGTCTTTTGCTTAAAATAGAAAACAATTTAAGTACATACAGAAAACCGACCAAACACATTCGGTTTCCATTGAAATATTTGGAGAACGATCAATGGGTCATATGTGACGTGTACGAGTCAACGCCGCCTCAATCCAAGGTGCAGTGTGGCGGACACCACTCAAAGTGCCTGCCTTTTGTTTCAATAGTATTTCATTTTAATTTAAAAACATCAACTGGCTTATGGAAAACCGACCAAACGCATTTGTATTGTGTCGATACATTAGCACAACGATCCATGGGTCATCTGTGACATGTACGAGTCAACCACGACTCAATCCGAGGCGTGGTGTGGCTTCCACCACTCAAAATGTCTATCTTCTATTTCGAAAGGGCATAATTTGAAATGAAATACATCAACTGGCATACGGAAAACTGACCAGACGCATTCAGATTGTGTCGATACTTTAGTACAATGATCCATGGGTCATATGTGACAGGTACGAGTCAACCCCGCCTCAATCAGAGGCACGGTGTGGCCTCCATGACTCAAAGTGTCTGTCTTTTTCTTAAAATGGACAACAATTTAAGTACATACGGAAAACCGACCAAACGCATTCGGTTTCCATTGAAACATTAGAAGAACGATCCATGGGTCATATGTGACGTGTACGAGTCAACGCTGCCTCAATCCAAGGCGCGTTGTGTCCAACACCACTCAAAGTGTCTGCATATTGTTCCAAAAGTACGTCATTTTAATTGAAAAACATCAACTGGCATAAGAAAAACCGACCAAATGCATTCAGATTGTGTCGATACATTAGCACAACGATCCGTGGGTCATATGTGACGTGTATGAGTCAACCCCGCCTCAATCCGAGACACGGTGTGGCCGCCACCACTCAAAGTGTCTGTCTTTTGTTTCAAAAGGTCATAATTTGAAGTGAAATACATCAACTTGCATATGAAAAACTGACCAGACACATTCGGATTGGGATAATAATTTAGCACAACGATCCATGGGTCATATGCGACGTGTTCGAGTCAACCCCGCCTCAATCCGAGGTGCGGTGTGGCTGCCAACACTCAAAGTGTCTGACTTTTGCTTAAAATGGACAACAATTTAAGTACATACGTAAAACCGACCAAACGCATTTGGTTTCCATTGAAACTTTAGGAGAACGATACATTGGTCATATGTAACGTGTATGAGTCAACACCGCCTCAATCTGAGGCGTGGTGTGGCCGGCACCATTCAAAGTGTCTGCCTTTTGTTTTCAAAATTACGTCATTTTAATTGAAAAACAACAACAGGAATATGGAAAACCGACCAAACGCATTCGGATTGTGTCGATACATTACCACAACGATCCATGGGTCATATGTGACATGTATGAGTCAAACCTGCCTCAATCCGAGGCGCGGTGTGGCCACCACCACTCAATGTGTCTGTCTTATGTTTTAAAAGGACATAATTTGAAGTGAAATAAATCAATTGGCATACGGAAAACCAATCAAATGCATTCAGATTGTGTCGATACATTATCACAACAATCCATGGGTCATATGTGACGTGTACGAGTTAACCCCGCCTCAATCTGAGGCACGGTGTGGCTGCCACCACTGAAAGTATCTGTCTTTTTCTTAAAATGGACAACAATTTAAGTACATACGGAATGCTGACCAAACGCATTTGGTTTCCATTGAAACTTTAGGAGAACTATCCATGGGTAATATGTGACGTGTACGAGTCAATGCCGCCTCAATCGGAGGCGCGGTGTGGCTGGCACCACTCAATGTGTCTGCCTTTTGTTTCAAAAGTACGTCATTTTAATTGAAAAACATCAACTGGCATACGGAAAACCGACCAAACGCATTCGTATTGTGTCGATACATTAGCACAACGATCCATGGGTTATATGTGACGTGTACGAGTCAACCCTGCCTCAATCCGAGGTGCGGTGTGGCCGCCACCACTCAAAGTGCTTGTCTTCTGTTTTAAAAGGACATAATTTGAAGTGAAATACATCAACTGGCATACGGAAAACCGACCAAACGCATTCGGATTGTGTTGATACTTTATCACAACGATCCATGGGTCATATGAGATGTGTACGAGTCAACCCCACCTCAATCCGAGGCGCGGTGTGGCCACCACCACTCAAAGTGTCTGTCTTTTGCTTAAAATGGACTACAATTTCAGTACATACGGAAAACCGACCAAACGCATTCAGTTTCCATTGATACTTTAGGAGAATGATCCATGGGTCATATGTGACGTGTAAGAGTCAACGCCGCCTCAATCCAAGGCGCGGTGTGGCCGACACCACATAAAGTGTCTGCCTTATGTTTCAAAAGTACGTCATTTAAATTGAAAAACATCAAATGGAATATGGAAAACCAACCAAACGCATTCAGATTGTGTCGATACATTAGAAAAACGATCAATGGGTCATATGTGACGTGTACGAGTCAACCCCGCCTAAATCCGAGGCGCAGTGTGGCTGCCACCACTCAAAGTGTCTGTCTTCTGTGTCAAAAGGACATAATTTGAAATGAAATACATCAACTGGCATACGGAAAACTGACCAAACGCATTCATATTGTGTTGATATTTTATAACAACGATCCATGGGTCATATGAGATGTGTACGAGTCATCCCCACTTCAATACAAGGCGCGGTGTGGCCACCACCGCTCAATGTGTCTGCCTTTTTCTTAAAATGGACAACAATTTATGTACATACGGAAAACCGACCAAACTCATTCAGTTTCCATTGAAACTTTAGGAGAACTATCCATGGGTCATATGTGACGTGTACAAGTCAACGCAGACTCAATCCTAGGCACGGTGTGGCCAACACCACACAAAGTGTCTGGATTTTGTTTCAAAGGTAGGTCATTTTAATTGAAAAACATCAACTAGCATACAGAAAACAGACCAAACGCATTCAAATTGTGTCGACACATTACCACAAAGATCCATGGGTTATATGTGACGTGTATGAGTCATCCCTGCCTCAATTTGAGTTGCGGTGTGGCCGCCACCACTCAAAGTGTCTTTCTTCTGTTTCAAAAGGACATAATTTGAAGTGAAATACATCAACTGGCATACAGAAAACCGACCAAACGCATTTGGATTGTGTCGATACTTTAGAACAATGATCCATGGGTCATATGTGACGTGTACAAGTCAACCCCGCCTCAATCCGAGGCGCGATGTGGCCGACACCACTCAAAGTGTCTGTCTTTTGCTTAAAATGGACAACAATTTAAGTACATATGGAAAACTGACCAAACGCATTCGGTTTCTATTGAAACATTCGGAGAAAGACCCATGGGTCATATGTGACGTGTACGAGTCAACTACGCCTCAATCCGAGGTGTGGTGTGGCCAGCACCACTCAAAGTATCTGCCTATTGTTTCAAAAGTACGTCATTTTAATTGAAAAACATCAACTGGCATACAGAAAACCAACCAAACGCATTCGGATTGTGTCGATACATTATCAAAATGATCCATGGGTCATATGTGACGTGTACGAGTCAACCCTACCTCAATCCAACATGCGGTGTGGCCACCACCACTAAAAGTGTCTGTCTTCTGTTTCAAAAGGACATAATTTGAAGTGAAATACATCAACTGGCATACGTAAAACTGACCAAACGCATTTGGATTGTGTCGATAAATTAGAACAACGATCCATGGGTCATATGTGATGTGTACGAGTCAACCCCGCCTCAATCCGAGGCGTGGTGTGGCTGCCATCACTCAAAGTGTCTGTCTTCTGTTTCAAAAGAACAAAATTTGAAGTGAAATACATCAACTGGCATATGGAAAACTGACCAAACACATTCAGATAGTGTAGATACTTTAGCACAACGATACATGGGTAATATGTGACATGTACGAGTCAAACCCACCTCAATATGAGGAGTGGTGTGGCCGACATGACTCAAAGTGTCTAACTTTTGCTTAAAATGGACAACAATTTAAGTACATACGGAAAACCGACCAAATGCATTTAGTTTCCATTGAAACATTAGAAGAACCATACATGGGTAATATGTGACGTGTACGAGTCAACACTGCCTCAATCTGAGGCGCGGCGTGGCCGATACCACTCAAAGTGTCTGCCTTTAGATTCAAAAGTACATCATTTTAATTGAAAAACATCAACTGGCATACAGAAAACCGACCAAATGCGTTCGGATTGTGTCGATACATGAGAACAATGATCCATGGGTCATATTTGACATGTATGAGTCAACCCCGCCTCAATTCGAGGCGCGGTGTGGCCGCCACCACTCAAAGTGTCTTTCTTCTGTTTCAAAAGGTCATAATTTGAAGTGAAATACATCAAATGGCATACAGAAAACTGACCAAACACATTCGGATTGTGTCAATACTTTAGAACAACGATCCATGGATCATATGTGATGTGTTCGAGTCAACCCTACCTTAATCCGAGGTGCGGCGTGGCCGCCAGCACTCAAAGTTTCTGTGTTTCGCTTAAAATGGACAACAATTTAAGTACATGCGTAAAACCGACCAAACGCATTCAGTTTCCATTGAAACTTTAGAAGAACGATCCATGGGTCATATGTGAGGTGTACGAGTCAACGCCGCCTCAATCCGAGGCACGGTGTGGCCGACACCACTCAAAGTGTCCTCCTCTTGATTCAAAAGTAGGTCATTTTAATTGAAAAATATCAACCAGAATACGGAAAACCGACCAAACGCATTCGGATTGTGTCGATACATTAGCACAACGATCTATGGGTCATATGTGATGTGTAAGAGTCAGGATCGCCTCAATCCGATGCGCGGTGTGGCCGCCACCACTCGAAGTGTCTGTCTTCTGTTTTAAAAGGACATAATTTGAAGTGAAATACATCAACTGGCATACGGAAAACCAATCAAATTCATTCGTATTGTGTCGATACATAAGAAAAACGATCCATGGGTCATATGTGACATTTAAGAGTCAATCCCGCCTCAATCGGAGGCGCGGTGTGGCCGCCACCACTCAAAGTGTCTGTCTTTTGCTTAAAATGCACAATAATTTAAGTACATACGGAAAACTGACCAAACACATTCAGTTTCCATTGAAACTTTAGGAGAACGATCAATGGGTTATATGTGACATGTAAGAGTCAACGCCGCCTCAATCAGAGGCACAGTGTGGCCGGAACCACTCAAAGTGTCTGCCTTTTGTTTCAAAAGTACGTCATTTTAATTGAAAAAACATCAACTGGTATATGGAAAAACGACCAAACACATTCAGATTGTGTCGATACATTAGAACAATGATCCATGGGTCATATGTGACGTGTAAAAGTCAACCCCGCCTCAATCCGAGGCGCGGTGTGGCCGCCACCACTCAGTGTCTTTCTTCTGTTTTAAAAGGACATAATTTGCAGTGAAATACATCAACTAGCATACGGAAAACCGACCAAATGCATTCAGATTTTGTCGATACTTTATCACAACGATCCATGGGTCATATGAGACGTGTACGAGTCAACCCCACCTCAATCCGAGGTGCGGTGTGGCCACCACCACTCAAACTGTCTGTCTTTTTCTTAAAATGGACATCAATTTAAGTACATACGGAAAACCGACCAAATGCATTTGGTTTCCATTGAAAAATTAGGATAACGATCCATGGGTCATATGCGACATGTTTGAGTCAACTCCGCCTCAATCCGAGGCGCGGTGTGGCCGGCACCACACAAAGTGTTTGCCTTTTGTTTCAAAAGTACGTTATTTTAATTGAAAAACATCAACTGGCATACAGAAAACCGACCAAACGCATTTGGATTGTGTCGATACATTAGCACAACGATCCATGGGTTATATGTGACGTGTATGAGTCAACTCAGCCTCAATTTGAGGTGCGGTGTGGCCGCCACCACTCAAAGTGTCTCTCTTCTGTTTCAAAAGGACATAATTTGAAGTGAAATAAATAAACTGGCATACAGAAAACCGAAAAAATGCATTCGGATTGTGTCGATACTTTAGGACAACGATCCATGGGTCATATGTGATGTGTACAAGTCAACCCCGCCTCAATCCGAGGCGTGGTGTGGCCACCACCCCTCAAAGTGTCTGTCTTTTTCTTAAAATGGACAACAATTTAAGTATATATGGAAAACCGACCAAACGCATTTAGTTTCCATTGAAACTTTGGGAGAAAGATCCATGGGTCATATGTGACGTGTACGAGTCAACGAAGCCTCAATATGTGGCGCGATGTGGCCGGCACCACTCAATGTGTCTTCCTTTTGTTTGAAAAGTACGCTATTTTAATTGAAAAACATCAAATGGAATACAGAAAACCAACCAAACACATTCGGATTGTGTCGATACATTATCACAATTATACATGGGTCATATGTGACGTGTACGAGTCAACCCCACCTCAATCCGAGGTGCGGTGTGTCCGCCACCACTCAAAGTGTCTGTCTTCTGTTTCAAAAGGACATAATTTGAAGTGAAATACATCAACTGGCATACGAAAAACTGACCAAACTCATTTGGATTGTGTCGATACTTTAGCACAATGATCAATGGGTCATATGTGACCTGTACGAGTCAACCCCGCCTCAATATGAGGCGTTGTGTGGCCGCCACCACTCAAAGTGTCTGTATTTTTCTTAAAATGGACAACAATTTAAGTACATATGGAAAACCAAACAACGCATTATTTTTCCATTGAAACATTAAGAGAACGATCCATAGGTCATATGTGATGCATACGAGTCAACGCCGCCTCAATAAAAGGTGCGGTGTGGCTGGAACCACTCAAAGTGTCTACCTTTTGTTTCAAAAGTACATCAGTTTAATTGAAAAACATCAACTGGCATACGGAAAACTGAAAAAATGCCTTTGGATTGTGTTGATACATTAGCACAATGATCCATGGGTCATATGTGAAGTGTATGAGTCAACCCCACCTGAATCTGAGGCACAGTGTGGCCGGTTTCTCTCCAGGTGTATGTATTATGTTTAAAATGGACATTATTTCAAGTAAAAATATATGGTATACAAAAAACCTATCAAATTATGAATTGACTTCCGGATTCCACATATAATTTTGATCTAAATTTTAAATTGAATTATAAATGAATTAAGTATATTTATAATTACGTTATGAATTCTAATTTAATTATGGATATGTATAGTTCCACCATTATATGTTAAATGTGTATGAATTTGTTCTCAATATGTTAGTGTTAGTTGGTTATTTTAGGTACAATAATTGGATTCAAAATGAGAGGGAACCCACAAAATCAGATCTGGTGGGAAAATTGGAGATCAGGTGGTCAAATTGGAGAGCTGCTGTGTAAATTGCAAAGCTGCTGTGAAATTTGCCCAGAAGAGGCTATGCCAACGGTTCAAAACCATTGGCATAGAATGTGTAGGTCTTGTTTTACCAACGGTTTATAGAACCGTTGGTAAAACACTTTTTCCAATGGTTCTAAACCATTGGGAAAGAGGATATGTTGGGTTTTTTCCAACGGTTTTCTAAACTATTGGGAAAAACATGA
This sequence comes from Viscum album, assembly GCA_963277665.1. NCBI lineage: Eukaryota > Viridiplantae > Streptophyta > Magnoliopsida > Santalales > Viscaceae > Viscum > Viscum album. The sequence continues at coordinate 432,619,545 of OY728134.1, forward strand.
TTATTTTGTGCTTGTATCCCAACGGTTGTAAACCATTGGGAAAAATATTTCCCAACGGTTTTCCAGAACCGTTGGTATAGAATAATTTTTCAGCACCCTATCCCAATGGTTTATTGTAACCCGTTGGGAAAAACTTTTCCCAACGGCTTACTTACCTACGGTTTGCAGAAACATTGGTATAACATATACCAATGGTTATGCAGCCTTTCCCAACGGTTTAGAACCGTTGGGAAATCCTCTGTTTCCACTAGTGACTGAAAGTAGAGATGATTCTATAAATTTTTATATTGACGACCATGGGTCCATGAATAACATAAGATCATCCACTTTTCAAATGACACCATCATCTAAGAATAAGGTATCCCATGACCAGTAAATTGTATTATATATTATTGATGTTTCCAGTTCTAATAACATTATTATATCAAACTATATGAAATTATTGATGCTAAAAATTGATGTTAAAGAAACCATTTAATTAGTGAATGTGAAAATAATCATGAAAAAATATTCTCCAATATGTTTCATCAATCGTGGTGGTTCCACTAAAAAGCAGAATGGTTAACAATCTATGGTAACTAAACTAATTATACACTAAAATAATAGAAGAAGGTTCATAGGATATTGTTGGAATTTATAGAATTGTGGTAATGAATCTTTATACTGTTTTCATAAAAATAATATTCATGAAATGAATAAAATACTAATGAGTATGGGGTGTGAAGACAATAAAATGATGGGACATACTTTATAGAAGAAAAAATCATAGAAACTGATTCTATCTACAAAGAAAATATTTGAATGATTTGAAGTTTTGTATGAGTACTATAATTAATTTTTCCATTATTGTGAAGAGTTGGGTTGTGTATCTTTTAGGAATAATTCATTTTATGATGTTAATATATGATCAAATTAAAATAAATGGAAGGTAATAAAATAGGCTTACATGTTATTCTTGATATGTGAACAAAACAAGAATAATGTTAGAACAAATGTCGTGAAAAAAATACAATGGCATATCCTCAATTTAATAAACAAGATAGAGAAATGTTTCAAAAAAATTAGTACACATAAGAAAAAAGGACAATTTGAATAAGTATAGCTACCATAGGAGTTTGGAAAGAATATATAACAAGGTAGAGTATCCAGGTTCAATGGGTTTTCCGGTGCAATCAAACTTATAGAAAAAATCTTTCTATTTCTGGTATAACATTTCAATTATTGAAACTAGGTATGAATCAATAGGTATTAATAGTGAAAAAAAGAGAATTTACAATTGGAGTAGGAATTTTAAGACAAAAAATTCAACCAAGATGCCAAGAAAAAGATTATTTGAATGCTTAAGAAAATTTGTTGAAGATGTAATTAGAAGGATGAAAAATTTTCTTCTTGTTCATGTCAACATGTATAAATAAATATTTTTTATAAATACACACTATATGAAAAAGAATTTTTGATGAGTAGTTATATAAAAAATTTTGGAAATCAAATTACTCCCAAGTGTTTTTGGAATAAGATAAAATAGAGTTTTATATTTTAGAAAATTGATGTGAATAACAGAAGTCCTATAAATCAATGTGTAAAATCAATAAAATATTTTATCTTTCCCAAATATATTTTCCTAATTTTTCATTTGATTTATATAATTCCAGAATGTTATAAGACACACAAAAAATAGCTATTGTAGAAGTAAAAATGACGATTTCACCTAAAGAAGAAGAATTTCCGGTGTCTCTGTTAGCAAATATAAACTATTGTATTCAAAAGGTTCAGTTGGAGATATTTAATAAATCTATAATCTATTTAGAATATGTTTTTTATTGTTTTGATATTTTAAAAGAAAACAATGTGTTCTATAGGATACAAGATATTCCTCATCAATCTTAAACAAAAAACCAAATATTATTTTTTAAATGTTTATATTAAAACATATAAATTGTACTCATGGGTATGATTTGGAATTAAACATTTATGAAATAAATTAAAAAAATTAAAACTCAATATTAATGTATTTTTATGTTCATATAAAATAACAATACTTTTTTAGTACTATATTTTTGTTCTTCAAAAATATGATTTCTTTATAAATGAGTTATCCAGATTTTTTGGATCAATTTAATAATTTATAAAAGAAATATAAAATTTATTTGAAAAAATAAATTTTGTTTTGTAATTAATATTTTGGGAATTATCTTTGGATGAATTTTTTGAACGTAGTAAGAATTTTCTTTTCCAGGGAATTGAAAAATATAATTATTTTAATTGAAATATATATTTTATATTAATGTTTCTAAAAGATAAAATCTTGTCTCAGATTATATTAAAATTTTAATTATTTAATATTTATTATAATAGTTTATTATTTTATTTGAAAATTATTTTATACAACAATTTAGTAAAATAACATTATATATATATAAATGGATGTTTTCTAAAAAATCATTCTATTTTTAGAGTTTATATTGAAATTTTATTATAAAACATATGTGTTTTACATATTAGAAAATGTATTCTATATTGAGAACAACCTTTTCAAAATTTATTAAATATTAAACTTTTTAATTTCTATCAATATAAATATTTACCTTTGTAATGTGTCTGACCACGATGAATGGTAAAGCGAGTAATTAAGTGTAAAAATAATATGATATGAATAATAAAATGACCCTAAAACATACCTCAATTTAACTATATGATTATGTTTCATATATAAACATTAAAGTTTATAATATATGTCATTTTTTAAATTTTTTGTGATTATGAAATTTATAATGTAATATTTAACTAAAAGTAAAGCATTTCATGCTCATATTTTTTACAACTATAGAATTTTTACTATGTGGTTATCAAAAGGATATATTCATAAATAAATAGAATTTTAAAATACAAAATATTTAACATCATTATGGTTATTTATTTTTAAATGTTAGTCAAAAAATAATTATCTTTAATGCTTGCACACCATTGAGGTTATAACTATTCATTTGGAAAAATAAAACAAATATTATTAAAAATAATAAAAATATATTTAATATGAGATAAATAATGCGATCCATTAATTTCATATATGTACTTTTAATTTTAATTATATTATATATTAATTTTTAAAATATATGTTTTATCTGGATATTATTAATGTAAATATATTTAATAGTTCTTCAAATGGACAATATGGATATTATATAATAAATACTATTTTATTAAATTATATAAAATACATAATAAGATAAATTTCAGACATTTGATTATTATAAGGTTAAAAATATAAAAAATGTATTATTTTTCATTTTATAGTAATTATACTGACTTTTAATGAGTAAAAAATAATGTTTTCATGTTAATATTTAAATGTTTTAAAAGAGGGTTAAAATCAAAATCTAAGGGTAGAAATATATTAAATAACAGTAAAAAATTAATGAGGTTATTATTACCAATAATAAAATTATCATATAAATATCTAAATTTTGAAAAATTTATAACTAAAAACCGATTTATATTAATTTAATATTTTGAGAAATACCAAGAGTGTGCCTCCAGTCTATTATAAAAGAGTTCTTGATATTCCCAATTCACCACCCATAAAAACATTTTTATTTGGAATAATACAATCTAAAATAAATCCTATAACATACAGCATCATTGAGTTGTCATATTTTAGATAGAACACAAACCATTGTTGTCTTATGGTGTAAAGAAAATGGATTTTTTTAAGAAGTTTTATCATTTTAAATCGAGCCTTTCTATTTTTTTAATGTGTCACATACCTAAAACCATATTCATAAATGATAAAATAATAAATAAAATATCATAAATATAAGTATATGTTATTATGTTTTTTAAATAACATATATCTATATCCACTACTATAAAACGGTAAAATATTTCATCTTTTGTGTGTATGGAGGACTACAGCCTCACAAACTGCTGTAATTAATTTTCTATCACCATCTATAGTGAATTAATTATAATTTTGGGATTAATATTTATATATTGTATTCATGAAATATATAAAATTATAAAAAAAAAATTTATATTCATAACATTCCATGCATTGAAAAATGATAACGTCCTTCATGCGCATGTGTGGATTACCATATCCTTGAAGAAATTTGACTTATTTTATTAACCATATCACATGAAAGATATATATATAAGTATATTTAATGAATTTATATTATATTATTTATTTTATGATCATTTTGGGTAGAAATACAATATTATTTACATTATATCTATAAATATTATTTAAAAATTTAAATGCCATTCATGCATACGTAAAACTTACCATCTATTTGATTGTAATGGAGTTTATTTTTTTTTAAATACTAATTTATGGGTGGATTTAAAATTATTATTAAGGTAGAATAGTGATAAATATTTCTTTATAATTGTTTGATATATGATTAAATTTTTACCACTATAATAATAGTCATCATACTAATTTGATTTTCGACTTAACTACCAAATGTCGTCAAAAATATTTTGACGTGAAGTTAAATTATTTAGTAATTGTTATAAGTAATATAAAGGGAATAATAATCTTGAGAAAAGATATTTAACCCAATAAAATATTTACATATTATAATTATTTAGATTTATAAAGGATATATGTCACTATTCAAACTAATGGTAAACGAATTTTTCTAAAAGCCTTATTTTATTGTATTTCATTCAACTCTTTACAAAACACTAAATGAATTGTTTTCTTATATATCATGATATAATTTTCCCATAATCATGATTTGAAATGATTTTATGTTTCCTATATAATATTCCAAAAAAAAATTAATAAAATTATATCTTTATAATGTGTTCATTTTATATATTTTTAAATTGATTTTTTAGAAAAAGGGTACTTTGGTATTAAAGAAGTGTTTTATACATTGTTTTACGTTATTTTTCAAGGATTTTATTCCTAATATGATCTATGTATTTTTTTATGATTTCCCGAATTTTATATAATGATAGATAATGTCATAGATTTGTTTGTTCCCATATTGTACACCAATGGATTAGGTAATGATTTTGTTATGTAGATAATTATATTAGAAGTTTTCCATAATATTCATCTAGTTATTAAGGGTTCATGCAATGGATTTTTGAGGGCTCTATTATAATGATTTAACTATACATATAAATTTATTTAATATTATTTTTAGTGACTTTTCATTGAAATATTTTGATCCCAATAAGAATGAAAATGATTTTTAATAGAAAATGATAGTATTCATAGAAGAAATGATATATATTCAGGAAAATGGTTTTATTAGGATTTGTTTTTCATTGTTCAAATGTTTTTCTTATTTTTACGTACATTAATGATAATTTAATGCTCACCCACGTTTTTAAATAATTTTTTAATATTTCAATATGATTATATATATGGATCTCGTGAAGATGAAACATTTCAATAATTTTAATGGAAAGAAATCATGTATTTGTAAAAATAAATATATTGTTGGAGGGAATATATACTGTGTATAAGTGTCCACTAGTAATGTACGGATTTACCTCTTTATTTGTATTTCTTAATTATAAAAAACATTAAACAAAAAATATCCTTGTAATTTTATGAATGTGAACTTTATATAAAAAAAGAATATATTATTCTTAAGGTCAGGTCCTTATAGTTGGTATCAGAGTAGGTTTTACACAACATTTGAGATTATTATGATTTATTGAGAGGTTTTCTTAAGAGTTGTTGATGACATCATAGGTTTATGAGTTTACGGTTGATCATAAGATCAATTTCATAGAAACTTCTTTTTTAGGAAATAATTTATGACATTTTACGATAATTAATGATATATTAGGAGTCATTTATTTTTTAGGTAATTATAGCTTAATACATACTAGGATACAAAAACAATTCTAAGATAACCTTTGAGGTAAAAAAATTGTTTAAGATCAAATATATCATGTTTATATATTTTCTGTTTTTATTGTATTTTATTAGAATTTTATAAATTTTAAATAGTTTTATAAATTGAAATATTGATGTCCATTTGAAAAGCTGTCACCTTCAGCATAGATTTAGGGATTGAACCCACAACTAATGGGAGACGAGGGTGAATAACATTCCAATAACATATGTGATGTCTTGATTAGTATAAAATTGCTTATTTATTAAAACTACTTGAAAAGTAAATGTTATTTTAATTTATAGAACTTATTTTTTTACAATATATAACCAAGGTATTGGAAAATGAATTTCCAATTATGTGATTATTTTTATTTCAGAAGAAATTCATTTTTTTGGGAAACCTATATGATTATGGTATATAGAATACTGTAACAAAATTGTGAGGAATAAAGGATGAATTATTATTTTGGCGTTCAAATATGATTTTATTTTGGATTTATAGTGTTTTAGGTTATTTAATAGAAGTAATTATCTTATATTTATGATTAAAATATTAGGGTCATTATATTTTTGTATAATACTTCAAGAGTAGTTAATGTTATTTTTTAATAAAAGTTAAAATTAATCTTTGAATACAATGTGATAAAATATTTTTGATTTATATGATTCTATCAAAGATCAGATTATTATATTTTTAATTTTAAGGATATTAATTGGTTGAATTATCTATGTTGAACATTTGGTATTATGGATGAATTTTAAAGATTGCAGTTGTATTTCATAATATAATGGTTTGTAAATTTTTAGAGGATTAACATATATTTTAATACCCTTTTTAGTTTTTTTAATAAGTAAATATAATAATAATAATAATAAAGAGTTATTATTTTTTGTATTTTTAGATACGAATAAGTCTTTTATATGGATTCAAGAAAGATAAAATCATTTTAAGTATGTATCTTTTGAAAAAAAATTGTATTTTGGTGAAATTGATTAAATGATGAAAGTTAAATTTTCAAATAATTATATTTCCCTATTTTATTAATATATATGGAATTAAATTTCCAAAAAATCGAAATAGATCTTGAAAATATATTTTTTCCAATTACTTATATCACTTATAATTCAATGGCCATTTAATACACCATGGATTAATGATTTTCTGATGGTTAAATTTATCAGGATGATGTTGAATATCACTCTCTATTTATACTTTGGAGTTATTTGTCTCTTTCAATTACATGTTATAATAAATGGAAACCTACTATAAATTATCTCAGGTGACCTTTGTACATATTTTTCTCTCATATCAAAAGGATTATTCATTAATCGTTTTTATGATGTGAGGATTCAAAGAATGTACTTTGAATAGTTAAACCCTAGATAAAATGTCTAATTTCATATTTTGAGGATGAAATATATTAAATTGGGTATAATGTTACATCATAATATTTTAAAAAGAAACCATTGGTTTTATAGGGCACAAAATGTGACACATCAATCCAAAATTTAAAAAGTATACTTTATTTAAATATGACTGTTATGAGTGAATATTATAAGAAAATTTCCAGATGAAAAAAAATATACTTTACAATATGTGCCACATATTGAAGTGTTTTTCATCTTTTTATGACTGAATATTATAATTAGTATAACATATAGTAACTTTTTATGACAAAATAAATTAATTTATTAAATTAATTATATCAAAATTATCTTAGGACTAGTGTTTTATTTTTTTCAGAATATGATTTTTTATGGAATAGTGAAAATATATAGATTTTTTAAAATAAATTTTAATTTAATTTTTATAAAATGTAAAATTATAGTTCTTAATTTTTTTGAACTTTTATTAAATAAATTTTATTTTAAGTAATACATTAATGGGTTTTTAAATGTATTTTATTATGAAATTCAGTTTAAAATTTCATATTGAGAATTTTTTTTTAAAACTGTTTTTTCAAGCATTTCATCAGTTTAAATTTAAAATAAATCCATCGAATTATGTAATTTGAATTTTTAAAAATGATTTAAACATTTCGTATCCTTAGGTGTAAATTAATTAAATAGGTCAATTTAATTTTATCAATATGAAAAGTATAATTGGTGATTTTTATTACATAGGTAATGATAAATCGGGTTATTAAGGGTAAACATATGATAAGAACTAGAAAATGACACATTTACATGAAATAATTTTATATGATTAGTAATTTTCATCCATAATAATTAATATTTCTAATATATACTCTTTTTTTCCATTTTTATGTCATTATGATATTTATTTTATAATATATAAAGGGAAATCAATGATGTCACACTCTTATATAAAATAACAATAAATTTTTTATATTGGGTTACCTAGAGGATTGTTTAAATTTTAATTTTATTTTAAAATATAATATATTTATATTAATCATGTTAATTAATTTTTATGTTTTTTTAAATAAATAATAACCATTAACACTTTCACAACGATGATTCGAAAATTTTCCAATTATTGGAAAATTCAAATAATTGATATTATAAATATAATGATTAATATAAATTTGGATATTAGTATGATATATGAATTTCCAATATGATCATGAAATCTTAGTTGTATAATAATTTAGTTTTTTTGAATTATAACAGTTATATTTAAATTATTAATGTCAATGTACTGATTAGTTATTTAAATTGATATTAGAAATATTTTATAGAAAATAATATTTTACTAAATGATATAAAATAAAAAAATGTTATGTTTACTCAACTAATTTTTATATGGTTAAAAATATCAACCATTGTAGATTTTGGGTCATTTTATATTTTATAGCTCCTATATTGACCCTCAATGTGTAAAAACCATTGTTTTTAAGGTAATAGTTAAAGGGGTTAAATAAATGTAAAAATAAAAAGATATATGTAAAAATAATGTCAAATACTATCTAATTTTTATGTATATAGTTATTTCTACCCATAATCATAATATGTTATAAAATAATTACTTTTTAGAAAATTTTATTGAAATTTAATTTATATTAATTAAATTTATAATGAAATTCCAGAAGCACATCTCCCCTCACTTATAAGAAGAACCACTAATTGTAATTTATTCAGTATTAAAACCCTATTTGGATTATAAAATACCTAACCAAATCCATTTCTTTAATCCCTAATGATATTTTTAAGGACATATTTTATGAATAACAACAATCCTAGTGGTATTAAGGTGTTATGAAAATGGATTTTTCTAAAGAATAAGAATCATTTTAATCAACTATTTCTGTGTTGTTTATTCTACAATGTCACTATAACATTTTTCATTTATTATAAAATAATAAATAAATTATCCAAATTATAATAATATGTTATTATGTTATTGTTATAACCAATATCCATCTCCACTTCCATCAAATGGGAAAATAATTCATTGTCGATGTCTATCGAGGAATACCCCCATCACTAAACGATGTAATTTGATTTCCATCACCATCTCTCACGGATGGATTATAAAGATAAAACTTAAGTTAATATATTATATTAATGAAATATTTATCTTTATTAAAAACTAATATATCATATACGTTTTTAGCATTCCATTCATAAAAAATAATAATAACTTTAGTTGTGAGTATATTGTACTACCACCTATATGAAGAGAAGTTATTTGTTTTTTCATCACCAAATAAAATGAATAATATATAGAATTATATTTAAAAAGATAATATGATATTTATGATATTATTATTATTATGGAATGGTAAAATAATTCTTACTTTCTTTCCATAATGATTATTGAGAAATAAAAGCATTACTCATGTATTCATATTACCTACCATCTCAATGATTGTAGCATAATTCATTTTTCTAAACCATAATCCATGGTTGGATTTAATAATATAATTTATTTATAAAAATTATAATTATATCATGATTATTATTCAATATATTTATTAATAATTTGTACTATAACCATTGTTATCATACCAAAATCATTTTGAAATTAAGTACCAAATATCATCAAAAAGTCCATCATGAAAAAAATTATTAAGGAACTATAATTAGTGATATAAAAGGAATAAAAAGAATAAAATAATATTAAGAATGTATAAAATTTACATAATAAAATTATTCAGTAAGTCCAAGTAAATATGTGAAAAACCTTACTCTAGCTAGGGGACCTTATAAATACTATTCATTTAACGTTCATCATTCAGCACTTTTTACAAAAGTATAATGGAATGATATTTTCTTATACGTAATAAGAGGATTTTCCTACCATTATGATGCTTTACGTAACACCCCAATCTTCCAGGGTACGTTTCCCTTTGAATAATAAAATTGCTTGCATTGTACGCAACATCGAGATTCTAACAGACCGCGACCAATCAAACTAGCAGTTATGAATATTAATATCCACTTTTTTAAATATAATAAATTTTTTTCTTTCAAAATGGGCTTCATTTTTTTATTTGGAATATCAAAATTAGCTTAGGGTGATTTTTGGTATTTTTCTGAATACTTACATTTTTGTTGAATTGCGAAAAGCACCTAGTTATTGTTTAAAATCGACCTTTTATTTAAATAATTATTTGTTCTATTTAAATTTATTTGAGGTAAAAATAGATACATAATACCTATATAAGTTCAATGTAATTCATTGGAGTCATTTTATAATGAGTTTAGATATATAAAAATTTTTCAAACTTTTTACCGTCTTTTACCCATCTCCTAGGAGCATTTACAAATTCATATAAAACATAATTATACCACTTCTGTGTGTTGAATTTCAAAAAACCAAGAGAAAAGGTTGATATCAGTATGTAAAATGTGGTTCGATAAGATAAAAATAATTTTGGGCCCATAGTAACGTTTTACTTTTATTTACATTGGTTAAAAGTAAATTGGGTAATTAAGGGTAAAATGATATCATTATTATCACCCAAAAAAATTTTCAAATTAAATTGGATATGTATAATTCCACCAAAAAAATTAGGAATAAAATATTAACTTCTTTGGTCCACTTGTATTATATTATGGCGTTTATTATTATTTTATTTAAGAAGAGCTAAAAGAGTAAAATACAATGTTTAATAACTAAACCATTTATAATATTGGGTTACATACATTATAAATTCAACTATAATTATTTATTAGAAATATAAAAATATTTCCTACATAATGGTATTTTATTTATAATTTTTATTAATTAAATAAATAAATTTATTTATGACACAATGATGTGGAAATAATTACCATATTACTGAAGGATTAAAATAATTGATATTATAAATATCCTAATAAATCTAATTTTATACTTTTAATGAATTAAACTAATTTTATAGGTCAATATGACAGGATAGGGTTGAATAATTGAATTTATTTTTAAGTAATTATGTTTTTAGGACATTGAAAAAAATCAATTATTAAATAATGTCAAAATTGAAATAAGGAGTGTTTATAACAAATAAAATATTATTGGTTGATATAATAATCCTAAAAATCTTTTAATTATCCAAAAGACTTATATAATGATAGGTGTATCATTAATGAACCACTTGGGGTTCTATTATATGTTTATTGTATATTTATTAACAATATAATATAAAAATACAAAGATACATGGTTAATGCCAATCTATTGAACTAAGAGTTAAATCTAAAAGATAAGGTTAATATTGTGACCCAACCTGTCTATAACCTATTAGATGAATGGTTTTCCAACCTTCCCCACTTTATCCTTTAAATAATTCTTTTTTTAGCTATTAGAAACCGAAATTTGTTTTATTATAAAATAATATTTTAATCATTTTCTTAGGTGCCCCTCACCCCGCTTATAAAAGAGCACTTCCCCTTATCTCAAATTCACACATTCAAAGCCATTTGGATCAGCCAACCCCTTCCAAAATATCTTCTAAACTTTCCTAACTTTACCATAGAGGCCATCCTTTAGTCAGAAATCCAACCTAAGGAGCCCTTTGGATAAAATCAAAAGGAAGAACCCGAAGAAGAGGTAAAAATTTAATCACCTCTTTCAAGTTCTATTCTTCTTCCACCTCCTCGTTATTTTTTGTTTACATTATAAAATAATAACCCCAGTATATTATATATACTGTAATGTTAATATAAAAAATTTACAACCATATTCATTATTCAATCCATCTTATAAATGAAAATGTCACCATATGTGCGTACGTACAGATTACCATCTCCACGTCGTATTGTAGTGTGATATTCGTACACTTCATCATTTCAATGGGTATAATAATGAGTATAAATTCTGTAAATATTAATTATAATATGATCCTTATTCTTTATATATGATATACCATCCAATTATATATTAATTTAATATCAAAATAATGATATTTTCGCTCGTGCGTACGTACGTATTACTATCTCCACAAATGAGATTAGATTCATTCCACATCATATCCATTCAAGAGTAATTTTCATTTGATGATTATAAATAATTTATAAAGACAAAATACCATTCTGAATATGAATAAGTTACATCCTATCCATAACAAACATTACATACATAACAAAGCATATAAACGAAAACGAATCAGTTAACACCAGAAATGATGATACTACTGAAATATCATCAACAATGAAATATTAGAAGATCATATATGATATCATATATATATATATTAGTTTAATAAATTAATAAAAATTATTTAAATATTATATAGGAGGTTAACCTACCCTCGACCAAGGAAAAGTACAAGGTAAGTGTTAATTTCACAATCTCTTTATTAATCGAGGTTGTATTTACGTAAGTATCTACTACGATCTCATTATCATCCACATCCATGTTTCGTAAATATTTATTTCAATAAATTTATAATATTTAATATAAAATTGGTTAAAATCATTTATACCCTTATTTGACCTTATATGTTTTTGAAAGGAATCTTTCCGTTGTTTTCCAAACAAGGTACTTTTTTACTATTTCGACAAAATTAAGGTAAGAATGTTTTTTAACATATACGGAGGGTGTGGCTATTTTCCACCATTATAATATCATCGAAGCATTCATTAAAATAATATTATAATATTTTCAAAATAAACATATTCTATTATAATTATATGTCTTTTAAATGATTTCAAAATAGAAAGAGATGTTTCTAAAAAATGTTTTGATATCATCTATGTCAACACAATTTGTTGGATTTTATTCTTAATTGAATTTTATTTATTATGAATCCAAATATACATATTTTATTAATAGTTTTGTGATATATTTTACTGTGGATGTGTTATTTTTACACCATTTATGATTTATGGAGAAATTATTGACATTTCGTATGCTAGTTTTAATAAGAATGTTTTTGTTATATATGAACCTTTTCATATGAGGAATACATTGGAATTAGTAAGTGCTGGGTGAAGCCCCATATTGCTTCTCGATGTGTCGGTATATATCACGATACAAACTTGTGTCTTTGCAGAAGGCCATGAAAAAGTCTTATTTATAGACTTCACACAAGTCCTTGACTATTTGGTTATGAATTCTGGAATTATGAATTCCATCATTATGAAAGTGGATATTGGTATTGCATGTGATTATTTGAAAAGTAAAATATCCATGTGAATAAGTAAATGGAATTATTTGATTTTATCTTTGCGATATTATTCAAATGTTCAAGTTTAAAATTCATTTTTTTGAGTCTTATATTGCCTTAAATGTTTATGATTATTAATGAAAGTTTCCAATATATTATTACTTTTACTGATCATCTGATCTCACCCATTTCTATGTATTATTATTCCCAAGATGCAAAGAAGTATATTATGACTGACCTGCAGGGATAGTCTAAGGGATATGATTGTGGCCTATGGAGACTATGTTATTTTAGTTTTTCATTTTATAATGTATTGTAAAACGTATAAATGTATCTATTATTTACAAAGATACTAAAATAATCGGTCTTTCGAGACTTAGTCTTTTTTTATCATGCAAATGTTATATAATAATGAACCGACTCATGGTATCTAGGTTCAGAGTGTTACACTTTAATTATTATATGATTCATTTTTAATATATCATGATTAATTTATAATAAAAGGTTTTCTTCATTATGTGTATAATCTAGGGATTTTACAAGTGATTCTTAAAAAAAAGTTAATTTTATATTTGAAATGTGTTTTGTACATATATGTAGTAGTATTTTAGAATGTGTTTATTCTAGATATAGTCCTTTTACATTTTTCCCAATTATATCTAATGGGTGAGATCATTATACATTTGTGTGTGCCTATATAAGAGTCCAATACATTAGGTATTGATTCTGTTCACCAAATAATTATATTTGAAGTCATCGATAATTTTATTCTAATTTTTAAGGACTAATGTAATGGTTATCTACAGATTCTATGCTGATGATTTCTCATGACCCCAATATGACTTTTATATTATTTGTTATCAGTTTTTTTGGGAAACTAGTACATCTCAAAAGAAAATATAATGATTTATTTTTATAAAAAATTATTATCTTCTAAGATGAAATTACATGAATTTAGAAAAGGTTTTGAATTAGATTTTATGATTTTCTCTAGTCTAATGGTTTTCTTATTTTTACATCTCTTACTAAGGTTTTTGTACTCCCCCTTATTTCTGAAAGATGTTTCAGATGTTTTGAGGGAGAGTAGTGGCAAGTATGAGGTCAGGATGAAAATTTTGAAGAGTTCTCATGAAATCAAACCACAGATTATTTTAAAAATTGTTTGTAGTAATAAGTGGATACTAAGTATAATTATCCACATGTAATGTATTGGATTGTATTTTTACTTTATATCCCCACTCTCTAAAAAACAGAAATGATTTTGTTGTAATGCCCCAACACTAGAATCCATGAGCTGGTGCATTATTTTAATACATTGGCATGATTAAAAGGAATCATTTCCCAAAGGACCGATCTATTTAGTAGTCTAGGAAACAATATACATACATAAGTTCAACATTACATCATTAAAAGAAAAACAAAACTAATTTATTACATTAGAAACACCCATGATTCCATGATTATTCCTGCAATTCACTCATAAATAAATTCTTCATATCTTTGGAAAATAAAACATAAGAAAGTGGTGGGCTCAAACACTTAGTAAGAGTAAAAAATACAGTGGAATATAACATAAATATTAGGCACGGTGAATAATTGAGAGTACATGCCTTTAAAAAAAATAAACATGAACACTTCATGGTAGGAATATGTGCTGAGAATATAATGACATAATAAAACCTAGTCATGGGTATTCTAATAGTATAATAACCTCATGAAATATCAATAACTAGTCTCATAATGATGGAATTCATAATTCCAAAAAACATAACCACATAGTCAAGGCCTCATCCCAAGACTACAAATAATATTTTGTCACGGCCATGTGGGAAGACACTAGCATGTCCCATGAGACCTACCGATGCATCAAAGAGCTATAGAGGGCTCCTCCTGTAACATAATAAGTCTGATGCATTACTCATATAAAAAGGTTGAAAAATAACCTAAACATTCGTTTTAAAACTAGTATACGATATATTAATACTCCAGGCCTGGAAAATGGATGGAAAAGAAGGAAAACAGAACGCGCCCTACACGCCACCATCAATTCAATATTTTTCAACTGTTGTGGATTCCTCTGTCAGATCGTCGTAGCCTCTCTCGGCTTTGGCCCCTGCTGATCCCCACTATGGCACCACCTCTACACGAGTCCCTTCCCCTCAGGGCCACGGGGCGAAGACCTCCCTCCCCTCAGCGCCCGACCCTGACTCTCCATCCTTTTTTCGCAATACTCTTCGTGGCTCCTCCTCGTCTACCCCTCTCCCCTGCTTCCTAGAGGTAGCATCAGGGGCAGTCCTCTCATCGCGCGCAGGTTCCCGGGTGTCCCTTGACATCCCGGCCTCGTCGTTCCAGCTAGTTTCGGATAGTCTGCATCTCACAATAGTTGCTCGTTTTGGAGCATCTAAACCCACCATTCCAATGTTCCACTGTTGTGTGGGCTCTTGGGGACTGCGGTCTCCTGTGTGGGTCTCCCTCCTTCATTGGCCCTCGTTCTTCATCGTCCATGGTTCGCAGGAAGACTTTATTCAAGCCTGGTGCAGAGCCCCTCGCTCCTGGGGCCGATGTCCCTTCTCCCTATCCCACTGGTCCATGGAAGCTCACCAGGGAAAGGAGTCCCCTCACAAAGGGTTTGGCTATCTCTTCTGGGCCTTCCTCTACATTTCCAAAATGCAGGTCTTCTGAATGAGATCAGTGATTCTCTGGGAGGATACCTGTGCTCTGATCTCTGAACTAGATCTTCTGCCAAGGTCGGCGTGGCACGCAACTGTGTGGAACTCGACCTTTCGCTCCCAGATCTGAAAAAGCTTGATCTTCGAGTGAAAGAAGCTTTTTGTTGGTCCCAAGACATGTATTATTCTTTTTATCCTCTTTTATGATCTAACTGACTCCTCCCAGGACACTCTTTGTAGGTGTTTTAGCACCTACGACATAGTAATGGGCGTCATCCGGTTCATGAAAACACAGCAGCACGGGTGTATGAGGACCATACCTTAGTAGGACAGTCTCCCAAGCCATCTTTTGACCCTGAAGTGGCATCCGACATCTCTCTCGAATATTACCCCCCAGTGGTGCCAAGTAGTGAGAAATGCTGGGACCTGGTTCTCTACGTTCAGCACAATGTGTCACTAGCTAAGGTTGCCTCCCCTATCCTCTCCCCAACCTTTGTACAAGATCTTCTTTACCCCTATCCCTGCCACCCCCCTAGCACGAAATTCCCCTATCGTAGAGGGGCGGTCTCTAGAGATTGTGCCCCTAGGTTACCCCTTTGAAGCCAATCCTCCATCTGTGATCATATTTCACAACTAGCTCCTAGGTGGGAAATCCCCATTAAGAAAATAGAATGTATCAAAGGGAGATATCATGCCATGATCAGCACACTAGGGGCGACGTCGGGGCCCATTCCCACGACCCGAGCCTCCTCCAATAGGTTCTGAACCTTTAGGAAGTGGAGTGTGCACAAGATCTCAGTCCAAGAATCTTAAGGGACGTTCATCCTCCCTCCTTGAAAATATCATGCAGTCTAGGGAAAGTCCCAAACAACTCTTTCTTCAATGAATCCCCTGCTCATCTGGATCGCCCGCGGCATTTTAGCCCGCATCAAAATGGACTTCCAGGCAACAGAAATATCCAATAAAAAAATAACAGTTGTGGCTATTTTGGAGCACATGCAGAGCCAGGAAAAATCCACGAGGATTCCAGGAAGCTCAAACTACATGGATCCATGCATGAATCCCCATAGAACAATCCCATCTGGCTCGTCGGGTATCACAGTTTCACAGTAGAGATGCTAGAGGCGGGGGACCAATACATAACCATTAACATCACTGCCAATATCCGATCCTTCTTCGTTTACTTTGTCTATGTTAGCTGTGATCCCCTTCAACATGGATCCCATTGGAGTATTCTCAACAACTTCGATCTTGGCAACCTATCTTGGTTTGTAGTGGGGGGGACTTCAACGTCATCGCAGAGCCGGAGTAAAGGAAGGGAAGAGGCCCTTTCAATCGTTCATCCTTTCTCACCTTCACTCATTTCTTGGAAGGTAAAGGCCTCATGGATCTTAGATTCACGGGAGACCAGTTTACCTGGTGCAATAATCAACGCGGTGCACACAGATCATGGAGTCGGTTGGAAAGATGCCTGGGGAACCTATTCACTCTCTCTGAGTTCGCGGGATCCCAGGTGTCTCACCTCACGTGCGGAGCCTCAGATCACTCCCCTCTACTAATCACCTTATACTCCGAACAGGATAATCACCCTCTCTTCTGATTCTATCAACACTTGGTAAAGACCCCAGGCTATCAAGAGAAGGTTAGTGCCTCATGGAACTTACCCATGCAGGGTCACACATGGTCATCCATCCACAACAAAATTCGTCGTCTCAGGAAGAGGCTCCAAGGCTGGGCTCTAGACCGCCTGAATTCAGTAAGGGACATGGAAATTGTAAAACAGGACGTCGAACTCATTGAGAGGCAACTCGAAGAAAACTAGGAAGATCGATCCATTGAGGATCTAGCGAGCAAGAAGGAGCTTCTGTCTGACTTTCTTTTGAGTCAAGAGATAAAGTCTAGGGAGGAGGCCCAGATAAAATTTCATAGAGAGGGAGATAATAACATTGCCTACTTTCATGCATGTATCATGGGAAGGAAGAGAAAGACAATGCTGAACATTGATCTGTGGGATGGTTCATACTCAGACAATAGGGATGTGGTGGGGGAGCCTGCCAATGCTCACTTCAGTAACCTTCTTTCTGGACGAAATGTGAACTTCCCCAGTGGGTACAATGGTGAAGACAGAGAGGATCTTGACGTTATTCAGACCATTATTTCATGACACGATAATGACTCGCTAAGTGCCATGCCGCAGGAGGAAGATATCCAAAGAGCCATATAGAGTCTGAACCCAGAGTGTGTGGCAGGTCCTGATGGGTTCCCTCTAGCCTTCTACAGGGCCTCGAGGGACACTGTTAAGATCAACCTCATTGCGTCCATTCAATATTTTTTTAGGGGCGGTGCCTTGCCTCGTGTTTCTAGTGCATCCACGGTGATTGTTATTCCCAAGTCTAGATCCCCTACCACAGTGGAGCACATTCGCCCGATTAGCATGTTTAATGGACCTTATAAAATCTTGTCATGCTTCATTAATGCCAGGATATCGTCTCATATACCTAAATGGATTCCAATAGAGCATCACGGATTCGTGAGAGGGCGCTCCATCTAGGGGGCGATCGGCTTGGCCCAGGAAATGATCAGAGATCTCCACATCAAATCTTTCAGCTCCAATCTGGAGGTCAAGATCGACATGAGCAAGGCGTACGATCACATGGAATGCGGATTCATTAACAAGGTCTTTGCATGTATGGATATTTCCTCTTGAAACAATGATATGATTTTTCGGTGTTTTTGATCAAGATGGTTGGCGATCTCGCTTATGAGGAAAACATTCATCTTCTTCAAAGCCACATGAGGACATCGAAAAGGGGACCCAATCTCCCTGAGCATTTTTATCCTCACACAGAATGTCCTAAGTAGAATCATTCATCACATCATAGGCAAGGGTGAGATCCTCCCCTTCCACATGAGGATGAGACGGCCCTCCATCTCGAACATCATTTTTGTGGATGATTATATCCTCTTCACGAACACGTCAAGCAGACCAATATGAGGCTTGCACAGAGTGATGGAGGTGTACTGCCTCTGGAGCGGAGAACACGTCAATAAGAGTAATATCACCTTCCTAATCTCTAATAAATTTTCTTAAGAGTGCATCCATAGTGTGAGACTCTTCCTGGGAATGCAAAAAAAGCAACCTTGCTATGATGTATTTGGGCAGTCCGATTTCCAAAAAAGTCTCTGCGCAACCGGGATATTGTACCCATTGTCTCCAGGATTACGGAGAGGGTGCTTAATTGGAAGAATTGATATCTGTCCTTCGGTGTAAGGATCTCCATGATTAATAGCATTCTCATGGGAACCCCAATCCATGCCCTCTCTGTTATCAAGGTTCCTATGGGAGTCATTCGGCGCATGGAAAGAATCATTAAAGGGTTCATTTGCGATCCTTAGTCTGAGGATAGGAGGAATTGGGGCTCCTGGGGGAAGCTCGCAAGACCTATCAACGATGGGGGTATCAACCTTAGAAGCCTCAAAGACAGAATGGCATGCATGCACGCGAATCTAGTTTGGGGGGTTCTAGAAAACCGCACTCATTGGGGAAGAACCATGAACACTTGTTGTGACAAGTTGGGGTCTTACAAGGTCCGTCATGCCTCCCCCTTCTGGTGAGATCTCGCTCCCCTCAGAACCTTTCTTAAGGACCACTCCCGATGGATTATAGGAACATGGGAGATTTCCTTCTGGCATGAAAACTGGTGCGGGGGAATTCTCGGATACCCATGTTTCCCAACCACAAGCATCTCCTTCATGGAGGCCATCCATCATCCATTCTTCATCAACACAGTCCTTAACAAAGACCAACTTGAAGTGTTCCATCTCATCGTGATTTCTTCACACCCAGACCATTGTTCTTTCACCCTTTCACCCTATTGATCCTTCTCATCTAAGTATTACCTTCGCATCGACAACATGAAAGGGGAGGAGGATGAATGGAATGATGTTTTGTGGGATTGCGCAATTTCGACCAAGCTCAACTTCATCACATGGAGGATATTACATAGAGCCCTACCCACAGACGAAAACATTATGAGATGTGGTGTGTACATGGCGTCACGATGTGTCTGCTTTAAGGAGCACAAGGAGGATGGGATGAACCATATTTTTTTTAAAGTGACGGGAGAAATTCTTATGGTCTTGCTTTGGTGATTTTACTGGTTTCTTGGTTCCTGGATAGGCAGGGGAACCCTTCCTTGTTTGTTGGTTCCATAGATCGGGGCCCCAAAGGTCGGAGGGGAAGGCTCGCACACTGGTTCTCCAAGAAGGATGCTGGTTCATGTGGTAGGCAAGGAACAACAGTCTTTACGATGGGGTACCCTCCTCCGGCAGCGCGCTGGTGATCAGAACCAAAAACCTTCTCCTCATCTTGGTTAGAGCGGTGAACATCAGATGGGATTCCCCCACCATGAAAAAATCACCCACAAAGCACACGGAATGCTTTCACCGCCTATAAATTTGTTGGCTGATGGATTAGGTGTTACCCCCCATCATAGGGCCCCAAGCTCAACATCGATGGGTCATGCGTAGCGGGGCTCATGCACGGTGTAGGGAAGATCCGCAACTCCAACAGTTTTGTCATTCTAGCCTTCTCAATTCGCTTGGGCAACGACTCGTCACTTATTGCAGAGGCAAACAACATGCTGGCGGGCCTCACGGTTACAAGTAGAAGGGGATCATCTTTACAGAGACTGAAATAGACTCTCTCATTGTTCATAATGACCTCAAGGGAATAGGTGACACCCTGTGGGCTATAGATTACACTATCTGGAAATGCCATGATATCCTTGACAACAACATCAAAATATCTCACACCTTACGTGAGGGAAATAGGGCGGCAGACTTCTTGGCCTCCTTCAACATTCATGGTACAGAGATTCTCTTCATTCACGACATTAATAGTCTTAATCCAGCAGGTACGGCCATTATCCAAGGGGATTCCCTTGTCCTTCATCATTTTCGACCCCCATAGTCGCCCCCCCAACCCTTGCTAGCTCCTATCTCATAATAAAAATATAGTTTATGATGATGATGATATGTTAATACTTTATCTTTAAACCATGAATGGTATTAAAATCGCACACCCATAGTCAAACATAACTTGTAAAATACAATATAGAAGATTTTATTAACCTCAATAAATAATAATGAAATATATAGATGAAAATAATCATCAAAACAATATGAGAGAAATACCAATCTTTTTCTTGAAAACATTTATAAGTCTCATTATTTATCAAGAAGCCGTTTAAAATTGATATTTGAATAAAAGTTTATCATTCCACTCTGAAACATTTAATAGGGATTTTAATTTGAAAACATCAATGTACATATAAATAAATCCTTAAAAACATTTTTAAAACATGGACATTGATCAGATTGATTTAGATTAATAAATATTTTAAACATTTAAAAATGATATTTTAGTTAGAGTTTCAAACCAAATTAGAGACACTTGAATGAAAATTATTGAGGTAATAAAAACATTATAATATCATGAGCATGAAGGATTTCATGATATACTATTTCAAAAGATAGTATATACTCCATATAAAAGTGAATTGGTGCATAACAACAAATAAGTCTCAATGGAATGTAAATCGAGATAAAGTAACTTATATAAACAATATCCTTAGATATGAATAAATAAATCACATAATTTTGTGTTAAATATATAAAAACAATAAATATGATTACATATTCAGTGTATATCAATCTTAGGGAATTCACACATATTCTTACAAAAACAACACCACTGACTTGGATGTTTAACTCAATAAATGGAAATTGAGTTAAGATTACTCTTATCAAGTTCATATTAATGAATTGAGAAAATAAAAATTGAGTGATTATGTGTATCAAGTATATATAAACACAAATGGGATTTAAACTTACTACATAAATAATAATGAGTGATTCCCTACATAATCTTGGAGTAAAATTGTCAGTGAAGTATACGTAAATACCAATGAGTGGTAATTGAAATTTGAAATTCTCTTACCGATTTGGAAACATACGAAACATACAACCCATGAAAGAAGAATCAAAAAAATATTATGTAAATACACATAAATTAATTTATATTATACAATGAATACAATCATGGAATGCACATATTCCACACAAAAGTAAATAGTGGCCAATATAGCTTGAATCTCACATAAATAAAAAGTGAGATAAAAACCCTTACCTCGTTGTGATCAATCGAGTCATATGAAAAAAAGTTAATAACCACCAAATGAATCACATAATACAATTAATATAAAAGAATCATGATAATATATATCAAATTACAGTACACAATACACCAAATGAAATAAATAAGTGGTGAACAATGGAAATCTCATAGAATTGAAAGTTAGATAAGAAACCCCTTACCTCAAGTCTGACTTGTCATGTATGTTCATTGTTCATCCTGAATAATAAAATTAAGTTAATTTATACTTTATTAAGAAACTTTTTAACGATTATTAATAATTTTATATCCATTAATACCTTGTTATAACAATTAGTTAATTATTTGTGTTCATATTGGATATTTTATAAGTGTTCGGAACTTGAGTCAAACTGAACTTGTTATAATGTCAACTTTTCTCTGTGGTCAAAATTCCATTATCTCCACAATGATATAAAATATTTTGATATCATATATATATATATTATATATCCAGTATATATATATATATGTATTTCTAATAGAAGATAACATTTGGAGATAAGAAATAAAATGCACCGTTCATAGAGACGGTAAGTTGTACGTCCGCAAGAATGTTACTTTCATTTTTATTTTGCATTTTAATGGTATTAAAAAATAATGATAAATAGGAATAATATAACTAAATTACAATTTCCTATATAATTTCAATAAATCCAATATTTATATGTCCCACGTATGGTATGAACGAGTCGTCTCACTTTTAGTGGGCGGTAGTCCGCACTTCCTCAGATAAAATTGTCTCGTTTACCTATAATGGAAACCATAAAGGTATGATTTAATAGAAACAAATAGAGGCCTAAAAAGCATAAATATAATATATATCATATATAACTATAGTTACATCTAAATGGCCACCATGATAGGCCGAGGAGATAATAGATCAATCATCGTTTCATGAGGCATTAGTTTTCCTTCCATAGAAAACGTATGTTCATCACCTATTAGATGGAGGTGTGTATAATTTTAGTTAGTATCACTCTCATAAAAACATCCTATTATATATAGGATACTAGTTTTTTTATAAAATAAAGTAATAAAAAGAGTTTAGGGGTTGGAAATGTAAAATAAAAGAAAATAATTTAAGAGAAACAATTGCCTTTATTTTGGGTAACTCCCTTTGCTTTGAACCAAAATGAAATATTGATGTGCCTTCTGCCTATGGTAAGGCTTCCATGAGGAGGAAAGGTATTTTGAGATCTTAGTTGGGAAGGGATTGCAAGATCCAAGATGCTTTAGAGTTGTGAGAAATTTTTTAGAAGTGAGGTTTTTTTATAATGGGGAGGAGGGGCTCTTTAGGAATATGTAAAAATATTATTTTATTACATAATGATCGTCAGGTTCTAAAGGACCAAAACATATTATATTCCAAGATACGATGACTAAGGGTCAAAATAAATTCATCCAATTAGAATTGGATAGGTCTTGGATACTCTTTTAATACTTCTAATCATATTAATTTAAATCACTTATTAATGAGGTAAATACTACATCATTATTGTGTCATAAATAATATAATTTATATGATGTCTAAAAATAATAAAAAAATACCATGATATAGGAAATATATTTATATTTAAAAATAAGTTTTATAGTCTAAATGATAATTTATATTACCCCTTGTAAAAATTAATTTACAAAAAGATATTATTTATGTCATTTTTGCCTTTACTTTATGTTAATTAATCTAAAGTGTCATTATCATTCCCATGTGGCTCAAAATGGTACCCAAATTGTCTCAAACATACCCATGGTCGTAAATGACTCAACCAATAAGATTTGGATATGTTTTATGCTAATTTCATATTATTATAATTTTCTTTTTACCTTGAATTTCCATATTTACCTTTAACCCCAGAAAATAAAAATAAAAGTCACTATTCAACAAAAATTATTTTCATCTTATTGAACAAAATTTTACTTATTAATAAAAAAATTTATGTTGTATTTTTTAAAATCAATTAATAGAAGTGGAAAAATTTAATTTAATTGAAAATGTCAGTTTTTTAACTACTACTAAGTGGTTTCAACGTGAAAATAATTAAAATGACCATAATTAGATTAAATGTTGAAAATATAATCTAATTGCACTTTAAAACAAATTATGAAGACAATATAACCATATAAATAAATTATATTAAAAGGCACTTTCGAATTATAATATAGTATTTTTCACTATTCATCAAAAAATGAATTTTATCATAAAAATACAAAAAAATTACCTAAAGTAAAATTTGATGTCCCGATTATAAATAAGAATTTTATGTTGTCAAATTAAACATATAAAAGTGACAAAAACTATATTTAAAGAGGGTTCTCCATTAAAAGTCGGTAAATCAACATTTTAATGTAACTTATGTTTAAAAGTAGATTCATTCACATTTTAATCCTCTAAATTTTATTAGATAAATATAAAAACATTTAAAAAACATATATAATAATTTATTAGTTAGTTCTGTTTATTCCTGCCATTTCAACTCTAGGGGTTAACTACAATTTAAAATATTAATATTATATTATTATTGTGTAGTGTAAGATTTCAAAGAAACCCATT
This sequence comes from Viscum album, assembly GCA_963277665.1. Classification (NCBI taxonomy): domain Eukaryota; kingdom Viridiplantae; phylum Streptophyta; class Magnoliopsida; order Santalales; family Viscaceae; genus Viscum; species Viscum album. Next base: position 432,644,400 of record OY728134.1, read on the forward strand.
GTTGTGTATCGGGTATTCCTTCAAACATAGTGTCCCCTTTAAAGTAGAAATAATATATAGTACAAAAATATTAATAAATATTGAAAATATAGGGTTTTCTATTTACTAGGGATGTTACCTCATACCCCCCTTTTGGAAATTTCTTCCTCACAATTTTAAAACTGGACTTGGAAACTTCATTAAAAGTCCCACATCAGAAAACAATCAGTAAAACTATCACTTTAAAAGAATGAAAGAAAAGTACAATGGTCACCCGAGATAACCCTAACTAGGTTTTCAAGTAGTAAAACATGGATATGTAAGATAAACTATCTGTCATGTTCTGATGGAGAGGGATATAAAATATGATCAAGAGAATGTTAACAACAAGAAAACCACAAACTTGTGATGGAAAAAAATGGTCATTATTTTCTGAGTAGGAAAATTAAAGATATAAGATTTTTTGTTATAACATCCATTTCATAATGTTGAGGAATTTATTTATGATATTGAATAAGAACATAAAGAGATATATTTTATTTTTATGTATAGTTTTAGTCATTAATAAATTTCTACCACTAACTCAACTTTTTTTTCAAACAATGAGTATTCAAGATGACTTAGTCACATTGGACGAGCTAGAATCATCGTTAAACAATAAAATGATCCAAAAAGGATAAAAAATAGATTTACCTTGACTTTAGAGATTAAACACCACCAAAAGGTTTAGTACAATATTAGATGATCCCCAAAAATGATAATCCTTTAAAGAAAAAAAATAGTAATCTTAATTTAAAAAATTAAACTAAAAATACCCCAATGTTAAATAAATACAATTTAATAAAAAATTTTCCTTAAATTAAATCAATATAATCTAAACTAATATTGAAACCCAAATATTAGAAGAATTTGGTTATGTAGTGTTCCAAATTAAATTGCATCTTTAAATGACATCGACTACCCTAAAAGTCACATACTCAAAATTAATTATCCTAATCACATATTCTCTATGACCGTTTAATAATTTCCGTAGATAACAAAAAATATAGATAAAAATCCGCCATTACACCTCAAATGAGATCCCATGGTATTCTATTTTCCTTCGGTATATAGTGATTCCAATTGAGAGATCGCCTTCCAAAATAACATTTATCATTTAATCACCAAATCATTTTCCTATAATAAGGATATCTATTGGATTATATGTAAGGTCCCAAATCAACATAATAAAATAATTTAACTAAAAATAATTTTTCACACTAACCATAGACATAACGTAGTAAAGTGGTAGGTGATAAATCCCAATCGCACAATGGTTGTGGGTTCAATTCCCGCATCTTATTCCGACCTGATGGGTTGTCACATGGTTTGAATTTTTCCTTTTTTTAAAAAATTATTTTATAAAATTTCCAAAATGAGATAAATTCCTCAAAATAACAATAACATAATGTAACCACAAATGTTATCTCATACCTCACATTTTTATCCCAAAATTTAATAACATGTAATTTTCTCTAACTCAATAATAATTTAAAAGCAAATTGTTATTAAAAACTATATCCACAAGTGAAAAGATAATTTATCCTCAAATATCATTTTCACATGTCAAATTGTAGGGTTATAAATACAAGAGAAAATTCTTCTAAAGTAAACCCATCAACAAGAGAAGTAGTACTTTTAAATATTTTTCCATCCATTTATTTCCATATAGCTTCTTCCTTGACCAAGAGGATATCCTATATAATAGGGCATTCACTTGGGTAATGGCCAGGTCCACTAAAAAACAGAAAATTACAATAAATGTATTATTGGGACCATTTTTATTTTCATCCATAGTACCCATCATTATTCTTCAAGAATTATTTAATTTATGAATTTAGTTCCCACACATAAATCATTTCTTTATCCCATTAATACACCATCAAAGGTGTCTCCTTCCACATTTCCTGCATTATGGAAGATGAGCTTTCTTTTCTCCATTATCTCCACTTCTGGAGCTCTTATCATTCAATACTTTTCCCTTCTTTGTTGAGTCCTGGGGTTGGTTAATATATATGTTGTGTATCATATTTTTGGAAAAATGATTCAGCAAGAACGTGTTATCTTTTATGCCTATCAACATTACATATTGTTGCTCATTTCCACCACAATTCCCACCTTGTACATTATGGTCCAAGTTAATATTAATTCCTTGGAATCCATCCATTACCAAAAGCAATCATTGTGTGTGTAACAATAGTAATAAAATAACTTAGATAATACCATGACAACTTATTTTTAATTGAGAACCCCTTATGATTAACCAAGGTCATTTATTCTCATCTTATATTAAAATTATATAAATTGATTTACAATGAAAATGTAAATTTCCCAAAGATTATCCCCCGGTAGTGTCGTAACCAAGAGTGCAGCAAGGCCCGTTGTCGGGTACCAGGATACCCCAAGTTAAGCCCGAAACTCCTTGCCAGAGTTTTCACTCCTAGGTTCATTTGTGACAGAGTCGCCTCGACCTGCTCGTATCTAGACATGGATGTATTTCTTGGAAAATATACAAAATTTCTACAAACCAAAATTCTATGAAGTTATTCTATACTATCATCAAAGTCTATCTTAGGGTTATGTGATCTAGTCAAACTTTATCTATATCTAGTTTCCAAGGTTTGTATTAAACGTCCTCTAATACCAATTGTAACTCCCCGACCATAATGCCAAGGAGCCAGTCCATTATTTTAATACATTGACATGATTACAAGGAATTATGTCTCAATGGTCCGATCAGTTTAATAATCCTGGAAACAAGATACATACATGAGTTCAGCATTACAACATGAAATGAAAAACAACACTAATTTATTCCATTAGAAACATCCAAGATTCCAAGATTATTCCTGCAAGTCACTCATAGCTAACTTCTTCAAATCCTGAGAAAATGAAACATAAGAATGGGGTGAGCTCAAATGCTCAGTAAGAGTAAGCAATACAGTGGAATATAACAAAAACATTTGGCATAGTGAATAATTTAAAACACATGCCTTTAAAAATAATAAACATGAACTCTTTATGGATGAAATATGTGCTGAGTAAATAATCACATAATAAATCATATTCATGTGTATTATACTAGTCTAATAACCACATGAAATATCAAGAGCCAATCTTGTAATTATTAAATGAATAATTCTGGATGTCAAAACCACATAGTCAAAGCCTAATTCCATGAATACAAATAAGATTTTTTCAAGTCCATGTGCAAAGACAGTAGTTTGTCTCATGAGACCTACATTTTCATCGAGGAGATATAGTACACTCCACTCATCAAATTCTATGTCTAATGCATTCAACGTATGAAATGTTTGAATCATAACATTAACATTCATATTAATACTAGCATACAAAATGACAATAATTTATCCATAAATTATGAATTGTATAAAAATACGTCATCTACAGTCAAAAATTACTCATTAAATACAATTTAGAAGATTTTATTAACCTCAATCGAGAATAAATAAAGACATATATGGAAATAATCAACAAAACTATTTGAGATAAATATCCCCATTTTTCTTGAAAACATTTAAAAGTCTTACTATTTATCAAGAAGTCGTTTAAAATAGATTTTTGAATAAAAGTGTCCCATAAGACATTGAAACTTTTAAAATGGATTTTAATTTGAAAACAATTAATTTCCATATAAACAAATCATTAAAAACATTTTTAAAACATGGACCATGATGAGAAATATTTAGAATAATAACATTTTAAAACATTTAAAAATGATTTTTTTGTTAGTTCTTCTATCCAAATGAGAGATGCTTGAATGCAAATAATTGAGGTAATAAAAACATTATAATATCATGATAATAAAGGATTTCATTATATAATATGTCAAATGACAGTATATAAACCATATAAATGTGAATTGGTGCATGAAAACAAGGAAGTCTCAATAGAAGGTAAATTGAGATAAAGTCCCTTATAAAAATCGTATCCTTAGGTTAATGAAAAATCAATGACATAATTATGTGTGAAAAATATAAATAAACTCAATATAATTGGATATTACATTTAAATCAATCATAGGACATTCACACGTATTCTTATAAAAACAACACCAATTAATTTTTTGTTTAACTCAATGAATGAAAATTGAGTAAAGATTACTCTTATATAGTTCATATCAATGACTTGTGAAAATAAAAATTGGGTGATTATGTGTATAAAAAGTATATCCAAACTAAGGGGATTGGAAATTACTACATAAATAATGAATAGTTACTCCCCACATAATCTTGGAGTAAAATAGTCACTGAAGTATCCATAAATCCAAATGAGTGGAAATTGAAATTTGAAATTCCCTTACCGACTTGGTAACATACTAAATATACCCCCCATGAAAGAAGGATCATACAATGATTATGTAAATAACCAAAAATTTATTTATATTACACAATTAATACAATAATGGACAGTACATATGCGACACAAAAGTAAATAGTGTCCAATATATCATGAATCTCACATTAATAAAAAGTGAGATGAAAAATCCTTACTTCGTTGTGATCAGTCGAGTCGTATGAAAAAAAGTTATTAAACACCAAATAAATCACAGAATACCATGAATATAAATAGAATAAAGATAATATATATCAAATTACTATACACAATACACCACATGCAATAAATAAGTGGTGAACAATGGAAATCACATATAATTAAAAGTGAGATTAGAAACCCCTTACCTCAAGTATAACTTGTCTTGTATATTCAATGTTCTTCCGGAATAATAAACTTAAGTTAATTTCAATTTGATTAAGAATTTTTTTGAAGATTATTATTCCTTTTATGTCACTTATTACCAAACTATAACAATTCGTTAATTATTTGAGTTCATATTGGATATTTTATCTGTGTTCGGAACTTGAGTCAAAATGATCTTGTTATAATTACTATTCATCCATGTGGTCAAAATTCCGTTATCTCCATAATTATATAAATGATTTAGATATCATATATATATTATATATCTAGTAAATATATTTATTTATAATAGTACATAATATTTGGAGAAAAGAAATCAAATGAATCGTTCATGGAGACGGTAAGTCGTACGTACGTATGAACTCTAATTTCATTTCTATTATGTATTTTAATGGAAGTAAAACATAATTATACATAGATATATTATAATTACTGTATAATATAATATAAATTTTCAATAAATCAATACTTTATATTTCCCCCATTTATTATTAATGAGTCATATCAATTTAATGCGGCGGTAGTCGGCACATCCTCTAATTAAATTTTCGCGTTTACCCATATTGGAAAATATAAAGGTTTTCTTTAAAAGAAAAAAAATACAAGCATAAAGAAAACATATTAATAGTATATATCATATATAAATTCAGTTCAATCTTAATGGACACCAAGATAGGTGGTAGGAGATAATCAAAAAATCATCGTTTCATGAGGCGTTAGATTTCCATCCAGAGAAACAGTATGTTCACCACCCATTAGATAAAGGTGTTTTTAAGTGCAGTTAGAGTAATTCTCATAAAACATCCTAGTTTATTTATGAAACTAGTGTTTTTATAAACTAAAGTAATAAAAAATATTTTAGGGGTTGTACAAGTGAAATAAAATACAATAATTTAAGAGAAATTATTACCTTTAATTTGGTTAACTCCCATTAGTTTGAACCATAAATACTTTTTCATGTGCTTTATGCCTAAGGTAAGGCCTCTACGAGGAGGAGATTGTTCATGAAAGATGATTTGGGTAGGGTTTGGATAATTCAAGAGGATTTATAGGTGTGTGGAATTTTTTATAAGTGAGGTATTTTTATAAGGTGGAGGAGGGGCTATTTAGGAAAATGTGAAAATATTATTTTATTATATAATCATATTCAGTTTCTAAAGGTCCAAAACTAATTAAAGTAAAAGATAAAATGACTAATGGTATAAATAAAGTCATACAATTATAATTGGACAGGTTTTGGGTATTTTTTTAATATTTACTCTATTATTTATTTAAATCATTTATTAATAAGATAAATACTACATCATTATTTCCTCATACATAATATAATTTATTTGATGAATGAAAATTATAAAAATATGCCATGTTATAGGAAATCAGTTTATAATTCCAATTAATATTTATTGTATAAAATATAATTTATATAACACTCTGTAAAAATTAATTTATTAAAAGATATTTTTTATTTCAGTTTTTCCTTTACTTTAGGTTAATTAATCAATTGTGTCATTATCACCCCCAAGTGGCTCAATGGGGTACCCAAATCGACCCAAAGATCCCAATGGTCATAAATTACACAACCAATAAAGTTCGGACAAGTTTTATGGTAATTGTGTATTATTAAAATATTCTTTTTACCTTGAATTTCCCTATTTACTATTAACCGAGGTAAAAAAAATAAAAATGTACCATTCAACAAAAATTATTTTCATCTTATTGAACAAAATTTTACTTATTAATAACAACCATGTGTGTAAGATTTTTTAAATTTAATTCAAAAAAGCTTTAAAATTTCAGTTAAATAAATAAGCCAGTTTTTTAAATACTACTATGTGGTTTCACTATTCATCAAAAAATGATGTTTTCAGAAAAACACCAAAACAACAGCCTAATATATATTGTTTTATTCCAAATTAAAAAATGATTTCTTTTTTAAAAAATTATAAACATATAATTTTCATTAATTTATTAAAAATTAAATTCCCATTGTCAAAACCAGTAGCACGTTTTTAAGAAACAATATCTATCAAAAGATTTACTCTTGTTTATATCCAATTTCAAAGTGAAATGAATTATAATTAACACCATTAGATTAAATGTTTAAAATAAAATCTAATAAATCTTTAAAAACAATTAGGAAGATAATATAACCATATAAATAAATTATATTAAAATGCACTTTTGAATTAAAATTTCGTATTTTTCAGTATACATCAAAAAATGAATTTTATTAGAAAAATACTAGATATTTACCCGATGTACATTTTGATGTCCCCATTAAAAAAAGAATTTTATTTTGTCAAATTAAACATATAAAAGTGACCAAATCTATATTTAACAAGGGTTCCCCTATATAAGGTACTAAATCAACCTTTTAATGTAAATTATGTTTAAATGTAGATTCATTCACAATTTAACCCATTATCATTTATTATATTAATTTAAAATCATTTAACAAAAATATATAATAAATTTCTACATAGTTCTGTTCATTCCCACAATTTCAACAGTTGGGTGTTAATTACCATTTAAAATATTAATATTTTATTATTACGGTGCAACATATGATTTTAAAGAAACTCATTGTTGCGTATCAGTTATGAAATCGATCATATTGTCCCCTTTAAATTATAATTAATATTTAGTTCAAAAATATTAATAAATATGTAAAATTTCATGTTCTATATTTCCTAGGGATGTTACTTCCTTCCCCCCTTTGGGGAATTGAGTCCTCACAATTTTAAAAATAGGCTTGGAATCTTCAATAAAATTCCTACATCAGAACAGAGTTAGTAAAACTATCACCTTAAAAGAAAGAAATTAAAGTGAAAAGGTCACCTAAGATAAACCATTATATGATTACATTTAGAAAAACATGGATATAGTAGATAAACTAAGTGTTATGTTTTGATGGATAGGGATATAAAACATGATCAGTAGAAAGTTAACAACAAGAAAACCACAAACTTGTGATGGGATAAATGGTCATTATTTTCCTATTAGGAAATGCAAACAAATAATTGTTTTTTTTGTTTTAAGTTCCATTTCATAAATATGAGGAATTTATTTTTGATATTGAATATGAACATGAAGAGATATATTTACTTTTTAAGTATTGTTTTAGTATTTAATAAATTTATACCACTAACTCATCTACTTTTGAAACAATGAGTATTCGAGATGACTTGGTCACACTCGAAGAGATAAAATCAACTTCTATAGATTCAAATATTACACAAAGAATAAAATATATTTTTAACCTCTCTTTAGAGATTAAACACCATCCAAATGGTTAGTAAAATATCAGATGATCCCCAAAAAGGATAATACTTTAGAGAAAGAAATACTAATCATAATTTATAAAATTAAAATTACAATACCCCAAAGTTAAATAAATACCATTAAATACACAATTTTTTTGAAATCCTTCAATATATTCGAAACTAATATTGATACCCAAATCTTAGAAGAATTTCGTTATGTAGTCTTCCATGTTAAATTGTATCTCCAAATGACATCGACTACCCTTAAAGTCACAAACACAAAATTAATTAACCTAATCACATATTATCTATGAAAGGTTAATAATTTCCATAAATAACCAACTATATTGATAAAAATACACCATTACACCTCAAATGAAATCCCATAGTATTCATTTATACATTGATATATAGTGTTCCCAACATAGCGATCATATTCTAAAATAACATTTAACATTTAATCCCCAAATCATTTTCATATACTAAGGACATCCATTCGATAATAAATAAGGTCCCAAATTAGAAAATAAAATAGTTTAACTAAAAATTATTTGTCACACTAACCAAGGACATCACGTAGTCCAGTGGTTGGTGATAAATCCCAATCTCACTATGGTTTTGGGTTCAATTCCCACATCGCTGTCTGACATGTCGGGTTGTCACCAGGTCTGTGTGTTGTCCTTTTTTAAAAACTATATTTTATAAAATTAACAAAATGAGATAAATTCCTCAATATATCTATAACATAATTTAACCACAAATGATATCTTATACCTCACATTTTTATGCCAAAATATAATAACGTGTAATTGTCTCAAACTCAATGATCATTTCAAACCTAATGGTTATTTATAACTATATACACAATAGAAAATATTATTCTTCCTCAAATATAATTTTCACATGATAAACCATAGGGTTATAAATACAAGAGAAAAGTATTCCAAAGTAATCCCATCAACAAGAGAACTAGTACTTTTATTCATTTTTAATCCATTTATTTCCACAGAGCATCTTCCTTGACCAAGCGGATATCTTATAGAATAGGAAATTCACTCAGGTAATGGCCAAGTCCCCGACATTTACGACAAATGACAGTAAATGGATTTTAGGGACAATTTTTTCTTCTTCCATAATACAACTCATTTTTTCCAGGAAATTGTTTACTTTATGTCTTTTTTCCAACACATAAAGAATTCATTTATCCCATTAAGACACCTTCCTAAGTGTCTCCTTCCACATTTCATGCATGATAGAAAATAAGCATTCTTTTCTCCATTGTCTCTACTTCTGGAGCTCTTATCATTCACAAATTTTCTTATATTTTTTTACTCTGGGAGTTGGTTAATATATATGTTATTGATCATAATTTTGGAAAATCGAATCGACATGAACACATAATCTTTTACTCCTATCAACTTTCCATTTTGTTGCTCATTTCCAAAACCATTCCCACCTTGTACAACATGCTCCGTGTTAATATGACTTCCTTGGAATCCATCCATTGACTAAAACCAGAAAGCATTGTGTGAGAAAAAATAGACATTAAATCATTAAGATAATAACATGAAACCTTATTTTCAATTTAAAACACATTAGGATTAACCAAGGTAATTTATTATCATGTTATATTAAAATCCTTAAAATCGGTTTGTAATGAAAATGTAAATTATCCTAAGCATGTCCCCTGGGACAGTCATAACCAATTGTGTAGCAAGGATCGTCGTCGTTTATTAGGATACCACAGGTTAAGCCCGAAACTCCTTGTCGGAGTTTTCACTCATAGGTACATATGTGCCAGAGCTGCCTCTACCTACTCATAACCAGACATGGATGTACTGCTTGGAAAATAAACTAAATGTCTACATTACTAAAATTCTAGGAAGATCTTCTATAATAATCATCAAGTTCTATCATAGGGTATTGTTCTCTAATCATACTTTATCTAAATTCAGTTTCCAAGGATTGTATTATTCTTCCTCTGATACCAACTGTAATTCCCCAACCCCAGAATCAAAGAGCTGGTGCATTATTTTAATACATTAGCATGATTACAAGGAATCAGGTCCTGATGGATCGATAAGTTTAGTAGTATTGGAAAGATGATACATACATAATTTCAATATGACAACATGAAAAGAAAATTGACACTAGTTTATTCCATTATAAACATCAAACCTTCCAAGATTATTCTTGCAAGTCACTCATAAATAAATTTTTCATATTCTGGGAAAATGGAACATGAGAAAGGGGTGAGCTCAAATGTTCAGTAATAGTAATCAATACAGTGAAATATAACATAAAAATTTGGCACGGTGAATAATTGAAAACACATGCCCATAAAACAAATAAACATGAACACTTTATGGAAGGAATATGTTATGAGTAAATAATTCCAAAATAAAACATAGTCATGGGTATTCTACTACTCAAATAACCACATGAAATATCAATAGATAATCTCATAATTATGTGATGCATAATGTTGGGCATCAAAACCACATAGTCAAAGCCTCGTTCCACGACTACAAATTAGATTTTGTCAAGGCCTTGTGCCAAGATATTATTTTGTCTCATGATACTTACTGATGCATAGAGGAGATATAGCAGGCTCCACTGGTAACATACTAAGTCTAATGCATTCCTCATATGAAAAGGTTGAAACATAACATAAACATTTGTATTAAAACTAGCATACGAATTGTCAATAATTTATCCATAAACCATAAATGGTTTAGAAATATCACATACGCAGTCAAACATTAATCATTAAATACAATATAGAAGATTTTATTAACCTCAATCAAGAATAATTAAATACCTAGATTAAAATAATTATCAAAACTATTTGAGAGAAATATCCCAATTTTTCTTGAAAACATTTAAAAGTCTCATTATTTTTCATGAAGTCATTTAAAATATATTTTTGAATAAATGTGTCCCATAACACTTTTAAACTTTTAAAATGGATTTTAATTTTAAAAAATTAATTTCCATATAAATAATTCCTTAAATCCATTTTTAAATCATGTACCTTGATAAGAAATATTTAGAATAATAAATCTTTAAATCATTTAAAATGGATATTTTAGTTAGAGTTTATAACAAAACGATAGATGCTAGAATACAAATTATTGGGTTAAAAAAACATTATAATATCACGAGAAAAAAATAGTTCATGATATACTATGTCAAAGGACTGTATATACACCATATAAAAGGTAATTTGTGCATAATAATAAAGAAGTCCCAATGAAATGTAAATCGATATAAAGTACCTTATAAAACCATTATCCTTAGGTTAAGGATAAATCAATTACATAATGATGTGTTGAAAATATAAATACACTCAATATTATTGGATATTAAGATTAAATAAATACTTTTACATTCACTCAAATTCTTATAAAAACAACACCAATGACTTGGATGTTTAACTCAATGAATTGAAATTGTGTTAAGATAACACTTATCAAGTTCATATCAATGACTTGAGAAAATACCAACAGAGTTATTATGTGTATTAGGAGTATATCTAAACAACGGGGATTGGAAATTACATCATTAATAATAACTAGGGATTCACCACATAATATAGGAGTAAAACAGTCTGTGAAGTATGCATAAATCAGAATTAGTGGAAATTGAAATTTGAAATTCCCTTACTGATTTGGTAACATATGAAACATACACCCCATGGAAGAAGGATCATACAATGATTATTTAAATTCCAATAAATTAAGTTATATTACACAATTAAAACAATCATGGATAGTACGTACATCACACAAAAGGAAATAGTGGCCAATATAGCATGACTCACAAATGAATAAAAGTGAGATGAAAAACCATTACTACATTGTGATCAATTGAGTCGAATGACCAAAAGATAATAACCACCAAATGAATCAAAAAATACCATGAATATAAAGAGAATAATGAAAATATATATCAAATTGAAGTAAAAAATACACCACATGCAATAAATAAGTGTTGAACAATGGAAATCTCACAGAATTAAAAGTGTGATAAGAAACCACTTACCTCATGTCTGACATTGCATGTATGTTCCTTGTTCTTCCTGAATAATAAACACATGTTGATTTAAAATTAATTAATAATTTTTTATGTTTTTTATTCCTTTTAATATCACTTAAATAGATTCTTATAATAATTAGTTAATTATTTGAGTTTATATTGGATGTTTTACCTGTGTTCCGAACATGAGTCAAAATGAACTTGTTATAATTACAACATTTCCATGTGATCAAATGTCTATTTTCTCCATAATTATATAAATGATATATATATATAATATATATATATATATATATCATATATCCGTTATATATTTGTATTTATAACATTACATAACATTTTCAGATAAGAAATAAATGCACCGTTCATGGAGACGACAAGTCGTACGTACGCATGAACGCTTCTTTGATTTCTATTTAGTATTTTAATGGAAAAAAATAATTATACATTGATATATTATAATTCCTATAAAATATCATATATAATATCTATAACTTAAACCTTTATATTTTCCATATATGGTTTTAACGAGTCATATAACTTTGAGGTGGCGGTAGTCTGCACTTCCCCAAATAAAATTATCACATTTACCCATATTGGAAACAATAAACTTATTATTTTAAAAAATATAAGAATAAATACTGAATAAAAAATAATAATCAAATATAAATAGAGTTTCATCTTAATGTCCATCATGATAGGTGGTAGGAGATAATCGAACAATCATCATTTTGTGAGGCGTTACTTTTCCATCCATTTAAACAGTATGTGCATCCCCCATTAGACGAAGTTGTGTGTAAGTTTAGTTTTGAATCCTTCTCATAACACCATCCTAGTATATTAAGTATACTTGCGCTGTTATAAATTAAAGTAATAAAAAATTTTAAGTGTTGTAAAAGTAAAATAAATGAAAAGAATTTAAGAAAAATCGTTACCTTTAACTTGGGTAACTCCCTTTGGTTTGAACCAAAATGACTTCTTGATATGCCTTCTTCTTAAGGTAAGGCTTATAGGAGGAGGATGTATAACTCGAGAGCTTATTTGGATATGGGTTGGATGATCCAAGAGGCTTGAGAGGTGTGTGTAATTGTTTAGAAGTGAGGGATTTTTATAAGGGGGAGGAGGGGCTCTTTAGGAAAACGTGAAAATATTATTTTATTAAATAATGATATTATGTTTCTAGAAGTCCAAAACTATTTAAAGAAAAAGAGAAGATAACTAATGGTTGAAATAAATTCGTCAAATAAGAATTGGATAGGTTTTGGATAATGATTTAATATTGATAATAATAATAATTTAAATCATTTATTAATGAGGTAAACACTACATCATTATTGTGTCATAAATAATATAATATATTTGATGTATAAAAATTATAAAAAAAACCACGATATAGAAAATATTTTTAGCTTTCCAATGAATATTTATAGTCTAAAAGATAAATTATATAACCCCTTGTAAAAATTAATTTACTAAAAGATACTTGTTTATGTAATTTTCCATTACGTTAAGTTAATTATTCTAAACTGTCATTATCACTCCCAAGTGGCTCAATGGGGAACCAAAATCGACACAAAGATTTCCATGGGCGTAAATCTGTTTGATATGGAAATGTGATATTGTAGGATTAGTGTGATGGGCTCGAGGGTCAATCAACGCGTGTCATGGTCATTCTATTTCAAAATATGAAATTTGAATTCTCATTTTTGAAATTTGAATTCTGGTTTTCTAATTTGGGACATGGTTTGTAATGGGATGGTTTCCAATTTGTGTATTGGTTCGTAATGGGATGGTTTGGTTGTGTGGGATTCCAATTAACTTTTAAAAGTGGATTTAGAATAACAAGAAAATACAATTTTGTAGACTCAACCAATATGGTTAGGACAAGTGTTAGGGTAATTTTGTATTATTATAATATTGTTTTTAACTTGAATTACCCTCTTTACCCTTAACCACGGTAAATAAAAATAAAAAGATAATATTCACCACAAATTTTTTTCATCTTATTGAACAAAATTTTACTTATTAATAACAACCATTTATGTCAGATATTTGAAATTCAATTCAAATAAGTGGTAATATTTCATTTAAATAAAATAGTCATTTTTAACTAATACTATGTGGTGTAACTATTTATAAAAAAGGATGTTTTTCAGAAAAATACCAATAATTTAGCCTATGATATATTTGATATTACAAATTAAAAAATGTTTCTAGTTGACCAAAATAAAAACAAAAAATTATCATTATTTAAATTAATATTAATTTCCATTGTCAAAACAAATAGTGTTTTTTAAGAAACAATATCTATCAAAATATTGACAGTTGTTTATGTGCAATTTCAAAGTGAAATTAATTCCAACTACCAACATTATATTAGTTGGTAATAATATAATATAATTTAACTTTAAAACTAATTATTTATATAATCTAACCATATAAATATATTATTTTAAAAGGAACTTTTGAATTAAAATATATTATTTTTCCCGATTCACCAAAAAATGAATTTTATCAGAAAAATACAAAAAATATAACCAAAGTAAATTTTGATGTCCTGATTCTAAAATAGAATTTTATTTTTCATATGGAACATATAAAAGTGACCAAAACTATATTTAAACAGGTTTCTCCATTAAAAGGTGGTAATCAACCTTTTAAATAAATTATGTTTAAAAGTAGATTCATTCACATTTTAATCCTCTAACATTTATCGGATAAATGTAAAAACATTTAACAAACTTATATAATAATTTTTTAGTGAGTTATGTTCATTCCATTCATTATAATGGCTCGGTGTTAACTATCATTTAAAATAATAATATTATATTATTATTGTGCAACATAAGATTTCAATGAAACCCATCATTGTGTATCAGGTATGCCATTGAACATATTGTCCCCTTTAAAGTAGAATTAATATTTAGTTAAAAAATATTAATAAATATAAAAATATTGTGTTCTTTATTTACCTTGGATGTTAAATCCTTCCCCACTTTTGGGAATTGCGTCCTCTAAATTTTAAAACTGGGTTTGGAAACTTCATTAAAAGCCCCACATTAGAAAAAAGTCAATAAAACTGTTACATTAAAAGAAAGAATGAAAAGTACAAAGGACAATCATGATAAACCATCTTAGGATTCCATGTAGGAAAATATGGATATGGAACATAAACTATGTGTGATGTTCTGATAGAGAGGGATTGAAAACAAGATCAGAAGAAAGTTAAGAACAAGAAAACCACAAACATGTGTTGGGATAAATGGTCATTAGTTTCCCAGTTGGAAAAGTAAATGGATAACTTTTTTTTGTTTTGAGTTAAATTTTATAAAGTTGGGAAATTTATTTATGATATTGACTAAGAACATAAAGATATAATCTTACTTTTTAAGTAGAGTTTCATTCTTTAATAAATTTCTACCACTAACTAATCTTTTTTTCAAACGATGAGTATTCAAGGTGACTTGGTCACACCAGAAGCGCTTAAATAAACATCTAGAGAATAAAATGATCCACAATGGATAATCTATATATTTACCTTGTCATTAGATATTAACCACCATAAAAATGGTTATTACAATATCATATGATCCCAAAAAGAATAATCCTTTAGAGAAATAAATACAAATAATAATTTCTAAAATTAATCCAACAATTCCACAATGTTAAATAAATACCATTCAATAAATAATTGTCCTTAAAATCCATCAATATAATCCAAAATAATATTGAAACCAAAAACATAGAAGAAGTTGGTTATGTAGTCTTCCATGTTAAATTGTGTATCCCAATGACGTCGACTACCCTTAAAGTCACATACTCAAAATTAACTAACCTAATCACTTATTATCTTTTATAGGTTTATCATTTCCATTAATAACCCAAGATATAGATAAAAATCCACCATTACTACTCAAATTAAATCTCATAGTATTCTATTTTCCTTAGGTATATAATGTTACCAACAGATGGAACGTCTTCGAAAATAAAATTTATCACTTAATCACCAAATAATTTTCCTATAATAAGGATATCCATTTGATAATAAATAAGGTCCCAAATCAACTTAATAAAATAATTTAACTAAAAAGAATTTGTTACACTAACCGAAGACTTCACATAATCCAGTGGTATGTGATAAATCTCAATCGCACTCTGGTTGTGGGTTCGATTTCCACATCTTTGTTTGACGTGATGGGTTCTTACACAGTCTGCATGTTTTCCTTTTTCAAAAACTAAATTTTATAAAATCCCCAAAATGAGATAAATTCTTTAAAATATCTATAACATAATTTAACCACAAATGTTATCTCATACCTCCCATTTTTAACCCAAAATTTAAAAACATGTAATTTCCTTGAACTCAATGATCATTTAAAACCAAATTGTTATTTATAACTATATCCACAAGAGTAAAGAAAATTCTTACTTAAATATCATTTTCACATGACAAACTGTTGGGTAAAAAATACATGTTAAAAGTCTTCCAAAGTAATCCCATCAACATGAGAACCATTAATTTTAGTCATTTTTCCAAACATTTATTTCCCTATAGCTTCTTCAATGACTAAGAGGATATCTTATAGAATACGGCATTCACTCTAGTAATGACCAGGTCCCCTACATTTATAGAAAATTTATGTAGAAGGATTCTTGGGATGATTTTTTTATCCATAGAACCCTTCATTTTTCCTCGACAATTATTTACATTATGTCCTTCTTTCCAACACATAAAGCCATTTTTTGTTCGATTAAGACACCTTCCTAGGTGTCTCCTCCACATTTCATACATGATGGAAGATGATCATTATTTTCTCCATGCTCTCCACTACTGGGGAAATTATCATTAAACACTTTTCTATTCTTTTTTGAGTCTGGGAGTTGCTTAATATATATGTTATTGATCATATTTTTGGTAAACGGATTCGGAAAGAACATGATATATGTGATCATTTTATTTTTCAGACTAGGAATCAAGCCACATTGGCTCACGGAATAAGGCGGTGGTCGACATCGAACTGACCGCAAGGAATGATGGGAGGCGTGCATCCTTTCCACTAGATGATGAGGAAGACGCTTCCTGTCGGCTGCGGTGGGGCAGGATTGCGGCTGGCATCCAGCAGGCCATGTGGCGGAGCAGCGACACGCTTTTGCATCGACGGATGAGTAGGAGACCGCAACCATTTGTCCACGGAAGAGGCTAAAGATAGGTCGGCCATGCCAATTAATATTGAGATTTGAGGCACGACCAAGCCACTAGGAGGCGGACCGGTCAGAACCCTACCTGGCCATTGCTGGACGGTAGGCCCCGCTCGGGTCCCACAGGTGTCATGGAAGCGCATAAGGCGCTGCCCTTTGGTAACAAAAATGGAAGGGGTCTGCTCCCCCTTCAGTGCCATATCAGGTGGCCCGAGCTAACGGGCTAGTCCCACCATGGTCCAGGCCATCTGGGACGGACTCGGGTCGGGACGGATAGGTCCGACTTTGTGGGACCGGACCCTGGCCCAGCCAAACCTTGTTTCACCTTTTTGGACGTAACATGAGAACCAGGCATCCATTTGAAGAACCATTTGTGGCACCAAAATCCCAGGATCGAGTATGTCCTTTTGGTCTACTCCCCTAAAGTTTTAAATAATGTTTCTTTACATTTGGGTTTGATATAACCCCAAATCCAACTTGGCCCTCAGAGTGAAAACGATAATAACTTACAAAATCTGCGTCTGATGGATGCGCCGTCTATTCTGTTGGGTCCCTTATGACATGATAGATATTTGGGATACTTCTTTGTGGTAAATTTCGATGGTTTAGGTATTCTATATTACTTGGGGGAATTACTCTCATGCACGCTACAAACAGAACCCTGCGACAGGTTGAGACTTGACGACTGCTGATCGTTTCGACTCGGAGTGACTAGATAGGACCAGTGGGGAGGGCCTCTGTGTGATGCAGCAGACCCATGATGGGGAGCACCTCTATGTGATGTAGCAAACCCACTATACATGATAGAAGATGCACCACAATAGTACATGAGGGGGAGTACCTTTGTGTGATGCGGTATACCCATGGTGGGGAGTGCATCTGTGTGACGCGATGACCCATTATACTCGACAAATGACATAACATAACTGTACGAGGTTAGTGGGAAGCACCTCTGTGTGACATGGTAGGCCCAATTGACTCCATAGAGGATGATTTCTCTAGTATCCATGGTTTCTGATGTTGTGACTAGGGTTGTTACTCGAAATTATACCTAGAGAATCATGTGCCTGGATATCAGCTTTCATAGCGATCCTGTGTGGGTACGAAACATGATACTGTTTCTTAGATTTGTATACCTAGTTTGAGCTGAGTCATATGTATTTAAGGTGTTACTGTGTGGTAATTTAACTTCATGGTATTACATATGTGTTATTCGTCCCACTTGTGAGAGGTGGTTATATTCTGATAACATAGGTATATGTATGGGAAAATTCCTAAGTAGGGTTGACTGTTGTATCTATGTTTTGTGGTTTATACTTTCTAGATTTGAGAGACCATAAGGGGTATTGGGGTACCTACTGAGTATTATTATACACACCCCTGTATGGGCTACGCCTGCTCCGTGTTTTTTCTGGTGAATACGACAGACAATGCTGATTGAGGATGAGGGTACCTAGACTGGAGATTGCTCAAAGGTGGACCATTGGTGAGGTGATCAGTAGAGATGATCATTCATGAGTTGTACCTAGCCTTCTGATAGGATCCTTGGTGGGGGTTCCGAGAATATGTACACAAATTTACTTGTACATTCCACCTTTTATTGAACTTTCCAGCTAGGATTGTATTCTTTTCCATTTACTTTCTGTACAGACCCTGTTTACTATATAGTTTACTTTGTTATTATATCTGGATGTTTTATTGGTTTGTGTAAGTACATAGTTTGTAAAGGAAACACCTTACCATTTTATGTACTATGTCTTTCGGTGCTTGTCGACAGCCCCTAGACTATAGAAGGAAGTCTTGTGGTAGTCACGACACGGGCACCAAGGGACGGGTCAAAAAAAAAATAAATATCAGAGGATTTTGGTTCAATCAAAAAACTAGGACTCTGATCTTTTATATATGAAAATTGTGTTAAGTGTTATGAGTCTGTTTTTCAGTTCAGAGAGTCCAGTGATGGTGCGATGGCTGGCATACCCATACATCCGGACCCTGACTTCTGATTTCCAACTCTGTGCGTGAATGCACTGACTGTGTTTGTGTGTTTGAAATTTTTTAATTTGTATCTCCTTAATTCAGCTCACAAGGTATAAAATTCATAACCATGGAGCACCTATTTATTTTCAGGATGCCTCCACGCAGACATATATCCAGGATTCCAGTTAAAGTACGTGATGATAGCCCACCAAGTGATGAGGCTTCGGTGAAGGGCCCCCATAAAACAGTTGTACCATCGGGTCATTTACCACCAGGACCACTACCCATTAGGACGCTGATGTCACTAGCCCTAGCTGTACAGGGTGCACACCGCATGAGTGTTTTTCATGAGTTCCAGTGCAAGAGGCCACTGAGGTTTTGAGTCAATACAGAACCACAGGCAGCTGACGATTGGCTGGAGGCTGTGGTAGAGCTTTCCAACTAGTAGGGACACCAACTGATCTCATGGTGATACTTTCTGTCAGTCTTCATCAGAAAGTAGCAGGAAGATGGTATATCGTGATTCTCTAGGTTCACGATGAGGTGACTCTCATCTAGGTGGACTTTTAGAGAATTTGTATTTTATATTTTGTCCTAGGGACCTTACACTTATTGTGTATACACAATATTCTCCAATTGAAGCAGGGTAGCATGGTTGTGGCTCAATATTCAACGACATTCACTGACCTCTCGAGCTACTCCACTAATATTGTTCGCGACCCTTTATTTAGGGCCCGGACCTTTGAGCAGAAGATGGGATGGAAAATTAGAGGTTCGATGGTTTCCCTAATCATCCTAACACAGAAGGGGGCGTTAGAGCGAGTGATGTTAGTGGAGATTTTCCTTGCTGGGCAGTCACCGACAACGAGACCCACCACCGGACGACACATAGCGGAGTCATCAGAAGCCGGTAGAAGACAATTGACAAGGAGATCCAAGATGACTAGACTTATAGACATACGACCACAGGATACAGATTCGGTGGTGTGTGGATCTCGAGGTAGAGCATGATTGGTGAGGATCATGTAGTGTTACTCATACGGCGGTCATGGTCACATGGCTCGTGACTGCCTGAACCACCGTATAGATGAACAAAAGATTGTCTAAGGACCCCCTTGGAAGAGGTGAAGATATGATCGATGAGGTCCACAGGTAGAAGGCAGATGTGACAGAGGAGCATACCGTTCAATAGGTGGTGGGAAACGATTTGAGGTTCTACTGCCACCACTAAGTGGTCGACTCTGACCACAGGGAGTAGGAGGACAGGGACAATCATAGCTCCAAGCAGCTGAGGCCTAGGACCATGGTGCTCTGGAGATGATATGACGTATGATCTATATCTACTCCGTCTAGGCTATAGTACGTATAGACATATGTGCTAGTAATTCATTCATTTTCAAGACACTCATTAAAATCATTGAGATACCGGTGGAGTCATTTGCTCGATCCTTATGCCTAGAGACTTTTACGGGATCATATTCAACGATTATGCAGGGGTTCTAGCAGTGTGAGCTTACTCTAGGACATGAGAGCATTGACTGGGATTTCATAGTAGCGGCGTCGAGGCCTTATTATGTATTCATGGGTATGGATTGGTTATCCACAGTGCAAGCTCATATTTACTGTATTAGGCGCAATGTGCGGTGTGTCTGCAAATATGGGACTAGGGTTTTCTTCACCAGCATGAAGGGAACCTTTCCAGCACAGGATGGACATACACAGTGAGGGGTGCAGCCGATCACACAACAGTTGGCTAGCCTTTCCCTTAGAGTTGTAGATGATAAAAGTCTGAGATATCCTGTAGTGGTGGACCATAATACTAACGTTTTTCATGATGATGTTCAGGGTCTACCCCCTCACAGAAAATTTACACTTTTTAGAACCCACACAACACTCAAAACATGAATCAGAACTCAAATAATCCCAGGGAGAGGAAGACAAAAATGAATCAGAGTTTGGGTTGAGGAGAGAATTGTGTGTGTGTGCATCATTTGAGAGAAATTCCATCGAATAGACAGGAAGAGTGGAGTTCTCTTCAATGGGATGTTTCATAGCCTCAAGGATGTTAAAACATAGTTTTTCTCCTCTGAATTCCGTGGAAAATGTACCATTTTTAATGTGATTATTGTCTTGACTATTTTTAGTAATGGCCTCCCAATTAAGAGAGGAGTTTGTCATTGGGTTCGAGTATCTTCCATCTCAATAATGTGGAAATCTATAGGGAAGATGATATTCTTCACTCGTATGAGGACATCCTCAATCACTCTTGTTGGATGTGTTGTACTCCTGTTGTAAAGATGCATAAAATTCCATTGGTTTGAATATCTACAACCTGCGGAGAAGTATACACGGAGTAAGGCATTACATTAATGGAAGAACCTAAATCTAGCATTTCATATGAAAATAAAGTCTCCCCTATGGTACAAGGTATTGAGAATGTGCTTGGATCCTTGCATTTGGTTGGATTTTCTGATTGAATAAAGGTTGAGACATTCCTCCCGAAGTTTAATCATTTATTACCCTTGGGCAGCCCCATGTTTGATTGCTAAGAAGGCGGATGAGAGTTTGAGACTATGTGTGGACAATTGGTTCCAGAAATAGGTGACGATGAAGAATAATTACCCACTACCGATGATTGAAGATCTATATGATCGGCTAAATGCAGCACGATGGTTTTATAAGATAGACCATGGATCAGGATATCACCAGCTTAGGGTACAAGAAGAGGATGTACAAAAGACGAACTTCAGATGTTGGTATGGCCATTATGAGTTCTTGGTTAAGCCTTTCGACATGACCCATGCCCCAATTGTCTTCATGAGACCCATTAAGAGGTTCTTCCAGCTATACCTAGATCGCTTTGTGGTCTTCTTCATCAACGATATCTTAATTTACTCGGCAATGGAGGAAGAGCATGCCTATCATATGCCGATAGATCTGGACAATATTTGAGCGCACTAGCTTTATGTTAATCTCTATATGATCCAGTTATGGATAAGAGACATCCACTTTATAGGACATGTTATCTCATAGGCTTGTGTTGTGGTGTATCTAGTGAATATTGAGGCTATTCATGTTTGGTAGCCACCCAGGAGTGTGAAAGAGGTTCATAGTATTATGGGATTCACCAGTTAGTACTGGAGGATTGTGCCTGACTTTTCCAGAGTTTCGGCACCCTTATTAGTATTTATGAAGAAGGTGAATACTTTCATGTGGGTGGAGAGGAGCACGAAATGTTTCAGGAGTTGAGGTAGAGATTGACGAGTGCCGCCATATTGAGGCTATAAGAGGAGGGAATTGGGTAAAAAGTCTACTGTGACACATCATTGACCAAGCTTATATGTGTCCTGATGTAGGAGTGAGCAATTAGAGCATCTGGTTCATGAATTCTGAGACAACATGAGCAAAACTATGTTACCCATGACTTGGAGTTTGTAGTAATGGTTTTGCCTTGAAGATGGGGCAACATTACATGATGGGAGAAATTTTTATAGTCTACTCTGATCACAAGAGTCTCAGTTATATATTCTATCACAAGGATCATAACCTGAGACAATGAAATTGGTTTGAGTTCCTCCTGGACTGTGACACCGAGATAGACTATACTCTTGGGAAGGGGAATGTTGCACCATATGCACTCACCAAGAGATTTGGTCTACATTTGCTGAGTGATGTGACAGAGAAGCTAGATCCTTTGCAGATATCCTACACGAATCATGATAGAGCAGCTTATCTTCAGTCTATGAGAGTCACTCCCCCAATCCTTTAGTGATTTAGTGAACCACAGCTTGGGGACACTGACTGCGAGTCTCGATGTACTCAGATATACAGAGGAATTGCACCTAATGGATTTTGTGAAGTTGGGGAGAACGCTGTCCTCTTCAGAGGGAATACTATTGTACCGATGTATCTACAAGAGGAAGTGGTGAGGGATTTACATATGTATCCTCTAGTGGCACATCCAATATTGGAAAGATTTACCAGGACCTTCGGTGTTACCACTAGGGTCCATGAATGAAGAATTTTTTAGCGGAGATTGTCTCTCGGTGCCTCACTTGTCAGATAGTGAAGTCAGATCATCCGGTTCTAGCAGGCTTATTTAACCGACTAGAGGTGATATAGTGGAAGTGGGATGCAATTTCTCTGGAATTAGTGATAATAAAAACATGCATATCCAAGAGTCATGATTCTATCTGGGTGATCGTTGACTGACTAACCATGTTGTCCCACTTCCTACCCATCAGGGAGCTCGTATTAGTAGAGATATTGGGAAACCACTTTGTAAAAGAGATTGTAAGACTTCGTGGAGTACCATATATTATTTTCTCAGATCATAATGCACGTCTTACTTCCTGTAAATGGATGGTTTTCTAGGAGGCATTCAGGACACAGCTTCGGTTGAGCACTGCCTTCCCTCTTTAGACAGATGGTCAGATAGAGTGGACCATTTAAAACCTCAAAGACAAGCTACATGATTTTGTCCTTGATTTTGGCAACTGTTGGGAGGATCACTTTCCTTTAGTGGAGTTCATGTAAAACAACATCTATCACTCCACTTTATGTATGGAACCATTCGAGGTGTTGTATGGGAGACCTTACAGATCATCCACTGTTATGGATTTTCCAAAGGGAGTCAGCACTTGTGGGACTGGAGATGGTATGGGATACCACAGAGAAGGTAATGATCATCCTGGTGCGGATTAAGACTACATAGAGTAGGCAGAAGTCATATGCTAGCAAGAGATGAAGACCTTTGGAGTTCGAGGATGGTGGCCATGTCTTTCTATGGGTCTCACATCGACAAGGATTCCAGAGATTTGGCCTGGATGGAAAGTTATATCTAAGGTTCATCAGACCCTTTCAGGTCCCCAACAAAGTTGGCATGGTGACTTACATCCTACCTCTTCCATCCTAGTTAAACTGGGGGCATGAATGTTTCCACGTATCTCACCTATGCAGTTACGTACATGATCCTTCGCACATCATTGACTCAGGTGAGTTGGATATCAATGATGGGGTGATGTTTTCTGAGGTTCTAGTGGAGATTGAGGACAGTCATGAGAGGGTCCTTAGTGGATGTTCGATACCTATAGTGCACGTGTTTTGGTAGCATGGGAACCTCCAGGAGAGCACATCAGAGCGGGAGGCTCAGATTTGTGCTCTGTACCCCCGTTTATTCCCTTGATTGTGTTGTGGCTTTTGGGAATGCAAAGCCCTAAGATGGGGAGCATGTAAAACCCAAAATTTTCCATGTAATTATTTTATAATTATATGGGAATATTACGGGTCTACGAAAATTGATGGCGAATGACTTTGAGACCTAGTGTGTAGATAATAAATTTCAAAAAAAAATTCAGCTACTTTTAGAAAACGTGCGATAATTGTTTATAACATTTGAACCATTGCTCAGAATTGAAATCTGAGGGCACCTTTGAACTCGAAGAACCGTTATTGGCTTGAGGAGACTGTCACATTGACCACAGTAGATCGAGGGTGAATGATAGTTTCCTAGAATTTCTTGGGAGTATTAAATGAATAAAAAAATAAAGAAAAACTTCTATTTTATTTTTGAATCATCCTAGTTGAATTTAGTGATGGGGACCACTAGACCCCATGAACACCCTCTAAAATGTGGAGTTAACCCTCGGAGTCCTCCCAATTTATTGTTCCATATTCAACTTAACTAATGAGCCAACCATTAATTTTTTTATTAATAAACATTCCATATTATATTGCATCCAAATTTTCGTATGGGAAATTTGGTGATGGTAAAGGGAAGGATTTTTGGGGAGAGCTTTTGGAGGATTATATTTTTCAACAAATAACACTGTCCAACATATAGAATCCTCCAGAATCGGAGAACGAGAAGGATTCTTCATCTCAGATCAGAAACATCTTGTGGGAGTGAAGAATGATGACATCACCATCTCATCGACTTTTTCTTCTTCCTCGCGACATCTCTTATGGGAGAATGAGGTAGGGGTTTTATTTTATTTACATTTGATTGAATTTATTTATCACTTTTCCATATTAATGTTTTATAATGATGGAGGCCAAACCAACATGGCCGTTGTCCCACATGTATACCTTTCCTCTTATCTTTTGATTCTCTATGCATTCATTGTGCATTCTTCAATGCCAACTATTTAATGATGCTGTAAATGAAATATATTGTTGAGTGAATCATATGGATGCTGATCCCTCAACCCAATGATCAAAAATATGTGATCATTTTATCTTTCGGTATTGGAACGAAGATACGAAGGCTCGGGGAAGAAGGAGGCGGTCGACACCCAGATGACCATGAGGAATGATGGGCGGTGTGAATCCGAAATGATGGATTATGATGATGTCACGACCCATCGGTCACGGAAGGGAAGGGTGGTGGCTGGCATCATGCTGGCCATGTGGTGGATTGGCAGTGCACGTCCGCGCTACTGGATGAGTAGGAGACAACTGCCGTTTGGCCATTGCAGATGCCGAAGAGCAGCTGAACGTGCTGACCGTGGTGGAGCAGCGGTGCGTGACCGCACCGCTGGGAGGAGGACCAACCCACTGTTGCAGGACTACTGGACCCAATCAGATCTCATAGGTTTTATGAAAGTTCCTAAGGCACTGCCCTTTCATATCCCGAATGGAAGGGGGTCCACTCCCTCTTCGTCACCATCTTGGGCGGACCGCACCAGCGGGCCACACCCAGTGTGGGCCAGGCCACACCCAACTTGCCTGGCTGGGCCCGTCAAGGCCCACGCCACAACGACCAGTCCCAGGTTGGGCCAGGGCATCCCAAACTAAGTCGGGTCGGCCCATTCCTGGAGGTCCGGGTCAGCCCGACTAGGGGGGACCGGACCCGGGCCCGACAACACCTTGTTTCTCTTTTTTGGAAGTAACGTGACAACCAGGCATCTGTTTGACGAACCTTCTACGACAATGGAATACATGGTTCAAGATAGTCCTTTTGGTATACTGTAGTTGAGTAATAGAAATTTTTGGACTACGTCCTAGTTAGATCGGACCCCGATTCCAATTGGTCCCTCTGAGTGAAAAGACTAATAAATTACAGACTGTCCATCTGATTGATGCGCCGTCTATTAGGTTGGATCCCTTATAACATGTCAGACCTTTGGGATAATTCCTCACGGGACTTCGGAGCCGTTGATTTATGACCAGTGGCTTTGGCAGTGGATCACCCAAGAGATCTACATAAGGAACACTACGACAGGCTAAGACTTGATGACTATTGACTGTTTCGACTCGGAGTGACCCGACAGGCCCAGTGGGGAGGGCCTCTATGTGACGTGGTAGACCCGCGATGGGGATATCCTTTGTGTGACGTGGAAGACCCACTATACTCAATGGGAGGAGTACCACAATAGGCCACGTGGGTGAGTGCCTCTATGTGATGCAGTAGACCATCGGCGGGGAGTGTCTCTGTGTGATGCGATAGACCGATGATACTCGACAGGAGGAGTACCTTAGTAGTCCCAGGAAAGTGGGATGGACCTCTATGTGATGTGGAATGCCCAATTTATTCTATATAGATGGATTACTATAGAAGCCTATCTGTTCGACGTTGTGACTAGGGATGTTACTTGTTATTATCCCTAGAGAATCAGGTGGCGGGCTATAAACTTTCATTGAGATCCTATGTGGGTCACCAACATAATCCTATTTCATATAGATGTATTCCTAGTTTTAGCTGAGTCATATATATTCAAGGTGTACCTATGTGGTACTTTATCTTCATGGTATTACCTATGTGGTACTCTTCCCTCCTGTGTGAGGTGGGTATATTCTGATGACTTAGGTTTATGTATGGGAATATACCTAAGTAGGGTTGACTACAGTTTCTATGTTTTTTGGTTAGTCCTTTGTGGATTTGAGAGACCTTCAGGGGTATTGGGGTCTCTACTCAGTATTATTATACTCACCCCTACATGGGCTACACTCGAACCTTATTTTTTCTAGTGCAGATGACTGGAAATGCTGACTGAGGATGAGGGTACCTAGACTGGAGACTTCTCATAGGTGGACATTGGACGAGGTGACCTGTAGAGACGATTGTTCGAGAGTTGTACCTACCCTTTAGGAAGGATCCTTGGTGGATGTTCACAAAATATATACTCAGTTTTACGTGTTCTTTCAGGATTATATGGTACTTTCCAGTTGGGCTTGTATTCTTGCCCCTTTACTTTCTATACACACCCTGTTTACCATATAGTTTACTATGTTCTTATATATGGATGTGTTCTTCGTTTGTGTGAGTTCACATTCTTTAAAGGAAACACCTTCCTATTTTAGGGACAATGCCTTTCGATGCTTGTCACCATTCCCTGACCTATAGAAGGAGGGCTTGGGGTAGTCACAGCACAAGCCTTGGGGGTTAGGTCATGACATTACTATAGAGGAGAATGTGTACAATTTTCACCACCAAACACGACAAAGAATAACCACTATTATTGAGTAGTGATACAGGATCAAAAATCAATTTCAATCATTAATATCATTCTTATTATTTCATATAATTAATAAAATAGAATAATATAATCCATATCTTATCAATTCAAATATTTAATGTGATAAAGGTTTTTAAAATCCCAAACATCATAAAACTGATTATTCCCTACCCCCATTTATTATTAATCATATCCCAAAATGGCCCTCTCAATCATCTCAACATGATCCCTTAGAAAATTCCATGAATTTAACAACAACATCTCCATACTCCACTGATCCGCTATCCTTAAGAAAGTATAAAAAATTATTCTAAAACATATATTCATTACCGAGATAAACTAAAAACTTGAAAATCATTTCACAAAAGTGGATAACAAGATAATTGACACAAGAATCCAAATTCTAGAGTTTTAAAAGATCCTCCACATATTTTTTCAAACTCATTTGAGGAATAAATTTCCTCTTAACTATGAGATATAATACATCACAAGAAAACTATTTTGGATAACGAGGTTTCATATTCCACCACACATGTGTTTCCCATTATAAAGGATCCACTAATAGAGAAACATATAATTAATCTAGAATACTAATCATATTAAGGACAGTCTTGACCTATTATAACAACTTTTTGACATTGATTATAAATAAAAAGCATGGAACTTTAGTACCTTGTACCACTGAAATATAAACAACACCTTATCCCATGTCTCCTTCTTCAACTTCCATAGTGTCGTTCCATATTAAATGTTTCATGATATGTATTCACCATAACATAAAAATATGTAAGGATTGTATATGTAAATGATTCACATTATTAAAGGAAAGTAAAAGACACACCATAAAAAACAAAATTTACTCCGATGTCATATAACCAACTCATCCTTGATGTCATCATTTCAAACATTCCCTTAAGAAAACAATATCATCATCTTTAATATACCAAAATCCATCAATTCGTTGACCAACTAAACTAATCCTTCCATTTACATTCCAAAATATTTTACCCAAAATTGAGTACACTAATACTAGTTGAATAAAATACCACAAAAAACCCAAGAGGGGATCAGCAATTCAGTTTTTTTTAATTTAATCACATAATAATTGATTGATAAAACCATAAGAAAACATAAATGTTTAAAACAGGAAAAAATATATTAAAATAATGAATATTCAAAACAGAAAAATCATTTGGGATTTCAAAATAAATGTTGTTCCTTAATAAATATTCAAAGGGAAAACCATTATAAATTCTTAAAAAAATGTATCTACTAAACACCGTTTATAGAATAACCCTCAACACATTTTGAAAAATAAATTAAAACTAATTCATACATCATTATATAAGACCAAAACTTATTTATGAAATTTTTGATGGGAAACTAAAATCCATATTCACGAAGACTAAGAAAAAAAATGTGGAAAAAACATCACATAATACTACCCTAAAAATATTTTTTACTCAAAATTATCTTTATTAAATACATATTTTCACCAAAACATTTCGTTATTACATTATTAAAAAAATATTTCCCATTATGCTATCTAATTAGACATAATTTATAAAATAGTATATTGACTGTTCAACCATATCACATTAAAACCATATCATTCTTTCTATTAAGACAACTGATAATTCTAAGATATGTAATGTATACTATAAATGATATCGTATTTAATTTTTTAAAAATTATCTTCAAAATAAATTACATGGATATATTTATGAAAAAGTAATAAACATACATCATATTATTTCACATCAACAAAAACTAACCTATTATGATTTTGGTTATACAAATATCAATTTGGTCAACTTAAAAATAAATATACCCCGATTAACACATAGATATATTTAAATAAAATGGTTTGAGAAAACTCATTTCATCAAACTAAAAGTGTTATATATATTAAATAAAAAAATATAACAACTAACAATAAAGTAAAATGGTAAATACTCAAAAATTTAAATTTTATGAATATTTTTTAAACATTTTCAACATTTATATTTAAAATTTTATTTTTTGTGAAATTCATTACATTTTCTAGTCTTTAGATATCAAGAAAACTTATATTTAATTAAAAATAAAAATAAATGAAATTAGAGATATATTTGAATAAAAATATTTACATATATTTATAATAACTTTATCTTAATATATACCCTAATTAATTTTCAATTAATATCCTTCCAATAGTAGACATTTTCTCTATTGTAAAATAAATCACTAAACAATATAAACTAGATTTCATTAAGGATTATTTTAATAGGTACATGTCTAATATCATACTAAATGATACCCCAGATAAATCACAATAGAAAAAATATATATGATGCATATACCTCTAATAAGCCTCTACCCCAAAATCAATAATAACACATATGTTGTGTCTTTTAATATTTAGGTCCTTTTAATGGGACCAAGGTTTCCCTAATAACTTTTGTCATAGTTAGCCTCTAATTTCACATCTCAATAAAAGTTTTATTAACATCATTTCCCAAAACAACATCATTAACCATCAGTAATTCCAAATACTAGACTTTTTACTAACCTTCGTCCAAGGATCTAACAACACTCTTCCTGACTAACCACCGGTGTGAAGCCCTCTTGATACTACAATGAAGATAAGAGTGGAAACTAATTCCTTCTTCAAATAGGAACTTGGATGGAGACTAAAACTGAAGCTCTAATCCCATAGATGGAAGTAATTACAAGTATAAATCATCAGAACGTAATACTATAAACAAAAATAAAAATCATAGTATTGAAATATACAATATCCAAAATAACTACATTTTATAAGAATAACATACAAATATTAATTTCTAGGAAAAAAATTTTCTCAAAAGAAAACTCATATAGAAATTTCATTAATAACATCACAAAACATTGGGATAATAATGAACATTATGATATCCAAATCCCTCTTGGAAACCAAAAAATATATTTATACATGCATGGGTGAGTATACATGTATACTAATTAATATACTACATAATATAGCTCATGAAATTGTGGAAAAATCATATTAATTCCTCAGAGCTTAAATAATAGAAAAAACAAGAATGTAATATATCAACTATTACATAGCCTACCCATGATCCACTCACAAAATATAATATCCATGTGTAATAATGTAATAGTAAATAAAATCACAAGATAGTACTTTGAACTACTTCTTTCCGGTTTTCCATGATCACATCTCAAAGAATCATCTCATGATTCCATTCCTTCTATATCATGTAATCTAAAATATATATAGTCACATATGAGGTGGGTTAGACCCTATCCCCACACACAATAACAAATATGGCGTAAAATTGTTTCTTATTATCTTGGTAAATTAATCATTAGACAATAGATGTGGTCGATACCATAGTCCTATATATACCACCTAGTATAGGGTGAAACATTATCATGGAAACCAGTTAAAATCCACAGACATATATAATTATAAATCATAGTTTGGTGTTGTAAATGTGAAGGACCTCAACCTCATGACCTCATCCTATGATGAACATGCCCCACCATAAACCATCATCACGAAAAATTTCCATTTCACACAGAATATCATATATTATAATCGTAATTTGTTATATCCCATATTATTATATCATCCTTGATCAATCAGTTCATATACTACATTAAAAGGAAGAGCATGAAAATGTAAGTAGTTATCCATCCATTCTCTTTCCATCCAAGATGATTGAGGAGGAATCCTAGAACTGAAAACATTTTTTCACCAAGGAGTTTATCATATTCCACTAGTTTGTTTATTGAATCATATTAAAATATATCATATATATCCACACATTCAATCCAAAAATATTTTTCTCTCTCTAAAAAACACTAATAAATTCTATTATAATTTCTACATCATAACTACCTCTGGATGACATCAATTTTCCTCACTACAATATAAAATGACACCTAAATAAATACATAAAATATCCACATGAACATATTTTACACACCTTCAATTATTTCATTACCGTTTTCCTAATTTTCCACTTTTCCAGCAGCATGATATTAGTTACTACATTCAATAACAATATTTATTACCATTCCATTCATAATACCACATTCCACATCAATTCATTCATTAATTTATGATCCTATTCATCTTAGATCTTGTGAATTTTGAACCAAAACCATTCCATCAATTAACCATTCACTTCACTATATATGGTTTATTCGTAGAAATCCCATATTTGGATTGAATCAATATTTATTAATGTGTTCCCCATTAACCTCCATATTCAATACAACTGGGAATCAATAATGTATCCATAAAACAAATAACCAACTCATGCCACATAATCCCAACATAAAAATCCCCCAACACATTTTTCCTATATATCCTTAGAAATCACCATTTTCAACTCATTTAAATAGATCAAACACCATCCTAAATCATTTCAACAATGTATATTCCACCCACAGAAAGAGAAGTGAAACTGATAACAATAAATTCACCTAAAAAAACTAAACCTATGAAGGTATATCCTTTCAATAATGATTTAATGAATAATTAATGACATCATTCAAACATAGAGTCAACCTCCATTTTTAGTCTATGCATCCAATTTTATACCATATTTTCATTATTTTTAAAATAATTTTATTGATGAGAATATCAATACTAACATAAAATGTTATCATAGAAGAAAAGGTCACTCATTTTTATTTTCACCAAATAGTATCAAATGTATCATAAATAATATTTCAGATTTTAATCTTTTATAAAATTTTATTCTCAAAATCTAATCATTGAAAGATACATGAGTCACAGTTTAAAATGATAATAAAATTTAAATTTAATAAAATCCATTAACATATTAAAATAAGAAAAAAATAAAACATGTATGACCACCTTAGACATCCAATTTAGTTTTTCTATTTCATTATATTTATCTGGTTAATTCATAACATCAATTGAAAGAAAGAAAATTCATTTGAAATTGGAATTATATAAAACTTTAAATAGATTTATATATTCCCATGCCTCGATAAAATATTCAAATAATTAATGAGAATTACCAAGAAGAAAAAATATGGCCATAAGTCTAGACCCACATAATGGAACTTCGAAAACGTAATCCACAAAAATCCTGTATCTATCTATGAACTAGGATCAATATAATTTTACAAAAATTAATTCCATGACCCCCTTTGAAATAACTAACCAGGTTGGAACCAATAATAGTGATGTGGATAAAACATATGAGTACATTCAATTGATATCTTGAATTCGAGGGTATAAGAAAATCAAAGGGGGAATGCCTCAAAGGGGTTTCTTCTATTTCCTTGGGTTCATATAAAATTTAAGAACTATAGAATTTTTGGATATCATTCAAATTTTGTATATTTTAAACAAATTCAAGAAAAATTATGATTCATTGTTAATGGAGACTTTATAATGATTCCATGTTGAACCACCGTTCGAAATTCACTCCTAAATGTCCCCATCGTTTACCACATTTTAAAAATGATTAAATTTCCAATCTAATATATCTATGGAAGGGTTTAAATATGACCAATACACCATCGTTTATCAACCACCAAAATAGAATATATACGGAACTATTTCCTAACACTCCACAACATATATAAGGCCCCATGAAACATCATTTATATTACGAAAATCACAGTGAAGGATCTAAAAACAACCCCATCATTGATTGTTATCCCTAGTGAAACACAACCTAAAATGGAAAACTCAATAAAATAATCTGTTTCTTCCTCTTAATGAAACAAATGCAACTACACCTCGATTTATAACCCAAAAAATATAACAAATGCAAAACTCATTTCAATTATATTATATTATCCTTGACATTTCAATAAGAAAAATATCAAAAGAAACATGAGAGTAAGAAATATCTCATGAATGATTTATTCTAGTAATGATATTTGATGTTGTATAACAATCCACAGCAAAAAAACTATTCCATAACTATCAAAATAATTCAACACCCTAACACTAACTCTATAATTCATGGAGAAACACACACCTTCACATTATGAAACACACTATATAAGTAGAAATATAAATTATAACATCTCCAATTTTATTCAAATCTATTCCCAATACCTCCAACACAAAAAACATGCAATGTAAAATTTCATAAGGATCAATGATATTTTATCTCTAATGGCCCATGATTCAAATAAAAAATATTTGATATAAGACTATTCCCATTTATTTGTTATGTTGTGAATGGGAAACGTTTTATGATTATTATATTTACATTTTAGGTTTAATTAGTTGCTAATTATTACTTCCTATTTTTATTATCATGATATATATTCTATGGGATAATTGATAGATAATAAGAA
The DNA here is from genome assembly GCA_963277665.1 of Viscum album. Lineage (NCBI taxonomy): Eukaryota > Viridiplantae > Streptophyta > Magnoliopsida > Santalales > Viscaceae > Viscum > Viscum album. The sequence goes on from OY728134.1 coordinate 432,678,412, forward strand.
TTCCATAAGTATTATGATAACATTACAATCACTTAGAGGGGGATGAATTAATGATTTTTTTGTATTCCATAAATGAAAAACATCTTTCACATGTAAATGTGAATTTATTTTTTATTTATTTCACATTACTCTAACATTTAGAATCACAAACCACGTAATATTGTTAATTTGAAGGTTTCATTAATTAAAATGATTTCATACATCCATGATATGATATAAAAAACATCGGATCATGTGGTCCTCTAATAATCATAAATAAAATGAAATGTTATTTTAAATTTTTTCATGTAACATAACTGTCCTAATGGATCATGCATATAGACATGAGAGCAGATAAATTATGTGATATCAAATTATTTTAACAAAAAACATTATAAATAATATTATTCTAAATCCTCTTGGGTTTTAAACCATTGATGGTGTTTATGTGAGTCATTTTTTTAGTTCTTACTATTACCCAATTATATGAAATTCATGTAATAAATAATGTGCAATATTGTTTTAAAAGTCCTAGTATCGTTGTGACCATAAAACTTCCTACATAGGGTTATAAACTCGTTCTATATATATTTACACAATGAATATTATTATCAATACATATTTATATTATATTTTTCTATTCTAAATCTTGTTCACCATATTTCACTGGTGAGTATTTTCATAATATTACCCCTATGGAGAATATGACATCCCAATACAATCGTTCATGTTGGATCCCATGGTATGCTCATTATTTTTCTATTATTATTTACGTAGATCACCTAATATATCTTTTATATCATTATATATAAAAAATTTATATCCTTACTCAATGGAATATTCATGATTTTTTTTATATTTAGGAACTCATGAATACAACATGGGAACAATTTTTCCCACAGCTTCTAGATAATTTTCCGAATCTATTACTAGAATCCCCTGAATTAATCTTCCTAATAATAAAATCCCATAAAACATTATAGGTGAATATGTAATGAAGAATATATTTATATAATATTTTCTAATACTATCAGCACTAAGAATTGATTTTTTCATAGTAACTCATGAATGTACATGAATATTTTCTCCTCGTACTACATTTTAATTTCTTAACCTATGTTGACACAGTGATTATGCATAGACATTGGTAAACATCATCAACTTATTAATTTTCTATTCTTATTATTTTATACCCAATAAATTGTTTCTATTAATCACCATTCTAGAATTTTCCCATCATCGTCTAGGAGTGGTAATCTAATTCCTAATGGTTCAAGAAGAATATTCTTTTGGATGATTCAACTTCCCTTGATTACCCAATACATAATCCTTGAGTGGAATAATACTCTCTTGACATTCCTGGTTAAATGATTTTTTTACTAACACTCCTTTTATATATTCTCATATTGAATTGATATTCTTTTAATTATATTACACGTCCTAGATGCCTATAAAATTGTAACAGGTAGCTAAAAATTTGAAATGCCTCCTATCATTTTTAAAAAGAAAAAAGGTATTAAACTAAGAATTTACATTTTCCAGAATAAAATAATAGTTATAAAAAAACAATATTTTGGTTTCCACGATCTTTAGTAAAATTATACAAATATACCACCTGAAACTAATTTTCAATAATTTTAAACTCTGATAAATTAAATACTATTATGTGGGTAGAGCCACAGTTGAATCATACTAACCACAGGCCTCCAGATCCATGTGACCAGGGATATTTTCATGGAATCTCATGTGTGTATTTGTGGTTGGGGATGTATACAGTGATATAGGATGATCATGATGCTTTCTAATATGTTGAAGTATGATATTAAATTCCTGATATCAATTTTAAAATGAAAAATTGAACAAAAAAAGTATTACTCATCAAAGAAAAAAATTAATTACTATAAAATAACTATATTTATGTTACCATGGTCTTTTCCAACATTCTTAAAACATTACACATTGAACTACATTTTCATAATTTGAAACACAGTTGATATAAAAACCATTATGCGGATAGAGCCACAATTTTTTTTACTCACCAATAGCCACTAGATCCACGTGACAATGCTTTTATTCTGGACACACCTATGTGTATTTATGGGTGGATATATATATATATATATGGTGATATAATATGATGATGATGAAAGATAAAACATGGATTATAACATACGAATTAAAACTCATGTAAATGGGACACCCCAATTCAACGTTGGCACATCACATGAACATATGCTATGTAATATGATTTTATGTCAAATGGATATTTCGCTGACTCTATATAATAAATAGACAACTCAATGGGTTTTCCACGAGTGCAATCTATGACCTCTCTATCTAGCTTATATTTGAGTGTGTCTGTGTGTGTTTCTCTATATTTTACCCCAATAACCTACCTACTTATTTATATAAATTCCAATGTCAATATTTTATATTCCAAAAACACGATTGAATATGTATTGTCATTCCTCTACAATGGGATAAACAAAATATTCCTCAAAACATACATTCTAAAAACCCGTAATAATTCACTCTTTACTAGTTTTATTATGTATTTTAAGTGAAACTGTAGAATATAAAATGTTCTTCACGTTCTTGAGTTCATCCAATGAGGACCTATGTAGATTCCAATTAAAATTTTACATACCATTTACATATAAAAACACTGTAATTTTCACAATCACGAATCACAGTTATTTGAAAACAAGTGTAAATCTCATGTTTAATCTCTACTAGATCAACATTTTAATTTAAATCCTATTAATTCACATTATCTATATCAATAATTGAATTATATTGATCTTATAATATTTATCATATTTAATATTTCTCAAAATGAGAATAGATCATTGATTAAAATATATCCATGATATTTTTAACTTTATTTCACTTCATTAGAATCATAAAATTTCATTTTCATAGGAATAATTAAATTTTGTAAACTCAATTTTACTATTTAAAAATCCACTAAATTTATCCTTTGAGATGATATTCTTCTCAAACATTGAAGTTCATGTTCTCTAAATTATCTTTCATTAATCAAACAACCATTTATTTGATTCTGATTTATTGAACTATAATTATTGGATTTTGAATTATTTAAAATATTTTATTTCTTATCATTCAAAATGAGGAAACATTAGTTTATAAACAACTAATTTTAAAATATTATACTAACTATTGAATAAAAATACTCAAACCAATGAGTGTGTTCTTCCCATGAATTTAAAATTCATGAAGTCTCTAAAAATAAAATGGATCATAGTCATATAATACACCTCAAAGTATTACATTATTACTTCAATGTAATACATTTTTAGTATATTTGTGTGTGTTATTAATAAGTTATATATAAAATTCATAAACTCTAATAGATGTCATACATGCTTCTAATATTCATGAAATTCTGATATTTTATAAGTCATGTGCTTAGTCCAATGTTGTATTATTATCGTAATAGTCTTATTAAATTTTTCATTGTTTTAAAAAATGGTGAAAAATTCATACACTGCTGCATAAGGCATATGGATGAAGATATGAAAATTTAATAGATAATAATCCATACATGCTTCATCAGAACATAATATTATGAGACTTATAAATTTAATCAACTGCATACATTTCCATTTTCTATACTATTTATTATGAAATATATATGTTATCCATTAATATTATTGTATTGTATTGTTATTGTGTGATATCAGAAAGCACATTAGTCTTTATAGACAGTTAATTGAATAATGTTGTTCACTAATTTCATTCTTATAGAAGTTCAACACTCCATTTATGGACCTTTCAAAACCCATACACATAAAATTACCAATAAATATAGATTTAAAAAAAAATATTAATAGGTCTAAAAGTTTTTCAAAACATATATAATTTCACTATACTAAAAACTATTATATATAGTACATCCAACTATATCACATTTTTTTACCAAAAAACTTTTTCCTTAATCATTTGATATGTAATGAGTTTCTCACCAGGAAACATATCTCATTTTACATTACCTAAAAACACTTGGAAACTATGTCACATCCTTTTATAACAAGTAATATATCCTCCATTTCATATACAATTGAAACCAATTATTTTTTATTATTTTTCATACATTAACAAAGATCATACTTACTACCAATATAACAACTCTTTCACACATCCATAGGTCACTTTGATATCTCACTTTATATTTTTTATCAGTTACAAATTTTCTCTCGCGACCATACTTATCCTAAAAAATAGCGACAAACATAAGGGATAAAAAAATTACCCCCAATTTAGTGGCATTTTAGGGTTTATTATAAACATTCATATCCTAATTTTACCACTACATAAATTATGAAAGAGTTATTAAATAAAAAAGGATAGAATCACATTATCTAAGAAATGTTCCATCAACTAATAGACTCTAAGTATATATGATATAACCATTTGTAGAAAAAATGTATAATAATTTAGAATTACTATTTTTCCATAATTTCACTATATATGACACCAACATCAAGATTTAAATTCATTGGGATGTCAAAAAAAAAATTATGAAATTTTATGATACTATACTCACATTAATATACACCTAAAAACATTACAGTATAAGGTATTTATTCCTCATTTTGGATAGATAATTTACCCCTTGATAACCGTAACAATCATTAATCATAATATAATTAGGGTAATGAAATAAAAAACCCAACCATCAATTTCATCAAATATTTCTAGAATTTTAGATTCATATTAAGTGAATAATTCCGAGTAGAGTTTTTGTCATTAGTTACTCCCACATATGGGATACTTTCAATCAACATGGTTTTTTTCAAGCATGTGTGATAAAAGATGAGACGCCTATTATAAATTGTGACTAGAATTCTAATTGAGAGAATACATGATGGATATTTGACATCATGATATTTAGAAATTAAATCTTTCATTGAATCCCTTTTCCATAATAAATAAATTCAATCCCTTCTAATAAAAAAAATGAAACGGGAGTAAGGTTTCATTCCCGGGAACTCATCAATGTGATATATAAGGTTGAGATTACATTCCCAACCAATAGACTCCATTACATGATGTTTAAAATTTTATTGACCTTTTAATGCATTCTTAATTCTTAATTATCTATGTTATTATATTATTGTGATGCATTAGACTCCTTCTCTTTCAAATATACCTTAATTGGACTAGTATTCCTCCCATTGTAAAAAAGATTAGAATTTTCAGTTTATCATTCACAAATTTTCAATCCTCCTAAAACTAATTTCGACATACAAAAATACACTCTTTAAGAACATTCCCATAATTCTTTATTTGTGGGTCCTCCTTCTTAACAACAATTTTCATTGAATAGGGATTCAATGATTTATTCACTTTCAACATCATTTGTGTATGAAAAATAGTTATACATCAAGTATTTAATTTTACTTCATGGTTTCTAATTAAAAAAACCTCTTTATCAACCCTAGAGTTGCCATTTTGTGAAAGCACTCTAATTCTTCGACATGTGTATCTTCCACTAAAAAAGTGAAACTACCCCAATCCTGAATGTACAAAATTATTATTGAGTTTAGTATTCTCTCTTTATTATTAATGTTCAAAGACAATTTGAAATGGTCTAGGAAGTGTTTCCACAAAACACAATATAAGGTTAATTTCCAATTGGTTTAAAAAACTAATCAAATATCATTATTGACTTAATGTGAGGATTTTATTTAATTTTTTTAATTTGAATATGTCTAATGGAGGACGTCTAATATTTATTCACCAGATCTATGGTATATTTTGGAATTCTCTTCTAATAAGCACATGAGTTGGAATGAGGTGGTAAATACCAACACACTTTAAAAGGATAAAAAAATTATTAAAAATAAATTGAAAATTTTATGATGTTCAATTACATTCTTGAATGAAAATTTTTTCTTTTTGTTTGAAATATATTTTACTCTAAAAATTTATATTATTATATCAGATGATCCCCAGACATAAGCCATCATCAAAATGTAGACAGAAGAATGTTGTTCTCGTAATCCATGTAATTGTTTCAAAAATTCCAACAATACAAATATATTTGAAAAAAATCATATTCATTGTAATTTGAGTGGATTTTATTTAAATTTTCAATAAAGAAAATTTTAAATGAAAAGAATTATTTTTTGGACTGATTTTGGTTGATTACATTTCTTGTAAAATCATAAATTAACCCTGGATGATGCGGTGAATTTATTTAGAATTTTCCTCATTCAAAATTGGTATTTATGTTAGATTCTTTATTTTAATTCCTGAAAAAATAGATTCACCAATAAATGGTCTGACTAGACAGTGGGGTATCTCTTTTTTCTAATATGATGTCAATGCTTCATTATATAATGTCAAGCTCATATTTGTACCATTATATGTATTTTTATGTGGTAATATATTTATAGGTACTCCGGGTAGAACTTCTATTTTCATATTTTGGGAAATTATATATTGAATAGATTCCAAATTTTTTGTTTTGTTACCGATTTGAGAAACATCATGTTAATAATATTTATCTCATATTTTAGTGATCTTATGCTTTCATAGGAATCCTTATTTATCATATCATTCTATTAATATATAATTTTTCTTGAATAGACATGAAACATTTCCAGGACTTTGTCTCTTTTTTATTTAGCTTCCAATTATAAAGACAGGACATTCATTGAGATGTTATAAAGATTATATAAAGAACATAATACTAACTTGAAACACATTTAAGATATTGATTTCCAAAATAATTATATTTTAAAATTATTATCATCTTAATAAATAATTTCATTTCAATATATTACAGATTCTTCAATGACTTTCACTAATGTTGTGAACGTATTGTAGATACACAACTTCTTTACTGATGATAATTACATTGAATAATCCACATCCACATTAAATTAATATTCATCAGTTAGTCACATTATATTAGAGGATATATATTCCACAAATAAATAGTGATTTTATTAAACAAATCATTAACATTAAAATAAAAAACCACCTCATGATTCATTATTCTTTTCTTCATAAACTATTGTACTTTGTTTATTTTATAGATTATAACCAAAATATTTAACAATATTATTACCATTTTGAATTTTTTTTTGTTTCTCCCTATTTGAACCATTATCTATTTAACATCTTCTTGGCTGATATTTTCATTCTATTTCTCAATGACATTTTTGAGACCTATAAATCATTCTCAATAGAGATGGAGATATAATCTTCTAGATAAAGTACATTAATTTTTTTTGTGAAATCAAAATTCATGTTGGAACATCATATATTATTTTAAAAATACCTTAGTCATGAATAGAATATCATGTCAAAGAGATCTTATCTAATAATACCTATTGAGTTCCCTAATTGATCATGCAGATAGACATGAGTGGGGTTGAATGATGTGTTTCCAAATGAATTATCCAAAAAACAATTATTCCTATTATATATTGAACCACCTCTGGGAAAGATAATATAATTCAAGTTGATGATGATGGAAAGTATTCTTTAATATCATAACGGAAAAAATACAATAAATATAGAATAGTAATCACGAATGTATTTTTTATGATTTTGTCACGATGTGAGCCTTGTTCTTGCTATAATAAATTATTATTTTATCCAATAGGTTTTAATAATATGAGTATTTTTGTAAATATATATATATGATTTATATTTTTCTACCAACTCACTCTAACCATATCACCTAGAGGATGTGTAAAACAATTATTCATGTGAACAATATGGAATCTCACTATAATTCTTCAAGATGGAATCCCACTATCATATGTCTTGATTTGAATCTAATTATTTATGAATAAAATAGAATATATATACTATGTCACTATATCAAAAAATATAATATTCTTCATTGATAATACAATCACCAAGTACATAAATATTTTCATGAAAATTTGCATAAAACAAAATCTCACTTTTTCCCCATGTAATTCATATATTCTTAAAAATATATTATTTGAAACAATAAACTCAATTTTATCTATAATTAATACCTATAAATACATTTAAAATGAATTTTAGATGAAAATAACATCTATGTATTGTTTTTATGGAGGTGTTTTCACATTAATGTAATTTGTCTCTTGCCTACTCATGAATTTCCTTAGTTATTTGATTCTTTTTCATCCATTAATTTGTCTCAAGCTACATCAACACACAAATTATTCATAGGCAGTGGTTGAATTCTTATTCATATTTTGTTTCTCTTATTCCTCATTAAAATCATGTATGTTGTATCCAATTGATACATTTTTTGTAGATCCTCTACATCTCTCAAAATAAGTATTATGATTCCTCTTTGTTCACACCATTTTTTCTTCAAGTGAACTTACATTATCTCAAAATACTAATTTAATTCATCTTCAAGATGAATAATATTCAATCATTTTACTTGATTCCATCCACTGTTATAGAGAAATTTTTTTATCTTGTCTTAATAAATAGATTTATATAACATATATTTTCTCAGCCACATTATTTGTACAACCATAACATTTAGTTATAAGATATAAAATGTATATAAACAGTTTATGAACAACAAAAAAATGAATTAAGTAAATAATTTATTATTTATTATGGAAAATCATGGTTATAAAAGACCCATAGATTAGTTTTGATGATCTCTATGCCACTTTTGAAAAATTTTACAATTTAAACTACTTTTTAGAACATTCAATATTAGTTGAATGAAATTCCCTTTTATTTATTTCTTATTTTATTAAAATAATTGGTGTAAGACCTCTTCATTATCTATAATATGAATGAAATCATCTTCCCTAAAAAGTAATTCCCAAAAAATCTTCAATAAAACAATCTTTTCGAGTTTTAACTAGTATAATTTCAAAAAACAATTTCTGTGTATCCTTATTCTATATAATGAGGGCATCCATAATGATTTTTATATATTCTAATTGAATTAATATATACCATTATCATATCAGATTCATTTTCATGTTCATAATATATACTCAAAACAATTTAAATATTAGACTATAACATGTGTATCAACCAAAAATATTCTCCATTATTCATAAAAACATATCGAGTTTGATTTCATTTATCATGAATCTCAGTGTCTTCATCTTCTCATCATTATCTCATTTGATCAAACTCAAATAGTCGTCAATCACTGTTAAAATTACTATCATGACGTCTGAAACTTTAGAAAACATGAAACAATAATCATTTTCCATTTTTATTAGACTAAATAAATTTCTAATGTCAATTTTAAACTGTAAGTATATCTCTAAAATGTTCTATTTATTTCATATTCCTCCACAACATTCATTGTATGAGAATTTTTATTCATGACCCACATACCATATTAGGTTTTTGTGATGTTTTGAACCATAATGATTGGATTTTAAATCCTTACAAATCTATTATTTATTTATATTGTAAATGAAAAAAATTCATTTTACTAAGAAAGATATTCCTATATTTTTCAAAAGTTTTTATGAATTAAAGTTTTCCATACGAGGGTCCACATCATATAAACATAAAATTAGTATGGTATCCAAATCCGTTTTTGGATCGCAGTCTTATGATTTGTCTCAATGTCATATAGAATTACATAAAGTACATAAATTTTAAGAAAAGTTATATTTAATCTTCAAATGATATATACTAAAGTTATATTTTCATAGGATGTCCTAAAATCATCCATTTTTTTTGTAAAATTTAGCTAAGTATATTGTCTTATGCTAGCACAAAGTAATATTTTGATCCATAACATCATAAAAACATTTGATTACTCATATGAAATGGAAAAAAACTAGTATACAGCTATAAAATTAATATTTCTAAAAAATCTATATATAGGGTTGGAAAGGACATATGAGATACTTAGTGAAGTCATTTATGATGACATATAAATATATATGACCAAGGAAATCTCTATTTTCATTGCATCAACTTTTGAATTCAAAATTATAATTAAGTTAATCAAATAGTCTTCTAATAATGATGAATTGTCTCAAAACACTCCATCCATTATAGAAAAATCACCCTAGAGTAAAATTTAGTTATATATTATCATTCCTTGTGTTAAAAAATTCAATTATATATCCTAAAACAATTATTAAATTCACTACATACTAATATCCTATAACTATTATAACATGATCTTGAACAACAAAACTGATAATATTCAAATTATATAATAAAATAATTTATCAACCTTTAAATATATCATCAATTTGATCTAGATGATTTATTCCGTCATGTAGTAACTGAAAATAAGGAAAAATATTATAAGAAATAAATTATGGTAATATTGAAAAAATTAACTATATCATGGGGTACAAAACCGGTGTAGCATAGGTGAATCAGGAAAATAAAGTCTTTATGGTCCCTAGGATGGGAACTAACACTAAAAAGGAAATAGACGACCACTAACTTAATTAAATTATAAATTTCTCATAATTAATAGAAATAAAATATTCTAAATAAACCAAACATAAACACCACTTCTTCTATGATAAATCATGATGAATTTATAATCCATAAAATTCAATAAATAAATGATATTAGAAAATCAATTTATATTACATAATAGCCTTCATTTTTAACAACAGTTCCATCAATATTTATATATTTGAATTTTATCTTCTATACATAAGTTGGTAAGGATCTTATAAACTTATTCAAACACTTTAGTGTCTTCTTCTTCCACTTTTAAATTGTAGTACCCTCAAATATATTGAATATTTTCTCTTCATTATCACTCTAACATCCACTAGTTTCATTCTGCAACATTCATTGTAAATTTATATTTCAAATTACATCACCAAAGAAAACTAATAAAAAATTATTCATAGTACTATTATATTTTTTATATCATTAAATACCTATTTGTGTCCCTTGATATAATTTAAGGACGATTTATAATGGTTTTTTACTATCTTGTAAGTCATTCAAGATAGATTATGGGCTGAACACTCAAAACCTAGATTTTACAAGAATAATTGTGTGACCCCACAAATTTTTCCATGATCATGACAATAATGACATTTCACGATGCTACACGGTTCAACATAAGTATTTTCAAAATGAAAACCTCAAACAATATTTCTTATAGTTATATAAATTTTTGGCCTATTCCAAAGAGATATAACCAATGAAATACTCCACAATCTATAAGATCACGAAAACTTAATATATTTGGAAATATAGTGTGATTTTTGACTTTATAGTGAATCCTAATCTATGAAGGAGTAACCAAATTCCCATTTTAAATTCATGAAACTGAATCATATAATTATTCCATGTATATTGAAAATTTTCTTAATGTTATGATCCAAATTTTCTAGGAAAAATCCTGGACAAATATGAAGTCTCTTATATTTGAAAAAAAAACAATCGAATATATTTTTTGGAATGATATTTGTGACATGAAAAATCAAAAATAATTATAATAATTATTAACTATATCATAGTGAAATCCATTAATTTGTGGACTAGATATTTTTTGACAGAAACAATTTTAATCACTAGTAAGAACATCCAAACATGGGCCTCATCATTGAATTATGATTAGTTTATTGTTCTCGCAATGACATTTAAACCATTCTCGTCAACCCTAAGACTCTTGCAATATCTATCAAACTCATTAATGGAATTCACCATATTTGGATAATATAAAATTGTTTACCAACATATTGAAAAAATATGTAAACCAATATGAAACAAAAAACAACCTTATCAATTATATAACAACCAAGAATATATAACATTTTGAATCAACCACCATATTGTGTAATACCACTAAAAACCATATTTCTGGAATCAAATAATGGTTCTCTTATGAATTTTATTCAAACAAATAATATAAATCACTATCAAATATATAAATAAAACATGCTTAAAATTTTGTAAGCCTTTATGAGTGAAATCGATATTGGAAAAAATAATAATTAATATAAATATCAAAGTGATTACTAAGAATGATTTTGACGACCTTTAAAACAAATATTAACACTTCTAAAAAATGTCTATAATTGTTAATAATGTTCATTTCGATGTGAATTTTTTTAAATGCACATATACTAATTAAAATTTTATATCACAATTCAATATCATGAACACACGCACACACACTAAATTCATATATATAATATTTTGGAAATCTCTCTCTATACATATTATCTCCCTATGGAAAATCATAATCATTTACATTATTTTTTATCTCCCCCTATGGAAAAATTATTATAAATTAAATAAATATGGATATGGAAAAGTATACATTATCACTGAGAATAATTATTTTGAACTTCAATAACCACCAGAAACCTGAGAAATCAAACATTATGAATTTTTTTTAAACATGAAATATTTGTTCGCTAATAGGGGAAATTTCTATATTTGTTACTCCTTTCATACCCATTTACCTTTTTAATATGTTTTTGATATCCAATTAAATTGATGTTGAAATAGATTACTCAAATGATTTATAAAACATTTTTTATCACATAAAACTATTAATGAAAAAATTACTTCATCATGAGATCTTAATCTATTTCATGGTAGATATTTCTATTATTATTTCATGAGTTTCAAACAAATACCATTATTTCAATTTACTCAATCTACAATAATTTTTATTGTTTGTGTTCCATGTTATAAACCTTTCGTAAAATTTGAATACTACTGTCACGACCCGTCCTCGGGGACCGTGTCGTGACTACCCCAAGCCCGCCTTCCATAGGCCAGGGGCTGGCGACTAGCACCAAAGGCATAAATTCCGATAACTGGGAAGACATTGCCTTTATAAAAGTAAACAAACACACAGAGTACAAGCGTAAGTAATATACTAAGTAAAAATGAGTACAACAAAAGGTGCTGAAAGTAAAGGGGGCCAGAAATACAAGCCCAACTGTAAAGTACAACTGAAAGGAAAAACAACAACTGAAAGGTAAAGCCGCTACGCCGAGCTGTCCACTGGAAATCCCACCTGAAGGGTGGGTACAGATAGCTCCACTGCTCCTCGGGTCCCGCCGTCTTCCACGGATCCTACCTGAAGGGTAGGTACAGATAGCCTCCACAACGCTCTCGCCCGTCAACCTCCTCTGAGTGTCGTCTCACCGTGAAGTCCACCTCTGGATACTGACTCGTCGTGTAGTCCACCTCTGGGTACCGTCCAGTCCTCGAACACTCGGCCTCCGTCAGCACTGTCCGTCGTCTGCAACCAACACAACGAGGTGCGGGCATAGCCCGTGCAGGGGTGAGTATAACGATACTCAGTAGGGACCCCGAGACCCTCAAGGTCTCACTAAAATCAACAAGGATAACCACAAAGAAGATCTCAATAGAAAACCTCTACTTAGGTATATGCCCATACTTATACCTAAGTTATCAAGTAACTCATCTCAATCACAAGGAAACATAAGGATTATGAAATCAACGGATAACCACTACCCAGGTATATGCCCATACATATACCTAAGTTATCAAGTAACCCATCTCAATCATGAGGAAACTCAAAGGTCATTGACTCAGCTCAAACCAGGATTTTCATTATCGAAACCATAACTGCTGAAGAGATCCGTCTCTGGAGTGTACAGTGGTCCTGTCACGACTCCGAGGTACTGCTCACTAACCTAAGACTGCTGAGGTACTCCTCCTGTCGAGTACTGCGGGTTTGCGGCCAACTACCGGGCTCTCCGTCCGCTGAGGGTCTGTCGCCAAATACCGGGCGCTCACCCAAATAGCCTACAGAGGTACTCCTCCAGTCGAGTACCGCGGGTTTGCTGCCAACTACCAGGCGCTCCGTCCACCGTGGGTCTGCCGCCAAATACCGGGTGCTCCGTCCACTGGGCTCGTCGACTCACTCCAAGTCGAGTCGGTCAAGCAGTCGTCAGGTCTCAGCCGGCTACACGGTCTCCGTACTCCGCACGCTCGTCTCCGGGAGGGTCCGCTCCACGAGCTACTGTTCGATACTCCAAGTATCACAAGGTCCCACAGAGAAGTATCTCAAAGGACCGTCTCGTCACAGGGGTCTCAACGCAAGAGACGGCGCGTCGATCGGACGCCCGGTCTGTGAGTTATTAGCCTTTTCGTCCCAGGGGCCCGGTTGGTTTCGTGTGCGAACCAATCCCGGCCGTATCTCAACTGTATCCAAAACTCGGGCGAAGGATGCCAAAAGTTCCGTATCGTCAACAGGAACTCAACGCAACAGACGGTGTGTCGATCGGACGCCCGGTCTGAGAGTTATTGGCATTTTCGTCCCCGGGGCCCGGTTGGTTTTTAAGGCAAAACCAACCCGACCGTACTCCACCTGCGTCAAAACCTCGGGCGGAGTATGCCAAAGATCCGTCTCCTAAGAGGAACACAACAAAGCTGACGGCACGTTAATCGGACGTCCAGAGCTCAAGTTATAAGCGTTTCCGCTCCGAGGGCCCGGTTGGATTCATGTTCGATCCAACCCAGTCGTACTTCAAATGACACCGGTTAACCAAACCAGTCACACCATTGCGATCCATACGTAAAAACACACGAGATGGACTACCCATTGGTCCCAAACGGATAGCCGGTGGAAAAGTTGCATTTCACCGCATCATGCGCGAACCGGGCCTCGTGGGGCCCGTGCATCAACCTCGACTTAAATATCCTAAATTAGTCTTGAAACATCCGTCGTAATTCCAGTGTCGCAACGTCACAGACGGTTCGTCATTCCGATACCGTATGAGAGAGATATGTCCGATACATGATCCCGTAATAATAATAATAATATTATTATTCGGTGTTTCGTGGCCCCGCACCACGAACTAGAATTTAGTATCCAACATTAGACTTGAATCGATCGTATTAATGATGGGATTATATCGCCACTGAAGGCAAGCCAATCGGACGTTGCACGTATGAGTTATGGTGGGTCGAAGATTTAATAATAATATTAAATCTATTATTTTTCCGAGCGCTTCGGGTACCAGACCCAAAAACCCGAAAAAGACATCCAATATTGGACTCATAAATTCCGTGTCGAAGTCAGGGTCACACTGCCGCAAACGATTCGTGAAACCGAGGTCGCACGAAGGAGTTGCTGGCGAAAAGGTGTTTTATCAACAAAAGTAATTATAACAATATTTTATTGTTATTATTAATTGTTTATTTAATTATATCTTTCTTAACTCCAAAAAAAACAATCAAAACACGTTCCTTTTCCCCCTTGTGCGCCAAAATCAAACACCTCTCCCTTATCCCTTTTTGTCTCTTTATTTTATTTCCCAAAACTCTCTCTCTCCAATCTAATAACTTATTCAATCACAATTTCACGCAGCCTCTGCTCCGAACCCCAGCGGCCAACCTCTCGCACCTGCTGTATTTGCCAGAACCGCCTCTCGCACCCGCTGTATTCGCCAGAACCGTCGCGGCTGCCTTCAGCCTGCCGCGCCGCTGCTGTCTTCACCGTAAACCCTGATGCGCCCGCTCCCGCATCACCTGCTTCCTCACACGACTTCTCCCCACGACCTGCACCAACGGCCTCCGCCTTCCGCACTCCATTCCGACTAAGATTTAACTCAGAAAAAAGATACGAATGCATATTCATGATCCTCGGGTCGAGATCTTCGTGTCCGTATGTCGCGCTCAGGGAAACATTGAGTTTCCAGCGTCAATAAATATTTAGACGCCTCCTTCCGCGAGCCATTGCGGCTTCGTTCCAAGCCCGAAAAATTAAACGATCACATAATTGTGACCCTTGCGTCGAGGGCTTCACATCCATATATTGCGCTCAATAAAACTTCGTGTTTCTAGCGTCAATAAATATTTGGCATTAAAGAACGTACGAAGAACACGTGAAGAATAAAAAGAAAAAGGAGAATGGTTTATGTGCGGGACGATGTCCATGTTCATTTGGTCATCATCATCATGAATTTTAGATATGAAGAATCAATAAAACGAATTCAATGATATATTAAAACCCCTACCTTGATAGTCGCACGTTGACGTAGTTGTGGAATATCGGTGTCGATTCCTTTGACGTTGGAGGAAGAGTCGTTGTCGATGGCGTTCGTCGCGGAAAACCGTCACGGAAGAGATGACGCGGAAGAAGAAAGTCACGTCACGGATACGGCGTCGCGGAAGGACCGTGTTCTTCGGCAAAGAAGTTCTTCGTTGAAGAACGACGTTCTTCTTGTTCTTCGTCGAGGTTGAAGAAGATGAAGAAACAAGAAGAACCTTCCCAACTCTCTCAAGGAGACAAAACTAAACACCAAAAAAAAAATAAGACTATCTTATTTTATTAACACAACAACACACTAGAATTTCAAGAGTTTGAAATTCAAAACACACACACAACTCACCTTATTTAAGTCTAAAGTTATAACTTAAGATATCATAACTTATGAGGGAGTTGAGGGGTTTTAGAGGATATGAAGAGGTGGGGTTCGTGTGGGCCCCACCACCCTCATAACCTCCCAAGGGAGGTTGGGTGGTTACCCAACTTCCAACAAGAGATAACACTTAGAGTAAAATAATAAAAATTGTAGTGTAATTACAAAGTAAACATCCACAATTTTTATTATCAACACTCGTAAGAACGCAACTCCAGATCAGGAGTTCCTAAGCGTTTACCGGCGCTACGGTTTCATCGGTGCCCTCGGAATTCGATTCCGGGAACCGGTTCAAAAGTTAGAAATTCCCGCTCGTTCGTTCACTGAACGTACCCGAGACCAACTTCAGAAATTGATTCTGGGCACACCGGGCCTCGGAATCAGGTGCCGTCAGAAACCGCGCTCTTGTAAAATTCCAAAGAAAATTAAGAAAAAATTTCCCTTGAATTTTACGGGTCTTTACATTACTCCCACCTCAGGGCTTTACGTCCCCGTAAAGCTTCATCAAAAACTAGGGTCACAAAAGCGGTACAGAGTACGCATCTGAGCCTTCCGCTCCCATGTGCTCACCTGGAGGTTCCCGTACTGTCGAAGGAAGTGCACCCAAGGAATCGATCATCCTCGTAGGATCTGCTCCTGTCTATCCTTGATCCCCACTGGAACCTCTGTGCATGGCGCTCTATCATCGACGTCTAACTCCCTGAGGTCGATGATGTGTGAAGGATCAAGCACGTATCTCCTCAATTGAGTTACGTGAAAGTTATCGTGCACCTGGTGCAACTGAGGTGGATGGGTCAAGCGATAAACCACCTCGCCTACCCTGCTGGGGACCTAGAAAGGTCTATTGAACCTCGGAGATCTCTTACCGCCTCGGCTACATCTCCGTAAACCTCTTCGAGGTGAGACCTGTATAAGAACGTGGTCGCCATCCTCGAACTCTAAAGGTCTCCCTTTTTAGGTTAGAACTGAAACTCAAAACTCCTGCTGCCACGAGGGTAAGGTTGGCCAACCCAAGAATGATCGGCTACACCCTCCCATGCAGGAGTTTATCTTGTGCTTCCCAGGGTTTCCTTTTCGTCGACCAAGGAAAACCCATCCCAACTTATGCCTAATATCGTCAATTTGAGTATGATCAGTGATTTCCAAAAACATACTCAAACTAACGTCGTAAGGCCTCGACGCTGCCACCAAGAGGTCCTAACCGAGACGCTCGCCTCAAGGGTCAGATCACACCGTCGGCGTAAGTGTGACTATCGAGTCTCCTCCCAAAGGTATCTCCAGACGTGAGGGTCAAGTCAACGGCTTAACCAGAATCTCTAGGTCTGGGACTAGATTCATGGAAGGAAGGGATGATTCGTTTCGATGCCTGTGGCTACGGCAGCTAGTAGAAGATAAATTCCGCACTTTGAATCATCCTTAGAGCCCATTTTTTGGTCGCACTCCATGACCGCAAGCAGCTACCCTCTTTCCCTGCTCTCCAACTCCCTGAGTCTAGCAGGGACTACAAAGGCGGGTGATGGTAACATGTTGAAATGTACACCACCACGAGCTGCTCTCCAAGCTCTGCCTCCATGTTTTCTGTTCTGCAGATTCATCTGTCCTGAACATTTCCTCTTCTTGAAACATTTTACATGCCCAAGTCTCTGAGACTGGTGTCAGTTTCTTGCTTTCCAAACTTCTAACATTCTCTGGCTGTATTCGATCAGCAAAGAATTCTCAACCACAAAGGATCCTTCTAGCACTCTAGCCTAAGTAGAAATGCATAGAGAAAAGGTGCTGGCTCAGAAGCCCTTAAACAAACCATGGTCATAGGTCCGACCTTTATTACACTGATCGAAACGCTTCCATCGAGTACCTGATATGTTCGGTATGCCTCGATGAATTCTCAGTTATCAACACGTCGTCCCGCCGAAACTGTAAAAGTTATAGAAAAATCTCGGCCACCTCCTCAAGCCAGTTTTCAACCGCCTATAAGTCAGGTTCACCTTGGAACATGAGGGTATCTGAAGTTAGAACACATGTAAGGCAGTAAACTTACATGTGTCACCTACCGGTACCGCCGGTTGTAACTGCTGACCAAAAGGTAGTGATGTATAGCTGACACACTACCCAAAGGCACTATCTCAGGCATCGGTTCATGTACCGAAGCCTCATCACTATGCGGACCATCCTCATGGTCAATCACTAGAAAACACTAGTGGCGAAGTCCACCATCCACTCTACTGATGTCTCAGCTAGGTGGAAAACTCTAGCAATCGCCTCCAGCCACTGCTCTGCTGTCTGGAAATCTGCCTCGCCTCGTAACTTCTGAGGCCTCTACTGCTGGAACTCGTGCAACGCGCTCCGCCATCGTGCACAGTTTTCTAGTATAGCCGTTGGCATCTGCTGCCCAACAGGTGGTGGTGCTACTGGTACACCACCCGAGGGTGCCAAAATAGTAAAAGGGGCCCTGCACCAGAGCCTCGTCGCTCGATGAGCCGTCATCGAGTACTCTCTCGGAACTCCAACTGACTGTCTGCGTGGAGACATCCTGAATTGATGCGACACGGTCATCGTCTTATACCTGGTGAGCTGACCTGGTTTGATCTGACTTTAAAACATTGGAAACACACACGCAATCAGTGTTTTTGTGTACAAAGTCGGAGATCAGTAGTCAGGGTCCTGGTGTACGGATACGTCGGCCGCCGCACCAACACTGGACTCCCTGAACTGAAGACCACACTCGGTACCCTTAACACTATTGCTTCACATAGAAAAAGATCAGAGTCCTGAGTTCTGCGGTAGAACCGAACTCCTCTGATACCAATTTGTCACGACCCGTCCTCGGGGCCCGTGTCGTGACTACCCCAAGCCCGCCTTCCATAGGCCAGGGGCTGGCGACTAGCACCAAAGGCATAAATTCCGATAATTGGGAAGACATTGCCTTTATAAAAGTAAACAAACACACAGAGTACAAGCGGAAGTAATATACTAAGTAAAAATGAGTACAACAAAAGGTGCTGAAAGTAAAGGGGGCCAGAAATACAAGCCCAACTGTAAAGTACAACTGAAAGGAAAAACAACAACTGAATGGTAAAGCCGCTACACCGAGCTGTCCACTGGAAATCCCACCTGAAGGGTGGGTACAGATAGCTCCACTGCTCCTCGGGTCCCGCCGTCTGCCACGGATCCTACCTGAAGGGTAGGTACAGATAGCCTCCACAACGCTCTCGCCCGTCAACCTCCTCCGAGTGTCGTCTCACCGTGATGTCCACCTCCGGATACTGACTCGTCGTGTAGTCCACCTCTGGGTACCGTCCAGTCCTCGAACACTCGGCCTCCGTCAGCACTGTCTGTCGTCTGCAACCAACACAACGAGGTGCGGGCATAGCCCGTGCAGGGGTGAGTATAACGATACTCAGTAGGGACCCCGAGACCCTCAAGGTCTCACTAAAATCAACAAGGATAACCACAAAGAAGATCTCAATAGAAAACCTCTACTTAGGTATATGCCCATACTTATACCTAAGTTATCAAGTAACTCATCTCAATCACGAGGAAACATAAGGATTATGAAATCAACGGATAACCACTACCCAGGTATATGCCCATACATATACCTAAGTTATCAAGTAACCCATCTCAATCATGAGGAAACTCAAAGGTCATTGACTCAGCTCAAACCAAGATTTTCATTATCGAAACCGTAACTGCTGAAGAGATCCGTCTCTGGAGTGTACAGTGGTCCTGTCACGACTCCGAGGTACTGCTCACTAACCTAAGACTGCTGAGGTACTCCTCCTGTCGAGTACTGCGGGTTTGCGGCCAACTACCGGGCGCTCCGTCCGCTGAGGGTCTGTCGCCAAATACCGGGCGCTCACCCAAATAGCCAACAGAGGTACTCCTCCAGTCGAGTACCGCGGGTTTGCTGACAACTACCAGGCGCTTCGTCCGCCGTGGGTCTGCCGCCAAATACTGGGCGCTCCGTCCACTGGGCTAGTCGACTCACTCCAAGTCGAGTCGGTCAAGCAGTCGTCAGGTCTCAGCCGGCTACACGGTCTCCGTACTCCGCACGCTCGTCTCCGGGAGGGTCCGCTCCACGAGCTACTGTTCGATACTCCAAGTATCACAAGGTCCCACAGAGAAGTATCTCAAAGGACCGTCTCGTCACAGGGGTCTCAACGCAACAGACGGCACGTCGATCGGACGCCCGGTCTGTGAGTTATTAGCCTTTTCGTCCCAGGGGCCCGGTTGGTTTCGTGTGCGAACCAATCCCGGCCGTATCTCAACTGTATCCAAAACTCGGGCGAAGGATGCCAAAAGTTCCGTATCGTCAACAGGAACTCAACACAACAGACGGTGCGTCGATCGGACGCCCGGTCTGAGAGTTATTGGCATTTTCGTCCCCGGGGCCCGGTTGGTTTTTAAGGCAAAACCAACCCGACCGTACTCCACCTGCGTCAAAACCTCGGGCGGAGTATGCCAAAAGATCCGTCTCCTAAGAGGAACACAACAAAGCTGACGACACGTTAATCGGACGTCCAGAGCTCATGTTATAAGCGTTTCCGCTCCGAGGGACCGGTTGGATTCATGTTCGATCCAACCCAGTCGTACTTCAAATGACACCGGTTAACCAAACCAGTCACACCATTGCGATCCATACGGAAAAACACACGAGATGGACTACCCATTGGTCCCAAACGGATAGCCGGTGAAAAAGTTGCATTTCACCGCATCATGCGCGAACCGGGCCTCGTGGGGCCCGTGCATCAACCACGACTTAAATATCCAAAATTAGTCTTGAAACATCCGTCGTAATTCCAGTGTCGCAACGTCACAGACGGTTCGTCATTCCGATACCGTATGAGAGAGATATGTCCGATACATGATCCCGTAATAATAATAATAATATTATTATTCGGTGTTTCGTGGCCCCGCACCACGAACTAGAATTTAGTATCCAACATTAGACTTGAATCGATCGTATTAATGACGGGATTATATCGCCACTGATGGCAAGCCAATCGGACGTCGCACGTATGAGTTATGGTGGGTCGAAGATTTAATAATAATATTAAATCTATTATTTTTCCGAGCGCTTCGGGTACCAGACCCAAAAACCCGAAAAAGACATCCAATATTAGACTCATAAATTCCGTCTCGAAGTCAGGGTCACACTGCGGCAAACGATTCGTGAAACCGAGGTCGCAAGAAGGAGTTGCTGGCGAAAAGGTGTTTTATCAACAAAAGTAATAATAACAATATTTTATTGTTATTATTAATTGTTTATTTAATTATATATTTCTTAACTCCAAAAAAAACAATGAAAACACGTTCCTTTTCCCCCTTGTGCGCCAAAATCAAACACCTCTCCCTTATCCCTTTTTGTCTCTTTATTTTATTTCCCAAAACTCTCTCTCTCCAATCTAATAACATATTCAATCACAATTTCACGCAGCCTCTCCTCCGAACCCCAGCGGCCAACCTCTCACACCCGCTGTATTTGCCAGAACCGCCTCTCGCACCCGCTGTATTCGCCAGAACCGTCGCGACTGCCTTCAGCCTGCCGCGCCGCTACTGTCTTCACCGTAAACCCTGATGCGCCCGCTCCCGCATCACCTGCTTCCTCACACGACTTCTCCCCACGACCTGCACCAACGGCCTCCGCCTTCCGCACTCCATTCCGACTTCGATTTAACTCAGAAAAAAGATACGAATGCATATTCATGATCCTCGGGTCGAGATCTTCGTGTCCGTATGTCGCGCTCAGGGAAACATTGAGTTTCCAGCGTCAATAAATATTTAGACGCCTCCTTCCGCGAGCCATTGCGGCTTCGTTCCAAGCCCGAAAAATTAAACGATCACATAATTGTGATCCTTGCGTCGAGGGCTTCACATCCATATATTGCGCTCAACAAAACTTCGTGTTTCCTGCGTCAATAAATATTTGGCATTGAAGAACGTACGAAGAACACGTGAAGAATAAAAAGAAAAAGGAGAATGGTTTATGTGCGGGACGATGTCCATGTTCATTTGGTCATCATCATCATGAATTTTAGATATGAAGAATCAATAAAACGAATTCAATGATATAGAAAAACCCCTACCTTGATAGTCGCACGTTGACGTAGTCGTGGAATATCGGTGTCGATTCCTTTGACGTTGGAGGAAGATTCGTTGTCGATGGCGTTCGTCGCGGAAAACCGTCGCGGAAGAGATGATGCGGACGAAGAAAGTCACGTCACGGATACGGCGTCGCGGAAGGACTGTGTTCTTCGGCAAAGAAGTTCTTCGTTGAAGAACGGCG
The DNA here is from genome assembly GCA_963277665.1 of Viscum album. NCBI lineage: Eukaryota > Viridiplantae > Streptophyta > Magnoliopsida > Santalales > Viscaceae > Viscum > Viscum album. The sequence continues at coordinate 432,701,038 of OY728134.1, forward strand.
TTCTTCGTGTTCTTCGTCGAGGTTGAAGAAGATGAAGAAACAAGAAGAACCTTCCCAACTCTCTCAAGGAGACAAAACTAAACACCAAAAAAAAAAGACTATCTTATTTTATTAACACAACAACACACTAGAATTTCAAGAGTTTGAAATTCAAAACACACACACAACTCACCTTATTTAAGTCTAAAGTTATAACTTAAGATATCATAACTTATGAGGGAGTTGAGGGGTTTTAGAGGATATGAAGAGGTGGGGTTTGTGTGGGCCCCACCACCCTCATAACCTCCCAAGGGAGGTTGGGTGGTTACCCAACTTCCAACAAGAGATAACACTTAGAGTAAAATAATAAAAATTGTAGTGTAATTATAAAGTAAACATCCACAATTTTTATTATCAACACTCGTAAGAACGCAACTCCAGAACATGAGTTCCTAAGCGTTTACCGGCGCTACGGTTTCATCGGTTCCCTCGGAATTCGATTCCGGGCACCGGTTCAAAAGTTAGAAATTCCCGCTCGTTCGTTCACTGAACGTACCCGAGCCCAACTTCGGAAATTGATTCCGGGCACACCAGGCCTCGGAATCAGGTGCCGTCAGAAACCGCGCTCTTGTAAAATTCCAAAGAAAATTAAGAAAAAATTTCCCTTGAATTTTAGGGGTCTTTAAAACTACACTAAATGTCGAGTTCCTATCGTTAACACATTTAGCCTAATAAATATCACAAAATTCACATAGATCAAACTAACTGGAATTTTAATATGTTATCCAAAAATCAAGTGTAACTTTTATATTCCTTAGAATCTATGTTTCAGTAATATAGTAAAATTATTTTGATGCACATTGATATTTATAACATAATTTTATATCATATATGATGTATAATTTTGATGCTTTACAACAATTTAAATAAACAATTTCTTTTTTAAACTACATTTGTTTCCCCTATTTATCTTTAATATCCTTGAAAACAATTTATCTATGTACAATAAAATTTAAAACTAATTTTTATTTTCCACATTTCCAAATATCTTTAGTTGCTTATTGGTATACATCTCATGAGAGAGGAATTCATTCTTTTTATCTTATGAATTTTATGTATTAAGAAGTAATTATGTTATCAAAACATCAACATATTATAAATATTCTCTATTTAACATGAAAATACATAGAAAACTACATCTCCTCTTAGAAAATATAATATAAAAATTAATGATAATCACTATGTGAGATACCTTATTATTTTATTTGAAATAAAATATTAATTTTACTCTTATTCCATGAAATCCTGAAACAACAAGAATGCTCTAAGCTTCATGTACTTATATCTTGGATCTGTTTTAATCTCTATAGTTCAATATTATACATAACAAAACTTCATTAAACATCTCTAGGAAATAACCCCTTTGTTTTCTCTATATACACTTCAATTAAAATTTTTTCATTTAGGAAGTCCAATATGACATATATTTGGAATATATTGTATCTTATTTTAGTATTTAAAGTATAAAATGCCAAAAATATAATTTCATGTGATATAATATAATAACTCATCAATTTTAATCACATATACTTGACAATAACCATTTAAAAAATGCTTTCCATTATTCCGCATAACATTAAAATTTTTATTCAAATCACAATGGAGCACCGACACTGTTCAAATAGAATTAGTGTTCATCAGATTTGTTAACAAATATTTATTTAACATTCCCAATCACATAAAGTTATGTTTTTATAGAGTTGACCAATTCATTATTCTTTATTTCTTCACCAAAACGTCTTACGTGGAATTTTTAAATTATTAGGTTCATGTTGATGTCCTTAATTTATTAAATATTTGAACCATTTTTGCATAATCACAAATTATATTGTGAACCAAAACTTCCCTAGTCAACCATGGATAAACTAACCCCCCAATTGATAAGGTTAATCATCATGTTCATCCTAAACAACACATTTATAATACAAGGTATTAGAAAAACACTTAACAATATCAATATATAATCAAATTATATTTTATTTAAAATAGATACATAATTTTTATTTTATATAATAAGAAAAATTGGATATATACCACTATCATCATTTCCTGCATCTAAATTAATTATGATGTATTAAGATCTATTAAAATAATTATAACTATATCTACTAAATTTTTAATATTATATTATGTGAAAAATGTTTTAATGGCATATATGGTACACTAAACACATCATGGATACCATTTGATAAAAATGATTTTCTAATTTTTTGTAATTTGAGCTTATAATTATTATCTGTTCAATATCATTTAAAATTGAAACCACACATCATTCCTCACTTATTCAAAATAAATTAGAATATTTTAAGGATTATAAATTATTTGAAACTAAATTATTTATTCTTTATTATCAAAAAACTATTCAAAAAAATATGTTCTAAAGGATGAGAGTATTGAATATCAACATTTTCATGTAAGGAATTGAATAAAAACTCATTTTGTATTTTAAAACGAATCTCGTAAATTTTTCAATGTAATATAAGAACATCATAAGAATTGTTACCAATTTAGTATTCTTTAATTTTTTTTCTAAAAATTATTATTCTTTTCTCCAATTTCTGGTGTTGTGTTGGTTTGTGGTTTTTGTGTTTCAAAAGATTATATTGATGTTCGATGATTATAGTTCAATATGATTTAAATAGAAATTTTATTTTTTTTGTATAATTTAATTATTTAATTAATTGATTCTAGTCACGGTGAGGAGGTTTTTTGATAGTTATTTGAAACTTATGACTATAAGAGTTGTTGTTTTGAAAGATATCTACATTTCTATATATAATTTGAGTTTGTAATTCCATACTATTCATGGTATTAATGATGATGTGAATTATTCAATGATGAATAATCGTGATGTGAACCATGTATTCAATTTTATGAGGTGATCATAATTATCTCCCCAAAAATTCCATGAATACATTTTAAAATTTTAATTTCTAGTATTTATGACCACCCAGTTGCCTAGATGGAATTCATTTACTCAATTTTTAATGTAAAATATAATTTTTTATGTGATTTTCATTATTCCTTAATGTTGTGTGTTTTTTAAAGTCATAATATTATATTATTTTGGATTTACTTTTGTTCTAGGTAGTGAATTCCTTGATTCCTAAATTCATTCTCCCCTTTCATTGCCAAATTAAATTAATTTTCAATATCTTTAACATGAAACACATTACTTATTATACACTATTCTGGTGTTATAGATTGATGATGATTTTATATTTTAACTATATATACATCACTTGGAAAAAATAACATCATTTATTTCCTAAATTATATTTGAGATATTATAAATTTTGTTCTCAAACCCATTTAAATAAAATTTATTAATTATTTTGAATATTTTATCTCTATTACACATTAATTAAACTACTATAATTTTGAGTGAAACCTAATTGAAAAATATAGAGTAATTTTTTTAGTATTATAAATCTTTTTAGATTATTAAAATAATATTATTGGTTTGATGAACATATGTTTTCAACAATCCATAGACACTCCTTTGATGAATCAATTCCCTGAAAAATCAACTAGTATGATCATCTAATTTTTAATTTTTTACTATTATTATTGATAACATCATCAATTATGTTCGTCCAAAATCAAAAAAAAATCCATCTAAATTTTTAAAATTTATAGATTCTTAAAAAAAAATTTCCATAAAGAATGCTAAATCCCCTAAAAATCATTCTTTCTATAGCCTCTTGTTTAATGGAAATACCATTCACCATTCCAAGTATCATTTACACATGTATAGAGAACCCAAATTTTTTACTATAGTTGTAACATCAAATGATTATTTAAAAAATAGGTCATTTCCAAAATGTTTCAATTGTTATCTTTATAATTTTCCCTTTAATTAAGTCTCTTTTTTATAAACCAAAATAATGGATAGCCCCATTCAATTACTTTATCCATTTAATTACTTCTTGATTTTTTAAACCTTACATTTGTATCATATATTACTTTTTTATTTGAATTCTATATATTTCATGATTTTATGAATTTATTTTCATTTTCCAAATTCCTCACTTATATTACTTTAAAATTTAATGAATTCTTTCATCCACACATCAACTAAAATTTACTATTTTTTAATTGAGTTATTATCTGATTTAAACGATCATAATAATTCTTTTAAACATCATACCACATAAAAATTAAATTTGATAATATTATCACTCCATTAATAGATTTATGAAATTTATTTGTGGACATGTTTATATTAATTTTAACATCCATTATATTTCATTGAACACATTTGAATTATTGTTATATATATTTGAAATTAATTTCCAAATCATAATTTATATTTTTCCCTTTAATGAGTAAAACATTAAAATATTTAATATTATTTGATAAGACAGATTATTTTTCCACATTGTTAAAATAAATATCAGTACAATTTTTAGTGACTTACATATATTTTGATTCTCTTTATATATCCTTGAGATCAACAAATGAAACTTCATTAGCCCTAGATTTATAATATATAATATTTTTGTTTCATAGTCCTTATTATAATTATGCATTATTCACTAGTGAACACATTATATTATATATTAGTGATCAATAAATATTCCACTTGCTGTATTGAAATATAATATTTATTTTTATATTTAATATTATTTATAATATATCTAAGGTAAACAATTATTCATATTTGTTTTATTGGAAATTAATACAATTTTGTATTATGGGAAACTTATTATTGCACAATTATTATGGTTTCTAATTTTAATAACTTATAAAATACACCAATTACTCATTAATTTATTCTTCCGTTAGTTTTTTAAAATTAGTTGAAAAATGTCTACCCACAATTTAATTGAAATAATTCAATGAAATAATCCCTTATTACTTTAATTATCATTTCATAACACTTTATGTATTAGGTAAAAACATTAAAGATTATATATTATAGTAATTTTAAACCAGAATTTACATTCTTACATTCACAAAATATAATTAGGAATTATAATTTTAGATAATTAGATTACAACTCATTCAAATCAATACCATAAATTATAAAGTTGGAAATTTATATTTGTATCCATTTTTCGATAAATATAAATGTTTTAAAATAAATAACCCTTTATTGTCATTATGAATCATCACATAATTAAACATAAAAAATTATATCTTCTTAATCAACATTAATCCTTGGGAATGACATTTTAAAAATATGAGATGATAACAAAAATCTCAGTAAGAAATATGAAAAGAATAAATTTGTTAGTCATGTAAAAACCTTGAAAACCCATGTAATGTTTACATTTATCATAAAAGTTATTTTATTTAATAAAAAAAATTTTGAAAATTAAAATAACACTCATATATTTCCAAATAATACAATTAAAACCGATAATAAGGAAACAAAAATCTTTTTTGGGACTTAGAAAATCATATTCATAATCTAATTTTAAAACCCTTTAAATTAAAATAACATATTGGTAACAACCAATATATTTGTAAAATTATCATATTAATTACCAAAAAAAATTGAGATAAATAATTCAGCTAACCCTTTTTATAAGTATTGTTGGTGTGACCAATTTTTCATGAGCTATAACAGGGCTCAACCCTTCGTATAAACTATATCAGGCTCACCATTGAGATATAATTTAAATAAACCCATCATATAAACTATCTAGAGATAATATATTTCTTTATATAGTTATAATATACCATATAATGAATAAAATATTTCATTCATGAATGTTTTCATCATAAAAATATTTCAAAAACACTTTTTATCATTTGTGAAGAAAATTTTCGAATAATGAAATTACTTTGAATTTTTAAAAATACATTTCCAATAAAAATATATTTATAAAAATAAATGATGACTTTTTATTTGAAAAAAACATGTATTATTATAAAATAATCCAATCATAAAAAATATTTATGCTGGTGGGAGAATTATTTGTCACTGTATATGTTGAAATAGAACATTCATTTTTTATTTTCTAATGAAAGACAATCATTTTATAAAATATTACATATAAAAACCCATTGAAATAATGGGAAAATTAGATTTAAATTTCATTTAAAATACATTTATATTTCATTTAAAATACATTTATGTCTATATAAAATCATCAATACAACAATTTTATGAATATGGACATGGAAGAAAATTATTTTGAAAAAAATCGTCATTGATTTTAATAAATGAGTTCTTCAATCAAAATGACTCATATATTGACTCTTAATCATCACATACATCATTTATCATCATAAAAAATAAAATTATCTAATTATTTATGTTATTAATAAAATATACCATGATTATAATTATGTTTTTTTACTTATTTTTATTTTATATATGATTACATAATCATTAATGTTTACACTGGTTGTTTTGAAAATATTCAGCTTGTGCGTGAATACTTTATTTGGTAGGTTCACTATAGTAAAAGTGTTCATTATTAAAAAATCGCTATAAAATAAAAATGAAATAATATTCATTTTTTAAAATAAATTATTCTTTTAAATATAATCCTGATATATGGTTTTGAAATATAAACAACATTACAATCCTAGATTTGGTAGGTTGTATGTACACATGTGAAATGACTCCATTGTTCAGTTATAGATATGGAAAGATGGTAAGTATTATTTCAACTTTAGAAAATAATGATAATATCATAAATAATATATTATTTCAATAAATACCCTTATATATATCGACCATGTGTTTTGGTGATGGAAAATAACCACATCTCTTATTATAGGCACTAATCCACACGTTCACATGAACGCCATTATTATTTTTTAATGAGTGTAAATGTAAGAAATAAAATGATATATTATCATTTTAGACTGATAAATAAGATATTAATATAACTATTACATCATATAAATCATATGTTTTCATTAAATGTGTCTTCATTAACTTTTATGTAAAGTGGTAGTTAAAATTGAAACGTATCACTTTGCTTAGTGGTAATTTGTTACACGGATGAGTGACGCTATCATATCCCACATTGGACAGAAATTAATTAGTTGAATATGATATAAAAATTAAAAAATTATAATTACTTTAAAAATATCATAGATATATTTCTTTAATAATTAATTATAACCATCCATAATAGGTGTTGATGGAAATATAATTACATTAGTTCCTAAGGAGGTAGTATATCTTACACATGATCGATGATTTCGTTTCCTATTTGATGAATGATTATATAGATGTAAGTTAATCCATAAACTTCATTACATTTTTTATATAGAAAACAATGGTTTTATAATTTTGTAATTTTCAATACATAATTGGAGTTTGTAAAAGAATAATGAAAAATAAAGAACTTCAAAATTAAAATTTCCTTCCCTTTGGGAATCGTCCATTAGATCACACCTTAAGGACAATATCGTTGTTCTTTTTTGGAAAAAATTTTATATGAAATGTGGAAGATGAATTTTGGGAAAGTGTTCTACATGGTTTGTCTGATCCATATTCCATTACATGTGATAAGAAGTGAGGGGAGTGATTCCTCTTTTATAATTTAGGAGTAACATTTTTATAAATAAAAAAATCTATGCAATACTTGGAAGATATTATCTCCCAGAGTGCCTCCAAAATTAAAAAATAAAAGTATTTTAGGGAATTCATGGTCGAAACTCAACTCCAGCATAGAAATAACACATGTTTTAAACATGTTGTTATTTAACATCTAGGTTTCTATACTTTTACCATTTTTATTTTCAATAAGTAATATAATAATTTATCAAAGTAATTAATCATTTAAAAATAGAACTAGAATGTGATTTATTAGATAATTTTTACCAATTATTTTTAAATAAATAAATGAATATATAAAATAAAAATAATATATTGGTGGAAAATTAATTTTAACACAAATGAATAATATACACAAAAGTTTTTTTACCTTTTAATATAGTAATAATGTTCATTACTATTTAGGGGTCACATAATTATTATTAAATGACACTTTTTTCATAAGGGGAAAATTATTTATATGTTTAAGGATATAAAAATAACATGGTTTCGATGGTGTTTTTAGGACTTTTAAAACATTTAACAAAATATTATTTATGATAATAATATAGTATTGGCAATATTAACACAATTTATATAATTTCCCTTCAAAAACATCAAGATAATGTCATATTTAGTATATGTATTTTCCATACCTATATATATTGTAATTTTTATCTATAGAATTCAGGGAATATAATAATTCAATCAAATCATATTAATTTTAATATTATTAGTATAATTTAATTTATTTTTCTTTTAATTAAAAAATTACTATGTGGGTGTTTCTTAAGAATTTAATGTTTTTATATAATCAATAAAATCAACAAAATTTTACATATTGAAATTAATTTAATTATTCTCAAAAATTGAATCCATATTTATTCAATTCTAAATTTTTTCTACTTGTGAATATATAATCTATATATTAAAAAATGATGGTGAAATTTTGTCATTTTCTTTTATTAAAATATTATATTAGAAAAATTCATGGAAACATGTCCCATATTCCCTAAAAAATTATATCTATTGTAACAATGATATAAATATGTCCCAAAAAAATTAATTAGGTTTGTTTTTTTGGTCAATTTATCTGCTATCATTTTAGTTTAACCCCCGATAGACCTGTTTTAACCTTAACAACGGTAAAATATTTAAACTATTTTAACTATTCCATTGTATGTGAAAAATATTTCTAACATATTATTTATTATAAAATACTCTTATTATAAATATTGAATTCATTTTAACAAATTATATTCAAATAAATGGGATAATTTAATTTACACTTAAACCCGTAGATGCGGTGAGGAATGTTTTTTTTTCAAAAAGCGTTCTTTACAAGAAAAAGAGTATTTTATATTAAATGAATGACTATCGGTAATATTATATGGATATAAAATAATATTTATAGATATATAATATAGATATTTTCTTTATTTTATTTTTAATTAGAGATTTTTTTATATAAATTAAATCGGAGAGACATTATTCACATTAAAACAGTTTCAGAAAATAAAATACCATTTTTATACATAAAAATAAGCTTATACTAAAATATAATATCAATATGATTCAAATTTAATTAATTCTATTACATATAACTAAATAATAATTATAGATTTAAATTTATTTATTTATTAAAATTAAATTATTTTTTAGGAAAAACTATATTTTTAGCATTCACCGAAAAATCAATACGTTCCGAAGAATGGAAAATTTTCAACCAATGTTAATTTTGATATTATGTTTTCAAAAATGATTTCAAATTTATAAAATAAATTTTATAAGCATTTTTAAAATTAATTAATATATTTTTTTCATAAATATTAATATAAATAATTCTTAAAAATCATATATTTTATGAGTAAATCCACATTACTAAAAAGTGAGTAATTCATTACTAAATATTTATGAAAAAAATATTAATTTTAAAATTTTTATATATATTTCATAATGTATGTAATACTTTTCATACATAAAATTTTACATTTAGGTTTTAGTAGTGCTATATATTATGGGTTGATTATGATTGGTGTTGAGTGTTGAATATGTTATCTAACATAACATCCTTCTTATAAAAATATCATCATGTTACATTATGGGGTGATTGAAATAATGTTTTAAAATCTAAAAATATTAATTATCGTAAAAATTATACGACTCTACTTCAAATCCTTCCTAACTCTTCAAGAAACTCATATAATTAATTGATATTTCCCTTTAATATTTTCTTTTCATCTTATGAATACATACATCCATCATTTTATAAGTAATAAAAATGTTATAAAAATAATATATTGGATGTGTGTCAGAATCAAAATATTTAAGTAAAAATACTATTACAATAAACAATTCTCATATAATATAATGTATCTTTTTATCTACAATATAATTTTCAAGAGTCACATGAAAAAAACTAATGGTGAACATCGCCCATTGATTCTTGTGAAGAAGTCATCACTAGTCCAACATTCAAATTTCCTTAAATATTAAACAAAAATTCAATAATTTATTTTCATTTATTTAAATATTTATTTATAAAATTTCTCATACATATACTATATAAATGATTCAATATGAAAATCCATGGAATCAACGAGTTCCTCCTTTGATAGTGTCAATGGAATTGAATAACAATAATGATATCATTTTCAATCTTATTCTAATCAACCACTATCACCCAAACCCCTCCCAGAAGAGGAAAATATAAATTTTTAGCGACTCAATTTTATTTCATGATTTTTGGATAATTTGTTAGAAATTATTATATTTATAATAAAATGTTTGTTATTACCACTAAATTTTGGAAATACATTACTAATCACTAAATTTATATGATCTATTATATTAATAATAATTCTTGATCATCACCCCTTCAAAAAGAAAGAAAATATGTATAATCCAATTTTTATACCACTAGACATTCTAGATGTAACCCTAGAACCCAGATCTACAAACATTATCAGATATATAGATACTAATATATCTCATAATTTTCAATGATTAAATATAACACAAGTAAATTAGTTATTTTTTCATTTTCATTTAACTGCTGAAAAACCCTTATTACAAATTAAAGTAATTGAATGTTTTATTATTTTCAATTTCATGACACCTCATGAATCATAAACACAGGGTTCATGGAGTAATTAAAAGTTTCACCAGTCAAAATTAATATATATATATATATATAGTTGAAACGACATATAAAACATGAAATTACAGTATCCACTAATCATAATGGATAAAATTACAAGGGATTAACTGTGAACATGTGTTATATTCAAATTCCCACTCTTTTATATAATTTTATGTTATATAACTAAATTGATGAAATTAAAATGATTCAGCAAAATGAGTCTCAAACCCCAAAATGTTACTACAATTTACTATAGATAAAACAAACCTTCACTTTTAATCATGTAGAAATTATTTTATCATTAAATAGTATATGGAACAATTAATCAATATACTAACTATATATCTAGTTCAACATTCATAAATCATCGTTAAAAGAAAATATTAGGACATTAATCATGATGTAAGTTCCATGTAAATCCATGTATATAGAATGGATCCATTAATCTTATTCCTGAGTATCCTATATCATCACATGTAAAGATTTAAACTTCAATAAATTTGATGATAATGATCCTATATATGTCAAATATATCTAGTTTTTATTCTTCTTGATCTTCCCCTATTACACAACTATAAATTGATGTATCCCTCTTCTCTTCCCTACCACATAATGATTCATATAAATTTAAAATTTCAACACCTATACTCTACTTCAATTTAACATATTCAACATTAATTACTGTTATTGAATCAATATAGAACTAATATCCATATTAGATATATTTAATGGAAGGTGAGGATCATGTTTAATTATCTCTTGAATCAACTAAGGAGCCACATTAGAAATAAGTTTGAAACTAAATATTAGAATGAATGGTGGATTAACCCTAAAAAATTTCATAATCATGAAAATCATCACATTAAAAGATCATCCATAAAATAAAAAGTGTTGTTCCAAAATGGTTGCCTCTAACTTCTCAACCCCTAGGTTCATTTTAGTGTTACCATGATAATAATTTATCACTTATTACATGAATTTGAATCAATAATGGAACTAATGTTTTACACCTTTTACATTATGATGTTATTTGAGACATCATGGAATGACCTGATCACCCATGACCTAATCCTTTTTAATTTTCATGTAAATTGAACTAAAATAACTAATCATCCTATGATTAGATTACTCCACTGATATGGGGGAAGATTTAGGAGGTATAAGTATTTAAAATTCTGTTTATCCTAAAATATTTATTTTAACCATATTGAATATTGACCCAATCAAATAAGAATTCTCATTATCAGTTGGAATTATAGATAAATAGATAAAAATTACATTAAGATAATTAAAACTCCATCCTCCTAAAAAAATCCAACTACATTCTATGTTTACAAAGACTACCCAACCATAGATTCTTAATTTTATTTCAATAAACTATTATATTATGATATTTTACAATTATGTTACGTATATTGAACTACAATTTTCACACTTCATGAAAACATTGATGTAAATTTTCTTCTCGACACTTAATCTCATGTTTGATTCATTGATTTTTGGAGATCAAATAAACATTGATGATGAATTTAGAACTTCCGGACTAAAGATAGCTTACTCTATTGTTATTTATTTTTTCTTTTATATAGAACACCCTTTTATCTATTATTTTGATGGATCCTAAAATTTATAATTATTTGATAACCTTAAATTAAAAAAAACATGGAAAAATAAATCCTATATAATAATTATTAATACATCATGTAATAGACTTTGACAACATGATACTCCTATATTAAATCATTGATAGTCTTAAAAAGCATGAACGATGATCTATGAATATTATATACCTTAATTAACAACAACTCTCTAGTAAAATACCACTTATTTCTTTTAGATTATGCTTAAAATTTAATAAAACAATTCCATAGAATCACTATTCTACTCAAAAATAAGAAAAAAATATAAAAATAATGAATATTATAATCCTTAAAATTCCCATCAAATTATTATTTCTAACTAATCATTAAAATCATTCTTGAACATATTTTTGGATAAAAGTAAAGAGTAACAACATAATAAATTGTAAAAAATTAGTAATATTACTACGATTATTAATAAAAAATTAATCATATTAAAACAATATTTAATTGATTAATTTAATTTAATTATATCTTTACATCATCACACTAACATCCAAGATTTATCAGAAAATGGTTTTTTTAATTAATCGATAATGTATTAAAAATATTTTATCACATATAGACCATTTCATTCCTGATCTTACAATACACTGAATACATCTCTCTTCAATTTACAAAATATTGAATCATAAACAATGTTGGGAGTTTTTTATGATTGAATCCATGATAAGTTGTTTGGGAATAATCATTATTAAATTGTTTAAAATATATCTATTCTAGAATCATGACTTATCATATAGGAAAATATCATATGGAAAGGATTATATACGTATCACAAATATATTACAAATTTCTCAATATTCTTTTGTGGCTCAAAATTTTTATACCCATATCCAAAAAATCATATGCTGAAAACTTAATATGTTTGATAGTATTATATTATTCATTGAATATTATTCTTCAGACTATATAAAATATCTTATGCAAGGATTAATTACCTTACCCATAAATTAGTATTATTACATGGTTACAAACCTTCTTATATGGTGATAATAATATCATATATGTGGCCCATAAGATGTTATACTTATACATATATTCAATACCTCGAAAAAGAATTCTGGAATATAACAAATAACTTAAAGAACATTATGAATTGACCTAGGATCATTTCTAAACATCTAAAAACATTTTCCATATCTACAAACTATTCCAAAAACATAACAATGATTCTAAATTGTTATTTTTATTAAATTCGAACCATTAAAAACAATAAGGGAACATAAATAATCATTTCCCTATTAATTTTATTGTGAAATATTATTTCACAAATTAATCATACTCTTGGTAGAGTAGTATAATAATATAAAAATATTTGTTGAACATAAAAATTTTGAACTATTTCACGTGTAGAATAATATTTATGTCATGAATGTTCAGTAAAGAACCATATCTTTTGGAAACTATATAACATTATATTTTATTTATTTATAGTGTAAATTGTTTAAAAATCACAAAATATTCATCACTAGATATCACATCACAACATAAGAATACCCATTGTTTTGTGACTATTGTTTTCTCAACATAAACACTTCAAAAATTCAATATTCAACTACATTACTCTTCCAATCACATAAATGCAATTAAATTTACTTCAAGCCATCTAAATAATATAAATATGAATGTTATTGTTTGAATAAAAGATCTTTAAAAATTATATTGATAAAAAAGTACAACACATGTGTCAAGAAAAAAAACTTTTTTTTTCTAAATCAACCAATATTATCCACCTTTGTGAAACAAAAACCACATGGGGAATTAATATTATTAAAAATATTGATGTCTAAAATTAATGGGATATTCATACTTTTGTAAACATCATGAATAGATTTTATACACCATGATTAATAGGTCTTTATAACTAGAACATTCTCAATCCATTCCCAAATTTTATTTTATTTAATTAATTCTCCCATGGGGCAGGTTATAAGCATTACAGGATTATATATATAATTATTTTTATTTGAGGACCTCATGAAATGGGGTTTTTTGAGATATATAATCATGTTTAACATCATATATGAATCATATTTTTAGTCATATTATTCACTTACACTATAGGGTTACAAAATATTGTTGAATTTGTGTTAGGTATGTAGTGTTCATGTTTTGAATTTATAGTGATTTATTTATACATGCTCATAAAACATATACTTATTAAATGGGTGTAGATCCCTTTTTCATATGATCTAGAATATTGATACTGTAAGAACCTGGATTTTTCTGTGAAAGACTTTGGAATATTCTTGATGTTATTCTAGAGCAGTGCCTTCAAACGTCATGCGATTCCGAGCACCGGAGTGGCCGAAATTAAATTTTCAGAGCGTTCACACTAGAAATGACAAATAAATGGGATAACTCCTAAACAGTGCTTCAAATAAAATATTTGAGTGTACGGATGGGTCCGAAATGAGGTTTTTACACTAGGAATGATATAAAACATGCCGGTGCGGGATGTTTGGACCCCTCGATCGATTTCGAAACGTTAAACAAATAATTAAATTAATTAATTTATTCGTTAAATGGTGGAACTGAAGTATCTCTTAAATGGTGGATCATATTGGAAAACTGAGGGCAACGTTGAGTTAAAAATGTGTCGTTTACCCTAGGAAGGGTGTAATCATCGTGGGCGCGAGCCATTTGTGAAAAATGGCCCCAGGGGTATTTTCGTAATTTGGTGGCCACGGGCGTTGAGTTTAATAGCATTAAAACGGATGCTCGGAATCATATTCTGAGACCGAAATTGTGCTCATGAGGTGGTGTTTACCGTAGGGGAGGCTTAACATTGACCCCATCAGGCATTTCGAATGCGGGTTATTTTGGGAGTTTTAATTAATTAATGTTTTTAAGTAATTATTTTCATACTTGAACCAAACCCCTTCCCCTTCCTCCCCTCTTCCCCAAGATAAACCCAATCCTCTCTTCCTCTTCCTCCTCCTCCTACCTCCCAATCATGGTGGAAGAGGCAATGGCAAGGGTGGACGTGCGATGAAGCTACGGGCTACACCATCGCAGGTAGGCGGTGGTTGTTTTCAGTTTTAAATCCTAAACCCCTCTTTGTGTTCGATTATATGCATAAATTTGTTGTTTTATCTTATAACAAATCCTATAATCATGTATTATAATTTATGGTATTTCCATCACCCTTTTCGTTTTGTAAATCGGAGTTCGGAGGAGGCCATGGTCATCCGGTGAAAGTTGCGGGTTTTTGGGTTTTTTCAGCCAGTTTTAAGGGGTTTTGGTGATTCAGGATGACGACAGGAGCCGGCGGCTTCGGCTATGGTGGCGTGAGGATGAGAGGAGGAAGCTACGGGAGATGGTGGATCACGGTCGAGGGGGCTGCTGAGGGTGTCGGCGACGGCAAGCGCGAAGGCGCTCAGTGAGTACGGGCCGGCTTCGGCCGGGCATAGCAAGGAGCGGACGACGTGGCATCGGCAGTCGAGCGGAGGTGCCAGGCGGAGGCGATCAGCCAGGGCTCACAGACGGCGAGTACGGTGCGCGGCGGGTCATCGGCAGCAGGCAGGCGCTGGTTTGGCGCGGTCAGCGGAGGAGCCGAGGCGACGACCTTGGGGGCTGTGGGAGGAAACCAGGACCCGACATTTGAGGGTCCTATTGGGAGAGGAAGAAGACCGACCGAACGGCCGATCTGGTTTTAGTTAAAAAAATATTAATAAGGTTATAATAATAATAATAATAATATATTATTATTATTATTATTATAAAATGATTTATACATTAATAAATCATAAACCGGGGGTAGGTTTCATGAGCTGTTTATGGTAGATCATGCCTCGGAATGAGAGGGATAATTGGAGATGGTTTTGGGTGATTTTAATCCCCGAGAAAGGGACCTCCGAAGCGCGATACACTGTCAAGCGGTTGAGCGATTTTTCCGGGAATTCTTGTTTTGGACGGAACATACATATCCGATATCCGTAGCACCGCTCATGTACAGTGTACCAGAATGCATCCTTTTCTCCGGATATTCGTTGTGCTCAAGTTAGAAGTCCTTTTGATGTGTCTTCCCAAGGATATCTCAATGGTGCGATGCACCCGACTGTTTTCGGGGCTGTGGCTCGGGATCACGAGACACCGTTCGGGCGTGAGGCGGTGTTGGTGACATTTTTGTCGGATATCCGTTTGAGGTGAGTAAGTATTCGATCTCACTTGTTTTTCTGCAAGGATTACAACGGTGTAATCTGTTCAAGCGATAACAGCCTCATACATGATCTTATTAAATAGGGAAATGTGAAGGTGCCCTGGTGGTTGTTCTTCTACCGTGTTTGTAGCGGACCCTTGGCATGTGAACGCGTTCACTCCTGGGAGGGTGATGTTGGTGTTTAAAGAGATGATGTTGGTCGTGCCTGGCCCGATGAAGTGACTAATTGGAGTTGTTACATTCACGCCTTCACATTGACAAAGGGTGTCGTGTGCACATTAGCCTTTGGGATGGAAACATGGAATACTCTGGGAGTATGCGAGAATGCTGGGAGGAACATGTGGATGGTTGTACCTGATAACGTTTGTGCGCTTGGTTGGGGTTGACTTGCGGCCACACGTCGTGTGGGCCCCAAGTGTGTGTCGTGTTATGCTTTGCATAATTTTGACCTCTCGTGACGTAGAGGGTCCCTTTGTTCTCGTTTGTTGACCAGCAGGGTCGAGTTTTCCCCTGGTCCTGTTCTCGTTTGGCCGACAGAGATGGTTTGTTCCTCTGTTTGTTCAGCTATGAGGTATTTTAGTGTCATTCCCCTTCAACCAGACTATGGCACCATTTACGACTATGTGTGCACGTACAATGTGGGTGTTTTCCCACTTTCTGAGATGATTTGACCCGGTCCACTTCGACAGTGACTCAGTGGATTGGAGCGGGATCGCCTTGTGAGGCCTGGGGAGATTCTCCCATCACCCCGTGTAACTAGGTAGAGTTCTTGTGGATTCGGTGTTACCAACACTTTACGCGGGCACCGATCCTCTACCCAGGATGTTTTTTCTAGCACGGCTGAGGTGGTTTCCAGTTGGGCTGAGGTTGTTTCCAGCAGGGATGAGGTTGTTACCAGTAGGGTTGAGGTTGTTTCGAGCAGGGCTCGCCAGTGTACCATCCAGTAGGGATGGCAAGTACAGTGGTGTTCACCGAGTAGTACCATCCCGCAGGGATGGCCAGAGGGGTTCTAGGTTTACCTCCAACAGGGCTGGGTAATGGTCTCTCATGCTTGGCCTACCTCCAGCTTGGCTAGGTAGTGGTCCCTGATGCCGGGCTTACCTCCAGCAGGGCTGGGCAGTGGTCCCTGATGCCGGGTTACCTCTAGCAGGGCTGGACAGTGGTTCCGTCGCCAACATTAGTCAGGTCGTCCTCCAGTGTATTACTCTGTTACGGGACTAGGCAATGTGGCACTCGTCGACTCTTTCGGGGTCTCCCTCCAGTGCGAACCCGTCGGCTTCCAGGGACCCTCCAGCGGGGCTGGGCAGGGGGTCGCCTATCGACTTTGAGCAGTCCTCTCGACTGCGGGGCAGTGACGAGGTGTGGTTTGACATTTCCCCAGAACTGTCAAGTGTGAGGGGTGATTTCCCCACCGAGAAATGTCCTTGTGACATGACCTAAAACCGTGTGGGCGAGTGAGTGCCGCCCAAAGTGGATAGTGTCGAGGTGTGGTGGTTTGAGCACCTTTACTTGTAGTTCGGGGTAGACGTGCGGGATGCTGGGCATTGATGGTGTTACTTATGGGACTGTTGGATACTCACTTTTCTTGGGCTGAGATATGGGATAGAGAGCTCGTTACGATGTTGTTCGGGCTTCTAGATTGAGCATATGGTTATGTATATACCTTGTTCCAGTACCCGCTTCTTGGGTTTGGTTACTCTCCTTCCAGGAGAGGCGAAGACGTGCAGGGTATGCCACGTGCTTTCCGTGTCTAGTTTCTCATGGTTGGATGAGTCTACACTCCTATTGTAACACTCGATACTATTATGAGAAATATTTTGTTTTTATGTTCTATAAATCATAAAAGGAATCTTTCACTGCACACAACACTAGCTTGGATTTCTTTACACGCAACTGCGGCCCTCCTCGATAGCTTGCATCGTACGCAATACCGAGTTTCACTAAACAACGATATACTATTAAAATATTATTAAAACTAGTTGTTATGAATAGTAATAACCACTTATTGAAATTTTTTAAATTTTAATTTTCAAAATTGACTTCATTTTTGGATTCGGAATATCGAAATTAGCTTAGGGTAAAATTTTGGTACTTTTCGGATAACTTTCATATTCTGATGAATAGTGAAAATTATTAAATTTCAATTAAAAACAACTTTTTTAATAAAAATAATTAATAGTGATAAATTATTAATTTGAGTGGTGATAAATTATATTTAGAACATTTTTTTTCAATTTAATATAATGTTGTTCATTGGATATAATTTCACATTTAAACCAGACATAAACAAGTGTCAATATTTTGATAGTTATTATCTTTTAAAAACACGCTATTCATTTTGACGACGTGAAATAATTTTTAAATTAGTTAATGTAACTGATATGTTTTGAATTTGGTAAAATAAAAATCATTTTTGAATTCATAATATCAAATATATCTTAGGCCTAATTTTTGGTATTGTTCTGGAAACTTTCATTTTTTTGATGAATAGTGAAACCACTTCGTGGTAGTTAAAAAAACTGAATTTTTCATAAAACATACTTTTACTGCTTATATGAGTATAATTTAGAAAATCCGAGAGACACGGTTAATATCAAGGACAAAAGTGTGGTTAAATGAGATGAAAATAATTTTTGGTTAATAGTAACTTTTTACTTTTTTTACCACGGTTAAAAGTAAATAGGGTAATTAAGGGTAAAAGTGTTATTATTATTACCCTAACACATGTCCTAATTCAGTTGGAAAAGTGTAATTCGACTAAAAACAACCTTAAGAATAAATTATGACCATTTAGGCCCACTTGGATTAGATTAGGACATTTATTAACAATTTATTTAAAGAAGGGTTAAAATAGTTAAAATCAAAAGTTAATAACTAAATCATTTTTAATATAGGGTTATACATAAGATAAATTCGACTATAAATATTCATTAGAAATATAAAAAGATTTCCAACATAATGGTATTTTATTTATAATTTTTAGACATTAAATAATTTAATTTATTTATGACACAATGATGATGTAGTAATTATATTATTAATGAAATATTGGCATAATTGATGTTATAAATACCCAAATAAATGTAATCTGAGCCTTTTTTTGAATTAAAATACTTTTATATGTTAATATGACATGTTAGTATTTATTTAATTAGATTTTTCGAACTAATCATTCTGTTATGCTTTTCAAAAAAATCAATTACCAAATAGTGTCAAAATTGACATAAAATCGTTTTTAAAACAAATATTATATTATTAATTGTCATTATATTCCTAAAAATCTAATTTTTGGACAAGATACTTATATCATGATAGTTGTATCATTAATTGACCACTTGGGGGTCTCTTGGATGTATATGGTAAGTTTATTAACTATATAATATAAAAATAAAAAGTGACATGGTAAATGTCAATCTAATTATCTATGATTTAAAACTAAAAGATAAGGTTAATATAATGACCTAAACTTGTCTAAATTCTATTGGATGAGAGTATTTCTACCCATTCCCACCTTAGATTCGAAATATATCAATTTGGAGATATTAAAAAACGAATTTGACTTTATAATAAAATAATATGTTTTGTTATTCCAAAGGTGCCCCTCTCCTCCCTTATAAAAGGGCACCTCCTCCTTCTCTTCCTCACACCAATTTGAGCATTGAAGCTCGGCCAAACCCGGCCCATTTCACTTCCCCACTTACTTATAAACCTACTAGAGGTACTGGTATTATCAAAAGACCAACTCTATTGCCTTAATAGAAAGCTTAAAGGAGGCACTTCGAGAAAGAGGTAATACCTTCTACTGTTTTCTTCAAGTTCCATTCTTCTTCTACTCCCTCTTATTTAGTTTTTTAATTATGAGGTAATAACGTAAGTATCCCTCATATACTGATATGTTATTATAAATATGAAACAACCCTATTTCACCTATTATCCATCCTACGGAAAACAAAAGCACTGCGCGTGCATACGTACGGAATACTGTCTCCACGCCGTGGTGTAATCTGTTTTACACCACCACCTTACTTGGATGGGTATAATGGTGTAAAGAATAACTATATATGATTATTGTAAATTGATATTGATTTTGAAATAGTATACATACACTTCAATACAATTACACGATCATGGGAACGATATCATCGCTCGTGCGTACATACGGCCTACCGTCTCGACGATGTGATGCGAATCATTCTATATGATCTTTATTGAATAATTATTATATAAATTAATTGAATGAATTAATATGATATATATTACACTAATACCATTCTGTAAATTATTTATCTATATCCTATAAAGAGGAATAAGAATTTATTCGACAAAACACGCATTAGAACAAAAATTAATAAGCACCCGAATAACAAGTAGTAATGAAATATTACTAATATGAAGCTAAGAATATGAATATAAATGATATCATAAAAATAATTATGATTCTGGAATAAGTCAATAACATTATTTAAATCATTATACAGGAGGTTCAGACACTTATGAAGAAAATTGGACCTAAGGTAAAGGAAAATATCACAATCTCATTTTATCCGAGATTGTTTATACTTTGGTATTTACTGGGGTGTATTTTATCATCCACTTCCATGTTTCATCAATATTTAATATTGTTTCCATCCACCTACAACTTTTTAAATCCAATTTTACCCTTCAGTGAGTTTTTTGTAAAAGATATAAAAGGAATCTTTTGTGGTTTTTCGTAATAGGTACTTTTTGACTTTTCCGACAAAAGTACGGGAAGAATGTTTTTTAAACCTATACGGAATGAATGGATTTTTAAAACATTATTTCCAAGAAGCATCTTTTACATGTTATCATGTTTATTTTTAATCAAATTCTTTTAGTTTAAAATTGTATGACATGTTATGAAAGGAAAATGTTTTTGAAGTAGAATGGATATTTTCCTCAAGAATGGAGTTCAAGTGTTTTATCAAAATTATTTTCCATCTAAGATAATATAGGGTTTTGTTTCTATCCCTATTATTACATTGATTTGATTATGTTGTTCTGGAATTATTTTTATGAATTCCTTTATCTTATATGAATTGTTTTATGATGTCATGTTGTTTGAGAATCCCATTTTTATTACATGGGTTATGAAATGATGTATGATTTATGATTTTGTGGCACACATAAGAATGGAATAATTATAATATGGGTGGGACATATATCTCCCTCCAATGAATTGGGTAATTATTTTATATCTCATCAGATAGACATGGCTGGAACGGCAGGTTAAAACGGTTCAGTGAAACAGGACTGAAACAAGGAATGAACTCGGTTCAGAAATGGACTTTGTCCACTAGGATAGTCTTGGAAATGAGTCTTGACTAATAAGAAATGATTATCTATGATTAATTGTGTATTTCACAACTCTTCATGTTTTATGTTATGATTATTGTGATTACATTTCACTACCATGATTTATCCTGTGTTATGAAATTATGATCTCTTTTGCAGGGTAAGATTTCCAAAATGTTATGTTCTTATGAATATGATGTGATTGATACTTCTTTTGTTTACCCTTACTGAGCATTGGAGCTCACCCTTTTGTATGTTTTATTTCCCTAGGTCAGGGAGAAGGTTATTAAGTATGATATGCCAAAAGGGACTATAGATATGATGAAATAAATGGGAGACAGTGTAGACGCTTTATGAACTAGTTGTTTATGTTTCCCAGTTTCTAAAGACACTATATCTATACGGTCCTTTCATGGTTTTATTATATGTTGTAATAAGTATGCTTTAATTTTGAAGTAATAAAAATGTATGTAATGTATGGGTCGTTATAGTTGGTATCAGAGGAGTGGTATAGTAAACAATTGGAAACTAGGATGTGAAATCCTTAGTAAGAACCCTAAGGACAATTCTAAGCATAGAAAACAATTTTAGTGTTTTAGAATTGACCATGAATAACCTAGTATAAGACCTTACGTGTGAAATTTTATTCATTATTATGTGGTTATCCTATTATAATTAATGTTTCTCAAACTATTCGTCTTGGTTTTAGTCAATGGATGGAACCCAAATGTACATTGTTAATGCGGAATGCGACGATCAATGCAATTATTGTCCCCCTGAGCAACCAAACGTTATAGGATCTCGAATGAAAAATCTTGTAGCCATGCTCACACAACATTCTCAAGCTATGAATCATGAAGGACTTCCAAAAGAGAAAAGGAAGGAGCAACATTATGTTGAATCCTTCATGAGGCAGCATCCACCTTCTTTCTGCAGGTCTACTGATCCATTATTTGCTGAACAATGGATTGGTACTACTAAAAACATATTTTCAATTCTTCAATGTTCTGAACATGATAAAGTCATCCTACCAGTGTATCGTTTGAAAGGAGATGCTGATCAATGGTGGAATCTTATTAAGAATACGAGGCAAAGGGATGAAATTGAGTCCATGGAATGGGACGAGTTCAAGAACTTATTTCTCAATAAGTACTTACCTCGTATTCTCCGAACAAAGATGGAGAAATATTTTCTTGAACTGAAGCTAAAGGATGATGAATCTGTTGGTACCTATGAAGTAAATTTTACAAGACTTGCAAGGTACGCTTCTTGTATTATTATCCAACCTGAGAGTAAGATCGATCGATTCTTTAATGGCTTAAAAACAAGACTTCGAAGGTCCGTGGCCATAAGGGACTTCAATAGCTACGAGGAAATCATTCTATGTGCTCTCAAAGTTGAGATGGAGATTGGAGTAACCCATCATTCATTTGGGTTTGATAAGAAGAGGAAAATTGAATTCAAAGGAAAATCTAAAGAGTGCACTGAAAAGAAGATGAGCTTTCCCTTATGCTCAAAGTGTGGAAAGAAACATAGAGAGAGTTGTCTTAAAGGGACAAGTAAATGTTTCAAATTTGGAAAGGAAGGTCATCAGGCATTTGAATGCCGCAATGATGGGAAAAAGATGCCTAATGATGCAAACAAAGGAAGGGAAACACAGAATGACACTACTACACTTCAATGTTTCAAGTGCAAGGGGATGGGGCATTATGCCAATAAATGCCCTAATCCATGGGTTGTTGATGATGATCGACATCAACAAAATCTTAAGGCTAAAGACAAAGGAAAGTCACATGCAATTTCTATCAACGATGTGGAGTATGATAACGATGTAGAGAAAGCTACACTTACCATCCACTCTAAAGTATAAAATGTTTTATTTGATTCTTGATCCACCCACTGTTTTATTTCTGAAGAATTTTCTAAGAGTATCACTGAATTTCCTCAAAAATTGGATGTTGAGTTTGCTGTGACAACACCTAATGGAAAAACTGTCGCATCAAAATTTTATAATTATTCCCCAATTGAAGTTTGTGGGAAAATGATTCCTGTAATTCTTGTGATCCTTCCTATAGTGTAATTTGATGTGATTATTGGCATGGATTGGATTTCCCTATATAGAGTTCATATCAATTTCCAAAGAAGTGAAGTCACATTTTATATTCCAGATAAATCATTGATTGTCTATCGATGAGAGGATGAACATAACCTTCCAGTGGAAATTTCGTCCATCTTATGGGTCTTGATTCCACTAAATAAAGGTTATTTATCTCAAATGGTTGGTGAGAAAATCATTATTAAGAATATTCCCATTGTACGGGAGTTTGATGATGTCTTTCTGGAGGAATTTCCAGGTCTTCCACCAAATCGTGAAGTTGATTTTTCAATAGAACTCGTACCGGGTGCTTTGACTATTTCAAAGACACCTTATAGAATGGAACCAATTGAGTTGCATGAATTGATGAATAAAATCCAAGAGAATCTTGATAAAGGATTCATACTCCCTAGTTCGTCACCTTGGGGAGCACATGTTCTGTTTATTAAGAAGAAAGATGGATCAATGAGACTTTCCATTGATTATCGAGAACTTAACAAGATCACTATCAAGAACAAATATCCTCTCCCATGCGTTGATGACTTATTTGAAAAAATACGCGGAGCTCAATAATTTTCCAAGATTGATCTACTTTCAGAATATCATTAATTAAGGGTCAAAAGGGAGGATATACCAAAGACATCATTCCGTACAAGGTATGGACACTATGAATTTATAGTGATGCCATTTGGTCTTACTAATTCCCCTGTTATCTTCATGGATCTGGTGAATAGAGTCATTAGAGACTATCTTGATCAGTTTTTGGTAGTCTTTATAGACGATATTCTTGTTTATTCAAAGAGAAAGGAAGAACAAGAAGATCACTTGAGAATTATATTGAAGACCCTGAGAAAGAAGAATCTTTATGAAAAATTTACCAAGTGTGATTTTTGGCTTAAAAAAGATGCATTTTTGGGTCATATAATCTCAAATGAGGGGATATCTATGGATCCAGCAAAAACAGAGGTTATCAAAAGATGGTCGAGACCAACAACAGTAACTGAGATCCAAATTTTTCATGGTTTGGCTGGATACTATCGACGTATTGTGAATGATTTTTCACGAATATATAATCCACTCACCAGGTTGACTTGGAAAGGAGTTACGTTTGTTTGGACGGAGGAATGTGAAGAGAATTTCAAGGAGTTGAAATGAAGGTTATCCAGTGCACCTGTGCTCACACTGCCTTGTAGTGGAGAAAAGTTTATGATCTACATTGATTCATCCAAGAAGGGATTGGGGTGTGTTATTATGCAAAATGATATGGTGATAGCTTATGCCTCCCAACAGTTGAAAATCCATGAGCAAAATTACCCATCTCATGATTTGGAGTTAGCTGCAGTAATCATTGCATTAAAGATTTGGAGGCATTATCTTTATGAAGAAAGGTGTCATATTTATACTAATCATAAATGTTTAAAGTATATTTTCACACAAAAGGAGCTGAATATGCACCAAAGAAGATGGCTGGAACTGATTAAGGATTACGACTGATCAATTCATTACCACCATGGGAAAGCAAACAAGGTGGCAGATGCATTAAGTTGACAAGACCATGCAAACATATCCATGATGTGGATCACAAAAGATCCAATATTTATGGATTTATAAAGGATGGATCTTGGAATTTTAATGGAAGAAGGAAAATAATATCTTTCTCAAATGAATTTTCAACCAACTATTCATGTGAATATTAAAGAGGCACAGAAAGAAGATATAGAGTTACATAAGAAGGTGAGAAATGTTCCTGAATTCAACCTTGATTATGATGGGATAATAAAGTTCAGGAATCGGGTTGGTGTTCCTCCAATCCCCAAATTAATGGAGCTAATGGATTAGGCTCATAGTTCTTCATTCTCTATTCATCCGGGAAGCACTAAGATGTATAGGGATCTGAATGAGTACTTTTGGTGGGATGGAATGAAAAGAGAAGTTGCTGAATATGTCTCTCGATGCTTGGTTTGTCAGCAAGTTAAAGCTGAGAGAATGAAGTCAAAGGGGTTGTTACAACCATTACCCATACCTGAATGGAAATGGGAAAACATCACTATGGACTTTGTCACAGGACTTCCTAAAACATCCAAAGGCAATAATGATATCCGGTTCATAGTTGATCGTCTTACAAAGTCTGCACACTTCATTTCTATTAGAGAGGATTTCTCTCTGGATCAGCTTGCCAGGATATATGTAAAGGAAGTGGTAAGATTTCATGGGGTACCACTTTCTATTATATCTGATCGGGATCCGAGATATACCTTGAAGTTATGGCGAAGTCTTCAGCATACTCTGGATACAGAGTTGAGTTTCAGCACTGCTTATAATCCTCAGACAGACGATCAGTCTGAGAGAACAATTCAAACTCTAGAAGATATGTTGAGAGCTTGCTCTATGGATTTAAAAGGAGGTTGGGATCAACACCTACCTGTGGTGGAATGTTCGTATAATAATAGCCTCCACTCCAGTATTCAGATGGCTCCTTATGAATCTCTCTATGGAAATAAATGCAGGACTCCAACTTACTGGGATGAAGTTGGGGAAAGAAATATATTAGGACCTGATCTTGTTGATGAGACGGCAGAGAAGGTCTGATCTATTCAACAACAAATAAGAGCAGCTCAGAGTTGACAGAAAAGTTATGAAGACAACCGAAGAAAAGACCTAGAGTATTAATTGGGAGAGAAAGTTATCTTACGAATATCTCCCTGGAAGAGGGTCATGAGATTTGGAAAGAAGGGGAAGTTGAGCCCTAGATATATCGGTCCTTTCGAAATAATGCACCGTGTTGGAAAAGTAGCTTACCGATTGGAGATTCCACTGAATATCTCTCAAGTTCACGATGTGTTCCATGTATCTCTCTTGAAAAAGTACCTACCTAATCCTTCACATTTACTCAACTCAGAAGTTGTACCGCTGGTGCAAGATCTTTCTTATGAAGAACAGCAGATAGAGATTCAAGATCATAGTGAAAAAGTCCTATGGAACATGACCACTCACTTGGTGAAAGTTTTATGGAGGAACCACCAATTATAAGAAGCTACATGGGAGCTAGAGGATATTATGAGGGAGAGGTATCTTCATCTTTTTGTTACAAAGTGACAAATTTCGAGGGAGAAATTCATTTTAAGGGGGTAGAGTATAACACCCGAGACTTTTAAGAGAAATATTTTGTTTTTATGTTATATAAATCATCAAAGGAACATTTCACAACACAGAACACTAGCTTGGCTTGCGTTACACGCCACCACAGCCTTCCTCAATAGCTTGCGTCGTACGCAATACCGAGTTTCACTAAACAACGATATGATATTAAAATATTATTAAAACTAGCCGTTTTGAATAGTAATATCCACTTTTTGAAATTTTGTAAAGTTTATTTTTCAAAATGGATTCATTTTTGGATTCAGAATATGGAAATTAGCTTAGGGTGAAATTTTTTTACTTTTCGGATAACATTCATATTCTGATGAATAGTGAAAATTGTTAAATTTTAATTAAAAACAAATTTTTTAATCAAAATAATTAATAGTGATAAATTATTAATTTGAGTGGTTTTAAAGTATATTTAGAATATATTTTTACAATTTAATATAATTTTGTTCATTGGATGTAATTTCCCATTTAAACCAAACATAAACAAATGTCAATCTTTTGATAGTTATTATCTTTTAAAAACACGCTATTTGTTTTGACGATGGGAATTAATTTTCAAATTAGTTAATGTAACTGATATGTTTTGAATTTGGTAAAATAAAAATCATTTTTGAATTCATAATATCAAATATATCTTAGGCCTAATTTTTGGTATTTTTCTGGAAACTTTCATTTTTTTGATGAATAGTGAAACCACTTAGTGGTAGTTAAAAAACTGAATTTTTCATAAAACTTAATTTTACCGCTTCTGTGAGTAGAATTTCGAAAATCTGAGAGACACGGTTAATATCAAGGACTAAAATTTGGTTCAATGAGATGAAAATAATTTTTGGTGAGTAGTAACTTTTTACTTTTTTTTACCACGGTTAAAAATAAATAGGGTAATTAAGGGTAAAAGTGTTATTATTATTACCCTAACACATGTCCTAATGCTATTTGATAAGTTTAGTTCGACCAAAACCAACCTTAGGAATAAAATATTACCATTTAGCCCCACTTGGATTAGATTAGGACATTTATTATCAATTTATTTAATGAAGGGTTAAAATAGTTAAAATCAATGTTTAATAAAAAAATCATTTTTAATATAGGGTTATACATAATATAATTTCGACTATAAATATTAATTAGAAATATAAAAATATTTCCAACATAATGGTATTTTATTTATAATTTTTAGACATTAAATAATTTAATTTATTTATGACACAATGATGATGCAGTAATTATCTTATTAATGCAATATTGACATAATCGATGTTATAAATACCCAAATAAATGTACTTTGAGACTTTTAATGAATTACAATAATTTAATATGTTAATATGACATGTTATTATTGATATAATTAAATTTTTTCGATCTAATCATTCTGTTAGGATTTTCACAAAAATCAATTACCAAATAGTGTCAAAATTGACATAAAATAGTTTTTAAAAAAAATAATATATTATTAATTGTTATTATATTCCTAGAAATCTATGGTTCGGCCAAGATACTTATCTAATGATAGTTTTATCATTAATGGACAACTTGGGGGTCTCTTGGATGTATATGGTGTGTTTATTAACGATATAATATAAAAATACAAAGTGACATGGTAAATGTCAATCTAATTAACTATGAGTTAAAACTAAAAGATAAGGTTAATATAATGACCTAAACTTGTCTAAATTATATTGGATGAGACTATTTAGACCCATCCACACCTAAGCTTCGAAATATATTTATTTGGAGATATTAATAACCAAATATGACTTTATAATAAAATAATATATTTAGTTATTCCAAAGGTGCCCCTCTCCTCCCTTACAAAAGGGCACCTCCTCCCTCTCTTCCTCACACCAATTTGAGCCTTCAAGCTTGGACAAACCCTGACCATAACACTTTCCCACTTCCTTAGAAACCTACTATAGGTACTTGTCTTATCAAAATACCAACTCTAGTGCCTTAAGAAAAAGTTTAAAGAAGGCACTTCGGGAAAGAGGTAATACCTTCTACCGTTTTCTTCAAGTTCCATTCTTCTTATACTCACTCTTTTTTAGTTGTTTCATTATGAGGTAATAACATCAGCATCACTCATATACTGATATGTTATTATAAATATAAAAGAACTCTATTTCACCTCTTATCCATCCTACAGAAAACCAAATCACCGCGCGTGCGTACGTATGGAATACCGTCTCCATGTCGTGGTGTAATCTATTTTACACCACCAACTTACATGGATGGGTATAATGGTGTAAAGAATAACTATATATGATTATTGTAAAGTTATATTTATTATGAAATATTATACATACTGTTCAATACAATTCCACGATTATGGGAACGATATCATCGCTCGTGCGTACGTACGGCCTACCGTCTCCACGATGTGATGCGACTCGTTCTATATGATCTTCATTGAATAATGATTATATAAATGAATTGAATGAATGAATATGATATATATTACACTAATATCATTTTTTAAATGATTTATCTATATCCTATAAAGAGGAATAAGAATTTATTTGACAAAACACGCATATGAACAAAATGTAATAAGCACCTGAATAACAAGTAGTAATGAAATATTACTAATTAAAAGCTAAGAATATGACCGTATATGATATCATAAAAAATTATGATTTTGTAATAAGTCAATAACATTATTTAAATCATTATACAGGAGGTTCAGACACTTACAAAGCAAATCAGACCTAAGGTAATGGAATATATCACAATCTAATTTTATCCGTGATTATTTATACTTTGGTATTTACTAGGGTGTATTTTATCATCCACATTCATGTTTCCTCAATATGTAATATTGTTTCCATCCACCTACAACTGTTTAATTCCACTATTACCCTTCGGTGAGTTTTTAGTAAATGATATAAAAGAAATATTTTGTCGTTTTTCGTATGAGATACTTTTTTACTTTTCCGACAAAAGTACGGGAAGAAATTTGTTTTAACTTATACGGCATGAATGGATTTTTAAAACATTATTTCCAAGAAGCTTCCTTTACAAGTTTTCATGTTTATTTTTAATCAACTTCTTTTTGTTTAAAATTTTAAGACATGTTAAGAATGGAAAATGTTTTTGAAGTAGAAAGGATATTTTCCTCAAGAATGGAGTTCAAGTGTTTTATCAAAATTGTTTTCCATATAAGATAATATAGGGTTCTGTTTCTATCCCTATTTTTACATTTATTTGATTATGTTGTGATGGAATTATTTTTATGAATTCTTTTATCTTATATGAATTTTTTTATTATGTCATGTTGATTAAGAATCCCATTTTTATTACATGGGTTATGCAATGATGTATGATTTATGATTTTGTGGCACACATAAGAATGGTATCATTATGAGAGGGGTGGGACATATATCTCCTTCCAATGAATTGGGTAGAGATTTTATATATCATGAGATAGACATGGCTGGAACGATAGGTTAAACCGATTCAGTGAAACAAGACTAAAATGAGGAATGAACTCGGTTCAGAAATGGACATTGTCTACTAAGATAGTCTTGGCAATGAGTCCTGACTAATAAGAAATTATTATCTATGATTATGTGTGAATTCCACAAAGATTCATGTTTTATGTTATGATTATTTTGATTACATTTCACTACCATGATTTATCCCATGTTATGAAATTATGATCTCTTTTGCAGGGTAAGATTTCCAAAATGTTAGGTTCTTATGAATATGATGTGATTGATACTTCTTTTGTTTACCCGTACTGAGTATTTGAGCTCACCCTTTTGTATGTTTCCTCTCCCCATATCAGGGATAAGGTTATTATGTAAGATATGCCAAAATGGACTATAGATATGATTAAATAAATGGGAGACTGTGTAGATGCTTTATGAACCAGTTGTTTATGTTTCCCAGTTTCTAAAGACAGTATACATCTACGGTCCTCTCATGGTTTTGTTATATGTTGTAAAAAGTATGCTTCAATTTTGATGTAATAATAATGTATGTAAAGTATGGGTCGTTATACCTGCTATAGGCAGCGAAGACTCGACGAGAGGTTCACCTTCTCACCATTTCCATCTCCTTGTGTGTGGACGAGTCTACCTTCTTTCATCTTGTTGGGTTGAGCTGGACTCTTTACTGTACTCCTTACTGCAATTTCAGTTGTTCTTATCAACTTTCCATGTTCGATCTACTTCTCACCTTTCGGTACCTCCTTTGTTGCTCCCTTGAGCCATCAGGGTATCATACTGAGTATTTTTAAACTCACCCCTGCTTGGGCTTTTCCCGCACATTGTGTGCCCTTGCAGACGATGGATTGGTTAGATGTGATGTCAGAAGAGCTTAGGAGCAGGGATCTTGGACCGCATGTGGTGGTCGTTGTTGGGTTCGAGGTGTGGGACCCTCCCATCTGTTTACTGTTGTTTACCTGTTTCCGGGTTGTGGCACTTTCTTGGTTGGGCGCGAGTTTTGGCCCTTTTCTTTTTCAGTTACCTTTATATTGTACCTTGTACTTTTATAGGTTGATGCACATTGTGGTTTATTTATAGCAGTTGCCATTTTTTTCTTTTTTAATCTGCACTTTTGCATAGAGTGTGCTGTGTGTGTGTGTGTACAGGTACTCAGGCAAAGACCTCCCCGAGTTGTTGTGCCTTTGGCACTAGTCGCCAGCCCCTAGCCTATGGAGGCAGGCTTGGGGTAGTTACAGCTAGAGCCCAGGTAGGGTCAGTTTGTGACAGATACACACAAAACCGTGGGGGTTTATAACACATCATGTCTATATTTTTTATACACATTTAAATTATTAATTTTTAATTTTAGAGATTATAATAGTGTTTTCCTAGATAATTTAATATTGAAATTTCATATACATTATCATTGTCATATAAATTACTAATTGTATAGTTTATCTCATTCATGTATTTTTTTTTATCAGGTGAAGTTATACATTAGTAGTGATCCATTTAGATAATTTTATATTTTTTTGTGAGGGAATATATTATCATCTTTTTTTATATTAATTGATTTGTCTTAATACAATAGGAATTCCAAGTAGTTTTTGTACCTCGATGATGGATATGTTTAGATATTATATTTTTCGCTTATAAAAGTATGATATGTTAGTATTTTTCATGATTATTTTATTACACAATGTCTTTTCTATGTGATAAAATCATTCACAAATTGACATTCAT
Organism: Viscum album; assembly: GCA_963277665.1. NCBI lineage: Eukaryota > Viridiplantae > Streptophyta > Magnoliopsida > Santalales > Viscaceae > Viscum > Viscum album. The sequence continues at coordinate 432,733,254 of OY728134.1, forward strand.
TCTTCTTATATATTTTATATTAGCCTCCGGTGGAGGTTATTTTAATGATTCATCACAACCAGGTTCTTGTAATATTTTGGAATTCATATCTTGTACTTCAAAAATAAATATCATAAAAAATAATAGTATATAGGATTGTTATTATTAAGGGTATATAATTATTGGGATATATAATAGACCTCAAAATGAACCCAATTAGCACAATTATTATGGAAGAATTAGTTAACAGTGGTAGTCCTGGAATGTTAATTTTTTTTTTCATTTTTGTGGATTTCCCTATTTCTGGTTCTCAAAAACCATGAGTATGGGTATATATATGCATAGTTAGTAAACATAAATAATAGTATCTGATTATATACCATTTCATAATTTATTGTGAGAATCATTTAATGCCTCATACTGAACCAAAAATGATTAAAATATATATACTGTTTTCTAATTAATATTTTTAGTAATGACTAGGGAAATATAAATATATAATTGATTCAATTGACAACAATTCATTGATTATTATTTTTATTTTCAATATTTTCAATATTATCTTAGAAATTGAATTTCTAACTATTCTAAATATTATTTAAATGAATCAAGATATTTATTATTGTAAATAGAGTTTAGAGATGATGGGGTTTAGACATCAACATTATAGTGTATTTTAGTGTTATAAACTACATATTAATTAAAAAACTATATGGTGATTTCTTCTCAAATGTATAATATCCCACCTATATGACCACATCTTACTATAGTTGAAAGAGGAAATGTGATTGAATTTTCTTCTATACCATCTATAAAACTATAAGATATATTCCTAATTTATTAGCTTCTATATAATTTTAGGCATTGATTACCATGGTGTTGACCATAATCTATAAAGATTCATTAACTTTATAGTGTGATATCAAATATCAATAAATTAACGATTATATTGAATGGATACGTTTAATTTTTCACTATATTGAGACACAAAAGAGGAATTAGGATTAAGTGCTCAAACATATCCTTTAAAGCGATACGTAATGATAGAGGGATCCAATGGTGAACTAAATAACAGATATAGAGTTTTAAGATGGGTAATCCAAATGAGAAATAAATATATTTTATAGAAATATAGTGATGCATTAATTATTTTACGATAATTAATATAGAAAATATTATTTATATTATCCTTAAAATAAATAAATAAAATAATATTATTTATGTTTGGGAATATGGTATATTATCGATAACTAGTTCATGGAAGTGATTTTTTTATTTATGTTTTCAATTGAGAAATCATTAGATATTTTTTTGATAAACATAATTAGAACTGGTTAATTCTCTACGTGGAAATATTAAGGGTCCGTACGTGATATATTTAGAATATAAATATTTCATGAATTATATATAAGGGAACTATATTTTTATTGTTCGAAACACCTATATATTTTAGAATATATTTGTCTTTAATAAATTAAATTTATTCTATAAAATGTGATGAACACAACACTGAACATTAGTGTATAAATTTGTATTTAAAATAAAAAATGAAATAAATGAACTTATATTAAAGAGAAATTTTAAAATTTCATATAATAAAATTATGTAGAAATAATCATCATATATATGTCAAATGATAAGTAATGTTTGTGCTCTAGTTGTTTGAAAAAGGGTTTTGTTTTTTTACAAACATTTTTTATTATATATGTTTCATTTAAATGTTGATTAATTTTATTTTGCGTATTAATATTATGTAAAATTATTCTTTACCTATTTGAAAAGATTATTAATAATATATATATTTATTATTAAATAGATACAAATGAAGATAAAATCATATGGAGGTAAAGGTGAATTTTTTTATAGAAAACTATTTTTATACATGAAATTTTTTTACATAAAATATTGATATTATTATTTATATTAAGAATTGTTTTAATCAAATTTTTATATTATATATTCAGTCAAATAAATTAACTTTTATAAAATGGTTTTTTTATTCATTTAATTAGAATAAAATCATTTTTATGCTTACAAATTTATGTTTAAAAAAATGGGTTCCTTGTCTTTCTTGTTTGTATATTAGAATTAATTTCATCAAAATTATGTATTTTAATTTTTTAAAATGGATTAAATATTTTTATACTTAATTACAAGAAATACATTTTTTAGTCACATTTCTAATTTTTAAAATAAGTTGCCTTAGTTAAATTTTTCACTATGATAAAGGTACATGTTGGTTAAGGGGTTATTATAAATGGATAAGGATTAATGTTATCAAACAAATATATTTCATTTAGTTTGTTGGGTGAATTTAGGACTCGATAATCATATATTTTAATATAGGATGTTTTGAATCCACCTTCCAAAAATTATTACATTTTTTTATTTTAATGTTTTGAATATCTAAAGGGGTGCCAATCCCCTCACTTATAAAAGGAAATATCATAATCTTACTTATCCACACATTATGAGAACCTAATCTTTACTAATAACTTCCAAAAATTATTTAAAACGTTTTTACACAATTATTAGAGGTTTCGTTAACCCACCAATTCCCATCAATGAAGTCGTAATGTTTTTTTCAAATGATATTTTCCAAGGAAGAGGTATATGTTTCTACATACATTTATCAAGTTTATTTCGGTTTCAATCTCTTATAAATTGTCAATAACTATAATAAAATATCGATATATGTAATTATATGAGTTTTATTTTTTAATGGTATTACAACTTTCAATCTCATTTATATTCAATGGAGACGGAAAGGGTTTCTCATGTGTTTGTACGGACTATCATCTTCATTCAAGAACATGTATCATTTCTCATCTCCTCTTCTAAAGGACGGTTATGTAGAAAGAATAAATGGTTATATATATGAAATTAATAAAACAAATAATATGTTTTTAATATATTTTTTATATACCATTAATTTGTTTTGTTTATTTATAAATGAAACAATCACCCGAGTATATGTATAGAATTTTTCCTTTATGAAGTATTGTAATTTATTTTTCATCAAAACATTCATTTATAGTTTAAAAATAGTATATAATGAATAAATATGACATTTATTACATTATAAATACTATTTATAATCTGAAACCATGACCAATGTGTGAGGACCAGAATCAATAAAATCAAACATATGTGGAAAAGTGAAACAGTTAACAGATATATTATGTATTTAAATGTGGAATTATTTAAAATTGTTTGATTAGAAGTTACGAATGAATAATATATGGAAATAAAGTTATTAATATATTTTTTATGAATTTTTTAACAATAATAATTTTACATTAAAAATGGTTAGAAAGTGTATAAAGCATGTTATGACCCATGGTAAAGGTATAAGTTACATTCTCACTTTTTATCAGCAATGTTTATGTTTCAATTTAAATAGTGTGCAATTTAATGTTAATTATTTTATAAATAACATAAATTATTTTCCCATATTTTCCACTAAAAAGGATTTTTGTTATTATTACCCTTTTTCTCAATTTATTAAATAAAAATACTGATTTTTTTACTAAAAGATAAAATAGTTTTTATTCATTTGGTTGGGAATCTAGCTATTAAATATCGATGTTCTTAAAAATTATATTAAAAATTATCTTATATATTTTTAAATAATTATGAAATTTATTTTTATACTAATTTTATTACTTTTTATAAATAATTTAATATTATTCAATTCTAGTGTTTTCTATACAACACATTTTTTAATTTTTACTAAAGTACATATTAAAATGTTTTTAAACATAGATGTTGTTAATGTATTTTTCAACAATGATGTACATACACTGTTATGAAGATTCCTTGAAATTTTATAATTTTTTTATTCAAAAAATATTATTCCCATTTTAATCGATTTTTTTAATTACCAAAGAAAAAGATGATTTCTATAGTTTCTTAAAGAATATATTGAACACTTTTATAAAACTAATTTTTATATATATTATCATACATTAATGATTGATAATATTAACTAGGGATATGGTAATATAATAACATCAAATTCATTGATCTATGCGTCTTATGATGAGTATGTTTTAGAATCTTTTCTAGAATCCAATTTATTTTCTATGGGTTAATTAAACAATGAAGGAATTATGAATTCTCATATGTTCTTGTAGATTATATTTTAATAGTTTATTATTATATAATAAATGTGTCTTTTGTATCCCAAAAAAACATTAGGTAATGTTTTCTATATAGTTATAAAAAAAATTTATGTCAGAGGTTGTCCTAATCCTAATAGGGTTTCATGGGAGATTGTCTAAATCCATTGAGTGTACACATGTGGTTCTACACAGACAATTAAGGTTCATGGGAAGTGATCAAAATACAAATTTGAGATTATTTTAATTGTTATTATCCTTAAAAATTGTTTTTTTGGGAAAGTGAAGTAAACTCCATATCCAATTGGGACTCTATTGGTAATGATATTATTGTTAGTGATCCTCAACCCGGGAACCAAATTTCTATTCCTATTTGTATGACACAATTTTATAGCACAAATTTATGTCTTATGATATTGATATTTCTTCATGACTCATTATTGATTATTAACGATTCTATACTCTTTTTAACCAATTTAATTATTATAAAAACATTATTTTGGGACTCAATTTTTATGGTTTAGGACTTGTTTGGTATGATCCCATAAGTTGTGATCATGTTCCCATACGATTAAGATTATTTTATGTTCAATTGTGTTCATAAATCAAAATCTCTCATTTTTACCATTGTTGAGTATCATTTCTCACCATTTATTATGTTTATTTCTTTGGGATAGGAATTAAGATTGTTTTTTTTAATGTTTAATACTGTTAATATTGTAGAAGATGTTTTAGAGATGTTGATTATCATTCATAAAATATATTTATTATGTATAGTGTCTCAAAAGAAACAAATCATTTATAGTTTTAAGGTTTATATGATCTTTAGAATTATTGAATATTCATCTAAAAGGGTGTTATATTGATATAAGTGTTGTTCAGTTAATACCATTCTCTATCATATAAGTATTTACAAATTTTTGCAGAATATGATATGAGGAATGGGAGAATAGATCCAATGGGAAACATTGATAAACCAATGTGATATAAGATGAACCTAATGTTTCATGGTATGATAAGTTTTCATAATTTAGAAAATGTAATGATATATTTACCTTGTTTTATGATTTATCACACTAATTAATTTTTATAGATTTTTATCCTAACCATTTTGTGTTTAGTAAGAAATGGATTATTGAATGATGAATTTGGGGTGGTAGAAAGTATGCATGATATTAACAATGTATTATTGGAGATATGTTAAATGCTTTCCATAAAATTTTTAATGTTAAATAAGACCATTATGTTATTTTTTCAACGATTATATACTGAAAAATCATTGAAAAATCAAAGGGTATGATAAACACAACTCATTTCAATAGCTCATCCCGGATATAATTTTTTGAGAATGTGCTTCCTAAAAATCCAGTTATTCTCACTATAGTTGAAATTGTTGTGAATGTGTTCATGGATTTTTACTCTCTATATAAATTACATATCAGTTTATAAGGAAGGGAATTCATGATTAATATTATTAATTAATCAATTTTCATATATTGGTGTGAGTATAAAAAAAATTCCAATGTAAATTACATACATTATATGGGTCTCATTACCTATTCATTAGGGTAATTAATCTCAAATTGTAGGTGAGAAACTAAATAATGAATATACTATAATTTTGAAGGAATATAATATAGTATTTCTTGATTAAATTCCATAGATTCCTATAACTAATGAAAAATATTTTTAAATATAACTCATACATGGTGTTATGCTTATTTTAAATATGACATATTTAATGGAAGGGATTGAGTTGTAAGAATTAAATAAAAAACATTTAGATAATAATAAAAATTGATTTCATTGTTTATGGGATTCACCGTGTGGTGCACCTGTTATTTTTATTAAAAATAATATGTTCCAATGTTTCTCGGCATTCATTACCATGTCATTGATAAGATCATGATAAAAAAGAGTATCCTCTACCCCTATTGATAATTGTTTTGACCAACTTTATATAGCCCAATATTTTTCATTGATTTATCACTGATCCAGATATCAATGGTTAAGGGTGAAAAGATTGGATAAACACAACACAACATTCTAGATGAGTATAGGAACTATGAATTTATAGTTATTCCATTTGGGAATACCAATTACGATTCTATTTTCATTATCTATTTAATATAATCTTTAAATAATAACATAAGAAATTTATGATAGATCATATAGATGATATTTATATATTTTCATTTAGTACAAAATATCACTAAGATAATTTAACAATTATGTTGAGCTACATGATAAAGTATATTGTATTTTTCAAATTTGAAATTTTAGAAATCATTTAACAAAAATTATATTTCTTGGAACATGTGATTATAAGCGGTGGATTATCAGTGGCTCCATCAGAGTAGGATATTTTAGAACATGGTCTTAGACCAACCATAATGAGTATGATCCATATTTTTCCTTTTGTGGATGGATATAATCAAATTTTTTTTGACAAATTTCAAAAAATGTCAAATCCAGAAACCATGTCAACACAACAGATAATAAATTTCAATTATACTAATCAATACGACGAAAAAATAATGGAACTGAAGAGATATTTGTTTAGTACATTGATTATTACGCTACCCATAAATGTATAATGGTTTTTGATATATAAAGATACATAAATGAAGGGTTTGGGATGTGTTATCTTGTAGAATGATATAGTGGTATTCTATTACTAAATCCAAATGAATATTTATTTAATTTACTCATTATTTTGATTCTATCGAAATAATTTTTTCTTTAATGATATGGTGGCATTGTATTTATGGGTATATTTGTGGTATCTATAAACATTATAAAATAAATATGTTTATATTAAAATAGAAATATTAGAATATTTTTTAAATAATATTGTTGGATTTTTTTGACTATTATGAATAAAAAATATAGTAAAACCACGGGATGGAGAGAAAGGTGATAATGCTCTAGGTAAAATTGACTATACAATAATGTTCATTATGAAGATTGAAAGAGATCCAATATTTTTGGATTTATGGACAATAGATTTTAACATTATGATAGAAAATGTAAAATCGAATCATTGTGAAATTAATTCTCAACCATCAATTTATATTAAGACTAATGAGGTGTAAAATGAAGATTTAGAGGATTAATGGATAGTAATAAATGTTAATGGGTTTAACAATGATATTGTTAGATTGATCAGGTTTAGGAAATGAGTATTTATCTCATAAATATAATAATTAATGAAATAGTTGGTGGAAAAAGAACATTAAAAATCATTCTCTATCCACCATGGGTTTAAAAATATGAATGAGATCTCAAATTGAATTTTTGGTGCGAAATCATAAGGAGGGATATTATATAATATCTATATTTTATTGCTAATATATACGCATATTAATGATGAATTTCATATTTCAAATAGGATGATGCATCCATTATATATTCCTATAATGAAATGTTATGAATTTACTATGGATTTATTAATAGGACTCCCTAATACATCTAAAGGATATAAAACAAGTTGGTATGTATTTTATCACCATACTAAGTTTCCGAATTTTATTATTATCACAGAATACATATATCTTTAGAAAAATTACTATATATAAATTAAAGATGTAATAAGATCATATGGAATACCACTCTTAATAAAATTCCATTGAGACCTGAGGTCTACATCAATGTTTTGGAGAAATATTTATTATGAATTGAATATGTAGTTGAGTAATATCATAAAATATCATCCTTATATAGATCGATAATCTAAATAAATCATTTAAACCTGAAAAGATATTCTTATTCATTTCTCTTTTGACATCCAAAGATGTATGGACCAAAACCTTCCTCTAGTTGAGTTTCTTACCAAAATATCATTCAATCATGAATTTATATGTATCCTTATAAATATATTTATAAAATAAGGTTCCTAGATTAAAAATGATGGGATGAATCTATATAACAAAATTTATCTATGATATAGGTAAGGAAGTGAAAGAGAAATTTAGATTTATTCAACAACACGTTACATAAGCTCAAAGGTGAAAGAAAATGTATAATAAAAATCATCAGATATATATATAATTTGAATTGTTTGAAAACGTATTATTTTTATTATAACCATATAATATGGTTTTGAAATTTTTAAATAAGGGAAATATGATCCTAATATATATCATCCCCTATTAAATTCTGGATCACATCATTATTGTAGTATTATTTAATAGAACATCACTTAATCCTCTCTCAATTACATGATTCATGTCATGAATCTTGTTTGAAAAAGTATATACATAATATTTCACATGTGATAGACTAATAGTTTTTATTAAAAGAGCTTGATCATTCTTATAATGAATAACCAATGGAGATTTAGGATATAATATACAAAGCACTACAAAACTAGACCAATCACATTGCCAATGTTTAATAGTGAAACTATAGATTTGAGGATGGTTAATGAGAAACTAAGGTTGTAATGAGGTTGAAGTCAAAAAAAATTTATTACAAGAAATATAGTTTTGATGAATTAATATATATATATATAAGTGGTATAATTTAACACCTTGTGTTGGGCAAAAATCCCTCAAGGTAACATTGATGTTTTTTTGGGTTGATTGTGTTTGTTGACAAAGTAGGTTTTCATGGATATTTGTTGAGTTACCAAGAAGTTGTTGAATATACATGTTGACAAAGAACGATGACAACGGAATGGACGATCTGGAGGCGGTACAAAAGAGCAGTACAAGGTGGCGCCGTTTCCCAGTGTTTGCCAAATTTTTGGGGTCCAAAATTTGGAGTTTGGTGAGCATCGCGAAAAGTGGATTTCCATGAAGAGCATAATTTCATATGGAAAAGGAATGAATTTTGAGAAGATAGGATTCATGGTTTGGATTTTACGAAGGCCAGAAGAATGGAGGCGGTGATACTTCGTGATTACGTCAAGCTTCGGGAACGACAGAGGCTGAAGCACATCGCAGCGGTGAAGGGCTTTGCGAGGGAGATTCGCGGCGAAGGCATGAAGGAATGTTGGGCTTCGAGAGGGAGCTTCGTGGTGAAGTCGCGAAGGTATGTTGACGATGATTCTTTGCAACTACGTCAAGCTTCGCTAATGGCAAATTGCCGTGGTGCTTCGCGAATTGGACAAAATTCCTGTGGAAACTTTGGAGCTTTGCGATTTGAGATGACGTGGCGTTGACATCGCGTCGAAGGGGCATGGTTGGTGGAATCACCTATAAATAGAGGCCGACCCATTCGAGCAAAGTAGAGAGCATTTTCATAGAAGATCATTTGCTCTCGTTTTGCGAAGGTAGTTCGCGGAGCCAGTGTGCTTCGCGAAAGAGGAGCTTCGCGGCGTCTATTGTTGCTTCGCGAAAGTTGTGTGCTCCGCGTTGGCTCAGGGAGCTTCTCGAGAGAAGTTTCTTTGCAACGAGTTGAGCTTCGTGGGAGTTCTTCACGAGAGAGATTCGCGAGAGGGCTTCTCAAAAAGGTAGGAGCTTCGCGTAGGCTTGTTTGAGCTTTGTGAAATTGGGAGCTTCGCGAAGTAGGGTGCTTTGCGAAGGTGTTTCCAAAAGGAATTGCCCAGTGTTCAGAGGAAAAGTGGTATTCATCAGTGGATGAAAGTTGGACTATAACAGAGCATCCATCAACACTTAAGGATGCATGTATTCATGAAAATGAAGAGACCTACAGGTCTATAAACTGTGATTGGATTCCCTTCTAGAGCAGTGAGCTTAGGAAGAGGAAGAAGGTGATCCTCTCCACTGGTAGTGAGCCAGAGAGAGAAATAGGGAGTGACCCTTGGGAAAGCAGTGAGATGACCCTAATCATTGTATAGGCAGTGAGCCTGGGCATAGAAGTGATCTAGCCCGAGCATTGTAATCCACATCTAGTGAAGTCTAGTGGAATTGGTACGACCGGGAACTTGTCAGCGTATGCTCCTTGGACGTATCCGTTTGCGGTGAACCAAGTAAAAATATCTGCATCTTCCTGCTAATTTGCCTGCATTTCATTTAATGCATCATCATCAGATAAAGGAGAAAGTAAGTGATCATAACATACACATAAGTGCAAACAATGTGACCCTTGTAACAAAGAGGTCAAGATCCAGCGGGGCAGGAAGAACTTTGAAAAAGAATATCCATACCCTGATTCACCCCCCCTCTCATGGTATATTGGCCCCTATTGGTCCTAACAATTGGTATCAGAGGGATATGTTGCTTTTATCAGATTTGTTTTCTTCGACTTGGTGTAGTCGATCTGTGTGGTTGAAGATACATTTTTCTCTTATCTCTCAATCTTCCATGGGAAAAGGAAAAGCTTCAAAGAAGAATCAGAAGTCAGGTAAATTCCCTCAGTGTGGAAGTGTTTTCGGAAAAAGTGTGATTCAACTAAAAGAATCAAACAGCTTACTGAAGGAAGGTCTGGATGAATCTGATAGGGAAAAGATTGATTCACTCAATCATGATGTTGGAATGAGTGAAGTACATGAGCATATGAGTGATATTGAAACAGAAGAAGAAATTGAAGGAAAAATAGATATGCGAGCTGAGTTAGAGGCTGCTCTGGAAGAGATAGATGTTTGGAGAGCCAAAACCAAGAAAGCTAACAAAGTTGTTCATGATGCCAAACTTTATAAGCAGTAGCAGGAAGAAGAGAAGTCTGTGTTGATGGATAAAATTGAGAAACTCAAGTTATTAGCACCAAAGAACTCAGAATTAGTTGGTGAGTATGAGCTTAAGATTAATGAACAGAAAAGGGAGATCGATGGCTTGAACAGAAAAGTGAAAGATCAAGTTAAGAGCATCGAAGAACCAAATATTCCAAGTGACATTGGAAACACCGATGAAGCCAAATCTAAAGATATCCGGATCAAGGTATTATAGATTGAGGTCAACAAGCTAAGAGGATTAAATCAAAGGCTTATTGATGTGGAAACTGACCTAAAGGAGAAGAATGATTCTCAAGGTGAGGAACTACAAAAGCTAGCTAAAATGAATGGAAAACAAAAGGCGGATGATTATGAAGAGAATCAAAAGTTAGATAAAGTTCAGAATCTGAAAGCTAGAAATGATGATCTAGTAGCATAGTTTTCAGAAGAAGATCAGAAGAATCAAAGCCTACAAAAAGAGAATGAATCTGTCTCTAAATCTGTTTCTGAGGAAAAATTGAAATTAGAGAAGAAAAGTGCAATGGTAGAAAAGCTGACACATGAATTGGAAGATGAGATGAGTAGAGGGAAGCTTCTCAAGAGAGAACTTGATGTCCAACTTGAATCAAGGGAGACAGAGATTCAAAAGTTGGAAGAAGATCTAGAATCAGTTAATAAGGAATTAGAGAGTTCCAATTATAGAGGAAAGCCTAAAATGAAGGATGCATTACATTTACTATTTGATCATCCTTCGACAAGTGATGATAAAATGAAGATTAGATATGATATTTCTAAAGAGAAAAAACAGAATATTTTCTCAGCTCAAAGACCAGCATGTTTTGGAAAAGCTAGTATTGGATTTGATGAATCACCTCCCATGCATGATAAGAAAAGAGCCGTGAACAGTTTTAGGAGCGGAGAAAAACCTGTAGGTGCTGGAGATAAGCCAAAGAGGTAAGTTACAAAAAGAAGTGACGACATGTGCTATTTCTGTGGGATTCACGGCCAGACATCAAGCTTCTGTCCAGAGGCTCATGAATACATTTCATATTGTGAAAACAGAAAAAGTACAAAATCTGAGAATAAGATGAAGTGTCCTGAGAAATCAGAAAGAAGAGTCTCTCAAAGGAAAGCATTTGTTAGATGCTATTACTGTGGAAGAATGGGACACACCATGAGTATGTGTTAGGAAGCTCAGGAGCTCAATTTCAGAGGATGAACTCAAGCTACATCAACATCTCGACATAGAAATGATGAAATGAGGTATGTCTTTGATGGAAGATGTTTCATATGTTCTGATCATGGGCATTTGTCCAGACAGTGTAGCAAGAAGAATGTGGGGAAGGAAAAGGAACGTGAAAGGAGATTCCCGACTCTAGTAGTGTATAATGAGAAATTGTACACTGGAAGACAAGGTGGTAAATTGAAAAATAGGCTTAGAGCCTCAGGGGAATCACATAGAGCTGAACGAAAGTTGCATCAGTCACCTCCTTTGTCACACTCAAAACCTCTCTCTAAGAACGAACATGACCAAATCTGGAAGAAAAATGGAGGAAATGCTACAGTTGTGAGTAAAGAGAAAGTACATTTAGTGGACGACCCACCACCAATGAAAAATATGGTGGCGACTCATAAATCTGATAAACGACAGATAAACAAAGAATGCATTAAAAAATTTGCAAGTCGTGTGCCACAACAAGCAGTGGAGAAAAGAGGAAGACCCTTGCAATGGTGGAAGAAGAAAGGGATTATGGAAAGAAAGGAGATTCCTACTCAGAGAAATAACCATGAAAAATGGAATTTTGGAAGAACATCAAAGATAGAGCTTTGTACTAGTGGTTTTAAACCCCAAATGGTGAGAAAGGCCAAGCCTACCAAATCTACATATCAGAAAAAGGCTCAGAATGTAGGCAATGAATGCCTAGTCATATGGCCAGAACAGTTGAAGTTGGCTAGGAAGCTGGAGGAAGCAAGAAATGAGTGTGATTCCCTCTAAGAAAAAATCAAAGGGTTGACCCATCAGGATCAACCATCATCCTCATCTTGAGGATTTCGGAAGAAACCCCTCTCCCTATATATTTAAATGCTATTAATTGGTGATTCATGTGTTTCAGGTTTTAGGGAGATATGATCCATGGGGTAGTGGCATCTAAGGATGCGACGTGGAGAAGTGATTTGCTCTAGAATTTCAATTGATTTGAATCAGGTACTAGAGTTGACGAAGAAAGGGAGAAATAGAGCACAATAGGAAGTGATTGTGTTATTAACTTTATCTCTTGTCTCCTACACCGATCTTCAACTCAGTAGGCTTGAAGATTTTGTTAATGACTCAAATTTGAGTGGATGATGAGAACAAATGATGCAGGAAGAAAAGACGTGTTATGGGTCTAAACTATTGGGCCTAACAACTGGAAGAGTTGCATAAAACAGGGGGAGCATTCTATATCCTAATCAGATGCATGATCTCAATATGATATGAAGGATGAATGTTTATGATCGTGAAGAATGATTGGTGTAAAAGTAGAAAGACACGGGTTTTCATGATTATCTATTTTGTTCTAACAATGTGGTATCAACTGACTGTTTTCAGGATACCAAGAAGCTGCAAGAGAAAATTCAAGTGTGTGTCTACAAGGATGACAAAGAGATGAGATGAAATTGATAGACAAAATATCATTGGTGATCAGGAAGCTCCAGTTCAGACAAGGGAAATAAAATCACTAAAACATGCATCTTTTCTATCTTAGGTTGAGCTGAAATGCATTGCTGATGCAGCTAATGATGAAAATTGGGTTCATCCATGAACGAAGAGATAGATCAGATTGAGAAGAATCAGAAGTGGAAGATTGTTTCGAGGCTAGTAGATAAGAACTTCCTCGGGGCTAAATGGGTCTTTCACAATAAGATGAACGAATATGGAAAAATGATTCGAAACAAAGCACGACTGGTGTGCAAAGTTCAACAAAAATAGTAATCAAAGGATGGTGAGGCTGGTCAAGGAAGAAGACATAATATTTGGAAGATCAGATAAAGCATAGTTACACAAGGCAGGAATGGAACATTCATTTCTCAATCCGAGTATGCCAAGGATGCTTTGGAATGATTTGGAATGGAAAATTCCAAGGAGATGAAGACTACGGTTTTTACCCGGATGAAATCATTAAAAGATGACAGTGGCAAGGCATTTAATCTCACTGAAAACAGAAAGATTATCGGCAGGTTGTTGTACATGACCGCACCAAAGCCTGATATTGTTTTTCTCCACATGCCAAGCAGAGATATATTAGAGTAATCCCAAAGAAATCCACATAATTATAGTGAAAAGAATACTTCGGTGTATCAGGGGCACGGTGGATTTCGGTTTGACATATAATGACAAATCTCAGACAAAGTTATTGGGATATACTGATGTAGATTGGGCCAGGTCAGCAGATGACAGAAAATAAACGTTAGGAGGTGCATTCTATCTTTGTGGACTGTGTATTTCTTGTTTAATCAAGAAGCAAGATTGAATTTCATTGAGCACCGTAGAAGCTGAGTATATTGCGGCCACTCAAGCATGCACACAGTTATTGTGGATGAAGAAGAAGATTGATGATTTGGGAGTTGAAGTGAAGTCTCTGATCGGAATCCATTGCGATAACATAAGTGCTATAAATCTCAGATAAAATCTTTTCCATCACTCTTGTACAAAGAACATTGAGATAAAGTATCATTTTATCCAGGAGAAAGTTGAGCAGGGGATCGTGAAGTTGGAGTATGTGCCTATAGAACTACAGGTTGCAGACATCCTGACAAAGGCCTTACCCAACACAACATTTGAGAGACATCGACTGGCTCTGGGAGTCCAGTCGACTCCCCGCACATGAAATAGTGTGGACTTGGGACCCCCACCCCCCTCTCCCCGAGGTATGATGTGTTTTTCCATGTTGTGATAATATGTGTTCTCTACTATGTTACAAACTACAAAGGAGTGTCCTTTGGGTTCGTTGACAAAGGGGGAGAAAATAGTGATTGTTAAAGGGGAGACAGTGTGGAGATTTGACAAATCATGAATGATACGGGGAGAAGCTGACCAGTGGAGCAGCAAGATAGGGGGGAAATGAGAAAGGGGGAGTGTATTAAATCTGACGATGCTAGAAGTGATCGATCAAAGCATAGAAATCACGACTGGTGAGGATCGTGATAAAAGCAGAACAGTGGTGTGGGAATGGTGTGAGACAGTGTCCAGCTATCAACAATTGGTATCAACATAAGAATTCACCAATTGGTATCAGTGTGGTTCAACAATCTGTATCAATTTAAGAATTGGTATCAGGTTGGAATCAACAATTGGGGTCTGACATGAAGTGATTCATTGATGAAATTTTCACACTACTCATGTTTCTCACGCCGAGCATTGCTCATGTGGGCTTAGAGTACGTGTTAAGTGAATCCTTGAACGCTATCATAATCGCAAGAGGCGATTGGTGGTAGTGGCTGGAAGAAGACTCAATGAGGTATCAAAGTGCAGAAAATCATTCTGAGCAGAGTTGTGAAGAGTTGTCAACAAACCCAAAGGGGGAGATTGTTGGGCAAAAATCCCTCAAGGTAACATTGAAGTTTTTTGGGGTTGATTGTGTTTGTTGACAAAGCAGGTTTTCATGGATATTTTTCGAGTTACCAAGAAGTTGTTGACAATACGTTTTGATAAATAATGATGACAAAGGAACGAACGATCTGGAGGTGGTACACAAGAGCAGTACAAGGTGGCACCGTTTCCCAGTGTTTGCCAAATTTTTGGGGTCCAAAATTTCGAGTTTGGCGAGCATCGCGAAAAGTGTATTTCCATGAAGAGCATAATTTCATATGGAAAAGGCATGAATTTCGCGAAAATAGGTTTCATGGTTTGGATTTCGCGATGGCCAGAAGAATGGAGGCAGTGATACTTCGAGATTACGTCAAGCTTCGCGAACAGCAGAGGCTGAGGCGCATCGCAGCGGTGAAGGGATTTGCGAGGGACCTTCGCGGAAAATGCGCGAAGGAATGTTGGGCTTCGCGAGGGATATTTGCGGAGAAGTCGCGAAGGTATGTTGACGGTGATTCTTCGCGACTACGTCAAGCTTCGCGAATGGCAAATTGCCGTGGTGCTTCGCGAATTGGACAAAATTCTGGCGTAAACTTTGGAGCTTTGCGATTTGAGATGATGTGGCGTTGACTTTGCGTGGAAGGGACGAGGGTCGGTGGAATCGCCTATAAATAGAGGCCAACCCCTTCGAGCGAAGTAGAGAGAATTTTCATAGAAGATTATTTGCTCTCGTTTTGCGAAGGTAGTTCTCGGAGCCAGTGTGCTTCACGAAAGAGGAGTTTCGCGGTGGCTATTGTTGCTCCGCGAAAGTTGTGTGCTCCACGTTGGCTAAGTGAGCTTCGCGAGAGAAGTTGTTTTGCAATGAGTTGAGCTTCACGGGAGTTCTTCGCGAGAGAGCATCGCGAGAGAGCTTCACGAAAAGGTAGGAGATTCGCGTAGGCTTGTTTGAGCTTCGCGAAATTGGGAGCTTCGCGAAGTAGGGTGCTTTGCGAAGGTGTTTCCAAAAGGAATTGCCCAGTGTTCAGAGGAAAAGTTGTATTCATCAGTGGATGAAAGTTGGACTATAACAAAGCATCTATCAACACATAAGGATGCATGTATTCATGCAAATGAAGAGACCTACAGGTCTATAAACTATGATTGGATTCCCTTCTAGAGCAGTGAGCTTAGGAAGAGGAAGAAGGTGATCCTCTCCACCGGCAGTGAGCCAGAGAGAGAAACAGGGAGTGACCCTTGGGAAAGCAGTGAGCTGACCCTAAAAATTGTATAGTCAGTGAGCCTGGGCATAGAAGTGATCTAGCCCGAACATTTTAATCCACAGCTTGTGAAGTCTAGTGGAATTGGTACGATCAGCAACTTGTCTGCGTATGCTCCTTGGATGTAGCCCTTTGCAGTGAACCAAGTAAAAATCTCTGCATCTTCCTGCTAATTTGTCTGCATCGCATTTAAAGCATTATCATCAGATAAAGGAGAAAGTAAGTGATCATAACATACACACAAGTTCAAACAAATTGACCCCTGTAACAATGAGGTCAAGATCCAGCGGGGCAGGAAGAACTTTGAAAAAGAATATCCATACCCTAATTCACCCCCCTCTCAGGGTATATAGGCCCCTATTGGTCCTTACACCTTGATATTTTAGAATATATTTCTCATTAATATATTTGATATCCATGATATCTTTTCATGTATGAAATAATAAGCATGAAGGAATATAATGATAATATAAATATAATTAGTAATTAAAATAATATATAGTTAAATGAAAATTATAAAATTCATGCAAAAAAATTATGTAATCACATTCATGGAATATATTATAAATTAAAAGTATAGTTAGTCTTAAAATTCATGGTAAAAGTGAAATTTTTTATTTATAAACATTTATTTTTCATATATGGTTTTTTTAAAAGATAATTTAACTAATTTTACTATAAAATGTATAATTTTTTTAAAATGTCTGTAAAAAATACTATTCATTCATAAATATATTATCCAATGGAAATAAATTAACATAATATAATTTTGAGGATAAAATATTTATTTTTTATAGAAAACTACATTCATGAATGTAATGTGTTTTTCTGTTAATTAAATAATTTAATCAATATTACAGTTGGAGATACTGAAATTATGAGACAATATATTCAATAAATTAAATTGTTATACATATGATGATATTTATTGAGAACAAATTATATTAGAACTTTTCTATTCTTCAAATGATTTTCTAAAATTGATATTTGTTAAATTTTGTGTGTAGTTAATATAAAATAATTTATACCACATTAAATAGTTGAATTTTATTAAGTTGAATAAATATTTAGAATCAAAATTCCAAAAATAAATAAGTTTAGTAACATTTTTGGTCAAAAAATATTTTTCTTCGGAAAAATATTATTTTCTCCAATAAAGGTAAAAATTGTAAAATGGTCCAATTAAATAAATGGGGCTTTAAGATAACACTAAACCATATGTATAATTTAATTATATGAGTTTATTTAATATTAAATTACGTTATATTCTAAAATATTATAATTTGGAGCAACATTATAATGAGATTTACTATAAGTTTATAATATTTACAAGGGTGTCACCCCTAACATATAATAAGTCACTTCATCCTCTAACTTCACCACACCACTTGAGCACCATATCATGAATAATAACATAAAAAATAACTTCCCAAATAGACTAACTATGTATTATATGTTTTTCTCTTCACAAAATAACCATCTAAAAATCATTAAATAAATTATCCAAGGATGAGGTATATGTTCTTACTGGACTTTTTCAAGTTCCCTTATTCTTAAAAATCATTGAAACAATATACATATTAGTATAATGAAGTTTTTAACTTTATTAAAATATTTTTTTATGATAAGGTCACTATCATTTCCAATATAATTTTTATATAATTAAAAAAGAATGGGTTTCTCATGTATGTGTACATATTACCATCTCCATGAAGCAATAAGTTTCATTTTTCAACACCACCTCTCATGGATTCTTATATAGAAGGATTTAATGAATATATATTATATTTACAATATAATTATGGTTTAGTAATGAAAATATATTATTTAACTTTATTTATTTAAATCCATTGTAAAATCAAAATATAACTATTGTGTATATATAGACTATCATCTCAATGAAGTGATGAAATTCATTTGTCATCACATCCAAATACGGATGGTTATAAAAGTGTATATTATGAATACATAATATATTTAGTAACTGATTATGATTCACTAAATTAGGAAAATAAGAACAACTTGAAAGGACTAGAATAACTATATTCAATCCTATGTTTAAAAAAATAATAAACACCAAAAATATTGAATTTAGAGGAAATTTATTAATAAATAACTGATTAAAAATTATGAATGAATACTATATTGTATCATAATTTTTAATATGGTTAGTATATATATAATATATAAATTTATTATATAAGAGGTCAGATCATGTTTGAAAAAAGTCCGGACATGAGGTTATGGTAAATGTTACAATCTCACTTTTTATCGTGGTAGTTTATGATTCAATTTCTGTGGTGGGAAATTGTATATTAAATATTTATTATACCCCACATGTTTTATTATCCATTATTTATTGATGGAATTTTTATGTATTAGACCCATTTCTATCATTGACTCTCGAAAATTCTAAATGAATATTTTTTATGAAAATCAACTATGTATATCATCTTGTATTTTGGAATATTTCTCGTACATATCCATGTTATTCAAAAAAAATTTCTAAAAGTTATTATACACATTAAAATTATTAATCAGGGTATTTTATTCATCCATTTAGATTAATTATTAATGATTAAAATGTGATAATTTCAATAATTTTCCATACGACTCAATTTAGATTTTTTTTAAAAATAATAATTTTTTGTTTTACAACATTTATGACTGAAAAATATTATTGCATTATATTTCCATTAGGAAGGACTCCAAAGCACCCTTAGAGGGGAAGCGAGAATCAGAGTTCCAAATTTTTCTTTTAAACTAATGGATCACGTGCCCACGTTGGTAGGAACCTTATACACATATCGGAAGAGGAAGCATAAGAAATTAACAATCAAATGAATATGATTGATACATTAATTTTACATTCCACACCACTAATGGATATGTTCATGGAGCATATACCAAAAGTGTGTTAGTCGTACCAAAAACCACTAATAATCACATGATGTTGAATACAAGATTTTATCACAGTAACTATGTTCCAGGAACACTACCATTACATGGTTTTAGGGAAAGAACACTGCATCCCTTAGATCACATCTACAATCTCCCCCTTGCTCATTGGGTTGGAAGAAACATCACGCAGTTTATCCCTCGGAGGGTTGCTTTAATGGTATAACATCAATTAATAAATCCTAATCGGTAAATGGATTTTTTATTGATGTCTCATGATCATCCATAGATATGATTTATTTCTCATCTACATATATGTTGTTGAATTTAATTTCAAAAACTGATTTGGTCAATTTTTAAGCTTCCTTGGATGTTCCGTGTAATGATGATATTTATATGTATCATTATTGCTTTCATGTACCATATAGCTCCTCTGTGAACATCCCTTCTTCTCTTATTGCCCTACTCGACATACTACTCCACTTGTACGCTTACCATCCTGCTCCACATACTGCCTTGATTCGCATACTACTACACTCCTCTATGTATCATCCATCTTCATGTACTTATGTGGTCAACTACATACTATGAAAGCTTCTTGTATGAACCTCAATCACTTCTATGGAATGATTTACATCTGTGGATGATCCTCTTAGTGTATCATCATATCCTCCATAGAATACATTGGATATCACTATATTTTTCCCAGAAATTTTAATCTCGAATCACGTCTCTTAACAAAGGGGATTTCTGCTCCTTAAATAGGCAGAAAAATCTGCAATTTTCACTAATATATTTTTCCAATATTTCCAATATTGGACAATATTAACTGTATATAGAACTCCATCTTCATTCTATTAACCTCCACTATGTACCACTCCTATTTATCAAACCACAAAAATCCTACAAAACATCTTTATTCTGCATACATCATGCCTTCACCTTGTATGGTCTCTTCGAACAATTTTAGGTATCATTTTGAGTACTGCATTCCTTCACCAAGAACCATCGCTATTAAAACTTTTTGTTTCTACAAACAACGTCATGTATTGTTACTTATACCCTGTATGTGGTTGTGAACAATTCCTATAACATGATATGTTGTTCATGTTTCGTGGTACATGTTTCCCTTATTTTTTCAATTTTATTTTTCGTTTCACAAACCATTCATTCATATGTGTTATACCATTTTTTGCTAATACCAAACTCCTGATTTGGTGCCAAAAATTTGGAAAACATTGGGAAACTGTGCCACCTTTAATACTACTTTTGGCCTCAAACATAAAACCTCATTCCTTAAGAACTCCGTATTTATCCATGTGATGATTGACAAAAAACAAATCCACACTTATTTATGGTCAACGAAGAGGCTAGGATCCAATAATCCCCCCATTTGGGTTTGTTGGAAATATTTAGATAAATTCACAAGTGCACCTGCTACGATAAAAACATGAACCTTTAGGAAAGAACTCAGCCATCAATATATGTCTTTTTGAGTAGTGGTTAGTATAGAAAACAATATATATGACATAAATTGAGTTTTAATTCTTTTCCATTATCCCCCACAGTTGTAGTTCTATCTTTTTTAATTTTCCATAATTCCAGTATCCAAAAAAATATCACCCTCTATAGTATTTTTCTATTCTGCCCCATTTAAAATAATCCCAATGAACTGATTATTGACTTTTATAGTAATAGACGTGATCCCCTTGAATTATATCTCCCCCATAAAATAGAATCATTTATATAAATAGAATAAAACATGTAAAAAAGGTAGAGGGGATTATTATAACCTATTTATGCAATGGGAGTTGGATGAACACCGATTTTCTACCGATGATTCTTAAACATAGCCCTTGATAGTGGCTTAGTCATAATGAGAGTGACTTGCCTATCGGTTCCCACATGGTCCATTTTGATCACGCCTTGTTAATCTTTTTCCTTTATAAAGTAACATCTGATCTCAATTTGTTTTATACGAGAATGATGAACTATAATCTTGACAAGATCAATTGTGCTCTTATTTTCATAGTAAATAACCTCTATTTGTTTCACCTCATTACGTATATAAATCAGTTGCTGCATCATCCAGAGTAACAGAGTGCATGCCTTGGATGTAGATATATATTATGATTCAGAAGTAAAAAGAGTCGTAATTTACTATTTCATGCTATATTAGGCCACATATTTCATTACAATATAAAATGATCCATCACATGTTGATTATCTATCCACTACATCTCCATCCCAATCAACAATAATAAAAGAAGATAGATCATTATCTCTTCCTGATGCAAACTATATCCTATAATTACTATACCTTGAATGTATCTCATGATTCTTTTCACAGCCACCATATGTTCATCCTTCAGATTACTATGAAAGTGGGATTGAAGGCCAGTTTCAAACAAAATAACTAGTCCTGTCACCATCAGGTACAATAGGATTCCAATGATTATTCTGTACATGGTTGAATCCATATAAGTCCCTTCCTCATGCTTTCTGTGCTTTGATCCAACTGAAATCAGAGTTGGCATTGGTTTGGAATCATGCATATTAAATTTCATCAGTATCTCTCTTGCAAGATTTTCTTGAGAACTTAATCTATAATCCTTCTTTATAATCTCTTTAAACCTTTAAAAGTATTCGAGTTCACCAGATATGGACGTTTCAAATTTTGTTTTCATGTGATTGGATAAATCATCCGCTGATTTATGCCTGCTTCCACCGAAAATAATATCATCAACATATACCAATACCATGAACTAATAGTTTTGATAATTCTTTACATATATATTGTGATCAACTCCACCTCTTTTAAACTCAATATTTCTCAGATAAGAGTCCAATCAGGAGTACCACACCTATGGTGGTTGTTTCATGGCATAAAAAGATTTCTTTTATTTTAAAACCTTTTGTTCATTAATTCCAAGATTGAAACCCACAAGTTGTTCAATATAGACATCATATTCCAATACTTAAATTTTGAATGTTTCCTTAACATTAATTTGATTCACTTCAATACATATTTGGTTATTCATGGAATGAAACAGTCTGATTGACTCTAGTCTCGATACTAGAGAAAATGTCTCTTCAACAACATCACCTTTGATTTTTGAATATCCCTTACAGAAAAAGACTTCCTTTTTTCTGAAAACATTTCCATGCTCGTAAATTTTTTTCAAAAAGACACACATCATACAAATAACATTTTAACCTTAAGGACTTTTGACAGGATCCATAGTCCGATTTTTTTAATTTGATCTAACTCATCATTAATTGATTTTACCCATGATTCATCCTTTGCAGTCTGTTCAAATGGAGATGGTTCTACAAATGATAAAAATAAATATTGAACATTATTATTCATTCTCCTCGTCAATAAAGGTTCATTCTATTCCCCAATAATGTTGGATTGATCAATCACTTCTCTTTAATTTCTTTTTCGGGGTTCATGGAAATTTTCACTATCTATGGATTCCACTTATAATTCATACAAGTCAGCATCCTGATGTGACTACTACGAATTTTTAAGATCTTTTTCTATCTTTGTATAAGAATTTTTTCCATGTTGTCATTTTTCCCCATATTCTATCTCATTTGCATAAGAATTACCTAAAGCATTTTCATTTTTTTATTGAATGATCGTAACATCACTGGTTTCCACAATTCTTCCCATGATATTATTGAAACAGTTTTATGATTTTCTATTCATTGATTATCTACGAAATATTCCTTCATATTCATTGTAATCGTACTTCCGTTGAGTTCCTTCTTTTCTTAAAATGATCCATTTCCTTCTAAAAACATGAAAATATTTCAAGGAGGGAGTCATTCCATGCCACAATATATATGTCGCCTTTGTCTCCCCCATATATTGCCTTGTTCTATTTTGAATATACATTGCAGCCTGAACTCCATCTTTTAATTAATGTCGAGGAACAAAACTCTCAATCAGCATAGTTCTGGCCATGTTTTTTACATGTCGATTCATAAATTCAAGAACTCTATTTTCATATTGTGTTGTGAAATCTTCCTCCTCAAGATGTATCACATGATTCTATAGGTAACATTTAAATTCAATGGATGCTTATTACACTACATTATCATACCGCAAGACTTGGATATTCCATCCAGTATCATTCTCAGTAATTCAATGATAGGGTTTCATGTAGTAAACATATTGTCGCTTCCTATGTATAATGACCACACATGCCATTATATTCTAATAATCTATGATAAGAACAAATTAACATTATAATTGTGTTCCAGAAACATTTATCAAACCTCATACATCTGTATGAATGAGTTCAGGGTTTTTTGATGCTCTTTTCTTCATTGGCTGGTTAGAACTACAGACCATTTTCCCCCACATGCCAGCATAAAATATCTTTTCTCATTCACATAGCAGATTTGGAATATTAATGACTACATTAAGCTTATATATCATTTCAATTTATTTATAATCAATGTGACTCAATCTCCAATTCCATATGTGTGTTTCCTCTTCAACTGTTATGTAACAAATTTTCCCTTTGTTTTCAACCTTATATATATTTCCATCTGTTCGACATCATTTCATGAGTAAATTCCAAGACTTTTCTATTATAGTAATTATATTATGATTAAATGTCACGAGAAGACCCAATTCAGAGTGTTGAATCACATTAAGAAGATTATGTTTCATAACTTCCACATAGAGGCATTCGGTTTTTTCATCTCTTAATTAGCTAGAGAAGTACTTCCACTACCAATCTTCAAATAAAAATCATTACCAAACCTCACTGTTCCATCATCCTTTTTATTGACATTAATTAATAGGTCAACATTACCTATCATTTGTGATGAACATCCACTATCATGAATCATATTTTTTTGTTCTTTGTTGCATTGAGGCCTACTTTTGAAAAATTGGCCATTACAAATTTTCACATTTCTTTACATGAGATATTGGATTGAGTATTTGAAGATGATGGAATTTCAATAATCTCTTATTTGTACATGGGTTCTTAATATTAAATTCTTCACCTAGAGAAAGAAACATGTTTCAAATTACACCACCATCTAGTTGACGTGTATTGACGCATCTAAGAGTATTGATGTAATGTCTCTTGTCATAACTCTACCATCAATACACAACTTTATGGACAATGTTAGAATAGTGAAAACAATTTCCATAGAAATTATTTTTTCTATAAGAAGTAGGTTATTAATATGTCCTCCTTTATTTAACACTTAACTCTTACCCATTCATATAGATCCCTGAATCCTTATAGTATGAAATGGTATTGTCCAGATTGCTACAAAACTGACACATCATGAAAGTAAATGACTTCTCACTTCTATTTCTCCCCATGCCTTCTTCATCAAGAAAATAGTTTGACTTTTTATCATTTCTGTATACTCGAGGATAATATTTAGTTCACCTTTATGTTTGATTTAGGGGATTTATTATCACTTATGGAGGGTTTTTAACATGTTAAAATGTCATAATTCATTTATTATGGTTCAGTTTATTTATAATATTTTACATTTCTCCATCACAAAAAATTCATCTATTTCCCCTTAATGTGGGTCCTTGATCACTAAATATCATTTTTACTCCATATGAACCACATTTTTCTCCCTCTAATAGCTCAACATCCGAGAACCTTCCAAATTTTATTTTCATCATCGCTTTTTTTGAAATTTATTAACTTTTGAGTTTAGTTCTAAGAGTTACAACTTCTTCTCTGAGTCTTTCAATACTATTAGACATCTCCTCTAGTCTCCAGGTATGTTCATTAATAAACATTAATTTTTCTTCAATTCCAAGTTTGTGTTCCACAACATCATTAGATAATTCAAGGATTGATGATTGTACTTTCACCTGTTCTTCCTCTTGTTTAATTTCTGCTTCTAGAAGATCAATATATTTTTATGATTCCTCCACCACTACATTCCACTTATTACATCTCTTACATTTACTCTCATGATTACCAAAAGTATACTTATGTTGCAACGTGGGATCAACATTATTAGTGAACTGATTATTTATAGATTTACTATCAATGGTTCAGAATTTTCAATGTTATCCATCATGGATGCATGGTTTCCAGTCATAAATTCTGGTTCTTCATCCTCATAAAATTTATTATCATCGTCATCCTCCTCATAGAAAAACCCTTCTTCTATACTTTCTTTGCAAATTTGGGGTTTTCTTTTTGTGAAGAATCATTCATGAGGATTATCTATGTTTCCAATACCACTATTTTCATCATCAAATTTTCCTGATCACTATAAGGCAATATTCCCAACTCATCTACAGTTAAAACAAGCCAGAGATAGATTTCCTTCAAATTTCTTTATTCCATTCTTATGATTCATGGAAATGAGAGAAAGAGATTCATTTCCTCAACATCTACATCACTACTATCTCTTGAAACATTTAAATTTTACATTTATTTGATTTCCATTTCCTTTCTCACATTATTCATAGCATTGTTTTTTATGATTCTCATTTCATAAGCTGACAGATTACCTAAAAGATCACCTTCTGAGAGTAAGGAATAAACTCTTTCCTCAAGGGTGAAAATAATTACATTTTAAAGGGGTGGATTTATTCTCAATACTTTCTACACTATGTCAATTTAATTGATTTCTTCTACCAAACCTCATTTTCCCCATCAAAATCAGTTATTTAATTTAAAAGGAGTCTTCATTATTATCAGGGAGAAACATTAGATCATCAGAAATATTTTTATGTACTTGATGTTTTGCCTCATTTACATTGTTATCTTCTTCGTAAATATTCTCCAGTTTATCCCACATTGACTTGGAAGATTTGAAACTAGTTACCTATAGATAATTCTGAATAGAAAGGGTTCCAGTGAGATCATTCAATGCTTTTGCAGCAGCATATAGCAACTTCTCATCCGCATCTGTCATCAGTAGTCATGTAGGATCATTGAATTGAATTCATTGTGCAGTATAAAATAATAATACAATTAAAAGAGATCATAGGTGAGGTCTCATAATGTTTTCCATATTTAAAAATTATTTACATCGAAGAGGGGAACTACACTAATGTTGATTTGATTATCGATAATAGGAGAAGACAGATTCAACACCAGCAGCATTTACGCTTTGAAACCACATGAAGGACCCCAGAACAACTTGAGAGGGGAGGGGTGAATGTAATGAACAAAATGCTTATTAATTAAAATTCAAGGTTGTTCAACTAAATGAATTATTATGAAAAATGGTTATATAAAATATTCACTTTCTCGGTTTTATGTTATCGGATTTCAAAATAAAATTTATAATTGTTACCATTAATAATATGGCAATTGAATTGTGATCAAATGATTAGTATTAATATTGGGCTATAACAAATCCAATTTATATAGACAACGAAAGCAAGTCCTCATTTAATATAATTGTTTTATAAGAAGCCCATTTTCCAGAGCTCGAAAAATATGTGAAATCACAATGATTATCTGTTTACCAATCTCAACCCAAGACTTATCACATTATGATATAATTGAACCACCTACGGGATAAATGGAAGTTAATAGATATTAAAACTAGACCGATGTTATCTAAGCCTCCCCAAGAGTCTGAAACCATCGCACACCATACCATTAGGTATTATATGGGAGTTATAAGGGGTTATGTTACAATCCCCTAGCACTATGACTATGTGCATTATTTTAATTTAGAATAAAGAATATACATTCTTTTTTTATTGTTACATTGTATATCAATCTTAAAATAAAAATACTATTTTTTGTTAATATTCAGTTAAGAAATTTATATGAAAAAATTGATGTAATTTTTAATAAAATTATATTTTTTTAATATACTACTACTGAATTGATTTTTATTAAATAGAAATTATCATGTAATTTTTAGGAATATAAATGTAACTGCTATTAAGGTTTGAAAGATGTTTTTTCAAAACCCACGAATTGTCAATAAGGCAAGGTTGTTATTTTAAAAGTAAATATTCATATATTTCAAAAATTATTTATAAAAACGGAATATTAAATTTGGATTGGGGATGTCGAAATTATCTAACGGTGAATTTTTCAAAATTCATTGAGACAATCGGATTTTTGGGGTAAAATTAAATACCATTTAGACATATAATGTGTTTTATGACATCATAATGACCCGATAGTGATTTAATAAAATAAAATAATTTTTGTTTTCAAAATATATATTTTTTACCTTAAATATAATATTTTTCTAATATTTTTATTTATTTATTTTACAATGCATTAATGGACCATGGAAGACTTATAAAACATTTTAGCATTTTAAAATTAGTTCATTGATATTGTGACTCTACTCATTATAATAAAGCATAATGTATTACTATTTTCAGCAATTGGCCTTATAAAATATTATTTTCCAACCCCTTTTGTGAAAACTATTTGAAAATAAAATGGTTTTGTTTGTGGTTTTGATTAGTTTAATGTGTGGTCTCCAAAACCTAAATATTAAAGAATTCCCTCTCTATTCCTATATAAACTCACATAATATCCCACTTATCTTTATTCAAAACCATTTAGCTAGACCAAAACCTGACCAATTATATCTAGAATCCCCCCATGGTGCCAAAATCTCCCATGAATCCTTTCTCAAGACCCTCTGAAGCCTTTGAGACCACACATCCAAGTAAGGGATTTCATCCTCTCCCATTTTTGTCCAAGTTACATTTTGTTTCCATACCCTTGTAATTTAAATTAAAAATGTTGGGGTATGAATTTTCACCATCCCTATACTACCCTCCTTATTTTTTTAATGAAGATATACACCTTTATATATCATTAAATAATCCCATGTACAGTTGTTACTATGTTGAAATGTCGTAAGAGATTTCTCTATCCACATTTAAATTCATGAAATTCTATTTCAATATGCATCCAAATTCCATTACATATTTTTGGACATGTATCTATATTACCCCCTTTTTCCCATTTCATGTACATATGATGAGATACCCCTTTCTCTAAAATCAAATTTTTTTATTAAATCATATGTCACACTGTTATTCTGCTGAAATTGCACCGTGATTTTCCAAGCCAAAGTCATTATGTAGTGAATACCATACCCATTTCTCTATCAAGGGTATTCATATTTATGCACATTTTATTATTCATTATATAGTTTCATATATTTATTCTCATTCATTAATCTTGGAATAAATGATGATGTTGAATAATTCCATGTGGTTTGATCCATGTGGAACACTTATGCTTGAAATAAAATGAGTATGTTGGGTACACCCTAATAGCGCTCCAATGCATTAGGTAAAGACTAATATCATGATAAATCAAGTGCAAGGATGATTCAACTATTATAATTCTAGTACAATGAGGCTTCACTCATTCTACAAGTGCAAGGATCCTTGTCTCATTATAATACCTTCTTAAATATTATTTCCACATTTCCATGTTATGATAATCAGACTATATCATTCGTTTATGTTCATGTGTCTATTATCCTCCATTGATAAAACTATTTTCTAAAATGTACTGTATTATTCATGTTATGATTTTTGTACCCATTTACTAGGCTTTATAGACCACCTTTTTCTAATGCATGTCCTCAGGTTACACTACAGGAAAATGGACCTATCCACATGGTTTGTGGGAAAAACTATAGGGATAGGTAACCCTATAATGAATTTTTTTAGATATGTGAGAATAGGAAAATAATCAGAACCTATGCCCATAGTTCTCCAAAACCGTGGGTATATGCCCCCCTATACCCAAGGTTTTCCAAAACCGTGGGTATAGGTCCAGAAAATTTTCCTATTCCCACGGTTCACAAATACCGTGGGTATTGGGGTACCTATCCCCTAGTATTTCCCCAAAACCATGGGGATAGGTCTGGGATAACATATGTATACCCATAAGTATCAAAAACCGTGGTTATAGGTTTATCGTGTGTGCGCGAGAATTTTGTTTCCCACGGGAATGAATTTTTTTTGGCGGGAGACATATACCCACTGTTCTTCCCTCTATACCCACAGCTTATATAACTTTATTTAACTATATATATATTTATAAACACACATAGGTGATGTTAGGGGAGTTGTATGACGCGATGTCTGTAGCGAATAGGTTGAGGGATCGAAACCCACCACTGACATTATTTTAGGATCTATACCCACGATTTTAAAACCATGGGTAAAGGAATTTGAAATCATGGAAATTGGGTATTATTCTTTGACACGGAGGCAGAAAAGCTTTACCCACGGTTTTGGATAACCGTAGGTATAGGCTGGGGAACTATACCGATTCCACTCTAGCCTGCAGTTCCCAAAACCATGGGTATAGGCTATACCCACAGTTTTGGGGGCTATAACCACGCTTTTGAACCGTGGGTATATGATGTTTTTTCATTAGAGTTATCCCTTACAATGAAAAGAATGAAGTAACGTTTGTGGTCATGTAAAAGAATCTTTCAATAAATATGTTAATTTATTGTTTTATGTTGTTATGTAATGTTCCTAATCCCCAAATATAATAGAAATATACATCTTCTATGTTGTATCCAAGGAATAATATATGTAAAAAATAATTTTTAAATGTGTAATAGAGAGGTGGGTTGTTGTAGTTGTAATTAGAGTATTTGTTTACTTATATTTGGGATTAGGATTAGAAAACCCTAGTAAAAGACTTAAGGATAAGAATAATTATAATAAAAACAATACTATATTTTGGTGATTATTGAGTAAGTGGTTTATCAAATAAAATCATCACAATCAAGATAATAGTTGGTAGAGGAGGCTTTGGCAGAGATCTATGTAGGGGTAAAACCCGAAAACACCGCATTGATATAGAATCAGACGGGAACTGGCGGACAATAACAGGTCTCGCTACAGAATTTGTTATCAAACCCTCGGGGTATATGGTTTGGTAAATTAATATCCTTATTATGAACCATTATTAAGGAAATTAAAAAAATTACCCTAAGAATATATATTGGGAAGCAGATCATGGATAACATGGACTGATGCATATAAATTCAAAAGTTAAGGAAATAAAACTAATTTATAATTCATCCATTTTTCACCTTGGATCACCCTTTATGTGTTACAAATTACATTATTATATTCCAGCCAAAGGCCAGTAATAGGAGGACTCGGGCTAACAACGGATGTGAAGATCTATGTGATGAATGTTCTAATAAGATTCCCAATCTTATGGGAGAATGATTCTGGAACTTTTTCGTGTTACTCTATTAGTTAACTCTTGTTTGGAATAAAATCATGGGTCATGAAGAATGTTCAACCCCCCCCCCCCCATGAATGAAAATGTCTCAATTGATCTTTTCATGAGACAAAGGCCTCCTACTTTTAATGGATCATATAATCCCTTAATTGTCGAAAAATGGATCAATTCCATGGAAAAGATACTCTCCATACATCAATGTTCTGAACAAGAGATAGTTCTAATGACTTCTTATCATATGTAGGGTGAAGTTGATTAATGGTGGATATTGATTAAAAAATATGAAGCCTATGCAGAAGATTGAGGATTTTGAATAAGAGGATTTACAGAATATGTTTTTCAATAAATATTTTCCTCACACTATCGAAAATAATATTGAAATGGACTTCCTTGCCCTCATGAAAAAGGACAAAGAATTCATTAGACCGTATGAGTCAAACATCTTGCAGGATTCACATGTGGATTTTTCATTTAAACAATATTTAAGGTTGACCGCATCTTTGGTGGGATAAACAATAGCCTACAGAAAGCCCTAGAAATTCATGACATCGATAACTATGAGATATTATATGATGTTCCCTCAAAGATGAAATGGAAATCGGTGAATCTCAGGGGTATCATGGGGATAAGAATCATAAGATAGTCATTAATTCAATCGGTCTCATGAATAAATACCATAGTGATAAGAAAATATAGCACCCCACCTGGAAAATGTGCAGAAAAAAGCACCCCAAAAATTTCTGGATGGGGATGAGGAATTGCATTAGTTGTAGAAGAGAAGGGATCCTAGCCATTTACCCCTGACAAAAAACCCGTGGATGCGACAATGTAGTGGAACAATCCTTTAGACCCTCAATGTGTTTTTCATTACTTCAACTACAAATAACCATGGATATTTGAAAACCATTTCCTTATGCCAAGTGTTTTTAGTGGAATCCAACAACCCCTAAGGCGGTAAGGGAGATATTTTACCATCACTACTACTGATGTGAACATGAATAATGAAGGGGTTATAGGTACAATGATAATTGTTTTATGAATAGTGAACATAATTTTTGATTCTATTTCTACGCATTATTTTATATTTAGAATGTTTATTATAACAATCCAAACACCACCACTAATAATGGAAGTAATGATTTTGGTGATAATACCAAATGTGGAAATCATTGCATCCCATGAATATGAATTCCGTATGTCATAATTTGTCGATTGAACTTCTTTGAGAACCTCTTAATAATTCCTCTTCTAGAATTTAATGTAATTATTGGAATGGATTTTCTTTCCCTATATATATCCAACATAAATTTTCATGAGAGGGTAATCACTCTCCAAATAGAGAATCGATCCCCTAATTCTGTACAAGTGCAAGGATGAGGTTGAATCTTCTTTAGAACCATCATCTTAAGTGTGGCTATTAATACCCAATGATCCTATGTATCATTCTATGATGGTTGATTCTTTGTAATAAAACATCCTAATAAACATTCATATTGTGGGGGAAATCAATAAAGTGTTTGCAAAAATAATTTTCAGGTCTTCCTCATAGAAGAGGTGTTGAATTCCTGATTGTTCATATACCTGAGGATTTTCTAATATCCAAGACTCCATATATAATGAATGTTTTAGAGCAGGAGGAGATAATGAAACAACTATAGGAGAATATATATATACAGGGTTTATACACCCAAGTGCTTCACCATGGGGTTCTCCTATCATCTTAATCAAGGAAAATGATGGGTCAATACGCCCTTCCATTGATTATCGTGAACTCAAAAAAATCATGAAAATGAACAAGTATCCTCCACCAGGAATTGATGACTTGTTTGACCAACTACGTGGATCAAAATACTTCACCAAGGTGGATTTTCGATCGAGATATTACCTAGTATGGGGGAAGGAGGATATCCCCAGGACTATTTTTCATACAAGATTCAGGCACAATGAATTCATAGTAATGCCTTTTAGACTCACTAATGCTACAAAAATTTTGATGGACTTGCTGAATAGAGTATTTAGCAGTTACGATGACAATTGTTTTATACACATTATAGAAAATATTCTAATATAATCCAATCCCAAGGAGTATCATGAGGAGAATCTATG
Source organism: Viscum album (assembly GCA_963277665.1). Taxonomy (NCBI): domain Eukaryota; kingdom Viridiplantae; phylum Streptophyta; class Magnoliopsida; order Santalales; family Viscaceae; genus Viscum; species Viscum album. The sequence continues at coordinate 432,766,022 of OY728134.1, forward strand.
TAATGTATTAGAGACCATCCGAAAGTATAATCTCTATGAAAAGTTTTTCAAGTGTGAGTTCTGGTTGAAGGAGGTCTTATTCATGGTCATATCATCACCGAAAATGGGATATATAAGGATCCATCCATGTTATTTATAACTGAGGGATGGATGTAGCCAGCATTAGTGATGTATATCTATAGCTTCTAGGGGTTTTCTAGATATTATATCTGATTTGTGAGAAATTTATCACGATTGTCCAACCCTCATATCTAGCTAACACAGAAGATGGTAAACATTTCTTGGAGTGATGAATGTGAAGATAGCTTCTTGTAGTTGAAAAGGAGGCTAATCACTAATCTCATTATCACACAAACCAAAATTGGGAAACTTTTTATCGTATTTAGTGATGCTTCGAACAAGGTCTTAGTTTGTATGTTGGGGAAACTTGACAATGTCAATGACTATGCTTCAATGAAATTAATGGACCATGAGAAAAATTATCCAACACATGATCTGGAGTTGGATTCCATAATGATGGTATTGAATATTTTGTGACATAACCTCTTTCTATTAGGCCAATGTGTTCCATCAAATCTAGAGTTAAAGAATGATCTTTTGGATGATGTACACAGTTTGAATTTCTCCATTCACCCAGGAAACACAAAGATTAATTGAGATCATTAAGAGATTTATTAGTATAATAACATGAATAAGGAATCACAGAGTATATAGGAAGGTGCCTGGAATGTCAGCAAGTGAAGGATGAGAGAAAGAATTTTTTGAGGATGATGCAACCATTACCCATACCAACATAAGAAATTAGAAAAAATCACAATTGACTTTCACATCAGATATCCAAATACATCCAAAGGAAACAATTCACTATGGGTTTTTGGGGATCGTCTTAAAAATCATGCACACTTCATTTCAATTTGGGGGGATTTCTCATTTGATCAACTATCATGGGTATACATCAGATATGTGGTAAGGCTGAATGAAGTAACCCAATTGATTGTATCTTATCAAGATCCAAGATTCAGCTACATGTTTTGCAAGAGTATACAACAAGCTCTAAATACTATGATAGACTTCAGTACAACTTATCATCCTCAAAAAAATTGGAAATATGAACAAACTATCTAAACACATGAGGAAATGGTGAGAGCATGCCCAATAGGTTTCAAATGTTTATTTGATCAATATCTTCTTGAATTTATGTTCCCTTACAATAGAAATTTCCACTCAATCATCCAAATGGATTTTTGTGAAGACATTTAATTGAAGGGGTGAAGCACACCAGCATGTTGGGATGTATTTAGGGAGAGTAAACTCTTAGGTTCTGAAATGGTCAATGAAATGGTGGAGAAATATATGACCATCCAGCAGAAAATTAAAGCTCCTCATAGTTGACAAAAGTTTTATGCTTATAATTATCGATGAGACCTAGTGATTGATGATAAAGATATGGTATTCCTCTGCATATCAACATGGTAGATAGATATCAGATTTTGGAATAAGGGAAAGCTTAGTTCATGGTACATCATCACTTTTGATATTTTGATCGCATTGGAGTAGTGGCCTATCGACTATGACTCCCACTGAACCTATATCAAGTACATGATGAATTCTATGTATCTCCTTTGAAAAATTACATACATAAACCATCACATGTACTCAATAAAGTGGTGGTTCAAATAGATAATTAACTCTAATATGAAGCGAATCTGATGAAGATCTTATAATTTAGGGAAAACGATCTACAAAATATGACAATTCCCCCACATCAAGGTGTTTTGGTCAAACCACATGTTTGATAAAGAAATATGGGAATCAGAGGAAGAGATGAATAAGAGTAACCCAGATCTATTTTGGTGTGTGTAATGGAAATTTCAAGGGTAAAAATTATTAAGGGTAGAATATTGTAACGACCCAATGTTTTATTAATGAAAATAATCTTGATCTAATAATATGTATTATTGTGTTAAATGGATATATAAAATACGAACTTCCAGGTTTTTATGTTTTTGAATTTCTAAATTCGATTAAAAATTGTTACTGTTTCTAATATATCTATTGAAGAGTGATCACGTGATTAGTATAAATGTTGGGGTTTAAAAAATCTAATTTACTTAGAAAAAGGTATCGATGGCCTCATCCTGTAGAATTACTCAATATAATGTCCATTTGTCAAAGCTTGGGAAGGTGGTGGCATCACTAGGCTTCTCTCTTGACCAAGCCCAAGACAAGCATCAACACATTAGGATTGAAAGGAACTGCCAACAGGAGAAATGTATGTTAATAGAGATTACCAACATAGAAATGTTGTCTGAGACTCCTCAAAATTCTGTCACAATCACACTCCTTACCCTTAGGCCTTATGCTTGTGTTATAATAGGTTATGCAATAAGACCCTAGGACTAATTTTATGTGCATTATTTTTGTATAGAATAAATAATATACATTCAATTAATTATTTTTACTTTTGTAAATAGTTCATAAAGTCAAAATAGTATTTTTAGTTAATATTCAGTTAAGAAATCTATTTTGATGAACTAATAGATTCTTTAATTAAATCATATTTCAATAAAATATTATTACTAAATTAAATTTTATTAAATATAAATGATCATATAATTATTATGAATAAAATTGTAATTTTTAGCATGGTTTGAAAGCTATTTTTCTTAAAAACCATGAGTTTTTGGTAAATCATTGTATTTATTTTAAAAAGAAAAAATTGCACATATTTAAAAAAAATATATAAAATAAATATTATTTTCCAAATTTGAATATCGAAATTATCTAATGGTGTATTTTTCCTAATATTCTATGATATTCGAATATTTGGTTAAAAATTAAATACTATTTAAATATATAAAGTGTTTTATGACATCATAACGAACCCCTATTGATGTAATAAAATTTTATAAATGTTTTTTTTGACAATATATATTTTACATTTAATATAACTTCATTTTAGGTTTGTTTGATTTATTTTACAAAGATTTGGTGGACTACCCAAGACTTATAAAACATTTTAAAATTTAAAAATGATTTCCTTGATAGTGTGAATCTCATCCACATAAGTGAGGATAATTTCTTAAATAGTTCAGACATTTTCCATATAAAATAGTGGTTTCCACTACCCTTTGGATATATCTTTAGGGAATCCCCATGGGTTGGTTTGTTTTTTTGATTAGATTAATTTGTGGTGTCCAAAACCAATATATTAATGAATTCCCTCCCCCTTCCTATATATACCCACCCCTAATCCCACTTATCTTCACTGAAAACCTTTTAATCTTGAACAAATCCTAACATAATCTCTATATAATTCTACCAAGTCATCCGAAGACCCCAATAATCCTCTCTCAATCCCCTCCCAAGCCTTTGGTATCACACTTCCATGTATGTGATTTCTCCCTCTCTCATTTTTATCCATGTTTCTTTATGTTTCTATAGCCTCGTAATTTAAATTAATAATATTGGGGTATGGTTTTTCACCTAACCAATACATCCCTTGTTATTTTTTAATTATTATTGATCCCTTTCTCTTTTATTAATTCCTCCCATGTACACCAAATACTGTGCTAAAATTTCCTTCAGGTATTTATCTCTCCACATTTATATTCAATAAATTATTCTATATTATGAATCTAAATTCGATTACATATGTTTTTACATGTATATATTTGACCCCCTTATGGTCAATTTCATATAAATCTGATTAGATACCCCATTCTCTCCCATCAATCATTTTTATGAATTCTTATGTCACGTTTTTATAATGTCGAAATTTTACCGCGATTTTCCATGACAAAGCCATTATGTAATAAATACCGCGACAATTTATTCACCAAGGTTATTAAACATTATTCACATTTTGTTATTGATTATATAGTTTCATGTATTTATTCCACATTATTTTATCATGGAATAAATAATTATTTTTAATGATTCCATGTTGTGTGATCAATGTGGCATACATAGGCATGAAATGAAATGATTAAGAAGGGTGCGCCCTAATAGCGCTCCAATGCATTGGGTAAAGTCTATTATCAAGATATTTGAAGTGAAAAGAGGCTTTTTTCATTCTATTTCATAAAAAATGAGTGTTTACTCATGTCCTATGTGATATGAGCCTTGGATCATTCTAATATCATGTAAAATGATATTGCAACATTTCCAAGTTATGATAATCATGTCATAAAATGTATTTATGTTCATATTTCTCTTATTCTCCATTGATATTCCCGTTGAAAAAAAAACATATTATATTCATCATTTTATTAATTGTTAAATTCCATACTAGGAATTATATCTTATCATTTTTCTTATGCATGGCCTCATGTTATCCTATGAAATTCTATGTACGAAGGAATGTGTGTGGTCATTAAAATATGCTTCCAATAAATATTTTTATTTCATGATTTAAGTTGTTAAGTAATGTTACTATGTCCCAAAGACACTATAACTATTGATATTTTATGTTTAATCACATGAAGAGTTTATGTAATAAATCATGTTTTATTGTGTAATAAAGAGTAGGGTTTTTATAGTGAATATGGGATTCATCTTTATCTTTTCAACTGATGGATCTTGTTCCCACATTGGTAAGAACCTATTAAATAGTTTGAAGAGGAAGTGTAGGAAACAAAAAATCACATGCATAATAATGAAACAAATATTTTACATGGTTCACCATTAAGGGCTACGTCCAAGGATCATACATCGACAGGGTGTCAGTCATTTCAAAATCCACTAATCTTCACTAGTTGGGGATTATAAGAGTTTAGCATAGTCACTTTGTTCAAGGATAACTAACATTAAATGTTTTTAGTGATAACACATTGTGTCCCATAAATAACTTTCAATTTCTCTCCCTTTGTCACAAATTGGAAGAATCTTCACTCTGTTTATTGATGTGAAAATTGCATTAATGGTTTATCATAAATTCATGCACACCCAACTATAAATGGATTTACTTTTGATGTATCGCGATCATCCAAATATGTGATTTATATTCCCATATACTGATATGTTATGGAAATTAATTTCACCATGTGATTTTGTCAATTTTCAGTCTTCCTTTGGTGTTCCCCATACTGCCATTATTTTTGCATTCCACTATTATTTCTTCATACCATCCATCTCCTCTAAAAACTTCCCTTCTCCGCTTACTGACATACTCGGAATAAAACTCTACTCCTCTATGTACCATATTGCTCCACATACTTCTTTTCTCTGTGTACTTCTCCACTCCTCTGTGTATTGTCGTACTCCACATAATTCCTTAATCTTCAGCATACTGTGAGAGCTTCATGTGCGAACCACACTCTCTTGCACAGACTATTTTACTAACGTTGATGATTCTATCCACATACCATTTTCTCCTCCACAAACCAGTTTAGAATTCACCAGATTTCTTCATAAAATTTAAATCTCAAATCTTGTCTCTTAATGAAGGGTGCCACTACTCCTTAAATAGACACATAACTCCACAAATTTCACTAATTCGGTTTACCCAAATTTTAATTGTGGGAAAATCTTAAATTTATATTGAACATCATATATGTATAGTTATCCCTAACCGTTTATTACTCTTATTTCACGAACTGATGCTATCCCGTAGACCTTATGCATTCCACGTACCACACACCTTCACCATGTATCTCTACTATGAATCATTTTTGGAAGAATTCGACATACCAAATTCCTTCATAGCATTCCATAACAGAAATACATTTTTTGTATTGCACACCTCTCTGCATACAATTCCCTCTACCAAGTATGTGGTCATGAACAATTCCCATAACATGATTCACATTCTATGTTCTAAGGTATGCAGTTCCCTCATTTTTTCATTTTTCTTCTTTGTTTCTCGTACCATTCAATACTAGTCATCCATATGCGTATTGAAAAAATAACAAACTCAATTTTGATAAATGAAAATCCTCGATTCCAACACTGAATCACTATTAAGAAAAAATATATATTCTTTATATTTTTGGATGTAAAATCTTATTCTAATTATTATGTGAATTTTTAATCATTATAGTTAAAAAATAAAATGTTCTTTCCCATATTTTTTATTAAATATTTCAAAAACTTTTACAAATTTATTTTTCATTATTTTTAGTATTCCTTAAGGTTTTATATTCTTATTGGGGATAAAATTTTATAAAACCATCAAATGACATCCTACAAATGAATTAATTTTTGGAAAAAATACATGGAGGTGTCATATTATTATGTTTTGGGAATGATTGTTTTTATTGAAAAGCCCAGATGATTGTGATTGAGTATAGATGGTGTTTTATGAATATTATTTTAAGGTGGAGCAATTTCCTAGTCCATACCATGTTTTTTTGCCTCATAATTAGTAATTTAATTTGGAAAAAATTTATTTCCATGTATGAGTGAACGGTACGTAGACCGTGAATGGAATTTCGCAGACCAAGAATAGTGGTATGTGGAACATTAAAAGAAATAAGAAATGTAATGGAACCTTGTAGCATGAGATTAAAACCATGTACGAGATTAGTTTGAATAGAATGAAAATTTGTCATAGTGAACGCTTTCAATTTGCGGTGAATAGTTGTGGTATGCGGATGACTTCTGGTAAATAGAATGGATTGACATTAGCTGAAATGATGAAGTGATTTAGAATATATTATTAGTGTTATATTCAAAACATTAACAATGTTTTTTACATCAACAACATAAGATATGAGGTGCACAGACAATGTATGGAAGCTATGGTTCAGGGAAGATGTGGAACATGGTGATGGTTCAGCTGCATCGAATAATTAGTTAATCATGGACTTGTTTATTTTCAAAATCTATTTTCCAATATTCTAAGAACTAATATCTTAATTATTTAGAGTGATAATTTCAATTAGAGAACATATTTTCCTTTGAATGAAATTTGGCTAAGTAATAAATAGTTTGTTGGGAGTCCATGAAAGAGAATTGGTTCATGTAGAATTGATTTCCTGAAGGGTGAAGCATTTTTTGGAACCTATAATGTGAAAATATTTTGTCAACCACTGATGATCTTAAAGTAATAAGTGTTTTATGGGAGACATAAATCTACATGAATTTTGAAAATGTATAGATGGTATGTAGAAGCTAGAATAATACATAGAGGAGGTACATGGATAGAGAGGAGAAACAATCCACATAGGAAAACATTTCACAGAAGTAAAAAAATTCCATGGATTAGTGATATGAGAAGAAAACATGATACATAGTATGAGGAGGATGCAAGGTTTTTCCGGGAAAAACCAAGGAAGCATTCAAAATCACTAAAATAGTTCATGAACGAAATTTATGCTAATAGAATAGTATGTGGATAAGTGTATTACATATACAAATGAAAAGAGGCTTCAGTAGGGAATATATCTATAGTTGATGATGTGTGAATTCCTGAAAATGAGGTGACCTATAAGTCTATATTATTTGAGTGGATCACATCAATTATTTGTGAGAAAATTATGTGGAAAACTTTGATCCTTTCCACCAGTAGTGAGCTAGATAAGTAGAAATTGGCATGGACCCTTGGTAATTCATTAATCTGACCCTAAACCCTATAATGGAATGACACTGGGAATACATGAAATTGTTGAATCCTCGTAATTCGAATTTATATTTTGTAGATTTAGTGTATTGAAACATCTTCCTTGTATTCTCCTTGGACATAGACCAGTAATGGTTAAATAATTAAAATCAACGTGTCATGTACATGATTTAATTTCTCTTCATATGTTGATATGGGAGAAATAGAGACGCATGTTTTGTTTAAAAATGAAACAAGATCTAAATGGGAATTATTTATTAACAGTCATAACCTGATTCACCCCCATAGGATATTTGAAATATTAGACAAAACTATTGGTATCAGAGGAATGGGTTAAATATTACTGGTTCTCTCTTAGTATAAAAAGGGATGTCATAAGTTAAAATGGATTTATGATATTTGATGGAAATAATTTTAAACTATAGAAGAATCAGATGCGTCACTACATCTGATTAATTTGAAGGGATGTCTTCACTGTAGCTTTGAATGAAATATTTGTCGATATCAATAGTGGTGCTCAATCAAAAGTTGAATGATGGGTATTGGATGTCGATTCTAGAGGGAACAATGCCTTCAGTGGATCCATATCAAATGAAATTTATATGAAAGGTATGTCATGTAAAACATAACATGTTATGTGGGAAAATCTATTTAATATCACTGAAGGAGATTTGGATTTTAGAGGCAATGATTTAGATTTTTTGGATCATGTAAGCAGACCTAAGAATGAACCCAAATGAATCTATGATCCATTCTTTGGTAGGGTAAATGTTGTAGTGGTAGACATGCATGTTCCTGAATAAATCATTTAAGATATAATGATAGTAAAGTGTATCCTGAGAAAACATCAATGTTGCTCTAATATAATGGGTTTTATATTGGAAGACAATTATCCAAATAAGCTGTCATGGGATAACATGCATAATACTATAATTTATTACATAATGAGAAATGATGAAAAAAATTATGTGGAAAAGGGGAAGACAAAATAAGTGGCATTAAAGTACATGATGAAGATCTCTATTGAAGATATTTAGGATGATGATAATATGGAAGATTTCATTTCATTTCTCTAATCAAATATATAAAAGTGAAAGGAACGTTGAATGTTAACCATTCATTTTCATGCTTTCGATGCATAAAGAATTGGAATTTTTCAACAAAGTCTCCTATGAATATTGAAGATGATAATGAAGATAAGGATGAAAATTCCCCAAATCAATATTCATCCAATGTTAAAGGAATGATGCGTAATAAGAGGAAATTATTCAAATATAAGAATCTTATTTTAAATTATGTTGAAATTTTAGAAGAATATGAGGGAAAAGATTTGGAGGAATTCTCCGATAATTAAGTGAATGCTTTGGAAAAAGTTGACATAAATTCCATAACAAAATAAGAATATTTAAATAAAGGTGGAAAATCTGAAGGAAAAAAATATCTTCGAGTTGAATTAGAAAATTCTCTGGAATTGATTAGTGTTCATATAGACTAAAGAAATAAGGTTAACAAAGTTGTTCGAGATGCCAAAATATATAAGTAGAAGTAAAAAATGATACGTAAAAGTTAAATGAATAAACTGAAAAAGTGAATTATTAAATTCCATAATGCTCAGAAATGGTGGTTGTCTTCAAACTCAAAATTTAATATAAAAAAAGAGAGATAATTTGTTTGACTAAACCTGGAAGTGATAAAATAAAATATATCGATGATATTAAAGAGGAAGTCATCAGTCTACGATGTAGTATCAGGGATCATGAAAAATAATTGTCCCATAGAATCACATTGGTAAAAATGATTACATATACCAAAGAAAAGATGAATTTATAGCATGTTTATCTATAATTATAGAAGATATAGTCGAATTAAAATGATTAGGATAATATTTGGCATGATCGAAAATAGAATAGAGTAATGGTAGAAGTGAGTCCACAAGAACCATCTACTATGTTGATGATTGAGTAGGGTATGAATATTCTCTCAGAAGATTCATAGAACATATGATATTACTAGTGGTGCATTATTTCATCACATGAATGTACCTCACGTATGATTCTATTGTTGCAATATGATAGAACATGTACAAAATGATTGTTCTCCACCAAAGCAGTACAGAAGGGAGTTGAAGCATCAAAGGAAGTCACACAGAGATCAATTTTCCATTTCATAATTTGATGGATACTATTTCAGGAATAGAATATTCAAAAATAGGAAATGATAATACTCATCAACAATACTGATAAATGTGATGAATTTGACAGAGGTTGGTTATAACATGAAGTCAAATGTATCATCAAATTAGATGAAAATTAAAATTCTATTTTCCCCTCTACATGATGTTGTTGGTCCATCTTATTCTGAGGAATTCCAAGATTATCAATTCATCTTGTCTATGAAGTTAGAAACATGGATAAAAAATTATTGATCTGATCAAAAAGTTGTTACATAAATTACGTTCAAGGCATCAGATCACATTGAGATATGGATCATGGACAGTGGATGCACCTCCCTTGTGACATGAAACAAGGATTTTGTTATGGTAATTAGGTACAATAAATAATGTATTTTATGGTTTGGCGGTGATGATGGGTTGAAAATTAGTGGATCTTGAAATAAATGATTGGGGGAAAATAGATGAGCTATTCAGATGTTTTGGTTGTTTAATATCATTATCACAACATGTTATGTGTAAGTCAATTGTGTGACTCATTAAATTCTATATGATTTTCCAAGAAAATTTTGTTTCATCAAGGAAAAATATAGAGATATTGTGTTGCAGGGAAATCATACTAAATGTAATCTCTACCATATATTTGTTGAAGATGATATGTGATGTCCTTCCCTAGAAGAAGAATATAATTTATGGCATAAGAATATTAGAAATGTGATCCAAAAGACTTTAGATGATCTGGTGAAATAGGATTCTTCTCATGATCTCCCATGATTATCACATGTTCACACACATACATGTGATGCTTGCCATTAAGGGATGATCATTAAAATGACATATAAGAAAAAAAAGGTCAAAAAGATTTCTTCAGTTGGTTCATTTTAATGTGTGTGAAACAATATCTCCAAGATCCCCTGATCAGGTGAATAATATGTTCTCTTCATTGATTATTATAGCATTATGGAATGAGTATCAATCATAACCCTCAAGTCTGAGGTGTTCTGTTTCAATACATGATATCGATTTGAAGTTGAAAAGATGAAAATTAAGAAAATATAAATGATAAAAATAGATAATGGAACATAGTTCACAAATAGAAAAGTAGAGAGAATAGTGGGATAAGGCATGAAGAATCATCGGTTAGAACTCCACAACAAAATGGATTAGTTGAGAGAAGAAATTGTACTATCAACACCGTGGCCATAAAAATGGTCATTGAGAAAGTCCTTCAGGGTAAATTTTATAATAATGTAGTGATGCTGACAATATACACATAAAATATAGTGTTATTATATCTGAATGAGGAAATTATTTTATGTGAGCTATGATATAGATTGAATCCATCAATTAAGTAATTTCAAAGCATCTGAAGTAAATGTTTGATTAGTAACAATGTGAAACACATGAAGTTTGAATCTCGAGGAGATGAAGGGATACTTCATGTATCTTTGATGAATATATAATTATATAAATGTTTCAACATGAGGCTTGGTATAATTGTTTAATTACATGATGTAACCATAGTATAGAATGAGTAGAGTGTTTAGAAAATACAAGATCTATCTCAGTAGTATAGTGATGAAGAAATAATAAAGTAAGTGGGTACTTCAACTCTAGTTTCTAATTCAGAAAAATACTCAGATGATTAGAAGACTGGGGATAAATCTGTATCTATATAGATAAAATTAAGAAGAGCAGAAATTGATAGAAACAATAATAATTGGAGAGAAGACAGTCTGAGTGCAGACAATGAGGACAAAAATTTAAAAAAAGAATCATACTTATCCAAATGAGAGCCTAAATGTTTTAGTGATGTAGCTTGTGACTGGAATTATGATCAGGATATGAATTATGATGATGACCAAATGGAGAAAAATCAGAAATGAGATATTTTCACAATACCAACAGAGAAAATTTTCATTTAGACAAAATGGGTGTTTCATTACTCGATCAATGGAGATGGTGTAGTGATTGAAAACAAATAATGACTAGTGTGAAATGATTAATCACGAATATAAGTAATCGTTGTTAATGACAAATTTCCACTTGTTTCAATGCGAGAGATGATCAAAATTTTATTGTCCATAGTATATAAAATAATGTTCAAAGTGTTCCAGATGGATGCAAGTTAGCATTTATATATGTCGTTTTGGAAGAATAGTTTTACTTTGAGCAACACGATAGTTTTTTGATTCATGAATTTAAATAAAAGGGTCCCCGCCTTTTGGCGTAGTTTAAACAGATGCACACCACATGGGTTTTCATTTAAGCGGTACCTCACCAATAATTTAATTTAAACGGGAATTAATGAGATTATGGGCTTGAAAACAGGCTTAAAGGGGTCAAAACATGGTTTAAAACCCAATTTGCACAAAAAGCAGGCGCTATTGGAAACCCCGTGGGGGTAGGCAAGAGCTACCGGTAGCCGAGAGCTACCAGTCGGTGACAGTTGCCGGTAGCTGAGCGATACCAGTTGGCGACAGCTACCGGTAGCTGAGAGATACTGGTAGCCTAGAGCCACCCGTATCCTAGAGCGACTGGTAGCTGAGAGCTACTGGTAGCCGAGAGCTACCGGTATCCGTGTGCCACCGTTACCCCAAGGTCACTGGTAGGATAGGTCTACCATTAGGCCGAGGCTACCGGTAGGCCAAGGCTACAGCTAGGAGTCACCGAGAATCTGGGATGGCCTTCTAGACCACCCAGAACACCCCAACATCAGATTTTTTACCAAGTAATGGACCCCAAAAACCCGGGCCATTACAACAGGGCTCCTTCCAAATGAAGAAATTTAGACTTTTTACCAAAAATATGAAAGAAATCATTGTTTTAATGTATGTATCATTAACATAATTTACCACAATTGTGAATAATAAAATGCTTAATATTTCACCAATCATACTAGTATCATAAAAATATTTATCATTCTTTTTAGTATATAGTAATTTAATAATATAATTATTGGGGTTTTGGTGAATCATTTTATAATCTATAGTGATAATCAATTTAATTATTAATGATAGAGAAATTTGGGCATGATACAGTCATCTCAAGATGACACTATCAACCAAGGTTCTATTTACATTTCATTATGTTTTCGTTCTTGAAAATTAATTTCATTTACATGACATAAATTGATGAACCCAATCTTATTATGTAACTTGTATTTTTATAATGATTATAAGGGACTATTAATTTTAAAATAATTTTTTTTATAATTATTGATGTGTTAGAGTTCATATAATTATTTTCAGAGTGGTCTGACAAAAACTATTTTAAAAAATTCAAGTATATTTTATAGAATTTGGATTGAGACCATTGATATTGTCTTAACTGTGTAGACATCACAATGATTATAAGTCAAATGGTCGAGTTATGAACATATAAATTTTGAATTCAATTTTTGGATGATTTATCTTTATTATATTTTTATAGAAAAATATAATGAAATAAAAACAAATTTATCAAATATTGGTGGTCACCATATTTATAATTATTCACCAAATCTTACAAAAAAATATGAATAATAAATTTAGAAGTAACATGTTGAAAAAATACCCACTGAACGACTAAAATCATTTCACTTTTAAATGGATTTTATTTTGAAAAAAATTCTCTTTTCCCATGATTCATATAAGAGTTAATAAAAAAGAAATAAATAAAAAATCCACTAACTTATTGATGGAGGTTTTAATTATGAAAATGTAAATCTCCCTATATCATTTGTGTTAGGGAAAAATCCATCCATGTTTCCTAACACTAGTAGCATATGTAAGGTCCTGCTATCTATCAAGGGTCCTTTTTTAGTTAAAAATGTCATATTAATTTTTTATAATAAATAAGAAATATATAAAATTTAAATGAAAAATGTAGTATTCATAGTGACATACAATTTTTTATTTTTAAATGTAATAAGAAATAATTAAAATTATATAACGATATAATTGTATCATATTCAGTTTTATTATGAATCATTAATTTATTTTTATTGATCATGAAAAAATTGAGACTTTATAAGTTTTGAAATATATTTATTTAATTCATTAACTAGATTTAAGAGATAAAATGTAAACATTTATTATTCAAATTATTTATTTAATGATAATACAATTTAACCTCCATGTTTGAATTTATAATAATCTGAATGTCCATGTTTTATCTGTTAAATATAATTATCACATCACAAATCCCCCTCACATGTGTCTCAATATATAGTATAATGATAAATGGAGTTGGTTATTATGGGATCTGAGTCAAGAGATAGTATGAATATAAACATGATAATTCATTGCAGTTTGGGGGGATGTAAATTCATTTTAGGAAATGACTTAAGGAACTCCCCTATGGTATCAAATGATATATCAACTCTTCTATGTATCAACCAAGGAAAAACTCTTATTTTTTATTTCATTTTTTATTTTTTACATACATTTTTTGTTATATTGTTTTAGAACTTATGGATGGAAGGTGATCACATAATATAGTTTATGAGAATGGGAAAACGAAAATGAACAATTGTAAGATTAATGTCCTTTATTTATTAATGGTTAATAGTTTCAGTGATACCATAAAGAAACAATCATCAAAAATAGAGTTATATTTTTTTAGACAAAATAAAACAACTTTAAATTACTCAAAGTAAAATATAATTCACATATTCATTTCTACTATTAAATTAGAATGAAACCATAGCTTGAGGATCCCAATATCCATAATAAAGGATTAGTCATCCTATCAAGTTATTCTAATAAGAGTGGTCAGTTTACTTTGCTATATTTATAAGAAACCAATAACAATATCAATCATCGAGCCTTTGTATAAGAAAATGATGGGAGAATCCCATTTCAAAAAATATAGATTATGTTAATAATTAAATTGATCAATGAATCATGGCATAATGATGTTATCTATCAAATAGCATACTGTAGACACATGCATTAGTGGAGATGATATATATTCTGCCATAAACAGAGGATTAAATAAAACATTACATCAGAGTACTAATTATAATGATTACTTTGAGTCTAGTAATTATGGTTTATATGTAATTTATTTAAATAATGGACATTTCATAAGATTAACAAAATCAAGAATATCAAAAACCATATATTAATGAAAAAAGTACTCAAATGATAATGTTTTAATTTGTGGAAATTCTAAAAAAATTACCAATGAATTATTATGATCAATATTAAATAAATAATAATTCCAAATTGTCTAAAATTACACATAATGGTATATAATTATATACATAGTACTACAATATGAAAATAATTTATTTGTGATCGGATACTTACTACCTGATCTGGAAACTCAGAATTAATGTGAGGGTGAAAATGTAATATAAAGAGGAAATAGTTATGATTAATACAATAATAATATGTAACACCCCGAGCTTCCACGATACGCTTCTCATTCATTAATGCAATAGCTTGCATTGTACGCAAGTTCAAGTTCCAACACACCGCAACTAATCAAAGTAGCCATTATGAATAGTAATAACCACCTTTTAAATTTATAGAAATTTTATATTTCAAAATGGACTTCATTTTTGTATTCCTAATATTGAAATTAGCCTATGTTAAATTTTTTGTAATTTTCTGAGAACTCCCAAAATTTTATGAATAGTGAAAAATACTTAAAACAACTTTTTTAATCAAAATAATTCATAGTGATAAATTATACTATTGAGTGGTTTTAATGTATAATTAGAATATATTTTTACCATTTTATCCAATGGTGGTCATTAGAATTAATTTAACATTGAAATTGGACATAAACAATTGCCAATCTTTTGATATAAATTGTTTCTTAAAAACACGCTATTTGTTGTGACAGCGGGAATTAATTATAAAATTAATTAATGCGACTAATATGTTTGGAATTTTGTAAAATAGACATCATTTTTGAATTCGTAATATCAATTATAGCTTAGGGTGAAATTTTGGCCTTATTCTGAAAAACTTCAATTTTTGATGAATAGTGAAACCACTAAGTGGTAGTTAAATAACTGATTTTTCGTTTAAATGAAATATTACCACTTCTGTGATTTGATTTTCAAAAATCCGACATACATGGTTGTCATTAAGAAGTAAAATGTGGTTCAATGAGATCAAAATAATTTTTTGGTGAATAGTAACTTTTAAGTTCTTAATCGCGATTAGAGGTAATTAGTGTAGTTTAAGGTAAAAAAAATGTTTTAATAATATGATATGAGCTTGAAACTTGTCCTAATCCTATTGGATGAGTCATGGCCGACCAAGACAACCCATGGGTCAACTTGGGGACCCCATGGAGCCACTTTAGTTAGAAAATGACATAAACACCTTTTATTTAATGTTAAAGTAAAAAAATGACACAAACATAAAATGTTTTACTAAAACAATTTTTATATAGGGATACACAAGTCCAAATTTTGATTATAAATATTCATTAGAAAGCTAAAAAGATTTCCTACATTATAGTATTTTTTTATAATTTTTAGACATTAAATAAATTAAATTATTTATGACATCATGATGATGCAGTGATGACCTCATTATTTAACGATTTAAATAAAATGAGAAGATAATGCAAAATACAAGGATTACACTTGTCCAAAGCCTATTGGATGAAGATATTTCGAAACCTTATCACCTTATCCTCGAATTATATAAGTGTGGGACCTTTAGAAACCGAAAAGCATTGTATAATTGAATAACATTTCATTACTTTCCAAAAGTGCCCCTCCTCTCCACTTATAAAAGGCCCCCACCTCTCCCACCTCATTTACACTTTCAAGCCATTTGGCTCGGCCAACCTCTGCCAAAATACTCTCCCAACATTCCTCCCTTACTCCTAGAAGCCTCACTTTGGGTAGAACTCTTCCCAAGGAAGCCTTTGTCTCAAATCAAAAAGAGTTACCCGATTTTGAGGTAATGTCTTTTCTAATGTTGTTTTGTTTTATTTTTCTTCTCCAACCCCCTAAACTCTTTTCATTCCATTATTTTGTAACAACACCAGTAACTACAATATGCTAGGATGTTGTTATGATAAGGATTTGGTTTACACTTACACACACCTTCGTCTAATGGTTAAAGAACATACGGTTTCTGTGGATGGCGAATTTCTGCCTCACGAAATGATGATTGTTCAACACTCATATAACACCTTCAAAGGTGGCCATTAAGATGTCACTATTTTTATATATGATTTATAATTTGTTTATGTTTTACTTATGCTTCTGTATTTCTCATTTATGTCATACTTTATGATTTCCATTATGGGTAAAACGCGATAATTTCATTTTAGGAAGTGCGGACTACCGCCCCCTCAAAGTGATTTGAATCGTTAATGCCATATGTGGGATGTATAAAGGATGGAGTAAATGGTATTATACACTATATTATACTGGAATTATATTATACATTTATATCATTATGATTTCGTTCCATTAAATATGAAATTGAAATGAAAGTAGCGTTCATGCGTACGTACGGCTTACCGTCTCCATGAACGGTGCATTTCATTTCTTACCTCTAAATGTTACATAATATTAAATGAAGGTATATACTGGATATATAAGATATATATGACATCTAAATCAAGAATATAATTCTGGAGATAATGGATATTCTACCACATAAACAACTTGTAATTATAAGAAGTTTATTGTTGACTCAAGTACCAAAGATCGACAAAACGACCGTTATTAACTTAAATAATTACATAATGTTCATATCATTGTAATAAGTGATATAATAAGGATAATGAAGTTGAAAATGGTTCTTAATAAGGTATATATTAACTCTAGTTTATTATTCAGGAGGTTAAAGAACGGTTGAGTCAAGTCGGACACAAGGTAAGGGAACTTCTTAACCCAACTTCCATTCTTTGGGTTAATCTCCTACTTTCAAATTATGTCATGATATTATTATGTCTTATTTTGTATTTTTGTTTTCTTTATGTGTACCTATAGTGAATACACATAATAGATCTATTTTATTTTAAAAATGATCTTTTAAGGACTTCGTCTCAATCCCCTTTCATTGAGGCATATTTGGTTTTATACACAACTTTATTTTATACGGTGTATAAACCTCTTTGACTTTTACATTTATTCAAAAGGAATCTTTTTTTATACGAAGAGTTTTGCTAAATGACAAAAGGGAATGTTTTCTTTCCGTACTTATCCGGCGACAACGACTTCTCCGCCGCCGTGACTATTATTTGAGATTCGGCTTCCTCTACAAGCCATCATTTATTTAATGAAAAATAAATACAAAGTTTTAACTTTCATTTATTTTCGTATTGAAAATGGTTTTGAAAGCATTTTTATTATATCAATGTGTTGTATTTAAATCTTGTGATTGAAATGTGTAAATGTTATGTTTCCTTTATGCATGTTTTATGTGATATGATTATGTTATGGTTTATGATATGTTTAAACCTATTCATATGAGGAATGCATTGGACTTAATAAGTGACGGGTGGAGCCCGCTATAGCTCCTCGATGCATCGGCAGGTCTCATGAGACAAACTAGTGTCTTGGCACGAGGCCTTGACAAAATCTTATTTGTGGTCTTGGCACGAGGCCTTGACTACATGGTTATGATAGTCTGGCATTATGCATTCCATCATTATGAAAGTGGTTATTGATATTGCATGTGATTATTCGACCAGTAGAATATCCATGTGAAGAAGTAAATGGCATTATCTCATTTTACTTTTGCCATATTATGTTGATGTTCAAGTTTAAAAGGCTTTTGTTTTAGTTATACATTGCCTTAAATGTTTATGTTTATTTATGAAAGCTTCCGCAATATTGTTATCCTTACTGAGCATCTGAGCTCACCCCTTTCAATGTTTTAATATTTTCCAGGATGTGAAGAAGTATTTTATGAATGACCTGCAGGGATAGTCAGAAGAGGATATGAGTGTGGACTATGGAGACTTTGTTATTGTAGTTTTTCACTTTATGATGTAATGTAACGTTTACGAATGTATCTAGTGTTTCCAAGGCTACTAAACTAATCGGTCTTTCGAGACTTGATCTTTTGTGATCATGCCAATGTTACGAAGTAATGCACCGACTCTGGGTAGCTGGGGTCGGGGCGTTACAGTTGGTATCAAAGGCAGTTTAGTACTAACCTTGGAATCTAGATTTAGATAAACTCTGATTAGAGCACATAGCCCAAAGATAGACTTTGAGGATTAGTATAGAAGAACTTCCTAGAATTTTGGTATTATAGAGATGTTATGACTTTTCCGAGAAATACATCCCTGTCTGGATACGAGCAGGTAGAGGCGGCTCTGGCACAGATGTACCTAGGGGTAAAACCCGAAAACACCGCTTTGAGCTAGACTCGAACGGGAACTGGTGCACGACAACGGGCCTTGCTGCACTCTTGGTTACGACACTCCTGGGGGATATACTTAGGATAATTCTCATTTTATTTACAAACCACTATGAAGGGTTATGAGTATATACTTTCTCAAAGAAAACATTTCTTTTTATGATTATGGATTATATCCATAAATAGTTCAATTTATGTAAAGTGTTTTACAAGTATGGAATTATGTATTTTGATTCATAAACTAATCTAGTTTATGCCATTGTTTAGAAATGGCGCCTAGTGGAAGGAATGGAAACCGTATCAATGCACGAACTCCGTGTAGGGATTTCCCTCCTGATCAAGATAATTATTGTGGATCTGGAGATAAAATTGGTGCTGATCAACTTAATACCATACTGGGACAACTCACTCAGGTTATGAATAATAACCTTACTCGTATGGAGCACCCTGATCCGCAACGTGGAGGATCAATGTTAGACCGCTTCATGAGGCAACAACCACCAACCTTCAATGGGAGTACAAATCCTATAGTAGCTGAGCAATGGATAAATTCCTTAGAGAAAATATTCCATGCCTTGGGGAGTAGTGAAAGGGAGAAGGTTGTCATGGCAGTTTACCGCCTCACTGGAGATGCCGATTAGTGGTGGTCGCTGATTCAAAACACAAAGGAAGATGATGAAGTATCGAATATGGAATGGAGGGAGTTCAAAGATCTTTTCTTAGAAAAATACTTTCCTCGTGACCATCGAGCAGATATGGAAAGGCAATTTCTGAGTCTGAGGCAGAAGGAGGATGAGAATGTCACAAAGTATGAGGCTAACTTTACAAGGTTAGCGAGGCATGCTGCCGATTATATACGTAACCCAAGGAGTAAGATTGATCGTTTCTTTGATGGGTTAAAACCATTTCTCCGTTGAGCTTTGGTATCACAATCCTTCTCATCATACGAAGATATTGTCTCGTGTGCTATCAAGACAGAAAAGGAATTCTCTAAGTCTTATGACAACAAAGTAAAGCAAGAGAAGAAGAGAACGGTGGAACAAGAGACAGATAATGGGAAAAAGGGAAAGACGGATTTTCCATTATGTGATAATTGTGGGAAGAATCACCCTGGTACTTGCCTAAAAGGAATGGGAGTTTGTTATAAATGTGGAGAAAAGGGTCACCAGGCTCGTGATTGCAAGGGAAAGAAAGAGGCTGTCAAAGTTGAATGCTACAATTGTAGAGAAATGGGTCATTATGCAAATGAATGTCCTAAGCGTCAGGGAAACTTACCTCAGAAAAGGCCAAGGGATCAAGGACAATCTTATGTTGTTACTACAGTTGAAGCAGAATAACTAATGTATTGGTGCTTTTGGACTCAAGGATTATATTCTGGTTATAAGAATAATGTAATATATATATATGGATTGTACTGCAGTACTTTTTGATTTCAGTAAGGTTTTAATATGATTAAGGTAATCATATTTTTAGTATGTGACAATAAGAGAAACTTTTCTTTGTTTGGGGAATCTGATGTTACAATTGATTTTGGAATTTAGAGACCTTTTAGAGAAAGTCTGGACAGAGGTATTTTGGATAACTATTAAGGTTGGAATGGATTAAGTTGAACTTTGGATAGTATTGTTTAAGGTTAAAAAATTTATGAAGATTATTTTTTGGAATAGTATAGTACTATATTTTTAGGAAAAGGACAACCTGCAGGGTGGGGAATAACCCGTCGCGTCGGACACAGCTGCAGGAATCGAACCCACAACCATAGTGCGACAAGCCTTTATTTCCTACCACTAGCCTACAGGAAGTCCCTGGTTATTACAATATAATTTTACTAATCTAAATGGTATGTGTTAACATTTGGAACCTTATACAATAAGGATAAATAGAATATTTTTGAGTTCCGTTACCATTTGGAGTAAAAGTTGGGTTTGTGGTAAAAATTTATTAACGAATGAAAGTATACATAACAAGTATGTATATTCCCTTACGTTCTTAGTAATTCTTCTAAATAAATTCCTCAACATTATAAAAGGTAACTTAAAACAAAAATGTTGTCGGTTAACTTTTCCAACTGGGGATTCAATGACCGTTTAACCAATCACAAGTTTGTGATTTTCTTGTGGTTAAACTTTCTCCTAATCCTGTTTTCTATAACTCTCCATCCGACCTTGATGGTTTGTTTCTCCTCCATATCCATATTTTTATATAATCCTAGAATGGGCTATATCGGGTGACCTTTGTAATTATCCTGCTTTCTTTTAATGTTATATATTTATTAACCTTATTTCCGATGTGGGTTTTCCTCAAAGGTATTTTCTCTTTTCAACCTTTTATTTTCCAAGAAAAATTTCAAATTGCGAGGACGCAATTTATTGAAGGAGGGGAGAATGTAACACCCCGAGCTTCCACGATTCGCTTCTCATTCATTAATGCAATAGCTTGCATTGTACGCAAGTTCGAGTTCCAACACACCGCAACTAATCAAAGTAGCCGTTATGAATAGTAATAACCACCTTTTAAATTTATAGAAATTTTATATTTCAAAATGGACTTCATTTTTGTATTCCTAATATTGAAATTAGCCTATGTTAAATTTTTTGTAATTTTCCGAGAACTTCCAAATTTTTATGAATAGTGAAAAATACTTAAAACAACTTTTTTAATAAAAATAATTCATAGTGATAAATTATACTATTGAGTGGTTTTAAAGTATAATTAGAATATATTTTTACCATTTTACCCAATGGTGGTCATTAGAATTAATTTAACATTGAAATTGGACATAAACAATTGCCAATCTTTTGATATAAATTGTTTCTTAAAAACACGCTATTTGTTGTGACAGCGGGAATTAATTATAAAATTAATTAATGAGACTAATATGTTTGGAATTTTGTAAAATAGACATCATTTTTGAATTCGTAATATCAATTATAGCTTAGGGTGAAATTTTGGCCTTATTCTGAAAAACTTCAATTTTTGATGAATAGTGAAACCACTAAGTGGTAGTTAAATAACTGATTTTTCGTTTAAATGAAATATTACCACTTCTGTGATTTGATTTTCAAAAATCCGACATACATGGTTGTCATTAAGAAGTAAAATGTGGTTCAATGAGATCAAAATAATTTTTTGGTGAATAGTAACTTTTAAGTTCTTAATCGCGATTAGAGGTAATTAGTGTAGTTTAAGGTAAAAACAATGTTTTAATAATATGATATGAGCTTTACACTTGTCCTACTCCTATTGGATGAGTCATGGCAGACCAAGACAACCCATGGGTCAACTTGGGGACCCCATGGAGCCACTTTAGTTAGAAAATGACATAAACACCTTTTATTTAATGTTAAAGTAAAAAAATGACACAAACATAAAATGTTTTACTAAAACAATTTTTATGTAGGGTTACACAAGTCCAACTTTTGATTATAAATATTCATTAGAAATATAAAAATATTTCCTACATTATAGTATTTTTTTTATAATTTTTAGACATTAAATAAATTAAATTATTTATGACATCATGATGATGCAGTGATGACCTCATTATTTAACGATTTAAATAAAATGAGAAGATAATGCAAAATCCAAGGATTACACTTGTCCAAAGCATATTGGATGAGAATATTTCGAAACCTTATCACCTTATCCTCGAATTATATAAGTGTGGGACCTTTAGAAACCGAAAAGCATTGTATAATTGAATAACATTTCATTACTTTCCAAAAGTGCCCCTCCTCTCCACTTATAAAAGGCCCCCACCTCTCCCACCTCATTTACACTTTCAAGCCATTTGGCTCGGCCAACCTCTGCCCAAATACTCTCCCAACATTCCTTCCTTACCCCTAGAAGCCTCACTTTGGGCAGAAATCTTCCCAAGGAAGCCTTTGGCTCAAATCAAAAAGAGTTACCCGATTTTGAGGTAATGTCTTTTCTAATGTTGTTTTGTTTTATTTTTCTTCTCCAACCCCCTAAACTCTTTTAATTCCTTTCTTTTGTAACAACACCAGTACCTACAATATACTAGGATGTTGTTATGATAAGGATTTGGTTTACACTTACACACACCTTCGTCTAATGGTTAAAGAACATACGGTTTCTGTGGATGGCGAATTTCTGCCTCACGAAACGATGATTGTTCAACACTCATATAACACCTTCAAAGGTGGCCATTAAGATGTCACTATTTTTATATATGATTTATAATTTGTTTATGTTTTACTTATGCTTCTGTATTTCTCATTTATGTCATACTTTATGATTTCCATTATGGGTAAAACGCGATAATTTCATTTTAGGAAGTGCGGACTACCGCCCCCTCAAAGTGATTTGAATCGTTAATGCCATATGTGGGATGTATAAAGGATGGAGTAAATGGTATTATACACTATATTATACTGGAATTATATTATACATTTATATCATTATGATTTCGTTCCATTAAATATGAAATTGAAATGAAAGTAGCGTTCATGCGTACGTACGGCTTACCGTCTCCATGAACGGTGCATTTCATTTCTTACCTCTAAATGTTACGTAATATTAAATGAAGGTATATACTGGATATATAAGATATATATGACATCTAAATCAAGAATATAATTCTGGAGATAATGGATATTCTACCACATAATCAACTTGTAATTATAAGAAGTTTATTGTTGACTCAAGTACCAAAGATCGACAAAACGACCGTTATTAACTTAAATAATTACATAATGTTCATATCATTGTAATAAGTGATATAATAAGGATAATGAAGTTGAAAATGGTTCTTAATAAGGTATATATTAACTCTAGTTTATTATTCAGGAGGTTAAAGAACGGTTGAGTCAAGTCGGACACAAGGTAAGGGAACTTCTTAACCCAACTTCCATTCTTTGGGTTAATCTCCTACTTTCAAATTATGTCATGATATTATTATGTCTTATTTTGTATTTTTGTTTTCTTTATGTGTACCTATAGTGAATACACATAATAGATCTATTTTATTTTAAAAATGATCTTTTAAGGACTTCGTCTCAATCCCCTTTCATTGAGGCATATTTGGTTTTATACACAACTTTATTTTATACGGTGTATAAACCTCTTTGACTTTTACATTTATTCAAAAGGAATCTTTTTTTATACGAAGCGTTTTGCTAAATGACAAAAGGGAATGTTTTCTTTCCGTACTTATCCGGTGACAACGACTTCTCCGCCGCCGTGACTATTATTTGAGATTCGGCTTCCTCTACAAGCCATCATTTATTTAATGAAAAATAAATACAAAGTTTTAACTTTCATTTATTTTGGTATTGAAAATGGTTTTGAAAGCATTTTTATTATATCAATGTGTTGTATTTATATCTTGTGATTGAAATGTGTAAATGTTATGTTTCCTTTATGCATGTTTTATGTGATATGATTATGTTATGGTTTATGATAGGTTTAAACCTATTCATATGAGGAATGCATTGGACTTAATAAGTGACGGGTGGAGCCCGCTATAGCTCCTCGATGCATCGGCAGGTCTCATGAGACAAACTAGTGTCTTGGCACGAGGCCTTGACAAAATCTTATTTGTGGTCTTGGCACGAGGCCTTGACTACATGGTTATGATAGTCTGGCATTATGCATTCCATCATTATGAAAGTGGTTATTGATATTGCATGTGATTATTCGACCAGTAGAATATCCATGTGAAGAAGTAAATGGAATTATCTCATTTTACTTTTGCCATATTATGTTGATGTTCAAGTTTAAAAGGCTTTTGTTTTAGTTATACATTGCCTTAAATGTTTATGTTTATTTATGAAAGCTTCCACAATATTGTTATCCTTACTGAGCATCTGAGCTCACCCCTTTCAATGTTTTAATATTTTCCAGGATGTGAATAGTATTTTATGAATGACCTACAGGGATAGTCAGAAGAGGATATGAGTGTGGACTATGGAGACTATGTTATTGTAGTTTTTCACTTTATGATGTAATGTAA
The DNA here is from genome assembly GCA_963277665.1 of Viscum album. Classification (NCBI taxonomy): domain Eukaryota; kingdom Viridiplantae; phylum Streptophyta; class Magnoliopsida; order Santalales; family Viscaceae; genus Viscum; species Viscum album. The sequence continues at coordinate 432,791,059 of OY728134.1, forward strand.
CGTTTACGAATGTATCTAGTGTTTCCAAGGCTACTAAACTAATCGGTCTTTCGAGACTTGATCTTTTGTGATCATGCCAATGTTACGAAGTAATGCACCGACTCTGGGTAGCTGGGGTCAGGGCGTTACATAATATCACAATGATATCATATATATCCATTGACCTATGAAAGAAACACAAGTACATGCATGTTTACAACATGTTTTTCAACTCTAATAATTTTATAAAGGGATAATGATGCCTAAAAATGAAATTTTTATAACACTGAACATGTGTAAGTTTAATTATAGAATCTAGGTCGTCCCTCATGATCTAAAAAATAGTACATTTATTTATTGGTAGAGTTAGGATTAATATTAAATAATTATTACTCAATACTTGTAATTCACTTATCCAGATATCCAATTAACCTATGTTACATTCAAAAATATATAACAAATAGTATGAAAAATACAAATAAATATCATTCACGTATGGATTTATAATAAGTGAAGAATATAAATAAGCATAAATATTTATTTCATATAGTAAATAAGATGATAATTAGGGTGAAAAGGTTTATGGAAACTGTAACACCAAAGGAATCATTTAAATGAATTTTTATGGAATAAAATATAATATTGTAGTGAATCAAACATGAGAACATTGTTTTCATATTTGGTAAAGAAGAATACAATAAATTTATGTATAAATTATTTTAGAATAAAAAAATATTAATATTCATTTGTATTCACAACTATTTATATTATTTTCATTTTACATCATTGATTTTTAGATATCGTTATTGAACTTATACATCTATATCTGCTGAGAGAATCCCCAGATTTTTAGAACTATTATAAGTGTCAATTGGATAATAAAATTTAAAATAGATCATGACTCTCACATCATCTTTAATTGATCACTATATAATATTTCATATTTTAGAAATTATTTTATTTTAAACCAATTTTTAGGTATTGTTTGTTTCTAAAAACATCACATAGATGTATATTTTTGAACATATTGAGAATTTATTTCACATTTATAAAAAACATTATAATGTTACAACATAATTTAATAGTATTTTAATTTTTATTGAATCATAAGAATATTGTTTCAGTAATGAATGATGAATGTTAAATAAGATAATTAAAGAATACCCTATTTTTATAAAATTTTACTTCTCATGAAAAACCAAAAACAATTCAACGATTTACCTTATGGAACGTTGACTCATTTTTGATTTCAAACTCTTGGTTTTTTTACATTTATATATAGTATAATGATAAAAAAAAATTATATTGATGGTAATTATGTTAAAAATATTTTATATTTAGTTTGAAAAGATACATTTGGAATATCTCAAGTTGTAGTTAGTGTAAATTTTTATAAATTATAATATTCATCTTAGAGATTTTTAGAATACAAAATAAAGTAAAAAATGATGAAAATAATAATATAAAATATTATTTCGGCAAATTATAGAATGAATACCATGAATTTATTGAATAATAAAATGTAGAGTGTAGCTATTTATAAATTAATATTTTCTCATACACATAATATTGATAATTTTAATAAAAAATCTTCGATGAGGATTATTTTATGAATTTTATGTCTTCCATTATTCCTTTGAATATATTATTTTGAAATTTTACAATTAATACTTAATTATATGCCATCAATAATAATCAATGTATCTAATATACAATATAATATGACAGAAATCTTGTATAATACAAATCCATGTGTTTATATGAAATTTAATTGTTATGTATAACTAATAAAATTTACATACATCAAAAAATTCTAAAGTCCTTAAAATTTAATTATACTATTGTTAATAATTATATAATATAACCACTTTGATAGAAAAAAAGTAACATATGTGATCCATGTAGAAAAATATAGAATTTATGTTGCATCTAGTGCATGATTAACATGGTGTTTCATATAATTCATTTAATACATATTGATTTCATATAAAATAGTATATTTTCACAATTTCATGAAATGAATAAATATCAAATGATTAAACTAATTTGAAAAAAAATTAAATCAACAAAATCTAAGGGTGATACATTTAACCCATTAAAATTAATTCCACTTTTGAAATTATTCTACGTTAAAAAGGTTTAATACTTGAAAATTTATTTCATAGAAACCCAAATCAAAAATATGAAATTAAAATATCTTTTAAAAGTGACTTTTGGAAAGCTATTGGCTATGTAAAGAATCAACTAACTAGGTTTCCAAAATGGATAATGTGGGTGGAAAGTGAAAAAAATAGACTTAGAAGGAAATACACTAATATTAATTTGTATTTATAGGTTTCTTCAATAAAAATCACATGAATTATCAATGAAATGTTAAGGGACTAAATGCTATAAATATATGATGATTTGAATGGTCATCAGTTTAAAAAAATTATTGTATGAGGACGACATTTTATTTGAAGTTCATTTTCATAAAGCTGAAGAATATTAATGAAATGATATAATAGAATGATTTCAGGGAAACCATGCCCTTTTGCAACTTGATCCACATCAAAACTTTATCCAAAAAGTAAGGTAAAATTTTCATCCTTGAATTACAAACAGAATATGAGATCAATTATATGTCATCCCATTTGTCATTAGTTATCATGAACACAAATATGTTTGATCGTATTATCGAACATTCATAAATAATCATTCAGTGAGATAACACATAAATTTACTGAATTCATCTGATGTTTATCTTAAACATTCCATAAATGGGTAACCATATAAACCTTATGAATGACTAAAATCCATTGTTTTAGAAATAATCACATGAAATCATATTAACATCCATCTACAATATATAAAAATTTATCTCTTACTTTTCACATTCAAAACATGTCAATACCCTCATCATATATTCCCTTGAAAAATTCTAATAACCTAAAATACCATAAATAATTTTAGAATACATACATGATTCCTTTTTTCAATTATTACATGATACATTATTGAATCCATGAAGTTGTAAATTTCATACATGATGGCATATCCTAGTTTGTTAATAATCTATTCTAGGGTATATTGTACCATCAATTTTACTTATTCAAATCTATCATATTATTATCCATAGATCATTATCTCAACATCACACATTAATGAAAGGTTACCTCCCCCTAATCGAAATAACACCTCTATATTCAATCTCCATTTATTAAAAACTTTTTATTCGTTAATAAATAATTACCTAGAAAATTATTATATATTTTACGTTTCATATTACATAATCTTTGAATTCCAAAAAACCTTCATTAATCCAACATTATTGATAAACCATTACTTATTCTTCATCAACTAATTCCTTAATACCACAATAATTGAGTATGAAATATTAATCATATCTTAAGGTTCCTAAACCTAAATTTAGTAATTCATCTTATATTTACTGTGAATAATACTAGAATAACTTCACATACAATTTTCACGTCATTTGTGGTCTCTTTATCATCATAAGTATAACCAATACTCAAACCACCTTCCTAATTGTCTTCCTGATATTTAAACATGAAATATAAATTTCCATAATTACCATATATTCTAAATGTATAACATTCAATTATATCCATTTTCATTTTAGTCCTCTCCATTGATGAATACTATAATGAACATCGTTATAAAAACATATCATAGAAGAAACCCTACTATTCACCAAAAATTACATATAAGATGTCTAAATCGAGTATAATTCTTTTTAATAAATTAAAACTTAGGATTCTCCAATTTTTTCATAATAATATTCTATTTACATCCTTCAGGATTGTTCAAAAAGTATTTTTGAATTTACAAAGAAAATTCCTCAGGATTGTCAAACATGGTGTACAGAAAGGCATACTATAATGTAGCAGATTACATCGTTTCAAGACTGGGACAAAAGTATTGAGTAGTTACCCAGAGGTAAATCTATTCAATTTCTACATCCACTTGTATTTTCAAGACAATAATTTATTACTAGGAATCTAATTACATTATCCTTTACTAAAATTCATGGACATTTTCATAAATGTTAACTCCTACATATACATATCTTTAGAGACATCCATATAGATATCCATATAAATATACATAGGGATCTCACTAATGTTTTCTCATCCACGTTTCTGAAGGATTACTATACCAATACTCAAAAAATTACAATAATGACCCAGTCTTAATGTATATATACATTATATAACTTTTTTGTAATACCTAAAACTTTATATGGACCAATGCCCGAAGACCATATTAATTTAGTTCATATGGAATCTCAGAAACAAAAAAAGGTACAAGAATGAGATACATTATCTCCCACTTGGTTTTTCATGACTATCACCCTTCTTAGACACATCCTACATAATATATATCTTAATAACATGGGGAATGAAATATAAAAAGGGGTGAGTTCTGAAGCAAAGTAAGGGTAAAAAGGGATACATATTGGAATAATCAAGAGCCTAGGGTTATGAAAATGGGATGATGAAAATATAAGATCATACTCATCATATCAAATATCATAAACATGAATCATTTCAAAAGGATTGTTAGTTCATAAAAAATGAATTTTAGAAATTAATGAACCTAAGACACTAAATCATAACACATGAATAAAACCTGAAATTTTGGAAAAGACATGAAATTATAATATGATTTTTCATATTAGTCAAATAATTACTTCCAAGGTCATCTTGTTGTATGAGTTTACTCCCCATACTATATTGATAGACATTATTCACCACTATGGTCATCTTAGTAAGATTAGTTCACTCCTAATAACATATTATTATTCATGGATGTCTCCCATATTCATCTAATTTGTCATGGTTCACTCCAAATACCATATAATTCTACCTAATGGGATATAAATACTTATCCAATGCATTTGAGAGAGATATAGGTCCCAACATAATAATAATTAAATATTATATACATGATCCTCAAAATAATATACAATCATAAATTAACACATCAAATTAAATGGGAATCATTATAATGTAATCGTATAATTACTTATGGAAAAAGATAAATGTTGTATAATAATTTAGTGAAATTCATATCCCATGAAAAGAAACAGCTTCAAAAAAATATAAACCATTAAATAGAAATAGATTTCATAAGAATCACAAATTCAAAACCTTATCCATTAAAGGAAATTATATAAATGGAAATATTAGAACATTTCCCAAGAGGGCATGAGTAACATCCAAAGATGTCATCTTATAATAAAAATAATTTTTAAATATTCTTTAAAAAAAATCCATGAAGAAAATATCCATTCTTCTTTGAAAAAATATATATATAACAAAAATAATTTGAAAAACATTTCATGTGTGAATAATTAAAAAACATATAATGATGTCTTGATATCATTTTGAAAACAAATTCCATATAATCATATAAGAGTAACATAAAACATTTCGAAAAACCTTTTCCTTGAAACCATATAACATGATTTTGAAAATAATTTTCCTTGAAACCTTATAAAATTATCTTGATAGAATTTTGAAAACCATTTTCCATGAAATCATATAAAAGGGGCATGAAAACTTTTTAAAACCAATTTAATTTAAAATACCTTAAAAGAATACATTGAAATATTGACAATGTTTTGAAAACTATTATATTTAAAATATTTAGAAAATAAATAATTTATGTTTTAAAACTTTTTAAATATTTTTTTATCATAAAATCATTTTTGAAAACATTTATCCTTTAAAAATATCTTTGAAAACATTTAATGAAATACTTAATAACCTTAATATATTTCTTAAAATATTTTTATATTAAATCCATATTTAAATAATGATTTTCTAAGATATTAGGGAAAGTATATATTTCTATAATAAACAGGTAATAATATAATTAAATCTTCATAGAAATGACTATGATAATGGAGTTTATTTCTGTACCTGCAGAACATTCGTTATTTACCTTAAATGTTCTGAAAAGTGTCTTGATCAAAAAATTACATTAATATCTATTATAAAACCCTTAAATAAAAGTTAAAATAAGGGTTAAAACATCCTTTTGCATTATAGTATAATAGTGAAGCATTTTTTAAATAATTTTTAGAAATCATGGTTTTGGAAGAACGTAGATTTCTGATCGAAAGGAAATTTATATCCATTTTTCATGGAAAAATTTTATTACTGATCTTAGGTACCAATTAGTACTAAAATGATATCATTATATATATATATATAACATGAATATACATAGTAAAAAATATTCAAGAGAGTAACTGAGATAAGAATTATAATATTTTCTTAATGAAAGCATAATCATAAATAATCCTGTTAAATGATTATATTTTTTCAATAGACTCTTACCAAATAGTATCATAAGATCACACTCTCCATGTAATAAAATGAAATTAAATAATTATTAAAATACCATGAAAAAATATATTCATTATATAACATGTTTAAGGACTTATATAAACATCATATAAATATATAGCTGCAAAACCTAAAATGTTTTTTTAATAAAGGATAACTGAGAAAAAATTACATTACTGACATTGTAAAATTTGAAACATAAACAATATGAAATAAGGATATTAAAATGGATATATAAATAAAAATAAATTTATGTATAATTTGAATAGAAAACATTCTCGGTAATTATATACCCCACACAAATTAATTGAGAGGGGAATAAGGCATGTGTCTCTCAAAAATAAATAGTCATATGAAATTCCTATACTATATGTCTTGACTCTATTCATACAAGAAAAATATTATTGTAAAAAAAATTTAAATTTATTAAACCAATTTTACAGAAACATATTCATATATATATTATCATATATGGTTTTATTATTACATTTTGTTACTCTCTTGATATTAATTCTATTTTAAGGTTTTACATCGTTTATTATTGTCCTTGTTCTTCTCATGTTTCTTAATTTATTATATATTGTATCCTTATATTTATTTCATGATTTATAGAATGTCAAATATGATATATTTAACAATTATATCAATTATATTTTTATTATGAAATTCCATTGAATATATAATGATAAATAGTAATACACAATTCATAGAGATGGTAGGCTATACGTATACATGAACAAGGTTTTGGTTTTATTATCGTATTGAAGGAAAGAGATAAAACTAAATATATTTATAAATATCTATATATATCATTATTAAAGGGTAATTTTGAAATCATATGTATCATACAAGTTCACTAATACCATACTTAATAAATTACATGTTGTGAGTGAACGAATCACATCACATTGAGGGTGATTTAGTGTGCACATCCTCAAAGGAAATTGTCATATTTATAAAAAATATAAATTATAATGATATGTGTTGAATAATTATTAATGATAGTTAAAAACATTATAAATATTATATATATCGAATTTATAAAATTTCCACCCTAATTTCCACCATTAGTGATTTAAAATGAATAATTAACAAAAATCGTTTCATGAGTCTCTAGCTCTACATGCATGTAAACAGTATATTCACAACTCATTAGATGGATTATTTTATAAATGTAGGTAGAAATATATCATAACATCATTATAGTATATTTAGTATAGTTATTTTTTATAAATTCATGGAATAATAAGAGTTTACTGAAGTGTAGAATGAAAATAAAATAAAATAACTTGAGGAAGAATGTTCTATATTTTTCGTGTAAGGCCTTTTCGATTGCACCAAAGGTATTCATTGGATTGTTTTAATACCAAAGTTATGCTTCTATGATTACGAGAAATTTCATTAGGATCCATGTGTTATGTTATTATTCAATATATGTTGGATTGATGGGAGTGATGATGTGGGATGAGAGGAGGCCTTTTATAGTTGAGGTGGAGTAACACTCTAGTAAATTTTGTGAAAGAAACATCCACTGACATTTTTCCAATGGAAAGTGGATACAATATATATAATATCTATAATAATGTTAATATGGTATAAATATGGATATAAAATATATTTAGGATATGTTTCTAGGTTATTTAGTTTTTTATGCTTATTGTTAAGTCTTTATTTAAGCTTATGGTTAACTCCTTATATTAGTTTAACTTTACATTAATCAATATCAAAAAAATTAATTTATTTCCCTAATATATTTTTTCAAAAGAAAAGTTAACCCTATTTGATATTATAGGGTTTTCTGATTCTAAATATAGAATCCAAATTTCCATATTTTAATCAATTTATTTGTTTAAATAAACTTAAATTTTATCCCACAATCAGATCAAAAATACGTGTTTTTAAAGTAGAAAACGTTAAACAGTTTGTTATGTTTTTATATTACATTTAAAAGTGAAATGGATTCCAATTACACTAATTGGATTAATTGATATAAATATTATATAATTAAACTTTTAAACCGAATAAAAATGTAATTAAAAATTTTAAATAAATTAAATGGAAAATCCCTTTTAAACCAAAATTCAGTAATTTTTAGTCTTTGTTAAAAAATGAAATTTCATAAAAACTTACAAAAAATAACCCTATTTTAATTTTTATGTTTATTTTTAAATATGAATTTATTTTTATATATTATATTTATAAAAGTTCTTAACATTATATTTAAAATATGTTAACCATTAAAAGGCAGTAAAACATCTTTTATAAAAATATAGGTTTTTAGGTGAAATATTTGGAATGTTGTCATCTTATTAATATAAAATAAAATGGAGGAAGATAAATTTGTTTTGGAATGTGTAAAATATAAATATAATTAATATCGTAATATAGTAGTAATTAATTTTTCTTGTTAATATAAACCATATTTTTCACATGAAATTACTCTTTTATAAAACCATTCTGTGTATATTCATTTGGTTTTTATAGTGTTTTCTAATTAATAGGTAAAAAATGAATTAAACTGTAAGTTAGTAAATCATATAACATTAATTTTTATCAGTATGTTATATCTTATTAAATAATATTATTTTAATAATAATTTATTTTCCCGTAACACTCAGCCATGCGTGTTACGTATGCCAACGAGGAAAGTATGTCATGCATGTAACATAAGATAAAATCGGTGTTCCATGTTGAGAAATATAAATCTTATTTTTCATATAACACAAGAAATACCTTCTTATTTAATATAAAATAATCTATTTTCAATGTTTCTTGAAATGAAAAATAACAAAAAGATTAAATTAAATCAAAATTAATAATTAATAAAATATCACGGTGTGACGCTCAAAATCTATTCGAACCTATGTTACAATAGAGAGACAAAGATACTCAAAGAGAGAGATTAATATAAAAACTCTTATTTATAAAAGTAATATTATAACCCATATTATGGTTATGATACCCTTATACATTCTACAATGACTCTTAATTAATACTAAAAACATCATAAGTATTCCATGTTTCATTATTCTTACAATTTATAAAACATGAAAACCATGAATTATGTTATAATGAATTTATAACATTATTATATAGAATTTAAATATTTAAATATTTAAATATAACATAATCTATCATCAAAATACCTTAAATCTTCATTAAATGATGATCCACCTAAAATATTATATATATGTTTTAAATAAATATGAATAAAAATAGAATATCTTATAACATATAAAATTCCATTCACAAAACCACTACATAGAAACCATTAATTAATCAAGGTGTACACTTCAACAAACAATGGTATAGTAAATATCATGACATCGTCATTTGGATTTAGTGTAAATTTATATCATTGACCACATTTCACTAATGTCTCAAAGACAATACACACTTAAACATTATACCACATCCTTTGAAAAACTTGTGAATCATTATAAAAAAAACATTTAAAAATATTCAAATATTCCATTATAAAAAATATATCATTCATTTTTATAAACTATTACTAATGAATAAATTCCATAAATCCATTTATGCATGTTACACATGTGGTCATATAATACTTTTGGATTAATGGATACCGAAATACATGAAATGTGAATTAATTACACATGTTATTTGAATCAGGTGGTATGATTGATGTTATAGCATAATGATCAAAATTGATAAGTTGTATGGTAGGACGTTCATGCCCAATGAGATATTCCATTTTTCGTTATTTGATAGGCGGGAAAGCCAAAGGATAATTGTTATCATTAGTGTGATTATTCTACCATATATATCATATAATGAATTATTTAATTTGATGAAACATGTTGAAGGAGATGCATTATTTCAATGAATTCATGATATTCTTATTTTAGTTACTCATGTGTTATAAATATAATGTAAATGAAATCCATCCAGGGCTGTAAGGATGAAAAATACATATAGTGGGGTATGTTAACATTATTAAAATGAGGATGAATCTCCCTCACCCCCACAATTCATTTTTTCTCTCTATTATTACCATGTTATTTTTTATCAATTCTCCGTGAGAAAGAGGATATTTCTCATATGAGGAGTGATTGAGTCATAACCCATGGGAACATCAGGGTGGTGTAAGTAAATTGATGTCCTTTGGGTGGTATTTATCAAACCATATGAAAGTGAATAATTATTTTTAACTATAATATAAAAAAAACTATGGAAATAATTACCATACCATATATTTATTGTTTAGCATTACTTATTTTATTCTTGAATTTTCGATCTTGGTTTTTGTATTTTCATCACTTCTGATACACTTTTTGTGTATGATTAGATCCCTACGTAACATTGTAGTTGTATCTAAGCTGTAACATCCCAAGTAAGTAATAAATAATATATATTTTTATCTATGTCTATTAATGATTAAGATAGTGTTATAGCGGCTTAAAATGAAAATAAATACAATCTTATGCATGTAATACACTAATATTCTTAAAAGATTATTTTACTGCCTTTTGATGGAAAACCATTTTTGAATCTATATCTTGACAATTTTATAAACTATGTTTGTCAAAATAAACTTATTCTTTATGATTGGGACATCAAAATTTACCTTGTGTGAATTTTTGGTATTTTTCTGACAATGTTCATTTTTTAATGAATAGTGAAAAATAATGCATTTTACATCAAAACTACTTTTTAATCTAATTTATTTATATGAATAGATTATGTTTTTAATTGGTTTTGAAGTGAAATTAGAATATATTTTTACCATTTTATCCAATGGTGGTCATTGGAATCAATTTCACTTTGAAATTAGACTTAAACTGGTGTCAATCTTTTGATACTTATTGTTTTGTAAAAACACGCTATTTGCTCTAGCAGCGGGAATTAATTATTAAATTAATTAATGTGACATATATGTTTTGAATTTTGTAAAATAGACTTCATTTTTGAATTCGGAATATCAAATATAGCTTAGGGTGAATTTTTGGTAACTTTCTGAAAAACTTCAATTTTTGATGAATAGTGAAACCACTAAGTGATAATCAAGCAAACTGATTTTTCAGTTAAATGAAAGTTTACCATTAATGTGTATTGAATTTTGAAAATCCGACATACATGGTTGTCATTAAGAAGTAAAATGTGGTTCAATGAGATTATAATAATTTTTTGGTGAATAGTAACTTATTAAGTTCTTAATCACGATTAGTGGTAATTAGGGTAGTTTAAGGTATAAATAATACTTTAATAAAATGAAATGACCTAGACACATGTCCCAACCTCATTGGTTGTGTCATGGCCGACCATGACATTCCATGGGTCAACTTGGGGACCCCATGGATCCAATTTTGTTGGGAAATGACATAAATTACTTTTTATTTAATGTTAAAGTGAAAATGACACAAACATAATATGTTTTACGAAACCAATTTTTAAGTGGGGTTATACAAGTACAAAATTTGATTATAAATAGTCATTGGAAATCTAAAAAGATTTACTATATCATAGTATTTTTTTTATAATTTTTAGACAGTAAATAAATTTAATTATTTATGACATAATAATGATGCAGCGATGACATCATTATTTGACGATTTAAATAAAATATAAAGATAATGTAAAATCTATGAACTACACATGTCCAAAAACAATTGGATGAGTGGATTTAGAACCCTTATCACCTTATCCACGAATTATATCAATGTGGGACCTTTTAAAACCGAAACACATTTTCAAATAATGTAATATTTCTTTACTTTCCAAAAGTGCCCCTCCTCTCCTCTTATAAAAGGCGCCCACCTCTACCTCATTTCACACACTCTTCAAGCCTTTGGCTCGGCCAACCCATGACCATTTGCTCTCTCCAAATCCCTCTCCTCATACTAGAGGATTCCCTTTGGGCAGAATCCTTTCAAAGGAAGCCTTTAGGCTCAACTCAAAAGGAGTTACACTTTTAAAGGTAATTCATTCTCTCATGTTCATTTGTTTTATTTTGTTTCTCCAACCCCCTAAACTCTTTTTATTTACTTCTTTTGTAACAACACCAGTATCATCAATATACTAGGATGTTGTTATAAGATTTATTTGAGCTACACTCTCACACAACTACATCAAATGGTTAAAGAACATACGGTTTCCGTGGATGGCGAAATTCTGCCTCCCGAAACGATGATTGTTCAACACTCATTTAACACCTTCAAAGGTGGCCATTATGATGTCACTATTTTTATATATGATATATAATATGTTTATGTTTTCCATAAGCTTCTATTTTTTTTATTTTGGGCATACCTTTATGGTTTCCATTATGGGTAAAACACGATATCTTCATTTTAGGAAGTGCGGACTACCGCCCCCTAAAAGTGTTTTGATTCGTTAATACCATATGTGGGATGTGTAAAGGATAAATTTAATGATATTATATATGTTATTATACAGGAATTATAATATACTCTTATATCAATATGATTCCATTCAGAAAATATGAAATAGAAATGGAAGTAGCGTTCATGCGTACGTACGGCTTACCATCTCCATGAACGGTGCATTTCATTTCCTACCTCTAAATGTGATGTTATATTATAAATGCATGTATGTAATGGATATATATGACATATATGATATCTACATCATGAATACCATTCTAGATATAATGAACCTTTGACAAAATTAACAACATGTAAGTGTAAGAAGTCTATTTTTGACTTAAGAACCAAATACCAACAAAATGAACATTGTTAACTTAACAGATTACATGATGTTCATAACATGGTATAAAAAGAATAATGAACTTGAAAAAGGTTCTTAAGCAAGTAGAGATTAACTCAAGTTTATTATTCAGGAGATTAAAGAACGGTCGGGTCAAGTCGTATACGAGGTATGGGACTTCGTCTCAATCTCCTTTCATTGAGGCATATTTTATTTTATACACAACTTTCTTTTATACGGTGTATAAACCCCTTTGAATTTTACGTTTATTCAAAAGGAATATTTTTTATACGAAGCGTTTACTAAACGACAAAAGGGAATGTTTTTGTCGTACGTATGCGGCGACAACGACTTCTCCGCCGTCATAACCGTTATTTGAGATTCGGCTTCCTCTACAAGCCATACCTTCTTTTTAAAAGAAAAATAAATACCATGTTTTGATTTTCTTTTATTTTGGTATTGAAAATGGTTTTCATAATGTTTTTATATCAATGTGTTGTATTGATATCTCGTGATTGAAATGTGTAAATTTTATATTTCCTTTATGCATGTTTTATGTGATATGATTATGTTATGGTTCTTGGGCATTATTATGAAGACGGGTGGTTCCGTGATAAACTAAGGGCGGGTGAGCCCGTTATAGATCTCCAATGCATTGGGTAATGCGAAGGAGTGAAACGTTAAGGTTTCTCCTAAGAGATTTTAGGTAATATACTGTGAAGGGTATTCCAAACGTAACCAAGAGGGTTACTCCCTACGTAAGAATGTTATGAATGCCTCAAGTTACCATTATGTCTTATGATTTCTATGATTTATTCATGATTTTATGAGTTATGTTAAAGTGCCTATGTTTTATGGGTAAAGTATGATTTCATTCTTATGTATATATGAACTCATGTTTCCTTTCCATGTTTTTTTTATAACCCATACTGAGTTTTTATGCTCATCCCAAGTTTTTGAAATGTTTTTCACAGGTCAAGGGAAAGGTACATGATTAGATGATAGAGTCAAGGATGTGACAAGAAATAATCCATGTTTTATTTTAAATATGTTTCCATTGATGGGAATGAAGAATACTATCTTTATGTAACCACATTGTTTATATGTGGAATGTAATGCAAGTTTTATGATCTAATTCTCTAAAACTCTAAACCCGAAAAGATCCTCAATGTGTAATCTTGTAATAACTCAAGATTAAGCAAGGTTTAAGGCTGGGGCCTTATAGTTGGTATCAGAGGTCGGTTTAGATAACTTTAGGAGTTAGAATTCTATTAAATGATTATCCAAAAATATTTTTTTTTGAAATGATATAGCATTTAAAGATTACCATGTTGCTTCATCTAAGACATGTTTGTTCAGAATGGTTTTCCGCAGAGGAAACAGGGAAGCAGTGCTAGGAAGGCATACAGAAGGAAATAACCTTCCGAATCAGCATCCAAAAATGGTCGGAATTGGAACTGAACAGTTTGTTGCAGTGATGGCGCAGTTGACTCAAGCGATAAATGGCGGTGGTATCCATGCACGAGATCAGCCAGATCAACCGCAGAGGAACATGTCAGTGGTGGAACATTTCATAAGGCAACATCCACCATCATTCAGAGGATCATCTGACCCTGTGCTAGCTGAAGGGTGGATTAAAGCACTGGAGAAGATTTTTGATGTCATGGGGTGTTCAGACAATCAAAAGGTTAGTCTTGCTATTTACCGTTTGGAGGGTGAAGCAGATAAGTGGTGGTCTATGGTTAAAAATATCAGGGACGCCGATGAGATTGATGCTCTTGACTGGGATGAATTTAAAGGTATGTTTCTTGAGAAGTATATTCCTAAGGCTGTTCGACTTAGGATGGAAAAGCAATTCTTGGAATTGAGGCAAGAGGAAGACTCAGTGGCTGCCTATGAAGAAAGGTTCACTCGATTGGCAAGGTATGCTCCAAATTTTATCCGGGACCTTGATAGTAAAATCAATCGTTTCTACTCAGGATTAAAGCCAATGTATCGAAGGGCATTAGCTTCTCGTGAGTTTAAAAGTTATGAAAAGCTTGTTCAATGTGCTGAGAAGGTGGAAATGGAGTTTGCTGATGACCATGTTTTCTATAACAACCAGCAGAAGAAGAGACCGAGGTGGCAGGAGAAAGGTAAGAATTCTTCAAAAAAGACTGATGGTAAGAAAACTAAGTTTCCAGTTTGTGATAAATGTGGAAAAAGGCATGCTGGGGAATGTCTTCTGAATTCTGGAAGGTGCTACCGATGTGGTAAGATGGGACATAAGGCTCGTGATTGCACTGAAAAGGATCAAGCTGAAGGTAAGAACAAATTTGATTTATAGTTAGTGAAGTGTTATAAGTGCAATGAGATGGGTCACTATGCAAACGAGTGTCCGACAAGGAGCTTGAGTGATGGGAAGCAGTTAGACTACAAGAAGAAAGGGGTGGTGAAATCCTTTGCAACTACTTCAGCAGATGTCGGGCCATCAAATGAAGTTGTATCAGGTAATTTGTTTGTTTTTTCAGATTAAGCCAGTGTGTTGTTTGATTCGAGGTCTACACATTCTTTCATTTCTGAAACCTTTTCTAGTAAAATGGGAATACCATCTCAAGAAATGACTCCTGAACTTTTGGTAAAAACACCTGGGGGAAGTGTCGAGGCAAAAAGAATTTATAAGAATCTTCATATCCTTATCTGTGGAAAAAACCTACTTGCAAACCTTATTGTTCTACCTCTAGTAGAGTTTGATGTTATCCTGGGTATGGATTGGCTCTCTATTTACCATGTTAAGATTGACTGTAGAGCTAAAGAAGTTTCTTTTCAGAAAGACTTTCAGTTTGTTTACCAGAATGAACCCTTACTTTTGATAACATATCAAGAGGCCGAGAAACTTGTAAAAGATGGAAATGAATGTTACCTTGCACACGTCGTTGAAAATAAAGGAACTGTTCAGATTAATGATGTGCCAGTGGTAAATGAGTATCCTGATGTTTTTCCTGATGAGTTTCCTGGAATAATACCAGATCGGGAAGTTGAGTTTACTGTTGACTTAGTTTCTCATGCTAAGCCAATTTTAAAACCCCCTTATCGAATGACACAAATTGAACTTTTAGAGTTGAAGGAGCAATTGCAAGATTTATTAGAGAAAGGTTTCATTAGACCTAGCACATCACCATGGGGTGCTCCTGTTTTATTTGTTAAAAAGAAAGATGGTTCTATGAGACATTGCATTGATTATAGAGCCTTGAATAATATCACTGTTAAGAACAAATATCCTTTGCCTCATATCGATGATTTGTTTGATCAGCTCCAGGGAGCTCAGTTTTTTTCAAAGATTGACTTGAGATTGGGGTACCATCAGCTGAAGGTTAAGGAGGCAGATATTCTGAAGACCTCGTTCTGTACGAGATATGGCCATTATGAATTTGTAGTAATGCCTTTTGGGATAACCAATGCACCTGCTGTATTCATGGACTTAATGAATAGAATTTTCCATGAGTTCTTGGATAAGTTTGTGGTGGTTTTCATTGATGATATTTTGGTGTTTTCTAAAAGTAAAGAGGAGCATGAAAAACATTTAAGGGTTATCTTGCAAACCTTAAAAGAAAAGAAACTGTATAGGAAATTCATCAAGTGTGAGTTTTGGTTACAACAAATTTATTTCCTTGGTCACATTGTTTCTAAAGATGGAATAACTGTTGATCCTGCAAAAACAAAAGTTGTGGAAGAATGGACAAGACCCACAAATGTAACCGAGATTCGTAGCTTCCTTGGTTTGGTGGGCTATTACCGAAGGTTTGTTAGAAATTTTTCACGGTTATCTAGTCCAATGACTAAGCTAACTCGTAAGGGTGTTAAGTTTATCTGGACAAAAGAATGTGATGTTTGTTTTCAGGAATTGAAAAGAAGATTGGTGAATGCTCCAGTTTTGGCACTACCTTCCAGGAATGGTGAGTTTGTTATATACAGTGATGCTTCATTGAAGGGACTTGGTTGCGTCCTAATGCAGAATGATCAGGTAATTGCTTATGCTTCACGACAGTTGAAAACTCATGAGGTAAATTACCCTACACATGATTTGGAACTAGCTGCTGTTGTTTTTGCTTTAAAATTTTGGAGGAATCATTTGTATGGAGTAAAGTGTGAAATATATACCGATCACAAAAGTTTAAAGTATATATTCACTCAGAAAGAGTTAAACATGAGACAGAGGAGATGGATGGAATTAATCAAAGATCATGATTGTACAATTCATTACCATCCAGGAAAAGCAAATAAAGTGGCTGATGCTTTGAGTCGAAAAAGTAATGCTTCATTAACAATGTTGCGTTTGGAACATGATCCTTTGGTTAACGATTTGATGAACTTTGGCATAGAAGTTGTTGGTGCAGGAAGTCCTTCTGTTTTGTTTCAGGTATCAGTGAGATCTTCTCTATCAGATAGAATCAAGCAAGCACAGAAGCAAGACGGTGAGTTGCAGAAAAAGGTAGAGCTGGTTCAGAAAGGTAAGTTTCCTGAATTCAACATTGATAGAGATTGTGTTTTGAGATTTGGGAAGAGACTGTGTGTGCCTTGTGATTCACAGTTGAAGAGAGAGCTGTTATGTGAAGCTCATAGTTCACCGTTTTCAGTTCATCCGGGCAGTACTAAGATGTATAGAGATCTGCGGGAGTATTACTGGTGGGATGGAATGAAAAGAGACATTGCTGATTTTACTGTGAAGTGTTTGACTTGTCAGTAGGTTAAAGCAGAGCGGCAGCTACCGAAAGGGATGCTTTAGCCTTTATCAGTGCCAGAGTGGAAATGGGAGAATATATCCATGGACTTTGTTGTTGGATTACCGAAGACATCTCGAGGTAATAATGCAATCTGGGTTATTGTTGATCGCTTGACCAAATCTGCTCATTTCCTTGCTATACGAGATACTTTCCCTCTTGATCAACTTTCCTGTTTGTATCTTAAAAAGTTATTCAGGTTACATGGAGTTCCTCTCTCCATTGTATCGGATCGTGATCCAAGGTTTACTTCTAACTTTTGGAAAGGCCTTCAGAAGTCGTTGGGTACTGAATTAAATTTTAGTTCAGCTTTCCATCCTCAATCAGATGGACAGTCAGAACGAACAATTCAGACATTGGAGGATATACTACGAGCTTGTTCTATGGATTATCAGGGAAGTTGGGACCAACATCTTTCTTTGGTTGAGTTATCATATAATAATAGTTTTCATTCCAGTATACAGATGGCACCATTTCAGGCATTATATGGGAAGCGGTGTCGAACTCCAGCTTTCTGGGATGAAGTGGGTGAAAGGAAGTTGATGGGACCAGAATTGGTAGAATAGATGGCAGAAAACGTTCAGCTGATTCAGAAACACATGAGAACAGCTCAGAGCAGGCAGAAGAGTTATGCGGATAACCGGAGGAAGGATCTATCTTTTGAGGTAGGTGATCATGTTTTTCTCAAGGTTTCTCCATGGAAAAGTGTGATGAGATTTGGTAAGAAAGGAAAGTTGAGTCCAAGGTTCATTGGACCATACGAAATTCTAGAGAGAGTTGGATCAGTTGCATACCGAGTGGCTTTACCTCCGAGTTTATCTCAGGTACACAATGTTTTTCACGTTTCGATGTTGAGAAAGTATATGCCAGATCCTTCTCATGTTTTGAGTCCAGAGGTAGTTCAGCTGGAAGAGAACCTATCTTATGAGGAACCACCGGTCCAGATTCATGACCACATGGAGCAAGTGTTACGGAATAAGGTGATTAAGCAGGTAAAGGTTTTGTGTAAAAACCACATTATTGAAGAGGCAACATGGGAATCTGAAAATGAAATGAGGGATAAGTACCCCCATTTATTCGATAAGTAAATAAATTGCGGGGACGCAATTTTCTAAAGGGGGGAAGGATGTAACATCCCAAGTAAGTAATGAATAATAGATATTTTTATCTATGTCTATTAATGATTAAGATAGTGTTATAGTAGCTTAAAATGAAAATAAATACAATCTTATGCATGGAATACACTAATATTCTTAAAAGATTGTTTTACTGCCTTTTGATGGAAAACCATTTTTGAATCTATATGTTCACAATTTTATAAACTATGTTTGTCAAAATAAACTTATTCTTTATGATTGGGACATCAAAATTTACCTTGTGTTAATTTTTGGTATTTTTCTGACAATGTTCATTTTTTAATGAATAGTGAAAAATACTGCATTTTACATCAAAACTAATTTTTAATATAATTTATTTATATGATTAGATTATGTTTTGAATTGGTTTTGAAGTGAAATTAGAATATATTTTTACCATTTTATCCAATGGTGGTCATTGGAATCAATTTCACTTTGAAATTAGACTTAAACTGGTGTCAATCTTTTGATACTTATTGTTTTGTAAAAACACGCTATTTGCTCTGGCAGCGGGAATTAATTATTAAATTAATTAATGTGACCTATATGTTTTGAATTTTGTAAAATAGACTTCATTTTTGAATTCGGAATATCAAATATAGCTTAGGGTGAATTTTTTGTAATTTTCTGAAAAACATCAATTTTTGATGAATAGTGAAACAACTAAGTGATAATCAAGCAAACTGATTTTTCAGTTAAATGAAAGTTTACCACTAATGTGTATTGAATTTTGAAAATCCGACATACATGGTTGTCATTAATAAGTAAAATGTGGTTCAATGTGATTATAATAATTTTTTGGTGAATAGTAACTTATTAAGTTATTAATCACGATTAGTGGTAATTAGGGTAGTTTAAGGTATAAATAATACTTGAATAAAATGAAATGACCTAGACACATGTCCCAACCTCATTGGTTGTGTCATGGCCGACCATGACATGCCATGGGTCAACTTGGGGACCCCATGGATCCACTTTTGTTGGGAAATGACAAAAATTACTTTTTATTTAATGTTAAAGTGAAAATGACACAAACATAATATGTTTTACGAAAACAATTTTTAAGTGGGGTTATAGAAGTCCAAAATTTGATTATAAATAGTCATTGGAAATATAAAAACATTTCCTATATCATAGTATTTTTTTTATAATTTTTAGACATTAAATAAATTTAATTATTTATGACATAATAATGATGCAGCGATGACATCATTATTTGACGATTTAAATAAAATAGAAAGATAATGTAAAATCTATGAACTACACATGTCCAAAACCAATTGGATGAGTGGATTTCGAACCTTTATCACCTTATCCACGAATTATATCAATGTGGGACCTTTTAAAACCGAAACTCATTTTCAAATAATGTAATATTTCTTTACATTCCAAAAGTGCCCCTCCTCTCCTCTTATAAAAGGCCCCCACCTCTACCTCATTTCACACACTCTTCAAGCCTTTGGCTCGGCCAACCCCTGCCCATTTTCTCTCTCCACATCCCTCTCCTCATCCTAGAGGATTCCCTTTGGGCAGGATCATTTCAAAGGAAGCCTTTAGGCTCAACTCAAAAGGAGTTACACTTTTAAAGGCAATTCATTCTCTCATGTTCATTTGTTTTATTTTGCTTCTCCAACCCCCTAAAATCGTTTTTATTTACTTTTTTTGTAACAAAAAAAGTATCATCAATATACTAGGATGTTGTTATAAGATTTATTTGAGCTACACTCTCACACAACTACATCAAATGGTTAAAGAACATACGGTTTCCGTGGATGGAGAAATTCTGCCTCCCGAAACGATGATTGTTCAACACTCATTTAACACCTTCAAAGGTGGCCATTATGATGTCACTATTTTTATATATGATATATAATATGTTTATGTTTTCCTTAAGCTTCTGTTTTTTTTATTTTGGGCATACCATTATGGTTTCCATTATGGGTAAAACACGATATCTTCATTTTAGGAAGTGCGGACTACCACCCCCTAAAAGTGTTTTGATTCATTAATACCATATGTGGGATGTGTAAAGGATAAAGTTAATGATATTATATATGTTATTATACTGGAATTATAATATACTATTATATAATTATGATTCCATTCCAGAAAATATGAAATAGAAATGGAAGTAGCGTTCATGCGTACGTACGGCTTACCGTCTCCATGAACGGTGCATTTCATTTCTTACCTCTAAATGTGATGTAATATTATAAATGCATGTATGTACTGGATATATATGACATATATGATATCTAAATCATGAATACCATTCTGTATATAATGAACCTTTGACCAAATTAACAACATGTAAGTGTAAGAAGTCTATTTTTGACTTAAGAACCAAATACCGACAAAATGAACATTGTTAACTTAACAGATTACATGATGTTCATAACATGGTATAAAAGGAATAATGAACTTGAAAAAGGTTCTTAATCAAGTAGAGATTAACTCAAGTTTATTATTCAGGAGATTAAAGAACGGTCGGGTCAAGTCGGATACGAGGTATGGGACTTCGTCTCAATCTCCTTTCATTGAGGCATATTTTATTTTATACACAACTTTCTTTTATACGGTGTATAAACCCCTTTGACTTTTACGTTTATTCAAAAGGAATATTTTTTATACGAAGCATTTACTAAACGACAAAAGGGAATGTTTTTGTCGTACGTATGCGGCAACAACGACTTCTCCGCCGTCGTAACCGTTATTTGAGTTTCGGCTTCCTCTACAAGCCATACCTTCTTTTTAAAAGAAAAATAAATACAATGTTTTGCTTTTCTTTTATTTTGGTATTGAAAATGGTTTTCATAATGTTTTTATATCAATGTGTTGTATTGATATCTCGTGATTGAAATGTGGAAATTTTATGTTTCCTTTATGCATGTATTATGTGATATGATTATGTTATTGTTCTTGGGCATTATTATGAAGACAGGTGGTTCCGTGATAAACTAAGGGCGGGTGAGCCCATTATAGCTCTCCAATGAATTGGGTAACCCGAAGAAGTGAAACGTTAAGGTTTCTCCGAAGATATTTTAGGGAATATACTGTGATGGGTATTCCAAACGTAACCAAGAGGGTTACTCCCTACGTAAGAATGTTATGAATGCCTCATGTTACCTTTATGTCTTATGATTTCTATGATTTATTCATGATTTTATGAGGTATGTTAAAGTGCCTATGTTTTATGGGTAAAGTATGATTTCATTCTTATGTATATATGAACTCATGTTTCCTTTCCATGTTTTTTTTATAACCCATACTGAGTTTTTATGCTCATCCCAAGTTTTTGAAATGTTTTTCACAGGTCAAGGGAAAGGTACATGATTTGATGATAGAGTCAAGGATGTGACAAGAAATAATCCATGTTTTATTTTAAATATGTTTCCATTGATAGGAATGAAGAATACTATCTTTATGTAACCACTTTGTTTATATGTGGAATGTAATGCAAGTTTTATGATCTAATTCTCTAAAACTCTAAACCTGAAAAGATCCTCAATGTGTAATCTTGTAATAACTCAAGATTAAGCAAGGTTTAAGGCTGGGGCCTTATATAAGCCTACCATGCATTAAGGTTGTTCAAATATAGAAATTAAAAATTTCAAATTTTGTTCCATATCATATGTAAATAATCTAATATGACTTATGATTTTCTTTTGAAATGTTCTGTCATGACATACAATATTGGATATTATAATCAACAAATCAAAATAAATCCCAAAAAATTTTATTTGTTGCATTGTATGACTCCCAATTGTCATATCTTAACATAGTTGAATCGTGTTTTGAAAAATCGATCATTGAATCACTATGGTGATATTGATGAAGGAAATTAAATAAAATATATGATATCAAAAGTAACAATTAGGCTGTAAGTTCAAAAAATCTGATGAATATCACACCTTGGCCTATCATATTTCAAAATATTACTATATGTTATAATGTATAACTGGTAAAACATAGAGCCTCAACCTATTAGTCATATCCTATAAATCCAATTTAACAATAAAATAGGATTGATATAGGTTTATTATTCACTAAATTCAATTATGAATTCATTTGTATTATTTACATATTTTTAAAAAATAATGATAAACTATATTTTGGGGTTCTTAATAAATGTATAATACTCATTAATTAATAAATTATAATTTTTTTATTAATATTTGTTTATGAATAATTTATTATAAAATATTTCTGTTAATAAAATTTTAATATAAAAAATACATATTACATAAATTAAATGGTATTCCTTATGAATTACAAATAAAGTTTTTATTTAGAAATAATTAATGTAATATATAAATTATATAAATTATATAATAATTCTAAATATAAGGTGGTTATAATTTACGCTGGTTTAATTATCATAATATTTAATTTTAATTCATCAAATATAGGGCCTTATTTGGGAAATTATTTACACAACATTAAAAGTTTTATTATTATTGAATTGATTAATGATTAAATAATGTTATGTATAAGATATTTATATTATCTTAAATTTTCATATATTATAAAGTGTATTGTAAACGTTTTATTAATCATAAAATATCTTATATTTTAATTAATTTTTTATAATGAATAATATAAATGACATTATATAATGAAATTAATATAATGTTATTATATTAAATATTATATAATTTATAATATGTGTACTGTAATTATAAAGTTTATATATTTAACTCTTATTTATGGATTGTTCATAAATTATTATCTCATGATAAAATATGTGAATTGTTCATTTATTTAATAGTAATCCCATTTCCTATTATAAATGAATTCAAATTATTTATATCATGATTTTTTTTATGATTTAGTATTACTGTTATGTTTCTTATCGATATTTTTATACATGGATATATGAGGTTACATGCTTGGTATGATAATGGAGTTAGTTCCATATACCTTCAATCTGATTTGAAATTAAGCTTATTGGCTTGAGTTTAGTTATTTAATATAGTGAATACATGTTTTGTATTATAGTTATCATGAATTTGATTCTCTCTTATGTAATGTATCCATGGGTAGAGGTACATTAGGTTTTACTTCCCACTATCTTAGATGTTCATATCTTGTTCTTGAAAGGTCATGGTTAGTTATCTATTGCTTCAAGCATTCCTATGTAATGATTTTAAATTTCATATAATTTTAATCATTTACTTTTAAATATCATATATTTTTCTCATGAGATGCATTTGGATATATGAAAAAGCATTTTTCTTATTTTTGGGTGAGTAATAAATTTTTGGGTCATGTAAAGTGTCAAACATCACTATGGAATGATCATATTGATTTAGCGGAAGGAATGAGATTCCAAACAAAATCTCAATAAGAATTATATATAACGGGATTTAAATTAGATAATATGAGGAGATTAAATCCCTTTGAAATTGATAAATGTTATATTCCATACAAAAAATGAACATTTCAAGTCCATAGTCATTCAACCAGATATGTTCATTCAATGTAGGGTTCCCATGGATTATTTTATGTAACAAATGTTGGAAAAAGTTAATTTTAAGTGTTAGTTAAGAAAAACCCATTGATTTTATTGGTTCATACTTATCATGGAATGTAATGAATCTCAACTACTAGAAACCCCTCTTATACCTACAGTGAAGATGAATTTGACCCGAGATGCCCGAGGTCAAAAGACCTCAGGTTTGGAACATGCACTCTAATTATAAATCATTCAAATGGGATATATTTACTTCATAAATTCTATAAACAATATAAAAAATCCACCAATAAATTAAATAATATAAAATGAAACCAAGGTCCTAGAAAAAACCACCATGCATGTAAATATCATAAAAATATTTTTATCCAATGTAAATACCAAAATATACACATATAAATAATCACTAATAGAAACCTCAATATCTTATATTCCACTCTCTAACTAAGTCACCAAAATAACCATGGAAAAATGAAAAAAAAATCAAATAAATATTATTGAGAATAGATTTATTCATCGAATGATTCTATTAAAAAACACACATGAAAAGAAAGACTAAGAATACTAATGTTAGGGTGAAAAATATGTATAACTAACTAGAACCAACAGAGGTCACTATCAACCATAATCACCAATGTTCACTTACCCAATAGTATATCCAAGTATAATAAAAATATAATATATCAAAATATCACCTCAAAAATACTTCCCCCATGATATTTCTCTATCATGACCGAAAATCAAATTTAGTATTCTCTTATCCCTTCTAAAATCATACTTCATCACACTATACCAATCATGTCACACATGAGGTGGGTTAGACTAAAACAAAACCTACCCATACCAAAAAAGGATATTACTGTAACATCCCAAGTAAGTAATGAATAATAGATATTTTTATCAATGTCTATTTAAGAATTAGACATTGTTTTAGAGGCTTAAAATGAGAATAAATCCAATCTTAAGCATGGAATACACTAATATTTTTAAAAGATTGTTTTAATGCCATTTGATGGAAACCCATTTTTAATTCAAGATTTTGACAATTTTATAAGTTTTATTTGTCAAAATAAACATATTATTTATGATTGGGACATTTAAATTTACATTGGATAATTGTTTGGTATTTTTCTAACAATGTTCACTTTTAATGAATAGTGGAAAATACTGCATTTTACAGCAAAACAGCTTTTTCATATAATTTAATTATATTGTTAGATTATCTTTTTAATTGGTATTAATGTGTAATTAGAATATTTTATTACCATTTAATCCAATTGTGGTCATTAGGATTAATTTCACTTTGGAATTTGGCATAAACAAGTGCCAAACTTTTCATAGATATTGTTTCTAAAAAACCAGCTATTTGTTTTGACAACGAGAATTATTTTTAAATTAATTAATCCAATTTCTGTGTTTGTAATTTGGTAAAATGGATTACATATATGGAATCAGAAGGTAAAAATTATGTAATCAATACTCTTTTGTTTTTTGAAATTATGAATAGTAACGATGGTAATTATCTTTAATTATCTTGTTTGATTAGTAATCAGGTAGTTAAGGATAATAAAATAATATCATTATAATAATAAATGACCCAATCATGTGTCCTAATTCTACTGGTTGTGTCATGGCTGACCATGGGATTCCTTGTGCCAAACATGGGGACACCATTGAATCACTTTTGTGTGACAATGACTTTTTATCTTTTTATTTTTTAAAGAAAGTTAAATACAACAACAAATGTATCACCTGAGTAAAACATTTTTAATTTTGTCTACATAAATGTTCTATTGTAATATAAATAGTCATTGGAAAGATAAAAAGTTTCCTACATCATCGTATTTTTTTTATAATTTTTAGACATTAAATAAATTAAATTATTTATGACATCATGATGATGCATTGATTACCTCATTAATGAAAGATTTAAATAAAATGAAAATATAATGTAACATATATGAATTAAAAATGTCAAAGACATATTGGATGAGTATATTTCAGACCCTTATCACCTTATCCTCGAAATAAATCAATGTGGGACCTTTAAAATCTGAAACTCATTTGAAAATAAAGTAACATTTTATACCTTTCCAAGAGTGCCCCTCCTCTCCTCTTATAAAAGGCCCCCACCTCTACTTCCTTACCCACACATCTTAATCCATTTTCGTGTCCAATATCTGCTAATTTTATCTCTCCACATCCCTCTCTTCATCCTAGAATCCTTACCTTAGGCAGAAAGCTCTTCAAGAAACCCTTTTGGTTCTAAACAAGAGGAGTTACCCAATTTAAAGGTAAAGACTTCTCTAATGTTCTTTTGTTTTTTTTGATTCTCCAACACCCTAGACTCTTTTTATTAATTTAATTTGTAAAAACACCAGTATTTTAAATATAATATGATTTTGTTATAAGAATTGTTTGACCTACACTTACACACACCTACATCTAATGGTTAATGAACATAGTATTTCCATGGATGGCGAATATCTGCCTCACGAAACGATGATGGTTCAATATTTTTATAACACCTTAAAAGGTGGACATTAAGATGTCAGTATATTTATATATTCAATTTAATCTATTTATTTTTTCCTTACGCTTCTGTATTTTTCATTAATGGCATACCTCTATGGCTTCCATTATGGGTATACACGATATCTTTATTTTAGAAAGTGCGGACTACTGCCCCTCAAAGTGATTTGATTCTCTAGTGACATATGTGGGATATATAAAGGATGAAATTAATGATATTATATATGATATTGTACTGGAATTATAACATACCTTTATATCATTATGATTCCATTCCATAAAATATGAAATAGAAATGAAAGTAGCGTTCATGCGTACGTACGACTTACTGTCTCCATGAAAGGTGCATTTCATTTCATAGCTCTAAATGTTATGTAATATTGTAAATGCATGTATATACTTGATATATATGACATATATCATATCTAAATCATGAATATAATTCGGGATATAATGGATATTTTACCACATGAACAACTTGTAATTATAAAGAGTTTATTTTTAACTCACGTACCAATGATCGACAAAACGACCATTATAAACATAAATAATTAGATAGTGTTCATAACATGGTAATAAGTGATATAAAAGGAATAATGAACTTGAAAATGGTTCTTAAGAAAGTAGACATTAACTCAAGTTTATTATCCAGGACATTATAGAACGATCGAGTCACGTCGGACCTGAGGTAAGGGACTTCGTCTCAATCTCCTTTCATTGAGGCATATTTTGTTTTATACACAACTTTATTGTTTACATTGTATAAACCCATTTGAATTTTATGTTTATTCAGAAAGAATATTTTTTATACGAAGCGTTTACTAAAATACAAAAGGGAATTTCTTCTTCGTACGTATGCATCAACAACAACTTCTCTGCCGCCATGACAATTATTTGAGCTTCGTCTTCCTCTACAAGCCATAACTTATTTTAATGAAAAATAAATAACATTTTTTGATTTTGTTTTATTTCGGTATGAAAAATAGTCTTCATAATGTTTTTAAATCAATGTGTTGTATTGATATATTGTGACTGAAAAGTGGAAATGTTATGTTTCCTTTATGCATGTTTTATGTGATACGATTATTTTATGGTTCTTGGGAATTATTATGAATATGGGTGGTTTCGTGATAAACTAAGGGTGGGTGAGCCCGATATAGCTCTCCAATGCATTGGGTAACGCGAAGGAGTTAAACGTTAAGGTTTCTCCAAAGAGATTTAGGGAATATACTGTGATGGGTATTCCAAACGTAACCATGAGGGTTACTCCCAACGTAAGAATGTTATGAATGCCACAAGTTACATTTATGTCTTATGATTTCTAATATTTATTCATGATTTGATGAGGTATGTTAAAATGATTATGTTTTATGAGTAATGTATGATTTCATACATGGACTAATGTTTTCATTTCGTACTTTTATATCCCTTACTGAGCTCTTTATGCTCATCCCACGTTTTTGAAATGTTTTTCACAAGTTAAGGGAAAGGTACATGATGTGATTATAGGGTCAAGGAAGTGTCATGAATGAATCCATGTTTTGTTTTAAATATGTTTCCTATGATGGGAAAAAATGAATACTATCTTTTATGTAACCGCTTTTTTGAATCTGAAATGTAATGCATGATTTATGATCTAATTCTCTAAAACTCTAAACCTGAAAAGATACTCAATGTGTATTCTTGAAGTAACTCAATATTAATAAATAATTAAGGGTGTGGCCTTATAGTTGGTATTAGAGGTCGATTTAGATAACATTAGGAGTAATAATTAAATTAAATGATTATCCAAAAAAAATTTATGTTCAAATTGAAATGATATAGCATTTAAAGATTACCATGTTGCCTCATCTATGACATGTTTGTTTAGAATGGTTTTCCACGGAGGAAACAGGGAATCAAGGCTAGGAAGGCATACTGAAAGAAATAACCTTCTGAATCAGCATCCTGAGATAGTCAGAATTGGAACTGAATAGTTTATTGCAGTAATGATGAAGTTGAATCAAGCGATAAATGGTGGTGGTATCCATGCACACGATCAGCCAGATCAACCGTAGAGGAACATGTCAGTGGTTGAACAGTTCATGAGGCAATATCCCCAATCATTTAGAGGATAATCTGAACCGGTTCTAGCTGAAGGGTGGATTAAAGCACTGGAGAAGATTTTCGATGTCATGGGGTTTTCATACAATCAAAAGGTTAGTCTTTATATTTACCGTTTGGAGGGTGAAGCAGATTAGTGGTGGTCGATGGTTAAAAATATCAAGGACGCTGATGAGATTGATGCTGTCGACTGTGATGAATTCAAAGTTATGTTTCTTGAGAAGTATTTTCCTAAGGCTGTTCCACATAGGATGGTAAAAAAATTCCTGGAATTGAGGAAAGAGGAAGACTCAGTGGCTGCCTATGAAGAATGGTTCACTCGATTGGCAAGGTATGCTTCAAATTTTATTCGAGACCTTGATAGTAAAATCAATCGTTTTTACTCAGGATTAAAGCCAAAATATCGAAGGGCTTTATCTTCTCATGAGTTCAGGAGTTATGAGAAGATTATTCGATGTGCTGAGAAGGTGGAAATAGTGTTTTCCAATGATCGAGTGTTCTATAACAACCAGCAGAAGAAGAGACCGAGGTGGCAGGAGAAAGGAAAGAATTATTCAAAAATGTTTGATGATAAGAAAACTATGTTTCCAGTTTGTGATAAATGTGGTAAAAGTCATGCTGGATAATGTCTTCTGAATTCTGGAAAGTGCTACCGATGCGGTAAGATGGGACATAAGGCTCGTGATTGCACTGAAAAAGATCAGGGTGATGGTAAGACCAAATTTGATTTACAGTTAGTGATATTTTTTAAGTGCAATGAGATGGGTCACTATTAAAACGAGTGTCCGACAAAGATATCGAGTGATGAGAAGCAGTTAGACTACAATCAGAAAGGGGTGGTGAAATCCATCGCAACTACTTCAGAAGATGTCAGGACATAATATGAAGTGGTATCATGTACTTTGATTGTTTTTTCAGATTATTCCAGTGTGTTGTTTGATTAGGGGTCTACACATTCTTTCATCTCTGAAAACTTTTCTAGTAAAATGGGAATACCATATAAAGAAATGACTCCAGAACATGTGGTAAAAACACCTGGGGGAAATGTTGAGGCAAAAAGAATTTATAAGAATCTTCTTATCCTTATTCGTGGAAAGAACCTACTTGAAAACCTTATTGTTTTACCTCTAGTAGAGTTTGATGTTATCCTGGGTTTGGATTGGCTCTCTATTTACCATGCTAAGATTGACTGTAGAGATAAAGAAATTTCATTTCAGAAAGACTTTTTGTTTGTTTACAATAATGTTCCTTTACTGTTGATAACATATCAAGAGGCTGGTAAACTTGTAAAAGATGGAAATGAATGTTACCTTGCACATATCATTGAAAACAAGTGAACAGTTCAGATTAATTATGTGCCAGTGGTAAATGAGTATCCTGATGTTTTTCCTGAGGAGTTTCCTGGAATAACACTAGATCAAGAAGTTGAATTTACAGTTGACTTAGTTCCTGATTCTAAGCCAATTTCAAAACCCCCTTATCGAATGGCACAAATTGAACTTTTAGAGTTGAAGGAGAAATTGCATGATTTATTAGTGAAAGGTTTCGTTCGACCTAGAACATCACCATCAGGTGCTCCTGTTTTATATGTTAAAAATAAAGATGGTTCAATGAGACTTTTCATTGATTATAGTGACTTCAATAACATCACTGTTAAGAAAAAATATCATTTTCCTCATATCGATGATTTGTTTGATTAGCTCCAGGGAGCTCAGTATTTATCAAAGATTGACCTGAGATCAAGGTACCATCAGTTGAAGGTAAAGGAAGCGGATATCCCGAAGACTGTGTTCCGTACACAATATGGCCATTATGAATTTGTAGTAATGCCTTTTGGGATAACCAATGCACCTTCTATATTCATGAAACTTATGAATAGAATTTTCCATGAGTTCTTGGATAAGTTTGTGGTTGATTTCATTGATGATATTTTGGTGTTTTCTAAAAGTAAAGAGGAGCATGAAAGACATTTAAGGGTTATTTTTCAATCCTTAAAAGAAAATAAATTTTATGGGAAACTCAGAAAGTATGAGTTTTGGTTGCACGAAATTTCTTTCCTTGGCCACATTGTTTCTAATGATGGTATAACTGTTGATCCTGCAAAAACAAAGGTTGTTGAAGAATAGCCAAGACCCACAAATGTAACTGAGATTCGTATCTTCCTTGGGTTGGCATGCTATTACCGAACGTTTGTTAGAAATTTTTCATGGTTATCTATTCCAATGACTAAGATAACTCGGACGGTTTTTATGTTTATCTGGACAAAAGAATGTGATGATTTTTTTCAGGAATTGAAAAGAATATTGGTGAATGATCCAGTTTTAGAACTACCTTCCTGGAATGGTGAGTTTGTTATCTACAGTAATGATTCATTGAAAGGACTTGGTTGCATCCTAATGCAGAATGATTAGTTAATTGCTTATTCTTCACGACAGTTGAAAACTCATGAGGTAAATTACCACACACATGATTCGAAATTAGCTGCTGTTGTTTTCACATTAAAAATTTGGAGGCATCATTTGTATGGAGTAATGTGTGAAATATATACCGATCACAAAAGTTTAAAGTATATATTCACTCAGAAATAATTGAACATGAGATAGAGGAGATGGATATAATTAATCAATGATTATGATTTTACAATTCATTACAATCTAGGAAAAGAAAATAAAGTGGATGATGCTTTGAGTGGAAAGAGTAATGCATCATTAACAGTGTTGTATTTGGAACACGATCCTTTGGTTAATGATTTGATGAATATTGGAATAGAAGTTGTTGGTGCAGGGTGTTCTTCTGTTTTGTTTCAGGTATTAGTGAAATCTTCTCTATCAGACAGAATTAAGCAAGCACAGAAACAAGACAACGAGTTACAGAAAAAGGTAGAGCTGGTTTAGAAGGGTAAGTTGCCCGAATTCGACCTTGATAATGATTTTTTATGGGATTTGGGAAGAGATTGTGTGTTCTGTGTGATTCAAATTGGAAGAGAGAGTTATTATGTGAAGCTCATAGTTCTCCGTTTTTAGTTCATCCGGGCAGTACTAAGATGTATAGAGATCTTCGAGAGTATTACTAGTGGGATGGAATGAAAAGAGACATTGCTGATTTTATTGTGCAGTGTTTGACTTGTCAACATGTTAAAGTAGAGCGGTAGTTACCGAAAGGGATGATTCATCCTTTACCAGTGATAGAGTAGAAACAGGAGAATATATCCATGGAATTCGTTGTAGGATTGCCGAAGACACCTCGAGGTAATAATGTAATCTGGGTTATAGTTGATCGCTTGACTAAATCTACTTATTTCCATGCTATACGAGATACTTTTTCCCTCTATCAACTTTCTCGTTTGTATCTTAATGAGATAGTCAGGTTACATGGAGTTCCTCTCTCCATTGTGTCTGACCGTGATCCCAAGTTTACTTTTAACTTTTGGAAAGGCCTTCAGAAGTCGTTGGGTACTGAATTAAATTTTAGTACAACTTTTCATCCTCAATCAGATGGGTCGTCAGAACGAATGATTCAGACTTTGGAGGATATGCTACGTTCTTGTTCGATGGATTATCTGGGATATTGGGAACAACATATTTCTTTGGTTGAATTTTCTTATAATAATAGTTTTCATTCCAGTATACAGATGGCACCATTTGAGGCATTATATGGGAAGCGGTGTCGAACTCAAGTTTTATGGGATAATGTGGGTGAAAGGAAGTTGATTGGACCCGAATTAGTAGAAGAGTTTGTACAAAAAGTTGAGCTGATACAAAAACAAATGAGAATAGCTCAGAGCAGGCAGAAGAGTTATGTAGACAACATGAGGAAGGATCTCTCTTTTGAGGTAGGTGATCATGTTTTTCTCAATGTATCACCATGGAAAAGTGTTATGTGATTTGGTAAAAAAGGAAAGCTGAGTCCAAGGTTCATTGGACCATATAAAATTCTAGAGAGAGTTGGATCAGTTTCATACTGAGTGTCTTTACCTCTGAGTTTATATCAGGTACACAATGTTTTTCATGTTTCAATGTTAAGGGAGTGCATGCCAGATCAATCTCATGTTTTGAGTCTAGTGGTAGTTCAGCTGGAAGAGAATCTATCTTATGAGGAACAACCCGTCCAGATTCTTGACCACAGGGAGCAAGTGTCGCGGAATAAGTTGATTCATCACGTAAAGGGTTTGTGGAAAAACCACATTATTGAAGAGGCAACATGGGAATCTGAAAATGCAATTAGGGATAAATACCCCCACTTATTCGATAAGTAAATAAATTGCAGGGACGCAATTTTCTAAAGGGGATAAGGATGTAAAATCCCAAGTAAGTAATGAATAATAGATATTTTTATCTATGTCTATTTATGAATTAGATAGTGTTTTAGATGATTAAAATTATAATAAATCCAATCTTAAGCATGGAATACAGTAATATATTGAAAAGATTGTTTTACAACATTTTGATGGAAAACAATTTTTAAAATAAAACTTTGGACAATTTTATAAGGTCTATTTTTCAAAATAAACATATTCTTTATGATTGGGATATTAAAATTTAAAATGGATAATTTTTTGGTATTTTTCTGACAATGTTCATTTTTTAATGAATAGTGAAAAATACTACATTTTACATCAAAACTGATTTTTCATCTAATTTAATTATATGGATATATTATCTATTTAATTGGTCTTAAAGTGTAATTAGAATATTTTTTTTACCATTTAATCCAATGGTCGTCATTAGGATTAATTTTACTTTGGAATTGGGTATAAAAAAGTGCCAAACTTTTCATATATATTGTTTCTAAAAAACCCCTCTATTTGTTTTGACAAAGGGAATTATTTTTAAATTAATTATTGCAATTTCGGTATTTTAGAATTTGGTAAAATGGATTACATATTTAGAATAATAAGTTCCAAATTATGTAATCAAGACTCTTTTGTTTTTGAACATTATGAATAGTATCGATGGTAATTATCTTTAATTATCCGGATTAATTAGTAATCGGGTAGTTAAGGATAATAAAATAAAATAATAATAATACAAAATGACCCCAAAATGTATCATAATGCAACTTTTTGTGTCATTTCAGACCATGGGATGCCTTGTTCCAATCTTGGGGTCACCATGGAATCACTTTTGTGTGATAATGACTTTTTATCTTTTTATTTTTTAAAGAAAGTTAAACATAAAAAAGAATGTATCACCTGAGTAAACCATTTTTAATTCTTTCCACATAAATGATCTATTGGACTATAAATTTTCATTTGAAATATAATGATATTTCCTACATCATAGGGTTTTTTTATAATTTTTATACATTAAATAAATTAAATTATTTATGACATCATGATGATGCAGCGATTACCCCATTAATGAACGATTTAAATAAAATGAAATGATAATGAAAATATAAGGCATACAGTTGTCAGAGACCTATAGTATGTGTATATTTCGAACCCTTATCACCTTATCCTTGAAATACTTCAATTTGGGACCTTTAAAATCTGAAACTCATTTGAAAATAAAGTAACATTTTATACCTTTCCAAGAGTACCCCTCATCTCCTCTTATAAAAGGCCCCCACCTCTACCTCCTTACCCACACTTCTCAAGACATTGGCTCGGCCAAGATCTGCTCATTTTATCTCTCCAAATCACTCTTTTAATCCTATAATCCTCACCATAGGTAGAAAGCTCTTCAAGAAATCCTTTTGGTTCTAACCAAGAAGAGTTACCCGATTTCAAGGTAAAGACTTCTCTAATGTTATTTTGTTTATTTTGCTTCTCCAACCCCTAAACTCTTTTCATTCATTTCTTTTGTAACAAAACCAGTAGGTTCAATATGCAAGGATGTTTGTATAATAATTTTTATAGATACAATTACACACACCTACATCTAATGGTTAAAGAATATACTGTTTCCGTGGATAGCGAATTTCTGCCTCACAAAATGATGATTGTTAAATATTTTTATAACACCTACAATGGTGGGCATAAATATGTCACTATATTTCTATATGATGTATAATATTTTTATGTTTTCCTTAAGCTTCGGTATTTTTCATTTATGGAATACCTTTATGGCTTCCATTATGGGTATACGCGATATCTTCATTTTAAGAAGTGCGGACTACCACCCCCTCAAAGTGATTTGATTCTTTAGTGCCATATGTGGGACGTATAAAGGATGGAATTAATGATATTATATATGATATTATACTGGAATTATAATATACGTTTATATCATTATGATTCCATTCCATAAAATATGAAATAGAAATGAAAGTAGCATTCAGGCGTACGTACAGCTTAACGTCTCCATGAACGGTGCATTTCATTTCTTACCTCTAAATGTTTTGTAATATTGTAAATGCATGTATATACTGGATATATATGAAATATATGATATTTAAATCATGAATATATTTCTGGATATATTGGATATTTTACCACATGAACAACTTGTAATTATAATGAGTTTATTTTTGACTCAAGTACCAACGATCGACAAAACGACCATTATTAACATAAATAATTGCATAGTGTTCATAACATGGTAATAAGTGATATAAAAGAAATAATGAACATGAAAAAGGTTCTTAAGAAAGTATAAATTAACTCACGTTTATTATTTAGGATGTTAAAGAACGATCAAGTCAAGTCGGACCTGAGGTAAGGGACTTCGCCTCAATCTCCTTTCATTGAGGCATATTTTGTTTTATACACAACTTTCTTTTATATGGTGTATAAAACCCTTTGACTTTTACATTTATTCAAAAGGAATAATTTTTATATGAATCATTTACTAAAACACAAAAGGGAATGTTTTGTTGTCATACGTATGAGGTGACAATGACTTCTCCGCCGTCATGACCATTATTTGAGCTTCGACTTCCTCTACAAGCCATAACTTTTTTTAATGAAAAATAAATATCATGTTTTACTTTTCTTATATTTTGGTAAGTAAAATGGATTTCATAATGTATTTATATAAATGTTTTGTATTGATATCTTGTTATCGAAAAGTGGAAACGTTATGTTTCTTTATGCATGTTTTATGTGATACGATTATGTTATGGTTCTTGGGCATTGTTATGAAGACAGGTGGTTCCGTGATAACCTAAGGGCGGGTGAGCCCGATATAGCTCTCCAATGCATTGGGTAATGCTAAGGAGTTAAACGTTAAGGTTTCTCCGAAGAGATTTAGAGAATATACTGTGATTGGTATTCCAAACGTAACCACAAGGGTTACTCCCTACGTAAGAATGTTATGAATGCCTCAATTTACCTTTACGTCTTATGATTTCTATGATTTATTCATGATTTGATGAGGTATGTTAAAATGCTTATGTCTTATGAGTAATTTATGATTTCATACATGGACTAATGTTTTCATTTCGTACTTTTATATCCCTTACTGAGCTTTTAATGCTCATCCCATGTTTTTGAAATATTTTTCATAGGTCCAGGGAAAGGTACATGATGTGATGATAGGGTCAAGGAAGTGTCATGAAAGAATCCATGTTTTGTTTTCAATATGTTCCCGTTGTTGGAAAAAAATGAATACTATCTTTTTTGTAACCAATTTGTTTAAATGTGGAATGTAATGCTTGATTTATGATCTAATTCTCTAAAACTCTAAACCTGAAAAGATACTCAATGTGTATTCTAGAAGTAAATCATGATTAAGTAATGTTTAAGGTTGGGGCCTTATAATAACCCTCTCATTTTCACTAGTACCTATTATACAATAATCAATATCACATCTTAACATATTCATCACCCATTGTAAACCTCGTCACATATCTATCACATTAGGTTATATGGAACATGAATCTCATCAGCCTTGTTCACTCCTTCTAAGAATCATGGACCCCACAAAGAGTAATCAAAATATCCACATAAATATTCCACCCAATCATATTTATATTGGAGAGTAATAAAGTGTGAATATTCCACCGCCTATTCCCATGATAACATTGATATTTGAAAAACACACAAAACCCAAAACATTTGGTCATCAGAACGGCTATGCACCTCAAGAGGTGTACAAAAAATAATAATAAAATAAACATATAATAAAAATAAATAGAAGACTAACCTATATGAACCATATTTAAAAGATATACCTTATCCCACAATCATCACTACAAAAACACCACTATACAGAGTCATCATTTCAAACTATGTACTATAAAACAGACACCACTTTCCAAAATAATAGAAACAATGTCCAATACCACTTCTTATTACAACACTTCATTTAACCAATTCAAAAATTCAATTTACTAGAAACATTATATTTGTTATTCGTTTAATTTATATAGAGATATATATACTAAATGAAAATCCATATTTAGACATTACCCATATTTATTTCCAGACACTTCTTCAATTCATGTTAGGAATCCACATTCCATTTACAACTATAGTTTATTAAATTTAATTACATAACCATTAATAGATTTTATATTACCAATCAGAATATAGTACTACAAAAAAACCATAACAAGTCCCATATCAAATAACTAACCACCACACAAACTTAATTAATCTCATTCCAAAAACAACCTCAATAAACACACATCACTTCTCTTTATGCACAATCCGATATATCATCATTCCAAATAAACCCCCACCTCTCATATTGGAAACTATGGAATTGTATCCCCAGAACCAATACACAACACATACCATTTTTATTAAACCATCAATAACAATCCACCAACAAAACCACAAATGCATAAAAAGTTAGACTCAACGGTAGTATCAATCTATACGATAAGAAATTCCATAAACATGAACATCTACAATTCAACATTCAAAAAATTCACATCGAATTCATTTAGAAAATATCTCATGGTTGATAAAACAACACTCCATGTTTCAAACTATATATTATTTATAGTCTTTATGTATTAAAACATTTATGAAATTAATCATAAAAAACAACACAATAATGACATCAGTAGTAACACAAATTCAAAAAGCATTGGTAATTCAAAAATTCACATAATAAATATAATGGAAAACATATAACCACATGAGAATAAAAACTTAAAATCATATTTCATTAATTTAATTAATTGTTTCTATTTGTTAAATTAAAATTATCCATCTAATTATGTAAATATAAAATATCTTACAAAATTATTATATAAATAAAGAGAGTTCTTGAATCCCCTACCTCGATCATTATGTCCCTTTCATTTGTGAAATTTTGAGTGAAGGTGAAGACCCCCACCAAGAACACAAATAAGTGAAACAAGGATAACCATAAACAACAAAAAACCACATCAATACTTATTCATTAATATACATCAAATTGAAAAAAAATCACTACCACAAAACTCAAGTTATAATAATGGGAGAAAAGAATAGTCGAGGATATTATCTCTGAAAACATCAAGAGAAAGGGATCTCTAAAAATTATGTGTCAAGGGTGATAAAAAAGAAACTGAAAGGAATAACATTAATTCTCTTAAGGTACCCTTGTATTAGATAATAAAGGGAAATAGGATTAGTTTTTGCAGTACTTTTGTTTTTATACATATACATGAAAACATAAAAACATGACATAAGGGTTATAATCATTCCATGATAGGTATATAATCATCAAATATAAATAAAACACACCATAAATCCCTAATATATACCCTATTAATCATACGCATATTTCACATTATAATATAATAAATGGATGGTTACAATGT
The DNA here is from genome assembly GCA_963277665.1 of Viscum album. Lineage (NCBI taxonomy): Eukaryota > Viridiplantae > Streptophyta > Magnoliopsida > Santalales > Viscaceae > Viscum > Viscum album. The sequence goes on from OY728134.1 coordinate 432,829,784, forward strand.
AAGGGTTATAACCATGGTATAATTTAAAACTCCGAGAACTACAAGGAAGGCCATGAGCCCAACCATGGCACAACAGAAGCCCCCTAACCTAAAAATATTCTATATAGAAGAATCATCAAATCCAACAACACCATGATCTTTGCTATATTGATTTAAACCCTACGGTAATCTATGGAAGTCACATTGACTAGGTCAAAACTGTACTAAAACCACGAAGAAACTAAATGTCAAAGAAAAAAACAACTATTGGTGGAAGAATAAATAACCCATGAAAACCCTAAAACACCAAAATTGAAAAAAAATCAATGAAACACATATTCAGGTAAAAATAACATTTTTTATAGTTATTCTTATCCTTTGGACTCCTATTAACATCACAACCATCTAAAATCCATAAAATAATATGATTAAAAGTACAAAAAAATTTCATTAGTCATCTAATGATCTATATCCCTAAAAATCAACAGAAGTGATTAAAAGAAGAAAACCATGTCCTATTATCCCTAATATCTGATGATATACCTCTAAAATATATAAAAGGCCACCACAAATAACAAAACTATACAAAATTTAATATTAAAAAAAACAAAATTATACAACTTCCCTATTCTCTCAACATGAAATAAAACATCTCATATATAATAGAAAAAAATTGAAATATTAATATTGTAAAATGTTGAAAATAAATTAGGGTGAAATGTAAATCTGTTAAAATCATGTTCTTGCATACATTATGTTAACATAACTTACTCCCACATAAGGAGAACCAATGAAATAATTTGCCCTTGATGGACCTTCTCTTGGTGATCCTAAATCTCGATCAGTCACTCCATCAATTTCTCATCATCATGTCTATCTATCTTTGTATTATCAACAGTATGTGATTCATTTTGGATATGCTGATAAGGTTCCCTCACACGGAAAATATCATTGAACCACTGTCAATTCCAATGAATTTACAACTGATATGGATCCTCAACATGACAGTATAACAGTATAAAATCACTAATAATCCCAATAGAGTGTTTGTTTCCTTAGTTAAACCATTGATACCCATGATGAGGGTAGACACTCAAGAAACAATTAGTCCCCAAAAATTAATTTCAAAGGAATATTCATTTTTCTATCATAATTCTTTTGAGGAGAAGGTACCACTTCCATCTACTCAATATCATCTTTGCATCCCACAAAAACATTTGGACTAAGGACCACAGAAACTATAACCTTAGTCAATTACAACAAATATCATCAAGGCCACCTATAATTAACCTTAAAGGGGTCGATATTAATTGATGTGGGGTAGTTTTTTAAATAGTAAAAATAATCGCAAGGCCTGTTCTTCACCCATAATCCTACAAAATCTTTGAAATATACAAAAGGAATATCATTTATTTTCTGAATCAACTACTTCATCATAACAAATATATAAAGTAAGATCATAGTATGAATATATAGTTTAGATCCAAAATGATGTTGTAGTCCTCATATGAATAGCGATGTAATATGAGGATCCATATCATAGAATATGGTCCATTGTACCCTAGAAATACACAATATTTTTCCACATGCCACCTCAAATGTGCTTCCACATCACCCAAATCCATGATCACTAAAAAGTGAGATGACTTCATCAAATGATCCTTGAACAACCAAATAGCATAAAAACTCATCATGATCGAGTTAAATTAGTGACTTAATCCATTGACATGTCCTGTAATTTCCACATAGTGATATCCAATAGATGTAACAATCATCTAAGAACATGATGCTCTGCATTCACTTACTGCCTAATCAAGCTTCATGACTTGTAGTTCGCTACAAACCCATTCATCTAGAGCCACAAAAAATGACTCTCAACGAAATATATATCTTTGATATACCATAATTGATTCCATTACATAGAAATGTATCTACAAGGGAACCTACCTTTAAATCCCCAATAGGGAAAACAATGTCACCCAAAGATTCATCAAACACCAGTCATCCTCCAACAATACCTCTGAACTGCCCCCTGAATGATTTGCTCTTATATCACACCTACCAATTGGTCTCTCATGATAACTTCTATACCATTTTCTTCAAATATGACTTCACTATATTCTAATTCATATAACATCTACCATTAGGTTTACCTATTTCATGACTCATCTCTAAAAGATCTTCCATCACCCTCAAAGAATCTCTAAACTCCTGAAAAACATATCATCAAATCATTATTCATTGTGCATCAAAAAAATCATATTCCATTGAGTGTATGATATCATCACAAAATACTTTTATATTAACTTCATACACCATAATAAATGCATATTCAATTCAAATTGATAGAAAATAAACCGTATTATCATATAATATGTGAACACTACAAAGGTATCACTATTAAGGTAATGTTTCCAAAAAGATATAGAAAACATTAAAGCCTACAAATGAAGATTATGAGTGGAATAATTATTCTTACTGGGTAGTAAGTACCTATAATTATATGATATTCAACATCTTTATTCTATTAATATACATATAAAGATGAGATGTGAAGCATTATAGAAAACTTAAAACATCCATCCCTTCTATGGAAATTACAGAATGGGATCATGGATCAAATTCACTACTATGTAGTCAAAAATAGATATTTTTTAGTGTTACAAATAAAAGCTTGTTCCCTCATGGTTACAGAAAAAATGGCTCACAAACCTAAGAGTGGTTTGACAAAAACCTCTAATAGTGGCCCTTGAGCCCATGTAAACTACAAAACAACATAATATTCATGGGTTATAACATTGAAACAATCACTGTGGTCTTCAAATGAAGGACTATGAATCCCACATAATATATCACATGTTCAAGGAAATTAATCAATCATGAAAAAACATATAGTTGGTCATGTTTCAATATATTTTATTGCACATTTGGATGTTAAAAATATCCCTACAATTTTCAATTTTCTCCTCATATAACATATAGTATATGAGAAAATTCATCAATGAACACTACCATGAACTGATCCATGAACTCATGAAATATGGATTTCATAAGGCCCCTGAAAACTACATAGGTGTATGTTTCACCAAATGACATAACTAAAAACCTGATGTACCTATAATGTTACCTGAAGGGAGTATTCTAGTTATCCTCCTCCTTCAACTTCATTTTATTTATTTGTATCCAAAATAAAATATTAAAAACCATTTATATCTCTTCAACATGTTAATCAACTTATATATAATTGAATTGGGATTCTAGTTCTCCAATGGTGAAAATTTTATCTTCTATTAGTCTACAAATAATATTAATCCACCAACACCCATCAGGGGGAATGATAATGGATAACCTCATAGTGATACACTAATATAGATGATGTTATTCAACATCTTATCCACTATCTGAATCCTTTTCCCCCATAGCTCAAAATGATTTATCCAATAAGAATCCATTAGTATAAAAGAGACAATATTCTCAAACTCTATCCCAAAATTGAATTCATTGTAAGAGGTGTGGTTATAACCTCCTCCGGAAATAATATATAAATTCCACAATCAATTTTGGAATATCCTCCACCAACACCTCTACAATGTCCAATGATACATCCACTAATTAATTAAAAAACAACTCCAATCACCTATAAATCAATTGATAATATAACTAAAAACATTATATAATATGTGATGACCCTCCTCATCAATTCTCATAACAGTCCTCATGAATAAATGTTGACCACATGCTTTTCATAAAATTATTTGATGCCAAAAATGTCATTATATGGATGTATCTAAATCATAATTAAATCTATTAACATCTGATGTTGCGTTATTATCTTCTCACAACCCCCAAAAACTCAAGAGAACACTTCACACCTATAACATGAAATAGTTAAAACTCTGAAAACTAAAAGCCCATCTACCTTGTGCCTTAAGAAATAAGAATGTGGTTCTTAAATAAAGGAATGATATTCTCTGAAATAAAATAAAATAAAATCAAATTTAGTTTATAATATGAAAATTCCATGAATGATCTCTATCCCAACCAACAGTCGTACATCCATAACACAAATATACCATTGTAAAATTTCCCTTACCTTATATTTAACACCAGGAAAATAGTTACTGTCATTCATATGCCACTAAGGATGGGTAAAATCATAGGAAAAAATCTACTTTCTCAATATCCAATCAGTGAATTATATGCAAGATGTTTTTTATGCATATTTAACATAAGAATCAACTATAGATAGAGAATTAATGGATATGTACCAAATTCATGTTTTTGAGAAAAAAGAAATTTCCGGAAAGGATATCCCAAATAGACATTTCCACTAAAAACAAAAAACATTGGTAAAGAGTCCTCTTTGTGTTCATTAGATCGACCATCTCCAAAAAATGGGTGAAATATTTTTGTGATGAGTGCTTGGAGGTTGAAATATTTATAGCCCAAAAACCTAATATCCTTCCCCAACAACCTGGATCCATAGGAAGCCCTGATGAATTCACAAATGAGATTATATCATCCTTGTATGAAACCCATCGATATAATCAACATTCTTATGAACTTCCAAATGTGTATGAAATATAAAAGGGTTGACAGGATAATGTGTAAATGAGAATAACACCTCCTCTAATTGATGAAATCATAACTCCTCATCTGTAGAATGATTAAGTGAAAAAATGACGTAATTAAATCTAAATTATGGATCCAACTAACTCCGGATCCCATTTTGATGATATAGAGGCTCTTAACACATTACTACTCTCATTGTCAATGATAAAAACTGATAATTTTTTCTTTAAATCATCCAAAAAACATCTTCCACCTTCATATCCAAAAAATACAAAATGAAAATTATTTCATAACCTTTAGAATAAAAAAAACAACAAATGATACTTGATTATCTTCCTTGGATTAGATGAAAATATATTTAATTTTGATCTAATCATGCTTGTTCTTTATATCAATATCATGAAAACTCCCCAAATACATCCCTAAGCATTGATATCTGAACTCACACAACCGCTTCCCCCATGTCTCATGTTCCTCATTTAGATCAATACATTAATGGTTAGGCAGGTCATCCAATTGAACCATACTAACCTAACCCACAAGTGGGTAATGATAATAAGTAATTTTTATAACAGGAAAAATAGCATCTAATCCATGTCAAATGGAATTTTTTTCATTATATTCCTTTTCATTTTCAAACCCCCCCCCAATTCAAAATCACGTGTAAAAAACTAGGGTACATGTACCTATACTTTTTCTTTACCATGCATTGAACATTAACATACCTATGGAATTTAGTAATCTTATGTTTTTTACATCTCATTACATGGAACAATTCATATTTCCTAAATGGTGTCCCTTCCTACATCACAAAATATATTTGACTAGAATTGTTTCACTGCCAAATGAATGAAATACAGACATTTCCAAACAATGAATCCATTAGGACTCTCATAAAATGCTCTAATACCACTTTTCATGAAATTTCCCAACCTAGAACCCCTCATAGGCCTATATTGAATATGAGGCCCTGGGTTAGAGACTAAAACCGAGAGTATGTATTCTAAAATTTGGATTTATTACCATCATAAATCGTAAGAATATAATAAAAAGTCCGATAGTCAATTATATAATATTAAATAAATAAAATATTCCATAATAAACCTCTATACATGAAAAAGTTGTTACAATATAGGTCACTAATGTATATACCAAAATAAACTCTATTGTAACTCCAATAGCATCTCAATGATCTAAGCTGGTACCACCATGATTGATCTCCAAATTTACCATAGAAACTAAAAAAAATTGATTTATTTATATGGTTGATAATTCATGTTTACATAATTGGATCATCCTCAATACCACTAATGAAAATGTTGAAGAATACTAATGTAGTAGTGAATAAAATGCAGAACCAATAAGAAGTTATGGAGGACTCTATCACTCATCCTAGAAAATTATATATTTCTAATTAGAATAAAATAGTATGATAACATAATAATAAATGAATATAGAGAACAGGTACCCTAAATTCACTTCCCCCTAGTTTTTCACTCTCAAACCCCAATGCCAAATTTCATGTGATTCCATCCCTTCTACATAAAATACCGCATAATACCATGAAAATCTATTCAAATCTTATGTGGGTTGGATCATAAATCAACCTACCCCAACCCATAGAAGGTTTCAAACTAAATTTGGAACGAATATCAGAAATATAAAAAACAATATGAAGAATCTATATATTCCTGTTACATCACAACCTCATCACATATCCATCCTAATAGGGTATCATGAACATGATGGTAATCAACATCATTCCCCAACCTACCATGTAACATCCCATGTTTTCACGATACACTTCTCTTTCAATAATGTAATATCTTGCATTGTACAGAAGTTCGAGATCCTAACACACCGTGACCAATCAAAGTAGATGTTATGAATATTAATACCCATTTTATGAAATGATATAAATTTTATATTTCATATTGAACATCTTTTTTGTATTCGGAATATCGAAATTATCCTATGTTGAATTTTTGGTATTTTTCCGAGAACTTCCACTTTTCGATGAATAGTGAAAAATACTTAAAAAAAACATTTTTATTCAGAATAAATTATAGTGATAAATTATACTATTGAGTGGTTTTGGAGTATAATTAGAATATAATTTTTCCATTTTATCCAATGGTTATCATTATAATTAATTTCACTTTGAAATTGGACCTAAACAATTGTCAATCTTTTGATTGATATTGTTTCTTAAAAACACACTATTTGTTTTGACAACAGGAAATAAGTATAAAATTAATAAATTCATCTTATATGTTTAGAATTTTTTAAAATAGATATAATTTTTGAATTCAAAATATCAATTATAGCTTAGTGTGAAGTTTTGGTATTTTTCTGAAAAACATCAATTTTTGATGAATAGTGAAAACACCAAGTTGTAGTTTAAAAACTAATTTTTCCTGTAAATGAAACATTACCAGTTATGTGTATTGAATTTCAAAAATCTGACATACATGGTTGTCATTAGGAATAAAAATGTGTTTCAATGAGATGAAAATAATTTTTGGTGAATAGTAACTTTTAAGTTTTATTAATCGTGATTAAAAGTAATTATTGAAATTTAAGGTAAAAATGATAATATGAAAATATGAAAATATCTTCACACTTGTCCTACCTTTATTGTATGACTCATGGCCGAAAAATACAATCCATTTGTCAACATGGGTACCCCATGGATCCACGTGTGTAAGAAAATGACATTAATAACTTTTTATTTAATGTAAAAAAAAATTGTCACAAACATGTGTTGTTTTACTAATACAATTATTAATTGGGGATATATATGTTAAAATTTCGACTATAAATATTAATTGGAAATATAAAAATATTTCCTACATGATGGTAATTTTTTTATAATTTTTATACATTAAATAAATTAATTTTTTATGACACCCTGATGATGCGGTGATTACCTCATTAATTACAGATTTAAATAAAATGAAAATATAATGTAAAATATAAGACTTAAACTTATGAAAATCCTATTTAATGAGTATATTTAGAAACCCTATCACCGTAGCCTAGAAATATATCATTGTCGGACCTTAGAAATCCAAATATCACTTCATAATAATGTAACATTTCATGATATTCCATGAGTGCCCCTCCTCTCCTCTTATAAAAGTCCCCCACCTCTACCACCTTACTCACACCATAAAATCCATTTGGCTTGGCCAACAACTTCCCAAATACTCTATCAACATTCATCCCTTCATCCTATAAGCCTTACCTTAGGTAGAAAGCTCTTCAAGAATCCATTTTGGTTCAAACTGAGGGGAGTTACCCGATTTAAAGGTAATGTTTTCTCTTCGGTTGTTTTGTTTTATTTTGCTTCTCTAACCCCCTAAACACTTTTTATTACTTTATATTTTAACAAAAATAATATCTTCAATATACTAGGATGTTTTTGTGGGAAGTAATTGATTTAAACTTACACACACCTTCGTCTAATGGTTAAAGAACATATTGTTTCTATGGGTGGCGAATTACAACCTCATGAAATGATGATTGTTCAATTTTCTTTTAACACCTCTTGTTTTGGCCATTATAATGAAAATATTTTTATATATGATATATGTTATTTTTTGGTTTTAATTATGCTTCTGTATTTTTCATTTATGACATACCTTTATGACTTCTATTTTGGGTAAACACGATAATTTCATTTTAGGAAGTGCGGACTACCGCCCCCTCAAAGTGATTTGAATCGTCAATGCCATATGTTGGATGAATTAAGGATGGAGTAAATGATATTATATATGATATTAAACTGGAATTATAATATACCTTTATACCATTATGATTTCATTCCATTAAATAAAAAATAGAAATGAATGTAGCATTAATGCATACGTACGGTTTTCCTTCTCCATGAACGGTGCATTTCATTTATTAGCAATAAATGTTATGTAATATTATAAATTCATGTATCTAATGGATATATTTGATATATATGATATCTAAATCATGAATATTATTCTGGAGAAAATGGATATTCTACCACATATACAAATTTTAATTATAGGATGTTTATTGTTGACTCAAGTAACAAAGATCGACAAAATGACCACTATTAACATAAATGACTACATAATGTTCATAACATGGTAATAAGTGATATAAAAGGAATAATTAACTTCAAAACGGTTCTTAAGCAAGTATAAATTAACTCTAGTTTATTATTCAGGATATTAAAGAACTATTGAGTCATGTTGGACACGAGGCAATGTAACATCTTAACCCAATTCCCATTCTTTGGGTTGAACTTATCTTTCTTATTTATGTTGTTCATTGATTATGTGAGAAATAAATTTTTATATCTTATAATGTATTTATAATTTATTTATGTGAACATGTAGTGAATACACATGGGTGATCGATTTTATTTAAAAAATTATCTTTGTAAGGGACTTCGTCTCAATCTCCTTTCATTGAGGTATATTTTGTTTGATACACAACATTATTTTATATGGTGTATAAACCCCTTTGACTTTTACGTTTATTCAAAAGAAATATTTTTTATATTAAGAGTTTTACTAAATGACAAAAGGGAATTTTATTTTTGTCGTACGTATGCGGCGACAATGACTTCTCTGCCACCGTGACCATTATTTGAGTTTCAGATTCCTCTACAAGCCATAACTTTTATTATATGAAACGTAAATAAAATGTTTTAATTTTCTTTCATTTTGGTATTGACAAAGGTTTTGAAAGTTTTTTTATTATATCAATGTGTTGTATTGATATCTTGTGATTGAAATGTGGAAATGTTATGTTTCCTTTATGCATGTTTTATGTGACACGATTATCTTATGGTTTGTGATATGTTTAAACCTATTCATATGAGGAATGCATTGGACTTAATAAGTGACGGGTGGAGCCCGCTATAACTCCTCGATGCATCGGTAGGTCTCATGAGACAAATTAGTGTCTTAGCATGAGGCCTTGACAAAATCTTATTTGTAGTCTTGGCACGAGTCCTTGACTACGTGGTTATGATAGTCTGACATTATGCATTCCATAATTATGAAACTGGTTATTGATATTGCATATGATTATTCGATGAGTAGAATATCCATGTGAATAATTAAATGGCATTATTTCATTTCATTTTTTCCATATTATTCTATTGTTAATGTTTAAAAGGAATTTGTTTTAGTTATATATTTCTATAAATGTTTATGTTTATTTATGAAAGTTTCAGATGTATTGTTATCCTTACTAAGAATCTCAGCTCACCACTTTATATGTTTTATTTTTCCTAGGATGTGAAGAAATATTTTATGACTGACCTGTAGGGATAGTCTGAAGGGGATATGAGTGTGGACTATGGAGACCATGTTATTGTAGTTTTTCACTTTATGATGTAATGTAGCATTTTTGAATGTATCTAGTGTTTCCAAGGCTACTAAACAAATCGGTATATCGAGACTTGATCTTTTTTGATCATGCAAATGTTAATTAATAATGCCCTGACTCTAGGTAACTGGTGTCGGGGCATTACAATTGGTATCATAGGTAGATTCGTACTAACCTTGGAAGCTAGATTTAGATAAATTTTGATTAGAGCACATAGACCTAAGATAAGCTTTGAGGATTAATATCGAAGAACATCCTAGAATTTTGGTATTATAGAGATTTTGTGAGTTTTCTGAGCAATAAATCCATGTATGGATACGAGAAGGTAGAGGCGGCTCTTGCAAAGATGTACCTAGGGGTAAAAACTAAACACACCACTTTGAGCTAGACTCGAACGGGAACTGGTGCACGACAACGGGCCTTGTTTCACTCTTGGTTACAACACTCTCGGGGGATATGCATAGGATAATTTCGATTTTCATTAAAAACCATTATAAAGGGTTTATGAGTATATACTTCCTCAATGAAAACATGTTTACGATTATGGATTTTATACATAAACTATTCAATTTATGTTAAGTGCTTTCCAAGTTTGGAATTATGTATTTTGATTCATAAACTGATCTAGATTATTCCATTGTTTAGAAATGGCGCCTAGAGGAAGGAATGAAAAACATATCAATTCACACACTCCAAGTAGAGATTTCCCTCCTGTTCAAGATAATTATATTGAAGCTAGTGATACAACTGGTGCTGATCAGCTTATCACCATACTGGGACAACTCACTCGGGGTATGAATAATAACCTTACTCGTATGGAGAACCCTGATCCGCAACGTGGAGGATCAATGTTACACTTCTTCATGAGGAAACAACCACCAATATTCAATGGGAGTATAAATCACTTAGTAGCTGAGAAATGGATAAATTCATTAGAGAAAATATTCCATTCCTTGGGGAGTAGTGAAAGGGAAACAATTTTCATGGCAGTTTACCACCTCATTGAAGATGCTAATAAATGGTGGTAATTGATTCAAAATAAAATGGAAGATGAATAAGTATCAAGTTTAAAATGGGGAGAGTTTAAAGAAATTTTCTTAGAAAAATACTTTCCTCATGACCATCGAGTGGATATGGAATGTAAATTTCTCAGTCTGAGGCAAAAGGGGGATGAGAATGTTGCAAAGTATGAAGCTAAGTTTACACGGTTAGCGAGGCATGCAGCAGATTATATACGTAACCCAAGAAGTAAGATCAATCGTTTATTTGATGGGTTAAAACCATTTCTCCATCGAGCATTAGTATCACAATCTTTCTAAACGTACGAAGATATAGTCTCATGTTCTATCAAGACAGAAAAAGAATTCTCTAAATCTTATAAGAATAAAGTAAAGCAAGAGAAGAAGAGAATGGTGGAACAAGAGATAGATAAAGGGAGAAAGGTAAAGACGGATTTTCCATTATGTGTTAATTGTGGGAAGAATCACCCCGATAATTGCCCAAAACGAATGGGAGTTTGTTATAAATGTGGAGAAAAAGGTCACCAGGATCGTGATTGTAAGGGAAAGAAAGAGTATATTAATGTTGAATGCTACAATTTTAAAGAAATAGAGCATTATGAAAATGAATCACCTAATCTCCAAGGAAACCTATCTTAGAAAAGGCCAAGGGAGAAAGGCGAAACTTATGCTGTTACTACAGATGAAGTTGAATAATTATTTTATTTGTGTTTTTGGACTCAAGAACTATACTATGGTTATAAGAATAATGTGATATATAATAGGATTGTACTATAGTACTTGTTTTTTTCATTAAGGTTATAATATATTAAAGGTAATCGTATTTTTAGTATGTGACAATAAGAGAAACTTTACTTTTTGGGGGAATATGACATTACAATTGATTTTGGAATTTAGAGACCTTTTAGAGAAAGTCTGGACAGAGGTATTTTGGATAAGTATAATGTTTGGAATGGATTAAGTTGAACTTTGGATAGTATTGTTTATGGTTAAAACATTTCTTAAGATTATTTTTGGAATATTATAATACTATAGTTTTAGGAAAAGGACAACCTACAGGTCGGGGGATAACCCATCACATCAGACAAAGCTTCAAGAATATAACCCACAACCATAGTGCGATAGGCCTTTATTACCTACCACTAGCCTACAATAAGTCCCCAGTTATTACAAAATAGTTTTCCTAATCTAAATGGTATGTGTTAATATTTGGAACCTTGTACGATTATGATAAATATAATATTTTTGAGTTCTATTATCTTTTTGAGTGAAATATGGGTTTGTGGTAAAATTTTATTAAAGAATGAAATTCTACATGACAAGTTTGTATTTTTCCTTACATTCATAGTAAATCCCCTAAATAAATTCCTCAAATTTATTAAAGGCAACTTAAAACAAAAACATTGTCGGTTAATTTTTCCTACTGGGGAATCAATTATCATTTAACCAATCACAAGTTTGTGATTTTCTTGTAGTTAATTTTCTCATAATCCTGTTTTCTACAACTCTCCATCATACCTTGATAGTTTTTTTCTCCTCCATATCCATATTTTCATAGAATCCTAGTATGGTCTATCTCAGGTGACCTTTGTACTTCTATTTCTTTCTTTTAATGTTATATTTTTATTGACCCTATTTCTGATATGGGTTTTCCACAAAGGTATTTTCTACATTGAACCTTTTATTTTAGAAGAACATTTTTAAATTGCGAGGATGCAATTTATTGAAGGAAGGGAGAATGTAAGACCCCAAGCTTTCATGATACAATTCTCTTTCAATAATGTAATTGCTTGAATTATACGCATGTTCGAGATCCTAACACACCTCGACCAATCAAAGTAGCTCTTATTAATAGTAATACCCACTTTATGAAATCATATAAATTTTATATTTCATAACTGACTTCATTTTTTGGATTCTGAATTTCGAAATTATCCTATGTTGAATTTTTGGTATTTTTCTGAGAACTTCCAATTTTCAAAGAATAGTGAAAAATACTTAAAAATAACATTTTTAATCAGAATAATTTATACTGATAAATTATAATATTGAGTGTTTTTAAAGTACAATTAGAATATACTTTTACCATTTTATCCAATGGTGGTCATTATAAATAATTTCACTTTGAAATTGGATATAAATGATTGCCAATCTTTTGATTGATATTGTTTCTTAAAAACACACTATTTGATTTGACAACGGGAATTAATTATAAAATTAATTAATGTAACATATTTACTTGAATTTTTTTAAAATAGAAATAATTTTTTAATTCAGACAATCAATTGTAGCTTAGGGTGAATTGTTTGTATTTTTCTGAAAAACATCAATTGTTGATGAATAGTGAAACCAATACGTGGTAGTTTAAAAACTAATTTTTCATGTAAATGAAACATTACCAATTATGTGTATTGAATTTAAAAAATCCTACATACATGGTTGTCATTAGTAAGAAAAATTTGGTTCAATGAGATGAAAATAATTTTTGGTTAATAGTAACTTTAAAATTTTATTAATCACGATTAAATGTAATTAGTGAAATTTAAGGTAAAAATGATTTTATAAAAATATGAAAATATCTTGAAACATGTTCTATCCTTATTGGATGAGTCATGTCTGACCAAACAATCCATGGGTCATCTTGGGGACCCCATGGAGCCACTTGGGTAAGAAAATGACATTAATATCTTTTTATTTAATGTAAAAATAAAATTGTCACAAACATGTGTTGTTTTACTAAAACAATTATTACATGGGGTTATATAAGTTAACATTTCAAATATAAATATTGATTAGAAAGATAAAAATATTTCCTACATGATGGTAATTTATTGATAATTTTTAGACATTAAATAAAATAAATATTTTATTGCACCATGATGATGCAGTGATTACTTCATTAATTAACGATTTAAATAAAATGAAAGGATAATGTAAAATATAAGACTTAAACTTGAATAAAACCTATTGGATGATTACATTTCGAACCCTTATCACCTTTTCCTAGAAATATATAATTTTTATACCTTTGAAATTCAAAAAGCACTTCATAATAATGTAACATTTCATGACTTTCCAAGAGGCCCCCTCCTCTCCTCTTATAAAAGGCCCCCAACTATACCACCTTACTCACACCATAAAAGCCATTTGGCTTAGAAAAACTCTGCCCAAATACTCTCTCGAAAATCCTCCCTTCATCCTAGAATCCATACCTTAGGCAGAAAGCTCTTCAGGAAACAATTTTGGTTCAAACTGAGGGGAGTGACCCGATTTAAAGGTAATGTCTTCCCTTATGTTGTTTTGTTTTATTTTTCTTCTCCAACCCCATAAAGTCTTTTTATTCCTTTATTTTGAAACAGAAATAGTAGATTAAATATACTAGGATGTTGTTATGTGAAATATTTTATTTAAACATACACACACCTTCATCTAATGGTTAAGGAACATATTGTTTCTGTGGGTGGCGAATTACTGCATCACAAAACGATGATTGTTCAATATTCTTTTAACTCATCTCATGGTGGCCATTATGAAGACAATATTTTTATATATGATATATGTTATGTTTATGTTTTCCTTATGACTCTGTATTTTTCATTTATTTCATACCTTTATGACTTCCATTATGGGTAAATGTGATAATTTCATTTTAGGAAGTGCGGACAATCGCCCCCTCAAAGTGATTTGAATCGTCAATACCATATGTGGGACGTATAAAGGATCACGTAAATGATATTATAAATGATATTATACTATAATTATAATATAACTTTATATCATTATGATTTCATTCCATTAAATATGAAATAGAAATGAAAGTATCGTTCATTTGTACGTACGGCTTACCGTCTCCATGAATGGTGCATTTCATTTCTTACATATAAATGTTATGTAATATTATAAATGATTGTATATACTGGATATATATGATATATATGATATCTAAATAATGAATATAATTCTGTAGATAATGGATATTCTACCACATAAAAAAGTTGTAATTATAAGAAGTTTATTGTTGACTCAAGTACCAAAGATCGACAAAACGACTGTTATAAACTTAAATTACTACATAATGTTCATAACATGGTAATAATTGATTTAAAAGGAATAATTAACTTGAAAAAGGTTCTTAAGAATGTATAATTTAACTCTAGTTTATTATTCATGAGATTAAAGAACGATCGAGTCATTTCGGACACGAGGTAATGGAACTTCTTAACCCAACTCCCATTCATTGGGTTGAACATAGCTTTCTTATTTATGTTGTTCTTTGATTTTGTGAGAAATGAATTTTTATATCTTATCATGTATTATAAAATTTATTATGTGATCTTATGGTGAATAAACATGAGAGATCTATTTTATTTAAAAAATGATCTTTGTAAGGGACTTCGTCTCAATCTCCTTTCATTGAGGAATATTTTGTTTTATACACAACTTTCTATTATACGGTGTATTTACCCCCATTGAATTTTATGTTTATTCAAAAGAAATATTTTTTATACGAAGAGTTTTACTAAAAGACAAAAGTGAATGTTTTTTTGTCGTACGTATGCGGTGACAACGACTTCTCCGCCGCCATGACCATTACTTGAGTTTCGGCTTCCTCCACAAGCCATAACTTTTTTTAAATGAATAGTAAATATAAAGTTTTAATTTTCATTCATTTTGTTATTGAAAATGGTTTTGAAAGTGTTTTTATTATATCAATTTTTTGTATTTATATATTGTGATTGAAATGTGGAAATGTTATGTTTCCTTTATGCATGTTTTATGTGATAAGATTATGTTATGGTTTATGATATTTTTAAACCTATTCATATGAGAAATGAATTGGACTTAATAAGTGACGGGTGGAGACCTCTATAGCTCCTTGATGCATCGGTAGGTCTCATCAGAAAAACTATGTATTGGAACGAGTCCTTGAAAAAATCTTATTTGTAGTCTTTGAAAGAGGCATTGGCTACGTGGTTATGATAGTCTGGAATTATGCATTCCATCAGTATGAAAGTGGTTATTGATATTGCATGTGATTATTCGACTAGTAGAATATCCAGGTGAATAAGTAAATGGAATTAATTCATTTTATTTTTTCCATATTATGATTAAGTTCAAGTTTAAAAGTATTTTTTTATTTATACATTGCCTTAAATGTTTATGTATGTTTATGAATGTTTCCGTTGTATTGTTATCCGTACTGAGCATTTGATCTCACCCCTTTCTATGTTTTATTTGTCCCAGGATGTGAAGAAATATTTTATGACTGACCTGCAGGGATAGTATGAAGAGGATATGAGTGTGGTCTATGTAGACCAAGTTATTGTAGTATTTCACTTTATGATGTAATGTAACATTTATGAATGTTTCTAGTGTTTCCAAGGCTAATAAATCAATCATTCTTTCGAGACTTGATCTTTTGTGATCATGTCAATGTTACGTAATAAGGAACTGACTCTGGGTAACTAGGGTCGGGGCGTTACATACCATGGATAATCACCAATATGTATCATCACCACATTCAAATAACTACTCCATTGTAAAACATAATGAATGTTTTTGATCCCTTGGTATGGAAGAGGTGACTATAGGGGGGGGGGGGGTTAAAAAGCGAATTTGATTAATTATTAAAAATTCTAATTTTTCATAGTTATAACAGATGTGTTAAAAGATGTATCGAAAATAAAAAATTAACACTGGAGTCTATTATTAAGGTTCAGATAACAAATATCTTCATCTTCTCTTTTATATCCTTTAATGGTTGTGGGTTTTGGTATAAATTATTTCATCTCTTTTGATAGGGATTGAAATCCCAGTGACATAAAAATAATGATGTACATTTTTCATAATTAGTGGTATAACCTGGAATACATTTTTCACAACAAGTGGAATAACCCCTTTGTTTTTATGGAGTCACAACCAACCATACTTTATTCTAAGAGAATATCCTGACCTTCATTTTAGATGGTTGGAATAACCCAATGACTGCTTATAGAATGGAAAATCACAAAACTAAACTCTCTCAGACAAACATGTGATTAGAATAATTATAGTTGTTGAATACTAGGTGAATTTACTAAATCAATTCAGTAGATTATGACATTTTTTTGGCATCATGTGATCATTGAAAACATCAATGGAGGAAGATGAAGATGATCAAGATCCCAATTGATCATAGTAGAACACTGGAAATTGAAGAATTTAATAGTTCAATTTGAGAGAAGTAAGAAAATGTTTTATTTTATACTTATCAAATAAAATAATATCCACTTGTTTAGGTACATTATTATTGATCAAATATCTGAATTCATTAAAATAATGATCTACAAGAGTGTTTCTCTCTCGATTCTATTCATTAAACTTATAAGAATTTAACAATTAAATAATATGACTGTTACCTTATTCTATTGAAGTCGAACTAAAAAAGTACACATGTAAAATTATTTATTCATGATATATTAACAAGGATATTTAATATACTAATAGTAATAACCCTTAAACAAAAAAATTGAAAAAAATGACATAGTAATATATTTATGTGTAATATATATATAGACGAATATTTTTAAACAATGAAAGCATCGTAAAAAAATTTTCCAAGACATATGTTATAAACAATTACAAAAAATATCTTTCTACAAAGCTTCTATTGTATTTTTCCTATATTATTAAACATTTTATCTTGTAATTAATTACATAAATATTTACTACAATTATGAATATAAAATAAAATAATATATTATCAAATTGTGAGTCATTAATTGCTATTGAGAGAAGTCAACGGTGATACATTTTTTAATGTTGGAAAATTCTATCGGTGAGACAATACTCACTATTGAAAATATATATCATTGAGTTATTTTTTACTATTGTAAATGTTTGGTGTAGATTCATTTATCCTAGCTAGAATTACCCAATGGCGGTGAAACACATTTTATATACTATTGTAATAATTTCTATGAGTAAAAGGAATTAGTCAAAACTAAAAACATATCCTTGAATTTTATCATCAAATGGTTTAACGAGAAAAAAATGACTCAAATATGAATATCTAACAATGACTCATGACCCACTATTGGGTTCTAGTGATGACTCGTGTCTAATTATTGGGTTCCAAAGGTGAATTGTTGAAAACATCATAAAATAAACCGAATGGACGTAATATAGTAACTTCATTACTTATATTAATGATTAATAAAATATTTAATAAAATAAATAAAGATTAATTAAAAATAATAATTACCTTCATACTTCAAAAACAACAGTGTAAATGAAAAATTTGAAGATGCGACAAAAACTCATTATTAAATGATTCTGATCAAAATAAGAATACATAGTTAGATCAATTATAAAACAAAGATAATGAAATATAGAAAGAGAATGATGATGACAACTCTCCCATAATAGATGAATAAAAAACTATGAAATCAAATTATAATAAGAGGTAAAAAATAACCAAACAAAAAAAATATTAAGTGAAATATTATGAACAAGAGGAAGCTTCTACCAATTCAACCTATCATTAGACAAAAATAAAAGAGGGAAATAATTCAAGGAAAATAGTAGCATAACTCCTATTGGTGAGTTAGTGACTCACAATTTGTATTTTTTTTATAACTTTTCAAGGTCCCACCTTTGGTTAAAAACAAACACTATCAACGTAACTCACTTTTGTTTGGGAACCAACAATATATTGATAGCTCATAGAAGGTAAGAAACTAATGGTATCATAATATGAAACTATTGGTTGGAATACAATGACATATAAAAATAAAATGGAAACTAAGAAATTGAAAACCAAAACAGATATAATAGAAGTGAAGTGGAAGCTTTAAAAATCAGAAATTAAAATAGAATAGAAGAAATCAAACCAATGTTCTCTTGAGAATAAAAAAATAAAATATAATCTTAAAGTGATTAATGAATGATTTTCTATGAGACATGGTTGGGTCTACGGAGAAGATTGATGCCTTAAGTTAGTCATGTTAGGAAGGAGATGATCACAGTATAAGAAATAGGTGTGGGATCTAAAATAAAGGTGTACAAAATGAAAAATTAATCATAGGAATTCCAATCATGGGTGAACTGGATGAAGAGATAGTGGATCAATGGCTATGATGAAATCAGATAGGATACAATACCTTAGATTGATTCTCTACTAAAACAAATCTTCCCACATAGAATGAAATAAGAGTAGGTCATGTAGTTTATAAGGAATATTGTGATTATCATTCTCCAAAGTGATGAAATTACACAAAAAACACACAAGGCATGCGAGCCAAGCATGTAACCCTTGCTGGATTTTTACGTGGGCCTTATACATGATCCCATATGAATCCAATATGTAACGTACATTCGATTGGTTATGATCTATAAAATACTCTAATTTTTGGACTCCCATAAAGGTAGTCCCATTAATATGACTTAACATTGGTATACGTTTACCTTGGGCTTGCACATAGCCTTAATTTTTTATAATAGAAAAAAATCGTAACATAACATCAACATAAAATAAAAGTAAAATTTCTGAAAAATTACCTAATAACATAACAAATAAATAAATCATGTTATTAAAAACATTTTATTTTAAACTTCAACATATAAAATGTAAAAAAACAAGATATCATATAATACGAACACAAGTTTTTAAGAAATAACATTAATCAAAAAATAATTAAAAATAATAATTCGTAAATATATTTTAAAATGTAAAATATATCAAAATATAATATGAATAAAAAATTCTTAAAAAGCAATTTAATCAAATATTATGTAAATATTATTTATCAATGTTAGGATATATATATAATTGTAAATAGACAATTAGAAAAAATCTCCACCTTAAAAAAACAAAATATTTATTAAAATGTAAAAAAATTAAAATATAAAGATATAAATTCATTAAAAAACCATTTTCATATTTTGAAATTTATTAAAAATTAAGAAATTAAAAATATTCAAAAGAAATCAGGTAAAATATTACAATAAGATACATAAATAAAAAAAATAGATATTTTCTAATAAATGAAATTTTAGTCATTATGAACTAATTATCATTTAATGAAATGAATAAAAATATTAGTGAGAAAGAAAATGACAGTAGATGAACTATTTAGGTATATTTTGTTATGTAATAATGAGTAAAAAGAAATATAATTAATGATTTTCAATTAAAAATTTAATACATAAAAACATTAAATATATTTATAAAAAATAAATTTATACATAAGTAATATCTAATCTTTTAGTGTGCCAAATTAAAAACATACATTAGAATAATAAATACATCTTTTAAAACATAAATATACCACTATAAAGTTAAAATGTAAAATATTCAGTAGATATATAATTTAGAATGTTTTATTTTATCAATGTAATTTTAACCAATATGATATAATTACTATTTAATCACATTGATTAGTATTTAACAGAACGTTTAAAAAAATTAATATTTTTACATGTAATATTTAAACACATGTAAAGAGAATAAGATTGTTTCATTCTATAGAAAACTAATTTTCTTGAACAAAATAACTAAAATTATATTTATCCAAAATAAATAACCAGTTACATATCGTTCAATTTTTATTTAAAAATACTACCTATCCATGAGTTTAAACAAATAAATAATAGTATTAAAAAAATTATTAAAATATATTTTATTATCAACATTTAATAAATTTTATTATAAATTAAATATTTGAAACAATTAATGATTCCAAATAAACAGTTGAACTACTAATTTTTAAAAGGTACGACATAAAAAACATAAGATATTAAGAAATGTATTAAAACTATTCCCAGATCAGTTGTTAAACAAATTCAAACAGACTTTGTAATTTTATGCTTTCAAAAAAAAAATTCTTATTAAATTATTTAAGACTAAAAATGTAGTACAATATTTTTTCAATATCAAACAAGGGGTAACACCGTATAAATTCAAGAATCATTACAGAATGATATAATAATTCAAGTAGAACATATTATAAAAAAGTAAATATATAATCAGTATATTTTGAAATAATGTTTTATCTATTTGTCTCTTGTAGGTTCATCATTTCATTTTTCATTGTTTCATACTTGGTTTTATGGCTTTTCTTCCCCACGGTTCCTCTCACGGGGGAGTCTTCTTCATTCTTCTTAGTGTTTTTCCGATGTGTTTCCCGCTTCATTCACCTTCTCTAGTGATTTTCAAATCATTCCGTCATATCTTTACCTTCGGCTCTCTAATTTTCCCTCACCCTGGTTCGGTCTTTGTCTCTTCCCTCATGCGGCTAGAGTTTCTTGCTTCCTCCTCCTCTGCCATTTTGGCTTTTACCATCGTACTAAGACCCCATATTTGTCTAATATGATGGTGATCTATACTATTTGGGATGGTGAAAGTGGAGTGCTGGTATGGAACCTCAGCTGCTCGGGTGTTGGTTTGGTGTTTTCCGTTTTCTTAGGATCTGTTCAATTTATAGCACTGTGATTTTTCTCTACTGCTCCCACTTAATAGTGATTGGGTTTCCAATAGTTTGGATTTGGAGGCATTTGGTCTTTCATCCTCATCAACGATGATGGTATGCATTTGGAATGTTCTGATGGTTGGTGTTTATGGTTTCAATGATTTTTTTTCTGTTGCGGTGATGAATGGATGACGACGGCAAAGTGGTGATGTTTTTCGGTTGGTGGATGGCCTTCTACGGTCTCCGGCAGTTCCAGATCCCTTCTCATCGTATTCCTACTCAGTTCTCTGCTCTTGATCTAGATTCCACCATTATCTTCGAGGTGGAGGTGCGCGGTGGTATTCAAGGGCCTTTGGGATGTGAGTCAAAATGGGTGGTGTCGATAGGTGGATAGTGATGACGAATCGACCGTCGATGGCATTGTTGGGTTCGGCTCCGGCGAGATGTTGACAGTGGATGGAGTTGACAACTAATGCCAGTGATGTAATGATGGTGGTTTGGTGTTCGAGGGTTGGTTTCTCATGCATCACATGGAACATGGTTCGTAATCCATTTCGACAGCTTCTTTGAATTTGAATTTAAATTTTGAAAATCTTCAGGCACTGTTCTTAAATTCAGCAGTTGTGGGCTGTGATGTTATATTTCCTACGTGGGTTGAATCTGGTGGTCTTATGTTAGGGTTCACACTCACCACACAAATGTATTATTAGAAAATAAAAAAAATATGGTTAGTGTGTGTGTGTGTAATGTATATAATTATATTTTAATAGATATTATCCGAGAATGTTAACAATAAAAATATCCATATATAGTGGCCATATTTTGATTGATGGATTTGAAACATCCAATTAAAGCCCATGGTGTCTATATACCATGTAACATTGTAACTATTTATACATACATCCTTAAAAACAAATCAAATTGTTAGTTTTTATGTAACCCGGAATTGTTCGGGTCCAACTAGATTAGTACAAAAAGATTGATATACCCATACAGATTTGAGAGATTTATAGTATGGTAATCTGGATTAATTATCTTCAAAAATAATAGTCTTAGCATGAACTAACGATAAGGTATGCTTCAAAAAACACTCATTTTCATAATTACATATCATATTACAATGAATAAATTTGAAATTTGAATTATTCCCATTAATTCCTACACCAAAAATAGTTTTACACATATTAGGAAAATGTGTATTTTAACCACAACCATTTTTATCATATCTGGGTTTTTTCGTATACATTTTTTATCAAATATATCTTGGACATGATCAAAGGAATATAAATTTTCATTTATACCAATAAATTCCTTCGTATGTTTTTATTCTCTTTTTCGAAAACATCCGGGTTATCACATGATTCCACATATTATCATGAGCCATAATTTTTCATTTTCTTATTTTCATGTTTAATATGCTTCATATACCAATTAAAATATTCTACGTTAATCTATATCATTTTTAGATCATAAATATTATTATTTTAATATTCAAGTAAATAAATATGAATTTTTTAGAGTATACAATCATTTTCTATCCTATATTATATAAAATAGTGCCTTTTAGTTTTTTTTCATTAAACTTGTTATTTTACACATAAAATTACCAATAAATTTAATTTATTATTTTTAAGTCACATTGAAATTTATCATTTGGAATATTTATTATTTAATATCATTTTTATATGAGATTCCTAACCATAACTATAAATAAAATAAAAATTTAATTTTTTACAATAGTTGTCTTCAAACAGAGATTTGAAGATTATTGTTCACTTTCATACTGAATATCACATGATCCTGACTTATTTATACAAAACCATACATCACGATAAGCCTTTATTTTCTCTTTCTTGTATTACTAATCCTTTTCTTCTTGTTTTATTTTGTGACAGTTTGATTTTATGTAAACCTTTTTTTCTACACTAATAACATATCAATTCAAATACATAATATTTACTTTTCTTACCTATTAAACTACTTATTATATCATCCAATGGATAATCCCTTATATAATTATTCTTACATCCTATCTTACTCTTCATGTACTTATAAGTACAATTGGTGAAATTTTTAATTTCATTCATTTCACATTGTTGTAACTCAGAATAAGAATAATCAGCAATAAAATTTATATTTTATTTAAATTGAATACCTCTATTTATATCATGGACATTAGTATTTGCATTCTTTATTTTCCTCTCTAATTAAATAAGGGATCATATCAACTCATCACATGTGTATATATAAAAATGCTTACATTATTCAATTGTAATATTATTTGAATATCATCTACTGGGGAGAGCTTGAAATATTCATTCAATGAGAACATCAATCTTAATTTTTTCTCTGATATTATCCATTTCGTTATCAAATTTTTAACTATATTATACATCTCATTTATTCTTTATTTATCACTAATCCTGAACTCTAGAAATTAATCTCTGTGAATACCTAGCTTAGTTCTCTACATACAATCTGTTCCTTTATAAATGACTTTTTATGTGCTCTAAATGTTAGATTTTGTTTTATAAGATGAAATATGGAAATGAATATTTCTACTTAAATAATAGTATATGTTATTTATATCATGGTAATTTAAAACATATTTTACATATTCATTTCTCGTATGTTTTTCTAAATCAACATTAGGTAATTTATAAGGTGTATGCAAAATACCCCAATAGTCAAGACATATATTCGTTAATAATACATCCATTATACCTTTCTAGTACATATAATCACTTCTCTTAATGTGAGGTGGTCTGAAATGATCCAATATCTCAAATTCATGATTATCCATATCAATGTAGTGGATTTTATCATCAGACATTTATGTTTATGATAATGCTTAATTCATAAATATATAAAGAAAAATTTAAAACTAAATTTTAAAACATAAACCACCCAATAAAACCAATAATTAGCTATCGTGGTGTGATATAGTTGACTAGAGCGATGGGGAATAATCCTTTTGATTTATTATTGCATATTATAATTTTTCAGATTTATAATACAGGGTAAAAAGATACAGTGTAAATAAAATAATTAACAAAGGAGATATTAATAGAAGATAAGATCACCAAGATCCTAGCCATATCATTAAAATCATCTAACCCATCAGGTGATTGGTAATCACTATATCTGCACTTTTTATAGGGAGTTAAAACCCAATTAAATAAAAATACAGATGGACCATTTTCATAGCAAGCGGTATAACATAACTTACCATCTTCACCCATGGTGGTATAACCCTTTTAAATTTGACAAATTCACGTCCAATAATCCATTTTCTCTGGGACGAATAACTTGGACATCCTTTTTGATGGGAGGAATAACCCAGTGGTAGATTTCGGATTTGAAAAGAATAAATTGAGACTCTATTGAACAAAAAAATTATTGGATGAATTACAAAGAAGAAATAATACACAAGAATACCAAAAATAGTTTTGACCATGATGAAGAACTTTTATGGACCTAATATTATTTGATCACATTAGTGATGGATGATGAATATAATAAAGATACACCATGATCACAACAAATACTGTAGTTATTGAATATGTTTCATGATCAATTAAAAAGAAATAGGAAAACGTGTTATCATTTCCTTGTCAAATAAAATTATCTACAGTAGTTCATGTATTTTATTATTGAAGAAATATACCAATGCATTAAAATTGAGTTCAATAAAATTTTTTCCATGTAACATCAATGAATGAAAATAGTTATTGTTTAATAAGAAAATATTATGACTGGTACCTAATTCTTTTAATGTTGTGCTAAAAACAATACACACTAGGAAATATATATATTACATAAATATTAAAAGAGATATTTAATATATAATAATAAAAACTCCTAGAAATAGAAAAATAGTTAAAATAATAATATATTTTTTACTAATATACATGCTACAAAATATTTTAAAAAATAGATCGTCTTAAAAAATAATTTTCATGTCAATATGTAACAACAAAATTCAACAAATATTTTTATAAAAACATCAAATTTAATTTTTACGTAATACATTAAACATTTTATATAGTAATTAGTTTTTAAAAAATTAACTAATACTATGAAAATAAAATTTTTTGAAATACTTTTTTAACTAATAGTGAGTAATGACTCACCATTTAGAGGCGATAGCGGTAATAAATTTCCCATCGTCAGAAAATTATGTCAATGAGATATTACTCAACATTAGAAATGATTGAAAGAGTGTCATTTTTTACCATGCGAAATGTTTTGTTGTGAGTCATTTATCAGTATTGGAAATGTCTTATTGTTAAAAAACGTTTTACCTATCCTTGTAAAAATATCCAAAACAAAAAACCTATCTATTCATTTATCATCAAATAATTCGAAGAGATTAATAAACAATGACTCATTACTGGGTGTCCAAGGGTGACTCATGACTCACTGCTGGCTTCCAGTGGTGAGTTATGTCTCACCGTTGGGTTTCAATAGAGACTTGTTTAAACCATCACGGAATCATTATAATTGATATAATGAAAATCATTACTAATTTGTTATAATGATGTATACAATATTAAAAAAATAAAAAACGGTAAATTCAAAAAAATCAATTACATTCAATGTTAAAAAACATTTATGTATATCAATATCATCAATATTCATCCTAAAACCATGATTAAATGTATATGATAAAAATAATAATCCACAGTTAGATAAATTATAACACATAGATAATGAATCATTCTTATAGAATAAAGATGAAAACACCCTTATAATAGTTTGATATGTAATTATCAATTCAAATCAGAGAAATAGTAAAAAAAATAAAACATAATAAATAAAATGAATTATTTAAGAAAAGTAGTATGGATATGATGAATATACTAGAATATCATTTCTATAGAAAAAACACAAGAGGGAACTCATACAGGGAAAAGAGTTGTTTAACTATAGGTTGTTAGTTGAGGACTCACAATTTGGATTTTTCTAGTGCATTCACAGTCTTAAATTTGGATAAGAAATCCAAGCGTGTCAAAGTAAATCATTGTTGGTTGGAAACTGATGACTCCCTGATAACTCTCCATTTGATATAAATCAATAGTGTCTCAATATTAATCCATTGGTTAGAAACCAATGGTTTCATAAAACACAAATCCAACAAACACATGGAACACAAAACTCAAGATAATAGAAATAAAGATGAAGCTTGATACAATTCATATATAATAGGAAGTGTCGAAATCAAGACACTGTTATCTCGAGAACAATATCAAATCAAACCATAAACTAAAAGTGATTAAAATGGGACATTTGAGGAGATGTGGTAGTGTATTTAGATGAGAATGATGTCTTTGGTAGGACTATTGAGGAATGAGATGAGCATATAAGATGTAACAATTGTGGGAAATAAAATTCAGGTGAGGGAAATAAAAAAGTAAATAAGGGAAATCAATACATAAGCATGCATCATTAGGAGATAAAAGGAAGATATGGACTGCTAAGATGAAAGTGGAGAAGATCGAATAGTTGAGACTGAGTATCAGCTGAAATATAACTTCCCATATTGAATGAAAGATTCCAAGGATATTATGTTTATAAGGAAGAAATGGATTAACATTCAGAAGATCAAAACAAGCACACATGACACACACAAGGCATACGGTCGACACATGTTTACTTAGTTGAACAAATGAGGTTAGTGTAATCAAGCCTTATACATGGTCCTGCATGCATCAAACATGAACTAAGTAGGATAAAAATGAAGCTTAGTGTGATCCTCATGTGTTGGGCCTCCCGTGAGGGTAGACCCATTATAGTCCACTTACATGTGGTTGTGGTTCACCTTGGTATTTCACACAATCATATTTTTTTACAAAATAAAAATATTAATTATAAAATAAAACCGACATAAAATAAATATAAAATGTAAAAAAATAAAAATAACATAACAAATAGTTAAAAAAAGTTATTAAAAAATAACATTTGGGTCTCAAATAATTAAAATATATAAACAAATAGATATCAAAAAATAATAATACAAGTTTTTAAAGAAATAAAAAAAAAATTAAAATCAATATTATGTAAAATAAATTTATATATTAAAATATATCAAAATAGAATATGAATAAAAATATTATTTTTAACAAAACATAATATAATTAAATATTATGTAAATGTAATTTATTAAAATTAGGAAAGATGTATAATTTTAAATACCCAATGTCCAATAGAAATACGAGTGGGAAAGAGGTTGTATTCCATCATCTTTTCCATAACCATTCGATATTTAAAGGAAATTACCCAAAAAATTATTTTTGGGAATTAGTATGGTTATCTAACATTGGTGGGGTCTGTAATAAAATCACATGAATATACATGTATAATAAAACAACATATATTACCTACCAAAATAGTTTACATAAAACAACTCTAGAACAGCCAAAAATCATCACCACAACACCACTACCACACACTATTATTGAACCAACTATAAATACATAAAAATGGGTCTTTAGTAGAACTATAATAAGCCATTATTAGTGATATAAAAGTGACGAATATCATAGCATGGTTTAAAGGGAAATGATTTTATCATTTCTTTTAGAAGCACTGATAATGAATCATTTATCAACTCTTTATAAATCCCTAATAAAGGATGCCATTTTATCAGTGCTTCCACAAGCACTCATAAAGTGTATCTTTATTAGTGATTTTTTTAAAATACTAGTAAATGGATAAATATATTCATTGATAAAGGGATCCTTTATCATCACATTTAGTAGAACAGATAAATAAGAATACTATAGTTTGAGGGAACAACACACTTTAGCACCAGATATATGGAATGCATTATGCTATAACAACAAACTACATCACCAAAAACATAAACTAAAATAACCAAAATAAAATAAAAATGTTGAATTTACATGAAAAAATTAAATCAAAATAACATTAAACCCCCTATTATATTGTATATCAGTTGTTTTATATGAAACTTAATGTCAGTTTTGAAAAAATGCACATGTCATGTCATACTAGTACCTAGAGTGTCTAATTGAGGTGTGAGGAGTTCCTACTTATCATAAAGTACATATGGATAAATTTTCCTAAAGTAACAAAACAATATGAAATAATTTTCTCTATTTTTTGTTTATCAATAGTTTTTTGACTAAAAAAATGTCAATTTTGAATAATGTGATGTACATGGAGTCATACCAGTCACACAGTCTGTCATATTGATATTTTTCTAATTCATACATGTCAAAAATGACTTTTTGATCATTTACCTAATGTACCAAAACAATCTGAATGTGTTTTAATAGTTGTGAGTAATTCCATTTTCACTAAACTTAATGTCAATTTTGAAAAAAATGATGCATTTATAGTCATAAAAGTCACCCCATTCATCGGTGTAAGTTGTGGAGGATACCTACTCATACCAATTGACATATGTGTCATTTTACTAAAATATCCAAACACTCACAATGTGTTTCATTAGTTTTCAGTATGTTATTTTTTATTTTTATATATGTCATTTTAAACTAGAAATAGGAACATTGAACTATATAGGTGGAATCATGTGTAGTTTTATGTGATACTAATTCATACATGTCATAAAATATATATGAATCATTTTCCCAAATTATCAAGACAATCCAAGAATTTTTTTTCTTTTTAGAGAGTTGCACTTTTTTGTATTTAAATGTCCATTTTAAAATAATAACAGAAATTTGGAGTCATACCCATAACATTGTGCATCAGATTTAGGATTGGATGATTTTTAAATGTCAAAAATGACTTAAGGGTTTTTTTTAAAATGTACAAAAAAATTTGATTGTTCTCTCTATTTATAATATGCCAGTTATATTTTCAATAAAATTAATTTCAATTTTTATCAAAAGACGCACTTAAAGTCCTATCTGTCACACCATATGACATTTTGTAGTTTATATGATTTCTCCACATCCCAAATTAAGTTTGATTAATTTCAAAAAATTAAAAAAAGAAATAAAATTTGTTTCCTTGGTTTTGTGTAATCTACAAGTGTTTTTAAAATTAAATGTCATTGTAAACTGTAAAAATATAATTTGAGTCATAAAAGAGGAATCATGTATGGTTTTGACAAGAGACTGATTCATATACATCAAAAATTAATTATGAAGAATTATAGAAAATTATGAAGATAATTCAAGGGTATTTTCTTGGTTTTTTGAGAGTGACGCTTTTTTTATTAAAATGTCACTTATAAACTAATAACGGACATTTGGAGTAATACTGGTCACATCGTACCTCAAAATGAGGCGAGGATGATTCTTACATGTCACAAATGACATATGGATAATTTTCCTAATGTTTCAAAAAAATCCAAATGAATTTTAATGATTTTGAGAATGTCAATTTCATTTTTAATAAAAGAAATGATACTTTTGAATTAAACGACGCACATGGAGTCACACCGGTCACACTGTGCATCAGATTGAGGTGAATATTATTAGTTCAAATCCCAAATGACATATGGATAATGTAATTAATTATAAAAACAACCACTACGGCTTTCCTTAGTTTTGAGTATGCCACATGTGTTTTTTTATTTAATTTTAAACATGAATCACACCCATTCAGAAATACATGCAGCATTGTGTGTGGGTTTAACATGAGGCTGATACATAGACTTCACAAACATATTATGAATCATTGTACCAATTTATCAAGACATTATAATTATGGTTCATATTTTTTCAGTGACTGAATTGTTTTTATTATATTTTCATTTTTAAAGAGATAATAGACAGTTGGAGTCATATTAGTGATAATGTGTATCAGATTGAGTTGTGGCTGATTCCTACACATCACAAATGACTTATGGATTTTTTCCCAAAATCACGAAATCATAGCTATTGAAATTTATTGGATTTGACCATGTCGGTTGTTTTTTACTAAAATTTATCACAGCATTCAAAAAAAATGCACTTTGAGTCATTCTGATCACACAGTGAATTAGAATAAGGTTCAGATGATTACGACTTTTCCCAACTAGCTAATGGATCATTTTTATATCATATAAAAAAATAGAATTTATTCCTCGATTTTGAGTACAACACTTGTGCTTTTTATAAAAATTACATTATAGATTGGAAACACAAACTTTATGTCATATAGGTGAAATAATGTATAGTTTGGACCTGATATGGATTCATACACAACAAATAGGAATTAGTAATAATTATACCAAATTATTAAGAAAATACAAGTTTATTTTCCTATTTTTTAGTGATTGACACCTATATGTATTAAAATAAAAATTTTAAACTAATAACAAACAATTTGGAATCATCCCTCCTCAATGACCATTATATGTCAACATTTGTTTTCCTGTAATAGTTCATTCATACAAATGAGGACTTCGTTGGTTGATTACACCCATATTTATTCAAACATTTAATTTAGATTATACACTTTTTTGAGTTAACGGAGTTTTACAGATGTTTCATCAAAAACACAAGTGGAGAAATTTAGTCTTCCAACACTGAATGATCTTACAGGTCAATTACTAACCTATATAAAATCACTTAATCTTGTGGTGAAAATAATTATTTCAAAAAGGTAACTAAATCACAAGCACAATTTCTCTTTTATACTAACGAAATAGTGTTGTCTGTACTATGAAACCTTTTTTCTAAAAATATCATTTTATTATCTTCATTACTCTACATTTTTGAAAAATTTTAATGTTTTCAAGAGTGTTATTCATATCCTCCTCCTCCACTGTATCCACCTCGATCATCATCTCTTCCTCCTCTTCCACATTGGTCTCTAACATTGAATTTACCACCTCCTCAACTATGCCTCCACCTTTGTCTCTGCCCCATCTTTACCTCAGCCTCTGCCTCTACCTCTACCTCTTCCTCTGACTCCTCCCCCCCCCTCTACAATTTCCTATCAATTCTATTATTATTTTTGGTGCTTATAAACAAATTTATTTCTTCCATTATATATCTCCATGATAAAATGATAAAAAATATATAAAAATTATAACAAAAATTATTCATTCTCCACATATATTTTGAATTTCATAACATGTACTAGATCAAAAACATATCAACTAATAAAAAAATTTCATTCGCATTCATTCATAAAAAATTTATTTCTCACCCTTCTTTAAAAAAATTTATTTTTTCTTTTGAGTATCTAGGTTGTCGACAATCCTGATAGTATTGAAAAAATATAGGAGAAAATGATAATGAAATAGATTTAATAAAGTGTTAATTACCTTTATAAATTAATTTCTAGGGGATGTAGGTCTTTTCATGATTTATGATTTATGTCATAAATTTTCAAACATAATATCTACAATTGATTTAATTATCTTGTTTTTTACGCTTCAAATACATTGACCAAAATGAGTAAAATATTTTGATTTTTTTAGTTATATATTCCTATATTTACCTTAATCTATTTCCATTTGTAGCAATTCTAATACATTATCTGTTCAGACATTGACTTCATGCCCTGATCTAGCATATATTTATCAACCATATTATCATAATAAAATTCAATTCAAACATAGAATTATCATATAATTAGTTATTTATATAGAAAATGTTGATTTAATTGTATTAAATAGTCAAAATACACATCATGAATTGCCGTTTTTTCTATATCAATACAATAGATGCAAAATAATAATAATGTAGATGTCCAGATTTACATTGATCATTATTCAGTGTGCCCTAAAAATAATAATAAATATTTAATGAAAAAAAATAAAATTTATTTTATGTGATTTGATTATAGAGTTTAACATTTTCATTGTAGGCATCAAAAAGAGTTTTTCATTTGAGGATTTTTTATTGAATACATCATGTAATTTATCTTTTATTCGACTTAATTTTTTTATCCAATTTATGATATTTCATTGAAATGATACAGGTATTAATGAATCTAAATCATGCTTCGTATGATTATACATTTTTATAGTTGTGATATAAAATCCTATACAAAATATGAATAACAATTTACACTAAAAAATATATTAAATCACTATTTGGATAGACATGTTATGAAAATTTAATGTATTTAATATTCATAATAGACATTCCAAACCATTTATTCTATAGAATATCATTTATAGGCCTGAAAGCAATTCCATCTGTCAAGTAATATTGTTATATTTCTTATTCTTATTTAATTTAAGATAATATTTTTCCTCTAAATGTGGTCTATGTATAAATTTATATTGATAATAAATGTTTCCCTGGAATTAATATGATATGGTACTCTAGAACGGTTTATTTCTTTCATGGTTGAGTCTATATTTTTTTTTTGATTTGACACTTCGTTTATCAACCTCTTTATCTACCCGTAATATCATTACTAAATTTAATACATTTATCACAAACTTTTACATTTTTTCCATATGAAAAATATTTTAAATTCATTTTTCATGCATCATTATAATATTAGAAAAAAATGATATGAATGCTCTAATAACATCAGTAACCATTGTAATATATGGACCATCAAGTGGAACATACAAATCAGTTTTCACTTGATGAGTTTTCTCAATCCCTAATCTCATGTGATATTTTTTGAGGTCATGATGGTGTAGATGGTCCCCCCGATATTATACACCATACCAATCGCAACCCAGTGGAGTATGGTTGTTGATATATACAAATCAAATAAAACAATACCCTAAATAATCTTAGTAATATAATATTATCAAAAGTCATTTTATTCACATTTTGGAGAAAGGGAAATGAACATATTGATTACCCTAGATAATGTAAGTAGCTGGAGGAATGAGTAGCCACAATTCTAGTTGATTCATTTTGTTCATATATGGATATTTTCCCCACCATTAGTTTTCACTGATAATTTCTTTTAAATTTCTCAGCCAAACCAGCCTACAAGATAATATCTTTTAGTGAACATATTTGTATCTAAAACTATCTCACCATATTATTGTTATCTTCATGTAGTTTTATTTTATCGAAATATTATATGAACATGGTTCTTCGGTTGAGTTTTGATTTTCTATTTTCAGGTTTTTTAGTGAAAAATGTTGAATAACCTGGTAAGTACTAGCTTAAGTATTGTTACAGGTCCTAACATAGGGTTACACGTTGTGTACTCCATGTATACACCTTGTATTGTATGTCCGTGTAATGTCCATGCATTTAATTTAGGGATTTATGTCTAGAAGAGTCTTATAACTATGAATAATCTATATACTTACCACTACACACCATGTATTTATGTCAGTAAGACATTTTATTGACCTGTAATGTATGTTGGGGATTTTCCCAAACAAACCATAGTGTGTTTATTTATGTACACACAATGTAATTTTATATTTTTTTATTATAATGGGTTGTAGAATCATCTTCTCAAACCGAATAGAGGGATAAACTAGGTATTAAGAACCAGAAGCATCGAGCAGAGTTTTTTCTCATAGTTCATTATCTGATCTCCAATTCGAATACCATCGATTTCACTAGAACCCAATTGGTATGATGTAGATTCATATGTAGTTGTTCTATGTGATTTTTTATCTATAAGATGTAATCTAGGGTTTATATTTTATGGTAGTTTTGTAGATCTACCCCATTTTAGGTCGAATTAGATGTCGACAATGGGTGAGGAGTGTCATCCATGTATGATCTTGGTGGTGCATTCCATGTTATGAATTTTTGGGGACAATATTTGGGTGTTCCATTTATAAAATCCTAAAATTTTTGAGTGAGACCCTATTATAACAGTTGTTGCATATTTAATTTATTATTATACCCTTGGTATTCCATTGGGCATGCCCCATAAATGAATTTCATGAGCGAGGCCAGGTGAGAGGACGTTTCTCATTGGGTTGTTTGGGATGGGAGTTCACAAATGGTTGTAACTATTTTTCTTTATTTTAAAATATTATGTTTAAATTGTTTGAGTTAGATTAAAAATTTTAGAGGAATTCAAAAAACTAGTTCTACTATGTTGTACCTTTTAGCTAGTATAATTCAATTTTCATTAATTTAATTACAAATTTAATGTTCCTAGATGTGTGTTAGGTTTTATAAATGACTTATATTTAATATTCTTTGACCATGGGTGTTGTGATAGGCTAGACCCAAAGATAGGATGACAAGACCATCAAAAGTTGAGTAATGTTGATCACAGGTTGGGAATGACCATTGTTTTTATTGGGTATTTTGGACCATGGGATTGGGTATTAAGAACATTTGTTTTAGGTAGTGTGACTATTATTAAGGTCATGGGCTAAAATACATTGATGGCATGGCCTTGTGATTTGAGCGACAAGGTCATAAGGGGGACAGGGTGTGGAGATGTTGTGGATTAGGTTCTTATTTGGATATTTACACACACCTGTGATGACCAAAGTGCTGCTTGATTCATATGTGTACAGGTAGACACCATGATCAAGTGGTTTTGACCCCTCATATAGGTAGAGGCCCTTGATAGTGTCATTTCAGTAATACTGAATTGTGGGTTATTTTTGTAGAATGAAACATGAATGGTGAGGATCCTTCATTTGATAATGAGAATGCTATCAGTGTAGGGGTTGAGGCTCTCAATTCATGAGTCCATTTTAATAGATATTATTTGAAGATAGACATCATCGTTCCTCCAGTTGTCTTGCCATGGGCTGATGTGAGATTATGAGAAGGGGACCATATGAATGAAATAATACTACTTGGGAATGCCTTCAGGATGGTAGTACATTGAGACACAAGGTTTTAGAAGGCATATGGTGTCGAGATATATTATTGGGGTGGATCATGAGGGTTCACTGTGAAATTGGGATTATAGGATTACCTTGGACAATGTTCCATCGTCTCTCTTTTTTCCTATATTCTTGTGATGGATGAAGAAGGTGACACTCCCTAGTGGCTATTGATCACCAGTGGGGTTTGTTTTTATTTATTTAATGGAAATGTTTAGTTTACATAATGATTCTTAAATGCCCAAAAATATATTCTAGGTATGAACCATTGGGTGGTATCCTCTTGATATTCTTATTAAACCCTACTTGTATCCTTTGGGACACATGTAGACTTCATGGTATTACGTACAGTTAAATGATATTCCTCTTAAGCTGGATCATTGTATGATTTGGCATTGATATTTGTATGGATCATGAGGTAATATCTAGATAGAGTTTAATTTTTTATTATTTTCCTTCATTATTTTCTTAATTATTACATATATAGATAATGTGGTTATCCATGTGATCCTTTTTTTATATTAACATGTATGATCTTTTACGGTTACAAGGATTGTTTTATTATTAGTGGTAACAAGTGGCGTTAAACATGATATTATGTTTATTTTACGATGTACTTTTTTCAATATCTCATTAGCTATTTTATTTATATCATATTATTATGCTCCCATTCTATAGGTATGGTTCATGTCTGATGAGTAATTTATTTCCACTACATGAGATATGATTATACTTGGAACAGTGTCTTATCTATTCCCATAGGATATTTCCTCCCAACAAACCATTTTACATCCTCACTTCCAGTCAGTATCATTTGGTGTTCTGGGATGTGTGCCAAATGTATGTAACCCCCATCCAGAAAGCACTATTTAGGTGGTGGTTTGGGTATGGAAGCAGTTATTGACTAGTATTTAGAAGTATAGTTTCAAAGGATACTAATGATATTGAGACAGGAATTTATTTTCTATAGGTTTACTATTTAAAATTTATTATATTATGGATAGGATTTAATTGGAACTAGGAGTCTAATATTTGATTGCGTTCCTGCATCCCCAGGTATGAGTGACGTTCCATGTTTATTTATGTGGGAATTTTTGTTTTTCATTTTCATAGATTATAGTTTATATTCTTTCCATATTTTTGGATCATTGGTTTTTTTAATTTATTTGTTCAAATATGTGACCATTGACCCGGTATGGTAAGGGATAATTGGACCTTGGAATGTTAAGTCATGGTGATTTTTTTGTATTTTTATATTGACATTTTAGAATATTTCATTTTCATATATGCATGAATGTGTTGTGAAGTGATAACACCATGTGATATATGTCAATTTCTATGAGAAAACGAGAAATTAAAGATAGAATTTTTGTTTTGTGTTATGTTATATGCCATGATTTATATATAAATAATTTCATGCAGAATAACAATGAGCCTTTGTCTGAAAGTAATAGGTTAGTATTATAGTTGAGTTGATTCAGATCACCATGATATGGCCACTAGGTTATCAGTTTGAGGCCACGATGGTTGTTAGGATGGGTGTGGTCTATAAATTATGTGATACATGGCTCTGTTGATGACAGGTAACAAGCCCATGAGGTCAGGACACCATGGGCATGGATGTGATGGGGGGAACATGGGTAGCCATTTTTTGATGCCTCTTTACTGCATTCAGTTTCTATATTATATATATATATTGTTATATATGTGGGATGTATAACAATTTATCGTATTAGTTGGGTTTATCCTAGAAAAATGTATTGATTTTAAATCAATAATGGTACAGTGCCCCATGAGCATGATCAGGTTCAGAACAGTAAGGGTCAGGCAGAGCACGAGTCATAGTTACAGCCTCAGGGCTGTGATCAGGTTCATGATCCATTGCTGACAGAGCAGATGCTATGTGTGAAAGCATTTGGTTCGAGGGTCGACAAGAAACTCTGATGTAGTCTCTAATTTGTTTATTAGGGGATCGATATATGGTTTGAGGGAACATATCCTTTTATGGATTACCTGACTCAGATTTTCTTGTTATAGTACCCACAATGCTTTCATGGAGAGGCTAGTCCACTGGTGGATGAGAACAAGATATAAATAATTCATCGAATCTTAGATAATCTCAGGAGACCTCCAAGATAGAGGGTTAAAGCCAACAATGTTTATTCTATGAGGACTCGTGAAGTGAAAGGGGGATGTGAAGGCTCAAGTATGTTGACACAAGAGACTGGCCAAGAAAGACGTCGAGGAAAGATTCTTCAATCACTTTTTACCAAATAAAATGAAGGAAGAGATAGATTAGGAGTTATTTTGTCTTCAACAGGGTGACATGTATTTCATGGTCTATTCATACACATTCACTTTTTTTGTGTCACATTTCACTAGATATGGTATGTGAAGACACCTTGATGGTGAGTCACTTTGAATATGGATTATGGAATCTTATAATGGTGCCAGAAAACAAATAAATATAGTCCAAGTTCTTTGAGGTGGATAATCGACCACTAATAGTATTCGACCACCTTATAGAAAGGACTCACTTGGGTTAGGAAATAGCTTTTAGTGATGGTTCACATGCTAGGAAACAATGTTAGGACTAGTTTCTGTATGGTGTTCTGGAAAAAGTCCTAGCTAGACAACATCTTAGTAGCTCACTTGTAGATTTCGTTCAATGTGGGAAGTCGGGTCATGTATGGATTCAGTGTGATAGGCCTCTACACGTGTTTCAGGATTTTTGAAGGGTTGGTCATCTTGAGTGGTTTTATAGGCATCCTTCTCAGATAGCCGGTAGGTAGGGTCCAAGGCAGACAATGGCATCTCAGTTCTATTCAGTTTGGGTTCTATGTGGGGGTATCCAAGGTCCAACATCATGATGAGGTCATGGAAAAATGAGTGGAACCTAGCCATGGGGTCGGTGGCCATAGACTGGTTCTACACATCATGGGAGGTCAGACATTAGGCATTCATTTTTCAGGTCAGGTGCATGCTCTGGAGAGGCGAAGGGATGAGCATACTGGTGATATGACGTTGGTAAGTGGTAAACCATGGGTGTGGCCTTGATTTTCCATTTCTTTTAATTTGGAATGGTATGTTGAGGAATATCTATTTTGAGACCATGAGTAGCATATGATTTATATGGATTGACCTGATGCTGGTTAGTGGGTTGGAACCATCACGAGTGCATAAATATATGTGTGTGTGTGTGTGTGTGGGAGAGAGAGAGCATTTTGGCATCAGGAGAATTGTTTAATGACTTCTTTGAGGATCTTGGGAATTGAAGATTCCATGGGATGAAAGATATATGAGGTTCCAATGGAATAATGGTATTGTGGATGTGGATGTTATTGAGGTGCAAGGCACCAGGTTATTTTGAGCATCCATGGGATGCATGAACTAATTATTTCAATGTTTTCTTGGGATCGAGGAGGGAAATGATGCGGTAGGGGATATGGTTTTGTGTAAAAAGCAACAAGGGATCACCTAATGAGGTATAGGGGTGATGAAGCGTCACGAGAGGACCATGGGAAAAGAAATACTTCATTTTACTATGATTGTTTTGAGCATTATTCCGAAGCTGTTATGGAATGTTTCTTCACCACCCATGGAAGGGAAATATTATAATGAATTGATTTAAGGTGGGATGTTTCTATAAACCAGATTCTTCCTTTGAGGTACAAGTTTTTTTTCAGGTATCTTAAATAAAAAATGATGAAAATAGGGTTAGAACTAGCTTTAGATCTATAACATATAATGACATGAGGATATATGCCATATAATTATTGTACAATCCATGTAATTTCTAGCAATGTAATGTACATACATTATGTGTTGGGATGTTTTCAAGGAAGAGAGGTCTGAAAGAGTACACACCGTATACTGATGTTGAGAAGACATTTTAATGACCTGGAATGAAATTCGGCGATTTTTTCCAATCCAATCTTATACGTAGCATGTATAATTATGTACAAATCATGCAATTTTTTATTTTGTAAAAATTTACAGTAGCCTTGTCTTCTCAAACCGAACAGAGGGATCACTTGGGTATCGTAAACCTGCTGCGCTGAGCATAGTTTTTTCACCCATTTCATCATCTGATATCCGATTTGAGCACCGTAAGATGTGTTGGAAACCAGTTAGTAGGCGCTCAATTCTTATTGAGTCATACATTATGATATATTCTCTCAACTAAGTTATATAGGATTGAGACTTTATTGTTGTTTGGGGGAACTACCTTATTCTAGGATGAATAAGTTTCCAAAATTAGATAAGGAGTGTTGTATATGTACGAAGATGGGGGTACATACCTCATTTTGTGTTTTTTCAGAATTTTGGGTGGAGTGACCTTGGGAACATCTTCAGGTATTTTTTGGGAGACACTGTTCTAACTTCTATTGCATATTGGATAATTTTTTAGACCAATGGAATATTGTTGAAAATTCCGAATACCAGAATTTCATGAGATAGGATAGGAAAGAGGTCGCTTCTGATTGGGTAATTTTGGCCAGGCTTACATAATTACTATAATTGTTTTTCATTGTTTTAAACGGGTATGTTTAAATTGTTAAATTTTCATTAAATTGTTTGGAGGCAATAAAACCTCAGTGCGACTATAACATAGAGGTTAACTTGTGTAATTCAATATTCTTAAATTTAATTACCGATTTAATGTTCATAAAGGTATTTTATGTTAATGTAATTACTAATATTATATATGTTGATATCCATGGGGTTGGGGTAGGCTTGACCTGAGGATTGGATGGAATATCCATCATAAAATTAGTGATTTTGATCACATGTGAGGATTGACCTATGATTTTTTGGGTGGTTTTGACCGTGGGATCGGGCATCAAGAACATCAGTTAGATGCAGAGTGACTATCATCTTGTTAAAGGACACAAATACTTTGATGGAATGGCCATGGGATTTGAGAGACATGGTCATATGGGAAAAAGTAGTAGATATGTTGTAGATTATGATTTTATTTCGAAATTGTCGATCAACTGTGATGGTCAAAGAGTTTATTAAGTCATGTTCAGACATGTATTCTCCATGATTAGGTGGTTTTGACAACTCACGTGGGTAGAGGAACATGATAATTATAGATTAGGTAATATTAGATTGGGTGTTCATACCGTATAAAGCCATATGGAAGGTGAGGAGTCTTCAGTTGATATAAATGAGGTTATCAGGTTGTGGGTTGAGGGTTTCCATGCTTGAGGTTGTTGGCTTGGAAAATTATATGAGGGCAGACATAGTCGTTACTCTGGTTTTCATTCCATGTAAAGACATGATCTTATGAGAAGGGGTCCTTGGGAATGGATTACTATTGTTTAGGTGTTCCTTAATGACATCGGTACATTGAGGCCTGTGGTGTTAGGAGGCATGTGGTGTTGGGATATGTTATTCGAGTAGAATATAAGGGTTTTCTGGGATATAGTGAATATAGGAGTACCATAGGCCACTAGACAAGGACATTCGCTTCATTCATGATATTAGTGTTCGCTGAAGTAGGCGAGACTTCCTATTGGTTATTGAGCTCCAGTGGAGGTTGTGCTTATT
Source organism: Viscum album (assembly GCA_963277665.1). NCBI lineage: Eukaryota > Viridiplantae > Streptophyta > Magnoliopsida > Santalales > Viscaceae > Viscum > Viscum album. The sequence goes on from OY728134.1 coordinate 432,870,448, forward strand.
TATTGCATCGTACTATAGATTTTACATAGAGATTTTTTTCTTCATAAATACTTATTCTAGATGTGATCCACTGGGAGAAAACCTACTATGATTCATATCACACCCTAGTTTTTCACATTGGGATGCATGTAGGATTTAAGATTTTATGTAATAGTGAAGAATAATCCTTAGGAGCTAGATTGTAGTAATGTTTGGGATGAAGATTGTTATGGTTCATGAGGTCATTCCTAGATAGAGTTTAACATTTGTTTAATTTACTTTTTTAGTTTTATAATGTTTATAAGTGATGCAACTATTGTTATTCACAAGCACCCATTATTTATTTACATTTATGACTTACAATGGATGCATGCCTTGTTATTTTGGCAGTGTTTACAAGTGTTGTCTTTAATACTAATCTATTTTCGTTCTTCTGTAGTTGTCTCTATATCCCATTTATAATTTATTTGTATTATATTTTTATGATTTTGTTCTATGGGTATGGTTCGAGTTTGTTGAGTAATTTATCTCCCTTAAAAATTTTATGATTATACTCCTAGTGATATATTATCTATTCCCTGAGGGTATTTCCTCCCCACAATACATGTTTTCTTCATCACATTTAGTTGGTAACCTTTTGCGTTTGAGGAGGTGAGCATATGGTCAATAACAGCTGGCATGATAGAACTATTTAGGTGGCAGATTGAATCTAGGGTGCTACAAATATATTCTAGGAGTGACTCCAAAACCTAATCCTATAAAACGACCATGTCTTCCATTATCCTTCGATGATATTTAGAATATATTTTCTTTATGTATTATTATTTAAGATTATTATGTCTAAACGATATAAAACAATTTAAACATAAATATATATTATTATGTAATATTTTTATAAATAATAGAAAATTACAATTATGACATGCTTATACTGCTTCCCATAACCTTTTTGTGTGTTTAACTAACTAATTTGTCCTCTTTATTTACACAAACATCCTCTAATAACAATATGTTGTATGGAAGTGGATTCATATTTTGACTCATCAATATACATAAAAAATGGAACATTTTTTTTCATATCACATATCTAATTGTTTAATTTGATTTAAAATAATTAACAATCTCATATCTAATTACGTGTATCATATCCTTTCATTATGATAGGGGTACGCTGGTTTTGATGATAATTAATTATTTTTTGAACTCTTTTCCTATTTCTTAATTTATCAATTTTGAATCAATTTGGATAAAATAAATAATTTAAAATAATATATTATCAACTACAATATTTTTTAAATGATTTCTCATTTCCAGGATTAATGAAATCATTCCATATTTCTTACTTTATTGTGTGTTAATAACTAATTGGTGTGTGTAGATTTATTTTCCCCTCAGTATCATGAAGATTTAACACTGCTAGATGAGTATAGAAGCCCCTATAAGATTATCTAGTGACCAATAAGAAATATTTCTTGAAACAATATTCTAAAATAAATGAACTCTGCATGGAAGAAAATAAATTAAATCAACGTTTCATTAACATATTTTTTAGTAAAATATTGATATGATTTTGTAAAATTATTTTTATATCCATAAAAAGGATTTACATCTTTATATTTTGGACATGATGCCCTGAATCAATATTAATCGACAAAATCATCCTCTTTGTCACCCTAAGATAAATAATGAATATTTACTATTTGGGGTCAATATGTTGTCTACAATGATTCCATCCAACCTAAAATTTTATAGCCATAATTCCATATTTATTATTTTTATTCACCAATGTGATGCTACATAATTGTTATTTTTTTCATAAACATGTTGTTGAGACCCTAATAATTCTATAGTTTCATCATAAACAATCAATTCTATTTCCGGACTGGTAACATCAATGTGGGAAGATGATATTTTTATATGAGTACTCAAACATTTAATTTTCCATCAATAACAACAATAAAATATACTACAAGCATAAAATTCTACATTTTCATACATCATGAATGAATATTATTATTGTCTGGAATAGAGATATAATACATCAATAATCTATCCCAACTAACCTTCACTACCTTTGTTTAATCTATCCTCATATTTTGATTGCCTTCTGTATCTTGAAGATGGATTAGACTCCCTCTTTCAAACTAGCCTTCCTCTCATCATTGTAGTTCCAAATTTCCATGATGACGTACCTCCTGAAGAGTTATAATTGCATTTTGTTTTCTGATATCTTTCTCCAAAATTTTGCAAACTCCCTCCTATGTTTTTTGAACAACACTATTCAATATTCATCTCATATTGGGTATTGGGGATCAATTTGTAAGACTAATACACAGAGTAGTTCAAAAAAGATATAATAGATGGGGGATAAGTCTCAATAAACAGAATGAATGAATAACTATTCAAGAGATTAATGTGGATTTTCCACTAATGTTCAAAAATAACACAAAATAAAATTTTATTATGGATTGTAACATATTACATTTCAAAAATTATGGAATGAACATTAAAATCCAAATAAATTCCACTCGTAGCCATTTAATTCCACTCACAAACATTTATTTTTCATCACCTACTCTAAATGTTTCTTTATTTAGTAGACCTTATAAGAGATAAAAAATTATGGTGGTATTGCTGTGAGGGGGTGAAAGAAAGTGGACACCATAAGTTTCACCCTGATTCCAAGAGAATGTATCATGAATATGAGACTGAATGTTGGACTGGATAGATTTTATCATTGTTGGAGGAATATCTTCAAGAGTCAGATTTTGACCCTTTTAAATTTATCATGTTTTTAGTGGAATATAATCAAAACATGTGTTTGGCATGTATATTTTTCAGTAAAAACTACATTAGTATTTTCAAGTGGTCACCCATCATAGTAATATTCTAATACATGTATTGTCAATTATTGAGATCTAATATGATCTAATGTGACATTTCCCAAAATGAAATCAATTTTTTAGCAAGTGTTTCAAAAGAAACCAAGAATCTCATATAAGAAAATGAATATCTGGAAACCATAAAATTCATTCATTGTGTTTTGGTTATTTTTTGGCAGCAATTTTTCTTGTTCATGGGATGTAGTAAATGTGGTGGATGAAATGATGAATGAATTGAATAATGATTTGGGAGATGAAATATTCAAATCCATTATAATAACATTGATAAAGATTAATGAATACAATCCATGTGGGAGGTATATCGTTAAGGAACATTGGAACAACAATGATGTGAGGAAGGCTAGTTTGATAGAGTGAGATCGATCCACCATCAAGATATGGAAGGAAATCAAGCACCTATGGATGGATTAAATATGTGAAGTGAAGGGTATTTATGCTATATTATTGTAGTATTATAACTATGTTCTATATAGTATCAATTTTTAGAAAAAATGCATTCAATTATGGAAATTTATGTATGGAGAATATTTTATTGAATATCGATCATACCAAAACATATCCTTATTTAAAAAACTATATTTTAGAAACCTATGGTTTTTTAAAAAATTTAATTTATGTTGCTTCTTAACATTATGTTTTGAATTATTAATTCACAATAGTGGTTCTGGATGCAGTTTACAGTGATATCTTATGAAGATGGAATGACTTCAAAAAGTAGGGATGTCATTGTGTATGTATAGTTATGATTGATAGAGGGATTGGGGTTCCCATGATATTTAGAGGTTATGGTTCCCATGTAGACCCCTATTGTGATTATACACATGGGTCCAATAGTGAAAAAAATAGAATGATGAAATCTTTTTAACCATATAGTTAAAAATATAAATAGCATGTTGAGGTAATTATATATATACTTATAAATTAACAATAGAATACATTTTTTGTCCAACATTTCTGGTTCTTGGATTTGTATTTAGTAAATTAATCTGTGGTTTTCAATGGACATGACCTTATAATGATATGATGAAATTATTATTCCTATATTATGATTAAAAGGTCGAGTTGGTCATGTCTTCCACAATATTCAACATCGCCCAAAACCTACATGAAGTAATCGGTTGGTTTTGAGGACAATCAAAGCATGGGGTTGTTATAAAAGATGTAGTGGAATATTAATGAATTTAATTAGGAATCTAGATAGTGGAATGTTAAATACAACGATTTCATGACTAAGACAGTATTCACGTAGAAAAATATAGATATGAGTATAGGGTGGGTTCTATGTGGGAGGTATGTTATAAATGTATAGGGGTATAATTTTCTTTTCTTACATATATTTTATATGGCTGGTTTAAGTAGATGATAACAATAAATATGGGAAGATGTTATAGTTGGAGGGGGACATTGATTGTCTTTTGGCTTACATCATGACTATTTGGATAGTTTTTTCCTTTTACTTATGGTGAGCCATCCACAGGGAGTCATGTAAATTTTTAGTCTACTAGACATTCTATAATTCTTCTTGAATTTACTTATCCATTAAAGAAAATAGAATTGTTCCAGTTGATTCTTCAATTTTATCACTATTGTAGTGATTATTTCGATCAATTAAGGATTTAATTATGAGAGTTACACTAATAGAAGGAGGACATAAGATTGTTAGACTATGAAGGAGATATCAGTGCCTTCATAGTAAATTTTTTTATCGTCTCTTGAACTATGGGGGTAGTAACATGTGAAAAAATTGAAGAATAATTATATGTGATGGATTTTATTGTATGATGAAAAAGGATAATGAAATTAAGAAAAGATAAAAAAAATTGAAGATTTAGTTTAGTTAGAGGAGAATGTAAATCAGCCATATGAGATGATATAAACCAAAAAAGAAGAACTTTTTATGATTTTATTATTTGATAGTTTTCTAATAGATTTCATAAAATCATGTATTATGAATCCATCTCAATATAGTAGTGTGTTTCGAATTTTTTTTATTATTTATCCATATAGGCCCATACACATTTGTTGATTGACCATACAATTTGAAAATATCCTTATCATTCTTCAAAACCATTGCATATAGATGAAAATGTTGTAATAGAAAATCTTTTTTTTCTATTGGTGAAGAGATGAAATATACAGTTCATCGTGGTTGAGAAACAAATAAAAAATACAAACCACGAAACCAAAAAAATCAATAAATAATATATGAAAATTATAAAATTACATACACCAGTTTCCATCCATGGTATGATAGAGGGAGCTTAGAGGTGTCACATCATCATATGGGGAGTTCTATAAAAGATTGAAAATAAACTGTGACTTAGTTATTGTTAGGGTTCTTTTAAATATATCAGGAACTCTTTTAACACTTCTTTAAAAAAACAATGATAAATATCCCTTTTATGAGTGTCAAATTGATAATCAATTATAAAAGGGATATTTATCATCTCTAAAAAACGCTGATAATAGAAATCATTATCAACACTCACGTTTTAGCACTGATAAAGATTTAATTTAATAGTGTTTTTAGTGCTAATAATGATCGGTCATTATTAGTTCTAAAACATTAGTTTTGATAAAAGATTATAATTATAATTATTTTAATATATTTATTATAATTTTATAATTAATAAAATATTTATAATTATTTATTTATAATGATTTATTTATAATTATATAAAAACTTATTTTAAAAAGTAATTTTAATTTATTTATAAAAAATATATATATAAATATAGTAAATATACATTTATAAATTTATTTATTTATAAATTTTTTTTAGAATTTTTTTAACATTATTAGTGGATATAAAACCATAAATACATGAATTTTAAAAATTGAGAAATTGAATAAATCAAAATGGAAACAATATTAAAATATTGAAAAATGGAAAACTTTTCTAAATTAAATATGAATTATAAAAAAAATATTGATATATATATATATATATTGATGTAAAGATGAATACACATTGACAATTTAGTAAAACATAATATATATATATATAATAGAAAAGGATCAAATTAAAAAATAAAAAGAAAAAGAAAAATATAAAAATGAATAAATAATAATATATATGTAATATTAATAAAAATAAATATAAAATTTTATTGATTAAAAACCTAATATAATAAATGTACCATGTTATAGTGAAATTATAAAATATTTTAAAATTTAATGAAATTACAAAAAAATATATTATATGCACATCTTTCATTATAGGATTTTATTAATTGGGTTAATATATTTGTTTTTTTCATTGTATATAAAAATAAATTATATATATTAATATATATATATTTGTACATGAATTCAATGTAACACACAACATTTTATATATGTCAAATTGAAAAATCAAACAACAAGATAAATGAATAAGATATTAATATGTTATTAAATATTACATTTTATATATTTGATATATATTTATATTTAATATATAATATTAATTACTATTTATAATATATATATATATAATATTTATTCATTTTTATTTATATTTGTTTCATTAATAAATTTTTAAATATTTTTATGATTTTATGATTTTTAATTTTTTGTGTAATTATTAAAATATATTAATTTTTTAAATCTATATTTAATATATAGTATTTATTAATATTTATAATCTAAAAATATGTACATTAAACTTATTCACTTTTTGAAATAATAATTTAACGAAAAAAATGTTTATTGTTTTTCTTAATTTACTCATTTTAATTTTTATAAATTATTTCATTTTATTAATTATATATATATATAATTAATATATAGTTTTTATTCATTTAAAAAATTTATATACATGATTATTCATTTTATTCATTTTAAATAATCATAATTTACCTAATTAAAATGTAATGTTTTTATTTTTATCTATTTATATATTTCATTTTATTCTAGAGCTACATCATCATTAAAAATAAGCACTCATAAACGGTAGGCTTTATCAGTAGTTTTTTAGCACGGATAAAGGGAACCCTTTATCAACACTAATTTTAGCACAGATATTGATGTACTTTATGTGCACATTTTTCTAATGCTGAGAAATGACTGTGCTGTTAAATTCATGTTTGTAGTTGTGATACCATAATAATAGCCCCACCTTACACAAAAAACATCCAAATAAAGAAAAATCTATCAAAAAATTATCACATTATTTAACCATTTCACATTTAATGTTTACCATCCATATTAGATTCATTATTACATTCAATTCCATATTTAATGAATCATCATTTTCATAAAATAATTATGTTTATTTGTAGTAACGTTTCCCATTCATTTCATGAATCTGTATTCCATTTTCAATAATAGATTAGTTAATTTCATCACATATATAATACCATATTTTCCATCACAAATCCTATTCCATTGTTAATAATTAACCATAACCAGTCCAATGATAACTTACCAACCATTTTAAAAACTCCATGCATTTCATAATAATTATTACCTCAAAATTCGAGCATCAATTTCTCTTTCTGAAAACCCTACCAAACCATCATTCAACATCAGACACCCCGTATACTTTTAACCAACCATGGAAATATATCCATAAAACCACATAAAACACAAAACATTCTACTAACACCTACTCAGAAAACCCACCACTAGAATCATATAATCGTAGAAATAGAAACTCAAAAATAGGATAATACATTAAAATAATTAATTCTATAAATAAACACTTCTATAATTCCCCTTTACAAATAACGAAACCACATTAAATTAACAACTCTTTCTTTAGTGAGAACACAACAATCCATATTTCATAGAGTCAATTATTTTTCAACATTATGTAGTTATCATTTTAGGAAAGGTGATACCTTCATTTGAATCATGATAAAAACACCATACATATCTCTCTAGTAATTTTTTTCTAGAAGCATAATAAGGTTGTCAGTAATCATATAACCAATATCATAGAAAACATATATCCACATTAATGTTACAATTTCCCATCAATTTATACCAATTGAATTATTTATAATTATTTATATAATACATAACATCAACAAAAATATATAAATCTATTTAAATTATATAATTAAAACATAAATAAATATATTTTTTAAATCACATACCTAAAGTGACACGTTAGTAGTTTTTCATCATGTATTATAGTAAGAGATAAACACAATACTAAACCGATAAAAAGGAATCCTTTATCATCCTATATCATGACAAAACCCTTCAAAATACAAACCCAAACACCGCACAAACAAAACCAATATAACATTCTATAATTCTTCTAGTAAATGAATTAGATAAGTCAAGGGTTTTATTACATAATATCACCATAGATGATGAGGAGAGGATATCCTAAAAATGTGGTTTTGGTCCCAAAAAAAGGTAACCAATGTGTCTACTAAAAATATACATAAGGTATCTTAATGTTCATAGAATCAAGGGAAATATAATGATTGCTGGATGGTCTGATTGTTTCATAGCAATACAAGATAACCCAAAATGACAATGTAATATATCAGGCCACACCCCAATGGGTTTATTCTGAATAAATCTCTTGAAATGATGATACATAAATCTTATATAACTCCCCTACTAAACATAATCGACCTTCAAATTTAGAAAAACTCGAGTGAGGGTTTTGGTGGAACGAATATCATGATGTAATAAATTATAATATCAAAAAAATTCACAGAATTGCTCAATCCCAACCATTAAACAACAACAAACCATAGTTTAGCGATATAGAAAATAGAAGAACACTGAAAACCATCCACTCAAGGATCCAATAAACAAATTTCCAAACCAATCCATAATATGTAGCCTTCACATAATCTCATTCATCCATAAAATAAATCTATAGTGAAACCAAGTGTTTATGACAAAAAATATATTCTTGGAAGTATACAAAAAACTCACATACCATCGCACACCACAAAAAACCAACCATGTTACAATAACCCATATTCCAAAATAAATAACTATTCTAACTGCTATTTTGTACTCAAAACCATTTTTTAAAACCTCTATCATCTAAAATATTGAATTTTACCATCCCTAATGTTTTTTTTATATGGAATCCTGATGAGACAGGATATCAAAATAATTGAGTTGGAATTAAATGTATTATTAATTTATCAATGATTTATCCACTACCTATACAATACTCATATTTTATATTATTGGATTGATTCATTTTAAAAAATATCTTTTTTTATGAGGAGTTTGAAACATAATTCATATATAACTGAAATATATATATTAAACTACAAACAAATATAAAATTTACATAAATATGTTATCATTTTTTTGGACTCTAATTAATTAAAAGTATAAAATCTCCATTTTTTCTTAAGCAATGATTGTAATTTAATTTCATTCTACACATAATTTAATTATTTTAAATGTGATGGATATTTTTATGGATGTTGGGAATGTTTATGAAAATTTTTTAAAGTGGGAGGGAATTGAAGAATGAAATTTAGAATTGAAATTTTGTTGTATGGTTAGCACAAGATTAGTTCTAATTTTTCAAAGGGTTGGAGAAGGTTTCATGGATTTTTAAACTATATACTTTTCTCCACATCATTGTGAATGAATTTTTAAATTATTACTATTTCATTTTGGATGGTTAGTTCATGGTTTGTTGGACTATGTCTCCAAACTATGTGAATTGGTGCATCTCAGATTGTGTAGTTTTTACGTTGGTTAACATTTCACCAAATTGTGTAGGCAAACCATATAATGAGATTTAGAAAGAATACAATACTTATTTATTTACCATATAATCATCTGAAAATAATAATTTTATCTTCATTATATATGGATCATAATTTATAGATCTCTTCTGTGAAATTTTTGATATTCATCTACTTATAAAGGTCAATCTCCCCAAATAGACAATGTTAGACCTTCAATATCAAAGGTATTGATGTTGTTTTTTTATTTTATCATATTTTTTTCCTAATTTTCTCTTTAGATGTACTCTATATTGGGGTATTCATTCTATAATCTATGATTTGGGTCATATTTTGATAAATATTCTTTGGTATTCAATGGTTTAATGAAAATGAGATCTCGGACCAGTATGGTAGTGAGTCAATCATTCATATCGAACACATTCATAGTAAGTGGTCTATAAATTTTGATATTAGTTGTATCATTTTTTTAAGTTCTATAACTATGAATACAGTTTTTTTCATACATTATCGCTAAAAATAATTAACACTCCACAATTTATGAAATTTAAATTAATAAAATTTCTTTAATCTATTAATCCATAATTTTTTAGTTAAAAATGGTGATGGAAAATTATGAACGGTTAATGATGCTAGACCAAAATGGTATTGACTATGGATAAATAAATTATTAATGATATTTTTATTTGTTCATATAATATGATACATGAATTGTAAATAGTAACATTTTTTTGATATTTGATGTAAAAAATGATATATAATGAAAAGAAATTGGAATTAATATATTGAAATTTGTGTTTTATGAAATGGTATTGGCCAATTTAGAGTAGCTAGAATACATGGTTCCTTGGATGGTTTTTTATAGGGTAGTTATTAAATGATTGTGGAGAAATGCTTCACCCTGGTGGACTCTCATATTTTGTATATGGTTGCATTTATCATAGAGTTATTTATGTTTTGGGGTGATTATATTTCATGGGGAGATGTTTATGTTCAAGGATGGGTATATTTCACTAGTCATTATTATTATTCCAAAAAATTTATATTACCCCAGGTGTAACTTATAATCCAAAGTGGGTACATTTTCCCAGTGATATACTGATTGATCATAGACATCCATCACGGGTTAAGGAGTGAACATTAATTTTTAGTTGTAATTATGGATCTCATTTAAAAAATAGTGTTGATTCCTTTAATTTTTATCTATTATACTTATATATAATTGTCACTTATTTATGGAATTAACTGAAATGGATATGTTTATAGAAACCATTGGTAGTTATATACTGTGTTTTTATCGCAACATGAATGGGTCATTGTTGGTACAAGAGAATGAATCATGAATTCATTAATGGATTAGATCATGTACCATATGATAGACTAATGATTTTTTTTATGATGGACCACAGGTGTTTGAGGCCTTTTATTTAAAGGATACAAGTTTTTAATTTATTTTATTTGGGGTATTTCTTTGTTTTTAATACTATTAATTTCCATGTAATATATATACATAATTATTTATCATTGACTTATACATATTTTTTCACATTCCTAATTGTTTGGTACAATATTTTATATAGAGTCGTTTATATGTTCGTTATTTCATAAATTAATATTATACTATGATAAGTATTTACTATCCCCACTATACCTTCATAGAGAATCACTAGTATTTGGCATCCTCTATTGTATGAGAATCCAGTCTTGTGTTCACATAGCGATCTATAGTATATACACCAATTATAGGATGCAAACATACAAATGTTAAAAACAGGTACCATATATCATTCTATTGTTTAAATGTTTGGGTTTGAGTGTAAAATAGTTAAACAGTGTTTTATGTACATGGTATGGACCATGTTACTCAGAGTGGGTATCTCAGATATGAGGAATGTCCATGTTACATGGGATGTGATAGATGTTCATGCATTGATTTCTTTACTATTACGTTGATTTCCCCTAGAGTCGTGTAAATGATTTTGGAATATTATGATTTATTAGATATGGTATCTTATCCAAAATATAAATTTGGTTTTTTTCATCCATCATAAAAGGAATTTAGGATTCACATGTTATGTTCCTCATTTTTTTCTGTGGGATATTCTAGATAAAATGGTTGATTATCAAAAATGGGTTGTAATGGAAACATGTTTATATTACTATTTTTAACTAATAAGATTTAATTTCCAATTACAACCTAGAAAGTGTTTTATTTGGTAACTTGTAACATACATACTATTTAACATGTCCCATGTTATGTAATATTTATTAATTTATGGTGGACAATACTTGATTACTCGTTTTGTAGAGGTTTGGGACTACGGACAGTGCACAAGTTAAAATATTCTTTTGAATTTAAATAAATAAAATATTAGTACTGTTTAGAAATTATAACTTTTCAATAAATTATTATATATTTAATTTAAATAATCACATTATATAAGGAATGTTTTTAAATGAAAATATCATCATTGAGAATTCTAAATGATATTTGTGAGGGTGGTCATTAATGCACCAATGTAATTTTTAGTACAAACCCTCTTTTATTTCTAAGGAATTTGGTAGAATAAAAACCCTATAATGATTTATAATTATTGTAAAAGTTATGGAGAGAGCTTCCCTTTGACCCCATATGTGATGGTTGAGATGAATCTAGAGTCTCAACTACATCACCTTCTGATTTCTTTCAGTGGAGAGTGGTACATAGAAATATGATTATTATAGTGACTCTATTAAGATTATTATTTTTTACCTAAATAAACCCCAGTATAAGAGGGTGAAATTTGTTGTTTATATGCATTGAGGAACTATGATTAAGTGTTTGTATGTTCTAGTCAAGAGTGACCAGAATGAAAGACTAGTCTAGATGGATTTTGAGACCCATTTCGGTAACCACTATATCTTATATAACATCAAAAGTGATTGGGTAAGGAATTTCACACATCTAATGTAATGGAATATGTCATTCATGTTCTATGTCAAAAAATTTATGTAGTTTTAGATCATTATCATATTTTGGTTGTTGATGAGTTTCCCATGGAGATGCATTCGAATGATAGCATGCAGAATGGAAGTCATGTTTGGGTAAACTATTTTAATCACACAACTTTTTTATGATTATAAATCTTGCGCTTATATTGAATAGACACTTAAACAATGGAAAATTATTAGGTAATCTAACTTCTGTTAGTGGATTTAGTATTTTTTTATAAGGCAATATGCAGATTCATTGTAAAGAGTCACACCACAGTGGTAGATTGAGTAGCCAAAGCTGTGTTATACCTCCATAATTATAGGGAAAACGACTTATAAATAGTTATTATTTGTGTATTCAATGACATAACCAACCAAATTTCCATTGAATGCCTTTCTAGTCTTAGTTTTTTAGTATGAAGGGGAACTTGTTATTGTTTTTCATGAATCCTCTAGGTTTTTCCAGTTATGGAATTTCAAGGTAGGTGTACTGATCTAGAACAGAATATATTATACACACTCTCCTAGCATTGATTTAATGAAAAAAACTATTATTGATTTAAATATTACAATTTAGGAGCCTTATAATTTTATGTTTAATCTAGAATATAGTTTTTAGTGAAAATAATGAATTTCCTAAAGTGAATGAAGAATACCAAAAGAGGATCCCATAATTTCTGTTATTACAGATTACGTAGTAGAGTTTTATCTTCTAGTGGATGGTTTGGACAAAATCCCCAAATAACTCGAAGCTATGTGGATAAAATTTGGAGTGACACTAGAAAAATGGATACATGGGATAGAGGATTTGGAACTGTAGGTAGCTCAACAGTTACTCAGTGTAAGCCAATGGCTACTTGGTATTGTATGTAGTAGCTAGGAAGCCTTCAGAAATACTGTTAGCTATCCCATAGAATCTGATGACTACCTGGTGGTATCGAGTCATGAAAAATAATTTTCATTGGTGAAATTATTTTATGGATCGTTTTACCCCATTACACCAACAACACATCCATTCGACCCGCATAATATATTAATACCACCCATTTGAGTTATAGGAATAAAGTACTCCAAACAATAATCAACAACAATAATCTGTTTAAAATTAAAACAAGCATAAAATATAATTTTTATTCCATTTTTCTTCCTCTTGATTTTTCTTATGTATTTATTTCATCCAACTCATGTATTTCTATATTTTAATCTATATTTATGTAAATTTTGTCTTTCATATATTTCTATATAATTGATAGATTTTCATCAAAGGGTTTGCGATAAAGAAAATATATTTTTTCTCCCTCTTCACATTACTAAAAAACATCTAATGGTAATATGACTCCTTTAATGTTTCCCAAGAAAATTCTAATACTAATGTCACTTTTTAAGTTTTTTGTTTTCCAATAAAAGAAAAGGGTCTAGGTTATTTTTCATTTTCTTTTCTAATTCTAAATACAATGTCTATTAATTAATAATCCATCATACAAATAATGTGGGAGAGTAGGGTCTAAATTTTCAAACTCGAGTATATATTTTTTACCTAACCTTTTATTTAATTTTTAAATATTTTAACTATATGTTATTTAAAATTAATTGGTTACTATTTAATGGTATCATTTCCAAAAAAAGAAATTACATTCTTAATTGATAGGATTATCTATTACGCATTTCTATCACCTTTCCAACTACTATGATTATATTAATTTTTCATATAATTACATAACCACTTTTTTTGTTTTTATAATGAATAATGATCCACCCCTACCATCAAACTCATACCAACATTTTAAATAAAATGATTACTTTTCTTTCAAAGAATATTCGTCTTTATTTTTTTAAAATCATTTTTAAAGAACAATCATAAAAAAATGGATTCCCACTATATCAATAAAGGTAATCCTAAAAGACAATCAATAGCTCATGCTTCTAATTTAATAAAAGTAACTATAGTTTTAGGAAAATTATCATGTTAAATTTTTGGGGATGAAAAATTCATTCTTTTTAGAAAATTACATGTATCCTTATAGACATACTAAATAATCATAACAAGAATGGAATCATGATGAAATGTATTATTTAAAACAAAAGAATAAAGAAAAAATTATCATCATTGTAGGTTAGATGGAAATGAATTTATTTTATTTCTAACTTCTGAAACATCCCATGATAATTGTAAATTACTTGATGTCACTCAAGAAAGGAAAATTAAATTTAAACATATGAGATAAGACATTTATATATAATATATTTAATTTTATTTATGCATTAAAAGAAATAAATATTTGAGATGTTTAACTTACATTACAATAAATATTAAGGCTATAAAATATATTGTTGATTATTTTTCTACAGAAATAGTTGTAGAGATTATACATTGATTTTTTCTATGTACTTGGGCATCTAAGGGGACAGTTATAAATGATGGAAAATGATTTAAGAAAAATCTGGTTTTATATATTTTTTGACCAATCAATACATATGATACCCATATTGTGAAAATAATAAAAAATTCAAAATAAATTAATAGAAAATTACAATTTCTCCATGTTAATTGATGATGAAACTTCTCGAAGTGATACCATGATGTGACGTCTATCTATGAAATTATAAAAATCATAATGAATAAATGATCATTAACCCATTATAAAAATAATAAGGAATTGAAATTACCCAATGCAACATGTTACCATTAAAAAAGGACACATCAATATAGAATGAACCCTCTTCAAAAAAGGAAAATAATATTGGAAATATATTCCTCAATGTCACCACTACTATTCCCAAGGTTGAAATTGAGGTTTGTGATGAAGTTAACTATCATGATTCTTACACTTCTAACTCTTACACCTCTTATTGATCTTCAAAATAATAATATTATGAATAGTTATCAATTAAATATTTTGAACATACCATAATATTTAAAAATATTAAAATAAATACAAATAAATTTTTTAAAAGAATAATAAATAAAAAAAATGAAGAGTTGTATTTAATATTAACAAAGAAACCAAATATAGAGAATCATGGACAAACAATTAATATTATAAAGTATAATCTTGATAAATTCACCAATTTTTTAAAAAATCTACATAAAATTTGGGTCTCAATGACATGTAAAAATATTTTGTCTTGGTTTTTCAAAAATAATGTAATTATATAAATAAATACTACCATGTTGGTAAATACATGATCACAGAATATATTGTGCCATTATTATTGAAAAAACAAGAATCTCATTTATAAAAGTAATTATAAAAATACTCATTATATTAGGGCTTAATCAATCCATATATTTTGAAATAATTGTTTTTAGAATTATTATGGATAATAATTTTCTAATAAATTATGGATTCCAATATTTATCATAGATAAAATTTGTGAAGGAAATTTTTTTTGTAGAGATGTTAATATTTTATTAGTATTTTTAATGATAATTATCAATATAATAAAAATTTGTAGAAACATGGTACATGGATGGTGGGAGCATAAAACATATTTTTGGTGACTACTCCCAGTTAAAATAATCTTTAAAATATTGGTGGAGGCACAGTTAGTATTGTCGATAGCTCTGTGAGTAATATCATTGATATTGGTATTTTTGTTTTTTTACATATGATATTATTGAAAAAAAATTATGTTAATTTTTTAAAGGATAATTTTATAAGTATTATAAAAATATTTTATAATTGTTTTAAATTCACTTTTAGAAAATTATATTTGTAAATTCCTTGATTGTAATGGATGAATTTTTTTTAAGCTTATCATATTTAAAATGTTTATGTTATTGATTTAATATATTATTCAAATAAATATTTAAAATGTTTAATATAACAATATAATGATTCGTGAAATTGGAATATTTGTTTTGTCATTGTGGCACACACACAACCATGTCAAACTCATCTATAACTATATATTATGAGATTTCCCAAAATTTAATTTCAATAATAAAGTTTATTTTAAATAATACCAACAAGTAATGTGTGAAGAAAATTCATATAAATATATTTTGGTATTATTCACTACTAAGGCCATTTATCATATTCGTATAGATATTTTTATAACCACCAATGTTTCTTATATAGAGGGTAAATAAAAGAAAATTTTGTAATTGTCAATGATCATTAATTTTTTACATTTTATTCTTTATTACCACAAAATAATTTTGCTCGTAAATCATTTTTTAATATTATATGAATTTTGAAAATGAATACAGCTATATGATCATAACCCTTAAGAGTGATCAAGAGAGTTTAATAATAAATATTTTAATTAAATATGTATATAGAATTTTTATATTTCTTACTTTTAAATTCAATGAAATCCTAAATAAATTGGTTTCATTGATCGATGGACTAAAAATCTTTAATAAACTTACAAAAGTATCCAAAATAAAATTTAGTTGCGTTTATATTTTTGTTTTAAGCAATCAATACATGTAAAGTCCAAAATTACTTCTTATAAATAAATGAATGATCATGTATTTTGGTTATAGAAAAGAAATCCATTACATTTCATATTTATAATAGTTATATT
Source organism: Viscum album (assembly GCA_963277665.1). Taxonomy (NCBI): domain Eukaryota; kingdom Viridiplantae; phylum Streptophyta; class Magnoliopsida; order Santalales; family Viscaceae; genus Viscum; species Viscum album. The sequence continues at coordinate 432,887,498 of OY728134.1, forward strand.
ATGTTGGATTTAAATAAAGCTTTAAATTCATATGTTTTGATAATATTCCCATTGAAAAGATACCATTAAGATTAATATACTAAGGGTTAAGATAATTTTTAGTTGGAATAGACAGATGGTGCGATTCCCCTGACCAGTATGATCATACCGAATGAATCCCATTTATCAGAGCTTATATGGGATATATGATCATTGGAATTTCCCCTTGACCAATCGCAAACCACAATTCAATAACTATGGAATGAGGGAAATCATTTATGAGATAAGATCACGTTTACTGAGATTGATGCCCCACCCATGTCCATCGAACCACCACAAGAAAATCTCACAATCACCAAACATACTCACGTGGAATATGTTGGTGTAATATAGGGTTATTTATCTAGACCCTAATAGAATGTTTTTTTAAAATATTTAATAAAATAATTATAATAATTATATTTTATTATATTAATTTTTAAATTATTAAATAATGAGTTTGATAGAAAATAAATTTCCATATGATTAAATAAAAATTATATTTTTGGGAAATTTTTAGTTTTAATGCAGACAATATTTACGACGAATTTAATATTTTTTGAAATAAACTATATTTTAGTAAAATATTTATAAAAACGATTTTTATTAAATATAAATTATAAAATAATTTTCTATAGTAAAATGTAATTTGAATAAGGTGAAGAAAACTGTTATAGAAAAATTCAATATTTTTAAAAAAAAGAAAGTGATTTTTGTATAAATGATTAAAGTCAAAAATATACAAAATTGTGTGGAAAAAATAAATGTTGTTTTTAATCATCATGTTCAAGTTATTGAATGGTTAATTTTTCATAATTTTTTGACACAGTCTAATTTTGGTTAAAAAATAAATAAGGTAAAATTTATAGTATGTATTTTGAAATCATAAAATCCCAGAAGTGATGTAATACATATATTTATGTTTTTAAAGGACCAAAATCATGTTTCCCATTTATTAATATTTTTATTGTGTTTATTAATTTTATAAAGCCTTAATGAATTATTGAAAAAACATGTATTATATTTTATGATTTTAAAATATATTCATTATAACCACGAATCACATCCCTACCACCATTGTTATTATTTTAAATGGATCACTTATGATAATTATAAAATAATGATATCCACCCCTATATGGATTAAATCACATAAAAAATGTTATATTGTTATTGGTTTAGATTAATTGATAAAAAAGAGTCCAAAACCTATGTTTAGAAATTAATAAGTAATTCCAACAATGTTTCTATATACACCCACCCAACCACTCATCAACCATAAAAAACCCTTATATAATTAAATTACTATGATTTTCCCCACATAGATCTCTCCAAAGGTTCCCTTGAGCTCCCAATATGATCCTCCCAAGATTTTTGAAGATGCCTCTCAAGGAAAGGGATCCTCTCCTCATATTTTTTCATGCATCTTATTTATATATATTATTTTGGATTCAAATTATTCAAGTGTGGAAATATTTTTACACATTAAAATTTCATCAATTATGATTTCGATTTGGTTAGAAACACATTTATCTCTAATTTAACATTTCTATGAATCTTAAGGTACCACCGTTATGCTGTCAAAATTATATTGTGATTTAACTTTAAAAATATTTCAATTATGAAACCACATACCCACTTCCACTTATAGGTATTCACCGAGATGTTTATACCATATAATTGTTACTACCATGTATTTAAACCTTTTTCATTATTAGTGGGGTTAAAGTTGATAAAATGAAATGTTATGTTTTTTATCCATGTGGCACACATTTACATGTTCATGATTTGAATAGTATGGGTGGGAAAAAAATTATTTATTTTTAGTTGTCATTATGGATCTGATTTAGAAAATAGTGTTGATTCCTTTAATTTTTATCTATTATACTTATATATAATTGTCACTTCTTTATGAAATTAACTTAAATGGATAAGATTATAGAAACCATTGGTAGTTGTATACTTTGATTTTATCACAACATAATTGGGTCATTATTTTTACAAGATAATTCATCATAAATTCATGAATGGATTAGATTATGTACCATATAATAGACTATTGATTTTGGTTGTTATGATGGACCACAGGTGTTTGAGGCCTTTTATTTAAAGGCAACTAGTTTTTAATATTTTTTCTTTGGGTTATTTCATCATTTTGACTACTCATATTTTCAATTTTATATATATACATAGTTTTTTATCATTGAATTATACATATTATTTCAGTTTCCTAATTGTTGGGTACAGTATTTTATATAGATTAGTTTATATCTTCATTATTTAATAAATTAATATTATACTATGATAAGGATTTACTATCCCCACTATATCGTCATAGAGCATCACTTGTATTTTGCATCCTCTATTTTATGATAATCTAGTCTTGTGTTCATATAGCGATCTATATTATATACACCGATTAGGGGATGCAAACATATAGATGTTAAAAACTGGTACCATATATCGTTCTATTGTTTAAATGTTTGGTTTTAAGAGTAAAATAGTTATACAGTGATTTTTTTACATGGTGTGCAACATGTTATTCAGAGTGGATATACTACATATGAGGAATATCCATGTTACATGGGATGTGATATATGTTCATGCCTTGAATTTTTTCTAAAATGTTGTTTTCCCCCAGAATCATGTAAAGGATTTTGGAATTTTATGATTTATGAGATATGGTATTTATCCAAAATATAAATTGGGGTTTGTTTAGCCATCATAAAACAAATTTAGGATTCACAAGTTATGTTCCTTATTTATTTCTGTGGGCTATTCTAGATATAATGGTTGATTATCAAAAATGGGTTTTCATGGAAACATGTTTATATTACTATTTTTCACTAATAAGATTTAATATCCAATTACAACCTAGAAAGTGTTTTCTTTGGTAACATGTAACTTACTTACTATTTAACATGTCCAATGTTATGTAGTATTTGTTAATGTATAGTAGACAATACATGATTACTCATTTTGTGGAGGGTTGGGACTAAAGACAGCGCACAAGTTAAAATATTCGTTTTATTTAAAATAAATAAAATATTAGTTCTGTTTAGAAATTATAACTTTTCAATAAACTATTATATATATAATTTTAATCATCACATTGTAGAAGGAATGTTTTTAAATACTAAAAACCATCATTGAGAATTCTAAATGAGATTTGTGTGGGAGGTCATTAATGCATCAATGTAATTTTTAGTAGAAACCCTCTTTTATTTCTAGGTAATTTGGTAGAATAAGAAACCTAGAATGATTTATAATTATTGTAAAAGTTATGGGGAGAGCATCCCTTTGACCCCCTAAGTGATGGGTGAGTTGACTCTAGAGTCTCTACTACATCACCTTCTGATTTTTTTCAGTGGACAGTGGTACATAGAAAGATGATTATTAGATTGATTCTATTATGATTAATTTTTTCAGATAAAAACACCCTAGGATAAGAGGGTGAACTTGGTTGTTTATATGCTTTGAGGATCTATGATGAAGTGTTGGGATGTTCTAGTCTAGAGTGACTAGAATGTAAGACTTGTCTAGATGGATTTTGAGACCCATTTCGGTAACCAGTATATCATAGATAACTTAAAAAGTGATTGGGTAAGGAATTTCACACATCAAATGTAATGGAATATGTCATTCATGTTCTATGTCCAATTTTTTTTGTATTTTTAGATCATTCTAATATTTTGGTTGTTTATGATTTTCCCATGGAGATACATTCTAATGATAGCATGCAGAATGGAAGTCAAGTTCGTGTAAACTCTTTTAATCACACAACAATTTTTATGATTATGAATTTTGCGCTTATATTGAAAAGATACTTCAACGATGGAAAATTATTCGATAGTATGACTTATATTAGTGGATTCAGTATTTGATCATAAATTAATATCATGTTTCATTATGAAGAGTCACACCCCTATGGTAGATTTAGTAGCCAAAGAAGTGGTATACCTCCCTAATTATAGGGAAAACGTCTTATAAATTGTTATCATTTTTATATTCAATGACATAACCAACCAAATTTCCATCAACTTCCTTTCTAGTGTTAGTTTTTTAGTACAAAGGGGAACTTGCTATTGTTTTTCATGAATCGTCTAGGTTTTTTCAGTTTTGGAATTTCAAGGTAGTTGTACTGATCTAGAACAGAGTCTATTATACACACTCTCCTAGTATAGTTTTATTGAAAACAAAAAACTATTATTGATTTAAAAATTACAATATAGAAGAGTTATAATTTTATGTTTAATCTAGAATATAATTTTTTAGTGAAAAAAATAAATTTCCCAAAGTGAATGACGAATACCAAAAGGGGATCCCATAATTTCTGTTATTACAGATTACCTAGTATAGCTTTATCTTCAAGTGGATGCTTTGGACAAAATCCCAAAGAAACTGGAAGCTACATGGATACAATATGAAGTGGCACTAGAAAAATGGTTTCATGGGATAGAGGATTTGGAACTGTAGGTATCTCAAAAGTTACTTAGTGTAAGCCTACAACTACATGGTGTTGTATGTAGTAGCTAGGATGCCTTCTGAAATACCATCGATTATCCCTTGGAATCTAATGACTGCCTAGTGGTATCAAGTCATGAAAAATAATTTCCATTGGTGAAAGTATTTTATGGATTTTTTACCTCATTACTCCAACAACACATCCATTGGACCCACAGAAGATATTAATACCACCCATTTTAGTCATGGGAATAAAGGACTCAAAACAATAATCAACTACACTAATCTTTTTAAAATTAAAAAAAGTGAAAAATATTTTTTTTCTTCTATTGTTCCTCCTGTTGATATTTCTTTTATATTTATTTCATCCAAATCATGTATTTCTATAATTTGAGCTATACTTCTCTAAATTTTATCTTTCATATATTTCTATATAATTGATAGATTTTCATCAAAGGGTTTGTGCTAAAGAAAATATATTTTTTCTTCCTCTTCACATTACGAGAAAACTTCTAAAGGTAATATGCCTCCTTTAATGTTTCCCAAGATAATTCTAATACTAATGTCACTTTTTGGGTATTTTGGATGCCACTAAATCAAAGGGTCCAGGTTATTTTTCGTTTTCTTTTCTATTTCTAAGTACAATGTCTATTAATTAATAATCCATGAAACAAATAATATGGGAGTGTAGTGTCTATATTTTCAAACTCCAGAATATAGTTTTTACCTAACCTTTTATTTAATTTTTAAATATTTTTATTATATGTTTTTTAAAATTAATTTGTTACTATTTAATAGTATCATTTCCAAAAAAGAAATTATATTCATAATTTATATGATATTCTATTAGACATTTTTAACACATTTCCGACTACTATGATTATTTTAATTTTTCACATAATGGCATAACCACTTTTTTTGTTTTGATAATGAAAAATGATCCACCCCTACCATCAAACTCATACCAACATTTTTAATCAAATCATTACTTCGTTTTCAAACAATATTCGACTTTATATTTTCAAAAAATAATTTTTAAAGAACAATCATTAAAAAATGGCTTCCCACTATATCAATCAAGGTTATACTAAAATGCAATCAATAGTTCATGCTTCTAGTTTAATAGAAGTGACAATAGTTGTAGGAAAATTATCATGTCAAAATTTTGGGATGAAAAATTCATTCTTTTTAGAAAATATCATGTATCCTTATAGACCCACTAAATAATCATAACAAGAATGGAATCATGATGAAATGTATTATTTAGAACAAAATAACAATGAAAAAATGATCATCATTGTAGGTTATATGGAAATGAATTTATTTTATTTCTAACTTCTGAAACATCCCATGATATTTGTATATTACTTGATGTCACTCAAGAAGGGAAAAATCAATTTAAACATATGAGACACACTATTTATAGATAATATTATTAATTATTTTATGCATCAAAAATATAAATATTTGAGATGTTGAACTTAAATTACAATAATTATTAAGGCTATAAAATATATTGTTGATTATTTTTCTACAAAAACACTTGTAGAGAATATAAATTGAGTTTTTCTATGTACTTGGGCACCCAAGGGGACAGTTATAAATGAAGGAAAATGATTTAAGAAAATTATGGTTTTATATCTTTTTTGATCAATAAATACCTATGATACCCATATTTTTAAAATAATAAAAAATTCAAATTAAATTAATATTAAATTACAATTTCCCCATGTTAATTGATGATGACACTTCTCGATGTGATACCATGATGTAACATCTATCTATGAAATTATAAAAATCACTATGAAAAATTGATCGTTAACATAGTATAAAAAAACAATAAATTGAAATTACCTAATGTAACATGTTACCATTAAAAAATGACACATCAATATAGAATGAACCATCTTCATAAAAGGAAAATAATATATGAAATAAATTCCTCTATGTCACTACTACTAGTCCCAAGGTTGAAATTGAGGTTTTTTAGGAAGTTAACTATCATGATTCTTAATCTTCTAACTCTTACACCTCTTATTGATCTTAAAAATAATAATATTATGAATAGTTATCAAATATATATTTTGAACATACCATAATATTTAAAAATATTAAAATAAATATAATAAATTTTTTAAAATAATAAAAAATATTAAGAAAATAAAGAGTTGTATTTAATATTTACAAAGCAACCAAATACAGAGAAACATGGAACAAAAATTAATATTCTAATGTATAATCTTGATAAATTCACCAATGTTGTGAAAAAGCAACATAAAATTTGGGTTCTCAATGACATGTAAAAATATTTTTTTTGGTTTTTCAAAAATAATGTAATAGTATAAATAAATACTACCATGTTGGTAAATCCATGTTCACAGAATATATTGTGCCATTATTATTAAAAAAAATGAATCTCATTTATGAATATTATTATAAAAACACTCATTATATTAGTGTTTAATCAATCCATATAGTTTGAAATAATTGTTTTTATAATTATTATGGACAATAATTTTCTAATAAATTATGGATTCCAATATTTATCATAGATAAAATATTTGAATGAAATTTTTTTGTATCGATGTTAATATTTTATTAATATTTTAAATGATAATTGTCAATAGAATAAAAATTTGGAGAAACATGGCAAATGGATAGTGGGAGAACAAAACATAATTTTAGGGAGTAATCTCAGTTAAAAAAATCACAAAAAGCTTGGTAGAGGGCCGGTTAGTATTGGTGATAGCTCTCTGAGTAATATCATTGATATTGATATTTTTGTTTTTAAACTTATAAAATTATTGAAAATATTTTTTATGTTAATTGTTTAAAGGATAATTTTATAAGTATTATAAAATTAGTTGATAATTTTTTTGAATTTACTTTATGAAAATTATATTTGTAAATTCCTTGATTGTAAATGATGAAAATATATTTTATTCTTATCATATTTAAAATTTTTATGTTATTGATTTAAAATATTATTCAAATCAATATTTTAAATGTTTAATATAACAATATTATCAGTCATGAAATTGGAATATTTTTTTGGTCATTGTGGCACACACACAACCATGTCAAACTCATCATTAACTATCTATTATGAGATTTACCAAAATTTTATTTCAATAATAAAGTTCATTGTAAATAATACCAACAAGGAAAGTGTCAAAAAAATTCATATAAATATATTTTGGTATTATTCACTACTAAGGCCATTTATCATGTTCTTATAGATATTTTTATACCAACCAATGTTTCTTATATAAAGGGTAAATCGTAGAAATTTTTTTAATTGTCGATGATTATTAATTATTTACATTTTATTATTTATTACCTCAAAATAATGTTACTCGTAACTCATTTTTTAATATTATATGATTTTTGAAAATGAATATAGCTATATGATCATATCCCTTAAGAGTGATAAAAAAAGTTTAATAATAAATATTTTAATTAAATATGTATATAGAAATGTTATAAGTCTTATTTTTACACTCAATGTACTCCTCAAGAAATTTGTTTCATTGATATATGGATTAAAAATCATTAATAAATTTATAAAAGTATCCAAAATGAATTTTAATTTCCTTTATATTTTTGTTTTAAGAAATCAATACATTTAAAGTACACAAATATTATTCCCCTTTTTGGAAATAAATAAATGATCAGGTATTTTGGTTATAGAAAACAAATCCATTACATTGCATATTTATAATTGTTATATTATGTTGGATTTAAATAAATCTTTAAATTCATATGTTTTGAAAATATTCCCATTGAAAAGATACCATTAAAATTAATATATTAAGGGTTATTATAATTTCTAGTTGAAATAGACAGATGGTGTGATGACCCTGACCAGTATGATCATACCCTATGAATCCCATTTATCAGAGCTTCTATGGGGTATATGATCATTGGGATTTCCCCTTGACCAATCCCAAAACATGATTCAATAACTAAGGAATGAGAGAAATCATTTATGAGATAAGATCAAGTTCATTAAGATCACTGCCCCACCCAAGTCCATCAAACCAGCACAAGAAAATCTTACAATCACAAAACATACTCACGGGGAATATGTTGCTGTAATATAGGGTTATGTATCTAGAACCTAATAGAATGATTTTTTTTTAAAAATATTTAACAAAAAAATTTAAAAAATTATATTTTATTATATTAATTTTTAAAATTTTAAGTAATGAGTTGGATAGAAAATATATTTTCATATGATTAAATATAAATTAAATTTTTCTGAAATTTTTATTTTTAATGAAGAAAATATTGTCGATCAATTTAATATTTTTTGAAAAAAATTATATTTTAGTAAAATATTTATAAACAATATTATTATTAAATATAAATTATAAAATAATTTTTTATAGTAAAATGTAATTTGAATAAGGTGAAGAAAACTATTATAGTAAAATTCAATTTTTTTTTAAAAAAGTGATTTTTGTATAAAAGATTAAAGTATGAAATATAAAAAATTATTTGGAGAAAATAAATGTTGTTTTTAATCATTATATTCATGTTTTCGAATGGTTAATTTTTCAAAAAATTTAGAGAGAGTCTAATTTCTATAAAAAATAAATAGCGTAATATATACAGTATGTATTTTGAAATCATAAAATCCCAGAATTGATGTAATACATATATTTATATTTTTAAAGGACCAAATTCATGTTTCCCATTTATTAATATTTTTATTGTGGTTATTAATTCTATAAATCCCTAATTAATTCTCCAAAACATATATTATATTTTATGATTTTAAATTCTATTCATTATAACCATGACACTCATCCCTACCACCATGGTTATTATTTTAAATGGTTCACATATAATAATTAACAATTAATGATATCCACCCCGATATGGATTAAATCACTGAAAAAATGTTTTATTGTTTTTGGTTTAGATTAAATGATCAAAAAGAGTCCAAAATCTATGTTTAGAAATTAATAAATAATTCCCCACATTGTTTCTATATACACCCACCCAACCACTCGTTAACATTCAATAAAAACCCTTATATAATTAATTTACTATGATTTTCCCCACATAAATCTCTCCAAAGATTCCCTCGAGCTCTCAATATGATCCTCCCAAGATTTTTGAAGATCCCTCTCAGTGAAAGGGATATTATCCTCATATTTATTCCTGGACCTTATTTATATATTTCATTTTGGATTCAAATGATTCATGTGTGGAAAATTTTTTACACATAAACAATTCATCAATTATGATTTCAATTTGGTTAGAAACACATTTCTCTCTAATTTAACATTTCTATGAATCTTAAGGTACCGCTATTATGTTGTCAAAGATATATTGTGATTTTACTTTAAAAATATTTCATTTATGAAACCACATCCCCACATCCGCTTATAGGTATTCACCTAGATGTTTATACCATATAATTTTTACTACAAAGTATTTAAACCATAATCCTTATTTGTGGGCTTAAATGTGATGAAATTAAATGTTATGTTTTTAGATCAATGTGGCACACTTTTATATGTTCTTGATATGAATATTATGGATGGGACAAAAATTATTTATCCCTCTAATGAATTGGGTAATGACTTTATCTCATCATATTCAATGTACTGTTCATGAGTGGTCATATAAATAATAAAATTTTATGATGATTTGGTGATTTTATTTTACATATGTTTGTGATTTCTGTCATATATTTTTTTCACATTCCTATTTTACCTTCATATTTTCGTTATATATAATGATTCAATGTTAATTTTTTTTATTCACACCAACTTTTATGCATCATTAATATACCTATGTACTCACATTCATTTTTCACCAAATTATGATATGATTATTCCCTTACTATTGTTTATATCTCACCCGCTTATTATGAATATCTATAGTGTATCCAATCAATTTTTAAAAGAGTAATGGTATTTTAAGAGCTCCTTAAAGTCTTTTTGAGTAATGATGTTTTTTCATCATTCATGTTACAATTTCATTTACATTATTTCTCAATTATTCTAGGCCTCATGATCTTATATTGATCTATTATGTGTACCTTTAAGTAATATATCATGTAATAATGTTTATTAATTATTTTTTTCATTGTTCGTATTAAATAAAATTCTTGTTATTTTTGGGAAAGGACAACAGGTTCTACTCAAAACTAGGTTTGACACTTATAGGGATTATAATTTGTAAATTCACATGATCTTCATAATCTATAAATAAGGGAACAATAAATTTCCAAAAGATTTTCTGTTTGAAAATAGTTCTTGGATAACAAAAATTGACAACTAAAAATTCATCTATTAATGAATATATGTCATTTATGAGTTATCCCTATCATGTTCATGGATTTATGAGTATTTAATAATCAATTTATAAATTATCATCCCAAAATTGACCTTTCATTCAATGAATGGCCGAAACTAGTAGGCCCTAAGTTAGTAACCAATGTGATGGGAAATGTGATCACTTCCCAAACGAGATGCCCAAACCCATGGGAGTTGGAATCTTGAAATTTATTGTAGTAATATCACAATTAACTTGGGGTATTAATTGATACCTGAATAAGGAAGAATTAAAAAATCCCAATAATAAAGAGAAAGTTATAATTAAATTTTTTATGCAACAATGGACATTGACATTAAGTTTATTTTCTCATAAATTAATCATAGAAAAATAGATCAACTCTATTAAAAATATCATATCCATCCTTAAATGTTATGGTCACGATAAGGTGATTCTATTTTTTTATCATATTAATGTATACGATGATAAATGGTGGATATTGATCAAAAATAAAAATCCTCATGGGGATATTAATGTGAATGGGTAGAATGAATTCTGAAAAAATTTATTTGATAAATATTTTCCTCAAAATATCTGAAATAAAATGGAGAAGGACATATCGTCAACAAAAATGGTGTTGAATCTATCATGGAGTATAAGTAAAACATCACAAGGCAATCACTATTCACCAACATATTTTTTATCTCCACTTAATGTAATGCTTACCAATTCACTGGTGGGATAAATTTGAGTCTATTAAAATATATGAAAATTATATATATTGACAATATTGTGGAAATATTTTAATGTTCCTTCACATATGGAATAGATATTAGTAGAGCTCAAGGGTGTGATAGGTCTATATATTAGGAGCATTGAATAGATTTTAATTATAGATGTGTGATGAATTAATGTCATGGGAAATAAATTCCAACATCCCACATATTGAATGTGTGGGAAGAAGAATCCCTAAAATTAATTGATATGGAAAAGGAAGTATATTATCTATGGGAAGGTATGACACATAGATTGATATTTTTTATTGGATAAACTATTTTATGTGACCAATTAAATGAATGTTCTTGTCAACACTTAGCCAATATTCTAATTTTTCAATAATATGGTACAAGGAAACACTATAGATAAATTCCCTAAGAAAAGTGTTTTGGACTTCAACCAAATACAACAACATCCAAGGTGTATAGTGAAAGGGGGATTTTAAACCATCATAAAGGATAAGGTGGATCCCAAAAGTGAAGCAGTGACAAGTATTCAAGTTAATCATTTATAGAGAGTGAATGTACTATTTGATTATGGTCGTTGGAATTCATTGATATCAAAAAATATTGAAATAAATTTTTAAACACCACAAAAAATTATTCATTTTATGTTATTGATTAAGAAAGATAACGAGTTAATTATTTCATACCATGAATATGACTCATCCTCTATCGATATTTTTGTGATTAGAATCCTAGACAACATTATAAAAATTTCCCTATAAAAATTTGATATAATTCTAGGCATGGATTGGATTTCATTATATAGAGAATATAATAATTCATTAGAGAATGAAATCACCCACTGTATTTAAAATCGACCTCCAATTCTATACAATTTAAATTCGGAGAGTGAAACTATTTATCTATCATCATATAAATAATGTATATTATTTTCCAAAGATAGAACTGTTCTTAGTAAAACTATTGAGACTTTGGAAGAGATAATCCTTGAAGACATGACCATTGTGAGAGAATTCACTGCTGTGTTTCCTAAATAATTTATATCTCCTCCTCCAAGATAATTGGTTGAGTTCTCAATTGAGATAATACTAGAAGCATTGAAAATATCCATGAATCCAAACGGAATAAAAAATTCTAGAACCTAGTATTTGAATAAATAAAAATAAGAAAATCTTGAAAAAAGGATTTATATTCCAATGTGATTCATCATGGCGTGCACTGATCATCGGTATCTATAACAATGGTGGTTCATTGTGGGTCTTTATTGATTATAGTGAGCTCATAAAAATCATTATAAAGAACAAATATCCTCTAAAATGTAATAATGACTTGTTCTATATGTTATATGGGGCCCATAACTACTCTAATATGGATCATTAATATGAATATTATTATGTAATGGTGAAGAAGATATATATCCTCAAGACTATATTCCATATAATTTACGATCACTATGAGTACATAGTGATTTCATTTGGAATCATAAATTATCTAGAAATGTTTATGGACCTGATGAATATAATATATTGGGATTAAATGAAACTTTTTTGATGTCTTTAAAAATGATATTCTAATCTACTAAAAAATTAATGGAGGAATATTATGAGAATTTAAATCATATAAAGATTAAATCAATTATGAAACATTTATTTGTGATGTACATTAAATTAGAGATTTGGATGTATAGAATAAAATTATTTGGGGAATTTATCACTAGAAATGAATATATTTATATCCTTTAAAAATTAAGTGAATTAAATGATATCAATGACCAACATTAGGGATAGAAATTTATAGTTTCTTTTGTATAACTCAGAACCATCAACAATTTATAAGAAACGAAACATGATTGTAAATCCCACTAATCAGGATCACTTAAAGGGGAGGTAATCTATTCAAGACTAATTAATGTAATGAGATCATTGAATAGTTATATAAGAAGCTCATCACTTCCTCTATTCTCACATAATGAACTAGTGCGGATAGATTTGTGGTATACAATGATGCGTCCAAAAATTTATTGGGTTGTGTACTTATAGAAGATGAAAAAGTCTGAGCATATGACCCCTAGAAATTAAATATCCTTGAGAAGAGCTACCCAACCCACCATATAAAATTATACAATTTGATATTGACATTTCATATTAAGAGAAATTTTTTAGGAAGAAAATTGCGACATATATATATATATTATAAAATAATTAATTATATATTCACACCAAATGAGATTAATATACACAAAAAATGTAGTTATATTTGATCAATGAATATGATTTCTCAATATATTACCATCATGGTGAAGTGATCAAAGTGTAATATTCCCTGAATAGAATTGATATCACAACCCTATCCATATTTTGTTCTGAATGGGATATGATATTATTAAACATGAAAAGGTTGGACTTGGGAAAAATTAGAGTATCTTAATCATACACTGATGAGATAACTACTCAATCATCTACTTTTCATAGGTTTAAGGAGGACTAAAAATGGGACGCGGTGCTACATACAAAATAATAAAATATTATGCATTAAAAAATTTGTAAATTTTGAGTTATACTATTTGGATCTTGGTTATTTTTCCCATAATAAACAAAAATGGAGGGGGAACTTCTAGATGATATTCATATCTCATATTTCCAAATTCATTTAGGAATCACTAAAATGTACAGAGATTTGAAGCACAACATATAGTAGTACTAAATAAATAGTTATATTGTTTAATTTCTATTAATGTACATGTTGTTATTTTTGATCAATGATGACTGATTTATGTTTAATGGTATGATTCCACAATTTCCAATACTAGTATAGTAATGGAAAAACACAACCATGAATTTTTTCATAAGACTCCACCAGAAATCTCAATGCCATAATTTCATCAAGGTGTTAGTAGTTATCCTTAACTCGTCGGTGTATTTCATTAATATCATGGAAGTTTTCTATCTTGAATAGATCATAAATATATATATAGTAGAAGCGGTAAGACTGCATGGAGTTTCACACTCTATTGTATCTGATCAATATCTAATGTTTATTTTGAGTTTCTCAAAAATCTATCATGAGACATTATATATAGTTTTGAGAAATAAAACTTCTTATCAAGCTTAAATGGTTGACCAAACATAATGGACCATTAAAACTCAATAATTTATATTAAGACAATTTTAAATGTATTTATAAGGACATTTAATTCAAAAAACAACACTAGTGGAGTTCTCATATAAATATAGTTTTAATTATAGAATTCAATTAGAACATTTTTAGGATTTGTATGGGAAGTGGAGATAGACTCCGGAATACCATAAAAATGTTGGATTAAGGAAGCTAATGGGACATGATCTTTTTTTAGAGATCAAATATAATGTTCAAAGAATCCAGTTTAATATAAAATCGAGGAAAGTTTGATATAAAATATATGTGAAAAAAAATTCCTAGAGTTTGTGATTTGAGATAATGTGTTCCTTTGTATGTCATCGTGGAATAAATTCACGAGGTTTGGGAAGATATTAAAGCTTATTCCTATATACATTGGCCCCATCGAGACCCATTATCATATCAGAGAGGCTGTTAATATATAATCAATCCCACCTAACTTATCACAAGTACATGATGTGTTCCATTTATCACTTTTGATTATGTACATACTAGAACACTCAAATATATGGAATCTAGAGGTGGTACCACTATAGAATGATCTTTAATAAAAGTAATATATGGTTAATATATTAGATCATATTGAGAATGTTATAAAAACAATACAAATCACCTGTTGTAGTGTTTTGGTGGAACAAATATCATTAAGAACAAACACGGCAATCAAAAGAGGTGATGAAATAGAAGTACCCACATCTGTTTTAGTTTATGAAATGAATTTTTTGATGGAGAAATTTTTTAATGGGGGAATAATGTATGGACACAAACATTTATTCCCTTTTGAATGAATAAATTCCTTATGAACTAATTTAGTTATAGAAAAAATGCAGTGCATTGGATATTTTGGATAGTTATAGTATGATGGATTGAAAATACTATTAAGCATAAAAACCATTGAAATTATATTCAATTTATAGTGAACATTTGGATTAGTATATTATAGTTTATGTTAATGTCAAATTGAAATAGAGGAAATGAAAGATGACCCCGTCCATTACAATTGTACCCCATAATAACCGAATTATCAATGAATACTAGGGAGGTATCATCCCAAGGATTTTCTTTTAAGCAATCCCAATATGATATTCAATAACTAATATTTTAGTGAAAAGTTTTATATGATATGTTCATGATCATTGAAATCATGGGCCAAACCAGGATCATCAAACCACCCCATGAAAATATCACCATCACACACCATACTAACAAGGAATATGATGGTACAATTAGGCATTAGGTATCTAATCCATAATAGTTAAAAATTTATTTATTAATTATAATATAATAAGGATTATATTTATATTTTTAAATTTTTAATTTTTAAATGATTAAATAATTAGTTTGTTAATAAGTTAATTTTTATTTGAGAGAACACAATATATATTTTTTTGAAATATATATTTTCAGAAAACAAAATAATTACAATGAATTCATGATTTTATGGGGTAATTTTTGTTACTAAAATATTATTTTTAAATATAAAATATATCAAAATTTTATAAATTCAAAAATAATTCTTATAAGGTTCATATAATTATTATTGGAAAAATTTGTGTATTTTTCAATAAATAAGTATTTTAATTTATATGTGTAAAAAATAAAATTCATAGATTTTTTTGGATAAAATTATTACTATTTTTGAAATAAAAAATTCAATATTATTCAGTAGTGAATTTTTTATATGTTTATGATTTAATAGTTTCTTTAGGAATAAGTAAAATATATTATAATTATAAAGTATATATTATGAATTAATAAAATTCCAAAATTTGGTGTATTGAATAATATAAAGAGTATCCATGACAAAATATTGTTTCCAATTTAAAATATATATTTTTTCATTTTTTAATTTTATAAAACCTTAATGAATCCTATAAATACTATATTATTTTTTATGGTTTCAAAATCAATTCATTATAAAAATAACCCCCATCCAGATAGAAATGGGAAAAAATTTAATGAATTCAGTTCATAGCCTTATAAAAATATTAAATCCACACATATTTTGTATAATACAAGGAGAAATAATTTTTATTTTTTTGGAATAATTTACCAAATGAGGTATTAAACCTATGTCTTTATATTAATAACAAAGACCCCTCACTTTTTCAAAATATACCTACCCATCCCCTTATTCCTCTTTACTCAAAATCGATGAATCATGAATGTATTCTCCCCTCACTCTCTATATCCCACCTAAGGTTCCCCCAAGATCTCAATTGTCTCTTCTAATATTTTTTAATCACCCTCTCAATGTAAGGGATCCTCTACTTCTTCTATTTATTCAAGCAACTTTTTTATATAATTCCATTTTTCTTCTAATTGTTCACATTGTGATATGTTTTTACACAAAACTCAAAATTTACATATTACATCAATGTAATTTTAAACCCCTTTCACTCTCATTTAACCCTTCCATTAATAATATGTACCCCTGATATGATGCTGAAATTATCTCATTATTTTCAGTGGCAAACATTCATATTGTGGACACCCATACTCCCATACACTCTAGGGTATTCACCTCAATTTAAATATCCTTCATTGATTTGGTAAATACCTTTATGTAATAGACACTACAGAAATATAGATTTAATAGTAATGAAATAAATTCCCAGTTTTATGATCTACGTGGTATAATTATGATTGTACATGACATGAATGTGATGGTAGTTCTGGTATTATATATCCCTCTAATAAATTTCTTAATAATTTTATATCATGATATTCCAAGTATGGTGCATGTGAGGTTATCCTAAGAACACTATGTTATCATTACTTGGTTTATGAACATGAATTGTGCTTATAAGGTCATGTATTAGGTTATTTCCACATTCATATATTGACTTTATGTTATCATTATACTCATACATCAATGTTCTTGTTTATGATTGCTACCCAATTTTATATCTCATTGATATTCCTATTGAATCACATTCATTACCTTAATAATTTTATGATTTAATTATTATATTGCTGGAATTTATATCTCACTCTTTTCATATGTACATTATCATGTTATCCCATTTAGTTTTATTAGAGAAATGGATTTTTAAGATCATGTTAATTTAGTTTTAAATAATGATGTTTTATCCCCATTAATGATTTTATGTCATGTACTAAATTTCCCAAATACACAAGGCGTCAGGATCTTATAGAGTTGTATTATATGTAACATTATTTATTAAATCATGAAATATATAATAATAAAATTATTTTTGTTATAATACTTCTTGGTATACCTTGAACCATGTTCTCATTAGAACATTCCTTAAAAAATACCCACCTATGATCTTTGGATTTATTTACTAAAATGTAATTGGTTAATGTTTTTTAAAAAAATTATTATTAACATAAAATAAATCCTTTTTACTAACAAACCCAAATCCAATGAAGTTATTTTTATTGGATACTCAAAATAAATTAATGAATATCACGTATTTTATTAAATTACCAAGACAGTATATGAATAAAATCACACAAAATTTGATGGAAATTTACTTAAACCACATCACAAAATTTATGTAGTTTTGGTTAGAGGAAATAATTCAACCATAAATTATACACTACATTTTAAATGAATTAATTTTGTGGATAAACCACTATTTATCACATTACACAAGTCATGGGTGAAATATAACGGCCAACTTTTATAAAATATTATTGGTGATATCAATGTTGGAAATCATATTAAATTTTATGTTTATAATCATGATTTTGTGACACCTATAACCCCTAAACCTTGATTATAATTATAGGAAATATTTTTTATTAGGGATAGGGGTAACATTTTTATTGTGGTATAACATAAAATAAATTTCATCTCAAAGGAAGAAATTTTTTTAGACATAATGAAATAGAGACATACATGACACCCATTTATACATTGGGGATATAATATACATAGCATAAGATACATTCTTGAATCCTTTATGTTATTCAAAATTTATTTATTAATAAACATGAGAATGGAAAAAATAAAGGGTGATATTAGGTTCTCACTATGGTTTACATTCAATTCAATTGATTATGATCAATTAAGAAATATGTAACAAGGAATAGTGGATAATCGGAAGACATGTCATTTAATAAATAACTAACATCCAATGAGAATTCATGGACAATATACACATAACAAACACATGGATGATGAAAAATTAATTCTTAATAAATGAGTTTCTTACTAATAAAAAATGATGATCAAGACCCCTCGACTAAGAAACCCTAAATCTTACCATCAATTCCTCTTAAACAATAAATTATTAATATCATTCAACCGAAGCATCTCAACCAACACTTTATTATTGTATGGGAAGGAATATCCCAAATAACCAACTACTATGACACCATCTTATATACTCTTCCAATAAATCATTCAAATTTAATCATCCTCGTGACACCTAATGATACATATGGGGCTATATAATATTAGTCCCACCCATTACATTAATATTCAATCCATTCCTCATTATTATAATGAAAAAAATAATTTCATTCTAAAAATGACTTATAAGTCATAATATATTCATATTGTATCAAGAACAAAGAATAGAAATACTTCAACATAATAATGAATCAATAGAATGAATTTGTACTCTATACTTTGGTGGATTACAATATAAATAAATGGTTGTTTTTATTTGTGGTGGGAAATTCCAGAAAAATACCATTAAAAACATTAACGAGGAAAAAACCTGTTCTATTCTGAAATTATGACTTTGAAATATAAGAAATTAAAAATTATTATAGAAAAAATTTAATTATAATGTAACCATGGAATCATGTAATTTAATATAATTTTTTTTCTTAGACATGATTTTAGAAAATTATTTTCATGTCATATACATTAAAAAATTATTCAATTCATGTTTTAGATAAAATTTAAAATGTACCACATTCAAAAAATAATAAGAATATTAATTATAAACTATTTTTTAAAAGTCAAAAAAAATTTATAAATAAATATAAATAATAATTTAATAAAAAAATAAAACATTTTTTATGATATCATGGATTTGGTAGAAAATGTTTTTTGATTAAAGATAGAATTAAAGCCCATTTTTCCTTAATTCAATTCTTAGGTCTCTTGAGAACATAAAGATAGGAATGTTAAAGGAAAAAATTCATTCTCAATAAAAAAATTTAGAAAATAAAATAGACAGGGTTATAATGTAAATATATAATATTTCTCCCAGCAGAGAGATAAACATCAATAATCTTAAAAAATTATCAGATTATAATATAAATGTGTACAACTTTGGTAACATTACAATCAAAACCCCTTGAATGAAATAATTTTAATTATAAATTTAAATACCTTTAATAGAAAAGGATAACTGATATAACATTTCAAAAGGGTATTAAAAACACCAAAAATGCATAAACTAGTTCATAACATAGAAATTATCCCAAAAAAATTTAGATAATGAATAATTACCCCTTATATGAATTCCTTCATATGTGTTTGAACATATTTATAAAAAAATAATCATTTAATATAAATATATTATAGAACCATATTCATATATATCATCCCATATATAACTTACATATATTTTTTATCAAATATTTATTAATAATTCGTTATTAAAATCATTGTTCCTTTTGATAATTTCTTTGTTTATCAAATATGCTTATGACTAGGAGTTGTGATATTTTCACATTGATTATAGATCAATAATCTCCATAATTTTAATAATGATATAAATTTCATATATATTCTATATATATGGATATATATATATATCAATAAAATTTATAGATATAAAAATAAATAACACCATTCATGGAGATGGTAGCCTATATATACGAATAAAAAATGTTTTCACTTTTGAAAGAGTGGAATGAATAAATAGTAAATAATAATTCACCTTTCATTAATCATTATTATTTCATATATATACTATATATTTATGAAATGTATCATCATTAATGTCTATCTAAATAATAAATGAAAGAATAATTGAATCTCTCTATGGAGGTGGTAGTCCACACATATACCTGAGTTATGATATCATTTTCAAAAAGTATATTAGGTAAAAACGTAGATATAATATTATAATTAAAAAATAATAGTTATATATTAAATATAGTATATAATCTCATAAATCCCCATAAAAACTGACCATAAAATTTGTTGATGAAAAATTCATTGCATAACTATGTGGAGATGATAAGTCATACATATCAAATAGTGATAAATTCACATCACATTTGATAGATAAAATGGTGTATAACGGTTGTTCCATTATAATAAATAAACAATATCTATATTCATTACACCAAGATTATTAATTTTTGATAATCATGAGGATTTAGATAAGTGTTAATAAAAAATAAATTGAAACTTGTTGGGTACGATGAAAATAAATTATTCGGGGTACCTCCTTAATATTATTTCTTAAAGATCATTGGTTTAGACTTTTTGTAAATAAAACACCTCCATAACATTAATATGGATTTTGAGATGAGTAAATTAGAGAATGTTTTCAAACTAGGTATAATGACCCAATATTAACATACATAATAATTATATTGTTTCGTAATTATTAAAACATTACAAAAACAGACACCCAAATACCATACAATTTTACTTCCATTGGAAACATGGAATCATAAACAATTTAACATGAATGAGCTAAATTATCTACGTGGGATTCATCATGTATTAATCATGTTTTAATGATCGTAAATATTATTAAATCTAGTTATCCTCTATAAATTATATCCAATCGTATGTATTTGTGTTCAAAGTTTTCTCATGGTTTAAGAAGATCCATGCAAGATTTTAATTGTTCTACATTGTGTTTACCTACATCATACTGTCTTTGATATACTCTCATAATATCCTATCTGACATAGGTTCAAGTTTAATCCATTCTATTATCATCATTATTTAAGTCTAAACATAGTTTCATTGAAATGTCTAAGACACTGTGAGCCTGCCACCGACTATGTTTTTCTGGCATCGTGAAGGTAGACACAGTGAAGCCCAACACCTTGAAGCCAGACACCCTAAAGAATGACATAGTGAACCAATAAAATGTGAATCCAAACACTGTGAACAAGATACCATGAAGCCAGACACCATGAACAAGACACCGTGAAGCCAGACACCTTGAACAAGACACCATGAACAAGACACCGTGACACTTAGACACCGTGATCAATCAAGACATGGCGTGAAGGAGACACCGTTTCCATGATTTACTGTCACACAGTTTTTTAACTGTTTTACTGTCTTTCAATTTAATTTCTAACGATAATATTTTATATTTTTAATTCACTGAATTAATTAATGTTTCTTTGTAGACATATCATCAGACATTACGAGATATGAGGTACAGAACACATGCATCCTGTCAACTCCAACATGTTTATTCCAAGATAAAATAAAAGGTTGACCAAAAATCAATGAGAAAAACACAAAAATGAAAATAAAGTTTGTTAGCACCAAAAAAAAAAGAAGATACTCAGAGGAAGTTTTCTAATGAAAGGCACAATACATGCAACTAGACACTACTGAACACACAAACCATATTTGGATCTTAATGAACATCTCCACTCTATTAAAACTCATGAAGAACACAAGATGAATCATGACACTCGGTTTTCCACACAACATCCACAAAAGGACTCAAAGCCTCATCTGCATCAATTAAAAGGATTATAGAGCTACATTGAAATCACATAAGAGAATTCTAAACTCATCTCTATATTATTGCTCTAATGTGATCATTCTTTTCTTTGAATTATGAGATGTGTGTGTTCTTTTTTCAATTTGGACACTGACTAACTCCTATGCTGATCTGGAGGATACTAAAATACTCACACCAAAATCTTTATAACATTGTGAATCCCATGTCAAACTGTGGTAGAGGTCTAAGGACCCGGACATCCTGTGTGATGTTGTTGTTGCTTCTCACAAAGAACTGTGGTAGAGGTCTGAGGAACTAGATAGTATGAGTACTCTTGTAAACCCTGATTCAGGGTGTGGATCAAATTTTTCTTTAAATCATTTGGGAGGTCTAATTCTTAGCTTGAGACTAAATTTATTGGTTAAAACTATTGTTCATCTTATTTCAGTTGAAACTATTTTTAAAATTCCTCTACTAATTACGTTAAAATTCAAATATGTTTTTAAGAGTAACTTTGATAGTTGAACTAGCATGTGTTTGTAATTATTATGATCTAGTAAGTTAGTTTCAAAAGATAACATAATCATTAGATTATGTTAACTGAGAAATTATTAATATTTGAGAAACTAATTGAAAACATTCAATCAATATAAATTCAATAAAGTTTAACTTTTTTTGTTAATTGGGGTATTTTAATATAGATATTTTAAATAGAAATATTTAATTGGTACTCAATTCCCCTTCCTCTTGAGTATCCAATCCAACCAACATTTGATATCATAGGTTGTTAATGGTTTTGATTTTCTCTGTTTGTGAATAAATGTTTTTCAAAACACTATGTTTGTGAATAGTTTTCAATTGTGATTTTAGTCGTATCATAAAGATCTCAAAATTTCTATTAATTCTAATTTTTTATATCATTGTATACCTTTTTAAAAATTTATTATTATGTATATCAGATTAGATGGTGTAGCTACCAATAAGCCACCTTTCTTTAAGGGTGTCAATTTTTTCCAATGGAAAATCAAAATGAAAATCGATTTAGAAAGTATGGGATTTGACATTTGGACTGCCATAGAGACTCAATTCAATATTCCATAAACTCTTATAACTACTTGGGATAAACCTATGGAAGCTTCTTACAATAATAATTGTAATGAAATGAATGAATTGTATTGTTCAATAGGAGATGAATAATATAATCGAATATATGCATGAATGGTTGATTATGAAATATGGGATACTCTGGATGTTTCCCATGAGGGAACAACAAATTATATGGAACTGATACTAAATACACACACTACTAAGTATGATAATTTTAATAAGAAATATGATGAATCTTTTAATGATATGTATCTATGGTTTAATGAGATAATCAATACAATGATCTCACAGAGAAAAGTTGTTCCAGAAAAGGAGAAAATCAAGAGGATAATAGGGTGCATACCAGACAGATGGCGAGGCCCCTCTGTCTTTATTCGATAATCATGGGACATTGTAAAGTGACATATTATGGAGATTATTGGAATATTGATTATGTGTAAAGAATATCTAATGGTAAATAAATAGGTATATGATGAACCTAAGAATAATTCAATGGACTTTAAATCTACTTCTTCAAAAATCAAGGTTAATGAAAAGTTTCACAAAACTGGAGAAAGAACTACTAGTGAAAATTTTGACTCAGACAGTGATGAAGAGATGGCTCATAAAGCCAGGAGATTCAAGAAATTTTATAGAAGGAAGTAATTTTTCAGAAAATCAAATTATAAGTGTATGTATGACAAACAAGGTAATTGGAAGAGATATTGTAGGAAAGATAATAAAAATGATGTGATACTCTGTTATGAATGTAAAAGGAAATGAAATGTTAAGGCTGACTGCCCAGAATTGATGTTTAAGAAGAAATATGATTATAAGGGAAAAAAATATAAGAAATTTATGAAGGAAACATGGAGTTCTTCGGAAGAAATCTCAAGTGGATCTTCATCTTCTGATTGTGAATAAAATAATCATGCGAACATGTGATTCATGACTGAATCATCTGAGGAACTTGTTTCCCCTATGCTGAATGATTATTATTCTGGGAATGAATGTGATTCATATAATGATGATAATATATCTAAATCTGAGTTATTTGAATACTATAATATATTAGAAGATACTCATAATGAGCTAGTAGATAAGTACAAATCATTAATGAGACAATATTCCTTGACTAGTACTGTTAAATATTATCTTAGAATAAAAAATAAAGGAATTATCAACTGTTAAAGGAGAATTATGAATTCAAATTTTCTAATGATCAACTTAGAAAAGACATTGAGAAGCTCATAAATTGAAGGAATACTGTAACTAAATTTCTTGGAAAATAAGTTGCACCAAAGTATACTACTAGATTTTGATACCAACCTGGACAGAGACAGATTGGTAAGAATATATTTCTTCCAAAATCTAGACAGTATGATTCTAGTTAATGTTTAGGAAACTCTTATGCTTTATCTAGATATTCAAATTATTATTAACAGAACAATTTTTCTTTATCAAAAAATTTTGAATATATTAATTATAAGAAACCCATTAAACAAATATGGGTGCCTAATGTTTTACTTTGTAACCTTTCTGGACGTAAGAAAATCTGGGTACCAAAATTATATTTTTTCTAAATCTGTTTTGTAAGAAACTTTCTTGAAAAGTTCCTATAGGAATATATGGTACTTGAATAGTGGTTGTCCAAGGAATATGTCAGGAGAATACTCATGATTTAAGAGATTAATCAATTTTTATGGAGTAAATGTTACCTATGAGGATAACTAAAAAAGAAAAAATCATCAGCCTAGGCCAGATTGGAAACACTGATTCAATTTTAATTTCAAAAGTACAATTTTTTGATGGATCAAAATACAACCTGCTTTGTATTTCTCAGTTTTGTGATGATTGTTTCAATGTAATATTTGAAAATGATTCATGTAATGTTTTAATTCTAAAAATGTATGGGTACTTACTGCAATAATAAATGAAAATGTATATTCTTTAGATATGAATTCATAAGCTAAAGAAAATGTTACTTGATTAAATTATTTTGATAAAGAATCATAGCTATGGCATAAATAGCTAGAACACTGCAATGTGAACTCAATTAGAAATTGAATAGGAAAGGTTTAGTTAAAGACTTACCTAAACTAGAATTCCCAATTTACAAAGTGTGTAGTCCATTTAAAAAGTGAAAAAACACAATGTTTCATTAAAATCAATGAAATAAGACTCTACCTCTCAAAATCCTGAGCTGGTACACAAGGATTTGATTAGACCATCAAGTGTTTTATGTCTAAATGGGAATCACTATTCTTGTAGATTATTTTTCTTGGTAAACTTGTGTTTACATTCTTTCTCGCAAAAGTGAATCTTGTTATTATTTTATTAAATATTCCATGTCTGTAGAGAACCTTAGTGGACTTAGGATCAAGACCTTGAGAAGTGATCCTGGTTTTTAGTTTGAAAATCAAGAGTTTGAGTCTTGTTCCTCACACAATAGATATATTCACATCTTCTCTGCTCCTCGAACAACTCAAAAAAATGATGTAGTAGAAATAATAAATATGACTCTTCAAGATATTGCTAGGAAAATTCTTAATGAATATGATTTGTCAATTTACTTTTGGGTTGAGGCTGTTAATATAACATGTTACATTATAAATATATTCTTAATTATAACAATTCTTAAAATGAATCGTTATGATATTTGGAACAATAGGAATCCTAAGATTAATTACTTTAGTGTTTTTGGTTGAAATGTTTTTATTCTTAACACTAAAGATAATCTTGACAAATTTTCATCCAAAAGTGATGAAGGAATTTTCCTAAGATACCCAATATCATGTAAAGCCTATAGAGTATTCCATAAAAGAACCAAATTCATGGAATAATATCTACACATAAAAATTGATGAAACTAATCCACATGAACCAATGAACCCTCTTGAAAATCTAAAGAATGATATGTCTATTCTAAACCATAATGACTATAACAGTGAACCTATTGTTAAGACAACTAGTTCTGAATATTTTCCAAAACTTGTTTCTGTAGAACCCATACCTGTAAAATGAAACAAGAATTTCTAGCCCTACCTTCTCCATTCCAAGATGGAATCTTAAAAACAATCCTTTAGAGGTGGTAATTGGAGAATTAGGTAGAGGGACACAAACTACAGCTTCTCTGAGAAACCAGGTTGAACATCATTCTTTTCATTCACATCATGATCCTAAAAATATCAATGATGCAATCAATGATTAATTTTGGGTGATGGCTATATGAGAATAATTAAATCAATTTGAAAGAAACAATGTTTCTAAATTAGTAGACAGACATAAGAACACGTTGACCATAGAACTATATGGTTTTTTATGAATAAAGTTGAAGAATCTAGCAACATAGATAGAAAAAAGGCCAGACTAGTGGCACAAGGATATAGTCAAGAAAAAGGAATTGACTATGAGGAGAGCTTTTCACTAGTAGCCAGACATGAAGCCATCAGAATCCTACTTCCCTATGCTGCACATTTTAATTTCAAACTACATCAAATGGATGTTAAGTGTACATTCATAAATGGGTATATAAATGAGGACATTTTTTATGAACAACCCCTGGGATTTACAAACCCCCATCTTTCAAATCATATTTCTAAACTATCAAAATCCTTATATGGCTTGAAGCAAGCTGCACGAGCATGGTATGAAAGATTGAGTACTTTTCTTATTTCCAATGGTTTTATAAAAGTAATAACTGATCCTACCATTTTTATAAAACAAATTTATAATGACGTTTTAGATTTTCAAATCTATGTAGATGACAATATTTTTGGATCTTCTTAAGAATTCATTATATGTTGATTTTCCTAAAATGATGCAAAACAAAATTTAAATGAGTTTAATTGGAGAACTCAAATTTTTTCTTACATGTCATGTTTTTCAAAATGAAATTGGTATTATTTTAAATGTATGTAAATATAAAAATGATATTCTAATTTTTTTTGATTGGATAGCACTAAAAGTAGTGTCACTCTCATGAGTACCACTTGTAAATTGTATCTTGATAAATATAAAAACTCTATTGATAAATCCACTTAAAGAGGAATGATTGGAAGTTTACTTTACTTAACTGCTATTTGTCCTGACATTATGTTTAGTGTGATTATGTGGGCTTGTTTTTAAGCAAAAACTAAGGAATCTCATTTAAATGTTGTAAAGATAGTTTTCAAATACCTCAAGAATACACCCAATCATAGACGGTTTTATCCCCAATGATAATCCTTTGAATTAGTTAGTTATTCCGAAGATGATTTTGGTGGTTGTATGTTAGATAGAAAACCCACCTATGGAACATGTCACCTTTTCGGAAAGTCACTAGTATCCTGGTGTAATAAGAAACAAAATTCTGTTGCATTATATACTTCAGAAGCCGAATACATTGCTGATGGTAGTTGTTGTGCAAAAATTTTGTAGATGAAACACACATTACTAGATTATCGATATCAATTCAGACGTGTACAAATAAATTGTGACAACAAAAGTCCTATTAATATCTCAATGAATCCTAATTCATACTCTTGGACAATGCATATTGATGTAAGACGTCACTTTATGAGGGATCATTATCAAAAAGGTGATATCAATTAGGAATTCATTGGAACTGCTTATCAACTTGCTGATATAATCACCAAAACATTAAATTTTTAGAGAATAGACTACATCATACATGAACTAGGGATGATAAATCTCAAATAGATACCTTACTTCTTATTGTTTCATGATTATAGTTTCTCAGTTATTGTCTCTCGCATTTATTGTCTCACCGTATATCTGTATGTTTACAGTCTCATTATTAGTTGTTTCTACTTATGTTTTGATGTTTACTGTCTCACCATAACGCACACTGAAAAGTTCACTCATAGTGTCACTGTGAAACTCATTTACTATATCACCGTAATGACCAATCACAGTCTCACCGAAAAAAATTCCTTATTTTTTTCCCGTATCACAGTAATTATTCTTTTTCACATCTTTTTTCCCACATATTTATGTTTGCAATGTTTGTTAATACAAAATAATAAAACAAAGTAAGTATCACTCGATTAATCACTTGATGTTTCTTCTACAAACACTTTTCAAACCGTTCATCATCCCTACAAGTATTCTCTCACACGAACCCTCTGTGAATGAAAATAATGAAATGTTCGTCATCATCGACACCTGATAAGCGCATCTCAAAGAAGAAGAAGATTGCACCTAATCTGACACCTGAGTGTCTTTTAAATCTAAATCTGGTAAACCGTGTTGTTGTTACTGAGAAACTGATTTCACCCATATAGATCTTGTATAGTATGTCTCTGGTATTGAAAGTGTTAGAAAAACAAGGCTGGTTAGAATGGTTCCCAAAGGAAGATAGACCCATCCATACTAGGTTAGTGATTTAGTTTTACCAATATGTATAGTTCTCATTTGATTCTGGTGAGAAATATGTTGTGAGAAACTGGGACATTGTCCATAGATGATCATTCTCTTCGAGGTTATGGGCCGCATGGCTTACGATACCTCATGAAGGAATCTTTGAGGATTATCAGAGAGGACCTCCACCTTGAACATGTTTCTTTGATTTAGAAGAATCCTTGAAAATCCTAAATGGAAATGGCACCCAAATAAGCGCCATTTCTACTGATTTAGATGGAGAAACAAGGCTTTTTTTCAAGTTTGTACAGAATTTGGTTAGTCCAAGAAAAGGTGATATTGATTTTTAAAAATAATTAGCTGTATTTTTTATTCAACTAAAGAAAAATGGGAATAAGATCAACATGTGAAAGTATATCAAACACCACATGTGTGAGTTGATAAATGTCACATCCATGTCAACTTCTTTGTTATACTCTCATCTAATCTCATCCACTCTTCTTTCCAAGTGTGTGGTTGGACCTAATGAAGAATTAATTATAGTCTATCAGTACTACATATCACAATCCATTATCAAAATAATGAAGATAATCTTGAATCATTGGAATAAGGAACAGGTGGAAGACACTGATAGAGTCTATGAGAAATTCAATCATGAGTGTTATCCCTCAAGTCCGAAAGACATTTCAGATCATGGTTCGGAGCCAGATGATATTGTTGATTATCTTGAAGAAGAGAACGAAGAGGCTAAAATGCCATCTAGGGAAGCTGTTATTATTAAGGAAGACACGACTACTATTCCCCATGTAGTTCTTGAAGAAGAAGTACCTACCCCTAAAGAAGCTGTTAATTTAGAAACTCAAACCGAATCATTAATAGAATCAGTTGGAAAGAATATAAAAAACATGACATGTAAGAGACAATAGTTTAAGAGATACCTCTTTTTCAAGAGGTCAATCTTGAGTAACTCCCTCTGGAACAATCTGTTCCTGAAA
Source organism: Viscum album (assembly GCA_963277665.1). Lineage (NCBI taxonomy): Eukaryota > Viridiplantae > Streptophyta > Magnoliopsida > Santalales > Viscaceae > Viscum > Viscum album. Next base: position 432,917,247 of record OY728134.1, read on the forward strand.
TCATATCTATAGCTGAAGAGCAGATGGAGATTTCCTTTCAGTGGCTAGATATGAAATGAGAGCAGAACCAAGAGTTGATTATGTGGAATTAGACCTAGATCCTAAGCCTCTTATCCTTGAGACAGAAGCATAAATTGAGGGGGATCAAAACCCAAATCTTGAGTCTATTGAAGCCTCCCATCCAACTAAGTCATCTCATGTAGAAACTCAGTTAAATTTTCTATTTTGTATGATGTGAATGATTCTCAGCGGGTTATAGAAACTAGAATTGATATTTCCTACCCATGTTCATTTGAAATAAGTCTCAAATTTTTCACCTGAGAAGGATCCTAAGCCTATAGTATTTCGTACTCCGGAACCCTAATCTAAATAGCCATATTTTGTGATTAAGAATGATCGGAAGGAATTTCGTGATACTCTCTTATATGGAGCTGAGAAACACATGAATACCCAACCTCATCTTGTGAAAAAATTAAGTGAGAGAGATTCCTCAATATTATTTCATGAAATTATCTATGAAATACAAGATAAGATGATCCATGAAATTCATGATGAGTTGAAAATAAGATTCTATGTAAAGAAGTTCAGACCCTAAGAAGTATGGATGATGACATGACGAGAGAGCTGCATTCAATATCTGTATATGTTTCTCCTCCTATGGAACCTATTTCACCTCAAATCGTACAAGTTTGTATGTCTCATATTCAACCTTATCTATCATCCTTATATGAAATTATTTCTAAAAGAAAAAAACAAATTGTGAAGGAAATGAAAGAGCATGTTTCCAATCTCAATAAACTCACTAATGAGTATACGGGATGTCTTCAAAAGTTGATGAATCAACTAAAATCATTGAAAACAACTGTCAAAAAATCTAGTCATTCCTCAAAAACCTCCTTGGAAAATGATTTTCTCGGAATTGTAGTCAATGAAGAACTTCCTAATGTACTCAATGGCTTCAATACGGCTTCTTTATCTGGAGTGATCAATAATAGTGATTGAGTTCTTAAGCTAGTACAAATCTACTCCTAAATTTCTAATGATGCCTAGAAAGATATTGCCAATAAAGTGGATTTCAACATCAACAAAATCTTCTCGAAGACTGATATGACAAACCATTTCATGTACCCTATAGAAAATCAATAGATTCCTCTTGTGACTCAAGATTTCCAAAACCATGTCCAAAAGCTCACATAGTTTACTCGGTTGTTGGACATGTTTATGGATATCAAGGAAGATTTTGAGAAAGTCATGCAGTATGGTGGGGAGATCATTATAGATTTTGTTAAACTCTTGAGGCCCAAACTTCATGTCCAGTGTACAACCATTATTGCTCCAGCGAATGCACCTCTCAGACCTGGGTTTCCTACCTTCAACTCTACTATAGCTTCAACCACCATGTCAGTTGGACAAGCACTCAGTCAGATCAGGAATGCGATTCTCGATCAGCAATTGCTAAGATCTTCTACTGCTCCTACCTTGGCTCCCTCAGTCTTTAAAGGAATTACCTTATGCTCTTTATCAACTACATCACTACCTTCATCTACCTCAACATCTTCCTCTATGTATTCCTCTTCTTCTAAAGCTGCTAAAGGAAAATAGAAGTCCTACCAATGAAGAAGCTCAATGATTACTCTTTTTTGATAGGGATTATTTTTCTTTTGTTTTATTCTTCTCTTTTGTACAGCACCTTACTTGTTATTAGTGGAATGTTTCTTTTTGACTTCTCTTATTCAATATTTTTTATAATCCCAAAAGGGGGATACATTTCTCTATGTTAATCCAATTTATCTGTATAGTTGAATGAAATATACACTTTAATAGAACATAATTTTTTATCATAAAACAGGTGTAGATTGCTCAAGTCCTCATGTATTAATCATGTTTTAATGATCCCAAATCATATTCAACCTATTTAACGCCTATAAATTATATCCAATATGAGGTATCTATGTTAAATATTTTCTCATATTTTAATAAGACTAATGAATGATCTTAATAGTTCTACATTCTGTTTACCTACATCATACTATCCTTGATCTACTCTCTTAAAACCCTCTATGACATATGCTTAAGTTTAATCCTTTCTATTTTCATCCTTATTTTAGTCGGAATATAGTTTCCTTGAAAAGTTTAAGACACCATGAGGCTGCCACTGGCTATGTATTTTTGGCACTGTGAAGCTAGAAAACATGAAGATAGACACCGTGAATCCAGACACAGTGAAGCAAGACACTGTGAAGAAAGACACTGGGAAGCAAGACAACGAGAATCCAGACACTATGAAGAAGACACCAGGAAGCTAGACAACGTGATCAAGACACCATGATCAATCTATACACCATGTGAAGGAGACACCACTTCCATGACTTACATTGACACATCTTCATAAACTATTATGTCGTCTTTCAATTTAATTTCTACGATTATTATTTGATGTTTTAATGCACTGAAAAAATTAATGTCTCTTTGTAAACATATCATTGGACAGTAAGAGGTATGAGGTGCATAACACATGCATCATGTCACCTCCAACACGTGTATTCCAAGTTAAAAGTGAAGGTTGACCAAGAATCAGCGGGCGTGATACAAAAACGAAAAGTAAATTCATGAGCACCGCAACAAAAAAGATACTTGAAGGATGTTTTCAAAAGAAAGTCACAGGGCATGAAATTGGACACTAATGAACACACAATGAATATTTGAGTATTAAAGAACATCTTCACTCTATTGATCCTCACAAAGAACACAAGATGAATCACGACACACTCTTTTCCACCAAACATCCTGTGAAGGAATCAATGCCTCATCTGCTTCAATCCAAAGGAGTCCAGAGCTACATCAACCTCAGACAAGAGCACTCTAAACACATCTCTATATTCTTCCTCTACTATGATCATTATTTTCATTTCATTACGAGTAGTGTGTGTGCTTCTATCTGTTTGGACACACAATGACTCCTAAGATGAACTGGAGGATACTAAAATCCTCACACCAATCCCTTTATACATTTTTGTATCCCACTTTGAACTATGGTAGAGGTATGATAACCTGGACAGCTTATGTTCTATTGTTTTTTCTTCCCACAAATAAATTTGGTAGAGGTATGAGGACCTACACAGTCTGAGTATAGTTGCAAACCCCGATCCAGGGTGTGGATCATAGTTTTATATAATCTTTATGAGAGGACCAAGTCATAGAATGAGATTGAACCTCTTGGTTAAATCTGTTGTGCATCTTATTTCAATTTAAACTACTTTCAATATTCCACTGCTAATTACTTTAAAATTCAAATATATTTTAAGAGTAACATTGATAGTTTAAGTAGCATGTGTTTGTAATTATTGTGATCCAGGAAGTTAGTTTCAAAAGATAATGTAATCATCAGATTAAGTTCACTAAGAAGCAATCAATCTTCGAGAAACTATTTGAACACATACAATATTTATAAATTCACTAAAGTTTAACATGTTTTTATTATTTGTAGGATTTAAATATATATATTTAAAAAAAATCGTAATTGGAACTCAATTCACCCCTCTCTTGAGTATCCACTCGGACAAAAAATCTCCCACTATGTTCTCATAGAGTTGAACCACTCATAGAAATACCATTCATAAAAAATATCTTTATAACCAAGGAAATGAATTGATAAAAATGGGGAGCTCAAATGCTCAATAGAGGTAAAAAATTGAGATATGTAAGCATAAATATGAAAATAAGGGTATGAGTATGTGATCATGAAATTATAAGATCATAACCTGTATATAAAATAACATTAACATGAATAATAAAATGAATTTGGAAGTTCATAAAATATGAATCATAAGGGAATCAAGGGAATAAGAAACAAAATCACAATGTTGTAATTTTATTGTGGAATTCAAATAATCTTGTAATATCATTTTCTATATGTAAATATGATTTGATATATCTTATATAGAAACTTAATCTGGACTAAAACTATTAGCGGGACACACCCCCATCCCAAATCACAGTCCTTTTATGGTAAGGGGATAGGTCTTCCAATCTTCCTATAGTATATCCAGTTTCCCCATATTCACATAGTGGGTCATGTTTCTCCATCGTTCCATTTTTGATCAAACCCATAGAATTGATACCCGTCATCATCTAATAATAATTAAATCATTACCCAATGATTTGGTGGGAGATATGTGTCACACCCATCATATATGAAATCTATATATGTGTGTACCACATGATCTTAAAAATCATATCATAACCCATGAAATGAAATGTGTATCACAAGTATTTAATCATATCATAACCTATTAAAAAGATACTATTTTACAAATTATTTCATCAAAGATAACCTTTTATGTAATTGGGTTTCATAATAATATAACCCATTAATGTAATGGGGTATCATAAACATATAACCAAGTAATGATAAATGGTTTTCATAAAAGTCATTCTATAAAAACATACACCATTCTGAGAAAGGATTTGAGTCGAACCATTAGAACATTTTCCCAGAAACTAATTAGTAATAAAAACATATGTCAACATATGTGGAACACAATTTTGTAATATCCATACAAAATATTCATGAGGAAAATATTATTTCAGTAGAAATTTTCATTTACAAAAAAAACAGAGCCTTTTGAAATCCCTATTCTACAAAAACATGTTAAGAAAACATTAAAACATGTTGAAAACCATTATATCTGAAAATAATATTGATATCATTTAAAATAATATTAAAAAAACATTAAAATATTCAATTATTTTTATATAAAAAATATCTTTAAATATCATTTTAATAGCATGTTTTAAATTTCTTTGAAAACTCTGAATGTTTTCTAAAATTATTTCTAACTCAAATGATAAAGGAGAATATATTTTATAGAATTTTTTTAAAAATTATATTAAGTACTAAAGAGTAGGAGACATGTTTCAAATATACTAGGATATTATGAATTAATAGAGGATAAAAAAATTCATGAGATTTTTTGAGAAATGTAACATATGATTTTATTAATAGAAGCATAATAAAAAACACAGCTGATAGACAATGATATCGCCTCAATATATTATTACCACATGGTTACTTTGATTCATACTCACCTTGTTTGAAAATGAAAATTAATTAATCTTAATAATATTATGAAAATGTTGAGATTCATTATACAAAATATTATATGGCAGTATAAACACATCTTAATATGGTATAAGTGTATAACAAAACATGTTTCTCAAAGACGGTAAATTGAGACAAAACTATCAGACTATTTTATTAAATGATGAATAGTAAAACCGCATAAAATATAGATCATAAAATATATATTTATAAAACCCTATGATTAATGATAAAAATTATATAATAAAACTATTTTTATTATATACACCACGCAATATAATGAATGTTATATAAGGCATAAGTGTCGTTGAATTAAAAGTTAGACAAGTAATCCTATTACCATTTATGTTAACTCTCTTCGTACTCATCCCAAACTCATGTTTAATAAATATATGATTATTATAAATATTTAAAAGAACATTATTTTAATATCAAACAACACTTATGGTTTAATTATTATTTTTTATTTCCTTCTTATTAAGAATTCCATTTTTGGATTTCGCTTCAGGTAATATCGACATTGTTCATCAAACTTGTTTTGAATTATTCTTCTTCATCATCATACCTAGATCATTATTTAATTTTTTAAATAATTTAAAACATGATATAATTTTTTTATATGTTTAGTATATAAATTAATAATAATCTATAAAATATTTAAAAATTAAACGGAATACAACATTCATGGATACAGTTGGCCTTTTCTACCAATATTTTTTTTTCTATTTTATTTAAGTAGTGAAAGAAAGATAATAAATTAAATATATATATATGTATATTAATTATAGTATAATTATTATATCATATATATCATATAATTCAAATAAACCCACCCTTAATACATTCCTTATAGTGTGTGAATGAAACAAATCATTTTTAGTATGAGGTAGTCCACAATTCCCTAAATGAAATTTAGTATATATAAAAATAATAGAAAACATGAAGCTCTGTGTAATATAATAATTAATAAATAATTAATAAATCCTCGATATATTATATATCACATAAAAATATACTTCACGTTATAATTCCAAACCATGATATGTGGTAACAAAAAAAACGAACTACATCATTTCATGAGGCAATAGTTTTTCATTCTAAAGAAATATAAGTTCATTACCCTTGAGATGGAAGTGTGTGTGAGTATAGTTATATCAATTAGAAAATAACATCTCAATATATTGATTATGGTGGGTATATTATATAATCATGGATGAAGAATATTTCAGGGGGTGGAGATTTAAAATAAAATGAAGGAGTTTGAGAAAATATGTTACCTCTTTTTTGGGTAACATCTATCATTTTTTGACAAAAAGACTCATTGTATGGTGTTATATCCAATGGTAGTATTATAAGATGATTGGTTTGATTTTGGGATCTAATTGGATTAGTTGTTTAAGGATCTAAGTGTAATTAGATGTGTGAGTAAGGGGTAGAGTAATTTTTTTTATAGAGAAGTAGGAGATGGATTTTTATAAATACTAAATGTTAAGCAATATTGAGATATCTCAGATATCTCATGTTCTTACAAAATATAATATTAATATATTATATTGTAATTATGGTATTGAAACACTCACACCAGCCAAAAATAAAACCATTTTTATTATTTTGTTCCGTAGAATTTAAGTTTCATTATTTTTATAATTTTAGTCTTCATTAAAGTAACTAATTTTCTGTCATTTGTAATTTAAATATAAAGAATAATTTCGAGTGATATTTGTTAGAAGATATAGACCCAAAAAAATATTATGTCTAATTTAAAAATACATAAATCTGATGTGTGTTGTAAATTAATTTTAAAACAAGTGCATGTAACGTGAAAAAACACTACATTATCCTGAACCGTGCTAACTATATTTTTAGTATATATGGTTCAATATGATAATAATAAAAGCTAATTTTTTCAATTAATCGACCATATTTCATATTTAATAAAATTTACATATCACTTGGTCAAAGATACTAATTTTATTAATTTTAAACCATTTAAAACGTAATTTAGGGTTAAAAAGTAATGCTAATTTTCGCCTTATTTATTTTATTTAAATTATAAAAGATATAAATACAATGATGTAATAAAAATATATTATGTGGAAATATATTTTAGATGATATATTAATATAGAAAAATAATTTAAGACATTATTTCAATTACATTAGTTTAATGGTTTATTAAAATATTTATTTTATATTATTTTTAACACTAAATAATCCATGCATTATCTTTTGTTAAGTGTTTAATGTAACTAATTGATCCCTATAAATTAATTATAAATAATTAAAATAATAATTAATACTTTATCATTCAGTTGTCTCTTTATAACTTGAAATTGTTTTTTCCATATCTTAATGTTTTATAAATGATAATGGTTAAGAAGGTTCTTTTTTCCTTACATACATTATTATATAGAGAACTCTAATAAAAATGTGTCCCACTAACTCGTAATATTATAAAAAATATGGGATATTATATAAATATTAGCATAAAATGAATTTTTCAAATGTCAAGGTAATTATAGCCCTTAAGATTATGGTTTAGTCCCATGTAAAGCCTACTTTTACATTAATTACTATCAATAATTATAGTTTCCGTAACTAATATTGTTGGTCAAAAAATAATTTGACATTATTAGAGATTATAAATTATTATTACATAAAATATGAAATCCATTTTTAAAAATTCCAATCATTGAAGTTGCAGAAATTATTTTAAATTTAATCCCATAGACAAAATGTTAATGTTGTGTTTTAATGTAAGAAAAATGAAAATATTGGTAAGTTATTATATCCTATTTAAAAGTAAAATATATTATAGTAAACTAAATCTGACTAATTTTAGAATAATAAAACAAATCAATGTTTTAATGAATTCAAAAATATAATTTATTCTTATTAATAAATATGAGGGAATACCATTTTTCACATAAAATTTAGTATTACTCAATATTTGTTGAAAAATGAAATTTCACATAAATATATCATAAAATCACCGTAATATAATTTTTATGTTATGAACTTAAAATTGATGTTTATTTTTTCAAATAAAAATTATAAATTCTTCATATATAATATTTAAAATGTGTTCTCTATTAAAAATTAGTGAATCTACCCTTTAGAAAAATATATTATTTTATTCATAAAATTAGATTTATTTCTTTCTTATATCTTTAAAATCTGTTGGATGGGTATACAATTGTTTTATTGAATGTATAATATATAAATTTTATTATCAACATTAACCGGAAAATGTTTTTTTAAACTATTGAGATATATTTTATTTGTACGGAGAAACATAGTTCTCTTCAAAATTGTTTTTTTAATTGTTATTAAATTCACTTATAATTATTAATAAAAACAATATTAATTTTATATACATGTGTAAATAAAATTTTCAATGTTTAGTCAATATTATTCATAACATTCATTCCAATTTATAGGTAGTATCTATAATATTATTTTTATAATAATATTAATTGTATACTGTAGTCTGGTTAAACACAAACTTCTATGTAACACAACATTTTTAAGGGACTCAATATTGTGTGTAATACCAAAAAAACACACTGGTTTGTGTATTTTAAAGTTGACTTTGTCTTCCATATAACATAAGAACCACAAAGAATTTACATAAAATTAACTATATTTAGTCTTGTGTGATATAAAAAATATCAAAAGATTAAATTAATTAGAAAAAATGATTCACACAATCCCAGTGTGTTACATTATAGTCCCATTAACATGAATTTCTCCCTCAAAATTCATGTAGGTTATTAATTGTTTAATACTTAAAATTTCCACTCCTGGGAACCCATATTGTGTTAAGGAATTCTAAAACGTCCTCTAAAAAGAGATTTTTGGAATCATGATGGTCACCCAAAGAAAATAATTACAAGGTTTTTATATGGGAATAAATTGGTGGAAATTAATAAATATGGAATTTTAGGGAAATAATAAATATTTATAGGTATTTATTGTGTTCATCATTAAAAAATAATTGAATAACTAATGGAATGTTGAGGGATTCAAATTCACAAATCTGTAATGATTAAAAAGTCCCCCAGTATGAAGAAAATAAGATAATATAACAAATTATTATTTCTAGATCATTTTCCTAGGGTTTAAGACTATTCATGAAAATATATACTAAATTTTTTTTACCACAACTACACCCATTGTAATTCATTCATCAATTTCACCTTCACTCTTTATCCAAAAAGAAAGTGAAAATTTTCATTCATAAAGGACTGGAAGATCCTAAGATCCCTGATAATCCTTTCCATTTTTCATTGGTTATAATCAACACAGTTTTGTTATAATAGGTTATAATAAATGTATAAATCCTTATGTGGTGAGATTATAATTTTATCTCACTAACATCATCTTAATTTTAACATAAACATTCCATAAATGGTTAACCTTATAACCCTTCTGAATGATGAAATTACAATACATTAGAATGAAGGCCTTGAATTTAGATTACCATTGATCACCCATATAACACCATGTTTCAATTTTTTGTTACATTTCAAACATGTGAATAAATTCATATTATATTCTCTTAAAACATGGTAATAAATATAATGACCAAAAATCCATTTACAAAACATTCTTTCTTTATTATCCAAATAATAGTAGACATATTCCAAAAATATATGAAGATGTAAACATTATCCATAATGGTATTGAAGACATTTTTTCCAAATCAATAATTTGTTATAAGGTCATTGATAATATACAATTTACCTTATGCAAAACAATCATATCTCTATCCATGATAATAATAGTTTTATCATCATCTTGAACACATTAACTGTTACCTTCCCTTAATAAAAGTATAAATTTTCTAATTCATCATCCCCATTTAACATATCATATTAAACCGTTCATGAATAACATATACTAAAAATACTTATATATAATTCATGATTCATATAACATAATCTTTTAATTCTAAAACACATACACATAAATCGACGATCATTATTCACAAATCATTACAAATGGATTCATCGTATTTTTATTTAATATCAATATACTCTAATATGAAATAAAAATCATGTTTCAAGGTTTCTGAACATCAATATCAACATGAATCTTATTTTTAAGGAAAATAATACTTGTAGAATATCCCATAACTATCATGTGTCTCCTGTAGTCTCATTATCATCATCAACAAAACCATTACCTTCTCCACCGTAATAAATCTTTTCGTGTGATTTATATATACGGAATAAATTTTCCTCATCCCTATACTTTCAAAAACTGAAAAAATAATCATTAACTTAATTAATTTTAGTTTCTTCTATTTTATAAAACCCAAAATCATAGGATGATAAACTCTTATCATAATGGAAAACTACATAATCAAAAAAATTCTTCTAGTGTGTCTAAATAATGACACATTCTTCATTAATATATTTCACATTAGGTTTATCCAAGATTATTAATAGTAATATATTATTAAAATACTTCATTATGATTTTAAATGTGTTTTTGAATTCCCTAATCATATCCCCCAGGACTGTCAAACCAAGTGCACAATAATTTCCACTGTCATATACCACATTACGCTCATGTTAGGAACAATGAACCTTGATAGAGTTTTTGAAAATATTTATCTATTTTTCAAATCCATTTCTACATATATTATCCATATTGGGATGTATTTATATTAAACCACTTGCTCTATAATTTTACAAAATTCTAATGCAGTTTTGTGTACTTTCCCTTTCATATAGACATATCCTTAGACATAACCATAGAGTTAATAATTAATTTTTATCATCCTAGTTTCTAATGGATATATAAGCCTTCACTCAGATAAAAAATATAAAATACCATATGTAATGACCAAATACATTACTTCATTTTTGAGTAATTAGTAATACATTACTTAAATAGATACCTATAGATCGTATTAGTTTAGTGCATTTGGAATCATGGAAAATGTAAACACTGGTTCACAAATGAGGTAAAATATCTCTTAATAGGTTCTCTATGACGAGACCCATCTTATACAAACCATACATAAAATATAACATCATTTCCTGGTGAATGAAATAATAAAATGTAGTGAGATTAGAAGATCAGTAAGGGTGGACAAGGGGGATATGTAATCGTAAAAAAACGTTTAATAGTATGAGAACATGATCATAAAAATATAAGATCACACCGTACATATAAAATATTATAATTATAAATCATAACTTAACGTTAATAAGTTCTTAAAACATGAATCATTAGAGAATCAAGTGTATATTCTATGAAATCACATCATATAAATTTAATATTGGAATGCACATAAACATGTAATGTCATTCTATATAAGTAATGACATGTTTTGATAAATTACAAGGGAATTTTATGGGTTCTAAACATACTAGTTGGGATACACCACATTCCCCATTAAAATTACCTTCATTGTAATAGATTGGGTTTTCCCATCATCCCATAGTGGATTGGGTTTCCCCATCATCCCATAGTGGATTGATTTCTCCCATATTTCCATAGTGGATCAATCCTTCGAAAATGATTATAATCATTATATCATAGGATATAAATCATTAACCATTTATTTTAATGAAATATTGGTCCCACCCATATCATAATGAAATTATATATATGGGTTCTATAGGATAAAAAACAATCATATCATAACTTGTGAAATTAAATGGGTGTCATAAACATGTAACCATATAATTAAGTATGGAAACGATGATGGTTACACAATAATTTCCTTAAATTATAACATGTGAAGGAGGGTGGTTTCATAATCATATAACCCGTTTATATAAGATTGTTATATAAACATATATCTCATTAAATAGAAATGGGTTTTATGAAAATAGTGCCATCCATACATTAATCATTTAGATAAAGGATATTATGTGATCCTTTATATAATATTCCATGAAATGATTGAATAAAACCAATTTATTCCATATTAGATTGAAAATAATTTTTAAATTAATTAAAAAAATTTTTGAGAAAAATATCCATTCATTATTGAAAAATTAATATTCAAAGAATAAACCACATGAAATAGTATTTCTATAAAAATATGTTTTGGAAGCCTGAAAATATTTTTAAAACAGTATTCCTTGAAAATATATTTGATGAAATATAATGGAATTTTTGAAAAAAATAATAAAAATTCCATTTCTTTTTCCTTGAAATGGTACTTAAAAATCATTTTAAAATGGATTGTGAAAATAGTGTTCTTTTGAAACAGACATATTTATGTCTAAAAAGATAAATGCGATTGGATTTTCGTAGAATACATTTTATTAATTATCATAAGAAAAAAAGTGTGGAAAAATGGTACCAATACATGAGGATATCATAAATTACTGGTGGAGAAGAATATTTAAGAGAGTTCATGACAAATGGATCACAATATCTCACCAATGTAAGCATAATCATAAAAATCCTAATAAGCAATGAGATTGTCTCAATAGTCTCTTACAACTTGGAAAAATTGAATCGTAATCACCATGTAATAATATGAAATTAAATGAAATATAAAATATTGTGAGAAGAATTATTTTTATGATATAAAATTCTAAATTTTAGAATAAACACCTCATTAAATAAAATAGATGTACAACAAAATGTGTGTCTCTAAAAAGTAAAACAAGGAAAAAACAATATTAAATTTTTGGTAATTTTGAACAGTAAAAATCCATGAAAGATAGATCATAAAATGGATATTTATGTAAGCATAAATTTATGTATAATAATAATATAATACATCCATTATAATTATATATTCCACATAATGTAATGAATGGTGAATAAATCACAAGTCCTATGGAATGAAATTTTAGATTAGAATCCTCATACATTATGTATTCACTCTCTTCATACTCATACAATCATTATGTAATATATATATAATTATATTATACATATTTTAATAAACCATATTATTTTATATTTTATCATATATTGTTTGATTATGAATTTATATTTACCACATATTATGTATCCCATGTTAAGGTTTTTCTTGCGGTAATATCTGCTTTGTTCATTATACATGATTAGCCTTTTTTCATGACAACCAAAAATAGATCATGATTTACATATTTATAGAATGGAAAATGTGACATAAATATAATATATTTTCAATATATATTTATTTATTAAATTATATAAAATATATAAAGATGAAATGGAATTGACCATCCAGGGAGGCAGATGATCGTACAAATGCATGAACGTTGTTTCCATTTTATTATCATATTTAAATAAAGAATGAAAATGAAATATCTGTATATATATATATAAATTATAAAAGAAATATAATATCATATATATCATATAATTTATCTAAAATCATCCTTAATACATTCCATGTAGAGTTTGAATAAATCACATCTCATTGAGGGGGCGGTTGTCAAAACTTCCCCAAACGAAATTATCATTCATAAGCAATAGAAATAATGAAGGTATGTGTTATATAATATTTTCAGATAAACAAAAATCATTAATGTAATATATAAAATTTAAAAATATAGTATCCATAAAATTACAAACTATGAGAGCTGGTAAAGGAAATATAACAACATCATTTCTTGAGGATGTAGTTCGTCGTGTACAAGAACGGTATGTTCGGTACCAATTAGATGGAAGTGTTAGTGAGTGTAGGTAAATACCATAGAATATAAAAATATAAGTATATTTAGGATACTTAAGTTGTTATATAGTTATTCAATAAGTATATTTTATGGGGTGGATAATGAGAAAAATCAAATAGATCTTGATAAAAGTTTGTTACTTCTTCTCTGGGTAAGTCCTTATAATTTTCACCAAATGGATTCCATGAATTGGTTTATTCCAAATGGGAGGCTTCTAGGACAAGCGGAGGTATACTGTTAACTTATTGGAGAATAAATTTTAAGTGGAAAAGTGTCTTGAGGGGTGTGAGTAAGGAAAATATCGAATTCATTTTTATATTTGAGGAGGAGAGGCATTCTTGTAAATACCAAAAGGTAAGCACTATTGGAAGGTATCCCCAAACAAATGTGATTCTAAAAATAAAAAATAATGAAATATATGGGAATTTTGCCCTATAATAATACACACAAAACAAAATGAAAATAATTTTTTTCATTTTGTTCAATAGTCTTTATGTTGTATAATTTTTTATCATTTTAGTTTTTATAAATGTAACTTTTTTTATCCTATAAAATTTAACAATTAATTGCAAAATAAATTGATATTTATTTATAAATATAGTACCATTTAATTAAAAATATGATATATAATTTATGAAAAACAAAACCCATGTTTTTTGTAAATTAATATTAATTCAACAACACCTAACTTGAAAAAAAAATACAATAACCTAAACTGTGCTGACAATGTTATCACTATCTATTGGTCAATATCTTAATTAATAAAGTTAAAATTTTCTATTAATAGATAATATTTTATATTAATTATCACTTAAAAATCACTTGGCATATGTTATGATTTTATTAAATTTAAAATATTTAAAATAAAATTTAATGGAAAATAACAACAATGTCATCTTGGAAGGTATTTAATTAATTTCAATTATAAAAAATATCAAGAAAATTATGGAAGTAAAATATATTAATTTAATAGATATATAACATGATATTTTCATCTTTAAAAATAAATTAACACAAGAAATCCTTCATTTTAATTGACTATTAAAAAATAATCCATGCGTTGGCATTTTTTAAGAATTTAATGTAACCAATTCATATATAAAAATTTACAATAATTCATAAATATTAAAATAAAAAATTTAAATTTCAAAATTATTTTTATAACCTTAAATACTTTTTTTATTCTATATCTCAACATTTTATAAATCATAATGGTAATGAATGTTTTTTTTTGTCTTTTTTCATATTTGAATTAATATATTGGGAAATATCATAAACATGTCTGAATGTAACTCATACAATTTTAACCAAGAAGGGATATGTTTTATGTATTGGTATCCAATTGATTTGGACAAGATTCTAGGGAATGTTGGCCCTTGAGTATAAGTTTTAGTCCCTTGGTAAGCATAATTTTACACTAACTTATGTAATTAATTTTAATTATTTTTATAAAATATTTTGGTAAAAAAATTAGTGGGCCTAATTAAACATTATAAATTAATCTAATTCCAAATATTTTATCCATTTTTATAAATAAAAATTAAATAATTTGGATAAATAAAATTTAATATATTCCCATTGATGGGAAGACAATGATGGTTTTCAACGTAAAAACATAAAATGGATAGGTATGCTTTTATATAAAATTACAGAGTGAAATTGATTCCAATGACATAAATTTGATTGATTGAGGTATTATTTATCTAATTAAACAATAAAACCAATAAAAATAATATTTTACCACAAAATAAAATAATATTAAAAGGCAGTTTTGTATTAATATTTAGTATGCGTCACTATTAATAAAAAATGGAACATCAATGAAAAATTAAAAAACTTACATCATACTATTTATTATTTAACAAATTAAAAAATTACATCTTTTATCAAATAAAAATAATAAAATAGTCAAAAATCCTATTTAAAAGGGTTTACAATTAATATGTGGTAAAATTTACATTTAGAAAAATGCATCTTTTTATTATTTAAATTGGATTTATTTATATCATAAACATATAAAATATATTTAATGATTAAGAAAAATATTTATAGAATATATAATATATAAACATTAATGAAAACATTAATCCAAATTATTTTGTTTAAACTATTGATATAAAATTGTGTATGTATGTTAAATAATAATTTTCTTTTAAAATTAATTTTTTTATTTTCAAATAGATCTTATATTCACATATAATAATTAATAAATACAGGATTCATTTTATATACATATGAAAAAATTATTTTTATAATTTATTTAATCATATTTTAAACTTGAATACCTAATGCTACGTGGTAGATATAGTAATATTTCAATTATAATATTAATATAATCATATAGTATAGTAAAACATGGCCTCACATGTAACATAATCAATCATAGGGACTCTGTATTGTGTTCAATACAACACAAATATAATGTTTCATATACAACAATACTGACTTTTTGTTTTGTAGAACGCAATTAACAGTTTTTTCTATTGTATAACAAAAGGTATATTTTGTGTTGTGTAAAATAACAATAGGAAAATGGAAAATAAATTTGAAAAAATAATACACAAAATCATAGGGTGTTATAAAAGGATTATAAAATAAGTCTTATGGAATGCAGGAAGTGGATTCCTTTTATAATTGGGGAAAGTAATATTCTAAAAGCATCATAAAATTTTACTTTTTATAATTAATATTTATATAAAAATGGCTCCAATTTGATTTAAAACGAAAATAATATTATTTTTAGTATAAATCCTCTTATTAAATATATTTTTGAGAAGTTTTATTTATGTTTTCACCAATAACATTTAGTTTTAACTCCCCAATTAACATTTTGACAATTAGAAAAATATTTATGTTTTATACCCTTTAAAGGAAAAGAATGTAATCATATAAAGAAATAATACACATAAATTGAATGTAGATGATGTTTTCGACAATATACCATTAATTTAGAAAAAAATAATATTTTTTCCATTTTTAAATCATTTAATAAAATATTATTTTCTATGAAAATTCATTACAGTCATTTTTTACCCTATTAATTGAATTTTACTATAAATTCATCAAGATAAATGGGGATTTCGAATATAATCCATTCATGATATAATAAATAATTTTATTTATTTTTAAAAAAATTAAAACTTATTTATTTTATTTTAATATTAATTAAATAAATATTGTATTGATTTTGCATATACATTTAACATAATTAATCAATAACTAAAAAATTAACATAAATAAGCATGCTAAATAAATTCATTAAAAGTTCAACTAAAATTTCACATTTTAGTATAAGTTGTAATTATATATTTCACTAAATATTATACTTATTAAAAGAATGAATATTATATATTCAGATTTTTCCCTTACTTTAATATTATTATGTTCAACATCAAATAAATATTGTGCCATGATTCTATATTATATAATCATATATGTATATAAACTAAATAAACCCATAAATTAGTATGAAGTCAGTTTTTAGGGCCATTTTTTTAGTCCTATTCATTTTATATTTATCCTTAATTTTCTGATTTAACCTTACTATGGTGATAATTATTTACTATTGTTACTATTCGTAATGAAAAAAAATAAAATAGAAATAGTTACCAAAATTGGAACCCCTGTTTAAAAAAATTGAATACATTTTTAAAAATTCAATTTATTAACTGCTAGTAAATAATTTTTATTCAAATAAATAACACAACAAAAAATAATTTCTCAATGAAATTACTTTTTAATTATTAAATTTTATTTTAACACATTCATTTTTAAATACATTAAAATTTATATAAAAAAATTATATTAAATCAAAAGAATAAAATAAAATATTTAAACTATCATGAACTATAATTTGAAGTTCAAAATAGTTTAAATGAAAATATAACATTCAATAATAATATTTAATATTTAGTATTAATTGAAAAAAATAATCTTTTTATAACATTACAAAAAATTTAACATGATATAATTTTGATATTAAAATTAAAAAAATAATCTTTTTATCAAATAATTTTTTTAAATGTTCTCAAAACTAATATTTTTTCACAAAAATCAATAGAGGTCCATTTTTTATATAAATGTATTTTTTGAAGAATATAACGATTTTATAAAAATTGAGTTATTACTTACTAATAATTTTTCAATAAATTTATATTTATTAGAAACATTATATATATTTCATAGATAATTTAATCCTATTTATTCCCTATAATTTAATATTGGGGATATAATGAGCATATTTAATGAGTAATAGTTCATTATTCATTTTTACTAGGTGTTTGTTGTCGTATATGCTTTCAAAAAAAGTTTTTTTATAATTATTGTGTTACATTCAATCCCACCCCCATTAATAAATTTGTTTAATGAAAATTTAACAAACTATTGAAATTAACGGTTTGAAATCTGAATAACCAAATTTCTTGAAATATCACATAAAAAATGTTTTACATAACATTCTCATAAAAAGAAGGATATGGGAATAAAATGGTCGCAAGAAAAAACCCATAACTAGGTTTCAAAATTGGATATCATTAGTGGAAAGTGAAAATATATATGGAAGAAAACACTAACATCCATGTTGAAATAATGAGTGACATATAATATTGTCAAGAGAATGATAATAAGCAAAAAACCATAAATCAGTGAGAAGGAAATGACAATCATTTCATTTAAATGTAGATAAATGGGTGAAATTTTTTTCAAGATCATTTTATAAAATTTATAAATTTATTTAAATCAAGATAGATAATTTGAGAAAAAAATTTATATTTCATTCCAATAAAATTAATATTTTCATCATTTGTTCATACTATGATACATTCCACTACATCTCTAATTATAAAAAATGTTGTTTATGGTGAACTATCTAGGACTAATGAACAAGAATTAACATTTTATGGTTCATACTATCCATAAAAGAATGAAAATTCAATATTCATATCTCCTAAAAATTTCTAAACACCAAAATGGTTACAAAAAGATATCGAATAATATATTAATTCAAAAACCTCAAAAGTATCCCAAAAAGGTAAACATTATCTATTTCATAAATTTTTAACCCAAAAAATGTTCCAAAATATTTCAAAGGTAAATTAAAATTGGAAAAAATAAAATATTTGAAGAATAATTTACTCATAGAAAACATTAAATATCCATTTTTATCACATTCTCAACATGTCAATACATTGATCATATATTCTATTAGAATATAATAATTTCATAAATCACTATAAAAACTCATTTAAAATATAACATCTTCAAAAACAATAACAATATCCTTATCCCTTATACACCATAAAAATAATATATAAAAATACATGATAAATTATTATTTCATCATATCACTAACTATTTTTATAGTTAATAATTCTATCCAATTTACCTTTTCAATGTCAATATTCCTACCTTTCCTGATATAAAATATTAACACAACATATTGGTCATGTTATGGGTTATCTTTTCTTTAAAAAACATGTTCTTCATTACACATTAATTCTTGAATTATTAAATAAAAGTACAGTTCATACAAACACGAATATGAATAAGTATAGTGTATTTAGGAATTATGTACATTACATAATAGCTTATAATAGTAAATATACCATATCTATTGAAATCAGCTATAATATTCCCGCACTTAAAACTAAATGGGATATCATGAGGTCATACATGAGAATGGTGTGATCTATAAATCCTGGTAATGGAATAATAATGGAATATTAAGAAAGGAATAATATATATATTAGAAAATATGAATATCAATGTGGAATAAATGGAGAAACAATCATAAACATGAACAATGAGATATGATGTAGTAGTGTCATCACAATGGAAACATGGGATAAGTTACAAAAACATAAAACATTGAGTCATAAACATAGGTCAAGGATAAATTTCATGAAATCATCAAGGAAGAAGAGCCATAAAAGAATCCAGATCAATATATATCCCAACATGAATAATCATGAGAATAAATTTTATCCAATGAATTTGGGTGGTATATAATTCTGGGCACTCCCACCACTTTCATTTCACTTTCATTCTTAAGTGTAACAAAAAGATCACAAAAACTGGATTCATTCATCATCATAATTTATTCCATGACCAACGAGTGTGAAATAAATACATTTATGTCCCAATTAAAGTATGTATAACTGTATAATGATGAATTTTAATGATATAAAATGGTTAAGTAATTCACTAAACAATTTTTTGTCATGGAAATTCAAGTTGAAACTTCGATAGCATAACATTGTCACATAAAAATACCTAATATGGGTTTATGATAGAGAAAATGGTTTCTCATTATTCGGAAAAAATTGTTATGTTTTGTGGGGTATGGAATTACATATCCCATTATATGGACATTAAGATATAATACATAAGTTATTGAGGATAGTTGAATAAAGAGTTGAAAGGAATAGATCCTTTACTTGAGTGTGTTTCCCAAAAAGCATGGGATGTGCTTCTTGAGATCTTGGGGGAACCCTGGGAGGGCACTATAAAATGTATAAAAAATTACGGTCTTTCTAAAAGGATCCTGAGTGATGATAAATGGGAGCTTTTGTGGATTATATAAAAATTTATTGGAAATTTATTTACTATTTATCAAACATAGGTTTTGGACTCTATATAATAAAATAACCAAAACCACCAACTATCTCTTTGGTTTTCCCTTGGATATTACTAAATGGGAGTAGTTGCTTTTATAATTAAAATGAATGAACAATATAAAATTGTTTTCTTGCTTATGTGTAGGTGATTAATACTCATAAATAAATGATTTGAAAACATTCAAATATGTTACTGGTTTTAGAGGATTCATAATGGTTTTATATAATTCATAAAACAAACAAAAAGAAAATTATTTCAAGGTTAAATAATATATGGTATCCTAGATACCATTTATGAGATTTATTATATCACCTTCTTTTTCATTATGATTTCATAATACCAAAAGTATATTTATACGATATGTAATTTTTACCATGAAATTTTACTATCTTAGAAAATTATGAAAAATTACTCATTGGAAAATTTCAATGTTATGATTCCAAAAATAATATTCTTGGTATCTAAATAATTTTATAAATATGAGAATTTTTTCTTTTAAAATAAAATAGACATTTATTACGAAATATTGTGTTTTTCGACATTAAATTTTTTTTATCTCTTATAAATATTACATTTTCCTTCAAAAAAACAATTGGAAATTTATATGTTATAAAAATTATTTATTAATAATATTTCATTAAAATATTATTTAAAAAAATCCATTATTTCAACAAAATAAATTGCTTAATTTTAATAGTATCTTAAAACTATTTTTTTTTTGTATTAAAAAAATTTATCTAGAGAGGTATTATAATGGGATGAAAACATATTTTTTATTATATAAAAATAATCTACATAATCATATTCATATGGTATTGATACATATCTTTTTAGTACACCATCAAATCGTCTAAGGGTAAGGTGCACAACAGTGAGAATTTCGTGGGGCGTTTCGATAATGATATTTTGTATCCTGATCTCAATGAGTGTAAAATTTTCCATTAAATGGTTTCTATAATGATTATTATATTTTATATAAATAGGTGATTCTTTAAGGGAAAATATTAATTATGTTATATTACTGGGAAGCTTTAATAAATGGGATTCACTGGGTATAATACTATTGGAAGATGTCATCAATTCCTCTATCTGTGTAAATTTTATTAGTTAAAACACTATATTTATAGTAATCATGTGATAATGATTCGATAGATATATTACGAAAAATAAATATTATTTACAATCATTTGAAATAAAATATGATATAATAAAACCATTTAGGATCATGTGTTTTCTAAAACCATATTTCATAATTAGATGTAATTAAATCGGGAGGGGAATTTTGACTATAACATTTTGGGTACTTAACATCTTCTCCCTTTAACAAATTTTCTCTCTAAAATTTAATTTTTCACCCTGAATCAATTTTGGGTCACTCTATTTCAGAACTTCCCCCAATTACAATGTTGATTCCCTAATTCTATGGTTTCTCCATTGTACATTGACAAGTTGAACTCTCTTATTTCATATAAATTTTTCTCCCTGATCTAAGATGATCACCAAATTATTCACATATGAATCACCATTCCCTGACCCCACCACCTCTAGACTGTGTACATTTGAGGGGTCATTTATTTACTTTCTAAATTTGGATACATGGAATACATCAGGTACTTTTGATAATTTAGGTGTGAGTGGAAGTTGATAGACAACAACTCTAATCAGATCAAGGATGTAAAAGGGGTTGATGTATGGTGGAAAATTCATTCCCTTCCTCCAAAATCTCACCACATAAATTGATAATGACGTTCAGATGAATACCATGTCTCCAACGTCGAACTCAATGTCTCATTGATGATTATCATCCTTGATATTCTATCATCTCTGGGCACCCTTCATGTGCTTCAGAATGGTTTTATATTTTAAATCATTTCTTCTACCATTTGATGAAACAATAGTTTTTTTCCTAAAATCAACCCATTATACAGGTGTTCCACATCTCATCCCATATAGGAATTCATATTGACCCATTTTAATTATTGATTGTAATTTTTTAACTTAAGATATCTTAACAGTAAGAATATGTCGGTCTAATACTACATGGATGTTAATTGTGAATTCCCTCAACATTTCATAAATTATCTAAGTAGTTCTCATAGAATGGCCTTTAGATTGAGGATTATAGGTTGTAATGATGTTCAACTCAATGAATATTGGTACTCCATGCATCCTCACTACTTAATTGTTCTATATTTATTCCTGATAATAAACTATTAAATCCAATAAAATAAAAATGATGTGTGTAATAACTGAATGATAATATTACACAACCCATATAGAATTATTTTCTCTTTAAGTCTTTGGAATACCAGTGATAGTTTCAATAGTGATGTTTATTCATTTCCATGCAGGTATTATTAATGGTTCCATTATCCATTTAATTTTTTCATTTCACTTTAACATGAAAAATAAAATAAATATATATGTATATTATGTGATATAATTCTTCATATTGTCTCAAAAAATAGTGTTCTTATTGATCTAGATACATATTTTATTTTTTGGTGGATGGTGAAAGTTGATTTTTGTGAGTCATCCAACAACTCCTTCATGAAACCATGATTTTATGAACACAATGTTCTGAACCAAGTATCATCCATCAGTATTTATTAAAATGGATCTATTAGGATTTATCTATCGTTATATCTAAAAATTCCTTCTGAATTCCCACATCATCTCTTGGAGAAGTTTTTATCATCTCTGGATGGGACAGTTGAGGAATCATCTGTAAAAGTATTAATGATGTTCCATTCATTATGATTTCCATTCCATCCCCTCCAGATCTAAAAATATAGTATCCATATCAATTATCATCTAGGATAGATTTGTCGGACCCTTTCTACTCAGAGTATCTAATATTTTATTTGATTTACTAGGATGGTAGTGGAGTGATCATTCATAGTCCACGATCAGCAATAATGATATTTGTTGGCTCATATTTGGTTCTTTTTATATGAATATATACAATAAGATTCTATTATATTTGTATATTTCACAAATATACCCAAATAGATTATGATTCAATATTTTCAAAGCGATGATAGATGTATCCATACACAAATCATGGTTTGGGTGGTTTTTTTGTTGAATATTAATCTCCATGTAAGCATTGGCTATCAATTTTTAATTTTTCACTAACACACAGCCTAATCCCTTCCTCAAATAATCATTGAATACCATAAAAAGTTTCCCACTTTTGGTTAGTGGGAGTAAAGGTGTAAGGATAATCCTATTTTTTAGTTCCTTAACTCTCTCTTGAAATTCATCATTTTATGAAAACATAACACTATTCACAGTTATCGTGGTACATGGGTTGGAAAACTATGAGAAATATCTCCCAAATCGATGATAATACCCTGCTAATCTAGGGAAACTATGAATATATATCAAAGATGTTGGATTCATCCATATCTCAATTTCTTTGGTTTCTGAATGGCCAACTGATATCCAATTGATTGTGATGATATTCCCCATGAATGAGGCAACCTTCAACTGGAACTCACATTGGTTATTTTTGGCATCATGTTTCTCCATTTTCAAGGACATTATCAAAGTATTTATATGATTCTCCTACTCCTCCATTGTTTAAAAGATTATTATATTATCATATATAAAGACTACCAGAAATTCATTAAGGTAATATCTAAATACTATATCCCTCAAGTCTATGTATTTATTTGGACTATTAGTGAGTACAAATTGAATAGCTTTGAACTAATGGTGCTCACACCTTATAAAAAATGTTTTGTAAGGAATATCATCCATATTCACCATAACCTGGTAATATATTGACCACATATACACCATAGATAAGTAATTTTATTCACATATCATATAAAAAAATTATAAATCAATGGTAGTGGACAATTTTTATTCATCTTAATCTAATTTTTCTCATGATAAGGAATAGAAAGGTCCACTGACCTGTCATTCTTTAGAAAAGTCATCTTCAAATCTAGGAGGAAGACTAAACAATTTCTCAAGAAACACCTTAGTATATTACCTCACAATAGGAATGTCTCCAAGGATGGTTATTTCTATAGGCATAATCATTAAATCTAGATACTCATAATTCTAATGAAATAATACCCACAAAATTGAAATTGGTGATAATAAAGATTCATCCTTCTCCTTACACTTTTACAAAATCGAACTTCGATTCATGATATGAAGATCAATTTCTATTATTTGGAAATTTTTGTTGGCTCTATAAGAGGAAATGAAATCCATGCCCAGAGTTAATAAAAATTCCTCCAAATTGAGTATGGAATGGTTTTATACAAAGTACTTAACACAAACTCATATGGAAGAGGAGTTATATAATTGGTATGAAAAAATTTATCTGTTATATTTTTTCACCCACATTATTACTTCAATGAATTGTTGTGGTGTTTCAATAGATATAAAAAACTTCTTTGATACGAATAAAAGGATAGAACCAGAATCTTGATGTTAAATATCAATTTTTCAATTAGTAACTAGAAAACCTATCACCACATAATTTTTGGGATCCACCAATGTTTTAGTTATAGAAAAAGATCATCATTTCCTCCTTGGAGGAAATTGGATGTCTCTTAAATCCCATGGATATGTGAATTTGTTTGCAACGTTTCCAGGTTCCTTTTATTTGAAATAATGAACAATTATTAGATGGATAACTAGAGAATTCATCTCTACCAATGCATTAGTGAGTTTCTCCTTCTAGAAATCTCCAGCTATGTGCCCTTCCTTCCTACACCAAAAGTATTTCCTCATCCGCCTTATTCAAATTCCAATGTGCTTATTTCTATACCATTGAGAAGTGGGATGTTAAAATTTCATGTAATTGGAATATTTCTCCATCAGAATATAATAATTAAACCCCAATTTCCACTTAGTATGCTCATGATACCCATCAAATTCTCCGATCTTCATTTTTTATTAATAGACACATCAGAAAATTTCCTCATAACTATCTTTCAGATCACCAGTGATTTTCATAGAAAATTCTTCATCCAACAAATGAAGTATCCAACCCTATATTTTGTGTTAAAAATGATGGAGGCCAATTGTGACTATCCTATTGTTGTTTTCATATATGCCCTGAAAGATTCATTTCCTTTTTTTAGGGTAAGGAAATTACATTTTATTTTAAGTAGGAGATTGTGAGAAGAATATTTATCAAAATAATTCATGAATTCCTTCCCCCTTTTGCTTAGATCACTTCCTTGGGCTTCATATTCTTGATCAATTTCCAAAACTAATCAATATAAACCTCTAGAAAATAAAAATATAGTATAACCATATCTTTTTCAGAACATTGATGAATATATAAGATCTTCTCGATGGATTTGATCTATTATTCCTTGATTAAGGGATTTTATGGTCCATTGAATGTCGATGGCCTTTGACACATAAAGGTTTCAACTGTATCTTGTTATTTATTATATATATTTGGGAACTCCACTAGATCTAGTATTATATTTAGAACTTGAGTCATATAAGAGAGTATAGTCACAATGTTTATAATTCATCCCCCTATTTGCAAGGGCATCTTGTTTGGGTATTCACAACATTGTATGCCACATTAATTTTTTACCTGATTCATTTTATTTTTGATTATTCGATAAAATAAAGGTATAATTACGAATTAGTAGTTTTAAAATATTAAATAGATAAATAGGAATTAAATTAAATTAATTGGATAACTTAAAATGTACAATTAATTCCTTACAATATGAATTTTTAGGCTTGAATCTATGTTATGAAATACATATTTCCTAACATATATTCATATGGTCATTTTTTTATTCCAAAAATAATGGTTTATAATGATAATTGGAATTTATCAAAGCATATCCTAAATGAGTGTTATAATAGTGTCATAGTAATGCCTGTTTTCATGTATGAGGTTTTATAGAGTTAATCCTTACACACCATGTCGGAGTTGATACCCCTAGGTACATCTGTGCCAGAACCATGTCCACTTATATCATTTAAACATGATTTTATTTTATAATAACCCACATACTCTATACTTACTGAATATTAGGGTTTATCTCATATAATTATACAAATACATATGTCTTTCTCTAGAGTTTTATAATCCAAATACAAAAAATAACAAAACCGTTACATTATTTTATACTATAACAAACTTTTTATTTATTACAAATTAATTAATGATTTATTAAATAAGTTATACATAATTAAAACCAAATGATTGATAATTATTGTGTATTTCTAAATTGGTTATGTTTCATAACAACTTAATGTAAGTAATAAATAACTTTTATTACAAACTAATTTAACATTCTCCTATAGAAACATCTTGGGAAAACCTTAGGACACACAAAAGAAGTGGTGAGTTAAAAATCCCAACAAGAGTATAAGAATGGAATAACATGAAGGGAATAATAAATTTTACACCATAGCTATATCATTGGGGGAAATGATTAAAAATCATAAACATGAACTATGAGAAAAGATATAGAATGATAATCACAATTGAATCATGGGATATGTTGCAACGACTTACAATTCTGAATCATAAATGTAGGTCCTGGCGAACTAGCAAGACATCATTGTAGACAATGTATCATAAAGAAATCAGGTTCATTGACTATCCCAACATGATGCTTCATGAGACTAAACATTACCCAATACTATAGAGTGCAATGTAATTATGAGTGAACCTACCACATTTATTTCATTATCAAATATAATTCTTCCACATAGGTCAAAAAACAAGGATTCATTCTTCATCCTATTTTAATCCATGATCATGGAGTGTGGAATAAATTTTTTTATCTCCCAATTAAAATAATTATAAATTTATTTAGTTGGATAACATTGATAAGAAATTCTTATGGTATTCACGAAATAAGTTTTTTCCAAGGAAAATTGCGGTTAAAATTTCACCATCATAACATCATTGTTTAAAAATTCATAAAATGTGTAAATGAGAGAGAAAGGTGTATATCATAATTTTTAAATAAATTCTAAATTATGAGGGATATGAAACAATATATCCTATAATAAAGAAAATGAATATATAGTTTGTAATTTAATAAATATATTTGAATAAAATTTAGAAAGGAAAATATATCTTAATTGAGTGTGTGACTCCAAAAGCGTGGGAGGATCTTCTGAAAGCATGGTGTCACTTTGGGTGCACTCTAGAGAGGTGAGGATAGAGTAAAAAAATATAAAATGATCTTTAGTAAATAAAAATGTGTTCTTGGTGTGTTTATATTATAAATATGTGGTGACTACTTTTTTATTTCTCAAACAATGGTTTTCGTCTGTATAATAAAATAACCAAACCACTTACCTTCCCATGGTTTTTCACATGATGCAATCTAAATGGTAGTGGATTTAATTATTTAATTTCTTCTAAGGGTTGAAATTAATAATATAATTACATTATTATGTGGAGTTGAGTCAAAATCTTAATGAAATTATTTTTAAACATTAAAATTTATTAATGGTTTTTTAGGATTCATAATGGAATTAAAAAATAAATAAAAGAAACATAAAATCCAATTATTTTATATTTAAAACATATATTTTATATTATAATCCTTATATAGTATTTTTTACATAATTTTTGGGTCACTATGATTTCATTATACACAATGTATATTTACACAATATTTATGTTTTACACTAAAATTTCACTCCTAAGAAATAATTACAAATTCACCATTGGATAATTTTAACGTTCTAATTAAAAAATTATTATTATATTTATCTACATAATTATATAAATATTTTAATTTTTACTTTTTATATAAAATTATTATTTGTTACGTAATACTAGGTTTCTGTGACAATTATAGTTTATCAACCCGAATAAAAAATTACATTTAACATTATAAAAATGTTATGATCAATTATATGTAATAAAAAATACTTTATATTTACATTCAATGAAAATAGATTTTTTTTTTCAAAAAATAGATTAATTCATAAAAACAAATTCCATAATTTGAATATTACCCAATAATACTATTTTTGTATTATTTTATCAAAATTGAAAACATTTATCAAGTAATAAAAATAAGATAAAAATATTATAATTATTATATTAAAAAATATATAAACTCGTATTTATAGGGTCATGATATATATAACTTAAATAAAACTGAAAATGAACTAATCGTAAGGTGAACAGTGGTGAGACCTTCATGGGGTGTTTCAGAGAACATAGATTGGGTCTTGATATTGATAAGCTTGAATTTCACCTATAGACAATATCACTCCTTCTTTAGTTGTTAAATATTATCTTTTCCTTGGTCATGGTAAAATCCTAGTGATGCTATCTCCCATGGAATCTTGAATAAATGGGCTTCATAGGTTACAATCCTACTTCTTTAGGCAATCACTTCCTTTTTCTGTGTCTCTTGGATTTGATAACACCCTGTATTTTTATTAATAATTTTATCACTATTAAAAGACTATTTTATCAATTGTAATGATGATTAACAATAATTTCAATATAATAGGATATAACTAAAATGTATAAGTGCATGTGTTTTAGGGTCATTAAACATACTTTATTCATGTATTATTTTAAAATATCACTTTACAACTAATTACCATTTCCTGGTTATTAGTACCAGTTGACATATTCTTTGAAATCCATATATAAATACTTTATTGATCAATACATACATGTTTCATAGTTATTATAAATAGAATACCAATGATAAAACACTTATAGAACATTATTCTTGAATTAAAATAAACAAAAACATGAATCATTCATCTTTAGTTATACATGTAGCATTCGTTTGGCCTTCCCCCATTGAATTAATCTATATTATGTTCCAATAATTATTAGGAAATTTGATTGAATAATTACCCATCAATTTATATCATAAAGAATTTATAGAAAAGTTATATTTATTTTTCATTCATTCAAGAGACATAGGAACAATTTTTAGGCACTTGGAATGAACTCATGTTCCCATTAATAAATTACATAGATGTTTCTTTACATGATTATCATATGTGGGATATTCTATCCACCCCTTATTTTCCTTCACTTCGATTATTTATATACATTGTGCTGAGTTTTCTTCTTCATCTCATGATTTTCTTTGAAAATATATAACATCACAAAATATTTCCAAATCCTCATGGATGTTGATATCAAAACATTATATGATAAAAAAATTGAGATATTATTTCCCTTCAGAGACCCAGATTAATCCCACTAATAAAACACTCAATCTTAAATTCCATATTACATATGTAGTCTATATCATGCTTTCTCATCTTGTAAAATTTACCTCAAACACAATAACACTTTCTTCCTATTAGAGATTTCCGAATTGTATTTCCATATCATATTTTTTCTCATGAGGAAATAATTTCGTAAATAAAATCACAATAATAATTTTCCATTCCATTAATTCTATTTTAACTACATCATTACTATTTTTGATGAATTTCCAAAATTGATGGTAATATCCATTCAAAACATTTATTAGAATAAACTTTTCAATTTAATTATATCCCAAACCCAAGAAAATATTTTTGAGATTATTAATCCATTGTTCAGATAGAAATATATTATTATTTCCACTAAAATATTGATCCATTTCTTGTAAGAATTGATCCAATATAGACAAATCACAATGTGGCACAATAGATCGTTCCATATATGAATAATTATAAATCATAACCTGATATAAAATCCCAAATATATCCATGATAAAATCAGTTCCAACACATGTTTTATTTTCTTACTGATATGAGAAATTCTTACATTGGTTATGGCTATTGATTCTATTTCGTCCATTAGGATCCATCACTAAACAATGGAACATACTGAGTTATCTTATAATCATCCTAAATATTGAACTATATTATAAAAATTCCCCTAATGGTAAATTTAATAAAATAAAATAATATATTATTATAATTCTATGTTTCAATATGTATACTTAAAATTTAATTGTAATGGTTTCTACTAGACCAACTGATGATACAAACTACAAAGACCCTTTCTCTAGTAACCTAGAGCAAGTGTTTAATTTCTTTCATTATCAAAATATTCAAGATATATATCCCAAATAACCAAACAATTTAATAGTATTTGACAAATAGATATATTGATTATTCTAATGAATATGTTAGAAATATAAAAAACTTATAAGAAACATTATCAAAACCATGATAGAAATTATAATATCCTTCTTTATATGTTGGGGAAAGGAAAAACAAATAAAGGATGAGATAAGTGGATCAATAAATGTTACATACATTTTTTGTTTAATTCGATAAATGAGAAATAGTTAACATGTAAGCGTGGATAATCAAATAATTTTTCATTAAATAGATAAATTGAGTTCAATGTGCATCTATAGCTAATATCAATGTAGAAAACACATGGAAAAGAAAAATAAATTGTTAATAAATAAAATTAATTATTCTGGATATCCATGATTATGATCTCATTACCACAAAATAATTAATATTTTAGTCATATAATATCATGAAAGACATTTTCATTATCATTGATTTAACTCCTCTCAACAAAGAAATTATATTTCTATTGGCAGGAAAACACCGAATACCCAAATACTATGACATTATCATATATCATCAACCTATACATCATGTAAAACTATTTTATCACATGATAAATATCAATGTATTATGGGGATATATAATTTTATTCCCACACCATTGATTACATATCAAATACATTCCTTATAAATGAAATGATCAATAAAAATCAATCTGAAAATACATTTTTATCCAATAGTTAACCGTTTTGAATCAATAATAAAAACATAAATAATTCGTCATCTTAAAGAATCTAGAGAAAAATCTACATAGAAAATTTTATATATATTCCTATTTTAGGATAAGTAAAATAAATTTTCTTTCTTTGATGAATAGAAATACTCAAAAATATATCACTAAAAACATTCTTGTAGAAAATAACCTTTCCACTTTAAAATTATGTCCTTAAAATATAATAAATATCAAAATATTATTTAAACAATTAAATTTAAAATAACCATGGAAACATTTAATAGAATATTCAAATTATATAGTTCTTATGAGAATTTGAAATTTCATTCATGTTTTTTTTGTTAAAATAATTATTCCTTTATAATTTTTAGTACAAATTCCAAAAATAACTCTTTAAAAAACGATTAAAAGATTCCATTTATATAATTTTATAAAAATATAATAATTTGTAAAAAATTAATTAAATAATAATTAATTATTTTAAATAATAATTTATTCATATAAAATCATATTTAAAAATAGTTTTTTAACAAGGAAATGGAAGGAAATGATTTTTTATCAATGTCTGAACAGAATTATGTTTTTCATTAATAAAATAGTTATGTTTCTTGAGTACATAAAGAGATAAAAGTGATTAGAAAAAATTTACACTCCATAAGTAAATATATGAGAATCAAATTTATTAGGTTTTTGATATAAATATAAAATAATTTACCAAATTTATAAATATACATAAACAATATTGAATAATGACGAGACAATGAAATTATCCCATACTGCTTTGGTAAATTATAAATCAAACCCTATTGGATGGAATAATTTGAAATATAAATTTCAATAACATGAAATTTTAAGTATCTATGAAATAACATGTAAATGGTTGGTATATAACCCTCATAAAAATAAATTTGTATAAAACATAAAATATGTCTTATGAGAATAAAATTGAGATGGGGAACCCTCATCTCATATATGACATTCTTAATATGTTTTTGAGAATCCTATATAATAAATATATTTTTATAATAAATTTATTCTAGAACAATTATCATATATATCATACCAAATATTATTTATTATAATAATTTATAATCTTGTTAAAAATTATATATTGAAATCATTGTTCACGGGGATAATTGCTTCATTTTTTCAAATATGTTTTGGTTCTATAGTCGTGGTCCTTATTCATCGATCATGTTTCCCATAACTACATAATTTTAGTAATGATATAAATATAAAAAATATTCAATCTATATATGTATAGTTTTTCATAAAATGTAGTGATAAAAAAATGAAGTACATTGTTTATGGAGATGGATTATCTTATATACATATGAAAAATGCTTTTACTTTTTGACAAATGGAATGAAAAAAAATATAAATATTAATTAAACATTATTGAAGAATTATTATTTAATATATATCATATATATTCACTAAATACATTATTATTACCATCCATGTAAATCAGAAATTAAAATTATCTACATCACCTCATAGATGTCATCAGAGAGGTGGTTGTACACACATACTAATGAAAAAAGATATCTTTATTAAATGGATCAGAAGGTAAGAAGGTGTATATGGTATTATAAATCAAAAGATTAATTTTATCCCAAATATGATATATAATCATTAAAACATCATAATACCCATGCATAAACCTCTATGACAAATTATGAATTTAATTTCAATGTGGAGATGGTTAGTCGTACGTATTCCGAACCGATAATATCACTCCCCATTTGAGGGAATATATGGTTGATAATGGTGGTTTCATAATCATAAGATTTTTTTTTAAATTTATGATACATAATATTTTATTTTATTATAAATTCCGCATATTTATATGAGTTATAATAACAAATAAATTTAATTTTCTCAGGTTTGACGATTAAATCTTCTTTAGGAGGGATCCTCTGGATCATTTTTAAAGAACCTAGGGTTGGTATTCTTTTGGAATTATTCAGTCTCAAAATCATTAATTGGAAATTATAGAAGATAATTGGTTAGGTATTTATTTAAATTGTTTTTTCAATGTGTATTGGGAACCAATCCTTTTAAACATATTATTATATGTTTTATATATATAAATATCCATTAATACCATAAAAGGATCATAAATTTCTTGTTTATTTTTGAATACTATGATACTAATACATAAAAGGAATCTTAAAATAGAATAATTATTCTGTTACACAATGTTACGACTTAATATCCATCCAAGGAGATAAATATATATAGACTATATTGGGGAACACATGAAAGAAACGGGTGAGAAAAAAATCCCAGTAAGGTAACAAACATGATAAAGAAGCATAACATTTGGGTTAATGATATAGAATGATATCATAAAAAATAAATCACTTGATCATCATGATATAATTTTAATTACATTTTATCATAAGTTCATGGAATCATATAAAATATGTAATAAACATAAAACATGAAACAAAAAAAGTCAAGGCTAATGATGACGATAATATCACATGATGGACAGAGTCCCATAATTTACTATGTTTACTCCCTCATGCCATTCAATATGTCTAATGAGACAAAAACAATAGAGAATTTTTATTAGGGATATATAATTTTGTGCCCACCCATAAAATTCATTTAATTTAGATGAACTTGTTTCCCACATATGGATATAAATTATAATACATAAATATAAGAAATACCAAAGAAAAGAAATGTGTTTCATTATATTGGCTCATAAGATGAACCAAAGTACATTTCATAATGAATGAATTTGAGAGATGATTATAAGGAATTTATTAACCCATAAAAATAAGAGATAATATTCTAGGAATTAATATTATATAAATGTATACATTATTTATAATAAATCTCATACATTAATGCTTTTTAATGAATATAAATACTATATAATTATTAATTTATTCTAATGGAAAATAACCTTTCAATGTTGAAAAAAACATTTTGATAATATAAAAAATTAAATAACATTTTCTAAACAAATTTCAATCAAAATGCCCTTAGAAACATATATATGAATATTTTAAAAAAATAAGTGGGCAAAAAAGAGTTGAATTCTATTAATTTCGTACGCATTTAAGACATCGATCCCTTTCACATCATTTGTAAAAGAAAAATAGGAACCATTTTGAAATGAATATGAAAATTAAATTTCAAAAAACAAAAAAATAAAAAATGATAAAATAAAAATTGAATAATAACATAGGAACATTGAATGATTTTTAATTCATTTTTAGAAAGCATAGATATTTTTTAAAAAGTGTTTCTGACCAATTTAGGAAATATATATGGTTTCCTTTAAGAAAATTCTTTTGTAATATTGAGTACATAAAGAGAAAAATAGTGAGGGAAAACATGTATTCACAATGAATAACCATAATTGAATAAAATTCATGATGATATTTAAAATTATATCATATTATTTTATCCCTAAAATAATTATACTAAACTATCTCGAGAAACAATGTGATGCAAACATCAAATTCTTACCATAATAGTAAATTTAGTTTCATAATACCCATTAAATAATAACCAAAAATTGGAACATTAAATATAATTAATATATTTATATATATTTTATAAAATTTCAATGTAGTTGTATATGAACTTTGTAAAATAAGATATGTTCATATCATAAAATCTGTCTCAAAGAAGGAAAATTGAGACTGAAATGTCACGACCCGTCCTCGGGACTCGTGCCGTGACTACCCCAAGCCCGCCTTCCATAGGCCAGGGGCTGGCGACTAGCACCAAAGCGTAAATCCCGGTAAAAAGGGAAGGAATTGCCTTTGTAAAGTAAACAAGCACCACAGAGTAAGCAAGCGGAAAAGTAAACACTAGGTAAAAACTGAGTACAACTGAAAGTGAGGAAAGAAAGTGGGCCAGTATACAAACCCAAACTGAAAGTAAAGTACAACTCAAAAAGGAAAACAACAACTGAAAAGTAAAAGCAGCTACGCCGAGTTGTCCACTGGAAATCCCACCCGAAGGGTGAGTATAGATAGCTCCCCAGCTCCTGGGGTCCCGTCGTCCGTTATGAGTACGTCCCGCCCAGTGGTCCACCTCCAGGTACCGTCCTGCTATGCAAGCCCCAACCACGATCAATGTTGTTCGTCGTCTGCAACCAACACAACGTAGTGCGGGTGTAGCCCGTGCAGGGGTGAGTATAAGCTACTCAGTAGGGACCCCGAGACCCCTGAAGGTCTCCCAAAATCCACAAAGGATAATCCACAAAGGAATGATACAATCACGATGTAACAACCGACACTGCTTAGGTATATTCCCATACATATACCTTAGTCATCAATTTCAATACACTCCAACCTCCAAGCCCAAGTACAACTCAGTCCACACATGAAAGTATACGTATTCCACACAGGAAAGGAAAACATAATCCACACAGGATAGTACAACACAATCCACACAGGAAAGCAAACAGGATTCAGCACACACAGGTATACTTCTTCAAAAGTCAATAGAGATGATCAGATGTTGCCACTGATTCATCTAAGCTATCGGACCCACGAAGGATCGGTAGGTACTAACCCCCCGCAATGACCTACACAGAATCGTTCAGGAAGTTGAACCCAAAGCTATTGGGAAACTCATTTTCCATCAAGTACATTAGTTATACCGCTACAACCAAGCGCTTCACCTATCGGGTAATGAGGGCATGATGCTACAACCAAGCGCTCCTCTGTCGTGGGTCTGCTGCAATATCCAAGCGCTCC
Organism: Viscum album; assembly: GCA_963277665.1. Classification (NCBI taxonomy): domain Eukaryota; kingdom Viridiplantae; phylum Streptophyta; class Magnoliopsida; order Santalales; family Viscaceae; genus Viscum; species Viscum album. The sequence continues at coordinate 432,953,080 of OY728134.1, forward strand.
CCTGTGCCGCTACAACCAAGTGCACCTCTGTCGTGGGTCTGCAGCTACAACTTTGCGCTCCCCTGTGCCGCTACAACCAAGCGCACCTCTATCGTGGGTCTGCCGCTACAACCAATTGCTCCCTTGTGCCGGTACAACCAAGCGCACATCTGTCGTGGGTCTGCCGCTATAACCAAGTGCTCTCCCTGTGCCTCTATAACCAAGCGCACCTCCGTCGTTCGATCAGCAGTCGTCAACTCTCAACCGGCTCCAGGGTTTCCGTACACAGCATGCTCGTTCCAGGAGGGTCCACTCCACGAGCTAAGAGTTTGATGCATCAACTGACATGTAGTCCGGAGTTGATGTATCCCAAGATGTACCATAGTGGTCACTGCCGAAAAAACGGAGGATTCCCATACTGTTTTCATCATCGTCGCAGTTGAATCCACTGAGGATCTCGGTACCGTCGTCATCGTTACAGCAGTAGTTGCAGCCAGCTCTAGGGTTCCCGCACACAGCAAGCACGTCTGGGAGGGTCCGCTCCACGATCCGAGAGGCTGATACATCAACTGACACATGGTCTAGAGTTGATGTATACAAAAGTTCCGTATTGTCTATTGGAACTCAACGCAACAGACGGTGCGTCAATCAGACGCCCGGTCTGAGAGTTATTGGCTTTTTTGTCACAGGGGCCCGGTTGGTTTTTAAGGCAAAACCAACCCGACCGTACTCCACCTACGTCCAAAACTTGGGAGGAGTATGCCAAAAGATCCGTCTCACTAAGTGGAATCCATACAAGTTGACGGAATGTCAATCAGACGTCCGTAGCTCAAAATATGAGCGTTTCCGCTCCGAGGGCCCGATTGGTTTTCTGTACGAACCAACCCGGCCGAACTCAAAGTATTCTGAAACCTTGAGTGCGATATACCGAAACGACCGTCTTGATCCAAGGATCGCATCGCCGCTGACAGCGCATCGTTTGGAGGTCTGTAGCGCTTGTTATGGGCATTTAAACCCAATCAGTTCGGTAACGGGGGTTTCGGGCCCAGGCCGACCCGGCCCGAGACCCCTCCGATTGAACCAAACCGGGTCGACCCGCCCCGGAAAGGGTCAGCCTGGCCCGTCATGGCCCGGCCCAGCTAGGCGCGGCCCGGCCAGGCCAGGCCGACCGGCCAGGCACCGGTTCGCCTGGATGCAGTGCGCCCAGCGCGCTGCTAGCTCGGCCTTCGGCCGAGCTGTTGGAAAAACGGGGGGCGCCTTCCCCCCCCCCCTTGCGTAACTGCGGCCCTCCCTTCAATATGGGGGGCCATTTATGTTGGCTGTGGGAATTTAATTCCCCCAGTTTCTTCCTTTTTGGCCTGCCCGACCTGGCCGGCCGGCTCCTTCTCAACGGGACCGGCGGTGGCCGGTCCCCTTCCGGCTCCGACACCGGTGGCCCGGCTGGCCACCGGTCACCCTGTTCCACCGCGGCCCTTGTGGTCTAGCGCGGTGCGACGGCACCGCGCCCCTCCGTCGCGGCTCCGCTCTAGCCGCGGTGCCTTCCACTTCCTTCAACGCAGCGCGACGGCGTCGCATTCTTGTTCGACTTCTCGGCGTGGCGCGACGGCGTTGCGTAATACTTGCCGAGTGATTCTCGTGTGGTGCGACGACACCACGCCACCCCGTTTCATACACAAAGAAACAATCATGAACATAGGAGGGGGGTTCGGCCGTGTTTGTGCAGTCCGGCCCTCTCTCGTTAACGATAACATTTTAGTCGATTAACCACAAAGTTCGACATGCTAGAATCAAGAACGGAAATAATTTAATAAAATAACAATAATCCCCTACCTTGGTTTCAAGAGCAGAGCACGTCAACGAGCCACGAAAGACAAGCGTCGTGGAGGTCGGGTGTCGCGGGAAACGAACGTCGATTCTGTTGACGTCGAGGTGCGTCCGAAGAGGAAACGTCGCTGGAGAAGCTCCGTAAGCTGACGGAGAAAACCCGAGGAGGAAGAGGCATCTCCTTTCGTTGACACAGAAAGAATATCGAAAGAAGCGGCGCCGTCGATCTTCGGAAACACACCAGCTGTGAAGAAGAGAAGAGACGACACGTCTTTCTCTTCTTATGGTGACGGCATTCTTCATCGGAGACTAGGTGTTCTTCGCGTTCTTCGTCGAGGAAGAACGTGTTCCTTAGCTTTTTCTCCAAAAAGCTCTCAATGAACCCAACACCAACCCCTATCAAAATAAGATCTAAACTTATTTTATTAACACACCAAAGCATTTGAAATTCAATTTTTTGAATTACAAAAACTTACAAGTAACTCACCAAATTAATTACAACAAGTTGTCAAATATTAAAGATGGTGAGTTAATGGGGAGTTAGGAATGTGAGGGTTTAGCGGGGTTAGGGAGTTAGGGAAAATTGAAAAGGTGGGGGGTTCTTGTGGGCCCCACCCTTTTAATTATCCACACATGGTAAGTTGGGTGGATGTGGGCTCCACCACCAACTTCCCATGGAAGAACTAACCACTTGAAAAAGAAATAAAATTGATTTACCAATTTTATTTACATTTTTTAATTAAACCCCTTTAATTAACTTCTTCTCCCGCACAAACGCAACTATAGTAAAGGATCCCTTAAGCGATTACCGGAGTTGTGAGTTCATTGGTTCCATCGGATTTCAATTCTGAGCACCAGTTCAAAAGATAGGAAACCCCGCTCGTTCGTTCACTGAATGTACGCAAGCCAAACTTCGGTAATTGATTCCGGGCACACCGGGCCTCAGAATCAGGTTCCGTCAGAAACTGCGTTCTTGTAAAATTCCAATAAAAATTAAGGAAAAAAAGTTTTCCTTGAAATTTCCGGGTCTTTACATTACTCCCACCACAGGGATTTACGTCCCCGTAAAGCTTCAACACAAACTAGGGATACAAAGGTAGTAGAGCTAGGCGGTAAGCCACCTCACCAATCCTGCTGAGGACCTGGAAGGTTCCGATGAAGCATGGAGACAATTTCCCACCTTGGCCAAAACCCCGTAATCCACGTCGAGGTAAGAACCACATGAAGACGTGGTCGCCATCCTCAAGCTCTAGTGGCCTCCGCCTCCTGTCAGCGAAAGACTTTTGTCGGCTCTGAGATTTCATCATCGCTCCTGGATGACCTGGAACTTCTCTATCGTGGCTTGAACCACCTCTTCTCCCATAAGAGCTGCAATGATTTCCTCTTTGCCGATAAGAGAAATCCGGTCTCATCCCTTGGATGAACCACGTTCTTTGCCTAATACAGTCAATCCTGACATGGATGATACTAATCCATACCAAGGATGATTTTGTAAGGCCTCGACGCTACTACCAAGAGATCCAACCGTTACTCTTTCCTCCAAGGGTTGAGTCACACTGTAGGAAACAATGCGTGATAACTAGGTCTCCTCCAGTATATGTCTCACAAGTGAGGGTCAGGTAAACAGTCAAAACTAGAACCTCTTAGTAACAACACAGAAGAGGATAGGAATGAAAACATCACAAAGGTATGCGTCTTTTATTATTGCAGCTCGTAATACAAAGACGCTACACAATAGCAACAAGGAACTAGAAGTACAAAAGACGTATCCACTAGTTCCGCTCATGTCCATCTACTCCCAGAGCTCCATGATCGAAGGTCTCAGCTGCCTGAAGCTGAGCTATCTCATGTCCACCAACTCCCTGCGGTCGGGGCGGACCTCCTGGTGGTGGTGGTGGCAACACCTCGTAGTGTCGCTCACCATCTGCTACTTGGCCACCTCCTCTGCCTCGTCTGCCTGCACTCTGTGGCCCGCCCTGATCGATCCTCTGCCTCTGCCTGGGGGTCCTTCGTTCATCTGCTGGTCATCCGTATGGCGGGTCAGACAGTCATGAGCCATGTGACCAATCCCGCCGCAGGAGTAACACTGCCCCTCATGGCAAGTCGTTGTCCACCCCGAGTGCCTCATACAAAAAATCCAGAGTCATGATGTCGACCTCCTGTAGGTCTAGTCCTCTGGGACCCCTGCGTCATCTGTCTACTGCCCACTGCAGAAGACCCTGCTACGGGCCGTCCTGCGGAGGGCCCTGTCACTGGAACCTGGTCGGTGAGAAAACTCTCCACTAGAAGGGCTCTCTCCAACACCTCTGCCTGTGTCGGAATGTTGAGGGAGATCAGCGATGCCCTGATCTCATGCCCCAGTCCCTGCTCGAAGGTTCGGGCCTGGAAGAATGGGTCTCGTACAATATTTGTGGAGTAGCGCGTGAGATCATTAAATCTCGTCGAGTACTGGGCCACTGTCAAGCTGCCCTGCCACAGCTGAAGAAGCTCCTGAATGCGCACCGCACGGAGGGTGGCTAGGACGAACTCGGAGCGGAAGATTCTCTCAAAGTCCGTCCAGAGAAGAGATGTCTCGTCGTGCACCTGGAGCATCAAGCTCCACCATCGGCCCGCTGCAACATGCAGTAGGCTCGCTGCGAGGATCACCATGAGGTCTGTTGGTGTCCTCACTAGCCTGAAAACTCGTACGACTACCTCCAGCCAGTCCTCGGCTGCCTGGGGGTCCGTCTCCCCACGAAACCTGGGTGGTCGCTGGCGCAGGAACTCATGCAGTGCGCTGAGGCAACGTGCATCATCAGCGACTGGTGCTGGAAGTATCAGTGGCTCGGCTGGTAGAGCTACCGCCGGTGCCACTGCTGACAAAGGGCCCTACACCGAGGCCTCATTGCTCGGTGGGCTGTCGTCACACTCGACTCTCGGAACCCTAGCTGGCTGCCGTCGTCGGGCCATCCTGAAAAGGGACAAGTGCACCATGGTCAGAATAGTATACCTGGTGATCTGTCACAAGTAATCACAAAGAAAACTTGAACAGTCATGCAATCAATGTTTTCATGCATTAAATCAGAAATAATAAGTCAGAGTCCTGGTGTACGGATACGTCGGCCGCCGCACCAACAATGGAATCCCTAGACTGATAACCACACTCAATACGCTAAACATTATTGCTTCACATAGAAAAGATTAGAGTTCGCGGTAGAACCAAACTCCTTTGATACCAATTTGTCACGACCCATCGTCGGGGCCCGTGCCGTGACTACCCCAAGCCCGCCTTCCATAGGCCAGTGGCGGGTGACTAGCACCAAGGCGTAAATCCCGGTAAAAAGGGAAGGCATTGCCTTTGTAAAGTAAACAAGCACCACAAAGTAAGCAAGTGGAAAAGTAAACACTAAGTAAAAACTGAGTACAACTGAATGTGCGAAAAGAATGTGGGCCAGTATACAAACCCAAATAGATAGTAAAGTAAAACTCGAAAAGGAAAACAACAACTGAAAAGTAAAAGCAGCTATGCCGAGTCGTCCACTGGAAATCCCACCTGAAGGGTGAGTACAGATAGCTCCACAGATCCTCGGGTCCCGCCATCCGCTCCGAGTACATCCCGCCCAGTGGTCCACCTCCAGGTACCGTCCTGCTCAGCAAGCCTCATCCACGATCAACGCTGTCCGTCGTCTGCAACCAACACAATGTAGTGCGGGCGTAGCCCGTGTAGGGGTGAGTATAAGCTACTTAGTAGGGATCCCGAGACCCCTGAAGGTCTCCCAAAATCCACAAAGGATAATCCACAAAGGAAAGATGCAATCAAGAAGTAACAACCGACACTGCTTAGCTATACGCCCGTACATATACCTAAGTCATCAATTCCAATACGCTCCAACCTCCAAGACCAAGTACAACTCAGTCCACACAGGAAAGTATATGTATTACACACAGGAAAGCAAAACGTAATCACACAAGATAGTAAAACACAATCCACACAGGAAAGAAAACATGATTCAGCTCACACAGGTATACTTCTTCAAAAGTCGATAGAGATGATCAGTTGTTTCCACTGATTCATCTAAGTCATCGGACCCACAAAGGATCGGTAGGCACTAACCCCCGCAATGACCTATACAGAATCGTTCAGGAAGTTGAACCCAAAGATATTGGGAAACTCCTTTTCCATCAAGTATAGTAGTTAAACCGCTACAACCAAGCGCTTCACCTATCGGGTAATGAGGGTCTGCTGCTACAACCAAGCGCTCCTCCGTTGTGAGTCTGCCTCTACAACCAAGCACTCCCATGTGCCGCTACAACCAAGAGCACCTCTGTCGTGGGTCTGTCGCTACAACCAAGTGCTCCCCTGTGCTGGTACAACCAAGCGCACCTCTCTCGTGGGTCTGTCGCTACAACCAAGTGCTCCCATGTGCCGCTACAACCAAGCTCACCTCTGTCGTGGGTCTGCCGCTACAACCAAGCACTCTCCCTGTGTCGCTACAACCAAGCGCACCTCTGTCATTCGATCAGCAGTCGTCAAGTCTCAACCGACTCTAGGGTTTCTGTACACAGCGTTCTCGTTCCGGGAGCGTCCACTCCACGAGCTAAGAGCTTGATACATTAACTGACAAGTAGTCCAGAGTTGATGTATCCCAAGATGTACTATAGTGGTCACTGCCGAAAACACGGTGGATTCCCATACTGTTTTCATCATCGTCGTAGTTGAATCCACTGAGGATCTCTGTACAGTCGTCGTCGTCACAGCAGTAGTTGCAGTCAGCTCTAGGGTTCCCGCACACAGCAAGCTCGTACGGGAGGGTCCGCTCCATGAGCCAAGAGGTTGAAACATTAACTGACACATGGTCCAGAGTTGATGTATCCAAAAGATCCATGTCGTCTATAGGAACTCAACGCAACAGACGACGCGTCAATCAGACGCCCGTTCTGAGAGTTATTGGCTTTTTCATCCCAGGGGCCCGGTCGGTTTTTAAGGAAAAACCAACCCGACCATACTCCACCTGCGTCCAAACCTCGGACGGAGTATGCCAAAAGATCCATCTCACTAAGAGGAATCCAACCAAGTTGACGGCACGTCAATCAGACGTCCGTAGCTCAAGATATGAGCGTTTCGGCTCCGAGGGCCCGGTTGGTTTCCTGTCCGAACCAACCCGGCCGAACTCAAAGTATTCTGAATCCTTGAGTGCGATATACCGAAACGACCGCCTCGATCCAAGGATCGCATCGCCGCTGACGGCGCGTCGTTTGGAGGTCCGTAGCCCGAGTTATGGGCATTTAAACCCAAACAGTTCGGTAACGGGGGTTTCGGGCCCGGGCCGACCTTGCCCGAGACCCCCCGGTGGACCCAAACCGGGTCGACCCGTCCCGTAAAGGGTCGGCCCGGGCCGGAATGGCCCGGCCCGGCTGGGCGTGGCCCGGCTTGGCGCGGCCCGGCCCGGCTGGGCTCGGCTCGGCTAGACGCATCGCGCCCAGCGCGCTGCTAGCTCGGCCTTCGGCCGAGCTGTTGGAAAAATGGGGGGCGCCTGCCCCCTCCCACTTGTGTAACCACTGCCCCCTTCAATATGGGGGGCCATTGATGCTGGCCGGGGGAATTTAATTCCCCCAATTTTCTCCATTCCGGCCGGCCTGACCTGGCCGGCCGGCTCCTTCTTAACGGGATCGGCGGTGGCTGGTCCCATTCCGGCTCGAACACCGGCGGCCCGGCTGGCCGTCGGTCACCATGTTCTGCCGCGGCCCGGAAACGGCCACGACCCTTGTTGTCCGGCGCAGTGCGACGGCACCGTGCCCCTCCGTCGCGGCTCCGCTCCGGCCGCGGCGCCTTCGACTTCCTTCGACGCAGCACGACGACGTCGTGTTCTTGTTCTACTTCTCTACGTGGCACGGCGGCGTCGCATAATACTTGCCGAGCAATTATCGTGTGGTGTGACGGCACCACGCCACCCTGTTTTATACACAAAGAAACAATCATGAACATAGGAGGGGGATTCGGCCGTGTTTGTGCGGTTCGGCCCCCTCTCGTTAATGATAACAATTTAGTGGATTAACCATGAAGTTCGACATGCTAGAATCAAGAATGGAAATAATTTAATAAAATAACAATAATCCCCTACCTCGGTTTCAAGAGCGGAGCACGTCAACGAGCTGCGGAAGAAAAGCGTCACGGAGGTCGGGCGTCGCGGGAAACGAACGTCGATTCCATTGACATCGATGTGCGTCTGAAGAGGAAAGGTCGCTGGAGAAGCTCCGTAAGCTGACGGAGAAAACCCGAGGAGGAAGCGACGTCTCCTTTCATTGACACGGAATGAAGATCGAAAGAAGCGGTGTCGTCGATCTTCGGAAACACACCGGCTGCGAAGAAGAGAAGAGACGACACGTCTTTCTCTTCTTATGGTGACGACGTTCTTCGTCAGAGCCTAGGTGTTCTTCGCATTCTTCGTCGAGGAAGAAGGTGTTCTTTAGCTTTTTCTCCAAAATGCTCTCAAACAACCCAACACCAACCCCTAACAAAATAAGCTCTAAACTTATTTTATTAACACAACAAAGCATTTCAAATTCAATTGTTTGAATTTCAAAAACTTACAAGTAACTCACCAAATTAGTTACAACAAGTTGAGAAATATTAAAGATGGTGAGTTAATGGGGAGTTAGGAATGTGAGGGTTTAAGAGGGGTTAGGGAGTTAGGGAAAATTGAAAAGGTGGGGGGTTCATGTGGGCCCACCCTTTTAATTATCCACACATGGGAAGTTGGGTGGATGTGGGCTCCACCACCAACTTCCCATGGAAGAACTAACCACATGAAAAAGAAATAAAATTGATTTAACAATTTTATTTACTTTTTTTTAATTAAACCCCATTAATTAACTTCTTCTCCCGCACAAACGCAACTACGGTAAAGGTTCCCTTAAGCGATTACAGGCGTTGTGAGTTCATCGGTGCCATCAGATTTCAATTCCGAGCACCGGTTCAAAAGATAGGAAAACCCGCTCGTTCGTTCACTGAACGTACCCGAGCCAGTCTTCGGAAATTGATTCCGGGCACACCGGCCTCGGAATCAGGCGCCGTCAGAAACCGCGTTCTTGTAAAATTCCAAAGAAAATTAAGGAGAAAAAATTTCCTTGAAATTTCCGGGTCTTTTCTTCAAATCTGTTGCCTTAAGTCCATAATTGCATTGTACATGTTCAATAAATTTATATAATATATATCATATTATTATAAATATTTCAAAGAAGAATAATTTTATATTTCATACAATATTTCATTTACTTATGACCTTTTAGTAGACATTAATTAACAATTACTTATTAAAATCATGTTTTGAGTAATAACTACATTGTTTTTTGTGTATGTTTTGATGTGGTATTTTTGTTCTGCTTAATTTCATCACGGCTCAAAAATATAGAATATTATAAATTATAAAAAAATATCACATATTTTTATTAAATATGTATTTATATTAATCAATAAAATTATAGATATTAAATGAAACATAGTGTTCCTGGTGACGATAGTCTATATTTACACATAAACACTATTTTAGTTTTATCAACATTCAAGATAGAGGAATTTAAGTATAATTATTTCATTACATATTTATAATGATTTTATAAATATAATATTATTTCGGAAAATACCCTAACAAATAAAATTTATTTTATTCGGTAATAAAAACAAATTCCATTAATTCACAAGGCGGTAGTGTGTCATATACAAGAACCACATTATCATTAATAAAATGGATGGTATGGTATGAAATTATATGTCAAATTTATATTAAATAGTGATTAATATTTCAATAATATAATATATTAAAATAAAATTAATCCTTATTACCTTCTATGTAAGTTTTATGTTTGAAATGTATTACATCGCTTAGTGGGAAGTAGTCCACCGTATGGATGAGTGACGTTATCATATCTTATGTGAAATTGAATGTAAGAAGTTATATTTTGTATTTAAATTAAAAATTATAATATTATCATAATTATAATATTTAAACATTGTATACATAATTATATCAATCCATGAGAAGTAGTGATGGAAGAAAATTTTATTCAGTTCACGAGACGGTGGGCTTTTGTATACAATATCAAGGATTTTGTTTCCCATTTGATGTGGGAGGTGATGGATGTGTGTAATTAACATAAAATAAATAGATCTAATAATTTATAATATACTAAGGTTGTTATATCAAATTTTTTTAATATTATTTTCATCAGGTGTATGAATTTATATTATAAAACACCCTGTTATGGATGTTACCACTTCTTCAGACAACTTCTTTTGGTTTGCACCAAAATACTCACTTTCATGTATTTATGACAAAAACAAGGATTCTAGGATGGGTTTATGAAATTAGATATTTCATTTTTCCGTTATTCACTGAACTACTAGGTTTTTGATGTGTGTAAATGAGAGGGGCGGTGGATATATTTTATAAGTGGGGGAGAGGACACACATGGAATATTTTTAATTGAAAGACTTCCACCAACATATTTATCATATAAGAAGGCTCCAAAATAGATCCATTTTTACCAAAGAACATATAACGTATAGATGTGAACATAATAAAATAATTAGGCAAGTTTTTCATCATTTTTACCATTTATTATTTTATTTTAACCCCCCCCTAAGTAAACCTGTTATTTACTATGTCAATAGTACGTAATTTTTACGATTTCAAATTTTCATTACGGTAAAAAATTAAGTAACACTTATTAGAAAATATAAATTATGATTATTCCAAATATGTAATCCATTTTTATAAATTAAAATCATATAAGTGATAGAATTTAACATAAAAAATTAAAACCATAGATGTGTCGAAAAAAAAAACCATTTTTCAAAAAATAATTTTAAAGGGAACTATGTTCTCATATTAACCCATGTGAGATTGAAATTAACATATAATATATTCTATTATAATAGGGGATGAATTTTTGGTTTTAAAAACATTCTTATGGATAGCTTTAAACCATAAATAATCTTTTATTTAACAAAATTATATAGGTTATATTCACAGAGGCCTCATTAAGAAATTTTCTTAAAATTATACAACCATAAGTAAAACAGAAGGAAATATTTATTAAAGATATATTATACGTTAAATCATATATAATATTATAACATTAATATTATAAAAGATTAAGAATGTGTAAGAATGTTATAATTTCTACATTTATCAAAATGTTGAGGAAATAAAATTTGTAACAAAACTAGAAAAGTATAATAAATATATTAACCCAAAGAGTATGGTATCCAAAAAAATTCAATAATGGTCCATTGATTTGTACTTTCATGAATGTATATCCTACCCAATACAGGTCAATTAATAGAAATGTAGATCATAATCTATCTTTCCATCCTTGAAATCTCTAAATCTCTAAGGTAATCAACACCATTGTTTTCCTAACCCCAATATCCCTTGATTGATCAGCCATCAGAATCACACTAAGTAGGTCAAACAAGATGTTAACAGCGTGAACAATCTATTCACATCATTCTCAAAAGGATTGTTTTAGAAAATCTATCATAGCATATCATCACATCTAAAAATTCTTATCATGTGTCCTCTTTGAAAACTCTTTTAAAATTGTTCAAATGGTTGGGTATTTATAGGAAAAAATACCAACAGTCATATACACTACCAATGAACATATTATTCCTTTAATTTTTTATGGATATAGATAGGTTTCACAAAGCTAGTAGTTATTTTAAAATATATTATATGACATCTTTTTATGAAAGAAATCATTTATAAGAAAAAATAACATTTAAGAAAATTCGTAATTTTATGAATAATATGTTAACAAGGATTCAATAATGCTGTCACAAACTCTTTAAAAATATATTTAACATAGAAATGTAATAATAATCTGATTCTATGTATAATGGGAAACAAATTTTGAATATGAATACAGCTGAATTATGAAAAAAATACCAATTCAGAATCATGTTTTCAATACAAAATGAGTCACGTAATAGTGAGACTCAATATCTAAGTTACTATAAGGTTATAATGATTATAATTGAATTCTATTATACATAATTGTTTTTGTTCTTAAGAAAATATGATAATTCATGGATATGGAACATTATGAAAAACATGTAAAATCATGATTATGGTTATGTATGTAAGTTTCCATTCATTACCAATTTTTTTTTAGGAAAATGATTTTGTGATTTAAAAAATAATATTATGTTTGGAAATCATAGAAAGGAAAAAATTAACTTCCTTATATTTTTGTCATAGTGAATATGACTAACTCCCCCATTGTTTTTGTCACATATGGATCATATTATTTTCCTTAAGAAACTGTTTAGAATCACTCTCTATTTTTATGAATTTTTTCACACTATCTTATAAAAAATTTCTTCTTTTGGATAAACTCCCCCTTAATATGATATTATTTTTAAACTATTCTTACCCTTTGTTACTATTGAAAAAAATGGAGGGAAAAAAATTTTTATCAGAATGGATCGAAAAAGATGAATCAAAAATAAATTATAAAAATCTGATTTCATTAAATTTAATCAAAATATATTCATACAAAAAATATGGATGTTATAAGATAGTCAGTCACAGTTTTTCTTCTATAGAAAAATATTTTTATTGATGTAATTTATCTTATTTATCTCATTATGATATTCATGGTTCTTCTTCAGTAATTACTATTTATCTTGGATCTTCTTCTCAAGCATCTAAATCATTTCTTATTGTGACTTGATAACTTATTCTTATGATTTTACATTATCTGCTAATTTTTCAGTGGAATCCCTTTCTCTCTTTTGGGTAATAGAAACAGAATTAGGAATGACATAGATTTCCTTATCCTCTTGGATTCTGGAATCCTACTCTTGTTTCATAATTTCAAAATTATATTTTATCTTTTCATCAGACCTGTTAAAGACATCATTTAAAGTATCCATATAATCATCAATAAGTATAAGATCATAAATCACTAATTTATAATATTTTTTAATATTATTTCATGACTTTATATGGGATTCATAGTTGATCGTGAAGGTTTTGAAATCTATTTCTTACATGACTAACTTTTCTATCAATAGATTTATAGAATCATAATTCTAGTTGACTGGATTATGATTAACCTAACATCTAGTTTCAATGTTTTCAAATAATGGTATGGAATTAAAAGGTTTCATTAAAGACTACAACAAAAAGTCATGTCCCATGGATAATGATGATTCCGAATTTGATGCATCATTCTTCCGAGGAGTACCTTTCACTTCTTCCATATTATTTGACATACATTATCTAACAACATCATTCCAAGGTATATCAACAAGGACATAATTTCTTTTATCAACTACTTCTTCAACAGCATTCGCGACATCCTGTTATGGTTCTCCAAATTTAATATCCTCTTCTTTTTCCCTAAACAATATCATCATGATCATTAATTTATTTATTAGAATTATTTTTTCTAACATCCTTTTATCTTGATTATTTTTTATTCTTTTTAAAATCTATTTTGGTGAAAATATTTAGAAACTTATTATATAATGTTCATTAGAAGGACCCTCCTTCTCATGATACACTTCAACCATTTTGTTCAAGTCATAGAAGTCTACATCTTCTTCTTCTTATTGTTTATGGACTTATTCATCTTTAACAATCTATTTCAAACGTAAAGAATCATTAAAGATGGTTTTTGGTACCTAAATATTTTTTGATGATTTCTCAAAATATTTTTAAAATACCTGAATAACCTTAGATTTCAATTCTATTTCTCTTGGTTTCCTATATTTTTATTGCCTCTCTACATTATTGATTCCTTGAATCTTCAAGGAAATATCCTTGGTTGCTTCTTATCCAAAAACAACACATCTTTCCTTCTTATCTATCTTCTTCTCACTCTACTTATCTACTACTTCATCGGATAAATTCATTTATCTCTTCGGTTAAGGGGGTACTAATTGAGATTCTGGGATAGGTAAAGGTGACTAATTTTCTTGTTGTTTTCATTTATTTATTAATTCTATTTATGTTTCTACCTCTTCAACATTCATAACATGATCATCCATATCTGGAAGATCCATAAACTCACCTAATTCCCAATTGAAACCAACTTCATATCCTCAATGTTTCGTCATTGATCACCCTAAATATATAGATCATGGACTTTGAAGAATATGAAATTTTAAATCATTACAAACCCATAGAAATATTCATCAAAATAATGACTATATAAATCAAAATCTAAGAATTTGTATTTCCATTCTTAATGTTACATATTATCAGAAGGATGTACTTTACCAGATTTATCATTCGTAGCTCACAAAGAAAAAAATAGATAGATATGACATATCTAATGCAAATATTTATCATAATTCTTTGGGATAATGAAGAATTTCACCCACAATTCAACGATATTTTGATTTTTTGAGATATGATAAATTTTGTGTTTCTTGACATTCTTGATTCCAAGGCACTGAATAGACATTGTTTTCTCGAATGAGAATTTCTTATCAGTAAAACAATGTGATCCTCAGATTATCTCACCTTTATATAAAATGTTAAGGATTCTTAAATCATTATTAAATGATATGGAATACAAGTTAACATATATTTTAAATATGAACATCTCTCTTCCACTTTGTCAATAGAAATGAATTGAATCATAAAATTCCACTATAAAGTCTACAAACAGTCAGTCTTAATGAATTTATTTGCTAATACATAACCATTCAAATTCATTTAAGATGATAATATTCCCAATAAATTAATCATACATGGAGAAGAAGTTTTGATCTATTAACCTTTCTATGAAAATAATGTATTCCTTAGTTTCATTATTGATTGAGACTGCATTAGAGTCTATGTGGATCTCTAAAGTGACATGTTGAATGTAAGAAAATGAGGGAAATATAATGGAACAATAAAATAAGGGTATAGCTTCAATGAAAAAGCATGGGAGAACTGGTGTGAGACAAGAACACAGTGTCTCTTTCAGTTTTATATGTAGTGACCAATCATATTCTCAAATAGACCCAAAAATTGATGTTACATTGATATGATATTATGGTTTAATTAAATACCGAAGAAGTAATTTACTGGATCTGATATTTTGACGTTTTAAGGTAATGTTGAATTTAAGGAATCTGAATCTGATAAAGATTTCCAAAAATAAGATAGAAATACCAACAAGAAAACAAATGAAATTAATAATATTTAAATAAAAAAGATAACTTCTGGATTTCATATAATGATTTGTCAGTATTGATAAAGTTTGTCTTAGTAAAACATGAATTTTAAAAGTTTTGAAGGGTAAATGAACTCGGTTATGTTCCTATAATAAAACTATATTTAGGAAACTTATTATGTTCTTATAAATTTTATTAGGGAAATAAAATTTCGAGGTTCCAAATAATAATTTATTGAAAAAATAATGGAGAAATTTTAATTTGAATAAGGACGATTAAAATAGTAACCATATGTACTCCCCCAATAACAATGAGCATATTAATGATAGGATATAGTTTTATTAAAAAGTTAATATGAATGATTACATTAAATTTATCATACATAAATTTTGTTTAATGTATTAAAATTTATCATAGGATAATGATTTGGTGAAACTGACTGCAAGTTGGTCATGCATTCTGATAAATTGTAAAATGATTCATCCTTTATGTGTTGATCCCCAAGTAAGTGATTCATATTATATATGTGCTTTAAAAAGAGATATGTTAATTGTTTTTTATGGAAATTAAATTAGTATTATCACATTATTTTTCTTTTGGTAAAAATCATGCCATAGTCTGTGAGTGTTTGTTATATCCACTAAAATTGAGCCCAACCACTAGCAGCTGCTACATACTAAGATTCTGTATTGGAAATTTATATTGAGTGTGGCATTATTATCACCAAGAAACTAATAAATCTCTTAATAAATGAAATTTTTAAGATATACTTTTTCTATCTACTCTATATCTAACAAAATGATCATCTAAAAAACATTCTCAAACAAAATAATTTACTAAATAATTGAAAAAACCAAAATTCATTGTTCCTTTTAAATAGAAAAAAGTAATTATGAAAACCATTAAATGATATTACATTTGATTTAGATTGATATATTAAAGATAATAATACTAAAATTATTATATCTGGATGAATAGATGTTAAGTATAATAAACACCATATCATTCCTCCAAAATATGTTTGATCTAATTGTTTCCCAACATCATGAAGATAAAGAGTGTTTGAGATAAAAATTGGAGTACTTATAGTTTTTCATGTTCTCATATGCAAAATATTATAAATATATTCAATATACTTATGTTTATATTAATATGTTCCTTTTGGATTTTGAGAAATTTTATTACAAAGGGAAAATTTTAACTAACCCATCATACTCATTTCAATCTCATATTTCACAGGATATGAATTTGTTAAGGATTTATGAGTTGATCCAAATATAATGTCAACCAAAAAAATTGAACTATGAAAACATTTTTCTTATCTTTATTTATAAAAAGGTTTTGTCAACAGTTCCATTTACATAATGGTTTTGTAAAAAAATCATGTATGTCTATCATACCAAGATCTAAGGGATTGTTTAAGTACATATAATGACTGTGAATGTTTGTAAAGATATTTAGTTTGTTTTGTGTATTAGAAACCATGTGGTTGTTTAACATAAACTTCCTCTTGAACATATCTGTTATTGAATGCACACTTCACGTTCATTAAAAAATATTGAAATTGGCAAAATCCGTAATGCTAGTAGAATAAGAATAGATTAAATTCTTGTTACTAGAGTGTAGGATTATTCATAGTCTATTCCATATAGTTGGTTATACCACATAGAAACTAATCATTATTTTTTTCTTCAAATGATTCCATTTTCATCCCATTTATTTCTTAAGACCCATTTTACTCTAATTGATGATGTCTCTCAAGGGATTTTAACTAATGTACATACATTGATTATTTTAAATTCATTTAGTTCATCTTGCATGGAACTAATCTAATCGTAATCATGTAAATCATAACCAGTGATTTTAGGTTCTAATTGGGAAGGAAATTCAAGATGATCTACATAATTTCTTAAATAACATATAGTAATTATAGGTTGATTTACATCACCAATAATATTATAACTTGGATGGTTCTTAAGGAAGAATTTTTTTTGGGTTTTTAAACATAAGGTAAAAATTCTTTTCAAGTAAGAAATTCAGTAATATTTTCTTGATTATTTTCCTCATTAGAAGAATCCTCCATCAAAGGTTGATAATCAATTTTGGAAAACACATATGAGAATGTAGGTTAGGGTTATTTAAAAAAATGAGTAGTTTCATAAAATTTATCATGTATTGTTCCTTCTTCATTACCATATTTTTTGATAAAAACTATATAAGCCTTAGAAGTAGTGGAATAGCTAATAAAAATTTCTTCATCGGATGTGGGTGAAAATTTAATGTGACTTCTCATTGGTATTCGAGAAGAATAATTTCCATCCAAATACTTTTAGGTAGGAAACATTTGGTTTTCAACCAGTCCAAAATTAATATGGTGTTTTATTAATAAAATGTCTGATTAAAACTATATTTATTGTATAATAAGTAGTATTAACATATTTGGCGAAAAATATATGTACAAATAGAATATTCACTCAACATGGTTCTTGTTATCTCTTGAAGAATTCACTTTCTTCATTCATCAACACCATTTTTAGGAAGTTATAAGACCATAAAAGTTATGATTAATTTTTTTCTTAATAAAAAAATATTCAAAATCAGAATTATTAAATTGTCCCCCAAGATCACTATAAATAGTCATCAATGGAAGGATTTTATCATTTTTAAATTTTCCATAAATATGTTATAAAATTAAAAAAGGAATCAGATTTCATTTCTAGAAAATAGAACCATGTAAATATATGGTGTTCGTCAAATAAAATCATAAATAGTATTTTCCTCCAACACTTCCAGTTTCTGTTGGACCAAAAAGATCCATATGCACTAACTAATACACGTCAGAATTTGAGACTTCACTAATTTATTTAAATCATGATTTATGTTTCTTTCCATATTGATCATGAAAAAAATCATTTGAATAATAAAATGTAAAATCTAGTAGATCGTTAAAATTTCTTTTAATTGACTATTTAAAATGGTTTATAAGGTTACAATGTCCTAGTCATTATGCCATATCCATGATTTATCATTATTTCACAAAGACATGGTCCGTCCTGGCTCCCAAGGTCTTTTAAGTTAAGTGTTAAAACATTATCATGAATATTGGAAGAGAGAATAAACTCTTCGTTGGAATTATATACAAGAAATTTATCATTTCAAATATTCCCAAGGTAACCTTCATCACAGAATTAGCTTATAATTACAAGGTTTTTTTAATACCATTAACAAAAAAAACATTTGAAATTAAGGATTTTCTTAGATGAACAATGTTACCTATACCCATAATTTCTCTCTGTGAATTTCCTCCAAAGGTTACATTTCCACATTTCATCTTGATAAATTTTCCCATAATATGATTTTCACCAACTAGGTGGATAAAAAATCGACTATCCATGTACCATGTATTTTATATGGCACATCCATTATTTTTTAAAGAATAAAATACTTATAATTTCTGAATCCAAATGTTTTTGGATCAGGAATTGTAAGATAGATTTTTTTAGGTATCTAAATATTATTAGAAAAATAATCATTATGAAATACTAATTATTGGTTTATATTCAAAGAAATGTCTTTCTCCCAATGTCCACCACAGTAACACATAGTGGAAAATGGGGCACTTTGGTTTACAAAATCATTAAGACTAAAAATAGGTTTTTAATGAGTTTAAAAAAATCTAGAAATATTCTTATGAGGATAATGTTTTTAATACATTTTATCATATTCATACCTTCCCGTAGTGAAATTTGATAAATGTTTCTTTATTGAAAATATTTTTGATTTTAGTGTGATGAGTAAATTCTAATTCATAGGGTAATTATTCACAGAGATTGTATTTTTAATGAATCATTTTTCTAACAAATAACATTTCAAGATCCTTAAAAATTATATTCTTATTATAATTGTATTCCTTATGGTTTTTTGAAACCATTTCAAAATCACGTATTTTTTAATCAAAATATTTTTAATGATATGGTACTTATTTTGTTAAAACAGAAGTTCAAAAAAAATATCTAACATCATTTTTATCTTACATTTCTCATTCTCGTGTAATTTAGAAAATATATTAAGTTAATAAAATTAAGGCAATGTATTATTCTCTAATGACAATGATTCATAATCCAAATATTAATAATATTATTCATTCAAGGAATTAACATTTATATAATCATCAGTTAGGGATTCACCATGATTTACCATAACCATAATAAAATTATTTTCAAAAGGTAATATAGGTATACAACCAATATTCATTGGACTGAAATATTCATATTCTTAGAAATCATCTAATGTGTAACCACTACTAGTACTTCATTTTTCATTAGGCATTATGAATTTTGTATCCTTAGATTTGTAGTAAATTTTTTGTTCCTTTCATAATACTTATACATTCTCGCTTTTCTATTTAGAGTTGGACAATCATATCTGATATATACAAAACATTTTCATTCATTACTTGTTACATCTAAATATATCTTTTCCTTTATTTCATTAAACTTTATTTTGTACAAAAAATAATTCATTCCCAAAATATAGTTCATCCTTCAAGAAAGAGTGTATAGTTCATTCATAGACAGATCACTATCACATGATTTAGGTATTATAACATCTCTTTAAGCTTTAGATATAGTTACTCATTATGGAGTCCTAGATTTATATTTATTAGTGAATGAAACGCTTCCATTACCATTCATATTCATTTTAATGTGTGTATATATCTTTATTCATGTTTCATGTTGATGAAGTGTTCCAATAACTCATCCAGAGTGAGGTTAGATAAATTCTTCTTTTCATAAATACATGTCCATTTATATGCCCACTCATTGGGAATGATATAAATTATACATTCCACATGTATTTCATATTCATATCCTTTTTCTCAAATAGGAATAAGACTTGTGATGAAAGTCACATTTCATTTTTATACATTGTAAACTGATTCTCCATAAAGAAATAAATCATGATATTCATCTCTTAGTATAGCTATTCAAATTTCTATCAAATTTGATGTTCCAAAGTGTGTAACATTAAGTTTTATCCAGTCTTTATTAGAAACATCATAAGAGAATATTTTATTGTTGATATTCCTAGTCATGGAATAAAGAATAATATTGTATACCTTGTAATTTGGTTGATATTCTTATTTTTCCTGATTTATGAATATTCTGATTTCATTGTTAGGAATCTTGTATTCTAGAGTGGTTATGAAATAATAATCCATTCTAGTGTTTATAACAATGGTCTTCGTCTTATCTCTCTTGTACTCATAATCATTACATTTAATGATTAGTTGTCTTTTATGAATTATATTTTCTTTAGAACCTATGTTCATTCATCTATTTTATAAGAAATGACAAATGTTCTTTTCCACAAATTCATTTATAATAATATGTTTATAAACAAAATTTATAAAAATATAATTATGAAAAACATGAACTAGTAAAGTTAAGGTGGAAAATTTATCATGAATAGTTGAGGAAGAAAACATGAGAAAGAAATAATATATGTAAGTATATGTAATTAAAAGGTCACATATAATTATAATTATAAGATTGGAATTAAGATGTGAGATACACAATTACAATAGGAGTGAATTGGTTTGTTTAATCATTCATAAGGTTGTATTTAATTACTAAGGAAGCCTGTGTTTAAAAAAGTAAAACATCTTATATTTACAAATCCCTCTTTGATAACATATATTAAATTTAACCAACCTTAAAGAAAACATGAGGAAATATTTCATAAAGATATATTCTTCCTTAAAGCTTATAAAATATTATAACTATCAGAGTATACAAGATAAAGATACTGTAAGAAATTTATAATTCCTATCATTCACAAAAATAAGTGTAAATAAATCTTGAAACAAAACAAGACAAGTATAAGGTATTATTTAACCCAAAGGGTAGGGTATCCAAAAACCATTGATAATGCTTCATTGATTTATACTTTCTAGAAATTATTGCATACCCAAAATAGGGAAATCCATCTATATAATGATTAGACCTTATCTTGCAATCCTTGAAAGCACCCGATCTCTATGGACATCAGAACCACTATCGTCTTATCCAAGAAGCCCTTGATTGATCAGAAATCAGAATCACACAAAGCCAACTGAACAATATATTCACCGCCTGAAAATATTGTTCACGTTATTCACACATAGGGGGATTGAGAAAATATCTTGATGTGTATTTTCACATCCAGAACTTCTGAGCGTGTGTTAAATCATAATAATCATTCTTTTAAAACCATTCAAATAGCTTTATATTTATAAGTGAAATCATAATGGTCATTAACTACTCCAATGGTCATTTTTTTGGTGAATTTTTTAGGGACCTATATAGGGGTCGCTTAGCCAATATTTTGATTAAAACATATTGTATGAAAACATTTCATGAAAGAAAGCATGTTTAATAAAAAATTACATTTAAAAAAAGTATTTTTATGTTTTAGAAATGTATGTAAACTAGGATGCAGTAATGTTGGAATAATATATTAAACAAATTATGTAACATTAACACGTATGAATAACTCGATTATATGTATAATGGGAAATGGAATCTGAATATGTATATGACTGGAGAATGAAAAAAATAAAAATTCAAAGTCTAGTTTTGGATATAAATGGATTCTAAAATAGTGATTCTCAGTGTCTAATGAACTATAAGGTTTTGAGGATTATAAATCTACTTTATTATACATAATTTTTTTCAGTCATAATGAAATATGATTAATGCATGATAAAGATATTTTTTGAAAACATGTAATTGAATGACAAAGGTTAATAATTTACATTTCCATAGAGAATGAAAATAATTTTTAAGGCAAAAATGTTTCTGATTTACAAAACATAATGGAATGGATAAGTCATCAGATAGCTTATTGAGATAAAAACTATGTGATATGTAATTGTAATAATCACAACTTAAATTTATATTTATAGATATATAATATTTGCATTTTATGTAAATAATTTATGACTTGGACTTATTTTTATTATTTAATAATCGATAAAACATATACATATTAAAATAATTATGAAAAATAATGTGTTTTAAATCATTAAAATCATCTTATACTAAAATATAGTGTAAAAATTATGTAAATTTAATTATGTGAATTTAATATAACTAAAGAACAGTTGTGAATATTTGGGATTAAATTAAAATAATAATGGGATTTAATTTATTAAAATGGAATGAAAATTTTATAAAAATAAGTATTTTCAATTTTCAATTAAAAAGTAATATTTTATGAAAATTTAAAAAACATTCACAATATGTTAATATTGAGATGATTATTTGTAAAAAATTATGATTTTCTATCGATTTTATTTTATAAAATTTTTTATATTTAATATTATTTTATATTCTCAAAGCATGACTAGACAATTGTTTATAAAATATTGTTTTTTAAAAAACATTTCATTATATATAAAAATATTTTTCTTTTATTTCTAATCTGTAGATAATAATTGAATTTTTCTAATACAGTAGTATAACATATAATTTTACTAATTTCTTTATTCAAATATATAACCTCTAATATAATGACTAGTTTAAAATTTTCATTTTAAATAATAAAATCTTATGATAATATCATTTTTCACATATACTCGGTGTTGCATGTATCAAAAACAATCAAAAAGATTAAATTTATTTGAAAAAATATATAATAATTACTTGTGTTCAGATATTGTCTGATGATATCTATGTTTTTTGTCTTAGACACTATCAAACATGATGTTCCTCTTTTAAAATCTATGAAAATTACCTTATACCACATGTAAAATAATTTTTTCCCGGCAATTTAATCTTGATATCAGCAATCAAGGGATTGAAATTTGAAATAATGTTGGTTAGAAACATAGATATTAAAAATGGTTAAAAAAACTGAATCTTAAAAACATGGAATGGTATAAATATATGACAATGGAATAATAGAAAACTATGGATCCATGTAGGATTACATTAGTGGGTAGTGAAAATATTGACATTAAATAAAAGTATAAATAATTAGGAATGGATATCACTGATACAAAAATATAAATTATTAAGTGAATGTTAAAAATCACTGATACATATATATGGGATAAATTAAAATACAATTGATTCATCTAATATGAAGGTATTTGGGTAATTTTTTATTGATCCTTGAACTGGAGTATATGGATTCTAGATAGCTCAAAAAATATATTTACATGATATGTTTCTTAATAAACACAATTTTGTCATTTTTGTTCATAGATAACTTTCCAATATAACTCTTACTTTATGGAATGAATATCCAATATAATTTTTTTTATACCCAAAGCACTAAAATTAACATCTAAAAATCATAAGATACATAAAAGATTAATAATATATTCCTTATATCATTATAAAATGAATAACAGAGAGAAAAAATTAATATAATTCTGAAAATTGACATGGAAATATTAATCTATAAATGAAACAATTAATCTAAGGTATTAGAAAATAATTTCTTTAATAAATCAAAATATATCACAAAAAACCTAAATAACCTCAACATGAAATTATTTTTTATCCTTAAATGTTATCTAATATAATTTCAACTAACATATTTAAAAACATACAAGAATTATTCCCAAATAATTCTTTATGATAAACCCAAAAGCTTATATTTCATTATACCTAATTAAACATCTCCCAATATATCATTTGTCACCTCAAATTTGTATGACTTTCTCTGACTATATGTTTCCCAAAATAAACATAATATTGTACCTTCCAAACATATAAGTAAAAATAATTTTATTCAATCCACTACATCAGTTAGGATAGTGGTAGGTGTTGTATCATTATTTCTTGTCACTTGTGGGTTCATGACCCATAACCTTGTGGTTTGTGATGAGTTGTCACCATGCCTATAATTTGACCTTTTTTGAATGCAATATTAGAATAATTTTAATAACATTACCAAAAATATGATAAAAATATTCATATTAACATTAATCATCAATTATCTTTTTAAACACTTTGTTTTTATAGACTACTTATTCTTTTAAAAAAAATTATATCATTACCATTCATAATATATATATATATATATATATATTTCACAATTCACATAATTATGTAATTCTTGTACATAAATATATCAAACATTATAATACATTATTAAAAAATTAATTGGGTTTGTTCATCTTATTCATTAATATATCCTTACTTTTAAATTTCATTTATAATATATTTATCATCAATAATAGAATAATGACTCATATAACCTTTTTTATCACCTTCTTGATTTTCCACCTGGGAAATTTATTATAGTAATTCACATTCATTACATATTTAAAACATTCAGTCATTGATTATTCCTTTGGTAAACCATTATTATTTTATATTGCGTTAACTGAACATTTAATTTTCTATTAGAAATAACCTTTATTGTTCCCTTCCTCTCCACATGTAATACATATTATCATTCTTTTGATACATTACCATTAGTGATTATTACCACATTCTCAAAAAATATGAAATTTAATGCTCTTTACATAATGTTCCATACCATAATAACTCTTAGTAAACTCTATCTGTCTCTTATATGGTGTGTTTGAGAGTTCGTTAAGGTGATAGTTTCTAATAATATATCATGATAATTGATTTGGAAAAATCATAATATCATTCACCCTAATCATTATTCAATTTATTTTCATTACTAATCATTTTATAACAAATTTAATATTAACCCACTTCATTATGGTTCACACTATTGACTAAACAAAAAAATCTGCGTAAAAATGTAAATTCATAGTGTAAAACCACATAATCATGAAAAATAATTTATAGGATAAAAAATTTGGAAACCCTATATTAAATATTTGAATCCTTAGGCATAACATTTTTCATTCATGGTTATTATTTTAATCTGTCCTGATGGTTCATAAAGAGTTTGTGAATTTCCAAATAACGTCTCATGGTAGTGTCAAACTGGGTGTGTAGTAATACATGTTATCGTCTACCAGACAATACTCGAGTCTATATATATGAACCAATTTCAATGTTATTACCCCTAGATAGTTCTTTTAAAATTACACTATCCATGTTTTGTATCAAAAAATTAATTTAAATTTCCATAACCTACTATATCTTAAATAAAAAAAACTACATGATATTTTTCTATAAAAAGACTTATCCTTATACTTATACATAGGCTCATCCCTAGGGTTCTCAAAATAGTTTTCTAATCCATTTTTAGAATGTTCAACGAAATCATTCCATTGATTCCAACTAAAGAAATTGATGACATTTATACATAATATTGCAAGTTTTCAAAAATAATATCCATTAACACAATATAAGAATCATAATTTTCTAGTGTCTCTATAAGACCAGGCTCGTAAAATATTAAACAAAAATAAATAATGGAATTCTTATTTTATTTTACAAAGTGAGATTAAAAAATTCATACAATCTCCAAAAATCAATATAGGACAACTTGTCTAGGACATGAAAAAATGGGTGAGCTCAAAAAACAATAGGTAAATAAATAAGACAATGAGTCATAACTTGTGTGTCAAAGGTATTGCATGATAAACAAAAGGATAAGGCACATGTTTAATCACATGGAAAAATAATGTAAATAACCTGGAATCAGAAGATAATGGATTCATAGATGGTAGAAACAAAAACTATAGAATAAGAATAAGACAATGATAACTAACAAGATCATAATACATTGGGGGATAGAGTACCATAATGGATATAGTTCACTACATAATCATATACGTGATGTCTCATGATAATAAAACATTTACCAATGAATTGAAGAGATATATAACTCTAGGACTTCCTGTTAGATTAATTTCATGTACACAAATACTCAATCCACATAATTATATGAATTGTGAGGCATAAACATAAGAACTAACCATGAAAAGAATTGGGTTTCATAATCTCGTCTCATAACATATTAAAATTATACTACCATAGTGAAAACATTTATGGTATAATTATAATGCATGTATTACCCCATCAAAAGAAGATTTAATAATCTAGGTATATATTTGAGAGACATATATACATAATTTAGAATAAATCCAATATATCTATGGTTGTTTTTGTTTATGATATAAAATATATAAAAATAAAAACAATAATTATTGAATAAAATAAATTTTACAATTTAATAACCACATTTTTGAAAAAATGTATATTTTATAAGTAAATTTACATCATAATAAAATAGGAAATATATAAATGATATTTAAAAAATTTTGTGTTCATTATGGAGGAAAATTTTGTTCATTTTAAAAACCATTAAAACAAATATTCATTTTATAATTTTTATAAAATCAAAATGAGCTTGTTTTCTAAAATGACATAAATATTCCTTTTAAAAAAAATTAAAAAAATAAACAATGTAAAAATATAATTTAAACTATCTTAGAGTAATATTTAAACATTTTAAAAAAAAATGGATTTGGATGAAAAACAATTTACGACCAAAGAGTGAAATAACATCATTTTTCCTTAAAAATTCATTTAAATTATTGATTGAATAATGAGATGAAAGTGATGGTAAAACTTTTATTCTAAAGGAATAATCATTAATGAGTAATATTCATGGGGATATCTATAATTCTATCATAATAATCTATCACATAAAGCATTATCATAAAAAATCATGATAGACAATGAGATTGTAACGTTAAACCCTTTCGATTTTGGTATCCTTTGAATTATAATGCCCATTCAGCACAAATATCAAATTAAACTATAAATATCATTAATATTCACAAATTAATGATATAACATTTCAATGTGGTAGTATATACACCTCATAATGGAAGATAGGTGCATAACATAAAACATATATCAAAGAAGGAAAATTGAAAAAAATATCCCATACCATGAGTCTAGACTTCCTTAAAACATGTTTAAACCTCATATATAATAAAAATAGGTTAATTATAAATATTATATAAAACCATAATTATATATTTCATACCATATTTGACTTACTTATGACCTTTTATAACTCATTTATTAACAACTTCATGTTATAATATTATATTGAGTAATAATTGCAATGCATTTCATCTATATTTTTATTTGGTATATTCAATCATAATACATTGATAAATGTTCTATAATATACATAATTTTAAACATTAAATTAATATATATTATATTCAATATAAATGTATTTCTATTAAATCATAAAATTTAGTGATAAAAAATGAAATACACCGTTCTTGGAGATGATAGGTCATACGTATGCATGAACACTTTTCCCAGTTCTCAATGATCATCATGGAATAAAGGTAAGTGTTGTTAAATATTTATTAGATTATAACTATTTCATAAATATATTATTATTTATTTAAATACGATTACTTATACTATCTCGATGATAAATAAATAAAAATTAATCACATCATTTCATGAAGTGAAAATCCATTGTACACACAAATGATGTTATCATTTATTCAATGATTGGAAAATTAAGAAATTATTTAATGTCTCGTAAATTCTGTATAATTATATTTAAAATTTTATTGAATTATTTTAAGACCAAACTTTGACTACATGTGATTATGAGGCCCAGGGAACCCGAATCATAATTTTGAACTTTTTTTGTTTCTTAAGTAAACATGTCAGTGAGTTTTTTAACTATTGAATCATTTCCTTTAATTAAAATATGAGGGCACCATTGAACATGGAACACCAAGATTCTCTTTGAAAGTACTTTTCTTCGACCGACAAGGGTTGGTTGAAAAATTTAGTTTTCAAAATGTTTATAAAATATTAAAATAACATAAAATTAATTTTATTTTAATTTATCACTGTTGAGAGGCAGACGACAACACTATAGTGAAGTGGAAAGGTACATTAAAGGAATATATTTAATGATTCATTTTTTTCAAGTGTAACAACAAAATATCAGAGTTTAGAAGAAATTATGTGATTTGATTCCTTTTTATTGAATAATGCATTATATAATTGGGGATTAATTACAGAAAATTCTCTGATAAACCGCTAGTGAATTTTCTCACCAACGAAGAATGTAGAATTCCAACAGAAAGTTAAAAACGTCATTTCACCTCTTATATTGAAGCTGAGAATAAAAACATTTCTTTCGACATCTTGAACATTCATGGGCATACCAATTCAACATCGAACTACTTTGACGTATGGGTTTTTCTTGTTTATATTTTACCGGTTCTTCATTATAAACAATGAACACATATTAACCCTTGAACAGGTTGATCAGCAGATCATATGTTCTTGTGGGTGGGTGATTGTTTCTTGGGATTCTTATTTGGGATAAATTTTATGATTGATATTATTTAAATCCATGATATTATCCCTATTTTAAAATTTTATCATGAAGGGGGTGGTCCGACACGAGCAAGGCTCGAGCCACTCCACTTTTTCATTCTTCATGGATGAATATTCACATTGTTTAAAGGAGGATTCAAAGTCATCGTAGGGTATATGGAATCCCCATGATGGTGTTTGAATATTTGGCATGAAGAATGAACAATTAGTGAGGACTTGGTGGTTCACTGAGTGCCCCACTGGTTCCCTGACACTTGTGGTTGTGCCCTAGAGAATACCGCTGGGGGCCGCTCGGGTAGCGGCACTATGGGAGAATCCACAAAACACTATGCCTATGGATAGAGGATGCATACAAAGAACCACACCATGTTTCATGTGAGGGTATGCATTGAACAGATCACTAAGGGGGGGGAGCTAGCCCGGTAGGCAACCCATGAGGTAGGGGTACCAGATCTTCCCCAGTTGGCCAGAAACACCCTGGAAGGTCGTACCATCACAATCAGTCCATGTATGACATGTGGCAAAACACTCCATACCAAGGCTGGGCTAGGTTCATTTAAGGTTAGTGGACCTAGGTCGGGTTTTTGAACCCCAGGATGGGTCGATTCGGGTTCGTCCAACTAGGTTCGACCATAACTGGACCCAACATAGCCCTTTTGGAAAAAATGTCAATAACATTAAAATGGAGCATCTAATTGAGAAGACGTGTGATGATTTTGAACCCTTGCGATGAGGATGATATTTTTGTATAATCTATAGTGTATTTTATGGGATTATGAATTAGATGAATGGGTTGGGTTGTGGTTCTCTTGAGATCAAACATGCTACAAATGAAACCCCTACTGTTAGATAATACTTATAAACAACTCATGGGAAAACCTGTGTGGATCATTTACAATGGCCCCATGGGAAGCAATTTCCATAGGACCTGGAAATTCCATAGTGGATACTAGATTCTGAATGTCCTAGATGACCCATGTTACATGATAGGAGACATACCAATGTCTGGTTATAGGTGGTAAGCGGCTTCCGTGTGACCCTGTATTCCCACTATGGGGAGTGACTTCTTTGTGACCCATCATACCCACTGCACTCTTTAGGGAAAAGTACCACAATAGTACTAAGTTTAGTGGGGCATGTTTTTTTATAAACATCAGTCCCATTCTACTCATTGAAAAGTAGTTCTTCATAATCACATGGTGTTCGTCAAGGTGACTAATGGTTCTACTTTCATACCTTATGAAACTCCTGGTCTAAGCTATCATGCTTCATGATCAAGCATGGTTGTCAGGATTTTTTTGGTTTTGGATTTTTTTGGCAATTCCTTTATGTTTTTGGGACCCTACTGAGTATTTCATTATTCACCCATTCATAGGCTTCGCCCGCACATGTTGTGCGGGATGCAGATGATCGCCGACTTGACGGATGACTCAGTGGCCCAAGACCTTGTGGAGCCGAGTGAAACAAAGAAGGGGGGAATACATATGTGGCTTTGAGAAGTACCATATAATTACCCTTTAGGGGGTGTTTTATATTGATGGTTATCCAGATTATCTTTTGTACTTTCATATTTTCTAGTAATTCTTGGTTGGGATTTTATTCTGGCCCACATGACATTCAATTGTAATTTTACTTAGTGGTTATTTATAGTGGATTTCTTGTTTTACTATTCTAGAATTGGGACATGGTTTTTGGTGTGTGTGTGTACATGTAATCCATAAAATTCCACCCATATTTAGTTTTATTATTTCAGTGCTAGTCGCCATCCCTTGACCATTGAGAGGTGGGCTTGGGGTATGCCACAACACGGTCCTCAGGGGATGGGTCCTAAAAACGTGATATCATAGTTGTTATTTTCTACCTCAGAGAATCAAAGTATATTGTTTTATTTTGGGGGAAATAGTGTTGAATGTTTTGTATTCAAAATTCAGTTTCAGGGAGTCAAGTGTTGGTGTAACAGATGACGTATCTGAACACCGGGACCCTGAATTCTTCTTTTCATCTCTTTACATTAAAACACTAATTGAACAAGTGTATATTTATGAAATTTTTGAATAACAGTTAGATCACCATGTATAACCTTCTCTCGGTGGAACATGATGATCTATTTTTTGATTACTCCATATAGAAAACTAGCTAGGCTATGAATATATGATCGTGTGGGTAGACCGCCTAACAGTGAGGCCTCAGTTCAATGACTAGTGGTAGACATGGCCCTACTGGGTGGTGCACTGGTGTTGCGACCACCCATTGATCAGTAGTTAATATCATTGTTACTAGTAGAAGATTTATGTAGACTCAATGTATTTCACAATTTTTAGAGAGAGAGACCTCCCAGGTTTAAGGGAGAGATAGATCCTTAGGTCACTGAGAATGAGTTGGATGCAGTGACGTGTGTCTTCCGTATAGTGATGGCACCTCTTGAAAAGATGGAAATCATACCTATGTGCCTTATTCCTGGATCAACAGGGTGATGAAGGTTTCTATTGATTCAGAATCATGATTCTGAGACCGTCACCTGGACAGACTTTGAGAATCTTTTCTGAGAAGAGTTTTTTCCACTACCTTGTACTTAGTGTGCAAACAGGAGCTGCTTCACCTACAGCAGGGAAGTCGTTTGGTAACTTAGTACTCTGTGAGGTTTACTAAACTATCTAGATAGTCCATATATATGATGTAGGACCCTTTCATAATGGCCTAGTCCTTTTTTAAGGGACTCAGATGATAGATCATGGAATCCATGTTGTCTCTCAACATCCCCACTCATGCTAGAGTTTTGGAGTGAGCCCTTCCTCTGGTGAGCTTTCTAGACAAGTAAGAATCACTAGTTTGTGCCACCAGAAGACCTCAGGTGGAATGGTTTTTAGATGTGAGTAGTAGGCAGCAGACAAGGGGTCCCAAGAAAGATAGTTCTTAAAAAGGGTGACCCATGACACTTTTTCAGTGATGTGAGGCTCCTAGTGTAGAGGGAGTCTAAAGGTATCCATGTTGTGCTTCACGTGCAGTATGAAAGGGTCATGATTGCCCAACCCACCACATATACAATCAAAAAATAGTCAAGGGACCTCCATGTCATAGTTAGAAGTTCGAGTGAGGAGGTCTATAGGGCGGCAGAAGTGGCAGAGCAGCAGGTCGAGTGAGAGAAGGTGGATGGCGATTCGAGGTGCTACCACCACAACCCCATAGGTGGTCTCCTACAGTCTTAAGGATCCCGCAGATAAGGGCTATTCCAGCTTCAGGTTATTGAGTCCTATGAAAATGATGCTCCAAAGATGATTAGAGATAATATATTTGTCTCTCCACCTTAGCATCTGTTCAAATAGACGCAGGTTTTAGTCACTCTTTCATTTCCATGAACCTCATTCAAAGCTCAGAGATTCCAGTGGATATGTTGGCTCGACCATTATGATTAAGTACGTATATGGTTGTGGATTTTATGGTTACACACTGTGTCCGAATGTTTGAGCTTACTCTTGGAGGCAAGTGTATCGGCTGGGAGATTTTAGTAGCAGAGTCAGGGTCTTAAGACGACATCATGGGTATAGACTATTTATCTGCAGTATATGATCAGATAAACTATTTTATGTGCAATGTTATGTGGGTCCATTAGGATGGGACCATGTTTTCGTTCACCAGTGATAAGGTTAACATTGTAGCACAGTATGTAATTTATTGGAGGAGGGTGCATCCAATCGCTCACCATTTGGCTTGCCTCACCCTCAGTGTGGTGGGTGTGAGGAGTCTGAGATATCTTTTAGTGGAGGATGAGTATGAGGATATCATTCCTTAGG
The DNA here is from genome assembly GCA_963277665.1 of Viscum album. Lineage (NCBI taxonomy): Eukaryota > Viridiplantae > Streptophyta > Magnoliopsida > Santalales > Viscaceae > Viscum > Viscum album. The sequence goes on from OY728134.1 coordinate 432,985,140, forward strand.
GTGCTCTAAGACTACCTTATCAAAGGGATGATAAATTTTTCATCGATATGTACCCATGGATGACACTTATATCCAAACTAGATTATCAAATGTCTCCCATGGCACTTTGTGAATTAATGGTACAGCTAGAGGACTTACTGGAGAAGGGGATAGTAAGGCCCATCGTTTCACCATGGGAAGCCCTAGTGTTGTTTTCCAATAATGTAGATGGGCGCTTAAGGTTATGCATGGACTTTCAGTACCTGAACCTGGTGACTATGACAAACATGTATCCATATCCATTGATTGATTACATCTTCTACCATCTAAAGGGAGAAAGGTGATTCCAAAATATATACCCCAGATCAGGCCATACATGGCTTCGAGTATTGGATATGAATGTACTGAAGAAATCCTTTATGTCAATTATGGACAATAAAAGTTCTTGGTGGAGCCCTTTGGCATGACCAATGCCCCAGCATTGTTCTTGGGGCTCATGAAAGAGATATTCTAGCCTTATCTCGATTTTTAATGGTAGTCTACATTGATGAAATCTTGGTTTACTCGTTATGTGAGTAATAGAATGTTATACACCTATGTATAGAACTGGATACACTCCCAGAGCACCTGATTTATGGTAATATCTCAAAAATAAAGTACTATATTAAAAAGGTCCACATTCTGGGACACTTAATCTTAGAGGCAGGAGTTGCAGTGGATCCGAAGTAGATAGAGGCAATGTTTTCATGGGAGCCAACTAAGAGAGTGTTTGAGGTGCCGAGTTTCTCAGGGTTGGCTATATACTACCAGAAGTTCATTCATGAATATTCTATAGTAGAAACAACATTATTAGAATTTACATGGAAGAAACAACCCTTCATGTGGGTAATGAAGTTTCATTAGAGTATCTAGGAGCATAGGTGGATACTGACGTGGGACCCATCTTGAGACTACAAAATAGGGATTTAGTTATGTAGTTATTTGTGATGCTTCAGGGATCGAACAAGGTTTTATCCTAATGCAATAGAATTAGTGAACACCTGCAAGTCATGGATGATGAGGCAACATGAGAGGAAATACACAACACACAACCTTGAGTTACTAGCAGTGGTATTTACATTCTAAATACGGTCATACAACGTGATGGGTAAAAAATATTTCGTATACTATAACCAAAAGATTCTTAGGTAAATTTTCTCAGAGAAGGACATCAACATGAGATAGAAGTGATGGTTATAGTTCCTACATGACTATTCCATTGAGTTAGTCTATACTCCTAGATGGGGAACATGGTGGTAGGAACTCTCAGGAAGAGGTATAGTTTACAACTGTTGGGTGAGGTACTAGAGAAAATAGCCACGATGCAGATATCCTTCATGGATAGTGATATAGAAACTTAACTTTAGTCAGTGAATATCACCCCCACAATTACATTAGGGTAGGGAGGCACCACATATGAATGTTGACTACGAGGCTCGATGTGATCAGATATCCCTAGGATAAGATTGTGATGGATTTTCAACAGGTGGAGTGTGTGTCATCTATTTTAGAGGACATACCACAATACTAGTGACATTGGGGGAGGAGGTGTTAAGGGAGTTCTATACACCCCCATTGGTAGTATATCCTGGTTTGGTGATGATGAACCAGGACCTCCGATGTCAGTACAAGTTTCCAGGAATGATTAATGTGGTGGAATAGTTTGTTTCATGATGCCTCACTTCTTAGTATGTGAAGGCCGAGCATTATGTCCTTGTAAACCTAGAAAAACGACATGATTTACGAGAATGGATGTGGAATTCTATCTCCATAAATTTCATGATGAGGTTAGGACACACATCCATGGGCTACGATTCTATCTAGGTGATCTTTGACTGACTCACCATGTCATCACAATTCAAACCTACCAATGATTAGGGATCAGTAGAGGGATTGTGCCACCTCTATTTCAAAGAGATTATTTGGCTTCACGGGGTACCTTCCATGATCATGTTTGACCATGATGCAAGATTTACATCCCATTTTTTGAAGGTATTTTAGGAGGTTTTCGTTACTAAAATGTTCTTGGTCACAACATTCAACACTAAAATAGATGGTCATACACAATGACCATACAGATCGTGGAGGACATGCATCTTGTGTTTGTCATTGATTTTGGCCATATTTGGGAGGAACACCTAAAATTGGTGGAGTTTCTATACAACAATAGCTATCAACCCACCATTGGCATGGAACAATTTTATGCCTTGTATGGGAAACCATGCAAATCACCTCAATACTTTCCATACCATGGGGAGTCACTGCTCTTGGGTCCATAGTTAGAATGGGTTTCCACTAAGAATTTGAATACCATTAAGGATCATATGATGACTAGACATATTACATAGAAATTGTACACTTATAATAGGTGGAAACCATTGGAGTTTAAAGACAGATACCATGTGTTCCTTTGGGTTTCACCCCATTGAGGATTTAAGAGATTTGGTCAATGTGGAAAGCAATCTAAGAGGTTCATCGGCCCTTTTATGATTCTCAAGAGAGTTTGTGAGGTAGAAAACCATCTAGATTTTCCCCCACAGATTCAATAGGTTCACGTTGTTTTTCACATGTCATAGCTGAGGAGGTATGTACTTGATCCATCACACATCATCGACTTGGGTTAGCTGGACATTGATGATGGGGAAACATTTACAGAGTTTCTAGTGGAGACATTGGATCGACATGAGCGGGTCCTTTACAGAAGGTATGTTCCTCTGCTGTGCATTCAATGGCAGCACGAGAACCTCCATCAGAGAACATGGGAGCAAGAGGCTCAGATTCTTTCTCAATAACTATATATGTTATATTGTCCATTGTTTTTTATTTCAAGGATGTAAATACCTATTGTGGGGGAAGGTATTATCTCAGAATTTCCATATTTTTTTTTAAATTTTACGGAATTATTTCCCAACCACACACTTTTACAACACATAATTCCGAGTTACGATGAGCGATGAACAGAATTTTAAATTTATTTATGTTTGAGTATGTTTAAGTGAATGAAATTTTTTCAAAATTTTGTAATGGTGAAAAGATTAAAAAATAGAGGGCACCATTGAACTCAGAATTCCATGATTCCCCAAGAAAATACATGACTTTGACTAGGAAGGGTTTGACCGAAAATTTAATTTTCAGACTGATCAGAAAATTATAAAATAATATAAAAAATTATTTCATTTTATTTTATCACAATTGAGGGGTGGATGAAAACATGGTAGAGTGCTGACAAGACTCATTGAAGGAAGATCCAAAATGGATCATTTTGTAATACATAACCGCTACATTTCTTCATAAAAGAAACAATGTAACAACACAACATAGTAGTGTAAAAGATACATTGTGACATGTTTCCTTTTTATGGAATAACACGTTGGATTATTTATTTTTAAATAGCATAAAAATATCTGAAGAACCATAGGATAATTTTCTCTCTAATGAAGAACAACGAACACTAACATAACGAGAATCAAAGTCGAACTACTTTGATGTAGGGGTTTGTTTTGTTTTTTATTTTCCCATTTCATCATTCTATATGAAGAAAACGAATCATTCCATTAACAAGTAGATCAGCAAAATGTCTATCCTTATGGGAGGGTGATTGTTTCTCTAAATGTTTATTCAGAATTAATTTTATGATTGATAAAACTATAATCCCTAAACATAACCCTTTTTTAAAATTATTACATGGAGGGAATGGGTTGAAGGGAACAAGGCCCGAGCACCTTCGCTTTGGTGTTTTTCATGAATAATTTAAAAGTGGGAGGTATGGTGTATTCAAGACCATCGCAAGAAATATGGCATCCCCCAGAGGCCGTATACATAAGAATTGCGAAGAACATACCACCTAGGTGGACCTAGTGGTCTGCAGAATTCCATGCAGGAAATCTAGTGCAAGTGGAGGTTCCCTACATCTAAACGATGGAAATTACGTGATGAACATCTCGGGCCACCGTGCAGTGGGAAAATATGTCGGCCTCTGTGCCGGGGGCTGGCAGTGGAAAAAACAGAACCCTGTCGTGTCACATGGGGAACCACGTTGTTCCACACATGGTTGGTTGTGGTCAACCGAATGTGGTAGTGGGAGCTGTCCCCACAGACGACCCACATGGTAAGGGTTCACGACAAAGCATCTAGCCTCATCTCGACCAGCCAGACCAGGAAGGGTGTGGGCAAGACCCTCCCTAGTGGGCCAGACCTACCTCGTCAGGCTGGAACTGTGGCCCAATAGATCATACCTATTCCATGATGGGACTTGGTCGGGTTAGTAGACATTGGTCAGGAATGTTAAAATCGAGCATCTTTGTGTCGGGTCTGTCTGACCGGGACAGACTAAAAATATACCCAACCGATCCCTTTTTTGAAAAAATATCATCAACATGAAAACTGAGCATCATATTGATGATATGTTTATGGAGTTGGAACCCTATAAATAAGGGAGATCATTTCATAGACACTATGGATGATTTAATGGGAGTTGGAATTCAATTAATGTCTAGGGTAGCAGTTCTCCCGAGATCAAGCACGCTACATGTGGAAACCATATAGTTAGCTATGTCCTCATTTCTACTGATGAGAGAGCCTATGTGGATCGAATAATATTTCCCAGTGGGAAGATAAATCTATGTGAACCGGATGGCCCATGGTGGGGATCAACTTCTAGGTGACCCGACATGGTACTCAATCGGAGGAGTACCTCAGTATAGCCAAATGTGGGAAGTAACTTCTGTGTGACCCAACATGCCCACTATGGTGAATGACTTCTGTGTGATCCAGCATACCCACGGTACTCATCGGGGATAAATACCACATTATAACTATGATTAACTGGAACAACATTCTATCTGACTCATTATACCCACATAACCCATTAAGAATCAGTTTTCCAGACACCCATAGTTATTCTATGATATGACTAATCGTTCTACTTTTCAAATGTTGGATAGACCGGTAGTGAGTTGTCGAGCTTCTAGAAAATCATTTTTTTTATTGTGGATTGATTTTTGTTCATTAAATTTTTTGGGGTCCCTATAGAATATTTTCTTACTCAACCGTGCACGGGAATCGCCCACATGTGTTGTGTATGGTGAAGACAATCGCCGAGATGAATAATGACTTGGTTGCCCTTTATCCGGTGTTGCCCAGTGAGACCAGACATGCTCGGTATATATATACGACTTCCAGATACTACTCTATACATACCTCTCTGGTGGAGTTTTAAGTAGATGGTTATCTAGACATCCTTTTTTACTTTCCTGTTTTCTAGTTAGTCATTGTTGGTTTTATATTATCACCCTTTTGACTTTCAATTGTAATTGTACTTAGTGGTTTTTTGTAGTGGATTTATGGTTCTACTATTCCAGCATTGGGCCATGATTTTGTGTGTGTCTGAGTATAGGTACTCATGAAAATGAACCCCACATGCATTTTGACACCTTTATCTCTAGTCGCCACCCCTATCCTTCGGTAAGCGGGGTTGGGGTATGTCACAGCACAAGCCCCGGTGGACGGGTCGGGACAAATTATATGATATGATATTTTATTTAATTATTAAAATTTCATTAATATCACTTATAGGCATAAAATTATTCCTTTTTACCATCATTTTAAGGTGTAACTAAATAATTAATCGCAACACTTCATAAGGTGGTAGTTCATCACATATGCGAGCAACGTTATCATCTTCTCCATGGAATGGAATGTATGATTTTTCTTGTAATATTATAATTAAATAATTATTATTCTATAATAAATGTCATATATAAACATTATATTCATTATTATATTAATATGTGATAAGTGGTGATGGAATTTAAAACTCATCGTTTTGCGACGCAGTAGTTTACTGTACACACAACCAATAATTTCGATTCCTATTTGAGGGTGGATGAGAGGGTTATAGGACATTAAAATAACATAAAAATACACACACACAGACACACATTTATATATATTTGAAATATAATTATAATTTTATATAATTATTTTTTAATAATTATTTTTGGAGGTGGTTGAAAAATAATCTAAAATGCACTACTAATGACATTACATCTTCTTCAGACAACTACTATTAGTTTTCCAAACATTCCTTCCTAGGACAAATTTATGACCAAAAATGGATTCTAGGATGAGGGTATGAAATTATTAGATTAATTTTATCATGTATTGGTTAAACCAAAGATTTCTTGAATTGTGTAAAATGGTAGGGAGGGGTTTCCTTTTATAATGAGGGGTGTTGAAAAACTAGGAATTTTTGAAATGAAATAATTCCAACAATTTTTTTCTCCTATGGAAAGGAAAGAAAATTTACCTTTTTAAAAAATTATAACATATAGGTTCTAAATTCGACTATTAAATTGGAATTATAATTATTTTGGTTCATTTATAGCCCAAATTTTAAAAGTTTATCTTCTAGATAAACACTGTTTACATTAAATGTAGTAAATAATTTTTATAGTTTCGCAATTCATTATAAAAAAAATTAGATTGATTTTATTAAATATTATAAATTATGTAGATAAATTAATGGAATATATTTTTTCAATTTAAACACACAGAAGTTTAAAATTTTAATTTAATAATTGATCAAATGGACGTGTTGAATAAACAGTTTTTCATTAATGCATTTTTATGGAAAAAATAATTTCATATTAACAATATTAGAAGTAATTATAATTATATGAATTTAAAATTTATTTTTTTAGATATAAAATCTATAAAATTTATATAAAAATTTCGTAATTATGGGTTATTTTAAATATATAAAAATAAAGAATCATTATACACTATAAAATAGTTTTCATAAAAAGTGTGTTTTAAAAAATAAAATTATACTATTACAAAAATATAGTATACAGATGATTTAAATGTAATTAATTATATATATAATAAATAAATAATACATCTATAATTTTTAAGTCGAATAAATTTAATATTAGATATAATTTTTTAAAAATAAATTGAAATTTTATAAATTTTAGTATTTTTCACTATTAATGAAAAATGAAATATTTTCTGAAAAATTACAACTTTTCAGCACAAATTAATATATATAATCTGATTAAAAATTAATTTTATTTTTTAAAATAAATTTTATAAAAGTGGGGAAAATTTATTTTAAATTATGTTCTCAAAGAGAGAGTAAACAACCTTTCAAAAAATATAGTTTTTCAGAAAAATATTTATTTTTCTTTCAAATAGGTTATATTTTATTTCTAATGAGTATATAACCATTAAATATATTTTTATACCTTTGTAAAATATAAAATTTTCATAATATAGTTTTAAATATTCATACAATAAAACATAATATCTCTTTTTATAATGGTCATGCCTAAATTGTAATACTTAACAGAGTATCACATTTCGTTTAAACTTGGTGTTGTGTTCATCCTATACTATCGAAGAGATTGAATTTATTTAAAATTAAATATACCATAAAGTCCCAGGATGTTAAGTAATTTTATAATCATGACCATTTATTTCATATATTATATCAAACATGGTTTTCCACTATTATAATATTTGGGTGTTACCAGGTGATATAAATAAATGAGGGAAAAAGTGTCCTTTTGTAAATGAGTGGAGGGGAAGTCTTGGAATTTATTAAAGTATTAAACATATATAAATTATTTTTTAATCCAAAATGGCTTTAAATTTATATAACTATATCATAATATTTTAATGGGTATAAACTCTATCATAAAATAATATTTGGACATGTTTTGGTTATCTTTTAACCCTTATCATTAGTTTTATCTAACCATTAACCCTTTTGACAATTACACCCACATTGAAGTTTTATAAATATTATCGGTTAAGAAATTTTCTATAAAAGGATATAATACCAATAAATGGACCTTCTAGTAATTTTTTAAACCATAAAAAATTCATTTCGGTGAATATAATATTTTTATGAATTTTAAGTCATGTAATAAAATACTACTTATTATAAAATATCATTAATGTAATTTTTTTTAAAAAATTAATTTAGAATGAATTTAAATATATGACACATTAAAAAATTCATATCATGGAATTTGTATCTATAAATTTCATGAAACATAAAAAATCATCCAATTTTTTATCATTTTTGAAAAATTCCAAAATTGTGTATTTTTTATGAATTGAATAAATTCATTATTAGTGTTGTGTTACCATTAAATATAACTAAAAAGAAAAAAATTTAAATTAAATTATAATGATAAAAAAATTCATTAATATTTATAATAAAATATTACAATAAAAAAGTGGTTTATTTATCCCTACCATAAAAAAATATTGATTTTAATAGAATGAATATGATATATTTAGATCTGTTTTTAATGAAATATTATAACTATCATAATAAAATAAATATGGATCCAAGATTACATATTTTCAAAACATGGATGAACCTGAAAAAACTATACCCATGAAATATGATAAAATTTAGTATTATTGTAATATCTCAATATTTTAAAAATAACACTTTCTTCGATAGGGCATATTTCACGAAACACCAAAATTAAAAGAACCATGACATATTATTAAAAAAAATTAAATATTGCTATTATAATATATATATTTAATTTTATGGTATTGATACGATTATCTAATTTATTATATAAAAATAAATATTATGATCGACATATATGCAGTTACAAAATCTTATCAAATAAGATCCCAATTTTATTATAAAATTCATTAGTTCAAAAATAATTTTTTTTGTCATTCATAGATAGGATCATAAATAATTTTTGGATATTTGAAAAATAATATATATAATATATAATATTTTATAAATATTAATATTTATATTAACAAAGGGTAATGTTTTTTTCTATTTTGAAAAATATATATTATTCACTAAATATTGAAAATTACAAATTTTTTATTAAACTATCATTTATTTTAATAATTTGTGTAACATAAAATTATCTTTATATATTTTGTTAGATATTAAATCTAAATATTTTTTATTTAGTTTTTTAAAATCAGATTATTTAAATTTAAAACATCTCTATTGTATATTTTAGTTTATGTTTCATCTTTGGTTTAAATATACATTTTTTTAATGTAAACAATTGTATAATGTTTATCCTTCGTAATTTATAAGAATAGACCCAAATTATAAACGATTTAATTGAAATTTATATATTATATGACTATATATTTTAATTTATATTAATATAGTGATGATTTCTAGTCACACAATTAATATAATATCTTAATTTCATTGAAAAATGCATTTTTCCAAAAAAACCACATTTCGTTGTTTATACTGGTTTTATTTTGAATTTTATCACGGCTAGTATATGAATTTTATTTGATATAATTTGTTAAATATTTTGATTCATCATAATTTAAAATATATAATTATATTAAATTTATTTTGTTTATAATTAATTGTAAAAAATAGTGAAAAACTATTTATCAAGGTGAAAATTTAAAATGTTAAAAAGAGAGTAACCATATAGGTAAATAAAATAGCATGATTAGTTTTTAATGATGAATGATTTTAAGAATAATATATCCCCTAAGGTAAATTTTTTATAATATTTTTAGGAACATTTTTTTAAGAGTGGATTCCCATTATTGAATAATTTTAGGGTTTTTACAAAAAAGGCACTTCTCCAAGTTGTAAAAGAGTACCACCTAACCTCAATTATTCACACATCTCAACACATTTGGATCAACCAAAACCTAAAAAAAACCCTCAAAACATCCTTATCCATATTATTTAGCTACTATTATTCTCAAATTTCTAACCATAGGGACATTAATAAGAGATATAAAGAAGGTTTTTCTAAGAGAAGGTAATAATATTCATAGAGATCCAATTTTTTTACATATTATTTTTTACAATAAATTATCTATTGGAAATTATAATATAATAGCACTAGTATATCCTATATAATTATTTTATTTATATTTATGTAATAAAATATATCTATATCTTCTTCAATCAAAAGGGAAATTAGTCAATTGTTTATGTTTTTGATGAACTTCCACCTTGTGAATCATTGCAATTCATTTTATACTATCACGTTTCACAAATATTCAAGATTGTGGACTTATTATATACATATATGATATTCAAAAACTATTTGAAGTTATGTAAAATTTATATATCGTAATATTTCGTACATTACCAACCATAAAAATAATGTAACATCATTCATTTGTACAGTGAACTACTGCCTCACAAAATGATGCAATTCATTTCAAATTACATCATAACATAGATGGAATATGTATGTCTATGTAATAAAATAATATAAAATATTTGATATTATTATCATTATGGAAATAAATATTAACAATTAACTTATTTCCATAAATATCATTGAAAAATGGAATTGTTACACTTGTCTGCGTACGACCTACCATCTCTATGATTTTATCGTACTTCATTTTTCAAAAGAATAATTATTTTTTTTAATGTATAATATATTTATAAATATTATAATTATGAAATTATTAATAATCTTTATATTATGTAATAAAAGGCTATTTGACCAAGGTCAACACACTTATTATGTTTTGAAATTATGAACCAAGCATTTTCAAAAGAGACGACATGAAATTAATTTGTTATATAATTAAAAATGTCATTAAAATAAATCAATTAAATTATTTAATAATATTTTATTAAACGGTAAATTTTTTTAATACGCTTAAAAAATTAATAAAAGATAAATATATAGGTTTTAAAAGAGATACATAAAAAGTATCAAAATTACGTTAGAGTTTAATCTCCAAGCATCCTTCTACCTCTAATATAATTTTTATTTTCGAAACACTTTTAATGGGAAGTGACTACTCTTATAGTAGTACATATTCATCCATAGAAGATATGAAATTTTTGATGAAGAACGATTTGAATGGATTAGAATCAAACTCTATAAACAGTATCCTAGGAATAGAGCTTACCTATGTGCTTGGATCGACCATCAAGATGTATTCATAGTGTTCCGCCAAGATGTCCCAATACTACATATATTCCTCCATGTTAATCTTCTCCATTTTGAATCCTCTAATCACGATGTGGTTCTTCTTGTCGATTCATTTAAATTTTTCCTTTTTCATTTCCATTATAAGAATTTTCCCCAACAATTGGTTGGTGAGTTCTTGAGGAGACTTAATATCTATGTCTTGATCGAACGTTTCTTAATCTGAGTGAAAAAGAAGATCCATGTGATTCATCACAGAAGAAATCTATTTCTGAGAGTCAAAAAGAGTATCTACCTCATGATGATTCCCAAGAGGATGAGCAGGTAATAAATCTTCAAACTTGAGCCCAGGAGGGTGTGCAACCTCCACCGGTGGAGGGTCAACCACAAGGTGCACCAGACCAACCAATACATAAGAGACAGAATCCCTTGCGGGCATTCTGAAACCATTACATATTTCTGATGGAGGTTAACCTCTTCTGGTGGACCTAGTTACTAGAGGACTAGGAAAGTTGGAATAGCCTTTCCTTGGGATCTTCCTATGAGTATGCTTGTTAAAGCCTTCTAAAACTATAATGGTGTTATTTCCCATCCTTAAAGAGGATCTAAAAAAATCATATGCATTCCCCACTTCTTTTGACACACTTGGGGAGTCTCAAGCTAAATCCACAACTTGGAAGTCCTCCCTTCCCATAACAAAATCCACACCAGGACTGTCCTCTATCACACCACCTTCACCAAGAGAATGACCCCCACCTTCTTCCAACACAGCAAACTAGTTATGAGAATTCTTGAAACTCCCTCCAGATTTTCCCTTCTTAGCATATTAAGGATTGTCTTTCATGTCCTGCACAGATATGGCTAGACCGCTTATTTGTACAAATCCAGAGCCCATGTGTTGAAAATGAATTCGAGTTTCATCCAATACCGTGATTGGGGGATCCTCACCCATGGTTATTTCAACATCAACTGCCTCATTTATAGAAGCTTCCTTGAGTGGAAGCAGCGACATACCCACACTAACATCCATGTGAACCTCCCTCTCTTTGTTCCCTTCCACTTCCTAATCTCATCCTTCATTCTTGTTGACCCTAGAACTTCTTCCAAGAAGTTCTTCAGAAGAACAGGGACCACCGAAGTCATTTTTTTAGGTGGTTTTAAATTTCAGAAACTTTTGGGTTTCTGTTGAGCCTCCATTGAAACAATTTAGTTAAACTCGTTATCTACAAACCATAGATCAAAACAAACTGGTGAATTCTCTCTCTAGAGAGGGTTTTGTAGAAACTTCTTCCACATTAAATATAACTCCATAATTCCCTTCAGGTAATCCTAACAAACTCTTAATAGTAGGAATGAACTCCCCTCCCCCAATGATAAGAATGGCTATGGAGGCATAAAAAGTGTGAATTCCTCATGCATTGACATGAAGAAAAATAGTCTGACCATAATTCGAAAATCACTGGTCGTCTACACCAAACACCATCCCACTCTATTATCCATATCCAATCTACCAGTGGAATAGAAACATAGACTTACAAAGATATATGTGGGGATATAGGGTGATACACCGATTTGGTATGACTATCTGAACAAAAGAAACTCGTGACCAAATTTCCTAGCATTTGAATAATGGAGGGGTTTTTAAAAGGAAGTGGAAGACAAGGAAGAAATACCCATATTTCTTTTATTGAAGTATCTCATTTCATATTGAAATCATAGGACCATAAAAATAGATTTAAATGAGATCTGTTACAGGTGAGAGGAGCTCTAGACCAAGCTTGAATCAGGTCCTCCTTCGATGATAAGTAAACCCTATAATGGCGATTATCAAGAATCATGATGATAGCGTGATCCTGTAATCCACGGGAACCAAACACGAACCTATCAAATCCATCAACTGATGGGAAAATATTCCGGAAATGGACCAAAAAAGTCTTATGGAGGAGTTTTGAAACTTCTGAAAACTCAGAGAGTGAAATAGAATTATTAGGGGATCTCATGTGTAGATCGGGGACTTTAGGTAAGTACAAAATTTCAAGGAATGGTGGTAGGAAGTTTAGATGGGAGGAGTAGAGAAGGTGGGTCAGACTCCCAGGGGTCCCTCCACCTTCGGCGGGGGAGGGATCAGATCTACGTCCATCGCCCCATAGATCCACTAAAATCATAGAGCTCCCGAGGCCATCTCCCATTTTCTTACTATTCGTACGATATCCTCCAAACAAACTTATAGGTGACTAATGATTTTTTATAAATATATTATATTATAAATGTATTATATAATTATCATTTTGATAATAAAAAATTCATAATTAATAATTTATTAAAATATATGTTACAATTAATCATGTTTGTTCATGGGATTTATTATTCAAATGTTACCAAAGTGGTAGGGTTAATGTTTCAATACCATTTATTCTGGATTGTTTGTGCTTGAATTTATCCTTTAAGAAATTATTTTATCATTGTATAATAGAACAATTTAATTATCTTATACCTTATTTGTTCATGAAATTTTCAGGTACTAGTATAATTTCCCTCTATTTGGATCATAAAATTTTTAAAATTTTATTTATGAGAAGCCGAACTCATTTGACTCTTAAGTTAAACATAATTTTTATTACGTATCCTTTTTTTCTAAAAAAATTTTCAACAAATGTTTTCAACATTCCCCCAAAATATTTATGAAATATATGTTTACACGTTTTTTACTATTTATAAAACCATTTTAATGAGTTATTTGGGTCGACATCAGAACGATGCACTAGATAATCGTTTTTACATAAATGTGAACGAAATGTTTCTTTTAACATATAAAACTTGTACATAATTAACACTATCATGAACACTAAAATCATTAAATATACATTTAGAATTTTTTCTAGCTATTTTTTTTAAAACTAATTCTTTCTTTGATATTTTGGAAATTTTAATATTTTTAGGATTTGATTTCTATGTGGAATGATTTATTTTAGATGAAATATTAAATGTTATCTTTTAATGATATTTTCAACAACAAATATTACCATTGATATTATAGATTTCATATTATATATATATATGTGTGTCTCTCACATATTTAACCAGTCCCCCAAATTGATCATTTAATACATTCCATATGTTCATCTCTTAAATTACTTCATTATAAAATTTCATTTGATTATGATATGAGACAAGATTACTCAATCAATTTATTTCAATGTTAAATTATTATTTTTTGAACTTATTATTGATTTTATATTTTGGAATTCATAAATCATTAACATGGTATGATTATTTTTTCCAAATAGTTCATAATGAGGAAAATATATCTTATACGATTGGTGTGCTAAGATAGAGATCCAATGAATTTTGTAATGTTTTTGATCTTATGAGACATGATTCATAATATTATAGAGTAAACCCAATCTTCTTTGTGAATTTTTATATCATGTGATAATTACTAGGATGTTATCCATAGCTCATGATTATATAATGTTTTGTTTTTGTCGCATTTCCTATGATTTTGTGATCTTATGATATAATGTTCTTTATATTATTATCTCATGCTATTACTCTTTTTTTTTGATTTCATGTTATACATTTTACATAGATGTATGTTTCCTTATCATGTTTATTCTCTTACTAGGATTTTTAGCTAACCCTTCTTTAAATGTATTCCCCAGACATATCATACAATTTTTTGGGGTAGAAATGATTTAAGAAAACGTTTTGGGGAGAAAAATAATGATGTTTTATTTTAGTCCCACTTTAATGGATTATTAACATATTCTTACAAATACACCAAGACTTATGATATTTGGGTTGTAATTATTATATTTTTTATGATATAAGTTATATAATTTTTTTTAAATTCTTGGTCTCCTATAGTTGTTATGAGAGAAATACCTAGTTATTTTTGGGTATTAGGACTAGAATATTTTTTTGATGACCATAGGGACATGTATAAGGATAATAATGAGTATAAAATAATATATTGGAATTTTGGTAAAGTGTTAAATGAGTGGGCTCCATGAAAATTCAACATTGTAATGATAAAAAAATTCAATGAGGCACTCACACAATTGTACATTGGGGTAGTAACCTTAAAAGTGGTTCATTTATCTAGAATTGATAAACACCTGGTGCATGAAAATAGGCATTTCTAAACAAATAGTTTGAGACTCTTGAGTTATTTACAATATAAAACCAAAAAATCATTATGAACCATTATAAAGGATATGAAAATATTTTTAGGTTATAAAATTTAATAGGTAATCTTACGATGGTTAATATATATTGAAACATAGAGACTCATAAGTTGGTATATACTTATCATTTATAAGTTATTACTTATAGTTGTATAAGATTACCCATTTTATATTAATTCATTATCATATTGATTCATTTATTGTTTTTGTTGATGAATTGAAATTGTATAAAGAATGAAAATAATTTTTTTTGGTCAATGTAATGACTAACATTACGATATCGTAATCCTAATTCAAATGGAGGTTAGGTATATTGTGATAATGAAATATGAGCTATCTCAAACTAAAATTTATAATTCAATTTTTTTATTTTCTATGAACAATAAGATAATGATGGTGTCTAATGGATGTTCATGTGTTAATGATGACAATGAAAAGAATATTCAATTTAATACATGTTAAATTGTCAGTTGAGACAACATGTAAAATTCAATAAAGTAATAGAATCTTATTTATTTGTGGGAAATGAGGCTAAAATATAGATAATTACTGAATAAAAATGATGAGTTTTGTTAACAATATATAATGAAATAAATTTAAACCTAAGGCACCACTAAGAGATTAATGTCATAGAATCGTAGAAATTAATTATTATCCATGTAAATATATTAATCCAAGGATTAAATCCTAATGTCCAATATTATAAAAATAATTGAAGTGTAATTATTTACTTGTTTTGGTGTTAAAACACGCAAATCATTTTTGATGTATTTTTAATAATGGTATGTTGGTTATACAAATCAGGAAACATAAAAGGATTGTTATGTGGTTGTTTTTATTAATGTTTTTTCACAAATATATTGAATCTAATTAATTAAAAAGAATGTTGATTCCATAGTAAGGTTATATTTTTGGGAAAAATCATGATTAATGAAATGATAGTATTTAAAATGTTCATCATATTTAGGTAATTATGGTTAATTATTTTTCTTTTTGTATGTAAATAAAGATACTTGGATGACTTTAATGTTTAAAAAATGATTTGATGATTAATGTAACTTTTAAGTTGTTCATCATAATTTTTGTAATGATATAATAATTATATAAACATGGTTTTACAAAAATAAACCAGTATCTTGATCGAAAACCCATAATATTAGGAAAGAAAACTAATCTTGAATCCACTACAAATGGGAAACAAGGTTGTATTGACTACTACTGGTCAATGTGGTGTACTAGTTATTATTACTTAACATAAATTATTTCATGGATAAATATTATGTTCACATTGGGAAATATATTAGAGAATAAAATATTTTTTAAATTTATGTTTTTCTGGTGATAAATGATATTATTATAAATTTTCTATTAGGTTGATATATATATATAACTTTTCAGATTGACATAAATTATTTATTTGGAAAATTCCATTTATAGTATTTGAGATTTATGTTGAAAGATATGAGATTTTAATTGAGTTTTAAAAAATATTTATTGTTGAGGATAGAGATGTTTTTTTGGATTTAGGTTTATATATTTAGGGAGTGATCTATGGAAAACAATTAGTTTTACTATTGAATTTTGGAGATTAAAGTATTAATAATCATTTTTGGTATTATCTTACTTTGTGAAAACCATTTTTGGATTAATAAAAATAAGAGGATTATATTTTTACTCAGTTATTCATCATATGATATATTAAAAGATAATTATTATAGCCCCATTAATAGAACAATATATTGTATATCTATTAATCAGTGTTAGAGGTGACCTAGAAATTGAGTGAAATGCAATACATGGAAGAAATTATATTTTTGAAATAAACATATGTATGTATATTTTATGTTTTTCTCTATCATTATTTTAAAATAATCGCTCAATTCTATGAATATGGATATTTTAAAAAACAACATTCTCCTATTACATTAATATCTTATTAATAAATGATCTTTTAATTCATAACATATATATGATTTTGTGGTTATTAAAATTATCTAGATCATTCAAATTATTATTATCAATTACCTCTATCTCTATATATAATTTATTATTATTTTCTTTCATATACCTATTTTTACCTCCCACCAATGTCATATTACATAGAAATATATTCATGTGTTATTCCATATTACCTTCGTAAATCTCTTTCCCACATTTAAGATGAATTTTTATTAATCATTTTTACAATCTGGGTTTTCAAAAAATGGATTTTGAAATGATAAATAATTAATTACTAAGAAAATTTTCAAATTATGAGGACAGAATTTTTTTAATGGCGATATAAGGTAACAATATAATATTTTAAAATAATTCTATCTTTGATTGTATATACAATAGACAACACTAAGATAAAATGAAGAGTTACATATTATTAAATTATTATTATTTAAATAAGATTATTATAACCTACACATTTATTTGGAGGGTATCAAAATGAATAACTACTCTATAAAATGTATATAATTTTTTTAACGAACATAAATTTATTTATAAACTATTAGAAAATAAGATTTCTATTTTTTATTAACCCATTTATTTGAAATATTATTGTTATTATTTTTGATGAATGAATATTATAATAATTTATTGGATTTTTTTATAAATGGTATTTTATAAAATTTAAGCCATATTCAAAATGATAATATAATTATTGTCATAGGGTAAAGGTTTTAGATTTTTTAAAAAAAACAAATTTTCAGGAAATATTGAAATATATTTGTTTTTAAAAACTGACAATTCATTTATTAAATTTAGAAAATTAAAATTTTAATTATTCATTTTTTTTTATAATTAAAACTCACATAATTTATTAATATTTTGATAAATTAATTACCTTAAAATCATCTTTCCATTGGATTTTATTATATGTCTGTTCTAAATCTAAAAACAATTTTTGAAAAAAATTTGGTTTAATGTGCATAATGTTTCTCCATTTTTATAAATTAAAATAACCCCAAATTAGGATTTATTTAAAATTAATTTATATTTTAAATATTTATAACATAAAATTTAAAATTATATAATGATTATTTCTATTGGTACAATTAATATAAGATAATATTTTCAAAAAACACATTTTTATGGAAATCGATTTCCCCCACACATTCATATTTTATAATAAATTTATTTACTACACTTTTTTAATTTAATTTTTTTATATATAATCAATAATCGTAATAATAATATTTTATACTATATAACTAGGAAAAATTAATTTTTGGTGATAATTAATAAAAAAAATAGAAAAAAACTAGTTATCGTGGTGAAAATTTAAATCAATAAAATGTGAGTAACAAAAGAGGTAAATGAGATAACATGTTTAAATTGATAAATTTTTTTTGGTTATTTTCACCCATATAACCTCTATAATCAATTATTTATCAATTTTTTATCAACATCTCTTGATAGTGTCCACCAATTATTGAATAGTTTTTTCTATTTTAAAAAATACCACTCCTCAATTTAAAAAGGAAACCATATAACCTAACTTATTCACTCATTTAAATCCATTTAGATTGAGGAAAGACTCAAAAAATATATCTACCAAATCATTACCTATGTTATAGTTATTATATAAATCCCAAAATACCAACCATATGGTCCATAATATGATATCCAATTGAGGTTCTTGGAAGTGAAGGTAATCATCAACATTGAGTTCCATCTTTTTACAACATCTTTTTCAACCATAAATAATGTATAAAAATTGGAATATAAATACACCATCATATAATATATACATATACCTTATTATGTTTATGGTATAAAATTTATCAATCTCCTCTTCCATCAAATGGGAAATAAAACATTTATTCATGTGTATTGTAGACTACGGCCTAGTTAACTCATGTAATTTGTTTTCCATCATCACCTCTCAGGGATGTTCATGGTGATGGATTTACTATATTTATGTTATATTAAAGAAATATTAATAATTATATAATATTCATATATCATATACTTTCCTACCTTATCATCCATGGAAAAATGATAATTTCGTTCTTGTGTATGGCATACTAACACCCCCCGAAATGATGGGATTCTTTTTTTATTACCCCATCAAATGAATGATATATAAAAGTGTATTTAAAGGAATAAAATGGTATATAATGAATTATTATCATTATATAATTATATAATAACACTTACCTTCTTTCCATCACGATATATGAAAAATGGAATCATTACACATGTCCACGTACGACCTACGGTCTCCATGATTGTAACAAAGTTCATTTTTCATAACCATAATTCATAAATATTTTTATAAGTATTATTTATTTATAAAAATTAAATAAATTCATGATTATTTTAAGGAATATTATTGAATAATAACCTATTTTATCACCATAAACTCATAAATGTTGTATTGCTATTATGAACCGAGTGTCCTCAAAACAGTAGACATAAACATAAATAATTATGTAATTAAACACATCATTAAAATATATTAATTAAATTCTATAAGTCAATTTTTTTAAACCATTACATAGTTATTAAGAATAAAAATAATTTTTTATATTTATTATATTGGTGATAAAAATATATGCAATAAAGTGTAGACTCGAGGTAATTATTTCATCTCAAAACTTCCATATTTAAAACACATATTCTTTTATGCACCTAATTTTTTTTAAATTTTGTATATAATGACACCTTTTGTATTATTTCATGAATCATTATTACTTAATTAAATTTCATGTTTCAATTCATAAAATTCACTCATGATGGTTATGATTGAAAATTTTCCAAATAGTTTTGTATTTTTCATTTAATGTCATTTTAATAAAGATTATATATGATTAAATTCCAATTAGATTAATTTTTTTATCATTGTATAATAATAAAATATAAATATATTATCCTATAGATATTCATAAAATTTCAATGTAATAGTACTGTTTTCCTCCACTTTCTTAATTAAAATGATTGTGATTTTTTAGGAAAATCATACTTCATTTCAGACTTCGGTGAAAAATATTTTCATCCATATCACTATTTTCAAAAAATATTTTCAATAATATTTATATCATTCCCCAAAATATTATTCTAAAAAATTATAAACATGGTTTATTTTTTACTAAAACTTTTTAGAGGAATCTTTTTTATGTTTTCTAATTGAGTTACTTTTAACTATATTACAATAGTGTGAAATGAATTTTTATTTTATCTTATAGAAAATATACATAATTACTTATCACCATGATCATTAATATATTTAAAAATATTTTAAAATTATACATATTTTTTTAGATACTTTTTTCTCAATAATATATTTTAAATATATATATCTTTAGGAAGTGATTTCAATGTGAAAAGGGTATTTTTATCCTGAAATATTCCATGTAAAATTTTAAAGACATTGCCATCATCAAAGACTATATATTATATTATGGATTGCCTCAAAGTTATGGATATATGTCTATCATAGAAATACCATTATTATTATTATATATAAAATTTAGGTGGTAATAATTTCATTATACTCATCTACCAAATGAATTAATTGAAAAAAAATTGATTATGA
The DNA here is from genome assembly GCA_963277665.1 of Viscum album. Lineage (NCBI taxonomy): Eukaryota > Viridiplantae > Streptophyta > Magnoliopsida > Santalales > Viscaceae > Viscum > Viscum album. Next base: position 433,005,803 of record OY728134.1, read on the forward strand.
TATTTGGAGAGATTATACAACACATTTAATTCCATGGTTAGTTATTATGTTTATGCCTTATGATTGATTTAAGTTTTGTGGAAAACATAAATCAAGATCATTTTATGATGGGTGAAATAATTTTTTTGAGTTATCCTAATATAGATTAAACGATGGGTGCACCCAGATAATTCATCAATGCATTGGGTAATGTTAATATTCTCATGAGACGTCATGTATTGGATTACAGAGTAATCCTATTATATTATGGAAATTTTTACGCAAACTGATATTGATTTTTTAGTTATACATGAATCACTTTATTGACATTTTTTGTTTTTATTTCACATATCTTATGATTTCATGATATTATGATTCAATTTTCCTTATTTTATGCTCCCATGTGATTAATTTTTAACCTTTTATTTTAGGATATCATTTTTTACTTTTAACTCACAATTTATGATTATTATCATGTTTATTCCCATACTAGTCTTTTTAAAATTAATATTTTTTTCTAAATATTCACTAGGTTAATCTATTTGATTTTAAGATCTCAATATTATTTACGATCTCATTATAGAGAATAAAATATAGAAGTTTTATTTTAGTCCCATATTGATGTATTACCAACATAGTCTTCCAAATACACTAAGCATAATGATATTTTGGATACATTGAATAGATGTTTCTGATAAAAATCATGTTATAATATGTGAAAAAGTCAAAGGTCTCAGTAGTTAGGGGCCTTTTTAGACCTTATCATATTATTCGGAACCTTAATGATCTAATTCACCCTTATCCTGGTGACAATTGTTTACTATTTTTATTATTCATAATTACATTATATAGAAGAGAACTATTTATCAAATTTGGACCTCCTATTTCCAAACATTAAATTATTTCTTAAATATTATATATATATAAGTTTATGAAAATATTTTATGATTCAAACACAAAATACTATAGATGTTTTTTTCATAAAAAATTAATTTTGAGTACAAAAATGTTTTCCCATCAAAAATCAGTTATAAAACTCATTCCATAGACATTTATTTGTTTATATTTCATTAAAATATATTAAATAATATTAAAACAAATCCAAATTATAATTTGGATTTGAAAATAGATTAAAAAGTTTACAGTTTTTGATAAAAACGTTATTTTTACACTATTCATTGAAAAAATTTTATCATTAAATAAATTTTAAATTTCACTATAAGATAAATTTTATATAGATCTTATAAAAATAAAATACCAAAAATTTAAAAAAATTATAAAAATTATAGAAATTACTATTTTCTCACAATAATAAACAAAACCACTTCTTTCTAAGAAAAAATAATTTTTTTTAAAAAATGAATTTACTAAAAATTGAGTGGATACATAATAATAACATATAAATATATTTATATGGAGTTGAAAATTTATCTATACATAATAAATAAGATAATCCTATTCATAAACATATTTTAACAGTATGTTTATAATAGTTATCTGTAAATGATAATATTTTGTCGTTAGTATTAGCTTGGTGTTGTGTCTCTTATATTCTCTAAAATATTCTTCTAATTTTTTAAATATAATATTGTGTTAACTTGATGATTCCATTAATAAAAAAATTTATATACTTTCAACATAAGAGTTGTTAGACCAATTTCAATGGAAAAAATTTGGACTCTTGTGGAATGACCAGATGTTCAACACAATATTTATACTAAATGGATTTTTAGAAATAATATGGATAAATTGGGTTAAATTTTTCATAATAAAGATAGAATCATAGAAAATGAAATTATTATTAACAATGGATTGATTATAGTGAGACTATTTCACTCAAACCCAAGATAAAATCTATTATAATATTATTAGAATACTCTGATCACTAAAATTTGATAATTTTTTTAATATATGGTAAAATATATGTTTTGAATTGATTGATGTCTAAAAATGTTTTTTTAAAATGCTCCTATTTTTTGAAGATTAAAAATTTATAAATCATGTTTTAATTTTAACTAATTCTTTTTATGGTTTAAAAAACCCTAAGCCTTGGTATCTATGGTTTACTATACCTATAATAGAAAATTATTTCAAAATGTGAAAGGATTATTCGACTTTGTTTTTGAAATATATTTCAAATGATTGATTAATTATTGAAATTTATATTGATATAATCATTTTCTATTAAACAAAAGTATATAATTTTAATGAAAAAAATTAATTAAAAAGGCTTTCATGAGCAAACTCATATTTTTTATTTGTTGACAATATTTTAAAAATATAATTGGATTTTATTTAACACAAAAAAAAATATGAAAATGAACACATGATGTGTTTTCAAATACATTAACAAAAAAATCTGTGCACCTAGTAATATTAATATTAATGTAACATTAGATGAAGTCGGTAACCTTATTGAAAATAAGAGCTACAATACTACAATTATAATCATTTTTACCTTATTATGTCCAATAAAAAATCATATTTAGTATATGAATTTTTCACATTTTCAATAAAACATATATAACCCCATTTGAAAGGTCCAAAAAATTTCTAAAATTTAAAATGATTATAAATCATGGTTTATTTTATCTTAAAGTCAACTATTTTTAGCTTAAATAATTTTCAGTGCAAATTTCTGTGGATAGTAATTAGATAAGAATTGTGAATGGAGGACTTATCACATACATGAAAAATCCATTATCTCTTGGAGTAGAAAAAAATGTAGTTTCTCTTTTTATGTTCAAATTGGGATATATAGTCATTGAGAGTTTTTTCATCCAAATTATATAAATGAAACACACACTCTATTATTATGGAGAAATATAAAATCATTTCCCTATTTAGTGTGGAGAAACTAGTGGCATTGGAATTTATTAGACTCAAATTAAAAACTCTCACACTACTCACTTTCACATTATAAGACACTTATTGATAGATAAATTCCAAAAAGGTGACATTTTTCTTTAGTTCATTAGAATAAATATTCATTTTCCCGATATCTTTACCATGAAAATTTCCCTAATTATTTTTTTATGTTTTAAAAGATTATTATGTATAGTAATATTGTGACACATATTCATTAACATTTTAACAATACAATATTTTCAAATGTCTTAAATATTTTAATCTTATAAATAATTCTCTTTAAAAATAGTAATATTTTTAATGTTTCTAACTAATTTTTTTTTAATATAATGTGAGATTAATATTAATAGAAAATCAAATATAATCTAGATACAAACAAGTGTATATTGATCTAGAGCATATACACCTTGAGGTTATATCCTCAAAAAGGATGTTTGGCTTAACGATTTGATCTTCACCATAGGCATGAGCAGTGGAACTTTACTATAAACAACATTTGAAACTCTAAGAGGATATGGTAAATATTATTTAAATAACATTTACAAATAGTAATCATTGATTAAAAAATCACTATCATAAAATCACTACTGTTAGAACACTCTATATCCTTATTTTGAAATAGTGGGTATTTCCCCTAAAACCATGGGTATAATCTATACACATGATTTTTATAACCATGGATTTTTGTGGCATGGGTATAGGCCCTAGATATTTTATTATTCTAATAATATAACAAAACAATGGGTATATATATACACATATGGTTTAAATAACAATGGGTATATTTATTCTCATCAGATAACCTATACACATGGTTCACCAAAAAATGGGAATATGTTTCTTTCCCCATATGGAAGTAACTACAGCTCATAAATATCCTAAACCTATAAATAAAATAAAAACATGGTATAAATTCAACTATTTTCAAATATTGTTTATTTATTCTTCAAATAAATTATTTTAATAATTATAAAACCCTTTACAATACAAGAAAAAAATCATACACATCCATACAACCAATCAATTCTAGTAATTAAACAACTTCCACATGTAACCTTACTTATAATTTAAAAATAAATGAGGTAAATATCTCCATTATCACCAACATTCACAACCTAATCAGTATCACAAACTTCATCACTACCATTATCAAAATCATCGTCACCAATAGACTTATCTGGAGTAGCAATTGAATCCTCATCAATAGCATCATCATCATCATCATCATCACAAAGAACATCAACTCGACTACCACTAGAGCCCACATTTGAATCACTCATGGCATCATTAAAAGAGATCAGTCATGCCACATTTTAATCAATTGTATTAACATACTCTTATATATCTAATTTAATAATAACTGACATATGATACATAAAGTGTTTAGTGATCAGTTCACTTCTTTCACACTCTTATAAAGCTATTTATTATTTTCCTCACCTACTACTACTCGAGCACATTATAACACTAGCGTTCAAAGGGATTGAGAGGATCTATATGATGACAAATACTGAGTGGGTATGATGTTTATCTTGGGCTGACATTATACTCTCTTGTAGTTTTCCTCACATATTATATGACTCAAAAGATCATTTTCCATGAAGTTGCCATCTTCATTTTCATCAAGGGATTCCAAGGATATATCTTGAAAATATAAATAAGATAATTATTTAATAATTTCATATAAATATTTTAAACATAAAAAATATTCTTGTATTTGTACATTTATTTTAGTTCCATCCCGTTAAGTATTTACTTTATAAAAATAGTTTTCCTTGAGGAACGTGGCCTTTGATGCCCAATACTACATGCAACCAATGAAATTGATTAGTATATACAAATTTAAAATAATATCATTTTATTTTCAGGAATAATAATAAAAATAATTACTTTTAAATGAATGAAATATTCTTAAATATAAACATGTGATAATCATTGATAGAAATTTCATAATAAAATTTAGTCATAAACAATGCATATTTTTTGTTATTTATTAAGAACATTCAATAAATACTAACTTTTATTTAGAGATGGAAATAGAAATAAAATTTATTTGAAAATTAAAAAAAATATTGAAAATGAAAATTAATACATTAGAACAAATTTGGGAGAGGTTTATAGTCTCTTAATTTCTACAATAATAAATTTATATTTCAACGAATTGCTAAAATCAGCAAATCAAGAGCAGTAGCCTTAGTGAATTATTGAAGTAGAAAATGATGAATAAATTTGATAAATGTCTAGTCCATCAATAATATATTAAATCATTCAATAACATATTTTTATATAAATGAATATAAAACAAAAAGATAAAGAATCATACACAATAATAGCACATCAGTAAGAAATCAAATAAAAGAATGCATAGATTATGATTAATGATATTTTAATTACATTTCAAAATTATAAAATGGAATAAAATTACCAATATTTTGTTTATTCCATAATTAATTGATGTATATCGATTATTTAGAAAATTTTGGATTCAATGTATATGAGAATTTATCCATTAATATCGTATTATAATCTAAACTGTTAATATTTTTTGTTGTAATTAATGATAAATTTTGAGAATTGATTAATGAAACATTTGAAAATGCTTCTCTATGTTGATAAGGATTAGTGTTAACATATTATATCATCCCTTAATGTGAAAAAAGTTAGGTAGACGATGAAAATTCAATTGTAGTTTAAGATTCAGTTTGGTCTTCTCAACATCTATAAAAGTGGAAAATGATCCAAAGGGAGAAAAATAAGAATGCAGCTTCCAAATAACATGATGAAATAAAGGCCCATAGAATATAAATTATAATTATATGAAGAATAAAAAATAATTATATAAAAAATATAGTATGTTAATAATTTTGTATAATTATTACAATTTACATTTATGAATGAATAAAATATGGAATTCATTAATTTTATTAAGAATATATAAACCAATGATGTTGTTAAAGGTTATAATAGTTAATGATAACAGTTTGATTAGATGATGGATGGTTCATCCTATGTCAGGTAAGCTATTGACACTATATCACATTTACAAGGGGATTGTTTCAGGTTAAAATATTATAATATATCATGATTTAAAATTAAATTGATCGTGTTTTTTAGTTCTTTATGAAAAGATAAATTGTATCATGTTTTTAATTTATTTTTTTATAGTATATCATAATTACATAGTAGAAAAATGTGACATAAGTGAGATATTCCAAATATAAAACATTACTGATGAATGAAAAAATAATACATGGAAATATTCATAGCTATATAAGTAAACATAAAAATCTAGATATTACTTATATTCATATTAACATACCTCTAACATATCGTGCTCGAGAATTTTACTCATCACAAATGTGTACAAATATGTCATTGAATATTTTTTTTTCAGGATGCATCCTAAAAAATTCAATACAAGTAATAAGAATTAAATTTAAAATGAGAAAAATTAAAGATTGGGAACACCTTAAAATCCTCTGTCATCCAATATGTGATAATTTTTTATATTGTTTTTTGGATATTCAGGGAATATTGAGATACCCTTTAAATTAGAACAAAATCTACACCTACAATGAACATATAACTAATGCTAATATGATCCAAACTGATTCCTCAAGATCCATGAACCATTAAACCATATTAGGTTCACTATCGATAATTTTACATCGAATCTACAACTAACATGTTAATTTATATAAATACAATAATAATTAGGATATAAATTTACAAAATTTCCTCACCCACATATCTACCATTTTTATTTCCATGAAATTTTTAGCAATATATCTCCATGAGACCAGTTCCTCTTGAATTATATCAGGGTACTTGCATAATGATTACAAGAAACACATATACTACAATGAATTTTTACTTTTTATCTAATTTTCTTCATTATAATCTACTATTTTTGTATTTAGTGATTCCAGGAATCCCACGGATGGGTGTATCCATGTCGCCAACAATAATATCACACAAAATAATAAAAAAGGTGAAAAAAGATGAATAATGTCATGGAAGAATTGGGTGAAAATGACATTATATGATTTTACAAGGTTATAATAAAAACCTATATACATGCTACTTAATAAAATATAATGGGTATAGAAAATATCTTAGATAAGTAGCATCTGAAGGATTTTTTTCTTCTATTTTCATTCTCTGGGTGATCTACAAGCACTGGAGTGGAAGATAATGGAACAAAATCAATAAATCCCTAAAGGATTGTAGGAAATGAAGGCGATGTATCATGGCATGATATGGGAAGTAGGATTGGGGATACATCAAAGAATATTGATATGGTAAAGGTGAGGAAATCTTTGCAGGAGGCCCAGAAATAGGATGGGAATAAGGGAAAAAAATTAGATGATTATGGAGGTTTGGGTGAGAACATACTTGGAGGAAAAAAATACACGATATTGGAATAAGAGGCTAAATGAGATGATTATTGAGGAATGTCTGGGGAAATCCTTATAGTTTTGATTAAAATAGTATTGGAATAAGAGGATAAATGTGATGGGGATGGATACCTGTGTGGGAACACCCCTAGAAGCTCAATAATAGGATGGAAATTTGTGGTAGATAGGGTTTTTGTTTGTGGTTTAAGGAAGGAATGGTTATTATGGGTGATCTTACTAGGTTGGGGAGAATCCAAACTCAAACACATTCAAGTAGGGTGAGGAGGAGTCAACTCTATTGGAACTGAATATTCATAAAAAACATGATAAATAATATAAACGAAACATTATATGTAGTACAGATGAAAAATATTGCAATTATTTTACTCACATAGGTAGGTATTTAAGGAAACAATTGATCGCATATCTACCAATCAACATCAAATAATCATATCCTTTTAACTTATGTAGTATTTTTATTGATATATATAAGAATGAAATAAACATTTATTAGAAACCATTTTTAAAAATCAAAAATACAACATAGAAGTGAATTAAGTCAAATGCAATGTACAAATGCCTTTTAGTAATAATAATTTTAAAACAACTTATAATTTTTTTAAATCATAGTTTTGTAAATGAAATAAATAAAATTAAATATAATGAAACCCAAAAATACTAAAACAAACATATCATTCAAAAATGAAACAAAATTGAAGTAATTATGGTAATACTAACATGAGAAAATCTTATCAAGGTAATATAAATGAACTATGAACATTTGTGTTTGCTTATATATATTAACCCCACTACTTTAGGTTCAAGAAAAACTCTCACAATGGGAAAATTAGAGTCATAAAATGAAACATTTTGGTTAACATTGGTGGGGAATCAATTGTTTCTATTTAATCCCAAGCATCACGAAACATATTTCTTTAAATTACTTTATTAATGACACTCTCAAAAGGTCTCATATGAACTTTCAAATAAAATAGTTGTTTTTCATTGATTATTAAATATATGGTTCAGTTTTATCTTTAAATAAAATCATTTGAATAACTCTAAATCCATACTCATATTTAAATCTTACATTTCATATAATTGAATAAAACCCTTTATCATAGTTACTCAACCTTGAGAGTAGTAATTCCACAACAATATTTTCTCAATATATCCATAATAAGAACCCATTTCATATGAAGGAAAAACATATCATGTGTTGCCATAATAGTTATTTTTTGTAGTTAACATAACTATATAATTTTATATTTTCATTTTTACCACTCAACTAATTGCAAAAAATTTCTACACATTGATTATGAAATATTTTAATTCAAAAAATAATGAATTGGGAACAAAATCCAATTCTATAAATTCATGATAAATAACGTCAATAGGTATATTTAATACAAAAAATATATATTAATAATTCAATTAAATTAATTTATATATTTTATGTTTTATAAATTACTGTTAAAAACGTTGATTTTGACTAACCAAGGAACTCATGGTTATTTAAATAGTATATCCTTCTTAAAGGAAAATATAGATGAACACTATTTATTATTTTTTATTCAGCATACAGAAAAAGACAATAAAAATTTAGGTATGTTTTAAATGAAAAAATAAGAGATAAAATATAAATATTAAAATTATTTCTTCATACAGTCATCATAAAAACCATAGTTAAACAATACTGTGTGATGGGCCATATCACTCATTTTAAGGCTCTATGTGTCCAATGTATATGGCCCAGAAATTTCTCTTATTTGAGGAATAGATGTAAATGAGGGATCAATTTACCCATAATTTTCATATTTATTTCTCATTGTATAGTTATGAATTTTTCTCATACAAGACATATACATCGAGTAAACATACAATCATTATTGAACCAAGTATCCTCAATAAATTAAACCTAAATGAAGATTATTTTTTCTGAAATTTTATTTAATTATGAAAATATTTATTTTAAAATGATATATCCACAAAAATTAAAATTGTTTCCCCAATAAGTGTTTCAGTTATAAGGTGAATTGTTAAATACTCTATGGATGTGAACAATGCTGGAGGAAAAATATTCCAACTCAGAAAAAATAAATGGTGCCTCTTGGTATATTTTTATCAATAATGAATTGGATGAAAATTTGAACAAATATAAAAAAAATGGTAAAATAAAATAATTATCACACATAATTTCATTAAGAGAAATTTATGTATTATTTCTTTAATTACTCCATGAAGAATGATGTGATAATCATGAGTTTTTAGGGATTTTGGTTTTCAATCCATTCTTTTTACTCATTTAGATATTTCATAAGAATAGAAATCTGACAACATTATATTCGATGATTCATATATAAATTGTTATTTTTATAATGGTGTCATCTTATAATAAGGATAATGAGTATTACATTTTCTTTCACTAGTAAACAAATGGTGTAGTTCTGGTCAAATACACAAATAAAACCAGACCCACTGATATTGGAAGTTATCATTCATCTAACATTTCATATTTATATGAAATTAAAGAAAAATTTCACATATATGTTTTTCAATGCTCTTTACAAACAATTACATAAAAAATTCATAGATAAATATGGAAACTCAAAAAAGATACCTCTCTTTTTCCAACTGTATGTTGATTCAGTGTCAACATTAAATCTCTTTTTAGATTTTATGTGACCTTTACCTAATGAAAAACTTAAATATTTCAATTCATTAATAACATATGTTATTGTAATATATTGATGTGATTATTCAGTGTCATGAATATTATCAAACCTCTAGTGATTCTTCCAATACTGATTATCCATTGAATTAATCATCGACGCCCTATGAAATTTAAACCATAGTGATATTTAATCCTTTAAAAAAATTATTATTCATACAAATAGAAAATGGTTTGTCCATTTTTTATCTAATGAGACAAAATTTTATAATCATGTAAATATTTTATTGTCCATATAAGTGAACCACACATCTAAAATATATTTTATGAAGAATCCTCTAATGTGTGCAATTTCATATCCCAAACCACTTTAAATATCTTATAACTTGTTCCAAGTTGTTGCCTATATTATATCCTATATCATAAGTTCTTGAAATTAGTATACTCAATAAATTCAATGGTTTTTTCATACTAATTCATAGAGGAATACAATATTGATGAATAAAAACATTCCATGTGTTGTCAGTAGTAAGCATCTGGCCAAATTGATTTAAACATCTTCGGGTATACTGAGAATATCACTAAAAACCATTGATTCAATATCATAATGTTGTGAATAAAATTACTAAAATACTAATCCATATTATGGATGAACAAAATTATATTTACATTTAATTATTTTATTATAATTCAATCAAATACTACCATATATTTCTACAAACCAGAACAGATTTTATGGCCTGCGAATTAATGTAATATTCTATGTGAATTTTTATTGAACATAATATGGTGTTCCATATGAGTTTTAATTCCATGAAGATGTTAAAAATTATTCATAGTAATAATATTCAACTTTTCCCTCCAAATAATGAACAAAAATATGTTATAAAATTATAAAAAAAATTAGTAGAAAATCCAGGATTTTTAATTAACTTCACTTAATTATATTATTTTGATGGAATATATGAACCATATAGAAGAAATTACACAATAAATTTCGTAATATATACAATGATTGTATTAGAAATTCCATACATGATTTTTCTATTATGTAACCACATTAATAATTACAACTTGGTCATTTTAGTGCATTTTAGATATACTGGACATTTGGTATCATCCGTTAAAATTTTAACTCTCTTAAATTCATCATAATCAGTATTTTCCTTATTGTATTGATATAATTTCCTTATTTCACAAGAATAAAAAACATATAATTATGATTCATAAAAGGAAACCAATCAGATATAAAATTCTCCTTACCACTTCGTTATTTTCATTCATGAACTGTAGAAGATTGTCTCGTCTCTCCATAGTGATACCAAACATAATTTCTTTTGGAATAAAAATTTTATTATATTGTAGCTAACTTCATCCAAGATTATCCAATATCTTTCAACACAATTATTTCATGTACTCTATATACAACCTCTATAAAATTCATTTTTAAATGAAAAATATATAGAACATAAATTCTTTAGAAATTCATTTGAAATCTAATCGGAATGATATATCTAGCTTCTGTCTATTCTATTATAAGGGAAAGATATATTTTCAAATCAACAATGAAAAAAATAATTAAAAAACTCATTAAACCCAATTTAAAAATGAAATTAATAAAATTTTACTAGGATTATGAAAAACATTGAATAATAGAAACAAACTATGCGATAATTATTGACTGTAAATAACAAACCATGGTTGCTATCTCGAAAATTTAATAATTCACAATGATTTTAGATAAATTGAATAAATTTTTGACACTAAAAATTTATACCTAACCTTTTACCTATAATTAATCAATCCACAAGATGAAAACAAAGGAAAAGACATAGTTTTATGAAAAAAATATTTACATTCCAAATGATCAAAATAATTTAAATATGAAAAATCCAATATATAAAAACAAGGATCAAAGGGTCAAAATGTTTGATTTAAAGAAAATGTTAGTAGAAGAAATACTGTAGAAAATCTACTAATTAATCATCAATATCTATAAAATTGTAATTAATTATTATTTTCATTTGAATTATGTCTATGTCACTCCCACCCCATATTGAGTGATTTACTCCCACTCTTTCATAAATTTCTTATTTTAATGGTCATATACATAATTTTATTTGTGATAATGGTAACTAAAAAACCATTTTAAATGTATATCCTATCTTACCCAATCTTTACAGTGAATTTGATACTCTATTTACTTCATTATTAAACACTCTTTTAATATGAACATAAATGGAATGTAATGAAAAAGAACATATAGAGTTAGGTAATAAAATTAAACCTGTAACACAAATTGAATTAAAAAAAATTTCATTGAAACACTAGTATACCCCCCCTTTAATCACATGTTAGGAAACAATAAACCTCACTCTCTAATGATATCGATGATAGGGTGACGAAAAATATTATATAAAACATATAGAATATGTAATATAGAATAAGTATAGATTCATTAATTTAGAGAATAAATAAATATTTAATTATTTATTTGAAACATAATTTCAAAAAAAATTATTGAAAAATTATTAAGGAAATCCCAAATTTATCAAAATAAATGGGGATAATTCATCCCCTCAGAAATTATTAATGCAATATTTAAATTCTAAATTTTTCTTTTATTTATTAGATTTTTAAAAAAACCTCAATATCTCTACCCTTATATATTTCAAAGGATTAAAATATTTAATATCATCAACTATTCGTCGCTAAACCCCATTTCCATTATCAAAAAACATGATGATAATTATTTTAACATGACTCTTATTTTAAATTTGAACATGGAACCCATGGTCAATATATATGAAATTTATTCAATAAATTCACAAATAAAGTGTATTTATTTCCATTTTCACCATTTATTCACAACATTATAAAAAACTATAGAATGACATGGGCATGACCATACATGAATAATTATAAATCTACAATGTTATTGTAAAAAAATTTCATCTTTCAAATTTAAATGTTTCAATCAAACGAAATCCAATTTTATGACTTTGATAGGAACCCATGCAGCAATAAGGAAACAGTAAATTCCACCAGAACACCCTAAAAAATCCAAAACCAAATAAGCATAATACCTAAAATCAAAAACCACACACACTACCACTCAATGGAATAATGAATAAAATAACATATATAATGCTATAAAATTAGGGAAACTAAAAAAATCCTGAAACCTTAAAGAACATCAAACCTCACACTATAAAATTTTAAATAGTTTGGAATGGTTTACTTATTGGCATGAACAAAAACTCATAAAGACTATAACATAAAAAATGAACCAAAAATAACTAAATATATATTTATAAAAAATAAATACAGTGATTTTATTATATTTATCACATGATGACAAAGATAAAAATGAAAACAATAATAAAAAGAATAGCTCAATGATTTGGAACTCACATATGTAATGTTGAAAAATATTCAAAAAAAATGATTGAATTAGTGGAGATCTATGGATGATATGAGAGTTCATCTCTCTCTTAAGTAGTTTCTCACTAAGGTGATAGAGATATTAGGGTAGGGGGTCACAAGTGAATGGGGGTATATACGGAGTGGCCAGATATGTGAAAATTTTATACCACTGGTTTTTTTAAAAAATAATGATATATCTAATCCTATACCAACAGTATCAAAAAACCATCAATATATATTAATCCATACCAATGGTTTTAATGGACCACTATTATATTCTGTCTCTAGATACTCTATATCGATGGATCCAATAAATTGTTTGTATAAAGGTATGGGAATAGCCTCATGTTATTATTGTAAATATTTTATATATTTCATATTTATCTCTTAATTTCATTATTTTATATACACATATATTTTTAATTTCATCAATTAAAGGGGATATTATATTGGAATTTCTAAAATTTTCATTGAGGAGACTCCGTTTTAAAAAAAATCATTCGTATTGAGAATCACATTTGAACTTAAATGTTTTATATTAATATTAAGTATATTATTTTTAATATTTTTTAAAAAATTTAAATATGTTATATAAATTAAAATTGTTTGTTTGTTTTCTACAATTTTATACCTATAAAATATTAAAATCCTTCATTGTTTTTCAGAATTCATAAAATTTGTTGTTTTTATCTCCTAAAGTATCACTAATGATGGGTAAATAAATATTATAATATAATTTTCTTCTAATTATTGTTGGATTTATTTATGATATCTTTATTTATCTATCCTTATTTATGACGTTTATGATAATGAAATGGGTGAGTTTCTTATCATTCTAAATAAATTTTTGGTATCATTGGGATATTTATAATTTATAAATTTCATTATTTAAATATTTTATTGTTTTAAGGATTTATTTCTTACTTTAAAATATCTTTTAAAATGAATTTTTTTCAACTTGTATTATGTTCAATTCTTTTAAAAATAAATTTTTGAATCTCTTGGTTATTGAAATTGAATTTACAATTTCATTTTTTATTTCATTATAAAATATTTATATTCATTTCGATGTACTATGTGGTATATTCCATGGTTTTGGTATCATCAAAAAAGGTGATATTTTTGTTCCTCATTCTCTTAGATGATTTTAAATGATCACAAAGATCAATTATTGAACAAACCATTCAATTACATGAGATTTCTGTATTTATTTTTGATCGGGAATATTGGATGTGAATGGGCTGAAAAAGATTATTCTATTTGAATGAATATTTCTAAATTAGGATATTATATAGTTTTTTACAATGGAATACTAAGAGGAGTGTCACCACCTAGTTAGTAGCGATAGATATAACCCCATAGCAACAGGATGCTTATTGGCTACCTATTGAAGTGTTGTTTGATAATAAGTGGAACTAAAAAGAAGATCTATTAATGAAGGTATCCCTCTAGATACTTGGTGAATGAATATAGATTATTAATGGTGGATGTTTCATCCAATAATCCTTCAACAAGCCTATGGTCCAACTTGTGGAATTGAGCGGCTACCTGGTGGTGTTGAGTCACTAAGTAAAAATGTTCATTGGTAACAATCTTTAATAGAACCGTTAACCTCATTAAAATTCTAAATAAACCATTATACAAATAAAGTATATAAATAAAACAATATAAAGGATTGAGAAAAAATTATTTTGAATAATTGTAAACTATAATTATCCATAGAAACTGGAAAGGAGCATCAACTAAAATATTCCTTCCATTCTTCCTCCTCTTGAGAACTACGTGAATTTTTTTTCTTCTAACACGTTAATATCCATATTTATCACTCTCATTATCTTAAATTTATAAACTATATAATTCTAAATAAATAAGATATTTTCATTAATGTTTTTACACCTAATACAATTTCAATTTTTCTCTCTCTCTCATCAGGTTCTTCCTAACATAGAAACACCAAGATATTTCATTTCTTGTTATTTGAATAAAGATAAAACAAATGTATCTTTCTAGTTTTCATGGATATTAATGAAAAAATGGATTTTAATATTCATGGTTTTATTTTTTACTAATTGTTTTAGGGTTTATTAATTAATATACCCTCAATCAATTGATCTGGTAGATATAGGGGATCATAGTTGTGTTATTGTTTAAATTTATTAAAAAATGGAGTTCCCCAATTTTAATTACTCTAAACATATTTTTCATATATATTAAAATAAAATAATAAAATAATATTTAATTGTATCAATTCTCCAAAAATAATTAGGTAGATTAACCTATATTTTTTTTCAATGTTGTTACTTTATTTAATTATATTGTGTTTTATTCTATTGTTTTAATTTATCACATATTTTTAACACCTTCTTTGCTTCATATTTAAAAATGACCCCCCCCCCCCACTCCTATTTCTATAATACACTGAGAAATAGGATAATCTATTCCATGGAAAGTGAGAAGTTTGAGTTCGAGAAAATGTTTTGGTCAGTATTGGTGTCACATTGCTCAATTAAATGGATAGTCGTAAAAGTTAGAATGTGCAACACAGGGGTGCCAAGTGGTGGACTAGGGTAATGGTTCGGGATAGATTTAGGATATATAAACAAATTATACATGCTAGGATGTATATCACTACATTGTTTTTGGTATTATCTTAGTAGGCTATACAATTGAATGCTCATTATTTAATACAGGAAATCACATTCCATTCTATTTTCCTGAAAAATTGATAACCTAGAGGTGGATATAAAATATATATGTATGGGGTAATGTCTATTGAAATGTTATTGGTAATGAATCAAATTTAATTATCTATTATACTGAATGTTATTTGTATTTTTTATGTTAATAATCTTTAGGGTACTCATTATTGTTATAAATTATTTAATTAGATATAATACATGGGGTAGATTTGATGGGGGCAATTATTTCCTAAATTTAATTTTACCAGTGATGGGTATCTTTTACATCTCTTGGTGGTGGTAAGTATGGTCACAATGGATAGATGATATTTAAGGCAGGTCACATAGGGTTTTCACATAAGTAACTAGGTGGTATTATGACCCAAAATTCTAATTTGATAATGGATGAAAAGGATAAAACATGACATATTTTCCCTCTTGTTATGAATTGGTTCCATGAGGATTTTTATTATGAATTCTTAATTTTTCCACCTATATTATATATTGACTTTACAATTGATATCTTTCTAACATCTCATCCAATTTCTATAAAAAAATTGTAAATATATTTGTAATGTATTTCTGACCATAATGTTATATTATAGGATTAGTAGACATCGAGTCTATTCCACTATGTGCATCCCATTAAGAATCTCTAATCATATTTTCTAAGAATGTGGGTGGCTCCTTTGGGTAATGATTCAACTACCTTATATTTAATATGATGATGGCTAAAAACTAGTATCCACTTCCATAAATTACTGAACTATATGACTAGTTGAGATGTGACTTAGTATTTCCAATGATTGACCTATGATCAGGTTATCACCAACTGAGGATGATTCCTTTTAACATTCCATGAACTAATTTTAGGATAAGATGTTGTACATATGAGAATATATAGATTTATTATTTCTTAATGAATGAATCCTATATATTTATGTATTGGATGAATATTATTTTACAAATATTGGGAAACATTATTAGTTTTCTTCAAGTATGAAATTATAGTTAATAAATGATGAGGTGGATCATGATAAACACCTTCATAAAGGTTTGGGTTCACATTGGGAACAAAATATCCAAAACAATAAATCTATTTGTTTTGATTGGATAAAAAAAGTAAACTTTTTGGGCCATGTTATTTATGATATTCATATATTTTTGAATCATTATAAGCTCATGTTAGTTGTTAATTGGAAACTGCTGAATAATTTCTTCGACGTTAGTAGTTTATTGGTTTAGTTGGGTACTACTGACATTTTATCCTAGTTTTTTTTTCTATATTAAGAACCAATTATTTATTCAAACTATATAATTGAAGTTATAATGGTCCAACATTTTTTAGGTGTGTTTGTAGAAGCTAATGTAACCATAGACTACAACACTAATAATGACCCAACCTAAATCGTCCGAATCTAGTAAAGAGAGAACTATGAATTTTGATGTTTGATGAGTCATTATAATAAAAGAAACCATTTTATAAGTTGAGTTGGGTAAGACCAATCTATGATATGTAGTCTTCTTCATGGGGACCCTATAACCATTTTTACACATTTAATAGCTCATTTCACATTATGCATCTTCAAGTGACTGTGAAAACTATTTGGTTTATAAGTGTATTTGAGTATTCTACACAATAAAAAATGGTTTTATGAGTTAATTACATTGATTTTGGAGAGAATTATATGAGAATGTTTCTACTATTTTTTGGATTCATATGATAATGAATTTTCGTTTATAAGGTTCTAATATAAAAATAGTTATCATACTTCTATAAATATAGATCCTTCTAATACATCGTATGATACAATGTTTTTCTCACCTAAATATTGGTTAGAAGCTAGTAGTTCAGTATTGGTCATGTCAAGACTCATGTAGGAGACATTAATGCATTAGTATTTAATATTTAATTGGGTGTATACTTATCATATTAGAAATAGATCTTATGATTACTATGATTTCAGCCTCTTTTTTTGGGGTTGGTGACCGAGTATTCTTGCACGTGTTTCCGAGGGTAGTGGATCTTTGGATTCATATATTGGGGAATGTTTCACCCATATGTAGTGGGTATTTGAGAATGTTGAGAGGATTGATCAAGTGAAATACTTGTTAGTTCATCAAATGTGTTTCAGTGATATATATGAAATTTTCCATCTGTCATAGTTTAGGATATGTCATGTTGATTTATCTCAGTTGATTTGTAATTGTGAGATTGAGATTGAGGTTGATCTATCCTTCAATAATCATCCATTTTGTATTTTTGATCATAGAGAAAAGTATCTTTAGGGAAATACATCTCTTTGGGTGTGACATCAATTGCATCATAGCTGCCACCATGAGGAGTCATTGGAATGAGAATCATTGATGTAGGATATGTGGCCGGAGTTATTGAAAAATTATTCCCAAAGAAATTTTACAGTGTAGCTTCGGGTTAAATGTTTCTTATATGGAGTGGTTTCAATACCCAATTGTTCACTTCAAAGTATAGCTCATGGAAGATCTTCTCTAATTTGGGATGTTATAAAACCTATCATTTTTTCATGAGTTTTGTTTCTAATTTAATATATCTATAATGTTATTCATATTCTGAATTTAAATGGGAAGGAAGTGATTGGGGATGTTAGTAAGGATCAAACAATTGTTTCTTAATTCATTGCATTGGGATATATAAAATTTCATGTAACATAAGGGGTGTAGAATTAGTTTGTAGTTCAATCTATTAATTATATAAATTATGTGGATGGACGGAGGAAGGTTCATAGTTTTTCAAATATTATGTGATTATCAAGTTGATTATGAAAAACAATCTATGTGTTATAGATAAATATCATAGTGAAGTCAAATTTTTTTTAAAAAAATGATGATTTACATTAAAAAGTGTTGGATCACAGACTATAGGTTTGACACAGATGGTTTAGAGAATAGCAAATAGTGCATCAACACCACGTGTAGAGATTTAATGAAAATAAAAAATATAATATTTAACCCAAACTCACCCTCACACCATAATTATTTCTTCCCTATCATATGATCTAAAATTCCATCTCTAATCTAGTTTATTTTATGGATTCCTCACCTTATAGAGGCCAATCTAAAAAACTAAAATAATTTTGGACCTTATGGATAGAAGGAAATAATGATACTTTTATTGTTTGCATTTAATGTTCACATATGTTCTTAAGAGGAAACCTAGATTTGGGTAATAATAGAAAAAACTATGTTTTGAGACATGTTTTGATAAATTTTCTTTGGGATTTATTTAATGAATGGAAGTAAGATCATAGATCTATGAGGTCTTGAGTTGATCCTTTACGTTGAACACATTCAATGAAGGTGGTCTATAAATTTTCCCATAATAAATATTGGTTTATTTTTTATTTATATACGTGGTTTCACTAGTTTCTATTCATTGAAATTATGAAATAAATTAAAATATTTAACTGATGGAATTAAAATTAAAAATATTTCAAGAAACATTGAAATTATAATTGATTAACTTGAAATTGATTTCTAAAGGGGATAATGGTTAAATATTCACAATCTAAATGGTGATAAATATTGATAATGAAATTTTTTTGTGATATTTTGATGGAATGGTATAGAATGATAGTTTAATTCCCAATGTGTTACCAGTGATGAGAGGGGAATTTAAGAATTATTTAGCATGAATGTAAATATGAATTAATAAATTATAATTTCTATTTTGTGAAATGGCATTGACCAATTAATACTAACTTGTATACATTTTTTCTAATATGGGGCTTTATGGGTAGTTCATTTATGGTCTAATTGATGTTTTCCCCTTGGTACAAACTCATTATTATGAAATTTATATTTTTTAACCTGTGTTTTTCTTGTTTTAGAAAAATAATATTTCACTAGGTTATGTTTATTTTTTCAGATGGGTATATATCCCCTAGCATAACTATTATTCAAATATGGATATATTCAACTAGTTGAGACTTATAATTCATTATGGGTATATTTCCATTTTTTATGATAATTGTTTAGAGACATCTAGTATTTTCCTCCTAATGTATGGTTAATCCCTAGTGACATTATTTTACATTTTGAACAACAATGACAATTTTTTTTTTATTATATATTTATTTATTAATTATTTATTATACTTAGTAATAATCATCACATTTATATTCACTAACTCTGAATGAATAATTTCTAGATGTCATTGGTGGTGTCTTACTAATTTATTCACATGCAAAACCAGGGCTACTGTAGGTACGTGATCATACCTCAGGACTATAATATTGTATAAATGTTAGATCGTTATGGTTAATGTTTGATTTAGGATGAGAAGATTAATCCTGGCTTATTAAAACCTTATTTGTGCAGTCATTTAGTTTTTTATAAATCTTTCTTACGAAATTTTTTGGGTTTTAACTACTCTTGAATTCTTATTTACATGTATACGTCATTTTATATTATTGTGTTATTATTAATAATTATAATTTTATGGGTCGTTCAATTTAAAATTTGTTCTAGATGGTTATATATGATTATCATTATTTATTTATATGTTGTATGGTAATATTAAATCTATTTTCTTCTAAAAATATGATAATAAACCTTTTTTGCTATTCAGAAACCACTATCGTATGGGGAGGTTCCCTGATGGTCACATAGTGGTCTTTGATATTGGCACCGATAACTAGATACTAACATGTTGAGGGTACATAAATTACTTAATTAATGTTTTAAAAACATGATATTCATCTGATAAAAACATCTCATGTAGATTAATAACATAATAAAAAATATGTCATTGAGATTAATCATATAGGAAGTAGAAGATTTATGTAACAAAATTAATACTGGTAATATAAGAAAATTTACTACATATATTGATAAATTATAATTGTTGGAGTAACACCTTCCTGATTAACCAAGCGTGGATGTTATTGAATACGTTAATTTATATTCTTATTAAAGCATGGAATGATTAAACAAGGGTTTAAAGGGAGTTATATGTGAATTTTCGTAACGAATTATTATCTCATATACACAATATTATTGGGTTTTTCAAAAATACTAAATATTAATAAATATGTTAATCACTATTGGAGACTAAAAATTCCTATAATGATTTTTTTGTTAAATAATTCATTGTGTTTTTTATCATATAAATATTCCTATAATTTAAATTAGAATTTTAAACTTTTAACCTATTATTCTTATAGTGTTTATGATAAAAGAAATAGGAATATAAAATAGAGGTTTTGATGCTATGTTGATTGTAAATGTGGAATAAATTTTAAAACAAATGATGAAAATTTTGTTATAGAGTGAAATGAGGGATCTTTAGGATTCCAGTTTTGATTACTAAAAACTATGTATGAAATCCAAAAGGAGTAATTATTACATATTATGGGAGTTCTGTGGTTATATGAAGGCGTTGAGGAACCTCTATGTAATTTCCTTGTCATGTATCATCGATATAGAAATCAATTATGTGGTTTTAAAGGGTTTGTAATAAAAAATATATGTGTTATTTTTTTCAGTATATATGATTCTAAAATCAAGGTAATAATTGATAGATCATGTAGTACAAGTTGAAGTGGTTATGCAAAATTTTGATACATCAATTATTTTAATGTGAAAAAATATATCAATGCTTAATGAATCTAAATAAAAGATGAGTATATACAGCTCATTTATCTTCTAATATAAGAGAATGTTTTAATAAAATATTTTTTTATATAAAATTAAAGAGGACACACATGGTTAATGATTCATCAAAATCTATAACTTTTTTTATAAATGATATATGTGTAAAGTTTGTTTATTAATGAGAAATTGGGAATCAATATGTTTATTTAAATGGAATGTAATGGTGTTCCCTACACCAAATGATTTTTTATTTTCAATAATATACTTTTCTTTTCAAATATAAATTCTAAAAAGAAATAGAAAACATTATGTGATATGTGAAAAATGTTTTATTTATGGAATATTTTTCTCATAATGATATAATTTCAATTTCATAAAAATAAATGAGTTTGTGTATCATGATATGATATTCTGAAATGAATATAGTGATTAGGATCCTAGTGGGAATGTTTTTAGTATTGGATATGTTCAAAGGTAACAAATAATTTGTTACATCGTTATAATTTTAATGTAATTTCCAATTAATATCCTAATGTGTGTATGATATGTGATGGTAAATATAATTGTAAAGAGTTATATTTTGTATTTTTTAGAAATTGAATATCAATATTTATTAAAAAAATTTCATAGTTGATTTAAAAATTATGTTACACCTAATACCATAAAATATTCATAGGGTATGGAGATGAAAAGAAATGTAAATAGTTTTACATAGTAACCTTTAAAAATTCAATTTCACATTATCCAAATGAATTTTAGGATTTACTCAGAAGTAATAATATAAATATTTTCACTGATTAAAAAATATTTTAAAGAATCATTTTATTAGAATTAGATTCGATGAAATATGATTATGTTCATAAAAATTAATATGTACAATACATGATTTATTACCAACAAAATATTTTATGTTGTGGAGTTAAGAAGTATAAAAAAGATCATCGAGTCGAACATTTATAATTTGATTCCTAAACATCACCATTATCCAAACATATTATTTTCATAGATTTTACTGAAAAAAGTATTAGTGTGAGGTGTTTATTATATAGAAACATATATATGATGAAAAAATTGATATATATTTATTTATTTAAAATCACCATGAAATTGTAGAAAACATTAGGGTATCTTGTACTCTACAATATATAATTTGATAAATATGTGTTTATTTATGTTTTTTAGTATTCCTAAAATGACTGATGAATATAAAATGTATCATATAAAAGGATATATCCACTTTATCATTGTTTCACATTTTCATTGTATATATATTGATTTATATTTCTTCACATTTAATGTTAATTTGCCTCTCAAATTATGTCATGGAGTTACTAGTATCCAATTTTCATCATGGAGTATCATAGGGTATGATGAAATTTTACTTTTACTATGAGTAAGATTATTATATAAAGATATGGAATATTCTAATGAGATGAAAAAAGTGTCTTTTACTATATAACCAAGTGAGTATACCACATATATTTTCATACACTATATCTTTGGTATACATGGGGTGTATGGATCATACATTAAGTCCCAAATTCCAATATTTGGTGAGATTGCAAACATATAAACATCATAATTTTATAAAATTTCAACACAATCCTTTAGGATTATCTAATCCGTGGTTTATTGGTTATATTATTAATCATTTAATTGGATACATCTCAACCAATATAGAGTTTTCTCTCTCATGTAATGATTTTGAAATTTGGACCCTTTTTGAGAGATATTGGATAGTTCATGGCCACACACAGGTAGTTCATATAGTTTTATTATCTATTATTATATATGGAATGTGCTATTCTCATTCATAATGATGGATGAAATGTGATATATTCATAAACATGTACAATTTATACTAAGAGAGTCAATAACATATGTGTTAGTTATACGAGATTGAAAAACATTATGTCTCATGGTCCCTTAATGTCTTTGAAAAAAGGGAACCTATAAGAATGTATTCTAGGATTTGATTCTATTAGTGGACCCAGATATAAAGATACATGTGTTTAATGCTTATTATGATAGATCACTTTGTAGTTTATGTAGTTTGATACATTTCTAGTTACTTATATTTTGTTATATTTATAGAACTATATGTCCATAATTGTTTTTATTCCAATAGTTTCCCTTTGGGATAATCCCTTTGGATAAATAAATATGGTTTTAGTTTGACTCAACACTTTTATAAATTTTTTTATGGACAATTAATGAGTTTTGGATGGAATTTAAAAATTATTACAGTATATGTTAAAACGTAGAAGTAAATGATTACTTTATAAATGTGTTATAGATGACATTAAATTTTTTTTTGGATATTATTACATAAGTTATATTATATGGTATGATAAAAGTTGAAGTAGAATGTAATTATTTTAGGATTCAGTGTAAGTGGTACATAGAATATGATAATCACTAAATTCATTTATAGATGTGATGGATATGAATATATTTTATTTTATGATTATTTTATATCTTTGTATATGAAATTTAATTTCATTCCTTCACTTATTTCTATCACAATACATGACTGATGTTATATTGTATGACACATCATTGATATGTCATACGGTAAAAATTCCATGTTAGATAGAATATTACATAAAATTTTATATAATATTTGGGGATGTTGAATTATAATCATTACCATTCATGTGAGTCTTCCCTTAAGCTATCATTTAATGAACTATTTTATAAGGTGAAATATGTCATAGGATATTTATTCCTATGATGAATATGTAAACTATAAATGGAAATTAATCTTTTCATATAATTCCTGAGTAAATGAAATCATACCTAGGGCCATCATTGAGGAATAATTTAGGATGTATTATCCTTTTTATGGGATATAATAACACATATATACCTAAAATAAAACTCCCTCATCCCTAAGGCTCCCTTTTCATTCCATCTTAACACAATGTGTGTGTTAGAACTCCATGGTGAAAAAATTGATATTACTCGTATAATTAGTGGTTCAATCATAATTAGTGGATATATCATAGTGGTACACATACATCAACTACAGTATTGTGATCTTCCTCAAAAAATACAATGGAGAATAAAGCAATTATAGTGGCTCATTAGTTTAACGTAAAAATATTGACAATATTCTTCATCTCAAGTTGTACATAATTTGAAACAACCTAGACTTTTTTAATGATAATTTTTTCCTAAAAATGTGTGTTGGTTTACACAGAACAAAACCATATGTAATTATTAATGAAGTGAATATATAAGGAAATTTGAATATTTGTTTTCAACTATCATATAACCATTTATAAAATATGATCCTTAGTAAATTTGACTACTGGGAGCTTTAATCACTGTAATAATTTTCACATTATAATTAGTGTTTATAAGTAGATATGATAAAGAATAATTATTGTGGAAAGGAGAAGTAATGGCCTCATCCAAAAGAATCATTCCCTATAAAGTCCATTGTTCTGAACATGGTAGGGAGGTATCGTCACTGGGGTTTTCACCGGATAAATACCATGCCAAGATTCAACATGCGAAGCTTGAATGACATCTATTATGGGAGAAGTTCATGTTAATTGAGGAAAATTATCACTCGGGCGTGCTAGATGATCAACCCCAAAAATCTATCACCATCACACACCTTACGAGTAGGTCATATGTGGGTGTTAAAATGGGTTTTGGGTCCCAAACATAGATTGTAATTAATTTGGATAAATAAAATTTTTATTCTCTCATTCCCATTTTTAGAAAGCTTTTTCTTAATAAAAATATATTTAATTGAGATATAATTTGATAATTGACTTTTAAAATCTAAATGGTAATTTTTTGAAAATTTATTAATTTTTATAATTAACTGAGGTATTATGAATAATAATTATTTAATTAAAATATTACAATTTATGTACTTTTATTTAAATATATATGATAAAATAATTTAAAATATTTAAGTGTCATAAATTTTATAATAAATTTTTGACATGTTCTTATATTTAATAAATAAGTATTTCTATATATAAAGGGTAACATTATCATATTTAGAGACTTATTATGAAACAATAAACATAATTTTGAAATAATAATTTCATATTTTGGTTGGGCAGAAATTATTATAATTTTCAAAAATATATTGTATTTCTATGAATAGTAAAACTTCTGTTTTAGGTTTTCAGTATATATAATTACTTCATAATTACATCATAATAATTTAATACATAATTAAATAAAATTCTAGGACTATAATATTTTAATTTACAAATATCAATTATTATAATATATTTTAATCAATTTCTCAACCTATAATTCTCTTTTGAAATGCTATAATGGAAACTTAAACAATATAAACATTATTTTTGTGTAAAATTTTACATGCCAAAAGAATTAATATAAAATGATGCTATATTCTTGTAAAATAAAATAACATAAAATATTTCTATAATTTCACAAACTAATTTAAAACATGGTAAATACCACTGTTTTTCTTTTTTCCACAAAATATATTTCTAAGGACTATATTTGAAAATTATTAAGAAAAATTCATCACTTTTTTCTATATATAGACACGAATTTATCCATTTTATTTCACTCCCAATTTATAATACAAAAAATTAAAATAGTTTTGCCTCCCAATACAAGGCCATAATAGAGTGCTGGAATGACAAAAAAGGTCTCCAACCATGAAGTGCCTTCTCCTATATTAATGTGAATAATCTCTTTGATCACCTGGGTGATGACGGTTGTGCAGAGGGCATCAGTAGAAGCCTCTCTAGAGTAGAGTCAGGAAAATATACATCAAAGGAAAATGACAATGATAATGAAATGGGAGAGTATGGTAAGGGACTTTAAATCCCATGTAGGAATATAGAGAATAATGAAAATATGGATCCAAGGAGTATCAAGGACAACAAGAAAAAAAACTAAGGGTTGTAAAGACTACATAGGCATTCCTCAACAAATGGAGATGTTGTCAGCTAAAAAAGGTGGTAATATCAAAAATTAGGAACTACAGGGTGTGGGGGGAATCAATAAATATAATGGGAAAATTGGTGAAGTCAATGAGGTTGTGAAGGGGAATGATCTTCTGGAACCCTTTGTTGTTTCTTGAGGGGAGGGAGAAGAGCAGTAGACTAGGGAACATCCTGGAGGGAATCATCAGTAGTCTGAGGATGTGCAGCTAGAGGAGGTTGAAGACATTGTGTTCATGCTCAATGGATAGTAGGGGGAGGCTACTATAGAACCTGAACATGTTCTAGAAATTATTATACATCCAAGAGAATAATAAGAGGAGAAATCCCTTACAATTAATTCCACAAAATAGGATGTAGAGAGGATGATAGGAATAATGATACGTGTGGATAATAATAGTGAGAAAATTAAACGGATTGACAAATAAACCCTTCTCTTGATCAGAGTCTTCAATGAAGGTAAGATCAATATTTATGAGTAACTACAGGTTTGGGATCATTTAACAACACACTTTGAAAATCTAATAATATAGGACCCAGGATTAAAGGTACCCCTTTCCTGGAAATTATACATGGAGAATTCCTCTGATAGTCTCAAGTTAGTTTTCCAAAAGTATGTGGTTTACTTTAGTGTTGTACAAGGTTGAACGTGGGGTTACTCAATTTTCCTTAAATGTGGTTTGTTAATAAAATTTTTAACTTTCATGTATATCCTTATTTTATCTTCGATTCAAGATACTATTTTCTTATATATTTTCTAGATGTTATGTTTACTCTAATATATTAACTTTTTTATCATACCCTCACTTCTTAATTATGTTTCATTAGTTTTATATCCATTTCCCCACTCATTTACCAATTTTTTAATAATATTTTTATACCAGTTATGATGCTGAAAATATATCTCAAAATTTTCCCCTTCTTCTGAAGAAATTATCTCTTATTTTATTTTTGTAAATAAATTAACCAATTCAATATCAAACGGTATTCACCTTGATTTAAAAATTATTTTTTTATCCCGGGATTAACAAACATTAAACCCAAATTCCCTTTTTTGGGCTAAAAATGACATAATGATCATGATTTTAACCACATTTTACAAACAAATATTTTGATATAAAACCCATTTATTTTATTCCCAATTGTTTTTTTATGAAATGGATGATTATATTCTATTTATATCCCCTGAAATTAATTCATATTAATTTTTTTCCATAATAGAACTATAATAAATTTGTTAAATTATTTAATCTATAGATATGACTTGTTTTCTATAACCTTTACGAATAACCTTGGTAAATTTAATTTTCTACACCTTGGTGATTATCATTATTTATATTCGTATAAATTTTTATGTTAATTTTAGAAGAAATATTTCCATGTTATGATTCATGTTTTTTATGATTTTTCTCTTTCTCTCTATCTCATTATATAATGATATTCATTATGTTTTTATTTATTTTCTTCAATATAAAATTTAAATTGTTCCCCTTACGTTCCCTTACTGGGCCTCTAGCTCACCCATTCCTTTGATTTATGTCATCGTGTTATGAGTTGTAGTAAATGTACTTAGGATTAAACAATGAATAACCATTTAATGTATATTAGAATAATTATTTATGTCTTCATGTATTATGTACACTATCTCTTTGAAACTAAATATCATATTATCCCTTATATTGCAGTGTAAGGAATATTTTATGTAATAAAAATGATAGATTCCATAATTGATATCAAAATAAGGATTATTTATTTGTGAATATTATTATTTCAACACTTTAGGAATAACCCTATGGAAATATTTAAATATAAAAAACCAAAAAAGTACTTTCGTTGAAGTATTAAGTAAGTGGTTTCATGGAAAATAAACCCATGTCTAGATACAAACCTGTGGATGTGGCTCTGGAAAATATTTATATAGGGACAAAATACAAATACAACCCTTTGATATAGATTTTAATGGGAACATGTGCATAAAAAGATCTATGCATAACTCTTAGTTTGACATCCTCATGTTACCAATTTGGTCAATCAAAATATTTTTATGAACCATTAGGAAAGATATATAGAAGATTTATTTTGTTGTTAAAGAATAACATATTTATGAATGATGTTTTAAGAGATAAAATTATTTTATAATTATATGATTCATAAAATAATAATGTTTTTTAGTATGGTTTTTTTGTTTTATAAAATGTAAGTAAATATGTGGAATAATGTAATCAATGAGTACAACAGACCATGCATTGATAGCTCCATGATAGAACTTTGAATGGATTTCATCATGAAAATGGTGAATCAACTAACATGAGTTATGAAAAATAATTGAAATCAAGATGAGAGACAATATTCACCTCGATGGGGGGGAAATTCCATTGAGTTTTTTATGCATTAATGACCACATAATTTCAATGGATCTACCAACCAATAGATTGAGGAAAAATGAATAAACACTAAAAAAGGTGATCCTATTTGTACCTGATTGTTTAAAAATGTAGAACATGACCCTAGGTGTGTACCTCTTATAGGGAGTAGCGGATTAGTGGTGGATGCTGACTAAAAACATGAAACCATGAATGTATATTGATGATATAGTGTGGGAGGAGTTTATATGATCCTTTAACAATAAATATTTCCCCTATTTAATGTGAA
Source organism: Viscum album (assembly GCA_963277665.1). Classification (NCBI taxonomy): domain Eukaryota; kingdom Viridiplantae; phylum Streptophyta; class Magnoliopsida; order Santalales; family Viscaceae; genus Viscum; species Viscum album. Next base: position 433,035,051 of record OY728134.1, read on the forward strand.
TGGAAAAAGGATAGGGAATAAATAGAACTGTAGAAGATGGAAAATGAATTTTTGGGAAGCATTGAGATAAAATTTATAATACATTATCGTTGAACCTCAAGCTTCACTATAGATCATGTTTGAAAGGGTTATTTATTATTCTATGGACTATGACCCTGTTTGTGGATGAATCATGCCAATTGAGACATTGACAGCTATTTGGATTAGCATAGAGTGCAATGAAGGTTGAACTAGAGTTTGGTGAGATGTACTGCTCACAAATATTGAATGAAAATAATTTATATTTACAGCCCAACATGGTGAGGAATATTGTTAATAGAATATTATAATAGAACGTACAACTTCCCACATGGAAAAAATATGCCAAGAAGCATTTGGGGAAATACATGGATGGAAAATTAAATATAAACATGTGTGGAAGGGATTATCATATAGTTGAAAACTGCCGTAGTGAGTTACAGCCTCAACCTTTTCACACTAATGATGGAGGTAATATGGTGCATGACTAGCCTAATGTCCAATTCTATAAGTGATGAATTCATTGAATCATTTATATTCACTGTTCATAGTAGAATGTAATGTAGTGGAATCACCATCAATCCTCGCATAGGCCTAGGGAACATGGTTCGGAATTTTCTTTGAAAACGGTAGAAATAGAGGCTTCAATAATGTGGTGGTATGTAATCTTTTTTTCTCTGAATGATACTAAGTTTATTGTTTGATTATGGTTCTACACATCCCTTTTTTCTTCACATCAGAAAAGAGTATAAAATTTTTCCCTAGACAGATAAAAATATAATTATCATTCAAGAATATTTTAGTTATTATCAAAACATCAAATATGAATATAAACACTAGTATGAGATTTTTTGGGCACAATATCATCTCAAATCATGTAGTCATTCCTATGATAGAATTTGACATTATATTATGGATAGAATATATCTAAAGGTATAATGATAAGAAAAACTAGAAAATTAAGGAAATCATAGTAGTCATTAATGGAATACATACTGTTATTTTTTAAGGAAAGATATCTCGACATGAGATTTCTCTCTGAGAACCTCCCATCATCTTATTTATTGATAGGATTTGTGAAGATGAAGAAGTAAATGAAAATATTATAATAGAGAAATGTTCCCATTATACAGGAACATATTGATGTAAAACCCCAAGATATTGTAAATAAATTTAATTCATGAAACACTAAGTAAATACCAATCACCAATTTTTTATATCCTATCTAGTAAAAATAATTTTCCACCATTGTTATTTGAATATTAAAAAACTGACAGTCACAGTTGATTTTAGTATGATATTTAGAGTCTGATAAGCCAAACATAATTTTTAGTGAATATTAACTTAATCTTTTGAATAATAATATTAATAGTAATATGAACCTTATTAATAGTAAATCAATTATTATTTTGTTCTCTTAAGGATATGTGTTCATGATATCTTCATTAATTTTATAAAGTGATAGAAACGAATTATTGTTTTAAAATTGTTTTTTAATATATAATGTTTGTAACATAAAATTAAATTTATCATATTTATAAAATTATTTTCTAAAAATGGATTTCATTCTATAATTTTACACATAAAAAATTGGGTATTTTGGATTTTTGGTATTTTTCTGAGATATATGAATTTTTGTTAAATAGTAAAATACAGTAATTTACTTTATATTTACATTATTAGTTAAATTCACACTTAAAATAATTATGAATGATGTATTCACACATTTAATGAAATAAGATGCATTTATTACTATTATGGGTCACATAAATCAACACCATTAGTTGTTGTGGGGTAAATAATAAAATAATGAGTAAAATAATGGGAAAACCCCCTCTCCTCAAATATACCCCCCCCTCGATCCCACTTTTTTCAATCCAATAAGACATTAATATCATAAATTCCGTACCAAATACCCATTACTAGACACACCAGAAGCCTAGGAGCTCATGGCCTTTCCAAAATTCCAAAACTCATTCCTCTAAATACATTCTCATGGATGCAGGTTCAAGAGGTAAATTCACATTCTATTTCATTCAATTTCATTTAATGTTAATTTCTATGGTTATCTTATCCTCACCTCCTCTATACAAGGGACCATGATAACTAAATTATTATCTATATACATTAATTATATGTTGTGAATGGAAGAAACATCATCATTATTCGTACTCCCTCTCTTTTATTTTATAAATGAAATTTGTCGCCTATGAAGTGCCAATTTAAGTCCTTAGTGGACGACGATGTTTTGTTCTTCATTTTCCCTTTTAATACTAGTAATGAAACCAATTTTATGGTTTAAAAAGGATATAATATATGTATTATAACATATTTAATATTCATGAACTAGTATATGCACATAATATTAAATCATATTACCAAACTAGTTCCTAATAATCAAAATACTGCTAAAATAATCTAAGTTATTATCATTAATAATTCATTCAATTATTCATCCTCATTCCATGAAAAATAATTAAATGATAATTAAAAAATATTGATGGTCCAAAATAATGTTTAATATCATTTTTGGCGATTTACATCCATTTCACATCACATCCATTACTTAAAAACAAGTGAACCGATTATGAAAATACAGAAAAAGAACACTCTCTAACGATGGAATTCAACATTATTACATATATATAAGGACATAAATGAAGTATAAAATTATGATATACTATTTAAATTTATAATTGGTACATTATTATGTTTTTAATGACTCTAATTTCATATTCTAGGACCATATGGTCATGTGAAGAACAGTAGGATATAAGGTAAGTGGTTTACACCAGAACATCCATTTTCATTCGGGTTACTTTTATTATCTATTTACCAATATTAAATTATTATTCATTCATATTAAATAATAATAATTTATATTTTAATTTTCTATATATTTTTTCCAACCATAATCATACATCCATTTAGCGGTAGATAAAATTTTTAAAAGGATCTTTCAAAAAACATTCCCAATAAACAATCCAGTTTCATGGGAATTTCTTAAATTCATACCTATTTTCAAGGGAAATATATAATATATATTTTTAAATAAATATATATATATTAAATAACTAATTTTATTATAAAAATACTATGTAATTCCACTTCTTTTTTGTTATAATTTTCCCACAAAACTCTTCTTTTTAAAGTAAAAGTGTATTTACTTGAAAAATTACTCAAAGATTTTATAAGAGTATCGTCATAAATTTAAAAAAACTTATTATTTATTATGAATTATTCATATTATTATATTATTATATCATCTACCATATTTAATTTAATTTTTTATTATTATTTTGTCTATGTATGTTCTATCCTAAAAATATTCACTAATTTACTCTGAATAGTAAGTGTTTATACTCAATGTTTAGGGAATGTTATTTACAATTCATATATTATTTTCAATATGTATGTATATTTTTGTAAGGATTATACATATTCATATAATGAATTAATTAGACATAGTAAGTGTAGAATGGGGCCCGCTAGAACTCAATGCATCAGTGGGTATCTTGAGACAAACTATAACCATGGCACATGTCCTTGACAAATTTATTTTTCATAGTCCTAGAATGATGACTGGATTGTATGGTTATGATTTCCTACATTATGGATTCATTAATTATGAATATATTATTTAGATTTCATGTGGTTATTCAACTAGTAAAAAACCTATTATTATGTTTTACGATGGAATTATTTATTCAGATCTTATTCCTACAATAATGTGTTCAAGTTTAATATTAATGTCATGTTTATGTAGTTATTTAACATGCCTAATATTAATGATATAATATTTTCTATTGCATAACCTTACTAATTTTTTGATCTTGTCCCATTATTACATTTTATTTTGTCCGGACATGATCATTTTTGTTATGGGTGACACGCAAAAATAATATAAAAGTTATAAATGTTATCGAAGGAATTTCAATGATATTTTTCATTTAATATTGTTGTGCAGAATATCTGTATGTATCTTGTATCTAATTATACCAAAATACTTGGTCCTTCGGTTTTTATAGTCTTTATTTATATGAAGGGTAATTGATTAAGTCGCCATCTTTGGGAAACTTGGTTTGGGTTATTACAGTTGGTATCTGAGGATGATTAGAAGAAAACATTGAAACTAGATTTAGGGAATGTAGATTAGGGGGAAAACCCCATAAGATAGTATATGAGGATAAAACATTAAATTCCATCTTATAATTTTCGGTACAGAGTGGATTATGTGGATATTTATATAAAATAAATCTACTTCTGGATACTATAGTTGATGTGGTTCTCGCACATTTATACCTAAGAGTGAAAACACTAATAAAGAGCTTAGGGCATAACCCAGGGTTTCAAAGTACACAAAAATGGTTCATATTAAACACCTGGTTAGATAATCCCAACATACATTCGTAGGTAAATTCCAAATTTCATAACAATCCATTATGAGGGATTTAAATGTGTATTTTTTCGCAAATAATCCATTTTTATGATTACGAGAGTAGATAGGTATACAATTTATATTTATGATAAATATTTTTCTCTGTTGAGATTATTCAATATGATTCATAACAAAATATATGGTATACCATTGTTTAGAATTGGTGCCTAGTGGAAGTAATGGAAACCGAATGAACATGCATATCCTATGTAAGGAATTCCCTCTTCTTCATAATACAAATGATGGATATGGGGCTATGAATAGTGCTGAAAAATTATAACTCTACTCAGACATCTGACTAAGTTTATGAACAACAACCATTACAATATAAAGCACTATGATCCACATAATGGAGGTGCTATATTATACTTATTTACGTGACAATATCCTTCATCATTCATTGGGACTACAAACCCATTTGTAGCTTATTAGTGGATAAGTTCCCTATAGATGAAATTTCATTTTATGGGATGTAACAAAAGAGAAAAGGTTGTCATTACAGTTTATCATCTATCTGGATATGTGGATTAGTGGGGGTCTTTGATCCAAAACAAAAAGGTGGAGGAAGAAATATATGAGATGTAATATAAGGATATTAAGGAAATATTTCTATAAATATATTTTCCCCATAAAAACGAGTAGATATAGAATGTAAACTTTAGAATATGGGGTTTAAAGAGGATTAAAATGGTGTAATATATGAATCTATATTCTCAATGTTATCAAGACATTTCATGGACAACATACATAATATAAGGAGAAAGATTTATCAAATCATTGATTATTTAAAACCATTCCTCCAAAGGGAACTGATCTCCAAAAATTTCTCATCGTAGAAAGGTATAATATTATATGGTATAAATACAGAAATGAAATTTCCTATGAATTATGAAAATAATTGAAATAAAGGGAAGAATATGGATTTCAAAAACTATGGAAAATGTTATAAGGAAATTGGGAAGAAAGGAGGAGTTGTCCTTCTATCCTATAATAACTATGGGAAGAAACACCTAGGTAATTTTCTGACGTGAATGAGAGTCTCCTACAAGTGTGTAGAAAATTCCACCTATAAAGGTAGTGTAATGGGAAGAAGGAATCTAATAATGTTAAATGCTATAATTAATGGTAGGTGGTTCATAATGCACATGAATTTTTTAGGCTTTAGGGGAACATTTTCCAAAGAAGGCCATGGTATCACGACCAATGTTTTGTGGTCACAACTACGGAGGTTAAAGTTATTAACATTGTGGTGGAAGATACATTAATTGTTTAATTAAACATATCCAGTGAATTATTTGATTATGTGTCATCACATTATTTTATATCTTCCCAGTTTTCCAAGAAAATTAGAATGTTACAGTAAGATTTAATAAGGGAGTCATTTAAAACTCCTAAGGGAAGTATCGATACATCCAATTTGTGTCATGCAGTCTCCATTATAGAATATAAAGATGCATTATATGCTGATTTTCTTTTCATACTAATTATTGACATTGAAGTAATACTCAATATAGATTGTCTTTCGAACCATCATGTGATATTTTATTGCAAGAAGATGAAGGTTATCATTTTTTAATACGATGTGGAATCTATTATGTTTATGGTAGAATCATCACAATCTAATTCATATCTAGATCCACACCATTTAGGTATACTGAATTCAATTATTGGGGAGGAATTGAATGAAATGACTATAGTTGAGGAAAATAATCTTCAAATAAAGGACATACGTAATGTGCAAGAAGTTGTTTATGCCTTTCTAGAGAATTTTTCTAGGGATCATTGAGAGTGGGAAATTGAGTTTTACATTGACTTGATTCCTGATTCATGGCCCATATCAAAGACACCTTATTGAATGGTCATTATAGAATTGGTAGAAATGATTAAAAAACTAGAATAAATGAGTGATAAATTATTTATTCTCCCTAGTGTTTCCCAATAGGGATCCCATGTTCTTTTCATTAATAATAAATTTGGAACTATGGGGTTGTGAAATGATTACCGGGAGATCGTTAAAATAACAATAAAAAACTGTTATCTCATACCTTCGATTGATGATTTATTTGATCAACATCATGGAGATCCTTTTTTTTAAAATTAATGACATTCAATATGGATATCATTAGTTTCTTGTATAGAGATATTGCATTCCAAAAATAAAATTTCGATCAAGGTATGGTCATTAAGTGTTTTCTACATTTCCTTTTTGATTGAAAAATTCTCTATTTATTTTCATGGATCTAATGAATAGTGTTTTCATGGAATATCATGATGACTTTGTGGTTGTATTTATTGATAATATACATGTATACTCACAGTGATATGAAGATCATTAAAATAAAATTATCACTATTACAAAGACTATTAGATGAAATTAAAATTGTGGGATGTTTTGTAAGATTGTATTTTAGCTCGAATCAATTTCCTTTCATTGCCACCTTGTCCCTAAGGATGGAATATCTATTAATTCTGTGAAAACAAGGACTTATAAATATTTTTATGAACCACAAAACTTAATTGATTTATGTATTTTTATTGGTTTCACAGGTTATTATCCGAGTGTCTTCTAAATTCACTCTTTTAGGAAACCTAATGGCCAAGCATACATGTAAAGGGGATAAGTTAATATGGGAAAATGAATTTGAGGAATATTTTAATGAATTAATTAAGAAATAAGGGAATTCTCTGATCCTAACCCTACCATCGTGGAATGATGGGTTTGTGATCTATAGTGATGTATTAAATAAAGTACTTGGTTATATCCTTATGAATAATTATAGAGTGTTTTCATATGCATAAAGATAGTTAAAAAGTAATGAAAAAAATTATCCTCCTCATGATATTGAGTTAGCTGCTATGATATTTGCCCTAAAGATATTAAGACACAATCTATATGGTGAAATATGTGAGATATATAATAATTAAAAGAGTATAAAGTATATCTTCCCTTAGAAGAAACTCAACATGAGGAAAAGAAGATTTCTCAAACTACTCAAGGATTATGATTGTACCATACAATACCACCCAGGAAAGGGAAATAAGGTTACTGATCCTTTAATCATGAAGGACCATTGTTTTCTCATCAAAATTTTGATTAACATGTATCCTTTATACATGGATCTAGTGAGGATATATTAGGGAATAAATGATTTTGAAACATCACTACTTTATCATTTGATTCCCCAAAAATATTTATTAGAAATGATTATAATCTCTCATCCTGATGATGAGAACCTTGAAAATAAAATTGATTCTATAAGTCATTGGATGTTGACTGACATCATTTGTGAAGATGAAAGTCTAAAATTGGGCAAGAGGTGATGTGTTCCCTCTCTACTCGAGTTGAAAAGAGAGTTACTTGATGATGCACATAGCTCTAATTTTCTATAAACCATGGTGGAACTAAAATGTATAGAGATGTTAAGGAATATTAATGGGTGTTCAACATTGATGTGAGAAATTTATGATCATGTATCAAGATGTTTAGTCTTACAACAGTTGAATGCTCAATGACAACATCCAAAATGATTCATGCAACCTCTACCAATTCTTACATGGAAATGGGTTAAACTCAAAATGTATTTTCATACGGCATTACCTAAAAAATCAAGGATGAATGATTCGATATAGGTAATTGTGGATTTACATATGCAATCTCCACATTTCTTCTATATAAGGGATCATTTTCCACTGGAACACCTAGAAATACTCTATATCAATGAAGATTTTAGACTTCATGTATCCCATATTTCAATAGTTTTTAATCTTGATCCTCTATAGAAATTAAAATTCATGAAATGTATTCAAAATAATTTGGATACTGAGATTCTTTTGAGTACTAATTATGATCCTCAAACTCAATGGAAAACAAAAATTATGATTCAATCTTTAGAAGACATGTTGAGACCATGTTTTTTGAACATTCATGGTATGTGTGGCATGTATTTAACCTTGGTGTATTTTTTCTACAATAATATTTTCCATTACAGTATTCAAATGACAATATATGATGCATTGTATAGAAAACGATATTTTACACCAACATGTTTGGATGAAGTTGTTGAAATGAAGATATTGGTCCTAGAGATTGTCGAGGAAACAATAGTAATAGTAAATAATATTCAATGAAATTTCTATGAAACTCAAAGCAGACAAAAAATAAATGATGATAATCGAAGGATGGAAATGTAATTTCATGTTTTTTATCGTGTTTTCTTAAATTTATCTCCTTGCAAGGGTGTTATAATATTTAGAAAAAAAGGAAAATTGAGCCCTAGGTACATATGCCCTTTTTAAATAATCGAGAGAATTGGAGCTGTTGAATATCATTTGGTTATTCTACCTAGCCCGTCTATAGTACACAGTGTTTTTCATATGTCATTACTAAGAAAGTACAGGTCTAACCAAACACACATCCTCACTTATGAAGGTATAGAATTGGAACCCGACCTATCGTACAATGGAGAGCCAATCTAGATTCTAGACACTAAAGAAGAAGTGTTATGGAATCATACAACCTGATTGGTATAGAGAATTTGTAAAAATCATAAAATCGAAGAGGCAACATTGTATCATGTGGAACTTATGATGAAGAACTACCCAAATCCTTTTGTGAGGAAACATTTAGGTAATTTTGACGATTAAATTTCAGAAAGGATCGTATGATTTTATACACTATGATTTTTTAATTAAATTTAAAGCATGAAACACTGAGTACCTACAAAACACCTCTTTGTTATAACATTTCCATTAAACATAATTTTCCACCTCTGTGATATAAATTTCTAAAAAACTAACATACACAGTTTCATTTAGTACGATATTTAGAGTTTGATAAGACAAACATAATTTATATTGAATAGTAACATACCCTTATGAATAGTAATATGAATATTAATATTGTAACACCCTGTGATTTTATGAGAAATATAATTTTAAGTCTTATGTAATATGCACCACTAATGTAATATTTCACTACACAAAACACTAGATTGGCTTGCGTTACATACAAGAGCAACCTACCCCGATAGATTGCGTTGTACGCAATATCGAGTTTCACTAAAAAAAATTTATTAAAATATTATATAAACTAACTGCTATAAATATTATTAACCACGTTTTGAATTTTATATAACATTATAATTCATCTTACATATGATATGTGAAAAAATAAATCAATTTTTCAGATAAAAGAATAATTTTCCAAAAATGTAGTTTTTCCAATTTTTGATGGCGCACCCATTTTAAATCTAATTTTTGAAAAGTTTATATGATAAATATGACAAAATAAACATGTTCTTTTGAGTCAGGAAATAAAAATTTACATTGCACAAATTTTTGATACTTCTCTAATAACATTCATATTTTGATAAATAGTAAAAATATGCTAAATGTTTCATAAAAATAACTTTTTTAATCAGGATAATTTATATAGTTAAATTATAATATTTAGTTATTTTAATTTATAAATAGAATATATTTTTACCATTTAATTTAATTTATGTCATTTCCATTAATTTTACATTGAATTCTGAGGTAAAACATTTCAATCTTTGGCAGTGTTTTAACTTTTAAAACTCATTTTCTTGACAAAGAGATTAATTTTAAATTTATTACTGCTACTTATGTGTTTTGAATTTTGAAAAATGGATTTCATATTTGAATTCAGTGGGTATAAAATATGTTAATCATTTAATTGTGATTATTTTTTTGAAATTATGAATAGTAACTATGTTAATTTTTATTTATTGTTGTTAAAGGTAAATCGGCTAATTAGGGGTAAAAATAAGATCATAAAATTACCATAAAACCAACCAAAATTGTATTGGATTAATAAAAGTATACTAATATCACCTAAGGGTATTAATATATTCATTTCATGTACTTTTGACCATGAAAATAATTTAATTATTATTAAAACCATAGAAAGTGACAACATGTCACTCTCTTAAATATTATTAGTGTAATAATTTTAATTTAGTGATAAAATTCATTAAACTTCGAATATAAATATTATATCGAAATATAATAAAATTATCTACTTCATGTTAATTTATTTAGAATTTTTAGGGATTAGATAATTATCATTAATGATGACACAATAGTGATGTAGAAATTACTTTTTTATTGAAATATAAAATAAATGGTTTTAAAAATAATAAAATATATATTATATGAACTATTTAATTTGATCCACTAATTTTCTAGATTAATATTAAGTGATACAAATCTATTAAATTTTTGGTTCAAACATATCTTCTGTGTATACTTTATTTAAATTCATATAAATTATTAGTGTCCAAATTGACACTATTGTTATTTTAGAAAAATTACATATTATAAATTTTTTTAATAATCACAAAAATATTTACAAATTATTAATTGAAATTTATATTGTCTAAAATGTCATTAAGTTTCCAATTATGTACAATTCACAACACATATGTAATTATTTATAAAAATTTAAAATTTAGAATATTATTACCATAAATAAAATTAAATAGAATAAATAAGGATAAATCAAGTTGATAATGTTTAAAATAATTCCCAAAGTGTCTAAATTTTACTGGTTGATTATATTACAATCCTATATCATCTAATATTCTTACTTGAGTCATTGTGGTAGTTTTTAAGTGGGTTTGTATTTATTATAAATTAATATGTTTATGTTTCTAAAGGTGCCCCTATGTTCCCTTATAAAAGGGAACCTCCTCCCTCTCATCTTCATACCATTTTGTGCCTTCATGCTTGGCCAAAATTTTCTCATTTATCTTCTAAACATTTCTAGTGATATCATAAAGGTTCTGGTATTCTCAAAATAGCAACTCTAGTGCCCTAATAGTAAGTTTAAAAGAGGCATGTCGAGGAAGAGGTAATCTCTTCTACCAATTCATCAATGTTTCTTTCTTCTTATACTTCCTATTCATTAATTTTTTCATTATAAAGTAATAAAATCAGTATCAATAATATACTAATATGTTATTATAAATATTAAACAATCATATTTTACCTTCTATACATCCTACGGAAAACGATATCACCACGCGTACGAACGTACGAAATACCATCTCAACTTCGTGGTGTAATCTGTTTTCCACCACCACCGTACGTGGATGGGTATAATGGTGTAATAAATAACTATATATGATTATTATAACATGATACTAATTCTGAGATATTATATCATCAAATCCAATTCCATTCATATAATTTTGGGAACGATATCATCGCTCGTGCGTACGTACGGCCTACCGTCTCCACGATGTGATGCGGGTAATTCTATATGATATTCAATGAATAATGATTATATAAATTTATTTAATGAATATATAATATATATATATATATATATTATACTAATACCATTCTGTAAATGATATAAATATAATATAAAAAGTGGAATAAAAATTTATTCGACAAAACACGCATAAGAACACAAAGCAATGAACACCCGAATAACAAGTAGCAATGAAATATTTTTTATAGGAATATAAAAATATGACCATATATTATATTATAATAATTACAATGATTCTAGAATAATTCATTGAATTTATTTAAATCATTATAAAGGAGGTTTAGATACAAACAATGAATATCAGACCTATGGTAAGGGATAGCTCTTCCAATCTCATTCTGTTCGAGATTGTTTATTTATAAGTATTTACTGGGGTCATATTTATCATCAACATCCATGTTTCATCAATATGAAATATTATTTAAATATTCTTATAAATGTTTAAATCCAATTTTACCTATTGGGGAATGTTTTTTAATAGTTAGGAAAGGAATCTTTTTTCATTTTTAGTACGAGATACTTTTAGACTTATTCTACCAAAGTACAAAAATAATATTTTTTAACTTATAAGTCATGAATAGATTTTTATGATTTCATAAAACATTATTTCCATGAATCTTCATTTACAATTTTTCATGTTTATTTTTAATTAAATTCTTTTAGTTTAAAATTTTATGACATGTTAAAAAAGGAAAAATGTTTTTGAAGTGGAAAGGATATTTTCCTCCGGAATGGAGTTCAAGTGCTTTATCAAAATATTTTTCCAACTATGATAATATAGGGTTCTACTTATATCCCTATTATTACATTTATTTTATTATTTTATGATGGATTTATTTTTATGAGGTCCTTTTATCTTATATAGATTATGTTATGATGACATGATGTTTAAGAATCCCATGTTTATTACATGGGTTATGCTATTATTTATGATTTATGATTTTTTGGCACAAATAAGAATGGTATCATTATGTGATGGGTGGGACCTATATCTCCCTCCAATGAATTGTGTAAAAATTTATATCTCATGATATAGACATGGCTAGAATGACAAGTTAATCTGGATTAGTGGTACAGTATTAGAATGAGGAGTGAACTCAGTTCAGAAATGGACATTGTCTGCTATGATAGTCTTGGAAATGAGTCTTGAATAATATGAAATGATTTTCTATGATTATGTTTGTATGTAAAAAAGTTTCAGGTTTTATGTTATGATTAATGGGATTATATTTCACTTCTATGATTTATCCCATTTCATGATATTATGATCTCTATTGTTTGTTACGATTCTCAAAATGATACATTCTTATTAATATGATTTGATAGATATTTCCTTTGTATACCATTACTGAGGATTTGATCTCACCCTTTTGTGTGTTTTCTTTTCCCCAGGTAAGGAAGAATGGTATAAATTAGGATATGCCAAAATGGACTCTATATATGATGAAATAACTGGGAGAAAATGTAGATTATTTATGATCTATTTGTTTATGTTTCCCAATTTCTAAATACAATATACTTTTACGGTCCAATAATGGTTTTTTTATATTTTGTAATAAGTGTGCTTCAATTTTATAGTAATAACAATGTATATAATGTATGGTTCATTACAGTTGGTATCATAGGAAAGTTATATCCAACCATTGGAAACAAGGATGTGAAAGCCTTAGTAAGAACCCTAAGGATATGTCTATGCATAAAACATAATATAAGTGTTTTAGAAATGGACAAGAATAAGCTATGATAATACCAAAAGTGTGAAATTTTATTCTTCATTATGTGGTTTTCCAATTATGATTAGTGTTTCTCACACTGTGCTTATTGGTTTTAGTCAATTTCATGAACCTGAAGGAACCATGGTAATGATGAACGTGACAGGAAATGAAATGATTGTCCCAATGAGAAACAAAATGTAATTGGATATGGAATGAAATTTTTTTTAGCCATTCTCACAAAACATTCTCAAGCTATGAATCATGCAGGACATCCAAACGAGGAAAGGAATGAGCAACATTCTGTTGAATCCTTCATGAGGAAGAGTCCACCATCATTTATTGGGTCTTCTGATCCATTAGTAGCTGAAAAATGGATCAGTACCACTGCAAAGATTTTTTCAGTTCTACAATATTCTGAACATGATAAAGTCATCTTAGCAATACATCCTTTGGAAGGTGAAGCTGATCAATGGTGGAATCTTATCAAGAATACGTGGAAAAGAGATGAAATTGAGTCCAAGGAATGCGATGAGTTCAAGAACTTATTTTTCAATAAGTAATTCCCTCATCTTCTACAAACAGAGATGGATAAGGAGTTTCTTGAACTAAACCAAAAGGATGATGAATCGGTTGGTACCTATGAAGAAAATTTTATAATACATGCAGGGTACACTTCCGGAATTATTATCAAACCAGAATGTAAGATTAATTGATTATTTAGTGGCTCAAAATCATGTCTTCGAAGGCCGTTAGCCATAATGGACTTCAATATCTATGAGGAAACTATTTGATGTGCTCTCACATTTGATATGCAGATCCTAGTAACCCATCAATCATATGGGATTTATAATAAGAGGAAAATGGGATTCAAAGTAAAATCTAAAGACCACACTGAAAAGAAGGTGATTTTTCCCTTATGCTCAATGTGTGGAATGAAACATGGAGGGAATTGTCTAAATAGGACAAGAAAATGTTTTATGTGTGCAAAAGAAGGTCATCAGGAAATTGAATATCGAAATAATGGGAACAAGATGTATAATGATGCAAACAAGGAAAGGGATACACAAAATGAACCTCCTAAACATCAATGATACAAGTGCAAGGAAATGGGGAATTATTCCAATCAATGCACAAATCCAAGGGTTGTTGATGATGGTCGACGTCAAAAAACTCTTAAGGATAAAGAAAATGGAAACCCACATAGAATTTATATCGGAGATGTGGAGTACAATAATGAAGTGTTGAAAGGTACACTTATCATCCACTATAAAGTAGAAAAGGTTTTGATTGACTTTGGATCCACCATCTCTTTTATTTCAGAAGAATTTTCTAAGGGTATCACTGTATTACCTCCACTATTAGATATTGAGTTTGTTGTGACAACCCCTAATAGTAAAACAATCGCATCAAAAGTTTACAATTCTTCTCTGATTTAAGTTTGTGGGAAAGTGCTTCACGAAAATCTTGTGACCCTTCCAAGAGTGGAATTTGAGGTGATTCATGGCATGGATTCACTTTCTTCAGATGGAGCTCATATCAATTTGGAAAAAAGGGAAGCCACGTTTTATATTCCAGATCAATCAAAGATCATCTATCGATGCAAGGATGAATATAACCTTCTAATGGAAATGTATTCCATCTTATGGGTTTTGATTCCAATAAATGAAGGCTTTTTATATCAAATGGTTGGAGAGAAACTCATGATTAAGAATTTTTTCATTTTATAAGAGTTTTATGATGTCTTTCTAGAGGAATTGTCTGGTCCTCCACCAAATCATGAAGTTGAGTATTCAATAGAACCCATACCAGGTGATATGCCCATTTCCAATACACCTTATAGAATGGCCCCAATTGAGTTTTAGGAATTGAAGAAGAAACTCCCAGAGAATCTTGATAAGGGATTCATACGCCCCAGTGCATCATCTTTGGGAGCACCTGTTCTGTTTGATAATAAGAAATATGGATAAATGAGACTCTTCAATGATTATCAAGAACATAACAAGATCACTATCAAGGAAAAATATCCTCTCCCACACATTGATGACTTATTTGACCAACTACGCAGAGCTCAAAACTTTTACTCGATTGATCTTCATTCGGGATTTCATTAGTTAAGGTTTGAAATGTAGTATATACCAAAGACTTCTTTTCGTACAATTAATGGGCACTATGAATTTATAGTGATGCCATTTTGTCTAACTAATGCCACTATTATCTTCATGGATCTAATTAATAGAGTCTATAGAGACTATCTTTATTAGTTTGTAGTAGTCTTTATAGAATATATTCTTGTCTATTAAAATAGAAAGGAATAACATTAAGATCACTTGTGAATCGTATTAAAGACCCTAAGAAAGGAGAAGCTTTATTACAAATTTACCAAGGGTGAATTTTGGCTGAATTTTTTTTTATTTTTTGGTCACATAATATCAAAAGAGGTGATATCTATTGATCCAACAAGAAAGAGGTTATCGAAATATGGTCGACACCAACAATTGTAACTGAGTTATGTTGTTTTCTTGGTTTGGCTGGATATTATAAAAGTTTTTTGAAGGATTTTTCATGATTATCTAATCCACTCCCCAGGTTGACTTGAAAAGGAATTATGTTATTTTGGACAGAGGAGTGTGAAGATAATTTCATGGAGTTAAAAAATAGGTTATCTAGTGCACATGTGCTCAATCTGCCTTGTAGTGGTGAAAGGTCTGTGATTTATAGTGATGCATCCATGAAGGGATTAGAGGGTGTACTCATGCTAAATTATATGGTGATATCTTATTCCTCAAAACAGTTGAAAATACCTGATAAAAATTACCCAACTCATGATTTTGAGTTAGATGCGGTAATTTTTTCATTAATGATTTGAAGGCATTATCTTTATGGTGAAAGGTGTGATATTTATACTGACCATAAAATTATAAAGTATATTTTCACACAAAAGGAGGGGAATAAACGCCAAAAAAGATGGTTGGAACTGATTAAGGATTATGATTTATTAATTCATTACCACCCTAGGAAAGAAAACAAGGCGGAAGATGCATTAAGTCGACAAGACCATGCTAGTTTATCCATGACGAGGATCACACAAGATCCAATATTTATGGATTTACAAAGGATGGATCATGGAATTATAATGGAAGGGGAAAAGAATTATCTTTTTCAAATGAATGTTCAACCATCTATACATGTGAAGATTAAAGAGGAACAAAAAGAAGATGTAGAGTTAATAAAAAGTTGAGAAATGTTCCTGAATTCCACATTGATTGTGATGAAATAATAAGGATCAAGAATTGGGTTTGTGTTCCTCCCATATAATAATTAAAGAAGGAAATATTGGATGAAGCTCATATTTCTTCATTTTCCATTCACCCTAGAAGCATGATGATGTATATGAATCCTGAAGTAGTACTTCTAGTGGGATGGAATGAAACAAGATATTGCTGAATATGACTCTCGATGCTTGGTTTTTCATAAAGTTAAATCTGGGAGATAGTAGTCTAAGGGGATGTAACAACCATTAACCATACCAGAATTGAAATGGTAAAACATCAATATGGACTTTGTCATAGGACTTCCTAAAAACATCCAAAGGCAATAATTCAATCTGGGTTATAGTTGATTGTCTTATGAAGTCGACATACTTCATTACTACTAGAGAAGATTTATCTCTTGATCAACATTCCAGGATATATGTGAAGGAAGTGGTAAGATTGCATGTAGTACCACTTTCCATTATATCTAATCGGGATCCAAGGTTTACCTCGATTTTTTTGGTGATGTCTTCAGCATACTCTAGATACAGAGTTGAGTTTCAGCACTGCTTATCATCCTCAGACAGAAGGTCAGTCTAATACGACAATAAAAACATTAAAAGACATTTTTAGAGCTTTCTCTATGGATTTAAAAGGAGGTTGAGATCATCACCTACCTTTGGTGGATTCTTCGAATAATTATTTATTTCACTCTAGTATTCAGAAGGCTCTTTAGATGCTCTCTATGGAAGGACATGCAGAACTCCAACATGTAGGGATGAAGTTGGGGAAAGAAAGGTATTAAGACTTGATCTTGTTGATGAGATGGTAGAAAAGGTCTGATCATTTCGAGAACACATAAGAGCAGATCAGAGTAGACATAAAAGTTATGTCGATAACTGATGAAAAGACATAGATATTGTAGTGGGTGATAAAGTGTTCTTACAGATATCTAATTGGAAGAGAGTAATGAGATTTGGAAAGAAGGGCAGGCTGAGCCCATGGTATATCAGTCCTTTAGAAATACTATATCGTGTTGGGAAGGTAGCTTACCAATTTGTACTTACACCAAATCTCTCTCATGTTCATGCTGGGTTCTATGTATCTCTCCTGGGAAAGTACATACCAAATCCTTCACATGTACTATGCTCAGAGGTTGTACCTCTGGAGAAAGATCATTCTTATGAAGAATATCCGATAGAGATTCTGGATCATAGTTAAATAGTTATATGAAAAATACCACTCTCTTGGATAACGTTTTATGGAGAACCACCAATTAGAAGAAGCTACATGGGAAATTAAGGATATGATGAGGGAGAGGTATCCTCATCTGATCGTTACGAAGTGACAAATTTCGAGGGAGAAATTCATTTTAAGGGGGGTAGAATGTAACACCCTAAGATTTTATGAGAAATATATTATTATTTCTCTTTTTATACACAACACCATAGGAATCATTCACTATACACAACAATGACTTTGTATTCATTACACACAAGACCAACCTTCCATGATAGCTTCTGTTGTACACAATACCGAGTTTCAGTAAACAATTATATGTTATTAAATAGTATATAAACTAGCCATTATTAATAGTATTAACAAATTTTTGAATTTTATGTAACATTTCAATTCATCTTACATATGATATGAGAAAAAAATCAATTTTTCGGATAAAAGATTCATTTTTTCAAAAACACATTTTTTCCGACTTTTGATGGCGCACCCATTTTAAATCTAATTTTTGAAAATTTTATATGTTAAACTAGAAAAAATAAACTTATTATTTTGAATGGCTATATAAAAATTTACATTGGTTATATTTTTTATACTTTTCTGATAACATTCATATTTTGATGAATAGTAAAAATACGCTAAAATTTTTATAAAAACAACCTCTTAATCGAGAGAATTTATATAGTAAAAATGTAATATTGAATTATTTTAATGTATAGATAGAATATATTTTTACCATTTAATATAATTTATTTCATTACCATTAATTTTACTTTGAATTCATAGGTAAACACATTTCAATCTTTGGCAATGTTTTAACTTTTAGAACTCGTTTTCTACACAATGGGATAAATTCTAAATTAATTACTGAAACTTATGTGTTTTGAATTTTGAAAAATGGATTCTATATTGAGATTTAGTGGGTCAAAATTATTTTAATAGGTTTTTTTTGATATTATGAATAGTAACTACGGTAATGTTTATTGACTGCGGTTAAAGGTAAATCGAGAAATTAATGGTAAGAATAAGATTATAAAATTACCATAAAACCTGAAAAAATTCCATTGGATGAATAAAAGTCGACCCATATCCCCTAAGGGTCTGAATAGATTCATTTCATTGTCTTTTTACCGTGAAAATAATTTAATTATTATTAAAACTAAAGAAAGTGACAACATGTCACTCTTTTAAATCTTACCAGTGTAATACTTTTAATTTAGTGATAAACATCATAAAACTTCGAATATAAATAGTCTCATGAAATCTAATAAAATTAGATATATCATGTGAATTTATCTATAATTTTTAGGGATTAAAAAATTATCATTAATGATGACACAATAATGATGTAGAAATTATTTTTTTGATTGAAATATCAAATAAATGGATTTAACAATATTAAAATAAATATTATATGAACTATTGAATGTGATCCACTAATTTTATAGATAAATATTACATGTTAATAATATAATAAATCATTTAGTTCGAGCATATATTCTTTGTATATTTTATTTAAATTCAATTAAATTAATAGTGTCAGAATTGACACTTGTTATTTTACAAAAATAACATATTATAAAAAAATTTAAAAGTTATAAAAATTTTAAAAATTATAAATTAAAATTTATATTGTCAAAAATGTCATTAAGAATCTAATTATGGATAATTCACTACACATAAGTATTTAATTATTTTAATTTATAATATAGAATATTATTACAACAAATAAAATTCAATTGAAAAAATAAGGATAAATAAAGTTCATAATGTTTAAAATAAATTCCCAACATGTTTAATTGTATTGGTTGATGTGATTACAACCCTATAACATCTAAGATTCGGATTTGAGTCATTTTGGAAGTTTTTATGTGGGGTTTGAATTTATTATAAATTAATATTTTAGGTTTCCATAAGTTCCGCTCTCCACCCTTGTAAAAGGGAACCTCCTCCCTTTCATCTTCACACAATTTTGAGCCTTCATGCTCGAAAAACCCCTGACCATTTCTCTTTATAACATCTCTAATTATATCATAAAGGTTCTGGTCTTCTCAAAAGACTAACTCTAGTGACTTAAGAGGATGTTTAATAGAGGCATATCGAGGAAGAGGAAATCTCTTCTACCAATTCCTCAAAGTTTCATTCTTATTATACTTCCTCTTCTTTAATTTTTTCATTATAAAGTAATAACATAATTATCCCTCATATAAAGATATGTTATTATAAATATTAAACAACTCTACTTCACCTTCTATCCGTCCTACAGAAAATGAAATCACCGCGCGTGCGTACGTATGAAATATTGTCTCCACGCCGCGGTGTAACATGTTTTCCACCACCACCTTACATGGATGGGTATAATGGTTTAAATAATAACTATATATGGTTATTATAAGATGATACTGATTCTGAGATATTATATCATCGACTCCAATTCCATTCTGATAAATATGGGAATGATATCATCGCTCGTGCATACGTACGACCTACCATCTCCACGATGTGATGCGACTCATTCTACATGATCTTCATTGAAAAATGATTATATAAATCAATTTAATGAATATATATGATATATATTATACAAATAACATTCGGTAAAAGATATATCTATAATCTAAAATGTGTAATAAGAATTTATTCGACAAAACACACATAAGAACATAAAGCAATGAACACCTGAATAACATGTAGCAATGAAATATTATTAATAAGAAGGTAATAATATGAACACATATGATATCATAATAATTACTATGATTTTTTAATAAGTCAATGACATTATTTAAATCATTATAATGGAGTTTCGGATAAATACAGAGCATATCGAACCAAAGGTAAGTGATAACATTTCCAATCTCATTATATTAGAGATTGTTTATTCTTAAATATTTACTGTGGTTATATTTATCATCCACATCCTTGTTTCCTCAATATGTAATATTATTTCTGTCCTCTTAAAAAATTTTAAATCCAATTTTACCTATTGGTGAATTTTTAGTAATATATATGAAAGGAATCTTCTATCGTTTTTAGTACGAGAAACTTTTTGACTTTTTCAGCCAAAGTACGAGAAGAATGATTTTTTACGTATATGGAATGAATATATTTTTATGATTCCATAGAAAATTATTTACATGAATATTCCTTTACAAGTTTTCTTGTTTATTTTTAATTAAATTCTTTTAGTTTAAAATTTTATGACATGTTGTGAAAGGAAAAATGTTTTTGAGGTGGAACGGATATTTTCTTCAAGGATGGAGTTCCTGTGCTCTATCAAAATTATTTTCCAACTAAGATAATATAGGGTTCAATTTATGTAACTATTATTACATTGAATTGATTATGTTATTATGGATTTATTTTTATAGAGTCTTTTTATATTATATGGAATGTGTATTGATGACATGATGTTCAGGTAGCCCATTTTTATTATATGGGTTGTGATGTGATGTATGATTTCTGATTTGTTGGACCACATTAGAATGGTATCATTGTGAGATGGGTGGGACATATATCTACCTCCAATTCATTGGGTAATGATTTTTATTTCATGATATAGACATTGATGGAATGACAAGTTAATCCAGTTTAGTGATACAGGACTGGAACGAGGAGTAAACTCAGTTGAGAAATGGACTTTTTCCTCTTTGATATTATTTGAAATGAGTCTTAACTAATATGAAATGATTTTCTATGATTATGTGTGTATGAAAAAAATTTCATGTTTTATTTTTTTATTATTGGGATTAATTTTCACTTCTATGATTTATCCCATGTCATGATATTATGATCTCTTTTTCTTGTTGTGAATTTCAAAAAGTAATGCTCTTATGAATATGATATGATTGATATTTCCTTTGTTTTCCCTTACTGAACATTTGAGCTCACCCATTTGTATGTTTTCTTTTCCCAAGGTCATGAAGAAGGGTATAAAGTAGTATATTCAAAAAGAGACTCTAGAAATGATGAAATAAGCTGGAGACAATGTAGATGATTTATGAACCAGTTGTTTATGTTTCCCAGTTTCTAAAGACACTATTCTTATATGGTCCTATCATGGTTTTTTATATGTTCTAATAAGTGTGATTCAATTTTGAAGTTATAAAAATGTATGTAATGTATGGGTAGTTATAAATATGACCCTTATAAATAGTAAATAAATTATTATTTTATTATCTTAAGGACATAGGATAATGAAATCTGGAGTAAGTCTTCAAAGTGATATAAAGGAATTATTTCATTATAATTGTTATTTTTTTGAATAAATAATTGTTTTATTTAAAAATTAAATTACTCATATATAGAAGATTATTTTCAAAAACATTAGTTTAGTTTTGAATTTTATACGTCGGAAAATGGTTGGGGTGAATATTTGGGATTTTTCTGAGATACATGAATTTTTTATTAATAGTAAAATACAGTGATTTTCCATATATATATATTATTAGTTAAAATCACTATTCCTAGAATCAGGTATGATTTATGAAAAAATAGTTTGAAATCATATTCAATTATTACTAATATGTGTCACATTAATCAACACTATTGGTGGTCTTGAGAGAAATAATAATATAATGTTTAAAATAATAAAACAACCCTCCCCTACTCCACTATAACCCCCCTCCCTCTTCCTGTCAATACTATAGGATATTAAGATTCTAAAATTTCTACCCAAATATCCTCCCCTAGTATATCCCCATGTCTATGAGCTCTTGATCGTTCCAAAAGATAAAATCCCTTCATTTAAAGAGATTCCAAATGGGGTGGATTTAAGCGTTTAATTCACATTCTATTTCGTTCAATTTCATTTGAGGTTCCTTTCTATTGTTATCCTCACCACAAATAATCTATAAAAATGATCATGATAACTCCATTATCATATATATATACTGTAATTATATCATATTAATCGATGAACCATCACCAATATCATTATTATCACTTTTATATTATAAAAAATCTTTTTCTATAAGGTGCCAATTTACATCCATTGTGGCAACAAAGATTCATTACTCATTTTTCCCTTCAATAATGGCCATGAAAAAATATTTGTGGATTAATTAGGCTATTATAAATTTATTATATAATATTTAATAGTGAATAACTAGTATATGTACATAATATTAAATCATATTACCAAAATTGTTTCCAATAATCAAAATACAACTAAAATATTCTAAGTGATTGCCATTAATATTTCATCTAATTATTCATCCAAATTACATGTAACCAAATGATATAAATTACCATTAACACCTATTTATGTTAATAAATAATGTGTATATTCATTTCTAGAGATTTACATCCCTTCCACATGAAATCCAATACATAAAAACAAGTGACCTGATTATGAAAATCATGAAAACGAACACTACAAAAAAACAAAATCAATATTATAACATATCAGTATGATATAAATGAAGTAAAAAAATTATTTTAAACAAGGTAATTTCCTAAATGGTTTTGAATTAATTTATAATGAGTCTAATTTCATATTCATGTACTATAAGGTCATGAGAGGAGCATTCAGACTTATGTTGAGGGGTGCCACCCAAACCTCCATTATCTTTCAGGTAACATTTATTTTCTATTTACCTCAATTAAATTATTATTAAATCATATTTAATTATCATAATTTATATTTCAATTCAATATATATGTTTTCCATCCATAATCATAGCTTCATTTATGGGTAGTTATATTTTTGAAAATGTTCTTTCAAAACTCATTCTCGATTAACAATCATGTTTCAAGGGAAATTCTCAAATAATTACCTATATTCAAGGGAAATGAATAATATATTTTAGGAATACATTATATTTATAAAATTTCTAATTTAATTATTAAAATATTTCAACACTTAACTTCTTGTTCAATATAAATATATTTTCCAAATAACTCTTCATTTCAAAGTAAAACATTATTAATCTCAAGAATTACTCGAATATTTCATAAGAGAATCTTCATCTATCTCAAAACAATTTTTGATTTATATGTATTATTGGGATTAATATTTTCTAATATAATCAAAAATAATTAATTTAATGGTTTATTATTAGTTTGTATGTGTATGTCCTATCTTAAAAAAATTCAGCAGTTTAATCTGAATGGTTATTATTTATGCTTAATATTGGGGGAAAGTTATTTACAATTAATTTAATAGTTTATATAATAATGTATATGTTTTTTATGTTTATCCTCATTAATATGAGGAAATTATTGGATATAATAAGAGAAGGGTGGGACCACCTATATCCCCTCGGTGCATAAGTAGGTCTCATTAGACAAACTACGGTCTTGGTAAAAGGCCTCAAAAAAATGATTATTCATGGTCTTGGCACGAGGCCTTGACGGAATGGTTTTGATGTCCTGCATTATTCAGTCCCACAATTGGAAAATATTATTAATGGTTCATATCTAAATTTGTTGAGTAAAATACACATTTTTATGGAATACTAGGGTAATATTTATTCAGCTCTTATTCCTACCATAATGATTTCATGTTTTTTGTTAAAGGCATGAATGTGTTTAGTTATTCAACATACCTATTTTTTATGATATATTCCACTGTATTTACTTCTCTTACTGAGCATTTGATCTCACCTCGTTATTATGTTTCATTTTCTAAGGACACGAATATTTTTATATTGAGTGGAAACTATAAATAACCTAGGAGATATGGATGGCGTCAAAGGAATTTCTATGATGTTTTTCATTTCATGATGTAATGATGAACATATGTATATTTCTTGTTACCAATGATACTAAACTAATTGATCCTTTTGGTTGAATATTCCTTGTTTATATGCCTATGTAATAAAATAAGGCACTGGATCTGGGCAACTGGTGTCAGGGCCTTACAATTTATATATTTCATAAATAGTTGTCTTGAACTCCCCCAGAATGGGATGTATATTTCTCCACTGTTCATATACCAAGATCCCATCAGATATCGAAGAACCGTTATACAATTTAAAATTTTGAGAAAAAGGATTTAAAGAAATAACATCATGATCTTCTAGAGAATGTATTTATGTGAACATGGGTGTCTCCATGTGGAGCACATATTCTCCTTAAGAATATGAAGTATATATCATTGCAGTTATGCATTTATTATAGATAACTTAGTGGGATCACCGTAATGAAGTAGAACAATCTCCCAAGGATTAATGATTTATTTGAACATCTTCATGTGACTCAATTGTTGTGCAATATTTATTATCAAATCATGTTATCATCAATAATGAGTGAATAAATAAGATATTACACCCAATCCATATATGAGAATTATGAGTTTTTGTTGTTCCTTTTTTAACTAATGCTCATGGTATATTTATTGACATGATAAATATAATCTCTATGGACTACCTTGATATGTTTTTTCTAATTATTATTGATGTTATTATAACTTATTCCAAAATATTGAAGGAGAGTGAGGATTTTATAATGGTTATATTGAAAAATCTTGGGATGGAGAGGCAATTTGGATAATTTCTAAATTTAGAATTTTTGTTTCACCATGTTTTTTTCCAGTAGAACATTGTAACCAATAAATAAATCTTAGCTGACCCTGGAAATATAATTTTATGAAATATTTCCCTTATCCTACAATAATAATTGAAATATGTAGTATCATCAGTTTAGCGGTATATTATAAGTGGTATGTGAAAAAAAGTCACAAATTTATAATCCACTAACCAAGTAAACTCAAATGGGGGGTATGATTAATTGGAAAATGGAGTGTAGTGAATGTTTCTAAGATCTAGAGAAGATATTGGTTACTAAACTCATGTTAAATCTACAAACTATTAGATAAGGATTTGATATTTCATGTTATGCATTTATGAATGGTATTGGGTGCATCCTAATAAAAAATGACAATGTGATTTCTTATGAATCTCGAAAGTTAATCCCCATGAGCATAATTATCCTTCACATGACCTAGAGCTATCTTCCGTTATATTTTATCTGAATATAAATAGGCTATATATTTATATAGATAAATGGGATATATACATACACTACCAGAGTTTCAAGTATGTTTTCATAAAAAACTAATCGAACGTGAGATAGAGTAGATGGTTGGAACATATTAAATACCGTGATTTTAAAATTCATTATAGTCATGGAAGTGTAAACAATTTTGATGATGCATTCAGTGGGAAAGACAGTATTGTGTTTTAAATAATGAGGATTCAAGGAGACACCTTTATCAAAGGCCAAGTAGTACTAGACATGGGAATTGTAATGGAAATGACATCATCAACCATATCCCTATTTTTTCTCAAATATCATTAATAGATTAGATCATGAAATTAAGAATAGGCGATCCATTGTTACAAAATAATATAGAGGCTGTGAAGAATAAGATGTTTCATATGCTCAATATTGATGAAGAAGGTGCATTTAAATTTTATACAAGGCTATGTGTTCCATATATTATATAATAAAGAAGTAGTAGGTGGATAAATCTCATGGTTATACCTTATCTATATATCCTGGATGAACATAACATGTATATGGATAGTTGTAATCATTATTGGTGACATAACATGAAAAGGGAAATTTCCAACTACCTTATAAAGTTGTTGGTATAACAATGGGTGAAGTTGAAGCGACAACATCCCATAGGGTCTTGCAACCACTACCCATACCCTCGTGGAATTGGGACAATATCACTTCAGACATATTCACGGGTCTCCCAAAAAATCAAAAGGAAACAATGAAATATGTGTTAACGTGGGACCAGTCACCATGATTTTTCAATTCATCAATATTTAGTAATATTTCTCAGTGGAAGGAATTTTCATGATATATGTGAATGATGTATTGAGGTTTAATGGGGGGGGGGCACTTTTTGTGATTCCTAATCATGATACGAGGATCAGATCAAAATTTTGGATAAGTCATCAATATACTCTGAGTACCGAATAGAATTTCAGTATGACCTATCACCCCCATACCAATATCCAATTTGAAATAATTATTCAAAAAATAAAGGAAACTTTGAGAACATTAAAATTTGAATTTAAAGGTGGATGGTATCAACATATATCATTAGTTGTGTTCTCAAACAAAAAAATCTTCCACAAGAGTCATCAAACGAAACCCAATTAATATCTCTATGGGATAAAATATAGAACTCCTACATTTTGTGATGAACGTGTTGAGAGAATGCTTTATGGGACTGATCTTGTAAAAGTGATTATAAAAAAGGATAATTCCATCCAACAACACATAAAAACTACTCAATTTTGGAATAAGAGATTCGATTAATTTTTTATGGTACTTTGAGTTTGTTGTTGGTGGAAATGTGTTCCTTAGAATATCACCTTGGACGAGAGTGATGTATTTTGGGATGAAAGGGAAGATTATCCCTAGGTACAATGGCCCCTATGAAATCCTTGATCACATAGAGAGGTGGACTATCAGATATCACTTCCACAAAATCTAGATAATGTAAATGATGTATTACAAGTATCTCTCTAGGGGAAATATATACGAGACCCTTCACATGAACTAAATCCATTGGAGGTAAAATTGGACCATGACCTCTCTTATGAGGAGAAACTAGTGGAGATAATGGATAATAGAGACAAGTTTCTATGAAACCAGACTACCCACCACATCGACGTGTTGTATGAGAATGATAACATATATATCCATCCTTCTGTTGATGAAACGGAATCTGCTCGGGCTTGAGATACTTCCAATGAATCAATGGATGAGGAAGAAGGAGATTATATGAAATTCCTAGTTGGAATCTATGTTGGCCCCTGCACCTGGTGGAGGTCAGCCAATCAATGAAGATAATGTTCTGGAATTGCCAGGGTCTTGGGAATTCTCCCACGGTCAGGGCCCTGAAGAATATCATCATGACCAATAAGCCCATGTTATTGGGGATTGCTGAACAAAGAATGAATTTTTCGAGATGGGTGGCCATCAACTGGAGTGCTATTGGGTACTCCCTGATTTCTACCAATTAGCTAGAGAATGGGACTGACTCTTTATGGGTGTCAAAACATAATAGTGTCATCATTAACTCTTTTCAGATTGATCAACAGACGGTTACTGTAATATGATGTCATTAGTCCAATTCCCTCTGTGTGACTTTTGTTTATTCCTTCAATCAATAAATCAAAGGGAGATCATTATGGAACACCTTATGCACCATATCTGAGAATATGCTGACTAGATGAATCCTTCATGGTGACTTTAATACCATTTTGAGACCAGAGAAAAAAACTAGAAGCAACTTCTACAGAGTTTCAGCCAACGATTTTCATCACTGCATAGATCAATACAGATTGAGTGAAGTTCCCACATTAGGTGAAGATTTTACATGGAGTATATACACTATTAATGGGAGGCAAGAAAGAAAATTAGATTGGTTTCTGGTGCGGATGGATGAAAGAAGTGACACTTTGGACATTTCTGGCATGAACCTTCCAAGAATACATTCAGATCATAATCCTATCTTGGTTGACCAATGTTTTATTACTTTGAGATCATACCCTTTACCCTTTAAGTTTAACAACGCATGTTTGGTTGTGCCAGGGTGCAAGGAAATAATAATGGAGGCATGTAAAAGTGATTTCACATGTAGCTCTTTTCACATTTTGACCACCAAGCAGAAAATTGTAAAAGCTAGACTCAACGAGTGGAGTAAAAAATACTTCTCCAACATTGAGAATGATATTAAAGTGGCTTAATATGATCTGTTAATATGTCAGAAAAGGAATATACATCATGACACACTATCTCAAGAAGAGATACAAGCTGCATTTAACCTTGACAACCTCTTGGATCTTAAGGAAAATCTGGCCCAAAATCAACTAAATGTTAAGTGGCTAAAGGATGGGGAAAGGAATTCAAGTTTGTTTCATTGTATTCACAGGGATAAAAAGATCAGGATAACCCTTAAGACTCGTAAGATTGATAGTACATTGTTTATATTTGAAACTGAGATTTCTAATGTTGTGACTGGTTACATTGAGAAGTTATTCTCTAGTTCTGAGGAGAGTAACTCAAACAAGATAATTAGATGTGATGAACCGAGTCTGGATGACAATCAGAAGAAAAAACACACGGAGGTTCCTTCTGACAAGGGGATTCATTATGCACTACTCTCTTTAAACATGGACAGTTTTGCTGGTCTAGATGGGTTCACTAATAAATTATTTATGTTCTACTGGGACATTATTCATATTGATGTAATCAATACTGTCAAAGACTTCTTCCATCATTATTTTATTCCATATGGGATGAACTCCAATTTCATTGCTCTGATTCCTAAGAAGGAGAATGCACTGGATATTAATGAATTTAGGCATGTTTCAATTGGGAACTGTATTCCTAAGGATACTAGTAAGATCTTGGCAGGCCGATTGGGCGATGTTGCTAAGAATTTTATCTCTGCTAATCAATTTGGCTTTGAACCCGGTAAGAATATTCAGAACAGTCTCTTTACTGCTTCAAAATGTATAAATATTATGAGAGGAAAAGTTCACGAAGGAAACATGGCCTTGAAGGTTGACATATAAAATTCCTTTGACATGATACAGTGGGATTTCATTTTCATAATCCTATGGATGCATGTATTCTCAGGGAAATTTAGTGGTATTGTCTCCTCCATTTTGAAAAGTACGCATCTATCCATTCTTGTCAATTTATCCCCTAGGGGGATCATTCAATGCCCTAGAGGTGTCAAGTAAGGCGATCCTTTATCTAGACTTCTTTTCTACATGGCTGAAGATTACCTTAGTATGTGCCTAAATGATCTTTCCAATACTGGATTTTTTCAAAGAATGAGAGCAGGTAGGAATTCTTTCCCATCACATTTACATTATGCAGATGACGTAGTTTTTTTCTTTAAGGCTAACAGGGGAACTATTACTTGCAACAAAAGTAGATTTTCACATTATGAAGAGGTTTCAGTCCAGGTGATTAGTTGGAATAAATCATTTGTTGTATTTTGAGAAGTAGATCAAATTTCGAATCAAAACAGGGTTGCTTGTAAACTCGGTGTCAAAAGAGGTTCATTTCCCTTTAATTATCTGGGGATTCCTTTGTTTTGGGGAAGGGTGAAACGTATCCACTTGGTTGACATTACGCTGAAAATTACTAATCAGTTGGAAAGTTGGAAAGGGAAGACAATGTCTCAGGCTGGCAGAATTTTTATTTTCAACTCTGTTATCACAACCTTGTTTGTTTATTACTTTTCTATTTATAAATAGACAAGAGCTATTATCAAAGAACTAAGTGTTTTGATACATAATTTTATTTGGACTAGGTCAATACATCAAAAGAAACTTGTCACTATTTCTTGGAAAGATTGTATTAAGCTAGTGAATATGGGAGGAATGGGATTTAAGGATATCTGAATATTCAATGATGCTCTTCTTCAAAATTTCACCTGGAGGCTTTTGGCCAAGCTTGATTACTCCCTTGAATTTCTTGTTGGTAGGTTTGATGACAGGTTACTAAATAGAATGTGTATGTACTTGAAATATTCGGTTTGAATGTCAGTCAAAAGTTCAGATTCTGGCATCATGTCTCAATCTTTATGGTTAGTCTATCCTGAGTCGCATTTGAATTGCTGGAACACTCCATGGTCGTCCTCTCCAATAAAGGATTAAATCATCATTCCACCTTCCTTGAAAATATGTCTATATCTGATATTCATGGGAATGTTGTTTTCCATGACATCATTCCTAGTAATAATTGTGTTGAGATTACAAATTATGTCTATGTTGATAATGATATTCTGATTTGCAAACCTGCTATGAATGGCTCCTTTTCCATCCCAGACTACTACAGGTTGATGTGTGGTGTTTCATATGGAATTCATTCGTGGGTGGAGGCTGTTCGGAACCCCTATATCTTCACCAATGATGTCATTCTAATCTAGAAAATATGGAATCAATGGCTGCGCATCCAATCTACTCTACATCATATAGGCCTTACTATTTCTCCGGTATGCCTATTCTGTTTAAAGGGTGATGAATCTATCTTGCACCTGTTTATACAGTGTGACTTTACTGGCTAATTTTGGGCCTATTTTCAATCGATTTTTCACTGCTATTTTAATTTATGCTCCATTGATTTGATGTTATCCTCGGTTCTGTATTCGGCTCTCAGTGAATAGATTATATCCCTGCTTATTGCTGCTTCTGTTTCAGGGATCTCTAATATCTGGAAGTCTCGTTATAATATTGTGTTTAACAATGAAAATCAATGTTTTCGGGAAGGGGTTATGATGATCCATTGAAGCATCAAACATGATTCTATGAATCAAACCAGATCAATGAACAACGATTTATCTGGCTTTCTGATTTTTAGAGATCTTGGTGTTAGTGGCAGCGAATGAAAACCAAGTGTGATGAAATATATCTGGTGGCTTCCACTAATTCCTGACATGTTAAAAGTGAACATTGATTGGGCGGCCTCTTGTCCACCAGGTCCTGCAGGTTGTGGTGGAGTCTTTAGAACACATTGGGGCATCGTTAAAGGCTGTTTTTCCCATTATATCAGGCACACTCATGCAATTGAATATGAGCTATGGGTCATGATCAAGGCCATCAGGTATGCGGCTCGCTATGGCTGGCGTAGAGTATGGATTGAATCACACTCCTCTGTTGCTGTACAGATTCTGAAAGACCGTTCCCGAAATGTTCCATGGAAGATGCTGCCTGTATGGATTTCTTATCTCAGTCTTGCTGACAATTTATCCCTTTATGTTTCTCATGTTTAACATAAAGAAAACTAGGTTGATAATGCCCTCTCCAAAAGGGATATCACGGACGTCTGTTCTAGTTGGTCTTTTGTTTTTCCCACCTACTGTGAAAATGTGGTTAGGAATGATCGAGATGGTGTTCTATATTCACGAATTTGTAAGGCTCCCCTTTTCTTAGTTGTAATGTACTATTTATCCTTTTTTTAATAATTTGATAGGATTAGGTTTCTTCCTATATCTCAGACCTTTTGGCTATTTATAAACACATTTCTTTATCACTGAATGAAAACATCAAGATCCAATAACATATTTTAAATTTTTTGATAGTATATACAAATTCACAATATTATTTAAATGTTTAATTAGTAACATATAACATTTAAAGCATATCAATTAATTTTTATAACCTTGCAACTAATCATGAAATCCTTACAAAGTCTCTTACAACACTTCTAGTACACATGATAATGGGATCTTCAATGTACATGTTTTTTAGAGTGGAAATCATACAATTATATAGAGACACTACTATTGATTGAAAATTTAGTTAGTATAGAGTATAATTGACATATATTCAATTATTTATTTCTAAAAAATGTCCTTTGTTACAATTACCATGTAACATGAGCATGGACTACCCATTTCATTAATAAAAAAACTCATATAAAAGATGATTTTTATGAATATATTTATGTTATAATTCATAATAAACAATCAGAATCATTCTAGAGGCCATTAAAATTGATGTTTGTGTTTATATCAGGATTGAGTAGTGATCTCAATCTCTATATGTTATTTCTTCACTTAATCAAACTAAATAAATGATTTTATATTTATGTTCCCTTTGACATGTTACATCAAAAGTGTTATCTAGAAACAACATTCCCCTTGTATCTAGCTTATTCATGATAAATATTTTTATGATGTTTATAAGACCAATTTGATTAATACTTTTTTTTATTTTGAGATAATTAATATCCAAAACGTTATTCAATGAATTGATTTCTAGAGAATCATTATTATGCATAATATATGAACCATTATATTCAATATTATCTTTATCAATAAGTGTATTCTAAAGCTATATTTTAATCCAACAAATATAATTTTTTTTAATTTTTTTTAATATATACTAAATTCAAATAATAATCTATAATGTTTATTCTGTAAATAGTATATTTTTCAAAAACAATTCCTTAATTAAATTATTTTTATAAAGTTATATTTATAATAAAAAATTATAATATGTTAATTAGGTATTAAAATTAAATATTGCAAGCTGTTATAAAATTTTATTACTCTTAAATGATGCCCTATTTTAAATTAAATTTTATAAATTTGTTTTAAAATATATTTATTTCATTAAAAATTAAATCACTCTTTAACAATTACCAAAATTATTATCTATATTGATAAAAAATTATGTCAACTATATAATATATTATTCTCAGATAGTTGAGTAGAAAACTCTATTCCCAATTTCCTCATTTGGATTTTCCCAAATCTATTTCAATGGAATCCAATCATATATGGTTTAAACCAATCTCTAGATTAAAAATCATAGAAATTGTTTTGTGTCCTAACTTTTAAGGTTAGTCATTTCCAATATTTAATACACATGATAATCTACTGTCACCCAGATGTGTTATAAACCTATATATTTAATTAATTAATGTCCTATTTTGTTTTTTTAATTTAATAAAATATAACACTTATTATTCTCAATTTTTTTAATATCACAATCTTCTCTCTTGAACTCTCCATATGTATAAAATATTATAATGGTATACTTTCTATATCATGTAACATCATCAAAAATTGTATTTTAAAACAAATGTATGTATAGATCATCATAAAACACATCAAATTAATTATATAAAAAAAATCTAATTATATTTGCACATATATAAATGAATCCAAAGCCTATGATATACTAGAAAATTTCATGTAATATTTTAGAATTAAACCAAATCAAAATCCTCATAAGAGTATAAATTTTTTAAGTGGTAATTGACCTCTAATTTTCTAGAAAATTTATTTTCCACCAAGGAAGTTAGATGTCCGACCAAAAGACCCATTATCATGGTGTCAACACTTAATAGAGAGTTTTATTTATTTTTATGCTTAATACCGAATATTTATAATTCAGAAATATTCCTAATAATTTGTTTATAAGCTATAAACAAATCACAATCAAGGTTGATTATAAAAAAATCATAATGTTTTACTAACATGTATCTCTTAATATGTATGGAATGAAATGTATACGAATTATTTTAAACAAAATAAACTAAGGAATGTAATAATAAGTAATATAATCATCTTATATTAATAAATTAAAATAATAAGTTGATCAATAAAATAAAAGAATACTTCAAAAAATTGGATATTATATTAATAATGAAGAATATAATATATATATAGACAATAATTAAAAATATCGTTACATAAATTTCAATAGCAATTTCAGATTTATTTAAATATAAAATTTTTCATATAATTAATTTAAATTGTATTTAATGTGTACTCATTTATATTTAAAATACATGATATTCAAGAAACATTTTATTACAATATATTATTTAAAGAAATTATTTAATAATTGTACTATTTAATATATTTATACATTTATTAAAATTATTACAATACCTTTTTGAACATTTTAAATGAATTTAAAAAAACAATAATATGAACATTTCAAATTATTATTTATGAAAAATTCATAAAATAATATAAATATGTAAATATATTGTTTTATTTTTATATTTTATCCATTAAATAATTTAATATACATTTTAAATTAACTGTATATATAGATAACATCCCCAAAAAATTATTTTTATGGTTTTAAACCTCCTTTTGACATAACATTTTCCATGAGGGCCTTTGACTATGAATGTTTATGTGAATTATAGGGGGGATATGTTTATTAATTATAAAACCATGGCCATTTTTAATATAAACATCAGTATTACTTTTTGACAAAGGAACTATATCCAAGTTTAATCTATGGAATTTTTCATCCAATGATGTTAGTTTGAGAATATGCTTCAAAATTAATACATTCTAAAAAAATGTGGATATTTTGGTCGAATCACGGTTTTTTATGAAATGGTACATTAGAAAAAAAATTATCTAAAACTACATTGAAAAAATTAATTTTATAACTATATATTTTTAGAAACACTTTAAAATATCTTTTTTCTTTAAACATGACATAGTTACAAAAACATTGTTCAATTTTTTAACAATTATTTCATGGTTTTAAAAAACATATTGATCCATTGGTGTTTTTTTATAAACCACAATTTGGTTCTAAAAAATTATTTTATTCGATCTTTCATCAATTTAAAAGTTAATATAAACATAATAGAAGATTAATTAATGACACCACATAGTTTTTAGAGGGTATAAATATTATATAAACAAAATTTATAAAATGCACAAAAAGATGTATTTTACAATATACTTTAATTAATATTAATTAAATTAGTATAAATTAGTAATATACCTTTTCACTTGATAAACCTATGTATTCATTTTTTCTCACAAATTGATAGTGATCCCTAAGAAGAATCCAATGTAAACAGGCCCCTTAGGGTATGGAAGTTCAATAGTGAATCTCCCAATCCTCAAGAATCCCTCAATTCTCTTTGTATTCTAAAATAAATTTTCTTATATATAAGGAATGAAATAGAGATTTAGATTGATGGAGTTTCTATATAACTAATATTGTAACCTAGATCATTCTCTCTTCTTCTTCATATATGATTATGTTATGAAACATGAATATTCAAGACATTATAAAAATTTACCATCTTATAATTCAAAAAATTCCATAATAATTGAAATAAAAATCATCATATCATATATTTTTAATAATTTTCCATCAAAAAAGAATCTTTTAACTGGTCAAATATTTTATATTATGTTATAAATATATTTTAATCACCATCACATGATGATACCACTAAAACATGATATTTTATATAGAAAAAATTTAGTAACACATGATTTTTACACATGATATTTACATATTTTTTAAATGTAATGATAAAAAAAGTACAATACCAAAGGTCATGAGTCTTAGTGTCTTTAAGAGTATAGGTTCATATTACTTAAAAATGAACTTAAACTATTGCATACTTATTTTATTCTACATAAAGTGTTCGTGAAATCCATTTGATCAAATAAAACATAACCAGATAACCTGTAGAATACATATGTAATGAAGTGATATAAACATCAAAAAATAGAATAAACATGATAATAAACATAACTTTGTAGTCAATTAAATAATATTATATCATAGAAGACATATCTCATGATTAATTTCATAGAATAATAAGACAATGACAATAGTATAATAAGATTATGAAATAAGATGAAATGTCAAAGAAATATAAAACCTAACACAAAAATGTGCCGTGTTTATCTTCCTAAAAAATTATTACATGGTATACAAACTCCCATAAGGTTTTAGGTTTACACCATAATCCCATACATGACAACAGATTGTACTAAACAATTACACAATGCATTTTAATTCCATATATGTGCATGCATAATAACATGTTCATTATCTCTGTGTAAAATGTAAATTATATTTAATCCAATGTTTACACATTTTAATTTTTCATGTATGGAAAATTCGTGGCATAAACATTCATTATATTTAATCCAAGTATATTTCATAATGAAGTAATTTGAGAAATTACCATAAGTCATGTATTACCCCATTAAAGGAAGATAGAATAAACTTAGTGTATATATAATTGATATATATATATATATATATATTAAAATCATTAAATAACATTATATAGAGAGAAACTCAGTTAGATAGAGAATGATTATAACCTGAAGGAAATGGTTGTTTAGGGAGATCCCTTACCTCGAGATTGATTTTTCATAACCATTATATATATTTCAAATAAATCAAATTAATATAATTATCTTTTTTATTGAGATAATTTTTCTATTTTAATACACCTTTTATATTATTTTTTAGTGTTTTCTATTAAATTACAAAACTAATTAATTTTACATGGATTGTTTTAATGATAATTAGGTCATATGTAAAAAATCACATTATAAAGTTGAATAAGGTCAATGTGACTTTTATTTAATCATATATAAAATGGTATTTTATATATAATTATAAAATTTATACATAAATTATACTTTCAAAACGAACCATTAAATATGGTTATAAAAATTGAACTATGTTACAATCATGGAGAAAATAGGTTGTATGTACGCATTAGTGACATTTCTATGTTTGAAAACTATTTTAGAAATAAGATATGTTTTTTATAATAATAATATAATAATTATAAAATAAATATCCCATTTTTTCTCTAAATACACATGCATATACAATCCACGACACTTGGTACTAAAAACAAATCACATCACTTCATGAGGATGTATTTCTTTGTACTCATGAACGATGTTGTCATTTATTCGATTGATGGTACGATTAAGAATGATTTGATATATTATATTTCAATAATGGTTCATTAATATATTATGTAAGAAGAAAATTATTTCATATTACCTTCCATGTAATGTGTAATTTAAAAACAAACACATCACATCGTGAGGCTGTTACCCTCCATACACACAAAATACGTTCTCGTATTCACTATGAATTTGAATATAAGAAGTATATATTATATAATATTTCCATAAGTATAATTATAATAAAAATATATTATTTAAACATTAAATAAATCATTATATTTATGGCTTATTAGCAGTGATGGAAAATAAATTATGTCAGTTCGCGAGGTGGTAGTTCTTTTTACACACTATCAGTGTTTTTGTTTACCATTTGATAGAGGAGGATATTGTTATATGTCATGATATTGTCATAAAAAATTATCAGTATCCTTAATATATTAATTTTATTATATATTTATTTTTAAAAATATTTTAATGATGATAAGAATAAATAAAATAAAACTCCTGGATAAGGGTGTTAAATCTTCTTCGGGCAACATCTTTAGTCTTGCACCAAAACCCATTATAGGTCATCTTTTTTATCAATAAAAGGATTATTGGATGAGAAAAGTAAATTATGTATGTTATTTACATAGGTATTGGGAAAAAGGATTTATGATGTGTCAATATTATAGGAGAGTGGGTTGTATTTTATATGTGGGGAAAAGGACATTGTTAGAAGTATAGTAATGAAATAATTATACCCAAATGTTTCTCATCACGCAACGATAAAAACGGACCAGTTGAAAACCATGGAATATATAATGTCTAAATATGAAAATATAATTTTAATTTGATATATTTTGGGTTATTTTAACACATATTGATTATTTTAACCCCCAATAAACATGTGGATACCTAATCTATTGTAATTAATTTTTAAGATTTTCAAGGATAATTATTGTTCAAAAATCATTTTAAATATTATGATAATATAAATAAATATGATTCAAAATATTGATTCTATCAAAATTAAACTCATAGAAGTGTTATAATTGTATTTATAATTAAACCCACAGACCTGTCTAAAGAATTAGGATTTCAGGAAATATGTTTTCTAAGATGAATATGATATCATATTAACTAAATGAAAAGTTATAATAAATAAATGAATTTTAATTCATATATATGGATATATAATATAAAAATTTATATGAAATATTACACATTAAGTTCTATTTTAGTTTTCTAAAATGGATAAACTTTTTTTACTATAAAAGAGGTTTAATAGAAATGTATTTTTATTTTTAAAAATAAACTTATAGTGAAATAATATATAATTATAAATTATGTCTATTAATTTAATATAATATAACAAAATAATAATTAGGATATGTTTATATCAGATTAAAATAATAATGGGAATTTTAATTTATTTAGTTTATTAAAAATATTTTTTTTAAAAAAAATTATTATTTTCATTATTCACTACAAAAATATTATCTTCCCAACAGTACCAAAATTTTAAAAATAGTTAATATCTATATGAATATTTTAAAAATTATATTCATTTTATAAAATAATATTTCTAAATTATAAAAATCAAAATTATAATATTTTCTCATAAAGATCAATTTTTTTTGAAAAAAATGTTTTTATATAAAATTGGCTACTAATAACTAAGTGTTTATAAATACAGTTATATTTTGTTGTACTGTAATATAAAATTATTAAATTAGTTAATATTATTCAGGACCACTATATTTATGGCTAGGTTAGAATATTATTATATAAATAATCCTGGTTCATTTCGTATTAGGGTTGTGTGTCACATATTATATCAAACATGGTATTTCATTCTAAAAAACATGTGGTGTAACATTCTTCACCCCATAAAGAATTTATCCCTCAAAAATTTATATTACATACTAAGGTGAGACAATATGTGGGTACTTTTACTTCATCACCTGTTCTAGTTCCCATTTTTTCATAATTTTCCTTTTTCCTTAGAAAAATCTCTAAGTGAGTTTTCTTATTTCATAGAACTTAATATCTATGATCTAAAATATTCATACACTACTCCTCATATAAATGTAATTTGTACAACTGTACCACCTATAGATTTAAAAGGATTAATTGGTCGGGGAGGTAATTCCTCAAGAAAGATAAATTGAACATGTCTTGTACTTGATATGGGTTAGTTAGGAGTTATAATCGGTAGGCCACCGCTCTGATGCGATCAATTACATTAAATGAACTGATATATCTAAAAACAGTTTCCCTTCTTCCAAAACAACAAGAATATATTTCATAGTGATATATGGAGGAACACCATATCTATGACCTAAAACTCAAGTTCTTCTTGACGATAATCAGTTTATATTTTCATACACTTTTTCATTGAATTAAAGTGAAACTAAATGGTTTGGGCCTTCTCTATCGTATATTAGGAATGATTAGGTCTCATGATTTTCCATAGTTATAAATCATCATAGAATTTCATAGTTTTACACTGCTTCCCATATAGTTCCTCATAATGTTCCATTGTAATTGTAGAATTGATGATGTTGTCATATGTGTACTCTAATACTGTCCATACTAATATCCTTTTAAATCCACTAAATAGTACCTCAGTATTTATTCTATTGGTTGGATGGTTCTCTCAAACAAACCATCCATTTGAGGGTGATTAGTAGTACTGAAATAGAGTTCTATATCATACTATTACAGAATTATTCAATAAAACCTTTACGGAAAACTATGATGTGAATTAGATATAATAGAGATTGTCTCACCACATAATCTTACAACTTATATTATATATATCATAGCATATTTTTCATGATAAAAATCTTCCATGATAGAAATGAAATGCAGTGACATTAAAAGGAGAAAAACTACCACCATGATGGTGTTATTAACTTTAGGCAACATGGGAATTCCAATAATATAATAAATGATTATATTTTACCATTTTAATTTATGGGAAGTAGTTACATCATAACCTTAGGCTTCATTCGATTATCATTTACATTTTATCACACTAAGCATTGAGATACAAATTGCATAGTCTCCCTAGTTATGTTATCCCACCAGAAGTTTTTCTTCGGATCTCTACATATCATAGTGCTTCCCATATGACCAGATAAGGATGATATATATGTATCATACAGAAGATCTTTCTTAATCTATGGGTTGTATGGGTCATATAACAGATTTCCAAATAATATAACACTATCATTATCAAGGTTTAGCTTCAGAATATTTTCTACATTTTTCTATTTCACATCATCCCCTTTTGGGGCCACTTTGACCCTCTATGGAATGGATGGTTGAGAATTTATTTGATAAATATTTTTTAAAGATCCTTTTACTATTCAAATATCAAAACTTTTTATGTATAATAATGTTTGACCTTCATCAATTATCATCATTCTTAATATTATGGGATCATTTCTATTTGGAGTACATGCCACCTTTGTTTACATTCCCATGATAGTAATGGATTGAGCAGTCATATTCATTGATTAGTTGTAACCATCTTTAACCATTCATGTTAATCTCTTTATATGTGAATATATTTTTAAGGATCACCTGATATGTATATATTTCTATCTTATTCCCATATAGTTAATGTCACAAGATCTTCAATGCAAGGAGAACTATATTTAACTCTAGGTCATGCATTGGATAATTTTTTTCATTAACATTAATCCTCCTTGAGTATTATCGAATCAATTTATTATTTTATATTTATAATCATCCAAAATACTTATTTGATGCATCATTTTATTATTAAAAAAAATTGTCCTAATCAGGGAAGTGTGAGTACAGGTGTTGCGATATGCGTCTTTTTTAAATCTTTGAATCTATCTTTGTATTCACTAATTAAGAAACATTGTACTCCCTTCAATGTTAGCTTGGTTAGTGGGTTTGAAAATCACATAAAATTCATAAAACATAAATAATACCCTGATAATATATGGATATTTTGAATCTCAATTAATTATATTGGTTTGGTCCATTCTTAGATTTCCTTTTTCTTAGAAGTGTCCAAAGATATCGCTTTTCTAGAGGCAGTATGACCGAAATAATACTCCCTGTAAACAAAAATCACATTTAGTATGATTTCATAAAACATTATTTCCATGAATCTTCCTTTACAATTTTTTATGTTTATTTTTAATTAACTTTTTTTAGTTTAAAATTTTATAAAATGTTAAACAAGGAAAAATGTTTTTGAAGTGGAAAGGATATTTTCCTCCGGAATGGAGTTCAAGTGTTTTATCAAAATATTTTTCCAACTATGATAATATAGGGTTCTATTTATATCCCTATTATTACATTTATTTTATTATTTTATTATGGATTTCTTTTTATGAGGTCCTTTTATCTTATTTGGATTATTTTATGATGACATGATGTTTATGAATCCCATATTTATTACATGGGTTATGCTATGATTTATGATTTATGATTTTTTGGCACAAATAAGAATGGTATCGTTATGTGATGGGTGGGACCTATATCACCCTCCAATGAATTGTGTAAAAATTTATATCTCATGAGATAGAAATGGCTAGAATGACAAGTTAATCTGGATTAGTGGAACAGTACTAGAACGAGTAGTGAACTCGGTTCAGAAATGGACTTTGTCTGCTATGATAGTCTTGGAAATGAGTCTTGAATAATATGAAATGATTTTCTATGATTATATTTTTATGCAAAAAAATTTCAGGTTTTACGTTATGATTATTGGGATTACATTTCACTTCTATGATTTATCCAATTTCATGATATTATGATCTCTTTTGTTTGTTACGATTTTCAAAATGATACGTTCTTATTAATATGATATGATAGATATTTCCTTTGTATACTGTTACTGAGGATTTGATCTCACCCTTTTGTAAGTTTTCTTTTCCCCAGGTAAGGAAGAAGGGTATATATTAGGATATGCCAAAATGGACTCTATATATGATGAAATAGGTGGGATAAAATGTAGATGATTTATGATCTATTTGTTTATGTTTCCCTATTTCTAAATACAATATACTTTTACGGTCCAATAATGGTTTTGTTATATTTTGTAATAAGTGTGCTTCAATTTTATAGTAATAACAATGTATGTAATGTATGGTTAATTACAGTTGGTATCATATGAAAGGTATATCCAACCATTGGAAACAAGGATGTGAAAGCCTTAGTAAGAACCCTAAGGATATGTCTATGCATAAAACATAATATTAGTGTTTTAGAAATGGACATGAATAAGATATGATAATACCAAAAGTGTGAAATTTTATTCTTGATTATGTGGTTTTCCAATTAAGATTAGTGTTTCTCACACTGTGCTTATTGGTTTTTGTCAATTTCATGAACCTAAAGGAACCATGGTAATGATGAATGTGACAGGAAATGAAATGATTGTCCCTATGAGAAACAAAATGTAATTGGATATGGAATGAAAAAATTTGTAGCCATTCTCACAAAACATTCTCAAGCTATGAATCATGCAGGACTTCCAAACGAGGAAAGGAATGAGAAACATTCTGTTGAATACTTCATGAGGAAGAGTCCACCATCATTTATTGGGTCTTCTGATCCATTAGTAGCAGAAAAATGGATTAGTACCACTGCAAATATTTTTTCAGTTCTACAATGTTCTGAACATGATAAAGTCATCTTAGTAGTACATCATTTGGAAGGTGAAGTTGATAAATGGTGGAATCTTATCAAGAATACGTGGCAAAGAGATGAAATTGAGTCCGAGGTATGGGACGAGTTCAAGAACTTATTTTTCAATAAGTACTTCCCTTGTCTTCTACAAACAGAGATGGATAAGGAGTTTCTTGAACTAATGCAAAAGGATGATGAATCGGTTGGTACCTATGTAGAAAATTTTATAAGACATGCAGGGTACGCTTCCGGAA
The DNA here is from genome assembly GCA_963277665.1 of Viscum album. Taxonomy (NCBI): domain Eukaryota; kingdom Viridiplantae; phylum Streptophyta; class Magnoliopsida; order Santalales; family Viscaceae; genus Viscum; species Viscum album. The sequence goes on from OY728134.1 coordinate 433,078,122, forward strand.
TTATTATCAAACCTGAATGTAAGATTGATTGATTATTTAGTGGCTCAAAATCATGTCTTCTAAGGCCGTTAGCCATAATGGACTTCAATATCTATGAGGAAATTTTTTGATGTGATCTCACATTTGATATGCAGATCCCAGTAACCCATCTGTCAAATGGGATTTATAAGAAGAGGAAAATGGGATTCAAAGTAAAATATAAAGACCACACTGAAAATAAGGTGATTTTTCCCTTATGCTCAATGTGTGGAAAGAAACATGGAGGGAATTGTCTTAATAGGACAAGAAAATGTTTTATGTGTGCAAAAGAAGGTCATCAGGAAATTGAATATCGAAATAATGGGAACAAGATGTATAATGATGCAAACAAGGAAAGGGATACACAAAATGAACCTCCTAAACATCAATGTTACAAGTGCAAGGAAATGGGGAATTATTCCAATAAATGCCCAAATACAAGCGTTGTTGATGATGGTCGACTTCAACAAACTCTTAAGGACAAAGAAAATGGAAACCCATAGAAAATTTATATCGGCGATGTGGAGTACGATAATGAAGTGTTGAAAGGTACACTTATCATCCACTCTAAAGTATAAAAAGTTTTATTTGACTTTGGATCCACCATCTCTTTTATTTCTGAAGTATTTTCTAAGGGTATCACTGTATTGCCTCCACTATTAGATGTTGAGTTAGTTGTGACAACCCCTAATAGTAAAACAATCGCATCAAAAGTTTACAATTCTTCTCTGATTTAAGTTTGTGGGAAAGTGCTTCACGAAAATCTTCTGACCCTTCCTAGAGTGGAATTTGAGGTGATTCATGCCTTGGATTCACTTTCTTTAGATGGAGCTCATATCAATTTTGAAAAACGGGAAGCCACATTTTATATTCCAGATCAATCAATGATCATCTATCGATGCAAGGTTGAATATAACCTTCCAATGGAAATGTATTCCATCTTATGGGTCTTGATTCCAATAAATGAAGGTTTTTTATATCAAATGGTTGGAGATAAACTCACGATAAAGAATTTTTACATTTTATAAGAGTTTGATGATGTCTTTCTAGAGGAATTGTCTGGTCTTCCACCAAATCATGAAGTTGAGTATTCAATATAACTCATACCGGGTGATATGCCCATTTCCAATACACCTTATAGAGTGGCCCCAATTGAATTTTAGGAATTGAAGAAGCAACTCCCAGAGAATCTTGATAAGGGATTCATACGCCCCAGTGCATCACCTTAGGGAGCACCTGTTCTGTTTGATAAGAAGAAAGATGGATCAATGAGACTCTTCATTGATTATCGAGAACATAACAATATCACTATCAAGAAAAATTATCCTCTCCCACACATTGATGACTTATTTGACCAACTACGCAGAGCTCAAAACTTTTACACGATTGATCTTCGTTCGGGGTTTCATTAGTAAAGGTTTGAAATGGAGTAAATACCAAATACTTTGTTTCGTACAATTAATGGGAACTATGAATTTATAGTGATGCAATTTTATCGAACTAATGCCACTATTATCTTCATGGATCTAATGAATAGAGTCTATAGAGACTATCTTTATTAGTTTGTAGTAGTCATTATAGAATATATTCTTGTCTATTCAAAGAGAAAGGAATAACATTAAGGTCACTTGTGAATCGTATTAAAGACCCTAAGAAAGGAGAATCTTTATGCCAAATTTACCAAGGGTGAATTTTGGCTTAATTTTTTTTATTTTTTAGTCAGATAATATCAAAAGAGGTGATATCTATTGATCCAGCAAGAAAGTGGTTATTGAAAGATGGCCGACACCAACAATTGTAACTGAGTTGTGTTGTTTTCTTGGTTTGGCTGGATATTACAAAAGTTTTTTGAAGAATTTTTCATTGTTATCTAATCCACTCCCCAGGTTGACTTGAAAAGGAATTATGTTATTTTGGATAGAGGAGTGTGAAGCGAATTTCATGGAGTTAAAAAATAGGTTATCTAGTGCACCTGTGCTCAAACTGCCTTGTAGTGGAGAAAGGTCTGTGATTTATAGTGATGCATCCAAGAAGGGATTGGAGGGTGTTCTCATGATAAATTATATGGTGATAGCTTATGCCTCACAATAGTTTAAAATCCATGAGAAAAATTACCCAACTCATGATTTGGAGTTAGATGCGGTAATTTTTTCATTAAAGATTTAGAGGCATTATCATTTTGGTGAAAGGTGTGATATTTATACTGACCATAAAAGTTTAAATTATATTTTCACACAAAAGGAGGGGAATATCGGCCAAAGAAGATGGTTGGAACTGATTAAGGATAATGATTTCTTAATTCATTACCACCCTGGGAATGAAAACAAGGTGGAAGATGCATTAAGTCGACAAGACCACGCTAGTTTATCCATGATGAGGATCACAAAAGATCCAATATTTATGGATTTACAAAGGATGGACCATGGAATTTTAATGGAAGGGGAAAAGTATTATTTTTCTCAAATGAATGTTCAACCATCTATACATGTGAAGATTAAAGAGGCACAAAAAGAAGATGTAGAGTTAAAAAAAAGTTGAGAAATGTTCCTGAATTCCACATTGATTGTGATGAAATAATAAGGCTCAGGAATTGGGTTTGTGTTCCTCCCATCTAATAATTAAAGAAGGAAATATTGGATGAATCTCATATTTCTTCATTTTCTATTCACCCTAGAAGCATGACGATGTATATGAATCCTGAAGTAGTACTTTTGGTGGGATGGAATGAAACAAGATGTTGCTGAATATGACTCTCGATGCTTGGTTTTTTAGAAAGTTAATGTTGAGAGATAGTAGTCTAAGGGGATATAACGACCATTAACTATAGCAGAATGGAAATGGGAAAACATCAATATGGACTTTGTCATAACACTTCCTAAAAACATCCAAAGGAAATAATTCTATCTAGGTTATAGTTGATTGTCTTATGAAGTCGGCATACTTCATTACTACTAGAGAAGATTTATCTCTTGATCAACATTCCAGGATATATGTGAAGGAAGTGGTAAGATTTCATGTAGTACCACTTTCCATTATATCTGATCGGGATCCAAGGTTTACCTCGATTTTTTTGGTGATGTCTTCAGCATACTCTAGATACAGAGTTGAGTTTCAGCACTGATTATCATCCTCAGACAGACGGTCAGTCTAATAAGACAATAAAAACATTAGAAGACATTTTTAGAGCTTTCTATATGGATTTCAAAGGAGGTTGAGATCAACACCTACCTTTGGTGGAATTTTCGAATAATTATTTCTTTCACTCTAGTATTCAGATGGCTCCTTATGATGCTCTATATGGAAAGAAATGCAGAACTCCAACATGCAGGGATGAAGTTGGGGAAAGAAAGGTATTAAGACCTGATCTTGTTGATGAGATGGCAGGAAAGGTCTGATCATTTCGAGAACACATAAGAGCAGATCAGAGTAGACATAAAAGTTATGTCGATAACTGATGAAAAGACATAGAGATTGTAGTGGGTGATAAAGTGTTCTTACAGATATCTAATTGGATGAGAGTAATGAGATTTGGAAAGAAGGGAAAGCTGGGCCCTTGGTATATTAGTCCTTTCAAAATACTGTATCGTGTAGGGAATGTAGCTTACCAATTTGTACTTCCACCAAATCTCTCTCATGTTCATGTTGGGTTCTATGTATCTCTCATGAGAAAGTACATACCAAATCCTTCACATGTACTATGCTCAGAAGTTGTACCAATGTAGAAAGATCTTTCTTATGAAGAATATCTGATAGAGATTCTGGATTGTAGTGAAATAGTTATATGAAAAGTACCACTCTCTTGGATGAAGTTTTATGGAGAACCACCAATTAGAAGAAGCTACATGGGAAATTGAGGATATGATGAGGGAGAGGTATCCTCATCTGATCGTTACGAAGTGACGAATTTCGAGGGAGAAATTCATTTTAAGGGGGATAGAATGTAACACCCTAAGATTTTATGAGAAATATATTATTATTTCTCTTTTTATACACAACACTAGAGGAAGCATTCACTATACACAACAATGACTTTGTATTCATTACACACAAGACCAACCTTCCCTGATAGCTTGCGTTGTACACAATACCGAGTTTCAGTAAACAATTATATTGTTATTAAATAGTATATAAACTAGCCATTATAAATAGTATTAACCAAATTTTTAATTTTATGTAACATTTGAATTCATCTTACATATGATATGAGAAAAAAATCAATTTTTCGGATAAAAGATTCATTTTTTCAAAAATGCATTTTTTCCGACTTTTGATGGCGCACCCATTTTTAATCTAATTTTTGAAAAGTTTATATGTTAAACTAGACAAAATAAACTTATTATTTTGAATGAGTTTATAAAAATTTACATTGGATAGATTTTTTATACTTTTCTGATAGCATTTATATTTTGATGAATAGTAAAAATACGCTAAATGTTTCATAAGAACAACATTTTAATCGAGATAATTTATATAGTTAAAATGTAATATTGAATTATTTTAATGTATATATAGAATATATTTTTACCATTTAATATAATGTATTTCATTACCATTAATTTTACTTTGAATTCGTAGGTAAACACATTTCAATCTTTGGCAATGTTTTATCTTTTAGAACTCGTTTTCTAAACAATGGGATAAATTCTAAATTAATTACTGAATCTTATGTGTTTTGAATTTTGAAAAATGGATTCTATATTGAGATTTAGTGGTTCAAAATTATGTTAATGGGTTTTTTTTTGATATTATGAATAGTAACTACAGTAATATTTATTGACTGCAGTTAAAGGTAAATCGTGAAATTAATGGTAAAAATAAGATTATAAAATTACCATAAAACCTGACAAAATTCCATTGGATGAATAAAAGTTGACCCATATCCCCTAAGGTTATGAATAGATTCATTTCATTGTCTTTTTACCGTGAAAATAATTAAATTATTATTAAAACTAAAGAAAGTGACTACATGTCACTCTCTTGAATCTTATTACTGTAATACTTTTAATTTAGTGATAAACATCATAAAACTTCGAATATAAATAGTCTCATGAAATCTAATAAAATTAGATATATCATGTGAATTTATCTATTATTTTTAGGGATTAAAAAATTATCATTAATGATGACACAATAATGATGTAGAAATTATTTTATTGATTGAAATATCAAATAAATGGATTTAACAATATTAAAATAAATATTATATGAACTATTTAATGTGATCCACTAATTTTATAGATAAATATTACATGTTAAAAATATAATAAATTATTTAGTTCGAGCATATCTTCTTTGTATATTTTATTTAAATTCAAAAAAATTAATAGTGTCAGAATTGACACTTGTTATTTTACAAAAATAACATATTATAAAAAAAATTTAAAAGTTAAAAAAAATTTAAAATTATAAATTAAAATTTATATTGTCAAAAATTTCATTAAGAGTCCAATTATGTATAATTCACTACACATAAGTATTTAATTAATTTAATTTGAAATATAGAATATTATTACAACAAATAAAATTGAATTTAAAAAATAAGGATAAATCAAGTTCATAATGTTTAAAATAAATTCCCAACATTTATATATTGTATTGGTTGATGTGATTACTACCCTATATCATCTAAGATTCAGATTTGAGTCATTTTGGAAGTTTTTATGTGGGGTTTGAATTTATTATAAATTAATATTTTATGTTTCCATAAGTTCCCCTCTCCACCCTTGTAAAAGGGAACCTCCTCCCATTACTCTTCACACAATTTTGAGCCTTCATGCTCGAAAAACCCCTGACAATTTCTCTTCATAACATCTCTGATTATATCATCAAGGTTCTGGTCTTCTCAAAAGACAAACTCTAGTGACTTAAGAGGATGTTTAAAAGAGGCATGTCGAGGAAGAGGAAATCTCTTCTACCGATTCCTCAAAGTTTCATTCTTCTTCTACTTTCTCTTATTTAATTGTTTCATTATAAAGTAATAACATCATTATCCCTCATATACGGATATGTTATTATAAATATTAAACAACTCTATTTAACCTTCTATCCGTCCTACAGAAAATGAAATCACCGCGCGTGCGTTCGTACGAAATATTGTCTCCACGCCGCGGTGTAATCTGTTTTCCACCACCACCTTACATGGATGGGTATAATGGTTTAAATAATAACTATATATGATTATTATAAGATGATACTGATTCTGAGATATTATATCATCGACTCCAATTCCATTCTGATAAATATGGGAATGATATCATCGCTCGTGCTTACGTACGACCTACCATCTCCACGATGTGATGCGACTCACTCTACATGATCTTCATTGAAACATGATTATATAAATACATTTAATGAATATATATGATATATATTATACAAATAACATTCTATAAATTATATATCTAGAATCTAAAATGTGTAATAAGAATTTATTCGACAAAACACACATAAGAACATAAAGCAATGGACACCTGAATAACATGTAGCAATGAAATATTATTAATAAGAAGGTAAGAATATGACCATATATGATATCATAATAATTACTATGATTCTGTAATAAGTCAATGACATTATTTAAATCATTATAAAGGAGTTTCGGATAAATACAAAGCATATCGAACCAAAGGTAAGTGATAACATTTCCAATCTCCTTCTATCAGAGATTTTTTATTCTTAAATATTTACTGTGGTTATATTTATCATCCACATCCTTGTTACCTCAATATGTAATATTATTTATGTCCTCTTAAAAAATTTTAAATCCAATTTTACCAATTGGTGAATTTTTAGTAATATATATGAAAGGAATCTTCTATCGTTTTTAGTACGAGAAACTTTTTGTCTTTTTCAGCCAAAGTACGAGAAGAATGATTTTTAACTTATACGGAATGAATATATTTTTATGATTCCATAGAACATTATTTACATGAATATTCCTTTACAAGTTTTCTTGTTTATTTTTAATTAAATTGTTTTAGTTAAAAATTTTATGACACGTTAAGAATGGAAAAATGTTTTTGATGTGGAACGGATATTTTCCTCAAGAATGGAGTTCCTGTGTTCTATAAAAATTATTTTCCAACTAAGATAACATAGGGTTCAATTTATGTAACTATTATTACATTGAATTGATTATGTTATGATGGATTTATTTTTATAGAGTCTTTTTATCTTATATGGATTGTGTATTGATGACATGATGTTCAAGTATCCCATTTTTATTATATGGATTGTGATATGATGTATGATTTCTGATTGGTTGGACCACATTAGAATGGTATCATTGTGATATGGGTGGGACATATATCTACCTCCAATTCATTGGGTAATGATTTTGATTTCATGATATAGACATGGATGGAATGACAAGTTAATCCAGTTTAGTGATACAGGACTGGAACGAGGAGTAAACTCGGTTTAGAAATGGACTTTTTCCTCTTTGATATTCTTTGAAATGAGTCTTAACTAATATGAAATGATTTTCTATGATTATGTGTGTATTAAAAAAAATTCATGTTCTATTTTTTGATTATTGGGATTAATTTTCACTTCTATGATTTATCCCATGTCATGATATTATGATCTCTTTTTCTTGTTAAGATTTTCAAAAAGTAATGCTCTTATGAATATGATATGATTGATATTTCCTTTGTTTGCCCTTACTGAACATTTGAGCTCACCCATTTGTATGTTTTCTTTTCCCAAGGTCATGAAGAAGGGTATTAAGTAGTATATTCAAAAAGGGACTCTAGATATGATGAAATAAGCTGGAGACAATGTAGATGATTTATGAACCAGTTGTTTATGTTTCCCAATTTCTAAAGACACTATTCCTATACGGTCCTATCATGGTTTTTTTATATGTTGTAATAAGTGTGATTCAATTTTGAATTTATAAAAATTTATGTAATGTATGGGTAGTTATAAATATGACCCTTATAAATAGTAAATAAATTATTATTTTATTATCTTAAGGATATAGGATAATGAAATCTTGAGTAAGTCTTCAAAGTGATATAAAGGAATTATTTCATTATAATGGTTATTTTTTTGAATAAATAATTGGTTTATTTAAAAATTAAATTACTCATATATATAATATTATTTTAAAAAAAAGTAGTTTAATTTTGAATTTTATACGTCGGAAAATGGTTGGGGTGAATTTTTGGGATTTTTCTGAGATACATGAATTTTTTATTAATAGTAAAATACAGTGATTTTCCATATATATATATTATTAGTTAAATTCACTATTCCTAGAATCAGGTATGATTTATGAAAACATAGTTTGAAATCACATTCAATTATTACTAATATGTGTCACAATATTCAACACTATTGGTGGTATTGAGAGAAATAATAAAATAATGTTTAAAATAATAAAACAACCCTCCCCTACTCCATTATAACCCCCCTCCCTCTTCCTATCAATACTACAGGACATTAAGATTCTAAAATTTCTACCCAAATATCCTCCCCTAGTATCGCCCATGTCTATGAGCTCTTGATCGTTCCCAAAGATAAAATCCATTCATTTAAAGAGACTACAAATTGGGTGGATTTAAGCATTTAATTCACATTCTATTTCGTTCAATTTCATTTGAGGTTCCTTTCTATTGTTATCCTCACCTAAAATAATCTATAAAAATGATCATGATAACTCCATTATCATATATATATACTATAATTATATCATATTAATCGATGATCCATCAGCAATATCATTATTATCTATTTTATATTATAAAAATTCTTTTTCTATAAGGTGCCAATTTACAACCATTGTGGCAAAGAAGATTCATTACTCGTTTTTTCCTTCAATAATGTCCATGAAAAAATATTTATGGATTAATTAGGCTATTATAAATGTATTATAGAATATTTAATAGTGAATAAATAGTATATGTACATAATATTAAATCATATTACCAAAATTGTTTCCAATAATCAAAATACAACTAAAATATTCTAAGTGATTGCCATTAATATTTCATCTAATTATTCATCCTAATTTCATGTAACCAAATGATATAAATTACCATTAACACCTATTTATGTTAATAAATAATGTTTATATTCAGTTCTAGAGATTTACATCCCTTCCACATGAAATCTAATACATAAAAACAAGTAAACTGATTATGAAAATCATGAAAACAAACAATACAAAACAAAAAAAATCAATATTATAACATATCAGTATGATATAAATGAAGTAAAAAAGTATTTTAAACAAGGTAAATTCCTAAAAGTTTTTGAATTAATTTATAATGAGTCTAATTTCATATTCAAGTACTATAAGTTCATGAGAGGAACATTCAGACTTATGTTGAGGGGTTGCCACCCAAACCTCCATTATCTTTCAGGTAACATTTATTATCTATTTACCTCAATTAAATTATTATTAAATCATATTTAATTATCATAATTTATATTTCAGTGCTATATATATGTTTTCTATCCATAATCATAGCTTCATTTATGGGTAGTTATATTTTTTAAAATGTTCTTTCAAAACTCATTCTCGATTAACAATCTTGTTTCAAGGGAAATTCTCAAATTATTACCTATATTCAAGGGCATTGAATAATATATTTTAGGAATACATTATATTTATAAAATTTATAATTTAATTATTAAAATATTTCAACACTTAACTTCTGGGTCAATATAAATATTTTTTCCAAATAACTCTCCATTTCAATGTAAAAGATTATTTATCTCAAGAATTACTCGAATATTTCATAAGAGAATCTTCATCTATCTCAAAACAATTCTTGATTTATATGTATTATTGGGATTAATATTTTCTAATATAATCAAAAATACTTAATTTAATGGTTTATTATTAGTTTGTATGTGTATGTCCTATCTTAAAACAATTCAGCAATTTAATCTGAATGGTTATTATTTGTGCTTAATATTGGGGGAAAGTTATTTACAATTAATTTAATAGTTTATATAATAATGTATATGTTTTTTATGTTTATCCTAATTAATATGAGGAAATTATTGGATACAATAAGAGTAGGGTGGGACCACCTATATCCCCTCAGTGCATAAGTAGGTCTCATTAGACAAACTACGGTCTTGGTAAAAGGCCTCGAAAAAATGATTATTCATGGTCTTGGAACGAGGCCTTGACAGAATGGTTTTGATGTACCACATTATTCAGTCCCACAATTTGAAAATATTATTAATGGTTCATGTCTAAATTTGTTGAGTAAAATACACATTTTTATAGTATACTAGGGAAATATTTATTCAGCTCTTTTTCCTGCCATAATGATTTAATGTTTTTTGTTAAAGGCATGAATGTGTTTAGTTATTCAACATACCTTTTTTTTATGATATATTCCACTATATTTACTTCTCTTAATGTGAATTTGATCTCACCTCGTTATTATGTTTCATTTTCTAAGGACGCGAATATTTTTATATTGAGTGGAAACTATAAATAACATATGAGTTATGGATGTTGTCAAAAGAATTTCTATGATGTTTCTAATTTCATGATGTAATGATAAACATATGTATATTTCTTGTTAACAATGATACTAAACTAATTGATCATTTTGGTTGAATATTCCTTGTTTATAAGCCTATGTAATAAAATAAGGCACTGGACCTGGGCAACTGGTGTCAGGTCCTTACAATTTTTATATATTTCATAAATAGTTGTCTTGAACTCCCCCAGAATGAGATGTATATTTCTCCACTGTTCATATACCAAGATCCCATCAGATATCGAAGAAACTTTATACAATTTAAAATATTGAGAAAACGGATTTAAATAAATAACATCATGATCTTCTAGAGAATGTATTTATGTGAATATGTGTGTCTCCTTGGGGAGCACATATTCTTTTATGAATATGAAGTATATATCAATGCAGTTATGCATTTATTATAGATAACTTGGTGGGATCACCGTAATGAAGTAGAACCATCTCCCAAGGATTGATGATTTATTTGAACATCTTCATGTGACTCAATTGTTGTGCAATATTTATTATCAAATCATGTTATCATCAATAATGGGTGAATAAATAAGATATTACTCCCAATCCAGATATGAGAATTATGAGTTTTTTGTTGTTCCTTTGATAACTAATGCTCATGGTATATTTATTGACATGATAAATATAATCTCTATAGACTACCTTGATATGTTTTTGCTAATTATTATTGATTTTATTCTAACTTATTCCAAAATATTGAAGGAGAGTGAGGATTTTATAATGGTTATATTGAAAACTCTAGAGATGGAGAGGCAATTTGGATAATTCATGAATTTTGAATTTTTGTTTCACCATGTTTTTTCCAGTGGAACTTTGTAACCAATAAATAAATCTTAGCTGACCCTGGAAATATAATTTTATGAAATATTGTCCTTATCCTACAATAATAATTGAAATATGTAGTATCATCAATTTAGCGGTATATTATATGTGGTATGTGAAAAAAAGTCACAAATTTATAATCCAGTAACCCAGTAAACTCAAATGGGGGGTATGATTAATTGGAAAATGGAGTATAGAGAATGTTTCTAAGATCTAGAGAAGATATTGGTTACTAAACTCATGTTAAATCTACAAACTATTAGATAAGGATTTGATATTTTATGTTATGCATTTATGAATGGTATTGGGTGCATCCTAATAAAAAATGACAATATGATTTCTTATGAATCTTGATAGTTAATCCCCATGAGCATAATTATCCTTCACATGACCTAGAGCTATCTTCAGTTATTTTTTCTTTGAATATAAATAGGCTATATATTTATTTAGATAAATGGGATATATACATACACTACCAGAGTTTCAAGTATGTTTTTATAAAAATCTAATCGAACGTGAGATAGAGTATATGGTTGGAACATATTAAATACCGTGATTTTAAAATTCATTATAGTCATGGAAGTTTAAACAATTTTGATGATGCATTCAGTGGGAAAGACCATATTGTGTTGTAAATAATGAGGATTCAAGGATACACCTTTATCAAAGGCCAAGTAATACATGACATGGGAATTGTAATGGAAATTACATCATCAACCATATCCCTATTTTTTCTCAAATATCATTAATAGATTAGATTATGAAATTAAGAAGAGGTGATCCATTGTTACAAAATAATATAGAGGCTGTGAAGAATAAGATGTTTCATATGCTCAATATTGATGAAGAAGGTGAATTTAAATTTTATACAAGGCTATGTGTTCCATATATTCTATAATAAAGAAGTAGTAGGTGGATAAATCTCATGGTTATACCTTATCGATATATCCTGGATGAACATAAAATGTATTTGGATAGTTTTAATCATTATTGGTGACATAACATGAAAAGGGAAATTTCCAACTACCTTATATAGTTGTTGGTATAACAACATGTGAAGTTGACGCGACAACATCCCATAGGGTCTTGCAACCACTACCCATACCCTCGTGGAATTGGGACAAAATCACTTCAGACATATTCACGGGTCTCCCAAAAAATCCAAAGGAAACAATGAAATATGTGTCAACGTGGGACCACTCACCATGATTTTTCAATTCATCAATATTTAGTAATATTTCTCAGTGGAAGGAATTTTCATGATATATGTAAAAGATGTTTTGAGATTTCATGGGGGGAACTTTTTGTGATTCCTAATCATGATACAAGGATCAGATCAAAATTTTGGAGAAGTCTTCAATATACTCTAAGTACCGAATAAAATTTCATTACGACCTATCACCCCCATACCAATATCCAATTTGAAATAATTATTCAAAAAATAAAGGAATCTTTGAGAACAATAAAATTTGAATTTAAAGGTGGATGGTATCAACTTATATCATTAGTTGTGTTCTCAAACAAAAAAATCTTCCACAAGAGTCATCAAATGAAACCCAATTAATATCTCTATGGGATAAAATATAGAACTCCTACATTTTGTGATGAACGTGTTGAGAGAATGCTTCATGGGACTCATCTTGTAAAAGGGATTATAAAAAAGGATAATTCCATCCAACAACAAATAAAAACTACTCAATTTTGGAATAAGAGATTTGATGATTTTTTTTAACGTACTTTGAGTTTGTTGTTGGTGAAAATGCGTTCCTTAAAATATAACCTTGGACGAGAGTGATGTATTTTGGGATGAAAGGGAAGATTATCCCTAGGTAAAATGGCCCTAATGAAATCCTTGATCACATAGAGAGGTGGACTATCAGCTATCTCTTCCACAAAATCTAGATAATGTAAATGATGTATTACAAGTATCTCTCTAGGGGAAATATATACCAGACCCTTCACATGAACTAAATCCATTGGAGGTAAAATTGGACCATGCCCTCTCTTATGAGGAGAAACTGGTGGAGATAATGGATAATAGAGACAAGTTTCTATGAAACCAGACTACCCACCACATCAATGTGTTGTATGAGAATGATAACATATTTATCCATCTTTCTGTTGATGAAACGGAATCTGCTCAGGCTTGAGATACTTCCAATGAATCAATGGATGAGGATGAATGAGATTATATGAAATTCCTAGTTGGAAGATATGTTGTCCCATACACCTTGTGGAGGTCATCCAATCAATGAAGATAATGTTCTAAAATTGCCAGGGTCTTGGGAATTCTCCCACGTTCAGGGCCCTGAAGCAAATAATCATGACCAATAAGCCCATGTTATTAGGGATTGCTGAACAGAGAATGAATTTTTCAAGATGGGTGGCCATCAACTGGAGTGCTATTAGGTACTCCCTGATTGCTACCAATCAGTTAGAGAATGGGACTGACTCTTTATGGGTGTCAAAACATAATAGTGTCATCATTGACTCTTTTCAGATTGATCAACAGACAGTTACAGTAATTTGTTGTCATCAGTCTAATTCCCTCTGTGTGACTTTTGTTTATTCCTTCAATCAATAAATCAGAGGGAGATCATTATGGAACACCTTATGCACCATATCTGAGAATATTCTGACTAGATGGATCCTTCATGGTGACTTTAATACCATTTTGCGACTAGAGGAAAAAACTTTAAGCAACTTCTATAGAGTTTTAGTCAACGATTTTCATCACTGCATTGATCAATTCAGATTGAGTGAAGTTCCCACTTCTGGTGAAGATTTTACATGGATTAGATACCCTATTAAGGGAAGGAAAGAAAGAAAATTAGATTGGTGTCTGGTGCGGATGGATGAAAGAAGTGGCACGTTGGAAGTTTCTGGCATGAACCTTCCAAGAATACATTCAGATCATAATCCTATCTTGGTTGACCACTGTTTTAGTACTTTGAGATCATACCCTTTACCCTTTAAGTTTAACAACGCATGTTTAGTTGTGCCAGGGTGTAGGGAAATAATAATAGAGGCATGGAAAAGTGATGTCACATGTAGCTCTTTTCACATTTTGACCTCCAAGCTGAAAATTGTAAAAGCTAGACTCAACGAGTGGAGTAAAAAATCCTTCTCCAACATTGAGAATGATATTAAAGTGGCTTAATATGATCTGTTCATATGTCAGCAAAGTAATATACATCATGACACCCCATCTCAAGAAGAGATACAAGCAGCATTTAAGCTTGACAACCTCTTGGATCTTAAGGAAAATCTGGACCGAAATCAACTAAATGTTATGTGGATAAAGGATGGGGAAAGGAATTCAAGTTTGTTTCATTGTATTCACAGGGATTAAAAGATCAGGATAACCCTTTCGACTCGTAAGATTGATAGTACATTGTTTATATTTGAAACTGAGATTTCTAATGTTGTGACTGGTTACATTGAGAAGTTATTCTCTGGTTCTGGGGAGAGTAACTCAAACAAGATAATTAGATGTGATGAACCGAGTCTGGATGACAATCAGAAGAAAAAACACACGGAGGTTCCTTCAGACAAGGGGATTCATTATGCACTCCTCTCTTTAAACATGGACATATTTTCAGGTCTAGATGTGTTCACTAATAAATTATTTATGTTCTACTGGGACATTATTCATATTGATGTAATAAATACTATCAAAGATTTCATCCATCATTCTTTTATTCCATATGGGATGAACACCAATTTCATTACTCTGATTCCGAAGAAGGAGAATGCACTGGATATTAATGAATTCAGGCATGTTTCAATTGGGAACTATATTCCTAAGGATATTAGTAAGATCTTGGCAGGCCGATTGAGTGAAGTTTCTAAGAATTTTATCTCTGCTAATCAATTTGGCTTTTAACCCAGTAAGAAAATTTAGAACAGTATCTTTACTGCTTCAAAATGTATAAATATTATGAGAGGAAAAGTTCATGATGGAAACATGGCCTTGAAGGTTGACATATAAAAGGCCTTTGACACGATACATTGGGATTTCATTTTCATAATCCTATGGATGCATGGATTGTTAGGGAAATATATTGGTATGGTCTCCTCCATTTTGAAAAGTATGCATCTATCCATTCTTGTCAATGGATCCCCTAGGGGGATCATTCAATGCCCTAGAGGTGTCAAGCAACGCGATCCTTTATCTAGACTTCTTTTCTACATGGCGGAAGATTACCTTAGTATGTGCCTAAATGATATTGTCAATACTAGCTTTTATCAAAGAATGAGAGCAGGTAGGAATTCCTTTGCCCCTCACATTTACTTTATGCAGATGACATAATTATTTTATGTAAGGCTAACAGGGGAACTATTACTTGCATCAAAAGTAGATTTTCACATTATGAAGAGGTTTCAGTCCAGCTGATCAGTTTGAATAAATCATTTGTTGTATTTTGAGAAGGAGAACGAATTTCGAATCAAAAAAGGGTTTCTTGTAAACTTGGTTTCAAAAGAGTTTCATTTACCTTTAATTATCTGGGGATGCCTTTGTTTTGGGGAAGGGTGAAACGTATCCACTTGGAAGACATTACGCTGAAAATTACTAATCAGTTGGCAAGTTGGAAAGGGAAGACAATGTCTCAGGCTGGCAGAGTTTTTATTGTCAAATCTGTTATCACATCCTTGTTTGTTTATTCCTTTTCTATTTATAAATGGCCAAGATCTCTTAACAAGGAATTAAGTGTTTTGATACATAATTTTATTTGGACTGGGTCAATACATCAAAAGCAACTTGTCACTATTTCTTGGAAAGATTGTATTAAGCTAGTGAATATGGGAGGAATGGGAGTTAAGGATATCTGAATATTCAATGATCCTCTTCTTCAAAATTTCACCTGGAGGCTTTTGGCCAAGCATGATTACTCCCTTGAATTTCTTGTTGGTAGGTTTGATGACATGTTACTAAATAGAAAGTGTATGTACTTGAAATATTCGGTTTGAATGTCAGTCAAAAGTTCAGATTCTTGCATCGTGTCTCAATCTTTATGGTTAGTCTATCTTGAGTCACATTTGAATTGCTGGAACACTCCATGGTTGTCCTCTCCCATAAAGGATTATATCATCATTCCACCTTCCTTGAAAATCTGTCTATATCTGATATTCATGGGAATGTTGTTTTCCATGACATCATTCCTAGTAATAATTGTGTTGAGATTACAAATTATGTCTATGTTGATACTGATATTCTGATTTGCAAACCTGTTATGAATGGCTCCTTTTCCATCCTGGACTACTACAGGTTGATGTGTGGTGTTTCATCTGGAATTCCTTCGTGGGTGGAGGTTGTTCGGAACCCCTATATCTTCAACAATGATGTCATTCAAATCTGGAAAATCTGGAAACAATGGCTGCGCATCCAATCTTCTCTACATCATAAAGGACTTACTATTTCTCCGGTATGCCTATTCTGTTTAAAGGGTGATGAATCTATCTTGCACCTATTTATACAGTGTGACTTTGCTGGCCTATTTTGGGACTATTTTCAATCGATTTTTCACTGCTATTTTAATTTATGCTCCTTTGATTTGATGATATCCTCGGTTCTTCATTCGGCTCTCAGTGAACAGATTATATCCTTGCTTATTGCTGCTTATGTCTCAGTGATCTCTAATATCTGGAAGTCTTGGAATAATATTGTGTTTAACAATGGAAATCAATGTTTTCGGGAAGGGGTTATGATGATCCAATGAAGCATCAAACATGCTTCGATGAATCAAACCAGATCAATGAACAACGATTTATCTGGCTTTCTGATTTTTAGAGGTCTTGGTGTTAGTGGCAGTGAATGAAAACCAAGAGTGATCAAATACATCTGGTGGCTTCCACTAAATCCTGACTGGTTAAAAGTGAACATTGATTGGGCGGCCTCTTGTCCACCAGGTCCTGCAGGTTGTAGTGGAGTCTTTATAACACATTGGGGCTTTGTTAAAGGCTGTTTTTTCCATTATATCAGGCACACTCATGCGATTTAAGATGAACTATGGGTGATGATCAAGGCCACCAGGTATGCGGCTCGCTATGGCTGGCATAGAGTATGGCTTGAATCAGACTCCTCTATTTCTATACAGATTCTGAAAGACTGTTCCTGAAATGTTCCATGGAAGATGTTGCCTATATGGATTTCTTATCTCAGTCTTGCTGACATTTTATCCCTTGATGTTTCTCATGTTTAACATAAAGCAAACTGGGTTGATAATGCCCTCTCAAAAAGGGATATCATGGAGGTCTGTTCTAGTTGGTCTTTTGTTTTTCCCACCTACTGTGAAATTGTGGTTAGGAATGATCGAGATGGTGTTCTATATTCACGAATTAGTAAGGCTCCCCTTTTCTTAGTTGTAATGTACTATTTTTCATTTTTTTAATAATTTGATAGGATTAGGTTTCTTCCTATATCTCAGACCTTTTGGCTATTTATAAACACATTTCTTTATCACTGAATGAAAACATCAAGATCCAATAAATTAATTTAAAATTTTTGATAGTATATACAAATTCACAATATTATTTAAATGTTTATTTAGTAACATATAACATTTAAAGCATATCAATTAATTTTTATAACCTTGAAACTAATCATGAAATCCTTACAAAGTCTCTTACAACACTTCTAGTACACATGATAATGGGATCTTCAATGTACATGTTTTTTAGAGTGGAAATCATACAATTTTATAGAGAATCTACTATTGATTGAAAATTAAGTTAGTATAGAATATAATTGACATATATTCAATTATTTATTTCTAAAAAATGTCCTTTGTTACAATTACCATGTAACATGAGCATCGACTACCCATTTCATTAATAAAAAAACTCATATAAAAGATGATTTTTTATGAATATATTTATGTTATAATTCATAATAAACAATCAGAATCATTCTAGAGGCCATTTAAATTGATGTTTGTGTTTATATCAGGATTGAGTAGTGATCTCTATCTCTATATGTTATTTCTTCACTTAATCAAACTAAATAAATGATTTTATATTTATGTTCCCTTTGACATGTTACATCAAAAGTGTTATCTTGAAACAACATTCCACTTGTATCTAGCTTATTCATGATAAATATTTTTATGATGTTTATAAGCCCAATTTGATTAATACTTTTTTTTATTTTGAGATAATTAATATAAAAACGTTATTCAATGAATTGATTTCTAGAGAATCTTTATTATGCATACTATATGAACCATTATATTCAATATTATCTTTATCAATAAGTGTATTCTAAAGCTATATTTTAATCCAACACATATAAAGTTTTTAATTTTTTTTAATATATACTAAATTCAAATAATAATCTATAATGTTTATTCTGTAAATAGTATATTTTTCAAAAAAAATTCCTTAATTAAATTATTTTTATGAAGTTATATTTATAATAAAAAATTATAATATGTAAATTAGGTATTAAAATTAAATATTACAAGCTGTTATAAAATTTTATTACTCTTAAATGATGACCAATTTTAAATTAAATTTTATAAATTTGTTTTATAATATATTTATTTCATTAAAAATTAAATCACTCTTTAACATTTACCACAATTATTATCTATATTGATAAAAAATTATGTCAACTATATAATATATTATTCTCAGATAGTTGAGTAGAAAACTCTATTCCCAATTTCCTCATTTGGATTTTCCCAAATCAATTTCAATGGAATCCAATCATAATGGTTTAAACCAATGTCTAGCTTAAAAATCATAGAAATTGTTTTGTATCCTAACTTTTAAGGTTAGTCATTTCCAATATTTAATACACATGATAATCTACTGTCACCCAGATGTGTTATAAACCTATATATTTAAATAATTAATGTCCTATTTTGTTTGTTTAATTTAATAAAATATAATACTTATTATTCTCAATTTTTTTTAAATATAACAATCTTCTCCCTTGAACTCTCTATATGTATAAAATATTATAATGGTATACTTTCTATATCATGTAACATCATCAAAAATTGTATTTTAAAACAAATGTATGTATAGATCATCATAAAACAAATCAAATTAATTATAAAAAATAAAATCTAATTATATTTGCACATATATAAATGAATCCAAAGCCTATGATATACTAGAAAATTTCATGTAATATTTTAGAATTAAACAAAATCAAAATCCTCCCAAGAGTATAAATTTTGTAAGTGGTAATTGACCACTAATTTTCTAGAAAATTTATTTTCCACCAAGGAAGTTAGATGTCCGACCAAAAGACCCATTATCATGGTGTCAACACTTAATAGAGAGTTTTATTTATTTTTATGCTTAATACCGAATATTTATAATTCAGAAATATTCCTAATAATTTGTTTATAAGATATAAACAAATCACAATCGAGGTTGATTATAAGAAAATCATAATGTTTTACTAACATGTATCTCTTAATATGTATGGAATGAATTGTATAAGAATTATTTTAAACAAGATAAACTAATTAATGTAATAATAAGTAATATAATCATCATATATTAATAAATTAAAATAATAAGTTGATCAATAAAATAAAAGAATACTTCAAAAAATTGGATATTATATTAATAATGAAGAATATAATATATATATATATATATAAACAATAATTAAAAATATCTTTACAAAAATTTCAATAGCCATTTCAGATTTATTTAAATATAAAATTTTTCATATAATTAATTTAAATGGTATTTAATGTGTACTCATTTATATTTAAAATACATGATATTCAAGAAACATTTTATTACATTATATTATTTAAAGAAATTATTTAAGAATTGTACTATTTAATATATTTATACAATTATTAAAATTCTTACAATACCTTTTTGAACATTTTAAATGAATTTAAAAAAACTATAATATGAACATTTCACATTATTATTTATGAAAAATTCATAAAATAATATAAATTGGTAAATATATTATTTTATTTTATTATTTTATCCATTAAATAATTTAATATACATTTTAAATTAACTGTATATATAGATAATATCCCCAAAAAATTATTTTTATGGTTTTAATCCCCCTTTTGACACAACATTTTCCATGAGGGCCTTTGACTATGAATTTTTATGTGAATTATAGGGGGGATCTCTTTATTAATTATAAAAGCATGGCCATTTTTAATATAAACATCAGCATTAATTTTTGACAAAGGAACTATATCCAAGTTTAATCTATGGAATTTTTCATCCAATGATGTTAGTTTGAGAATATGCATCAAAATTAATACATTCTAAAAAAATGTGGATATTTTGGTCGAATCACAGTTTTTTATGAAATGGTACATTAGAAAAAAAAATTATCTAAAAATACATTGAAAAAAATTAATTTTATAACTATATATTTTTAGAAACACTTTAAAATATCTTTTTTCTTTAAACATGACATAGTTACAAAAACATTGTTCATTTTATTAACAATTATTTCATGGTTTTGAAAAACATATTGATCCATTGGTGTTTTTTTATAAACCACAATTTGGTTCTAAAAAATAATTTTATTCAATATTTCATCAATTTAAAAGTTAATATAAACATAATAGAAGATTAATTAATGACACAACATAGTTTTTAGAGGGGATAAATATTATATAAACAAAATTTATAAAATTCACAAAAAGATGTATTTTCCAATATACTTTAATTAATATTAATTAAATAAATATAAATTAGTAATATACCTTTTCACTTAATAAACCTATGTATTCATTTTTTCTCACAAAATTGATAGTGATCCCTAAGAAGAATCCAATGTAAATAGGCCCCTTAGGGTATGTAAGTTCAATAGTGAATCTCTCAATGCTCAAGAATCCCTCACTTTTCATTGCATTCTATAAGAAATTTTCTTATATATAAGGAAAGAAATAGAGATTTAGATTGATGGAGTTTCTATATAACTAATATTGTAACCTAGATCATTCTCTCATCTTCTTCATTTATGATTATGTTATGAAACATGAATATTCAATACTTTATAAACATTTACTATCTCATAATTCAAAAAATACCATAATAATTGAAATAAAAATCATCATATCATATATTTTTAATAATTTTCGATCAAAAAAGAATCTTTTAACTGGTCAAATATTTTATATAATGATATAAATATATTTTAATCAACATTACATGATGATACCACTAAAACATGATATTTTATATAGAATAAATTTAGTAACACATGATTTTTACACATGATATTTACATATTTTTTAAATGTAATGATAAAAAAAGTACAATCCCAAAGGTCATGAGGCCTAGTGTCTTTAAGAGTATAGGTTCATATTACTTCAAAATGAACTTAAATTATTGCATACTTATTTTATTCTATATAAAGTGTTCATGAAATCCATTTGATCAAATAAAACTTCACCGGATAACCTGTAGAATACATATGTAATGGAGTGATATAAACATCAAAAAATAGAATAAACATGATAATAAACATAACTTTGTAGTCAATTAAATAATATTATATCACATAAGACATATCTCATGATTAATTTCATAGAATAATAAGATAATGACAATGGTATAATAAGATTATGAAATAAGATGAAATGTCAAAGAAATATAAAACCTAACACAAAAATGTGCCATGTCTATCTTCCTAAAAAATTATTACATGGTATACAAACTCCCATAAGGTTTTAGGTTTACACCATAATCCCGTACATGACAACAGATTGTACTAAACAATTACACAATGAATTTTAATTCCATTTATGTGAATGCATAATAACATGTTCATTATCTATGTGTAACACGTAAATTATATTTAATCCAATGTTAACACATTTTAATTTTTCATGTATGGAAAATTCGTGGCATAAACATTCATTATATTTAATCGAAGTATATTTCATAATGAAGTAATTTGAGAAATTACCATAAGTCATGTATTACCCCATTAAAGGAAGATAGAATAAATTTATTTTATATATAATTGATATATATATATATATATATTAAAATCATTAAATAACATTATATAGAGAGAAACTCAGTTAGATAGAGAATGATTATAACCTGAAGGAAATGGTTGTTTAGGGAGATCCCTTACCTCGAGATTGATTTTTCATAACCATTATATATATTTCAAATAAATCAAATTAATAAAATTATCTTTTTTATTGAGATAATTTTTCTATTTTAATACACCTTTTATTTTATTTTTTAGTGTTTTATATTCAATTACACAACTAATTAATTTTACGTGGATTGTTTTAATGATAATTAGTTCATATGTAAAAAATCAGATTATAAAGTTGAATCAGGTCAATGTGACTTTTATTTAATCATATATAAAATGGTATTTTATATATAATTATAAAATTTATACATAAATTATACTTTCAAAACGAACCATTAAATATGGTTATAAAAATTGAACTATGTTACAATCATGGAGACAATAGGTTGTATGTACGCATTAGTGACATTTACATGTTTGAAAACTGTTTTAGAAATAAGATATGTTTTTTATAATAATAATATAATAATTATAAAATAAATATCCCATTTTTTCTCTAAATACCCATGCATATACAATCCATGACACGTGGTACTAAAAACAAATCACATCACTTCATGAGGATGTATTTCTTTGTACTCATGAATGGTGTTGTCTTTTATTCGATTCATGGTATGGTTAAGAATGATTTGATATATTATATTTCAATAATGGTTCATTAATATATTATGTAAGAAGAAAATTATTTCATATTACCTTCAATGTAATGTGTAATTTAAAAACAAACACATCCCCTCGTGAGGCTGTTACCCTCCATACACACAAAATACGTTCTCGTATTCACTATGAATTTGAATATACAAATTATATATTATATAATAATTCCATAAGTATAATTATAATAAAAATATATTATTTAAACATTAAATAAATCATTATATTTATGGCTTATTAGCAGTGATGGAAAATAAATTATGTCGGTTCGCGAGGGGGTAGTTCTTTGTACACACTATCGGTGTTTTTGTTTACCATTTGATAGAGGAGGATATTGTTATAGGTCATGATATTGTAATAAAAAATTATCAGTATCCTTAATATATTAATTTTATTATATATTTATTTTTAAAAATATTTTAATGATGATAAGAATAAATAAAATAAAACTCCTGGATAAGGGTGTTAACTCTTCTTCGGGCAATATCTTTAGTCTTGCACCAAAACCCATTATAGGTCATCTTTTTTATCAATAAAAGGATTATTGGATGAGAAAAGTAAATTATGTATGTTATTTAAAAAGGTATTGGGAAAAAAGTGTTTATGATGTGTCAATAGTATAGGAGAGTGGGTGGTATTTTATATGTGGGGAAAAGGACACTGTTGGAAGTATAGTAATGAAATAATTATACCCAAATGTTTCTCATCACGCAAAGATAAAAACGGACCAGTTTAAAACCATGGAATATATAATGTCTAAATATGAAAATATAATTTTAATTTGATATATTTTTGGTTATTTTGACACATATTAATTAGTTTAACCCCCCAATAAACATGTGGATACCTAATCTATTGTAATTAATTTTTAAGATTTTCATGGATAATTATTGTTCAAAAATAATTTTAAATATTATTATAAAATAAATAAATATGATTCAAAATATTGATTCTATCAAAATTAAACTCATAGAAGTGTTATAATTGTATTTATAATTAAACCCACAGACCTGTCTAAAGAATTAGGATTTCAGGAAATATGTTTTCTAAGATGAATATGATATCATATTAACTAAATGACAAGTTATAATAAAAAAATGAATTTTAATTCATATATATTGATATATAATATAAAAATTTATATGAAATATTCCACATTAAAGTCTATTTTAGTTTTTTAAAATGGATAAACATTTTTCACTATAAAAGAGGTTTAATAGAAATGTATTTTTATTTTTAAAAATAAACTTATAGTGAAATCATATATAATTATAAATTAAGTCTATTAATTTAACATAATATAAAAATAATAATAATTAGGATAAGTTTATATCAGATTAAAATAATAATGGGAATTTTAATATATTTAGTTTATTAAAAATAATTTTTTAAAAAATCATTATTTTCATTATTCAGTACAAAAATAATATCTTCCCAAGAGTACCAAAATTTTAAAAATAGTTAATATCTATATGAATATTTTAAAAATTATATTCATTTTATAAAAAAATATTTCTAAATTATAAAAATCATAATTATAATATTTTCTCATAAAGATCAAATTTTTTTGAAATAAATGTTTTTATATAAAATTGGATACTTATAACTAAGTGTTTATAAATACTGTTATATTTTGTTGTACTGTAATATAAAATTATTAAATTAGTTAATATTATTCAGGACCACTATATTTATGGCTAGGTTAGAATATTATTATATAAATAATCCTAGTTCATTTCGTATTAGGGTTGTG
This sequence comes from Viscum album, assembly GCA_963277665.1. Lineage (NCBI taxonomy): Eukaryota > Viridiplantae > Streptophyta > Magnoliopsida > Santalales > Viscaceae > Viscum > Viscum album. The sequence goes on from OY728134.1 coordinate 433,102,951, forward strand.
TGTCACATATTATATCAAACATGGTATTTCATTCTAAAAAACATGTGGTGTAACATTCTTCACCCCATAAAGAATTTATCCCTCAAACATTTATATTACATACTAAGGTGAGAAAATATGAGGGTACTTTTACATCATCACCTATTCTAGTTCCCTTTTTTTCATAATTTTTCTTTTTCCTTAGAAATATCTCTAAGTGAGTTTTCTTATTTCATATAACTTCATATCTATGATCTAAAATATTCATCCACTACTCCTCATATGAATGTAATTTGTACAAATGTACCACCTGTAGATTCAAAAGTTTTGATTGGTCGTGTAGGTAATTCCTCAAGAAAGATAAATTGAACATGTCTTGTACAAGATATGGGTTAGTTAGGAGTTATAATCGGTAGGCCACCGCTCTGATGCGATCAATTCCATTCAATGAACTGATATATATAAAAATTGTTTCCCTTCTTCCAAAACAACAAGAATATATTTCATAGTGATATATGGAGGAACACCATATCTATGACCTAAAACTCAATTTATTCTTGACGATAATCAGTTTATATTTTCATACACTTTTTCATTGAATTAAAGTGAAACTAAATGGTTTGGGCCTTCTCTATCATATATTAGGAATTATTAGGTCTCATGATTTTCCATAGTTATAAATCATCTTAGAATTTCATAGTTTTACACTACTTCCCATATAGTTCCTCATAATGTTCCATTGTAATTGTAGAATTGATGATGTTGTCATATGTGTACTCTAATATTGTCCATCCTAATATCCTTTTAGATACACTAAATAGTACCTCAATATTTATTCTATTGGTTGGATGGTTCTCTCAAACAAACCATCCATTTGAGGGTGATTATTAGTACCGAAATTGAGTTCTATATCATAATATTACAGAATTATTCAATAAAACCTTTAGGGAAAACTATGATGTGAATTAGATTTAATAGAGATTGTCACACCACATAATCATAAAAATTATATTAAATATATCATAGCATATTTTTCATGATAAAAAACTTCCATGATAGAAATGAAATGTAGTGACATTAAAAGGAGAAAAACTACCACCATGATGGTGTTATTAACTTTAGGCGACATGGGAATTCCAATAACATAATAAATGGTTATATTTTACCATTTTAATTTATGGGAAGTAGTTACATCATAACCTTAGCCTTCATTCGGTTATCATTTACATTTTATCACACTAAGCATTGGGATACAAATTACATGGTCTCCCTAGTTATGTTATCCCACCAGAAGTTTTTCTTCGGATCTCTACATATCGTAGTGCTTCCCATATGACCAGATAAGGATGATATATATGTATCATACAGAAGCTCTTTCTTAATCTATGGGTTTTATGGGTAATATAACAGATTTACAAACAATATAACACTATCTTTATCAAGGTTTAGCTTCATAATATTTTCTACATTTTTCTATTTCACATCATCCCCTTTTGGGGCCACTTTGACCCTCTTTGGAATGGATGGTTGAGAATTTATTTGATAAATATTTTTTAAAGATCCTTTTACTATTCAAATATCAAAACTTTTTATGTATAATAATGTTTTACCTTCATCAATTATCATCATTCTTAATATTATGGGATCATTTCTATTTGGAGTACATGCCACCTTTGTTTACATTCCCATAATGGTAATGGATTGAGCAGTCATATTCATTGATTAGTTGTAACCATCTATAACCATTCATGTTAATCTCTTTATATGTGAATATATTTTTAAGGATCACCTGATATGTATATATTTCTATCTTATTCCCATATAGTTAATGTCACAAGATCTTCAATGCAAAGAGAACTATATTTAACTCTAGGTCATGCATTGGATAATGTTTTTCATTAACATTAATCCTCCTTGAGTATTATTGAATCAATTTATTATTTTATATTTATAATCATCCAAAATACTTATTTGATGCATCATTTTATTGTTAAAAAAATTGTCCTGATCAGGGAAGTGTGAGTACAGGTGTTGCGATATGCTTCTTTTTTAACTCTTTGAATCTATCATTGTATTCACTAATTAAGAAACATTGTACTCCCTTCGATGTTAGCTTGGTTAGTGGGTTTGAAAATCACATAAAATTCATAAATCATAAATAATACCCAGATCATATATGGATATTTTGAATCTCAATTAATTATATTGGTTTGGTCCATTCTTAGATTTTCTTTTTCTTAGAAGTGTCCAAATATATCGCTTTTCTAGTGGCAATATGACCGAAATAATACTCACTGTAAACAAAATTCACATTTAGTATAATTTAAATACTGATTATAATTTTTAAAATTCATTATCATATAATTTAAATGCTCCTAATGATCCTCATCACATTTTGAGCTAATCATAATATCATCTATAAAGACTATCACAATTTTATTGAGGTAATATTAGAAGGTTCTATTCATAAATTCTCTAAATTTTTATAGAGAGTTAGTGAGAATAAAAGGCATCACTTAGAACTCATATTGTCTATATATTATCTGAAAGGTAGTTTTGAGAATATACTCATTATTCACCCTTAATTGGTGATATCTCAACAGAAGTCCCACCTTAGAGAAATAATAATCCATGCATAGTTGATCGTATATGTCATATATTTGAGGTAGTGGATACTTGTTATTTATAACGATATTATTGTGATCACAATCATCAATATAGATACACATTGACCCTTCCTTATTCTTGAATAAGAGGACTATAATACGAAATAATGAAGAACTAGGGAATATACAACCATTTCCCAAATTCTCTTGTAACTCCTTGTTAAACTCTTCTACATCAATGGTGTCCATCCTATAAGGAGTCTTCAATATGAGAAGTTATCTAGGTATATGTTTCATTGAAAACACAACCTCTAAATCAAGTGTTTGAATAAAAAAATTATTCAGGGAAAACATATGTATAATCACTTACAACGGTAATTTATTTAATCATGATCATCCCCTTTTTATTAGTCATTTGAACTAGAAATTCTTTCTCATAATGCAATACTATAAATTATTTAATATAAGATTCCATGAGATATTAATTATTTTATATACACTCATATAAAATTGTAATATGACTTAGGAATTGAAGAGTGATCTCCCTCTCCCATTAGTTAACGATATAATTATATAATAATATACAATCCATCCCCAATATTGGGTCATACACAACTAAAAAAAGATAGACAATATTTTTTTGAAGATTAATCCCAACAACATAGATTGGTGAGGAGTTATATAATTGGGAATAAATAATCAAATTATTTTATAATTTCATAGATATATCGAACCCCGAGTTTTAACGTGTTTCTTGGATACTTATAGTAACCACTGTCGATATGAAAGAATGAAAAGAACTAGAATATAAATTTTTTTTATCTATTGAAGAATAAATAAGTCAACCAACCATCCTCACATAAATTTTATTTTCCACCATAGTAGTAGTGAATAAATTTTCCATTCCTTGATTCTATATTGTTTTTTATAACTAATTGTCTATGAAACCCCTTATAATAGTGTATTCTGTTACATAGTTAACGTGTACCATATAGTTAAAACACTATATGATTTTTGTAGTCTTGATATGAACCTTCGTTTCTTCATCCTCATTAGGGGAATTATTCATTTCTAAATGTAACTTATTACTCCAATACCCCTCTTTTCCATACATGATGTATCATATGGTTCCCAATATGTAATTTTTTATAACCTACATTCCACACATTTGAAATAAGGGTTGTTTGGATTTTTTGATAGATTTGATATATATTTTGATACCCCCAAGAAACCATATGTTATATTTTTTACCTCCAATCCCATGATACCTCTACAAGTCACCGCTATCTATCTCAACATTAAAGGAATGATAAAAAACCTCTTCATAATAATCAAAGTATCAAATTTCCAATGATTTTAGGTTATTTTTTACCCACTAACGAAATGGCCCACTATACATTCAATTCTGATAACAAGTCTAGAGGCATACCATAAAACCCTTCTGAGATTTTCTTTATTTTCTCTAATAGACTCTTCATAATTTTACATCAGACTGATGAACTCCACCTCTATTTTAATATGAATATTTTGGTGAAAATATTTGTTAACAAACTGTTTCTTGGACTCTTCCCATTACATTGAATCAATATCCTATTTGGGTTATGTTTTCTTGATCAATATCCACCAGTTAATAGATTCTCCCTCAATGTGATAAAATTTCAATTCAACATTCACTTACTATATTCCTTTTAGGATAGAAAATATCTTCACTATTTATTTAGCCCATTTTTTCAGTGATGAGGGGATCAGGGGATCTAATAAACATAGGGAAATTGTTTTTCTAGCATACTCAACTACAATGTGATCCTTATTAGGAGGAGGAGTGTGTTCTGCAAGATTATTTTATTATTCAAAACTTCAACTTGTTGGTCCATTACTTTCATGAAGTACCCATCTCCCTCATTCATAATGATCGGCATATCAATAGAAAATCATCACATTGCATATCATCTTTTTTTAATAACTTTTCATATTTCTATCCATTATCTAAAAGAATAAAAAAATATGATAGTACATTAATATGTATAAGAGATCATATAATGGTTTGTTGAATAACTGATAAATGATAATTATGTCCTGAATTATGGGCCTCTATGTTTTAGTAATTATTATACCTGATAAAGTTTCTTATTAGTTTATCTAACATATCAATTTATTCATGTTATTTAAAGATTTTCATAAATATTTTTTAAATATCCAAATCATATCTCGTAGAAGTATCAAACTACTTTTCCAGTGATTCCCATTTTCATGTAGAAGGTAACTCTTGAGTCGTGATAAATGTTCATTTTTCATAGTTATTACTTCTAGGAAAATCTATTCAAGAATAATGTCCACTTTTAATATCCACAAAGGGGTTCAATTTCTCATAAACCACTCACTATATACTTCACCAATATTCAAGGTTATTTTTATTATACTTTGAATAATACTTATAGTTTTATATTAGGTTATTACTATATTTCTCTCGTCCCAGTTTCCAAATGTGAACAAAACCTTATCTCTAATACAAACTATATTGATCCAGGCCTTTTACATATATTATTACTTGATTTTTACAATTAAATATCCAACAAGTATAATATGAAGGATCGCGAGGCCTGGTTTATTTAGAATAATATGATGGTATTACATCAAATAAATTTTGAAACATATAATCATTATTTTGTTCTCTTTAATGGCCTCCTAAAATCAATTTGAGCTCTAACAACCACATTATATAACATGTGAAATACATATATAATTTGGTGAGACTATAATCTGAGAACAGAAAGAATCACAATAGGGAAACATAAAATGTCTGTAAAATGTTTAAAATGATATCATCGAAGAGAAGTTTATTGAGTAATCACATGAAATCATAACATAAATTATATGGTATCATAAATTTTGAATCTTAGGAAATGTGGTAGAAACAAATAACCTGACATCAACATGATTCAAGGATAACTACCTAGATAATATCACGTGGTGGAAAAATTTATATAATGAATCCCATTCATGAATCCTCCAGAGACTGAAGATTTATCCATTTTATTGGAGAACTATCATGTCCCACCCATCATAACATGTTAATGATCTATGTGTTCCACATATAGGATGTCAATCATAATGTATAATAGAATAATTACCCGTGGAATGAAAATGGATTTTATTATCATTCACCTTATAATAATTAAATTATATTTCATAATGAATGTAATTGTGAAATGATCATAAAGAATGTATTACCCCATAAAAAAAATGAATAAAAAGAATGGTATATATGTGAGTGGCATATATTCATAATTTATAATCACTCCACATCATTAAAAGGATATAAAGTAAGTTACCTAGAGAAACTTCATACTAGAAGAAATTGTTTGTCTAGAGATATCCCTTACCTTGAGCTAGATTAATCACATGAATTCATCATCTTGCTGAACAATAATCTTTTGATAATTATCTTCATGATTAGTAACCTGAAACATCACTTGTATTTGGAGAATGACAAATTCCTCACCTGTTTTTAATTTATAGAATTTTTTTTGTATTCCAAATCATTCTTTATTTATTGACAACAACTTATGTGTTTTACATTGAAAAAATACATTTTATACTAATCATTTATGGTTAACAAAGTGATTCTACTATTTAGATGGGGTTTGGGTGAATTTCAGGCCTGAGGGGCCAGTCCTGGTAATGTTTAGCTGAGGTGGACTATTATATATTACAATAAAGCCTCATAGTGAAAACCATGCACCTTATTTTTAACTAAATTTGGTTTGGTAAACTTTGACAGAGGAGGCACATGACTGAACATGATCCTCTATAGTTTTTAGAAAAGAGATCTACATGGTTTGATCCCAATTAGGTACAACAGTATTGAAGTCACATAGTTAGTTCCATTTGTTCAGTACCCTTACACTATATCATGGAGGGTTATCACATAGTTTGGACTAACAGTGTGGTCTAATGTTTCTAGGATTGGATCCTATGTAGCAGGAGATACATAGTTTCCACACAATTGGGAAAATAATGTGAGCTGACCATTTTTTTCATTACAGAGGTGAAATGCCCATATTCCATTTGCACTATAATACTACTTCTATTCTCAGTATTACATTATTATTCACACATAATATAGGAAAAATTCTACATCTCCTCCTCCCATAGGATTTGAGATACCTCTTTTATCGGAACTCCATTCATCAAATGATTTTTGCATTTGGATCCATCTTAGTAAGGATCTCCAGTTTCTTTTTTTTATTTCACTTTTCTCGCTCTTTAATGACCACTGAATCTATTTGAATGTTTCCCTATTTAAAATTTGTTCATCTAAAATTTCAATTTAATCCATGTCAGTATGAGTTTGATTTTATTATTGGTCTTTCCTGTGTCTATGAATACGAGGCAAGTGGTTTGTAGATTTTTTTGTGTTTTCATGAGTGTTTGGGGTTTCATTTTTAACATGCCATTATGTTGATAGATTGAGACCATTATAATTTAAATGTTTAATATAATTAATTAAGTATATCCATGTGATATGAAAATTGGTGTGATTAAAAATAAAATAAGTGGTTTGAGACATGTGAGTGGTTGTAGACCTTGGGCAGTGATGTCGGAGTGTGTCCCTTTTCTTAAATTGTAATATACTAGAATTTGAGTTATTTAATTCAATCATATTGAATTTATTGGTTAATTTGAATTTATTTATATATGAGTGAATCATTGTTGATGTGCTTCTGAGTTACAATGTATTGTGTTTGGATCAATTTAATGATTGAGAATGTGTTGTCTATCAATTTGATGTGATGTGATCAGGAATACTAGCATGACATGTGGCACTTGGGTAATGATGATCACTGATTGGAAAAGATTGTCATCATAATTGATATGGAAAGGTCATTGTGATATGGGATAGTCTTGTGTTATTATTGAAGGCTAGGCCATCGAGTTGTAGTGACATGTTCTTATGTGAATGAGGTATTTTTTATTATGGATTAGGTTCTAATTAGATATTTACAGTCACTCATATTGTCCAAAGAGTCATTTAGATTCATGTACACATAGGTTGAATCAGTGATATGGTGGTTATGACCAATAAAATGGGTATATGACTCCAGTGAGTTTCTTAGGTAAATGGTTGGGGGTGTTTACCATATAAATAAATGGGGTTTAAGGGGATTCATTGGATGACAGAAATGAGGCCATAGATTGTGGAATGAGGCTCACGATGCTAGATTCTAGGTGGTTAGGATCTTTTTAAAGGATTTATATCATTATCACATGGGATTTAATTAGTTGAGACTACTATGATATTTATTTTGAGGATAGATATAATTATTCCAGTGGATATTGATCTTTGAGATAATAGTTTCTTTTGAGCATTTGTATGAGGGAACAAATTATTTTGGTTGGGCTTTCCTTCAGGTAATCAGTTCAGTGGTTGATGGAATGAGGTGTCGGTAAAAAATTGGATGTTGATCCTAAGGGTTTACCTTGGGATATTTGACACCAGGTGATGCATTCGACTATGATAAAATGATCCTCTCTACTAAGACATTCTAGGATTGGATGAGTAAGGTGATATCTTCTTGGGGGATTCTTAGAGCCAGAGAAGTTCGACTTTATTTTATGCATGAGCTTCAGTTTATATATTTTAAGTATACACCTTCATTGTCACAAATTCATTGTAGGCACATGTTTCTGGTGACCTAATGAGACTCATTCTCGCGCCCTAAATGGGCCACTTGTGACATTTGTATAATTCATGCTTTTGCATTCAGGTAAGGGATTGGGATATGGATATTGATCCTATATTTGGAGTCATAATAGATGCAATCAAAGGGACCTTGAGATTATTTCATCAGCATTAATTCTATTTTATTTACTTTTCTATATTTTAATGCATGTAACTATTTGTGTTCCACTGTTATCCATTGGTGACCGGACTGATTGTTGATAGGTAGGAATTGATATGTATGCATACTCTTTTTTGGTTTCTAAAAATGGTATATCTAGCTTGTTTATTTTCTTCCCGTACTTTAGTTTAGATATGATTCATCTATTGTATATTATTTCTTTTTATTGTACCCTAGGCGGGTTACTGGTCTTGTGACTATCATTATTTCATTTCATCTACATATTAGATATTTAATTGGAACATTATTTAATTTTCACCACTTTTTAGTTTCCCCACCATCTCTACATTACACCCTCACTACTAGTTTTGAACCATTGGAATATGGGGAGGGGAAACTAAGGCTAGAGAAACACGTGCTTAAAGCACTATTCGATATTCTAGTCATCTCAGGGTGCTATAAATTCAATCAAAGATGTTTCTTTTTACTCTTTCATGTTTATAATATTTATGTCATGGAATACCTGAGATAATGAAATTGTGGGAACTGGGTCTATAGCTTGTGTTTGGGTGCCTATTTCCCCATGTATGGGTGGAGGACCTTGTTTTCATAGATGGTATTTTTTTCGTCTTTTCACATTTTATAGTTTACATGACAACTACCCTGAGTTCTATACATTTAATGTGATTTTTACCTGTTATGACATGTGACCATGGCGTTGTATATAATTGAATACGATTTGGACCATTGTCATGGTATGGTAATTGATGTTTCTATGCATGTTTATGCTTTATTTAGACCCATAGTATGTTTTAAATTATTTACGCATGTTCATATCATAATGTTCTTGTGATTTCTTGTGGGGACCTATATATCACCAAAAGTTGTCATTTTTTCAAACATGTCAACAGGTGATTTTATGCAGTGTTTTCCTTCCTAGATTCTTTTTGGTGGTATCATGCTGAACTAGCCCAAAAAATGGAACCCTATGGAATCTTTTTTTGATATTTGATATATATGTGTGTGTTTTTGTGTCTGTGTGCATATGGTCCTAGATCATATAGGAGTAGCCTGGAATAATTGTATGATGTGTTGTTAATCACTAGGTTGGGTGATGTGGTCATAGGATTGAGGTGACATGCTTTGTTAGGATAGGAATATCCCAAGGAATATGTGATGCCTGGATCTAACATTGCTAGTTAAAGAGTCCAAAATACAGGGTTGTCGTGATTGGTTGTTATTATGGGGGATAGTAAGGGTACTGAGTTTATTCTTCTAGTTATTTATTTCCTTATCATTGATATATTTATATATGTTATATGTGTTTTCTAAAAATGTAATATTATTCAATGGGTTGCCACCTGGTTGGATTCAGATGGACAATCTGGTGGGTGGTGAAGTAGTGATGGAGAAGAACATGTAGGTTGTGTTCCATGAGTTCTAGGAAGATCATGATTCATGAGTACAACCAGAGGTACATGATCCAGTTTAGGTGGGAAACCAAACTATTTGACTGCTTTTGGGTCATGTATTTATGAGAAACTAAGACATATCTGGGTAAGTATTATCATGGTGATTGATAAGGTACTCAGAGAGTAGATCTTTCTATGGCATACTTGATGTTGGAGTTCCAGTCACCTCTCCCATAAATGTTAAATGAAGAGGATGATCCATAAGTGGATGATAACTGGATCAATTCCACACTAATGATCTTCAAGGATCAAGAGATGACTCTTGGACAGATGTTGAAGCTGGAGAACTACATGATAAAAGGACTAAAAAAGGGTTGGTTGGATGTGAAGGTAATTAATTTCAGACAATAGGGACTATCTTTTTAGGATATTGAGAAAACATTCTTCAAGAACATCTTCATGAAGATGCTAATGGTAGAGATAGATTATGAGTTCTTGAACCTTTATCTAGGTGACATGTTATTCATTGAGTATGCAGTGACATTCATAGAATTTTCTCTCTTTTCAAATAGAATAGTGAAAAAATACACCTCAAGGGTGAGGCATTTCGATGATGTTTTATGTGACATCAATTGGGTGTAGGTGAACATCATCAGGATTAACTCGTTCGAAGAGGAAATGAATCATGTGCTAATTTACGAGGGAAATTTGACAGATATTTCATACTCATGCTAGGTGATACCTTTTTTTCATGGAGTATGCCATAAAAAAACTTTAGGTTTTCGAATGGGTTTTAGTTGATTTAGAGGCCTGAAGGCCTAGTTTTGGAGATCTGTAGGTTGAGGTGTATGGTTAGATCTGACCATGTGTCCTCCTAGTAAAATTAGTGCGCTATTTTTTTTTCAATAATCACAATTTTGTAAACTATTAAAGTGGAGTTGAATGAAAATTCTTGAGCCTCTATTGTTTTTCTCATAGGGAAATGGATGGCATGCGGAACGTTAGTAAACCCAGTGAGCATTCCACGTGGTTAGTTTCATTTAGGCAGTACACTTTCACGATACCATGCATGGTTAGCACAAGGTTTGTTCTAACCATGTATGATAACTATGTAGGGATTGGTTCATAAGAAAAATGATCTACATGGTTTCAACGTAGTTTGGAAGGGCATATGAGATAATTATGTGTCTCATTAATGTGGCTAGATGACTTTTTCCCCCCCTCTCTAAAAACCAAATTCTCTTATCCTTTTTTCTCCATGGTTATGAAAAATAATGGAGAAAATATCCTTCCCCTCATCCACATGGATTTGAGCTACCTATTTTATTAAATTTTTATTCTTCATGTCTTTTGTGGAGTTTGATCCATTTTGGTATGTCTATCCCTTATCATGATACTATTTACATTTTCTCTCATCTCACAGACTGCTAAATCTACACAGGAAAATTTTCCCTATACTCAATGTGTTCATCTAAAATGTTAGTCTCTCCACAATAAAATGGATTTAGGTTCATAGATCACACATTACAATGTCAACAACTATGTGATTTGTGGTACATATTTTTTAGTTTTAGTCTGTTTTTTGGGGAAGCTTTCAACGCTCCGTAGTGTTGGTCGAAGAGATCCTTATAATTTAATGGTTTCTTCTAATATATTAAATTTAACATTTTGAGATTCTAATGCACTTTATTTCATTATAATACAATTCATTTCAGCCGCGTGAGAGTATCTAGACCATATGCAGTTAGGATGGGGGTTTCTCTTTTATTAAATTATTTTGTTTTATTGAATTTGTGTTATACATTTAAATTTTATTGAATTTTTTTAGTTGGATTTAAATTAATTATAAATATGTGAATCATTGGTGATGTGATACTATTTTATATTGGAATGTAATGGGCTTGGCTGGGGATTGAAATAAACTTCACTGTCTGTTCGAGGTGATGTGATTGTCGGGACATGAATGGCTCAAGGCATATGGGTGATGTTCATCACTGGTTGGATGACTTGTTCATAGGAATGGAAATGTAAATTCCATCATGCAATGTGCTAAGAAAGATTGATTTGGGATGGCATAGCCATCTGATTTGAGTGACATGGTTGTAGAGGCATATGGTGTCAGATGGTTTTCCTTAGGTTCGATTTTGTGATTGTTTCCCACATGTTATATCCAAACCCCATTCAGATTCATGTTCCCATTGTTGGACTCAGTGATGAGGTAGATTTTACCACTCTCATGGGTAGTGGCACCCAAAAATTTCAGGATATGGTAATAGGTTGGTTGTTGTTTCTTTATAAATCCAACAAGATTGGTAGGGGCCATCAAATGATAGCATTTAGGCAATCTGTTTAGGGGATGAGGCTTGATGTGCTTATGTCCGGTTGGTTGGGATCATTTTGGAGAATGGATATTGGCATTTCTATCTCACTCCAAATTAAAAAAAAAATTATCCAACACTTTAAAAAAATTGAGACACCAAATATCAAACACAAAAAGGAGATAACCAAGAAATTAAAATTCAATTTCAGCCTATCTATATCCCTAAAAAGTTTCCTATAGAACAAGTATACTATAGTGTTAGGCTCCACCATCAGAAGATATTCAATCCTAGATGCTAGCATGTCCCATGATTGAATGTACACATCATTACTGATTCTCCATTTTTGAACCCCTTATTAAGAGGGGATCCTACTTATCAATCCACGTATTATGTTCTCCATTAGGAGTTACCCTTATAGGCATTTTCTTAATTCTATTGGATTCATCATCAGGAGAATTAATTGTCAGAATTGTTTTGTCAATTACCTCTTTTGAAATCATGATAAATTCGAAAGACGATGTCAGTATTGAATCAGACTCTTACTTATGACTTGAATCTCTGGATATTGATTGATAATCGTTAAATAATTTCTTTTACTTACTCATCATTAACGATTGGGTTTCCATTGGTAGAGGTAGGTTAGAAAAGTCTTTCCTCCATTTTTTGTTACCCCTCTTGCTGCTACCCCCCCTGGGACAAGAGATCTGGTCATCAGGTACCTCCTCCACTGAATCACTTATAGAAAACAAGTCATCATTGGGTTCATTTCCATGAACATTTGCCCCATTCATGACTGCACTAGTCAAGCCATCCTATGGCACCTTATTCAACAGTTGAGAAAAATGGTTGCCATGCGCAATAATATCAACCTCCTTCTTGGGACATACACTGAGCATATCCTCACCAAATTAACCATTTCTCAATGAAGGATAGTCTATAAGTGTATCACATTGTGTCCAGTCATCTTCTAATTTGTCTTTGTAACCACTCCCTACACGCACCACTTCAGCATAAGTGGCACCCATATTGTAGCCTCCCTCTACATGACTGCTTCCTCCCTATATATGATTAGATATCATATATTAGAGAAATATTTCCGGATACCTTTTTTTCAAGGGGACCTCCATAGATAAGCCAGGATATTTCCCCAACCATTGGAAAACATCATCCACCAGAGGATTCTCCTGTGATTCGCTATGATATTTCTTTGTTGTCTTTAATTTCCTTGACATAGTCTATGCACTCACTTACCCCTTCCTAGAAGGTCCATCTGTTGGATTATGCACAGAATTTGTTCCATCAATACTAATAGCCTTGATCTTTCCAACATTATGAGATCCACATCTATAGTTTTCCAACTCATGGCACAACCGCTTGCAATATGAAAAGAAATCTGCCCACGATTTATAAACCACTAGATTCATATAGGGACATTCCACTCTAATTATGACATGAAAAAAACACTACTAGAAAAACAGGTAGTTGCGACGGGGCAGTTGCGACGGGATCCCGTCGCAAGTGGTTTTTTGCGACGGGGGCCCGTCGCAAATAGCCTGTTGCTGAAAACGGCGTCGCAACAACACTTATTTGCGACGGGCCCGTCGCTAAAGCAGTTTTTTGCGATGGTCATTCTCCCCGCCGTAAATAGTACTCCGTATTTTTGTAAAAAACTTTTAAAATAGTTTTTGCGACGGGACCCGTCGCAAATACCTTTTGCGACGGAACCGTCGCAAAAACTATTTTTTACAAAAAATAAAAAACTATTAATAATATTAGTATTTGCGACGGGTCCCGTCGCAAAAACTATTTTAAAAAAAAAAATAAAAAACTATTAATAATACTAGTATTTGCGACGGGCATAGTATCCCGTCGCAAATACTATAAAAAAATAAAAAAAATATTAATAAATTATTTTCATTAATATAATAATAGAATTATAATTCACAAATAAAAATAATAAATTATTAATAAATTATTTTAATTAATATAATAATAATAGATTTATAATTCAAAAATAAAAAATAATAGAATATTAATAAATGATTTAATTAATATAATAATATTAGAATTATAATTCATAAATAAAAAAAATATTAATAATTTATTTTAATTAATATAAAAATAATAGAATTATTTTACGTTCAAATATTAAAATAATTCAAGTATTACAAAAAATATAATTAAATTATAATATTATAAAATTTTAATATATATATATAATTTAATATTATAAAATATAAATAATATTATTATTCATATTAATATTGTTATTTAAAAATATAATATTATTAATATTTTATATTATCTCGTCGCAAATACTATAAAAAAAATAAAAAAATAAATTATTAATAAATTATTTTCATTAATATAATAATAGAATTATAATTCACAAATAAAAATAATAAATTATTAATAAATTATTTTAATTAATATAATAATAATAGAATTATAATTCAAAAATAAAAAATAATAGAATATTAATAAATTATTTAATTAATATAATAATATTAGAATTATAATTCATAAATAAAAAAAATAATAATAATTTATTTTAATTAATATAAAAATAATAGAAATATTTTACATTCAAATATTAAAATAATTCAAGTATTACAAAAAATATAATTAAATTATAATTTTAAAAAATTTAAATATATATATAAAATTTAATATTATAAAATATAAATAATATTATTATTCATATTAATATTGTTATTTAAAAATATAATATTATTAATATTTTATAATGAGACAGAAACTACGAATAGAAAAAAATAATAATTTGATTTCATAAATTTTATAACATAAGTACAATCTCTAATCTGAAGGAGGGGGGGAGGTGGGGGATCTGCAGATGGTGGTGGAGGAAACTCCATCCCTAAAGCATGAGTGAGTCGGCGCATGTACTCCATCCGCTCCTGATGCTGCTGCTGCCACCGACTCGCCTGCTCCTCGTACAGCTACTGATGGCGTCGACACTCCTCCTCATACTGCTGACGCATCTGCTCCTGCTCCTGTCGGAGACTCTCTATCTGTGCAGTCTGAGATCACAACTGATCCTCATACTGTGTAGTAGAAGAAGATGCACAAGCTCCTCTCGAGCTGGACGCCGACATCGCAGCACTGCCATAATAATCTCCGGGAGTCAGTGGAGAGCCGATACCAACTACCCGGCCCTTCTCGAAGGCATACTGGGTGGCCTGCATCCATGCCGCTTCATCAAACTGACGGGCAGTGGTCTGATCTGATGACTCGGCCTGACTCTCAGGTCGGGCCTGTGACGCTGCGGCCTCATATGACTCCTATAGTTGCAATTTAAAATTAAAATTGTGAATATATTATATGCAGTTAATTTTTAAACATGAAAACAAATAATACTGACCACGATGTGATGCTGACGATCACCTCTGAGCTCCCCAGTAGCAGGATCACTATACATCCTCCGATATACGTCGTACTCTGTAATATCGGGGTGCTCGACAGCCTATAAGAATAAAAAATAAACTGTTAATATTTATAGTTATATAAAATATTTATAAATAATGTACGTACCAGATGTTGTCTATGAGTACTGAAAGAACGACTCCCAGCTTGATGAGTCACCTCCTGTCTCCCCTGATTCTGCCTCCCCACCGATGATCTCCTCTGAAAGGCACCACTCAACCAGTGCGCACATAATCCATCCCATACATGGGATGAAATATACTCTGGCCGGTGTGCTCTACATGACTCGTCAAAATCTGACACTCCTTCTTTCTTCATCACAGCTTTTCTTAAATTGTGCAAAAACTGACAAAGTCGATCACGCATGGCCACCTCTCATGCCTCGTGGATGGCGTCACGCATGGTATCCTCGATCGGATACCATAAAACCTACAAATACATCAAAATATCAAGTTAGAAATGAAATTATTTTCAAAATAAAAATTATTTATTTACGTACGTACCAACCAATTGCCGAACATGGCCTGCTACACATCAATGGGAATCTGCACCCATGTGGTCCACGAGTGAGAGAAATAGTTGCGCAAAATAGCGCTGCCCTGTCCGACTGCTATATGCAGAAAACTGAAAAAATAATAAACATTTATTATGTGAATAGAATAATGAAATCTTAGTCAAATCCACAGGTTATCACACAGGTTATCACACCTCAGTGTGCGTGGATCAAACCCAAGACGTGGACATCACTCGGGGACGGGGTCAGGAATCATCAATCGTGCAAGACCGCGCCCCCTCCGCGTACTCCCTGGAGCGCCTGCAGGCTGAGGGTCATCTATCAGCAACTCATCCGCATCGAAAGTCAGGTCAGCATCCACCAACTCACGAAATGTGGCGTCGTCCATCTGAAACAGAAAATATTAATGTTAGAAAATAATTGATAATTACTATTATATATACATATATACATATTATGATTGTATATAAATACAATGAAATGCTATCATTGTTCATCTTCATCATTATCTTCATATATGTCAATGTCATCTTCATATTCCTTCTCAACATCATCGATATCCATTTGAGTTACAGTTGCTTCATCTCTTACCATTTCAAATTCATATGTGACATCATTAACATCATTGTCATCACCGACTCTTAAATGTGGGGTGTCGTCATCGATACTCATGTCTCTTTGTAAAAAAGATTGATTTTGAGTACTCTCTTGAAAAACTTCAATTCTTTGCACATCAGTGAAAGAACATTCACTTTGACTAAACTGATTGTCACGAATTTTGATTTTTATTACACTCCACCAATAAGTCAATTCTCTTGATGTTGCACAGTACTTTGCGTAATAAACTTGATATGCCTGTTGAGCCAATAAGAATGGTTCATTTACTGCGAGAACACTTTTACATTTAATATCGATGATTCCATGAGTCGGATGAACACGCACGCCTCTCTCTGTATCCAACCACCGACATTTGAACATGGTTATGTAATATTGTCCAAGATAACAGAGTTTAATGATTTCATCAGGTATGCCATAAAAGTCAACTTCATTTTCTCGATGATGAGATCCTCTCAAGATAACTCCACTGTTCATTGTTTTTTTCGATTCCCCATATGCATGTGTGTGGAATCGAAATCAATTCACCACATATGCATTATAAGTTTTAACTTGTTTGGAAGGTGGGTTACTCAATACACACAGCTGTTTTTCAATTTTATCAGCATGTCGAGACACCTGAAAATTTGTGAAATAATTATCAATATAGTAAAATATACATTTAATGAGTTGCTAAAAGATAAAGAATTTATGTTACCAGTTTTTGAAACCACTGAGAGAAATTTTTCAGTCAACATTCTTCGAGAGCAGCTGCTATAATTTGTGGAATTTGTTTCTTGATATGATTATCATACAACCTATAAAAACCAAAGTTATTTACTATAACATAAATGATAGAATAAGTGATATAAACACTTACAGTACAACTGATGTCATCTCTTCACAGTTGAGCAGAACATATGTATGAACTCTCTGATGTTCATCATCTGAAAGCCAGCATTCATAAACTCCACCAAAACCAAGCTCTGACTGGTTGAAAATAGATAATTGATTTTCGATTTCATCAATATTTCTCTCGTTCCGTCCCATTCGGTTGTGTTTTGAAGGATACTCAGATTCAAAATAATGGGTGCAGAAAAAAGATATTTCATCTTGCAAATAAGCTTCTACAATAGATCCTTCAACAGATGCTTTGTTACGTACTTTTCTTTTCAATTTTTGCATGCATCTTTCAAAAGGTTACATCCATCGAAACTGTACCGGACCTCCACATTTGGCTTCATATGGCAAATGTAACATCAAATGTTCCATTGAGTCGAAGAAAGACGACGGGAATATTTTTTCCAGTTTACATATAATTACAACAACATCTTTTTCAAGTTTTCCTAGAGCATCATAATCTGCCGTAGCCGCACAAATTTCCCAAAAAAAAAGAGACATGTCTTTTATGGAATCCCAAATCACAGAATTCAACAAACCTCTTAATCCAATGGGTAGATGTCTCTCCATTATAACATGACAATCATGACTTTTTAATCCAGTAATATGACCATTCTTTACACATCTACCCAAATTGGAAGCACAGCCATCTGGAAGTCTCAAATCTGCAATCCACTAACAAAATAATAAACGGTTTTCTTTAGACAATGTATAAGATGCTTTTGGTTTCAGTAACCTTTCTGTTCTGAAATTCTCAAATAGTTCCAATTCTGGACGCCTGCAAATTTGGGCAAGATCTAAACGTGCATTTACATTGTCTTTGCTCTTTCCTGGCATATCCAAAACTGTATGAAACAAATTATCAAAACAGTTCTTCTCAATATGCACGACATCTAACATGTGTCAGACCAACAGATCAGACCAATATGGAAAATCCCAAAATATGCTACGTTTAATCCAATTGTGTTCTTTCCCAAAACCAGAAATTTTCTGTTGGTTTATTGTGGGACCAAAAGTGATGGGAGGTAATGAAAATACAACTGATTTTAACTCCGAACCTGATAGCATTTTTGGAAGTCCATCCCTTTCAACTGTTCCTTTTCTAAAATGAGATCTGTTTCTGCGAAAAGGATGATCAGCTGGAAGAAATTTGCGATGACAGTCAAAATAATAAGGTTTCTTTCCATTAATGAGCATAAATTCTTTGTTCTCTCCCATACAGTAAGGACATGATTTCTGACCATGTGTACTCCAGCCAGATAACATCCCATAAGCCGGGAAGTCACTTATTTTCCACATCAATGCTGCTCTCAGTATGAAATTATGTTTCGTTGCAACATCATATGTACTGACACCAGTACTCCACAATAAATTTAATTTATCAATCAATGGCTTCAAATAAACATCAATATTTTTCTTCGGATGTCCTGGAATTAGTAAAGTCAAAACGATATATGGATCCTTCATCAACATCCATGGAGGTAAATTGTACGGAGTTAAAAAAACAGGGCAACATGAATATTGACTACCATAAGATCCAAACGGATAGAAGCCCTCAGTGGAAAGGCCCAGTAGAACATTTCTAGCTTCTAAAGAAAAGGATGGATGCACTCTATCAAAATGTTTCCATGAATCATCATCGGTGGACGATTCAAGATTTTATCGGTTGAAATATTCTCTTTATGTCATGACATCATTATCGCTGTATTCTTAGACATGAATAAACGCTGAAGTCTGGATGTAAGCGGAAAATATCTCAACTGTTTTACAGGAATCAAACCAGACTTCCCGTGTTGTCCTTCTTTATATGTGAGTTGCCCACATGTGGGAAAACTATCCAACGACTCATTTTCCCCAGAATATAAAATGCAGTCATTTGAACATGCATGAATCTTCTGACAATTAAGTCCCAAATTTCGAACCAGCCTCTTACTCTAATAGTAATTTGCAGGTAAAACATTTCCTTCAGGTAACAGTGTTTTCACCAAAGAAAATATCTGGTCAAAACATGTGTTTGACATTCCGTTATCTGATTTGATAGCCATAAATTTTGCAACTGCTTCTAACTTTCTCGTCTTTCAGCCAGGATACAATGCATCCTCAGCAGACTTCAATAACTCATAAAATTCAGACGGTGCCAACTCAGGATTTGAAGCTATATCAGCCGGAGTTTTTGTATGTTGAACAGATGAACCTGCAACATCATGTACTAAATCTTGAAACCGGGATGGATCTGGAATCAAGTTGGTATCACCTGCTCTAGAACTGCGTTCACCGTGTTGATACCAAAAAACATAATCTTCATGAAAACCAAAAGGCAAGAGATGTTCTCCCACTTTGTCAAACGTGTCAAACGTTCTCAATGCACATTTTCTGCAAGGGCATTTTATTTTTCCTTCTGAAACAAATTCTGGATTTGATGCCGCAAATGATAAAAAAGTCTCCACACCCTTTAAATATACTGGATTTAAACCAGAACCGTTTGGATTTCTACGTTGATTTATCCATATGCGGTCACCTAATAATGATTGTTGACGACCTCGTAGTTTCATATTTCTCTATAAAATATAAAATCATTACTGTTTTTGAATAATTTGTTAGAAAAAACACTCAAGCTAGGATAATTAGAGGTTAGATCATACACGACTAACGCAAACTTTTTATTGAGATAGACCTAAATATTGACCCTTTAAGAATTAAACATGTTGAGGATAAAGAAAAACATGTTACAAATATTGATAATTTTAATATTATATAATTTTTTTATTATTTTCATAGTACTAATATTATTGGAAATTATTACGAATTATTGGTAATTATTGGTAATTATTGGTAATTATTTGTAATTATTGGTAATTATTGGTAATTATTGGTAATTATTACTAATTATTGGTAATTATTGGTAATTATTGGTAATTATTACTAAGTATTGTTAATTATTACTAATTATTGTTAATTATTACGAATTATTGGTAATTATTACTAATTATTGGTAATTATTACTAATTATTGGTAATTATTACAAATTATTGGTAATTATTACTAATTATTGGTAATTATTACTAATTATTGGTAATTATTCCTAATTATTGGTAATTATTGTAATTATTGGTAATTATTACTAATTACTGGTAATTATTACTAATTATTGGTAATTATTCCTAATGATTGGTAATTATTGGTAATTATTTGTAATTATTGGTAATTATTGGTAATTATTGGTAATTATTACTAATTATTGGTAATTATTACTAATTATTGGTAATTATTACTAATTATTCCTAATTATTACTAATTATTCCTAATTATTACTAATTATTTGTAACTAATCCTAATTATTTCTAATTATTCCTAATTATTACTAATTATTGATAATTAATAATAATTATTACTAATTATTACTAATTATTACTAATTATTGGTAATTAATACTAATTATTACTAATTATTCCTTATTATTACTAATTATTGGTAACTAATACTAATTATTACTAATTATTACTAATTATTACTAATTATTGGTAATTAATACTAATTATTACTAATTATTACTAATTATTACTAATTATTGGTAATTAATACTAATTATTACTAATTATTGGTCATTATTACTAATTATTGGTAATTATTACTAATTATTCCTAATTATTGGTAATTATTACTAATTATTGGTAATTATTGATAATTATTACTAATTATTTGTAATTATTATGAATTTTTAATAATTATTACTAATTATTGGTAATTATTCCTAATTATTACTAATTATTACTAATTATTACTAATTATTATTAATTATTGCCAATTATTGGTAATTATTGGTAATTATTACAAATTATTGGTAAGTTTTCTTAATTATTACTAATTATTGGTAATTATTGGTAAGTATTGGTAATTATTACTAATTATTGGTAATTATTACTAATTATTGGTAATTATTACTAATTATGGGTAATTATTACTACTTATTGGTAATTATTCCTAATTATTACTAATTATTACTAATTATTACTAATTATTATTAATTATTACCAATTATCGGTAATTATTGGTAATTATTACCAATTATTGGTAATTATTGGTAATTATTACTAATTATTTGTAATTATTACTAATTATTGGTAATTATTGGTAATTATTGGTATGTATTGGTAATTATTACTAATTATTGGTAATTATTACTAATTATTACTAATTATTACTAATTATTGGTAAATATTACTAATTATTACTAATTATTGGTAATTATTACTAATTATTACTAATTATTGGTAATTATTACCAATTATTGGTAATTATTGCCAATTATTGGTAATTAATACCAATTATTGGTAATTATTACTAATTATTGGTAATTATTGGTAATTATTGGTATGTATTGTTAATTATTGGTAAGTATTGTTAATTATTACTAATTATTGGTAATTATTACTAATTATTGGTAATTAATACTAATTATTGGTAATTAATACTAATTATTGTTAATTAATACTAATTATTGGTAATTAATAATAATTATTACTAATAATTGGTAATTAATACTAATTATTACTAATTATTGGTAATTATTACTAATTATTGGTAATTATTACTAATTATTGGTAATTATTACTAATTATTGTTAATTAATACTAATTATTGGTAATTAATACTAATTATTCCTAATTATTACTAATTATTACTAATTATTACTAATTATTGTTAATTATTGTTAATTATTGTTAATTATTGTTAATTATTACTAATTATTAGTAATTATTACTAATTATTGATCATTATTACTAATTATTACTAATAATTAGTAATTATTACTAATTATTAGTAATTATTACTAATTATTAGTAATTATTACTAATTATTAGTAATTATTACTAATTATTAATATTTATTACTAATTATTACTAATTATTACCAATTATTGGTAATTATTGGCAATTATTACTAATTATTGGCAATTATTACTAATTATTGGCAATTATTGGCAATTATTGGTAAGTATTGTTAATTATTACTAATTATTGGTAATTATTGGCAATTATTGGCAATTATTGGGAAGTATTGTTAAGTAATTATTGGTAATTATTGGTAATTATTACTAATTATTGTTAATTATTACTAATTATTACTAATTATTTGTAATTATTACTAATTATTACTAATTATTGGTAATTATTACTAATTATTGGTAATTAATACTAATTATTGGTAATTAATACTAATTATAGGAAATTATTACTAATTATAGGCAATTAATACTAATTATTGGTAATTAATACTAATTATTGGTAATTATTACTAATTATTTGTAATTATTACTAATTATTGGTAATTATTACTAATTATTCCTAATTTTTCCTAATTTTTCGTAATTTTTCCTAATTTTTCCTAATTTTTCTTAATTATTACTAATTATTCCTAATTATAACTAGTTATTACTAATTATTCCTAATTATTACTAATTATTACTAATTATTGGTATTTATTACTAATTATTAGTAATTATTAGTAATTATTACTAATTATTGGTAATTATTGTTAATTAATGGTAATTATTGGTAATTGTTGGTAATTATTGGTAATTATTCCTAATTATTCCTAATTATTCCTAATTATTCCTAATTATTCCTAATTATTACTAATTATTCCTAATTATTGCTAATTATTGCTAATTATTGCTAATTATTACTAATTATTACTAATTATTCCTAATTATTCCTAATTATTCCTAATTATTCCTAATTATTCCTAATTATTACTAATTATTACTAATTATTACTAATTATTCCTAATTATTCCTAATTATTCCTAATTAATACTAATTATTGGTAATTATTGGTAATTATTGGTAATTATTGGTAATTATTGGTAATTATTGGTAAATATTGGTAAATATTACTAATTATTACAAATTATTGTTAATTATTGGTAATTATTCCAAATTATTGGTAAATATTACAAATTATTGGTAAGTATTACTACTTATTGGTAATTATTACTACTTATTGGTAATTATTACTAATTATTGGTAATTATTACTAATTATTGGTAATTATTACTAATTATTGTTAATTATTACTAATTATTACTAATTATTGGTAATTATTACTAATTATTACGAATTATTCTTAATTATTGATAATTATTGATAATTGTTCCTAATTATTAGTAATTAAATGAATAACTATCAATAATTAGGAATAATTACCAATAATTACAAATAATAACATTATTAATATATTTTATTATTAATATTAAAATAATATAATTTTCTAATTTATATACAATTCTCCTTTCATCTGTGCGTTTTCTATCTCCACATACAAATAATACATGTGAAGACAGCAAACACACAGATGAAAAGAGAATTGTATATATATAAAAAATTATATTATTTTAATATTAATAATAAAATAGACTAATAATGTAATAATGTTATTATCCCTAATTATTGGTATTTATTACTAATTATAAATATTTATTCTTAATTATTGAAAATTATTACTAATTATTCCTAATTACCATTAACTATGAACAATACTATTAATTTAAATTTATTAAGTAATAAAACAATATAAACATAATTAAATTACAACTAATTAAAAATAATTGAAACTAATAAAAAATTAAAAATAAATATTAAATTAAATTGAACATAAATACCTTGAAAATTGATCTGCTCTGATCGTTCTTCAAAACATTAATATCAGCTCCGGAGAAAAAAATTAAACTGAAGAAAAACTGAACTTTAGAAATATAACTTTGAGAGAAGAAGAAGATGGAATTTTAGAATGATTTGAAAAAAAACGGATGGGGGTATTTATAGGTTAGATTATTTGCGACGGGACCCGTCGCAAATACCTTAGCCGACATTTATTACGGTCAACGGGTAAATAGTTATTTGCGACGGGACCCGTCGCAAATAACCACCTGCCGACATACTATTTGCGACGGGGGAATATTCCCATTGCAAATACCTTTTACCGCCGCCGGTTTTTTTGCTACGGGAATATTCCCCCTTCGCAAATAAGTTTCCCGCGATTTGGCGTGCAAACCGCGCCAGTCCTTTTGCGACGGGGAAAGCTGTCCCGTCGCAAAAGGATACTTATTTGCGACGGGTAAATATCCCCGTCGCAAATAAGATTTTAACAGGACTATTTGCGACGGGATTCATTCCCGTCGCAAATAACCCGTCGCAAATGCTCATTTTTCCCTTAGTGAAATAAGATGGATCTCTTGAATCATAGACTTCCACACTCACAGGGGGATTCACTAGGTGACAAATGGATTTGGTTCTATTATCGGAACATAAATATCTACCGACCATGTTCCCCATCATCCTAATTATTGAGTAATTTGGAAAGGAAGATGATGATTGGAAAATATCACCAAAATGTCCACCGAGGGTGATTCATGCATCATTTCGACATAATAAGACCATATATGCAGATAAAAATGGGAACCCTTGCCATTTTGGGGTGTGGCTATGTATGCCTGAATCAAATCTTCTTATGGTGTGAACCAGATCATTGTATTTTTGTTATTCAGTAACACCACAATATCCATTTTCTTATAAATCCCAAGACCCAAAAACAAACCTATCGAAGGTTTCCTACGAGGGACTCCTTTGTGAAAATTTATCCATAAGTGTTCGATTGAGAAGAGATGAAGAATTTCGGAACTCGCCAATCGAGTGTGGAAGGTAAGGAAATATTTCGAAAATATACGGAACCTTAAGAGATAGAGAACACTTTGGGAATGGAGGGCTAATATCAGGGTTATAGAAGGATGAGAAGGTTGAAGCATCTCCCTTGAAGGATGATAAGGGTCCCTACCCCACCAGTGGGGAGGGGGGACTGGCACAGGAGTCGTCGATGTCACGCTGCGGGGGACAAATCATGTCGCCCACAGTGTGGGGAACAATCATAATTCCTCTTGAAGTTGGTTTTTTATATAATATTTATATCACTTTGAGGACATATATCTCTATGTCTCCAGATGTTATATTTTGATCCAATGGGTTCTTTTGAGCATGGGTATGTGGGATATGATTCTTTTGGTTGGGTTTACATTATTGAAGTCGTTTACATGGTCGATGGTACGAGGTGTCACGTGACATTTGAAGTTGTAATCTGAGGGTTCACCTATTGCTATTTGACATCATAGGATGTATTGGAATATGATCAAAGGATTATATCTTCTATTGAATTCTACTATTGGATGAGGTATGTGATAGATTTATGGTTGCTTCTGAGAACCGTGTATGTTTTTTATTTAATGCAAGATCCTATATTTATTTATTTTTACCATAGGTATGCTTTATAAACAAATGTAAGTATGGTACATATTGGTGGTTTACTTATGAGAATCATTATCACACCTTACACAAGCCCCACGCGATGCATGTAAAATTCATGATTTTGTGATAATATAATGCTGTTGTATCTAGAGAATGATTTTATTGGTTGAGTTTCCATGGATGCCAGCTAAGGGACCCTGAGTTTCCTGTCCCATCTAGAGTTATGTTTTAATTTATATTTCTATATTAAAATTCTATTATGAAAGTATATAACGTATCCATACACTAGTGATCCCCCAAATTATTAAAATTTATGGAATGATATATATGGAAGCTCTATTTTAGTTCTTGAAAATGGTATGTTTGTCTGGTTTATTTATTTCTTCTTTTGTTGATAATATATTAATCTGCTATTGTCTACTAATTTCTATGCTTCTACCATGGGTGTTTTATTAGTCCATTTTAAATATTTATTTAATATCTGTTGCGTATTATATATTGACTTGGACAATTATTACATTATCACAATATGGTATAGTCTCCACGTTTTCTATCCTTTCCCACCTCTCTATTATTAGGTACCCTTTAACAAACCTGGAGGCATTCCTACAGCCAGTTTCACTGGGTCCAAAAGAACTGTTCATGGGGTTAATCACATTAGGGAAATACACAATATTTTTCTAGTTTATCACTTATTATATATTATTTTTCACCATGTCATATTCAATTATATAACAAATTAATTTCATGTTGACTGTTTTTTATGATAATCAGTTCATATGTCCAAAGATTCTTTGGAATATTGACTAATGTCCAAGAGATTATTATTTCATTATATATTGAATAGTAATTATGATATAAATGTAATTTTTTTACATAAATTATAATTTTATAACCAAACATGTAATATGTTTGTGAAAAAGAGACTATGTTACAATCATGGAGATAGTAGATCGTACGTTCACATGAGTAACATTTCCATTTTCTAAGATTATGATGGAAAGATGTTAATTGTTATTTTTTCATTATAGGATGATAAGTAAATTATAAATATAATATTATTTCGTTAAATAACCTTTTATATATCATCTATGTGAAGTTGTAACAAAAATGAATCACATCGCTTCGCGAGGCATAAGTCTTCCAAACATAAGAACAATGTTGTCCTTTATTCATAGAATTATATGATTAGAAATTAAATGATATATTTACACTATAGAATGAATAATATTTCAGAAATATCATATATAAATATAAAATTAATCATTATCTCCATCCATGTGACATGTAAGTGATAAAATAATCACATTTCTTTATGAGGTATTACTTTGTTATACATTCAAGGGATTTTATTCTATTCCATATGTAAAAAGTTAGAAGAACTATGTGAATTTATTATTCAATAATAAATATTTTATTATAAATGTAATATTAAAATATTTAATAAATCATCATTTCCATCAATGAGAAGCGGTGATGCAAAACAAATTATGTCGGTTCGTAAGGTGGTTTTCAACCATACACATAATTAATGGTTTTATTTCCCGTTTGAGGGAGGAGGAGTTCTGTGTTGGTAATTACCTTTAAATAACAACATATTTATATAAGTAAGATAATTATTTTAATATATAATATTTTTTCAATAATATTTTATCGAAGTTGACGAATAAATAAAATAAAGTGCATTGTTAAAAACATTTCCTTTTCGCTAGACAACATCTTATGTTTTGAAAAAATCATCCTTTCAATGTTAGATTTCACATCTAGAAAGGGATTCTAGAATGAGGGAATAAAAGTAAGAAAGTAATTTCTTTATATATCTTCTAACTAAATGGGGTTTGGATTTATGAGAAGAAGAGAATATATGGTTGTTGTTTATTAGTGGGAGAGGGGACACACATGTATATTTTGAAAAGAAATAATTATTATCATAAGTTTCTCATCACAAAAGGCTCTGAAATGGAGAATTTTAGAACCTTATAAGATATAAGGACAACTATTACAATATAATTAGAATAATTCATGTTTTGGGACATTTTTAACCCTTATCCATTTAGTTTGACCACTTGGAATCTTGTTCTTAATGTAACTATTGTGCTTTAAATTTATTATTTATATTATCAATGATGGTCAAAAAATACATTAATATTATTATATAATATAAATATTTGTTACGTAAAATATTTATTCCATTTTTTCAAATTCAAATAAGGTAAATGATAGAATTTAATTTAAAATTAAATCATCGGACTTGTCGATGTAATGGGTTTTCAAGATATGAATTACTTAAGAAAAATATGATCTCATACTAACTATATGACAAGAAATCATAATTAAATTAAATTAATTTAATATAAATAGATATAT
Source organism: Viscum album (assembly GCA_963277665.1). Classification (NCBI taxonomy): domain Eukaryota; kingdom Viridiplantae; phylum Streptophyta; class Magnoliopsida; order Santalales; family Viscaceae; genus Viscum; species Viscum album. The sequence continues at coordinate 433,131,227 of OY728134.1, forward strand.
ATTCTATATATTTCTTATAAATAATTCCTCATAAAGCATTATATAAAATATTTTAAATTGTATTACACAATGCACTTTAAAACTATTTTCAGAAAAATGTGTTTTAAATCCTAAAAATAAACTTATAATAAAATCTTCTAAAAAGATGATTTAAATGAATTATTTTTATGATATATATTTTTTTTAAAAGGTTGGGGTCGAAGCCTCATTTTTATTATTAAATCAAAACAAAGGCCTCTTTTAACTGGGTAGAGGGAAACCCATTACATAACCCGAAGGCCCAGTGGGCTTGTAGCCCATTACATAGCCGATAGACCCAAATTCTATTGCCAATTCACATTTTGTGAATAGTAACCTACTACTACAGTACCACACAGTATCGCCGCCACTACAGTGCACTGCCGCCGCTACAGTACCAAATGATGAACAGTGCTGTCGCTGCTACAGTACCACTACAATACTGCTTCAGTAACTGCGCCCCATGGGTTTTGAACCCCCATTTTCCATGTGTATTACGGGGTGCTTACCACTAAGCCAAACCCCAACTTCAAAAGTACACTGGGTTTTTAGGCCCAAGGGGTTATCCTGTATAGGTGGGCTGTCACCCACCACTGGAAGCCTCTATGTACTCCCCCAGCAGTAGGCCCAGGTGTAATAGCACCCAGGCTTTCAGGCCAGTTCCACACAGGTAGAGGGGCCCACGAGTAATTCGCTAGCGTATAGTTCGTGTTGCCTTTATGAGGATTCGAACCCGGAACCTCAACGATAGGATGCCACCGCCTTGAACCAACTCACCCATGCCCCGCGGGAAAAATTACACTGGGTTTTCAGGCCCAAGGGGTTACCCGGTATAGGTGGGCCGTCACCCACCACCAGACGCCTCTTAAAAAAACAAAATGAATATTTCTTAAATAAATGTTTTCATTAAAAATTGAGTTCTTATTCAAAATTATTTATAAATACATTTATATTGGGTAATAAATTTATATAAATTTATTATAGTTGTTATTATTATTCATACCCAATAATTTAAAATATTGGTTATTATAGTCTTATCTAAATAATTTTTTTCCACTTCGCTATAGTTTTTTATGGTGAATATCTTATCAAGTATCATTTCCCTTTTAAAAAAACTACGGTGTTACAAGATAGAAAAAATAAAAATTAATTTTTATGACCTTAGAAATACTAATTACAAAACCAACATATAATGACCTCTAAGACTTTGATATTTAAACTTGAATGAACCACGGTATAGATCCCAATAGTATTCCCACTGAATATATTTTCAGTAGATTCATATATAATCATCACAACCTCTATAGGTATTTAAATTATTAATCACCTTTATACAAAGGATTATAATATATTTCTATTATTGTTTCCAAAATTTAAATAAATAACATAAATATTTAATTCCCTTTATTGTGAATATGATGTGGGATACATGGAATATTTGGGTGAATATGTTAAAACTAAGTGGATTGGAGTTAATATAATCGCAAAAGGGATATTATTTTCTATTTTGGGACTCTCTTATAGATTTAAGTCATGTTTATGAAATAATTCCCAATTATAATTCATGTTTATTTATATCAATTTCCACCATAATAATGTGAACACATATCTTGAGTATAATTTAATGTTACTCAATTATTTAAAAATAAACATAACAAATTAAATCATATCATTTTTTATTGAGGAAATAATTAATTTTGTGATCAAATGAGGAGGAAGGGTGGTTACAATATTGTTTATAGCTATATAAGAAATAAATTTTATGGTTAATTCTATAAATTAATGTGTAAAATAATTACACCATAGTTCGATGTCTGGGGTAATGGAATGAAATTATTTTAGATTTTATAGTTTTGATGGAATTTGACAAACTTTCACAAGAGTCATCTGTCACCTATAAATGAAAATGGTTTAAATTGATGTTTTATAGCATCCAAAAATGAAAAAGGTTCATTTCAGATTTTTTTTCAATCCTAAAATGGTGAAAGGGTTATGCATAAGATTAGTGGAATAAATGAACATAAAAGGGTTATGTGAGAGTTCCAATCCATTTTTTAATGTGAGTGGGTTTATAATAGAACTATGTATCATCTAATATGTTAAAGAAAAATGCACTAATGGTTTAACCATAATAGATTCATTAAAGCCACATCATATTTTTAATTTGTATATACCAAAATATCGTGAATGTCACTTAGTTTTGGTGTGTTTCTTAGAAATGAAAGGGTGGTTAGATCCCATGGAAATATAGTGTTTCATATTATAAATTTTTGGTTTATTTTGAAATTTTAGGCTAAATTTTTTGGGTTTATTCAGTTCCACAGTTTCAAACTATGATAATTTATGTAGTGTTATAGGTGGGTCAATAAATGAATTTGAATAATGAATTTTCATATGGTTTTTTATTAATTCATTTTGAACATAATTTTTTTTCAATCCACTATGATTTTAAAAATTCTTATAATGGTATTTTATTATAAATATGATTGAATATAAATGGATTTGTCCCATATTGTGTTTTTTAAAAATATATATATCCCATGATTAAGGGATTTCTTTCTAGTAAAGATATGTTTTATTTTTAATTATCTATTTAATGAGTAAAACCATATTTTAATGTATTGATTCATTTTTACTTTTAAAATAATGTTCACAAAATGTTTTTATTTCCAATTTGCTTTTAATTCCCTGTTTAGATTTTTTTAAAATTATCTAATTTTTTTGGTTATAAACTCATTTTATAAGCCCATTTTTTATGTTTTCTATATAACTATTATTTATAGAGGATTTTTACTCATTAATTTGAGATTCTTATACTTTTCAAAGGGAAAATATCATATAATCGTATTGAAGGCCAGATGAGTTTAATTGTTTATTCCTTATTGATGAGGGTGTTATGATTATTTCCCTTATTATTTATTGATTTCTCACCTCTATTTTTGGAGTTTCATTAGAACTAATGGTTACTAAGAAAGTGATCTATTGTTTTTAATACAAGAGTCTATTTTTAACTGAATAGTTCCTATATTCAAATTGAGATTTCTATAAGGTTAGGGCCCTAATCAGTGTGATTTAGTTTTACATATTTCTATAATTACATACTAGATTTTATTATTCTCCAACTAATACTATGGCTTAAATTATAATCTATCCAAGAGAAATACATCATGTATATTATTAAATCAAATCACTATAAGACCTCTGGGGTTTTCCCACGACACTTATTCATCTGATGATTGTATTACCTTTCATATTTCTATTTCATACTTACATTCTTTCCCCTTGTGTTATTTTCTGGTTTAGAGGTACTATTTAATTTTTTGTTTTTATATATATTATTCCTATTTAGATGAATAAATACATTGATTATTTTCTAATATATTTTATTTTATATTTTAACTTTAAACATCATTTTGTATGTAGTATTTTTTATAGGATTGAATGAATGAATGGAATGATTTGTTAAAAAAATTATCCTGGTAATTAGCCTCATGAAATGTTTTTAATGTATTTTCTATCATAAAGGGAGGATTATTCCCCCATATTGAAAAGGGTATTTCTGATTATTTTTTCATTGAAATTTTAATTTAGTTAATATGTCTTTAAATCTTGGTTTTCAAGCCACAATATTTTTTATTTTCCTAAAATGGATTTAACTTAGTTTTTTTTAATAATATACATTTATGATAATAATTTTTTTATGAATCAAATTTAGAAAATAATTTTTGTAAATATATTGAAATACAAATTTTTATAAAAATTACAACTGTAATTATATTGATAGTTTGGTTAAATCCAACTAGGACTATTTTACTCACATCTTGTATACCCTTTAATACAAATTTATAAATCTATCAGGTTTCCATTTAGGTTAGCAATTTGATATTTTGATTTTTTTAATTGTATAACATCCATTAGTTCATGTATTGGATCTGATGAGTGACTACATTATATATTTAAGTCTTCAATATATGAAAGAGCTTTATTTATTAATGAGAATTTAGTATATCATTCAATTCAACAATATGTATTATATACTCACATACTCTTTGTGTTCATGATTCAATAGTTTATATTATGAACTTGTTGTTATTTTAATTATTTTATATATTAATATATTTCATTGACCTATTTTATTGATGGTGTCACATTGGATGTATTATTATTCTTTATTCTATATTTTCTTTGGTTATTCATTTAATTAATCATTTTGATAATGGTAGTCCAACGTATAGTCATACCATTCAGAATTAACAATTGTTTCAACTACCTTATTATTATTTTCTGTGGGTTAAATCATTCCCACTGGATTTTTATTTACATTCTTTGAAACTAGTTTTAGGATAATGGTGGATGGGGAGGTTCTTCAAGACATGTTGTGGGCTAATCCAAGTGACATATTGGGTTGACCCACGATGCTTCATTACCAAAATGGTATTATCTAACCCTATTATTATATTTGTGTATACTAGTAGTGTAGAGATAGTATTTTTTAAAATCAAGTGGTACATCATGAGTATGTTCTTGATCACCAACTTTTGTGATGTGACTTGTGTTTGCATCAATAGCTTAGGTTAAAGTCATTAATTTAATTTTTTTTATGATTTTAATTATTTTTAGGTACTTATTAAGTAATATCAAATGATTTGGGTGTTTTCCATTGAAAATTCAAATGAATATAAAATAGTGTCCTAGTTTCATTGTAAACTCATATAGTAAGTCAGACCACGCGACCAAATAATTCATAGTTCTACTTTCCTTTTGGAAAAGGTTTAGGCCTCATTTTTATTTCAAATATTATATATATTTTGTCAAATGGTTTGAGATAAATCATATAGTTTTCGTAGTAATGTTTTTATGTTGTTATATTTTACATTTTTAATGTGACGTGTTATGTGTTCTTTTGTATTGTGTATTGAAATATAATATTGTGTGAAAACTTATTTCATAGAATTTATTGATTTTAAAACTTTTTTTTGACATTAATGGGTATTTAATATTGAATCCTGATTGGTATAGTTCCATGAGTGATGTTTTTTAAAATACAACTTTAATAATTCTTTTAAATTAAACAGGATCTTTTTAAATGTTTTGGTTTATATCAAGTTTTATAGTTTTGTTTGAATGTAAAATTTCCCTGATGTTCGGGTTTTTAAAAATATGTATTATGGTTTATTTGATAATTATTTTTCAATATCATGAAATGTTTTGAAATTGTTTGATTTAATAATTGGATTTGGGAAACTTTTTTATATAAATGTTATTTTCTATATATTTTTTTGTTTCCCCACTTGTGAAATGGGTATTTTCACTCTACCCATGGTTGTAAAATATATTTTTTTACATTTATTTAGAGATGAAATATTATTAAAAAAATCCATTATTTTATTAAAAAAATGAAAACTTTATTTAGAATGTGGTGAATTTAATTTAGGGTATTTTTATTTTTGATCAACTAGGTAAAGTTTTGTTCTACTTTAGCAATTTTATTTTTAATTGGGTTGTTTTTAGATATAATAATGGATGGGTGGGTCCAGGTCACATGATATTTATAATATTAATCCCAGAAATGTCGTGATTGAATGTGTAATGATTGTTTCTAAGGACAATCCTTAGGTTCATTATCATATCCTAAGGTGTTACTATTCTAGATGGTAACTCTACCCATACTCTAAATATATCAATACATATGGAACATTCTATGATCAAAAATTTCTTATGTAATATCCTATATACCTATTAGATGTCTGAGTTTTCATTTAGACACTTATGAATTTAAGAAATCTCATTTATTAATAATGTTCGTAGTCACGATATCAAATCAACATTGATTAAATTTATTATAGTACTATATTAGGATTTGGTTGATAGTGATTATAAAATATAATAGGGGATCATGTGATTATTTCAATTTGGGATTGATTTTCATTAGGTTGAGATTGTATTGATTCTTTTGAGGTGATTATTGATTGAGGTGTTCTTAAAATTTTCTTCCCTCTCAATATATAGAGGTGTCAGTTAATTTTTTTTATCAATCCTCATTATTCTAGTTTTTCCAATAGTGGTTTGCATGTGATGATAACTACGTTTTGATCATTGGATTCTGTAGAGTTTCTCAAGGGAAAAAATGGGTGTAGAATGGGGTAATTATGATGATTACCAATTTTTAATCACTGATAGTATATATATGGTTTATTTCCATTCAGAATGAGAGTTATGTCATGTTGGGTTCTCTATAAGGTTTATTGTGGATGAGTGTTTCATGACAAAATTAAAAGGTTATCTACACATTGGCTTCAAAATACAAGTTAAAATTCAATATCAATTAATATTGAGTAATGGTTTTTGTATGTATGTATCCCAGCTTTGGGATTTTGGTTTTATATTCTTTTGAGAGTTTGAATCATTTCATTGATAATTATATTTGTTTGATATAGTATAATTTATCCCATTTTAGTTTTTAGGAAATTTTATATTTTGATGATATATTTATAAGGGTGTGTATTTTATTATATGATCATTTGAGATGAATTATAGATTGAGGGGATACATATGAGAGGTTTTCATAATACGATGGTCTTATATACATTAATGGTTTGTTGATTTATTATAATGATTATTGATTATGTTTTAGGATTGATTATGTTTTTTTTGATTTTTTTTCATTAGTATTAATTTATCATGATACCCACTAGAGTTTTTCACATCTATCCCAACTCATGTGATAGGTTTTGAGAATTTACTTTCTAATTGATAATAATTTTAGCCATGAAAAACTTGGTGGTTATGTGTCATTGTTGAGGGAATTTTGATATCCCCATGCCATTTTGGAGATTATTATTTTATAATTTTGGGTAACATTGAATTTTTTGGGAAAATAGTTTTTAGTAGTTTTGTGATTTTGGGCATCAAAAAGGTTACATCATGGCATAGGTGGGACATGTCATTATGATTTTATTAAGAGATATATAGATATGTATATTCTAATTTATCACACCACATGTATAACTCACACCAAGATATGGGTTTTAATCCTCTTTGTAAGGGTTTTTACTATACATTTGTGTGTTGTAAAGGGATTGTGAAATGACAAAGGAGGTTGTCTCACTACAAAATCTAGGAACTGGGATCATTTTCTAAGGGTTCATAAAGATATATTTTCATTTCATAAATGGTTTTGAATACAAGGTCACATTATTATTGGACCATAGGATGTGATATCCATTGTTGTGCCTTTGATTCATGTTATTTAGTGATATGGAGAACGCATTATCACATGTTTATGCCCATTTTTAGTTATTCTACATTTTCTCTTCTACTATAATCACATTAAATAAATTTAGTGATAAATTTTTTATCTAATTTAGGTGTCATAACCATGAGAGTCTGGGGAATGATTATCCCTCCCATCCAATTTTAATTTTTATCCTCCTCTCCTCATATTTCAAAAATTTATTTGTGTTAAATCCCAAATTTTTCTTTGTTCTTTATTAGTTCATATCCTTAGTGTAATAACCTGATATTTTATAAGATATATTCTTTTTAATTTCATTAATGTCTTGTGTTGTACGGTACACCAAAAGGAGCTTGCATAACACGTATCCTTGACTTGCCTTGCATTACACGCAATCACAACCTTCCTCGATAGCGTGTGTAGTACGCAATACCGAGTTTCACTAAACAATGATATGTTATTAAAATATTATTAAAACTAGCCATTATGAATAGTAATAACCACCTTTTAAAATTTTAGAAACTTTATCTCTCAAAATGGACTTCATTTTTGGATTCAGAGTATCGAATTTTGCCTAAGGTGAAATTTTTTACTTTTCAAATAACTTTCATATTTTGATGAATAGTGAAAATTACTAAATTTTAATTAAAAACAACTTTTTTAATCAAAATAATTAATAGTGATAAATTATGAATATGAGTGGTTTTAAAGTATATTTAGAATATATTTTTACCATTTAATACAATGTTGGTCATTGGATATAATTTCCAAATTAAACCAAACATAAACAAGTATCAATCTTTTGATAGTTATTATATCTTAAAAACACGCTTTTTGTTTTAATAGCGGGAATTAATTTTAAATTAATTTCTTCCACTTCTGTGTTTTGAATTTGGAAAAATGGATTCCATATTTGGAATCAGGATGTTCTAATTGTGTAAATAGATAACATTTATTTGTACACATTTTCAATAATTACTTCGGTAAATATTTTATTTACCATGGTTAAACGGTAAATCCGGTAAATAATGGTTAAAAAATAATATTATAATAATAAAACAATTACCCTAAAACGTGTGATGACCTTATTGGTTGATATATAATCGACCATGGGCATCTTTGGGTCAGTTTTGGGACCCCATGGTTACACTTGTAAGTGATAGGGACACTTTGTTTTAATTAAGTTAAAATGAATACAAAAATGACAGAAGCATATATCTTTCTGAAAAACAATTTTTACATAGGGTTATATATGTTGGATTTTCTATCTTAAATATTCATTAGAAATATAAAACGATTTAAAACATAACGGTATTTTATTTATAATTTTTAGAAATGAAATACTTTAATTTATTTATGACACAACGATGATGAAGTAATTATCTTATTATTGAAATATTGACATAATTGATGTTATAAATACCCAAATAAATGTAATATGAGCTTTTTTATGAATTATAATAATTTTATAGGTTTATATGACATGTTAGTATTGATTTAATTATCTTTTTTCGAACTAATCATTCTGTTATAATTTTAACAAAATATCAATTACTAAATAGTGTCAAAATTGACAGAAAATAGTTTTTTAAACAAATATTATATTATTAATTGTCATTTTATTCCAAAAAAATCTAAATTTAGGCTAAATTACATAGATAAGGTTATATATATTAATAATAAACAACTTGGGGTTCATTTGGATTATTATAGTAATTATATTAACCTTATAGTGTAAGAAAACAAGAAGACACGGTAAAAGTAAAATTATTTAACTTAATGTTAAATCTAAATGATAAGGTTACAATAGGAACCTAAACTTGTCTAAATTCTATTGGATGAGAGGATTTTGACCCATCCCCACCTTAGCTTCGAAATAAATCAATTTTGAGCTATTTAAAACCTAATTTGACTTTATAATAAAATAATATTTTTAGTTATTTCAAAGGTGCCCCTCTCCCCCCTTATAAAAGGGCACCTCCTCCCTCTCCTCCTCACACCAATTTGAGCCTTCATTCTCGGCAAAACCCTGGCCATTTTACTTCACCAATTCCCTATAAACATCCTAGAGGTTCTGGTCTTCTTCAAAGACCAATTTTAGTGCCCTAAGAGGAGGACTCAAAGAGGCACTTCAAAGAAGAGGTATTGTCCGTTACCGATTCTTTCAATTTTATTTCTTCTTCCACTTCTTCTTTTTTAGTTGTTTCTTTATGAGGTAATAACATCAGTATCAATAATATACTGATATGTTATTATAAGTATGAAACAACCATATTTCACCATCTATCCATCCAACGGAAAACAAAATCACCGCGTGTGCGAACGTACGGAATACCGTCTCCACGCCGTGGTGTAATCTATTTTCCACCACCACCTTACATGGATGGGTATAAGGGTGAAAGTAATGAATATATATTATTGTTTTAAAGTGATATTGATTCTGTAATATTATACATACACTTTAATACAATTCCACGATCTTGGGAATGATATCATCGCTCGTGCGTACGTACGGACTACAGTCTCCACGACGCGATGAGATTCACTCTCAATGTTGACCATTCATGAATGATTATAAAGTATATATAATGAATAATAATGAAATATATGACATAATAATGATTCCAGATTTATGTATATATATATATATGTATGTCATTTACATAATTCCATTTATTTCAAAAGGGAAACAAAAACAGCGTTCATGCGTACGTACGGCCTACCGTCTCCATGAACGGTGTATTTCATTCCTTTTATCGATCTATAATATATATGTATATGATGAATATATATAATATAAATCATTTTTTACATTCTGGAATTATGTAAATCAGGATATAATTAACAATATCAAGAACGACAAGTCGAAACAGATACGATAAATAAAATGATTTTACCCAAAACTAAGCATTAACATGGAATTTATAAAAGAACGAGTAATATGAAGTCATAAGTGAAACATATATGATATCATAATAATGAATATGATTATTTAATAAGTCAATGACATTATTTAAATCATTATACAGGAGGTTCGGATACGTACGAAGCATATCGGACCAAAGGTAAGGGATAATTGTGAAAATCTCATTTTTATCCGAGATTTCTTATTCGTAAGTATTTTCTAGGGGTATTTCTATCATCCATGTCTATGTTTTATAAATGTGTATTCATGTATGTTTAAAGTCCTTCTTACCCATTCTTGACTTTTACTACATGGTATGTAAGGAATCTTTCTTTTGTTTACGTTACGAGGTACTTTTTGACTTTTCCAGCAAAAGTATGAGAAGAATGTTTTTTTTAACTTATACGGCACGAACAGATTTTTATGGTTTTATAAAGCCTTATTTTCATGAAGCTTCCTACAAAATATTTCAGGACTATTTTCAACAAAATCCTTTTCTTTTAAATTTTCATGACATTTTGTGAAAAGAAAATGATTTTGAAGAAGAAAGGATATTTTCCTCAAGAATTATTTTCAAGTGTTTTATCAAAACAATCTTTCATATAAGATGAAATTATTTCATATTTTTATGTTTCAAGTATAATGTCTCTATGATTTACAAGGTTTCACTTTCCTTATTATGAAATTTGATCCATTTATTTTATGTGGATTATGTGATGATAGGATGATGTTTATGAAACCCATTTTATTTATTTGGTTATTATGAATTATGTATGTTTATTTTGTGGCACAAGTAAGAATGATTTCATTATAAGATGGGTGGGAACTATATCTCCCTCCAATGCATTGGGTAAAGATTTATATCTCGTGAGATATACATGGATGAAACGGCAGGTTAAACTGGTTCAGTAACACAGGACTGAAACGAGGAGTGAACTCGATTCAGAAAGAGACTTTGTCCACTAAGATGGTCTTGGCAACAATGCCTTGGCTACTATGGAAATCATTTCATGTGCTTAATGGATGCCACAATTACATGTTTTATTCCCATGCTATTTTATCGTGGTTTATGTTCTATTATGATCTATGCCTTATTTACTTCCATGTTTTATGTCGTTGATCAAGATTATGATGTTTAAACAATATGTTTATGTTTTTAAGTTGAAATGTATATGGTATGTTTTATTTTATCCATTCTTATCCTTACTGAGAATTTGAGCTCACCCTTTTTATGTTTTATTTTCCCCCAAGATCAAAATAAATCTTTTAGGTAAGGAAACAAAAACTGGAAGATCTTTTTGGTAGATGTTGAAGATCTTTCATCATGATTAGAAGATTACATTCCAAGTTTCCAAAGACACTAAAATATTATGGTCCTTGTGTGTCTGTTTTTTTTATGTACTAAGTATTCTGCAAAAGTAATGTAATGTCCATGTACGTCAAGCTTTGGGGTCGTTACAGTGGGTATCATAGGAAAGGGTTAGTCAACCTTTGGAAACTAGGATGCGATAACTTTAGTGAGATCCCTAGAGATATTTCTATGTTATGTCTAGGGATGTCCCTAAGGTTAATTATAATTTTAGTTTATAGTCCTATAATTACGGTAACGATCTTAGAATTAAACCTAAGAATTTAGTTATTCAAGGTACTCCTCCTTTATTGTGTTGTTTTCCCTAGCATGTTTTTTGCCTCTCACACTATTCTTTTTGGGTTTTAGACGATGGTTGGAAGCCGAAGGAACTGTGTTGATCAATGTAATGGAAAATGAAATGATTGTCCCCCTGAACAAACAAATGTTATGGGAGATGGAGTGAAAAATCTTATTGCTATACTCACACAAGCTATGAATCATTCTGGACTTCCAAATGAACAGATAAGGGAACAATATTATATTGAGTCCTTCATGAGGCAACATCCACCTTCTTTCAGTGGGTCTTCTAATCCACTTGTTGATGAACAATGGATCAGTACTACTAAAAATATATTTTCAGTTATTCAATGTTCTGAACATGATAAAGTCATCTTAGCAGTGTATCCTTTGGAAGCGGATGCTGATCAATGGTGGAATCTTATCAAGAATATGATTCCAAGAGATGAAATTGAGTCCATGGAATGGGACGAGTTCAAGAACTTATTTTTCAATAAGTACTTCCCTCATATTCTTTGTACAAAGATGGTGAATGAGTTTCTTGAACTAATGAAAAAGGATGATGAATCTATTGGTATATACGAAGCGAATTTTACAAGGCTTGCAAGGTATGCATCTGGCTTTATCATCCAACCTAAAAGTAAAGTTGATCGATTCTTCAGTGGCTTAAAACCAAGTCTTCGAAGGAAATTATCTATAAGAGACTTCGGTAGCTATGAAGAAATTGTGTGTTGTGCTATCAAGGTAGAAATAGAAGTTGGTGTTACTTATCCATCTCATAGTTTTGACAAGAAACAAAAGATTGAGTTCAAGGAGAAATCTCAGAATAATGGTGAAAAGAAGAGGAATGTTTCCTTATTCTCAAAGTGTGGAAAGAAGCATGGTTGAAATTGCCTTAAGGGGACAAGTAAATGTTTCAAATGTGGAAAGGAAGGTCATCGGGCATTTGAATGTTACAATGATGGGAAGAAGATGTCTAATGATGCAAACAAAGGAAGGGATACACAAAATGAACCTACTACACTTCAATGCTTCATGTGCAAGGAAATGGGGAATTATGATAATAAATGCCCTAATCCAAGAGTTAGTGATGATCGACATGAGCAACCACTTAAGGAAAAGGACAAAGGGAAGTCACATGCGATCACCATTGGCGATGTTGAATATGAAAAAAATGTGGTGGAATGAGTAAGTGTTTATGTAATGGGATTCCAAAATAATGTTGTATATAGTATCGTGGAATATTTGAATATTTATGTATTGGTCTATTGTGGTTTTCAATAATTATATGGTACCGGTAACCATGGAAAGTGATTGAGATATTTTTGGAAAAAAAGATGATATGCACATAATGAAGGGAAAACGAGAAAATGAAATATTTTACAGTATTCATGAGCTCATGATTGATATAAGGACTAAGTGATATCATGATTTGAGTATATAGAATTTTCAGGATTATGGTATATGTAATGAGTTAACTTTTAACAGCACTCATGTTTTCACTAAGATTCAATGGGTATTCATTTTTCAAGAGATTACATGATTATGGTATTCAAATGACTGGAATGTGACCAACAAGATATATTAGGGATAAATGATGGTATTCACATGCTTGTTAAACAACCTTTATAGTAATCATTCTATTTATACAATGAGTTTGGAAAGAAGTATTTTGGGTAAGACTAAAGATTGGAATTGATTATGTTGGACATAAGTTAGTATTGTTTAAGGATATAACTTTTTTTGATATTATTTATGGGATGTTATAATAATGTAGTTTTAGGAAAAGGACAACCTATAGGACTGGCGACAGCCCATCGCGTCGGACAAGGCTGTGGGAATCGAACCCACAACCGAAGTGTGACTGGAATTTATCGCCTACCACTAGCCTACAAGAAGTCCTTGCTTACTAGATACTAGTTTTATTATATTAAGAAGTATGATATATGATGTATAAGTCCATTTTAGGAACTGTATATGATTAATCTCACTATAGATCAACTTATGTATATTTAATAACTTTTGTTAACCTTTTGTTTGAGACAGATGGAATGACCCGTCATTCTATCACATGATCTGCTAACACTTCACGAATAATAAATTCAAATTCATTTCATTAAGAGATGAAGTGGAAATTATTCAAGGCACGAACAACAGTGATATTATACCAAAATAAAGTATGTATTTATTCTAATTCAAATTCTTCAACATTAGGGAAATGATCTTGAAAACCAAAAATTTTGTCCTAGTGCCCTTATATCCTATGAATCAGATGGTACCCTAGATCATCACAAATCTATGGCTTTTTTATTGTTGGATTTTTCATAGCCATGTTCTCTACCACTCTCTATCAAAACATGATGGTTATATTTCTCTTCCATATCCATATTTTCACCTATGTTCTCCTGTGTGGAAACCCAGTGATTAGTTTATCTGGTTAACCATTACATTTCATAATTTAGTTTTTAAAGATAAGTTTTGGTATTCCTTTTTAAGATGTGGGTTTCAATTAATGAAACTTTCGAGTTGAAAACCATTTATAACCCCGACAAATTTCGAGGGCGAAATTTATTTTAAGGGGGGTAGAATGTAATAACCCGAGATTTTATAAGATATATTCTTTTTAATTTCATTAATGTCTTGTATTGTACGCTACACCAAAAGGAGCTTTCACAACACGCATCATTGACTTCCCTTGCATTACATGCAATCGCGACCTTCCTCGATAGCCTGTGTAGTACGCAATACCGAGTTTCATTAAACAATGATATGTTATTAAAATATTATTAAAACTAGCAGTTATGAATAGTAATAACTACCTTTTAAAATCCCAGAAATTTTATCTCTCCAAATGGACTTCATTTTTGGATTCGGATTATCGAATTTAGCCTAAGGTGAAATTTTGGTACTTTTCAGATAACTTTCATATTTTGAGGAATAGTGAAAATTTTTAAATTTTAATTACAAACAACTTTTTTAATCAAAATAATTAATAGTGATAAATTATGAATATGAGTGGTTTTAGATTATATTTATAATATATTTTTACCATTTAATACAATGTTTGTCATTAGACATAATTTTCCAATTACACCGAACATAAAAAAGTATCAATCTTTTGATAGTTATTATATCTTAAAAACACGCTTTTTGTTTTAACAGCAGTAATTAATTTTAAATTAATTTCTGCCACTTCTGTGTTTTGAATTTGGAAAAATGGATTCCATATTTGAAATCAGTATGTTCAAATTTTGTAAATAGGTAACTTTTATTTTTAGTCATTTTGAATAATTACTTCAGTAAATATTTTATTTACCATGGATAAAGGGTAAATCTGGTAAATAAGGGTTAAAAAAATTATAATAAAACAAAATTACCCTAAAACGTGTGATAACCATATTGGCTGATACATAATCGACCATGTCCATCTTTGGGTCAGTTTTGGGACCCCATGTTGCCACTTGTAAGTGATAGGGACACTTTATTTTAATTAAGTTAAAATGAATACAAAAATGACACAAGCATATATCTTTTAGAAAAACAATTTTTACATAGGGTTATATATGTTGGATTTTCTATAGAAAATATTCATTAGAAAGATAAAACGGTTTCAAACATAATAGTATTTTATTTATAATTTTTAGACATTAAATAATTTAATTTATTTATGACACAACGATGATGCAGTAATTATCTTATTAATAAAATATTGACATAATTGATGTTATAAATACCCAAATAAATGTAATTTGAGCCTTTTTATGAATTCCACTAATTTTTTAGGTTAATATGACATGTTAGTATTGATTTAATTAACTTTATTTGAACTAATAATTCTGTTATAATTTTAACAAAAATCAATTACTAAATAGTGTCAAAATTGACATAAAATAGTTTTTAAAAAAAATATTATATTATTATTTGTTATTTTATTCCAAAAAATCTAAGGATCGGTCAAATGACTTAGATAATGTTATATATATTAATAATAAACAACTTGGGGTTATTTTGGCTTGTTATAGTAATTTTATTAACCTTATAGTGTAAGAACACAAGAAGACACAGTAAAAGTAAAATTAATTAACTTAATGTTAAATCTAAATGATAAGGTTAAAATAGGAATCTAAGCTTGTCTAAATTCTATTTGATGAGAGGATTGCGACCCATCCCCACATTAGTTTTGAAATAAATCAATTTGGAGCTATTTATAACCGAATTTGGCTTTATAATAAAATAATATTTTTTGTTATTCCAAAGGTTCCCCTCTCCTCCCTTATAAAAAGGCACCTCCTCCCTCTCCTCCTTACACCAATTTGAGCCTTCAAGATCATCCAAAACCTGCCCATTTCATTTCACCACTTCCCTATAAACATCTTTGAGGTCCTGGTCTTCTTCAAAGACCAATTTTAGTACCCTAAGAGGAGGTCTCAAAGAGGCGCTTCAAAGAAGAGGTAATGTCCGTTACCGATTCTTTCAACGTTATTTCTTCTTCCACTTCTTATTTTTTAGTTGTTTAATTATGAGGTAATAACATCAGTATCAATAATATACTGTTATTTTATTATAAGTATGAAACAACCATATTTCACCATCTATCCGTCCAACGGAAAACAAAATCACTGTGCATGCGTACGTACGGAATACCGTCTCCACGCCCTGGTGTAATCTATTTTCCACCACCACCTTACTTGAATGGGTATAAGGGTGAAAGTAAGGAATATATATTATTATTGTAAAGTGATATTTATTCTGAAATATTATACATACAATTTAATACAATTACACGATCTTGGGAATGATATCATCGCTCGTGCGTACGTACGAACTACCGTCGCCACGATGCGATGAGATTCCCTCTCCATGTTAACCATTCATGAATGATTATAAAGTATATATAATAAATAATAATGAAATATATGACATAATAATGATACTGGATTTATATATATATATATATATCTGTGTGTGTGTGTGTGTATTTCATTTACTTAATTCTATTCATTTCAAAAGGGAAACGAAAACAGTGTTCATGCGTACGTACGACTTACCGTCTCCATGAATGGTGTATATCATTCCTTTTATCGATCTATAATATATATGTATATGAAGAATATATATTATATAAATCATTTTTTAGATTCTGGAATTATGTAAATAAGGATATAAGTAATAATATCAAGAACGACAAGTCGAAACACATACGATAAATAAAATGATTTTACCCAAAACGCTCCTTTAACATGGAATTTATAAAAGAATGGGTAATATGAAGTCATAAGTGAAACATATATGATATAATAACAATGAATATGAGTATGTAATAAGTCAATGACATTATTTAAATAATTATACATGACGTTCAGATACGTACGAAGCATATCAAACCTAAGGTAAGGGATAATTGTGCAAATCTCATTTTTATCCAGGATTCCTTATTCGTAAGTATTTACTGGGGTTATTTCTATCATCCATTTCCATGTTTTATAAAAGTGTATTCATGTATGTTTAAAGTCCTTTTTACCCATTATTTAATTTTACTACATGGTATGTAAGGAATCTTTCTTTTGTTTATGTTACGAGGTACTTTTTGACTTTTCCAGCAATAGTATGAGAAGAATGTTTTCTTTAACTTATACGGCACGAACGAATTTTTATGGTTTTATAAAGCCTTATTTTAGGGAAGCTTCCAACAAAATATTTCATTACTATTTTCAACAAAATCCTTTTCTTTTAAAATTGCATGAAATTTTGTGAAAAGAAAATGATTTTGAAGAAGAAAGGATATTTTCCTCAAGAATTCATTTCAAGTGTTTTTTCAAAACCATTTTTCATCTAAGATGACATTATTTCATATGTGTATGTTTCAAGTATAATGTCTCTTTGATTTACAGGGTTTCACTTTCCTTATTATGAAATAAGATCCATTTCTATTATGTGGATTATGTGATGATGGGATGATGTTTATGAAACCCATTTTATTTATTGGGTTATTATGAATGATGTATGTTTATTTTGTGGAACAAGTAAGAATGATTTCATTATGAGATGGGTGGGACCTATATCTCCCTCCAATTCATTGGGTAAAGACTTATATCTCATGAGATAGACATGGCTGGAATGGCAGTTTAAACCGGTTCTGTAAAACAGGACTGAAACGAGGAGTAAACTCAATTCAGAAAGGGACTTTGTCCACTAAGATGGTCTTTGCAGCAATGCCTTGGCTACTATGGAAATCATTACATGTGCTTAATGGATGCCACAATTACATGTTTTATTCCCATGCTATTTTATCCTGGTTTATGTTCCATTATAATCTATGCCTTATTTACTTCCATGTTTTATGTCGTTGATCAAGATTTTGATGTTTAAACAATATGTTCATGTTTTTAAGTTCAAATGTATATGGTATGTTTTATTTTATCCATGCTTACCCTTACTGAGAATTTGAGGTCACCCTTTTTATGTTTTATTTTCCCCCAGGATCAAAAGAAAGGTTTTAGGTAACGAAACAAAAAGTGGAAGATCTTTTTAGGAGATGTTGATGATCTTTCACCATGATAAGAATATTACATTCCAAGTTTCCAAAGACAATAAACTATTACGGTCCTTGTGTGTCTGTTTTTGTTATGTAATAAGTATTCCGCAAAAGTAATGTAATGTCCATGTACGTCAAGCTTAGGGTCTCTACACTTAGTCCATTTCTGCATGATTTTATTTCTGCCACGAACCATAATAATTATATTGGATGAATTTAGGGTTACTAATTGGTATAATAAAGTGGATTTTTTTTGGAATGGAAATGTAGAGTTCAATCCCAATCTTGGTTGGGCTCTCTTTATTAATGGTGGATGATTATTACTTTCTTGAGGTGGTGAGTTTTTTAAAAGAATTTTATTTAAAATGTATTGAGATGTTATAGTATTTAAATTATTTATTGATTGAATTATATCAATATTTTAAACTCTTAATTGGTTAATAAAAAAAATCATGATTTTATATAATTGGAATTAACTATTCTCTATCGGGTTTTTACTAATTAATTTTCAAGTGAATTTAATTGATGATAAGTGTCTTTCTACATTACTATAAATATATTTTGATATAAATTAGATGGAGAAAAGGTATATGGATCCATTTTTATTTCTAAATAATATAACCCTTGTTTAATGGTTTATTTTTTTTAAATTGATATGTGATTTTTATTTAACTTACTTTTATGGAAATCCATATTTTAATGTATTGATTCTTTTTTTTATTTCAATGAATGAACACCACATGGATTCTATTCAAGTTGGTTACCATGTATTAGTTTGAATCATATAAAATGAGTGAATATTATAATTATACCACATTATTGTGTGCCCCTTAATATTAATTTTTGTGTATATATATACACCATTCATGAGATATAGATTCATTATTATGTTATTTGTTTTCCTATTAAAAGATAATTTTCATGAAAGTGACTTATAGGTGAGATGGTGTTTAATATTTATTTGTTATTGAACTTTACTAGATGAACATTTGCCATATTATTTTTTTAATTCACAATTGAATTTTTGACGTGACATTAGAGACCATGTTAGGTAAGGGAGATATATTTTTTAGGTATACTGATGTAGATTATGTACTAACTAGTTCCAAGATTTTGTTAGTTCTTTGGATAAGGGAAGTCCACTTTTGAGATTGATTTAGGTGTATATTGTCCAAGAATATCGTATAAGATTAGATAGTTTATAGACTAGTTCCCTACATTAGATTGCGCTCAATCCTATAGAATTCCCTTTGATGAGATTCATTCAGGTGTCCATATTGTTATGAGGAAAACAAAATCCCTATAGTTTATTCCACATGTATATACTGTGATTCTCTCATGTTAGGACCTAGAGATTTTCTTATGACCCTTATATGTCTTATGATGATATTTCCTAGGAGATTATCATTGAGCACATCATCTTTTTTCACTTTTATTCATTTAATTTTCCATCACAAATTAATTTTTTGTTTTTTTAAAATTAGGCCTCCTGATTTAATTTTTTCTCATGGATAATTCCGTTCCTCCATCAATTTCATATTTTTATTTTCAATGTGATTTTGAAAAAATGATTTGTTAAATGATTGAAAGCAGGAATTAAGTGTTTCTATTTTAAATTTACAATCATTGAAGTCATATTTCATAAATTTTTTATATTATTTTTTATTCCAAATGGTGGATTATACCCCCTTAGTAAGAAATATATTTTTAAAGGAATATTTAAATGAAATATTTATATAGTTAATTTAAATTTAATTCTCATTTTTTAAGCTAGTAAATGTTATATTTACCAAAAATGAGTTTTCCCTACGTTATATATATATATATAAATATATGATACATATTTTTTAATTCTTCACATTTCTATAACAAATTTTCCTTATATTTTCAAAATAGAATTTATGAACTGTCTTATAAAATTAATTGTATAAACTATTTATTGAAATCCTATAATGTATATTTAGTTCACACCATATATACACACATGGGTGTGTATTTAGCTCTTATGTTTCTTTTTAGATTGAATTTTTGAGATATTAGATCAGATTTTCATATTGGTTATATTGATGGATGTTTTGGATAGGCGAGTGACTATGAGTCATGCATATATATTAAAATGGTAAATGGAGTTTATTTATTTGAGGTATATTTAAATATTTTACAATTTTTTTATTAATAATCTAAATTTTATCCACATTTATATTTTCCCACTATTTGTGTTAAAAAATATTTTTAGATTATTAATTTTCTATATTCCTTGATGGGAGAAATCAATTTTATTGATTTTGTCTCATTGAATGTTTTACATTGGTTTATTCCATGTTTTTATTTGTTATTTCATTGGAAGGTTTTTATTATGCAACGTAATCAAATGAATAAATTCTCTATGCAAGATTGATGGTAGTTTTTATTACATTATTATTGTTAGGTGACAAATAAATTGTTCCCAATTCATGTTTGTTTTGAAGATATAGAACTAGTTATAAGCCTTTGGTGATTAAGAAAAGACTTTGAGCCGTAAAAAGGGTTGGGTTACATAAAAAAATTGGTTCATAAGTCTTTATATTATTTATTCCACTAATTATGTTAAAATAATGTTGTTATTGTTTTTATTATGTATATTACTACATAAGAGTAATCAATTTTATTGATTTTTTCATGTTCGATGTTTTTTTGTTTTTTCTATGTTTGACCTTTTATTTGTATAATATTATTTATTTATTATATATAGTAGTTCTATGCAAGGATGTGCAAATCTGGAATTATGTTAGTTTCCATTAATTTTTTTATTCTTATATGAGGAAGATATTTTTCTAAATAGTTTTTTATTTTTATGCTCTAAATCTAGTTATCAACCTGTTGTGATCATGAATGATCTTTGAGCCATATAGTTACTTACGTCAGGTAACAGTTTGGGATAACCTATGTTGGTTTGTTACATAAATAATGAAAATAAATCTTTATTCCTCAAATTTTATTCTATCATTATTTATTTTATTATTACATACTAATAATCTTAGAAAATTTAACATCCAATATTATTTTAATCATTAAAAAATTAATCAAAATTGAGTAGCTATTGGTTATCACCTTTGTGACTAAAGAAAAATTAATGACTTGTTTGATAAATATATAACTATTATTATTATTATATAATTGTTATCCTTGGATATATATATATATATATATATTAGCATCATTTACTATTGTTGTATATTCCAAATCATCATAATACCACAGAAAGTCATAAATAATGAATATTTCATTCAATCTCTCTTTATATCTATCTTCTTCTATTTATATGATGTAATTTAATATTTTAATGAATAGAAAATCCTTTTAATTAATTTTATTATTCATCTAGATTTTTGATATATTAGGATGAAAGATTCATTTGATTGATTCTTATTGGTTTTTGTTAATGACATCGAACAAATTTTGGGATTTTAATATATTGATAAAAGATATCCCATTCTTAATTTATGTTATTAATTCTCAATAAATATTGAAATTCATTTTGTTCATTGTTTTGGTAAATATTTCCCACTACCTTTGTATAAGAATTAGATTCACAAAGTCATTGTTGTAGTAGAGGAACATTAAATTCGATTTTATTGATTAGTTTTGAGATAATGAATCAAAAAAATGAAAATTTCATATTTTCTTCTATGATTTTTTCAATATTATTATGCTTGTTTTATATATATATGTGATGATGATTATTGAATTGAAAATTGGTATTGATCTTATAAATGTTATAAGAACATTTCATATTTCATAAAAAATTGATAGAGAAATCACTACAGGAAAAAGCAGTATTTGCAACGGGTTATTTGCGACGGAATCTCTTACCATCTCAAATAACTCGTCCAAGAATCTGTTTACGACGAGCAACTTTCCCTGTCGCAAATAACCATGTATTTGTGACGGGATTTCGCCTCCCATCGCAAATAGTTTTGCGCGGCTTGCGCGCCAAACCGCGCCGGTTTATTTGCAACGGGTCTGGTCGCAAATACCCAGCGGCAGTCAATACCTTTTTGCGACGGGATGTCGTCCCGTTGCAAAAAGACTGTCGGCAGGTACTTTTTGCGATGGGAACCGTCGCAAATAACCTTTTAACCGCCGACTGTAATTAATGCGGGCGAGGGTAATTGCGATGGGCCCTGTCGTAAATACCACAATTTTGTGATGGGATGCTTGTTGCTAATAATCTTGTTGCAACTAATCTAACCTATATATACCCCCATCCCATTTTTTCACAAGTCATTTAGATCTTGATTTCTCTCTCTTTTCGTTCTTCAGTTTTAATGTGAATTTTTTTTAGTTGACGTTTTTTTATAGGAGATCAATCGGAGGGCGTCAATATCTTCAGAATATCAAAGATTAAGGTATTTATATTTTATTTTTTTATGTTTATTTTATTTTTTATGTTAATTTTAATTTTTGTTCATTTTTTCGTATTTTATTAGATTTGTATTGATTTTTATTTATATTTAGTTTTACTAAGAATTTGATATTGTTAGTTATAATTATAAATAATTAGTTATAATTAATATTAATTAGATATAAATAGGAATAAGTAGATAAAATTAGGAATAATTAGATATAATTAGGAATAATTAGTATTAATTAGAAATAATTAGTATTAATTAGGAATAATTATGTATAATTAGTAATAATCAGGTATAATTAGTAATAATTAGGTATAATTAGTAATAATTAGTAATAATTAGTAATAATTAGGTATAATTATGAATAATTAGGAATAATTTGGTATAATTAGTAATTATTAGTAATAATTAGGAATAATTGGGAATAATTGATAAAAATTCGTAAAAAATAGTAATAATTAGTAAAAATTAGGAATAATTAGGAATAATTAGGAATTAGCAATATTTAGAAATAATTATTATTAATTAGGAATAATTAGGAATAATTAAAATAATTAGTATTAATTAGGAATAATTAGCAATAATAAGTAATAATTAGGAATAATTAAGAATAATTAGGAATAATTATTTATAATGAGAAATAATTAGTATTAATTCGGAATAAATAGTATTAATTCGTATAAAATATTATTAATTAGTAATAATTAGGAATAATTAGTAATAATTAACAATAATTAGGAATAATTAGTAATAAGTATTATCAATTAGGAATAAATTGGAATAATTTGGAATAATTAGGAATAATTTGCAATAATTAGGAATAATTAGCAATAATTAGGATTAATTAGCAATAATTAGCAATAATTAGCAATAATTAGTAATAATTAGGAATAAATAGAAATAATTAAGAATAATTAGGAATAATTAGGAATAATTAGGAATAATTAGTAATAGTTAGCAATAATTAGGAATAATTAGCAATAATTTTGAATAATTATAAATAATTAGCAATAATTAGTAATAATTAGTAATAATTAAAAATAATTAGCAATAATTACTAATAATTACTAATAATTATTATAAATTAGGAATAATTAGAAATAATTATAAATAAATAGTATTAATTAGGAATAAATAGTATTAATTAGGAATAATTAGAAATAAATAGGAACAAATAGAAATAATTAAGAACAGTTAGGAATAATTAGTAATAATTAGGAATAATTAGTAATAATTAGTAATAATTAGTAATAATTAGTAATAATTAAGAATAATTAGCAATAATTATTATTAATTTGGAATAATTAGAAATAATTGGTAATAATTAGGAATAATTAGGAATAATTAGTATTAATTGTGAATAATTAAGATTAATTAGGAATAATTAGTGTTAATTAGGAATAATTAGGAATAATAATGAATAATTAGTAATAATTAGGAATAATTAGTAATAATTAGGAATAATTAATAATAATTATGAATAATTAGTAATAATTAGGAATAATTAGGAATAATTAGTAATAATTAGCAATAATTAGCAATAATTAGTAATAATTTGGAATAATTTGGAATAATTAGAAATAATTGGCAAAAATTAGAAATAATTAGCAATAATTAGCAATAATTAGCAATAATTAGAAATAATTAGCAAAAATAAGTATAATTATGAATAATTAGCAATAATTAGGAATTATTAGCAACAATTAGGAATAATTTGGGATAATTAGCGATAATTAACAATGGTTATTATTAATTAGTAATAATTAGCAATAATTTGGAATAATTTGGAATAATTTGGAATAATTAGGAATAATTAGGAATAATTATAAATAATTAGGAATAATTAGTGATAATTAGGAATAATTGGGAATAATTAGTAATAGTTAGTAATAATTAGGAATAAGTAACAATAATCATTACTAATTAGGAATAATTAGTAATAATTAGGAATAATTAGGTATAATTAGGAATAATTAGTGTCAATTTGGAATAATTATGAATAATTAGTAATAATTTGGAATAATTAGTATTAATTAAAAATAATTAGTATTAATTAGGAATAATTAGGAATAATTCATATCAATTCGGAATAATTAGTAATAATTAGGAATAATTAGTAATAAATATGAATAATTAGTATTAATTATATTAATTAGGATTAATTAGTAATAATTATTAATAATTAGGAACAATTAGGTATAATTATTAATAATTAGCAATAATTAGAAATAATTAGCAATAATTAGCAATAATTAGCAATAATTTTCAATATTTTGGAATAATTAAGAATAATTAGCAATAATTAGGAATAATTAGCAATAATTAGTAATTATTATGAATAATTAGGAATAATTAGCAACAGTTAGTAATAAATTATAATAATAATTATTAACTAGAAATAATTAGTAATAATTAGAAATAAATAGTATTAATTAGGAATAATTAGGAATAAATAGTAAACATAGGAATAAATTGTATTAATTAAAAACATTTAGAAATAAATAGGAATATTTATAAATAATTAGGAACAATTATGAATAATTAGGAAAAATTAGGAAAAATTAGGAACGATTAGGAATAATTAAAAACGATTAGGAATAATTAGGAAAAATTGTGTATAATTAGGAACAATTAGGAATAATTAGGAACAATTAGAAATAAGTAGGAACAATTAGGATAAATTAAGAATATTTAATAATAATTAGGAAAAATTTGTAATAATTTGTAACAATTATGAATAATTTGGAATAATTATGAACAATTAAGAAGAATTAGGAATAATTAGGAACAATTAAGAATAATTAGAAATAATTAGAAATAATTAAGAATCATTATTAATAATTAGGAATAATTAGAAAGAATTAGTAATAATTAGCAATAATTAGAAATAAAATAATATTGTCAACATTTAAAAAAACAATAGTAATATTGTTAAAATAAAAAAATAATATTAAAATTATCAATATTCACAACATGCATTTCTCTATTCATAACATTTTCAAATCTTAAAGGGTCCCCAATTGTCAGGTCATGCGCAATAAAAAGATTGTGTCAGCCATGTCTATTGTAAACTATATAATTATCCTTGCATGGTTGATCACCTCGCAAGTAATGATGCAATCAGATAAACCAAGTCATGCCCTTCTTATCTATAAGAATTATCTCATATGAACCTTTACATAGAACATTTTTCCTTGAATATTTTAGGGAAAAATAATGATATCTCCTCAAATTTTAAAGAAGAATGATCTATGTAAAGTGTCATGTGAGATGATTCTTAGAGACGATAACGTTATTACTTTGGTCGTCCTATTGCAACACTACTTGCATGGTGATCAACCTTGCATGTACAATTATAGAGTTTACATCGTACATGACTGACCCAAACTTTTTATTGTCCAAGAATTCACAATTAACGACACTTTGAGATTTAAACATGTTAAGAATACAACAATGTTTGTTGTGAATATTGATAATTTTAATATTTTATAAAAAATTTATTATTTTAATAATATTAATATTATGTTTTCATAAATATTGATAATATAATTTTTTTATTACTAATAATTAGTAAATGAAATCCACTTGGATAATGAAGGGAAAATTTTTAATCATGTCTACAATGATGATTACAATATTTCCTTTCATTATTCAAGCTGTTTTCATTTTTCTATGTATTATCATGTATTGGTAAATTAGTAATAAATAGTAATACATAGTAATAAATTGTAATAATTAGTAATAAATTGTAATAATTAGTAATAAATTGTAATAATTCGTAACAATTAGTAATAAATTGTAAAAATTAGTAACAATTACTAATAAATCGTAAAAATTTGTAATAATTTGAACTAATTAATAATAGTTAGAAATAATTAGGAATAATAAGTGTGAGAAAGATACAATTAAATGAGATTTTGGACAAAGGAGTAGCCGTCACTCCACTGGAAATTTTGTTGTCCTTAATTAATTATAATTTTTAAGTAGTTCTAATTAGTTATCTTCTTCTTCAGAGAGTGTTTTTATAATTTCAAAATATTCAAAAACAGTGCTAATTTTATGTTTTATGAAGAAAAATATGGAACAAGGATATCGACATCAATAATTGTTGATGATCGAGCTTGGATAAATCATCACAGAAATCCCAATGATTCTGGTTTAAAACCTATACATATTAAGTGTGTTGAAGCTTCATTAGCATTAGTATCATCAATATCAGAATATGTTTCAGAGGGCATGATTAAGTGTCCTTGTAAGAAATGTGCCCTGAGAACTTTTAAGACACTTGACAAGGTTGGGGGGACATCTCTTGTGGTATGAGTTTCAACCAGATTATGTTTTTTGGTATCAATATGGTGAACACGGTTCCAAAGAAGATCTAAATTACTTGATTCCGGATCTATCATGATTTCAAAATATAGTACGTGATGTTTTAGGTCAATATTTGAACCAAACTGAAACTCACGATGATATTGATTTAACTCATTAGTTGGCACCATCGGATTTTTATTAGTTGTTGAGTTCTACTGAGGATGAATTATATCTTGGTTGCAGGATATGAAAATTAGAAGCAGTTACAAAATTTATGGCTATTAAATCAGATAATGTAATGTTAAACAACTATTTTTATTAGATATTTTCTTTGGTGAAAACATTTTTACCTGAAGGAAATCTGTTTCCTGCAAATTACTATGAGAGAAAGAGGCTGATTCATGATTTAGGCCTTAGTTATCAGAAGATTCATGCATATCCAAATGATTGCATCTTATATTCTAGAGAAAATGAGTCATTGGAAATTTGTCACACATGTGGACAAGCGAGATATAAAGAAGCTCAACCAGGGATGTCTAGATCGATTCTAGTAAAATAGTTGAGATATTTCCCCCTTACACCAAGGTTGCAACGTTTATTTATATCTCTAAACACAACATCAATTATGTTATGGCACAAAACCATGATTTAAACTGATAAAAACTTTAATCATCCATCTGATGGTGATTCATGGAAACATTTTGATCGTCTGCATCCATATTTTGCAATAGAAGTCCGGAACGTGTGATTGGGTCTTTCTATTGATGTTTTTTTCATTTGGTTCTTATGGTAGTCAGTATTCATGATGGCCTGTCTTAATATCTCAGTACAATTTTCCTCCATGGATGTTGATAAAGGAAACTTATATCTTTTTTACTCTATTAATCCCTGGACATCTGAAAAAGAATATTGATGTTTATTTGAAACCATTGATTGAAGAGTTAAATGCATTGTGGAGTGATGATGTTAATACATATGATGTTCATGCAAATCAAAATGTCATATTAAAAGCTGCATTAATGTGGATGATTAGTGAATTTACGGAATATGGAATTTGATCTTGTTGGAGTACACATGGTCTGTAATCATGTCCTTAATATATGAAAGAAAACAAAACATTTATTTTGGTCAATGGAAAAAACATTTCTATTTCGATTGTCACTGTTGATTTCAACCAACTGATCATCTTTTTGGGAGGAACAAATTTCATTTCAGAAAAGGTACAATTGAATGGTATGAACCTCCAAAGACTATATCAAGTATAAGGTTAAAATCAGTTGTATTTTCATTACCCCCCATCATATTTGGACCAATAGTAAACCAACAAAAAATTCATGGCTTTGGGAAAGAAAATAATTGGATAAAACGTAGCATTTTTTGGGATCTTCTGTATTGGTCTGATTTGTTGTTCCGCCACATGTTGGATGTTATGCATATTGATAAGAAATGTTTTGATAATTTATTTCATACAGTTTTGGATACACCAGGTAAGACCAAAGATATTGTAAAAACATGATTAGATCTTGGCAAAATTTGCAGGCGACCAGAACATGAATTATTTGAAAATGTCAGATCACAGAGGTTAATAAAGCCAAAATCAGATTATACACTATCCAAATAGATACACTTATTATTTTTTCAGTGGATTGAAGTTTTGAGAATTCCAGATGGTTATGCTTCCAATTTGGGCAGATGTGTTAAGAATGGTTATATTACTAGATTAAAAAGTCATGAATGTCATGTTATAATGGATAAACTAATGCCAATTGGATTAAAAGGTTTATTTAATTCTATTATTTGGAATTCGATAATAGACATATCATATTTTTTTTCAAGACATTTGTGCAGCAACAACAGACTATGATGCACTAAGAAAACAGGCAGACGATGTTGCCGTAATTATATGTAAACTGGAAAAAATATTTTTTCCAGATGCCTTTGAAAAAATGGAAGATCTCATATTATATATTCTACATGATGCTAAATTTGGAGGTCCAGTACAGTTTCGATGGATGTACCCATTCGAGAGATGCATGCAGAAATTGAAGAAAAAAATATGTAACAACGCACCAGTTGAAGTCTCAATTGATGAAGCTTATTTGCAAGAGGAAATTGCTTTTTTCCTTCTATCATAATTTTGAATATCAATATCCCTCAAAATAAAATCTCATGGAGAGAAATGAGGGGAATGTTAATGATGAAATGGAAAATCAATTAACATTTTTTAATTAGCCAAATCTTGGTTTCGGTGGAGTTAATGAACAATGGCTTTCAGATGATGAACATCACAGAGCTCATACATAAGTTCTACTTAAATGTGAAGAAATGACTTCATTTGACCTGTGAGTGCTTCAATAACATATTCTATAATTTATGTAATAGTATTTAAACTTATTTTATTTGTAAGTTATATGATAATCATATCAAGAAACAACTACCACAAATTACAGTTGCTGCTCTTGAAGAACACAGACAAAAAAAATTCTCCATGGGTTCAAAAACTGGTAACATAAATTATTGATGGTTTAATATGAATTATGTTTTTTATTTATTATATTGATAATTGTTTTAAAAAAATTTAGGTGTCTCAATATGCTGATAAAACTGATAAGCGACTGTGTATATTGGGTTACCCACTATCCAAAATAGTTATATATTATAATTCATATGTGGTGAATGGTTTTCGATTTCTTACACATGCATATGGAGAATCAATAAAACTAATGAACTGTGGAGTTTTCTTGAGAGGATCAGATCACAGTGAAACTAAAGTTGACTTTTATGGCATTTTGGATGAAATTATTGAGCTGTGTTATCTTGGACAGAATTACATAACAATTATTAAATGTTCGTGGTTGGATACTAAGAGAGGTTTGCGTGTTCATCTGACTCATGGAATCGTCAATATTATATATAAAATTCTTATTGTAGTAAATGGCCCATTTTTAATGGCTCAACAGGCACATCAAATTTATTTTTCAAAGTATTGTACTACTTCAAGAGAATTTAGAGATTGGTGGAGCATAATAAAAATGAAATTTTGGGAAAATCAGTTTACTTAAACTGAATGTGGTTTTGCTGAAGTGTAAGGAATTTAAAATTTTCATGAGACGGCTCAAAATCCATCTGATTCACAAATATACGTGAATATCGATGATGACACCACACAATTAAGGATTAATGGTGATGAATATGTCAATGATGATACAGAAAAAAATTTAAATGATAAGAGTTTCTGAAACTGAAACTCATATGGATATTGATGATGCCGAGGTGGAAAATAAAGACATTGAAATTGACAGCTATGGGGAAGAGGATGAATATTTACATTGACGTAATTAAATGCTGGTTATAATCATAACTAATATATATCAATATATAATAGTTATTTTCAATTATCTTCTAACAATAATAATATTGTGTTTCAGATGGACTCTGATATATTGCATGAGTTGGAGGAGGCTGAGCTACCTTTGGATGATGAGGATGTGGGATCAACTGACCCTCATCCTACTGGCGGTTCAGGAGGTACGCGGAGGGGGTGTGGACTTGCACGACTGAAGATTCATGGCCATATCCTCGAGCGACGTCCACATCTTGGTTGCGATCCACGCACACGGAGGTATGGTAACCTGTATATTTTAGTTAGATTCTATTATTTTATTTATATATATACTAATTGTTTGAATATTAATTCATGTTTCACTGTTTTCAGCATGTAGCTATTAGACATGGGAGGGCTATATTGCACAATTATTTTTCTCAGCCATGGATCACATGGGAACAGATTCCTGTTGATGTGCGATGCGACATGTTCCATTATTGGCTGGTACGTAAATAAATTATATTTATTTTGAAATTTATTTTATTAACAACTTGATATAATAAATTATTTGTAGGGTTTATTCCATTCTATAGGTGATAGATTTCCTGATGTTATCCACACGGCATAGCAGGTTTCTATGCGTGACCGATTTCACCAGTTTCTATTCAATTTGACAAGGACAACCATTGAGAAAGTAGGGGTGATAGAATTTGTTGTGTCGTGTAGAGCCCACCGACCAGAGTACATTTCATCTAAATTTTGGGTTGGATTATGTTTACACTGGTTGGGTAGTGGATTTCAGAGGTGATATTCAGAGGGACGACAGAACCGAGGGAGACAGGAGGTGATGCATTGAACTGGTAACAGTACTTTCAGTTCTCATAGAGAGCATCCTGTATGTTTATTTTTTAAATATTTTATAAAACATTAAATATAAACTGTTTATTTTATATTTCTATAGGTAGTCGAGCATCCTGATATTATGGATTTCTACATTTATCAGAAGATGTACAGTGATCCAGCTACTAAAGAGATTCGAGGTGATCGACAACGTCAGATTGTGGTTAGTATTATTTTTTATGTTTAACAATTAACTACATATAATATTTTGAAAATTTTAATTTTAAATTGGAATTGAAGGGGTCATATGAGGCTACGACCTCTCAGACACATGCTGAGGGTCAGGACGAGATGGCTGAGAAGACCAGTGCCCACCATTTCGATGAGGCGGCATGGATGCAGGTGACTGGGTAAGGCTTTGAGAAGGGGATAGTATTTGGAATCGGCTCTCATTTGAATCATGGTACTTATTATGGTACTGCTACGATGTTGGCGTCTATCTTGAGAGGAGCTCGTGGAGGGGCCTTATCTTTTGGATCACAGTGTCAGGAGCAGTTGTGAGACCATACATAGCATATAGAGACTTTGTAGAAGCATCAAGAAGAGATGTGTCGGCAGCAGTAGCAGTAGGAGCAACATTATGAGGAGAAGATGCGTCAATGGAAGTAATAGAAACACGAGCAAATGGAGTACATGCACTTTCTGACTCGTAGTTTAGGGATGGAGTTTCCTCCACTAGCTCCTTCAGCTCCTCCACCTCCTCTAGAAGATGACCCCAATGATTTTTTTATGTTACAAACATTTAAATTTAACATTGTAATATGAATTATTATTATTTTCATTCTTTTATATCGGTATAAATATTTCATAATTTAATTTTTAATATTTTTCTATTTTGTTTGTGAATATTGATAATTTTAATATCTTTTATTGTTTTAATAATAGTAATATTATTTTTTCATTAATCATAATTTTATTAATTTTTTTTAAAAAGAATTTCTTCTTTGCGAAGGGACATTTTGCGATGAGACCCCGTCGCAAATATTTTAGCTAAATATTTTTAAAAACATATTTGCGACGATCACGTACCATCACAAATATTCTTTTGCGACATGCCCATCGCAGAAAGTGTTATATATATATATATATTGTGACGGGACGAGATCCTGTCGCAAATATTTTTTGCGACAGGCCCATCGTGGAAACGTTTACGTAAATATAATACATATAATCGGAAGCTTATTTGTGAGGGAGATGTTTCATATCTCAGATAACTTTTTTTGCAACGGGCCCGTCGCAAATATTTGTATTTGCGACATCATTTTATACAATGGGCTATTTGCGACAAGGCCCCGTCGCTAAAGCCTTGTTGCGATGGTATCCCATCGCAAATATCCCATTGAAATGACCAAGATTTCTAGTAGTGAATGTCTCTAAAAAAATGTAGTTTCATTTTTCTAAATTTCCATGACATGGTCAATTGATAACTATTTTCTAGGGACCTATACTATGAGGGTTGACTACATCATAAAATATCTTTACATTTTATGGCCTAAAAAAGATTATTTATGCTTTAAATAGACTTTATAAGTACGATATTATATTATATAATACTACCATGAAATAGATAAATACATCATGACATAGTATTTAAAAAACAATATTTCTAAATAAAAAAAGATCCTACCTAACAAAAATTCTTCAAAATAAATTTATTATATTTTAAATTACATTGATTTTTCCCTTGGAAAATGTTTTCAATTGAGGATGGACAATGAAATGATAAACATGAGAAACCGAAGTAGTGTGATGAATTATAAGGATAATTTGTTTCTGATAAAATCTTCATAAACCATCTCTCAAATAATCCATATTGGACATTATCAAATCTATGGGGGGGATTAAACTGAACTACAAATATCTTGATGGATTTAAATTAAGTTTAAACTTTATTTAATGTTAATTTTATAAATTTTTTCATAAAGTATATTATGTTGTTAAATAAAAAAATATATCTATTTTTTAATTATTCATAAATTTACATATGAAATATTTATATTAATGGCCTTATTTTGAAGAAATTATTCAAAATATTCTAAACAATTATTTTTGAAAATTTTATTAATGTTTTAAATATAATAAAATATATAAAATTTAGTTCATGTCTGTCATAATATATGAAATGTTAATTTGAATATAAATTTTTCATAAATATCACATATTTTAAATATAAAGGAATTTCTATTAAATTAAATAAAGCTTAAGATTAAAAAATACATTATATTAGATGAAATTTAATGTTTTAAAATTTATATATATTATGTGATGTCCATAATAGAATTATATCATTATAAAGTTATTATAAATGTTTATATTTATATATTTCTTGTAAATATTTATCACATGCCTTAATTTATTAGGTAACCATTTATTTAGTCTATTTTATACTATATTCATAGATATAAATTGATAATATTATAAATTGATGTAGTTTATAGATTTAAAGAATTTCCATTAATTAATTAAATATTTATATATTCAGTAAATGAGTTACATGAATGGTATTACAATTGATTTTGTTTTATACTACCTTGAATTAGGCATATTTAGGGATTATGGGATTGACATATAAATATAATTATATTTTTAACATATTAAGTGTCATTGTTGTATTATAATTAAGGAATAACTTGAGTATGGAAACATGGTTTGGGGTCATTATGTTGGGTTTCTCACTAGTCTAATATCGTAGGCTATGTCTAGAAATGTGCGGGTGGATTTACTTTCCCTCCGATATTACACTTATGGATTTTATCGATTTCATTTTATTATAATTATTTAAATGACAGTTTTTTGTACCATATTATTATTATACATTTATATATGTGTAAATATTATTGGAATTTATATTTTTCAACTGACATAATCTATGAGTTGTTGATTAAAAGTCATTATGGTTTGAACATATGGATTGGTTTTAAGGAATTGGAATTACAAAAGCATTTGAAGAATGAATAATTTTTAATGTAAACAAATGATATATGATGGTGAGATTTATTAACCTTTAAAATAAGTTTTATATTCTTTAAAATGAATTAATCTTATATACCATGATTATCATACATGGTAGGTTCATACTAAAATTATTCACAACTAGGTTATTGTATGTATGGAAAAAATGTAATGGGTGAATCTAAGAGTTTTGTGCTCATATGTTAAATATTCCATTGGAGTAAAATAATTTGTAATCCCTATGAGATGGAATAATTTGGTCTTATAGTTGAGTTTATAAAATTAATGAATTGGGAAGTGATTTTTAACTATAAATATCCAAGAGTAATAGTGATGTAATTTCAATGTTAACCTATCTAAATTAATAATAAATGAGTGGAATAGTTGACTGGACTCATTTCATAGTGAAATATTGATCCCAATTCACTAGTGGATATGATTTAAATTAAGAAGATTCAAGATTTTAGTATAATTGAAATTTATAAAATTCCTTATTAAATTAATGTTAAACCTGATACACATCTGATAGATGGTTATATTATAGATAAAAGGTAATCATCGTTGTCAAAAATAACATTGAGGTCAATATTGGAGAATGAAAAACATAATGGAATCAACTATCAATTTTTTTAGTGAAGCATAGAAATCATTCTTATGTAAGAAGGTAAAATCTTTATTCCAAAGAAACTCATTCCTTAATAGGAAACATATGATGTAGTATAACAAAAGGATAAATATTAATATGAGAAAAATAATAGTATTTAATTTAGGTCAAAAAAGTAATCATTTCAGTCCCCCGAATGGCCCGAAGGCCTTTTTTTTAAAATTTATTAAGGATAATCCCCATTTTAAGGGTTGATGGGGAACTCGTACATGACCCGTAGGCCCAAGGTACAAGGAACGACATGACACGAAGGCCCAAGGCACAAGGCCCGACATGACCCATAATACATGACCTGAAGGCCTAGATGTATACCATGCCTAATACATAACCCATAGGCCCATCCCACTAGAACTGCCCCTCCCCAGCTTCTGCATCATTGAATGCCCTTAGATCCCCACCTGCATTGCTGATCGGCTATAATTGCCCCGTACAAAGCTGCATGGTGCCTGGTCCCGATGGCGAATGCCATACCCTCTCATTCTTCCAATCTGGTTAGCTCTGCTTCTGGTGACTGTAACTGGTGCTCTGATCCTCATCTGGGGATTGCTCTGTGTGAACTGGGCTACTTCATTGTCTTCAATGGCCCAAAGGCCCTGTGGCTCGAAGGCCATTGATGGCCTGAAGGCCCTGAGACCCGTGGGCCCAAACCGGTGACCCGAAAGCCCAAATCAGGTGAATAGTCTAACTACTACAGTACCGAACAGTGTCTGCCACAGTGCCTACTACAGTAACGGGAAATTCGCCTCCACCCGGTTTTGAAACTGGGCCTCTTGGATGCCAAGCATGAGCCCTTACAACTTGGGTACGAGCTCGTTGGCTAATCATTTCAGTCATAATATCATTAATTAATTATATTTCTATTTAGATATATTTATTATATGAATAGTATTTAATTTTTCATTCAAATGGAAGAATATTTATTTATTACAAAATTAGGTTTTCATTATATATATTACATTATTTCGAAGATATATTTTTAAATTAAAGAATTTTAATTGAAAAAAATAACTTCATTTTTAAATTAATCGTGTCAAAATTATATTAGTTTTAAATATTGATGATTTTATAAAAAGTATTAATTTTCATTGAATAATGAAATATACAGATATTTATTAGAAACTAAATTTTCATTACAAGAATATTCAAATAAAAATATATTTTGGAATATTTTAAAAATTTATTTAATTTATTATTATCAAAAAATATAATTATGGCTTTTAGAAAAATTTTAAATCTTTTTTTTCTTAAAATTTTTTTATACATATACATTAATTTTTATGAAAAAAAGTTTTCCATCATGTTTTTCAAGTATAATTTTAAATTAAATTAAATCACATATTGAAGTTAAATACTGAATAATGGATTATATATTTATAATCATGAATTAAAAATTAGGTAATTATTTACTTTTTTGGTTCTTTCAGAATGAAAAATAATTTTAGTAATTTTTTAAAACCTTTGTAATGGTAAAATGGGGATAGTAGGGTTAAAACTAAGGTGATCTGAAAAAATTCATTTAAACACTTGAATTGATTTCATTATATTAATATATTTCATCCATAATCATATGAACTTCTAAAATATTAATTTTTTCTTTTTCTCTCTAGTTTTTAACTTCATATTATTTTAAATAAATAAAAATTCCAAACATTAGTCTATTAGTTTTAAATTCCTTTTATATGTTCACATATGGATAAAAATAAAGTTATAATGAATATTAATGGTTTTTTGATAATAAAATTATTTTTATTATTCAATATTATTTATAATATTTATTGATTATATAATTAAATTATATACTTATGTAATGTTGACATAGTTCTTGTTCAAGCAATAGAAAAATCATGTTATTAAATTTAAAAATAATAAATAAATATTGTGTGGATAATTTAATGTGTTCCATGAAGTATTCAGGTAAATATTACATATTAAAGATATCGTAATGTTATATATTCTTATTCCAATATCATCTAGATTAATTTAAAGTAAATGAAAATGATTTTTTCAAAAAAATGGCCTTACTAATATTTTATAATAACCAATATTTTATTATTAAATATAGAATGTTTCAAAATTTGATATTTGGAAAAGTGAAATTGAAATGATTGAAAAAAACAACCATGTTCCATTTATGGATAATGTTTCCTTTTATAAGAACATTGTTGAACCCTATAGAGTACGAAATAATGTCATTGTCATACTTTTCAAAAGGGTTAATGGGGGTTAAAACAAAGTGATAAGGGTAAAAACATATTCTAAACACGTAAAAATTTGATTGGAAGAGATTATTTAAATGTATAATATATATATATTTTAATTATTTAAATTTTCCATGGTGTCAATATGAAAATTAATATATATTAATACTTTACAAAATTCCATGAATGCCCCTCCACTCACATGTAAAATGTAACATCCTCTCCTCTCTTCCATGCATCATCTGACCACCCTAGTTCTGCCAGGAAAAATAAATACTATACTAAAATTTGGACCCAAATTCTATAGGTATTAGTTTTAGCTAAATACTAAAATTATAAGGCTTAACTTGTAAATATAATGAGTCTTTCTGAAGAAATGGTATATCATTTAAGTGAATGTTTATGTTTTATTTCATCTTACACCTCATTCAAATGTTAATAAAACAATTTAAAATAAAAATAAAATTATATTAATTAAAATGATATTTTTTTAGGTTTATGTAATAACCATTATCCATTTTCTTATTTTATAAAATTAGAAATTAATCCATCATTTGTGTGTAATAATCTATCGTCTCAAAAACTAATGTAATTATTTTCCAATCACAACCTCTTATAGATGTTTATAATAATTTATTTAATTATTATATATTATATTAATGTAGTATTTATCATTGTATAAATATAATATATAATCACATTTCTTACATTTCGATACAATTAATAATGATAACATCATTCATACATAGGTGTGGATTACAACATCCACAGATAGATGTGATTCATATTTCATAACCACATCACATGGTTGATATATATAAGTGTACTGAATAAAAACATTGATGTATTTATTATATAATAATATTTATAGAAATATAAAATATTAATAATATTATTTCTAATAATATTAATAAAAAATGAAATGATACTTACATATACATATGGCCTACCGTCAACATGTTTATAAAATAATTCTTTTTTCTTAACCATGTTTCATGAAAGGTTTTAAAATAAAAATTTAATTTTAAAAATTCTAATTGCTTCGTGATTATTATTATGAAGAATATAGAATAATATCCTTTTTTAAAATAGTAAACCTACAATTTTCATTTTTGACATATGATCTAAATATCATCAAAACGTCTAATGTGAGATCAGCTTTCTATGTAATTAAATAAAATAATGTAGTGAATAAAATAAAAGAATAATAATTGTGAAAAAGGATTCTATTCCAGTAAATAATTCATATAAGATTATTATTCAAGATGATAAAGAATGAACATAATAGGAAAGACTCGATGTAAGGGACATTTTACAGTAAAAACCTGATTTAATTGTTTTTAATGTTATTTGAGAATATTTTTCTTCCATTTCCAATTTTGGATAAATATTTTTTGGATCTATTTATATGGGCATAATTTAATTATAAATGGGTTTTTATGACAATATTTTACT
This sequence comes from Viscum album, assembly GCA_963277665.1. Taxonomy (NCBI): domain Eukaryota; kingdom Viridiplantae; phylum Streptophyta; class Magnoliopsida; order Santalales; family Viscaceae; genus Viscum; species Viscum album. The sequence continues at coordinate 433,169,763 of OY728134.1, forward strand.
TTATTTATTTGGTTTTCAATAATAACATTTTTACATATTTTCAAAGGAATATTATGGCTTTATTTAAAAAATAAAAAAAATAATGATTTATTTTGACATATAAGAATTAAATATATTATCCCAAATGTAAATTATTTTTGATGTTTTTTATTCCTTTATATATTTCAATTTTTTATTCATTGAAAAATCCTCCATCACATTGTTCGGGGAATTTTTATTTTGAAAATTCGGTTTTAAATTAATGAGATATCTCAATATTTAAAAATGTTTTACATATCAGTTCAAAAGTATATTTTTTTTATTATGATTATAAATTAAACCTTATAATTTTTTTGATGTTATGGTCCTGGAAAATTGTTTTTACAAATGTCTGAGACTGATATATCTCCAATTGATTGGTGTGATTGATATTTATATTCAATGAATTGTTTAATGATTGTCTTCTATAGATAATTATATTGGACGTTGAACATATTGGTTAATTCACTTGTAATGGTTTTTATAAGGGTTAAATGAATGTGATTTTACATAGAAAATATATTATTTTTTTATGATTTCTAATGAGGATTTATTTAAATAATTTTGTTTCAAATATAAAGATAATGATAATTTGTTTCAAGGAAGGGATTTTCAACTATTTTGAGAAAAGTAATGTTTTTTTAGAAAATATTTTTATAGGTTATCCATTTTTATAAGAAAACATACATATTTTGATTTATAATTTATAACTTATTTTTATTGTTTTTAGGAAAAAAATATATACTAATACTTATTTAATGTGAAGGTAAATGATTTTTTAGATTAGAATATATTATATTAAAGGAAAAATATCATTTATGATCTCATGGTATTAAAAAATACTAACTGGTTTCTTTATTATTATTTTTAAGTCCATTATTTATCATTTTGATATAAAACAATATTTTCAAAAAAATGGTTTTAAGGATGAGTTTGAAAAAGGATTAATTCAATCTAAATATTTTAATTTTTTCTCACAAAAATAAAATATAATTTTTTTAAATTATTTTATTTATGTAAAACAGATAAAAAGAGTAAGTGTCCAACTTTTAATTTATGTGTTCTTATATAATATTTTTTAACTAATTATATATACCTGTAAACTAGAAATTATATTTCCAAATACAAGAAAATTAATTCCTATTTTAAAATGAAATTATTTTTTGAATAAGAGTTCATTTCTTATAGTAGGTATCAGAGAAGTGTTTTTAGTAACGTTTTAAGTTAGGTTAAGGGAAATAAATATCCTTGATATTTTATCATTAATATATATCATAAAATATAATTTTAAAATACCATGTTTCATCATCTAATTGTTTTATAATATTTGGTTTTTATTTAGGATATAGGGGTGCTAGAGTAGGAAGGAACCCAGTGGATAATATATTTCTAAATTTGAAAACATGAATGGTTGTAATTAGAATGTAGTTGTTTTTATTGTATTATATTAGTTAACCAATGATATAATTTTTTATGGTATCCATGTGAGAGTGTATATATGTTCACAATAGAGAAACATGAATTTACTGGATACTTTTGTGATATAGAACCCTCTATTATTCAATAGATAACACGATCCTATGATTTCTTAATGTTAGGACCAATAGGGGCCTATATACCCTGATGGGGGGTGAATCAGGGTATGAATATTCTTTCGCAATGTTTTTCCTTCCCCACTGGATCATGACCACTTTATTGAAAGGGTCACTTTGTTTGCACTAATGTGATTATTATGACCACTTCTTTTCTTCTTTATCTGATGATGATACTTTGAATGTAATACAGTAAAGAAAACATGCATACATGAAGATTTTTACTTGGTTCACCCTCACTGGGCTACGTCCAAGGAGCATACGCCGGCAAGTTGCGGGTCGTACCAAATTCCACTATTCTTCTCTAGATGTGGATTACAATGTTCGGGCTAGATGACTTCTATGCCCAGGCTCACTGCCTTTACGAGGTTTAGGGTTAGCTCACTACTTTCCCAAGGGTCACTCCCTATTTCTCTCTCTCTCTGGCTCACTTCCGGTGGAGAGGATCACATTCTTTCTCTTCCTAAGCTCACGGCTCTGGAAGGAAATCCACTCACAATTTATAGACCTGTAGGTCTCTTCATTTTCATAAATAAATGCATCCTCAACTGTTGATATATGCTCTATTATAGTCCATCTTTCATCCACTTATTAATACCACTTTTCCTCTTAACCACTGGGCAATTCACTTTGGAAACACCTTTGTAAAGCACCCTACATCGCTAGGCTACATATTTCGCAAAGCTCAAAGAAGCCTACAAAAATCTCTAGCCTTTTCGCGAAGAACTACCACGAAGCTCAAGTCATTTCAGTGAAAATTCCCTCACGAAGCTCACTGAGCCAATGCGGAGTGCACAACTTTTGCGGAGCTACAATAGCCGCTGTGAAGCTCTTCTTTTGCGAAGCACATAGGCTACGCGAACTACTTTCACGAACCAAGAGCAAATGATTTTCTCTGAAAATTCTCTCTACTTCTCTCGAGGGGGTTGACCAGTATTTATAGGTGATTCCACCAACCCTCAAACTTTCCACGTGAAGTCAACGCCACATCATCGCCAATCGCGAAGCTCTGATGTTTCTGCCGGAATTCTGTCCAAATTGCGAAGCACCACGGCAATTTTCCGATCGTGGACCTCGTCGTAATTGCGGAGCATTACCGTCAACATTCCTTCGCGCCTTTGCCGCAAAGCACCCTTGCGAAGCCCTTCATAGTCGCGATGTGCTTCAACTCTATCATTCGTGAAGCTTTGACGTAATCATGAAGCATAACCGCCTCCATTTTTTTGGTCGTTGCGAAATCCAATCCATGCACCTCTCTTCGTGAAATTCATGCCTTTTCCATATAAAAATATGATCTTCATGGAAATCCTATTATCGCGATTCTCACCAAACATTCAAATTTTGGACCCCAAAATTTTGAAAAACACTAGGAAACTGTGCCACCTTGTACTTCTCTTTTGTACCGCCTCTTGATCATCCATTCCTTTGTCATCGTTCTTTGTAAACATGGATTGTCAACAACTTCTCAGGAAATCGACAATTCCCCACGGAAACCGGCTTTGTCAACAAACACAATCAACCCAAAAATACTGCAATGTTACCTTAAGGGATTTTTTCCCAACAATCTCCCCCATTGGTATTCTTGACAACTCTTCATAACTCTTCTCAGAATGATTTTCTACACGTTGACACCTCACTGAGTCTTCTTACAGCCGCTACCACCATTCGCCTCTTGCGATTCTAGTAGCATTCAATGATTTAATTAACACGTACTCTAAGCCCACATGAGAAATTCTCGGTGTGAGAAACAAGAGTAGTATGAAAAGTTCATCAATGAATCACTTCACGTCAAACACCAATTATCGATTCCAACCTGATACCAATTCTTAAATTGATACCAATTGTTAAAACACACTGATACCAATTGATGATAGCTGGAAACCTTCTCTCACCATTCCAACACCACTATTCTGCTTTTATCAGAATCCTCAGCTGTCGTGATATCTATGCTTTGATCGATTACTTCTATCATAGTCAGATTTAAGAATCTCTCCCTTGCTCATTTCTCCCCCTATCTGGATTCTATACTGATTAGCTTCTCCCTGTATCTGGCATGATTTCTCAAATAGCCACACTGTCTCCCCCTTGAACAATCACTATTTTCTCCCCCTTTGTCAACGAACCCAAAGGTCACACCTTTGTAGTTTGTAACATAGTAGAGAACACATATCAGCACATTACGGAAAAACACATCATACCTCTGCGAGGGGGGGGGGTATCTGAATCCACACTATTTCAAGTGTGGGGAGTCTACTGAACTCCAAGATCTTGCCTAGGTCTCTCAAATGCTTCCTTGGGTAAGGCCTTTGTCAGAATATCTGCAACCTGTAACTCTGTAGGCACATACTCAAACTTCACAAGCCCTTTCTTCACTTTCTCCATGATAAAATAAAATTTCTTCTTAATGTGCTTTGTCCTTAAGTGATGAACTAGATTTTTGCTAATATTAATAGCACCTAAGTTATCACATTGTATTCTGATCGGAGACTTCACTTCAACTCCCATATCTTCAAGCTACTGTTTCATCCATAATAACTATGTGCATGCATGAGTGGCTGCAATATACTCAGCTTCTGCGGTGCTTAATGAAATGCAATCCTACTTCTTGCTTAACCAAGCAATACAAAGTCCGCTAAGATAGAATGCACCTACAGATGTTGATTTCCTGTCATCTGCGGAACCGGCCCAATCTGCATCTGTATATCCCAATAAAACTGTCTAAGATTTGTTGTTATATATAAAGACGAAATCCACTGTGCCCTAGATATAACGAAGTATTCTTTTAACTGCACTCATATGGATTTATTTGGGATTACACTGATATCTCGCTGCTTGGCATGTGGCGAAAACAATACAAGGCCTTGTCGCGGTCAAGTACAGCACACTTCCAATAATTTTCTTGTATTCTGTGATATTAACTACCTTGACATCCTCATTTTTTGATAATTTCATCCGGGTAGAAACCAGATTTTTCATCTCCTTGGAATTTTCCATGCCAAACCATCTTAACACCACCTTGGAATATTTGGATTGAGAAATAAATGTTCCCCTCCTTCCTTGTGTCACATGTAGACCAAGGAAAAACGTTAGCTCTCCAATCAATGACATTTCAAACTCATTTTTCATGAATTCAGAAAACTATCTACACTGAGCTTCATCTGATCCACCAAATATTATGTCATCGACATAGACCAGCACCATAATCCTTTGATTACTATTGTTATTGAAATATGGATTGTAATAACCTCCATCACGCTGGAAACCAAGCTTCTTCAAGTACTGATCAAGCCTAGAGTACCATGCTCTTGGTGCTTATTTCAGCCCATACAACGCCTTCTTTAGCTAAAAACGTTGTTCTCATCCACATGAATGAGAAAACCATCTAATTTCTTGATATAAAATCCTTCCTCCAGAATCCAATTCATGAATGCAGATTTAACATCCATCTGGAAGACCTTGAATTTCTGTTTCAATGCAATGGCTACGAATAATCTGATTGTCTCCATCCTCGCAATCGGTGAAAATGTCTCATCAAATTTAATACCCTCAATCTGGGAGTATACTTTGAACACCATTAGTTCTTTGTTTCGAATCACTATGCCATCTTCGTTCATCTTGTTGTGAAATACCCATTTAATCTCGATGATGTTCTTATCTTCTGGCCTCGAAACAATCCCCCATGTCTGATTCTTCTCAATCTGATTTAGCTCTTCATTAATGGCATGAAACCACTTATCATCTTACACTACATCATCAATGCATTTAGTCTAACCCTAAAATAGAAAATATTCCTACTCTAGTGATTTCATTTTCCTTATCTGAACTGGAGCTGAAAAATTCTTGATGATGTTCTGCATGTCAATTTCAGCTCAACTCTTTGGCTTCTGTGCAGATAAGGATTTTACATCCTCGTACTCACCATCAGTATCTTCTTCTAAATCAACATCTTCCACTTCTGATCTCCCTGAGTTTCTTACCACATCATTAATTTCAACATAAAACATTTCACTGTGTCATTGTTTAATGACATAATTTCTTTCTACTACATTTCTGATCTTCTTACTGAAACATTATTGATACTCTCTCACAGCTTCTTGGTATCCTAAAAATAGTCAGTTGATACCACGTTGTCAGAGAAAAATATATTAGCATGAAATGCTTGATTATTGCTGCTTCCCCCCACAATATTTCTTCCCTCTATAGACAACACCTGAGCCGAGTCATCCAATTATTGCATTGATTGATCTTGCATCTGATTTTGTTATTGTATTCTCCCTATATGTTATGCAACAATTCATGGGTTTAGGACCAAGTGTATAGAACCATAACCACTCTTCTCCTCATGCAACATTTATTCTCATTTTCCACTTGGAATTAAGCCATTAACAAAATATCTAAGCCTACTGAGTTGGGACTCGGTGTAGGAAAAATAGATAATGTTAATAACACAATCACTTCCTATTTTCCTCTGTTGATCGATTTCATGTTCAACTATGATACCTGATTTGAATCAATTGACACTCTGGAGAACATCACTTCTCCACTTTTCATCTTTAGATACCACTTCCCCATGGATCGTATCTCCCTAAAACATGAAATATTTGAATCATCAGTTAATAGCATTTATATACATAGGGAGAGGGTTACTTCTCTAATCCTCAAGAAGAGGGTATTAGTTGATCCTGACGGGTCAACCCTTTGATTATTTCTTGGAGTGCATCACACTCCTTTCTTACTTCCTCCAGCTGCCTGGCCAACTTCAACTACTCCGGCCATATGACTAAGCATTCATTACCGACATGGTGAGCCTTTTTTTGATATGTAGATTCTATAGGCCCGACCTTTCTCATCACTTGGGGTATAGACCCACTAGTACAAATTTCCTTCTTTGGGGTACTTCCAAAATTCCATTTTCCTTCATTATTTCAATGAGAAGGAATCTCCTTGCTTGTCATCTTCCCTAGCTTCTTCTACCATAGAAGGGATTTTCCTTTTTTTCTTCCAGTCCTCTCTGTGGCACATGACTTGTGAGTTTTTCAACGCATTTATTATTTATCTTCCTTTTATCAGATTTATGAGTCACCAACCTATTATTCATTGGTGGTGGGTCCTCCACTAAACGTACATTATCCTTACCCACAACTGTTGTAGATCTGCCCTTAATCTTCCAGGTTTGTTTACATTCTCTCCTTGAGAGAGGTTGTGAGTATGATAGAGGAGGTGAATAATACACATTTTGTTCAACTCCATGTGATTCCCTTGAGGATCCAAGCCAATTATACAAATATTCACTTTGTCTCCCAATGTAATATTTCTCTTTATAAATCACTAGAGTCAAGAATATCTTCCCGGGATCCTTTTCATTTCTTGCTTTCTACTTACAGCAATGTCTTTCCAAATTCTCATAATGGGAACATACGAAACATCTGCCATCAAAAACATACCACAATTAAATATTTTACAGTTGAGATGTTGATGCAGCTTGAGTTCTTCCTCTGACATTGAGCTCCTGAGCTTCATGACACATACTCATTGTTTGTCCCTTTCTTCCACAGTAATAGCATCTGATGAATGGTTTCCTCTGAGAGACTGTTCTCTCTTTTTTCTCATGATGCTTCTTCTTATTCTCATATTTATCAATGTTTTTATTTTCACATCCTGAAATGTATTCCAGAGCCTCTGAATAGAAGCTTGATGTATTTTCATAAATCCCACAGAAATAGCACATGTCGTCACTGCTTTTTGTAACTGTCCTCTTAGGCCTATCTCCAGCACCTATAGGGTTTGGTTCACATCTAGAACTATTCACATCTATCTTTGTATTATGCATGGGATGTGATTCATCATATCCAATACTAGTTTTTCCCAAACTGTATGGTCTTTGAACTGAGAGAATTTTTTCTTGCCTCTTTTCAGAAACGGAAAATTTTCTTTTCATTTCATCATCACCTGTAGAAGGATAATCAAATAGAAAGTTCAAGGCATCCTTTATGTTAGGATTTCCTCTAAAATTGGATTTCTTTGTTTCCTTATTCACTGATTCTAGCTCTTCTTTCAAAATATGAATCTTTAATTCACTTGATTCAAGATGAGAATCAAGTTCTCTCTTGAGATACTTTCCTCTACTCATCTCAACTTCCAATTCTCATGTAAGATTTTTTCACCACTTCACTTTGCTCATTTACCTTCAATTTTTCATGAGCAACATAATCTGAGAAACATGCATTCTCTTGTTGTATCCTTTGATTCTTCTGATCTAGTTCAGAAACGTGTGTCACAAGATCATCATGTTTAGATTTCATGTTTTGAATCTCGACTATGTTCAGATTCTTCCTCTTGAAATTACCTATTGATTTTTGTACCATTGCAGATCTCTTTCACAATTCTTCATCTTGAGAATCATTTTTCTCCCTCATATCAGTAGCTATGTCAATAAGCCTTTGATTCAAACTTCTTATCTTATTTATCTCAGTTTCCAGTGCTTGGATCCGAATATCTTTATATTTAATTTCATCAGTGTTTCTAACATCACTTGAAATATCTGGTTCATCGATAAACTTGACTTGATCTTTCAATTTTCTATTCAATCCATCGATCTCCCTTTTCTATTCTTTAATCTTAAGATTATACTCACTAACTGATTCTGAGTTCACTTGTTTTGGTAACTTGAGTTTCTCAATTTCTTCCATCAACTCAGACTTCTCTTCTTCATGCTGCTGCATATAGAGTATGGCATCGTGAACAACTTTGTTAGATTTCTTTGTTTTACCTCCCCAAACATTTATCTCCTTAGGAGAAACCTATAACTCAGCTCGCATATCTATTCTTCATTCAATTTCTTCTTCTGTTTCAGTATCACTCTGATGCTCATGTACTTCACTCATTCAAACATCATGATTGAGTGAATCAATCATTTCCCAATCAGATTCATCCAGACTGTCCTTCAATAAGTTATTTGATTCTTTTAGTTGAATCATACTTTTTCCAAAAACACTTCCACACTGAGGGAAATTACCTGACTTCTGATTATTCTTTGATGATTTTCCCTTTCCCATCGCCGATTGAGATAAGAGAAAACTATATCTTTAACCACACAGATCGACTACACCATGTCGAAGCAAAAAAATCTGATAAAAGAAACCAGCCCTCTGATACCAATTGTTAGGACCAATAGGGGCCAATATACCCTGAGAGGGGGGTGAATCAGGGTATGGATATTCTTTCACAAAGTTCTTCCTACCCCACTGGATCTTGACCTCTTTATTGCAAGGGTCACTTTGTTTTCACTCATGTGATTATTATGGCCACTTCTTTTCTTATTTATTTGATGATGATACTTTTAATGTAATGCAGGAAAGCAAAAAGGCAGACACAAAGATTTTTACTTGGTTCACCCTCACTGGGCTACTTTCAAGGATCATATGCCGACAAGGTGCCAGTCGTACCAAATTCCACTATTCTTCACTAGATCTGGAGTACAATGTTTAGGCTAGATCACTTCTATGACCAGACTCACTGCCTTTACGAGGTTTAGGGTTAGCTCACTGCTTTCCCAAGGGTCACTCCCTATTTCTCTCTCTCTCTCTCTGGCTCACTGCCGGTGGAGAGGATCACCTTCTTCCTCTTCCTAAGCTCACTACTATGGAAGGGAATCCACTCACAATTTATAGTCATGTAGGTCTCTTGATTTGCATAAAAAATGCATCCTCAACTATTGATAGATTCTCTGTTATAGTCCACCATTCATCCACTGATAAATACCACTTCTCCTCTTAACCACTAGGCAATTAACTTTGCAAACACCTTCACAAGGCACCCTACTTCGTTAGGATACCAATTTTGTGAAGCTCAAACAAGCCTTCACAAGGCTCTGGCCTTTTTGTGAAGCACTACCGCGAAGCTCAAGTCGTTGCATAGTAACTTCCCTCATGAAGCTCACTGAGCTAACACGGAGCGCACAACTTTCACGGAGCTACAATAGCCACCATGAAGCTCTTCTTTCGTGAAGCACACAGGCTACATGAACTACCTTTGCGAACCGAGAGAAAATGATTTTCTCTGAAAATTCTCTCTACTTCTCTTGAGGGGGTCAACCTGTATTTATAGGAGATTCCACTGACCCTCGAACTTTCTATGCGAAGTCAATGCCATGTCATCTCCAATCGCGAATCTCCGAAGTTTCCGCTGGAATTCTGTCTAAATCATGAAGCACCAAGGAAATTTTCCGATCGTAGAGCTCATCGTAATCACGGAGCATTACCATCAACATTCCTTCGCGCCTTTGCTGCCACGCACCCTCGCGAAGACCTTCATCATCACGATGCGCTTCAACTCTGTCGTTCGTGAAACTTTGACGTAATCGCGAAGCATCAACGCCTCCATATTTATGGTCTTCGTGAAATCCAATCCATGCATCCTCTTTTCGCAAAATTCATGCATTTTCCATATAAAAATATGATCTTCATGGAAATCCTATTATCGCGTTACTCACCAAACTTCCAAATTTTGGACCCCAAAAATTTGGAAAACACTGGGAAACGGCGCCACCTTGTACTTCTCTTTTGTACCGCCTCTTGATCATCCATTCCTTTTTCATCATTCTTTGTCAACAGGGATTGTCTACAACTTCTCAGGAACTCGAAAATTCCTCATGGAAACCAGCATTGTCAATAAACACAATCAACCCAAAAATACTGCAATGTTACCTTGAGGGATGTTTTCCCAACAATCTCCCCCTTTGGGTTTGTTGACAGCTCTTCATAACTCTTCTCAAAAAGATTTTATGCACGTTGATACCTCACTGAGTCTTCTTCCAGCCGCTAGCACCATTCGCCTCTTGCGATTATGGTAGCATTCAAGGATTCACTTAACACGTACTCTAAGACCACATGATCAATGCTCGGCGTGAGAAACAAGAGTAGTATGAAAATTTCATCAATGAATCACTTCATGTCAAACACCAATTGTCGATTCCAACCTGATACCAATTCTTAAATTGATACCAATTTTTGAACCACACTGATACCAATTGATGATATCTGGAAACCTTCTCTCACCATTCCAACACCACCATTCTTCTTTTATCACGATCCTTAGCTTCCGTGATATCTATGCTTTGATTGATCACGTCTAGCATCGTCAGATTTAATAATCTCCCCCTTTCTCATTTCTCCCCCTATCTAGCTGCTCCACTTATCAGCTTCTCCCCATATCAGTCATGATTTCTCAAATAGCCACACTGTCACCCCCTTGAACAATCACTATTTTCTCCCCCTTTGTCAATGAACCCAAAGGTCACGCCTTTGTAGTCTGTAACATAGTAGAGAACAGATATCATCACAATAGGTAAAAACACATCATACCTCGGGGAGAGGGGGGGTTGTCCGCATACACACTATTTCAAGTGCGGGGAGTCGACTGAACTCCAAAGAGTCTTTCAATGTCTCTCAAATGCTATCATGGGTACGGCCTTTGTCAGAATATCTGAAACCTGTAACTCTGTAGGCACATACTTCAACTTCACAAGCCCTTTCTCCACTTTCTCCTTGATAAAATGATATTTTATCTCAATGTTCGTTGTCCTTGAGTGATGAACTAAATTTTTTCTAAGATTGATAGCACTTGAGTTATCACACTGGATTTCGATCGGAGACTTCACATCAAATCCCATATCGTCAAGTTACTGTTTCATCCATAATAACTCTGTGCATGCTTGAGTGGCTGCAATATACTCAGCTTTTGTGGTTCTTAATGAAATGCAATCCTGCTTCTTTCTTAACCAAGAAATACAAAGTCCGCCAAGATACAATGCACCTCCAGATGTTGATTTCCTGTCATCCGCTGAACTGGCCCAGTCTACATCTATATTTCCCAATAACTCTGTCTGAGATTTGTTGTTATATGTCAAGTCGAAATCCACTATGCCCTGGATATAACGAAGTATTCTTTTCACTACACGCATATGGCTTTCTTTGGGATTACTCTAATATCTCACTGCTTGGCATGTGGCAAAAACAATATCAGGCCGTGTCGCGTTCAAGTATAACACACTTCCAATATTTGCCTATATTATGTGATATTAACTGCCTTGACATCCTCATCTTTTGATAATTTCATCCAGGTAGAAACCATATTTTTCACCTCCTTGTAATTTTCCATTCCAAACCTTCTTAACACCTCCTTAGAATATTTGGATTGAGAAATAAATGTACCCCTTTTTCCTTGTGTCACCTGTAGACCAAGGAAAACGTTATCTCCCCAATCATTTGCATTTGAAACTCATTTTTCATAAATTCGGAAAATTGTCTGCACTGAGATTCATCTGATCCACAAAATATTATGTCCTCGACATAGACCAGCACCATCATCCGTTGATTACTGTTGTTGTTGAAATAGAGATTGTAATCAACTCCAGTACGCTGGAAACCATGCTTCTTCAAGAACTGATCATTCCTAGAGTACCATGCTCTTGGTTCTTGTTTCAACCCATACAACGCCTTCTTCAGCCTACGAACTTTTTTCTCATCCTCATGAATGAGAAAAACATCTAATTGCTCGATATAAACTCCTTCCTCCAGAATCCAATTCATGAATGCAGATTTGACATCCATCTCGAAGACCTTGAATTTCTGTTGAAATGCAATGGCTATGAATAATCTGATTGTCTCCATCCTTGAAATTGGTGAAAATGTCTCATCAAATTTAATACCCTCAATCTTGGAGTATCCTTTGAACACCAGTAGTTCTTTTTTTCGAATCACTATACCATCTTCGTTCATCTTGTGGTGAAAGACCCATTTAATCCTGATGATGTTCTTTTCTGCTGGCCTCGAAACAATCCCCCACGTCTGATTCTTCTCAATCTGATTTAGCACTTCATTCATGGAATGAACCCAGTTATCATCTTCCACTATATCATCAAATCATTTCGGCTAAACCTGAGATAGAAAAGATTCCTGCTGCAGTGATTTCATTTTCCTTATCTGAACTGGAGCTGAAAAATTATTGATGATGTCCTGCCTGTCAATTTCAACTCGACTCTTTGGATTCTATGCAGATAAGGATTTTATATCCTTGTACTCACCATCAGTATCTTAATTAATGTGAAGGTAAATGAATTTTTTAGATCAGAATTTATTATATTAAAGGAAAAATCACTTTTATGATCTCATGGTTTTAAAATGGACTAACTGATTTCTTTCTTCTTATTTTTAAGTCCATTATTTATCATTTTGATATCAAACAATACTTTCAAAAAGAAAATTTAAGGATGGGTGGGAAAAAGGAATAATTCGATCTAAATATTTTAATTTTTTCTCACAAAAATAAAATATGTTTTTTTAAAATTATTTTATTTATGTAAAATAGATAAAAAGAGTAAGTGTCAAACTTTTAATTTATGTTTTCTTATATAATATTTTTTTAACTAATTATGTATATCTGTAAAGAAGAAATTATTTTTCCAAATAAAAGAAAATTAATCCGTATTTAAAATGAAATTATTGTTTGAATAAGAGTTCATTTCTTATAGTAAGTATCAGAGAAGAGTTTTTTATAATGTTTTAAGTTAGGTTAATGGAAATAAATATCCTTGATATTTTATCATTAATATTTATCATTAAATATAATTTTAAAATACGATGTTTCATCGTCTAATTTTTTTATAATATTTGGTTTTTATTTAGGATATAGGGGTACTAGAGTAGGAAGGATCCCAGGGGATGATATATTTCTAAATTATAAAACATGAATGGTTGTAATTAGAATGTAGTTGTTTTTATTGTAATAGATTTCTTAACCAATGATATAATTTTTGGTGGTATCCATGTGAGAGAGTATATATGTTCACAATAGAGCAACATGAATTTACTGGATACTTTTGTGAAATAGCACCATCTATCATTCAATGGATAACATGATCATATTATTGCTTAATGTTTAGACCAATAGGGGCCTATATACCCTAAGAGGGGGGTGAATCAGTGTATGGATATTCTTTCACATTGTTCTTCCGGCCCCACTGGATCTAGAACTCTTTATTGCAAGGGTAACTTTGTTTGCACTTGTGTGATTATTATGACCACTTCTTTTCTTTTTTATCTGATGATGATACTTTGAATGTAATGCAGGAAAGAAATAAGGCAGACAAAAAGATTTTTACTTGGTTCACCATCACTGGGCTACGTCCAAGGAGAATACACCGAAAAGTTGATGGTCGTACCAAATTCCACTATTATTCACTAGATGTGGATTATAATGTTCGGGCTAGATCACTTCTATGCCCAAACTAACTACCTTTACGAGTTTTAGGGTTAACTCACTACTTTCCCAAGGGTCACTCCTTGTTTCTCTCTCTCTATGTCTCACTGCCAGTGGAGAGGATCACCTTCTTTCTCTTCCTAAGCCCACTGCTCTGGAAGGGAATCCACTCACAGTTTATAGACCTGTAGGACTCTTCATTTGCATAAATAAATGCATCCAAAACTGTTGATAGATGCTCTGTTATAGTCCAACATTAATCCATTGATGAATACCACTTTTCCTCTTAACCACTCAGAAATTCACTCTGGAAACACATTCTCAAAGCACCCTACATCGCTAGGATACCAATTTAGCGAAGCTCAAACATGCCTTCACAAAACTCTGGCCTTTTCGCAAAGCACTACCTTGAAGCACAAGTCGCTGCAGAGAATCATCCCTCGCGAAGCTCACTGAGCCAACGCGGAGCGCACAACTTTCACGGAGCTACAATAGCTGCCGTGAAGCTCTTCTTTCACGAAGCACACATGCTACACGAACTACCTTGGCGAACCGAGAGCAAATGATTTTCTATGAAAAATCTCTCTACTTCTCTCGAGGGGGTTGACCTGTATTTATAGGCGATTCGACTGACCCTCGAACTTTCCACGCGAAGTCAATGCCATGTCATTTCCAATAGTGAAGCTCCAAAGTTTCGGCCGGAATTCTGTCCAACTCGTGTAGCACCACGGCAATTTTCCAATAGCGGAGCTCGTCGTAATCACGGAGCATTACCGTCAACATTCCTTCGCGCCTACGCTGGGAAGCACCCTCGCGATGCCCTTCATCGCCACGATGCGCTTCAACTCTGTCGTTCGCGAAACTATGACGTAATCGCGAAACTATGACGTAATCGCGAAGCATCATTGCCTCCATATTCATGGTCTTCGAAAAATCCAATCCATGCATCCTCTCTTCGAGAAATTCATGCCTTTTCCATATAAAAATATGATCTTCATGGAAATCCTATTATCATGATGCTCACCAAACTTCCAAATTTCTGACCCCAAAAATTTGGAAAACACTGAGCAACGACGCCACCTTGTACTGCTCTTTTGTACCGCCTCTTGATCGTTCATTCCTTTGTCATCGTTCTTTGTCAACATGGATTTTCATCAACTTCTCATGAACTCAACAATTCCCCATGGAAACTGGCTTTGTCAACAAACACAATCTACCCAAAAATACTGCAATGTTACCTTGAGGGATTTTTTCCCAATAATCTCACCTTTGGGTTTGTGGACATCTCTTTATAACTCTTCTCAGAAGGATTTTTTGCACATTGATACCTCACAGAGTCTTCTTCCAGCCGCTACCACCATTCGTCTCTTGCGATTCTGGTAGTGTTTATGGATTCACTTAACACGTACTCTAAGCCCACATAAGCAATGATTGACGTGAGAAACAAGAGTAGTATGAAAAGTTTATCAATGAATCACTTCATTTCAAACACCAATTGTCTATTACAACCTGATACCAATTCTTAAATTCATACCAATTGTTGAACCACACTGGTACCAATTGATGATAGCTGGAAACCTTCTCTCACCATTCCAGCACCACTATTCTGCTTTTATCACGATCCTCAGATGTCGTGATATCTATGCTTTGATCGATCAATTCTTGCATCATAAGAATTAAGAATCTCCGCCTTTCTCATTTCTCCCCCTATCTGGCTGCTCCACTTATCAGATTCTCCATATATCTGTCATGATTTCTCAAATATCCACATTGTCTCCCCCTTGAACAATCACTATTTTCTCTCCCTTTGTCAACGAACCAAAAGGTCACACCTTTGTAGTCTGTAACATATTAGAGAACACATATCATCACATTAGATAAAAACACATCATACCTTGGGGAGAGGGGGGGTGTCCGCATACACACTATTTCATGTGTGGGGAGTCGACTAAACTCCAAGAGCATGTCGATGTCTCTCAAATGATTCCTTGTGTAAGACCTTTTTCAGAATATCTACAACCTGTAACTCTGTAGGCACATACTCCAACTTCACATGCCCTTGCTCCACTTTCTCCTTGATAAAATGATATTTGATCTCAATGTGCTTTGTCCATAATTGATGAATGGGATTTTTGCTATGATTGATAGCACTTGAGTTATCACACTAGATTCCAATCGGATACTTCACTTCAACTCCCATATCGTCAAGCTACTGTTTTATCCATAATAAATGTGTGCATGCTTGAGTGGCTGCAATATACTCAGCTTCTGTGGTTCTTAATGAAATGAAATCCTGTTCTTTTTTAACCAAGAAATAAAAAGTCTGCCAAGATAGAATGCACCTCCAGATGTTGATTTCCTTTCATCCGCTGAACCGGCCTAGTCTGCATCTGTATATCCCAATAACTCTGTCTGAGATTTGTTGTTATATGTCAAGCCGAAATCCACTGTGCCCTGGTTATAAAGAAGTATTATTTTCACTGCATGCATATGGCTTTCTTTGGGATTACTCTGATATCTCGCTGCTTGGCATGTGGAGAAAACAATATCAGGCCTTGTCGTGGTCATGTACAACACACTTCCAATAATTTCCCTATATTCTGTGATATTAACTACCTTGCCATCCTCATCTTTTGATAATTTCATCCGGGTAGAAACTAGATTTTTCATCTCCTTGGAATTTTCCATGAAAAAACTTCTTAACACATCCTTGGAATATTTGGATTGAGAAATAAATGTTCCCCTCCTTCCTTGTGTCACCTGTAGACCAAGGAAAAAAGTTATCTCTCCAATCATTGACATTTGAAACTCATTTTTCATGAATTCAGAAAATAGTCTGCACTGAGCTTCATCTGATCCACCAAATATTATGTCATCGATACAGACCAACACCATCATCCTTTGATTACTACTGTTGTTGAAATAGAGATTGTAATCAACTCCAGTATGCTGGAAACCAAGCTTCTTCAAGTACTGATCATGCCTAGAGTACCATGATCTTGGTGCTTGTTTCAGCCCATACAACGCCTTCTTCAGCCTAAAAACTTTTTTCTCATCCTCATGAATTAGAAAACCATCTAATTGATCGATATACATTCCTTCCTCTAGAATCCAATTCATGAATGAAGATTTGACATCCATATGGAAGACCTTGAATTTCTGTTGCAATGCAATGGCTATGAATAATCTGATTGCTTCCATCCTTGCAATTGGTAAAAATGTCTCATCAAATTTAATAACCTCAATCTGGGAGTATCCTTTGAACACCAGTAGTTCTTTGTTTTGAATCAGTATGCCATCTTCGTTCATCTTGTTGTGAAAGACCCATTAAATCTCGATGATGTTCTTATCTGCTGGCCTCGAAACTATCTCCCACGTCTAATTCTTCTCAATCTATTTTAGCACTTCATTCATGGCATGAACCCAGTTGTCATCTTCCACTACATCATCAAATCATTTCGGCTAAACCTGAGATAGAATAGATGCCTGCTGCAGTGATTTAATTTTCTTTATCTGAACTGGAGCTGAAAAATTATTGATGATGTCCTGCCTGTCAATTTCAGCTCGACTCTTTGGCTTCTGTGTAGATAAGGATTTTGCATCCTCGTACTCCCCATCAGTATCTTATTTAATGTGAAGGTAAGTGATTTTTTTAGATCAGAATTTATTATATTAAAGGAAACAACTCTTTTATGATCTCATGGTTTTAAAATGGACTAACTGGTTTTTTTATTCTTATTTTAAATTCCATTATTTATCATTTTGATATCAAAAAATATTTTCAAAAAAATGGTTTTAAGGATGAGTTGGAAAAAGGAATAATTCGATCTAAATTTTTTAACTTTTTCTCACAAAAATAAAATAAGTTTTTTTAAAATTATTTTATTTATGTAAAATATATAAAAAGAATAAGTGTCCAACTTTTAATTTATGTGTTCTTATATAATATTTTTTAACTAATTATATATACCTATAAACTAGAAATTATATTTCCAAATACAAGAAAATTAATTCGTATTTCAAAATGAAATTATTTCTTAAATAAGAGTTCATTTCTTATAGTAGGTATCAGAGATGATTTTTTTATAATGTTTTAAGTTAGGTTAATGGAAATAAATATCCTTGATATTTTATCATTAATATTTATCATTATATATAATTTTAAAATACCATGTTTCATCATCTAATTTTTTTATAATATTTGGTTTTTATTTAGGATATAGGGGTGCTAGAGTCGGAAGGAACCTCGTGGATAATATATTTCTAAATTAGAAAACATGAATGGTTGTAATTAGAATGTAGTTGTTTTTATTGTAATAGATTAGTTAACCAATGATATAATTTTTTGTGGTATCCATGTGAGAGAGTATATATGTTCACAATAGAGTAACATGAATTTACTAGATAATTTTGTGAAATAGCACCCTCTATCATTCAATGGATAACATGATCCCACGATTGCTTAATGTTTGGACCAATAGGGTCCTATATACCCTGAGAGGGGGGGGGGGTGAATCAGGGTATGGATATTCTTTCGCAAAGTTCTTCCTGCCAACCTGGATCATGACCTCTTTATTGCAAGGGTTGCTTTGTTTTCACTCGTGTGATTATTATAACCACTTATTTTCTTCTTTATCTGATGATGATACATTGAATGTAATGCAGGAAAGAAAACAAGAAGACACAAGGATTTTTACTTGGTTCACCCTCACTGGGCTTTGTCAAAGGAGCATACGCCGACAAGTTTCATGTCGTACCAAATTCCACTATTCTTCACTAGATGTGGATTACACTGTTCGGGCTAGACCACTTCTATGCCCAGGCTCACTGCCTTTACGAGGTTTAGGGTTAGCTCACTACTTTCCCAAGGTTCACTCCCTGTTTCTCTCTCTCCCTTGCTCACTGCCGATGGAGAGGATCACCATCATTCTCTTTCTAAGCTCACTGCTCTGGAAGGGAATCCACTCACAGTTTATAGACCTGTAGGTCTCTTCATTTGCATAAATAAATGCATCCCCAACTGTTGATAGATTCGCTGTTATAGTCCAACTTTCTTCCACTGATGAATACCACTTTTCTTCTTAACCACTGGGCGATTCACTTAGGAAACACCTTCACAAAGGACCCTACTTTTCTAGGATACCAATTTCGCGAAGCTCAAACAACCCTTCGAAAAGCTCCATCCTTTTCGCAAAGCACTACTGCGAAGCTCAAGTCGTTGCAGAGAAACTTCCCTCGCGAAACTCACTGAGCCAATGCGGAGCGCCCAACTTTCGCGGAGCTACAATAGTCACAGTGAAGCTCTTCTTTCACGAAGCACACAGGCTACGCGAGCTACCCTCGCGAACCAAGAGCAAATGATTTTCTCTGAAAATTCTCTCTACTTCTCTCGAGGGGGTCGACCTGTATTTATAGGCAATTCCACCGACCCTCAATCATTCTGCACGAAGTCAACGCCACGTCATCGCCAATCACGATGCTCCAAAGTTTCCACCGGAATTCTGTCCAAATCGCGAAGCACCACTGAAATTTTCGAATCGCGGAGCTCATCGTAATCTTGGAGCATTACCTTCAACATTCCTTCGCTCTTTCGCTGTGAAGCACCCTCGCGAAGCCCATCATCGTCGCGATGCGCTTCAACTCTGTCGTTCGTGAAGCTTTGACGTAATTGAGAAGCATCACCACCTCCATATTTCTGGTCCTCGTGAAATCCAATCCATGAATCCTCTCTTCGCGAAATTCACGCCTTTCCGTATAAAAATATGATCTTCATGGAAATCCTATTATCGCGATGCTCACAAAACTTCCATATTTTGGACCCAAAAAATGTACAAAACACTGGGAAACGGTGCCACCTTGTACTATTCTTTTGTACTGCCTCTTGATCGTCCATTCCTTTTTCATCATTCTTTGTCAACATGGATTGTCAACAACTTCTCAGGAACTCGACAATTCCCCATGGAAACTAGCTTTGTCAACAAACACAATCACCCCAAACATACTGCAATGTTACCTTGGGGGATTTTTTCCCAACATTCTCCCCTTTGGGTTTGTTTACAACTCTTCACAACTCTTCTCAGAATGATTTTTTGCACGTTGATACCACACTGAGTCTTCTTCCAGCCGCTACCACCATTCGCCTCTTGCGATTCTGGTAGCGTTGAAGGATTCACTTAACACAAACTCTAAGACCACATGAGCAATGCTCGGCATGAGTAACAAGAGTAGCATGAAAAGTTCATCAATGAATCACTTCATGTCAAACACCAATTTTCGATTCCAACCTAATACAAATTATTAAATTCATACCAATTGTTGAACCACACTAATACCAATTGATGATAGCTGGAAACCTTCTCTCACCATTCAAACACCACTATTCTGCTTTTATCACGATCCTTAGCTATCGTGATATCTATGCTTTGATCGTTCACTTCTAGCATCGTCAAATTTAAGAATATCCACCTTTCTCATTTCTCCCCTTATCTGGCTGCTCCACTTATCAGCTTCTCCTCGCATCTGTCATTATTTCTCAAATAGCCACACTGTCTCCCCCTTGAACAATCACTATTTTCTCCCCATCTGTCAACGAACCCAAAGTTCACACCTTTGTAGTCTGTAACATATTAGAGAAAACATATCATCACATTAGGTAAAAACACATCATACCTCGGGGAGAGGGGGGCTGTCCGCATACACACTATTTCATGTGCGGGGAGTCGACTGAACTCTAAGAGCATGTCGATGTCTGTCAAATTCTTCCTTGGGTAAGGGCTTTATCAGAATATCTACAACCTGTAACTCTGTAGGCACATACTCCAACTTCAAAATCCCTTCCTCCACTTTCTCCTTGATAAAATGATATTTGATCTCAATGTGCTTTGTCCTTAATTGATGAACTAGATTTTTGCTACGATTGATAGCACTTGAGTTATCACACTAGATTCCAATTGGATACATAAGTTCAAATCCCATATCATCAAGCTACTATTTCATCCATAATAACTGTGTGCATGCTTTAGTGGATGCAATATACTCATCTTTTATGGTGCTTAATGAAATGCAATCCCGCTTCTTGCTTAATCATCAATACAAAGTCTGCCAAGATAGAATGCACCTCCAGATGTTGATTTCCTGTCATCCGCTGAACCGGCCTAGTCTGCATCTGTATATCCCAATAACTCTGTCTGAGATTTATTGTTATATGTCAAGCCGAAATCCACTGTGCCCTGGATATAATGAAGTATTCTTTTCACTTCACACATATGGCTTTATTTGGGATTACTCTGATATCTCGCTGCTTGGCATGTGGCGAAAACAATATCAGGCCTTTTCGCGGTCAAGTACAACACACTTCTAATAATTTCCCTGTATTCTGTTATATTAACTACCTTTCCATATTCATCTTTTGATAATTTCATCCGGGTAGAAAAAAGATTTTTCACCTCCTTGTAATTTTCCATGACAAACCTTCTTAACACCTCCTTGGAATATTTGGATTGATAAATAAATGTTCCCCTCCTTCCATGTGTCACCTTTAGACCAAGGAAAAACGTTAGCTCTCCAATCATTGACATTTGAAACTCATTTTTCATGAATTCAGAAAACTGTCTGCACTGAGCTTCATCTGATCCACCAAATATTATGTCATCGACATAGACCAGCACCATCATCCTTTGAATACTATTGTTGTTGAAATAGAGATTGTAATCAACTCCAATACGCTGGAAACCAAGCTTCTTCAAGTACTGATCATGCCTAGAGTACCATGATCTTGGTGAGTGTTTCAGCCCATACAACACCTTCTTCAGCCTAAAAACATTGTTCTCATCCTCATGAATGAGAAAACCATCTAATTTCTCGATATACACTCCTTCCTCTAGAATTCAATTCATGAATGCAGAGTTGACATCCATCTGTAAGAACATAAATTTCTGTTGCAATGCAATGGCTATGAATAATCTGATTGTCTCCATCCTTGCAATTGGTGAAAATGTCTCATCAACATTAATACCCTCAATCTGGGAGTATCCTTTGAACACCAGTAGTTCTTTGTTTCGAATCACTATGCCATCTTCATTCATCTTGTTGTGAAAGACCCATTTATTCCCGATGTTCTTATCTACTGGCCTCGAAACATTCTCCCACATCTGATTCTTCTCAATCTGATTTAGCACTTCATTAATGGAATGAACCCAGTTATCATATTCCACTACATCATCAAATCATTTTGGCTAAACCTGAGTTATAAAATTTTCCTACTGCAGTGATTTCATTTTCCTTATCTGAACTGGAGCTGAAAAATTATTGATGATGTCCTGCCTCTCAATTTCAGCTCGAGTCTTTGGCTTCTATGCATATATGGATTTTACATCCTTGTACTCACCATCAGTATCTTATTTAATGTGAAGGTAAATTATTTTTTAGATCATAATTTATTATATTAAAGGAAAAATCTCTTTTATAATCTCATGGTTTTAAAATGGACTAACTGGTTTTTTTATTCTTATTTTTATGTCCATTATTTATCATTTTGTTATCAAACAATATTTTCAAAAAAATGGTTTTAAGGATGAGTTGGAAAAAGGAATAATTCGATCTAAAAATTTTAATTTTTTATCACAAAAATAAAATATGTTTTTTTAAAATTATTTTATTTATGTAAAACAGATAAAAAGAGTAAGTGTCCATATTTTAATTTTTGTGTTCTTATATAATATTTTTTAACTAATTATATATACCTATAAACCAGAAACTATATTTCCAAATACAAGAAAATTAATTCGTATTTTAAAATGAAATTATTGCTTGAATAAGAATACATTTCTTATAGTAAGTATCAGAGAAGAGTTTTTATATTGTTTTAAGTTAGGATAATGGAAATAAACATCCTTGATATTTTATCATCAATATTTATCATTAAATATAATTTTAAAATACCATGTTTCATCATCTATTTTTTTTAATAATATTTGGTTTTTATTTAGGATAGGGGTGATAGAGTAGGAAGGAACCCATTGGATAATATATTTCTAAATTAGAAAACATGAATGGTTGTAATTAGAATGTAGTTGTTTTTATTGTAATATATTAGTTAACCAATGATATAATTTTTGGTGGTATCCATGTGAGAGAGTATATATGTACACAATAGAGTAACATGAATTTACTGGTTAATTTTGTGAAATAGCACCCTCTATCATTTAATGGATAACATGATCCTATGATTGCTTAATTTTAGGACCAATGGGGGCCTATATACCCTGAGAGGGGGGGTGGTGAATCAGGGTATGGATATTCTTTCGCAAAGTTCTTCCTGCCCCACTGGATCTTGACCTCTTTATTGAAAGGGTCGCTTTGTTTGCACTCGTGTGATTATTATGACCACTTATTTTCTTCTTTATCTGATGATGATACATTGAATGTAATGCAAGAAAGCAAACAGGAAGACACTAGGATTTTTACTTGGTTCACCCTCACTGGGCTATGTCAAAGGACCATACGCCGACAAGTTTCCTGTCATACCAAATTCCACTATTCTTCACTAGATGTGGATTACAATGTTCGGGATAGACCACTTCTATGCCCAGGCTCACTGCCTTTACGAGGATTAGGGTTAGCTCACTGCTTTCCAAAGGGTCACTCCCTGTTTCTCTCTCTTTCTTTCTCACTGCCGATGGAGAGGATCACCTTCTTTCTCTACCTAATCTCACTGCTCTGGAAGGGAATCCACTCACAGTTTATAGACCTGTAGGTCTATTCATTTGCATAAATGAATGCATCCTCAACTATTGATAGATGCTCTATTATAGTCCAACTTTCATCCACTGATGAATACCTCTTTTCCTCTTAACCACTTGGAAATTCACTTTGGAAACCCCTTCACAAAGCACCCTACTTCGCGAGTATACCAATTTCGCGAAGCTCAAACAAGCCTTCGCAAAGCTCTGGCCTTTTCGCGAAGCACTACCGCGAATCTCAAGTCTTTGCAGAGAATCTTCCGTCGCGAAGCTCACTAAGCCAACGCGGAGCACCCAACTTTCGTGGAGCAACAATAGCCACCGTGAATATCTTCGTTCATAAAGAACACAGGCTACACGAACTACCTTCTCGAACCGAGAGCAAATGATTTTCTCTGTAAAGTCTCTCTACTTCTCTCGAGGGGGTCGACCTGTATATATAGGAAATTCCACCAACCCCCAAACGTTCCGCACGAAGTCAACGCTACATCATCGCCAATCGCGAAGCTCCGAAGTTTCCTCCGGAATTCTGTCCAAATCGCGAAGCACCATGGAAATTTTCGGATCGCAGAGCTCGTCCTAATCGCGGAGCATTACCATCAACATTCCTTCGCGCCTTCGCCGCGAAGCACCCTCGCAAGGCCCTTCATCGTCGCGATGCGCTTCAACTCTATCGTTCGCGAAGCTTTGACGTAATTGCGAAGCATCACCGCCTCCATATTTCTGGTCTTCGTGAAATCCAATCCATGCATCCTCTCTTCGCAAAATTCATGCATTTTCCATATAAAAATATTATCTTCATGGAAATCCTATTATCGCGATGCTCACCAAACGTCCAAATTTTGGACCGCAACAATTTGAAAAACACTGGGAAACGGTTCCACCTTGTACTGCTCTTTTGTACCACCTCTTGATCATCCATTCCTTTGTCATCATTCATTGTCAACATGGATTGTCAACAACTTCTCAGGAACTCGACGATTCCCCATGGAAACCAGCTTTGTCAACAAACACAATCAACCCAAAAACAACTGCAATGTTACCTTGAAGTATTTTTCCCCTACAATCTCCCCTTTCGGTTTGTTGACAACTCTTCATAACTATTCTCAGAATGATTTTTTGCACGTTGATACCTCACTGGGTCTTCTTCCAGCCACTACCACCATTCGCCTCTTGCGATTCTGGTAGCGTTCAAAGATTCACTTAACACGTACTCCAAGTGTAACACCCCAAACTTCTACGGTACACTACTTTTTGAATAATGTGATAACATGTGTTGTAAGCAACACCGAGTTCTAACACACCATAACCAATCAAACTAGCTGTTATGAATAGTAATACGTACTTTTTGAAATTATATATATTTTATTTTTTAAAATGGACTTCATTTTTGGATTCATAATATCTAATTTAGCCTAAGGTGAAATTTTGTTACTTTTCGGATAACTTTAATATTTTGATGAATAGTGAAAATTACTAAATTTTAATTAAAAACAACTTTTTTTAATCAAAATAATTAATAGTTATAAATTATGAATTTTAGTAGTTTTAATGTATACATAGAATATATTTTTACCATTTAATATAATTTTGGTCATTGGACATAATTTTACAATTAAACCGGACATAAACAAGTGTCAATCTTTTGATAGTTATTATCTCTTAAAAACACGCTTTTTATTTTAACAAAGGGAATTAATTTTAAATTAATTTCTGCCACTTCTGTGTTTTGAATTTGGAAAAATGGATTCCATATTTGGAATCAGGATGTTCAAATTGTGTAAATAGGTAACTTTTATTTTTAGACATTTTGAATAATTACTGCAGTAAATATTTTATTTACCATGGTTAAGGGTAAATCCGGTAAATAAGGGTTAAAAAAATATTATAATAATACTAAATTACCCTAAAACGTGTCCTAGCCTTATTTTTTGATACATGTTCGACCATAGGCATTTTTGGGTCGATTTTGGGACCCCATGGATCCACTTGTAGGTGATATGGACACTTTATTTTAATTAACTTAAAATGAGTACAAAAATGACACAAGCATATATCTTTTAGAAAAGAAATTTTTACATATGGTTATATATATTGGATTATCGACTATAAATATTCATTATAAAGCTAAAATGATTTAATACATAATGATATTTTATTTATAATTTTTAGACATTATATAAATTAATTTATTTATGACACAATGATGATGCAGTAATTACCACAAGAGTGAAAAATTAAAATAAGTGATATTATAAGTACACAAATAAATATAATATGAGAATTTTAATGAATTAAAATAATTTTCTAAGTTAATATGACATGTTAGAAATGATTTAATTAAATGTTTTCGAAGTAATCATTCTGTTATGAGTTTCACAAAAATCAACTATTGAATAGTGTCAAAATTGACATAAAAGAGTCTTTAAAACAAATATTATATTATTAATTGATATTAAATTCCTAAAAATCTAAGGATCGGACAAGGGACATATATCATGATAATTATTTCATTAATGGACCACTTGGGGGTCGATTGGATGTATATGTTAAGTTTATTAAACGTATAATATAAAAATACAAAGAGACATTGTAAAAGTGAAACTAATTGTCTTAGAGTTTATACTTAAAGATAAGGTTAATATAAGTACCCAAACCTGTCTAAATTCTATTGGTTGAGTTTTTTTCGACCCCTCCCCACCTTAAAATTTAAATAATCATCTTTTGAGCCATTAGAAACCGAATATGAATTTATTATAAATTAATATTTCTAGATTTTCCAATGGTTCCCCTCACCCCTCTTATAAAAGGGCACTCCTCCTTCTCATTTCTTCACACCTTCAAAGCCTTTTGGTTCGGCCAAACTATGCCCAATTACTCTCCCAAGTTCTCTCAATACAACCTAGAGGCTTTAGTTTGATCATAAAGCCATCCTACAGAGCCCTTTTGATCAAATCAAAAGGATGAACCCGAAGAAGAGGTAATGATTTCACCACCCTTTTCCAAGTTCCTTTCTTCTTCCACTTCTTCTTCCATTGTTTTTACCATTCTAAAATAATAACTCCAGTATCATATATATACTGTTATGTTATTATAAATATGGTAAAACCATATTAAGTATTCTATCCACCCTTTTGAATAACATGTCACCATACGTACGTACGTACGGCTTACCGTCTCCACGTCGTGGTGTAATTGTTATTCAATATATTATTATTTGGATGGGTATAATAATGATGTGTAACTCATGTAAATAATAAAAATAACATGTTAATGATTCTTTATATATGATATACCATCCATTTATATATTATCTTAATATCAAAAGAATGATATTGTCGCTCGTGCGTACGTATGGACTACCATCTCCACGAACGCGATGAGATTCATTCTCCATCGTATCCATTCATGTATAATTATCATTTGATGATTTAAAAATGATGATTAAGGACTTGATATCATTATGGATATTAATAATATACAACCTATCCATTACAAACATGGATTACGTAACAAAACATATAAAAGAAAACGAGTAAGTTAACACCTGAAACAACGATAATACTAAGATATTAACAAATCAATGTTAAAAGATCATATATTATATCATATTAATGTATATGATTCATGAATATTTTAATATCAATTATTTCACCATTATATAGGAGGTTAACCTACCCCAACCAAGGAAAAGTACAAGGTAAGGGTTATTTTACAATCTCTTCATTATCTGAGGTTGTTTATACGTAATAATCTACTGGGATCTCTTTATCATCCACATCCATGTTTCTTAAAAATGTATTTCAAAACATTTTTACTATTTAATATAATATGAGTTAAAGTAATTTATACCCTTTTTGACTTTTATAAGTGGTTTATAAAGGAATCTATCTGTCATTTTCAAAACAAGGTCCTTTTTAACCTTTTCGACAGAATTAATGTAAGAATGTTTTTTTAACTTATACAGCGGGTGCGGATATTTTCTGCCATTATAAAATCTTCAAATCTTCCCTTAAAAGCTTATAAGAAAATTTTCAAAGAAAATTATTTATTTTATATGGCTCTTAAATGATTTCAAAATAAAAAGAGATATTTCTCTAAAAAGAGTTTTGATTTCATCTATGTAAACATCCTTTGTTGGATTTTACAATTATGTGAAGTTGATTTATTATGATACAAAACTTCTATGTTGTATTGAAGGTTTTGTGATATGTTTGACTGTGGATGTGCTATTTTTATACCATTCATGGTTCATAGTGAAATTATTGACATTTCGTATGCTAGTTTTAATACGAATTTTTATGGTATGTTTAAACCTTTTCATATGGGAATGCATTGGACATAATATGTGACGGTTGGAGCCCGCTATAGATCCTCGATGCATCGGTAGATCTAATGAGACAAACTAGTGTCTTGGCACATGGCCTTGGAAAAATCTTATTTTTAGTAGTGGCACGAGGCCTCGGCTATGTGGTTATGATAGTATGGCATTATGCATTCCATCATTATGAATGTGGTTATCGATATTGCATGTGATTATTCGATTAGTAGAATATCTATGTGAATAAGTAAATGGCATTATTTCAGATTACTTTTTCTATACTATGTTGAAGTTCAAGTTTAAAAGGCTTTTGTTTTAGTTATACATTGCCTTAAGTGTTTATGCTAATTTTTGAAAGTTTCCGCTATATTTTTATCTTTACTGGGCATTTGAGCTCACCCCTTTTCTATGTTTTATTTTTCCCAGGATGTGAAGAAGTATGTTATGAATGACCTGCAGGGATTTTATGTGGGGATATGAGTGTGAAATATGGAGACTATATTGTTGTAGTAGTTTTTCACTCTATGATGTAATGTAAAACATTATGAATATATCTAGTGTTTCCAAGGCTACTAAACCAATCGGTCATTCGAGATTTGATCCTTCTTGTGATCATGCCAATTTTATGTAATAATGTACCGACTCTAGGTAACTGGGGTCAGGGCGTTACAGTTGGTATCTGAGGAAGTTTAGTACAAACCTTGGAAGCTAGATTTAGATAAACTCTGATTAGAGCATGTAGACCTAAGATGAACTTTGATGATTAGTATAGAAGAACTTCCTAGAATTTTGGTATTGTAGAGATTTTGTGAGTTTTCCGAGCAATACATTTCTGTCTAGATACGAGTAGGTAGAGGCGGCTCTGGCACAGATGTACCTAGGGGTAAAACCCAAAAACACTGCTTTGATCTAGAATCGAACGGGAACTGGTGCACGACAACGGGCCTTGCTGCACTCTTGGTTACGAAACTCCTGGGGGATATGCTTAGGATAACTCTCATTTTCATTACAAATCATTATGAAGGGTTTATGAGTATATACTTCCTCAAAGAAAACATTTTTATGATTATGGATTATATCCATTAATAGTTCAATTTTTGTTAAGTGTTTTTTAAGTATGGGATTGTGTATTTTGATTCATTAACTAATCTAGTTTATGCCATTGTTTATAAATGGCGCCTAGTGGAAGAAATTGAAACTGTATCAATGCACTCACTCCATGTAGGGATTTCCCTCCTGCTCAAGATAATTATAGTGGAGCTGGTGATGCAACTGGTGCCGATCAGCTAATCACCATACTGGGACAACTTACTCAGGTTATGAATAATAACCTTACCCGTATGGAGCACCCTGATCCACAGCGTGGAGAATCAATGTTAGATAGATTCATGAGGCAACAACCAACAACTATCAATGGGAGGACAAATCCCTTAGTAGATGAGCAATGGATAAATTCCCTAGAGAAAATATTTCAGGCTTTGGGGAGTAGTGAAAGGGAAAAAGTTATCATGGAAGTTTACCACCTCACTGCAGATGCTGATCAATGGTGGTCATTGATTCAAAACATGAAGGATGATGATGAAGTATCAAATATGAAATGGAGGGAATTCAATGATCTGTTTTTTAAAAAATACTTTCCTCGCGACCATCGAGCAGATATGGAAAGGCAATTTCTAAGTCTGAGACAGAAGGAGGATGAGAATGTCACAAAGTATGAGACTAACTTTACTAGGTTAGCAAGGTATGCTGGTGATTATATACGTAACCCAAGAAGTAATATTGATCGTTTCATTGATGGGTTAAAACCATTTCTCCGTCGAGCATTAGTCTCACAATCCTTCTCGTCATACGAAGACATTGTCTCAGGTCCTATCAAGACCGAAAAGGAATTCTCTAAGTCTTATGACTTTAAAGCAAAGCAAGAGAAGAAGAGGCCTGCTGATCAATATGTGAATGGAAATAAGGGGAAGAAAGGACAGGTTGAATATCCATCCTATGGTAAATGTGGGAAGAAACACCCTGGTACTTGCTTGATGGGAATGGACGTCTGTTACAAATGTGGTGAAAAAGGCCACCAAGCTCGTGATTTCAAAGTGAAGAAGGATGCTACCAATGTTCAGTGCTACAATTGCAGGGAGATGGGACATTATGCAAATGAATTTCCTAAGCATCAGGAGAACTTACCTTAGAAAAGGTCAAGGGATCAAGGCCAGGCTTATGCTATCACTACTGTTGAGGTAGAAGATCCAAAAGATGTGGTTGCATGTAATTTAATGGTTTCCTCAAGTTTAGAAAATGCATTATTTGATTCTGGATCATCGCATTGTTCCATATCTTCCCAGTTTGCTAAGAAAATTAGATATTTCCAATTTGATTTAATAAGGGAGTTGTTAGTTAAAACACCTAAGGGAAGTATCATTGCAATAAAGTTTTGTGAATCAGTCCCCATTAGAGCACATAAATGTTCTTTATCTACTGATCTCACCGTCATACATATGATGGAGTTTTATATAATCCTCGATATGAACTGGCTTTCGGACTATGATGCGAAGATTTATTGTAAGAAGAAAGAGGTTACGATTCTTGATGATAATGATATGGAACACCTTATCATTAGAGTAGAATCATTACCACCTAATTCTTATTTAGATCCACCCCCAGTAGCTCAACTAAATTCAATTATTGGGGAGGAAGAAAATGAAATAACTGTGGATGAGGAAAGGTATGTTCAAATAGAGGATGTACCTGTTGTGAATGAATTTGTAGACATATTTCCGGAAGATTTACCTGTACATCCTCCAGAACGAGAAGTGGAGTTTTCCATTGATTTAATTCCTGGATCAAGGCCTATATCAAAGACCCTTATAGAATTTCCACTGTAGAATTAGTTGAACTAAAGAAACAACTAGAGGAATTGAGTAATAAGGGATTTATTCGCCCTAGTGTTTCTACTTGGGGAGCCCCTGTTCTTTTTGTTAAAAAGAAAGACGGATCTATGAGGTTATGTATCGACTATAGGGAGATCAATGCTATAAAAATAAAGAACAAGTATCCCCTACCTCCCATTGATGATTTATTTGACCAACTGCATGGAGCTCAATACTTTTCAAATATTGACCTTCGATCTGGATACCATCAGTTGTGTGTGAAGAAGGAAGACATTCCGAAGACAGCATTTCAAACCAGGTACGGTCATTATGAGTTTACTGTAATGCCGTTTGGATTGACTAATGCACCCTCTGTATTCATGGATCTGATGAATAGAGTTTTCAAGGAGTATCTCGATGAATTTGTGGTGGTATTTATTGACGATATCTTAGTATACTCTAAAAGCTACGAAGATCATGAAAATCACTTGCGCATTATCTTGAAGACTCTGAGAAGACATGAATTATATGGGAAGTTTAGCAAGTGTGAATTCTGGCTTCATGAGATTTCTTTTCTTGGCTATATTGTCTCTAAATATGGTATCTCTATTGATCCTTCTAAGACCAAGGCAATCCATGAATGGCCACCACCTACGAGTATAACTGAGGTACGTAGTTTTATTGGTTTGGCAGGTTATTATCGACCTTTCATCCAGAATTTTTCCCGATTGGCTAACCCATTAACGAAGCTCACATGTAAAGGGGTTAAATTTTTTGGACAAAAGAGTGTGAAGAATGTTTCTAAGAACTTAAGAGAAGATTAGTCAATGCTCCTATATTGACTCTACCATCAGGGAATGATGGGTTCGTTATTTATAGTGATGCATCGAAGAAAGGACTTGGTTGTGTCTTTATGCAGAATGATAGGGTTATTGCCTATGCATCAGGACAGTTGAAAATTCGTGAACAAAACTATCCTACTCATGATCTCGAGTTAGCAGCTGTGATCTTTTCTTTGAAGATATGGAGGCACTACCTATATGGTGAAAAATGTGAGATTTATACTGATCACAAGAGTTTGAAGTATAATTTCTCACAAAAACAACTCAACATGAGGCAAAGGAGATGGCTTTAATTACTCATGGATTATGATTGTACGATACACTACCACCCGGGGAAAGCAAACAAGGTGGCAGATGCTTTGAGAAGAAACGACCATTGAGTTTTGAACATGATGAGAATTGAAAGGGGTCCAATTTTGATGGATATAGTGAAGATGGACATGGGAATAACCAGGGAAGGTGAAACATCAATGCTTTTTCAAATGGTTTCCAAACAAACTTTACTAGAAAGGATTAAGAGTTCTCAGACCGATGATGAAGAATTTCAAAAGAAGATTAAAGCTGTGAATGAGGGGATACTGAGAGACTTTGTATATGAAGATGGAATTTTGAAATTTGGGAAGAGAGGTTGTGTTCCCGATATACCTGATCTAAAAAGGGAATTGCTTGATGATGCTCATAGTTCCAATTTCTCTATACACCCTGGGAGCACCAAAATGTATAGAGATTTGAAGGAACATTTTTGGTCGGACAATATGAAGAGGGAGATTGCTGATTTTGTGTCAAGATGTATGGTTTGTCAACAAGTGAAAGCTGGAAGGCAACATCCTGGAGGAGTCATGCAACCTCTTCCCATACTGGAGTGGAAATGGGACAACATTACAATGGAATTTGTCATGGGACTACCGAAGAATCCTAGAAGTAATGATCCAATATGGGTTATTGTTGATCGTCTTACCAATTCACCACATTTTCTTGCTATAAGAGAAGATCTACCACTAGAACGTCTAGCAAGACTATATATTAATGAAGTTGTGAGACTTCATGGAGTACCCCTATCGATTGTTTCTGATCGTGATCCCCGTTTTACTTCAAGATTCTGGAAGAGTCTTCAGAAATCCCTGGAGATTGAACTTTATTTGAGCACTGCTTACCACCCTCAGACAGATGGACAATCAGAACGGACTATTCAAACCTTAGAAGATATGTTGAGATCCTGCTCACTTGACTTTCAGGGTATATGGGATCAGTATTTACCTTCGGTAGAATTTTCCAATAACAATAGTTTCCATTCGAGTATTCAGATGGCACCATATGAATCATTTTACGGAAAGAGATGTCGTACACCAACCTGTTGGGATGACGTTGGTGAAAGAAAACTTGTAGGCCCAGAACTGTTGGAGGAAATGATGGAAAAGGTGATGGTAATCCAAAATCACATCAAAGCAGCTCAAAGTAGGCAGAAGAGCTATGCCGATAATCGATGGAAGGATTTGGGATTTCAAGTCGGTGATCATGTTTTCCTGAAGGTATCTCCATGGAAGGGAGTCATAAGTTTTGGTAAGAAAGGTAAATTGAGTCCCAGGTACATCGGACCATTCGAAATTCTAGAACGAATTGGGGTTGTAGCCTACCGATTGGCAATGCCGCCAAGTCTCTCCAAAGTTCACGATGTGTTCCACGTATCTCTGTTGAGGAAATACATGTCTGACCCAACGCATGTAGTAACTTATGAGGAATTAGAACTGGAACCCAATCTGTCTTATTGCGAAGAGCCCATCAGGATTCTTGATACAAGGGAACAAGTACTGAGAAACCGGACGACGCGTCTGGTAAAAGTTTTGTGGAGAAACCATAAGATGGAAGATGCAATGTGGGAACCCGAGGAACTTATGATGAAGAACCACCCGAGTCTTTTCATGTGATAATTATTCTAGAAATTTCTAAGACGAAATTATTTGAAGGAGGGGAGAATGTAACACCCCAATATTTTACGGTACGCTTCTCTTTGAATAATGTGATAACGTGTGTTGTACGCAACACCGAGTTCTAACACACCATAACCAATCAAACTAGCCGTTATGAATAGTAATACATACTTTTTTAAATTATATATATTTTATTTTTTAAAATGGACTTCATTTTTGGATTCGTAATATCGAATTTAGCCTAAGGTGAAATTTTGGTACTTTTCGAATAACTTTAATATTTTGATGAATAGTGAAAATTACAAAATTTTAATTAAAAACAACTTTTTTAATAAAAATAATTAATAGTGATAAATTATGAATTTGAGTGGTTGTAAAGTATACTTATAATATATTTTTACCATTTAATATAATTTTGGTCATTGTACTTAATTTTACAATTAAACCGGACATAAACAAGTGTCAATCTTTTGATAGTTATTATCTCTTAAAAACACGCTTTTTGTTTTAACAACGGGAATTAATTTAAAATTAATTTCTGTAACTTCTGTGTTTTGAATTTGGAAAAATGGATTCCATATTTGGAATCAGGATTTTTAAATTGTGTCAATAGGTAACTTTTTTTTTAGACATTTTGAATAATTACTGCGGTAAATATTTTATTTACCATGGTTAAGGGTAAATCCAGTAAATAAGGGTTAAAAAATAATATTATAATAATACTAAATTACCCTAAAACGTGTCCTAGACTTGTTGTTTGATACATGTTCGACCATAGGCATTTTTGGGTCGATTTTGGGACCACATGGATCCACTTGTAGGTGATAGGGACACTTTATTTTAATTAACTTAAAATGAGTACAAAAATGACACAAGCATATATCTTTTAGAAAAACAATTTTTACATAGAGTTATATATGTTGGAATTTCGACTATAAATATTCATTAGAAAGATAAAAAGAGTGACTACATAATGATATTTTATTTATAATTTTTAGGAATTAAATAATTTAATTTATTTATGACACAACGATGATGTAGTAATTACCATAATAGTGAAAAATTAAAATAAGTGATATTATATGTACACAAATAAATATAATTTGAGTCTTTTAATGAATTAAAATAATTTTCTAACTTAATATGACATTTTAGGAATGATTTAATTAAATTTTTTTAAGTAAGAATTCTGTTATGAGTTTCAAAAAAATCAACTATTGAATTGTGTCAAAATTGACATAAAAGAGTTTTAAAAAAACATATTATATTATTAATTGATATTAAATTCCTAAAAATCTAAGGTTCGGCCAAGGGACATATATCATGATATTTGTATCATTAATGGACCATTTCGGGGTCTCTTGGATGTATATGGTATGTTTATTAACCATATAATATAAAAATACAAAGAGACATTGTAAAAGTGAAACTAATTAACTTAGAGTTAATACTTAAAGATAAGGTTAATATAAGTACCCAAACCTGTCAAAATTCTATTGGTTGAGTTTTTTTCGACCCCTCCCCACCTTGAAATTTAAATAATCAACTTTTGAGCCATTAAAAACCGAATATGAATTTATTATAAATTAAACTTTCTAGTTTTTCCAAAGGTGCCCCTCACCGCTCTTATAAAAGGGCACTCCTCCTTCTCATTTCTTCACACCTTCAAAGCCTTTTGGTTCGAACAAAATCTGCCCAATTACTCTCCAAACATCCCTCACTACAACCTAGAGGCCTTATTTTGATCAGAAAGCCATTCTAGGGAGCCCTATTGATCAAATCAAAAGGAAGAACCCGAAGAAGAGGTAATGATTTCACCACCCTTTTCCAAGTTCATTTCTTCTTCCACTTCTTCTTCCATTGTTTTTACCATTCTAAAATAATAAATCCAGTATGATATATATACTGTGATGTTATTATAAATATGGTACAACCATATTCAGTATTCTATCCACCCTTTTTAATAACATATCACCATACGTGTGTACGTACGACTTACCGTCTCCACGGCGTGGTGTAATTGTTATTCAATATATTATTATTTGGATGGGTATAATAATGATGTGTAACTCATGTAAATAATAAATTAAACATGTTAATGATTCTGTATATATGATATACCATCCATTTATATATTATTTTAATATCAAAAGAATGATATTGTCGCTCGTGCGTACGTACGGACTACCGTCTCCATGAACGCGATGAGATTCATTCTCCATCGTATCCATTCAAGTATAATTATCATTTGATGATTTAAAAATGATGTTTAAGGACATGATATCATTATGGATATGAATAATATACAACCTATAGATTACAAACATGGCTCTTGTAACAAAACATATAAAAGAAAACGAGTAAGTTAACACCCGAAACAACGATAATACTATGATATTAACAAATCAATGTTAAAAGATCATATATGATCTCATATTAATGTATATGATTCTTGTATAATTTAATAAAAATTATTTCACCATTATACAGGAGGTTAACCTAACCCAACCAAGTAAAAGTACAAGGTAAGGGTTATTTCACAATCTCTTCATTATCCGAGGTTGTTTATACGTAATAATCTACTGGGATCTCTTTATCATCCACTCCATGTTTCTTAAAAATGTATTTCAAAACATTTTTACTATTTACTCGAATATGAGTTAAATTCATTTATACCCTTTTTGACTTTTATAAGTGGTTTATAAAGGAATCTTTTTGTTTTTTTCAAAACAAGGTCCTTTTTTACCTTTTTGACAGAATTAAGGTAAGAATGTTTTTTTAACTTATACGGCAAGTGCGGCTATTTTCCGCCGTTATAAAATCTTCAAAGCTTCCTTTATAAGCTTATAAGAATATTTTCAAAGAAAATGTTTTATTTTATATGGCTCTTAAATTATTTCAAAATAAAAAGAGATATTTCTCTAAAAAGAGTTTTGATTTCATCTATGTCAACATCCTTTGTTGGATTTTACGCTTATGTGATGTTGATTTATTATGATACAAAACTTCTATGTTGTATTGAAGGTTTTGGGATATGTTTGATTGTGGATGTGCTATTTTTATACCATTCATGGTTCAAGGTGAAAGTATTGACATTTCGTATGCTAGTTTAAATACAAATGTTTATGTTATGTTTAACCCTTTTCATATGGGAATTCAGTGAACTTCAAATGTGACAGGTGGAGCCCGCTATAGCTCCTTGATGCATCGGTAGGTCTCATGAGACAAACTAGTGTCCTGGCACAAGGCCTTTGCAAAATCTTATTTGTCGTCTTGGCACGAGACCTTGGCTATGTGGTTATGATAGTCTGGACTTATGCATTCCATCATTATGAGAGTGGTTATCAATATTGCATGTGATTATTCGATTAGTAGAATATCTATGTGAATAAGTAAATGGAATTATTTCATTTTACTCTTTCCATACTATGTTGATGTTCAAGTTTAAAAGGCTTTTGTTTTAGTTATACATTGTCTTAAATGTTTATTCTTATTTTTGAAAGTTTACGCAATATTGTTATCCATACTGGGCATTTGAGCTCACCCCTTTTCTAAGTTTTATTTTTCCCAGGATGTGAAGAAGTAAGTTATGAATGACCTGCAGGGATTTTATGTGGGGATATGAGTGTGAAATATGGAGACTATGTTGTTGTAGT
This sequence comes from Viscum album, assembly GCA_963277665.1. Lineage (NCBI taxonomy): Eukaryota > Viridiplantae > Streptophyta > Magnoliopsida > Santalales > Viscaceae > Viscum > Viscum album. Next base: position 433,206,985 of record OY728134.1, read on the forward strand.
AGTTTTTCACTGTATGATGTAATGTAAAACTTTATGAATATATCTAGTTCTTCCAAGGCTACTAAACCAATCGGTCTTTCAAGATTTTATCCTTCTTGTGATCATTCCAATGTTATGTAATAATGCACCGACTCTAGGTAACTGGGGTCGGGGCATTACACTAAGCCTACATGAGCAATGCTCGGAATGAGAAACAAGAGTAGTATGAAAAGTTCATCAATGAATCAATTCATGTGAAACACCAATTTTCGATTCCAACCTGATACCAATTCTTAAATTCATACCAATTTTTGAACCACACTGATACCAATTGATGATAGCTGGAAACCTTCTCTCACCATTCCAACACCACTATTCTTCTTTTATCATGATCCTCAGCTATCGTGATATATATGCTTTGATCGATCACTTCTCTCATTGTCAAATTTAAGAATCTCCCCCATTCTCATTTCTCCCCCTATCTGGTTGCTCCACTTATCAGCTTCTCCCCGTATCTGTCATGATTTCTCAAATAGCCACATTGTCTCCCCGTTGAACAATCACTATTTTCTCCCCCTTTGTCAATGAACCCAAAGGTTACGCCTTTGTAGTCTATAACATATTATAGAACACATATCAGCACATTAGGTAAAAACACATCATGCCTCGGGGAGAGGGGGGGGGGGTGTCCGCATACACACTATTTCATGTGCGAGGAGTCGACTGAACTCCAAGAGCCTGTCGATGTCTCTCAAATGCTTCCTTGGGTAAGGCCTCTGTCAGAATATCTGCAACCTGTAACTCTGTAGTCACATACTCCAACTTCACAAGCCCTTGCTCCACTTTCTCCTTGATAAAATGATATTTGATCTCAATGTGCTTTTTCCTTAAGTGATGAACTAGATTTTTGATATGATTGATAGCACTTGAGTTATCACACTGGATTCGTATCGGATGCTTCAGTTCAACTCCCATATCGTCAATCTACTGTTTCATCCATAATAACTGTGTGCGTGCTTGAGTGGCTTCAATATACTCATCTTTTGTGGTGCTTAATGAAATGAAATCATGGTTCTTGCTTAACCAAGCAATACAAAGTCCTCCAACATAGAATGCACCTCCATATGATGATTTCCTATGATCCGCTGAACCGGACCAGTCTACATCTGTATATCCCAATAACTCTATCTGAGATTTGTTGTTATATGTCAAGCCGAAATACATTGTACCCTGGATATAACGAAGTATTCTTTTCACTTCACGCATATGGATTTCTATGGGATTACTCTGATATCTCACTACTTGGCATGTGGCGAAAACTATATCAGGCCTTGTCGTGGTCAAGTACAACACACTTCCAATAATTTCCCTGTATTCTGTGATATTAACTACCTTACCATCCTCATCTTTTGATAATTTCATCCGGGTAGAAACCATATTTTTCATCTACTTGGAATTTTCCATGACAAACATTCTTAACACCTCCTTGGAATATTTGTATTGAGAAATAAATGTTCCCCTCCTTCCTTGTGCCATCTGTAGACCAAGGAAAATTGTTAGCTCTCCAATCATTGACATTTGAAACTCATTTTTCATGAATTTGGAAAACTGTCTACACTGAGCTTCATCTGATCCACCAAATATTATTTCATCGACATAGACCAGCACTATCATCATTTGATTACTATTGTTGTCAAAATAGAGATTGTAATCAGCTCCAGTACGCTGGAAACCAAGATTCTTCAAGTACTGATCATACCTACAGCACCATGATATTGGTGCTTGTTTCAGCCTATAAAACACCTTCTTCAGCCTAAAAACTTTGTTCTCAACCTCATGAATGAGAAAACCATCTAATTTCTCGATATACACTCCTTCCTCCAGAATCTAATTCATGAATGCCGATTTGACATCCATCTGGAAGAACTTGAATTTTTGTTGCAATGCAATGGATATGAATAATCTGATTGTCTCCATCCTTGCAATTGGTGAAAATGTCTCATCAACTTTAATACCCTCAATTTGGGAGTATCCTTTGAACACCAGTAGTTCTTTGTTTCGAATCACTATGCCATCTTCGTTCATCTTATTGTGAAAGAACCATTTAATCCCGATGATGTTCTTATATGTTGGCCTCGAAACAATCTCCCACGTCTGATTTTTCTCAATCTTATTTATCACTTCATTCATGGAATGAACTCAGTTATCATCTTCCACTACATCATCAAATCATTTTGGCTAAACCTGAGATAGAAAAGTTTCCTGCTGTAGTGATTTCATTTTCCTTATCTGAACTGGAGCTAAAAAATTATTGATGATGTCCTGCCTGTCAATTTCATCCCAACTCTTTGTCTCCTGTGCAGATGAGGATTTTACATCCTTGTACTCACCATCAGTATCTTATTTAATGTGAAGGTAAATGATTTTTTAGATCAGAATTTATTATATTAAAGGGAAAATATCTTGTATGATCTCATGGTTTTAAAATGGACAAATTGGTTTCTTTATTCTTATTTTTAAGTCCATTATTTATCATTTTGATATCAAACAATATTTTCAAAAACATGGTTTTAAGGATGAGTTGGAAAAAGGAATAATTCGATCTAAAAATTTTAATTTTTTCTCACAAAAATAGAATATGTTTTTTTTAATATTATTTTATTTATGTAAAACAGATAAAAAGAGTAAGTGTCCATATTTTAATTTATGTGTTCTTATATAATATTTTTTAACTAATTATATATACCTGCAAACCAGAAATTATATTTCCAAATACAAGAAAATTAATTCGTATTTTAAAATGAAATTATTTCTTGAATAAGAGTTCATTTCTTATAGTAGGTATCAGAGAAGAGTTTTTGATAATGTTTTATGTTAGGTTAATGGAAATAAATATCCTTGATATTTTATCATTAATATTTATCATTAAATATAATTTTAAAATACAATGTTTCATCATCTAATTTTTTTTATAATATTTGGTTTTTATTTATTATATAGGGGTGCTAAAGTAGGAAGGAATCCAGTGGATAATGTGGTTCTAAATTAGAAAACATGAATGGTTGTAATTAGAATGTAGTTGTTTTTATTGTAATATATTAGTTAACCAATGATATAATTTTTGGTGGTATCCATGTGAGAGAGTATATATGTTCACAATAGAGCAACATGAATTTACTGGATACTTTTGTGAAATAGAACCCTCTATCATTCAATGGATAACATGATCCTATGATTGCTAAATGTTAGGACCAATAAGGGACTATATACCCTTAGAGGGGGGGTGAATCAGGGTATGTATATTCTTTCTCAAAGTTCATCCTGCCCCACTGGATCTTGACATCTTTATTGCAAGGGTCAATTTTTTTACACTTGTGTGATTATTATGACCACTTCCTTTCTTCTTTATCTGATGATGATACATTGAATGTAACGCAGGAAAGAAAACAGGCGGACACGATGATTTTTACTTGGTTTACCCTCACTGGGCTACGTCCAAGGACCATACGCCGAAAAGTTTCCTATCGTACCAAATTACACTATTCTTCACTAGTTGTGGATTACAATGTTCAGGCAAGATCCCTTCTATGCCCAGGCTCACTGCCATTACTAGGTTTAGGGTTAGGTCACTGCTTTCCCAAAGGTCACTCCTTATTTCTCTCTCTCTCTTGCTCTCTGCCGGTGGAGAGGATCACCTTATTTCTCATCCTAAGCTCACTGATCTGGAAGGGAATCCACTCATAGTTTATAGACCTGTAGGTATCTTCATTTGCATAAATAAATGCATCGCCAACTGTTGATAGATGCTTTGTTATAGTCCAACTTTCATCCACTAATGAATACCACTTTTCCTCTTAACCACTGGGCAATTCACTTTAGAAACACATTCACAAAGCACCCTACTTCGATAGTATACCAATATCGCGAAGCTCAAACAACCCTTCGCAAAGCTCTGGCCTTTTCGCAAAGCACTACCGCGAAGCTCAAGTCATTGCAGAGAAACATCCCCCGGGAAGCTCACTGAGCCAACGTGGAGCGCACAACTTTCGTGGAGCTACAATATCCGCCGTGAAGCTCTTTTATCGTGAAGCACACAGGCTATGAGAATTACCTTCACGAACTGAGAGCAAATGATTTTCTCTGAAAATTCTCTCTACTTCTCTCGAGGCGGTCGACCTATATTTATAGGCAATTCCAGTGCACCTCAAACTTTCCGCACAAAGTCAACGCCACATCATCGCCAATCGCGAAGCTCCGATGTTTCCACCAGAATTCTGTCCAAATCGCGAAACACCACAGAAATTTTGCAATCGCGGAACTTATCGTAATCGCAGAGTATTACCGTCAACATTCCTTCGCGCCTTCGCTGCGAAGCACCCTCGCGAAGCCCTTCATCATCACGATGTGCTTCAACTCTGTCGTTCGCGAAGCTTTGACGTAATTGCGAAGCATCACCGCATCCATATTTCTGGTCTTCGCAAAATCCAATCCATGCATCCTCTCATCATGAAATTCATGCCTTTTCCATATAAAAATATGATCTTCATGGAAATCCTATTATCGCGATGCTCACCAAACATCAAAATTTTGGACCCCAAAAATATGAAAAACACTGGGAAACGACGCCACCTTGTACTGCTCTTTTTTACGGCCTCTTGATCGTCCATTACTTTGTCATCATTCTTTGTCAACATGGATTGTCAACAACTTCTCAAGAATTCCACAATTCCCCATGGAAACTGTCTTTGTCAACAAACACAATAAACCCAAAAATACTGCAATGTTACCTTGAGGGAATTTTTCCCAACAATCTCCCCCTTTGGGTTTGTTGAAAACTCTTCATAACTCTTCTCAGAATGATTTTTGGCACGTTGATACCTCACTAAGTCTTCTTAAAGCCGCTACCACCATTTGCCTCTAGCGATTCTGGTAGCGTTCAAGGATTCACTTAACACATACTCTAAGCCCACATGAGCAATTCTAGGAGTGAGAAATAAGAGTAGAATGAAAAGTTCATCAATGAATCACTTGATGTAAAACACCAATTGTCGATTGAAACCTGATATCAATTCTTAAATTCATACCAATTGTTGAACCACACTGACACCAATTGATGATAGCTGGAAACCTTCTCTCAACATTCCAACACCACTATTCTTCTTTTATCATGATCCTCAGCTGTCGTGATATCTATGCTTTGATCGATCACTTCTAGCATCGTCAGATTTAAGAATCTCCCCCTTTCTTATTTCTCCCCCTATCTGGCTGCTCCCCTTATCAGCTTATCCCCATATCTGTCATGATTTCTCAAATAGACACATTGTATCCCCCTTGAACAATCACTATTTTCTCCCCCTTTGTCAACGAACCCAAAGGTCACGCATTTGTAGTCTGTAACATAGTAGAGAACACATATCAGCACATTAGGTAAAAAAACATCATACCTCGGGGAGAGGGGGGGTGTCCGCATACACACTATTTCAAGTGCGGGGAGTCGACTGAACTGCAAGAGCCTATCGATTTCTCTCAAATGATTCATTGGGTAAAGCCTTTGTCAGAATATCTGGAACTTGTAACTCTGTAGGCACATACTCCAACTTCATATGCCCTTGCTCCACTTTCTCCTTGATAAAAAGATATTTGATCTCAATGTGTGCTTTGTCCTTGAGTGATGAACTGGATTTTTTCTAAGATTCATAGAACTTGAGTTATCACACTGGATTCTGATCAGAGACTTCACTTCAACTCCCATACCGTCAAGCTACTGTTTCATCCATAATAACTGTGTGCATGATTGAGTGGCTACAATATACTCAGCTTCTGTGGTGCTTAATGAAATGCAATACTGCTTCTTGCTTAACCAAGAAAAAAAAAAGTCCGCCAAGATAGAATGCACCTCCAGATTTTGATTTCCTGTCATCCGCTGAAACGGCCCAGTCTGCTTCTGTATATCCCAATAACTATGTCTGATATTTTTTGTTATATGTCAAGCTGAAATCCACCGTGCCCTAGATATAACGAAGTATTCTTTTCACTGCACGCATATGGATTTCATTGGGATTACTCTGATATCTCGCTTCTTGGCATGTGGCGAAAACAATATCAGGCCTTTTCGTGGTCAATTACAACACACTTCCAATAATTTCCCTGTGTTCTGTGATATTAACTGCCTTTCCATCCTCATCTTTTGATAATTTTATCTGGGTAGAAACCAGATTTTTCATCTTCTTGGAATATTCCATACCAAACCTTCTTAACACATCCTTGGAATATTTGGATTGAGAAATAAATGTTCCCCTCCTTCCTTGTGTCACATGTAGACCAAGGAAAAACTTTAGCTCTCCAATCATTGACATTTGAAACTCATTTTTCATAAATTCGGAAAACTGTCTGCACTGAGCTTCATCTGATCCACCAAATATTATTTCATCGTCATAGACCAGCACCATCATCCTATGATTACTATTGTTGTTGGAATAGAGATTGAAATCAACTCCGGTACGTTGGAAACCAAGCATCTTCAAGTACTAATCATTCCTAGAGTACCATGATCATGCTGCTTGTTTCAGCCCATAAAACACCTTCTTCAGTCTACAAACATTGTTCTCATCCTCATGAATGAGAAAACCATCTAATTGCTCCATATAGACTCCTTCCTCCAGAATCCAATTCATGAATAAAGATTTGACATCCATCTGGAAGACCTTGAATTTCTATTGCAATGCAATGGCTATGAATAATCTGATTGTCTCCATCCTTGAAATTGGTGAAAATGTCTCATCAACTTGAATACCCTCAATCTGAGAGTATCCTTTGAACACCAGTAATTCTTTGTTTCGAATCACTATTCCATCTTCTTTCATCTTGTTGTGAAAGACCCATTTAATCCCGATGATGTTCTTATCTGCTGGCCTCAAAACAATCTCCCACGTCTGATTCTTCTCAATCTGATTTAGCACTTCATTCATGGCATGAACCCATTTTTCATCTTCCACTACATCATCAAGTCATTTCGGCTAAACCTAAGATAGAAAAGATGCCCGCTGCAGTGATTTCATTTTCATTATCTGAAATGGAGTTGAAAAATTATTGATGTTGTCCTGCCTGTCAATTTTAGCTCGACTCTTTGGCTTTTGTGCAGATAAGGATTTTACATCCTCGTACTCACCATCAATGTATTATTTAATGTGAAGGTAAATAATTTTTTAGATCAGAATTTATTGTATTAAAGGAAAAATCTCTTTTATGATCTCATGGTTTTAAAATGGACTAACTAGTTTCTTTATTCTTATTTTTAAGTCCATTATTTATCATTTTGATATCAAACAATATTTTCAAAAAAAATTAAGTATGTGTTGGAAAAACGTATAATTCGATCTAAAAATTTTAATTTTTTTTCACAAAAATAAAATATGTTTTTTTAATATTATTTTATTTATGTAAAATAGATAAAAAGAGTAAGTGTACAACTTTTAATTTATGTGTTCTTATATAATATTTTTTAACTAATTATATATACCTGTAAACCAGAAATTATATTTCCAAATACAAGAAAATTAATTCGTATTTTAAAATGAAATTATTTCTTGAATAAGAGTTCATTTCTTATAGTAGGTATCAGAGAAGAGTTATTGATAATGTTTTAAGTTAGGTTAATGGAAATAAATATCCGTGATATTTTATCATTAATATTTATCATTAAATATAATTTTAAAATACCATGTTTCATCATCTAATTTTTTTTATAATATTTGGTTTTTATTTATGATATAGGGGTGCTAGAGTAGGAAGGAACCCAGTGGATAATATATTTCGAAATTAGAAAACATGAATGGTTTTAATTATAATTTAGTTGTTTTTATTGTAATAGATTAGTTAACTAATGATATAATTTTTGGTGGTATCCACGTGAGAGAGTATATATGTTCACAATAGAGAAACATGAATTTACTAGATACTTTTGTGAAATAGAACCCTCTATTATTCAATGGATAACATGATCCTATGATTTCTTAATGTTAGGACCAATAGGGGCCTATATACACTGAGAGGGAGGGGGTGAATCAGGGTGTGGATATTCTTTCTCAATTTTCTTCCTGCCCCACTGGATCTTGACCTCTTTATTGCAAGGGTCGCATTGTTTGCACTCGTGTGATTATTATGACCACTTATTTTATTCATTATCTGATGATGATACTTTGAGTGTAATGCAGGAAAGAAAACTGGCAGACACAAAGATTTTTACTTGGTTCACCCTCACTGGGCTACGTCCAAGGAGCATACGCCGACAAGTTTCCGGTCATACCAAATTCCACTATTCTTCACTAGATGTGGATACAATGTTCGAGCTAGATCACTTCTATGACCAGGCTCACTGCCTTTACGAGGTTTAGGGTTAGGTCACTGCTTTCCTAAGGGTCACTCCCTATTTCTCTCTCTCTCTCTTGCTCACTGCCGGTGGAGAGGATCACCTTATTTCTCTTCCTAAGCTCACTTCTCTGGAAGGGAATCCACTCACTGTTTATAGACCTATACGTCTCTTCATTTGCATAAATAAATACATCCTCAACTGTTGATAGATTCGCTGTTATATTCCAACTTTAATCCACTGATGAATACCACTTTTGCTCTTAACCACTGGGCAATTCACTTTGTAAACACCTTCAAAAATCACCCTACTTCGCTAGGATACCAATTTCATGAAGCTCAAACAATCCATCGCAAAGCTCTGGCCATTTCGCGAAGCACTACCGTGATGCTCAAGTCGTTGCAGAGAAACTTCCCTCGCGAAGCTCACTGATCCAATGTGGAGAACCCATCATTTGAGGAGCTACAATAGCCACCATGAAGCTCTTCTTTCGCGAAGCACACACGCTACACAAACTACCTTCGCGAACCGAGAGAAAATGATTTTCTATGAAAATTATCTCTACTTATCTCGAGGGGGTCGACCTGTATTCATAGGTGATTCCACCGACCCTCGAACTTTCCGTGCGAAGTCAACGCCACGTCATCACCAATCGTAAAGCTCCGAACATTCCGCCGGAATTCTGTCCAAATCGCGAAGCACCACGGAAATATTCCGATCGCGGAGCTCGTCGTAATCACGGAGCATTACCGTCAACATTCCTTCACGCCTTCGCTGCGATGCACCCTCACGAAGCACTTTATCACCGCGATGCACTTCAACTCCGTCGTTCGTGAATCTTTGACGTAATCGCGACGCATCACCGCCTCCATATTTCTGGTCTTCGCAAAATCCAATCCATGCATCCTATCTTCGCGAAATTCATGCCTTTTCCATATAAAAATATGATCTTCATGGAAATCCTATTATCGCGATGCTCACCAAACTTCCAAATTTTGGACCTCAAAAATTTGGAAAACACTGGGAAACGACGCCACCTTGTACTGCACTTTTGTTCCGCCTCTTGATCGTTCATTCCTTTGTCATCGTTATTTGTCAACATGGATTGTCAAAAACGTCTCAGGAACTCCACAATTCCCCATGGAAACCGGCTTTGTCAACAAACACAATCAACCCAAAAATACTGCAATGTTACCTTGAGGGATTTTTTCCCAATACTTAAGAATGGGCCAAATCCTCAGAGAATATATTATTAGTGATGGGTTATTTAGATCATCAAAATGTTACTCATTATATTTATCACATTGAAGTTCATATTGAGAAATGTTGGTCAACATTTAGGAATAATATATAAAGGGAAAGGATATGTTCCATGTAATGGAACACATTTAAGAATATTACTATTGGGAAATATTTTTTTAAAGGTTTTTGGTATAATGTAGAAAATAAATTATTCTAATTTAAGTATAAGGAGGAATATTCAGTGGCCACATATGAGGATAACATCACCTGAATGTTATGGTTTCCATCAAATTTTATATGTGATTCTTACAGAAAAAATAATCATTTTTAATCATTATTTAATCCAAGATTTTGAATGAAATTGTCATTATATGCATTTAAATGTTATGTAAAACATGGTTTATGTTACAATATTGAAGAAATGGGTTTTTAATAATTATATAATCCATAAATAAAAGTAGAATAAAATATTCATGTGAAATGAAATGGGGAATCATCAATTAATTAAATATGAATTTACAAAAATCATATTTCCATCATGTTGTATGAGTTTTAAAATGAACTGTAGATAATGTGTTATAAAATCTTGGAATTTTTTAAAAATTTTAATGTTTAGAAATGTAGATCTCACAACATATAAACTAAGTAGAAAAATAATTATAAATTTCAGATAATATTATTTAATTTTAATGGGCTGGATCATTATGTGGGTACTAATCCAAATATAGGAATGATGGATAAAGAATTTCATGATTAAAAATAGAAATGTTTGGAAAAATATTTTGTGGATACTTTAGTGATGATGAAACATCAAATGATGTGGTTTTAGGCACAATAATGTTTTATCTAGATTATAACAATTACTTATTTGATTTGGGGCCAACCCAATATTTCATTTTCGAGAAATTTTCAAAGAAATTGTAAATTTTGCCTTAATAAATGATTACATAACATTAGGTAAAAATATATAGGATATTTTTTATAGGAAAAAAATTATATGAATATTTATGTTGTTTTCTATTGATTGGACTAACCTAAAAAACTTTTTATCATTCCACTTTTAGTGATTAAGGTTTTTTTATGTACGGATTTTCTTTCTATTTTCCATGAATGGAAAGATTTTAAGCTAATGATTTTTTTTCTGATTTGGATTAGATTTAATACAAGAATGAATTCATATGTTTTGTAATATATTGACACTTTGAGAAACTTTTTAAATATATAGATGTATGTTATATTACACATATTTTTTAAAAGTTGGTGACAATTCATTTCAGTGAAGAAACTAGAGTGGATAAGTCACTAGATGTATTTTATGATAACTTTTCTATTATTATACCAAATTTTGATGTTTATATTACATTTGAATTTGTTTCTAAATCAAAGACAATTTTAAAACCCCTTATTAAATTCTTTAAATATAACTTTTTGAATTCATTATGCAGTTTTTGGAGTTACTTGATAAATGTTTCTTTATCATAGAACATCACCATGGGTTGATCCTATTTTATTTGTTAAAAATAAATAAGATTCAAGTAGACATTTTATTTACAATAGATCTATGAATAAGATAGCTACCAAGAACAAGTTGTTTTCCCTCGTATCAATGATTTGTTCAATCATCTATATATATCAAGGTATTTTATTAAACATTGATCTTTAGTATGGAACAATCATTTCAAGGTGATGTGGTCAAATATTCAATAGAAAACATTTCAGACTATATATGGGAATTATGAGTTTAATGTTATTATTCATTTGTTTTCTAATACACTAGTTGTATTCATGGAATTATAAAATGATTTTCCATTAGTATTTATATATGTTAAAGTTGTGATTATTGATTATATATTGTTGTATTATAATAATTAAAAGGATTATAAAATACACCAATTGAATATTTTATAAACCGTGAAAATTTTTTATATGTCAAATTTATTATGTGTAAACATTGTTGAAACATATTTATTTCCTTGAGATTATTGTATCTAATGTGGTAGTAATTATTGTCCGAGCTAAAACTAAATTTATTGGTGAATGGAAAAGAACTAAAAATATAATTTAGATTTATTGTTTTATTATATTAGTATGTTAATATAGATAGGTTTTTGAAAACATTTCATAGTTATCCATCCCAAACACCAAGTTTACTCAAACATATGTTAAATTATACTAGGGAAACAAATGTTATTATTGATTCCAAGAACTGAAAATTATGATAGTTTAATTCTCTATTTTTCAACATCCTTATAGAGAGGATAATTTTTCACTTATAATTATTCTTAATTGAAGGTACTTGGTTGTGTTAATGTGAAAAAAGATTTTGTAATTTATTATACATCATGTCAATTGATGCCCTATAGTCAAAATTACCCTATATATGATGTAGAATTATCTATTACTCTTCTGTGTTAAACATTGGTGGAATAATTTATATGGAGTATAGTGTAAAAAATATACTATTCTAAAAAAATTGAAGAATATATTAACTCAAAAATAGATGAATATGTGGTATCTAATATTTTTGGAAGTAATAAGATCTAATGATTTTACAATTTATTATAATTCTAGAAAAGAATACAATTTATCTAATTATGTGAGTAATAAAAATAGTTCATCATTAACCATATTACATAGGTACATAACTCATTAGTTAATGATTTGATGAATTTTGTCCCAAAAAATTATCATAGAAGAGCTTCTTATATTTGGTTTTATGTGTGAGTACAACCATATATATCATATAGAATTAATAAATATAGAAGTTGGATAATATTTTATATCAAAAGTATTAATATTTTAAAAAGTGTAAAATTCGTATGTTTAATTCTCATGAATAATTCTATATTATATTTTGAAAAATATTATGTTTTCCATTTGATCCCTAATTGAAGTGATGGTTGTTGAGGGAATCCCATAGTTCCATATTTTCCATTCATCTTAGAATCACCATTATATATAAATAAATTTATGAATATTTCATGTTTGATGGAATGAAAATAGATTTTTTGTATTTACCATGAACGTTTTGAATTTTGAATATTTTATCATTGAATAATATTTACGGAATTGGATGATTCTGCAATTTTTAGTTCTAGATTCTAATTGGGATAATATAACAATGGATTTCATTGTTGGATTTCAAAATACATCTCAAGATAACAATTTGATAAGGTTTTTTGTAGAGCTATTAATTAAATCTTCACATTTACATCCAATTAAATATATTATGTATTTAGATCAACAATATTGACTATAAATCATGGATAAAATCAATTTATATTGTGATACTCACTCCATGGTATCTAAAAATTATATTGTATTTTCTTTTAATTTTTCAAAATTCATTCCAAAGTAATTCCATAGTAAATTAAATTTTAGTATAGGTTTTCATCCTCAATATTAGGGATGTGTTGAGCAAATGAATCAGAACATAGAAGACATGCATTGAACATGTTCAATGGGATTTTAGATAATTTTGGATCAGTAACCTTAATTAGATAATTTTTCTTATAATATGATTTTTATTTAGATATATAAATGGAAAATTTTGAGTCATAATATTGAAGTCGGTGTCAAACACCTTATTTTTGGGATGAAGTAGGAGAATTTTTTTTTGCAACCATATTTGGTAAATGAATTATTTGATAAAGATAAAATGATTCAAAATAATATAAATAAAACCCAATGTGTGTAGAAAATGTAGGCATATTACAATAGAATATATCTTTCTTTTGTTGTTGGTGATCAAGTTTTTTGTGAAGTACCTACCACAAAATGTGTTATGAGTTTTTTTTAAAAAATTATCCTATGTAAATTGGTAATTTGACAATATGAAATCTTGGAGAATGTTGGATGATTTTTTATTCAGTGGGATTTATAATGATTTTATATCATGTACATTAAATATATAATTTTTTGTTAAGAAAATATATCTTATATGAAACTCATGTTTTGATATCTAAATAAGATAGTTCCAAATTAACCATTCATATAAGGATTAAACTATTCATATTTATAATGACTAAGGTAAGTATTTACAAAATAATTAGATTTACTAACATATGTTTGCTATAAAACCCATATGATTGAATTATAAACCCAGGAATCCTAAAATCTTATGTGGGAAGATATCCAATATATATAAATAGTAAATAAAAGTCTGATAATTTAATTTATTAATGGGTTGAGAATGAAATAACATTTGTATTGTCAATATATATCATTTCTAAGTATTATTATCATTATTATATTAAATATTTTAGAGTTATATTCCTTATAATAATATTAGTTAATTTTTTAGTCAATAGGGGAAAACTATATTTCCAACTATATTAGTTTTTCCTAAATTATATTGTTTTATATAAAAAATAAATTTTTTAATCATTAAATTTTTATTTCAATTTTTTTCATTTATGAATTCAACTTTTCCAAATCATCTTATGATGTTTTTTTTGAAAATTTAATGATAATTTTGATTTTTAATGAAAAGTGTAAATTGTATATTTTGTAAATTGAATTTTATTTCAATTTTTTAAAATACTAAAATTATATTTTTCTTATTTTAATTTTTTATTGAATAATTTTTATTAAAAGAGTAAATTTCTTAGAAATTATAGATCTTTTTATAATTGGATTTCGTATAAAAGTAATTTTTTTACTAAAAGAATTATGAAATACTATTTTCAATCACACTTTACAAGTTTAAATTAAAAAATATTATTCCAGATAATGAAATTTAATGTAGAAAAATTGATTTTAATATTTTATCAGTTGTTATAAATTTTTTATGTTATTTCCTTTTAATTTTGGTCATTTTAAAGATTAACTATAGTAAATATTGTTATCACATTAAAGGCTTATTGAGTTTATTATGGTTAAAAATAATGTGATTGGGAAAAAAATACATTGAAAAACAAGACATTAATTCATTGGATAAATATATTTCACCCAGAATAATAAAAAATATGACCTTTTTTCTTTTAATTTTACTATTATATTATTTTATATAATGAAAAATTAAAAATATCACTCTCTTACGTTTAAACTCATCCTATATATTCACATAGTGGTAAAAATATATTATGAATGACAATTAATTCTTATTTAGATAATAATGAAATTATTTTTAGGTTTTTTATTTTGTTTGTAACATTTAGTTATTATATAATTACCTCAAATGCTTCTAGAATGCTAATATAGTGCATGTTGAAGTTGTATAAAAAATAAGTAAACAATTTTAAAAAGTCTCAATGTAATATTTATTGATGTTTATTAATCCAAAAAAATTGGATAAATATAAAATATTAGATATTTTTATGGTTTATTTTATAATTCCATTAATATATTAATTGTATTGATGTTAATGTAAATTAATAGTTTAAAAGTGACATTAATGATATTGTATAATAAAAAATATTATATGAACTGATCAAAAATTCATAAAAAATAAAATATTCATCTAATTGAATGATATAACATCTTAAATATCATCTTGGACTATTTATGGGATATATTTTATTTCATAGTTGTTTTATTGGCCCATAATGACTGAAATCATTTATATCATTGTAATTGTGGAAATGGTTAATGGGGGGTTTAGATAAATTGATATGGGTTAAAAAATATTCTAAACTTTACTAAATTTGATTATTTTAGATATTTATGCACATAATCATCCTATATTTTATTTATATCAATTTTCATCCACTTTATCATAGAACTTAATTTTTATTAATTATTTAAGAAATTCTCAGAACGTCCCTCCCCTCACTTATAAATTGGACCCTCATCTCTTATATTCCTTAAATTATTTGAGCATCCTTGATCATCCAAAAACTACCCAAATACCTTATTAATACCCATAATAATATTATATATGTGTAGTTAGGGTTTTTCGTAGTGGTAAGCACCCCGTAATCCCACATGAAAAATGGGGGTTCAAAACCCATGGGGAGCAGATTACTGTAGCAGTACTGTAGTGGTACTATAGCAGCAGTCGTACTATTGATCAGATGGTACTGTAGCAGTGATAGGATATTGCAGTGAAGGCATGGTACTATAGCAGCGGCGGGCACTATAGCAGCCGGGTTACTATTCACGGAATGCGCCTTAGGCCAAAAATTTTGGCCTACGAGCGACATAATGGGCAACAAGCCCACTGGGCCTTTGGGCCATGTAATGGGTCTCCCTCTACCATGTTAAAGAGTTCTTTTCATTGATTTAATAATAAAATGAGGCTTTTGCCCCATCCTTTAAAAAAATATTATATACGTCTTATTTTTTTCATAATACCAACCCTTGGGGGATTAATGTGTACATTAAAAGGGGTTTTAGGATGAAGAGGTAATACATTTAACTGAACATTTTAGTGTTATTTTTTCTCTTACCACCTAAAAACATAATTAATTAATGATAAAGTAATAATTAAAATATATTTTATATGAAAATAAAATGTCGTAATTTCATAACATATATCGATCTGAGGAAACTATCATATGGGAAATGAATCTATCATTTGTGTGAATGGAGGACTACCTCCTCATGAACTAATGTAATATTTTTCCATCACAATATATATAGTTGTATATAATTCTAGATTTGATAAATATATGTTATATTAATGGATTATTTATATTTATATAAATATAATATTCCATCTACACTCTAAAATTTCTTTCGATTAAAGAATTATAATGTTTATCATGCATCCATGGGGATTACCACATCCAAGAAGCGTTGTGATTAATTACTTTTCATGTCCACATCATATAAAATTTATAAATATAATTTTTAATGAAAATAAAAATATATATATTATATAATTATAATATTTGAAATATGAAATAATAATTACGTTCTTTCAATAATATTTTTTGTTAGCTGAGAGCGTTATATATTTGTGTGTGTGACCTACCAACTATATGATTGTAACATAGTTCATTTTTCCATACCATATTTCCTGAATAGATTTACAATGAAAATTAATATTTTCAAATGTTAATTATATGATTATTATTACTCTGTATATGACATAATAAATACATGTGTAAACATATTTATCCGATATAATTCATTTTTTATATATGAGGTAAATATATTATAAACATCCAATGTGAACAAAATTGCATACTTAAATAAATAAAACCATGTAATAAACAAAATAGAAGTTATAATAAAAAAATATCTCTTAATTAATGAAAATAATGAAAATAAGTTTATTATTTAGAAATATAAACAACAGATTTCCCAATTCGGACATGATGTAACAGACACATTAACATTAAAAAATTGTTTAAAGTGTTTATAAAGATCTGTTTTTTAAAAATATTTTTACACCATGTGAATATTCATTTAACTATTTGAAGTATAAATTTATATATAATTAAATGAATTATAAAATACATTGAATACATCTTTATTAATATCATTCAAACTTTTTTTTGAAATATTTTGAATTTCTTTACAGAAAGAAAAAAATGATGATTCTATTTTAAGATACATGGTGTCAGAAAATTTTCCCACAACCACATCTATAATTTAATATTATGTATTTTTTATAAGCATCCATATTTTTATAAAAAAAAATCAATCCCTTTGTTCTATGAATTTTAGAATTTGAAACCTTGTTTTAATGGAAAGGTATTTATTTACATTTTAAAATGTTTTTCTAATAGGCTAAAAAGTATATTTTTATATTTTTTATTCTAAAAATGACATATTTTTTGTGCTTCATGAATGTTATGATCCATGTAAGTTGTTTTTAATGATATATTTCCCAGATATACATTATAATTATGGGTGATCCCGATACAAGTCATAAAGATGTGTGATCTAGATATAGCAATCTAATGAGTTAGTCAATTATTATGTTCTCCAAATAATAATGTTTGAAATTGACCATATAGGTTGTAAAAATTCAAATGGTCCTGTTGTGTTTAATATAAATATGATTTCCCAAGGAACGTGAATTACTCTCATATCATTCTAATGAGTTTTTAGGGAAATATTTTTATTAAAAAATGAATGTTAATGATATTTTGTTTTATAAGAAGGATTATATCATTTTAGTTCTCGATTTTTTTGTTAATAGTAAAATTACTTTCATGGGGTATCATGTTTTCTAAGAAACTCTCATTAATTTTTTTTCACCTTTATGTATTCTTGGGAAGTGTTTTATAAAAAACAATCTGCAGTAAAGATCATTTTATTTGTATATATAGTATTATTTGAGCTAATAGTTTATTATGTTAATGATATTCTATATTTTATAATCAGGTGGTTTTAAAATCCACTAATGGTTTTATTCCATTATTTTTATATCCATTATTTAGCATTTTGTGTTAATCCCAAATTTTAAAATGTTTTTAAAATGTATTATGTGTGAGTAGGAATAAATAATATGTTCTGTTTAAGATTTTAAATAGTTTTCGTTAAAATAATATGTATTTTATTTTGAAAGTATTGTATGACAAAAAAATTGATACTAAGAGTAATATGCCAAAATATTATGTATGGGTGTATTATGTAATAAATATGAACTAATTATCTAAAACTATAAACCTAAAAATTAATTTAACAATTCAAGGAAATTATTTATTTTTCAAAAATAATTTTTTTTATTATTAACGGATGGGTCGTTAAATAAAAATAAGAAATTTTGTTACCACTCATATACCAAGCATTTTTGGGTATTTAATAATATATAAAAATCTAATTTCTCCATTATAACATACTATGGATATGAAATTCAGTCTTTAATAATTGTGGTGAATCTTTTGTATTTATGGATGATTTCATGTTTACCATATGTTTTCAAAATGTTGATAATAAGGAATGAGATGTCCAGAATCTAATTCTAGTTTGACAATACTGATGGGTAAATCTTTAATATCTATGGAATCTATTTGATCAGTCAATAGTTATACCTCATCATTGAAAACTAAATGAGATGTCAAAATGGTGGGTGGTATTTCCATTAAATGGAATTTCCCAAAATACCTAAAATTCATTTAGGGAACTTCAAAGAGAGGATATTCAATTTATTTATGTTATAGAAAACAATAATTTATTTTTAATGATTTATTATACCAAATTTATAATTTATGAAAATATAAAATACAATGAAATGATTAATTAATGATATAGTTTTTATTCAAGTGATATAACAAAGGGTTGCTAATACATGAAGTTGAATATATTAGATTATTTTGAGAATATTTAGATCTATATAAAGGATGTGTTTTTAATTTAGTTTTCTTATTATCTTATACACATTTTAATTTTATAAAATGTTTTTATAAATATATTTCATGGTTTTTATGCACGTTGCTATGATCAATCCTATTATAAAACATAGTTTAAAATAAGATAAATAAAAAATATAATTTTTCTTGGATATTTTTTAAAATATTACTGAATATCCTCCCACCCCCATCTACAAAATTCTATAAACACAAATAATATCATAAATTATGTGGATATAATTTAATGGTTGTTAAATATTTCAAATAATTAAATGAATCACCCTTTAGTGTGTCATTGTATTTGTTAAAAATTAATAATGTTAATATGTTTGTATAGATAATTGTGTGACGGATTAAGAATCCAAACATTACATGGACATCAAATGTGTATCCCATGAATTATAGTTATAAGATAATATCTAGCTTCTATTGGATAAGAAAAGGTAGTTTCATATGTTAGAAATGGATTTTGGAAGAGTTTTGTTCTATATGAGTTGCCTCAAACGTCACATATTTAATAGACATGGTTTTATTGTGAAATACCAAGACCTATTTTTATATTACTATCTATAAAATTCAGGATAATAGTGAATAGTTGGCCATATAAACAATGTGAAGATTTTTTTTCATCATTATAAGAAATATGAATAACAATTTTAATTTCACAGGGATGATAGTTCAAAATACTATAAATAAAATTGAAATAAACTTATTAAAGAAACTATAACATAAGTTGATAAGTTGTGAGTCTTTTTTAATGGTGTTTATGTCTTCTACATGGTTTCATATATTCCAAAGAGTGTTTCAAAGATTTTTTAGATAGAATGAATGGATATTAAGGGATTATGAAATCATTTTAAAGGAATGTAAAAAAATGGTTTATTTTGTAAATTTATTTAATGATAAATTGTTAGGTGCTATATATATATGATCTAATAATATGAAATAAATTCCACATATACATGATCACCCCTTAATAATGATAGAACTTGTATGGATAGGGAAGATATAAGGGTAACTATAATATGGATTAGTATATGTATAATTGTAATTTACATAAGCATGGTCTACATAAGGATGATCATGTAAGCATTAAATTTCAGAATTATATGGATGAGTAGAATATAATGATCATTTTATGATTACTTATAATGTTGATAAATTGGCTGGCTTGAAGTAACATGTAATAATAAATGAACTATTAAGGATATATTATAATATACTATTATAATGATTCTTTTATGCCTGGAAGGATGATCATGTAAAGATAAGATATAGGTACAAGAATGTAAGGATAATTTGTTTATTTTGGGAATTTTTAAAATATCAAAATGGGGATAATTGTTTTTAATTTCAATGATTGTAAATGAATTTAATATGATTACATTAGATCCATCATTAATGGATAAAAATATTACAAAAACACAAATGAGTGTGTGATACCAGCTCTGAATCTTGGATAAGTTGAACCACGGGTATGGATAATAGGATCAATGGAATAAGAAAATCATTATGAATTTAAATAATGGTTTATTGGGAAATTATAGAATTTTATAGAAATGATCAATATGTTTCTTAAGTGAAATTTAAATATTTAAATAATCATTATATGTTGTGATTTAAACTACGTCACAAAGAAATAATGTTTCAAGAGTGGGATAAATTTTTGACACATATATTGTAAGGACCCAACCTTAAAACATTACATAATCATGAATTAAGTGAATAATTCACATAGAGGATATTTTTATGTTTAGAGTTTTAGAGAATTAGGACATAACTATTACATCTCAAAAGGTTACACAGTAGACACTTCTACTATGTTTCCATAAAATAAAATATCTTAAAAAGAAACATGTCTACTTCCATGTTTTAGATAGCATGTCTTTCCTTGATCCCATCCTTGACCCTATTCATCTTTATGTCCTGTGGAGAAAATATCAAAAACATGGAATGAGCATAAAAATCCCAGTAAAGGATACACAAAAAAGGAAAACTGTTAGTTTTTCAAAACAACAAGTAAACCATGAATACTTTATCAAAGTAATACTTTTCACCTTTATGAGGTAGTAAATACTCTTCATTGAATAAAATATCACTACTTATCCTCTGTAACCAAAAGATTACCATAAAACCATATAAATAACACAAAACAAATAAAGGTAACATGGGACATAAACATACTTAAATGGAATAACCATACGGTCAACATCCACACATATCACTAAATGTAATAGCCATACGACTGACTTACATACCGAATGCATTGGAGGTTATAACGTAACCACCTATCCTGGTAATCACGGCACCACCCGTCATATTGTTTATCACGTAACCACCCGTCAAATTTCCAAGTACCATTACAAAATCATAATGCATAAAACAAATATATTAGAAATAAAACATTTCCACATTTCAATCACAATATATCACTTAAATATATTAACACACAAAATACATTATCAAATACATTTTCAATACCAAAATACATAAAAAAGTATATGGTAATTAATTCCTTTGAAAAACATTACGACATGTTAAGGAAGCCAAAGGTCAAATAGTACTCGCGACGGCGGAAAAGGCCGTTGTCACCGCGTACATTAAAAGAAACATTCATTTTTGATGTTCAGTAAAACGATTCATAGAAAAAGATTCCCTTTGATTTAAATGAATAGTCATAAGGGGTTTATACACCTTATAAAAGAATGTTTTTTATAAAACAAAAGGTGCCTTAACGAAAGGATATTGAGACAATGTCCCTTACAAAGTCGGTATCATTAAATTAAGGATAAATCAATTACATAATTATGTGTGAAAAATATAAATACACCCAATATAGGAGGATATTAAGTGTAAAAAAATCATAGGTCATCCACACATATTCTTAGTATGACATAATAAATAAGTAGAGGTTTGACCCAAAGAATTGAAATTTGGTTAAGAAGATCCCTTACAGAAATTCGACAGCCTAACAACGTCATTTTTAAAACTCATTAAAATGAGATGATAAGAGGTAAAAATGGAATCTCATAACTTGTACATATCATTTATATCAATAAGGATATATAATAACATATTCCAACATAATAAGATGTAAATTAAAATTCCTAACAAAAATTAGTATTTTAAAAAGAGGAGGGTGAAAGGTTCCCTTACTGATTTGGGTAACTTTCGAAACGTACACCCCATGAATAAAGTGTAACATCCCAGGTAAATAAAGAATAAAGAATTTTCATATTTATTAATATTTACGAATTAAATATTAATTTTATTTTAAAGGGATTGCTATGTTCGATAGCGTACCTGATACGCAACGATGAGTTTCTTTGAAACTTACGTAGCACACTAGTAATAAAATAATATTATTTTAAATGTTAGTTAACGAGTAGCTGTTGTACTGGCAGGAATGGATAGAAATAACTAAAATATGATTATATATGTTTTTAAATGTTTATACATTTACCCAATAAAAGATAAAGGCTTAAAATACAGAAAGAGTTCAATTTTAGGGCATATATACTCTAATTTTCACTAAAGGTTCACTTATCACCTTTTAATGGTGAACCGTCATTAAATATAGTTTTGATCACTCTTATACTTTATTTTGGACCAAATAAAACTCTTATCAAGAATCGGGACATCAAATTTTACTTTGTGTAAATTTTTGGTACCTTTCTGATAAAGTTCATTTTTTTTATGAATAGTGTAAAATGTTGTGTTTTAATTCAAAACCTCTTTTTAATCTAATTTATTTATATGATTAGATTATCTTTTTATTTGGTTTTAAATTGAAATTAGAAAATATTTTTACCATTAATTCCAATAGTGGTCGTTGGAATTAATTTCACTTTGAAATCGGACTTAAACTAGTGTCAATCTTTTGATACTTATTGTTTCATAAAAACACGCTATTTGCTCTGACAGCGGGAATTAATTATTAAATTAATTAATGTAACTTATATGTTTTGAATTTTGTAAAATAGACTTCATTTTTTAATTCGTAATATCAAATATAGCTTAGGGTGAATTTTTGGTAATTTTCTGAAAAACTTCAATTTTTGATGAATAGTGAAACCACTAAGTGGTACTTATAAAGACTGATTTTCCGTTTAAATGAACTTTTGCCATCATTGTGTTTTGAATTTCAAAAATCTGACATACATAGTTGTAATTAAGAAGTAAAATGTGGTTCAATGAGATTATAATAATTTTTTGGTGAATAGTAACTTATTAAGTTTTTAATCGCGATTAGAGGTAATTAATGTAGTTTAAGGTAAAAATGGTATTATAAGAATGTGAAAACACCATGAAACTTGTCCTACACCTATTGGGTGAGTCATGGCCGACCAAGACAAGCCATGGGCCAACTTGGGGACCCCATGGAGCCACTTGAGTTGGAAAATGACATTAATATATTTTTATTTAATGTTAAAGTGAAAATGACACTAACATAAATTGTTTTACTAAAATAATTTTTGAGTGGGGTTATAAAAGTCCAAATTTTGATTATAAATAGTCATTGGAAAGATAAAAGGATTTCCTAAATCATAGTATTTGTTTTATAATTTTTAGACATTAAATAAATTAAATTATATATGACATAATAATGATGCAGCGATGACATCATTATTTGACGATTTACATAAAATGGAAAGATAATGAAAAATATAAAACCTACACATGGAAAAAACCAATTGGATGAGTGGATTTCTAACCCTTATCACCTTATCGACGAGTTATATCAATTTTGGACCTTTTAAAACCGAAACACATTTTCAAATAAAGTAATATTTCTTTACTTTCCAAAAGTGCCCCTCCTCACCTCTTATAAAAGGCCCCCACCTCTACCCCATTTCACACACTTCTCAAGCCTTTGGGTCGGCCAAACCCTGCCCAATTACTCTCTCCACATCCCTCTCCTCATCATAGAGGATTACCTTTGGGCAAAATCCTTACAAAGGAAGCCTTTAGGCTCAAATCAAAAGGAGTTACACTTTTAAAGGTAATTCATTTCTTTCATGTTCATTTGTTTTATTTTGCTTCTCCAACCCTCTAAACTCTTTTTATTTACTTCTTTTGTAACAACACCAGTATCTTCAATATACTAGGATGTTGTTATAAGATTTATTTGAGCTACACTCTCACACAACTACATCAAATGGTTAAAGAACATACGGTTTCCGTGGATGGCGAAATTCTGCCTCCCGAAACGATGATTGTTCAATACTCATTTAACACCTTCAAGGGTGGCCATTATGATGTCACTATTTTTATATATGATATATAATATGTTTATGTTTTCTTTAAGCTTCTGTATTTTTCATTTTTGGCATACCTTTATGGTTTCCATTATGGGTAAACACGATATCTTCATTTAAGGAAGTGCGGACTACCGCCCCCTAAAAGTGATGTGATTCGTTAATGCCTTATGTGGGACGTGTAAATGATGGATTTAAAGTTATTATATATGATTTTATACTGGAACTATAATATACCTATATATAATTATTATTTCTTTCCATTAAAGTATGAGATAGAAATGAAAGTAGCGTTCATGCGTACGTACGGCTTACCGTCTCCATGAACGGTGCATTTCATTTCTTATCCCCAAATGTAATGTACTATTAAAATTACATGTATATAATGTATATATATAATTAATGATATATCTAAATGATGAATATAATTCTGGAATTAAAATATACATACCTCTCATTTAGTTTTAATTCCACTAATATGACAAAGAAATGAAAGTAACGTTCATGCGTACGTACGACTTACCGTCTCCATGAACGGTGCATTTCATTTCTTACCTCTAAATGATTATGTAATATTATAAATACATGTATATGCTGGATATATATGATATATATGATATCCAAATCAGGAATGTCATTCTGGATATAAATAACTTTTGACCACACGAACAACATGTAATTGTAACAAGTCCACTTTCGACTTAAGAACCAAATATCGACAAAACAAGCATTATTAACTTAAATGGTTACATAATGTTTATAACATGGAAATAAGTGATATAAAAAGAATGATGAACTTTAAAAAGGTTCTTAATCAAGTATAAATTAACTCAAGTTTATTATTCAGGACGTTAAAGAACGATCGAGTCAAGTCGGACCCAAGGTAAGGGACTTCATCTCAATCTCCTTTCATTGAGGCATATTTCGTTTTATAAACAACTTTCTTTAATACGGTGTATAAACTCCTTTGACTTTTACTTTTATACAAAAGGAATCTTTTTGTACGAAGCGTTTTACTAAACGACTAAAAGGAATGTTTTTTTTACGTACGCGGTGACAACGACCTTTTCCACCGCCGCGAGTATTATCTGGTCTTTGGATTCCTCAAGAAGCCGTAATGTTTTTAAAATAAAATAAATACCATATACACTTTTATGTATTTTGGTATTGAAAATGGTTTTGATAAAGGATTCTATTATGTCAATATATTTATGATATATTGTGATTGAAATGTGGAAATGTTATCTTTCCTTTATATTGGTTTTATGTTTTATGATTTTATACTAGTACTTGGACATTTTAACGGGTGGTTACGTTATAAACCATATAACG
Organism: Viscum album; assembly: GCA_963277665.1. Lineage (NCBI taxonomy): Eukaryota > Viridiplantae > Streptophyta > Magnoliopsida > Santalales > Viscaceae > Viscum > Viscum album. The sequence continues at coordinate 433,232,409 of OY728134.1, forward strand.
GGTGGTGTCGTGAATACCGGGACGGGTGGTTACGTTATAACCTCCAATGCATTGGGTATGGAAGTTGTCCGTATGGCTATTCCATTAAGTATGTATGGAAATTGGCCGTATGGCTATTCCATTAAGTGATAAGTATGGAAGTCGACTGTATGGTTATTCCACTTAAGTATGTTTATGTCCCAAGTTACCTTTATATATGTTATGTGTTCTTTATATGGGTTTTATGGTTATCCTTTGGTTACAAAAAGGTAAGTAATGATACTTTATTCTGTGAAGAGTTTTTACTACTTCATGAAGGTGAAGGTATTACTTTGATAGAGTATATATGGTTTACTTGATGTTTGAAAAACTAACAGTTTTCATTCTTTCGGTATCGCTTACTGAGCTTTTTATGCTCACCCCAAGTTTTTCGAAATATTTTTCACAGGACTTAAAGTGGAATAAGGTCAAGGATGGGATCAAGGGAATGTCATGCTATCTAAAACATGGAATCTAGACATCTTTCTTTTTTAGAGTTTTTATTTTATGGAAACTTAGTAGAAGTGTTTACTTTGTAATCTTTTAAGATGTAATAGTTATGTTCTAATTCTCTAAAACTCTAAAACTGAAAAGATCCTCAATGTGAATTATTCATTTAATTCAATATTAAGTAAGGTTTAAGGCTGGGGCCTTATAGTTGGTATCAAAGGTCGGTTTAGACAACTTTAGGAGTTAGAAAAGTGTTAAATTATAATATGATTGAAATGATATAGCATTTACAGATTACCATGTTGCTTCGCCTAAGATATTTCTATGTTCAGAATGGTTTTCCGCAGAGGAAACAAAGCAGCTATGTTGGGACGACATCAGGAGAAAGATAACCTTCCAAATCATCAACCTGAGATGGTCGGAATCGGAACTGAACAGTTTGTTGCAGTGATGTCACAGTTGACTCAGGATATAAATGGTGGTGGTATCCATGCACGAGATCAGCCAGATCAACCGCAGAGGAACATGTCAGTGGTGGAACATTTCATGAGGCAACATCCCCCATCATTTAGAGGATCATCTGACCCTGTGCAAGCTGAAGGGTGGATTAAAGCACTGGAGAAGATTTTTGATGTCATGGGGTGTTCAGAACATCAAAAGGTTAGTCTTGCTGTTTACCGTTTTGAAGGTGAAGCTGATCAGTGGTGGTTGATGGTGAAAAATATAAGGGATAGTGATGAGATTGAGGATCTTCACTGGGACGAATTCAAAGGTATGTTTCTTGAGAAATATTTTCCTAAGGTGGTTCGTCTTAGGATGGAAAAAAAGTTCCTAGAATTGAGGCAGGAGGATGATTCAGTGGCTGCTTATGAAGAAAAGTTCACTCGATTGGCAAGGTATGCTCCAAACTTCATACGAGATCTTGATAGTAAAATAAACCGTTTTTACTCAGGGTTAAAGCCAAAGTATCGAAGGGCTTTAGCTTCTCGTGAATTCAAAAGTTATGAAAAACTTGTTCGATGTGCGGAGAAGGTAGAAATGGAGTTTGCCAATGATCAGGTGTTCTATGACAAACAACAGAATAAGAGGTATAGTTGGCAGGAAAAGGGGAAGAATTCATCAAAGAAGCAAGGAGGTAAGAAAAACAAATATCCATCCTGTGAGAAGTGTGGTAAAATGCATCCTGGAGAATGTTTATCCAAGTATGGTAAGTGCTTTCGGTGTGGTAAGTCTGGTCATATTGGTCGTAACTGTAAGGAAGATGATCAAGCAGGAAATGAAAATCCAACGGTAAGATGTTTTAAGTGTAATGAAATGGGTCATTATGAAAACGAGTGTCCAATGAAGAACTCAACTGGGGGAATGCAGCCAGACTACAAGCAGAAAGGGGTGGCGAAATCCTTTGCAACAACTTCAGCAGATGTTGGTCCATCGAATGATGTGGTATCAGCTCCAGGGAGCTCAGTATTTTTTGAAGATTGACTTGAGGTCGGGGTACCATCAGTTGAAAGTAAAAGAAGCAGACGTTCCGAAGACTGCGTTCCGTACTAGATATGGCCATTATGAATTTGTAGTTATGCCTTTTGGGTTAACCAATGCACCTGCTGTATTCATGGACCTTATGGATAAAATTTTCCATGAGTTCTTGGATAAGTTTGTGTTTTGAGGTTTGTGAAGAGGTTATGTGTGCCTTGTGATTCACAGTTGAAGAATGAGTTGTTTTTTCATCCTGGCAGTACTAAGATGTACAGAGGTCTACGGGAGTATTACTGGTGGGATGGAATGAAAAGAGACATTGCTGATTTTACTGTGAAGTGTTTGACATATCAACAGGTTAAAGCAGAGCAGCAGTTACCGAAAGGGATGCTTCAGCCTTTAACAGTGCCAGAGTGGAAATGGGAAAACATATCCATGGACTTTGTTGTGGGATTACCGAGGACATCTCGAGGTAATAATGCAATCTGGGTTATTGTTGATCGCTTGACCAAATCTGCTCATTTCTTTTCTATACGAGATAATTTCTCTCTTGACCAACTTTCTTGTTTGTATCTTAAAGAGATAGTCAGGTTACATGGAGTTCCTCTCTCCATTGTATCAGATCGTGATCCCAGGTTTACTTCTAACTTTTGGAAAGGCCTTTAGAATTCGGTGGGTACTGAATTAAATTTTAGAACAGCTTTTCATCCTCAATCAGATGGGCAGTCAGAACGAACAATTCAGACGTTGGAGGATATGATACGAGCTTGTTCGATGGATTATTAGGGATGTTGGGACCAACATCTTTCTTTGGTTGAATTTTCATATAATAACAGCTGTCATTCCAGTATACAGATGGAACTATTTGAGCCATTATATGGGAAGCGGTGTCGAACTCCAGCATTTTGGAATGAAGTGGGTGAAAGGAAGCTGATGGGACCAGAATTGGTAGAAGAGTTGGCAGAAAAAGTTCAGCTGATTCAAAAGCACATGAGAACAGGTCAGAGCAGGCAGAAGAGTTATGCGGATAACCGGAGGAAGGATCTATCTTTCGAGGGAGGTGATCATGTTTTTCTCAAGGTTTCTCCTTGGAAAAGTGTGATGAGATTTGGTAAGAAAGGAAAGCTGAGTCCAAGGTTTATTGGACCATATGAAATTTTTGAGAGAGTTGGATCAGTTGCATACCGGGTGGCTTTACCTCCGAGTTTATCTCAGGTACACAATGTTTTTCACGTTTCGATGTTGAGAAAATATATGCCAGATCCATCTCATGTTTTGAGTCCAGAGGTAGTTTAGTTGGAAGAGAACCTATCTTATGAGGAACAACCGGTCCTGATTCTTGACCACAGGTAGCAAGTGTTACGGAATAAGGTGATTCATCAGGTAATGGTTTTGTGGAAAAACCATGTGATTGAAGAGGCAACGTGGGAATCTGAAAATGCTATGAGGGATAAATACACCCACTTATTTTGATAAGTGAATAAAATTGCGATGATGCAATTCCCAAAAGGGGGGAAGGATGTAACATCCCAGGTAAATAAAGAATAAAGAATTTTCATATTTATTAATATTTACGAATTAAATATTAATTTTATTTTAAAGGGGTTGCTATGTTCGATAGCGTACCCGATACGCAACGATGAGTTTCTTTGAAACTTACGTACCACACTAGTAATAAAATAATATTATTTTAAATGTTAGTTAACGAGTAGCCGTTGTACTGGCAGGAATGGATAGAAATAACTAAAATATGATTAGATATGTTTTTAAATGTTTATACATTTACCCAATAAAAGATAAAGGCTTAAAATACGGAAAGAGTTCAATTTTAGGGCATATATACTCTAATTTTCACTAAAGGTTCACTTATCACCTTTTAATGGTGAACCGTCATTAAATATAGTTTTGATCAGTCTTATACTTTATTTTGGACCAAATAAAACTCTTATTAAGAATCGGTACATCAAATTTTACTTTGTGTAAATTTTTGGTACCTTTCTGATAAAGTTCATTTTTTTATGAATAGTGTAAAATGTTGTGTTTTAATTCAAAACCACTTTTTAATCTAATTTATTTATATGATTAGATTATCTTTTTATTTGGTTTTAAATTTAAATTAGAAAATATTTTTACCATTAAATCCAATAGTGGTCGTTGGAATTAATTTCACTTTGAAATCAGACTTAAACTAGTGTCAATCTTTTGATACTTATTGTTTCATAAAAACACGCTATTTGCTCTGACAGCGGGACTTAATTATTAAATTAATTAATGTGACTTATATGTTTTGAATTTTGTAAAATAGACTTCATTTTTGAATTCATAATATCAAATATAGCTTAGGGTAAATTTTTGGTAATTTTCTGAAAAACTTCAATTTTTGATGAATAGTGAAACCACTAAGTGGTACTTATAAAGACTGATTTTCTGTTTAAATGAAATTTTGCCATCATTGTGTTTTGAATTTCAAAAATCCGACATACATGGTTGTCATTAAGAAGTAAAATGTGGTTCAATGAGATTATAATAATTTTTTTGTGAATAGTAACTTATTAAGTTTTTAATCGCGATTAGAGGTAATTAATATAGTTTAAGGTAAAAATGGTATTATAAGAATGTGAAAACACCATTACACTTGTCCTACACCTATTGGGTGAGTCATGGCAGACCAAGAAAAGCCATGGGCCAAATTGGGGACCCCATGGTGCCACTTTAGTTGGAAAATGACATTAATATATTTTTATTTAATGTTAAAGTGAAAATGACACTAACATAAATTGTTTTACTAAAATAATTTTTTAGTGGGGTTATACAAGTCCACATTTTTGTTATAAATATTCATTGGAAAGATAAAACTATTTCCTAAATCATATTATTTTTTTTATAATTTTTAGACATTAAATAAATTAAATTATATATGACATAATAATGATGCAGCAATGACATCATTATTTAACGATTTAAATAAAATGGAAAGATAATGAAAAATCTAAAACCTACAAATGGCCAAATCCAATTGGATGAGTGGATTTATAACCCTTATCACCTTATCCACGAGTTATATCATTGTGGGACCTTTTAAAACTGAAACACATTTTCAAATAAAGTAATATTTATTTACATTCCAAAAGTGCCCCTCCTCTCCTCTTATAAAAGGCCGCCACCTCTACCCCATTTCACACACTTCTCAAGCCTTTGGCTCGGCCAACCCCTGCCCAATTACTCTCTCCACATCCCTATCCTCATCCTAGAGGATTCCCTTTGGGAATAATCCTTACAAAGGAAGCCTTTAGGCTCAAATCAAAAGGAGTTACACTTTTAAAGGTAATTCATTTCTTTCATGTTCATTTGTTTTATTTTGCTTCTCCAACCCTCTAAACTCTTTTTATTTACTTCTTTTGTAACAACACCAGTATCTTCAATATACTAGGATGTTGTTATAATATTTATTTGAGCTACAATCTCACACAACTACATCAAATGGTTAAAGAACATACGGTTTCCGTGGATGGCGAAATTCTGCCTCCCGAAACGATGATTGTTCAATACTCATTTAACACCTTCAAGGGTGGCCATTATGATGTCACTATTTTAATATATGATATATAATATGTTTATGTTTTCTTTAAGCTTCTGTATTTTTCATTTTTGTCATACCTTTATGGTTTCCATTATGGGTAAACACGATATCTTCATTTAAGGAAGTGCGGACTACCGCCCCCTAAAAGTGATGTGATTCGTTAATGCCATATGTGGGGCGTGTAAAGGATGGATTTAAAGTTATTATATATGATGTTATACTGGAATTATAATATACCTATATATAATTATTATTTCTTTCCATTAAAGTATGAGATAGAAATGAAAGCAGCGTTCATGCGTACGTACGGCTTACCGTTTCCATTAACGGTGCATTTCATTTCTTATCCCCAAATGTAATGTACTATTAAAATTACATGTATATAATGTATATATATAATTAATGATATATCTAAATGATGAATATAATTCTGGAATTAAAATATACATACCTCTCATTTAGTTTTAATTCCACTAATATGACAAAGAAATGAAAGTAGCGTTCATGCGTACGTACGGCTTACCGTCTCCATGAACGGTGCATTTCATTTCTTACCTCTAAATGATTATGTAATATTATAAATACATGTATATGCTGGATATATATGATATATATGATATCCAAATCAGGAATGTCATTCTGGATATAAAGAACTTTTGACCACACGAACAACATGTAATTGTAACAAGTCCACTTTCGACTTAAGAACCAAATATCGACAAAACAAGCATTATTAACTTAAATGGTTACATAATGTTTATAACAATTTAATAAGTGATATAAAAAGAATAATGAACTTTAAAAAGGTTCTTAATCAAGTATAAATTAACTCAAGTTTATTATTCAGGACGTTAAATAACGATCGAGTCAAGTCGTACCCAAGGTAAGGGACTTCGTCTCAATCTCCTTTCATTGAGGCATATTTAGTTTTATACACAACTTTCTTTTATATGGTGTGTAAACTCCTTTGACTTTTACTTTTATACAAAAGGAATCTTTTTGTATGAAGTGTTTTACTAAACGACTAAAAGGAATGTTTTTTTACGTACGCGGTGACAACGACCTTTTCCGCCGCCGCGAGTATTATTTGGTCTTTGGCTTCCACAAGAAGCCGTAATGTTTTTAAAATAAAATAAACACCATATACTCTTTTATGTATTTTGGTATTGAAAATGGTTTTGATAAAGGATTCTATTATGTCAATATATTTATGATATATTGTGATTGAAATGTGGAAATGTTATCTTTCCTTTATATTGGTTTTATGTTTTAGGATTTTATACTGGTACTTGGACATTTTAACGGGTGGTTACGTTATAAACCATATGACGGGTGGTGCCGTGAATACCAGGATGGGTGGTTACGTTATAACCTCCAATGCATTGGGAATGGAAGTCGGTTGTATGGCTATTCCATTAAGTATGTATGGAAATTGGCCGTATGTCTATTCCATTAAGTGATAAGTGTGGAAGTCGACCGTATGGTTATTCCACTTAAGTATGTTTATATCCCAATTTACCTTTATATATGTTATGTGTTCTTTATATGGGTTTTATGGTTATCCTTTGGTTACAAAAAGGTAAGTGATGATACTTTATTCTGTGAAGAGTTTTTACTACTTCATGAAGGTGAAGGTATTACTTTGATAGAGTATATATGGTTTACTTGATTTTTGAAAAACTAACAGTTTTCATTCTTTCGGTATCCCTTACTGAGCTTTTTATGCTCACCCCATGTTTTTAGAAATATTTTTCACAGGACATAAAGTGGAATAAGGTCAAGGATGGGATCAAGGGAATGTCATGCTATCTAAAACATGGAATCTAGACATCTTTCTTTTTTAGAGTTTTTATTTTATGGAAACTTAGTAGAAGTTTCTACTTTGTAATCTTTTAAGATGTAATAGTTGTGTTCTAATTCTATAAAACTCTAAACCTGAAAAGATCGTCAATGTGAATTATTCATTTAATTCAATATTAAGTAAGGTTTAAGGTTGGGGCCTTATATAAAGGGTCATACAATGAAGATCTAAATACCCATAAATTAAATTATTTTACAAAAATAATACAATCATGGAAAGTACATACACCACAGAAAAGGAAATAGTGGCAAAGGTATCATGAATCTCACGGGAACAACAAGTGAGATAAAAACCCCTTAACTCGTTCTGATCAATCGAGTCGTATGACCAAAATATAAAAAAACAAAATGGATCACATAATACCAGGAATATAAATATAATAATGATAATATATAAGAAATGGAAGTACACAATATACCACATTCAATAAATAAGTGGCAAACAATGGAAATCTCAAAGAATTAAAAGTGAGATAAGAAATCCCTTACGAAAATTCGGTAGCATAACGACGCAACTTAAAACCTCCAAAAATGGATTGATGAGATTAATATAGGGTCTCTAATAATATTATCATAAAAATTACAGTAATAGGGGTATAAAATAACATCCCCTACATAATATAGATGATCTTAAAAGGAATGACCTAAAAGAGAGTACCTAAAAAGAATGTGAGAGGTAGGATCACTTACCTCAAGTCCGACATGTCTTGTTAGTTTATTTATATTCCGGAATAATAAACATTGGTCAATTTATAATTGATTATGGACCTCATTTAAAGATTATTATTAAGTTTATATCTCATATTATAATGTTATAATAATTGGTTAATATTGTGAGTTCATATCAGACGTTTTTGTCGATGTTCGGTACATGAGTCAAAATTGAACTTGTTGGAAAATAATTTTCCATGTAGTTATAGGAACATCATCTCCAGAATTGTATAAATGGAATAAATATCATATATATAAATAATATATTCATTTTATAATATTCTGAAACATTTGTAGATAAAAAAATAAATGCACCTTTCATGGAGACGGTAGGTCTTACATACGCATGAACGCTACTTTCATTTCTTTGTCATATTAATGGAATTAAAACTAAATGAGAGATATATATATTATAATTCCAGAATTATAAATATCATTTAGATGTAATATATTACATATATATCCATTATATATATGTACTTTTAATAGCACATAACATTTGGAGATAAGAAATGAAATGTACCGTTCATGGAGACGGTAAGCCGTACGTATGCATGAATGCTACTTTCATTTCTATTTCATACATTAATGGAATGATAAAAAATAATTATACATAGGGATATTATAATTACAGTATAATATAATATATAACATCATTAAATCCATCCTTTATACATCCCACATATGGTATTAACGATTCAAATCACTTTGAGGGGGCGGTAGTCCGCACTTCCTAAAATGAAATTATCGCGCTTACCCATTATGGAAACCATAAAAGTATGACATAAATGAAAAATAAATAATCATAAGTAATACATAAACACAATTTATATATCATATATAAATATAGTGACATATTAATAGCCACCATGAAAGGTGATAAAGAAGATTGAATAATCATCATTTCGTGAGGCACTAATTCACCACCCACAGAAATATTATGTTCTTTATCCATTAAATGGAGGTTTGTATGAGTGTAGCTATAATAATACTCATAAAAGCATTCTATTATATTTAATATACTGGTTTTTTACAAAATAATTGAATAAAAAGTGTTTAGGGGGTTGGAGAAGCAAAATAAAATAAAAGAACATAAGAGAAGACATTACCTTCAAATCTAATAACTCTTTTTGATTTGAGATCAAGAGCTTCCTCATAAAGACTTCTGCCCAAATTGAGGCTTCTATGCATAATATAGGGATCTGGAGAGAAAATATGTGTATAGGTTGGATGAGCCAAGTGCTTGAGAGGTGTGGGTAAGGAGGTAGAGGTGGGGGCCTTTTATAAGAGGGAGGAGGGGCACTCTTGGAAATTCTTGAAAAGTTACATTATTATAAAATGATTTTCGGATATCAAAGGTCCCACAATTATATATATTGAGGATAAGGTGTTATGGGTTATAAATACACCAATCCACAATGTTTTTGAGAAGTTTTTCTCTTATATTTTACAGTATCTTTTCTTTTTTATTTAAATCGTTCATTAATGAGGTAATCGTTGCGTAATCATGGTGTCATAAATTAATTAATTTATTTAATGACTTAAAATTATATAAAAAATACTATGATGTAGGAAATCTTATTATATTTTATATGAATATTTATAGTCAAATATTTGACTTGTATAACCCCATGTAACAATTGTTTTAGTAAAACAATACAGGTTTTTGACATTTTTATTTTAACTTTAAATAAAAAGTTATCAATGTCATTTTCTTACCCAAGTGGCTCTATGGGGTCCCCAAGGTGACCCATCGATTGTCTTGGTTGGCCATGACTCATCCGGGTAGGGCATGATTCAAGGTTATTTCATATTAGTATAACATTATCTTTACATTAAATTACACTAATTACCTTTAATCACGATTAATAAAACTAAAAAGTTACTATTCACCAAAAACTATTTTCATCCCATTGAACCACATTTTACATCCTAATGACAACCATGTATTTAGGATTTTTGAAATTCAAATCAAAGAGGTGTTAAAATTTCATTTAAACGAAAAATCAGTTTTTGAACTACCACTTAGTGGTTTCACTGTTCATCAAAATTGTAGTTTTTCAGAAAAATACAAAAAAATTCACCCTAAGCTATATGTGATATTCTGAATTCAAAAATTATTTATATTTTACAAAATTAAAAACATATATGTCTCATTAATAAATTTAATAATTAATTCCCATTGTCAAAACAAATTCCCTGTTTTTAAGAAACCAAATATATCAAAAGATTAACACTAGTTTAAATCCAATTTCAATGTGAAATTAATTACAATGACAACCATTGGATTAAATAGTAAAAATATTTTATAACTACACTTTATACCCAATTAAAAAGATAATCTATCCATATAAATAAATCAGACTAAAAGTAGGTTTCGAATTAAAATTCAACATTTTCACTAAAAATGATCTTTAGCGGAAAAATATCAAAAATTTTCACAAAGTAAATTATGATGTCCAGATTCTAATGAAGGATTTTATTTGGTCTAATATAACATATATAATTTTCAAAAATTGGAATTAAAAATGGTTCACCATCAAAAGGCGGTTAATCGACCTTTTAAAGAATATTTGAAAATTTACGCTTAAAATTGGATTCATTCACATTTTAAGCCTCTAACAATTATTGGATAAAAGTAAAAATATTTCACAAACATATATAATCATTTTGGAGTTAGTTCTATTCATTCCAGCCATTATAATGGCTAGTCATTAACTACCATTTAAAATAATATTATTTTATTATTAGGGTGCAATGTAAGATTTCAATGTAACTTATTTTTGCATATAGAGTACTCCATCAAGCATAACATTCCGTTTAAAGTAATATTAATATTTTAATCAAAAATATTAATAAATATGAAAAAGTAATATTCATTATTTACCTAGAATGTTACATCCTTCCCACCTTTTGGAAAATCTATCCTCGCAATTTTAAAATTGGGCTTGGAAACTTCATTGAAATCCCTATATTGGAAAAAGACTAAATTAAACTATCACTTTAAAAAAATGAAAAAAAATTACCAACGTCACCCGAGAAAAAAGGTACTGGGATTCCATGAAAACATAGATATGGAAGAAAAAAAGGGTTATGTTCTGATGGAGAGTGATAGAAACTTGTTTAGGAGAATGTTAACCACCAGAAAACCACAAACTTGTGATGGGTTAAAAGGTATTTGATTCCACACTAGGAAAAGTTAACATACCACATTTTAGTTTTAAGTTACTTTTCATTGAGAAATTTATTTATGAGCATAACTAAATCACAAGGAAACATACTTTCTGGTCGTTTATACTTTTATATCTTACTATATTTCTTTCACAAACTCATTTTTTCCTCCAAAAGACGAGTATTTAGGACGACTTGTTCAAATTAAGAGCGATATAATCAACTTCTAGAGAATCACCTAATCAACAAAATTGAACTATATATTTCTCATGTCTTTACACCTTAATAAAAACCAAAATTGTTATAACAATATCAGATAATCAAAAAAGGATAATCCTTTATAAATAGAAAATCTATTCTTATTCTCCAAATTTTTTCCAACAAAACCCAAAGTTCAACGAAGACCATTCAATAAAAAAAATTTCCATTAAATTCTTCAATTTATACCAAACTAATATTGAAACCCAAATATTTAAAGGATTTAATCACATTGTCTTCTAAGGTAGAAATTAACAATTATCTCCAAATAACATCAGTTTCTCTTAAAGTCTCATATTTAAAATTAATTAACCTAATCATATATCATCCATGAAAGGTCAATATTTTCCTAGAAAACCCAAAATCAACATATTCTTGATTCATAAAATTATATAACTAAAAATAATTTTTCATACTAACCAGGTACTTCATGTAGTCCAATGGTAGGGGATAAATACTAGTCACATTTTGGTTGTGGGTTCGATTCCCACAGCTTTGTCCAACGCAACGAGTTGTCATACGGTCTGTGTGTTATCCTTTTTCCAAAAATATCTAATTCTAAAAACATTCCCCAAAAAGAGATAAAATCATCAAAAATAACCATAACATAATTTAACCACAATTTTATCTCATGCCTTTCATTTTCCATCATAACATATAGTATCCCATAATTACCTCAAAATTAAGGATCATATATACCCAAATAGTTCATTATAACTATGTCCACAAAAGAACAGATTACCATTACTTGAATAAAATTTTCATATATCAAACAACATGGTTACACATACAATAAAAATTCTTCTAATGTTACCCCATCATCAAAATAGACTTAATAATTTTATGAATTTCACCATCCTAAAATCTATCATAACTTTTGAATCACTTATATGTTGACTTTTTACTCATTCAACATTCTTCATGATCCATTAACCATTACTTTCCAACTTATTCTTTAATAGTTCTTTCATACAAAAAAAATCATTAATCATATCCCATGATTCCAAAATAGGGAAACATATGTTAAGAAATAATCCATACCTTTTATTGGTCATTGTGAGTTTCTTCATCCTCAATCGGAATGGAATTAGGTATTGGTAAATGGATATTGTACGATCTTGGTGATCCCATTCCCAAAAATTCTTCGTAGGACATGTGTTTGAATAATTACCATGCACACCACATTTGAAACATTCAATTGATCCCTCATAAAGAACTTATTTCCCTATCCTCAAGTCAACTGGATGCTTCCTTCTTACATGAAAGGTTCTTGCTTTATGACCTTTATTTACACATCTATAGCATCTTTATGTCCCTTTTAAACATTTTACTTGGAGTTTATTTCCACGTCTTTGACACATAGGTTTTTGAACACACTTACCTTTATTATTCTTACCTGAACGTCCGTAGGGATTTGTTTCTCGCATATATGATGCCTTATAAAATTCACCAAGGTTTAAGTGGTCAATCATGACTCCAGATAGTTGGTTGAGGAATAACATAAGAGTTCTCATTGGAGTTCTCATATAATTCAATTTCTCGCTCAGAAAACTCTCACAGTTTCCTTCACTTCCACTGTTACTTTGGTGCCTGCTAGTTCCATCCATTTACTAAAACCAAAAACATCAGTGTGAGTATATCAGTAAAATTATCATATAGTAATGAGGAAGATAAACACTAAGATATATTTATCCATGTTATCTCAAACCCATTCTAACTTTCAAAAAAACAATGACTCCATCTAATGTACTACCCATTTTGGGTATACACAACATGTCACTTATGATTAAACAATACTCTAACCTATAAAGTTATATAAACCAACCATTGATACCAACTATAAGGACCCGACCTTAATACATTACATAATAAAAAATTAAATGAATAATTCACATAGATGATTCTTTCAGGTTTAGAGTCTTTGGGAATTAGGACATAACTATTACATCTTAAAAGATTACAAAGTAGACACTTCTACTAAGTTTCTATAAAATAAAAACTCTTAAAAATAAACATTTCTAGTTCCATGTTTTAGATATCATGTCTTTCCTTGATCCCATCCTTGACCTTATTCATCATTAAGTCCTGTGGAGAATATCTAAAAAACGTGGGGTGAGCATAAAAAGCCCAGTAATGGATACACAAAGAAGGACAACTATCAGTTTTTCAAAACAACAAGTAAACCATTAATACTTTATCAAAGTAATAATTTTAACCTTTATGAAGTAGTAAATACTCTTCACTGAATAAATGATCACTATTTATCCTTTGTAACCATAAAATTACAATAAAACCATATAAAGAACACATTACATATAAAGGTAACTTGGGACATAAACATACTTAAATGGAATAACCATACGGTCGACTTCCACACATATCACTAAATAGAATAGCCATACGGCGGACTTCCATACCCAATGCATTAGAGGTTATAACGTAACCACCTATCCTAGTATTCACAGAACCACCTGTCATATGGTTTATCACGTAACCACTCATCAAATGTCCAAGTACTATCACAAAATCATAATACATAAAACAAATATAATGGGAAGAAAACTTTTCCACATTTCAATCACAATATATCACATAAATATATTGACATAAAAATCCATTATCAAAAACATTTTTAAATCCAAAATACATAAAATAGTATATGGTAATTAATTCCTTTTAAATCATTATGGCTTGTTAAGGATCCCAATGGTCAAATAGTACTCGTAGCGGCGGAAAAGGTCGTTGTCACCGCATACATTAACAGAAACATTCTATTTTGTTGTTTAGAAAAATGCTTCATTGAAAAAGATTCCCTTTGAATGAAATGAAATGTCAAAGGGGTTTATAAACCGTATGAAAGAAAGTTGTGTATAAAACAAAATGTTCCTTAATGAAAGGATATTGAGACGAAGTCCCTTACAATGTCGGTATCCTTAGAATAAGGATAAATCAATTACATAATTATGTGTGAAAAATTTAAATACACCCAATATAAGAGGATATTAAGTGTAAAAAAATCAGAGGTCATCCACACATATTCTTAGTATGACATAATCAAGAAGTAGAGGTTTAACCCAATGAATTGAAGTTGGGTTAAGAAGTTCCCTTACAGAAATTCGACAGCCTAACAACGTCATTTTTAAGATTCAAAAAATGAGACGATGAGAGATAAAAATGTTATATCATCACTTTGAAATATCTTTTACAGAAATAAGGATATATAATAACATATCCCAACATTAGAATATTTAAATTAAAAGACCTAACAAAAATAAGTCTTTTAAAAAGAGGATGGTGAAAGGTTCCCTTACCGATTTGGCTAACTTTCGAAACGTACATCCCATGAAAGAAAGGTCATACAATGAGGATGTAAATAGCCATAAATTAAAATATATTACAAAAAGAATACAATCAGGGGAAGAAAATACACCACACAAAAGGAAATAGAGGCAAAGGTAGCATGAATCTCAAGGGAACAAAAAGTGAGATAAAAACCCCTTAACTCGTTGTGATCAATCGAGTTGTAGGACCAGAAGATAATAAACACCAAATGAATCACATAATACCATGAATATAAATAGAATCATGATAATATATATGAATGGGAAGTACACAATACACCACATGCAATAAATAAGTGGCGAACAATGGAAATATCATAGCATTAATTGGTTTTTCTATCACCCACAAATCCATAATGATATTTCTCTCTGCATTGGTTCCCCTCATAAATTAGATCAAAAGACATTGAATGGTGACCTGGGGATATATTCCATGATCCCCATTGAAGTTAATATGAAAAAAACACCTTCTTCCCAATACTATTAATTTCATATCTAATGACTACAAAACTGTAGTTAATGTCGAATATGAGAGCTTCCCCTCCTTTTGTGATCTTTGAAAAATTGTTGGACACACTGTCCACAACTGTCATTTTTTCCAGAAACCTCCCAACCCCGAATCTTTTAATGAATAGACAGAGGTTATGAAAAACAGGAAAGGGAATGTTCTAGAGAAACCTGAGACCTCTAAAGGAAGAGAGGATAAATGGGTGGCTAAAAACCTCAATCCTGGAAACCATAAGGGAAATTCCTGGGCTGACCTCACAGAGGATCATGACTATCAAGTTCTTTAACAAGAATGTAAAAATAAGCTTGAAGAGGATGTCATTTTTATTCTGTCTAATACTCTCATTGATCCAAATGATTCAGGTAAAACATCATAGGTCTCCAATCTTATCCTAGGAAATTATCTGAAGGAAGCTAGGAAAGATCCTTTTGATCAGACCACTTCTAGCACCCAACAGCATCCTACTTCCCTGATGGCTACTTCCTTATCCTCTTTTGTGACTGACCCCTCTTTAGAAATCCATATCATCTGCCCAAATTCCTCTTCACCTGAAATAGAGGTGAACAAACAGGATAATCCTATAACTGTACCTATTTAGGACTATAAGAATGCTATTATCTCTCCCTCTGTCCAAAAACAAAGTAAACAAAACTCTTCTTTGACCCCTGTACAAACTGAGAAACAGAACATAGTACA
The DNA here is from genome assembly GCA_963277665.1 of Viscum album. Classification (NCBI taxonomy): domain Eukaryota; kingdom Viridiplantae; phylum Streptophyta; class Magnoliopsida; order Santalales; family Viscaceae; genus Viscum; species Viscum album. Next base: position 433,248,478 of record OY728134.1, read on the forward strand.
GGACCTGGCTGCTTAGTCTGAGCAGAATCTGGACCCTGCAAGGGATCCAGTATATATCCATACACTAGATAAAGGGTCCTCCCAAAGAGGGGGAAATGCCTCTCCATCTCTTGATACTTAGGAGAATTCTTCCCCTACATTTGACCCTACTAATACCATTGTTCATAATGTAAACCTACATAGTGACAATTTATCTAACATGGCTGTTTTCTCACAAACTACTAACATATCCTTGACACCCATTTCGATAGCACATGGAAAGCAAGAAAATTTGCAGAAAAATGACACGTTGGGTGTCTCAACTAAGTCATGAGCCTTGGAATCTAAAAAGAAAGGGGACAACCCCACCAAAAAAGGGTCAAATGAATGTGATGTATTGGAATTTCCAAGGTATTGCGAATTCTGATACTTTAAATGTTTTGAAACAATTTATCACTACTCACTCCACGATGATGTTTTCTATCTCTAATCCCAAAGTCAACTTTGTTTCTAGATATCAACACATTTTCCCCTTGGGTTACTTTTATTTAGGATACTTCTATAATCATTTTTCTTCTGAATCCCTATGGGTGGTTTCCCATTCATTGCTTAAAAATGATAACATACACAATTTCACTAATAAAGATTTTACTTTTCATTATATGCTTGAAAAAACTCATGTTTACACAAATTTTATATATGCTTTTAATAGATATCAAGATAGGAGAACCCTATGGAATGAAATCACTCAACTGAATAGCAGGATTTAGAGTCCTTGGTTTTTAGTTGATGATTTTAATTCCATCTTGGATACCAATGAAAGAATGGGACCTTCCCATTCCAGAATCTCCTCTAGGGAATTTAGGGCCTGCATTGAAAATAATAACTTGACTGAGATCCATTTAACAGGTTCTAAGTTCACCTGGTATCGTCATCAGTGCAATAGGGTAGTTTCCAGTAAACTTGACTGAGCCTTCACTAATGACTATTCCCTTGATAAATGGGACAATATCCCTAGTATCACCCTCCCTAGATTTCCTCTGACCATCATCACATTCTCGTTAGCTTCTCCTATAACACCCTGAAGCCCAGGTCCCCTTTCAGATTCAATAATGCATGGTCCTCTGACACTGGTTGTTCCGACATCATTAATAACTTCCAGAAGAATTTTCATAATAATAAGGATCTCTTTGCCTATCCTTTGAAACTGAAATTTCATAAGAAAACCCTTAAAAATTGGTGTAAAACCTATTATAAGGAAATTTATAATACCATTTCTCTTCTCTAAAAGGATATAAAACAATTTCCAAATCAGAACACCTCCTCCAACTTTAGTGACATCTCTCAACAAGAACTAATCATCTCCACCATGTTGATTACTCTTCCTAACTTCAAAGATAACCTCAAAAAACAAATTTTCAAAACCAAATGGCTAAATGATGGGGATAAGAACACAAAATTCTACAACTCCCTTAATAGGGTTAAAAAATCTTATAGACCCATTTCCTTCCTTAGAGAAGGAAACCAAATATTTTACATAGAAGAAACCATCTCCAATCATGTGGATTCATATATTGATAATCACATTAATGGCCCGGTTATTGATATTGATCTTCATCCTGAAGTTATTCCTAAATTGGTCACTGAGGAAGAGAATTTCATGATTAATATCATCCCCTTGGATCAAGAGATCAAAATGTTTTTTTAGTATTAATACGGATGGTGCCCCCGGACCTGATGGTTTTAACAACGGATTTTATCAAAATAACTGGGATGTCTTACAAGAGTATGTTTGTTGCAAGGTTAAAGCCTTTTTCTCTCATGGAATTCTCCCTCAGGGTCTTAACTCCAAATTCATGGTGCTTATTCCTAAAACTGAAAATGATGATAAACTCCATAGCTTTCGACCTATTTCTCTGGTAAATTCCCTCATGAAAATTATCACCAAACTCATTGAAAATAGAATTTATCCTATTAGTAATAGAATTGTTTCCTGGAATCAATTTGGTTTCATTACAGGGAGATCAATTCAAAACTATATTTGTCGTGCCTCCGAATCAACTAACCTTATCAACAGGAAAACGAGAGGTGGGAATGCTTCCATAAAACATGATATCGCCAAATCCATTGACACTATTGATTGGAATTTCATATTTAATGTTCTAGACAATTTTTGATTCAATGATATTTTCTTAAATGGAATCAAATCCTAGTTTAATTCATCCCATATATCCATCATATTAAATGGCTCCCCAAAGGGGCATTTCAAATGTTCTAAAGGGGTCCGATAGGGTGACCCTCTCTCTGCCATTATTTTCACCATTTCCAAAGCCTATTTAAGCAGACTTATTTCACAAATAGTTGAAAAAGGTGACTTAAATCTGATATCTTCCTCCAGGAACCTAAACACCCCCTCTCATCTTTTGTATGCGGATGACATAATCCTCTTTTTGAAAGGGGAAAAAATGAATTTAATCAATTTAAAAGCCATTCTCTAACACTATGATTTGGTCTCTGGGAAACATATCAATTGGAAAAAATCCAATATTTACATTGAAAAATAGTTCCCCGATGGCAGGAAAAGCAGGATCACAAACAATCATGGCATCAAGGAAGGCATTTTCCCCTTTACATATCTAGGAGTCCCTATGTTTTGGGGAAGACCTAAGTCTATATATTTCTCTTCTATCATTGACCATACTCTTCGGAACCTATCCTCCTAGAAAGAGAAAAATCTTTCTATAGTCGGTAGGATTTTTTTGGTTAAATCCACAGTTGTCTCAAAAATTGTCTACTCTATGATGATTTACAAATGGGCGGCTAGTCTCCTAAAGCGCATTAATAATGCCATTAAAAACATTGTTTGGATAGGGAGTAATCTTGAATGGAAAATGGTTACCATACCCTGGCCCACATTTTGTAAACCCATTGATAAAGTTGGAATTGGCATAAAAAACCTTACCTTTATTAATGATGCCCTACAAGCTAATATGACGTTGAACCTTATTTGTAATAACTCGTCTGCCACTTATTTTATTAGAGCTCACTTTCTTGAAAAACTAATTATCAAAAATTTTAATCAATGCATGTCTTCTATTTGGCCTTCCATCAAACATACGTTTAATGTTATTATGACAAATTCTAGATGGATGGTCAATAAAGATTCCATTTTGAAATTTTGGATGGACAATTGGATGGGCTCCCCCCTTATCTATTTATTTTCACATGATCACCCCCCCTGAACATCAATGACACCATATACAACACACTTCAATCACAAAATGACTATCTTCCCAATGAGATCAAGAGAATTGTTGATTCCTATCCCTTCTCAAGGAATAATGATTTTATCATATGGGAGCCTGCGCATAACAACATTCTGGGCTCTAAAAGTTACTACAACTTCTTTTTCAATAATGACAAAAACTTTTTAAACTGGATCAAAAACATTGACAAAGCTTGGATAAAACCCTCGCACCTTACTTTGGTATGGTGTATTTCTCATGGTAATATCCCCACTAACTTGTGTCTACAGGATTTCGGGGTCAACCTCTGCTCTAAATATTGTATGTGTAATCAACATAGAGAGGATATTAATCATCTCTTTCTGTCTTGTGATACGGCTTCTGCTCTTTGGAACCATGTATTTGACATATTTGAATGCAGATGGCAGTTTGGCACATCCCTAACATTTTAGCTTCAGAGATTCATGGAAATCTCGGACTCTAAGAAAATCCAGAATATTTTTACGGTGGCTGTTATAGAGATTTTACATGTGATCTGGGATGGCAGGAATGACTACATTTTTCGTAAAAACTCATTTAATCTCAAAGCAAGAAAAATGAGAATTCCCATTGTTATTCGAGAGGCGGTATCAATTCAGAATGAACATTGCTCTAACTCTGCCAGAGACCTTGGGATCTTGAGGTGCATTGGGGTTTACGTGAAATTTCCTCACCCTAAATTAATTATGGAAGTTTTTTGGCAACCCCCGCCTACGGGGTGGATCAAAATAAATATGGACGAGGCCTCCAAAGGCAATCCTAGCCCAACGGGTTGTGTTGGCATCTTCAGAAATCATTTGGATCAGATCCTTGGATGCTTCTACAGCTCATGCGGATTTTCCTCCTCCTTAGAAGCTGAGATGTGGAATGTTATTCATTCTATCTTGTTTGCTAAAGCTCACATCTGGAACAACATCTGGATTGAGAGTGATTCCTCTACCATTGTTCAAGACATTTAGAAGGTTACAATTCATATAACATGGAATCTCACTTCCCGCTGGATTGACTGCCTACATTCTCTATCCTCCACCAGCTTCATTGCAATTCACACCTATAGAGAAGCTAATAGGATAGCTGATGGTCTGGAAAACATGGGTGTGGGGCATGCTATTACTTGGAGTGGTGAACTCCACCTCGAGATGATTCTTCTTTATATTTGAGGTGTAAACAAAACTCCTTCTTTTCTTCTGGTGTAATCCCATATTTTTTAATAAAACATTTTTTGTGCCGTTAAAAAAATTGAAATCTCACAGAATTAAAAGTGAGATATGAAATCCCTTACGCAAATTCGGAAGCCTAACAGCACCACTTAACACTTCCAAAAATAATTTAATCACATCAAATAGGGTCTGTCATCATATGAACCTAAAAAGTACAGAATGAGGGATATAAAATAACATCCCCCAAAATATGAAAGATGAGCTTTTAAGGAATGACATAAAATAGAGTACTTAAAAAGAAAGATAGAGGTAGGATCCCTTACATCAAGTCCGACTTGTCTTGTTCGTTTCATTATATTCGTGAATAATAAACATTGGTCAATTTATAATTTCATAAGTAAGTAAATTAAAGATTACTATTCATTTGATATCACATGTGATAATGTTATAATAATTGGTTAATAATGTGAGTTCATATCAGACGTTTTTTTCGATGTTCGGTACATGAGTCAAAATTGAACTTGTTGGAAAGAATTTTCCATGTAGTTATAGTTAAATCATCTCCAGAATAGTATTAATGATTTAAATATCATATATATCTAGTATATATTCATTTTATACTATTCCATAACATTTGGAGATACAAAAATGAAATGCACCTTTCATGGAGACGGTATTCTGTAGGTACGCATGAACGCTATATTCATTTATTTGTCATATTAATGGAATTAAAACTAAATGAGAGTTATATATATTATAATTATAGAATGATATCCATAATCTAGATGTAATATATTACATATAAATCCATTATATATATGCACATATAATGGTACATAACATTTTGAGATAAGAAACGAAATGTACAGTTCATGGAGATAGTAAGCCGCATGTACGCATGAACGCTACTTTTATTTCTATTTCATAATTCAATGGAATGAAAAAAATAATGATACATAGGTATATTATAATTATAGTATAATATAATATATATCATCATTAAATCCATCCTTTATACATCCCAAATATGGTTTTAATGATTCAAATCACATTGAGGGGGCTGTAGTCCGCACTTCCTAAAATGAAATTATCGCGTTTACCCATTATGGAAACCATAAAGGTATGGAATAAATGAAAAATACAGAATAATAACGAATACATAAACATAATTTCTATATCATATAAAAATATAATGACATCTTAATGTCCACCATGTGTGGTGTTAAATGAAGATTGAATAATCATCATTTTGTAAGGTAGTAATTCTCCACCCACAGAAACAACATGTTCTTTAACCATTAGATAAAGGTGTGTATGATTGTAGCTCTAATCCTCCTCATAACATAATCCTAGTATTTTTAAGATACTGGTGTTGTTAAAAAATAAATGAATAAAAAGTGTTTCGGGGGTTGGAGAAGCAAACTAAAACAAAAGAACATAAGAGAAGACATTACCTTCAAATCAGATAACTATTTTTTATTTGAGCTCAAAGGCTTCCTTGGAAATACATGTTCCCAAAGTGAGGCTTGTAAGTATAAGAGAGGGATGTGGATAGACAATATGAGCAAATTTTGGATGTGACAAGGGCTTGAGAGGTGTGTGTAAGGAGGTAGAGGAGGGCGCCTTTTATAATAGGGAGGAGGGACACTCTTGGAATGTCTTGAAAAGTTACTTTATTCTAAAATGATTTTCGGATATAAAAGGTCCCAAAATTATATATTTAGAGGATAAGGTGATAAGGGTTCTAAATACACCCATCAAATAGGATTTTCACAAGTTTATGTCATAGACTTTACATTATCTTTTCATTTTTTTTTAAAATTGTTCATTAATGAGGTAATCACTGCATAATCATGGTGTCATAAATAAATTAATTTATTTAATGTATAAAAATTAAAATAACTAATATGATGTATGAAATCTTTTAATCATTCCAATGAATATTTATAGTCATAAATATGACTTGTATAACCCCATGTAGAAAAATTTATTAGTAAAACAATACTTGTTTGTGACATTTTTATTTTTAGATTAAATAAAATGTTATTAAGGTCATTTTCTTCCCAATGTGGCTCCATGGGGTCCCCAAGTTGACCCATGGATTGTCTTGGTTGGAAATGACTCATCCAATAAGGGTAGGACATGTTTCAAGGTCATTTCATATTATTATTACAGTATCTTTACATTAAATTACACTAATTACCTTTAATCGCAATTAATAAAACATAAAAGTTACTCTTCATCAAAATTATTTTCATCTCATTGAACCAAATTTTACATCCTAATGACAACCATGTATACTAGATTTTTTAAATTCAAATCAAATAGGTGATATAAACTCATTTAAACAAAAAATCAGTTTTTTAACTACCACTTAGTGGTTTCACTATTCATAAAAAATTGATGTTTTTCAGAAAAATCCCAAAAATTCACCCTAAGAAATATTTGATATTCCGAATTCAAAAATTATGTCTATTTTACAAAATTAAAAACATATAATTTTCATTAATCAATTTAATAATTAATTCCCGTTGTCAAATCAAATAGCGTGTTTTTAAGAAAAACAAAATATATCAAAAGATTGACACTAGTTTATGTCAAATTTCAAAGTGAAATTAATTACAATGACAACCATTGGATTTAATGGTGAAAATATATTATAACTAAACTTTAAACCCAATTAAAAAGATAATATATCCCTATAAATAAACATGATTAAAAAGAGGTTTTGAATTAAAATACAACATTTTCACTAAGAATGATCTTTATCAGAAAAATAACAAAAATTTACACAAAGTGAATTTTGATGTCTATATTCTAAGAAAGGATTTTATTTGGTCCAATATAACATATAAAATTTAAAAAAAAATGTATTTATAAATGGTTCGCCAACAAAAGGCAGTCAATCGACCTTTTAAAGAATATTAGAATATTTACGCTTAAAATTGGATTCATTGACATTTTAAGCCTCTAACATTAAATGGATAAAAGTATAAATATTTGAAAAAACATATATATTAATTTTCTAGTTAGTTCTGTTCATTCCTGCCATTACAACGTCTAGACTTTATCTACCATTTAAAATAATATTATTTTATTATTAGAGTGCAACGTATGATTTCAAAGAAACTCGTTGTTGCGTATTGAGTACTGCATCGAGCATATCATTCCCTGTAAAGTAATATTAATATTTTAATCAAAAATATTAATAAATATGAAATGGTAATATTCATTATTTACCTGGGATATTACATATATTAATTCTAATACAAAAACTCTATATTATGAAATATGTAATAATGAAAATATTATGATAAAATAGGTGTACTTGAATAATCTAAATATATAAAGTGATTGTGTCTAAAGTTTAATTGAATCAAAAGGAAGAATTGAGTTGTTATATTTATATGAAAATTGTATTAATGTATGTAGTTAATAATGATTTAATCGAAGTATATGAATGTTTTCAATTATTAACATAGAATAAATAAAATATTATCAGTATATCTCTTTGAATTATGAGAAATGGTTTATGATATATTATCCTACTGGAAGAATATATAAGATATGTGATTGGTTATGGTAAGATAGACAGATAGAAGACAAAAGAATGGGTGTCTATGCATAGTAATATGTGATAACCTTTGAAAAGGATAATGAAAGATAAAGATCGTGGTAGACACCCATATATAGAAATATTGATAAAAAGTAGATAAAAATTGAATGCAGATTCTAGGAACCAAATATGATATATTTTATACATTATAAATATGAAAAATATTATTTTTTAATTGTATATAAAAGAAATATTATTGGGAGATAAATATTGTTTAGGAATTGTATCTGAGAGCCTGTACATAGTGAAAAACATGGAACTATCAAAGGATAAAAAAGAAAATAGAATGTTCAGATTGTGATAAAATGGACATAAATTAGGTATGAAATATATACAAATATGAATAATCCATCCATTCATTTATTTTTATATTATGTTATATTATGAATTTCGTAGAATACATAAGAAGATAATTAGTGAGCGTTATGTTAGGAATGTTTTTTTATCTTTTTTTTCAAGAATTTTAGTATATTGAGGATATACAATATTTTAGAATAATACTAGATATATGTTATATAATGGTTATGGTTTTTTGATGTTATATAAATTGATTTTTGTGTAGATACCATGTTGAATGTGTTATTCCTAATGAACTCATAGAATCTGAAGACTCCACTGATGAGGAAGGAGATCAAATATAGTGGATATAGAGATATAATATATATATATTCATGATATAATAAAAAGTGGTATTATAATGATATGAATTTTTTATACATTATAAACTATTTTTGAAGCTTTTCGACTGATGTTATTCAATGAAAACACTGTGAAAATGTGTGACTTTAGCATGAAGCTGTGTTTGTCGATTTCCTATAAGAAATGGGAAAATGTGTATATATTGGGACTCTTTGTATGAGTATAATGAAATAAAACGGTTTTATCAATATAATTATTATAATGCAAAATATATTATTAGGTAACATAATGAATCATGGAAAGGCGTAGGCCTTATAGACGAACCCTGTAAAATTCATTTTTTTCATGATCCTTTATTTACTCTTTAATTCGGTTAAGGATGAGAGGCTTAAAGATGAGGGGATAAATAGTATAATAATTTTAGGAGTAATAATTTTAAATAATAATTAATAAATATATATCATTAAACCACCCCCAATGGTGCACCAAATCATACTCACTTCAATTGGTACCAATGAAAATCCCAGATTTCTATAAAATGATCTTAATTAACACTGAATTTTTACCCATAATTTTAATGTATATATTTTTAATTTTTGATGAATAATATAATATTATTAAAAGTTTCTACATTCCTATTGAATCCATAATGTATTTTTCAGACGAGATATTCAATAACATCCAAAATAAAGAGTCTAATAAGGTGAAGAAATATATGATGAATGGGAAGGATTTACCACTTCATTAAAGTTAAACTTTGGTAGCTGAATATATATGGAATTTATTATAATGTTGTTTTTTATTATTCAATTATAATTTTATGAGACATTAAAGTGAATTAATCCATCAAAACTATTGAATACTTCTACTCTTATGTAGGAGATTATCTCGAGATGGTTCCTACTAATGTTATGACTTATATATTGAATTATATCAAAGATCATTTTTATGATCAATCATAGAAAAATATGTAATATAATTTCATAGAAGATGAATTCTCTAAAAAATTGTAGTTGAAAATTTATAAAAAACTAATGAAATACAAGGGTGAAATATCTTCAATTTGTAATGATATCATTTCACAAATTGATGAAAAATTGAAAAAAATGTTTTTGTAGAATTATGTTTTTATGTTAACTTATAAAAAATTATTTATCATAACAGAATATATTTACAATTTAATTTTAACTAAAATGTTTCATAGTTATATGTGAATGAAAAAATGTATAAATAACATTTCATCTCATTATAATTGATTAGAAATATGAATGATGAAAATTTTTAGAATTTGAAAAGTGGTTTGGAGAGTAGGATAAATTTACGTGAGGCTAATAGATATTCCCTTAATGATATGTTATTAAACAATATAGAAATGTTGAAAAATATGAAAACTGAAAAACATGAATACTTGAAATAAAGTGAGAAAATATTATTTCCACTAATGTCTTAGAGTTAATTTTTCCATCAAAAGGTACTCATTCTAATTTGATGGTAGATTGAGAACATTTAGAGAAGCTTCCACCTCATTCCCATGAGCAAAGGTGTCTAAAAATCTTTATAAAAATGGTTTCACCAAATCTATCTTGATGTAAAGAATAATATTAATGCCAAAATATAGAAATAATTTCAAGTATAAAAAATATAATAATGAAAACAATGTATAAATGGTGGCTATAATAAATTATAATAAAATCATTAACCAAATTAAAGCACAAAATTTTGGGTTTTTAACCTCAATAAATAAGTTCCAAATTATATATAATTGGTGTGGCCTCTATCTAGTGTTAAAATAACAATATATTTTTCTTTGATTTTTTTGTTAGAGCATTCGGAATATAGGAATTAATTATAATAATAGCTTGTAAACTCCTTAAAGTTATAAGAAGCTGGAATAAAGTGGGGCCATATCTAAATATTAGAAAAAACCAATAAAATAAAATCAATTTTTATATTTGAAGAAACATTTTTCTCTTAAAGATATGATTGAAATTCTTGATAATTTTAGAGACCTAAGTCTGATCCATATAGAGTTCCTATTAATAAATGGTTAATTTTTTATGAATTATTACTTTTTCACCAACCTCAATGGATGATTAATGTCTCGATATATTATTATTAGAATTCCCAAATTCTCTCATTTGAAAAAATATCAAAGCAATAAAATCACACAAGTATTTTTATAGTGTTCGGTAAAAGGATTTTCTCTTTTCTGTGATAAACATATGATTTCTTCACGGATTTTCTTATCACTATAAATTAGAATGATGAAAAATTAATATATGATGCATAAAATGTTGGACATTTCAAGATAGACCCTATATAGGATTTATGGAATTATTTATAAAAGTATCACTAGAATTTACTGGCATTTTTTTATTGGATCCACCATTTCATAAATTATATTGCGTGTTTATATAAGTGCTCGGGCATAAAAATTACATATTCTTGTTTTTTAACTATAATTGACTTTATTATAACACCAATAATCTTTTTAGTTTTTATTATTAGATAATCATGTCATAATTCATACATAAAAACCCTAATTCCTAAAATGTTGATACTATTAAATTAGAATCCATTTTTCCATAATATAAAACTTTTAAAATATAACAAGATTTATTTTCCATAAAAAACTATTAATAACATTCAACATGAATTCTTCCTTTCTCATAAACATCCTTATATCCTTTGAAAAACATCTATAAAAATGGAATGATAACAAAAATTTCAGTAAGGTAAATAAAAATAATGAAATGAAACATTCTTCCATAAATATATATAAACCCATTGAAATAATTTCTCAATGTTATAAATTTCACCCATGAAACATAATTTCATTATCTTACCTTGTGAAATAAAAAGCATCATTAAAAATAAATATAACAATAAATCAAAATTGAAAGGTCTAGAGAAAATTTAATTTCACTATTACATATATTGTATATATAATGACTACATAGGTATTAACATTTACCCAATGAATCAAAGATCTATATTTGGCTCTCCCATCCTTGATTTAAAATGGAACCATACACACTCATTATAAACTCCCAATAACCATAAAATAGTCAAAACAAATAAATATTAAAAAAATAAACATACTTTAAGGAAATAACTTTTCCATTTTGAAATAATATATCATTTTTACAAAGTCACACACTCATAAATGAAAATAATTCATTTTAAAATAATATTAAAACTTGAAGAGTATTCATCCAAATATTAAATCATAATTAAATTGATAATTTTAATTCATTCAATATATGTTAAAAACATTATTTTAGGATTTTGTAAAAATATTTTTAAGGGTAACATTGAAAGATGATTTTTAAATGATAGTCTCTAACCTTGAGTTCGACTCATCACATAAAATATTTATATTACTAAATAATAAAATTATGTCAATAATTTACCTTCAGGAGAATATTTATTATTTTTATTATTACTTTTATATCACTTAATATCATTTTATAAAAATTATTTATTTATTTATGTTCTTGTTAGATGTTATATTGATATTCGATACTTTGGTACAAAAATAATTTGATATAATGTAAATAGTCAATGTAAAAATTAGTTGATCATATCTAGAAAAATATTCATGAAATGATTATCATTATTTTTCATTAATTATTCATTTAAATGAAATTATTAATTATGGTTATGAAAAGTGAATTTTTTTTGACCATGGAGACGGGAAATTGTACGTATGCATTTGTAACATTTCTATTTATCCATGATCATTACAGAAAGTAGGTGAGTATCATTTTACCCATCCTTAATGATAATACTATAATTATTATAATAATTATTATTACAATCTAATTATTTATATCAACTAGGTTATGTGGTGGTGAAAAATGAATTGCATCACTTCGTGTAGATTATAATTCCCAGATACGCATAAATGACGTTATCATTTTTCTATGTGTGTAATGGTAAGAATTTATATTATATATTAAATATTACTAATGATAAAAATGTCATTAATATTCAATATACAAATTAATTCAATCATTATAACTCATATTTAGATGTGGTGATGTGACAAATTAATTACATCGGATCGTGATGTAGTAGTCCACTATACAAACGATCAAAACATTATTTTCCCATTTAATAGAGGCGGGGACGAATTTTAGTGATGATATTTTCATAATAAAATCTCATTATATTTTTCATAATTTAGATGTTATTTAATCATAGTTTAATAATAGTAAAGGTATTTTTATGAATAAATAAAAAAACATTTAATTAAATATGATACATCTTCTTTAGAAATACTTTGTTGTGTAACACATTAATTACTATAAGAATGGTGTCATACCTAAAATAAGAGATCTAAAATGAGTTAAGGTATTCAAAGGAGGTATTTTGTTATATATTCTCTAAAACAAATATTATTTTAATAGTGAATAAAAGATAAAATGATATTCCCTTTAATAAGAGAGTGGAGAGCAACAATAGGAATTTCTAAAAATATAAAATTAATATAAATTAATTTTCCATTCAATAGGATAAAAATATAATATTTAAAAAATATTAAGATCCAGGGTATGAATCCTCTTAGAAAAGTGTTTTTTGGAATGTCAAGGTTATATTATTATGCATATGATTTACTTTTATGCCATATTTAACCCCTATAATCTTAACATGAAAACAAGCATTTTTACTCTTTCAGGGTTAATAATGTTACTATAAAATTCCAAAAGAAACAGACATGGATCATGTATGAAATTTCAAACAATACCCAAATAATTTTTATGAATTTTATATTTTCAAGAATTATATATCATTAAATAAAAAATTATTTATTTTAAATGTCATAAATGTCAATTTTTTCACTAATCATTATTTTGTCTTATACCAAAATCAATACAATAATATATCCTACAAAAATCATACATCCCAAATATTTCAGGTTCATCTATAAAATTCATGATAGAAATTAGTTATCTAAATTGATAATAATTAAAATTGTTTTAATATCATTTATTTAATTTTTCCATTAATTGAATGATTACTGCATCATCATGGAGTAAGAATTTAAGGTAAATATTTTAAAATGTGAATTAATAAAAAAATAACGATTATATGGAAAAATATTTTATTTTTAAAATTAAAATTTTCTATTTTTACATATATTTTGAACAAACCTATTTTAAAAATTTTATAGTTATCAAAACATAAGTATTTCATCTTTGACTTTTTTTTAAAATAAATGTTATATAAGGGGATTAAAGTTATCCTAGTGAATCAAAGAGGTAATATATTAAGACCAAAAAGGTATTTGGTTAATAGTCTCTCATAAAATAAATATTGGAAATGTTTTAGTGTATTTTTAAAACATTTATCATATTATTTTTACCCATAATTACATGATTTACCCATAATCATGGTAATAATATTAATGGGTTTCGTTTTTAAATTAATGAAAAATAAAAGTTAACTATTTCATAAATTTGGAAGTTAAGTATAAAAATATTGAAAATATTTTTAATAATTATAAAAACTGATATATCTAAAACTAATTTAAAATTAAACCAATTGATGGGGAGAAAAAATGGATTTTAATGTGATAATGTTCTAATGTTTGAAATGTTTATATATCCAAATATAATATATTAATGATTATGATGACCTAAATTAGATTAATATGTGTGAATTGTTGAATATTTTCTTTAAACCCAATTTGAAATATATTTTGTGATTATAAATTATTTAGAGGGAAATTTTATTTTCAATTAAAATTCAATATTTTTCATTATTCCTCAAAAAAAGAAACTTATCAAAAAAAGGCCAAAAAAACACACCTAAATTTAGATGGTTTGATATTGAAAATAAATTTTATTTTGTAAAATAAACTTTAGTAATTTTAAAAACTTATGATTTAAAATAATTACGCCATGTAAAAGATATTATAGCGCTCTAACCCCAAAATCCCAGAGTCAGAACGTTATTATCATATATTGGTATGATTTTATGGAATAAAATATCAACAGTCTAATTACATAAATACTCCTAGATGTTCATATTACCTACATGATTCCCATAATACATTGGAAAAAATTAAACACCATCATGACACATAATAAAAGAAATTAATGGCATTCTTGAAAGCTTATTCAAAGAGTTCTTCTTTATAACCTGGGGTTATGAAACACAATAAAGATGATCTCAAATGATTGTTAAGGGTATGTAACGAATAATAAATAACAAATCAATGAGAGTAAATTAATGTGGGTGGGTACATAACTAATAACTAATTCCATTCAAATAAATACATTAAAAAATCAATATGAAAAGGTAAGAAACAGAAACATGTTATTTTTAATCAACAAACTGAACTGAAATGTATCCATAGATATTCTGATTTAATATCTCATAGATACACAATAACTAAAACTAAATTATGAAAATCCATTCCTACTGGATTTCATGTATATGGGACATGAGAACCTTTATTGTGAAGACCATTCATAATATGGTTAATTATGCAGATAGAAACTCGTTTAATTTTTAGAACTTATTTGCCTTAAGAGAATCCCTCAAAGCATTGTGGATCTTTATAGAGTTCAATATCCACCAAAAATTACTTTTTCAAATAATTCCTCGTATTGAATAAGTAAAATAAACAATGTTCCTAATGAAATACACATGTTTAATAATGAATATTGAATTATCAATATTTCCACAAATAGTCAAATAACTGTAAAAGTAGACACTAAAAATAAAATGGTATATACATTAAGAAATATAAATATATATGATAAATTAAATAGATAATTTGGGGGAAATTCAATGTTTAATGTTCATTTGATATTGAATATTTCAATGGGAATAAAAAAAATGATTCATGGATGTGAATGGGAATACTATCCTTGTCCAAATCATTGAGAAAACAACAAGAGGAAGAATAAGGATTGTATCAATTCAACAATCCCATGTGGATTAAAAATAAATAGTTATATTTATTGATTAATATTAAAAATATAAACCAACCCTTTAAAATCATTCACGGGAATAATATCCTTTTAATATGTAAACCCTTTTGAAATACGTTTTCCTGGAAAATAAATTTTGAAAATATTTTATTTTAATAAGAGCCTTTTTAAACATACAAAGTAAGATTCGATGAAATTATGGGGGTATAAATCTACACATCTCACTCGAGGTAAAATTATATTCTATTATTCAAATTAAATTGGAAAAAAATCACTCATTTGGAAAGCTATAAGATTATTCATTTCAAAAAATTAAAAAAATAAAAAATGTGAAAATTAATTTACTAAATAATTTAATGAATTCAAAAAAATTTAATTAAACATGGTATTTTTAGACGAACATTGGTTCTCTTACAAAATAGGGAAACAATGATGGGTTTTTTGGAAAACATTAGGCGTACCAGTGAATTGAAAAATAGTACTAATACTTGAAAATGATCATGAATAACTAGAGGAGATAAATTTAATGGTTTTATTAATCTTTCATCATATAATTTCCATGAATGTAAATACCATAGAAATATTATTAATGTTATTGTAAGGGAAAATAGTCTTTAATCATTACAATGTTACCCATACCACTTTGAAAATTTTTAATTCATAAACCACATTAAGGAATAATATCAAATGGAAATTTTAAATAACTGGAATAAAAAGGAATAAAAGATGTAATATATAAAAGTGGGTATTAGACACAACATTTGAAATATCAAAGCTAAGAACATGAGATTTATATCACTTAAGTAATAAAGTGAGATGAAAATCACTTACTAAAGTGGTGAAAAATGAATTGGAAAACTCGATGGAAATAATCATTAAATATAAAATTTAAATATCTCTATGAAAATATAATTTAGTATATTAAATTCCAATGTGGTGGTATTAACACCATATATAATAAATTAGATGAACAATAATAATGTGTGCCTTATAGAAAGGAAGGTGAGGACTTAATCTCTTGGCTAGCGCCCAACTTGTCTAGTGTGACATTATAATTACGAATAGAAAACATATGTTAATTATTTAATTTCATGGAACTTTTTTCAGTTATATAATAACATTTTTAACGTATTTCCATTATTTGTGAAACTAAAAAATCAATTTCAATTACATCATGTATTTTGACCCATTTTGTATTATGTGTCAAAAAAACATTGGTGAGTCAACTATGTTCAATGGGGTCATTATAAGACACCATAATAATAATAATTTGGACATAATAATTATATATATTCATTAATTATAATTTGAAAAAAATTAATTAAATATGGTTACGAAAAATGAACCTATGTTATAATCATGGTGAAAGTAAGCCATACGTATGGATGAGTAACATTCCCATTTTTTCAATGATCACATAGAAAAGAAGGTAGGTAACTTAAATCATTCTAGAATGATAATAATAAAATAATAACTTATTATATAATCATATAATATTATATATATATTTCTTGTGAGGTAAACAGAATTACATCGTGTCGAAGAGGCAGTAGTCCACACGTCCACGAACGATGTTATCACTTTTTAAGTGTGTGAGAAAGGGAAATAAAGAAATTGATATGTATATATATATATATATTATACATCCAGAAAGGTAATTAAGTAATGAATATAACATATTTGTTTTTTATTTAATATATTTTTATACTAAAATCATCTTTTATACATTCCATGTATGGTGTGAAGGAATCACATCGCTTTGAGGGGGTGGTATTCCGCATTTCCAAAATTGATGTTGTCATATTTACACAAAATGGCCGGTATAAGGGTATGTAGAATAAAAAAATATAAAAAATAATTAAAAAATAATAAATATAAAATATAAAATATATAAACAGAGTTTCCCTATTAATGGACACCTAGAGAGGTGGTAAATAATGAAAGAACAATGATTATTTTTGAGGTTGTAGTTCGTCTGATACATAAACAATACAACTATTATAAACTAGACAGCGGTGTGTGTATGTTCTTGAAAAACTCCTAACATTAAAACGTACTATTATATTTGAGATAATGTTTTTCATATACAATGTTTTAAAAATTAAATATTTTGGAGCCTAGAATGGATATAAAATTAATATGCTTTATGAATTATGTTACCTCTTCATCGGGTAAATCCATTTCATTTGCACCAAAATAATTCCATAGATTTATTTTTTCCCAAAGGGTTTTTTCAAAGAGTAATAGATTGGTGATGGGTAGTAAATTAGGTATATCATTTTCAAACCTATTAGAGTTGAGAGGTGTGAGGAAGTGGGAGGAATAGAGGCCTTTTAAATTAGAGGAGGAGTGGCACCCATGTAATATGTTAAAAGAGAGGTACCCCAAAGACGTTTTCTGATTTAAAGTGGATAAATAAAGTTAACAACTATATAAAATTGAATATAGGGTCTAAATATGGATATAAATCCAATTTTTGAAAACTTTATAGGTTATATTTGGCCTTATGATTTCTGTTTAGTCCCTTATTGATCTTAATTTAACCAACATCTTTATAATTAGTTTTAATTAATTTCAATACTACTTTTAAAAAACAAATTAGACTTATTAGAAATAAAAAATAATGAATTTTACAAATATGGAATCAATTTTTCCAAATTACAAATAAATAAGTGGAGAATATTAATATAAATTCAATCCCGTAGATGGGACGAAAATGTGGATTTTTAAAATAAAAACATTTAAAAGTATGCAATGTTTTCGAAGACAATTTCAAAGGAAAATTGATTCAAGTGACCCAAATTTTATTAATTTATAAAAAAAATTAATTAAACTATAAAAAACATACACATCCTGATTGAAAACTATAAATAAATTAGATGAAAAAATGTTTTTCAATTAAATATAATTATTTTTCGATATTCGCTAAAAATGAAACTTCTTAAAAAACCCCAAATTTACCCTAATAAAATTAATATGTTTTAAATTAATATATTATGTTTTTTTGACATATTGGTTTCATAAAATTGTCAAAAATTGGATTTATAATAACTTCTCGATTAAAAGTCGCTAAATGATACTTAATATAATATAAGTTTTTACATGAAATATATAGTTTATTCTTATCTTATGTGAACAAAATCTATTGCATGAATATCAAAATTATTTTATTGAATATAAATCATATATATATCATTAATAAAATTAAATAATTGTAATTAATTTAATTTTTTTAATATAAAAATACATTGTGGGAATAGGAATAATAATATTTTCTTTATATTAAATGGGTTTATATTTTAATACCCAATAAATTAGTAACCTATTAATTAATTTTATAATTTTAAAAATAGTGCATTTTCATATGTTTGTTAATAATTTTCATAAACTATAATTTTAATATATAGTATATGTATTGTTGTCTTAAATTTTAATATTTTAATAATATATTATTGTTCAATAAAACTCAATCATGCATGTAATGAAATCCATTAAAGAATATTGCAAGTTAACCTAATGTTGTGTGTGTTTAATGATATAAAATTTATAAAATTTATCTAATATAGTATATATATAATATATTATCAATGTATTATATTAATTTATGTTCATGGTATTTAATTTTATGCACTTTATCAATACAATCTTCCAGTTTTAGATTGTATAGGCATTACATTATCCCCACATTAAATAAATTTAATCCAAGTAATTTAAACTAAATTTTTGTGGTATATTATTTAGTATTTCCATTGTGGAAATCCCACATCATTATAATGTTTCATAATAAATCTTCTTTACAAGAGAGGATATAATGTAGAGTGGTCCGATAAACTAATATATTATTAGTCTCTAAATAGGATAATATTAGTGGAATATATAGATACGTACATGGAGGAAAAATGTAAATATTTTTATGGGATATATAGGTATTCATTCAGAAGAAATTGAATGATAAATGAAAATTTTAGGGCCTCAAATCCATAATTATGTGATATTTTAGTAGAATATTGTTTAAAAAATGGTACATATTTGGAAAACACATTTTTTATCATTTTCCTAATGTTGAGTAATTATTTTACTCCCTAATAATACAAGGAAATATAATTTCATAATACATTTCATTTTCCTAATAAATATTTCACCTTTTTTTGTTCTTTGATAAAATTAAATTTCATCCCTTTCCTCAATGAATCATTATCCAAAAATTATCTTTGATCCCAAATGCACTAAAATATTTTATGGATATTAAGGCCCATAAAATACTAACAAGCCTAACTATACATCAGTAACTATTCTACAAAGTCAAAATATTTCATATATTAATCTATAAACCAAAAAATAAAAAATATTGGTTTATTGTTAATATTTATTCTTCAAATTGTTTAAACAATTACACATCAAATATGACATGGAATGGGTCAGTGGTAGGCGTAAAACCCATATCTTCATTCGTTCATGGGATCATGCACTGCAGCCAAGCCAGACATGATTGGTTTTCCCCAAGCATATAGGTTGAACTTTTCTAAAACCATATTAATATAACTTCAAAAATAAATCTAATGGACATTATTTAAATATAATCATTAAATACACTCTTAACTATGGTTTTTAAAAAAATTATTTTTCTATAAAGTATCATAATCTTATTTGACTATTATTACAATTTCATTACTAATCACATTATCTCTAATGGTTATAAATAAATTTAAAAATACTTTTATATAAATTTAAATGTGTTATTCCTTAAATAATATATTCCTATAAAACAAAAGATTCTAATATCAATTATATTATTTTTAGGTTTAATGATTCCTATATCCAAAATACCACTCGTAAAATACTTCAACATTTTAATTGTTGAATCCAAAAAATAGTTTATCAAAATTGGTCCTTCATTAGTCTAATATTTAATCTTAATATCATTTATATTATTTATGAATACTAAATCCTTATCTTCAATCTTAAATAACATAGTTTTAACCCAATTCAATAATATCCATTATCTATTGAAATTATTCATAATGATTTGTAAAAAAAAGTGAATTATCCTTAACAAATCCCCCCGAGTGTGTCAAACTAGTTATGTAGTAAGTCCTGTTTTTGGGTTACAGTATAGCTTGAGTTAGAACCGAGACACCTTTTTATAGTTGTTACACGTACTTACAACTATAGGATAACCATGTCTACTTGAAATATCTAGATAATGATATATTTCATGAATATCCACATAATATCTACAATAAAAAAATAATATGAGGTTCTTGTATAGTTATCCCTACTTTCTGTCATAGGGTTGTGGTCCATATTTTGTGTTTTTTAAATCTAGTTTCCAAGGGTGCTATTAAACATCCTATGATACAAACTATAGTGCCCCAACCCCAGAATCCCAGAGCTGGTGAGTTGTTTTTATTTATATGCATGATTACTATGAACCAAATCATGAATTTCAAATTAGTTTAGGTGTATTGAAAATAGAGATTACATATATGATTACCATATTATAATGGAAAATATAAAACAAAATCATGATACATGATAAATTATATAAAATGTGTCCTCGAAAGATTGTTCATATATTTCTTCTTCACAACCTGGTCAAATGAAACATAATAAGGGTCTTCTCAAATTTAAAAATAATGGTATGTAAATTAGAAGAAAAAATTAATCAATGAAAATATATTAACATGGTAGGTTAAATTTCAAATAAAACATGAAATTCAAATAACGTGATAATGTGAAATCAATATGGAAAGGAGAGAAAATAAAACAGATTCCATTTAATCAGTTAACTAAAATGAAATGTTTCCATAGTTATGATGATCCAATATACCATGGATAAATAATAACTAAAACTGAATGGGTAAAATTATTTTTTAATGGATGTAATGTCTAAGGAACATGAAAACCTAAACTGTTAAGTCCATTCACAAGATAGTTAATACTATGAATATAAACACATTAAATTTGTGAAAATTTGTTTTCGGAGGAGAAAATGTAGATGTGACAATTGTCAATTTAAATTCTAAGAACCAACCTTTTTTACCAATCCAAAACATTACACATATAAAATAATCAAAAACATAAATTTCCTTATCAAATATCTGTATTGAATAAAGAATATGGAATTATAAATATTTCTCCAAATAAAAAAATTGTTGTCAAATTTGTCACCACATGTAAAATGGTATATAGATTAGGAATTATTATATTCACGATTAATGAAATAGGTAATGAGAAATAATTTCAAGGATCAAGGATCATGTGAGATTGATTATTTTAATGGGAATAAAAAATTAATCATTGAAGTGAATTTGAATAATCTAATTTTCCAAATAAATAATAAACCATCTAGGGAATAAATATGGATTGTATAAATACAACAACCCCAATTGTGGTAACAATAATTTTTGGTAGTTTTTTATGAATATAAATACAATAAAATTATCATTCAAAATATTCTTGATAAACTATACATTTATTATGAAAATTTTATGAAATTAAATTATTTGAGAATCCCTTTTCTAAATATTTTATTAAAAAGGAATCATTTTTAAACATGAAAAGGAAACATCAAGGAAATGACAATGAGTAAATCCATACCATTCATATAATGTCAAATAACATTTCTTTGTTTCAAGGTAAAATGTTTAGAAAATTAATCATTCGGAAAGAGGAAAAGAAAATTACCTTGAAAACGTTAATAAAATAAAAAATAGTAAAAATGAATTTAATAAATAATTTTAAACAAAATAAAATTATATTAACAATACATGGTTTTTTTAGAATAAAACTTGTTCTCAGACTAAAGAGAGAAACAAAGTATAATTTTTCTGAAGAAAAAAAAATTCCTAAAACATTCTGTGTACCAAATTGTTTAAAAATGGTACTAGTACTTGAATTAGGTCCTGAATAACTAGAGGAACAAAATTTAATGGTTTTATTGAAAATTTTTAATATAACTTCCTTTAATAGAAATATCATTGAAATATCATTAACGTAATTATTTAGGAAAATAATCATTATACATTCCAATGTGTCCCAAAACACTTTGATACATTTTAAACTATAATCATCAAAAAGGAATTACATTTAATCGAAGTTTGAAATACCATGATGGAAAATTAATTCATGATATAATATATAAAATTGGGAATTAGATATACCAAGTGGATGAAGTATGTAATGCCCTCACCGCAGTTACCCAATGTCAGTCCATTATTTTAATACATTGACATGCTTACAAGTAATCATGTCCTAAAGGACTAATCGGTTTAGAAATCTTGGAAAATAGATTACAAACATAAATGTCACATACACATTATAACATACAAAACAACATAAATAATCATTTATGAACGCCATTATTCCCTTATCATAACCCAGCATATCAATCAAAAAACACTTTTTGGAATAATGGGAAAAATAAATCATAGAAAGGGGTGAGCTCAGATGCTCAGTAAGGATAACAATTCAGAAGAAACTATCATAAATAAGCATAAACATTTAAAGAAGTGTATAACTAAAAAAATCTTTTTAAACATGAACATCAGTATAATAAAGAAAACATAAATTTAAATATATCCATTTAATTATTCACATGGATATTCTACTAATTGAATAATCACATGTAATATCAATAACCAATTTCATAATGGTGGAATGAATAATGCCAGAACATCATAACCACGTTGCCAAGGCCTCATGCCAAGAATAAAAATAATATTTTTTCAAGGCCTCGTGCCAAGACAGAAGTTTGTCTTATGAGACCTATCAATTCACGAGGAGCTATAGCAGGCTCCACCAATCACATACTAAGTTCAATGCATTCCCATATAAAAAGGTTTAAACATAACATAACCATTCATATTAAAACTAGCATACGAAATGTCAATAGTATCTCCATAAATCATTAATGCTATAAAAATAACACATCCACAATAAATCATATCACAAAGCCTTAAATACTATAAAAATGTTTTTTATTATAATAAATCAACTTCAAATAAGCTTAAAATCCATCAAATGATGTTGACATAGATGAAATCAGAACTATTTGAGAGAAATATCACTTTTTTGAAATCATTTAAAAGTATAATAATTATAAAAGAAAACATTTAATTTTAAAATACTCTTCTAAGATTTTAAGGGAATATTCAATGATATTATAACAGTGAAAAATAGTCGCACCCTCCATATAAGTTAAAAAACATTCATAACTTAATTTATTCGAAAAGGTTAAAAAGGACCTTCTTTGGAAAAAGGTGGGTAGATTCCTTTATAAACATCTTATAAAAGTCAAACAAGGGTATAAATGACATAAACCATAGTCTATAAAGTAGGAAGAAAGTTTTTAAATACATTTTTAAGAAACATGGATGTGGATGATAAAGAGGTCCCAGTAGATAATTACTTATAAACAACCTCAGATAATGAAGAGATTGTGAAATAAGCCCTTACGTTGTACATTTCCTTGGTTGAAGGTAAGTTAAACACATGTATAATGGTGAACTAATTGTTCATAGATTTTAAAATAATCATGTACATTAATATGATATCATATATGAACTTTTAACATTTATTTGTTAATAATATCTTAGTATTATCAACATTTCGGTTGTTAACGGGTTCATTTTTCTTTATATTCAATGTTATGTGATACATATTTGATATGGGTTGGATGTATATTATTCATATCCAGAATGATATCATGTCTCTAAAAATTATTTTTAATCATCAAATAATATTTATTCTTCAATTGATATGATGGGGAATGAATCTCATCTCGTCCGTGGAGACTGTAATCCGTACGTACGCACGAGCAACAATATCATTCTTTTGATATTAAAATAATATATAATTATATGGTATATCATATATAAAGAATCTTTATCATGTTATATTTAATATTTACATGAATTACACATCCTTTTTATACCCATACAAATAATAATGTATTGAATAACAATTACACCAGGACGTGGAGACGGTAGGCCGTACGTACGCACACATAGCGACATGTCATTCAATGTACAGATAGAATACAAAATATGGTTATTCCATATTTATAATAACATAATTGTATATATAAGATACTGGATTTATTATTTTATAATGGAAATAACAAAGAAAGAAAAAGTTGAAGAAGAAAAGAACATGAAAGAGGGTGGTGAAAACATTACATCTTCTTCGGGTTCTTCCTTTTGATTTGATCAAAAGGGATACATAGGATGGCTTTCTGAATAAACAATTGCCTCTAGGATAAAGGTATGATATTTGAGAGGGTATTTGGGTAGAGGATGTCCAAACAAAAAGTCATTTATGTTATGAATAATTGGTTAGAAGTGGTGTCCTTTTATAAGGGGGAGGAGGGGCTCTTTAGGAAAAACCAAATGAATTAACTTATAATAAATTCATATTCGGTTTCTAATGGCTAAAAAGTGGATTATTAAAATTATATGGTGGGGATTGGTCTAAAACCACTCAACTAATATATTTTAGATAGGTTTTGGTTACTATAGTAACCTTATCTTTTATATTTAACTCTTTGTTAAATAGTACGACATTTACCATGTCTCTTTGTATTTTTATATTTTATAGTTTATAAACTTATTATATACTTTCAAGAGACCCCCAAGTGGTCCATTAATGATACATATATCATTATATAAGTTATTTTTCCGAACCATTGATTTTTAGGAATATAATATCAATTAATAATATAATGGTTTTTTGAAAAACGTATTCATGTCAATTTTGACACTATTCAACAATAGATTTTTTTAAAGTCTTAAAAACTTTATTAATTCCAAAAAAACTAATTTAATCAATTTTAACATGTCATGTTAACCAAAATACTTATTTTAATTCATTAAAACTCTCAAATTATATTTATTTGGGTATATAAAATATCAATTATTTTAATATTTCACTAATAAGGTAATTACTGAATCATCATTGTGTCATAAATAAATTAAATTATTTAATGTCTAAAAATTATAAATAAAATAAAATTATGTCGGAAATATTTTTACATTTCTAATTAATATTTATAATCGAATTTATTTTCTATATAACCCTATATTAAAAATGTTTTAGTTATTAAACATTTATTTTGACTCTTTTAACTCATCTTTGAATTAAATAATAATAAATGTCCTAGTCGAATCCACCTAGACCAAAGTGGTTCATATTTAATTCCTATGGTTGATTTGGGTCGAATTATACATATCCAATATAATTATGTCATTTTTTAGGGTAATAATAATATCATTTTTACCCTTAATTACCCTATTTTCTTTTTACTATTGCAAATAAAAGTAAAAAGTTACTATTCATAAAAAAATATTTTTATCTTATTGAACCACAATTTAATCCTTGATATTGTTCATGTCTCTCGTATTTTTGAAATTCCACTCACAGAAGAAGTAAAATTACGTTTTATGTGAATTTGCAAATTCTCCTAGGAGCTGGGTAAAAGACGGTGAAAAGTTCAATAAAATTTTTATATATCTAAAATTATTATAAACTGACTCCAATGAAATACATTAAACTTATATAGGTACTCTGTATCTCTTTTGACGTAAATTAAATTTAAATAAAATAAATAATTATTTAAATAGAAATTCGGTTTTAAACTATAACTCAGTGTTATTCACTATTCATCAAAAATTAAATGTTTTTAGAAAAATATCAATTATTTATCCTAATATAATTCTGATATTTCAAATTCAATAATGAAGTATGTTTTACAAAATTCAAAACATAAAAGTTTCATTTATTAATTTAAAATTAATTCTCGTTGTCAAAACTAAATGGCGTATTTTTTATAAATAATAACTATCAAAAGTTTGACACTTGTTTATGTCTAATTTCAAAGTTATATTACTTACAATGAGAATCATTGGATTAAATGGTAAAAATATAATCTATTTATACTTCCAAACCATTAAAAAGTAACATTTAACAATATAAATTATTTTTATTTAAAAAGTTGTTTTCAATTAAAATAAAGTATTTTTTCACTATTCACCATAATATGAAAGTTTTTAGAAAAACAAAAAAACTTTATTGAAACTAAATTCTTATGTCCCGATTCCAAAGAAGAAGTTTATTTTGTCAAATTTAATATTGAACATTTTCAAATATTATATTTAAAAATGTGTTTCCATTAAAAGGCGTTAAAAATAATTTTTTTGAAAAATTCTCATTTTATCTGAAAAATGTATTTGTTTTTAAAGTATATATGAGAAACTCATATTATGGATTATAAAATTATAAGGATTATATAATGTTCAAAATTCAGTTAATAATATTGATAACCACTTTTGAACGTCTTTTTTGGTAAATCATGGTGCGCTATAACTCGGTGTTGCGTGTAGTGCATGTTACTGAATTACTTGGAAGAAATAACATACTATGAAATCATGGGTTGTTAAATTCTTCCCTACTTCAAAAAATTGTTTCCTCGCAATTTGAAATTATTTTTTGAAAATAAAAGGTTGAAAATAGAAATACGTTTGGCAGAACCCTCATCAAAAATTAGGTTAGTAAAATATTGTCTTAATACGAGGAAAAGGAAAATGAAAGGGTCACCACCAAATTATGATCTCAATTTGGAGAACATTGGTGGAAATTAGAGATAAATAATTAGAGGAAAAACGTAAATATTTATAGGTAGTGATTGAGGTCATAAATCACAAACAAGTGTAAAGTTGAGGGCCTTAAATTCATCAATCTATGATGATTTAAAATACCATCGGTTCAACAAAACATATGGTATTTGGATAACACATTTTTTGTTTTAAGATCCCTTCACTAAAGTATAATAATTAATTTCTTCATAGAATAAGAGAAGAATAAAAATATATATTTGACATGTAGAGTCCCATCCTTTAACAAATCTCTACCATAAACTCATTTTTCACTCTAAAAGATAATAGAACCTAAAAAAATATTATATTTATCATATTAATATAGGGTTCAAAAAAATATGAATTTATAATTCATCTACCGGATTTTTTTTAAAAGACTACATTATTCAATCAATGAAATCATGTGGGCTAGTGGTAGGTGATACACCCTTGTCGCCCTTCAGATGCGGGTTTAAGTCTCGTGGTGTTGCCGTATGCGACGGGTTGCCATCTATCCTCCGGGTTGTCCTTTTAAAGCAATCCAAAAATAATCTCAAACTAGAATTATCCAAAATACTTCTATCCAAACTCACAGTCTAAAATGTATAAGGAAGGTAAAAACAATGAAGATCCTTGTTTCTGCGTAATAACATGTGAACACCTTCATCATGTATTCTTTTAAAACACTGCACCATCCTGAATTACCATAAAACCTTATTGATTACATTCAGGATCCCTTATTACTTATAGAATACTGGATATACTCCTTCTATCCAAAAATTTTGTAATCTCCTACAATGATGGAATATACAAATCATTAATCATTTTCAAGGTATTCAAGAATATATAATATAATTTATCCAAATCAATCAAGTATTATTCCAAAATCACTACCTCAGTATCAGAACCATATTATGGTTTATCTTTCTCTCAACCATATATTTTCCAAAAATTTAACCTGCTATTGAATTACTTTTCTTGGTTCCACACAATCTCAAGTTCTTAATGAAATAGTACTGTAATACAATCCTTATATACTCCATAATTATTATAACAAGTTCATTGTTGATACAAAACTGAAAGGACATAATTCTCTAATAACAACATAAGAAATATCATCATAACACCTCATCTATGGTAGTATCAAAGCTTGATTATTATCCAATAACATCATTTGTTGTATAATCTTAGGATTGGGACATTGATTCATGTAGTGTCCATACTCCTTGCAGATGAAGCATTGTACATTTGAATCCTTTTTCTTACCCTTGTAGTCACGTACATGGTGTCCTTTTTATACACACTTATAACAAACTCCCATTCCCTTCAGGAAAGTTCCAGGGTGATTCTTCCCACAATTATCACATATGGGGAAATTCTTCTTTTCCCTTTTCCATTTATCCGTCTTTCTCTCTTTCATACTTTTCTCCTTTTCCTTCCCTTTAAAGCCATAAGACTCGGAAAATTCTTTACTTATCTTATTAACACATGATACTATTTCTTCATATGATGATAATACATGGGAGACTATTTCATATCTAAATGTTTGCTTAATATTGTGAAATATATGAACCTTCATTCTCTTTCGATCATACGTATTTCTGGATTTCACATTCCTTCTATTGGGCGCCATTTCAATTCAATAGGAAAAATTAGGTTAGTTTATGAATTGCAATCAATAATTCCAAACTTGTAAAATACCTAACATAAATTGAATGGTATATGGATATAATCCATAATCACAAAAAAGTTTTCTTTGAGGAGATATATACTTATAAATCTTTCATAGTGGCTTGTAAAGAAAAATAGAATTATCCTAAGCATATCCCCCGGGTGTGTCGTAACCAAGAGTACATCACAGCCCATTGTCGGGCACCAGTTCACATTCATGTCTATCTCAAAGC
This sequence comes from Viscum album, assembly GCA_963277665.1. Lineage (NCBI taxonomy): Eukaryota > Viridiplantae > Streptophyta > Magnoliopsida > Santalales > Viscaceae > Viscum > Viscum album. The sequence continues at coordinate 433,277,634 of OY728134.1, forward strand.
AATGATTTTGTGTTTTAGCCCAAGGTACATCTGTTCCAGAGCCGCCTCTACCTTCTTGTATCCAGACAGGTATGTATTTCCTTGGAAAACTCACAAAATCTCTAAATTACCAAAATTCTAGGTATTCCTTCTATAATAATTCTCAATTTCTATCATAGGTCTATGTTCTCTAATAAAATTTTATCTAAATATAGCTTCCATTTTTATTGGTAAACATCCTCTAATATCAATTGTAATGCCCTGACCCCAGTTAACCAATGTCGGTCCATTATTTTAATACATTGGCATGCTTACAGGGAATCAAGTCCCCAAGGACAGATCGGTTAAGTAGACTTGGAAAATAGATTACATACATGAATGTTACATTATACATTATAAAATACAACACAAAATAAATAATCCTTTATGAATGCCATTATTCCATTAGCATAACCCTATATATCAATCACAATACACTTCATGGAATCCTGGGAAAATTAAAACATAGAATGGGGTGAGCTCAGATGCCCAGTAAGGATAAAAATACAATGGAAACATTAATAAATAAGAATAAACATTTAAAGAAGTGTATAAATAAAAAAACACTTTTAAACTTGAACATCAGTATAATATGGAAAAAATAAATTGAAATAATTCCATTTAATTTTTCACATTGATATTCTACTAATCAAATAATCAAATGCAATATCAATAACCACATTCATAATGATTGGATGCATAATTCCAGACTATCATAACCATGTAGCCAAGGCATCGTTCCCAGACGAAAAATAATATTTTTTTCAAGGCCTTTTTCCAAGAGACTAGTTTGTCTCATGAAACCTACCGATGCATTGAGGAGCTGTATCGGGCTCCACCCGTCACTTACTAAGTCCGATGCATTCCCATATGAAAAAGATTAAACATAACATAAATATTCGTATTAAAACTAGCATACAAAAGTTCAATAATTTATCCATAAACCATTAATGTTATAAAAATAATGAATCCTCTTTCAAACATATCACAAAACCTTCAATACTATAAAAAAGTTTTGTATCATATTAAATCAACATTAAATAAGCATAAAATCCACCAAATGATGTTGACATAAATGAAATCAAAACTATTTGAGACAATTATCTCTTTTTTGAAACCATTTAAAAGTCACGTAATTATAAAAGAAAGCATTTACTTTGAAAATATTCTTATATGCTTGTAAGGGAATCATCAATGATTTTATTATAGTGAAAAATAGCCACACCCGCCGTATAAGTTAAAAAACATTCTTATCTTAATTTTGTCGAAAAGGTTAAAAAGGACCTTGTTTGGAAAATGACAGAAAGATTCCTTTATAAACATCTTATTAATGTCAAAAAAAGGGTATACATGACTTTAACCCATAGTTTATAATATAGTAATAATTGTTTGAAATAATTTTTTAAGAAACATTGATGTGGATGATAAAGAGGTCCATGTAGATAATTACATATAAACAACCCCTGATAATGGAGAGACTATCAAATAAACCCTTACCTTGTACGTTTACTTGGTTGAGGGTAGGTTAACCTCATTTATAATGGTTAAATAATTGTTATTAAATTATACTAGAATCATATACATTAATATGATATCATATATGGTCTTTTAACATTGATTTGTTAATAATATCTTAGTATTATTATCGTTTTGGGTGTTAACAGATTCATTTATCATTATATTCGATGTTATGTCAGCCATATTTTCTATGGATGGGAGGTATAATATTCATATCTAGAATGATATCATGTCTCTAAAAATGATTTTTAATCATCATGTAAAATTTATATTTGAATGGATACAATGGGGAATGAATCTCATTGTGTTCGTGGAGACGGTAATCCGTACGTCTGCACGAGCGACAATATTATTATTTGGAAATTAAAATAAAATATAATTGTATGTTATATCATATATAAAGAATAATTATCATGTTATATTTATTATTTACATGAATTACACATCATTATTATACCCATCTACATAATAATATATTGAATAACAATTACACCACGACATTAAGACGGTAGGTCGTATGTACGCACGTATAGTGACATGTCATTCAATGGATGGATAGAATAATTAATATGGTTATACCATATTTATAATAACATAACAGTATATAAAATATACTGGATTTATTATTTTTGGATGGAAATAACAATGAATGAATAAGTGGAAGAAGAAAGGAACTTGAAAGAGGGTGGTGAAAACATTACCTCGGGTTCTTCCTTTTGATTTGATCAAAAGGGCTACATAGGTTCGATTTATGAGCAAAGGAAGTACTCTAGGATTAAGGGGGTAGAGTTGAGAGGGTATTTGGGTAGAGGATGGCAGAACCGAAAGGCTTTGATGGAATGAATAATTGGTTAGACGTGGTATCCTTTTATAAGGGGGATGAGGGGATCTTTAGAAAAAACTTAAATTATTGATTTATAATAAATTCATATTTGATTTATAATGCCTCCAAAGTAGATTATTCAGATTATATGGTGGTTAGGGGTTAAAAAAACTCAACAAATATATTTTATACAGGTTTGGGTTACTATAGTAACCTTATCATTTATATTTAACTCTTAGTTAAGTTATTTGACATTTACCATGTCTCTTGTTATTTTTATATTATATAGTTAATTAACGTACTATATAATTCTAAGAGACCCAAAAGTGGTACATTTATGTTACATATATCATTATATAAGTCCTTTGGCCGATATTTATATTTTTAGGAATATAATATCAATTAATAATATAATATTTGTTTTAAAAACTCTTTTATGTCAATTTTGACACTAATCAAAAATTGATATTTTAAAAGTCATAAAAACATTATTAATTCTAAGAAAATTAATTTAATCAATCTTAACATGTCCTATTAACCAATAAAATTATTTTAAATCACTAAAAGTCTATTATTATATTTATTTGTGTATTTATAATATCAATTATTTTAATATTTCACTAATAAGGTAATTACAACAACATCATTGTGCCATAAATTTATTAGAATAAATAATGTCTATAAATTATAAATAAAATATCATTATGTAGGAAATATTATTAGCTTTCAAATTAATATTTATAATAGAATTAATCTTATGTATAACCCTATATTAAAATGTTTTTGTTATTAAACATTGATTTTAACTCTTTTAACTCTTCTTTTAATTAAATAATAATAAATGTCCTAATCTAATCCAAGTGGACCAAATAGGTTCATATTTTATTTATAAGATTGTTTTTGGTTGAATTATAATTATCCAGTATAATTAGGACATGTTTTAGGGTAATAATAATATCATTTGTACCACTAATTACCCTATTTACTTTTTACCGTGGTAAATAAAAGTAAAAAGTTACAATTCAACAAAAATAATTTTTATCTTATTGAACCACATTTTACTCCTTGATATTAACTGTGTCACTTGGATTTTCAAAATTCCACTCATAGAAGTGGGGAAATTATTTTTCATGTGAATTTTCAAATTCTCCTATGAGGTGGTAAAAAACGGTGAAAAGGTTAATAATATTTTTATATATCTAAAATTATTATAAAATGACTCCAATGAATTAAATTAAACTTATATAGGTATTATATATCAATTTTGACATAAAATAAATTTAAATAAAATAAATATTATTTAAATAATTTTTTTTAAACTAGAATTCAATGTTGTTCACTATTAATAAAAAATTAAACGTTTTTAGAAAAATACCAAAAATTTACCCTAAGATAATTTTGATATTCTGAATTCTATAATGAAGTCTATTTTACCAAATTCAAAACATAGAGGTTGCATTTAATAATTTAAAATTGATTCCCACCGTCAAAACTAAAAGGCATATTTTTAAGAAATAATAACTACTAAAAGTTTGAAACTTGTTTATATCCAATTTTAAAGTGAAATTACATAAAATTACCATTATACGATTAATTGGTAAAAATATTATTTATTTATACTTCCAAACCATTAAAATGTATAACTTAACAATATAAATTATTTTGATTTAAAAAGTTGTTTTCAGTTAAAATATAGTATTTTTCACTATTCACCCAAATATGAATGTTATCATAAAAACACAAAAACATTATTGAAACTAAATTCTTGTGTTACGATTCTAAATAAGAAGTTTGTTTTTTCAAATGGAATATATAAAACTTCCAAATATTGGATTTAAAAAGGCTTCGCCATTAAAAGTCGATAAAACTTCCTTTTTTGAAAAATATTTCTTTTATCTGAAAAAATTTATTTGTTCTTAAATTATGTATAAGAAACTCATAATATAGAATTTAAAATTATAATTATTATATAAACATCAAAATTCAGATAATACAATTCATAACATCTTTTTAACGGCTTGTTTGGTATGTCATGGTGCACTTGAACTCGGTGTTGCGTGTAGTGCATGTTATTGAATTACTTTGAAAAAATAACGTAGTATGAAGTCATGAGGTGTTACAGAGTATGTGGTTAGCATGAAATTAATCTCACAGAAGTTAAAAGTGAGATTAAAATCCCTTACCAATGTAGTAACATGTGAATTAGAAAACAAAAAAGTAATACAAATTAAATATAACATATATATTCAATGAATATAATATAATTCATGATATTTCATTTCAATGTAGTAGTATGTGAAACATATGTAATAAATTGTTTTCAAAATAATATAGTATTCCTCATATAAAGAAAAGTGAGATAATAATCCCTTACCATGTGTCCCAATTTTATCTTGTTTTTTTATATTCTAGAATACAATTTTTTTTTATAATAATTTAATTTTTTTAGAAACATACCTATGTTTATAAGAACATTTATTTCATTTATTACCATGTTTTATTGAACTACTATATAAATTAACATTATGTTCAGTGTTTTGAAACATTTTTATATATGTCAAAAAAACTTTTTTGAGTCAACTATGGTCAATGGGGTCATAAAATTACATCTCCACAATAATAATAATGATATTATATTTATATTTATAAATAAATTAAACTTGAAAATAAATTATTAAATAAGGTTATTAAAAATGAACCAACATTACAATCATGGAGACAGTAATCCTTTTGAACACATGAGTAATATCCCCATATTCAATGATAATTTTAGAATGAAGGTAAGTAGCTTAAATCATTCAAAATTGGTAATTATATAATAATAACATATTCTTTAATAATATATAATTATATATGGATTTTTTATGTAAATGTAATCACATCATGATGAGGAGGTGGTAGTTTAAACATCCATGAACAACATTAACACTTTTAAAGTGCATGTGAAATGTCAATAAGTAAAATGACACACACACAGACACACACACACACACACATATATATATATATTATGAAAATGTAAGTTATTTTGTGAAAAATAAATATATAATTTTTAGTTCAATTTTTATTAATTAATATAATCTTTTATACATTACATGGATAATGTCAATGAATCACATCGCTTTGAGGGGTGGTACTCTACACTTCTACAAACGATGTAATCGTATTTACACAAAATGGAATGTATAAGGGTATGTGGTATAAAAATATTATATAAGCATAAAAAATAATATAATCTTATATAAAATATATAAATATTATTTTCAACCTAATTTACACCATGAGTGGTTGTAATGGAAAAAAATAATATTCATCATTTCATTAGGCGGTAGTTCGCGATACACGTAAACAATATGTTCATTACCCATTATAAAGATGTTTGTATAAAATTCAGTCAAAACACTAACTTAACAGTAAAATAGAATATTTGGGATAATGGTTTGGTTATATAATAATGTAAAAAAAATATTTGAGTTAGTGCATAATGGAAATAAAATTAATTATCTTTAAGAAATATGTTACCTCTTAATAGGGTAACTCCTTTCGGTTTGCACAAACATAATTCCTTGCATTACTTTTTTACCAAAGGTCATATTATAAGAGTAATGATGAATTTTTGTTGAGTAAATTGGTAAGATCATGGATAATAATATGAGTCTTGAGAAGTGTGGGGTAGTCGGAGGAAAGGAGGCCTTTTATAATGTAGGAGGAGTGGCACTTTTGTAATATTTTAAAACAAAGGAACCCCACCAATTTTTTTTTACCTTGCAACAATAATTTTCTAAATTTGATAAAAGGGGTTATATGGTATAATTTTAGAAATCCATTCTATTTTTTACATCTGCATTGGTCGTTTTAGACCTTATGTTTAATACTTAGTCCCTTATTAATCATAATTTAACCATAATCGTTGTAATTTATTTTTATTATTTTTGCTAATACATTTTGTCCAATAAAAAGATTACCTTATTAGAATTTATAGCATATTATTATTCTAAACATATAATCCATTTCACCAAAATTCAAACACATTGTAGGTAGAAATTAATTTAAATTTAATCCCATATACATGACATCAATGTCTAATTTTAATGTAAAACCATCTATAAGAATACTATGATTTTATTGTCATTTTCAAAGTGAAAATGATTCTAATGACCAAAATATTAGTAATTGATAAAAATAACATCTAAAAAAATTGATAAAACCAATCTATAACATATTTAAACTATATACCTAAATTATATGAAAAAAATATTTTTGAAGTAAATATCAATATTTTTTACTATTCATTAAAAAATGAATCTGAACATAAAAATACTAAAAAAATTATCCTAATATAATATTTATGTTTTTATTTCAAATAATTAGTTTATTTTTACATATATGATTTATAAAAGTGTTAAAAAGTGTATTTAAATTAGGTTCTCCATTAAGAGGCGGTAAAAGTACCTTAATATAAATGTAGGTTTTTATGTGTAATATTGAGTTTATTGTTATGTTATGTAAATAGAATCTATATTTTTATTATAAATAATATTTTAATGAAAATAAAACATATATATTAGATTAATATCATTCTCTAATTATAATTGATTTGATTTATTAAGATACAACGCATTTGGGATCATAAAATTAATAATATTTCTTTTATATTCAATTGTTTTATATTTTCATTTCTAAATAATTGCAAAATTTTTAATTAATATTATATTTTTGTAAATCACAATTATTAATAATTAAGAAAATAATATTCATTTGTAATTATATTAACATATATATTGAGTACTATTATGTGAAATAATAATATTTTAAAAATTTATTATTATTCAGTAAAAATATGTCTTCTGTATAACAAAATCCATTGAGGAAACTCACAAGATTACTTGATGTTGAGTTATTTTAAGATATAAAATATATTAAATTTATTTAAAATTTTAAATATATTATAAATTATCATTATATTATATTCCCCTAAGTGCTTGTTATTGCATGTCCTACACGGTATCTAATAAAATGTTACCACTTCAGATTTTCCGGGCATTATAGTGGTAAGAATTATTTTTAGGAAAATATAGTTTTTAAGTGGGAAAATAGATTTACCATATTATAAATTGAACATAGAATCACTTTTATATTTAAAAGTACTATCTATTTCATTAAAATTATTAAATAAGACTAAAATTATTTTATCATTCCCTTTGGTTTTTAAATTCATCACCAATTTTGGAAATTATATCCTCATAATTTTATTCTCCAATTAAAGAAGGGGGAATATTTTTTCTTCATATAATATTTATATTCTCATGTTTCCTCTTCAGCAGTATGGTTTCTCTGGAAAAACATAACCTTATGAATCACCAATTCTATGATACATTTTTACTATGATCAAGAACCTGAACTGGCTATTCCTCATAAGAAATATTCTCTTCTAACTGAACAACTTCACGGATTAAAACATCTGATAAATTAGACACATATTTCCATAATAATCAAAAATTAAATACATTTTGTTCAAAGGATAAACTAAGAGGAAAATCCACATGCTACGAAACTGATCCACCTTTATCCATAATTTTATAGGGTCCAACAAACTACTGACTCAACCTATCCTTTATACCAAAGGCATAAAACATTTCAACGGAGAAACATTGAGAATGACATGATCTCAAACCTCTATTGGAATATCCTTCCTCCTATTATCTGCATAACTTATCTAACCAATCTGAGTTATCCTTTTGTGTTATTGAATCAACTAAAATTATTCTTTCATTTCCTCTACCAACGTTGGTCCCATCAACATCCATACTACTAAATCATTCAAAAATTATTTTTCAGGCAACACTTTCTATATAATGCATAAAAAGATTTCATATATATATTGGAATGATAATTGTTATTATAAAAACTATAATAATGAAATATTTTTATCCCAACTTCCCTTGTAATCCATTGATCAATCCCATTTCATATCATCAATGGTCGTAAATGTTTTCTATGACTGTCCTTTAAATTAAGGATGATGGTTTGTGTTGAAATTTAATTATGTTACCAATGATTTCTAAAGACCATTCTGAAATTTATAATTGAACCTGGGACCACAACTATATATAATAGAGATAGAAACTCCAGGTAATATGACTATATCTTTATGATTAAACCATGAAACATTATCTAGAGATAGAGATTCTCGAATAGGAATAAATTTTGATGTTTTTTATCAATAAACAATAACCCCAATTGAGTTCTTACCTTGAGATGTATTTGTTAATACAACAATAAAATACGTGGAAATATTATATCATTTCCACTCTAGTTCTGGAACGGTTTTTTTATCCCCTTGGATAATATTCATTATACTTTATCTATTTGAAAAGTAAAAAATTTCATGATAAATTTAGAAATATCTCTTTTCATTCCATCTCTCAAACAATAATCCTAAAGGATATTATACATCATTGTGTTTCCTAAATGAATTGAAAATGGGAAACTATGAGATTGATTCTATGACTCTGTCCTCAAATGGGAATCCCATAGCACCCATAATATATTTCAAAATCATAAAACACATTATTCATCAATAGTTATATCATGAATCCTAAACTTATTAACAGATTCTACATTTTCCTAAAAATGTTGATCTTCCTTATGAGATTTCATAATAAATTCTATCATTTTCATCTATACATAATCATGAAACAGTATATATTATGTCTTTGTATCCACAATGTCTAGGAGAAAATTTATTAAATAATTTAATAAAGGTCCAAATTAAAAATGTAACATGGTTAACATTACATTATTTTTTCAACTCAAAGAATCGGGCAACTTTTTAAATTTTCCATGATGATAATGAATATAGAAATCATAATCCATGATCAAATCCTTCCTTATTCTTTATATAAATTACAATTAATTCTCATTTAATACATACTTTAAATTTATGTGATGTGTATCTATTTTAGCCTTCACTCAATAAAAATGATGTCTCTAAATTTTTAATATGGAAGAAATGTCAACTATGTAAAAACAATTTCTCCAGTAATTTAACTCTCAATGGATTAAATGATATGAAGCATAAGAATTTATCTTATCATCCTACATTAGGACACAACTGAGTCCTTTCAATGTAGCATCACTGTAGATAAAAAATTAATATTTTGGGAATGTAGGTCCAAAACTAGAGAATTAAACATTAGTATTTTTGATTTATAATAACAATTATCATATTATTTTGTCCATATGAAATTATTTCATTTTGAGTTAACATAGTCAGTTGGCTTGAAAACCACAAAAAGTTGTCAATAACCCGCTATTAGTAACCTGCAAAGCTATAAAAACTATGTATCTCGGTGATAATTAAAGTTATTTTCCATTATTTATTTACATTCTTTTTATTATGATGAATAGTTAATCATGATCTATAAACAGTGTGATTATGGAAAAAAATTTGTAACCAAAAATCATATTTTCAAAATGTCCCATAAAACTACTTTTCATTAAGGGTTTAAATAATAGTCCTTAGATGTTTTCATAGATTTAATATCTTTTTGAATAAATAAATATAACATTAATAAAAAACAAAATCTTATCCAAATATTCATAGAATACTCTATTCATAAGATCTATAAATACATCAGGTTCATTAGTTATCAAAAAAGGCAGAACCAAAAACTCATAATTCTCATATCACAACCAGAAAACATCCTTCATATTTGCATCCTCCAACACCTTTAGATGATGTTACCCAAACCTTATTCCATCCTTTGAAAAATTTTATTCTCCCTACTACTAATATAAAATTTAATAGATATAAGGAAATGGAAAATTATTCATAAAATTATTATAATTTAAAAATATATCTTCCATGAAAATACTCGTAAAACCATTTTATTTATAATAAATAAGAATGGAGAACCCAATTTTGATGTTCTAGTTGAGATGAAATGTTTATATAAAAAATCATGTAATTTATTTCTTAATCATGAGAGTTCCAGATGAGAATATTAACAAAGGAGGTTTGAAACTATGTAAGAATCAAGAACTAAGTCAATAGTGAAATTAGCTTTCTGATCTAGTATAATACCTGAAACTTAATCCAAAAAAAAAATAAAGATAGTCATATACCTATAGCACATCATTAATTTTAATAGTTCTATTACTATCCAGAATATATGAAATATACATTTCATGTCTATATTTTTACATTTATGCTTTTTCTATATAAATTATTAATGGTATGGGTTAATTATAGTATACAAATTTAACCACTTTTTGAAATAAAATGTTTGAAACACTATAATCTATATAATATTGGTGAACAAGAATCAAATCCATACCCAACATAACATTAAACACTAAAAGTAAAAAACAATGTTTTTAGGTAAATTCCATACATATAAAATGATAGTAATAATCTTATAATATCTGTATGCCATTATATTCCCCTCAGTAGTTTTTAATATAAGATTTGGATTCATTCTAACAGTAGAATTTTCAATATACTATAAAATTTTCCAGAAATGAACGAATGTGTACACCGAATTTCAAAAAATACACCATCATAATCTAAATAAAAAAAATGTATCTAATGCAACCACATTTTATGGATCAACATCTATTAAATTAGTTGTAAAGGAATTCACCTCAATGTTTTGCTTATAGTCGACCATATTCCTATCATTACCGTTTCTCTTCAGACACTCATTTTTATAATGATCTATCTCATTAAATTTTAAAAAAATAGTCGTGGTATATCATAATTTGTCTTTTTGCTAGTGTTACATGTTCCATTACAATTATGACCAACATTCCAAAACATAACAAATTATAAAAACATAACAAACATAAAATTTTTTTCTTAGTGATTATTTTACCAAAATTATAACAATATAGAAACATAATTTTATTACCATTAAACTTATGTCATGAATTGTTCCGATTTTCCCTCCACCTCAAACTATTTGTCTAATTTTATTTAAAGAACACATGATCATCATTAAAATAGATTTATACATTCTCCGCAAATTAAATAATTATTTAATTTTGTTTTAATTCATTAGTATACAATTCCCATTGATATTTGTTTCTTCAATCCAATGTAAAAATAAATTATTTTACTATCAAGACATAAAATAAAATTTATAGAATAACATTCCAAAATAGTGAATTCTTCTACATATACATTCACTAAACCCTAATCCTCCTACAATTCTATGAATTTTTGTTCCATTCTAAGTTGTGTTTCATTTGGAAAGTATTTATCAAAAAAATAATTTGGAATTCATCCCATTACACTTCATCAATATCCTAACAATCCTTAAAATTTTTAATCGTCAACCACCACGGATTGGATTCACCATAAAAACATTATTTTTCAAGACTATCCTTTGATGTTCTTAACATCCCATGTCATTGAAAATGTTTTCGATGCTTTTATCCACCCATTAGCTGACATTGGGTCAGAATAACCAATAATGTTTGGAGGATATTTCCATTTAATAGGCTCCCCAAAAGAAATATTCCTCTATGGTTCATTTGGATGGTCTCATGTATGGAACCCACCACCTTTGATATCCTATTTATACTGATACATAACTAAAATTAACTAATTAATATCAATTAAATCCATCTCATGATATTGATTTTGAAGGATTTTTTTCCTCTTGATGTCTTCCCACCATAGGTACAATATTTCCTCCATCAAAAACCATTCTGAACAGACTTATCTTAAATAAATAAACATGGAAATCATCAAATGATATATCATATAAACATAACCATGATGTATAAAATCATTTTTGGATATTATATTTACATTATACTATCCCATAAAGCAATCAAAACAACCCTTTCATACCAACTGTAATGGCCCATCCACAAACATTATATATTCTAGTGTTTTTTTAAATAGAATTCTCTATAAATCAATTATGAGTGTCTATTCATGTGGTAGTTTTAGATAATTACTTAATAATTAGTACATAACAACCATCATTCAAAAAAATTGGATACTATTAAAACAATATCCATTTTTCATAATATGAAACATTTAAAATAAAACCTGTGTTGTTTTTCATGACAAATCATTATAACATTCAACCTCACTTCCCCCTTTAACTAACCCATATTTATACCCAGTCTAAAAACAATAAAAATTGTGATGAGAACAAAAAAATAAATAATGAATACAAGAAGAATGTTTTATGGTGTTACTCTATGAATTCATATTAACCAGTGATAATATTTTCACAAATTTATGCTCTTCACCCATATAACTTAAATAATTTATCTTACCTTATGAAATAAAATTTTCCTTATAAAATAAATAGATATAAAAAATCATTAATTTAACTTATTGAATCATTTTCATAAAACATTTACATGCTCTTTATCTCTCAAGGCTCTATAGGGAGTAACCAATATATATATTGGGAAAAACATCGTAACATATTCACCTAAACTTTTAAGAGGAACCTTTTCAGTTAATTATGTCCAATTACTTAATTCATTGGAGAGATATACCTATCCCACCAAACATATGTTTAACACGGAACCATCCATAACTATAAAAACTCCCATAAACTAGAACGTAAACATAGTGAGTAAATCTTTCATAAAACAAAAATATTTGAGGAAAATAACACTTCCATTATGAAATCACATTTCATTTTTTCAAATGTTGCAAAATAATTAATGAAAACACATTATTTTAAAATAAAATTTTAAACATTTAAAGGTATATTAAAAATATTATATATTCACAAAATAATACAACAATTTTTTCAAATTTAAAAAAATATACTTTTGTTTAAATTATTGGAAGAAGAACATTAAATGATGATTTTAAAAACAATGTCGCTTATATTGAGTCTAACTCGTCACAAAAAATATTTATTTTAATAAATAATAACCTTATTTAAACTAATTACATTATTGAGAAACTTTTTAGATTTTATTATTCATTTTATGTCACTAATTATCATGTTATAACTATTTCATAATTATTTAAATACATGTTGTACATTATGACGATATTAATTACTAGAGTCCAAAATGAATTTGGTATGATGTAACTTGTCAAAGAGGAGATTATTTAATCATCAAAAAAATATTAATCATGATATTATTATCATTTATTATAAGTAAATTATATTTTTAAACCATGATATTATGTATTTTTATGAAAAATTAACTATGTTATAATCATGAAGATTGTAAGTCGTACGTACACATGTGTAACGTTTCAATTTTCAATGATTTTTATATAATGTATATAAGAATCATTTTATATCTATATAAATATAATAAAATAAAAAATATATATTAATAATTTAAATATAATTTCATAAATCATCCATGTGATGTGGTGATGAAAAATGAATTTCATTTCATTGTGGATGTGATTCTTCACATATACGCACGAAGGACGTTATCATGTGTTTGTGAGTATAAAGGTATGAATAAAAATGACATATTATCTTTTAATAATGATAAATATTTCATTAATATATTATATAATCTTTAATTACATCATTATAACCATTCTTCATATGATAGTATTTAAATATGAATTATATTGGTTCGGGTGGTGGTCATCAATAGACACGAATTATAAATTATTATCCAATTTGATAGAAGTGTATATGAATTTGGGTGATGATATTATCTTAATAAAATCTCAGTATATTTAGGATTATTTATTTTTTATTTCATCATGGTTGAATAAAATTTTATTGACTTGAAAGAGGTAAAAATTAGAAATACTTAATTAAAAAAGACACCTCTACATTATAAATCCTTCATTTTGTAAAAAATTATTACAAGTAATGAGTGTGTTATGTCTAACATAAGAGATCTAGAATGTGTTTAGGAGTTACAGGAATGTATTGGGATAGATATTTTTAGAGAAAAATAGGTTCTCATGACTAAATAAAATATTGGATGAAGTTATATTTTATAAGAGACGGGAGGGAAAATCTTTGAATTTATTAAAATATTAAATTAATATTAAATAATTTCATATTAAAAATGGTTCCAAATTTATTTATTCATAATATAAAATAATGGTTATAAGTGATGTCATAAAATACTTTTTTTATATTTTAGGTCATATTATTATCCTTATCATTTAATTTTAACCCTTTCTTTGAAATATATAATTCTTATTTGGAAAACATGGATTTTTACTCTTTGACAGTTAATATAGTTAGTATAAAATGAAAATAAACATAAACAGATCATGGATGAAATTTCAGAAAATATACAATTATGTTTTTCTAATTTTTTATTTTTAATAATTTTATATCATTTAATAAAATATTATTTATTTTGTATATCATTAATGGCAATTTTGACCCATTTCATCACGTTATCTTATAAAAAAATAAATAAAATGGGATATCTCTGAAATAACTCTTTTAATTCATTCCCAGTATTTCAAGGTGGCATTTAAAAATATTTTAAGAATTTTTTTTAATTACAATTATAATCATTTTCATAGTATTAATACAATTTATGTATTATTTCCATTAATAGAATAATTAATGCATCATAGTTGTCTCATCATTGAAGGTAATTATTTTATCACTAAAAAAATAAAATAAATTACCATGATGTGGATATATATTTTATTATTAAAATTAATATTTTTAATCACATATATATTTTAAATAACAATATATTAAAAATGTTATGTTTATGAAAAAATTAGTTTGGAATCAATGACCTTTCATTAAAATAAAATATTATTTGGTGATTAATGTCATCCAAGTTACCCCAAGAGTTTCTATATTCCACCCAAGGATTAATTTGGTATAAAATAACTCTTTAAGTAAAATAAGATCAAGTTTTAGAGTAATTTTATAAATTCTATAATATCATTTTTACTCATAATTACCTGATTTACCATTAATAGTGGTAATAATAAATCCTGGTTTACTATTCCTATAGTTGAAAAAAAGTAACCTATTTACAAAATTTGTTATTTATTATTAAAAATGTTAAATCCATTTTTTAAAATTCATAACAAAAAGTTTGAAAATATTAATATTAAATTAATTCTATAGATTGTGCGAAAAAAGATTTTTAAATTAAAAATATTGAAATGTTCGAAATGTTTTTATATCCCAAATTAACGGGGTGATCTAAAAATTCACGAAAAGTAAGAAACATGATAGGGAAATATAAACTGTGGGTCAATGGAATAATATGATATCATAGAAGGGAATATTATTGAGTAATCACATAAAATCACAACATAAACAACATGGTATCATAAAATCATTGAATCATGGGAAATGCGTTATAAACAAATAACATGACATAAACATGAATCAAGGATAACTACCTAAATAATATCACATGGTGGAAAAATTCACATAATGAATCCCATACATGAAACATCATGTGACTAAATATTTATCTAATGCATTGGAGAACTATCTTGGAACACTTATTATAACATGTTCATGATCTATGTGTTCCATATATAGGATGTTAATCATAATTCATAACATAATAAGAATTACCCATGGAATGTAAATGGGTTGCACAATATTTCTTCATATAATAATTAAAGGATATTTCATAATGAAGGTAATTGGAATATTATAATATGGAATGTATTATCTCATAAAATGAAAGGGATAAATAGATAATTATATATGTGGGTGACATATATTCAAATTTTAGAATAATTCCAAAACATTAAAGAGATATATAGTGAATTTGAAAGAGAAACTTTATAACACGAAATGAAAGGGTTGTTTATAGGTATCACTTACATCGAGTCTGATTCAACATATGAATTATTTATCATCTAGAATAATAATATTATTATTGTTATCTATATGATTAATAACTTGTAACATCCCATATAATTGGATCAAGTCGAAGTCCTCATCTGTTTTGATATTTTAGAGTTTTATGGGTATTCCAACTCTTTATTAATTAATAATAAACTATTTCTGAGTTTTACATTGAACCAATACAATTATTAGTCATGGTATATGGCTTGGAATGTGTTTTGGGTGTTTATATGGGGTTTGGGGTCATTTGAGGCATGGAATCCCATTTTTGGAGAAGAGCAAGTTGAGGCGCACTATTAGATCTAACAATGTGCCCTCTTAGTTTAAACCAAACACACCAATTTTTCACCAAGATTGGTATGGTTAGGTATGAAAGAGGATGTTTATGACCATTCATTAACCTTTATAGGTTTTTGCATATGGATATACATGGATTGCACATAGTTAGGTAAAATTGTGCCCAAGAAAAATAGTTAGTTTCATTTGGGAAGCACTCATATGCTCTATCAGGCATGAAAATCACTTATTATAGACTAACTGTGGTACTAGGATTGGGTCCTAAGAAGAAAGAGCTACATATCTTCCACACAGTTTGAAAAATCATGCGAGCTAATTTTTTATCTCATTAAAGAGGTGAAATAAATGTTTCCCATCCTCTCAATAAACCTAATTCTCATCATCGTATTACTTAGTGGGTCCCACATAATATTGGATAAATGCTCCATCACCTCCTCCCATTGTATTTGAGATTCCTCCTTTATCTGAGATCCATTCATTAAACCAATTTGATTTTTGGATCCATCTTGGTAAGGCTCTCCTCTCTCCTTCTTCAATTTCTATTTTCTCTCACCTAGAGGACTACTAAACCTCTGTGATTTTTTCTTAATATTTAGGTGTTTAATCTAATACTACAATCTTTTAAGTTGGTTGGTTATAGATTATAATACAAGGCATGCCTATTTCTATGACTATGAGGTAGGTGGTGCATACTTTTCTTTGTTTATTTTTTGAGTATTTAGGGGTGCATGTTTTAGCACCCCATTGTGTTAAAATATAAAGACTATTTTAATTTAATTGTTTATTATAATTAATCAAACTGAGATTTGTGAGATGTACATGAGTGTGATTTCAAATGACTATAAATTGTTTGATCATTGTCAGGGGCTCCAGTCCTTGGGTATTTTGGTTAGGGTGTGTCCCTTTTATTAAATAGATTTTTTATATAATTTGAGGAATTTAATTCAATCATAAAGAATGGTTCTACATAATTTCAACTGAATTATATATATTTTAATCATTGGTGATGTGATAATTTGATACAATGGAATGTGACGAGATCATTTTAAGGATTGATATAGTGTTGGCTATTTGTTTGAGGTGATGTGATCATCATGATGGGAATGTCCCGAGTAACTTGGGTGATATAGATCACTGATTGGGAATCTTATTCATCATAATTGATATGAAATATTCATTATGAAATAGGATATGATTGTGTTATTTTGGATGGCTTGTTCATCATGGTTGAGTAGAATTTCAATAGGGGAATGAGGTAAAGGTTGCTATGGTTTAGGATATAATTAGTTATTTCCACTCACTCAAAATGACCAAAGCCTCATTTAGAGTCATGTTCCCACAAGGTGACTTAGTAACGAAGTGAATTTGACCAATATCTTATGAATAGTCCCCTGATATATTTTATTTGGTAAAAGTTTAGGGTGTTTACCATATAAAGTCATAGGGATGATGAGGATCCATTAGATGACAACATTGATGATATCGATTGGGGGATGAGACTCACTATCCTTATGTCTACTAGGTCAGGATCATTTTGGAGGATGCATATAATTGTTCCAAGGGAAGCCATCTATTGAGAAATATGTGATATTTATTTGAAGATAGATATCATTGTGCTACTAGATATAGGACTTTGATCTGATAGGTTCTTTTGACAATGCATATGAGGGACCAGATTATTTTGGTTGGGTGTGCCTTTATAGAATCAGTTATCTAGTATATGGAATGAGGTGTCAAATGAAAATTGTGAGTTGAAACTGAGGGTTTACCTCAGGCTATTTGACATCATGGGTTGACATGGGATATGTTACTATTATACTCTCAACTACTTCATTTCTATTTTGGATATGGAAGTTGATACTTTCTTGGTGGAATCTGAGCACTAGGGAAGTTTTTGTTTTTTATGATTGAGGTTATTTTTAATTATTTTTGTTACAAACCTTCATAGTGAAAATGTTAACAAAGGTACATGATAGTGGGGACCTAATGAGAATCATTATCACACCGTATATGAGACAGTCAAGACAAGTGTCTAATTCATGCATTTTCATTCCGGAAAGGGTTTGGGCTCTGGATCATGTCCCTATTGGTTTAGACAATGTGGATGCAAGTAAATGGACCTTATGATTCGTTCATCAGCTTCAATTATATTTTGTTTCAATTTTGTATATTAGAATGCTTATATATATGTATTTAATATTGTTAGTTCTTGGAGACCCCCTTGATTATTGACAGGTATTATATGATATGTATTCATGCTGTGTTTCAGTTTATAGAAATTATATGTCTAGTTTTTTTATTTATTTCTACTACTATTGTTTAGATATGATTCCCATATTTTGTATTATTTATTGTTCTTCGTCCCTTGGTGGGTTAATGGTCCTATTAATGTAATTATTTATTTTACACTTCATATTATATATTGTATTGGATCATTTTTACATTTTCACCAGAGGTTACAGTCTCCCCCCAATCATTCTTTAACACCCTAGCTGCTAGTTGGGATCCTTTGGCATAGTGGGTGGTCCACCTAAGGCCATTACCACTCAGCTTGGAAGCACTATTCAGATGGATAATCTGGTCGGGGTGTCATAAATGGTATCATAGGTGTTTCTTTATCAATATACCTGGTTTTACTATTTGTTTTATGGTATTCAAGATATTAGGAAATTGTCGAGAATCAGTTAATAGCTTATGTTTGAGAGATGGAATCCCCATGCATGAGAGAAGGACCAAGTTGTCATGAATGATAATGCTTGTTCTTCTTTGCTCATTAAATAGTTTATTTGACATCCTCCTTCGTTGGTACACATGGAATGTGATTGTTAAATGTTATGACATGTTTCCTTGTCCTGGTATAGACAGGAATGAGATTTGGACTGTTGGTCCAGTATTGTAAGGGATGTTGTTATGCATGTTTATTCATTTTATTTGGATCATAGAATGTTTTAAATTATATATGCATGTTCATATGATAAAATGTTTTTATTGTTCGTGGGGGCCTAGATTTCACTAAGAGGTGTTGGTTTTTCTAAAATTCCATATAGGAAGCTATGCAGTGTTTTCCTGCCTAGCATCTCTTTGGTGGCATCATGCTCAACTGGCCCAAGCAGTTAGACCCAATAGAATATATTTTAGATATGTGATATATATATATAAGTGTTCATTTGGTCCTTCATTTATAGGAGTAGTCAGGTATGATGGTATGAAGTTATGTTGATAATCAGAGTGGGTGACGTTGTCATAAGATCGAGGTGAGTTGGTTTGTCAGGAAAGAATGGTTTAAGGCTTATTTGATACCTGGATATTATATGGACGGGTAAGGAGGCCATATGGTTGCGATGTTGTGAGACATGGTTATGAGGGGGGAGAGTAAGGGTTGTTAGTATATTATTATTAATAATTCTGTCATTACATTTTGTATATGTATATATGTTATATGGGTTTTCTAACAATGTAATGTCATTCAATGGGTTTCCACCTAGATGTATTCAGATGGGGTGTTAGGCAGGCGGTGATGTGGTGCTGTAAGAGAACATGTAGCTTGATTTTACTTCGTGTTAGGAAGATCATGACTCAGGAGTACAACCATAAATATAGGATCCAGTTTAGCTGGACCAACCTCTATATTTGATGGCTTTTGGGTGATGTATTTAGGAGAAACTCAGATAGATCGTGGTATGTGTTATCCAATTGATCATTATGGGACTCAAAAATAAGATCTATCTATGGAATACTTAATGTAGAATTTCCAAACATAGAAACCACCACTTTTTTAGGATTATGGTGGGCCATAGGTGGTTGAAAACAAGATCAAGTCAATACAAATGATCTTCATGTATCTGGTGATTCCTCTAGGATGGATTTTGAAGTTGGAGACCTACATGCCCAGAGGACTAGAAAAGTGTTAGTGGGATCTTCATGTTCAAGATAGAAGACAATACGGACTGAATTATAAGGATGTTGTTGCCAAATTATTTGTGCACTTCTTCTCATATATGTTGATGGTACAGAGAGATTTGGAGTAATTGATCCTTCAACAAGGTGACAAGTATTTAATGGATTATGTAGTGACATTTAAAAAAATGTATCATCTTTTACATGGCATTGTCAATGTAGACACATCGTGGATGAGTCATTTTGATGATGGTTTATATCACTTCATTTGTGTGTAGCTGAACATCATTTGGTGGGACTTGTTCTCATAGGAAGTGAATCATGTGCTAATATCCAATGGAAATTTTACAGATCATTCGTAATCCAGACATGATAAGACTTATTGTGATTTTAGTGGAGATGCATTCGATAGAAAAAAAAAGACCGAGGAGAGTTCTATAATGGTGGTCTAGACAAGGACTCATGTAGAACACCATATAGTGGATCATCGCTGATGTACTTCTTGGGTGTGTAGTTAGGACATGTCTGAATGTAGTAAGATAAAAATACAAAGTATTATTGAGGAAGTTTAAAAGTAGCACATCATGAGAGGTTCTATAGGAAGTGCCTTGATCTAATGGAAATCAGTGAATGGGAAAGACTCAATGTTATAATATAGGATTGGGAGAGGTATTAGGTGAGAGTTTCCAAACATCAACTACAAGTTGTGGTCTTGAAAAATACTGAAAAACCCATCAGTTGGTTTAGTGGCGAGTGATCATATAGCATAGTATGGTTTTTAGAATTCAATTAGTCAGGCTTCCGACCTAGTGCATTCCATGGAGCTTCTAGGGTCATGGTGGGATAGTGAGATGATGACTGTCAGAGGTACTCCATGGGTATGACATGGATACTATCTTTCTTTTATTTTGGAAAGGCCTATATTGAGGGATGTTTATTTTTGGTGCATGTGGTGATTGGTATGTACTTCTGGACTCACTAGATACTGGTGAGTTGTGTGGAACCATCTCAAGTGTGTTATGTATATATATATATAAATATATATATTAGGTTCATAGAACTAATAATTAATTGAGATGCATTGGCATCATGGCATCGATGAGATACATATTTCTTGAGGTATGTATAGATCTAGGAAGTGGTGGGATGCAGGACTTGCCTATGATGCAATGAACAATAACATTTATGTATCTTATTAGTTAAATGACCTCATATGATTCATGTGTGGCATAGACATGAGGTAGTAACTCTTGTTGTGTGAGATTAATATGGGTTTCAGGTATGGAATAGAAGAGCCGGATTAGGTATAGAATTGGTGATATATTGGGAGAGGACCCTGATTAATTGAATAATCGATGGAATATTGGTCTTATTTTATTTTTGGGTTTTGATGGGAATGGGGTAGATCACTCTTATCATGGGGATCCCACTCAAGGTTGATGACGTGTGGCCTTTTTGACTGATGTTTTCAATGTTAATTTAAATGGAATGGATGTCTTAGGTACCATCTCTAGTTTTTTATAGCTCAGGGATTATCTATGTTAATGTTTTGAGAAGGTAAGGTCTCAGGTAGTTGGATCAAGCCGAATTCCACGCCAAGATTCAATTTTTGGAGATTATTGGGCATTCCAACTCTATAATCATTTATCCGAACCTAATTATGAGTTTTTATTGATCTAATACCATTTTTAGTAATGTTTTATGGATATTAAAGTGTTTTACATTTTGGGATTGGTTTCGGGTGTGTTAGAGGCCCGAAGAAAATGTTTTGGTGAACTGTAGGCTTAGGATCATGGTTATATATGACCATGCATCCTCTTAGTGAAAACTATGAACCATCTTTTTTCAATGAGAACAATTCTGTAAAACATGAAATATGAGCGAAACAAAAATGTGTGAGCCTCTACGGTTTTTATTATAGGGAAATTCATGGCATGTGGATGGTTAGGGATACTCGAGAGCAAGCCCCATGGTTAGTTCCATTTATGAAGTACCTTGGTACCGTAGCATGCATGGTTAGTGCATAGTTGGTACTAACCATGCAACCAAACTACATAGGAATTTTCTCCTATGTTGATGTAACTTCTTGTTTTTCTAATAGTTTGGAAAACCATATATTCTAACTATGTGTGTCAATAATGTTTTTTATGTCTATTTTTCCCTCCACTCTATAAACCATATTCTCTTATCCTTCGTTCTCCTTGGGTTGTGAAAAAAAGGAAAAATATCCTTCTTCTCCTCCCCTTGGATTTGTGATTCCTCTTTCATCCATGCTACAATATTAATGTCATTTTTGGCGTTTGATTCATCATGTAATAGCTCTCCTTTATCGAGCTTCAATTTCTATTTTCTCTCATCTCATAGACTGCTAAATCCCTAAGAGAAAATTTTCCGTATATTTAATATGTTCATCAAAAATGTAAATTTCTCCCAAATTAGTTGGATTTTGAGGTTTCGGTCATGCATTAAAATGTATACAAATACAATGTACGTGGTTCATACATTTCATTTTGTTTAATTGTGGTTTTTGGGTAAGATTTTAGCACACATGTGTGTTGATCTATGAGACCCATATAATTTATTGGTTGATTTTAATTAATTAAATTTACCCTTTCGAGATTCCAATGCACATTCTTTCCTGAGACAAAATGTGGTTAGAGCCATGTTAGAGGATTCAGACCATGGGAAGTTAAGATGATGTGTTTCTCTTTTATTTAATTGATTTTTTTGAATATTTGTTATTCAATTCAATTGTATTGAATTTTATTAGTAAATTTAAATTTAATTATATATATGGGTATCTTTGGTGATGTTATACTAAATTCCAATTGAATTTTATGGGCTTGGTCCAGGGATTTAAATATTGTTCAATCTCCTTTAAAGGTGATGTGATCATCGGGACGAGCATGGCTCGAGGAACATGATCGATGTTGATCACCTGTTGGGAGACTCAGTCATAAGAGCTGAGATGGAAATTTTATTAATCAATGGGATAAGATGGTTTGATTTGGCATGTCTTATCCATTTTGTTTGTGTTAAAATGTTATAGGGGAATCAGGTTCATGATGGTATGTCTTAGGTAATAATAGTTTATTGTTCCTCAATTCTATTGGACATGACCCATTTGGAGAGGTGTGCACATTGTTTGAATCTATGATGAGGTTGTTTTGTCCACTTTCATGGAAAGGGGTTCAAAAAATTTAATCCTCTTGTAAAAGGTTTACTGTTATTGACATCAAAATCTGTGGGGATTTGGATGAGCCAGCGAATGATATAGTTAAGGCTATCAGTTACTGGATGAGGCTTGATGTGTTTAAGTCCATTGGGTCGGGATCATAATATAGTATGGATATAAACATTCATAAAGATGAGTTATTTTGATATAGTAGGGATATTACATTGAGGATGAATATATCTATGACTCTAGTAATTATACTTTGAGCTAATGGGTGCTTTCAAATAATGGTCTATGGGATTGGATTCTTTTGGTTGTGTGTACCTTCTGGATGTTAGTTATTTGGTTGATGGAATGAGGCTTCGAGTTCCATTTAGAGGTGGAATATATGGGTTCGCCAATGACTATTTAAAATCATAGTATGTATTGGGGTATGATCCAAGGATTCTATCCACTATAGAATTCTGGCATTGGTTGAGGAAGGTGATAGCTTCCTTATGCCTTCTGAGCACCATGGTTGTTTTTTATTATATGGATAATACTCTACATTATTATTTTTAGTATAAACATGATTTATCAAAAATTTAAGGTAGTATCATGTTAGTGGTGAACTACTAAGACTAATTATCACATCTTACATGATAACCTAATGATTCGTGTAATCTTTAGGATTTTTTGTTCTGGTAAGGGTTCAAGATCTAGAGCTAGATTTTAGTGGCCGAGTTTGAAGGAATGCAAGGTAATGAAATATTAGGTTACTACATCAGTTGGAGATATTTTTTTTTTAATTTTATGTATTAGCATTCTCATTTTCATGTATATAATGTCTTTATACACTGGTGACCCTCCAGATTATTTAAATGTATGACATGATAACTATGTATTCTATATTTTAGTTCTGCAAAATGGTATATTTTTCTTGTTTATTTCTTTTTGATTTTGTGATTAAGATATTATTAGGGTATTTTCTAGTTTTGTATGTGATTTTAACATTTATGGGTTTGTATTCCAATTTATATCATTATTTATTATCTACTACATATTTTATATAGACATGGACCATTATTATTTTATCACCAGAGGGTATAGTCTCCCCATTTTCAATCCATTTCACCCTCTATTCTAGTCAGTAGACTTTAAAATATTGGGAGGAATGCCTAAGGCCAGTAGCACTCGGATAGAAAGCATTGTTCAGGTAGATTATCACCTCAGGGAACTACGTAAACCTTTTCACGTTTATCACTTCATTTATTTTATTTTCAGACTTGTAATATTCAAGTACGTAACTAATTAATTTCACTTCGGATATTTTGATGATAATCAGTTCATAAGTCTAAAGTCACTTGGGAAAGTTCAATAAGGTAAAATATATTGTTATTTCACTGTATATTTAATGATAATTGGGATAAAAATATAAATTTCTTCATATAAAATATAATTTTAATACCCACTAGTTTTTATTTTTTTGAAACATTGACTATGATCGGTCTTGGAGACAGTGGATTGTACATAGGCATACGTAACATTTCCATTTTCTATTTTCTTGATGGATTAAAGTTAATTGTTATTTTTAACTACATGATGCTAATTATATTATTAAAATCATGTTATTTCTTTAAATACCCTTTGATATACCATCTATGTGATGCGGTAATAAAAATTAGGCACATCACTTCGCGAGGTAGTAGTCCTCTATACACACGAATGATTTCATCCTTTATTCATTGGATTGTATGATAAGAAATGAAATGATATATTTACATTCTATAATGATTAATATTTCATAAATATCATATATAAATATAATATTTATCATTATCACCTTCCATATAATATGTATGTGAAAAAACTAATCACATCACATTGTGATGTAGTAGTCTGTTGTACATACGAGCGATGTAATTATATTCCCTATGGAATAGAATGTAAGAAGGAATATAATATATTATAATTAATGAATTAAAATTTATTTTAAATATAATATTTAATTATTATATAAATAATTATAACCATTTTTTAGAAGCAGTAATGCAAAATGAATTATGACGGTTCGCAAGCCGGTTGTCATCTATAGACAGAATTAATGGTTTTGATTAACATTTGAGGGAGGATGATATGTTTGTGGGTAATTAAATTAAAATAAAAAAAATATTTTTAATATAAGATACTTATATTAATATATAATATTATTTTCATAATAATTTATGGAATTTGATTAAAATATAAAACAATCTTCACAGTTAAGGATGTTACTTCTTCTTCATACAACATAGATAATGTTTCATAAAAACCATTTCTAGGTGAGATTTATTATCTAAAAATGTAGTCTATTATGAGGATATAGAACTAATAAACTAATTTGTTTTGTTATATTCTAAAAAAATATTTTTTGGAGTAATGAGAATGAGAGAATATGTGGGGCCATTTATAAGTGGGGGAGACAACACACATGAATATTTTAAAAAGAAAGAATTATACTCATATTTTTCTCATCCCATAAGGATTTAAAATGTTAAATTTTTTAAAATTAAAAGATATATTATCGAAATATGACAATATAATAAGATTTATACATGTTTTGGGACATTTTTAACCATTAAAATTTATGTTTAACCCCTTGTAAACTTGTTTTTACCTTAACCATCATGAATAATTTTTACTATTTTCATTGTCAATTATGGTAAAACATTACATTAAACATATTATATAATATAAGTTATTTCTATTGAAAATAATTAAAATATTTTTTTAAATTTAACTGAGGTAAGAGGAAGAATATAATTAAAAATTAAATCTTCGAACGTGTAGAATTAATTGTTTTTGAAGATAATTTTTTTTATGAAATATATGATCTCATACAAACTATATGACAATAAATCATAATTTAAATTAATTTGATTTAATATTTATAGATATATAGTCTATATATTTCTTTTAAATAATTCCTCATGGTGTTTTATTATAATTATATAAAATGGAGTTAAATTGTGAACATTAAAACTATTTTCAGAAAAAATCTGTTTTATTGCCTTAAAAGTTACTTATAATAAAATATGGTATAATAACGATTTTAGTGAATTAATTGTATTTTATATAACTAAATAATAATTATTCTTATTTTAAACTAGATCAACTAGATAATTGAACATTTAAATGACTTAATTTAATACTAATAAAATTTATTTTAAAAAAAAAATTCTCTATATCCATGTAAAATTAATATTTTAAAAAATATAAAAACATCACCTTAATTTAATATTGATATTATGATTTAAATAATAATATGTTAAATTAATAAAATAAAATTTCTAAATTTCCAACACAGTGTTTTTGTATTTTCTCAAAAACACAAAAAAACATTTTTGAAATAAATATTTTTCATTAAAAATTCAGTGCTTATTCCAATGTATTAATAAATAATTTTATATTTGTTACTACCAATGTATACATTTATTAAATTAGTTATTATTATTCATACACAAAAATATAAAATCTAGGTTATAGTGGTCTTTTTTTAATAGTTTTGGTCCATTTGGATTTACTGTTGCATGTCTCATTTTATATCGAATACCACTTCCAATTTTTAAAAAAATGTGTGTTAGAAGATAGATAACATAAATGTATTTTGTATAAGGTAAGAAAAAGTAGTTATAAAACAACCACGTTCTGACCTTCATGTCATTGATATTTAAACTAGTATGAACCATGACATAAAGATCAATAGTTTTCCCAATAGATATCTTTTCGGCCCCTACATACATAATCATCACCACTTGAATAAGTATTTTAAATATTAATCCTCATTATACTATGGATTCCACTATATTTTTATTATTTTTGTAAAAATAAATTAATAAACCATGTCAATTTAGAACCATATATTCATTATATTATACCAAAATCATATAAACATCCCATTTAATCATTATCATCTTTTACTGAAAGACATACATTCTTATTAATAAAATTTATTTTCGTTAAATAATTTTATAAGACTTTATGATATGATAGATATATAAAAAAATGTAAGGAAAATTTTAAGACAAATTTTAAGTTATTTCATTGGTAGGCCATTTAACTTAATTTATTTTGATCATTAATTAGAAAGTAAATTATGGATATATTAAAAAATCCTCAAACATGTCATGTATTTTAAAAGTATCATAAAATTGTAAAACATTTATATGTTTTCATAGATTCTAATTGGGTATACACACCAATATTTTCACCATTTTAGATAATTTTTAACATTTTTTTAAATGAAATTCTATTAGACTATTTTCTATAGAATATATTTTGTATTAGAATTAATGGATTTTTAAAAATAATTTAATATTTTACTTTAGTATTTCACCTTAAATTGATATATGGTGGAATATTCCCCTAATTATACTTCATCAAATTTATTATTTATAAT
Organism: Viscum album; assembly: GCA_963277665.1. Classification (NCBI taxonomy): domain Eukaryota; kingdom Viridiplantae; phylum Streptophyta; class Magnoliopsida; order Santalales; family Viscaceae; genus Viscum; species Viscum album. The sequence continues at coordinate 433,305,587 of OY728134.1, forward strand.
GAGATTTTCTAAAATGGATTTCTATTTTCCCTAAGGGTTTTGTAAAATTTGAATTCAATGATACAAATATATAATTGTATTGGTTACAAAATCCTTGAATGAGTAGGTTATTATTCGTTCATTATAATTTCCCTAATAAAATAAACATAAAATTAAATAAAATAATGAAATTAAAAAATACATTTATTATTATAAAACATAATTACAATTTGTTGTAAAAAATTAAATTCTAACAATAATTGGCCAAATATTATGTGTTCTCTAATAATAAACCCAAATAATTTAATATGTAGGACCCTAATGTAATTATGATATCATATGGTATGTGTTTATAATGTATCCTCACCCACATATTTTAAAATCCTATAATTCTGATGATGAAGAGGGATAAAAGGAATATTGGGGTGAACATGGTAAAACTAATTGTATTGTAATTCAGATAATCCCCCCAATAAACATTATTTTATAGTATGAGACTCTCTTATTGATTGAAGTCATTTTTATGAGATACTTCCAAATAATAAAACTAATTTGTTTATATCAATTTCCAGCATAGAAAAGCGAACACATATAATGATGATAATTAAAAATTAATCATTCCTTTTCAATTAAACAAAATAAATTAAATCATCCCATTTGATATTGTGGAAGAAATGAATCTGTTGATTTTTTGAGGAAGAAGGGGGGTTACAATATGGTTTATTTCCATATAGGATTGAATATTTATAGTTAATTATATAAATTATATATGTAAAAGTGTTACATAATAGTTCAATGTGTAGTGCAAAGGAATGAAATTATTATGTGTTTATAGTTTCCATTTAAGTTGAAAGGATTATAATAGTGTCAATATACTACTATAAATGAAAATGGTTTAAATTTATGTTCTATACCATCCAATAAATGATAAATGTTCATGGGATATTTTTTTCAATGAAAAAAATGTGAACGGTATATTATTATATTTTGTAAAATAAATAATATTAATGGGTTATATTGGAGTTCCATTCCATTATTGAAGGTTAGTGGGTTTACACTAAAACTTGTATCATCTAATATGTTCTGGAAATATACACTGAAGGTTTAACTATAGTCTAGTGGTTAAGGTCACATAATAGTCATAATTACTATAGTCTTCAACAGAGTGAATGTTACTCTGTTATGGTGTGTTTGTTTGAAATGAAAGGGATATTCGATCCCATGTCACTATTGTGTTCAATATTATAATTTTATTTGAAACTTTAGGTGAATTTTTTTTTGTTTATTTGGTTCCACAGTTTTAGACTATGGAACATTATTCCATGTCATAGGTGGGTCACTACATTAATTATAGTTACGTATTTTCAATTGGATTTTTAGTAACTCATTTTGAACATAATTTTATTCCATCATTGTTTTTTAAAATATTCTTGTGAGGATATTTTAAAATAAATTTGATTGAAAGTAAAGGACTTTTCTGCATTTGTGCTTCAAAAAAAATATAAATCCCATTTTAAGGGGTTTTTTCTTATAAATATATTTTTGATTTTCAATCGTTTCTCTAAGGGTGAAATCCTTGTTTTAATGTATTGATTCTTTTATATATTTCTATGAATATTCACAAATTTTTTTTTCAATTTGGATTTAAATTTATAGATATAATAATATATAATGAGCTAATTTTATGATTATAGACCATAGTTAATAGTCTATTTTTGCTATGTTTTGTTTAAAAATATAACTTTTTTGTGATTTTGATTAATTAATATGTGAATCATAGGTTTGTGAAAGAAGATATTACATATGATCGTATTGATGGCCAAATGAGGTTTATTGTTTATTCCTTATTGATGAATGTGAGATAATCATTTCCCTTATTATTTAAATATTTATCATCTCTATTTTTGGAATTTCATTACATCTCAGGGTTAATAAGTGAGTGATCTACTATTTTTAATAAAATTGTATATTTTCAATGAATATTTCTTTTGTTAAAATTGATCCTTTTCTATGTTCAATCCCCTAATGATCATGATTTAGGAGTATATTTTCGTGAATTAGATACTAGTTTGGATTATGCTCTATGTAATATAATATATTAAAAAATACTCTATAAAGGGGAAATATCCCTTGGAAATTCTTAAATCAAATCACATTAGGAACTCTAGGGTTTTTCCAAGACACTTATTCATCTGATGATATAATTACCTTTGATATTCTTGTTTCATTTTTTACATGCTTTCCTCTTGTGTTCTTTTCATTTAGAGGAACCATTTACTTTGTTGTGTTTATTTCTATTATTCATATTAATATAACGAAATAAAATTTATTTTTTTATTCAATATTTTATTGTATAGTTTAACTATGACCTTCATTTTTATTGGTGGATTTCTTATGGGATTGAAAAATGAAAATAAATGATTTTTTTTAAATGTGTAAATTTGGTAGCCAGACATAGTAATTTTTTTAAATTATTTTTTCCTATAAATGGTGGATTCTTCCATTTTATTTAAATGGGTATTTGAGATTAACTGTTCTACTAAATATCATTTTAGTTAATGTGGTTTTTTGAAATCATTGCTTTCAACCCTAAATTATTTTGTTTTGAAAAAATGGAATCCCCTAAATTTCATTAATAAATATAAATTTGTGGTAACTAGTTTTTCTGATTTATATATAGAATATATAATTTATAAATATTTTGAAATTAAAATTTAAAACAAAAAATATAATTAATTCTATTGATAATATGGTTAAATCTAATTTGTCCTATATTTCTCACCCGCAATATACACTCTTATATGCATGTATGAATCTCTCCTGTTTCCTTTTCGGTTAAAAATCTGATATAAATTTTTTTTTGTATTATGTCTTTTATTTCATTTTATGGATGTTATTAGTGACTATATTATATGATAATATATTTGAGCCATGGTAGAGCATTATTTATTTTGGGGAATTTAGTATATCAGCCAATTGAACCATGTTTATTCTATATTCAGACACTATTTGTGTTTTTGATTTAATAGATTACATTAAGAGAATGTTTTTATATTGTTTATATTACTATATTATATTATCCACTTTTATTTATTAGGTCACATTGAATTTTTTTTATGTTCATTATACATATTCTTTGGTTATTTATTTAATGAAATTTATTTTTGATGCATGGTAGTCCAATGTATGGACATACCATGCTGAATTAAAATTATTTACATCTACATTATTAATATATTATGAGGGTGTAATAATTCCAAATTATTTTTTATTTTCATTCCTTGAAACTAGTTTATGGCCTATGGTGGAAGGTTAGGTTCTTCAAGACATGTGGTGGGCTAGGCCAAGTTGTAGATTGGGTTGACCTAGGATGTTTCATTACAAAAAATGTAGTATTTAATGGTCTTATAATTTTGAAATATCATATTAGTATAAAGATATTATTTTTATATATCAAATGGTATATCATGAGTACGTTCTTAATCCCCATCTTTTCGGATGAGTATTTCATTTCAATCATTATCCTAGGTTTGAGTCTTTAATTAATTTTTTTTTATAATTACTTGTTGATACTAATTAAGTAATATCATATGATTTTGGTGTTTTCCATTGAATCTTTTTAGAAATATAAAATATATTCTATGTTTAATGGTAACCTCATATGGTCAGTCAGACAGTGCATCCATACAATACACAGTTCTACATCTCTTCTGAAAAATGATTCGTCCTCTTTTTTGATTCAAATATATTATAAATTTTTGCCAATGGTTTCAGATAAAAGATAGAGGGTTTCTATTAATTTTTTGATGTTGTTAAATTTTAATTATTTATGTGAAATTTTATGTGTTCTTTAATATTTTGTCCTGAAAATTAAGTTTGTGTGATAATGAATTCCATTAAATAGTTTGAATTCAAAACTCATTTTTTTGTGGTTAATATGTGTTTAATATTGTATTACAATTGGTATATTTCCCTGAGTGATCATTTTTAATATATAACATTGAAATAGTTTTTAAATGAAATAGGATCTTATGAAATGTTTTGGATTATAATTAGTTTAATAATTTGTTTCAGTGGAAATTTGATCTAATATTTGGGTTTCTGAAAATGGGTATCACAGTTTTTTTGAAAATTAGTTTTCAACATCATGATATTTTTTGAAATTATTTTATTTAGTTATGTGATTTGGAAAAAAAATTTGAAATGAAAAAAAATTTTATTTAATTTTTTTTATTTTCCTACTTGTGGAATTGGTATTTTGACTCTACATATGCTTGTGAAATGTATTGTGGTATAGTGATAAAGAAGATGATATATTATTAAAAAAACATTTTTATTAAAATAAAATTTCATACTCCATTTGGAATGTGGTTATTTTTAATTATGGTAATTTTTTGAGATCTACATTGGTAAATTATTATATTTATTCAATAATGTTATTTTAAATTGATTTTTTAGATATAATAAAGAATTGGTGGGTCCATGTCTCATGATATTAATAATAGGCATCCTATAAAGGACTTGATGGAATGTGGAATGTTTGTTTCTATGTATTATCATTGGGTTATTATCATATCCTTAGGTGTGACTCTTCTAGTTGTTAACTCTAACAATACATTAAATATATGTGTAGATATGGAACCTTCTATAATCATAAATTTCATGGGTTATATCCAATATACTTATTTGATATTTGAGTTTTCCATTATTCATTGATTACTTTATAAAAGATCATTTATAAATAAAGTCCCTAGTATGGATCTCAAATCAAAATTGTTTAAATCCTTTCCTGTATTGGATTAAAATGTGGCTGATAGTGATTATCATATATAATAGGGGACCATGTGATTATTTTAATTATGAATTGCTTCTCATTGATTTTAGATATGATTGATTTATTTGGGGAGATTATTTATGGAGGTGTTCTTAAGATTTCCCACTTTCTGGATATAGAGAGGTGATGGTTATTTTGGATGTGCTCAAACCTCGTAATTATAGTATTTCTTATGGAGGTTTGCATTTCATGATAACTATGTGTTAATACTTTGACTCTATAGAGTTTCTTAATTGGAATATTTGGGTGTAGGACAGGGTAATTAGGATTAGTACTAGATGTTAGTAATATTACACTAACTATGGGGTTTATTTTATGCCATACTGAGAGTTAGATCTTGTTGGGTTGTCTATAAGATTCAATATGGATTGTTGTTTCATGAGAAACATCCCAGGTTATGCACACATTAGAAGCATAATACATTGATAAATTCTATATTAATTATTATTGATGAATTTTTTTTGTATAGATGTATCCATTACTAATGAAATTTTGTGGTATATTCTTTCATGATTTTGAATCATTTATTTAATGGTTATATGTGGCTGATATATTATCATTTTTTCATTATATTTGTTTTGAGAAAAAATCCTATTTTACTAATATCTATAAATAAGTTTTATTTTTTTATCTCACCATTTTACATGAATAATAAATATGGAGGAAAACTATGAGAGGATTTCAAGATACTTTGGTCTTATACCCCATAATTGTTGGTTGATTTATGAAAATTATTCTTGATTATGTTTGAGGATTGATTCTGGTATTTTTTTTTTAAGTTTAATTTTTTTTCTAGTATTCTTTAATCATTAGTATCTCTAGAGTTTTCCCCAAATATCCCATCTCATGTTGTAGGTTTTTACTTTTTAGTTCTTTATTTATCCAAGATTTAGACTTGATTTAGTAGGGTTTAATGTTTCACTATGGAGAAATTTTTATATCCACATGTAATTTGTATTATTAAATTAATTAATTTTGTGTGATTTTGTTTTATTTTGGGAAAAATATTGTTTTACTACTTCTATGGTTTTCGGATTTCAAAATGTCACATCGTGACAGAGGTGGGTCATGTTGTGATGATTTAATTGTTAGGTATATTGATATGTATATTTTAGGTCATTACACTACATGTATAAGTCACACCACGATAGGGGTGAGAATCCTCTTTGAATGTATTTTTTGTATTTATTTTTGAGTTATAAAGGGTTTGTGAAATTAAAATTGAGGTTGTATCACTACAAAACCAATGTAATGGGGTCATTTCCTAGGGAGTCACCAATATCAAGTGTCATTCCATGAAAGGATATGAATCCAATGTCACATTGTTATGTGACCCTAGCATGTGATCACTAGTGTTTTGCCTTAAATGTATGTAATGTTGTGATAGGGAGATGGCATTATGACATTATTCCTAGTTTCAGTGATTCATAATTTTAACTTATACTATCTTCACATTAAAAAATATTAGTGATAAATTTTTTGCATATTCGTGTGTCTTAACCTAGAGAGATATGGGAATGACTATCCCTCCCTTCTCATTATATTTTTATCCTCCTCTTCCCATATTTCAAGTATTTAATTGAGCTAAATCCCTCATTTTCCCTTGTTCATTATTCTTTATTATCCTTCTTCAATTTCCCATTGATTTTCTTTCACCCAAGAATCCTAATAATTTTATAGGATAAATTTATGGATATGTACAGGTATAATAAATTGGATTTTGTTGTATATTAAATGTAGAGTTCATTCCCTTTATTAGTTGGGTTCTCTCCATTGAAGTTGGATGATTATCACTAGCGTGAGGTAATTGTTTTTGTAAACTTATTATATTTAACAAGTCTTGATATGTTATGGTATTTAAATTTATTAAATGTTGAATTATACATATTTTTGATACCCATTATGGGTTAATGAAAAATCATGATTTTCTATACATTGAAAAATTGATTTCTAATGGGGTTTTTGTAATTCATTTTCAAGGGAGTTTTATAGATACTAAGTGTTTTTAATAATTCATATGATGATATTTTGATTGAAGCTGGATGGATAAACTGATTTTGGACCCATTTTGGTTTCTAAATAGTACAACCCAAGTTTAAGGGTTTGATTTTTATTAATGTGATATGTAATTTTCAAATTAACATCCTTACGAGGAAATATATATTTTTAATCATTGATTTTTTACAATGAATGAACAAAAAATGGTTTCATTTATAGTTTGTTACCAATTATTGGTAGGAATTTTATAAAATGATGTAATTTTATAATTATACACCTTTATTGTGTTCCCAATAATATTATGTTTTGTTTATACTTATTACCCATTCATGAGATATAGATTTATTTTTATATTATTCATTAACATATTAAAATTGTTCTTTCGTGAAAGGGTGTTACTGGTTAGATGATGTTTAATATTTATTCCTTATTTATGTGTTTGGGATTAAAATTTGACATATTATTTTTGGATTTATCACAACCATTTTTGTTATGTAAATAGTTCCCATGGTAGCTATGTTGGATATATGTTATGGGTTATACTAATGTAGATTTTGTACTTACTGGTTCGCTGATATAGATTGATCACGGGATAAAGAATGTACCCTAATGAGTATTATTTAGGTGTATATTATTCAATAATTTCATTCATGTTCATATTTTGAACATACTAGTTCCCTATATTAGATTTTCTTTAGTATAAGGAATTCCCCTAATGATATTCATTCTGGTATCTATATTGTTATGATGAAAAAATAATATGTATAGTTTATTCCTCGTGTATATGCATTGATTATCTCATATTATGACCTAGGGTATTTCCCATGCCAGTTATTATCTTACGGTAATATTATGTTGGGGATTATCATTGAGAACATTATGTTTTTTCTCTTCTATTTGTTTAGTTTTCATCATAAAATAATTGATTGTTTTTTATAAAATTATTATTTCTAATATAATTGTTGTCATTGATTATTAACATTCTTGAAACATATCATTGTTTTATTTTGAATGTGATTGTGGAAATAATATTCGTAAAATGATTCACTGAAAGAAAAAAAATGTTTTTATTGTAAATTAATAATCATGGAATTAAGTCTTCTTAAATGTTTTAAATTACTTTTTATTAAAAATGTTTTATTCTTAAACCTTATTAATAAATTTATTTTTAATGTAATATTTTAAGGAAATAATTTTTATTTTAATTTGATTTTAAATCTCAATTTTTATTCTAGGAAGGGTTATATTTTCTAAAATCAGTTCCCCATAAGTTTTTTAATTGGATATAATTGCAAGATGCTTGTTTTGTAATTCTACACATATAGAAAAACTATTATATATATATTTTAAAACTATAATTTATGATATGTCTTATAAAATTAATTGTATAAACTATTTATTGAAATCTTATTAGGTATATTTAGTCCACACCCTGTATGCACACATATGCGTGTGTATCACTTATGTTTCCTTTCTGATTTCATGTTTAAGATATCAGTTTGTAATTTCATATTATTTATATTGATGGATGTTATCGATAGGTTAGCGCAGAGGAGTTATGAATATATATTTTAATTGTAACTCAAGATTATTTAATTTAGGGTTATTTATATTTTTTCCAATTTATCCTTGAATATTCTTAATTTTAACCTCATTTATATTAATTATTACACTATTTATGTTAAAAAATATTTTATTTATTATCTATATTCCTCATTGAGAGTAATTATTTTTTTTGATTTTGTATCATTGGATTTTATAACATTGATTTAATCCATGCCTGGATTTGTTTTTAGTTCTGAATTTTTTATTTCATTTTCACACTCATCAAATGCATTGATGTTCCATTCCATATTAAGCGTTGTTTCTATTTCTATATTATTGTTAAAGGATGAAAATATTTTTCCCACTTACTATTTATATTGATGCATTAGAACTAGTTATCGGTCTTTAGTGATCGGGAACAAGCTTCGAGCATTACAGCGGGTTGGGATACATTAAAAATTTCATCAACAATAGTTGAATTATTTATTCAAATATATAAGTTAAAATCAGGTTTTTATTTTATTTAGTATGTATATTTATATATAACAGTTATAAATTATTTTATTTTGTCCCATTGGATGTTTTATTTTGATTTATTCGAGGTTTTTTTATGTGTTTAAAATTATTTATTTCTTATATATAGTAGTTCAATGGAAAGATGTTCCATTCTAGAATTATGGTAGTTTACATTAAATTATTTTTACTATATGAGGATGAAAATTTTCCCCCTAGATTTATATTTTGATAGACTACAACTAGTTATTACCTTGTAGTTATCAAGAATGAGCTTTAAGCCATATATCGGTTTAGAGCATGAAACAATTTGGGTCAACCTAAGATGGTTTGTAACATCAATAACGAAAATAAGTCATTATTTATCACATGATATTATATAATTATTTAATTTATTTACATAGTGATAATATGAGAAGAATAAGCATCCGACATTTTTTAATCTTCAATCAAATAATGAAAATTGAGAAGCTAAGGGTTATCACCATTGTAAGTCAAGAAAAAATCATGAAATGTTTGATAACTATTTAATATTTCCTATAATATAGAAGGTATCCTTGGTTATATATATATATTTTTTTTATCATCATTAATATTGTTTTACATTCCAAATTATAAAAAATACTATTGAAAATCATATAAATCGAATAGATATTTCACTCACTCTCTATCTCTTTATATATAAAGTATGTCATAAAATATTATCACTAATATAAATTTAATCTCTTTCATGATAAAATTCATCTAGATTTTCAATACAATAGGATGATGGAGTAATTTGATTACTTCGTTCTGGTTTTCATCGTACTCATGAAAACAAATCTTGGTTATATTTTAATAAATTGAGAAAATATATTTCATACATAATTTATTTTTTTAGTCTCAATGGATGTAGAAATTTTTTTATTTGATAGTTTAGGTAAATTTTTTCCACTTCCATTTCATAAGACTTATCTCCATCAAAAATAATCTGTGGTAGTAGAGGCACATCAAATGGGATTATAATGATTCGTTCCGAATTAATGAATCCATGAAAATGAAAATATCATATTTGGTAGTATGATTGTTTCATGATGAGTATGACTGGATTATATTTATAGATCATGAAGTATTTTAATGTGTAAAATGAGATTGATCTTATTATATTTATAATACTATTCCATAGTTCATGCAACATGGACAATGAATAAAATATAAAAAAATATAGTTTCATTTTTCTAAATTTTATTGACATGGTCATTTGATACCTATTTTTTAGTGACCAGAACTATGAGGGTTGACCACATAATAAATATTTTAAATGTAATGTACTAAAAATGATTATTTATGGTGGATATAACCGTTATTATTATAATATTATATTATATAAGACAACCAAAAAAATATAAAAGACATCATGAAATAGTATTTCGAAAAAAATATTTGTAAATAAAAAAAAATCCTACCTAAAACGACATCCTCCAAATAGAATTATTACAATGAAAATAATGATGATTTTCCCTGGGTAAAAATTTTCAATCGAGGGTGGACCATAAGATGTTCCATATTAGAAACTGATGTAGTGTGATGAATTCTAATGAAAATTAGTTTCTGATAAATATCTCAAAAACCTTATATGACATATGCCCCATAGGACCACATCAAATGTGTTGGGTGAATTTAAATGGAACTAAAAATGTCTTGGTCTATTTAATATCAGTTTAAGGATTATTTTGAGGGTAATTTCATAAATTTATTTAATTAATTATAATATGCAGTTAAATTAAAATGTTTTCTTAAATAGTTTTTAATTATTCATCAATTGACATATGAAATATTTATATTAAGGGGCTTATTTTGATTAATTATTGAAAATATTCTAAACGAATGTTTTTGATTATTTAATAAAGGTTTTAAATAAATTAAAATATACCAAATTTATTTCATGTCTTGCATAAAATATGAATTTTTTTTTAATATTAAAAATTCATAAATATCACAATCTTTGAATATAATGGGGTTCTTATTTAATTACAAGAAATTTAATATTTTAATCGCTTTCATATTATTTGAAATGTAATGTTTTAAATTTTATAAATATTATGTGGTGTAAATAATACAAATCTATAATTATTATGTAATGGCCATTTTATATTTTTTGGTAATATTTCTAAATTTTTATCACAGACCTAAATTTATGACTTGATTATTTATTCAGTCTTTTTGCGACTTTATTAATAGATATAAATTGATTATATTACAAATTGATGTATTTTATAACATAAAAATATTTAAATTAATTATTTAATAATTCATATATTAATTTAATTAGTTACATTCAAGGTATTATAATTAATTTAGATTTGTACTACCTTGAATTAGGAATATTTATGGGTTATGAGATTGACCTAAAAAAGTTAATTATTGTTCACACAAATTAAGTGTTAGAATTTTAATATAATTTATTACTCTCTTGAGTAAGAAAACATGGTTAGTGCGTATTTAGGTTGGGTTTCTCACTAGTTTATGATCTTTGGCTTTGTCTAGAAAAGTGGTGTTGGTTTCCTTTCACTCCAATCTATCCCATATGGATATTATCTATCTCATTTTATTATAATCCATTAATTGAATGTTTTTATTTTACCTTATTCTTATTATTCATTTGTATATGTGTAAATATAATTGGATTTTATGTTTTTTTATTGACATAATATATGAGTTGAGGAATAAAAATCTATTTGGATTGAACATATAGATTTGTTTTAATGAATATAAATTAAAGAAATCCATTTGATTCGTGAATAAATGCAACGGAAACGTATGATATATGATGGTCAGATAAAAGATCCCTTAAAATATGTTTTAAATTCCTTAAAAAGAAATAATTTTTAATACCATGATCTTACAACATGGTAGGTTCATATGGAATCCTGCCTTCTTATTACATAACTTTTCATTACATTTTACAAAACATAGGATGTTTTAATTATAGTTTCTTGGAAATCTGGAATAATAAAACATGAAAACATAAAAACACTATTTTCAATACCCTTGAAAATCTTCTTGAAAAGATGATCTTATGTACAATTATTGCATCTGATAACCTTGAGAGATACATCAAAGGAAAGGGTGATCTGAAGACCGAGTAAGGAAAGCATGGGAATCACTTTACTTGTGATATTAATAAGAACTTGATGAAAACCATAAGAAATATGCAATGGAAAAAGAGGAATATCCTAATAATAATATCATGAATCAAAAAATTAATATGTGGATCCAAAAATTAATTTATACATTCACTAATATATCACCATGTTTCATCCCAAGGTGTCATAAAAATTACTACGGTTATTCACCAAGGTATCATGAAATTTTGTCATCTCTAGAGATTAAATTCTTTACCCAATACATTGAAGCGCTCTCAGGGTGCACCCATAATATGTCCTTATATTAGTGTGAGACACATATTTCATATTAAAACATTTCATAAATAAAACATATATAATAAAAGAAATGTGTTTCTTTTAAAAATTGTTACGTTTTAGAAGTTCTCAAAAATAATATCATTATGTCATTTAAAACAAATGGAAAGGGAGTGAGGGTTATATGTAAGTCAATTACATAATCAAATATTTTATTTTTCGTTTTTATGAACACCCATAGAAAATAAATAGGTCTGTGTATTCACAAAAATTAAAAAATAGAATTTTACGAGAGAAAGTGAGAGAAATTTTGAGATGAAAATTCTGCTGCATAATGGCTACATAACATAATTTTAGAAAACATTCAAAAGAGAGAGTACAAGGATATATCATAAATAAATAACTCATAATACAGTTTAAAAGCCTAATTACATGTAATAAAAAATATTTTATGGATATTTGAATGTCATACCACATGAAAAGGAAACTTGAAAGGATAGAGAATATGCAATTTCTTTTACAGAAAATTCATAAACCTAACGACATAACATGAAAATTCAGAAAATCAGTTGATGAGAGATGAATGGATATCCAATCATTTGCACATTCAATTTAAAGAACTAACTATATATAATAACAAGACACCACATAACAAAATGGAACTATAAGACATAACATAATGGTAGCCATGACATAAATGAGGATGGTGAAAGGTTCCCTTACCTTGAAGAGTAACATTGAAAGCATGAAGTTCGGGAACATGGGAGGCTTCAGTGCACCATGGGAGGACTCCATTGTATGAAAAAAGACTAGAACATTATTGAGAAGTATTTTTGTGTGAAATTAATGAGGGATTGTGTTAGAATTTATAGCAAAAAAATGGAATATATAATTAATTTCCAATTGACACCTTATAAATAGTATTTGAAAATAGATTGCCTTGCCCTTGGTATTATCACATGATATTGGACACATGGGACACCACATAAGTTATCTTTTTATTCCAAAGTCGACCAGATTTATTACAACAAGATTACATCATCAATGATATCATTAAACACACGAAACTGAAACCTATATTTTTACTGTTCACCAAACAATCAAGAGTTTTAGAAAAACCCCAAAAAATAACATTAACCTAATATCGATGCTCTGAATCTAAAAATGCACACAATTTTATGAAAATAATTTTCTAAATAATTTTTATTTAAATTGTTTATAAAATAATTATTTATTCCAAAACTAAAATGTTATAACAATAACTCATTTTGTTACATCTTATGAAATTAATCAAGCATCCATAAAATTATCGTATAATCATAAAATAATAAAATAAAAATATATGATTACATTTTATGAAAATTAATTTCAATTTTAAATTATTAAATTAAGTATAAAATTTTAAATAAAATTTTTATGACATACAAAAATACCAAAACTTATACTACGATAGTTTTTTCAATTTTAAGATGTCGAAAATGTATTAATACATTCATGGGTGATGATTCTCTTTTTTTGGTTGATTTACTATTAATTATTATTCATACATGTATTTTACAATTTATACATTACTATTCACTAAAAATTAAGTCGATCTTATTATACTCTAAATTTCAAACTGAACACAACTGTAGAAGGCTATTTTATGAATGTCAATTCACATTATTAATTATTTAAAGATTTCAAAAATATTTTAAAAAACCCCTTTTTACAAAATTCATCAATAATATGGAACTTCAATAAATTTATCCTATATTTATCTGGACATTTGAAATTCAAAATATTTACCATAATAAGTAGTAAAAATTTTATTTATATAAAAGGATTATAGATGGTATCCAAGGCTTCATTACATATCCAATTATAACACCTTCATAGTACCTAAGTGTAAGGTGTGCTATGGTGATAGAATCTTGGGGTGGTTTGAACAACATTGCCTAAGTAGAGAGTTCTATCTGCTTCAATGTCTCCCTTAGGTGATTTTTTTCAAGCTTCACGTGTTGAAGTTCAGCTTCGGATAGGTCCAGAGTAAGGCCCAGTGATGCTAACTCCTTTCCAAGCTCCAACCGATGGGCTTTATATGGTCCGAGTGTACTGGATGATTCCATCGACTCTTCTTTCTGTATTAATTAATCAAAATCATTTGAATTTATAAATAATAATTACAACTTTAAGAGTTTAGTTCCCAACGGTCATATTCACCAAAGATCATATAACAGTCAAAACCCAATGGTCTCTTTTAATTATACTCACTTTATTAATTAATGTTTATAGTTTTCTTGAGTATAAAATAAAATAACACGCAAAATTAGGAAACAAATATTTTTTAAAAGTTTAGGTTGGTACATTCTTCTTCCCTTAGGAAATTTTCTCCCCAAAATTTTATCTTTTACCCTCTAATGAGAAAAGTTTTTGGTACTTATATCTCATAGACTCCCTTGGTTCCCATGTGGCAACTTCACATTTGTGGTTCTTCCACCACACCTTAACAAGGCAGGTAATCGTGTTTCATAAAACATTATCTCTACGAACCAAGATATCCACCGGATGCTCCTCATAAGAGAGGTCATGCACCTTTTGTACCACCTCTGGATTTAGTACATGTGAAGGGTCAGGTATGTACTTCCTCAAGAGGGATAATTGTAAGACCTCATGAACTTGTGCTAGACTTGGAGGCAGTGCAAGACGATATAGCACTACTCTTATGTGATTAAGGATTTCATAGGGGCCAATGTATCTATGGCTGGGAATCCCTTCATTCACATGCATCATGAATATCTTCCATGGTGAAATATGAAGAAAGAATTTTTCACTAACATCAAACATAATGTCCCTTCTACGGTTTTCGACTTAACTCTTTTGCTGACTTTTGGTAGCCTTAGTGTGTTGCTGGATGGCATGGACCTTTTCTATCATCTCTTACACAATATTAGGACCAAGAATCATTCTCTCACCAGAATTATTCCAACAAGTATGAGTTAAACATAGCTTACCATATAGTTCTTCATAGGGTTCCATTTGAATAATCGAGTGGAATCTATTGTTGTAAAAGAACTCAACTAATGGTTAAGTTGATCCCATACACCTTTAAATTCCATTGATCATGTTATCAAAATATCCTTCAGTGTTTGAATAGTCCATTCATATTGGCCATTAGTTTGGGGGTGATAGGTCGTAAAAAAATTCATCTTAGTGCTCAGACCATATTGAAGACTTTCCAAAATTTTGATGTGACCCATGGATCATGATTTGAAGTGGTAGAAAGTGAACCTCCATGTAGCCTTACCACTACCTTCACATATATCATGCCATGTTGGTTAAGAGATAAATAATACCATATGAAGAAAAAAGGGGCAGTCTTTGTGAGATGGTAAACAATATAACATATCACATTGTTTCCTTTAAAATTTCTCAGTAGACCAGTGAAAAAGTCCATAGTGATATTGTCCCACTTCTAGGCTGGTATGGGTGGTGAATGCAATGCCCCTTTAGGAAGTTGTCACCTTTCCATCACTTGCTGAAATACCAAGCACCTTGAAGTGTAGTCTACAATCTCCCTTTTCATATTATACCACTAATAATTATCACAAAGGTCCCTATACATTTTTTTGATTTCAACATGTATAATGAATGAAGAGCTATGAGCTTCATCCAGCATCCCCTTCTTCATTTCCGGAATTGATGGAACGCATAGTCTTGAATGAAATTTCAGTACACCTTCTTGATCAGTATTGAACTGAGGAAACTTCCTATCCTTCATGGCCTCAAAATTCTTCTATAATTAAGGATATTCATTTTTTAGATATATTGATCTTCTAGAGTAATGAATATTGAGAAATCATTTCGGTTATGGTTGATGATTTATCATCCCTAATAATTCCATTGTCATGTTTTACTAGATCATTGATCAAAGGATGTCTTTGAATCCTCAACATATAAAGAACAACTGGGTCCTTCTTACATAATGCGTTAGCGACTTTGTTTTCTCTTTCTGGATGATAATGAATTGAATAATCATAGTCTTTGAGTAGTTCAATCTATCTCCATTGTCTCAGGTTCAATTCCTTTTGTGTGAAAATATACTACAAAATTTGATGGTCTATGTATACATCACATTTCTCCCTATAAAGATATTTCCTCCATATCATCAGAGAAAACCCAATCTCTACATACTCCAAATCATGTGTAGGATCGTTGTTCTCGTGATTCTTCAACTATCTATATGCATAATCAATGGCTTTGTCATTTTACATGAGGGCTCAACCAAGACCTTTCAGAGATGCATCTCTATAAATTATGAATCCTTCATCACATGGGGGAAGAGTTAACATGGGTGAAGTAAATAGTCTCATCTTAATCACATAGAATCATTCCTCACACTCCTTTTTCTAGATGAACTTAACCCCATTTCGATTTTAAAATGTTAATAGATTAGAAAGTTGTAAATTTTTTTCAAAAACCTCCTATAAAATTTTTCTTATCCAAGGAAACAACGAATCTTACTTACCATTGTAGACTGAGGCCACTCCTCTACAACTTTTGTCTTTGAAGGGTCAATGTTATTCCTTCATTGGTAACATTGTTCCCCAATAAAGTAACATGTTGAAATAAGAATTTATATTTTATTAACACCCCAAAAATCCTCCCCTTTTATATAGTATGAAAAATAACACTTAAATGATCCTCATTCTCTTCATGTATTTTGGAATATATCCAATTATCCACAATAAAAACTACCAAAAAGATATAAAGGTAGTCTTTAAAGACTATATTCATCAAATCCATAGAAATAGCAGGTGAATTATTAATTCATAAGGGCATAACAACAAACTCATAAATCACATATCATGATCTGAAGGGGGTTTTTTGAATATCTTTTTTCGTCACCCTCAATTGATGATAATCAAAAAAAAAGATCAATAATAAAGAAGAATTGAGACAAAAAATGTTGGTCAAATAAGTCATCAATTTTTGGAAGAGTGTATTTGTTCTTTACTGTGATCCCGTTCAATTATCTATAATAAATGCATAGCAGCATATATGCATCCCTCTTCTTCACAAAGTGAATAGGTTCTCCCCAATGAGTCACACTCGGTCAGATAAAACCCTTCTCCAAATGACCTGAGATTTAGTTCATTAATTACTCTAGCTCCACGTTTTCCATCTTAGTTGGGGTCTTTAATATCAGATGAGATCCATTTATGAGTTCAATAGAGAACATTACTTCTCTTTCGAGGGGAGCTCTAGGAAACTCCTACAGAAATACATAAATTTATTCCTGGATGATGGGGAAATTTTCTATCCTCAAAATCACATTTCCTTATTTTTCTTCACTAATGAACTACATAAAGAAGGATATAAGATGTTCTTTAAGACAAATATCAAGTTGAGATATCTATACTTGGAAAATAACTATAATTTTTATATTCAATACTACTGAGATTTCCTTTCTTCTACATTTGATCTTAGAATTTTAATTTTAGATCCAATTCATCCCTAGTATAATGTCGAATTCCATCTTGGGAATGACAACTAGATTTTTGATAATAATGTTCTCAAAAAATTAAATACTAGTGTTTCTATACACTGACGATGCTTAGAAAATCCCACCAGGTTTCCTAACTAATAACTCTTCTTTTAAAAATTTGGGGGATGATTTTATATTCTGTGAAAATATAGATGGAATAAAGGAATGTGTAAAACCATAATCAAACAATTTACTTTATAAAATTAATATAAAAACCAGAGTACTTGACACCACATCATTCGAAGCTTCAATGTCAGTTGTCATGGTAGAAAAAGAACGACCTTGCTCCATTATCCTTTGTTAAGGCTGATGGTGGTTCCCCTCCACTAGAATTGTATTAGGACATTGATTAGAAAATTTCCTAAGTTTTCCACACATAAAGTACATGACATCCAGTAGGGCCTGCACCATATTCCCCTTGTCATTACTATTTGGAATTTTAGGTTTCACCTCACTATGAAAATTCCACACAATATGACCATCTCTTCCACCCTTTTAGAAATTCTTGCTCTTGAGAAGGCAGTTCCCCAAATGCTTCTTCCCAAATTTATTACATGTGGGATGCTTCAAATGCATTTCTCCAATTGATGGATCAAGAGGTCCTCCCTATGTTGTGCTCCATCGATCTCTTATTTTTGTTAGATTTATGAGACCACAACATATCACCATACACCATAACGACTTTCATTTTACTCCACATTATCTCTTCATAGCTATCATAAACTCATTTGGCTTTCTTCTTCCGTGGATGAGGTCTCAGTCCACCGAAGAATCTATCAAACTTTCCATTTGGATCCATGAAAATGCAATAGCGGTTATATGAAAGCCTTGTGAATGTCATCTCACGGCTTCCCATAGATTCATTTTCCTTCTACTCCAGGTCTAGAAACTCCTTTTATATTATTGTTCTCATGAAATGAGGGAAATAATTTCTGAAGATAATCCATATAAACTCTTCCGACTCCATAGAATCAACCTGCACTCCTTTCCTCAAGCTTTTAATCATTTCTCACCACTGATCAATATCTCCTCTTAAGTGATAGATAGCTAGGGTGACCTTATCTTGCTCTAAATAGTGGACTACAGAAGAGATCTTCTCGATATAGTTGATCCAATACTCAGCGGTCAATTGGTTAGTAGATCTAATGATGGTTAGTGGTATTTCACACATAAATCACTCAACAGAATCATGTTCCCTTATCAATGAGATCGGTCTCTCATCTGGATTCATGTTATTTCTCATAACATGAGTTAATTGGTTCATCATTCGCATGAATGTTTGCATCTTGGCTTCCATCTGAGGGTTATCAGCTTATGGTCCATTGCGGTAACCATTTTCACAGTTCCTCCTATTTCCCACCATTTTCTAAAAGAATAATCTATTAGTGAGAATATTATTTCATTTATGAATCTTTTAACTATAATGGATTTTATTTCTTCAAATTCAATTAATTAAATAATTACAATTTTTTATATATCATTCATAATGATTCATAAAATCATATGTTTAACCAGCCATATACCCCAATAGTTTTGTATCCAAGAGGGGAGAAAGACTCATTGTTGTGTACTAGAATACCTCGGGTCATGCTAAAAACCCCTTTTCAGAGTTTTCACTTCTATTCATATCTATGCTAGAGCCACCTCTACCTGCTAGTATCTATACATGGATGTATTTTCATAGTAAACCACTTACTCAATACTCACCAAAATACCAGTAACTATTCCTATATTTAAACATTTAAATATGGTTCTTCATAATTTTATTACTACCTACTTTCCATTAATAACTAATCTATCCTATGATACCAACTATGGCATCCTGCCTTTTTATTACATAACTATTCATTACATTTTATAAATAGAGGGTCTGTAAAGACTAGTGTACTGGAAATTAGGAACATTAATACATGAATACTTTAAATGCTCTTTTAAATCCCCTTGGAAAGATTATTGAAAATTTCATCCTATGTTAAATTACTACATATCATTATTGGGAGACATACATCAATGTAAAGGGTGACATGAAGGCCTAGTAATGAAAACCATGGGAATCAGTTTACATTTGATATCAATAAGAACTTGATGAAAAATATAAGATATGATCTATGGGAAAAGAGAAATATCATAATAGAAAAAACATGAATCACAAAATTAATATGAGACTAAATCATTTAATTTAGACATCCATGAAAATATCAAAAAGTTAATCACAAGGTGTCATAAAAAAATACTAATGTTATTCACTAAGGTATCATGAAACTTGTCATCTCTAGAGATTAAATTCATTACCCAATGGATTGGATCACTCTCAGGGCACATGCTTAATTTGTCTTTATTTTCATATGAGCCACATATATCCTAATCAAACATCTCATCAGTAACCCATAGTGAAAAAATGGGTTTCATTTCAAAATTCTGACGTTTCAAAAGTTATTAATAATATGATCATTATGACAATTATAATGATCAAGGTCCCATAAAATAAAATCATTATTTATTCCAAAAATACAACTTTAAAACTATAACTCATTTTAAAACTCATTAAGAAGGTAATAAAGGTCCCATAAAATTATGGTATGACCATAACATAATAAAGTAACAATATATGATGACATTTTATGAAAATAAATTTCCATTTTAAATTATTAAATTATTTATAAAATTGTAAATATAATATTTACGACATAAAAAAATACCAAAAAATTAAATGTGATCGTATTTTCAATTATAAGATGTCTAAAATATATGTATATAATCATGGGTGATGTTTATAATTTTTTTGTCAATTTACTATTCAGTACTATTCAATTCTTTTAATTACTATTCATTACTATTCATACAGGTATGATACTATTCATAATTTACTATTCAATAAAAATTAATTTGGTCTTATTATAATCTAAATTTTATACTGAAAAAAACTGTAGAAGACCATTTTTTTAAAATAAATTCACATTATTAATTATTTAACGAATAGAAAAATATTTCAAAATACCCCTTTTTCAAAAATTCATTAATAATATGTAACTTTTATAAATTCATCCTATATATATCTGAACATTTAAAATTCAAAATTTTACCATAATAAGAAGTAAATATTTTATTTATAAAAAAGGATTACAAAAGATAACTAAGGTTTCGTTACATAGCTTCTTATAACACCAACATAGGACCTAAGTGTAAGGTGTAATATGGTGATAGAATCATGGGGTCGATCGTACAACATCGCTCGAGTAGTGATTTCTATCATCTTGAACTTATCCCTTAGGAGATTCCGTACAAGCTTCACATGTTGAAGTTCGTCTTGGGCTAGGTCTAGAGCAAAGCCCAGGGATGCTACCTCTTTACCAATCTCCGACAGATGGGATTTATATGGCCAGAGTCTACTTGATGATGTCATTAACTCTTCTTTCAGTATTAATTAACCATGATCATTTGAATTTATAAACTATAATTGTAACGTAAAGAGTTTAGTTTCCAATGTTTATATTGACCAATGATAATATAATTGTCGAAACCCAACAGTCTCATTTAATTATACGCACTTCATTAATTAATGTATATAGTTTTGTTGAGTATAAAATAAAATAACACACAAAATTAGGAAACAAATATTATTAAAAAGTTCAGGTCATTAAAATTCATGCAAAAATTAGGCACACAAAGATTATCATGTGTAATGAAAAAATGTTATGGTTGAATCTAAGATTTTTGTGACCATATTTTACATATTCCATGGGAAAAAAACTAGGATGTACTATGGAATTCGATAATAGAGGAATATAGTTGAGTTTATAAATATGAGGAATCGGGATTTGATTTTTCTCTCTAACTATCCAAGAGTCATACTTATGTGATTTCAATAATGAATAATTTAAATTGAAAATAGTTAATTTTAATAGATATGTAGACTCATTACATAGTGAAATATGGATCTTGATCCACATAGCGATATGATTTTAATTAACAAGTTTTATTATTTTAGTGTGATTAAATTTTATAAAATTCTGTATTAAATGAATGTGTAACCTGATACTCATCTAATAAATGTTTATATTATAGATAAAATGTAATCATCATCATCAAACATAACATTGAGTTCAGTATTGGAGAAATAAAATCATAATGGAATCAACTACATATTGTACTATTAAAATATATGAATCATTCTTAAGTAAGAAGGTAAATTCATTGTGCTGAAGAAACTCCTTCGTAAATATTGAATTAAGACGTTGTATAACAAGAGGATCAAAATGCATATAAAAAATTAAATGGATTTAATTTAGGACCAAAAAGATTTATTTTTAGACATTATAACGTTATTTAATTATTTTTTATTGAGTTATATTAAATATAAGAATATCATATAATTTTTCATTCCAAAGGAACAAAATATTTATTTCTAACCAAATTGGGTTTTCATGACATATATTATGTTATTTAAAAATTATATTTTAAAATTATAGAATTTTAATTAAAAATTCACTTTACTTTCTAATTATACATATCAATCTTACAATAGTTGGAAATTAATATAATTTTCTAAAAATATTGAATTTTTATTAAATAATGAAAAATGGTGATTTCTAATGGAAACTTAATATTCTTTTCCTAAATTTACAAATATAATACAATTTTGGAATATTATTTAAATTCATATGAATAATTATTATTAAAACAATCTAATTATAGTCTTTTTAATGAATTTTAATCATTATTTGTTTTGTAAAAAATTATACTTATAAATATATTTTTATACAAAACAAATTTACATCATGTTTTGCAGGTATTTTTTTAAATCAAAATCAACCACAAATAAAAATTAAAAATTAAATATTGCATTCTATATTTATAATCAATAATTCAAAATCCGGAAAATTTTCCTTTTTATGTTCATTATTATGTAAATAATAAATGTAATAAATTTTTTTCCCAGGGTAAATATAAAAGGAGTTAATTTGGGACAAAAATAATGTGATCAAACTTAAAATTTATTCAAATACTTGATTTTATTTCATTATATGAGAATATTTCTTCCATGATCTTCTAAAATTCTAAAATATGACTTTTTTACTTTTATCTTTGATTCGGATGGTTATATTATTGTATGCCAAGAACAATTAAAACCACCACTCTATTTATTTTAAATTATTAATATATGTTCACATATTCATACAAATAACAATTAAATTAATATTTATAGTTTTTATTGATAATATAATTACCATAGATACATTTGAAATGTTGACACATTTCTGGTGAATGAATTAAAAAACTCAGGTTAATGATTTTAAAAACTATAAATAAATATTGTGTTGATGATTTAATGGTTTCCATAAATTATTAAGATAAATATCACATATGTTAGATGTTGTAATGTTTTATATTCTTAATTTAATTTTAACAATATTACATTAAATTAAATGAAAATTAATTGTTCAAAAAATTGAATTATTGATATTTTACAATAAATAATATTTTTAAAAATGATTTTGAGTATATATATATATATATAATATTTTGGAATGTGAAAGGAAAATGATTGAATATAACAACCATATCCCATTTATTTCTCACATTTCCATTCATAATGAATTTATCGATCATTAATGAGTAACAAAATAATGATATTGTTATAATTGTGAAAAGGGACAATAGGGGTTAAAACAAAGAAATAAGGGAAAAAAATAATCTTATCTTCCTCAAATTTTATTGAATGCGATTATATAAAATGATAATCATCATACATTCTAATTATTTCAATTTTTATCCACATTAAAATGAATATAATATTATATAAATACATTACCAATTTCCCCGAATCCCCCACCCCTCACGTATAAAAGGGATCATCCTCTTTTCTCTTCTTCACATCATGT
This sequence comes from Viscum album, assembly GCA_963277665.1. Taxonomy (NCBI): domain Eukaryota; kingdom Viridiplantae; phylum Streptophyta; class Magnoliopsida; order Santalales; family Viscaceae; genus Viscum; species Viscum album. The sequence goes on from OY728134.1 coordinate 433,329,266, forward strand.
GATCAACCTAACTCAGCCAAGAATATAGAAAATCACACCCAAAAATACCTAAACACATTTCATTGGTTTTACTTTTATTTCAATTCCAACTTAATGAGGATTATGTCTAAAAAAATGAGGATTTTTGAAGAAAATATATAACTTTAAACAGAATATTTTAGTTTTATTTCCTTTTTTAACTCCTACAAATATTCATCAAACATTTTTAAATAATAACAATATATTATTAAATATAATGAGATTTTTTTGTTAATGAAATAACCTATATCAATTTTCTTCTTTTATGAAATGGAAAATCAATCCATCATTTGTGAGTACAAAAACTATCACGTCACAAACGAATGTAATTAATTTTCAATCACACCTCTTATGGATGTATATAATTATAGATTTAATTTATATATATGATATTAATTTATTATTTATTATTATATTAATATTATATATCATCATATTTATTACCTTTCCATCAATTGAATAATGATAACATCAATCATACATATTTCTTGATTAATACATCCCCAGATAGATGTGATTATTTTTTCATTACCACATCACATGGATGATATATATAAGATTATTTAATTAAATAACATTGTAGTTATTATATAAAAATAATACCAAACTAATTTAAGAAATTTTCATAAAAAATGGAAATGTTACTCACACGTATGTATGACCTACTAGCATCAAGATTAAAACATAGTTCTTTTTTCATAACTATGTTTCATGAATGGGCTAAAAATTAAAATTAATATTAAAATTTTATAATTATTTTATGATTATTATTGAGGATAAGATTCATAAATTACCACATTGACTATTTCCATCCTTCCAATGTCAATGATTACATATGATCAGAATATCAGCAAAACATTTAATGTGAGATTAATTGATTAAGTAATTAAATAAAATCATGTATAAAATAAAAAAAAGGTAATAATAAACGTAATATTTGTTCTTATTCATGTAATTAATTAATATAATTATATTATTCATGATGATAATAAATGAAAATAATGATTCAGTATCGACGTAAAGTACATTTTACCTTAAAAAGACCTTTATCTGTTTATACAGATATTTTGAAAATATTGTTTTTATTCCCATTTTTTAGAAATTATTTAATGGATGTATTTATATGGAAATAATAGAATTATTATTTTGATTTTATGGTTATATTATACATTAATTATATGGTTTTAAAAATTAATATTTTTACATATTTTATAAGGAACATTATTATTTTTCATAAAAAAGGTAAAAAGTAATTTTTATTTATTTTAACGTATACAGATTCGATAGATTATCCCAAAAGTACAAATTTTATTTGATGTTTTGGATTTATTTATATGTTTCCATTTTTTATTCAAAGAATAACACTTCATCCCTTTATTTTGGGAATTTTTTTTTGAAATTGGGTTATAATGTAATGGGATATATCGACATCAAAAAATATTTTATATATCTATTCAAAAATATATTTGTATGATTTTGATAAATAAAGGAAACATTTTCTACATTTCATACAAGTTATGGTCCTTTAAAATTGATTATTATTGTGTTTGAGTCTGATATATATTATCATGATGGGTGAGCTTGATATTTCACATCAAAATATTGGGTAATGATTATCTTCTATATAGAATTATATTTGATGTTAACCATATTGGTTAATTAAATTTTAATGGTTCCTATAATAGTTATATCAATACGATTTTCCAAAAAACATATATGATTTTTTACGTTTTCTAATGATTTTTTAGTTAGGTCATTTGATTTCAAATATATGATAATGATATTTTTTTAAAAGAATGATTATTCAATTTTATGGGAAATGGATGTTTTTTAGAAAAGTATTTGAAATGGTTATCATGTTTTCTAAGAAACCCACAAGCTAGTGTTTTTTAATTTTTGTTTACTTATAATTTTTTTAGGATTAATTTTATATGCTTAAATTTATTTTATGTTTTTTGAAATGATTATTTGAACTCCGAAATTATTATATTATAGGAAAATGATCTTTTATGATATCATAGATTCAAATTGGACTAGATTGGTTGATACTTTTTAATTTTTAATTCCCTAGCTTATCATTTTTTATCACACATATTAAAAAAATATGACGTTTTAAGTAAGAGAATGAAGAAATATTAATTCGATCTGAATATTGTAATTATTTATCATAGAAATAAAACATAATTTAATTTGACAGTATTATATAGTGGGGAAAAGGGATACAATGATTAAGTGTCAAACTTGTAATATATATGTTTTATATAAAATTTATGAAGTAAATACCTATAAATATAAACTTGATAATATCATTTATAACATAAGAAAATTAATCTGTATTTAAAAATGAAATTATAGATTGAATAAGGGGATTTTTATTATAGTTGGTATCAGAGAAAACCTTGAGATATTTTTTTAGGTTAGGTTAATGATGATAAATAACACATGATATTATAATTTATGGTTATCCTGATATATTATTTGAAAATACCATGTTTATTCCCCAAAAACCTTCATTGTCATATTGTTTTTCAACATATGAAATAGGGGAGTGTGAGTAAGATGAAACCAAGTGTATAATAAATTTATAAAGTAGAAGCCATTAATGGTTTTAATTAGACAAAATTAGTTTATTGTTTTAATATATTATTTTACATGGAATAAAAATGTTGGTGGAAACCATGTGAGAGTGTATCCATGTTACTATAGAGGGGCATGCCCATAGTGGATCATTTTTGTAAAATACCAACCTCCATCATTCAGTAGATCATATGATCCTATGAAAGCTGAAGAATGGGTTAACGCCTCAAAGAATATATTCTAATTGTTTGGATATTCAGATCATAAATAGGTAACTCTATCTATTTATCACGTTGAAGTTGAACTTGAAAAATATTAGTAAATAACTAAGAATAATAGAGAAATAGAAAAGCTATATGGCATATAATCAAACTAATTTAAGAATATTTCCCTTGCAAAAAATTTTTCTAATGCCATTTGATAGAGGATGGAAAATAAATTAATGGAATTTAAGTATGGGGATGAAGATCCAGGGGTAGTCTATGATGAAAAATGAACTTAAACGTCATGGTATGCAACATTTTTTATTCGAGATCTCTATAGAAAGGGTAGTCATTATTACTTTGTATTTGAGAAAATATATCTATGGAAATTGTTATTTTATGTGTTTAAAAGTTAGATCAAACGTGTTTGATGTTCTAATATGGTAGAAAAGGTTTTTTAATAAACATATATTCCATGAAAATGAGTTTAAGAAAAGGTCCACATGAATGGAAATGGTGAAGTATCCATCAAATAAATATGATGCTAATAAAATGATCATTCCATAATGTGATAAGAGTTGTTAATATAACCGTAGATAATGTCCTATATAATCATATATGGGTTTTTAATATGAAACTTTTAGACATTTATATCATGACTATATATAAAATGACCAAAATAAAAATAATAATGTTACGATCATATTATTTTATTGTAATTGGATGGATCATTATGTGGGTACAATCCCAAATATAGGAATGATGAATTGATACATTAATGATTACAAATGTGAAGGTTTGGGTGACTATATTGGGGATAAGTTGGTGATGTTGGACCATCCAACGATGTGGGTTCGTGTACAATACATTTTCATCAAAATTTTAACAACAACATAAATGATGTAAGGACTACATACTCCTTCATTTTTTTCAAATATATTTTGATAAATTGGATATTTTTCCTCAAAAATTGATTACATAAATATAGGTATAAATATCTACGGTATGCATTAAGTGGAAAAAATAAATTATAAGAATATTTATGTTGTTTTCTTTGGAAAGGACTAACATTAACACCTATTATCATTCCACATTTAGTGATTGATGTTTTTCTACATATGCTTTTAATTTATATTTTCTATCATAAGATATATTTTAATCTAAATATGTTATATTTCTTATTTTTTTCCCTTATTGATATTTTTTCCATTCAACATTTTAAAAACATTTCAAATGTTGTAAGGATGAGTGGGAAAAAAGAACATGTGATGTTGAAAATTTTAAATATTTTTCAAGAAAAATAAATGTGTTTTATTTTAAATGTATTGTATAATAAAAAAATGGATACTATGAGTATCTTTCCAAATTATAATATATGGTATTGTTATGTAATAATTATTTTCTAATTATTTAAGACTCTAAACCAAAAAATAACTTCAATAATGCAATTAAATTAATTAATCTTTAAAAATTAATTTTCATATTAAATAAGTGATGAGTCCTTATATTAAAAAATGAAATTTTGTTACCACTCATATATAAAACGTGTTTGGGTATTTATCAGTAAATAATTATTGGATTTTTCTATTATAACATGTTATAGATATGAATTTCAGTCTATAATAATTGTTGGTAATCTTATGGTTTTATGGATGAATTCTAGTTTACTGAATTTTTACTAAGAGTTGATAATAGGGAATGAGATGTCTAGAGTCTAATACTAGTTTGGAAAAACTGAAGGTTAAATTTTTAATCTCTAAGGAAACTATTGGATTGTTCAATAGTACTCCGTCATCATAGAAACATATTTGAGATTTCTATAAGTAGGGTAGTAATTCCATTAGATGGAATTTCCCAGAATAAGTGAAATACATTCAAAGAACTAAATAGAGATGTTATGCTATATATTTATGTCATAAAATCAATTAATTTATTTTCATGTGTATGTTATACCAAATGTATAATTTATAATTGTTTAAAATTTATAAGATAATGAATGGATTATATAATCTTATAGTTTTAATTCATGTGATGTAGAAGTGGTTGTTAATATATAGATTATTACATATTTGAATATTTCAAGATTGATTATATCTATATAAAGTTTGTGTTTTTAATTTAGTTTTCTAATTTGGTTTTAAAATATGAAAATTTAAAAAATATTGTTATCAATATATTTTATGGTTTTTCAATGCACATTGTTATTATCAATACATTTCTAAAACATAGTTGAAAATAAGAGAAATAAGAAATATTTTTTATCAAGGATATTTTTTGAAGTATTGTTGAAAGGTTTCCCTACCCCTATACACAGAATATTTTATAGGATATAAATAATATTTTCCAAATTATTCTATAAAAACATACAATATGATATATTATATGGTTATGATTTTATAATTTATAATCATTCCCACTTAATGAAATGAATAACCCATTTGTGTGTGATTGTATTTGTTAATAATTAAGAATCTTAATGTGTGAGTTCTGGCCAGTGAGTGATGAATTTAGAATCCAAACATTTTATGTATATAAATGTTGTTTCCCATGAATTATTGGTATCAGATAAAATCTATCTTCAATTAGATAAGATAGGTTAGTTTCATATGATGTAAATGGATTTTTGTTGAGGTTTTTTGTTATATGAATAGCCTCTTTCCTCATAAACATAAACATAATTGGTTCTATTATGAAATAAATTAACATAAATTTATAGTAATATTTAAAAAATTTACGATAATGTCATATAGCTATAAACAACATGATGAAGGTTTTTCAACATTATAATAAATATGAATAAGTGTAATCATTTCATGGGGGTTATTGTTCTAAATACAATACTTAATAGTTAATTGACGTTGTTGATGAAATTAAAACATAAGTTGAAAACATGTGAGCCTTTTTAATGATGTTTAAGTGTTTCCAAAGGCATCATATATTCCCAGGGTTTTTTTGATGAGATTGAAGATAGCCTGAGTTGAGATGGCGACTCTATGAGGTCATTTGCAGGAAATCTAGATAAATGGTTTAGTTTTTAGATTTATTAGAGTTTAAATGTTTAAGGGTTATATCTATAAGTATGATCCAAACACAATAAATAAGTTTTTAATATTCATCCTCATCCCATAAACACTATAGACCTTGTAAGGAATGATAATATATAATGATAACTAACATATGGATGACTATAACTATAAGGTTAGTATTCATAACCATTGACCCCATAAGGATGATCATGTAAGTATTATGATTGAGGATTATATGGATGTGTAGAACATAATGATAATATTTCATTACTTATAAATATGATAAATTGGTAGGCACAAAGGAACATGTAAGAGTAAATGAACCAATAAGGTTGGATTTTAATATATTATAATAATGAGTCTACTAAGCCTGTAAGGATGAACATGCAGTGAAAAGTTATAAGTATATTCATTTAAGGATAATTTTATCCTTTTAGGAATTTTTAAAATATCATAAAGAGGATAATTTTTATTAAAATAAAAGATTAAAAATTAATTGAAAAATATTATATTTAAACTATTCTTAATGGATAAAAATATTACAAAAACTCTAATGAGTGTGTGATACAAGATCTGAATCATGGAGAAGTTGATCCACGAGTTTGTAGAATATGATCAATGAATAATATACTCAATAAAAATTTAAATAAAGGTTTACTGGGAAATTAAAAATTCTTTATAAATGACTCATAAGTTTCTTCTGCAAAATATTAATGTTTAAATCATCATTATATTTTGAGATTTAAAATAATTCACTATGACATAAAATATCAAGAGTGGGATAATTTTCGGAAAAATAAATTAATCCTAAAACTAAAATTCTTGACTATAAAATGTAGAAATATGAAAATATACCTATTGAAGATTTATGCTTCAATTATATCAATATAGAAATTGAATATTAATAAATTTGAGTTTAATAAGAAGGAGGAATTGATTTGTTATCTATAAGTGTAGAACATATTAATGACTATAGTGAATAAGAAGTCAAGCCATGAATATGAATGTTTTATATTATAAATATAGAAGAAATAAATTTTTATATATCGATTTTTTGGATTTATGAGAAATAGCTGATTATATATGATCCTACAGAAAGAATCATGAAGATATGTGTTTGAATATTATAAGAAAAACTGATATAAGATGAAACAATGGTTATTCATGCAATGTTATATGATATAACCGTTGAAATTAATTAATAAATATAGATATCATGGAAGACACTGATGTATATGAAGACTGATAAAAAGTTGAGAAAAATTGAATTCAGATCCTATAAACCAAATATGATATATTTTATATATTACCAATATAAAGAATATATTTTTGATTATATAATTAAAAAATAAATATCATTCAGAGATAAATATTGTTAATAGATTGCATCTGAGAGCCTGTATGTAGTAAAAAAATTGGAAATCTCAATGGATGACAAGGAAAATAGAATTTTGAGATTATAATGCAGTGAAAATCACATAATTATTAAAGATATAGAAATATTTATAACACATCTACTAATCTATGTTTAGATCTAGTTATATTAAGTAGTTAGAAGAAAAAAGAGGAAGAAAATGAGAGACCGATATGTTAGGAAATTTTTTTATCTTTGATGTCAACCCTTTTAGTATATTAAAGAGATACTAGATTTTTGAATAATACTAGATATATCTGATATAGTAAATAGGTTTTTTAGATGATCTATGAATTTAAATTTTTCTAAAGTCTATGCTTAATGTGTTATTCCTAATGAACTAATGTAATATGAAGACTCCAATAAAGAGTAAGGAGGTAAACAATAGTGGACACATGGACATAATATATAGATTGGTTACATAATATAATGGATTTTTGTATGTGTGTAATGAACAACCCATTTTAGTTACAGATTTATTGTTGTGTAAAGTCCATTATTAGAGAACTTAATGAATCAATGAAATGATTAGGCCTTCTATATGAACCTTGTAAAAATCATAGTTATCATGATCCTTTATTTACTCTTTTATTTGATTAAGTCTAAGAGAAACAATTTTGAGGGGTTCATGAATATAATTAATTTATAATGACTAATTTAAAATTAAAATAATTGGAAATGTAACATCAAATAACCACCCCCCCCCAATGGTACTCCAAACCCGACTCACTTTAATTGGTATTAAAGAAGATCAATGAATCATCTAAAATTATATGAACATCATCTAAATTTTTGTCCATAATTATAAAGTATTGATTTAATATTCTTGAAGGTGAATATATGAACAATAAATTGTTCTCAATTCCTACGGAATCCTCATTGTATGTTTCAGAGAAGACATTGAATAAATTTTAGAACAAAGAGTCAAAGAAATAAAATTAATATATGAAGAAGTGTAAGGATTTAACACTTCTAAAAGTGAAAATGACGTATGTTAATATCAATTGAATGTATTTATAATGATTTTTTCTGATTCAAGTATATTTTTAGAAATTATAAATATAATGAATTAATCAAAAATACTGAATAATTATACTCATATATTGGAGATGATTTGGAGAAGGTTAATACTAATGTTGTGACTTATATACTGAATTTTATCAGGGGAATTTTTTATGATAAATCATTGAAAATAAATAAATATTATTCCATGGAAGTTGATTTTGTTATGAAGTTTGGTAGATGAAAAACACTCACAAAATAGTGAAATACAAGGCTAAAATATATTTACATTTTAATGAAAAAAAATCACTGATTAATGAAAATTCAAAAGGAATGTTTTTCTAAAGAATGTGTTTACTTCTATATATAAATAATTAAGTATCTTAACAGAAAATATAGAAAATTTCAATGTGAATTCAAAGGATTTATAATTATATTTGAATGAAAAAGGGTTAAATAACATTTCATCTGACTATAATTGGTTAGAAATAGGCATGATTTTAAAATTTATAAGACGAAAGGTGGTTGGGATAGTAGGATTAAATTAGGTAATGATTATAAAAGTCCCATAACAAAAACTGATTAAATCATAGATAAAAGATGAATAATATGAAAACTACTATACTTGAAAACATATAATGAAATGAGAAGAAAATGATTCTACCTAAGTCTCAGAGACAATATTACAATCAAAAGTGACTCATTATACTTTTAAATGTATATTGAGAATATGGGGAGAATCATCTATATAATTCCCATGAGGAATTGAGTCTAAAAACCCTAATAATTATTATTACAACAAATATGTCTTGATTTAATGTAAATATTAATGTCAAAATAGATATATTTTTTCAAGGATAAATTTTCTAATAATCCAAATAATGTATCAATTATAGATTTAAGAAATTATAATAAAGGTATTAACCAAATTAGAGCCCAAAATTTTGGAATTTTTACCTTAAAAACAAGGTCCAAATCTAATAAAATTATTGTAGTCTGCAACTAATGTTAAAATATTGAGATATTTTTTCAAAAAAAATTATTTTTTAAGGGTTTAAGACTAAGGAATTTGATTATAATAATAATATGTATGCTCATAAATGTGTTTTAAAGATAGAATAAATTGAGAGCATAGTTAAATCAAAGAAAAAACCAATAAAATAAAATCATTTTTTATATGGGATGAAAAAAATTTATCTTAGAGATAAAATTGAAATACATGATAATTTTAGAGACATTGGTTGGAACTATAGGGAGTGGTTAGGAATCAATGGTTATGTTTTAACAATTATTCTTTCACATTCAAACTTACTTTCTGGTCAATTCTTCAGTCTCTTATTATTTGAATTCCCACTTCTCTCATATGAAAAGAAATGTATTCAAAAAAAGTCACACATTGATTTTTACATGAATATATACAATGACTAACTCCTTTATTTGATAATCTTATGGTTTCATCACGTATTTCATTATCTATATAAATTACAATGATGAAAAATGCATATAAGATGCATAAAATGTTGCACATGTCAATAATCATAAAATATAAGATTCATGGAATTTTTATACTAGTAACACTACTATTCAGGGTTCAATTTTCATATTGGCACCCCCATTTAATCAATTATATTAATGGTTTATATAAGGACTAATACTTGCACATTACATATTCAAGTGTTTTTAAAGTATATTTAAATTTATTATAGTACCAAGGATCTTTTTAGTTAATATATTTAGATAATTATGTCTTAATTCATATATAACAACCCTAATTCATACAAAGTGGATACTATTAAATGTAATCCATATTTCCATAATATATAACTTTTAAAATAAAAATAGTTTTTTTTTATTCAAAATATTCAAAACATTCAACTTGAATACCACGTTTCTCAGAACCATACTTATACCCAATGAAAAAAAATTTAAAACATGGTATGAGAACAATAATTATAGTAAGGGAAATACAAATAATGAAATGAACTATTAGTCTATAAATACTTATAAAACCATTAAAATATTTTCAAAAAGTTATACATTTCAGTAGTAAAAAATAACCTCTTTATCTTACCTTGTGAAATCAGATTATTCAAGTAAAATAAATAAAATTATAAATTATAAATGTCACCTGTAAATAAGGAGAAACATTCATAGTAGCATTTGGAGTAACCACTATTGTATATTCCCTTAATCTCTTAGGATAAACTATATCAGTAAACTCTTTCCCATTACTGAATGCATTGGAGATCTATAATAAGCACACCAAACAATGAATTATAATGGAACCCCCATACTCATAACAAATTCAATGTAACCATAAAATAACAATAAGAAATTATTATTTAATAAAAGATACATTATTGTTGAAGGAACCATTTCCATTATGAAATCACATTTCATTTTTCTAATGTTGTGCACTCATTAATGAAAATAAATCATTTGAAAATAAAATAATAAACATGTGAAGTATGATTAAAAATATGAAATAATAAATAAATATATAAAATTCATTCATTCCAAAAATGATTAAAAACATTATTTTTGGATTTTGTAAAATTAGTTGGAGGTGTATCTTTAAAAGAGGATTTTTAAAAGAAAGTATCTTACATTGAGTTCGAATCATAATGTAAAATATTTTTATTCTTAAATAATAAAATTATGTTAATTAATTACAGTATTGATAACCTTTTTGTTTTTTATTATTCCTTTTATATCACTTAATATCAATTTATTAAAATTATTTAATTATTTAATTTCTTAATGGATTTTTTGATAATATTCGATACATGAGTCCAAATTGAAATTGATATAGTGTACATATTCAAAGAGTAAATTAGTTAATCAAATATGGAATAATATACATGAAATGATTAATATTATTATACATCAATTATTATTTTAATTCAAATCATTAATTATAGTTATTAAAAATGAATTTTGTTATAACCATGGAGATGGTAAGTAGTACGTATGCATGTGTGGCGTTTACATTTTTCAATGATAATTATGGAAAGTAGGTGAGTATAATTTTAAATTTGTTGAATTATAATAATATCATTAATATAATATTAATCATTTAAATATACTTATAAATATTTTTAATGTTATGTGGTGATGAAAAAAAAATCACATCGCTTCGTGGAGAAGATTATTCACATATACACCTGAATAACGTAATAATTTTTCTATGCATGGAATGGAAAGAATAAAAATGATATATTAAATATTAATAATGATAAATATGTCATTAATTATATATATAAACATTAATTCCATCCTTATAACAATTATTTAGATGTGGTGATGTAAAATTTAATTATATCGGTTCGTGAGGTGATAGTCCACCATACACAAAAACCAAAAATTGTTTTCTGATTTAATGGAGCCAGAGATGAATTTATATGATGATACTGACATTATAAAGTATCATTACATTGTGTATATGGAGTTATTATTAAATAATATTCAAATAATAATAAATTTATTTGTAAGAAAAAACAATACAAAAACATTTAATTAAAAATGATGCATCAACTTTATAAATCCTTCATTTTGAAACTACTTAATTAATCTAGGGCTAGTATGCTACTTAAAAAATGAGATATATAATGTGGGTACGTAATTTTGGGAGGTATTTGGTTATATAGTTTCTGAACCTAATATGTTTTGAATTTTTAAATCAAGATAATTAGTGGTTCCCTTCAATAAAAGAGGAGAGGGGAACACTAGGAATATCTCAAAATATTAAATAAATATAATTTTATTTATTCCATATGATACGAAATATTTTTTTTAAAAGTATGATGATTAGGGGTATGAATCCTCTCATAAATGTTTTTTCTAACAAGTTAATGTCACATTATTATAGTTATCATTTAGTTTTAACTGTTATTTGACCCATATAATTCTTACCATGAAAACAAGCATTTTAACTATTTTAGAGTTAATATAGTTACAATACAATTATAAAAGAACCTTTAATGGATAATGTATGAAATTTCAAAACTTACCCTAGTAATTTGTTTGAAGTTTATATTTTTAGAATTTTATATCATTTAATTATATAATATTTAATTTATATATCATCAATGCCAATTTTTACACTATTCAATTACTTGACTTATATCAAAATCAATACAGTAATATATCATTGGATAAAATATTTTATTGTATCCCAAATTTGTTAACTTAATCTAGAAAATTCAAGTATGAAATTAATTATCTAAAATAATAACAATTTTAATATTTTTAATATTATTTATTTAATTTTTCCATTACTTTAATAATTACGGCATCATCATTATGGAAATATTTAAGGTAATTATTTTATCACTAAAATTCATAAAAAATAACCAAGATGTAGATAAATATTTTTAAAAAAATTAATATTTTTTTAACATATATTATTAACATTCCAATATTAAAAATCTGTCAGTTATTAAAACATAAGAGTAGCATCATTGACATTTCCTTAAAATTAAAATAAAATAATGGGATTAATTCCATAAAAGTGGATTGAAGAGGTCATATATTTGGAAAAATGGTTTTTTTATTTTAAACTCACTCATCCAATAAAAGTTTTACAAGTGTTAGGGTTCTTTTATAAAATTTATAATATTATTTTTATCCATAATTACCTAATTTACCAATAATTGTTGTAATAAAATTAATTGGTTTCTAATTGATATTAACCATTAAAAAATTTAACTTTTTTAAAAAATTGGATATTATTATTAAAAATATATAATATATTTATAAAAATTAAAAACACTAATTATTCTAAAATTAATTTAAAATTAATCACATAGATGGGGCGAAACAATATGTTTTTAATGTGACAAAGGTCAAAATATTGAAATGTTTTTATAAAAAAAATTAATATGAAATTGATTATTATGATATTAATTTCATTAATAGATTTATAATTGATATAATTATTTTTTAAAACCAATTTAAAATATAATTTATCATTAAAAATTATTTAGTTGAAAATTCAATTTTCAATTAAAAGGTAGTATTTTTAATACTCATCAAAAATTGAATCATGTGAGATAAAGACCAAAATATAAACCCTAGTAAATAATCATGATCTTATTTTGGAAATAAACTTTATTTTTTCAAATATATTTTATAGTAGTTTCAAAAACTATTTCTAATATATGTTTTCCATTTAAAGGTGATTGTATCACCGCAACCCCAGATGCCCGGAGTTATATAATTATTTTATAAAATTTTCTTAATTGTAATGAAGCAAATCCCGAAGAACTGATTAGTTCAGAATTATAGAAAAAATATATTAAAAACATGATTATAATAATATGTTGGGAAATATTAAACATTGACATGATATATAACAAAATATATAAATAACCTCTTTGAAAGCTTATTCGTAGACAACATCTTCATAACCTAGGGAAATGAAACAAAATGAGGATAAGATAAAAATCCCTATTAAGGATTAGTAATGTAGAATAAATAATGAATCAATGAGAATAAATTAACAATTAATTGTAAATAATTGATAAAACATTCCATTAAAATATATAGGTAAGGGAAAATAAATTTGGTGAGGTAAGAAACAGAAACACAATTCGTTTAATCAATCAACTGAAATACAATGTATCCATAGATTTGTTAATGGAATATATCATGTATTATTATTATCTAAAACTAAATGTGGAAAATTATTTGCAAATTTATGTCATTTCAATGATACAATAAAACCTATACCATCAAGTCCATTTCCATGATGGTTAATGTCATAGAGAGAAACACATTTAATTTGTGAAAATTAATTGTATCAAGAATATCTCTTGGTGCATTGATGAGCTATATAATGTACATGAAACACCCATTATTACGATATCAATAATTCTTCATGTTCAATAATCAAAATAAAAATGAGCGTTATGAAATATCCACATTGAATAAAGAATATGAATTTTCAATATTTCAACTAAATATTCAAATATATATCAAAGTAGACAGTAGATTTAAAATGGAATATTGTTTAAGAAATATTATAATCTATGACAAATGAAAAGGATAATTTGGGTGAAATTAATTGATCAATGATCATAGTAGATTGCATATTTCATTTATAAGAAAAATTATTTGAGGAAGGGAATGTGAATATCATCCTTGTCTAAAGAAATAATAAACCATTTAGAGGAAGAATAATGGTTGTCTCAATACAAAAATCCCATGTGGAGTAAAAATAATTGGTTGTTGTAGTTAATGAATATTAATGGTATAAAATTACATTTTATAAATATTCTTGGGGAAAATATACTTTTATTATGGAAACCCTTTCGAAAATTATTTTCATTTAAAATCAATTTTGAAATTTTTTTCATTAAAAAGTGTCTTTTTAAAACAAAAAATTAAATCATCAATGAAATAATGGAGAGAAAATCCATACTTGTCGTACGAGGTATAATATTATTCATTTTTTATGTTGTAAAAATGTTAGATAATTACATATTTGTAAAGATATATGAATATTCCTATAAAAAATTATTAAAGCAAAAAAAAGGAAAAAATTTATTTACTGAATCATTTAAAAAACAATTTTTAACTCATTTTAACAAAACATTGTACTTTTAGAATAAAATAGGATTCCCTGGATAAAGAGGGAAATAATTTATGGTTTTCAGATGATCATTTTCAGTACTAATGAATGGGAAAATATTACTAATACATTAAAATAGTGATGAAGAACTAGATGATATAAAATTAAAGGTTTTATTAATCAATGTTCATATATATTCCTAAAATTTATATATCATTGAAATATTATTAATTTTATTGTTAAGGGAAATATTCTTTATGCATTCCAAAGTGTCCCATACCACTTTGGAAACTCATAAATCATAAACCCCATTAACAAATAATATAAAATGCACATTTTAAATACCAATAAGACAATATAATTCATGATATAATATATATAAATAGGTTTTATACACAATATAATAAATATATAAGTGGTGAACCTTACATTTAACTCCCCACACTAAAAAATGAGATAAAATACCTTACAAATGTGGTAAAAAATTAATTGGAGAACATAAAGGTAATAATCATTAAATAAAATATTTTAATAACATTAAAAAAAATAAAATTACTTATATTACTTATCAATGTCGTAGTATTAGTACCATATATAACAAATTAGGTTTACAACATTAAATTATTCCTTATAGAAAGAAAATTGAGTCAATAATCTCTTAGTTTGCGTCTGACTTGCCTTGTATGTCTATATATTCCTGAATAGCAGACTTATGATACATATTTAATTTCTTGAGAACCATTTTATACTTTATAATAAATTTTATTTAACTTATTACCATGTTTTATTCAACTAATATATAAATTATGTTTATGTCTGGTGATTTGACCCATTTTGGTATATATGTTAAAAATAAAATTAGTGGTTCAACTATGGTCAAAGGGGTAATAATATAAAAATTATATATAATATAATAATGAAACAATTATTATATTTATTAATATTTTACACTTTTAAAAACAATAATGAAATTTTTTAATGAAAACAGAACATATGTTACAACATTAGAGACGGAAAGTTGAATGTATGCATGAGTAACATTCACATTCTTTAATGATCACTTAGAAAAAAATATGTGTATCATAAATTTCTCTAGAATTATCATAATATCTAAATAAAATATTATTTAATCATATATAATTATATATATAATTCTCGTGATTTAAAATGAATCACATCAGGTCGAGGAGGTGGTGGTCCACACATCTATGAATGCTGTTATAACTTTTTAAGTGTGTTAATGGATAATAAAAAATGATATAAATATAAATATATATATATATTTTTCTATATATCAAATAATATAGTTATTTCATTATTATAATATATATATTGATTATTTCACATGTTATTAATTAAAATTATCTTTTCTACATTGCATGTAAAGTGCGAACTAATCACATCACTTTGAGGGGGAGGTTGTCCGTATTTCCACAAATGATGTTATCATATTTACACATAATGGATTGTATAAGGGTATGTGTTATAAAAAAACTAAATAAGAATAATTATATATAAAAATATCATATATAACATATGTAAACAGTTTTTCCATCATAATGTCCACCTTGAGAGGCGTAAAGGAGGAATGGACAATCATCATTTCGTGAGGTAGTAGTTCGTCATACGGGTAATTATGTTTATTACACGCTAGGTGGAGGTGCGTGTATGTTATGGCCAAAAACGTAACATAAAAACATTCTAGATTATTATTTGATAAATTTTTACTTATGATATCATGTGATAATATGATTTAGAGAGAGTATAGTGGAAATAAAATTAAAGAGCATTAGGAATGATGAAACCTACTAATCAGATAACTACTCTTGGTTTGCACCAAATGAATCAATTGGATTTAATTCATCAAAAAATGTGGCATCAATAAGTATTATAGGGATTTTGGGTAGTGAATCACGTATATATTTTTCACTCCTATAGGGTTTGATAGGTGTGAGGTAGTTGGAGGAAAGGATGCATTTTATAATCGAGGTGGAGTGGCACTCTTGTAATATTTAAAAATAGAGTAACCCCACAAATGTTTTTATTGAAAGTGTATAAATAATGACTAATATTAAATATAATTGAGGATAGGATCTAAATATTTCCATAAAATCTATTTTAAAAAAATTTATATGTCATTTTAGGCTTTAAGATTTTGGTTTTGTCCATTATTAAGAATAATTTAACCTTAATGGTGATAATTTATTTTAATTACCACCAATAATAATTTTGGTAAATAACTAATTTGAATATATTAGATATTATAAATAATTATTGTTATAAATATGGAATCCATTTTTTCAAATTCCAAACATTTAAGTTGTAGTAATTAATTTAAATTTCATCCCACGTGTAACAATATGGACCCAATGACAGTACAACCACCCCGCCTTAACATGGTCATCAGGTCCTGGCCCACAAGGTACCACCAGTTGCCTCGTAGAAATGTGGTCCCCACCATGGGGCCCACCCACGTGTCTGAACGGGTCATCTGAATAATCATATTCCCCACCAGCTAACACATGTCTTTTTTAGTGTTCTTTGTCCTCACTCACACACACTTTGGATAACATCCCAGAAGGTCACCCATCCTAACCACTACTCTAGGACAATCATTCTTAACTATGGAGTTGTAATCAAGTAGGCTCATGAAAAGGAAGGTGCACCTTGTTGACATGAGTCATATTATTTAGTCATTTAACCCTTTATCTTTTGTGGTGTTAAAATGGAAAGAATACCACGAAGGTAATTACCACACAGGCACACCGCACAGAAGAATACCACTAATGTATTACCACAAATTATAAAACCTCTCAGGTACGGACTCAGCTCACACACCCAAGTCTCAGAGACTGACGCCGGTTTCATTCTTTAAAATGTTAACATTCACTTGTTGTATACGCTAAGGCAATTAACATTCATCCAAAAAGGTTCTCTCTAGAACCCTAACTTATGTAGGAATGCATAGAGGAAAAATTAATGACTTGGATATCCTTAAACACTCCTCGCTCAGAGGTCCGAGATCTAAATCAATGATCGAATCATATTCATCGAGTAATAGGAAAGATCGGTATGTCCCGATGAAAACTCAGCTACCGACACGTCGTCCTGCCGAAGCTGTATAAGCTCTAGAAAACTCTCCGCCACCTCTTCAAGACAGTCCTCAGCTACCTGTGGGTTAGGAACTCCTCAGAACATGAGAAATTTCTAGTGTTGAAACACATGTAAGGAACTATGCCTTCAAGTGTCCTCTACCGGTACTTCCGGTAGTGTCTGCTAACCAACGGGCAGTAAAATAGTTGGCACACTGCCCGATGGGACCATCTCAGAAAATAGTCCATGTACCAAAACTTTATCATTATGCAGACCATCCTCATGGTCACTCACTGAAAATGATTAGTACCTATGATCAAAATCTGCTCTACTAGTGTCTCAACTAGGGGGAAAACTCCAATAATTGCCTCCATCTAGTCATCTGCTTCCTGGGAATCTATCTTACCTCGAAACCTCGGAGGCCTCTGCCACTAGAACTCATGCCATGCGCTCAGTCGACATGCACCGTCCGCCAGTGCGGCTGGTGGAATCTGCTTCTCAACGGGTGGTGCTGCTTCGGGTACACCACCCAAAGGTTCCAACAAAGTAAGAGGGTCCTGCAATAGAGCCTCATCCCTCGGTGGGACGTCATCAAGTACTCTCTCTTGAAAACCCTAGATGGTTTTCTTCACAGTGGAATTCTGAGAAGGAATAGTTGCATCATGCTCAAAATGTTATACCTGGTTAGCTGACTCAAAGAGAACACAAAGTAACGTCTTGAAACACTCATGCAATCAGTGTTTCCATGCACTAAGTCAGAAATCTGAGGTCAGGGTCCTGGTGTATAGATACGTCGGCCGCCACACCAACACTAGAATCCCTAGACTTAAAATCAAACTCAATAATCTTAACAATATTGATTCACATAAAAGAAATATCAGAGTCATATGTTCTACGGTAGAACCGACTCCTCTGATACCAATTTGTCAAGACCCGACCTCAGGGACTATGTTGTGATTACCCCAAGCCCACCTTCCATAGGCCAGGGGTTGGTGACTAGCACCAAAGGCATAATCCAAATAGTAAGGTAAGGCGTTGCCTTTAAAAAGTAAACAAAAAAAAGAGTAGTCATCTGGAAGTAAACACTAAGTAAAGCTGTATACAAAAGAATGTGATGAAAGGAAAGAGGTCGAATATACAAGCCGAACATTACAGTTCAGGGAAAAGACAAACAGGTACAACTAAATAGAAAAACAGCTTGAAGATTCCTAAAAACTCCTGGATCGTCCACCACAAGTCCTACCTGATAGGTAGGTACAGATATCCTCCTCAGTGATCCACGTCCTGCCATCTCCTCTGGGTACGGACTCGTCATGAGGTCCACCTCCGGGTACCGTCCAGTCCTCATACACTCCGCCTCGGTTAGCGATGTATGTCGTCTACATCCAACTCAACGAGGTGCGGGAATATCCTGTTCATGGGTGAGAATAAAGATCCTCCATAGGGACCCCATGACCCTCATGGTCTCACAAAATCCAAAAAGGATAAACCAAAGAAGAAACATACAAACACGAAGTTTCAACCTATGCTACTTAGGTATATGCCCATACATATACCTATGTTATCAATAACAGTCTGGCTCCAACTCTTGATCCCAAGCACAAACCAAATCGACAAAGTAAAGTCAATCACTACGATGATAATGGTTGATATACATGACTCAGCTCACACAGGTATACATATTTCATATAGCGATAGAGATGATCAGGTGTGGTCACTGATTCATCTATGTTGTCGGTCCTAGACAAGATACAAGAATAGTAGTCATCGTTGTCGAACTCACAGAGGATTCTGGTATAATAGCCAGCGTCATCGAGCCCACAGAGGATCCTAGTACCGTAGTCCTCATTGCCGAACCCATGTAGTATCCCAGTATAGTATCTCTCGCTGCCGAACCCACAGAAGATCTGAGTATAGTAGTCGTCACTGTCGAACCCACATAAGATCCTAGTACACTAGTCATCGCTGTCGAACCCACGTAGGATCCCAGTACAGTAGTCGTCACTGCCAAACCCACGGATAATCCCAGTACACTATTTTTCACTGCCGAACCCACGTAGGATTCCAGTAATGTAGTCATCACAGTCACATCCATCTCTAAGGTTACCGCACAATGCACGCTCGATACCGGGTGGGTCCTCTACTCGAGCCAAGTGTCGATACATCAATAATGTCATGATTTTATGTATCTCGTAGTTCTGTCTCATCAAAATTAACCCAACGTGATAGACAACACCACAATCAGACGTTTGGTCTGAGAGTTATTGGATTTTGTGTTCTAGGGACCCGGTTAGATTTATACTCGTTCCAAACCCGGTCGTTTTCCAATGTTTTCAAAAACTCATATAGAGTATCTTTATTATGTGGTTTATCCTTTTTGGATTTTGTGAGACCTTGAGGTTCTTGGGGTCCCTACTGAGTATCGTTATACTCTCCCCTGCATGGGATATGCATGCACCTCATTGTGTTGGATGCAGACGACGAACATCGCTGACCGAGGCAGAGTGTGTGAGGACTGTACAGTACCCGGAGGTGGATCTCAAGACAAGTCAGTACCCAGAGGAGATGGGAGGACGTGGAGCACTGAGGAGGCTATTTATACCTACCCTTCAGGTAGGATCTGTGGTGGATGATCAAGGAGAAATTAGCCATCTTCTAGCTATTTGTCTTTTTTAGTTGTACCTATTTTTCCTTTCCATGTACTTTACTGTTGGGCTTGTATTTCCATCCCCTTTCCTTTAATCACATTATTTTGTGTACATATTTACTTAGTGTTTACTTCTAGATGCGTACAATGTTGATTTTTAGTTTAATTTTTAAAGGCAACGCCTTCCCTTACTATCGGGATTACACCTTTGGTGCTAGTCACCAGCCCCTGGCCTATGGAAGGGAAGCTTCGGGTAGTCACGACACAGGACCCAAGGTCGGTTGTGACACCACAAATGGGAAAACAATTCATGGTTTTAATTTAAATACATCCAAAATTTGGATATGTTTTTATAGTCAATTTCAAAGTGAAATTGATTAATGTAAACTAAATTTGATAAAATAATAAAAATATTATCTAATTAAACCTTAAAAAATTATAAATAAAAAATAAAACTAAAAAATAAATTAGATGAATAGACTTTTTTAAATTAAATAGCCTTATTTTTCGATATTCATTAAAAAGAATAATCTTCACACAAAAACCAAAATTTACCCAAATTATATTCTTATGTTATAATTTCATATATTATGTATGTTTTGACATATAAAATTCATAAATGTGTCAAAATATTATTTAAAATACGTTCTCCATTAAAAGATCATAATACCTCCTTTAAAAAATATAGGTGTTTACCTATAAAATTTTGTTTATTATTCCCTTATATCAATAAAATATGTTAGACGATTCTCAATATTATTTGTTTTAATAAATAAAATATATATTTCATTAATATGATTAACTAATTGTAATAAATTTAATTTATTGACTCAAAATGAAATTTTTGTCATATAAATAATAATATTTTCATTATAATCAATTAGTTTATATTTTCATACCTAATTAATTAGTAACCTATTAATTAATTTTATATTTGTGTAAACCATGCATTATCATAATTTTTTTAACACAATTATTAACCTATAATTTCAATTTCTAGGTTATGTATTATTATATTTAATTATAATATTTTAATAATATAATATTGTTTGATAAAACTCATTCTGGCGTGTAATTCATACCATTGAGAAACTTACAACATAACTTCGTATTGTGTGTACAATAAAATATAAAATATATTAATTTTTTTTAAAACTGTGAATGTATTATAAATTATCATTATATTATATTCCATTACACGCTTGGTGTTTCATTTAATACAAGCTAGCAAATACAATGTTCCAATTTTATATTTTTGGGGTGTAACATTTTTCCCTCCATAATTAAATTAAATCCTCAAAATTTAAACTCAATTTTGGGGATATATTGTTTGATATTTCCAATTATTAAATACCGAATCAATAGATGGGTTCCTAATAAATCCTCTGTATAAGAGTTGATGGAATGAACAATGGCCAGATGGACTAACATATAACTAGGTCTCTAAAAAGAAGAACATTAGTCGAGATTAATGATATGTACATTGAAGGAAGTGTATATACTTTTAGGGGTGATAGAGGTATCCATTCACTAAATAACATAATGATCAAATGAAATTTGAGGGCCTCAATGCCATAAATATTATATGATTTTTGTAGACTACTAGTTAAAATAAAATTAAGGCATTTGGACAAACAATGTATTATTATTTTCTTAATATTGAGTACTTTTTTTACTACTGAATTATATAAGAAATACAATTGTGTGATATATTTCAATTTAATAACAACAATTTCAATTTTTTTAAATGCATCGATTAATTTTAATTCTTCCATTCTTCAATTAATGTGTATTCAAAAAATTAACACTGATCCCTATAGAACTAAAATGTTTAACGTATCATAAGACCCATAAAAGAGTGTCATTTCTAAATATTTGTCTCTATATATTCCCCCAAAGTCGATATGGTTAATATATTATTCTATAAACCTAAATAGTAAAACTACTATTTCATAATAATTATTTATTCATCAAATTGATTAAATAATTACACATCAACTATCAAATCACATGTGCCGGTGGTAGGTGAAAAACCCCTATCATCCATCAGTTATTGGTTCAAGCACCGCAACCTTTCCAAACATGATAGGTTTTCTGTATCAACCCTACCATTTATTACACACTTAAACATGATTTATTACAGAAACATCACATGATAAAACATAGAATATTGAGAGGTCTATAGGCTTCAGGGATTATCATAATTACATAACAACTTAAAACATAAAATATAACATCCTTATTGAAAACATCCATTACATGGCCACTATATTCCCTCGTACATAGCAATACATGGTATAACCTGAGAACATGCATAAGAAAATTGTGAGATATAAATCCCAATAGAGGAATAAACATGGAATAACACGAGGAATAAAATACATGTTATAAAATTTGCATATCAATTGAGTAAAAGAGAAACATGAACATAAAGGCTTGATAAAGCATGATAATAATAAATGGAAAAGTAGCAACAACACTTAACATGGAATTTAGCATGAGCCAAGGCTCATTGCACTTGGATCATGAGTAAAACATCATTGAACATGAAGAAAGAGTAAAAACATGTGTCACATGAATTATCATGAGTCAGCACCTATTTCACAAGATGCATCATGAGACTATTATTTCCCTAATTCATTTGTAGCGCTATCAGGGCGCACCCTTCTTAAATATTTAATTTCATGAATAAGTGTGACACGTGGATCATACAACATGGAATCAATCGACATCATTTATTCCACGATAAAGGGTTATGGAAAAAATACATGAAACATTAAAATCAATATTTAAATGTTTATACAGGTGAATACCATTGATAAAGAAATGGGTATGGTATTCACTAAACAATTACATAAGCATGAAAAAATGTAGTGCAATTTCGGTAGCATAACGTCAAGACATATGGATTCCTAAAAATTTTCGATGAAAGATAAATGGATGTATCATCATATATACATGAAATGGACAATAAAGGGGCCATACAGATATATTCCCAAAAATATTTAATGCAATTTAGATGCATAATACATAAGGATTACTTGGATGTAAAAGAAAAGAGAGAAATCTGTCATGGAATTTTGGCATGGTAACAGGTGTACATGGGAAGAATTAATGAGAGAAAAAGTGTACTACCATTTTCTAAATATAAATAGGGATGTATGGGGAATGTTAAAAATCATATCATAGTATTTGTAATTGAAAATAAATGGAATAACAATATTAATGAACTTGGATAAAAAGAGACAGGTATAAATCCCTTGCTTGGAAGTGCGATCCTAATAACATGGGAAAGGCTTGAGAGAGGTTTCGTGGGAGATTGGGGGACCTTGGGAGTATTCCAGATAATGGAGGGAAGAGGATGGACGAACTGAAAAGGCTTTTATTGAAGAGGAAGTGGGATCTTGGGTGGGTTTATATAAGAATGGAGAGGGAATTCATTATTATTTAGGTTTGGGTTGCCACACATTATACAAATCCATACCCCCAACCATCCCATGGTTTTGGCCCATGGTTTTTCCCAAAGGGGTTTGGAATAAAATATTTATATGTCTAATGTCTGATCTTCTTAAAATAAATGGGTTTCTTATGTGGAAGTGTGTCACACTCTCAAGGAAATCAATTTAAAAAGACAAAACATTTTATAATCCTTGAATGGTCCACTAAAGCATTGTAAAATAAATAAAAAACCCATAATCACATTATTTAAATTTTAAAACATAAATTTTCTGAAAAAAAATGTATATTGTATTTTATTACATCACTATTGGGTCATTATGATGCCATAAACCCCATTTTATATTTGAATAGTATTTAATTTTTACCCAAACATTCAATTGTCTCATAAAATTATGAAAAATTCACCATTGGATAATTTTGACATCTAGATTCCAAAATTAATATTCATTTTATCTAAATAATTTTCTAAATATTTGAATTGTTTACATTTAAAATAAAAACCGACATTTATTGACAATTTATGCGTTTTGATAAAAATTGCTTTCAAAACATAATAAACATTTCAATTGCATTCATAAAATTATATGGTCATTTATATTTAATAAAAGGTAATTTAATAAAAAAATATACTTTAAATAAAATATTATTTAATTCAAAATTCCATTAATTCATAAAAATAGATTTCATAGTTGATTATTAACTAAAAATATTGTTTATTCTTTAAAAACTATTTAAAAAGTATTGATAATAAAATGAATGAACATTATTTATAAAAAACATAATGTAGGTAGTCATAGATCTATGGTCTTGTTACATAACCCCTTATAACACCCACATAAGACCGAAGGGTAAGGTGTGCGATTGTGACATGCCCTTGGGGTGGCTCGGATAACACGTCTCGTGTTGTAATCTCTATTCTCTTCCACTTATCCTATATTCGGTTCATCGCAATCTTAATCTGTTCAAGCTTGGATTAGGCTTGGTCAAGAGAAATTCCCAATGGCGACACCTCCTTTCTTAACATTGAAAAATGGGCTTTATATGGGGAAAGTATACTTGGTGAGGCCATCACATCCATTGTCAGATTAAATTGGATTTGTTAAAGCCTTATATTTATAGTAATCATTTTATTACTATTCAATAAATATATTAACAATGGTCACAATTCATAATGATATTTTAAAATTACACAAACATTAAACCAATAAAGGTCAAAATTTATATAACCACAATAAGTCATTTAATTAGATCTAGTAGAATTTCCATTATTGAAATATTGGGTCGTTATAATCATCTCCATTAAGAAACTTCTCCCCCAAAATTTCATTTTCCCACACTAAAACAAATGTGGGTTACTCTGCCTTATCATTTCCTCTGATTCCTACATTGCTTCTTCAAACTTGTGGTTTCACCAAAACACCTTGATGTGGGGCATTGTCTTTTTTCATATAACTTTTTCAATATGATATAAGAACATCACTGGTTCCTCCTCATAAGAATGATCATCCTCTAGCTGTACTACCTTTAAAGAGAGTTCATGTGAATGGTTTGGTGTGTACATACTGAAGAGGGATACATTAAAGACGTCATGTACTTTGGACACAGTAGGTGGAAGTGCAAGTTGATAGTCCATAACCACAACACGATCCAGAATCTCGAAGGGGCTGGTATACATAGGACATACCATCCCTTTCTTTCCAAACATCCTGACTTTCTTCCATAATGATATTTCTAGAAATACTATGCCTCAAACATTAAACTCAAGGTCATGTCGATAGTTATCATCATACCTCTTTTGTATACTCTTGGCTACCATGATGTGCTGCTGAATGTTTTTCACCTTATTTACCATTTCTTTGACCATTTCTTGTCCTAGTAGGTTACGCTCACTGACTTTATATCATCATACTTGTGTTCTACACCTCTTCCCATACAAGGCATCATAATGTGTCATTCGGCTGCTCGAGTGCAAACTGTTATTATAGGGTAATTCAACCAAAGGATGATATTGATCCGAACCTCCATTAAATTCCATTGAAAAAGATCTTAAAATATCCTACTATGTCTGAATAGTTCACTCAGATTGGACATTAGTTTGATGATGATAGTCCATACTGATTTAATTCCAGTATTCAGCCCATGTTGATGATTATTCCAAAACATAGAGGTCAATCTGGGATCTCTCTCAGATACAATATATTGTGGAACTTCATCCATAATTACCACTTACCTAATGTATATCCGTGCGATTTGATCCAATTAGAAATCCTACCAAATGAAAATGAAGTGTTTAGTCTTTATAAGACAATCCAAAACAACTCGGATTGTATTGTTTCCTTTGGATGTCTTCAAAAGTCTGGTGAAAATGTCCATGTGGTTGTTCTCCTACTTCCATGATGGTATGGGAAATGGTTGCATCATCCAAATTTACTTCATTCCCTCTGCCTTCACTTGGTGACACACTATGAACATTTATGTAAACTCATCAATCTTCTTCTTCATATTATCCAAAAAATAATACTTCAGGAGATCTCGATACATCTATATGATTCCTAGTTGAATAGAGAAATTTGAACTATGTGCATCATCCAAAAGTTCCATTTTCGACTTTGGACTTGATAGAACACATAGTCTTTTTCCAAATCTAACAATTCCTTCTTGGCGATATCATCTTTCTTCTCCCTTAGTTGATAATATCCCCCCACAAATCCACCCTGGAGATGTATTATTCTCCATGAAGCTGATAGAAAAAGTCATCGATTCATGCGAGAGGATACTTTTTCTTTTTTGTGATTATATTAAGATCATGATAATCGATGAAATGGAAAATTGACCCATCATTATTCTTGATGAATAGGACATGTGAACCCCTAGGTGAATCCCTTGGATATATAAACCCTCTATCTAGATTCTCTTGAAGTTGAATCTTCATCTCCTAAAGTACAACAATAGTCATTCCTTACGGAGAGTAGGATATCGGTATTTCCCCCGGTATAAGATCAATTAAGAATTCAACATCTCGTTGTGGAGAAAAAATACCACAAGGTAACATTACAGCATTTTTGGGTTGATTGTGTTTGTTGACCAAGAAGGTTTCCATGGTGAATTGTCAAGTTCCAGAGATGTTGTTGACAATCCATGTTGACAAAGAACCATGACAAAGGAATAGAAGATCTAGAGGCGGTACAAAACAACATATAATAGGTGGTGATGTTTTCCTAAGGTGTATATTCTTGAAGATCATATTTAAATATGGGAAAGTAATGAGTTTCATGAAGATAGGCTTCATGGATTGGATTTTACGAAGACCAGAAAAAACATGGCGGTGATTCTTCGCGATTACCTCATGCTTCGTGATTAGCAGAGTAGAAGCGCATCACTGTGGTGAAGGTATTTTTGAAGGAACTTCGTGGCGAAGGCACAAAGGAATTTATGGGATGATCTGGGATTACGAAGAGCTCCGTGATCAGAAAATTGATGTGGAGCTTCGCGATTTTGAGAGAGTTTCGGCAGGAACTTCAGAGCTTTACAATTTGAGAAGACGTAGAATTGACATCGCATGGAATGTTTGTGGGTCGGTGGTATCAAATATTAATCAACTTCAACCTCCATGAGATAATCATATTGAGTTTTTGATGAATGTATTTTGATCTCGACTCACGGAGGTGGTTCTAAAAGGCAGTGTTCTTTGTGAAAGAACAACTTCCTCACAGCTAATTTGGCTCCGCGAAAGTTGTGAGCTCCACGTTGGCTCTGTTATCTTCATTAGGGTAATCTCTCTATGATTACTTGAGCTTCATGAGAGTGCTTCACAAAAATTCAGGACCATCGTGAAGTCTTTTTTGAGCTTTGTGAAATTGGGAGCCTTGCGAAGTATGGTTCTTTGAGAAGGTGTTTCCAATGTGAGATGCCCGGTGCTAAGGAGAAAAGGGGAATTCATCAGTGGATGAAATATAGACTTCAATAGAGCATCTACATACAGTAGAGAATGAATTCATTAGTGGTAAGGAAGAGAACTACATGTCTATAAACAGTGTGTGGATCTTCTGAAGAAGCAGTGAGCTCACTTCAGTTGGGAGAGCAGTGAATTCTCAAATTGTGAGTGGTTGTAAAACAGGAGGGACAGTGAGACCACATCGAACTTGTAAATAGAAGTTCATTTATAGTGGAATTGGTACATCGGAACACTGTCGGTGTATACTACTTGGACGTAGCCAAGTTAGGGTGAACCATGTAAAAATCAATGTTTAATGTGCATGCTTTAATGTTTATTCTTACTTTGCATCCTGAAGGAGAGAGAAGAGGGTTTTTTCTAACAGAAAAACAAGATCAAATAGGGGATGTTGTTTTATTCTGTCATACCCTGATTCACCCCCCCCCCCCTCTCAGGGTATCTATCATAGTGGTCCTAACACTCTTCTAAGAGGTAGACCAGAAAATTCCTCAGGAACACTTCTAGGAGTTCCCTCTCAATATGCATATCTACAAGGATGGTTGCCTCCATAGACTCATTCATCTGAGCCAGAAAAACGTGCTCATGGGGTAGTAATATCCATGCTTGAGATGATAGAGCTAATTATTATTCATCTTCCACCTTGCACTTGTAAAGAATTTGGGGTCAATTCTCCCCATGGAGATTGATTTCCCTATCATGGAAATTTATGTTGGATCTATATAAAGAAATCCAATCCATGACATGAATTGAATCAAATTCCACCAGAGTGAGTATGAAGAGGCTCTCCAGGAAATTAAATCCATAGATTATGATAGGGGAGGAGTTATATTCATGGGATGAAATGATTTCCCTATTTTTTGTATTAGTCGACATCATTACTTCGATGATTTGGTGTGGTTATAAGACTTTTCTACTAAATGTTTAAGATATAAATGAATTTGTTGAACCATAAACAAAAATTAAATTTGATATTATTTAATTAATAACTAGTATACATTTCACCACTTAGTTTTAGGGGTTCACATCTGCAGTACTGATGGAAAAATCTCACCATTACTGCCTGGGAGGTTGTTGGTTTCCTCTGAAAACCCATAGCCTAGGGAACTGATTCACAAGATGCCCAGGTTCATTGTAGTTGTAGAAATGAACAATGCATTGAGGTTGAATGGAGGATTCCTCTCCAATATTGCGACAATGGGGTTTTCTTGTAGGATGTTAACAGCTAGATGCCCTTCTCATCCATACCTAATGCATTTACTTGTATACTTCAGGTAATTTCTGGAGTTCTTATTTTGACACCATTGGAAAGTGGGGTGTTGTATCTCCTTATACGTGTTGGATTTATACATCAGACCTTCAGCATTGAATACCACCTTATTCTTCATATCCTCATGATACCCCTGAGATTCTCCAATCTCCATTTCAACCTTGAGGGCACATTAGACAATTTTCTCATTGTTTTCGAAGTCACGGATCGCTAGCACTTTCCATAGGCTAGGTTTCCTCCCACCAAAGAAGCATTCAACCTTGCATTCAGGGGTGAAGAAAAATACCGAGGCATATCATGCAAGACTTTTTAATTTTTCCATGTGAGCTCTGATAGATTCGTCTTCTTTTTCTTTCGGGAAAAATGTCACTTTCTTTCTTTAGACGGAGGGTGCGTGGAAAATATTTATCAAAAAACATCTCCAAAAAGTTTTCAATTCAAACAACTTGATCTCCTCCACATTCTTCGTAATTTTGATCAATGTACAACATTTATCAGCTTCACCCTCCATACAATAAGAATCTACCATAACATTCTCTTTTTCAGAACATTTAAGGATGGAGATGATCATTTCAATGGAGTTGATATATTGTTCAGCAATTGAGGGATCAAATGATTCGTTAAAAGTAGGAGGCCTTTGTCTCATGATGCTCTCGATATCGACTTGTTCAATTTTAAGGGGGTTGAATGTTCCTCATGACCCATTATTATATTCAATTATAGAGTTAACTGAGAGAGAATCGTGACGAAGTTCGTGATTCCTACTCCGATCAGATTAGGAATTTGATTAGCACAGTCATCACATTGAACTTCACATCGCTTACTAGCCTGAGTCATCTTATGACTGTCCATTGGCTGGAATAAATGGAAAGTAAGGGGTAACAAATAAAATTCAATCCATGGGAATAAATGATGACTTATAAATTAGATGTATTTCCTTATCTTATAAATCCATAGGCTTCAATATATTCTTTCCATGATATACTTTCTAACATATATTCATAGGGGAAATTTTTATTTACCATAATAAGGAATCATAAAAATATTTCGAATTTAGAAAACCATATCCCCCAAGAGTTTCTTGACCAAGAGTGTAGAAAGTCCTTTTGATGTGCACTAGTTCTCGTTTGAGTCTAGCTCAAATAAGTATTATCGGGTTTTACCCCTAGGATACATATGTTCCAGATCCGCCTCTATAACAACCATACTTTTATTACAAATTTAAACATGATTTGTTACATAAACTCTTCACATGACACAACATGGAATATTGGGTGGCTAGGGTCATTGGAGATTAGGATGATTACATAACCACTTAAAAATGAAATAAATAATCTTTATTGAAAACATCAATTACATGACCACTATATTCCCTCATTCTTAGCATTCGATGGGTATCTTGAGGACATGCATAAAAAAGGGAGAGCTATAAAGACTAGTAAGAGAATAAGCATTTAATAACCTAAGTAATAAAATTAATGTTAGACAATAGGAATATAAATGGGGGAAAAAAGAAAAATGAACACAAATTCATGATGAAGCATGATAATCATAATAAGGAAATGTGGCAACAACACTTAACATGGAATTAGCATGAGCCAAGTCACATTGCACATGGATCATGAGTAAACCCTAATTTCACATGAAGAAAGAGTAAACCCTCATTGAAATTGAATTAGAATTAGTCAATACTCATTTCCCTTGACATGTGATTGTACTATACATTACCCAATGCATTGGAGCGCTATCACAGTGCACGCTTCTTAATCATTTCATTTCATTCATAAGTCTTCCACATAGATCATGTAACATGGAATCAATCAATATCATTAGTCATTCCATGATTAAGTAATGTGGAATGAATACATGATAGTACCATTAAATATGTATATGTTCATAAATTTGAATACCCATGATAGAGACATGGTTATGATATTCACTAAAAAAATTTCTTGGCTTGGAAAAAAGAAGTGCAATTTCGGCATCATAACGACGGGACATAAGGATTTAATAAAATTGTTGATGAGAGAGAAATGGGTGTCTCATCATATGTACAAGAAATAGATATTATGGGGACAGATATATAAATATACCTTAAAATGTAATAGAATTTATATTCATAATATAAAATAATTACTTGGATGTAAAAGATAAGAGAGAAATCGCTCAATGAATTTTGTCATGGTAACAAGTGTACATGGGCGGCATCAATGAGAGACAAAGGGGTCTCGAATCATCCAAAAATAAATATTGAAATATGGGTGAGGTGAGAGATCATACCCAAACATTTTTAATTGAACAAAACGTTGCATAACATCTTGATGAAAATTGGACAAAATAGGAAAGGAAGAAATCCCTTACTTGGAAGAGTGATCCCAAAAACAATGGAGGGGCTTGAGATAGACATCTTGGAAGCCTGGGGAACCTTGGGAGGAATCTAGAGAGAGGGGGGAAGGGGTTGGATGAAATCAAAATTATTTGACTGAAGAGTAAGTTGGAGCTTGGGTGGGATTATATAAGAAAAGAGAGATAATTCATTATTAATTAGGATTGGGACACATCATAATAAACTAATCAAAACCACAATCCAAACCATGGTGTTTGACCATGGTTTTTTCAAAAGAGGTGTCAACAACTATATTTTATAAGGAAAATGGTCGAGCTTCTTAAAATAATTGGTTTTCTTATGTAGAGGTGAGTCACACTCTCAAAGAAAACAATTTTAAAAGAAAAAATGTTTTATAAACAATGAAGGGTCCACTAAAGCATTGAAAAATAAACCAACTAATCCCAAATTCACATTATTTTAATGTCAGAACAAATATTGGACGAAAATAATGTTTATTGTATTTTATTACATCATTATTGGTTCATTATGATGTCATAAAACACATTATATATTTAAATGGTATTTAATTTTAACCAAAAAATGTGACTCTCTATGAAAATTATGAAAAATTCACCATTGGATAATTTCATCATCCTAATTCCAAAAATAAAATCCATTTTATCTAAATAATTTTCAATAATATGTGAATTTTTACATTTAAAATAAAAACTGATATTAATAAAAAAATTCATGGGTTTTGACAAAAACAACTTTCAAACAATAACAAAAATTACAATTGCATTTATAAAATTATATGATCAATTATATTTTATAAAAAATAATTTAATAATATTAATTTTTTAATAAAATATTTTTTAATTCCTAAATCCATTAATTCATCAAAAATAGATTTCTTAGTTGAATATTATCTAAAAATACTTTTAGTGCTTAAAAAATATTTAAAAAGTAACAATAACAAAATGAATACCCAATATTTATATAAAAATAATGTACATAGTCATAGTGCTAGTGTCATGTTACATTAACCCTTATAACACCCACATAAGACCGAATGGTATGGTGTGAGATTGTGACGGACTATTGAGGTGGCTCAGATAACATCGCTAGTGTAGTAATCTCTATTAACTTCCACTTCTCCCATAGTCGGTTCTGATCAAGGTTGACATTTTCAAAATCAGTTTGGGCTTGGTCAAGAGCTTATCCAAATAAAGTCACCTTCTTTTTGAGATCCAAAAAATAGGCTTCATATGGGGAAATTCTATAGGATAAGGTCATCGCCTCCCTTGTCGGAATTAATTGAAATTGTTAAAGCCCTATATTTATACTATTCAAGTGATCATTGTTCAATGACTATATTAGAAATGGTTAACATTATTTTATATTCTAGAAACCTAAACCAAATGAAGTTCACATTTTATATAACCATAATAATTTATTTACAAGATCAAGATTAATTTCAATTAAAGAAGTTTCGGGTCGTTAAAATCTCCCTTCCTTAAGAAATTTCACCCTCAAAATTTCATTTTTCAACACTAAATAAAATGTGGGTAACTCTGATTCATAATTTCCTACGATTCCCATATCAATTCTTCAAACTTTTGGTTTCACCACAACACCTTGATGAGGGGAATTGACTTATTTCATAGAACTTTTTCTCTACAATCTATGATCTTCACTGGTTGCTCCTCGTAAGGAAGTTCATCCTATAGTTGTACCACCTCTGAAACTAGTACATGTGAAGGGTATGGTATGTACTTCCTTAAGAGGGATACATGAAAGATATCATGTACTTTGGATATGGTAGGTGGATATTCTAGTATATAGGCCACAACCCCAACACAATCAAGAATCTTGAATTGGATGATATACCTAGGATTTAACTTCACATTCTTTCCAAACCTCATGACCTTATTCCATGGAGATATTCATTTAAAGACCATGTCTCTAACTTTTAACTCACATTCTCTTCAACGGTTATCTGCATAACACTTTTGTCAACTCTGGGATACCTTTATATTCTATTGAATGGTTTTAACCTTCTCTACCATTTCATCAAACATTTCTTGTCCTAAAAGGCTACGCTCACCGACTTCATCAAAATAAGTCAGTGTTCTACACCTATTATCATACAGGTCTTGATAATGTTCCGTTCAGATGTTTGAGTGAAAACTGTTATTGTAAGAGAATTCATGTGGGGGGAAATGTTATTCCCACCTTCCTTTTAATTACATATAAATTGATCTTAACATATCCACCATTTTTGGAATATTTTCCTCCGATTGTACATCTGTTTGATGATGATAGGACATATTGAACTTCAGTTCAGTATCCAGATCATGTTGAAGTCTCTTCCAAAACATAGAGGTGAATCTTGGATCTCGATCATATACAACAGATAGTGGTACTCCATGCAACCTTACCTCTTACCTCTTCAATGATATATATTTGTTCCAGTTGATCCAATGATAAATCCTCCCAAATTGAAATGAATTGTGCAGAATTTGTAAGATGATCCACAACAACCGAAATTGCATCGTTGCCTTTTGATGTCTTCGGATGTCAGGTGACAATGTCCTTCATGATGTTCTCCCATTTCCATACTGGTATGGGAAATTGTTTCATCATCCCCTTAGACTTATACCTTTCTTACATCACTTGCTGACACACCAGGCACATTGATGTATACTTAACAATCTTCATTTTTATATTATCCCTCCAATAATGATCTCGGAGATCTCGATACATCTATGTGTTTCCATGGTGAATAGAGTAATTTGAACTATGTGCATCATCTAAATTTTCTTTCTCCATTACTGTACTTCATGGAACACATATTATTTTCCCAAATCTCACAATTATTTCTTCATTAGCATTGAAATATGAGGATTTCCCTTGTCTCACAGCTTCAACATTCTTCTGAATTCCCACATCATCCTTTGAGTATCCTTTAAAATTTCCAAAAGCGGTATTTGAGCTATCATTTGTGAAAGAATGGATGATTTTCCATTATTTATGATTCCGATGTACATCTTCATCAAATCTAATAATATTGGATCCTATAAATTCTCATCAAAGATAGAATTGATGGGTCCCTTATAAATAGAGCATCTACTAACTTGTTCACATTTCTAGGGAATTAATGTATTATACAGTCACAGTCTTTGATCAGCTCTAACCATATTCATTGGCGCATATTAAACTCTTTATATGTGAATATATACTTGAGGCTTTTGTGGACCATATATATTTCATGCATCTCCCCAAAGAGATAATGCCACCAATTTTTTTAAATTGAACATCACTGCAGCCAACTCCAAATCATGTGTTGGATAATTTTTCTCATGAACCATCAATTTCTAGGAAACATAGGAAATGACTCTATCATTTTTCATCAACACATAGACCAGTCCCTTCATGGATGCATCACTAAATACCTCAAAATTTTCCCCACTTGTGGGTAATGTGAGTACAAGTGCATTTATAAGCCTCATTTTTAACACTTTGAACCATTATTCGCATTCATCACTCCAAGAAAACATTAATCCGTTCAGAGTTATTTTTGTAGGAAGTTTGGACAATCGTGAGAAATTTCTCACAAATCGTTGATAATATCCAGCTAGCCCCATGAATCTAGGGATATCTTTTACCGATGATGGACTTATCCATCCCTCAATTGCTTCTTTTTTGGATGGATTCATAGATATCCCATTTTTTTATGATATGGCCTAGGAATGAGACTTCCTTCAACCAAAACACACAATTTCTTTACTTTTCATAGAGCATCATTATCAACATGGTCTCTTGAACAATTATTAGATGCTCCTCATGATGCTCCTTAGTTTTGGGGAATATCAGAATATCATCTGTAAAGACTGCCACACATTTTTCGAGGTAATCAATAAAGACTCTATTCATCATGTCCATGAAGATTTCAGGAGAAATAGTGAGTCTGAATGGCATTACTATGAAATCATGGTTCCCATATCTTGTACGAAAATGTAGTATTGGGGATAACTAACTTATTCACCCTTACATGATTATACCCTGACTATAAATCCACCTTGGAGATATATTCTACTCCAGGAAGATGATAAAACAAGTAATAAATTCATGGGAGGGGATACATGTACTCTATCGTGATTT
The DNA here is from genome assembly GCA_963277665.1 of Viscum album. NCBI lineage: Eukaryota > Viridiplantae > Streptophyta > Magnoliopsida > Santalales > Viscaceae > Viscum > Viscum album. The sequence goes on from OY728134.1 coordinate 433,364,991, forward strand.
TGATAAGCTCATGATAATAAATTCAAAGTCTTGTTAACCCATCTTTATTCTTGAAAAAGAGGACTAGTGCACCCTAATGTGAAGCACTTGGGCATATAAACCCTTTATCCAAATTCCCTTGTAGTTATTTCTTCATCTCCTCATACTCCACAGAATCCATTCCATATAGATTCTTGGATTTTGGAAACACCCCTTGTATAAAATCAATTGAGAATTAAAAATATATTATAAGAGGAAGACCATGCAATTCTTCAGGATACAATTCATGGAATTCCCTCACAATATGAATGTATTCAAGGATGGTAGAGTCCTTACACTCAATCATATGAGATAGATACCTGTGCTCATAGGTCAATAATATCCACGAATGAGAGGATGGAGATAATGAATATTCATCTTCTTCCTTGCACTAGTATAGATTCAGTGATCGATTCTCCACATGGAGAGTGATTTCCATCTCACAACAATTTATGATGGCTCTATATAAGGAAATCCAATCCATGCTAAGAATTGCATCAACTTCCACTTGAGAGTGTAAGACGAGGTACACTGGGAGTTTCAATCCACAGATTATGATATGAAAGAAGTAATATTCATGGGATTAAATCATTGCCCCATTTTTCGTACTCACTAACATCTTCGCTTCGATTTTTTTTGTGGTGATCGGATTGTTCTAACCAAATTTCAGGATATAAAAGAATGTGTAGAACCAGAATCAAAAAGTACAATCACTTTTCAAGAATGAATATATAGCGTACCTGTCACAACTTCGTTGTCGGGATTCACTTCGGCAGTAGTTATGGAAAAATCTCTCCCTTGCTTCCAAGGAGGCTGTTGGTAGACTCCGAAAACCCTTGGAATAGGGCACTGATTTGAAAGATGTCATGGCTCTTTGAAGTTGTATAAATGAACAACGTGTTGAGGTACAAACAGAGAATTCCTTTCCTCTATTGCAGCCGTGGGTTTTTCTTGTCAATTGTTAACAACTAGGTTCCCTTATTTTCCACAGTTAAAGCATTTCATCATCCCATTTAGGGAATATTCAGGGTTCTTTCTTTCCACACCATTAGAAATTTGGGTTTTTTACAATCTTATCATTGTTGTATTTTTCCATGGTACCATCATAATTAAAGTCCACATTATGCTTATTATACCCAAGATACCCCAGATATTCTCCAATATCCATTTTGACCTTGAGAGAACATCAGATAATTTCTTCATAGCGGTCGAAGTCACGAATCACCAACGCATTCCATAGGTTAGGTTTCAGCCCACCAAGTAAGCGGCCAACCTTGAATTCAGAGGATAACAACAAAGATAAAGCGTATCATGCAAGCCTTGTCAATTTTTCCCTGTACGATACAGCAGATCCGTCGTAGGTTTGCTTAAGGTTAAGGAAGTCCCATTCTATCTTATGTAATATGGCGCACATAAAATATTTATCAAAATATATCTTCTAGAAAGCCTTATATTCCATTTCCTCAATCTCCTCCTCAGGCTTCTTATTTCTAATCAATGTCCACCATTGATTGGCTTCACCCTCTATACGATAAATAGACAAAAAACTTATCTTTCTTGAAACAATGAAGGATGGAGAAGATATTTTCAATGGATTTGATCCATTGTTCTATGATTAAGGGATCAGATGATCCATTAAAATTAGGTGGCCTTTGACTCATGAAGCTCTTGATAAAAACTTGTTCTTTTTTAGTGGTATTTGAATGTTCTTCTTGGAACATGTTTCTATTAAAAGCATTATTTAAATGAGAGAAATGCATGGAAATGTTCATGATTACCACTCCCATCTGATTGGGAATCTCATTTGCACTTTTATCACATTGATCTTCACATCAGTTGTTATCTCGAGTACTCATATTACCAGCCATAAGCTAGAATAAAAGGAAATTTACGATTATAAAAGACATGGTAATCCAAGGAAAAACCTTATGGAGTATAAAAAACTTTTATATCCATAACATTTTAATACATTGGATTAAATCTATGTTATTGATGATCTAATTTCTAACATATATTCTTAGTGTATTTTTTTAGATTCCCTTAATAATGGTTGATACTAATCTTCTGAATTTACCAAAGAATATCCACCGAGAGTGTCATATCAAAGAGTGTAGCAAGACCATTTATCTTTCACTAGTTCCCGTTTGAGTCTTGCTTAATGTGGTGTTTTTGGGATTTACCCTGAGGATACATCTGTGCTAGAGCCACCTCTACCTGATCATATCCCGAGAAGGATGTAGTTTCTTGATAAACCTCTTACTCAATACTCCTCAAAACATAAGTATATTTTAATTATACTTCTTCTTGTCTCCATATATTCACTAGGGTTCTATAATCGTAATCCCAAAAATAATTAAACCTATCCTCTAAAACCAACTATAACAACCATTCTTTTATTACAAACATAATCATGATTTAATAAATAAACTCTTCACTTGATAAAACATGGAATATTAAGAGGTCTAGCAAATTTGGGTCTTAGGATCATTACATAACTACTTAAAACATGAAATAAAACATCTTTATTGAAAACATTATTTATATGACCACTACATTCCCTCGTACGTAGCATTGCACATGATAACCTAAGGACCTTCATAAGAAAAGGGTGAGCTATAAAGCCTTTTAAGGGAATATACATGGAATTAAGTTTGAAATAAAATAAATGTTAGACAATAGGAATATCAATGGATAACAAGATAATCATTAACAAAAAGGAATGATAAAGCATGATAATCATAACCTAGAAATTGGGCAACAACAATTAACATTTAATTACCATGAGCCAAGTTTCATTTCACATGGAGGATGAGTAAAACCTCATTTTACATGAAGCATGAGTAAAAACTCATTTCATGTGAATTAACATGATTCAATATTCATTGCACATGACATGTTAGGATACTATAATTTACCCAATGCATTGAAGCGCTGTCAGGGCGCAACCTTCTTAAACATTTCTTTTCTAGGAAAAGTGTACCACATGGATCATATAACCTGGAATCAATCAACATCATAAGATATTGCATGATTAAGTAATGTGGAATAAATATGGGAAAGTATCATTAAATATTTATATGTGCATAATGGATAATTTCCATGATGATGACATGGGTATGGTATTCACTACATAATGATCTTGGCTAGAAGAAATGTGGTTCAATTTCAGCAGCATAATGATGTGACGTATGGATTAATGAAAATGGTAGATGAGAGAGAAATGGGTGTCTCATCATTTGTAAATTAAAAGTATAGTAAGGGGTTGTATAGATATATGTCTTAATAAATGTAATGGAATTTAGATGCATAATACAAAAGAATTACATGGATTTAAAAGAGGAGAGAGAAATCCCATATGGAATTTGGGCACTATAATGAGTTTACATGGGAGGAATTAATGAGTGCGAAATGGGTATCCCATCATCAAAAAATAATGAGGTCAATATGGGAGTGGTGTGAAATAATATGACAACTTTTTTAATTGAAAACAAAATTACATAACAACTTAATGAAAATTGGGAAATAATGAGAAATGAAGAAATCCCTTATTTGGAAGTGTTATCCCAAAAACATGGGATAGGTATAAGGCCCCAGCCTTAAACCTTACTTAATATTGAATTAAATGAATAATTTACATTGAGGATATTTTCAGGTTTAGAGTTTTAGAGAATTAGAACATAACTATTGCATCTTAAAAGATTACAAAGTAGACACTTCTACTAAGTCTCCATATAATAAAAACTCTTAAAAAGAAAGATTTCTAGATTCCATGTTTTAGATAGCATGAATTTCCCTTGATCCCATCCTTGACCTTATTCCACTTTAAGTCCTATGAAAAACATTTTGAAAAACATGGGGTGAGCATAAAAATCTCAGTAAGGGATACAAAAATAATGAAAACGGTTAGTTTTTCAAACATCAAGTAAACCATGTATACTATATCAAAGTAATACCTTCACCTTCATGAAGTAGTAAAAAAAATCTTCACTGAATAAAGTATCATTACATACCTTTTTGTAACCAAAGGATTACCATAAAACCCATATAAAGAACACATAGAATATATAAAGGTAACTTGGGACATAAACATACTTAAGTGGAATAACCATACGGTTGACTTCCACACATATCACTTAATGGAATAGCCATACGGCCAATTTCCATACATACCTAATGGAATAGCCATACGGCCGACTTCCATACCCAATGTATTGGAGGTTATAACGTAACCACCCGTCCTGGTATTCACGGCACCACCTGTCATATGGTTTATAACGTAACCACCCGTTAAAATGTCCAAGTACCAATATAAAATCATAAAACATAAAAACAATATAAAGGAATGATAACATTTCCACATTTCAATCACAGTATATCATAAATATATTGACATAATAGAATCCTTTTTCAAAACCATTTTCAATACCAAAATACATAAAAGAGTATATGGTATTTATTTTATTCTAAAAACATTACGGCTTGTTGAGAAAGCCAAAGATCAAATAATACTCGCAGCGGCGGAAAAAGTTGTTGTCACCGCGTACGTTAAAAAATCATTCCTTTTTGTCGTTTAGTAAAACGCTTCGTAGAAAAAGATTCATTTTGTATAAAAGTAAATGTCAAAGGAGTTTATACACCGTATAAAAGAAAGTTGTGTATAAAACGAAATATGCCTCAATGAAAGGAGATTGAGACGAAGTCCCTTACCTTGGGTCCGACTTGACTCGATCGTTCTTTAACGTCCTGAATAATAAACTTGAGTTAATCTCTACTTGCTTATGAATCTTTTTCATGTTCATTATTCCTTTGATACCATGTTATGAACATCATGTAATCAGTTAAGTTAATAATGTTCATTTTGTCGGTATTTGGTTCTTAAGTCAAAAGTAGACTTCTTACACTTACATGTTGTTAATTTGGTCAAAGGTTCGTTATATCCAGAATGACATTAATGATTTGGATAACATATATATCATATATATTCATCGTATACATGTATTTATAATATTACATAGTCATTTAGAGGTATGAAATGAAATGCACCGTTCATGGAGACGGTAAGCCGTACGTACGCATGAACGCTACTTTCATTTCTTTGTCATATTAATGGAATTAAAACTAAATGAGAGTTATGTATATTTTAATTACAGAATTATATTCATCATTTAGATATATCATTAATTATATATATCCATTATATACATGTACTTTTAATAGTACATTACATTTCGGGATAAGAAATGAAATGCACCGTTCATGGAGACGGTAAACCGTGCGTACGCATGAACGCTACTTTCATTTCTATCTCATCCTTTAATGGAATGAAATAATAATGATATAGAGTTATATTATAATTCCAGTATAACATCATATATAATAACTTTAAATCCATCCTTTACATGTCCCACATATGGCATTAACGAATCACATCACTTTTAGGGGGCGGTAGTCCGCACTTCCTTAAATGAAGATATCGTGTTTACCCATAATGCAAACTATAAAGGTATGCCAAAAATGAAAAATACATAAGCTTAAAGAAAACATAAACATATTATATATCATATATAAAAATAGTGACATCATAATGGCCACCCTTGAAGGTGTTAAATGAGTATTGAACAATCATCGTTTCGGGAGGCAGAATTTCGCCATCCACGGAAACCGTATGTTCTTTAACCATTTGATGTAGTTGTGTGAGAGTGTAGCTCAAATACATATTATAACAACATCCTATTATATTGAAGATACTGGTGTTGTTACAAAAGAAGTAAATAAAAAGAGTTTAGAGGGTTGGAAAAGCAAAATAAAACAAATGAACAATAGAGAATGAATTACCTTTAAAAGTGTAACTCCCTTTTGATTTGAGCCTAAAGGCTTCCTTTGAAAAGATTCTGCCCAAAGGTAATCCTCTAGGATGAGGAGAGGGATGTGGAGAGAGTAATTGGGCAGGGGTTGGCCGAGCCAAAGGCTTGAGATGTGTGTGAAATGAGGTAGAGGTGGGGGCCTTTTATAAGAGGAGAGGAGGGGCACTTTTGGAAAGTAAACAAATATTACTTTATTTGAAAATATGTTTCAGTTTTAAAAGGTCCCACATTTATATAATTCTTGGATAAGGTGATAAGGGTTCGAAATCCACTCATCCAATTGGTTTTGGCCATGTTTAGTTCATATATTTTACATTGTCTTTCCATTTTATTTAAATCGTCAAATAATGATGCCATCGCTGCATCATGGTTATGTCATAAATAATTTAATTCATTTAATGTCTAGAAATTATAAAAAAAATACTATGATTTAGGAAATCTTTTTAGATTTCCAATGACTATTTATAATAAAAATTTGGACTTGTATAACCCCACTCAATAATTATTTTAGTAAAACAATTTATGTTAGTGTCATTTTCACTTTAACATTAAATAAAAATATATCAATGTCATTTTCCAACTAAAGTGGCTCCATGGGGTCCCCAAGTTCGCCCATGGCTTGTCTTGGTCGGCCATGACTCACCCAATAGGTGTATGACAAGTGTCATGGTGTTTTCACATTCTTATAATACCATTTTTACCTTAAACTACACTAATTACCTCTAATCGCGATTAATGAAAAAAAAAGTTACTATTCACCAAAAAATTATTATAATCTCATTGAACCACATTTTACTTCTTTATGACAACCATGTATGTCGGATTTTCAAAATTCAATACACATTAGTGGTAAACTTTCATTTAACTGAAAAATCAGTTTGCTTGATTACCACTTAGTGGTTTCACTATTCATCAAAAATTGAAGTTTTTCAGAAAATTACCAAAAATTCACCCTAAGCTATATTTGATATTCCGAATTCAAAAATTAAGTCCATTTTACAAAATTCAAAAAATATAAGTCAAATTAATTAATTTAATAATTAATTCCCGCTGTCATGACAAATAGCGTGTTTTTGTGAAACAATAAGTATCAAAAGATTGACACCAGTTTAAGACCAATTTCAAAGTGAAATTGATTCCAATGACCACCATTGGATTAACTGGTAAAAATATTTTTTAATTTCACTTTAAAACCAATAAAAATAATAATCTAATCATATAAATAATTTAGATTAAAAAGAAGTTTTGAATTAAAATACAACATTTTACACTATTCATAAAAAAAATGAACTTTATCAGAAAGGTACCAAAAATTTACACAAAGTAAATTTTGATGTCCCGATTCTAAAGAAGAGTTATATTTGGTCCAAAATAAAGTATAAGAGTGATCCAAACTATATTTAATGACGGTTCACCGTCAAAAGGTGATAAGTGGACCATTAGTGAAAATTAGAGTATATATTCCCTAAAATTGAACTCTTTCCGTATTTTAAGCCTTTATCTTTTATTGGGTAAATGTATAAACATTTAAAAACATATATAATCATATTATAGTTATTTCTATCCATTTCCGCCAGTACAATGGCTACTTGTTAACTAACATTTAAAATAATATTATTTTATTACTAGTGTGCTACGTAAGTTTCAAAGAAACTCATCGTTGCGTATCGGGTATGCTATCGAACATAGCAACCCCTTTAAAATAAAATTAATATTTAATTCATAAATATTAATAAATATGAAAATTCTTTATTCTTTATTTACCTGGGATGTTACATCCTTCCCCCCTTTTGGGAATTGCGTCCTTGCAATTTTATTCACTTATCAAAATAAGTGGGGGTATTTATCCCTCATAGCATTTTCAGATTCCCATGTTGCCTCTTCAATCACATGGTTTTTCCACAAAACCTTTACCTGATGAATCACCTTATTCTGTAACACCTGCTCCCTGTGGTCAAGAATCTGGACCGGTTGTTCCTCATAAGATAGGTTCTCTTCCAGCTGAACTACCTCTGGACTCAAAACATGAGATGGATCTGGCATATACTTCCTCAACATTGAAACATGAAAAACATTGTGTACCTGAGATAAACTCGGAGGTAAAGCCACTCAGTATGCAACTGATCCAACTCTCTCCAGAATTTCATATGGTCCAATAAACCTTGGACTCAACTTTCCTATCTTACCAAATCTCATCAAACTTTTCCAAGGAGAAACCTTGAGAAAAACATGATCACCTACCTCGAAATATAGATCCTTCCTCTGGTTATCCGCATAACTCTTTTGCCTGCTCTGAGCTGTTCTCATGTGCTTCTGAATCAACTGAACTTTTTCTGCCATCTCTTCTACCAATTCTGGTCCCATCAACTTCCTTTCACCCACTTCATCCCAAAAAGCAGAAGTTCGACACCGCTTCCCATATAATGCCTCAAATGGTGCCATCTGTATACTGGAATGAAAACTGTTTTTATATGAAAATTAAACCAAAGAAAGATGTTGGTCCCAACTTCCCTGATAATCCATAGAACAAGTTCGTAGCATATCCTCCAAAGTCTGAATTGTTCGTTCTGACTGCCCATCTGACTGAGGATGAAAAGCTGTACTAAAATTTAATTCAGTACCCAACGACTTCTGAAGGCCTTTCCAAAAGTTAGAAGTAAACCTGGGATCAGGATCCGATAAAATGGAGAGAGGAACTCCATGTAAACTGACAATCTCTTTAAGATACAAACGGGAAAGTTGATCAAGAGATAAAGTATCTCGTATAGCATGGAAAAGAGCAGATTTAGTCAAGCGATCAACAATAACCCAGATTGCATTATTAACTCAAGATGTCCTCGGTAATCCCACAACAAAGTCCATGGATATGTTTTCCCATTTCCACTCTGACACTGGTAAAGGCTGAAGCATCCCTTTCGGTAACTGCTGCTCTGCTTTAACCTGTTGACATGTCAAACACTTCACAGTAAAATCAGCAATGTCTCTTTTCATTCCATCCCACCAGTAATACTCCCGCAGATCTCTGTACATCTTAGTACTGCCCGGATGAACTGAAAACGGAGAACTACGAGCTTCACATAACAACTCTCTCTTCAACTGTGAATCACAAGGCACACATAACCTCTTCCCAAAACTCAAAACACAAACACAAACTTATTCAAGAACTCATGGAAAATTTTATTCATAAGGTACATGAATACAGCAGGTGCATTGGTTAACCCAAAAGGCATAACTACAAATTCATAATGGCCATATCTAGTACGGAACGCAGTCTTCGGAACGTCAACTTCTTTTACTTTCAACTGATAGTACCCCGACCTCAAGTCAATCATCGAAAAATACTGAGCTCCCTGGAGCTGATACCACTTCATTCGATGGCCCAACATCTGCTGAAGTTGTTGCAAAGGATTTCACCACCCCTTTCTGCTTGTAGTCTGGCTGCATTCCCCCAGTTGTGTTCTTCGTTGGACACTCGTTTGCATAATGACCCATTTCATTACACTTAAAACATCTTACCGTTGGCTTTTCATTTCCTGCTTGATCATCTTCCTTACAGTTACGAGCAATATGTCCAGACTTACCACACCGAAAGCACTTACCAGACTTGGATAAACATTCTCCAGGATGCATTTTACCACACTTCTCACAGGATGGATATTTGGTTTTCTTACCTCCTTGCTTCATTGATGAATTCTTCCCCTTTGCCTTCCAACTAGACCTCTTATTCTGTTGTTTGTCATAGAACACCTAATCATCGACAAACTCCATTTCCACCTTCTCCGCACATCGAACAAGTTTTTCATAACTTTTGAATTCACGAGAAGCTAAAGCCCTTCGATACGTTATCTTTAACCCTGAGTAAAAACGGTTTATTTTACTATCAAGATCTTGTATGAAGTTTGGAGCATACCTTTCCAATCGAGTGAACTTTTCTTCATAAGCAGCCACTAAATCATCCTCCTGCCTCAATTCTAGGAACTGTTTTTCCATCCTAAGACAAACCACCTTAGGAAAATATTTCTCAAGAAACATACCTTTGAATTCGTCCTAGTGAAGATCCTCAATCTCATCACTATCCCTTATATTTTTCACCATCGACCACCACTGATCAGCTTCACCTTCAAAACGGTAAACAGCAAGACTAACCTTTTGATGTTCTGGACACCCCATGACATCAAAAGTCTTCTCCAGTGCTTTAATCCACCCTTCAGCTTGCACATGGTCAGATGATCCTCTGAATGATGGGGGATGTTGCCTCATGAAATGTTCCACCACTAACATGTTCCTCTGCATTTGATCTGGCTGATATCATGCATGGATACCACCACCATTTATAGCCTGAGTCAACTGTGCCATCACTGCAACAAACTGTTCAGTTCCAATTCCGACCATCTCAGGTTGCTGATTTGGAAGGTTATCTTCCTCCTGATGTCGTCCCAACATAGCTGCTTTGTTTCCTCTGCGGAAAACCATTCTAAACACAGAAATATCTTAGGCGAAGCAACATGGTAATCCGTAAATTCTATATCATTTCAATCATATTATAATTTAACACTTTTCTAACTCCTAAAGTTGTCTAAACTGTCCTCTGATACCAACTATAAGGCCCCAGCCTTAAACCTTACTTAATATTGAATTAAATGAATAATTCACATTGAGGATCTTTTCAGGTTTAGAGTTTTAGAGAATTAGAACATAACTATTACATCTTAAAAGATTACAAAGTAGACACTTCTACTAAGTCTCCATATAATAAAAACTCTTAAAAAGAAAGATTTCTAGATTCCATGTTTTAGATAGCATGAATTTCCCTTGATCCCATCCTTGACCTTATTCCACTTTAAGTCCTGTGAAAAACATTTCGAAAAACTTGGGGTGAGCATAAAAAGCTCAGTAAGGGATACAAAAATAATGAAAACTGTTAGTTTTTCAAACATCAAGTAAACCATGTATACTATATCAAAGTAATACCTTCACCTTTATGAAGTAGTAAAAAAAATCTTCACTAAATAAAGTATCATTACATACCTTTTTGTAACCAAAGGATTACCATAAAACCCATATAAAGAACACATAGAATATATAAAGGTAACTTGGGACATAAACATACTAAAGTGGAATAACCATACGGTTGACTTCCACACATATCACTTAATGGAATATCCATACGGCCAATTTCCATACATACTTAATGGAATAGCCATACGGCCGACTTCCATACCCAATGCATTGGAGGTTAAAACGTAACCACCGGTCCTGGTATTCACGGCACCACCCGTTATATGGTTTATAACGTAACCACCCGTTAAAATGTCCAAGTACCAATATAAAATCATAAAACATAAAACCAATATAAAGGAATGATAACATTTCCACATTTCAATCACAATATATCATAAATATATTGACATAATAGAATCCTTTTTCAAAACCATTTTCAATACCAAAATACATAAAAGAGTATATGGTATTTATTTTATTCTAAAAACATTACGGCTTGTTGAGAAAGCCAAAGATCAAATAATACTCGCGGCGGCGGAAAAAGTTGTTGTCACCGCATACATTAATAAAATATTCCTTTTTGTCGTTTAGTAAAACGCTTCGTAGAAAAAGATTCATTTTGTATAAAAGTAAAAGTCAAAGGAGTTTATACACCGTATAAAATAAAGTTGTGTATAAAATGAAATATGCCTCAATGAAAGGAGATTGAGACGAAGTCCCTTACCTTGGGTCCGACTTGACTCGATCGTTCTTTAACGTCCTGAATAATAAACTTGAGTTAATCTCTACTTGCTTATGAATCTTTTTCAAGTTCATTATTCCTTTGATACCATGTTATGAACATCATGTAATCAGTTAAGTTAATAATGTTCATTTTGTCGGTATTTGGTTCTTAAGTCAAAAATAGACTTCTTACACTTACATGTTGTTAATTTGGTCAAAGGTTCGTTATATCCATAATGATATTAATGATTTGGATAACATATATATCATATATATTCATCGTATACATGTATTTATAATATTACATAGTCATTTAGAGGTAAGAAATGAAATGCACCGTTCATGGAGACGGTAAGCCGTACGTACGCATGAACGCTACTTTCATTTCTTTGTCATATTAATGGAATTAAAACTAAATGAGAGGTATGTATATTTTAATTCCAGAATTATATTCATCATTTATATATATCATTAATTATATATATCCATTATATACATGTACTTTTAGTAGTACATTACTTTTGGGGATAAGAAATGAAATGCACCGTTCATGGAGACGGTAAGCCGTGCGTACGCATGAACGCAACTTTCTTTTCTATCTCATACTTTAATGGAATGAAATAATAATGATATAGATGTATATTATAATTCCAGTATAAAATCTTATATAATAACTTTAAATCCATCCTTTACACGTCCCACATATGGCATTAACGAATCACATCACTTTTAGGGGGCGGTAGTCCGCACATCCTTAAATGAAGATATCGTGTTTACCCATAATGGAAACCATAAAGGTATGCCAAAAATGAAAAACACAGAAGATTAAATAAAACATAAACATATTATATATCATATATAAAAATAGTGACATCATAATGGCCACCCTTGAAGGTGTTAAATGAGTATTGAACAATCATCGTTTCGGGAGGCAGAATTTCGCCATCCACGGAAACCGTATGTTCTTTAACCATTTGATGTAGTTGTGTGAGAGTGTAGCGCAAATAAATATTATAACAACATCCTAGTATATTTAAGATACTGGTGTTGTTACAAAAGAAGTAAATAAAAAGAGTTTAGAGGGTTGGAAAAGCAAAATAAAACAAATGAACAAGATAGAATGAATTACCTTTAAAAGTGTAACTCCCTTTTGATTTGAGCCTAAAGGCTTCCTTTGAAAGGATTATTCCCAAAGGTAATCCTCTAGGATGAGGAGAGGGATGTGGAGAGAGTAATTGGGCAGGGGTTGGCCGAGCCAAAGGCTTGAGAAGTGTGTGAAATGAGGTAGAGGTGGGGGCCTTTTATAAGAGGAGAGGAGGGGCGCTTTTGGAATGTAAAGAAATATTACATTATTTGAAAATGTGTTTCGGTTTTAAAAAGTCCCACATTTATATAATTCGTGTATAAGGTGATAAGGGTTCGAAATACACTCATCCAATTGGTTTTTTCCATGTTTAGTTCATATATTTTACATTGTCTTTCCATTTTATTTAAATCGTCAAATAATGATGTCATCGCTGCATCATGGTTATGTCATAAATAATTTAATTCATTTAATGTCTAAAAATTATAAACAAAATACTATGACGTAGGAAATCTTTTTAGATTTCCAATGACTATTTATAATCAAAATTTGGACTTGTATAACCCCACTCAAAAATTATTTTAGTAAAACAATTTATGTTAGTGTCATTTTCACTTTAACATTAAATAAAAATATATTAATGTCATTTTCCAACTAAAGTGGCTCCATGGGGTCCCCAAGTTGGCCAATGGCTTGTCTTGGTCGGCCATGACTCACCCAATACGTGTATGACAAGTGTCATGGTGTTTTCACATTTTTATAATACCATTTTTACCTTAAACTACACTAATTAACTCTAATCGCGATTAATGAAAAAAAAGTTACTATTCACCAAAAAATTATTATAATCTCATTGAACCACATTTTACTTCTTTATGACAACCATGTATGTCTGATTTTCAAAATTCAACACACATTAGTGGTAAACTTTCATTTAACTGAAAAATCAGTTTGCTTGATTACCACTTAGTGGTTTCACTATTCATCCAAAATTGAAGTTTTTCAGAAAATTACCAAAAATTCACCCTAAGCTATATTTGATATTCTGAATTAAAAAATTAAGTCCATTTTAAAAAATTCAAAACATATAAGTCAAATTAATTAATTTAATAATTAATTCCCGCTGTCATGACAAATAGCTTATTTTTGTGAAACAATAAGTATCAAAAGATTGACACCAGTTTAAGTCCAATTTCAAAGTGAAATTGATTCCAATGACCACCATTGGATTAACTGGTAAAAATATTTTCTAATTTCACTTTAAAACCAATTAAATAATAATCTAATCATATAAATAATTTAGATTAAAAAGAGGTTTTGAATTAAAATACAACATTTTACACTATTCATAAAAAAAATGAACTTTATCAGAAAGGTACCAAAAATTTACACAAAGTAAATTTTTATGTCCCGATTCTAAAGAAGAGTTATATTTGGTCCAAAATAAAGTATAAGAGTGATAAAAACTATATTTAATGACGGTTCACCGTCAAAAGGTGATAAGTGGACCTTTAGTGAAAATTAGAGTATATATGCCCTAAAATTGAACTCTTTTCGTATTTTAAGCCTTTATCTTTTATTGGGTAAATGAATAAACATTTAAAAATATATATAATCATATTTTAGTTATTTCTATCCATTCCCGCCAGTACAATGGCTACTTGTTAACTAACATTTAAAATAATATTATTTTATTAGTAGTGTGCTACGTAAGTTTCAAAGAAACTCATCGTTGCGTATCGGGTATGCTATAGAACATAGCAACCCCTTTAAAATAAAATTAATATTTAATTCATAAATATTAATAAATATGAAAATTATTTATTCTTTATTTACCTGGGATGTTACAATAGGATTGAGAGAGACTTATTGGGAGCATGGGGAACCTTGGGAGGATTCTAGAAAAATATGATTTGGGATGGAATAACTCCAAAGGATTTGAGTGAAGAGGATGTGGGAGCTTGGGAGGGTGTATATTGGAAGTGAGTAGGAATTATTTATTATATAGGTTTAGGACACCTCATATTAAACTAATTGAAACCACAAACCAGCCCTTGGTTTTTTCCCCGGTGTTATTCCAACGGGGAGTGGAAAAAAATATTTTATAAGGCCAATGGCCCATCTTCTTAAAATAATAGGTTTGATTATGTGTCGGTGAGTCAAACACTCAAGGAAAACAATTTAAAAAGACAAAATGTTTTATAATCCTAGAAGGGTCAACTAAAGCATTGAAAAATAAATCAAACAAACCCAAAATCACATTATATTTCTGGTAAAACGTATATTGGCTGAACATAATGTTTATATTATTTTATTATATCATTACTGCATCATTATGATTTCATAAAACACATTATATATATAAACGATATTTAATTTTTACCCAAAACATTGGCTATCTCATAAAATTATGAAAAATTCACCACTGTATAATTTCGATATCCTAATTCTGAAAATTATATTCATTTTATCTAAATAATTTTATAAATATGGGAATTTTTACGTTTAAAATAAAAACCGATAATTATCCAAAATTCATGGGTTTTGACAAAAACAACTTTCAAAACATAACAAATAATAAAATTGCATTCATAAAATTATATGTTCATTTATAATTAAAAAAAAGTAATTTAATAATAATAATATTGTATTAAAATATTATTTTATCTAAAATTCCATTAATTCATAAAATAGATTTCTTATAAGAATATTAACTAAAAATACTATTTTTTCTTTCAAAACTATTTACAAAGTAACAATAATAAAATTAAGGAACATTATTTAAACAAAAATAATGTACATAGTCATTGTGCTAGGGTCTTGTTACATAAACCCTTATAACACCAGCATAAGAATGAATGGGAAGGTGTGCGATTGTGAAAGACTTTTGGGGTGGCTCAGATAACATTGCTTGGGTGGTAATCTCTATTAACTTTTACTTCACCCGTAGTAGGTTCCGCTAAAGCTTAACGTGTTCAAGCTCAACATGGGCATGATCAAGAGAAAAGCCCAATTATTCCACCTCCTTTTTGAGCTCTGACAAATGGGCTTCTAACAGGTAATGTCTACTAGATGGTGTCATCACTTCCTTTGTCTAAGTAAATTATATTTTTTTAAGAAAAATATTTATACAAATATTCTAATCATTGTTCAACGAATTTATTAGCAACAGTCAAAACTCATAACGGTATTTCAAAATCCATAAAAATGAAACCAACAAAGTTCAAATTTATATAACCATAATAAGACATTTAATTAGATCAAGAGAAATTTCCATTATTGATGGTTTGGGTTGTTACAGGATCTATCTTCTCTTATCCAAACATGGATGTATTTCCTTGATAAACCACTTACTAAATACTCACCAATAATAGGGATTTTTTTATTATAATTATTCTGGTATCAAATTCATCACTAGGGATTTCTAATCCTACTCCCAAATATAACTAATTCTTTCTTTTGATACCAAGTATAACAACCATGCTCTTTATTACACACATTATCCTAATTTATTTCATAAAATAAACTTCATAAAACATAGAAGATAGATAGGTCTAGTGTCTTTGGGGATTCTAATAATTACATACTTCTTAAAACATGAAATACCAAATCATTATTGAATACTTTCTTTACATTACCACTAAATTCACTCATATATTTCATTGCATGGGATAACTTGAGTACATGCATAAGAAAAGGGTGAGATATAAAGCACAATATGGGAATAAAAATATAGTAACATAAAGAATAAAATACATGTTAGAAAATTGAAATATAAATGGAGAACAATAGAAACATGAACATAAAGGCTTGATAAAGCATGATAATCATAACATGGAAATGGGGAAACAACACTTAACATGGAATATAGCATGAGCCAATGCTCATTTCACATGGAGAATGAGTAAAACCTCAATGAACATGAAGCATGAGTAATCCCCAATTGAACATGAATTAGTATGAGTAAACACCCATTGAACATGACGTTTCATCATACTATAATTTACCCAATTCAATGGACTTCTATCAGGGTGTACCCTTCTTAAACACTTAATTTCATGCATAAGTGTGCCACAAGGATAATACAACATTTAAGCAATAATCATCATTTATTCCACTTTAAAGGGATGTGGAATACATACATTAATATTTATAATCATTAAGAAAATGTTCATAAAGGTTAGAACCCTTGATAGAGAAATGGACATGGTATTCACTAGACAATGACATTGGCTTAGAAAAATGTAGTTCGATTTCTGCAACATAACGTCATGACATAAGGATTTATGAAACTCATTGATGAGAGAGAAATGGGAGTCACATAATATGTGAATGAAATGGAAAATAAGGGGTTCATATAGAAACATGTCCCAGTAAATATAATGGAATTTATATTCGTAATACAAATGGATTACAAGGATGTAAAATAGGAGAGAGAAATCCCACACAGAATTTCGGCATGGTAACGGGTGTACATGGGAGGCATTAATGAGAGAAAAATAGGTATCCCATTATCCAAACATAAATATGGAAGTATGGGGATGGTTAAAAATTATACCCTCAACATTTTTAATTGATAATAAAAGGGTATAACAATATTAAGAAAGTTGGATAAAATGAGAAAAGTAGGAATCCCTTAATTGGAAGTTTGATCACGAATGATTGGGAGAGGCTTTAGAGAGGTTTATTGGTGGCATGGTGAACCCTAGGAAAATTATAGATAGAATAGGTAAGATGAAGTATGAATTACAAAGGCATTTATTGAAGAGGAAGTGGTAGCATGGGTGGTTTTATAAAGGAAAGAAAATGGAATTATTTTTTATCTTTGTTTGGGTTACCACACATTAACTAATTAATACCACAAAACAGACCATGGTTTTTTCCCATGGTTTTTTCCAAAGTGGAGTGGAAAAAAATATTGTATAATTCTAATGAACATACATCTAAAAATAATAGGGTTTCTTATGCAGAGATGAGTCACACTCTCAAGGAAAAATTTTAAAAACACAATATGTTTTATAACCTTTGTAGGGTCCACTAATGCTTTGTGAAAGAAATAAAAAAACCCAAAATGAAATTATTTTGATGGTAAAAAATATATTGTCCAAAAAAATGGTTATATTAGTTTATTAAATAATTATTGGGTCATTATGATGTCATAAAACATGTTATATATTTAAACAAAACATAATTTGTACCCAAAAAGTTGACTGTCTAAGAAAATTGTGACAAAATCCCCATTGGATAATTTTGATGTCCTAATTCCAAAAATAATATTCTTTTTATCTAAATAAATTTCTAAATAAGTTAATTTTTACTTTTAAAAAACATGATATTTTTATCGAAAATACTCGGGTTTTGATAAAAACAGCTTTCAAACCAAAATAAAAATTAAAATTGAATTCATAAATTCATATGATCATTTATATTTAATAAAAATTAATATAATAATAAATATATTTTACTAAAATATTATTCCTTTAAAAAATCCATTAATTCATCAAAAATACATTTATTAGTGGAATATTAACTAAAAAAACTATTTGTCCTTTAAAAACTAATTACAATGTAATAATAATAAAATTAATGCACATTATTTATACAAAAATAATGTACATAGTCATGGTGCTAGGGCCTTGTTACATAACCCCTTACCACACCCGCATAATACTGAAGGGTAAGGTGTGCGAAGGTAAAAGACTCTTCGGGTGGCTCAGATAACATTGCTCGGGTGGTAATCTCTATTAACATCCACTTATTCTGTAGTCTGTTCTGCTCAAGCTTAATGTGTTCAATCTCGGCTTGGGCTTGGCCATGAGTGAATCCCAATGACACCAATTGCATTCCAAGCTTTGACAAATGGGCTTCGTATGGGGAAAGTATTCTGGATGAGGATATTACGTCCTTTGACTGAGTAAATTAGATTTGTTAAAGCCCTATATTTATACAAATCATGTGATCAATGTTCAAATGTTGTATTAACAACGGTCAGAACTCATAATGTTATTTTAAAAATCTAGAAACATTAAAACAATGATGTTCACATTTTATATAACCATAATAATACATTTAATTACATCAAGACGAATTTCCATTATTTAATCATTGGGTTGTTATATTTTCACCCAATATAAAGTTTTTACCCTTCTAAAACAATATTAATATAACATCAAAAATAAATCTTATGGACACCCTTGAAATTTAAACACTAAATAGAATCCTAACTATGGTTATCAATAGCAAAATTTTTCTATAAATATTTATAATCATAATTTACTATTAGTTCGATGTCATCACTTATCAAATGAACCCAAAAGGATACCAATAATTTTAAAACTACATATATATAAATTTAATGACATTATTCCTAAAATAAAATTTCACCCTAAAAATTTGATTCTAATATCAAGAATATTCCTTATATTTTTTACGATTATTATATCCCAAATACCACTGGTGAAATACATCGAAAATCTAATTATTTAATTTCTAAAATAAATCATAAAATTTTTTTCATACATAGTGTAAGGTTTTACCATAGTTTAATTTATGGGATTTCTAAATCATGACTCCTTATATTTTATCAAAAATAGATTAGTTTAAATAATTTTCAATAATTTCTATTATAATTTGAAATTATTCATAAAGATTTGAAAAAAAATTGAATTATCTTAAACATATCCCATTAGAGTGTCAAACGAGGTATGTAGTAAGGCCCATTGTCGTGTACTAACTTACTCCGAGTTAGGCACGTGACACCTTTTCAGAATTGTTACACCAAAGTGGAAATGTGAGAGAACCACATCAACATAATATATCCAGATAGGGATTTATTTCATGAAATATCCACATAATAAATATATGAAAGAAATTTATAGTATGTTCCTATATAGTTATCCACATTATCTATCTTAGGATTGTGATCACTAATCATGGTTTTTGAAATCTGGTTTCCATGGTTTCTGTTAAACATCGTCTGAAACCAACTATAGTGAACTGACCCAAAGCCCTAAGATGGTGTATTGTTTTATTACATAAGAATGTTTACAAGGAATCAAATATTGAATTACTTATTACATTATAAGTCTTGGAAATATATATTACACACAATATTCCCATATTATATTGGGAAATAAAAAACATAAACATGATATATAATAATGGAAATAAACTAAGTCCTTGATATCATCTTCAATGATTTATTCTTCATAACAAGTGGAAATGGAAGATAATAAGGGTTAACTCAAATTTCAAATAATAGTAAGTAATGGAAAATAAATAATTAATAAATTATATTAAATTAACATGTTTGTGTAAAAGAGAAGTAACAAATCCCATTAAATTAATTTGATAAGGATATATCAATATGGAACGGTATACAATTGAAAGACAATCCATTAAATCAATAAAATTAAATTAACTGTATCCATAGATATGATGATGAAAAATATTATGGAGGAATAAAAACTAAAAATAAATGAGGACAATTATTTCTTAATGGACTTAATTTTTATGTCACATGAAAACATATATTGTAAATTCCTTTCAAATAAGGTTAATATTATGGATAGAAACTCGTTTAATTTTTTAAGTTATTCTTCTCATGAGAAACTATCAATTCATCGAGGAGAAATATAAATTCCATGAATCATCCATCATTACCAGTCCAAATAATTTCTCATATAATATAATCAAAATAAATAAATGGCCTTATCAAATATCTGTATTGAATAAATAATATAGAATTATTAATATTTCTCCAAATAATCAAATAGCTATCATCGTAGACACTAATTGTAAAATGGTATATGGTTTAGGCATTATTAATATTCATGATAATTGAAATAGATAATTTGAGGGAAATTCAAGTTTCAATTATCATAGGAAATTGAATATTTCAAAGATAATAAAAAACTCTTCAAGGATGTGAATGTGAATACAATACTTTTCCAAATAAAAAATAAACTATTCATTGGAATAATAAGGATCAAATCAATACAATTATCCCATTTGTAATAAAAATAAAGCCTTTTGGTTGTTGATGAAAATTAATACTATATAATTATCTTTAAAAGCATTATAGATAAAAAATATCATTTTATTATGAATATCGTTTTGAAAAAAAATTCATTCCAAATACCTTTGTAAAATATTTTCTTTAAAAATTCTATTTTTAAACCTGAAAAAGAATATTCAATGAAATTGAGGCAAGTAAATCTATACATGTTTGATTATGTATTAGAATATTCCTTTTATCATGGTTAAAAGGTTATAAAATTTCCATTTTGGAAAGAGATAAAATGATTTCATTGAAAAAATTATTAAAATAATCATATAAATGAATTTACAAAATAATTTTAACATAAAAGGGATTTTATAATAAAATTTGTTCATGAACTAAATAGAGAAATAATGATGGGTTTTTTGAAATATTTTTTCCAAAACCTTTTGATTATTTAATAGTTTAAAAATTGTACTAATAATTTAAAATGGACATGAAAAATTAGAGGAGTGAAAAATAAACATTTTTTGAATAATTTTCAAAACATTTCCTTTATTTAAAATACCATTGAATGATTAATAATGTCATTATTGAGTAAAACAATCTTTAAACATTCCAAAGTGTCCCATAACACTTTGATCCATTGAAACTATAAACATATTAAAGAGATAAAATTAAATGAATTATTCAAATACAATGATGAAATATTAATTCAGGATATAACATATTAAAATAAGAATAAGATAAATCAAACTAAAGAAGTATGTGGTGAACATGACATTTATCTAAAGAATGAAACAAGTGAGATAAAAATCCCTTACCAATCTGGTAATAGGTGAATTGGAAAACTCCAATGTAATAAAAAGGAAATAAAAAATTTAATTACCATGAATATAATATAATTCATGATATTACATTTCAATGTTGTAGTATTTATACCATATATAATAATTTAGGTTCACAAAAAAAATTATGCCTCACAGTAAGAAATGGGAGCCAAGAATCTCTTACTCTGTGTCCAAATTGTCTTGTGTGTTTATATATTCTTGAATAACATAATTATGTTAATTATTTACATTATTGGATAAAAATTCATATTGATATCGACTATTATTTCACTTATTACCTTGTTTTATTCAACTATTAATTAAATTAACATTAAGTCAGGTTTTCTGTTTCATTTCATTTTATATGTCAAAAACCAATTTGGATGGTCCAATATGGTCAAAGGGGTCATTAAATAACATCTCCAAAATAATAATAATGGAATAATTATTATATTTTTAAATAAATTATACTTCTAAAATAAATCATCTAATATGGTTATTAGAAATAAACCAATGTTACAATCATGGAGTAATTAATCCATACATATGCATGAGTAATGTTCCCATTTAGTAATGATCGTTTTGGAAAGAAGTAAAGTAACTTAAATATTTCAAAAATGGAAATTATAAAATAATATCAAAATATATACTCATATATATTTTTATGTATATTTATTTTGATGTAAAAGGAATCACAATTTGATGAGAAGGTGGTAGTCCACACATCCACGAATGACATTATCAATTTTAAAGTGTGTGTGAAAGGGTAATAAAGAAAATGATATATATATATATATATATATATATTATCATATGGGTAATTATGTCGTGAAAATTAATTAAATTTTTTGTATATCACATATTTTTAAATAAAATATTCATTTATAAATTCCATGATTAATGTGAATAAATCACAACGCATTGTGCAGGCGGTTGTCTACACTTCCACAAACTATGTTATTTTATTTAATAAAAAATTATAGTATAAAGGTATGGGGTATAATAAAAATTATTGAAGATTAAAGTAAAAATATATATATAATATAATAATTATAAATATTTTTTCCACTATAATAACCACCATATGAAGAGGTAACTGAGAAATGAATAGTCATTGTATCATGAGGAGGTAGTTCGCAGTACACATAAACTGTATGTTCATTACCCATTAGATGGACTTATGTATATATCCTGGTAAAACAAATAACATAAAAAATCATATATTTGGGATATTTTTTCATTTTATAAGCATTGAATAAGAATATTTGTGTGAGTAGAAAATGGAAATAAAAATAAAGAGATTTAGGAAACACCATACCACTTAATCGGGTAACTCCATTTTGTTTGAACCAAAATAATTCATTGGATTACATTTTTACCAATGAGAGAACTGAAAGAAGAAGAAAGGATTGATGGTGAGTCAATTTTTTAGATCTTCTCTCAACCTAAGGGGATTGAGAGTTGTGAGGATGTAGGTGTAAATGAGACCTTTTATAATAGTTGGGGACTGATCCTCTTTTAATATATTAAAACAAAGGAACCCCAACCAATTTTTTATTGAAATTGGACCAATAATTGTCCCAATATGAGAAAATGGAGGATATGTTAGAAATATGGCCATCATGTAGCTTTTGTAAAATTTTATAGGTCATTTTAGACCTTATGATTATGGTTTAGTCCCATATTAAACATAATTTAACTATAATCATTATAAATTATTTTAATTATATTCAATAATACATTTGGTAAAAATAGATGACCATATAATAAATTATAAATTATAATGATTATAAATATTGAATCCATTTCTCCAAAATTCAAATACATATGTGGCCTATATATATTTAAATTTAATCACATAGACATGACAACAATGCGCGTATTTAAAGTAAAACTATAAAAATGTTTGCAATGTTTGCAAAGTAATTTTCAAAATCAAATTGATTCAAATGAACAAAAAGGTTAAATTGATAATAATATTCTCTAATTAAAAATTAAAAATTATCTAAAACATAATTTTACCTTATAGATAAATAAGAAGAAAAAAACCATTTTGAATTATATATCAATTTTTGTTTCATTAAAAAACAAATCTTCATATAAAAATACCAAAAATTAATGCTAAGATGAATTGAATGTTTTTATTTCAAATATATAATTTATTTTGACATATATTATTAATAAAAGTGTTAAAACTGTATTTAAAATAGGTTCTCTATTAAAAGGTTGTAAAAGTACCTTAATAAAAGTATTGGATTTTACATGTAATGTTGAGTTCATTCTAATCTTATGTCTGTCGAATCTATAGGTAGATTATAAAATATATTTCATTGAATATGTAACATATATATTTAAAAAATATAATTCACTAATTTTAATTAGTTTATTGTATTAATAAAAAAATTTATTGTGAGAATAAAAATAATAATATGTCTTTTATATTCAATTGTTTTTTATTTCTATATAAAGGTAATTGGTAACGTATTAATTAATTTTATATCTATGTAAACAGATATTTTCATAATTGAGTTAATAATATTCATGAAAACTTATTTTAAATAATAGTTTGAATGTTATTATATTTTGAGAAAACTATTTTAAAACATATTACTGTTTGAAAAAACGATGTCTTCTGTGTAATGCAAGCCATTGACGAAACTCACAAGATAACTCAGTGTTTTTTGTATTATAATATATAAAATATATTTAATTTTATTAATATAGTAAATATATTATAAATTATATTTATATTATATTCCATAATGTGATTAGTATTTCATGTCCCACATGCTAGTTCATATAATGTTACCACTTTATATTTTCAGGGTATTACAGTGCCAAAACATCTTTTTAAAAAAATATAGTTTAAAAGTGTAAATATAGATTTATCATTTTAGTTATCGAACATAGAGTCCCGATTAAATTTAAAATTAAAATCTAAAATAATTAATATTAATAAATAAGAAAATAGTTATTCTATCATTAAATAGGTGGTTAAATTCTTCACCCCTTTTGAAAATTGCATCCTCGTAATTTTATTCACCTATTAAATATTTGGGGGTATTTTTTCATCATAGTATTCTTAGATTCTCATGTTGCATATTGAACCAAATAGTTTCTCTATAAAATGTTAACCTGATGAATCAATATATTCAATTATACTTTATCTCTATGATCATGAACTCGATCAAGTAGTTCCATTTAATAAATATTATCTTCTAACTGAACTACTTCAAGGTTCAAAACATGAGATTAATTCAACCACTACTCCATTTACATTGAAATAATAAATACATAGATTGACTACGATAAACCCAAAATAAAATCTACTTGGTAGGAACCAAATCCAATCATCTCCATTATTTTATAGGGTATAGTAAACAGTGGATTCAACTTCCCCTTCTTACCAAATGGATTATACTTTTCAATGGAGAAACTTTGAGAATGAAATGATCACCTACCACAATAGAAATATCCTTTCTCCTATTATCTGCATAACTTGTCTACTTACTCTGATATATTTTTGAGTGTCATTGAATTAACTACAATTCATCATTTATTTCCTCTACCAACACTAGTCCTGCCAACATTCTTCTTATAAAATCATCCCAAAAAGCCAGTTTCGGACACCGCATTCTGTATAATTCATCAAATGGTGTCATTTAAATATTGGAATGACAATTTTTATTATAATAAAACTCAAAAAAAATTAATATGTTGATCCCAACTACCATGGTAGTCCATTAGATAATCAAATTTCATATCGTCAAAGGTCATAATTGTTTTCTATCACTGTCCATTAAATTGAGGATTAATAGTTGTGCTAAAATTTAATTAAGTTCACAATGATTTTTTTAAGACCTTTAAAAATTTATATGTCAACCTAGGACTAATAATATATATAATAACGACATAAACTCCATGTAATTGTACTATCTCTTTATGATTCAACTAAGAATGATTATATTGTGATTGAGTTTCTCGAATAGGAATAAATTGTGAAGATTTATTTCTATAGATAAAAAATAATGCCAATTAAATTGTTACCTTGATAATTATTTGTTAATTCTAATAAAAACTATATGGATGTAAATTTTAATTTCCACTCTAGTGTTGGAAAGTGATGAAGCACCCCCTTCGGTAATTTTCAATAAGATTTTACAGACAGACATGTCAAACATTTTCTATTTAATGCAACAATGTATATTTTCATTAATTTCTCATGAAATAATATTAATGGTTTCTATACATCTTAGTGTTTTCCATATGAATAAAAAAAGAGAACTATGAACTTCAGTCAATAACTCATTCCTCAACAGGGAATCCCATGACACACATTTTCTATTATAAAATCATAAA
Source organism: Viscum album (assembly GCA_963277665.1). Classification (NCBI taxonomy): domain Eukaryota; kingdom Viridiplantae; phylum Streptophyta; class Magnoliopsida; order Santalales; family Viscaceae; genus Viscum; species Viscum album. The sequence continues at coordinate 433,390,869 of OY728134.1, forward strand.
ACACCTTCTTTATCAATAGTAAAATCTGGAAGCATAACCTTATTAATGTATTATACCTTTTCCTAGAAATATTGAACCTTCATATGAGCTTTAATAATTAATTAAATCAATTTTATCTACACATACACCTAAAAAATTAGATATTTCATCCAAGAATCCAAATCTTCTAGGAAAAACATTATTAAATCATTAACTAATAGGTCACATTAAAATTGTAACATGGTTAACATAGAATTATTTTTATGAAATAAAAGCATAGACAACAATTTTAAATTTTTATGTTGATAATGAATCATAAATTCATAGTCCATGATCACTTCTAGCCATCTTCTCTATATGATGTTCAATTCTTTCTGAGTGAATACATACATTAATTTATGGGACCTATATGTTTTTATCACTTTACTCCATATAAGTTATGTATCCAAATATTTAATATGAAAAAATAGAAGCTAACTAAAAATAATGTGTCGAGTAGTTTAAAACTTGAGGGTTTAACTGATGTGACACATAAGCATTTATAGGATCATCCGTCATTAGGACACAACTGAGTCCATTAAATAAAGCATAATTGTAGATAAAAAAATTCACTATTTTGGGAAGGTTGGGAGAGCACTAGAGAATTAATAAATATTAATTTAAATTCATGAAAATAGTTGTAAAACAATTTTTTCCATTTTAACATAACTCCTTTTGAGTTAACTTAGTCTGTGGAGTAGAAAACCAAGACAAATTTTCAACATGCCGCTAGTAGTAACCTGCTAAGCTATGAAAATTATGAATCATTTTGATATTTGTGGTACATTTCCATTCTTCAATAACATTGGTTTTACTAGGTTGAATAGTTATTATATATTTATAAATATTTTGACTAAATAATGAAATCTATTATAACCAATAATCATATTCTCTAAATTTTCCATATAACTTCATTTCATTAACATTTTGCAAAATAGTGTCTAGATTATTTTCATGATTCTAATATCTTTTTCAATAAATCAATATATATTCAATAAAAATACAAAATAATATCTAAATATCTATTTAATACACTATTCATAAGATTCATAAATACATAAGTGGAATTAGTTAAACCAATGGGTATAACTAAAAACTCAGAATTCTCATATATCTTCCAAAATGCTGCCATCGGAATGTTATCCTCCATAACCTTTGATTGATGGTACATAGTCCTTATGTAAAAATTTAAAAATTTCTAAAGTCCCTATAGATAATCAAACAATTCATAAATATAAGTAAATGGATAGTTATTATTAAAAGTAATGCTATTTGAAGATATATAATACATGAGAATCCTTATATATCCATCATTATTTATAAAAAATTAAGAATGGTTTACCCCCATTGTGATGTTCTAGGTGTGATGATATATCTGTCAAATAAATCTATCATTTTACTTTTAAATTGTAAGAGTTCCACATGAGAAAATAAATAAGGGACATTTGAAATTGAATAAGAATCAATAACTAAGTCAGTAGTGAATTCAACTTACTATATACTTATAATACTTGAAAATTCTTCAGAATAAACACGCAGAAATTAATTTACCCCTATCACATCATTAATTAGAATAGCTGCATTATTCTCAAAAATATGTTCAAGATATCTTTTATGTATGTCTTTTAATATTTTCACGGCTTCTAGATAAATTATCAATGGTATGGGTTACTTTTATATATACAAATTTAAACTCATTCTGAAATAAAATTTCTATAACTCTATAATATATCTAATAATGTTAAACCAGAATCCAATCCATATAGAATATAACAAAAAACTCTACCATGGGGAAAATGGATTTTAGGTTACATAATTCCAGAGAAAATGACAGAAAAAACATTAAAATTCGTTTTCCCTTTATATTTCCCATAGGTGTTCTTACTCTGTGTTTAGATTAATATTTTCTGGTGGAATTTCTAATTTACCAAAAAATGTATTAGAAATGAATGAATGTGTACACCCCATTTAAAAAAATACATAATCATAATATGAATAAACTAACTATGTACTGGATGACACATCATTTGATGGCGGAACATCTATTGAAGTAGTTGAAAAATATTTTCCCAAAAAAAATTTCATTTAGTCTAACGGCTTCCTATCATTCTGGTTCCTCTTCAAACACTGATTTTTATAATGATCTATCTCATTACATTTTAAAAAAATACTGCTGTTATATCTATTTTGGTATTGTTGCAACTGTGATCTTTTCCATTGCAATTTTGAGCAACATTCCCAAACATACTGCATCAAAAACACATACCAAACATCAAAATTCATCCCTTAGTGTGTATTATACCACAATTATAGTAATCTAAAAACATATTTTTATTACCATAAAACTTCTTTCATGAATTATTCCATTTTCCATACCTACATGACCACTTTTTCTATTAGTTTTCAATGAAAAAATTATCCTCTTTAAAATCCATTTACACATTCTCTGTATATTGAAAATTACTGCATAACATATTAATTAATTAGAATCAAATTCCCTTCGATATTTTTAGATTCAATCCCGTGGAAACGTGTTTTATTTGACTATCAAGATCATATATATAATTTGGAGCATACCTTTCCAAATGTGTAATTTTTTCTACATATGATGCAACGAAATACTCCAACTTCTTCAATTATACGATTTTTTGTTCCATCCTAAGTCAAATTGACTTATGAAAAATTGTATCGAGGAAAATAATTTTTATTCAACCCATTCCAATGCATCAATATCCTTATTATCCTTGATATTTTAAATCATCAACCACCATTAATTGACATCAGCTTTAACAAGTTAACTAACAAGATAGACCTTTTGATAGTCTGAACAACATATGATGTTGATAAAATATTCTATGGATTTTATCCCCCCATAAACTACCACTGGCTTAGAATATCCAATTAATGTTGGGGGTGTTTCCTTATAAAATATCCACAATAGAAAAATTCCTCTAATGTTGATCTAGATGGTCTCATGTATTGAAACCAACACCATTGATAGCCTATTTCAACTAATATATCACCTCAACAAACAACTTAGTTCTATTTCCAACAATCTCAAGATATTGATTTGGAAGGAATTTTTCTTCTGGATGTCTTCCAACTACTGATACCTAGTTACCTCTACAGAAAACTATTCTAAACAGACATATTTTAAATTAAGAACTACGGAAATCATTAAATGATATATCATTTAAACATAATCATAAAGTAAAAATCTTTTAGGATTATTATATTTACATAATAAAAACCCTTAAATAATGAAAAACCTCACATTGAATCCAATATAAAGGACCCATCCATACATATTACATATTCTAGTGTTTTTAAATACAATTCACTTTCTTTCAATTATATGTATCAATTCATGTTACAATTTTAGACAAATAGGTCGTAATTAACACATAACATCCTTCATTCAGAAAAATTGAATATAATTAAAACAATCTCCATTTATTCATTATTTAAAACTTTTAAAATAAAAAATGGATTGTTTTTCATGATAAATCATCATAACTTTTAAAAAGACTTCCTCCATTATCGTACCCACATTTATACCTTATATATAAATTTTAAAAAATGAAATTAGCACAAAAAAGATCAATAATGGATTGAAAAAGGAAAGAAATAAATCATCACTGTATGAATAATTATAATCCCATGAAAATATTTTCACCAATTTATTCTTCTCACCCATAAAAAAATCACTTTAGCTTACCTTAAGAAATAAAAAAATTAATATAAAATATATAGAAATAATAAATCATCAATGAAACTTATGAAATCATTTTCATATAACTTTTACATATACATTATCTTACAGGACTATATAGGGAGTAACATTCATAGTTACATTAGGAATAACAACTATATTATATTACCTTAATCTATTAGTAGAAACCGCGTTAGTTAGTGATGAACATTTGCCCGATCCATTATATAGCTATAAAAATTTCACTAACCATTTTCTTATCATATATCCGTCTATACACATAAAAAATCCCATGAACTATAACATAAACATGACAAATAAATCATTCATAATAAACCATTCTTGAGGAAAATAACATTTTCATATTGAAATCACTTTTCATTTTTACAACATCGCGCACCTATTAATCAAATCATATTTTTTGAAAATAAAAAATTTAATTATGTTAAGGGAGATTAATAATATTAAATATTTACAACAACAAAAAATTACTTCTTATAATTTTTTTAAAAAAAATATCCTTTTCTTTTGTAGAAATATTTGGAAGTGTATATTAATATTAATTTTTTTAAAATAAAATCTCTTACATTGAGTCTGAATCATCACATAAAATCATTATATTCCAAAATAATAAACTTATTTAAATTATCTAGATTATTGGGAAACGGTTAACATTTTATTATTCATTTTATATAAATTATTATTATGTCATAAAAATTACATTATTATTTATGTACATGTTTGATGTTTTGATGTTATTCATTTCTAGAGTACAAAATTAATTTGGTATTATGTAACTAGTCAAAGTGGAAATTATTTAATCATATAAAAAATAAAATTAATAATAAAATTAATAATTTATATAAATAAACTATTCTTTTAAATCATGATATTATGCATGTTTATAAAAAATTAACTACGTTATAAACAAAGAGACAGAAAGTCGTACGTACGCATGAATAAAATTTCAATTATTCAATGATTATTATAGAAAGTATGTAAGTATTGATTTTTATTCATATAATGATAATATTATATTTTATATTTTATTAATAATTTAAATATACTTAAATATATCATCCATGTAATGTGGTGATGAAAAAAAATGCATTTTTATGTGGAGGTGATACATCACTTGTACGCACGAACGACATTATCATTTTTATGTGCATGGGAAGATACTAATATAAATGATATATTATATTTTAATAATGATAAATGTTTCATCAATATCTTATATAAACATTCATACAATAATTATAACCAGTCTTGATATGTGGGGATTGAATAGTGAATTATATTAGTTCATGTGGTAGTCATCAATACACACAAATTATAAATCATTTTCAAATTTTATGGAAGTGTAAAGGGATTTAGTTGACGATTTAAGCATAATAAAATATCAGTATATTTAATATTTTTTATTTTTTATTTCATAATGGTTGTATAATATTTTACGGAGTTTTAAAAAGTAAAAAAAATTGAATACTTAATTATAAAAACATATTATATATAAATAATTCGTTATGTTAATGCTTAATACCTCTAACGCTGGTGTTATGCCCAAAATAAGAGATATGGAATGTGTTAAAAGGATATAGAAAGGTATTAGGGAAGATAATTTTAGAACCAAATAGGTTTTTATCGGTGAATAAAATAGTGGAAGATGTTTCCTTTTATAAGAAAGGGGAGGGGCAGTCGTTGAATTTATTAAAATATTAAATTAATATAAACTAATTTCATATTAAAAATAACTAAAAACATACTTATTTAGAATATTGGATGAGGATGGGTAAAATAATTTCATAAAATAATTTTTTGACTAGTTTAGATCATATCATTACCCTTATAATTTAGTTTTAACCTTTATTTAATAAATTTAATTCTTACATTGAAAACATGGATTTTTACACTTTTTTGATAAATATATTTACTTTAAAATTACTAAAAAATCATAAATAGATAATGGATGAAATTTCATACATTATCCCATTAATTTTCTTGAATTTATCATTTTTATTATTTTTATATCATTTAATAAAATATTCTTTATTTCATATATCATTAATTTCATATTTTGACACTTTTCAATACAGTGTCTTATTAAAAATAAATATAATGAGATATCATAGAAATAACTCTTTCAATACATCAAAAAAATTTCAGAATAATATAGAAAATTCATTTATAACTATATTTTTCTAAAAATATAATTATTGTAATTTTTTAATATCAGATATTTTATATTTTCATTAATTGAATCATTAATACATCATCTTCATGTTGAAATTACGACACCTCATATTTAAACAAACAAATAAACAAGGGTTTATTCTTCACACGATTATAATATTTTAAATAAATATGGCTTCCCTATTTTAATAATATCCTCAATGATCAAAATCATAAAGGGTTCTGATATTTAAAATCTAAAATACTCCCAGGGTGGTCTTTCAAGCCACATCCATATATTTTAATTATCTTTACATTCATTCTAGTGAAATAGAAAGCATGTACCTTAAATTTTGATATACCTAATGTGATTATCATTATTATATTATTGCTCGAAGGATTCCCTTCATCAATGGAGGAAGCATGTCATGGGTTCATTCTATTCATGGTTGTCCATTCTAGATCTTCATTTCTATAAAATGATTCAAACTTACATGGACGATTGGATTTAATCAAGGGAATTAGTGTAATTTTTGGACATTCGTTCAAGATTTCATCAACTCCTCACTAGTGGAATAATTACACTACAGTTATCAGTCAAATGAGTTTGGATGAATACAATTGTTCAGATTGATCGAATTACTCAAATTATTTTTATAATGAAGTAGTTGAAATTTATTTTGGTTTAAATGATGAACGAACAGTGTTGTAATTCACTATCTTGCATCAAAATATTTTCATAGGATTCGGTCATTAATTGTTATATACCCCCTCTAGGTCCACCCAATTCCTTATATATTTCCTTAGTGGCTATCCCAATGTTCGTTCCACCATTTCTCTCATGGGCGATTTTCATGAGTGTTCATTTCTCTACTGTTCACAAATGGTCCTGATACTAGTTCCCTTGAATGTGGTTGACCTATGTGTCCCACTTATTCTATAGGATATTCTGGCCTTGTATTTCATGTTTTTTGGAATATATTTAATTAATTCCACATAAAAAACATATAAAATAACTTTTTAAATTACATAAAATCTAAAAATACATATTCTCAAAAAAAATCCAACCAATCCTTATATTATCACCGTTCCACACCCAAATCTTTTATCTCTTCATATTCATTAGTTCATGAAATAAATGAATGGATGACCTTAAAACTAATTTCTCATTAATTAATTAATTAATTTGCTTAGCCATCAAAATGTATTATGAATATAGACATTATCATGGTTTCGATCACTTATTTATCATGCAATTTATTTTTTAATATAATTCACATGTGGTAAATAAAGTTAAAATTCCATAGAAAATTTAATTGACATTTAATATCACTTAAATAATCATCAGAGTAAATCAACATGGAGAATTAATAAAATAACGACATCTAATTCTGTTAAATGAATCTATAATATTTCCCTAGTAATGACTGCCTCATACACACGACTGTATTGATATATTGAAAAAAAACATAGCGTCAACAATATACCCCTTTCATTATTTTTTCAATATCAACACATATAATTCCGTTCAATATATGGTGAAATAATTCTCAACTTTTTAAAAATTAAATAAAAGGATTTGTGGGATCTTATTATCTCCCATTTTTTATAACAAGATATTTTCCCTCATATGAAAATTTATTAATCCCATCTAACAGTGTAATGATATCACATGATTATCTTAGTAAGGAGACATTAGTTAATCAAATATACATCTATGTGGGTTGAACTGGTGTATAAAATATGATAGATATAGCCATGATTGTATCAGAAATCCATAAATAACCATGGATGTGAATTCATGCTAAAAAATATCAATTCACATATTAGGGTTTTTAAGAAATTATATTTATCAATAAATTACTAAATAACATACATAAATCAATAAAAATATCATAAATTTCATGAGAAATGATAAATCATTTCATTTGTAACATTTTTCATCGACCAAACACCCCTTAAATTGATATGTTTAATAAAATTTAGAATAATGGAGAAAAGTGTTATTGGAAGACATAATTATCCAATTTTATGAAGCTGCATTGAAGTTCTATATTAACTATGTAGTAAATATTTAGTAGTTTTATCTCACGAATTATCCCTCTCAAGGTATAAATCCATCTCCTTTAATTATAATAATTTTAGTAGAAAAGTAATTCATAAATTAAGGAATAAAGATCGAATTATTTGTTACTCAACTTGCTCAAAAAGGATAATATGGTTTTATCAAACAAGTTTCTCCAGATTCTCTACTACTAATGCATCCATATATGATTTTCATATAAAACGTATCCTTTAAAAACATGGATTATATCACTTTAACCACTTTATTATGTGAGATAGTCATTCTCATTTTATATATCAAATCATATGAATATCCTAAAGCAAGATTCATTCTCTTTACAGATTATTCTTATTTTGGATATCAGAGTAAACATATTCTTCCATTACTTATATATTAATTTAACATCTAACACAAAAAATATTCAATAAAGGAATTAGAATTTGTAGAAAACCTATCATTAAATTCATTTTTCTCATGTTGAATATTCTTTTTTTCCTTCTTCATGGTACATTTCTCTTAATTCTTACTACTTTTTTATCTCTACAAATTTATTGTACAAATAAATAATATATATTTGTGGTTATTGGAATCCTTATTAAAGTTTATACATTTATTCATATGATTTAATTTATTCATGTATTTCTTCATAGATTTACAACTCTTCCTAATAATAATTTCGGACTTATTTTGAATCTGAATTTTGTTCAGATTGTTTTCCAAGAATGACTTCTTCTAAAAACTCTTGGGTGTTATCTATTTTGTATCATTCAATATATTTCTTCCATAGGATGTCTCATATTTATTATCTAGTCTTTTCAAATAATTATGTTTTGATAAATTTTGATATATACCTGAATTATGTTTTTAACTACCACATCTTCTTACATCATAGTAATGATTGAGTAAAACAAATCAATTTGACGTTGAATTTTTTTTTTATGTGATAGTTTCATCATCAACAGCTAGATACCCCTTGGTATAGTAATCCTTATTGGTTTATAATTTAAGAGATTTTATCAATAAACAACTGAATAATGCCAAAATCTATTTTATCCCCAATATTGAACAATAAAACTTCATATTCCTTTATCTTTTTATTCTCGATATTTTTCCATTTAATAAATGTCTTGAGAAAAAAAATAATATGATTAGAAAATTATATCTTACATAGAGACAATCATCATTTTAATTTCATGAAATATATTTAAATCATTAAAATAATAAAATTCAAATTTATATAATCCATTGTAGGGAAACATTTTCTTTGATACCACTTGTAAAGACACAGTTCTGATCCATTGATAGGGGATGAATAAATAGTTAATTTTTATGAATTATTCTTTTTTATTCAAGATATATGGATGGTTAAAGCCATGATATATAGTTATTTTATGTCCCATTTTTTTTAATCAATAAAATTAAATCAACGAAAAGAACATAAGTGTTTTTACATGGTTCGGTACTAAGACCTACTTCTTTTCATGATAAATCTATTATTGGTTCACATATATTTATATTAATATCTATCAAATTGATGAAAAATTCATATAACTATAATACAATGTTGTATATGTCATTCTACACCCTATAAATGATTTATAGGATTATTTATACAGGTACCACAAATTTTCAACGGTGTTATTTATACTTTCACGACCAATTTTTCAATTATATTATAGATTATCTTAGTGTAGGAAGACCCTATAATATTCCACCACAAGATTTATGGATTAAACCATTATGTGTACTTCTTCATGATCTTCATCAATGATGGCCTTAATAATTCCCTTTAAATTATCATGTTGATGTGAACATCTTCTTGAATTATTTAATTATTTTTGTCTACTTCTCTTTTCAATATATGAATGTATCAATATATTTATCTTCAACAGATATTTTAATGGGTTGTGTAACCTTTTCTCATCACCTAAATGAACATATTTATACATATATGTGATTCATGTAAATCACAATAAATTAATGAAATAAATTATCTATATTTAAATCCTCAATTTGATATTTAATGATTTAAAAATATTCCATTCTTGTATTCCATAAATTAATAATACAAAAATGTTGATAATATATTTTTTCTCATTTTAAATACCAAATAGATAGTGGGTATTAATTTCCTCAGGTTTCCTTGGAATAACCTAATTAGTATTTATCATTCATGCATTCTATTTTAAATAATCTAGAATAAATATGGTATTCCCTTCTTCTCCATTGAAAAGCACATATAACAAAGAGGGGTATCATCATCTTCTCACATGAAAACAATGAAAACGAATCCCCCATGCATGCATGAATCTTACAACCTTAATACTATATTAATATGTGGAGAATTATTACATCATCATATTGACATATTGAAAACAAATTATGGTTATGATAAATAATTTCTTATGATCATACTATAATATATTTGGACACACGTATGATTTTTTTTTTTGAATTTTCTAACTAATCACAATTATTATATTGATGTCAATAATTCCAAAAAATTGGTTCAAGAATAAAAGAGTATAAAATTGTCACACATTGGAAAATATGTCACCAAAAATATATCCTTGAATGTTACTACAAATAATTTAGTAATGAATGAAAAAAATTTCATAAAATTAAAATAATATGGTTCTATTTTGGTAGAATATTAAAAATTATAATCTACTATAAAATATCCATTAATATAAATTTAGATGGGTGGAAGAGGGAATCAATAAAAAAATTCCAATAAAATAATGGAATAAAATATTTTCAATGTGGAATACATGTCAGCTTATGATTTTAAGTGGGTTCCCAATGAAGGGAATTCAAATTCATGTTAAATCAATCTAGTTAAACTCCTTATATGTGTGTAATAGTATTTCTCTATTTGATATAGTTTAAAAAAATAGAAAATAATCTTATATTCACGTAAAAATATTTTACAGTAAATATTAAGTAAACACAAGTTAAGATGAAAGGTAATGTAGATGAATATATATTGACGATATTTTCAGATTAGTTGGAGTTTTCTAAAAAATAGATTTCTATGAAATGATTGAGAAATAATTGGTTTCTAAATTCAAAAAACCAATTCATGATATGATGAAATATAAAAATGATAAGTAATATATACTATCTAATGATGTTCAGATATGTAATATAAAACATAAATGGTTCTATAAACATTAAAACCTTGATGATAGGAGTGTCTAGGTTGAGAAATATATCTCACTATCTATGGTATAACTAAATATCTAATAAAAATTCACCTTATTCTAAAATTTTGGTGGTTGTTATTTGAAGAGTCAATTGAAGTTTCATTTACAGGAAAGGAACCCATCATGTATATCATGATAATTATTATTAATTTTCAATTTTTATATTAAATCAAATTGTATCAATATTTCTTATGTCATGTTTTTTGTTTCCATTATGTAGATGTATCAAAATAATAATTTGATATGTTGAAATCAAAGTAGTAAGTTATATACATAAACAATTTGTTATTAAATCTAGAATATTGATATCCCCTGCAGTATCAAAAACAGGAGGTATGATTTTCCCTCTCATAACTCTCTTATTAATTTTTTTTCTATAAACTAATGGGTTGTAACACATCGAGTTTTTATAGACATTGTATTTCAAATAAATTACATTTTCATTGATATCTTTCATTGCACTAAGTCAAACATTCATTTCACACAAAATCAACTCATCACATGTTACATACAACACCTACTCAGGATACATTACATGTAACCATGATTTGGCGTATGTTACAAACAACACCCACTTTATTTATATTACAAGTAACACTATGTTTATAATAAAAATATTTCTTGTTATAATTTTTTAATAACATAATTATACGCTATCCCTTAAATTAGTAATATGAATAATAATAACTAATTATAAAATATTCTTTATAATATTTGTTTACAAATAATATTTATTAATAATGAAATATATAATTAATGGTAAGGCCTTTATATGATTAAAAATAAAATTTTCTCAAGTGGAACGCTTTTCATGTCCTTCTAAAAATATAATAACATATATTTTAGACACATTTATAAATTTAATATGATAAAAATTAACAAATTTTTTGAATTAAAAATTTGTAAATTCTGTCATGGTTAATATTGATATTTTTCTGGGAAACAACATCTTCATATAAATAGTGAAAATAATGAATTTTAATTCCATAAATATTTTTCATAAAATTTATTATTTTGTTAAATTATAATTTTTAAATCATTATAAATTTTAATTAGGTTAAATATTTATCATTTAATTATCATCATTCATTATAGTTTTATTCAAGGTAAAGAAGTTCAAGATGAACTAGAAAAAGTTTCTATGGGGGTCTAAAGTATTGTAGGAAATGGGAATCCCGTCTGACCAGATTTACCCCCTCAGTTTTGAGTTGGGAAATATTGGATAGTATAGTTACTTTGGTGCATTAGACAGCCAGAGAGGCTAGATGATCCGCCACTTGATTCCCCTCCCACCAGGTGTGGGTCACCTTTGTACTATTGTTGTCGAGAGAATTGAATTTCCTAATGATGTAGCGGATCAACAAATGCCTTCCACCTCTTCCATGTAAAACATTTTATTGAATCACAGAGTCTATCTCCACTTGAGAAAGGCAAATATTCTCTTGGGTGCAAAGCATGAACCCCATAAAAACCACCTTGGCCTCGACTATAAGGAAGTTTCCATTTCTAATGTGAGAAGTAAAAGTTAGAAAAACTCTCCCCCATCAGTCCCTGATGATGCCTCCTATATGAATTTCTCTATAGCTACAAGTACTATTTGTGTTCATCTTGAGGTCGACATCAGGGGCCATCCACCTCACCCATCTATCTTGCAGATTATGGAACCGATGTTGAGACACGGGTGATGGGAAATTTAGGGCCCTTAGGGATGGCGCATCCATCCAGTTGCTGACCAGAGCCACCAATTCCACCAAAAGGATCCCAGTCTTTGAGATGAAGAGTCTCCCAGTGATGTTATCCCCCTCATATCACGCCCAGTTTCTTTCTTTCCATAGGCACCAGCATCCATAATTGAGGATCATGGATCTTGACATTTTTTCGAGGCCTATACCTCTGCTCCATGAAACCATATTTCAAGAAATGGAGTATTACGGTTTCCCATGGAAGAATATGTAGTGAACCCCACCCCCCCCCCCCACCCCCGAAAAATCTCCCTACTTCATGGGACCATTCCCCTGAAAAAACAAGTGTGTTGAGCTCTCCTCTTTCCTGGTCTTGCAGCACTGATATCCGGAAGCCATTGAAAGGCCAATATTTTTAATTTGATCATCTTTTGATATTTCCTTGTTCCATATTCTCCACACAAGAATGTTATATTTCAAAGGAATATTGTTACAACACACCTAGCTCGTCCATCAATCACGTTGGACTTAAAGGATGGATGATCTACAGAAGTACATTTTATTGAATCTCCCTGAGTTTGAAGGTTTAAAAATGCAACAATTTTGTTTTGAACTGGTTTAAATGGTGTAAAAGATCTCTTGATGTCCCGTATCCAGAAATTATCTGAACAAGGAGGGGTGGAGGAATGCTTCCTTGAAGGTAGCGGTGGGAGCATGATGCCACAGATATCCTACCATGTTTCTTGCCCAGTTCTGTTGCCAAAACAAGAGCTTACCCTTTCCATATATCAATTGAGAAAGCTACTGCAGGCTCAGGATGAGGTTGTTTATTTTCGACAAAATAAGGGATCCAGGCACCGATGTCTCCATTTTGGTTTGAAAAATCTCTGAGTAATCCCTTTAATAAAAAAACAGCAGGAGTAACCAGGTAAGGAGGTGACACCCTCCCTCAATCTCCTTTCGTTTATTTTATCACTCAACAACATAAATTCACCTTACTCTAGGATTATTAAAAAATACCATAATAATAAATACACTAATATTTTATCATACTATGGGTTCTTACTACACATACACAACATTCCATCTAATGATTAATGAACATGTTGTTTAAGTGTGGGGTGAACAACCCCCTCACAAAACGATGATTGTTCATTTTCTGTTACCACCAACCATGGGGGAAATTGTTATATAAACAATATTTATAGATTATATATATTATTTATTAATTATTAATTATTTTTTAATTCCTTTACATCACATATCATCATACATTCCGTTTTTGTAAATATGATAATTTTTTTGAGGAAGTGTGGACTACCTCACCCTAAAAGGGATGTGAATCATTTACTCACTACATGGAATGGATTAAAGATTGGTTCAGTGAAAATATATGATATATATGACAGAAAAATTCTACTATAATAATTATATATATATATATATATATAATTTATTTAATTTCTGATTTCCAGTATAACAATTAAAATGAAAGAATGTTAATGAATATATATGACCTACCGTCTCCATGAATGGTGTATTTCATTTAATACTTCTATATTATATGGATTATTATAATTAAAATATACTGAATATAAATTTCACTTATATCATTTTTTTATTTATGTAAATTATTATATATGTATAAGTTCAAAATATATAACAACTTAGGACACATGTAAGGAACATTGCAGATATTTTCTTAAAGTGTAATGTTAACATAAAATTGTAATCATAATAGTATTATAAAGTCATAATAAAAACATAAATGTTAATATATGTAATAATATGGGTCTTTTTAAAAAAATATATTAATTATATAGGTGGTTACAATGAGTATGATGATATTCAAGACAAAAGTTATGGGGATTTCTAGTTTTAGTTTTATTTCTGTGATATTTACACCATATTCACCCCTTATCTTTTTTGCATACTAAATATAGTTCCCATGAATATATTCTATGATTTTTATCCATAATATTATGTTTATATTCATAAGCATTAGGTGATCTATCTTTCAAGGTTTTTATGTTACAAGAGTTACAATATTGGGAAAGTATTTTTGTCTCAAATTGCATTTTTAAGACACATGCCAAAAACCACTAAAACCATGTATTCAATGAAATATTATGGTATTTTAAGCTATGTTTCAAGGAAAATATATTTTTTAAATGTGTTATGATTTTAAATATTCCTTTAAAACTTTTCAATGAACTTTTAAATAAATATTTTTCAAAATGATTCCAAGCTTTATTGATAAGTTTTCTAGGAAAATGGTTATCAAAACATTTGGGTGATCTCTTTATATGTTTCCAAAGATAATTATTTATAATTTATTTTCAAATATTTAATTATATATTATAAATAGTAGTTTCATGAAAATTTCTTTCAGAAGGATTTATGATTTAAATATCCTTTTTCAAAGAAGAATTGATATTTTTCTCAAAAAATGTTTTGAAAATATATTTCCATTTTATTTTACATCTAATATGTCATCTGTTGAGGTTAATAATTAACATTGTAAAATGAATATAATTCCCCATTCATATTTTTTTCTTAGTGGTTTATGTTTTGATGGAATGATGTTTATGAATCTCATTCAGCATTCGCATGTTTTATGCTTGTGAAACTTTCTTCTTTTCATAGGTTATCAGTTGATTAAATGATTATGAAACCTTTATTTTTCAAAAGGTTATGATATAATTACATGTTTATTGTAGAAATTTCATTTAAAGGGATTTTCATTGGATGACTATAAAACTAATATCTTTTTATGGTTCTTGATATGATTCATGTTTTGTTATCTTATAGAAAATTTATGAATGATTTTGTTATGATATGGGTTGGACCTATATCTCCCTCAAATACATTAGGTAACGATTTATATCTCATTACATAATGATCTAAATCAAGTCAATGGGATTGATCCACTATGTAAAAATGGGTAATAATTTTCCCTTATAAGGAATGTAATGTGATTGGTGTTGCGGTTTTCTCCTTCCTGGTAGGTGTAGTCACTATAAAGTTGAATAATAGGGAAAAAAGATCCATAATAGGATTTTTGGGAAACCTAATACATTAACGTGAATACACTACGACCATGGATGGTGGTGTGTCCCTCCTGGTTGGTTTTGTTCCTATAATATGCCTAGATGATTTCTAGAAATGCATCCTGACTTATAAGGAATGACATAACACATTTATTTCTTATATAATTCTATTCCATATTTATATGATATGCTTTAATGGATTATGTTATTTAATTCATTTTGATTAATATCATATGAACTTCCAGGATTTATTCCATGATTCATGTTTTGGATATATTAATAGGTCAATTATGATCATATAATGTTATGATCACATTTTCATACCCATATTATAATAATTATGCATATATTTTATTCTTTTTCACTCTTATTGATCATGTGAGATTACCCCTTTTAATGTTTACTTACCTAGGTTATAATATAAGTATTATATTTTATGTTTCTAGTAAGGGTACTGGTTATGATGAACCTACTGGGAGATATTCTATCTCACTTATGGACGGTTTGTTATGTTTTCATGTTTCCAGAGACACTGCACTCGTATGATATTTGGGAGTCTGTTGGTATATTCTTTTATGTATTATACAACATTAATGTGATTTAAATTTATGAAAGTTGACTATCACTATAAGGGTGTGAGAATCTAAAAATGGGGAAAAAGAACTTACAAAAGAGATTTTTTATGTGTATTTTGGAGTTTAGTGTAGGTTTTTGGAAAAACATGATTTTTTCTACAAGTCCCATAGAATTAATTTTAGAGCTGGTATCTCATTAGTAAATGGAAATAGAATGCTTTGATGATTTGGTAGAGTCACTTTTGTTTTCTGCATAGGGATAGCCCTTGTAGACAAAGAGTTGACATTCCTAAGTCCCATTAATAATAAATTATGTTGTGCCTTCCTACCAAAAAGAAATTAAGAGATCATTTGGGGGAGATTATTTTTATTACGATAATGAAAATAAAAGAAAAGTTTTCCTTCCCTTACATTTATAGTTTGATTTATGGGGACTGAAAAATTTTCCACCATTCACTGTGAAAGAAATGGAATTTGGTGTTGTGTTTTAGAAATATTTTAAAAAACATGGTTTATTTAGAAACATTTTTATAGAAGATTAAAAATATTCTATAATATTAATGGTAACCACATTTTTTTATATTTATCCTCATTTTTATGAAAATTTCAATATTAGTATTTTTTACCTATGTTTAAAAACCTATGAATATATATATATATATATTAATATAATTTTATAAGTATAATTATATTAATATATATATGGATAATAATTTTAACTCTAAATATATATAAAAATATAAAAAATAAATATTTTTATACAAATAGATTAACACAAATATATATATTCATAAATATAGAAATATATTTAACTATATTTAAATATATATATAAGAATATAAATATATATATTTAAATAAATTTGTAAATATATATCTATTTATTCAGGTGTTTCTCATCCCACATCAGAAAACAATTATGTGTGAGTGCCTTTTTTTAGAATACCAAAGCTGTATGGAAGGTAGTCAATTTTTTCAGTGGTGTGTGCATCATTCCTAACTATTTTGATATTTTAAATGTATTTTTTCAAATGTATTTTTTTGGATTTAGTATTTTTTATATTACCCAAATAAGATCCATCATCATGAAATCATTTAATTACTTTAGAACAAACCCTTAAATAGTGAAATGGTCTCACGATTTTGGGGTGAAATATTTGTTTTAAAAAACCCAAAATCCTGATCCCACCTCACAATTATTGGGTGAATTATTTTAACATAAAAAACTACAAAAATTGGGAGATGACCTCATGATTTGGGGTTAATAATTTTGTTTAATTCTAATAATATTTAATTAATATAATTATATTTAGAATTAAAATTAATATAAATTTAATCATACTTATATTTATAAAATAAACCTAATCATATGTATATAATTAATTATTTTATATTTTAATGTAAATATATAATTATATACATAAATTATGATTATATAAAAAATTATTTATATAACAATATTTTTCTTATATTTATCAATTTATATATATAATTAGATAAATAAATAATTATAGTAAAATCATAATAATAATTATATCATTAATTATATTTCTAATAATATAAATAAATTATGATTATATAAAATATAAAATATATAAAATTATATTTTTAATTATATTTATAAATTTATTTTTATAATTATATATATAATTTATAATTATATGAACATACTCTTATATTATTATTATTTCTAGGATTTTTCAAAAAATAATTATATTTATAATAGTATTTAGAATTATATTAACAACTAATGATTATATAAATAAATATATTTATTAAATATATTTTTAATTATATGTATCAATTAAAAATTATAATTATATAAATAAATTATGCCTATATAAACATTAGGATCTATAATGATATTGTTGTTTCAATGGTGCTTTTGTGTCATTTCATGTCACTCTTCAATCCTCATTTCTATGCATTATACTTCTGTTTTGTTAATAATTTTTCTAGGACCATGGGCAGCCCTTGGCTCATTCCATTTGGAATTTGAAAATATAAACATAATCATACATTAGGTTAAATGGACATGATGTATCAATTTGTTAGATATCCTTTCTATGTTCTTTTTTCTTAGTTTGGGGACATGATAAAAGTATCTGGGTTAAAAATAATTATGTTTTGAAACTTGGATATCATTGTAATTATGGTAATTTTAGAATTTGGAAGAATCAACAAGGTTGAATGATTATTTTAAAATATGGTGGTCTAGATCATTTAGTTCGGAATGAGAATGTCAACACTTCTTCTGATGATATTAGTGTTTAACCACGGTCTACGCAGGTGGTGGAATCTACTAAGTAGAGTGCCAGGGCTGGTATTGAGATTTGAAATTGGGCCCCCCTATTAGTTTGAGTTTTCCTGGAATCCTTGTGAACCATTCAACTAAGACATGGGTTTGGGATGTGGAAGAGGAGTGAGACATTGATGTTCAATCTTCTTATCATGTATCTTCATAAGAATCTTCTAATCAGCAGTCATTTTATAAAACAAAAATGTTTTAATAGCCCGTATGGGAAAGAAAAAAAATGAATTCTCAGGTTAATTTTTCTTCAAAGTCTCCATATGGAACTCTAAAATAGATAATGTTTAAAACATCCCAAAAAAGTGATATAATTTGTTTTAATACATTTCCTTTAAGTATTTTTACACTTTCTACTAATAACATTGAGTAGACTCTTGATTCTATTCATGTTTATACAAAAATTGCAGATGCAATGAATATGGATTATGATGGGATTCACAAGATGTATGGGTAAATAATTTTTTTATGTAATGAGGGATCATAAAATTTTTATTCTCATTTGGGTCATGATGCACATGAAATTCATCCCCTAGAACCTACTACTGGTCTTCCACAAGAGGGTAAGATAACTAATGAGGGGTTATATGGAGAGCCAATGGACTATAAATAGTAGCTTTTAGATTCTATTGATAATATCCCAAACATTTAAGTACATTGGGAAGGCGTTTCCAATTACCATGTGATTGTTGATATGGAAAATGGTTCTACGGGAAAGAAATATTCTTCTTCGATGGGATAATTATCAGTGGAAAAGAGGGTTTCCATTTGGTTCCCTTTATAAGGGAGAGACCATCGACTTCTGAGAATGGATGGGTCACTATTTTTAATTAAATAATGAAATGGACTCAAAACTTCATGTACAATCTATTAAAATGAAACCTCCATAAATTAGACTACCACAATGGTAGGTTGAATATGTCTTGCATGTTTTATCAGATATACCAAGGCATAAAATGTATAGGGAATGGGATATCCATGAAAGGTGTAGATGACAACTTCTAACATCTTTGGGATCACATAAAAGCTCAAAGAAGATAAAAATCAGTCCCAAAAAATCATGTCATGAATAAGGAGTTCATAGGGTGGTTTAAGAATTATGTAATTATATAAATGTGGATGAAACCCCTATAGATAAAGGCTTGGTTGATAACCCTTATGACTGGGTGGAGGCTCAAACAGATGCTAAGAATTCTGACGTCGAGGGCAATAACATTGATGGCCTCTTGCAACAAGCAAAAATTTGAAGGAGATTCCAAGATCCCATGGGTTAAGGAAATAGGTAAGGGTGTAGATATATTGATTGGAATGCAATGTGTGAGTAGTAGTGTTGGAATAGCATTAGGATAATGGAAAATATGACCTTTGACTAGTCATTGATGGGGGTTGTTTTTTCATGTCAGACTCTATATTCTTATTTTTCTATTTTCTAATGTTTATATTAAAGTTGATATTCCCTACCTATTCAAAAAATGAAAATATAATATAAAAATCTTATTAATATATCTTTTAATAAAAAATTGAATGTTATTTTCATAATTATATATATATAAATATAAATATTAAATATATATTAGTCAAAATCTATAATAGTTTAATTGAATACATTGATTATAAAATGCAACCGTATAATTAATATAAATATTATATAATGATATATATTATTTAGTAATTTAAAAAATTATTAAAATACATATTATTTATTTTAATATGAGATATCTAAACTCATTTATTTATATCAATGTCTATGTGCATATATGTGTATGCATTATGTTGAGTGTTTTTCTGTGTTTTTTATGTATGTGTATATATAGATGTTATACATGTACAGATGTATGTATGTGTGTGTATATATATATGCTCATGTACGTTTGATGTACCTATATATATAACATGTGTATATTTGTATATGTACATAATATAGTTAGTTAATTATAAAATTATATATATTTTCAATGTTTTAAAAAGATTATAAAATTATATATATATATATATAATTATAAAATTTCGTGTTTAAGGGTAAAATTTCATTAAACACACAAACACACACACAGAAACCATACATACAGGTTGGAATTGAAGTCCTTTGACACCCCAAGGGATTACCCACCCATGAAGGCTTATTTAATTAGTCCATGGGGAAAAGGCCTAGTGGGAATAAAGCACATTACTTATCCAAAAGGACCAAAAACTGGATGGAATGACCAATGAAGTTTCATGTTTGCATCATGACTATGTCACTGTCTATTTGTGTCACCATGAACTAGAAGAAATTCACACCCACCTAGATTTCTATCGGGGTCTCATGCATGATTACGGGTAGCCATTACCCCTCGGGAAAAATCCTAATTATATATAGATATAAATAATAATATAATTATTTATAAATATATATAAATATATATAAATATATAAATATGTTTATTAATATATTCAAATATTTGAAACTATATTAATTTATTATCAAAATATAAATATATTTATATTTCAATAAGTTATATATTTATTATTTAAATATATTCCATTAAATAAATATATACAACTATATAAATATATATAGCTATATAAATATATACAATTATATAAACATATTTATAATTATATATTAATTAAATAAATATTGTTTTTAAAGTTAGAATTATAAATAAATTAGTATATATTTAACTAATTTTAAAATTAAAGAATTTATATGTAAATAAAAAATATATTTATTATATTTATAAATATATATATACTTATATATTATTATATATATATAATTATATTAAAATATATATAATTATATTTATTTAAAATTATATTTTTAAATAAATAAATAAATAACAATATAATTATAATAAATAAATTTAATAATGTATATATATGTATTATATTTATAATTATATATTATTATATATTAATAAATATATAATAATTAAATATATATATTTATAATTATAAATTTATGTATCTACATTTAAATAATAATAAATTTATAATAAATATGTATTATATTTATAATTATATTCACTAATATATTAATATATATATATAATTGTAAATAATTATATATAAATATATATAATTATATAATTATATTTTATTATATAAATATGTTTCTTATTATATATTAATATTTATAATTATATATAGATATTTTTAAAATATATTTATTTTTTAATAATTATACTCAAAATGACCCAACTATGGATTTAGAGACCGAAATTCGTGTCCTATAATTTTAATAAGAAAAGAAGAAAATGTAAAAAGGAATAGATTGGTAATCAAATACAAATGTGACACCAAATCCCCCTAAAAGCAATAATGAATGTCATGCATTCAACTTTTTCAATGCCAATTTTCCCTACCCCATGATCCATCCTGATTCACTGGATGTCTACCTCTCCTCCATTTGGGTTTAGTTCATAAATTGGTTGGATCATCATTGTCACTCTCTTCTTGTTCCTCACATTGAGCATTTTTTCAAGCTATGTAGATGAAAGATAAAGTGTCGCTTGACTTGCATTGTTATAGTCTTTTTCCTCAGGGTAACCTGTTTCACTTGAACATCCACATTGTTATACTCAACAGAAGGTGGTATATTTGGCATATCAATGATTTTAGTAGAATCCATCAATAGGGATTCTTTAATTCCATCCTCTCTGAACTCTTAATTTCCATCACTAGTTGTGATATAAGCACATCTTCATTTTTTTTCTAAAAAAATCATTCTCAATCACTCAAAGATAAATCCAATAAAATTCCAAACAATTAATATTTTCACACATAGAAAAAAAATTATAATCCATCATGATTCATTATTATCTTTTGACATAGAAGTTGGGGAAGAAATATGACATGTGAGTTCAACTCCACATACACATTCAATGGGCGATTTTAAGTGAGATATATGTTCAATATGGACGGTCTTCCCTCCCAAGGACATTGGAGTTCTCATTAAAATTAGGGAGAATCATTTCCTTTCATAAGTGACTGGATCATTATTGGCCAAACACCATCATGAACACTCTATATAACTCTATTAGGTTCAATCATGCCCTCTGTAATAGTACCATATTTTCTATCTCTATCACTTTCACTAGTCCATTAGCATCATATCCAGTGTCGGTTTGATCCACATTATGTTCCCCATAAAATAGATGAAACCAAAAACTATGGAGAGAAAACACGGCCATGGTAAGAATCTCAAGTCCCTTCAGGATCCATTTTTTATAGACTAATGATAGTCGGCAGACTACTATGAATCAAATTAGGGTCAATGGAATTGATGAATGAGGTCCCAATGGATGACACTGGAATATATTTGTAAGAAGGATGAGTCTTCTTACCCTCTAGTATATGTATACTAACCTGGTCACACTTCTTATTCCATTTCATGGAACTTTTTGACATTAAGCACTCCTCTTGAACATTATCAAGGTCCACTTATAGATCAACAAATGAAGACCCCAACTTATTATAATCACTGACTTTTACCTTAATAATCGGACGAATAACATGATTTTCCTCAAATATAGTTAGGTTGAATCCATCATAGGTTTTTTGTGTATTAACCTTATGTATATCAGACACACTATCTAGTGATAGAATTCCCACATCTCCATTTCCCTTGGTTGAGTTACCCGAAAAGACCCTAAACAACTTATTTTTTGATGTCTTCAACATGTGTAGTTTATCCACCTCATCCATAGATTTCACCTGGGGTAGCTTGAATATACAATGATATATTAAATGGTCATGCTTTATTTAATAGTAACACCTCATAATCCAGTGAAAACATCCTTTAACATGTCCAATGCAGTAGCAATTATTATAATATTAGGCATGTGCTCATACTACATAGAATATTAAAATTTAAAATCATCTGCAACTCAGTAAAAATTTTTAATAAAAGTATTGAAAATATCAACATCTACAAGGATTCAGGAAAGTATCTCAAATAATTCAACATCTATCTCCTTTTCATGTTTCTTATGGGTACCAATGGAGGATTCATCATCCAAAAGAATTTTCGGAAGCCAAAAAAACTAGTCTTGGCCTATAACCTAAATCCAAGATTAGGATGTCAATTTCATTACATGACTCAGACCGCATGAAGGATCACATTCATGAAATATCAAGGATCCCATCTTTAGGGAAATACAACTAATTCTCCATGATTTTCATTTCACATATTGGAAATGAAAGATAATCTGTAAAAATCCCATAACAATAGAAATGATACACAACCCATCATATCCACAAACTAGAAAAAGGTTAACCTTTAAATATTAAAACATCCATACATTGGATTCATGCTATGGAAATAGCAACACATTGATGGAGTGATTTCAATCCTCAATTAGATCGCTAAAATATTTAGGGTTTGTTTCAAAAAAAATCAAATCATTATTCCTCATAATCTTGTGTGAAGGCTTCAAATCGGGGAGGGAATAATAGAGAAATCATAAAACAAGATTATTAACATCTAGGTATGGTTAATTAACAATAAAACATGTCATATTATAGGAAACATGATTACCATGCGTCTTACCATTCCTAAATAAAGAATATTGAACTCAAAAAACACATAGCCATTAGCAAAAGGATTTCACAGCACACCATCACATTCACCTTGAGTCTTATCATCAATCCTCATCAATGAGAAAACAAAAACCTCACGTTGATCAAAATATCTGTCCAGATCCTTAGAAAACCCTCCTTAATTTCCATGATGGTCTTGAGAGGGAGGATCCTATTTCACTTTTAACAACTAAATATATATTGTTATTATTATTATAAATAATTAAATATATATATAAGTATAACATTCTATTAAAAATATTAAATTAATAAATACATTTCTTATATTTATAATTATATTGTAATATATTAATATAAATATATAAGGTACTTAGGGGTACAATAACATAGAAATAAACACAAAAACACTCATCAGTCCCTAATGGGAAGGTCATTTCCCCCCCACCTAATGGATAACCCACCCAATACCAACTCGAAGCTCTTGAAAAATTATGACCTAAAAGCTCGTAATTATAGACCTTACATTTTTCCTCCATCTAATAGAGTTTCATTGCTCTACATCGAAGATGTCACCATCCTAATGGGACAACATTGAAATCCATCTATAGAAAAATATTCCATCTCATTGGATATCATTTCATTAATATAGATATCTTCAAGACCATCACCCCAATCATAACTAGGATTTCACTACTCTTATTCACCAAAATTCACCATCATTGTACCACACATGGTTCATGGGTCATCCCTTCACACAATCACCATTATTATTATCACCATTCATATAACCCACAAAACCAACTCCATTGATGATGTCATGACATATATCTCTCATTCATCATCCGTTACACGAACACCCTACACACAATGACTTCATGGATCCTTCATTCACCGTCAGCTTCCACGAAAGGCAACACATCACCTCCCTTCATCAAAGAGTGTCAGGTATTTCTATAACCATCGCCTCTGATGATAACTCTCACCCTTGGTGTCACACCTCACCACCATCGATTCACCCAACGATCATCTTTTTCTGCTCAATTATAACCACAACATAACTTCATATCACCCCTATAAGCCACCATTGAGTTTCCCCTACTCAGCACCACACTACACCACCATCGAGTGACCTCAATTATCCCTTCCTGTAGGCTAGCGGGTCTACCACTCTAACAAGTTCCACATAAGACTAATATCGGTTCACTCTCTACAATTTTTTCAACCTCTCAGTAGATAGTTATGTACCTCCCCAATGTGTCAATCTGCATATGATCTCTAAATATTTGGGCTAACAAGAATTTATCTGAGAAATAATGCAATATTATAGTGATACAATTATCCCTAGTTTAGACCTCAACTTCTATATAGATAATTATAAATAAATAAATATATATATTTATAAAAATATATTCATAACTATATAAAAATATTTTTAAATATATATTCATTCGGGTTTAATAGATTTACCTTATCAGTGATGGTGGTGCTGAGATACACCTCCTCTAATATCCATGTGATGTGGCCATATATATCTTGTTATGTCTCCTTATGAAATCTTATTGGTAGTGGAAATAATATTCAGTATCTTTTAATGATATTAATTTTTGAATTGATTGTGAAAATCATCCTCTCTATTTTCTGGATTTTAAAACAATCTAGAACTCTAGGGAGGTATGTCGTAGGAATGACTTTTTTTGTAAATTCAGTTGAAAGGGGAACCTAAATATTGATTGAAAGAAGGTAGTGAGGCCTTTTTAGGGATCCCGTTTTTATTAGAAAGGTGTTTTAGATAATGACACACATTTATATGAGATACAGAAACCTCAGATGATTGATTATCCAGTGACACGTGCTACGAAGGCCTTCTTCCCTTCCAGATGTGTCTCTCCTAAGAATCTGTAGGTAAAGGATGTGACAGATAAATTCCCTTTTAAGAGGTTCAATACAAGAGATATTAATCTTATGTAAAAAATGATCTCCCTTCTAAATAATATAACCATGATACTATTAATCATGAAGTGTTTGGTCGTGATCAATGGTTGGAAAATGTTATTTTCAAAAGAAAAGGAGACTTAAAAAGTGACGGATGATGAGTAATTCCAGTTGGTCACTCCCATGAAATCCAAGATACCACCTAATGTGTTTTTATAGAAACTAGAAGATAATGGATAGGAGAACATTAAACCAATTAATCATTAATAGGTAGTGAAGACTAGGGATGGGATTTCATTCACTATTCCTAAACCTTCTATATTGGCAGATCCTACACCTAATCTACAAGATGGAATTAAGGGTGCATCAGGTGACCTTATGTTTGGCAGTAATCTAGATGGTATGATGGAAACAAAGTTGGTCTGAATTCCCCCAATAGAATTTGGCACCAATACACATAAAATAACTCTCTTTGATATTCAAAATAGAACTTATATAGGTAATCGTATTGTCAGGAATTTAAAAATTATCAAGATGAAGCAAAACACTCCGAAATTGAGGATAGTATATCAACTAATGGTAATTGTTCATTCAATAAATATTTTACTAAATCAATTGAGACACATTGTGATGGTGGTGATTCATCAGACATGAATTATTATGATATAAATAAGAATACTCCCAAATATTGGAAGAGGGGAAGACACCCAAGAGGTCCCAGTGACTATCGAGAATGATGTTTTTGGAATAAAATATGAGGATTTCATTTTTATCATGTTTTTGTGGTGGATGGCCATCATGTTAACATTTCACAATGTATTTTGTTTATTTTATTTCACTTTCATGTACTTCATCTTCAATAATATATTTCCATGTACCATGGATCTTAGTCTATGGTTCGCTATGTTATGTGAACATATAATAAAATATATTTTTAAATAATTTTGAAATTATAAACAAATAAATTTTAATAGTAAATATATTGATTTATTAGAATGTATATAAATTCATATTCTTAATTCAATAAATATTTATTAATAATTTTATCAATTTATGTTTTGTAATTTATTTTTTTAATATTAAAATTTACCCTTTATGAGTGATTTGTTATCTATCATATGGACTGTTATTCTTCGATGATAAGAAGTAGATGATAAAACATATATTTTTCATCACAAAATTTCTAATATATATATGTTAATCGGTGCTTAAAATTTTAGAAATGATTATATGTATCACTATAATTGAATTTTTGATAAATCCGATAAAAAAAGGCTCGATGTTTTTAATAGAACCCTAATAGGGACCTCCTTCCTTGTACATTAAAAATTTCAACGATCCAAGTTATCACTACTTAACTTCAGCAAGATTCTCGACAGATAGATCCTCTTAGGATATATGGTATTTCCTTTTCTTATCCTCTTTAATTTCTATATAAACAACACAAAACATAGAAAATCCCTCGATCTAGTACAATATTCCATCATATAATATATTCAAATCACTTTGGGTATGATAGTGGTAAGTTTCTGCATGTCAACCACACAATGTTCATAGAATTTTTACATTACCTTATAGCTATGATAACACCTCCTAAACTGAATAATGATTCATTTCATTATTCTTTACTCTTATCCATGCATCTGACTAGAGAATAGAACTACTTCCTCTTATATTTTTTTGATTAATTCACTACCTCATCAATTCATTCCAATTCTATATTAGCTAAAAAATCAATCCAATGCTATATAAAGGATGGTGTTTGGTGTGTGGAACTATTATAGGGAGATTTAATGGTGATAAAATCTATTATTGTCTAAACTGGGCTTTTATGGCTTTAGCATGTTTCCATGATGGTGTTCATATTACTGATAATCTAGATGTGGTCACGTTTCAGACTAATCTGGATCCCAAATTTTCCAAGTATCATAGTACTAGTGATCATGTCACTTATGTGTAGTCGTTGATCTACCCTTCAACCCTTACATCATCTAATTATTTGGGGAAAAATATAATTTCATTGATGTTCCCTATTTATTCCTAATATTTCTTTTTCTTCACAAGCTAATTTGAGATGTTGTTTATTTAATGAGTATTGAATAAAGTATGAATTGTAATAGAGCACTCGAGATAGTTTTAGAGACGATGGCTCCCAACCTATGATGGTGATGGATTCTGAACTAGTCCCTCCCATGCCAATGGGAGAGGGACCTCCATCGTCTTTTGAAGTAACCATATCTTTCTATTTCTCCCCTCTCTCCATCCTTGATTTCCTTCAATCATTCTTTTAAATATCCTTGTTCACTATAGTCCTAGATCTAGTTAACGGAATCCCCATGTTGGTGATTTCTTCTATGGACTTTATCAAGGCTTTATCTCTTCACAATCTCTGATGGTATTTCTTCCTAAGAAGTGTCACCTCTTGGTGGATATGTTTGACCATTTTATTTTAAAAACAGGAGGTTAGTATGTTCTTGTTTTGGTGGGTCTACCTGACAGTAGGAATATTATGACCCATTTTTTCGTATAGGAAGACTTGATTATGGCCTTTTCAAGTGCCCCCAATAGCTTCAATGACTAATGATTTTACTTTTTCTAGTGTACCTTCAATTTACACATGAAATGGGATACACAAACTAGATCGGTTTGGATAGCTTTCAGTAAACATCCTCTACCTTTTGAATACCCTTCAATTTTTTACTTATAATGGAATATGTTAGGAATATATTTTTGTTCAAATAGTAGAACCTGTTCTATTTTCCACCATGTGGATCCATGAAAATTTATAGAATTTTATGTTTCCATGTTTCCAACTTAGTATGTTAGGGTTAGTGTGGGGGAAGAGTTCTGATGCAAGCAGTTCTTGGAATTTGAGACGTGGTTTGATTTTTGTTATGCATGTGAGAAAATTGGACATGACATAACTCAATGAATGTATGGAGTAAAAATGTGTAATCTATATAGCATAAGGGATTTAGAATTTGCTGATAAGGGATAAGGACTGGTTGGAGGATTTGTAAAGATTCATCTGGATATAGGTTTTGTATTGGATTTTTTCCATGATGGACATCATGCTTCTCTAGAGGGTAGCCATTTGGATTCTAATATTTTTAATCAATGAAAGAAAGACCTATGTATTTATAGCATCATTGTACAAGGATTTTTGAGATATGCGAGACCTGATGTGGATTATATTGTTAATGATGGCATTTTGTTACCATTGGAGTCCTCAAGTACTTTGTTTGGTAGTGGTATTAATCCCAAAATGGAAGCATTGAAGGAGGATGATGGAAATGCAGAGGCCATTAAGGCCTCTTCCAATGAAGTGGTGCTGTGTTCAAGACTTAGTAATAATATAAGAGAGTGTTCTCTAGAACATGGATTTATTCAAGTTAACATGTTATGTCCGTGGAGTGAGTTACCAACCATTAAGCTCAGTAACAGATTTGAGGGACTAGGGAATGAAAGGCCTAATCAAGAGGCAAGCTGGGAAGAGACCCACAGTGAGGACCGAGGATTACACAGGGATGAGTCTGTGGAAATTCATCTTGTATTTTCCAACAATACAGAGAATAGTAATTCCGAGATAATGTCCTTTGAGGTCTGAGGATGAGGAAGGGTCGGTAAGGCAGCAAGAAAGGCCGAATGAATTACTCAAATCTACCACTTCCATCAGAGACATGATCTACCAAAAAAATTAAATCTAAGGTAAAGGAAGGTGATTCCAAGTCGGCTAGATTTTCTGTTAGAGTGGTGGATGTGGATTTCAAGGGAGATACCAATAGGGGTGACTTGTAATGTGTGGAAGATCCTATAGTGATGATCCTATATTCCAACAAGGTTTTGGAAGAGGATTTACTTGTGATAAATGAAACTACAGAAGCTAATGTAAAAATTATGGGAAGGTCTATTTTTATGGATAATACATTAGAATAGAAAGATTAAATGAACCATAAAAACCTCATTTTAGTAAAAGGATTCAATGAAGAGAATATCAATCAAGAAAAGTTCATTCATACATGGGACATGATGGTGATTTGTTTTTAAGATCTTATAATGGAGGATCCTGAATCATCAGTAACATCTATTTATTGGAATAATTTTGGGATAAAAACACTAATAAGCTCAAGTTACAAATTAACAAATCTGTTTTTCCTTTTGTGATTCTTCTTGGTGAACCTGTGGTTTATCACTTTTTCCCAAAAACATTTTTCATAATAAAAAATTAATCTTATAATTGAGGAGGGTCTGACCAACCATCCAATAATATCATGAATAATTGGGAGATAACATTCATTGAATATTCAAATTGTATTTTATTGTAAAGGTTCAATCAATAAAAGCACTGTTTTATTTTTAATCTCCCTTAATAATCCAGTTATTTCAAATGAAGTCATCCTTATCTTTGTAAGAATATCTATAACACTTGGGGTTTCAAATATTAGAATCTCATTTCACTAGGAAGCGATTCATTCATATGGTATTTCTAACTAGGGAACTAAATTTAAAATCCCGGGGTTATGGATTTATTTATATGAATCCTGGTTTTCACAAAATTTAGGATTGGGATCCTTCGTTTAGTCCCCAAACTACCATAAAAATTTTGACTCAATCATGTATTCGAATATAGGGGTTGAGATGCATCTACTAGAATCTCAATACTTTATAAGAGATTACATCATCCGTTAGAGATACTATAATGATGGATAAAAAAAGTAGGTGGTTTTTTATGAAAAAATATCTAGGTTTCTAGTTGAGGTGGATTTGAGATCCCCACTAATCAAAAAAATTGTGTTGTCTTCTATCCATTGTTGTTTTGATCCAGATGTTTCTTATGGGAAAGTGTATTCTTATTGTATGAGTCTCAATGGCATGGATCATATTGATGAAGGTTTTTATAGGATAATGAATTGCTGCTCTTTTGTCCTGAATGGGAATATTGCTGAATAATTCAAGAAGAAGCCACAAACTACATCAGGGCATAGATATTATTGAATGTAATTACCTTTTTCAAGAGCATCTAATGGTGTACAACATTATGATCTTTTCAGCCCAGGATATCAGTGCCATTATAATAATGAGATGGAGGATGGTGAGATGGGGAATCCCCTAAAAATAGACCTACATAAATTGTTAGATAAATAAGGGAAGTTAAAATACCTTAAAGATGGGGAATTTTTATCATTGTTGATTCAAAATGAAAATATATTGGGGATTTCTAAAATTGATACTGATAGGGTCATCACTATGGATTTCAAAAGAATTATTATCTTGAAGTGGAGTCTAATCCCTCTAATTTTGATTTTCATCAAGAGTAGAAATACCTCTTACTTCACCCATTTAATAAAAATTGGAATACACCTCCTAAGGTTGTAATAATCTCATATTATCATTGTTTGATAACATGTTCTAGCTAATTTAAAGCCTTTTTTCATGTGGACAACCAAAGTCAATACAAGATGGCTAGTTTAAATGCTAACAAAAAGGAAGCTAGGACTACTTTCAAGGCTCTTGGCCTCTCAATGAGTGGTCACATATCCATTGAACATTGTATTTTAATGAGAACATGGGTAAAAGTTTGGGTGAAGTGGAAACAAATTCATCTACAATTTCTTCTATTCATTCCTCTTTGTATGATGGATTAAATTCATTAAATGTGGTGTAGAAGCCTCATATATGAAAAGGTGTCGTGATACTTAATCTGAAATTCTTTGATAAACAATTATACGATTTAGAGATGAATATGGATGATTTTTTACAAAATAAAAGTGAGAATTCACTTAGTTGGTTTGACATTTTAAAGAGATTCAATCCAAGGGACATGTTTTTTATGAATTTGGTAGCACACAGAGCAGTTCTGATATAAAGATAATATCATAGTGCTCTTGGTCAGCTGGTGATTATTACCAGCAACCTCTTGAGGATACCATTCCAAAAAATTAAAACATATATCATAAATATGGGGATGAAAAGATGTGGAAAATTCAATGAACCAAGAATAGGGGTTCTCATTCGAGAGTAAGGGATGACGACTGAACATAGTCTACAAGATAAATTTTCTTGTTTTTTGCATGGAATATTTTATTTTCATGCATTCTAATAGTTGTTAGTCATTATTTTAAACATTCTATATTCTTTTGTAACATATGTTTATTTTATTTTCAATAAATTTGTGATAATGGTTTTAACACATGATTCACACAGTTTATGGATCAATCCAAATAAAAATGCATTATGATGCTAAACTCTTCCACTATTTTTTAAATCAAACCATATAAACTAACACTTTTTTATTTTATGTATATTATTATTTAGTAAATTTGGTTTTGTTCCAATTATTTATGTTTAAAATTTTTCATTGACATATATGTTAAGAATTGGTTGGTATATTTATTGTATTATGAAAACATCATAATATTTGTCATTTTGTTTTAAAATTATGTGAAATATGTATTTCAAATTTTAATTAATTCATCATCAACTCATATTGGGTTTTATTTCAATTTTTTTTTGAGTAATATAGAAGGATTAATTTTCTTAACAATTTACATTCAAAAATTGATATCAATGAATTAGTTTTTTAAATAAACTTACCTATAAGTCATTCTATTTAATAAAATATTTGATGATTAAAAAAATTAATAATAAATGTAAAAATTTTCTAAAAAATATTTGGTAAAATGATTGACATATTTTAAATGAAAAAATAATATACCTCTTATTTTTTATTTACAAAACATTAGGTAGCATAATGGGTGAAATAAAGAA
The DNA here is from genome assembly GCA_963277665.1 of Viscum album. Lineage (NCBI taxonomy): Eukaryota > Viridiplantae > Streptophyta > Magnoliopsida > Santalales > Viscaceae > Viscum > Viscum album. The sequence continues at coordinate 433,423,879 of OY728134.1, forward strand.
CCAACAATTGTAATATTTGGATATGTCTTCATAACACTTTAAAGAAGATAACCAAAAAAATTATAGGATCATTATAGCAAAAAAAATTATATGAGTTAGGAATTCTATGGCATGAACATGTATAATGAATCTATTGTTGAAAGGAAACATAGAAATATAAATGGTGCACTTATAAATCTTCGTAATGGAAAACAAGTTCAAAATAACCAATAAACTCTTTACGAGATAATTTAATAAGCAATTACCAAAAAAATTGTCCAATTTTACTTAAATAAACATAAAACTATATAGATTTAATCCTATCTAAAAGGGAATATGATAGATGATATGTGTAAGTCTAAGAAAAGGATTACGGAGAATCTTGTTGGAATCAAAGGAATGGAATTATACCACCACTTGTAGATAAGAACCAACCGAGAACAGAAATAAAATTGGGGATTGGATTGTTTCCTATTTGAAGTAGGAAAATAGAAATTGCAAATAATGTATTACCATGATATCATCTAATAAAACCATCCACTCAAACCAATTTTAATTAATAAATTAAGATAAAATGGATTCAATTGCCTAATAGCCGGTAGGAATGTCTATAGATACTATTATAAAGAAAATTTTCCAGAATTAATTTAGAGGAGAGAATGTAGGCTTACCTTTTGAGGAATATCTCTTGTTGAAAATTGTGGGGAAGTTGTAATTTTTTATTTATAATGGGTGATAAATAATTGATTAACTTTTTCTATTATAATTACTCTTTAGAAATTATCCACTATTATTGATTAATGTCATAATCCCCTCACATACTAATTTAATTTACCTTTTCAAAAACTCATAAAAATATGTGCCAAAAATTGGAGTCATATCTATATTTATAAATTCAAAGAGATTATTGGTATCAATATTAATAAATTTATACATGTGGATGGAAAAAGGGTGGTATTTATATTTATATGATTATATTATCATTTAGAGTCTTGGTAGATAAATAAAATATCACATCTTATATAATATATATTTATAATAACACCATGGAAATGGAAAGTCAATAAATCCATTCTACCCATAAGATATCCATCCTGACCCCATTCATTAAACCATGGACTCACAGTAAGCTAATCACATTTAAAATTCAACCCTCATACCAAAATTATTTTACATTTAATTGATTAGTTGAATGAATATTTTGAATGATGAAACTACAATGAATGAATCAACATGAGTGCATGTAATACCATCTATCTAAGACTTATGAATGTCATACAAATCATGGATCCCATTGTAGGTATCAGACTACTGCTACTTATTTTTTAACTTTTTACAACAAACTAAGAATTGATTTCCAGTGCTTCCCCAACTCTTTAGTCTGGAAACATTTAGATTTAATAACACTATTTTAATCCTCTTCATATTTATATATCAAAACGTTATTATTTTATTTTTTCCAAATACTCATGCCCCATTTCTTATGAACATTCCCCATTGTTTCTTGAACTTATATGAGAATTATTCATCCCATACCTTGTACTGGTGATCAATATGGACGAATTTCAGTGATAACGCCTACAACCATTAGAGTAATTATTTTCACAAATTCAGTTACCCAATTTTTTAAAATCATGATGAAATTATTTGAATCATTAAAATTTTTGTGATCCACTAATTTTAATGGACCCTATTATTTACATAATTGTTTTTTGAAATATTAATATTATTGATTCAGATAGTATGGATATGAATCAAAAACAGACAGATTCCAATTGAGTGAAAAACAAATATGAATATGGGATGAAAGGGATCATCAATTTTAAAAATTATCATGTGTATGAACCTTGTAGAAACGTTCTTCCATGTTTACTCTTTTGACATTAAAGACTAATTAGTCCACAGAAGTTTGAATAACACATGATTAATATAATAATAAATAAAAGTTATAAATTTTGGACTAAACACACGGAAAACTGAATATCTCTAGTGATACACATAACATTGTGTTTCATAGATCATCTTATATGACTAAATGTGTAGTAAATGAAGAAGAATGTGTCAACTATGTGATTAATGATGTGAATGATAATTATTACTGTGTTGAAAAAGTGACAATGATAATTGAATATAATCTTCATGATTATCCAATATTATTTGATAATTTAAAGATATATGAAATTTTTTATTATTTAGTAGTTGTGATAAATATGTTTTATTTTCATCCATACTAATGATATATAATATAAAATCTAGTAATGGATGGAGTGACGCCAATATTACTAAACTACTTTTTCACTTAAATGATATGATCCTGGGAGATAAAAAACTTTCTATCCAAACAAATGACAATAAACTAATGCAATAATCAATGGGTATGATCTCTGAAATAATACATGTCTCTAAAAATATTTTTATACTATTTTTAAAGGACCATATATCACTTAAATAATTTCCAATTTGTGGTGCTTCTCGATACAATAAGGATGAATCGGGTCATATTAAAGTAATATGGTGCTTTCCAACAATTCTATTGTTTAGGCTCCTATATAGAAGTGAAAGGACTGTAAGTAAATTAACATGGAATGAAAATTTAATATATAATGAATGTAAACATTATCACTCAATAAATTTTCCTCAATGGATGTAAACTTATCATGAGTATCATGAATTTGTATATGAGTTGAGAAGCCAATAAATTACACTATCTATAGATAGACATGATAATTTTTTATTTAAAAGAATCACATCAAGTACGTGGCTGGTTATGTTGGAAAAGAATAGCTTTCCTCCATGTTATTCATGAAATGAAAATACATTAAGCTATATCAACTTATGTAAATACCATAACAACTATGTAATGATATTGATTTATATTTGACTCCATAGAATGAAGATTTGAAATTATTATTGGATTCTGGTGTTACATTGTGTGATGCTTAAATAAATGAACATTTCACATTGAGAGCCTTGTTGTATGGGATGATAAATGAATTTCCTACATATAAAAATTTCCCAGGATATAGAATTAATGGAACTCATGTGTGTCTCATTTTTTACAAGCTACATAGTTAGTTATTTTGTAACATTCATCGAAGAAAATTTTTTGAGGACATTATTGATTTACTCCTAGTGAAAAAATTACCTATCCTGGATGATAGCATTTTATATGAGTTAAAAAAAACATAAAATTTTCTTTACTAACAAGTGATAAAATTTTTGAGACATTTTAATATATAGACAATAATTTTGGTAAAAAAATTCAAAAACCCATACAAAACCCAATTGGAAAAAGTGATCATTTTTTTGTATTACTATTACATATTTTTTATACTTCAGAAATTTTATTAATGTTATAAATCTTGAAAAATTGATTGTATAGTCTCATTGAAAAATTTCTAAATGCACAAAAAAAGAATGGTTTTTTTTTGTTTGGACATGATTTACATAGGAATATGGGAGGAGTTGGCATTGTTGATGAGTGAAAAATAGACTTCCATTCCTCCAATTGATAACTCTATTTCCAAGAAGGAGAGAAATATGTTTTATAACTTCTGTAATGATGTAATGTTTATAAATGGGTATTCATTAAATATTAATAATATCATTTCAGTGGTTGATTTAACGTTAAATGGTCTAATATCACATGACTGTCATGTTTTGATACAAGATTTAATTTATATATATTTACCTAACATTTTTTCAAACAATTTCAATAATAAATTAACCAAGATATGTTTCTTTCTCAAAGATATATGCTGAAAAGTTATAAACCCCTCAAAACATTCTACTATGGAAAAGGATCTTGTCATCATATTTTGAGAATTAGAAATTGTCTTCCCACCATGATTTTTTGATATGATGGTTCACTTGGTATGTGAGATTTGACTATATGGTCATATACATTATAGATAGGTGTAACCCATTGAACGATGTATCAATATTATATACAAATATTTTAAAAATAAAAAACATCCAGAATTTTTATTGTAGAGTGTTATATTTTTTAGGAAGTTATTGACCTTTTTTAAAGCTTTTTTCATACTGTAGAAAGAATTTTTGTACTAAAATCTCATCACACTGGGTGGCTTTTGGGTGATATAATTTCTAAAAAAGATGTTCTCACAATCACTATTACATTTCACGAGTAGTCCCAGCATTAAATTTTACATAATAGTTTATTTTTTCTCATATGTTAAATACCACATTGAAATTCATAGGAATTTGAATCCATCAAGGTATGAAAGATAGATATAAAATAAAACAACCCATTGTTTATAGGTTGGTTTCATTATTTTTAATATGGAGTTAACTAAAAATATTAATTTAATTTCATAACTACTTTGATGGATAGCTATAGGAACATGATTTCATGTATTAACTTATAAATTATGAGTAATTAATGGTTATACGTTCTATACAAATGAACTTGATGAATTTTGTACCATAAAAAATAGTGGAGTTAAAATTTTGGCGGACAAAATGCATGTATCTAGTACCAAGGATCGAAATCCAACTTATGTGAATACGTTATACTTTGGAATCATGGAAACAAATATGGTATTTGGATTATACAACATTCCAATTGATAATTTTTAATTAAATTTGGTTGATAATAGGTGTTATATATGAATTGGATTTATCGAATGTCGATTTTAGTAATGATGGATACAATGATGAACCATTTATAATGGCATCACATGAAGTATAAGTATCTTATTTTCTGGATACAATATACTAAAATTGGTAAATTATTATGTGACCGACCAAAACCACTGATGGGTCAGATGAATATTAAACTAAGGATGACCCTTTCATTAGGATGTCATAATCATTTTTTAGCAATCCTAATACAGATATGTTATTTAATATTATAGGATACATTAATTAATGGATTTGGATACTTGATAAAGGGGTAAAATCCCTTCAACATTTATGAAAAAAGATTTCCATAATACGGTTATATTTATTTAACATATTTTGTGTTTCCTCATATTATTGTCTGTTAACTACTACATTTATGCAATTTAAAATAAATTTTCAATAACTTATGTAGATAAAGAGTTTTTTCATTATTATACTCTCAATCTAGAGGAATGAAAAATTTATCAACCTATAGGTTCTCCCAATAACGAGGACACACAACCCTCTTCATACGTCAATGATACCAATAGTTGGGAATAATATATTTATGATGTTGCAACCAATGAACTGGTATACTATGAACAACCACTGTACTTGAAAAATTAGGGGAACTATAGCATGATTTTGTTAGTAAAAAACATTAAGGCGAGAAGAAAACACGTCAAATTCAAGGTTGGATGGAATGCACTTTTCAAGGTTGATAATCCAAATAATAAAGGTTATATAGTATCATTAGGCTCGCCACTTAGTGATATATGCTAATTGATAGTGATTTGACAATCAATGTTCTTCATGTGCTTAAAAAATGATTTGGGAAGATATTACTGTCAAATAGTGATACAATTTTAATATTTTACGAAAAAATAATGGATCCATGAATTAATTTTCATTATCCCTCAGAGAGTGAATTAATAGTTAATGAATCCCATATGAAAATTATATAAATTATTAATGGAAATGATCTTAGAGTCATTTTATCGATTCTTATGCATTTTAATATCAATGATACTGATGGGAGACTAAACCTTCACCCAACACATATGTATGCTCACATGATAAGATAAGAAGAATATGGTGTATTTATTTGTCGTCACAAGGATTCTTATTTTCAATTATATTGTGACGCGTAATATATTGTTTAACAATACATGTATTAATCATTTTGGTTAAGAATTTTAAATTTATGATATAGAAACTAATATATTCCATGAAGCAATGAGCAAAAAAACAAACATACCCCTGCCATAATACAAGGATGGGGTATAATTCCCTTGAAAAAAACTGGTATATACTTTCAATATACTATAACAGTTTTATGTGACATGAAACTACATTGTAGTTATAATTCTATGTTTATATAAATATTGATGAATCCAATTCCAAATCCACATCCATCCTATATCTTGTTCTATGGAAGGTGGCACATGTTAATAAATAAGGAATACTAAAAGTTGAAAATTCAAAAATAATGTGGGAAACATGTGCATATGAAAAATAAAAAAACGATTAAATTTGTATTACATAATAATGATTACTTATTTTCCTATATATTTTATACCACTTTGACACACGAATGAGCATCACTTGTACATGATGAACCACTACTGTTATTGGACTTTATGCAACATGAATAATAGGGTCATGTCATAGGTGTGGGTTTTGGGGAGACACCCAAAATATATTATAAGAAAAAAATTAATAGATGTATAAAGATAAGAAAATGGAAGAGTTATAGAAATTATTTTCTACACTTGAATAAAAATTTAATTATAATTCCTAATTTCTAGAAAATATTATGGGAAGGAATATAAGAGAAAAAACAAAATAAGAAAGACCACAAAATAAAGATCTCCCAACCCCACCATTTTTGTGGTGATCTATTCCCATCAATGTGATGACATAGATGCAGTTATAAATATTCTCATATTTGTTTCTGTAAAATGTGAAAAATCATGACACTGATACCATTCTTATACTAATATTCTATAGGGTGAAAATGACTATGATTTATATCTTCTAACACCCACCCATCCCCTAGTTGGGATGACTACCATGTTCAATATATAATATGATATTATAAAAAATAGAAAACATCTAATATGTCATGTGATTGTAGGGATTAATATAGCTCATGAGTCAAGCATCGAGATACCTATTCTACATGATGATGAAGATATTTATATTGTCAAGAAAGCAATTGGAATAATCATAGAAAGGATGTTATATCTTGAAAAAAAACATTTCTCCAATGATGTATTCATTTCAAATTTATTTTACATGAAAACACCATTAAACATTAATGAAATAGTTTCTGAATTTATGAATAATTTTATAGATAGAAAATGGGAAGGGGTGAAATGAAGGGTTGAATAAAAAAGATACAAAGGATCAACCGACCAATTAAAAAGATCTTCATAATGTACTATTATTCTACCCATTCATCTTCCACATCTACTAACATTAAAGGTTTATCTGAATACATGGTTACAAATTGGTAGTAATGTCATAGTTGAATTTTAAGAACATGTGTATAGAGAGGCAATTAGAGAATACATTTATCTTGAGAATGTAAATGAAATACTCAATTATGAACAACCAGGTGTCTTAGTTGTTAATGTATTCATGTGGTATGTTTTAATGATTTTTTCTAATAGTTGTTCTATTATATTAAATAACAAAACACAATTGATGTTCTTTAGGAATATATATCAATACAGTATGTTGAGAAAACAATGTAGACAAAAATATAGACTAATTAGTTCGCACATAACATATATCCAATAAACCTCAATGGAATCAGATCATACTGATGTCATAGTAGAAATATTGTTTATGGTATTTGAAATCAAACTTTTGTATAAAAGGCTCGTCTTATTACCAACTATGTAGGGGTATAAATCTACACTTTTATCATATAAAATATACTTTAATTCATATTATTATTATTTATTATGATTTTTTAGGTATCATTGGATACTTGTTATAATCAATTTAGATACTCTTGGGATTTATTATTTGGATTCACAACATGGATTCCTAATTAATGGCCCACACATGATGATGTTTTTCAGTTTTAATACACCACATTTAACATTATAGAACTATAATTAGTGACATATATTATAATTTTTATTAATTATACTTCTATTATGATAATATAAAATTTAAATATCCTAAAAATCATGGTCTGATGTTAGTCTATGAGAACAATGAGACAATGATCTTCTAAAAGTGGATAAGTATTGGTTTATTTATAATAATATTTCACTATTAAAACATATATCAAAATAATTTACATCTTTTTAAAATGTTTCTATAATTTATTAAACATATAAATGAGAAAGCTACTTGTTATTATGTTTGAAAATTTATGAAATATATTATATACCATTAAAAAACATGCATCCCCAAAGAGTTACTTTCAAATATTGTTACAATTTCATTTGAAATATTTATTAATCATTTGTGTAATTATAGTTTTCCATTAATACATCGACTATCTAAAATACTTGTATTCCTAGGTGGAAATGTATTTTTTTGTGAATGACTGGGTTGCATACCTAGTGTTAGAATGCAAACATATATCCTGAAAATTTGACTTCTAACTACTTATTTATTTTATTTTTCGTCATTTTATATAATATTGTAGTTAATTTCTTTATTATTTTTTTCAAATACTTTTTTTATAAATTTTAATAAAAATAAATATGATACATATTTTTCAAAAATGAAGATTCTCTAATTTACTATGATTATACACTCAACAAGGATGAGGAACTCATAATGAGAAAATTTTCTTTTTCTTCTCCAATTCACTCACTATTCTGGGTAGATCATTTTTGGAGTTTCATTTCATAAAAATTTATATGTATTACAATAACATTGGTTAATTCAACCAATTATATCACTAATAAAAACTACTTCCATTCAAATAATTATTTATATTGTTCAAATATATTTTGAAAATACGTATATTATTTTTAACTATCTCCATCAATCGAAAAAAGGAGATAATACAAACATGGATTGTCTTGATAATTTAGGAAAACTATTCTAAATCATTTTTGATGTGTAATAGTTATTCTCGCATCAATCTAATAGATTATTTGGCTGGTATAACTCAAATCATGTGTTTCCAGCATAAAATTATATTTTAGTAACAAACACATGTAACATACTCAAAAACTAATAAAAAATTTAAAATTATTTTTATACTATAGTAAAATTATACATAAATCACTTTTTATGTGTATGAATCATCAACACCTCAATCTGTTTCATGGTGTGAAAGGTATGATTCCACATGTGTCTTTTTTTTAAATGATATTTTAGTAAAAAAATAAAATTGAAATACTAAAAATAGATAAAATCAGGTTATATTGGTTTAATGCATAATAAAAGAAGATACATAACTCATTTATTATGTGTCGGAATAATCCTCACCTCAATCTGATACATGATCTTCCTAGTATGACTCAATGTGTCTGTTATGAGTTTAAAATTGACATTTTAGTTCAAAATGTGGGAAAATCACTAAAAATTGAGTAAACGGACTATGATTGTATTTATAATTTATGAAAACAATTCATAAGTCATTTTTTGATGTGTATGAATCGGCCTCACAAAAAATTGAAACATAATGAAAATAGTATGACTCAAGATATGTCTTACATGTTTACAAGGGAATTTTAGTAAAAAAGACATGTGACATACTCAACACAAAAAAATGAATTCATATTGTTATGATAATATAGGAAAATGATCCATGAATCATTTTAGACATCTATGAATTATGTGCACCACAATCTGATGCATCATGTGATCAATGTGACTCCAATTGTTTCCTTTTATATAAAATTGGCATCTATTTTTAATAAAAATGACAAATGACAAACTACAAACCATGAAAATTCATTAAAATAGTTTTGAATCTTTTTAAAATGATCCATAATTCATTTTTTTCATGTTTAAATATGTCTTACCTCAAACAGATACATGATGCTCCTGGTATGACTCAAAATGGGTGTTATGTGTTTAAAATTGATATTTTAATTCAAAAATTGTCTTGGTCACTGAATACCACAAAAAAATGTTTGTATTGTATTAATAGTTTAATAAAATAATTCATAATTTATTTTTGACTTGTATGAATCATACTCATGTCAAATAGACTCTTGATGTGACCAGTATGACTCAAAGTGCATTTTCCATTATAAAATTACATTTTTTTAAAAAAACAAGTGACATACTGAAAATTTCAAAAAAACATTTTTATTGTTTAAATACATTAGGAAAACTATCCATAAATAATTTGTGATGTATAGGAATAATAAAAACATTTATCTAAAGCATGGTGTGATAGATGTGACTCTAAGTGTGTCCTCTTAAGGATTTCAAACCCGTTGTTATTTGAAACACAGACCCAAAAGTGATTAACAAGACTCTAAATCATCGTCTGGGTGGTATTTCAATGAATTTCATCTCCCTTAATCAGTTTGGATTTGTTCCAGGACGAAACATCCAAAATTGTCTATACACTGCATCTGAGTGTGTCAATGTCATGATGAGAAAGGTTATGGATGGTAATATGGCATTGAAGATTGACATTTCCAAGGCCTTTGTTACCATCAGATGAAGATTCTTGTTCATCATTCTTAAAATGCATGTGTTTTACCAGAAATTTATTGATCTTATTTGATCCATCCTTTCATGTTCCAGACTCTCTATTCTTATTAATGTCTCTCCTAGGGGATTATTTCAATGTTCAAGAGGTTTCTGGAAAGGGGACCCTCTCTCTAGTATGTTGTTTGTTATTGCTGAGGATTACCTGATCTGGTCCCTCACCGATCTCTCCAATTTTTTATGGTTTAAGAGAATGAAAATTGGGCGTCAGTTGCATGCCCCCTCACATCTGTTTTATGCTGAGGACATTCTTCTTTTTGGAAGAGATGATAGAGGAACTTTCTCTTGTATCAAGGGCATTATCTCACATTATGAGGAGGTTGCAGGTCTGGCTATTAGTTGGGGGAAATATTTGGCTCTAGTTGGTGAAGGTATTAGCACATCGAGAAAATATTAAGTGGCAAGACAGCTTGGTGTTCAGTGGGGCATTCTTCCCTTAATTTATCTTGGGGTACAATTATTCTGGGGCAGGGTTAAAAGGTGTTATTTGGAGAATATTGCTCTGAAAATCACAAATCAGTTAGCAAGTTGTAAGGGGAAAACATGTCCCATGCAGGAAGAATATATTTGGTCAATTTTTTGATCGCTTAGATGTTTGTTTACTCATTATCAGTGTATCATTGGCCTACAATTCTGATTAATTAATTAATGAGTATGTTCAGAAATAGTATTTGGACTGGCTCAGTTTATCAGAGGAAGTTGGTCACTGTGGTGTGGAAGGATTTCATTAATCCTCTTCACATGGGTGGGCTGGGTGTCAAAGACATCATATTATTCAATGACACCTTGAACAATAAGTTTGTTTGGAATTTAATTTACAATCTTGATGAGTCCATGGACTTTCTACAAACTAGTTTTCTTGGAAAGTTGTATAATGGGTACTCTACATACCTTTGTTCATCTGTTTGGACTACAATTAAACATGCCTTTGCTGATTTAATGGCTTTCTCTAAATGGATTGTGTGCAAGAAAACCCATCTTAATTTCTGGACCACACCTTGGCTGTCTCGGCCTATCTCTGATGACATTGCAATTCCCACACTCTTATGGGAGGCCTCCATTGCTGACTTTCAAAGAAATTCAATAGAAATCAAGACATTGAATCCAAATCATGTTTTAATTGAAATCACCAGGTATCGATATATAGATTTTCACACTCTGGTTTGGATTTATAACTTGAATGGAAGATTCAATACACGTGACTACTACAGGTTGATGTGTGGTGCTTCACTGAATCCTCCATTCTAAGTCACAGAGTTCTATTGACCTTTCATCCCTCCATTTTCATCTTTTCTTATCTGGAAAATATGGGGGAGGAGCCTTCCCTTGCAGGCTATTATCCCGTGTATTGGATTAAATCTTGCTCCGGCTTGTATGCTTTGTCTTCTGGATAGCGAAGATTCCGATCATCTCTTTGTCTCCTGCAACTTTGCTTCCAGGTTATGCACCTATGTTCATGAGATCTTCCTTTACCGCATTCCCTCTCAATCGGTTGATGGGCTACTGCAATTTGTTTATAGGATTAATAGTAGTGAGTAGGTAAAATCACTCCTCCTTACAGTTGTGGCCATCTTGTTGTATCACTTATGGAAGGCGAGGAATGATGTAATATTTAATAACATTGCTCCCAACTTCCTCTCTGTTATTCTAGCAATTCATTTTTCAATCCGTACTACTACCTCTATCTAATCTGGCTCCATGAGGAATGATTTCTATAATCATATTTTATTGAGGTCTGTTGGTGTTAATGGTAGGGAAAGGTAACCTTCGATGATGAAGAATATATGCTGGATTACACCCATCTCCCTTGGAAGAAGGTTAATGTTGATGGGGCTGCCTACGGTGCACCAGGTCCCTCCGGATGCGGTGGTGTCTTCCGTAATCATAGAGGTTTTTTCAAATGATATTTCTTCCATTATATTTGAAATGTGTTTTCAATTGAAGCTAAGCTATGGTCCATGATTATGGCTATCAGATATGTAGTCCAATATGGCTGGCATGACCTATGTATTGAGTTAGACTTGACTGTTGCAGTCCAAATTCTTTGTGAGCGGTCAAGAAATGTTCCATGGAAGATGTTATCGTTTTGGGTGGAATGTATCCAGATTGCTGATTCACTTTCACTTGATGTATTAATTGTCTTTCATGTGGCTAATCATGTTGCAGATTCCCTATCTAAGAGAGTTATTTCCAAGGTGAACTCAAGTTGATCTTTTGTCTCCCTGGAGTTTTTTGATAGGCTTCTGCAGGCTAATTGTTGTGGTGAGACTTACAGTCGTCTTTGTAAATCTCTTCTCTAACTTTTCATTTTGTACTTTTATTTTCTTTAATAAGTTTTTCTAGGAGCAGGTGTGTTGGGCTTCTGATCATCTTGGTACCCATAAATAATGTGACCAGTATGACTCAATTTTCTTGTTTCTTGTTTAAAATGACATTTTAGTAAAAATACAAAAGTGACAAAAATCATATCAAAAAAATGAATTTGGAGTGTTTTTATAATTTAGGATAACAGTCATTATGTAATGTTTTTTGTGTATGAACCAGTCAGACCTAAATTTAGTACATGGTGTGACTGGTAGGACTCAAAGTGGGACTTTTTAGTTAAAAATTGACATTTTTAAAATAGACATGTCACATAATCAAAACAATGAAAATCCATTTAAATTATTTTGATGTATTACATAAGACATATATGATATATTGGAATCTTCATAACCTTAATCCCAAACATTCTGTGACTGGTATGACTCAATGTGGCTTTTTTTAGTCTGAAATTGACATTTTAGGTAAAAACATTCATCACATACTAAAAACTAGGAATACCAGCTATAATTTCTTTGATGATTTACAAAACATATAAATATGTCTTGTTTTAATTGTGAGAATAATTCGCGTTTCAAAAAGACATATGATTTGATCAGCATGACTTACTGTATGTGTGTCCTGTTTAAAATGACATTCTAGTAAAAAAGACATGTTATATACTCAAAACTAATATATCACATTCATAGTATTTTAATACATTAGGAAAATGGTCCATTAATTATTTGTGATGTGTATGACTTAGTTTAGCATCAATATGATGCACAATGTGACCAGTGTGACATCGATTGTGACTTTTTATTTAAATTTGATATTAAATTTAGTATAAAGGAAAAGTGACATAGTCAAAAAAATGAAACCCCATTAATATTACATTAATACATTACTAAAAATATCCATAAGTAATTTTTGATATATAGGAATTATCTACACCTCAATCTAATACACAATGTGACCGGTATGACTTAAAGTTTACATTATCATTTTAAAATTGAGATTTTAGTTCAAAACATCAATCACTCACTAAAACCTGAGAAAACAAGATCAAATAATCTTTATAATTTAGAGAAACTATTCACAATTATTTTTCAACATGTACGAATCATTTTGACATAAAACTATCACACGATGTTATTTGTATGACTCAAAGTGCTTGTTTCTATATTAAAATAAAATTTTAGTAAAAATGATTATTGACATACTAAAAAATAAGAAAACACTTTTTGGAAATATTAATGCTTTGATAAAATGATCTATATATCTTTTTTGATGTGTTTGAATTAGTCTCACCGTAATCGGACACATTGTGTTACCGATATGATTCAAAGTGTGTCTTTTAATTTTAAATTGATATTTTAGTATAAAAAGGAAAAGAGACAAACTTAAAACCATGAAAATGCATTTGGATTTTGTTGATATAATAAGAAAATGATCCCAAAGTCATTTATGATGAGTTGGATTCACCTTCACCTTAATATGAAACACGGTTTTCCCTATATGACTAATAGTGTTCGTTATCAGTTTGATGATAACATTTTGGTTCAAAACAAGTGTCTCTAATTGAAAATTGAGAAAACAATCTCATATTTTCTTTATAATTTATGAAAATGATTCATAATTCATTTTTTATGTATTGGAATCAAACTCAAATCAGACTGACACACGATGTGACCGGTTTCATTCGGTGTCTGTCTTTTCTATTTAAATTGAAATTTTCATAACAAAACAAAATTGATATAATCAAATCCAAGTAAACAAATTCGGATTTCATTGACACATTAAGAAAATTATCCATAAATTATTTTTTACATGTATCAATCTATCTCACCCCAATCCAACACACGGTATGACCAGTATGACTCCATTTGTTTTTTATTTGAAATGGTCATTTTAGAAAAAAAATATAAGTAACATAAGAAAAATTTAGAAAAACCAATCAGATTATTATTATACTTTTTGACAATAATACATCGGTAATTTGTGACATGTATAAATTAGCCACACCTCAATCTGATTCATAGTGTTCCTAGTATGACTCAAAGTGCTCATTATGAGTCTAAAATTGAAATTTTACATGAAAATGTGTTTCAATCACTAAAAACAAAAAAACACAGTTTAATTATATTAATACTTCAAAAAATGATTTCTAATTCATTTTTGATATATATGAATTAGTCTCACATCTAACTGACACACGGTGTGGCTGATATGTCTCAGGATGTGTGTTTTTAGTTTAAAATGGCATTGTAGTTAAAATGACAAGCGACATACTCAAAACCAAGAAAACGTATTTGTATTGTAAAAATACATGTGGAAAATGATCCATTTATCATTTTTGACATGTAGGAATAAACTCCACCTCAATCTGATGCATTGTATGACCCATATGACTCTAAGTGTGTCCTTTTATTTAAAATCAACTTTTTATTTATGTATTGTATAATATTATGGTTATTTTATTTTTTATAGTATTACTAACACAATAATTTTTTTCAAATACAAATGTATTCTTTTTCTAGAGTTGAGGGGTTTTTCCTCCATCTTAAACAATTATTGTGATTTTCTGAGAGGGGGTTGAGTTCCAAATACAGTAAAACATAGTTATTTTAGATCTTTTGTAATTATAATGTAATTTTACCAAAACATTTTTTGAAATATATGTAATATAGTTTGATTTTATTTATTTTTTATATAATTTAACCACTATCAACACAATTTTTATTGTGGATAATGGGGTCACACTTCTATTGTCGTTTAGAACTACATCATTTTTTGCACGGATAAAGCACATTTTCTGTCGTGTTAAAGAGCTGGTCTGTGGTAGCGTACAACTGTAAATTATATATTTAATTATATTTATACATATATATATTAACTATTTTAATAATTAAATAAATAATTAATAGCTATATAAATTTATTTTTATTTTTATTAGTGAATTAATTTTTATAATTTTTAAAAAAAAATTTATTAAATAAAAAATTGTCTTCATTAAATTATATATTTAGTCTTATGTATGAAATTATATTTATATTTATCTAAATAAAATATGATTCTATAAAAATAATCATAAATTAGGATTGATTTTTAGTCACATACCAAAATAAATTATATTTTTAATTTTTGTTATAATTATAAAAATATATTATGATTTTATAAATATATAGGGGCTTCATGACATTCCATTTTTTAAAACCCAACTTATATTATATTTATGAACACAAATTATCAATTATAAGGAGTTAAATGAAAATCACCCAAAAAATAGTTATATGATAACATGATTTTG
This sequence comes from Viscum album, assembly GCA_963277665.1. Lineage (NCBI taxonomy): Eukaryota > Viridiplantae > Streptophyta > Magnoliopsida > Santalales > Viscaceae > Viscum > Viscum album. Next base: position 433,439,795 of record OY728134.1, read on the forward strand.
GGTTTCTTTTTAAAAATTATTTTACCCTCTTATCATATTATATCCCTTGATTCTATATTTGCTCATCGCTTGATTCGACTCTATTCAGAATCATGTGTTGTTGTCGTCGATCTACATCGCCTACTCACTTGCAGTAATCTTTCACTTTCCCTCAGTTCTCGTATTCCCTTTCATCAACATTCTGAGTGTTTTCTCTAATTTTCTATTTCCAACTCAATCCAAGTCCTCAATTTCCATAGAGGATTCTATTTTGTACTTTTCAGACACACAATTCTAGCCCCTTCAGTGTCCCATTTTCAGAAGGATCTCTACTATTTGATATTGGAAGATACCTTATATCTTGATTACCAAATTCGGATTACAATATATTATATTTATTCATTCATTTATGTTTCCCAATTTTGAAACAATTTTTAAACATATCATTGAGTTATTTATTTTTAAAAAATTACAATTTATGTCAAATTTTATCAATGGTTCTTCATGTAACAAATCCATATCGATTAAAAATATCATGTAGGTATATTTTATATGAATAATAATTTTTTAGTAAAATGTTCTACGATTTTATTTAGGGTAGAAGTTTTTTAAATTATATTTGATGGTATTATTTCATTCATTGATTTCATTGATAGTTTATATGTTGATATTAAAAATAATTATATGCATTTATAAATTTTTTGTTTGCTACAGGTTGTTCCCTCATTCAATAAAAATTGATAAGTCATGGATTGGAATCATACTAACATTTTTGAGTATAAAAATGTATTAAATAATTTTTTAGTTTTTTTATTTTCCAAATTAAGTGGTTGGTATATAATAATGTAGACATATCATAAATTTCAGTTTAAAAATGGGAAAATATAGAAGTTGTATATAATCATTTGATAGTAATACTATTTATAATTGGCCGTATAGTTTGTCTTAAGCATTGTGATAGAAGTTCTTTGAAAACTATAGTTGAAACACCAATACCACTTGAAGACCCTTTAAAAACATTAAAAAATGGATTTAACAGTGCTAAAAAACATTGTGGGCTTCCACACCTTTAAAAGGGGGACCCATTTAACATCGCTAAAAATGTTGATAAATGAGAAACATCATCATCACTAAAAAACACTGATAAAATACCAGATATCTAAACTCTATTTTTTGTGATGGTAAATAGATTCCTTTATTAGATCTTTTGTTAGTGTTGATGTTACTACATAAATTTCCTTTAAAAGTACACAAAAAGGACTTTATTAAAACTAAAAAAATCATTGTTATCCTCAAAACCGTTTAAGGGGGTCTCTTTTTTAGTATAGAGAAAGTCATTCCTTTACCACAACAATAAATAATGTTGATAAATACCCAACCTACTATAATGTTATTTTTGTATAATAACACACTACAAAAAATACAATTAACGTTAATGAAAAACATATAATATGATTGAAATAAATTTTAAACCATTAATTAAATACACTTCTATATACATTTAATACAATGTTTTGTATAATTACATTTCTTATCAATATCCATAAATATTAAAAAACATTAATGTTTCATTTTTTTCACACCAATGATTCCCTATCAAAAATTATTTATGTTGTATCATTTACCAAACAAATCACCTCATCCTGAGTTATTGAATCCACCTATGTAATAAAATAATTCATTTTTTAGTAATACTATAAAGAAATTAATTAAGCATTAATATGAAATAATACATTAATAAAATGGAAATTTTAAATAAAAGTACACATTTGAGGTTATATGGGTCACACCATGTTTCATATTAATGTATGATTAATTCCAACATATCATAAACGGGTTATTGGTTTTTTTCTTAATGTATTAGAAAAATATGAATGTGTTTGCTCATTTTTTCGTATTTCACATGTTCCTATTACTAAAATTAATTTCAATTTAAAAAAAATAAAAATGTGGAGTTATATCAATAAATCCATGCGTTAGATTGATGTGCATAATATTACAACACTTAATAAATAATATAAGTATTTTTTCCTAATGTATAAAAAATATGAATTCAATTTCTCAGTTTTCGGCCTGTCATAATTTTTTTGCTGAAATATTATTTCAAACTGGAAACTTTCTCATTGAGTCATATCAATCACATTTTGTGTTGGTTTGATGTGAGTGTACTTAACACATGTAACAAATGACTTATGAATTACCAAGGCAATTTTAGTATGCTTACATGGTTTTCAATGAGGGACACATGTTATGAACTGAATTTTCATTTTGAAACTAATAATGGGATCATTGAGACATACCGGTCACACTGCATATTGAATTGATGTGTGTCTGATTAGTACTCATCACAAATGACTCGTGGAACAATTTCCAAAAGTACCAATTCAATATGAATGAATTTTCTATTTTTATAATATGTTACATGTCCTTTTTAATGAAATTAATGTGAATTATAACTAAAAAGACCAACATTGATTCATATTGGTCACCCCACATGTCGCATTAATGTGTTTTTTATTCCTACACATAAAAAATGACTTATATGTTTTTTTAAAAATTATCAAAATAATCTGAATACATATGCTCAGTTTTCTGTATGCCAATTGTTATTTTTAGTGAAATTAGTTTCAATTCTAAATAAAAAGACTCACATTGATTTATACTGGTCACACCATTAATCATATTGAAGCGTGGTTGATTATGACATTTTAGAAGTGAATTATAGATTTGTTTCTTAAACTATCAAAATAATAAAAATTTATTTTCTCAGTTTTCATTTTTTTCATTTTTCAGTTTTACTAAAAATAAATTCAATTTTCTAAAAAATAGACACATATGGAATGATACCGATCACACTGTGAATCAGAGTGATGGGTCTCCGATTCCTAAAAGTAAAAATTTACTTATGGATTGTTTTATTAATGTATCAAAATATTCCAAATGTGTGTTCTAAATTTTGATTATTTCACATTTTTTTTATAAAAATGTAATTTTAAACATAAAACACACACTTTAGGTCATATCAGTATGATAGTGCATCTTTTTGAAGTAAAACTGCTTTGTAAAAATGATAATTTACTTATTAGTCATTTTGTTAAATTATCAATGTTATCTAAGATGTTTTTCTTGTTTTCCATTAAGTGAATTTTTTTTTAAAAAAAAATGTCAATTTTTAACTAATAATGAACAGTTTGAGTCGTACTGGACATACCGTATGTAGTATTGAGGTGAAATTGATTACTACACATCCAAAATGACGTATGGATAATTGAGCTATATTATAAAAATAATATGAATATGTTTTCTAGTTTTCAGTATGCCAATTTCTCTTTTTACTAAAATTTATGCAATTTTAAATAAAAAGACACATTGGGTTTTACAGGTCACACTGTGAATCATATTGTGGTGTTGCAGATTCCTAAAAGTCAAAATTACTTGTGGATCATTTTACCAAATTATAAACAAAATTAGAATGGGATTGATCACTTTTAAATATGTTACATGATTTTTTAATAAAATTAATGTAAATTTTAAATAAATAGATAAAATTGGAAATATATTGGTCACACTATACATCAGATTGAGGTTAGAATGCTATATACATGTCCAAACTGACATATGGATCATTTTCATAAAGTATCAAATTAATATGAATGTTCTTTATTTATTTTTAGTATTCAAGTTATGTTATTTAATGAAAATTTTGTTTAAAACTGGAAACATGAACTTTTAGTCATATCGCCTACATCGAGTGTTGGATTGACATGAGACTAAGTTATACATGTCACAATTTACTTATAAAATATTTTCCTATTTTATCTTAATAATAAAAATATTTTTTATTTGTTGTAAATATTTTCCTTCATTTTCAGGGTGTGACATGTTTTGAACTAAAATTCCAATTTTAAACTGACAATAGTAATTTTGAGTCAAACTAGTCACACTATGCATCTGATTAAGTTACAATTGATTTATACACATCACAAATGACATAGAGATCAATTTCATAAAATATAAAAATAATTGAAATGTTTTTTTATTGGTGTTTAGTATATCAAATTTTCTATTTTTAAAATTCAAGGTCAATTTTATATAAAAAGACACACTTAGAATTATACTGGTCTCATCATGTGCCATATTGAGCTGTGTCTAATTCATTCTTGTCAAAAATTACATATGGATCATTATCCTAAGGTTTCAGATGAATAATAACTACTAATGGTAACATGATCACCATTTCCATTCCATGTATATCTTATAACACTGCATATTTAGTCAATGTAAATATCTAAAAACCATACTCTATTCTTCTAGTATCCAACAATGAGAAATGTTTTTTTAAATCTACTCAGTATACATTTTGGGTGGTCCAGCAATGAAATTCAATGTAAATCATGGTAACATTAGAAAAAGGGAACATATTATATATTTTTTATCTTGTAGTAGTGAGTTAAAATAAAAATAAGGCTTCTCAAAGAATATGTGAAAATATCTAAACAATAATTAGATAAAAATAATAAGGAAATTAACTTCAAAATAGTAGATAAAATGATGAAAAATTTAATTAAATACATAGTAGTAATTATCCTTTTAATTAATGTTCTATACATTCATGTACCGTTTTCTTATTTTCGTTGTCTTTTTTGAGACCTCAAAGTCCAGTATCTCAAGAGCATGAGTAGTTTTGAAGAAAACACCCCAAATCAGAAAAAATAATTCACATATATAAGAAAATATTTATTATAAAATTAATACTAAAAATAAATAAATTAAACATTACAATAAAACATTTCATTCTTACTATGGAAGTCACATCTTCATGATATATGTATAAATTCAAACATTACGTCTGCTACCCATTTGTTTCGTAAAATATTATATCGTATAGTGAATATGAGGATTTTTACAGACATAGTAGTACTAAATAATATTGATACCCAATGGATTAATTAAAATTTTAAATTAAACAGTAATTACCTTCAAAAATACCACTTTAGGGAAGTTAAATTGTTTATGGAATTTGTTCTCTCACATACATTTTCAAACAATATAGTCACAATATTTTCCATTTGATTGTTTCAGGCACTGTAGAAACATTGACAAAAATAATTAATTCATTTTTATGTATTTGGATAGTGAAATATAATTGTATATGAACAAATAATTTTCCACTTATATAAATTATTAGGCTCCTAATGTGCCCATACTGTCCACATTCCATGATTTTCATGATATTTTAACCACCAAACTATCAAAACTGAATTCTCATTAAAACACAATAAAAATAAATTACATGAGTTTTAGTAATAAAACAATGGATGTATTTTATTTCAAATTAAAAAATGTTATCATATTGGGTTCGTTTATTGTTTGTCCATATAGGGAATCTCGGAAACAAATCTCTAGAGTATCCAAATTGACTACCATTATCATTTAATATTTCATTAAAAGAAAAAAATAATTATGTATTGAATGAAATGAGAATATATTTGATATGATGAAATTGTAGCATTTTACCCCTGTGTTTATGGTGTTAGAAAGGGTATTTCTTCTATAATTTTTCTTTTAAATGATTTGGAAATTTTTCAATATTTCAACCAGTTTTTTTATTCTAATTGTTTTCTTTTAGAACTGATATGAGGAAAAATGTTTCGAAAATTATGTTTTTTGGGTAATTCCTTTAATTGGAATCTATATAGATGCTTGAAAAAAATATATTGTATTTAGTTGAAATTAACAGATTATATCTTCTATTAAAGAAAAATATCATGAAAACACACCTCATAAATACATTTACAATTGAGACTCATATTTATGTATACATGAGGATTTGATTTACATTACTATGAAAAATTTACTCTGTAATGGCCTCTATGTTCATTTTTCTTCAAAATCAACTATGGGAATACTATCACTTTGTATGTTTGTATCTGCTTGAACCTTCAATGTTATTAAATGTCGATATTGAATATGTGGGGTAAAAGTGATTTTTTAGGTTCTTTTTCAATAATTGGTTAATCCGTTAGATTTTTTTGGTTCTACAATTGTTTCACCCCCATCCATTTGTATTTCTTTAACAACATTAATAGATTTGGTTATTTTTCATTATTTGTTATTGTTTTTGAATGATAAAAAATTTGAAATTAATACTTCCTAAGAAACATGTTTTTTTAAAAGATATAACAACCATGATAAGAATGTTCTAGAATATTGGTGGATCTAATGAATATATATGACATATAGTGGAATAGTAATCTCAGTGCACGGCTCGTGAGCAGTAGTAATCCACACTCTCACATGAACTTTTGGAAATAGACTTTTGTGTAAACTGTATTTTTATATATTAATATGGTAACCCCAATAATAAAGAAATGGGTGGGGATTAATAGATGTAAATAAAAATCATTTTCTCCCTGTATAATATTTATACTATAATGTTATCAAGGTATGTATGATTCAAATATCATATAAAAAAATTAAAAATATGAATAAAATATTCTAAGACATCTATTTGTGGGGAATGAATTGCCTCCAGTTGGGTGGGGTGGGATGGGATCTTCATGAAGTGGGTGTTATTGATTTGTATCTTCTCTTTTTATCGCCACAAAACATTGTTTTGTAACGTAGACTTCTAATTAAATATTTATTCAATAGAAGATAATATTTATTTCAAATATTCCATTTATTTATCTTTATTATACCATATTATTCATTTCTAAAAATATGTATTTTTGGGGTCACCCCAAAACACACACCTCTGATGTGTCCATAATTTTCTACTGATTCAAGTACACCAATTGATGGTCTTCATCCAGTAACGTTTTTTCTGATTATTGTGTCTGATTCAGAGATAAAATAGAGGAAAATATGTATTTGATTTTATTTAATAATTATTAATTGGGTAAAAAAAATTTGTCATTCTTACACATCTTTCCCACACATATTCTATGTTTTCATCAATTTGTATCCCATATTAATTTACATGTGCATCCTTTCATAGAACATGATGTAGGATGGAAGTGGCATTTGATTTTTATTCATAAATCTACATATAAATAGTGGAACATAATCTTGTTATTGTTTAATGTGATATAAATGAATTATGGTAGATTTAAAATATGAGCCATTTTTTCAAGTGAATTATACCCCATACATTCTTTATGGTAGGAATACATTGGGTTTTCTACCCATTCCATATTTTAGAAATAAGTTTCACATTAAAAATTAAATAATTCTAAATAATTGTGAGGAATAGACATATTTTAAAACAGTTTACTACCATCAACAATGTACATGAAACGATATATCCCCATGATAGCCAGCAAACTCTTCTCATTTTTCTTGGCTTATATGGTTTTCATACATATGCGATGGTGTAAGGTTTTTTTCCCTTCATCATTTATAAGATGAAATCTCTTTATAATTGTATAAAAGCCACTATGAGTCATTCAAAAAATAATTAATACATATATCTCTTCGGAATCACTTATTTTGAATCAAATCTACAATGGATGATAAAGAGTAATTCAATATTTTATTTTATTATTTTTTAGTCCAATAAAGAAGGTCTATCATAATGTTACCATAATGTCTTCCCAAATTAGTTTCTTAAGTATGGTAACATCATGGTAACACAAATTTACAAAAATTCTCACACACTAGTGAGTGATGAGAAAAATATAAGTTTTGAACATTATATTATTAGGGTTATCATGATGGTAATAGAAATTTCTTCTAACCTCGAATTTTATGCCCTGGATTTTCACTATAATAATTTTTGCTAACACCATCACGCAAGGGTGCTCATTTCTTGAAGCATCATTTCTTCACTATCTAACATTTCTTGAAATTAAATGTTATTAATATATTTTTCCCCTAGATTAGTATCATCAAAATTTTTAGAAGGTAATTGTTCCTCTACACTCGGAGAAATATTATGTCGATAAATATGTTAGTCATATGAATTAAGACCATCAATATGTGTAAAATTCATTATTTTCCAAAGTGGTATAAAATTTCATTTATATTACATACATTTATCAATGACCATATAATAACATGAGGTATGACAATGTATATAAAAAATTATAACATGATTATTTGAATCTATTTTTATATGTTTATGGGATTTTACCCCTCTTTCAAGTATCCAAATCCTTTCATTGTGGTCTCCTTTGACATATAAAATGCCATTTACATTAAGGCCATAGAAAATTTAATTTAATGTCCCAATGAAAGGGTCATCTTCATTTTAATTTCAATTTAATCATTCAATGGTTTTGTTTTATAATAAAACAATTAATCACTCTTTATTTGTGGGATCTGGAACATAAAATAGATGTAATGCCAATGATTTAATTACAAATAGTTCTTCTTTATACACTACCATACCGATATCCACATTAAGAAATCCCAATTCACCTATTTTAAATGAACTCCTCATATCAACCAACGTGAATTGAATAATCATCACTTGGAATGCTATATAATCCAACTCCCATATTTTTTTGATGATTCCCACGTATGAAATATTGTCATAAAATGGATTTATATCCTTAGTACTAGAAACATGTGTCCCTTCATCCATAAGTGTTTCTCCACTATTTTACAAGGTATTATCTTTATCATGTTTATATCAATATAACATATAACTATTAATTACATAACCATTATATGATAATACATACACAAGTTTTCTTTTTTCTAGCTATCGAAGTTCTTCTGAAATTAAATCTAGATTTTCTTCTAACTCCACAAAAATATGGTCTTGAAACCATTCTATATATTATTTATTATGATTATTTGATATCCATAATCCATCCATTCATGTATTCAAATTCATAATAAATTATTTTTTCATTTCAAAGTATTGGTAATCCTCTAAACTATTAAAAAAATGTGAAGGTGGGAATTCTGTAGATCTATAATATTGATGGTGAAAACAACTATTCTAAAATATACAACATCTCCAAGCCACCAAAGGTGATGATATATTAGTAGATCAATTCATTCCACACATGATAGGTAGTTGGTATAGACTTCAATGGCTTCATCAATAATATATCGCTCCACAATACAACCATCTGGCAGACTTGGATTTTTGACACACCCTTTCAAAATCATCATATATTGTTCAATGGGGTACATCCATTTATAATGTATACTACCATAGATTTGAATATATATCACCAAGTTATCCATCATTTGAACCATAAAATCAACAAATTTTTATAGGAAGAAAACTTCCAATTAACATAATATGACAAAAATTTCATTTTCTAAAGTTATTATATTCACTAGTTCTATAATAGTGTTACATATAGAATTGAATAAGATACATGTATTTGTTAATTTATAATGTAAAATCAAGTAAAAAATTCAATTTAAAGCTATGTGACGTAAATATTTAATCAAAACATGAATGTATTGTGATTTTAGACCCTTTGTCTTTAATTTTGTAATTGAAATGTAATTCTTGATATTCGATAAATACCCCTCTAGAACATTTAAATAATTTATCTTGTTAAAAAATATATATCTCTCCTAATTGGAAATCATGAATGTAGCAATGGGATTAAATGTTCATTTTCACGATTAACTAGTGGCAAATACTCTCTTATTCCCAAGTCAATCATGTCGAACCTGTACATAATTCTACCATTTCTTCAATTGAAGTTTGTAACATTACAATGACACTATCATATTCATTTTTTTCAACAACATTAACATCAATAATATGTATGATATACATCAAAATCCATTATGGAAAATATTAAAAAAATGAATCACATTTAACAGCTAGTTTAATTATGGTTTTTCAAAAACGGTTTACAACAATCAGTGTCCATATATTTTGAATTATCATATAGTTTACTGACTGTTAGTATATATAGTGTTGTAAGTTCTTCTAAGTTTCCCCTGAATTATTTCATCCATCATCAATTATTATATCATTGGGGTAGAAATATATTATTTTTTAAAAACCAATTTTGATAAATGTTTCAACCTAATTAATTGTGTTCCTTTTTCGCAAATGGGACACCTAATGATATATCCTAAAAACATTCCATTACATGGAAATTAACTTCTCATCCCATATAACATGACTCTGAATTTTAAATCTTTATTTATGTTGTAATAATACAATGGAACTCCTGAATCCTACAATAATTTCAAATTTTCAATCGATGGAAAAATTTATACATTAATATCATCAGATGGTTGGTTAGGGTTTTATATATACATATATAACTCAACTTATTTTAGTATAATTAATAAAAATAATGTAAAGTTATAATTTACCAACCTAACCATCCTTTACTGTGACTGTTGGATTGAAAACAAAAAGTATTCTCTCTATCTGTAGATAACGCAAGTCAAATGCTTCTCATCTCATATCTAGATTCAAGTTACTCATGATAAATTATATTATACTGAGGGGAGTCTATTGGTTTATAGACTTTCCTATCATAATATCTTTTAAATATGTACCACGTCAATTCCCTTATTGTCTTCACACTTCTATATAAGAGTATAGACTTTCAAATGATTGGAATATACCGTAAAACATTCATGGGATCTAATTAATTATAATTTTATCATGAGGCACCACACTATGGGTATAATTTTAGTGATTTATATTCCTTGTCAAAATTTATACATCCATTTGGACATGCAGGTATTCTTTCAAAGATCATAGCCATCGAAAATAGCATTCATTTAGAATCATTTGTTCGTATAAGGAGATCATTTTCTTACCAGAGATTATCATTCAAGATAGAAAATATTTTAGTAAAACAGGTGTGAATCAATTAGTTTCTATCTTTTAAATTATAAAAATTCAGTATGTGTGACAATACTATATATGTAGTGCAACCAACATTGAATGAAATTTTTTTCACAACTCTTTATCTTCTCAATTGTTTTTGTAAACTCATGATGTTCATATTCGATTGTCATTATCATTTCATCACTAAAATATTCATCATCATTCACACCTATAATCACATCTTTGATATGATATTCTTCATTGTCCACACATGTAATAATATAAGATAATCAATTAAATGAATTGATATCTCAGTTATAGGCTAAATTATATTTTTAATCTTTTTGTTTCAATGATTTATAACTTTGATATATTTCATGAAATATCTTCCATTCTTCCAAGTCATCAGGGATAATATATCTTGAAAAAAAAATAGAGTAAACATAGACAAAATATTTGAGATTGGTCATATACATGACCTTTTTCAAAATTTAAGAAATCCTTCACCCCATATTCATACTCTTTTTTCAAAAGACTAGAATACATCCCTTATATTTTCTTATCCATCCTCTATGATATGGTAATATTATTATTTAACAAAATAAATACATAAAAAGCATCATTTCAAATAAGGGAAACCCAAAATATTAATATTTCCAATAATTTCTTCTTACTTTGATGGAAATGGGTAATTGAATATAAGAATATAATTACTCTATGGGTGGTAGTTGTTTTCCTATGAAATAATCCATAAAATATTGGGGATGAATTCTAGGAAATAGAATGTGTTAGTAACTATTTAAGAGGTCAAGATGATGTATATGATAGTTATTATTAAATTTATTCCCTAATACTCATCCCCTTAGAAGCTAACACAAAATCGAGTAGAATATGTAATTGGGGTGGACATTCCAAATTAAAACTATACAGATGATGTTAGATGAATGTTGTTTTTTGATGTTTTAATGGCGTTAAGCATCAATTCACCTTTTGGGGGAGTGATGTCATAATGGATATCCTGTGTGTTGTAATGTGTTAGTGACATTCACTTTACCTAGTGTTATTAACAATATATATTATATACGATGTGAAGAAGGTTCTATGTTAGTTTGATGAATCATGTGGAATGAAAGAATTTTCCTATTATTTTTTGAATGGTATCTAAATTCAAGGAATATGGATAATTGACAAATCCTATATTTATTGCACAAATTTGGATAAATTGATTAATATATAAATTGTTTTTAGTGAATGATGATATAGAGAATTTGACTATAGGATAATACCGAAAAGAGTGGAAGGAATAAAGAAGTTTCAAACTTTTATTATAGAATTTTAGAATTTAAATACTTTAAAAATATACTATAAAATAAAATATAGGTCAGATAAAAGTAGTTTTGAATCCACTTGAAGGTTTAATTAAAACTAGATATGCCTTGATATTCTATTTTCTTGCATACGACGCCAGTGCACATGGTAGTTGTTGAATATATGAAATTAGATTAGATTTGAGGCAATGGATTTGATTTTGTGGAGATTTATTTAAAATGAGGAACCAAGCAACAAGAACCAACTCATTTCTCAACATCTATTAGGGTCTACCATTCTCTATGACCATAATAGTGTGTAGTAAGTCAATAAATAAATAATTTTATTGTCTAATGATCTATAATTCATGAAAAATTAAATTTTTACAATAGAAATTAAAATGATATCTGAATAAAACATTGAGTATTCTGTTGAACATGAAATAGGGTGGTTAACTTTAAATTGAAATTTTGAATAATTATTTTTCATAAGAATAATTTAAGAGCATGATAATAAATCCTTTACGGTTATGGATTGTGTAATGTACCATTAAATAATCTATCAATGACTAATTATCCATGTGTGTTAACTATACGAGCTTATTTTTATTCAATACATAAAATCTATACTAATATGTTTCTGTTATTTGTTATCAATTTTAAACTCTTCTCTTATCCTTAAACACCCATTTATTACCCTAAAACATATTTGAATGAGATTACATTTTTAAAGGGAATTTTTTTTGGGTTTCCATCATAATTAAATAACTTCCTCTCATTATATATTGAGATAAATCAATATGATATTAAAGGTAATAAATTCAATATATCTTTCATTCAGTGACCTCTTGAATTTTTTCTCAAACCATATAAAAGTAAAAATATTTTATAAAATCATACATAATTTTTATAAGAATTTATTTTTTGAAATTTATAATGGTATAAAAATATTATATATAAAGGTATAATATATGAATGTGTAAGAGAATAATAATTCATAATGAATAAAACGTTAATTTTAAATTAATTTATAAATATTGAAAACAATAAATGTATAAATACTTAATAAAATTTTATACTTAAACTATATGTGTAAATATGATATACTATAAAATTTTAAAAAATATATAAATTTATAAATGAAAAATAACAAAAAAAAATAAATATTTATTAATAATATTATTAAATACTATTATTATAATATGATAAACTAAATTGTTTTAAAAAGTATATATATTTAAAATTATATTAAACTGTAATATTATAAACTTGATAAAAATTGAAAATGTAAAAAATACATATGCTTACCATGCATTTATTTTTCAAAAATACACTTGAATCACTTTATCAACACTATTAATATCATGTATTACTTGAAATTCCATGTAATAAATTAAGAAACAATTAAAATTTTATTTTGATGACCAAAACACCTTTCTAAATTACAATCTTTCTTTATATGTGATCGATATATAATTGAAAAAAATATCAGGAGCACAAGGAAATTGAAAAACAATTTTAAACATGTATTTTCTAATATAAAAACATTTATCATTTCATGGAAATAGAGAGAAACCCATTATTTCATCTTATGGATTCCATAAATAAAACTAATACTTTTATTACCTCTCCTAAACATGAATTAAAAAAAACGAAATAGATCCAAACATAAAGATATAAGAATGGGAAAAACCTAGTTACAACTCACTACATTCAATATGGGTGGCTTAAATCCCCCTCAACAAAGTATAAGAAACCTAGAAGAGATATCACACAAGAAAGTCACATGAAAATAAATTAATAACAGATTATCCCTACACCATATATTTTATCTTATAGCGTGGGTATAAAGTGGATAAAAATAATATAGGATGAAAAATAATGGTGGAATAAACAAAGAACACCAATAATTGAAAGAAATAAAAAATTCAAGCCTAAACTCGTAGATCATATCTATATTGAATATAGAACAAAATTCATAATTATTAAACAAAAAATCGTTAATTAAAACTCATCCTTGACACCAAAACTCTACTACTCATGTTTGTTATCTCCCACTCTTAGAGTGGTTATTTTATGAAAAAAAACACATTCATCATGTAGTTATGAAAATCAAGGAACTAGGGTTATCAAGATTCTGTAGTAAGACACCTTATAAAATTCTACCATCACCGAAATCAACACTACCCGATACAACAAAGATGGTTGTTTTGGGAACTATTCATTTTTTTTTAAAAAAAAGTGAAGATGTGAAACTCTGTGAGGTGAGACTAAAAAATAGTGTGGTTGAATGCACTAAGAAGATAAATCGAGAACATAAATTATATTTAGAGAGATTGGTTAATTGAGAATGTCAAATAACAGAAGAAGTATGGTCTGGAATTAATGTTGGAAGTGCTGACATGGTTTGGGATCCCCAAAAGGTTCATGGAGCAAGCTTCAACACCCATATGTTAGGGTTCATTTTATAATAACATGTGTCGCATTTATTAGCACTTTCAAAAAAGAACAGAAAAATATACACATTTAAAAGTTCAAAAAAAGTACTAATAAAAAACATATTTATCACTGTTAAATTATAACAATGATAAAGACATGTTTTAATAGTTCTTGTTGAGTATTGATAAAAGTGTTCCTTTATCTGTGAAAAAACCATTATGTTCAAATAATAATAATTTTTTAATATTATTATATATATTTTTAAATTAATAATAATATATATATATAATTGTATTTATATTTATAAATATATCAAAATATATATTTATATTTAATTAAAAATATATTGATTTTGAACTGGGCCATTGGTCCAATTATAGGGCCTTTGGGCCTTGTAATGGGTTTCATACCCATTGGGTATTCGGGTCATATACTGAATAAATAAAGCTTGATGTGTGCGTAATCTCTTGGGGGAGCTATGGTCAGCCTTTTCGGCCTGTGTGTTTGGTGTGTGTGTATATTTAATGTAATTGAACCTCCATACTCATAATATATATACCTCATGGTATACAGTGCTTTGGAATATTTATGTAAATATATATAGTTATATAAATATATAATAATTGAATTAATAACAATATATATATATATAATTAAATATATTTATTATAAATTTATAATTATTTTTAAAAATATAATAAATATATTTTTTAATTAAATATATTTATATTAATGTTTTAATTTTTTAATAGATCATAAATAAGTTCATGGGTATACCAATAACGAAAATTACAAATCATAAATACTGAGTTGTCACATACATTGAATCGTGAATAATATGGGTGTCAGGGTATACATTATCATTCCATAAGTCATGAATAAAAAATATGCCAGTCGAATCACAATGATAGTTAATGTAACATTTGGATCACATGTATTAACCCAAAATCATTTCCCTCAAAAAACTTATGATAATAGCTAGGTTCAATTATTCTAAAGCATCAATATATGAACATAAATATGTCCATAAATATCATTATTATCTCATGATACACAAACACTCACACTCCCAAATATAAATATTTATATATATATATATTTATATATTTACCCAATTCATTGGATGTACGTTTATATTTTCTTTTAAATATAGGGTTGAAGAACATTTATTAAATAAGAAAAAAGAGATGGGTACAAACAAAGAATCATTCCCTCATCAATGGAGTAGACATAGACTAAAATTATTTCTTATCATAAAACCAATTCCATGTTCTTCCTCACACATTTAATTCCAATCAATTCATCCATGCCCATGGGCTAGAACTCTTACGAGGATAACGTGACTCCATGTATTCCCTTGATTCAATAGGCTTTCAATGTCACTACCATCTATGTCAGAACATGCATCATCTGATTATACTTTCACCCACATAGATGGTACATCGAGAAATGAATCATCATTGTCTTTCACTACAGTGGATTGATTCACATTTACATAAAATCTACCATCTTGAAAATTCTCTACCCCTATCAGGTGAGAAAGGTGATCGAGGCTACAATTTCAATGGGACCACCTTTACCTCCTCTTACTAATATTATTTTTCACCTATATTTTGAATATCAAGAACTCTATAATGGTAACTATTTGACACACAAGCCTTTCTAGGAGTCTCATTCCATAGAAAAAATACAGTTTTGACAACATTGTTCTTTGGGAAATTATGATTAAATATTCCAATATGAGGAAATAATTGATATTGGTTCCTTAGAAATATGAAGAATGTATTGTGGAAATGTTATGTCTCCTAAAGTGAAAATTGTTGTAGTTTGTTTAGGTTCACAAGAATGTAAACTGGATTTTCTAAGAGGAACTCATTAGAATCAATCGATATCCAAATAAAACATAGATGATAACCCTTTCTTAACTACTAGATTAGGAACAGTCACACACTCCTATATTATTACATATTCCAAGTACTGAGATTCTATCCCCTGAGATGAATCAAGAGTTGCATAATGTTCATTAGAATCTATTAGAGTAAAATAATGAATTTTTGAAAAATCCATGTATGGAACATGTGCTTCCTTCATGGTTTTTATATTCACCAGATATTATTAAATTCGTTTCTGTTCACCATTATAAAAACATGATGTAATCAGCATCTATTTCCTTAATTTTTTATAAGCCAATTCTTATGAATTAGTATCATAAAAAAAGTGACAGTCGAATAATGATTCATCTGTTCCACCATCCACCACCTAATTTTCACCCATATTCCTTCATTCCATATCCTCTGAATTATCTATTACAACTATTGTTTTAGTAAGAAAATACAATTGTTTTTCAAAGATTATAACATCTACAAAATCAGTATCTAAGTAATTTCTTCGGAAGAGTATGCCTCTATAAGGTTTATCATGTGGTGTCAACTATATTACAAAATCTGATCTAGCCTCTATATCCTCACATGATTTCTATTTACCAGAGTATTTATTCTCATTGTTCTCCCATGTTGTTTATGAAACCTTAATATCATCATACCTATTTTTCCAATACACTATGGTAGAAACCTGTCCACGATCATTAAAATTATTGCCCTGTATAATATTTTTAAAAGCTGAATATATCTTACCAGAGCCTTGACCCTACTCCAAACTAGTAGCATTCATTGAATATTCTCTATTAATATCTTCTCTTATAGGCCCAGCTGAAGACAATACATTATTTTTTATATTATCTTGAAGGATCATTTCTATCTTTTTAAAACACACACATTCATGAGGCCAATACTAATAAAACAAATAACAGATTTTAGATGTTTTAAAATGAAAATTATCGAATCTTATATCTTTAAATTATATGAAATAGAGAGGTATATTTTAATATTGAATATGCATATAAATTCATCATAATAATTAGTAAGAAATATTTTATCATCCACTGTTGAAAACAGATCGACCTTAATAATATACCGAGCATAGTGGCTATACCTAGAGATTTCCTATTCTATTTCCATTTATATAGTTACACCGATTACTAGTCACATAACATGAATAATATAGTGGTGGAAAAGAATCCAATTGAGTCCAAAAAACATGTATCCCAACATGAACTAAAGAGTAACATACCGTTATAGGATTAAATTTAGAGTCCCATTCATAGATATAGAGCAAACCTGACATGGGTGAAATTATACCAAAGCCCCATGCCTTTGTCTTTTGTTCCTCTTAGGAGAAAATCATGTGAAAAAATCCACGCCCCATGGATACACATTTATAAAAGAAAGAACTCATAGCACAAAGATTCAATCAACCAGATTCAAAATTCTCAAATGGGTTGAACCATTTAGTATTATTACTGAATTAATAATTTTCTGCTTAAATAGATTCAACCTCTCTGTAATTGATTCAAGATTAGCATTTACAGGAAAAATTTATCCCTTACTAAAATTTCTATTAGGTGACACATCATTGATCATTGATAGAGAATGAATATATATGAGAAAAAGATATATGGTATTACCTACATTTGGAACACATCATGATTCACCCTTAACTACCCCTCCATAAATGTTTTTGACTATTAGAAGACTCATCATCATGTATATGGGAATCAAAGAGGCCTATCATGAAGAAAATATTGGCTAATGGTAAAAGAATCATGGAAACCATATAAAAGAATCCCTAATCTCCATCGGGTTCTTAGAGAATCATAATTATTTAAATATATCTACATATATTTAATTATTTACAATGATAATTACAAATAAATATATTAATTTTTTATTAATTATAGTGATAAATATAAAATATATAATTATTATTCTAACTTTTTTTAATAATTTTATAATTATTTAAATTTATATATAAATTTATATTAATCGATAAAAACTATTTTTAAAACATTATATATATAAATATATATTATAATTTTTAATTAATATATATTAATATATCATATTTATATTAATTATTAACGTTTATTTTTTAAATAATATGTAATTAAAAAATATTTATGAATATAAATATATTACATATATATATATATATAATTTTTTGTTCATTTTTTTATCATTTCTATGAATAGAACTGATAAAGATAACCTTTATCAACACTTTGTTTCATTGATAAAAGTTCACTTTATCAATAATTTTAGTTATAATTGATAAAGGTGAGAATTTGATCCATATTTTCTATTAATTTCTCCAAAACAAGTGCTTCCCTTGCATTCATTTGTTCTATTGTGATAAAGGAACAACTATTGTAGCGTACTGTTTAAAATACAACACACAGTAAAAAATACATTTATATTAAAATTCATAATTTGATTAAAATAAATTTTATAAAACAAATAAAATAATATATATTAAATATATTTCAAAACATTATTTTCTATAATCACATTTGAAATTACTAAAACAAACATTTTAAAACATCAATTTTCCATTATATTTTACACCCGCAACCCCCTCTCAAAAAAACAGATCATGGTATCATTTTCAGAACAAAAAACCCCAAACCAAATAATGTATTCACCTAAATTAGAAAAAAAATTATTATTTTATTAATACAATAATGAAATAAATTAAACATTAATATGAAAAAATACATTATTAAATGTCAATTTTATTTTAGAGGACACACATGGAGTAATAGGGGTCACGTCGTGCATCAGATTGAGGTTGGGATTATTTCTACATGTCACAAATGAATTATGGATTGTATTTTTATGAATTAAATATTCCAAATAAATTTTTTCAGGTTTAGTATTTCACTTTTCTTTTTTTAGTAAAAATCCATTTTGAACTAAGAACATTCAATTTCAGTCATACAAATTATATCGTGTGTCGGTTTTATGTGAGACAGATTTTTACACATCCAAAATGGATTATGAATCATTTTCCAAAAGCATCAAGATAATTTGACCATATTTTCTCAATTATTAGTGTGTAAAAACATTTTAATAGGAAATATAAATATGAAAATCATATCTCACACATTGAGTTTTACCAACAACACAGTTTATCAGATTAGGGTACATAAGATTACTACATATCCCAAATGACATATACATCATTTTCTTAATGTCTCAAAACAATTTTAATATTTTTCTTTATTTTGATTATATAATTTCGTTTTTTATTAAATTCTAATTTTATATAAAAAGACACACCTGGAGTCATATAGGTCAAATCGTGCTTTATATTTAGGTGTTATTAAATTCTGCATGTGACAAATGACTAATGGGTCATTATATCCAAAATTATATGAATGATTTACCTTGATTTTGATTATGGATCTTCTATTTTTTACTAAAAATTTATTTTAATCTTAAAACACACAATTTGAGTCATATCGATCACATAGCATGCTAATATGTCGCAACACTAATTCTCACAAGTCAAAAAAAACATATGAATATTTTCCCTATATTATCAACATAATCAAAGATTGTTTTCATTGTTTTCAGTAATTGACAAAAAAATTTAACTAAAATATAAATTTTTAACTGATACCAAAAACATTGAGTCATAATAGGACCACGGTGAATTAGATTGAGGTTAAGATAATTCATACATGTCACAAAAGACTTATCATTTTTTACTGAAATTATTAAAAAAATACTAAAGTGTCATCGTGGTTTTGGGAATGAAATGTGTACTTTATAGAAAAATTAATGCCAATATAAAATAAAAACTCACACTTGGAGGCATACCAGTCACACCATGTGTCTGATTGATGTGTCATTGATTATTACACATAAAAAATGACTTATGTATCATTTTCCTAAAGTACATAATAATATGAATTTATTTTCCAAATTTTGAGTTGGTGACCTGTGTTTTTGTACAAATTGTCTATTTGAATAGAAAACAGAAACATTGACTCATATCGGTGATATCATGTATCAGCTTTACATGAGATGGGATCCTAAACATCATAATGAAATATGAATATTTTCCCAAAATTATCATAGTAATCCGAGCATATTTTCATAGTTTTCATTGAGTGATACATGTTTTGAACAAAAATTTCAATTTTAAACCGATAACGGAAACATTTGGTGACACTGGGCACACCATGTATCAGATTGAGGTAAAACTAATTCCTACATGTCAAAAATGACATATAGATCATTACTAAAAATTATAAAGACAAACCAGAATATTTTTATTGGTTTTTATTATGTAAGTTTTCTTTTTTACTAAAGTTTTGATTTCAAAATACGACACAATTTCTGTCATATCAGTCACACCATGATTCGTATTGAGCTTTCAATAATTTATATACAACAAAAATGATTTTTGAATCATTTTAAAAAACTATCAAAATAATATAAATTTGATCATGTTGATTTGGAGAATGTCACCTGCCTTTTCCATTGAAATGTCATATTAAAGTGAAAATAATCACTTTGAGTCAAACCAATCACATCATGTTTCTATTTGATGTGAAAATTAAATATACACATAAAAAATGATTTAGGAAAAATTATCATAAATTATCAAAATAATCATAGCATTCTTTCTTTATTTTTATTGACTAACACATGTTTTGAACTAAAAATTATATTTTATACTAAAAACTCACACATCATGTATCAGATTGTGGTGCTCCTGATTCCAAAAAATACAAAATGACAAATAAATTATTTTACTAATGTCTAAAAACAATAGGAATTCATTTTCCTAATTCTGTGTATGGAACATTTATCTATGACTAAAATTAATGATTATTGTATATAAAAATACACACTTTTAGTCATATTAGTCACAATGTAGGTTGGAGTGTTGTGGGGATGATACAGACACATCAAAAAAGATTAATATATCATTTTCCAAAAACAATATAGATGATAAGAATGTGTTTGACAACTTTTGAGTGTGTTACATTTTTTACTAAAATTTCATATTAAACATGAAACTTGTTTATCAATTCATACTGGTCACATCCTGTGTTGATTTAATGTGTGGATAATTCCTATGTGAAAAAATGAATAATTCAACATTTCCCAAAATTATCAATAATATATGACAACATTTTCATAGTTTCAAGTGAGTGACATACGTTTTGAACTAATATGTCAATTTTAGACTTATAATGACCACTTTGAGTGATACTAGGAATATTGCGTATCATATTGAGATGTAAATAATTTCTAGATCGCATAGATGACTTATGTATTATTTTCATTAAATATCTAAAAAATCAAAATGTTTTTTTCCTTATTTTTAGTTTTTCACTTTTTTTTTTTACTAAAATGTCAATTTTAAACTAAAAGACAGACTTCGAGACATATTGTTTACACATTGAGTTATATTGAGTTGTGGTTTATTTATAAACATCACAAATGAATTATGAATTATTTCCATATTTTATCAATTCATATTTAATGTGTTTGAATATTGTTTTGGGCATGTGATGTCTATTTTGAACGAAATTGTAAATTATAGACAAAAAATATACAGTTCATGTCAAACCGAACACAATGTGAGTAAGATTAAGGTGATGATAATTGACCAATTTTATTGTTTTCATTATCTAATTTTTTACCTCAATTCTTATTCTCTAATGGTCAGGAGCATCTTCAAACAATCCTTCCCAACTGCTGTAAAATATTATTATATCAATAAAACTAAAAAAAATTAAAGTAAACAAAAATATAAAACAATATATTTTTGAAATTGTAATTTTTAACTAAAACCACAAAATTTGTGTAATATTGTGTATACAATGTATTATATTGAGGAATGGTTGATTCCACCATGTATTTTTATCCTATATGGATTTCAAAATTAAAATTTCTAAAATAATATTGTTTTTTGATAAGACAAAATGTTGAATTCACTGGAGAATAAAAATATTGCATCATCATGAGTGCATCAAACATTTTGTGTTTATAATCATTGTTCATGAGTAAATCATAATTGTTGAAAAAGTAATTTTTAATCTTTATGAAAATTATAATTATAAATATCAAATTTAAATGATAAGTAAATTAACTAAAAAAAGTACGTAAAATGATTATAAAATCAACTAAATAAGTATTTTTGAGTAAAATATTTATTATATAAGTGTACATTAGGATAGCAGATATGTTTCCTAGTCATATCTAGACAAATCATTTTCATCTTGTGAATATGAGGAATTTCAGTACTCATGGTTTTATTTAAAAAATATAAATAAAAACCCAATTAATAAATATTTTAAATGGAATAGTAATTTTATTCGTGAATACCACTCAGGGGTGTTTATTTTATTGATCGTATAAGATATATCTCAAAAAATATCAAACATAATAACCAAAATATTTTCTATTGTTTGTTTCAAAAATTTCAGAAACATTTAAAAAATAATTAATTTTATTATAGGTTTTCTGTTTTTGAATTCTTATTATATATACACTAACACTTATCCACCTTTAGAAGTCAATGAGATCCCTATACGCATGGACTACTATAATGCACAATTTTTTATGATATTTAAAACCCACCCTATAATAATAATAACCAAATTAAAAAATAATATAAAATATATTTCATGAAGTGTACTTATAAAATGAGAGATTAAATGTATTTCAAATTGATAAACATCATCATGTGTGGTCAGTCTGTTGGGTATCTGTGCAGTGAATTTAGGAAATAAATTTGTGGAGTATTCAAATTATCTATAATGAGTACCCAGTGATACCTAAAAAGGCTTCAGTAGTTAAATTATTTAATTTATATTTCATATGGCTAAATTATACAGTTTCACCATGACATCATTGGTAATAAGAACATTATTTAATCCATATATTTTGTTTTAAATATTGTGGCCATGAACTGAATATTCCATTATATTACTCCATTATATGAATATATTCTTCAAAAACTGGAATAGGTAGATCAATTCTTAGGTTATGTGCTACACTAATCCCTACTCTCATAAGAACTATTGGAAGTTGTCTTTTGTGTGGAATATCTTCTTAGATATTGAACATGTTATCCCTAACAATAATGAAATGGGTGGATATTGATAGAAATAAATAAAATAAATTTATCCCTATAAAATATTAGTAACAGAAAGGTATCATTGTATTCTTCATTCACATTTCACATAAGAAATTAGTTTAATATTGATTACATCATCTAAAAAATATTTTGGTGGGTTTTCGCTCACCTCAAAGCTGGTGGGGGTGGGAGTATTGTCAAAAATGGGTTGTTTATGAGTTTTTCTTTTATTTATTCATTCACATTACATTAATTAAAAAATATAACTATCAATTAAAATTTTCTTCAAGATAATATAATGATGTCTTCATATATTCCATTTTTTATCTGAATCCTTCTTTTCATTTATTTTCTAAAAATATTTTTGGGGTGTCACCCCAAAAACAATACCTATGACAAGAACATAGTATTTCATCAACATAAATTGCACCGATAGTATCAATTCATCTGGTACACCATATTATTATAACTTTTATTATGATGGATAAATAATTGAATAAAATAAGTAATCATTTTATATTATACTGATATAATGAAAAATAATATAACTTTTTTATACTTTCACATGTATCCCAATTTTTTTGTGTTTTCATCAATTAGTATCTATTTTTTATTTACACATTCATAATTCCATAAAAAATTACATGGTATGGAAGTGGACTTGAATTAGGATTCATTAATCTGCATATAAATATTGTAACATAATAATGTTGTTGTTTCATGGCTCATAAAATTATTAAGGTGGATTTAAAGCATTTACCTATTTCTTTCAACTAATGCATACGCCACCCTTTCATTATTATTTGGGTTTGTTGTGTTTTTATCATTGTTTATTTTTAGTACTCAGTTTCTATTTCATAAATTAAAAATTATTATTCAAACCGATCAATATATCTATTTTGATACAACGTATTACCATTCATAATGTAACTGAATTGTTTTCTCCTCATGACTTCTATTAAACACATCCTACTAATATTTTCTTATTAGGTGTTCATAAATCTGTAGTGGGTGATGGATTACTTTCCACAAATAATCATTGAGAAGAAACATAATTATAATTTGGTGAAATCATCTATTACCCGTTCCAAAAAGTATAATTAAAAATTACATTCAGGGGTAATCTTCTATAAATGAACCCTTAAAGTGAAAATTTAGAGTAATTTAATGATACATTATTTTTCTTTTTGTAAAATAATGTATTTATATCATAATTTAACCCTAATATCACCCCAAATAAATATGTTTACTATGAGAATACTATTATTCCATGAATCTATATCAATCGACATGTGACTTCATGTGGTAATCCCATTGAACTTGTGAACATTGCCTTGTTGGGTTTAATATCTTGACCACGTTCTTTAAATCCAAGATTGAATTTGATTCCATTCTTTCTCACCTTCATAATTTTTTTAACACCATCATGCTACGAAGATTATGTTTTTTATTCAAAATAGGTCATTCATCACCTACTATTTACATGGGTTTAACAAAATCAATATGGTATTCCTCTATATTGGTAGCATTATCTTATGCAGTATGTTTTTTATTCTTTTCATAAGGACCACCAATCAGTTTAGAAATATGTTATTACTCCGGATTGGGATCATAAACACATCATGAATTCATTATCAATATAAGTGGTTGAACATTTAATTTGGACTATTTAAATGCATTAGTGAAGAGATGATAATATGGGGAAAAACAATGTGTATTTAAAAAATATATATCATGATTATTGAACTCTCCTTATGAAAAGGTTAAAATGATTTGACTCCTCTATCAAGTATCCAAATCCTATCATTATGTTATACAATAAAATAAAAAACTGCTTCTATATTGGGACTGATGATAAATGATCATGACATCCCAATTAAAGGGTTATCCTTAGTTGAATTTTCATTTGTACCTTAAGTGATTTTGGTCAATAATAGAATAATTTAACACTTTTGGTTGGCAGGATTTGGAACATAAATTTTTTTTACTACCCATGATTTTATTTTATATGGTATATATTTGTACCTTACCTTTCATAAATCTACTATCATGATTCCCAAATCATTTATTTTAAAAAAACTCCAATTATCAACCCTCCTGAAATAAAAAAAAATTCACATGGAATAATTTATAACCCAACAACCTTATTTTTTTATGATTCCAATGTATCATATATTTGTATAAATTTGTTTTTTATTCATGGTACAATATAAATGTGTCAATTCATCAACTATTGTAACTCTACTATTTTTTATGTTAATTTATTCACCATATTCATTTTTATAGAATGTATAACCATTAATTACCTAACCATTATATGATAATACAAGAACACATTGTCCTCTATCTATCCATCAAAGACGTTCTGAAATTGAATCTAGATTTTCATATAACTCCTTAAAAGTATTATCTAAAAAACATCCTATAAAATATTGATTAGATGTATTTGATATCTATCATTTAACCATTTATGAATTCAAAGGCCTAATAATTTCATTGTTGGTTTAAACTTTAGGGGAATACTCTAAACTATTATGAAAACCCTAATAGAGAGCCTCCTCATGATCAATAATAGTGATTGTCACAATATATATTCTATAAATTCATTTACCGAAAATGAACCTATTATGATGAGATTTCTTTGGGACAGTTCATTACACACCTGATAGGAATTCAATATACAATTCAATGACTTTCTCAATAATATATGACACCATAATATAAATTTCTAGACCACTTTGATTTTAAACATACCCTTTCAAAATCCCATTATATCATTCAATGGGGTACATAAAACTTCAATATATATAACCACATTGTCGAATATCTCTTCCATAGTGAACAATAATGTTAACCATCATGTTAAATAATGTTGGTGGGATGAACATTTACAATCCATATAATATGACAGAAATTAATTTTTCTTTAATTAGAAATTTCTGAGAGTCTATAACTTTAATAAAAATAACATTGAAAATAATTATAAATTGGTTAATGTCTGATGAAAATTATATAAAAAAATAAAATTTAAATATCAAATCATTAAATCATGCATAAAAACATGATAATCATGTGATTTTAGACCCTTAAGATTTAAATATATCACAGACATGATATTCTGGATATTTTTTCAATTCCCATCTAGAACCTTTATATTATTAATGATTATTTAAAACATATATATCTCCATCATGGAAAGAGTGTACTTAAATTGTGTAAAATATGATTTTCATCCTTCACTAGGTACAACACATCACTTATTCCCATTGAATGAAGTCCAACCTAGCCTTAATTCCATCATTTTATTCTGGGTTTATTTAGTAATGTTCCAATGAAACTATCACATAAATTTTTTATCAAGCTTAAAATCAAGAAAATACATGACATATAAATAATTAAAATATGGTAATTAAAATTAAAATGATATATTTTCCAACTAATTTTTATGGTTTTTTGAAAAATATTTACCAAATGTAGTTTACATTTTTTTTAACATTCGAAAATAGTTGGTCACCTGTTAGTGGAGATGGTGTTATAAATTCTTCTGAACTCCCATCAAATGATTTTATTAGTATTTATTAATTTGGGGATGAAATATTTGATGACTTAAAAACACTATTTTGGATAAATGTTTCAACCTAACTAACAATATAGAATTTCATAAAGGGGACACCCTTGAGTCCCTTTAATGCTATATCCCAAAAAATTCCATTAGTTGGAAATAAATTTTTCATCTTGCAAGACATGGTTGTCAATATGAAATATTAATTTCTATAATAATCATTCAATGTAATACCAAAATCACACAAAAATTTCAAATCATGGTTCCATGGATCCAAATAAACATCAATATCATTCCATGGTTGTATTGACCCTCATATTAGAAGAGAAGACCTAATGTATTTTTGTTCCATCCATAACCAAAGTGGTAAGTTATAATATACCAACATAATTGGAAACATTATCTGAGTAATACATTGAAAACAAAAATGGATTCAATACTCATATAATTTAGAAAGATTAAGGTTACTCAACTTGTTTCTAAATTCTGGATACTCTTGATCAATTATTTTCACTGAGAAGAGTCTAATGTGTGATAATGATTCCTATCGTTATTTAATGTATCAGTATTTCATGAAAATTTCCTTATAGTCTCCGCAATTCCTTATAGTATCTTAAACCATGTAATTATTACAAATTACCATACATATTTAATATGATCTATTTCATATTTTATATTGTGGGAAGAACCACACATGAGGAATGATTTATGTTCTTTTATATACTTGAAAAATTGAATACAACCATTAGTAAAAGGAATGAATTCTTTTTGAGATAATACACATTAAATATATCATTTTTAGTGTCATATGATATTCTATGAATCACATTATCATATGGGAGGATATCATCAAAGAGAGAAAGTAGTTCAATAAAGTAGGCATTACTCCATCTATTTTCATATTTTAAATTAGGTAGCTTTATATTGGATGAAAATGACATATATTTAGTACAACCAATATATAGTGTCATATTTTCACAAATCTCTTACGTCTAAAATAATTTTGGATAATAATGAAGTTCATCTTCAACTATCATTATTGTTTCCTCAATATTATCTCCATCATCATTCATACATATAATCACATCATCAATATGATCTTCATCATTATCCACACTTTTAACCATATCATATGATCCATAAAACGTAGTATTATCCCAATCACTAGCTCTATTCTCTTTTCCCCCATCTTTAGTTCAACATTTATAACATCGATCTATTCTATAAAAATTAAAGTGTTCTTCCAACTCGTATGGACTAATCAGTCTTGAATAAAATCAATATAATCCTATATAAAGGATTTTATATGTTTTATATTCATGATCTTTTTCATATTTTGATGAACTATTTCACCCCAACATCATACTCTTATTTCATATGATAGGAATCCATCCTTTTTTATTTAATATCCATCTTAGTTTATTTAATAATATTAATAATTAAAAAATTATGTGAATACAAAAAAATGGGCCTTTCAAATAATTATAACCGAAAATTTTATTGTTTTGAATAATTTTAGTATTAATTGAAGGAAATTGATAATTTAATTTTTTAAAATAATTACTCCTCTATAGATAGGTTTTATCCTCTGGATTCATCCACAAGAATCAAATGTACCTGGTATGGGATAAATACTGCTCATGGTATTTCATGAATCATATGATCTTTTGTAGAAGATATATCGGATGTGACTTCAAATAAAATTTAATAATAACCATTAGAGAGATAAATTTAATGATTATGATAGTTTTCACCACAAATATAAATGTACCCCAGCTATAGAGTTTCCAAATCACTGGAAACAATTTCTTAGTTTTCATTATAATGATGAAACTAGATGAAGAAAAAGTATGATCCCTACAAGGGGATAGGTGATTGGTGTGAATTTGAGAATCATTAGCTTGATGTTCAGACACACAATCCTGCTGAGACAATAGCCATAATTTATGCATTCAAAGAAAGACTTCAATTAATCACAGAAAAGAAAATGTATTTTGGTTTATGGACTTCATTTTAGTGGTTCTTAGCTTCCCATGAAGATATGTTTGTGGGAGTGGGGTCTTGATTCATATCCAATTGTTTTAATGGAGTCAGTGAAATTACATTTTTTTGATGTCACTATCTATCTATATTATTTAGAAGGAGATATTCTGCATATCTAAGAGTGCTTTGAAATATATTATGACCATATAAATATAAATATCACAATTTTCCTTACACAAGTATGTATTTATAAATTTAGATACCACTCATCATATTACATTTATAAATATAGATTCCACTAAATTGTTTGACACATATTTTAGGTAATGTTATAAAATGAAAAGGAAAAATAATTTTTAAGTTAGTGGATACAGAATTTATTCAACAACAATGGTTAATTTAAAAAAAAGTAATTGTAAAATAAAATGTAAACCACTTATTTATCACAACATTATAGTGATAAATTACCGCATCCCTATAATCTTCAATAACTACTATTCTTCATAATGGGAAGACTATAATCTCTCCTATAATATTATTCTTTAACTCTTTCTTTCTTATTGTATACCTAGGAATTCCAATCTGGTATTAGGCCATTGATTATTTTTTGACCCTTCAATATACCTTAGGTTTTTTTAGTGGATGTTGTTTTATGATACCATGTTAAAAAATAGTTTCAATTTTCTGGTTTCATAATTCATAAAGAAACAAACCAATCCATAATTTTATTCAGGTATTTTTATAATATGTTAGTGATTAATTTGGAAATATAATTCAAGATATTGATGTGGTAAATTCATTCAACTTATTTCTTAATGTAGAAAGCCTATTATGGAATAGAAAAATTGATTATCTTATAAAAAAAATAAGTAGGATAAATTTAGTAGAAACTTATTATGACCTTCAAATACTAGAAATAAAAAGGAATACGATGTTCTCAACATACGTAATGGTAATTTTTCAACACATTATAGAATAATATAGAGATATAATCATAAATATAATAAAATATTAATTGTTTATAGAATTTTGGGACTACGAGGAAGTATTCAAAAATTGGAGTGAAGTATAATATTTCCATTGTTGGTAATTTTCCTGAATTAAAATAATATTCTTTTTGAGACATAAATTTTTTGATATAAACATGTTTAATTGATTTAGAATAAGTGTATAGAGGGATTTTAATTTATATCTATATATGATTCAAATATATAATAGTTTTAAATATTTAAGAAGAAACTTTTAGGAATATATTGAGAAGCATGTGATTCATTATTGACTTCGTGTACCAGATACTACAAAATATATTCTTTTTTAATAGGGGAATAAACTTTTAGTTGTGATTTATTGAACATTTCTAATAGTGAATACTACATTATTAAAAACTGATTTATCTATTCACTATATTTTCCATTCACAAAAATCCATTTTAAATTCAATGTGAAATTTAAATCGCCCTTTATATATATCATCATTGAAATCCAAAATGTCATTCTAATTCTGAAAAATCATAAAAATACAATTTAGTAACCTTAAAACCATTCATTTAACCTTAACATTACATTTACAATATAAAAAACTCATGAACATTTTCTTAATAAATCATTAGGACACTTTTTATTCGTTTTTAAAAATGATTGTCACCTCTTAAAAACATGTTAACTTTTCAATAATTTCACTTCTTAACAAAAAAATTCCCATTAAACAAATATTTGTTGGAAAATAACACATTGAATTCATTAATAAACTATATTAGAAAATTCACTCACTATTTTCAAAACAAATCACCTGGAATTTTAAAGCAAAATTTAAAACATTTAACCATATACAACCCCAATTGAGATCATTATCTCACCTATTATACAATATAATATGTTTAAAATTTTACATATATATTTTGACATGAAAATGTTGGGAAAAAAGGTTGTAGAATTTGAAAACCATTTTTATTTTTAATAATATGAATATTGAAGATAATAATGACTTCAATAATAAAAAAAATTATTATATTATTTAATATATTTTCAACAATATAAACAAAAAAATTAAATTAAATTATAGTAAAGGATCCAATAAATATGAATAATAAAATCATCATAGTGAATGAGCCATGAAAATAAGTTGTAATGTCACCAATAAAAATGAATTTAAATAATTAAAACCATAAAAAATATTGATAATGATTTTTCAAATTAATTGAATTATAAATTAAAATACAATCAATTTTGATTTTTAATTTGATATAATCATTCGAAATTAATTGGAATATAAGATATTCCATTCTATAACTCGTTTTAAAATATGTTATGTATCAATACATAATTGAATAATCAACAATAAAACATTTTTTGTTCAAACATACTAGAAGGAATCAAACAAGTCTTGATTCATAGTGTTTGAAAAAACTATTTTTCAGGGTATATATTAAGAAAAAAAGTGATCATTGATTAATTTAGGTTGAAAAAAATTTAAATAAACAAAAGGTAAATATAAATTTTTG
Organism: Viscum album; assembly: GCA_963277665.1. Classification (NCBI taxonomy): domain Eukaryota; kingdom Viridiplantae; phylum Streptophyta; class Magnoliopsida; order Santalales; family Viscaceae; genus Viscum; species Viscum album. The sequence continues at coordinate 433,471,326 of OY728134.1, forward strand.
TAGGGTTTAAAAAAATTAACTATGTATGCAAGGAGAAACATAATAGGTTTTTTCCTTGCATACAAATTATAGACTGAAACAGTGTAGAATTAATTAAATAAAAAACCCACAAGAATATGATTCTCACAACACTTGGCCATTCTATATCATTTTCTACAATCATTTTAATGTATCGTGGAAGACTCAAAACCCACAACCATCCTCTAATATATTTTTATCATTAATTGATGTAAATACATACCAAAATAAAAGAGACCACCAAAAAATTAAATTTTGTGGTTGTAATTGAGTAGGTATGTGGTTGTTGGACTTACAAGGAAAGCATAATGTAATCCGGATAACTTGTAGTTGTGTATGTATTGGTTGGTGGTAATATGTTGTGAAGTGGAATATTATTTGGCTAGAAAATGCATAAAACATGAGAAAATTCTATTAGTACAAATTAATTCACACCATAAATGCTTGATGGAGTTAGAATCGTCCAAAAAGAGTGTTGGATGATGAAGATGATTGAAACAATGTCAAAAAGACCAATTGTTTGAGTACTCATGGTCAATAGTGTATTTGTGATGATTTTGAAATTACTTTCTAGACTTTCTATATGGTGTTGCGGGGATAAAAACCCAATATAAATACTTCTATGCCATTTAGAATTGTTTGGATCAAAAAAGAAAAGGATCTACTGAGTTCGAGTATAATCATGTAGTCACATACCCCAGAAAAATAGGGCGAAATTAATTGAGGCTCCGATATTGAATAAGATATGATGAAAAGGGGAAACAACTGGAGAACTAATTGTAGGTAGGCAATAGATCCAGAGGTTAAAAAAATAAATTATCAAATACCTTATATTTGGATAAGTTAGATTCTTCGAGAAGTAGATGAATAGTGATAACAGTTGTAGTATAAGGGTTAAAAGAGAGTGACGGTGGTCGTAGGTTTCTGTATGAGTTTAAAGGCGGGAGATATAATACTTTTTAAGTTTCATTTTATAAAATATCATAAGGGTTTTATCGAAACATTTAATAATTATTGATAATGAGTTAGTTTTTCAGCACTAAAATATTAAGAACTGATAAAACTACTCTTTCTGGATGTGGAGGTGGTTATGTTCATGCTTAGTCTAGAAATGTTTTCAAATTGGGGTTTCTATGGTTGTAGCAAGTGGAATGTATGGACGCTATTGATGAAGGTGACACCATTGTTGGTTGATGAATGGAAGGAAGATTGGTGCTGGACTAAAGGTGGGGATAGCTGAAAATATATAGTGTTGTTTGGCGAATGTGCAGTGACATAGTGGGGGGTTTCATTTGTGGCGGATCCATAAAAATGTGATGTGATGTGATGTGGTGGCATGTGAAGTCGGATGTTGTGATCATCAATTGGGATTGATGAACAGCTACTCAACGGTGGGGGTGGGGGTCTTATAGTCATCTATGGATATATCCATGGAATCTAGTGAGATGGTAGTGGGTGTTGGATCTTGTTTCATCAATGATATACAAGAGTTTCCCTATCAATGGTAACACAGCTTCTTGGTGAATTATTGGAATGATATAGATTGTTAGAACAGGTCTTTTAGGGAATTTTTTGTAAGGGCCCTTAGGTTGTTAATAGCTAGGATATCCCTGGGGGGTATGACCTGCCCATTGGTGTTGAAAAGTGTGTGTGTGTGTGTGTGTATGTATGTTTCGATGTAGTTGTACCACTAAGTAACTAACATATATATATATATTAATATATAATGAAATTATAATGAATATATTGATTAAAATTTTATAGATATTTAAATATATATATATATATATTTGTATGTTATTGATACTTTTTTTAACATTATAAATTTTTATATATATTATTTATGATTGTGGGTACCGATACCGCAAGACACACATAGACACACATATCACACAGTCCAATGGGACGGTTATAGGCCCCTAAGGGATAAAACAACAATAAAGGCCACTATATTCCATTATTGTATAGGATCATTGACCTTTCATTGTGTCCCCCCAATATCCCTTACCAATCATGACCTTAATGGCACAAACCAACATGGTCATCCCAGAACACGCACTACGAGAGACGTTTTCACAACCAAACAGGCCCCCTTGCATTTCAATAATGAAAAACATACTACAATTATTTCAATGTATGTAGTTTTCTATTGACACACATGACCACTAGATGACTGCCCCTGCCATCAAGTGGGGATTCGCCTTTCCCATTTTGTGGTTACCATGCCACTACCAGATCACTGTTCCTACCGTTGCATCATGACATATCTACACCACCTCCCCCATCTGCAGCATCTATTGAGGATACATTTCCTTTTCCTAGCGTCGTCACCACCACATCAGTGCTGCTATGCAACCCCCCTTACTGTTGCTGCATAGTTGTCACCACATGGTCACCATAGGGCTTCTCTATCATCACCGTAACTGAGAACAAACCCACTACATCACCACTTCTATTCATCCCCCCATACTAATATTCCATAGTCGCAAACACAAACACACACATACACATACATACATGAAAATATGTACATATATTTTTATTTATTTAATATATATCTATCTATCTATATAAATATATTCATTCACATAATATATAATTGTAAAATAATATATTAATAAATATATTTATTTAATTTATACAATCATTTTGTAATTAATGTATATAAATAAACTATAAAATATTTTTTCAAATTTGGGGATTTATTTGCACCACGGTGGTGGGTGCTGTAGTGTACATTTTTCGACTGACAATCTTGATGTTTAGGGATTCATTCATTGTTAGACATGTTATTTTTGGTGGGTTTGGGAGGAGAAATTGTTCATCACAGTAGGTGACCGTGAGGTTGTTGGGATGACTGGAAAGGATCAAGCATAATGATCATGGGAGGGAACTAGATCTCTCAGCGCAGGTGTCTGGAATGTTGTGGCTTATGTGGTGACATTCACAGAGATGGTGAAGAATACTTAGGCGTGATATGGTACACCAAGTAAGGTGGTTCATCCTAACTTTTGGGTTGGGCAATGAATTATTGTTAGGAAACATTGGTTCCATATGTTAGGACATCAGGTCATGATGGACTTATGGGTTAGGGGCTATTGGTGAAGAGGCTGACATCCAAAGGGAAAACAGAGATACTGTAAAAACATGGGGAAAAGTGGGATGAAGTGATCTATTGTTTTCATTGTGGGAATTGTATGTATTGTTTGACCCTTCCTTTTCTAATTGTATGTTTTCTATTATTAATAAACATGGGTTCATGGGTTTTCACCCATGACTAATTCGTTTGAGTATATTTATATAATTATATATAATTATATAATTAATGATATATATATATATATATTAATATATAACTATATATAATATCAAATATATTTAATATAGTTATAATTAACATATATTTGTTATAATTTTATACTTATTTAAATATTAATATTTTTCAAACTACAAATAAATATATTTAGATATATTTGTATATAAATATAAATATATTTATACATTTATATATAATTATATTTTATTTATTTATTTATTTAAATAATTGTATATATATATATAAATATATATAATTGAAAAAATAAAAAATATATGTATTATAATTTTATAATTCTTTATATATATATATTAATTTTCTAATTCTTTATTTATATATATATATATATTTATAAATATTATTATAAATAAATATATTTAATAATACTTGTATATAATTATAAATATATTAATATAATTTTGTATATTTTATTATTATATATATGTGTTAATAGATATGTATATATTCATATAAATATAATAAATATATTTAATATACTGTTATAATTAATTAAATATATATATATATATATATTTACTATTCTAATTAAAATTAAATATAATTATAAATATTTTTATGCAATAATAAATAATTTTATATATTTATATATATTTATTAGTATATATTAATAATTAATGATAATTATGACAACTACATTAATTATAATTTTATAATTATTTATATATAAATAATTATTTATAATTTTATTAATACTTTTTTTAAAATATTATATATAGATAAATATAAATTACAAAAAATATATATATTAATATATCTTATATATATTAATTATATAAATAAATTTTTCTAATAAATGTATTTTAAAAAATGTTATTTCTTTAATTAAAACATGATAATTATATATATATATATATATATCAGTAATATTTTCTATTAAATGTTTTTACCAATGCTTAGAATAGAGATAGTAATGATCCACCTTTATCAATGCTAATACCATGCATTGGAAAACATTACCTTTATCTGTTCTTTTAATTACCATTGATTAAGGATACCCTTTTATCAGTGCTTTATGTCTTGCGTTGACAAAATTCGGTGTTTTGAAAGGCATGATTTGTTGTACTAAACATTCCATATAGCATGAGACTGATGATAAAAAAATTGTTACCAAACCTATGTTTCATATTGTTAATGATATATTTTTCCATTTTCTCAAAAATGAACATCATGTGGGCTCAGATTAAATTGAGGTTTTGAAAAAAAGTCTTTTATGACACTGATGAGTATTTGGATATTCTAAAGTATGGACATAAATGTTTGTATGAAGGGTGTATATAATAGTCCAATATGTCTTCCATGGTTAAATTATATCATATAAGATGTTTATATAACAAAAGTGATAAGTGGATATCTATGTTATTGGAATTTTTTCAGATGTTGTTGATAATTCTAATATTCAGTCATCTTTTTATGGGGCCAAGAAAATCATTTCAAAAATCAGAATTAATTATACTAAAATTCATTTGAACTCGATTATTTTTTCTAGATTTTTTAGATGATGTTGAGAGGGAAACATGTAATAATAATAGTATGTGTAAATGGAATCCAAGGTGTAATGGAATGTATAAAATTTTAAAAAAGAATAAATTAAAAGAAAATGTTTTGAGATATTTTCCTATGAAGTCGTGTTTTCAAATATGGTTTATGTCGTCCAAAACAACCAATAAAATGAAATGAAAATCATCTTAAATGAATAATAAATGTGTTCTAATACATTTGTGAGACTCAAATCATGGAGTAAATCAGATAAAAATGTTTCATGAATTCTATTTGGACACTAAAATTAGGCATATTGGGTTGTCTATTTATGCTTTCAATCCGTTTGGATGTTTTAGTATGAGTTATAGCATCTTGAATATTGAAATCATTAGTTATAATATAAAACCTTGTTTGTTTTGAAACAATTATCATTCATACTTTTGATGATAATTCTTAGTAAATGACCTCTAGGAAATTATATTAGTGTATATCTTCATCCATCACTAGATGAATTGAAATAGTTGTAGAATATATGTGTCAAAACATCTGATTTATTTAATAATGTGGTGATTAATATGTGTGCATCTTTTTTGTGGACTATTAATAATTTTATTTTCATTTTCAATTCATCTAGATGGTAAACACATATTGGATTGGCTTATCCATCTTGAAATTTTGACTTAACAACCTTTTAGATTCGTTATATTAATAACACAGGTTTCATGGGAAAACATTAATTTTTGGTTATTGAACATAATTTTTGGTGATCGTGAAATTTATTTGATAGAACAATAGAATCAAAAAAATTAACTTATTTCATTAACTATTTATAAAATAGTTTATTATGTTAATAGCATATTTTGGAAAGAACTGAATACTAATGAAGATGAAAAAAAGACAAAAGAGATACTACAATACTCATCATCATGCACAAAAATGCAGAAAAATAATATTTTTCAACTCTCATACTAGGTCAATAATTTATTGTTCCGTAATCTAGATTTATTTTTTAAAAAAAATAATATGTGATAATTTTTTATTATTTTTTATTAATGAATCTATGAAATCAAAATATCACTCAAATTTTTCAATAGACTTATAATACATATAAATTAGCCTTAATCATTGGCCTAGTGAATATAGATGATTGGTAAATTCAATTTTTAACATAAAATATACATATAAAGATATTATTTTCAAGGTATTGTATAATGTAATAGGTCCATACGACAATACATGTAACATCAATAGACACGTTAATGTATGTAAATGAAATATTAGAGGACTAAAAAGTCAAGACTCACAAATTTTGATGGAACAACTTTTACCATTAACCATGAAGAGGACACTGCCTAAAAAAGTGTATAACCCATTAATTTAATTATGTTTATTATTTTATAAAATATGTAATAAAGTGATAAAATTATATGAACCTAATATTCATCAATCCTGAGTTCTTATTTTTATTCCTTTTTTATATTTTTTTACACCTTACATTCTCACAATGATGGTCCATTATATCATAAAATCGGTTAACGAATATTTATTATAAGTTTCAATTAAATATCTATGGATATATCCCTTAGAGAGGTAAGTAAATATCAATGGTGCTTCATGTTTTTTTCTTTTGTCAATATATTATGTATTTTGATGTGTTTTTTAAATTAGTTACTTTTGGAAACTAATGTATTACATATGAAATATGTCTTAACCAACACGTTCAATGGGAAAGGGTTACATGGCCCAAGATACATTACCATTTTTCTATACTTATTTATATGGAATTGATAATGAGTTCAATCATGATAGATGTGCCAGTGATCTACCTAATTGTTGTTCTTCTACTCACATTTAATTTTATCTAAATATAGTGTGGGTTTGTAGTTTTAATTATTTTATTATTTTTGTAAAGGAAAAGATAAAATTACATCTACATATCTTGATAAATTGTTCAACTATTGATCCATTATTAGAGTAAAAAAATTTGTAACTCCCAGACCCCAGTTACCCATAGTTGGTGTGTTATTACATAACATTTGTATGATCACAAAAGATCATGTTTCGAAATATTGATTAGTTTAGTAGTCTTGGAATAACTAGATACATTCATTAAGTTAACATTACATCATAAAGTGAAAACTACAACAACATCTTGACTCCACACTCATATCCCCTTATACTATCCCTACTAGTTAATCATAAATTACTTATTTGCATCCTGATAAAAATAAAACATTTAAAGGGGTGAGCTCAGATGCTCAGTAAGGATAATAATATAGCAGAAACTTTCATAAATAAGAATAAACATTTAAGGTAATGTATAACTAATTCAAAAGCCTTTTAAACTTGAACATCACCATAATATGTATAAGATAAAATGAAATAATACCATTTACTTATTCACATGTATATTCTACTAGTCGAATAATCACTTGCAATATCATTAACCACTTTCATAATGATGGAATTCATAATGCCAGACTATCATAACCACATAGTCAAGGACTTGTGCCAAGACTACAAATAAGATTTTGTCAAGGCCTTATGCCAAGACACTAGTTTGTCTCATGAGACCTACTGATGCATCAAGGACCTATAGCGGGCTCCACCCATCACTTATTAAGTCCAATTCATTCCTCCAATGAACATGTTTAAACATAACATAAACATTCGTATTAAAACTAGCCTACGAAATGTCAATACCTTCTCCATAAAGCATTAATAGTATAAAAATAACACATCCATAGTCAAACATATCACAAACCCTTAAAAACAATAAGGATGTTTGGTATCATAATAAATCACATTAAAATAAGAGTAAAATCCATCAAAGGATGTAGACATAGATGAAATCAAAACAATTTGAGAGAAATATCTCCTTTTTTTGAAATAATTTAAAATTCACATAATTATAAAATAAAACATTTAATTTGAAAATATTCTTATTATCTTTTGAGGGAAGATTCGATGATTTTATAATGGCATAAAATATCTGCACATGCCGTATAAGTAAAAAAACATTCTTACCTTAATTTTGTCGAAAAGGTTAAAAAGTACATTGTTTGGAAAATGATTGAAATATTCCATTAAAAACATTTTATAAAAGTAACAAAATGGTATAAATTACATTAACTAGTTGTCTAGTAAATATTAAAAATGTTTTTGAATACACGTTTAAGAAACCTGGGTGTGGATGATAAAGAGGTCCAAGTAGACAATTGCGTATAAACAACCTCAGATAATGAAGAGATTGTGAAATAAACCCTTAAATAGTACTTTTCCACGGTTGAGGGTAGTTTAACCTCCTGTATAATGGTAAAATAATAGTTATTATGTTATAAAAGAATCATATACATTAATATGATATCATGTATGATCTTTTAATACTACTCTGTTAATAATATATTTGTATTATCGTCGTTTCGGGTGTTAACTTACTCATTTTCTTTTATATGTTTTGTTACATAGGACACCTTTGTTATGGATAGCTTGTATATTATTCATATCCAAAATTATATCAAGTCCTTAAACCTTTTTTTAATCATCAAATGAGAATTATACTTGAATGGATATGATGGGAAATGAATCGCATTGCGTTCGTAGAGACGGTAATCCGTACGTACGCACGTGCGACAATATCATTCTTTTGTTATTAAAATAATATATAATTGGATGGTATATCAAATATAAATAATCATTATAATGTTATATTTATTATTTACAGGAATTATACATCATTATTATACCCATCTAAATAATAATATATTGAATAACAATTACACCACGATGTGGAGACGGTAGGTCGTACGTACGCACGTATGGTGACATGTCATTAATGGGATGGATAGAATAATGAATTTGGTTATTCCATATTTATAATAACATCACATTATATAGAATATACTGGAGTTATTATTTTAGAATGGAAATAACAAGGAAAGAATAAGTTTATGATGAACAGAACTTGAAAGAGGGTGGTGAGAACATTACCTCTTCTTCAGGTTCTTCCTTTTGATTTGATCAACACGGATCCATAGGATGGAATTATGATCAAACTAAGGCATATAGGTTTAATTAAGGGAAGTTGTGATGATATTTGGGTAGAGTTTGGACGAGCCAAAAGGCTTTGAAGGTGTGAAATGGAGAGAAGGGGGACTTCCCTTTTATAAGAGGGGTGAGGGGCATCTTTGTAAAAGCTAGAAATATTATTATATAATAAATTCATATTCTATTTATAATGGCTAAAAAGTGGATTATTTGAATGTTAAGGTGCGTATAGGTCTAAAACCATTCAACCAATAGGTTATATAAAGGTTTGGGTCACTATATTAAACTTATCTTTTAGTTTTAACTCTTAGTTAATTAGTTTGACATTTACCATTTTACTTTGTATTTTTATATTATATATTTAATAAATATACTCAATACATCCAAGATACCACCAAGTGGTTAATTAATGATTGAAATATAATAAAAAAAGTCTCTTTTCCGAAACATCGATTTTTAGTAATTGAATATCAATTAATAATATAATATTTGTTTTAAAAACACTTTTATGTAAATTTTGACACTATTGAGTATTTTGTTTTTGGTAAATTCATAACAGCATTATTTCATCGAACAAAATTATATATAAACAATCCTAATATGTCATATTAACCTAGAAAATTATTAGAATTTATAAAAAGTCTCAAATTAAATCTATTTGGGTATTTATAATATCAATTATCTTAATATTTCATTAATTAAGTAATTACTGCATCATCATTATGTCATAAATAACATAAATTATTTAATGTTTAAAAATAATAAATAAAATACTATTATATATGAAATCTTTTTTTCTTTTTAATGAATATTTATAGTCCACAATAATATATATATATACATAACCCTCTGTAAAAAAAATTCTAAAAGTTATATATTCTTATGTCATTTTAGTATTTACTTTAACTTAACTAATATAAAGTGTCATTATCACCTACAAGTAGGACGATGAGGTCCCAAAATAGGCCCAAAGATGACCATGGTCGTACATTTATCAACCAATAGGGTTAGGACATGTTTTAGGGTAAATTGGAATTATTATAATATTATTTCTTACCCTTATTTACAGGATTTACCCTTTAACCATATTAAATAAAATATTTACCGAAATAATTATTCCAAATGTCTAAAAATAAAAGTTACCAATTTACACAATTTGGACCTCTTGATTCCAAATATGGAATCCAAATGTCTAAATTCAAAACACAGAAGAGGCAGAAATTAATTTAAAATTAATTCCCGTTGTTAAGACAAAAAACGTGTTTTTAAGAGATAATAACTATCAAAATATTGACAGTTGTTTATGTCCGGTTTAAATGTGAAATTATGTCCAATGACCAACATTGTATTAAATGGTAAAAATATATTATAAATATACTTTAAAACCACTGAAATTCATAATTTATCACTATTAATTATTTTGATTAATAAATTTGATTTTAATTAACATTTAGTAATTTTCACTATTCATCAAAATATAAAAGTTATCCGAAAAGTTCAAAAAATTTACCCTAGGATAATTTAAATATTATAAATCCAAAAATGAAGTCCATTTTCAGACATAAAATTTATAAAAATTCAAAAAGTGGGTATTACTATTCATAACGGTTAGTTTGATTGGTTGTGGTGTGTGTGTTAGAACTCAATGTTGCATACAACACACGCTAATGTATTATTCAATGGAAAGTGTACCGTGGAATATTGGGGTGTTACATTCTCCCCTCCTTCAAATAATTTTGTCCTCGAAATTTCTATAATACTACCACATGAAAAGACTCGGGTGGTTCTTCATCATAAGTTCCTCGGGTTCCCACGTGGCTTCTTCCATCCTATTGTTTCTCCACAAAAATTTTACCAGAGGAGTCGTCCGGTTTCTCGGTACTTGTTCTCTTGTATCAAGGATCTTGACTGGCTCTTCAGAATAAGACAAATCAAGTTCCAGTTCTAATTCCTCATAGGTGAGTACATGTGTTGGTTCATGCTTGTATTTCCTCAACAGTGATACGCGGAACACATCGTGAGCATTGGAGAGACTGGGCAGCATTGCCAAATGGTAAGTTATAGCCCCAATTCGTTCTAGAATTTAGAATGGCCTGATGTACCTGGGACTCAGTTTACCTTTCTTAACAAAATCTATAACTCCCTTCCATGGGGATACCTTCAAGAAAACATGATCTCCCACCTGAAATTCCAAATCCTTACTTCGGTTATCGGCATATCTCTTCTTCCTACTTTGAGCTGATGTGATGTGGTTTTGGATTACCTTCACATTTTCCATTGTTTCCTCCAGCAGTTTTGGTCCTACAATTTTTCGTTCACCAACGTCATCCCAACAAGTTGGTGTGAAACATCTCTTTCTGTATAACGCTTTATATGGTGCCATTTGAATACTTGAATGGAATCTATTGTTATAGGAATACTCAACCAGAGGTAAATATTGATCCCATATACCCTAGAAGTCAATTGAGAAAGATCTCTACATGTATTCTATGGTTTGATTAGTCCTTTATGAATTTCCATCTCTTTGAGGGTGGTAGGAAGTGCTTAAACAAAGATCAGTATCTACGCACTTTTGAAGGTTCTTCCAGAATCTTGAAGTAAAACGAGGATCACGATTAGAAACAATCGATTGGGGTACTCCATGAAGACTCACAACATCATTAATATAGAGTCTCTCTAGACATTCTAGTGGTAGATCTTCTATTATAGAAATAAAATGTGCTGACTTAGTAAGACGATCAACAATAGCCCATATTTCATCGTTCCTAATAGGAGTCGTTGGTAGTCCCATGACAAAGTCCATCGTGATATTATCCCATTTCCACTCGGGTATGGGAAGAGGTTGCATGACTCCTCCAGGATGTTTTCTTCCAGAATTCAATTATTGACAAACCATACATCTTGATAGAAAATGAGAAGTCTCCCTCTTCATGTTATCCCACTAAAAATGTTCCTTTAAACCTCTATACATTTTGGTGCTCCCAAGTTGTATAGAGAAATTGGAACTATGATCATCATCCAACAATTCCCTTTTTAGATCAGGTATATCGGGAACACAAAGTGTCTTCCCAAATTTTAAAATTCCATCTTTATACACAAAGTCTCTCAATCTCCCATAATTCACATATTTAATCGTCTTTTGAAATTATTCATCATTGGTATGAGAACTCATAATCCTTTCTAGTAAAGATGGCTTGGTAACCATTTGAAAAAGCCGGGATGTTTCACCTTCCATGGTTATTCCCATGTCCATCGTCACTAGATCCATGAAAATTAGATCCCTTTCAATTCTCATATTGTTCAAAACTCCATGATATTTTCTGCTCAAACCATCTTCCACCTTATTTGCCTTCCCCGGGTGGTTTTTTATCGTACAATCATAATCATTGAGTAATTCAAGCCATCTCCATTGCCTCATGTTGAGTTTGTTTTGTGAGAAAGTATACTTCAAAATCTTTTGATCAGCATAAATCTCACATTTTTCAACATAGAGGTAGTGTCTCCATATCTTCAAAACAATGATCACAGCTTCTAACTAACGATCATGAGTAGGAAAGTTTTTCTTATGAATTTTCAAATTTCGTGATGCATAGGCAATAACCCTATCATTCTGCATAAGGACACAACCAAGTCCTTTCTTCGATGCATCACTATAAATAACGAACCCATCATTCCCTGATGGTAGGGTCAATATAAGAGAATTTACTAATCTTCTCTTAAGTTCTTCAAAACATTCTTCACACTCTTTTGTCCAAACAAATTTAACCCATTTATGTTTGAGCTTCGTTAATGGGTTAGACAACCGGGAAAAATTCTGGACAAAACATTGATAATAACTTGCTAAACCAATAAAACTGAGTACCTCAGTTATACTCGTCGGTGCTGGACATTCATGGATTGCCTTGGTCTTAGAAGGATCAAAAAAGATTCCATCTTTAGAGACAATATGGCCAAGAAATGAAATCTCCTGAAGCAAGAATTCACACATGCTAAACTTCCCATATAATTCATGTCTTCTCAGAGACTTCAGGATAATGCGCAAGTGATTTTCCTATTATTCTTAGCCTTTGGAGTATACCAAGATATCATCAATAAATACCACCACAAAGTCATTGAGATATTCCTTGAAAACTCTTATCATTAGATCCATGAATACAGTGGGTGCATTAGTCAGCCCAAAAGGCATTACTGTAAACTCGTAATTCTCGTACCTAGTTCAAAATGTTGTCTTCAAAATTTCTTCATTATTCACACACAACTGATGGTATCCAGATCAAAGTTCAATCTTGGAAATGTATTGAGCTCCATGCATTTGGTCAAATTAATCATCAATGTGAGGTAGGGGATACTTGATCTTTATTGTTATACCATTAATTTCCCTGTAGTCGATACATAACCTCATAGATCCATCGTTCTTTTTAACAAAAAGAATAGGGGCTCCACATAGAGAAACACTAGGGTGAATAAATCACTTATTACTCAATTCATCTAGTTGTTTCTTTAGTTTCACTAATTATAAAGTGGCTATTCTATAAGGGGTATTCGATATAATCCTCGATCAAGGAATTAAATCAATGGAAAACTCAACTTCTCGTTCTGGAGGATGTCCAGGAAAATCATCTGGAAACACATCCACATATTCTTTCAAAATATGTACATCCTCTATTTGAACATTACTTTCCTCACCCACAGCCATTTCATTCTATTCCTCCCCATTAATTGAATTTAGTTGAGCTTCTGGGCGTGGATCTAGATAAGAATTAGGTGATGACGATTTTTCTCTAAAGATAAGGTGTTCCTTATCATCATCCTCAAAAACCGTAACAGCATTCTTCTTACAATAAATCTTCACATCGTGGTCTAATAGCCAATCCATACGTAGGATTATATCAAACTCAATCATAGGTATGGCGATGAGATTAGCGGATAAAGAACATTTATGAGCTCTAATGGGGACTAATTCACAAAAAATTGTTTCAATGATACTTCCCTTATGAATTATAACTGACAACTCCCTTATTAAATAAAATAATAAATATCTAATTTTCTTAGGAAACTGGGAAGATATGAAACAATGAAAAGATCCAGAATCAAATAATGCAATTTCTAAACTTGAGGAAATAGTTAAATTACCTTCCACCATGTATTTCATAGATTCTACCACAACAGTAGTGATAGAATATGCTTGGCCTTGATCCCTTGGACTTTTTTGAGGTAAGTTCCCCTGACGCATTGGAAATTCATTTGCATAATGTCCCATCTCCCTGCAATTGTAGCATTGGACATCGGTAGCTTCCTTCTTCCCCTTTCAATAACGAGCCTGGTGTCCCTTTTCACCACACTTGTAACAGACTCCCATTCCCATCAAGGAAGTACCAGGGTGTTTCATCCCACATCTACAACAGGAAGGATATTCAAATTTTCCCTTCTTCCCCTTGTATCCATTCCCAGATTGATCATCAGATCTCTTCTTCTCTTTCTCTTATTTAAATTCATAAGACTTAGAGAATTCCTTTTCTATCTTGATAGCACATGAGACAATTTCTTCGTATGATGAGAAGTATTGTGGGAATAATGCTCGATGAATAAATGGTTTTAACCCATCAAAGGAACGATCAATATTACTTCTTGGGTTAAGTATATAATCTCTAGAATACCTTGAAAACCTTGTAATGTTAGCCTTATACTTTGCAACATTCTCATCCTCCTATTGTCTCAGACTAAGAAATTTCCTTTCCATATCTTCTCGATGGTCATGTGGAAATTATTTTTCGAAGAAAATATTTTTTAACACTCTCCATCCAATATTTGATACATAATCATCTTACCTTGTGTTTTGTATCAATTACTACCATTAATCAGCATCTCCAGGGAGGCGATAAACTGCCATGATAACCTTTTCCCTTTCACTACTCCCCAAAGCCTAAAATATTTTCTCTAAGGAACTTATCCATTGCTCAGATACCAATGGATTTTTACTCTCATTGAATGTTGGTGGTTGTTGCCTCATGAAGAAATATAACACTGATCCTCCATGTTGTGGATCAGGGTGCTCCATACGGGTAATGTTATTATTCATAACCTAAGTGAGTTGTCCCAGTTTGGTGATAAGCTGGTCAGCACCAGTTTTATCACCAGCTCCACTATAATTATCTTGAGAAGGGGGGAAATCCCTACATGGAGTGAGTGGATGGATACGGTTTACATTTCTTCCACTAGGTTCCATTTCTAAACAATGTCATAAACTAGATCAGTTTATGAATCAAAATACATAATTACATACTTGTAAAACAGTTAACATAAATTGAAATATTAATGGATATAATCCATTATCATAAAAAAAATTTCTTTGAGGATGTATATACTCATAAACCATTCATAATGTTTTGTAAAGAAAATGAGAATTATCCAAGAATATCCCCCGGGAGTGTCGTAACCATGAGTGCAGCAACAACTGTTGTCGTGCACTTGTTCGCATTCGAGTCTAACTCAAAGCGGCGTTTTCAGGATTTACCCCTAGGTACATCTGTTCTAGAGCCACCTCTACCTGCTCATACCCAGACAGGGATGTATTGCTCAGAAAACTCATAAAATCTCTATAATACCAAAATTCTAGGAAGTTATTCTATACTAATCCTCAATTTCCATCTTAGGTATATGTGATCTAATCAGAGTTTATCTAAATCTAGAATCCAAGGTTTGTACTAAACTTCCTATGATACTAACTGTAATGTCCCAACCCCAGTTACCCAGAGTCGTTGCATTATTACATAACATTGGCATGATCACAAAAGAACAAGTTTTGAAAGGCCGATTAGTTTAATAGTCTTGGAATAATTAGATACATTCATAATGTTTACATTAAATTATAAAGTGAAAACTACAAAAACATCTTGACTCCACACTCATATCCCCTTATACTATCCCAATTGGTTAATCATAAAATAATTCTTCACATCTGGGAAAAATATAATATTCAAAGGGGTGAGCTCAGATTCTCATTAAGGATAATAATATAGCAGAAACTTTCATAAATAATCATAAACATTTAAGGAAATCTATAACTAAAACAGAATCCTTTTAAACATGAACTTCAACATAATATGGAAAATATAAAATGAAATAATACCATTTACTTATTCAAATTGATATTCTACTAGTGGAATAATCATATGCAATATCATTAACCACTTTCATAATGATGAAATGCATAATGCCAGACTATCATAACCACACAGTCATGGCCTTGTGCCAAGACTACATATAAGATTTTGTCAAGGACCTGTGACAAGAAACTAGTTTGTCTCATGAGACCTACCGATGCATCTATGAGCTATAGAGGCTCCACCCTTCACTTATTAAGTCCAATGCATTCCTCCAATGAACATGTTTAAACATAACATAAACATTCGTATTAAAAATATCATACAAAATGTCAATAATTTCTCCATAAACCATGAATTCTATAAAAATAAGACATCCACAGTCAAACATATCACAAAATGTTCAAAACAATATGGAAGTTTTGTATCATAATAAATCATATTCAAATAAGCTTAAAATCCATCAAAGGATGTTGACATAGATGAAATCAAAACTCTTTTAGAGAAATATCTCCTTTTTTAAATCATTTAAAAGTCACCTAATTATAAAATAAAACATTTACTTTGAAAATATTCTTATAAGCTTGTAAGGGAAGCTTCGACGATTTTATAACGGTGGAAAATAGCCACACCCCACGTATAAGTTAAAAAAACATTCTTACCATAATTTTGTCAAAAAGGTTAAAAAGGACCATGTTTGTAAAATGACGAAATGATTCCTTTCAAACCATTTTATTAAAATCAAACAAGAATATAAATGACATTAACCCATTGTCTAGTAAATAGTAAAAAATGTTTTGGAATACATTTTAAAAAAAACATGGATGTGGATGATAAAGAGGTCAGAGTAGATAATTACGTATAAACAACCTCAGATAATGAAGAGATTGTGAAATAAACCCTTAACTTGTACGTTTCCTTGGTTTAGGTTACGTTAAACTTAATGTATAATGGTGAAATAATAGATATTAACTTATACAAGAATAATATACATTAATATGATATCATATATTATTTTTAATACTCCTTTGTTAATAATATCATTCTATTATCGTCGTTTCAGGTGTTAACTTACTCATTTTTTATATGTTTTGTTACATAAGCTGTGATTGTTATTGATAGAATTTATATTATTCATATCCAGAATTATATCAAGTCCTTAAACATTATTTTTAATCATAAAATTAGAATTATACTTGAATGGATACGATGGGGAATGAATCACATCACGTTCGTGGAGACGGTAATCCATACGTACGCACGAGCGACAATATCATTATTTTGTTATTAAAATATTATATAATTGGATGTTATATCATTTATAAAGAATAATTATCATGTCATATTTATTATTTACATAAATTATACATCATTATTATACCCATCTAAATAATAATATATTGAATAACAATTACACCACGACGTGGAGACGGTCGGTCTTACGTACGCACGTATAGTGACACGTCATTCAAGGGATGGATAGAATAATGAATTTGGTTGTTCCATATTTATTATAACATCATTGTATATATAATAAGCTAGATTTATTATTTTAGAATGGAAATAACAGGGAAATAAGAAGTTGATGAAGAAAGGAACTTGAAAGAGGGTGGTGAAAACATCACCTCTTCTTCGGGTTCTTCCTTTTTACTTGATGAAAATGGATCTTTAAGATGGCTTTATGATCAAAATAATTCCTCTAAGCTGAGGTGAGGGAATTTGGAAGGATATTTGGGCAGAGGTTGGTCAAGCCAAAAGTCTTTGAAGGTGTGAAATTGAGAGAAGGAGAGTGCCCTTTTATAAGAGGGGTGAGGGGCACCTTTAGAAAAGCTAGAAATATTATTTTATAATAAATTAATATTCGGTTTCTAATGGCTCCAAAGTGGATTATTTAAATTTTATGGTGAAGATAGGTCTAAAACCGTTCAGACGATAGGTTTTAGATAGGTTTGGGTCACTATATTAAACTTATCTTTTAGTTTAAACTCTTAGTTAATTAGTTTGACATTTACCATGTCACTTTGTATTTTTATATTATATAGGTAATAAACATACTATATACATCCAAGAGGCCCCAAAGTGGTCCATTAATGATACATTTATCATAATATAAATCTATTGGCTGATCAATTTATTTTTATGAATTGAATATCAATTAATAATATAATATTTTTTTTAAAAACTCTTTTATGTCAATTTTGGCACTACTGGTATTTTGTTTTTGATAAATTCATAAAAGCATTATTTATTCGAACCAAATTTATATAAACAATCCTAATATGTGGTATTAACCTATAAAATTATTTTAATTTATAGAAACTCTCAAATTACATTTATTTGGGTATTTATAACATCAATTATCATAATATTTCATTAATTAGGAAATTACTACATCACCATTGTGTCATAAATAACATAAATTATTTAATGTCTTAAAATTATAAATAAATTACTATTATATAGGAAATATATTTATCTTTATAATTAATATTTATAGTATAAAATATAATATATATAACCCTATGTAAAAAAAATTCTAAAAGATATATGTTTATGTCATTTTTGTATTTACTTTAACTTAATTAATATAAAGTGTCATTATCACTTACAAGTGGATCAATGCGGCCCCTAAATCGACCCAAAAAAGCCCATGGTCAGCAATTTATCAAAAAATATGGTTAGGACACGTTTTAGGGTAAATTAATATTATTATAATATTAATTGTTTACCCTTATTTACCGGATTTACCCTTTAACCATGATAAATAAAATATTTACCGAATTAATTATTCCGATTGTCTAAAAATAAAAGTTACCTATTTACAAAATTTGGAACTCCTGATTTAAAATATATAATCCATATTTATAAATTCAAAACACAAAAGTGGAAAAAATTAATTTAAAATTAATTCATGTTGTGAAAATAAAAAGAGTGTTTTTAAGAGATGATAACTATCATAAGATTGACAGTTGTTTATGTCCGATTTAAATGTGAAATTATGTCCAATGACCAAAATTGTATTAAATGGTATAAAATATATTCTAAATATACTTTAAAACCACTCAAATTAATAATTTATCTCTACTAATTATTTTGACTAAAAAAGTTGTTTTTAAATAAAATTTGGTAATTTTCACTATTCATCAAAATATAGAAGTTATCTGAAAAGTTCAAAAATTTTACCTGAGGAAAATTTTGATATTCTGAATCCAAAAATGATATCCATTTTGAGAGATAAAATTTATTAAAATTTAAAAAGTGGGTATTACTATTCATAACGGCTAGTTTGATTGGTTGTGGTGTGTGTGTTAGAACTTGAAGTTGCGTACAACCCACGCTAATGTATTATTCAAAGGGAAGCATATTGTGGAAGCTTGTGGTGTTTCAAATGTGAATATTATTATGAGAATTTATTATAAATTAGAAAAATATAATAAATTTTTATACAATAAATGGTGAATTTAGAGATATTGTGTGGATAAAATAATGATTTCATACGTGTTATTCTATTAAGATATAAATTAGGGTACGTTGATATTGTTTTGAATTATTTTTTCATCGTGCAAGGATATTTATGTCATCTATTGGTTTTTCTATTTTTTCATATTGTGATTCTCATAATATTTTCTTTAAAGTTGGAAAATTCATGTGAATACCTCTCTATTTTTGTAATGTTTATTTCATTGTGTCTAAAACAACTTCCAAAGGGATATAGTGAAAATGAAATTCGTGGATTCATGTTTTATTACTTGCAATATGATCAAGGGATTATAACTCAAAATCATTATTTTTTGTTATATCTTGAATAAGAAGATATTTAATTGAATGTGATTATTAAAAAATTCAGATTTTTTCCTCAATATATAAATATTATAGTTATTATTGGGTTTTGTTATCATGGACACTTCGATGGGGAATTTTTTAAATTACTGCTGTCAAAGAAAATTAGTTGAAGTGGAATTGTAATTAATGTCTTAGGATTTACATTAATAAATTTTTGAATGTTTATATACACTTGGTATAGCCTCTTGGTTCCATGTGTTATCCAAAGGTTCCCCGAACCAAGTTGGTAACAAAACCGCAAGCACATTTCCCCAAATTCCAGATGCTACCGACTAGTCGCAAGGGATAAGGTATGATTATCGGGTATCTATTCACTCATTGGAAGAGTATACAGAGTGAAATAATAAATAGTATAAAATAGAAGAAGTAGTATCACCAAAAACAATGTAACAAAGTGGAAGATTGATAGAAACAACAACTACAACATTTATAAATAAATGATGCATTTCATAAATATATAGGAAAATAGCCAAAAATTCACAATTATTGAAATACATTAATGAATCCAATGTATAGAAAATAGTAAAACTCCATAGAATCACAAGCCTCAACATGGTCACATGCTCTCTAGCTCCAACATCAATCATGTACCAGATAAAGAAGGGTGCCTTATTTTATTTATACCTACACCCATTTAATCTGTTTGGGGCAAAAATCAGACCGAAACAGTGTGTGAGATTAATCCCAGTAAGTAACCAAAAAAATAGTTGTGCCTAACCATCAGTGAATTTATATATATATATAAAGTAATTAGAAAACATTATGTTATAAATTAAAGTGTACTCAAAAGTAAACAATTCTAGAGTTTTCAATCACATTCATTAATTATTAAATCCATTGAAAAATGAAATATTGTGATCTATCATATGCACATTATCCCTACTGTAATAACAATAGACTTCTCAGAAGAACATCTAAACAACCGACTAAGACCGGGTCCAAACTTGTGCATTGGCTTGGAAGACTCGTCACAATCAATTAATTATTAACAACCAAACCTATGGTAATGTTCTCACATTCAAATCCCCTATGGTTTCACATATCATCAATTCAATAGAATAATAATTACACTCTGTTAAAGATCGCATAGTCTAACCCCTTTGGTCCCACATTTCACAAATCAAATACATCATCCACTTGGGAAACTCTTATGGTCAATACCCCTTGTTATGCATGGAAACAATAAATTACAATGAACCTCTTGTAGATCTCACAGTCAATTCCCTATGGTCTAACATTCATTTAGAAATTACCCTATGGGTATCTCTCACAATCTAAATCTCTATTCAATGAAACCACGACACCTCTCAGAGTCAACACTTATGTTCAATCATATCTAAATTTCATAATTTGAAGACCCTATCATAGGAATCCCCAATAGACAATTCATATTGGTCAAACAATAATAATGTTAAACACATTCATCTCATATAATCAACAATTTCATCGATGAAACACTTGGAATGTAAAATAATGCCACCTAACATGCTTCCTAGACCCAACTACCATAATCCATCAAACATAGGAAACACTTCCATAATCATGGTAATAAACAATAGGCATAAACAATAACCCTTTTTCAAACAAAAAAACATTAGATGGAATTAAATATTTTTAAATTCCAAAACATGAAATACACTAAACAGGGGTATTCATCACATTAAGCATATACAATCCAAATAAAACAAAATTGAGTAACAAAACACCTATCTTGATGTTGTATACTGGAAACTATAGAATGTAGTCCATTGAATTAGGCTAGAACATCATAGATCTACAAAAATGTCAAAATAGTTCAACAATGGGTAACTCATGAGAGAGGAGAAATCAGGTAGAGAGGCTCTGGGGAATGAAATAAATCAAAAGATAGAATCCAATGCACATGAAGGTGGATAAATTGGATCCTTGATAGAGGAATGGTAGATTCTCAAAGATCCTAGGTCGTACGTTTCTCTCCTGTAAGAGACATGATAAAAAAATGGGGTTTTGAGATGAGACGTGGCCATGGTTTTTTTAAACAAATAAAAAATTATATTTCATATTAATTTAATATAAGCGATGTCTAAAATCCTGAATTGTCTCCTAATTTAGGTAGTTATTCAGGTGACCCACATGGCCATGTACTTAGCTGTTATATGGAATGTACATGGTTAATTTCGAAAACCATGTAAATGACATGTATTCATGGGTACACGATGTGTACATAGAAAATTAGAAAATCCTATTTTTTCTTAAAGAACAACCCAAAATAATGATCCATACCTAAAATGAGGATCTAGGTTCTTAAAAACATCTCCTATAAATCAATTCATCCCTGAATTTTTATTTTATGGGTTTCGAAGAAGAATCCTTAAACAAATCTAGCCACTGTGATCGTACATCGGCCTCTCTCTCCCAAGTCTCGTCCTGTACTCACCCCTACTACCGTAACACATATACTATAGGAACATACTGGCCATGTAGAACCATCATGATATGATCCAAAATCCAAATATGGTTCTCTACGAAGGATGGATCCACCACTAACACAACATCCTCATGTAGAAAAAAATGAGACGGTTATGAAAAGTAACACCATAGATGAGATACAAGGAAGACATTGTGCATAGCCTAGTACCTCTGTGGTAACTACAATAGATTAAAAACTAGCTTGAATCTCTCAAAACCATCAAACAGCCTGACAAATCTCAGTATAATCATTCCTTATCTCCTAATACTCCAATCTAACAACCTCATTGTGACATGTATGAAATCATGATCTCCAACCTCAAAATCCTGTGTTAATCTCCTTATATCTTCATAATATTTCTAGTGAGACTTTCTAGTAGCCATCCTCTATTGAATCAAGTCCACCTGCTCTATGGTCTCTTGGAAAAGACGGGGCCCTGGCATAGCTACATCTCATACCATTATCAAACATAGGGATGATCGGCATGACCAACTATACAGATCCTCATAAGGTGCCATATGGATCATCTCTTGAAAAAAACTATAGTAATAAAAATCCACTTGGGGTATGTTTCTCTCCCTAGACACCCTGAAATCCAGGGCACATGCTCATATCTTGTCCTCCAAAACCTAAATCATGTGCTCAGACTGGCCATTTTCCTGGTGATGGTAAGCTGTGCTCAGAAGTTCCAGTGTACCAAATACATCTATAGTCCCTTCCAGACATGAGAATGAAGACATGCATCCCTATCTGAGATGATAGAGTGCAGAACCCCATGGAAACATACAATCTCTCGGATGTACAACCTTCCAAGCTCATAAACACTGATGGTTTCCTTGATCTGAAAGTAGGGTGAAACCTTTTTGAGTCTATCAGTAACAACACAGCCCACATAATTTCCTTGATGAGACCTTGGTAAACCTATCAAAAAATTAATCATGACATCATTACAGTTCCAATCGAGAATGGGTAATAATAGTAAAATCCAAACCAGTAGTTGTTTCTTCCCATTCCCCTTCTGATAGGTGGAACATCTCATTTAAAAACCATCAACATATCATTTCATACATGGCCCCAAATAATAACGGTGTAGACCTTGATACATCCCGGGTGACACCATTATGTACTTCCCATTCCGAGGAATGAAAATCTTGCAACATCTCCTCATGTATGTCTATTGAAACCCATATGCACTCAAGAAAATTCAAGATCTCATCATTTCCCACAGTCAACCTAAGAGTAGGGTCATCACCTGACACACACTCGCATAGGTCCTGGCCTTCAGAATCAGATAACTACTTCATTCCCACTAGATCCTATAGAGTAGAGTTAACTGTTATAGAAAAATTAATTCCTTCCCATGTCTATCATGCATCTCTAAATTCATCTTAGAGAATAGATCCATATGTTTCCTCTCACTACTAGCCTCTTGAATTGTCTTTATATGAGTCCTCCTTCTCATCGCATCATCCACTATGTGGCCCTTCCCATGCGTGTAGGCATGATCAAAGTCAAAAAAATGAATTTTCTCAACAAAACATTACTGTCTCAAATTTAAATCATGCTAATTAAATATATACTTGATACTTTTTGGGTCAATGTATACAACCAAATGTTTTCCCAAATGATAATGCCTCCAGTAGCTTAAGGTGGAACAACTACATCTAATTCGATGTATTGTGTAATTCCACTCAAGCGACCTAAAGTTCCAAGAATGGTATGCCATGACTCCATCCCCTTTCTTAATCAGTACACCCTTCTTGATACTAGATGCATCACAGTAAATGGTGTAACTCTTGACTAGATTTGAAAATATCAGTATTGGTGCTGAATTAAATCTTGTTATTTTCTCATGAAAGGATGAATCATAGAAATATGTCCACAAGTACTTCACACCCATCTTTGTGAAGACTATTAGTGGCACTACTAAGAGTAAAATGACATATATAAATCACCTATAGTAACCAAACAATCCCAAATTTGTTTTTACCTCAAATTCATTCTTAGAATGATCCTAGGGAACTACTACTCTCACAATCTCTAGGTCTACTGATACTCTTGTCTTTCAAATAACATGACCCATGATGTGAATCTGGTCCATCAAAAAGTGGAATTTTGAGATCATAACATTTAACTGATTCTATTTCACTATACTAAATACCATCTCATGATCATTGGCATGGTCATGTCGAATGTGAGAGTTCACCAAGATAAATTCCAAGAATTATACCCCAAAATAATCCAAATGAGGATGAAACAATCCATTCAATAGTGCCATGAAATCTTATAGTACTTTCATGATACTAAACAATATAACTAATCAACCATATAGAAAATACTTTCTTTGAATGGTGGTAATAGATGTATTTTATGGAATAACTTGAAAATGCTGGTAATCGGATCTCAAGCCAATCTTCGAGAACACCTTGGATCCTCGATTATCTTCAATGATATCATAAATCATATGAAAGGGATATTGGTTCTTGACATTCAACTATTTCAACGTCTGATAATCTACACAATGTTTGAGTATACCATCCACCTTTTTTGGAAAAAGGATAAGAGAATGAAAAAAAGATGTACTGGGTCAGATGAAACCTTTTTCTTGGAACTCCTATACCAACTTCTTGAGCTCTTGTAACTCAAGTGTAGCCATCCTATAAGAAGGAATGGATACCAATGATTCTCTTGGAAGAAGCTCAATAGAGAAATCTACATTTCTTTCAGGAGGTAAACCTAAATTTTTACTTGAAATAAACCTCTAATATAATCCACTACTAGTGGAAAGTCCATCATTGATGATCCCAAGACATCGAAATATAAGCTACAGATTTGTGATGTAATTCCTCCAAACCGATGATGGTCAGGACCATATCTACTTTCCTAGACATCATGTTCTCCCTTTTGTAAAAAATACATTTCATCTGGTGATTTGAAACTCACCCACTATTTAATGTAGTAAAAAAGTCCTGAAAGGAGACTAACTAGTCCATTCTAAGAATGATTACATAGTCTGTCATTTCTATTACATAGAGGTCCCATATGATTTTCACCCACCAACCTCAAGAGGTAACTCCTTACATTAATGCACACAAGTCGTCATAATCCCCAATGGTGTGTCTAGTGTCATAACATCCTCAAAAGTAAAGACACTGAGCCCAAGGCTCTCCACAACGGAAACATATATAAAAAAATGGGAAAACCCATTATAAAAAATGGAAATATCTAAAACAGAGACAACTAGTATCATACCTCTAACCATGGAGGGTCTTAGATCCTGCTCTTATTGGGTCTGCTCTACTACACAATTATGACCTATACCACAACCCTACGACCCTGTATGTACACCCTGAGCTGATCCAACATATTGTCACTGAGAACCTATAGCCTTACTACTATGCCCATAACTAGCTCCTTGGCCTAAATGGCCTGACAAACTACAATTCCTTGGTTGATGAGAAATTGGTGGTCCTTCACATTAACATGGAATCATAGAATAAACTCTATCACTCGTTAGTGGTGAGAAAACCTGAAATAAATTATAAAGATGGTCCATATTTTCGCTAGACCATCACTCAACTGGGTCTGTTGGGAAATGTGGTCTCATATTCACACTCTTCCCACACTGGTAGCATACCACCTAATTACCCTAAGAAACATCGTGTAATGAGTCCCTACGGCACTTCCTGATATCTATAGAAGGAGTACTAGCCTTGGATATTGAATAGCCCTGGTTCACATATCTCATCTTTCTCATATTTTGTTATGTAATCAGTGTTTAATTTATTATAGTCAACACCGTATTCATCCTGAAGAATTTCACCTGTGATCAGATGTCATACCTAAGACCATCCTCAAATAATCTAGAAAAAGATGACTCATCACCTCCTAGAACATGTGTAATGATTTTAAAATCAATAAAATTGGAAGATTAATCCATCATTGAAAGAGTTTCCTACTCCAAAAGAATGAAATCTCAGGCACTATCGGTCCTCAACTTCTGAGTATAAAATTAATCATGGAAGGTCCTCCGAAACTCTTGTCAAGAAATATCCATATGATGTCCTTCCTGTGAGATAAAATTCCACCATCTCTCAGATGAATCCCTTATCATGTATATCTCTTGCTTCACCCTCCTCTCAGGAGACGTCTGTATATGTTCAATGATAGCAAGCATGGCCTCCAACCATGAGACATCATCATGTGGTCCTCCATCCCTAGAAAAAGTTGGAGGATGATGCTGCAGGAACACAAATGTCATCTCTACCATAGACGGGGTAGGATGAAGTGCTCCGTGAAATATATGTAACATCTAAAAAACCTTCATAAAATTGTGCCTCTGCACCAGTGTTTGGAATAACAGCTGGTGTAAAGACATGTAGAATGGGAGGATCTGCTACTAGTCTCTGATCTTTACTTTCCATTGTCTTATCATCACCCTACACCAGTCGCACAACTCGTGGATGTCTTAGTGCCATGAATCTACTAGATCAAGAACACGCCTCATTTTAAGATTATCCAAGAACGAAACAAAAAATTTCAAAAAAGTAACAGGATAATAAACATATATGTTTTAAAAAATTGGGTTACACAGAATGTATATCCCATGCACTACATGTTACCTTATGCTTTAAACATAGCATGTACCTCTTCCAAATAAGGTCATGTAACACACCTTCCTACAACATGTTCCTCATAGGAATGGGCATGTACTATAATTTTACTTCCTACCCTGGTTCCTCTACATGACTAATCCAAATGGGTTCTACTGGATAAACACTACACAGTGTGTTCACCCTACACATGGTGTGTACTAGTTATTTTTGAACCACCCATGTACTTATTCACATGGTCAGAGACATGATCAACTCAACAAAACATGAAAGATTGGGACATTGCTTGTACAACCTATGTCTCATCAACCTGTGTTGTTAGACACATGGTCAGACACACAGTTCTTACAACACAGTGTGTACAACCCAGACATGGCGTGTTCTACCACATGTTTTCCAACCCTATGTCTCTACTCACACAGTTAGTCATACAGTTAAAGACTACATGGAGTGTGCATATGGTACACGGCATGTACTTAAGAAAATATGTTTCTTCTATAACAAAAGAACACATGGAGTGATTTCATAACACCACATGTAATGTTGTTTGGGTTTCCAGATAATAAGCCTCCGAAAAGTTTACTGAACCCTTAAAAACATTGAATTTTGCCCAAGGAATGAAAAATTCTGACTCGTGAGAGCCCATATACCCACAAATAAATGTTTGGAATCCTCATTCATATCATAACTTCACCGAATTCAATTAATGCTCAATAAGATCCACCATATTTCGATCCAAGAGGGTCTATAACATCCCATGGATCAATGTTTTTTGTGAATCCAAACGAAAAATTACATATAATAATACCATAACAAAATAGAAGGTATTTTATGAAGGCATCTGTCACAACAACATTCATAGCGTGCACAACATCTTTCAAAAAACATGAAATCAGTAATGCACCCTAAATGTAATGCCCCGACCCCAGTTACCCATAGTCAGTCCATTATTGTAATACTTTTCCATGATTACAGGGAATAAAGTCTCGATGGACCGATCAGTTTAGTAGTCTTGGAAAATAGATTACATACATGAATGTTACATTACACTTTATAACATACAAAACAACATAAATATTCCTTTTTGAACACTATTATTTCCCTTGTCTTAACACTGAATATCAATCACAATACATTTCTTGCAATCTTGGGAAAAATAAAACATAGAATGGGGTGAGCTCAAATGCTCAGTAAGGGTAAGAAATACAGTAGAAACATTCAAAAATAAGCATTAACATTTAAGGCAATGTATAAAACTAAAACAAAAGCCTTTTAAACATAAACTTCAGCATAATCTGGAAGAAATAAAAGGAAATAATTCCATTTACTTATTCACATGGATATTATTCTAATCGAATAATCACATGTAATATCAATAACCACTTTCATAATGATTGAATGCATAATGCCGAACATTAATATCTGTGTCAAGGACTCGTTCCAAGACCTAAGGGATAACTGTAACCAGAACCCAACCTGAAGAGCCTCTGTAACCGGAATCCAACCCAGAGTTCCTCTAATAACTGGACACCGACCTAGAGTTCCTCTAATAACCAAAAACCAACCCGGAGGGTCTGCTGTAACCAGATGCCAACCTGGAACATACTAGTCCAACACATTTGTCTTAAGAAGAGGATAAAATATAACATAAACAATATTATTAAAACTAGAATATGTAATGCCAAAACAGTAATCATAAACCATTAATGACATAATAATAACTCATCCATAGTCAATCATATCACAATACCTTATATTCAATATAGATGATTTCCATCATAATAAATAAACTTCAAATAAGTGTAAAATTTATCAATGGATGCTGACAAGGATGAAATCAAAACTATTTGAGAAAAATGTCATTTTTTTAAATCATTTAAAAGTAACATAATTATAAAATCAACATTTACATTGAAAATATCGTTATTATTTTTTAAGGGAAGCTTTGACGATTTTATAACGGTAGAAAATAGCCACACCCACCGTATAAGTTAAAAAAGACATTCTTACCTTAACTCTGTCGAAAAGGATAAAAAGGACCTTGTTTGGAAAACGAAAAAAATATTACGTTATAAACATCATATAAAAAGTCAACAAGTGTAGAAATAACATTAACCCATAGATTATAATATAGTAAGAATGATTTGAAATACTTTTTTTTAAGAAACCTGGATGTGGATGATAAAGAGATCCCAGTAGATAATTAAGTACAAACAACCTCGGATAATAAAGAGATTGTGAAATAAACCCTTACCAATTTGGTAACTTACGAAAAATACAACCCATGAAAGAGGTATCATACAATGAATATGTAAATACACATAAATTAAAGTGTATTACTAAAAGAATACAATTATGGGTAATACATACACCACGAAAAATGTAATAGTCGCAATATGGCTTGAATCTCAAGGGAATAAGGAGTGAGATGAAATCCACTTACCTTGCACTTTTCATTAGTCGAGGGTACGTTTTTCCTCTTGTATGAAGACTATATTATGTTATTAAATTATACCAGAACCATATTAATATTTATGATATCATACATTATTCATTTATGACTTTATACTACCCATTTAATAATAATTTCCATGTTGTAATAATATTTCGGGTAATAATCGCTTTCTTTATCGTACGTGTTTTGACTTGTTACTCTTGATTGCATCACATAGATCATGATTTAAATACTTCCAGAATTTAAAACATTATTTATTTATCATATATAGTTATAATATATAAATTTATAATAGACATATATATGAAATGGAAAACACATTTTATGGAGACGGTAGTCCATACATACGAATAAACGCTGTTTCCATTTTCATATAGTGTTGAACAGAAGTAAGTGAATAAGATATATGTAAGTACATAAATACTTATATATAAATATATATATCTCTAGTAGAATTATTATGTCATATATTTCATACTTATTAGTAATATATATTTTTATAATCATCGATTAATGGTTGACTTGGAAATAAATCTCATCGCGTCGTGGAGATGGTAATCTGTACATACACATGAGCGAAAATATAATTCTTTTGATATTAATATAATATATAATTGGATATTATATAATATATAAAAAATCATTATCATGTTATATTTATTATTTACATGAATTATACATCATTTTTGTACCCATATAAATAATAATATATTTAATAACAATTACACCACAACGTGGAGAGGGAATGTAAAGATCTGTAAGTTTCAAGGAAATGTTTTATCTTAAATTCTTTGGGATTTTACGAGTATGTAGTTTCTGATGGCACTTGATTCTCAGGCCCGGTGTGCCTGAAATAAATTTCCGATGTTTAGCCCGGGTACATTCAGTGAACGAACGAGCGAGTGTTTCTATCTTTTGAACAGGTGCTCGGAATTGAAATCTGAGGGCACCGATGAAACCGTAGTGGTGTTAATTTCTTAAGAGGACCTTTCTCAAAGGTGAGTTTTCTCGGGAGGAGTTGTTAAAAAATTTTCATTAAATGTAATGTAAAATAAAATTGTGTTACAATTTTATTTCCTTATTTTAAGTGATTTAATACTATGTGTGGGAGTTGGGGTGGGACCCACTAGTTACTAACAACCCTTAGAGGATAAAGGTAAGTTGGGGCCCACATGATCTCCACCCCTTCACATTCCTTTAACTCCCTAACTCCCCCCTTTATGTGGGTAACCCCTCCCTCTCACCCTTATTATGCTTGCCAACATAACACCCCATTTAATTAGACAACTAAAGTTTAATTAATTAAGTGTGTTTTTGTGTTTGAATTTTGTAATTTGAACCCATGGCATGTTATAATAAAATAAGAGGAACTTATTTTATTTTTGGGGAAAGTTTGGTTGTGTTGATAAAAGGGAGGAGAGAGATCTAGATCATGAAAAACATTATCTTCTTCATTGAAGAACATGAAGAACGTCGGTGCCAACCTCAGCTTCTTTCTTCTCGACGTTGATGAAGTGACGTCGTCATTCTGTGGCAACGTCAACGGAACAACAAAACTGTCTCCTTCCTTCATCAAGTGATCAACCTTCTTGAATTGAGGTATGGGTGTGTTTTGAATTGATATATATTGTTTTTCCTTCCATATTGTTGTTTCACTCTAAAAATTTTTCTATCAAACTAATGCGAATGGAACTGGACCAAACTAACACAGTCTGATTCCTCCGTTGTTCTTGTTGTATGGTGTTCTCCAACCATTCTTGAGTGATGAATCAAGGAATGTTTTTGGAGCTGATCGGAGGCCCGAAAACATCGGTAATGGCCTTGGAACATCAGGACGACCTAGGAATGAGAGTTTTGTAACAAGCGGATCATCAGAACAAAGGACGGACGCCTCGGGAGGCATACTATCAAGAGGCGTCATTCATGGAAAATTCCATAATACATGGTGTGTCCTTCTAAAGCACAGGCCGTGTAGTAAAAGCGTTCATTGGCATAAGTAACGGACATCGGAAGAAGTGACACACGACATGTGACACTGGTCACACGACGTGTACTTTTCACATAGTTTGATAGAGGAGACTTCGAAGAACATGGCGTGTATTCAAGGGAAATACACAGACATGGACAGAAATACATGGCCACGAGGCACGACTTGTATTATCTTCATTGGAAGGAAAAAGTGGCTTCATGAGGATCGACGTGTAATCCAGGAGATACACAGACATGGGTATAATCACACGGCCAAGAGGCATGGCGTGTACAACCTTCACCTTGGTAGAAGTGGCTTCATGAGTACTTGGCATGTATTTTGAGAATACGTGGACACATGGTGGAGTACACGGGCAGGTACTCCACCACACGGCCAAGCATGGCCAGCGTACACGGAGCCAACCCCGGATGTTTGGACACAGTGTGTAACCATACTACATGCTGTTTGCTTACTTTTTACACGAACAACCCTTTTACATGGGATGTGGTACACGGACATTACCCAGGGACTGAAGATATGTACTGTAACCATACCACATGCGGTGTACATACTTTTTACACATCCATCCTGATGACACGAGCCGTTTCACATAGGAAATACCCAGTGTCTGATTACACCGCGTGTATCGCTTACCTACATGCTGTGTACTTTAGGAAAATGGCTTAGTCGTCCTGTTCTCTGTGACTCAGGCATGTTTTGATTGGTTTTCCCATATTAAAGAGACAAAACATTGAGATAAATCAACTCCGAACTTCGTGTAAGTTGATGTATCGACCTCTTGTATCATGGAGCGGACCCTCCCAGAATCGAGCGTACTGTGTGCGGGAACCCTAGAGATAGTTGCGACAGCAAGGAAGATGACGACTTCTGTACAAGGATCCGCAGTGGGTTCAATGGGGAATACTTTTGTACAAGGATCCTCAGTGGGTTCGATGAGGAAGACTACCCTACTAGGATCCTCAGTGGGTTCGATGACGACGTCTACCATACTGGGATCCTCCATGGGTTCGACAATGATGTCTACCATACTGGGATCCTCCATGGGTTCGACGACGATGTCTACTATGCTGGGATTCTCTGTGGGTTTGACGACGATGACTTCTATACTTGGATCCTCCATGGGATTGGCAGTGATAACTACTATACTTGGATCCTTTGTGGGTTCGGCAGCGAAAACTTCTGTACTTGAATCCCAAGTTGGTTTGGTAGAGGAGACGATTCAGATGCTACATCAATCATCTCCACCCCTCTTCGTGAGTAGTATATATGTGTGATCTGAGTCTTGTCTTTCAATCATTATCATAGATATGATTGTCATTCTTTCTTGTGTGGATTGGGTTGTGCTTTCCTATGTGTATTGGGTTGAGTTTTCCTATGTGGATTGGTTTGTGCAATCCTATGTGTATTATTTTATTCTTTCCTGTGTGGACTGGGTCATACTTGGGCTCGTGTGCTGGAGCCGAGATGAAATTTATGACTTAGGAATATGTATGGGCCTATACCTAAGTAGAGTTGGTTGATACTTCGTGATTGTATCATTCCTTTGTGGATTATCCTTCATGGATTCTAGGAGACCTTTGGGGGTCTCGGGGTCCCTAATGAGTAGCGTATACTCACCCCCGCACGGGCTATGCCTGCCCTACATTGTGTTGGATGCAGACGACAGACAGTGCTTATCGAGGTGGAGGCTCGTGGAGCTGGACGGAACCTGGAGTTGGACCACTGGATGGGACGTACTCAGAGCAGATGGCTGGAGTTGGGGATCTGTGTAGACTATTTGTACCCACCCTTAAAGTGTGATTTCCAAAGGACGGCTCAGAGTTGCTATTTAATTTTCTACTGTTGTACTTTCTTTACAGTTGCACTTTACATTCAGTTGGGTTTGTATTCTGGCCCATTTACTTTCTAGCACTTACTTTTGTACTCAGTTTACTGAGTGTCTACTTTAGCTTGCGTACTCTGTGGTTTTTTTACTTTATAAAGGCATTGTCAACCCTTTTATCAGGATTTTGGACTTTGGTTCTAGTCTCCAGCCCCTGGCCTATGGAAGGCAGGCTTGGGGTAGTCACGGTACGGGCCCCGAGGACAGGTCCTGACAAATTAATATCAGAGGGGTCGGTTCTACCGCAGAACTCAGGACTCTGATAATTTCTTCTGCTTGAATAAATATTGTGTTGGGTATTGAGTGTGGTTATCAGTCCGAGGAGTCTATTTTTGGTGCGGTGACCGACGTATCCATACACCAGGACCCTGAATTCTGATTTCTGACTCCATGCACGAAAACGTTGATTGGATGTGTTTTTAAAATGTTTTCTTTGCGATTACATTGTGTCAGCTCACTAGGTATACTGTATTAACTGTGGCGCACCTATTTCTTTTCAATATGGCCCTACTACGGCATCCAGCCAGGGTTCCGAGATTTGTGAGAGACGACAGCCCACTGAGTGACGAGGCCTCAGTGTAGGGCCCCATTATAGTGGAGGCACCAGCGGTACCTCTACCCGCCGAGCCACCGATTCCACCAGCCCCAGCAGATGAGATTGCACGTCGTCTGAGTGCACTGCACAAGTTTCATCGTCTGAGACCACCCATGTTCTGCGGGGAGACGGACCCTTAGGCAGCCAAGGATTGGCTGGAGTCTGTAGTTCGATTCTTCAGATTGGTAGGGAAACCAGTAGATCTCATGGTTATCATTGAGGCGAGTCTCCTGCACATGACAATAGGTAGATGGTGTACCCTGATGCTCCAGGTGCACGAAAAGGCATCTCTGATTTGGATGGACTTCGAGAGCCTCTTCCACTTGGAGTTCGTTCCAGCCACCCTCCATGCAGTGCGCATTCAGAAGATACTACAGC
The DNA here is from genome assembly GCA_963277665.1 of Viscum album. Lineage (NCBI taxonomy): Eukaryota > Viridiplantae > Streptophyta > Magnoliopsida > Santalales > Viscaceae > Viscum > Viscum album. The sequence continues at coordinate 433,505,515 of OY728134.1, forward strand.
TGCGGCAGGGCAGAATGAATGTAGCCCAGTACTCGGTGAGATTTACAAAACTATTTCGTTACTCCACAGATACGGTACGGGACCAGTTCTTCAGGTCCTGGACCTTCGAGCAGGGACTGAGGCATGAGATCAGGGATTCGATGATCTCCCTCAACATCCCGATGCAGGCGTGGGTACTGGAGAGAGCCCTTCCAGTGGAGTGTTTTCTCCCAGATCATTCATCAACGTTTAGACGCTCCGCAGGACGACCCGCAGCGGAATCTTCTGCAGTCGGCCGTAGACATATGATGCAGAGGACCAAGCGGGCCAGACCATCGGATGAGCAATCTCAAGAAACATGTTCGGTTGTGTGGGGAACACGAAATAGAGCCATCCACATGACGAACAGAAAATTCTATGCATCCGAAAGGCAGTGACACATGGCTCAAGACTTCCCGACCCTCCCTGCAGATAAGCAGGAGGAAGCAGAGGGACCTCCCCGACAGAGGTTCTACCGTGCTGGTCCACAGGGAACAGGCAGACGAGGCAGAGGAGCTGGCCGAGTAGTGGGTGGTGGGCGACAGTTTAAGGCCCTACCACCACCACCACCACCAAGAAGACCACCCTGAACACAGGGAACGGGTGGACATGGGAGAGCTCAGCTTCAAGAAGATGAGGCCTACGACCATAGAGCTCCAGGAGCAGATGGACAAGAGTGGGAATAGCTCCAGGCATGGAGACTTTTTTGCCTGATTCTTCTAGCTTTTTTGATGTTTTTTTGGATGCTTTGTGTCTTTTTAACTTGAGCTTCAGTAATAAAACACACTTGTTCTTCTGACGTTTTATTCCCTATCATTTTTATGTAGTTGATACTGATAGGTTCTAGTTAAAATCGTTGACCTGACCCTCACTTTCAAGATTCCTAATGGAGGAGACCTAGTGACCACACACTGCTGCTGACAGTGTGACTCGACCCTCGGAGGTGAGAGTAACAGTTGGATTTATTGACAGTATCATCGAGGCCTTACAACGTCGTCCATGGCATGAAATAGTACCATTCACGTCTGGATTGACTGTATTAGGCAAAGGGCATGGTTCATCTAGGGGATGAGACCAGATTTCTCTTTTTGGCAGAAGGGGAATCTCAGTAGCTATTGTAGATCGTAGATGAAAAATGGTGGAGTTGAGTTCTTACAAATGGCTAGTCTCACACATTGTTCGTCGAGAGAACAATTTACAGTTCTCACCAACTTAATAGTCTCAGGTGTATCTTTTCTCAGAAGGACATGAACCTGAGATAGCGGCAATGGATTGAGTTCCTCCAGGACTATAACATCGAGACGGTTTATACTCTTAGGAAGGGGAACGTTGTATCGGATGCTCTTAGTATGAGATCGGGAATTCAGCTGTTAGGAGTGGCGAGACAATAGATGGCCGCATTTTCAGATATCCGTTGTGGATAGTGTTGGAGTGAGTACATGTAGAACCAGATATGGTTCAGGATATGATGGAGAAGGTGCAGATCATCCAGGAGTGGATGAGGACAGCTCAGAGCCAACAGAAGTCCTATCATTGATCACGGGGAGCTGGATATCGATGATGGGGCGACTTTTGCGGAGGTCCTAGTGGAGATCGATGATCGAAAGGAGAAGGTCCTACATGGACAGGTTGATTCTTCTAGTGTGCATCAGGTTGCAGCATGGGAACCTCCAGGAGAGAACATGGGAGCGGGAGGCTCAGATGCCTGCACAATACCCTCTTTTGTTCCCCTTGTTTATGATTTATCTTTAAGGGGACGTAAAGCCTTGATGTGGGGGTAATGTAAAGACTCATAAATTTGAAGGAAAATTTTTATTCTTAAATTCTTTGGGAATTTACGAGTACGCAGTTTCTGATGACACTTGATTCTGAGGCCCGATGTTCCCGGAATCAATTTCCGAAGTTTAGCTTGGGTTTGTTCAGTGAACGAACGAGCGGGTTTTTCTATCTTTTGAAATGTTGCTCGGAATTGAAATCTGAGGGCACCAATGAAACCGCAGCGGCTGTAATTGCTTAAGAGGACCTTTCCCAATGGTGCATTTTCTCGGGAGGAGTTTTTAAAAAAATGTGGATTAAATTTAATGTAAAACAAATTGTGTTACAATTTTATTTCCTTATTTTATGTAGTTTAATCCTATGTGTGGTAGTTGGGGTGGGACCCACTGGTTTCTAACAACCCTTTTGAGGATAAAGGTGAGGTGGGGGCTACACGAGCCCCACCCCTTCACATTCCTTTAACTCCCTTACTACCCCTTTATGTGAGTGACCCCTCCCCCTCACTGTCATTAAGCTTTCCAACATAACACCCCATTTAATTAGACAACTCTAGTTTAATTAATTAAGTGAGATTTGTGTTTTAATTTTCTAATTTGAACCCATGGCATGTTATAATAAAATAAGAGGGACTTATTTTATTTTTGGGTTTAGTTTTGTTGTGTTGAGAAAAGGAAGGAGAGAGCGATAGCTCTTGATGAACGTCATCTTCTTCGTTGAAGAACGTGAAGAACGTCGGATCCAGCCTCAACTTCTTTCTTCTTGACATTGACGAATTGACGTCTTCATTCCGCAGTAACATCAACGGAACAACGAAAGAATATCCTTCCTTCGTCAAGAGATCAACCTTCTTGAATTGAGGTAGGGATGTGTTTTGAATTGATAAATATTGGTTTTCCTCCTATATTGATGTTTCACTCGAAACCTTTTTCTATCAAACTAATGCAGAAGGAACAAGACCAAACTAACACGATCTGATTCCTCTGTCGTTCTTGTTGTATGGTGTTCTCCAACCGTTCTTGAGCGGTGAATCAAGGAACGTTTTTGGAGCCTATCTGAGGCTCGAAAATATCGGTAACAGCCTCGGAACATCAGGACGACCTAGGAATGAGAGTTTTGTAGTAAATAGATCATCGAAAAAAGGACAGACACCTCGGGAGGCGTGTTGTCCAGAGGGGTCGTTTCTGGAAAATTTCAGAATACAGGGTGTGTACTTCCAAATCACACACCATGTAGTACAAGCGTTCAGTGGCATAATTAACAGACATCAGAAGAAGTGACACATGGCATGTACTATCCACACAGTTTGACAGAGGAGACAACAATGGACATGGCATGTATTCAACGGAAATACATGGACATAGACAAAAATTCACGGCCATGAGGCACGATGTGTATTATCTTCATTAAAAGGAAAAAGTGGCTTCGTGAGGCTCGGCGTGTAATCTGGGATTTACAAGGACACAGGAAGAATCACACTAACAAGATGCACGGCGTGTACTACCTTCACCATGGCAGAAGCGGCTTCTTGATGACTCGGCGTGTATTCTGGGAATACAAGGACACGGGGTGGAATACACGGGAAGGTACTCCACCACACATCCAAACATGGCCAGCGTACACAGAGGTGACCCCAGAAGTTTGGAAACGGTGTGTAACCATACCATACGCCATGTAATTACTTTTTACACGAACAGCCCTTTGACACGGGCTGTGGTACATGTACAGTACTCGGGGACTGAAGACACGACTTATAACCATACCACATTCCTTTTACTTACTTTTTACATGACTAGACCCATGACACGGGCCGTTTCACATGGCCAGTACCCGGTGTCTGATGACACGGCGTGTATCGCTTACCTACACGTCGTGTACCTTAGGAAAATGGCTTGGTCATCTTGTTCTCCATGACTCGGGAACGATTTTCTTGGTTTTCCACTATTGACGAGATGGAACATCAAGATACATCAACTCTAGACGTCGTGACAGCTGATGTATCGACCACTTGGCTAATGGAGCGGTGCTTCCCGGAATCGAGCGTACTGTGTGCGGGGACCCTAGAGATGGCTGTGAATGCGACAAAGATGATGACTTTCGTACAAGGATCCTCAGTGGGTTCGATGAGGATGACTTCCATACAATGATCCTCAGAGGGTTCGACGAGGATGACTACCAAACTAGGATCCTTAGTGGGTTTGGCAAGGATTTCTACCGTACTGGGATCCTCCGTGGGTTCGACGACGACATCTACTATACTGGGATCCTCCGTGGGTTCGACAACGACATCTACCATGCTAGGATCCTCTGTGGGTTCGATGATGATGACTTCTGTACTTGGATCCTTCGTGGGTTTGGCAACGATGACTACTATACTTGGATCCTCTGTGGGTTCGACAGTCACGACATCTGTACTTGGATCCTAAGTGTGTTTGACAGAGGAGATGATTCAAAGGAAACATCAATCATCTCCACCCCTCTTCGTGAGTAGTATACATGTGTGAGCTGAGTCTTGACTTTCAATCATTATCATTGATATGATTGTCATGCTTTCATATGTGGATTGGGTTGTGGTTTCCTGTGTGGATTGGGTTTTGTTTTCCTGTGCGGATTGGTTTGTGCTTTCCTTTGTGGTTTGGGTTATGTTTTCCTGGGTGGACTGGGTCGTACATAGGCTCGTGCGCTGGAGCTGAGCTGGAATTGATGACTTATGTATATGTATGGTCATATACCTATGTAGAGTTTGTTGATACTTCGTGATTGTATCTTTCATTTGTGGTTTATCCTCTGTGGAATCGAGGAGACCTTCGGGGGTATCGGGATCCCTACTGAGTAGCGTATACTCACCCCTGCATGGGATATTCCCGCACTACGTTGTGTTGGATGCAGATGACGGATAGTGCTGATTGAGGTGGAGGCTCTGGAAGCTAGACGGATCCTGGAGGTGGACCAGTGGACAGGATGTACATGGAGCGGACGGCTGGAGACGAGGAGCTATGGAGACTATTTGTACCGACCCTTTAGGTGGGATTTCCAGAGGACGGCTCACAGTTGCTACTTTACTTTTCTGCTGCTGTAATATCTTTTCAGTTGTACTTTACTTTCAGTTGGGGTTGTATTCTAGCCCATTTACTTTCCAGCACTTACTTTTGTTCTCAGTTTTCTTAGTGTTTACTTCATCTTGCGTACTCGGTGGTGTCTATTTCTTTATAAAGGCAATTACTTCCCTTTTATCCTGATTTACGCCTTGGGTGCTAGTCACCATCCCCTGGTCTATGGAAGGCGGGCTTGGGGTAGTCATGGCACGGGCCCCGAGGACGGGTCATGATAGGGTAAGCCGTACGTACGCACGTATGGTGACATGTCATTCAAAGGGTGGATAGAATAATGAATTTGATTGTAACATAATTATAATAACATCACAGTATATAGAATATACTGGAGTTTTTATTTTATAATGGAAACAACAAATAAAAAGGAAGTGGAAGAAGAAAGGAACATGAAATAGGGTGGTGAATTCATTACCTCTTCTTCGGGTTCTTCCTTTTGATTTGTTCAAAAGGGCTCCATAGGATAGCTTTATGATCAATCTAAGGACTCTATGATGAAGGGAGGATATTTGAGATTGTATTTGGGCAGGGGTTGGCTGATCCAAATGTCTTAGAAGGTGTGAATTAGAGAGAAGGGGGAGTGCTCTTTTATAAGAGGGGTGCGTGGTACCTTAGGAAAAACATAAAATATTATTTTATAATAAATTCATATTTGATTTATAATGGCTCCAAAGTTGATTATTTAATGTCTACGGTGGGGATATGTCAAAAAAATCCACCAATAGGTTTTAGACAAGTTCATGTTACCATTTTAACCTTATCATTTAGATTTAACTCGAAGTTAAATAATTTAAATTTTACCGCGTCTTCTTGTATTCTTACACTATATGGTTAATAAAAATATTATATACTGCCAATAAAACCCTAATTGGTTCATTAATTTCATATATATTATTATATAAGTCTTTTTCCATCCCTTATATTTTTAGGACCATTATATCAATTAATAATATAAAATTTGTTTTCAAAACTATTTTATGTCAATTCTCACACTATTTGGTATTTGTTTTTTGTTAAAATAATAACAACATGATTAATTCAATAAAAATACATTTAATCAATAAACACATGTCATATTCACCTAGAAAATTCGTGGATGTCATAAAAACTTTGAAATTATATTTATTTTAATATTTATAATACAATTTATTTGATTCTTTCATGAATAGGGTAATTACTGCATCATCCTTGTGTCATAAATAAATTTATGTACTTAATGTCTAAAAATTATAAATAAAATACCAAGATGTAGGAAATCTTTTTATACTTCTAATGAATATTTTTAATCTAATTTATCTTATTTATAACCCTATATTAAAAATGTTTGGAGTTATTAAACTTTGATTTTAACTCTTTTCAATCTTCATTGAATTAAATAATAATAAATGTCCTAATCTAATCCAAGTGGAGCTAAATGGTAATATTTTATTCCTAAGGTTTTTTTGGTCGAGTTAGACTTTCCCAATAGAATTAGGACATGTGTGAGGGTAATATTAATATCATTTTACCCTTAATTACCCTATTTACTTTTAACTGTGGTAAATAAAAGTAAAAAGTTACTATTCACCAAAAATTATTTTCATCTCTTGAACCAAATTTTACTCCTTGATATTAACCATGTCCCTCATATTTTTGAAATTTCACTCACAAAAGTATTAAAATCATTTTTTATGTGAATTTCCAAATTCTCCTAGGAGGTGGGTAAAAGACGGTGAAAAGTCCACTAAAATTTTTATATATATAAAATTATTATAAACTGACTACAAGGATTTACAATGATATTATATAAGTATTATGTATTTATATTGACATAAATTAACTTAAATAACATAGATAATTTTTTAAATAATAAAAAAAATCGGTTTTAACCAATAAATCAGTGTTTTTCACAATTCACAAATAATTGATGTTTCTCAGAAAAATACCAAACATTTGGCCTAAGATATATTTTATATTATGAATTCAAAAATAATGTTTATTTTACCAAATTCATAACATATAAGTTTCATTAATTAATTTAAATTAATTCCCGTTTTCAAAACAAATAGTGTGTTTTTATGAAATAATAACTATCAAAATATTGACACTTGTTTATGTCCAGTTTAAATGTGAAATTATGTGCAATGACCAACATTGGATTAAATTGTAAAAATATATTCTAAATATAATTTAAAACCACTCAAATTCCTAATTTATAACTATTTATTTGTTTTATTAAAATAGTTGTTTTTAATTAAAATTTAGTAATTTTCACTATTCATCAAAATATGAAAGTTATCAGAAAAGTACCAAAAATTCACCCTAAGATATTTTAGATATTATGAATCTAAAAATGAAGTCAAATTTTAATGATAAAATGTATAAATTTTCAAAAATCGGGTATTAAAATTCATAACGTCTAGTTTGATTGGTTGTGGTGTGTGTTAGAACTCGAAGTTACGTACAACACATGCTACTGTATTACTCAAAGAGAAGAATATCGGGGAAGATTGGTGTGTTACATTCTCTCCTGCTTCAATAAATTGTGTCCTCTCAATTTATGCTCGTTTTTGGAAACATGGGGTTAACGTTTCAAAATATCTTAGTTGAAATCCCACATCAAAAAAGGAATTAACGCGGCCTCTATTTAAAATAAAGAGTGGTAAGTATGAAGGTTAACATAAATAACACATACTAGGGTTTCATTTAGGAAAATATGGATATGGAAGGGAAATGTAACCATCAATATCTGATGGAGAGTTGTAGAGAACAAGGCTATGAAAAGGCCAACAATCACAAATCCATAAATCTGTGATGATCTAAGGTACCATCTAGGAAAAAAAAAATCTATGTTCCTTTTCATAATGTTGAGAAATTTATTTATGAGATTTTCTAAGATCATAAGGAGATATACTTACTTTATAATTATTGTTTTATCCATTGATAAATTTCTACCACAAACTCATCTTTCACTACAAAACATAATACAACTCAAAAATAATTTATTTCTCCTAATCGTATAGGGTTCCAAATATAATGAATGTATAATTCACATATCAGACCCATTTAAAAAAACTACATTATACAATCCAGGGACTTCACTTAGTCCAATGGTAGGCGATAAATCCCAATCGCACTATGGTTGTGGGTTCGATTCCCGCAGCTTTGTCTGGCGCGATGGGTTGTCACACGGTCTGTGTGTTGTCTATTTATACAAATCCAAAAATAACATTTCAAACATATTCCATTCCAACCTTTAGACTTATCCAAAATACTACTATCCGAACTCACAGTCCAAAATTTATAAGTAAGATAAACACAATCAAGATCGTTTTTTCCATGTAATAACATGTGAACACCTTCACCATGTATTATTTTAAAACATGGTAACATCCTGAATTACTATAAAACCTTATTGATTACATTCATGATTCTTTATTATTTATAGAATACTTGATATAATCCTTCTATAAAAAATTTTTTAAACTCCAATGATGAAAAATCATTAATCAGTTTCAATGTATTCAAGATTATCCAATATAATTTACCAAAATCAACAATATCTTATTCCAAAATTAGTACCTCAATATTAGGACCATATAAAGGATTATCTTTCCTTCAACCATGTAATTTCCAAAAGTTTAACTCGCTGTATAGTCACTTTTCTTAGTACCATAAAATCTCAAATCCTCAATGAAATAGTATTGTAGTACAATCCATATTTAGTTCCAGTACATCATTGATACACCACTTCAATGAAATAATTCCAAAACAACATAAGATCAATAGTCATTCCTCTTCATCTGTGGTAGTATCATAACTTGATTATTATTCAATAGCATCATTTGCGGCATAGTCTGAGGACTAGGAAATTGGTTCACATAGTGTCCAACCTTTTGAAGATGAATCTTTGTACATTTGAAACCTTTTTCTTATACTTGCAGTCACATACTTGGTGTCCTTTTTCTCCAAACTTATAACATACTCCCATTCCATTCAAGAATTTTCCAAGGTGATTCTTTCCATAGTTATCACATATGGAAAAATCCTTTTTTACCTTGTTCCATTTTTCTGTTATTCTCTCTACCATCCTTTTCTTCTCTGGCTTCCCTTCAAATCCATAGGACTCCAAAAAATCTTTACATATCTTATCAACACATGATAATATTTCGTCATATGATGATAATACAAGGGAGACTATTTCCCTTATAAATTCTGGCATAAAACGATGAAGGATATGATCCTTCTTAATCTTTGGATCATGTGTATTGTTGGTGTTCTAATTCCGTCTACTGGGCGCCATTTCTAAACAATGGGATACACTATATTAGTTTATGAATAGAAATACCTAATCCTGAACTTGTAAAACACTTAACATAAATTAAACAGTTTATGAATTTAATCCATAATCATAAAAATGTTTTCATTGAGTAAGTATATACTCATAAGCCCATCATAATGGTTTGTAAAGAAATTTGAATTATCATAAGAATATCTCCTGGGAGTTTCGTAACCAAGAGTGCATCAAGGATTGTTGTCGTGCACCAGTTCCCGTTTGAGCCTAGCTCAAAGGAGTGTTTTCGGATTTTACCCCTAGGTACATTGGTGCCAGAGCCGCCTCTACCTGCTCATATCCAGAAAAAGATCTATTTTATTGGAAAACTAAAAAAATCCCTACATTACCAAAATTCTAGGAAGTTCTTCTATACTAATCCTCAAAGTCTATCTTAGGGTAATGTGCTCTAATCAGAGTTTATCTAAATCTAGTTTCCACAGTTATTGCTAAACTTCCTATGATACCAAATATAACGCACCGACCCTAGTTACCTAGATTCGGTGCATTATTTTAATACATTGGCATGATTACATGGAATCAAGTCCCGAAGGACTGATCATTTTAGAAGTCTTGGAAAATAGATTACATACATGAATGTTACATTGCACTTTATAACATACAAAACAACATAAATATTCCATTTTGAACACCATTATTCCCTAGGGTTAACCCTATATATCAATCACAATACACTTCTTGGAATCCTGGGAAAATTAAATCATAGAAAGGGGTGATCTCAAACACTCAGTGAGGGTAAGAAATATAGCGGAAACTTTCAAAAATAAGCATAAACAATTAAGGAAATGTATAAAACTAAAAAAAACCTTTTAAACTTGAACTTCAGCATAATATGGAAAGAATAAAATTAAATAATTCCATTTACATATTCACATGGATATTCTACTAATCAAATAATCAAATGAAATATCAATAACCACTTTCATACGGATGGAATGCATAATGCCGAACATTAATTTCTATGTCACGGCCTCGTGACAAGACCTAAGGGATAATTGTAACCGGAACCCAACCCGGAGAGACTTTGTAACCAGACTCTAACCTGGAGTGCCTCTTATAACCGGACACCAACCCAGAGTGCCTCTAATAACTGGACACCAACCCGGAGGGTCTGCTATTACCGGACCCCAACCTGAAACATACTATTCCAACACATTCGTCTTAAGAGGAGGATGAAATATAACATAAACATTTGTATTAAATATAGAATACGAAATGCCAAAAAATTAATCATAAAACATTAATAACATAAAAATAACTCATCCATAGTCAAACATAAGAGAAAACAATACATACAATAAAGATGATTTGAATCATAATATACCAACTTCATATAAGTGTAAAATTTATCAATGGATGCTGACATAGATGAAATCAAAACTATTTGAGAGAAATATCTTTTTTTAAATCATTTAAAAGTAACATAATTACAAAATAAAACATTTAATTTTAAAATATCCTTATTAGCTTTGTACGGGAATATTTCAAGATTTTATAATGGCAGAAAATAGCCGCACCTGCCGTATAAGTTAAAAAAGACATTCTTACCATAACTCTGTTGAAAAGGTTAAAAAGGACCTTGTTTGGAAAACGATGAGAATATTCCTTTATAAACATCTTATAAAAAGTAATGAATGGTAAAAATGACATTAACCCATAGTCTATATTATAGTAATAATTATTTGAAATACTTTTTTTAAGAAACATGGATGTGGATGAAAAAGAGATCCCAGTAGATAATTGTGTATAAACAACCTCGGATAATGAAGAGATTCTGAAATAAACCCTTAGAAATTTGGTAACTTATGGAACATACAACTAATGAAATAGGTATCATACAATGAATATGTAAATACCCATAAATTAAATTGTATTACACAACGAATATAATTATGGGAAATACATAAACCACACAAAAGGTAATAGTCGCAATATGGCTTGAATCTCACGGGAATAAGGAGTAAGATGAAAACCCCTTACCTTGCACTTTCCTTTAGTTGAGGGTACATATATACTTTTATATGAAGACTATAGTATGTTACTAAATTATACTAGAAAAATATTAATATTTATGAAATCATACATTATTCATTTATGACTTTATACTACCCATTTAATAATAATTTCCATGTTCTATTAATATTTCGGGTAATAATCTCTCTCTTTATCGTACGTGTTTTAAATTGTTACTCTTGATTGTAGCACATAGATCATGATTTAAATACTTCCAGAATATACAACATCATTTATTTATCATATATATTTATAATATAAAAATTTATAATAGACGTATATATGAAATGGAAAACACTGTTTATAGAGACGGTAGTCTGTACGTACGCATAAACATTGTTTCCGTTTTCATATGGTATTGAAAGTATGAAAGTGAATAAGATATATGTAAGTACATAAATACTTATATATAAACATATATATCTATTGTAGAATTATTATTTAATATATAACATACTTATTAGTAATATATACTTTTATAATCGTCGATGAATGGTGGACTTGGAAATGAATCTAATCGTGTCGTGGTGACGGTAATCCGTACATATGCATTAGTAAAAATATCATTCTTTTGATATTAATATAATATATAATTGGATGGTATATAATATATAACGAATAACTATCATGTTATATTTATTATTTACATGAATTATACATCATTATAATACCCATCTAAATAATAATATATTGAATAACAATTACACCACGTCGTGGAGACGGTAAGCCGTACGTACACACGTATTGTGACATTTCATTCAAAGGGTGGATCGAATAATGAATTTGGTTGTACCATAATTATAATAACATCACATTATATAGAATATAATTTAGTTATTATTTTAGAATGTAAACAACAAAGAAAAGGGAAGTGTAAGAATAATGGAACTTGAAAGAGGGTGGTGAAATCATTACCTCTTCTTCGGGTTATTTCTTTTGATTTGATCAAAAGGGCTCCTTAGGTTGCCTTTATGATCAAACTAAGGCCTCTAGGATGAAGGGAGGATATTTTATAGTGTATCTGGGCAGGGTTTGGCCGAGACAAATGCATTAGAAGGTGTTAATTAGAGAGAAGGGGGAGTTCCCTTTTATAAGAGGGGTGAGGGGTACCTTAGGAAAAATAGAACAAGGTATTTTATAATAAATTAATATTCGGTTTATAATGGATACCAAGTTGATTATTTAAAGTCTATGGTGGGGATATGTCGAAAAAAACTCAACCAATAGGTTTTAAACAAGTTTAGGATACCATTTTAACCTTATCATTTAAATTTAACTCTAAGTTAAATAATTTAACTTTTACCATGTCTTCTTGTATTCTTACACTATATGGTTAATGAACATACTATATACTTTCAATAGAACCAAAATTGGTTCATAAATGTCATATATATTATTATATATGTCTATTGGCCGAACCTAATATTTTTAGAACCATTATATCAATTAATAATATAATATTTGTTTTAAAAAACTATTTTATGTCAATTTTGACCCTATTTGGTATTTGTTTTTTGTTAAAATAATAAAAACTTGATTACTTCAAAACAAATACATTGAATAAATCCTGAAATTTCATATTCACCTATAAAATTCTTGTATTTCATAAAAACTTTGATATTATTTTTATTTTTATATTTATAATACCATTTATTTGATTCATTCATGAATAAGGTAATTACTGCATTATCATTGTGTCATAAATAAATTTATTTATTTAATGGTTAAAAATTATAAATAAAATACCATGATGTAGGAAGTCGTTTTATATTTATAATGAATATTTATAATCCAATTTTTCTTATTTATAACCCTATAGTAAAAATGTTTTAGTTATTAATATTTCATTTTAACTCTTTTAACTCTTCTATGAATTAAATAATAATAAATTTCCTAATCTAATACAAGTAGACCTAAATGATAATAGTTTATTCATAAGGTTTTTTTTGGTCGATATTGACTTTCCCAATAGAATTAGGACATGTGTGAGGGTAATATTAATATCATTTTACCCTTAATTACCCTATTTACTTTTAACCGTGGAAGATAAAAGTAAAAAGTTATTATTCACCAAAATTTGTTTTCATCACATTGAACAAAATTTTACTCCTTGATATTAACCCTTTCTCTCGGAGTTTTGAAATTCCACTCACAGAAGTGGTAAAATTATGTTTTATGTGAATTTCTAAAATCTCTTAAGTGGTGGTTAAAAGACCGTGAAAAGTTCAATAAAATTATTATATATATATAATTATTATAAATTGACTACAATGAATTAAAATGATTTTATATATTCATTATGTTTCTATTTAGACTTAATTTAATATAAATAAAATAAATAATTATTTAAATAATAAAAAAATCTGTTTTAACCAATAACTCAGTGTTTTCACTATTCATCAAAAATTGAAGTTTATTAGAAAAATACCAAAAATTCAGCATAATCTATATTTGATATTATGAATTAAAAAATGATGTCTTTTTTACCAAATTCAAAACATATAAGTTGCATTAATTAATTTAAATTAATTCTCGTTGTCAAAATAAATAGCGTGTTTTTAAGAAATAATAACTATCAAAATCTTGACACTTGTTTATGTCCGGTTTAAATGTGAAATTATGTCCAATGACCAACATTGAATTAAATGTAAAAATATATTCTAAATATAATTTAAAACCACTCAAATTCATAATTTATCATTATTAATTATTTTGATTAAAAATTAATTAATTAAAATTTAGTAATTTTCACAATTCATCAAAATATGAATGTTATCAGAAAAGTACCAAAAAATCACCCTAAGATAATTTCGATATTCAGAATCCAAAAATGAAGACCAATTTGAAATAAAAAATGTATAAAATTTCAAAAAGCAGGTATTACAATTCATAACGTCTAGTTTCAATGGTTGTGGTGTGTGTTAGAACACAAAGTTGCGTACAACACACGCTACTATATTATTCAAAGAGAACCATACCATGGATGCTTGGGGTGTTACACTAAATGGAATGAAAAAATGAATGACATGTGATCTCTACCATATTCTTATATGATGCATGAGATGGGATACCCTTATCTCATCAGGTTGCAACAGAAGTTGACCCTCAATAATATCAATAATAACAACCCAATACAACTGAAACACCGAACAGTGAAATTAAATCAACAGTAACACTTGAGAAACTGAAAAGAAAATATATATTTTAGGTAACTTTGATTTTCCCTATACATGGGTTAGCTGCTCCTGGGCACAACTTATTACCAACTACCAATTCCTTCCTATCCTTTTCTATATGCTCCAAAGAGTATGATAAAGCTGAATAGAAAACTCCTCTAATAAAACTTTGTAATGTCCCGGTTCCGAGTATCGTCCAAAGGTTCCCCAAACCCGGTTGGTCACATGACCCAAAGAATATTTCCCCAAATGCAAGAGGGAACTTACTAGAATCGAGGTCTAAAGTTTAATAGTAGGGAGACTATGTCCACATTGGTAGAGTATACATTGCATAACAACAAATACAAAACTGTTTCCAATGTAGTAATACCAACAACATAGTAAAAATCAGATGGGTAATAGTAATAAACTACTACATCATATATAAATAAATTATATATGTCACATGTATCTAGGAAAGTATCCAAACAGGTCACAATGGTAGAAATATAAGACTGAAACCAAAGTATAGAAAACAATAAAACAACATAGTATTGCTAGCCTGAGCTTGGTCCCATGCTCTCTAGCTCCAATAGAATTCAAGTACCACTTGAAGAAGTGAACTCTCCATTTTCTATACTACAAACATATAATCTGTTTCGGTCTAAAAGCATGACCCAAATAGGGTGTGAGGAAAATCACAATAGATAACCTCCAAAAGATCTGTGCCAAAAAATCTGTGAATATATATAGTAGGTAATGTGTATAAATGAAGCAATGAACTAAGGAGTACTCAAAAGTCCACAATCCTATAGTTTTCAATTTCATTCATTTATATTCATTAATTATTCATACTGTTGAGTAGTGAAATATCAGGATCTTGCCTAAGCATTATATATAATGTGTAACAACAAAAGGCATCTCAAAATATCATCAAAACAATGATGTAAGACTGATTCCATACTTCTGATTTAGCAATGAATACTCATCACAATAATTCAATTATTCACAAGCAACCATCTAGGAATGTTCTCAAAGTCCAATCCCCTCTAGTCTCACAAATCATCAATATAATAGAATAATAAGGACCCTCTAGGAAATATCACTTAGTCTAACCCCTTTGGCCCCATATTTCACAAATAAAAAAAACCAACACCTAGGTAGCTCTAATAGTTTATACCCCTTTTTCTATATAGCCACAGTAAATAATTATGACCCTACGAAGCTCTCATAGTCAATTACCTGTGGTGCAACATTTATTTACTAACGACCCTCTAGGTATCCTTCATATTCTTACCCATCTTGTCAGTAACCCCATGGAAGCTCTCAAATTCAATACCTATGGTCAATCATAACAATAATTTATAATTTAAAGACCCTACCTCATGAATCCCTCTTACTCAATTCCCCATGGTCATACTTTCATTATGAAAAACACATTGATCTCATATAAACAAAAATTAAGTCCTAAAAACTAATCAAGGGAAACAAAGTAGACTAATATGATTCCTAGACCCAAAGACCATAATCAATCAATCATGTAAAAAACATCCATAATCTAGGAAGTAAACCATATGCATAAACAATAAACTTTTTTCAAACAAACAAACCAAATAATTTATTAAATATGGTTAAATTGAAAGACATGTAATACCCTAAACAAGGGTATTCGGCATTTTAAGAATATATAATCCAATGAAAAATATTTAAAGGCACAAACCACCTACCATTATGATGTACAATGACCACACTAGAACATCATCTCTTGAATAATCCTAGAACTTCATAGATCTACAAAAAGGAAAAAATAGTTCAACCTTGGGTAACTCAAGAGAGAATAGAAATCAGGAACAGAGTATCTGGGGAAAGAGAGAACTCACCGGTGGGAATCCAATGCAACTGGCAACATCACAATTGGAGATCAGACAGAGTAATTGGAGGAGCTAAAAGATATTTGGCCATACCCCTCTCTCCTATACAGGACACATGAAGAAAAAATGGCTTATGGTGATGATACATGTCCCCTTTCTGTTTAATAATATAAAATCAAAAGTACACAGAGTGTTCATTTAATGTACATTTCGTTTACCAAACTCAACCGTATCCCACATTAGGAGGTCTTCCAGGTCACCCACATGACCATGCACTAATTTATTACAAGGCCAGTACATGGCTAAATGTGGCAACTGAGTACAAAAAATGTACTCAATGTTACACTGCATGTACATAATAAATTTTTATATTTTACATTTTCCTCCTAAACAACCCAAAACAATGATCCATAATTGAAATGGTGATCCGGGTTCTTACACTAAGGATGATTATAGTGAAGAAACATACATATTGGATTGCAAGGATCAAATGGTATTTTAAATTGAAGATAGTATTGATAAAAATTGGAATATCCTTATGAAATTAAGGCCTCGAGTCATCTTAAGAAGGGAAAGGGTGATAAAAACAATAATGAATGTGAACCATATTTACAAAAAAAATGTTGCAATTTAAATTTCTATTGGGGAGGGGAAGATATTGTTAGAAAGGTCTTATATTTACATTATAACATTACATTATTATTTATTTAAAATTTTGATTGTGTTTATTTATAAATTTTTTCATTACATATTGGGTAATTTGATGGTGAAACTATATCCTCCCAACATGAAAGGTGATTATGTTCATGGTTGTTTTTTTGAATATCCACATGAAGAAAATCTCCAATACCCACATTTTTTCGTCCACTTAGAGGAATATAATGATGAAAATGAACTTCATATAGGCCATACATGATCTATAGTGACATCTACAAAGATGAAATATAGAGATGTGATAGTAATTATTTTTGATAAATACACGATAAAAAATATTTATAATAAATTATTGTTTATTTATGAATCAATTTTGTTTTTTGGGGAAAATAATTACATGAAATGAATAAACATATCACAAAAACATAGATACATAGTATCTAAATGATGAGAATATTGCACTCTTGTGGATTAATATTGGAAAACCGATCAGGGATAGGTCTTGATTATTGATGTGGTTTTTAGTTTTTTATCAAGAGACTTTGAAATATTCGTTATGTGTTATGAGAGTAGGGTAAATGTAAAAACTACACATGAAGATGAGCGTGATTAAAATATAATCTTGCAAAAACATTCATATTTTTTTCTTATATGTGTGATAGTATTTAAATTAATTAATCATTTTATGACACATCCATATTTCATTATTGGTTATAATCAGAGTTGATAAATTTATTATTAAGAGTTACATATTAAAATAAATTATACATAAATTTAAATGAGTTCAGGTATGTTTTGGGGATTAAATGCACTTATTGGATCTCCTATTATGGATGAGTTGTTCAACATGGTTTGAAATGTGAATATTTATAATGATAACGTTATTGATTTCATCCATTACCTATGTTTAATGATTATGGTACTACCATATATTTATTAGGATTTTTTTTAAATTCGAGTTATTATTGGTTTTTTGTTGTGCATTTTATATGATAAAGAGATAAAAATAAAAAATTTATAATGATGTATTATATTCCACATGCTATTACATCATAAGTAATATAATACAAGAGGGAAGAAATTATAATTCTAAATTATTAATAATAACATAATTATTTTATAATTAGAATATATCTTATAATATAATTTTTTTGGATGAAGGGTGTCGAAGAAAATCTATTACATGGGATGTGTGGTCTATTACTCATAAAACAGTAAATAGAGTCATTGTAAACAATAAAACTAGAGACATAAGTTAATATAGTATAATTATTTTTGATATTTTAATTTTTTTAGTTATTTTGATTTAGAAAGATGAACTATCTATCCCATTTTTAATTATTATGGGAAAAAATTAATTAATACGAGTCTATATCATTTTCACATCTGATTGATAGTGATGATTAACTTTGATTGGATTTTGGTGGGGAAGAGGCCATAGTAATTATTGAAGGGATAGGCTTGGAATCATCATTTTCATAAGTATTTGGTTTTTAATCACATGTGTATGGAAGGATGAACTCCCCATCTATGTTAAATATGGTCATTGAAGATAAATTTGTTCAGTTAAATACCCAATTAGATGTGATGATGTGGTTCTTAATATTATATCACTAGGGATATCTCCCTTCATTTTCCCCTATTTTAAAAATTAGTATTAAAATTTATGAATTAAAAAACTATGTATTATTATTAAAAATTTTAACTATTAAAATAATTTATTGTATTCTTTATTATGAAGATAACTTATCAATGATGTAAAAAATATGGTATTATCTATCAATGGGAATTGAAATGGTGTTCATTAAACACAGTTAGAATGATTATTCAGGAATTTCATGTTTGATTCAGCATGATAAATAGTTAAATGAATATTTTTAGTGGAATTATAAAATTTAATGATATTTTTTTTTATTTTTTTAATATAGCTACTTCTATGATATGGGGGTTCAACTACTGTGTGATGGACTTATAAGGCTACAAACTAGATCTTGTTGATTTTTATTAGTTTTTGTGATATTATTTTTATTAAATAGTGGTCCATTGTACTTACATATGTGGAATCTAATATTTCATGTGGATTTACTCAAAAATATTAATAAATTATATTTGAGAGTTTATTTTGTAATGTGTATTCTAGTTTTGTTATAAATGCATTAATTTTTTATTTCAATAAATAATAACTCCTTTTTAAAATCATAAAATCTATGAATTTCATAATTGAAATAAATAAATATTAAATTATAAAATGATATTAATTAAAATAATTAATAAATCAATTTAGGGATGTGTTTTTGGTATTCCTGAAATTTTAAAACAGAGTTAATATATTTACCTACAATATCAAACGATGTAATTAAATATGGTTTCACTAATTATCCACATTTAGAAACCTCTCCAATTACCCATGTTTATAAAAATCACTAATTATCTATTCATATAAACATGTATAATTGGATAATTTTATTAATGTGTTCAATTTTTGTTGTTTGTAAACATGTTAAATTTATGACTTTTGTAAATATGTAAAATTGGAAATGATTGTAAACATCGATAATTGGAGATGATTATAAATATAAAACCTTGACTTGAACCACTATGTCTTGTCATGAGATCTAGAAGACATCATGTGTGCCTCCCCATAAACAACAGTCTATCAACTATCATCTTGTAAATAAGTGCTATAAGTGGGGATATAATAAAATTCATATCATAACCTTGAACCATAAATATATAAATAATATATACAAACTCAGGGTAATAAAGGAAAAATATAGATCATCATAATACATGAACAGATGACACAAATGTCATATAAAGTAATAAAAATAAATAATTGAGCTCAAAATGTGGGAAATCCAAACCAAAGTATATTTTAAATCATATAAATAAGAAAATCCTTACAGTAATCCTCAAGAGTCTATCCTAGTTCATATAAATGCTCTAATATCGACTACTTAGTTGTCTTACATAGGGCCCATTCCCTTTGTAGGATATCAGTACATGAATTCTACTTTTTTATTCAAATTCTTATGAAGGGTGTGAGTGGTAAAACCCAGCAGGAAACCACAAACTAGTATTTACCAGTTCTTTACATTTATAATATGTTTATTCAATGATAATGATAAATTTAAAAGAATGTATAAAAATTATATATTGATCATCCATGTACTCCCAAAGATGCCAAAAACCTCGGTCATACCTACATTGATTCCATGTTAGACGGGTAAACATAGGATGTCACAAGTAATGAAAAACTATTCATAAGGCTGGTAATTTTCTCTCTGAACAACCTCAAGGAATTGAGTCAGATCTCGACACTAGGTCTAAACATTCTATCTTCATCCTTTGACATGCCTCCATTCTATTGTACCCTAATTCCATTATAGTCCAGGCCTCTAGACCATCATACCCCATCTATTTATCGTGGCATACCTTCAAGTTATCATGCCCCTAATTCAACTACTTTAGAATATGTTAATTTACTAAAACATATTAGATTACTTCATCAACAATATTATTGATGAAAATTAATTAATATTTGGGGCTCTTTTTTATAATTTCTATATGTCATTATTCTTGTATTAGCATAGGTATTTGGTCGTGCATGATATAGATTGAAAGTGGGTGTCTGTGTGTAACATGAGAAACTCATTTGTGGTGATTGTTTCCATGAAAATTATTGTATATTTTCTGACCATGTTTTATTTTGATAACATTTATTTTATGGTGTTAGTATATTCCGATGATGATATGTGATTTTACCCTTTTTTGTCTACTCAATTTTTTACTATCCTTTTAGTGGTTTTAATCTTGGTAATCAGAAAATTTCCACAACCATGATATAGTTATCCCATAAATGTGGGTCACATGTGTCATTCAATAATGGAGTTGAGCATAGGTTTAGGGTGTGATAGCCTAGAGGAAAGACTTTAGCTAGTGGAATTATGGAATTGATGGATTAGAGGACTAATCTGAGGTCAACACAGGGTATGACAGTCTAGAGACATGTCCTAGGATGGAATCGTGGTATGGTATCCAAGAGGTAGGGCTGGTGATGGAATTAGGATATGACAGTCTTAATGCTTGAGATATGTTGTAGTCAGGATAAAACAACCTTGTGGCTAAATCTATCTCAATTACCTAAGACTACTGATATTGATTATTACAACCCTTGTGGATAGTTCGTGATCTATTTTTATAACTTATATTTTTTCAATCCAGTGTAGATTCAAATCATATATGAATATAGATAACGGTGTCTTGGTTAGAACTTGAATGCTCAATATATGGTTTTTATGATTTCATGAATATTTATAATTATCATGGAATATGCCTGTTATATATATGAAAACTATTTAAGTATTCATTGGTGGTTTCCTACAGGGTTTTATTACCTTCTATCTACATTGGAATCTCAATGTGTGTTCATGTTTCATGTATAGGGATTTAAGAAAGGGAAATAGGGGACTTTTAAGATATCTGAGTAGTGACTAGGGATCATACAGTAGTAATGGTATGGAATCCAATGGATTTCAATTGGTTTTTTCTTATTTATCATCTTACACATTTACATTTGTTTGGATCTCTACACTAAGAACTGATATATTTATCTATTTTAATTTATATGACATGTGTTTCATTAGATATTACATTATGGAATTTTATCTTCCAACTTTATTACTCTAAGTCATTATATAATATTTATATATATTATCTGTGAAAGGTTATGATACTAACTATATTATCAACCACTACCAACTTTCAAAACCTTTCTACTATTTCAAAGCCTCTTGCATATAGAGAGGCTCGCCCGAGGTCTTTTGGATCTCCAGACTAGACCATGTGTTTTTTTGGGGCATTATAAAAACATTTTCAAGGCACATTGGGGTTCTTTGACAATATTTTATTACTCAAAACTTGTACACACATCTCTATGTGAATGCATTATTAATATATATGTATCTAGGAAAGGTCATGTGCCCCCATTGAAGATACAAATTTAGTGAATAATGGGAATTATATTGCTACTAAGATGGAATTAGAAGTATTATTGTAGGGTTTTCGTTATTTATCTTCTTACACATTTACTCTCGTATGGATTATCACACTACGAGCCTGATTATTTATTTTTATAAATTTGTATTTCATGTATTCCATCTGATATTAAATTACGATGTTATATCTTCCACCTTTTTTACAATGGGTTATGATATTTTCAATATATATTAATATTTCATGGATATGATACTCATGGTATAGTCTCCCAATTAATGGCATTCAGACCATCACTACTAGTCTATAGACTCTTGCTTATAGGGAGGTTCACGTGCAGTCTGGTGTATCTCCAAATCGGAGACTGTGGGTTAGGCTAGGGAATTAGAATATAATATTCTAATTAAAATAATATTATTTCCAAAAGTATAATGAAAATTTACGTAATGAAAACAGAAAAATATTAAAACATCATTAATGAAAAAAAATTAAAGGTGTCTAGATTTCACATTTCTTATAGTTTTTGTATTAATTTTCATTAAGGGGGAGAGAAAAAATTATATTTAATTTGAATATTGTCATGAAAAAATTGTAATCAATAGTTCATGGTATTGAAAAAAAATCTAAATGGTTGGGGTCTGGAAGCTCATTTTAGTGTGCGATTGTATTTATATTAAATGATTCATATTAATATGTGAGTGTGGAGATTATTATAAGGGTTGAGTGAAATCAAATTAAATGAATATTAGTGGTGATTCCCATGAATTATATGTATATTTTAAGTGGTAGATTTTATTTGATAAGAAAAGGTAGTCCCATATGTTTTTAAGGTAGTTTTACAGTGTTTTCTACTATATGTAAAACCCCTTCCACAAAACATTTGATAGATAAGTTACTAATGTTAAATATTTAAACAAAAGTTCATAATACTAAATAAAAAATTGTAAATAATTTTTAGTTTTTTTATATGAATATCATAAATAATATATTATTTTCAATGTTACAAGTGAGAATAATATGATTTTTTATTTCCTATGGATAATGGTTCTAAAGGCTAGGGTTAAAACTGGAGTGAGGTCCCTGATGAAAATATAAGATGGGTTTATAGGGTAAAAGCCCTTATTATTTGTTTTGATGTGTTACAAATGGTTATATAATTTTTCAAGGGTCTTCTAACTATATTTAAGATGGTTTAATTTGATCTGAAGTGCATATAAAGTCTATTGAATAAAATATAAACAAATGTTCAGTATACAAATCTATGTAAAGATGAATCCACATGATTCATATGCATATGGATAACACAACAATAATGATGATGATTATAGTAATAATTCTCAACATATGTGCATTAAATAAAACATAAGGATGATGTTTCCATAATTATGTCTTCTATATGGTTGAGTTGATTTATAAGGGTTAGCATCATATCATGGGTCCCCAAATGGATGATCTTATAAGTATATCTATTTACAAATATATGGATTAATAGGACATAATAATCATTGTATCCATATGTGTGAAGATTAAAATTATATTAGTAATAATTCACATATAAGAATCAATGATCACATAAGTACTAATTTTGAT
Source organism: Viscum album (assembly GCA_963277665.1). Lineage (NCBI taxonomy): Eukaryota > Viridiplantae > Streptophyta > Magnoliopsida > Santalales > Viscaceae > Viscum > Viscum album. Next base: position 433,529,027 of record OY728134.1, read on the forward strand.
GTATTATATGTTTACTTACACTAAGAATATAAGGATAAAATCCTATGGAATTACTATAAGGACGAGCTTGTAGGGATCACTTTATCCATACAGGAATTCAAGAAACATCAAAATTAATATGAGTAATAAATAATTAAATTATTATGATGTAATTGATTGAGATGATTCATTGAATACTCATAATATATCTAAACAAAAAAACAGTAATATTTTTTTGTTATATGGGCTCAAAATCCATGGGAAGATGATACTCATGTTTTGAGTAAATTATTTATGAAATAAGAAAACAGGGAAGACTTTAAATATTTATGTATTAGGGAATTATAAAATTATATTGAAATTAGGCAAAGGATTATTGAGTCCAATGTTTTTTTTAAATCATCATTAAATTTTTTATTTGTGCTACATAATTGTTAATTGAATGATAAAAATTGTGATTACTTTATAATACACATATTAATTTAGAATTTGAAATTTTGTACCATCAAATAATGAAATAAAGATAATATTAATATGATAGATATATGATTTAATATTCTAAATATAACAAGTGTAAGTGAATAAATCTTAATTGAGTGATAGATAAATATGTATTTGATGACTAAATGGGAATAACATCTTGTTATCTATAATGATATTAATTGAATATTTCATGCAGTGTAGAATAATTAATATATGAATGTAAATGTTTTATGTTTTTTTATAAATAATGATAAATATTCATGTGTGTATTTATTAGGAAAATAATATTGTGTTAAATATATTTGATCCTAATGAAATTATTTAAATGTTCTCTGTTCATGTGTGAGAATTGAGAATGAGGGAAGAGAAAAAAGGGAATTCCTATAAAGTTATAGAAGACAACCATGGAGGTGGAAAAAATAATATATATATTATGGTAGACACCAACATAAAAGAAATTTGATAAATAGTTTATAAAATTTAATAATTATCATCAGAACAATATATGATATATTTAATATATTCTATATTTATATAATGTTATTTCCAGTTGTCCTACACATAAAAATAAAAAATAAAGATATAGAAAATATATTCAAGAATCTTATTTGAGAGCCTGTATCTGGGTAAAATTATTACCCACAAATGATAGCTAAAAATAAATAATAAAATTATTGTACTAATGATATAATCAATTGGGTATTGATGTTTGAAGGAAAAAAGAGGAATCCAGCTATTATTTTGAGATCAGATCATGTGATATGAAGTTGTGAGAAGAAGAGAAAATAAGCTAAATAGTGACTACAAAATATTCATGTTCTTGATCATTAGTGTCAATTATTTCAATAAATTTTTGATTTTATGGATTTTATAAGATTTAAAAATAATAATGATTTATAAATCAAATGAATAAATTCTAAAAGGGACCTTCAAACTGAGTTGCATGCAAAGATCAAGTTGAATATATTATTGCTAAAGAACATATGGATTTAATGAATTTTATGTTGAGGAAGATGATCAAATATAGTGGATTTTGGTAAATCATGTAATGATTCATTAACTACATCAAATGGGATATTGAATTAAAATCCTTGTTTATATGTAGTGAGATTTTATTGAACTAATGAGACTGAGGGTATGCAAGGAAAACACAATGTGATGTTGTGATTAAATTATAAAACTATTTTTTTAAAGTCACATGAGAATCCAAAAAGTCTGTACGCAGTGGGAAACTATGTAGGAAAATTTATCACCATACCATTATAGTCCCAGATTGATTATAGGGTATAATACAAGTCTTGGGTGCTTAAACATTAACGGTTAGGATTATGACCTAGAGAAAAACATTTTAAAAAAATTTACATTATTATTCCTATATTTACTATTAAATTTAGATCAGTTTAAGTGATATAAATATTAGGTTATTTATATTTTAATTAGCTTATAAGGATGAATTTAAAATAATAATCTATAAAAAGATAAAACATATTCAACCCATTAGTTTTACATCGATGCCTATGAAAATTATGAAATAAGTTGTATATCAAATGTGTAATGAGTTTGTGTATCATATAATGAAATTATTAATAGAATATCATTTCTATGTTGTTAGTGGAATAATTTTTAATATATATAAGTTTAAAATCTAAAGAATAAAGTATTATAAAAGTTTAATCCATTTGAAATGTCATTTTATATCCTAAAAGAATTAATGATATGTTAGAAAAATTTGATATTTATTTAATGATTTACATTAATTTAGCATTATTTTATTAATAAAATAATATAAAATTGGTCCATAATGATAATGAAAAACATATAAAGAGTTATAAGTTGAAAAAAAATATATTAGAATCATAATGTTGGATGTGTTGAAGTAATGATATTTTGGATACTATATTTAATGATATGATCTCTAGGAATATTATTCTAAAGTATCAACATTATTCAAATAAAATTCCATCAAATATTTAACTAAATTAAATATTTTAGTGCATGGTTGTATCATATGTTCATATATATGTTTGAAAGAATTATATAGAGTGTTAATTAGTTTAAAATCAAAAAAAGTTTTGAAAATATGAGACAACTTTTATAGTATATCAAATTTGATATTATTATGCATTCCCTAATATATAGTTTTTTTAGTATTCTAAAATATTTTATGAATATAAAATTTATAATGTTATATAATATTTAGTCTTTTCATTTTCATTTGTTTATATTTTCTTCAAATATTTATCATGTGAAATGTTATGGTTACCATGGGTATGAATACCAATAGAGATATAAAATATACTCATTAAAGATTTTTTTTGTAGTTTTGTATAACCTACCAAGTGTAGTATATTGAGTGTCATACACCATGTATTTAGTATGATAGGGGTACAAGTTTCATATTACATCCACATACATGAGGTTATAAAGATATATTTCCTGAAAACATCATACTTTCATAGAATTATTATTCAAAACATGTTTATGTGCTTTTAGTAGGTTTATAGTGTATGATACTTATAATGTTATTGGTTGAAACATAACTAATATGTGGTTCCCACTCTTATTCTTGGTGTATAATGTGGAGACCCAAGATTCAGGTACATATAAATAACATTTCTTTTGCAGAATACCTATTACATGACACTATTAGATTCCCAAAGATCATATTAGTTTATGGTCTATGGAAACATAGAATATAATTTTCTAATCATGGAGAAATATCTTAAAAATATCTCATAAGGAACTTCACTTTTTTCATACCAAAAACATTCAATATATCCTTGGGATAAGAAAACATAAAAATGGGGAGATCAAATTCACATCAATGGTATACGCGGAAAATATAAAAAAATCCATAAACATTTAAAAGTAAAAAAATTAACATACTGTTTAAACATAAAAATATTGAGTCATGAAATAAATCTTGGTTGTACATATGGAATAGAACATAAAGGAACATTAAGAATGAAAAAATAGTATGGGAATAAAACATGGAATTGTAGTAAACCATTAAGCACAAAATATTATTTCCATAGTATCCAAGGAATTGTTGCCAAGACCATCATAGTGGACGAAGTCCATTACTGAACAAGGTTTGCATGTTGTTCCAACCTTGTATTACTAAAATAGATTTACTAGTCGTTCTATCTTTGTATATCTCATGAGATATAATTAATTTCCAAATGAATTGTTTAGAGATATAGATCCCACCCACCTCATAATGTAATTATTATTATTATGTGTGCCACAAAAACATAAATCATTCCTTATAGAATAACCGAAGAAATAAAATGGGATTCTTAAACATTGTTTCATTAAAACACTCTCCATATAAGATAAATGGACATCATAAAAATAATTCCACCCTAAACACAATCAAATCAATTTAAAAATAGGAATTAATACATAACCCTATATCATCTTATATGGAATATAATTTTGATAAAACACGTGATCATAATTCATGAGGAAAATATACTTTCTTCTTAAAATACATAATCTTTTCTCAAAATTATTCTCATATTTAAATGAATATTATTTATTGAAAACATACTTGAAATATTTTAGTGGTAGTATTGTGTAAATAAGGAATCGAGAAACCGTAAAAATCTATTCTTGACGTATAATTTATACAAAACCACTCTCCTTGTACATTTTCTAGAAAAGTCAAAAAAGTGCCTTGTATGGTAAACAAAATAATGTTTCCTTCCATAAAATCTACTAAAAGTAAAAAATTTGTAAAAATTCTTTAAAAAATACACAGAATAATAGTAAAAACATAATGAAAACATTTTTAGAAAACAAGTCCATGGATGATAAATATAACCCTAGTAAATACTTTTGTATAAAAAATCATGAATAAAAATGAGATTGAAAAATTATCTCTTACCTTTGGTCAAATTTTTTCAATATGTGTCAAAAAATCCTTAATAGTGAATTTAAACATATTATTAACTTGTAAAGGAATAGTAATAATATTTATGATATCATATATGATTCACTTATGACTGTATATTACTCATTCCTTTGTCAATTCCATGTTAAAGTAAAATTTTGGGTAATAATCATTTGATTTATCTTAAGTGATTCAAATTGTTAATCATGATATTATTACTTATATCATGACTTAGCTAGATCCCAAATTTAAAACATTTTTTATATATTATATTTTCATTATATAAATATATATAATATATAGATAATGAAATTGAATACACAATCTATGGAGACGATATGTCATTCATATGCATGAATGCTATTTTTGATTCCATGTTTTATTAAATGGAATTATGTAAATGAAATTTTTATATTTACATAAATCTAGTCATATTTTTTTCCTATATTTCGATATTATTTTTTATATATAATTTAAAATCATTCTTGAATGGTTAATATTGAGAATGAATCTCATCATGTCGTGGAGACGGTAAGTCATACGTACGCACGAACAACGATATCATTCCCATGATTATGGAATGGTATTGAATTGGGTGATTTATAATATCTCATACTTTTTATAATGTAAAAATAACCATATAAATTTTTTATTTCAACGAATATAATCATCCAAGCAAGGCAGTTCGGAAAATGGATTACACCACTGCGTGGATACGGTAAGTCATACGTATGCACGCGCAGGGTTTTTGATTTTCCTAGGATGGATTGAAGATGAAATAAGGTTGTTTCCTATTTACAATACCATTTAATTATATGATATATATTGATTTTTTTACTTTATAATGAAAAAACTAAATAAGAGAAATTATAAGAAAAAATAAATTCGAGTGAATCAGTTGAAGAGATTATCTCTTCCATGATGTGCCTCCTTTAAATATCCTCTTAGAACACTAGAGTATGTCTTTTGAGAGTACCAGAACCTCTATAATTGAACTATGGAAAATTTTAATAGAAATGGATTGGTTTAGGTTGAGTTTTAAGGCTTAAAATGCAGGGAATAAGAGAGGAAAGTGGTGCCCTGTCATATGAGAGGAGAGGGCACTTTAGGAATGTCCTAAAAATTTATTTATTATAAAATAATTTTTTATTTAAAATGGTTAAATAATTATTTAAGTTTTCTAAAAGATGATTCTGGTTCTAATACACATCATCCAATAAATTTTAGACATGTTTTGAATTTTTTATCCTTGTCGTTTTGGTTTAACCCTTATTTAACCCTTTTTAATCTTACCATGATATCTTGTCATTTTACACATTGTGTGAGGATGTAATAATAATATCACGTCAAATCACACACAAAAAGTTACTTTTGACATATTTGGACTAATATTAACCATCTCGATGAATATTAGTTATTTATGAATTTTTTATCATTTAATAAACTATTTTATATTTTAAGATATGATTTTTTTCAATTATGTAAACTATTCATACTAGACATTTATAAAAATTCATAAACTGATTCATTTGAAAAAAAAAGGAATTAACTCATCCCTAATTTGTCAATTTCATCTAGAAAAGAATTTTATGACATAAAAATTTTCAAATTAAATTTATTTTAATATTTTTAAATTCATTTATTCGAATATTTCATTAATGAGGTAATCACAACATTAAAATTGTGTCAAAAATAAACATATTTACCTACAATATGAAAATTATAAATAAATGAACATGATTTTAGAAATATTTTTATATTTATAATGAATATTTATAGGGATTTGATCAATTATATAACCATATATTAGAATTATTTAATAAAATATATGTGTTTTGGTTATAATTATCTTTACTCTCAATTAATTCTCATAAAATGTCATTTTCACATCCATATGAATCCATGGGGTCCCAAAATCAACCCAAGGATTCCTATGGTTAGAATAATCTCATAAAATATGATTGTTAAATGTTTTACAGTAGTTTAATATTATTATAATATTATTTGGTTAACCCTATTTTACTAGATTTACATTTTTACCATGATAAATAAAATTATTACTGAAGTTACAATTCATAATGTCCTAAAAAAATAACGTATTTATAAAAATTTAAATTTATGATTCCAAATATTGAATCAACTATCCAAAATTCAAATTATAAAATTTAATTTAATTAATTTTAAAATAATCCATGTTTTCAAAACCAAAAAGATGGTTTTTAAGAAGTAATAACTAGCAAAATAATGACATGTGTTTATGTCCATTTTAAAAGTGAAATTACATCCAATGACAAAACATTTATTAAATTATAATAATATAATCCAATTAGACTTTAAAACCAATTAAAAATATAATCTAACTATAATAATAAATTAGATAAAAATGCAGTTTCAAATTATAATGGAGTATTTTTTTACTATTCATTTTGAATTTATATTTTATTATAGAAATTCCAGAAATTCCATAATTGTAAATTTTTATGCCCGTATTACGAAAATAAAAATTTATTTGGTCAAATTTAACATGTAAACATGTGAAAACTAGATTTCAAATGGGTACACCAACAAAAGGTGGTAAACTATATTTTTGAATAATACTTCTTTTATCTTAAAAATAATTTTTTTTATAATATCATATTCTATAAAATGTATAATATGAATTATAATGTTATAAAATCTTAAAAATGTGGTTTATACTATTCATAACGGCAAGTTTACATCCCATTAAATAATAATAGTTCAATAATATATCATTGTTTAGTGAAACTCGTTATTGTGTACAATGCATGCTATAGAGGAAGGTCGCTCTTGCGTGTAACACAAGCCAAGTCAATGTTGCATGTAGTGTATGAGAAATCTATACTCAATGTTGCATAAAATATATTCTATCATGAAAATAAGAAATTTAGTGTAACAAAAGAAAACAATAGTGTTGCGTCTACTACGATTGAATACGGTCTTGTGTATAGAGCAAGCTAATCACGGTGTAGCGTACAACACAAGACATCGATGAAATTAAAAAGAACGTATCTCAAATATTCTGATGGTATTACATTCTAAACCCCTAAATTCATTGGGGTTATAAATGGTTTACTACTTGAATGTTTCTTTCATACAAACCAACATGGAAAAAATGAATACTAAAACTTCATTTCAAAATGTAATGTTAGAAGCATAATGGTTTCCCAAAGTAACTATATAGTGGATTTTCACATAGGAGAAATAGGTAGGAAGTAAAAAATAGGAATATGGAAGAGAAATATAACAATCATGTTCATATGGAAAGTGATAGAGGAAATGGTTTTGAGAAAGTTAACTACCAGAAATCCATAAATATGTGATGATTTAAGGGACTATTTGATTAATAAAATAAGCATAAGTCCACCTATAGTAAGATAGTACATTAATCTGAAAAACATAAAATCGGAAAATAACTTATAATATCAATAAATGGATAACATTATAATCCTTCCAAAAAATAAAAATATATAACACTAGAATGTGGTGAACTAAATATAATTCACTTTTGTCTCCCAAGTCAAATAAGGTAATTTTTGGTTGTCACATTCCAAACAGGTTAATACCCTAATCATATATTCACATGAAACATGAATAAACATAAAACCTCAGTGAAAACATGAATGCTATTAGAACATATCTCTTTCAACATTCAAAAATCCAAAAACTTTTATATACTCAAACCATGATATCACTTTGTCCTTATATCTTTCATGAGCTCATTAATTCAATCAAACAACTCTTTCTCACCTAATCCCTTCATAAGGCACATATCATGTTCATTCCAAAAAAATATGAATAACCTTCAGGGTTACCAGTACCATTCAACATATACATTGAAATTCATGATGAAAAACAATAGTGTAACCATTAACAGATGTTTTGTTATTCCATACTACCATTAAATTACTTTAAAACATTTCTCATGATAAACATGAAATAATTCTACTACGTTCATAAAACATTGACTGATATTAATCATTTTATTCCTCAACACTTCTTTCATATCATATATCATTTGTAGTCATTTCATCATCGTCAACATAAATACAACCCATACGACCATGCCAATTTTCTTCATGAGATTTTCCATTAGGGAATCAATTTTTATAATGCATGTACATTCCCCATTTAAAACAATAAACAATTTATGATGTTATTGTAATAGCATTATCTATTTCCATTACTTTAGCAGAACCTTTTCCTTTGAAATTACCAGATTTGTGTCTTTTTTTTCACACATAAGGAATATCCAGTTCAGTTGAAACATTCTCATTAATAACTCTCCACACATGATTTACATGATGCCCGAATAGCATGAAGGCCTTCTGTTTTTATTGATTTTGATAAAACCATTTCAAGAGATGAGTGAAAAACCTTACAAGGCCCATATGAATAGAGATTACATGACCTATAGGCATTAGGAAATACACAAGCTATAACTACATGGAACTTCTCCTCCCCAGCTTTTTCATCCTGATGTAAGCTATCCACCTTCCCATGGCTGGTGCAGCTACACTTCCAATGCAAGAACATGATAATCATGATGGAAAATTTCATTCCCACTCTCTATGAAAAATCTAATAAATCTTCTACTATGGTGAATGTGAATGCCCTGAATCCTCATCTGGATTCTTCTCCTTGTGAAATCTGACTCGTCGTTGAGCACAATTACAGGTGGATCGAAGGCCTTAAGGCAGCCCGAAAGCCAGAAGGTAGCCCAAAGGACTTGAGGTATCTAGAGGTGGTTCGAAAGCCATACTGGTCAAAAGTTCTAGGGTGGCCCGAAGGCCTTGAAGGACCCGAGGCCCCAACTAAAGGCCCGAATGGACAAAAAGATGAATAGTTCTAGTGCAACAGTAGTAAACATTTCCTGCTACAGTAGTTGTTACATTTCCTACTAATTTCCCCTAGATATTATATCTCCACCCAATTTTGAACTCTAGTCTATTTGATGCCCTTATTATGCCCTACAGTTCCTACTAAATTATTTATATGAGTGAAATTGAACTTTATTTCCTCTATGATCTCTATAAAACTCCATCTTTCTCTGATTAGATTTTTTAAGAAACTCATAAAATCTCATATTATTGATCATATTATGAGATTTCTAATTAGGAATAATACTGATGTTTCTACTTCAAACACCCATTTCATTTTGTTTCTCATTAAAAATAGCATTCTATTGTCCAACATATTCTCCATTAACATGAATCCTTTTGATTCCAACCATTTTTTAAATCCCAAAATTAATAGTTTGAGAGGAAATACTCATACTGGGAAAATTAAATAACAAATTGGGATTACATTAAATCTCTAACATAGTTGGTTTAATACTATGTTATTAAGGATCATTTAAATAATTCCAGGACTGCAATATATATTTAAACATACCCTTAGGGACATCTCTAGACATACCTTAGAAATGTCACATGAGATATTATTGTTGTCTTCGTATCCTTGTTTCCCAAGGTAAAATGAACCTTTTATCTGTTTCCAACTATATAGAACTAAGATTGAAGTACATGGACATTACATTACATTTATATAATACTTTATACATGACACAAATAGTCACCAAAAAACCATATTATTTTATTGTCTTGTGAAACATGGGAAATAATCTTCTAATCATGGTGAAAGATCTTCACCATCTCCCATAATGATCTTACATTTTTTGTATTCCAACCTAAATCCATTGATTCTATAATGGGGTAAAAAACATAAAAAGGGTGATCTCAAAATCTCAGTAAGGGTAAACATGGAGAAAATAAAACAAACCATATACCTTTGAACTTAAAAACATGAACATAAATTTAAACATCAAAATATTGAGTCATGAAATAAATACATGTAGTATATTATGAATAGATCATTAAGGACCATTAATCATGATAAAATATCATGGGAATAAATCATAGAATTTTGGATAACAAATAATATAATTTTATTTTTTATTCAATACAAGGCATTGCTTCCAAGACCCTCATAGCAGAGGAAGTCTATTACTTTTCCCTTCCAGCCCTGTATTACTGAACAAGATTTACATTCCATTCCAGAAATGTCTATATCATGAGATATAAATATTTAACTAATTCATTGGAGGGAGATATAGTTCCCAGAAATCTCATAATGAAATTATTCTTTCATATTCCCTAAAAACATAAATCATTCATCATAGAATAACCCAAGAACTAAAATGGAATTCTTAAACATCATTTCATCATACCATAATCCATATAAAATAAATGGACATCACAAAAATAATTCCTTAATTAAAAAATAATTCATTATAATATTAAAGATTGATAAATAACAATATATCATCTTAGATGGAAAATAATTTGGATAAAACACTTGAAAATAATTCCTGAGGAAAATATCATTTTTTGTTCAAGAACATTTTATTTTCTCAAAATATTGTTCCATTTTAAAAGAAAATAATATAGTTCAAAATAAAACTGAAATAGTATAATGGATGATTTTTAGAAATAAGGTGTCATGAAACCGTAAAAACCCATTCATATTGTATATGTTAAACAAAAACACTCTCCTTGTAATTTTTCTAGAAATGTAAAAAATATATACCTCATATGGTAAACAAATTAATGATTCCTTCCATACCATGTTAAAAAATTAAAAATTGGCTAAATGAAATTAAACATGCTTGGAATAATAGAAAAAAAATTATGAAATAATTATTAGAAAACATTTTCATGGATGATAAATATAACTCCATGAAATACTTAATAATAGGCAATTTTGTATAAAAATGAAATTGAAAAATTATTTATTACCTTAGATAAGATTTCTTCCATATGTGTAAAAAAACTCATGTATAGTGGGTTTAAACATAATATTAACCTATAAAATAACCATTAAAAATATTTTTGATATCATATATGATTCAGTTGCAATTTTATATTACTTTTTCATTTGTCAATTCCATGATAATGTAACATTTTGGGTAATAATTGTTGTTTTCATTAACGTGTTTTGAATTGTTATTCTTGATATTATTACTCATATGCTGACATAATTACATAAATAATGTAAAAAATGAGTTATATATTATATATTAATTAAATATATATATATATATAATAGGTAGATTAATGAAATTGAATACACCATTAATGGAGACGGTTGGTCGTACGTATGCATGAATGTTGATTTCGTTTCCTTATTTAATTGAATAGAAGTAAGTAAATGACACACACAAACATACATATATGAACATAATACATTATTATAATTTTTCATATATTTCATTATTATTTATTATATATACTTTATAATCATTCTTGAATGGTTAACATGGAGAATAAATCTAATCGCGTCTCGGAGATGGTAAGTCATAAATAAGCACAAGCGACGACATTATTCCCATAATAGTTGAATTGTATTGAAATGGATGGGTTATAATATCTAATAATTAGTATCATGCTATAATAATCATATATAGTTATAATTTCTACCATTATACACATTCATGTAAGGAGGTGCTGAAAAGCATATTACACCACAACATGGTGACTGTATGTTGTATGTACGCACACACAGTGACTTCATTTTTCGTATGAAGGATAGAAAGAGGAATAGGGTTTTTTTAGATTTATAATAACATATAAGAATATGATTGATACTAATGTTATTGAATTATATGGAAATAAATAATTATGATTATGTAGAAGAAGAAATAAATTAGAATGAATAGGTAGAAGAGATTACCTCTTCCTCGACGTGCCTCCTTTAAATTTACACTTAGGTAACTAGATTTTTTATTTTGAGAGGATAAGCACCTTTATAATGTAACTATAGAAGTTGAGAAGAGAATTAGGATGGGTTTTTATATTCTTGACAGATCAAAATGAACTGAAGAAGAAATAGAGGACGTTCCATTTTATAAGAGAGGAGAGGGGCACTTTAAGAAAGTCCTAAAATATTAATTCATTATAAATTGACACTCGATTTAAAATGCTCTGAAACATATTTAATTCAAATATAAGATTATTTTAGTTCTAATATCCATCATAAAATAATTTTTAGACATGTTATGAATATTCTTTTATCCTTATCGTTTGGGATTAACCGTTATTTTACACCATTTTATCTTATCATGATATCATGTTATTTTACACATTATTGGTTAATGTAATTAAAATATCAAATAAAATAACCTAGAAAAAGTCATTTATGACATATTTGGACTTATATTAACCATTTTTACAATATAATATTTTTATTAATTTAATATCATTTAATAATTTTTTTTATGTTTTATGTTATGAATTATGTTAATTTTGGGAGCTATTCATTTTTGACATTTTTAAAAATTCATAACATTATTCCTTCAAAAAAGGCATTTCCTAATCCTTAATATTTCAATATCATCCCAAAAAATCATGTATGGCATTGAAAGTTTCAAATTAAATTTATTTTAATATTTATAAATTCATTTATCTGAATATTTAATTAATTAGTTTATCACTACATCATAATTGTTTCACAAATTATAATATTTATAAAAAATCCAAAAATTATATATAAAATACCATGATGTGGGAAATATTTTTATCTGAAGAATTATGCGTTATATATAGATATAGTTTATATAACCATATATTAAAATAGATTTTGTAAAAGATATATGTTTTAGTTATAATTATCTTTACATTAAAATAATTCTAAAAAAATGACATGTTCACATACATGTGAATCCATGGGTTCTCAAAAGAAACCCATGTATGCACATGGTAGAAAATATATCATTAAATATTCTTAGGAAATGTTTTAGGATAATTTAATATTATTATAATATTCTTTTTACCATTATTTACCAGATTTAACCTTTAACAAGGGTAAATATAATAATCACTAAAGTTAATATTTATAATGTCCATAAATAATAGGTAATTATTTTCAAAATTTGTATTATATGATTCCAAATATGGAATCCATTTTTATGAATTCAAATACGTGAATTTTCAAAAATTAATTTAAAATTAATTCTTGCTGTCAAAACTAAAAAGGGTATTTAAGACGTATTAACTATCAAAAGATTGACATGTATTTATGTCCAATATAAATGTGAAATTACATTAAATTACAAATATTGGATTAAATAATAAAAATATAATAAAAATGAACTTTAAAACCATCTAAAATTATATTCTAATTTTATAAATAAATTAGATAAAAATGTTGTTGGGAATTAAAATGCAGTATTTTTAACTATTCATTAAAATTTCATTTTTATTATAAAAATACCAAAAATTAAAAAAAAAAAAAAAATTTATGTCATTATTCACAAGAAGAAGTTTATTATATCATTTTGAAATTATAAGAGATTCAAAAACTAAATTTAAAATGGGTACGTCATCAAAAGGCGGTAAAGATGGGTTTCTTGAAAAATACTTCTTTGATTTGAGAAATTTAATTTTTCTATCATATAATGTTAAATAATATGTGTAATATGACTGATAATTTTAAAAACCAAATCAAAATGTGGTTAATAATATTCATAAAGGATAGTTTATATAACATTAAATAATATTATTTTAATAATATATCATTTTTTAATGAAACTTGGTGTTACGTACAACACAAGCTATCGAGGAAGGTCTCTCTTACATGTCACACAAACAATATCAATGTTGCATGAAGTGAATAAAACACTATAATCAATGTTTCATAAAATAAATTATTTCAAATGAACATGAAATTTTATGTAACACAGTCCAATAATAGTGTTACGTATTCTGTAGGCTAATATGATGTTGTGCATAGCACAAGCTAATCATAGTGTAGCGTAAAACACAAAAAATCAAAAATAAAAAACAAAAAAATGTATCTCATAAATTCATGGGGTGTTACATATATCATCTGGCCCCTCCATTATGTTAGATTTAATGAGAATATGGACATACCTAGAAAAAGTGAATATGTTGATATTAACTATTTCATATGGTTGAATAACATATGATGTGTTCATACATCAAATAAGTTTATACTCATAGAATCAAGAACATATGAGTAGGATATAAGGTTTCAAAATAATCAATGTCTGATGGCCACTTGATGACTCAGATAAAGCGAAGATATGATTTTGAAGACATTTCTATAATACACATGTCGGACACATTTATGGAGACACAAGTATTTGGTTGTGATCATGTTATATAACTTTTTTTATTGAGTAAAATTTGTAACACCCTGGTATTTAGGAATATATATTTTTAAATTATGATTATGTTTTATAGTTTGTTTTAGACACAACAACGAAATTAAATGTTCCAATACATATTGGATAACTATTATTTAGAAAATTTATGAATAATAAAATATATATGTAATAAAACTATTTTAATCAATTTAATATGAATACTAAATAAAATAAAGAGAGCTTAAGTTATTAAAAGGGAATATTATCAATAAAGGATACAATTATTTATAAAATTCATTTATATTAAAAAGATAAATATATAAATTTTAAATTTCAATTTGAAAACATTAATTTGATTTTTGGATTAAAAAAATCAATATTATGTTACGATTAATTTTTTTTTCTAAAATAAAATTTTTGTCACAGAATAATGAAGAACCATATTTTCTTAATACTGACACTTTTATAAAATTATTCCTAAAAACAATGAAATAAATGTTTTTTATAAAATATTTCAAAAATGTATATAAATTTTTGAAGAAAAATAAATGGTTTTAAAACATAATTTTGAATTTATAAAACCTATGTTTAACATTATTCGATCTTAGTAAAAATTTATTTAAAAAATATAACTATAATCCTATATTAAAAATAATTTTTTAACTCCAGTAAAAATTATATTTAAAATAATACATTTCAGATTTTTTTAATTCTTTTTTATTTTATATAATAATTTCAATTTCAATTTTCGGTGTAAAAATATGATTACTATGATTATATATAATTTCAATGATAATGGTAAGATAGTTATTCTCAAATAATTATTTTATTGACATAGTATATTTTTTATCAAGTAAATTAAATTAATCATTTCTAAAACATATTAATATATTCTTGTTTTTAAAATTATATTTTTTTAAATTTAGACATTACTAATTGGTAATTAATAAAAAATAATATTAAGAACACATAATGGTAAATACAAAAATATTTTTTACAATAGTTCCTCCATATATAAAACATTTCTATTCTAAGTATAATTTTATATTATTTAGATATTGTTTTATTCTATATAGAACATAAATTTATGATTCAAACATTAAATTTTGGTTATAATGGTAATGTTATATTTTTAATAAAATATAAACTAATGGGTAAAAACTAGTTACCAATGTAAAAAACGAAAATAATGAAATTTAAAAATCATGTAGTAAAAGGATTGAAACGCTTGTAAAATATGTGATAAAGTGTGTTTGGGATGATTTATAGACCTTATCTCACCCAACCAAGAATTATTACAATCCTTTTGAGCCATTGAACCTTGAATAGTTCATTCCATTGTTAAAAAGAATTGGTATTCAAACACCTTCTCTTTTCTTCACATAATAATGGTGTACAGTTATAACCCTTAATTCCACCCATATTCTTTTAAATTGAAGGCTAAAAATAATATATTTTTATCCGCATATAATCCCCTCTCTTGTTCATAATCCTATGTTCTCAAATTTTCATCCAATTCCTCTCATTTTAAGGATAATTTCAAGAGAATGTTCAAGGTCCCGAGATGAGAAATTCATAATCCTGAATATTTTATTCTAAATTGTCCACATAAAACCCTATTCAATCCCTAATAATATAATGCAATCAGTATCATCAGTATAATTAATAGTTATTAAATTATTTTTTGACCTTTATTTATTAATTCTATTCCACATTGATAAATAAAAGATATTAATAATGTATACGATAAACTATTGCCTCCATGGAATGATGCCTTCTGATATTCGTCATTATCTTTAATTGTTGGTAAAAAGGATTGATTTAATTAATAAATATTACTAATATTTTAAAATTATAATTTTTAAAAGATAATTTAACAAATACCTACATTTTATCTTATTTTTTGATAAATTTAATTGTTAATCGTGCATACTGTGGAATACCACCTCCATGTAAAAAAAATATTTTGTCTTCATCACCCTTCATGGATAGTTATAATAATTAATTTAATTAATATATATTATATTAATGAAATTTTTTAATTTATATAAATTTTCATTAATATTATATATAAAAATATCCTTACTCATAATATTGTTATAGCATTCTGTCCTTTGTGTCGGTGTTACCACCTAAGTGAATGATGTCATAATGTTTATATAATAAATTATTTAGTAAATCTATATGATGGAAATATATTGTAATAATAATTTACATATGATTTTTTAATTATTATTGGAATTTATTGTTGATGTTTAATATATTTATTAATATATATCACCTTTCGATCATTAAGAACTTCAAAACTAGTTCTTCATAATTTCTATTTTCAAAAATCAGACATTTATCTTCCACCAAATGATAGTGAGATATGATGAGTCTGTGAAGAACTATTATTTTATATTATTTATAATCTATGAATGATTAAATTTATTCAAAAAAAATTATACAACACCAATAAAAAACTAGTATGGAACAAATAATCATAGTTCCTAACATCTGATAATGGAAATAAACCATAAATAACTAATATATTTCTTATATATCGATATAAAAATTTTATATAAATTTTAATATATTTGAAAAACCTTCTATAATAACTTCTTCAAAATTTTAAGTCTATTTTACAGGAGGATAGAGCATGTTTATGTAAGTGGGGAACAAGGAATGTGTTTCCTTGCCTCATTTTCAAATCCGTGAAACATGTTTTGATATTTCAAAACATACATCATTTTATATGGTGTGATTAAGTACTGAAGAATTTATTTTTAAAAAAAAAATTCATGGTGTTTTACGATTCATATCATGTTCTTTATTTAAATGGAATTTGATTCCAAAGATACCAATGTTATAAGAGTTTTTGTTAACTAGACTCACTTTGTTTTAAAATACTTATTCTCGAACTTATATCATAAAATTTTGGTTTCTTTGACCCGTTGATTAAATTTCAACATAAAATCTATTTATCTCTTTGTAAAATTTCACTTACGATTAAAAATTTTATCGTTGTGGAATCTATATCCTATAAAAAGTGTATCATTATTGAGAATACATTTCTCCATTTTCAAAGAAAGTATCACCTTCTTATCCACATTTTGATTTCCACCAATTTTATCTTATATATTTGGAATCCAAATTATATTTTATCTCATTAAACCTTCATATTTCTCATACCATGTTTTATAAATGTATTTTCGTTTGTCTTTTCATAATGTGGGTTTTAAATAAAGGAATTTTAAAATATTAATATAAATGGTAGCCCATCATTTTAATATCAAATGTTATATCTTTCCCTACACATTATTTTTGGTAACTATTACATCATTTAATGGGTAATTATTGATGTTTGTTTTAGAAGAAAATTATTAAAATGTTTTCACTTCACCTGTCATGACCCGTCAAAGAGGGGCTAATGCCGTGACTACCCCATGTGTGCCTTCGATAGGGCATGGGATAGTGACTAGCATAGAGTAGTAATTTCCAATAAAATTGGAAGAATTAGCCTAAAATAAATGTACATAAAGACACACATATATAAGTCACAAAAATATGAAATTAAAAACAATTGATATAATGAATGCATAAATCTATGATCCCACAACCAGAGTACAATTGGAAGTAATGTAAAAGTAAACTGGGTAAAAAAATTCAACTAAAAGATTTTATACACAAGTCCAACTAAAAAAATAAATATTACAACATTCTCCATGGTTGTGTACTATATCAATTGTACGTTCCCAGTAAACACCATAGAATACCTAGATCTTACTATGCTTCAACTGCTTCTGGTCCGCTAGGACTCCATCAGTGCGGCCATATGCATAAGGCACGATATGTTTAGGTAAAACTAGTGCTAGTCTGAGTATAACAATATGTATCAGGACAACACAAAAATACTAAACATGAATAACATAGTACAGTAAGACTAATACAATATGTAAAAAGGTTTAACAAATATAATTATTTTGGTAAAAGAACCCACATATACTCAGGTGAGACACCAAACCATCATGTGGTTGTTACCAACAGTCAGCCACTGGATTCTACACGAAGATTTATCTCTCTTGGAGAAATCACTCATCAAGTCAAGATATAATTGATGAAACTCAACAAAGAGGTGTAGCTTATTTGTGCCCTGCACAAAGAGAAAAGATAGGTCTGAGGAGACTATGATAGATTAAGAGGTGGTCACGCCTAGGACTAATGGGGGACACCACGAACCAAATCTAGATCAACCTTCTATGTAGGGGATCGTATGACAATAATTCCACAAACCATACCGATATGACCCATTAGATTAAGAAACATCTCCCTACTGAAGTTGATCACACAGTTTCCTCAAACTCCACTACGGATGACAGAGAATCTAACTCTAGTATCATTAGATGGATTCCACATCTCTAACTGATACTCTACCTCTAGAGGAGATGACAATATAGTAATGTCAATTTAATACCAGACATTACAACCAAGGAAAGGAACAATGTGACATAATAAACATTTAATGGTCTAAAAAAACCCACCATTGGTCTCAATATCTCCTTCTCAATGATAGGGTATCAACATCGTAGATGGCCATCGATTGGATGCTCCAATTAAAAGTTATGACCATTTGAAAGAAGCTATATGTAGGCATGTTGGGGGATTTTGGACCTACATCACTAGTTAATCCACCCACAACCGTAGTCGGCCCACCAAAAAACATGGTTTGTCTACATACTAGGTAGACCTGTCACTTTTGGACTGACAATTATGGTATGTACACCTTTCGTGCAAAACCAGTCATTGCGGTTGACCACCACACTCAACTGCCCATGAACTTTCCACATGGTCACTACACGTAAAGTATCTCGAGCTGCTATGATTCCACAGCCGACCATCATCGCTAATCTCCATGGTTTACCATAATGGGTATCTACAGAGATTTCCCCATATCCAACCCTGGTTTGATCCACTAGCCCGACCTAGATCCAATCCAATGGGATGACCCATATCTGACATGTTTGATTTCTTCCACCTCCGTATAATATCTGCCACTCCGACCGCCAAATCCATATCTGATCCCACCCACCCACTGCATCTTCCACTGTGGACTCATGCATTCTCCCACCACATCCCACACAAACTCCCTACATATCTTCCTTCACCCACAATCACCACATGTGGCACCATCCAAAACTGGAAATCACCCACGCAACCATCTACAAGCACTGGAACTAACAGCAACTTCCTTCACTCTAGCTAGCTGAAAAACTTCCACTATAATCCAAAATATAAATTGATAACAAATCCATGATCCTTGAACCCTGATCTACCCTAATATAACATCATTTATTGATTTTGTACACATATAGGGGTCTACTTTAGTTTGGAACAACCCAACAACATCGAGTCGGGACCATGGTTATCCCAAGGGTGAACAATGAGAAAAACATAGGGATAAATGCACATGAATATTGTTTTATCAATGATGGCCAAGAATTTGTGGAGAATTATTATGAATAAGGTATTTTTGGATACAAAATCAAATTAAATAATCCAAGATAAACTTCTAATATAATACCATCCCATAAAAAAGATTTATCCATGGGATAATCTATTCATGGAATAGAACACATTCATGGTAAAAATCAAGAATGGAGAAGAAAAAGTTTATTCAAATTCCCTAGCTCGATTCAAAACATTTGCTAATGAGGAATGATCATCACATAATTAATTCTGGTGAGATACATCCTGATGGATATATGTCAATTGTGGATTCAATATCATATCATCATTCATTGGATGAACCCTCCAGATATTCTCTCTCTAATATTTCTAGATAATTCCATGTTTATAAGGCCAACACATGATCTATGAATAACATTTTTTCGAAGGATAAACCACCTCGATGCATCATAAATTTTTTATTAAATTTTTTATTCCTATTAGGCCGGTAAATGGTTTTTCAAAAACAACCAATGCTGACTAGTATTTATTTGTTCCAATAATAAAGACTCGATTTTGAACTCAAAGGCATAATTATATTTCAAATATGATCACCCATTTACTTTTTATTCAACTTTTTCAGTAGAAATGATCAAATGTTATATTAAATATATAATTATTCTTCAAAATTGTGTTTCAGGAACACTGGTCATATGTTTTACACACCTTCTTGGTGCATGGTGTTGAAAATAATACATATAATATCTAAAAATAATACATGGAAAATCTGAGACATTAAATTATCCCCACCTTGGCGCATTAAATAATTGAAAATTATAAACTAAGGCTACTCAAACAGATGAGGGTACTAAGAAGGAATCTGAGCCTCCAAATACAATGTTCCCTTTGGGAGTTTCTCATTTTTCCACTCAATATACACCAATGTAATCCATCACACCTGAATGATCCTCTCAAGATGATCCTCAATATTCACTATGTACTCAGCACAAGTATCTCCATCCTTGGTGTCCTAATTTCACAAATCAATAACGTTTGATGGGTCATGCACGTACCTCATCATCTACAAAATGTGGAAGACATCATATATCAAATCTAACTAAATAGGTATATGTAAGATGTATTCTAGCTCTCCAACACTAGGGAGTGTATTTAAAGTCCTGATAAACCTCGAAGATAGCTTTACACTTGGACAATTCTCTACAACACCCATCAAATGCGAAAACCAGTGGAATAAATTCTAATTTTTGGGAAATTACATGTATTGTTTTTAATATATTGGAATTTTACGAGTCCGTGAAAATTGACGGCCTTTGATTCCAAGGCCCAGAGTTCCCAAAATGATTTTCTGAACATTTTTTCAGGTACGTTAATTAAATGCACTGGAAGATTTATATAACTTTTAAATTTTTCTTGGAATTAAAATATGAGGGAACCATTGAACTCGCAATTCCAGTATTCGCATTATAGGACTTTCACCTTGACCGCAGTAGGTTGAAGGTGAAAAATAGAATTTGGGTTTCTCATGGAAATAGAAATAAAATAAAATAAACATTCATTTTATTTTTCTTTTGATGAATCCTCTCATGTAGATGGTTTAAAGGTGAGGGACACCTCAACTAAAACCTCCCACATGTCTGTTATGGAGGTTGGGACCATAGAGCCTAAAACCCCCATTTTGAATTCCTAAATCAGGGGACCACCTAAACCCCATTAATGAGAGAAAACCTCTCAACTCCCCTACTTAAATTTTGGAAAACACAATTCATTAATTGGGACAATTAATTCTTCCAACATGGTATAATTAGTTGTTCCAACCATTTTAATATGATGAAGTTAAATTAATAAGATTGGTTATTTTCTCATTTTGGTGGAATTGGGAGAGGGGAACTTTTTGAGGATTCTTCTCTCCAATAAAGAATGCTCCTTCAATGAAGAACACTGATGTAGAACTTTGACTTCTTCCTCGGGACATCCTCCATTGGTGGAAATCACCAATTCTTAAGAACCACCTCCATCGAAGAGATTTTGTCTGACGAATGAGCTCAGATCAGAGGCATGTGCCAGGCGTGAAGAATGTCGACATCATCAAATTTTTAATCACTCAATCATCAACAAATAATCGAGGTATTTTGGTTGATTGAATTTTTTCTTCCTCCCCATTCATGATATTTAATCGTAAAAATCAGGAAGAGGTTATAGCTGCTTGCCACCACTCTAACACAGAGAGTGCGGGCCAAAAAAACATGTCGTGACCTCTCCGAAAATCTAGTGATTAATTGTTCTATTATTTACGATGGAAGAGTATGACAACCATCCTTGATGGGGAAAGAGAATTTCGGCTGACCCCACTGCCATCCGCGATGAAAGAAACTGCGAAACAGCACTTCCCTACGGCCGTCGTGATGCCCACATCCAATGTCATCGCACCGGCTCGTAGTCCTGTATCCCGGAGGCCCCTGCAGCCTCGCCACCCCAGGGCTCTATGACTCTTGCGGCCCACGCAGCCTCACAACCCAATGGCCTCGCGACCCCTATAGCCTCACCGTACCATAGCCTCGCGGCCAACGCGACCACCACCGCCATTGAGCCTCACGCCGCACGCAGCCTATCGCCCCTCCAAGACCCTCGCGCTACCCAACATGGGCTAGTGCAGGCAAGACCCAATGAGGGTCGGTCCAGACCCAGTTGGTCGTGTCGACCCAAATCGGGTTGGGTCGCCCAGGCCGGGTCAGACCGGACCTAGACAACCTATGAGTTTTTTGCTATATTGTCTATAACTTTGGCATCATGCGTCCATTTGACAATCCATCAATGGCATTGTAAACCGTGGAGCGAGACAGATTCGTTGGTTTACCCACTTAATAATTGGATAATGTTGGGGTATGGTTAGGTTGGATCAAGAACGAATCTAACTGGGCCCTTGAGACTAAAAGACTAATAACATACACACCGAGCATCAGATTGACGCACCATATTTTACATTGAGAACCCTATTACATGGAGTTCCTTTGGGATATTTTCTCATGGGGCTTCAAGGTAGTTGGAGTATGGACTAGTGGCTTCAGGAGCGGACCCTCCTGATGACGAACAAGCATAGTATGGGAACCCAGTAGCTGGCTGTGAAATTAAGAATGAAGAGCGATCCTATGTGGGTTAGCACCTAGCATTCCTATTTGGGTCAGGACCGACTGATCCTATGGGGTTCAGCACCTAGAAATCTTGTTTGGGCCAGCACTGAGTGACCTTGTGTGGATCAGCACCGAGTTATCCTGTTTGGGTCTGCACGAATAGATCCTATGTGGTTCAGCATCAGAGCCTCTTAACATAGTAAGATGATTAATTAGTTACATCAAATCATCTCTAATATTGTACTTATGTTATTCCTTGTGTGAGATGAGTCTATACCTGTGTTGTACAGTCCTTTGGGGTATTACATTGGTGGAATTCTTATGTGTGGCGTACATGTGTGGTTCTTACCTTTGCGGTACTCCATCCATTGTGGAATAGTTTATCGTGGGATTTTGAGTTGGACTCTGTGTTTCCTCATGATTGAGTTGGGAATACATGATAACTTAGGTGTATGTATGGGAATATACCTATGTAGGGTTGTCAATTGACTTCATTCTTTGAGGTTTATGCAACATGGATTTTGTGATACCTTGAGGGTCTCAGGGTCCCTATCGAGTATTATTATACTAACCCCTGCATGGGCTATGCCTGTACCTTGTTATGTTTGGTGCAGACGACTGACATCACTAATCTAGGCTGAGGGTACCAAGACTAAACAGGGCCCGGAGGTGGACCATTCAGCGTGTCGGTACAAATAGGAGACGGGCATATGTGGAGTGTTGAGGAGGTGATCTGTACCAACCCATCATGTAGGAACCTCGGAGGAAGACCGAGTAGCTGCATTCTTTTTTCTTCAGTTGTATTGTTTTTCAGTTGTACATGTACTATTAATATTGGGCTTTTATTCCGGTCCCTTTTTACATTCAACACACTTTTCGTTGTACAGTTTACTAGTGTTTGTATCTTGTTTTGTGCTTAGTTTCATGTGTTTATATACTAAAAAGGAAATGCCTTTCCTATTTTAGTGAATAAACCTTTCGGTGCTAGTTGCCCACCCCTGACGTATAGAAGGCGATCTTGGGGTAGTCACGACATGGGCCCTAGGGGACTGGTCATGACAAATTGGTATCAGAGGAGTCAGTTCTACCATAGAACAAAGGATTCTAATCTTCATTTTAACGATAATAATGTTATGTATAGTGACTTTGGTTATCAGGTTTGGGAATCCAGTGTTGGTGCGGGAGCCGACATATCCATACACTGGGACCCTGACTTCTGATTTCCAACTCAATGCACAAAACATTGATTGCCTGTGTGTTTTGAAGTGTTTTCATTGTGATCTATTTGAGTCAGCTCACCAATTACATATTCCTTACAATGTCACACCTGTTTATTTTCATGATGCCTCTATGAAGACAACCATCTAGGGTTCCGAGAGTTGTACTCATTGATAGACCACCGAGGGATGAGGCCTTGATGTCGTTCCCTCTTCCAGTAGAGTCACTAGTGGAGGCACCAGTGGAACCATTACCCATTAGGAAACCAATGCCACCAGCCCCAGTTGTAGAGAGTGCACACTGCTTGAGCATGTTGCATGAGTTCCAGTTCCAGAGGCCACCCATGTTCAGTGGAAAGACGGACCCACATGTAGCTAAGGATTGGCTGGAGACTGTGGTGAGAGTATTTCTACTGCTAGTGACACCAGCCAATATCATGGTGATCATTGTCGCCAGTATTCTATAGGCATAAGAAGCCACATGGTAGAGCTTGATGCTCAATGTTCACAATGAGGTGAAGATTCTCTAGACAGACATCGAGAGCCTCTTTCGAGAAAAGTTTATTCTAGAGACTCTTCGCACAGTGCACATTCATAAACCACTTCATTTGCAGTAGGGCATCATTTTTGTGGCTCAGTACTTAGTGAGATTCACCGAACACTCATGGTACTCCACAGATATGGTATGGGACCCAACCTTCAGGGACCGGTCCTTCAAGTAGGTTCTCAGGTGAGAGATCAGGGATTTGATGATTTCTCTTAGCATCCTGATGCATGATAGAGTGTTTGTAACACCCTGATATTTTATGAGAAGTATATTTTTTTTTTATTTTTTATGTTATATGAAACATCAAAGGAATCATTCACGACACACAACACTAGCATGGCTTGTGTTACATGCAATCTCGACCTTCCTCGATAGCGTGTGTAGTACGCAATACCAACTTCCACTAAACAACGATATATTATTATAATATTATAAATTAGCTGTTATGAATAGTATTAACTGAATTTAAAATTTTATAACATTATTACTCATCTTACATATTTTCTAGAACATTTTATGAGGACAAAATAAAGTTTTCGGATAAAATAAGCATTTTTAAAACAATGCAGTTTTGCCGCCTTTTGGTGGCGCACCCACTTTAAATCTAGTTTTTGACATGATTATGAGTTCAATTTGACAATATATAATTATTATTTTGAATCATGATAAAAAAATTCTATTTGGATAAATTTTTCATATTATTCTGATAACTTTTATATTTTAATGAATAGTAAAAACACTGTATATTTTAATTAAAAACAAATTTTTTCATCACAATAATTTATATGGTTAAATTATAATATTTAATGGTTTTAAAGTATAAATAGAATATATTTTTATCATTTAATATAATTTATGTCATTAGCATTAATTTTACATTGAATTCATAGGTAAATACATTTCAATCTTTGGCAGTGTTGTAACTTTTAAAAACCTGTTTGCTTGACAACGAGATTAATTTTAAATTAATTAATGCCAATTCTATGTTTTTAATATGGATAAATAGACACCATTTTTTAATTCTGAATATCAAATATACATTAGGATGAAATTTTGGTATTTTTTTGAAAAACATCAATTTTTGATGAATAGTGAATCCACTTAGTGGTAGTTAAAAAATTGACACATTCATTTAAATGAAATTTTACCACTTCTGTGAATTTAATTTTAAAAATCCTATATACATGGTTTTTATCAAGAAGTGAAATGTGGTTCAATAAGATGAAAATAATTTTTGGTGAATAGTAACTTTTGACTTTTATTTATTTCGGTTAAAGGTAAATAGGGTAATTCAAGGTTAAAAGAATATTATAATAATTCAAAATTACCTTGACACTTGTACTAACCTTATTGGATGAGTAGTGGCCGACCATGGGCTTCCTTGGGTCGATTTTGGGACCCCATTGAGCCACTTGGTAGTGATAATGACAATTTGGATTCATTAACTTAATGTAAAGTCAAAATTGACATTAACAAAAATATTTTAGTAATTAATTTTTATAAGGAGATATATAAATTATATTTTATACTATAAATATTCATTTTAAAGATAAAAATATTTCCTACATTATGATAATTTTTTATAATTTGTAGATATAAAATAAAATAAATTATTTATGACACAATAATGATGTAGAATTTACCTCATTAATAAATGATTTAAATAAATAATATTATAATGATTTAAATAATTTTCAAAACATGTCCAATTCTGATTGGATGATTATATTTCGTACATGAGTCATCATATCTTCATCTTTAATGGTTTTTGGACCTTTGGTAACCGAAGATAAGTTTATAATAAAATAATATTTTCACACTTTCCAAAGGAGCCCCTCTCCTCCCTTATAAAAGGGAACCTCCTCCCTCTCCTCCTCACACCACTTTGAGCCTTCATTCTCGGCCAACCCCTTACAATTTCTCTTCTACACTTTCCTAGAGACATCCTAGTGGTTCTGTTCTTCTTCAAAAACCAATCTTAGTGCCCTAAGAGGATATTTCAAAGAGGTGTGTTGAAGAAGAGGTAATATCTGTTACCAATTATTTCAAATTTATTTCTTCTTGTAATTCTTCTTCTTTAGTTGTGTCATTATTTAGTAATAAAATAAGTATCACTCATATACTGATATGTTATTATAAATATGAAACAACCCTATTTCACCTTCTATCCACCCTATGGAAAATGAAATCATCGTGCGTGCGTACGTACAGAATACCGTCTCCACGCCGTGGTGTAATATGTTTTCCACCACCACCTTACTTGGATGGGTATAATTGTGTATATAATAACTATATATTATTATTTTAAATTGATATTAATTATGAAATAGTATACATACTCTTCAATAAAGTCCATGGTCATGGGAACGATATCATCGCTCGTGCGTACGTACGGCCAACCATCTCCAGGATGTGATGTGACTCATTCAACATGATCTTAATTTAATAATGATTATATAAATGAATTGAATGAGTAAATATGATATATATTACACTAATAAAATTCTGGAAATGAGGTATCTATAACCTAAAAAGTAGAATATGAATTTATTCGTCAAAACACACATAAGAACATAAAGTAATAATCACCCGAATAACAAGTAGCAATGAAATATTACTAATAATAAGATAATAATATGACCATATATGATATCATAACAATGATTATGATTCTGGAATAATTCAATGAGATTATTTAAATCATTATACAGGAGGTTCGGACACGTAGAAAGCATATCAGATCTAAGATAAGGGAAAATCTCGCAAATCTCAATTTTTATCCGAGATTGTTTATACTTCTGTAATTACTGGGGAATATTTATCATCCACATCCGTGTTTCCTCAATAATTAATATTATTTCTATCCTGTTACTATTCTTTAAATCCAATTTTACCCATTGGGGAGTTTTTAGTAAAAGATATGAAATGAATCTTTTGTCGTTTTTCGTAAAAGGTACTTTTTGAATTTTCCATCCAAAGTACAATAAGACTGTTTTTTTAACTTATACGGCATGAATGGATTTTAATGATTTCAAAGAAAATCATTTCCATGAAGCTTGGTTCACAATTTTTCAAGCTTATTTTTAATCAACTTCTTTTAGATTAAAATTGTATGACATCTTAAGAAAGGAAAAATGTTTTTGAAGTAGAAAGGATATTTTCCTCAAGAATAGAGTCCATGTGTTTTATCAAAATTATTTTCCATATAAGATAATATAGGGATATGTTTCTATCCCTATTTTTAAATTGATTTTTTTATGTTATGATGGAATTAATTTTATGATGTCCTTTTATCTTATATAGATTATGTTATGATGGAATGATGTTTATGAATCCCATTTTTATTACGTGGGTTATGCTATGATGTATGATTTATGATTTTGTGGCACACATAAGAATGGTTACATTATGAGATGGGTGGGACCTATATCTTCCTCTAATGCATTGGGTAATGATTTATATCTCATGAGATAGACATGGATGGAACGAAAAGTTAATCCGGTTCAGTGATACAGGACTGGATCGAGGAGTGAACTCGGTTCAGTAATGGACTTTGTCCGCTATGATAGTCTTGGAAATGAATCATGACTAAAATGAAATGATTTTCTATGATTATGTGTGCATGACACAAAGTTTCATGTTTTAATTTTTGGTTATTGTGATTACATTTCACCACTCTGATTTATCGCATGTTATGATATTATGATCTCTTTTGCAGGTTAAGATATTCAAAATGTTATGTTCTTATGAATATGATATGACTGATATTTCTTTTGTTTACCCTTAATGAGTATTTAATCTCACCCTTTTCAATGTTTTCTTTCCCCCATGTCAGGAAGAAGGGTATTTAGTAGGATATTACAAAAAGGGAGTCTAGATATGATGAAATAAATGGGAGACAACGTAGATGATTTATGAACTAGTTGTTATGTTTCCTAGTTTCTAAATAAACAATACTTATATGGTCCTTTCATGGTTTTGTTATATGTTGTAATAAGTGTGCTTCAATTTTGAAGTAATAACAATGTATGTAAAGTATGGGTCGTTATAGTTGGTATCAGAGGAATGGTATAGTCAACCTTTGGAAACTAGGATGCAAAACCCTAGTAAGAACCCTAAGGATATGTCTAAGCATAGAACACAATTTTAGTGTTTTATAAATGTCCATGAATAACCTATGATAATACTTTAAGTGTAAAATTTTATTCTTGATTATGTGGTTTTCCTATTATTATTAGTTTTTCTCACACAATGCTTATTGGTTTTAGTCAATGGCCGGAACCCGAAGGAACCGTGTTAATGCTGAATGTGACGGGCAATGCAATGATTATCCCCCTGAGCAACAAATCATTATGGGAGCTAGAATTCAAAATCTTGTAGCCATGCTCACACAACTCTCTCAATCTATGAACCATGTAGGACATCTAAACGAACAAAGGAGAAACATTTTGTTGAATCCTTCATGAGGAAGCATACACCTTCATTCAGCGGGTCTTCTAATCAATTAGTGGATGAATAATGGATTAGTACCACTGAAAATATATTTTCAGTTCTACAATGTTCTGAACATGACAAATTCATCTTAGTGGTGTATAGTTTGGAATGTGATGTTGATCAATGGTGGAATCTTATCAAGAATACGAGGAAAATATATGAAATTCAGTCTATGGAATGGGAAGAGTTCAAGAACTTATTTTTCAATAAGTACTTCCCTCGTAATCATTGAACAAATATGGATGAGGAGTTTCTTGAACTGAAGCAAAAGGATGATGAATCTGTTGGTACCTATGAAGAAAATTTTACAAGACTTGCAAGGTACGCTTCCAGAATTATTATCCAACCTGAGAGTAAAATCGATCGATTATTTAGTGGCATAAAACCAAGTCTTCGAAGGGCATTAGCCATAAGGGACTTCAATTGTTACAAAGAAATTGTTCAATGTGCTCTCAAGGATGATATGGAGATTGGAGTAACCAGTCAGTCATATGGTTTTGATAAAAAGGAAAAAATGTAATTCAAAGGAAAATCTAAAGACCACACTAAAAAGAAGATGAGTTTTCCTTTATTCTCAACTTGTGGAATAAAACATGGAGGGAATTGTCTTAAAGGGACAAGAAAAAGATTTAATTATGCAAAAGAAGTTCATTAGGCAGTTGAATGTCGAAATAATGGGAAGAAGATGTCAAATGATGCGAACAAAAAAAGGGATACACAGAATGCACCTCATACACTTCAATGTTTCATGTGCAAGGAGATGTGGAATTATGCCAATCAATCCCCAAATCCAAGTTTTTTTATGATGATCGATGTCAAAAAACTCTTAAGGGCAAAGAAAAATGAAATTCCCATGAAATTACTATCGGCGATGTGGAGTACGATAACGAAGTGGTAAAAGGTACACTTACCATCCACTCTAAAGTAGAAAATGTTTTATTTGATTCTATATCCACCCACTATTTTATTTGTGATGAATTTTCTAAGGTTATCACCTTATTACCTCAACATTTAGATGTTGAGTTAGCTGTGACAACTCATAATGGAACAACGGCATCATCAAATGTTTATAATTCTTCTCTGATTGAAGTTTGTGGGAAAGTGCTTCCTGTAAATATTGTGATCCTTCCAATAGTGGAATTTAATGTGATTATTGGCATGGATTGTCTTTCTATATACAGAGCTCATATCAATTGATAATGAAGGGAAATCACATTTAATATTCCCAATCAATCTACTATTATCTATCGATGAAAGGATGAATATAACCTTCTAGTGGAAATTTCCTCCATCTTATGGGTCTTGATTCCAATAAATGAAATTTATTTATCTCAAATGGTTGGAGAGAAAGTCACGATTAAAAATACACCCATTGTATGGGAGTTTGATGATGTCTTTCTGGAGGAACTGCCAGGTCTTCCACCAAATCTTGATGTTGAGTTTTCAATAGAACTCATACCAGGTGCTATACCCATTTCAAAGACACCGTATAGAATTTTCCCTATTGAGTTGTAGGAATTGAAGAAGAAACTCCAATAGAATCTTGATAAATTATTCATATTCCCTAGTGCATCACCTTGGGGAGCACTTGTTATATTTTTTAAGAAGAAAGATGGATCAATGAGACTCTGCATTGATTATCAAGAACATAACAAGATCACTATCAAGAACAAATATCATCTCCCATGCATTGATGACTTATTTGACCAACTACGTGGAGCTCAATACTTTTTCCAAGATTGATCTTTATTAAGGGTATCATCAATTAAGGGTCAAAAAAGAGGATATACCAAACATGGCTTTCCGTACAAGGTATGGAAAATATAATTTTATTGTGATTCCATTTGGTCTATCTAATTCCCCTTGTATCTTCATGGATCTAATGAAAAGAGTCTTTAGAGACTATCTTGATCATTTTGTGGTAGTCTTTATAGATGATATTCTTATCTATTAAAAGAGCAAGGAAAAACATGAATATCACTTGATAATTGTAATTAAGACCCTGATAAAGGTGAAGCTTTATTCCAAATTTACCAAGTGTGAAATTTGGATTCAAAAAGTTTCAATTTTGGGTCACATAATCTCAAAAGAGGGGATATCTGTTGATCCAGCAAAAATAGAGGGTATCAAAAGATGGTCAAGACCAACAAAAATAATAGAGATCTGAATTTTTTTTGGTTTGGATGCATATTATCGACGTTTTGTGAATGATTTTTCACGATTATCTAATCCAATCAACAGGTTTACTCGAAAAGGAGTTAAGTTCGTATGGATGGAGGAGTGTGAAGAGAATTTCAAGGAGTTGAAAATAAGGTTATCCAGTACACCTGTGCTCACACTCCATTGTAGTAGAGAAAGGTTTCTGATCTATAGTGATGCATCCAAGAAGGGATTGGGGTGTGTTCTCATGAAAAACGATATGGTGAT
Source organism: Viscum album (assembly GCA_963277665.1). NCBI lineage: Eukaryota > Viridiplantae > Streptophyta > Magnoliopsida > Santalales > Viscaceae > Viscum > Viscum album. Next base: position 433,560,828 of record OY728134.1, read on the forward strand.
AGCGGATGCCCCACGAAAGTTGAAAATCCATGAGTAAAATTACCCAAATCATGGTTTCGAGTTAGCTGCGGTAATCATTGCATTAATTATTTGGAGGCATTATCTTTATGGTGAAAGGTGTAATATTTATACTAATCATAAAAGCATAAAGTATATTTTCACACAAAAGGAGCTGAATATGCGCCATAGAAGATGGTTGGAGCTGATTAAGGATTACAACTGTTCAATTCACTATCACCCTGGGAAAGGAAACAAGGTGGAAGGCGCATTAAGTCAATAAGACCATGATAGCTTATCCATGATGTGGATTACAAAAGATCCTATATTTATGTATTTACAAAGGATATATCTTGGAATTATAATGGAAGGGGGAAAATCTTTTCTTTCTCAAATGAATGTTCAACCATCTATGCATGTGAAGAATAAAGAGGCACAACAAGAAGATGTAGAGTTACAAAAGAAGGTGAGAAATGTTCCTGAATTCAACATTGATTGTGATGGGATAATAAAGTTCAAGAATTGGGTTTGTGTTCCTCCCATACCATAATTAAAGAAGGATCTAATGGATGAGGCTCATAGTTCATCATTCTCTATCCATCCTGAAAGTTTGATGATGTATAGGGACCTGAAAGAGTACTTCTGGTGGAATGGAATGAAAAGAGATGTTGCTGAATATGTCTCTCGATGCTTGGTTTGTCAGCAAGTTAAATGTGAGAGATAGAAGTATATGGGGATGTTACAACCATTACCCGTACCCTAATGGAAATGGGAAAACATCACTATGGACTTTGTCACTGGACTTCCTAAAACATCCAAAGGCAATAATGCTATTTGTGTTATAGTTGATCGTCTTACGAAGTCGGCACACTTCATTGCTATTAGAGAAGATTTCTCTCTGGATCATCTTGCCAGTATATATATATAGGATGTGGTAAGATTGCATGGAGTACCACTATCCATTATATCTAATCGGGATCCGAGGTTTACCTTGATGTTCTGGCGAAGTCTTTAGCATACTCCAGATACATAGTTGAGTTTCAGCACTGATTATCATCTTTAGACAGACGGTCAGTCTGAGAGAACAATTCAAACTCTAGAAGACATGTTGAGATCTTGATCTATTTATTTCAAAGGTGTTTTGGATAAACACCTGCCTCTGGTGGAATTTTCTTATAATAATATCATTCACTCCAGCATTCAGATGGCTCTTTATGAAGCTCTCTATGGAACGAAATGCCGAACTCCAACTTGCTGGGATGAAGTTGGGGAAAGAAAGCTATTAGGACCTGATCTTGTTGATGAGATGGAAGAAAATTTCATATCTATTCAACAACACATAAGAGCAGCTCAGAGTCAACAAAAAAGTTATGCCGACAACCGAAGAAAAGGAATAGAGTTTGAAGTCAGTGATAAAGTGTTCTTACGAATATCTCCTTGCAAGAGAGTAATGAGATTTGGAAGGAAGAGCAAGTTGAGACCTAGGTATATCGGTCCTTTAGAAATAATGGATCATGTTGGGAAGGTATCTTACTGATTGGTGCTTCCACCAAATCTCTCTTAAGTTCACGATGTGTTCCATGAATCTCTCCTGAGAAAGTACATACCAGATCCTTCACATGTAATCAGCTCAGAAGTTGTACCGTTGGAGAAATATCTTCCTTATGAAGAACATCCGATAGAAATTATGGATCATAGTGAAACATATCTATAAAAAATACCACTATCTTGGTGAAAGTTTTATGGAGGAACCACCAATTAGAAGAAGCTACATGGGAGCTTGAGGACATGATGTGGGAGAGGTATCCTCATCTGTTTGTTACAAAGTGACGAATTTCGAGTGTGAAATTAATTTTAAGGGGGATAGAATGTAACACCTTGATATTTTATGAGAAATATTTTTTTTATGTATTATGTTATACTCAACATCAAAGGAATCTTTCACGGCACACAACAGTAGTTTGGATTGCATTATACGCAGTCGTGACCATCCTAGAGAGCGTGTGTAGTACACAATACCGAGTTCTACTAAACAACGATATATTATTATAATATTATAAACTAGCAGTTATGAATATTATTAACTGAATTTTAAATTTTATAACATTATTATTCATATTACATATTTTCTAGAACATTTTATGAGGACAAAATAAATTTTTCGGGTAAAATATGTATTTTTCAAAAAATGTCGTTTTGCCGCCTTTCGATGGCGCACCCACATTAAATATAGTTTTTAACTTGTTTATGAGTTAAATTAGACCAAATAAAATTCTTATTTGGAATCAGGATATAAAAATTTAATTTGGATAAATTTTTCATATTATTCTGAAAGCTTTCATATTTTAATGAATAGTAAAAACACGCTATATTTTAATTAAAAACAAATTTTTTCATCTCAATAATTTATATGGTTAAATTATAATATTTAATGGTTTTAATTTATAAATAGAATATATTTTTACCATTTAATATAATGTATTTCATTAGTATTAACTTTACATTGAATTCATTTGTAAAAACATTTCAATCTTTGGCAATGTTTTAACTTTTAAAAACACATTTCCTTAACAACAGGATTAATTTTAAATTAATTAATTCCAATTCTTTGTTTAGAATTTGGAAAGATAGACACCATTTTTTAATTCATAATATCAAATATAGCTTTGGCTGAATTTTTGGTATTTTTCTGAAAAACATCAATTTTGATGAATAGTGAAACAACTTAGTAGTAGTTAAAAAACTGACTCTTTCATTTGAATAAAATTTTACCACTTCTGGGAATTGAATTTATAAATTCTGACATATATGGTTTTTATAAAGAAGTTAAATGTGGTTCAATAAGAAGAAAATAATTTTTTGTGAATAGTATCTTATGACTTTTATTTACTGCTGTTAAAGGTAAATAGGGTAATTCAAGGTTAAAAGAATATTATAATAATTCAAAATTACCTTGAAACGTGTCCTAAACTTATTAGATGAGTAGTGACAGACCATGGGAATCATTGGGTCGATTCTGGGACCCCATTGAGCCACTTGGTAGTGAAAATGACAATTTGGATTAATTAATTTAATGTAAAGAAAAAATTGACATTAACAAAACAATTTTCTTAATTAATTTTTATAAGGGGTTATATAATTTATATTTTAGACTATAAATATTAATTGGAAAGGTAAAATGATTTCCTACATGATGATATTTTTATTATAATTTTTATACATCCAATAAATTATATTATTTATGACACAATAATGATGCATTATTTACCTCATTAATAAATGATTAAAATAAATAATATTATAGTGATTAAAATATTTTCCAAAAAATGTCAAATTATGATTGCATGATTTTATTTAGACTATGAGTCATCTTAGCTTCATCTTTAATGATTTTTGGACCTTTTGAAACCGAATATAAGTTTATAATAAAATAATATTTTCACACTTTCCAAAGGTGCTCATCTCCTCCATTATAAAAGGGTACCTCCTCCCTCTCCTCCTCACAACACATTGAGCCTTCAAGATCGGCCAACCCCTGACAAGTTCCCTTCTCCACTTCCCTAGAAACATCCCAGAGGTCCTAGTCTTCTTCAAAGACCAATCTTAGTTCCCTATGAGGAGATTTCAAAGAGGTGTGTCGAAGAAGAAGTAATATCCATTACTGATTCATTCAAATTTATTTCTTTTCTACTTCTTCTTCTTTATTTGTTTCATTATAAAGTAATAAAATAAGAATCACTCATATACTAATATTTTATTATAAATATGAAACAACCATATTTCACCATCAATCCATCCTACGGAAAATGAAATCACCGCGCGTGCGTACGTACGGAATACCGTCTCCACGCCGTGGTGTAATCTGTTTTCCCCCACCACCATACTTCGATGGGTATAATGGTGTAAATAATAACTATATATGATTATTTTAAAGTTATATTGATTCTGAAATAGTATACAATCAATTAAATACAATTCCACGATCATGGGAATGATATAATCGCTCATGCGTACGTATGGCCTACCGTCTCCACGATGTGATGCGACTCATTCTACATGATCTTCATTCAATAATGATTATATAAATGAATTGAATGGATAAATATGATATATATTACAGTAATAACATTCTGTAAATGAGGTATCTATAACCTAAAAAGAAGAATAAGAATTTATTAGACAAAACACACATATGAACATAAAGCAATAAACACCCGAATAACAACTAGTAATGAAATATTACTAATAAGAAGCTAATAGTATGACTATATATGATATCATAAAAATGAGTATGATTATGGAATAAGTCAATTACATTATTTAAATTATTATACAGAAGGTTCAGACACGTACAAAGCATATCAGACCTATGGTAAGGGAAAATTTCACAAATCTCAATTTTTATCCGAGATTGTTTATACTTCTGTAATTACTGGGGAATATTTATCATCCACATCCATGATTCCTAAATATTTAATATTATTTCTATCCTCCTAAAAATATTAAATCCAATTTTACCCATTGGTGAGTTTTTAGTAAAAGATATGAAAGGAATCTTTTGTTGTTTTTTGTACAAGGTACTTTTTGACTTTTCCGGCCAAAGTATGAGAAATGTTTTTTTAACTTATATGGCATCAATGGATTTTTGTGATTTCATAGAAAATTATTTCCATGAAGCTTATTTTAAAAGTTTTAAAGCTTATTTTTAATCAAATTCTTTTAGATTAAAATTGTATGACATGTTAAGAAAGGAAAAATGTTTTTGAAGTTGAAAGCATATTTTCCTCAAGAATGGAGTCCATGTGTTTTATCAAAATTATTTTCCATCAATGATAATATAGGGTAATGTTTCTATCCCTATTTTTACAATGATTTTATTATCTTATGATGGATATAATTTTATGATGTCCTTTTATCTTATATGTATTATGTTGTGATGGCATTATGTGTAAGAATCTCATTTTTATTACATGGGTTATGCTATGATGTATGATTTATGATTTTGTGGCACATATAAGAATGGATTAATTTTGAGATGGTTGGGACCTATATCTACCTCCAATTAATTGGGTAAATATTTATATCTCATGAGATAGACATGGCTGGAGCGACAAGTTAATCTGGTTCAGTGATACAGGACTGGAACGAGGAGTGAACTTGGTTCAGTAATGGAAATTGTCTGCTATGATAGTCTTGGAAATGAGTCATGACTAAAATGAAATGATTTTCTATGATTATGTGTGTATGAAACAAATTTTCATGTTTTATGTTATGATTATTGGGATTACATTTCACCACTATGATTTATCCCATGTTATGATATTATGATCTCTTTTGTAGGTTAATATATTCAAAATATTATGTTCTTATGAATATGATATGATTGATATTTCTTTCATTTACCCTTACTGAGCATTTGAGCTCACCCTTTTGTATTTTTTCTTTTCCCCAGGTTAGGAAGAAGGGTATTAAGTAGGATATGCCAAAAATAATGTCTAGATATGATGAAATAAATGGGAGACAACGTAGATGATTTATGAACCAGTTGTTTATGTTTCCCAGTTTCAAAATAAACTATACCTATACGGTCCTTTCATGTTTTTTATATGTTGTAATAATTGTGTTTCAATTTTGATGTAATAACAATGTATGTGATGTATGGGTCATTATAGTGTGGTAGAGAGCCCTCTTAGTTTATAATTTCCTTGCTAAGCAGTCACCAACAGCGAGACCCACCACCATTCATCATGTAGCAGAGTATTCATTAGATGGAAGCAGAAAAATGTCATAGAGGTGCAAGTGGAACAGTCCAAATGATCGACGACTACCAGATTTAGAGTGGGCTGTGAAGGTCACCTGAGGTAGAGCCAATCATTCCTGTATCAAGTAGTGTTATGCATGCGGTTGGTATGGTCACATGGCTCATGACTTTTCGACTCACCATATGAATGATCAGAAGACAGTCAAAGGACCGCCTAGGCAAGGACCGAGGTTTGACTGAGGAGGTTTGCAGGGAGCAGGCCGACGTGGCAGAGGAGCTAGTCATGCTGCTGAGGATGGGCGATGATTTGAGATGTTACTTCCACCATCACCATGAGGTCCACCCCGACTATTGGGAGCAGGTGGACAGGGGAGAGCCCAGATACATGTAGCTAAGGAATACGATCACGACACTCTAGAGATGATATGAGGTACTATCTAGGTCTACTCCACCTTAGCTACTCTACTTATAAACAAAGGTGTGAGTAACTCTTTTATTTCCACAACCCTCATTCAGAGCTTAGGGATTCTGATGGAGCTGTTGGATCAATCCTTACATCTTGAGACTCCTACGGGAGAAGATTTGACGATTACGCACTGAAGCTGGTAGTGTGAGCTTACTCTAGGGGGTGAGAACTTCGGCTGAGATCACCTAGTAGAGGCATCGAGGCATTATGACGTCATCTTGGGTATGGAATGTTTATCCAAAGTCCATGCTCAGATAGACTATATTAGCTTCATGTTGCGGTGTGTCCGCACGGATGGGACCAGGTTTACCTTCACTGGCGAAGAAGGGAGCCTTTGCATTACATGAAGGAATTACCTGGAAGAGAGTGCATCTAATCACTCATCAGTTGTCTAGCCATACCCTAGAGAGAGTTTATGTGGAGAGTCTGATCTATCCTGTTGTGGTGGACAAGTATGCAGATGTTTTCCTTAATGATGTTTCAGGTATACCTCCTCACAGAGAGGTGGAATTTTACATTGACTTGTACCTCAGTATGATGCTGATATCTACACCAGCGTATCATATGGCTCCTGTGGAGCTTCGTGAGCTGCGGGTACAGCGAGAGGACTTATAGGGTAATGGATTCATTCAGCTTAGTGTTTCACCTTGGGCATCCCCAATTTGGTTCGCCAAGAAGGAGGATGTATTCTTGAGGGTTTTTGTTGACTATCGGCACCTGAACCAGGTGGAAATGAAGGAAAAGTACCCCCATCTGAGGATTGACGACCTCTTTGATCCAATAAAGAAAAACGATGGTTCTCAAAGATAGACCTTAGATCATGCTATCACCAGCTCAGAATACGAGATGTGTTTGTGCAGAAGATGATGTTCAGATGTCGGTATGGGCATTACATATTATTGTTTATGCCATTAAATGTAATCAATGCACTTGCAGTGTTCCTGGGACTCATGAATAGGATCATTCAGCCATACCTTGATCGTTTTGTAGTAGTCTTCATCAAAAACATTCTAATCTACTCGGCTACTGAGGAGGAGCATGCTTGTCATTTGAAGGTAGTACTGGACAATCCCTCATAGCACCAACTATATGCTAAGCACTCGAAGTTCCATATTTGGATCCGAGATGTTAATTTTCTTGGACATGTCATATTGGAGGCCGGTGTTTCAGTGGATCCAACGATGATTAAAGTGTTACTTTCTTGGGAGCCACCCAGGAGTATGATGGAGGTACGAAGTTTCCTAGTTTTGGCCAGATACTACTTGAGATTTGTGTCATATTTCACCATAGTTGAATCACCACTATTAGCATTGAAGAATACGGTGAAACCCTTCATTTGGTTAGTGAGATGCTAGTGGAGTTTTCAGGAGCTAAGGCAGAGGCTGACAAGTGTCCCCATCTTGAGGCTACTAGATGAAGGTGTAGGGTACGCAGTCTACTGCGACACATCAAGGACCGGGATCAAATGTGTCCTGATTCATGAGCAAGCGGTGATCGAATATGGTTCTCAACAGATGAGATAGCTTGAGAAAAACTATGCTACCCATGACCTGGAGTTAGAAGCAGTGGTATTTTCCTTGAAGATATGGTGACAATACTTGATGGGCGAGCATTTTACAATGTACTCTGATCATCAGAGTCTAAGGTATATCTTCTCATAGAAGAACCTGAACCTGAGACAGCGACATTGGCTTGAGTTCCTCTAGGATTTTTACTTCGATATAGTCAATACTCCTGGGTATGGGAATGTTGTAGCAGATGCACTAAGCAGGAGATCTTGTATTCAGCTTCTTGGTGAGGAGAGAGAGAAATTGGACGCTTTATATATATCCATTGTGGATCGGGATGGAGCAGATTTTCTTCAATCTATTACAGTCACTCCCCAACATATTCTGTGAGTCAGGGAGGCATATCATGGTGATGTTAACTATGAGGCTTGACATGCTCAGAAATCCATAGGGAAGGAAACTAATAGATTTTATGAAGGTGGGGATCAGGTCATCCACTACAGAGGACGTACCATGGAACCGGTTTCTCTTCTAGAGGAAGGGATTATTGAGTTGCACACATCCCCTCTAGTTTTACATCCATGAGTGATGAAAATGAACCAGGATCTCATATGGCAGCACTGGTGGCTGAGAATAAAGAAAGTAGTTGCAGAGTTTGTTTCTCAGTGCCAAACTTGTCAGCAAGTGAAGAAGTAGCACCAGGTACTAGCAGCCTTGGCTCATCCATTAGAGGTTCTATAGTGGAAGTGGGATGGGATATCCATGGACTTTGTGACTACACTTCCAAGTACATCCATGGGACAAGACTCGACATGGGAGATCGTCAACTGACTCACCATTTAGGACCAATTCCTACCGATCAATGATCAGGGTTCAGTAGAGAGCATTAGACACCTCTATTTTCAAGAGATTGTGCGGTTACATGGAGTAGCCTAGATGATTTTCTCCAATCATGATGCATGTTTTACTTCCCATCTATGGAAGTGGTTGTATGAGGATTTCGGGACACAGCTTAATTTGAGCACCACCTTTCATCCTCAGACCGATTTCTATATTGAGTCGACCATTCCAACCCTCGAGGACATGTTGGGTTCTTATGTCCTCGACATTGTTCGCAGCTGGGAGGATCATTTTCCTTTGGTGGAGTTAGCATAGGACAACAACTATCAATCCACTATTGGGATGGTACCTTTTGAGGCGTTGTACGAGCGACCTTGTAGATCACCTTCATACTGGACTGACCCAGGGGATTCAGCACTCATGGAACCAAATATGGTTTGGGATACCACAGAGAGGGTGTATGTCATCCAGCAGCTGATGAAGAATGCATAGAGCAGGTCGAAGTTGTATGCTGATAAGAGACGAAGACCTCTGGAATTCGAGGATGGCAACCAAGTCTTTCTACAGGCCTCACCCCGATGAGGTTTGTAGAGATTTGGCTGAGGAAGCAAGTTATCTCTAAGGTTCATCGGACCTTTTCAGGTTTAATCATAGTTGTCGAGATTGCATACAACTTAGCTCTTCCACCTCATTTGCGCCAGGTGGATGACATCTTCCATGTATCACAGCTGACGAGATACGTGCATGACCCTTCCCACATCATCAACCACGGAGAGCTGGACATTGATGATGGGGAGACTTTTATGGAGGTTCAAGTAGAGATTTGAAATTGGTAGGAGTAGGTCCTTCTTTGGCGGTCTATACATTTGGTGAGTCTTCGATGGCAGCAGGAGAACCTCCTGGAGAACACATAGGAGCGAGAGGCTCAGATATGTGCTCACTGACCCCAATTGTTCCCTTAGTTTGAGTTGTGGTTTGTAGGGAGGCTAGGCCTTGATGTGGGGGCAATATAAAGACCTAGAAATTACATGTAAATTTTTTTTAATATATGGGAATTTAATGAGTCCACAAAAATTGTCGGCGCATGATTCTGAGGCCTGGTTTTCCTGGAATGAATTTATAAAAAAATTTCGGTTACGTCCTATAATTGTATGAGCATATTTTAGTAACATTGGAACCAGTGATTAAAATTTTATCATGAGGGCACCGTTGAACTCGAAATGATGGTATTCGGTTTAGGGGACCTTCACCTCGGTTGTAGTAGGTCAAGGGTGAAAAATAGAAAATGGATTTTTCATGTAAATAAAAATAAAATAATATTTTATTTTATTTTATTACTCTTTTATTGAAACCTCCCATTTGGTTGGATTAAATTTGGGGACCACCTGAACTAAAACCTCCCACATCTGTGTTATGGAGGTGGGTACAACTGAGTTTAAAACCCCCATTTGAATTCCTAAAGGTGGGGACCACCTGAACCCCTTTAATGAGAGAAAACCTCTCAACTCCAATAAATTAATTTTTTACAAATCAATTCATTAATTGGGACAAATAATTTTTTCAACGTGGTACAATTAATTATTCCATCCATTTAAATTTGATGAACATAAATTAATAATTTTGGCAATTTTCACATTTTTCTTGAATTGGGGGGGGGGATCTTTTGGAGGATTCTTCTCTCCAACGATGAATTCTATTCCAAAGAACAAGGCCAATGAACGACTTTGACTTCTTCCTCGGTACATCATCCAATGGTGGAAATCTTCAACAATAAATAACCACCTCCATCAAAGAGCGTTTGTCCAACGAATGAGCTCGGATCGGAGGCGTGTGGCGGGCGCGATGAACGTCGACATCATCAAATTCACTCTCGTGCCAACATTAATGAACCTTATAGGTAGGGTGGTTATTTAAATTTATTCCCCATACCCATTATTGATATTCCATCGTAAAAAAGGAAGAGGTTATATCCACTTTCCACTGATCTAACATGGAGAGTGCGGGCCAAAAAAACATGTCATGACCTCTCTACAAATACTTTTTATTAATTGATGTATTATTTGCGATGGAGTAGGATGACAATAAACGTCGGTTGGGAACGAGAACGGTATTCGACCCCACCACCGGTAGAGACGAAGGCGACGATGCATCGGCGCTGCCCCGCAACCTCCACCACCCTCTACCGTCGTCGCCCCGCGGCCTCACCGCCCGCCGCCCCCGCCGCCCTACAGCCTCTGCCACCCTACGGCCTCTACTTCCTGAGGCACCCACCACCCCGTGGTCTCATCGTCCCATAGCCTCTGCGGCATTTCCACCCCATGGACCTGTGGCCCCCATGGCCTCGTGGACCCTACTGCCTCACCACCCCATGGAATCGCAGCCCCCACGGCCTCATCGTCCCAGGGACTAGGGGGCCCCCTTCTCCCCACTGCCTTGCACCGCATGTGGCCTCACCGTCCCGCAGCCTCACAGCGCCTGCGGCCTTTCCACCCATGCATTCCCTGCACCTCCCTCATGGCCTCAGTGCATCCCTCGCAGCCTGGCGCTGCTCCATGGCCTCCCGTGCTGCCCAGCACAGGCAGGTCCAGACCCAGTGAGCTGGGTCGACCCAAACCGGGTCGGGTCGGCCCGACCGGGTCGTACCGGACCCGGACCTTCTATGATTTTTTTTCTCTATCAGCCATATCTTTGGCACTAGGCATCCGTTTGACAAACCATCAATGAATTTGTATGCTCGGGATCAAGACGGTCCCTTTGGGTTACCCACATGAGATTTGGATAATGTTGAGGTGTAGTCGGGTTGGATCGAGAACGTATCTAACCAGGCCCTCGGGACTAAAAGGCTAATAACATATAGATAGGGTGTCTGATTAATGCACCGTCTATTGCGTTGAGACATCAATGATGTTGCAGTACATTTCCAGTTTTTGTCATTGGAATTCATGGAAGTTGGATTATCGAAAAATGGATTGAGTAGCGGACCCTCTCGAAGAAGATAAAGCTTAGTCCGGGAACCCAGTAGTAGGTTGTGAAGTGAAGAATGAAGAGAGATCCTGTGAGGGTCAACACCTAGTGATCCTGTGTGGGTCAACACCGAGCGATCCTATGAGGTTCATCACCTAGCATTTCTATGTGGGTCATCATCGAGCGATCCTATGTGGGTCCACACCATGTGATCCTGTGTGGGTTAGCCCCGAGAGATCCTGTGTGGGTCAGTAGTAGAGCCTCTTAACAGAGTAATATCATTCAATAGTTATATAAAATCATCTATACTATCGTACTTAAGATATACCTGGTGTGAGCTGAGTCCGTACCTGTGTGGAAATTTTCTTTGTTGTAATACCTTGGTGGTATTCTTATGTGTGGAATACATGTGTGGTATTTACCTTCATGGTACATCTTACTTTGAAAAACAATTGATCTTGGGATTTTGAGTTGGACACTATGTTTCCTCAGGATTGAGATGGGAATAATTGATAACATGGGTGTATGAATGAGAATATAACTATGTAGGGTTGCATTTGACTTCCTGATTTTAGGTATATCCTTTGTGGATATTGTGAGACCTTGAGGGTCTCCGGGTCCCTACTGATTATCATTATACTCACCACTGCACGGGCTATGCCCGAACCTTGTTGTGTTTGGTGAAGATGATATATAACTCTGATCAAGGATGAGGGTACCAATACTATATGGGGCACGGAGGTGGACTATTCAGTGTGTCAGTATGTAGAGATGATAGATGGATGTGGAGTGCTGAGGAGGCGATCTGTACCTACCCTTCTGGTAGTAACATCGTAGGACGACCGAGTAGCTACATTCCTTTTTCTTTAGTTGTATTGTTTTTCAATTGTTCTTGTACCTTTACTATTGGGATTTTATTCCAGTCCCTTTTTACTTTCAGCACTCCTTTCACTATACAGTTTACTTATGTTCGTATCTTGTTGTGTGCATGTTTGCATGTGATTATAGTCTATAGAGGAAATGCCTTCCCGGTTTTAGGAAATATGCCTTCGGTGCTAGTTTCCAGCCCATGTCCTATAGAAAGATGGCTTGGGGTAGTCCAGGCACGGGCCTTGGGGGACTGGTCGTGACATACATGGTCTCTTTCTAAAAACACCAAATGCCTCCATCTCCTGTCTACATAAGAAATATGATTTCTATATTTAGTATTCATCCAATCCTCAATGATATGTAATTTATTTATAGTATCATTCACTAACTTTGGTCTCATGAGTGTTGACTCTCCATAATTAGTCTAGAAAAGTGGTGACCTAGAGTGTTTCCCATAAAAATCCTTTAACGGTTCCATACCAGTGGTGGGTATGGTAGCTATTATTTTATGTGATCTCCACTAGTTATATGTGATACTTTAAACTAAATCCAATGCCTAACACAAAAGACCGCAACATTACCTCTAGAAACCGAATGGTCCGCTCAGTCTGTCCAGTCCCCAGTGGGTTAAATGTTGTGCTCAAATGAAACTAGGTTCCAAATTCCTCTTTAATCCCATCCAAAAATAGGACATAATGCGAGATTAGTTATTAGAAACAATCATTGATCCAACCCCATGGAGTCAAACTACCTCCTTTGCATAAATTCATCCCAATATTTCTATATAAATCTACTATTAGATAGCTAGGAAGTGGGATGAAATTGTGGGTCAGTCCATGATCTCCCTGATGGAATTGTGTTCCATGGGCGTATGTGGTAAACCTATCATGGAGTCCAGAGATATCCCATCCCATTCCCATTCTTTCACCATAATGGGTTGTGTTAAACTAAGTGTATCCTAGTGCTCATGCTTTTCTTTCAGACAAGTATGAATAAAGAAAATAACCCTACAACATTTTTATTCATCCCAGGCCACCAAAACTATTGTCGTATTTTCTATAATATCTTTTACACACATGGATGTACTTCCAAATGGGATGTTTGTATCTTTTGAATAACCTCTCCACAATATATCACTAGTACCATTTTGCATCCTCATAAAATAATGACATTCCCCCACCATTTAAATGTCCATCAGGAGCATGCCTAGTTGACATCTGAGCATATAGTGTCTTATAGTAGGATTCCCCAAGAAATGCTTCCCAAAATCACTACAAGAGTGGAGGGGTGAAAACCATCAACTGGATGTATGATTCTCCATCTCCATCCATGAAAGATATTTATAATGAGGCCAACTACTCAGATGTATCATCCTTCCACAGCGAACTAGATCTTCCACTGAGAGAATATGCCTCCAAATTCACCTACCTATGATTACAGATTATCTAAAATTCATAGTCTTGGAGGAACTCTATCCATAGCCTCAGCCTCATGTTACGATTTTTCTAATATAATATATACATAACAATATTCTGATCAAAGTAGGTGATAAATTTCATTCCTATCATGTAGTTCCACCTCATCTTCAATGCATATACAATCGCTACAAACACAAGAACATGAGTCACATATTTCGTCATGTTTGGTCCCAACTAGCATGAACCATATGAAATAAAACTTCAATATTCATTAGTATAGAACCTATCCTAGTGCATGATGCATCGCAGAATACCACATACACAACAGAATCCTTTGGTAACCTTAGTATCGGAGCATTCGTCATCCTCTACCTAACCTTTTGAAATCACTTCTGGTACTTTTCTATCCAAATAAAAGGATTCCTATTCCATTTCAATGATGTCAGGGGTGAATCCACTCTGGATATGTCGTGTAAAATCCCTTAATTGTACAATTATTATCCGAGGAAATTTTGCACACCGGTAACTCTCTTGGGTGGATCCGAAGAATGTTCTCCCACAACATTCATTAGATCCAATAAAAATCCACCCTTTGAGATGATTTGTCCCTGAAAATTGAACTATTGATTCCATTATTGGATCTTTGAGGGCTTTACATAATGATACTACTCTCAAAGAGTTTCCAGGACCATCCTCGAGTGTCTCATGTGCTCCTCCGGGGATCTCGAATACACTGGGATGTCATCGATGAAGGACATCCGAAATCGGCCTATGTATGGATGAAAGATGTAGTTCATGTGTCTCATGGACACTACTGGGGTTTATTTCATGTAACATTGTGTCATTATGTACTCATAGTGACTATAAATACATATGGAGATCATCTTATGTATATCCTCTTCTTTTACACATCCTTGGTGATAGCATCATATGAGGCCAGTCCTTGAGAACCACAATGACACATTCAACTGAACTAATATTTCATTGATCCTCAGTAGTGGATACCTTTTCTTTATGTTCACCTTTTTTAAGTGTCATAAATATACACATAACCTGATTCAACCATCTTATTTCTTGGTAAAAAAAATTGGGTATTCCAAAGGTGAATCACTGGGTCTCACGAAGCCCTTCCTCTACATGTCCTCCAACTATACACTAATCTCATGAAGAAATATAGGATACATAAGATATGAAGGTGTAGATATCTGTGTTTTCCAAATTTGTAGATCAAATAATAAGTATATCTCCATGTTGGGATATAAAACTAGAAAATATTCATAAAAATGTCCTCATACTCCACTACCACTACTAAAAACTGATGACTCATAACATCCAATGCACTGAGGGTCCAACTATCGAACTGAGGAGTAATCGTATACATCATAATTGTTATGATTCCATATTGTGTTTCTTGAATTAACTTTACACCAAAAAAGAAAAACCTTGTCCCATTATAGCAAACACACCAAAATCTTCACCAAAAATAGTAAATCTAAGCATGAACTGTGGATAACGAGTTCATTTACTGAATGATATTTTATGTCCTCAATGAAACTATTATAAAATCCTAAACAAAACACTCTCATCCAAGAGTTAGGGATCAAATTCAATACCATTTTGGGATCATCGATCCTCCTCTAGAAGGAGTCTCCAAGAATAAGGTTCAAGTCAATAGTTCAACCAGAATCTCAGAGTCTCAAATAAGATTCATGGTAAGAAAATAATGATTAGAACCTACGTCCATCCAAACTAAATATAAGGTAAAAACACATGGATAATACCTCATATTACAACTACAGCCTTGGGATCATAGGAATCCATATCCTAAAACTGGCCTCATTCATATCCACCAAATCATTAATCCTAGCATGGACCACCTGAGGGTTGGGTTGTTAATAGGTTGAAACTATTACCACCTAATGCTTCTTTACTATCCCCTATACCTAGTCTTCCACCCTATGGACCAACATTCTCTTATCTATGCCTCAATATATGTGGTACCTTAATCATTTATCGATCAACTGTATGACATGTTTTGGAATATCATGCCAAATGTACTTGTTAATTTCATAATAAACACCTCATATCCCTTGGCTGATTTGATCTGCATCAGGAGATATTCACCACTAACCCTAAGTTCTAGGATCGCCTCCTAAAGTGCCTAAACTACATGGATCTATGTGACAATTGTTAGATTCCTTAGGACTCTGCTAATGAGTGCCCACTACTACCTCCCACCAGTGGTGTCTTCTCTTCCAATAATCATTCTAATAATAAGGCACACTGATGTACCCTCAAAAGGTTTAAATTTAAAGTGGGTCCACTAATGACCTATTGTCCTGGTTTAATCCCCACCTAATGGTTTAATCATTGAAGTAATAGTCTCTTACCATGTCTAAGGAGTAGAACATGGGACTAGTAAAATTCATTGAATACTCCTCGATGTTCATGCTATCCTACTTCCTATGTAGAACGTCTTTTATGCATACTGATCGCAACTTGGATGAATTAAAATCCTCTATGATGAGACCCTCATATTCTATCTCTGGAATAGTTGTCTTGTCTTGTGATAGAGTCACAAATATCCACAATATCACTACAAATCCATGAAGAAGACTTGTGGAAAGGACTTCCATATGATCAATATGCGGCCTCTAAAGGACGAAAAAATGGGTGACTACCTATGGCCAATCCTATTACATATATGGGTCGGTATCACCATAGAACCTAGGAGGTCACATAATTTGAAACATTTGCAACACACTCAGCCTGCATGAAACCTCATCTGGTTGTGCTGGTAGTAGATGCTTCTTTATGGGTGGTGGTAGAGGTGTCAAACCACCCAGTGGTGCTATTTTTGGTACATTCCCCTATACTGATTCATCATTAATATGTAGATCATCATCTTGATAATGCAATGTAATTTAATCTGGATATATATCTGGAGACACCTTGAAATAATACAAAGTGTTCCATGGATAAAAGATTATATTGGGGGGGATGAGTCATGAATTAAATGAAAGACCCAACCATTACACTTTGATTCATGTACCATTTTTTACCCCTGCAACTCTTGTTCTCATGTACCAAGTTGAAATGTAGATGTATAGAGTCTTGTTGTATGGATTCATTGTCCACCTCACCAACACTGGATTCCCTGGAATAAAATTTAAACTCTAAACACTTAACATTGTTTCCTTAATCTCACAAACATTCAGTTGAAATTTATAACCAACCAAATATGGTACCACCTTGTCATGACCCATCCTAGAGGGGCCCATTCAGTGATTGCCCCATTCCCTCCTTTGATTGGCCAGTGGCTGTCGACTAGCACTGAGTAGGAATTTCCCATAAATGGGAGGCATTATCTAATAATACCTATACATATTCACACATAACATAGAATCAAAATTATGAATTGAAAAAGAAAACATATAGAACACATGAATAAAATTAATATCCCCCAACCAGGGTACAACATGAAGTAATGGAAAAGTAATTCATGCTAAAAACATGTCCCACACAAGAGTCTATACAGAAGCCAACTAAAACATTAATGAGTCCAACATCCACTATGGGAGAGGACTACGTAAAATTTATACTCCCAGCAAAAACCTATCTTACCAGCTCCAGCTATACTCCACCCACTATTGGTCCTCCTTTCCACTATCAAGGATGCTTTCTCCATAAGATATGACACATGTGGGGAAAACATGTGTAGGGGTGACTATAACAGTACTCAGCAGGAAACTCCGAAAACTCTAAACATAAATCATTATATATATATTTTGTGAAATAAAATATGTAACACAGTAGAAAAAATACAATATGAATGGAAAAAGAAACTAGATATACTCATGAGATACACCACACCATCTGGCAGTCATAGTCATCTACCAACTATATCATTCTACTCAAATCATGATTGTTATGGGAAAACACACTCCTCAAGAAATGATATCATCAGAGACACCCAACGAAGAGGTATAGCTCATTTGGGACCTTCCCAAAGAGAATGAACTAGTCTGATAATACTATGATTCATATAGAAAACTTCATGTCCAGGACCACTGGAGGACACCATGAACCCAATCTCGATCAACCCACTATATAGGGTGTAGTTTGCCAACTATTCTATAAATCCAGTCGAGATGGTCTTCCAGAAGAAGGATCACAGGTTAGGGAGTTTCCAAAAAATCCAATATTAATGAAATTGGATTGCACTCCAGTCTCATATAGGGGATCCAAAACACTATATGTGACTTGGCCTCTAGAGGGGATTATGATACATTGATGTGGATGAAATATCGTATTATACCATAGAATAAAGGACAATGGAAACCAACTCAACATATAATGTTCGAAACTAATGACCCAAAATTATAATAAAAATGATCATCTCAACCATTGTAACTCAATACCAAAAATTGCTCGTCGATTGGATGCTTCATTTAGAATTTATAACTATTTGAACAAAGCTGCCTGCAGAACCGTCCAGGAATTACAGACCTACTACAAAAGTTGGTGCACCTACCATGAAGATCGGCCACCTTTGGACCAAATTTTATGGTCATTTCACCTACCAAGCTGGACCGACTACTTTGGCTTACCCCCACGGTCGACCGCCTACATATTATCCTTAAATTTACCTTGATCATGGCATCTTGAGTTTCCACAACACCACGATCAACCGATGAGGTTGAACACCGCGATCGATATCCAGGGTCGACTGCAATATGGCTCTATCCAAATTGTCATAGATCCCACCCAAGTCCAATCTACTGGCAAAACCTTGATTTGTCCCACTTTCCTGACTCGGATCCAACCCGCTCGCCTGGCCCTGATTCAATCCATTCCTCTTTCATCATCGCAGCCACTGTGTCTTCCATGTATCTCGGTCACCCAGTGTGTTAATAGTTTTGGTCTCTAGTAGTCTCCAACCACATCACATGAAGTTTGACGTTGTGTCCACATTTCTCGGCCTCCATCGCATTGGCCACCAGCCACTGTGGCTAGTCACCTACGACGACGTGTTCCAGTCATCGCCGCCTTGAATCTCATGAGCTTCAAAGTCTTCACCAGAACCTGATATTGAAAATGATCATAGATACACAATCCATGAACCCCAATCTAAATTTGTCCATACTTGGTTGCCTATTTTCTACAAATTTAGGGGTCCGATCATGTTTGGAACCACCTGGAAACATCAAGCTGGGAGCACAAGGATACAAGGGATGAAGAATATGAAGAATGGATATAGAAATTCAAATGAACAAAGGATAATCATTTTTGGCCATGAAATCATGGAAAACAATCAAGAACAAGGGTTTTGGTATAGAAATACAATAAAAATAAATCAAAATAAAACCAAAAAATAATCCAATCATGCCGATACGATCGATCATGGGTTAATCTGCTTGGGGTTAGTCCGCGTTTGTTGTAATAATAAATAACGAGGATGAATGATTTAAATTACATACCCTACCCCAATTAGTATCATTTTTTATAAGTAATTATTTTCACGTCATTTTCATTGGTGATATCCCTCAATATTTTCATTTTTCAATTGTCGATTCAAGGTTCCCACATCCTTTATTGGAAGGATCCACCAGAGGTTCTCTTTCCAATGTCTCTAGAAAATTATAGGGTTATGAGGCCAACCCTGGCTCTTTGA
Organism: Viscum album; assembly: GCA_963277665.1. Taxonomy (NCBI): domain Eukaryota; kingdom Viridiplantae; phylum Streptophyta; class Magnoliopsida; order Santalales; family Viscaceae; genus Viscum; species Viscum album. The sequence goes on from OY728134.1 coordinate 433,580,326, forward strand.
AAAAAATTACATAATGATAAACCACCTCACTGTATAAAAAAATAAATTTTTTAAATAAATAATTTTATTACTCTTATGTCTATGACAAATTTTTCACAAACAACCTGTGATGACTAATGTTATGTTGCGCCAATGGTAAAGTCGTTATTATAGAATCAACAATACCCTCATATTTTTTTATCCAGATAATCGTTTAAGTGTAATTCCTCTTTTCAATGAAATTTATGAGCACAAGCTCTTAAATATTTTAATATATTTCAATGAAAAAAAATTCCAGGAACACTTGGACTCAAAATCACATGTCATTCTCAGCATCAAGTCTTAAAAAATATTCTCTACGATGTCTAAAAATAATACATATAGAATCAAAGATGTAACATAACCATTTTGAAACAATTATGTATATTCGAATTCTATTTTATTATGATTATTTTTAAAAAGTAATTCTTTTAGTTCAACTTTTTAAAAACAATGCCTTATCAATGAATAATTATATATATTTCCTTCAAATTATTGATTTTTATATTTCTTTATTTTAAATTTATAAAAATAAGTCTTCTTTAAAATTAATTTTCATAGTGATAGTAACATCATCTTTTATCTGAAATATAAAATTAGTTTCTAAAAATGATTTAATGATTTCTCTATAATGATTCGCTATATCTCCAAATCCTTGTTTCCATAGAAGATATTTTTCATGAATCATCATCAAAATGATATTATAAAATTATGTTTTTCAGGGAATAAGTTTTTGGGTATTAACTATTTACATTCTTGAGGTAAATTTTTGTGATACCATCATGAAATGTTTTGAAAATCATTTTTCATTACATCAGTTCATTATGATATATTTCCATATTTATTTGAAGTTATAGAAATGTGTATAAATGGTTTATCTATGGGGTCCTTTATTTCCCTCCAATGAAGTGGTTAATTTTTTATATCCCATGAGATCAAAATGTTACATGAGAAGACTTATCCAATGAAAAAGGGTAAACAAGAAGATTTATCCCAATCAAAAGGGTAAACATAATTATTTATTCCAAGAAAAAGGGTAAACGAAAGGATTTATCCATAGAAAAAATTTCACATGGGAGGATATAACCCCATAAATTGGTTATAAAGATTATTATCCCATGCCTCAAGGTACAGAAGATGGTAATAACAAACCTAAGATGATACATGGGTGATTAGCCCTAGCCTACATTGTGATGAATGTGTTGTTGGATAGACTTGTAAAATGATTTATATGATTATGTATATGAAACATGTAAATGTAATAATATTATAACTATGGTTATACATCATGAATCATGTTTAATTTCTCATTATTCTACACTATTTCTCAAGGGTGTAGGCTTATTCATTTGAGGTTACATGTACTTATATCATGTCATATATAAAACTATTCATTTCCTTCCATTTTATTTCTAATAAGATATTTATCCCCTACTCAAGTTTAATCATATATTGTAATATAAGCCTTATTTAAATGTTGATAAATTTTACCTTATTTGGTGTTTGGTCTCTACACATTCTTATTTATTCTTGATGTAGGTTATAAATATTAGTATAACCTAAGAGATATTTATATGTGGATATAATATGGCCCAAATATAGTGAAAATTTAACAAGTATCTTAATATAAGGGTTTTATATATATTAACCTAAAATATATTAAACTTTGTATTATTTAGATTGTGTGATTATTTGTGATATGTTATATTTAACTTATGGAAATGTTCTAAATAAAGATAGGTTCATATCAATTTGTATCAATGCCAGTATTTTTAGCATCAGATCATGGTTTCTGGGTTTGGGTAAACTCATTCGGTGTAAGGGTAGAGTTTAGTTTTTTTGGGATTATTTTAATTATTTTCTACACTAGAATAATATAATATTAGAGAAAACCTAGAAATGTGTATTAGTATTAGTCAACATCCAAGAATTATTAAATGGTTTTTAGAATGTGGTTTTCAAAGAAATTATGTCCCATTATAGATACTAGTATGTGTGTGAACTGTGTTATAGATAAACCTAGGGGTGATCACCCTAAAAAATTCTTGTAGATTATCAACAAAATTGACTCTCTTGGGTATGAGGAGTGAGCCTATGACTTCACACCTAGAAACAATTCTCCTAGGTGATATGATTTGAATGATTATATACTATTTCCAAAAAAATGAAATATTTATTACTAAATTAATTTACAAGATACAAATAACGAATATGATAAATCCCACCAAAAAACCATATATTGAACCGAGGGTGATTTAGGACTAACTAAAATATGGTGTAATAATATTAATGAGTAAAATATTTTGTGGTTGAATTTTTCATCTTATAATAATTTGGTTATGGATTTAATCTTTCATCACAAATTATTAACTAATAATTTTAGTTTTATTAATGGTTTAAGCCTAAATAAATAATTATTATAAATGATGTCAGGGACAACATAGATATTTTTCCATAGAGAATCCAAGTGGGATTGAAGTTGGGGTTGAAAATATTATAGATAAGATTAAATGACTCTATCATATTATGACTAATGTCATAGTATATTATGAGAATATAAACACACACAAAAATATAATGTTGGAATTTCTTACAATATCGGGTGTTGAGGATGATGAAGAGAAACAATTGAACCTCATACGTCTAAGGAATGTATGAACAAAGATCCCGATGTAATACCTCAAAAGAACATGAAAATATTTCCTGTGTGAAAGGATTGATTATTGAAGTAAAGATTTTATAAGAGATATTAAGAGTTCATACAATATAATATAAGTTATTATATTCTTGTCTAATAAATCGTCAACACGTCAACCCTTCAAATACAAAGAGTTTAGGAATTATTAAAATTTATTCCCCAATCCAACTTCCAAAAAGGGTTATAAGTATCAAAAACCACATAAACCAAAAAATTAGGATATGTACTCTAAAATTATGTCTATTTATGGGGATATATTTAATTTAGTGATGGTAGGTATTCTTCACTCAATATTTGTGGATATCTTATGTCATGTAAGTTCCACCTTCTTTTAGCTATTAAATTATTAATAAAAAACTATTGTTTGTGTCATTATTGCATTAAATGAATATTAAACTCCATAAAGGTTTATGGGAATGTGATTCATGAAATTATTATTAACATTACACAATAATTACCGGACATGATTTTGAAAATGGATTATTTATCTTCTCATAGACACTGTATTAATTAACAAAATAGGGAAATCACATTTCAATCCAACTAATGATCATCAATTACAGTAAGGATAGTTATGATATTTATTTAAAAAATAATACTATAATAGGAGTTGTGATACCAAATCCTAAGGGGTTTTTGGTTAAAATTATTATTCAAACACTCAATATTAAGTATAATTCAATTCTATGAAAAATGTTTTGTTCTCTAAATTTGTAAAGATGACATTTCCATTTACATCATATATTAATTCAAAAATAACCTTTTATATGATTGGATATTTTCATAATAATTTGATATTTAAATTTTCAATGATTTAATTTCTTAAAGGGGTAAAAAATAATTCCACTATATTTTTTGTATAGTTTTTCTCTCACTGTTAATATTACGTTATATAGCTTATTTCACATGAAACATTGAACTAATACTTTATACAAAATAACGAAAGAATATTTATAATAAAATTTAATAATAATAATAATAATAATAATTAAAAATATTTTAATCTAATGAATATTTATACATAATAATATTAATAACACTGAAGGTACTAGATGGAATGGTTTTAATAAATTGTTTTTTTCATTATATAAAAAATTTTCATAAAAAATGTAAATTTAAAAAATTAGTTTTAGAATTGGAAAAAAATAATTTAATTTTTGGATCAATCATGTCCATGTTATATTATTGATATTTTTTTATAGCTTTTAAAAAATAATTTATTTATTTGTGAATAGTGAAAAAATACAAATTTTTCTAATACCGTTGCTTTTATGAAAACACCACAATAAAAGAATAAATGAATATTTAAAAAAAAATGTATATAAATATATACAATTATAAATAAAAATAAATCATAAAAAATTTATTTTGAATTTATGGAACCCATGTTAAACATTCTAGAAACATATGATATATCTTACATTAAAAGATATTTTTTCTCTTATATTGAAAAACACATTTCAACACTTATATAACTTAAATATAAAAAAAATGTGTTTCATATTTTTTAAAAAATATATATGTAATAAGTGTAATTTTTTTTGGAATAAAACTATGATTAGTAGGATTAATGTTAATTACTATGATAATTGTAAAATAAAAATTTTCAAAGAATTGTTTTATTGTAATTGTGAAAAAAAAATCAAATAAAATTAATTAATATAATATACATAAATAATAAAATATATTATTGAAACATATATATATATATATATTTACATTAACACTACTTATATTGGTAGTCAATACTAAATAAGTGTGAGAATAAATTATGAAAAAAACAAAATTTATCTGTCCGTTAGTTTTGATATATATTATATGTTGTATTTTAAATTTATTTTTCTATTATTTTGAAAATTAATTATAATATTTTAAGGTTAAATTTAGATTTATAAAATAAAAAATTGGCTAATAAAATATAAATTACTTGGTTAAAAACTACCTACAAAGGAAAATACAATAGTGGTAAAATTTAATGTCAAGTAGTAAAAGAATGATATATATTAAAAACATGTTGTAAAATGAGTGTTGGAGGATTTTTATCCCTTTTATAACTCTAAAGTCCATTATCTAATGACTTTGGATCCATTTTCCCTTCAATAGTGTCATACAATTATTAAAAATAGTGGGTATCCACAAAAATTCCTTTTTATTGACATATCGCATACACCCCTTCATTACACCCTAATTAATTATAATTTGATACTATATAAATATTTTTTTTGTAATAATGTTTTATATCACATTTTTAAATTCCTCTATCATCAGTTAGTTATCCTAATCACTTCATTTCCATGGTGACATTCAAGAGAAAGTTAAATGTCCCAAAATGCATTTAAATTAATCCTTAACATTTTCTTCTTAATTTTCACTTATAAACATATAATAAACCTAGTATTATAATGAAATTATTTCAATTAATATTCAAATGTTTTATTATCTTAATACATCAGCAATTATTTATCTATTCTCTTCAATTTATAAATATAACGTTAAACATTTATACAATGGAAAACCACATTAACAAAATTATCTTCTTTTATTAATAATCAATTTTAATGGTTGGTAAAATGTATTTATTTTATGAAATAATATTCAAAATATTTCCTAATTATAATTATGAAATAATAATTTATCAAATACCTACATTTTATAACATTTTTGGAGAATTGGAATTTATAATCGTGCATACGGCGAACATTCGCCTCTAAGAATGATGATTTTTTTATCATCACCACCCTTCATGTATATATTTGGAAATTATTTTAATTATAAAATGAAATTTTTATGTAATTTTTATTCATATTAAATATTTATATTACCATTATCTAAAATCCATCACTTACTCAGAAAATCATTACAACATGCTCTCGTTTGAGACAGTTTTTCCAGGTAAGTTAATGATGCAATAATGTCTATATCAGGAATTATTTTTAATGTAAAATAATAATAATTTATTAATGATAAATGACAATTATTTAAAAAAATTATTTATATTTAGTGTATTTAATAATATATATAACCTTTTGATTGTTAACTACTATATATCGGGTTCGTTACAATTTCAGTTTTTAAAAACATACCATTTTATCACTAAATGAATATTTTATATGATGAACCTCTAAAAACCAATATTCTAGTATCATTTATAATATAGTAATGGGGAATATTGTTTTGATAAAAATAACTAATACACCCAGTAATAAAACTATTACAAAATAAGAAATTGACGTATCTAGTATTCCAGTATCAAAATAAAACATAACAAACTGATATATTTTTATTAAATGGATATAAAATAAGTTTAAAAATACGAATATATAAAAAAATTATTTTTTGAATAATTGATTGAGATAGATATGTCTATTATACAAGATGATATTGAACTTCTATGTAAGAAGGAAAAAATATAAGGGTTTGTTTGTCTCATTTTCAAATACGCAATACAAGTTTGATATTGTGAAGAATAATTTATTTTATATGATTTCACTAATTAATAATGTATTTATTTTACCATATTCATCTAATTCATGAGGTTTTAAGATATATATCATGTTTTCATTAAATGGCCTTTTATTTATAGGATACCAAAATTTTATGTCTTTTTTTAACTCAACTCCATTCGTCGAGCTAAAATTCATTCTCTAGAACTCATTCTACCCAATATTACTTTCTTAAATACTAATATTTTATTTCATGGTACATTATAATTCCATATTTTAAAATTACACTTTTGATTAAAATCATACTCTTCGATGAATATCTTCCCTATAAAAATATATAACTATAAAAATAATTCTCTATTTCTTTAATAATGGTTTCTCCTCTTGGTGCATATATTTATTTATATCCATTTTAATAATATATATTTGTAATCCCAATTATTCTTTATCTCCTGTGAATTACATATTTCCATATTCATATTTCAGAAATGATGTTTTATTAATTTTTAAACAATGTCAATGTACAATAATGGGTTTTCAAAAAATTAAAATAATTTGTTTTAAATAAATACAATATCAAATGTTTTTTAATCCACTACCCATTAATTTTTAAAAGCATTATTTCATTTATAAGATTAATTATTGATGTTCATGTTTTAAAAATAGTTTCTAATTTTTTTACTTTAGCTTTTTTAATCCTTATTCACTTTTTCAAAAAACATTTATTAAAGACTGATTTTAAAAAGTATATGTTTAAAAAATCACTTACAAATTTAGAAAATATTAATCATTTTTAAGGATTAAATAATAAAATTTACTCCAAAATATTCTTTTTAAAATTTCTTCTTATCAGTTTCTAAAAAATGGCCTTTTTATAATAACATTTGAAGGTGGGTATAACTTCATCTTTTACGCCAAAGATAAAATAATTTTCTAAAAAATATTTTTTAATTTCTCGACTATTTTAATATTTATATACAAATGAATTATTTACATGTAATTGTTTTTGAATATAAAGATTAAATGTTCTTATAGAATAATCTTTTTGGGTGATTTAGTTGTTTGATATCAACCATTTATATTCATAATGTTATTTTTTGTGATACCAATAATATATTGTGTAAAATCATTTTTTAAGGTTTTACATTGGTTTTGAATCATTAAAATTATTAATTTATGTTATAAAAAATATTTTGATTATTAAAATGTACAATGATCCAAAATAATCCATTGAGGAAGTGTTATGGTAACACATGTTTTCTGCCAATAATTTGATGTCGACACATATCCTATATCATTAAATGAAATCATACATTATATTATAATGATATCCTCTTAATGGTTGGTTTCTTGACCATCTTAATAGAATATGTATATCTCTTCACAGCTGGGTATCCATTTTTCTATGAGGAGGATATTCTAGCATACCTTTGGATTTTTTAGGGTCTTATCATATAGAATGGGTACTTTATTGGTTGTTCTATAAAAAATGGTGGTGAGAGTTAATGACTCATTTAATATTGATCTTCCCTAGACATAGTCAATCTAGATAGTGATTTCTAGATATGATGTATTTTATATTTATTTGTGTTCTTAAATTCATACTCGTTTGATGAAGATAAATAAGGCATTAAAATGGTTTTGTTCCAAATTATTGGTAATGATATGTATCTAAAAAACCCATAAATTTTATTACATGCACATTCATATTTTAACCAATATGTTTTTAAATTGATTTCATAAAGAACATATATTTCACATGTTCCTTATGGACATGTCAAAACATATGATATGACCTAGCCAATTGTTGTTCGTTTGGTCACTCTCTATAGCGTTATGATATAGGATATCACTGGGTGTATTTTACTAATTTTTCCAAGCCATGTGGTATGACTAGATGAATCAAATTGAAGGAATTATGAAATCATTAATTTTTTTACTCTTACCCATATGTTACTGTCATCACTTGGCCTAGAAAACTCATTCATCTAGGCATTGAACCAGACAATGAAAAGACCTGATGGGTTTTCTTGATCCCCAGACAATTAAATACAGAACCTAGGTATCAATAAATAGCAAAAGAAAATGATTTTCCAAAATATTCAAAATATAAATGTAATACTTATAAATAAATGAAACTAGAAAATATATATTCTATATGAAAATAAACAGTAGTGATCATGGTGCACCCAACGTAGAAAACCTAAACAAAGGTATATGTCCCTAAAACAAACTAAAAAAGAAAATCCAAACTATAAATATATACTACATGTGTTATTTGGGAAACAACCTACCATTTCACCACCATCTACCCATGAATAGTTGACATAAATCTCTATACCTCATTATGGTTCTTTTCTATTATTTCATTAAAGAAAATGGTCTACACAACCCTAAGGGAGTGTATAGGTTGTGATCCGGATATGGTCAATAAGATCCAACCCTAGTGTTCGAAAAAAAGTGTCTATAAAATAAAACAAATATACTTAATAGATAAAAGACATGACATGATAATATTGTTTTCTAATTTATGTCTATATTATAGGATAAAATTTCCCATATTTTTAGTTCCAAAACAGATTTCAGATAATACAGTTTCAAGGAACATTTCAAATTAACAATTTCAAAAATTTCAAATAATGAATCTTATATCATTTCAAATGTAGAAAAAAAGATAATGTAAAATTGAAATCACCCCTAGGATAACATAGGTCATGTTTATCTAGGTCATATTTACCTTAATAATTAATCTAGAATTATTTACTAAACAATTCCCTAGGAAACATGGCCTAGAGAATAGAGGAATACAGCTTGTAATTTCCCTGTCAAGATCAAGTATCACTGAGAGGGGGGGGAGGTTAATTATTTATATCATTTTCATTTTATTTTTCCCCCTTTTGAAAAAATAATCACCTCCTATTAAGGATTTATCACCATTCTACAGACAAAAAAAACCCACATCCATAGGAAAAAATAATTTACATGGGTCATTACTCTACAATAGTATTGATTTTTTAATGATTGGATATGACCTAATACCATAAAATCCAATAGGAAAAAAACCTTTTGAGTTGAAGAAAATGTGTAAGATATGCCCTTACACTCAGGTAGCAGTATGTTCAACAAAACAGTGCATGTGATCCATGTAGCATGAAGATGTAATTCAATTTTTTTTTTAAAAAACATGTTGCGATGTTACTTGAAAACATTTCAAAAATACAATCTTCAAAAACAATTTTTCAATTTTTTCTTGTATTAGGAAAGAAATTCCTAGATATTATAATGATACACAGTCTGATTTCCCATTTTGAGTCTCATTTCTAATTGCTAAATATAAAATATGACTCAATGAGAAAACTTTTGAAACAATTTTGAACATCTTCTCCCTTAGTGATTAAATATCAGTTTGATTCAGAGTAGGATAATATAGCCCAATATTATTATTAACTGAATATGATCTTGTATCTTCACATTTCATCTCTTGTTTGGTAAGATTCAACAAGTAATCTCAATAAGAAAAGCCATTATATATAAAATTATTCATCCCTTATCTTTCTCTCTTATTTTTATAAACAGTTAGGTGACCTGATATAGGTTTGAGGGGGATTTTGAAAAACATTACCAATCTACCAAATTTTCTAGAAATCATGATTCCCTTGAATTTTATATATGTATATGACATACTCAATGCTTCTTAGTTGTTCTCTATCATTCTTGAATCTTCTCAAAACATCATATTGATACGTTCTTCTTAAAAAACTCCAATCTGATTAAAATTGGTGCTCTAATTTCTTTATTATGATGCACCATACAAATAAATATGTGAAGAAATAAAAAACTTATCATTATGATGTTAAGACCTTGTTTCACTATACCAACTAAAAGTTCGATCATCAAAATAGGTTTTCATTATTAATATGAATAGAATAGTTTCTTCAATATGAATTTGTACACCAATTCATAATCATATAGAGAAAATATGTCTTCTCATTATGGTTTTCCATATCAACTGATAAAAATATGGGAGAAAATATTATTCCAACTTCATACTTCCCTTGATCCCACTTTTTTATCTTCATCAAATGTATTAAAGAATCCTTCCCTTCCCCCTTGAAAAACACTTCTCAAAATAGCCATATATGACTCACATTATTATTTTCACTTTAATGATGTTCATGCATCTGATAAAGTTATTTGTATTAGGTTAAACCAGATTATTGGTCTCAGCTTCACTCCCATGATTCAGTGTTAACTTCAATTTTATTTTTATTGAAACATCTAATAAAAAATATTTAAAAAAACTAAATATATAACATTAATAAACCAATTCAAAAAAAATCATGGTGATGAAAATGGTAAACTAAATTTTTGATTGGTCTCGGACTTTATTTTCCGTCATTGGATTCAAAAACCATTATCTTAGCCTGTTTCAAAACATATCTCAGCACAATTATACATAAAAATTTTCTACCTCTAATAATGATATTCATACAAATAAATAATGATAACAATTATTTAATAAATAAATCAGTGTCAGAATTGATTTCAATAATAAGTGGAACTCAGAATCTGATGAACCAGTGTTAGCAGCCCCAACATCAACAATTTCTTTTCATTTCTGAATATAATACCAATGAAATTTCATCAGTCATCTTATTTATCTAATGATTTAAATATTTTTTCTTAATGGTCCAACTAAAAACTATCATCCTCATCTTCACATTTTTCATCGAACATTCTCAGCCTATAAAAAACTTCATATTATGTGTTCTCACACCTATGATCTGAGACTAAAATCTTTTGAATTAAGAAACATCCTTCCATAAAAAAGATTAAATTTTTAGAAATGACCTCTGTTATGTCATTAAGAATAATGAATATTTTATTAGTACCTTCTGAATGACATTGGTATATATTGTAACTTCCCATCTTCTCTAGGAACATTATTATTTCCAAGCATTCCCTAATACAATTGGCATAACATGTTATTACATTTCCTTCATAATGATTTCATAATAAGTGTGGCATTTTACTAATGTATTTTCAGAATTAAAAAATATAAAATACTTTATAGATTTTATATTGGATCTATAAAGACATTTATTATTCCCCATTATGATCAAGTCTTTCATTCCAGACTCAAGGTTTGTATGATTATACTTTTCTTACAGAAATCATCTTATCAAATAAATGGAATTTCCTAATCATTGTGGGTCAAATTTACTAAATTTGATTATAAGGACCCCACCCTTAAAACATTACATAATATTGAATTAAATTAATAATTAACGTTGAAGATCATTTTAGGTTTATTGTTTTATATAATTAATGCATAACTATTACATCTCAATGATTACAAAGTAGACACATCTACCTAGTTTCCATTTTTAAACAAAATAAAAACTCTTGCACAAAAGAGTTAGGTCTAGTTCCATGTTTTAGAAAACATGACATTTCCTTGATCCCATCCTTGACCCTATTCATCTTTAAGCCCTATTGAAAACATTTCAAAAACTTGGGATGAGTATAAACAACCTAGTAAAGGATACACAAATAAGGAAAATTGTTATCTTTTCTCAAAATAATAAGTAAATCTTGAATATTTTTTCATAAGTAACACCTCTCACCCTTATGAAGTATTAAATACTCTTCACCGAATAAAATATCATTACTTACCCCTTTTGTAACAAAAATATTACCATAAACCCCATATAAAGAACACATAACATATAAAGGTATCTTAAGACATAAACATAATTAAATGGACTAACCATACAGTCAACTTCCACACATATCACTAAATGGAATAGCCATATGACCGACTTCCATACCCACTACATTGGAGGTCATAACGTAACCACCTATCCTAGTATTCACGCCACCACCTGCCATTTGGTTTATCATGTAACCACCAGTCTAATGTCTATGTACCTTTATAAAATCACAACACATACAACAAATATAAAGGAAAGAAAACATTTGCACATTTCAATCACAATATATCACTTAAATATATTGACATAAAAAATCGACTATGAAAACAATTTTAAATACAAAAATACATAAATGATTATATGGTATTTATTTTCTTTTAAAAACCTTATGGCTTGTTTTGGAATCCAAAGGTCAAATACTACTCGTGGCGGCGGAAAAGGTCGTTGTCACCGCGTATGTTAAAATAAACATTCCTTTTGTCGTTTAGTAAAACGCTTCGTTGAAAAGGATTCAATTTTAATGAAATAAAAATTAAAAAGTGTTTACATAGCGTATAAAATAAAGTCTTTTATTAGAACAAAAATATTCCTCAATGAATGGAGATTGAGACTCAGTCCCTTATAATGTTAGTATCCTTAGATTAAGGATAAATCAATTAAATAGTTATGTGTGATAAATATAAATACACCTAATATAAGATGATATTACGTGTAAAACAATTAGAGGTCATCGACACATATTCATAGTATGAAATAATCAAGAAGTATAGGTTTAACCCAAAAAATTGAAATTGGGTTAAGAATATCCCTTACAGAAATTTGACAGCCTAACCGTGTCATATTAATATTCAGAAATGAGACGATGAGAGATAAAAAGGGTATCTCATAACTTGGAAATATAATTTATAGAAATAATTATTTTTAAGAACATATCCCAATATAATAAGATGTAAATTAAAATACATAACAAAAAAGAAGACTTTCAAAAAGAGGAGTGTGAAAGGTTCCCTTGCCGATTTGGGTAACTTTCGAAAGGTACACCCCATGAAAGAAGTTTCATACAATAAATATGTAAATACCCATAAACGAGAGTGTATTACACAAATAATAAAATAATGGGTAGTAAATACACCACAAAAAAAGAAATAGTGGCAAATGTAGCATGAATCTTACGGGAATAAAATGTGAGATAAAAACCCCTTACCTAGTTGTAATCAATCAAGTCGTATGACCAAAAGATCATAATAACCAAATGAATCGTAGAGTACCGTGAATATAGATAGAATCATTATAATATATATCAAATTTCATAACAAAATACACCACATGAAATAAATAAGTGACAAACAATTAAAATCTCACGTAATTAAAAGTGAGATAAGAAATCCCTTACGAATGTTCGGCAGCCTAACAGCGCCACATAAAACATCCAAAAATGGACTGATGAGATAAAATAGGGTATCTCATCATAATAAAATAATATTTATAGTAGGAGTAATATGAAATAACATCCCCTAACATAATAAATATGATCTTAAATGAAATGACATAAAAGAGATCACTTAAAAAGAAAGAGAGGGAAAGGATCCCTTACCTCGAGTCTGACTTGTCTTATTCGTTTCTTTATATTCCTGAATAATAAACTGAGGTCAATTAATAATTTCTTAAGGAAATACTTTAAATTTTATTATTATATTCATATCATATATTATCATGTAATAAAAATTAGTTAATTATCTGAGTTCATATCATACGTTTTGATGATGTTCAGTACATGAGACAAAAATGAACTTGTTTGAAATGAAATGTCCATTTAGTTATAAGTACATTATCTACAGAATAGTATTAATGATTTAAATATCATATATATCCATTATATATTTGTTTTATACTATTCCATAACATTTGGAGATAAAAATGAAATGCACCATTCATGGAGACTGTAGGCCGTACGTACGCATGAACGCTACTTTCAATTCCTTGTCATATTATTGGAAGTAAAAATAAATTAAAGATATATATATTATAATTCCATAATGATATTCATCATTAATATTTGATATATATCATATATATCCATTATATATATGTAATTATAATAGTTCGTAACATTTTGAGTAAAAATGAAATGCACCGTTAATGGAGACGGTAATCCGTACGTACGCATGAACGCTGCTTTCATTTCTATTTCATTATTTAATGGAATGAAAACATAATGATACATAGGAATATTAAAATTACGATATAATATCATATATAATAGCATTAAATCCATCCTTTATACATCCCACATATAGAATTAATGATTCATATGACATTGAGGGGGCGGTAGTCCGCAATTCCTAAAATGAAATTATCATGTTTGCCCATTATGGAAACCATAATGTTATGAAATAAATAAAAAATACACAAGCATAAAGAAAACATAAACATAATATATATAATACATAAATACAGTGACATCTTAATGACCACCATGACAGGTGGTAGAAGAAGATAGAACAATCATCGTTTTGTGAGGCAGTAATTCACCATCCACAGAAACAATATGTTCTTTAAGCATTTGATGGAGGTGTGTATCAGTTTAGCTATAATAATTCCCATAAAAAATCCTAGAATATTTAAGATATTTTTGTTGTTACAAAATAAATTAATAAAAAGATTTTAAGGGGCTGGAGAAGAAAAAAACAAAAGAACATAAGAGAAGACATTACAGTTAAATCTGTTAATTCCTGTTGATTTGAAGCAAAAGGGTTTCTGAAAGTGATGTATTCCTAAGGTAATGATTTTAGGATGAAGAGATAGATCTTTTGAGCTTAATTTAGTAGAGTTTGGACGAGAAAAAGGGCTTGATAAGTGTGAGAAATGTGTAGGATGTTTGGTCTTTTTATAAGTGAGAGGAGGGCCTCTTTTAAAAATCTTGAAACTATTATTTTATTATAAAATTAAATTCATTTTCTACAGCTCCAAAAATAATTACAGTAGAGGATAACGTGTCCCATGTTAGAAATAAAATCATCCAATTGGTATTGGACATGTGTTGAATATTGTTTTAAAATTACCTTCTTATTTTATTAATTTATTCATTAATGACTTAAACACTGCATCATCATTGTGTCATAAATAATTTTATTTATTTTATGTCTAAAAATTATAAAAAAATTACCATGTTGTAGGAAATTTTTATATCTTTATAATGAATATTTATAGTCTAAATGATTTCTTGTATAACTACTTTTAAAAATTGTTTTAGTAAAACAGTACATGTTTGTGATATTTTTATTTTTAATTTAAATAAAAGGTATTTATGTCATTATCTAACCCAAGTGTCTCCATGGGGTCCCAAAAATTGACCCATGTATTTTCTTAGTCATCCATGACTCGTACAATAAGGGTAGTAAACGTTTCAAGGTATTTTAAATTTTTATAATATCATTTTTACCTAAAATTACCCTAATTACCTTTAATCGCGATTAAAAAAACTCAAAATTTACAATTCACCAAAAATTATTTTCATCCTATTGAACAAAATTTTACTTACCAATTACAACCATGTATGTCATATTTTTGAAATTATAATCATAGAAGCAGTAAAATTTCATTGAAAAGAAAAATCTATTTTTTAACTACCACTTAGTGGTTTCACTATTCATTAAAAATTGATGTTTTTAAAAAAAATACCAAAAATTCATCCTAAGATATATTTGATCACCCAAATTCAAAATTGATTTCCTTTTGACCAAATTAATAACATGTAAGTTTCATTAATTAATTTTATAATTAATACGCATTGCCAAAACTAATAGCGTGTTTTTAGGAAACAATATATATCAAAAGATTGACACTTGTTTATGTCCAATTTAAAAGTGAAATTAATTCCAATGACCACCATTGGAATAAATGGTAAAAATATATTTTAATTAACATTTAAACCAAATTAAAAAGATAATCTATCCATATAAATAGATTAGATTAATAAGGAGGTTTTGAATTAAAATACAACATCATTTACTATTCATTTAAAATATGAACTTTATCTGAAAAATACCAAAAAATATAGAAAGTAAATTTGGATGTCTCCATCATAAAGAAGGATTTTATCTTCTCAAATATAACATATAAAATTGACAAAGAGTGGATTTAAAAAGGGTTCATCATCAAAAGGCAGTTAATCATCCTTTTAAAGAATATTAGTATATTTACGCTTAAAATTGGATTCATTCGCATTTTAAGCCTCTAACATTTATTGGATAAAAGAAAAATTATTTAAATAAACATATATAATCATTTTTAGTCAGTTCTGTTCATTTCCACCAATACAAATACTAGGCATTAACTACCATTTAAAATAATATTATTTTATTATTAGTTTGCAACGTAAGATGTTTCAATGAAACTTGTTTTTGCGTATTGGGTATGCCATCGAGCATAGAATTCCCTTTAAATTAATATTAAAATTTTATTCAAAAATATTGATAAATATGAAAATTTCATATTCTTTATTTACATGGGATGTTACATCCTTCCCCCTTTTTGAAATTTCATCTTCGCAATTTTAAAATTGGGCTCGGAAACTTCATGGAAAGCCCCACATCAGAAAAGGAGTCAATTAAACTGTCACATTAAAAGAAATAAAGAGAAGTAAAAAGGTCACCTGAGAAAAAAGATAGTAGTATTCCATGAAAAAATGAATATGGAGGAAAAAAGAAAACCATCAAGGTATAGTGGAGAGTGATTGAAAACATTATTAGGAGAATGTTAACCACCATAAAATCAACAACTTGTGATGGGTTAAACAGTATTTGATTCCCCATTAAGAAATGTTAACAGAGAATGTTTTTGTTTTATGTTAATTTTCATTAAGGAATTTATTTATGATCTTAACTAAAACATAAGTAAATATACTTACTTATCGTGTAGACTTTTATCTTTTACTACATTTCTTACACAAACCAATATTTTCTTCAAAAGGTGATTATTTAGGATGAATTGTTCACATTAAGAGAACTATAATCAATTTTTAGAGAATAAACTAATCCAAAAAATAGAACTATATATTTCCAACGTCTTTAGACCTTAAAAAAACCAAAATTGTTAGTATAAGATCAGATAATCCCAAAATAAAGATAATCTTTTACAAAAAGAAAAACAACTCTTAATAATAAAAATTTGTCAACAATACCCAAAGTTCATCAATGAAAGTTCAATAAAAACATCTATCCATAAAATTATTCAATGTAATCCCAACTAAGATTGAAACCCAAATCTCCAAAGGATTTTATCACATAGTTTTCCAAGGTAAATCTTAACATTTATCCCCAAATAACATCAGTTACTCTTATAGTCTCATATTGAAAAGTAATAAACCTAATCACAAATCCTCCATGATAGGTTTATCATTTCCATCAATAACCCAAAATAAAGTTATTCCAGATTCATAAGATAATCCAACTAAAAATAATTAGTCATACTAACCAGGGACTTCACTTAGTCAAGTGGTAGGTGACAAATACCAGTCGCACTTTGGTTTTGGGTTTGATTCCCACAGCTTTGTCCGATGTGATGGGTTGTCACACGGTCCGCATTTTGTCCTTTTTGAAATACTATATAATTTTATAACATTCCCAAAAAGGGATAAATCCATAAAAAATAACCATAAAATATTTTAACCTCACATTTATCTCATGCCTTTCATTTTCCATCACAACATATAGTAACCCATAATTACCTCAAATGTAAGGATCATATACACCCTAGTGGTTACCTTTATAATTATTACCTGAACGTCCACATCGAGTTGGTTCTCTCTTACATGATGCATTAGAGAACTCACCAAGGTTGAAGTGGTTAATCATGACTCCTTGATAGTTTTTTTAGAATAAAAACAAGATTCCTCACTGAATCCCCCATTTCATCTAGTCTCTTAATCAGAGAACCACCATAGTTTCCTTCATACCCATTGTCACTTTGGTTCCTACTAGATCGATCCATTTACTAAAACAAAAAATGACAGTGTGAGTATATCAAAAAAATCATCATGTACTAATGAGGAAGATAAACACTACCATTTACTTATCCAAGATGTCTCATACTCATTCCAACTTAAAATTACTCCATCTAATATACTAACCATTGTGGTTATACAAAACTTGTCACTTATGCTTAAAGAATACCCTAACCTCTAAAGTTATCTAAGCCAACCTTTGATACCAACTATAAGGACTCCTCCCTTAAAACATTACATAATATTGAATTAATGGAATAATTCACATTAATGATCTTTTCAGGTTTATAGTTTTAGAGAATTAGGACATATCTATTATATCTCAATGATTACAAATTAGACACATCTACTCAGTTTCCATTTTTTCAAAAAATAAAAACTCTTTCACAAAAGATTCAGGTCTGGTTCCAAGTATTAGATAGAATGGAAATTCCTTGATCCCATCCATGACCCTATTGATCATTAAGTCCTATGGAAAACATTTCAAAAACTTGGTATGATCATAAAAATCCCAGAAAAGGATACACAAAGAAGGAAAACTGTTAGTTTTTTTCAAAACAATAAGTAAATCGTGAATATGTTATCATAAGTAATACCTTTCACTTTTTTGAAGTAGTAAATATTGTTCACTGAAAAAAAGATCATTACTTACCCCTTTTGTAACCAGAAGATTACTATAAAACAAATATAAATAACACATAACATATAAAGGTAACTTAGGACATAAACATACTTAAATGGAATAACCATACAGTCAACGTCCACACATATCACTAAATGGAATAGCCATATGGACAACTTCCATACTCAATGCATTGGAGGTTATAACGTAACCACCCATCCTGGTATTCATGGCACCACCCTTCATTTGTTTTATCATGTAACCACCCGTCAAATTTCCAAGTACCATTATAAAATCATTACACATACAAAATATATAAAGGAAAGAAAACATTTCCGCATTTCAATCACAATATATCACTAAAATATGTTGACATAACAAATACATTATCAAAACCATTTTCAATACCAAAATACATAAAATATTATATGGTATTTATTTTCTTTTAAAAACATTACGGCTTTTTAAGGAATCCAAAGGTCAAATATTACTCGTAGCGGCGGAAAAGGCAGTTGTCACCGTGTACGTTAAAAAAGACATTCCTTTTTGTGGTTTAGTAAAACACTTTGTAGAAAAAAATCTATTTGAACAAAAGAAAATGTATAAGGATTTTATACAGCGTATAAAATAATGTTTTGTTTTAGAACAAATATATGCCTCAATGAAAGGAGATTGAGAGGAAGTCACTTACTATGTCGGTATCCTTAGATTAAGGATAAATCAATTACATAGTTATGTATGGAAAATATAAATACACCCAATATAAGAAGATATTATGTGTAAAAAAAATTAGAGGTCATCCACACATATTCACAGTAAGACATAATAAAAATGTATAGGTTTAACCCAAACAATTGAATTCGGGTTAAGAAGTTCCCTTATAGAAATTTGACAGCCAAACGTTGCCATTTTAAAATTCAGAAAATGAGACGATGAGAGATAAATTTGGTATCTCATAACTTGGACATATCATTTATAGAAATAAGGATATATAATATCATATCCCAACCTATGAATATGTAAATTAAAAGACCAAACAAAAATAAGTCTTTTAAAAAGAGGAGGGTGAAACGTTCCCTTACGAATTTGGGTAACTTTCGAAACGTACACCCCATGAAAGTAGGGTCATACAATGAAGATGTAAATATCCATAAATGAGAGTATAATTGAAAAATAATAGAATAATGGAACGTACATACACCACACACAAAAATAGTGGCAAATGTAGAATGAATCTCACGGGAATAAAACATAAGATAAAAACATGTTACCACGATGTAATCAATCAAGTCGTATGACCAAAACATAATATAAACCAAATGAATCATAGAATACCATAAATATAAATAGATCATTATAATATATATCAAATGGATCTATATACTAAACCACATGAAATAAATAAGTGGTGAACAATGGAAATATCGCGTAATTAAAAGTGAGTTAAGTAATCCCTTACGAAAATTCAGCAGCCTAACGGCGCCACATAAAACATCCAAAAATGTATTGATGAGATCAAATAGGGTCTCTCATCATAAGAACATAAGAAGTAAAGTTAAATTAATATAAAAGAACATCCCCTAACATACGAAAGATGAGTTTAAAAGAAATTTCATAAAAGAGAGTACTTAAAAAGAAAGATAGAGGTAGGATCCCTTACCTCGAGTCCGACTTGTCTTGTTCGTTTCATTATATTCCCGAATAATAAACATAGGTAAATTTATAATTTATTAAGGAAATAATTTAATTTTTATTATTAAATTAATATCATAAATTATAATGTTATAATAATTAGTTAATTGTGTGAGTTCATATCATACGTTTTGACGATGTTCGGTACATGAGTCAAAAATGAACTTGTTTGAAAAGAATTTTCCATGTAGTTATAAGTACATTATCTAAAGAATAGTATTAATGATTTAAATATCATATATATCCCATATATATTCGTTTTATACTATTCCATAACATTTGGAGATAAAAATTAAATACACCGTTCATGGAGACGGTAGGTCGTACGTACGCATGAACGCTACTTTCATTTCTTTGTCATATTAATGGAATTAAAACTAAACGAGAGTTACATATATTATAATTCCAGAATTATATTAATCATTTTGATGTAATATATATCATATATATACATTATATATATGTACTTATAATATCACATAACATTAGGAGATAATAAATGAAATGCACCATTCATGGAGACGTTAATCCGTACTTACGCATGAACGCTAATTTCATTTCTATTTCATACTTTAGTGGAATGAAAACATAAACATACAAAGTTATATTATAATGACAGTATAATATCATGAATAACATCATTATCTCTATCCTTTATACATCCCACATATGGCATTAATGATTCAAATCACATTGAGGGGGCGTTAGTCTACACTTCCTAAAATGAAATTATCGCATTTAACCATTATGGAAACCATAAAGGTAAATCATAAATGAAAAATAACGTTTTATAAGGAAAACATAAAAATAATATATATCATATAAAAATAAATTGAGATCTTTAGGGATACCATGAGAGGTGGTAGATGAAGTTAGAACAATCATCGTATCATGAGGTAGTAATTCTCCATCCACGGAAACAGTATCTTCTTAAACCATTTGATGGAGGTGTGTGTACGTTAAGCTCTAATCCTTATCATAACAACATCCAAGCATATTAATGATACTGGTTCTGTTACAAAATAAAGGAATAAAAATAGTTTAAGTGGTTGGATAATCAAAAAAGAAAAAAATGACATAAGAGAAGACATTACATTTAAATCTTGTAACTCCCCTTGGTTTGAACCAAAAGGGCATCTTAAAGTGCTTTCTACCTAAGGTAAGGATTTTTTGAAGGATAATATGGATCTTAGGAGATTATTTTAGTAGAGTTTGGATGAGCCAATGTTCTTGAGAAGTGTGAGAAATTGGTAGGAAGTGGGGTCTTTTTATAAGGGAGAGGACAGGCGCTTTTGGAAATCTTGAAATTATTATTTTATTATAAAATGAAATTTGGTTTATACAGCTCCAAAAATCATTCAAGTATAGGATAAGGTGGACATTTTTTGATATAAAATCAACCAATGGGTATTGGAAAATTGTTGGATATTGTTTTAAACTTTATTTTCTTATTTAATTAATTTATTCAATAATGACTTAAACAATGCATCATCATTGTGTTATAAATAATTTTATTTATTAGATGTCTAAAAATTATAAAAAAATAACCATGTTGTAGGAAATCTTTTTAAATTTATATTGAATATCTATACTCTAAATTATAACTTGTATAACTCATTGTAAAAATTGTTTTAGTAAAATAATACATGTTTGTGACATTTTTATTTTTACTTTAAATAAAAGGTATTAATGTCAATATCTTACCCAAGTTGATCCATGGGGTTCCAGAAATTGACCCATGTATTTTCTTGGTCGGCCATGACTCATCATATAAGGGTTGGAAAAGTGTCAAGATGTTTTTATATTTTTATAATATCATTTTTACCTTAAATTACCCTATTTACCAATAATCGCTATTAACAAAACTAAAAATTTACTATTCAACAATAATTAGTTTCATCCAATTGAACCACATTTTACTTACTAATTACAACCATGTATGTAGAATTTTTGGAATTAAAATCATAGAATTTGTAATATTTCATTTAAAAAATCTCTTTTTTAACTACCACTTAGTCGTTTCACTAATAATCAAAAATTGATGTTTTCAGAAAAATATCAAAAATTCATCCTAAGATATATGGGATATTAGAAATTCAAAAATGATGTCCATTTTACCAAATTCATAACATAGAAGTTTCATTAATTAATTTTATAATCAATTCCCACTGTCAAAAAAATAGCGTGTTTTTAAGAAACAATATCTAGCAAAAGAGTGACACTTGTTTATGTCCAATTTCAATGTAAAATTAATTCCAATGAACACCATTGGATTAAAGGGTAAAATATGATTTAATTAAAATTTAAATCCAATTAAAAATATAATTTATCCATAACTAAATTATATTAAAAAGGAGTTTTTGAATTAAAATAAAACATCATTCCCTATTCATTAAAATAATGAACTTTATCAGAAAAATACCAAAAACATACAGAAAGTAAATTTTGATATCTCGATTCAAAAGAAAGATTTTATTTTATCAAATATAACATATAAAATTTTCAAAATGTTGATTTAAAAAGGGTTCACCATCAAGAGGCAGTTAATCATCCTTTTATAAAATATTATAATATTTACACTTAAAATTGGATTCATTCGCATTTTAAGCCTATAAAATTTATTGGATAAAAGTAAAAATATTTAGCAAACATATATAATCATTTTTTAGTTAGTTTTATTCATTCTCTCCAATACAACGACAAGGAATTAACTACCATTCAAAATAATATAATTTTATTATTAGTGTTCAACTTACGATTTCAAAGAAACTCTTTGTTGCGTATTTGGTATGCCATCAAGCATAGAATTCCCTTTAAAGTAATATTAACATTTTATTCAAAAATATTGATGAATATGAAAATGTCATATTCTTCTTTTACCTTGGATGTTAAATTGATGACCAATCATATTATCAATTATTACAAAGTGAATTGATTTCTTCTATATTGTCCACAAAATACAACACTCTTAGAAAATATATTCAATCCAGATCCAAAATCCTTCTCCATCCGTCAAGGTCATACCATATCCCCCTTTATATTTTTTTATCCAATATTTATGAATTGATGAACATTTTTACATTGATCTATGGATTAATTATAAAAAATTATAATCCTATGTGACCAAAATCAAATTAAGAAACAGGAATTATTTATTGAAAAACCATGTTATCCAAAATTAGTGACTCATAAAATGTTCTTAGCATCCTGCAAATCATATTTCACTAGTTTAAATTTCCTATAAAAAGGTTTCTTTCCTATAACCGCACAAAAAAAATGTTTAAATAGTTCACAAACATATATATTATATTCCAATTACACCTTCCATAAAAAATTTATCATATAACAATGAATATATTTGTGAAACAATTTTACCCAGAGAAAATACAATCCAAATATAATGTGACAGATCAAACAAAAACACATACCTCAATCATGATGATTAGGTTGTGGGATGCCAATATTAAACCTCATTATGTGAAAAGGTTCCTTGAGTAATTGTTTGGTGAAAATTTCAACAACTTTTCCTGATGTAGGAACATAAACTAAATTCAATTCATTCTTTATATATCCTCTTTTAAGAAATGATATTTGGTATAAAAATGTTTTGAATGTGAATTTTGTACCAAATTTCAAGTGAGGTTGATGGAAATAAAATTATCACAACAAAATATAAAGGTTAACTTCACTTCAACAAGTAAATCATCCAACTAAGTATTCATCCACTGAAGTTGGGTAGCATCTTGAGTAATTGAAACATACTCAGCTTCATCCATGCAAATGGATACTAGATCCTATTTGTTTGTAATCTATGTAACACAATTTATTCGAAGAATGATGACTCCTCTTGATGTGTAGATTTTATCATCAACATTTCCTTCCCAATCAGAATCATAATAACAAAAATAGTAAACACTTTATGAACCTTCATACCAGATTCCAAAATATTTTGTGCCTTTGATATATCTGAGAATTATTTTTCTAGATAATATCTATTATTATATTGGAGGACCCCGAAATGTTTCACATAAGGTAACCACATAAACAATGTCGGGTCTTCGAGCAGTCAAATATAAAAAAGTTATTATCAGCTTCCAAAAATCATTCAGATCAATATCCCTACCATCACCAACATTAGAGAACGTGGTTCATACTAAAATATTTGTGTAAAACGGTTTCAAATTTTCCATACATAACCATTTATGAACTGTTTAATCATAATTTTTTTGAGAAACAAAAAATTCTTTCTTATTTTTAAATAATGTTTCGCAATATTTTTTTAATTTCTTCCAAGTTGGATATCTTAATCAAATAAATAATTTCCTCATAAAATCTATCACATATTCATTCATCATTCCAATAAAAGATAATTTCTTCAAAATAATTACAATGAGTGGAAAATTATGACTATCCATAATTTATATATTACTATCAAATCTTCATTTATTAGAACTCATCTTTCATAAGAAAGTATCCAATTTGGAAGACCATGTCATTGGTGATTGTTTTTGCTCATAAAAAGATTTCTTTAGCTAGAATAAATAATTTTCATCCATACTAATAAAAAATACACCTGGTTGTTTAATACACACTTCTTCACAAAGATCCCAATTTATAAATGTGGACTTCACATCCATAAGAAATATTTTTCAACTTCGTTGTGTAGTAATAGATAAAAAATGATTCTAATTATTTCTAATTGTTCCACTAGAGATAAAGCCTCATCAAAATCAACAACTTCAATCAGTGAGTAACATTTTTTCAATTTTCAGTACTTGTTTCATATCAATTAAAATTCATTAGTTAGATAGTTGTAAAAAACATGTTTTGTTTATATAAAATTGTTTCTATCTAGATTATGTGTGAGTTCCCATATATTATTCATTTTTATTTTATCTAGATCTTCATACATATCCAGATCTTGTATCAGATGCTAAAAATATTTATTCACATCTTTTGGCTCAACTTTTTAATATAATGAAGTATGTGTAATGACTTTTTATGTTCGTATTATTTAATCCATCTAATGTTGACCATCAATAATATTTATACACTCTAATTTATTCATTATCCTGGGATAGAATTTTTGAGATTCTTCCTCATAACCTAGAATAGCGGAGACCAATTCTTATTCTTATGTAGGGTTACAGTTTTCATTATCCTTATCAGTCTTTTCAACAATAATTCTTCATTCTTAGTCTACTTCATCATCCTCAAAATGTCATTTATCATAATAATCCAATTTAATTACTTTCACATCCTTAGATTCATCTAGTCATACTTTTTCATTGTTGAAACTGTATCCTCTTTTTTTGGGAGCATAACCAAGAAAAAGTTCATCTCCACCTATCTTCTTGGACTTTCTAATGTTTTTTCCGTTGTTCTTTATGATAAATAGATGTCTTAATACTCTAATGTGTTTCAAACATGTATTTTTTTGATAAAATATTTATATTGGAGTCATATCTCAATGTGGAACATATATGCACTACTTTTGAATATACACAACAGTTCTCTTGAATTACCTCCAAAAGTAATGACATAGACCATGTTCAAGTAACATAGTTCGACCCATTTCCCCCAAACTTATAATTTTTACATTAAGAAACACCATTATGTTGAGCTGTGTAAGGTGTGTTGAACTCATACCAAATTCTATGATTCTCAATATATGTTTCAAATTTTTTTATTTTTGTATCCACCACAATTATATATTCTCTTCATCCTCACTGAATACTCACATTCCTTCTCAACTTTCGTCATGAAAAATTTAATTTTTTAGTGAAACTGAATTATGTTTCATATACATAAAACAAGTAATAAGAGTATATTATTCAATGAATCTAATGAATTAATTATCCCCATGAGTTGATTGTTTCTCATTTGACCATAAATATCAGAACGAATATGTTTTAGTGGGTTTTTGGAACAAATGTCAACTTTCTAACACACATAATTACTAATCATTATTTTTTACCAGATTCTGTAACAATGATCTCTTCTTAATGAAATATCAGGAATACATTGGACACTATATCTCATAAAAAATGATCTCAGGTTTATTTGAAACATGTGTCCCATCAATTTTTGAAACAACTTATTCTCTTCCACTATTCCCAAGTAACAATTGTTTTCTATTTCATCAACATTGAATAAGTTTTCTATTATACGTTTACCTATTATAGCTATCTTTTAATATTATTTTCTCTTTACAAAAACAATATTTTCATATGAAACATTATTTCCTTCATTAAAAAGTTACGAATCAATTAGAATATTATGTTTCATCCATCAATAAAAAGAGTTTTCTTGAACATTAATTTTTCTTCCCAATGAAGGTTGATCCCACAACATTGATTTGAAGAGATTCGTTGTTTCCAAATGGTAGGGTTATTTATATTATGTATATATATTATTCAGAAAATATATGTTTCTTTGTATATGGGAACATCACCCCCTATCCAATATCTAGGGTTATTAACCATTTATTACATGGAGATAAGTTTCAACAAAAATATCCTTTTATTTTCCTTTAACTATCTATTAATTTGGATTCTCAAAATTGATATAAATATTTTTTTGTTCTGGTAACAAATAAATACATCCCTTCGTAAGGTGTTAATTTTTTCACATACCTCACAATCATTTCTGGAAGTTGGAATCTATTTTCATATTTTACCTCAAACTTTTGAGATTTCATCAAAACAAGATTCTCAAACAATTTCACACCTCTATCTCTTACTTCTTCCACTGAGAGGAAAGTCTTCAGCTAAATCTTTTCCTTCCTTAATATGTGGAATAGTGGTAATGTTGTTTATCAAAACATGACATATTTTTTTATACCTGGATGCATCACAATACTAGTTGTATGATTATAAATAATATTTCCCTCTGAAACATCCATACTGTCCAATATTGTGTACCTATTTCTGAGAAACATTTTTTTCTACCGATATATTCTTTTTTATTTCAGTATTATTTTATAAATTCTTTGAATTAGAACTATTAGAAATATTTTTGACACATTATTTTTAAAAAATTCAAAATTCACCACTTTTTTGCTCTTGTACACAATCAAAACCTTCCCTAATTTCATATTCATAGAAAAAATGTCATCTTTATTCTCAACCTTTGAAGGTAACTTTTTTATTCTTATCTTGTTTACATTTTCTTATTCTTTTATCAACTGTATAGATAGAATATATATATCGTGAAACACTCATTTTACATTTTTAACTTTTTTGTTGGATTTGAACTAACCTTAATTATTTTGTCTTTTACATTACTTCTATATTTTAATTATGGTTTTGTTCTTTCTTAAGATATTTCTTCATGTCATCAATATCTTCTTATAGATTGAAATTATCATTAGGAAAATCCTTATTGATTATTTTTGGAAGTTTCGTTAGTTTTTAGCATCAAAATTTCATTATCAAGCCTCCAAATACTTGTCATACATGCTTTCAATTCATATTTGAGATGAAATTATAATTTATTTTCTACTTCTTTATTGTAACTACTTCTTATGAACTCTTCATTGTTCTATGTACCAATGAATTTATTCTCTCTAGCGATTTTGGTATTTTAATATTTATATTAAATATCTTATTCTTCAACATATTAATATAATAATCATCTTATTATATATTTTAACAACATTCCTTCACTCCCTTTGGCATTATATTTACCCACATCACCCTTTTTCTTCCATGATCTATTCTACCTTTTATCAACATCTTTGCTATCTTATTCTTTATTTCTCTGAAAAAAATTAGCTAAAATTTTTACTATGGATCCAAAATCAAAAAAAATCAAGTGAGGATTCCATTTATTATATTTATGTTCACAAATTCTCATAATTTTAGATAATAAGGATAAACTTTTATCTGGATTTTTACGTACCTCATTTTTGAAACAAGATTCACCAACTTCTTCTTCATTAATAATTTTCTTGGAATTTTATTGTTTGGAACCCTAGAAATAAATTTCATTATAAATTTTCAATCCCTTAATAGTTTTATTTCTACTAATATTATACCAAATGTGTGTAATATGAAAATAATCCATAAATAATGTTTCAAGATCTCTATCATCCAATCATTAGCATCAAAATTTTTGTGAATAATTCAAATGATCTTTTTAAAAAATATAAAATCTCATATCATTTTTTAAGAAATATTATGGTGCTGAAAATTTCAATTATTTTGTAAAGAATTCATAACCAAATTTTTAATCACCCTACTTGAGATTATCATACATCAGCCTCAAAATTCGAAAATTTTACTTATTTTCATTTATATTTCATTCATGATTTTTCAGCTTATCCTAGATACCTTTTCCTATGGAAACAATATTAAATCATAAAAACTGACTTTTATAAAGTGATGACAGTAAATAATTTTTATCCATTCCGTCATTCTAAAAAAATGTTTACAAATGTAAGAGGACCATTATTGTTAATTGGAGGAAATACATCTATTTATGCATCATGGATATATTACCCAATAGATATATGATAAGGTATGGTTATATATTTACATATATGATAGTTCATACCATTTATGTTTAGAATCCCCTTACTATTAACATAATTCTGATTTTCCATCACAGCGTCTTCTTCAAGACATATGAAAATAGTATATGAAGGAATCATTATACTTTGATACAACTTGTAATTTCCCTGACAGCATAAAGTGTCTGTGAGAGGGAGAGGGGTGAGTAAATGATATCCTTTCTTTTTCCCCTATTTTTATACTACTTTTTCTTCATGATAAAGAGTTAAAACATTACTAAAATAATAAACACATATCCACCAGAGCACAAGAATTTACAATTATCACTACTCTACAAGATTTAGTATTTCCTTGGAATAGTTTTGGAACAATATTATACCATACAATACACATTAATGCAATCCTTTTTATACAAATATATTGATTAGTATATTCTCATACACTCATGTCGCACTCTGTTCAATACAATAGTGCATGTTCTTCAAGGAGCATGATGTTATAATAAAGTTTTTTAAAAATATTGTTTTTTTTCTTAATCAAATTTCACAAATATAAACAGAAAAAACATTCTTCACATTTTTAATCAATATTAGGAAATAACTTCATATACTTATTAATGATATTCATTCCAATTTCCCAGTCCAATTATAATGTCTTATGGTTTAATAATGAAATATACCTCTATGAGAAAACCTCTGAAACAATTCTAAACATCATCTTCCTTAGTCTGGAAATATAATTCTTACTCCCATTCTGATAATCCATCCCATTAAAATGGTCATTCTAATATGATCATATCTCTTCTTCTTTTTTCTCTTATCCGACAAGATTCCTTATGTTATCTTTATCCGAATACTCCTTATTTATAAAATTATTTAGTGCTTTGCATTCTCTCAACATTTTTTTAACATTATTTGTGTCAAGAGAGTAAACAATTACATATTATTTATATAGGTGACCCGTAAGACTTTTGGAATGGATTCTGATAAAACATTCTCGCTCAACGATATTTTCACAAAATCTTGATTCTCCTTGAATTCTGGATATATCATTTACCTCCTCAATGATTCTTAACTCTTCTTGATGTTTCTAGAATCACCACTAAACATTATATCTCTTTGGTATTCATAAATAACGTCATCAAAATAATGATTTCCATTAATATTGTCAATACTATGCTCCATACCAATTATAAATATGAAGAAATATGAATAATCTAAATATGTTGTTCAGACTATGTTTTTGTGTACTAACAGAGAGATTAATATTCCTAATATGATATCTTCATTAATATAAAGACAACAGTTAGTTTAATACATTTCTATTATCTAAATGATAATTATATGGAAAACATATTTCCCCTCATTATGTATCTCCACACCAACTAATAAAGAAAAAATAAAGTATATTCTTCAAACCTCATTATTCTATTGATGAAGCTTTTTTATCTTTCTCAAAATTATCAAAGAAATATTCCTCTCCCCTTTGACAATGCTTACACAAATTTCCAAACATGGCTATTTTTTTCTCTCGAATGATGTTCCTATATCC
Source organism: Viscum album (assembly GCA_963277665.1). Taxonomy (NCBI): domain Eukaryota; kingdom Viridiplantae; phylum Streptophyta; class Magnoliopsida; order Santalales; family Viscaceae; genus Viscum; species Viscum album. Next base: position 433,610,581 of record OY728134.1, read on the forward strand.
AATTAAGTTATCAATGTCAAGTTATATCTAATAATATGTCTCATATTCATTACGATGAATCGGCATCAACTCCAATATGATGGTTCTTGAAAAAACGTATAAAAACTCTTAAAAATAAATCGAAGATCTTTCATTCCTGACCCAATTAAAAACATCCAAAATATCATGGTTATAAAAATGGCTGACTACATTGTTGATTGGTATATTAATTTCTTTTTATACAACAATTTAGATATCCATTTCATGTTAAATTTCCCTAATATCTCCCAAATCAATTTGTTTATAATAATTTTATTATATTGATAAATCATGTCATCTGATTTCATAATGATTCCAAATATTTTTAAACTAAATTTTTATTCGAATTCAATAGGATAATAAGTGGAACTATGAGTCTGATGAACTAGTGCCATCATCATTAGCATCAAAAAATATTTTCTTCAATTAATACACTACCAATTAACATTCAACATTAAATTTATTCCATTAAACAATTAAATATTTTTGAATATTATTCTGAACGAAAACCAGTAACGTTATCTTCGGATATACTGAACAGCCTTTTCAGTCTTCAAAATACACTAAATCTAGTTTTCTCAGACCGCTGATCTGAGACTATAAATCTTCAACTTCAAAAACATCATTCCATCACAAAATGTCATCTTTCCGGCATGAATTACATCATGTATTGTAATATTTTAAAGATAATATTAGAATCATCTGACATACATTTGTATGTATTGTAACCTCATTTTCTTTCTAGGAACATAATTCATTCCAACCATACCTCAAAAATATTAGCAACACTTGTTATACCCATTTCCATTGTAAGTCTTGAATCATAAGTTTCATAGATTAATTATGAATTTTTTGAATTTAAGAATAGAAAATCATCCTTGGATTTATTATCTGATCCCTGAACACATTAATTCTTTCATATTACAATCATGCATTTCATTATAGAATCTATGTTAGTCTGAAGATCATTTCATTCGGAAAAAAACCTCTCAATTCGAAGGAATTTCTTAAGAATTGTGGGACCGATTTACTAAATATGATTATAAAACTGATTTCCAACTTTTATAAAGTGAATTGATTTATTTAATATTGAAAAGAGAAGATAAAAATATTAAAATAACTTCAGTAAATATCAAAAGCCTTCTCTAGCCAAAATGGTCCCAACACCCCCCAGGAAACCCCACTAAATTGTAAGATAATCTCGTCCCTATGTGTTTTAGAGAATAGCGGAAAACCGCTTGTGTGAATCCCTATATGGTAAATGTGGAAAAGGTGTAATAATAAACCCCCACCTTGGCACTTATGGATTCCATGTATTGTATTTTTCATACGAATTTTAATGGTCTCATTATATTTCATAAAAAATTTCCAATAACCATTTGTTTATTAAAATCTAACTTTGAAAACATAGTTAAAAACCCATTTCATTACTCTATGATATATATATTAACATTACCAATAATTTGGGAAATAAATATTTGTGTACAAATACATTTGTGTATACAAATCCAGAATATATAATTCTATGACAAAAATCTTTTATAAAACCATTTATAAATCCAAGATCATTCACATTTCATCAAACATATGAGAGAAACGTACCACAAATATCATACATGCATCACACTCTAACCAAATTAACTTATGAACACTAGAATGAAATTTTTCATGATATAAATTTAGGGGAGTGTGTAAACATTGATTCCTACTACTTATAGTTGATTTTTCATCAGTATAACATTTTTGGAGAAGATGGATCAACACTTACTAGAAAATTCACATACACCAAATCATATAAAAAAATAGATCCAACATTTCAGAAAATAAAACATGAAAAATACATAAGGGGTGGAGAGAGGTCAAACCATTATCAATGGGTGTAAAAAAATATAACCTATAACCACTTCCATTTCAAATAAGTAAGGATAAACAATATTAGATTTGATCAAACATAAAAAGTATTGATAACTAATTAATTCATGATCCAAACACCCAAGGAATAAGTTAAAAGGATCCAAGAACATCAAAGGTAATCCTATCCAAGATAAATGGTTATATAATTTTCAAAAAAAATTGATTAAGGTGTTAATTATAGTTTTCGTGGAATAAATATATTGTATACACCCATACTTAATTGGCCAAGAACACCGCCACTGGCAACCCAATAGTGGCCACCAATTATCTATTGGTCATTGTAAGTGAATTAACCATTGTATGACATATCAGTAGGATAGTGGATGATCACCTTATAATAATTTTAAATATATAGATTACATGTATCCTAGGATCTCCAAATTTTGGAAATAGTAATCCCATCAGTTAGTCGGTGGAGATACAATTATCAGTCCAATCTGCCAAAATTCCATCTACTGAAATGTGGCCTTCTACTTCAACCATTTATGTACAAGGCACTTGAATTTACAATAAGACACCTTTGATACCACCTGATCCTAAAATATGACCACTTAATCATAAAATTGATATGTAATTTTGTCAAGATATTAAAATTATCATGTTATAATTATACCAAACATAGTAATTCTTAACCATAGAAATTCACACCTAATAATGATTTTCCTACAAAAGATAAGGTCAACGGTCCCTCATCAATGATTAATTATCCCATGTCTCATGAGAATATAGTCCATGACACCATAACACATTGGTTAAAACAATATACTTCCAATAATAAAGTCATCTTATAATCAACGATCACCATTGGTTATTCCATTATTTTAACCTCTATCTCTAACTAAACTTCCTCCAAATTCATAACATGGGAATTATGGAAATTATAATTCATAAGTTGAGATATGCGGAAAAACATGATTAACTATCAACTAAGCTAGTAAATACAAAAAATATGAAACGCGGAAAATATTCTCAATGATCTCACATAGATGAACATAACTCAGTGATATCCTCCCCTATCTCCAAAGAATATTGTGACCGAACCAATGTTAAACTTTCAAAAAGACCCAGTCACCAACCATATACTACAATGAATGGATTATATTGTTTACATAATATTTCTAATAAATCAACATAGTAACCAATTATATATCCTGAATACTCATTAACATCTTTTTAATGATACTTTGTCCAATAATAGTGGTCTCCCCCACTATTAACTAACAAAGAGGATACCTACAAGGGTGGCCAATAAAAACATCAATGGGGTCCATTTAGATCGATGATTGGTAATAGATATTATTATAAAAATTCAACCAGTCCTAGTTGGACATCCCAAGATCCTCAAAAATTTAAGACAGAGGCATAGATCTTATCCTATTGAGTCCAAATAGAATGCTCTGTCTGTTTATTCATATATGGATAATAAGTAATACTCAATATAGAATTAGTCCCCATTCCCTATTAGACACTTCTATTGAATTGGTCCATAAACCCTTTATCTATATATAATGAAATGGTATAGGGGATCCCATACAACCATAATATTTTCTTGCATATACATGTTACTAAAATCATCAACCTTAGTGGTGGCCCTAATTAAAATTAAATGATTCAATTTCCTCTACCAATCAATCAAAATATAGAAATAAATATTTGCTTAGTAATTCCATGGTAATACAATGTTTAATTACCTAAATACATTGTCCCATTTCTATAATATAAATAGAAGAGGATAAAGAAACAAATGTGTTTAGGTTCTCCTCCATGATCTACTGAAAATTATAATAGTGAGACAAATAATTAGAAATGTTAAACATTATACCTAGACACTAGAAACATCATATCAGGTCAAAATATATCACCATAGTTCCATGATGGATGTCCCATGAAGAATTATAAAAATCTTGCATCATTAAATTCATAAAATGAAATACAATGATGATCCACTCTATCATGAACAGAACTCCATTAGAGAAGATAAACCAACCTGGTGTTGAATCCACACTATATAAAAATTATCAGATTCCACTAATCCCATCGTCATTTTATTCATTCATTAGAATGTTCTCTATGAGTGATGATCAAAAATGAACACTAGTTAGATACATAACAAAATCACCATCCAATTCAAAAATATAAAATAGTGTAAAAATGTCTAAAAGCTTCCACTCATCATTTTATTCCAACACAACCTTAGATGGGAACTTATTACAGATAGCATTAGAAACATCCTACCCCATTACAGGGGTATAGGAAATATTGAATTGAAACATCTAGAGGTACTCCACCTGTTACCAATTCTTAAGGTTATGTAATTCATTAGAAAATATATAAATTGAGATACTTTATTTAGAATATATTGCAAACCTATCCCTATAAAGTTAGTTTCACCAATACTTAATTGCATGCATAATAGTGGAAGGATCTAATTCCTAATATAGTTTAATTCTTCTCACACATCCAAAGATAATAATTACCATATGTCACCACGTAAATATCCTATATAAACATGCACTCCATACAAACACCATAAATATAACAATATACCACATAGCTCATATTTGGTTTTGAAAAGACAAAAAAAGGTTCTAATTTCAAACTCTATTTCACTTTATTAAAACTGTTCTATAACATACTATCGCAGGATAATTTCACGGATTTCATAGTAAGAGTAGTCAATGGTGATTCTATATTTGATAAATCTTTTATGATCTGCTAATAATACTAAGTTATGCCCAAGAATCTATGTATCTCAATGTCATTTCATAATTCTCCCTGTGACAATACATCCTTCAAGTTTTCAGGATAGACTAAGAGTCCATGTTCTGAAATAATGTTCCCCAAGAACATCACCTATTGGATCCAAAAACTAAATATAGATATAATTTAATTTAGGTAATGACTCCTAATGATTCTAACAAATTTATTCAAAGGGTACTCATTATCGTTCTAGGTTCTTCAAAAAATAATGATATCATCCAAAAATACCATAATTATGGTATTGTGTACTTGTGAAATATATAATTTTTCAAATTTGTTGATATTACCAAAGAATTAGTTTGGATAAACTGTGTTATGATATATTTATAATTGTAACACCAACTCCTGAAAATGGGTTTTATAATATTTTATTCCTTAACTATCAATTGATGATAACCTTCTAAAGATCAACTTTCAAAAACTTTCGGTATCCTATTTAAATGATCAAGAAAGTAATCCAAATGGGGAAAATATACATTAGGAATACTACAAATCATTTAATATTTTGATAGTATATGAAAATATTTAGAGAAATATAATCCTTATTAACAATGAGTATTTGTTTTTACCATTTAGAAACACTTCATTGATAAAAATACCTTCTAAATAATTTTTATAAAAATATATAAGAACATTCATCACTGATGGTTCAATATGATTTGAGGGTATAGAAATCAAATTTGTACCATGAACCAGATCAATAAGGAATCCCACCTCCCTTCCTAGTGGAAGAAAAGTGAATTAATACTCGAAAAAATTATGAAATACTCAAACAAAAAAAGAATATCAACATGAGTTGAGACATCATCAGGATCAATAAAATATAAAGATAATAGAATTATGAGCTCTAGGATGGAATGTCTTACTTGATCGGACCTCAAGTACCATACACCCTAAAACACCTAAGAGATCACCTATAAAAAAATAATTTAAATCACAAATGATATAGAACGATATAAACACAATGAGAAAGCTATCAATCCATTATAATGATAATGTTGAAATGATCCTAATAAATAAATAGAAAATTTCAGACAAAATCAACATTAGGTACTGAAATAGAACATGAAGGACAATGAAAAATATACTCCTTCCTCTTGCTAAGAGGCATTTCCAGATTCATAATGTTTTACATGAGATCTACCAAAATTTTAAACACGTCCAAAAATTGGAATATATAAATGTTCTTGAGGTGAAAATATAAATAACGTTGTTGTATGGATTATGCAATAAAAATTATATATCTTAGTATAGTCGGTCATGTGTCATCTTCGTCTAGAAACTCCTCAAATGTGTGAAATTGATTCACTATAGATGCCGATAGCGAGATACTTATTATATTTTATGATTCTGAATACACCATAGTGAAATTTGGTGATAATGATTCATGAACATATTATGGAATATGAAGAGCCTAATATAATCTCTATAGATTAAATCAGTGACCACATTGGATACAGTGCTTCAAATCTATGGGAAAAGATTATTGGATATTCGCAACATTTCCACAATTGTATTATATCAAGGGTATATTGCTGGACACTTCATATAGATTAGAAGAATCCTGTAATGAGAACTACCTCCATCACCTTATAACTAACATGTCACTTAATATTATTCTCATTGCTTCACTATAACTACAATTGATTGTAATGGAATAACAAAAAATCATTTCTCTCCTATGATATAGGTCACTTACATCATATCCCCTTCAGCCACTTTGGAATTGGTCCAAGCCTTCATCATATACAAATGTGATCAAATACCAGGTCTAATTCCTTGTTAATATTTCATTCCTTCTTCTTATTAGTCATAACCACCTCAGGGAAAAATTTATCAAACAAAAAAATAGTTGGTGTACTCTAACACAAAACTCTTTCACTTCTATAAAGAGGTGAACACCACAGACTTCTCCATTATCAAGGATTATGGGTTGAAATACTGAAATAAAATCTATTTGAAGTCTTTCCACTAGAATACCACATGCTGAATGTACAAAACCATAGTTTCCCAACACCTATTTCTAGGACCCTAAAGTAGAAATGTCAAACACATTTCCTTAATATATATATGTTTCTCATGGAAATCAAATAGCGAACTGAATTTTTCAAACCAGTCCCTCACCTTTTGAGGTTAATTTCTACACATAAAATATGATGACTTCTAGGCTAATAACACCTCATATCGATCATCTCTCCTCTATATCCTGGATTCACCCCTCAAGCTAGGTTCTGAATAAAAAATACATAATAGTACATTGAAGAAACTAAATGTATGATATCTTCTACTATATTATTATCAAGAAGATATTACCATGAGGCTTATTCCATGATTATCCCTCATGAGGAATCCTTGAAAAATGTCTTATTAGGATAATTATTCTATCCAAAAAATAAAATAAAATGAATAATAAATTTAATAGGGTTAGTTTAAACACAAAATAACATAATTGGAAACTGAGATCTATACCATTACCCAACATACAAGACACATAACTGAAAAGCTTTTGGTTACCTAAGGATCATTAAAATGAAATTTATTTATAAACCTTATTGAAATATAGCCATTATGTCTTCAAAATACATTCTCTTATATACAATCGTCTTAAGACATTGAAAACCCATGCTATGATACCAAATTAGCTTTACATTACATGGAAAACCCATCCATCATAGCTCCAAACCAGACATGAAAGGACCTTGAGGGAATTATTAATCTGTAAGGGATGGTAACTAGAACTCATGCATCCCAAAAAAATAGAGGGAATTATTTTACAAACTAAAAATAAGATGCATGGAATAAATACAGATAGAGATAACCAGAAAAGAAATATTACATAGTTAAAATAATAATTGTTATTTTGAGGAAACAAAGGTAAAAAACAACTAACAAGTTACAAGTACAAAAAACAAACTAAAAACGGAAATGAAAACATTCAACATCTTACCCATGTGTTATAGAGGGAACATACAACTTTCTCACCACCAGCTACACATTCCTAGATGATATAAACCACACTGCCTAATTGTCGATCCTTTCCCTATCCAATATCATAAAAAACAGGATCTATACACTCCCAGGGTTGAGTGTAGGGTGTGAGATAAATAAGATTATAATTATCCCACCCAAGTGTACCATAATAATTATTTGAAAATTAATCAAAATACACTCAATATATAAAAATATGGCTCGTTAAAAAAATAATTATTACAAAATCATGGCATAATGTTTCAACATTTATAATTTTAAAATAAAAGAAAAATAATATAGTCAAAAATTACATTCAAAATAAAAAAATTTACATTTATCAAAGCTTGATTCATTTATCAAATCTAATAAATAACATATATAATCTATAGCACAATAGAGATAATTAATAGGATTTCATACGTTCAGGATTGATATGATTTATGTACAGAAATAATTAATCCTGACTAGTGCACTAAGAAAGTCCATAGGATACATTGACTAGAGGACATTTGAATACCCCCATGGAAGAAACACAAATGAATTCAGATTATCATGACTCTGGGATACATGGCCTAGAGTACAATGGAACACCCCATGGGTGAACTCCTTATGGAAAATAAGGATAAGGGATAATAATAAACCCCCTCCTTGGTAACAATGGATCCCATGTGTTATATTTTTAAAATTAGTTTTAATGGTCACATCACATTTCATAAAAAAATATCCAATGACACTTTTTTCCATTAAAATCATGCTTGAAAAAAATTCATAAATCATTTCATAGTGCCTTAAAATATATATTCCCATTGCTAGAATAAGGTAGAAACCCAATATTTTAAAAAAATAAATTTTAATGTTACTAATATCAAATATAATTCCAATTAATATTTATAAAACAATTTATAAAACACATAGAATTCATAGTTCATCAAACATAGGTGAGTAACAGAACCCCCATCCTCAAACATGGGTCACACACCAATCACAATATGATATGAACCCCATATGTAAATTAAACAATAGGGAAATCTATAGCAATCCATAATCATAAATGATAACTTACAATATTAAATTCTCCATAAGTATAAGTTCTATAGAGATGATAGATCAACACATACCTTAAAGGCCACATATATCTCACAACAAAAAGCAATATATTTTCTATCTTCGAAACACACATCTTGTGAATCTATAATAGATTTTTAGAGTTCATATCATGATAAATAGATCCCAAATAATCAACCCAAAACAACTTCTAATAACATGGAAAATATGAAGGATAAAATGATATTAGATCAGACATACAAATTCATTTACAACCAATCAGTTTAGGATCGTAATTCTATGAAGAGAAGTTTGAATGGGTCGAGAATGTGAAATGGAAACCTATAAAAGATACATGGTAATATTATATTTTAAAAATATGGATTAAAAATTTTATTATGAGATTTAATGGCATAAAACATTTATAAATGTACTTAATCTGCCTTTCCCACTACTGCCAGGAACCTAGTTGTGGCCATCAGCTTGATGGTTTTCACTTATGAATTGAATTGATCATTATCATTACAACAATATGGATTGTTGATATAGGTAGATTTTCTATAGACTAATATTCTCAAAATGTAGTCAGAGAAATTCTTCCCACTAACTAGTGGAGTTCATATATTAATTTTAATCTTCTAGTATGCCATTGTCTAGCATGTGTCCTTCAATGTCATCCATGTAAGGACAAGGCACATGAAATTTCCCTAAGTCACCTATGAGACCCTGTAAACTTGAATGATGGCTTCTTAAACATAAAATATGGTATATACCTAGAGATTTATGTAATATATATAATATGAAATATCATACAGTACTAGTTTTATTTCTCGTTTCATAAATTCTAACATTGTATCATATATGTGATATAAATTATATCATTATATACAATGGTAATCCAGTGATAACATGTACCATATTCATGGAAGGTCTGAATTTTATGATTGATAGTCCCAATATTTATTATAATATAAATTATGTTTCAAAAATAAATAAAATTATATTACATTATATAAAATCCACATGGTTGAATTTTTTTATAAAACATAATTGTTAGGATTTATAAAATAAATATTTTAATAACTAAAGTAAATATTGAATATTCATATAAATATATTTTGTTTGTAAATGAAATAGAATGTTTATTTATTAATGTACAATTTTTAAATATTCAAATGCATAAAATTTTTATGTAATGTTAATATTAGATATGCTTAAATTTATTGGACAATTTCTTCTTATACACTTTTCTTGTCATGTTGGGTATGATAACAAAAATATAGTTTATGTCAACCATGAACATGGTTTATATATTAATTTATATTCTTAAATATATAGGTTTAATATAATTTATACATATTATGTGTTAGATTTATAATTGAATTGACATCTATGTTGAGTAAATCATCATTGGGTAGAGGGAATTTTAATCAATTTTCTCAATGACAATCATCTTGATAAATGTCAAGAATTGTGGGAGGTTGGAAATAATTGGCCTCAATAATAATCTTCTATATTTTATAATACATATATTTTTAAACATTCACATGATAGAGATTAAATACCTTTTGCAATAGGTGAATTTGGATATGGGTCAATATGTTTGGAAAAAAAATTATTGTGTAACAAAATATATGAGTTGTGTAAAGAGTTAAACATTAATATGATTTGAATATATTATATTCTTGGATTTAATAAATAATAAAAAACATAATTATTATAATAATTTATACATAATGCAATAAATCGTGATATAATAAAGATCAAATGTGATGCAACAGTTAATGGTTTAATATTAATGTCATGTATATTAAATTGGAGAGACTTTAAAATAACCCCCCAAATACTATGTGTAAACCTCATTCAAAATAAAACAATAGTTATGACCTTTTCATTGAGTAATGGTGACAGAAAAACTAAATTTCTCATATTTTATCTATTGTAAGGTAATCATATTATATATCCACCCTGTTGTTAGGTTCCTCTGTCTGATATATTCCTTTGGTTACACATAGTTAGGAAACCCAATCTGTTAGTATCAAAAAGTAATAGTGTTTAGTAAATCATTCTGATGAATTAATATAGGTATTTATCCATTCATATATACATGAATCATATATTATATAATTGAGAAGATTTTATACCAAACATTTTAGTGATGAATTTATATTCTTAACTGGTTTATGTCAAGATGAAATATGAATCATGTCTCACTTAATGGATATGAAGTATGGGGTCTTAATTTTTAGTTCAAGTAAAATAATTATTATTTCATTATTAAAAGATATAAAACATTATATTCACCCATAAATATATATTTCTTATATATTATTTAATGTATCATGGTTATCATTTTGAGATATTTTATTGGTATAACTAATGAAATAACCCAATATTTTTATATAGGGTTGAAAAGTATTCTAAAAGAGAACAATTCTACCCATTTGGATATGAATGTTATAGAAATAAATTTCATCAACTATGACTCATGGGTATTTGATATAGTGTGTGAATAACACATTATTATTCAAAAAAAATATACTAAAAATATGGGTAAATTGAGGAAATTTGAGGTATATCGTCATGTGTGAGTTCTCAAAATAATTAATATAAGTCTCGCAATTGAATTAGTTATAGAAATATAACATTTTTTTTATATTCTTATCATAAAAATTCATTTTCTTTCATTATAATGTTTGAACAAGATGGAATTTTCATTCATTATTCAAGAATAAAATTGTTCTATATATATTAATGATTTTTTATAGATTTTGAAATATTATAAATGGTTTATATATTCTAGATGTGGATAATCCTATCTATAACACTTATAATAAGTAGCTAAATTTTTATTATAAACCCAATTTCCATTAGATTTTCACTTTGGATACCTACATGATAAATATATTCATGAACTCTATTGAGATGGATTGTTGGATTACATCAATTATTTTTTATTTGACACATGTCAATTGTGTTTACTTGGTATAATAAAAAATCACATTATATTAGAAATGGTAAATGGATATTGGATTGTTGGATGTTATATATAAGGAATACCAATTATTATTAATCATGTGGTAGTAATATGAATTAAATAACCCTAACTAATGACATTAGTCATTGTGGTTATGTTTTTCTAATGAGATATAAGTTTGAAAATTCTATAATGTTTCATGTGTTTCATTATTAATTTAAGAGACAACACATAGAAATTTGTAATATTATATAATCCAATTGTGCTGTTGAATACATAATCCATGAATTCAGTGATTATCTCAGAGATACAGGAATTCCTTTACAACATAACCTACCTAGAACAAAAATGTGAAATTATGTGCATTAGAAGACACATTTTACCATATTATGCATTGTTTCATCAATAATGAAATAGTGTGTCCTTTATATATCATTTTGAGGATATTATCTAGGAATTATATTTTTATTATATCTAAGGAATTCATAAATACGTCATACAAAATATGGTATGGGAAATGACCCGAAATTCATTTTTTTAATTTTAGTGGTAATGAGGATTGCACAAGATGTTGGGAATCTGATAAAATTGGACATAAATTTGAGTGATTAATATTTATTGGATATCCCAATGATACCATGGAATATTTCATTTATAATATGACTGAAAAAAGTATCTATGACCCAATATGGTATTTACCATATGAAGGATCAAATTATATGATGATTCAGTTGGTGAAAAGTTGCAAATGGAGAAGTTCAAGACACACACAAAAAGTTTTACTGATGTTGAAGTTAATCTAATTATACAATGTGTTATAAAAGCTGAATATATTTATACATGAACCACAAAGGTCAAATAACTTTCATCATGATCCTAAGAGATAGAAAATTTTTCTATAAAAATATTAAAAAACATGGTTTATTAGTGATGATATGACTACAATTCAAGAGTTTATAAAGCGTTATAAAATTTAATAATTGATAAATGAAATGAAATATGATATGGATTACATTTATACTAAAAATTTATAGAACATGGTGGATTCACATGATGGGGTATGTACCATTTGGTAGATGAGAATTTTTTAAGATAAAATAGGTATATATTGTTGAATATTTACATATAAATCATTCCTAGTGACAAATTGTTATAAAACAAATGAAGGTATGGAATATGAAGAAATATTTTCTCAATTTACAAAGATAAATTCCATTTATATATTTCTTTTAAATACTATCAATTATGATTATAAGATATATCAAATGAATATAAAACCATTTTTCTATAATATGAACTTAGTCGATGACTTGTATATGATACATCCAAGAGGTTTTATTGTTCCAAATGAATTTTATTAATATTTTAATGTTCTAATGGAATGTTTATGCATTGAATAAAACATATAATATTTGAATGATATAATTTAATTATGAAATCAAATGGTTTGGTTTCATCATAAAACAAATGTTTCTTGAATATATAAGAATATCATTGGTTGGGTTTTTGTATTTTTGATATTGTATTTTGATAACAATATTCTTATTAGAAATTATGTCCATGTGTTACATTCTATAATGATATTGTAGGGAGAATTCATCATGATATATAGAATGGTGTATGTAACCTATATATTGATTTTGAGGATCAATAGATAGATATTGAATAGTTTTTTGGGTAAAGTAAAGATAAGAAAATTTGTTAGGTGATAAATTAGTTTAACATGGATAATGCCAACAAGTTATCTATAAAAGCATTTTAGGGAAGGTATTTTATGAAGATTCATAATTCTAATTCAATTTTATAAATAAACTATAAAATTCCTTTGGTATCTACTATAGTATTCCTCATTTATTAAATTTTATATACTCAACACTAAATTAATTTTACATTAAGAATAATGATTAGATTCCAATCCAATCCTTTTGGATGTTACAAAATTGTTTTCATAAATATATCTATGTACTTAAAGATAAGTAAGGATATATTCATGGTCTTTAGGGAAGAGGATGATCTCATATAAGGGTTTATAATATTGTAGTTCCTAATATGAAAATGTTTATATAATATGTAAATATAGTTTGATGTATTTATTTAACGATGGAGCTATATATTGAAATAGTTCTAAACAAGTGACCATATAAGATTCAATAAAAAAGGATAAGTGAATTGGTTCACTAATTGCTATGAAAGATGATTTTTTTATATTAAGATTCTTTATGGAATTTTTGGTGGTTCCTGGTATCAATGGTGAAATTAAGCCTTAATGTGATAATAATAGATTCATTTCACACAAAAAGGATCTATTGTCTCAATAAGGGGAAAGATCACGCACAAATACCATATCACTTGAGATATCATTGTGAGGGGTGATGCAAATATATTTTGTTTAGATACAGAGGATAACATATTCAATCCTATTAAAACCCCATTAGTAGAATAAAAAGAAGTTTTTCATAGTGAATCACATGGTATTAGATACATGATGGATTTTATGTAATAGTTTTAAAATGTGTCATGGTATTATAATAAAGTAAATATCATTTTTAAATTCATTCATGTGTGATATGTTTAAAATGAATTAATAGTTAATTGATATTATCCCCTCAGGGTATGCCTTTGAGTTTTCCATAATTGATTATCATCATGTAGTATTATGTGATTTGATGATAGTTCATGATTAACATGAGTATAATCTTGCATATGAAAAAATTATTTATCTGTATTATTAAGAGTATTTTCGTTAGATAACATGTCAGAAATTATTATCTAGACTAACCTACTAAAGTATGTAATGTGGAATGTTATACGTTTATTTATATATTTAGGGGTGTATGGTTAATATCATTCTTTATTAGATAATGATGGGGTTATACCTAACAAGAGATCCTTTATACTTTGATACCTTTCATACACCACCCTTGAAAATTTGGGCTTGTTGGGGTATTTTTTTGTTCATTCATTGGTTATAAATTAACTAAGATGTAAATTTTAAACATATATGATGAAAAATTATGTATGATCCCATGATTTAAAGTCACTGTGGAAATTCAGGGTCATGCTTTTTTGGTTGACGCGCCATGTTGCCAACAACAATGATGAATGACATGTGATGTATTCAACAAAACATCATAGTTTATTTCATAGATTCATAAATTTGTGAGACAACCATATATAGTGATATGAGTGTGTATGATTAAAAATTGGAATATATAAGTATACATATACTTTATATGATACATATTCTATTTGAAATATCTATATAGAAATGTTATTGTCTTTAACTAAGATCACACAAAACCCGTTTATAGCTTGAGTAGATTTGATATTTTTTCTAGAGCCATCACATTACATACAAATATTAATTTTATAGTTCAAATATATTATCAATTCTACCCATACCCATAGGGTTACACATTTTACATATAGAATAATGATTATATTTTATATAATTAATTTTTTATAAAATGAGAAGAGTCTAATAAAATATATCCATAGGTGTTTTGGTATATTCCCCAGGAGTTTCTAGGTTTTCACAAAGTACTTATGAAAATTTAGTATAATTGGGTTATTATTAGATGCATAAAAAAATATATCAATATTGATTTATAATTGGTTTGTATCATATGACTAGGTATAAATTTTATTAACAGTATATATAGTATGTAGTTTCCTCGGTAGTCGTTTATGATTAAATAACTATATATTACAGCGTTCATGGGTCACTGCCTCATATTCCCAAATAGTTTCCTCACATTTCATAATCCTTAATAATATTCATTTAATTAATTATAAACATGTTATGATCATTGAAAAATACAACAATCATTAAAAATTCAATCAGTATTCCTTTTGGAATAATTTCTTCACTTAAAATCAATGGAATTTAACTATAAACAGATGTCATTGAATGCAGATAGATAAAATATGAGGATAAAATCATTCTTTTTTGTGGGTGTTTGATCGTATTTATAAATCCTAATTTTACATTATTAAATTTTTCTCTTTTTATTTATATATATAAGATTCTAGAACACATTGCGCGTTTAATAGGGCCCTCTCATAGAATATGTGATTTTTTCTTAGACTCGTATACATAAATATTTCATAAATTTTTATGAATAATTAATACATATCATCATAATAAATTCCTAAAACTATAAATTTTTATTTTAATTTAATACTAGATGAATAATGAACGTATTCCATTAATGAAATACACAGTGTTATTCTAAAATATTATACACATTAGACACACCAATTAAAAAACAATATTCATAACATGGGGAAATGAATCATAAGGAAGTGTAAATTTAGATGCTCGGTATGTGTAAACTATAGGTATATCAATCACTAATCATAAATGAGCATAAAATAATAATAAGGGTATGCTAACATTATCATATATTATTAAATTCATACCCAATCAGTTAAAGTTTTTTAATCAGAATTCAAGGATTACAATTTTTTATTACAAAATACACATGTCATAAGAGTTTGAAACCATCTGTTATCAGTTAATGTTCATGATAATATATCATAATAATATGACATTGGTTTTGTTGCAGACCCATAGGAATAGGAAAAAAATTGTTTATTAAGGCTCACTACCAAGACATCAGAGTTGAGAATGTCCTATAAAGTGTTGGGTTTAGTCACCATTACATAATTCTTAAAATCATGATACTCTCCCAAGACTATGATATTGGAATAAAATCCCATGGTGGATTGGTTTCTCTCACAATTCTATCTTTTCCTTGGTCAATGTTCACCAAAAATCTATCATATTTGATATATTCTCTTAATAACTATGTTCAATACCTATCCAATCCATACTATATCCTGAGATATAATTTTTTACCCAATTCATTGGTGGGATATATAATTTTGAGCACACCAATCACATAATGAAATCTATTCATATATGTGAGAAAAGATCATATAACATTAATAAATTAATCATTTCATTACCTGTGGAATGTAAATGGGATTCAAAAAAATTCTATCATTTTATCATACCATGACTCATGGGAAAGAAATGTGTTTTATAATTATTTCATCATAACATATAAAAAACATGGGAAATAAATATGATTCTTGATGCATCATTAAATTATTATAACAATAAACCCTTTAAATAAATAATGTGGATGGTAATATAATATCATGTACTAGATTGAGCATAAATATCATTAAATAATACTAAAATAGATGAAAAATACGTTCAGAATAGAATTTAATATTTTCTTCGAAAACATGGAAAATATCCATTTCTTTTTGTCACTTAAAAAAAAGATCCAATATATTGAGGAGAATATTTCATTGAAAATGAAAATGAATATTTATAATGTAATATTCATTAAAAAAATTCTGAATCCTTTTATTTACCTAATAGAGTAAACATTTACTAATAATTTCAAATTATTGAAATATATAAAGGATAAATATATACATGATTTGAAATTTAAAGAGAATATAATTTATTTTAAATGAAATACAAATATTTAAAAAACCTATTAAAAATGAGATTTCAATAGAAACCATGTCCTTAACTCCCATATAGATTTGTATATATTCAAATTAAATATACAATAAATATATATTCAATAGAAATATATGAAATAAAACGTTTAAAATATAACAATATATTTATATAATTCCATTATAATTTTCATTTATCCTTTCCTTAAAAATTATTAAATAATATGTACATTCGATTGAAAATGGTTCCATTTTCTATGCATGTTTCAATTCGATGGTTCTGGTAATTACACCTTGGTAATGATTTCATAATCTAAGGAATATTAATCATGAATTAATTTTTATATTTATTCATTATATAAATATTTATAATCATTTATATATAATGGTGATAAAAATTAATTACATCAATTTATGGAGGTTGTCGTCTTAACGTGCCGACATATGATGTTTTCTCTTTTTGATAGATGAAATTAAAGAAATTTATATATTAATTCACATTTAATAAAAAATAATTATATTTTAAATATAAT
The DNA here is from genome assembly GCA_963277665.1 of Viscum album. NCBI lineage: Eukaryota > Viridiplantae > Streptophyta > Magnoliopsida > Santalales > Viscaceae > Viscum > Viscum album. The sequence continues at coordinate 433,628,278 of OY728134.1, forward strand.
ATATTTTAATTTAATTTATCTCTATAACCATACATATAATGAGTAAATGAAAAATCAAAAACACCACATTTTGGATGTGGTAGTGCACAAATACATGTGAGCAATTCCATCATCTTCCATAAAATAAGAAGGTGATATAAAATGAATATAATAATAAAATATAAAAAATATAAATATAGTTAATATAAATATTAAATATATTTAATATCTTTATATAACATTTGGAGGATTTTTAAATGGAAATAATAATTTAAAGGATCTGTAAGAATCTATACTTCTTTTATGGGTATCCTCCTCAAAAGACCACCGTAAGTATTATTAGATGTCTATTCTGGGACAAAAAAGAACTAAAAGATAGGTATAAGAATATTTTGAGATTATTTATGTATATATTTTTTAATATTAATTGATTATGAAGTGTGGAAAATAGATGAGATGAGGTACCCTTTTATAAGTGAGGGGAGTGGTAGGGTTAGACTTTTTAAGAATTTTAAAATATTCTAACATGACTATGAGAGGAAATTGGATCCAAATAGGATATAACTAGAATATAATATTATATAATATATAAATCCATTCAGTAATTGTGATTTAGATAATTATTGTTTTTATTTTAACCCTTATCTTTTTTTGTTTAACCCCTTATTACCCTTTTTAGCCTTTACTAGAGTAATGAATTTTTACATCAATTACTATTTATAATGCCCAAAAATGAAATTGAACACATTAATATGATTAGATATGAGGAATAAAAAGATGGTAAAAAAATTTCAAATTAAATTTAAATAAGTGTAATAAATTCATTTTAAAAATAATTTCTCACAATGCAATTAAAATAATTTTTTGAAAAAATCAATTTTTAGAATAGAACTAATCATTTTCTTGTTACAGTATTAGTAAAAAATAGATGAATGATAATATATTTTATTGAATATTTTATAAAAAAATAATTTAATTAATTCTTCAATTTAAAAAAATTTATTTATTGAGAAAATAATACTATGTGCGTAATATATTTATTTTTAAAAAAAACATCATTTCCCTTTAAATGATTAATTTTTCATTTATTCTCAAGTGATAAACAATGAATACAATTTTTCAATGTTTTTAATATTTTATTAAAATTGTTTTATTCTTAATCATACTCTCCAATACAATGACTCAATTATAACATTCATATTTAAAAATATTATTTATTCAACAATATATCATGGTTCAATTAAACTGAATATTTCTCTTAAAGAAATATATCAAAGGAACAAAAAATTTTGGAGAGAAATATTTCATAAAATCTTGGGGTGATATATTATACCCCTCTAATAATACTTTCTCCCTTTAATTTATGCCACATTGATATTATCAACTAATTAGACTTTTTCAATGTGACATCCTCATGTTCCCACCTAACTTCCTCAAATTATGGGTTTCACCACAAAACATCGGCTGGGTGAGTGGTCTTATTTAAAAATACCTTATCTAATTTATCAATAATCTCCACTATGTATTCATCGTAAAATATCTTACTCTACAATGTTACATTCTCTAATTTAAGTACATTTAATGGATCATGTTTATACTTTATTAGGAGAGATACGTTGAACACATCATGAAATTGAGACTAATTTTTTGGAATCTCTAAGAGGTAAGAAACCATCCCAATATATTCAATAATCACAAAGGGAATGATATATATTTTTATTAACATTATTTTATTAAAAAATATCATAATATTATTTTAAGGAGAAATTTCACAAACATTAAAATATAGATATCGTTGATGATTGTTATCATAACTCCTGTAATGGATTTGAACTTCCCTGATGTCTTTTGGGGTGGATATAACCTTATCTACCATTTACATAGATATATAATATCCTAATATATTTCATTATCATTATTTATCTTAGAACAATGGATTTACGCACTTCCACTCATGGAGGGATTAATAATGATCCATATGAATGATTGATTGAAAGATATTACTCTATGAAATATGGAAATGAGAATGGTGTATATCACAAAAACCTTTAAATTTCATAGAACATTCTATGATCATATATTATAGGGTTTTAATGGACTTATATGAGTAAACGTCATTTTATTAATGAAATTAAGTGTTATATTTTATATTTCTATTCAAATATTTATCAATACTTCTCAGAAATACATGAGATATACCTGTAAACATCATTAGATAAAATAGAATTTGGTACCCCATGAAACAATACCTCTTCTTAAATTTATATCTAGGAAATATAATCAAGAGATAAATATTCTCTAACTTCACAGAAATGTTCATAATTTATAAGGTAATTAACTACAACCCAAATAGCACTATACCCATGAGATGTTTTGGGGAGTCTGATGACAAAATCCAAAGTGGAATTTTCCCATTTCCATTTTAGTATAGCTAATGATTATAATTTCACCTAAGAATTATATCTCTCAATATTTACTCTCTGAAATACCAAAAAATAAGATACATACACTACAATATCCCATTTTATATTTCCCCATAAGAAAAGATTTTTCATACTTATATACATATTTTTACTTCAAGTATAAATATAGGATGATGATCTATGAGGTTCATCCAACAACTAATTATACAAATATTGTATTTATATGAAATATAATTTGTTCCTCACTAACTGAAAAATGAAATATTTTTTTAAATAGAAGGAAAACAAACAACAAAAGATCATTAAAAACACACCAAAAGAATATATACTTAGTTCTTAAATATTATTACTATATCATAATAATTTTAGAACATTATAATATTCCTCACTATCTTCTATAGTTTCATATCTTCATTCAACACCTATTTAATCCTCACATGGATGAATAGTTGATCATTCATCGAAGAATGATATTTTCTATCCCATTTTGTCATAATTGCAATATCCATATTCTATATATCCATAAATATTAGATCTCTTCCAATTATATTTAGGGAAAAACTATCATGGTCCTTCTAAAGTAGGGAATTATTCACATTGTTTGAATTCTCAAGATGGGAATGTATTGAGAAATCATAATCCATAATCATCTTCTACATTCTCATTTTTCACTTATTCAATATTTATATGTGAATATATAATTCAATCTTTTATTATCAGTACATATTTTAACCATTAAACATGAAGATAATTTCTCCATATTCATAATGAAAAAATAACTATTTCCAAATCCAAATCAAGATTGAGGTAATTTAAGTCAGGAATATTCAATTGCTTTTAGGCATAAATTAACATTATTGCATTCTTCATAATTTATCATACAATTACCTTCTTAGATGAATCACTATAGATGAAAAGCCCTTATCTAATAGAGGATAGTGTTATTATAGGTGGATTGAATAACTATTTTTTTCAACTCATTGATATTTTCCTAACTCTATCCAGTGGAACATGACTCCATTTTGAGTCAACATGGTCAAGGTATTAGATATCCATGATAAATATCGCCAAAAGCATTAATATCATCCAAAAATCACCATAAAACTCTAGATCTTTTTCATTGTAGTTATTATATATCATTCGGTAATAATATACATATTTAAAGAGTACACTCATATACCCTCAGATATGATTATATAAAAAATAATTGAATTATCTATAGACAAAATTCTCACATGAAAAATATAACATACAGTTTTCCTTTCATAACATCATCATATAAATCCACAAATGATCTTCACATTCATCTTTTCTATTAGTATTTAAAATAATATCATCTATCCAAACTACCCTGAAATTATAATTCCCCTATATTTTAAAAGGATACTATTTTTCAATATCATTTATGACTCAAAACACTGATCTTAAACAAACCAATTAATAATATTATTACAAATATAATCATAAAAAATAGTAATTTAATTGGTGGGTATGAATATGAGTATCCATGTTATGAAATATATGTATAATTTTACTACTAAAAACAAATTAATTGATTATTTGTTTCGAAATATGTACTAAATTTATAGTGAATTCATTTTATTCATCAAAAATACCTTTTCTCCTAGTTGTTTTATTTGTTTTTGGTAGAAAATATTGAAATTAATTTATCACTATTAAAATTTTTATTTTATAAAAATTATATCATTTTATAAATTATAATATCCAAATTATATTAAGGTAAAATATTGGTTTTTATGAATATTTAATTTTTTTGTGAAGCGTGAAAAATTATTGATTTTATAGAAAAATATCTTTTTCATTCATGTATTTTAAAATTCCATATTTATTTTAAATTTTTTTAAAATTCTTTTTATTTCCATTATATAATAAAAAATCCAATTAATTTCATTTTGATTTTCATTATTCATTATTTTGGTATAAAATAATTTTTATACATGAAAATTATTTTTTGGAAAATCATTTTTCTTCACGATTTAGAGGATTATTTTAAAAATAATTTCTACCATTTATAAAAAATTAATTTGAAATTTTATTTCATATTTCTAATAATTATTTCCATATTTTATATATAAAATAATTTATTTTTTGTTTTTGTGAATAATGACTATAGTAAGGGTAAAATGTCTATAAAAATGTTAAAAACATGAAAAGCCTCTAAAGGATTCGACACACTTACCTATATTTCATTGGAAGGATTAATTCCATCATCCATTAATATATTTTAAAATATCAAATTTATGTTAAATTTTTAATTTGTAAAAACATTTATATAATTTATAGTAAAGGAGAATTCCAAAAAAAAAAATTTCATTCTATTAATATCTAAAATATTTGGTGATGGGGATAAAAACAAGTAATGAATGGTTATAAATTTTAATTCAAAATATGAATGTTTTTATCATTATTTATTTTTAATATTTTTTAATGGATAATTCTTCTAAAATGATTATGATATACTGCCATGGTGAAAGTGCAAGTATTAGGAAAATCATGTTATTGATTATAAAAACACTAAATAGATATTTTTTGGTGAGTTATGGCACTACACGAATTTTTTAGATAAATAATATGTATAAGTTATGTGTTAAATATTTTTATTAGAACTAAATAAATATATATACATACATTGTTTTATTAAATTATGTGAATAGTCCCAAATGTGACTTTGACGATATTTTATGTTGTATAATGATTTATTAAATGGTTTAAAATTTAAATAAATATATTTTTTTCCTATTGAATGGGATATGATATTGAATATAAACCATTATAATCTTATATTTCACATTTCCTTTTATAGTACATTTATTTAACCTTAATGTATTAAACCTTTTTTAATGTTAATCATTAAATATGGTTAACATGGTGGTTAAAAATATGAGATAATGGTTAAAAATAACCTATACCTGATTATGATTTATTGAATATGATCACATAGACTAAATTACTTCCTAGATTCTAAAAATATTAATTTATTTAGTTTAAATTTAAAATTATTTTCTATTAATCTAATACTTTATGTAATTATGTGGGTGCCCCTCCACTCACTTATAAAAGTTGATCACCTCTTCTCTCTTAATCATACCTCTTGAACAACTTCACTCACCCCCCTTAAAAAACCTGATTCTTAAAGTAGTTATATACATTATAGAGAATCTAGTATTCTTAATATATAATCCTTAGGGTCCTTAAGGACTAATCCAAAGGAGCTTCTTTAAAGAAGATATAATAGTTTTAACCAGACATATTCATTTTACTTCATCTCCCTATCCCTTAAAATATTATATAAACATGATCATATATAAACATATGTATATTTAATATAAATTACTTTTATTATGATGGATATAAAATCCACGTTCATCGCCTTTCCATCCTATTGTTAAAGAAAACCGCACTCGTCTATATATACGTACTACAGTTTCCATTTAATAGTGTAATTCATTTTTCATCGCCACCCCACAAATCTTTTTATTATGATGGATTTAATGAATATATATGATATTTATGAAATATTTAAGATTCTTAAAAAATAATATACTACGAAACATCCTACTCATCCAACCATTAGAAAATGACAACATTTTTTGTGCCTATGTGTGGACTACCACCTCTAAGAAGTGATGTGAATCAATTATCATGTCCAACAATCATGAATGATTATAAATATTAATTTAATGTAAAAAATGATAATAATTTAATGATAATTATTTTTTTATGATATAATGTCCAATATTTAGGGTCTGAGACAACCAAATAGAAACATTTATGAAAAAAATAGTTAACACTGGGGATGATGTAATTAATAATGAATTATTAGAAGAAATGTGATATAATTATATAAGTGAATAATATATGGTATGATAAATATGATTAATTTATTTTGAAATATTTTAAATTATTACTAATTTATTATATAAGAGATTAAGATTATATGTAATACATGTTGGACTTAATTTAAGGGATTTCTATTATAATCACATTTTATTTTTAAATTTTTTATGTTAATATTTAATTTAGGAAAATTATATGATTATAATATATTAAAACATATATGTTTTATTTTGATATGTTTATGTTTTGTGATTACATTTTTTTTCATTTCTTATCTTTTGTGGATTAAGAATCGACAATTAAGTTACATGTTAGACAATTTCATTTAAAAATATTATTTTTATGTTTTCCTTTTAACACATTTTCTTCCATGAACATATTTTGTTTAAAATTATTTCAATTTCGTTTTTAATATCATTAAATGATTTATTAAATTTATTTTTACCATGTTTTACTTCTTAAAATATTTTTGAAATGGAAACTTCATTTCATTTTCAAAAAAATATAGTTTTTACCAAATTTTAAACATAATAATTTTTTCACATACACAACAGATACAAAATTTAGATTTATCATGGGTATAATTTTAATTTTATCATTAATTTTTTAAAATTTTCAATAAATCGACATTGTGGCGGTGTGGGAACCATACAATAAAACTAACATTAAATCTTATCAATGAAAATAAAACATCAACGAGAAAAGAGAGAATAGTAAGTCATATAGTTTCAACGTAGAGACCATTACAAGATTCCGAAAACAAGAACACTTTCAGCAAATATATATCATGAAATGACACCAATGATATATCATCAGAGTTAAAAGCATGGTCTCAAGACCATGGTATCTCGTTGATATTTCCATGTAACATTTGTAGAGATAACAACCCAGAAAAATTTATAGGGAAAGGGATGTGGATATGTTCTAACCATTCAGGGGACATCATGCCCTGCTTATCCACAACAAATAGGTATTCATAGGATAACTTAATATCATTTTGCTTTAAAATATTCCATGTTCATTTTCAAATAATATCATTTTCATATTATTTTTCCATTTTTATTAAAAATGATTTCAAAATAAGTAAATATTATTTTCTTAATGAAATGAAAAGAATTCATTATAAATATTTATAGATCAGTTATTACATAATGTTTATGGGATGTTATTTTTAATTTATGACTCCTATTTGTTTCTAATGTATTTTTCTTACTAAAAAACAATCATTTATAATGATTCATTAGTTTGTTATGGACATTACTAATAATAGATCACAACATATTATAGAATCATTTACTTTTATATGATATTTTAATAAATCAATCTATATTATTCTTTAGAAATTATTTTTATCCTCCATGCACATAATTTTAATATCATGGATGAATTTAGAAACATTTATATTACTTTTATGAAGTTTCAACCACATAAAATTTCTATATATGGCATTAGTTGAAGCAATCATATTGATTATTTTTTTTATTTACCTAGGAAGTAATAATTTTCTATATCTAATATTCAACAGGGAAAATAATATAATTATATAGAATCATGAGAATGAATTATATTTATTTGTAAAAATATGAGTAATTAATAGAACATGAATTAATGAATGGGACTTGTTAAATAAATCCCCTTAATTCATTGACCGGTCTAATAATACAAAACAACACACATGAAATATTATATTGGTATCTAGTATACACTTACCCACTTATTAAGAATGATATCATGGTTGAGATAACTTGATGATAAGATTCATGATGTCTTGATCGATAGGCCCTGACCACGAATGTCCAAAAATTTGAATTTTTTTAGTTAATAATTCAGTTTCCATTATCCATGTAATTTCTATATTGATATTTTCCATATATTTTTATTTAACTCTTGTTTTAGATATAATGGAATGGGTTTTTATTATCCACTCTACCATATTTATAATACCTTATTTAATAAATAGAGCTCCCACTATACATAACCCATATAGAGTATCTAAGATCACCATATATTTTTTCCTTTAATAAGTATATAAAGAAAGATGTTATGAATTATTTATAGGATTAAATTATATTTATAGTGCTATGTTTTTATATTTATAAAGTAATAATGTAATAAAGTATGAATCTATTTTTTAATCATTGTTATAGAGATCAACATTGTATAGTTTGATAGCTTCTACCATATACTAATGAAAATAGTAAAAAATGGTTATGGGTTATTGGATTTTGTTTATTATAGTTAGTATCAGATAATGTTTGGTAATACCCTTGATACTAATATTTTACATTAACATCGCTAACATGTGTTTAATGAAAATACCTTAGAGTATTTGATAAATTTTCCTGAATTTTTATTCTATGTCTTAATATTCGTAATAAATCTGGGATAACTAACTATGTGCCACTATTTAGGGATGGATTCAAGATGAAGGAATCCAATCATCACCCATGGTCAATGTAGATATTATCTTGGAAATTTTGTTACATTATTTATTGATTACATCATATGTTAACCTAAAGATTATGTAGAGCACTGAAATAAATTGAGAATAATTCTTGAATATTTTAGTGGAAAATTAATTATATGAGAAATTTATAAGGTGATAATATTAATATTATAAAGTTTTATTTTCATGTAAATATAGTCTCCATGAATTTAATATATTTTTATCATTCTAAGAGAAAATTTATCCAAGGAATAACCCTCATGGATGAATGTAATCTTTATGGATTTGAATCTCAGGTAATTATTATCAAATTAATGAATAAACAATTATGATGTAGTGGAACTTATTAATATTATATTTTTCTAAGGATTTATAGAAAACATCCATGTATTATTCTAATAATATTTAGTTATTTGGAAAATATAGAAATTTTGAACTTCAGAAAAATATTTTGAATGGTACGGATCAAACTAAATAGTATAGTTTTTTGAAATTCTGATATTTTTGGAGTTTTTAATTAATGAATGTATCTATCAATTTTTTAGGTTATTATGTGACGTGAATATTTTATACTTTGATAACTTAATTTTTTTTATACTTCAAAATATGTTTTCAAGCCTTTAAAAGTTTTGAAATGTTCTTGGGGACAAAAAATTTTATTTTATTTTTGATGAATAATAGATCAAAACATTTTTATTTTGGGGTTAAAATTTAATCAAATATAATTTAAGAGTTTTAGTTTGATCTTTGGTTATTATTAATATTAATGATATTAATTTTTATGATGGATTATTTTGATTGTTCAATTTTATAAAGTGTTCTAACCATTTCAGTTTTAGATAGGAGGTATATAAAATCATTACATTATGGATATTAAGGATAAATAAAATTTAGTTTTAATGGTTTAGGCTTTAATAATTTATCATTATCATTATCTTGTGCATTAATTAATAAATTCATTCATTTATAATTGGATAGAATCATATCATGTTTTAAATCCCAATAGAAATGGAATTTCAAAAACATCATAAAACTAAATGTAAATCTATCATGAAATTTCTATAATGTAACAACAACTTATCTAGGATCATTTTTAGTATATAATTTTCAAGTATTATTCTAATAATGTTACTTTAATTAACTATTTTTTAGTCATAACAAAGAATTTGAAATTCATTATAATATAGATATTTTTTTACTATGTTATATTAAGATTAATAAAATCTAAAACTATGAGGATGAAAATTATATAATAAGGTGATAATTTAATACCATGATAGTTTTATAAAAATTACTATTTTCATTATAATATATGTCAAAAAATCCAAGATTTAACCTTCCATGAAATAATACTATTTTAATATAACTGTTAAAAGCAAGATGTCAGATTTGTGGTAAATGAATATACGTAACTGAATTATGAAATATATTTATAATAGTCCTACTAAATAAAAATTTATTTATTAATAATTACTAAATAATCACTTAATTTTTTTTAAATTCATTTAATGCTTCAAATTAAATTTTCTTCAAAAATGGGTTCTGTATATTTTTGTTAGAAAATATGAAAATTATTTTATAATACCTTTATAAATTTTATTTTATAAAAAGAACTTAATTTATGAAATTATCATAATAAAATTTTATTTAGAGGATTTTTTTTCATTTTTCAAAAATAATCCTTTGTAATTGAATTGTGAAAAATTACTGATTTTATATTAAACAACTATATTGATTTACGTATTCCAAAAATATCATTTTTAATTTATTTTAAAATAAAATGAGTAATTTTATAAAAAATAAATTCCAATTAGTTTCTTTTTATTAATATTATTCTTAATTTTGATATAATTATAATGTTATCTATAAAAAGTCATTTTTTTGGGAAAACTATTTTTCATCACGGTTTGAGGGTTAATTTTGAATGTAATTTCAACCAATTATAAGGATATAATTAGATAAAAATTTACTTAATATTTGAAATTTTCATGTATAAATTTTTTATACAGTTAAAATTTATTATTTTCCATAATTATTTTTAACCTTGTTAAAAATGTTGTCAACAACATATGGGTAAAATGTGTAAAATATAGTTAAACCTATGAAATAAGACTTTAAAATATTCCATACTCATGAATTAATTTCATTGTAAGAGTTTAATTTAACCAACTAAATCCTATATTATAAAATTTGTCATTTTGGTTCCATTTTCCTTATTATAAAACTTTATATTATTTTAATTAATTAAATATTTCCAAAATGTATCCTTCTTTATTTGAACATATATAATATTTAATAATAGGGTTGAAAAAAGTAATTAATGTTTATAAATTATTTCATTGTGAATAAAATTTTCATGATGGAAAAATATTTTTATTTTCACATGCTCAACAATTTACCTTAAAATCATACGCAAAACAAACTTAGAACATGAACGAGAAATAGATAAATCAATTAAATGTTTATAAAAACTATAAAAGTAATAATTTTCTGTGAATTATGGTATTGCTTGAATTTTTCATAGATATGTAATATATTGTTTATATGTTTAAGAAGAATATTTCAATTATAATATTTTCTTGATATTATTTTAAAGTCAATTATTCAAATAGTCCCAAAAATGACTATAATGTTTTTTTGTGTTAAATAATATTTTTTAAATGATTTAAAATTCATAAAATTATTATAATTTTCCAATTTAATGGGATATTATATAATGTATCACGATTTTTCTCTTATTTCTCACAATTAATTTTATAGTTACTCTCTTTTCCAGTAACGTGTAAAAAATTAGTGGTCATGAAGATCATTAATAATTGGTTAATAGGTCATATAACTAATAGATAAGGATAAATATATCACATAAACTAATCCAAATTTTATTATATAAGATTATTTGAGCTTATAATAATCTTATATTCTAAATATATCAATTTTCCATTTGAATATTAAAATAAATTTAAATGAATTTAATACTCAAATTAATTCCAAGGGTACACATACCCTAACATATAAAATAAAATTATCTCCCCTCAACAACTAACACTTATTGATCCTCATATCTCATCCAAAACCTAGAAAAAAATTAATTTATTTGTATATATTATATTTTTTCAGCTATTCTCAGAAGTCAATCCCAAGGGTCTTTAAGGATAGATTCAAAGGTGGTTATTCCAAGAGGATATAATCATCTTGACTGATCATTTTTATATTAATTCTTCTTATACAACCATAAAATATTAAACAAAATTATCATATAATATCATAAATATCTAAAAAATAATTAAATGATATTATTCTAGATGAACAACTTGTATTTGTCTCTTTTCCATCCTATAGAAAACTAAAATATTGCTCTTGCGTAAATACAACCTACTATGTATACCTAGCGGTGTAATTTTTTCATCATCACAATCCTAGAGTGGATTTTATGATTTATATAATGAATATATTTTATATTTGTTAAATAGTTTTGATTTTTATAATATAAAATATTACTTACCTTATTACCCTTCCATCAGTTAGAAAATGATAATGATGTTCATGTGTATGTGTAGACTACCACATCCGCAAAGTGATGTGACTCGTTTCTCACATTTTCCTTTCATTATGGATTATAAGATTTCATTTAATACATAAACAATAAGACTATTTCATTATAATATTTATTCAATTATGAAACCATGACCAAGATAGAAATATCAAAAATATAGAACTGAAACATCTATTAAAAACAAAATAACCCACACCCTAATTGATGATGTCAATAATTATTTGTTAATAAACAGGTGAAAAAATGTTAAATTTGAATCATACATGGCAATATAAATATGAAAATGAATATTTTATATATTTATAATAAATTTATATTTATTATACATACTATTAAGAGTTAATTGAAAATAAATTGGACTTGAGGTATGAGATTTATGATATAATGATATGTTATTTGTGGATTTTTTATATTCATATTTACTTTAAAAAAATTATATAATCCAAATATCATACACCACATATATTTTATTCTTCTATGGATATTTTGGGTTTTTCATGTTCATTTTCCATTTAATATTTTTTTGGATGAAGAAGCAATATGTAATTTATATACAAATGAAATTATTTTAAAAATCTATTTTTGATGTTTTCCTTCCAATTACATTTCATCCATGTATTTATTTTCTATAAAATAATTTAAAGAATTATTTAAATTCTCAAAAATGATTTATTAAAGTTACTTTTATACATTTTTTAGATCATATACATTTTTTAAAGGATCATTCTTATCATTTTCTGTATAGGGTAATTTTTATAAAAGTAATGAATTGAATATTTATTTTAAAATATATTTAATGAATATATATTCCTACCATAATGACATATATTTTCATTACATATTACATTAAAATTAATCATTTCTTTTTTCAAAAAAATCAAAAAATAATATGAATTTTTATTTTCAATGATATCAAAAAAAATTCTAAATGAATGAAAATAATTTTGAAAAGTGATTTTTAACTGTTCTCTTAAAAAAAGATACATGGAGGTTATTTTCAATGTATTTTTCCATTTTTATTTTCAGAAGTCTAGGTTTTATTATAAAAATTTAATTTATGATTATTCAATGTTATTTGATCATCCATTATTGATAATAAATTATACATTATTTTGAGATCAATCAATTTTTTATAATCATATTCTTCATTACTCTCAATTATTCATTATATATTAATTTTACCCTTTTACCCATATGTTGTATATAGTGGATTAATTCATAATAAATTCAATTACATTAATGATTATTCAACCATATACAATTTCTACATGTAGTGTTAGTTAAATAAATACCATTAGTAATGTTATTTCATTTACTGGGGAAATATTAATGTTTTGTATCCATGATTCAATATTGATAATTGTTTACAAATATGTAATTTTGAGAATGAATTGTACTCATCATTAAAACATAACAAATGAATAGGATATGTATGTCATGGGTGGGTCCTAGATATATATATCAATTTGATACATTGACATACCTTGTGGGAAAAAATAGTCCGCATGCTATATTGGATAGTTATATAGTTTAAACATACCCTTTGATTGAGAATGTTATCTTGGTTGAGAAAAATTGATTGTAAGATTCATTATTTATTGGTTGAGAGGTCTTGATAATGATTGTTTTGAATTATAAATTTCCTTGATTAATAATTCATTTTTAACTTTCCATGTTATTTATATGAAAATTTTAAAGATGGAAAATCATTGAAATCGAGTTTATGATTTAATAGAAGGTGTTTTGATTATTAACATTTCCCTACAGATTATGCCTTATTTACTCAAGATGTCATCCATTTTAAACTACCCTTACAAATCATTTGATCCCACCCAATATTTTTTCCATCCCCTATGATATGAATAAGGATATTATTAATGATTTCAAGGATGTCAGAATGTTTTTTATACAATTTTATTTATTTCTATGGTAATATAGGAATTATTCATGTATCTAGTTTTCCAAGATAGTCAAATAGATAGATCATACCTGGAGAAATCCCTTGTATCTTAAACTAATGTAATGAGGTAACAACTAGTACTGGGTTAACAGAGTTAGGTTTTTAAAAAACTTATTGTGGTTATTTATAATGATTATACTCATGAAATACATGAAACTATAGAGAGAATAGATAAGTCCTAAAGGTGTAATGTTAAATTAATATTAACCATCACTAATTCGAAAGGTTATATTCATTATATCTTCCTCCTTGAACCTTAATTTATTATATCAAAAAAATTGGGTAAATCATGGTAATTTATTTTACTCTACTCAGTAAATAAAATTAATCATCAACCAAGGATAATGGATAATTCTTCTAGAAAAGGATCACATTATGTTCTTAATAATAAATAAAATGACACATTGACCCATCCTCCCTCTTAAAATATAGTAAATGAGAAAACCTTGGTGACACAATCAATCATATGAATCTCGTTTCTAGATTATCCTATTTTTTCATCAATTCCTAAAAATTAATAAGTCATTATATATATAGAGTCATCCGAATTTTGGGAACACTTGGTATGTGTTCTATTTAAAACTCAATATCATGTTTCATGGAATGATATGAATTTTTGTAGGAAATACATTAGAAAATTCATAAAGATTTGGAATTTCCTCAAATATGAGTTTCTTCTCCACTATTAAAGATAAATATCACTCATGAAAAGGATGTAAATCCCCTAAAATTAAATTAATTTCCATTTTAATTTTATATTCTTCCTCGCACCGAAAAAGTATTATAGATAGATTCAAAATATCAACTATGACTTCCCTTCATTATATATACATATGGGGTCTATATAAAGATAGATACTCAGTTCTTCATATCACATTAAATTCTAATAATGTAAGAACAATAATATTTTCATAGGGAATAGTTTTAAAAACACTAACATGATATCAATATATATTAATTGGATGATATATGATTCTTAAACATCATGATCTACTATACTGATTGAAATTGTATAACTCGTTCCTTAAAAAATGTATCAGCCATTGTATTAGGGAATTGACTCAAATACTCGTATGTATTTAATATATAATGTATTGAATAATCAATAGTATCATAGGAAGAACTTTGTTCCCCACCATTGAACTCCTCATTTTTTTCCTTATCAATTAGTTTTATTATTCTTCTAATATACATAAAAAATATTCAATTTCTTTGATTCATTTCCTTGGGATCATTTTTTCCGACATTATTAACATTTAAGAAGCTAAAACTATTTTCCTATAGGGTCTTTATTTCCTAAAATATTCATGAAAATCTATTTTTCTATTATTTAGTGGAATACAAAATTTACCTAGGTGCAGGTTTCTAATCATAATTCAAGATAGATTATTATGAATAATCATAAGTTTTCTTATTCCAACTATTATTTAATTTGGTTGATCATTAGGATTTATATTTCATTAGAATTGTTTTTCATTATTGACATGTTTCTTTGTAGTTGTAGGAAATTACTAAAACCAAATATATTAGTTTGAGTATCAAAAATAACAAAACCAGAGTAAAAAATTATATAATTTTCAAAAAAATTATTTTCACCTCGAAAAATATGAAACCTTATTTGAACCCACGAAACATTGAGTAGGTCTCAAGTCAGAATGTCTTATCCTATTTTTTCATGTATTCTGTTATCACATTCATTATAATAGTTTATAATGAGAATGAGAACTTTCTAGAGAATATTCATTAGAAGGGCCTATCTAGGTGAGTAGTCTTAGGATCACTCATCATATATGGTGTAAACTTTGGATTCACACTGAAATTGTTTTATAGTGTTTAACCCCATAATAACATAATATTTTATGATATATTTCTTTTTAAAAAAATTAAATTTATTTGGTATCATCCTTTACATTAAACACTAAGTTTAAATGAATGTGACATACATTGAGATATTTTTTAATGTGATATTAATTTCCTAGACCTTGGATTGGAGGATATTAATAGATATAATAACTTATAAAATTAATTTATTGGTTGTAAATTTGTTATAAATGAAAATAGAATCATTTAGTGGTTATGAGTTAGGGGTTTTTTTTGAAAAAATGTGTTAATGTGAGTATTATATACTTATCATAATAAATTAAATTAGTCACTAACGTGGAATTATTTAAATGAAATTTTTAGATAATATAGTCAAAAAAATATATTAACATTGATTTAATTTTGGTAAATTTGTAGGGAATGAGCATGAAGTAATTTCATTATTTAAAAATATATTTCATTCAAAAATGTTTTCATTATATATATTACATGAATATTATAATTACTTACTCTATCAATTATATTTTTTGATAAAATTAATATTATTTTTTAAATCATAATTTCATAATAACGTTAGGAATTTTTTTTGGGAATTTTATGAAATGATTTATTTTTGAATGAATTGTTAAATACATATTTTCAAAATGTTTGTAACTTTTATGACATTATGATGATGTAAACATGTATAAATAAATTTTAAAAAAATTTAATCAACCAAATATATGATTTTGGATTAAAATAATTATTTTAAAATTCTATTTTTAATTTGGGAACCCAATATTTACTTTTTTAAAATAATTTATATTTCATTCAAAATTTAGAACAATTTTTGAGTATATGTATTTAATGATATGTTTGTAAGGTTCCATTCAAATTTATATTTATTTAAAATTTATAAAAGAAATCAATTTATATAAAATAAAAAAAATCATGGAAACTGAATGCTTAATTTATTAAAATTATAAAAAAAATTACACTTCAATCAGGTATTTTACCAAAAACAATTGATTTTCTTGTGTTGTGTGTTCTTAAATTATTATTAATTTCAACAAAATATTTAAACATTAATGACCCATACCCGAATATCATATAATTGGTGGTGAATTTAATAAATTGTTATAATATACTATGAATCGTATCCCAAAGTACCTAATATATTATTATTATGGGTAAACTAAATACCATAATTAGTTTCACATGCATTTAAAAATTGAAAATCAAATAACTTATTTTCATTAAGGTGATTTTTATTCAATAGATCATATATGTACTTATCAATATAAAAATAATTCTGAGAATCCATTGGAAATGAAACATTATATAAATCATGAAATATAACACTCAGTAAAGGTATGTGTACAACCGAACATATCATGAATAAATAATAATAGTCAATATGGTGTAAAAAATATGGAAACATAAATATCTATACACACATTCCATTTAATTAATAACTATATAAACATTATTAAATAAGGCCTAATAAATATATAAAGGTAAATAAATAAAATCAAATTCTATTTAACTAATAATGAAATTCATTAATAGATTATATCGATGAAAAAATGTTATGGATAATAATTAAAACTAAAATCATAATGAATAATATTATTTATTATTATACATTATGATCACAAGAATCATGATACCTCTACTGTTAATAACCTTTACAAAGAAGATTAAAAAAATTGGTAAAACATATTTAATTCTATCTTACTAATTCAACTCATGATAATACTAATGCATTGAGGGGATATATAATTCTAAGCCCCACTCATCAATAAATGTTCAAAACATTCCTAAAATATTTAATAATCAATTTAATCCATGAATAATATGTGTTAAAATCAAATTAATTTAATGAAAAAAGTATTCTGATTATCAATTTATCCTCATTAGGAAAATAATGTTAAATGAAAAACATCATATATATATAAATAATATACTATTTAAGCAATAAAAGTTTAAATGATAAATAATATTGATATTAATGGGAAATTTATGTCCAATGATCACATGAAAGTGAATATTTCAAGGGTAGTTTAAGGATAAAGAAAAATAATGTAGAAATATAATTTCCATACATTCCCTGGTTAAGCTAATCATAAACCGTACAAATAGCTACTAATTATGGTAACATAACAATATATTCCCAATGTATCATAATGCAGAATGGTTTTTTTCTCACTAATGAATAAAAGTAACCAGAAATGTATTTAAAATTTTATTAAAAAAATATCCTTTTCATTTCAAAAACACATATTTAAAAACCATAATTAAAAAATCATTTTGAAAATAATTTTCATTTAAAATTACATTGGATTCTTATAACATAATATTTAAAATAATGTGTTGTAATTATGGTGGAATATTTTTTATATGTCATATAAGTTAATAAAGATTCCATTCACATTGTTGATAAAACACAAAGGGGCCTTATTTTGAATAAGACATAAAGATTCATTTATTTTTTCATAAAATGTAATAATTATTAAAAAATCATTTTATAAATCATTTTCATACTGTTAAAAATATTTTTGAAAAAATATTTAGAAAACATGTGTTTTAATGAAAAATTATTTTCAACTAAAGACATAAATAAAGTCAGATCTTCTTAAAAACTTTTTAAAAATTATATTAATTATAAAAGTGTATAAAATAGTAATATTACTTGAAAATATAAGGTATAATACAATTAAATAAAATTTAATTAGTTTAATGTGTTATATATCAAAATATTTCATCATCGTAAAATTTAATCAGAAGGAATTATAAGGAGCGATGAGATTGTAAAATAATACATTACCACTTTGGTAACTTTTGAATCACAAGACTCGTAAAATAAATTGCATCAAATGAAATATTAAATTACATTAAGATAATTTTTTTAATTATATAACATATAACAAGGTTAATAATACTCACCATACCGAATGAATAAATTTTAAATATGACATATGTCTCATTGAAGAAAAAGTGAGACGAGAAACACATAACCATAGTTGGACTTCCTTCATATGTGTTTGAACATCCTGTATAATAAATATAGGTTTTTTATATATATTTTACATAACCATAATCATATATTTTATAAAATATTTTATTTATTTATTTCCTTTTATGATAAATTTATTAATAATTCATTATTAAAATAACTTTTTCATGTGATAATTAATTTATTTTTCATATATGTTTGGGATTGGTAATTTCATTAATTTTTTATATTTAATAATTATATAATATAAATAATATTAACCATGATATAAATATATCATATATTCATTATATATATGTTTATATTAATCAATAAAAGTTAGACATAGAAAATGGATTACACCATTCATGGAGGCGGTAAACCGTACATACTAATGAACTTTGTTTCCATTTTTCTCAATGGATAGAATGAAATAAAAAAATAATAATTCACCATAAAATATTTATTATTATTTTATATAAAAAAAATATATTTATAAAATACATCATTTTTCCTATCCATGTGAAAATAAAATAAAAACAAATTCATATCACTACGTGGAAGTGGTAATATGCACGTACAGACAAGAGGTGTTATTGTCTTCCAATAGATTGTAAGGTATGATGTTATATGTGATATTATATTTTAAGAAGTATTTTTTTCATAAATATAACATATATTCCATAAACGTATCAGTTATACCTTCCTTGTAAATCATTATTTGAAAATGAATCACATCTCTTTGCAAAGTGAAAGTCTATCGTACACAAGATCAACGTTATTGTATCCTCCACAGATTTTAAAGTAAGAAGTTATATTTTATATAATATCTCGAAATTTATTTTAGTTTCATATATAACATACAATGTATTTAAATCCATCTGTAAATCCATCATTTAAATGTAGTGATAAAAACGATTTACTACAGTTTGGGAGGTAGTAGTTTTCCGTACACATGATTTATAGTTTCGTTTCCCATTTATTAGAAGAAGAGATGGATTTCGGTTATTCCATTAATATAGTAATATATAATCTTATATTTAATAATGGTGTTATTAAATTATCATATTTTAATATGATAATATATTTAAAGAATAAATAAAACAAATACACATGTTTGAGAATAATACATATTCTTTAGAGAGGATCGATATGTTTATACATAATGAAATCATAGGAGATCTTACTAAAAAAATATTTCCTCTAGAATGTGGTGAGTGACGTAAGTAATATATTTTGGAAGTTACTGAGGAATAAAAATATATTTTTAAATTCTAAGATGGTATGAAAGGGGAGGGACTTTCATAAGTGGATGAGTGGTCAAAAATGACAGTTTTAGAAAGCTAAAGGGATAACCATGTTTTTATAATACAATTTTTTGACGAAATATATAATTATAAAACATTATATGTTATAAGGTATAATTATTTCTATAAGTTGGGTTTTATAATAGTTTTATTTCATTTTTAACACTTATCGTCTTAGTTTAACCCTTATTAAACCCATTTTCCCTTAACCATGGTAATTTATTTTTACTACATTCAATATTTATTATTGTAAAAAAATAAGTTGAATTTATTAGATAATATAAACTATGATGATTAAAAATATGGGATAATTTTCATAAAATTCATTCCACATAATTGTAAAAATTTAATTAAAATGTAAAATCACAAATGCGTTGAAAAAATAGTTTTTCCAAATAAAATAGATATTCGTAGAATTTATTTTATAAATTTTTAATCCAAATAATTTTCATAATTTAGTTAGTACTATTTTCACTCACCTACATAATGGCTTGGTTATAAAATTCAGGTTTAAATAATAATAATTTTATAGAGTATCATGCTTCATTTAAACCTGGTGTTTCATGTATCACAAGAAATCTAAGAGATTTAATTTGTCTAAAAATAAATATATCACAATGTATCAATATGTTATAATCCCTTATAATCTTGTTGTTTTGTGATATATACACTATCGAAGATGATGTTCTTATTTTATAATCTCAAGGTGTTACATTCTCCCTACCTTAAATAAATTGCATCATTGTAATTTAAACTCGCCCTCATGAATAATTTGTTTTACATTTAGAAATACCATTCTTTAAAATATAAAATCTTAAAAGTGTTAACAAAACAACCTCTATAAACAGGTAAATATTTATATTAAGGATATCTAGAATAACATGTTACTTGGTTTCCAAAGTGTTGAATATTAATGTGATGTGAAGATATGAACGTGGCAGAAAAGAAAAAATAATTATAGAATATGATAGGGATCCTTATATAGAATAATGTTTTTTGATCCATAGATTGTTAACCACAACAGAACTATAATTATTTAATGGGTGAAAAGACCATAGGTTCATCAAAAGTAATGGAATTAGGATAACATTATTTTTTCAAGATCTCCTTCATAGAGTTGAAGAATTAGTGAACTTTCAAAGGATAAAATGAAATATACATGATATATTTCTTTTCTATAACAAAAATTTTATCCTATGGTTGTTCTTTATTAAATTTCCACGTCATCTCTTACTCTAATAAATGAACATAAAAAATAATTTTATTATTACTGAAGTATTAAAACAAACATTTAATAGATTTTATGATCTATAAAAGTGTAGAAATCTATTTCTCTAAAATTTACTAAAAAAAATTATTAAAAAAATACAATATAATAAATTAATCTATAATACCTCATTATTAAACCTTATAATTAAAATCAATCAAATCTATAAATTTTTAACTACAAGAATCATCCAAAATACGTGTAAAAAATTAAATGTTTTTGAAATTAGAAGGAATGCCACTACATCAACATTATATTCAACAGAAATTATCAGGTGACACTTAATTTTACATTCCTAACATGTGAATACCTTAATCATTAATAAAACTAGAAAAATAAATTTATTCATTAAAAAATCCTCTTATTGTCGAATATATTCCATAAATCCAAACGTGTAGTAAGCCATAGAAAGGATAACATAACCCATAAAATCAAAATACTAATTTCAATTTCACTAATACTATAAAAAAATATTTATCATTATTATCTCATCATATAGAATATATTATGTTTTATATTCCCTTAATCATGTTTATTCCCAAAATAATCATCATTATTCTAAATCACATTTCCTGATCATCTGTACAATTCTACATATGATATAAATTCCTTAAAGCACAATTATCATAGTATAATCCTTATAATTTCATAATTCTTATAAAAGAATCATTTATAAAATACTCTTATAAAATAATTCTAGGATCCAAATATAATCACATTATTCATTACAGTTCATCTGCAGTAATATAATAAACTTGACCTTGATCCCTTATATTATTTTTTGTTATATTTCCTTGATAATTCCAGTATTAATTGGTGTAGTACCACATATACATATAGTTGAAACAATTAACATTGGAAGATAATTTATTTACCCTCAAATGATGATCATTTTAGACATTCTCTCCAAAAAATATAAAACTCCCATTCACTTTAAGAACATATCAAGTTGTTTATTTTTATTATTAAAACATGTGATAATGTTATTCATTCCCTTATTCCCCTTATTAATTTTTTCTCTATCATCCTCTTCTTATCATAATTTTTTTTAATCCATAATATTTATATAACTCGTTAGTTGTATTAAGAGTAGATGATACTAAGTCATTGTATGTTGAGAATGTTTGGGAGATTATTTCCCTTACAAATATTTCATAATACCATTATTTAATTGATTATTATTACTCTATAGATCATTTCCATTATTACAGTTCCCATTTCTTATACTAGGAGAAATTGTTAAACAATTTTTAACATTTGATTATATAATAAAATTATGAATCATAATATATAATCCCTAAACTAGTGAAAAAATTAACACATAAGGAAAAAATTATTCATGGATTATCTCATAATCAAAAACAAAGTTTCATTGTGAATGTTTTCAGGTTATAACAATATTTCCAAATACTAAAAATGATATGTAATAAAAATTTGAAATAACTGAAGTATTTCACCTAGTACTGCCCAACTAGGTGAATTGTATTGATCTTTTCCATATAACAGGTAACCCTTGAGTCATTCCTAATACACCTTTTACATATTTATTTCCCCAAGATACATCTTTCCTAGAACCATTGGGACTTGTAGTATCCATTAAAGTATTTATTTTTATGGAAACCCACATTATCTCTACCTTGAAAAACCTTAATAAGCTCTATTAAGATTTTAATCAAAATTCTATCTAGGTCCTATGTTCATGAATATTTTTTTCCTAAATATAATTTCAAATATTTCCACTAAACTTACACTAATACCCAATCTAATGACCCTGACCTTAGTAGCTCGGAGTTAGTGATTAATTTATTACAATTCCATAAGATAAAAGGAATCATATCTAAAATGGATTACTGGTTTATTAGTCTTAGTAAAATATAAACATTCTAGAATTTAACAAAAATTTTAGATTATAAACATACAACAATTTAGTTTTCCTAAAATAATTTTTATTCTGGATAAAATTTCCCAACTAATCAATCCTAAAGAACATCAAGGAATCCTAAGTAAAGGGAACATAAGAAAAGGGGTGGGCTCTAATACTCAGTAAGTTTATACATACAATAGAAGATATCATGAAAAAATAATCATATTCAATATAGCATAAACCATATGGGAAAGTAAATACCTTAACAAAAATTCCATTTAATTAATAACACAAGAATCATGATTACATAAGGCATAATCAATATTTAAATGTAAAGAACTAACATCAAATCCCACCTAAATAAGAATTAAATACTTTCAAAGATAACATCAATGTGAAAATATCATGGATAATATTAATAATTGAATTGTTAATTATTGAAATTCTTAATTATTTGATTTACTAATATCAG
The DNA here is from genome assembly GCA_963277665.1 of Viscum album. Classification (NCBI taxonomy): domain Eukaryota; kingdom Viridiplantae; phylum Streptophyta; class Magnoliopsida; order Santalales; family Viscaceae; genus Viscum; species Viscum album. The sequence goes on from OY728134.1 coordinate 433,652,202, forward strand.
ACGTCATGATACCACCACTATTAAGACTATTCAAAAGAATATTTAAAAATAAGGGTAAAACTCAAATAATTATATCTTATTACTTCACCTTGTAAGAATACCGATGCATTTAGTGGGATATATAATTCTTTTCCTCATCCATCACTTCATTTCCAAAACATTTCTCAAATATCAAATAATATCTTTATTTCATGAATAATATGTCTTATCATAAAACGTCTGTATTGAAAAAATAATATGGAATATATATATATATATATATCCCTAGCCATTAAAAACATTATATTTAAAACACCATATAGTAAAATGATATATTGTTTAATTAATAAAAATTATCATTATAAATAATATCATTATTAATGGGAAATATATTTCTAATGATCATAATAAACTGATAATTTCAATGGAATGTTAATGATTACCAATAATATATATGAATGCTAATTTCAATACATTATCCAGTCAAAATGAAGATTATACATCTAGAGAAATAATAAGTATGTAATCATTACTACATATTTCCAATAAGGCATTTGGTAAAATGAGGGATTTTTTCATCAATGAATATAAATACCAAAAACATTCCATTAGAAACACTCTTGAGGAACATATACTTCTCAATTTAATAATCACCATTAAAATATAAAATATTATAAAAAAATTGAAGTAATTTTCATTGAAAATAATGTAATTTATATAAGAATTAAAATATTTAGTGTTCATGACTGTGTGAAATTCTATATCTTCCATATACGTTAAATAAGATTACATTCACATTTTCATTAAAATCCAAATATTACATGTTGGGAAATAATATGAATATTATTCTAAAATTTTTTTGTATATATTAAAAAATGAGTAAAAAACATTTAATTTTTTTAAAATGATAAAACATTTTTTAAAAACATTTATAGAAAAACTGGTTTTGGAGTAAAAATGATTTTTGACCAAATAGAGAAAAAAATCACATTATCATAAAAACATTTTTAAAATAATTTTAACTACCAAAGTGAGTAAAGTGGTAATATTAGTTGAAAATTAAATTAATCACGAAAGGAGAATAAAATTAATGTGTTTCTTGACGGATATACAATAATATTTCATTATCATAAATTTAATCATATATAGTTCTGCTAAAAGATGATAATTTAAAATAATCTATTACCACTTGAATAACATTGGAATCATGATCCTCATTAAAAAGTTACCTTCAAATGAAACATTTAATACCATTTATTTAGAACTATTAAATGTATAATAAACAAATATTTCATTATATACACCACACTAAATAACTAGGAGGTGAATATAACATCTGTATCATGAAAGTAAATAGGTGACAAGTGACCATTACCTAAGGTTTGACTTCAATCTTTGGAGACTAAAATTACTATATAATAAATAACATTTTATTATAAATCTATTATATAACCATAATGTGGAATTTTGTACCATATATAATTTAAATATAACCTTTTAAGGCCAATCAATTAAAAGTTATTTTTTACAATCACTATTTTGGGTGATAATTGCCTAGTTTTGTTGAATGTTTTATTTCGTAATTTCACTAATTTTATATTGATAATTGTTAAATAATATATAAAATGTTAATAATGACATAAATATAATATATATTCATTATATATGAATTTATAGAAATCAATAAAATTTACTTATAGAAAATTGATTACATCGTTGATGGATATGTTACGTCATACGTAAATATAACAACTATTTCAAGTTTTCTTAATGGATAAAATGGTTTAAAAATAAATATTAATCCACCATTTTAGAATTATTATATATAATATATGTAATTCATATTATTAAAATACATATTTATTAACATATATGTAAAAATAAAATAAAAAACATTTCAGAATGCTTTGTGGGGGTTGTTGTCCATGCGTATCAACGAGAAATGTTTCTTTTAATCAAATTTGAATACAATATGATTTATGTGATATATTATATCCAAAATTACTTTGAGGACATAAATATTTCATATATATAGTAACATTATCCTTCCCAGCTTCTATGTAAAGCGTTAGTGAAAAATGAATTACATCAGTTTGTGATACGATAGTCTGCCATATACATGATCGCTAATATCATATCCCCCACAAAATAGAAATTAATATGTTCTATGTTATATAATAAATCCATAATTTTTATAATTTCATAAATAATATATAATAACTTTAAATTCATCATTATATCTTTTTAATATTCTTGGTAATTATAGAATAATACATCATTATATGTATTAATATTTTTGAATTTGATATTAATTTTACATTTAATGGGATGCAATGTGTGATAGTGTAATCAACACACAAAAATGGGTTTCTCTGAAATCATATGTTGCACACAAATCATAATAATACTGAACAATAATATATTATTAATATCATTATTTTAAATGATATTTCTCATCTAACTTTTTTATTAGTGGGAATGAAAATTACTAAGTATATTATGTTTACAAATTTTTATTAAATATTTTTACTTTCATCCAAAAAATGTAGAGGCTTCAAATGAGAATAAATCCAATTTTAATCAATAAAAGTCTTATATTTTTAAAAGGTAGTTTTACCACATTTTGATTGTAAAAACTTTTTAAATGTTTTTTTAACACATTAATATATTCTATTTGACAAAATGAACATATTCTTCGGAATCTGGACAAAAAAGTTTATTTCTGTTGATTTTTTTGTGTTTTTCTAATTAAATGCATATTCTAATTAATAGTGAAAATAATGCATCATTAATTTAAACTAACTAGTCATATAATTTATTTTTATTGTTAGATTATTCTTTTACATGTATTTAATGTACCATTAAATGATGTTTTTATCATTTAATCCAATGTTTTTTACTAGATGTCGTTTTAATTTAAAATTAAATAAAAAAACTATGTGAACATTTGATCATTTAACTTGAAAAACATGTTTTCTCATTCCTTCAATGATATTATTTTTTAATTACAAATTATGTGTCTTCAATTTGTAAAAAAGGATTCTATATTCGAAATCATATGTTCCAAATTATGTTAATATTTAACTTTTATTTTTTGGATATTATGAATAGTAAATTTTGAAATTATTTTTATTACCACAGTTTAGGGTAAATTGTGTAATTAAATGATAAAAAGATATTATAAATATTATAAAACTATTGTAACACTTTTCTTAATCATATTGGATGTATTATTTTCTGTAAATACAATACTTGGGATGATATAGTGGCCCTTGGAAACCCCCTGGGTGTGATTGGGACACTTATACCATTTTATATAAAGTAAAGAGAAAGATGTCATAATTATGTATCTCAAAACAACAACAATATTAATATGGGGTAATATATGTGATATCATTGACTATTATTATTCCTTATAAATATAAAAATATTACAAACATCATGGTAATTTATTTATAATTTTGATACATTAAATGATTAAATTTAATTATGAAAAAACTTGATGCGGTAATATATTTATTAAAGAAACAATAAAATAAATGATATTATTAATATCAAAAAATATAATTTCAAATATTATATGCCATACACTAATTTTTTAAATTAATTTTACAAGTTATATATTATTTAATATATTTATTATAGGGAATCAGGTTGTTATGATTTTTTAAAAAGTCAAGTAATGAATAGTGTCAATATTGACATAATTCATAACATAAAATATTAAATAGATAATTAAATGATATAAAATAGAAAATATACATTATTGTACCAGATATTTTATATAATATGACTATTTTCATTAATTACCCATTCATTGATTATATGAATGATTTGTTAATTATTTTAACTCTCAAAGTCTAAATTACATGATAAAATAGAAATAGTTTAAAAAGTTTAAAACTAAATGATAAGGTTTTAAAATCATTAAAATATTGTATAATTATCATTTAATGATTATATTTATATACATAGTCATATTATATTATATCTAAATTATTTTATACCCATTTGGAGTAGAAATAGAATTTATATTAATTAAATAATCTTTAATAATTACAATAGTGCCCCTCCCATCTCTTATTAAAAGACACCCATTCCTCTCTATCACTCACACATTGATACCCATTTTATGCCAAGATCTGTAAAAACCAATAATCTAATTCATATACTCATTTAAAAATACTTATTTTAGGTAGAACACCCTCTTTAGAGGTGTTAAGGTTTTCTTCAAGGGCGATCAACCGAAGAAGAGGTATCGTTTTATTTATGTTTTTCTATTTATATCTTCTTCCACTTCCATAAGTTCTTATAAATACATGATGAAAGTGTAAATACAATATCCTAAATATACTAAGACTTTATTTTGTTAATATTATCTCATAAATCTAACTCCACTCCTCTGAAATGTGAAAGGGATCAATCATTCATGCGTACATGTCCACTATCACCTCCAAAGACCGATGTAATTAGTTTTTCCTAACCATATCACATTAGTGGATATATAGATATAATTAATGTTCATTTATTATATTAATGACATATTAATCATTATATAATGATAATATATAAATTATATTCTATCTTTTCATAAACATAAAAATGATAACATCGTTCATGCGTACATGTTAACTATCACTTCCCCAAAGCATTGAGACTCATTTTAATTCATTATATCGCTTGTAGAACATATATAATTATATTTAAATGGTTAATATGATATTAACTATGTAATTATAATTATTTAATGATACAATAATACTTAACTTCATTCCTGAATGATCAATTAATAATGGAAAACATTACTCATGCGTACGTCTGACTAACCATTTCCAGTAGTATAACATTGTTCATTTTTGATCATCATAATACATGGTTTTATTTAAAGGAATAATTTATGAATACAAAATGATAATGATGTCATGAATATTATTCTATAGATGATGGAATTATTACCACATGGACATGGGATATCAAACCGTGTTTGTTTTCGACTGAAGTACCGAATATCAACATAATTTTCTACATAAACAAAATAATAATAATTTTTATAAAATTATAAATATGTTTAATAATGTTAATTTTAAACATGAAAAAGTTTCTCACAAAATTATAAATTAACCTATAATTATTATTCAGGAATGATATAGAACATATGTGACGAATCAAACTCCAGGTAAGGGATTTTATCTCAATATCCTTTCAATGAGGAATTTCTTGATAATATTCACCATAAGTCATTTTTAAGGTGAATAAACAACCTCCATGAAATTTCATATACATATTTAGTCTATACTAATGTTTTTTATAACATTTGTAAATGAAATGATTCATAGAGATTCCGATTTAAATTTTCAAAGTGGTATGGGACACCTTGAACGTTATAAAAATTAATTATCAAATAAATTTTCTTCATGGCAGTAATATTCATATTTATTTATATGAAAATAAAAGGATGATGCTGGATATTTTATGTTTATATTGAATTTAATTCAATATTTTTAAAATTATTCTTTTTCTATGAATCATATTTACTTTCTTTACATTATGATTAAAGGAATGTTTTTATTGTATACGGTGAAAATGACTTCACCATCACCAAAAACATTATTTTATATTTAAATTCCTATATAATACATAATATATTTTAAAAGAAAAATAATTTCATATTCCCTTTTTGGTTGTTTTGGTATTGAAAATTTTTTGAATGTGGATTGCCTATTTTAATATCTTGAAATGATTTCTCATGACTAAAATTTATGATTTATGAGGGAAATTTTGATAATTTCAGTCTTTTATGTGTTGTGATTATATAATGGTACTTGGATATTTTACAAGTTGTTATCTGAGAAACCAAATATGGTTGATTATGTAATAAACCAAAGATGGGTGGTTCTGTGATAAAAAAAGGATGGTGTTTAAGGTATAACCTCTAATTCATTTGGTTTTCATGTTGGCCATATTGTTATTCCATTTGGTGATACCTAAGGAAGTTGATTGTATGATTATTCCATTTAAGTATTGTTTTGTACCAAGTTATCATTATATGTTATATGATATTTATATTTGTTTTATGATATTATTTTGGATACAATAAATGGTAAGCATTTATCTTATATTAAGTAAAGTTGATTTTCTACATCCTAAAGGTGAAATGTATTTCCTAATGATGAACAATTCAGGGTTTATATTTTTTTATGATTACCTTTTTCATTTTTTGTGTATCCTTTAATGTGTATTTACTGCTTCTCCCTTGATTTGAATTTTATTTCATAATATATAAAGAATAACAGAGTCAAGGATGTAATAAAGGATATTTTATGAAGTTTAAACATGAAAGAAACACATGTTTCTTGTTAAATGATTTTATTTCATAAAAAATGGATAGTCATTAAAAGTGTCTACATTTTAATATTTGAGTTGTTATGTGAGAGTTGTGAAAACATTATCTAATTATCTAAATCTGAAAATATATTTTATGTGAATGAATTTTAAATGATCAACTTACCTCAATATTAAATAATGTTTAAGGTCGTGGCCTTATACTTGGTATCATAGGTCAGTTTAGACAACTAAAGGGGAAACAATATTGTTAATATAATATAAATAAATTATAATTTAAATAATTTTTAAAATGAAATGATATTTTATTTTAATATTACCATGTTTATTCACCTATGATTTGTCTATTCATAATGGATTTCCATAGAGGAAACTGGGTAGCTATTCTGGGAAGGAATAGAGATTGAAAAAACAATCCTAATCAACATCATGATATGGTAAGAATCAGAAAATAATAGCTTGTTGCAGTGGTGGATTAGTTGACTTAGGTGATAAATAGAAGTGGTGTACATGAAAAAGAACAATAAGATCAACTACAAAGTAATATGTTGGTAGTGGAGTATTTCATGTGGCCACATCCCCCATATTTTAGAGAATCATCCGAACCTATACTAGTTGGAGGGTAGATTGAATCAATAAAAATGATTTTTATGTAATGGGATGTTCAGTCAATAAAAATTTTATTATTTATGTTAATCATTTTGATGGTAAATCTGATTTATTGTGTTCAATAGTTAAAAATATCAGAAGAAGTGAAGTGATTGATTCAATGAAATGCGATGAATTTAATAAAACGTCCTTTATAAATTCTTATGGTTGTTCTATTTTGGATGGAAAAGAAATTGTTTGAATTGATTCAAAATTAGGATGATTCAGTGGCTTCATATAAATAATCATTCACCCATTTATCAAGGTATGACCCAAATTTTATCTCAGATATTAATAGTATGATAAATCGGTTTTACTCAGGATTGAAGATGAAATATTAAAGGGAATTGGGTTCTCATGAGGTCAAAAGCTGTGAAAATATTTTTGTATATGTTCAGAAGGTGGAAATAGACTTATAAATATCATGTATTTCATTAGAGTATGGAGGTGAAGTGCTGAAGCTGGTACGAAATGGGAGAGCATTCATCAAATAAATTTGGAGGTAAGAAAACTAAATTTACATCTTGTCAGAAGTGTGGTAAAAAGAATCATGAAGAATGTATCCCAATGTTTGGGAGGTTCTTCTGATATGGTATGAATGGTCATATATCTATGAATTAAAAGTGATACCATCAGAAAAGTATTCAAAATTTGAAGGTAAGATTTTTTAGTTGCAATGGGTTAGGAAATACTCAAAATGTGTGTCCAAAGTTGATTACGTATGGTGAAAAATGGCACGATTGAAATCATAAGGGCATGAAAAAATCATTCTCTAATACCACAGTTTATGAGGGACCATCAAATGAAGTGGTGATAGATATTATATTTTTTTCAAAATACTCCCATTCTCTATTTGACTCTATATTTTCACATTCATTCATTTCATAGATAATTGCATGTAAATTTTAAATATCACATCATGAATTTGATATAAAATTTTTGGAAAAAACATAGTGGGGAATTATTGTACCAACCAATACTTATGTAAATATTCCTATTATCATTATTTAGATGGGTTATCCATCAATTCTTATTGAACATCATATATTATAATTTTATATCATTTTGGGTAGGGATTAGCTTTCAGTTTATAATACATAAATAGATTGAAATGAAAATAAAGTTTCATTCAATGAATCCATACCATAGATAACATATCATGAATTTAAGAGATTGATTAAAATGGCAGTGAAATTTATCTACCACTTGATTTTGAAAATAATGAAATTGTTTTGATTAGTTAAATTCCTATAGTGAATAAATTTTAAAAAATTTGACTTTGTGAATTGTTTGGTGTTGTTCCTGATCAGGAGGTTGAAATTACTATTGATGTATTTCAAATTTACAAGACTATTAATAAATCCCCATTATCAAATGGATCATGTATAATTGGTGGAATTAAAAAATGACAGTTTCCATAATTTCTTCAGAAGGGTTTCAATCGACCTAGTATTTCCCCATGGGGTGATCAGGTTTTTTTATGAAAAAGAATGATATTTATATGAGACATTTTGTTGATTATAGAGACATGAATAACATCACTATTAATAAAATTTATATGATTCCTCATATAAATTATTTTTTTGATCAGATTTAAGGAGCTAAATATTTTTCAATGATTGATTTCAGGCTCAAGTACCATCAACTGAAGGTGAAAGAGGATAAAACTCCAAAGATAACATTTTGAATGAGATATGGTCATTATGAAATTTTAGATATTTTATCTAGGTTATCTGATTCACCATCTATATTAATAAATCTCATGAATGGTGTCTTCCATAAATTTTTGGGAGTAGTTTATGTTTGTGTTTATAGATGATATTTTGGAAAATTCTAAAATTCAGGAAGAACATGATAGTCTCTTAAGGATTGTTTTTCATAATATAAGAGAAAAGAAACTATATGGAACTTTTATTAAGAGTGATTTTTTTGTAAATAAATTTTATTCCTTGGTCATATTTTTTCTGAATATCGTATAACTATTTACCCTTCAAAAACAAAATTTTTTGAAGAGTGGACAAGGCCTACCAATATCCATGAGATTCATAGTTTTATGATTAGTGGGTTATTATCTATAGTTTTTTGAAAATCATTCTTGGTAATCTATCAAAATAACAATTTTAACATGTAAGGGAGTTATGTTTTTATGGATAGAAGAATTTTATGATTGTTTTCTAGAACTGAAAAGAAGATTGGTAAATGCTCTGTTCTTGGTCCTACCTTCTAGGAATAGTGAATTTCATGTCAATAGTGATTATTCAATGAAAGGACATGGTTTTGTATTAATAATGAATGATTAGGTAATTTATTATGCTCAATGTTAATTGAAACCTCAGGAGATAAATTTCCCTACACATGATTTGGAATTATTTTCATTTTTTTTATATTAAGAACTTTCGAGCCATCATTTATATGGTGTAAAGTATGAAATATATAATGATCATGACATTTTGAAGTATATATTCCATAATAAAGAATATAACATGTGATATAAGATATATTTGGAATTAATCAAGGAATGAGATTCAATGATTCATTACCTACCAGGAATAGAAAATAATGTGGTCATGGTTTTTGAGTTGAAAAAATACTATTATATTAACAATTCTACATTTGGAACGAGATCCTTTTGTTATAGATTTGATAAATATTTCCTTGTATGTTGTTTGTTCAGGAGATTCCTATATTTTGTTTTAGGTGTTAATGAAGTCATCTATATCATTCAAAATTAATAAGGAAAAAAGAATGATAGTTTGTTATAGAAAAAGGTTGAATTGGATTTGAAGGGTAAGTTACATTAGTTTAACATTGATAACGATTTTGTTTTAGGGTTTGGAAAGAGATTATGTGTGCCTTGTGATTCATAACTATAAAAATACTTGATATTTGAAGCTCATAGTTCTTCATTTTAATATCATCAGAGTATCACTATGATTTACAGAGACCTTCGGGGGTATTACTGGTTTGATGAAATGAGATGAGATATTACAAAATTTATCCTAAAATGTTTGATTTTTAAATAGGTTAAAGTAGAATGGAAGTTACCAAAAGGGATTCCTTATCAATTTATAATGCCAGATTAGAAATCGGAAAACATGTCTATGGATTTAATAGTAGGATTACCAATGAATTCTTGAGGTAACCATGTGTTCTGGGTTGCAGTTGATCAATTGACTAAATCCACTTATTTTCTTCCTACTCGAGATACTATGTTTCTAGATCAACTTTATCAGTTTTATATTAATTAGATAGTCCTGGTATAAGGATGTTCCCACTACATTGTAATATATCATTATCATAGATTCACATCATGCTTTTGGAAATGCCTTTAGATGACATTGGGTACTAAATTAAATTTATGTACGACTTTTCATTCTCAATCAGATGGGCAGTCAAAACTACAAAATCAGACGATTGAGGATATTCTATATGATTGTTCAGTGGATTCCTATGGAATTAGGAATCAAAAACATTTTTTGGTTGAGTTTTCTTATAAATAAGAGTTTTTACAATGTATATAGATAGAACCATTTGAATCATAATATAGAAAGTGGTGTTGAACTCTAGGTTTTGGGATAAAGTAGGTTTAAAAAAGTTGATGGGACCAAAATTGGTAGGGGAAATGGCAGAGATAGTTTAGTTTATTCAAGGACACATTAGGAAAAAACAGATATAAAAGTTATGTGGAAAACAGGAGTAAAAATATTTTCATTGAGTTAGGTGATATTGTCATTCTCAATGTTTCTCTATATAAAAGTGTTATGTGTTTATGTAAGAAGGGTAAACTAAGCCCCTAGTTCGTCAGACCCTATGAAATCCTTGATAAAGTTGAATTAGTTTTATATCGAGTATCTTAACCTCAATTAATATTTTAGGTACACAATATTTTTCATGTTTAAATATTTAGAATTTATATTTAGGATCCATCTCATGTTTCGAGTCCTGAAGTAGTTCAGTTGGAAGAGAATATTTCTTATGAAGAACAAGAAGTCCAGATTCATGATCATAAAGAGATAGTGTTGTAGAATATGGTGATTATTTAGGTTATAGTTTTCTAGTAAAAACCATATGGTTGTAGAGGAATCTTGGTACTTTGAAAATCTTATGAGTGGGAAATACCGCCACTATTTTGACAAATAAATAAAATTGCACAGGCGTAACTTCGAAAAGGGAGAAGGATGTAACATCCCATGTAATTATAGAATACTAATTTTTTATGTCTATTAATATTTATTGATTATATAATAATATTACTTTGAAGGTTATTCTATTGTCAATATATCACTCTACACACAATAAAATATTTCTCTAAACTCCTACGGTGCACACAAAACTATGTTATAAAGAAAAATAATATATTATTAATATTCCTATATTAACAGGTATCTTTAACCTTTATGTTATAATGTAGGAAATTAATAGAATTATCTATATTATATTTATGAATGTTTATTAAAAAAATTCTTTCATCCTTTAACATTTTAAGGCTTAAAATGAGAATATAACCAATTTTATGGATAAAATAAACTAATATTTTTAAAAGGTAGTTTTACTTCCTTATGATGGATAAACACATTAAATTGTAGTTTTTTTCAATTTTATATGTTCTATTTGACAAAATGAACTTATTATTTAAAAGAGGTACATCAAAATTTTGATGGATGAATTATTTTTATGTTTCTTGTTGAAATAATATTTTAATGAATAGTGTTAATAATGCCTTTTTAATTCAAACTAAAATTTCATATAATTAATTTATATAGTTAGATTATCAATTTACATGGTTTTAAGGTGTAATTAGATGAATTGTTTTTCATTAAATCCAATTTATTTCAACGAATTATTTTTCAAATTATAATTACATTGAAAAACTATGTGGACTTTTGAACATTTTAGTTTGAAGGATCATTTTATCATTCCATAAATGAGATTAATTTATCATTAATTTTACCAATTACGCATTTAGAATTGTATAAAATGGATTCCATATTTGGAATCATACGGAAACAATTATGTAAATTAATCCCTTTTATTTTTATACATTAGGAAGTGTAACTTTGGTAATTATTTTTATTACCACTGTTAAGAGTAAATTGTGTAATTAATCGTTAAAATAAAATTATAAATACTATCAAACTACCCTAAAACAAATACTAATCATATTGGATGAGTTATTTTCAACTAATTCCATACATAGGCAGATATTGTGGCCTTTGGAAGCCACTTGGGATAGATTATGAAACTTATATCATTTTGGTTAAAGGAATGAGAGGGATGTCATGATCATGTCTCTCATAACTATAGAAATTTTAATATGGGGTTATATAAGTGATATATTCAACTATAAATAGATGTTATAAATCTAAAAAAATTACCTACATCAGGGTAATTTATTTATAATTTTTAGCCATTAAATTATTAAATTTAATTTTGATGGAAAGATGATTCAGAAATAGATTAATTAAAGGTAGAATCACATAAATAATATTTATAATATTAAAATAAATATATTATTAAAAAATTTATTCTATTGATGAATTTTTTAGATTAATATTACATGTTATATATGATTTATTTTATTATTTATAATGAATCATGTAGTTATGAGTTTTTTTAAAAAAAGTCAAGTAATGAATACTGTCAAAATTGACATAATTCCTATCATAAAATATCAAATATCAAATTTATGGATATAAAATTTATTAAAATATAAAATACATCAAATATTTTTAGATAAGTAAAAAAACAATTATCAATGACTCAGTAATATGTTGTTTGGCATGATTTGATAAGTATTTCAACTCTTAATGAGTAAATTGCTTGATAAAATAGTAAGAATTTAAAGGGTTAAAACAAAAGGATAATGATTAAATTTCTTAAAAACATATATAATGTGAAATTCCAGTATTTCGTGTCACCTAGATGTTCCCCATACCCATTGGTGACATGGAATCAAACGCATTTCCCCAAATTCTAGAGGCTGCTGACTAGCAACGAGGGCCTTGGGTGTGATTGTGGGGTAATTATGCCCTAATTGGAAGAGTAACTCAACAAAAATAAATGTATAACTGTATTAGAAAGGGTAATAATAACATGAAGTAGTAAATAGTGGAATACTATAAGTAGATAAACATTTATAGCACATATATAAATGATTCATGTCACATATATCTCGGAATGAAGGAAAACAAATCAAAATGTTGTAATACAGTACTGAACCAATTGAAAATGGAAAACAAGTAGATAACTCTACCAGCATTGCAAGCCTTAGCTTGGTCCCATGCTCTCTATCCCCACACCAATTGCATACCTCAAGTAGAAGGGAACATGAAATTATCTATATTTCCAAAAATATAATCTGTTGGGCCTAAAGCATGACCGAAATAGGGTGAGAGAATAATCCCAGTAAGAAACCACCAAAAGATCTATGGATAACTATCAAGAAAAAATATATGGAAGGCAATATGAAAAACTATGTAATAAACAAGAAAGTACTCATCTGTAAACAATCCTATAGTTTCAACATCATTCATTTCCATTTATTAAGAAATAGAACCATACAATCTCATGCATCCCTCTGGGAAGTTCTCAAAGTCTAACCCCTCTAGATCAGCATAGCAAAGACTCTATGAGGGTATCTCACCGTAAATTCCCAATTTGGTCTCCTAAGAGTAAACAACCTAAACTATATGGAAGCACTAAACATACAATTCCCCATGTGTTCTTGCAACATGGAACTACATATGCTCAGAGGGAGAACTCGCATCCATCCCTCCATGGTCTCGCAATGTGAAAGTATAACAGACACTATAGTAATGTCATCAGCGTCTATTTTCCCAATGATCATACTATACTAGGTTTCCATAGCCCAGTGTATATCAATTGTGAAAAAAACATATCCATCATCCAAAGTAAATCCCAATATACTACTTGGAAAAAAAGTTACAAAGCATGGTAGTAGTAAGTTGGATAATATCACTCCATCAAAATTGCACTAGCCCTGGAAAACAGAGTAGACTTATAGGAAATAATATAACCAATAGCCAATATCAGTTCAAACATGGGAAACACATCCATATAAAGGTAATTAAACCCTACTCACAATCCATTATTGCAACTCAAGAAAAGTAGGTGTACCAGCCATTAACATGGTTAAATTTACTAAACATGCAATACCTCGAACTATAGTATAATGAAATTTTGAATATATAATTAAAACACAGACTAAAGAAGTCTCCAACCACCTACTATAACATTTTATGATCAATATAGTTGATAATCAGCCTCTGAATTGACCAAGAACACCCTAGATCTATAGAAACATCTAAAATAATCAACCACAGATATGTCACGAAATAAGAGAAAAAAAGAGAAATGGATCTAGAAGAAGAAATAACTCACTTATAGGATTCCAAGACAACAGAAAGAGTTTCATTCATAGAATCGATGGTGAGTTTGGGTCTTAGAGAAGGATTAGAGGATTCCGACTCTCTTGGACAAGAATGATCCAAAAGAAGTGTTTTTTTGTGAATGAGACGTGACCCTGGCCAGATTTATCAAATACGAATAAAATAAACGGTGTGTTCTTTAAAAGTATATGGCATGTATATGCCATTATCGGTCCCCATATTAGTCGACACCTAGGTTACCCCACATGCTCTTGTACTCAATCATTACACGGTATGTACACTGCTACCAGCGACAACCAGGTACACAGTGTGTACTCCTATGGACATGGCGCCTACTCCTCCAATTTCCAAAAACTCCTATTTTCCTCAAAAACACCAAAAATAAAGATCCATACATAAAAAATGATACATGTTATTACAATAATTCCACCTTAAACAAATTCTTCCCATAATTTCTCTATGAACGGGCTAAAGAAGAATCATTTAACAACTCTGTCCATTGTGATCGCATATCTGTCTCCCTCTCCAAAGTCTTGTCTTATACTCACTCATGCTACCATAGCACCTATACCCAAGAAACGAACCTGTCATGATGAACCTTTGAGGTGGGATGAAAAATTTAGATATTATTCTCTTTGAATGCGGCATCCACCTCCAACTCAACCTCCTCATGTTGAAAAACATTATATGAGTCAAATAAGTAACGTCATTACTGAGAAAATGTGGAAGATGTTTTGCATAGACCAATACCTAAGATGTAAATAAAATCTCTAGGAAATTGGTCTGACTCTCTCCAAAACCACAAATGACACAACATATAGTGGAGAAAGCTTCCCATATCTCTTAAACCTAATGTGTCTCATCCTCTTTGTGACAAATAAGAAAACCTGATCCCAGAAAACGAACTCCAGAGGTCGTCTTTTTCGATCAACATAAGACTTCTTCCCTGACCGTGTAGTATCCATCCCCTTCAGAATCAACTCTATCTGTTATGTGCTCTCCTAGAAAAGACGAGTTCCTTGCATAGATTCCTATCCTTATTCCTGCCAATATAGGGGTGATCGACAAGGCCTAACGTACAAATCCTCATATGGTTCCATATGAATAGTTTCTTGAAAAAATATTATTTTAGAAAAACACTAAAAGAGGTATGTGCCTCTCCCAAGAACCTCCAAAATCTAGGACGCATTCTCGAGGTATGTCCACGAGCACTTGAATTATACAAATGGAATGACCGTCTGTATAGGTATTGTAGGATTTACTCAGAAGTACTTTTATACACAAATCCCTTTATAATCCCTGCCAGGCTCCAGAAGTAAAATGAGCGTCCCTATCTGAAACAATCGACTGTAGAATCCCATATAAACATACAGTCTATTGGATTTACAACATTCAATACTCATCAACACTAAAGGTCTCCTTGATTAGTAAAGAATGTGTAATCTTCATGAGTCTATCAATGGTAACCCAAACTACATCATTCACTAGAGGAGACCTAGGACAACCTATCATTATGTACATCGTGAAATCATTCCACTCCAACTCATGATTGGGTATCTACTACAAAAGCCCTTTTGGTCAGTGATGCTCCACCTTCAACTTTTGATAGGATGAACACCTCACCCAAAACCTAGAAACATTCCTCTTCATACCAGCCACCAAAACTGATGTTGTAGATTTTGAAACATCTTGGTGCCACCAGGATGAACTGTCCAAAATTAAAAATGATAATCTCGCATCACCTCCTCGCGTATGTCTGCAGACACGCATGCACATCTATTGAAGTGCATGATCTAATCCTCACTAATGGTCCATCTAGAAATATGGTCCTTTCCTAACACACTCTCTAGCAGTACTAGGCCATCTGCATCTGGGTGTTGCCTCATTTTCCATCACTCAATCAGAGTAGAAGTCAGAACTACAGAAGAAAGGAACATACGTCCCAGTCTGTTGTGAACCTCCAAATTCCTCTTAGAGAATAGAGCCATAAGTTACCACCCAATTTATTCCTTCTATAATACTTGTATTTGATTCCTCCTACTCAATGCATTATCCACTGTGTTGACATTCCCAGGTGTATGGGAAAGCATAAAATAAAAGGAATGCAGGTATTCAACCCACTTTTTCTTTCATAAATTCATATTGCGCTGAGTGGATATGTAATTGAGTCTTTTGGGGCTATGGAATCCAAAAAAATGATCTCCCGATAGATAATGTCTCCAATGACATAAAGCATGAACAACTACATCCAACTGGAGATCATGTGTTAGATAATTTCTCTCATATTTAATCAACTTCAAAGACTTGTACGCAATGACACCTTCCCCCTGCCTATGTACTTCTCTCATCCCACTACATGATGCATCATAGTATATAGTATAGCTCTATCCTATCATTGGAAAACTAGTATTACTAATGAAACAATCCTCCCTTTAAGATCTTGAAATATTGACTCATTAGAATCTAACCACATGTAATTCACTCCCTTCTTAGTCAGGAACGTTAGTGGAAATACTAAGCATGAAATGTTCTAAATGATATATATATAGTAACCATCCATCCCAAGGAAACTCCATACATAAAATATTTTCTTTGGATTCTCCCAGTAATTTACTTCGCTTACTTTCTCTAGGTCTACTGATACTCCTGTCTCTGAGATTACATGATTCCTGAAGTGAATTTGTTCTATCCAAAGCCAGAATTTTTAGAGCTTGACATATAACTGATGCTCTCTTAGAATAGTCAAAATCATCTTAAGATCTGTGGCATGGTCGTGTCAAGTGTGAGAGTACACCAAGATATCAACCATGAAGACTACCATGAAACAATACATGTATTGATGGAACACTCGGTTCATTAGTTCCATGGAAGCTACAGGACCGTTCATATGACCGTATAGCATAATCACTTACTCATATAGACCATACCTACAATGAAAGGTTGTAATAGGTATATAATATAGTCTAGCGCATAACTGATGATAATCAGACCTCAAATAAATCATTATGAATACCCATTCTCCTGGAAGCTGATCAAATAAATCATCGATCCTATGTAAGGGTTATCAGTTCTTGACTGTCAACAGGTTCAGTTTCCGATCATCCACATAATGTTTTAGGGTATCATCCGCCTTCTTCGCAAACTGGACTAGTGAACCCCAAAGATATGTACTAGTTTGGATTAAACATCTTACCTGTAACTCTCCTAAGATCTTCTTCATCTCATTTAACTCTAGTGTAGCCATCTTATAAGTATGAATATAAACCAGTGCCACTCTTGGAAAAATCTCAATATGAAAGTCTACCTCTCACTCCAAGGAATAATATGAAAAGTCCTCTATAAATACATTCTTGAAACGATCCACCATTAGAGGAAATCTTATATATGATGTTACCTGGTCATCTAGATATAGACTACCAGTATGGGTTATACCTCTTCCCAACCCTTGATTCTCCGGTCCTGCTCTGTTTTCCTGAAGATCCAATTCTCCCTTATGAAGAAATGATACACCCTATAGTGTTGTGAAACACACCCTACAGTGACAGTAATCAACCACGACATGGAAGAGAACCAACAACTCATTTCCTAGAATTAAATCAATACCTTTAATCTCTAGGACCTAGAGGTCCCATAAGGAGTGACACCCACAATCCTCCTGAGGACCCTCCTTGCTCTGATGTACATTAGTCGTTCTTTATCCCAATAGAGTGCTAAACGTCAAGACATCAACAGAAGTAAATATATAGATCCCAAGTATTTCCACAATTTCAATAGATATGAATCTATGGGAAGACCTTATATTAAAAAGTGAATAAGATTTAACTGAGGCAACTAGAATCGTACCTCGAATTGTAGGTGGTCCGGGATACTTCTCCAGCTGGATTTGCTCCACTACGAAAGCATTAACATTACCACAGTCCTATGAAGCTGACTGAGATTCCTAAGCCAATCCACCATTTGGATGTAGAAAAACATGTGTCTATGCACTATGTCCATGACCTCCACCTCAGCCAGAATGTCCTGAAGAACTCCATCCCTCAGTCTGATGTGGGACTGGTGGTCCTTCTCAAGTACAGGGAGTTGAAACAGAACCATAATGACCACCTACTTGTGAAAAAATCGAGCATAAATGCTAAATATTACCCATATTTCAAAAGGATCCACACTCCATAGGGTCTCTCAGGAAAAGTGGCCTCGTATGCACACTCTTCTGACAATGGAATCACCCTACCTTGCCATAAGAAAAAGTATTCCGCCTACTCAGATCTCAACATGTAGACACTATGTTGTGCACCCTACTACCATTCGAAGGGGTACTAACCTCGGATGACGAGCCTTCAAAGCTCACAGCCCTATAATCCCTCAGATTTCACTCTCTGACAAGATTCTATTTGAATATGGATGTAATTGATGTCAACATGATGATGTTCACCTGAGATTGGATGTCATGCTTGAGGCCATTCTTGAACATCGTCACCGGAAATAACTCTTCACACCCTGGAATTGGTTTGAATCATTACAACTCTGTCAAGTGAGAAATATATTCCATTATTTAGAGAGTACCATACTCCAAACTCCTGAACTATTGGGATCGATTGTCCCTCAAAGTATCTATGTAGAAGTAATCATATAAGGAATGCTGGAACTCATCACAAGACATAACCTACTAGCATAATGCCTGTGAAATCATATCCCACCATCACATAGCAGAATCCCTAAACATATAAGTGGTGTGCTCTACTACCCTCTCTAGAGGCTCCTCCAGATGCTCGAAGATCGACAGCATGGATTCTAACCATGACTCGGCAGCATGAGGTCATCTTTCCCAAGAGAATGTATGACGATGCTATAGTTGAATGACAAGCTTTAGTTCTTCCATAGAAATTGCATGATGCGGAGCTCCTTAGAAGGTCTTCATAAACCCCAAAAATCATTATTGGATTTTTTTTCATCAACACCTGTATCTGGAATGATGGCTGGTGCCAAGATATGAAAGATGGTAGGATCTTCAGATAGTCCCTGATCTACCATGCCTGGTTTATGATCATTGACCTCAATCTGGTGTACAACTGGAGGACACATGGTGGAATGACACTATATGGTCAAGTGCAAACCATAGTTCAAGAATATCAAGGAAAAAATCATACAATTTCACGAAAGGTACGATTAAAAAAGTTATGTTTTTTTCAAAATAGGGATACATGGAATGTATAACCCCTACATGGTGTGTCCCATTAGACTATCACATGGTATTGTATATACCCTACATGGTGTGTCTACTTGTACTTTAAAATGGGTGTGTTATTTTTCAAAAACTGGTTGTGTAACACATATAAACATGTATTGTACCCTATTATATAGTGTGTACTTTAATACTTTCCACCCTACACGAGTTCCTCCACACGGATAAACCACATGGTTCTTTGCTAGAAACAAACTTCATGGTGTGTCTGTTCCAGTACAACATGAACTGCTTAGGTTTCAATGGCTCGTGTCATTAGCCACACGGTCAGAGACCCAATTAACACTTCAAGACATGTTTATTCCAGGAACGACATGTACTAGAAGGATTTCATCCACCCATTTCATTATCCAGACAACTAGAAACATGTACACTACAATCCGAAAAGTACTTTCAATACATGACGTGTTAAACTAAATATTTCCCAACCCCGAGTCTATGCCCACAAAAAAATTCACATGGTCAAGGATTACCTGAGATGTACATATATTACATAGAGTGTACTAATGAGAAATAGTTCCTTCCTACATAAAAGGATGCATGGTTTGTATTCATCAATACACACTTCGTATTATGGGTTTTTTCTTAATATTAAGCCTCAGAAACTACTCTAAAATCCATAAAAATACAGAAAAAAACATTAAAGTGAAAAATTATGACTTGTGAGGTCCCATACTCCCCGTAAATCAAAGACTTTCACCATATTAATTTAACATAATAGGTATAATAGTGCAAGGAACACATGATCCACCAAATTCTGATCCATAAGGGCCTATAACACCTCAGGGACCAATGTTTGGCACCCATTCAAATGAATCCTTACAAAAACCAATACCCTATATAATGGAAGGTATTATATTAATTCATCTATCATAATAGAATGTATATTGAGAAAAACATCTATCACAATAACATGCAATGGGTAATGCACCCTAAATGGAAAGATAAGAATGCATGGCATGTGATCTCTAGAAATTTCATATATAATGCAAGAGATGGAATTCCCTCATCTCATTGGGTGGCAACAAAAATAGAACCTCAATGATATCAATGATAATATCACAAAAATTGTGAATCACCCAACGGTGGAATCAAATCAACTGTAATAATTGAAAAACTAGAAAATTTGAAATATTCGAGGTAAATTAGTTTTTTCCTATACATGGGTTTGCTAATCCCTGGAACTAATTATTAACAACTACATATTCCTTTATATTATAATCGATATTCTCCAAATAGTATATCGAAGAAGAAAATAATTCCTTGGATACCACTTTGTAACATCCCGGTTGTGGGTGCCACATAGAGGTTCCCATACCTGGTTGGTTACATGGCCTCAAGCATATTCCCCCAAACTCCAGAGGCTGCATACTAGTAGTGAGGGCCTTGGGTGAGATAGTGGAGAAACTATAACCTTATTGGTAGATTAAAATAGTGGAAATAACCATATAACAATAGCAGAAGTAGTAATAATAACATGCAACAGTAAACAGAAGACAACATGTAGGAAAACATCAGGAGCACATATATAAAAGATTCATGTCACATTTGTCTAGTAAAGGATCCCAAAAAGACACAATTATGGAGTCTATTAATAAACCAAAGTAAAAAGGAAAAAATAATAAATAACTATACCAGCATCGCAAGCCTCAACATGATACCATGCACTCCAACTCCATAGTAATCAGGTACCTAATGTAGAAGGGTGCTTTCCCTTATCTACACCTATAAAAACATAATCTGTTTGGGCCAAAATCCTAACCCCAATAGGGTTGGAGACGAATCCCAGTAGGAAACCACCCAATGATCTGTGCCTAAATGTCAGTGAATATATATATGGCAGGAAATATTCAAAACAATGTAATATACAAGGAAATACTCCAAAGAAAAAAAACAGCAGTTTCAACTACATTAATTTAAAATTATTAAACAAAATTTCATGCAACACTATGGGATGTTATCATAGTATAACCCCTATGGTTTATCTTAACAAAGACTCTATGGGGAATCAGTTGTCATCAATTCCAAAAACTGTCCTTGTAACGTTAAACTACAGACACTCTAGGGAAGAACTTAACATCCAATTCCCCATGTTATCTCATAATGTGGAACTACAAATGCTCTGAGGGAGCACTCATTTCCATCCCCCTTATGGTCTCAAATTGTGAAAGTATAATAGAAACTCTGAAAAAGCCCTCTACATCCATTTCCCCTATGGTCTAACTACACCTAGTTCCCATAGCCCTATGTAAGTCAATCATGCATAACCTATATCTAGCATCCAATGAAAATCATAAGATACTACTTGGATAAATAGCTACAAAGCTTTTCACAAGTACATTAGATAATATCACTCCATCCTAATAGCACTAGGCATGGAGAACATAGTAGCCTAACTAGAAACACTAGATGCAATGACCAATATCAATGCAATCATTGGAAAAAACATCCATATCATGATAATAAAACCTTATTCACAATCCAATATCCCAACTCAAGAAAATAATGAATTTTTGGGAATGACTTAGTAAAATTTCCTAAAGACACAATACCCCGAAATAGGGTATTGCGCACTTTTTCATATATAATGAAATGAAAAACTACATAATGGAAAAAATCACCTACCTCGATGTTGTACTAATGATATAGCTAAAACATAGTCTATGATTGGACCTAGAAATCCATATATCTACAAAAACGTCTAAAATGAACAACCACGTATATCTCATGAAAGTGGAGAAATAAAGAGAAGTGTCTCTAGAAGTTGTAAGAACTCACTGATACAATTCCAACCCAACCAACAAAGTTTTACATAGAGAACAGACAGCGGGTCGGGGGATCAAAAAGGAATCGTCTGCTTCGGTCCCTCATGGACAAGAGAAATCCAAAAGAAGTGTTTTCTATTAACGAGACACAACCCCAGACCGATTTATCAAATAAAAATAAAATACATGGTGTGTTCTTTAAAAGTACACGACATTTATATGCCTTTATCGAGCCCCTATTTAGGAGGTCTCTAGGTCACCCCACACATCCATGTGCATGGCCGTTACATATCTTCACATGACAACCCATTACACAATTTCTACTCTTATGTACACGTCGTGTACTCCTTAAATCTACAAGAACTTCTCTTTTCCTCAAAAATAGTACAAAATCAAGATCCCTACCTAAAAAGAAGACATAGGCTCTTACATATAATTATCAATAGATGATTATATTTGGACTATAAACACATATTATATTATAAATAATATATTTATGAACCATTTGGAGTTGAAATTGAATTTATATTAATATAAAACATTCATAATTCCAAATATACCCCTCCCCTCTCCTAAAAAAGACACCCATTTTTATCTTTTAATCACAAATCATAAAACATTTGGAAGGGACTATATATGCCCAAAACCCTTATGAGAATCTCTCCCATCATTCTTGAATCTTTATTGTATGCATAACACCTTCATTAAATGTATTAAGTTGTTCTTTCAAGGGTGCTCAAGTGAAGAAGAGGTATCAATTTTTTAAGTATATCTATTTTTCCACTTATATAAAATATACCTCATCCATGATGAAATAATAATTCAATTATAAAAAATATACTAAGATGTTATTATTTTATTATTATCACCTAAATCCATCTCTAATTATATTAAATTATAAAACAATTAAGTGTACTTGTGTTCGTGTGAACTATCACCTTAACGAACCGTTATAATTCATTTTCCATAAACGTCTCTCATGACTGGCTATAAAGATAAAATTATTGTCAATATTTTATATTAATGAAAAATGACCCATTATATGATGATTATATGTCCATTACATTTTTACTTCCAATGTGTATAAAAATAATAACGACTTTCATGCAATCGTGTGAACTATCACCTCCACGAAGCGATACATTACATTTTTATTCATTATATCATTTATATGATATATATAATTATATATAAATTTTTAATGTGATACTAATTATCTTATTATAATTATTTAAAGTTAAAATAATAATTAACTTCTTTCTGTAATGATTAATGAAAAATTAAAAATGATAATCATTTGTCTGTACGACTTACCATCTCCATGAATATAACATTTTCCATATTTAATAATAATACATAATCATTTCATTTAAATATATAATTTATGTAAATAATGAAAATAATTTCATTAATATTATTCTATATATGATGGATTTATGACCACAAGGACTAATGACATCAAACATTGTTCATTTTTAGGTCAAGTGCTATATATCGACAAAACCTTCGACATAAACATAAATAATTAAGTAATTATTATAAATTTATAAATAAGTGAAATAATTATTCTAATAAAATTGAAAATAGTTTTAGAGAAATTATAATTTAACCAAATTTTATTATTCATTATGAGTAAGGGTCATACCTGATGAATCATATTCAAGCTAAGGGATATCATCTTATTCTTCTTTTATTGATGCATTTCATTATAATATGAACCTTATTCATTTGTAAGGTGTATATATAGATACTACGACATTTCATGTAAATATTTTACCTATACTAATTTTATTTAATATTTTGGAAAATTTATTAATTTTTGTATATTAAGATTTAAATGTTCAAAGTGGTATTGGACAACTAGAAGTTTTAAATAAATAATTATAAAATATTTTACCTCATGATAATAATTTACATATTTATTTATGTGGATCTAAAAAGATTATAGAGGAAATATTATGTCTATATTTAATTTTATTCAATATTTTCAAAATAAATATTTTTATACAATCGATTTTACATTCTTTAGAAATTACCAAAGTAATTATTTTTCTTGCATATGGAGAAACATACTTCTATATCATCATAAAAATTATTTTTTATTTGGATTCCACATTATGAATTAATTAGTTTTAAAATGAAAATAATTATATATTTCCTTTTTGAGTGTCTTGGTATTGAAAATGGTTTTTAAAGTGAATTGACAACTTCAATATCTTGAAATGGATTATGGTGATTTGAAATGATGTTTCATGAGTGAAATGATAAAAATGTCAATCTTTCCTCTGTTATAATTAAATGATGGTACTTAGACAATTGAATGGTGGTTACATTATAATCCAATGACAAGTGGTTACATGAATAAACCAAATATGGGTGCTTTTGTGATTAACTAAGGATGGGTGGTAAATTTATATCCTCCAATGAATTGGGTAAGGATTTCAGCCATATTGTTATTACATTTAATGATATGTGTGGAAGTCCACTGTATAGTTATTCCATTTATATATAGTGATGTCTAAAGTTACCTATATATGTTATATGTTATTTCATTGATATTTCATATATTATTTTGATTATAAAAATGGTACCGAATGATGTTTTATTCACAGTAATTTTATTTACTTTTTCATAATGTTAAAATATATTACCGTATGATAAATTAGTCATGGATTAAATGTTTTTTCCGGACTCAAAATTTTTTTTTTTTGTGTAGCCTTTCTGATATTTTTCTTTTTATCCAATGTTTTATAATGTTTTTCAATGTTATAAAGAATAATAGAGTCAAGGATATAATCAGGCATCATTAATGATGTTTAAACATGAAACTAAACCATGTTTTTTAAACATTTTTGGTTCATGCGATAAATCTATATTGATTATATGTGCCTTCTTGGTAATATTTTATTTGTTATGTATGACTTATGGAATAATTTTCTAAATATATAAACCTAAAAAAATCTTAGATATGAATGAATGTAAAATTATTGACATAACTTGTGATTATGTTATGTTTAATTTTATAGACTTATAATCTATCCATTAAATGTTTTTATGGAAAATTAATTACATTGGTTCATGAGATGATAGTTCTTTGTACGAACGACCAATGGTTTTGTTTCCCATTAGATGGAAATGGAGATAGATATGGATTATTATATTAGTATAATAACATCTCAATATATAGGATATTTTGGTGTTATAATAAAACCATAGTTTAATATTATTTGAAGGAGTTAGAGGAAGAAATAAAATAAATATCCACGCTTAATAATTTCACCTCTTCTTCAGAGATCCTCTTTAGGATTATGACTAAAGACTTCGTAGGAGAGCATCATATTAAAAATATGGACTATATAATCTAGTGAGGGATGTAAGGAAGATATTTCGGTAGGTACTATATAAACCAATGTGTTTTATAATTGGGAATTTGGGAAGGAAGTGGGTGTCCATTTATAATTGGTGGAGAAGACACAAATAGATTTTTTCAAAAAAAATAATGAAATACGCAAAATTGTATTATTAAAAAATTCTAAAAATTGATAATTCAAAACAGTATATGTAATAATGTAAAAATAAGTCCATAAAATAGGATTTTTAAAAGTTTTATATTTTTTAAACACTTATCTTCTTAGTTTAATTCCCTTGTAAACCTATTTTTACCTTTACCATAGTAATTAAATTTCACTATTTTCACTATTAATTATGTTAAAAAATAAAGTTGAGATTATTAAAAAATATAAACTATACTTATTCAAAATATAAAACACATTTTTCAAAATCAATCCACAAATTTGGAATTATTCGATTGGAAATTAAACACATATATTCCAGGAAAAAACTATTATTCAAAAGAAATTGTTTCATCATTTATAAATTTTTTTATTTCAAAATCCAATAAAAAATTGATTAAATTGTAATAACTTAGTTAAATTGTAAATTTTATTAAATGAATCTACATTAGAACCAATTAAATATATAATTTAATCTTTTAAATAATTTAAACAAAATTTTAGTTTTCATTAAAAATATTTATTATTAACTATTCATTAAAAAATATTCTTTTCAAAAAATTCTCAAAATTTCACCTGAGGATAATTATGATATGTATATTTAATAATTTTTTTTATTATATAAAATAAATTATCTAAAATTATTATAAAATTATTTTTTAATATGGAAGTAATCATAATAAAATCACCTTTTAGAAAAATATATTTCATTGAGAGAACATTTATTTTTGTTTAAAATTATTTTTTTATTTCTAAAAAATAGATAACAATTGAATTTCGTCTATATATATATAAACCATATAACATTAAAAATTCATTTATTCATATTCATACCGACTAAGATAATGTCTTGGTTATAATGGTTATATTTAAATAATAATATTTTAATAGAGTATCACATTTCATTTAAACAAAGTGTTTGGTGCATCATAAGTTATCGATGTGAATGAATTTATTTAAAATGATAGACATCATAATGTATTGTTATTTTACATTAACTTTAAATATTTTTATTCATGTCGTATATGATATCAAATATTATGTTCCTCTTTTAAAATAGTTCGGTGTTCAATAAATTAAATTTCATAGAATGGATTCTTTATATTTATTCATAATGTGAATATTTTGGTCAAAATATCATTTTATTTTTGGCCATATACTTATGTTTTCATGGTTAAAAATTTATGTTAACATGGTTTATGTTAAAATGGGATTAAAATTTTTTAACTAGGGGATAATGCATTAAATTTCTCCAAAACATATTTAAATTTTATTGGATAAGTTTATTTCAACTGTATCACATATTGTTCTAGGATTTGTGGTTAAATGGTTCCACTTTTCATGATTATGATATATATTATATATAATCATTTTGTGTAATTATAATTTATTCTGTTCCCTCACTCATAAAAGGGAAGTAACTATTCTATATTATTTACAAATAATGATCATTATAGATTATAAAATCCCTATCATAATAGATTTCTTGTTTCCTTAATATTATCAATGATATTCTTTGATTCCCCTAATACCATACTATGATTGAATAACATGCATGCCAAATGTGGTCTCTCAAAAAGGATATGATTTTCTTACCTGAATATTTCACAATTTATTTCTTCTTATATTTCCTATAAAATTTTGAATCCGAACTAAAATAATAAATTTAATATAATAAATATAATAAGATGTTAATATCATCATGGGAAATCAATTTTACACTTTCTTTCTATCTAATAGTAAATGAAAGTATCTATTTTTCATTTGGGTAGACTACAACCTCCATATAACAGTGTGATTTATTTCCCATAACTTTTTCACATTGATGGATAGAATGATGGATTCACATTATATACATTTATATATAGAAATATGGTATTAAATATGTTATTAAATTTAATTTTAGGTGAATTGTAATTTTTCTTTTTTCTATTGCATCCATCAAAAAGTTGAAACATCAAGTGTGGGTTCATGAAGACTAATGTCTCCCTGAAGTGATCTAAATCATTTTTCAACACCGGTTTATATGAATTTTTCTAAATATTTATATAATTAATATATATATATATATATATGATATTTATATCATTATTTAAATATTAGATATGATGAATCAATAATCAAAGTGAAATGATGAAAATATTAAAACCAAAACATGCATGAATAAAGAAGTCGTTAACACATGAATTGATGATTAAAATAAAAGATATTTAATGAAAAAAAATGTTGAGTTGTTATAAGTAAACAAAAAATCGTGATATAATATACAATTTCTTTATATTTTTTTAATTATGAAATTTTTAAATTTATAATATATGAGATTAAAATCTCTTTTGAAGCAAGTCGTATTTGAGGTATGGGTTCTTCATCTCCCTTTTATTTCAATGGTACATAAGCCATATTCACCACTTTCTTTATTTATGTGGTGTATATATTTCTAGTTAAGGTATATTATGAATCTACTTAGGAAATTTAATGGGATTTCAAAATTTCTTTATTGTTACATCTTTCAAAAGGTTTTTATTTATATATTACAAAAGTGGTAAGGGTTTTCGGTTACAATTGTACTCTTTTTTTGTATTATTTATGCTAAAATGTTATAATGATGAGATTGTATGATATATATTGAAAAAAGATTAAATATTATATTATCCTCTAATTATTTTAAGAAATCAGATGTTTTCCATTAATTGTTCTCTCTCAATGTACTAAATGTTTATGAATTTTTTTAAGGAAAATGGACTTTGTATTATATTTGGTAGAGAATTTTTTTTCCATGTCCACATTTTCTATAATGTATTTTAAATAATTATTTTGTAAATTATAAATAGATCTGTTAAATTAATATGTACCCATTTTTGTATTTAAATAAAAAAAATAAAAAGTAATGTTTTTGTAAATTTTAGAGTTAGGTAAATTTTACTAAAGGTGTGAATGAGATCATTGTTTTAATATAGACTACAAAATTGTGTTTTTTCACCATCATGATAACTATTTTATATGGACACAAATTTTTTATTTATAGGATTATATTCAAATAATATGTTTTTCCAATGAATTATGAAATTTTTAGATTTTAAAAATGTGATTTCAAAATGAAATGGTCCTTTTTCTGAATAAATATTCTAGTGATATTATAAAGGTATTTTCACATATGAAACCATCAGTTATTGTCACATATGATTCATAGGGGATATTAAATAATGATTTAATCTTTAGATATTCACATTTTAGTCTATTATTATTATGAATATATTCTTATGAAACCAATTTTCTTTAAAATTGGTCAAGCTATGATTAAATTATCATTGTTATCAATATTATGTGGAATATATTTGAATAGATTATGTGACTGGTAGGTCAATAATAACTCTTAAATAAAATTGGTAATAATTAATTTTTATAATCATTAAAGGTACAATTTAGGTTATCCCAATCACAAAATAGGGTTCAATTGATGTAATAACAAGCCCAAAAGAGGGTATATTTGAGGATATACCAATCCTATTGTAGGTAAAAAGCCCATAAAACTAGAAATAACATTTAAATAATATTTTGGTGCTTATCCTAAACATATGATTTATATGATGATGATTATCAAAACATTTTTCTTCCACTATCAATGAAATATTTAAATTTTTATGATATGATCTAATGGCTCATGGTATTTAATTCTTTTATAATTCATATCTCACAATCTTCCAAATCCTTATTTTATGATTATGATTTATAAATTATTGGGTATGAATTTCAAATGATAATCTTATGTTATTGGAAAGGTTTACTCATTATAGACTTTTATATAATTATTGATGGATGCTCCCATGTTTAACCATATTGAGTATCTAATGTTGACCTTTCTATGTTTTATTTCCCTGGTTTTTGAAGAATGGTTCTGAGTAGGTAATTCAAAATATGTTTACAATATGAGAAACAAATTATGTGATGTGTTGAATATATTACACTATATAAGATTATTATGTATCTAATATTCAAATACAATAGGATTTTATGGTTCTTAGGACTATATTGTAATGAGATATACTGAGTATATGTTTAAAATGATATATTATTTATGTTTTTATTGTTTGGAAAACTTCATTATATATTATGATAGGGTTTTCATATTTATGGAGAATAAGATTAGAAAATTTTCATAAAAACAAAAGATATAATTATATATATAAGAAAATATCATAATATTTTCCAAAATTATAAATTGAGTAGTTCTCTAGGAAAATATATCCATATCTATACAATATAATGTGAATTAAGTTATGGCATAGATGCACCAATGGATATAATCTATAGAATGATAGATTGGGTATTTTATTCATCATCACTGATTCATGATGAGTGGTCCTATGATTGTAGACATGGTCTGATGCATGTGTTAATTCCAATAATATTTATAAACCATTATAAAGGTTTTGAATAGATAATGACACTATGTGTCCTATGGTAAACCTAATGTGTAATAGATTGAAATTATAGGGTTATGATTTAGATATCCTGTTAATTATTTATTATAATAATATTATTTATCACTATGATTATGGTTACACTGATTTTTTTTATTCAATGTATAAAAATAGGTAGAATCATCTTAACGTTGAATGTCATAGAAATTTCCATGATTTCACTCCTAAGAGACTAAATGTTATACGATATTGAATATAGAATCTTATTGGTTTGGTTATATAAATTTCTCAAGTTATGAATCATGTAGAGATTCTGAATGAGAAAAGGGGCGAATAATGTATCATTCATTCCTTCATTATGATAAATCGACATTATCTTACTGGGTAGTCTACTCTATTAATCATTAAGAAATGGATCAGTAACACTAATAAGATGATTTTTGTTCTATAATACTCAAATAATCAAAACGTTATTATTCGTGTTTATCATTTTGAAGGTGAGGCATATCAATGCTATACTATTATCATGTATAAGGGGCTATGGGATGCAATTGACTCTATAGAGTGGGATGATTTTATATGGTTGTTTTCAAGAAGAACGTTCTTCATATTCATCATATGAAATTATAAAAGGGATTAAATGAGATGATGTAGAAGGATAATAAATTTATTATTAACTACAATGATATTTTTTAGATATATTTGAGGTATGATTCTCATATTACCATTGAACCATTTAGTAAGATTTATTTATTCATCAATGGATTAAAAGAAATTGTCCAAAGTGATTTACCAATAATATATCAGTATCTATGAATAAATAATGTTGTTTTCTCTCAAGGTATAAATAGATATCTATGTAACCCATTAATGCAATGGTTTTGATGGAAAAAGTAATATATAATTCAAAGGAAATTATAATAACAAAAACCATGGAAGGAATATAATGATTCTTCCTCTATACCTTATGTATTTATAAATACATGGAGGAAAACAAATTAATGTTACTAGTAGATTATTTATGTATATAAATTAAGTTCATCAAGAAATAATATGTCAACTTTATGGGGATAGGTTATCTTATGATGTAAATGTTGTGAAAGATCAATTGAATGCACCACCCACACTCAAATATTTTAAATTCAAGGATTATAGTCATTATGTTAACAAATGATCTAATATGAGGGTAATTAAAATGAAATATGTGTTCAACCTATCAATTATAGAGATAAAATGAAATCTCATGTGATCAATATTGCGGATGTCTGTCTTGGAATTTATATGGTTAAAGGTGAACTTATCATCCACCCTTGAACAATTAATGTTTTATTTAATTTTGAAAGTACCCAAACTTATTAAACTTATTATTTTTCTAAAGTTGAAACATTAAAAACTAAATTATTAGATGTTGAATTATAGTTGAGAACTATTAATTTTATCATGATGATACCAAAAGTCTTTTATGTTTCTCATATTTATGTTTATGGTAATATTTTTCTTAAAAATTTTATTATATCCATATTTTAATTTTATGTGATTTTGGTCCTGGAATGACCCACATTAAATGTATCTCATATGATTTTATAAGGAAGGGATGACATATTTCATATTTTTAATGAACAGATGATTATTTATCAATGAGTGGAAGAATATGATATTCCAAAAGAAATGTTTTCCATTTTATGGGTCTTTATTCCAAATCATAAGGGTTATTTATCCCATATGGTTTGCGAGAAACAAAAAAATTGAAGATAATCCTATTTTAATAGAGTTTTTATGTCTTTATGGAAGTGTTTTCCAGTTTTACTCCAAATAATGATGTTTTTATTTCAATATATCTTCTACATAGTGATTAATCTATTTCATAAAGTCCATATAGAAAGGGACCAATTGAGATGTAGGACATGAATAATAAACTTGTAGATAATCATTATAAGGTATCCATAAAACCAAGTGCATCACCATAGGGTGAAAATATTTTTTTTTATTATAAATAATGATGGATAACTATGACTCTACAATTAATATAGGTAACTTAACAATATCAAGATCAATAATATGTATCTTTTACCTAGTATTAATTATTTTATTGAACAACTACATGGATATTAAGAATTTTAAAAAATATGAAATTAATTCTAGATACTATTAGTTTAAGCTTAAATGTGAGTACGTACCAAATACAAATTTTTTATGAGGTATTGAAACATTTACTATATAGTGATATTATTTTGACGAACTAATTTCCCGACAATATGCATAGATTTAATGGAAAAATTATTTTGATATTACCTTGATCAATGTTTGGTATTCTTTGTATATTATTTTTTCATGTGTTCAAAGATAAAGGAAAAACATGAAGACTATATGAGGACTATGTTTATGATCCTAGGGAATTATAAATAATATTCCAAATTAGGTAAGTGTGAATTATGGTTACATAATGTTTCATTGTTGTTTCATTAATCCTGAATAGATGGTCTTTTGATGAATCCTTCAAATAAAGAACTTATTAGTAAATGGTGTATACCAACCACTATATCTAATATCCATATTTTTCTTTGAATAGATGGGTATTATCAATTCATTGTGAATAATTTATTATGGTGACCTAATCAAATAAAATTATTAATATGGAAGAGGTTCATATTCCACTAGATATATGAATGTGAGAAATATTTCAAGGAACTAAATATAAGGGTGGAATGTTCACCTATACTCACACTCACATTTAGTAGATAAGTTTTTGGGACTTGAAATTATTTATAAAGGAAGATACCTGGATGTGTCAATATGTAGAATGATATAGTAATTTCATGTGCTTCTCACAAACTGAATATTTCATAATGAAATTGCTCGACACATAAATTTGGGTTGGAAGTGGTAATATTTATATTAAGATAAAGAGGCACTTTATTTATTGTAAAATGTGTGATATAAATACATATTATAAAAATCTAAGGTATATATTAACAGAAAAAGAGTAGACTATGTTCCAAATAAGATTGTTTTAGTTAATTAAATCTTCGGATTTCTCGATAAAGTACCAACTTTGATAAGACAAAAGGGTAGAAGATGATATATTTCAAAAGGATATTGTTATTTTATCTATAATATGGATCCAAACATATTTAATATTTGTGTATTTTAAATGGGAAGACCTTAAAATCATTATGGAAGGAGGTAAATCATATATTTCTCAAATGGGTGTTTTACCATCTATCCATGTAGAGATTAAAGGGGAATTAAAGGGATATATAGGGATAAAAATTATTTAAATAAATGTACCTTGATTTCATATTAGATTTTAATATCCTAGTAGTTTAAAAGAACATTTTGTTTGATAATGTACACAACACACAACAGTGAGATTAAATGAACAATGAAGTTTTATTATTTAAATATAACCATTATAACCTTTCCAGGTAATTAGTAGGTATGAATTTTAATAACAAATTTATGATATATATAAACATTTAATATTTAATACAAAATTATTTAGTAATTAGTTTGAGAAAAGAATGATTTATTTGTTATGTCATTTTATTCTTAAAAAAAATATGGTTTCTTCCAAAATAGTTTTTTTTGTTTTTGGGGGGAAAATAATGTAATTAATTTCTCCCACATTTATAAAATTTATTTGAAAAATTGAAATTTATTTTTGAATTTTTAATATCAAAATTATCTTAGTGTGAATTTTGGGATTATTCTGAAAAGTTTTATTTTAAATGGAATTGTTCAAGATAAAGAATTTTATTGGAAACTTTCTCTGATTTTCATGAATTTGAAATGATACATTTTAATATATTTTATTCTAAAAAATTTATTCAAATATATTTTTATTAAACAATATATGTACTATGTAAATAAATTTCTATATTAATATCCTATAATTACATTTTTATACTAAAAAATGCATTTGAATGGAAAAAAAATTTCATCACGTTTTGTGTCGTCAACAATAAATTAAATTATAAAATTTATTTAAATTGTATTTGATAAAATGGATTCAATGATTGGAAAAATAATTACCATCTTTTGAAATGAATAAACTATCATTTTTCGATATAATGAAAAAAATAGTGATCATTTATCATTGAGGTTAAGGTTAAAACAGTTTTAACGAGGGTTAAAATAATGAGATAAGGGTTAAAATGACCTAATATATTATCTCATTATATTTTATTTTGTCATATTTATACCCTATATCATCTATTATTTATAATCAGTCCTTTTAGAGTTGTATTACATCAGTAAGACATTAATAGATAATATTAATTTAAAACTTTTTAACTATGTCATCTCTCCCACTTATAAATGGTCACACCTCACTTATATGATTTAAAATCATTGAGCCATCTAGTTCTAAAAAAAATTAAAATATCAATACCCAAAATCTTTATACATTTTATAACCATAATTTTATTCCCAAAATACCAACCCTAAATCCCTTCAAAAGTGTTATAATGGATTTATCTTTAAGAGAAGGGAATAATTTCAACAATGCTATTTCATTTTACTTCCTATTTTATCCCCTAAAAATATGACCTAAAAATTAAAATATAATAACCATAGTATATTAAATATAACATGATTTTATTATGTTGGTGTAATAATTTTTATCTATTCCTTCTATTTAAAATTAGAAACAACTCTATCACTTATTTCTATTACGGTATATTGTCTCACAAACATTTGTAATTTGTTTTCCATCACCAACTTGCATGTATAGTCTGATAATGTCACTAGTGCATACCTATGGCATACCATATCTACAAAGAATTACTATAAATTTTTTATGTTCAAAATTTATTAATGAATCTAAAAATGTTTCTAATGAATAATATTGATATTTATATCATTAATATAATTCTTTTCAATGTGTAAATATATCATATCCATAAGAACCAAAATATCCTTGAAGAAGAATGCTTGATAAATTGAAGGGACTAACACCAAAAACAATAGTAATAATGATGGATTATTAATGAATTGGTGGTAAGATGTTATAAGGGGATTATATATGATATAATTTTTAACGATCTGACTCTTTGGAAAAGGTATGGATCGTTAGTTTTTCTTTCATATCTTTCCTTTAAGCTTTTTTAATGGGTGTAACATCCTATGGAAGGTCTGGGGAGTGTTTGAGGCTTGTTCAGAGACCGGGAGTTTGGGAAATGGACTTGCAGATAATGGTGCACGGCATGCGCACGGTCTACGCGTGGTTTGGTATAAACCGTGTGGCTGAAGACAGGGGCACCTGCAATGGCGCACGGTTTGCGCAAGACATGAATAGTAAAGTCACACGGTTTGGATAAACCATGCAGCCCTGTATTCTGAAGGCAGTGCGGTGCACACGGTTTGCGCACGGTTTGGGTAAACTGTGCACCTAAACTGTGTGACCCTGTATATGGTGAAATTACACTTTTTCTCTTAAGTCTATTTAAGATATTTTCTTATTTATTTTTAGTTCTAACGGCCAGAACAGAGGAATAACCCCCTCTTGAGCTCCCAAACCCTCTCCTTTATTGATCTCTTGTCATTTCTTCATCCGGCACCCAATATTCAAACCGACAGAAGCATTGTAAGGGCCAAGGTAAGGCTTACCTCACACACCCCATTATCCTCGGAAAATCGTGCCTTTTGTCATGCTATTTTGATGTATGATTATATGCCCTATTTTCAGGGCATTGGACTGGAACTAATATCTCTTCCAATCTACATCGAATCTGAGGTCGATATCGAGCGAGCCTATGTCTACAGCCCTAAGGTAGGTGGTCATGTGTTCTCCTTTTGGGTTTTGGTCATTCTTGAGTTTATTTTGTCATAATGTGGTTTACCTTTTTCCAAACACCTTATTTATATTGACTACTTACTGTCTAAATGACCCTTGTGATATGAGGGTATGGGAACAACCCTCATTTGGGTGATTGGGTACCATATTACCCTAGTATGGACATACATAGGTGTTATTCCTTGAGTTTTAGCCCTTTTCACCTTTGGACCTTATGTGTATGTCTAGAAATCCATTTTCCATGTGAGGAAAATTGGATGTTTTGGTTAGGTCTTGGCTAGGATGAGTTAGGCTAAACCCATTTTATTATTATAAATTCATGTTTTCTTGAAATGTGATTATGTGATATTGTGAGATGGAAATGGCATGTTTTATTGTTATGATTTTCATAATAAGTGTATTCCTTATAACCTATTCTAATTAAATGATACATCTTCGGGATAGGGGTAGATTGTGAGGGCTCCCCTATGATACGGCTTCGGGCTAGGGGCAGACTTTGAGAGCTCCCCTAATTAAATGATACAACTTTGGGCTAGGGGTAGACCGTGAGATCTCCCCTATGATATGGATTCTGGCTAAGGGTGGACTATGAGAGCTCCCTTGAATGATTATTAAGGTTATTCCATGGGTAGGATCGAGAGCACTGCCCATAGGTTAAGAACGTCTGTGAGTTCCGTCCCAGTCCTACCCAACGTATTATATATATAGGTATATATTTATTTATTTATCTCTAAATAAGCAGGTGATTCATAGATACATACCAACCATGACCTGAAGCAGGTAGACCCACCAGGTGTCCTTCTAGAACCTGAGGGGGATGGTTGTTTATTTCTTGTTTTACTTACATGAACTCTATTGCTCACTATTACTTCAAAAACCAATTTGGATTAGACATAGAAATCGTTGGTGGTGGCCTATTGAGACTTGTCTCACACCCTACCCGGGCGGCCTCCTCGGCACCCGTGTATACTTTACTGTCGCAGGTACTAATAGGGGAAAGGCCCCAACTACTGGTGGTTAATACTTGTACATTCTAGCTGGAGTTCCAGAGTAGAGGACTGATCTTGGCTAGGGATGTTTGTGGATAATCTTTTGTTCCTTTTGAACAGCTTGTAGCATGCTAGTCTTTTGTTTACTTTTGTATCATTGTGCCATGCATCCATGTTGTATCAAACACTGCCTATGAGGCTTTTGTATACTTATCTGGTTTTTCCTTACTTCCGTTTTTTGGTTTGTATATTTCCCTATTTCTCTTATTTCCCATTGGTTATGCTTCCTCTATCTATATTACTTTTCTACCATACCGCTATGTACTCTAACATGGGGGGTACTGTTTCCCCACTAACTTACCATTACACACCCGGTGCTAGTCGGCAGTGCCTGGCCTGTGGGGAGACGAGCCAGGGGTTATGTGGCTAACAGTGTTCGGGGCTCGGGCTGATGGGAAGTCGGGACCGGGACGTCACAAAGTGGTATCAGATGTGTTTTCTTTCTTTATCTCTTTACTATTTGGCAGCAATAGACTTGGAGAATGGGAACTCTTAGGGACTTAGTTTTAAGCTATGTACGGGCATCGCGAACCTATGTATGGGGTAATGACTATGTTTCCTAAATCATGTTGTTTTTTATTCTGCTATTTACTATTGATATCATTTCACCGTTGGGTGTTTCACATGTTTTGCGATGTTATTGAGATTTTCAGTGTTGGGATTCAGATTTGATGATTCGACCAGATGAAATGAGGTTTTTTCATTAGAACTTGTATCATGATAGGCACAATATGATTAAGCCACGCATCTTTCCATTCCATGTTTAGATTTTCAGTGATCATTGCATGTTGTTTATTTCCATGCCTTTTTGATGTGTGTGAAACTGTGCTAATATTTCATTCAGGTTGTGAATTCAAGAATGAGGTGGTTTTAGTTGGTGTCACTCTTTGGTTCATAAGGTGTATGGGACCTTATGGATTGGAAAATTACATTACAACTAAACCAATAATTTTCTTAAAAGTAAATTTAAATACTTAATTAGCACTAGTAAATGTGAACTAACATCCAAGTGTGTGTCATCTTTCAGTTCTTGAGGAGTATGGTCCCTTATGTGCTGGGAAGTTCTATATCACTGGATTTGGAAATCTTGAATGTTTTCTTGTCTTTCTAAAAACCCTTGTAGGTGTGGGTAGGTGATCATAAGGGTAGGAAGGCTTAGTAACTATCCTATCTTCTATTGTTCAACCTTTATTTTATTGGATTCCTTCTCTAAGACGTTCGTTTGGCATTGTAGCATTATGCATCCACGACTTCCTCGAGTCGTGCGCGCTGAAGGCGGCGACGACCATGCTCCTGAGGTGGAGGGCCCTGAGCCAGCATTTGATCTTCCAGTCGAGCCACATGTGGCTCCTTTTTCTATTAATGAGATGGGATTCGATGCCCTATTTCGTGTTGGTTTTTTGAAGATGATTCTGAATATTCAAGGTGGTGTGCGATCTTCCCCAAGAATGGCAGAGTTAACCGTCGAGTTTCAGTTACAGCATCCTCTAAATTTTTCATGAGATGGAGGACCTCTTACAACAGAGTCATGGATGGAGGCAATCCGGACCATCTTTGAACATCTCGAGACGCCTCTCGAGAGGAGATTCAAATTATCCATTTATATGCTAGGCGATTCAGCTAGAAGGTGGTGGGATGTCATCTCCCGGTTGAGAAAGTAGGGAGACATGGTCTGGGATGATTTCAGGGTAGTCTTTTCTGACTTTTTCTTTCCCCAGACCTTGAGAGATGATAGAGCTAGGGAGTTTATGAACCTACAGCATGGGACCACGACAGTCATGGAGTACTCGTCCCAATTCACCAAGCTGCAGCGTTTCTCCCCATTGCTGGCTGCCGATGATCTAATGGCCACTTAGCATTTTGAGGATGGGCTGAGTTACCCCATCCAGTATTAGGTAAACGTGTTTAGGTTGACATATATTCCTAAGATTATTAACGAAGCTCTGATTACTGAGCAGAAACTATGGGAAGAGGATAGTGCGAACCAGGGCGGTTCAGCACCCAAAGCTTCCAGTGGGTCTTCTTCAAGGCGGGAGAGACGTTTTGAGTTTTCCCATGGGGGAGGAAGCAGTCAGGCTCCCAACACAGATAGTTCTTATATTTTCCATTAGTGAGGGAGTAAGGGAAACTTCAGGGTGCAGTGTCCGTGGAAGCCAGTGGAATACAGAGGTTGTGGCAGGATGGGTCACCTTCAACATTTTTGCAGGACATTTTCCTCAGTGCCTAAAAAGCATAGATCTGCACCTACTCCACGATCTGGTGCTGGATCGGCAGGATCACTTCAGTTAGGTGGCTGGAATACTGCCGGCCGATCAGGACGTGGCGGCAGTCGAGGTAGAGGTAACCAGGCGTATGACTCTCAGCACCAGCAGGGCGAGTATGCTAAGGGTAGTCAGGTTGTGACTCAGGGTCGTGGTATCGGCCAGTTATATGCAGTCGAGCCTACTTCACAGGA
The DNA here is from genome assembly GCA_963277665.1 of Viscum album. Classification (NCBI taxonomy): domain Eukaryota; kingdom Viridiplantae; phylum Streptophyta; class Magnoliopsida; order Santalales; family Viscaceae; genus Viscum; species Viscum album. The sequence continues at coordinate 433,691,818 of OY728134.1, forward strand.
GCATCACACGTGGCCATCAAATGTAAGAATTACAATTATAGTTGCCTCTACATTGGTATCTTCTTTTTTTGATACAGGTGCTTCTCACTCTTTCATATTGGAGGCTATCACGGAGATTTTGGGCCACGACGTTGAGTCGTGTCATGGTATGATCACGTTAGATACCCCATTAGGTATCCGTTTAGAGGGTGTTCGTCATTGTCATAATTTTCTCCTCGAGGGGGGTGGTTACCTTTTTGGGTGGAACATGTATGTTCTAAATATGACAGGTTTTGATGTAATGATCGGGATGGATTGGTTAGTTCCCTATAGAGCCCGGATTGACTGCTATCGTCGAAGGGTGATGTTTACATCACCAGAGGGAGACACACATATGCATAAGGGATAAGGGAATCTTAGTGTGACACGAGTAGGACCCGAACATCATAGGTTTTGTGGTTTCATGGCACAAGCTTCCAGTCTTTATCTCAATGACCAAGGGTTACAACACCACTGCTTATCCTCCTATAGTGGAGCACTTTAGAGATGTCTTTCCTGATGACTTCTCTGGTCTACCTCCAATGCGAGAGGTGGAGTTTACCATTGAGATTGTACTAGGATCATCACCAGTGACCATAACTCCATATAGGATGGAACCTAAGGAGCTTCTGGTGCTCAAGAGTCATATGGAGGACCTAGAAGAAAAAGGCTTTATACGTCCCAGCACTTTTCCTTGGGAGTCACCATTTCTCTTTGCTAAGAAGTCAGATCGTACCCTTTTCCTTTTCATGGATTACCGTAAATTAAATCAGCTGATGATTAAGAATCGGTATCCATTTCTTAGAATTGATGACCTCTTCGATCACCCTCGAGGAGCGAAGGTGTTTTCAATGATATATTTGAGGTCGAGCTATCACCAGGTGCGGGTTTGGACTTAGGACATACCGCACACAATGTTCATGAGTAGGTATGGTCTCTATGAGTACCTTGTCATGCCGTTTGGGCTTACAAATGCACCTGTAGTGTTTATGGATCTTATGAATTGGATTTTTCACCCTTACCTTGATTATTTTGTGGTTGTATTTGTGGACTAAATATTAGTCTATTCACGCTCGAGACACGACCATGCAACCCATTTTGAGATCGTTCCAAATACACTAAGCGAGAATCAGCTTTATAATAAGCTCAGAAAAAGAAACTTTTGGATAAATAAGGTTCACTTCATGGGTCACATCATTTCTGAGTCTGGAGTTTCAGTTGACCCATAGAAGGTGAGTGTTGTAGTTTCTTGGGAGAAACCCAAGAATGTATTTGATATCAAGAGTTTCTTCAAGCTTTCTCGGTATTATATGCGGTTCTTTCAGGATTTTTCACGCCTAGCAGCACTCCTTACATCTTTGACCAAAAAGGAGGTGTGATTTGAGTGGTCGGAACATTATGAAATAGCTTTTCAGGAACTGAAGGGAAGACTGACTTCGGCACCGATACTGATCTTGCCGGAGCCGGGCAGGGCTTATACGGTCTATTGTGACGTGTCAAGTATCGGCCTTGGAGCTGTCTTGATGTAGGACAAGCGGGTCATTGCGTATGGTTCTCTTTAATTAAATCCTCGTGAATGGAATTATTCAATGCACGACCTCGACCTCGCAGCAGTTGTACATGCCTTATGTTTTTTGAGACACTATTTTTTGCGAGATCATTTTGTGGTCTTCACTGACCACAAAAGCCTCAAAAATATCTTCACTCAGCGAGATCTAAACCCCGGGCAAAGTAGGTTGGTCGAGTAGCTACAATATTTTGATTTTGAACTGGCCTACACTCTTGGGAATGGAAATTCGGTAGCTGATACGCTGATTCGGAAAACCCAGTCACAAGTAGTTCGAGAATCTGATGAATAATTGAAGCTGATGGACCTGTTTTTGGAGATAAACATTGAGGTTTAAGAGGGTCTGGGTCAGACTATTCTCTCAGCCTTAGCAGTGACATCTACGCTTTTGGAACGGGTCAGGTCTAGACAGTTATCGAATACGGAAGTCCTTGTTTTTCAAGAAAGTGTCGTTAACGATGCATCTACAGATTGGAGCGTGGATGAAGGTGATACTTTATTGTTCCATGGGAGTGTATGGGTCCCAGCAGTCATTAGAGAGGAGCTGATGAGGGATTTTCATGCCTCAGCATGGGCAGTTCTCCCAGGAATCACCAAATTGTATCGTGATTTGCGACGACAGTACCGGTGGCCTAGAATGAAGCGGGAGATAGCCGGTTTCATCATGCGTTGTTCCACCTATCAGTAGGTGAAGGAGGAAAATTGACGTCCGTTAGAGATTTTGCAGTTGTTGTCCATTCTAGAGTGAAAATGGGATGATGTTTCTATGGAATTTGTAACTACATTACCTAGGTCACCTCGTGGCAACAATGTAGTATGGGTTATCGTCGAACACCTGATGAAGGTCGCGCATTACTTACCTGTGCGAGAAACCTTCACAAGTGAATACTTTAGAAGATTTTATGTCATGGAAATAGTGTGCCTTCATGGATCACCTCGATCTATTGTCTCAGACAGAGATCCTCATTTTACATATCTGTTCTGGAGGGTTTAAAGAAGGCCTTGGGTATGCAGGTACTCTTGAGTACGGCCTATCACCCACAGACTGACGGACAAACCGAGCGGACTATACATGCGCTAGAGGATATGTTACGTGCATGTGTTCTCAATTTTGGAGGTTCATGGGAGAATCACATTCCTCTGGTCAAGTTTTGTCATAACAATAGCTTCCAGGGTACCATTGAGATGGATACCTATGAAGCCTTATATGGTAAGCTTTGTCCCTTGCCTTTTTGTTTTCTTGAAGCAGGGGAGGTAGCTGTTCTAGGACCACGTCTTGTGTAGGAGACTATCGAGAAGATACAGTTTATCAGGAAGTGTATGCATACAACTCAGTCTAGACAGCAATATTATGCTAACAAGCACCGACGACCTCTTAAGTTTGAGGCCAGGTACCGGGTTTTCATGACGGTCACACCCAGGATAGGGCAGAAACGTATTCGGAAGCAGGGTAAGCTTTCAACGAGGTTCGTAGGACCCTTTGAGGTGTTGATGCGGATCGGACCAGTAGCTTACCAGCTTGCACTTCCATAGAGATATTAGGCCCTGAATAATGTTTTTCATGTATCTCATCTTCACCGGTACTTTTCAGATCCGACTCATGTGCTTAATCCTGATGAGGTTGAACTGGATATGGATTCTTCCTTCAAGGAGTATCCGATGAGAATTGTCGACCGGAGTGTGAATACACTATGAGGCAGGTATATTCCTCTTGTATGGGTGCTATGGTAGCATGGATGGGAACATGACGAGACATGGGAGTGGGAGGCTGATATACGATCTCAATGGCCGGAGCTTTTCGCTTGTGACACCTCTTTACCTTCGAAAGGCCAACTCGGGGAAGAGTTGCTTTATAGAGGGGATGTTGTAACGATCCAACTCTTTGGAAAAGGTATATATCGTTAGTTTTTATTTCAAATTTTTCCTTTAAACTTGTTTAATGTGTGTAACATCCTAAGGAAGGTCTGGGGAGTGTCTGAGGCCTGTTCGAAGTCCGGGAGTTTGTGAAATGTACTTGCAGATAGGGGTGCACGACCTGCGCATGCTATGCAGACAGTTTGGCATAAACTGTGCGGCTGAAGACAGGGGCACCTGCAAGGGCACACAGTTTGCAGACGACATGAATAGTAAAGTCGCAAGATTTGGATAAACCATGCAGCCCTGCATTCTAGAGGCAGTGAGGTGCGTACGGTTTGTGCATGGTTTGGGTAAACTGTGCACCTAAACTGTGTATCCCTGTATATGGTGAAATTAAACTTTTCCCTTTAAGTCTATTTAAGAAATTTTCTCATTTCTTTTTGGTTCTAGCGGCCAGAATAGAGGAAACCCCTCTCTTAAGCTCCCACACACTCTCCTCTATTGATCTCTTATCGTTTCTTCGTCTGGAACATTATCTTCGATCTGGTGGAAGCATTGGAAGGGAAAAGGTAAGGCTTACCTCACTCACCCCTTTATCCTAGGAAAATCTTGCCTTCCTTCATGTTATTTTGATGCAGGACCATATGCCCTAATTTCATGGAATTGGACTAGAACTCAGAACTCTTCCAATATACATCGAATCTGAGGTCGATATCGAGTGAGCCTACGTCTACATCCCTATGGTTGGTGGTCATGTGTTCTTATTTTGGGTTTTCGCCATTCTTGAGTTTATTTTTTCATGTCGTGGTTTTCCTTTTTCCAATCCCCTTATTTATATTGACTGCTTACTATCTAAATGACCCTTGTGACAGGAGGGTATGGGAACTACCGTTATTTGGTTGTTTAGGTACCATATGACCCCGGTAAGGACATCCATCGGTGTTATACCTTGAGTTTTAGCACTTTTTCACCTTTGGACCTTATGCGTATGTCTCGAAATCCATTTTTCATGTGAGGAAAATGGGATGTTTTGGTTAGGGCCTAGCTAGGTTGTGTTAGCCTAAACCCCTTTTATTATTTTAAATGCATGTTTTCCTAAAATGTGATTTTGGGATATTGTGAGATAGAAATGCCATGTTTTATTGTTATGAAAGTTGTAAGAAGTTTATAACTTAAAAGCTATGATAATTAAATGATACAGCTTCAGGCCAGGGGTAGACTATGAGAGCTCCCCTATAATACGGCTTCGGGCTAGGGGCAGACCGTGAGAGCTCCCTTATTTAAATGATACATCTTCGGGCTAGGGGTAGACCGTGAGAGCTCCCCTATGATACGGATTCAGACTAAGGGTAGACTGTGAGAGCTCCCTTGAATGATTATTAAGGTTGGGCCAGGGGTAGGATCGAGATTGTTGCCCCTGGGTTAAGGAAGTCCGTGAGTTTTGTCCCGGTCCTACCCGACATATTATATATATATAGGTATATATTTATATTTATATTTATCTCTATATAAGAAGGTGATTCATACAGACATACCAATCATGAGCTGAATCAGGTATACCGGCCAGGTGTCCTTCTAGAACCTGAGATGGATGGTAGTTTATTGCTTTTTTTACTTACATGCACACTATTTCTCACTATTAATGCGAACACCTATTTGGATTACACATAGACATCGTTGGTGGTGGCCTACTGAGACTTGTCTCACACCTCACCTGGGCAGCCTCCAAGGAACCCCTGTAGACTTTACTGCCACATGTACTAATAGGGGCAAGGCCCCAGCTTCAGGCAGTTGATACTTATACATTCTAGCTCGAGTTCTAGAGGAGAGGACCGAGCTTGGCTAGGGATGCTCATGGACTACCTTTTTTCCTTTTGCGCTGCTTGTAGCATGCCAGTCTTTTGTTTACTTTTGTATCAGCATGTCGTGCATCCATATTGTATCGGAAACTGTGTATGAGTCTTTTGTATACTTATCAGGGTTTTCCTTACATCCGTGGTTTGGTTTGTATATTTTCATATTTCTCCTATTATTCATTGGTTGTGCTTTCGCAATCTATATTACTTTGCTACCATAACATTGTGTACTCTAACATGGGGGTAAAGTCTCCCCACTAACTTACCATTACATCCCCGCTGCTAGTCGCAAGCCCCAGGCCTATGGGGAGACGAGCCATGGGTTATGTGGCCAACCGGGATCGGGGCTCGGGTTGATGGGCATCCGGGTCCAGGACGTCACATAACTTCTTTAATAAATTAATAATTTTTTTAATACCATTAAAAAAGAGGTTAAATCATGTTAAACTAAGAGATATGGTGAGGTAATATGTTTCATCTCAATTTCTTCTTCACTGAGACATATTTAGTATTATGATCCTTTCTAATTCATATTATTTATATGTTTTCCTGTTGATGATTTATCATGAATATATATTATTTCATGATGATAAATGATTCAATTAATGTATCATTTTCTAGAGAAATTTTAAAAAAAAATTATTTTCACATTAATATGTTTGATCAGGTATATTTTTATTCTATGTCTACAATTTTCAAAATAATTTATGAAAATTCCTTTTTATTAATCGAATAACATAGTAAGTAAAAATTATGGTATATTTTAATTTTCAACTATTTGAAATTATATTTATAATTTTTCCACAAATGATCATTTAAAAAAACTAATAGCCAAATGGAATGTTTTATTTTAACATATAGAGCATTGATATACATTCATACCATAATAATTATTTTAAGATATATTTATTTTATGCAAGTTTTCCACTATATTTTAAATTAAAATCTTTTAAGTATTATTATTTTAATGTATCACTTCTATTTCGCTTTATTATTCAAAACACATGAATTTTTTACAAAATCTAAATAATCTATCATTTATTTTGTGGTTGTTAACATTCTCTTTCAACATGGAATTTTTTGTGATAATTATAAATTATATTTCCCTTATAAATAAATATTCTTTGTATCATGGGTATGATTATTTACTAAATAATATATCATGTCTACATATGGTGTTTTCCTTTTAACAATATTTTATTGACTGGATAATTTTTTTTAAATCTATATTCTTTAATAAATATATATATTTATTTGTTAGGATTATCATCTATGAATTGAATTGATCATTCAATATATAAGGAATGTATTCAACATATAGTGATAGGTTGGGCCTTGTTATAGATATCTCTTCGATGCATTAACTGGTCTCATGAGACTATTTAGTTGGATAAATTAAATTGTTATTTGGTATATACCTACCCATCAATTAAACTGCCTTGGAATAACGAAATGAATGTATAAATATAATGATTTCTGAAATCTTGAAATCTAGCATTATGAATTTGACTCATTTATAAATTCATTACTATTATCCATGGGACTATTAAATTGATATTTTCCATGGATTCTATTAATGATAAAGTTATTTATTAAAATTATGGTGTTTTTGAAAATTTACTTTTTACATATTAATTATTCCTTATTTAATCATGATAGATTCCATATTAGATAACTCGTTATGAGTATCTAATATCATCCATATATTTATTCAATTCACTTGAATTTTAATAAAAGTTATTTGAATGAGTTCAATAACATTGAATGTTTTCAATCACTCTATTTTATATTTTATTCTCAATATAAAATTTGCATCAAGTATTTATATTATTCTAAAATCATACTAAATTGACCAATCAATTGGGATTAGATTCATTATCTGTAATATAATATAATAAGATAGAATTCAACTCTGGGTTATTGGAGTTGGGGTCAATACAGATGGTATCATAGGAATTAAGGTATAAACCTAGATAACCAAAATTAGGAAACCACAGATTATGTAACATGGACCTATAAAAAACATTAAAATTATATATAATTATAGGATAATATCCTAATAGTTTTTTTAATGTAGTGATAATTTATTTTTTCTAGTTGTACATCCAGATATGGGAACAAAATTACGTGGTTTATCTGTAGATTCATTTATGGTTAATAACCCCGAAATGAGTTGGTCAAATATATATCTTCCATTATTCTAGTGCATGGAGACTATTCCCATACTATGCACCTAGTTTAACACCCCTAGGAATATTCTTTAGTTAATTGAAATTTTTTTACAAACCATAATGAGTAATTTGAAAATATTTTCATTATATAAATATATTCTATAAGAAAACAATTTTATAATTTTGAGAATAATAATGCATAAATATTCAATTAATGTTATGTGTTATATAAAATTTAGAATTATATGTTATGATACAAAATATTATGATCTTATCCATTATATTTTATTCTTTAAAATGGATCCTAGTAGAAAAAATGGTATCAATTTTTATGACCAATGTTCAAATTTCTCTTTTCAAATACCAAATAAAACTAGGGTTGGACATTAGAAAACCCTGACAATATTTAGAAAAATGATATCATTTATGTATAATAGTGTTGAACATGTGAATAAATGTAGTTTTAAAAGACATGAAACACCTATATTGGATCATTTCATGCAATAAAATCCACTATATTATAATGTAACTACAAACCCCAAAGTTTATGAGAAATTAATTGAGTCTATTGAGAGATTTATGGGTTTTGGATGTTATAAAAGTGAAAATTTTATAATAGTTGTATATTTACTTAATGGTGATGTTTTCCAATGGTGTTCTTTAGAAAAAAAATACTATAGAGGAAGAAGAAATAAAACATATGGAATGTATATATTTTAAATTAACATTATTCTATATAAATACTTCTCTAATGAGTGACAGACATAAATGAAGAGAAATTTCATCAACATAATAAAAATGGAAGAAGAAATTGTTTTGGATTATGATAATACCATTACAAGACTAACTAGTTATGTTTTGGATTATATATGTAACGTATAACGAATAATTGGCCATTTATTTAAAGGTGTTAATCGAAGTCTCTGAAATGTGATGATTTCTAAAACATTTTAATTATATGATAAAATATTGCTATGTTCCATCAAAAAAGAAATAAATTTAATGATTTAATATATTTTAGGGAAATAAAGAAAATTATTGACCTTATTCACACAACAAAAATTAAAATATATCAAATAAGAAGAAGAATAAGAATCAATTTTCATAATATGAAAATTATGGATAGAATCATTCTAGAAAATGCATGAATGGAGTGGGAATTTGTTACAATTGTAGAGATAAGGGTTATCTAGAAAACTTATGTTAGGGAAAAAAATAGATCACTATTATCAAGTGTTCAAATGTAATGAAAAGGGAAATTATTAAAAAAAATATCAATGAGTCAAGGGAACATACAACATAATAGGATAAGTGGAGAAAGACAATAATATATGATCACTACAGCTAAGGTGGAAGTTCCTAATGATATAGTGGATAGAAATTTATTCATATCTAGAAATGTATCTACTTATTTATTTAATTATGGGTCCACGCACTATTTTACATATACCTTGTTTTAAAGGAAAATTACGTATTTACCATCCCCTTATGAAGATATTTTTCATTCAAAAATCAGAGTGGGATCTTTATTGAAATAATGATGTGTATGAATGTTCTGAAAACAAGATATAAACATGCTCTATTTTTTAAATTTATTATCATACCTATGGTTTAAGTTGATGAAAGTTGTGGTATAAACTATATTTGAACATATGATTCTGAATTTATTGCAAATTGATGTAAATTATGATTCATGATTAATGTATAGAATTTTTTATATATAGAGAGTTGATAATAGAATCTAATTCATGTATAGTTCAACCCCTTTTATCTCTTCTTAATGAGATTCATGGGGAAGAATAGAAAAATCAACCTATAGTTACAAAATTTTATCATAAAATTGATGACATACTTATTGTATAATTAGAAATTATTTTATCTACTAAGGAATTACATAGACATCCATCGATGCATAATGTTAAGTATTCCATTGATTTAATCCCCAATGAGGACCTAAATAAAATACTCCCTATTGAATGGCCACTATTGAAATGGTGGGGTTGAAGTAGAAACTAGATAAGTAATGTAATAAGGGATTAATATGTCTTCAACTTTTACCTTGGGGAGACCATTCACTTTTAAAATGAAGAATGATAGATCTATGGGGCTATACATTAATTATAGAAATGTTAATTCAATTAAGATACTGAAGAGGTATCATCATCCCTGAATTTATTAATTATTCTATAAAAATCATGGATTTTAATATTTTATAAAGACAAACCTATGGTCTCGATATCATCAATTTTGATTAAAGACCAAAAACAACATTTCAAATTATGTATGAACATTAAAAATTTACAGTAATGACCTATGGATTGACCAATGCACCCTATTTATTCATGTTTCTAATGAATATAGTATTTATCAAATATCATAATATATTTTTTTTGTTTATTGATGATATCTTGGTGTATAATAAAATCTATGAGGACCATGATAATAACCTATGGATCATTCATGAGACTAATAGAATAAAATATTTGTAGAAGAAATTTACAATGTGTGAATTCTTGATTCATAGTCTTTATTTTCATGGTCATATTTTCACCATGGATGGAATATCTGTTGATCCTATGAAGAAAAATATAGTACAATGCTAGGAAACACAAACGAACATAACCTATGTAGGTAATTTTATTGGGTTAGAAGGATTTTATAATTGATTTGTTCAAAAATTATTATTATTATCTAACATGATTACAATTTTTACATGTAAATGGTTAATTTCATATGGAAAAATAATGTGAATATGGTTTTGTATAATTTAATAGGGGATTGGTCCCTTATTTAATTTCTACTCTTCCATCAAGAAATGATGGATTTATAATATATATTTATGCATCAATGAAGGGCCATAGTTGTGACTTTATGGGGAATGATACGGTCATTTCTTATAAATCTAGATAGTTAAAGACACATTAACAAATCGATCAAACTTATGATCTTCATTTTTTAGTTGTAATATATTTGTTGAAGATATTAATACATTATCTCTATGGTGAAATATGAGATATATACAAATACCATACGATCCTAAAATATATCATTTAACTAAAATAGATCAACATGAGGAAAATATGATGGCTCGAGCCACTCAATGATTATTATTTCTCAATAGACTACCACATAGTGAAGGAAAATAATATGTTGGATACCTTGAGATGGAATTATCATAGATTAAAAGAAAAAATGTGTATTTATAGGGATCATATGCTCATATACCTGGTAAATATTAATATGTAAATTATTGAGGAATGAGAGAAATCATTATTGGAAAATATAAAAATTTATTAGGCAGATGATGTGAACATTCAAAACAAAATTAAAGATGCGAATGATGAAAAATTGTATGGATTAAAATATGAAGAGGAAATTATGAAATTTCTAAATAATCTATATGTATTTTATTTACCTGATAAGAAAATATAATTATTGGATGATGTTCATAACTAAAATTTATTAATACACCCTAATATAAAAAAATGTATATGAATTTAAAAGGAACATTTATTGTGGAATAATATGAAGTAGGATATTTATTATTATGTATAAATATTCTTAGTTTATTAGGAGGTTAAGGATGAGATGAAATATCCTAAAATATTTATGGAACCTCTACCATTTATGATCTAATAATGGGTTGACATTACTATGGAATTTTTTACTGGATCACCAAAGACCACTAAAATGATTATTGTAATGTGGATTATTATAACTCACCATATTAAATCTTCATTTGTTCTTGATATAAGAGAATATTTACTTCTGGATTTCCTTTCATATGTATATATTAATGAATTTTTATGATTTTATGGTGAACAAATTTCAATTATCTCTTATCATGACCCATGATTACATCAAAAGTTTGGAATAATTTTAAGAAGGCTCTTAGCACCATGCTTTATTTTATAGAAACATACCATCCACAAACAAATGGAAATATAAAAAGTAAAATTCAAACATATGAAGAAATTTTGAGGTCATACTCACTTGATTTTAGAGGTATATAGGATCAATATTTATCACTGCTAGAGTTTTCATATGAAAATAGTTTCCATTCAAGTATTCAAATAACATCATATGAATCATTATATGGAAAAACTTTCATACTCAAACTTTTTGTAATTAATATGATTAATGGAATATCAATGTTCAATAACATGTTGTGGAGAAAAAAATGTTAAATGTTATCCAGACTCATAATATCAATGAAGGAATAGGTGTTATTCTATTTACCTGAAGAAATATTTTAAATTTCTAGTGAGATCATGTATTCATGGGGTTATCTCCATAGATCGCTATTATATGGTTTCATAAGAAATGGAAACCATGCCCCGTGTATATTGGACCTTTTTAATTTTTACATTAAATTGGATCTATGGCTTACTAATTAAAATTGCCACCAAACCTCTCTAAAATACATGATGTGTTTTATATCTATTTATTATAGTAGTTCATGTTTGAACCAACGCATGTGATCACCTATGAATAAATTTAATTGGAACTTGAACTATCTTATAGATAATATCCTATATATATTCTTGACATTAGGGAGAAATTATTGAGGAATCAAATGACTTCACTAGTAAACGTACTTTTGAGAAATCATGTAATAGGGAATGTAATGTCGGGAATAGAAGACGTGATGGTGAAGATCCACCATAATGTTTTATATGGTAATATCGATGAAAATTTCAAGGTAATATTTTTAGGAGGCAAAAATTTAATATCATGATATTTTAAGTGAACATGTGTTTGATAGTGTATACAACCTGCAACATTGAGCTTATATTTACTGCACAATGTTATTATTTAAATATTATTGGTATAAACCAACCATATAATTGTTGGATAAGAATATGAATAACAATATAATGAAATATATATTATGGTCATATTCATTAAAATTTAATTTATCGATTCTTACGATATTAACATTGAATTATAGGTAATGTCATTTTATACTTTAAAAAAATTATTTCTTCAAAAAGTTTTCTATTTTTTTATTGGATAATAATATAATTATGTTCTGAAACTTTTAAAAAACATACTTGTTAAAATTAACATCAATTTTTAAATAATCATATCAATATGAGTAATGGATTAATTTTTTATATTTTTCTAAAATGATTGATTTTTAAATGAATGGTAAAAAATTATACCTATTATTGAAAATTATATTTTTGTTTCAAGATTTTATAAATATACATTTTCTTAAAAAATTGTTTAAAATTAAAATATATTCAATTATATTTTTAATAATATAATTTTAGTGTTTTTAAAGAAATTTATAATTTAAATTGGTATTATATTCTTTATATATATAAATACATTTTTATGAAAACTAAAATTTCTTCGTGTTTTGAGGGTTTATAATCAGATTAAATTATAAAGATTCTATAATTTTAATTTTATAAAATGGGATACATATTTGGTGTCATCATGTATAAACTTTTTAATGATTAAACTTTCATTTGATTCCATAATTAATTGTAAAAATAGTATAAATTTATCATCACTATTATGGTTAAAAATTGTTTATCGGGGTTTAAACTAAATAGATAAGGGTAGAAATGAATTAAATTGTTTTCTAATTTCACATTATTGGGAAACATTTGACCATATATTATTTAATATTCATAAATTTATTATTTTAGATCCATTTTACTTGACTAAAAAATCAATATTTTTTTAAACCATGTATGCCCTCTCCCTCACATTGAAAAGGAAACCCCTTCCCTCTCTTCAATAAACCAATTTATGATTTATATATAACCAAACCTACCACAATCATTCCCCTAAATCCTTATCCACGTTATATAGCTTCTTTTCATCCCAAAATATCAATCCTAAATCCAATTTGAAGAGATGTGAATGAGGTATCTCTATAAGACAGTAATCGTCTTAATGAAGCTATTTCAGTTAAATTATTTTAACACGTAAAATAATGTATTAAAAATTACTATATAATTAACACATTATATGACATGTACTAATATTTTATTGTGATTATTCCATAATATTTATCTATCTTCTTCTCCATTAAATGGTTAATAAAACCATCGCTTGTGTGCACGGTGGACTACCGCCTCGTGAACCGATGCATTTTGATTTCCATAACCGAATCACAATTATTTTTATAATAATGGAACCATTGTATATATACGATACTTATGACATGATAATTATTCTGTAAAATTAATATATCATCTACTTCCTTACCATTCTACCACTAAGTAAATTTTAACATCACTTGTGCATACATTTAACCTACAGTATCTAGAAAGAAATGTGACATATTTTCCACATTCACCATTAAATAATGATTATGAAAATGTATATAATTAATAAATATGATATATATATATCATTAATATAATTCTATATATTATGAAACAATATTATATGCACAATAAGATGAACTGGAATTATAAATCATGCATGAGAAAATGATGTTGTTAGCACTAGAGACAATAGTAATACTTATAGATTGTTAGAAAATGTGTGATATGTTGTTATGAGAATATAATATATGAAATTATACATGAATATTGTTAATTTATAAATTAATAATATTTTTAAAACCATTATGTTGTAGTTTAAATCATATTCAACTAAAAAGAAGCAAATGTCAGTGATATGATCTTAATTTCTACAAAATTAAACAATATTTATTATTCTGCACCATTTTAACTTATTTTGTTTTATATAATTTTCTTTTTATCTATTTTACATGAATATATATTTATTCACGATTATAAATTATTCAATTTAATTTATTCATTCTAAATAAATGTGAAAAATGTTTAATAAATTTCTCTTTCTGATTGGGTATATTTTTGCTAAAAGTACACATTTTTTAATATATTTTAGGAAAGACAATTTAATTACTCATTTTAATTAATTAAGATATTTTAATATAAATTTTAAATTATAAGGGTTTTTAATAAATAATTCTATTTTTTCACTAAAATGTTCATTTTAACCTTTTTTAGAAGTTAAAAGGAATCGTTTATTTTAACATTTTTAATATTAAAAGGCTTTCCTGCTCTCATAACCAATTTACAATCTTTATCTTATTCTATATGTTTTCAATGACTGTTAAAATAATTTAATTTTATGAAATATTATGTTAATGTATCAATTATATTTTATTTTATTCTCCAAAACAGATGAATTTATAAGAATATCTAATTAATCTTTGATTAATTTTGTGGTTGATAAATTTCTCTTGAAACATGAAATTTCTTATGATCATTAGATATTTTGTTTCTATTAAATATAAATGTTTTTTTATCATAGATTTGTTTATTACCTAAACCATATACCATTTATGCATATGGTGTTTTTTTGTAAAATAATTTCATTGAGTATGGAAATATTTTTAAATATATATTCTATACTCAATATATAAATTTATTTATAATACATGATGAGTATAAATTGAATTGATCGTCAAATATATAAATAATTCATTGGAAATGAAATTATGGTTGGTACATGATTATAGATAACTCATTCATGCATTGACATGTCTCATGAGATAAATCATTTTTGAAAACTTAAATTATTTTTTAGAGTATACATACCAATAAATTTAACTATTTTGGTGAATGGTCATGATAAAATAGTTAACATTATGTATATGATCATGAAATATGATATTATTCATTTCCTTCATTAAGAATTTATTTATTATTATAAATGACATTACTACATTGATATTAACCATTGATGATTTCATGCTATTTTTTATTTTTAAATGGGACATGTTTTCATTAATTTACATTACCATATATATTATATATTATTTACTTATAACATATTATATTGTATGTAACTATTGTTGAGTATATAAAAATACCCTTATATTTTCTCATTTTCCTATGATATGAAGAGGAATACTTTGAATGAGTTCATGTGTGGAGAATTTTTTCTATCACTGTGTTTTATGTTTTATTCCTAATGTATAATGGGTACTATTTATGTATATAGTTCTACAATACTAATAAACTAATTATAATGTTGGGAATAGATCCTTGGTATCTATGATAATGTAATAAAATAGACACTAACAATGGTTATAAAAAAGGGATTTGTTACAATGATTATAGTGAAATGATAATGTTAAGGGATTGATTATGTGTCCTGCCAATGCCAGACATGAAGGACTTGTTTGATGAATAACATATATCATCATTCTATATTCATCCTGGAAGAAAATATAAGTGTAGAGATTTAAACGAGTAATTTTTGGGGGAAACATAAAAATGGATATTATGGAGTATATATCCTTATGTTTGGTGTTTCAATTTTTTATGTCTAAGTGGAATAATTAAATGGGAATGTTACAGCCATACAACTATATGAATTGGAGAAGATATACATGGATTTTGTTGACGGAATCCATAAAACATCTAAATGCTATAATACTATGTTTTTTGAACTCGAACACCTTACGAAGTCATAGAATTTCATTTATATCATTGTGTATTTCTATCTTGATTATTTTTCATGATTATATATTAAATAAGTTGTAAGGTAACAAGGAGTACAATATTCTATTATATCTAATTATGATATGAGGTTTACCACATTATTGTGGAAAAGTCATTGGTAATATCTAGATATGAAGTTATACGTTAATGTGGCATATCATCCTCAGATAAATGGTTAGTCTAGGAGGACCATTCAAACCCTAAAATATATGTGGAGATTCAATTCAATAGATATCAAAGGTTATTTGGATCAACACATTCCTTTGATGAATATTTTTACAATAACATAATTCACCCCAAAAATTAGATGGATCTATATGAATCCCTCTATTGCATCATGTTCCTAACTCTAATATGCTAGTATTATGGTGGAATGAGAAAGATTTTTAGAGTAAAGCTGGGTTAAGAAATTGAATAGAAGATTAAATCTATTTTTCCCCACATTAGGAAAACTAAAAGTCACTAGAAATGTTATGTTGAAAATAATTAGAAAGATCTCAAGATTAAATTTGGTGATAAGGTTTTACTATGAATATATCCTTGGAATGAGGTTTTTTGATTTGTAAGGATGGGAAATCAGATACCAAGATATATTGGTACTTTTGAAATTTTTTATTGTATCGGTATAGTTTTTGACCACATGGTACTTCCAAAAAATCTCCCTCATATCCATGATGTCTTCCATGTATCAATCATAAGGAAATAAATACCTGATAATTCACATGTATAGAAATTAGAGGTCATAAAATTAAAGAACGAAATTTGCTAAAAAACTAGTTGAAATTTTGGATTATAGAGATAGATTTCTATGAAATTAGGCAAGTTACTTGGATATATTTTGTTGAAGGTGTCATGACCCGTCCCCCGGTACTCATGTCGTGACTACCCAAATCCCACCTCCCGAAGGCCTGGGGATAGAAACTAGCGCCGAAGGCATCCACCTATAATTGAGAGGAATTTTTTGTGAACTAGTATGCACACACATTCCCAAACAAGTCCCAAAAACTAAAAAGGAAACAATTATCACTAAAAAAATTATGAGTACAAGTACAACTAATATAAGAGGGCCAGAATACAAACCCAACAATAGAATTAAAAAAAACAAAGTACAAAAAGGAATCTCTGATGGCCATCCATAGAAAACCCCACATGAATGTGAGAGTAGTGCAGATATATGAAACTAAAGTAGAAACTCATGTAAAAATGATCCTACTAGGCCCCTATTGGTCCTAGGCCACCAATTCAACCATTGTAGCATCTGTCGGCCTCATCTCCCTGAGTACCTAAAGGTGATAGTCCACCAAAGTCTTTGTCGAAGCAGCGATCATATGCATTAAAGACAACATTTTTTGGAAAATCCCATGCATTGTTGAGTAACAAAATAATTAGAAGGGACCCAAAAACAAAAAAGCAGAGACCATAAAATAATCCTCAAATTAAAGCATGAAATTTAATACAAATCACACAATGTATACATTTTGGGTAGAGATAGATGAGTCATAAGTCAAATCATCTAACACCTTGGATACTTTAGAACTCCTCCTATATCAAGTACAATGGGTCTTCCAAGTCTCATAGATGTGCTTTCCACTAACCTTGAACTGCTTAGGTACTCCTCCTTATTGTGTACCATAGGCCAGAAAAGTCACACATAAGTGCTTCTCACTAATCTTGTCCAATGGAGGTACACCTCCTCATCAACTATCATGGTCCAACAAAGTCACACAGAAGTAATTCCCACTTTGGGCGTGGAAATTCACATAGAATTTCTTACCACTTTTCCATACATGCGTCTCACAGAGCGGAATTTTAGTCATCTTGAGGTCTTAGCCAACCACAGGGTTCTATACATAGGGTGTTACAAAGACCCTCTCCTCATGAAATTATTCTCATATGAGAATCCATGAAAGCCTCATCATGGTAAGACACAATATCTGCCTTGTGAAGAGGGATCCAACTCCACAAATGCGTTGTCATTTGGATGACAGGTTTTCATGTTATTAGAGTTATAGTAAATAGGGACTGGTAGCTTCTGGGGACGATCTGACCCAGTCAGACCGACCTGACTAACCTATCCCCCAGGGTCCCATATACCCCAGTTTAGTTATGACTGGCTTGGCCTGTCCGATTTTTAGTATGGGTCGGGCCGGTTCGGCTATATTCATGGGCGAGGCCCAAAGGTATTCGTTTGGACCAGCCTAGTTTGGCAGAGGGTCCGGCCTCCGGGTCATCCGGCGGCCTGGTCTAGATTATCAGTTCTGGCCCGGGCCCCTGACGTGGGTTCAACAAGGCCCTCTAGTTGATGTCTCTTCCTACAAGCTGAGGTTGGGTCTGCCATAGGTGGACCAGTGGTGCGCCTAGCTGGGAAGCAACATCTTGGTGGGTCTGGTGCCCTACTTCCCCACAGGACGTCGTAGGACCTCCATCCTACCCCAGTCCAGCTACCATGGGGCTAGGTCATCTGGGTGGCCTAGACATGGGGAAATCCTCCATGTGACGCATGCCCAGTGCCGCCTCACCCTAGGGCTTCTGCATCTTCCTGCCGTCGAGGCACGCCGACAGGAAAGTGGATGGTGAATGTCGGTTGTCTCCTCTGTCATGGCACTAGTTAGCACTGCCACGACCATGAGGCTGACATGGGATGGCTTCTATGCTAGTTGAACCCTCCAGAAGCCACCATAGTTTCTATGGTGGTCTTTTTTTCTATCTATCTGCACCAACGGGCCTCTCGGGTTGCTTCCATGAGCGTTATTGTCTTGGATGTACATTACTGCCATTTTAGAAAATATGTACACAAGAAGCGCTCATGCAGAGGGTTGAGGCCTTTGTTCAGGTCACTTGAAGCCCTCCACGTTAGATTTTTTATTACTGGGGAGGCTCGAGGGAGCTGTAAAATCATTGTAAAAGATAAAATAATCTCGGAAATAGAATCCCCTATATAAAGTTACAAACCCGCATAAACACACAATTCAAAAATCATCCTTTTAGTGGGATGACCCAAATTTTTCATTTCTAGAAAAAAAATGAAGAATAAATTAAAAATAAAACAACACATACTTTTGTGATATTCATATCTGTAAATTTATGTCCTCAAGGTTTCAAGGCGCCAACGTCGTTCGTCACTTTTGGGTCTGTTCATTGAGGTGCGTCAAAGATGTTTGATGTTCTTTGGCATATTTTGTTCTTAATTGGAGAAGATGTTTGTAGAATATTCATTAGTCGATCCTCATAGTTTAATTTCTCATTCCACAGACACATCATCCAAAATAAATTTAAAACACATTGCAATATTTATGTTATGTTGCGACATCAAAGGTTAGGCTATTTCATTTTTGAAATAGTATCGATATTATGCATCATGAAATCATTGTTACACTATGGGTTAATGATCCATTAATGAGATTAATCAATTAAACTCATCACTACACCATAGAATCATTGTACGCAACTGAATTGATGAGAACCGAATATAAAATAACATTTTAATGTTATTTTGTTATTTTTAAGAAATTTTGAAAATTAACTTTTCTGTTCGGCCCATTGTGGTTGAGGTTAAGTCCTCTATAGGTGAATCCCAAAGTTCAGAATTTAACAGTGCCCTTTGTTTTACGATTCGAGCACTAGTTCAAATTTTTAAAAAAACCATGTCTACGTTTATTGAACATACCTTAAAAATGTTCAAATTTCCATCTCTGGCTCACTAGGCCTCAAAATAATGTGTCGTTAAATCATATTGTTTGATGATAATTCCATATAATTAAAAATATTACGTAGAATTTATGAGACATTAAATTCTCCCCACCTTAGGGATTTATGTCCCCAAAATCCACAAACAAAAACTAATCAAATAGAATGGTGTACTGAGCACGATTATGAGCCT
Organism: Viscum album; assembly: GCA_963277665.1. Classification (NCBI taxonomy): domain Eukaryota; kingdom Viridiplantae; phylum Streptophyta; class Magnoliopsida; order Santalales; family Viscaceae; genus Viscum; species Viscum album. The sequence continues at coordinate 433,711,668 of OY728134.1, forward strand.
CCCGCTACAATATGTTCTCCTATAGATTCCTATGAGGAAAGTGAACACACACAATGTAACGACCAAATGATTCATTAATGGAAAATCCCTCTTGGTGTTATTAAATGTCTCTTTATATAAAATGTTTTTATAAGACGTCAACTTCTTTGGTTTTAGGTTAATATTTTTGACCGTTGTTAATATAGTTGTTGACCAGTGATCACATGATTAGTATAAATATAGGACCTTAACAAATCCATTTTACTCAGACAAAAGAGGTGATGGCCTCATCCAGTAGAATTGCCTCATACAAAGACCATTTGTCGGAGCTCGGAAAAGAGGTGGCATCCTAGGGCTTCGCCCTTGACCAAGCCCAAGCTGAGCTTCACCATGTCAAGCTTGAACGGGACCGTCTACAGGAAAAGTGGAAGTTGATAGAGATTACCACTCGAGCGATGTTATCTTAGCCACCCTAAGAGTCTGTCACCATCACACATCTTACCCTTAGGTCTTATGAGGATGTTTTAAGGGGTTATGTAACAAATAAGTAGTACTATGATCATGTACATTATTTTTTTATATAATAATGAATATAATTTCTAGTAATTTTTGATACATTGTAAATAGTTTTTAAAAGTACAAATGGGGTTTTTAGTTATTGTTTAATTAAGAAATCTATTTTATTAAATTAATGGATTTTTTAATTAAATAATATTTTAATAAAATAATATTATTATTATAAAATTAATTTTTTATTAAACATAAATGATCTTATAATTTTATGAATGAAATTAAAAAAAATTATTAAGGTTTGAATGCCATTTTTGTCAAAACCCGTGAATTTTCGATAAATGTCGGTTTTTATTTTAAAAGTAAAAATTAACATATTTGGAAATTTTTTTTAGATAAAATAAATGTCGTTTCTAGAATCATGATGTTGAAATTATCCAACGGTGAATTTTTCATAATTTTCTGAGACAGTCAAATTTTTGGTTAAAAATTAAATACCGTTTAAATATATAATGTGTTTTATGGCATCATAATGACCCAATGGTGATGTAATAAAATACCATAATCCTTATGTTCTGCCAATATATGTTTTATCATTAAAATAATCTGATTTTGGGTTTGTTTGACTTACTTTTCAAAGCATTAATGGACCCCTCAAGACATATTCAACACTTTTCCTTTTTAAATTAATTTCCATGGGAGTGTGACTGACCTCCACATAAGCAACCTTATTATTTTAAGAAGTTCTGACTTTGTCCTTATAAAATATTGTTTTACTATTCCCTTTTCCAAAAACCATGGGCAAAAACAATGGGATGGTTTGTGGTTTGGATTAATTTAATGTAAGGGGACCCAAACCTAAATAATAAAGAATTCCCTCACCTTTCCTATATAAACCCACCCAAGATCCCACTTCCTCCTCACTAAAATCCCTTGGAGTTCGTCCAAACTCTTCCCTACACTCTCCAAAATCCTCCCAAGGTTCCCCAAGCTCCCAATAATCCTCTCACAAGCCTCTCTCTAGCCTTTGGAAGCACACTTCCCAGTAAGGGTTTTTTCTTCCTTTCTCTTTTTTGTCATTTTTTTTTAAGTTGTATTGCCCTTTTAATGTCAATTATGAATGTTGGGGTATGGTTTAGAACCTCCTCCATACTGCCCTATTATTGTTTGAATGATGGGAGACTCCTTTCTCTCTCATTAAAATCCTCCCATGTACACTCGTTACTATGCCGAAATTCCGAAAGGAACTTCCCTCTCCATCAAGGGTATTCACCTTTATGAACCTTTACTTATTGATTATAAAGTTTCATGTATGAATTCCACATTCCTTTATCATGGAATAAATGATTATGTTTAATGAATCCATGTTTTATGATCCATGTGGCACACTTATACATGAAATGAAATGTTTAAGAAGGGTGCGCCCTTATAGCGCTCCAATGCATTTGGTAAAGTATAGTATCATGATACGTCATGTGAAATGAGTGTTGAATCATGCTGATTCAAGTGAAACAAGGGATTACTCATGCTTCATGTGCAATGAGGTTTTACTCAAGCTTTAGGTGCAATGAGCCTTGGCTCATGCTAATTCCATGTAAAGTGTTGTCGCCACATTTCCATGTTATGATTATCATGCTTTATCATGCCTTTATGTTCATGTTTTTTTATTCTCAATTCATATGCATATTGTCTAACATGTATTGTACTCCTCATGTTATTCCATGTGTACTCCCTTACTTGGCTTTATAGCTCACCCTTTTCTTATGCATGTCCTCAGGTTATCCCATGTAATGCTAAGTACGAGGGAATGTAGTGGTCATGTAAAGGAAGTTTTCAATAAAGATGTTGTATTTAATGTTTTAAGATTTTATGTAATGATCCTAAGCCCCAAAGAAATTGAACCTCTTGATCTTCTTTGTTGTATCAAGTGATGTTTTATGTAATAAATCATGTTTAAGTTGTAATAAAAAGAAGCGTTGTCATAGTTGGTATCAGAGGATAGTTTTAGTTATTTTTGGTATTAGGAATCCCTAGTAAAGCCTTAGATACAATACTAAGTATAATAAAATCATCCCTAAGATTTGGTAAGTGCTGAGTAAGTGGTTTATCAAACAAATACATACCTATCTGGATACGATCAGGTAGAGGCGGCTCTGGCACAGATGTATCATAGGGGTAAAACCCGAAAACACCGCTTTGAGCTAGACTCGAACGGGAATTGGTGTACGACAACGGGCCTTGCTGCACTCTTGGTTACGACAGTCTCGGGGGATATTTTTTGATAAATTCACAATCTTAGTATGAACCCTTATTAAGGGAATTAAAAAAATTCCCCTAAGAATATATGTTAGAAAGTAGATCATGAAAATCCTAGATTGAAGCCTATAGACTCATGAGTTAAGGAAATGAAAGTTTATTTTTAAGTCATCAACTTTTGTCTTTGGATTACCCTGTATGTGTTACCCCTAACTTTCCTTTTATTCCATCCAATGGATGGTAATAGGAGGACTCGGGCTAACAACCGTTGTGAATATCAGTGTGATAATTGTACTAATGAGATGCCAAATCCAATGGGAGAGGGAATCGTGAACTTTGTCATGCTTCTCTCTCAGCTAACTCAAGTTTTTAATAGAAACACGGGTCAAGAGGAACGTTCAACCCCCCTAAGAAAGAACAAGTCTCTATCGAGAGCTTCATGAGACAAAGGAATCCTACTTTTAGTGGATCATCCAATCCCATGACCGCTGAACAATGGATCAACTCCATTGATAAGATATTCTCCATCCTCCAATGTTCTGAACAAGAGAAGGTTCTCCTAGCAGCTTATCGTATGGAGGGTGAAGCTGATCAATGGTGGACGTTGATCAAAAATACGAAGCCTGAGAAGGAGATCGATGCATTAGAATGGAAGGATTTCCAGAATATGTTTTTCGATAAATATTTTCCGCACACCCTCCAGCTTAAGATGGAAAGGGACATCCTTTCCCTCAAGAAAAAAAGATGAAGAATCTATTGGAGCGTACGAGAAAAACTTCACAAGTCTTGCCCGATATGCTTCCAGTTTTGTCGTTACCCCCAAATGCAAGGTTGGCCGCTTCTTTTGTGGGCTGAAGCCTAGCTTGCCGAAAGCATTAGCGATCCGTGACTTTGATAGCTATGAGGAAATTTTCTAATGTGCCCTCAAGGTTGAAATGGAGATCGGGGAATCTCAGGGGTATCATGGGGACAAGAAGCATAAGGTGGACTTCAATGCTGGTGGTCTGATGGATAAATCAAATGGTGCTAAGAAGATCCAGCACCCCACTTGCCAAAAGTGCGGAAAGAAGCACCCTGGAAATTTCCTTAAGGGGACGAGAAAATGCTTCAGGAGTGGAAGAGACGGGAACCTAGCTGTTAACTGTCGGCAAGAAGGACCTGCGACTGTGACAGAGGAGAGGAATGCTCCGTTCGAACCTCAACGTGTTGTTCAATGCTACAAATGCAAAGAACGGGGTCATTTTTCAAATTAGTTCCTTAATCCAAGGGTTATTGGAGGCAACCAATAACCTCCAAGACAGCAAGGAAGAGATTTTACCATCACTTCTGCCGAAGTGAACCCTGACAACGAAGTGGCGACAGGTATGCTAGTTATTCATTCAACAATAGAGAACATACTTTTTGATTCATGTTCTATGCATTCTTTTATATCTCAAAAGTTCAGTATAACAATCCCAGAACCACCACAAATCATGGAAGTAAAGATGTCAGTGAGTACGGAAAATGGAGAAATCATTGCATCCCATGAGTATAAGTCCTCCCCTATTATAATCCGTGGATTGAATTTCCCGGAGAACCTCGTCATACTCCCTCTGGTGGAATTTTATGCAATTCTTGGCATGGATTGGATTTCCTTATATAGAGATAACATAAATTGTCAGGAGAGGGAAATCACACTCTATATGGGGAATCGACCCCCGGTTCATTACAAGTGTCAGGAGGAAGATGAATCTCATTTAGCTCTATCATCTCAAGAATGGATATTACTACCTCATGAGAATGCATATCTGGCTGAGATGATTAAGTCCAAGGAAGAAACCATCCTTGAAGAAATGCCTATTGTTAGGGAATTCGCTAAAGTGTTTCCCGAGGAACAGCCTGGTCTTCCAGCAAAGAAGAAATGTTGAGTTCTCAATTGAACATATACCTGGGGTGCTACCAATATCCAAGACTCCATATAGAATGGCTGTTGTAGATCTTTAAGAGCTGAAGAAAAAACTACAGGAGAATCTGGATAAATGGTTTATACGCCCAAGTGCTTCACCATGGGGTGCACCAGTCCTCTTCGTCAAGAAGAAGGATGGGTCAATGCGGATTTTCATCGATTATCTTGAAATCACGATAAAGAACAAGTATCCTCTCCCAAGGATCAATGAATTGTTTGATGAGATGAGTGGAGTACAATACTTCTCCAAGGTGGACTTGTGGTCGGGATATTATCAATTAAGGGTGAAGAATGAAGATGTCCCCAAGACTGCTTTTCGTACATGATACGGGCACTATGAATTCATAGTAATGCCTTTAGGACTCACCAATGCTCTAGAAATATTCATGGAATTGATGCATAGAGTATTTAAAGATTTCCTTGACAAAGTTGTGGTAGTCTTTATAGATGATATTCTAATATACTCCAAAACCAATGAGGATCATGAGGAGCATTTAAAAACTGTACTAGAGACTTTGTGCAAGGAAAAGCTCTATGAGAAGTACAGAAAGTGTGAGTTCTGGTTGAAGGAGGTCTCATTCTTGGGCCATATCATCACAAGCAATGGTATATCTATGGACCCCTCCAAAACAGATGCAATTGAGGGATGGCCAAGGCTAACATCGGTAACGGATATCCGTAGCTTCTTGGGGTTAGCTGGATATTATCGACGATTTGTGAGAAATTTATAACGATTTTACAACTCTCTTACCAAGCTAACTCGAAAGGGAGTAAAGTTTTCTTGGAGTGATGAATGCGATGAAAGCTTCAAGGATTTGAAAAGGAGGCTTATCACTGCACTCGTGCTCACTTTACCCACAAGTGGGGATCTTTTGTGGTATTCAGTGATGCTTCGAAGAAGGTCTTAGGATGTGTGCTGATGCAGAATGATAAAGTGATATCCTACACCTCAAGCCAGTTGGAAATCCATGAGAGAAACTATCCAACGCATGATCTGGAGTTGGCGGCTGTGATCTTTGCCTTGAAAATATGGCGGCATTATCTCTATGGAGAGAAATGTGAGATATATACTGACCACAAGAGTCTTAAATATATATTCACACAGAAAGAGCTTAATATGCACCAGAGAAGATGGATATATCTCATCAAGGATTATGACTGTTCAATACATTACCTCCCTGGGAAAGCGAACAAGGTGGTAGATTCCCTAAGTAGAAAGGACCCAGCTATTCTATCAATGATGAGAATTGAGAAGGATCCAATGTTGTTAGACTTGATGAGGATGGATGTGGGAATCATAAAGAAGGGAACATCATCAATCCTTTCACAAATTATTGCTCAACCATCTCTTTTGGAATGGTTAAAGGATGGTCAAAAGGATGATGTGGGAATTCAAGAAAATGTGGGAGCTATCGAAAAAGGGAAATCCTCGGAGTTTAATGTTAATGAAGAAGGAATTGTGCGGTTTGGGAAAAGACTATGTGTTCCATCAAGTCCGGAGCTGAAGAAGGAACTTTTGGATGATGCACACAATTCAAATTTCTCTATTCACCCAGGGATCACAAAGATGTATCAAGATCTCCGAGAAAACTTTTGGTGGGATGATATGAAGAAGGAGATCGCTGAATATACATCAAAGTGCCTGGTGTGTCAGAAAGTGAAGGCAGAGAGGCAAAAGTCTAAGGGGATGATGCAACCATTGCCCATACCAGAATGGAAATGGGAGAACATCACCATGGCCTTTGTCACCGGACTTCCAAGGACATCCAATGGCAACAATGCAATCTGGGTTATTGTGGATCGTCCTACAAAGACTGCACACATCATTTATATTCGGGAGGATTTATCTTTGGATCAAGTGGCACGAATATATATCAGGGAAGTGGTAAGGTTTCATGGAGTACCACTATCTATTTTGTCTAACCGAGATACAAGATTCACCACTAACTTTTGGAAGATTCTTCAACATGCTCTGAATACTGAACTGAACTTTAGTACAGCCAATCATCCTCAAACTGAGGTCCAATCCGAGCAGACTATCCAAACACTTGAGGATATTTTGAGACCATTCTCAATGGACTTTAATGGAGGATGTGATCAACATCTTCCTCTGGTTGAGTTCTCTTATAATAACAGTTTCCACTCGAGCATCCAAATGGAACCATATGAAGCCCTGTATGGGAAAAGGTGCAGAACACCGGCATGTTGGGATGAGGTCGGTGAACGTAAGCTTCTTGGACAATAAATGGTCAAATAAATGTTGGAGAAGGTGAAAACCATTCAGCATCATATCAAGGCATCCCAGAGTCGACAGAAGATTTATGCAGATAATTTCTGACGAGACCTTGAGTTTAAAGCTGTAGACATGATGTTTCTATGCATATCTCTGTGGAAAAGGTCATGAGGTTTGGAAATAAAGGGAAGTTAAGTCCAAGGTACATCGGCCCCTTCGTGATTCATGATCGTGTTGGGCTTGTGGCCTATCGACTAGCACTTCCACCTACCATGGACAAGGTGCATGATGTCTTTCATGTATCCCTCTTAAAGAAGTACATACCAGACCCTTCACATGTACTCTCATCTAAGGTGGTACAATTGGAAGACGATCTTTCTTATGAAGAGAAAACCGTGATGATCTTATATAATAGAGAAAAAGTTCTATGAAATAAGACAATGCCCCTCGTTAAGGTGTTGTGGAGAAACCACAAGTTTGAAGAAGCGACTTGGGAATCAGAGGATATGATGAAGCTCAGTTACCCACATTTTTTTAGTGTGGGAAAAGGAAAATTTTGAGGGTGAAATTTCTTAAGTGGGGAATATTGTAACGACCCAATGTTTTGTTAATGGAAAATCCCTCTTGATCTTATTAAATGTCTCTTTATATAAATTTTTTTATAATATGTCACCTTCTTCAGTTTTATGTTACGATTTTTGACAGTTGTTAATATAGTCGTTGAACAGTGATCACATGATTAGTATAAATATAGGACCTTAACAAATCCATTTCACTCAGACAAAAGAGGTGATAGCCTCATCCAGTAGAATTTCCCCATACGATTCCCATTTGTCGGAGCTCGGAAAATAGGTGGAATCCTTGGGCTTCACCCTTGACCAAACCCAAGTTGAGCTTCACCATGTCAAGCCCGAACGGGACTATCTACGAGAAAAGGTGAAGTTGATAGAGATTACCACTCAAGCGATGTTATCCGAGCCACCCCAAGAGTCTGTCACCATCGTAACACCTTACCCTTAGGTCTTATGCGTCTTTTTTAAGGGGTTATGTAACAAATAAGTAGTACTATGTTCATGTACATTATTTTTGTATATAATAATTAGTATAATTTCTATTCATTTTTTATACATTTTAAATAGTTTTTAGAAGTAAAAATAGTGTTTTTAGTTATTATTTAATTAAGAAATATATTTTATTAAATTATGAGATTTTTCAATTAAATAATATTTTAATAAATTAATAATATTATTATTAAATTAATGTTTTTTAAATATAAATGATGTTAAAATTTTATGAATGAAATTAAAATTTTTTTATTAAGGTTTGAAAGCCATTTTTGTCAAAACCCGAGAATTTTCGATAAATGGTGGTTTTTATTTTAAAAGTGAAAATTAACATATATAGAAATTTTTTTAGATAATATAAATGTCATTTCTAGAATCAGGATGTCGAAATTATCCAACGGTGAATTTGTCATAGTTTTATGAGACATTCAAATTTTTGGGTAAAAATTAAATACTGGTTAAATATATAATGTGTTTTATGACATCATAATTACCTAATGGTGATGTAATAAAATACCATAATCCTTATGTTCGGACAATATATGTTTTATCATTAAAATAATGTTATTTTGGGTTTGTTTGACTTACTTTTCAAAGCATTAATGGACCCCTCATGACATATTCAACACTTATCCTTTTTAAATTAATTTCCATGGGAGTGTGACTCACCTCCACATAAGCAACCTTATTATTTTAAGAAGTTCGGACATGGGCCTTATAAAATATTGTTTTCCTCTTCCTTTTTCCAAAAACCATGGGCAAAAACCATGGGATGGTTTGTGGTTTGGATTAATTTAATGTAAGGGGACCCAAACCTAAATAATAAAGAATTCCCTCACCTTTCCTATATAAACCCACCCGGGATCCCACTTCCTCCTCACTAAAATCCCTTAGAGTTCGTCCAAACTCTGCCATAATCTCTATAGAATCCTCCCAAGGTTCCCCAAGCTCCCAATAAGCCTCTCACAATCCTCTCTTTATCCTTTTGAAAGACACTTCCAAGGAAGGTTTTTTTCTTCTTTTCTCCTTTTTGTCAATTTTCTTTAAGTTGTATTGCCCTTTTAATTTCAATTATAAATGTTAGGGTATGGTTTTTCACCTCCCCCATACTGCCCTATTATTGTTTTAATGATGGGAGACCCCTTTCTCTCTCATTAAAATCCTCCCATGTACACCCGTTACTATGCCGAAATTCCGAAAGGAACTTCTCTCTCTTCTTTTACATTCGAGCAATAATTTTGTATCAGGAATCTAAACTCCATTAAAATTGTTGGGACATGTATCTATATGACCTAATTACTTTACATTACATGTAAATATGATGAGGAATCCCTTTCTCTCTCATCAACCTTTTTTTATGAATTATTATGTCATGCCGTTATGCTGCCGAAATCACACCAATTTTCTAAGCCAATGACATTTTGTAGTGAATACCATAACCATTTCTCCATCAAGGGTATTCACCTTTATTCAAATAGACTTATTGATTATAAAGTTTCATGTATGAATTCCACATTCCTTTATTGTGGAATAAATGATTATTTTTAATGAATCCATGTTTTATGATCCATGTGGCACACTTATGCATGAAACGAAATGTTTAAGAAGGGTGCGCCCTTATAGAGCTCCAATGCATTGGGTAAAGTATAGTATCATGATACATTATGTCCAATGAGTGTTGAATCATGCCAATTCAAGTGCAACGAGGGTTTACTCGTGCTTCATGTGAAATGAGGATTTACTCATGTTTTATGTGAAATGAGCCTTGGATCATGCTAATTCCATGTTAAGTGTTATTGCCACATTTCCATATTATGATTATCATGCTTTATCATGCCTTTATGTGCATGTTTCTTTTATTCTTTATTGATATGCCTATTGTCTAACATGTATTGTACTCCTCATTTTATTCCATGTTTACTCCCTTACTAGGCTTTATAGATCACCCTTTTCTTATGCATGTCCTCAGGTTATCCCATGCAATGCTAAGTACGAGGGAATGTAGTGGTCATGTAAAGGAATTTTTCAATAATGATGTTGTATTTAATGTTTTAAGTTTTTATGAAATGATACTAATCCCCAAAGACAATAAAACTCTCGATATTCTTTGTTTTATCAAGTGAAGTTTTATGTAATAAATCATGTTTAACGTGTAATAAAAAGCAGGGTTTTCATACACAAGATGAATTAACATCCCATGAAGGAACTGTTCATGTCAATAATATATCTCCACCGGGAACTCAACAAACTTCCCTCCATCATCAATGTCCATCTCGCCCCATTCGATGACATGTGATGGATCGTGCACATACCTATTCAACTATGACATGTTGAAAAAATCATGCACCTGATGCATGTGTGGGGGAAGATCTAGGTGGTACACCACCTTGCCAACTCTTTTTAGGATCTGAAAAGGTCCGATAAACCTCAGAGATTGTATTACACTCTGGAAAAATATATTTAATCCTCATCGGGGTGAGACCTAAAGGAATACGTGACCACCCTCCTCAATCTCCAAGGGGCTCTGTCTTATATCGGCATAATACTGCTGCCTTTGTTGTGTAGTCAGCATCTTCTTCTAGATGATCTATACCTTCTCAGTGGTAGCCCATAGGAGCTTTGAACCCATTAGTGCTGACTCCCCTGGGTCTATCCAATATAGGGGTGATCTGCAAGGCCACTCGTACAAGGCCTCAAAGGATGGAATGCCAATGGTGGAGTGATAGTTGTTGCTATATGAAAACTCAACCAGTGGTAGGTTTCCTCCCAACTACGTCCAAAATCGAGGCCACATGAATGTAGCATGACCTCTAATGTCTATATGGTCCACTCCTTCTGACCATTCATATGGGGATTAAATTATTTTCTCAGGAGTAACTACTTATAAAACACCCCTAGTAATCCCATCCATAACCAGAATGTAAATCGATCACCACCATATGAGATGAATGTCAATGACACCCCGTGAATCTATACTATCTTCTGGACTTAGAGGCATCCAAATCCCACTAATAGTCTCATCTCTTACATGGGTAAAAATGGAGTTGACTTAGTGAGTTGGTAAATGACCGCCGGGATAGAGTCGTGGCCCCATGATTTGCATGGTAACCCCATCATAAATTCCACCATGATATCATCTCATTTCCACTCTAGTACCTCGAGTGGCAGGGCCAAGCCTGCTATAACCTGATGCTCATATTTCAGTATCTTACAAGTGATGCATCATTAAACAAACTCAGACGCCTTTTTTCATCCTCAAACATGAGTACTAACATTGGATATCCTATAATATATTTGAAAATACAGGATGTACCATCAAGGTGGATTTATGAAACTCCATCAACACCTCCTTCTATAACGTCACTAGTACTATGGTGTGCCCTCGGAAAAGGATGATGTGAACCCCACCTATATAAAATCAATCAGGAGCCTGTCCAGAGGATAACTGAGCACTTGGGTCCTCGTAGTATACATCCACCAACTGTGCCTCCATAATATGTTATATGAGTGGTGTAGTAATAGTTATCGACTGATTTTATGCAACTACACCATCATCCTTGAATGATATCTACATCACAGAAAAATATTTTGTCGCCTCACTCAGTATCTGCAAATCTGTCCTCCTGTTGAGCGCGTCTTCCACTATGATCTCCTTTTTAGGAGTATAATCTATCTCAAAGTCATTGCCCGAGAGGGACTCTATCCATTTTCATTGTCTCAGGATCATGTCTTTTAGGGAGAAAATTTACCTGAAACTCTTGTGGTTAGAGTAAACCGTAAATTGTTCCCACATCATGTAGTTCCACTACATCTTCAAGGACAATAGCACTACTATTAACACTAGTTTTTGGTTCACGTAGTTATGCTTATGTTATTGTCATGACCCAAAACCTAGAAGTATGAAATAGGTGCCTGAAACATTTTGTGTCATTTTCATCATAAAAATAGGATTACAAGAAAAAATAATATCTTGTCCCAATATAGAGGATGTTTTCAGTTTAGGTTCTTAGAAAATAAGATGTTGTTGAAGAACTTCATCTGAAAACAAATAAGGGATAAGATGTTTCCACAAAGAGTACCCAAGGCATGGGAAAAACTGCTAAAATCTTGTAAAACAAAAATTAAAACATAGGGAGAGCATAAAAATTCCAAGTAAGGGGTTTTTAAAACATTTGAAGGAAATCACCTTTTTTAAAACAACCACCTTAAAAACAATCATATGGAATTTTCTTAAGAGGAAGATATTACATTTCAAGGCACACCATCAATATTTTTTGTGGTTACATGTGGACATTTATTCAAAAGATCATTTTAATAAATGGTTATTGTTGTTTAGAGAAAAACATGAATCAGTGTGTGCATGTGTATTTAAGAAATTAGATGTTCATAATTCACAACTTAGTCAATCAAAATCCAAAAGAATATTTTTTATAATAAGAATTCATACCATGATTTGTTAGAACAAAAAAAGAAATTCTCATGGCTTTAACATTAAATACATTTCCTTTGTATAACATGCCATTTTCATACTTGGTTATGCCTTATGATTTAAGTTCAATTATCATAAATGATTCCTATATAAGGATTAAAAATCCCTTGGATGATCATTAAATATTAAATAAGGAGAAAATGTATAATGTTTGACTTTTTCAAGGCCTTCTGCCAAGACCAGACGGGTAGAAATCCAACATAATTTTGGTTAAATGCCTCTGATAGTTGTGAACAAATCTATCATCATGTTCACACATCTTTTCACTTAACTCATGAGACTTCATCACTTCACCCAATGCATTGCAGTGCTGTATAATTTCGTGTGCATCCATCACATCATTTAAATTCCAATACATTATTCATATGTCTTAGTATGGTCTCATATTTGTAGTCATCCAATTACATAGAAAACATCAATTCTTAATCCATAATCATTTTCATACATTAACTAATATTAATTTAATTATTCATTGAGTGCACAAAAACTAGATTTTCTAGTTCCTTATTTAGCAAAGACGTGCATGAACTAAAACAACAGACTCTTTCATATGTAATAAAAACATGTACACATAAAATAATTGGTTGTCACCTGAAATAACAACTCTTTCATTATACCCTTAAGAATGTGACCACTTATAAACCATGTTAAATGTTTAGACTTTTATATACTCATTTAATCCATGAAATTTTAAATTTTATATAAAAAATAAACTTAAAGGATCATAGGAATATCTTGGAAAAAAATTGGAATACAAATAATGGATTAATGTCTATGAAGTGTTCTTGCATAAAAAATAGTTAACATGTGAGCTCATGCATGAATGTATATTTATTCTTGAACATGAAAACAATCATACCTCTTAATTGAGAAATCATGTTCGAAAAATATATATGTATCCATGTGGATTTGAAAATTATGGAGATATATTTATATATACATAAATTGTATATTTGGGATCTGCATAACCCAAAACAAGATTTAATAAATTCTTTCAAGTGTTGTATTCTACATAAACATGATTTAAATAAATAAGGATAGGTTTTGTGAAAACTCAGTTGTAATAAAACATAATATTTATATTTATATATACATTTAAACATAACCATAAATACATGAATTGTAAATAAGAGTATACTTAAAAGAAAAAATGAGGAACTATACCCCTTTATTGTATTTTATGTTTCTATAAAAACAATAAAATTAAATGATCACCCTTCAAAGATAATAAACCCCAACCGTTCTGTTGTATAAATATATAAATATACATTCATTTTTTTGAAATTCTAAAATGGGTTAAGATAAAATTATATATATATACATATATTCATGAAAAAAAATATATGACGGGTTCTCATATAGAAATTGAATCATGAATCCACTTGTATATGTTATATACTCAAAAAACCATTTTGAAAACCCAACGTGAGTTAAGATTTAAATGTTATATGAAACTACATATATATACATATGGAACCATATATACACTAGGATATAATAGTTTTACAACAATGAAACATAACAAGTTTATCCCTTACTTGACTTCTTGAGTTCACAACAGTATGGTGGTGGATGTCTCCACTTCGAGAGGAAGAAACCCAGTAATCACGGGTGCAAAAATACCTGGTTTATATAGAAGTTTACATATATTATATATATATATATATAACATCTCATAATTAAAAAATATAAAATATGACTAAAAACATGAATGAGATAAAATAAACCCAATATGTCTCTGAAAGAATGAACTCAAAATAAATCGATGATTATAACATATACACATATATGATGTTTGTGGAATACTAAAACAGAAACCAAAGAAAGTAAACTAAATAAAATAAAAAAAAGGGATCGGGGAGGATATTATGGGTAGAAGTCAAGGCCACAAGACTATAAAACAAATGGGGATAATTGAGAGAGAAGATGATAAAAAATGAAAGGAGAAATAATAACAAGTGGGTGGCCACTGGTTTGAGTGTGATGGAGAGGATGATGTGTAAGAGAAGTTAAGGGAAGAAATGGATGGTTCGGATTAGGTGAGATCAGATTGGACAGTCGGAATGAGTCTATATTTTTTTAAAAATGAAGGACGGTGGAGATTAGATCTTGAAGAAGATCGAACAGATGAGTCAAGGTGCCAGATTTCAAAATAGAATGAAATGTCGTGATAAGATCTTATGTTGATCGAACAGGCCATGCAAAATGTGGTAGTGATTTGTGGTCACTGAGGGTCGAACACGGGATCGGGATCAACGGCCCATATCGAGCGCGATGAAATCCAATGGCCCAGATCGCGTTTCACCTAAAAAAACATGTCCCACATTGAGTCACAGAGGAACCTGAATCATCTTTATAAGACCAAGGCTCCGATACACTACATAGAAATCACAAAACACACCCAAAGGAGCCTTACACATAAGATCCTGCACCCCACAAGCCTCGACGTACCTATGCTCTGCCACGGCCCCGCGCCATAGTGGCATGCTCAACCATTCCTACTCTTGTGTGCCCATTGGGGTACCTATTCCCAAGCATGGGTTGACCTTGGCTTGGGCTGAGGGATAGGGTCAGCCAAATAATGTAAGATTCCTCCCTCAGATCAACTATAAAGGCCTGGCCTATTGGGTTAATATTTTTTTATTAACCCAATTTTAAAAAATATCCAAAAATACACATATATAGAATATCTTTACATTCATAAAAAAAAATTATTCATAACTCTGGAAGTATAAAATACACAAACCAAACAATATAATTTTTAATTAATAAAACCTTTAATAAAAAAAATTCAATTTCAATAACAAAATTTATAATTTTCTTTGAAATAAAGTAGACATATGTACCAAAATGTTACGATTTCAAATGTCATGTTTCTAAAAGATAAGATTTATTATATTTTATCAATGATAGGACTTTAAAGAATTCAATTACAGGGAACATTTCAATGTAATTTTATACATAAAAAATCATTACATATTATGTTCATAAAGAAATAATTATCATACAGATGATTAATTTATAATACCAGAATGTCTAAAATATTTGATACATTAATGAAAAGTTCTTGAATTACGAATTGAAATCATAAAATAGAGATAATTGTTAATGAAATTAACGTAAATTTGAAATACATCGGAATTTCCAATATTCCTAAAAAATTATACTATAATACCTTATGTCTATAATTATAACCAATGTAAATTCAACCGTCACCTAAATAAAAATGGTCGAATTTTTTGTCTTATAAAAACATGATTAGGGTATTCCAACATCAAACACTGAGACACAAAAGATGGTTCTCTTCATCCCTCTAACGCTTAGTATGATTGTTGCAGATTTGGTTATATTGTTCTTAGTTGTGGTAGATCCAAAAAATCCACTACTTTCATGGATTTCTGTGGTGATGTGGGGTCTACAGGTGATTGTGATTGGACAACTTGTAGGAATTTTTGGTTAGTTATGGTCCTTAGGCCATGTTAATATGTATCCATTTCTAGAATTTTGAATGTATAAAATGTCTTGTTTTTATTTTGCAGGCATTGCTTATATAAAAACGAAATTAAGCCAAGTGTAATATTAAAAACTATTATTACTAAAGAATTTTTGTTTGGGTGTCACAATTATCCCAACTATCATGACACATATGTGATCTTTACTTGCTCTAGCATGTAAAAATAACTCAGTACAGTCCCTAATGCATTGCAGTAAACTACATAGCCATTTAACTCCTATGGCAGTCTCATGATTGTTGCAATAGTCAATCTCCACCTAAATTTCTAGAATCTCTGCTGAAATTTATCCTTACATAGTAAGGGATTCCCTCTCCATGTCAAAGCTGATAAGGGTGATACAACTTTGGAGAAGTCGGGCCTGATGCTCATATAGTAACCAGCAAACCCCAAGAAGGTTCACACCTCAGTCTCGCTCTTGGTAAGCTCCCAATCAAATACCAACTCTATCTTCACCAGATCCATTGAAACTCGAGCCTCAAAAATATCTTTTCCCATAATGTGTACTTCCCAAATCCGAAACTGACACTTCGAGATAATTTCGTAATGATTGTACTCTCAGACTGTATCCAGGACTATTAGAAGATGTGTAGCGTACTCCTACTCTAACGCTGAGTACACTAAGATGTAATCAATGAATACTACAATGAAAATATTGATTTTTGGTTGGAATACCATGTTCATGAGTCCCATGTCAATTTATGGGTTATTGGTCAATCCAAAGGGAATAACCAAGAACTCCTAGTGGTTATACCAGTGCCTGAAAGAAGTCATTGGTACGTCCTCATCCCATTATTAGAGCTGTTGATTTCTGGATTTGAGGTCTATCTCTAAGAACTAATTTTCCACCTTTATCTAGTAAAATATATTATTGATTCTCGATAGTGGATACTTGTTCTTCATGGTCACCTAGTTTAGGTTCTGGTAGTCCTTACAGAACCTCAAACTCCCATCCTCCTTCGTGGAAAAAATCACTGGTGCTACCCATGGTGAATTGTGGGGCCTTATGAACCCCTTCTCCTATAAGTCCTCCAGATGTACCCTCATCCCGCAATGAATTGTGGAAGTTAAAAGATATACATGTGTGGATATTGGTCCCATCATGGGGTACAGGTCAGAGCATAAGTCTACCTCCCTATAGGGAGTTAGTCCCAGAACATCCTCTGAAAAAATGTCCATGTACTCATCCACCACTATGGGAAATCATGGTCTCCTCTCATCCACTTCACCGAGGCTGATCCTAGCCAACTGATGATTCATCGGATACACCCTCCTCTGAGAATATATGTCTTATGCTGCAAGGTTTTCCTTCTCATAGGTGAAGGAAAACCTAGTCTCATCTCCATGGACACACCACATTTTATGCCTAAAATAGTCGATCTGAGCATGGACTATGGATAACCATTCCATACCCATGATGATGATGTCAGTCCTATATGTCACTACTATGAGATCCCAAACAATGATACCTCCACATTGTGTAAGATAAATCTTCCAACACTACTGTGTAGTCTTTGAATATCCTCCTGTAATACTCAATAGCCATAAGGATCGAGTCAATGTATCCATTGGAATATATGAGATCTAAATGAGAGATGTGTCAAAGAAGGAGTAAGTAGAATCTGTGTCTATAAGAACTATAACTAGGGTAGAGAAGACACAGATCATACGTTAGATCATCTCTAGAGATCCTTGGTAATAACCCTCTACTTCCTGAAGTTGTGGTCTCCCATATCTACATGCCTCCTGAGGTCTGGGTGGACAACCTGGGGGTGGTGGTGGTAAAACCTCAAACTGTCACCCACTTCAAGCTACTCAACCAACTCCCATGCCACATCCACCACCCTATAGACCTCCTCACTCGAACCATTGTCTCTGCCTCGGTGGCCCCTCAACCATCTTCTAGTCATCTAAGCAGTGGGTCAGGCATCCATGTTCCATATCTCCCTTCCCACCACATGAGAAGAAAATCCTGGTTCCCGACTGACTACCTCTGGTCTGGGATCCCCAAACTACCAACCCTGAGTCATGGGGTCATCCTTTGAAAGACCTATCCCACTTAGTCCCTTAGGTCTGTTGTCATCTACAAGTTGAAGACTATGCCACCTGGGGTCTTTTGGTGGCTCTAGCTGTCAGCATCTTCTCTACCATGAAGCTCTCTTCTAGAGGGGCCCGCTCTAGCACCTTGACCTATTTAGGGTTGCTGAGTGACAACAATGATGCCCTAATCTCTCTTTTGAGTCCCTCTTCAATGTATCAAGCCCGGAATAAACGGTCTCATTCCATATTTTTTTAGTCTAAAATATCATATTGATCCTTGATGTGTACTAATCCACAATGAGGTTTCCCTAATATAGGTGAAGAAGCTACTGAATACGCACAGAGTGTAAGGTCGCATGAAAAAACCCCTCTTAGAAAAGTCTCGTGATGTCCAACTAGGTGAGGGTCATGTCATCATCCGTCTGGGTGGTCAAGCTCCAACATCTCCCTACTGAGCCATAAATAAGGATCGTTGCTATGATCTCCATCTAGTCAGGCTGTATCTTCACTATGCTGAAGACCCACATCTCAGCCTGCATCCAATCAATAGAAACTTGAGGATTTTCCTCTTCCATGAACCTGGGAGGTCACTATCTCTGAAAATCATGTAGGGAACTGAGTCTATTCACATCCTCTACCGGAACCACCAACAGTAGATGTGGACCATCTGGTGGTGGTAGAACTAGTGCACCACCCGGTTGGGCCATATCTAGAACTAGTCCTTGAACATAGTCCTTGTCACTAGATAAGTTGTCCTCACGAACTCATATTGAGATACTGGCGGTTCGTCCACCTAGAAGTATCCTAGGATAGATCAAGATGTATGACAGTTAGAAGGTTACACCTCATGATATGACTTTTATTCAAAAGAACATAAGGATACACTTATGAAGGAATTGTTTTCATGTATAAAGGAAAAACGTTGAATTCTAGGTCCTGGTGTATGGATATGTCAGTCGTCGTTCCATCACTGGACTCCTCGAATCAAAATTATAGACTCGAATCGCTTAACATTTTTCCCCAATAAAAAACACAGACTACAAGTATTTGTGGTAGGACCAGCCTCCCTTTGATTCCACTTTGTCATGACCCATCCCCCAAGGCCCATTCCATTACTACACCAATCCTACCTTCCAACGTCCAAGGGGCTGGCGACTAGCACTAAAGGCATCAACCTGAAAATGAGAGATATTTTCTTGAGAACGTGTATTCAAACCCACGCCCAACAGAGTGCCACACACTAAAAAAGGAAATAGGAATATCTTAAACAATGTTTAGTACAAGTAAAACTAATATAGGTGGGGAATAATATAAAACCAAAAAATAACTAAGAGAACAAATGTATAAAAAGGAAATGTTGATGGCCATCTGCGGAAAACCCAACCGGATCATGAGTGTAGTGTAGCTATGGGAAGCTGAAAAATAATGTCATATCTACCTAATCCTGATTGGCCACACCTTGTTGTATCCCTCAAATTCCACTGTCGTAGGGTCTGTCGGTCTAGTGTCCCTGAGAACCTTTGGGTCCTAGTCCACTAAAGTCTATTACAAAACATCAATCTTCTGCACCAAACACAACACGTGGGGGAAAATACTATGCATCGGTGAGTAAAAAAAGTACTCAGTAGGGACCACATAACAATAATAGGAGACAACAAAACAACACTAAATGTAGATAAAGTAACAAAAGAAAACTCACAAAAAGTATACATTTAGGATAGTGATAGAAGAATCATCATTAAAATCATCTAACACCTCAGGTATTGGAGAACTCCTCCTCTATGGAGTTCAGTGGGCCTTCTTGGTCACAAAGAAGTACATCCCACTAACCTTTGTCTGCATAGGTTTACCTCCTCATCGCATGACTTGGGCCTATAAATTGACATTGGAGTGCATACCACTATTCTTGGACTATGGAGGTACTCCTTTACATTGCGTACAATGGGCTGGCACATTCACACAGATTTGCTTCCCACCATTTTCTAGAAAAGTCACATAAAAGTTATTCCCACTAGAACATAGTTGAGTCTCACAGAGTTAAAAGTCAGCAGTCTTTAGGTTTCAGCCAACCACAGGGTTCCATACATAACGTGCCTGGGAGAACCTCTCCTCATGAATTTAGTCGCATCTCAAATTCAATGAATTCATCCTATGGTCATTCAAAAAGATATTCCTCATTTCAAGGGTCTGAACATCGCAAACAGATTTTCAATAAAATACATGGATTTCATGTTATTATCATTTTAATAAACAGGTGCTGGTTGAACTAGGGTCTGGTCCAACCTGGTCAGACCGAACCAACCAACCCAGCATGGGGTTACAAAATACCCTGAGTTAGTTCCAACTGACTCAGCCTCACATGGAATGGGTCTGGGTTAGTCAAGTTTGGCATTGACCATGGGCCATGGCCAAAGATCTTTATTGGGCCCGAAGATGTTTGGCCAATGGTCCAACCCACTAGGTCACTTGGTGACCAGGTCTATTTTGGCCTTGATTAAATGGAACGATTCCATCATGCCAGTGTAGTTCTAGCCCTCTTGGATCGAGTCTATCATGCTAGGAACATGTTCGTCATGTTGGTGTGGTTCTGGCATAGCCGGCTAGCTCGGTGCTTGTCCCGCCAGCTGAGGCCTGATCCGCTACAGGTGAACTCATGGTGTGCCTAGCCGAGATGAAAAATCCAGCCACATCTAGCTCCCTGCTACCCCACGAAATGCCTCTGGGCCTTCCTCCTATCGTGGTCATGCAACTGTGGTGCCGGCTCATCCTAGTTCCCCAGATGGGGGCCATCCCTACACGTGGTAATCGCCTAGCACTATGTGTCCCAATAGTTTTCGTGACCAAAAGATCACAGTATCTTGTCACTGTGACACTCTAATAGGCCCGCACCGCCGTCCTCTAGTGAGTATGGCAAGAGTGAGCCACCTCATCTTTGGTGGATGGTTGGCTACACCCCCTCCACACAGCCGATGTGGGATGGCAACTTCCATACTAGTGGTGCTGCTCTAGAGGCACCTTTCGCGGGCCACTTGAGTTACTCTGCTGGTCTATTTTCATATTCATCTTCTCCAACATGCCTCTAGGTTCTCCACCATCACCATGATGGTCTCAGATGGGCCTTTCCACCGTTTTGGAAAATCCATTCACAAGGAGTACACAAGCAGTGGGGTCTAAGACTTTTTTTATGCTAGCCCTTTCCCTCCACTTTAGAATTTTTAAAACAGGGGCGGTACATGTGATATGTTCAATCATAGAAAAAGATAATCTATTCCAGGATAGAGAATCCACCAAATAAAGTTAACCTCTTCCATAAACACACAATTCACAGATCAATATGTTTGTGGGTTGCACTGCATTTGTCATTTCTAGAAATTAATGTGGAAGAACATAAAATTAAAACAACACCCGCCTTTTTTACATTCGTTTCCCCAACATTACATCCTCAATGTTTCATGTCATCAACATCGTTGGTCACATTCAGATCCATTCTTCGAGGTGCGTCGAAAATGTTTGACATTCGTCGACGTCTGTCATTCATCATCAAATAAGAAGTTCGTCAGTGGTTAGTCTGAGGATCATCATAGTTTAATTCCTCCTTTCACTAATTCATGAACCAAAATAAAAGTAAAACACATCGCAATGTTTCTATTATGCTATTTCATTTATGAAAAAGAATAACTATTACACATCATTAATGCGTCATTACACTACGAATTAATGATCCATTAATGATCATTAACAGTGTGCCTTGTCACTGCACCGCAGTGTTGCCGTCTATCGCTCAACAGATGAGAAAAGAAAAAAAATTACTTTTTATTGTTATTTTATTATTTTTTGAAAAGTTTGAAAATTAACATTTCTGTTCAGCCCTTTCCGGCTAAAGATAAGTCATTTCTAAGAGAATCACGATGTTTTGAATTCAACGGTACTATCATATAATCGATCCGAGCAATATTTAAAATGTTATAAAAACCCACTCACAAGTTTACTGAATGCACCTTAAAAATAGTTCAAAATTCCATCCCAGCCTCACTAAGCCTTGGGATCACGTGTCTTTAAAGAGTTTTGTCTTAGACTAATTCCATATAATTAAAAAATAACAATGAATTTCTGAGACATTACAGGAACATTCAGAACTTTTGGGATGCAACATGATAACTCAATTATATGATGAAGCATAAGTATCCTCATTTTTTCTTCATTAGGGTGAAACAATTTTGAGTGGAAAATTAATTTAAAAGGGGGTACTATGTAACACTGTAATATATTATGATCTAATAATCTTTAAATAAATTTAATTTATTCTATATATTATTTACATGAATCACTGAGTTTAAAAGAACGATGATAGTAACTAAATTTTGAAAAATAATTTATTATACATTAATTTATTAATTTATACATTAATTAATAATAATCTATTATATATTAATTTATTATTTAATGTGATATTCATCATCTAGAAGTGATATTCATGGGATTTAACTTGAGTAACTAAATTTTGGAAAATCATTTTCTAAACATGTATAATATTTATTCATTGGTTTATCAATTGGCTAGAAAATAAAATAAAATAATTTTAAGGATAAAACTGGGGTTTTTAGGAAACATATTTTAATGGATGTAATGTATCATTATCATAATAAATTAAATTAATCACTCGTGATGCAAGGTTTTAATGATATTTAAAGATAATATATTCATTAAATAATATTTAAATTTATTAAATTATGTTTATTATGAATGGAATGAGAATATTTTAATTTTATGCTTCAAAAAAAAATTCTTCAAAATGGTTTTTGTTGAACTTTGTTTGAAAATATTAAAATTAATTTATAATACATTAATAAATTTTTTTCAGTATAATGTATTTAATTTTTTAAATCAACATTTCATAATATTCTATTATTATTTTTTCATAATTATCTAAAATGATTGATTTTGAGTGAATAGTTAAAAATACTAATTTTTAAAATACTATGGTATTGATGACATTATTATGAGTTATGGATGAATTTAGAAATTTTAAATTCTTTTTCATGACCAAATATATGTCTTTATATTAAAATAATGCAGTTAAAACATTATTTTGAATTTGGGTACTCAAGATTGCCTTTTGGGAACAAAAATTATATTTTATTCAGATTTAAAACTATTTTGGGCATTTAGATATAATATTATAGATTGAAGGTTAAATTTTATTTTTATTTATAAAATTTAGAAAATATTCTTTTTTGATTAAATAACATCACTAATTCATGATAATCATATTTTTTACAAGATTTAAATATAACATGATTTTTACACTTAAATAATGTATTTTATGACAAATTGTTTTCCATAAATTTTGTATTCTTACAATAAGATAACTTTTTTCAATTTAACACCATGATTTTTTTAAAATAAATAATATAAATAAATATTAGAAATAATATGTGATAAGAAGGATATAATTTTAGAATTAATCATTTAAAAATTATCTTAGGATGTTTTCTTGAGAATATTCATAAATTTTTTACTTCTCAATGAGTAGTGAAAACACTGATTTTTTACCACTTTATTTTTATTTCAAGAAGATATAAAGTTAAATATATTTGAAAATTCATGAAAGGTAAAATTAGTTCTTATATACTATTAATAATCTAATTAATTTTATTGGAATAAAATTTATTTGTTGAATTTGGTATAAAAATATTTTTATACGTAAAAATACAATTTTTTAAAAAAATGTTCTTTGTTGGGTTTTTCAGTTTTATCTTAAATTAATATCTTCTAGCTATATAAATCAAATCCTAGAAATTGATTCCATATTTTTAAATATGGTGTCAATATTGTGTAAATAGGTCCCTTTTTTCAATATGAATTATAATGATATTAATTTTTTGACCTCGGTAAAAGTAATTGTTTTAATTATGGTTAAAATTAATACAATAAGACTTCAAATTCACATAAAAACTTGCCATAAAATCATTAAATGTGTATATTTCCTCTTTATTCATCAAAAATTAGAAAATATGATCATTTCCATTGGAATTATATTTTTACCTCTATAATATTTATGGAAACGGTGAAGTCAAAAAGTATCTTTCTTAGTTTTAGTATATATAATATTTTTTGAAAGGGATTAATTTTATTTTCATTTTATAAATATTTATTTTCATTTTGAATTATTTTTTATCATGTTAATTTATTTTAAAATTTTAGTGATGAAATAATTACCTTAAATACTTATGTAATGTTAACATACATTGTGTCACCACGGTAAAAAATCAAGTAAACGATTTTAAAAAATTCAAAAAGAAATATTTTTTAGGTTTACTAAAGTTTCCCCTGAATTTTTAAGACAAATATGAAATATCAGAAATTTTTAATAGTTTAATATTTTAATCCCATTATTTTTATGTTGTTTAAAAAGTTAAATTATGTTAATATTTCTTAAAATGACATTAATAGTATTTTATGGTTATCATATTTTATTAAATTAATTAAAATCATAAAAATATCTCAGGAATATGAGAAGTATTAAATATGCTCTAAAATGTTATCCCTTTTCCATTTATGTGATAATAGTTACCTTATGAGTAATATAATGACACTTTAATATAAAAAAATTATGTGATTGGCTCGAATGCCTTATTTTTTTATTTTTGCATAATACCCCATTAAATGGTTAAAGGGAGTCGTACATGACCCGTAGCCCTAATGCATAAGGACCAAACACAACCAAATACACAACCTTATATTTCTATGACCCATATCACTGGAAACATCCTCTCCCCATCATCTACATCTTTATGGTTGCTAGCTCCCCACCTCGCATGGATGATCATCTTGAATTTCCATATATAGTGAGATGAAATATATTATTATTTAAAAAATTCATGTATTTCTAAAAATGGAATAAATGATTTTTTATAATAAATAATATTTAATTAAATGATTTTTAAGAAAAAATACGTTCATAACATTAAATAGAAAATTTTCAAAAATATCAACCATTGTCCATATGTTGGTAAGTTTTTATTTAACATTGTCTTTAATTTATCCTAATGAATAAAAAACTGTGGTATCATGGTAATTCACAAAAGGGTTAATAGGGATTAAAAAATAAAAGTGTGTAAACATTAAAAAAATTTCCAACATTTTACTGGATGATATTATTTTCACTAATCTTAATCTTATCTTCTGATTTTATCAATTTTAATCTATTATATGATTTAAATTATTTTATATAAATACTTTTGGAAATTCCAAAAAATCCCTTCCCTCACTTATAAAAGAGAATACCCCATCCCCTTCTCTATAAAATTTAAGATATTTTTTGTTATGAAGTTACCTACAAAAAATCCTACGTATATTACATCCTCATATCATGGATCATATTTTTATTCCAAAAGACCATTCCTTCAATGATTCATTTTTATGCCAAAAAAGGTTTCTCTATGAAGAGGTGTAACACAACATCATGATATTCAGATTCATTTCTTATTATACCACCTAAAAATACATGGTATCAATTTTAAAATAATTAATTAATTTTCATCAATATAAAAAATTATTTTTATGATTATGTAATATCCTTTATCCACCTTCTTCTTATATATTGGAAATTAATAATGTCCCTTGTGTGTATCTGTGCTCTACCACATCCATAATGTGATGTGGTTTTTTCCCTTCAATTTAAAATTTATGGTAGTAAGGATAAATTTAATGAATATATATGATATATATATTATAACAATGATTTTATAAATTTGAATTATAATTTTCTTTTCTTTTTTTCCATCAATCAAAAAGTGAAAATAACATTCATAGATATGTATGCCATATTGTCTCCATGAAAGGTGTAATTAACTTTTCTATATGTATCCTTTATGGATAAAACTAAATATATATTATGTTAATATAATTTTTAAAAGACTATATATTATTTAACCATTCTTAATGTATAAGGACCTTAACAACTAAACCAAAATTCTCATTAAAAATGAAACTTAACGCCAAATAAATTATGATTTTAATAAGGGGTTATTAAAAATTATTTACTAAAATGATATTAGTGGAATATATATGATACTATAAGTATATAAATTATTTTATTAAATATTTAAAATAAATTTAAATTTTTTATATATGAGTTTAGATCACTTTTGATGAAATTTAAACCAGGGGTAAGGGTTTATAGTCTAAAATTGTCTTTTGTGGTGAATATGTTATGGTATACACTTAGCTTCTATCATGAGGTGTTTATAAAACCCATATGACATGTTATAAAAATATAATAATTTTTTTAATAATTTTAATGTTTTATGAAGTTATTAATTATTAGGTATTTTGATTTAAAAGTTACCATGGTGGTAAGTTAATTATGTTACAATCTCATTGTTTATCAGGATTGTTTTTTAATAACATTATGATGATAAAATTGCATGATGTACCTATTAAAAATATCATTCCATTAATTATCCACTATTTATTTCAATATAACACACATTTTCTTATCAATGTAATCTCTTTAATATTTCCAGAGATGGAAATACATTTTTACGGACAATCAAATTTATTACTCTCTTCTGTCGAATATTATTTTTCTCCCGTGTCTATGTTTTTAATATAATGTTTTCAAGAATATATTACAATTATTAAATTATTTTTTACAAAATATTTAATTTCAAATATATAGGTTAAAATTATAATTCATTTATTTTTCTGAAAAATTTACTTTTTACTTGTAATTAATAATGTGAAAGGATACATTTTTAACACACATGACATAAAAATAATTTCCCATGATTATGAAATATTATTTTCTTGAATATTTATATAAAAGTAATTATTTTTTTATTTAAATAAAAAAATTTCATTTATCCTTTGATGTTTTTTAGATTTTAATGAAGTGATTCGGAAATAAAATGGTCATTTTATTCAAGAAATATTACATATTATCTTTTAAATTAATTTTAATTTATGCTAACATAATTTGATGTTAATTATGATTTAATATGGATATAATTAAATTATATAATCATTGTTCTATATAGGGATATTTTCTGATTATGATGAAAAGTTGTTTATGAAACTCTTTTCTTTTCCATGAGTTTTACTATGATGAAATGTTGAAATGTGTTTTAAAAACATTTATTTTCCATGTGTTATGATATGGTGAATTATTTATGATAGTTTTACAAAAAAATAGTTTATTTTCAATATGTGATGACTAGTATTAGAATTATATAACCCTTCAATTCATAGGGTAAATATGGATATATTTTGTGATAATAATAACTAAAATGGTGAGTGAACCCAGTGATTCGGTCCACTATGATAGTCTTGGGAGTAAAACTTGATAAAAGATATTGTAAAACCAAGAGATTTTATGAAAGGGTTATATATAAATTAATTTTATATGTTTTCTTATATACAACACTAGGCTTAAACTAAAAAAAAATTATTATATAACCATATCTTGTCTTACAAAAATCATCTGCCCTAAATGAACCACAAAATATTATTATATGACCATTATAAAGTTGTTATTTCGATTTTTAGTACATATAAGATTAAATAAAATATGATATATATATAAACTTCCTAATCAATAAAATTTATTTTTTAATTCTTAGGAAATAAGCACTCTATTTTTATTAAAACTTCATTATTCTTCAAAAATATGTTTTCTTCGAAAATATTTTTTATTTATTTTTGTTAGGATTTAATTAAAATTTTAGAATTTTTATTTTAAAAAAGGGATAATTATTTTTAATTTAGCATATAAAAATTATATTTGGGTAAATTTTATGTTTATTTAATAAAATAGTGAAAAAATAACAATTTTTTGTAAAAATATAAATTTGTTTTATTAGGAAGTCTAATTATGATTGGATTTTGATATAAAATTAATCAAAATATTACTTAATTACATATAATCTAATAAAATTCATTTGAATAATCATTATCACAAATTTTTCAATCAGTTTTTTTCTAAACAACACATTTTTTCAAAAACAACTTTTTGTTTATTTTTAAGCATTTATATTAGAATTAATTTATGAAAATTATGGACATTGAATCTAAAAATTGGATTTTATATTTTAAATCATAGATTCCAAGATCTATAAATATTTCTCCCTTAGTTTTGTAGATTATTAATTGAAACATAAGTAATTTTTTTACCATTAAAATTGTTATATCTATTGAATTTGGTTGAAAATAAAATAATAAAGACTCAAGAATGATCGTAACACTTTCCTAAATTTTAATTTATAATTATATCTCTTCAATAATTATCAGAAAGTATAATATATAAACATATTTTTTTCATTTGGACCTGATTTTTACCATTATATTATTTTATATAATGAAATTCCAAAAATTTAACACTCTTGATTTAAATAAATATAACTTAATTAATATTATGATAAATAAGAAATATTATCATTAATAAATAATAATTTAAATTATAAATTTTTATTTTTATCATGGTAATTTATTTTCTATTTTTAGTGATGCAATAATTACATTAACAACTTATTCAACAGTGACACAATAATTATTCAATTAATTGAAAAATAAAATCATGGATATTAAAAAATTTAAAAATAGTAAGATCTGAATAAATTTATGTGTTACATTTGTTTATATAAACACAAAAAATTATATATTTTTATATATATTTTATTCAAATACAATTATTTTATTGTAGTTTTAAACAAAATATTAAATAATTAGTTCCAAACTTTACATTAATGTTTTTTAATAAATTTTAATTATTTAAATGACTTAATATTCTTAAAAATTATTTTACAAAACGTTGATCATAAATGGTATATGAAATAAACCTTATCCCATTTATGGTTCATATCTCTTTTTATATTAAAAATATTATCCCCTTAGTACAAAAATATTCATATCACCGAAATTATGGTAAGCACTAACGATGGGTTAAAATAAAACTATATGGGTACAAATGTGAGACAAACTTGTCCATATTTTATTATATAAAATTATATCAACTCATATACTTATCATGTTGTAAAAAAAATTTGATCCATTTCTAAATCAAAATTAATTTATGATTATTTAACATTTTAAGAAATTCCCAAAGTGTACATCCCCTCATTTGTAAATATTACCTCTCCCTTCTGTGATTAACACCAATTTTAGTTTTATATATCTATAATAACCTAGAAAATCCTTTACCAAATTCAATAAACATTTTAGAGGATCATTTCTTACTAAAATATATATCCTAAGATCTTTAAATGAGATCTAAAGCTGTTATTTCTAAGGATAATTAATTGCCTTAACTGATCACATTATTTTAAATTCTTGTTTTTACTCAAATAAAAATTTTATATTAATAAAAAAATAATAAATATAGAATCAAAGAGAAAATTAAATCTTACTATTATTAGAAAATCAACTTTATTCAACCTATTTCCATTAAAGTAGAAGACAAATTATCTCTTTTGTGTACGTATGGCTTAACATTTCCACATAGCTATAAAATTCATATATCATCACCATATTTTATGGATAGTTATTTTAATGGCTATAAAGATTATATAAGTTAATTATTAAATAAATATACCTACATATTAAAATCATAATATCTACCTTCTTACATTTCAAACCATTGTAAAACGATAACGCCGCTCGGGATTACATATGGACTATCACCTCCATAATGTGATGTGATTAATTCTTCATTTAGGATTCAAAAGAATGGTAATAAAGATGGATTTAATTAAAATATATGATATATATAATACAATATTTATTTTATTCCTTTTATTTATTATTTAACTATATTAATTTTTATTTGTTAAATATTTAAATAATGTTCATTTATATATATAGCCTACCAATTCCATGAATGGTGTAATTTATTTCCCTATATCTAATTATATGAATGAATATATGTATATAATAATTATATATTATATTTATATCATTATTAAAATTCTATATATGATGTAACCATGATGAATGTACAAGGAATGAAACATTCAAACCAAAATATACATGAAAAATGAAAGACATATCACCTATAAAAGTGATTTCAAAAAAGAATTTTTAAAAATGGGTTATAAAATGTTACAAGTAAATAATATATTGGTGGTAGGGTGGTAAGGGTTTGGGGGGATGAGGGGCAGGTCGTTGGGTCAAGTCTCAGGGCTTGTAAATTAATAATATTTTCTTCCTTGTGTAGTGTGCCGCTTTTGCGGTTCTACCCAATTTTTTTATATGACTATTTTTATGTAATATATTTATAATAAACCAATATTTATTATAATTTAGGTTCTAATGTGTACAAAGGATGTCAAATATAAGGTAAGGGATTTTATTCATAGTTTTATTTCTGTGAGACACATGCTATATTGACCACTTGATTCTTCTTTGTGGTATATATACTTCTAATTAATGTATTTTATGATTATTATTTTTAATTTTATATTAATATAAATTTATATATATGTTTATTTCATTCATGGAGATTTTTATTCTAATGTTTCCAAAGGTATAACATTTCTTAGGTTACAATATCTTTATTCATCAGGATTGTTCATAATTAAGTTTCCAATGATGAAATATTATAATCTAAATCTCAAGAAACTCATGAATTTAATTATGCTATATTTATTTCTTAAAAAATTTCATCAATTCATTTTTCTCACCTTATGTATTGTAGAGAGTGGAAATATATTTTTATGGATAATCTACTTTATTTCTCAATTGGAATGAAATACCATTTTATTTCATATGTATTTTTTCTTAAAAAATAAAAAGAGGTTTATAATATTATTCTGTTTTTTTAAGTTATTTTTATCCATGTTTTAATTTTTGAAAATGGTTTTCAAAGGAATCTTCTTTTCGTTTTATGAATGAGTTATTTTTTTACTTTTAAAAAAATTTATAGATGGATGATTTATTTTAATGTATCAGCATGAATGAAATTTTTTAATATTATGAAAGATCAATTCATCAAATATACAATTATAAATATCTATGTTTATTTTCAAATATACTTTTTTCATTGATATTTTGAATATTTTTAGTTATTAAAAATGTTATTTTAAAGTGAAAAGTAAATTGTACTAAAGAAATTTTCATTTTATCACTAAATTAATTTCTCAAAAATAATAACATTCTTTGATATAACATTTGATTTACCATGTATATGATCCAATGATTTGATAGTTATTCTTTATTTGTATTGTTTATGTTAATGATGTAAATATATTTATAAAATTCATTCCTTTAATGTTTGTTATGATATGATGAAATGATAAAATGTTTATGAAACCGATTTTGTTTAAGTGGGTTTTTCTATGATGATATATTTATGAAAACCATTTATATTATCAAGGTATGATATGATTATTTTTTTATGTTTTTGTGGAAAAAATATAGATGGTTTCCATTTTGTGATGGGTGTGCCTGAAATTATATACCTTTCTAATTCATTGGTTAAATATGGACAACTCATGAGGTAAATATGATATTCATGAACATGATTTTATGTTCACATTTTTATGTATAGACTTTGGTTTCGATATACATATGTTTATGCAAGGAAATAGTTTTATTGTCTGTAATAATATTTGTGGACAAAGTTTTTATGTAATTTATTATTTTCATTGACCTAGATTTCATGTACAAAATATTGTGTGTAAACATGGTTTCATGTCATTATGTTAATATGGGGGTCTGATTCCCTGTTCTCAACTTAATGAGTTCACGTATTTCCATTTATACATGTTCCAAAAGTTATATTTTTTTTATTGCACAAACTCATGTATTATTCCATTGTTATGATCTTATGGATCATGTTCATTGATTGATTTATGATTAATGTACTATAAAATGCAAAAGGTTTATTACATGACTCATGATAATGATCTATGATATATAGTTTAATGGTTTAAAATGTTATTCTCCTTTTACCATACCATTATTCTTATTTATTCTCAATTTATCATTGATATCTTCCTTGTTTACCCTTACTCGGAATATTATATCACTCAATATTATGTTTTATTTTCCCCAAGTTATGAATGATGGTTTCATGAATGATATTTTTAATAAGGGTTATAGTTATGAAGAACATAAAGGGATACCCTTATGTACAAGTTGTTTATATATTAATGTTTCCAAACATAATATAACTATATGATTTCGGAATGGATATTTATGATATAATTATGATTATTCATATAATAAAATTTAATATATATCTATGAAAATTATGGGACACTACATTTGGTATAATAGTATTTTTTTAGTTAACATTTCAAATCTAATATGAGAAACCTTTGGTGAGAACCTTATAGATAAGTCTATGTATAAGATAACATTCTAATGTTTTTTAATGATCATGGATACCCTAGGTAAAACCTAAAGTGTCGTAGATTTAAAAGGAGGCGTTATAAGTTATATATCATATCAATTATTTTTCATGATTAATCACTATTAGTATTTGTTTCGTTCTGGTTTTCTAGCCACGAAACACTCAACGGCTCCGTATCCAATGATTGATGGACCTGCTTTCCAAAGGCAGGCATTCACCGGATGGTATGACCAGCGACTCTTAAGAAATCATATTGGTTGAGAGGATAGGAAGTCAGGCTCACCGCACTCTTTTGGGGGGGGATTATTGCCTGTTCAAGGACAATATTATATATTTAAGACGTATTCATATGTTCGTGAATCTTTGGTTTATACCCAAACATAGTATCCACGGATTCAGTCCTGGTGGGAAACGGTCAACTGGACGCTGGGGTTTGGAATCATTTATGCCCGAGGTTTACCATCCCTCATTTGATTAATGACCCTGAAGGGTTGGAACTCTCTTTATGTGGCACTAGGAGTGGTGCGGTGAACCAATGTGAGGATGATCGGATCGACCGGTTGTTGGGATTGAACCCCTTGGAGGCTTCCTACGTACCATGTCCATGAGATAGGGATCAAAGTCCACGTAGTTCGCATCGTCTTAGGGATTACGCTCTGGGGAATCCCATGATGTTGGATTGGGTCTTACACTCTAAGGAGGCTCAATATGTTGGTAAACAGATGTGAAAGGGGGTCAGAATGACCTGTTGTTGGGCTTGAACCTCAGAGAGGCTTCCTACGTACCCTGCCTAGGAAGCAGGGATCAAAGTCCACATAGTTCGGATTGGCTTGGGGATTACGCTCTAGGGCAGCCCAAGATGATGGATTGGGTATTACACTCTGAGGAGGACCATAGGAGGATGTCATGGTCGATGCTTACTCTAAGCCCACGCGAGTCATGCTCAGTGTGAGAAACAAGAGGCAGCAGGGACCAGAGGATCATGTCATGAAAGGTGCATCTGTGAGAAGCAAAGTGGGGCTTATTCATGAAGGCGGCCCAAGGTGATGAATTGGTGCTTACACTCTGAGGAGGCCCAGAAGGTCGGGGCTTACTCTGAGATGGACGACCAGGGTGACAAAGCCCAGCGGGAGAGGGAAAGGGGGTGCTCATATGCTCATCTCCTCTCTTTTAGTGCACGAGGGATTCCTTCTGATGGGTATTTTAACATCTTCGAGGAACCCTCAACAAGTGGAGGGGCAGGAAAGGGATTCCCGAGCTCAGACTCCACATTACCGTGGGAATGTGAACTGAGGAATGCTTCGTGAATCTACTCAAGGGTCGGGGAAACCACTTTTCACCTGTTTACCGTGGGTATGTGAACTCAAAATGGCACACTGATGTGCCTTAAAGTTATACCATGTGGATCCAGTGGATCTGGCGGAGGCCTCGGCTCGGGGTTGATGAATAGACCAATGAGGAAGTCACGGAGGACCTGGCTGGATAGGAAAGATTTTACCTGGATCTGGAAATGAGAACACCGAAGTATTTAGTGAGCCACTGAGAGGTATGGGTGGAGGCTCCCTTCACGTGGGGAAGTGCCACGCAGCTGGAGAATCCATCCGCAAACCAGGGTGGTCCACAAACTAATTGGCGTCCCATGAACCAGGGTGGTTCGCAGCTTCAGGTTCAATCCGCGAACCATGGTGGTTCGTGGCTTTGGGTTCAATCTGCGAACCAGGGTGGTTCGCGGTTTTTGGTTCAATCCATGAACCAGGGTGGTTCGTGGAGGATTCTAGGTGGGCAGTGGTGGCGCCGATCAGAGGCTCGTCAGTCAGGTCTTTGCCCGCATAAGAGGGTGCTACGTGGTGTGAAAGATGGGAAAATAGGCATAAACTCTCAGGTCCACGGGGAAGTCATCTGTGGAGGGAGGGTATGGTTCGTGGTTCTCCTTTTTGTAATTTTAGGTTCGCAGTTTACCAATTTATTATGCATTTTAAGATTCATTCTTAATTCATATACATGTTGTGGTTCACAGACGGGAATTTCGCTGTTTGCGAAATCCAAATTCTTCCTTCAACAGATCTCCTATCCCTTTATATTGGATTCCAGTTCTCTGATCCCATCTTCATTCCCCCTCGGTCTCCTTTTATAGAGTGGGGAAAGGAATGTATCTATGGCCATGAAACACCTTTTGCGAAGTCCAATAACAAAATACCTTATTCACAGCTGACCTAGTCAATCAGCGATTCACATTGGGTATTGATCGCTCCCCTCCTCCGCGAGGTGAACTCAGGGAGTGCTCCGCGGCTGCAGAGGGTTCCGCCTCCATTCTACGAATGACAGTGGGTGCGGCTTGAACCGATCGACGCGGTCCTCAGTTGGGGTGGTTCGTGACGGTGAACCGAACTGGCGCCCATCCTGCCACGTGACCACAGAGGCTCTCCACCTCTATTTCATGAATTACAATGGTTCATAGAGGGGTTGCCTCGCAGTGTCTGTCCTCGTTGCACTTCCTTGGACTGGTTCGTAGACTGGTCCTTTTTTGTGTCTCTTCATTGATTTTTTCCCCAGTTCTTTTGAGGGATTTGGGTAAAATTTCCTTTCCGGATTTCTCAGGACCCTACAAATTCCCCCCATTAGAATGGGGTCTGATTGGAACGAAGATGTGGCCATTCCAATGCTGAGTGGTACTGAAACTCGATGAGTGATTGGACAATGCTCTAAATTTTTACTGAGCCAGGGGACACAGTGAGCATAGTTCGACTATTTCTACGGTTTTATAGGAAACCCCTACACACTTTTTGTCATTTTTCTTCTTTTAATTCCCTGATTTTACCTGGGCCCATTCGGTATGGACCCAGAGGGTATAACCCTGATTTTTCGTAGGTCGCCCTTTTTGGGTTTTCGGCCTAACAGGATTTGTGCCTCTTTCTTCTGTGAGCATTTTAAAGTCCCGCTGACAAGACTATCGTTACTGATATTTTAGGTCTAACAGATTTGACCAAATATGGTGGGGTGAGGGCTCCAATGGGGTTCAACTGATTAAAATATGTCTCAATACTCTTCCGACACACGTGGGGGAAAATATGTTTGGTTGACATGTGGGGCATGTATCAAGGCATGAGAGCCGCATCGGGGTACAGAGGTAGGAAGGGAATTTCCTAAGGTAGTATTTCCTTTGGTAGATGGGCCAGGGGTGATAAATATGAAGAGCCGCTGAGGGAATGGTATGCATAGTCATGCAAAGGTGTCCTTAAGTCAAAGACTTTTCCATTTTTTGATGGCCAGGGGACTTCATGGAAGTCTGGCTTATGGGAACCACGATGGGTGGCATGGAAAATAAAAATGAAAACCACCAGGGGTGGCTCAGAAGGGGAGTGTGACATCAGAAAGGGTTTTGGGAACATCTGTACTAATCAGGAGCGTGGTCCGGAGAGCACCTCCATATGCATTTTGTTAGCATATAGGATGATTGAGGCCTAATGCAGTTTAAAGTCATGCAGCCCGAACATCATTTAAAATGGAACGACTTATCCTGGTTCTCAGTAATCATGTCAAAAATGTTCCACCATATTCAAGCAGGGTTGTGAAAGAAGTTGGTAAACTGTGGCTCATAGGGTTTCCGAATCAAGGGATATAAATGGGGGTTTAGAGGCCAAGAGGCGTATGGAGAGAATTATTGCCCAAGGAAAACTTGCCTTCGGTAAACGGGATAGGGGAGATCAATATGTAGAGCCGATGAGGGAATGTTATGCATAGTCATACAAATGTGTCCTTAAGTCAAAGACTATCCACTTCTGATGGCCAAGAAACTTCAGGGAAGTTGAGATTTGGAACCACCTAGGGGTGGCTTATGAGAGTTCATCTTTTTCTGAGTACAGAGTATGGTTTATGAGGAGAGGGAACCTGAATACAGGGAA
Organism: Viscum album; assembly: GCA_963277665.1. Classification (NCBI taxonomy): domain Eukaryota; kingdom Viridiplantae; phylum Streptophyta; class Magnoliopsida; order Santalales; family Viscaceae; genus Viscum; species Viscum album. The sequence goes on from OY728134.1 coordinate 433,747,948, forward strand.
AATATCTAGACTAAAAATTCTGAGAATAGGTGATGTAATTCTTTCCCACACTGGTGTGAGGTGGTGGTTCGTGCAGGTCTGACCTGTGCACTGCAAGACAGAGAAAAGCCTATGTTTCTTACTGAACCCATGACAGGTTCGACCGTGCAGTTTAACATCATCCGGTAAGGAAGAGAAGCATTATTAAAGGTTTTTATGCAGTTTATATTCATGCAGTGAGGATGGCTTCCATGCAGTTTAGCGTCATGCGGTAAAGACAGGGATATCTTTAAAGCTTTCCGTGCAGTTTAACGTCATGCGGCAGGGATGGGGGTATTTTTAAAGGATTTTATACAGTTTAACGTCATGCTGTGAGGATGGGGTCATTTTTCCAAAGGCATCTCTTCAACAGAATGTAACTGGGATTGAATACCTCAACATTCCCCAGATGTTGAAGGGGGTTGATAGGTATAAATCATGGTTCCAGGGCTTCTTGGATCAGGAGAGGTGATATGGGGGCTCTGAGGCCAGTATGCGTATGGAGCTAGGAAGAGCATCACCTGTGGAAATCATTCTTTTGATTGACGATCTAGGGGTTATCATTATGCAGAGCCACTGGGGGCATGGTATGCATAGTCGTACAAAGGTATCCACGGGTCAATAACCTTCCACTTCCGATGGCCATGAGTGGTTATAAGGATCTGTGATTGTCTGGGCCACGAAGTCTGTCATCTGGTGAGGAAATATCTGGGCATGTTGGGGACATTCGTCCCTGGTTGTTGTTAAAGCTTAAAGAGCCCCCCTGTGTTGATTTATCTTATTCGCGGGGGTGTGCCTTCACTCCGTGCAGTTTAACGTCGTGCGGTGAGGACGAGGTACTCCTAGTTGATCGGTCATAGAGCTCTAACCATTGGGTGACTAGTGCTGCAATCACTCGAAGGATAATTTGGTCAGGATGTTCTGATATACTTGGAACAAGGTGGGGGATGAAGGTTGTAAACTGCAAATTTGAGATTTCCCGGATCAGAAGGTATGGTGTGGGGGCTCTGAGGCTGGTAGGCGTACGGATCTAGGAGAAGTACCGCCTGAAGAAATCATTCCTTTTATGGACGACCCAGGGGCTATCATTAGGCAGAGGCGCTGAGGGCATGGTATGCATAGTCGTACAAAGGTGTCCCCAGGTCAATAACTTTCCACTTCTGATGGCCATGAATGATTATGAAAGTCCGTGATTGCTCACAGTACAGAGTTCGGCAAGTGGGGATAATGGTGTCCGGGTATACAAGAAACATCTTCACTGCAATTGTCCATTGAGTCAACGTAGCCTAGTCCTGGCTTGATGTTTGTTGATGCAGGTCGCTATGTGAACCACTGGCAGGCACATAGGCTAGCCAGATAGGGATACCCTGGCAACGCCTGGATGTGAAAAAGCGAATGAACTTGTAAACCACTTCGCCATAAACTTCTGGATCAGGAGGTATGGTATGGAGGCTCTGAGGCTGGTAAGAGTACGGATCTAGGAAGAGTGTCGCCTATGGAAATATTGCCTTTGGTGGATGAGCCAAGATATATAATTATGCAGAGCCACAGAGGGCATGGTATTCATAGTCATGCAAAGATGTCCACGGGTCGATGAATTTCTACTTTTGATGGCCATGAGTGGTTATGAAGATCCATAATTATCCGGGTCGTGGAGTCTGATATATGGAAAGGATGCCTTCCAAGTGTGGAAGGAGTATCTTCATCTCATAGCACCATGTGTCTTGGGTGGGTCACGACGAAGTCCGTGCAGTTTAACGTCATGCGGTGAGGACGAAGTCCGTGCAGTTTAACGTCTTGCTTGGGGATGAAGTATACACCCCGTGCAGGTTTGGCCCGTTTACGAGGAAAATGGGCATTTTTAACATTATCGTCCGTGCAGTTTAACGTCATGCAGCAAGGACGCAAAAATACTCCTCGTGCAGGTCTATCCCATACATGGGGAAAATGGATCATTTTTAAATCATGTTATCTATCAGTTTTACGTCATGCGGTAAGGACGAGAAGTACACCCCATGCTGACATGGTCTGTATGCATGGGGAAAGGGCATTTTTATTTTTTTATTTAGGGGGATGAGCCAGGATGGGGTACCTTGGCGTCACTACGTATCCCGCGAGGGAAAGAATCAAGCCGCAAGTAGTTCTCTGAAATAAGTACACCCCGTGCAGGACCGATTCGGACACGGGAAGGGGCATTGTTAAAACTCGATGTCCGTGCAGTTTAACGTCTTTCGGTGAGGACGATAGATACACCATGCGCAGGTTTGGTCCCTACACGGGGGGGGGGGGGAAGAAGGCATTTATTAGGGATCGGCTGGGCTAGGATAGGGGATCCTGGTGTCACTACGTATCCTGTGAGGGCAGGAATCAAGCCGTACGTAGTTCTCGGAAATCCATACATTTTAATGTCATGTTGTGAGGACGAGGTCCATACAATTTAACCTCATGTGGTTAGGATGGGGGTATTATTAGATTCCCTGTAGTTTAATCGCCATGCGGTGAGGATGTGAATACACCCTGTGCAAGTCTGGTCAGTACATGGGGTAATGGGAATTTTTGTTTTTCCTTTTGAGGTGGCTAGGCCAGGGTGTGGAATTCTTGCGTCACTATGTATCCTTTGAGGGCATGAATAAAGCCTCATGTAGTTCTCTGAAAGACGATACACCCCATGCAGGTCTGGTCTATACATAGGGGAAGAGGGCATTTTTAAATCACCATGCCCATGCAGTTTAGTTTCATGCGGTGAGGACGAAATACTCTTAGTTTACGGTCATATAGTTTGGACCGTTGCATGCTTGGTAGTTTAACATCATGCATCTCGGACGAACTCCGTTCATTTTAACGTCCTGCGGTAAGGACATAGGTGACCCGACGTGAAAAGAAAAAAGAAAACAAAGGGGGTCTGTGCAGTTTAACGTCATGCGGTAAGGATGAATAATACACCCCATGCAGGTCTGGTCCGTACATGGGGGGAGGGAGAATTCTTGACTCTTATTATTAGTTCAGTTTAACGTCGTGTGGTAAGGACGAAGAATACACCCCATGCAGGTCTAGTCTGTACACAGGGGGAAAGGGTACCTCTTTTTTTCCCTTTTTTTTTGAGGTGGTTGGGAAAGGGTGTGGAATTTTGGCATCACTATGTATCCTGCGAGGGCAAGAATCAAGCCTCATGTTGTTCTCTGGAATTAGTACACCTCGTGCAGGTCTGGTCCATACATGGGGGAAAGAAGGCATTTTTTTTGTTTTTTTTTTGTTTTTTTTTTTGAGGTGGTTGGATCAGGGTGTGGAATTGTGGAATCACTACGTATCCTGTGAAGGCAAGAATCAATCCTCACATAGTTCTCTGGAAAGATGATACACCTCGTGCAGGTCCGGTCCGTACATGGGGGAAAGGGGACATTTTTTTTGAAGTGGCTGGGCCAGGATAGGGAATCCCAGCGTCGCTACGTATCCTGCATGGGTATGAATCAATCCATACGTAGTTCTGTGAAATTCATGTAGTTTAACATCATGCGGTGAGGATGAAGACCATACAGTTTAACGTCTTTTGGTTAGGACGAGGGGGAATTATTAGACTCTGTGTAGTAAACGTCATGCGGTGAGGACGAAGTGGGTGGCAGTTTAGTGTCATACATCTCGGACGAAGAGTTCTCGGACATTATGCGAAATACTTCTTCAAGAATATCCCATTGGTAGGATCCATGGTGGATTTCCAGTCCATGGAGATCAGGGCATACACTTCGTTGGAGTAGACCTTGTGTACAACATATGGTACCTCCCACTTGGGCTCCAACTTTGGAGGCTTATTTCTTGGTATCGTTGGGGTCCGGAGGACCAACACTAATTCTCCTTCCATGAAAGACCGTAGTTGGACCTTTTTGTTGAAGGCTCGTGTGATCCGGTTCTGGTACACTTCCAGGTGGTGAAGAGGGTGTAGCTGCTTCTCGTCTAGCTATTCCAATTCACCTAGCCGCTTTTCTCATTGCTCATCATCAGATAATCGATCACAGATTGATACTCGGAGTGAGGGAAGTTGGATTTCAATGGGAAGGACCGCCTCTGTGTCGTACACCAATGAGTACGGGGTAGACTGATTGGCGGTGCAGATTGTGGTTCGATAAGATCACAATACATGGGGGAGTTTATCCGGCCATGACTTCTTGTCATTGTCCACAATTTTCTGAAGGATGTTGGACATGGTCTTTTTGAAAGCTTATATCTGTCCGTTGGCCGCCGCATGGTAGCGGGATAAGTGGCTAGCCTTGATACCATACTCGTGGTATAGCATTTCCAACTCAGCAGAGCATAAATTGGTGCTTGATGTGGCCTTATTTTTACCCAGTTTTCGACATCTTTTTATTAATTTTTATACAATTTATTTAATTATTTTAACACTTTTTAATAAATAAATTCACTTTTGTATTTTTATAATTAAATTTGTTAATTATTCTTTTTTTATAATAATTTTTGTAATTTTAGTCTTTAAAATAATAAATTTATTCTTTATTTATTTTTAATATAACTAAGTATCAATTATTATAATTAATTTTTAATCTGTTCATTTAATATAAATTTTTCATTTTTTATTAATTAATTAATTTGTCAAATAATTTACTTTTTAATTTAAAATTGTTCGCTATCGGTAACCAAGTTACCGTTAGTCAGGTTACCGCTACCAATTTTGCACTAACGGTGACCTTTTCACCTCACTGATACAATTCTATCGGTGACCTTTGATGCTAACGGTGACCTCTGTCACTGTTACCCTCTTTTATGCTAACAGTATCCTTTAAATTCTACCGGTGAGCCTTTTAGTGGTGAGTTTTTAGTTTGGATTATTATAAATCTGCTTAACTTTATAATATTTAATATTTATTTAAACAATTATTTTATTAACATAATTCTAATTAATTAATTTAGACTTTGTTTTTATTAATTAATCTTTTAATTAAGTTACAATAGAATAGGTTAATTTTATTATTTTATGTGTTTAATCACCTGCTAGTCATTTAAGTATATAATTTGTGTTTTTAATTAAATTTAATAGTTCGCTTCTTAAATATATGTGTTCCATTAGTTAATTAATTAATTAATTAAGAGTTTTTAAACATTAATTATATTATTTTCTGTATGCAGATTGATTTTTTAATTCATTTTATAATTGTTTTAGTCTACCGGTGTGGTAGACTATTGATAGCGGGGACCTATTGCGCGACTGATGCTCTTTTAATTATTCACTGCTACTTTTTAATTAGCGTGTTTAGTAATTCCAATTTAAGTCATTTATAATCGTAGTTTAACAATTGTTCAGTTTATAATTTTAGTCTTTTCAATTAAAAATTTTAATGTTTTAAAGGTTAATAAAATTTCTGTTTTAATTAATGGTGTTTAGCATTATTTTAATTAATTAATTATTATTATTTTTAGTTCATTTAATTTTTAATTTTATGTTTAATTATTGTGTTTTTTTTAAAAATTTCACTGTTAGTTTTCAATCGGTGACCATCTCATCGTTTGCAGCTTACCAGTAACCTTCATATTTTTTGCTAACGGTGAGATTTTATTTGAATGGTGTAATGGTGAGTATTCTAATTTCATTATCGGTGACCCGCTGATTTTTCTTGCTAACATTGAGCTCATTTATATGCCTAACGGTGGTCGGTAACTACTATTTTACCGGTAACCTCTTCTTTTTAATTTGCAATGGTGACCCTTTAAATGTTTCTATCGGTAACCTCCCACTCCACAGCATCCCTTTGATTTTTCACGTAACGGTGACCCCTGCCTAACTTCTCCTCTAAACCTCGCCATTATCTCCTTTTCAAACCTCACCGTTATTTTTTAAAAAACTTACCATTGCCCAGTTTTCAAACCTCGCCATTAGCGCATTTCTTTCCTCACTGTTTTCTTGTTCCTCATGGGTTTCTACCTCACTGTTAGTCCCTTTTTACCTTTTACACCCTCACCGTTACACAACTACTCTGATCCTCACTGATCCATTAATCTTCCTTTTCCACAACAACCACCACATCATCATCACAATTTCCAGTCCACCGCTTGAAGCTGGAGAAAACCCTTTAGGCAACTGCTGTTCGTCTGATGGAAGCTGCGCCATCTACTGGAGGTCGCGTCGTCGCTGGACTGGGTGAAGATCTACTGAAGGAGAGTTGTCGCGCCGTTTTCTGAAGTAGGGTATCTGAGCCGAGCAAGATCCGTTGTTGCGTTGCCGTAAGATGAGGTCGTCGGTTTTCAGGAGAGAGCTTAAGGTGTTGCTGGTGCATCGCCTGGAGTCAAGGTTGCTGCTGCACCAGTTTTCAGAAGGAATTCGCTGCTGTTCGGGGAAGTCGATCCGCTGCGCCGCTGTCCGCTGAGCAAGAGGATGCTGCACCACCGCTTCCCTGGAAATCTGAACTCCCTCCCCTACTCTGCGCCAATTTGGGGGAGGAGGAAGAGTTAACACAGAAAAAAATAATAATAATAAAAATAAAATAATAATACATAGATAAAATATAATAACAAAAGTATAGTAAAAAAGAAAAAGTTAAATAAAAGTAAACTTTAAATAAAGTTAACGTTACATAAAAGTTAACTTTACAAAGTCAAATAAATATAAAAATATTTTATAAAAATTATAAATTTTAAACAATTACCATATTAATGATAAGATAAATTATAAATTAAAATATTAAACTAAATTAATAATGAATAAAAATAATAAATAAATAAATTATTAATATTATAAATATAAATTAATAACAATTATAAGTAGACTAAAAATTTATGTGTTGATTTAAAAATATTTAATGATTAAGTTTTAATTCTAATTTCTAAATTAAGATAAACTAATTAATGAATTAGTCTAGCAACTTAATTTCCTAAATGGTAATAATAAAATTATTAATACTTTTTAAATTATTAAGTTTTTAATTACTATTTACGTATGTTGTGAAATTTTAAATTATTTAGTAAAATTTGATAAACTAAAAAATTTAGTATTTAGTATTTATATTTATTAATCTAATTAAATCAATAGCATTCGATAAATTTATAATATTATTATATAAAATTAAATAATAATTATTAACTTAAATATTTATTAGTTAACTTATGTTAACTTTTATCTCTGATTTTTAACTATTTTATTTTGTTTATATTATGTTCAGGTTCATTCCAAAGTCGGAAACACGTCTATGTGCACGCAACTAACTCATCCAGAGTAAGTTACGTGAGGAAAACTCACGCGACGTGCCTGTCACGGGTTAAACGCACGTGTGCGGTGCGCTCATGAAGGACATTCCAAGTCGGTGGAAGTTTTGGCGGTGACATGTAGCGGACGACAACAGGGTACTTAAGCAGAGGAAGTAGGCGTTACAGACAGGAATTCATTCATGGAGGGGTTCATACACTTACCTGGAGAGACGATCGAGAGCATAAGGGATGATGCTAAGCAGTGCAGTCTAGGAACACAGGAGCAGAGCATTCTAAATGAGTTTCTTCTCCCTCACGATATAAACTTTTGTACTCTGTTTCTGTAATGTTTCCTATTACTGCTGTTATAATGAATAGTATTGTTAGCTTAGTCTTCTAGTTAGGGGAGAGTTCTAGCTCTACTGGTTTCTTTTTCATCCTTTTCACTTATCATTTTAATGTGTTTTGAATTGATCGGTGAGATCAACTCTTAATACATACATTTGTTTTGCACCACGAGACTGAATTTCATGCACCTACAATCTTTCGGCGAGTTTGATTGTAGATCCTTTTTCTAAAAACATAAAACTCAAATTGAAAACTTCAGTACCCACGATGAGTGTGTACTGTCTACTTTTTAAATAATTTTTATGAAGTTGTACTTCTTTGGAGTAGCGAACTCAAAGTGTACAATTTCTGCGAATTAACTCCTGGCGAGGGATCTAATTCACCATTATTCAGTGGTACGAAACAGTACATTTACATGATTGGGAAAAACGATTTAAACCAGTAGACTATAGAAATCTTTGAGCGCTCATCTCTTGTGTCTTTTACCAGCATCTTATTTTCTTCGTGCATCTTTCTTCAGCTATAATCTGTTTTAGTATAGGTAGAACAAGTTTACAATAGATGTGTAGTTTCAATTTACAGTACATAAAATCATAAAAAATTAATAGATATAAAGATATAAAAAGTGAGAATTAGGAAAACCACTCCGCTGCTGACAACAGTGGAGTTTTCCATGTTTTTAGTTTAGTAGTGGCCAAATTTACCTTCTTTGTGGGTTTGACCCTGCTTGCCACATATACAGTAGTTAGTAGGAATTTAAATTTTAAACTTTGACTGACACCAATGACAGTTTAGGTCAAGTTTTTGGCGTCGTTTCCGGGGAAGGCACGAGCCATTGATAAAACCAAGAAAACAATTTAAAAAACACATATATATAAAAAATCTTAAAAATCTTTTTGAAAATTTTGAAAACATTATTAAAAAAACTATTACATTTTTTTCTATGTGGTTACTGTTAGAAATTGTCTACCACTGTTTGTATGAGCACAAGACACTCTGTTGTTAGATTAGATCCTCTAAACCCTATATTAGATAAACACTTAGCTGCTCTAAGAAGAAAGAACAAAACTGAAATGGAAAATCCGAAAAATAGAGTCCCTGAGAATAATAACTTTCGAAATAATCATCCAGAACTCTTAGACGATCATGAAAGGCCTAGGATGAGGGAGTTCCAACTCCCTCAAGTTTCAAGAAATCCATCATCCATTAGATTAAGTCCTAGAGCTCGAAACTATGAACTAAAAAATCACATATTTCACTGCTTCCTACTTTCAATGGGCTCTCTAATGAGGACTCATTAGCCTTCATTAGAGATTTCTACAACACAGTGCAGCAACTTCCACTTTTAGGACTCACTGAAAATGAACTAAGGATGAGAGTCTTTCCCTTTTTCCTTAAAGGGAATGCTAGGAACTGGTTTTTAAGTCTAGATGAAACCATATTTGAGAATTGGGATCAAGTTTACAACTCTTTTATTATGAAATTTTATCCCCAAAGATTAAAAGGAGATCTTAGAACTAAAATCACTAGTTGTTATCAAGAGGATGGAGAAGCTTTTCATGAAGCATGGGATAGATTCAGGGATCTTCCTAGGCAGTTTCATCATCATAAACTCCCATCACATCTCCTCATGGATACCTTTTATGAAGGGCTTTCCTCCTCTGGTCAGAATTTAGTGGATCAAGCTGCTAGGGGTAATTACAATGATAAGACTGATGAGGAGTTGAGACAAATTTTCAATAATCTGGCCCTTAATTCTCAACATTAAAATTCAAGAATAAAAAGAGTTAATAGAACTGTCAATTCAAATATTGGTTCAATGAATGAAACTCAAGCTCAACTTGATGAAATCACTAACCAACTTCAAACATTAATGAACCAGATTTCAAAACAAACTGTTAACCAAGTTGAAAACCAGAATCAGTATCAATCTCTTAGGCAACATTTCACTCAATGTGGTATGTTTGGGCACTCTGAATGTTTTGGTCCTAATATTGATCTATCTGCCCAATAACATGAAAATTTAAACTTTGTCAATTACGGTCCTAGGATGCCTCAAAAAGATGATCCATTTTCTAATAATTACAATCAAGGCTATAGGAACCATCCAAATCTGTCGTGGAAGGATCAAGGTATTATTAAGCAACAAACTGCCCCTAATTTTCTGAACTAACCAAGACCAAACTTTCAAAATCAACAAAGGGGATAGTCTTCAAATGTTCAAGGAAGTAATGATAATCAAATGTCTTCTAAATTGGATCATATCTTGAATAAAATAAACTCACAAGGGGAAAGGTACATGACTCAACTTAATAAATAGAAAAGTCAATATGAGTCATACAAGATGCAAAATGATTTGAGAATGCAGAATATGATAACAAAGCTTGGAAAATTAGCTAGAGATTTGACTTCTACGGAAAAAGGTAGGTTTCTTAGTACCACTGAACTTAACCCTAGAGAAAATTCTATGGCTGTTGTTACTAGGAGTGGGATGAATACTCAAAATGTTGCTAAAAACTGTAAAAAATGCCCCAAATGAGAAACTGTTTGAATCTGGAAATGAAAATATGCTTTGTTCATAATCTGGAAATTCACAGAAAGATGTTGAAAATGATGAGAATCTTAACCTGTCTCCTGGAAATCAAGATGAAAATCGTTCTAAAAATCAAAAGAATAAGGGAAAAGAAAATTTTTTGGAAGAGGTGAGGGACATGCCTACTTTTCTGAAAAAATTTTCCCCACCCATCCCTTTCCCTAAAAAACTGAAACCTCAAAGTAACACCAGGGCTGAACTTCTTCAGTTCCTTGGTCTTCTTTCTAAGATTCAAGTGAACATCCATTTTATCCAAGCCTTATTTCAAATCCCATCCTATCTGAAATCATTAAAGAAAATTATTTCAAGCAAAAATACCATTGAATAATTTTCAACCTACAACCTCACTGAAGAGTGCAGTGTTGTACTCCAAAAGAAAATCCCACCAAAATTGAAAGACCCAGGTAGTTTTTTCATCCCTTGTACTCTAGGAAATTCTGGTCAGCCGAACTGTCTCTGTAATCTAGGTGCCAGCATTAATCTGCTCCCATACTCACTATTTCGATAGTTGAGGTTGGGTGATCTTCAACCCACCACAGTCATTCTCCAGTTATCTGATAGATCATTCACTCATCCTATGGGTAGGGTAGATGACTTACTAGTTGGAGTTGGGAAGTTATTCTTGAATGCTGATTTTTGTATTCTAGATATGGTGTGTGATCAAGAGGTCCCTGTCATCTTGTGTAGGCCCTTCTTGGCCACAGGTGGTGCTGTTATAGATGTGTCAAAGGGTCAGATGATATTCAAAATTGGTGAACAAGAAGAAGAGTTCAATGTTTTTAAAAATATTAAGGAGCCAACTTACTCTGAAAACTGTTCAAAAATTGATTCTCTTGAAGCTGAATGTTCTTATAAAAAACAACTTGAACTCATTGAAAAATCTTAAAGTCATTCCTCTGTTGAATAAAATATTTGTGAATCTGTTCTAGAAGCTGAAAATTCTGTTGTGACAACCAAACTGTTCAATCTTCCAGAACTGGACAACTTTCCAGTTTCTGCGGTAGGAGATTCCCCTGTTTCTGAACTTAGGAATTTTCTGAGTGAAATTGAGGGTTTTTCTGTTAACACTAACCTTGTTGAGAACTTTGATATTACTGAGGGAGAACTGTTAAGACAATTAGATGATTCTTCTTTGATTAACCTGCTAAAATCTGATCTGGAAAATCTGGGCAGTGTACTGCCTACCTTGGATAGTAGCACAGTTATCTATGAATCCGAACTAGAAATTGAAAATCTTTCATCTTTTAATACTCCTTATAAGAAAAATATTGAAGATCTTGGACCACCCAGGCCTAAGAGTCTTCCATAGAGTATAGTACCACCTGATCTTGAGCTGAAGCCCATCCCTGCTCATCTTAAATATTCAATTTTATTTGAGAACTCTACTTTGCCTGTAATAATCTCTGCTGAACTAAATGAAAACCAAGAAGAAAAACTATTGAATTTTTTGAAAAAGTTTAAATCTTCCATAAGCTGGACGATAGCTGATATCAAGGGTATTAGTCCCTCATTCTGTATGCACCAAATTCCTATTGAACCTGATCATAAGCCTAGGGTAGAATGTCAAAGAAGATTAAATCCAAACATGAAAGAAGTTGTGAGAGAGGAAGTAATCAAGTTGTTAGATACTGGAATGATATATCCCATCTCGGATAGTGCTTGGGTCAGCCCTGTCCAGGTTGTCCCCAAGAAGGGAGGTTTCACTGTCGTAAAGAATGAAAAAAATGAAGAATTCCAAGTTAGGAAAGCCACAAAATCGAGAGTCTGTATTGATTATAGGAAGCTTAATGTAGCCACTAGGAAGGACCATTATCCTATTCCCTTCCTTGATCAAATGCATGAGAGGCTTGCTGGAATTGAATTTTTCTGTTTTCTGGATGGGTATTCTGGTTATAACCAGATCCATGTTGCTCTAGAGGATCAAGAGAAGACCAATTTCACATGCCCCTTTGGAACATTTTCCTACCGGCGAATGCCCTTTGGGTTGTGTGGAGCTCCATCCACCATTCAAAGGTGTATGATGGCTATCTTTTCTGATATGATTGATAGAATCATTGAAGTTTTCATGGATGACTTTTCTATAGTGGGGAGTACTTTTGATACATTCATCGGAAATCTTGAGTTAGTATTAGAGAGATGCATTGAAACCAACCTTGTGCTAAATTGGGAGAAATGCCAGTTCATGGTTACTGAAGGTATTGTCCTTGGTAATAAAGTTTCAAAGAGAGGTTTAGAAGTTGACACTGCTAAGATAGAAGTTATTCAAAAACTGCCTCCTCCTGTTAATGTCAAAGGTGTTAGAAGTTTCTTAGGTCATGCTAGTTTTTACCGGAGATTCATAAAGGATTTTTCTAAAATCACTAAGCCCTTGTGTTCTTTTCTGGTAAAGGATGCACCATATAACATTGATGAAAACTATTTTAAATCATTTAATCGGCTTAAGGAGAAACTCACTACATCACCTATCATCACTGCACCTGATTGGAAATTACCTTTTGAACTTATGTGTGATGCTAGTGACATGGTTGTAGGTGATGTCCTTGGACAGAGGAGGGATAGGAAATTGCATGTGGTATACTATGCTAGTAGACTTCTAGATGATGCTCAAAAGAATTATACCACCACTGAAAAAGAGTTCTTATTTGTTGTTTTCACTCTGGAAAAGATTAGACAGTACTTGTTAGGATCAAAAGTCATCATTTTCACTGATCATTCTGCTTTAAAATACTTTTTTTCTAAAAAGGAAACAAAACACAGGCTGATTAGATGGATCTTATTGTTACAAGAGTTTGACATAGAGATTAGGGATATGTAAGGAGCTGAAAACATAGTTGATGATCACTTATATAGGCTTACTGTTACCCAATCTGATTCTGAAAATCATAGGAAGATCAATTCTTCCTTTCCTGATGAAAAACTGCTCACTGTGTCAGTCAGGCAATTTGCTTGGTTTGCAGATTTTTTCATCTTCCTGGAAGTAGGTGTCATTCCCAAAAATCTATCTAATAATCGAAGAAAGAAATTCATTTCTGAGCTTAAATATTATCTATGGGATGATCCCTTTCTTTTTAGGAGGTGTGCTGATGGTATTCTTAGGATATGTGTACCTGAGGAAGAGATGTTGTCTATTCTTGAAAGTTGTCATTCATGGCCTTGGGGAGGTCACCATGGGGGTGAGAGGACTGCTCAAAAAGTCCTACAGTCTGGTTTCTATTGGCCTACCCTCTTTAAGGGCGCTAGGAGTTTTGTGGTTGGGTGTGACAGGTGTCAGAGGCTGGGAAATGTGGGTGGGAAACAGGAGTTAACCTAGAAGGGTATTTTTGAGGTAGAGATCTTTGATTTTTGGGGGTTAGATTTCATGGGTCCATTTCCATCATCTCATGGGAATGAGTATATCTTAGTTGTTGTGGATTATGTATCTAAGTGGGTTGAGGCAGAAGCTCTGCCCAACAATCAAGAAAATAGTGTGATAAAATTTGTGAAAAAGAACATCTTTACAAGATTTGGAGTCCCAAAGGCTTTTATTACAGATAATGGAACACGTTTTAAGAATTAAAAGTTTAAAGCTTTAATGGAGAAATATGGTTGTGTTCACAAAACCGGTACTCCATATCATCCATAGTCCAGTGGACAGGTGGAAATTTCTAACAGAGAACTAAAACAAATTCTTGAAAAAACTGTGTCAAATTCTAGGAAATACTTGTCTCTTAAACTGGATGAAGCTTTATGGGCATACAGAACTGCTTTCAAGATCCTAATAGGTATGTCTCCTTACAGGATGTTGTTTGGAAAATGTTGTCATTTACCTGCGGAGTTGCAACATAAGTCTTATTGGGCAGTTAAGGCTCTGAACTTTGACTTTAAGAGTGCTGGTGAGAGGAGATTGCTTGAGCTAAGTGAACTAGATAAGATTAGAAGAGAGAGTTATGATAACTCAAGAATTTATAAAGAGAGGACTAAGATCTTTCACGATTCTATCATTCAAACTAAGGAATTCAAAACTGGACAGAAGGTCCTTCTCTTTAACTCTAGACTTAAACTCTTTCCTGGAAAGTTGAAATCCAAGTGGTCTGGACCATTTACTATAGTGAGAGTTTTGAATAATGGAGCTATTGAAATTGCTGGTGAAGAAAATAAACACATGTTGGTCAATGGGCAGAGACTGAAACTTTATTTTGAGGGGAAGCCAAAGGGCTTGGCTGCCTTCACTTTTCTTGAAAATTGTTCTTGAATGAAGTCTGGCTGGGGAATTTAAAACTAGCGTTTCATGGGAGGCAACCCATGGTTTTTTTTCTTTTTATTAATAAATAAACAATTTTTGATTAAATAAAGTCTAACTGAAGACTTAAAAATCAATGCTTCATGGGAGTCAACCCATGCTTCTTCTTTGTTTTCATTTTTATACTCTTTAGTGTTGAATAAAGTGTTGCTTTGATTGTCTTCCTTATGCCCTATATCTGCTAGAAGTTTTTTATTGGCTTACATTCTCTATTTTTCAGGATGATGCAGCTTGTGTCAATAAAGGAGTGTAATCCCCATGATGGAGGTGTAAAGGCGTCATATATTCAGGGAAGTACATCAACTTTCTGTATTTATTTTTCTGCTCCTTAATTCTCAAATAAAATTCTTCTTACTGAATAATTATGCTTATATTATAAAATTCATCTTGTAAATCATTTTTAGAATCTGTAGCTCGTTGATAAAATCTCTCTCACTTCTTGAATTTAAGTGTGGGGGGTTTCATGCAGACTAAAAAATATTTTTTTGAATGAACTTGTATCTTTTAGGTGTTTAGCATGAACTTTGTCTACTTTATTGAACATATTATTGAACTCAATCTGTTAAAATGCTTACACCCAATTAATTGTGCACCCACACATTGTATACTTCTTTTGAGATTTAATGAAAAGCTTTGTCACTTTAATGTGTGCTTGGATATTAACCTGTTGTTAATTTAACTATTGTGGCAAACAAATTTTTGTTGAACTATAATGAGACCTTTATACATGTCATATATCAACTTAATTGAAAATCTGTTTTGAATCTTATTTGCTTAATTGTTCTTTTCCATATTTAGAAGTCAACTTTGGGGAAAAGTTAGGTTTTAAGTGTGGGGGAGTGGGTCATCTATTGACTGTGCTAAGCTGTGTTCAATTGTAAAGCTCATCAATTCCCACTGCTTTTAAACTTTTTGTAAAAAAATGGTCAAAATTTTTCATAACAAATCTTTTCCAATTTTAGGCTTTACACTACACTCAAATGAGTCTTGCCTTAAGATGGTGCTTGATTGGAGGTTGAGTCTTGCGTTGAGTCTGAAATGAGTGTTGGTGGATGATTGTTGAGTGGAACTGTTTAGTGGTTTAATGAATTTTGGTTAGGAACTTCTTTTGAGAGTTATTTGGGAAACCTTTTAGTGGATTTAAGATCATAATTTTAGGTACTGGAAGTTTTACTTTTATCTGAGGAGCCTTTTCATTCTTTTAATTTATAAAAATGATCAATTATATTGATTCAATGTAAATGGTTTTTATATAAATTCTTTGTAACTGGAGTAATACTGGGCATCTGGGATCCCACGGTGAATCTTTGAGACCTTAGATACTGGGTGCATGTAGAGACCCGAATCTTAACGTACATGGACATTACATTACTTTTGTGGAATACTTAGTACATAACAAAAACACACACACAAGTATCGTAATAGTTCAGTGTCTTTGGAAACTCGGAATATAATCTTCTAATTGTGGTGAAATATCTTCAACATCTCCCATAAATATCTTCCTTTTTTTACCTAAAACATTTCTTTATATCCAGGGGAAAAGAAAACTTAAAAGGGTGAGCTCAAATTCTCAGTAAGGGTAAACAAAAGAAATATCAATCACATCATATTCATAAGAACATAACTTTTGGAAATCTTAACCTTCAAAAGAGATCATAATTTCCTAACATGGGATAAATCATAGTAGTGAAATGTAATCCCAATAATCATAACATAAAAACCTGAAACTTTGTGGCATACACACATAATCATAGAGAATCATTTCTTGTTATTCAAGAGTCGTTGCCAAGGCTATCTTAGTGGACAAAGTCCATTTCTGAACCGAGTTCACTCCTCGTTTCAATCCTGTTTTACTGAACCGGTATAACCTACCGTTCCAGCCATGTCTATATCATGAGATATAAAATCTTTACCCAATTAATTGGAGGGAGATATAGGTCCCACCCATCTCATAATGATACCATTCTTATGTGTTCCACAAAATCATAAATCATACATCATTGCATAACCCATGTAATAAAAATGGGAATCTTAAACATCATGACATCATCAAACAATTCATATAAGATAAAAGAATTCATAAAAATAATTCCATCACAACATAATCAAATCAATGTAATAATAGGGATATAAACATAACCCTTTATTATCTTATATGGAAAATAATTTTGATAAAACAATTGAACTCCATTCTTGAGGAAAGTAACCTTTCTTCTTCAAAAAAATTTTTCCTTTCTTAACATGTCATAAAATTTTAAACTAAAATAAGTTGATTAAAAATAAACTTGAAAACTTTTAAAGGAAACTTCTTGGAAATAATGTTTTAAAAATCCATTCATGCCGTATAAGTTAACAAAAACATTCTTCTCGTACTTTTGTCGGAAAAGTCAAGAATTACCTCATACGAAAAACGACAAAAGATTCCTTCCATATCTTTCACTAAAAACTCACCGAATGGTAAAATTTGATTTAAAAAATTGTAGGTGGATGGAAATAATATTACATATTTAGGAAACATGTATGTGGATGATAAAATACACCCCAGTAAAATCCGAAGTATAAACAATCTCGGATAAAAATGAGATTGCGATATTTCCCTTACCTTAGGTCCGATTTGCTTCGTAAGTGTCCAAAACTCCTGTATAATGATTTAAATAATGTTATTTACTTATTCCAGAATCATACTCATTGTTATGATATCATATATGGTTCACTTATGACTTTATATTACCCGTTCTTTTGTAAATTCCATGTTAAAGAGCGTTTTGGGTAAAATTGTTTCATTTATCGTCCGTGTTTTGACTTGTAATTATTCATATGATTACTTAGATCATGATTACTTAATTACAGAATATAAAACATGATTTATATATAATATATATTCAGAATATACGTATATATAATAAATCAGTAAATGGAAGGAAATACACCGTTCATGGAGACGGTAGGTCGTACGTACGCATAAACGTTGTTTTCGTTTCCTTATTGAGTTGAATGGAATTAAGTAGATGACATACATATATATACACATAAATCCATTATCATTATTATGTCATATATTTCATGATTACTTATTATATATACTTTATACTCATTCATGAATGGTTAACGTGGAGAATAAATCTCATCGCGTCGTGGAGACGGTAGTCCGTACGTACACACGAGCGATGATATCGTTCTCATGATCATGGGACTGTATTGGAGTGTATGTATACTATTTCAGAATCAATATCACTTTAAAATAATCATATATAGTTATTATTTACACCATTATACCCATCCAAGTAAGGTGGTGGTGTAAAATATATTACACCACGACGTGGAGACGGTATTCCGTACGTACGCACGCGCGGTGATTTCGTTTTCCGTAGGATGGATAGATGGTGAAATAGGGTTGTTTCATACTTATAATAACATATCAGTATATGAGTTATACTTATGTTATTACTTCATAATGAAACAACCTAATAAGAATTAGTGGAAGAAGAAATAAAGATGAAAGAATCGGTAACGGACATTACCTCTTCTTTGAAACGCCTCTTTGAGATCTCCTTTTAGGGCACTAAAATTGGTCTTTGAGGAAGACCAGAACCTCTGGGATGTTTCTAGGGAAGTGGAGAAGATAATTTTTCAGGGGTTGGTCGATCTTTAAGGCTCATAGTGGTGTGAGGAAGAGAGGGAGGTGGTGCCCTTTTATAAGGGAGGAGGGTGGCTCCTTTGGAAAAACTAAAAATATTATTTTATTATAAAGTCATGTTCGGTTTTAAATAGCTCAAAATTGATTTATTTCGAAGCTAAGGTGGGGATGGGTCGAAATACGCTCATCCAATAGAATTTAGACAAGTTTAGGTTCCTATTTTAACCTTATCATTTAGATTTAACATTAAGTTAAAAAAATTTACTTTTACCGTGTCTTCTTGTGTTCTTATACTATAAGGTTAATAAACTTACTATAAGCAGCCAAAAGAACCCCAATTTGTTTATTATTAATATATATAACCTTATCTAAGTCATTTGGCCGAACCTTAGATTTTTAGGAATAAAATAAAAATTAATAATATAATATTTGTTTTAAAAACTATTTTATGTCAATTTTGACACTATTTAGTAATTGATTTTTGTTAAACTTATAACAGAATTATTAGTTAGAAAAAAGTTAATTAAATCAATAATAACATGTCATATTAACCTATAAAAGTAGTTTAATTCATAAAAAGTCTCAAATTACAATTATTTGGGTATTTATAACATCAATTATGTCAATATTTCATTAATAAGATAATTACTGCATCATCATTGTGTCATAAATAAATTAACTTATTTAATGTATAAAAATTACAAATAAAATACCATTATGTATTATATCTTTCTATCATTATAATTAATATTTATAGTCGAATTTATCTTATGTATAACCCCATATTAAAAATTATTTACTTATTAAACATTGATTTTAACTATTTTAACACTTCTTTAAATAAATTAATAATAAATGTCCTAATCTAATCCAAGTGGGCCTAAATGGTCATATTTTATTCCTAAGGTTGTTTTGGGTCGACTTACACTTGTCCAATAGAATTAGGACATGTGTTAGGGTAATAATAATGTCATTTTTACCCTTAATTACCCTATTTACTTTTAACCGTGGTAAAAGAAAATAAAAAGTTAATATTCACCAAAAAATTATTTTCATCTCGTTGAACCACATTTTACTTACTGACATCAATATTGTCTCTCGTATTTTCTAAATTCCACACACAGAAGTGGTAAAATTATGTTTTATGAAAAATTCATTTTTTTAACTACCACTTAGTGGTTTCACTATTCATCAAAAAATGAAAGTTTCCAGAAAAATACCAAAAATTAGGCCTAAGATATATTTGATATTATGAACTCAAAAATGATGTATATTTTACCAAATTCAAAGAATATCAGTTGCACTAATTAATTTAAAAATTAATTCAGTCGTCAAAACAAATAGCGTGTTCTAAAGAGATAATAACTATCAAAAGATTGACACTTGTTTATGTCTGGTTTAAATGTGAAATTACATCCAATGACCAACATTGTATTAAATTCTAAAAATATATTCTAAATATACTTTATAACCACTCAAATTAATAATTTATCACTATTAATTATTTCGATTAAAAAGGTTGTTTTTAATTAAAATTTAGTATTTTTCACTATTCATCAGAATATGAAAGTTACCCGAAAAGTACCAAAATTTCACCCTAAGCTAATTTCGATATTCCGAATTCAAAAATGAAGTCCATTTTGAAAAATAAAATTTACAAAATTTCAAAAAGTATTAATTACTATTCATAACGGCTAGATTTAATAATATTTTAATAGCATATCGTTGTTTAGTGAAACTCGGTATTGCGTACTACACACGCTATCGAGGAAGGTCGCGATTGTGTGTAATGCAAGTCAAGTCAAAGATGCATGTTGTGCAAGCTCCTTTTGGTGTAGCGTACAACACAAGACATTAATGAAATTAAAAAGAATATTTTTCAAAAAATCTCGGGGTGTTACATTCTACCCCCCTTAAAATGAATTTCGCCCTCGAAATTCTTCAGGGTTATAAATGGTTTACTACTCTAATGTTTCTTTAATAGAAACCCATATCATAAAAAGGAATACCAAAACATGGCTTTAAAAACTAAAGTATGAAATGTAACGGTTGTCCAAATTAACTCATCACTGGGATTCCACGTAGGAGAACATAGGTGAAAATATGGATATGGAAGAAAAAACTAACCATCAAGTTCTGATAGAGAGTGGTAGAGAACATGGCTATGAAAAATCCAGCAATCACAAAGCTATAGATTTGTGATGATCTAAGGTACCATCTAATTCAATGGATATAAGGGAACTAGGACAACATTTTTGGTTTTCAAGATCATTTCCCTAAAGTTGATGAATTAAAATAAATACTTACATGATTTTGGTAAAATCTCACTATTGTTCGGGAATTGAACAATTTCCACTTCATCCCTTAATGAAAGGAAGTTTAATTTGTTATTAGTGATGTGTTAGCAGATCATGTGATAGAATGATGGGTCATTCCATCTCTTTCAAACAAAAGGTTAGCAAAAGTTATAAGTCCATATTATCGTTAGATTAATCATATATGGTTCCAAAAATGAAATTATACTTCATATATCATACCGCTAAATAAAATAAAACTAGTTTCTACAAAACAGGGACTTCCTGTAGGCCAGTGGTAGGGAATAAAGGCCAGTCGCACTTCGGTTGTGGGTTCGATTCCCACGGCCTTGTCCTACGCGATGGGCTGTCGCCCGTCCTGCAGGTTGTCCTTTTTATAAAGCTATATTACTATAACATCCCATCAATAATATCAAAAAAGTTCTACCCTAACTTATGTGCAACATAATCCATTCCAATCTTTAGTCTTATTTAAAATACTTCGGTCCAAGCTCATAGTATAAAGAAAATGATTACTTGAAATGTCACATAACAATCACGTGAATTCCATCATTTATCCCCCATATATCATAAGATATATCCTGTTGGTCAAATTAAAAACATCTGAATACCTTAATCATGTATTCTCTTGAAGAATGAATACCCATTGAACCATACTGAAGACATGAATGCAGTTAAAAGTTAACACTTTCCACAAACCAAAATCCTAAAAATTATTTATACTCAAACCATGATATCACTTAGTCCTTATATCAATCATGAGCTCATGAATACAATCAAACATCTCATTATCTTCTTATACCTTCATTATGTGCATATCATCTACATTCCAAAAATATCTGAATAACCTTTCATGGATACTGGTACCATTAATCATACACTTTCAAAACTCAAGGAAAGACAACAGTGTAATAATCCTTAGATGTCTCTTTATTCCATAGTACCATGAGATTACTTATACAACATTACACATGATAAACATGTAATCATTCCACTACATTCTTAAACCATTGACCGAGCTTCAACAATTCTTTCATCTCACATATCATTTGTTGTCTCTTCATCATCATCAACATAAATACTACCCATACGACCGTACTGATTCTCTTCATGAGACTTTACCTTAGGTAATTGGTTTGAATAATGCCCGTACATTCCACATTTAAAACATTTAACCATTGTTGATGTCGTAGCAATACCATTATCCTCATCCCTGGTGTTAACTGAACCTTTTACTTTTCACTTACTGGCTTTGTGTCCTTCTTTTACACACCCAAAGCATCTTCCAGTTCCTTTGAAACATTCTCCTTGATGCCTCTTCCCACATGATTTACATAGGGGAAATTGAACTTTCATTCCTCTATGATCATTATGGAACTCCATATTTCTCTTATTAGCCGAGTCAGGAAACTTACCAAATTTTACATTATTGATCATATTATGAGATTGCTGATTCGGCATAATAATGATGTTTGGACTTCCAAATCCCATTTCATTTGTTTTCTCATGAATAACATCATTCCATTGTCCATCATATCCTCCATTATCGTGAATCATCTTGTTTCCATCCATTTTCTAAAACCCAAAAAGAATAGTGTGAGAGGCAAAAATCACACTAGGGAAAACAATATAATAAAGGGGGAGTACCTTCAATATCTAACATCTTGGGTTACCGTAATTCTAGTACTATAACCTATACATAACCTTAGGGACATCCCTAGACATACCTTAGAAATATCTCTAGGGATCATACTAAAGTTCTCGCATCCTAGTTTCCAAAGGTTGACTAAACCTTTCCTCTGATACCAACTGTAGATACCCAAAGCTTAACGTACATGGACATTACATTACTTTTTCGGAATACTTAGTACATAAAAAAACACACACACAAGGATCGTAATAGTTTAGTGTCTTTGGAAACTCGGAATATAATCTTCTAATTGTGGTGAAAGATCTTCAACATCTCCCATAAATATCTTCCTTTTTTTAACCTAAAACCTTTCTTTATATCCAGGGGAAAAGAAAACATAAAAGGGTGAGCTCAAATTCTCAGTAAGGGTAAACAAAAGAAATATAAATCACATCATATTCACAAGAACATATCTTTTGGAAATCTTAACCTGCAAAAGCGATCAGAATTTCATAACATGGGATAAATCATAGTTGTGAAATGTAATCCCAATAATCATAAATTAAAAACCTGAAACTTTGTGGCATACAAAAATAATCATAGAGAATCATATCTTGTTAGTCAATACTCATTTCCAAGACTATCTTAGTGGACAAAGTCCATTTCTGAACCGATTTCACTCCTCGTTTCAGTCCCGTTTTACTGAACCGGTAAAACCTGCCGTTCCAGCCATGTCTATCTCATGAGATATAAAATCTTTACCCAATGCATTGGAGGGAGATATAGGTCCCACCCATCTCATAATGATACCATTCTTATGTGTGCCACAAAATCATAAATCATACATCATTGCATAACCCATGTAATAAAAATGGTAATCTTAAACATCATGACATCATCAAACAATTCATATAAGATAAAGGAATTCATAAAAATAATTCCATCACAACATAATCAAATCAATTTAATAATAGGGATATAAACAGAACCCTTTATTATCTTAGATGGAAAATAATTTTGATAAAACACTTGAACTCCATTCTTGAGGAAAATATCCTTTCTTCTTCAAAAACAATTTTCCTTTCTTAACATGTCATACAATTTTAAACTAAAAGAAGTTGATTAAAAATAAACATGAAAACTTGTAAAGGAAGCTTCTTGAAAATAATGTTTTAAAAATCCATTCAAGCCGTATAAGTTAAAAAAAATATTCTTCTCGTACTTTTGTTGGAAAAGTCAAAAAGTACCTCGTACGAAAAATGACAAAAGATTCCTGTCATATCGTTTACTAAAAACTCACCAAAGGGTAAAATTGGATTTAAACAATAGTAGGTGGATGTAAATAATATTACATATTGAGGAAACATGGATTTGGATGATAAAATACACCCCAGTAAAATCCGAAGTATAAACAATCTCGAATAAAAATAAGATTGTGATATTTCCCTTACCTTAGGTCCGATTTGCTTCGTAAGTGTCCAAACCTCATGTATAATGATTTAAATAATGTTATTGACTTATTCCAGAATCATACTCATTGTTATGATATCATATATGGTTCACTTATGACTTTATATTACCCGTTCTTTTGTAAATTCCATGTTAAAGAGCGTTTTGGGTAAAATTGTTTCATTTATCGTCCGTGTTTTGACTTGTAATTATTCATATGATTACTTAGATCATGATTACTTAATTATAGAATATAAAACATGATTTATATATAATATATATTCAGAATATACATATATATAATAAATCAGTAAATGTAATGAAATACACCGTTCATGGAGACGGTAGGTCGTACGTACGCATGAACGCTGTTTTCGTTTCCTTATTGAGTTGAATGGAATTAAGTATATGAAATACATATATATACACATAAATACAATATCATTATTATGTCATATATTTCATGATTACTTATTATATATACTTTATAATCATTCATGAGTGGTTAACGTGGAGAATGAATCTCATCGCGTCGTGGAGATGGTAGTCCGTACGTACGCACGAGCGATGATATCGTTCTCATGGTCGTGGGACTGTATTGGAGTGTATGTATACTATTTCATAGTCAATATCACTTTAAAATAATCATATATAGATTTTATTTACACCATTATACCCATCCAAGTAAGGTGGTGGTGGAAAATAGATTACACCACGGCGTGGAGATGGTATTCCGTACGTACGCACGCGCGATGATTTCGTTTTCCGTAGGATGGATAGATGGTGAAATAGGGTTGTTTCATACTTATAATAACATATCAGTATATGAGTGATACTGATTTTATTACTTCATAATTAAAAAACCTAATAAGAATAAGTGGAAGAAGAAATAAAGTTGAAAGAATCGGTAACGGACATTACCTCTTTTTTGAAGCGCCTCTTTCAGATCTCCTTTTAGGGGACTAAAATATGACTTTGAGGAAGACCAGAACCTCTAGGATGTTTCTATGGAAGTGGAGAAGATAATTTTGCAGGGGTTGTCCGAGCTTGAAGTCTCAAAGTGGTGTGAGGAAGAGAGGGAGCTGGTGCCCTTTTATAAGGGAGGAGGGGGGCTCCTTTGGAAAAACTAAAAATATTATTTTATTATAAAGTCATGTTCGGTTTTAAATAGCTCAAAATTGATTTATTTCTAAGATAAGGTGGGTATGGGTCGAAATACTCTCATCCAATAGAATTTAGAAAAGTTTAGGTTCATATTTTAACCTTATCATTTAGATTTAACATTAAGTTAAATAATTTTACTTTTACCGTGTCTTCTTGTGTTCTTATACTATAAGGTTAATAAACTTACTATAAGCAGCCAAACGAACCCCAAGTTGTTTATTATTAATATATATAACCCTATCTAAGTAATTTGGCCGATCATTAGATTTTTAGGAAAAAAAGAAAAATTTATAATATAATATTTGTTTTAAAAACTATTTTATGTCAATTTTGACACTATTTAGTAATTGATTTTTGTGAAAATCATAACAGAATGATTAGTTCGATAAAAAGTTAATTAAATCAATAATAACATGTCATATTAACCTATAAAATTAGTGGAATTCATAAAAAGTCTCAAATTACATTTATTTGGGTATTTATAACATCAATTATGTCAATATATTATTAAAAAGATAATTACTACATCATCATTGTGTTATAAATAAATTAAATTATTTAATGTCTAAAAATTACAAATAAAATACCATTATGTAGGAAATATTTTTATATTTATAATGAATATTTATAGTCTAATTTATCTTATGTATAACCCCATATTAAAAATTATTTACTTATTAAACTTTGATTTTAACTATTTTAACCCTTCTTTAAATAAATTAATAATAAATGTCCTAATCTAATCCAAGTGGGCCTAAATGGTCATATTGTATTCCTAAGATAGTTTTTGGTCGAATTACACTTGTCCAATAAAATTAGGACATGTGTTAGGGTAATAATAATGTCATTTTTACCCTTAATTACCCTATTTACTTTTAACCGTGGTAAAAAAAAGGAAAAAAGTTACTATTCACCAAAAAAATTATTTTCATCTCATTGAACCACATTTTACTTACTGAAATCAACCGTGTCTCTCGGATTTTCTAAATTCCACTCACAGAAGCGGTAAAATTAAGTTTTATGAAAAAATCATTTTTTAACTACCACTTAGTGGTTTCACTATTCATCAAAAAATGAAAGTTTCCAGAAAAATACCAAAAATTAGGCCTAAGCTATATTTGATAATATGAACTCAAAAATGATGTATATTTTACTAAATTCAAAGAATATAATTTTCATTAATTAATTTAAAAATTAATTCCCGTCGTCAAAACAAATAGCGTGTTCTTAAGAGATAATAACTATCAAAAGATTGACACTTGTTTATGTCTGGTTTAAATGTGAAATTACATCCAATGACCAACATTGTATTAAATTGTAAAAATATATTAAAAATATACTTTAAAACCACTCAAATTAATAATTTATCACAGTTAATTATTTCGATTAAAAAGGTTGTTTTTAATTAAAATTTAGTAATTTTCACTATTCATCAGAATATGAAAGTTACCCGAAAAGTACCAAAATTCCACCCTAAGGTAATTTCGATATTCCGAATCCAAAAATGAAGTCCATTTTGAAAAATAAAATTTACAAAATTTCAAAAAAAAGGATATTACTATTCATAACGGCTAGTTTTAATAATATTTTAATAGCATATCGTTGTTTAGTGAAACTCGGTATTGCGTACTACACATGCTATCGAGGAAGGTCGCGATTGCGTGTAATGCAAGGAAAGTCAAGTATGCGTGTTGTGCAAGCTCATTTTGGTGTAGCGTACAACACAATACATTAATGAAATTAAAAAGATTATTTTTCATAAAATCTCGGGGTGTTACAATGCGTTTATGTTTACAATAAGCCCTCTGTAAACCTTTAAAAAGTGCTTTGCACAGTGCTTAGCACAAATTACATGGCTTGGGAAAAATAAATAAAGTGTCTAGGGTCAAAAATGAATTCATTATGGTGATGGTAATGATGAACTCCAGATGAAGAATGGGACAACTAGTTTGTATGGGAGTCATTTCGGTTGACTCAATAAAGTGGCTAAAAATTTATTTATATTTATGTATTTTCTGAAACCAAGGAGATGAGTCAAAGTAAAAAAGTTCCTTTTGATAATATTTTAATTCCACATTTTTTTATCCTATTATCACTCTTGAATTTAGAAATTGAGCTTGAATTGAAGTGAGTCACTAGGTAGAGTCATATATGAAGCAGGACACCTTCATTTATGGATGATTCATGGTTTACCTGATTTCCCATTGAATAGTTGTTCTGGGCGAGACATTATTTGAGGCTATGTTTTCATTTGCCTAAGCACACTTTTTGAGTCCTATGTTGAAACTTCTTTGAACATAGCTGATTTGTATAATTCACATTTTTTTCAAAGATGATAAAACATGAGATTGTTTGAGGACAAACAATGTTTAAGTGTGGGGGAATTTGATGTGGCCTTATTTTTACCCAGTTTGCCACATCTTTTTATTAATTTCTATATGATTTATTTAATTATTTTAACACTTTTTAATAAATAAATGCACTTTTGTATTTTTATAATTAAATTTGTTAATTATACTTTTTTTATAATAATTTGTGTAATTTTAGCCTTTAAAATAATAAATTTATTCTTTCTTTATTTTTAATATAACTAAGTATCAATTATTATAATTAATTTTTAATATGTTCATTTAATATAAATTTTTCATTTTTTATTAATTAATTAATTTGTTAAATAATTTACTTTTTAATTTAAAATAATTCGCTATCGGTAACCAGGTTACCGTTAGTCAGGTTACCGATACCAATTTTGCGCTAACAGTGACCTTTTCACCTCACTGATACAATTCTATCGGTGACCTTTGATGCTAACGGTGACCTCGGACACTGTTTCCCTTTTTGATGCTAACGGTAGCTTTTAAATTCTACCGGTGAGCCTTTTAGCGGTTAGTTTTTAGTTTGGATTATTATAAATCTGCTTAACTTTATAATAGTTAATATTTATTTAAACAATTATTTAATTAACATAATTCTAATTAATTAATTTAGAATTTGTTTTTATTAATTAATATTTTAATTAAGTTACATTAGAATAGGTTAATTTTATTATTTTATGTGTTTAATCACCTGCTAGTCATTTAAGTATATAATTTTTGTTTTTAATTAAATTTAATAGTTCGTTTCTTAAATATATGTGTTCCATTAGTTAATTAATTAATTAATTAAGAGTTTTTAAACATTAATTATATTATTTTATGTATGCAGATTGATTTTTTAATTCATTTTATAATTTTTTTAGTCTACCGGTAAGGTAGACTATTAATAGCGGGGACCTATTGGGCCACCGATGCTCTTTTCATTATTCACTGCAACTTTGTAATTTGCGTGTTTAGTAATTCAAATTTAAGTCATTTATAATATTAGTTTAACAATTTTTCAGTTTATAATTTTAGTCTTGTCAATTTAAAATTTTAATGTTTTAAAGGTTAATAAAATTTCTGTTTTAATTAATGGTGTTTAGCGTTATTTTAATTAATTATTATTATTTTTAGTTCATTTAAGTTTTATTTTTATGTTTAATTATTGTGTTTTTTTTTAAGTTCACTGTTAGTTTTCAATCGGTGACCATCTCACCGTTTTCAGCTTACTGGTAACCTTCATATTTTTTTTCTAACGGTGAGCTTTTATTTGAATGGTGTAATGGTGAGTATTCTAATTTCATTATCGGTGACCCGCTGATTTTTCTTGAAAACGGTGAGATCATTTATATGCCTAACGGTGGTCCGCAACTACTATTTTACCGGTAACCTCTTATTTTTAATTTGCAACGGTGACCATTTAAATTTTTCTATCGGTAACCTCCCACGCCACAGCTTCCCTTTGATTTTTCACGTAACGGTGACCCCCGCCTCACATCTCCTCTAAACCTCATTGTTATCTCCTTTTCAAACCTCACCGTTATTTTTTTTAAACCTCACCATTAACCAGTTTTCAAACCTGACCATTAGCGCATTTCTTTCCTCACCGTTATTTTGTTCCTCACGGGTTTCTACCTCACTGTTAATCCCTTTTTCCCTTTTACACCCTAACCGTTACACAACTACTCTCATCCTCACCGATCCATCAATCTTCCTTTTCCACAGCAACCACCACATCATCTTCACAATTTCCAGTCCACCGCTTGAAGGTGGAGAAAACCCTTTAGGCTACTGTTGTTCGTCTGAAGGAAGTCACGCCATCTGCTGGAGGTCGCGCCGTCGCTGGACTGGGTGAAGATGTGCTGAAGGAGAGCTGCCGCGCCGTTTTGTGAAGCAGGGTGTCTGAGCCGAGCAAGTTTCGTTGCTGCGTTTCCGTAAGATGAGGCCGTCGGTTTTCAGGAGAGAGCTTAAGGCATTGCTGGTGCGTCGCCTGGAGTCAAGGTTGCTGCTGCACCAGTTTTCAGAAGGAAGTCGCTACTGTTCGGGGAGGTCGATCCACTGCGCCGTTGTCCACTGAGCAAGAGGATGTTGTGCCGCCGCTTCCCTGGAAATCTGAACTCCCTCCCCTGCTCTGCGCCAATTTGGGGGAGGAGGAAGAGTTAACACAGAAAAAATAATAATAAAAAAATAAAATAATAATACATAGATAAAATATAATAACAAAAGTAAAGTAAATAAGAAAAAGTTAAATTAAAGTAAACTTTAAAGAAAGTTAACTTTACATAAAATTTAACTTTACAAAGTCAAATAAATATAAAAATAATTTATAAAAATTATAAATTTAAAACAATTACCATATTAATGATAAGATAAATTATAAATTAAAATATTAAACTAAATTAAGAATAAATAAAAATAATAAAGAAATAAATTATTAATATTATAAATATATAATTAATAAAAATTATAAGTAAACTAAAAATTTATGCGTTAATTTAAAAATATTTAAATATTATGTTTTAACTCTATTTTCTAAATTAAGATAAAATAATTAATGAATTAGTCTAGCAACTTAATTTCTTAAATGGTAATAATAAAATTATTAATACTTTTTAAATTATTAACTTTTTAATTACTATTTACGTATGTTGTGAAATTTTAAATGATTTAGTAAAATTTGATAGACTAAAAAATTTAGTATTTAGTATTTATATTTATTAATCTAATTAAATCCATAGCGTTCGATAAATTTATAATATTATTATATAAAAGTAAATAATAATTATTAACTTAAATTTTTATTAGTTAACTTATTTTAACTTTTATCTTTGATTTTTAACTATTTTATTTTGTTTATATTATGTGCAGGTTCATTCCAAAGTCAGAAACACGTCTATGTGCATGCAACTAACTCATCCAGAGTTAGTTACATGAGGAAAACTTGCGCGACGTGCCTGTCGTGGGTTAAACGCACGTGTGCGGTGCGCTCATGAAGGACATTCCAAGTCGGTGGAAGTTGTGGCGGTGACATGCAGCGGACGACAACAGGGTACTTAAACAGATCAAGCAATCGTTACAGACAGGCATTCATTCACGGAGGCGTTCATACACTTACTTGGAGAGACGATCGAGAGCAGTAGGGACGATGCTAAGCAGTGCAGTCCAGGAACTCAGGAACAGAGCATTCTTAGGGAGTTTCTTCTCCCTCGCGATCTAAAAATTTGTACTCTGTTTCTGTAATGTTTCCTATTACTACTGTTATAATGAATAGTATAGTTAGCTAAGTCTTCTAGTTCGGGGAGAGTTCTAGCTCTACTGGTATCTTTTTCATCCTTTCCACTTATCATTTTAATGTGTTTAGAATTGATCGGCAAGATCAACTCTTAATACATACATCTGTTTAGCACCACGAGACTGAATTTCAGGCACCTACAATCTTTTGGCGAGTTTGATTGTAGAACCTTTTTCTAAAAACATAAAACTCAAATTGAAAACATCAGTACCCACGGAGAGTGTGTACTGTCGACTTTTTAAATCATTTTTATGAAGATGTACTTCTTTGGATTGGCAAACTCAAAGTGTACAATTTCTGTGACTTAACTCCTGGCGAGGGAGCTAATTCCCCTTTATTCAGTGGTACGAAACAGTACATTTACATCATTAGGAAGAATGATTTAAACCAGTAGACTAGAGCAATCCTCGAGTGCACATCTCTTGTGTCTTTTACCATCATCTTATTTTCTTCATGCATCTTTCTTCAGCTATAATCAGTTTTAGTATAGGTAGAACAAGTTTACAATAGATGTGTAGTTTCAATTTACAGTACATAAAATCATAAAAAATTAAAATATATAAGGATATAAAAAGTGAGAATTAGAAAAACCACTCCGCTACTGACAACAGTGGAGTTTTCCATGTTTTTAGTGTAGTAGTGGTCAAATTTACCTTCCTTGTGGGTTTGACCCTGCTGGCCACATATACAGTAGTTAGTAGGAATTTAAATTTTAAACGTTGACTGACACCAACGACAGTTTAGGTCAGTGCCATTTTCTGTCAGTATAGTATGAGGGACACCAAATCTAGTGATGATATTGGCCTTCACGAAGTTGAAAACATTTCTTTCCCCGGCTTCCTTGAGGGGTACATCTTCTACCAATTTGGAAGAGAAGTCGGTTTCCGTGAGGATATACTTCAACTGTTTGGTCATGGAGGGAGGATATGGTCCCACGACGTTCATCCCACCGACAACAAACGATCAGGATCACTTATCTTGTTGAAGCAACTCCAGGGGCTGGTGTAAGAAGTTGGCATGGATCTGGAATGAGTGGCATTTTGCTGTAAAACGCTCGCAGTCTTGTGCCATTGTGGGCCAGTAGTACCCAAGCCTTCGAACCTGATGGGAGAGCGTTGTATCTGGTTGATGTTCTCCACATTCTCCTTCATGTACTTCAGTCATGACAGCGGCAGTTTCTTCTCCGTCAATGCATCTGAGGAGCACTCCATCGAGGCCTCGTTTGTAGAGGACCTCTTGCTGACTCGTGCCACCATATAGGACAAAATTGATTGCCCTTCTCCGTATTTGCTCTTGCTCAGCCTTGTCTGATGGAATCTCTCCCCATTGCAGGTAATTCGTGATGGGGATTATCTAGATGGTGGAAGGAGCATATGGCTTGGGGATAAGACTGATTTCATGGATTTCTTCTGTCATAAATTTAAAAAATTAAATACCATTCGATGATGAGAAATAATGATAACTGTTTCATCCCAGTCTGGGTCGGCTAGGGTTGTGGCCACATTGGCTAATGCATCATCCTGAGCATTCTGGGACCAGGGAATATATGTCAATGTCGGTTCTGTGGAGAAATCGGCCATTATCCCTCTGACATGGACAAACAGGGGGGATCATCTCATCCTTTTTAATAGCATAGTCACCATTGACTTTCTTGATGACCAACTTCGAGTCGCCTTTTCCCTTAAGGTGTTGTACTTGCGCCTGGAGTGCGAGCTCCAGGCCTGCAATGAGGGCTGGATATTCTGCTTCATTGTTCATACATCCCTCTGACAGGAGGATGGAATACAACAAAACTTCCTTTTTTGGGGACACGAGTATTATCCCCATACCCACTTTGTTGAATCTGGTATCCACTATCTTCTTCTCGGTGGGGCTTCGGGACGCGCCGTCAAAGTACATTTCCCATGTTGGGAACTCCCCTTGAACCGAGAAGATATCTTCATCAGGTAGTTCAGTGTCTGGTGAGGTGGTCCCTGTTGAAGGGTGCTCTACCAGAAAGTATGCTAATGTTTGGATCTTTATAGATTTTTGAGGCACGAACCGGATGTCGAATTGTTGCAGGATGACCGCCCATCGGGATAGGCGTCCGGTTAGCATCGGGCGACTGAGGATGTACTTGAGCGGGTTACTCCGCGAGATCAAATGGACCTCATGACGTTGCAGATAATGTCGCATGTTTTGAACCACGAAGACTAAGTCTAGACAGCTCTTATCGATATTTTATTATCGAGTCTCAGCATCAATCATGGTTTGACTGAGGTAATAGAGAGTGTTTTCGCTATCGGCGTCATTATTCTATGCGAGGAAGGCTCCCAATGACCGTTCTAGGGCCATCACATATAGAATGAGAGGCCATCCATTGACCGGGGGAATGAGCACTGGTGGTATTAATAGGTACTTATTCATGTTTTTGAATGCCTCTTGGCAGTACTTCATCCATTGGTACGTGACCCCCGTTTTTCATCAACCTGGTGAAATTCAAACATCTTCCGGTCAGGTTGGCTATGAACCGCCTAATATAGGCTAGGTGTCCTTGGAATCCCCTAATCTCAGTGATATTTTGAGGGGGTGGAAGGCTCAGTATATCGTTCTTCTTCTGAGGGTCGACTTCGATGTCGCGATAGCATACGACAAAGCCAAGAAATTTCCCTAAGGTAACCCCAAAGGCGCATTTCAAGGGGTTCATCTTCAAGCTATGCTGTCAGAGCTTGTTGAAGATGGTCTCAAGATCCGAAAGGTGATCTGAGAACTCTCTGGACTTGACCACTAGGTCATCCACGTATCATTTAACGAATTTCCCCAGGAACGTCTTAAATATCGGATGCATGGAACGCTGATACATGGTGCCAACATTTTTGAGACCAAAGGGCATGACCCTGTAATAGAATACCCCTTTAGGGGCCCTGAAGGCAATGAATTCTTCGTCTTCTTGGTCCATCCTGATTTGATTATATCCGGAATACCTGTCCATGAATGTTAGAGCCACATACCCATCCATTGTATCAATTAACAACTCGGTGATTGGAACTGGGAAGTCATCTTTCGGACAATGCCGATTAAGGTCTCTGAAGTCAATGCAGACGTGGATTTTCCCGTTCTTTTTCTTGACATGGATGATGTTGGCCAACCAAATGGGGTACTAGACCTCCCTGATGAATCCTTATTTAATGAGATTATCGACTTCAGCCTCTATCTTGGAAGCATGTGAGGGGTGCATCCTTCTAGAGGCCTATTTGTAGCCCTGGTGGTCTTCTGGAAGACCCAGGTGATGCGTCGCTACCTCGGGATCGAGTCTTGGCATTTTTGTGTAATTCCATGAAAATAAATCCCGATGTTACCTTAGGAAGGAGGTATATACCTCGTGTTCCTCGGGAGACATGGCTGCGCTAATGAGAGTGGTCCTCGGGTCTTCTTCGGTACCAATGATTATTTCCCTGAGCTCGTCCACATTGGTGGATATACCCTCCTCAAAAGAGGGAGGTGCATCTATGAGATATTTCCCATCTTCTTCTCCCAAGTACTCATCCTCTTGATCTGAAAAGGAGAGAGTTTCCGGTCTGAGCCTTCGAGGGTTTGAGGGAGAGGCATCGTGGGCATCCCTACTTGAGTATTCATCCCCAAATCGAGGGTTGGTAAACGTTCCCACATTGTCATTCTTAGCCATCGTGGCTGAAGTTATGAGGATATCCAAATGTGTTTCCTGACTCGAACTCCTACTCTCAACATGGTTGATGGGCAGGACATAATATCTACCAAGCTGACTGAGGGGGTCATTGGGGACCATTTCCCGGCCATTTGGAGCGGGGATCCCGTCAACGTCGTCGACCAAAGGCTTCTTCTTCTTTTTCTCATAGAACCCGGCGTCGATGTATTGTGACTCGAAGATCTCGAAAGGGGCCTTGTCGGCGTGCAACATCCCGCTTTGTCCATTGATGCAGTACTTAATACACTGGTGGTAGGATGAAGGAACGACCATGTGCTTATGGAGCCATGGCCTTCCCAGCAGGGCATTGAATGATGTGCTCTGCCGGACCACCGAGAATTCTGTGTAGGCTACCAGGTCACCAAAATGGGTCTTTAGCTTAATATGTCCCATTGTTTTCTTCTCACTCTTGTCGTAACCGAAACAATTTGTGGCTGAGGGAATTAGATCGTCCTCATTGTAGCCCAACATACGGAGTGTCCGTAGGGGAAGGAGGTTAACTCTAGAGCCATTGTCTATAAAGACTTTTCGGATCACAATACCATTCAGCGTGCCGGACACATATAGCAGTCTGATGTGTCCTTGCATGATGGTATATTTGTCCTTATCGGTGAAAGAAATCACCTCATTACATTCATCCAGGCCATTCTTCGCCTGGTAAATCATCGTGGCAGCTAGCTCATCTTGGAATTCCTGGGGGCAGATCAATGCTTCGATAAGCGCCTCCCTAAGGTCGGATAACAAACCCAGGGAATCTAGGATTGACAACTTTGTTGGTATAGACGCCAACTACTTAAGGATGCCATATTTTTTCTCCAGTGGATGACACTTCTCCATTGGCGGGAGAGTCTTAGCGGGTGCTTTGGGAGATGGAGCATTAGACGAGGAGGGACCGGCCGTCAGGATGGATGTCGATGGTGTTCCTGCGTTTTGAGAACTTGGTATTGCCGGTCTGTTTGTACGCACTAGGTGGCCAGACACTTGCTCCTCCTCTGGAGGGTATCGCAGAACAACGGGGCCAGAGTGGCTGCTTGTGGAGGTGGAGGGGCATTCCCTCTCCTACTGAGTCCGCTGAAGGGCTCTCCCACAGGTTTCCGTGGTATTAACGGTTTGGGCTGGGGTCCAACCGTAGGGTTGGTTTTGGCTGCG
Organism: Viscum album; assembly: GCA_963277665.1. NCBI lineage: Eukaryota > Viridiplantae > Streptophyta > Magnoliopsida > Santalales > Viscaceae > Viscum > Viscum album. The sequence goes on from OY728134.1 coordinate 433,783,070, forward strand.
GATGTGCCTCCGCTGGTATCCCCTGCCTCTGCGATTCCTCCTCCTATCTCCTCGTGCAGGAAACTCGCATTCGTAATCATACCCTTCTTCAGGGAATGATTCCATGAGATGGATGACGTTGATAGACCCAAAGATTGACTCTTCATCCTCTGACAGGTCAACATGGTCGGTTGTCTCTAATGGTGCCGTTTGGTGGGTCGGTGCCCGTTGTTCCAAATTTGAGGGCATGAAATCTGCCAGGGTCGGGACTAACTTTGACCCTCTTGCGGAATTCTCTTCTTGTGATTGATTCCTCCTTTGGATCCGTCCGGATGACCGGCTTTTGGAGGGTTGTGAGGCCGATGTGGTCGTCTTTACGGCTCCAGGGGTTGCTGGTGGCAACACCGGCTACTGTAGTTGATCTTGTAGTATGACCTGGTCTTGGTTGATAGTCTTCTGAGGCATCTAGTTATCAAATTTCTGCCCTTTCTTTCTAGTCACTTTCTTCCACCCCTCCTCTTTGTTGGAGTCGGTGGTAGAGATACATGCCACATGTGCTGGGGGTGGTCCCAACTTGACTTGTCCGGATTCTACCATCCTCGGCAAGAGATCTTTGGAGACGAAGCATTCTCAGATATTGTTCCCCAACATCTGATGGTAGGGGCAGTAATCTGGCTTGTCATCACGGCCGACTTCTTCAGGTTTCCTTGGCTCCGGGAGGCGGAGCAAGTTGCAGTTCATTGCGGCAATGAAGTAGCCATGAAATTGATCATCTTGGAATGAGTATAAATGTTTTCATCGTTCCTCAAACCGGTTCCTCTTCGGTCCTCTCTGATCGCCATATTTAGGCGGGGGCGGCCGCTAATATGTAGGGGGGCCTTAATGATTTGGTGGAGGCCTGAGCAGCGGAGTGGGAACAGGGGCCGGCTTGAGTCTAACAGCAGACGCTTCAGCTCTAGGAGCTCTCTTAGAAGGATCTTGTGAGGATATTTGGGACTTTGAATTAGTCCAATGCAGGGAGTCCTTAATTATTTGGGGAGTGGCCAAGAGATGGCGGAAGCCAGTGGTGCAATCCACCGGTATGAGCGGTGTTCGCAGCTCATCTCTAAGATTATTGATGCATATGGCTAGAATATCATCTTGAGGCATTGTCTTGTTTAGAGAATAGGTCAGACCTTTCAATTTGGTGATGAAATATGAGACCCTCTCATTCTCCCTCTGCTTGCAGTTCATGAGATCGTTGACCGTTGTTTTAGGCAGCGTCGAGCTGAAGTGGAATAGGTACTGCTGCCAGAGTTCCTCCCAGCTCTTTATCGACTAGGCCGGCAGACTCGTATACTAGACGAAGGCGGATCCTTGCAAGGTCCGTACAAAGAATCTGAGTTTCACTGCTTCTTGTTGTTCCGGAGTCCCCATCATAGGATCAGAATAGGATGCGTGGTGCATCAAATGCTACTACGGATCGCCTGATCCATTGAAAATGGGGAATACAGGGCTGCCAAAATTGGGTGGAGGTGGTCTGTTGGTCACCCAATCTGGGTGGGGTTTCCGATCTGGTTGTATCGTAGCACGTCGACCTTCCATCGCTTCCAATTGATATGTTAGTGCCTCGATGGTGTTGGTGAGTCCCTGGTTTACATACTGTTGGGACCTGTCCTGTGCAGGCATAGCTCGAGGCATTGCCTGAGGATCCAGATTGGCCTGCATCAAGGGTGCATATTTTGTTCGGGGTAACCTCGGAGGGTTCGGTTGTACTTTCTATGGTTGCCTCCTAAGTGGAGGGAAATCCTAGTATTCGTCCGGATCCACATATAGGTAGCTGGACGGGCCAGGTGCCTCATTGGGCAGGATCCCTGATTGTGCTTCATTTTCTGGGGTAAGCCTTAGCCTTTGAGGTGCGCATTCCTGGAGAGCATGATGTGGCTCTTCTCGGGACACACATTCAATAAGGAGGTTCCTTTTGGGCAGCTCAGCGTTAAGCCGCCTCAATTATTTCATCTCTTCTTCATGTCGAGCGAACCTCTCTTTGAACGTGAGTGGCTCATTTTTAACGAGAGAGGGGGATAGGTTAATGGTAACCGTTCCTTTCTTATTTTCCTTGTTAGAAGCTCGCAGGGTAGGTGGAGGGAGTTTAGCTAAAGGGGAGGCCATATTTAAAGTGGCCCTCTGGTTCCAGGTGTGCACACCTGGGGGTTCATTGTGAGTCACAGCCTGACTGGAACCGTCGTCTCCTGATCCGTCCGGATTCGCATTTTCTCTGGTGTCACCCACGGGGTTAGCCTCTATGGCATTGGTGAACGCATAATGCGGGGTGGAGGGGACCTCATCTTCCAAATTTGAAGATTATCTCCCGTGTCTTCTGTTGGCCATCCCTTTCATGACATGGGATTGCCTTCGGACCTTTTGATGAAGGGGGACGCGGAGAATTCTTTGATGTGACCTCATGGTGCGCCTTCCTCTCAGAGGGGATGATGATTCATATGATGAGATAGGATGGGAACCTCCTCTTCTGACTATCCTCCCTAGACAAGAGAATACCGACTCTCATGGGGGAGGGTGTTGTTGAGGGGGTAATAATGCCCCCAGCCCTAAGGGATGGGGTTGGCTCCATTCTCTATAAGTTGAGTCTCTTCTCAGTTTTATTGGTCTTACAGGGGAATTTTTTGTCAAAAATGTCCCCAGCCTTGTAGGCCGGGGTTGACCCTGGATTGCGGCAGTGGCAACGGCTATCACGTCCTGCCTGATCTCGTATGCTCCCATCTGGGGGTGAACCGGATTTGTTGCCGAATTCACCTGTGGATCAGTCCCTTCTGTGGAGGTTGGTAGAGATAGTTCATTGGCCTCTATTAGGAGAGAGGCCTACTATATGCTCTTGGTGGCCTGATTCATGATTTTTTTAGTGGCTTGTTCCCGACCGGGCCAGACGCTTCTGGGACTTACTCGTGGCCTGACTCTGTTGGGTGTGTTGCCTTTCTTGAGCAGGGGGTCCACTCGATCACCGACCCGATGTGATGACGTTGCAAGACACCATACCGAACAGGTTATTCTGGGTGGGGAGTGGAGTGAAATTCAAAGATCCGTGTTCCCCCCAGCCCCTGATATGGACTCCCACTGGAGCGTCCCCGATGATGCGGCGCAACTGATGCAGTGCGCGGAGACAGGCTATCTCCATGTTTCCTTTGCGCCTCTCGGGGCGTTGTTGTCATGTAGAGGAAAGGGCCACCAGGTTGATGTGATGCAGGAGGTCCTCTATCGTCTTGACATGGTCTACATACCCATCATAGGGCGGGAAGCTTGACTTCAGCCGGCGGAGGGTTGTCCATATATTATGGTGGATGTCGTGCATGCATTCTTCCGACAACTCCCTGGGTATGTCGTACTGAGTGGTGGTTGTGGGCCAAAACATAACTGGTATATCATGACTGGCCAGTCGTTTCCTCAGGTGCAGCATATCGGCATACTCCTCCTCCAGTGATTCGTCTACCTGGTCAGCCCAACTGAGGTGCTCACTGCTAGTGTGATCAGAGGAAGTGGGACCGGTAGGTATCGAATTGTCTTTTGGGAGATTCCGAGGTGGTTCAAAAGATGAACGCGGCCCTGGAACGGCTCCTGATTGAAGAAGGGCATCGTTAGCGACAAGATATTAATTTGAAATGCTTGATCCCTTCCTTCTGAGTTCCTCGGCATATGAGGGATTTTTGGTGCTTGATTCGGCAGGAGGAGGACCTTCCTCTTGATATAATATGTCATTGTAGGGAGGAATTTCGCAATGACGGCCATAACGGCGAGGACTACAATTACTGCATGATGCTTCACTGCATAGAGGACTTTTGCAGTGCACACCCTGGGGAGGGCCTCCAAGGCATATTGCAGCAAGGGGAGGACCTTCTGGCTGCATAGTGTTGTTACTGGGAGGACCTTCGCAACAACTGCCATTATGGTGAGGATGACCATCATGGCTTGACATTCGACGTGCATCCTGGGGAGGACCTTCAGGACATGTCGCGATAAGTGGAGGACCTTCCTGACACTTGGGGCCATTGCGGGGTGGACCTTCGCAATGGCAGTCGTGGTGGCGAGGACTACCATCACAGCTACGGCAATGGAGAGGACTACCATTACTGCTTCCGTAGGGAGAATATATACGGGATACATCCTGGGTAGGGCCTCAAGAATGTACCGCGATGAGGGGAGGGCCTTCTCATTGCTCGACGTCTCTACGGGGAGGACCTCCATTATCAGGGTGGCGAGGACTACCACCGTGACCTGATGCCTGGCTGTGTGGAGTTCCGTTGCAGCGTAACCCCTGGGGAGGACCTTCAGGGCAGGCCACGACAAGGGGAGGGCCTTCTTGTCATGATGATATGTCACTATGGGGTGGTCCTCCGTAGTTGCGACTATGATAGAAAGGACTAACATCATAATTTGTGGTCCCACTGCATGAAGATTGATTGCAGTGTATACCCCGGGGAGGACCTTCCGGGTGGATAGAAGCCAGTGTCGGACCTTCTTGCTTCTTGATCTTCTGGTCACGTGGAGGGTTTCCGTGACTCGCATCAAGAGAGAAGATCTTGTGACTGATTGTTATATGCACGCGGGGGAGGCCCCCATGGGTGCTCTGGGGAGGACCTTTAGAGCTGCTGGTAACGACATTACGGGGAGGACCTTCACAACTTCTACTTCCACTCCCATAATATGGTAATGGGTGGGAAGGGTTTCGAGCCTTTGATGTGTGCTTAGAGGCATTGGGAACCCCAGCTTCCAGCAGAGCGGAGTCATGAACCCGCTCTTTTTTTCCGGCTGCCTTCGGTCCGTTCGGGGACTCTTTTGAGGGCAGCGGGGACCGTCTGCTGTTGACAATGGCCTTCACCTTTGGGTCCCTGTCTAATTGGGTCCCGTGACGTTTCTGGGATATGTCGACGAACATCTTTACTTTTAGCAGGGATATATGCCTGCTCTAGAGCATCCATCGTGATGGACGGGTGTCCCCAAGTTGGAACGAGTGAAGATGCTCGATCCGGTTTCCCTTGCATCACAGAATATAGTCAGCAACCCTCCTGGGCTGAAGTAGAGATGAAGATTTTCTCCGAGGTGGCTATCTCATCTCTTAGATGAGTCTCCTTAATTGGGGAGACGGGCTCATGGGCCTGAGTCCTTACTGTTGCCGCTGATGCAATTACATGCTGGCAGGTCTGAAAGATATGATCTGGGATCAATACCTGCTCCTCCATTAATTCCAGGATATGTAGAGAGACATATTTGGCTAGAATGGGTATGAAGGCCCATTCTAGTATCAGAGTAGGAATATCCTGCTCCGGTCCTCCAGTGGGCAGTGGGTACTGACAATTCTCCTGTGTTGGGGCAGGTGAACAAATCCGCCCCTGTACTGGGATATGTCGGTTTCTCTCTTCGTTTGCCTCCACATCGGGGTGGTGGAATTTACTTGCATCCGCAGGGTGTTGGCCATGAATATATTTTTTTCCACCGTTTCGAGTCGGTGGCCTTTTTTGGTGGGGATACGTGCCCGCCTATGATTTTCCGCCACATCTGGGTGGTGGGATTTGTTGATCGCCAGCATATCTGGATGGCAAGCGTCTGAAGCAACTGCCAGTAGCTGGTCCTACAGGTGTCGGGTCGCTACCACGTCAAGCTGGTGGGCTTCACGACCCTGGGCAGGGAGAGGTGTCTTCCTAGTAAGTGTCGTCTTGTGTGAGCGACGGGCTTGATGGAGCTCGGCGGGGATGCGCACCGGCTCGTATGATGACGCCATCTCTGGATGATGGGATCGGGAGGATCGAACAGGTGTAGGTGTTTATTCGTGGTACGTCTCCTTGGCTGGGCAGCGGAGCTCCTCCTCAGGGACCAGGGTGATGACTGGTCCCCGATTGTACGTCTACTGCCCTCATCGGGTGGTCTGAGGGGCCGGAGCTCGGAGACCGTGGGCCTGAATCCTCGTGGATACATCCTCATCGGCGCGAGGATGTCAGGTCGTGGAATGACCGCGATGACGCCTTTCGGTGGGGGCCTGAGAGTGGAACCCCCGTTAGACAGGGATGATGTTCTCAACATCGACCTCTTCTGCCTCCCTAAGATAAGGGAGGTAGGCATTGTCCCGTTCCGAGGATAGACTCACGCAACGATTAGAGAAAGAGACAGGGGTTGTCTGGGTCTGCCTTTGCGGTCATTTCTAGGCAGGCGACCGGCGAACCTTGACAGAATAGAGGGCGTGCATGGCCGCCTCCACCGTTTGGAGAGTTTTCACGTGGTACTCTCAGATCAGCGCATCTGACACCCAGCGTTGAAGACGCTGGGTGGGTGACAGGTTCCTTTATTGTTGAGGAAGTCTAGTCCTTGCATCGTTGGAAGCGCGCACTTGTGAGTTCCTTTGCGATGCCATTGGATCGAAGGGAGTTCTGAAAGTAGTTCCTGCAAAATATTTTAGCAAGTACAAGCAGCAAACCTATCAAAGTAGCATCTCATAATCCCATTCATAATTAATGACCTTTCTTGGCCATCCTTTAGATCGTAGGGGGGGCACTGGATGAGATTAGGTTAAATCTATCATGCTTAGTTAAATATTAATGTCGGGTTCACCATTTTTTGTTTTGTTCTGGTTTTCTAGCCACGATATGCCCAACGGATCCGTATCCAATGATTGATGGACCTACTTTCCTAAGGTAGGTGTTCACCAGATGGTCTGACCACCGACTCTTAAGAACTCACATTGGTCGAGAGGATGGGAAGTCGGGCTCATCGCACCCTTTTCGTGGGGAATTATTGCATGTTCCGGGACTCTCTTATAGATTTAAGATGTATTCATATGTTTGAAAATCTTTGGTTTATACCCAAACATAGTAACCACATATTTAGCCCTTGTGGGTAACGGTCAACTGGACGTAGGGGTTAAGAGTCATTTATTCCCGAGGTTTACCATCCCTCGTTGGATTTATGACCCCGGAGGGTTGGAACTCGCTTGAGGAGACAGTAGGAGTGGTGTGGTGAACCGATGTGGGTATGATTGGATCGACCGGTTGTTGGGCTTGAACCCCTTGGAGGCTTCCTACGTACCCTGTCATGGAGACATGGATCAAAGTCCACGTAGTTCGCATTGACTTGGGGCTTATGCTCTGGGACAGCCCAAGATGTTGGATTGGGGCTTACACTATAAGGAGTCCCAATATGTTGGTAAACTGACGTGAAAGGGGGTCGGAATGACCCGTTGTTGGGCTTGAACCTCCGAGAGGCTTCTCACATACCCCGCCTAGGGAGGAGGGATCAAAGTCCAAGTAGTTCGGATTGGATCTGTGCTTATGCTCTGGGGAAGCCCAAGATGATGGATTGGGGCTTACACTCTGAGGAGGCCCATAGGGGATGTCATGGCCGATGCTTACTCTAAGCCCACGCGAGTCATGCTCGTTGTGAGAAACAAGAGGCAGTAGGGACAAGAGGATCACGTCGCGAAAGGAGCATCCATGAGAAGCAGGGTGGGGTTTACGCATGAAGGCGGACCAAGGTGATGAATTGGGGATTACACTCTGAGGAGGCCTAGAAGTTTGGGTCTTACTCCGAGATGGACACCCAGGGCGACAAACCCCAGAGGGAGAGGGAAAGGGGGTGCTCCTATGCCCATTTCCTCTCTTGCAGTGCAGGAGGGCTTCCTTTTGATGGGTATTTTACCATCTTCGAGGAAACCTCAACAAGTGGAGGGGAAGAAAAGGGATTCCCGAGCTCAGAATCCACATTACCATTGGAATGTGAACCCAGGAATGCTTCGGGAATCTGCTCAAGGGTCGGGGAATCCCATTTTCCCCTGTTTACCGTGGGTATGTGAACTCAAAATGGCGTGCTGATGCACCTGAAAGTTATACCACACGGATCCGGTGGCTCTGGCGAAGGCCTCGTCTCGGGGCCGATGAATAGGCCAACAAGGAAGTCATGGAGTACCTGGTTGGATCAGAAGGATTTTACCTGGCTCTGGAAATGAGAGCACCGAAGTATTTGGCGAGCCACCGAGAGGTATGGGTGGTGGCACTATTCACGTGGGGGAGTGCCACGCAGCTGGGGAAGCCGTCCGCGAACCAGGGTGGTTCGCGGACTGATTGGAATCCCACGAACCAGGGTGTTTCGCGGCTTCAGGTTCAATCCGTGAACCAGGGTTGTTCGCGGATTCGGGTTCAATCCACGAACCAGGGTGGTTCGTGACTTCAGGTTCAATCCGCGAACCACCCTGGTTCGCGTAGGATTCTATGCGGGTAGCAGTGGCCAAGGGTGGTGCAGATTGGAGGCTCGTCGGTCGTGTCTTTGCCCGTGTAGGAGGGTGCTACATGGTGCGAAGGTTGGGAAAAGAGGCATAAACTCCTCGGTCTGTGAGGAAGTCACCCGCGGAGGGGGGTATAGTTCGCGATTGTCCTTTTTGTTATTTTAGGTTCGTGGGTCACCAATTTATTATGCGTTTTCCGATTCCTTCTTAATTCATATACCTGCTGTGGTTCGCGGAAGGGAATTTCTCTGTTTGCAAAATCTGAAGCCTTTCTTCAACCGATCTCATATGCCTTCGAATCTGATTCCAGTTCTCTGATCCCATCTTCTTTTCCCCTCGGTCTCCTTTTATAGATTGGGTAAAGGAATGTATCTGTGGCCATGCGGCACCTTTTGCGGAGGACCATAACCAAATACTTGATTCACAACTGAACTAGTCAATCTTCGATTCGCGGTGGGTATTGATCGCTCCCCTCCTCCGCGAGGCGAACTCAGGGAGTGCTTCGCGGCTGCGGAGGGTTCCGCCTCCATTCCGCAAACGACAGCGGGTGTGGCTTGAACCGGTCGATGCGGTCCGCGGTTGGGGCAGTTCATGATGGTGAACCAAACTGGCGCCCATCCTGCCTCACGGCCGCGGAGTCTCTCCGCCTCCATTTAGCGAATGACAATGGTTCGCAGATGGGGTTCCTCGCGGTGTCTGGCCGCATTGCGCTTCCATGGACCAGTTCGCGGACCAGTCTTTTTTTGTGTCTCTTCTTTGATTATTTTCCCCAATTCTTTTGGGGGATTTGGTTAAAATTTCCTTTGCATATTTTTCAGGACCCTACAGTATTTTTCCTCAAAATATTTTTTTTGGTGTCATTCGATGGCTAGAATAATGATTATTTATGTCAACACAGATGAAAAATAGAATGATTTTCCTCATGAGAAACGAAATTAAATTTGTGATGGAATGTGAAAACTTGTGATTACAACTTATTAGTTATCATGATATACTACAAAATAAATTCACCATAACCAAATATTTAACACACCAATGAAGTTAAGTATAGTTTTGGATAAGATCTAGGGTGGTGGAGTACTTTGGGGAGAGAGTACATTATTTTATAAATATAAATAATATTGGAAGTATCACTGAATGTAATGTCTCAAACGAAGGAGAAAATATTTGTGTGTGGAGAAGAAGGTCATAGAGAAAGAAATTTCTCAGTAAAAAATGAAAAATTTAATGGTCTTATATGAAGTTAATCAAATGGAACCCTTTATAGTTTAATGTATTATATGTTGAGAATAAGGGGATTTTCCTACTCAAATCCCTAATCCAAGATATAACTCCTATTGTAAGGAAGATCCTATGTTATCATGAACATTTTAGTGGAATAATTGAAGTATTTATATATTGCAATTCAATAATTGCATTGAACAAGTATTTCTATAATGATATTTTGGTTACGAGTTCAATGAAACATAAGAGGATTGTTCCGTAATGGTTTTTCGTAATCTTTTTCAAGAATGTATTGAATAATACTGATGAATAAGAAAAGTGATTTAATGGAAAGGATATATATTTTTAGAATACTTGGTTATGGGATAGATAACCCTTAATATGTGCATCATGTTGAGATAATAATATGATAAATATATGTTATATTGATATAATGTAAATGTGATAGTATTTAATACATTATAATTGATTACTGATTTCATGAGAATGTTGTTTATGTCATATTTGGTAGAGTTTACAATATTTTTGGATGTAAGGAATGGATTAAAAAATTTGTGATTTTTTAAAGTAATTAGGTGTGAGTAAATTTTCAAAATCAAGCTTGTTTTCTTTATGGTTTTATGGTAATTTATTTTATTACCATATTTCATGGTAATATATGATCAAGGTATTAACATTTTTGGTGGGATGATAAAATATAGTTTATGATTTATAGGGGATTAATGTTAGGATTATTTTGAAATTTAGAATCCTTAACTATATGTTTTTGGATTTTGATTTTGTTCGTACATATTTTAAAGGGGTTTTTATTTTAACTAATTATGGAATGGTTTAAGTTGAATTTTAGATGAGGTTTTAGAGATTAAAGTATAATATCACCATATTGGATAACTTGAGTTAATAATTTGTGATTTTTTAAAAAACTAGAGATATTAGGAATTAACATTCATTATTTTATATAACTATGCTATGTTTAAAGTAAATTTTAGTTCTTTAGGCATAAAAAATTAATCGTCACTATTAATTTCATGGGGTAAGAGTTGAAGTGAAAATTTGATTGAAGCACAACCAGAGGATAAAATTTTACATATGATATAGAAGGAAATAAATTCAGTATATTTTATTTAGTTGTCTATCATTATATTAAAATAATTCCTCACATTTATGAAAATTATTTTGAAATAAAAGTTTATACTTTGGAATTCATTTCTGATTAATTCATTGTCTTTTCACCTATCAAAAATTTATGGTTTTGTGGTGGTTAATTTTCTCTTGACCTTCTTATCTAGCACTATACATCAGTCCTTGGGTGTTATTTTTCCCATCCACATCCATATCTTAACTTCTCACCAACATTATCCTTATAAGGGAACTCGATTTTATGTCATTTTATGTAACCTTTTATGTTTCCAACATTCCCTTTTTAAAGAATGTTTTATGATTCCTTAGTAGTTTTTGTCTTTTGAAAAATGAATTTTTAAATATTAAACCCTTGTTGAATGAAAATAATTGTGATGGATTAATTAATTTATGGTTGGGGATGTTACTCCCTGATATTTTATGAAATATTTCTCTATAAATTAATTTGATAGCTTATGTTACATGTAACACTAACCATAAAAAAACTCTAAAATATTATTATATAATAATTATTACCATGATATTAAATGTGTATGTGTATATAGGATTAAATTAATTGAGGGAAAAAAATAATGGTCTTAGTAAATATAAATTTATTGATTAAATATTAAGGAATAAGCACTAATTTTTTATTAAATCCATTTTATTTTTTAAAAACACATTATCTTAAAATATGTTTTTGTTGCATTTTATTGAGAAAATAATTATAAATTTTTGAAATTTAATAAAATAAATTTTTATAATTTTCAAATGATCTTATCAATATTATAGTTGGGTAAAATTTTGGTACTTTGTGAAAAGATTGATTTTTCATTGAATAGTGAAAAATAATGATTTTTGAAAAACTATAATTTTCTTTTCATAAAAAAGTACAATTATTATATAAATTTGATCTAAAATTAACATAAGTATTATTAAATTATATATAATATAATTAAATTCATTTGAATCATCATTATATCTGATTTTGGTATAAATAGAGTTTTGGGCTTAAAAACACATTTTTCCAAAAACTCTTTTTCATTACATTTTACACATTTATATTAAAAATAATTTATACCACTTATTGAAATTGATTCTTGAAAAAATGGATTAAATATTTTCATTAAATGGGTAAAAAATTTATAAATATTGAACATTTATTTTTGGACATTATAAATAGTAACTTTAGAAATTTTTACCACAGAAAAGGGTATATAATGTAATTTTGGTAAAACATATATTAAAAAGAAAATAAAAAGTCCATAAAGCGTACCTTAATTTTATTTTATGATTATATCCAATCATTAGTAACAAAAAAATAAGAATTTATTTCCTTTTAGTGGGGGCCATTATTTTGACATTTATATAATTGTATATAAATAAAAGCAAAAATTGCAACACTATTGATTTTAATAACTATAATATTTTTATATAGTGATAAATAGTAGACAAGTTCGGTTATAAATAATAATTTAAATCCAAAGTAAGTTTATTTATTAATGTAATTTTTTTAGAATATAAATAATTCCTTTAAAGGATTATGCAGGACTAACACAATAATTATTCAATTAATATAAAAATAAAAAAAAAGAATAATAAAATTTAAAAAAATATATTATTTGAATGAATATTTGGGTTCGATGATTTTTAGACAAAAATAACATATTATTGATCTTTTTATAAATTTTACTTGAATTAAAATTTTTTCTTGTAATTTTAAAAGACAAGAATAGTTCCCAAATTAAGATTACTTTTATTTTATAATATATAAAATTTTATTAATCAATTAAAAATTCATAAAAATATAATCTTTAGAAAATCTAATGGGATATGTTTTATGATATATATCATGGTCCATTTATAGGCTATTTTTCCTTTTATTTTTACTATAATGATCCCTTAATTGTAAAACACATTGATATCATCGTAATTATCAAAAGGGTTGGTGAATGGATAAAAAATTGATAAGGGTAACCATGTGTTCCAAAATTTTAATTAATATATTGTACAATATTTCCTAGACTCATATTATCTTAAAATACTATCAATTTATATCCATTTGAAAAATAAATAATAATATTCATAAATGTAATATTTTAAGAAAATCTGAAAGGGTCTCCCACTTATATTATAACACTCCAATTATCTTTTTTTAGAACTTTTCCAAATCCACTTTATGGTTTAGTTGTAACCGAACACATCAGAACTCAAATACATCATCAACATTACAAAATTCAAAATTAGAATTTCAAAACCAAAAACTAACAGAACCACATTCAAATTGGAAAACTTGAACACCCTTGAGCCCTCCACCTTACGTGAATAAAGGCATCACGTCACCCGAGCCATCAATATTAGAGCTGTTCATCGAGCCGATGTTGACACCATCATTGCCATAGGTGTCGCTCCATGATAAAATCATCGGATCATCGCCGGAGCCTCGCCATCACAGGCACTGCAGAATCCATGCACCGAACAAAATGAATCATCATCGTTGTATTGACCTATTCAGAACCGGCGAAAGAAACTCGCCGGTGACAACGGTCTTCACAAAACCATAAAGGCCCCAAACCAAACCATCAACTCTAAAAATCTGAAAATATTTTCATGAAACCAAGATCCTAAGCACTTCGAAGGGATATATTCATCACAAGACGAGCCACCTTGAGCACCATCACCCGCACGGAGATCACATCCCAAAACTTCCTTGTATACCACCGCACCACACCGACACGAAGAGGAGCACTAGAATCCGAAGCCAGAGCAGATCTGGGAGCGGGTGGGAAGAAGGATACAAGCCATGCCGAAAAATCTACGAGGCCAGGAAACAGTAAAAAAATAGGTAAAAGCCGAGAACCTCCCTCCCGCGGCAGTTGAAAGTCGATAGCTGATCCGAGAACCACCCTTGTCGTCGCTGAGTGGCAACATTTCTCGAAGACCTGAGCCAAATCAAGAAGCAAGAAACCAAAAGAGACTTGTCGTGGGTTGTATAAGCGTCAGATCTACAACTTCCATGCGTCGCCAACTCCATGGATCAAAACCGTAGATGAATCATAGTGCTCGCGAATCCACCACAGAAACTTCCTCATGAACACTTTATTTTTAATTTCCCTTTTATCTAATATAAAACATTTTTATTAAAAATCTAACAAAAAATTAATTGTACTAAATATATTTAAATTAAATTGTTATAATTGAACCAAATTTATTCACCCTCTTTCCATAAAATGATAAGTGAAAGAATCACTTGTGCGTTCACAAACCTAACCGTATACGCATTGAGATGCAATTAATTTATTATTAGCATATTTTATGGATGGGTATTTTTATGGGATTATTTTTCATATAAAATAATTATAACATAATTACACATTTATATATGATAATATAATATATATCTTCTTGACATACAACTCATTGTAATACTATAATGTTGATCATGCATACGTGTGTACTACCACCTCCCCGAAGTGATATGAAATATTTTTCATTTCAATTTTACATTGATGGTAAAGATGTTGGGTTTAATGAATATAATATATATATATCAATTATTATTATATAATTGTGATTTAAATTTTTTCATTTCATTCATTCCATCAGAAGAAAATTGAAATCAATGTTCATGCGTGCTTAAGGCCTACCTTTTTTATGAATGATGTACACCATTTTTCTATCTCACTATTATTAATTTTTTAAAAAAATTATATAATGAATATATATGATATTTATATCATTATTATAATTATTGATATTATAGAACCATTTTCAATGTATTAATAATTTAAATTACAAAACTAAAACATACAAAAAACCTGAAGCAGATATCACCCGTAGTGGTGATTTTAATAAATAATCATTTATAAACGGTTGAAAAAAAGTTAACAATTATATAAAATATTTTATGTTATAAAGATATATATATTTTATTATTTTTTAGTAATAAATTTTTAATAAATATATATTTATCATATAAAAGGATCCAAATTAAATGAGGTAATTCATACTTAATGTAAGGGATTTTCCTCTCGCTTTTATTTCTATGACACACAGTCCATATCCACCACTTTTTTATTTTATTGGGTGTAATTAATTCACATTAATGTATTCTATGATTATTTTTATAAAGTTTATTTGGATATATATGTCTATCTATGGTTCATTATTTCATCTGGCTTACAATTGAAATGTCTAAAAAGTGGTAACGAGTTTTATGTCACAATTTAATTGTATATTTGGATTATTTATCATTATGTTTTCAATGATGAATTATGAGAATATAACTCTCAAGAACTCATTAATTTTTATCTCCAATTGCTAAATTTATAAAATAAATGTCTTTTATTCATTTTTTCACCTTATGTATTAAGGAATCCAAATATATGTTTTTACAGAAAAATGGATTTATTTTTCTCTTTGATAAAAAAAATTCATACATATTAAGGTATTCTAAAATTTTTATAAAAACCATATTTAATATTATAATCCAATTTTTTAAAATAATTTTTACTCATATTTTAATTTTTATATAATTTCTTAAAAACAAATATCTTTATCATCTTCGAAATGATGTATTTTTTTACATTTAATAAACATGTGAATGGAATGTTTTCATTTAACAAATACAAAATGGAAAAAATTACAATATTATAAAAAATCAATTATTTTATGATACCATTACCATTTTATAAAGTTATTTTAAAATTAAATTTTCCCTTAATATTTTGTATATTTTTATGTTTTAAAAGGGTGATTTCTGTGTTAAAAACATATTTCCCTCATGAAAATTTCTAGTGATCCTTAAAATAATTTGTCATATATGATAAGATCCTTTATGTTACGTATTTTTTACTGGGGATTTGATCAGTGGATTCCATAAATATTATTTATATGGATAGTTTATGTTTATAGTGAATATAGTTGCATGAAATCTATTATTTTTCTAAGGGTTATGTTATGATTAAATAATGAAATGTCTATCAAGACTATTTCTTATCTCTGGGTTATCATGTGATGATATTTTTATTAAAAACATTTATATTCTTGTGTTCTAATGTGTTGATTGTGTTATGATCATCAGAACACAAATGTATGATTTCTTTTATTTGACAGGTTGGATTGGAATTATTGATCCATCAAAATAATTGGGTAATGATGGATAACTCATTGAGAAAATAGGTTATGTGTGAACGTACTTTCATGTTCACAATTATTTTCGTAGACCTAGTTTTAATGATTATAATTTTATGCATGGACCATGATTTCATATTTTTAAGATTATGCATTGAAAAAAATTTCACATCCATTTTTTTGAGTGTAAATAGATTTATTATCTATTCAAATATGCATTTATTTGGTATCACATCCATAATTTTATGAGGGGGTACGATTTTAGTTACTTAGCCTAATCAATTAACCTGTATCTATTTATAAATTATAAAAAATTTATAATTTTATGTACGGGATCAACATTTTTAATTCTTTTATTATTAATGTCATATAATCTACCAATATTTATACCATAACTCATTATTGTGATCTATAATATGTAGAGTATGAATTTAAATTGTTATTCTAGTCATGTGATCAATGATATCTCCTTTATTAACTCATAATGATAATTAGATTTCTCTATTTTATTATGTTCCATTTTACCTAGGTTCTTAGGTATATTATTAGAAATGATATGACTAAGAGGGGTTATTGTCAGGATGAAATTTATAAGAGAATATTATAGTCTATTTATTGTTTTTTCAAATATACCGATGATTAGAAAATAATAATATTATTGGATGGATTTTTATGATCTATGATGAATATTAATCTAATAAGATGTAATATCTATATATGAAAAGTATGGGTTTCTAAAAATATAGTTTAATATATAGTGAAAAAAATCCACTATGATAGCCTTGGATATGACCATTGACTAAAAAAATGATATTATATGATTATGTGTATGGTACAATATTATTTTCATGTAAATGTTTGGCTCTCACACCTCATGTTCTTTGATTCCATTATGATTCATGTCATATAAACAACCTAGATTTTGGATATGACCAATATTATGTTTTATGATTTTCTAGGTAAAATTTTAAAATGTTAATATTGTGTTATTTTATAATTATTATAAATTTAGGTTTAAGTGGTAATTAATATCTCCCTTTTAACCTTCTTGATAATATGAGATCCCCCTTATTATGTTTTCTTTTAAACTTAATATGAATTAACATTTTAGGAATAATGTTTATAATAAGGGTGACATTTATGAAGAAATTTGTGGGAGAAGTATATATTTTTTTTAAAAAAAATTATGTATCATTGTTTCCAGAGAAACTAAACCTATACTCTTCTATTGTGAATCTAAATTTTATATAATTAATATTCATTTATCAATAGGTAATATATTTGGAAAAACAAATGTGGGACATTATAATAATTTTATAGAAATTTAGTATGACAAAATGGACTCTAAATGTTTTATGAAAATTTAATAAAAATTGAAGTGCCCTTTCAATTGTTTTCATTTAATTATGTTATATTGGAAAAACCATAAGTTATTATGGTTATTTTAAAATTTATTAACTATAATTTAATGATTAAAATGTATCCAAAACATATCTAATGTTTCTTGAGTGACTTTATTTGGAACATATCCCATCTTATCTTCATATTGTGTTTCATTTTTGTAACTTGATATGAATATGATATATATTATATTTATAACTTTTAAGTAGTTCCACGCATGTCTCTTATCGCATGTATAAAATGGTACCTCCTATCCTCTATTATTATATTTTTAAGAATTATTGTTCATAAAACACCTAATCTAATACCTTCCTAAATTCCCCCATCCTACAACCTTGTGCTTATTTTTCTCCCCTAATGCAACTGTAATAATTCTTGTGGTGTAAGACAATGGTGGTCTCTCAATGAATATGTAATTACCTTATCTAAATGTTTTAATTAGGTTTTATTCTTATAATTACATTAAATATATTTTATCTATACTAAAATAATGAATCAAATATAATAAATAAAATAATATTTTATTATTATAATACATTAATTTTACACCTCATTTCTATTAAATAAAAAATAAAATTATTTTCATGTGTTCGTGTGGACTACCACCTCTACATAGCTATATTACTAATTTCCAATCATTGTTTCACATGTATAGATATAATGATGTATTTAATAAATATTTATGATATTTTTTTATTAATACATATTTTTAATGGTTAATTAGAATTTAAATTGTTTCTTTACATTAATCAAAAAGTGTAAATAAACAATTGTGTGTATGTACGAACTACCATCCATATGAAGTGAGGTATTTAATTTTTCACTGCCAATTTATTTTAATTGTAATAAATATGTATAAAATGAATATATATGATATTTATATCATGATTAAATTTATTCATATGATGCAAAAAATGAACAATGTTCATATACTATTACTATTTTACAAAAACATACATGATAAATGAAGTAGTTATCACACTAAAATATGTTGATGATGTAATATTATAAATTAATAGGTGATAAATAGTTATCAATAAACGATATATGTAATTATAAGTATACATATAATTAAGTTATAAAATTATAATATATTTTAATTATAGCCCCATAACCCTATAATCCTAGAGCTAGTGTCTTCTACCATTACATTGGAATGACTATAAAGAATCCAATCCCAAAGGACCAATAAATTCTGTAGTCTTGCTATGCTAGATACATAGATGAGTCTAGAATTAAAAATAAATACAAAAATTACAACATAAATCTTTTAATTAGATTATATCATTATTCCCATATATTAAATTCTTTCATAAAATTAGTAGTTCACTTCATAGAATCTAGTGGAAATTAAAAAAAAAATTATGGTGAACTAAAATGCCCAGTAAGGGTTAGTATAGTGGAAGAAATAATGAATCAATGGAAATAACCAATATAAAAAGGCATGTAATTGAATACATGTTCCTTATAATTAATAACTTGAGAATAATATGTCATGAATAATATATGAATAAATTATTCCATATTAATAATCACACAAGTATGAAACAAAACCATGGATACTGTAACTAATAAAAAATTACATGTAATGTTAATAATTTAATTCATAATGATGGAATGAGTAACGATTGATATATAAAACGTATCATTGAAACTTAGTTCCAAGAATAAAATACTATCAATTCCTCCTGCTAATAATATAATACTATTAAAACTTTATGCTAAGATTATAGTATTATTAAGACATTATGGAACGAATGTATTACTTTTAAGGCTTTGTTCTAGGATTCTAATAAAGGGGTAAGACCTCAACCAAAAACGTATTTGTCTTTCTTCATGTAACATATTTATGCATCAAGAGGCTATAATTAACTAGTTCTTTACCCTTTTCATACTATTCTAAATCATTCCTCATATATCGAATAATGGATTTAACTCATAAATACTCAAATATCTAAATTGAGTAAGAGATATTTATTTATCAATTTTCCACAATTAATTAAATAAAATTCAAACTATTCACTGTAAGTAGAAAATATCACATGGTTTACGAAATAATAATTCCCATGAATAAAAATGAGGATATTTAGGGAATATTTAATGTTCAATAGTCATTGGGAAGTGAATATTTCTTGGGTAAGTTAATGAATACATAAATGATTCGAGGAAGTGAATTTCAATACCATCTTCGAACAAAATAATCATAATCCATATAGAAGAGAATAAATACCATATCAATACCAAATATCTCTCAATGAGGATATGGGAAAATACTTTTTTTATGTTGATTAATGAAAAAACCTCAAAAATTATTTGAAAACATTCCTATGGAAAATAATCATTAAATATTCCAAAGTTTTTTATACTAATTTAAAACATTTGAATCATAATCCACATGAATGAATAAAATTAAATAACATATATTATCATGATAATAATTATATTTATGATATATCATGTTGAAGTGTAAGTATATACACCCTATAAATGATAATAGGATTAAAAACATCTCAAAAAAAGAAAAATTGTGAAAAAAAATCCATTATCGCTTTTGGTAACATTGAAATTGGTAAACCCCATGAATGTGATATCATAAAGTTAATAAAATAATCTCCATAAATTAAATTTAATAATCTTAAAATAAATTAATATGAAATATAAACAACATAAAATGAAATGAGTGGTGATTTTTGAATAAGTCTCACAAAAAATGAAAGTGATACTAAAAATCCCCTTACCTTATGCTCCCTTTTGGTTGAACGGTATTTAACCTCATGTATAATTATTATATGAATTTTTTTAACTATAAAAGAACCAATTTAGTATTTATTATATCATATATGATCCTTTTATAACATATCATTTACTTCTTGTTAATTATTTTCCATTATTTTCATCATTTCACGTGTTAATTACCTTTTTTATAATGTTCTGACCTATAATGTTTTGGTCCTATTACATTGATCATTATTTAATCATATCCAAAATATAAAATATGATTTAAATATTTTATATATTAATTATATAATAATTTTATGTAACCTATAATATTTGGTTATAATAAATGAAATACAATGATCACATAGATGTTAGGTTGTACATATGCATGAAGGCAATTTACATTTTCATTTCATTTCAAGATAATGAAAAGTAAATGGTATATATATATTATAATTAAAACACCATATTAAATTCATATATATAACATATTTTTATTAAAAAATCCCTTCGTTTATTCCATGTAAAGCGTGAATGAATCACATCTCCTTAAGGAGGTGGTAGTCCACATGCCCACAAATGATGTTATCGTATTTCCAGAAAATGGAAATCATCAAGTTATGTGGTATATAAAAATAATATCTCCATAAATAAATCATATATATCAAAAATATCATTTAAAATATTTACATACATAAAAATTAAAAACCATAATAGATTGTAAAGAAAAAATGAATGATTTCATTTTGTGAGGCGGTAGTTCACCATACACATAAATGATTATTTCGTTACTAATTTGATAGATGTGTATGTTGGTTTAGTTTGAACCCTTATAAAATGATCATATAAGTATATTAAGGAAATATATATTATTACTTAATCTTGGAATAATAATAATTTAATGGTTGGAGAATGAAATTAAAAAATGTGGTCATTGAAGGATGTTACCTCATCTTCAGGTAACTCTTTTAGATTTATTCCAAAATACATCCTTGGATTTTTTTTTTCAATTTAATGCTTAAATGATGAGAGGAAAGACATTGGAGGTTTATGTTTCCAGGTTTAGGATAAGACAATGTGTCTTGATATGTGTGAGGAAGGGTAAGAGTGGATGCATTTCTATAGTGGTAAAGTAGTGATATTATTTTAAATACCAAATGTTAAACACTATTGTGTAGTCTACATAACATCATTTGATACCAAAAAAATTATCATGACTTGACCAAACGGGGCTTGAGCAGTGACTCCCCAAGCCCACCTCTAACAGGCTAGGGGTTGGAGACTAGCACTGAGTAGGCTATCACACACATGGGAGGCATTAACCTAATGTATCTATACACACGCACCCACACAAAACTCCATGAAATAGTGCAGATAAATTTAAAACTGAATAGTAAATGCATGTATACAACCATCCCAAACAAGAGTGCAACAGAAGTATGAAAAGGGAAAAATAGGGGCCACAAAAAGAAAACTACAAATCATCCATCCTTCTCGGAGGAAGGGGTATGCTGCCAAAAGCACCATCGGAAAAGATACTTGGCACAACTCCGGTAAAACTCCAGAGTCAGTCTTTCCCACTCAGCTCCACCTGCTCCAGGTCCACCTAGGACTCCGTCAAAAGGCAAGTGGTCTGCACAAGACACCATCATGTACGGGAAAAGCCCGTGCAGGGGAGAGTATTACAATACTCAGTTGGCATCCCAAAACCCCAAAACAAAAGAGACAAACTGAAGGGAAACATTCCGCTCATCCCAGTCAAAGGGAGCCCATCTGAGAGAGAAACTCCATCTCATGACCATCCTCAGCTAAACATAACTAGTCAACTCAATCTAGGTGTATGCCCATACATACACCATGGACATCCAGGTATACACTTTTTTTTCACCAAGCCACATGAGGTACCAACCTCATCACTAGAAACAGTTTCCAACTAGGAGAGCACACTCCATGCTCACTGTCTTCCCAGATGACACTCATCTGAGTGATACACTCTATCGGGCCCGACACAAACATCTTAGATACTCTTCAGATATTTTCACTGAGGAAACCTCATTGAAACAACAGTAACACCAAACATCATGGATAAGGGGTCCCTCCTAGGGTCCACTAGGGGATACCAGAACCCACACCTATATACGATGATCTCACGGATAGGGGATCACTCCCAGGGATTGCTAGGGGATACCACAACCCGATCTGGCAGTCGTAGATCTCATAGATAGGCGATTACTACCAGTATTTTCTGGGGGATACCACAACCTGATTTGGCCCTCGTCAGAAACAAGTCACTCAGATAGAAAATCATCACTGGTGTCACGACAGTTATGATTATACCGAAACCCTATCTGATACATCTCGTGCTGAAGGGGAACAAACTTATGGTTCCACAACACTACAGAAACCACACGCTAAGTAGGGTATCATATAACCAACGATACATCAACCATGAAATGATCCCCATGCTGAGTAGGGGATCATATAACCAACGATGCCAAAACCCTACTGAGCACAACCTTCTGGATAGGGGATCATATAACCAATGATGCCAGAAACCCAAAGGGGTTAACCTGCTATAGAGGGGATTGCTGCCCGTTGATAAGCGGTCACAACGATACCAAGAACTCGATAGAGAGAAACGATGCTAGAGGATCCCTCATTGGGACCACCAGAGAGATGCCACAAGTCTAACAGATTAAACATCCCATCGAGAGGATAACAAACCTATGCTATGTTTGTGATGTGACATGAACCCCCGTAGGAATGTGTTTCTGACGCTTTCACCGGGGCACGCGCGTCCGTCCGCTGGGGAGGGCGCGCTGCTTGTTGCCCCGCATTCCCGCTTTCCAAAGGTGGGCGGCATCTGTTCCTTGTTCAGGGACGTCTGCTCCTTGATCGAAACCGGGATGATGGGATGTCGGTTCTTCTCTCCGTGGATTCCTCCTCGGAGCTCATTACCTAGTCCGGGTCTCCCTCATAGATTTAAGACGGGTTTGTGAAGCTCATCCCTGGTGCCATATCTACGTGGACGCCGGTTAATTACACTACTTCCATCAAGACGCTCCAAGGGGTCCTGTCGGGACAGCAACCTGCGGTGAGGAGAATGGTCACATCGGGGCGTCGTCGGCATGTCTGTCTTTGGTCCCTCATCACAGGGCTTCTCGAGGGCGCGGAAGCCTGAGGCATCCCACATCGAACGCAGGGAACATGTACCATCTGAGGTTTTCCTCAGCTTACCATGTTTAACACGGGGTATGTCGCGAGTTTAACGTCTTGCGGAGACGGATCGGGTTGAAGGATCCCTAGGGGGAACACCGATGTTGGGGCCAGAACGTTGGCGGCTTCCCATATATCATGGAGTGGGAAAGGGTGGCATGATCTCACAGGGATGTGGCGGCCTGGGTAAGGATCATGATGGATGGTGGAGTGAGACATGGGGATTACATTCTGAGACGGCCCAAGAGGGGGAATACAGTTTGACGTCATGCGGGACGGGATACAGTTTAACGTCATGCGGGACGCGATATAGTTTAACGTCATGCGGGATGGAATACAGTTTAACGTCATGCGGGATGGAATACAGTTTAACGTCATGCGGGACAGAATACTGTTTAACGTCATGTGGGACGGAATACAGTTTAACGTCATGCGGGATGGAATATTTGGGGCTTACACTCTAAGGCATCCCAAGGTGGTCGGGGAACCGACATGGAGAGGTTGGGACGACCGGGTGGTGGGAATGAACCTCGTGGAGTCTTCCTATGTACCATGCGTTAGCACGGATCAAATTCCACGTAGTTCGCTGGGATGGGTCTTACGCTCTGGGGCGGCCCATAAGAGGATGACATGGTTGACGCACACTCTAAGCCCACGTGAGTCATGCTCAGTGTGGGAAACAAGAGGCAGCAGGGACTAGATGATCATGTCACAAAGGGTGAATCCGTGAGAAGCGGAATGGGGCTTACACGTTGAGCGGCCCAAAGAGGAAATAGGTGCTTACGCGTGGTTAGCAGCCCTTGGTATCGGGGCTTACTCTAGGGTGGAGGCCCGTGGTGCGACAAAGCGCAGTGGAAAAAGGACTCCACTGGCCTTGGAAGGGGGGGAAGTACAGAGATGCACAGATTCAATCATCCACAAGAAAGGTTAGGGGCTTACGCTCTGAGGCAACCCTTCCCCCACGGACAAATGCCGCTCTGACAAGGAGGATATCATTCCATGTGATGAAGAGTCCATTCCCGTGGAGACGAGTGGACGTAAAAAATGTCCGAGCTGGGGGGACCCTGCGTGCGAAGCATGGGATCAGACCATAGTTTAACGTATTGTGTTAAGGATGAGGTGCTTAGTAGTTTAACGTCCTATAGCTTGGATGAGGTGGGTTCTCTCCACACCCCTAAGGCTTACATTCCCAACGCCCTCTACCCCTTGTGGAAGGGAAGGCATCGGCAAGGCCATAATGAAGGGGGGCTTCAGGGCAAACCACCGGGGGGTCCACGTTAGCTTGGCTATGCGAAGAAGCAATAGCCGTTAGAGTGCCTATGCGGAGAATCATAAGGTAAAGCAACTCAATGGGAAACACGACCCAAGGGACCTTGAGGTTACTTCGCATGAGCCCAGAAGTTCGTGTCGAAAAACAACGCATGGCACGCATGCCTGGCAGGGGAGACATCAGGTACCGGTGTAGGGGGCATCCATGGGGCGTCAAGGTGAGGAGTCTTGGGTTTTGTGTGCAAAAGGGAAGGTTTGCGCGCAAAATACCAGGACGGCGCACAATTGGAGAAAAGGAATTGCGTGCGGAGAGGGAACTACGTGCAGGGTTTTATGCGTACGGCAGGGTATTGCACGCACGAGGCATGGATTGCGTGCAAGGCTGGAATACTGAAGAGGGGGAAAATTCACTGAAGCCGGTGGAGTTGCGCGCAAAGGCGAACTCCGGGGCAAGGTTGCATGAAATGAGGGTTTTACCTAGAAGTAATCTTTCGCGCGGGGGGAGCCGAATTGCGTGTGCGAGAGTCGCTTCGGATTCCTCAACCCCCAAACCGTTCTGGGTCACCGTCTATTTATAGGCAACCTCCAGCACAGAATCCAGGTGGCGCGCGAAATTATTCGCGTCGAGCACATCAGGCGCGCAAAAGCTTGCCGCGTGGAACCGGGGCATGCAAAGATTTCACACCTCAACATCTCAATTCCGCGAAACCCGGTGATTCTACACGCACAGAACAATTTTTCGCACGGAACCTCCTTTATTTCGCGCACCACATCCCAGGCCTCCGGATCGGGCCTCTGATTCCGAATATGACTTCGCTTCATCATTTTGAAACTTCCTCTGGGAGTTACGGGCTTTTTTTCGGCGTCAACAAATGCCCCCCCCCATGGAATTGGATTGGAGAGAGGTCACAACGATCTGATTCCAAGGGAAACGCCGAAACGCCAAAGTGCTGAGCCTCCTGGTCAAGTTACGCGCCAAATTATGATGGGGCGCGCAAAACCTACGGACGCGCGCAAAATACTCTTTCCGCACGGCGTGGAACTCTGGCCTCGCCTATAAAAAGGTGTGCTGGGTCCCAGATCCGTACTTCCACTTTTTACGCGCGATAAGCTTACCGCTCTCGTGCGCGAAATCGCTTCCGCTGCTGCGTGTAATAATGCTCTGGAAACGTGGAATTCTATCTAAAATTCGGCCATAATCTCGCACCTGTTAGGGATTTTCCATGCTCTGTGTGCCGATTGCACGCTCATCTCCAAAATTCCGCACAACCCTTCCAGATTTCACCCCGAACTCTCCGATTCCGCGCACTGCATCCTGATTTCGCCCAACTCCCGAAAAATCTGAGATGGCGGCAAACCGAGTTGATGAGGGGGAATCCGCTGCCCATAGGACAGAAATGGCGGCAAACGAAGAGTTTTATGGCGCCAAGGTGATTGTCTCCAACAATCTGACCTTGTTCAACCTGCTGTCTCCGGCCCAAAAGGCATATCCCTTATCGGACAACCTCCTACTCTGGAATTATGGCATCCTGGAAGAGGTGCCCCTGCCGGGCTTCGAAGTGGACACGCCGCGGTCTTGGGTGACTCGGGAGGACGAACTTCCTCGCTACAACATCACCAACAATGACCATCCTGCCAAGGAAACTAGACATATGGATTTTTATGTCCTGAACCCGAGGACGAGGACCATTACCGGGGATGAGCCTATGGCGGAGGATTCTCTGGCCCTCTACGCGAGCACGTTCCGTCAAAGCATCACGGATGACACGAAGGGCTGGCTGAAGGATTGGGACCTGCGGTCCGGGGGTAACATCACTAGAGAATGGGCCTGGGCGTTCTGGGTTCGCCATACCTGTGACCAGTTCGGGGACGAACTGTGGTATATCGGCCTGTTCGAGGCGGTATGGACATCGTTGTTTCACTTCCACCGCCAGCCTGAACTCAGACCGGAGCTATTCACCCGATGGTCTCCTGACACCAACACGTTCCACCTTCATCATGGGGAAGTCGGCATCAGTCATTCGGACGTCCACTGCATTGGAGGTATCCCACTAGAGCGTTACCAATACGATGAGTTTGTTCCTCCAAAGAACACCTGGGGAGACAGGTCGCGGACGCCTATGCTGACATGGCACCTACTGAAGCTAGCCAAGGAGAGGCTAGGGGTCAAGGACATCCTGAAGGACATCACCTACAAGGGCTGGTTCAGCCTGTTCCTTGAGAGGGATCCTGCTGTCAAGATGCTGGGACGGGGCAAACGGTGCCCAAATGCGACTCAGAGGAGTAAGGACGAGTCATACTAAAAAACCCTGGAGGCAGGGCAATAACAATCATGGGGCTACCGTGTCATTGAGTCCCGAGACCCGAACGTCCGGTATGCTGGGTTCCTTGCTACCTTTCTTAGCGGGTGGCTCCTGTCGGTGCGGGATGCGAGGATGGGCGTCCGTCAAGCGACTTTGGTGATGGCGGGCTCCATGGCCGCCAACAAAGAGTTCAACTTGGGCGTCCCCGTGCTGGACAAGATGTATACCATCCTCGGGCGCATCTCACGAGGGGGGTCGCCTTAGAGAGTCTGTGGTCCCTTCCAGATCTTCCATGGCTGGGTGGCGGCTCATCTCGGCGGGTATATTTTCCCAAAAGTCGTCCGTCCTCCGGGAAATGGCGTGCGACCGTCCTTGCTAAACATTGCAGGGGTGGTGCCATTGACGCTCAATGAGGAGGGCGCGAGGATCCACATTAGAAACCATGCCAACTTCAACTTTAGCCCGTTCCCCACCCCGGTTGGCCAGCTAGTGGAAAACGGGCGAGGCTCTCTGGAACAGCAGGAATACTTCCAGAGCATTCGCGGCGTGGTGCTCTTGGCTCGGATTGACGGGAAGGTGATCTGCGAGCCCTACATGCCGTCCCGATTCTCCAGGAAGTTCGGGTGCCTTCAGCGAATGCCGAATAAAGTATTCACGGCTGTCTGGCAGGAGAATAATCCATGCATCTTGTCCCAGATGTGGTTGATGTTTACCACTTTCGGCTCTGGCGACGTCGTTACTCTTCCTCCCACTGGGGTCGATGCTGGCCTAGCAACCGAATATGCCGAAAACTGGACCATTGCGTACCCTGATGGGCTATTACGCAAGCGCGTCTGGCAACTCGAGGTTACTCGTGCAGAAACCGGGCGACGGGAAAGAAGACACGGTGCCGTCGGAAGGGGGGAACCAAGGGCGCGTCAGGCAGCGAGGCCTGCGCAGGCTGGGACATCGGCAGCGGGAACATCACATGGTGTTGCCACGTCCTCGTTACCTGCAGGGGGGTCACATGAGGCGGCCAAGGAACTGCCCAGGAAGCAGATAAGATATCTGCTCGAACCTTCCGAAGAGGCAATTCTCTCGGCAATGTGGTCGGCCTGGATGACCCTGCGGAAATCACTGAGCGTCAAAGCCATATGGTAGAAGATAATGCAGAACAGAATCCAACTGCCAAAGGTCGGGCTCGTTCGAATTACCGACTGAGTAAACTTCCATCGGCGGCATGCTTATCTGATGGCCAAGAAAGCATACGCACGCCAAAGGGGGTGGTGTGCGGAGCCAACTTTCCTAGTGAAAGTGATGCTCGGCTAGGAGCATGATCCAGAAGCAATGCTGCCTGGAGAAGGCGACATTGATGAGGAGCCGGAGGGGGAGGAGGAAACCAGAGATGACGAAGGCGAGGGAGAAGATGAGGAAGAGGATCCGAAGGTGAGAGGTCGCAAGGGGCGACCTACCAAGGGAGTCTCCGAGAGAGCAGCGAGATTTCCGACTCTGATCTCGACATAACCGAGATTCTCGAGGTTTGTCTATGTCTTCATTAATTTCCCTCATTCATCCATTCTACTTTCCAACATCTAACTCACTTCCCCCTCCTACTCAGGAGCAGCTGAGCGGTGGACGGGCGTCCCCACCAGAGGAGGGCGGAGAGGAACCAGTGTGACATGATGGGGATCTGACACCCATCATTGAATTAACCAGCGCAGAGGGGTATCCCCTTATGGCGGCTCCTGAAGCGGCCGGAACACTGGGGACTGATGCTCTAGATTCCTGTAAGTCTCACGCTTCACTACTAGTGCTTGGTGTCAAGAGATCCCGTCTGACCAGCGTATTCCCTGCGCAGTGATCTCAACACTGGACGCACGTCAGGCTGTGGAGCCTGGGCCATCCGTGAGTGGTCCAGCGGTGGACATACCACCTCGCTCAGAACATTCTCTCTGCACTGAGCCGGCCCCGAAAATAGATGAACAGGGGGCGGAAGACATCAGCGGCGCTGTTCCTGAAAAGCGGTCGAATGCTCGTGGAGGTATCATTGCTGCTGGGGCGAGAGAAGGTCGCCCGGACGTCGAGGATTTTATTCCTCATGAAGACGTCCCTGGGGTGGATCCTGCTACCAATCTGTTGGCGGACTTCCCCCTATACCGACCCTCTGACCCTGAGGAGATTGATGACTCAAAATCAGAGGCCGCAGAGGAGAGCCAGATGACACGACGCAGAGGGTGGAATTGTATCCAGCGCTTCCTCAGGCAGCCCCAGTCAGATTGGCTGAGGCGGATGGGATCACTTCAGACCTGGCTGCACTTCCTGTGTGCCGGAGGGGCTAACGCTCAGCGCCTTCATCTGGTAGTCCGTGATTAAATGGCCGAGAAGATACGCGAGAGCAGCCGGCGCACCGAAATTTCCCAATGCCGGGAAGGATCGGTGAGTGCTCAAGCGCTGCTGAGGGTGGAGCAGGATGTCCGGCACCTCGAAGGGCAGGCGGCAGATAAAGAGGCCTTCCTCGCAACATGCTCTGAGCTCGTGGAGCAACTGATGGCCCATCTGGCTAATGCGCAGGAACAACTGGTGGAGGCGAGCTTCCAGATGACTGTACTTCAAACTGAGCGGGCACAGGCACAAGATTGGGCTGGCGAGCTACGCTCTATGGTGGCCGATGAGGATAGAGTCTTCAAAGAGCTAGAAGCAGTCCTGGAGGCTACCAACCAGATGGTAGCAGCGCTGGAAAGATCGCTTCAGCACGCTGAACCCTAAGGGCTTTGTTTTTTCCATCTCATGAACTTTCTGCTTGTACTGCTCATCGTCTCAATCCAATATGTGGTCAATTCCACTCATTTGTACCCTTGGTTTAATGCGCTCAACCATAGTTTCGAAACGAATAACAACTCATCACTAGGCTCCTGTGGGTCGTGCCCAACGGAAGGATCAGAAGATGCTTGTACCATCATTTCGTTCAACTGTGGGGCATTGACCAAGCTTCAGGCATCCAAAATTGGGCTTGGACTTCTGAGGAGACCCCTGAGCCGATTGATGTGTCGACTTCTCAATGTTCTCTTACACACAAGTGGGGAAATGCCGGGGGCATTGAAATCCATCCGAACACAGGGGAATGGAGAGGAAGGGTGAATCACACTGCCCAAATTCGGAACCCAATGGGGCGCAACCATGGAGGATAACTGTCAGCCGTGGTGGAAACACAACATCCATATCACGTTGTCCCGGAATGAGAGGACAATAAATGAGGGCTGACCGCTGAACATGTTCGCAACACGGGGCCTAACTCAAATACCGTTGGTCAGTTTTCCGGAACGTTGGCCCAGGACAGTAGGCGGACCAAAGGTCGAGCATCCATACTGTTAGGGGGTCCCGTCAAACATGACTAGTTCTCCGGAACGTTAGCCCAGGACAGTAGGCGGGACCATAGGTTGAGCATCCATACTGTTAGGGGGTCCCGTCAAACACAAAATTAAATGATGGTCCGAACAAGGGGGGACGCAAGGCGTGGAAGGTGGAGTGGTGGTTTGTTCGAACAGAGTCCAACACTCCCAAAATTGTGCCACCATGGTGAAGGCGCATTAGGCAGACGTACCATCCTGATCATGGGTCGTCCCAATTTCCAGGAAGGACCCCTTTGGCGAGAGAACTACCGCTTCCCATTATTACCATGGGGAATTCCAAACATGCTCAGGGTAGATATCCCGATTACACCACTTCCCATGAAGTTGGGCCGAGCGGCCGACAATAAGGAAGGACAGGGTTTACTAATCCCTGGGGCTGGACCCAAGAAAAAATGTCCGGGCAGTCCTACGTATCTCATAAGGATGAGAATCAAGCCACACATAGTTCTGAAAATATAGTTTAACATCATGCGGGACGAAATACAGTTTAACCACATGCGGGATGAAATACGGATCTTAGTTTTAGGTCTTAGATCTCGGACCAAGAGGATCTTAGTTTTAGGACTTAGATCTCGGACCGTGAGGATCTTAGTTTTAGGTCTTAGAGCTCGGACCGTGAGGATCTTAGTTTTAGGTCTTAGAGCTCGGACCGTGAGGATCTTAGTTTTAGGTCTTAGATCTCGGACCGTGAGGATCTTAGTTTTAGGTCTTAGAGATCGGACCGTGAGGATCTTAGTTTTAGGTATTAGAGCTCGGACCGTGAGGATCTTAGTTTTAGGTCTTAGAGCTCGGACCGTGAGGATCTTAGTTTTAGGTCATAGAGCTCGGACCATAAGGAAAGGGGAGAAACGGACACATGGCTAGGCTGTTACAAAACCCAACGTGAAGGAGGACCTAATCCCTACTTAACATGTGCTCTCCGGGGAAACGCTCGAGTCGAGGGACCGAACACGGAGGTAGGCTAGACCCGCGGGGAAGTACCCCAGGTGTTACTACGTATCTCATAAGGATGAGAATCAAGACATACGTAGTTCTGAAAGTGACATGGTAAGATACCAGTGCCAAGGGAAAATGGGAGTGCGGGCATGGCACTTGCACTAAAAGAAGCGGCATTTGATAAATCATTTTTGTCCTTTAAGGTGAGTGGTTTTTTTGTTGTGAAGCGACATACCCAGAGTAGAAGGCCACGGTGTCGCCACAAGCATCAAGCCGTGATAGGCGTTGACAAATGGCATGGCATAAAACAAATACCCAACGTGATGTCCTCTACAACAAGGCCACAACAATGCAGTGCCGTTTTTCGTCGTGCGACCAGGATGATAATGTCACAGTTTAGGGTCATAAGGTTTGGACCAATTGCACAGTTTACGTTCATAAGGTTTGGACCAACAACACAGTTTAAGGTCATATGGTTTGGACCAACAGCACAGTTTAAGGTCATATGGTTTGGACCAACACCACAGTTTAAGGTCATAAGGTTTGGACCAACAGCACAGTTTAAGGTCATAAGGTTTGGACCAATAGCAGAGTTTAATGTCATATTGTTTGGACCAACAACACAATTTAAGGTCATATGGTTTGGACCAGTAGCACAATTTAAGGTCATATGGTTTGGACCAACACCACAGTTTAAGGACATAAGGTTTGGACCAACAGCACAGTTTAAGGTCATATGGTTTGGACCAACAACACAGTTTAAGGTCATATGGTTTGGACCAACACCATAGTTTAAGGTCACAAGGTTTGGACCAACAACACATTTTAAGGTCATATGGTTTGGACCAACAACAGAGTTTAAGGTCATAAGGTTTGGACCAACATCACAGTTTAAGGTCAAATGGTTTGGACCAACAACACAGTTTAAGGTCATACGGTTTGGACCAACAGCACAGTTTAAGGTCATAAGGTTTGGACCAACAACAGAGTTTACGGTCATATGGTTTGGACCAACAGCACAGTTTAAGGTCATATGGTTTGGACCAACAACACAGTTTAAGGTCATAAGGTTTGGACCAACAACACAGTTTAAGGTCATATGGTTTGGACCAACAACACAGTTTAAGGTCATAAGGTTTGGACCAACACTATAGTTTAAGGTCATATGGTTTGGACCAACAACACAGTTTAAGGTCATATGGTTTGGACCAACAACACAGTTTAAGGTCATAAGGTTTGGACCAACATCACAGTTTAAGGTCATATGGTTTGGACCAACAGCACAGTTTAAGGTCATATGGTTTGGACCAACACCACAGTTTAAGGTCATAAGGTTTGGACCAACAACACAGTTTAAGGTCATATGGTTTGGACCAACAACACAGTTTAAGTTCATATGGTTTGGACCAACAGAACAGTTTAAGGTCATATGGTTTGGACCAACACCATAGTTTAAGGTCATATGGTTTGGACCAACAGAGAGAGGAGCCTCAGGAAAAGGGGCCTACGAGGGTTCAACAATCAGGGAGGGGTAGCAGATGCTAGCTCCCAGCTATGCTGGGCCCGAAACGCAATGTATGGGTGACTCCTCACTCCCCTAAGGGGATGAAGGTCAAGATACACGCACCCCGTAAAGAAGAGACCCATGCACATACTCTAGCGCTCAGATCGCGGGAGCCCCGAGAGACACCATTACGCAGCTCGGTCTGTTTGATGTGTGGGGGTGTACTGAGGGTTAGTACAAGGAGTGTCGAGATTCCACCTTGACATGGTGGGGCGGAACATGACATGAACCATGCCACCAACATTCAGGGCCTGGGGAACGGCGTGACGACTGAGAATTACTGTTGACCATGTTCGGAACACAGCATCCAGTCGTGTTAGCCATGGGGACAAACAAATGAGCATCAACCGCTGACCTTGTTCGCAATGCGGTATTTGTATCAATTTTTTGTCTGAAACCCTAGGGGGCATTGGCCCATGACGGTAGGAGAGCCCTTGGGAGTTCTATCTAGTCCGTTCCTGGGGGTCCCTCCTTATATGAAGGATGACGGGGGCCCAAATGAAGGGGAACACGAATCTTGGAAAGTGGATGGAACTTTCCTAAGTTGAATCTGGCACTCCAAGTTCTAGACCAGAGTGCCTTGAGCACATCAGTAGACCACTAGAAAGGGTCAGAGGGCTCCGTCCGAGAGCGGCCAAGAGATGGCAGATCCCTGGGAAAAAGAGGGGGTGTAATGCCAAACACCCTGGGAACCGGGAGATCGTGGGATCTCCTTAGAGATGGGGCTGGACTTGACATCTAGGTGTTTAGGTGGTCCTATGTATCCCATAAGGATGGGAATCAAGCCACACATAGTTCTTGATATGCGTCATTAAATTCCATTGGACAGAGGAGGGCTAAACCCTTAGGACATGGTGCGCGAGGTGCAGCTATCGCAAACCCGATGTGAATGGGGACATAATCTCACACCACGCCACGCGACCCTGTGGTCGAAGTCCCAAAGGCGAAATAGACGCGACAACGGACCTCAACCTGGACCCAAATACGAAAGGTCTGGGCGTTCCTACGTATCCCATTAGGATGGGAATCAAGCTAGACGTAGTTCTGGAAATACAGTTTAACGTCATGTTGGACGAAATATAGGTCTTAGTTTTAGGTCATAGAGCTCGGACTGTGAAAAGGGCAGAACCAAAAGAGGATCTTAGTTTTAGGTCTTAGAGCTCGGACCATGGAACCCAGATCCACAGCAGAGTGTAGTCTAAGTTCGTGCTGGACCATACAGTTTAGTCGAAGTACTTCTTGAGGAATCTGGCGTTGGTGGGAGGAGTGATACGCTCACCATCGATAGTCACTAGGGAATACACACCATTGGGATAGTCCTTATGGACAATAAAAGGTTCCTCCCTCTTAGGTTCCAAATTGGGTGGTTTCCATCCAGGAATCATTGGCGCTCTGAGAGCCAACACCAGGTCACCTTGCAGGAAGGAGCGGAGGCGAACCTTCTTATCGAAAGCTCGAGCCATGCTACTCTGATGCCTTTCCAAGTTATGTAAAGCGCGAAGCCTACTCTCGTCCAGCGCTTCCAATTCGGAAAGACGGATCTCGGCAACACTGTCTGGCGCTTGCTGGTCGTAGACCTCTGTGCGCAATGAGGGAAGTTGGACCTCGATGGGAAGGATGGCCTCAGCTCCGTATACCAGGGAATACGGGGTCACCCGGGTGGAATTGCGAGTCGTCGTCCTATAAGCCCAGAGGGTATTAGGGAGCTTGTCTGGCCAACTTTTCCTGTTCTGACCAACCATTTTTTGCAGAATGTTAGAGAGGGTTTTGTTAAACGCCTCAATCTGTCCATTCGCCTACGCATGATAGCGGGAGGTGTGGTTAGAGCGAATGTTGTACTTGGCGTACAATCTCTTCAGCTCGGCTTCTCGGAAGTTGGTTCCTTTATCCGTGAGTATAGAGTGAGGTATTCCAAACCGGCGAATGATATTGGAACTCATGAAGTCGGCGATAGAACCAGCCTTGACTTCCCTAAGCGGGGATGCCTCTTCCCACTTTGAGAAGAAATCTGTGGCGGTTAAGATGAACCGGCACTGGCGGGCCGTCGCCGGTGGGTAAGGCCCTACGACATCCAACCCCCAGATTGCAAAGGGAGAAGAATAATTAGTAGTATGGAGAGGCTATGGTGGCCGATGCAAAAAGTTAGCATGAACTTGGCATGCATGACACCTCTTGGCGTACTCGATGCAGTCGTGGATCATGGAGGGCCAGAAGTATCCCAGTCTCCGAATCTGGTGGGACAACTTCGACCCGGCCTGGTGGGCGCCATAGGAGCCAGCGTGCACATCCTGCATGACCTGTGAGATCTTAACTCCTTGAAGACAACGGAGGAGAACACCGTCTAACCCACGCCTGTAAAGGAGCAGCTCACGGCTGGGACTGCTTTGAAGGGTGAACTGCGGTGCGTGGTGCCAGATTCGTTCCCGCTCTACTCGATCCATCGGAAGATTGCCATGCCGGAGATATTCAACCATGGGTGTCCTCCAGTCAGGAACTGTCTCGATCACCACGCCCGAAGCCTCGGGGGGTCCTGACGTGGGGGCACCAGCGGTGAGATGGTTCACTCGCGGGCCACGACCACCCTCCGGGATAACAGGTGCAATGACTCTTCGGTGCGCCACGTGGATGATTAGTTCATCCTGTTCGGGCTCCGCGAGTGATGCGACCAAGCTGGCCAAAGCATCTGCTCGACTGTTCTGCGACTGGGGAACGTGAACGACATCTGGTCGGGATGGGAACTTAGCCATTAGATGGAGGGTACACTCTAGCAATGACACGAGTTCTGGCTTCCTAATAGCGTAGTCACCGTTATCCTGCTTGATGACTAGCTCAGAGTCCCCTTTTACATACAAGTGGGGTACGTCATCCTCCAGAGCCAACTTGAGGCCGGTGATGAGGGCATGATATTCTGCCTCATTGTTGGTGCATCCCTCTGATAACAAGAAAGAATATGGCAGAACAGATTTCTCCGGGGTGATGAAGATGATACCCAGGCCCACTCTGTTAAGCCTAGGATTGTTGAGCCTTCTACCGGTAGGGCTACGGGAGGAACCATCAAAGTGCATCTGCCAGCATGGGGTGGCATGATCGAGTGAGAGGATTGCCTCATCAGGAAAGCCCAAATCCAGCGGCTGGTCCGCAGGGGTTGGATGAGCAACTAAGATGTTTGCCAATGCCTGTCCTTTGACGACCTTCTGAGTTACGAACCTAATGTCAAACTACTGGAGGATCATCGCCCAGCATACCAATCGACCAGTCAACATAGGCCGACTCAGGATGTATTTCAACCGATCTACACGAGAGACCAGCTATACCTTGTGGTGCTGCAAGTAGTGCCGCAATTTCTGTACGGAAAATACAAGCGCCAGACAGCTCTTCTCGATGGGAGAGTATCTAACTTCTGCGTCGAGGAGCATGCGGCTGAGGTAGTAGAGGCTATTCTCCATTCCCTCGTTGTTATTCTGGGCGAGAAGGGCGCCGAGGGATCGCTCTAAGGCGGTCACATAAAGGACCAGCGGCTTTCCAGGAACGGGTGGCATCAGGACCGGAGGCTGAAGCAGATACTGCTTGATTTCCTCAAAAGTGGTCTGACACTCTTCATCCCACCCATAGGCGGCACCTTTCTTCATGAGTCGAGAAAATGGTTTACACTTTCCGGCCAGATTCGCAATGAATTGGAATATATAGGCTAAGTTGACTTGGAGGCCTTGAAGCTCCCGAATATTACTCGGAAGAGGAATCTGACTGATGACCTTGATCTTCTAGGGGTCGATCTCGATACCTCGATACCTGACGATGAAGCCAAGAAACTTTCCGGAGGTGACCCCGAAGGAACACTTCAACGGGTTCATCTTCAAGTGATGAGAATAGAGCAAACCGAACACTTTCTCAAGGTCTTTGAGATGCTCCTGGCGCAGATGAGATTTAACCACCAGGTCATCTACATAGAACTCCACCAGCGTCCCGAGGATCGGCTTGAATATGCGGTGCATAGCCCGTTGATAGGTGGCACCCGCGTTCTTCAGGCCGAAGGGCATAACCCAATAGCAGATAGTGCACTAGGGAGCCCTGAAGGCAGTGAACTCTTCATCCTCGGGGGCCATCTGGATCTGGTTATACCTGGAGTACCCATCCATGAAGGGGAGGGCTTCGAACCCGGCCGTTGCGTCGATCAACAGCTCTGTCACGGGAAGGGGAAAGTCATCCTTTAGACAGTGGTGATTAAGATCGTAGAAGTCGATGCAGACCCTGATCTGCCCGTTCTTCTTCCTGACAGGTACAATGTTGGCTATCCACCTGGGGTACTAGACTTCCCTGACGATGTTGGCCTTAATGAACTTATTAAATTCGGCCTCAACCATGGCACCGTGAAAGGGGTTCATTTTTCTAGGAGGCTAATTGAACCCGCGATGGTTTGTTGGGAGGCCAAGGTGGTGGACGACTACCTGGGGATCTAGTCTCGGCATCTCTTCATAACTCCAGGAAAATACATCACAGTGTTGTCTGAGGAAGTCTATGTACTATTTCCATTCCTCGGGAGGCATAGCAGCGCCGAACAATGTGGGTCTTGGGTCCGCCTCACTATCGAGGTTCACCTGTACGAGCTCGTCGACCGTGGCGGAGACGCCCTCCTCAAAGGCAGGAGGAGAATCTTCCATGTCTTATTCTCCGCTTGTGGAAGGATCGTCCATGGGGGGAGCCGTTTCAGGTCTTCTTGACCCTGATGGGGAGCTAGCACCGGCTTGGGCGGCAGAGGTCGTCATGACGGGAGACTCATGCACCGCGGAGACCGTAGAGACAAAGGCGGTTGATCCAATCCCATTCGGCCTGCGGCCCAAGGGGCCACTCTTTATGACATCGAAGCAGTGGTGTCACGCTGGCTTGAGCCGGTCGATCCCGGCTCGGCGAAACAGGCACGTATGACGTACTTCCGTTGCCATTAGCCCAACGTCCCGATATCGTACGGGGATAGGAGGCTCGAGGATCACCCGGGCCTGGTTGGTGTAAGAGTATGAGGTGATTTCCCACCGTTGCTTAGACCCGGAAATATGCATTCCTCTAGAACCCGAGACAGCAAAGCACTCTCCCATATTGGGAGTAGTGGCCTCCAACCAATGGATTGGGAAGACATATGCGTCATCCAAACCTGCCCAGGGATCACTCGTGGCAGCGACAGGCTCAACCTCACCTGCCAGGATCTGCTTTTCCTTGCTCTTGTAATAGTCATCATCCAGGTAACGAGATTCACAAGAGGAAAACGGGGACGCATCTCCTTGGATCACACCCACTCGACCCTTAAGGGAGTATTTGAGGCACTGATGGTATGATGAGGGAACCGCTACGTGAAGATGGAGCCACGACCTTCCCATCAATGCGTTGTAGTCAGTGTCCTGAGAGACAACCATGAATTCAGTATTGGCAATTAAGCCTCCGAACTAGGTCTTCAGACGAATCTTGTCGAGTGGAGTTTTCTCGGTCCTATAATACCCATGGATTCTGAGTTCGGAGGGAGTTAAATCATCCTCAGACAACCCCAGTTTTCGCAGTGTCCGAGTTGGGATCATGTTAATCCCAGAACCCGTGTCGACAAGACAGTGACAGACCTCTACGCCATTGAACTGGATGGTGATGTACAGCGGGCGGATGTGCCCCTGTATGGGAGGGTCTTCATCTTCACCGGAGAATGAGATAACCACCTGACATTCAGCGTCCTCAATCACCACGGTGTGGAAGGCTTCTATGGCCGCTACCTCCATTTCAAACTGGAGGGGGATCCTTAGAGCCTCGGCGAGCGCCTCACGCATTTCAGACGACAGGAGGAGGGCCTCAAGGATGGAAAGCCTCATCGTAATGCCGACCAGATGCTTCAGGACATCATACTTTCACGCCAAATGCGAGCTTCTGCTTACAGGAGGTCGCTCTGCTATTGGGGGCATGACAGGCCCTACTGGCGGGACCGGTGACTGACTGGTACTAGGCACATCCCGTTGTTCACCAGCTGAAGCCCGAGAGGTGGCTACCATGCGAGGACTGGAAGGTCGTAGTCGACCAGTGTCAGGGATGGGTTAGTTGCGACGCGGGAAGGGCGATTCCGCCCGATCCAGCAACACAAACCGTGGTGGAGGCGAACCTGTTGTCACCGGGTGAGGGAGCCACGAGCGCTGCTCTCTATACCGGTCCTGCTGCCTAGTCTCGGTGGCGTGCACGACCTGATTGGAGGTGACGACCGCTGTGCCCCAGCGATTCACGTAGCCACGGCTCCGTCGACGTTGGAGACAGCTGGGGACATTAGGGAGGTTCACCTAGCGCTCCTCGTCGTCGAGAGCCACAAAGGGATTTACCAACTCTAAGGTGTTAACCGAAGCGTACCCCGGGCTCTTGGGGGGGGGGGGGGTCACCTGGTGCTCCTCGTCGTCAGGAGCCACAAAGGGATTTACCAACTCTACGGTGTTAACCGAAGCATACCCCGGGCTCTCGGGGAGGTTCACCTGGCGCTCCTCGTCGTCGAGAGCCAAAAATGGATTTACCAACTCTACGGTGTTAACCGAAGCATACCCCGGGCTCTTGGGGAGGTTCACCTGGTGCTCCTCATCGTCGGGAGCCATAAAGGGATTTACAAACTCTAAGGTGTTAACCGAAGCATACCCCGGGCTCTCGGGGGGGGGGGGGGGGGGGTTCACCTGGCGCTCCTCGTCGTCAGGATCCACAAAGGGATTTACCAACTCTACTTTGTTAACCGAAGCGTACCCCGGGCTCTCAGAGAGGTTCACCTGGCGCTCCTCATCGTCAAGAGCCACAAAGGGATTTACCAACTCTACGGTGTTAACCGAATCGTACCCTGGGCTCTCGGGGAGGTTCACCTGGTGCTCCTCATCGTCGGGAGCCACAAAGGGATTTACCAACTCTACAGTGTTAATCGAAGCTTATCACGGGCTCTTGGAAAGGATCACCTGGCGCTCCTCATCGTTGGGAGCCACAAAGGGATTTACCAACAATACGGTGTTAACTGAAGCGTACCCCGGGCTCTCACTCGAGGAGTCATCCATTACCGGATGGGGTCTCGGAGGGATCCCCATTTCCGGGGGTATGAAATCGCCAAGCGTGCAAGAAGACGATGGTAATGGCAGGGCGCGTTCTTTCTTCTTGCGCCGCCGCCTACTCTTCTGGGAAGAAGTAGGCTGGGACGACGATGCTGAAGCGGCACTCGCAGATTCCGAGGGATCTGGCTGGTCCAGGCGGGCACGGATGATGCCATGGGCACGGGCAACCATCTTGCGGGCCATCCAGTCGTTATACTTCCGGGACCCACGGTCGGAAACCTGTTCCCACCCATCCTCATCGTCACTACTGCCATCTGATCCCACAAAGACACCTGCCACCTGTGCCGGGGCTGGGGACAACCTGACTATGTTGTTTTCAATCTGGTTTGGGAGCCAGTCCTTGAACATATAGCATTGCTAGATGGTGTGTCCTAAGAACCGGTGATAAGGACAGTAGTTAGGGTGATTTGTGAGACGCTCCTCTTCTGGCTTCCGGCAATCAGGCAGTCGTACGATCCGCTGCTCCAAGGTGCTACAGAAATAACCGGGGACCTGGGCCTCACCAAACGAGTAAGCCTGATTCCTTATACCTAGAAAGGGGACTCTTAGGGGCTGAACATGGCCAGGGGATGGAGGAGTAGTCTGAGGAGTCGAAGCCGGATTACCTCGCCTTGGTGGTGGCAGTGCGTTACGCAGAGGCGCCTGCTGATTTTGAGGCGGTCACTGCTAGGCCGGAGGCTGTGGGGGTGGACCCCTATGAGCCTGTTGATCTGGCCTCACCGGCAGCAACTCTAGCTGTCTGGGGGCCTCTATCTGCGCCACCTTAGCGGGCTTGGCTCTGGCGGCTCTCCTTGGAGAGATCACAGGAGGTAGTGGGCGTGCCTGACTGGCCTGTTGCAGGGCTTCTTCGAGGCGCTAATCCTTGTCCGAGAAGTCCTGGAACCCTCCAGGGTAATTATGCGTGATGAGGGAAGGAACCAACTCCGCCTTGACGTTCCCCACACACATCGTCAGTAATTGCTCCTGAGTCAGTGGCATGTCAAGGGAGTACGTGAGCCCCTTCCACCAGGTGACGAAGTCCGCGACTCGC
Organism: Viscum album; assembly: GCA_963277665.1. Taxonomy (NCBI): domain Eukaryota; kingdom Viridiplantae; phylum Streptophyta; class Magnoliopsida; order Santalales; family Viscaceae; genus Viscum; species Viscum album. Next base: position 433,823,711 of record OY728134.1, read on the forward strand.
TCGTCGGGCCTTTGCTTGCACCTGAAGAGGACTGTAATGTTTGTCTTCCGGGATGTGGAACTGAACTGGTAGAGGAATTGTCAACGAATTTCCTCCCAGCTAGTCACTGATCCAACAGGGAGCTGGCTGTACCAAACGAACGCTGGTCCTTCCAGTGTCTGAACAAAGCACAGGAGCTTGGCAGCCTCCTGCTGCATCGGAGTCCCTAACATAGGCCTTCACCTCGAGTTGAAGTGGGCCAAGTGTTGTGGCGGGTCTCCGGTCCCATTAAAGGGGGGGAAAGTGGGGTTCCAAAATCCCAGCGGGGCTGACATGTCATCCACCCATGCGGGGTACGACTTCCCATCCGGTGGGATCGCCACCTGCCGAGTTTCCAGGGCCTCCAAGCGAGCGATGAGTACTTCCATCAGATCATCTGGATGTGGATTCCTGTCCTGACGGGGATCTATAACCACAAGCACATTGCCAGGCTCTTCGATACGATAGTCGCGCTCAGCGGCTTGGGGGGCAGCTGGCAGAGCGACTCTTGGAGCGGCGGGAGGAAACCGACCAGGGTCTCCCAGGTTGCCTCGCTGCTCGGGAGGGTTCGGTGAAACATATCGCGCCCTCTTTCCAGGGGCTTCAGTGTCTCCCCTATCGGTGAAAACGAAATGGTCACGGTTTCCCGGGGGGATCTCAACAAGGGGTAGATGCTCTTGCCCCTGATGTCCTGGTCTAGGGTTGCCGTAGACAGGCTGCCGCTCTGTAATGCGTTCGTCCATGAGCTCATCAATCAGCCTATTTTGCTCGCCTAGCAGTTGGCGTAGCGTGTCCTTCTCGGGATCTTCCTCTGCCTTCTGTACTGAGGCAGATGGGTCAGCGAGTTTGACAGACCCAATGGGCTCTTTACCCTTGCCGATGTTTCGGCTCAGCGCCAGTGCCTCTGTGGGTACAGGAAGGCCTAGGAGGCTCCTCTGTTGGCGAGTAATCCTCCCAGATGGTACCAGTAGCGGCCTGTCCTCGGGGGGTGAGTCCCCGTCGAGGGGCTCCACACTGTTTCCCTCATCTGAAGGTTCAGCCATGTTGACTGCTACTACCCTTGGCAACATTCCATCAGGGTCTCCCATTGGATCGGGCTACCGGCGGATCGCACAAAAGAGGAGAGCAGCGTACTGCCCCCACCCGCAGATGTGCACGTGGGGGGTGGCCTCCTCAATAACTCTGTGAAGTACTTGAAAACTCTGGACGCATTTTTGCTGAAGGGCCTCGTGGAGGCCCAGCGACTCGGGGTGCCGGACCGCGGGGAGTGCTGCTAGGTCAACCCGGCGGCACTGCTCACCAATATCCTCGAGATGATCTTGGCTCCCGGGATAAGGCGCTAGCTGATGACGGAGGCGGGAGTGAGTCACCCGAAGAATCTGGCGAAAGCATTCAAACTCTACCGGGGTGAGTGACTCTGGCACATCAAAACCTGATTCTCTGATTGGCCAAAACATCTTAGGGAAGTGGCCTGCTGCAAGAATGGTCCAGAAGCTCCACGGCTCTGGCTTGGGGTCCGGAACTTTCTGCCCCTGCTCATCCACTGAGGAAATTCGGGGAATTGGCAATGGTGTTGAGGTAGGCCGTCGGGGCGGTGGGCTGGCCGGTGGGGAATATGGCGAATAAGCCGATTGGCCGCCGATCCCTGGGTCATCCTCCCGGGGTTGCAGTGCCCTAGCCGCCACGTCGCGATAGGATGGGCCGGTGGATGGGCCTCCTGTCACAACATCGGTGCTCGCCGAGGGTGTGTCGCCTCGCGATCCTTCCGTCGGTCCCCAGATAAGTTCCTCACCCTCCCTAACAGGGGCAGGAGGTGCTTCCGAGGAGATCAGCGGCAACTGCGGGCTTGATCCCTGGCGGTACACCAAATCCTCATCCTCCTGGATATACCTTCAAAGAGAATAGGGAATCATATGGATCTCGCATTTGGGGAGTAAGAGACTGACGCGCCGCGTCCCCATCCATGCCCTCAACTCGAATGGTTGGGGGGAGGTTCTATCGTCGAGTCGTACTCTACCTCAGAATCCGAGAAATGGACTGGTCTGATTCCCATCCGAACTCCCCTGACATTCCTCCTACGTCGACGATGCCCGACCTTCCTTCCCCTGGGTAGCTCCTCAGGGTATGTGTAACGCCCCGACCCCAGCTACCCAGAGTCGGTGCATTACTTCGTAACATTGGCATGATCACAAGAAAGATCAAATCTCGAAAGACCGATTGGTTTAGTAGCCTTGGAAACACTAGATATATTCATAAGTTTTACATTACATCATAAAATCAAAAACTACTACAACAACATAATGTTTCCACAGTCCACACTACAATCCCCTCATAATATCCCTGCAGGTCATTCATAACTTACATCTTCACTTCCTGGGAAAAATAAAACATAGAAAAGGGGTGATCTCAAATGCCCAGTAAGGATAACAATATAGCGGAAACTTTCATCAATAAGAATAAACATTTAAGGCAATGTATAACTAAAACAAAATCCTTTTAAACATGAACTTTCAACATGGTATGGCATAAATAAAATGAAATAATGCCATTTACTTATTCACATGAATATTCCACTAATCGAATAATCACATGCAAAAATAAATAACCACTTTCATAATGTTGGAATGCATAATGCTAAACGTTAATTTCTTTGTCTAGGCCTCATCCCAAGACCTAGGGGTTACTTCTAACCGGAACCCAACCCGGAGTGCCTCTAATAACCGGACACCAACCCGGAGTGCCTCTAATAACCGGACACCAACCCGGAGTGCCTCTAATAACCGGACACCAACCCGGAGGGCATACTTTTACCAGTCCCTAACCTGGAGGGCTTACTTTAACTAGTCCCCAACCTGGAGGGCTTACTTTTACCAGTCCCCAACCTGGAGGGCTTACTTTTACCGGTCCCCAACCCGGAACATACTTGTTTAGCACATTCATCTGAAGAAAAGTTTGAAATATAACATAAACATTCGGATTAAAACTAGCATACGAAATGTCAATAATTTCACCATAAACTATGAATGGTATAAAAATATCACATCCACAGTCAAACATATCACAAAACCTTCAATTCAATATAGAATTTTTGTATCATAATAAATCAACTTCAAATAATCTTAAAATCCATCAAAGGATGTTGACATAGATGAAATCAAAATTCTTTTTAAAGAAGTATCTCCTTTTATTTTGAAATCATTTAAGATCCATATAAAATAAAACATTTTCTTTGAAAATATTCTTATAAGCTTGTATGTAAAGCTTCGACGATTTTATAACGGCGGAAAATAACCGCACCCGCCGTATAAGTTAAAAAAAACATTCTTACCTCAATTCTGTCGAAAAGGTTAAAAAGAACATTGTTTTTAAAACGACGGAAAGATTCCTTTATAAACCTCTTATAAAAAGTCAAACAAGGGTATAAATGACTTTAAGCCATATTCTTGTAAATAGTAAAAATGTTTTGAAATACATTTCGAAGAAACATGGATGTGGATGATAACGAGATCCCAGTAGATTATTACGTATAAACAACCTCGGATAAAGAAGAGATTGTGAAATAACCCTTACCTTGTACTTTTCCTTGGTTGGGGTAGGTTAACCTCCTGTATAATGGTGAAATAGTTGTTATTAAATTATACAAGAATCATATATATTAATATGATATCATATATGATCTTTTAACATTGATTTGTTAATAATATCTTAGAATTATCGTCGTTTCGGGAGTTAACTTACTCATTTTCTTTTATATGTTTTGTTACATAAGCCATGGTTGTTGTATCTTATTCATATCCAGAATGATATACAGTCCTTAAACATCATTTTTAAATCATCAAATGATAATTATACTTGAATGGATACGATGGAGAATGAATCTCATCGCGTTCGTGGAGACGGTAGTCCGTACGTACGCACGAGCGACAATATCATTCTTTTGATATTAAAATAATATATAAATGGATGGTATATCATATATACAGAATCATTAACATGTTATATTTATTATTTACATGAGTTACACATCATTATTATACCCATCCAAATAATATTATATTGAATAACAATTACACCACGACGTGGAGACGGTAAGCCGTACGTACGCACGTATGGTGACATGTTATTCAAAGGGTGGATAGAATACTGAATATGATTGTACCATATTTATAATAACATCACAGTATATGTGAGATACTGGAGTTATTATTTCAGAATGGTAAGAACAAAGGAAGAAGAAGTGGAAGAAGAAATGAACTTAGAAAAGGGTGGTGAAATCATTACCTCTTCTTCGGGTTCTTCCTTTTGATTTGATCAAAAGGGCTCCTTAGGTTGGCTTTCTGATCAAACTAAGGCCTCTAGGTTGTATTGAGGGATGTTGGGAGAGTATTTGGGCAGAGTTTGGCCGAACCAAAAGGCTTTGAAGGTGTGAAGAAATGAGAAGGAGGAGTGCCCTTTTATAAGAGGGGTGAGGGGCACCTTTGGAAAAGTTAGAAATATTAATTTATAATAAATTCATATTCGGTTTACAAAGGCTCCAAAGTTGACTATTCAAAGGATGAGGTGTGGATAGGTCGAAAACAACTCATCCAATAGAATTTAGACAGGTTTGGGTACTTATATTAACCTTATCTTTAAGTATTAACTCTAAGTTAATTAGTTTCACTTTTACAATGTCTCTTTGTATTTTTATATAATATGGTTAATAAACTTACTATATACATCCAAGCGACCCCCAAGTGGTCCATTAATGATTAACCTATCATAATATAAGTCTCTTGGCCGAACCTTAGATTTTTAGGAATTTAATATCAATTAATAATATAATATTTGTTTTAAGAACTCTTTTATGTCAATTTTGACACTATTCAATAGTTGATTTTTGTGAAACTCATAACAGATTGATTACTTCGAACAAAGTCAATTAAATCAATCCTAATATATCATATTATCCTATAAAATTAGTTTAATTCATTAAAAGTTTCATATTATATTTATTTGGGTATTTATAATATCAATTATGTTAATTTTTTACTATTTTAGTAATTACTGCATCATCATTGTGTCATAAATAAATTAAATTATTTAATGTCTAAAAATTATAAATAAAACATCATTATGTAGGAAATCTTTTTAGCTTTCTAATGAATATTTATAATCGAAAATCCAACATGTATAACCCTATGTAAAAATTGTTCTTATAAAAGATGTAAGCTTATGCCATTTTTATTTTTATTTTAACTTTATTAATATAATGTGTCCCTACCACATACAAGTGGCTCCAAGGGGTCCCCAAATTGACCCAAGGATGCCCATGGTCGGGTATGTGTCCACCAATAAGTTTAGGACACGTTTTAGGGTAATTTTGTATTATTATAATATTATTTTTTAACCCTTATTTACCGGATTTACCCTTTAACCATGGTAAATAAAATATTTACCGCAGTAATTATTCAAAATGTCTAAAAATAAAAGTTACCTATTTACACAATTTGAACATCCTGATTCCAAATATGGAATCCATTTTTCTAAATTCAAAACACAGAAGTGGCAGAAATTAATTTAAAATTAATTCCCGCTGTCAAAACAAAAAGCGTGTTTTTAAGAGATAATAACTATCAAAAGATTGACACTTGTTTATGTTCGGTTTAATTGTAAAATTTTGTCTAATTACCAACATTATATTAAATTGTAAAAATATATTCTAAATATACTTTAAAACCACTCAAATTCATAATTTATCACTATTAATTATTTTGATTAAAAAAGTTGTTTTTAATTAAAATTTAGTAATTTTCACTATTCATCAAAATATGAAAGTTATCCGAAATGTACCAAAATTTCACCTTAGGCTAAATTCGATATTCCGAAACCAAAAATGAAGTCCATTTTAAAATATAAAATATATATAATTTCAAAAAGTAGGTATTACTATTCATAACGGCTAGTTTGATTGGTTGTGGTGTGTGTTAAAACTCAAGGTTGCGTACAACACACGCTACTATATTATTCAAAGAAAGTGTACCGTGGAAGCTTGGGATGTTTCATTTTAAATTTTTGATGTCCCCATTTAGTCAAAAAGTTTAAAATATTGTATTTAAAAAGGGTTCACTATTAAATTTGATAATACTGAAAATGAATTTGTTCTTGCATTATATCTAAGAAACTCATAATATGGATTCTAAAATTATAAGGATTATATAAACATTAAAATTTATCTAATACTATTCATAACCTCTTTTGAATGGCTTGTTTGGTAAGTCATGGTGTGCTTGAACTTGGTGTTGCATGTAGTGAAAGTTATTGAATTATTTTGAAGAACTAACACACTATGAAATCTTGGGGTGTTACATTCTCCCCTCCTTCAATAAATTGCGTCCTCGCAATTTGAAATTGTTCTTCAAAAATAAAAGGTTGAAAGTAGAAAATATATTTGTGGGAAACCCCACATCGGAAATTGGGTTACCAAAATTTAGTATTAATATGAGGAAAAGAGAAATCAAAGGGTCACCACCAAATTATGATCTCGATTAAGAGAACATTGGTGGAAATTAGAGACATATAATCGGAGGAAAAACGTAAATATTTATAGGTAGTGATTGAGGTCATCAATCACAAACAAGTGTATAATTGAGGTCCTTAAATTCATCAATCTATGATGATTTGAAATACCATCGGTTCAACAAAACATAGGGTATTAGGATAACACATTTTTGACGTTTCAAAATATCTTAGTTGAAATCCCACATCGAAAAATGAATTAATGAGGCCTCTATTTAAAATAAAGAGTGGAAAGTATGAAGATTACCGAAAATAACACATACTAGGGTTCCATGTAGGAAAATATGGATATGGAAGAGAAATCTAACCATCAATTATCTGATGGAGAGTGGTAGAGAACATGGCTATGAAAAGGCCAACAATCCCAAATCCATAAATTAGTGATGATTTAAGGTACCATCTAGGACAACATTTTTGTTCTAAGTTTCTTTTCTTAATATTGAGGAATTTATTTATGAGATTGGCTAAGATCATAAGGAGATATACTTACTTTATAATTAGTTTTTTTATCCATTAATAAATTTCTACCACAAACTCATCTTTCACTCTAATAGAAAAAAAAAATTCTATTTACACTATTCGTATAGGGTTCCAAAATAAAAGAATTTATAATTCATCTAAAAGATCTTTTAATAAAAACTAAATTATTTAATCCAGGACATCTCGTGGGCCAGTGGTAGGTGATACACCCTTGTCGCCCTTCGGTTGCGGGTTCAAGTCTCGCAGCCTTGCCGGACGCGACGGGTTGCCGCCCGACCTCCGGGTTGTCCTTTTATGGCAATCCAAAATAATCCAAACAAGAACTATCCAAAATAATTCTATCCAAAATCACAGTCCAACTTTTATAAGGAGGGTAAACATAATGTAGATCCTTTTTAACCCGTAATAGCATATGAATACCTTCATCGTGTATTCTTTTAATACACTGAAACATCCTGAATTACCATATTTTTTATTGATTACATTCATGCTCCCTTATTCCATATTGAATGCTGGATATACTTCATCAATCCAAAAATGTTTTAAACCCCAACAATGATGGAATATACAAATCATTAATCAGTTCCAAGGTAGTCAAGAATATCCAATATAATTTTTCCAAAATAATCATGTATTATTCGAAAATCACTACCTCGGTATCAGAACTATATTATGGTTTATCATTCTCTCAACCATATATTTTCCAAAAATTTATCCTGATATTGAGTCACTTTTCTTTGTTCCACACAATCTCAAGTCCTTAATGAAATAGTACTGCAGTACAATCCTTATATACTCCATAATTATTATAACAAGTACATTGTTGATACAACACTCAATTGACATAATCAACATAAGAACTCTAATCATTCTTCTTCATCTGTGGTAGTATCATAACTTGATTATTATCCAATAGCATCATTTGTGGCATAGTCTGATGACTGGGACATAGGTTCGCGTAGTGTCCAAACTCCTTGCAAATGAAGCATTGTACATTTGAAACCATTTTCTTACCCTTGCAGTCATGTACTTTGTGCCCTTTTCCTCCACACTTATAACAAACTCCCATTCCTTTCAGGCAATTTCCAGGGTGTTTCTTTCCACAGTTACCACATATGGGAAAATTCTTCTTTTCCCTCTTCCCTTTATCCATTTTTCTCTCTTCCATCCTTTTATTCTCTTGCTTCCCTTCAAAGCCATAGGACTCAGTAAACTCTTTACTTATCTTATCAACACATGATATTATTTCTTCATATGATGATAATACATGGGAGACTATTTCTCTTAGAATTCTAGCTTAAGACCATGAAAGATATGATCCTTCCTTCTCTTTGGATCATGTGCATTTCTGGAGTTCTCATTCCTTCTACTGGGCGCCATTTCTATACCATGGCATAAACTAGATCAGTTTATGAATCAAAACACATAATCCCATACTTATAAAACACTTAACATAAATTGAACTATTTATGGATATAATCCATAATCATAAAAATGTTTTCTTTGAGGAAGTATATACTCATAAACCCTTCATAATGATTTGTAAAGAAAATGAGAGTTATCCTAAGCATATCCCCCGGGAGTGTCGTAACCAAGAGTGCAGCAAGGCCCGTTGTCGTGCACCAGTTCCCGTTCGAGTCTAGCTCAAAGCGGTGTTTTCGGGTTTTACCCCTAGGTACATCTGTGCCAGAGCTGCCTCTACCTGCTCGTATCCTGACAGGGATGTATTGCTCGGAAAACTCACAAAATCTCTACAATACCAAAATTCTAGGAAGTTCTTCTATACTAATCCTCAAAGTTCATCTTAGGTCTACGTGCTCTAATCAGAGTTTATCTAAATCTAGCTTCCAAGGTTTGTACTAAACTTCCTCTGATACCAACTGTAACGCCCCGACCCCAGCTACCCAGAGTCGGTGCATTACTTCGTAACATTGGCATGATCACAAGAAAGATCAAATCTCGAAAGACCGATTGGTTTAGTAGCCTTGGAAACACTAGATATATTCATAAGTTTTACATTACATCATAAAATCAAAAACTACTACAACAACATAATGTTTCCACAGTCCACACTACAATCCCCTCATAATATCCCTGCAGGTCATTCATAACTTACATCTTCACTTCCTGGGAAAAATAAAACATAGAAAAGGGGTGAGCTCAAATGCCCAGTAAGGATAACAATATAGCGGAAACTTTCATCAATAAGAATAAACATTTAAGGCAATGTATAACTAAAACAAAAGCCTTTTAAACATGAACTTTCAACATGGTATGGCATAAATAAAATGAAATAATGCCATTTACTTATTCACATGAATATTCCACTAATCGAATAATCACATGCAAAAATAAATAACCACTTTCATAATGTTGGAATGCATAATGCTAAACGTTAATTTCTTTGTCTAGGCCTCATCCCAAGACCTAGGGGTTACTTCTAACCGGAACCCAACCCGGAGTGCCTCTAATAACCGGACACCAACCCGGAGTGCCTCTAATAACCGGACACCAACCCGGAGTGCCTCTAATAACCGGACACCAACCCGGAGGGCATACTTTTACCAGTCCCTAACCTGGAGGGCTTACTTTAACCAGTCCCCAACCTGGAGGGCTTACTTTTACCAGTCCCCAACCTGGAGGGCTTACTTTTACCGGTCCCCAACCCGGAACATACTTGTTTATCACATTCATCTGAAGAAAAGTTTGAAATATAACATAAACATTCGGATTAAAACTAGCATACGAAATGTCAATAATTTCACCATAAACTATGAATGGTATAAAAATAGCACATCCACAGTCAAACATATCACAAAACCTTCAATTCAATATAGAATTTTTGTATCATAATAAATCAACTTCAAATAATCTTAAAATCCATCAAAGGATGTTGACATAGATGAAATCAAAATTCTTTTTAAAGAAGTATCTCCTTTTATTTTGAAATCATTTAAGATCCATATAAAATAAAACATTTTCTTTGAAAATATTCTTATAAGCTTGTATGTAATGCTTCGACGATTTTATAACGGCGGAAAATAACCGCATCCGCCGTATAAGTTAAAAAAAACATTCTTACCTCAATTCTGTCGAAAAGGTTAAAAAGAACATTGTTTTTAAAACGACGGAAAGATTCCTTTATAAACCTCTTATAAAAAGTCAAACAAGGGTATAAATGACTTTAACCCATATTCTTGTAAATAGTAAAAATTTTTTGAAATACATTTCGAAGAAACATGGATGTGGATGATAACGAGATCCCAGTAGATTATTACGTATAAACAACCTCGGATAAAGAAGAGATTGTGAAATAACCCTTACCTTGTACTTTTCCTTGGTTGGGGTAGGTTAAACTCCTGTATAATGGTGAAATAGTTGTTATTAAATTATACAAGAATCATATATATTAATATGATATCATATATGATCTTTTAACATTGATTTGTTAATAATATCTTAGAATTATCGTCGTTTCGGGAGTTAACTTACTCATTTTCTTTTATATGTTTTGTTACATAAGCCATGGTTGTTGTATCTTATTCATATCCAGAATGATATACAGTCCTTAAAAATCATTTTTAAATCATAAAATGATAATTATACTTGAATGGATACGATGGAGAATGAATCTCATCGCGTTCGTGGAGACGGTAGTCCGTACGTACGCACGAGCGACAATATCATTCTTTTGATATTAAAATAATATATAAATGGATGGTATATCATATATACAGAATCATTAACATGTTATATTTATTATTTACATGAGTTACACATTATTATTATACCCATCCAAATAATATTATATTGAATAACAATTACACCACGACGTGGAGACGGTAAGCCGTACGTACGCACGTATGGTGACATGTTATTCAAAGTGTGGATAGAATACTGAATATGATTGTACCATATTTATAATAACATCACAGTATATGTGAGATACTGGAGTTATTATTTCAGAATGGTAAGAACAAAGGAAGAAGAAGTGGAAGAAGAAATGAACTTAGAAAAGGGTGGTGAAATCATTACCTCTTCTTCGGGTTCTTCCTTTTGATTTGATCAAAAGGGCTCCTTAGGTTGGCTTTCTGATCAAACTAAGGCCTCTAGGTTGTATTGAGGGATGTTGGGAGAGTATTTGGGCAGAGTTTGGCCGAACCAAAAGGCTTTGAAGGTGTGAAGAAATGAGAAGGAGGAGTGCCCTTTTATAAGAGGGGTGAGGGGCACCTTTGGAAAAGTTAGAAATATTAATTTATAATAAATTCATATTCGGTTTACAAAGGCTCCAAAGTTGACTATTCAAAGGATGAGGTGTGGATAGGTCGAAAACAACTCATCCAATAGAATTTAGACAGGTTTGGGTACTTATATTAACCTTATCTTTAAGTATTAACTCTAAGTTAATTAGTTTCACTTTTACAATGTCTCTTTGTATTTTTATATAATATGGTTAATAAACTTACTATATACATCCAAGCGACCCCCAAGTGGTCCATTAATGATTAACCTATCATAATATAAGTCTCTTGGCCGAACCTTAGATTTTTAGGAATTTAATATCAATTAATAATATAATATTTGTTTTAAGAACTCTTTTATGTCAATTTTGACACTATTCAATAGTTGATTTTTGTGAAACTCATAACAGATTGATTACTTCGAACAAAGTCAATTAAATCAATCCTAATATATCATATTATCCTAGAAAATTAGTTTAATTCATTAAAAGTTTCATATTATATTTATTTGGGTATTTATAATATCAATTATGTTAATTTTTTACTATTTTAGTAATTACTGCATCATCATTGTGTCATAAATAAATTAAATTATTTAATGTCTAAAAATTATAAATAAAACATCATTATGTAGGAAATCTTTTTATCTTTCTAATGAATATTTATAATCGAAAATCCAACATGTATAACCCTATGTAAAAATTGTTCTTATAAAAGATGTAAGCTTATGCCATTTTTATTTTTATTTTAACTTTATTAATATAATGTGTCCCTACCACATACAAGTGGCTCCAAGGGGTCCCCAAATTGACCCAAGGATGCCCATGGTCGGGTATGTGTCCACCAATAAGGTTAGGACACGTTTTAGGGTAATTTTGTATTATTATAATATTATTTTTTAACCCTTATTTACCGGATTTACCCTTTAACCATGGTAAATAAAATATTTACCGCAGTAATTATTCAAAATGTCTAAAAATAAAAGTTACCTATTTACACAATTTGAACATCCTGATTCCAAATATGGAATCCATTTTTCTAAATTCAAAACACAGAAGTGGCTGAAATTAATTTAAAATTAATTCCCGCTGTCAAAACAAAAAGCGTGTTTTTAAGAGATAATAACTATCAAAAGATTGACACTTGTTTATGTTCGGTTTAATTGTAAAATTTTGTCTAATGACCAACATTATATTAAATTGTAAAAATATATTCTAAATATACTTTAAAACCACTCAAATTCATAATTTATCACTATTAATTATTTTGATTAAAAAAGTTGTTTTTAATTAAAATTTAGTAATTTTCACTATTCATCAAAATATGAAAGTTATCCGAAATGTACCAAAATTTCACCTTAGGCTAAATTCGATATTCCGAAACCAAAAATGAAGTCCATTTTAAAATATAAAATATATATAATTTCAAAAAGTAGGTATTACTATTCATAACGGCTAGTTTGATTGGTTGTGGTGTGTGTTAAAACTCAAGGTTGCGTACAACACACGCTACTATATTATTCAAAGAAAGTGTACCGTGGAAGCTTGGGATGTTTCATTTTAAATTTTTGATGTCCCCATTTAGTCAAAAAGTTTAAAATATTGTATTTAAAAAGGGTTCACTATTAAATTTGATAATACTGAAAATGAATTTGTTCTTGCATTATATCTAAGAAACTCATAATATGGATTCTAAAATTATAAGGATTATATAAACATTAAAATTTATCTAATACTATTCATAACCTCTTTTGAATGGCTTGTTTGGTAAGTCATGGTGTGCTTGAACTTGGTGTTGCATGTAGTGAAAGTTATTGAATTATTTTGAAGAACTAACACACTATGAAATCTTGGGGTGTTACAGTATGGACGACTTCCTTCATGGGGTCCCCCGGCCACAATAGAGCTGGGGCAGAGGGGACCGAAGGCCGGGGTGTGAGAAGCACCGCGAAAGATGTCGAAATGGACATGGAGAGGACCTCCATGTGAGTGAGTGACTGGATACACAACGTCTCCATGCTCGTGACCAGCGGTAAGGGGAGTGACCTCATACCCCATGCAGTGGGTGCTGGAAGGAGTCATACCCAGAGCATAGCCTTCGCGAAGAAGCTTTCGGCTTCCCAGATTGCTGGCACTGAATGAGCCTTCATGGTGAGCGGCACTACCGCGGATTGGTCCGCAGTGGCCATTGCCAGTGTTCGGGACCGAGAGATTCGACCCAACCTGCCTGCAGGGTGGTCGGGGTTTTGATCCCAGTCGGGCACGCGGCTGCCCCTGCTCAACATGCACAGGGATCTGGGAACAGGAGTCAGCAGTGGCTGGGGCCACAATGGTTGCTGATGCTGGTGCCCCAGGATGGGAATTCTTCCCCACTCGTGCCCGACGCTGGCGTCGAGTCAGATGGGTCGGAACCGGTGGTGCGGGCATGAAGATTGCCTGCTCATCGGCTTGGGGAGTCGGGCGGTGGCGTCGACGCAGCCTAGCGGGGGTTCTTGCCGGTAACCCCTCAGATGGATCGCCGATCGAGTGGACCTAGACATCCCCCACCTCATTGGCATATGGGAGGGATGTGTCAAAGTGATCTTGGGATAGGCTCTTGAAGCGGTTGAACGTCGGCGTGGGGAGCGGCGACTCCCTGCGCGCCCCTCGATGGCGGCGATGGGGGTGAGGCGCGGCCGCCTCTAGATCCAAGCGGGTCATGCCCCTGGTGGGGATGACCCCTTCCACGTCATACCTATGAACTAGGTTATTGATCACCCTCCGTTGGATGATTTCTGACGGGGATAGTGGGTGCGAGTGCCTGGCTGCTACTGTGGTCGAAGTCGGAGCGACCGTGGGATAGGTGGGACCGCGTGGGGTAGCCACGTTGGCACTGCCCCTACCCCTGCGCCGGTGGGAAAGTGGCGATCAAGATCCGAATGCAGTGATCTGATTCCTGGAAACAGGGAGATGAACCCATTTGTATCAACAGGAAAGGAGATCAACAACCAAGGCCCAACATCATTCCATCTTCCAGGGTCGGCGAGAGGGATCCACGCTGATGACGTCACAGAACGGAGTAGTCAACGTCCTGACCCCCTCAACCCCTGGCGGGTTCACATCCCGGTGAGGGTTACTCGGACTTGGTGACATGATATTATTCCGATGCTCCAACGGCTACCATTCCTCGTGTTGAAGAGAAGGGAATTCACATCGGGATCACCATTTTTTTTTCTCCGACGCTTTCGCCGAGGCGGGCGCGTCCGTCCGCTGTGGAGGGCGCGCTGCTTGTTGCCCCATATTCCCACTTTCCAAAGGGGGGCGGCATCCGTTCCTTGTTCAGGGACGTCTGCTCCTTGATCGAAACCGGGATGATGGGATGTCGGTTCTTCCCTCCATGGATTCCTCCTCGGAGCTCATTACCTAGTCCGGGTCTCCCTCATATATTTAAGACGGTTCGTGAAGCTCATCCCCGGTGCCATATCTACATGGATGCCGGTTAATTACGCTGCTTCCATCAAGATTCTCCAAGGGGTCTTGTCGGGACAGCAACCTGCGGTGAGGAGAATTGTCACGTTGGGGCATCGTCGGCATGTCTGTCTTTGGTCCCTCGTCATAGGGCTTCTCGAGGGCGCAGAAGCCCAAGGTATCCCACATCGAATGTGTGGAATGTGTACCATCTGAGGTTTTCCTCAGCTTCCCATGTTTAACACGAGGTATGTCACGAGTTTAATGTCTTGCGGATACAGATCAGGTTGAAGAATCCATAAGGGGAACACCGATGTTGGGGCCAGCACGTGGGAGGATTCCCATATATTATGGAGTGGGAAAGGGTGGCATGATCACACCAGGATGTGGCGGCCCGGGTGAGGATCAGGATGGATGGTGGAGTGAGACATGGGGATTACGTTCTGAGATGGCCCAAGAGGGGGAATACAGTTTGACGTCATGTGGGACGGGATACAGTTTAACGTCATGCGGGACGCGATACAGTTTAACATCATGCGGGATAGAATACAGTTTAACGTCATGCGGGACGGAATACAGTTTAACGTCATGCGGGACGGAATACCGTTTAACGTCATGCGGGAAAAAATATAGTTTAACGTCATGAGGGATGGAATATTTGGGGAATACACTCTGAGGTAGCCCAAGGTGGTCGGGGAACCGACATGGAGAGGTTGGGATGACCGGGTGGTGGGCTTGAACCTCATGGAGGCTTCCTACATACCTTGCGTTAGTAAGGATCAAAGTCCACATAGTTCAGTGGGATGGGGCTTACACTCTGGGGAGGCCCATAAGAGGATGTCATGGTCGACGCGCACTCTAAGCCCATGTGAGCCATGCTCGGTGTGGGAAACAAGAGTCAGCAGGGACCAGATGATCACGTCGCAAGGGGTGCGTCCGTGAGAAGTGGCATGGGGCTTACTTGTTGAGCGGCCCAAAGAGGAAATAGGGGCTTACGCGTGGTTAGCGGCCCTTGGTATCGGGGTTTACTCCAGGGTGGAGGCCCGTGGTGTGACACAACGCAGTGGGAAAAGGACTCCAGTGGCCTTAGCAGGGGGGGAAGTACGGAGATGCAGGGATTCAATCATCCGCAAGAAAGGTTAGGGGCTTACGCTCTGAGGCAGCCCTTCCCCCGCGGACAAAAGCCGCTCCGACAAGGAGGATCTCATTCCATGTGAGGAAGATTCCATTCCTGTGGAGATGAGTGGGCGTAAAAAATGTCCGAGCTGGGGGGACCCTGCGTGCGAAGCACGGGGTCGGACCATAGTTAAAGTCTTATGTTAAGGACGAGGTGCTTAGCAGTTTAATGCCCTGCAGCTTGGACGAGGTTGGTTTTCTCCACACCACTAAGGCTTACATGCCAAACTCCCTCTACCCCTTGTGGAAGGGATGGAATCGGCAAGGCCATAATGAAGGGGGGCCGCAGGGCGAACCACCGGGGGGGTCCATGTTAGCGTGGCTATGCGAAGAAGCAATAGCCGTTAGCGTGCCTATGTGGAGAAGAATAAGAAAAAGCAACGCAACGGGAAACACGGCCCAAGGGACCTTGAGGTTACTTCACACAAGCCTGGAAGGTCGTGCCGAAAAACAACGCATGGTGCGCATGCCCGGCAGGGGAGACATCAGGTACCGGTGCTGGGGGCAGCCAAGGGGCGTCAAGGTGAGGAGTCCTGGGTTTTGCGCGCAAAAGGGCAGGTTTGCGCACAAAAGACTAGGACGGTGCACAATTGGAGCAAAGGAATTGCACGCGGAGAGGGAACTACGTGCAGGGTTTTGCGCGCACGGTAGGGTATTGCGCGCATGAGGCACAGATTGTGCGCAAGGCTGTAATACTACGGAGGGGGAAAATTCACTGAAGCTGGTGGAGTTGCGCACAAAGGAAAACTACGGGGCAAGGTTGGGCGAAATGAGGGTTTTACCTGAACTCATCTTTCACGCAGGGGAGCCGAATTGCGCGCACGAGAGTCGCTTCGGATTCCTCAACCCCCAAACCGTTCGGGGTCACTTTCTATTTATAGGCGACCTCCGGCACAGAATCCAGGTGGAGCGTGAAATTCTTCGCACCAAGCGCAGCCGGCGCGCAAAAGCTCGCCGCGCGGAACCGGGGCGCGCAAAGATTGCGCGCCTCAACAGCTCAATTCCTTGAAACCCAGTATTCTACATGCACAGAACATTTTTTCACGCGGAACCTCCTTTATTTCGCACACCACATCATGGGCCTCCGGATCGGGCCTCTGATTCCGAATATGACTTCGCATCGTCATTCCAAAACTTCCTCCGGGAGTTACGGGCTTTTTTTGGCATGAAAAGAATGAACCAAGGGAGTACCCCCAACCACTACTGGTCCAAACGAAGCTAACCTGAGATAAAAACCACAATGCCACACCTCACCCATCCAATCCTGATACTGAGGCCACCATAGAGATCCACACGAACAAACATGTTGGATATTCTCTTCCCTCGCCCTAAACAAACAACCAGTGAAAAATTCACTATTCACCATAACTAGCCCTTGTGGGGCCCACACCATGATCCCGAATTTAGACTGATAGATAGCACTGTTGCGAACCCCTCAGAAAAACACACGAGATCCACTACTCGAACAATCCAAAAGGATGTCGGGTGGAAATCGACATTTCATTATAAAATGTGAAAACTGGGCCCTGTGTGGCATGCACCCTTACTTTATCCCGAACATTGAAAAGAACATCTCAAAAATTCCACACTAGGACTACAGTCACACTGCCACTGATGGCGCGTCAATTGGACATCCAGTTCGGGAGGTACACCCATTTCGTGCTTTAATAATAATTTAATATTATTAAATTTAAGCATTTCGGGTCACCCGCCATCGGGGGAAAAACCCAAAAACCTAGAAATTGAAATCTAAATGTCCGCCTTGCTGACACGAACCAATTGCCATAGACATCTTGTCAGACAGGCGTGCCGTTTAGGAGATATTCCCCCTTGAACAAAAGGACGCCAAAAATTGGCCCGGTCCGGACTGGCCAGCTCGGCCCGGACCGCCATCCCTCAGCCCAGCCACGTGTCCGGTCCAACTCGCCACGGCCTGCTAGATGCAGCCCGCCCGAAAACCCACCGGACCCCTTGGGTCCGGCTCCATCAAACTGACCGGCCAACTGGCCGATCTTTGCTCTGCACCGCACAAGGAGGACCCGCCGAACGCAGGTCCTTGTCCGCGCTAACACCTCCCCGAGGTCACCACCTCTGGTCCTCCACCCCGACCAATACGTCTTGAGACCACTACCTCCCGACTGGCTGAGTGCACTTCCGCCCACCGGCCGCCTATGCTGCATCCGCCCGGGCTCCGTACTCTACCGTCGGGACAGCCAGCTCCGCCCAGATCCCCTCTATGCCCCACCGGCAGCCGCCTCACTGCGTCGGCTACACCCAAGTCCACCGCTCCGAGCTTCGCCTCGGCCTACCGCACCGCACCGAACACCACCGACCGGTTCCACCACTGTGCCACCCCGATCTCTAGCCAATGCCCTTTCTAGAGCCAGGGCTTCCGTCGGCCGCCAGAACTGCTTTGGCAGTCCGATTTCGAAACCGAAGGCAGATTTGGAACCCTTGGGATGAGGCTTTCACAATTCCTACCCCCGATCAACAATCAGATGGTCGATTGGCGCATCTAAAAAATTAAAACGAAGAACGACGAAGAATGTGTCGAACATGAGATTAAAAACGGGACTCAGAAGGGGTCTGTGTTCATTCATCCATCGTCCCAATTCTAAATGTATAGAATTAAAATGACATATTGACAAAAACCAGTGAAAATAGATGAAGGTTTTGAAAAAAAGCCTGCCTTGATCCGGCCGTTCATCGTAGGCAATTCACCTGTTGCGATCCCACTTCGATACGCCGGAGTTCGCTTTTCAATCCGGTGAGGAATAGTGAAGAACACCGAAGAACAAGAGAGAGAGATAGAGAGAGAGAGAGAGAGAGGAGAAATTAGGGCTTTCCCTTAATTCCACACTTCCGTGGAATTTATTACCTCTCTGAGAATCTACTAACGGGCGCAGATTTTGAAACCTCTGTGCCCAACTATTTTATATCACACAATGGAAAAACAACCAATTTCAAACTCAATGGAAGTCTCAGATTCTCATTCTAAGACATTGTTAGAATATTTTTTTGAAAAGGATTCTACTGATAAGAATCACTAATTCATTATTTCAAAATGAAAATTTGGCCCCTAGATGACATCTCTCACAACAGGCCCGCTCCCGCAACTTTTACACCCTGCCTTGGGTAAACGACACGCTTCTGACGAAACTGTCCCCTCAGATTTCCGATCTGAGCTACTGTTTATGAGAAAACACAACCCCGCAATGTGCATAGTATAAAAATACTTAAATATTTTTATAAAATTAATTTTAGGCACACCGAGCTCTGAATAGCATGCCCTATTCGCACCTAGTTCCGAAATTATTCATAGAAATATTCCAAATTCTATGAAAGCCAAAAACTGAGTCGATACATCCTCCCCACCTTATAACTTTTCATCCCCAAAAATCCATAACCATAAGGAAAGCAAATGAAATCTTAACTGGGTCTCCCAAATCAACGAGTCTGCCAACAAACTCCCATGCCCAAACACATAAGTCAGAAGGAATCATCCACCACACCTCAACACTATCCTCTTTGGGTGGCACTAACTCACTCACACTGTTTTAATCACGTCCCAAAAATGTGACTCAGTGGAGGAAGGATCCCTCCTCCTCATGCATTCAAACCATGCCGAACATCACCCAAATAGGGTCTTACCAAAACTATAAACACACTCAAGCAAGAAATGGAAAGGGAAGAGTACCGCTAAAAATTGTCTATCAAACTACTACAGAAAGTAGAAAGGACATAAGGCATACCTCTATCCATCCGCGGAGCATTAGGGTCAACAACTTCTAGGGAATGCAGCTGTCCTCGCCCTCATCCACTAGCTCCCTTAGCTCGGTGTGGACCACGTGGGGGTGGTGGTGGTGGCCTCTGATACTGTCTACCACCTTCTACTGCTACAGCAGTCCCATCACCACGTCCTCCACCCTACAAACCTCCAAACTCAAAACGTCGCCACTACCAAGGCGGCCTGTCGGCCGACTCCCTCTCAACTGCATGGAGGGTCAGACAATCACAAGCAAGATATCCTTGACCATCAAAAGTGTAACACCGCCTCTCCCACGGCTGATAGAAACTTTCCTGTGAGACCTATGAGGCTTGAGCCTCAGATCCTCCATCCTGGTATTGCCTCTGAAAATGTCGTCCACGTACAGACCCTTGTGCCTGCCGCCGTCTACCAGTTGCCGACGTCTAAGCTGCAACGAGCCCAACATTGACGGGCTGAATCTGATTGAGAAAAAATCTCTCCCCCACAAAGGCTCACTCCAGCACGCCATCATAGGTGGGAAGGAAAAAGGAAACCACACCTTCTCAGATGTCTCTGTGTAGGACCTTCTTGAAGGTCCAAGCCCTAAATAATGGGTCACAAACCATATCCAGGGAGTAGCGCGACATGTATTTAATCCTCGCTAAGTACTCTGACACAATAATTCCCTCCTTTAGAAGCTACAGAAGCTGTGAAATCCAAACTGACCTCAATGTCACAGCATAGAAATCTTCCCTAAAGAGCCACTCAAACTCTACCCGTGTGAGCATCTCTTCATCATGGGACCTTGTCACTGAACTCCACCATCGCCCGACCGAACCATGTAGGAGGCTCGTCTATAGGACCAAAATCTAATCTAGAGGTGTCCTCACCATGCAGAAAACATGGTTGACTGATTTGAGCCAGTCATTAGCCACCTAAAGGTCAGGATCACCCCATAACCTCAGAGGTCACTACCTCTGGAACTCGTGCAGCGCACTCAGCCTAAGCGCAACTTCATCCTATAGTACCAGCACAACCAGCTGCTCAAAAGGTGGTGGCTCAACTGGCAGACCACCTGGAGGTCCATCCTTAGAACCCGATCCCTATTCCACAGCCTTTACATGGGGCGGATCATCAACACAACCACACTACGGAACCCTTCCTGGCAATCGTCGTGTAGGCATCCTGAAATACAATCATGACGCACAACGGTAAAAGAGTATATTTGTAGATATGACTCAAGAAGGACCAGGAAAAACCCGAAAACCAGTCCTATATAATGTTAGTAACATTATTTCCCTATGACCAGTGTACGAATGTCCAAAGTCAAAAGGTAGGTTATCAGAGTCCTTGTGTGTGGATACCTTGGCCGCCAAACCAATACTGGAGTCCATTTCTTGAAATCCAAACTCACAACATCTTGACACAACCACTATGCAACCCAAAACAAACTCAGAGCTAGACCAACAACGCTCTAAGATCCCAATGGTCGAACCTACTCTGATACCACTCTATCATGACCCATCCCAACAGGGCTCACGCCGTGACTCCCCAATCTTTCCACCAATAGGCAAGGGGCTGGCGACTAGCTCTAAGTAGGATATCTCACACATGAGAGGAATTAGCCTAAGGTACCTATACAACCGCACCCACATACACCTCCATGCAATAGTACAGAGAAATATAAAACTGAATAGTAAATGCATGCATACAACCATCCCAAACAAGTGTGCAATAACTATACAAAAAGGAAAAAATGGGTCCCACCAAAAGAAAACTACAAAGGAGTAAAACCTACTCGGAGGAAGGGGTTCAATACTAAAAGAACCACTGGAACGCTCCTCAGCACAGCTCCGGTAAAACTTCACAGTCAGTCTCACTCACTCAGCTCCGCATGCACCAGGTCCTCCTGAGACTCCATCGAAAGCCCTGTGGTCTACACAAGACATGAATATGTGTGGCCAAATTCTATGGAACGGTGAGTATAACAAAACTCAATAGGCACCTCAAAACCCCAAAAAAAAATAGGGCAACTGAAAGGCAATAGTCCGCTCATCCCAGCCAAAGGGAACCCATACGAGAGAGAAACCCCATCTCATGACAATCCTCGGCTAAACACAACTAGTCAGCTCAATCCAGGATACATGAGATACCGACCTCATCACCAGCAATGGTTCACAAACAAGATAGAACACACCACCATAACTGTCATCCCATATGAAATTCGTTTGAGAGATACACTCCATCGGGTCCCACACAAACATCTCAGATGCTCACCCGAGAGATCACACTCGTCGGATATCATCACTAAGGAAACCTCACTGGAACAACATAAATACCAAACTCCACAGAAAGGGGATAGATACTAGGGTCCACTAGGGGATACTAGAACCCACACTAGTATATGAAGATCTCATAGATAGGGGATCACTCTTAGGGTCTTCTGGGGGATAACACAACCCGATATGGCTCTTGTAGATCTCATAGATAAGGGACCACTCCCAGGATTCACTGGGGGATACCACAACCTGATCTTGAACTCATTAGAAACATGTCACATAGATTGATGATTGTCACCCTTGTCATGACGGTCACAATGATACCAAAACCCTATCTGGTATATATCGCGCTGAATGGGATCGAACTGGCGATACTGCAACCCTATAGAAACCACACACATAGTAGGGGGTCATATAACCAACGATACTACAACCCTCCTATAATCATTATGCTGAGTAGGGGATCCTATAACCAACGATTCCACAACCCAACTAAGCATGGCCCGCTTCTTAGGGGTTCATATTCTCGATGATGCCAAAACCCTACGGGGTTTACCGGCTAGATAGGGGATTGCCACCCATGGATAAGTGGTCACAGTGATACCAAGAACCCGATCTAGGGAAACGTTGCTAGATGATCCATCTCTAGGCCCACCGGAGGGATGAAAAAACACCAACAGATTAAACATCCCATTAATAGGATAAAAAACCTATGCTAGGGTTGTGGTGCCACGCGAACCCTTGTAGTAACGAACCAAGGGAGTACCCTTAACCACTGCTGGTCTAAACAACGCTAACCTGAGCGACCCGCCACAAATGCCACATCGCAAATCTCCAAGGTCGATACCGAGATCACCATCGCAATCCATGTAAAAAACATGAAAGATATGCTATTCACTCGCCCAAAACGAACTACTGGTGAAAATTTACTATTCACCGTAACTAGCCTATGTGGGGCCCACACCACGATCAAGAATTTTGGCAGGCATATAACACCATTGCGAACCCCTTGGAAAAACAAACGAAATAGACTACTCGAACACTCCAAACGGATGTCAGGTGGAAGGGTCACATTTCATCATAAAACATGCAAAACAGGCCCTGTGTGGCCCGCACACTGACATTAGGCCGAAAGATGAAATAAGCATCTCAAAAAGCCCACAGGAGGACTAGAATCATGTTGACGCTAATAATGCATCAATCGGACATTCGGTTCGCGAGGTACGCCCATCGAACGCTTTAATAATAATTTAATATTATTAAATTAAGCATTTGGGGTCACCCACCCTCAAGCGCATAACCAAAAAACCATGAAACCCAAATAAGAACGTCCTCCTCTTTGACAAAAACTCTTGGACACATACGACGCCTCAAATAGATGCACCGTTTAAGAGATATGCCCCCTTGAACAGAAGGGGGGCTAAAATTGGGCAGTCCAGACCGGTCGACCCGGTCCATACCACCGGCCCGTGGCCCAACCATGGGTCTGGTCTAGCCCGCCGCGGTCCATTGGCCCACGGCCCGCCGGAAAAACCACCGGACCCCTTGGGTCTGGCTGCTTCAAAATAAACTGGCCAACTGGCCGGTCTTTGCTCCGCGCCACACAAGCAGGACCCGTCGAACGCATGTCATTTCCCGCACTGCCCACTCTACGAGGTCAGCACCATGGGTCCTCCACCTCGACCATGACCGGCTAAGGCCACCGCCTCTCGACTGGCCGAATGCACCACCACACCTTAGCTGCCTGGGCTCCCTGCTCGGCCGTTGGGATAGTCAGGACCACCCAGTGCCCCACTCCGCCGCATCGATAGCTTCCCCCCCGCACCGGCCGCACCCAATTCCACTGCTCTGGGTTCCTCATTGGCCTACCACGTAGCACCGAATGCCGCAGGCCGACTCCACCGCTGCCCCACCCTGATCTCCGGCCACCGCCCTTGCCAGAGATGGGGCTTTCGTCGGCTGCCATGACCGGTCCAACGGTCCGATTCCGAAACCGAAGGAGTATTTGGAAACCTTGGGATGAGGCCTTCACAACGCCTACCCCCAATCAACGTTTTTACGTTCGATTTTCACATTCTAAAAAATCAGAGGAAGAATGATGAAGAAGGCATCGAACATGTTATTTAAAATGGGACTTGAATGGTGGCCTTGTTTGTTCGGCCATCATACCAATTCTAAATGTATAGAATTATACATACAGATTGACAAAAACCCAGGAATATTGAAGGAGGGGAAAAACAACCAAAATCCTACCTCGATCAGGCCATTCGTCATTGGAAATGAGCCTGCTACGATCCCACTTTGATTTGCCAGAGTTCAATCCTCATTCCCGCAAAGAACTCTGAAGAACGCCGAAGAAAAAGATATTGAGATGAAAGAGATTGAGAGAAGGGATATTAGGGATTTCCCTTAATTCCACACTTCTGTGGAATTTATAACTTCTCCGAGACACTACCGTCATGCATGGATTCCGAATCCTCCGTGCCCGCATATTTTATGTCATGCCTACGAAAAACACCCCATTTCAAACTCAACAGATGTCTCATATTATTATTCCAAAACATCGTTCGAATGTTATTAAAAAAGTATGCTAGTTATAAGAATCACTATGTCATTATTTCAATATGATGATTTTTCCCTTGGGTGACATCTCTCACAATAGGCCCACGCCTGTATCTTTTATACCCCTCCTAGGGTAAACGGCATGGTCCAGACACAACTATGCCCTCATATTTTTTATCCGAGCTAGCATTTAGGAGAAAAAAAACTCCGACACATGCATAGTATAAAAATACTTAATATTTTTATAAAATTAATTCCAGGCACACCGTGCCTTAGAATCACACGCCGTCTTGGAACCTATCTTTGGTTTTATTTATAGAAATATTTCAAAGTATGACAGGGCCATACCCTGAGTCCCTATGAAAATAAATTTATTAAAAATTAATTATGGTCAATACTCACTCATAGTAAAAAAATTAATTCCCATTTATCATTTTGTACCTTAGTTGTTGAGCTCCATTATATTTTCCATTTTGGTATTTCATTTAGATAACTAGTTTCCTAACTAGTGTAATTAATCAATTATGAGGATATTAAATTTAAAATTATTACGATATTTATACCAACTGATTCAGAAATATGTAATCTAATTTATATGATAAAAATCATAAATTTGTTGGAAATTAATTCAATACAAGCGTAGGTAATATGAAAAAACACTACATTAACCCTAAAAGCGATGGAAATTTATTTACTGTATATGGGACTATATAGTAATTATAAAAGATAAAATGGTATATTAATGGGAAATTTGTGATATTTATTAAAACAAAAAAAATCACTTGGAATATGATAGTATTTTTCCTAATTTTAAATAATTTAATAAAATATCATTTATTTTAAAATAACATTAATGCTAATTTTAAAATTATTTATTTAATTATAATTTAAAAAAAATTTGAACTCAAATATATTATGTTAAAAACTATTTTACATGTTATATTCATATACCTAAATAATTTAACATAATAATTCGTTAAATTTATATTACATTTAATTTTTTTATCATCAATTATATTATTTAATTATCTAATATATAATCCTTGTGTTGGCATTTGTTAAGTGTGTAATGTAATTATATCATCTCTAAAAAACTAAAATTAATTACCATGATTAAAAATAATAATTTAACTTTAAAATAATATTTGTAGCTTAAAATATAATATTTTCCATATCTCAAATATATATAAGTGTCAAAAAAATTAATGTTACTTTTTCACCTTTTCCTTACTTATCATATTATATATATCGCATTCATTGAATAATATCCCAATAACACATAAACATATATTCTTTATTGGTTAGGGTGTAAATATTACTAGATAATGGGTTTTGGAAAAACTTTGGGTCATATATAGACATTCTAATCTATGTCTAATCATTAAATAAGATCTTTTTTACCTTAATTAATGTAATTAATTTTAACTGCATTTCCTAATCATAATGGTAAAAATTTAGTTGAAATTTTTACACTATAAAAATTATAATTATTAAAGAAATTACACATTTTTTCAAATTAAATTCAAAGAAGTTTCTAAAATTTATTTAAAGGTAATCTTATAGGTGTGATTGGTAAGCTGGTATTTAATGTGAAAATGTTCAAATATTTACTATCTTATTATATCAAAACTGAATATAAAAATGATAAAAATGGCTTAAAATTTATTAATAGATTTATAATTTATCTATATTGATATAAAAACCAATTTATAATATAATTAAAAAATTTTAATTGTTTTATTGATTTAAGAGTTTTCAACTAAAATTCCGTAATTTTATACTATTCATAAAAAATGAATCTTCTCAGATAAATAAAATATTCAACCTAAGATAATTTCGGTAATCCATTTTCCAAAACAATTATCATTTTTTAATTTATGATTTTATAGAAGTCCAAAAATTTAGTTTTAGAATATTTGCTCCATTAAAAGATTGAAGAACTACTTTAAAATAAACATTTCTCTTTATACATAAAATTGGTTTTATTATTATGTTATTCCTATCAAACATATCAAGAAAATATAAAAAAATCATATATATTATATTTTAGGTATTAAATATATCTTAATGTCATTGGATCTTATTTTCCTTTTGATTCTTAGTTTTGTGTGTGGTACACACTATCAATTAAAATATACTAATTTTTGAATTTTGGGGTAGTACATTATCTTGACCTTGAATAAATATGACCATCAAAATTTAAAATTTATACTATTAAACCAGGGTTTGAAATTTGTAAATTTATTTGTTAAAAACACCACATCGTAAAAGTGTTAATAAAATATACTCCTAGTACGAGAGAAATGGAAGTAAACTTGTCATATGTAATAAATTTTTTTTATTGCTCGTGAAAGAGCCTAATTTTATTATTAAAGCAAAGCATAGAACTCTTTTTAACTGGTTAGATGGAGACCCATTACATAGCATGAAGGTCCAGTGGGCCTGTAGCCCATTACATATCCCGTAGGCCTAATTTTCTCCCCCAATGCCCATTCTGTGAATATTAAACCACCTGCCACAGTACCCGCATAGTACTGCCACTACTATAGTACCCTGCTTCCAATATAGTACCCACAGATCTACCGTACGTCCACTGCTATAGTACTTATACAGTACTACACCTCTACCTGCACTCAATTCGTTCTGAACCCCCATTATTCATGTAGGATTATGAGATGCTTACCACTAATCTAAACACCTACTACATATATAATAACATATAACTAGTTATCTATGTAGAAGAAAATTAGTGTAAAGTGAAAATATATAGTTAGAAGATAAATATAAATTATTATATAGACTGTTTGAGGCCATTGATGACAAAAAAGTGAATGAACAACAGAATGATGAGGGCCTCAAAACAAAAAATTTACGATGATTTAAAATATAATATGTTCGACAAAAATTTATGTATTATGTTAACATATATATATATATATAATATTATATTCTGAATATTGAGAAATTATTTAGCATCGTATGTATATATGGAAATATACTTAATTGATACGTTTCAATTTCATAAGAAACATTTCATCCTTGGGTTTTTATTTGATCAATTTCCAATTCATTAGCTATAAATAACTAAAATTGAATTTTTTTATTGCCAAAAGCCCTAAAATATACTTTTAATGAAATATTTGATCCATAAAAGATTGAAAAGTCTTTTTTCCTATCTCTAAATATTTCCAAAACCGATATTATTGATACATTAATCTCTAATCCTATAAATTAACATTATTGGTTCATCATTAATATTTATACGTTATGTTGTTTAACTAAAAATAATGAAACATTATCCAGGAAATAACATAGGCCAGTGGTAGGTGTGAACCCCTTATAAAACATAAATCATGGGTCTAAGCCCCACCGCCTCACCCTATGTGACAAATTTTCACCCTGCATACAGTTTTGGATTTTTCTAAACTGCATTAATATAATTCCTAAAATGTTTCCCAAAAATTATGATGGAATAAAAAATTAATCACAAAATGACCTTTTAAATATGGTTTTCAATACAACCAATATTTTATTGAATATGTCCAACAATATTTTTAGTATATCAACCATATGTATTATCAATATCATTAAAATTATCTCCATAAATTATAAATGAATTATTACTCAAATAACATTTCCTTGAAAACATTTAATAATAAAATGGGATGTATATCCATGTATTTCATATAAAATATCCTTAATCTTGATATACTCCAATCACATTAAACCCAATAAGAGGTGTTTAATACTTATAACATATGATCCACATTAATCTAATAATCTGGTGATGGTATCCAGGACTCTTAATTTAATGATGACACATGTCCTTCTATGCTAATACTCTAGTCTATACTAGGGTTACATTACCAAATCCATGTTTTCATAAATATAGTTTCCTTAGTTTATACTAGACTTACTTTGACATCATATATAGAGAACTAACACCAGCAACTCGGAGCCAGTGAATTCTACCATTACATTGGCATGACTACACGGAATAAAATTCAGAAAGACAGATCAATTTAGTAGTCATATTAATCTACATACATACCAGAGTCTTGAATTACAAATTAATACACAAAATAATTTTTTTTTCATTTGAGGATAACATTATTCCCACATATCATATCACTGCATGTCTTTATTTGAATTCATCCTGGAATCCTTGGGAAAGGAAACAAAATAAGGGCAATCTAAAATTCTTATTAATGGTTAATTTTATAGATATAAACAATGAATCATTGAGCATAATGAATATGGAATGGTAAAAAACTGAAGACAAGTTCCATTTAATCAAAAACATGAGGAAAATATTGTAGGAATAATATATGATAAAATAATTCCATATAAATAAAATGTTACCATGAAACCTGAGTATGGATATTCTAACTAATCATGAAATCATATAGAATATCAATAACAGAATTTATAATTATCGAATTCATAATGATGGATATCTAAATATTATCATCAATGATCCATGCCAAGAATTTAGTACTATCAAGGATTCATTCCATGAATCTATTACTATTAAGGTTTCATGACAACAATCTAGTACTATCAATGCATCATACCAAGAATTTAATACTATCAATGCTTCATGCTACAAATCAAATAAAAGGGTAAGGTCATGGACAAAACCATATATATTTTGTTTCATTAATCATACAGATTCATCAACTATCTTAAATGAAATAGTCCCTAGATAGTTTCATAACAAGTAAAAATAATTCCTCAAATGTAGAACAATAAATTTTATTTATATGAAATCCAATCTTAATATTGAGTAAAGGATAAAGATTTATCAATATTTATACAATTAATCGAATAAAATTCTATGTAAACACTATATGTAAAAATGGTATTTTTAGGAGATAATTATATATATGATCAATAATGTGGATATTTAGAAAAAAATTATTGTTATAAGTGTTTAAATATGTCGATAAAATTTGTCTTAGACATGTTTCATGTCATTTAGACACCATATATTTTTAGTTTAATCATTAAGTAAGCTCATTCATACATAAATCATAGAAAATAATTTTAACTGCATTCACAAATCGTCATAGTAAAAAATTAAGCTGAACTTATTATATTATAAATATTAATCTATTTCTGAATAAGTATAACATATTTCCTAATTCAATTAAGAAATCTGTCTAAAATTAATTAAAATCTATTTCCATATATGTAACAAGTACACTAGTATTTAATACAGAAATGATCAATGTTTCACTATGGGTTTTATAAAAATTCAATATAAATATGATTACAATAAAATAAATTGTATCAATAGAAGTATAATTGATATATTAAGAATTGAAAAAAAAATTAAAATATAATTTAACATTAATAATTATAAAAATGAAAACTAATGTTTCTGTAATGTTTCGGAATTTCCATGTACATTTTTTTAAAATT
The DNA here is from genome assembly GCA_963277665.1 of Viscum album. Taxonomy (NCBI): domain Eukaryota; kingdom Viridiplantae; phylum Streptophyta; class Magnoliopsida; order Santalales; family Viscaceae; genus Viscum; species Viscum album. The sequence goes on from OY728134.1 coordinate 433,853,643, forward strand.
ATATGGAATTATTCTGAGACCGTATGATTTGACGACACATGATTCTGAGGCTCGGTGATCCTGAAATGAAATTTTGAAATTTTTTAGATTGATTATGAAAACCTACAAGTAGGTTTTACTATCTTTTGAACTGGTGGTCATATTGAAAAAACTTGAGGGAACCTTTGATCTTGGAATATTCAGATTCACCTAGAACAGACTCAACCTTGACCGGTAAGGGTCAGACAGAAAACCTATTTTCTAGAAAATTTGGAAAATAATAAAATAACATAGAATGTTATTTTATTTTCCATTTTTCACCATTGATCAGCGGACACCGACACTACATTAAGACAATGAGTCCCATTAATGGAAGCTTCATAATGACTCTTTTTTGTGTAGTATAACGACGTGATGTCACAGCATAACAGACATGTTCTGTGGTGTCTTCTTTTAAAAAGATAATGTGTCGGAGAAATGAGATTTAAACTGTGGGAATTCTTTGACGATTTGACAAAATTATTTCCCTATAATGATGAATGATGAATGCCGGTAGGATCACTAGAAACATCGATGCTTTACAAAGAATGGGACCAGAAAGCAACTAGTGACAAAAAGGCTTGAATCCTAAGGGGATGAGTTTTAGAATAAAGAAAATAAATTTTTGTTGGGGTTTTATTTGTTTTACATTCTCCCCATTCTTATTCTAAAAATGATGAACATAGATCAACCCATGAAAATTTTGATCTGTGGATCATGCGTTCTTGTGGGAAGGTGTTCATATTGGGTTTCTAAAGTGATATTTAATTATTGATAATAGAACATCATCCCAAAACCTACGTTAGTTTCAAAACCCTAATGCAGAGGGAGTGGGTAGACACAAACAATGACCTAGCCACTATGTTGGTACGTTCTTCATAGCGGAGAATTTAAAAGATGGGACAAGGAGAATTAGTGGAATTCACATGGAAGGAGACACCCTGTAGAGGCCTTAGGCACAAGCATCATGAAGAATGGACCACCAGAGAAGACCCAGTGGTTCACAGATTACATAGCCGGCACGCCGACGAAAAGCGGATGGTAGTGCACCATGACAGACAGCTTGGGCTACGATGGAGCGAAAGGGGTCACTGGCTGTGCCAGCGGCCAGTGGTGGCGGATGCGGCTGAGCGGCCGAATTGGTGGAGTGGCCCAAAGTAGCATGCCACATTTTTCCCAATCATGCAGTCTTCTGACCATGTGTAGACCTCCTTGGGTGACTGGGTTTGACTGACTACGTGACACCCACAAAGGCCCCATGCATCCGGGCTATGGGGAACTGGACTGCCTTAGGCAGACTTGGTAAGATGGGGGACAGACCCGCACACAGCAGGCCCAACCCATTCCCTTCAGCCCTGACCCACACCAAGTTGGCCCGACCCCACACCAGCGGGCTGGGCTGGATGATACCGAGTCTCCAAGTGACCTAACGGGCTGGACCCTGTGCGGGGTCCAGTGAGGAACAATGGGCTTGAACCAATGGAGAGGCCAGAACAGACTGACCCAGACCCGAACCGGGTCTGGTTGAGGCATTTAAGGCAAATCAGGGAATATGGGACCTCTGGGGTGGGTTGGTCGAGTTGTTCCGACCAGGTTGTACTGGCCCTTGATGCATCCAACCCCTGTTTACTAAAATGGAAATATCTTGAAAATCGAACATCCGATTGATGAGATGTTTGTAGCCTTGGAACCCTAGTGATGATACGTATCATTAGGAATTCTATATGAATGATTTAATGGTATTAGAAATATCAACATATTGATGGCGGTAGTGGTTATCCCTAGATGAGGTGTGGTTTGTGTGGAAACCCTGCGGTTGGCTCAGTCCTATTGACTACTAACGAGTGACACTATTTGGATCGAATACTATGGCCCCGTGGGAAGTGGATTTTCTATGACCATTTAGGACCTTGTTAGGGAGAGTATTCTTTGTGACCCGGTAGACTCATATTATTCCACAGGAGGAGTACCTCAATGTGTCCATAGGTTGGAAGTAGATTCTATGTGACCTAACATGCCTAAAGTAGGGAGAGGATTCTGTGTGGCCTGACATACCCATAGTAATCATTATAGTGGAGTAACAATATAGTCCAAGGTTATTTAGAAGCAGCTTTTGTGTGACCCGACATTCAAACAGTACTCATTGAGGAGTATTTCTCTTGTAACCCATGGTATTAAACATTGTGACTAGTAGTTCTACTTTACTTCTCTAGAATATACCTATATTAGTTTATCTTCCTTCACGATCTTTCATGGTGATCACGATTTGTGTTTTGTTCGTCAATTTCTTTGTGGTCTTTATTTTGATGTTTTGGGGTCCCTAATGATTATTTTGTTACTCACCCCTCCCCGAGCATCACCCAAACATGTTGTTTTTGGTACAGACGACTGTGGACTTGATAGAAGACATTATGGGCCATGACCTGATAGATCCTAGTGAGACTAGGTAGGAAGGGTGTACTTCTATTGTTTCCAACAACAACTCTATACATACCCATCAGGTGGGGGTTCTAGTGGATGACTTCTAGAGTTTCTTTTTTACTATTCTATTTCCCAGTTATCTATTGTCAGGTTTGTATTATTTCCCATTTAACATTAAATTATATTGTACTCTGTGGTTATGTATAAATACCTCCTTGTTATATGTTTCCAACTATGGGATGTGGTTCTGTGTTCATGCAAACTTGTACTCAGGAAAATGCCTCTCACTTGAATCTTGATGCCTTCGGTGCTAATCATCATCCCCTAGCCTTCTGGTGGTGGGCTTGGTGTATGTCACAACACTGGCCTAGGGGGATGGGTCGTGACAAAGTGTTATCAAAGGTGGTAGGTTTTACCTCAATGATCGAGAATCTGTTGTTTTTTTTTGGGAAACAATGTTATATGTTTTTAGTTCGACATTCAGATTCTGGGAGTATAGTTTTGGTGCGGCTGCTGATGTATCCATACACCAGGGCCTAGAATTATTCTTTTTGACCATATACATGAATACACTGGTTTCATAAGTGTCTACGTATGATGTTCATGATTAAAAATCATCTCCCCATGTATTATATTATAATTGTGGTACATCGTGATCTATTCTAGGTTTCCCACACACAGACAACTAGCTAGGATTTCGTTACGTGGTCATGTGGAAAGGTTTCATAATGATGAATCATTAGTTTAGGGATCAGTGCTAAACATGGCCCCAATAGGTGGTTCACCGGTGTTTCCACCACTCATTGTCCAGATTATACTACCAGGGTTATTGGTAGAAGATGTGAAAAGACTCAGCTTCATTCAAGAGTCCCAAATATAGAGACATCCCAAGTTCTAGGGAGAAAAAGATCATAAGGTCACTAAGGACTGGCTAGAGGAGTTTTTTAGTTATTAAGCATAGTGAGGACACCACATGACTAGATAAAGATCTTGGTTGTGAGCCTTCAGCAGGGCTCGATAAAGAGAGAGTAGTGCTTAGCCATCCAAATGCGAGACAAAACAACCCTCAATTGTATGGACATTGAGAGGATTTTTTTGGAGTCATTTTCACTCATAGATTTGAGCTATGTGTGCATTCAAGAGATTCTTCACCTACATCAGTGACGCATCTTAGTGGCTTAGTAGACTGTAGGGCTTATAGAACTCTCTCAATACTCCAGAGACATGGTTCAGGACCCTTTCTATAGGGTCTAAACCTTTGAGCAGGGACTTATATGGGTTATTAGGGCATACATGGTGTCTCTCAGCATCCCTACTCTTGGTGGGGTTCTAGTGTGATCCCTTCTTGTATAGAGATTCGTTGAAGAGAAGGAACCAACAATTGGAGCCAACAACAGAACTTAGGTGAAGGAGTCTTCAGTGGTGAGCAGCAAGCAGCAGACACTTGCACCCACGTGGGCCAAGACTTTCAAGGGATGACCCTGGGACTCAGGTTCTTTATTGTGGGGATCCCAGAACAGACGGTGTCATCAGAGAATTAGGTTGTACTTCACGTGAAGTAGGCATGGACTCACATCTAGTGTCCACCAGACCCCCCACTCATACAAGCAACTGATGGTCGAGGGATAGCCAAGGCATGGGTAGTGGTTCGAGCAAGGATGCTCGTAGGGTAGCAGACAAGGTAGGGGAGTAGTCTAAGTGGTAGGTAGTGGATGATGGTTTGAGGTGAAACCACTGCAACCCCTTGTGGTCCACCACAGGATCAGGGAGCCGACCAATAAGGGTGATGCCACCTTTAGGTGAAGGAGGCCTATGACTATTAAGCTCTAGAGATGATTAGATGAATGATCTATGACTTATCCACAATAGTTATAATTCTTATAGAAAAAAGTGAAATTCACTCTTTCCTTTCCGTGGACCTTATTCAAGGTTTGGAGATTCCGATGGAGCTTTTGGCTCAATAATTACAATTAGAGACTCTTATGGGAGGGGATTCAATGATTACACACTAGTTTTGGAAGTGGAAGATTACTCTTGGAGGAAAGAGCTTCAGCTGAAATTTCATAGTAGTGGAGTCTAGGCCTTATGATTTCATCATGGGTATGTACTAGTTGTCTATATTCCATGCTTAGACTAACTGTTTTAGGCGCAATGTGCAGTTTGAATGTGAATATGGTGCCAAATTTTCCTTCACCAGTGAGAAGGGATATTTTGTGGCATAGGATGGACTTTCTCAGAAGAGGGTGAAGCTAATCACTCACCAATTAGGTTCCCTCACCATAGGTATGGTGGGAACGAGGATTTCGTGCATTCCCTTAGTGGTGGACGAGTATGAGGATGCATTACCTGAGGATGTTCTAGGACTACCTCCTCATAGAGTGGTAGTCTTCTGCATCAAATTATACTGTAGGATAGAACTGATATCAAAATTTTCATATCAGATGGCTCCCACGAAGCTTTGTGAATTGAGTGTACAGTTGTTGGACTTGCTGGATAAGGGTTTTGTGAGACCCAACATTTCACCATGGACAGCAGCAGTGTTTTTTCAAAGAAGGAAAACAAAAGCATGAGGTTCTACATGGACTTTCGGCACCTAAACTAGGTGACTATGAGGAAAAAGTATCCACTTCCTCGGATAGATGAGCACTTAGATTAGCTGATGGAATTGAGGTGGTTATCGATGATAGACCTCAGATCAGGCTACCATCAACATTGGGTACAGGATGACGGTGTACCGAAGAAATCCTTCACATGTCAGAATTGTAACTCTGAGTTCTTGGTGTTGTCTTTTGATATGAATAATTCCCTAGAATTGATCATGGCACTCATAAATTGGATCTTCCAGTCTTACCTTGATCTTTTCATGGAGTTCTTCATTGATGACATCTTGATTTACTCAACTTCAGAAGTGGAAAATGCCACACAACTATGGATAGTCTGTGATACACTCCATGATCATGAACTTTACCGTAAGCTCTGGAAGATCCAATTTTCGATTCAGGAGGTCAACTTTATAGGACACAACAACTCAATTGATTCATTTGTATTGGATATGGTGAAGATAGTGGTAGTGTTTTCTTGGGATCCACCTATGAGCATGACTGAGTTAAAGAGTTTCTTGGGGAAGGCAAGATATTATCGAAGTTTCATGCCCATATTTTCTAGACTAGAAGAACCTTTATCATCTATAAAATGTATGGCTAAAGACTTTTCCTGGATGGTGATGTTCCAGTAGAGTTTCTAGGAGCTAAGGTGGAAACTGACGAGTGCCCCCATCTTGAGAATACAAGAAGAAGGATTTTGGTATGCATTATATTGCAAGGGATCAATGACCAGACTCGCTTGTATCCTGATTTAGGAGAGAGTAGTGATCACCTACCAGTCACAACAGATGGTGTTTCTCTAGGACTATGACTTTGAGATAGTGTATACTCCTGGGAAGGGGAACATGGTGTCTTACAAGCTCAGCGAGAGCTTGAGTTAACACCTGTTGAGTGAGGCAACCAAGAAACTATCTGTAATTCATATATCCATCAAAGTTGATAATGGCGTAGCTTTAATTTAGTCAATTAATTTCACTATCCCTCTCTTATAGTTAGTTAGGGAGGCACATCTTGTGGATGTTTACTGTGAAGCCCAAAGTTCTCAGTTAACCACGGAAAGCCTCATGATGGGGTTTTGATAGGTGGGGAGAACATCATCCTTTTCAAAGGACATACCATAGTACGAATGATGTTTTGGGAGGAGGTATTGATGGATTACCCAAAATCCCCTCTGGTGGTAAATCTGGGTGAGTGGAATATGTACCAGGACCGTCGACATCAGTACTAGTGGCCATGAGTGATGAAAGTGGTGGCAGAGTTTGTTTCATGATGCCTCACATGTCTGCAAGCGATGGTTGGGCATCAGGTCCCAACATGCCTGACATAACCACATGAGGTACCTGAATAGATGTGGGATAGTATCACCACTGAAATCGTGACTGGATTACCACAAACATCTTAGGGCTATGATTTTATCAGGGTGATAATTGACCGACTCACATTGTTGGATCAATTCATACCCATCTTGGAGTAGGGATCAGTTGAGGGCATGTGACACCTCTACCTATAGGTGATAGTGCGGCTACATGGGGTGACAATGAAGATCTTATTAAACAGTAATGTACGCAATACAACCTAGTTGTGGAAGGGATTATAGGAAGTGTTTGGGCCTCTACTATTCTTGAGAACATCTTTTCATCCCCTGAATGATGGTCAGACGGATTGGACCATATAAACATTGGAGGACATGATTCAGGCTTGTGTCCTTGAGTTTGGTTGTAATTTTTAGGACCACCAACCACTAATGGTGTTTTATTTAAACAATAAATATCACTATACGATTGTCTTTGCACCATTTGAGACCTTATATGGGTGGCCAATAAGATCAAATCTATGATAGACCGACCCATGGGAGTCCACACTCATTGGTCCATTGTTGGTATGAGATACCACTGAGAAGGTGCAGATCATCCAAGAGCAGATGATGACTGCAGAGAGTAGGCATAAATCATATGTTGACAAGCGATAGAGACCCATTATGATCTAGGAGGGAGGCCATGTTTTCTTTAGGGTCCCACCTTGATACCGAATACAATGATTTGAATGGGGCAACAAGTTATCTCCAAAGTTCATCATATCTTTCCAAATACTCCGCATAGTTAGTGAGGTGGTGTACCACCTAGATCTTCCCCTACTAATAAACCAGGTGCATGATGTTTTTTCATGTGTTACAGTTGAGGAGGTACGTGCATGACCCATTGTACGTCATCGACATTGTCAAACATGACATTGATGATGAGATGACGGTTTTAGAGATCTCAGTAGAGATAGACGATCGAAAGGAGAGGGTCCTTCATGATCATTCGATTCCTCTGGTGTGCATTTGTAGGCAGTATATAAATATCTAGAAGAGCATATGGAAGCAGGAGGAAAGATTCATTCTCAATACCCCCATTAGTTTTAGTAGCTTTTTTTTATCATTCATGGATGTAAATACCTAAGGTGGAGATAATTTTATATCCTATATTTTTCAGGTAATTTTTTTAAAAATTATATAAAATTTTTTATAGACCACATTCTTTAAAAACATGAGATTCGGTGGCATGGTGAGAATGGAATGGAATTTTGAACATTTTTTATGTTTGTTCAAGTAAATGTGAGATTGTTTTTTCTATAATTTGGACAGGTTCAATGATCATAATTCTGGGGGCATAGTGAGCTCAGAATGCCAGGATTCACTGAGAAAAAACGTAACATCGAGCGACAAGGGTTAGAAAAAAAATTTATTTTTCTAAATTCATTGAAAATAATAAAATAACATAAAAAGTTATTTTATATTCCTTTTCTCACCGTAGGGAGGTGGATGATGGTGCTACAGTATGATGATGAGGCAAGTTAAACAAATCTCCTTAATGACTTATTTTTTTATAGCGTAATGATGTGATGTATCAGCATTATAGAAACGTTGTGAAATGATTTATTATAATAAGAAAACACGTAGGATAAATGGGAATAAAACCATGGATATTATATTATTAATCAATGACAATGATTCACTCCAATGAATATATGATGAACATTGGAAAGATCTCTAGAAATGTGAACACTTTATGAAGAGAGGGACCAAGAAGATATGAACACCAACAGAGCTCGAATCCTCGAGGGCAGAGCGCCTCAACGACGAATTTCAATCATTGTAGGGATTTTTTTTTAATGTTCTCCCCATTCTTATTCTAAATATGATGAATGTGGATCAACCCATTAATTGTTTGATCCATAGATCTTGTGTTCTGAAGGAAGTGTTTTGTTCTTGGTTTTCTACATTGTGACTGAATTATTGTTGATATAATATCACCCCAAACCTCCCCTTATTTTAAAACTCTAACATGGAGAGTTCAGGGTGAAAAAAATAATGCCTAAGCCCCTTCATTTGTGAGTTCATTATGGTCAATATTTAGAAACGGGAATCAAGGATAATTTGATTCCTTTAGAGGGAATGGGAACCCCACGGAGGCCATAGGCACATGCTGCGTGAAGAACCGACTACCGGAGTGGACCCGATGTTCTGAAGAGTATCCTGAAGGCATACTGACACTGACAACCGGTGGCAGAAACTAGAAGTGGGTGGCGTCCTGTGATGAAGAAGTGACAAAAGAAGCATCAGGACCGGCCCTGGTCGCAGTGGAGCAAAATGGGCCACCGACTATGCCTTTGTCTTGTGGAGCGGCCCATAACGGCATGCCATATTTTTTCCAAGAACACGGACTTCTAATCACATGAAAACACCCTGGGTGGCGGGGTTTTACTTAACATATGACACCCCAGGATGCGCCATCTGTCTGAGTTAAGGGGAACCAGTCTGATAAAGGTGCATATTGTAGGAGGTAGGCCAGACAACACACCAAGCAGGTTGGACCCTCACCAGGCGGGCAGGAGCCAAGACTAGTGGGCCGGACTTGCTTCCTTCGAGCTAGACCAACACACGGTGTGCCAGGCCGGATGAGACTAGGTTTTTGGGTGACTTGGTGGGATAAAACTTTGTCCAAGACAAGTTTGGTCCAGTGATTCCCAATGTGCATGAACAACTAGCCAAGCTGGACCAGATTGACCCCGTCCCAAACCGTGACAGGTTGGGTCAGCTGAATCAAACAAGGTAGGTGGGGCCCCCGAGCCGGGTTAGTCGAGTCGGTCTGAACGGGTCAGACATAGCCAAGATGTAAGTGGACCCTGTTTATTAAAACAACAATATCATGGAAACTGAGTGTCTAATTGATGAGCCGTTTGTGGTTTTGGAAGCCTTTTAATGAGAAAGATGTTTGGTCATACACTATTGGCGATTTCATAGATGTCAAAATTTGATGAACAGCATGGGGACAGTTTCATCCGAATTCAAGCATGCAATGTGCCTAAATCCCATAGTTGTTTGAGACCTATAGACTACTGACGAGCGAACCTGTGTAAAACAGATACTACAACCCAATAGAATGTGGCTTCTCATTGACGCAGTTGGCCCATGGTGGGGAGAGTCTTCTTTGTGATGTAGAATACCCATGATAATTTATAGGTGGAGTACCTCAGTATGTCCATAGGTTAGAAGTGTTTTCTATGTGACCGGTAATTCCCACGGCATTGAGAGGCTTTTGTGTAATGCACCATACACATGGTACTCATCAGGGATGATTACCATAATAGTCTTAGGATAGTGGGAAGTGTCTTCTATGTGACTTGGCAGGCCCACTATACAATTTGAGGAGTAGTTTTTTCAATAGCCCATGGTGTTTGACATTGTGAGTAATGTTTCTATATTCGTACTCTATAATATACCTGGTATGAGATGTTTGGTTTCCTGATCTTGCTTGGTGATTATTACTTGTGATTTGGTTGTGGATTACAACTTGTTCTTTCCATTGTTGTTTTGGGGACCCTACTAAGAATTTCTTTACTCACACCTGCATAGGATTCCCCCACACTTGTTATGTCTGGTCCCAAAAAAAACCGACTGGACAGAGGACTTGGTGGCCCAGGACCCGTTAGAGCCCTGTGAGACCAGGTAGGTGTGACATACTTCTACAGCTTCCAGCTGCTACTATGAACTTACCCATCAGTTGGGGTTTCCTGTAGTTATCTTATAGAGTTTATTTTGATTATTCTATTTTGTAGTTATCTTTTATTAGGTTTTTATTTTGGCCGTCTAGATATTTAGTTGTACTTATACACAATGGTAATATATAGCGGACTACTTGTTTTACTTTTCATGCTTTGGGATGTTCTTGTGCGTGCGTGCATATATGTACTCAGGAAAATGGCTCCCCTATATAGGTTGACGACTTTGGCACTAGTCTCCAAACCCTGGCCTTTGGGGGGTGTGCTTGGGGTATGTAACAACACAGGCCCCAGGAGATGATTCATGGAAGTTTCAACTAAAATGTAGTATTTTTCACTTTTCATCAAAAAATGAATCTCCTCATAAAATTATAAAAAAGTCACCAAAAGCTAATTTTTTTATTCCAATTTCAACAATATATATATTTTTTCATATAAAATTTATAATGTTCCATGATATAGTTTTAAAATAGGTTATCAATTTTAAGGGGGAAAACATCCTTCGGAAAAATATATCTTTTGTACATAAAATTGGATTTGTTCTTCCCTATACCTATTAAACATATAATATAAATATCATGAAATTTTATGGAATATATTTTAAATAGTAAATATATCTTAAGACCTATGGATATTATATTTCTCTTCTTTACTTGGTGTTATGTTTCATACATGATACAAAATACAATACCCCTATTTTATAAATTCAGGGAGATACATGAATTTTTTATATATGAGGTTGAAATAAATTATGATGAGATTTGAACGTGAGGTAAGGGTTTCTCTACTAACATCTATTTTCATAATACATATTCCATATTTACCACATGTTTTCATTGTGTGGTGTATATACTTCCCATATATGAATTTTATGATTCTTCTCAAGAAAATTATTGGGAATTAAAAATTCATCTAAGGTTATATATTTCATGAAGATCATAATTTGATACTACCAAACAAATAAGGTTTTTTTGTTATGATCACCCTTTTTACTGAGATTAATTATGTTTAAATTTTTTATGATCAAATAGTATGTTATTTATATCAAAAAACTTATTTTATTTATGTTACTTCATTTTTTACTATAAATAAAAAATTTTATTTTCATTATCCACTCTCAATGTACTCATTGTTTTGAAATAGTTTTTTAATGTAAAATGGAGTTGTTTTATATTTAGATGGAATTATTTTCTTCCATGTCCATATATTCCATACAATATATTTTAGAATTTTGTTTATATTTGATAAAAAATTAATTTCAATATATTAAAATTATTATTTATATGAAAAGGATTAAAAGTAATCATCATATCATTTTCAAAATGATATACTTTTTACCAATGGTGTCAACGGAATATTTCTTTTAATATACGCTACACAGATGGATTTTCTTACATTTTGAGTAATATTTTCTTTGATGATTCCTATAAAATTCTCTATGGTTATATCAAAATAAAATTTCTTCTATTATATGTCAATAATTTTATATTTAAATAAGTGATTTCAAAATTAATCTGGTATATTAATCAAGAAATGTTATAACAATTTTTTAATGTTACTTTCATATATGAAAATATTCATTGATGTAAATTATAATTCACTATAGAGATGATCATATGTTGTCATATTTATTCATTCTATGGTAAGTTTATGAATATATTGATGATGAGATACTGATGAATATCTATTTTATTTATTCCGGAATAAGATATGATGAAATGATAAATATTTTCATGATATTTTGTCATAAATATGAATAGATTATGTGACAGTGGGACCATTATTTTCCTCTAATTAATTGGTTAATGATCAATGATTATGACATAAATGGATATATGGGAGGTTATCATAATGCTAAAATAGGGTACACGAGAGTTTACTCCATGATCAGAAGTGGGTATACAAGAGGTTATCCCAAGCCCTAATCCTGTACATGGGTGGCACACCCAAATGTAGCATGTGGTCAATGTATTATTCAATAAAGGGCTCATAATATGTCTACGATTATGATTATGCCAAACAATCTGTGACACACTCTTTGAATTTTTTCCCTATGATAAGATCTCATGGATCATGATTATTGATTCTTATATGATTTTTATCTTATGATCTGCCTAAGAGTTATGTAATTACTATGATCTATGAATTATTTGATATAAATTTAATATTTTAATATCTTATTATTATAACCATATGCATATTATATACCAATATATTGTCATTGATTCAAATATCCAATGTTTACCCTCATTGAGAATCTAATCCCACCATTTATTATGATTTCATTGCCTAGTTTGAAAAGACATTTTCAATATAGGGTATGTCAAAGAAGTGTTCTATATGTGAAAATCAATGTTATGATTATTAATATCTTTTGAAAATAAGATAGTAAGATGTGTATAATTAAAAGAAAAAAATAATGTATGGTTATGGGAAATGTATAATTATGAGACAAATTGAATATTCATTAATAATGAAGTAATAATTATGTATATAGTTTTTTCATCACCTCAACCTATGTTGGAATTTATTCTAAAACTGCATCCACTTTCTAGTATCGAATCATGGATTTCATTAATAAGAAATCACATAATCTCTACTTTAACAAATCATTATGATGTTATCCTAACCTTATACTTATCAGTAGGGTTTCCACCAATGTTTTGTAATCCTACTATCAATAAATAAATAAATCTTACTCTGATGATAACTAAAGATACATCATCATCACATATATAAATATCACATCATTTTAGATGAATATTCTATACCCAACATAACAATAAATTCACCAAAACAATAATTACGTTGTGTATTTGGTGACTAGAAACATAATCATATTATTTGAAAAATTATCTTAAATATCTCCAAAACATTCTTCTCAAATAGTATACTTCTTAAACATACCCAACTTAGATAATTTTTTATAACTTGGGAAAAAGAAACGCAATGAATGATATTGTCATATTCTTAGTAATGGAAGATCTAGGAGATACAAATAAATGGTTATAAATGAGCATACTATAATCATAAGGTTATGATAACATGTACTTAACATAAAAATTCATACCTAATCAGTTGTAAATTTCTAATCATGAATCATAACATAACCCTTTTTCATAAAAAACATATACAACTCATAATACTTTTTAATAATGAAGAATCATTCATAATCCGTAAAAAAATATCATAAACCCAATAAATAGGTTTGTAGAATATAAATTATCACATAAAATCTTTTCCATAATAAAGGCTAACTACCAAGGCTATCATAGTAGAGAGAGGTTGTGTCATCTAAGGTAATTATTGAATAATACTTTTTCATATTTTTTAAATTTTATTAATTTGATTTTAATTTTAATTTAAAAAGTATTATATGTTTGATAGTTTACCCGAAACACAAAAATGGGTTTCTCCAAAATATTACATTGTACAAAAGAAATAGTTATATTGAAAAATAATATGTTATTAATATTATTAATTTTTATTGCCTACTAATTAGAATTGAGGGAATGAAAGATATTAAAAAAATTATGAATATATAGTTTACAAATGTTTATATAATAATTCTTTGGTTACAATATTAACTAAGAAATTAAATAAAACCAAATTGAATATAAAAGATGTGATTTTCGAAAAAACTATTTAAATGAAAAAAGTGAGTTTATAAAATAATAAATCCAATACTTATATATTTAATTAATATAATATATATTAAATATATTAAATGTAATATTTAAAAATTATCTTATATTTTTAGACAAGATATAAGAAGAATTTAAATTTCATGAATAAAATTACTATTTCTCAAAAAAAGGCAATATTAAAAGCTTTTGATGGTAAAACCATTTTAAATATATTTATTGTCACTTTAATAAGATATATTTTAAAAATTAAAATTATTAACTTCAAGTAGGACATAAATATTTATTTACTTTATTTTTTTTGTATTCTTCTAATGAAATTCATATTTTTAATAATTCTTGAAAAATACTACATTTTAATTCAAAAATGACATTATATCTAATTAATTTATAAATATATATTGTCTATTTAAATAAATGTAAAGTGTAATTAGATAATTTTTTTATAATTTACTATAATTTATTTCATTGGAATCAATTTCATATTGAAATTGAATATAAAAAAATTGTGAAATTTTGAATGTTTTACTTAAAAACCTATATTCTTATTCAGAAAATATGATTAATTTTAATTTTTGTTTGGCCACTAATATTAATTAAATTGTCAAAAACTAACATAACTAATTGTAATAAGTATTAATAATTTGGTCCAATAATATCAAAAAAAGTTGTTTAATAGTAAATTTAGTATTTTATTTACTGTTTTTAATGGTAAATTGGGTAATTAAAAGTAAAAATTATATTATAATAATATAAGATGTCACACACCGACCACGGACACCTGTTATTTTATTCATTTTTTGGTCCTGCGTTGTTTGAACGGGGTTTAGTCGGGTCCCTTTTTGAACTTTTCTGAAGATTGATGCTTTTGGTGGGTCTTCGGCCGGTGTACGGTCACCGCACAGTTAGCGACAACCGTGTATTTGGTACTGGTGATTGCGCGATGGCGCGACACTTCAAATAAATAATAAATTAAATAAATAAATTATGTTAATAAAAAATGGAAGCTAAATAAAAAAAATTTATCGGTGAAATAATGTTAATGTTTAAATTATAACATTGAGAATATGTCCGCACAAATGGTCATTTTATTACTATTTAATATGGTAATAATACTATTATTATTATGTTTTTATAAATATAATTATTATTTAAAATGATGTGTAATAAAATTATCATATTATTAAGATTAAGTTTATTATTAATTTCTTTTGTTTTTATTAATATTGTTTTTATTACTTCGCTATTGGTATTATTATTATTATTACTTAAAATAAAATTGGTAAGAACCAGTTATTTTTATTGGGATTATTAACATTTGTTGGTTCTATTGTTATTATAATTTTTATTATTATATTATGTTTATAATATATATATATATATATATAGATATTTTATTTTAACCATAATATCCCTTTTCCTGCACCCCATCCTTGTGCCACGAGTGAGCTGCCGCCCCCTCCTCCTTCATCAGCCTTTTCCGCCACGCTTTCCCCTCTGCCCAGGTTTCCCAGTCTAGCGCAACTCCCTCCTCCCGGTCCAGCTTCCCTCTCACCCTCGTCCAGCGGCGCCAAGCCGAACCAGCAGTGGGCACCCCCTCGTTGCAGAGCCCCCCTTGTCTGTTCCCTTTTTGCGCACCAGGACCCCTTCCTCAGGTCTTCCTCCTCTGCACGAAGCCAGCCGCCCCAGCTCACCCTCCTGCGGCCTGCCTCCCATACCGCCGCCCTTCTGCAGTTCCTACCTCAAACCAAGATGCCCAGCTCCTCCGCTGCCCTCTCCCTGCGCCTTTTCCCTGCAACACCTCTCCTCTCTTGCTCGCCTGGTTTTCTAATGGATACATCTCCCAATGACTGCCCAAACCCCCATACATGCGACCCTATCTCTGGTGGCCTCTCCCTCTTGTTCGACCAGCACCGCACAACCCTCCTCCAGCTTTTATCCGCCTTGCTCAGTGCACAACCGACTAACCCGATCCCCAACTCACATTCAGTTTCGGTGCAGCCCGAACCCTTTTACGAATCGCCTCTTCCCGGCTCTGGCACGATCGTGGTTCCCCTCACCATCAAACTACAGTTTGTATCTCATTCTAATTTTGGCATTTCCTTCAATTTAACTAAACCACGATGTCTCGTTTTGTATTTCACACTTTTAATTTAGTGTCATAGTTGTGTTATGAAGTCCTGATATTTTATTTGCAGTGAGAAAAATTATTTGGATGGGATCTTGGCTTGCCGCGTGTTTTCTAGGTTAGCGGCCACCATCCATTGTGAGGGTTTTACTATCGCGCATGCTTTTTTTTTGTTGTCGTTATCATTTTTTCAATTCCATATATTTTATTTGTAGTACTAATAATTATTTTGGTGTTGTTAAAGCTAGGGTTTACATGAATCTTGGTTTATGCCTTGTATATGATGCCTTTGGTGTCCGTAAATTTCCACTTGTTCCTTTTAGTGAGTTTTGAAGTAAAAACCTTGTACTGTTATTTAAAATTGTATTATATACTTTTAACTGGTTTATGAAATATTATATGTGGTGTGAATTATGTTTCAGAAATATTGTTGAGGTGCACTGGGTTTAAAAATGGATTTTTGTCATGTGGGTATTTTGTTAAGTTGTTTAATTTGGTATTTTAACTATGAAAATGTGGTGAATTATTATTTTGTGTGGTTTTGGTTTGAAATATCTTTTGGATTTCGTGTATGAAATGTGGTGTTTTCCTGGGTTGTGGTTTTGTGTTTGTCCAAAAAACAGGCCTTTGGTTTATGAACTTGTGTGGTATTTTATGAGTGATATGGGTGTTTTTGGGTTTGCGAAGGGTGTATTGGGTCACATCAGACCACGCTTTGTCCACTGCCACCAAAGGCAAAGAGATTCAGATCGCTTCGGACTATCTGCTACTATTTACGGGGCACACCTTGTTTTACTGCATGTTTTGGGTTCGTTCCGTTTCATTTGCACCGGTTTCAAGGTGGGGTTTAATCTGTTTATTTTTTTTGGATTATTTTTAAGTCAGTGTTTTTGTGTTTTTAGATACTTTGCATTTTTTTCGCGCATTGGCAAGGTTTTTCTGTGATATTACAGTCGTCGACAAGTGGCGCGTGCTTGCGCGCAAGTTGGGACGTACCACATCCACATCATAACTGAGCTATGAGTCCAGGTAGGTCCCCCATTGCACTACCTTTAGATTTAGAATTTATTTATTGATTGATGTTTTATAAATTTTAATAAATTGGAAATAATATAATATAATAAATTTTTTTAAATGAGTATTCGGTGGGAAAGGAGCTGTTTATTTTATACCGAACACTTGAAACATTTTTTTGAAGAGCGGTCACCCAGTATTGAAAGAATGGACATTTGGACTTTAAAGATAATTCAAATAATTTCAATTGTACTTATATTTTTAAAGACAAAGGATTTATTCTGAACCAATGTTTTGGGTTTTCTCGAGAAATGAGGTTTTGATTTAAAATTGGTGAAGGGTGTTTGGCACATTAATAAAATAAGTTAATTTGGAAAACTCATTTAGGGGTAATCTTTGGTGTGTGTTGATTACGTGAGATTTATGTGATGTTTGTGTGTCATGGCTGATTGATTTACATTGTGGACACACCCCTTTTTATTGCTTGTGTTGACATGTGAACTTGGCATGGTGAGTGAATCTTCTGAGAAAAATTGCTGCACTATTTTAGAATACGCACTGTCTAATGACCCCATAGTAGGGGAATACTGATTTATTGCTACTATGGGGATTGGGCCCCTCGCTTAGGCCATGCAGGGCTATACCAGGTAGTAGTATGGGTGTTATGACGTCATCGAGTTAGGGCATGCCTTCAGGATGAGTAAGATGTATGGTACGTTCTGGATTGTTCACGATCTCCTAGGTTTGACCCATGTTTCTTTTTTGGGTTTATTTGTATGTGGTGGACGTTTGAGAGGTCTAGTTCAGTTTTTGACCCCTGTGTGCCACTTTTTTCATTGCCCTTGGTGTGTTGTGTGTTATGTGTAATTTTTCTTTTATGGATTATAACTAAATTTCGGTTTTCTAATTGTTCGCAAAAATGTTTTAAAATGCAATGCACCTGTTCCTTTCAAACATTAATAATTTTTTTAAAATATAAAGGGAAATGGACTGATACTTGTTTTAGAAATGAAAGTGTGTGTGTGTGAAAACCAATATCATGTATATTTAGTTCAAACCTAGAATTAAAAAATTTCTTTATTTAGAGGTAGTGAATTGGGAATAGATATCAAGCTAGCCTATCGAGTTTTTATACTCACGCCTATAACCCTTTTTTATTTTTAGTATTTGTGCAGGCTACAGCTTGGGTGTGTTCGCCTTGGGCGTCGTTTGGTCCTGAGTTGGAGAGTGACGCACGAAGTCACACAGAGATAGTGGTTGTCTCTTCCGGTTAGTTTTATATTCTTTTGTTCTTGTTTAGCTACTTTGCTCTGTTTTTGTTTATTTTGTACTGCTCTGTTTTATTTCAGCTACTTTATTTATTTATTTTTTTGGGATAAATTGTTCCTATAGCCTCTGTTGATGCCCTGGCACTTGTCGGCAGCCCCGGAGGATCGGGAACGTTTCTCAGGCCATGTCGCTGGTCGGCTCGGGTGACCAGTCTAGGGTCGACCCGGGTTGGTTCGTGACAAATTGGTATCGGATCCAGTTGGCTCTTAGCGGACCTCACTTTTCAGTGTGCCCTTTGTTATTTGGGATGTCCGGTAGATGGAGATTAGTACTATCGGGGCTCAGGAGGTAGGTTACGGGTCGGTGCCTAATCACCACCGCTCGTGACGAGACCTGAGTTACCGGGTTTAGTCCGGGATTTGAGTTACTTGACCATGGTCATTTCTGATTGAGGGATGACAATAGAGGCGAATTTTTTCATTTTACGACCTCACATGGGGTGGTGACCCATGTGGAGTCCATGTGTCTAGTGTCAGGTCCTCTTAGTGTTATGATTTACTTGGGGCATGGCTCACCACCATGTTGCTGGGTTAGATATATGCACTAGATCCTCATTCCATTGGGATATTACTGCTTGTGTTTTGTTTTAGTCTCAGTTGATCTGAGTGTGCATTAAAAGTGAAATTGGTTTTTAAATGGAAAATTGTTTCTTCCAAATTGGGTTTGAAATTACTAAAGTGGTTTTTTAAAGAGAAGGTGTACGGGTTTGGAAAAACCTTGTATGTGTTTGAATTTGATAATAAAAAGAAGTGTTTAACATTAAAACTCCTTATGGAGGGTCACACATGCGTCAGTATGTATGGAAGTGCGTGGGGGCACTTGTTTTTAAATGATATGAGCAAGATTTAATGAACGCACATGTGACGGTTCATAAGGTGCCATAGGTGAGTTTTAAAAAAAATTAAATTCTTTTTAAAGAAATAATGGTTTTGGAAAAGAGATTTCTACTTGTGTAGTATATGTTTGGATTATGGGCATATTGCACTTAATTTGTGTTGTTGATTTGATTGAGTTTTGGCTTGATGCCAGTTTCGATGGTGTTTTTCGTACTGTTATGAGTATTCCTCCCAGAAAGCCTCCCAATGTTTTCAATGAGTTATGATCAGTTCTCTGTTCCTTTTGCGTGTTTCTTGCTTATCGAGGTAGTTGAAGTCTGTTACAGGTAGTGTTATTTTTCTGAAAGATATTGTGTCTTCGGGTTGTTGGGAACTCCTAGGGTGGTCAAGGTTCGTACCACCCTAGAGTTATTTGAGGGTTCAGTTCTGGGTTATTAAAGATGAAATGTCTCATCGTCGTTAGATTTTTGGGAGTGATTAACGATGGTCAACTTTCGTGAAGGTTCCCCACCTGTCAAGGAGTGTGGGACAGTGGATCCAGACTCCAAGAAACTATCCTTGTTGGTATCGCCTCCTAGTTCGTCAGACCGTTCTCTTGTGCACCATCAGTATGGCCTGTCTCGACATTCTAAATCTTCATGTTGCATTCATTTGAAAACTTATTACCATCGTGATTGCTTGAACCATCAAACGAAAGGAGGAGTTAGAGACCAGAAGATGAAAATGCCTGACTGTGAGGCAGGAGATGCTTCAGCCATCAGGGTCCCAGCCACAGGTCTCGGGGTGAAGCTCGCACATAGTTAGGAGTTGCCGAGGGTGTGTGGAACCTCGGTCTGAGTAATGTTTTCGGATTTGGGATGGAAATATCCAAAGTTTCCTTGTTTTGTTCTTGTCACCATTGTAAGCTCATCATAGTTGTGGTGATGTGATTAACTTGTTCTACTGTAGTCTAAGCGGTCTTATCTATTCTCTGTGTGTTTTCAAATCGTTCGGTTTTCCTTGAATGGTGTTGGGCTCGAGAATGAACGGGTCATTCTAATTTTGAGTTGGGTCACAATTGTGTTCGTTAGAGGGATGTTCGGTTTCGTGAAATTAAAGGGCGGTGTTTCAGATTCCTTTTTTAGTTCGGGCTAAGAATTCCCTAGTCTCTGATTGCATTGAGGATTTCATTCGGTCAGTGTGTGAGGGGTTGAGTCAATTTCTTATCCTCAGGTTCTTTGGTAGTTTTGTAGCATGATTTTCGTCCAATTATCTAGCTGTTGTTCGGTCCATGTGGAGAAATTAATTGGGTTCGATTTTGGAGTTCTCGTGTTGCCCCCCTGGGGGGTGGTTGGTTTGGGTTTTAAGGTTTATGTGTTAGCAAATTCTTGTGGTGGGGAGAACCCTCACATGTTCTCCCCTCGAATTAGGGCAGTGATTGTCCTTGTGTTGGTCGGGTGTGACGTGTGTTGGTAATAGTCACCTAGTTCCTCTCAGTTTCTTCTGGTTCGGTCTGGTCATGGGATCAAGTTGTGTCAAATGTGGGCTTGGTGACTTTCTGGGGGCAGAAAGTGTCTGTGGTGGGGTGAATTATCACACCCCGACCATGGAAACCTGTTATTTTATTCTTTTATCGGTCTCGCATTGTTTGAACAGGGTTTAGTCGGGTCCCTGTTTTAACTTTTCTGAAGTTTGATGTTTTTGGTGGGTCTTCGGCTGCTGTATGGTCACCGCACCGTTAGCAGCAACCGTGTATTTGGTCCTGGTGATTGTTCGATGGCGAGAGACTTCAAATAAATAATAAATTAAGTAAATAAATTATGTCAATAAAAAATGGAAGCCAAATAAAAATTTGGTATCAGTGAAACAATGTTAATGCTTCAACTATAATAATGAGAATATGTCCGCACAAATGGTCATTTTATTACTATTTAATATTGTAATAATACTATTATTATTAAGTTGTTATATATATAATTATTATTTAAAATGATGTGTAATAAAAATATCGTTTTATTAAGATTAAGTTTATTATTAATTTCTTTTTTTGTTATTAATATTTTTTTTATTACTTTTCTATTGGTATAATTATTATTACTTAAAATAAAATTGGTAAGAACCAATTCTATTTATAGGGATTATTAACATTTGTTGGGTCTATTGTTATTATAATTTTTATTATTACATTATTATTATAATATATATATATATATATATATATATATATATATTATTTTAACCCTAATATCGGATAAATTTTTTATATGGGTTTTTAAAAAATTAAAATTTGCTAACAGGGTATAGGGTTCGCATATTTTTAAAACTGGGTCCGAGATGCGTGAACCCCGTTCACGCATCACCGACCCCGGGAAGATGCGTGAACAGGGTTCACGCATCTTAACCGCGCTGAAGGATGCGTGAACCGCGTTCACGCATCCTTCACGAAGTTGATGAAGGATGCGTGAACGGAGTTCACGCATCCTACAGTAACTTTTTTTTTAAATTTTTATTTTTATTTTTTGTTTTGTTTTGTTATATATATATATATATATACAAACAAAACATAAAATTCAGCAGAATTTATCTGCTATTTAATATCCAGCAGAACTGCCATTACAGCAGTCTGGATTCTGACAGAAACCATCACCCAGGGCTCTCTTTTATAAGAGGGCTTGCCCAGGAAATCATACTGCATTTCCGATGTGGGATTCAGGTTCTCTTTTCCTGCACAGAACATTCTGCATTTCCGATGCGGGATTCTGTTTCAAGTACGTGACTTTGAAAGACTATAAAATACAAACTATACGACCAATATAAATAACACTTAAAACATGGATTAAACATATAATAAATAGTTGAAAATGAAAAGAATTTCGTAAAAAGGGTTGATGAATAATAATTTATAAGCTTTCAAACCACAAACTTGAAACTTAAAAAAGTTTCAAGTACGTGACTTTGAAAGACCATAAAATAAAAACTATAAGACCAATATGAATGAAACTTAAAACATGGATTAAACATACAAGAAATAGTTGAAAATAAAAACAATTTCATAAAAAGTGTTGATGAATAATAATTTATAAGCTTTCAAAACCACCAACTTGAAACTTAAAAATGTTTCAAGTACGTGTCTTTGAAAGATTATAAAATACAAACTATATAACCAATATGAATGAAACTTAATATACGGATTAAACATATAAGAAATAGTTGAAAATAAAAAGAATTTCATAAAAAAAAATTAATGAAAAATAATTTATAAGCTTTCAAAACACCAACTTGAAACTTAAATACGTTTACGTGCCTTTGAAAGCCTATGAAATACAAACTATAAAGCCAATATAAATGAAAATTAAAACATGGATTAAACATATAACAAATAGTTAATAATTAATTAGTTAATTAGTAATATAATTATTAATTAGTTAATAATTAATATAATTATTAATTATTAATTACTAATACACAATAATTAATTAGTTAATTAGTAATATAATTATATAATAGTTAATTAGTTAATTAGTAGTATAATTATTAATTGATAATTACTTAGTTAATTAGTAATATAAATCTTAATAATAATTATTAATTATAATTATAATTATTAATTATTAATTATTAATTATATAATAATTAATTAGTTAATTAATAATATAATTATTAAATATAATTATTTATTATTTATTATATAATAATTAATTAGCTAATTTGTAATCTATTTATTAATTATAATTATTTTTTATTTATCTATAATTATTAATTAGTTAATTTGTAATATAATTATTAATTATAAAATAAGTAATTGATTAATTAGTAATATAATTAGTGATTATAATTATTTATTATAATTATTAATTATTAATTATTAATTATTAATTATTAATTATATAATAATTAAGTAGCTAATTACCAATATAATGATTAACTATTAAAAATTAATTGGTTATTTAGTACTATAATTATTAACTATAATTATTATATATTAATTAGTAAAATAATTATTTATTATAATTAGTAATATAATTAGTAATTATAATTAGTAATTATTAATTATATAATAATTAATTAGTTAATTACCAATATAATTATTAATTATTAAAAATTAATTATATATTAATTAATTAGTTAATTAGTAATATAATTATTAATTATTAATTATATAACAATTAATTAGTTAATTAGTAATATAATCATTAATTATATAATTAATAATTATAATAATAATTAAAAATTATATTACTAATTAACTAATTAATTAATATATAATTAATTTTTAATAATTAATAACTAATAATTGTAATGAATATATATAATTATTTATTATATTACTAATTTACTAATTAACTAATTAATTATTATGTAATTAATAATTATATGTTTAATCCGTATATTAAGTTTCATTCATATTGGTTATATAGTTTGTATTTTATAATCTTTCAAAGACACGTACTTGAAACATTTTTAAGTTTCAAGTTGGTGGTTTTGAAAGCTTATAAATTATTATTCATCAACACTTTTTATGAAATTGTTTTTATTTTCAACTATTTCTTGTATGTTTAATCCATGTTTTAAGTTTCATTCATATTGGTCTTATAGTTTTTATTTTATGGTCTTTCAAAGTCACGTACTTGAAACTTTTTTAAGTTTCAAGTTGGTGGTTTTGAAAGCTTATAAATTATTATTCATCAACCCTTTTTACGAAATTCTTTTCATTTTCAACTATTTATTATATGTTTAATCCATGTTTTAAGTTTTATTTATATTGGTCGTATAGTTTGTATTTTATAGTCTTTCAAAGTCACGTACTTGAAACAGAATCCCGCATCGGAAATGCAGAATGTCCTGTGCAGGAAAAGAGAACCTGAATCCCACATCGGAAATGCAGTATGATTTCCTGGGCAAGCCCTCTTATAAAAGAGAGCCCTGGGTGATGGTTTCTGTCAGAATCCAGACTGCTGTAATGGCAGTTCTGCTGGATATTAAATAGCAGATAAATTCTGCTGAATTTTATGTTTTGTTTGTATATATATATATATATATATAAAACAAAACAAAACAAAAAATAAAAATAAAAATAAAAAATTTAAAAAATAAGTTACTGTAGGATGCGTGAACCCCGTTCACGCATCCTTCATCAACTTCGTGAAGGATGCGTGAACCGCGTTCACGCATCCTTCAGCGCGGTTAAGATGCGTGAACCCCGTTCACGCATCTTCCCGGGGTCGGTGATGCGTGAACGGGGTTCACGCATCTCGGACCCAGTTTTAAAAATATGCGAACCCTAACCCCTTTTACCTATTTTTTGTTTTTTTAAAACCCATATAAAAAAATTACCCCCTAATATCCCTTTTCCTGCACGCCATCCTTGTGCCCCGCACGAGCCGTCGCCCCTTCCTCCTTTATCTGCCTTTTCCGCCACGCTTTCCCCCCTGCCCAGGTTTCCCAGTCCAGCACAACTCCCTCCTCCCGGTCCAGCTTCCCTCTCACCCTCCTGCAGCGGCACCCAGCCAAACCAGCAGTCAGCACCCCCTCATTGCAGCGCCCCCCCTTTGTCTGTTCCCTTTAGGTGCACCAGGACCCCTGCCTTGGGTCCTCCTCCTCTGCACGAAGCTAGCAGCCCCTGCTCACCCTCCTGCGGCCTGCCTCCTGTCACGCCGCCCTTTAGTAGCACCTACCTTAATCTATGATTCCCAACTCCTCTACTGCCCTCTCCATGCGCCTTTTCCCTACAACAATTCTCCTCTCCTGCTCGCCTAGTTTTCTAACGCCCGCAGCTCCCGACGATTGCCCGAACCCCCATACGGGCGACCCTATCTCATGTGGCCTCCCACTCATATTCGACCTGCACCGCACAGCCCTCCTCTGGCTTTGTTCTGCCTTGCTCGGCATGTGACCGACTAACCCGATCCCCAACCCACATTATGTTTTAGCACAGCCCAAACCCTTTTACACAGCGCCTCTTCCCAGCACTGGCAGGACCGTGGTTCCCATCGACATCAAACTACAGTTTGTATCTCATTCTAATTTTGGTGTTTCCTTCAATTTAACTAAACCTTGTTGCCTTGTTTTGTATTTCACACATTTAATTTACTATCACAGTTGTGTTATGAAGTAATGTTATTTTATTTGCAGTGCGAATAATTATTTGGATGGAATCTCGGCTTACCGTGTGTTTTCTAGGTTCGCCACCACCATCCAATGTGGGATTTTTACTATCGCACACGCTTTTGTTTATTGTCATTATCATGTTTTGAATTAATTATATTTTATTTGTAGTACGAATAATTATTTTGGTGTTGTTAAAGCTAGGGTTTACATGAATCTTGGTTTAGGATTTGTATATGATGCCTTTGGTGTTCGTAAATTTCCACTTTTTCCTTTGAGTGAGTTTTGATGTAAAAAACATTTAGTTTTATTTAAAATTATATTATATACTTTTAACTGGTTCATGAAATATTATATGAGGTGTGAATTTTGTTTCAAAAATATTTTTGAGGTGCACTGGGTTTAAAAATGGATTTTTTCCATGTGGGTATTTTGTTAAGTTGTGTAATTTGTAATTTTAACTATGCAAATGCAGTGCATTCAGATTTGGTGTGGTTTTGGATTGAAATATGTTTTGGATTTTGTGTATGAAATGTGGTGTTTTTTTGGGTTGTGGTTTGCTGTTTGTCCAAAAAACAGGCCTTTGGTTTATGAACATGTGTGGTATTTTATGAGTGATATGGGTGTTTTTGGGTTTGTGAAGGGTAGCTCAGGTCACGTCGGACCGCGCTCTATCCGCCGTCACTGAAGGAGAGGCTATTCAGATGGCTTCGAACTATCCACCCCTATTTACGGGGCACACCTTGTTTTACCGCATGTTTTGGGTTCGTTCCATTTCATCTGCATCGGTTTCAAGGTGATTTTTACTCTGTTTATTTTTTGGACTATTTTTAAGTCAGTGTTTCTATATTTTTAGATACATTTCATTGTTGCAGTGCATTGGCAATGTTTTTTTGGGATATTTCTGTCACCGGCAAGTGGCGCGTGCTTTCACATAAGTTGGGACATACCACATCGTCATCATAACCGAGCTGCGAGTCGAGGTAGGTCCCCCATTGCACAACCTTTAGATTTAGAATTTATTGATTGCTT
Source organism: Viscum album (assembly GCA_963277665.1). Lineage (NCBI taxonomy): Eukaryota > Viridiplantae > Streptophyta > Magnoliopsida > Santalales > Viscaceae > Viscum > Viscum album. Next base: position 433,879,795 of record OY728134.1, read on the forward strand.
GATATTTTATTAATTTTAATAAATTGAAAATAATATAATATAATTAATTTTTTAAATGAATATTCAGTGTGAAAGGAGTCATTTATTTTATACCGAACATGTGAAACATTTTTTTGATGAGCGGACACCCATTATTGAAAGAATTCCCATTTGGCCTTTAAACATAATTCACAGAATTTCAAAGGTACTTCTAGTTTTAAAGACAAATGATTTCTTCTAAACCAGTGTTGGGTTTTCTAGAGAAATGAGGTTTTGATTTAAAATTGTTGAAGGCCATTTGGAACTTTAATAAAATAAGTTATTTTGGAAATCTCATTCAGGAATGATCTTTGGTGTGCGTTTATTGTGTGAGATTTATGTGATGTTTGTGCATTGTGACTGATTGATTTACATTGTGGACGCACCGCTTTTTATTGCTTGTGTTGACATGAGAACTTGGCATAGTGAGTGAATACTCTGAGAATGATTGCTTCACTAGTTTAAAATACGCATTGGCTAGTGTCCCCATGAAAGAGGAATACTAATTTATTCCTGCTATGGGGATTGGGCCCCTCGGTTAGGCCATGCAAGGCTATACTGAGTAGTAGTATGGGCGTTATGACATCATCGAGTTAGGGCATGCCTTCAGGATTAGTCCGATGTATAGTATGTTCTGGATTGTTCACGATCTCCTAGGTTCGACCCATATTTCTTTTTATGTTTATTTGTACGTGGTGGATGGTTGAGAGGTCTAGTTCGGTTTCTAGCCCCTATGTGCCAGTTTTTCCATTGCCTTTGGTGTTTTGTGTGTTATGTGTAGTTTTCCTTTTTGGCTAATAGCTAAAGTTTGGTTTTCTAATTGTTCACAGAAATATATTAAAATGCAATGCACCTGTTCCTTTCAAACATTAAGAATTGTTTTTAAATTTTAAAGGGCAATGGACTGATACTTATTTTAGAAATTAAAGTGTGTGTGTGTGAAAACCAATATCTTTTATATTTAGTTCAAACCTAGAATTAATAAATTTCTTTATTTATATGTAGTGCATTGGGAATAGATATTGGGCTAGCCTACTGAGTTTTTATACTCACGCCTATAGTCATTTTCTATTTTTAGTGTTTCTGTAGGCTACTGGTTGGGTGTGTTCGCCTTGGGCGATGTTTGGTCATGAGATGGAGAGTGACCCGCGAGGTCACACGGAGATAGTGGCTGTCTCTTTCGGTCCGTTTTCTATTATTTTCTTCTTGTTTAGATACATTACTCTATTTTTTTCTATTTTTCCCTGCTCTGTTTTATTTCAAATGCTTTATTTATTTATTTTTTTGGGAGAAATCGTTCCCATTGCCTCTATTGATGCCATGACGCTTATCGCTAGCCCAGGAGGATCGAGAACTCCTCTCTGGCCATGTCATGGAACAGTTTGGGTGACTGGCCTAGGGTCGACCCGGGTTGGTTCGTGACATAAGACTACCATAAAACTTGTCCTTATATTATTGGACATTTTATTTTAGACCAAGAAAATACTTATGTCGAAATTTTATCCTTTTAAAGACACATGTATGTGATTATGACAATTATAAAATTTAATTTTAATTAAAAAAATATTTCATAATCATGTCTCTTATTACTATTTTTTGTGGTGTTTTATAAATGATATATTCACTTTTAAATAGTACATATAAAGAAAAAAATATTTAACATATAATGGGAATTTCTTTATAAATTTTTAATTAACTAATTAAATTTAATTATGACACAAAGAGGATGTGGTGATATACTTACTAAACATAGAATCAAATAAATGATATTACTAATATATAAATAAATATAATTTGAAATATTTGATGCCATATAAAAATTTTATTGATTAATATGACATTTTATGATTGAGTTGATGTTTTTTATTAAAGGAATCAAGTTATTATGATATTTTTAATGTCATCTAATGAATAGTGTTGAAATTGACATAATTCATATATAAAATATAAAATATTTAATTAAGTGATATAATTTTTTTTAAATAGATTCTGAAAAATATTTGACATAAATATACAAATTTCATTATTAAGTCATTAATCAGATGTTTGGCATGATTTAGTAAGGATTTTAACTTTCCAAATGAAAATTTGTTGCTAAAATAGTAGGAGTAAAAAGGGGTTAAGAAGATAAAGACTATAAAATATAAATAACATTCCATATTTTTAATGGATGATTATATTTAGACCCATAAAAATCCTATATTTTAAATAAATGTGTTTGGACACTTTTGGAATCAAAATTTAATTTATATTAATTTATAACTTTTAATAATTACAAGGGCTCTCTCCCCTCTCCTATAAAATGGAACTCACTATTTTATATTAGTAACACTTCCAAAAACTTTTGGTTCCACCATGATATACCCAAAACGCATCATAGAACCCCCCCCATCACAGAAGCATTCATGATGCCTTATTTTTGAAAAAACACCCTTCTTAGAGGTGTTAATGTGTTCTCAAATGTGATCAACCAAAGAAGAAGTATCGTTTTATTTACGTATTTATATGTTATTTATTCTACCTCATTCATCAAATATTATTCTTCTTAGATTCAATAATAACTCTTGTATCCTCAATATACTGAGATTTTATTATTTTAATATGATAACCTAAATCCATCTCCCCTTATATCAAATGGTAAAATAATTAATCATTCATGCGTACATGTGAACTATCACCTCCATGGACCCATATAAATTGTTTTCGATAACCATATGTCAAGATTGGTCATAATGATGGAATTAATGTTCTTATGTAATTTTAATGAAATATTTTTCATTATAATAGAATAATATATCAATTATATTCTTACTTTCCTTGCACATAAAAATGATTTCATTATTCGTGCGTACGAGTGGACTATCACCTCCGTGAAGTGATGTGAATCATTTTTATTCCCTGCATCACTTGAATAATATATATATTATAGTATATTTAACTTATTATTATTATTTTAATTATAAAATTATAATTTTTAAATATAAAATAATAATTAACTTTTTCCATAACGATCAATGAAAAATGGAAACATTACAAATGCCTACGTATGACCTTCTATAAACATGAGTATAACATTGTTAAATTTTCATAAGATAAATAAATGGTTTGATTTTATTGTATAATTGATGTATAAAAGTTATTATTATGTCCTTAATGTTATTCTATAGATAAAGGAAATATGGCCACATGAAATATTAACATCGTACCAAGTTTATTTTCAACTCATGTATCGAATATTGAGAAAATGTTCGACATGAACATAAATAGTTATAGAATTGTTATAACATGGTAATAAGTGATATAAATGAAATAATGAAAATGAAAAATTTTCTCAATCATCTATAAATTAACATAATTTTATTATTCTAGAATAACATGGATCATATGTGATGAATTAAACTCTAGGTAATTAACTTTATCTCAATCATTTTTCATTGAGGAATATTTTAATAATATTCACCACCTAAAATTTTATGGTGTATAGTCATCCCCATTTAAATTCAATTTCATTCAAATGTTTTAAAAAGAAATATTTTTCAAGGAATATTTTTACAAAATAAAAAATGGAATGCTTTTTCATGTACACAGCAACAACAACTTTTCCACCATCATTATAATTATTTGATATTTTGATCCAATTCATGAAAATATATTTTTAAAACATAAATAAATATAATATTTCAGTTTCGATTATTTTTTATCGATAAGGTTTTTAATAATGGGCTGATTATATTAATATCCTAAAATGATTCTATAAGATTGCAAGCGTAATTTTATGAGTAAATGTTAATAATTGCAATCTCTTAGAGGTTATGATTATATAATGGTACATGGATATCTATGGGTGGTTATGTGAAAAAAAAGACGAGTAGTTAAGTGATATCCCAATGTAGGGAAGTTTAGTGATAATACAAGTATGACTGGTTATGTCATAACCTCTAATACATTATGTATGGGAGTTGGTCGTATGACTATTCTATTTTTAAAATTGATATGTGTGGAAGTCGACCGTATGGTTATTCTATTTTTGTATGATTATGTTCCAAGTAACCTTTATATGATATATGTTTCTATCTATGGGTTTTATGGTAATATTATGTTTTCAAATGGGTAATAAAATAGATTTTATTAAGTAATTATTATTTACTACTTCTTAAAGTTTAAAATTATTAATTAATGATAAAGTATTCATGGTTTTAATTTTTCTTAAAGACTAATAGCTTTTCTTCTTTACATATTACATACTGGGATTTTTATTCCCATCCCATGGTTTAAAATGTTTTTACGTGATCTAAATTATAATAGAATCTTTTATGGGATTAAGGAAAATATATGAAGTTAAAACATGAAATGAAACCAAGTTTCTTTTTAAATGTATTTTGTTTTATGAAAAATCAATTGATTGTGAGTAGAAGTGTCCACATAGTAATTTTAATGATGTTATGTATGATTTTTGGCCTAATTCTACAAATATCTAAAAATAAAAAGACCATGATGTGAAATAAATTCAAAACATAACAAAATATTAAGTAATGTTTATGACTGGGGGCTTATAAAGTCCCATTGTGGGTGGTATTACTCCCTAGTCCATCATTTCCTTAGTCAAGGTTCACTTTAATGATTATAATGTTGGACTGGGTCCCATAGTGTATTGGGTTCACCCCACATTCCATCATTTCCTTAGTCTAGGTTTTCTACCAAGAAAAACATAATATAAAACGACCCTTATCAAATTGGGTTGACCCTCCATTATAATATATATTATCTGATTATATATCATTCTTTACTCAATTAATTATACGTCTATATAGTTTTTGTCCATTACATCACATAAATAAAACCTTAAATAAGTGTTCACATTATTAGAACAATATTAATCAATTCATTATATATCAACCCATGGAAAGGATTTCAGTTTAACAAATGTTCCACAATCTCATCATATCATAACTTATGGAATTGAAACTAGTTTTACAAATATTTCATCATACCTTAATTAAAATGTGGATAATAAATTGATTTCATTGAATAATAGATAAATAATTATCACCATATAACCTCTATAGAAAGAAATTGGATGGTATCATATGACCATAACCCAATGAAAAATAACAATCTTCAAAGGATGTTGAAGTATATAAAAAAATTACATTAGAAGATAATTTTTTCATTTCCCTGAACATAAGGAAAATAATTTTTTTTGGTATCTTTGACATTTGAACATTCCTATAATATTGTGAACAAAAATTTCATTTAAAATTACCACGAAAACATGAAAAAAAGTTTTCAAATCAAATATATATCATGATGGTGGGAAAAGTTTTACATATTTTATATATTAATAGAGAACATTCTTTTCACACTTTTGTAAAAATAGTAAAAATGATTTCTATATAAAAAATTTGAAAATATTCCTTTTAATAATGTGTATTTAATTCCATGGTATGAAAAAAAAAACATTTATCATACATTTAGTCATAGATAAATATTTCCATAATATTTTTGAATAACATGGATAAAATAGAGTATATTTCAGACCCAAAATGTTGAAATATTGATAATTCTTAGAAACAACATTTTCACAATTAGTTTAACTACCAAATAGTATAAAACATTAATAATACATTAAAATTATAGAAATAACTATTGGAGAACACAATTTTGGTGGTTTAAAAGTTTAATATCATAAAATTTCTCTAAAATAAATTCAGACATAAACAATCACAATTAAAAATGTCATTGTAGTATAAACCCTTATTTGAAGTTTCATTTTTTTGTATTCATTAAAACATAATTAATAATAAATATATATTTACAAGATTATATTATAGAACCATATTCATATATAAATTACTATGTATCGTTCCATTATATTTTCTAATTATCCATTTATAAATACTTCAATATTAAAATGAAAATTCGGGTGAAAATAGTACATTTTTCAGGCATGTTTTGGTATGGTAGTTCCAATACATTCACATTTGTTATGGTTTCTATAACACTTCAATATTATAAAGTAAGAACAATGTATTTGATAGTGTGTATGACACACAACGCCAAGCACGTAAGGGAATATAACATATCAATTATATTTAATATTTAATATAAATTCAATATATGATATCCCTTGAAATGCACATCATATTGAGTTATATTATGTCACATGTAAAAAAGACATTATTAGATAACTTGCATTTCACAAAAGACCGAGTTTAAACTAACAAAAATATTTTATTTAAATATTATTGTTTTATATAATATGATATAACCTAGAAGTTTAATTGAGGATTATAAGTCGGATTGAATAAAATAATAAAATACATGGTTTATAAAAATAAAAAATGAATTCATTCATTACTAATCAATTAGAAATGAAAATATAAACTAATTGAATATAGAAGAAATGTTTTAATGATCACAAAGGTGTTTTATCATAATAAATTAAATTAATTACTATCTTTTAATGATATTAGTGAAATATATTTGCTATATGTTCATTTAAATATTTTTTATATCCATACAATCTATTTGATATGCATGAGATAAGAACGCACCAAATTTTACCTATAAAAATATATATTTTTTCAAAGAATGTTTTATCGTCTTTTAATGGTGAATCTAATGTACATAAAAATTTTGACAAATAAGAATTTTATATGTGATAATAAACATCAATTTTTAAAGGGAATCATAAAAATAAGGTTAGGTTAAACCTTTTTGTTTTTTTATGAGAAGTTTCATGTTATTGAATGATCAAAAATACTAAATTTTAATTGAAAACTTATTCTTCATTTAATTTATTTATACAGATAAATAATATTATAAATTTATTTTAATGTAATATTAGGTAAATTTTACATATATTAATCCAATTTATGAAATTAAAATAAATTTCACTTTAATATTGGATTTGAAAACATGGAAAACTTTTCAACATTGTTTCTTTGAAAATTGGCATTGTCATCTCATCTGTGGGATTAATTTCAAATTAATTTCTACAAATTATGTTTTTTTTAAATTTCAAAAATTTATTCCATATTTTGAGTCTTTGGGTCAAAATTATTTAAATATTTTCCAATTATTGTTTCACATTATGAATAGTAAATTTTTTTCCTTTCATATTAACTTGGTAAAATGTAAATCTAGTAATTTAGGGTGAAAATAATATTGTAAATTTTAGAAAATTACCCTAAATCTTCTAATATGCATATTGGATGAGTTATTCATGATGAAAATAAAATTTCAGCTAATTATATGGCCTCTTAGATAAGAATGGATGAAATTAATAATTTTTTAGTATTCTGTTCTAAAGAATGTTCAATATATTATACTTATATTTTTAATAATTCTTACATTTTCTAAATCAATTTATTCAAAATATATCATCGACTATAAGAATAAATTGGAAATCTAAAATGTATATACAGAACATGGTAATGTATTTTTAATAGTTAGGATATAAATATTTACATTAATGTATTACAAAATGATGATGCATTAATTGCTAAATTAATGGAATTATCAAATAATGGATATTATAAATATAAGAATAAATAGTATTTAATAAAATTAGTTTTCTATAAGAATTTTATAGATTAATTAGACATATTAATGATTTATTAAATGGTTATATCATGTTGTAATGATATTTTAAATAATTAATGTAATGAATTGTATGAAAATTAATATTAATGATATTTAAAAAAAATGATATATTATTAAATTGATAAAATACATAAAAATATAAAATTTAGGAAAATAATTTCAATAAGGTTGCAAATTTCCTAAATGATCAATCTATGGTTATTTTGGAATTTTATATTAACTATAATAACCCTTAGGGAATAAAAACACATGTGGTCACAATAAGAGGGATTAAACTAATGTTGAAGCCAAAAGATATGGGTAATAATATGACATAAACTTGTCAAAAAAATTATAATATGATATAATATAGACCCATAACCATATATAATTCTCATATAAATCAATTTTGAGAAATTTTTAATTGAAAATTAATTTATATTAATTTAATATTGTGATAGTTTCAAAAAGTTCTCATTGTGTTAATTATAAAGGCCACCTCATCCTTCACTTAATAACAAAATGTTTATCCATATATCTCACTAAAAACCTACCAAAATATTCTCCCAACATCTTTACCATCATTATAGAATCCTTCCTTTGGTCATTAAATATTCCAAGAAAGCCTTCGGTTATATTCCAAATGGAGTAACCTCAAAATGAAGTCACATTTTTCATAGATAATGTTTTATTTCTTTCTAAAACTCTTGAATTAATTTTATATCATGAATAAATAATAAACTCAATATAATAAAAATAAATATATTATTTTGATAATATTTTGAGACACAATTTTAAATACAACCATCAAATGGGATATAGAATTATCATTTGTGTGTACAGTGGACATCCGCCTCTTGAAATAACGTTGTTTGTTCTTCAATTTAATACCATCATGGTTGGAAATAATTATGGATTTATAGCTTAAATACTATATATATGATATTTATAATTTATTTATGTTTTTATTATTATATAACTCATACCTTTGTGCTTGTTTTGGGAATATGATAACATCATTGGTGGATGTGTGGACTACCACCACCTGAAAGTGATGTGATTCATTCACAGTATATAAGAAATTTATTAAAGATGATATTTAATATATACACATGACATATATGAAATAAATAAGATAATATAATTATAATATACCTCATTAACATTTAATTATTTTCATATGGAAAAAATGGAATTCGCGTTAAAGTGTACATTCAACCTACCCTCTCCAATAATAATGCATTTCATTTCTTATCTCCAAATTATATGGATTGTTATAAAAACACATTTAAATAATATATATGATATTTATATCATGATTTTAATTTTAAATATGATTAAATAATGATATAATTAAGAGTATCAATAAGTATCATGTCAAAATATACTAGAGATACTGGCCAATTAACACCCAAAATAGATATAATAAATGACTATTATTAACAAATAAGTGATAAGATATTACAAAAATTTAAAATATGATATTATAAATATTATTATGGTTATGTTATAAGTTTATAACATTATTAAAACCATTATTCAGGATATTAATGGATATTATCTCAAAAGTAAATGCATGGTAAGGGGTTATTTCACAGCCTCATCGTTATTCAGGACTATTATTTTATGTCACTATTGTGGAATATTTCTCTTACATGTTAGCATTTTCTAATTTTTTTTAAAATATTTTTAATAATAAAAATTTATATTTTTATTTCATTTTTACCCAATTTTTACTATTTATAAAATTATTTAAAAGGAATCCTCCGGTCATTTTCCAAAACAATATACATTATAAATTTTCTTACAAAAGTAAATGGAACGTTTCATTAACTTATATGGAATGAAAATTGTTTCTCTCCATCATGAAGAACTAATGTTTTTAGTAGATTCCTTTACATGTTCCAATATTCATTTCAAATAAAATAAAATATTTTATAAAATTTTGAGCTTTTAAATAAATGATTAAAAAATGTTATGTGATTTATTATTAATTTAAATTCCATTTAGACATATTTGTTGTATTGTTCCAATTCAATTTAATATTATGTATGTAATGCCGATTTTCATTTAATATCATTATTTACTCATAATTCGTTTTATTTTATGTTTCAATTTTAATTATCTTACCCAAGGTGTTTAGAATCAAAATATCCAAGTGGTAAAACTTATCTTTGTAATCTCTCTTGACTTTGTGATTGCAAAAATTTTATTGAAATAATAAATTTATTGTAATAATTTTTCATTGCAAATTTTCTGAAATATCATAAGTAATGGGTGTTGAATATTATTATTTTTTAAAAAATATACAATTTTTACATAATTTTCATACTTTTATAGTTATTTTATTATCTAGGAAATATTAATAAATCTATATTCTTTATTAAAAATGAATGTTTCATATGGAATATTGTTAATGAATTAAATAAATTATGATATTTGAGTAATTATTTTTACTAGAAGTGAAGGGTGGGGCCATGAATTTATATATCCCCTCGGTTAATTTACAAATTCTCATGAGGAAAATTAGTTGTGCATATAAAAAATGGTTCTTCCAGTTGTTTTAAGCCAACATGTGAATGGTATTGACAATATAGATAATCATTTTCCTTGGACATAAAGTCCAATATTTAAATATTTCATTCATTTAGAATTCAGTTATTTTTATTAATTATACATGATATTTTTTCATTTACATTATCTATGCATTAAATTTATTCTCATCTTATAGATTAAATTGAATGTGTTTTAGTTAATTACCTTTCAGTATTAATTATTCATCATCTAATTATTTGAATAGAATTTTTTATTATTTATTTTCCTTGCCATGATGATTTATTATCAATAATATATTATTGGTTCAATATTACTTCCCATTCCTGATAATTTTAACTCAATCATATTTGTTTCCCTCACTAAGAATCAAAGAAGTTTACAAGGAATGAAATTCAAGGACACAGTAGATAGAAACATGGTTTCCTCAAAATAATTTTTTTTGTAATTAGTGTATAAATTTATAATAGAAGATTCATGTATGTATTTTGTTTTCCAAAACTACTAAATACTTCAGTCCTTTGGGCTATATTTCTTTGTAATCATTCAAATGTTATGGCAGTAGACATTTACTCCATGATTACATGGGTTGGGTCTCTATAGTTGGTATCAAATGATGTTTAGTAGCAAAATTGGATAATAGATTTGTGAAAAATTTTATTTGAGAACATATCCCAAAGGTAGAATTTGAGGATTAGTATAGAAGAAAATTCTAATGTTTCAGTTAAATAAAGATTGTGTGATTTTCCTATTAATACATCAATGTCTAGATACTAAAAGTGGAGATGGTTTTGGAATAGTTGTACATAGGGGTACAAAATATGAAAAGTTCTGTCTTGGATGACTCTTGTGTAACCAAGTACACTAAAATAGTCCTTACATCGCACTTATTTTGACCCACATATGGTTATTTTTTGCATATTTCAAATTATATTTAAAAACACTTATGAATGATTTAAATATATGATGGAAGTGAATAACATATTTTAAACCTAAGGTGTTTTTGATTGAATATAAGGTGTCATGACATTCTATAAATTATTATAAGTTTTTCACATTATGACTATTATTACTCACAATATGATTTCAGGTTTTAGATAATGGATGGAAAATGAAGGATTTAGGTTAACATTTAACATGATGGGATAAGTAGTGTAAATGAGAAACCAAATGGTATGATAATAGTTGTGAAATATATCATGTTCATTTCTAATCAGTTTTCCCAAAAAATGATTAACAACAAATACCTTAATCAACCATCGAACTCACTAAAAAATGAGGGTTGTTGTTTTCTAAGAACTCCATTGGTGAAGAACATGGAAAAATGATGGATCAAATTCTATCAAACATGAAATTTGGAAGGATACAACAAATAATGTTTCTCAACAGAATGGAGAAATTCATTACGTGTGGAATGAATGACATAAATAATATAATTTCCGATATTAAAGGAATTATACGATGGAAGGAAATAAAACTCATCATAAGAATCCATTTGTAATTCATTTAATTTAATGTTGGGAACCTTCTAATTACCTGAGTCAATTCCATACACTATTAGATTGAAACTAGAATTAGGATGTACTATTATGTAAATTAATGGATGAAGTATTTATATATTATAGTTGTTTTGAAAAACTTTTTTCAAAGGCTATTTAGTGATTAACCTTTTTAAGTATTTCCATCATATTTATTTTTGATTTTATATTAGTATGGTTTTAGAAAAAGGTCAACCTTTATGCTAGGTAAAAACCCATCAAATATGGCTTGAATATAGGATATAAACCCATGACCGAAGGACGAAAATGGTTTCCTACCTATAACAAGCCTACATGATATCCTGGTTAATTATTCATTATTTTTAGATAAATAATTTGACAAAAATATATTTATGATAAACTAGTAGTATCACTTCATTGGTTTATTGATTAATTTATTAACGATATCAGTTTTGGAAAATAGAGAGAAACAAATGTAATGACTTGTTTAATGAAACTTAATCATCATAAATAGTAAATTTTAGTTATTATGGAATAAAAAAATTATATTATGATAACCATTTCATGGGTGTATGGGTTGAATTGTAATTCGACCAAATCACAACCAAAATATTCAATTATTTATATGAAATTAAAATTTTTCATATGTGTAAATTCATAGTTAATAAAAGGATTCCACAACATTAGGAAAGGATCTTAAAATTAATCATTTATCCTAATACCATTATTTTTGTTGAACCAAAGGTTACATAAATCATTATATATTTATGGATTAGAGGGCATCAACATTATATTGATCTTTCACTTGTTTATTATTGATGATCTTAATCACTCCCTCTAATTTTTTCCATGTCCATATTTTCTCTTTCCACTAATATTCTCCAACGTAAAATTCTAGTAATATATTATTCTATATTACCATTATACATCTCATACTATCTTATTAAGTGAATATTTTATAAAATATTTCAGGATGTCAGGTTTCCAATAATACTATTATAAAATATAAGACTCTAGATTACAAAGATCATGTTTAAATTCTAATTACACAATTTAATTAAGCTTGGTAGAAAGAAATGCCACAAAATTATGAAGTATGAAATATTTATTTGATAACACGTAAGGGAATATAATATCTTGATACTTTACAATATATTCACTAATTAAAATAAAAATCTTTTATGATATATCCTATAGTGAATGATATGATGAGTTAGCCTGCGACATACACAACAATTCATTTCTTTGATAGATATCATTACACACAAGGCCATGTTTTACCAAAAAATAATATATTGTTAAAAAAATATTATTTAATATAATAGGATATAACATAGGAGTTAAATTATATAAAAAGATATAACATTGGAATTAAATTGGAATATATGAATTTTATTAAATAAATTATGAAAATATATTTTATATAACAATATAAAATAATATCCTTTGTTACTAATTAATTAGAAATGAATATAAAAACTAATTGAATATTAAAGAAATGTTTTTAGGATAAAAATTGTTTGTTATCATAATATATAAAGTTAATTAATATCATATAATGATATTAATGAAATATAAATATTATATATTCGATTAAATATTTTTTATATTCATCCAGTAGATTGTATAGTCATGAGATAAGAATAAACCCAATTTAAAAATTAAAAACAATTATTTTTATAATTGTAGTTTTAAAGTCTTTTAAAGGAAAACCAAATTTAAATTTAAATTCTAAAACTTTTAAAAATTTAATTTGAAAAAAATAAAGTTTTTTGAAATTTAAATATAAATATTATTTTATGATAATTTTTTTTTGTTTTTTTGAAAAGTATCAATTATTTATGATTAGTTAAAAGTATTAAATTTTAATTGAAAACTATTTTTTCATATAATTTATTTTTATGGGTAAATTATATTTTAATTTTTTAAAGTATAATTATATAAATATTATATATAATAATCAAATTTATAACATTTGAATCAATTTCACATTGAAATCAGATATAAAAACATAGCAAACTTTTCAACATATTTACAACAAAACCCAGCATTATCTTCCTTTCTATGGGATTTTTTTAATTAATTACAAATAAAATATATTTATAATTTTTAAAAATTGATTTAATATTTCTAATCATTGTGTAAAAATTATGTAAATAGTTTTTTTTCCTTTTGGATATTATGAAGATAACTTTAGTTTTTTGTTAACAAGATTATAGTTAAATCAAGTAATTAATTGTAAAATTAATATTATAAATATTAAAAAATTACCCTAACAGTTATTATAATTTTATTTGATAAGTTATTTTGGACCAAACTCATCATTGAGAAAAACTTTATGGCCTCTTTGAGAAATAAGAATGACCATAAACTCTTTTTGGTATTTTATTTTATGGAAAATCAAATATTTCATACTCATGTTTCTTATATGTATTTATTTTTACATGAAGTAATTCATAAGGTATTTTTCACTAAAACAAGTAAATTTAAATATAAATTTTTTTATATTAATATTATTAATTTATTTTTTGTTTTTAGGACATAAACAACTAACATAATTTCTTACACAATGATGACCCTCTAATTGTTAAATTAATGGAAATATTAAATAAATAAAATTAAAAATAATAAAATAAATATAGTTTGAGAGAGATAATTTAATTTGTAAAATTTATAGATTAAATATGCATATTATTTATATATTAAAAGTTTTTTTATTATATCATTTTTTTATGATATTTTTAAAAATTCATGTAATTAATAATATCAAAATTGATATTAATGATATTTAAAATATATGACATTTTATTAAATGATATAAAACTAATAAAAGTATAATATATTATTAAATTATTCGTATAAGGTTAAATATTTCATCAATTATCTATTTATTATTTTTTTATTTTATTGTAACAATATTAATCCTAAATGAATATAAACACCTATAATTACAGTATGAGTTAATGAAATTAAATAAGGGTTACCACCAAAAGATAAGGGTAATACTGTGACCTAAACAAGTAAACAAATTATTTTATGATCAATTTTTTACCCATTAACATATTATAGTATATATAAATAACTTTTAAGGCATGTGGAATTTAAAATTAATTTATCATACTCTAATATTTTGACAGTTTCCAAAAGGGCCCCTTACATAAATTATAATTGAGAACATGCTACCTCACTTATTAACACCACCATGAGCCTTATATCTCATAAAAAATTGTCCAAATAAGCTCCAAACATCCCTCCATCATCATAGAGGCATATATTTGGGACGAAATTCAACCAAATAAGTAATAAAGTATAAACCAATAGGAGTTACCTGGAAATGATGTAACATTCACCTATGATAACTTTCGTTTTAGTTCTCTCTCAAAAAATTAAAAAAAATTATTTTTTACTTGATTATATTATAGCATAAGTATAATCAATATTATTATATGTTATTATTATAATATTTTTACCTACAATTTCACATGAATACCTCAAATGGGATACCTAGTCATCATTCATGTGTATGGTAGAAAACATCCTCACTAACCGATGTCATCCATTATTCCATTTAACACCTTTAAAAAATAGAAGTAATGCTCTATTTATGGTTTATACATGATATATATTATATTTATAATGTTTTTATTCTTCATTATTAATATATACCTCAAAACTTCATTCATTATATTTTTGGGGAATATGAAAACTTTGTTTGTGGACGTGTGGACTACAGCCTCCACAAAAGCGATGTGATTCATTCACACTATACATGAAATGTTTTATAGATGAATTTAAGAGAAATATGTGAAATATATGTAAAAAATACGATATTTTAATTAGAATATAAATCATTTAATTTTTATTCTTTAAATATGGAAATGAAATCACTACTAAACATTTCTCTTTTTCCAATGGGGACATATATGTTGCTAAAATTTCATTTGCTGTTGGTAAGATGTTTTACCAACATATATTCCCCTTTCATTAAAATGTTGGAAAAACATATGTCGCTAATTTTTTTTGTGACTGATAAAATAAGTTTGTTGAATTTATAATTATACCAACAGATAATATATTTTTCTGTTAAAGTGTTTATAAATAGGTTCTGGTGACAAATATTTCAATTGCTAATAATATTACGAACATTTAATATTTTTTTATAAATTACATTATTACTAGTAAAAATTCATATTATATTAATTAATTTATCATATATAATAACTCTATTTTAATTATTAATACAAATATGATTTTAACAGATGTAAAATGTTGAAAAAAAATTAATTATATAAATAATGAAATTTATTAAAAAACAAATCAATAACAAAATTTTGGACTCCCCCTCCCCCATTGCTCGATCCCCCAAACATGATCCCCCACCACTTCTTGCCAGTGACATAGCTTCAGCCCCAATGATTCGGCTCTCGCACCATCAGCTCTAGAGAGTCAACTCCATCCAATCAATGCTTGTAAGGTAGTTCTAGCACCTACAGCTCCAACCCATCCATGACAACGCACCAGCTCCAATGACCAGTGAGCACTAATGACCCGTCCATGCTAGCGAGTCAGCTCTAACACCAGCTCATCCATGCAAGCAAGCCACCTCTAACGTCCAGTGACCCATCCATTCCCCATGACCAGCAAGTCAGCTCTAGAGAGACATCATGTGGCTGTAATACCAAGACCATTAGCTCCAAGAAATCTGGACACAACCAATGAGAATACCCAAAAACAAGTCAACTCTAGTACATAAAATCAACAAATCAATTCAAATCCAATCATTGTAACAACCTTAATCATTAATATCTACATAATAAAAAACCAATGTGAATACTCAAAAATTAGTGTCAAATATCTACACAAATTGAAACCAAAATAGAAATAAAAGGATGTCTAAAAATGATTTTCAATGTGATACTTTATCATCATACCTATTTACATATCATAGATTTGTAGTCTGAATGACTCATATAGAGGAATCGTACCTCTAAAAATATGACAATAACATCCCAAATTCTATCTTGCCACAATGTATCACTTCCACTTTTTTGAATTTTTATTTTTCAAAATTTATTAATGAAATCATGAATTACATGTTTTACCTGAGGTGTAATGATATTGCAACATCATGAAATTAAATATGATTTCCCAGACATATAGATAAATCACAAAAAAACATAAAACAATTGATCTCCAAAATAATCCATCCATTACTGTTTGGAAGAATGATGCAATATTTAGCCATCTAATAAACGATTAAAACCATTGAATCTTTTACGATATCTCAACAGCCATCAATGTTATAGGGGCACAACATCTCAACATCTCCAGGTTATCTTTTATAGGATCCTAGTTTGAAGAAAAAAGAAATATGTATTTTTTCCACCATATATTGAAAAAATATGCTCTAGTGACAAAAAACATATCAACAAGTCCAAAATAGATAAAAAATCAATATTTTTTTCCAAATGTAACATTATCATTCATGATCAGCAACCAATAGGTACATAGCTAACAAACTATATTCAAACTATATGTGAAATCATAGCTTTGGCCAAGAAGACACTGGATCTAGAAGCATCAAATCAGTATCATGAAGAAGTATATAGAACATGTATAAAAACATAACAATTCACTCTCCATCAATGATTCACGCACAAAAAATTCATCAAGGGAATAAAAATCCATATATTATCCATGCATAGGATGTCAAAAGCCAGCCTGCACCGCAAAATTCTATCCAAAACATCATCTCGAAAACTCATAAGTCACCAAAATCAGATAAAAAGAGCTTCTTTATGTGTGAAAACCATCTTTAAGTCATGCAATCACCTCAATCAGGAGACACATAACCTAAAACACATAAGGGAAACTACCAACATGCACAAACACCCCAAGATAAAAAATAATATCAAAACACATGAACAAGGTGCCTTAGAACAACCATGCCATCTCCAAAACAAAATTCTATATTGTACATGATCAAAGGTACAATAATAAAGAGAAATCACATAAGGGAGATAAAAAAAGATATGAAATATACTAATGTATGAAAGATATGTAACAATAAAATCCTGATTCCCACTATGAACACCTCAATATAAGTTTCTCTATTAATCTATGTATGAGGTCTTATGTAACCATACCGTTTTTAAATTTCCACCAATACAGTACATTCTCATTAGGGAATTAGTAAATTCTAAAAGAATCATAGAATACCAATGTGAGTAAATCTAAGATAGTGACCATCTTCTAAAAAAAAAGAAATCATCTACTTTCTCGTATAAAAAACAACACTCACAGTTTTGATGAAATAAATATAATTATCTATATTTATATTAGGTCTAATATATTTTAGATCACTTTAATAGTTATAAATTAATATTTATTTTAAATAGAAAACATAATTGACCTTCTTTTTAAATATATTGATCAAAATAAAAAATTGTTCTAAACACTTATTGTGATGTGTATATATTTTACTAGTAAATGCACTTGAGTTCTATAGATTACATATTAGTTATAAACCGATATAAAATAATTTAGTATGTAATATTAATTTATAACTACAAAGAAATTGGATTTTCTATGAAAAAATTAAATAGTTGTTCTAAAACAAATATTGATCACAATATAACTATTTTTCACCATAAACATATTACTTCTCAATTTAGGATAATAGAATTAGTTCATAATTGACTTGAATTGATAAAAATACATCAATAAACTCTTTTCTAATATTTATTGAATATAATGCGTGTTTTTCTATAAACAAGTATTAGTTTTGAAATTGATATTTTAATCAATACATATTAGTTCTCATAAATACAATTAATTATATAAAATTTTATTATTTAGTTGGACTCTATGGGGTCAATGAAAGGAATAAAAAATCATATAGGTGGGATTTATATCAATTTTAGTGACATGAATTCAATTAATATCAATGGATTCATGATAATAAACCTATTTAAAGCTCTTTTAATCAAATTATTTGTTTTTTTATTATTAACTTTTTGTTAATATTTTCTAAAACTCCACTGATCAAATTGTATATGTATTTTTTACACCATGGGAATCTAATTACTATCAATTTAGTGAACTCTAATGAGAAAATATCTTACCGTTTATATTCCCAATGAAAATCAAGGGCATTACTACAGTTTAAGACCACGAAGTGTTTCAAATTTTTGGAACATATGAACTCCAATTGAAATTTGGTTGTTTTAATATTTTTCTTTTCTTTTCCAGTGATTTGGATGGAAATAATTCCTTTTCTATTGATTTGGATGGAAATTGGTTGTCAAACATCTTCCTTAAAATCTTTGAAATTTGAGTATTTTCAATATAATATATGGAAACATCAAATCTCTGAAGGAAAGTGAGTAGGTGTCTAGTTTCATTTTGAAGTCATTATCTGTATTTTCTTTTTTGTTTCTCTTGACTGAGATCAAAAAAATCACATAAGTTATGATTATATTTTCTATAGTAGTTCATAATATTGTCATCACCTCGAGTAGTATATGTTAAGGTAGCTATTTATTTGAATGGGAATGATATTATTTATGCGGTTGAAGAAAATTGTATAAATATATTAGTTTTTCTGGTAAAAATGAAGAACACTACAATTGACTTTCTCACACTGTTTGTAATATATGAATTTTTCTATCAATTTTACATATTTCCAGTGTCATTCCATGTTCATTGTGAATTTTTTACTATATAAATATTCCATTGTGGATATGTAAGTATAAGCATATTGTAGTTTAATATTGAGGAGTTTTATATATAAGTCTATATTGACTAATAAGATTCTATCAAGTGTAAAAATAAAAGTAACTCCTTGATATGTGCTTATAATATATTTTAGTGTAAACCTAAATGATACATACTAGAAATGGTAATGAATTATATACATTTTTAATTGTTGAAGATTTCAGAAGATTGTACCTTAGTTGTTCTAGTTGAGGATGTTGTAATAATGTGTTTGACTTCTTGTATGTTATTTCTTGATGTTTCACCATAGACATGAAAAGAAAATAAAGATAAATATATTTTTATATAAAGAATAAAACATATACTTTTTCTTTCATAATATAAGAAGAAGTAATTGAATAATGAATGAAACAAGTACCCCTCGGTTAATAAATAAATAAACATAAACCTATTTGTTAATAATGGATGAATTAAATAAAGAAGGAAACATATTTTTTAATATTATAATTATAAAAGTTTATCTGACTTGTATATGAATCATGTTTCTACTGAAATATTTCAGGTTACAACATATCATTTTCAACATGGTTCATTTTCATTGTATTTTTTACTTTTTAGAAGCGTGTTATTAGATACAATAAACATGTGACATAACTAAATTGTGGTGTGATAAACAATAAAACATAGGAATGGTATGAAAAAATCTATTTGTGGTGCGGTTAACAGTTTATATGGATTATATATATGTAGTATTCACAGTTATTGTATATATATAACAAATATAATCATTAGATTGGAATTTATGGTGTGCATATACAATGTTCATAAATTACAGATGATATATATGTAATATCAAGATTTTAAAGTATGTATTACATATATAATGAATCCAATTAATTGTAGAATTATAATATAATTTATTTTTATAATGGAATAAAAGTAAAATTCATATTAGAATTAGATCACAATGCTATAGAATTTCATGTGTAAAAGATAAAATAAGGATTGTAGCTTCACATTAGGATAATCTAATACGTGGGATGATGATAAATGTGTGTAGATGTAAAACGTGATACTTATATTAAGTAAAGGAGTACAACACATTCAATATGATTAGAAGTTTTAACGTATAATATATTTGAAAAAATAAATAAGTTAGATTAAATAAATGTAATAAGTAGTGAATGAATGATTAATAGTAATTGTATGGTTTTCCCAAAATTATTAGAGAATGGGAATGGAAATGAAAGTACCAGAATTGCACGTAGCATTCAAGAAATATGAAGCTATTGAATGTGCAGTACTGATCATATAGTATATTATTCGAATTCCAATTAAATGGAATTCTGGAAATTAAAATTGAATACTGGTTGAGAAGATAATAATTGAAAAATCCTAAAAACACAAGTGGAAACAAATAGAAATTACATAAATCACCCAATGATTGAGGTGAAATTAAATCAGGGAATGAAATTATGGAATCAATCATAGGTTACATGTACCGTGGAATACAAAATAGAACTCAAAACAAAGGGGAACATATCCCAATAACCTGTTACATACAATAAGAATAAGAGAAGATGACTGTGGTTACTGAATTTTTGGTGTGTCAGTGTGATATTATGCAACTAGAATCACAACCCCATCCATATTCCTGAACAATAATGATAGTAAGTCGAGATGGAAATACTACTAATAGGTTTTGGGGAAATGGCTGAAAAATCAAACTGAAGATTATCGAATTTCTATAGTGAGGCATGTAGGAGAGTCTGAAAAATGGGTGGCATTACGAGTTAGCCGATGTGGTGGAAGATGGGCATAGTTCAGAGGGGAATGAATTTATAATGATTTTTTTTAAAAATTCTATATATATAGAATAAAAAATTATAATATATAAAAATAATGATATTATGTATATATAATCATTTATCATCATATTATATCAAATATATATATTATATACCACAAACATATAATTTTCCGATGAAAACATATGATTATTTTGGGTTATTAAAATATTTATAATTTATAATATTTATTGAAAATAATATATATGTTTATATATTGTCTTTTTTGTTATAATATTTCATTGTTTTGAATAATTTATTGAAACTGGTTTTTATAATGGTACAAAATATATTAGTAATAATTATTAATATTAATAGATTCATTTATTGGTAAAAACTGTTAGTATTTATATAATAAAGTTATATATTTAACTGTTGGTATAATATTTGTTGGTGTTAAACTATCAATATCAACAGATATATTTGTTTGTAAAAACAAGTGTTTTTATTTTTAATTTACACTATTATAACTTAATATCTTTTGGAATTTATTATTTTTAACAATACATAAATTATATGTCAATAAATTTATCTACATATAAGTCATTTGTCTTGCAGTGAATGGATGTAGAATTCATGGGTACAGAAAATCTACCATCTCCATGAATGAGGAAATTTATTTCATATATCTATATATTATTTATTATAAAAAATACATATATATTGAATATTTTTTTAATAATTGTTTTAATTATAGAGATCATGAAATCTTGGTCTAATAAATTTTAAAAATAGGTAACAAGTGAAAACATACTCGAAAAACTAGGAAATTAACAGCCAAATTAGTGAAAATAAAGGACGATTGTTATAGAATAGATAATGTGATATTATAAGAAGTTAATATATGATATAAAAAATGATTATGTATCTCTTATAAGTTAATGACATTATTAAAATGATTATATATGAATTTAATGGATGTTCACCCAAAATAAAATGTAATGTTAGGGGTTATTTTACATTCTCATCATTATTCATGATTATTTTTGTTTAAGTATCCATTGAGGAATATTTGTCTTCTAATTATGTGTTTTCTAATAATTTTTTCAAATAATTTTTTATTATTCTCCAAATATAGGTTAAATTACATTTTATCCCTTTTAAACTGTTTAAAAAAATCTATAAATGGAATCCTCTTATATTTTTCAAAAACAAGGTAATTTATGGATTTTAATATAAAATAAAATAAAATGTTTCTTAACATATACAACATTAATATAATTTCATCTCATCATGAAACCCTAATTTTTTAGTCTTTATGGGTTTACATTTTCTTTTTATGGAAATGTTTTATAAATTCAAAGCCTTTTTAATAAATGATTACAAAGTGGTAATGGATTTAGTCTCATTTTATTTCCCATTGATAATTGTTTATTTTATTTGAACCAATTCAATTTAATAGTGTATATATATACCCATTTTCATTTAATATCATGATTTTCTCATAATTTATGATTTTTTATGTTTAAATTTATATTATATTACCCAATAGTTTTTATCATGAAAATTTATATGTTATAAAAATTACCACTTCAATCTCACATTATTTTGTGATTATTAACATTCTCTTGGAATAATAACCTTATTTTAATCATTTTTCATTGGAAATTTTCATAAATGTCAACATTGATGGGTGAAGATTATTTTAATTTCCTAACCATAAAAAATTTTTATTTTTGGTTTTTTCATTGACATATATTTGAATTTCCGAAGAAATATTGATAAATTTGTTTTTGTTTCTCAATTTGGATATTTTATCAGAAATATATTTTATTAATTAAATATATTACTCAATATGATGAATGAATTACACTGGTAGTGACAGGTGGTTCACATACTTAATAAAGGCCCATGATGCATCAAAATGATATCATGAGAAAAATTATATGTGCATATCAAACAGGTTTCTAGGAGTAGTTTTAACCCTTTTTTAGAATGATATTTATTGTATAGTTTTCCATATACCTCATACATGATGTCTAATAATTAATCATTTTCATCATTAATAATGTATTTATTATTATTATCTATCCATGATATTTTTTCATTGATAATATATATGGATGAATTTAATTCTCAAATTTTTGATTATACTAATTTCTTTTTAGTAAATTACATTTCCATATTGATTATTCCATATACAGTTATTTTAATGGAATGTGTTATAAGTTATTTACTTTTCCATGTTAATTTATTAAAATTATTTCAGTATATCATCTATTTATCCTAACCTAATTGAGAATTTGAGCTCTCTTTTATTTTTCCTTCCCCAAGAATCCAAGAAGTGTACCACGAATGATATGCAAGGTTACACAATATGGAATAATGTTTTTCTCGTAAGGAATAATAATTATATTGTAATTTGAGTATTTATTTGTAATACAATAAACATGTATATATCATGATCACCAAGAATACTAAACTAATCAGTCCTTCATGATGATGTTCCTTTTAATCATACTAATATAATGGTAGACGACACTGTCTCCACCATTATTGTGGTTAGGTCACTACAATTGGTATCAAAAGGATGTTTAGTAGTAACCTTGGGAACGTTATTTAAGAAAAAATTGATTAAATTATCCATAATGTATAATTTGATAATAATTATACAAGAACGACATATGTATTCATTTACATAGAGATTATGTTGTTTTCCTTGTAATACATACCTGTCTACATACAACAAGTTGGCGTGTTTAGTGCACAGATGTACCTAGTGGTAACACATCCGAAAAGGTTTGTGGTCCTTACTCGAGTGTAACCTAGTAAATGAAAATGGGAATTACTATGCACCTTGGTTGACACCCATGTGGAATATACATTAGATGATTTAAATTTTCATTAAAATACATTATGAAGGATTTGAATATATAATAAATATAGATAAAGGATGTTAAAAGTAAATTGTTTTTTATTCCAAATAATGTGTCGTGATATTCTATAAATGATTATATATTATTCTCCTTATGGATTTTATTACTCACAATAATATTGTGAGTATTATTTAAGGGATAAAGCCCAAATTAGTCACGTTATCATTGAAAATTATGGAAAATGTGGTGTCATCGTGAAACTAAAATATATATTGATAAGTGTGAAGGATTCCAAGTTCATGGATATTTTGTTTTCCAAAAAAATATTAACAAAATATACCTCAAAAACTCGTGAACTCACTAAATAATAAAAGGACTATGTTTTATAAGAGATATAGTGTGGGATTCTATGTTGTAAAAAATGATCAATTTGATCATGAGAGAAATATGGAAGGAGATAACCATGTAAGTGTCTTAATAAAGAAAATAGGTGATTTCTATTAGGGAAATAAGTATATAAAGAAAATAATTTCTATGGAAAACTGAATAATATTATATAAAGAAGTACTACTCATCCTAAGAATCAATTTTTATTTTTGATTCTGTAAATGTGGGGAACCATGGAATTACCCGAGTCAGTGCCCTCATTTATAGGATAAACTCTAGAATAATGAATGATCAATGTGTAAATAAATAGATTAAGTATTTATGTATTGGGGTTGTATTAAAAACCATTGTTAAAAATATATCTAGTCATTAACCTTATTATGAAGATGTCCATCATAATTATTTTGGATGTTTTTTAAAATGTTTTAATAAAAAAGGAAAACTAAATGTCGATTAACAACCCATTAAATCTAGAAAGTACACAGGACATGAACCTTATGATCAAAGGACTATAAGGGTTTCATATTTACCACTGAACTATGTGATATCCATGTTATTTTTTCATTTCATTTAGTTAATCAATTTTGAAAACAAATATTGATGATAATCCTATAGTATAACATTTTTGTGGTTTACATATTACTTAATTGACGATACTATTTTTTAGATAATAGTCATGTACAAATTTAAAGATTTTTATTATAGATCTTACCATCATTTAAAAGTATTTCATTGTTATTAAAAAATAAAATAACATCATTTTAGGTTATCATTTTAATGGAGTAATGGATTGATTATTATATGATTCAAGAACAAAAAAAGAATAATTTTTTTTAAAAATGAATTTGAAACATATCAAGTGAGTAAATTATTGGTCAAATAAAATATTCCTCAAGATTATGAAATTTATCATTAAAAAATGTTTGTCTTAATACCTTCATTTTTATGAACCGATGGTCTGTTAAATCATCATTGATTTATGGATTCGAGGCCTTAAAATTTCATTTTATCATTTACTTGATTATGATCGATGAACTCAATCACTCGCTTGAATTATTTACGATTTTCCTTCAAATCTATATTTTCACTTAGAGTTATTATTTTTATACGTAGAAAACTAGTTATATGTCATTCAATATGGAATTTTTACTTCTCATATTGTCTAATTAAGTGGATGTTTTAGAAACTCTTATATGATGTGGGATTTTCAACAATAGTATTTTCAAATATAAAACCATAGATTATAAATATCAGGTTTGAATTGTGAAGACACAATTTAATTAATGTGTGGATAATCTAATACCCAGAAATTCTAAAGTGAGAACATTATATTCAATTGTATGTATGCCACACAACTCCAAGTGCTTATGGGAATATAATATCATGAGTTTTTACATTATATTTAATATTCAAAATTAATTCAATATATGATATATCTCCCAATGCATGTAATACTAACCCATATTGTGTTTCATTAAACAACTACTTTCATTGAGAGCATGTGTTACATGCAAGACCGAGTTTTACCGAAATGAATATATTATTAAAATAATATTATTTAATAAAATATGATATAACATAGTAGTTAAATTGGACTTTATACATAATATTAACAATCATATGAATATATATTGGTCATATAATTATAAAATGATTTATTTAGTTAACAATTAATATGAAATGAATATAAAATCCAATTGACTATAAATAAATCTATTTTATGCTCACAATTGTGTTTTATCATAATATATTAAATTTACAACTAATACTGAGTGATATTAATGAAATATATATGGTATATATTCAATAAAATATTTTTTATTTTTATCCAACAGATTTAGTAGGTGGGAAATAATATTTAATCAAATTTTACACATAAAGACCAATATTTTTAATAATGCAATTTTAATATATTTTAATGGAAAATATACATTATTCTAAATTTTGAAACATCTATAAATTTTATATCAACAAATAAACCTCATTTATTGAAATCTAAAACTTAAATATAGGATAGGGTAATTTTTTTCTATTTTTGTAGAGGCTTAATTTTTTCGATTAATAGTGAAAAATACAGAAACAAATTGAAAATTGTTTTTTGATCTTATATATTTATATTGATAAATTATATTTAAAGTTTATTTTTAATAAAAACTATATTTATTTTAAGGTATTAATAATATATAAATAATTGGAATATATTTAACTTTGAAATTGGATATAAAAACTTTTCGAACTTTTGAATGTTTTTACATTAAAACCATGCATTCTCGTCCCATCTGTATGATTGATTTCAAATAAATTAATAAAAACTTTGTATTTTTAATTTCATAAATATGATTAATTATTTTTAATCTTTTTTTTAAAATATGATAATAGGTTCCATTTATTTTTGGAGATTATGAATAATAACAATGGTAATTTGTTATTAAGATTGTTAAAGATTAATCAAGTAAATAAGGATTAAAAATATATTTTATTATTAGAAAATTAACATAACACTTGTACTAATTTTATTTTATTAGTTTTTTTCAATAAAAAAACTCATTAGTGTAATTTTATGGCCTCTTAATGTAATTTAGACTTCATTAAGCCTTTTTTAGATTTTTATTTTAAGGAATGTCCAATATGTGAGACTTAATTTTATAGAATATTACACTATTTATATGATGTCATTCAGAATATTTCATAAAATATTACTAATAATTTTGAAGGTAATATTTTTATCTTTATCATCATAATATATTTTATCTTTCTAATAAATAAATAATTATCTTTAAGGCTTACACAACGATAATATAGTAATTGTTAAATTAAGTGAAATATCAATTAAATGACATTAAAAATATTAAAAAAAATAAAATTTCAGATAATTAATTTCATCCACGAATTTTATTGATAAAATTGTCATAATAGAGATATATTGAAGGTTTTTTTGAGTATATCATGTTGTATTTATATTTTAAAAAATTCATGTAATCAATAGTATCAAAATTTATATTAACGATATTTTATAATATGTGATATTTTATTAAATGATATAAAATTAGTATCAAATTAAAATCAGTCTATGGATTTAGATAAGATGAAATATTTAATAAATGATATATTTATAGTTATTTTGGTATTTTATAGTATCTATATTAACACTTAAAGAATAAAAATATGTGTTGTTATAATAACAGTTAAAGGGATTAAATAAGGATTAAATCCAAAAGATAAAGAATATAATATGACATAATCTTTTCCAAAAATTGTATAAATAGATGATTATGAAAGATAATAATCATATAATATAAATAACCAAATTTGGATACATTTGGAATTGAAAACTATGTTATATTAATGTAATATTTTGAGAGTTTCCAAAACATCCCCGTACCACAATTATAATACAAAACATAATAATTCATATCTCAAAACCACTTTGAGCAATTTACATCATCCAAAACCTACCCAAATAAGATCCCAAAATCCATTTTCATAAACTAGATGACCCTATTTGAGATTTAATCTATCCATGGATGTATTTTGGTATAAACCAAAAATAATCAACAGAAAACAATGTAACATTCTTCAATGATCACTTCAATTTTTTTCATTCTAAAGAAATTATATTATTCTTATTAAATGATTATATAACAACCTTAATATCTTAAATATAATGGTTTTTTTATTTTAATATTATTACCAACACTTTAACACATATATATCAAATGGGATACAAAATCAACATTTGTGTGTATGGTGAACTACCGCCTGGTGAACCTATTCCATTAACTCTTCCATTTACCTCATTTAAATTCTTTAATTAATGATGAATTTATACTTTATATATTATATATATGATATATATAATGAATTTATTCTTTTTATACTTTTATATAATTCATAAATTAATTCTTTTCTTTTTGTTGGAATATAATAACATCGTTTGGGGACGCGTGGACTACCATCCCATCAAAATGATGTCATTCATTCAAACTATATATTAAATGTAATAAATATTATTTTAAATTAATATGTAACATATATGACATAAATATGAGACAATAAATATAATATATATCATTTACATTTCATTTTTAAAAATTAAAAATAAATGGAAGTAACGATCATGTGTATTTATGATGTACCATCTCTAGAAACGGTGTATTTAATTTCCCAAATCAAAATTTTAGGGATAATTCTAGACAAATATATAATGAATATATATTATATTTTAATAATGTATTCCATTCTTTAGATGATTAAATCAGGATAAAATTAATATAATAAATAAGTAATAAGTAAAAATATACACAAAAAAACTAGGAAATTTACACCCCAAATAGTAAAAATAATGGAATATTGGAAACAAAAGCATAATGGGATACTATAAGAAGTTAATAATTGTTAAAAATATGCAACGTACTAAAATAGAAAATAATTAACATGATATAAAATACTGTGTATGCCAAGATACACCATTAACATAAGGGAATAGTATAACTAGAGACATAAAAATATATTGAATATTTTAAATAAATTAATCAATGATATTTATGTCCATCCACATTATATTGAGTTAGAATAAATTTCACACAAAAATGTATTTATTAGTTTACTTCAATTACAATAAATAATTACTTTTACCAAATATGAATATATTATTAGAATATTATAATTTAATATAAAAATATGTAACCTAAATATTAAATTTTTTGTTATGAATTTGATTAACTAACTTATGAAAATAATTGATTTATGAAAATATAAGAATAATTTATATCATAAATATGAAACAGAAAATAATATAAGAACCAATTAAATATAAAATGAATATTTTTATAAAAAAATTATTTTCATGCCCATAATTTGTTTTATTCAGATAAACTAAATTAATAACAACAAGTGAATTATATTAATGAAATATATATGTAATATATTTAATAAATTTTATTTATATTCATATAATTAATTTTATAGTCATATGATGGGAAAAACCTAGTATTGCACATAAAAAGATGATTTTTTAAAATTCTTTTTTACTACCTTTTAATGAAGAACATATAATAAATACAATTATTAGAACACATATAAATCTTATAGGTTAAAAAAATTCATTTTTTGAAATTTTAACTTTAATATTAGTTTAGATTGGCTGTTTAGTATTTTTCTATGATGTTTAATTTTTCATGAATTGGAAAAAATAATAAATTTAAATTCAAAATTGTTTTATCTCTAGTTTATTTATAAGGATAGAATATATTTTATAAAAAACATTTTATAAAACTTTTATATCAATTAATACAACTTATTCTATTTGAATCAATTTCATTTTGAAATTGGATATAAAAATATTGAAAACTTTTGATAATTTCAACTTTATAAATAATTTTTATTGTCCCATGCATAGGATTAAATTTAAATTAATGTCTACCAATTTTGTTATTTGAATTTTAATAAAATGTATTCTCTATTTAAAATTATAATAATTTATAATTTTAATAATTCTACATTTTTTAAACCAAAAATATTGGTGAAAGTAATTAAAATTAATTATAATGATTAAGAGAAAAATTAACATAACATTAAACTAAGCCTTAAACATAAGATCGAAATATTCTATACACCTATCCAAAATCCAATGGTTGGATGTATGTCTACCCTAACATCACATTTTTCAAATATTTTATCATTATTTGGTCCACCTATATTGGGAACAATGTTGGTGGAATTCCCTTTTCAAAAAAATACAAGAATGTCACTGATCCTCTGTTACAAATAGAAACTCATCCCTCCCACTACCTCACACATCTCATTACAGATTTTTAATATAAAAAATATATATAGAGATTCTAAAAATCTCTACCCTCAATTTATAATCCTCACATTGTTCATAATTCCTTCCATGGAATCCTGTTGATGCAAACTATAAGGTGTTACCTGAATAAAAGGAAACACACTTTCTCAAGCAATTATTATTTATTTTGATTATACAGTCACAGAAATATTTTTATTACATTATTACAAAACAATATAATTATCCAAGATAATATTATATGTTTTTATTCTATTTTGTAAACCAACACTTACCCACAATTCAATATAATGATTAATGAACTTTCCTTTTATGTGTATGGTGAAATACTATCTTGCAAAACAATGTCGTTCATTTTTCCATTACCACCTTTCATAGTTGGAAAATATATTGGAAAATACGTATATATATTATATATATAATATTTTTATTTTCTTTATTTTTCATTAATTATTATATAACACATTAATTTATGCTTTATATTTTCATGAAATATAATGACATCATTTTTTGAAGTGTGGATTACTTCCCCATCAAAACGATGAGATTCGTTCACACTATACATGAAATGTAAAATGGTTGGTTTTAATAAATATATTTAAAAAATTATAAATATATATGATACTAGAATTATAATATACATATACCTATAAATCATTTACTTTTTATTCATTTATAATTCAAAAAGGAAATAAAAGTAGCACTCATTCGTACGTTTGACCAACCACCTCTATGAGAAATGCATTTAATTTCCAATATACAAACATTATAGATTATTGTAAACTCATATATACACAATAACTGTGGTATTTAAATAATTTTTTAAATTCCTTAGATGATTAAACAATGATATTATTAATTATAATAATAAATTAGAAGTTAAAATTTACTCGACAAACATGGTAATTAACACCCGATATAGTGAAAATAATGAATGATTGATATCCAATGGGTAATAATATATTATTAGAAGATAATATATTTCCTTATAAACATGAATATGGTTCTATAAAAATTTATTAACTATCATAAAAACATTATAAATGATTTTAAAAGTTGGTTACACCAACGGATGTGCAAGGTAATGAATTTCATCTCAGATTACATTCAAGAGAGTCATGTTTTCTATTATACACCAATACAGTTCTATACAATTTACAAAATTCCTTTTGAAATTTTAAATGTTGAATTTCATTATTATAATGATATTGTATGTTTGATTTAATGTTATACATTCATCATTAATTATGATTCATATGTTTCAATGTGGTATGGGAAACTTTAGAATGTTTGCAGATTATTTTCCTCAAAATTATCGTAATGATATTTTAAGGTAATCTATATTCATCAATGTCAAAAACACCGAATTTTATTTATACCACACTAGGGGATTATTTATAAATCTATATTATCTGTTAACTACTAATATTTGATACGTAATATTATATATTTTGATTAATTGATATGAGGAATTCTTTGAAATAGAAATGATAGGTGGGGTCTAGACTTTATATAGTCCCTTAATGATTAGATAGATTACCATTAAAATATAAGTTGTCTATATTAAATATGATTCTATATGTTTTTTAAAATAATATTTTGAAAGGTCTCAAATGTATAGGTTTTCATGTGCCTCAGACAAGACATCTAATAATTAATCATTTCCTTCATTGATACTATTGTTATCATTATTATTATCCATGAGGCTTTCTTATGATAAAATATATGGATGAATTTTTTTATCAATTTATTGGTCAAATGGAATATTTTTTCATTTTATTACATTTTGATATTTATTATTCCTTATCTATTTATTTTAATGGCATTTTTATTTGTTATTTACCTATCCATGTTAAATTATTCTTAATAATTCATTATTTCATTCGCTTTTATAACCCTTACTTAGCATTTTATCTCACACATAATACGTTTCCTTTCCCCAAGTTATGAAAAGGAATCTTTGAATGGGTTTCATGGATGTATTATATTAATATCATTTATATATTATGATTTATTTCTTATTTTACAATCTATTATGGATATCATGTGTGTAATATAGTTTTCCAACAATACTAATATCTTCAGTCCTTTGGGATGAGATTAAATTAAATATTATGCCAATTTAATGGTATCACAACACCGACTAAGGGATTTCTAGGTTCTAGTTGTTATAGTTGGTATCAAAGATAGATTAGTAGTAATATGGAGATCTAGATTTAGGAGAACCGAGTTTAGAGAACATATTCCTAAGGTAGCATTTGAAAATATGTATAGAAGAACATCCATAAAATTTATTAGACATATTTTAAGTTGTTAATACTAGAAATACTTATATGTATGGGTACTACATGTGGACATAGTTCAGACACAGATATATCTAGGGGTAATAATTCCGAAAAGGTGTGCCTGGTCTGGCTCAGTGTAACCTGGTACACGACAACGTGCCTTACTACTCACCTAGTTTAACAATCCCAAAGGATACTATTAGTATAATTCACATTTATTTTTTATACCATTTCAATGGGTTTTAATAGATAATGACCATGAATGGAATAGGTATAACCAAATGTCTATTAGATTGAAAATAATTTTCTATGATTTATACATCCTCAAAATTATTATAGGGATTTTCTATTTTGATAATTGATTATCACAATATAGTTTCTGGTATTAGGAAATTACCTCTTATATTGGATAAAATATATTCTTACAAAAGAACTATGTGTAAAAAAAATGGAAAAAATATTTATGTATTAATTTTTCATTGAAAACCATAGTTAAAATACTATTTATTGATTACCATTTAATTAATGGTGTCTACCAAATTTATTATGGAAATTATTTCAATGCGAGTTTAGAAAATGATTATCATTTTTGGGTGACAACTTATCAGGTCTGGAAAGTCTATAGGAGTTGAACATGTGACCTAAGGAATATAAGGGTTTCATTCCTACCAGTAGCCAAAATGATTTCCTCATTAAAAAGAAATTGTTTTTATTTAAACAATTTTGTGAATAAATATTAATGATGAACCAACAATGTTACTTTTTCTGTTTATAGATTAATTTATTAGACATATTGGTTTTAGAAAATAGTTAGACTTGTCACTATTTTATTGGACTTAATATCTATTAATTATTTAGTGCTTCAAACATCAAATATAAATTTTGGATATCCATTTCATGATGCAATGGATGAATTCAATATTGATAGATGAAATAGCAATGTATGAAATTGTGTTTATATAAATATATAATGAATGTATATTTCATTATATTTTTCAGAAGTAAAATAACTACTCAACATCAGGAAAAAAAAATAAAAAATGGTAGTCATAAAACCTTAATTGTGGTTGAACCGATGGTGTTATAAATCATTATAGATTTATTGTTTTGAAGCCCTCAAGAATCCATTGATCATTCACATGTTTGTGAATGATGAACTAAATCAATCTCTATAAATATTTATGCATGTTTTCAATATTTTTATATATACAATCCAAATATGTTTTCATACTTAGAGGCCTAGTTATACGTTAGTCCACGTTACCTTTGTAAATTCCATTATATCATTTAAAGGGGGTGTTTTTTCAACCCTCCTCACAATTTGTGATTTCAACATAGGAAATATAAAATAACATACTACAATGATCATGTTCAAATATACATGATGCAATTTAATTTAAGTGGAGATAATGTAACTCCCCATAATTATAATGTAATAATATTATATGAAATAATTTTTATGACACAAAACACCAAGTTCATAATTGAATATTATAAGGACCCAACCTTAAAACATTACATAATCATGAATTAATTGAATAATTAATATAATGGATATTTTCATGTTTAAAGTTTTAGAGAATTGGGACATAACTATTACATCTTAAAAGATTACAAAGTAGACACTTCTACTATGTTTCTATAAAATAAAAACTATTAAAAAGAAACATGTATAGTTCCATGTTTTAGATAGCATGTCTTTCCTTGATCCCATCCTTGACCCTATTCATCTTTAAGTCCTGTGGAGAACATTTCAAAAATTTGGGATTAGTATAAAAAGAACATTAAAGGATACAGAAAGAAGGAAAACCGTTTGTTTTTCAAAACAACAAGTAAACCATGAATACTTTATCAAAGTAATACATTCCACCTTTATGAAGTAGAAAATACTCATCAATGAATAAAATATCACTATTTATCATTTGTAGCCAAAAGATTACCATAAACCCATATAAAGAACACATAACATATAAAGGTTACTTGGGATATAAACATACTTAAATGGAATAACCATACAGTCGACTTCCACACATATCACTAAATTTAATAGCCACACGACCAACTTCCATACCCAATGCATTGGAGGTTATAACGTAACCACCCATTCTGGTATTCACGACACCACCCGTCATATGGTATATCACGTAACCACCCATCAAATGTCCAAGTACCATTACAAAATCATAATACATAAAACAAATATAATGGAAAGAAAACATTTCAACATTTCAATCAAAATATATCACTTAAATATATTGGCATAACAAATCCATTATCAAATCCATTTTCAATACCAAAATACATAGAAGAGTATATGGTAATTAATTCCTTTTAAAAACATTACAGCTTGTTAAGGATGCCAAAGGTCAAATAGTACTCCCGATGGCGAAAAAGGTCGTTGTCACTGCGTACGTTAAAAGAAACATTCTGTTTTTTCATTCATTAAAATGCTTCATATAAAAATATTACATTTGAATGAAATGAAAAGTCAAACGGGTTTATACACCGTATAAAATAAAGTTGTTTATAAATCAAAATGTTCTTTAATGAAAGGAGATTGAGATGAAGTCCCTTACAATGTCAGTATCCTTAGATTAAGGACTAATCAATTACATAATTATGTGTGACAAATATAAATACACCCAATATAAGAAGATATTAAGTGTAAAACAATCAGAGGTCATCCACACATATTCAAAGTATGACATAATCAAGAAGTAGTGGTTTAGCCCAAAGAATTGAAATTGGGTTAGAAAGTTCCTTTATGGAAATTTGAAAGCCTAACAACATCATTTTTAAAATTCATAAAAAGAGACGATGTGAGATAAAATGGGTTTATCATCACTTGGAGATATCATTTATATAATTAAGTATATATAAGAACATATCCCAACATAATAATATGTAAATTAAAAGCCCTATAAAAATTAGTATTTTAAAAAGAGGAGGGTGAAAGGTTCCCTTACCGATTTGGGTAATTATAGAAACGTACACCCCATGAAACAAGGGTCATAAAATGAAGATGTAAATACACATATATTAAATTATATTACACAATGAATAAAATCATAGTTAGTACATACACCACACAAAAGTAAATAGTGGAAAAGGTAGAATGAATATCACAGGAACAAAATGTGAGATAAAAACCCCTTAACTCGTTGTGATCAATCGACTCGTATGACCAAAAGATAATAAAAACCAAATTAATCACATAATACCATGAATATAAATAGATTAATGAAAATATATATGAATGGGAAGTACAAAATACACCACATGAAATAAATAAGTGGTGAAAAATGGAAATCTCACAGAATTAAAAGTGAGATAAGAAATCCCTTACGAAAATTCGGCAGCATAACGACGCCACTTAAAACATCCAAAAATTGTTTCATGAGATCAAATAGGGTCTCTCATCATATGAACATAAAAATTATAGTATGAGGGATATAAAATAACATCCCCCAACATACGAAAGATTATTTTAAAAGGAATGACATAAAAGAGAGTACTTAAAAAGAAAGAGAGAGGTAAGATCCCTTACCTCAAGTCCGACTTGTCTTGTTCGTTTCTTTATATTATTGAATAATAAACTTTGATCATTTTATAATTTCATAAGGAAATCCTTTAAATATTTTTATTCAGTTCATATCACATATGATAATTTTATAATAATTTGTTAATAATGTGAGTTCATATCAGACATTTTTGTCGATGTTCGGTACATGAGTCAAAATTGAACTTGTTGGAAAAGAATTTTCCATGTAGTTATAGGTACATCATCTAAAAAATATTATTACTTATTTAAATATACTATATATCAAATATATATTCATTTTATACTATTACATAAAATTTTAAGACAAAAAATGAAATGCACCATTCATGGAGACGGTAGGCCGTACGTACGCATGAACGCTACTATCATTTCTTTGTCATATCAATGGAATTAAAACTAAATGAGATATATGTATATATTATAATTTCATAATGATATCTATAACTAAGATGTAATATATGAAATATATATCCATTATATATATGTACTTATAATAGTACATAACATTTGGAGATAAGAAATGAAATGTACTATTCATGGAGACGGTAAGTCGTACGTATGCATGAACGCAACATTAATTTCTATTTCATACTTTAATAAAATGAAAAAAATAATGATACATATTTATATTATAATTAAAATATAATATAATATATAACATCATAAAGTACATCCTTTATACATCCCACATATGGTATTAAAGATTCAAATCACTTTGAGGGGGCGGTAATCCACACTTCCTAAAATGAAATTATCGCGTTTAACCATTATGGAAACCATAAAGGTATTGAATAAATGAAAAAAAATCATAATTAATACATAAACATAATTTATATATCATATATAAATACAGTGACATCTTAATATCCACCATGGGAGGTGTTAAAAGAAGATTGAACAATTATCGATTCGTGATGTAGTAATTCACCACCCACCGAAACAGTATGTTCTTTAACCATTAGTTGGAGGTGTGTATGAGTGTAGATAGAATACTCATCCTAACATAATCCTAGTATATTTAAGATACTGATGTTGTTACAAAATAAATGAATAAAAAGAGTTTAGGGGGTTGGAGAAGAAAAATAAAACAAAAGAACATAAGAAAAGACATTACATTCAAATAGGATAACTCTTTTTGATTTGAGCTCAAAGGCTTACTTGGAAAGACATATGCCCAAAGTGAGGCTTATATGAGTAATAGAGGGATGTGTAGAGACAATATGTGAAGATTTTGGATGAGCCAAGGGATTGAGAGGTGTGGGTAAGGAGGTAGAGTTGGGGGCCTTTTATAAGAGGGGGTATGGGCACTCTAAGAAAGTCTTGAAAAGTTATTTATTATAAAATGTTTTTTAGATATAGAAGGTCCCATAATTTTAAATTTTGTGGATAAGGTGATAAGGATTCTAAATCCACCAATCCAATAGGTTTTTTACAAGTGTATGTCTTATATTTTACATTATCTTTTCATTTTATTTAAATCGTTCATTAATGAGGTAATCACTGCATCATCACAGTGCCATAAATAAATAAATTTATTTAATGTCTAAAAATTATATGAAAATACTGTGATGTAGAAAATCATTTTAACTTTCCAATTAATATTTATAGTCCAAATGATGACTTGTATAACCCCATGTAAAAATTGTTTTAGTAAAATAATACATGTTTGTGACATTTTTATTTTAACATTAAATAAAATGTTATTATTGTCATTTTCTTACCCAAGTGGCTCCATGGGGTCCCCAAGTTGACCCATGGATTGTCATGGTCGTCCATGACTCATCCAATAAGGGTAGTACATGTGTCAATGTCATTTCATATTATTATAACATTATCTTTACATTAAATTTGTAAAGACCCGTAAAATTCAAAGGAATTTTTTTTTCTTAATTTTTTTTTGGAATTTTACACGAGCGCGGTTTCTGACGGCACCTGATTCCGAGGCCCGGAGTGCCCGGAATCAATTTCCGAAGTTTGGCTTGGGTACGTTCAGTGAACGAACGAGCGGGAATTTCTAACTTTTGATCCGGCGCTCGGAATTGAAATCTGAGGGCACCGATGAACTCGCAGCGCCGATATTCGCTTAAGGAGACCTTTTCCGTGGTTGCGTTTTTTTCGGGTTGAGAGTTAGTTTTTGGGAGTTTAGAATAAGTTAAATAAAAATTTTGGATTACAAATTTTTATTTAAACTTGTTGGTTAACTTCTCTCAAAGGAAGTTAGGGGGGGGGGGACCCACACCCACTTAACCTCCCTTGAGAGGATTAAGTGTGGTGGGGCCCACACGAACCCTAAACTTTTCATCTTCTCTCAAACTCCCTTAACCCCTCTTTAAATGACATGACAATTGTTATTTAATTTTGGAGTTATCCTTTTTTGAATTTCAAACCTTTGAAATTTTTTTGTTAAGTTTGTGAATAAAATAAGCTCTTATCTTATTTTGTTGGGTTAGAACTCTTTAGCCATCTTGTGAGGATTTGAGAGCTTTTCTTTCTTCTTCAAACTTTGACGAAGAACGCTCAAGCTTGACGAAGAACGGTCAAGCTCCGACGAAGAACGTCGCTCCTCTCTTCTTCGTCTTCCGTGTCAACGAAAGGGAACGCCGCTTCCTCCTCGGACTTCCTTCATCGGCATACGAAGTTTCGCCAACGACGTATCTCTTCGGGCGTATCTCTTCGTCAACGGATTTGACGAACGACTACCGCGACGCCAGACCTCTGCGACGTTGTCTTCCGCGGGACGTTGACAAATCTTCGAACCTTATACCCAAGGTAGGGGTGGTTGTTAATTGTTTATTTATTTATCCTTGTTCGTGGTTCTAGCGTGACTAACGTGAGGTTTTTAAATATGTGTTATTGTTTAACGTGAGGGGGCCGTACCGCATGAACACGGCCGAACCCCCTCCTTCGTTCTTGATGTTTTATATTGCGGATGAAACAAGGTGGTGAGGTGTCGTCGCACCACGCGGTTATTCGCCCGATTATATTGCGCGGCGCCATCGCGCCGCGCCGTGGAAGAATCATCAAGAACGCGACGCCGTCGCGCCGCGTCGAGGGGAATGGAAGGCGCGGCGAAGGGGCGCGGTGCCGTCGCACCGCGCCGGACGATGAACACCGCGGTCGGTTCCGGGCCGCGGCGAGACGGGAAGACCGGCGGCACGCCGGGCCGCCGGCGTCGGAAGCCGGAAAGGGGACCGGATTTTCCGGTCCGGTTGGAGAAAAACCGGCCGGCCAGGTGGCCGGCCGGAAGGTCAAAGGCCGGGGGAATTTAATTTCCCCGGCCAGCTCAAAACCCCCCCTCATTTAAGAGAGTGGGGCGGTTGTGCTTGAGGGGGGTAGGCGGCCCCCCGGTTGCCTTCAAAGCAGGCCCCCACGAGGGGAGGCCGGTCTCCAAAAAGGCACGGCTCTTAAGCCGCGCCGCCTTGCTGGAAGCGGGGGCTTAGCCCCCCGCGCGTGACCCTAGCGGCGCCAGGCCGCGCCGGTCCGCCGCCGGACGGCCCGGGTCGGACCCGGGTCGGGTCGACCCGGTTCGGGCCGACCCAGGGGGGGTCGGGCCGGGTCGGCCCGGACCCGGACCCCCCGTTTTCGAGACGACTTCGGTCTTTTGGCCATAACTTGAGCCACGGACCTCCGATCGACGAACCGTCTACGGCAACGCGATCCTTGGATCGAGACAGTCGTTTCGGTATACTATACTCAAGGCGCACCTTCTTTTTCGGGAGCCTACGTGGTTAAAACTCCGTAGTTAAGCGTGCTTGGCTTAGAGTAGTGATCAGGATGGGTGACCTCCTGGGATGTTTCCCAGGGTGGGTGTGAGACGGAAAGGCTGATATCTTTCATACTGGACGTCCGATTGACGAACCGTTAGCGGCGATGCAATCCTTGGATCGAGACGGTCGTTTCGGTATATCGCACTCAAGGTTTCAGATTACTTTGAGTTTGGCCGGGTTGGTTCGTACACGAAACCAACCGGACCTTCGGAGTGGAAACACTCATATCTTGAGCTACGAACGTCCGATTGACGTGCCGTCAGCTTTGTTGTATTCCTCTTAGTGAGACGGATCTTTTGGCATACTCCGCCCAAGGTTTGGACGCAGGTGGAGTACGGTCGGGTTGGTTTTGCCTTAAAAATCAACCGGGCCCCGGAGACGAAAATGCCAATAACTTTCAGACCGAGCGTCCGATCGGCGCGCCGTCTGTTGCGTTGAGTTCCTGTTGACGATACGGAACTTTTGGATACATCAACTCTGGACTTTGTGACAGTTGATGTATCAGCCTCTCGGCTCGTGGAGCGGACCCTCCGAACGAGCTTGCTGTGTGCGGGAACCCTAGTGCTGGCTGTGACTGCGACTGTGACTACTACTGCTACTGCTACTGTGACTGCGGCGACGACAGTACAGAGATCCTGTGTGGATTCGACGACGACGACTACAGCACTCAGCGATCCTACGTGGATCAGTGCTACGATCCTGTGTGGGTCTTTGCGGGGGTTAGTACCTATCAATCCTTCGTGGGTCCGACGACTTAGATGGATCAGTGATCATCTTCACCGTCATCCGAAGAAGTATACCTGTGTGAGCTGAACCTTCTATTTTACTCGATAGAGGTAGTGCGCTTGGTTGTAGCGGTATACCCGCGATTCTGGAGACGAGCATACGGAGTACGGAGACCGTGTAGCCGGCTGAGACCTGAAGACTGCTCGACCGACTCGACTTGGAGTGAGTCGACTAGCCCAGTGGACGGAGCGCCCGGTATTTGGAGGCAGACCCACGGCGGACGGAGCGCCTGGTAGTTGGCAGCAAACCCGCGGTACTCGACTGGAGGAGTACCTCTGTAGGCTATTTGGGTGAGCGCCCGGTATTTGGCAGCAGACCCTTAGCGGACGGAGCGCCCGGTAGTTGGCAGCAGACCCGCGGTACTCGACAGGAGGAGTACTTCAGCAGTCTTAGGTTAGTGAGCAGTACCTCGGAGTCGTGACAGGGCCACTGTACACTTCAGAGATGGGGCTCTTCAGCAGTTACGGTTTTGATAATGAAAATCCTGGTGTGAGCTGAATCCTAATTGCTTTCCTGTGTGGATTGTGTTGTGCTATCCTGTGTGGAATACGC
The DNA here is from genome assembly GCA_963277665.1 of Viscum album. Classification (NCBI taxonomy): domain Eukaryota; kingdom Viridiplantae; phylum Streptophyta; class Magnoliopsida; order Santalales; family Viscaceae; genus Viscum; species Viscum album. Next base: position 433,920,970 of record OY728134.1, read on the forward strand.
TTTGCTTTCTCTGTGGTGTTTGTTTACTTTACAAAGGCAATGCCTTCCCTTTTTTACCTGGAATTACGCCTTGGTGCTAGTCGCCAGCCCCTGGCCTATGGAAGGCGGGCTTGGGGTAGTCACGGCACGAACCCGAGGGCGGGTCGTGACAAATTGGTATCAGAGGAGTTCGGTTCTACCGCGAACTCTGATCTTTTCTATGTGAAGCAATAATGTTTAGCATATTGAGTGTGGTTATCAGTACAGGGAGTCCAGTGTTGGTGCGGCGGCCGACGTATCCATACACCAGGACCCTGACTTCTGATTTCCGACTTAATGCACGAAAACATTGATTGCGTGTGTGTTTTAAAGTTTTCTTTGTGATTTCTTTATATCAGCTCATCAGGTATACTGTTTGACCGTGGCGCACCTATTTCCTATTCAGGATGGCCCCACAACGGCAGCCAGCTAGGGTTCCGAGAGTCGAGTGTGATGATAGCCCACCGAGCGACGAGGCCTCGGTGTAGGGCCCTTTGTCAGCAGTGGCACCAGCGGTAGCACTACCCGCCGAGCCCCCGATGCTTCCAGCGCCAGCCGCTAACGATGCACGTCGCCTCAGCACACTGCATGAGTTTCAGCGCCAACGACCACCCAGGTTTCGCGGGGAGACGGATCCCCAGGCAGCCGAGGACTGGCTGGAGGTAGTGGTACGTGTGTTTAGGCTAGTGAGGACACCAGCAGACCTCATGGTGATCCTCGCTGCGAGCCTACTACACGCAGCAGCAGGACGATGGTGGAGCTTGATGCTCCAGGTGCACGATGAGGCATCTCTACTTTGGACGGACTTTGAGAGCCTCTTCCGCTCAGAGTTCGTCCCAGCCACCCTTCGTGCGGTGCGTATCCAGGAGCTTCTTCAGCTGCGGCAGGGCAGCATGACGGTCGATCAGTACTCGACGAGATTTACAGATCTCTCGCGCTACTCGACCGACATGGTACGTGACCCATTCTTCCGAGACCGGACCTTTGAGCAGGGTTTGAGACACGAGATCAGGGCATCGCTGATCTCCCTCAGCATACCGACTCAGACAGGAGTACTGGAGTGGGATCTTTTGATCGAGAGCTTCCTGGATGAGTCCACAGCGAGACCTACCGTAGGGCGGCAGATAGCGGAGTCTTCGGCAGCAGGTAGCCGACGGATGACTCAGGGTTCCAGGCATACCAGACCTACCGGTGGCCGACTGCACGACTCGGGCTTAGTTGTGCGAGGGATCCGGGGTGGAGTCAGAGCGAGGCGTGCCGAGAGTGGGCAGTGTTACTCTTGTGGAGGGATTGGTCACATGGCTCGTGACTGTCCAACCCGCCATGCTGATGATCAGCAGTTAAGTGAAGAACCTCCCAGGCAGAGGCATAGGTTCGACCGTGGCGATCCGCAGGGAGGAGGCGGACGAGGCAGAGGAGGTGGCCGAGCAGCAGGTGGTGGGCGACGCTTTGAGGCTCTGCCACCACCACCACCAGGAGGTCCTCCCCGACCACAGGGAGTAGGTGAACAAGCGAGAGATCAGCATCAGGCAGCCGAGGCCTTCGATCATGGAGCTCTGGGAGCAGATGGACAGGAGAAGAACTAGTGGATACGTCCTTTGTACTTCTAGTTCCTTGTTGCTATTGTGTAGCGTCTTTGTATTATGAGCTGCAATGATAAAAGACGCATACCTTGTGATGTTTTCATTCCTGTCCTCTTTTGTGTTGTTACTAAGAGGTTCCAGTTTGACTGTTGACTTGACCCTCAATTGTGAGACATCTACTGGAGGAGACCCAGTTACCACACACTGATGCCGACAGTGTGACTCAACTCTTGGAGGCGAGAGTAATGGTTCGATCTCTTGGTAGTAGCGTCGAGGCCTTACGACGTCATCCTTGGTATGGATTAGTATCATCCATGTTAGGATTGACTGTATTAGGCAAAGAATGTGGTTCATCCAGGGGATGAGACCAGATTTCTCTTGTCGGCAAAGAAGAAATCTTGCGGCACTTGTGGGACCTGTGATGGTCCAGGCCACGACAGAGAAGGTCCAGGTCATCCAGGAGCGGATGAGTACAGCTCAGAGCCGGCAGAAGCCTTATGCTGACAGGAGACGGAGGCCACTGGAGTTCGAGGATGGCGACCACGTCTTCTTGAGAGTCTCACCTCGACGTGGTATTCAGAGATTTGGCCGAGGCGGCAAGTTATCTCCGCGCTTCAACGGACCCTTTCAGGTCCTCAGCAGGGTTGGCGAGGTGGCTTATCACCTGGCTCTGCCACCTCAGTTGCACCGGGTGCACGACGTCTTCCACGTATCTCAGCTGAGGAGATACGTGCACGACCCGACGCACATCATTGACCATGGGGAGCTTGACGTTGACGATGGGGCGACTTTTACAGAGGTTCCGGTGGAGATAGAGGATCGACAGGAGCGGGTCCTGCGTGGGCGATCGATTCCTCTTGTACGCATCAGATGGCAACACAGAAACCTCCAGGAGAGCACATGGGAGCGGGAGGCTCAGATGCGTGCTCAGTACCCTCATTTGTTCTCCTAGTTTTTGTTGTATCTTTACGGGGACGTAAAGCCCTGAGGTGGGAGTAATGTAAAGACCCGTAAAATTCAAGGGAATTTTTTTTCTTAATTTTTTTTTGGAATTTTACAAGAGCGCGGTTTCTGACGGCACCTGATTCCGAGGCCCGGAGTGCCCGGAATCAATTTCCGAAGTTTGGCTCGGGTACGTTCAGTGAACGAACGAGCGGGAATTTCTAACTTTTGATCCGGTGCTCGGAATTGAAATCCGAGGGCACCGATGAACTCGCAGCGCCGATATTCGCTTAAGGAGACCTTTTCCGAGGTTGTGTTTTTTTTTTCGGGTTGAGAGTTAGTTTTTGGGAGTTTAGAATAAGTTAAATAAAAATTTTGGATTACAAATTTTTATTTAAACTTGTTGGTTAACTTCTCTCAAAGGAAGTTAGGGGTGGGACCCACACCCACTTAACCTCCCTTGAGAGGATTAAGTGTGGTGGGGCCCACACGAACCCTAAACTTTTCATCTTCTCTCAAACTCCCTTAACCCCTCTTTAAATGACATGACAATTGTTATTTAATTTTGGAGTTATCCTTTTTGAATTTCAAACCTTTGAAATTCTTTTGTTAAGTTTGTGAATAAAATAAGCTCTTATCTTATTTTGTTGGGTTAGAACTCTTTAGCCATCTTGTGAGGATTTGAGAGATTTTCTTTCTTCTTCAAACTTTGACGAAGAACGCTCAAGCTTGACGAATAACGGTCAAGCTCTGCAGAAGAACGCCGCTCCTCTCTTCTTCGTCTTCCGTGTCAACGAAAGGGAACGCCGCTTCCTCCTCGGACTTCCTTCATCGGCATACGATGTTTCGCCAACGACGTATCTCTTCGGGCGTATCTCTTCGTCAACGGATTTGACGAACGACTACCGCGACGCCAGACCTCTGCGACGTTGTCTTCTGCGGGACGTTGACAAATCTTCGAACCTTATACCCAAGGTAGGGGTGGTTGTTAATTGTTTACTTATTTATCCTTGTTCGTGGTTCTAGCGTGACTAACGTGAGGTTTTTAAATATGTGTTATTGTTTAACGTGAGGGGGCCAGACCGCATGAACACGGCCGAACCCCCTCCTTCGTTCTTGATGTTTTATATTGCGGATGAAACAAGGTGGTGAGGTGTCGTCGCACCACGCGGTTATTCGCCCGATTATATTGCGCGGCGCCATCGCGCCGCGCCGTGGAAGAGTCATCAAGAACGCGACGCCGTCGCGCCGCGTCGAGGGGAATGGAAGGCGCGGCGAAGGGGCGCGGTGTCGTCGCACCGCGCCGGACGACGAACACCGCGGTCGGTTCCATGCCGCGGCGAGACGGGAAGACCGGTGGCACGCCGGGCCGCCGGCGTCGGAAGCCGGAAAGGGGACTGGATTTTCCGGTCCGGTTGGAGAAAAACCGGCCGGCCAGGTGGCCGGCCGGAAGGTCAAAGGCCGGGGGAATTTAATTTCCCCGACCAGCTCAAAACCCCCCCTCATTTAAGAGAGGGGGGCGGTTGTCCTTGAGGGGGGCAGGCGGCCCCCCAGTTGCCTTCAAAGCAGGCCCCCACGAGGGGAGGCCGGTCTCCAAAAAGGCGCGGCTCTTCAGCCGCGCCGCCTTGCTGGAAGCGGGGGCTTAGCCACCTGCGCGTGACCCTAGCGGCGCCAGGCCGCGCCGCCGCGCCGGTCCGCGCCGCCGCGCCGGTCCGCCGCCGGCCGGCCCGGGTCGGACCCGGGTCGGGTCGACCCGGTTCGGGCAGACCCAGGGGGGGTCGGGCCGGGTCAGCCCGGACCCGGACCCCCCATTTTCGAGACGACTTCGGTCTTTTGGCCATAACTTGAGCCACAGACCTCCGATCGACGAACCGTCTGCGGCAACGCGATCCATGGATCGAGACGGTCGTTTCGGTATACTATACTCAAGGCACACCTTCTTTCTCGGGAGCCTAAGTGGTTAAAACTCCGTAGTTAAGCGTGCTTGGCTTAGAGTAGTGATCAGGATGGGTGACCTCCTGGGATGTTTCCCAGGGTGGGTGTGAGACGGAAAGGCTGATATCCTTCAAACTGGACGTCCGATTGACGAACCGTCAGAGGAGATGCGATCCTTGGATCGATACGGTCGTTTCGGTATATCGCACTCAAGGTTTCGAATTACTTTGAGTTCGGCCGGGTTGGTTCATACACGAAACCAACCGGACCTTCGGAGCGGAAACGCTCATATCTTGAGCTACGGACGTCCGATTGACGTGCCGTCAGCTTTGTTGTATTCCTCTTAGTGAGACAGATCTTTTGGCATACTCCACCCGAGGTTTGGACGCAGGTGGAGTACGGTCGGGTTGGTTTTGCCTTAAAAACAAACCGGGCCCCGGAGACGAAAATGCCAATAACTCTCAGACCGAGCGTCCGATCGACGCGCCGTCTGTTGCGTTGAGTTCCTGTTGACGATACGGAACTTTTGGATACATCAACTCTGGACTTTGTGACAGTTGATGTATCAGCCTCTCGGCTCGTGGAGCGGACCCTCCGAACGAGCTTGCTGTGTGCGGGAACCCTAGTGCTGGCTGCGACTGCGACTGTGACTACTACTGCTACTGCTACTGTGACTGCGATGACGACAGTACAAAGATCCTGTGTGGATTCGACGACGACGACTACAGCACTCAGCGATCCTACATGGATCAGTGCTACGACCCTGTGTGGGTCTTTGCGGGGGTTAGTACCTATCGATCCTTCGTGGGTCCGACGACTTAGATGGATCAGTGATCATCTTCACCGTCATCCGAAGAAGTATACCTGTGTGAGCTGAACCTTCTATTTTACTCGATAGAGGTAGTGCGCTTGGTTGTAGCGGCAGACCCGCGATTCTGGAGATGAGCATACGGAGTACGGAGACCGTGTAGCCGGCTGAGACCTGAAGACTGCTCGACCGACTCGACTTGGAGTGAGTCGACTAGCCCAGTGGACGGAGCGCCCGGTATTTGGCGGCATACCCACGGCGGACGGAGCGCCTGGTAGTTGGCAGCAAACCCGCGGTACTCGACTGGAGGAGTACCTCTGTAGGCTATTTGGGTGAGCGCCCGGTATTTGGCAGCAGACCCTTAGCGGATGGAGCGCCCGGTAGTTGGCAGCAGACCCGCGGTAATCGACAGGAGGAGTACTTCAGCAGTCTTAGGTTAGTGAGCAGTACCTCAGAGTCGTGACAGGACCACTGTACACTTCAGAGATGGGGCTCTTCAGCAGTTACGGTTTTGATAATGAAAATCCTGGTGTGAGCTGAATCCTAATTGCTTTCCTGTGTGGATTGTGTTGTGCTATCCTGTGTGGAATACGCTTTGCTTTCTCTGTGGTGTTTGTTTACTTTACAAAGGCAATGCCTTCCCTTTTTACCGGGAATTACGCCTTGTTGCTAGTCACCAGCCCCTGGCCTATGGAAGGCGGGCTTGGGGTAGTCACGACACGGACCCGAGGGCGGGTCGTGACAAAATTATACTAATTACCTTTAATCGCGATTAATAAAACTTAAAAGTTACTATTCACCAAAAACTATTTTCATCCCATTGAAACACATTTTATAGCCTAATTACAACCATGTATTTCAGATTTTTGAAATTCAAATCACAGAGGTGTTAAAATTTCATTTAAACGAAAAATCAGTTTTTTAACTACCACATAGTGGTTTTCACTATTCATCAAAAATTGACATTTTTTTTTCAAAAAAATACCAAAAATTCACCCTAAGCTATGTTGGATATTTTGAATTCAAAAATGATGTCTATTTTACAAAATTAAAAACATATAATTTGAATTAATCAATTTAATAATTAATCCCTATTGTCAAAACAAATATCGTGTTTTTAAGAAACAAAATATATCAAAAGATTTACACTAGTTTAAATCCAATTTCAAAGTGAAATAAATTCCAATGACCAACAATGGATTAAATAGTAAATATATATTTTAAATAAACATTAAACCCAATTAAAAAGATAATCTATCCATAAAAATAAATGAGATTAAAAGGAGGTTTTGAATTAAAATACAACATTTTCACTAAAAATGGTCTTTATCGAAAAAATAGAAAAAATGTACACAAAGTTATTTTTGATGTCCAGATTATATAGAAGAATTTTATTTGGTCAAAGATATCATATAAAATTTTCAAAAGTGGATTTAAAATGGGTTCTTTATCAAAAGGCGGTTAATCGACCTTTTAAATAATATTAGAATATTTACGCTTAAAATTGGATTTATTTTCATTTTAATCCTCTAACATTTATTGGATAAAAGTAAAAATATTTGACAAAAATATATAATAATGTTGTAGTTATTTTTGTTCATTACTTCCATTACAATGGGTAGGTGTTAACTACCATTTAAAATAATATTATTTTATAATTAGAGTGAAACGTAAGATTTCAAAGAAACTCGTTGTTGCGTATTGAGTACGCCATCGAGCATAGCGTTCCCTTTAATGTAATATTAATATTTTAACCACTAATATTAATAAATATGAAAAAGTAATATTCTTTATTTACCTAGGATGTTACATCCTTCCCCCTTTTGGGAATTTCGTCCTCGCAATTTTAAAATTGGGCTTGAAACTTCATTGAAATCCCCACATTTGAAAAGGAGTAAATTAAACAATCACTTTAAAAGAAAGAAAGAAACGTACCAAGGTCACCCGAGACAACAGGTACTAGGATTCCATGAAATCATGGATATGGAAGAAATAAACAAAGGGTTACGTTCTGATGGAGAGTGATAGAAACATGTTTAGGAGAAAGTTAACCACCAGAAAATCACAAACATATGATGGGTTAAACGGTATTTGATTCCCCAGTAGGAAAAATTAACAGACAACATTTAAGTTTTAAGTTACTTTTCATTAGGGAATTTATTTATGAGCTTATCTAAATCACAAGTAATCATACTTTATTGTCATTTAGACATTCATCTCTTTCTAGATTTCTTACACAAACTCATTTTTTTCTTCCAAAAGATGAGTATTTAGGATGACTTGTTCACATTAAGAGCACTATAATCAACTTCTAGAGAATCACCTAATCCACAAAAGAGAAATACATATTTCCAATGTCTTTAGAACTTAACCAAAACCAAAATTGTTAGAACAATAACAGATAATCCACAAAAAGATAATCCTTTATAAAAAGAAAATATATTCTTAATGTTCAAAATTTCTCCAACAAAACCCTAAGTTCACGAAGACCATTCGATAAACAATTTGTCCATATAATTATTCAATGTAAAACAAACTAAGATTGGAACCCAAATACTTGAAGGATTTAATCACATTGTCTTCCAAGGAAAAAATTAACATTTATCTCCAAATAACATCAGTTTCTCTTAAAGTATCATATTGAAAAGTAATTAGCCTACTCGTATATCCTCTATGATAGGTCAATATTTTCCTAGATAACCAAAAATCAACATATTCTTGATTTATAAAATTATATAACTAAAAAGAATTTTTTATAATAACAATGTAATTCAAGTAGTCCAGTGGTAGACGATAAATACCAGTCGCACATTGGATGTGGGTTCAATTCCCACAGCTTTGTCTAACATAATGGGTTGTCACACGGTCTGCGTGTTGTCCTTTTTCCAAAACTATATAATTCTCAAATCATTCCCCAAAAAGAGACAAAATCATCAAAAATTACCATAACATAATTTAACCTCAATTTTATTGCATGCATTTTATTTTCCATCATAACATATAGTAACCCATAATTACCTCAAAAGTAAGGATCATATAAACCCAAATGGTTCTTTATAACTTTTTCCACAAAAGAACAGATTACCATTCCTTGAATAAAAATCATATATCAAACATTAGGGTTAAACATACTATAAAAAGTCTTCTAATGTAACCCCATCATCCAAAGAGACATAATACTTCTAAGAATTTCACCATCCTAAAATATACCATAACTCTTAAATCCCTTATATGTTGACTTCTTACTCATTCAAAATTCTTCATGACCCATTAACCATTCCTTTCAAACTTATTCTGAAATACTTCTTTCCTACAAAAAAATCATGAATCATATCCTAAGATTCCAAAATAGGGAAACATTTGTTACAAAATAATCCATAACTTTGATTGTTCATTGTTAGTTTCTTCATCCTCAATCAGAATGGCATTAGGTATTGGTAAATGAATATTTGTATGATCATGGTGATTCCATTACTGAAACTTCTTCGTAGGACATGTGTTTGCATAATGACTATGCACACCACATTTAAAACATTCAATTGATCCCTTAGAAAGAACTTCTTTCCCTTACCTCGAGTCAATGAGATGCTTCCTTTTTCCATGGATGGTTCTTGCTTTATGACCTTCATTTCCACATATATAGAATCTTTCTTTCCATTTGAAACATTCCCCTTGGTGTTTCTTTCCACATCTTTGACACATAGGATTTTGAACACACTTACCTTTATGATTATTACCTGAACATCCGTAGGGATTTTTTTCTCGCATATATGATGCATTATAAAAGTCACCAAGGTTTAAGTGGTCAATCATGACTCCAGATAGTTGGTTGAGGATAAAAACAAGATCTCTCATTGCAGCTCCCATATCATTCAGTTGCTCGCTCAGAAAACCGTCACAGTTTCCATCACATCCACTGTTACTTTGGTACCTGCTAGTTCCAGCCACTTACTAAAAACAAAAAGGTCATTGTGAGCATATCTGTAAAACCATCATATAATAATGAGGAACATAAACACTAAGATATAGTTATCCAAGTTATCTCAAACTAATTATAACTTAAAAAAAATGACTCCATCTAATATACTACCCATTGTGGTTAAACACAACTTGTCACTTATGCTTAAAAAACACTTTAACCTCTAAAGTTATCTAAACCGAACTTTGATACCAATAGTAAGGACCCAGCCTTAACACATTACATAATCATGAATTAAATGAATAATTCACATAGAGGATCTTTTCAGGTTTAGAGTTTTTGAGAATTAAGACATAACTATTACATCTGAAAAGATTACAAAGTAGACATTTATACTAGGTTTCCATAAAATAAAAACTCTTAAAAAGGAACATTTCTAGTTCCAGGTTTTAGATAGAATGTCTTTCCATGATCCCATCCTCGACCCTATTCATCTTGAAGTCCTGTGGAGAACATTTCAAAAATTTGGGATGAGCATAGAAAGCCTAATAAAGGATACACAAAGAAGGAAAACTATTCGTTTTTCAAAACAACAATTAAACCATGAATACTTTATCAATGTAATACTTTTCACCTTTATGAAGTAGTAAATACTCTTCAATGAATAAACGAGCACTACTTATCCTTTATAACCAAAAGATTACAATAAGCCCATATAATGAACACATAACATATAAAGGTAACTTAGGATATAAACATAATTAAATGGAATAACCATACAGTCGACTTCCACACATATCACTAAATGGAAAGGCCATACGGATAATTTCCATACCAAATGCATTGGAGGTTATAATGTAACCACCCGTCCTGGTATTCACGGCACCACCCGTGATATGGTTTATCACGTAACCACCTATCAAATGTCCAAGTACCATTACAAAATCATAATACATAAATCAAATATAATGGAAAGAAAACATTTCCACATTTCAATCACAATATATCACACAAATATATTGACATAAAAAGTCCATTATCAAAACCATTTTCAATACCAAAATACATAAAAGAGTATACGTTAATTAATTCCTTTTAAAAACATTATGGATTGTTAAGGAAGCCAAAGGTAAAATAGTACTCGCGGTGGTGGAAAAGGTCGTTGTCACCGCGTACATTAAAAGAAACATTCCTTTTTGTCATTCCGTAAAAAGCTTCATAGAAAAAGATTCCCTTTGAATGAAATGAAATGTCAAAGGGATTTATACACATTATAAAGGAAAGTTTTGTATAAAAAATTTTCCTTAATGAAAGGAGATTGAGACGAAGTCCCTTACAAAGCCGGTATCATTAGATTAAGGATAAATCAATTACATAATTATGTGTGAAAAATATAAATACACCCAATATAAGAGGATATTAAGTGTAAAAAAATCAGAGTTCATCCACACATATTCATTGTATTACATAATCATGAAGTATAGGTTTATCCAATAAGAATTGAAATTGGGTTAAGACGTTCCCTTACAAAAATTCTGACAGCCTAACGATATCATTTTTAAAATTCATAAAATGAGATGATGATACATAAAAAGGGTATATCATCACTTTTACATATAATTTACAGAAATAAGAATATATAAGAACATATCCCAACATATGAAGATGTAAATTAAAATACCTGACAAAAACAAGTCTTTTAAAAAGTGGAGGGTGAAAGGTTCCTTTACTAATTTGGGTAACTTTCGAAACGTACACACCATTAAATAAGGGTCATACAATGAATATGTAAATACCCATAAATTAAATTATATTACACGAAGAATACAATCATGGGTAGTACATACACCTCACAAAAGGTAATAGTGGAAAAGTATCATTAATCTCACGGGAACAAAAAGTGAGATAAAAACCCCTTAACTCGTTGTGATCAATCGAATCATATGACCAAAAGATAATAAACACCAAATTAATCACATAATACCATTAATATAAACTGAATCATGATAATATATATGAAATGGAAGTACACAACACACCACATTCAATAAATAAGTGGCGAACAATGGAAATCTCACAGAATTAAAAGTGAGATATGAAATCCCCTATGAAAATATGGTAGCCTAACGACGCCACATAAAACATCAAAAAATGGTTTGATGAGATCAAATAGTGTCTACAATGATATGAACATAAAAATTACAGTAATAGGGATATATAATAATATCCCCCAACATAAGAAATATGATCTTAAAAGGAATGACATAAAAGAGAGTACTTAAAAAGAAAGAGAGAGGTAGGATCCCTTACCTCAAGTCTGATTTGTCATGTTCGTTTCTTTATATTCCTAAATAATAAACTCTGTTCAATTTATAATTTCTTAAGGACCTCATTTAAATATTATTATTCAGTTCATATCACATATGATAATGTTATAATAATTGGTTAATAATGTGAGTTCATATCAGAGGTTTTTGTCGATGTTCGGTACATGAGTCAAAATTGAACTTTTTGGAAAAGAATTTTCCATGTAGTTATAGGTTCATCATCTCCAAAATATTAATAATTATTTAAATATCATATATATCCAGTATATATTCATTTTATACTATCCATAACATTTTGAGATAAGAAATAAAATGCACCGTTTGTGGAGACGGTAGGTCGTACGTACGCATGACCGCTACATTCATTTCTTTGTCATATTAATGGAATTAAAAACAAATTTGAGATGTATATATTATAATTCTAGAATGATATCATTAATTTAGATGTATTATATGAAATATATATCCATTATATATATTTAATTATAATATTACATAACATTTGGAGATAAGAAATTTAATATACTGTTCATGGAGACGGTAAGTCGTACGTACGCATGAACGCCACTTTAATTTCTATTTCATACATTAATGGATTGAAAAAAAATAATGATACATACATATATTATAACTATAGTATAATATAATACATAAAATCATTAAATCAATCCTTTATACATCCCACATATGGTATTAACGATTCAAATCACTTTGAGGGGGCGGTATTCTGTACTTCTTATAATGAAATTATCACGTTTACCTATTCTGGAAACCATAAAGGTATGGAATAAATGAAAAATACAGAAGCATAAGGAATGCATAAAAATAATTTATATATCATATATAAATATAGTGACATCTTAATGGCCACTATGAGAGGTGTTAAAAGACGATTGAACAATCATCGTTTCGTGAGGTAGTAATTCGTCACCCAAAGCAACAATATGTTCATTAACCATTAGATGGAGGTGTGTATCAGTGTAGCTAGAATCCTACTCATAACAGAATCATTGTATATTTAAGATACTTCTATTGTTACAAAATAAAGTTATAAAATGATTTTTGGGGGTTGGAGAAGCAAAATAAAACAAAAGACCATAAGAGAAGACAATACTTTCAAATCAGATAACTCTTTTTGATTTGAGCTCAAAGGCTTCCTTAGAAAGACATATGACCAAATAGAGGCTTCTAGGAGTAACATAGGTTTGTGTAGAGACAATATGATCAGATTTTGGACGATCCAAGGGCTTGAGATGTGTGGGGAAGGAGGTAGAGGTGGGGGCCATTTATAAGAGGGAGGATGGGCACTCCTAGAAATTCTTGAAAAGATACATAGTTATAAAATGATTTTTGAATATCAAAGGACCCAAAATTATATATATTTAGGATAAGGTGATAAGGGTTCTATATAAACCCATATAATAGGTTTTTTAAAAGTATAAGTCTTAGAATTTACATTATCTTTTAATTTTATTTAAATCGTTCATTAATGAGGTAATCGCTGCATCATCATTGTGTCATAAATAAATAAATTAATTTAATTTCTAAAAATTATAAAAAAATACTGTGAAGTAGGAAATATTTTTATCTTTTCAATTAATATTTATAGTAAAAAATATGACTTGTATAACCCCATGTAATTTTTTTTACTAAAACAATACATGTTTGTGTCATTTTTATTTTAACTTTAATTAAAAAGTTATTAATGTCATTTTCTTACCCAAGTGGCTCCATGGGGTCCCCAAGTTGACCAATGGATTGTTTTGGTCGGAAATGACTCATAAAATAAGGGTAGGACGTGTTTCAAGGTCATTTAATATTATTATAACATTATCTTTATATTAAATTACACTAATTACCTTCATTCGCGATTAATAAAACTTAAATGTTACTATTCACCAAAAATTATTTTCATCCCATTGAACCACATTTTACATCCTAATGAAAACCATGTATGTCAGATTTTTGAAATTCAAATCACAGAGGTGGTAAAATTTTATTTAAATGAAAAATCAGTTTTTTAACTACCACTTAGTGGTTTCACAATTCATCAAAAATTGAAGTTTTCCAGAAAAATACCAAAAATTCACCCTAAGCTATATTTGATATATTGAATTCAAAAATGATGTCTATTTTACAAAATTCAAAACATATATGTTGCATTAATCAATTTAATAATTAATTTCCATTGTGAAAACAAATAGCGTGTTTTTATGAAACAAAATATATCAAAAGATTGACACTAGTTTAAGTCCAATTTCAAAGTGAAATTAATTCCAATGACCACCATTGGATTAAATGGTAAAAATATATTCCAACTATACTTTAAACCCAATTATAAAGATAATCTATCCATATAAATAAATCATATTAAAAAATAGGTTTTGAATTAAATACAAAATTTTCATTTAAAATGATCTTTATCGGAAAAATAACAAAAAAATACACAAAGTAAATTTTGATTTCCAAATTCTAAAGAAGGATTTTATTTGGTCCAATATAACATATAAAATTTTCAAAAGGTGGATTTAAAAAGGGTTTTCCATCAAAAGGCGGTTAATCATCCTTTTAAAGAATATTAGAATATTTACGCTTAAAATTGGATTAATTTGCATTTTAAGCCTCTAACATTTATTGGATAAAAGTAAAAATATTTGAGAAACATATATAATCATTTTTTAGTTAGTTCTGTTCATTCCCGAATTTACAATGGCTAGGCGTTAACTACCATTTAAAATAATATTATTTTATTATTAGAGTGCAGTGTAATATTTCAAAGAAACTCGTTGTTGCGTATTGAGTACGCCATCGAGCATAGAGTTCCCTTTAAAGTAATATTAATATTTTAATCACAAATATTAAAAAATATGAAAAAGTAATATTCTTTATTTACCTGGGATGTTACAAATATAATATCCTAATAAGTTATAATATATTTAATAATTTAATTAAATTAATCCTTGATATATATTTTAATGAAAATTATACATATTTATCTTATGTCCTACAATACAAAGAATTTATTCGATGAATTCTGTTACATTCATGGCTGAGTGTTACAAAAAATCAATCTATTATAAGAATAGTTTTATATAAATATAATATGATATAACCTAGCTGTTAAATTAGTAGTTTAGAATAGGATTAACTATTTTATAAAAGATATATGGTTTACAAAAAAATATTATATGAATTCATAGGATAAAAATTAATTAGAAATCCATATAATAATGAATTGAACATAAAGGGATAGTTTTTGTAGAAATCTATTTTTATACACAAAAAGATATCTTAAACTAATTAAATAAATTAATTATAATAATTTAATGTTATTAATGAAATATATATGGTAAAAATCAAATAAAATATTTTTTATAATCGTCCAATTTATTTTATACGCATAATATGAGAACAAACCTAATATTACGCATAATGCTATATTTTCATATAGGAAATTTTATATCCTTTTAATAAGAAGCCTCTTTTAAGAATATTTTTTTGGAACATTTATAAATTTTAAATGTAAAAATAAATATAATTTTTGAAATAGGGACTCTTAAATTAGGATAGGCTTATTTTTTAAGATTTCTGTAAATTTAAATTTTTTGATGAATAGTGAAAGTACCAGATTTTAATTTAAAAATTCTTTTTTCTTATAATGTTTTTTTAAGGATAAATTATTTGTAATTTTTTTAATGATTAATTTTATCAATTTCAAATAAATTAATCAAATTTAGTTTATCAGAATCATTTTATCTTTGAAAATTCATATAAAAACATTTTATACTTTTGAACAATTTTTACTTGATAACCCCGTTTGGTTGCCAAATCTAGGGTATTAAATTTAAATTTATTTATGCCACATCAATGTTTGGAATTCCAAAAAAATGGATTCAATAATTTGATTTAGAATAATTTCTAATTTCTAATAACTTCATCTTAGTTTTTTACCAAAAATAATATTGAATGTAATTAAAATTAATTACAATGATTAAGAGAAAAACTAGATTATCAAATAGATAAACAACAAAACTAAGAGCCAATCTGACCTAAAAACCTTTAGAAGACATTATATGGATATATTTAGACTATATATCCACTTTTATATTATTTTTACCATGAATGGATCCCCATAGATGTGAAAATCATGGGTGTAGTTCTATTTTTAAAAATTTAAAATAATATCACTCCTCCTACACTATAAAAGGCACTCACCCCTCCCACTTCCTGACACCTCTCAAGAAACCATAGATCAACTAGAAATATAAAAATAACTACTAAAATTACATAACCTAAATCTAATATCATATCCTTAGGATGAAGTCCATCCATGAAGTCCCTTTGTTGTAAACCAAGATAAGTTACCTGTTTAAGACGTAACACCCTTCCTCAAGATCTTTTGTTAATTTTTTTTCTCCACCCACTGAAATATTATTATTCTATGATTATATAATAACCTAATTATCCCCAATAAAATTAGATATTTTTATTATATGGTTTGAACCTATACTTATACACACTTCAATCTAATGGGTAACAAACATACCATTTATGTGTACAGTGGACTACACCTCACAAAACGATGTCATTATTTCTTCCATTACCACTATTCATAGTAAAGAATTATGATGGAAACAATATTTATATATGATATATATAATATTTATAATTTATTTATTATTATTAAATTACTAAGTAAAATATAAATTTATGATTTCCATTTTCTGGGAATATGATAACATCGTTAGTGGAAGTTTGGACTACCACTCCCTCAAAGTGATGTGATTCATTCACGTTACACATGAAATGAATAAATGACGGGTTTAATAAAAAATTTAATAAATATTACATAAAAGTATATTGGAATTATTATATACAAATACATATATTTCATATACCTTTCATTCTTTTATTGTGTTGTAAGGAAAAGAAAGTAGCATTCATGCATATGTACGTCCTTCCATCACTATGAACGGAGCATTAAATTTTCTATATCAAAACATTAAAGATTATTATAAATGTATATATATTGAATAAATATGATATTTTAATCATGGATGAAATTATTATGATGAATAATCCATCATATAATTAATATTAACAACAAGTAACATGATAAAACATTCCCAAAAAACTAGGAACATCATAGTCGAAATAGTGAAAATAATGGCAGATTGTTATCAACTTTATAATAAGATATTATAAGATGGTAAAATATGATAATTTAAATATGAATATGGTTCCCAAATATATTATTAAAAATATTAAAAATATTTTTCATGATGTTAAAGGATATTGACACAAACAAAAATGCAAGTTATGGGATATTTACATTCTATTGAGATTTATTTTTTATTATGCACATATTCAATTTTATTTGGTGTATATACAACCCATTCACCTGCTATATAATGAATCTCTTTATTCCCATGATAATATAAGTTTCATTTCATGTTATTAATTCTTAGTGGATTATTATTCAAATGTTTAAAATATGTATGTTATAAATTGGAATGTTTGAAGATTATTTTCTTGAAGATTAATTAAATGATTTTTCAATGTTATCTCAATTAATTAAAAATAAAAACCCTTGTATTTATTTATACTTCACAATGGAATTATTGATAAATCAATATTTTATATTCAATATGGATATTTTATAAGACATATTATTTATTTGGATTAATTGATAAAATGAATGATTTGGACTGAAAATAACAAGTTGGCATGGAATTCTTATAGCCTCACAATACATCGAAGGTTCTAATGATACAAATATCTTGTCCAAAATGAATTATTTTATACTTATAGTTTCGAACCGTCTTCTGAAATGCAATGAAGGAATATTTTTTCTTGTTCCTCATACATGATATCACATTATTAAGCATTTAATTTATACATATTTTAGTTAGAATTGTTATTATCAATGAGGTTTTTATATGAATAAATATATGGATGACTATCATTTTTAGTTTATTGACTAATTATCATGTGTTTTCAGTTTATTACCTTCCCATTTTGATTATTCCTTATCTAGTTATTTGAATGGCATGTTTTATCAGTTATTTAACATTACATGTTAATTTATTATCATCAATTCATAATTTATTGCACTTTAAATAACATACTTATAAATTTATCTCACCCTTATTATGTTTCCTTTACTAAATTTATAATGATTATTCTTTTTAATGAGTTTCAACAATGCATTTTATTAATATTTTTTATCTATTATGGTTTATTTCCAATTTTCCAATGTATTATGGGTATATTGTATGTAATCTTGTTTTCCAAATCATCTAAGTAATTAAGTCCTTTATGAATTGATTTACATGTATCTTTTGTCATTATAATGGTATCACGACACATGATTTATAATTTTTAGGGTTGAGGTGTTATAATAAAAATATGAATATGGTTCTGGTTCAAGTTAATAGTATTCTTAAAACCATAATATGTGAGGTTAAAGTATGTTTACCCAAAAAGAAGATTCAAGGTAAGGGATTACCTCACAATATTAGTTTTTTCATAATTCTTTATGTTTATATTTCTAATTTTTAGTAATTCCCTTCTATGTTTGTTTTTAAAAAAAAATAGAAAATGTTATTACTATAATCTAGTGATTGATTAACATAATTTTTACCCCTTTTAACATTTTATAAAATTAATTAAAAGGAATATTCCTATCATTTTCCAAAATAAGCTACTTTGTAACCTTTCTTTCAAAATTTAAAGGATTTTTTAACTTATATGACATGAATGGAATTTACCACCTTCATAAAGGCCTAATGTTTTGAAGATTACTTTATATGTTTACTAGGTTATTTTCAATGAAAATATTTTATTTTATAAATGCTTGATCATTTTAAAAAATGGTTACAAAGCAGTAAGGGATTTCGTTTCAATTTACATTCAGTTGATTTTTATTGTTTGTATTGGAACAATTCAATTTTTTATGGTTTATATAGTGCCCCTTTGTCATTTAATATCTCGATTTACTTATACTTCATGGAATTTTATTTTCCATTATTTATGTGTATGTGTATGTGTTTTTGTGTATGTGTATGTGTATGTGTATGTGTATGTGTTTTTGTATGTATTTGTTTCTGCATGTATGTGTGTATGTGTATGTGTATGTGTATGTGTATGTGTATGTGTATGTGTATGTGTATGTGTATGTGTATGTGTATGTGTATGTGTATGTGTATGTGTGTGTGTGTGTGTGTATGTGTATGTGTATGTGTATGTGTATGTGTCTGCGTATGTGTATGTTTATGTGTATGTGTTTGTGTATGTGTATGTGTATGTTTATGTGTAGGTGTTTGTGTATCTGTATCTTTATGTGTATCTATATGTGTATGTTTATGTGTATGTGTATGTGTATGTGTATGTGTATGTGTATGTGTATGTGTATGTGTATGTGTATGTGTATGTGTATGTGTATGTGTATGTGTATGAGTATGTGTATGTGTATGTGTATGTGTATGTGTATGTGTATGTGTATGTGTATGTGTATGTGTATGTGTATGTGTATGTGTATGTGTATGTGTATGTGTATGTGTATGTGTATGTGTATGTGTATGTGTATGTGTGTGTGTATGTGTATGTGTATGTGTATGTGTATGGGTATGTGTATGTGTATGTGTATGTTTATGTGTATGTGTATGTGTATGTGTTTGTGTATGTGTATGTGTATGTGTATGTGTATGTGTATGTGTATGTGTATGTGTATGTGTATGTGTATGTGTATGTGTATGTGTATGTGTATGTGTATGTGTATGTGTATGTGTATGTGTATGTGTATGTGTATGTGTATGTGTATGTGTATGTGTATGTGTATGTGTATGTGTATGTGTATGTGTATGTGTATGTGTATGTGTATGTATATCTGTATGTATTTGCGTGTATTTATATGTGTATATATTTATGTATGTGTATATTCATGTTGTATGTGTATGTTTATTTAGTATGTGTATGTAATTTTATATATGTGTGTATGTATATATAAATACATGTGTGAACATGTGTGTGTGTGTGTGTGTTTGAATGTAAGCGTGTGTATTTGTATGGGTACGTGAACGTTTATGTGTCTGTGTATGTGTATGTTTATGTGTATGTGTATGTGTATGTGTACTTGTACATGTGGGTGGGTGTGTGTGTCTCCGTATATATGTATGTATATAATGTGTATGTCTATTTATTTAATTAAATGTTTTTATATATTTTTAAAATTTATACTCTTTAAATATGTTCTATAATTTATTTATTTTTAATATTTATTGATTTACCATTTCAACATCATATTCAGTTTGTAATTATACATGTGTTTGTATGCACATGTCTATATGTATGTGTGTGTGTGTGTGTGTATAATATGTATATCTTTTTATTTACTTAATATTATTTATTTCTATTTAATATTTCACCTTTATAAATATTTTCTATAATTTATTCAATTGTAATATTTTTTCATTTAATATTTCAATATCATATTTAGTTTTGATAGTTATTTCTAAATTTCTTAATATTGATAAATTTAATTAATTAATAATAGATTTAATTATTATTAAAAAGTATCTAGGTTTACAATTAATTATATTTTTCCCCATACAATCAATATAATTCAAGCAGAAATAATTTATATAATAAAATTATTTATTTACTCTTTTTTATTTATTATTATTTTGTTCATAATTCAGGTAATTATTGTTATGAAATAACTTTTTTATGAAAATATTTTTATAATTTTTCAATTTTATTCATTCATTTTTAATATTAAATTATTTTTTATTATTTTCTACTTTTTATATCTATTAATATTCAATATTTTTTTTGAATATATTCAATTATTAAAAATTATACATATTTATTCACAAATTTTAATCATTTCAATACATTTCTAATTTATATTATTAATATTTATTCTTTTTTTATTATATTTTTATTTTATAATTTTTTTTTGAAATTTATATAATAAATTTTTATGCATTTTAGTTTAAATATTATTGTAATTTAAATTTTAAATACAAATCATTTATAACAAATTGTAAATATATTTTTATAATTAAGTTTTATTATTTATTTACTTAGATTCATTTTATATGTTTTTTATTCTGGTAAATAATGTTTCAAATTTAAATTTTTAAATATTTTTCTATTTTATTCATTTTTATTTTTTCATTTTTAATATTATTTATTTCAAAATTATTTATTTAATTGTTATATTTATTAATTTTTAATAGTTTTTTTTGAATTTAGTCATTTTTAGAATTTATTTATTCATATCTATTTCTTATGTTTTAGTATTTGTATTATAATTATAATTTTAATGATTAGTTATTATTATTATTATTTATTATGTTTTATTACTTTTAAAAAAATATAATGTGTATAATTTATTTATTTAAATACATTTTGGAATATATTTTTAATTTAATTAGTTAATATATTTTATTGGTAATAATATTTATATTTATATAATTCTATTATTTATTTATTCTTTTTTACTTCAATTTTTATGTGTTTATAATTCATGTAATTAATCATAAGAATTCACTTTTTAAAATATGTTTGTTTTGTATTAAATATTTTTTAATACTGTTTCATTTTATAGTATTTATTCATTTTTAAAATTTATTTTATTTTAAATTTTTTCAGAAATTATTTCTATTTTTAATAATTGTTAATTCATATTTATTTACTATGTTATGATATAATCAATATTTTTTGAAATGATGGGATCTAAGCCTCTAATAATATAAAACAAAGGAAGAACTTATTTATTTATGGGTAGAGGCAAGCTTATTACATGGCTTGTGGGCTTAAGGAAACCAAGGCCCAAGGAAACCGGTCATAAGGTCCATGACTCGTTGGTCTATATACATTTTATAAATAACCCATGAACCATGGGCCCATACATGACCAGCTTATCCCACACTACATCCGCCCTTGTCGGGTAATTCGGTGCCCAACCAGCCACAATGTTGCAACTCACACCACCAAATTAAAGGTCGCTGCTTTGGATGACTCGTAATCACCCCTGAGGCCCAACCTAGAAGTGTCGCTCATTGTTTCCCTCGTGCCCCCATACCATTAGATTGGAGGTCTCCACTAATGATGGCATATCATTATCTTTGATAACCTGCCCATTAGTATCTTCGTTCGTTGCTTTCATACATTCTTACCACCATAGGTTGGCACCACCTGACTGCCTACGATGCCCCCACCATCATCTGATATTGCCCTCAATATTTTTTTAATATATAAGATTATTATTTATTATTTAATTTTTAAGAGGTTTTAATATTTTTAATACAGTTGAAATTTATAAAATTAATTTATTTAAATATACATTTAATATTTTTATTATTTGAATAGTTAATATTAGTTATTTTTAATAATTTTGTCTCTCGTTTAATTAAGGTTTTTTATTTATTCAATTTAATTATTTTTTATTTTTGTTCATAATGAATGCAATTAATTTTATGAATTCACTTTTGTAATAATATTTTAATTTATTAAAAAAATTATTTATTTATAAATTCAAATATTTAATATATTTTTTAATTTATCATATTTATTAAATTTTAATATTTTATAATTTATTCAAATTTTATTTTGTATTTATACATATTTATTTTTTATTTTCTGTATTTTCAATATGTTTTATAATTTATATAATTATTTAATTTAAATTTATTTTTTAATACATCTATCATTTAATATTTGGTATAATGATTTTTTATTCATATTTATTATTTAAAAAATTAACATTATGTATATTTTTTTATTTTTTACTTTTTTGGGAGTGCGAGATTTAGCATTGTTAAAATTATATTTTATCAAAAATGAAACATAATCATTGGGAAATACAACTTTTGTTATTGTTTTTTAGCAAGGAAAAAGGTATTATTTTATCAGTGCTATAAATTCACTGAGATAAGTGTCATTTCACATCACTTATTTTATTATTTATAATAAAATGATCTTTTGTCAAAACATTTTTTTAATGGTTGATAAGAACCTTCATCAATTTTTAAATGAACCCCTCTAGATCACTTCTCCTCCTGCCACCTTCAAGCACTAACATAACAAATCCCCTAAAATAGTCAAATGTCTTTTTTGAACAATTCATTCCTCAAAATCCATTGTATAAAATTCCAAACATTTTTTAATGATTCAAAGTCAGTCGCCTATTTTATTTTTGGTTTTTCATCCACTCTTCATCTATGGCAATGAGAATTAGTTATTCTCGACCAATCAAGCCTCTTAACTGAATGTATGATATTCAAATCTTGTTTTTAAGGATTCAGAGTTGATCTTTTATTTGTTTTACATGATTTTTATATTTTATCTTTCCATGTAAAACTGTAATAATTATTCCACTACATGTTCATCTCTAATTGGTTTTGTGTATTGTTCATCCATATTCATTTGGATAAATCAACCCTTTTTGGGTTCTTTCCATTTTATTTTTCCATTCATGTTTGATTTTCCTATTTTTGGTTATTATTAATCTTTGTATATTTTAATATGGACTAGAGATAGGGATTTCCAAAAAATAATAAAAGTACTTTATTATTTGATATTAATTAAATAATAATATGAGGTTTAGTTGAATGAAAATGGTTTTTATCAATTAGGTGGATAATTAATAGCTTGTGTAAATATTTAGATAGGAAATCAATGTTCTTATTATTATAGATAAGTGTCGATCTTATAAATATTAATGGATTCGAGATAATTCATTGGGTTAATATTTGGGTAAAAATGTTACTATAATTGAAATGGAAATTATCAAAGAGTATGAAATATGGATTTTTATAAAAACATGACATGAGATATGATGTTTCCTTATATATATATATATATATATATTATTTTATGTGTGTATATTTCATTTATATTTATATTTATAAGTATAAACAAAAACACACACACATATATATATTGTCTATGTGTTTTAGTGTTTTTATATATCTATGTTTCTATGTGTGTGTGTGTGTGTTAATATTAGTTTATATTTTCTTTAAATCCACAATCATTTATTAAAAACCATCACATTATATCATCACATTGTGCATGAAGTTACCTACTCCACACTAGGAACACAATATTAACTATAAGAGAATATGTAATTATTTCCAAAACATAGGCTTTGTTATATCATAACATATGTGTGCGGATCAACAATTACACAGGAATGTAATGGTTTATGGTACTTTTTTACATTCACATATTATTTTGGTATATGTAAATATTCATTTATATTGAAACAAAAATTTTGTATCTTTGAAATGATCCTAAATATCCAATAAATATGTTAAAAATTAATCTTGGCAATGTTATTAACTTTTTTTAACCAAATTGTTGGATTGGATACCTGTGTAATGATTTTATGAATTATTTTTGTGGATGTGGTATTGTAACATAACCCCTCATTTTAAATAAACATAAAATAATTTTGTATTAAATAAATATAAAACTATTAATCATGGTTCAATCAACGAGGGTTTAAGAATAATATTCTTACATTAAATTGTAAATCTGCACTACATTCATTAACATTCATAGTTATTGAATTAAAATGTATAAAAATTATTAATAAACCATGTGATATATAGACATAAAAATCCAATGTTTTTATATGTATTTATTCTTCAAGATGACCTCCAATGAATTCTAATGACCATGATGAACACTGATGATATGATCTAATTGGAGATAAAAATCACCATTTTAAATGCTTACTCTATTATCTCTATTGATCGATCCGTTTCAAAAACAAAAATAACTTATGATATGAGATATCTTATATTAAAAAAAATAAGTGTTATATTACTTTCAATTCATAAAATTTTGGGTGTTTATATGTTCTAAAAAGTAATTGATGAAATTAAAATTTAAATAAAATATGATGGCTAAATGCGTATATATATATAATATCCATTTATGAATCTATGACCATAACTTCATTATGTTTTTTTTTGTGAAAAATGGATATTATGGAATCAAATGGGATGAATATTGACAAAAATTTATGAAATTCAAATCATATTTTGTTACGTCCACTACGAAAAATACCATGAGAGGGGGGGGGGGGTGAATCAGGGTATGGCATATTAAAACATTCTCTCTCGTGAATCTTGTTTCGTTTTTAGAAAAAACACAATTCTCTCTTCCTCCTGTAGAAATATATAATCAGATATGAAATAATTATCATGACACAACAATTTTTACTTGGTTCACCCTCCCTGGGCTACGTCCAAGGAGAATACAATGATGATGTGCCTATTTACCAAATTCACTAAGTCTCTTAACCAATAATGAGTATAGTGTTCGGGCTATAACTTTTATGCCCATGCTCAAAACCTTTACAAATTTTAGGGTCTTCTCATTGCAATCTCAAGGGAAACTCCCTATTCCTCTTCCTTTAGCTCATTACCAGTGGAAAGGGTCATTGTCATCCACCTCTTACACTCAATGATTATGGATTGGAACCCACACATAGTTTATAGACTGGTAGATCAATCACAGTTTATGGAAATTTATGTCCCTTTCATTTGAATGAATTATTTCATACAAAATTATTGGTTTATTATCTATTAAATTTCCTTTTTTTCCAATGATCAAGTCCCCCTTCAAGAGTAGTGCTACTTAACAGAAAATACATTCACAAATTGATTTGAAGTTTATGCAAGCCTCCTAGTGAAAATCGTGAACCACCATCTTCTCACATATACTAAGTATCGAGTTTGGTATGTGTAACACATCTTTCTCATACTGCTCTCGCTTCTCAGAACCTCCCTTCATTCGTCGACTATCTACACCTTTGCTATCTAAAAACGCCTCTGCATACTGATTCTTTGAACCTCTTCGGTGGATCACCCATTGTCTGTGAACAGTTCCCTATTCCCCTACTACCTTTGCAAACTGCTTGCATAACATTACATATTCCTCTATGTACTGAGTCCTTTGTAAAATACAGTCTCTTATAAAAACCATCGATGGAATTTCATCAAGGTGAAGCACTTCAGCCTCCACAGAATTATCTCTCAAGAACATCCTTCCGACATTACCATATTCCTAGATCAAAAATATGTTCTCTAATAATATTTGATCTCAAATATAATTGGTGGGATTAGAAATTCTTATATTGTAAAATTTGTCTGTAATAATTGATAATACCATATTTACCAATTCATTGATCTGATACAACTTCCATCACATACCGATCGTCATGCATCTGTGAATTACAAGCCTTAATGTGATCTATTTTTCATACATGGTCCTTGCACTTTGGACCGACGTAGGCATTCTCCACCGCTGATAACAATCCATTTGCATATCACACCACCTTATACCTTGAAAAGTTTTTAGTTTTGCGGACCTCACCCACATACCATTCCTACTACATAGAATACGGTGACATACCATTCCCGAACATGGTATACAATGCACGACCAGAATCCTCATTTCTCTTCCTTTGCCAATTTTTTTGTTGTACATCACACAAATTCCCGTTTTTGAGGCCCCAATATCCGGAAAACACAAGAAAAATGTGCCTCTATAAAAACCTATCTTCAACAAACACAAACCAATTTTACTCGTGATGATCTATACATTTTAACAAATTCAATCACATAAAAATCACACACTGGAGACACATTAATGGATATTTTCTCAAAAATCTCCCCCATGGGGTCTATTAAAAACTATTCTCATAAAAATTATTCAAATTTTTATTCCTCATTAAAAATCCATCCATCTTTAGCCCCCATTCAATTTATATGAATACAATAGCGATCACAAATTTAATCAACATATACTACAATTTCAAATGAGCTAGGATCGGCATGAGAAACCAGAGTATAATGTAATGTAAATCAATGAGTAACTTCATTGATAATCACCAATTGCTGATGCCATATTGATACCTATAATCTACTTTCATCACAACCCTCACCTATTGTGATATCTAATCTTTGATCGATCACATCAATAATATTCATATTTAATACTCCCCCTATATTATAGCTCCTCTAAACCAACAGCTTCAGCTCATCTTCAACTCCCCCCATCTTTCTACATCACTTAATGTTCTCTCCCTATGTATTTTATCCCCTTAAAAAGTCACACTTTCTCCACCTTTGTCAACGAACCTAATGGACAGTTCAAGGATGTATGCAACACCACGGTAAAGAACAAATATTAGTATATTAGGGAAAAACACACGAATCCTAGGAGAGTGGGGGAATCACATCAACCCTTTTTCAAGTGAGGGAAGTCATCTGGACTCTTAAACCCAACCGATTATTTTCAAATTCTTCATTGGGTAAGGACTTCATTGGATTATTAGCAACATATTGTTCTGTTGGCTTATACTCCAACTTCACAAGCCCTTTCTCCACCTCTTCCTTGATAAAATGATATTGTATTTCAATGTTCATTTTCATTGAGATATGGAATGTATTTTTTCTAGGATTTATAGAACATGAATTATCACAATGGATTCTAGTTGGAGATATCATTTGAATTCCCATATCCTCATGTTTTTGTTTCATCCACTATAGTTGTGTGCAATAATGAGTAGCCACAATATAATCAGCTTCTGCAGTGCTCAAAGAAATAAAATATTTTTTCTAGCTCATCCATGAAATGATTAATCCCCCAAGATAGAAAGCACCTACTGACATTGATTTCCTTTCATCTGTTGAACCTGTCCGATCTACATCTGTATATTTGAATAGATCTGGATGGTATTTTTAATTATAAATCAAACCAAAATCCATAGTTCTATTAATATACTAAAGTATCAATTTTAACTTCTATCATATGGATTTCCTTGGGATTTCATTGATATCCTGCAACCTGTAATGTGTAAAATGCAATGTCATGCCTTGTCGTTGTCAATTATAACAAACTTCCAATGATTTTATTGTATTCTATGATGTTAATTTCATTACTGTCATCATCATTGGACACATTCATCCTGGTAGCAACTAGAGTCTTCAACTCCATGTAATTGTCCATTATAAACATTCTAAAAGCCTCATTGGGAAATTTATATTGAGAAAAAATAATTCATCCCTTCCGTGTGTCACTTATAAGACAGGGAAAAACATCATCTCAACAATCATCAACATTTCAAACATTCTTTTCATGCATTCAGAAAACTCGCTACATTGTTCTTCATCTACTCCACAATAGATTATGTCATCTACAAAAACTAGAACCATCATCCTTTGAGTTATTTTTATTATTGAAGTACATATTTTAATAAACTCCACCAAACTAAAAATTGATCTTCTTTAGAAACGGATACATCCTTGAATGCCATACATTTGGTGCTTGCTTCAAACCATAAAATCCTTCTTCAGATGACATAATCTATTCTCATATTAATGTATGAGAAAACCATCTTTCAAATCTATGTAAACTTCTTCTTCTAGGATTATATTTAGAAATGTTGTCTTGACATCCATCTAAAATACATTAATCCTTCATTTCACTACTATGGCCAAGAATAATATGATTTTCTATAGCCTTTCAACTGGTGATAATGTCACATAAATATCAATACCCTCTCTCGGGTAGTAGCCTTTTCACACCATCTGTGCTTTTTTAGAATAAAAACACCATCTTCATTAATTTTTTTATGAAAGAACAATTTTGTTCTGATCAAATTCTTATTTTCTTGTCTCAAATTTTTTTTTCCATATTCGATTCTTCTCAATTTTTTCAAGATCTTCATTAATTACCTAAACCCAATTATCATCTCTAGAATCTTCATTAATGTATTTACGATCCACCTATGATAAGTATGATGTGTGCAGTAGAGAAATCATCCTTGTGGAGTGCACTGGTATTGTCGGATCAACAATTATGTTTTGTCTTTCAACATTAGTTCTTATCACTATTCTCCGGGTAGACACTAATTTATTCCCATCATCAGAGTCTTCTTCTGAATCATCCTACTGAGTAAGAAAATCTCCCAATATTCTCATCTCTTCATCAATATCCTTCTGATTTTGATCTTGTAATTGCTAAGGATTCTGATCATTCTCTACCATAGACACATGAATACTTTCAAATATCTTTCTTATTCACTTATTGAAGATTTTATATGCTTTGTGATTCTTAGAGTAGCCATTAAATATTCCATCATATCCATGAGAATAGAAAATCTTATGTTTCTCCTTTTTTAGAATGAGATTCTAACTTCCAAAAACATGAATGTATTTCAACAATGGATTCATTCCATAACATAACTCATATGGAGAGTTGTATTAGTTTGGTCATAATAAGTCTCTATTTTTTATAAACTCTTGTCATCACTACCACTTAACAAAACATCTTTGGATTATATTTCTCAATGAGCATTGCTCTAGCATGGTTTTTCAAGATTCTATTTCTTCTCCCATCTACTCCATTCTATTATTAATTTATTACTAATGAAACATGATTCTTTATCCCATGATTCACGGGATAATCATCCACTTATCTATTTGTGAACATTTTCCATTATTTTTTCGAATCGTCCACATTTTTTTTACCAATAATAGTTTGGCAGACCCATCAATATATTGTAATGAAACTGAACACTTCATAATTGTGGATTATTATTGATAGCCATTCCATTCTTCTATAGTGGTTATTAATTGCATGTCTTATCATCCACTTGGCCTGCTATCAAAAATTAATATCATCAGATTATGAGATGCTCACAATTGTTGGTTTGCAGGCAATCAGACTTGAATTTTTGGTCTATCCCATGGCTTGGTGAACCATTAAATGTTGTGATAAATGTTCCCCTGTCCATGCAGCAGCTTTGTGTTGCTGGTGCACTTGAGTCAGATGAATTCAATGGATATCTCCCTGTGGATATAATGTAGAAAATCCAGCGATAAATTTTTATTGATACTGACACCCTAGTTTGGACCCCAACTCCATTGGCAGCTTCTCATCAATAGAGTTCTACAGGAAGTCATGTGCTGGATTTTCCAGCACTCCTGCTTGGATGAAAGTTTTAAAAAATGATTTTATTACCCCCTCAAGATACAGGCAGTTATGGAGGATGTGGAAGTGACGGTTGCCTTCATAGGAACTTCTATAGAAATCGGTAATTATCCTTGCTTCTGTCTTCTATCTTTGCATGCGGGAGGAAGAAGCTATCAATCACACTTTCATATCCTGCTATTTTTCATGTAGGTTATGGTTACATCTTCCAGATGTGTTCAGCATTCATATGGAAATTAGTGGCCATGAGTCTCTTCTCAAATCTATATAGTCCACTCAGCTTAGTGAGCTAGCTGGTGCTATGCTTTTAACTTCCACTGCTATTACTTTCTTGGTTTTATGGCAGGTGCAAAATGGTGTTGCTTTTGAAGGCCAGTGCCCCTCTTTTCTGGCTGGAATGCATTCTATTTTCTGGGATGTTATGACTGCTTGCAAGCTGTATCATGGTACAATGAAAATTGAGCTGTCGAAATTGCTTATTATGAAATCCTTTTGTGTTACAGGGCATTCTAGGGAACCTCTTGTCCTAAATTTAATATGATGGATCCCACCAATTGCAAGCTGGCTGAAAGTGAATGTGGATGGGGAAGCATCAGGTGCGCCTGGTCCCTCAGGTTGTGGTGGTTTCTTCCATACATACCGAGGTTTTTTTAAAGGATGCTTCTTCCATTATATTGTTCAAGGTACATCAATTGAGTCTGAGTTAATGGGCCATGATTAAAGCGATCAGGTATGCCACTCATTATGGCTAGCGGCACCTTTGGATGGAATATGACTCCACCATTGCGGTGCACATTCATAATTCTCGATCCAGATATGTTCCATGGAAAATCCTCCCTTTCTGGATTGAATGCCTTCAGATGATTGAGAAAATTCATATTAAGGTCACTCATGTTTTCAGAGCAGCCAACCAGGTTACAGATGCTATGTCAAAGAGGGCTGTTTTGGAGGCATCCTCAGGATGGTCTTTTGTTACTCTTGATTTTTGCTCTTATCATGTTGACTTGGATGCACATGGTGTTTCTTATTTCCATTTGTGTAAACCCCCTGATCTGCAACACTCTTTGGTTTTTTAATAAATTTGTTTTAGTATCGGGCTTGCTCCAATCCTGAACCTATTTTTAGTATATTAACATAATAATAGCATCTTATGTGATTTTCATTCCTCTATGACAATGATTCCAAAAAAGTTGAGCCTTGGGTTCTTTGAATCTTATTATTCTACTTCACACCTAAATCCCTATTCATTCTATGTGTGGATGATTGTGGTATGACTTGACCCATAACTTCTTATTGTTCGAGATGTTTTATTTGATCATTTCTAGTTTCATTCAAACTATCAATTTCTATTTTCTGTTCTTCAATATTGAGTTTTTACTCAACCACCATTTCTGAGCTTTCAACCATTGAAAACCTCATCATTTATATTTTTTCATATTGCTCATAATTCTATTCTACATTTGGTTTCATAAATATTTTGGCATTGTGAACAACTTTGTTAGATTTATCTATCTTGGCTCTCAAAATATCTTCCTCTTCAAGGGCAGCTACTAATCAGCCTGAAGATCAACGCTTCCTTAAATTTCTTTATATTTATTGTCTCTTTATTCTCTTTTTAATGAATTTATAACAACTGCAACCATAGCATCTTTTTTATGATTCTTAAAATCCACCAACTCTTCTACCTGAGATTCATCAGACCATTAATATTCTCTTGAAATAAGAGTATTATTTTGGATAAAAATTCTTCTTATACTTCCCCAACCATTATCATTTGATGAATATTTCATTTGGAGAATTTCATCATTTTATTCATTTCATCATCAAATATCATAGGACACATTGTTGTAAAATTCACAATAATTTCACGTCAAATGAATGAAAATGTATGTTTACCTTTGAACTTCCAATTTACCCTTTGAATGTTAGAGGGGAGAAATGAAATGATATCATCCATATTGTACTCCTCAGGACTATCTTCAATAGGTGGATTATTCATGACCTCAAATGACACTTCCTTACATTTACCCATTTAGACAGCATAATTATCATCATTTCTCATTTAATATGCTAAAATAGTCCTGTGTAGGTTATACAGTGTCAGCTCTTTTAGGACATTT
The DNA here is from genome assembly GCA_963277665.1 of Viscum album. Lineage (NCBI taxonomy): Eukaryota > Viridiplantae > Streptophyta > Magnoliopsida > Santalales > Viscaceae > Viscum > Viscum album. The sequence goes on from OY728134.1 coordinate 433,952,640, forward strand.
TCTTACAACACTGAAACTTTTATATTGAATCACGGTGGAATTTTCTTCAAGATATGTTACACAATCTTATATCATTAAGGAATATTCCATGAACCCTCATATCTTCCATAATAATATTTACCACTCTAATAAGGCATCAACAGTCTCATTGGGATTCATTCTAAGATCCTCATACTTGTTCTATAGATTATGTGGCTTTTCTTATCAGACTATTGTGTCTCACTCTAAAATGTTTTACAATTATTACCACAATTCATGTGATTTGTTAGAGAACATATCCTTCATATAAATTAAATTCTATAGGGATCCCTCTAAAGAATTGATCCCTTTAGCATCATCATCTAATTTCGTTTGTTCATCATCTAGTAGAGCACCAATGATAATGACAACTGATATTTCATACATAGAAACTGTGAAGACATCATTCCCTACTGATCAAAAGTAGTTCTACATCTAATTCTTCTATATTTTAAAATTGTTTCATTCAAATATAATAATTCCTTTATGATTGACCACCTCCATTTCTTTTTATTGATATAGAACCACTAACATTAAACCTTTCTCTCTTATACCAATTGTTATGTCCACTATGTCAAATAACATGAGAGGGGGTTCATCAGGGTATGAAATATTAAAACAGTCTAGCTTTTGGATCTTCATTAATTGTTAGAAAAAACTAAATTCACTCTTCCTCTTGTATCAATATATAACAAAATATGAAATCATGAACAAGACTAATCAATCTTTATAGTGTCCACCCTCACTGGGCTACGTCAAAGAGCATAAAATGTTGATGAGAAGATGTACCAAATTTACTAAGGCTCATAGCCAATAATGAGTAAAATGTTTGTCTACAACTTCTATGCCCGGGCTCACTTACCTTACAATGTTTAGGGTCTGGTAAATGTATTTTCAAAGGTCACTCACTATGCCTCTTTCTCGGGCTCACTACCGGTGGAAATGATCATTATCTTCCTCTTTCGACTATCACTTCTCTTAGAAAGGAATCCACACAAAATTTTTAGACTTGTGCGTAAATAAAATTTTATGACATGTAGGTCCCTTCATTTGCATAAATTCTTGAATCCTAAAATATTGGTAGATTCTCTATTAAAGTTCTTTTTCACCTGCAATTGAATCCCACCTTCCTGAGTACTTTTAGGTATAAGAAAATACGTTCAAAAATGGATTTGAATATTTCACCAGACTCCATGGGAAAATCATGAACCACCTTCTTCTTACACATTCTAAGTACCAGTTTTGTTATGAAAAACACCTTCTTCATGTACTTATTTTTCTTCTACAATCCCCCCTTCATTCACTTACTACCTATGCCTTCCCTATCATGCACCGCTTATTCGTACCAACTCCGCGAACCTCTTCTGTGAATCACCCAATATCTTTGAACTTTTCTCTATTCATGGACTTCCTTCCAAATCTTCCTGTGTAATATGAATTTTTCCAATGTGTGCCACTTACTTTTCAGGATTTAGTATCCCGCAGAAATCTTTGATAGAATTTATTCCACCTGAACAACTTCCCCCTTCACAGAATTACCCTTATGAACTTACTTCATGCATTTCCAAATTCCTGAATCAATAATATGTTCTCTAATAATATTCTACCACAACTCTAATTGATGGGATTATCAATTATTATATCGGAAAAGATATCTATAATATCTATTAATTCATGATGTACCAAATCATTTATTCTATACAATCCCCACCGCATACCGATCTTCTTGCTGCCACTAACCTCAATCCTTCCTCTTAACCATTTTTCAAACATATTCCCTGTACATTAATCCCATGTGGGAGATATACACTAAGGAAGATAATCCATCCACATAACACACCACCTTCATATATGAACTATTTTTTGTTTCGTAGACCACTCACGTGCACCATTCCCATTGCCTGGTATGCACATGCATACCCTTTCTAGACATGGTATGTGATCTATGTCCCAACCTCAACATTTCTGTTCTTTTTTAAATTTGTTCCCTATAATTCACAAAAAATCTCGATTTTGAGGCCCCATAATATGGAAACACTAGGAAACTACACCACCTTAAAAACATGTCTTCGACAAACACAAAAATTATAATTCGTGATCATTTTTCCTTTTCAAAAAACACAATCACACCAAAAATACCTAGGGGACATATTGAGGTATTTTTTTCCTACATATTCCAAAAGGATATGTGGATGGGGTTAAATAGTATTAGATTATGGTTCTTAAAACCTACTAATTGGTACATTATATTAGTAGTTATATTCAATGAATTTAATATTAAATATATATTATCACATATTAAACATAGTAATTCATGAATTTGAAGTGGCAATGTCCTAGGATATTTATCACAATGAATTATATTATTAAAGTTCCCTACAATGATGAGAGCCTTGACATACTATAATAATATCTCTTAAATATTTTTTTCTTATGGTATAGATGATGGAATATGATGGGACACAATGTTTGAAACTATCAAGATCATGTTCTTATAAAAGGATGAAGATTTATCTCAAAAAACCCAGACATGGGGATCTCCATGATGGGAGATTATAATTAAAGACTTCTCAATAAGAATTTTTCATGTTTTTGTGTCATAATATATACCTATTTTTAACCTATGTATTGGTCCCTACAAACATAATATTATTATTAATATAGATCATGACTCACAAAATCATATGTATTAATGAAAGATGTGATGCCCCATTTTCATACTAATTAGTATACATAAGGTAAAACATGATTGTTATATTATTATTAATAATGCCGAAGTATGATTTGTCCCATCCATGTATAGAAGTTAATATGATGGCCCTTTAAATTGAATTTAACCATCAAAATAAATTCGATCTCTATAATGATGCAGAGATGTCCATTCCAGATAATAAAATGATAAATCATGCATTAAGGACAATGAAACATGTATGAAACCTAGTTGATGAGATCTCATGACAAAAAAAATTATATTAGATAGTATGTGCTAGTATGTGGTTATTAAAATTGAGATATTTACATCTTTCTCTTAGATTTGTTTCCCCATTACGAAAAAATAATGTTGGACTTTAAGATATCACACTAATTACAATGAGGGAAATCCTAGAGGGAAACATAGTAATTATTTTATTTTATTTCAATTAAATTGTATTTGAATTTAATTATTAGAATAAATATAATTCTCAAATTTATGAATTTTTTCCTGGTTTAAATGATAAAATTATTTAAATAATTATTTAATCTCAAGGTAATTATTTTATTATAAATATATATAATGTTTATTTATTTATTTAATGACTAAATATTTAATTAAATATTTATATAAGTATATAATAATTACTAAAGAGGAAAAAACATAGAAAAATAAGGTATAATGATGAATATTAATTTGAAATATGATATAATAATCTTTATTAGTGAACTAGTTAACACAAAACATGAGAAAATAATAATAATACTTTTATTACATGAAATGTGGTCATTTATGGGTATAACATATTTTTAATTCCTTTTGTCCAATTAAATAATATTTAACCCCATCCAAAAAATTTATATACATACCATTATGTATATTGTAATAGTGTTAATCGAATTGGGCATTTTTTTATTAATGAAATATAGATCTCTCTCTCATTCCAAAATAATAGCCAAGATTTTCTTCTCTCAACATAAATATATTTTCAACCCTATTATATCTTCTCAAAAAAGAGTTTAAGGACCCTTCTTCATCACTTTGGTAATCATCATAGTGATAAAATGAACACTAATATATGATTGATATACCATTATAGCTATAATAAATCAGTCAAAGTTGTTTCTAGAATAAATGATCTTGCCTAGATCACTACTAGAGTGATTTTATACATGGAAAATAAAAGTGAATTAAGGTAGAACGAAAGGGTTTAATATGGGAAACATCTTCATCAAAGAATAATCTCAAGACCAAGGTATTATTTCATTATATCTATTTAGAAAAAATTATAAATTTACTATGAAAATACCCACTTGGTTTCGGCGTGATTGTGATGTTTTATCAGAATATTTTTGTTTGTACTGGCACCCACATTATATACATCATGGAATATCCATTGAATAAAACAATTTTTGAACTGTTCTTGGCTAAAATATGAACTTCGAGTTAGACATGAACCATCAACTGGTATCAAAGTAGTCATCTTTAAATTTATAATTATTTTTTCAGTTTTTGATCATTATGAATTTTGATGTTAAATTTAGTTTCAATTTTTAATTATCACTGAATATTTCATCAAGAAAACTTCCTCATCCCCTAAATTTCTCACTCACTTAACCAAGACTGTTTATTAATTAATAGAGATCACATCTAAATAAATCATTTGGATGTGCTAAGAACTATGGATAGATAACATAACATTATGCAGTCTGTAATCATATTTCACATGTGGTGTATCCTTGTTCATCGCACTATGAATCTTGTTTAGCCTCCAGGTTGTCTTTTATTGAATAAAATACAAACTCATTAAACTAAAAATATGTTGACCTACATAGTTGGAACTTGGTTTATCTAGATTACAAAATGTATATATTTCTTATACACCATGTAGTCAACATGTTTTTGAGGTGAAAAACATGGTGTCAAGATGTGTCATGTAATTAATTCATTGGTTGTTTTTAATAAAAAATTCATAATGGATGGAAGATGTGAAACTTGAAGTAAATTTCATGTATCCATACTATACACAATATACCTTAAATATTTCTATGATAATAACATACCTGGTCTATAGGATAATGCCATATATATTTGATGAATAAAGGTACACGTCAAGTAGTCGACCTATACATACTGTATACTTTAATTGTTTATATGTAAATATTAAATTTAATCCATTACTATATTTAACCAAATTGAACTTGTTTTTTGAGTAATTAATTTGACGGTTCAAATTTTTCATTAGGATTTATATTTTATTAAATGGTTATTAAATTCCATTTAATATTAAAAATTACAAGTCATGTATGTTTGGTGTATATTAATGTCTCATTATGCATTAAATCATACTAGAAATGTAATTTTCATGTTTCTTATATGTTATTAATTTGATAGTACGCTTTGTGTAATTACAACTCTTGTTGTGTAAGAAATATTTCTTTTGAGTGTATTGAATATGACAATGACCATTCTTTGTAGTACAGTTAGGTAATCGATGTGTTCCTTCCAAGTATCGCTATTTAATATCTTATTAATATTAAAATAAAAAACATTATTATTTTTATTTAAAGGCATGGAGAATGAAAATATCTTGGATGATTGGATGAATGGTTATAAAATGGATTAAATATTTAATCAGACAAATAATTGCATTAATTAAAATGTGGATTATTATATCATGGAATGAATTGAAATGGATAATAACTAGTTATTCAAAATGTGTTTCCATTTGATGTGTATAAACGATCATTTTATTTAACCATAACTATATATTTTTTAATTTAAAGTAATTTAATTTTATTTCACGAGATTCCAATTATGTATTATTAAATTATATATGATGGTATGTATGTCATCCCCATCATTTATTATATATGAAATGTGTGCACAATTCTATATAATTCCAATTAACCAATACCTTGTTTTATTTCACCTATTTGTGGGTTATAAAAAATGTGTAATAAAAATGAGTATGTGATGTCGCATGGAGTTGTTTCACGTTGGAGTTGAGGTGGGGTTGTTTAAAGATGAAACCAAGAAAAAACTAATGTGAGAAATAGTCAGGTAGACTGGAGAGTTACTTAAACTTGTTCCATGAATGGCACAAGGCATTTTCCACTGGGGTAATTTTTTGATTTATTGTTCCCTAAATAAATCAACAATTAGAAAAATCTCATGATTATTCCAATTGTTTATTTATTTTATTCATATATAAACCATGATTTATTTAATGGATTCTAGTATAGGTCACATAAATAAATGGAGTAATATGAAAATATATAATTAAAATAAATGAATCATACTTAAATGTTTAAAAAGAGAATGGTTAATCCTAATAGTAAAATTAATTTTAGATTAACGTGAAACATAAATGATAATAACGAAAATTTTATACATACTAAATTATATCCCTCAATTAAAATTTATGTCAGGATAAGTATTACATTACAATATTGTGAATATAATATTAGAAATAAGTGTTTATCCAATAATTTTGAGGACACTTACTATTATAAGGGATTATTTATGAATGTTTTTGGTTGACTTATCCATTTTACCTAAATATGAGTATCCCTTTCTAAAGTTGATGAAACTTTCTAGTATGTGTTGAGGCAACCCAAGAAAGGGTATCTAGGTTTGGGTTTCAACTCATTGAATCATAGATTTTCATTCCCATAGTTGGAAAAGAATGTTTTACCTAAATGATTTGGACTAGTTGACCAATACCTTTCATGGATAATGAAATAGGTCATGTAACAACTCCAACACTAGTAACACATAGGTGGTGACTAATTTATTATATTGGTATATGATAAAAGGGTTCTCATCTCGAAGGATAGATCAGTTTAATAGTCTTGATGAGCTAAATGCAAAAAATATTCTCATATTACATTGGAAATATAAGATGGTTATAATAAGAAACACCATTTCATACATGATATTATTCATAATATCCCTCTTATTAATTGGGGAAAAATAAAGGGTGATATAATAATCCCAATAAGATCTATGTATAGAATCATCTATAATTAGTAAATAAGGCACAATCAATTTTCCATGGTAAATTATTGAAAACACGTACAATTTAATGAATAAATTGATCATAAAATAAATAGTACGATAATATCAATGTAGTAATCACATTGATAATATTAACAGAATTCTCAATAAATTAATAGCTTAATATTGGACATCATGAAATTAAATATCATGATATCATTACCATCTAACCATGTACAAAATAAGTTTAATCAATGGATTGGTGTACAAAAAAACCCATTTAATTTGGACAAATGGGTTTTCTCATTAGACTTATTGATGAATCATGGGGAAAAATATAAGTGGTACCTACCATTAATTATATATCCAATGAATCCCTCACATATGAAATGACAATTTTACTTTTTAAGGAATTTGACTAGTCAACAAATATCTTTACGGAGTAAAGAATATGGGATATCAATATTTCCCCAGTAAATAAAATTACATTCAAATTGAAAGACCAAACACAAATATATTAAAATGGTTTGGAAAATAATCATATCTATGAAACAAAAAATGTGGATATTTATGATAAATTTAATACCCAATGATCACAAGAAAGTGAATGTTTTAAAATAATGTCAATGACCAGAAAAATAATGACAGATAATACTGTCTTTGTAATTACATCATGCATTTAAAAAAATAAAAAAATAAAACATAAACATTAAAATAATATTTCTTAAAAGAAATTTCTTTTTAAAATCATTGAAAACTATTATTAGAAGAAAAATGGGAAAAAAAAATTTAGTAGTGGGGAAATATGTTAATGTCATATGCATTAAAATAAATTCATTTTTTATTTTATAGTGAAATTATTAAATTAAAAATACCTAAAAAATTAAAAATATTAATTTTATAAATTATAAATAGACATGGATTTCATAAATTTTCCTTAATATCTTTTTTGAGAAAATTATATATACTTCTCAAAAAAATTGAGATATGTTAAAATAGAATAAATATATATCGAATCAAAAGAGTTATAAGATCTGTGTTTCTTATAAAACAATATTTTATTGATTCATGTTCCAAATATAATGAAAACATGAAGAAATATGGAAAATAATTAAGCATACAGATAATTAGAAATATGGATGACGTTTATAGAAGATAGATTATATTATTCTTTTGATCAAAGTAAGAGTAATCCAAAAAAATGAGATTTTAAAAAAAATTATTACCTCTTGCGTAACATTAAAATTGCAACCCACTTAAAGTGTAAAAATATATATAAATATTAACCATTGTGAATAAATATATATTAATTTTTAATAATTCATAATGTAAACATATAAATTCATAATAATAAAATTAACATAGTTCATTATAACTAAAAAGTCTCAATGGAGTAAACATTGAGACAAAATCCCATACCACAGGCATCCCGTGAGTTAAAAAATCATTCAAATCATGTAAAATTATTTTAAACATGTTATTAATTAATAAAATCACTTTATTTATATTTATAATATCATATATGATTCTATTATAACATCTTATCACCGGTTCATTAGAAATATTTCCTATTAGAAATATTTCAAGTGTCAAGTAATTCATTTCCCCATGGAGGTTTTGACATAGAAAATTCAGTTCATTTATAATTCCCTAGCCTTAAACCTTACTTAATATTGAGTTATTACAAGATTACACATTGAGGATATTTTCAGGTTTAGAGTTTTAGAGAATTAGATCATAAAACTTGCATTACATTCCACATTTAAACAAAGTGGTTACATAAAAGATAGTATTAATTTTTCCCATCAACGGAAAAATATTTAAAATAAAACATGGATTCTTTCTTGACAATTCTTTATCACTATCATCATATCATGTACCATTCCCTTGACCTGTGAAAAACATTTCAAAAACATGGGATGAGCATAAAAAGCTTAGTACGGGTTATAAAAAGTATGGAAAGGAAACATGAGTACATATATACATAATAATGAAATCATACCTTACCCATAAAACATATGCACTTTTACATACCTCATAAAATCATGAATAAGTCATAGAAATAAAAAGACATAAATGTAACTTGAGGCATTCATAATATTCTTACATAGGGAGTAACCCTCTTGGTTACGTTCGGAATACCCATAACAGTATATTCCATAAATATCTTCAGAGAAACCTTAACGTTTAACTCCTTCGCGTTACCCAATGCATTGGAGAGCTATATCGGGCTCACCCGCCCTTAGTTTATCACGGAACCACCCATCTTCATAAACCATGACCAAGAACCATAACATAATCATAGTACATAACTTAAGCATAAAGGAAATCTAACATTCTCACATTGAAATAACAAAATAGCATATTAATATTTTGAAATAATGAATCCATTCTAAAACCATTTTCAAAACAATTTAAAACATATAATAAAGGGATTTTTGAATAAAAGTGTGCCATACCACTTTGAAGCTTTCAACATTTTAAACCATTAATATCCATATAAATAAATCCTTAAAACCATTTTGAAAACATGGATATTAATGAGAAATATTTATAAGATTAAAAAATTAAAACATTTAAAACAATATTTTAGTTAAAAGATTTTTAACAAAATGAGAGACACTTGAATATAACAATTGAGGAATTAAATTTAATAAAAACTTTATAATATCATGAGAATAATTGGATTAATGATATAATATTCCAAATGATAGTATATACACCATATAAGAGTGAATTGGTGTATAACATCAATGAAGTATCAATGGAAATGTAAATTGAGATGAAATCCATTATAAAGATGGTATCCTTAAATTAAGGATAAATCAATCGCATAATTATGTGCGAAAAATATAAATAAACCCAATATAAGTGGATATTAAGTGTAAAATAATCAAATTTCATTCACACATATTCAAAGGATGACATATTCAATAACTACATGTTGAACCCAAAGAAATCGAAATTGGGTTAAGAAGTTCCCTTGACAGCCTAACAGCATCACATAAAATTTTAGAAAAAGAGTTGATGAGAGAGATAAAGGGTATCTCATCACTTGGACATAAAATTTACAGAAATAAGGATATATATGAACATATCCCCACATAATAATATGAAAATTACAAGACATAACAAAATAAGTCTTTTAAAAAGACGATGGAGAAAGGTTCCCTTACCGATTTGGGTAACTTTCGAAACGTACACCCCATGAAAGAAAGACTCTACAACATTGATGTGAATACTCATAAACGAAAGTATGTTATACAAAGAGTAGAATTATGGACAGTACATACACCACTCAAAAGGAAATATTGGAAAATGTAGCATGAATCTCACGAAAACACAAAGTGAGATAAAAATCCCTATACGAAATTTCGGCAGCCTAACGACGCCAATTAAAACTTCCAAAATGGATTGATGAGAGAAAATAGGGTCTCTCATCATATGAACATAAAATTTACAGTAAGAGTAATATAAAAGAACATCCCAATCATAAGAAATATGATATTAAAAGGAATGACATAAAAGAGTGTACTTAAAAAGAAAGAGAGGGGTAGGATCCCTTACCTCGGGTCCGACATGACACGATTGTTCTTTAACCTCCTGAATAATAAACTTGAGTTAATTTATACTTTATTAAAAACCTTTTTCAATTTCATTATTCCTTTTATATCACTTACTACCATGCTATGAACACTATGTAATTATTTAAGTTAATAATGGTCGTTTTGTAGATCATTGCTACTTGAGTCAAAAATAAACTCATTATAATTACAAGTTGTTCATGTGGTAAAATATATATTATATCCATAATTATATTCATTATTTAGATATCATATATATCATATATATCCATTATATACATGAATTTATAATATTACATAACATTTATAGGTAAGAAATGAAATGCACCGTTCATGGAGACGGTAAGCCGTACGTACGCATGAACTCTACTTCCATTTATATTTCTTATTTAATGGAATTAAAACATAATGATACATAATAGTATTATAATTCCAGTATTTTATCATATATAATATCATTAAATCCATCCGTTATACGTATCACATATGGTATTAACGAATCAAATCACTTTGAGGGGGTGGTAGTCCGCACTTCCTAAAATGAAGATATCGTGTTTAACCATAATGGAAACCGAAAAGGTATTCCATAAATGAAAAATACAGAAGCTTAAGTAAAAAATAAACATATTATATATCATATATTTATATACTGACATCATAATGGACAACATTGAGGGTGTTAAAAGAATATTGAACAATCATCGTTTCGTGAGGAGGAAATTCACCATCCACAGAAACAGTATATTCTTTAACCATTAGATGTAGGTGTGTGTAATTGTAGCTCAAATAATTTTTATAACAACATCATAGTATATTTAAGATAGTTTATTTGTTAAAAAATAAATGAATAAGAAGATTTTATGGGGTTGGAGAAGAAAAATAATACAAAAGAACACAAGTGAAGACATTACCTTAAAATCGAGTATCTCTCTTTGATTTGAGATCAAAGGCTTCCTTGGGAAGCCTTCTGCCAAAATTGAGGCTTCTAGGAGTAAGATTGGGATTTGGAGAGGAAAAATGAGTAGGGTTTGTCCGAGACAAAGTCTTGAGAGGTGTGGGTAAGGTGGTAGAGGTGGGGGCATTTTACAAGAGGAGAGGAGGGGCACTCTTGGAAAGTTACAACATGTTACTTTATTTTCAAATGCGTTTCGGATTTTAAAGGTCCCACATTGATGTATTTCGATGATAAGGTGGTAAGGGTTCTAAATATACTCATATAATAGGTCTTTGACAAGTGTAAGTTATAGTTCTAACATTATATTTTCATTTTATTGAAATCCTTTATTAATGAGGTAATCGCTGCATCATCATGATGTCATAAATAATTTAATTTATTTAAGGTCTAAAAATTATAAAAAAAATATCATGATGTAGGAAATATTATTATCTTTCTAATTAATATTTATAGTCAAAAATATGACTTGTATAACCTCATTTAAATTTTTTTTAGTGAAACATCTCATGCTTGTGACATTTTTATTTTAACTTTAAATAAAAAGTTATTTATGTCATTTTCCAACCAAAGAGGCTCCATGGGGTCCCCATGTTGACCCATGGTTTTTATTGGTCGTCCATGACTCATAAAATGAGGTTAGGACATGTGTCTAAGTCATTTCATATTTTTAAAACATTATTTTTACCATAAATTACACTAATTACCTCTAATCACGATTAAAAACTTAAAAGTGACTATTCACCAAAAAATTATTTTAATCCCATTGAACCAGATTTTACATCCTAATGACAACCATGTATGTCGGATTTTTGAAATTAAAATCACAGAAGTGGTAAAGTTTCATTTAAACGAAAAATCAGTTTTTAAACTACCACATAGTGGTTTCACTATTCATCAAAAACTGAAGTTTTTCAGATGAATAACAAAAATTCACCTTAAGCTATATTTGATGTTTTGAATTAAAAAATGAGGTCTATTTTACAAAATTAAAAACATATATGTTTCATTAATTAATTTAATAATGAATTCCCACTGTCAAAACAAATAGCGTGTTTTTAAGAAACAATATCTATTAAAAGATTGACACTAGTTTAAGTCCAATTTCAAAGTGAAATTAATTCCAAAGACCACCATTATATTAAATTTTAAAAATATATTCTAAATACACTTTAATCTAAATTAGAAGTATAATCCATCCATACAAATCAGAGTAAAATGAGGTTTTGAATTAAAATGCCACATTTTCAATAAAAATCATCTTTAACGGAAAAAACAATGAAGTTTTACACTAAATAAATTTTGATGTCCAGATTCTAAAGAAGGTTTTTAATTTGTCAAATACAAGATATAAAATTTTCAATAGTATATTTAAAAAGGGTTATCCATCAAAAGGCGGTTAATCGACCTTTTAATGAATATTAGAAGATTTATGCTTAAAATTGGATTCATTTTCATTTTAGGCCTCCAAAATTTATTGTATAAAAGTAAAAATATTTGACAAACATATATAATCATTTTGTATTAAGTTCTGTTCATTCCCTCCATTACAACGGCTAGGCGTTAAATACCTTTTAAAATAATATTATTTTATTATTAGATTGCAACGTAAGATCTGAAAGAAACTCGTTGTTGCATATTGGGTATTCCCTCGATCGTAGCATTCCCTTTAAAGTAATATTAATATTTTATTCAAAAATAATGATAAATATGAAAGTGTCATATTCTTCATTTACCTAGGGTGTTACATCCTTCCCCCATTTTGGGAATTGCGTCCTCGCAATTTTAAAATTGGGCTTGGAATCTTCATTGAAAATCCCACATCGGAAGAAGAGTCAGTAAAACTATCACTTTAAAAGAATGGGAGAGAAGTACAAATGTCACCCGAGTTAACCCATACTAGAATTCCAAGTATGAAAATATGGATATGAAGGAGAAAATAGAGGGTCATGTTTAACACCCCTGGTAAATAAAGAATATGACATTTTTATACTTATCCATATTTGTGAATAAAATACTAATATTACTTAAAAGGGGACACTATGCTCGATGGTGTACCCAATATGCAACAATGAGTTTCTTGGGAATCTTACGTTGCACTCTAATAATAAAATAACATTATTTTAAATAGTAGTTAACGCCTAGCCATTGTAATGGAGGGAATGAACAGAACTAAGTACAAAAAAATTATATATGTTTGTCAAATATTTTTACTTTTTACACTAAATGTTAGAGGATTAAAAATTCGAATGAATCCTATTTTAAGCGTAAACATTCTAATATTCTTTAAAAGGTCGATTAACCGCCTTTTGATGGAGAACCTCTTTTAAATCCACATTTTGATATTTTTCTGTGTTATATTTGACAAAATGAAATTCTTTTTTAGAATCGGGACATCAAAATTTACTTTGTGTAAATTTTTGGTATTTTTCTGAAAAAGTTAAATTTTTAATGAATAGTGAAAAATGTTGTATTTTAATTCAAAACCACTTTTTAATCTAATTTATTTATATGATTAGATTATATTTTTAATTTGTTTTAAAGTGAAATTAGAATATATTTTTACAATTTAATCCAATATTGGTCTTTGGAATTAATTTCACTTTGAAATCGGACTTAAACTAGTGTCAAGCATTTGATACATTTTGTTTCATAAAAACACGCTATTTGTTTTGACAGCGGGAATTAATTATTAAATTAATTAATGCAACTTATATGTTTTGAATTTTGTAAAATAGACATCATTTTTGAATTCGGAATATCATATATAGCTTAGGGTGAATTTTTGGTAATTTTCGGAAAAACGTCAATTTTTGATGAATAGTAAAACCACTAAGTGGTACTTATAAAAACTGATTTTCCATTTAAATGAAAATTTTCCACCTTTGTGTTTGGAATTTAAAAAATCCGACATACATGGTTGTCATTAAGAAGTAAAATTTGGTTCAATGGGATTAAAATAATTTTTTGGTGAATAGTAACTTATTAAGTTTTTAATCGCGATTAGAGGTAATTAGTGTAGTTGAAGGTAAGAATAATGTTTTAATAAAATGAAATGACTTAGACAAATGACCTACCCTCATTGGATGTGTCATGGAAGACCAAGAAAATCCATGGGTCAACTTGGGGATCCCATGGAGCCACTTTGTTTGGAAAATGACATAAATACCTTTTTATTTAATGTTAAAGTTAAAATGACACACATATGAGATGTTTTACTAAAACATGTTTTACATGGGGTAATACAAGTCATATTTTTGACTATAAATATTCATTAGAAAGATAAAAATATTTCCAACATCATGATATTTTTTTTATAATTTTTAGAAATTAGATATATTAAATTATTTATTACATCATGATGATGCAACGATGACCTCATTATTTAACGATTTAAATAAAATAGAAAGATAATGTACAATCTAAGACCTACACATGTCCAAAACTTATTGTATGGGTGTTTTTAGAACCCTTATCACCGTACCCTAGAAACACATCAACGTGGGACCATTAAAATCTGAATCTCATTCTAAAAAAAGTAACATTTCCTTACTTTCCAAGAGTGCCCCTACTCTCCTCTTATAAAATTCCCCCAACTCTACCTCCTTAACCACTTTCCAAAGCCTTTGGCTCGGCCAACCCCTGAACATTTTGTCTCTAAAAATCCCTCTCTAACACCTTTAAGCCTCACTTTGGGCAGAAGGCTTCCCAAGGAAGCCTTTGAGCTCAAACCAATGGGAGTTACCCGATTTTAAGGTAATGTTTTCACTTGTGTACTTTTGATTTATTTTTCTTCTCCAACCCCCTAAACTATTTTTATTCATTTGTTTTGTAATAAATAAAGTATCTTCAATATACTAGGATGTTTTTATAAGAAGGATTTGAGCTAAAATTACACACACCTTCGTCTAATGGTTAAAGAACATACTGTTTCTATGGATGGCGAATTTCTGCCTCACGAAACGATGATTGTTCAACATTCTTCTAACACCTTCAAAGGTGGCCATTAAGATGACACAATATTTATATATGAAATATAATATGTTTATGTTTTACTTAAGCTTATGTATTTTTTATTTATGGCATACCTTTATGGTTTCAATTATGGGTAAACGTGATATCTTCATTTAAGGAAGTGCGGACTACCGCCCCCTCAAAGTGATTTGATTCACTAATACCATATGTGGTATGTATAAATGTTATATTTAATGATATTATATATGATACCATACTGGAATTAAAATACTATTATGTATCATTATGTTTTTATTCTATTAAATATGAAATACATATGGAAGTAGCATTCATGCGTACGTACTGCTTACCGTCTCCATGAACAGTACATTTCATTTCTTATCTCAATATGTTATGTACTATAATAATTATATATATATAATGGATATATATGTAATATATTACATATAAATGATGGATATAATTCTGTAATTATAAAATATATATATCTCTCATTTTGTTTTAATTCCATTAATATGAAAAAAAACGAAAGTAGTGTTCATGCGTACGTACGGCCTACCGTCTTAATGAACAGTGATTTTAATTTTTATCTCCAAATGATATGGAATAGTATAAAATGAATATATAATGGATATATATGATATTTAAAACATAAATACTATTCCGTATATGATGTACCTATAACTACATGGAAAATTATTTTCCAACAGGTTCAATTTTTGACTCATGTACCAAACGTCGACAAAAATGTCTGATATGAACTCATATTATTAACCAATTATTATAACATTAAAATATGTGATATAAACTGAAAAATAATCTTTATAGGAGGTTCTTAAGAAATTATAAATTGACCAAAGTTTATTATTCAGGAATATAATGAAATGAACAAGACAAGTTGGACTTGAGGTAAGGGATCCGACTCCTCTCTTTCTTTTAAAGTACACTCTTTTATGTCATTCCTTTTAAAGCTCATCTTTCTTGTTATTGGGATATTATTTTATATTACTATTACAGTAATTTTAATGTTCATATAATGAGAGACCATATTCTCTCTCATCAATCCATTTTGGAAGTTTTGAGTGTCACCTTTAGGCTGCCGAATTTTCGTAAGAGATCCAACCTCTCTCTTTCTTTTTAAGTACTCTCCTTTATGTCACTTCTTTTAAGCTCCTCTTTGTTATGTTGGGGGATGTAATTTTGTATTCCTATTTCTGTAAACTTTATGTTGATATGATGAGAGACCCTATTTCCTCTCATCAATCCATTTTGGAAGTTTTATATGGCGCCGTTAGGCTGCCGAGTTTTCGTAAGGGATTTTTCTTCTCACTTTTAATCCTGTGAGATTTATGCTACATTTTCCATAATTTCCTTTGATTGGTGTATTTACTGCCCATTATTATACACTTTGTGTAGTATAATTTCATTTATGGGTATTCACATCTTCATTGTATGACCCTTCTTCCATGGGGTGTACGTTTTGAAAGTTACCCAACTCAGTAAGGGGACCTTTCACCCTCCTCTTTTTAAAAGACTTCTTTTGCTATGTCTTTTAATTCACATTATATTATGTTGGGATATGTTCTTTTATATCCTTATTGATGTAAAATTTTTGTCCATGTTATTAGATGCCCTTTTTATCTCTCATCAACTCATTTTCTGAATTTTGAAGTGATGCCGTTAGGCTGTCGAATTTTACCAAGGGAACTTTTTAACCTAATTTCGATTTCTTTGGGTTCAACATATAGTTATTGAATATGTCATCCTTTTAATATGTGTGAATGAAATTTTATTTTTTTACACTTAATATCCACTTATATTGGGTGTATTTATATTTTTCACACATAATTTTGAGATTGATTTATCCTTAATTTAAGGATACCTTCTTTATAAGGGATTTCATCACATTTGACATTTCTATTGAGACTTCATTGTTGTTATGCACCAATTCACTCTTATATGGTGTATATAATGTCCTTTGGAATATTATATCATGAATCCATTTATTCTCATGATATAATAAATTTCTGACTAAATGTTATTCCTCAATTATTGTATTCAAGTGTTTCTAATTTTGGTAAAACCCCTTTAACCAAAATATCGCTTTAAATGTTTTAATTATTTGTTCTTATTAATATCCATGTTTTCAAAATGGTTTTAAGGATTTATTTATATGGATATTAATGGTTTAAAATTTTAAAAGCTTCAAGGTGGTATGGGACACTTTGATTAAAAAATCTCTTTATTAAATGTTTAAAATGGTTTTGGAAATGGTTTCTTTTTGAATGGATTCATTATTTCAATATACTAAAATTTTATATTGTGATTGAAATGTGGAAATGTAATGTTTCCTTTATGAATGTTTTGTGTGATATGTTTATTTTATGGTTATTGGGCATTGTTATAAAAATGGATGGTTCCGTGATAAACTAAGGGCGGCTGAGCCCGATATAGCTCTCCAATGCATTGGGTAACGCGATAGAGTGAAATGTTAAGGTTTCTCCGAAGAGATTTAGGGAATATACTGTGGTGGGTATTCCAAACGTAACCAAGAGGGTTACTTCCTACGTAAGAATGTTATGAATGCCTCAAGTTACCTTTTATGTCTTTTGATTTCTATGATTTATTCATGATTTGATGAGGTATGTTAAAGTGCCTATGTTTTATGGGTAAAGTATGATTTCATTCTTATGTATATATGAACTCATGTTTCCTTTCCATATTTTTTTATAACCCTTACTGAGCTTTTTATTCTCATCCGAAGATTTTTGAAATGTTTCTCACAGGTCAAGGGAAAGGTACATGATATGATGATAGTGTGAAGGAAGTGTCAGGAAAGAATCCATGTTTTATTTTAAATATGTTTTCGTTGATCGGAAAAATGAATACTCTCTTTTATATAACCACTTTTTTTAAATGTGGAATGTAATGAATTTTTCATGATCTAATTCTCTAAAACTCTAAACCTGAAAATATCCTCAAGGTGTAATCTTGTAATAACTCAATATTAAGTAAGGTTTAAGGTGGGGCCTTATAGTTGGTATCAGAGGTCGGTTTAGATAACTTTAGAGGTTAGGGTATTCTCTAAGCATAAGTGACATTACCATAATGGTTAGGATTTCAAAAAGAGTCCTAGTTTTAGATAAAGTGAATGAGTAAGTATATATTAGTGTTTATCTTCCTCATTAGTACATGATGGTTTTGTTGATATACTCACACTGACATTTCTGTTTTTAGTGAATGGATGGATCTAGCAGGCTCCAAAGAGACAACAGGTTTGAAGGAAATTGTGGTGGTTCTCTGATTAAGATACTAAATAAAATGGGGGATTCAATTAGGAAACTCGTGGTTGTTCTAAACCAACTATCAACGAGTCATGATCAACAACATGAACCTTGGTATGTTCTGTAATGCATCATGTACGAGATGACCATTCGATGTGGATGTTCAGGTAATAATTATAAAGGTAACCATTAGAGTTTATATGATCCTTACTTTTGAGGTAATTATGGGTTATTATATGATATGCTGGAAAATGAAAGGCATGAGATAAACTTGAGGTTAAAATATGTGATGATTATTTTTGAAGATTTTATCTCGTTTTGGGGAATGTTTTAAGAATTATATAGTTTTGGAAAAAGGACAACATGCAGACCATGTGACAACCCATCGCATCGGACAAAGCTGTGGGAATCGAACCCACAACCAAAGTGCGATTGGTATTTATCGCATACCGCTGGACTACGTGAAGTCCCTAGTTAGTTTGACTGATTCTTTTTAGTTAGATTATTTTATGAATTAAGAGTAAGTTGATTTTGTGTTATCTATGGAAATTTATTAACCTATCATGGAGGATATGTGATTAGGTTAATTACATTTCAATACAATACTTTAGGAGCAACTGATGTTATTTGGAGATAAATGTTACGATTTAACTTGGAAGACTATGTGACTAAATCCTTCAAATATTTGGGTTTCAATTTTAGTTTGGTTTTCTTTGAAGAATTTTATGGACAAATTGTTTATTGAATGGTCCTTGTTGAACTTTGGGTTTTGTTGGACAAATTTTGGAGATTAAGAATAGATTTTCTTTTTATAAAGGGTTATCCTCTTCTAGATTATCTGATCTTGTACTAACCGTTTTGGTTTTGGTTTTGGTTAAAGTCTAAAGACATGGGAAGTATATAGTTCTCTTTTGTGGATTAGGTGATTCTCTAGAAGTTGATTATAGTGAACATGTCTTCCTAAATACTCATCTTTTGGAGAAAATATGAGTTTGTGTAAGAAATCTAATAAAAGTTGAAAGTCAACATGATAAGTAATTATGTTTTCTTTTGAATAAATTCCTCAATAAAAAAATGTTGTCTATTAACTTTTCCTATTAAGGAATCGAATACCGTTTAACCCATCACAAGTTTGTGATTTTCTTGTGGTTAACTTTTTCTCCTAAATGTGTTTTCTATCACTATCCATCAGAACTTGACCCTATGTTTTCTCCTCCATGTCCATGTTTTCCTACATGGGATTCTAGTATGGGTTAACTCGGGTGACCTCTGTACTTCTCATTCTTTATTTTAAAGTGATTGTTTTACCGACTCTTGTTCTGATGTGGGAAATTCAAGGATATTTCCGAGCCCAATTTTAAAATTGCAAGGACGCAATTCCCAAAAGGGGGGAAGGATGTAACACCCCTGGTAAATAAAGAATATGACATTTTTATATTTATCCATATTTGTGAATAAAGTATTAATATTACTTTAAAGGGGACGCTATGCTCGATGGAGTACCCAATATGCAACAACGAGTTTCTTGGGAATCTTACATTGCACTCTAATATTAAAATAATATTATTTTAAATAGTAGTTAACGCTTAGCCATTGTAATGGCAGGAATGAACAAAACTAACTAAAAAATGATTATATATGTTTGTCAAATATTTTTACTTTTTACAATAAATGTTAGAGGATTAAAAATTCGAATGAATCCTATTTTAGGTGTATACATTCTAATATTCTTTAAAAGGTCGATTAACCGCCTTTTGATGGAAAACCTCTTTTAAATCCAGTTTTTGAAATTTTTATGTGCTATATTTGACAAAATAAAATTCTTCTTTAGAATCGGGAAATCAAAATTTACTTTGTGTAAATATTTGGTATTTTTCTGAAAAAGATCAATTTTTAATGAATAGTGAAAAATGTTGTATTTTAATTCAAAACGTCTTTTAAATCTAATTTATTTATATTATTATATTATCTTTTGAATTTGTTTTAAAGTAAAATTAGAATATATTTTTACCATTTAATATAATAGTGGTCATTGGAATTAATTTCACATTGAAATCGGACTTAAACTAGTGTCAATCTTTTGATACATTTTGTTTCATAAAAACACACTATTTGTTTTGACAGCAGGAATTAATTATTAAATTAATTAATGCAACTTATATTTTTTTAATTTTTTAAAATGGACATCATTTTTGAATTCGGAATATCAAATATAGCTTAGGGTGATTTTTTTGTAATTTTCTAAAAAACATCAATTTTTGATGAATAGTGAAACCACTAAGTGGTACTTATAAAAACTAATTTTCTGTTTAAAAGAAATTTTTCCACCTTTGTGTTCTGAATTTCAAAAATCCGATATACATGGTTTTCATTAAGAAGTAAAATGTGGTTCAATGGGATTAAAATAATTTTTTGGTGAATAGTAACTTATTAAGTTTTTAATCGGGATTAGAGGTAATTAGTGTAGTTTAAGGTAAGAATAATGTTTTAATAAAATGAAATGACCTAGACACATGTCCTACCCTCATTGGATGTGTCATGGCCGACCAAGACAATCCATGGGTCAACTTGGGGACCCCATGGAGCCACTTTGTTTGGAAAATGACATAAATACCTTTTTATTTAATGTAAAAGTAAAAATGACACACTCATAAAGTGTTTTACTAAAACAATTTTTACATGGGGTTATACAAGTCATATTTTTTACAATAAATATTAATTAGAAATATAAAAAGATTTCCTACATCATGATATTTTTTTTATAATTTTTAGACATTAAATATATTAAATTATTTATTAAATCATGATGATGCAGCGATGACCTCATTATTTAATGATTTAAATAAAATTAAAAGATAATGTACAATCTAAGACCTACACATGTCCAAAACCTATTGTATGGGTGGATTTAGAAACCTTATCACCTTATCCTCGAAACACATTAATGTGGGACCATTAAAATCCGAAACTCATTCTAAGTAAAGTAACATTTCCTTACTTTCCAAGAGTGCCCCTCCTCTACTCTTATAAAAGGCCCCCAACTCTACCACCATACCCACACATCCAAAGCCTTTGGCTCGGCCAACCCCTGCCCATTTTGTCTCTGAAAATCACTCTTTAACTCTTTGAAGCCTCACTTTGGGCAGAAGTCTTCCCAAGGAAGCTTTTGAGCTCAAACCAAAGAGAGTTACCTGATTTTAAGGTAATGTCTTCACTTCTGTCCTTTTGTTTTATTTTTCTTCTCCAACCCCCTAAACTCTTTTTATTCATTGATTTTGTAACAAATACAGTATATTAAATATTATATGATGTTTTTATAAGAAGTATTTGAGCTACACTTACACACACTTTCGTCTAATGGTTAAAGAACATACTGTTTCTGTGGATGGCGAATTTCTGCCTCATGAAACGATGATTGTTAAACATTCTTCTAACACATTTAAAGGTGGACATTAAGATGAAACTATATTTATATATGATATATAATATATTTATGTTTTACTTAAGCTTCTGTATTTCTCATTTATGGAATACCTTTATGGTTTCCATTATGGGTAAATGCGACATCTTTATTTAAGGAAGTGCGGACTACTGCCCCCTCAAAGTGATTTGATTCGCTAATAACATATGTGGTATGTATAAAGGATATATTTAATGATATTATATATTATACCATACTTGAATTAAAATAATATTATGTATCATTATGTTTTAATTCCATTAAATATGAAATACAAATGGAAGTAGGGTTCATGCGTACGTACGGCTTACCGTCACCATGAACGGTACATTTCATTTATTATCTGAAAATGTTATGTACTATTATAAGTACATATATATAATGGATATATATGTAATATATTACATCTAAATGATGGATATCATTCTGTAATTATAACATATATATATCTCTCATTTTGTTTTAATTCCATTAATATGACAAAAAAATGAAAGTAGCATTCATGCGTACGTACGGCCTACCGTCTCCATGAACAGTGCTTTTAATTTTTATCTCCAAATGCTATGTAATAGTATAAAATTAATATATAATAGATATATATGATATCTAATACATCAATATTATTCTGGATATGATGTACCTATAACTACATGGAAAATTATTTTCCAACAAATTCAATTTTTGACTCATGTACCAAACATCGACAAAAATGTCTGATTTGAACTCATATTATTAACCAATTATTATAACATTAAAATATGTGATATAAACTGAATAATAGTCTTTATAGGAGGTCCTTAAGAAATTATAAATTGACCAATGTTTATTATTCAGGAATATAACGAAACGAACAAGACAAGTTGGACTTGAGGTAAGGGATCCGACTCCTCTTTTTCTTTTAAAGTACACTCTTTTATGTCATTCCTTTTAAAGCTCATCTTTCATGTTATTGGGATATTCTTTTATATTACTATTACTGTAATTTTTATGTTCATATGATGAGAGACCATATTCTCTCTCATGAATCCATTTTGGAAGTTTTGAGTTCCACCTTTAGGCTGCCGAATTTTTGTAAGAGATCCAACCTCTCTCTTTTTTTTAAGTACTCTCCTTTATGTCACTTCTTTTAAGAACCTATTTGTTATGTTGGGGGATGTTATTTTGTATTCCACTTTCTGTAAACATTATTTTTATATGATGATAAACCCTATTTCCTCTCATCAATCCATTTTGGATGTTTTATGTGGTGCCGTTAGGCTACCGAGTATTCGTAAGGGATTTTTCATCTCACTTTTATTCCCGTGAGATTTATACTACATTTTCCACAATTTCCATTGAGTGGTGTATGTACTGCCCATTATTATAAACTTTTTGTAGTAAAATTTCATTTATGGGTATTCACATCTTCATTGTATGACCCTTCTTCCATGGGGTGTACGTTTCGAAAGTTACCCAACTCGGTAAGAGGACCTTTCACCCTCCTCTTTCTAAAAGACTTATTTTGTTATGTATTTTAATTCACATTCTATTATGTTGGGATATGTTCATTTATATCCTTATTGATGTAAATTTTATGTCCAAGTAATGAGATGCCCTTTTTATCTCCCATCAACTCATTTTCTGAATTTTGAAGTGATGCCGTTAGGCTGTCGAATTTTACCAAGGGAACTTTTTAACCCAATTTCGATTTCTTTGGGTTCAACATGTAGTTATTGAATATGTCATCCTTTGAATATGTGTGAATGACCTTTTATTGTTTTCAACTTAATATCCACTTATATTGGGTGTATTTATATTTTTCACACATAATTTTGAGATTGATTTATCCTTAATTAAAGGATACCTTCTTTATAAGGGATTTCATCACATTTGACATTTCTAATGAGACTTCATTGTTGTTATGAACCAATTCACTCATATATGGTGTATATACTGTCCTTTGGAATATTATATCATGAATCTATTTATTCTCATGATATTATAAAGTTCTGACTAAATGTTATTCCTCAATTATTGTATTCAAGTGTCTCTAATTTTGGTAAAACCCCTTTAACCAAAATATCGCTTTAAATGTTTTAATTATGTGTTCTTATTAATATCCATGTATTCAAAATGGTTTTAAGGATTTATTTATATGGATATTAATGGTTTAAAATTTTAAAAGCTTCAAGGTGTTATGGGACACTTTGATTCAAAAATCTCTTTATTAAATGTTTTAAATGGTTTTGGAAATGGTTTCTTTTTGAATGAATTCATTATTTCAATATACTAAAATGTTATATTGTGATTGAAATATGGAAATGTTATGTTTCCTTTATGAATTTTTTATGTGATAAGTTTATATTATGGTTAATGGGCATTGTTATGAAAACGGGTGGTTCCGTGATAAACTAAGGGCGGGTGAGCCCGATATAGCTCTCCAATGCATTGGGTAACGCAATGGAGTGAAAAGTTAAGGTTTCTCCGAAGCGATTTAGGGAATATACTGTGGTGGCTATTCCAAACGTAACCAAGAGGGTTACTCCCTATGTAAGAATGTTATGAATGCCTCAAGTTACCTTTTATGTCTTATGATTTCTATGATTTATTCATGATTTGATGAGGTATGTTAAAGTGCCTATGTTTTATGGGTAAAGTATGATTTCATTCTTATGTATATATGAACACATGTTTCCTTTCCATATTTTTTTATAACCCTTATTAAGATTTTTATGCTCATCCGAAGATTTTTGAAATGTTTCTCACAGTTCAAGGGAAAGGTATATGATATGATGATAGTGTGAAGGAAGTGTCAGGAAAGAATCCATGTTTTATTTTAAATATGTTTCCGTTGATCGGAAAAATGAATACTATCTTTTATGTAACCACTTTTTTTATATGTGGAATGTAATGAACGTTTCATGATCTAATTCCCTAAAACTCTAAACCTGAAAAGATCCTCAATGTGTAATCTTGTAATAACTTAAGATTAAGTAATGTTTAAGGTGGGGCCTTATAGTTGGTATCAGAGGTTGGTTTAGATAACTTTAGAGGTTAGGGAATTCTCTAAGCATAAGTGACATTGCCATAATGGTTAGGATTTCAAAAAGAGTCCAAGTTTTAGATAAAGTTAATGAGTAAGTATATATTAGTGTTTATCTTCCTCATTAGTACATGATGTTTTTGTTGATATACTCACACTGAAATTTCTGTTTTTAGTGAATGGATGGATCTAGCATTCTCCAAAGAGACAACAGGTTTGAAGGAAACTGTGGTGGTTCTCTGATTAAGATACTAAATAAAATGGGGGATTCAATGAGGAAACTCATGGTTTTTCTAAACCAACTATCAATGAGTCATGATCAACCACTTGGACCATGGTATGTTCTGTAATGCATCATGTACGAGATGACCATTCGATGTGGATGTTCAGGTAATAATTATAATGGTAACCATTAGAGTTTATATGATCCTTACTTTTGAGGTAATTATGGGTTATTATATGATATGCTGGATAATGAAAGGCATGAGATAAAATTGATGTTAAAATATGTTATGATTATTTTTGAAGATTTTGTCTCGTTTTGGGGAATGTTTTAAGAATTATATAGTTTTGGAAAAAGGACGACATGCAGACCGTGTGACAACCCATCGCATCGGACAAAGCTGCGTGAATCGAACCCACAACCAAAGTGTGACTGGTATTTATCGCCTACCACTGGACTACATGAAGTCCCTGGTAAGTTTGACTGATTCTTTTTAGTTATATTATTTTATGAATTAATAGTAAGTTGATTTTGTGTTATCTATGGAAATTTATTAACCTATCATGGAGGATATGTGATTAGGTTAATTACTTTTCAATACGAGACTTTAGGAGCAACTGATGTTGTTTGGAGATAAATGTTACGATTTAACTTGGAAGACTATGTGACTAAATCCTTCAAATATTTGGGTTTTAATCTTAGTTTGGTTTACTTTGATGAATTTTATGGACAAATTGTTTATCGAATGGTCCTCGTTGAACTTTGGGTTTTGTTGGACAAATTTTGGAGATTAAGAATAGATTTTATTTTTATAAAGGGTTATCCTTTTCTAGATTATCTGATCTTGTACTAACCATTTTGGTTTTGGTTTTGGTTAAAGTCTAAATACATGGGAAGTATATAGTTCTCTTTTGTGGATTAGGTGATTCTCTAGAAGTTGATTATAGTGAACAAGTCTTCCTAAATACTCATCTTTTGGAGAAAATATGAGTTTGTGTAAGAAATATAATAAAAATTGAAAGTCAACATGATAAGTAATTATTATTCATTAAGAATAAATTCCTCAATAAAAAAAACAAAAATGTTGTCTATTAACTTTTCTTACCGAGGAATTGAATACTGTTTAACCCATCACAAGTTTGTGATTTTCTTGTGGTTAACTTTTTCTCCTTAACGTGTTTTCTATCACTCTCCATCAGAACATGACCCTTTGTTTTCTCCTCCATGTCCATGTTTTTCAACATGGAATCCTAGTATGTGTTAAGTCGGGTGACCTCTGTACTTCTCATTATTTATTTTAAAGTGATTGTTTTACCGACTCTTGTTCCGATGCGGGACTTTCAAGGATGTTTCCGAGCCCAATTTTAAAATTGCGAGGACGCAATTCCCAAAAGGGGGGAAGGATGTAACACCCCTGGTAAATAAAGAATATGAAATTTTTATATTTATCCATATTTGTGAATAAAATATTAATATTACTTTAAAGGGGACTCTATGCTCGATGGAGTACCCAATATGCAACAACGAGTTTCTTGGGAATCTTACGTTGCACTCTAATAATAAAATAATATTATTTTAAATAGTAGTTAACGCCTAGACATTGTAATGGTGGGAATGAACAAAACTAACTACAAAATGATTATATATGTTTGTCAAATATTTTTACTTTTTACAATAAATGTTAGAGGATTAAAAATTCGAATGAATCCTATTTTAAGCGTATACATTCTAATATTCTTTAAAAGGTCGATTAACTGCCTTTTGATGGAAAACCTCTTTTAAATCCACTTTTTGACATTTTATGTGTTATATTTGACAAAATAAAATTCATCTTTAGAATCGGGACATCACTATTTACTTTGTGAAAATTTTTGGTATTTTTCTGAAAAAGTTCAAATTTTAATGAATAGTGAAAAATGTTGTATTTTAATTCAAAACCACTTTTTAATCTAATTTATTTATACTATTAGATTATATTTTGAATGTGTTTTAATTTTAAATTAGAATATATTTTTACCATTTAATATAATAGTGGTCATTGGAATTAATTTCACTTTGAAATCGGACTTAAACTAGTGTCAATCTTTTGATACATTTTGTTTCATAAAAACATGCTATTTGTTTTGACATCGGGAATTAATTATTAAATTAATTAATGCAACTTATATTTTTTGAATTTTTTATAATGGACACCATTTTTGAATTTGGAATATCAAATATAGCTTAGGGTGAATTTTTGGTAATTTTCTAAAAAACTTCAATTTTTTATGAATAGTGAAACCACTAAGTGGTACTTATAAAAACTAATTTTCCGTTTAAATGAAATTTTGCCACCTTTGTGTTTTGAATTTCAAAAATCCAACATAAATGGTTGTAATTAAGAAGTAAAATGTGGTTCAATAGGATTAAAATAATTTTTTGGTGAATAGTAACTTATTAAGTTTTTAATCGCGATTAGAGGTAATTAGTGTAGTTTAAGGTAAGAATAATGTTTTACTAAAATGAAATGACCTAGAAAAATGTCCTACCCTTATTGGATGTGTCATGGCCGACCAATAAAATCCATGGGTCAACTTGGGGACCCCATGGAGCCACTTTGGTTGGAAAATGACATAAATACCTTTTTATTTAATGTAAAAGTAAAAATGACACACACATGAAGTGTTTTACTAAAAAAAATTTTACATGGGGTTATACAAGTCATATTTTTGACTATAAATATTAATTATAAATATAAAAATATTTTCTACATCATGATATTTTTTTATAATTTGTAGACATTAAATATATTAAATTATTTATTACACCATGATGATGCAGCGATGACCTCATTATTTAACGATTTAAATAAATTTGAAAGATAATGTACAATCTAAGACCTAAACATGTCCAAAACCTATTGTATGGGTGGATTTAGAAACCTTGTAACCTTATCCTCGAAACACAATAATGTGTGACCATTAAAATCGGAAACTCATTCTAAATAAAGTAACATTTCCTTACTTTCCAAGAGTGCCACTACTCTCCTCTTATAAAAGGCCCCCAACACTACCTCCTTACCCACACTTCCAAAGCCTTTGGATCAGCCAAAACCTAACCATTTTTTCTCTCAAAATCCCTCTCTAACTCCTTGATGCCTCACTTTGGGCTTAATTCTTCCCAAGGAAGCCTTTGAGCTCAAACCAAAGAGAGTTACCTGATTTTAAGGTAATGTCTTCACTTGTGTCCTTTTGTTTTATTTTGCTTCTCCAACCCCCTAAATTCATTTTATTCATTTATTTTGTAACAAATACAGTATCTTAAATATACTAGGATGTTTTTATAAGAAGTATTCGAGCTACAATTACACACACATTCGTCTAATGGTTAAAGAACATACTGTTTATGTGGATGGCAAATTTCTGCCTCACGAAATGATGATTGTTCAACATTCTTCTAACACATTTAAAGGTGGCCATTAAGATGACACTATATTTATATATGATATATAATATTTTTATGTTTTACTTAAGATTATTTATTTTTCATTTATGGCATACCTTTATGGTTTCCATTATGGGTAAACACGATATCTTCATTTAAGGAAGTGCGGACTACTGCCCCCTCAAAGAGATTTGATTCGCTAATAACATATGTGATATGTATAAAGGATATATTTAATGTTATTATATATTATACCATACTGGAATTAAAATACTATTATGTATCATTATGTTTTAATTCCATTAAATATGAAATACAAATGGAAGTAGCATTCATGCGTACATACGGCTTACCGTCTCCATGACCGGTACATTTCATTTCTTATCTCAAAATGTTATGTACTATTATAAGTACATATATATGATGGATATATATGTAATAAATTACATCTAAATGATGGATATAATTATGTAATTATAACATATATATATCTCTCATTTTGTTTTAATTCCATTAATATGACAAAAAAATGAAAGTATCGTTCATGCGTACGTATGGCCTACCGTCTCCATGAACAGTGCTTTTAATTTTTATCTCTAAATTATATTGAATAGTATAAAATGCATATATACTGGATATTTATTATATCTAAAACATAAATACTATTCTGGATATGGTGTACCTATAACTACATGGAAAATTATTTTCCAATAAGTTCAATTTTTGACTCATGTACCAAACATCGACAAAAATGTCTGATTTGAACTCATATTATTAACCAATTATTATAACATTAAAATATGTGATATAAACTGAATAATAATATTTATAGGATGTCCTTAAGAAATTATAAATTGACCAACGTTTATTATTCAGGAATATAAAGAAACGAACAAGACAAGTTGGAATTGAGGTAAGGGATCCGACTCCTCTCTTTCTTTTAAAGTACACTCTTTTATTTCATTCCTTTTAAATCTCATCTTTCTTGTTATTGGGATATTATTTTATATTAATATTACTGTAATTTTTATTTTCATATGATGAGAGACCATATTCTCTCTCTCATCAATCCATTTTGGACGTTTTGAGTGGAACCTTTAGGCTGCCGAATTTTCGTAAGAGATCCAAACTCTCTCTTTCTTTTTAAGTACTATCCTTTATGTCACTTATTTTAAGCTCCTATTTGATATGTTGGGGGATGTTATTTTGTATTCCTCTTTCTGTATACATTATTTTGATATGATGAGAAACCCTATTTCATCTCATCAATCCATTTTGGAAGTTTTATGTGGCGCCGTTAGGCTGCCGAGTTTTCGTAAGGGATTTTTCATCTCACTTTTATTCCTGTGAGAGTTATGCTACATTTTCCACAATTTCCATTGAGTGGTGTATGTACTGCACATTATTATACACTTTGTGTAGTATAATTTCATTTATGGGTATTCACATATTCATTGTATGACCCTTCTTCCATGGGGTGTACGTTTCGAAAGTTACCCAACTCGGTAAGGGAACCTTTCACCCTCCTCTTTTTAAAAGACTTCTTTTGTTATGTCTTTTAATTCACATTCTATTATGTTGGGATATGTTCTTTTATATCCTTATTGATGTAAATTTTATGTCCAAGTGATGAGATGCCCTTTTTATCTCTCATCAACTCATTTTCTGAATTTTGAAGTGATGCCGTTAGGCTGTCGAATTTTACCAAGGGAACTTTTTAACCCAATTTTTATTTCTTTGGGTTCAACATGTAGTTATTGAATATGTCATCCTTTGAATATGTGTGAATGGGCTTTTATTGTTTTACACTTACTATCCACTTATATTGGGTGTATTTATATTTGTCACACATAATTTTGAGATTGATTTTTCCTTAATTTAAAGATACCTTTTTTATAAGGGATTTCATCACATTTGACATTTCTATTGATACTTCATTGTTTTTATGCACCAATTCACTATTATATGGTGTATATACCGTCCTTTGGAATATTATATCATGAATACATTTATTCTCATGATATTATAAAGTTCTTAATAAATGTTATTCCTCAAATTATTGTATTCAAGTGTCTCTAATTTTGGTAAAACCCCTTTAACCAAAATATCGCTTTAAATGTTTTAATTATTTGTTCTTATTAATATCCATGTTTTCAAAATGGTTTTAAGGATTTATTTATATTGGTATTAAAGGTTTAAAATTTTAAAAGCTTCAAGGTGGTATGGGACACTTTGATTAAAAAATATCTTTATTAAATGTTTTAAATGGTTTTGGAAGTGGTTTCTTTTTGAATGGATTCATTATTTCAATATACTAAAATGTTATATTGTGATTGAAATATGGAAATGTTATGTTTCCCTTATGCATGTTTTATGTGATACGTTTATGTTATGGTTATTGGGAATTGTTATGAAAATGGGTGGTTCCGTGATAAACTATGTGCGGGTGAGCCCGATATAGCTCTCCAACGCATTGGGTAACACGAAGGAGTAAAATCTTAAGGTTTATCTGAAGCGACTTGGGGAATATACTGAGGTGGGTATTCAAAACGTAACCAACAGGGTTACTCCCTACGTAAGAATGTTATTAATGCCTCACATTACCTTTTATGTCTTATGATTTCTATGATTTATTCATGATTTGATGAGGTATGTTAAAGCTCCTATGTTTTATGGGTAAAATATGATTTCATTCTTATGTATATATGAACTCATGTTTCCTTTTAATATTTTTTTATAACCCTTACTGAGATTTTTATGCTCATCCCATGTTTTTTGAAATGTTTTTCACATGTCAAGGGAAAGGTACATGATATGATGATAGTGTCATGGATGTTTCAGGAAAGAATCCATGTTTTACTTAAAATATGTTTCCTTTGATTGGAAAAATGAATACTAACTATTATGTAACCACTTTGTTTAAATGTGGAATGTAATGAAATTTTCATGATCTAATTATATAATACCCTAAACCTGAAAAGATCCTCAATGTGTAATCTTGTAATAACTCAAGATTAAGTAAGGTTTAAGGATGGGGCCTTATACATGTTCTGATGGAGAGTGACAGTAAACATGTCTAAGAGAAAGTTAACCATAAGAAAATCACATACATGTGGTGGGTTAAACGGTATTCGATTCCCCCGTAGGAAGAGTTAATAGGAAAAATTTTTATTTTAAGTTACTTTTAATTGAGGAATTTATATATGAGATTAACTAAAACATTAGGAAGCATACTTAATTTTCATATTGACATTCAAATTTTACTAGATATTGTACACAAACTCGTACTTTCCCCAAATGATGAGTATTTAGGAAGACTTTTTTACATTAAGAGAGCTATAATCAAATACTAGAGAATCAACTAATCCACAAAAGAGAACTATATACTTCCCATGAATTTAGACCTTAACCAAAACTAAAACCTAAAAGGTTAGTATGAGATCAGATAATACCCAAAAAGTATAAAAATCTATTCTTAATCTCCAAAATTTGTCAAAAAATACCCAAAGTTCAAATAAGACCATTCAATAAACATCTATCCATAAAATTCTACAAAGTAAACCAAACTAATATTAAAACCCAATTATCTGAAGGATTTAATCACATAGTCTCCTAAGATAAATTTTAACATTTTTCTCCAAAATAACATCAGTCACTTTTACAGTCTCATATTAAAAATTAATTAACCTAATCACATATCGTCTATGATAGGCTAATCATTTCAATTGATAACCAAAAAAATCAACTTACTCTTAATTAATAAAATCATTTAACTAAAAAGAATCAGTCAAACTAACCAGGGACTTCACGTAGTACAGTGGTAGGTGATAAATACCAGTTGCACTTTGGTTGTGGGTTCGATTCCCGCAGCTTCGTCCGACACGACGGGTTGTCACACAGTCTGCGTGTTGTCCCTTTTCAAAAACTATATAATTTTATAACATTCCTAAAAAAGAGATAAATTCATCAAAAATATCCATAACTGATTTTAACCACAAAAGTTATCTGATAACTTCTATTTTGCATCCCAAAATGTATTAACCAGTAATTGCCTCAAATTCAAGGATCATATAAACCCAAATGGTTCTTTATAGCATTATCCACAAATGAAAGGATAATTATTCCTTAAATAAAATTTTCATATATCAAACATCAGGGTTACGACAAAAATCCTTCTAATGTAACCCCATCATAAAAAGATACATAATAAATCTAAGAATTTTACCATCCTATAATCTACCATAACCCTTGAATCCCGTATATGACGACTTCTTACTCATTAAACATTCTTCATGATCCATTAGCCATTCCTTTTCAACTTATTCTGAAATACTTCTTTCCTTTCATTCTTCATTGTCAGTTTCTTCATCCTCAATCAGAATGGAATTTGGTATTTGTAAATGAATATTTGTACGATCTTGGAGACCCCATTCCCGAAACTTCTTCGTAGGACATGTGTTTTCATAATGACCACGCACACCATATTTAAAACATTCAATTGATCCTTCAGAAAGAACTTCATTCCCTTTCCTAGAGTAAACTAGATGCTTCCTTTTTCTATGGAAGGTTCTTGATTTTTGAATTTCATTTCCACATCTTTAGCATATTTCTATCCCTTTGAAACATTTTCCTATGTTTTTCATTCCACATATTTGACGCATAGGCTTTAGAACATACTTACCTTTATGATTATTACCAGAACTTCCGTAGGGATTTGTTTCTCACATACACGATGCCTTATAAGAATCACTAAGGTTCAGGTGGTCAATCATGACTCCAGATAGTTGGTTGAAGATAAACACAAGGGTTCTCATTGCAGCTCCCATATCATTCAGTTGTTCTTTCATAAAACCATCACAGTTTTCTTCAAATCCACTATTACTTTGGTGCCTTCTAGATCCAGCCATTTACTAAAACCAAAAATTTCAGTGTGAGTATATCAGTAAAATCATAAAATAAAAAATAAGAATATAAAAACCTAGATATAATTATCCAAGTTATCTCAAACTCATTCTAACTTTCAAAAAACAAAACGACGACTTCATCCAATATACTAACCATTGTGGTTATACACAACCTGTCACTTTTTCTTAAACAACACTCTAACTTGTAAAGTTATCTAAACTGACCTCTCATACCAACTATAAGGCCCCATCCTTAAGCCTTACTTAATATTTAGTTATTACAATATTACACATTGAGGATCTTTTCAGGTTTAGATTTTTAGAGAATTAGATCATAAAACTTTCATTACATTCCATATTTAAACAAAGAGGTTACATAAAAGATAATATTCAATTTTTCCATCAATGAAAACATATTTAAAATAAAACATGTATTATTTCTTGACACTTCCATGACACTATCATCATATCATGTACCATTCCCTTGACCTGTGAAAAACATTTCAAAAACTTGGGATGAGAATAAAAATCTCAGTAAGGGTTATAAAAAGTATAGAAAGGAAACATGAGTACATATATACATAATAATGAAATCATACTTTACCCATAAAACATATTCACTATAGCATACCTCATAAAATCATGAATAAATCATAGAAATAATAAGACATATAGGTAACTTGAGGCATTCATAACATTCTTACGTAGGGAGTAACCCTCTTGGTTACGTTTGGAATACCCATCCCAGTATATTCCTTAAATCTCGTCGGAGAAACCTTAACGTTTAACTCCTTCGCGTTACCCAATGCATTGGAGAGCTATATCGGGCTCACCCGCCATTAGTTTATCATGGAACCACCCACCTTCATAAACCATGCCCAAGAACCATAACATAATCATAGAATATAACTTAAGAATAAAGGAAAGATAACATTCTCACATTGCAATAACAATATAACTTATTAATATATTGAAATAATGAATCCATTCTAAAACCATTTTCATAACAATTGAAAACATTTAATAAAGAGATTTTTGAATCAAAGTGTCCCATACCACTTTGAAGCTTTTAACATTTTAGACCATTAATATCCATATAAATAAATCCTTAAAACCATTTTGAAAACATGGATATTAATGAGAAATATTTATAAGATTAAATCATTAAAACATTTAAAACGATATTTTAGTTAAAGGGTTTTTAACAAAATGAGAGACACTTGAATACAAGAATTGAGGAATAATATTTAATAAAAACATTATAATATCATGAGAATAATGTAATTCATGATATAATATTCCAAATTATAGTATATACACTATATAATAGTGAATTGGTTAATAACAACAATGAAGTCTCAATGGAAATTAAATTAAGATGATATCCATTATAAACATGGTATCCTTAAATTAAGGATAAGTCAATCTCATAATTATGTGCAAAAAATATAAATACACCCAATATAAGTGGATATTAAATGTAAAATAATCAATGGTCATTAACACTTATTCAAAGGATGAAATATTGAATAACTACATGTTAAACCCAAAGAAATCTAAATTGGGTTAAGATGTTCCCTTGACAGCCTAACGACGTCACATAAAATTTTAGAAAAAGAGTTTATGAGAGAGATAAAGGGTATCTCATCACATGGACATAAATTTTACAGAAATAAGGATATATAAGAACATATCCCCACATAATAATATGACAATTACAAGACATAACAAAAGAAGTCTTTTAAAAAGAGGAGGGTGAAATGTTCCTTTACCGATTTGGGTAACTTTCGAAACGTACACCCCATGAAAGAAGGACTATAAAACATTGATGTGAATACTCATAAACGAAATTATGTTATAAAAAGAGTAGAACAATGGACAGTACATACACCAATCAAAAGGAAATATTGGCAAATGTTGCATGAATCTCACGAAAACACAATGTGAGATAAAAATCCCCTTACGAAATTTCGGCAGCCTAACGGCGCCAATTAAAACTTCCAAAATGGATTGATGAGAGAAAATAGGGTCTCTAATAATATGAACATAAAAATTACTGTAATATTATTATAAAATAACATCCCAATAATATGAAATATGAGCTTAAAAGGAACAACATAAAAGAGTGTACTTAAACAAAAGAGAGGGGGTAGGATCCCTTACCTCGGGTCCGACTTGACATGATCATTCTTTAACCTCATGAATAAAAAACTTGAGTTAATTTATAATTACTTAAGAAAATTTTTCAAGTTCATTATTCCTTTTATATCACTTACTATCATGCTATGAACACTATGTAATTATTTATGTTAATAATGGTTGTTTTGTAGATCATTGCTACTTGAGTCAAAAATAATCTCTTTATAATTACAAGTTGTTAATGTGGTAAAATGAATATTATATCCAGAATTATATTAATTATGTAGATATCATATATATCATATATATCCATTATATACATGAATTTATAATATTTCATAACATTTATACGTAAGAAATATTATGCACCGTTCATGGAGATGGTAAGCCGTACGTACGCATGAATGCTACTTCCATTTCTGTTTATTATTTAATGGAATTAAAACATTATGATACATAATAGTATTATAATTCCAGTATGTTATCATATATAATATCATTAAATATATCCTTTATACGTACAACATATGGTATTAATGAATCAAATCACTTTGAGGGGCGGTAGTCCGCACTTCCTAAAATGAAGATATCGTGTTTAACCATAATGGAAATCATAAAGGTATGCCATAAATGAAAAATACAGAACCTTAAGTGTAAAATAAACATATTATATATCATATATAAATATATTGACATCTTAATGGCCACCTTTGAAGGGGTTACTAGAATATAGAACAATCATCGTTTCGTGAGGCCAAAATTCACCATCCACAGAAACAGTATGTTCTTTAACCATTAGTTGTACGTGTGTGTAAGTGTAGCTCGAATCCTTAATATAACAACATCCTAGTATATTTAAGATACTTTATTTGTTACAAATTAAATGAATAAAAATAGTTTAGGGGGTTGGAGTAGCAAAATAAAACAAAAGAACACAAGTGAAGACATTACCTTAAAATCGAGTATCTCTCTTTGATTTGAGCTCAATGGATTCCTTGGGAAGTATTCTGCCAAACTATAGGCTTCTAGGAGTAATAGAGGGATATGGAGAGGAAATATGAGCAGGGGTTGGCCGAGCCAAAGGCTTGAGAGGTGTGGGTAGGGTGGTAGAGGTGGGGGACTTTTATAAGAGGAGAGGAGGGGCACTCTTGGAAAGTTACAAAATGTTACTTTTTTTTCAAATGAGTTTCGGATTTTAAAGGACCCACATTGATGTATTTCGAGGATAAGGTGGTAGTGTTTCGAAATATAATCATCCAATATGTCTTTGACAATTGTATGTTATAGTTTTAATAATATCTTTTCATTTTATTTAAATCCTTTATTAATGAGGTAATCGTTGCATCATCATGATGTCATAAATAATTTAATTTATTAAATTTCTAAAAATTATAAAAAAAATATCCTGATGTAGGAAATATTTTTATCTTTCTCATTAATATTTATAGTCAAAAATATGACTTGTATAACCTCATTTAAAAATTATTTTAGTGAAATATGTCATGCTTGGGACATTTTTATTTTAACTTTAAATAAAAAGTTATTTATGTAATTTTCCAACCAAAGTGTATCCATGGGGTCCCCAAGTTGATCCATGGATTTTCTCGGTCGTCCATGACACATCCAAGGAGGGTAGGACATGTGTCTAGGTCATTTCATATTATTAAAACATTATTTTTATCTAAAATTACACTAATTACCTATAATCGCGATTAAAAACATAAAAGTTACTATTCACCAAAAAATTATTTTAATCCCATTGAACCAAATTTTACAACATAATTACAACCATGTATGTCGGATTTTTTAAATTCAAATCATAGAAGTGGTAAAGTTTCATTTAAACGTAAAATCGGTTTTTAAACTACCACTTAGTGGTTTCACTATTCATCAAAAATTGATGTTTTTCAGAAAAATATCAAAAATTCACCCTAAGATATATTTGATGTTTTGAATTAAAAAATGAGGTATATTTTAAAAAATTCAAAACATATATGTTTAATTAATTAATTTAATAATTAATTCCCACTGTCAAAACAAATAGCGTGTTTTTAAGAAACAATATCTATTAAATGATTGACACTAGTTTAAGTCCAATTTCAAAGTGAAATTAATTCCAAAGACCACCATTAGATTAAATGGTGAAAATATATTCTAAATACACTTTAATATAAATTAAAAATATAATATATCCATATAAATCAGACTAAACGGAGGTTTTGAATTAAAATGAAACATTTTCAATAAAAATGATCTTTATCGGGAAAAATAACGAAATTTTACACAAAATAAATTTGGATGTCCAGATTCTAAAGAAGGATTTTAATTTGTCAAATAAAACATATAAAATTGTCAAAAGTATATTTAAAAAGATTTCTCCATCCCGAGGTGGTTAATCAACCTTTTAATGAATACTAGAATATTTATGATTAAAATTGGATTCATTTGCATTTTAAGCCTCCAAAATTTATTGGATAAAAGTAAAAATATTTGACAAACATATATAATCATTTTTTAGTTAGTTCCGTTCATTCCCACCATTAAAACGTCTAGGCGTTAACTACCTTCTAAAATAATATTATTTTATTATTAGAGTGCAACGTAAGATTTCAAAGAAACTTGTTGTTTCATATTGGGTACGCCCTCGAGCATAGCATTCCCTTTAAAGGAATATTAATATTTTATTCAAAAATATGGACAAATATGAAAATGTCATATTCTTTATTTACCTGGTGTGTTACATCCTTCCCCCCTTTTGGGAATTGCGTCCTCGCAATTTTAAAATTGGGCTTGGAAGCTTCATTAAAAATCCCACATCGGAACAAGAGTCAGTAAAACTATCACTTTAAAAGAATGGGAGAGAAGTACAAATGTCACCCGAGTTAACCCATACTAGGATTCCATGTATGAAAATATGGATATGAAGGAGAAAATAGAGGGTCATGTTATGATGGAGAGTGATAGCAAACATGTCTATGAGAATGTTAACCATAATAAAATCACATACTTGTGGTGGGTTAAACGGTATTTGATTCCCCCGTAGGAAAAGTTAATAGACAACATTTTTATTTAAAGTTAATTTTTCATTGAGAAATTTATTTATGATTTTAACTACAACATTAGTAAGCATACTGAATTTTCATGTTGACTTTCAAATTTTACTAGATTTATTACACAAACTCGTACTTTCCCCAAATGATGAGTATTTAGGAAGACTTGTTTACATTAAGAGAGCTATAATCAACTACTAGAGAATCACCTAATCCACAAAATATATCTATATACTTCCCACGTATTTAGAACTTAACCAAAACTAAAACCTAAAAGGTTAGTATGAGATCTGATAATATCCAAAAAGGATAAAAATCTATTCTTAATCTCCAAAATTTGTCAAATAATACCTAAAGTTCAACAAATACCATTCAATAAACATCTATCCATAGAATTCTATAAAGTAAACCAAACTAAGATTGAAACCCAATTATTTGAAGGATTTAATCACATAGTCTCCTAAGATAAATTTTAACATTTTTCTCCAAAATAACATCAGTCACTCTTACAGTCTCATACTGAAAAGTAATTAACCTAATCACATATCTTCCATGACAGTCTAATCATTTCCATTGATAACCAAAAAAAAATCAACTTACTCTTAATTCATAAAATCATCTAACTAAAAAACAATCATTCAAACTAACCAGGGACTTCACGTAGTCCAGTGGTAGGCGATAAATTCCAGTTTCACTTTGGTTGTGGGTTCGATTCCCATAGCATCGTCTGACACGACGGGTTGTCACACGGTCTGCGTGTTGTCCCTTTTCAAAAACTATATAATTTTATAACATTCCTCAAAAAGAGATAAATTCATCAAAAAAAAAAACCATAACTTATTTTAACCACAAAGGTTATCTGATAACTTCCATTTTGTAACATAAAATGTATTAACCAGTAATAGCCTCAAATTCAAGGATCATATAAACCCAAATGGTTCTTTATAAATATATCCACAAAAGAAAGGATAATTATTTGTTGAATAAAATTTTCATATATCAAACATCAGGGTTACTATAAAAAGTCTTCTAATGTAACCCCATCATCAAAAGAGACTTAATACATCTAATAATTTCACCATCCTAAAATATACCATAACCCTTGAATCCCGTATATGGTGACTTATTACTCATTCAACATTCTTTATGATCCATTAGCCATTCTTTTTCAACTTATTCTGAAATACTTCTTTCCTTTCATTCTTCATTTTTAGTTTCTTCATTATGAATCAGAATGGCATTAGCTATTGGTAAATGAATATTTGTATGATCTTGGTGACCCCATTCCCGAAACTTCTTCGTAGGACATGTGTTTTCATAATGACCATGCACACCAAATTTAAAACATTCAATTGATCCATCAAAAAGAAATTATTTCCCTTTCCCAGAGTCAACTAGATTATTCCTTTTTCCGTGGAAGGCTCTTGCTTTAGGACCTTCATTTCCACATCTATAGCATCTTTCTGTCCCTTTGAAGCATTTTCCTATGTGTTTCTTTCAACATATTTGACATATAGGTTTTTGAACATACTTACCTTTATGATTATTACCTGAACTTCCGTAGGGATTTGTTTCTCACATAAACGATGCCTTATAAAAATCACTAAGGTTCAGGTGGTAAATCATGACTCCAGATAGTTGGTTGACGATAACCACATGAGTTCTCATTGGACCTCCCATATCATTCATTTGTTCTTTCATAAAACCGTCACAGTTTTCTTCAAATCCACTGTTACTTTGGTGCCTGCTAGATCCAACCATTTACTAAAACCAAAAAGGTTAGTGTGAGTATATCAGTAAAATCATCAAATAAAAAAGAGGAAGATAAACACCAAGATATACTTATCCAAGTTATCACAAACTCATTCTAACTTTCAAAAAAAAAACAATGACTCCATCTAATATACTAACCATTGTGGTTATACACAACTTGTCACTTTTTATTAAACAACACTCTAACCTCTAAAGTTATCTAAACTGACCTATGATACCAACTATAAGGACCCCGCCTTAAACCTTACTTAATATTGAGTTATTACAAGATTACACATTGAGGATATTTTCAGGTTTAGAGTTTTATAGAATTAGATCATAAAACTTTCATTAAATTCCACATTTAAACAAAGTGGTTACGTAAAATATATTATTCATTTTTCCCATCAACGGAAACCTATTTAATATAAAGCATGGATTCTTTCTTGACACTTCCCTGACACTATCATCATATCATGTAAAATTCCCTTGACTTGAGAAAAAACGTTTCAAAAACTTGGGATGAGCATAAAAAGCTCAGTAAGGGTTATAAAAAGTATGGAAAGGAAACATTAGTACATATATATATAATAATGAAATCATACTTTACCCATAAAGCATATGCACTTTATCATACCTCATAATATCATGAATAAATCATAGAAATCATAAGACATAAAGGTAACATGAGGCATTAATAACATTCTTACATAGGAGTAACCCTCTTGGTTATGTTTGGAATACCCATCACAATATATTCCCTAAACCTCTTTGGAGAAACCTTAACGTTTAACTCCTTCGCATTACCCAATGCATTGGAGATCTATATCGGGCTCACCCACCCTTAGTTTATCACGGAACCACTCGTCTTCATAAACCATGGCCAAGAACCATAACATAATCATAGAACATAACTTAAGCATAAAGTAAAGATAACATTCTCACATTGCAATAACAATATAACATATTAATATATTGAAATAATGAATCCATTCTAAATGCATTTTCAAAACAATTTACAACATTTAATAAAGTGAATTTTGAATAAAAGTGTCCCATACCACTTTGAAGCTTTAAACATTTTAAACCATTAATATCCATATAAATAAATCCTTAAAACCATTTTTAAATCATGGATATTAATGAGAAATATTTATAAGATTAAATCATTAAAACATTTAAAACAACATTTTAGTTAAAGGGTTTTTAACAAAATGAGAGACACTTGAATACAATAATTGAGGCATAAAGTTTAATAAAAACATTATAATATCATTAGAATAAAGGGATTCATGATATAATATTCGAATTGATAATATATACACCATATAATATTGAATTGGTGCATAACAACAATGGAGTCTCAATGGAAATGTAAATTGAGATGAAATCCATTATAAAGATTGTATCCTTACATTAAGGATAAATCAATATCATAATTATGTGCGAAAAATATAAATACACCCAATATAAGTGGATATTATGTGTAAAATAATCAAAGGTCATTCACACATATTCAAAGGATGACATATTCAATAACTACATGTTGAACCCAAAGAAATCGAAATTGGGTTAAGAAGTTTCCTTGACAGCCCAATAGCGTCACATCAAATTTTAGAAAAAGAGTTGATAAGAGAGATAAATGGTATCTCATCACGTGGACATAAAATTTATGGCAATAAGGATATATAAGAACATATCCCCACATAATAATATGAAAATTACAATACATAACAAAAGAAGTCTTTTAAATAGAGGAGGGTGAAAGGTTCCCTTACCGATTTGGGTAACTTTCGAAACGTACACCCCATGAAAGAAAGACTATATAAAATTTATGTGAACACTCTTAAAAGAATTTATGTTAGTAAAACAGTAGAATAATGGACAGTACATACACCACTCAATGGAAATATTGGAAAATGTAGCATTAATCTCGTGAAAATACAAAGTGAAATAAAAATCCCCTTACGAAATTTCGGTAGCCTAACAGCGCCAATTAAAACTTCCAAAATAGATTGATGAGAGAAAATAGGGTCACTCATAATATGAACATAAAAATTACATTAAGATTTATATAAAATAACATCCCAATAATAAGAAATATGATCTTAAAAGGAATGACATAAAAGAGTATACTTAAAAAGAAAGAGAGGGGTAGGATCCCTTACCTCGGGTCCGACTTGACACGATCGTTCTTTAACCTCCTAAATAATAAACTTGAGTTAATTTATACTTGCTTAAGAACCTTTTTCAAGTTCATTATTCCTTTTATATCACTTACTACCATGCTATTAACACTATGTAATTATTTAAGTTAATAATGGTCGTTTTGTTGATCATTACTACTTGAGTCAAAAATAAACTCTTTATAATTACAAGTTGTTCATGTGGTAAAATATATATTATATCCAGAATTATATTCATTATGTAGATATCATATATATCATATATAAACATTATATACATGAATTTATAATATTACATAACATTTAGAGGTAAGAAATGAAATGCATCATTCATGGAGACAGTAAGCCATACGTACGCATGAACGCTACTTCAATTTTTGTTTCTTATTTAATGGAATTAAAACATAATGATAAAAAATAGTATTATAATTACAGCATGTTATCATATATAATATCATTAAATATATCCTTTATACTTACCACATATGGTATTAATGAATCGAATCACTTTGAGGGGGCGGTAGTCCGCACTTCCTAAAATGAAGATATCGTGTTTAACCATAATGGAAACAATAAAGGTATGACATAAATGAAAAATAAAAGAGATTAAGTACAATATAAACATAGTATATATCATATATAAATATATTTTCATCTTAATGTCCACCTTTGATGGTGTTAAAAGTATATTGAACAATCATCATTTCGTGAGACAGAAATTCACCATCCACAGAAACAGTATGCTCTTTAACCATTAGTTATAGGTGTATGTAAGTGTAGCTAGAATCCTTCTTATAACAACATACTAGTATATTGAAGATACTTTATTTGTTACAAAAGAAATGAATAAAAAGAGTTTAGGGGGTTGGAGAAGCAAAATAAAACCAAATAACACAAGTGAAGACATTACCTTAAAATCGAGATCTCTCTTTGATTTGAGCTCAAAGGCTTCCTTGGGAAGACTTATGCCCAAATTGAGGCTTCTAGTAGTAAGAGAGGGATGTGGAAAGGAAAAATGTGAAGGGTTTGGCCGAGCCAAAAGCTTTATAGGTGTGTGTAATGTGGTAGAGGTGGGGGAATTTTATAAGAGGAGAGGAGGGGCACTCTTGGAATGTTACAAAATGTTACATTATTTTCAAATGAGTTTCAGATTTTAAAGGTCCCACATTGATGTATTTAGAGTATGAGGTGGTAAGGGTTCTCAATATACTCATCCAATAGGTCTTTGAAAAGTGTATGTTATATTTCTAACATTATCG
Organism: Viscum album; assembly: GCA_963277665.1. Taxonomy (NCBI): domain Eukaryota; kingdom Viridiplantae; phylum Streptophyta; class Magnoliopsida; order Santalales; family Viscaceae; genus Viscum; species Viscum album. The sequence continues at coordinate 433,996,562 of OY728134.1, forward strand.
TTTCATTTTATTTAAATCCTTTATTAATGAGGTAATCGCTACATCATCATGATGTCATAAATAATTTAATTTATTTAATATCTAAATTTTTTAAAACAAATATCATGATGTAGGAAATATTTTTATCTTTATAATTAATATTTATAGTCAAAAATATGACTTGTATAACCTCATTTAAAAATTGTTTTAGTGAAACATCTCATGCGTGTGACATTTTTATTTTAACTTTAAATAAAAAGTTATTTATTTCATTTTCCAATCAAAGTGGCTCCATGGGGTCCCCAAGTTGATCCATGGAGTGTCTTGGTCGTCCATGACACATAAAATGTGGGTAGGACATGTGTCTAGGTCATTTCATAATATTAAAACATTATTTTTACCTTAAATTACACTAATTACCTCTAATCGCGATTAAAAACATAAAAGTTACTATTCATCAAAAAAAATTATTTTAATAACATTAAATCAAAATTTACATACTAATGATAACCATTTATGTAGGATTTTTGAAATTTAAATCACAGAAGTGGTAAAGTTTCATTTAAATGAAAAATCAGTTTATAAACTACCACTTAGTGGTTTCACTATTCATCAAAAATTGAAGTTTTTCAGAAAAATACCAAAAATTCACCCTAAGCTATAATTGATGTTTTGAATTCCAAAATGACGCCTATTTTATAAAATTCAAAACATATATGTTTAATTAATTAATTTAATCATTAATTCTCGTTGTCAAAACAAATAGCATGTTTTTACGAAACAATATCTATTAAAAGGTTGACAATAGTTTAAGTCCAATTTCAAAGTGAAATTAATTACAAAGACCACCATTAGATTAAATGGTAAAAATATATTCTAAATACATTTTAATATAAATTATCAATATAATCTATCCATATAAATCAAATTAAAAGGATGTTTTGAATTAAAATGAAATATTTTCAATAAAAATGATCTTTATCGGAAAAAATAACGACGTTTTACACAAAATAAATTTTGATGTCCAGATTCCAAAGAAGGATTTTAATTTGTCAAATACAACATATAAAATTGTCAATAGTATATTTAAAAAGGGTTCTCCATAAAAAGGTGGTTAATCAACCTTTTAATTAATATTAGAAGATTTATGCTTATAATTGGATTCATTTGCATTTTAAGCCTCCAAAATTTATTGGATAAAAGTAAAAATATTTGACAAACATAAATAATCATTTTTTAGTTAGTTCTATTCATTCCCTCTATTAAAACGGCTTGGTGTTAACTACCTTTTAAAATAATGTTATTTTATTATTAGAGTGCAACATAAGATTTCAAAGAAACTCGTTGTTGCATATTTGGTACGCCCTTGAGCATAGCATTCCCTTTAAAGTAATATTAATATTTTATTCAAAAATATGGATAAATATGAAAATGTCATATTATTTATTTACATGGGGTGTTACATCCTTCCCCCCTTTTAGGAATGTGTCCTCGCAATTTTAAAATTGGGCTTGGAAGCTTCATTGAAAATCCCACATTTGGACAAGAGTGAGTAAAACAATCACTTTAAAAGAATGGGAGAGAAGTACAACTGTCATCTGAGTTAACCCATACTAGGATTCCAAGTATGAAAATATGGATATGGAGGAGAATAAAAGGGTCATTTTCTGATGGAGAGTGATAGTAAACATGTCTAGGATAAAGTTAACCATAAGAAAATCACATACTTGTGTTGGGTTAAAAGGTATTCGATTCCCCCGTAGGAAAAGTTAATAGAAATTTTTTTTATTTTAAGTTACTTTTCATTGAGGAATTTATTTATGAGAATAACTAAAACATTAGGAATCATACTTAATTGTCATGTTGACTTTCAAATTTTACTATATTTCTTACACAAACTCGTACTTTCCCCAAATGATGAGTATTTAGGAAGACTTGTTTACATTAAGAGAGCTATAATCAACTAATAGAGAATCACCTAATCCACAAAAGAGAACTATATACATCACATTTATTTAGACCTTAACCAAAAATAAAACCTAAAAGGTTAGTATGAGTTCAGATAATTCCCAAAAAGGATAAAAATATATTCTTAATCTACAAAATTTGTCAAAAAATACCCAAAGTTCAACAAAGACCATTCAATAAACATCTATCCATAAAATTCTACAAAGTAAACCAAACTAAGAGTGAATCCCAATTTTCTGAAGGATTTAATCACATAGTCTCTAGAGATAAATTTTAACATTTTTCTCAAAAATAACATTAGTCACTCTTACAGTCTCATACTGAAAGTAATTAACCTAATCACATATCCTCCATGACAGGCTAATCATTTACATTGATAACCAAAACAAATCAACTTACTCTTAATTCATAAAATCACCTAACTAAAAAGAATCATTAAAACTAACCGGGGACTTCACGTCTTCCAGTGGTAGGCGATAAATACCAGTTTCACATTGGTTGTGGGTTCAATTCCCGTAGCTTCGTCTGATACAACAGGTTGTCACATGGTCTGTGTGTTGTCCCTTTTCAAAAACTATATAATTTTATAACATTCCTCAAAAAGAGATAAATTCATCAAAAATAACCATAACTTATTTTAACCACAAAGGTTATCAGTAACTTCCATTTTACAACCCAAAATGTATTAACCAGTAATTTCCTCAAATTCAAGGATCATATAAACCCAAATGGTTCTTTATAACTATATCCACAAAATAAAGGATAATTATTCCTTGAATAAAATTTTCGTATATCAAACATCAGGGTTACTATAAAAAGTCTTCTAATGTAACCCCATCATCAAAAGAGACTTAATACATCTAAGAATTTCACCCTTATAAAATCTACCATAACCCTTGAATCGCGTATATGATCACTTCTTACTCATTCAACATTCTTCATGAACCATTATCCATTCCTTTTCATCTTATGCCGAAATACTTCTTTCCTCTCATTCTTCATTGTCAGCTTCTTCATCCACAATCGAGATGGCATTAGGTATTGGTAAATGAATATTTGTACGATCTTGGTGACCCCATTCCTGAAACATTCTCGTAGGACATGTGTTTGCATAATGACCATTCACACCACATTTAAACATTCAACTGATCCTTCAGAAATAACTTCTTTCCCTTTCCTAGAGTCAACTAGATGCTTCCTTTTTCCATGGAAGGTTCTTGCTTTATAACCTTCATTTCCACATCTATAGAAACTTTCTGTCCCTTTGAAACATTTTCCTATGTGTTTCTTTCCACATATTTGACGCATAGATTTTTGAACATACTTACCTTTATGATTATTACCTGAACTTCCATAGGGATTTGTTTCTCGCATACACGATGCCGAATAAAAATCACTAAGGGTCAGGTGGTCAATCATGACTCCAGATAGTTGGTTGAGGATAACCACAAGAGTTCTCATTGCAGCTCCCATATCATTCAGTTGTTATTTCATAAAACCGTCAGAGTTTTCTTCAAATCCACTATTACTTTGGTGCCTGCTAGATCCATCCATTTACTAAAACCAAAAAGTTCAGTGTGAGTATATCATTAAAATCATAAAATAATAAATAGTAAGATAAACGACAAGATAGACTTATCCAAGTTATCTAAAAATCATTATAACTTTAAAAAAACGATGACTCCATCTAATATACTAACCATTGTGGTTATACACAACGTGTCACTTTTTGTTAAAAAACAATCTAACCTATAAAGTTATCTAAACTGACCTCTGATACCAACTATAAGGCCCCAACCTTAAAACATACTAAATATTGAGTTCTTATAAGATTACACATTGAAGATATTTTCAGGTTTAGAGTTTTACAGAATTAGATCATAAAACATGCATTACATTCCACATTTAAACAAAGTGGTTACTTAAAATATAGTATTCATTTTACCATCAATAGAAACATATTTAAAATAAAACAAGGATTCTTTTTTGACACTTCCTTGACACTATCATCATATCATGTACCATTCCCTTGACCTGTGAAAAGCATTTCAAAAACATGGGATGAGCATAAAACTCTCAGTAAGGGTTATAAAAAGTATGGAATGGAAACATGAGTACATATATACATAAGAATGAAATCATAATTTACCCATAAAACATATGAACTTTAATATACCTCATAAAATAATGAATAAATCATAGAATTCATAAGACATAAAGGTAACTTGAGGCATTCATAACATTCTTACGTAGGGAGTAACCCTCTTGGTTACGTTTGGAATACCCATAAAAGTATATTTCCTAAATCTCTTCGGAGAAACCTTAATGTTTAACTCCTTCGCGTTACCCAATGCATTAGAGAGCTATATCGGGCTCACCCGCCCTTAGTTTATCAGGGAACCACCCGTCTTCATAAACCATGCCCAAGAACCATAACATAATCATAGCACATAACATAAGTATAAATGACAGATAACATTCTCACATTACAATAATAATATAACATATTAATATATTGAAATAATTAATCCATTCTAAAACCATTTTCAAAACAATTTAAAACATTTAATAAAGAGATTTTTTAATCAAAGTGTCCCATACCACTTTGAAGCTTTTAACATTTTAAACCATTAATATCCATATAAATAAATCCTTAAAACTATTTTGAAAACATGGATATTAATGAGAAATATTAATAAGATTAAATCATTAAAAAATTTAAAATGATATTTTAGTTAAAGGGTTTTTAACAAAATGAGAGACACTTGAATACAATAATTGAGGAATAACATTTAATAAAAAAATTATAAAATCATGAGACTAAATGGATTCATGATATAATATTCCAAATGATAGTATAAAAACCATATTATAGTGAATTGGTTCATAACAACAATGAAGTCTCAATGGAAATGTAAATTGAGATGAAATCCATTATAAAGATGGTATCCTTAAATTAAGGATAAATCAATCTCATAATTATGTGTGAACAATATAAATACACCCAATATAAGTTGATATTAAGTGTAAAATAATCAAAGGTCATTCACACATATTCAAAGGATGACATATTCAATAACTACATGCTGAACCCAATGAAATCGAAATTGGGTTAAGAAGTTCCCTTGACAGCCTAACGGCATCACATCAAATTTTAGAAAAAGAGTTGATGAGAGAGATAAATGGTATCTCATCACTTGGACATAAAATTTACAGCAATTAATATATATAAGAACATATCCCCACATTATAAGATGAAAATTACAAGACATAATAAAAGAAGTCTTTTAAAAAGAGGAGGGTGAAAGGTTCCCATACCGATTTGGGTAACTTTCGAAACGTACACCCCATGAAAGAAGGACTATACAACATTGATGTGAATACTCATAAATGAAAGTATGTTATACAAAGAGTAGAATAATGGACAGTACATACACCACTCAAAAGGAAATATTGGCAAATGTAGCATGAATCTCAAGAAAACACAAAGTGAGATAAAAATCCCCTTGCGAAATTTCGACAGCCTAACGGCGCCAATTAAAACTTCCAAAATGGATTGATGAGATAAAATAGGGTCTATCATAATATGAACATAAAAATTACAGTAAGATTAATATAAATGAACATCCCAATCATAAGAAATATGATCATAAAAGCAATGACATAAAAGAATGTACATAAAAAAAGAGAGGGGTAGGATCCCTTACCTCGGGTCCGACTTGACACGATCGTTATTTAACCTCATGAATAATAAACTTGAGATAATTTATACTTGATTAAGAAAGTTTTTCCAGTTCATTATTCCTTTTATATCACTTACTACCATGCTATGAGCACTATCTAATTATTTAAGTTAATAATGGTCGTTTTTTAGATCATTGCTACTTGATTCAAAAATAAAATCTTTATAATTACAAGTTTTTCATGTGGTAAAATATATATTATATACATAATTATATTAATTATGTAGATATAATATATATCATATATATCCATTATATACATGCATTTATAATATTACATAACATTTAGAGGTAAGAAATTAAATGCACCGTTCATGGAGACGATAAGCCGTACGTACGCATGAACGCTACTTCCTTTTCTATTTCTTATTTAATGGAATTAAAACATAATTCTACATAATAGTATTATAATTACAGTATGTTATCATATATAATATCATTAAATATATCCTTTATATGTACCACATATGGTAGTAACGAATCAAATCACTTTGAGTGGGTGGTAGTCCGCACTTCCTAAAATGAAGATATCGTGTTTAACCATAATGGAAACCATAAAGGTATGCCATAAATGAAAAATACAGATGCTTAAGTAAAAAATAAACATATTATATATCATATATAAATATAGTGACATCTTAATGGCCACCTTTTAATTGGTTAAAAGAATATCGAACAATCATCGTTTCGTGAGGCAGAAATTCAACATCCACAGAAACAGTATGTTCTTTAACCATAACATGTAGGTGTTTGTAAGTGTAGATCTAATAATTCTTATAACAACATACTATTATATTGAAGATACTTTATTTGTTAGAAAATAAATTAATAAAAAGAGTTTAGGGGGTTGGAGAAGCAAAATAAAACAAAAGAACACAAGTGAAGACATTACCTTAAATCGAGTATCTCTCTTTGATTTGAGCTCAAAGGCTTCCTTGGGAATACTTCTTCCAAAATTGAGGTTTCAAGGAGTAAGAGAGGGATGTGTAGTGGCAAAATGAGCAGGTTTTGGCCAAGAAAAATTCTTGAGAGGTGTGGGTAAGGTGGTAGAGGTGGGTGCCTTTTATAAGAGGAGGGGAGGGCACTCTTGGAATGTTACAAATTGTTACTTTATTTTCAAATGAGTTTCGGATTTTAAAGGTCCCACATTGATGTATTTCGAAGATCATGTGGTAAGGGTTAGAAATATACTCATCCAATAAGTCTTTGACAAGTGTACGTTATAGTTTTAACATTATATTTTCATTTTATTTAAATCCTTTATTAATAAGGTAATCGCTGCATCATCATGATTTCATAAATAATTTAATATATATAATGTCAAAAAATTTTAAAAAATATATCATGATGTAGGAAATATTTTTAGCTTTCTAATTAATATTTATAGTAAAAAATATGACATTTATAACCTCATTAATAATTTTTTTAGTGAAACATCTCATGCTTGTGACATTTTTATTTTAACTTTAAATAAAATGTTATTTATTTCATTTTCCAACCAAAGTGGCTCCATGGGGTCCCCAAGTTGACACATGGATTTTCATGGTCGTCCATGACACATAAAATGAGGGTAGGACATGTGACTAGGTCATTTCATATTATTAAAACATTATTTTTACCTTAAATTACACTAATTATCTCGAATCGCGATTAAAAACTTAAAAGTTACTATTCATCAAAAAAATATTTTAATCCCATTGACCCACATTTTAAATCCTTATGACAACCACGTATGTCAGATTTTTGAAATTCAAATCACAGAAGTGGTAAAGTTTCATTTAAATGAAAAATCAGTTTTTAAACTACCACTTAGTGGTTTCACTATTCATCAAAAATTGATGTTTTTCAGAAAAATACCAAAAATTCACCCTAAGATAAATTTGATGTTTTGAATTAAAAAATGAGGTCTATATTACAAAATTCAAAACATATATGTTGCATTAATTAATTTAATAATTAATTCCTGCTGTCAAAACAAATAGCGTGTTTTTAAGAAAAAATATCTATAAAAAGATTGACACTAGTTTAAGTCCAATTTCAAAGTGAAATTAATTCCAAAGACAACCATTAGATTAAATGGTAAAAATATATTATAAATAAAATTTAATATAAATTAAAAATATAATCTATACATATAAATTAGATTAAAAGTAAGTTTTTAATTAAAATGCAACATTTTCAATAAAAATGATCTTTATCAGAAAAAATTACGAAATTTTACACAAAATAATTTTTGATGTCTAGATTCTAAAGAAGGATTTTAATTTGTCACATACAACATATAAAATTGTCAAAAGTATATTTAAAAAGGGTTCTCCATCAAATGGGGGTTAATCGACATTTTAATGAATATTAGAAGATTTATGCTTAAAATTGGATTCATTTTCATTTTAAGCCTCCAATATTTATTGGATAAAAGTAAAAAATATTTTAAAAACATATATAATAATTTTTTAGTTAGTTACGTTCATTCCCGCCATTACAGCATCTAGGCGTTAACTACCTTTTAAAATAATATTATTTTATTATTAGAGTGAAACTTAAGATTTCAATGAAACTCGTTCTTGCATATTGGGTGCGCCCTCGAGCATAGAATTCCCTTTAAATTAATATTAATATTTTATTCAAAAATATGGATAAATATGAAAATGTCATATTCTATATTTACCTGGGGTGTTACATCATGTGTATAGGATATTGTTACATAAAATCCATAATATTATTAATGTTATAAATATAACATTTATTCATTATATATGTTTTTAGAATCATTATTTATAGTTTAACATGGTAATGATTCATATCACTTCTAGAAAATAGTAGGTTATAAATACGTATAACCTATGTATTAATTTTTATTGATTGATTAAATGGTATGTATTTTTCTAAAACATTCATTTTTTCATCAATATTACTATCCATTGAGTCACTAATTGAGAATAATGACATCGGTTTGTGTGGTGGTAGTCTACTGTTCAAACAAATAATTGTTTTTCCCATTTTATGGAGAAAGATATAAAAAATATTAAGTCGCAAACAATATAAATATATATGTGAATGTGAATATTGGTTTTATTATATTAGAATATCGATGAAATAATTGAAGGTGATAAAATAATATGAAACGATCAATTCCAGACCTCGTTCATGATATTTTCTACTTTGTTTCAAGCCCACACAGTTCTACATTCCTTGGGATCCTGCCCTCAACAATCCTCTTAAAAAGGCCTCATGAAGGTATAGGTGTCCAAACCAACTTAAAATGGGGTGACTCATTCTCCTCCTCCTTCTATGTGGTATTTTCATATTCCTCCCCCTAGAAGGGACTAATGTACTTATTGTATCATCAAATGGACATTGGCTCTAATACTATTTTCAATAGCCCAGTACTTCCCATGATCATATGGTTTTTCATTCCCTTAGATCTGGGCCTCAGGTATACCCTAGGAAAATCCCTTATGATTAAGATGTATCCACACAACCTTATAAAGGGATTCATCATGCTCCTCCTCCTTCAATGTGGGATTATCAAAAAAATTTCTTTTATTGTTGATAAATGGAATGAACAAATTAATTTTCAATGTTTTTGAATGGATTTGTGAAATGGTTTTGAAATGATTTTTGAAACATTGATATAATTATGATAACGAGCACATGGCATACCTTAGGTACTACCTGTAAGGTTTAGCATGAGGCCAACATCCATTGTGGGGGTTTATTTTTTGTTGTGTTAATATTGTATTAGAGAGTAAATAATTATCTATAGGTATGTATATGATGATGGGGTTTCACATTATGGGGTGTCTCCCTAGAGAGGGAATGTAGACCATTGGTATAAGGCCCCGACCATAAACCTTACTTAATATTGAATTAAATGAATAATTCACATTGAGGATCTTTTCAGGTTTAGAGTTTTAGAGAATTAGGACATAACTATTACATCTCAAAAGATTACAAAGTAGTCACTTCTACTAAATATCCATTAAATAAAAACTCTTAAAAATAAACATTTCCAGTTCCATGTATTACATAGCATGAATTTCCCTTTATCCCATCCTTGAACCTATTCCACACTAAGTCCTGTGATAAACATTTCAAAAAAACATGGGGTGAGCATAAAAAGATCAGCAAGGGATACACAAATAATGAAAACTGTTAGTTTTTCAAAGAAACAAGTAAACCATGTACACATTATCAAAGTAATACCATTAACCTTTAGGGAGTAGTAAAAACTCTTCAATGAATAAAATATCATTACTAACCCCTTTTTAACCAAAAGATTACCATAAAACCCATATAAAGAACACATAACATATAAAGGTAACTTGGGACATAAACATACTTAAATGGAATAACCATACGGTCGACTTCCACACATACTTAATGGAATAGCCATACGGCCAACTTCCATACCCTATGCATTGGAGGTTATAACGTAACCACCCATCCTGGTATACATGGCACCACCCATCATAATGTCCAAGTACCATTATAAAATCATAATACATTAATCAAATATAAGGGAAAGAAAACATTTCCAGATTTCGATCACAATATATCACTTAAATATATCGACATAACAAATCCTTTATAAAAACCATTTTCAATACCAACATACATAAAATAGTATATGGTATTTATTTCATTTTAAAAACATTACCACTTGTTGAGGAAGCCAAAGACCGAATAATACTCGCGGCATCGAAAAAGGTCATTGTCACTGCGTAAGTTAAAAGAAACAATCCTTTTTGTCATTTAGTAAAATGATTTGTATAAAAAGATTACTTTTGAATAAAATTACAGTCAAAGGGGTTTATACACCGTATAAAAGAAAGTTGTCTGTAAAACCAAATATGCCTCAATGAAAGGAGATTGAGACAAAGTCCCTTACAAAGATGGTATCCTTAGATTAAAGATAAATCAATTACATGATTATGTGTGACAAATAAAAATACAAAAAATATAAGTGGATATTATGTGTAAATCAATCAGAGGTCATTCACACATAATCATGAAAAAAAACCAATTACATAGATAATTAACTCAATGAAATGAGATTGAGTTATGATTTCCGATACAAGTCCATCTATAAGACATAAGAATTTATCAATGAGATGATTATGTGTAGAAATTGTATATCCACACAAAGGATTGTGGAAACTACAACATAGAGATTCCACACATAATCTTGGCATAATAAAATCAAGAATTATAGGCTTAACCCAAAGAATTGAAAGTGGGTTAAGAAGTTCCCTTACAGAAATTCGACAGCCTAACGGTGTCACTTCAAAATTCATAAAATCAGTTGATGAGATATAAAAAGGGTATCTCATCACTTGGACATAAAATTTACATTAATAATGATATATAAGAACATATCCCAACATAATAGTATGTTAATTAAAAGACATAACAAAAGAAGTCTTTTAAAAAGTGGAGGGTGAAAGGTTCCCTTACCGACTGGGGTAACTTTAGAAACGTACACCCCATTGAAGATGGGTCATACAATGAATATGTAAGTACCCATAAATGAAATTATACTACACAAAGAGTATAATAATGGGAAGTAAATACACCACTCAAAGGAAATGGTGGTAAATGTAGCATAAATCGCACGGGACTAAAATTGAGATGAACAATCCTTTATGAAAACTCGATAGCCTAACGACGCCACTTAAAACATCCAAAAAAATGGATTGATGAGATCAAATCGAGTCTCTCATAATATTAAAATAAAATTTATAGTAGGAGGAATATAAAAGAACATCCCCCATCATAACAAAGAGGATCTAAAAATAAGTGACATAAATGAGAGTACATAAAAAAGAAAGAGAGAGGTTATATCTCTTACGAAAATTCGGCAGCCTAACGGTGCCACTCAAAACATCCAAAATGGATTGATGAGAGAAAATAGGGTCTCTCACCATATGAACATAAAAAGTATAGTAGGAGTAATATACAAGAAAATCCCAATAATAAGAAAGATGAGCTTAAAAGGAATGACATAAACGAGTGTACTTAAAAAGAAAAAGAGGAGTAGGATCCCTTACCTTGGGTCTGACTTGAATCGATCGGTCTTTAACGTCCTGAATAATAAACTTGAGTTAATTTTCACCTGCTTAAGAACATTTTTAAAGTTAATTACTGATTTTATATCACTTATTTCCATGTTTTAAACATTACGTAATCATTTATGTTAATAATGTTTGTTTTGTCGATATTTTGTTCTTAAGTCGAAAGTGGACTTCTTACAATTACATGTTGTTCGTGTGGTCAAAGGTTAATTATATCCAGAATTATATTAATGATTTTGATATCATATATATCATATATATCCAGAATATACATTTATGTATAATATTACATAATCATTTAGAGATAAGAAATGAAGTGCACTGTTCATGGAGACGGTAAGCCGTACGTACGCATGAACGCTACTTTCATTTCTATGTCATATTAATGGAATTAAAACCAAATGTGAGGTATCTATATTTTAATTCCAGAATTATATTAATCATTTATATGTAACATACATCATATATAAAAACATTAAATACATCCTTTATACATCCCACATATGGCATTAACGAATCAAATCACTTTGAGGGGGTGGTAGTCCGCACTTCCTAAAATGAAATTATCGTGTTTACCCACAATGGAAACAATAAAGGTATGCCACAAAAGAAAAATAAAGAAGCTTAAGTAAAACATAAACATATTATATATCATATATAAATATAGTGACATCTTAATGGCCACCTTTTAAGGTGTTATATGAGTGTTGAACAATCATCATTTCGTGAGGCAAAAATTCGCCATCCACAGAAACAGTATGTTCTTTAACCATTAGATGTAGGTGTGTGTAAGTGTAGCTATAATTATTCTTATAAAAACATCCTAGAATATTTAATATACTATAGTTGTTACAAAGAAATGAATAAAAAGAGTTTAGGGGGTTGGAGAAGAAATATAAAACAAAAGAACACAAGTGAAGACATTACCTTAAAATTAGGTAACTCTTTTTTATTTGAGCTCAAAGGCTTCCTTGGGAAGACTTCTGCCCAATGTGAGGCTTCTAGGAGTGAGATAGGGATGTGGAGAGACAAAATGGGAAGATATTGGACGAAAAAAAGGCTTGAGAGGTGTGGGTACGATGATAGTGGTGGGGGCCTTTTATAAGAGGAGAGGAGGGGCACTCTTGGAATGTAAAGAAATGTTACTTTATTTTAAAATTAGTTTCGGATTTAAAAGGTTCCAAATTGATATAATTAAAGGATAAGGTGATAAAGGTTATAAATATACCCATACAATAGGTTTTTGACAACTGTAGGTCTTATATTTTACATTATTGTTTCATTTTATTTAAATCGTTAAATAATGAGGTAATCGCTGCATCATCATGATGTCATCAATAATGTAATTTATTTAATGTCTAAAAATTATAGAAAAACTACTATGATGTAGGAAATATTTTTATCTTTCCAATGAATATTTATAGTCAAAAACCTGACTTGTATACCCCAATTTAATTTTTTTTAGTAAAACAACGCATGTTTGTGTCATTTTTACTTTTACATTAAATAAAAAGATATTATTGTCATTTTCCTTCCAAAGTGGCTCCATGGGGTCCCCAAGTTGACCCATGGATTTTCATGGTCGGAAATAACACATCCAATAATGGTAGGACATGTGTGAAGCTCATCTCATATTATTAAAACATTATTTTTACCTTAAACTACACTAATTACCTCTAATCGCGATTAAAAACATAAAAGTTACTATTCACCAAAAAATTATTTTAATCCCATTGAACCACATTTTACTTATTAATGATAACCATGTATGTCGGATTTTTGAAATTCAAAACACAGAGGTGGCAAAGTTTCATTTAAAAAAAATCAGTTTCTTTAACTACCACTTAGTGGTTTCACTATTCATAAAAATTGATGTTTTTTAGAAAAATACCAAAAAATCACCCTAAGCTATATTTGATATTCCGAACTCAAAAATAATTTCTATTTTAAAAAATTCAAAACATATAAGTTTCATTAATTAATTTAATAATTAATTCATGCTGTCAAAACAAATAGCGTGTTTTTAAGAAACAATATCTATTAAAAGATTGACACTAGTTTAAGTCCAATTTAAATGTGAAATTAATTCCAATGACCACTGTTAGATTAAATGGTAAAAATATATTATAATTTTACTTTGAATACAATTCAAAAGGCAATCTAATCATATAAATAAATTATATTTAAAAGTGGTTTTGAATTAAAATACAACATTTTTCACTATTCCTAAAAAAATGAACATTATCAGAAAGATACCAAAAATTTACACAAAGTAAATTTTGATGTCTCGATTATAAAGAAGAATTTTATTTTGTCAAATATAACACATAAAATTTTCAAAATGTGGATTTAAAAGAGGTTCGCCATCAAAAGGCAGTTAATTGGCCTTCTAAAGAATATTAGAATGTTTATGCTTAAAATTGAAATCATTCACATTTATAATCCTCTAACATTTATTGTAAAAAGTAAAAAATATTTGACAAACACATATAATCATGTTGTAGTTAGTTCTGTTCATTCCCTCCATTACAATGGCTAGGCGTTAACTACCATTTAAAATAATATTATTTTATTATTATAGTGCAACGTAAGATTTCAAAGGAACTCATTGTTGCGTATTGGGTAATCCATCAAGCATAGCGTTCCCTTTATATTAATATTAACATTTTATTCACAAATAGGGATAAATATAAAAATTTCATATTCTTTATTTACCTGGGGTGTTACATCCTTCCCCCCTTTTGGGAATTGCGTCCTTGCAATTTTAAAATTGGGCTCGGAAACATCCTTGAAAGTCCCACATCGGAACAAGAGTCGGTAAAACAACCACTTTAAAATAAAGAAAGAGAAATACAGAGGTCACCCGAGTTAACCCATTCTAGGATTCCATCTAGGAAAACATGGACATGGAGAAGAAAACATAGGGTCATGTTCTGATGGAGAGTGATAGAAAACATGTTTAGGAGAAAGTTAACCATAAAAAAATCATAAACTAGTGATGGGCTAAACGGTATTGGTTTCCCCAGAAGGAAAAGTTAACAAAAAACATTTTTTTAAGTTACTCTTAATTGAGGAATTTATTTTTGAGCTTAACTAAAACATAAGGAAACATACTTACTTGTCATGTTGACTTTCATCTTTTACTAGATTTCTTACACAAACTCATATTTTCTCCAAAAGGTGAGTATTTAGGAAGACTTGTTCACATTAAGAGTACTATAATAAACTTATAGATAATCACCTAATCCACATAAGATAACTATATATTTCCCATGTATTTAGACTAACCAAAACTAAAACCAAAAAGGTTAGTACAAGATCAGATAATCCAGAAAAAGATAACCCTTTATTAAAATAAAATCTATTCTTAATCTCCAAAATTTGTCCAACAAAACCCAAAGTTCAACGAGGATCATTCGATAAAAAATTTGTCCAAAAAATTATTCAAAGTAAACCAAAATAAGATTGAAACTCAAATATTAGAAGGATTTAGTCACATAGTCTTCCATGTTAAATTGTAACATTTATCTCCAAACAACATCAGTTTCTCTTAAAGTCTTGTTTTGAAAAGTAATTAACCTAATCACATATCTTCCATGATAGGTTAATAAATTTCCATAGATAACCCAAAATCAACTAAATCTAAATTCATAAAATCATCTAGCTACAATGAATCAGTAAAACTAACCAGTGACTTCAGGTAGTCCAGCCATAGGCGATAAATACCAGCTGCACTTTGGTTGTGGGTTCGATTCCCACAACTTTGTCCGACGCGATGGGTTGTCACACGGTCTACGTGTTGTCCTTTTTCCTAAACTACATAACTCTTAAAACATTCCCCTAAACGAGATAAAATCTTTAAAAAATGATCATAACATATTTTAACCTCACGTTTATCTCATGCCTTTCTTTTCCATCATATCATAGAGTAACCCATAATTACGTAAAAACTAAGGATCATATAAACCCTAATGGTTACCTTTATAATTATTACCTGAACTTCCACATCGAGTTGGTCATCTCATAAATGATGCATTGGAGAACTAACCAAGGTTTAAGTGGTTGATCATGAATCCTTGATAGTTGGTTTAGCACAACCACGAGATTCCTCATTGAATCCCCCATTTCCTCCAGTCTCTTAATCAGAGAACCACCGTAGTTTCCATCAAACCCATTGTCACTTTGGTGCCTGCTTGATCCATCCATTTACTAAAAACAGAAATGCCAGTGTGCGTATATCAACAAAATCATCATGTACTAATGAGTAAGATAAACACTAAGATATACTTACTCATTCACTTTATCTAAAACGAGGACTCTTTCGGAAATCCTAGCCATTATGGTAATGTCACTTATGCTTATAGAATACCCTAACCTCTAAAGTTATCTAAACCGACCTCTGATACCAACTATAAGGCCCCAGCCTTAAACATTACTTAATATTGAATTAAATGAATAATTCACATTAAGGATCTTTTAAGGTTTATAGTTTTAGATAATTAGGACATAACTATTACATCTCAAAAGATTACAAAGTAGTCACTTTAACTAAATTTCAATAAAATAAAAACTATTAAAAATAAACATGTCTAGTTCCATGTATTAGATAATATGACTTTCCCTTGATCCCATCCTTGACCCTATTCCACATTAAGTCCTGTGAAAAACATTTCAAAAAAACTTTGGGTGAGCATAAAATGCTCAGCAAGGGATACACAAAGAAAGAAAACTATTAGATTTTCAAAGCAATAAGTAAACCATGTACACATTATCAAAGTAATACCTTTCACCTTTAGGGAGTAGTAAAAACTATTCACTGAATAAAATATCATTACTTACCCTTTTGTAACCAAAATATTACCATAAAACCCATATAAAGAACACATAACATATTAAGGTAACTTGGGACATAAACATACTTAAATATAATAACCATACGGTCAACTTCCACACATACTTAATGGAATAGCCATATGACCAACTTCCATACACAATGCATTGGAGGTTATAACGTAACCACCCGTCCTGGTATTCACGGCACCACCCGTCATAATTTCCATGTATAATTATAAAATCATAAGACATTAAATAAATATAATGGAAAGAAAACATTTCCACATTTCGATCAAAATATATCACTTAAATATATCGACATAAAAAATCCTTTATAAAAACCATTTTAAATACCAACATACATAAAAGAGTATATGGTATTTATTTCATTTTAAAAACATTACGGCTTGTTGAGGAAGCCAAAGACCAAATAATACTCGCTGCAGCGGAAAAGGTCGTTGTCACCCAGTACGTTAAAAGAAACATTTATTTTTTCCGTTTAGTAAAACTCTTTGTATAAAAAGCTTAATTTTGAATAAAATTAAAACTCAAAGGGGTTTATACACCATATAAAAGAATGTTGCGTGTAAAACCAAATATTCCTCAATGAAAGGAGATTGAGACGAAGTCCCTTACAAAGTCGGTATCCTTAGATTAAGGATAAATCAATTACATGATTATGTGTGACAAATTAAAATACAAAAAATATAAGTGGATACTAAGTGTAAAATAATTAGAGGCCATTCACACATAATCATGGAAAAATAAAACCAATTACATAGATAATTAACTCAATGAAATGAGATTGAGTTATGATTTCCAATACAAGTCCATCTAAATGACATAAGAATTTAGCAATGAGATGATTATGTGTAGAAATAGTATATCCACACAAAGGTTTCTGGAAACTACAACATAGATATTCCACACATAACCTTGGCATAATAAAATCAAGAATTAGAGGTTTAACCCAAATAATTGAAAGTGGGTTAAGAAGTTCCCTTACAGAAATTCGACAGCCTAACGACGTCACTTCAAAATTCATAAAATGAGTTGATGGGAGATAAAAAGGGCATATCATCACTTGGAAATAAAATTTACATTAATAAGGATATATGAGAACATATCCCAACAAAATAGTATGTGAATTAAAAGACCTATCAAATGAAGTCTTTTAAAAAGAGGAGGGTGAATGGTTCCCTTACCGACTTTGGTAACTTTCGAAACGTACACACCATTGAAGAAGGGCCATACAATGAATATGTAAGTACCCATAAATGAAATTATACTACACAAAGAGTATAATAATGGGAACTACATACACCACTCAAATAAAATGGTGGTAAATTTAGCATAAATCTCACAAGACTAAAAGTGAGATGAACAATCACTTATGAAAACTCGGTAGCCTAACGACGCCACTTAAAACATCCAAAAAAATTGATTGTTGAGATCAAATAGAGTATCTCATCATATTACAATAAAATTTACAGAAATAGGAATATAAAAGAACATCCCCCATCATAACAAATAGGATCTTAAAAGAAGTGACATAAATGAGAGTACTTAAAATGAAAGAGAGAGGTTAGATCTCTTACGAAAATTCGGCTGCCTAACAACGCCACTCAAACCATCCAAAATAGATTGATGAGAGAAACAAATAGGGTCTCTCACCATATGAACATAAAAATTAAAGTATTATTAATATAAAAGAACATACAAATAATAAGAAAGATGATCTTAAAAGGAATGAAATAGACGAGTGTACTTAAAAAGAAAGAGAGGAGTAGGATCCCTTACCTCGGGTCCGACTTGACTCGATCGTTCTTTAACGTCCTGAATAATAAACTTGTGTTAATTTACACTTGCTTAAGAACATTTTTCAAGTTCATTATTCCCTTTATATCACTTATCGCCATGTTTTAAACATTATGTAATCATTTAAGTTAATAATGTTTGTTTTGTTGATATTTGGTTCTTAAGTCAAAAGTGGACTTCTTACAATTACATGTTGTTCGTGTGGTCAAAGATTCATTATACCTAGAATGATATTCATGATTTTGATATAATATATATAATATATATCCATAATATACATGTATTTATAGTATTACATAATCATTTAGAGGTAAGAAATGAAATGCACCGTTCATGGAGACGGTAAGCTGTACGTACGCATGAACGCTACTTTCATTTTTATGTCATATTAATGGAATTAAAACCAAATGAGAGGTATGTATATTTTAATTACAGAATTATATTAATCATTTATATGTAACATTTATCATATATAATAACTTTAAATCCATCCTTTATACATCCCACATATGGAATTAACGAATCAAATCACTTTGAGGGGGCGGTAGTCCACACTTCCTAAAATGAAATTATCGTGTTTACCCACAATGGATACCATAAAGGAATACCACAAAAGAAAATACAGAAGCTTAAGTAAAACATAAACTTATTATATATCATATAAAAATATAGTGACATCTTAATGTACACCTTTGAAAGTGTTATATGAGTGTTGAACAATCATCATTTTGTGAGGCAAAAATTCTCTATCCACAGAAACAATATGTTCTTTAACCATTAGATGTAGGTGTGTGTAAGTGTACCTATAATTAATATTATAACAACATCATAGTATATTTAAGATACTGGATTTGTTACAAAAGAAATGAATAAAAAGATTTTAGGGGGTTGGAGAAGAAAAATAAAACCAAAGAACACAAGTGAAGACATTACCTTAAAATCGGGTAACTCTTTTTGATTTGAGCTCAAAGGCTTCCTTGGGAAGACTTCTGCCCAATGTGATGCTTCTAGGAGTGAGAGAGGGATATTTAGAGATAAATTGGGCAGAGATTGGCCGATCCAAAGGCTTGAAGGGTGTGGGTAAGGTGATAGTGGTGGGGGCCTTTTATAAGAGGAGAGGAGGGGCACTCTTGGAAAGTAAAGAAATGTTACTTTATTTTAAAATGTGTTTTGGAATTAAAAGGTCCCACATTGATATAATTCTAGGATAAGGTGATAAGGATTCTAAATATACCCATAAAATAGGTTTTTGACAACTGTAGGTCTTAGATGTTACATTATCTTTTCATTTTATTTAAATCGTAAAATAATGAGGTAATCACTGCATCATCATGATGTCATCAATAATGTAATTTATTTAATGACTAAAAATTATAACAAAAATACTATGATGTAGTAAATCTTTGTATCTTTCCAATTAATATTTATAGTCAAAAATCTGACTTGTATACCCCTATTTAAAAATTTCATTAGTAAAACAACGCATGTTTGTGTCATTTTTACATTTACATTAAATAAAAAGATATTAATGTCATTTACCTTCCAAAGTGGATCCATGGGGTCCCCAAGTTGACCCATTGATTGTATTGGTCGGACATGACACATAAAATAAGGGTAGGGCATTGTCAAGCTCATCTCATATTATTAAAACATTATTTTTACCTTAAACTACACTAATTACCTCTAATCGCAATTACAAACTTAAAAGATACTATTCACCAAAAAATTATTTTAATCCCATTGAACCAAATTTTACTTCTTAATGAAAACCATGTATGTCAGATTTTTTAAATTCAATACACAGAGGTGTCAAAGTTTCATTTCAATGAAAAATCAGTTTCTTTAACTACCACTTATTGGTTTCACTATTCATCAAAAATTGATGTTTTTCAGAAAAATACCAAATATTCACCCTAAGCCATATTTGATATTCCGAACTCAGAAATGATGTCTATTTCACAAAATTAAAAACATATAAGTTGCATTAATTAATATAATAATTAATTCCTGCTGTCAAAACAAATAGTGTGTTTTTAAGAAATAATATCTATTAAAAGATTGACACTAGTTTAAGTCCAATTTGAAAGTGAAATTAATTTCAGTTACCACTATTGAATTAAATGGTAAAAATATATTATAATTTTACTTTAAAAACTATTCAAAAGATAATCTAATCAAATAAATAAATTAGATTAAAAAGAGGTTTTGAATTAAAATACAACATTTTTCACTATTCATAAAAAAATGAACTTTATCTGAAAGATACCAAAAATTTACACAAAGTAAATTTTGATGTCTCAATTCTAAAGAAGAATTTTATTTTTTCAAATATAAGAAATAAAATTTTCAAAAAGTGGATTTAAAAGAGGTTCACCATCAAAAGGCAGTTAATTGACCTTCTAAAGAATATTAGAATGTTTACGCTTAAAATTGAATTCATTCACATTTTTAATCCTCTAACATTTATTGTAAAAAGTAAAAAATATTTTTCAAACATATATAATCATTTTGTAGTTAGTTCTGTTCATTCCCTCCATTACAACGGATAGGCATTAACTACCATTTAAAATAATATTATTTTATTATTATAGTGCAAGGTAAGATTTCAAGGGAACTCGTTGTTGCGTATTGGGTAAGCCATCATGCATAGTGTTCCCTTTAAATTAATATTAACATTTTATTCACAAAGAGGGATAAATATAAAAATTTCATATTCTTTTTTTACTTGGGGTGTTACAATTGGCTTCAGGTACTAAAGTTAATAATTCATAGATTAATGGGTATGAGTAGTCTGCCACCAAGAATTTTATATTACATGGTATTGTGATGACTACATTCCTACTAAGGTTTTGTATTGATTGGATTCGTACTATTTAGCCTTGAAATTTATGTATAAGTTTGTGATAATGGTAAAGAAAATTTGATTTTAAATTGATATACTAATTTAGTTTTTGAACCGTGATAAAAGGGAAATATTTACCATGTTTTCTATAAAACGACATTGCTTCTACCATGCCATGCTTTATACAAAAAATCATAAGAGAATTTTGGTACACATTCGTTCTATGGAACTCCTAAGTGGGATACTTTTGAGAATATTATATCACGCAAGACACACATATTTAGTGGTGTATAGTCATTTTTGTGTCTTACAATGTAGAAAAAGGAAAGGCATTGTAGTGAGGTGGTTAGGTTACATGTTAGTTGAGTTGGGTAGCTAGTGGTGACATCGTTGGAGTTCATCCATGGAAATACATGGAGTAGAATTTTTGTTCTTGTACATTGTATTTTGTGTTTTATTTTAGATTTTTAGTTACTTTTACAAATTTTTTTCCCACTATCTTCTTACAATTATATAATGTATTTATTAAAATTATGCTTTCTCTTTTCTTTCATAGTATATATATTCCACATGTTTTTACAGGTTGGGAGAAATCAATCCATCCACTTTTTTTTTAAAATTTCCCAGGTTTTCTTCGAGCCCGTGGGGATTGGGAACATCCTTAAGGTATATGGCAGATCATTTTGGGTTCCAGTTCTGAGGGAAACCTCGGTCAGATCATTAAATAATAATAAGAAATTAAAGATTTTTGGTAATATAATAAATTCTCTTGGGGAACCCACATTTGTATCTCAAATTATGGACATAAAGGATGATACATTGAGATTACCAAAGCCTCTATAATGAGTATAAATATGTTTTGGATATATTTTCTCATGTTTTTGGTCATTCTAATAGGCTTAATTTTTATTCCATTGTATTTGTTTGAGGTTTTTACCATTCATTTTGCAGAAAAATGAAAACAGACTTATTAAAAAATACATGCTGATTTTAAAAAGGAAATCCATTTTATCAAATTCAATTCACACAATTATCATAGTATTATTTAAAAACAATGATTAAAAACATAATGAGAAACAATTTTTCAAGATATTTATTTTTCTAGCATTTGATAATCTCATATTAACTAGATGACTTGTATTAACTATAATATGGATTTAAATTCATGTAGTTATATAAATAATATATACACATCATTAAAATCATTCATTTTTAAACACTAGTAGAAAAATGTTATTTAATGTCAGTTTTATAAATTTTAACAACAGTTTTTTTCCGAAGTATAGGATGATGATGTAAAAAATGGGACACTCAATAATGTTTTTTATAAACTAAGGTCAAAAATTAAAATGTTTACATTTAGATGTTGGTTTTTTGAAAACCTGACATTGAGTTAATGATTACGTAATGTTTTTAACATTGGGTTTTGATTTAAACTGACATTTAATGTCCTAAAAGAAGGGTTTTAACACTGGTAATTCATTAAACTGTGTTAAAACCCTTCTTTTAACATCGTTACATTGAAAACCTATTGTAAAATCCTTCAAAGAATACTGTTAATGGTATTTCTTTTTTAGAAACCGATATTAAAAGTAATTTTTTGCATAAACATTTCAATTAACTGATGCCAAAAATGAGAAAAAAGTTTCATTTAATTTCATAATCATTGATTTTACTAGTCGTAGAGTTAAAAAGGAGATACAAATCAAAAGTTACAACTATTTGAAGTTTTAATTCTTTTTTTTAAATATACACCTCATTTCAATGAAAACATGGGAAACATGAAGTGAAATTACAAACGTAAAATGAAAAATATTAACATAATTCTTCAAGAATAATTCAATTATTTTAGAATTTTATATCAAGTTCATATGTTTGTCATTATTTATCTCATTTTTATGGTGAAACTCAATCCAGTGATGAAATTGGTGATCGATGATGAATATTAGACCTTGTTGGTAAATCTAATCTTGATTTTTTATATTTATATATTGATTAGAATAATAATGAATTAGTATTAATAAAATTACCAATATGTTTAGCAATTAATGAAAAATAGAATAAATAAATATCATGATTATAAAACATACCATGTTCAATCATCAATTGAAGACACATTAAAATTTTTTTGATTCCAAAATATCAAAAATAATTGAACAAAAAGATTACAAATTTATATATAGTAAATAAAAATATTTTTTAAGTGATCGTATAAAAATTTATACATGATTTTGATAAATTAAAAGTACGTTGTTTAAAAAATTGACATACTGATCTTTCTTATTTGAAATCTATGTTTTAAAATAAGATTTAATAAAAAATTATGCTAAATTTTCTAAAAAATCAGTTTGGCATTGATTTTTCCAAATCACGTATTTCAAAAAGGAATAATATATTTTATTTCATCTTTTATGATACGATTTGAGTTATCATTAAGTTAAAATGGAGTTATATATCCAAATCCATGTCCTTTTAAGTAGTTATTTTCTAAAATTACAAAAAAATTTGAGTTATATAGAAAAAGTTATGACCATCAGAGCTTAGGAAAAATAATAAATTATTTTAATCATATTTGACGTCAGTTATTAAAAAAATGACACCAAAAATGTATTTTTGTATATTTGGTCTTTATTTTTTCCCAAAAAACTAAATTAAAAATGAATACCATGTTTTAGTTTGACTTATAATATTCAATTTTTAGTGGTCATTGAGATCAAATGGATCTATATATAAATGGTTATGACCATAGGAAGTTGGATCTCTCTAAGACATCTCTTAGAGAAGTTCGATTTCTGACATCCATAAAATTTGATCAATAAGTCATGTTTAGCCAAAAGACCACTCAATTCTATGATTACGGAAAAAATAAATCTTTTTAATAATATTTTAAGTTGGTTTTTGAAAAATAAAACCAATGGAAAAATTATTTTTTGGGTAACTTTTTTGTATTAGTTTTTATGAAAACTAATTCCATATAGTAAAAATATACACATTGGCATTGGTTTATCCCAAAAAATATTGTTAGAATGATTTAAAACGTTTTAAATTGTATTCTAATCTTTGATTTGAGTGGTCATTGAGGTCAAATGGATTTATAGATATAATTATATGATCATTGAATGTTGTACTTCTGTAGGACTTGTCTTAGAGAAGTTCAACTTCCATGATCAATAAATTTTGATCTGTATGTCCTTTTTAACTCCAAGAATATTAAATTTGAATCTTAGGAATCTTAATAATTCAATTTAAAAATATATAACATTGGGTTTTAAATAAAACTATTTCCCAAATATATTTTTTTGTATCTTATGGTCTCTATTTTTAAGAAAAAGGATTGTGAAAGATAAGTCTGTCAAAATTCTGGTGTCAGTTTTAGAAAAAATCAACACAAAAAAATTGAATTAAAAATTATTTAGCATCGGTTTTATAAATAACTGATGTTGTAATTCCTTATGTAATACATTTATTATTGGGTTTTAATAAAACTAATTCAAAAAACCAGCTATCCAAATGATTTATCATCGATTTTATAAAAAAGGATACAAAATTTCCTCATGGAATACTTTTCACATCGATATGTAATATAGAACATTTAAACATTAGTGTTAAAGTCCATTTTTCTTCTAGTGAAATATTTTTTTAATTAATAAAAATTTATTTAAATTTTTTATTTTGAAAATATTTTTCTAAAAAATGATTCTTTTTTCCACAAAATAATATTATCTTTATTTGTATAAAATTTATAATAATTACATTATCAATTATACATTTGAATACATATTATTTTAAATAATATGACTACTATTTAACCAACACAATCTCAGTCATTAATAAAATCTTATTACTGATGGAATACTTCAAAAACTCATTCTAGACTTATTTTGACATAGTATGTTCCAAATCGATTTTCACCCTACAAAACTAGAATTGTGAGGCATGAAATATTAATTTTTTTATTCAATTATTGTTTTATTAAAATGAAATGTTCACTTACTAGAATTTTATCTTGGGTGTTAGATTATTCCATCCAATAAAAATTTCATCCTCCAAATTTTCATGGATATTAGATTTTAGCAAATGAGGGTGGTTCTTATTTATAAGATTCTTCGTTTCCCTTGTTGATTAATTAATTTTATGAAATCTCAAAAGTACCTTTAATAGTCATGTTATTAAATTTATCAACACATTATCTTTAGTTTCAATAATCCTGATAGGATTTTCATAGTAGTATAGATCATGTTCAAATTCAATTTCTTCAAAGGTGATCACATGTATTGGTTCTAGAATATACTTCAATAATAAAGGTATATGCAACACATTATGTAATTTAGAGGGTCTTGGTGGAATTTCTAATAAGTAAGAATCAAATCAAATTATTTCCAAAATATAAAAATGTCAGGTATTCTTATGGCTCAATTTTTCATTCTTACGAAACCTTACCTGACCCTTTCAAGTAGTTACTTTAATGAAAACCTGATCTCTAACATTAAATTCAGAATCATTCATCTCATTATAAATATAACACTTTTTTGTTCTTTGTGATTATTTGATATGAGTTTGAATAGTATTTATATTTTTGATTATCTCATCAACAAGTTCTATACATTCAATACTCCTTTTACTAACATTATCCCTACCAGTTGGAATATCATATCCATTTCTATATAATGATTTATATGGGGCCATTTGAATACATTAATGGAAGTTATTCTTATAAAAAATTACCAATGGTAAAAAATGATCCCACATACTATGAATTTCAAGTGCTGTTGATCTCAACATATCTTTTAATGATGAAATAGTATTTTTGGTATGCACATCTGTATGAATATGGGAGGTGATGCTCAAATGAGGCTGGGTAATAAGTGCCTTCATAAAACTTCTCAAGTATTTCAATGTAAATATTGGATCATGATCAAAAAATTTGAATATGTTCAGCATTAAATATTTTGTTTTATTTATACAGTTTTTTTAGTTTTTTAACAGTAAAATCTTCTCTTATTGGGAGGAAATTTTCATATTTTCTTCAGTGATCAAAAATAACATATATTACATCATTATTCATTGGAGTATTTGGTAATACAGTGATGAAGTTCATAGTAATGTTATTCCATCCCTATATATGTTTAGGTATAGGTATCATGAATCCACTAATATGTTTTGTTTTATCTATCCCTTATTGAAAAACCTTGATTCACAATGAATAATTTTTTATTTCCATCATCTAATTATAGCACAAAAAATGTTCCTTCAAATCCATATACATCTTTGTGCTACCAGAGTGTACCAATAAATATTATCTATATATATCATACAATAATTCCATTTCCATATCAGGTATAAATATAACAAATAACCACTTTATAAACATCATAAATCTATATTAATATATCAAGTACTCTAATTTCCCATCATTCAAGACATTAATTTTATTTTTGGGATTATCATCATCATTTTAAAATAATTTTATCTATTATACTAAATATGGTTTTGACATATTTTTAAAAATCACTTATCTTTCCATTTTGTTAATGATTTTAATATCCATATTCAATAAATATTGTAACATAGGATATCAATTGATCCTTATTTTTGTTAAAATTACATGACTTATCATCCTCAATACATCCACTTTAATATTTTCATTCCCTTTTTAGTAGTGTATTGAGGAATAATAATTCCTGAGTAGTTTTATCCATTTCAATTTCATCATGTTAACTGATTTCTATGAAAAGATATATTTTATACTCTTTTGATATATGTATATCTCAAATTTTATTCTATTGAGATAATTTCACCATATCTTCAAGGAAAAGACTAGAGATTACAACTAATGATCTTGATATGGATTGTTCAATTCATTATTATTTAACTGCCTAGATGCATACAAAATAAATTTATCATTAAATAGAAGTATATAATCAATTATATTCTTTGATGTATCACTATATATATATCAAACCCTTATATTCATAATGGTATAGTCAAATCAGAGAAGTCAATAATCTCTAATTAAATTATTAAAAACATTCTACACCTTCCTCTATCTATACAACCTTAATCACTTGACATATATGATTTGTTAACGAGTTACCCAATGAGGAAAAGTTTTTAACAAATCACCAATAGTAACCTACAATTCCCAAAAAAAAAGTATGCACTTTATTTTTTTGTTGATGTTGTATGACTTTATTTGACTATCTTTCTCTTTATATGATCATGTGAGATTCTATCCTTGGAGACAATATATCAATGAAAGTATGTTTTTCTCATGCTTGAATTCACACATTCAAAACTTCCCATAAATGTCTTTTTCTTTAAATAACCAAAGAAATTATCTAAACATAATTATAATGGTCATAAAATATTTTATATTACACTAATAAACCATCAATAAATTCAACATAAAAAATATCAAGATATTCATTGAATAATATTTTCCTTTGACCCTTTGAAAATGCTTGAATTTTTTAATCCGAATGTAATTATGTTAAACTCATAATTTTTATACCTCATACAAAATGATTTCATTAAAATATGTTCCTTATTTAATTTAAATTTATGATAACCATAACTAGGGTGAATATTTAAAAAATATTTAGCTCTATCAATTTTATAGAAGAAGTCAACAATGAGAGTAAGATGATTATTTTTATTTCTCATAAAAGAATTTATTTCCTTATAATAAATGCACAACCTCATATATCTATATTTGTTCTTAACAAAATGAATAATGGATTCTCATGTTCAAACTCTAGGGACTAAAAATAAATTATCACTCAGTCCCTCAAGTTTTTTTAATTCCTATAATTTTATAGTGGCCATTCTACATGGATTAATGGATATTGGTGTTCTATCAAGAGATAAAACAATATAAAACTCAACATAACACTCTTGTGGATGTATAGGTAATTCCTCAAAAAATACATCAATTAATTCTTATAAAAAATATAAATTATAAATATGATGATTACCTTTTCCATATAAAGGTTGTGACTATTCTTATTTACTAAGAAACACTTTCTAAAAAGCTATTGGGGTTGATAAAGACATGATCTAATTGATGAAGTCTCTCATATTAAAATAATTAATTACATATATTAATAAAGAAACATATTTTTTGTTTCTTTTCAATAATATGTTGCAATTTATTTTGAAATATAGTCCATAAAAATGATTATATAAAATTCAAACATTGGTATAATAATAAATATTTTAAATATTGTGTTTTTATGTACCGTAATGGGATATTTTTGACACATCATTATTATCGGAATATTTACCCAAAGAGTTTTGACTAAAACCTCCCTTATTATGGTGTTAGGAAACTATAAATTTATCTTGGAAAACAATGAAGTTATTAAGTGTGTGAGGATCTAGAATTTAATAATGATTTTTTGAAATTTTAGGAAATGATTATAGTTCTTTCAACTATATATTTAGAAACATAAACCTTAGTTGAAGTTACCCCATAATCATGGCCTTATCCACTTGGGCTCTTCTTTGTTAGATAACATTGAATATATAGAAATCAGTTTGAATAATTCCCTATTTCATCACAGTTAATGAATTATATAGTAGTGGTCACTTTTTTCACCATAAATAAATTATCAAAATTTCCCTTATCTGTATAAATTTTACAAAAGATGATACATTTTAATAATTTTATAATAAGTTCATTCCCAATTTTTTTATGATTGAAATTGCATAATTTTAAAATTATTATTTGATGCAATCTGTTTTAATTCGCTTTTTTAACTCTTCTTTTATTAATTTTTCTTTATTGTATAGGATATAGAATTTTTTTCTATTATGATAGCATATATAACTTTTTCATCATATGACGATTTTTTATTGAGAAACTTGTGCCCTTCAAAGACTTGGTTTATGCCCTTCAAAGAAATGGTCAGTCTCACTTTCAATATTACATATGTAATCCATAACATACATTGATAGCCTTTTAATGGTATCATCATACACCAAAAAACATTATTCTTCCTTTTAATTTAATATTATGAACTTTCTCTTCATATTAGATTGTTTCTTATGATGAAAATATTTATCGAATAATGTTTCTTTAAGAGAACCACATTCCCTATGTTTATTTTATTTTTACTCTTCATAATTTTGGATCCACAACCACCATTTATCTAGAAATCTTTTAAGACAATATAACACATGTATGAAATTTTCCATTTCATAACCTAAAAAATATTGAAATATCATTTTGAGGGACATAATTCTTTTCTTATCTTCCGGTAGAATAGTAGTTCCACTAAAATATAGAGGCTTTTATCACATGAAATGACCTTATATTGTAATATCATGTAACGGAATACCATGATCTATATATGAAAAATTTTACTAGTCGTTATTTGGGTCATCTACATAAATTTTTCGATTATATATTTATCTCCAACACCATTTGAAATAGCATTCTTAGTAGTGTAATTCCTACATTGTCCACAATTATTGATACCATTATTTCCTCTAACATCAATTTCAATTAAATAAAATATACTAGATTATATCACAACATTATAAATTCTAAATCATAATATATTATTCTAAATATTTTATAACACATAACATAAATTGATAATTTATTTGTTGTAAATATAATAATCATAATAATGGTTTCTTCAAGAATATATTTGAAAATAAATATATATTCAAAAATTACATAATAGTTTGTAAATAAAATGTTACTTAACTCATGAATAACCCAATGGAGTGTCAAAAAATATAAAAAATATTGGAAAATCACTATGCATCAAAATTATGTCTATTATATACTCAACAAACTCTTTTAAGATTCATCCCATAAATGAATCTATGCCAAAACCATGTCCAACTATAGTATCTATACAAGAATGTTTTGCTAGAAAACCCAACATAATATCAACCATGCCAAAAATTGATATTTTTTATAGTAATACTTATCCTCATATTCAATAGATGGTTTTTTCTAATCTTTGTATTCTTAATGTTTGTTCTCATATGTTTTAATAAACTTCCTCTAATTCCAAATGTAAAAACCCCTACTATATAAACCTATAGAAGCTATATAAATTAATATGTTGGTATAATATACAAGGGATGAAATCATGAAGGATCCATTCAATTTTTTAGTCTCAAAAAATAGATATATACACAGTTAACATATTAAATGGAGATATAAAATTCATAGAATGAGAAACACTCTTATATCTTTTCTATTATTCATAACATCCTTCTACATAAAAAATCTAATGGAAAATACTAAAGGTAGAGATTAGATCCTTAGAAAATGTAACACATCAATATTTATAAGATGAAAATTATGTTTGATAACATATATAAAAAACAACATCAATCTTTAATGACTCATGAAATATATTTTTTAAATATGACCAATAATATATATTAATTAAAATTTCAGGTATGAATATAATTAAATAATTAATAAAATATTTATAAAATTACAAGTCAATATATAAGTATTGATATTTTCTTAGTAAATAATCACACAATTGTTAGTAATGTAAATTTATTCATAAATAATATGTTATCTTCAAAAATAAGTTTTACTACTAATTGTGAAAAACTAATATAATAAATTTTTCCACATCAAGAATGTTTTTCAAATGAACATCATATTTGAATTAATTTTATTAAAATTATATGTGGTTGATTGTTTTGGGACACTCTGAAAAGATTTATTTTTTCAATAAATATTGTCAAATTCTTAATTTTTTGAAAAATATTTTTTAATGAATAATGTATTTCCATTTTGATTTATTAAAATAATATTATATAAAGAATTATTTTAATTAAATGAATAGATTACATATCTAACTATATTAATTTAAATATATAGTAATAATCACTCTTCATATTGTTATATTAATATCATCTTATGCTTGAAATATGCATTCATTTAAAAATAATTTTCACCATGATTTTTGGGTTTGTTTTATATAAAAATTGATATAATTATGTGGATTTAACATTATAAAATATATTAAATATTTTGAATCACTATAAATAATATTATTTAATATTATAAACGCAATTCTTGGACATATTATGTAGTAAAAATTATAAAAATTATTTACCACATTTATAGTTAAATTGGGTTTATCATGGGGTTAAACAAAAGTATAAGGGTAATTTTTTCATTTAAACTTATTAAAATTTTTTGATAAAAATAATTCAACCTTATACTATGCCAAATTTAAATATATGTAAATTTGTAATAATTTATCTTAATAACGACTCTACCATTTTGTATTCATTAAGGAAATTTCTATGTAGGTTTTCCCTATTTATAAAATTATATCTTATCTCCTCTCCAATACACACTTATAGAGCCTTTTGGTTATGAAACCAAATACATAAATACCTCTTTTACTTTAGATAAAACATACCAGACTCCTTTTTTATATGATAACCAACTTAGGTAATATTTTGGTGCAATCCTAAAGAGGTTGTTCGAAAAAGAGTTATCATTCTTAAAATGTTTTTTTATATTTTTTCTTCCACCTCATTGATATATTTTTAAATCATGATGATGTAATATCATTATTTTCTCCCACATACAAAGATTTTTTTTGTTAATTTCTTACACTATATCAATATCATAGTCCATCAAATGAGAAACAGAATTGTCATTTGTGTGTATGAAGGACTACATCCTCACGAACCAATGTAATTGGTTTTCCATTACTACCACTCATTACCAGATTTAATGATGGATTATATATATATATATATATATATATAATTTTAATAAAATATGATTCATTATTGAAATATAATATATAATTTAATTTCTTATCTTTTCATCCACTAAAAAATGATAATTTCGTTCATGTATACGTGTGAATTACTACATCCACGAAGCGATGTGATTTATTTTACATAACCACATAACATGTATGATATATATAATTATATTTTATGAAATTATATTTAATTTATGGTGTAATAATAATTATTCAAATATAAAATAATAATTACTTTCATTTTAGATTGTTTGTTGAAAAATGGAAGCACCACACATGTGTACGTACAACTTACCGTCTAAATGATTATAACATAATTTATTCTTCCTGACCAAACATAATTGTTAGTTTAAAATGAATAATTGATGTATAAAAATGTTAATTGTTTAATGATTATTAACTAAAAGGTCATAAAATAATTCCCCCATCTTCCATATTCAAACTAACAAAGTTATTTTGGATATATAAATAGAATATCATCAAAACGTTGGATAAGAAATTAATTTATTGTGTAATTTAATAACCTGATAAAAAACAAGATAAAAGGAATAATAAACTTGTATATATTAATTATTTAATTAAATAATATACATTAATTTTTTATTTATGAATATAAAGGATGCACGTGATGATTCAAACCTGAGGTAAGGTATTCTGTTTCAATTTCATTTTTTGAGTCATATTTTTATTTTATGTACCTAATTTATTTTTTATAGAGTATATATTGATCCATTTACATGTTATATATGCAATCATTCATAATTCATGGTGTTTTAATTTTTTATTCAAATTATTTTATCCAAGGGTATTTCTATTGAATGATACCTAAGGGTAAAGGGTTTCATAACTCAATTTCTTTTTATTTGGACATACTAATTATTCATTGTATTTGATATAATAATATTTTTTCTTTAAAAAATTCTTATTATTTTCAAAATTACATCAATACTTTTATAGGTTTGTTTATTTTATACACATAAACAATTCATTGATTCATTCCTACTTCTAATGTATGAATTTCCACTCTATTAAGATATATATTTTTTATTATGAACCTATTTATTTATATGATGTGTATATACTAACCACTTTATTTTTATGTCATAAATTAATTATCTTCATTATATTTACTGGTTATTTTTAATTTATTTATTTCATGGGTGGTTATGAATCAAAAGTTACCAATTTGGTAAGGGTTTATTTCATAATATAATAATTATTCAATATTGTTTACATTTATGACTTTACATGGAAAATTATTTGTTATATCTAAATTAAATCCAATATATTTTAATCTTCTTTGGTTAATTATAAAAATTATCATTTTTCCTTTCATTTTATTCTTTTAAATACTCATGAGTCCAAAATATTGTTTTTAAGGAACACTGAATTTATTGTTCTACTTGGAGAGGAATCTTCGTCTTCTATATTATCCTTAATATGTTTTAAAAATATTTTTTCCATTCCCAAATGATTAATTAAATAAATTTTTACCCATGTATTAATTTTTAAAAAATAAAATTACAATAATCTTCTTTGTTTTTATAAGTAAGGAACTTTTTCCATTTTAACTGAAAATATGAAAGAAATATATGTTTTAGGAAACGTGGAATGAAATGAAATTAACCACAACCTTGACCACTAAATTTTATAAATATTCTTTTACAATTTTACAAGGTTATTTTTAAAGAAATATTGTTTCCCAAAATTCTATAAATATTTAGTTTGAAAAAGTGGTCATCAAATTGAAATTGGTATTCGCATTGATAATGTTTTTAATGATCTTGTTATAATAATTATACTCATCTAATATTATAACCATTTATTTTTTTTATACTCCACTGGTGATTTATTTTAATGATATTAACTGAATTCTCTCTCTGGGTGGTTTATGATTATTTTGACAAAATAAATTAATTACATTTTTATTCTTAATTAATTTTCTATTAATTAACTTTCTATTGAAACATTAAATTTATTGGGATCATAAAACATTATTTCCCTTAAAGAACTATATTATTTTTATCATGGATATGATTATTTCCAAAACCATATACCATTTTTTATTATGGTGTAATGGCCCAACCCTAGTTACCCAGAGTCTGTACATTATTACATTACATTGGCATGGCTACAAGGGATCAAATCCCTAAAGACCAATCTGTTTAGTGGCCTTGTAATTACTATATACAAACATTAGTTTTACATTACATTATGAAATTAAATACAATGAAATGGTGTCTCCTTTTAAAAGATTCATCTCCCTTAGAATATTTGTACAGGTCATTCATAATATACTTCTTCACATCCTGGGAAAAAGAAAACATAGAATGGGATGAGTTGTGGTGCTCCGTAATGATAACAATGTTCCAGAAGCATTAATAAATAAGCATAAAAATTTAAGGAAATGCATAAGACACAAACAAAACAATTTTAAACTCAAAATTCAGCATCAAATTTAAAAGATAAATAAAATAATTACATTTAATTATTTACATGGATATTATACTAGTCTAATAATCACATGTAATATGAATAACCAATTTTATAATGATTGAGTGCATAATGTCGGACATCATAACTACATAGTTATGGTCTCATGCCAAGACTTCAAATAATATTTTGTCAAGGACTTATGATAAGACACTAGTTTGTCTCATGAGACCTACTGATGCATCGAGGAGCAATAGCAGGCTACACCCATCACTTACAAAGTCCAATGAATTCATCATATGAAGATTTTATTAAATAACATAAACATTCATATTAAAACTAGCATATGAAATGTCAATACGTTAACTATAAACCATGAATGGTATAAAAATAGAACAAACATTTTCAAACATATCATAACTCATTCAATACTATAATGAATATTTTATTGTACTAAACCAAATTCAAACAAGTGTAAATACCATTAATGGATTTTGACATAAATGAAATCGAAACAATTTGAAAAAAAATTCACTTTCTATTTTGAAATCATTTAAAAGTCACAGTATTATAAAATAAAAAATTTATTCTAAAAATATTCTCATAATCTTATAATTTAATGCTTCGAAGTTATTATAATAATAGAAAATATCCAGACCTTTTGTATAAGTTAAAAAACATTATTTCATTAATTTTCTCGAAAAGGTTGTAAAGGACCTTGTTTGGAAAAGGATAGTGTGATTCCATTATAAAAATTTTATAAAATGTAAAAATATAGTATAAATGAATTTAAAAAATAGTCTTGAATGTTTTAAATATGTTTTGAAATATATTTTTAAGAAACACAGATGTGGATGATAATGATGTCTTAGTTGACACTCATGTTAAAACGATCTACGATAATGAAGATATTGTAGAATTAATAATTACCTTGATCTTTTCCTTGATAGAGGGTATTCTAACCTCCTATATAATAGTTAAATAATTGTAATTAAATTATAAAAGAGCCACATATATAAATATGATATCATATATGATCAACTAATATTACTTTGTTTAAAATATTTCATTAGTGTCTTTGTTTCGGGTGTTAACTGATTTGTTTTCCATTATATGCTTACTAACGTAAGCCATGTGTTTTATGTATAGGATGAATTTGATTCATATGCAAAATTTTATTATGTTATTAATCATTATTTTTAATCAAAACAAGACAATTATTCTTTAATGGTTATAATGGGGAATGATTTTCATCTCGTTCGTGGTGACGGTAATCTGTACGTAGGCACGAGCGACAATATCATTCTATTGTTGGTGAAATCAAATGTAATTGTATTGTATATCATATATACCGAATAATTGACATGTTATATTTATTATTTAAATAACTTATACTAATTATTATACCCATCCAAATAATGAATTGTATGAATAACAAACTACACCATGACGTTAGACGGTAAGCAATACATACGCACGTATGGTGACATGTCATTCATAGGATTGATAGAATAATGAATATTGTTGTACCATATTTATAATAACATCATAGTATGTATATTTTATTGGAGTTATTATTTTCTTATGTAAAAAACAATGAAAGAGGAAGTGGACGAAGAAAATAACATTGAAAGAGGTGGTGAGATTATTTCCTCTTCTTCGGGTGATTCCTTTTGATTTGATCAACATGGATCCATAGAATGGATTTATGATAAAAGTAAGGCCTCTAGGTTGACATAATAGTTTTTGCAAGGATATCATAGTATGGTTTGGCTGAGCCAAATGGCTTTGTAGTTGTTATTTTGAGAAAAGTTGAAGAACCCTTTTATAAGTGAAGTGAGGGTCACTTTAGGAAAAGCATGAAATATTATTTAATTATACCATAATATTCGGTTTCTAATGTCTCCAAAAGAATTTATATTGATAATAAGGTTGGGATGGATCTAAAACCTCTCAAAAAAAGCTATTAGAATGGTTTAGTTCACCATATTATCTATATCTTATCGATTTAACTCTTTATTATATAGTTTATCTTTTACCATGTATTCTTGTATTATTATAATAAATTGTTAATAAACATACAATAAAATCCAAGAGAACCCCAAGTGGTTAAGTATTTATATAAATAACATTATATTATTCCTTTGGTGGAATCATTGATTTTTAAGAATATTTTATCAATTAATATTATAGTATTTGTTTTAAAAACCCATTTATGTAAATTCTGATACTATTTGGTATTTTGTTTTTGTGAAAGTCAATAAAACATTATCACTTCGATATAAATTTATTTAATCAAACCTAACATGTCATATTAACCTTGAAAATTAGTTTAACTCATCATAAGTATCAATTAACATTAATTTGGATATTTAATATATCAATTATTTTAATCTATCATTAATAGAGTAATTACTAAATCATCATTGTATCCTAAATAACTTTAATTATTTAAGCTATAAAAATTATAAACAAATTTCCATTATTTAGGATATATTTTAGTATTTGTAATGAATATTTATAGTTTAATTTATAATATGTATAACCCTATATAAAAAATGGATTAGTTATTATACTTAGAATTCAACAATTTTAAATCTTCTTTAACTAATATAATAATAAATATCCTAATGTAATCCAAGTGGAAAAAAATAATTATATTTTATTCCTAAGTTTAATATTTGTTCAAAATAAACTATTATAATAAAATTAGGTCTTTTTTTAGGTTAATTATAATACCATTTTTTACCATGTATTACCCATTTTACTTTTAACTGTGGTAAATTAAAGTCAAAAGTTATTATTCATTAGAAACTATTTTTAATAATATTGAACCAAATTTTAATTAATAAAGTCAATTGTGTCTCTCATATTTCAAATATTTAAATAAATGTGGAAGTAAAATTATGTTTTATGCAAATTTTCAAATGCACCTAGAATGTGGGAAAAAGATGGTAAAAATTTTAATAGAATTTTATATATCTCATATTATTATAATATGACTACAATGAATTACATTACACATATATTGGTATTATATATCTATTTTTACCTAAAATAAATTTAAATAAAATAACAAATAATTTATAAAAAATGTTGGTTTTAAATAATAATGTTTTGTTTTTCACTATTCATCAATAATTAAAAGTTTCCAGAAAAATATCAAAAATTCACCCTAAAATAATTTTAATATTCAAAATCAAAAAATGAAGTCCATTTTGAAAAATAAAATTTATAATATTTTAAAAATTTGTTATTACTATTCATAATGGCTATTTTGATTAGTCATGGTGTGTTAGAACTCGAAGTGGCTTACAACGCAAGCTATTGTATTTTTCAAATAGATGCATACTATGGAAGATTAGGGTGTTACATATGGTGTTTAACATTTAATTGTATTTTGTTTACTGAGGAAAAAAAGATAATATATATTAATTACCCAATATGGATATTTTTTGACAATCTATATTATAATATCATTTAATATATGATGTATTTTTTAGAAATAATGTGATGGTTCATGACTTGAATTATACATTCCATTAATAGAATAATTGAGCTCATGTGAAAAATTTTAATCTAGAATTAAATGGGTTTCTGATATTTACCTACCACTTGATTAAACATTCTTGATTAAAGGTCTTAACAATAAATAAATCATGATGTATGAGATCATGACTTCAAATATTAATCTTTTCCTTCATTGAAAATTTAGATATTATTATCTTGTTGATTATTTTAATGACATTATCCATTGATTATTTTATTGATCAATTTATTGTTTAAATGGAATATTTCTTCAGATATTTCAGATTATATGTTTATTATTCCTTTTTTACACATGATAGATTCTATTTTATATAACACTTACTGAGCATATTATCATAACCTTATTTTTTCCATTGAAAATGATATGAAGAATAAATCTTTTAATGAGTTCGAGGATGATGAATTTTTACTTTCAGTATATTGTATTTCATGTTTTCAATTGAAATGTATTATTCATTCATGTATCTAGTTTACCAAAACTACTAAGCTATTTGTTCCTTTGTGATGTGATTTTTTATATCTTATGATAATAATGTGAAGTAACCACTGACGCTGGGCTACTAGATATGTTTTATTTATATTGTTTATTAGATATAATTTAGTATAATCCTTGGGAATTAAATTTATGAAAAAATATATTATGGAATATTACCTTATGACTAATGTTGTGGAAAATTTTATGTATATGATAACAATCTATAACTTTGGCAAGGTAGATATTATGTGTTTTTTTGAGAAATACATCCCTATCTAGATACTAATATTGAATGTGGTTCTAAAACACATATTTCTAGCGGTATAAACATAACAATATTTTCTTTCAGTATATCATGTCCATAATTCTAGTGTGTGGAGAGTGTTTCCTTCCTTCATAACTGATTTTCACACCCGAGGGATATATTTGGGTTAGTTCACATTTTCCCTATAAAAAAGTATGATTATTTAATGAATAGAACCTATGAAACAATGATATTTCAAAATTATATGGGATAAAACATAAGTTTTTTTGGATGATATATTTAAGGATATTCATATAATTAAACCATAGATACTCCTTTTTATGATTTATGATATGGGAGTTCAACATGATTATGGATATTTTGGGAGATATTTATTACAAAATATCCCTTGGGAATAATATGTGTTTTAGTAAAAGTAAATATGAGGAATTATGCATTAATATTTTGTAATGTATTGATAAATTTTCTGTTTTATGTGATATTTTTTTGGATTACAATTATTTTTTAGTATGTTCATCATATTTTTAGGTATGTTATAACAATTATATTAATATAGTTTTATTAAAAATGATTTCCCACCTCATTCAACAAGGTCATAGGGAATAATCCGATAATGGAAGGTTAAAAAGAGTATAACACCTAAAAATGGCCTACTTTATTTCATGGTTAATATAAAATTATGTTTAATTAAGTGAGTTGATGGATAAATATTAATATGAACATTGGGTGTTGTTGTTAAGGTGTAGAGATTAATGTATATTATTGGATAACTTATGCAAAATATTTTGGTTATGGTAAATAATTAGAAATGGATGGAAATACATATAACCACTTTATAGATCTTATGATCCATTAAAATGTAATTTTAATACATGATTAATAATGAATTTCTCTTGGATATTAATTTCATGGATTATGAATAAAGTGAAAATTGAGAAAATCACAACCAATAAATTAAATTATTCTTATGAAATGAAAAAGATATAAAGTAAGTATTTTTTTAGATCCCTATATTAGAAGTAAAATAAAAACTCAACCATAGGAAAAGGATCTTGAAATAATAATGTCATATATTTACCTCTATTTTCTATAAATCAATGGTCTTTTCACCAAACACAAATTTATCACTTTGTGACCGTTAAATTTCTCTTGACCGTATTCTCTATCACAATCCCAAAGTTCTTGAGCATTATTTTTCCTATCAATGTCAATATCAGCACTGCCAATTAATTTTTTCCTACATGGATACCTAGTAATTTTTTATTTTAGATTACCTTTATGGTTCCATTTATCTCTTATTAGGAAGAAGTTTTGTTGACACTTATACAATGTGAGTTTCTTACAAAGGAACATTCAAATTTCAAACTCATGATTTCTGAGCGCAAGTTCAAAATGTGCAGAAAAAATTTATTGATGGTTTAGAAAATGTAACATCAAAATAATTTAATAGAATAATATTATTCTTCATAGCATATGTAACACGCAATATAATGTTTAAATGAACTGTGAAATATATTATTTAAAAATCACTGCTATTACCTAGAAGTTAAATTGGCTATCATGAATAGAATTAAGTTCCTTATGAAGTATATATTAAATATATACTCAATATAAATTTATTGAAAACTTATTATCAAATGATATACCATTTTTTTAGTAATGCCAACTTATACTTCAAAAAACATGTTTTATTCAAAAATTATTTATAATGTTTTGAGAGAAAATAATTTTTTTTTTAAATTTTAGAAAATGTATTTGATAAAATGAACTTCATCTCTTAAGTTAGTATATGAAAATTATCTAACGAATAAATTTTTGTATTTTTTTGAATGGATATATTTTTCAAGAATAGTGGTAATGCATCATTTTAATAAGAATTTTTATTAAATGCATTATGTAATCAAATTTTGATTAATTAACGTATTATTTAATAAAGAATACATTAAATTAAATTTTTATATTATATATATAAATATATGAATTTAAATAAATATTGTGTTTTTCACAACCCATCCCAGTGGGGCCAATGTCGTTATTCCCCAAGCCCACTTTCACTTGGCCAAGGGCTACTGATTAGCACCGATTTGTCAAATCATTACCACTAGAGGCATTTTCTATATACATGTACTCACAAAAACATACCAAAACCCAAAAAATGATTGAATATAAAAATCACTATGAAAAAAATCCATGCATAACACTATAACAAAACAAACAGAGTATGATATGAACGTAATGTAAAGTAAAACAAGGATAAATACAATACCATCAAAAGAAGTATGTAACCACAAGTAAAACCTATAAAAAATGATCTGGGAATAATTTTTGTAGTTGTAGGATCACCTCAGCCTGCCTGATCTCACAAAGATCCATCCAGTCCAAGCTTTCCTAGGATTCTATCGAATGGTTTCTCATCTATACAAGACATGATATGTGTTGCAAAATTCCATGAATGGTGAGTATGACAATACTTAGTAGGACACCCAGAAACCACAAAAAAATACAAAAATGTAAGTTACATTCAGCTCTACCAAAGAATATTTCAACGCCAAATATAACAGTAATATACATATATATACTCAATCCAAGACACACAATCCCGAGGTAATAAAAAACCTATATATACCAAAAATCTGAATTGTGTTCAAAGATTCCACTAATCACTTGTATATAATAACACACTCTGGAGATTGATTTCACTATGGAAGTCCATCCAAGATGTATTTTTCATCGGGAGCCATCATGAGAGAGATACACTGAGAGATCTGGAGGTAATATGATACAATTAATGAGGATAATATCTAGGCCCATGGTTAGATACTAAAAACTCCATCTTTATTAACCCAATAAGTAGAGGATCAACT
This sequence comes from Viscum album, assembly GCA_963277665.1. NCBI lineage: Eukaryota > Viridiplantae > Streptophyta > Magnoliopsida > Santalales > Viscaceae > Viscum > Viscum album. Next base: position 434,038,171 of record OY728134.1, read on the forward strand.
TATGATATGATTTTTTGTGTCAACTCCAAGGATTAAATCGGGGGTATTATGATAAATAGAGGATCCCACACTGGGCCTCACAAGGGATTCCAAAAACCCTATCTAAGAAGTCCTGCTAAATGGATTGTACTTCTATCATTATAAAATGATACGCCCCTACCTTTAAGGATGTGATAAAAGGAATGAACCCTATCAAAACTTATCCATGATATAGTGGACAATAGATTCTTTCCATATAGAAAGGGGTAAACTAAGTGTATTATGGTCACATGTCGTGTCCATCGAACTCAATAATAGATTGGGTACAACATATCGTATCATTCCAATTATGTCATGTAGAATATGGGTACAAAACTTGTAGAACAAGTCACACACCATGTCCTTCTATCTGTAGTCCACCGGTTACTCTGTCCACGTTTCAATACACGGTTACAACCCATGTATAACTTCATGTGTACCAGTAAATGGGGCAGTCCATGTACATGGTCCAAGCCTATTCATGTGGGGGAATACACGCAGTTTAGGAATAACATGTACTCCTCTCCATGTATGTGTTCTTCCTATGTACATGATGAGTAATTTAGCAGAGACCACAAACCTTGTATGCTGATCCACGCACCTTATGATACATACATCATACCCAAAACCCTAACTTCTTCTCAGGGGTCCCCACATGTCATGTAATCCAATATTACATTCTGTGTAACACATGATTTTTCAGAATCATTGGTTCACACTATGCTAATCGCTTTCATTTCCTTGTCCACCATTTTTTGTGCCATTCATGGATACTGATGATCAATACTTGTTTGATCATTCCATCACCCAAAAAATGAATTTTGTAATTTTATCTACTCACATAATGGATTAAAATTCTCAATCTACTTTTGGATGAATAACATCAATGAATATGGATTTAGGTATCCACCATCATTTGAATTACTCCGTGTTTGTATTTTTACCTCTTTAATGTCACTATTTTCCCAGATATGTGATATCAAATCATTGACCCTTGAATCCAATGTGAAAAAATCGATTGATTGGCATATATGAAGTCATGGTCCAAGTGAATAATTTAAATGAAAAATTATGAATGGGGGATAAAACAATAATTCAAACACGTGGAATTGATCTCAATCAATGTTCATGTTGATATTTGTTTTTTTCCATTAGAAATGTAATCAAATTAATCATAAAATAATCGCAATATCAAACTCCCAAGAAATTCATCATTAATAAAACCAATCTTGAAAGGTTATCATTGAACCAGATATCATCCTATTCTATAGATGGTCAAAATTTTGCATAAAATTCATGAACATGGAATGTTATAAAAAATAAAACATCCTACCTTTGATTTGGATAACTTGCTAACAATGGTCAGTCAGCACATTGCGGTCATTAGAGAGAGCCGTCTAGAACGACACTAGTTGATCGTTAATCTAAGATTCTATCACAATTTTAATAGGGTATTCCTCAAATGCTATCACGGAATATTCTCTAGTGTTCCTAGGGCTATGAGGTTATCCATGTGATTTTTTCATAAGGATATTTTTGAAGGAAATCATTACATCAACAAAATAATTTTTATTTTAATTACTTAATCACAATCACGCCATTTTTGTGTTTTTCCATAGAAGTCATACACTGACTAAAGATAAGTTTCTCATCAGTAAAATACCAGATTTTAAACTCAACGTTGGTTTCATATTTTTGATCTTATTCACAGTTCATGATGTATTTGGATATAAAAATAAAATAATTTTATTTACGGTTGCATCCTTGGTGTCTTTTTCTACAGATGACCTTGGCCGTCCAAAGTTAGATTTCTTCTATGGTAAAGCCACTATTTTGTGCACAAAGGTGAAATTTGATTTATGATCTAGTCACTTATTTAAAAATTATTCCTATTTTCTAGGAAAACTATTCATGTGTTCTATTAATAAGTTTAATATTCTTCCAAAAAATATTATGGGACCACCAGAAGTCGAAAATGCACAAAATATCAAATCCTGGAATCAGAATCAATTCATATAATATTTAAAAATAATATATAATATCTGAGGCATTACATTCTCCCCACCTGAGTACTTTACATCCCAAAAAATCCAAAACAATGGCTACTCAAACAGATGAATGTATTGATAATAAATCTGAGCCTCCCACAACAATGTTCTCTCCTAGAGATTCTCGTGCTACCACCAAACACACAACAAAGAAATCAATCACCCATGAATGATCCTCCCCTGCCGATCGTCAATCTACAATACATACTCAAAAAAGGATTCTCTATCATTGATGTAAATCTCACCCCAGTCGATTTCATACAACGTGTCATGCACATACCCCCTCCGTTACAACACATGGAAGAAATCATGTAACTAGTCCTAATGTATGGGTAGAGTTATGTGTTAAGCCACCTCACCAAATGTACTCAGTATCTAAAAAGGTCAAATAATCCTTGACGATACCCCCACCCCCACACCAAATATATGTAATCCTCATCGATTTGAAACTCATAAGAATACATTGTCTCCTTTCATGAACTCTGAAGGCCTCACCCACATATTTCCATAATACTTAAGACCAATCTCTGTAGTCTTCTTCCACACTAAGATGATATGAAACTTCTCTTTAGTACCTCATTCCTATTCTGGGCCCATAGGTGTAAAATCTCCAAGGTAATTCCAATAATGTGGTGACCTAAAGTATCACCCGTATAATGCCTCAAATGGTGACATAATAAGGGTGGAATGGTAGTTGTTATTGTACATTACCTCCACCAGTGTTAGGTGATCCTCCAAACTAATGTTGAAGTCCAATATAGAAGAAAATAGAATGTTCTCAAAAACATAAATGGTTATCTCTATTTGGTTGTCCGTCTGATGGTGAAACACTATAATAAAGCATAACTATGTTTCAAATGCCTCATGAAATCCCTTCAACATTAGAGAAGTAAAATGACCATCAAGATCTGAAACAATCATCTTTGTTACTCCTTTGAGTCAAAATATTTCATTCCCATAGATGGACCCCAAGATCTCTACACTACTCTACTCTCAGTTATCTTGGAATTTATCCATCTTGGTTACATGGTCAACGATCACCCACGTGGAATCATGTCCACTGTATGTACAGGGTAATCACATCGCAATGTTAATTGATATCCGTTGCCACTTTCATTCTAGATCCGTAAAGGGTTAAGATAAACCTGCTAGAACCTGGTGTTTATTCTCCACTTGTTGATAACTAAGACATTGTGGAATTAACTCTGTATCTCTATTCTTCATTACGTTCCAAAAAAACTAACATCAGATATCCCATTACATCTCCACCACACATACATGTACCGAAAAAGGGGGCGTCTGAAACTCCCATAGAACTTCCTCTATCAAATCTAATAATACTACTATGTGTCCGATGTAAAGAATGTTGTACTATGCACCTTTTGAATATCTTCCAGGAACCTACCCTGTGGACATATAATCATGTAGGGTCTCTTAGTTTGTATCCCCAAGTTGTCCATCTGAGACTTGTAATAGAAGTAGAGGGGTGACATCCATAGACTAGAGTTAATCATCTCTATCTCTGTAAAATAATGATAATGGTAATGAGGTAAACTGATATGATTCCTTGTTCATCAACTACAAACTATATCTCTTCTTGAGAGCATATTCCACCACGTTCCCCTTCCCAGAAGTATATAAATTTACAAATTCATAGTCTTTGAGGAACATTATCTATTACCTCTATCTCATATTTATATTTTTATAAGAGAAGATATAATTTAGACACTTCTGGTCAGAGTAGATCATAAACCACTCACCCATTAGTTAGCATCGCTGCATCATTAATTCAAACACTACAGCTTCAAGTTCAAGATCATGGGTCCTATAGTTCTACTCATGTGCTCTCAACTCGAACAAACTATAATCAATCACCACTTGTATATTCATCTAGACACAAAATAATATTTTTCCTTGATGCATTATAGAGTACAATGTACCTAACTCCATCCTCTAGAAAATACAATATTTGAGAACCTATCAAACTCTACCTCATCTCCTAAAGTTATTAAATTGAGTTAAACAATCGAGAAACACCATGACCCTCTCAACTGATTGAATGGGGCCATCGATTCTTGGTAGTTGAAACTAGATCATTATGATCACTTCTTTTAGGTGTTAATAATCCCCACACAACCTCATGGTCATGTATTCCTTTTTGCTAAAAAAATCGGAAATTTCCATGGTGAAATACTGGGTCTCACAAATCCCTTCCACTATAAGTCCTAAAATATCATCATCATCTCACAAATCTCTACGATATGAATCTAATATGTTGGTGAAAATATCAGTTCCATTTTGGGATGTAAATCATGGTAGAAGATGAACTATCGGTAGGGTGGTGAACATAGAACATCATTAGCAAAGACGTTATCGTACTCCACCACCACAGTAGAAAATTGGAACTCATAACATCCACTACACCATGGTTCAGGATAGCCTAATGATGAGTAATATGCTACACCCTCTTGTGCATATATTCATCTTGTGTTGCCTGGATGCCATTTTCATCTAGAAAGGAATAATTTGTTTCATCACTGCGTACATACTGTACTTTTCACCTAAAACATTTAATATGGAAATTGAATGTGGATAACCAATCTATACCATGAATGAAATCAAAATCCATCAACATTTCCACCAAGAGGTTCTAACTGAAACTAACAACTCTAGGGGTCAAGTCCAACTATCAACACAAATGTCTGATCATTGAATCATTTCATGTAATTGTCTCCATGTGTAATGGTCTAATATCTGGTTCAAACAGAATCTATAGGTCTAAAAAAATATGTAGAAAGAAAGGAAAGACTATAACCTATATCTATTAGAAATGAAACTAATGTAGAAATGACACATATCTTACATCGAATCATTACAAAGGAACATGGGTTATATACCATGACTACATGTAGTTTTCTCCGCCAAAGTCCTCCAGATCCACGAGCATGGAGTGGATCACAAGGCGTGGCGAGGGTAACATGTTGAAATTTCCACCACCTCCTACTACTATCCAGGATCCAATTCTATGTTTTCCACCATGTAGATTGGATGGCTCATGTCGATTTATCTGCCTTGCTGGTCTATCCACATCAACCCTCTTTGTTTTATGATTGGTTGGACAATCTCTGGTGACACTTCCCCTACCACCATTTGAATAACACCATGTCTCCCATGGAGTAATGGACCCATCATGTGAGCCATGATCTATATATCCCCAATTTTGGGTCATCCTTCAGAAATGTCTCCCACATCTAGGTCTCTGGAACTATCATCGACTCCCTCCTATAAAGGTCTCTGATCTTGTTTTCCCACTACTGACTACTACCGATTTTATCTTCACAGACAAGAATATTTCAGCAACTAAATATTTCCCAAGAACCCCATCATAAGTATGAATGATCATTGGGAAAAAACATTATTGAATATCACTTTTTGGACCCCTCTCTAAGGACTAATCCCTATATAACTGATTGTATACCACATTCATCGATTATTCAGAGGGGTTGGTAGCCTCAATAAATACTTAAATATGGAAATTCCATCTTGTTGGTGCTATAGAAGATTCATGATACACATAGACCATAGCTTATAAGGCGAGAACTCCTCTCTAAAATGGTTCTCAAACTCTATCTACAAAAGAGTCGCATATTCACAAGATCAAGTAAATAAACCCCAACATCCGCATGCTGAACTATGTAGACGACTTACTGATAGAACCACCATCTAATCTGTTTGTGTCTTGAAAAGGTGAAAAACTTGGGTCACCACCTCAAGCCAGTCATAAGCAGCATGAGTGATAGGCTTTCCTCGGAACCTGAGGGGTTTATATAGCTGAAACTTGTGAAGCATGCTTACCGTGTACACATTATCCACCGGTACTGCGGGTACTGTGTTCTATCATATAGGTGGTGGAATGGATAGTGCACCCCATGATGGTATCATCTAAGGAACTAGTCCCTGTATCATTTCCTTTTCACTAAGTAGGTCATCCACGTGACTAGATACTGAATCGTAGATGGTATACATCACAGAGCTATCCTGTAAGAAAACAAGATGTACCACTATAAATGAGTATATTTGGAGAGATGACTCAACAAAGACATGTAAACCACTACTCATTCCTATATTATTTATATAAAATTATTTTCCTTGTATCCATTTTCACATAAAATTAGTTGAAAATTATGTGGTCAGAGTCCTAGTGTATTGATATGTTAGTCACTGCACCAACACTGAAGTCCTTGTCCTGAAAGCTAAACTCCAAACACTTAAATATATTTCCCCAAACTAATATCAAAGATACATGGTCCAGATGTTGAATTAACCACTCTGATACCAATATGTAAGGACTAGTCCTAGTGGGTCCCATACAAGACCTCCCTATGCCTGACTGAAATATTCCAGGAGACAGTGTCTAGTACCGAGTAGGAATATCAGAAACATGGGAGGAATTTACGTTTTATCTTTTTGAAGGCACACATCTCCATTCCAAAATGAATGATGAAAAGTAGAAACTAATAAGACAACAATGAATGATTATAACTATGTCCCAACCAAAATAGTACAATTGGAATGTAAAGTAAAGTGAAATTGGTTGAAATACAATCCCACCAAAAGTTGTCTATAACCACAAGTCCAAACTGTACACAAAGATAAGTGGACATAATTCTGTAGCCATAGGAACACCTCTTCCTACATGATATCAAAATGATCCATCTGATCCTGGTCTACCTAAGAATCCATAAAAAGGTCTCTCATCTGCAAAAGACACGAACAGTGCGAGAAAAGTCCTTGGATGGGTGAGTATAACAAAACTCACTTGGGCCCCAGAATCCACATAGAAATAAACAACTGAATGGTATATTCATCTCTACACAAGTATATATCTATGAAACATATAACAATAATATCTAGATATACTCAATCCAAGACACATGGTCTATATGTAATTCACAACCAATGTATACCATGACATAGAAATTATCTTGAAGATTCCACAAAGAAAAAATCTGTAAGAAGACACTCTTGAGTCCAAATTCAGTGATTATATCCACATGAAAATTATTTTTCATCTGGAATTTTCAAGAGAAGGATATGATGTAACATCTGAATATAATAAGATACAACATATAAGGATCATAGATATTGCTATAGTGTGATACCAACAGATCCATTTGGATTAACTGACAAAATAGAGGATCGATGTTTGGTAGGATTTTTTGTCTCAATACCATGGAGTCTACCACAAGAATGAATATTTATATTGGATCCCACAATGGCCCTCTTGGTGGATTCCAAAAACTCTATCCTTGATGTTCTACTGAAGGGATCATAATCTTATTAGTAGGAAATGATACTCATCTTCAATCAGGTAAGCGATAAATGGAAAAAAACCGACAAAATCATGTCCAAGATATAGTGGGCAAGATATTAAAACATTGTATATAGGGTCACACGCCATGTCCCTTGACCTAGATTAATTCTCGTGTACAACAACCTATGTCATTTCAACTGTTTCGTGTAGATGATTGGTACTCGGTGTGTGCAAGAATTCATGGGTCATCTTAATTCATCCAGTGACCACCCGTGTTTCCGGTAGTTTTCCAGTAAATGTTGTCAACCCATGAATATCTTTTTGTGTACTAGTACAAGGGGCAGTACATGTACTTGGTCCAAACCAAGTCATATATGAGAGTACACTTTAGGAAGGTAACCCATGTAATCCTCCCCATGTCTGCATTCCCCCCATATACATGCAGTGTTATTAGAAAAAGACCACATGATGTGTAGGTATAAGCACATGCTCTGTGATACTTATCTCATATCTGAAACCCTAGCCGTTGCCCAGGGGGACCCACACAACATGCAATCTAAGATTACATGCTCTAAAGCATGAGATTTTCTAGAATCAATAGTTCACCATAGATTCATCTATGTCATTTCTCCAGCTAATATTTCAGCTACTCCTTCTTGGGAAACTCATGATACAACATAGTTAGGTCCCACCATTACCTAGAAAATTCATTTAGTCTTCCGATCTAGTCACACAACTGATTAAAATGTCCATTCTTCATTAAATAAAATAATGTCAAAGAACACATATTTTAGGATCAACCACCTTATGAATCACTCTTTCTATGTGTTGAGACATTCTTCGTGTCGTTTATATCCCAAATCTCTGATATCAGATCATTTCACTAAGAATCAGTTGTGGAATATTCGATTGATTGGGATATGTACATTTGGGGTTCATGAAAACAACACCAATGGTGAACAATGAACGAGGGGAGAAAAGAAAAAAAATAAAACAAGAAGAATAGACCTTGATCGATGTATGTGTTGATCGTGGTTTATTTCCTTTATAGAAACAATCAAATTAGTGAACAAATAATCCTATGTGAAAACTCACAACAAATCCTACTGAAATAAAACCCATCTCCCATGGTTACAATAAATAATGGATCATCATATTCGTTGGTTGGTCCATTTTCATCATTTCATTAAATAATGATAAAGGAAATCCAAAATAATGCATCCTACATTTGATTTGTACCATTCACTGGTGAGGGTAGGTTGTTGTGTCACTATCATGGGAAAGATCCCCTGAGAACGACGTTCATCAATCTTGGATATGGGATTTCCTCAACATTTTCTTTAGAGGATCCTCAAAATCTAACCCTAGAGATTCTTCTTCATTACTAGGGTGATGACTCCAACCCCAATATTTACGTATAATTTTTTTTTAAAGGAAATCAATGCACCAAAAGAATAATTTTCAATTAAATTGTTTAATGATTCTCATGTCCTTTTCATGTTTTCTTCACAGAAGACCCGCATCGACTAAAGTTAAGTCCCAAATATTGAAAATGCCTAATTATGAACTCAATAGTGGTCTCAGATTTCTAATATAATTTACCACTCATTATTTAATAATATTTTAAAACAAAATAATTTTATTTAATTATTTTCATTAGGGATAGGTCCTTGGAGAACTTTTATACAGATGTCCCATGAATACCCAAGTTAGGTCACACCTAGGGTACAACCACTATTATGATCATAGCGGTGCCCACAAATTACTGATTCGGTAACCCATTTATTATTATTCCACTTTTTTAGGAAAACGATTCAAGTATTATATTTAAAAGATTAATATTTTTCAAGCAATTGTTCCGGGAACACCAGTCCTCAGAATCTCAAACCGTCTCAGTACCAATCCTAAAATTCAATATATATAATATTTAAAAATAAAAAATATTTATATATGAAATATTATATTTTTATTAATAATAAATACTTTTTATTAAATGTCATCCAACAATTAAAAAGAAATTTCTCTGAAAACCCCATTTTTCGATACTTTTTGTGTGCTAACTATTATAATAAATTCTACCAATTATATAAATTTAATTGGATAAAATGAATTAGAAACTTCGAATAAAAATAAATAATATTTATTAATAATTTAAGAATAAATTTTTATCATAATTAATAGTAAAAATATTTGAAATGTGTTACCACGGTTAAGGTGTAAATGAGTTTACTAGGGGTTAAACCAAATAATAAATGTATTTTTTCCAATTATACTTCATTAAAAATTTTTAATGGCCAAGTTTCAAGCACATCATATCTCACCATTAAATATAAGTCTATTTTGAATCATTTCAATTTATAATTTCTTTGTTATTTTTGTAATCTTTTATGAAATTTCCTTGCGGGTTCCCTACACCACTAATAAAAGAACATAACATATCCTCTCTTCTACACACTAAAATTTCCTTATTTTCATCCACTAATTGACTAAATCCATTCCATACTTCCCTTCCCATGTGTTAGAGTCCTTGGTCTGATCAGAAGGCCATGAAAGATGTGTTTTTTTGTGTAATCCAACAGAGGTTGTAAGAAAAAATTTATTGTTCCTAAATAATCATTTTTTATTTAATTATTATTAATCCTCCCTAAAAAAATTTCAAACATTTTCATATAATATAATTAGTATCTATAATATTATTATATGTGTAACACCCTGACCCTAGTTACTGAGAGTCGGTGTATTATTACATTACATTGCCATGATCATAAAAGATCAAGTCTCAAAATTCAAATTAGTTTAGTAGCCTTGTAATCAATAGATACATTCATAATTATTACATTAATCATTAAATGAAAAAATACAATAACATAGTCTCCATAGTCCACACTAATATCCCCTTCAGACTATCCCTGCAGGTCTGTCATAAAATATTTCATCATATCCTTGGAAAAATAAAACATAGAAATGGGTGAGCTCAGATGCTCAGTAAGGATAAAAATATAGTGGAAACTTTCATAAATAAGGATAAACATTAAAGGCAATGTATAACTAAAACAAAAGAAATTTAAACATGAAAATCAGCATATTATAGAAAAAATAAAATGAAATAATTCCATTTACTTGTTCACATGGATGTTCTAATAGTCGAATAATCACATGAAATATCAATAACCCCTTTCATAATGATGGAATGCATAATGCCAGACTATCAGAAACACGTAGTCAAGGCCTCGTGCCAAGACTACCAATAATATTTTGTCAAGGCATTGTGCCAAGACACTTGTTTGTCTCATGAGACCTACCGATGCATCGAGGAACTATAGCATGCTCCACCCATCACTTATTAATTCCAATGCATTCCTCATATGAACATGTTTAAACATAACATAATCATTTGTATTAAAACTAGCATACGAAATGTCAATACTTTCTCCAGAAACCATGAATGGTATAAAAATAACTCATCCACAATCAATCATATCACAAAAATGTCAATATAATATGGAAGTTTTGTATCATAATAAATAAAATTCAAATAAGCTTAAAATCCATCAAAGGATGTTGACAAAGATGAAATAAATACTATTTGAGAGAAATATCTCTTTTTTGAATTCATTTAAAAGTCACATAATTATAAAAGAAAAAATTTACATGGTAAATATTCTTATAAGCTTGTAATGGAAGGTTCGATGATTTTATAATAGCGGAAAATAGTCTCACCCTCAGTATAAGTTAAAAAAGACATTCTTACCTTGATTCTGTTGAAAAGGTTAAGAAGAACCATGTTAGGAAAATGACTGAAAGATTCCTTTATAAACTTCTTATAAAAAGTCAACAAGGGTATAAATGACTTTAACCCATAGTCTGTAAAAAAGTATGAATGACTTGAAATACATTTTTAAGAAACATGGATGTGGATGATAAAGTTGTCCCAGTAGATAATTACATATAAACAACCTCGGATAATGAAGAGATTGTGAAATAAACCCTTACCTTGTAATTTTCCATGGTTGAAGGTAGGATAACCTCCTATATAATAATGAAATAATTTTTAATAAATTATAATAAAATCATATACATTAATATGATATCATATATGATCTTTTAACATTGCTTTGTTAATAGTATCTTAGTATTATCATCGTTTCAGGTGTTAACTTACTCATTTTCATTTATATGTTTTGTTACATAAGCCATGTTTGATATGGACACGTTGTATCTTATTCATATCTAGAATGATATAAAGTCCTTTACCATTATTTTTAATCATTAAATGATAATTATACTTGAATGGATACGATGGGGAATGAATATTATCGCGTTCGTGGAGATGGTAGTCCGTACGTACGCACGAGTGACAATATCACTGTTTTGGTATTAAAATAATATATATTTGGATATCATATCATATATATAGAATAATTATCATTTTATATTTATTATTTAAAATAATTACACATCATTATTATACACATCCAAATAATAATGTTTTGAATAACAATTACACCACAACGTGGAGACGGTAAGTCGTACGTACACACATATGGTGACATGCCATTCAAAGGATGGATAGAATACTGCATATTGTTGTACCATATTTATAATAACGTAATAGTATATATAAGATACTGGAGTTATTATTTTATAATGGTAATAAAAAGAAAGAATATGTTGAAGAAGAAAGGAACTTGAACGATGGTGGCGAAAACATTACCTCTTCTTCGAGTTCTTCCTTTTGATTTGATCAAAAGGGCACCATAGGTAAAATTTATGATCAAAATAAGGCCTCTAGGATGAATTGAGGGAAGTTGATAGGATATTTGGGCAGCTTTTGGTAGAGCCATAAGGCTTTGATAGTTGTAATTATATAGAATGGGGAGTTCCCTTTTATAAGAGGGGTGAGGGGAACCATTTGAAAGGATAGATATATTATTTTATAATAAATTTATATTCAGTTTATAATGGATAAAAAGTGGATTATTTAAATTTAAGGTGGGGATGGGTTTAAATCCTTTTAACCAATATATTTTAGATAGGTTTGGGTCACTATATTAACATTATCATTTATATTTAACTCTTAGTTAAATAGTTAGACATTTACCATATTTCTTTTTTTTCTATTATATAGTTAATAAACTTACTATATACCTTCAAGAGACCCCCATGTGGTCCATTAATGATAAAACTATAATTATATAATCCCTTTGGATGAACCATATATTTTTAGGAATAGAATATCAATTAATAATTTAATATTTGTTTTAAAAACTTTATTATGTCAATTTTGACACTATTGGGTATTTTGTTTATGATAATTTCATAAAAGCATTATTACATCCAATAAAATTTATATAACCAATAATAATATGTCATATTAACCTAGAAAATTAGCGGAATTCATAAAAAGTCTCAAATTACATTTATTATTATATTTATAATATCAATAATTTTAATATTTCATTAATTAGGTAATTACTACATCTCTATTCTGTCATAAATAAACTAAAATATATAATGTATAAAAATTATAAATAAAATACCATTATGTTGAAAATATTTTTATCTTTCTTATGAATATTTATAATCGAATTTATCTTATGTATAACCCTATATTAAAAATGTTTTAATTAATAAACATTGATTTTAACTCTTTTAACTCTTCTTTCAATTAAATAATAATAAATGTCCTAATCTAATCTAAGTAGTCATAAATGATAATATTTTATTCCTAAGGTTTTTTTGGTCGAGGTACACTTTTCCAATAGAATTAAGACTTGTGTTAGGGTAATATTAATATCATTTTTATCCTTAATTACCCTATTTACTTTTAACCGTGGTAAATAAAAGTAAAAAGTTACTATTCACCAAAAATTATTTTTATCTTATTGATCAACATTTTACTTCTTGATATTAATCTTGTCACACAGATTTTTGAAATTCCACTCACAGAAGTGGAAAATTATGTTTTATGTGAATTTCCAATTTCTCCTAGGAGGGTAAAAGACGATGAAAAGTTCAATAAAATTTTTATATATCTAAAATTATTCTAAACTAACTCCAAATAAGTACATTGAAAAAATATAGGTATTATGTATCTATTTTGACCTTAATTAAATTTAAATAAAATAAATAATTATTTAAATAAAAATTCATTTTTAAACTATAACTCATTGTTTTTTTCACTATTCATCAAAAATTGAATGTTTTCAGAAAAATACCAAAAATTCAGAGTAAGCTAATTTCAATATTCTTAATCCAAAAATGAAGTCCATTGTGTAAGATAAAATCTATAAAATTTCAAAAAGTGGGTATTACTATTCATAACGGCTATTTTGATTGGTTGTGGTGTGTGTTAGAACTCGAAGTTACATACAACACACACTACTATATTATTCAAAGAGAAGCGTACCATGGATGGTTGGGGTGTTACATTCTCCCCTCCTTCAAATAATTTTTTCCTCAAAATTTCTAGAATACTATCGTATGAAAAGACTCAGGTGATTCTTCATCATAAGATCCTCGGGTTCCCACATTGCCTCTTCCATATTATAGTTTCTCCATAGAACTTTTACCTGATGATTCATCTAGTTTCTCAGCACTTGTTCTCTAGTATCAAGAATCCTAATGGGCTCATCACAATAAGACAGATTAGGTTCTAGTTCTAATTCCTCATAGAAGAGTACTTGCGTTGGGTCAGGCATGTATTTTCTCAACAGTTATATGTGGAACACATCGTGAACTTTGTATATATTTGGCGGCATTGCAAAACGGTGGGCTACAACACCGATTCATTCTAGAATTTCGAAAGGTTTGATGTACCTGGGACTCAATTTACCTTTCATACCGAAATGTATAACTCCCTTCCATGGAGATACCTTCAAGAAAACATGATCTCCTACCTGAAATTCCAAATCCTTCCTTCGGTTATCAGCATAGCTCTCCTGCCTACTTTGAGCTTCTTTGATGTGGTTTCAGATTACCTTTTCCTTTTCCATTGTTTCCTCCACCAGTTCTGGGCCTATGAGTTTTCTTTCACAAATGTCATCCCAACAGGCTGGTGCGCGACATCTCTTTCCATATAACGCTTTATATGGTGCCATCTGAATACTTGAATGGAATCTATTGTTATAGGAAAATTCCACCAGAGCTAAACATTGATCACATATACCCTGAAAGTCAAGTGAGAAAGAACTCAACATGTCTTCCAATGTTTGAATAGTCCTTTCAGATTTTCCACCTATTTGAGGGTGGTAGGAAGTGCTAAAATGATGTTCAGTATCCAAGGTATTCTGAAGACTCTTCCATAATATTGAAGTAAAATGGGGATCTCAATCTGAACCAATTGATTGGGGTACTCCATGAAGCCTCACCACTTCATTAATATATTTTCTTGCTAAACGTTCAAGTCGTAAATCTACCATTATAACAATAAAATGTGCTAACTTGGTAAGACGATTAACAATGACTCATATTGCATCATTACTTCTAGGAGTCCTTGTTAGACCCATGAAAAAGGCCATCGTGATATTATCACATTTCCACTTAGGTATGGGAAGAGTTTGCAATACTCCACCAGGATTTTGCCTTTTATCTTTCACTTGTTGACAAATCAAACATCATGACAAAAAATCAGCAATCTCCCTCTTCATGATTTCCCACCAAAAATGTTCCTTCAAATCTCGATAGATATTGGAGCTCCAAGAGTGTATAGATAAATTGGAACTATGTGCATTTTCCAACAATTCCCTTCTTATATCAGGTAAATTGTGAACACAACGTCTCTTCCCAAATTTCAAAATCCCTTCTTCATATACAAAGTCTATCAAATTCGGATAATTCACAGCATTAATCTTCTTTTGAAATTATTCATCATCAGTCTGAGAAATCTTAATCCATTCTAGTAATGATGGTTTGGAAACCATTTGAAAAATCATTGATGTTTCACCTTCCATGGTGATTTCCATATCCATCTTTACTAAATCCATGAAAATAAGATCCCTTTCAACTTTCATCTTGTTCAAAACTGCATGATTCTTTCTGATCAAAGCATATTCCAACTTATTTTCCTTCCCCAGGTGGTATTTTATCATGAAATCATAATATTTTAGTAGTTCAAGTCATCACATTTGCCTCATGTTGAGTTCTTTCTAGGAGAAAATTTACTTCAAACTCTTGTGATCGGTATATATCTCACATTTTTCTCCATAGAGATAATGTCTCCATATATTATAATAAAATATAACAGAAGCTAACTCGAGATCATGAGTAGGATAGTTTTTCTCATGAATTTTTAGCTTTCGTGATGCATAGAAAATAACTCTATCATTCTGGATAAGGACACAAGCAAGCACTTTCTTCGATGCATCACAATAAATAATGAACCCATCATTCCCCGATGGTATAGTCAATATAAGAGAATTGACTAATCGTCTCTTTAGTTCTTCAAAAAAAAAAAATTCACACTCTTTTTCCAAACAAATTTAACCCCTTTACGTGTGAGCTTCGTTAATGGGTTATCCAATCGCGCGAAATTCTGGACAAAACACCGATAATAACCTTTTATACCAATAAAACTGCGTACCTCAGTTATACTCGTCGGTGCAAGCTGTTCTTGGTATGATCTTGTCTAATAAGGATTAACAGAGATTCCATCCTTAGAGACAATATGGTCAAAAAAAGAAATCTTTTGAAGCCAAAATTCACACTTCCTAAACATCCCATATAATTCATGTCTTCTAAGAATCTTCAAGATAATGCTCAAGTGATTTTCATGATCTTCATATATTTTGGAGTATACCAAGATATCATCAATAAATACCACTACAATATCATCTAGGTATTCCAAGAAAACATTGTTAATTAGATCCATGATTACAGAGGGTGCATTAGTCAATCCAAAAGGTATTACTTTAAACTCTTAATGCCCATACCTGGTTCAAAATGTTGTCTTTGAAATGTATTCCTTCTTCACACACAATTGATGGTATCCAATATCGAAGGTTAATCTTTGAAAAGTATTGAGATCCATGTTTTTCGTCAAATAAATCATCAATTAGAGGTAGGGGATACTTTTTCTATATTGTTATAGTATTGATCTCCCTATAGTCGAGACATAACCTCATAGATCCATCTTTCTATTTAACAAAAAGTATAGGGGATCCCCATGGAGAAACACTAGGGCGAATAAATCCCTTATTACTCAATTCCTATAGTTGTTTTATTAGTTAAACTAATTATACAGTGGCCATTTTATAAGGGGTCTTTGATATAAGCCATGAAACTGGAATTAGATCAATGGAAAAATCAATTTCTCATTCTGGTGGATGTCCAAGTAAATCTTCTAGATACACATCAACATATTCTCTCACAATAGGTACATCCTCTATTTGAACATTCCTTTCCTCGCCCACAGTCATTTCATTCTCTTACTCCCCAATAATTGAATTTAGTTGATCTACTGGGGGTGGATCTAGGTAATAATTAGGTGGTGATGATTCCGCTCTAAAGATAAGGTGTTCTTTATCATCATAATCAAAAATAGTAACCACTTTCTTCTTAAAATAATTTTATGCATCATGGTCCGAAAGCCCATCCATACTGAATATTATATCAAATTCAATCATGGGAATGATGATGAGATCCATAGATAAACAGCATTTATGTGCTCTAATGGAAACAGATTCACATAACATTGTAGCCATGATACTTCACTTAAGAGTTTTTACTGACAACTCCCTTGTTAAATCAAATTTGAAATATCAAATTTTCTTAGCAAATTGGGATGATATAAAACAATTCGATGTTCCAAAATCAAATAATGCATTTAAATACTTGAGGAAACCATTAAATTACATGCCATTACGTATTTCAGAGCTTCTACCTCAACAGTAGTGATAGAATAATCTTGGCCTTGATTCCTTGGCCTTTTCTGAGGTAAGATCCCCTGACACATAGGACATTCATTTGAATAATGTCTCATCTCCCTGTAGTTGTAGCATTGAACATAAGTAGCTTCTTTCATCCCCTTACAATCACTAGCTTGGTGGCCTTTTTCCCCACACTTGTAACAGACTCCCATTCCACTCACGAAAGTACATGGATGTTTCTTCCCACAATTACTGTAGGATGGATAATTAACTTTTTCCTTCTTTCCTTTATTTCTATTTTTAGGGTGACAAGTAGATATCTTCTTCTCTTCCTTTGCATTAAAGTCATAAGACTTAGAGAATTCTTTTTCTGTATTTATAGCACACGAGACAATATCTTCATATGACGAGAAGGATTATGAGACCAATGCTCGATGTAGAAATGGATTTAACACATAAAATAAATGATCGATCTTATTTTTTTGGCTATGTATATAATCTTCCACATACCTTGATAACCTTGTAATGTTAGCCTCATACATTGTGACATTATCATCCTCCTTTTGTCTCAGACTGAGAAATTGCCTTTTCATATCTGCTCCATGGTCACGAGGAAAGTATGTTTCTAAGAAAATATCATTTAACTCCATCTATTCCATATTTGATACTTCATCATCTTCCTTTGTGTTTTGAATTAATGACCACCATTGATCAACATCTCCAATGAGGTGGTCAACTGCCATGATAACTTTTTCCCTTTCACTACTCCCCAAGGCATGAAATATTTTCACTACAAAATTTATCCATTGCTCAGCTACTAGTAGATTTGTACTCCCATTGAATTTTGGTGGTTTTTTCCTCATGACGTGATCTAACATTGATCCTCCATGCAGCGGATCAGTGATCTCTATACGAGTAACGTTATTATTCATAACCTGAGTGAGTTATCCCATAATGGTGATTAGCTGATCAACACCAGTTGCATCACCATCTCCACTATAATTATCTTGAGAAGGAGGGAAATCCAGACATGGAGTGCGTGTATTGATACCATTTCCATTTCTTCCACTAGGATCCATTTCTAAACAATGGCATGCACTAGATTAATTTATGAATCGAAATACATAAATACAAACTTGTAAAACACTTAACATAAATTGAATAGTTTATTGATATAATCCACAACCATAAAAATATTTTCTTCTAAGAAGTATATACTCATAAACCCTTCATAATGTTTTGTAATGAAAATGATAATTATCCTAAGCATATCCCCCAGGAGTGTCGTAACCAAGAGTGCAGCAAGGCCCGTTGTCGTGCACCGGTTCACGTTCGAGTCCAGCTCAAAGCGGTGTTTTCGGGTTTTACCCCTAGGTACATCTGTGCCAGATCCGCCTCTACCTACCCGTATCCAGAAAGGGATTAATTACTCGGAAAACTCACAAAATCTCTACAATACCAAAATTCTTGGAATTTCTTCTATACTAATCCTCAAAGTCCATCTTAGTTCTATGTTCTCTAATCAGATTTTATCTAAATCTATCCCCCAAAGATTGTACTAAACTTCCTCGGATACCAACTGTAACTCACAGACCCCAGTTACCCAGAGTTGGGGAATTATTGCATAACATTGACATGATCTCAAAAGATCAAGTCTCGAATGACCGATTAGTTTAGTAGCCTTGGAATCACTAGATACATTCATAAAGTTTACATTACATCATAAAATGAAAAACTACATTAACATAGTCTCCATAGTCCACACTCATATCTTCTTCAGACTATCCCTGCAGGTCAGTCATAAAATATTTTTTCACATCCTGGGAAAAATAAAAAATAGAAAGGGGTGATCTCAGATGATCAGTGAGGATAATAATAGAGAGGAAACTTTCATAAATAAGCATTAACATTTAAAGTAGTGTATAACTAAAAAAAGTCTTTTATACTTTAACATCTTCATATTATGGAAAAAATAAAATGAAATAGTGTCTTTTACTTATTCACATGGATATTATAATAGTCGAATAATCATATGCAATATCAATAACCACTTTCATAATGATGGAATGCATAATGACAGACTATCATAATCACATAGTCAAGACCTCGTGCCAAGACTACAAACAAGATTTTGTCAAGGCCTTCTGCCAAGACACTAGTTTGTCTCATGAGACCTACCGATGGATCGAGGAGCTATAGCGGGCTCCACTCGTCACTTATTAAGTCCAATGAATTCCTCATATAAACAGGTTTAAACATAACATAATCATTCATATTAAAACTAGCATACGAAATGTCAATACTTTCTCCATAAACCATGAATGGTTTAAAAATAACACACCCAAAGTCAATCATATCACAACACCTTCAATACAATATAGAAGTTTTGTTTTATAATAAATAAACTTCAAATAACCTTAAAATCCATCAATGGATGTTGACATAAATGAAATCAAAACTATTTGAGAGAAATATCTATTTTTTGAAATCATTTAAAAGTCACATAATTATAAAAGAAAACATTTAATTTGAAAATATTCTTATAAGATTGTAAGGGAATCTTCGATGATTTTATAATGGAAGATAATAGCCGCACCCACCATATATGTTAAAAAAAGACATTCTTACCTTGATTCTGCTGAGAATGTTAAAAAGGACCCTATTTGGAAAACAACAGAAAGATTCCATTATAAACTTCTTATAAAAATTAACAAGGGTATAAATGAATTTAACCCATAGTCTGTAATATAGTATTAATGATTTGAGACACATTTATAAGAAACATGGATGTGGATGATAAAGAGGTCCCAGTAGATAATTACGTATAAACAACTCCGGATAATGAAGAGACAGTGAAATAAACCCTTACCTTGTACTTTTCCTTGGTTGAGGGTAGATTAACCTCCTATATAATGGTGAAATAATTATTATTAAATTATACAAGAATCATATACATTAATATGATATCATATATGATCTTTTAACATTGCTTTGTTAATAATATCTTAGTATTATCGATGTTTCGGGTGTTAACTTACTCGTTTTCTATTATATTTTTTGTTAGATAAGCTGTGTTTGTTATGGATAGGATGTATCTTATTCATATCCAAAAATATATAATGTCCTTAAACCTTATTTTTAATCATCAAATGATAATTAGACTTGAAAGGATATGATGGGGAATGAATCTCATCGCGTTCGTGGAGATGGTAGTCTGTACGTATGCACGAGCAACAATATCACTCTTTTGATATTAAAATCATATATAATTGGATATTATATCATATATACAGAATCATTATCATGTTACATTTATTATTTAAATTAATTACACATCATTATTATACCCATCCAAATAATAATGTTTTGAATAACAATTACACCACGACGTGGAGACGGTAAGCCGTATGTATGCACGTATGGTGACATGTAATTGAAAGGATGGATAGAATAATGAATATGGTTGTACCATATTTATAATAAAATCACAGTATATAGAATATAACAGAGTTATTATTTTATAATTGTAATAACAAAGAAAGAAGAATTTGAAAAAGAAAGGAACTTGAAAGATGGTGGTGAAAACATTGCCTCTTATTGGGGTTCTTCCTTTTGATTTGATCAAAAGGGCTCCTTAGGTGGGATTTTTGATCAAAATAAGGCCTCTAGGTTAAAGTGAGGGAAGTTGAGAGGATATTTCAGTGGTTTGTAAATCTAAAAGGCTTTGAAGGTTTGAATTAGAGAGAAGGGGGAGTTCTCTTTTATAAGAGGGGTGAGGGACACCTTTGAAAAAAAATATAAATATTATTTTATAATAAATTCATATTCAGTTTTTAATGGCTACAAAGTGGATTATTTAAAGGATAAGGTGGGGATGGGTCTAAATACTTTAACCAATAGATTTTATATAGATTTGTGTCACTATATTAATCTTACCATTTATATATAACTCTTAGTAAAATAGATTGACATTTACTATGTCTCTTTGTTTTTTTATATTATATAGTTAATAAACATACTATATAACTCCAAGTTACCCCAAAGTGGTCCATTAATGATACACCTGTCATTATATATGTCCTTTGGCTGATCCTTAGTTTTTTAATAATATAATATCAATTAATAATATAATATTTGTTTTAAAAACTATTTTATGTCAATGTTCACACTATTGTGTATTTTGTTTTTGATAATATCATAACAACATTATTACTTAGAAAAAAACTTTTATAACCAATCCTAATATGTCATATTAACTTATATAGTTATTGGAATTCATAAAATGTCTCAAATTTCATTTATTATGATATTTATAATATAAATTATTTTAATATTTCATTAATTAGGTAATTACTCGATCATCATTGTGTCATAAATAAATTAATTTATTTAATGTCTATAAATAATAAATTTAATACCATTATGTAGGAAATATTTTTATCTTTCTAATGAATATTTATAATCAAATTTATCTTATTTATAACAATATATTAAAAAATTTTAGTTATTAAACTTTTATTTTAACTCTTTTGACTCTTCTTTGAATTAAATATTAATAAATGTACTCACCTAATACAAGGGGGCCTAAATGATAATATTTTATTCCTAATCTTGTGTTTGGTCGAGATAAAATAGTCCAATAGAATTAGGACACGTGTTAGGGTAGTATTAATTTCATTTTTACCCTTAGTTACCCTATTTACTTTTAACCGTGCAAAATAAAAGTAAAAAGTTACTATTCACCAAAAATTATTTTTATCTTATTGAACCACATTTTACTCCTTGATATTAACCGCGTTTCTTGGTTTTTCTAAATTCCACTCACAGAAGTGGTAAAATTCAGTTTTATGTGAATTTCCAAATTCTCCTAGAAGGTGGGTAAAAGACGGTGAAAAGTTCAATAAAATTTTTATATATCTATAATTATTCTAAACTAACTCTAATGATTTAAATCGAACTCATATAGGTATTATGTATCTATTTTGACATCAATTAAATTTAAATAAAATAAATAATTTTTTGAATAAAAATTCAGTTTTAAACTATAACTCAGTGTTTTTTTCAATATTCATCGAAAATTGAATGTTCTCAGAAAAATTCCAAAAATTCAGCCGAAGCTAACTTTGATATTCCAAATCCAAAAATGAAGTCCATTTTGTAAGATAAAATTTATAAAATTTCAAAAAGTGGGTATTACTATTAATAATGGCTAGTTTGATTGGTTGTGGTGTATGTTAGAACTCGAAGTTGCGTATAACACAAGCTATTGTATTATTCAAATAGAAGAGTAACATGGAAGATTGGGGTGTTAAAATATGTTTCCATGTTAATTTCAAACCTTATATCTATCTCATTTCCCATCAAATGGGAAATGAAACCATCATTTGTGTGTACGGTGGACTATCTGCTTGCGAACCGATGTAATTTTTTTTTCCAAAACCTCCCAATAATGGATTGTTTTAATTATGTCTTTAAAATATATATAACAGTAATTAATTATTTATAATTATGGTAATATAATATACAATTTTTTTTCTTACCTTTTTATTCAATGGAAAATGATAATGCCATTTGTTCGTATGTGTGGACTGGCTCCTCTAGAAAGCAATCTGATTCATTTGTCATCACCACATCACATCGATAATATATATAAATAAATTTTAATAAATTTTAATATTTTTATGGTATTATTATAAATTTTTTAAATTAAAATAATACATATCCTCATTTGTTAATACTTTTTGGAAAACAGAAGTACATATCATGCATTAGTATGACTTACAGTCTCCATGATTATATCGTATATAATTTTTCATAACCATAATTCACGGTTGGTTTAAAAAGTTTAATTTAAATATATACATTATAATAATAAAAGATTATTATTCTGTATAGGATGGAATAATGGCCCCTTTTACCATACTCATACTACTGAATTCATTTTGGATATATGAACCAAATATAATCAAAACATCTAATGTGAACAAAATTGATTGAGTATTTATTTATTAAATTGTAATAAGTAAAATAAAAATAATAATAAACAATAAAATTTTTATAAACCATATAAATAATTAAAAAATTATCTATTTAAGATGATAAATTATGTACATGATGATTCAGACCTGAGGTGAGTGATTCTGTCTCATTTTCCTTTCATCAGTGAATATTTTAATGTTATGACCCTAATTTCTTTTACATGGATTATATGTTGTTCATGTTACATGTTATATAAAAAATTAATCATATTTCATGTTATTTTAGATTTGAATTAAATTATTTCATCCAATGGTATTTGGTATGAAATTTGAAATTGGTAAGGGGTTTCAAAAGATAATTTCCTTTCATAGGGTTATATTACTACTTCAATATCTTTTATATTCAAAGAAAAAATGTGTAATGAATTTTTATTATTTTTTTTGTTTTATATAAAAAATTATAAGATGTTAAGTTTTATAAATATTACAAATTACTAAATTATTTATCACTTCAACGATATGATCTTTCTAATTAAGTTTGTCCCAATTTCCACACTATTGAGATATATTTGATATTATCAACCTATTTATTTATATGAGGTTTATCTATTTACCATTTAAATTTTATATCATGAAACACTATATGTATTACTTATTTAATTTTTCATATGATTTTATTTCATTCATGGTTTTATGAATCAAGATTTACCATACAAATAAGGGTTTATTTTACAGCCTCATCATTATTCGTGACTGTTTACTTTTATGTCGACAATGAGTGAATTATTTGACATGTAAATAATAAAAGAAATTATATTTACCCGACTTTTTTATTTTTTTAAAATTTTATATTTCATTCAATTTTCTTTTTTTAATACCTAATTGACCAAAACAATTTTTTAGAAAAAAAATGTATTTATTTTTCTACTAGGTTAAGAATATTTTTCTTCAATATTTTACTTAAAACGATTTTATTAATATTATTAACTTTATACAGTGATTGATGAAACTAATTTTTAAAAAATTAAGATTTTTTTAGAAAAAATTTATAAATAATCATTTTGCTGTTTTCAAAATATTGATATTTTATAATTTTTACTGAAATTATGGAATGAGTGTTGGTTTTAATGTATTTAACATAATAGAAATATTCCAACTATCATGAAAACTATGTTATTTTAAGATTTATTCAAAATTTTACATAGTTATCATCAAATAATTTTTATTCCTTCATAATCTAGTGTTTTTATTTTTTTTATTTGAATTCAATGTGAGAATTGTATTTTCCTTAATAACGTTTTTAATGATCATTTTATAGTGTTTCTATTCATCAATGACAAAAAAATGTATTTTAAATATAATCCATTAGGGATGTAGGGTAATGATATCATACCTTTAATTTAAATGGATATTTTTTGATTCATTTGGCCAGGTAATTTTTTGAGACTCACATTCTTGATTAAGTTTGTATTCAATAACTTACTCTTGGAATATTCACATTATTTGGATAATAAAAAATTTAATTTCATTCATATATCCATATTCATTGTATCATGGATATGATTATTTCTTAAAATGAATATCTTTTTTAGTTATGGTGTTTTAATTTTAAATCTGTTTGATTTAATGTGTAAGTAATGAAAATATGTATTTTTTACTCCATATGGATATTTGTTGATTAAGTATATTTTTAACAAATTAAATTAATCATTAGATATATGAGGAATGAATTGTAATTCTAGTGATGGGTGGGGATAAAATTTAAATTTCCCCTAGATGAATCAAACTCTCTCATGATTCAATCAGTAAGTTATCATTAAGCTATTTTCTGGTGTATACCTACCCATCAATTATCCTTTCATGGAATAAGGCCTTTACAGTATGGATATCATGATGACAAGGATCCTGAAATCCAATATTATGTATTTCATTTATTTATAATTTAGTTATTACTACCCATGTGAGTACTATTTTGATATTTTCCATAGATGCATTCCATCTTCATGTTATTGTTTAGAATAAATTTAATTTTAGTTATCAACCATGTTATATAAATTATACATTAGATACTCAAGATAGATTCAGTTATCCATAGTCCTTACAAACCACTTGTACTCACCCTTATTTTTTTCATTCCACGAAATATGATGAATGAATCTTCTATTGGGGTCAAGTATGCCTAACTTTTAAATTAAATATGACATATTTCATGTTTTCCAATATAATAAGATATTCATGTATGGATCTAGTTTACTAAGACTAATAAATATTTCAATCTATTAATATATGATCGCTTGTATCTTATAATAGAGTATTAAAGGAACCACCAAATCTAGGCTACTAGATATAGGGTATTTACAGAAAATATTATATATAGTATAATATGTCATGATTAAAAATGGCATAATCATTATGGAAAGTTGAATAACTAAAAACACATATTATGTAATAAATAACATGAGCATGAAATTTATCCATTCATGATATCGATGCAGTAATCTATTGGATAATTATAACTAAATTCCCAATGAATGAAATGGATAATATTTCATTTCATTGTCTGATAAATCACGATATCCACACAATTATGTCTTTGAATAAATAATATTTATAGATCGGTAGGTATACAAAAACCCGATTTTAATTTGGAAAACTAATTTGAATTATAAGACCTGTTGATGCATTTAGGGGTTATCTATAACTTCATCCCACCCTTAATTTCATGTACAATCAACTACACATATTTCGATTTACTATTTTCAATTCAAAAGAAATATACCTTACCAATAAATGTATGTTTTGAGCAATGAATATATAATAAAAATATTTCCCCAATTAATCAGATAACATTAAAAGTAAAATATAAAAAGTATCTATGGTATAAATTATAAGATGTAAAAATATCTTAAATATAAATGATATATATATTTAAGATAAACTTAGTTTCCAATTATCACAAGAAATTGTATGCTTTATGCTAATGATAATGAACATAATATTTTTGAGATATAATATTTTTTAAGATCTGTTGATGTATTTATATGGATAAAAGAAAATATATGTTGAAAATTAAAATAATATTTGATGAAATATATTAATTTTTACAATAATTTAAACATTTTATATGATATTAAAAGTGAATAATATGGTAATGATATTCGGAAAATCTCAGGACATCGTATATGTTAAAAACATTCCTTTATTCTTATATAGAGTATGTATATAATGATCATTTAAAAAACTATATATATATTCATTTGAAACATTCTAAAAAGGTAGGTATGACATAAAATGTCCTGGATTGATAATTTTAGTATGTAAAAATCTATTTTCAAAATAAATTTTAAAAATATAGACAAAGAAAACAAATCCCATGAAAAGAGAAATAAGATCAGTTTTCATTTAAAAATTTATTTTCTTGATTCAATTGAAAAATAGAGGAAAGTATAGAAAAAATAGTTTAGCTTATAAAACATATGTATGTTAATATAAATATATTGATTTTATAAAGATATATTATAATATTTGTTTTATGAAATAGAGAGAAATCCAAAATAAATGATCCTTTAAAAGAAATTTTTACCTCTTTGGAAAATTTAAAATTATTACCCCATAAATGTGTAAACATGAATATAATAATTATCCATTAATAGTTAATATTTATTGATGTTAAATTCTTAAACTTGGTATCATATACACCAAATAAAATTATATAGGTAAATAATGCCAAATAACCATCTATAGAGTGGAAATGGAGACAAAATCCCTTGTCTTATGCTTCCCCTTCATTTAATGTGATTTATCCCCTAATATAATGTTTTTTAGAAATTTCTTTAATATATACCATACCCATATGAATATTAATAATATCGAATGTTACAATTTTAATTTGATCTTATTACCCATTGGTTAACAGTCATTCATTATTTCCATTACTCTAGGTGTTAAAGACATTATTTTATCACGCATGTTTTGTCTTAGAAGTTCATATTCATGTGCATAAGATATAGTTACATCATCTAAAGATTGATATTAACATAATAAATATAATATTAATTAGTCATAAATATTTTTATAATCATTATTGAATATTGGTCATTGAAAATTATTGGTATGGGATTGGGAAGATGATAGGTCATACATTTGTAAGAGTGACATTATCATTTCCTTAATGGGTTAAAGGGTAATTAATTATTTTATATATTAACTTTTAAAAAATATATATAATATTATAATTATCATATTTATTAATTTTTTCAATCACTATGACTATAAATTTTAGGTGATTATGAGAAAAAAATGACATCGGCTCACAAGGTGGTAGTCTGTCGTACACAATAATGATGGTTTTGTTTCCCATTTAATGGAGATAGAGTTAGATAAATTTTTCCATAAAAACAATAAAAATCATTATAAAGGAGACTAATTTGTTAATATATCATATATTTTAGGACATAATTAATGGAAGTAAATGAAGAAGTAAAAAACAACAAATCGCTGTTAAGATAATTATCGTCTCTTATAAAAAAATCCTTTGGATATCTTATTAATGACCATAGGGTTGGAATTTTAGGTTCAACAACACCTCAAAAACGTGTATAATGATGTTGGGGACATATTTTGGTATGTTTTTTTCAATCTAAGAGGTTAATGTGATGTTAATATGTGAGGGTAGGATGTCCCATTTTATTGATTTTGTGAGTATCACATTAGTAATTTTTAAAGTTCTAAAATATCATTAAGTCACTTTCTTTGACAAATAAATCCAAAATGAATCATATTTGAATTTGGTATGTCCATAGTGTGTATAAAATGAACCAATTGGGTTTCATGAATGTGTTTAGGTTATTTTAATTTATATATATCTAGGTTATCTCCCTGGTAATCTCGTTCTAACCATAACAATGATAACAAATTTTTATTGTTTTTACTATTCAATATGGGAAAATTTTGAAATTGAATCATTAAAAAATTTAAAATATTGTTCTAAATAAGGAGTCAATTATATCAAATTCAATCCATATAATGTTTGTAACTTAATTAAAATATAATCCCAAAATCTTGATGAAAATTTGTTTTTAAATAAATGTATTTTTTATGAATACGATTATATAATACCATCTAGGTGAATAGTAATCATAATTATATGGATTTAATTAAAATTGTTAGTTATATATTCTCTATGTTTAATTTGAATAATTCATTATTTAATAGTATTTATTTTATTAAAATGTATATATATTATTTACATGAAATTATTATCCTCAGAAAATACTATATTTACATCCAAATGATTTTATCACTATTTTGATAAAATTAATAAAAAAGACATTATTAATTTTAAATATTATTATAAATTATTATAAATAATAATATGAATAGTGAAATACTACATTCTCTATAACTTATAAAACCTTATCCATATGGGATATTTTTTTAAAACTCTTTGTAGGATTATTTTTACCAAGTAAAAAATATATAATAATTCTATAAAATTCGATTTTTTGTTCCATGAAATATAAAAATTTATGCTGTATTATAGTATCATTGAACAATATTTTCATTTATTAGAATCAAATGTCATTTTTTAGGAATTATGGATTCCTACCACTATAAAGACCAAGAAACTAGATATCCTAGGACTAATGGTGTGGGATATTGTAACTTTATTAAATAATTGGAGATGTAATTAAATTTATTTAATATAAATTTATTTAATCCGATATTTTTATAATAAAAATCTCTATATTATTTTTGAATCAAATGGAATTTCAAATAACCAATAACACTATCCTTGAGAAATATGTTATATAAATAAAATATTCTTACTGTTATAAACATATATGAATTCTATAGGGTCATACTTAATATACTACATTGGGAAGAAAAGTTATATGTGATAGAGACCCCATTTCATGATCGGAATATTTTATAGGACAATGAAGAAGATTTAGTTGTCTATGAGAAACACTTATACGATTTAGTTGATGTCTGTTGTTTAATTTTTTCTTCCATATCCAATGAACTAAAAATTTCACATGAGACCATAGATGCAAATGCAATGATGTAACATCTCATTGATCTTTATTTGGAGAGATTATTACAATAAAGGTTTGACATCACTAAGAAACTATTTATTTGATGTCATTAATAAGGCGCATTGGTTATACATCATATAGTCAAAATGATGGACTATATAGAGAATCTAGAAATTATAGGGTTTAAAATACCTGATGAATGGTGCACCGATATCATTCTCACATAAAATTATAATAGAATCTACAACATATATTGAATATAAAAATAATATGTAGAGAGAAGTAACTCATAGATCTCCTCACCTTAATTCACTAGATAAATAAAAAATTATAGCCAAAAATTTATTCTATTCTTATAGTGAATTACAGGAATGTCAATTCAAATAAAACAAAGAATATTTCAGATTCTAAGGCTTCTAAACACTTCCCTTACAATAAGATTATGATAAAAGGTGAAGTGAGGGAGTTGCATGTTCCCAATTTTTGATGTGGCGTGAAGGTCTATTGAAATAAAAACTATATAATGGGAAGTGAGAAACTTGATGCCTCATGTATGTTCATTATCAAATGTCTACTTTAAATTTATATGAATTGGTTATTATATACTACATGTTGCTGTGAAATTTGAATAAAAATATAGGATCCAAAAATATTTCAAAATGTTTTAAGGGGTGAGAAGTATATTCATGATAAAAATAGAGCTATATTGACAAAACTATCCATTTGAGACTACCACCTCATTACCGATGGGAATGATCTTAGTTATTCATGTTTGATACTATGCATCTTGAATTATAAATTAAATTATTTCATTATCTATTGTATATATGTATGGTTATAATTTCAAGTATAAAAATGAATTTTTCTTCTTTTATAATTATTGATTTCGTTCTGGAAATGAAATTTTTTAATGGTCTTTATTTGTTAGAGAATGTGAACCATGTGTTGGTGATGGATAATGAATCATGATTATGTGAATCATACCCAAACAAGATATAACATCATCATATAGGTCATGTAAATGACAAATTATTAACTATGTTACATCAAGATATTTATTTATATTTATTTGATCTAAAAGCACTAGGTATTTTTCCAGTCTATTTACAAAATAAAACCGTAAATATACATCCAATGGTAAAGGTAAAAGTGCCACATAGCATATATAATTCCTTCATACCAATGTACGTGGACTATTCCCAGTAGATATAAGGTTTGGGTACACAAAATTTCTTACTTTTATTAACAAATTTAGTAGAACTGAATATATCTATAGAATGAGGTACACATTAAAATCCTTGTAAAAATTCAACGAATTCGAGAATAGTGTTGTGAAAAATCATTCTAATATAATTAAGAAATTCTACTCTGATTATGAAATATAACAACTTTAACAAAAACGTATTGACTAATTATAAGGGTATGATATTTCATCCCAACTCACTTATCTGTATACACCCCAATGGAATAGTATAAGTAAAAAATATGGACCATATTTTTCAAGACAAGGAGAGGTTAATGATAAGTCATACAAACTGTCCACTGTCATTTTGGGGATATATAATATTTATAGTAGTTCACATACTAATCCAATTGTTAATTAAAATTGTAGATGATATATCATACCAATTATAGAGTATATAGAAGAAAATGTCTTCAAACATATATCTGTGGGGATATGAGGCAGTTGTTAAGGACTCTTAAGTAAAAAATATACACTGTAGGGGATAATGTGAATCTTCCATGACTAACCTTAGGAAAAATTTGATATTACTTAAACGATCCATAAGATAAAAAAATAATAGTGGTAAATATTAAAATTTCCATTATAAGGATCACATCCCTAAAAAAGATAGTTTTATAGATATAGACTTTCATAAAGTCCAAGCTCAATATATATAGGACTTGGTATAGGGAAATGTTCAAAAAATCCCGATTGAAAAAACCATTAAAAGATACAAGTATTACGTAGGAGTAAATGATAAATTTGAGAAATTGGAAGATATTATTTCATAGTTCACAAGGATTGTGACTCACTGTTAGTCGACAATAATGA
This sequence comes from Viscum album, assembly GCA_963277665.1. Taxonomy (NCBI): domain Eukaryota; kingdom Viridiplantae; phylum Streptophyta; class Magnoliopsida; order Santalales; family Viscaceae; genus Viscum; species Viscum album. The sequence goes on from OY728134.1 coordinate 434,069,489, forward strand.
TCCTATAAACAAAATGAAAGTAGCATGTGGCATAGTTGTTATCATCTGATAGGAAGCAATTAATTATGAAATAGATATCTTGTACCGAAATTATGTTTAAGTTTTGTTGGATCCTCTGGTTGATATAAATACAAATGGTACCAAATGTCTATTGAAGAAGAAAATGGAGATGGATTGTTAAGTAAGTACCAATAAGGATGATCTAGTTACAAAAGTGTTCAAAAAGATTCAATGAACAGACTATAATAAAACACTATAAACATTAGACATGCTAAAATCCATCTTAATTATACTTTCAATAAAAGTATTCCATGAATATAATATATAGAACATGGATGAAAAAAAATTCCTTAATGATAACATTCGAGAATAAGTCCATATATCACAACCTAAATGGTTTTCGACTTCATTTAAGCAAAATATAGTATGAAAGTTACGGAGATCCATATATAAATTAAATCAAGAAATGAGTTCATTGAACATTAATTTTGATGAATCCATAAAATAATTTGGAATTATAAGAGATGATTGTGTCGCTTGTGTCTATATACAATTTAGGGGGACTGTAGTCATTTTTCTAATTTTATATTTCAATAATATTTTACTTTTTAGGAATGAGATACCAATCATACAAAATATTAATACATGGTAAAATACATTCTTCTCAATGAAATACATATGAATAGAAACACATAATCTTGGGATCAATATCTATCATGGAAGATCTAGTAGAATGTATGGTCTGTTTGAGGATCATATACTGAACAAATACCGAGGAGATTCATTATGAAACAATCCAAGAGGTGTTTCTTACCTATTTTACATGGTATTCATCTTTCCAAAAAAAATGTGTTCTCAAACACTTGAATAGAGATATATAACAGAAAGGTTTGAATATTAATTTTAAATTGGGTTTTTAATATATTTTATATTATGTATCCTGATTTATTCTTCTTATGCATTATGTGCAGTAGGAGGATATCAGGACGATCCGAGAGACCACAAATAGATGATGTTAAAACTATCCTTAATTATTTTTGGTTAAGTGAGTATATATTTATGCTATATAGAGGGGATAACAATCTTCTCATTAGTGGATATATAGATTCTAGTTTCCAAACATATCATGAGGATCTGAAGTCATAGTTAGGATATGATTTTACTATTAATGGATCTTCCATGAGCATGAAGATCTCAATGTAGTGGTTGTTGATACTATAGTGGATTTAGAGTATCTTGCATATACTGATGAAGCTAAATAAGACGTATAGATATTTTATTTCATCCAGGGGATGGATGTGGTACCTAGCGTTAATGACCCCATCATAATTTACTATGATAACGTTATAGTGGTGGCTCAAATTAATGAAAGAAGTCCACAAAAGTAGAAAAAGAATTTATTCCTAAAGTATCATATCTTGAGGGATTTTATTAGGGATTTGAAGATACAGTGAGCAGTATTTCCACAAACTATAACATAGTGTATCCTTGAACAAAACCCTTGTAAGAACATGATCTTTATGTGAGAGATAGAGGACAAGAAGTCATTAGTATTATTATTAATCTAAGTGTGATTTTACTAGAATTATTTTCCAAGGACTAAAAGTTTCTTACATTATTTTATCAATTATATTCAAATAATTCAACATTAAATATATCTTTTTAGATATTGATAATTATTCTGCAAGAATTAAATCCTATAATTTATAGGGTATATGTCATATTGCAATATTTCACTTTAGTTCCTTGATACGATGAGATCCTTTAAATTACATAATGATAACTCTTAAACATTCTTCACCATATAGTTAAGATGAAAAACTATGATGGGGAACATTGTTTTTCAACTCTCAAGTGTGGGTGATCCTTAGACGATAAGACATCATCTTAATATTATTTCATATAGTCATCTCTACGATGATAGACTATGAGGATATGCCCACCAATATGATTTATACACGTTTACATGTAAAATGATAATATTATTATTTTTTAAATGTTTCATAGACTTTATTATTATTATTATTACATATCACTACTTGTGTACTTATATGTATTAATAAAATGCATTTTCAAACACCATGATATTTTAAATAATGAAGATAATATTTTATAACATATATGGCACACAACCAAAATAATAGAAGAGAATGTAACACCCTGAGACTTTAAAATATATTTGTTTTTAATAAAATTAAATCTTTTCTATACCTTTCAATGCATGCATCATGATGGTTGAAAGAAACACCATACTTTATTAAAGTATTATTATTTAATCACTCTAATTATAACCTAGCCATTAAAATGGAAGTTATGATTAGTAATAACTAAATTATAGGAACAATATGGTTTATATACATATAAAACAAAATCAATGGTTAACTATTTATTATAAATAAAATTACAGGCATTCTCAATAAAATTGTTTTTTATGAAAAAAATATTTTTCTAAAATGTTGTTTCATTGTGTACCATGTACAACTATTAAAATTTATTTTTTAAAATGTCATAAAATTTATATTATAATATTAACTCCAATTTTCAAATATCAAAATCATAATTATCTTATTGTGAATTTGTTTGGGTTTTTAAATTTTTTTTTTCAAGGATTCGTTAAAAACAATGGCTTTTTTAAAAAATATGTATTTAATTGACATTATTTTCAAAGATAAATAATATTTTAAATTATTTTTATAATAATTTATTTAAATAATGTTTTAATTTACCTAATTAAGGTCATTTAAATCAATTTAAATTTTAATTTATATATTAAAATATTCCATACTTATGATAATTTCCTCTTTGGAAAACCTCTCTTTCGACGCGTATATAGTTTATTTTTAAATTTAAATTTTTGACTTTTGTAAATATAATATTAAAAAATTGGTTACATATTTGGAATCATAATAATTTATATAAACTCAAAATTTTAGATTATTTCTTTACTATAATTACTAATTAAAACTATAAAAATACATAAATGCGGTAAATGAAAAAATGGTTTAACGAGTGGGGTTAATAAAAATATAAAATGGTTTCATTGACATCAGAACATGTATAAATATTATTTTATGGAAATATATCAACCTTATCCTACCTTTGGTTCATCTATATGGTCATTTGGAGTAAATTTTCATAATAATGAGTTTATCATTTTGGATTCTTTTGTGATATCTCTTTATAGTTTCCAATAATGTCCCCTTTCCCCACTTATAAAAGTTTTTTCCCTCTGCTAAATTATTCACCCAAATCAATAAATTTTGATGGAAAATAAACTACAATAACCCTTCCCCAACAACATTATATGTTTTCTAGAGGCTCTATTCTTCCTAAAAGACCAACCCTACGGTGTATAATAGGATATCAGTAGGAGGATCCTGCAAGCAAGATAATTATCTTCACTAAAGCCTTTATTTTTTACTTATTCTTTCACCACCATAAATTATGATTTACAAATAAATTATTGAAACACAATTATCTCCCACATACTATGATTTTCTTATTTTTAGGTAAAAATATCTATCCATATCCACTTTAATTAAATTGTAAATGAAACCATTGATCGTGTGTATGATAACCTACCACCTCACGAACTCATATAGTTCATTTTCCATCACCACCATTCAAGGATAGATATATTGATAGTTCTAAAATATTTATATAATAATTATGAAATTTTTATATTTCTATAATTATTAAATAACATATAAATTTTTTCAATCCCTTCCATATAGGATATGATAACATCACTTGTGTGTATAGTGGACTATCGCCTCACGAAGTGATGTGATTTGTTACTCAGATACACTTTACATGCAAGGTATTAAGATAATTTTTGTGTAATATATATGATATTTATTACCTATAAATAATTATAGAAATATAATTACACATCTAAATTTTTACATTCCAATATGTTGGAAGACAACAATATCGCCCATGCATACGTGTGAACTACGACCTCTATGTAGTGATATGAGATGTTTACGTATTATTTTTCTATTGATGGTAATAATGATGGATTTTATTGTTTTAAATTATATATATAATAAAATAATGATTCCTTAAATTTGTATTAATATTTATCCCTTTCATTCTATACTTCATTAAAAATGGAAATATCTTTTATGCCAATATAAATTCTACCATCACCATGAATAGTGTAATCAATTTTCTATCTATAAAATTTTTATATTACTATAAATACTTGTATAATAAATATTTGTGATATTTTTTTATTTTTTAAAATTATATATATGGTAGAATTGTGATCGAATTAATATGAACAACTTATCTAACAAAAAACAGACATGAAAAATAGAGAAATTATATAGTGAACTAGGATTAGAATATTTAGATATTACATTATATTAGATGTGTATTCCATACATGAGAAAAATACATGCCTGAGAACCATAACAGTTTAGTGTCTTGAAAATCTTGGAAACTAAATATTCTCTCCTAGTGAAATACACTCAACATATCACATAAATATATAAACCTTTAGTACTTATTCCTAAAACATATCTTCATAACATAAGGAATAGAATCATTAGAAAGGGGTGAGAACAAATGCTCAGTATGGGTAAACAAGGGAGATATATTATGATAATAATGAGCATAAGGGTATGAGAACATGATCATGAAAACATAACATTACACCCATCATTTCAAAGATCATATATACGAATCATGGAAAAAATAATAGTAGGTCACAATGAATGAATATTAATAAAATAAATAACATACTCTATGAAAGAATATCATAGGAATACAACATGGAATGTTGGTATATAACTAATTATATAATATTATTTCTCTAGTATTTAAGGACTAATTTCAAAGACTATCATTGTTCTAATGCCCTAACCCTAGATTCTAGGAGCCTGTGCATTATTTTAATACATTATCATGTTTACAAGGAATCATGTCCCGAAGGACCGATCCATTTAGTAGTTTTGGAATCAATATACATACCTATGTTCAACATTAATACTTGAAAAGAAAAACATCACTAATTTATATCATTAGAAACATCCAAGATTCTATGATTATTCTTTCAAGTCACTCATAACTAACTTTTCATATCCTGGGAAAAAGAAAAATAAGAAAGGTGTGAGCTCAGACGCTCAGTAAGAGTAAACAGTACAATGGAATATAACATAATCATTAGGCACGGTGAATAATTGAACATGCATGCCTTTAAATATAATAATCATTAACACTTTATGGTAGGAATATTTGCAGAATAAATAATTCCACAAAAAATATATATTAATGGGTATTATACTAGTCGAATAACCACATTAAATATCAATAGTTTATATCATAATGATGGAATGCATAATTTCAGACATTATAACCACATAGTCAAGGCATTGTGCCATGACTACAAATAAGATTTTGTGAAGGATGTGTTATAAGACACTAGTTTTTCTCATAAGACCTACTAATGAATTCAGGTGCTATAGTAGGCTCCACCCGTCACATACTATGTTCAATACATCCCTCATATGAGAAAGATGAAACATAACATAAACACTCGTATTAAAACTAGCATATGAAATGGAAATATATTATTCATAAACCATGAATGCTATAAAAATATCACATCTATAGTCAAACAGAATTCATTAAATACAGTATGGAAGATTGTATTAACCTCAATCGAGAATAATGAAGGATATTGACATAGATGAAAATAATCATCAAAACTATTTGAGAGAAATATCCCCCTTTTACTTGATAACATTTAAAAGTCTCAGTGTTTATCAAGTAGTCATTTAAATAGTTTTTTGAATCAAAGTGTCCAATACAATGTTGGAACAATTAAAATGGATTTCAATTTGTAAACATTAATATCTATTTAAATAAATCCTTAAAACCATTTTCAAAACATGGACATTGATGAGAAATATTTAGAATAAAAAATCTTTAAAACATTTAAAAATGATATTTTAGTTAGAGTTTATAACAAAATGAGAGACTCTTAAATACAAATAATTGAGGTAATAAAAAATATATAAAATCATGAGAATAATGGATTTCATGATATACTATGTCAAAGGACAGTATATACACCATATAAACCTGAATTGGTGAAAAATATCAAAGAAGTCTCAATGGAATGTAAATCGAGATAATGTCCCTTATAAAAACTATATCCTTAGGATAAAAATAAAAAAATGACATAATTATATGTGAAAAATATTAATACAGTCAATATGATCAGATATTCAGTGTAAATCAATCATTGTACATTCACACGTATTCTTATAAAAACAACACCAATGACTTGGATGTTTAACTCAATGAATTGAAATTGAGTTAAGATTACTCTTATCAAGTTCATATTAATGACGTGCAGAAATACCAATGGAGTGATTATGTGTATCAAGAGTATATCTACTCAAAGGGGTTTGGAAATTACTACATAAATAATAAAGAGTGATTCCCCACATAATCTTGGTTTAAAATAGTCAGTGAAGTATGAGTAAATCCGAATGAGTGGAAATTGAATTGTGAAAATCCCTTATCAATTTGGTAACTTACGAATCATACACCCCATGAAATAAGGATCATAAAATGATGATTTAAATTCCCATAAATTAATATATATTACAAAATGAATAAAATAATGGACAATACATATTCCACACTAAAGGAAATAGTTGCTAATGTTTCATGAAGCTCACAAGAATAAAAAGTTAAATGAAAAACCCTTACTTCGTTGTGATCAATCGAGTCGTATAACCAAAAGATAATAACCACAAACTGAACCACGGAATACCCTGAATATAGTGAGAATCATTATAATATACATCAAATGATATTACACAATACACCACATTAAATAAATATGTGGTGAACCATGGAAATCTCACAGAATTAAAAGTGAGATAATAAACCCCTTACCTCAAGTATGGCTTGTCTTGTATGTTCCTTGTTCTTCTTGAATAATAAAAAATAAGTTAATTTATACTTGATTAAGATCATTTTTAAAGTGTGTTATTCTTTTTATATTACTTGTTACCATGTTATAAGTATTATTTAATTATTTTAGTTCATATTGGAAATTTTATCGGTGTTCGGAACTTGAGTCAAAATGAACTTGTTATAATTAAAAATTTTCCATGTTGTCAAAAGTACATTATATCCATAATGATATACATGATTCATATGTCATATATATATATATATATATTATATCTAGTATATATATTTATTTATAATAGTACATAACATTTGAAGATATGAAATGAAATGCACCATTCATGGAGACAGTAATCCGGACGTACACATGAACATTACTTTCATTTCTATTTTATATTTTAATAGAATTAAAACATAATTATATATAGGTATATTATAATTATAGTATAATATCATATATAATTTCAATAACTCCATCATTTTTATGTCTTATGTATGGTATGAACGAGTCATATCACTTTGAGGGGTGGTAGTCCGCACTACCTCAAATGAAATTATAGCCGTTACCCATAATGGAAACCATAAAGAGAAGATTTAGAAGAAAAAAAAAATAATCCTAAAGAAAAATTAAACATAATATATATCATATATAAATATAGAGTCATCTTAATGGCCACCATGATAGGCGGTAGGATATAATCGAACAACCATCGTTTCGTGAGGCGTTAGTTTTCCATCCACAGAAACTGAATGTTCATCACCCATTATATTGAGTTGTGTGTATGTGTAGTTTGAATTTTTTCATGAAAACATCCTAGGATATTAAGTATACTACTGATATTATAAAATAATTTAATAAAAAGAGTTTAGGGGTTGTACAAGTAAAATAAATAATTAAATTTAAGAGAAATTGTTACCTTTAATTTGGGTAACTCCCTTTGGTTTGAACCAAAAGGACTTCTTGAAGTGCCTTATGGCTAAGGTAAGGCTTATATGAGAAGTACATGGATCTTGATAGATTATTTGGGTAGGTTATGGATGATCCAAGAGGCCTTAGAGGTTTGTGGAATTGGTTATAAGTGAGGGTTATTTATAAGGGCGAGGAGGGGCTCTTTAGGAAAATGTGAAAATATTATTTTATTATATAATGATATTCGGTTTCTAAAGGTCGAAAACAAATTAAAGATGAATATAAGATGACTAATGGTCAAAATAAAATCATCCAATAATAATTGGACAGGTTTTGGATATTGTGTTAAAAATTATAATCCCATTTATTTAAATCATTGATTAATGAGGTAAATACTACATCATTATTATGTCAAAATAATATAAATTATATAATGTATAAAAATTATAAAAAAACTACCATGATATTGTAATTTTTTTTTTGCTTCTAAATTAATAATTATTTTCTAAAAGATAATTTATATAACCCCTTGATAAGATTACTTTACTAAAAGCTATTTGATTTTGTCATTTTGCCTATACTATAAGTTAATTAATATAAAATCCTTTTATCACTCCCATGTGGCTCAATGGGGTCCCAAAATCGACCTAAATATTCCCGTGGTCATAAATGACTTATCATGTAAGGTTAGGATATGTTTTAAGGTAATTTTGTATTATTATAAAAAACAATTTTTCTTGAATTACCCTTTTTACATTTAACTGCAGAAAATAAAATAAAAAGGTAATATTCATAAAACAATATTTTAATCTTATTGAACAAAATATTAATTATTAATAACAAATAAATATGTTTGAAAATTGAAATTAAATTCTCATTAGCGGTAAAATTTCATTTAAATGAAAAAGTTAGTTTTTTAACTACTACTAAGTGGTTTCATTATTTTTCAAAAATTGAATTTTTTCATAAAAATACCAAAAATTAAGCCTAATGTATATTTGGAATTCCCAATTAAAAAATGATGTCTATAATTCCAAATTAAAAACATATAATTTTCGTTAATTAATTTGAAATTAATTCCCAATGTAAAAACACAGAGCATGTTTTTACGAAACAATATCTATCAAAAGATGGACACTTGTTTTTGTCCAGTTTCATAGGGAAATTAATTCCAATGACCACCATTAGATTTAATGGTAATAAAATAATCTAATTACATATTAAATGAAATTATGAATATAATATAACAATATCAATAAATTATATTAAAAGGATCTTTTGGATTAAAATATTGTATTTTTCACTATGAATTAAAAAATGAATTTTAATGGAAAAATACCAAAAATTTACCCAAAGTAAATTTTTATGTCCCGATTCAAAAGAATAATTTTATTTTATCATATAGAACATATAAAAGTGATTAATACTAGATTTAAAGATGGTTCGGTATTAAAAGGTGGCAAATCATCCTTTTAAAGTAAATTATGTTTAAAAGTAGATTCAATCACATTTTAATCCTCTAAATTTTATTGGATAAATGTAAAAACATTTAACAAACATATATAATAATTTTGTAGTTAGTTATATTCATTTTCTCCATAACAACGGATAGGTGTTAACTACCATTTAAAATAATAATATTATATTATTAGTGTGCAACGTACGATTTCAAATAAACCCATTGGTGTGTATCTGGTATGCCCTCGAACATAGTGTCCCCTTTAAAGTAAAATTAATATTTAGTTCACAAATATTAATAAATATGAAAAATATCATGATATATATTTACTTGGGATGTTACATCCTTCCACCCTTTTAGGAATTGTGTCCAGGAGATTTTAAAACAGGGTGTGGAAACTTCATTAAATGTCCCACATCAGAAAAGGGTTAGTAAAACTATCAATTTAAAAGAAACAAAGAAATGTACAAAGGTGACCCGAGATAACCCATACTAGGGTCCCATGAAGGAAAACATGGATATGGAAGATAAACTAAGTGTCAAGTTCTAATGGAGAGGGATAGAAAACATGATCAGGAGAAATTTAACAACAAGAAAACCACAAACATGTGATAGAATAGATGATCATTAGTTTCCCAGTAGGAAAAGTAAATAGATAATGTTTTTTTAAGTTCAATTTAATAATTTTGAGGAATTTAATTACGAGATTCACTATGAAAATAAAGAGATATAGTTTATAAGAAGAGTTTCATTCTTTAATAAATTTCTACCACTAACTAATCTCTTTTTCAAACTATGAGTATTCAAGATGACTTAGTCACAACGGATGATCTAGAATCAACTTCTAGAGAATACAATGATCCTAAAAGGATAAAAAATATATTTACCCTGTCTTTAGAGATTAACCACCACCAAAATGGTTAGTACAAGATCAGATGATCCCAAAAAAGGATAATCCTTTTGAGAAAGAAATACTAATATTAATTTCAAAAATTAAACCAACAATACCCCAAAGTTAAATAAATACCATTCAATAAACAATTGTCCTTAAAATCCTTCAAAATAATCTAACTAATATTGAAACCCAAAACTTAGAAGAATTTGGTTATGAAGCCTTCCACGTTAAATAGTATCTCCAAATGACATCGACCACCCTTATTGTCACATAATCAAATGTAATTAACCTAATAACATATTCTCTATGATAGGTTAATCATTTACATAAATAATCCAAAATATAGAAAAAAACCACAATTAATCCTCAAATGAAATCCCATATTATTCTATTTTCATTAGGTATATAGTGTTCCCAACAGAGCGAATGTCTTTTAAAATAACATTTATCACATATTCACCATATCTTTTTCTCATACTATGTATATCAATTTGATAATACATAAGGTATGAAATCTACTTAATAAAATCATTTATCTAAATGGAATGCATCACACTAACCAAGGACTTCATGTAGTATAGTGGTAGGTGATAAATCCCAAATGCACTCTGGTTGTGGGTTTGATTCCCACATCTTTTTCTGAAGTGGCAGGTTGTCACACGGTCTATGTGTTGTCCTATATCAGAAACTATATTTTATAAAATTTCTAAAATGAGATAAATTACTCAAAATAACCATAACATAATTTAACCACAAATATTATCTCATCCATCGCATTTTTATACCAAAATTGAATAACGTGTAATTGCATAAAATTCAATAAACATTTAAAACCAATATTTATTTATAATTATATCCATAATAGAAAAGATAATTTTTCCTCAAATATCATTTTCACATGACAAACTATCGGGTAATAAATATAGAAGAAAATTCTTCCAAAGTAATCCCATCAACAAGAGCACTATTACTTTTAAAACTTTTTTCAATCCATTTATTTCCACATAGATTCTTCCTTGAACAAGATGATATATTATAGAATAGGGAATTCACTTGGGTAATGGCCAGGTCCCCTAAATTTAAGGAAAGTGACGGTAAATATATTTTTGGGATCATTTTTTGTTTTTTCCATAGTACCCTTAATTTTTCCTCGGTAATTAATTACATAATGGTGTTCATTCCCACACATAAATCCTTTCTTTGTTCCATTAAGACACCTTCATAGGTGTCTCCTTCCACATATCCGACATGATGGAAAATGAGCTTTCTTTTCTATATGGTCTTCACTACTGAAGATCTTACCGTACACCACATTCTTTTATTTGTTGAGTCCGAGAGTTGGTTAATATATATGATGTTGATCATTTTTTGGAAAACTGATTCAACATTAACATGATATCTTTTATGTCTATAAACATTCCATTTTTGGTCATTTTGACCACCGTTCGCGCAGTGTACATCATACTCCAAGTTACTATGAGTTCCTTGGAATACATCCATTAACTAAAACCAGAAATCATTATGCGAGTAAAAATAGTCATAAAATAATTTAAAGAATACCATGACACCTTATTTTCAGTTTAAAAAACCTTTAGATTAACCAAGGTCATTTATTCTCATTTTATATTGAAATCCTTCAAGTATTTTTGTAAATAAAATGTAAATTATCCTAATAATATCACTCGGGAGTGTCGTAACCAAGAGTGCAGCAAGGCCCATTGTTGTGTACTAGGATACCCTAGGTCAAGCCCGAAACTCCTTGTCAGAGTTTTCACTTCTAGGTACATCTGTGCCAGAGCCACCTCTACCTTCTCGTATTCAGACAGAGATGTACTCATTGGAAAATACACAAAATATCTACACTACCAAAATTCTAAGAAGCTATTCTACACTAATCATCACAGTCTATCTTTGGGTAATGTGCTCTAATAATAATTTATCTAAATCTAGTTTCCATGGTTTGTACTAAACATCCTCTGATACCAACTATAATTCCCTGACCCCAGAATACAAGATCTGGTGCATTATTTTAATACATTGGAATGATTACAGGGAATCAAGTCCGGAAGGACCGATCTGTTTAGTAGTCTTGGAAACGAGATACATACATAAGTTTAACATTACAACTTGAAAATGAAAACCACATTAATTTATTCCATTAAAAAATCCAAACTTCTAAGATTATTTCTTAGAGTCCATCATAGCTAACTTCGTCATATATTGGGAAAATGAAACATAATACAGGGTTGAGCTCAAACGTTTAGTAAGAGTATGCAATAAAGAGGAATATAATATAAGCATTAGGCATGGTGAATAATTTAAAACACATGCCTTTAAAAATAATAAACATGAACCCTTTATGGAATGAATATATTCTGGGTAAATAATTCCATTATAAAACATAGTCATGGGTGTTCTACTAGTCGAATAACCACATGAAATATCAATATTAAATCTCATAATGAGGGAATGCATAATTCCAGACAACATAACCATATAATCAAGGCCTCGTGCCAAGATTACAAATAAGATTTTTTCAAGGCCTTTTACCAAGACACTAGTTTGTCTTATGAGACCTACTGGTGCATCGAGGAGCTATAGCGGGATCTAACCCTCACTTACTAAGTTAAATGCATTCCTAATATGAAAAGGTTGAATCATAACATAAAAATTCATATTAAAACTAGCATACGAAATCTAAACACTTTATCCATAAACAAAGAATGGTATTAAAATAGGACATCCATAGTCAAACATAACTCATTAAATAAAATACTGAAGACTGTATAAACGTCAATCAATAATAATGAAGGATATTGACATATATGAAAATAATCATCAAAACTATTTGATAGAAATGTTCTTCTTTTTCTTGAAAACATTTAAAAGTCTCACTATTTAACAAGAAGTCGTATAAAATAGATTTTTGAATCAAAGTGTCCCACACAACTTTGAAACTTTTAAAAGGGATTTTAATTTAAAAATGATAATTTCCATATAAATAAATCCTTTATAACATTTTTAAAACATGAACATTGATGAGAAATATTTAGAATAATAAATCATTAAAACATTTAAAAATTATATTTTAGTTAGAGTTTCTAACCAAATGAGAGATGCTTGAATAGAAATAATTGAGGTAATGAAAGTATTAAAATATAATGAGAATAAATTATTTCATGATATACTATGTCAAAGGACAGTATATACTCCATATAAATGTGAATTGGTGCATAACAACAACGAATTCTCAAAGGAATGTAAATCGAGATAAAGTCCCTTATAAAAATTCTATCCATAGGTTAAGGATAAGTCAAGGACATAATTATGAGTGAATAATATAAATACACTCAATATGATTGGATATTCTGTGTAAATAAATCATAGGATATTCACACATATTCTCATAAAAACAACACCAATGACCTAGATGTTTAACTCAATAAATAAAAATTGTGTTAAGATTGCTCTTATAAAGTTCATATCAATGACTTAAGAAAATAACAATGGTGTGATTATGTGTATCAAAATTATATCCACACAAAAGGGATTGGAAATTACTACATAAATAATAATGAGCGATTCCCCACATAATCTTGGAGTAAAATAGTTTGTGATGTATGTGTAAGTATGAATGAGTGGAAATTGAAATTTGAAATTCCATTATCGATTTCGTAACTTGCAAATCATACAACCCATGAAAGAAGGATCATACAATGACGATGTAAATACCCATAATTTAAATTTTATTAAAAAATTAATAAAATCATGGATAGTACATATGCCACACTAATGGAAATATTGGCCAATATAGTATGAATCTCACATGATTAAAAAGTGAGATGAAAAACCCTTACTTAATTGTGATCAAACGAGTCGTATGACCAAAGGTTAATTACCACAAAATTAATCACATAATACCATGAATATAAATAAAATCATTATAATATATATCCAATGACAGTACATAGTACACCACATGAAATAAATAATTGTTGAACAAGGGAAATCTCACAGAATTAAAGGATAGATAAGAAAACCCTTACCTCAAGTCTGACTTTTCTTGTATGTTCTTTGTTCTTCCTGAATAATTAACTTAATTTAATTTCTACTTGATTAAGAATTTTTTTCAATTTTATTATTCCTTTTATATCATTTACTATCTTGCTATACCAATTAGTTAATTATTTGAGTTCATATTGGATATTTTATTGGTGTTCGGAACATGAGTGAAAATGAACTTGTTATAATTACATCTTTTCCATGTGGACAGATGTCCATTATCTCTATAATGATATACATGATTTAGATATCATATATATATAATATATCTAGTATATATATTCAGTTATAATATTACATAACATTTGGAGATACCAAATGAAATGCACCATTCAAGGAGACGGTAAGTCATACGTATGCATGAACGCTACTTTCATTTATATTTTGTATTTTAATGGAATTAAAACACAATGATACAGAGATATATTATAATTTCTGTATAATATCTTATTTAATTTCAATAAATCCAAACATTATATGTCCCACATATGGTATGACCGAGTCATATCACTTTGAGGGGGTGGTTGTCCGCATTTCCTCAAATGAAATTATCCCGTTTTCCCATAATGGATACCATAAAGGTATGATCTGAAAGAAAAAATATAGAATCATAAATAATACATAAACATAATATATATCATATATAAATACATTTCTATCTTAATGGCCCCCATGATAGGTGGTTTGAGATTATCGAACAATCATCATTTCCTGAGGCGTTACATTTCCATCCATAGAAGTAGTATATTTATCACCGATTAGATAGAGGTGTGTGTAAGCGTAGTTATAATCCTTCACATAAAAAAATACTAGTATACTGAGGATACTTATTTAGTTATAAAAGAAAGTAATAAAAATATTTTAGGGGTTGGACAACTAAAATAAAAGAAAAGAATTTAAAAGAAACTGTTACCTTTAATTTGGGTAAATCCAATTGGTTTGAACCAAAATAACTTCTTGACGTACCTTATGCCTAAGGTACGTCTTTTCATAGGAGGAGAGGTATTTTCAAAGATTATTTGGGCAGTGTTTGGGTTATCCAAGTGCCTTGAGAGGTGTGTGGAATTTGAATGAAATGAGGGCTTTTTATAAGGGGGAGGAGGGGCTCTTTTGGAAAATGTGAATATGTTATTTTATTATATAATGATTTTTGGTTTCTAAAGGTCTGAATCAAATTAATGTAAATATAAGATTACTAATGGTCGAAATAATATCATTAAATAAGAATTAGTAAGGTTTTGGATATAGTTGTAATATTTTTAATCTTATTTATTTAAATCATTTATTAATGAGGTAAATACTACATCATTATTGTGTCATACTTAATATAATTTATATGATGTCTAAAAATTATAAAAAAAATCACATGATATATTAAATCATTTTACCTTTAAAATTATTATTTATAGTCTAAAATATAATTTATATAAACCCTTTAAAACTTAATTTAATAAAATAAAATTGTTTATGTCATTTTTCCTTTACTTTATGTTAATTAATCTCAAGTGTCATTATCACTACCATGTGGCTCAATGAGGTCCCAAAATCGA
Organism: Viscum album; assembly: GCA_963277665.1. Classification (NCBI taxonomy): domain Eukaryota; kingdom Viridiplantae; phylum Streptophyta; class Magnoliopsida; order Santalales; family Viscaceae; genus Viscum; species Viscum album. The sequence goes on from OY728134.1 coordinate 434,085,298, forward strand.
CCCAATGATGCCCATGGTCGTAAATGACTCAACACATTAGGTTAATACAAGTGTTAAGATAATTTTGTATTATTATAATTTTCTTTTTACCTTGAATTACCCTACATACCTTTAACCGCTGTAAATAAAAGTAAAAAATAACTATTCACCAAAAAAATTATCTTATTCAACAAAATTTTACATATTAATAACAACAATTTATGTTGGATTTTTTAAATTAATTCATAGAAGTGGTAAAATTTCATTTAATTGAAAAAGTCTGTTTTTTACTAATAATAGGTTGTTTCAGTATTCCTCAAGATTGATGTTTTTCAGAAGAATACAAAAAATTCTGCCTAAGCTATATTTGGTTTTCCAGATTCCAAAATTATGCCTTTTTTACCATAGTCAAAACATATATTTTCATTAATTAATTTAAAATTAATTCTTGTTGTCAAAATAAAAAGCGTCTTTTTAAGAAACATTATCTATCAAAAGATTGACACTTTTTTATGTCCAATTTCAATGTGAACGTAATTCCAATGACCACCATTAGATTAAATGGTAAATATATAATTTAGTTACACATTAAAACCAATTAAACAGACAATATATACTTATATATAAATTATATTAAAAGTCACTTTGAATTATAATATAGTATATTTCACTATTCATAAAAAAATTAATTTTATCAGAAAAATACCAAAAATTTACCCAAAGTAAATTTCGATGTCCTGATTCTAAAGAAATATTTTATTTTGTCAAATAGAACATAGAAAAGTGACCAAAACTATATTTAAAGAGGGTTCATCCTTAAAAGGTGATAAATCAACCATTTAAAGTAAATTGGGTTTAAAAGTAGATTCATTCACATTTTAATCCTTTAACTTTTTTTTGGATAAATGAAAAAACACTTAACAAACATATATAATAATTTTTTAGTTTTTTATGTTCATCCCTACATTTACAACATCTAGGTTTTAACTAACAATTAAAATAATAATATTATATTATTAGTGTTCAACGTATGTTTTCAAAGAAACCCATTGTTGCATATCAGGTATTTTATCAAACATATTATCCCCTTTAAAGTAGATTTAATATTTAGTTCAAAAATATTAATAAATATGAAAAGTGATGACCTAAACCATCTTTGATGCTGGTCAAAGTTTAATATTTAGGTTCATACTGACTACAGTATATGTGGCAAGCAGGGTTGAACCCAAAGGGATTATAAATTTGGCCAATTGTCTTCTAAACGAAACTTGGTAAACTCCACTATTGTTAGTAGTGGAATTGAGTTTCTATTTTTCTATTTTTTACATTATATATATTTTTTATAGATTTTTATAATATGAAGTAGAGTGACAGAACATTGGAAACATGTGTTTAAACTCGATTGACGCTAGAAACAGTAGAAATCATTGAATAACAGAGATACAGAACAGTGATAAAAGCAAAATCATTTAAAACGCTCGGAGAGAAATTTCTATTCTAATAGTTTTGAAAGTGTTTCAGTTCCCTTATTTGTTGGTAAAGAGTACTACTATATAGAGTATGAATCAACTCCCTCGCTAGGAGCTAAGTCACACAAGCCTACCAATTTAAGAGTTCACCACTCCAAAATTAATCGAATGTGAACTATTTGAAAATTAACTGAAAGTCAAACTCACCATAAGTCTTGATGTATTTTGAATCTATTATCTTTTGAAAAGTGTTTCCAAAATAAATCTCACCAACTAACTGTGAAATTTTGAAATTAAACTTTGGTGGAACATTGCAATTGAATGAATTCATTATCATTCTTTCCGATCTATACTGAATACATTAAAATGATAAAGTGAAATGAGAATTTAATGATAACTAATGGAACATCAATATATTCCTAAACATGAAACATAGATAGACAAAATCTATATAACTTATTCAAAAAAAAAATAATTATAAAGTAAAATATTTGAAAAAAATAGAGGAAGAAAACCCCCTCGGCTAGTATGAATTGCTGCTCCTGGACCTCGGATCTCCAAGGAATGGTTCTCCGAGAGTTGCTCCAAAATTCACATCCAAGGTTATTGCTCTACCCCCCGTGTGTGGTGTGTTCATGGAATGAATTAGTGTCCTCATAAATGATGCTACTCTTCTGCTTTAATATCCACCATCATCTACTTCATATCACCAGCTACATGAATTCATCTTTAACTATTGCACCACACATGTGTGTTTTTTCGCGACTGGCACATCTCACTAGTTTTGCCCTCGTAACTAACTTCCACCGAGTTATTTGAATGCACCTGGACGTTTTCCGTTCTCTTGAATGAACCTATGTAAGAAAAATAAATAGCATAATTATAACATGAAGGAACTAAAAATTAATAGTTTATGAAAATAACTTATTAAAAAGCCTTGTAATAAATAACTTGTAAATAATGTTGTTTAATAAATTAATTTATTACCATTACTTATAGTTAGTAATTATATTTTGATTAAATATAATGAAATAAAATTTATTAATGGAATAAAATATAAATCATGATAATTTACGTATTATATATTGAACAAATATTTTAATAAAAGAGTTATTATTATTAAAAAATGACGTTTAATTAATTATAAATTTTGATGTTAAATTGTTTATAACATTCTATTTTTTTTAATTAATTAAAAATATTAATGTAAACTATTAACATTATGTTTATTATTATTTTAAAAATTAACATTATTATCATTTTAAATTAACTAGTTTAGTTTATTTGTAATATAATTTATAACTTTTTATAAGTATTTTATGTTATTATAATAATTTGTTAAATTATTACATTAATAAGTAATTTTATTAAAAAGTTGTATTATAATTATTATCTTATTCACAATATGAATTATTACGGTTAATAATGTAATTTTAAATTATTATTTTAATTTATAATAAAACTTTTTATTTTAAATACAAAAATTTAGTAATTATAATTTATTTTTTTAAATAATTTATAAATTATTATTAAATATTTTAATTATATTATTTAACAATTCTGTTTTATGAATATTAAGAAACATAAACTTAGTATTTATTTACAATTATTGACATTTAAAATTTTAATTTAATTATTTTTCTTTTAGTTTTTATTATAGTCTAAATTTTATTTATTTTTTATTCTTATTCTATCTCCCCCACAAAATCGGCGCAACAAGGGGAGATGATCTACGGTGTGTCATCCCCAGAGAAACAACGGCCTTCTTCCAGCCAGAAGCTCGGCTCAGCTTCCTTGTCTAGGCCATTAAGCGGTGAAGTCCATCCCCAAACCTTCAACCATGGAAAAGCATGACTTCATACTTGCAGGTGTCTTGATTTCAACAAGAAATAACAGCTCCTCCTTTCGGAACACAAGCTCAAGCGGCAGCAATTGGAGGCTTGTAGATTCATCAAGTTTACCTCCAATTAGCGGCCCAATGATCTCATCCAAGGATAGTGATTCCTTGACCCAGACTCCTCCTCGAACAGGCTCGACGGTGGCTCGACAAAGGTGAACCCCCTCCTTCGCCAGGCCATAAGAGAGTTTAGTTGACTGTCTGGTTCCACACATATTAGGGTTCAAAAGTTTCCTATTCTGAAATCGTCTTCAAACATCTTCACTAGGGACTCCTACAATTCGACCTCACAGTGTGAAACAAAGGAAAATAGACCAATGACATCACTTCCACGAGTAGCGACTTAGTTCATCATGAATGACGATAAGGGGTTGATTTGTTTGAAATATTTTTTTGATCATAGAATTTTTTTTAGTTCAGTGATAGTTTGATTTTAAGCAATGTTGCGATAAAAGATTGTAGATTTGAAAATTTTAATTGAGAAAAATTATCGGTATCAGTATGAAGAAAAAAATGTGGTAGGTTGATGAGGTTTGAGTCTGGAATTGAAGCGGATTCGTAGAAATAGTGATGGATAAGGGTTGGAGAAAAGAGGATTCAATGTGAAAGATCAAAGGGTGTGAGAAATAATGATGAAATAGTGGATGAAATTAAAACTTGATGGAAGGTTGAAGCAGTTCAGGGAAAGTAGTATCGGGAGGCTGTTAGAGGATGGAAAGGATGGAGTAAAAACCGATTTTTTATCAGTAGTTTAATAGGGGAGTAGTAAGACCAATAATTTTATTACATTGGTTAGTGAGTGACTCACCGATAGAAGAAAAATGATCGGTGTGTGGGAGTAAGGCTATAGAAAAAGAAATGAACTATTGGTGAGTGGGTAAAACGAGTTTGTGTGAGAAAATGAGAATGAAATGAGATTCGGTGTGTGACACACTGATGGATGAAAACAACGAGTCCCCGAATGTTTTAAAAAGACATACCGAAACTGATGGAATAAGAGACTGAAACCAATGTGAAGAATCAGTGCATAGAAACATCAGTGTGAGGAGAAAGACTGATGATATTTCAAAGTAATCGGTGAGTCACATCTCACCGATAGTTATATAAAAAGCATTAGTGTGACAAATTATCAATGTGATGCGGCATCAGTGTGATGACTCACTGATAAAAACAATTCGAAAGGTTAACCATAAAAATTAATTTAAGGAAAATAATAGAATGATGAAACATTAATTAATTAACACAAAAGAGAATTGAACTATGATTTTTTAAGATTAAATAATTAACCGTACCTAAAAACTAACTAAATAATTTAGCAAATTAAAAATAAAGGTAACTAAATTACTAGCTAAGTAAATACATATTTATATTAATTGATTAAATATCTAAATAAGAGAAAAACAAATACAAATAATTAACGACAAACATGCAATAATAATTATCAAAAATTAACAACAGATTTTTAACAACTAGGTAAGTTTTTTAGAAGACTAAATGAAACTTTAAAATAAAAAATGCCTTATTTTATTAACTTAATTATCAAACTTATTTATTTAGTAGAATAATTGAACAAGATAAAAAGTGAAGTTATTTTATTAAAATAAATATAAATTAAAGGGTAATGTTTTAAATAAAAACCTAGATTAGATTAATGAAATTAAAAATGATAGTCAATTAGATTATAAACTTAGAATTATTAAAAAGTAAACCAAATTAAGGTTATTAATCAAAAAGTATTTATAAATTTTTAATAATTAGAAAGACTATATAAAAGAACTAAAAACACATATTTAATTATAAAAATGATTAATTAATAAGTGTAGTAGTAAAAATTTAAAATATGAAATAATTTATTAACAAGTGTCAAAATAATTAGTGAAATTGATAAAAATTAAAGAAAATATGTGGAAAAACTATGTAAAAAGAGTGTCACGTAAAATTCCCTCACACTTAAGCATTGTGTGTCCTCAAAAAAATCCATGTCATATTCTATTTGAAAAATAGTAAAGTGTGATTTATATTTCTCAAAATATTACACATCCCACATTCTAAGAAATAGAGGAAAAAATATCTATATTATTTTTTAAAAAATACGCTTTAAATGGTGTATTTCCTTGAACAAATAATCTAAGAGTAATCCAGAAATCTATAAATCATCATGTAATAAAGATTTAATGCCTCATATTTGATACTACATAATGATTCATTTCAATCCAGGATCGGATTCTAAATCCAAGAATGACAAGAAGTAAAATATCAATGGAATTAAAACCATAACCGAGGAACTTTTTACTCTGATTTTTCCCTTAAATTACAAAAATAATAATTACTTTTTCAAATCACATCGATGATATAACCTAAATGATTTCCATATAATCCAACTATCCCCTTCTTCATTTTCCGTTCATAATTCCCCTCACATTAATGAACTCATTTTTGACCCTACACACATTATTTTATTTTTCCTAAGCCATGTACCATTGTTCTAAGCACTGTGCAATGCTGTTTTTCAAGGTGAAGAGAGGAAATATAGTAAACAGAGATGCATCCAACATCTAGGGTCTCAAAGACTCACCATGGGATCCCAGATTCCCAGACTACACCAGTTCCAAAATTTTTTTATAAAAACAATTTAGTTTATCTCATTTAGATGATTACATTAAATAATTAAAAGATGAATAAGGCCCCTAGAATTAGAATCAATCTTCCAGTTCCAAGGCTATGATGATAATTGCTCAAACATGAAACCCAAATCACTTACAGAAATAGTTCCTAAACTAAATTATCATCAAATCACTAAGATAGACCACTCAGCAATAAGCCATTATCACTATTTTCAGATTCAAATCAATTCATAACTACTAATGAAAAATTTTCCATAGGAAAAAACCATTTGAAAAACAAATAAAGACTAAAATTGTTCATGAATTTTTTAAAAATTTACTCATTATTGACAAATATATTTAAGTTTTAGTGGGAATTGATGAGCTTTCAATTAAGCATAGATTTGAATAGTTAAAAATTGACACCTCCCCCACACTTAAAACCTGACTATTTCCCCAAAATTGACTTCTAAATATGTAGAAGATCAATTTAGGATTTAATTTTCAAAATAGATTTTAAATACAATTGATTGAATATATGTATAAAGGGTCTTAATGATGTTCCAAAATATTTTTTTCCGTAATGATTAAATAATCACCAGGTTTATTAAAAATTACATGCATTATCATTTAAGTTCAGTGACCAAAATTTTCCATTAAAGTTTTTAAAAATCATATAACTTGTGGGTACAAAGGGAATTAGTTTTAAGAAATTTCATAAAATAAGATTCAATTAGATGTTCAATAACACATGAAGAAAGCATTCCTATCACCACTTAGTAAAGAACATTCCCAAAAAAACACAATAATCAACAAAAATGTACCACCCCACACTTAATTTAATACATTGAAAAAAATTTAATAACAATAAAATTCAATTTTATGGAGGGAAGTATATGAATATTTTTTATTTTCACAATGACATACTACTTAATTAAATTAAAATTTAATAAATCATTAAAAATATACAGAATTGTTATTTCAGTAGCTAACACATGTAGCAGAATTTAATAAAATCTAATTTTGCTGACAAGAAAGACATAAAATATACTTTTAAGTACACATTTTTCAGAATTTTTAATACAAGAAAAATGTTTTAATGAAAAGAATATTATTAGAAAAAACAGGAGCAGAAATACAAGAAGAAAGTTTAAGTACATCCCTGATTAAGTTCTTGTCCAAAAATTATCATGGGAATTCCACTCCTTTATTGGCACAAGCAGTAGAAACCTAAGACAGAACCAAAAACAATGAACACGCAGTAACAGATATTTCATAAAAACCAAGCAAAAAAGCAACATTTTATTCAAGGTTACAAAGAAACAACATAAAGAAAATATAATCCATGGGTTTTCTCCAATGCAGTACTTGATTTAAAGTCCTCATCCTGACATTATTCAAGAATTTTTTTCAGGAACTATGATGGCAGCCGAGCCCTTCGGTTGTCCATAAAAATAATGTTTCACTCTCTACACAATCACTAACATGGGTTATTCTCTTTACCCACTATTTCAACAGCTCCATTATTCAGCACTCTTCCTACAGTAAAAGGTCTAGACCACTTGGACCTTAGCATCCCAGAAATATTTTATGTCTAGAGTTAAAACGAAATACCTTCTGTCCAGGTTTGAATTCCTTGTTTTGAATGATAGAATCATGAAATATTTTAGTCCTATCTTCATAAATACTTGAATTATCATAATTTTCTCTCCGAATCTCATCAAGTTATCTTAGCTCAGGTAATATCCTCTCACCAACACTGTTGAAGTCAATGTTTATAGCCTTACCTTCCCAATAAGACAAGTGTTGCAAATCCACATGTAAATGATAACATTTCCAAAATAACATCTTGTAAGGAGACATACTTTTTGGGGTCTTGAAAGTGGTTCTATAAGCCCATAAAGCTTTATCTAATTTAAGAGACCAATCTTTCCTAGAGTTTGAAAACATTTTATCAAGAATTGGTTTCAGTTACATATTTGAAATTTCCACCTTTCCACTGGACTGTGGATGGTAAGGAGTGTAAATTTTATGAACACAACCATATTTTTTCATTAAAGATTTTAAATTTATAGTTCTTATAGTGTGTTATATTATCAGTGATAAAAGATCTTGGGACTCCAAATATTGTAAATATATTCTTTTTCACAAATTTTATTACAGAATTGGCATGATTATTGGGTGGGCCACAGCCTCAACCCATTTTGAAACATAGTCAACATCAACAAGTATATACTCATTCCCATGGGATGATGGAAATGGACCAATGAAATCTAAACCCTGGATATCAAAAATTGTAACTTCTATAATTCATTTTTGGGGTAAATCTTGCTTCATGCCATTATTACCCAGCCTCCGACACCTATCACAACAAACTACAAAGCTCCTAGCATCCTTAAAAAGGAAAGGCCAATAGAAACTAGATTGTAGGACATTCTGATCAGTTCTTTCACCAACCTGGTGACCTCCCCAATGTGAGGAATGAAAACTCTCTAAGAAAAGAATCATTTCTTCTTCAGGCACACATCTCCTAAGAATACCATCATCACACCTTCTAAACTGTAAGGTATCATACCAAAAATAATATTTATGTTCAGAAATAAATTTCATTATTTGGTTATTTGACATATTATTGGGAAAAACACCTACTGCAAGGAAGTTGGGAAAATCTACAGACCAAGCAGATTGCCTGATTGAAATAGTAATAATATTTTCATCGGGAAAGTAAGAGTTAATCTCCCTAGGATCTTCAGATTTAGATCGAGTAAGATGAAGCCTAGAAAGGTGGACAACAACTAAATTTTTGGCTCCATACAAATACTTAATTTCTAAATCAAACTCTTTTAGCAACAAAATCCATCTAATCATCCTAGGATTAGATTCCTTCTTAGAAAACAAGTACCTTAAAGCAGAAAGTTTAGGGAAATTTATAACTTTTGAACGTAACAGATACTGTCTAAACATCTCTAGAGAAAACACAACAGCTACAAATTCTTTTTCAGTGGTGGTATAGTTTTTTAGGCATCATCTAGCAGTATTATAGCATAATAAACCACACACAACTTCATATATATCCTCTGTCGAAGAACAAAACCTACAACCATATCACTAGCATCACATATTAGTTCAAAAGGTAGTTTTCAGTCAGGTGCAGTGATAATAGGTGATGTAGTGAGTTTCACTTTAATCACATTAAATGATTTCAAACTATTTTCATCAAAATTTAATGGAGAATCATTGACCATCCGTGAACATAAGGGTTTAGTTATTTTGGAAAAATATTTTATGAATCTCCGGTAGAAACCAGCATGACACAGGAATCTCCTTACACCATTGACATTAATAGGAGGTGGAAGTTTATGAATAACATCGATCTTAGCAGTATCAAATTCTAGACCTCTCTTGGACACTTTATGACCTATCACTATACCTTATGTATCCAGGAATTCAAATTTCTCCCATTTAAGAACAATGTTGGTTTTAAAGCATATTTCTATAACTAGCTCATGATTTCCAAGACAAGTATCAAAAGTACTACCCACAATAGAGAAATGAAACATAAAAACCTCAATGATTCATTCAATCATATCTAAAAACATAGAAATTATAACCCTAAAAAAGGTGGCTGGAGATCCACACAACCCAAAGGGAATATGCCTATAGGAAAAGGTTCTAAAGAGGCATGTAAAAGTGGTATTTTTCTAATCCTCTAGATCAACAGGAATCTAGTTGTAACCAAAATACCCATCCAAAAAATAGATAAATTCATTTCCATAAAGCCTCTCAAGCATTTGATCCATGAAGGGCATTGGGAAATGGTCCATCTTAGTGATTTCAAAAAGATGAATATAATAAATATAGACTCATCATTTTGAGGATTTCCAAACATGGACTTCTTCATTTTGTTCATTTTTAACTATAGTGAAACCTCCCTTCTTGGGGATAACCCTGACATGGCTGACACAAGAACTTTCAAAAATGGGATATATCATTCCAGTGTCAATAAGTTTAATCACTTCTTCTCTCACAACTTCTTTCATGTTGGGATTTAATCTTCGTTGACATTCTACCCTAGGATTATGCTCAGGCACCATAGGTATTTTATGTATACAAAATGAGGGACTAATACCCATAATATTAGTTATTGTTCAGCCTATGGAATATTTTAACTTCTTCAATGAATTAAACAATATTTCCTCTTGGATTCTATTATGTTCAGCAGAAATTATTACAGGCAATGTTGAGTTTTCACCCATAAATGAATATTTAAGATGGGAAGGGATTGGTTAAAGCTCAGGAGTGGGTGGTTCTACACTCGAAGGAATACTCATAGACCTAGTAGGTCCAAGATATTCAACATACAACTTGTATTTAGTACTAAATTATGAAATATTTTCAACATCATTTTCAAATTCAAAAGTAATAGTGCTTATGCTCAAAGTGGGTAGTACTTTGTCCAAACATTCTATATCATAATTCAATAACATTATCAGAGAAGAATCAACTATTTCTCTTATAAGTTCTCCTTATATTACATCAAAGTGTTTATCATGGTTGTTGTTAATAGAGACACCCTCAAATTCATTAAAAAAACTCATATGTTCAGAAACAATGGACCCTTCTACAGTAGAAACTGGACAGTTGTCAAATTCTGGAAATTTTTGTGTTTTGGAGTTTGAGTAGAATTTTCAACTACTAAAATAGATTCAATAATATTTTATGCTTCACAATTATTTTCTTTAACTGAGGATTGATTTTCATATTTTTCAATATTTTTAGTTGATTTCTCTTCTACAATGGACTCTACCCTAGGGCAGTTTTCATCATAATTGGTCCTTTAACATTTTTAAACACATTGAACTCTTATTGTTGTTATCCAATTGTAAAAATTATTTCACACTTAGAGACATAAATAATAGCACCACCTGTGGCTAAGAAGGGCCTACTAAATAAGACTGACACCACTTGATTACACTCCATATCCAAGACTAAGAATTCTACAAGAAAAAAAATCTCCCCAACCCCAACTAAAAAATCATCTACCCTACCCACAGGATGTGTGAAAGTTCTATTGGCTAACTATAGTATGACTGTGGTAGGTTGAAGGTCACCCAACCTCAACTGTTGAAATAGTGATTATGGGAGAAGATTAATGCTAGCACCTAAATCATACAATCTCTTCATATAATCAAAATTTCTTAGTGTTCATGGTAAGAAAAAAATACTTGGGTCTTTCATTTTAGGTGGGATTTTCTTTTGAAGCAGATCACTGCACTCTCCAGTGAGATTGTATGTAGAAAATTCTTCTATAGTTTTTTTTCCAAACAATTTTCATCAATGATTTCAAATAAGTTGGAATTTGAATTAATGCATGAATGAAAGGAATGTTCACTTGATGTTTAGAATAATGACCAAGGATCTGAAGAAGTTAAGCCTTGGTGTTACTTTATGGTTTCTACTTCTTAGGGTAAGGGACGGGTGGGTGAAATTTTTTATGAACAATAGTTATATCCCTCACCTCTTAGTTAAATTTTTCTTTTCCTTTATTCATTTGATTTTTAGATGAATTTTCAAGTTTAGTTTTAGGTGAAAAATTAAAATTTAGAACACGTTCAAGACTTTTCTGTTAATTTCCATCATGTTTGCAAAGCTAATTTTTATTACAAGATTGATGAAGATTTTCATTTTGGGAATTTCTGTTGTCTTTTTCAGCAACAGTTTTAGTATTAAGCCCACTTCTAGTTAAAAATACATTACATTCTCTCTAGGGTTATGTTATGTGGTATAGGAAGTCTTTATTTTCCCCTAGATGAAAAATCCCTAGCATGATGACATAATAGTGTTTCCATGTTTTGCATTCTCACATCAAATTTAATTTTGTCAGACTCATATTGTTTTTGATGTTTTGTCAGCTGAGTCATGTATCTTTCTTCTTGCGAGTATATTTTATTCAAAATCAGATCAAGCTTAGAAGATATGTGATTATCATTATTTCCTTTTAATTTTGAAGACTCACCCCTTTATTGATAATGAATTTTCGGTCATGGTTGATTAGAGAAATTAGGGGTAGTGGATTGTCTAATTATGTTGTGATCTTTCGAGGACAGATTTCGATAGTTCATATAGCCTTGGATGTAATTGATAGAAAATAGATCTTTTTAGGAAGAAATATAAGACTATAGTTATCAATGATTGAGTTTTCTTGTTGTTGGGATGGCATATCAAAATTAGAATAAAAGTTTTCAGTATGCCCAAACATTTCACACTAGACACTGTTCTCTTAACGATTGGTTAGTGTTTTGACATCCAAGTTTGTTAAAATTTTTCTTTAAATTCTAGTTCATTAATGATTGGTGTTGGTTGGTGATTTCAGCCAGTTGAGCTTGAGTTTCATTCATTGAACCAGTGTTTGAATTAAAATTTCTATTGACACTTTTCCTTATTGAATATTTATTTTTTAAATTTAGTAAAAGATTATTAAAAGTTTGCGTAAGTTCTTCATCTGTTTTATCATTGTAATAACCCCTAGTAGCATGATCACCTAGATTTTTTCCAGAGGAGGATAAACCCTCATAAAATATATTCATAAGAATGTGAGATGGGATTTGATGATGGGGACACAACCTAAGCAGGTCCTTGAATCTCTCCCAAGCTTCAGGAAAAGCTTATCCAACCTCTGAAAAAAAACTAGTTATCTTAGTTCTAAGATCACCTTTTAATCATTAGGGATATAATTTCATAATGAAAGAGTTATACACTTGATCCCAGTTTTCAAAAATGTTCTCATCCTGACTCGAAAACCAATTTCTAGCATTCCCCTTAAGGAAAAAGGGAATGAATCTCATTCTATGTTTATTCTCTTTGAGTCCTGGAGGAAGCAATTGATACACAGTGTTAAAGAAGTCTATGATGAAGACAAGGGAGTCCTCATTAGAGAGTCCTTTAAAAGAATGAATCATAGAAATGTTTGATTGTTTATGGTCATAATTTCAGGCCCTAGGAGATAACCTAGTGTATGATTTATTTTTTTAAACATGTGGGAGTTTGAACTCCATCATAACAGGCCTTTCATTGTCATCTAAGAGTTCTATTTGATTTTGATAATTTTTAGGTGCATGAACTCTATTATCTATGTTTTCCATTTCAATTTTTTTCTTCTTTCGTAGAGAAGTGTGATGTTTATCTAATTCAATGTCTAAAGGCTCTAATCTAACACTATAAGCTCTTTTGCTCATGTAAACTACACCATCAAACACTTCTCAACATTAAATATAAGTAACAATTCAGTAATTAGTGAAACATTTTTTTTTTCAATTTTCAATCTTTTCAATTATTTAAAGATATTTATAAATGTTTTTTAGTTTTTCATAAAGAAAAGTCTCGTTCCCTCCCCAGAAAATATTCCCAAAACATCACCTCCCTTGCAAGCCGTTATGTCACACAAGCCAACCAATTTAAGAGTTCACCACTACAAAATCAATCAACTGTGATCTATTAGAAAATTAACAGCTTGAAAAACTCACCGTAAGTCTTGAAGTATTTTGAATCTATTATATTTTGAAAAGTGTTTCAACAATAAATATCTCCAACTAATTTTGGAATTTTGAAATTGAACTTTGGTGGAATGGTGGAATAGAATGAATTTAGTATTGATCTCGCCGATCAGTACTGAATACATTAAAATGGTAAAATGAAATGAAAATTTAATGATAACCACTGGAACACCAATATATCCCCGAACTAGAAACATAGCTAGACTACATCTCTATTACGTATACTAAAACAATTAAATTACAAAGGAGAATAATTGAAAGAAAACAAGGGAAGAAAACTCCCTCTGCTAGAATGAATTAATTCTCTTGGACCACAGATCTCTAAGGAATGGTTCTCTGAGAGTTGCTCCAGAATTCTCCTCAATGGTTCATACTCTGCTCCTATGTCTGGTGTGTTAATTGAAGGAATTAGTATCCTCCTAAATTTAACTGCCACTCTGCATTAATATCCACCATAATCTATAGCATGTCACTGGCGACATTAATTCATCATTAATTATTGCACCGCACATGTGTCATTTTTCATGACTGTCACGTCGCACTAGTTTTTCCCTCGTATCTAACTTCCACCGAGTTAGTTGAATGCACCTGGACATTTTAACTTCTCTTAAATTAACCTGCGCAATAAAAAAACAACACAGTTACAACACGAAGGAAATAAAAACTTATAGTTTAACAAAATAACTTATTAAAATTTCTTTTAAAAAACAACTTTCAAATAATGTTGTTAAATAAATTATTTTATTAAAATTATTAAACATTAGTAATTATATTTGGATTAACTATAATAAAATAAAATTTATTATTAAAATAAGAGATAAATCATTATAATTTACATATTATAAGTCGAATGAATTTGTTAATAAAAGAGTCACTTTTATTAAAAAATGAAGTTTCATTAATTATTAATTGTGATGTTTAATTTTTTATAAGTTACTGTTTTCTTTTAATTAATAAAAATAATAAATTGAACTATATACATTAATTTTATTGTTATTTTAAAAAATAATAGTATTAACATTTTAAATTAAATATTTTAGTTTATTTTTAATTTAATTTATAACATATTATTAGTATTTTATGTTATTATAATAATTTGTAAAGTTATTATATTGAAAATTAATTTTTTCAAAATATTGAATTATAATTATTAACATATTCACAAAATTAATTATTACGTTTAATAATTTAATTTTAAATTATTATATTAATTTATTATAAAATGTATTATTTTAAATATAATAATTTAGTTATTATAATTTTTTTTAAATAATTTGTAAATATTTATTAAAAAAATTAATTACATTAATAAATAATTTTGTTTTATTAATATTAAGAAACTTAAAGTATTTATTTAAAAGTATTGACATTTAAAATTATAATTTAATTATTTTTATTTTAGTTTTAATTATAGATTAATTTTTATTTTATTTTTTAAATTTTATTCTATCCCCCACTCTCTAATCGGTGCAATATGGAGAGAGGATCTTCAGCGCATCTTCCCCAGAGAAACAACAACCTTATTCTAGGTAGCAGCTCGACTCGGCTTCCTTGGCTAGGGCATTAAGTGGTGAAGTCCACCTCCAAACCTTCAACCACCGCAAAGCAGGACTCCCTGCTTCCAAGTGTCTCGATTTAAACATGGAACAATAGATCCCCCTCCCGGAACACCAACTCAAGTGGAAACTAGTTGTGGATTCCAAATTCATCTTGTCCACCTCCAATTTGTGGCACAATGATCTCTTCCAAGGTCAATGATTCCTTGACCCGGACTCCTCCTCAAACAGTCTCGGCGGTGGCTCGACAAAGTTGAACCGCCTCCTTCACCAGGCCAGAATAGGGTTTAGTTGAAAGTATGGTTCCACATAGCTTAGAGATCAAAAGGTTCCTATTCTGAAATTCTCTTCAAACATCATTACAAGTGACTCCTACCATTCAAGCTCACCATGAAAAGAAAAGGAAAACAGCGAATCGATTTCACTTCCACAAGAAGAGACTCAGTTCATCATGAACAATGATAAATTTTGGATTTGATAGAAATATTTTCATCATCTTATAATGGCTTTTTAGTTCAATGTTAGTTTTTTTTGAGAAATTTTGAAACGAAAGATGGTATATTTTTATATTTTCAGTGAGATAAATCATCAACATCAACATGAAGAATAAAAAATGTGGTAGGTGGATGAGGTTTGAGTCATGAATTGAAGGTGATGTGGAGAAACAGTGACAGATAATGGTTGTAGAAAAGGGGATTTGGTGTGAAGGGTCAAAGGGTGTGCGAAATAATGATGAAATAGTGGATGAAATAGAAACATGATGGAAGGTTGAAGGAGTTCTAGGAAAGCAGTGGAAGGAGGTTGTTGGTGGATGGAAAGGCATGAGTGAAGAAACTGATGTTGTATCAGTAGCTGAAGAGGGGAGTTGTGAGACAGAAAATAAGATGATATCAGTGAGGTAGTGAAACACCGATAGAAGAAAAATGATCATTGTGTATGAGTGAGGCTCGAGAAAAAGAAATGAACTATTATTCAGTGGGTGAAATGAGTCGGTTTGATTAAATGAGAATAACATTAGTTTGGGGGTGTGACACATCGATAGAGGAAAGAAACGAGTCACCGATAGATTAAAAAAGAGAGACCTAAACCGATGAAATAAGATACCCAATCCAATGCAATGAATCGGTGCGTTGCAACATTGGTGCGAGGTGGGAAACCGATGATATTTAAAAGTAATTAGTGATTCACGTCTCACCAATAGCTAAATAAAATATGTCACTATGACAAAATATCATTGTTAGGTGGAATCAGTGTGATGAATCGCCGATAAAACAAATTGAATCATTAACCATAAAAATTAATTTAATGAAAATAATAAAATGGAAAAACATTAATTAATTATCACAAATGAGAATTTATCTATATTGTTTAAGAATAAATAATTAACTGTAACTAAAAACTAAAAAAAGCATTTAACAAATTAGAAATAAATGTAATGAAATTATTAACTAACAAAATAAATATTAAGATTAATTTATTAAATTTATAAATAAAAGAAAACCACATATAAATAATTAACCACAAACATAAAATTAAAATAATTAAAATTAACTACAGATTATTAATAACTCAGTTAATTTTCTATAAAACAAAATGAAACTTTAAAATTAAAAACATATTATTTTATTATCTTAATTGTTAAACTTATTTACATTGTACAATAATTGAACCAGTTAAAAAGTAAAGTTAATTTATTTAAATAAATCTAAATTAAAGGGTATAGTTTTAAATAAAAAAATAGATTAGACTAATGAAAATAATAATGATAATTAATTAGATAATAAACAATTAAAATTATTAAAAAGGTAACCAAATTAAGGATATTAATCAAAATGTATGTCGATAAATTTTGAATAATTAGAAAGACTATATAAAAGGACAAAAAACACATATTTAATTATAAAAATGGTTAATTTAGAAATTTAGGAGTAAAAATACAAATAATTCCATAATTTATTAAAAAGTGTCAAAACAAATAGGTTCACTCCCCATACAGTCATGGTTATCATGGTTCAATCTGATGGCCATCATAGTAGCATGAATTCACTCCTCATACCATCTTAGTGGTCATGGTTCACTCCCATGGCTATTTTAGATGCCAAGGTTTATTCCAAATACCATCTTAGTCAACCTCATGAGATATAAATCAATACCCAATTAATTCGAGGGAGATATAGGTCCCAACTATAAAATAATGAAATAATACATACATATTCCAAAATATTATAAATAATCACATAATAAATCATGAAATCTAATGGTTATTATAAACATGTAATAATATCAAAACCTACGAAAAAATACATGTTTCATAAGCATTTCATTAAATATCATATCCCATGATGGAGAAATATATTTCATAAACATATAAACCTTGCAATAGAAATGTGATCCATTAATACCATGTCATTAAGAATATCCCATTCATTAAAATAATATGAATGGAACCGTACGATAAGTTCATATAAGGTAATGAGTGACATCAATGGAAGTCATCTTATATAGAAAACAATTTTGAAATAACATTGGAATTAAATTCCTGAGGAAAGTATCCTTTCATATTTTCAAATATATTTTTAATACATAAAACCATTTAAAAATCATTTTCTAAGAATATACCTTAAAAATTATAAATATGACTCGAAATCAGTATTATAATATTTTTCCTTTAATGATTATAAAATAAGAGTCAAAAAAATTTGAATCAATTTTCCATTGAAAACACATTGAAAAAATATATATAAATATTGGAAATGTTTTGAAAACCTTTTTAATTGAAATCATGTGAAAGTATCATGAATGTTTTTAAAATATTTCTTTGAAAATTACTTGATAACATATAAACAATGCATGAAAACATTTTGAAAATTAGTTCCTTGAAAACTTATAAATAAATCTTGAAAACATTTTCAAAATAATTTTCCTTGAGAAATTATAAAAAAATTTCCAAGACTTTTGAATACCATTTCATTAAAAACCTAATTTTAAATTTTTTTTATAAATTATCCATTAATCCTAATAAAAACGTTTTAAAGGATTGTCAGTGGAAAAATTTATAGATATTGTACATTGTAAAAAGAATATTCCTTTTAAACAATAAAAATGATAGAAAATTTAATTTTTTGTAAAGAAATAAGAATATTACTTTGAATATATTGGTAAAATAAAAAATGTATAAAAATTTTATTTAATTAACATATGGGATTAGTAGGATATACTTGGAATCACTTTGTAGAGAACATGGTTTTCTGACAAAAGAGCTGGTAAATTCAGGCTTTCATAAAAAAAACATTGTTAGCATTCTTATGTAACAAATATAATAAATATAGTATAAATAAATTATTATAGAAAGGATAAATAGAGGGACAAAATTCCTTAACTTCTTGAGATATGGGTAGTAATATTTCATCAACAGAATCATAAACATATGCATTCCTGAAAATTGGTGAGATTGTATCAATAAACTCTTATATCTTGGTAATATGGGACCATAATAGAAATGTAAGGAAAATTATATCAAATTAATCATAAAATATCATTACAATAATTAGTTTCATGATATAATATGTAAAAATAATGTATATACTCCTCAAAAAATTATTGAGGTGCTAACAAAACATGAGTCTCAAAGAAGGAAAATTGAGAAAATACTATCTTAACGACTTGGTAAATTTCAAAACATATTACATATAAAAGAATGATCATAAATTGATATGTGAATTACAATAAATTTAAGTATAATATACATATAATTAAACAATTTTTAGTACATAAACTACACAAAAATAATTATTGGTGAACATATAATGTATATCATAGAAATAATAAGTCAGATGAATTCCACTTACCTTATGTCTTGACTCACGTTGTACTCATTCAAAAAACCTATATAGTAAAGAAAAATTTATTATTAATATGTTAAAGAATCATATTCTTTTATCTCATTCCTTATATGGTTTTATAGTAACCTTATATTACTATGTTTTTAATCATTTTATGTAGTGGTTTCACTTCGGGTAATATTCACTTTGTTTTCCTATGTTTATTAATTTGTTATATTGTTGGTCCTTATACTATTATAATTATTAGATAATTTAAATCATTGTATAAATATAATATATATACAATATATGTGTATTATAATAATGTATATAAAATATATGTATGAAACAAAACACATCATTCATGGAGATGGTACGTCGTACATACGGAAGAACACAATTTCTGTTTAATTGTCGTCTAGAGATAAGGAAACTAAAAAATTATGTTTATATATATATATTTGTATATATATATCAATATAATATTATCTTAAATATATCATATATATTAATGGAATATAACCTTAAAACATTCCTTGTAGTGTGTGTCTAAATATTATCACTTTGAGGGGGTGGTAGTCCACACTTCCTCAAACGAAATGTTTATATTAACAAACAATTGAGTGTTAAAATGAATTGTGATGTAAATGTATTAAATTTTAATAAATAAATAATAAATATAATATATAACATATATATGTAGAGTCTCCATCATAATTTACACAATGAGAGGTGCTAAGGAAAATTGAACCATCATCGTTTAGTGAGGTGGTAGTTCACCAAACATGTAAATAGTATGTTCATTAACCATTAGATAATGGTGTGTGTAAGTGTAGGTACAAAAATTAGCATAAAAACATCCTAGTATATTTATAATACTGTTTTTTTATAAAATATAACAAAAAGAGATTGGTGGGTGTGAAAAAAAATACAAGGAAGGGCCTGAGAGAAGATGTTACTTCTTAATATGGTAACTCCGTATGGTTTATCCCAAAAGGCTTCCTTGGATTTCCTTATGCCAAAGGAAAGACTTCTAGGATTAAGTTAGGGATTATGGGAAGTTTATTGGTCAAATAAATTATGAAAATAATAGGTTTTAGTTGTTTTAGGATGTGGGAGAGGTGGTGGCCTTTTATAGTGAAGGAAAAAGACACACGTGGAATATTTGAAAATAAGTTAGGTGTTGCATGTTTTTATCTAAAATAAGTCACAAAATACCAATATAAATAATTAATGTATGGTTTACGGAAGTAATATTTCTATATAATGTTTTTTTCCCAAGTTTATAGGTTATTTTGGCTCCTAAGATTAAGGTTGAGTCACTAATTAAGCATAATTTGACCTTAATTTTTGGGATTAATTTTAATAACTTTTGCTAATAATTTTGGTCAAAAGTAGACATGATCTAATTAGACTATAAATATCATACGAATTAAAATTAATTATTTATTCATTTTTTTATTCAAAATTCAGTCACAGAAGTTGGAAAATTAAGATTACTTAAAATTACACATATGAGGTGAAATTATGTGTTTTAATAGTTGAAAGAAGTTTAAATGTTTATTAAGATTTTATGTACTTTTTCTAAGTGAGAATTATTATAATGACAAAAATTATATTAATTTAGCTATAATTTATCTAATATGACATTTAAAAATTCTAATATAATTATACATTAATAATTATTTAATCAAAATGAATATTTTAACTAAAAATAGTATTTTTCACTATTTATAAAGATGATATGTTTCTCAGAAAATTCCAAAAAAATAAGCCTAAGATAATTTCAATATTATAAATTGAAACAATATTTTAGAAAAAAATAAAAAAAATAAATTTTTATGAATTTAATTTAATTATTAACATATATTCAATCGATAAAACGAAATATTTAGCATAAAATGTATTTACCAAAAATCCTATCTTTCATTACTAATATGTTTTATCGATATAAAAAATATATAAATATTATTTGAAAATTCATTATTTTTTTCATATAACTATGTTTAAATTCTAGGTTATAATTATCCCATTTAAAAAATTATAACAAAAAAATGATGCTTCGTTGAAATATTTGTGTTTCATGTAACATATGCCAAGTCAATGTTGCATATTGAGTAATCTAAGTTTGGTATTGTGCGTAGTGCAAGAAAATTCAGGATTGCATGTAGCGTGAGCCAAGTAGGAGTCATGTGAATGTAATGATTGAATTAGTGTTTTAATATATATATATATATAAATGAATATTTCCAGCATTATGTGAAATGAAAAATATCAAAAAGATAAATTTATTGAAAAATAATAATTTACAAAATCGTTTGTTTTATATTATACCCCCCTTAAGATTAATTTATGAATAAAAATTCATAAGGTTTATCAAATGTTTAACACTAGAATGTTACATTCAGAGAAACCCACAAAGTAAAAATGAATACTAAATCTTTAGTAAAAAAGGAATGTTAAAACCATAAGAGTTACCAAAAGTAACATATAACTATGTTTCCACATAAGAGAACGTAGTTTGGAGTGAATATTGGACATGGAGGTAAGTCATAAATATTTATAAGAAGTGATTGTGTTCGTAAATCCCAAAAAAGTGAATGATCAAGCCAATGTTTTGGGCCTCAATGTCATAAAATTATGATGATTTTAAAAGACCATCAATTAAACAAAATTACATTATTAGAACAATATATTTTATTTTTATAATTATCTTAACATTGAGTAATTCTTTTATTGACCATGAAAATTATGAAATATACCTACTAGACATATTTCTATAAAGAAAATTTCATTTTTCAATTATTCATTTATCAATTTCAAATTCATCAATTACGTCATATAAATTATGTTAGAAATTATCTTTTATGCCTAGTGTTCTAAAATAAAAATGTACTATACCTCAAGGCTCATAAATGAATGAAATTTATAGCTATTTATCTATTATAAATCATAAAATGAATATGGATAATACATTAATCTCTAAATATAGAAAGTAACAATAATATTTCATCATAAATAGTTATTCAGAAAAAATAAGTATACATTAATAAGGACATTACATAGGCCAATGGTAGGCATGAAACCCATATAGTCTTTCGTTCCTGGGTATAATATCCATGGCCTTTTCATACTTTATTTGTTGTAAATAAAAATACATGGTGTCCCTTTATTAAACTATAAAAATATAATTTCTAAAAAATGATTGAAATCCTTGGAATAAGGTTAATCATTAAATATATTTTTAACCAAGGTTTTCTAAACAATCTCAATAAATAAATACTTCTTTGATGTTTAAAATTAATTTTTCATGAATGGATAACCTTATAACTCTTATGAATGGTGGAAATTCTAAACCATAGAAATAAAGTCATGAAAACAACTTAACATTTATCCCCCATTATATCACAAGTAGCTATTGGTTGTCACATTCCAAAAATGTGATTACCATCACCATAAATTCCTTTGAAACAAGGTAAAGAACTGATTTTCCAGAAATCCACTTTGAAAAACGTGCATGATTCCTTATTATACCGATTATTGGAAATATTCCATAAATCCAATAAGTTTCAAACATCATCTATGATATCATTAACTACATATCAATATGTTCTTAATCTGTTCCAATGTAATTTTTTCCTTCAATTTACTTATTCATGTGCCACATATATTTATCCACACAAAATAATAATAATGCAAGGGAAATATAAAGTTTTATCTTTCCCTTAATCATGTGTTTTCCATTGACATCACCGTGTCATTATATCAATTTCCAATTTTATCAAAACCATTCAACATGTTCTTATATGTTCATTGCGAAAAACATAAATTGAACAATCCTAATATATTTTACCTTCCATATAACATACTTATTAAGTCCTAATACATAGAAAATTTATCAACCCACTTTATCCTTATTCCACTAGCATTGAATCCTCATCCTGTTACAAAATACAACTTTATATTCACATTTCTTCTATAGTATCTTTATCATCAACAATGTAACTATTAATCATATCATCCTACTGATCCTTTTTAGGGTTATTAACCTCTGGAAAATGAGTTGTATAATGACCATTTCTTCTGCACATAAAACACTTGACCTTTAATTATTTCATAGGGTGGAACAAATTCTCATCTATTTCATTAATCATACTATTCATTTTCCTTTTACATTAACATTCTTTGAGTACCTCTTTACCATAGTCAATATATATTCTAGTTCTACTAAGAAATTCACATAGGGGATTCATTCCACATTCATGAAATATAGGTAACCAAATATTCTTTCCTCCATAGTCTCAATTACTTGAACTCTCAGAGAACTCATTTTTTCTCTTCCTTGGTTAGTCCTAGATTTAGTGAAGGTATACATTTTAAATCATGTTCAGTGAAAATTGAGTTGGAATTATCACATAATCTCTCACTCCAGTGACAATCCCACTTGACAATCATCAGCAATTCATCCATCACATTCAATGTTAATGTAGTTCCTTTTTCTTCTATCCATCGACTAAAACCAGAATTATATTGTGATCATTACTTATCATTTTATAAAACCAAATATTAATGAAATAAATTACTTGTTGGATGTCTAAATCATGAATCCTTCCTTAATCTATGACACCCAAGGTTAATCATATTTTTTCATTGGAAAAATATATTCAAATCCTTCATGAAGGTTCGTAAAGAGTTTGTGTATTACCAAATCTTATGCCCCAGTATTTTCAGACCAGGTGTGTATCAAGGCCTATTACTGTGTACCAGATTACCCTAAGTGAGGTCCAGAACATCTTGTTAGAGTTATTATCCATAGGTACATCTGTCCCAGATCCAAATCTACTTTTATTATTTATATGGTTATGTGTTTTGAAGAAACCACTCACTCTATTCTATACCAAAAATCCATGATATTTTCCTAAAGGTTAAATAATCCTTATATGTATCCTTAGAAACATCTATAGACATATCCATACAAATATACAATGGGATATCACCAATGTTTTTTCACCCTAGTTTCCAAATGTTTATTTACCCTTTTTAGATACTAAAAATTACAACCCAAGCTTGAAAAACCTGGATTTTAATAGATTTTTCATCAATATTCAGTACATTAAAAAAGTACATGCATATGGACTATAATATTTTAGTCTCTTTGGAAACGTGGAAACAAAATCTTTTATCGGGTGAAAGATCATCAACTTCTTCCAAAAATATCTCCACCTTTGTTACTTCTACCTAAAACCGTTCATCGTAACTTGGGGAAAGGAAACATAAGTACTGGGTGAGCTCAAATCCTCAATAATGGGAAGAATTGAGATATATAAGCATAATCATGATTATAAGTGTTTGAGAACCTGATCATGAAAATATAATATCATACCCTATATATCAAAGATCATATTAAATTATCATGGAATTAGTATTGGCCATCGATACGGCATAAACCTTAAGGAAATAAAGACCACAATCCATGAAAGCCTAACATATGAATAAAACATAGAATTTTGTAGAAAAATACGCATGTAATGAAATTTTTATAGAAGACATTATCTCACTACCAGGACCATAATGGTATTATAGGTTCACTCCCCATACCATCGTGGTATTCATGGTTTATAGAGACCCATGCTTAACATACATTGAATTTGCATTTTTTTGAAGAATACCTAATACATGACACAAACAAACACCCAAAGACCATATTAGTTTAGTGTCTTTGGAAACATGAAACATAATTATCTAATAAGGGTGAAATATCTTCAAAATTTCCTATAAAGATCATCCCTTTTTTTATTCCAACCTAAAACCTTTCTTTATATATTTGGGAAAAGAAATCAAAAAAAGGGTGATCTCAAATGGTTAGTATGGAAAACATGGAAAAAATAAAACAATCAGTATACATTTGAACGTAAAAACATGAACATAATGTTTGAACATCAAAATGATGAGTCATAAAATAAATCATGGAAGTATATAAGGCCTATATAATAAAGGATAATTAATCATGGTAATAAATCATGGTAATAAAACATGGAATTATGGAAAACCATTAAGCACATAATATGATTTCTATAGTAGCATAGACAATCATAGTGGATGAAGTACATTACTGAACATGGATTAATTACCGTTCTGACCCAGTATTACTGAACCCATTTTACTTGTCATAATAGAGATATAAAAATTACCCAATGCATAGGATGGAGATATAGGTCACACCCATCTCATAATGAATTTATTCTATAATTTTCCACAAAAACATACATCATTTAACAAAGAATAACCCATGAAATAAAATGGTTTTCTTAAACATCATTTAATAATAACATTATCCATATAAGATAAATGAAGAACATAAAAATAAATCCATCATTAAAAAAATAAAATTAATGTAATAATAGATATAGATACCTATCCCAATATCATCTTATATGGATAATAATTTTGTTAAAACACATGAACTTTCATCTCCAAGAATATATCATTTCTTCTTCAAAAACGTTTTCTTCTCTCAAAATGACGTCAAATTTTAGAAGAATTTTTTATGAAATAAACATGAAATAGTGTATATGAAGATTCTTAGAAATAAGGAGTCATGAAACCATAAAAATCCAGTCATTCTAAATAAGTAAAAATAACATTGTCCTCGTACTTTTTCTATAAATGTCAAAAAAAGTACCTTGTTTGGTAATCAAAAGAAAGATTCCATCTATAGTATGCAGTAAAATAAAAAATCCCTAAAAATAAATTAAAACATACATTGAATAATATTATACATTTTAAAAAAAATTAGAAAACATGGTCATGTATGATAAATATAATACTAGTAAATACTTAGGTACAAGAAATCTTAGATAAAAATGAGATTTCCAAATTGTCCCATACCAAAGGATTGATTTCTTAAATATGTGTCCAAAACTATTATATGGTGGGTTTAAACTATAGCATCCCGCCCTTTTTATCACATAAACATTCATTACATTTTACAAAACCAAGGATCTTTAAGGTTTAGTGTCTTGGAAACTAGAAACTTTAAACATGAAAACATAAAACATTATTCTAAAACACTTGAATAGCTTCTCCTCATGTTAATACTAGGTTCATTACTGCATCATATAACCTGGGGACACACATCAAAAGAAATGGTGAGAAAAAAGCGCTGTAAGGGAAATAAGAGAAACATTTTACATGTGAACTTGAGATACTTCAATAAGGTCATGAAATGAACTTTAAGGCATGAGAATGAAATCATGAGGCATATCATAATAAAAATAACATTTTCATAACTTGAAGATGTGGCTACATCATTTAACATAGACAATCATGAACATATCACCAAGGTTCATCCCCAAGGTGTCATTTGAAAATTACTAGGGTTATTCACCAAGGTATCATGAAAATTGTAATCTCTAGTGGTTACTTCATTACCCAATGCATTGGAGCGCTATCAGGGCGTACCCTTAAATTTGCCTTTATTATCATGTGATCCACATATATCATCATCAAAAATTTCATAAATAACCCATGTAGCATAAAATAAATGGGTTTCATTTCATAATCACAACGTTTTAAAAACTGCTTTAAAGACATGATCTTTACGTCACTTTAAAACCCACAGAAAAGGAAGGTGGGTCTCATGTATGTAAATCCCCGAATTTAAAATAGAAAATTTTGGTATATATTTGAATACCCATTTAGAAGAATGATCATTGAGTATTCACTTAATAATATAAAAGAACTTTAGAAAAATAGAGAGACATTTTGAGACGGAAATTCTACAGCATAACGACTATGTTACGAGGTTTTAGAAGACATTAAAAAGAGAGGGAAAATGGGTCACACGTTCCTAAATGATCCATAAAATAGTATATGGACAGAATAATAGGGATACATGATCATGGTAATGAAATTTCAAGGACATACCATTTGAAATGAAAAACATGGAAGGAAGACCAAAAATTAGATTTCTCTTATGAAAGTTCGGCAGCCTAACGACGTTACTTAAACTTCACAAAAAAATGATTTGAAAAGATAAAATAGGGTCTCTCATCATGTGAACATAATAGTTCAGTATGATAGATATAGAGATAATTCCCCAACATAATTAAAAAGGAACTTTAAATACTTGACATGAAATTAGAACATTGAAAGGAATGAGAAGGGTGAAACAATCCCCTAAAAAATTCGGCAGCCTAACGGCGCCACTTAAAACTTCAAAATAATGAATTGAAGAGATCCAATGAGGTCTCTCATCATATGAACATAAAAGTCCAGTATGATAGATATAGAGATAATACCCCAACATAACAAAAAAGAACTTGAAATACTTGACATGAAATTAGAACTTTGAAAAGAATGAGAAGGGTGAAAGAATCCCCTAAAAATTTCGGCAGCCTAACAGCGCCACTTTAAACATAAAAATATTGAATTGAAGATATAAAATGGTGTCTCTCATCATATGAAAATAAGAGTCCAGTATGATAGATATAGAGATCATACCCCAACATAACAAAAAGGAACTTGAATGAATTGACATGAAAGTAGAACTTCAAAACGAGAAGGGTGAAGAACCACATAAAAATTGTGCAGCCTAACGACGCCACTTAAAACATCAAAATAATGAATTGAAAAGATCAAATGGGGTCTCTCATGATATTATCATAAAAGATCAGTATGGTAAATTTAGAGATAATACCCCAACATAATAAAAAGAAAATTGAAATACTTTACATGAAAATAGATCTTGAAAAATGAGAAGGGACAAAGAGTCCGTTACAAAAATTTCGGCAGCCTAACATCGCCACTTAAAACTTCATAAAACGAAATAATGAGAGGAAGAGGGGATCTTTAATTATGTGAACATGAAAAGGGCAGTAAGAGGAGTATAAAATAACACCCTTTAACATAAGAACATGGAGCATAAAAGAAATTACATAAAAGATATTTCTTGAAAAGAAAGAGAGAGATCAGATCCCTTACCTTAAAACATAACACTTAAAACTCAATGGTTGGGACCTTGATGGCTTGGGGGCACTGTGGGAGGACTCCTTGGGAGGTTATGAGACCAGAACTTCGTTGGGGGAGAGTGGGGAGTCGAATGGATGAGAGGATGTCTTGGTATTTATTGGGAAAGTGAGGGGACAAGGCATTAATGGCCAAGGGACACCTCATTAGTGGTTTTGGCAAAACCATGGGCTTGCACAAGGTATTTGCCCATGGAATTGGCCACTTGGGACACCTCATACCTTATCTTACTATTCATAAGTCGACCATATTGATTACATACCTAATACATCATTTAATGATGTCATCAGACACCCATAACTTAAAAACTGTATTTTCACTATTCATCGAAAATTCAACTTTCTCAGAATAATCCGAAAATTTAGCCTTAACCAAATATCAACGCTCTGATTACAAATATGAACTCCATTTTATAAAAATACTTTTCTAAATATTTTTAATTTAATTTTTAAATAAAAACACTATTCACTGAAAATTCATTTTTTCAGAAAAACCCCCAAAAATTACCATAGCATAATCTCGGTGCTCTGAGTTCAAAAATGAAATCCGTTTTATAAAAATAATTTTCTAAATATTTTTAATTAAATTTTTAATTAAAAAACACTATTCACCCGAAAAAACTAATACTTGAATAATAATTTATGAAACTGTTATTAAACCATTTTATTGAATCACATTACTTAATCAAGGTGCCTAGATTATATTAATACTTTCTTTAAGTGAGATTACTAATCCATCTGGACTCATTACTAATCCTAATCATAAAATCACAGTTCATAATTTACTATTCATCAAAAATTAAGATGATCTTATTAGACTCTAAATTTCTTACTGAACATAATTGTAGAAGACCATTTTTAGAAAATCATTACACATTTTTAATTATTTAAGGTTTACACAACCATTTTTAAAATATCCTTTTTCTAAAATTCATCAAAAATATGCATACTATATTTATCCGGTCATTTGAAAATTCATAAACTTCATCATAAGAAGAAATCCCAATTTTTATTTAAAACAAAGGATTACACAAGGCAGTTACGGTCTCCTTACATATCCCCTTATCACACCAGCATAGGACCTAAGTGTAAGGTGTGCTATGGTGAGAGAATCTGATGGAGGCTCGGCTAACATCGCACGAGTAGTAATTTCTATTAGTTTGAACTTCTCGCAAAGGAGATTCTGTTCTAGCTTCACACGATGAAGTTCGGCTTGGGTTTGGTCCAGAGCAAAGCCCAGTGGTGCTACCTCCTTCCCAAGTTCTATTATATGGGCTTCGATCGGTCCAAGACTACTGGGTGAGGCCATCAAATCTTCTTTCTATAATAATTATCCAAGACTACTTGTATTTAGAGGCAATAATCAAAAAGTTTAGTTTCCAGTGGACATATTGACCAATGGTCATATAACAGTCAAAGCCCAATGGTCTCATTTTAATTATACTCATGTTATCAAATGAAACATTTTTGTTGAGTATAAAAAAATAAAATAAAATAACACACAAAATTAGGAAACAATATTTATTCAAAATTTCGGGTCGTTACATAAACATACTTTTAACTTGTAACAGAACCATAATAATATTTATGATATCATATATCATTCACTTAAGACTTAATATTACCCTTTCATTTTTCAATTCCTTTTTAAAGTAACGTTTTAGTTAAAAATCATTTTATTTATCTTACGGGTTTTGAATTTTTATTCTTTATATTATTACTTATATCATGGATTAATAACTTCTAGAAGGTAAAAAATGATTGATATATTATATATTCAGTAAATAAATAAATATATATAAAAGATAAATAAAATTAATGGAATGCACCGTTCATGGAGATGGAAGGGTGTATGTATGCATGAATATTGTTTTTGTATCCTATTAAATTGAATGGAATTAATTAAATTACATGTACATACATAAATAAAGTATTATTATTTATTCATATATTTCACTATTATATATTATATATACTTTATAATCATTCATAAATGGATAACGTGAAGAATGAATCTCATCGCGTCGTGGAGACAGTAAGTTGTACGTATGCATGAGCGGCGACATCATTCCCATAATTGTTGAATGGTACTGAATTGGACAGTTTATAATATCTAAGAATTATTATAATGATATAATAATCATATATAGTTACTTTTCCACCATTATACCCATCCAGGTAAGGTGGTGGTGAAAAACAGATTACACCACAATGTGGAGACGGTAAGTTGTACGTACGCACATGTAGTGATTCATTTTTCATAGGATGGATAGAAGGTAAAATATGGTTGTTTGAAATTTATAATAAAATTTTTCAATACTATTTATATTGATGTTATTACTTTATAATTAAACAAATAATTAAGAGTATATAGAAGAAGAAATAAATTTTTATAAATTGGTAGAAGATGTTACCTCTTCCTCGATGCGCCTCCTTTTAATTTCCTCTATGAGTACCAGAGTTGGTATTTTAAGATTACCATCACCAATATAAATTAAATATGGAATTTGGGAAGATAAATAGATAGGTTTTGGTGGAGCATGAAGGATCATAATAAAGTGAAGAGGAGGGGGTAGAGGTTACCTTTTATAAGAGAGGTGAGGGGCACATTAGGAAAGTCCTAATATATTATATTCTTATAAATTAAATATCTATTTAAAATTGTAAAAACATAATTTATTT
The DNA here is from genome assembly GCA_963277665.1 of Viscum album. Lineage (NCBI taxonomy): Eukaryota > Viridiplantae > Streptophyta > Magnoliopsida > Santalales > Viscaceae > Viscum > Viscum album. The sequence continues at coordinate 434,115,884 of OY728134.1, forward strand.
AGAAAATAAGATAAATATGGTTATAATACACATAATAAAATTATTTTTAGACATGTTTTGAATATTTTTTATCCTTATATTTTTTTCTTAACCCTTATTTTCATCTTTTTAATCTAATTGTGATTTCCTCTTAATTACACATTGTAGGTTAATGTAATTATCATATCCTATCAAACAACCCAAAAGGTTATTTTTGATATATTTGGAATTATATTAACTATTTTTCCAAATATTATATTCTTATTAATTTAATATCATTTAATGAACAATTTTATTTTTTATATTATGAATTAATACAATATTAGACACTACTCATACTTGACTTTTATAAAAAATCATAACAACCTAATTACTTCAAACAAAAGGCATTGCCTCATACCTAATATAGAAATGTCACCATAAATTTTTTTATGATGTCAATATATTGAAATTAAATTTATTTTAATATTTATAAATTCATTTATTGCAATCATTCATTAATGAAGTATTCACTACATCATTGTTGTGTAATAAATAAATACATTTCTCTAAATCCTAAAAATTATAAATAAAATTCCAGGATGTAATAATTATTTTTATATTTCTAGTGGATATTTATATACATATATATAGGTTATATATCTCTATATTATATTCCATTTAGTAAAAGATATCTGTTTAGATTGTAGTTATCTTTACAATAAATTAATTTTCATAAAATGAAATTTTCAAATCCAAGTCAGCCCATGGGGTCCCAAAATCGGCGCAAGAATGACTATGGTCGGACCTATTTATAAAAATATTATTATTAATTTTTTTAGGGTATTTTAATATTATTATAGTATTATTTTTTCCCTTATTTACCAGATATACCCTTTAACCATGGTAAATTAAATAATTACTAAAGTTACTATTCATACTGTCCAAAAATAAAAGGTATATGATTATACAATTTGAACTACATGATTACAAATATGGATTCCATTTTTCCAAATTCAAATCATAGAAGTTTAAGTAATTAATTTAAAATTAATTCTTGTTGTCAAAACCAAAAGTCTCGTTTTTTAAAAGTTATAACTAATAACAGATTCACTTGTGTTTATGCCGAATTTAAAAGTAAAATTACATAAAGTGAAACAAATTGTATAAAATAATAAAAATATAATATAATAAAAATTTAAAATCAATTAAAAATAAAATATATAATAAAATAAATTAGATAAAAAGGCATATTCAAATTAAAAATCAGTATTTTTCACAATTCGTTAAAAATTCAACTTAACTGAAAAATAAAAAAATTCAACAAAAGATTATTTTTCATGTCTATTTTCTAGATAAAAAGTTTATTTAGTCAAATTTATCTTAAAAAGTGTCAAATAATTTATATAAAATTAGGGTTCTATCAAAAAGCAATAAAACTGCATTTTTTGAAAATACATCTTTTATCTATAAAATAGATTTTTTTGTCATATCATATTATGGGAAATATGTAATATGAATGAAAATGTTGAAAAAAATAAAAATGAATTTAAAATATTTTATAATTGGTAGTTCCTATCCCATTAAATTGTAATATTTTAATAATATATTGTTGTTTAGTGAAACTCTGTTTTGCGTACAACACAACCTATTGAAGTAGTTCTCTCTTGCATGTTACACAAGACAAGTCAATGTTGCATGTAGTGCATGAAAAATATATAATAAATGTATCTTAATATAAATTCTTTCTAAAGAACATGAAATTTTGTGTAACACAAGACATAAAAAGTGTTGCGTATACTGCAAACTAATACAATGTTTTGTATAGCGCAAACTAATCATGGTGTAGAATACAACACAAGACATCAAAGAATTTAAAAATAATGTATCTCATAAATTCTTAGGGTGTAACATTCTACCCCACTTAAAATGAATTTCTCCCTCAAAATTCGTTATAGTTATAAATTGTTTAGTACTTGAAAGTTTTTTTCATAGAAACCACATCATATAAAATAATACTAAATCATTAGCTCAAAAATAATTGTAGAAACATAACAGTTACCCAATGTAACTACTCTCTGGGTATCCACATAGGAGAAAAAAGGTAGTAAGTGAAAAAATTGATATAGAAGATAATCTAACCATCATTTTCTGACAGATAGTGATAGAGATAAAGTTTAAGAGAAACATAACTACCAGAAAGAAAAAAATCATTGATGATTCAAGGGAACATTTCATTCATTAGATAATAAGGTACTTGGATAATATTTTCGGGTTTCTATATTCTTTTCCCAAAGTTGAAAAAAATTTCATGTGAATAAATACTTACTTGATTTTAGTATAATCTCACCATTATAATTTCCTTAAACAATTTTCACATCATCAATTAATGAAATGAATTTGAATTTGTCATCCGTGTAGTGTTTGAAGATAATGTAATAGAATGATAGTTTATTCCATCTATATCAACAGAAATGTTAGAATAAGTTATATAATAAGTGAAAGTACACTAATAGTGAGATAATAGATTAATCTAACAAATAGAAATGGATAAATAACATATACTATCAATAAATGGATAACATTACTATCCATCCAAAACTATAAATATAAAACTTTAAAAGTATGTGAACTAAATATAATTTACATTTGTCTCCCATATCTCATTATGTAGTTCTTGGTTGTCACATTCCAAACATGTGAATTCCATAATCATGTATTCTCTTGAAACATGAATTACCATAGAACCTTAGTGAAAACATCAATTATGTTAAAAGATAACTCCTTCCACATAACTAAATCCCAAAAATTATATATACTCAAGCAGTGAAACCACATTCTCATTATAATAGTCATAAGCTCATTAATACTATCAAACATCTCATTTTCTCTTTATGCCTTCATTAGGTTCATATCATCTGCTTTCTATAAATATCTAAATAACCGTTCATGGTTACTAGTACCATTCCATATATAAATTCAAATACTTATGTAAAAAAAATATTGTAACATTCATAAGATGTTTCATTATTCCATTGTACCATTAAATTACTTATAAAACATTACTCTTGATAAACATTCAATCATTCCACTACCTTCGTAAACCATTAAGTGAGCTTCATCATTTTACTCTTCAACACTTCTTTTATCTCATATATAATTTGTAGTCTCTTCATCATCATCGACAAAAATACTAACCATACAACCATTCTGATTTTCTTCATGAGATTTTCCCGTAGATAATCGATTTTTATAATGCATGTACGTTCCACATTTAAACTAGTTAACCACTGTTGATGTCTTAGTAATTCCATTATCATTGTCTGTTGTGTTAATTGAACCTTTTAATTTGCAATTACTAGCTTTGTGTCCTTCTTTTCCACACCCAAATCATCTACCAGTTCCATTTAACCATTATCCTTCATGCCTCTTCCCACAATTTTTACATGCGGAAAATTGAACTTTCCTCCCTCTAAGATCACTTTGAATCTCCATATTTTTCTAATTAGCTTCTTTAGGAAACTCACCAATGTTGACATTGTTGATCATATAATGAAATTAACGACTAGGTATAATAATGGTATTTCTTCTTCCAACTACCATTTTTTGGGTTTCTCATTAATAATATCATTCCATCGTCTATCATATTCTATATTAATTTAAATACTCTTTTATTTTCCATTTATCTAAAACCTAAAAAATAATACTGTGAGAGGAAAATCATATAGGAAAAACAACATAATAATGGGGTACTACTTTCAATCTCTAACAACTTAGTTTTAATCCTTGGTTATTAATGATCATTACCATAATTCAAGTACTTTAATATATAGTTAGACATACCCTTAGGGACATCTCTAGACATACCTTGGGAATATCAATTGGGATCTCATTAACATTTTCACAACCAAGTCGGTCCTCATTGGCCTTCTCCTTCTCCCCGCTCACCGCCTGTCAGATTCCATCATGCTACACTCATCCTACGTTCCAAAAAATTTCTCCTCATTTTCTACTGACTATTTGGGTCCAACGAGGTTGCTCGCTTGCTTCCACTCTCCGAGGTCTTGTGGGTGGTGACATAATAGCAGCGGGATGTAGTGCATATATGCCTTCAGTATTTTTTGGATCTACACAACACCGAAATTCTTCTTTAGTGGTGGTGGATTTTTGCGTTGCGTCTTGAAGTGCCTCTGTCCAAAGACGACGGACATAGACTTCTTCAGTTTCATTTGAGCGATGGACTTCAATGGATTGTTGGAGGTATGCAGTTTCTATTTGGGGTTATTCCTTCATTCATTCTTTGATCCACTGGTTGATATCTACTCGAGATGTGATGTTGAACCTCCTTGATGGTTGTAGCTTTCAATTTCATTAGTGGTGTTAATGGATGTGCTGCCACAATTGTTGAGCAATGTTTTTTCATCGATCATTGTTTTGGATCACCTGCTATTTTCCTTGTCCTCTCCACTGTTTTCGATTTGATTTTCAGATTTGTGCCTCACTGACACTTTGCAGCAATGTGTGGTTGACGTGTTGCCTCTCCTGATGCATCCTCTAGATGACATAGTTTCATGATCAATTTCTGTTGGGTGTTGTGAATTTTTATGGTGGACCAATTTGCAACGAGCTTGGATGCACTTGTTTGGATTTTTTGAGTTGTTTTCCATGCACTTTTTTGATGATGACTCTTGGGCGGTGGATTATGGTCTTGAGTCTTCGAGGGGAGGTAGTGGGTTGTGTGATGCTTCCTGCAATGGGATTTCTAACATCGATTGTGTCTTTCCTTTTCTCCGGATTCATACTGGCCGTGTCCATTCAGCTTGATTCAAATGGGTATGCATCATTTTCACTTCATCCCATCATCATTAGATTATGGATTTGTTCCCCTCACTAAATTTCCCCAGTAGAGTTCAAAGATTTTGTTTCTCTACCTTTGGGTCTTGCGGGCGGTAGATTATTCCACATTTCATGGACTAGTACTCATCCCAACCTTCTGATCTGTCTTCAGATCTGATAACCCTTGGTTGTCATGCTTCTTTACGAGGAGATCAAGGACTATGAGATTTTATTGGGATCCTTTGAGTGAAGGCTTCTGAGGGATTGAAGTTAGGATTTTTATTTTGATTTTGGGGGTAGTCGATTTCCTTTTTCTTTACGAGGTTATTTGGTTGCTACCTACTCGTGATGGACTGCTGGTTCTCCTAGTTTGATGACTCGGCTACTACCTTGAAGGTTTTTGGGATGGATGTTTTTGTTTGCAGTCTTTATTTGGATCAAGTTTTGCTACTCTCATGGTATATTTGGGATGTTTTTACTCTAGTATTTCATTGGATTTCTCATTTCTTCTTTTGTTGGATCAGATTGTCCTTAGGAAGAGACTTTTCTAGTGGGTTCTTGTTGATGGTCTTGTTTCATTTGGATGGCATTTTCTGTGTTGCAGATTGCGTCGGATGGGTGACCTCTGTAACACCCGAGACTTTTATGTTATATAAACCATCAAAGGAATCTTTTTCTACACAACACTTTCTTGGCTTGCTTTGCACGCAATCGCGACCTTCCTCGATAGCTTGCGTCGTACGCAATACCGAGTTTCACTAAACAACAATATGCTATTAAAACTAGCTGTTATGAATAGTAATAACCACTTTTTGAAATTTTATAAATTTTATTTTTCAAAATGGACTTCATTTTTGGACTCAGAATATCGAAATTAGCCTAGGGTGAAATTTTGGTATTTTTCTGAAAACTTTCAATTTTTGATGAATAGTGAAACCACTAAGTGGTAGGTTAAAAATTGAATTTTGCATAAAACTTAATTTTACCGCTTCTGTGAATGGAATTTCAAAAATCCGAGAGACACGGTTAATATCAAGGACTAAAATGTGGTTCAATGAGATGAAAATAATTTTTTTGTGAATAGTAACTTTTTACTATTTTTACCGCGGTTAATAGTAAATAGGGTAACTAAGGGTAAATATGATATCAATATTACCCTAACAAATGTCCTAATTCTATTGGACAAGTGTAAATCGACCAAAAACAAACTTAGGAATAAAATATGACCTTTTAGGCCCACTTGGATTAGATTAGGACATTTATTATTAATTTATTTAAAGAAGGGTTAAAATAGTTAAAATCAAAGTTTAATAAGTAAATAATTTTTAATATGGGGTTATACATAAGATAAATTCAATTTTAAATATTAATTAGAAAGCTAAAAAGATGTAATACATGATGATATTTTATTTGTAATTTTTAGACATCAAATAATTTAATTTATTTATGACACAAAGATGATGCAGTAATTATCTTATTAATGAAATATTGACAAAATTGATAATATAAATACCAAAATAAATGTAATTTTAGACTTTTTATGAATTCCACTAATTTTCTAGGTTACTATGATATATTAATGTTGATTTAATCAACTTGGTTCGAACATATAATTCTGTTATGACTTTCACAAAAATCATATATGAAATAGTGTCAAAATTGACACAAAATAGTTTTTAAATAAAATATTATATTATTAATTGTTCTTTTATTCCTAAAAATCTAAGGTTCGGCCAAATGACTTAGATAAGGATATATATATTAATAATAAACAATTATGGGTTCGTTTGGCATGTTATAGTAAGTGTATTAACCATATAATGAAAGAAAACAAAAAGACACGGTAAAAGTTAAATTAATTAACTTAGAGTTAAATCTAATTGATAAGGTTAAAATAATACCCTAAACTTGTCTAAGTCCTATTGGTTGATAGGATTTCGACCCTTCCCCACTTTAGCTTCGAAATAAGACCCTTTGGAACCATTATAAACCGATTTTGACTTTAATATAAAATAATATTTTGAGATATTCCTAAGGTGCCCCTCTCCTCCCTTATAAAAGGGCACCTCCTCCCCCTCCTCCTCACACCAATTTGAGCACTCAAGCTCGTCCAACCCCTGCCATTTTCTCCTCTCCACTTCCCTAGAATAATCCTAGAGGTCCTGGTCTTCTCCAAAGACCAATCTTAGTTCCTTAAGTGGAGGATTCAAAGAGGCGTTCCAAAGAAGAGGTAATATCCATTACCGATCTTTTCAATTTCATTCTTCTTCAACTTCTTCTTCTTTAGTTGTTTCATGATAAAGTAATAACATCAGTATTACTTACATACTGATATGTTATTATAAATATGAAACAACCCTAATTCACCTTCTATCCATCCTACGGAAAAATGAAATCACCGCGCGTGCGTACGTACGGAATACCGTCTCCACGCCGTGGTGTAATCTATTTTCCACCATCACCTTACAAGGATGGGTATAATGGTGTAATGAGTAACTATATATGATTATTATGAAGTAATATTGATACTGAAATAATATATATATATTCCAATACAATTCCACGATCATAGGAACAATATCATCACTCGTGCGTACGTACGGAATACCGTCTCCACGATGTGATGCGACTCGTTCTACATGATCTTCATTTCATAATGATTATATAAATGAATTGAATGAATGAATATGGTATATACTACACTAATACCATTCTGTAAATGAATTATCTATAACCTAAAGATAAGAATAAGAATTTATTCGACAAAACACGCATAAGAACAAAAAGTTATAAAGACCCGAGTAACAAGTAACAATGAAATATTACTAACAAGAAGCTAATAATATGACCATATATGATATCATATCAATATGTATGATTCTGGAATAAGTCAATAACATTATTTAAACCATTATACAGGAGCTTCGGACACGAACAAAGCAAATCGGACCTAAGGTAAGGGAAATATCACAATCTCACTTTTATCCGAGATTGTTTTTACTTTGGTAATTACTGGGGTGTGTTTTATCATCCACATCCATGTTCCCACAATATGTAATATTATTTCCATCATTATACAATAGTTTATATCCAATTTTACCCTTCGGTGGGTTTTTAGTAAAAGATATGAAAGGAATCTTTTGTCGTTTTTCGTACGAGGTACTTTTTGACTTTTCCGACAAAAGTACGAAGAATGTTTTTTTAACTTATACGACATGAATGGATTTTTAAAACATTATTTCCAAGAAACTTCCTTTACAAGTTTTCAAGTTTATTTTTAATCAACTTCTTTTATTTTAAAGTTGTATAACATGTTATGAAAGGAAAAATGTTTTTCAAGAAGAAAGGATATTTTCCTCAAGAATGGAGTTCAAGTGTTTTATCAAAATTATTTTCCATCTAAGATAATAAAGGGTTCTGTTTTTATCCCTATTATTAAATTGATTTGATCATGTTGTGATGGAATTATTTTTATCTTATATGAATTGATTTATGATGTCATGATGTTTCAAGAATCCCATTTTTGTTACATGTGTTATGCGATGATGTATGTTTTATGATTATGTGGCACACATAAGAAAGGATTCATTATAAGATGGGTGGGACCTATATCTCCCTCCAATGCATTGGGTAATGATTTTATATCTCATGAGATAGACATGGCTGGAACGGAAGGTTATTTCGGTTCAGTGATACAGGACTGAAACGAGGAGTGAACTCGGTTCAGAAAGGGACTTTGTCCACTAAGATAGTCTTGGAAATGAGTCATGACTAACAAGAAATGATTTTCCATGATTATGTGTGCATGCCACAAAGTTTCAAGTTTTATGTTATGATTATGGGGATCTCATTTTCACTTCTATGATTTATTCCATGTTAAGATATTATGATCTCTTTTGCAGGTTTTGATTTTCAAAAAGATATGAGATGATTTTTATTTCCTTTATTTGCCCTTGCTGAGCATTTGAGCTCACCCTTTTATGTTTTCTTTTCCCCAGGTCAGGAAGATGGATATTAAGTAGAATATGCTAAAAGGGACCCTAGATATGATGAAATAAATGGGAGACAATGTAGAAGATTTATGAACCAGTTGTCTATGTTTCCCAGTTTCTAAAGACACTATACCTATACGGTCCTTTGTGGTTTTGTCATATGTTGTAATAAGTGTGCTTCAATTTTGAAGTATTAACAATGTATGTAAAGTATGGGTCGTTATAGTTGGTATCAGAGGAAAGGTATAGTCAACCTTTGGAAACTAAGATGTGAAAGCCTTAGTAAGAACCCTAAGGATAAGTCTAAGCATAGAACACAATCTTAGAAATGGCCATGAATAACCTCGGATAAGACCATAAGAATGAAATTTTTTTTCTTGAATTATGTGGTTTCCTATTATAATTAGTGTTGCTCACACTATTCTTCTTGGTTTTAGTCAATGGCTGGAACCCGAAAGAACCGTGTTAATGCGGAATGCGATGGGCAATGCAATGATTGTCACCCTGAGGAACCAAACGATATGGGAGCTGGAATGCAAAATCTTGTAGCCATGCTCACACAACTTTCTCAAGCTATGAATCATGCAGGATTTCCAAACGAACAAAGGAGGGAGCAACATTCTGTTGAATCCTTCATGAGGCAGCATCCACCTTCTTTCAGCAGGTCTACTGATCCATTAGTTGCTGAACAATGGATTAGTACTACTGAAAATATATTTTCAGTTCTTCAATGTTCTGAGCATGATAAAGTCATCCTAGCAGTGTATCGTTTGGAAGGAGATGGGGATCAATGGTGGAATCTTGTTAAGAATACGAGGCAAAGGGATGAAATTGAGTCTATGGAATGTGACGAGTTCAAGAACTTATTTTTCAATAAGTACTTCCCTCGTATTCTCCGAACAAAGATGGAGAAAGAGTTTCTTGAACTGAAGCAAAGGGATGATGAATCTGTTGGTACCTATGAAGCAAATTTTACAAGACTTGCAAGGTACGCTTCTGGTATTATTATCCAACCTGAGAGTAAGATCGATCGATTCTTTAGTGGCTTAAAACCAAGTCTTCGAAGGGCGTTAGCCATAAGGGACTTCAATAGCTACGAGGAAATCGTTCGATGTGCTCTCAAAGTCGAGATGGAGATTAGAGTAACCCATCAGTCACATGGGTTTGATAAGAAGAGGAAGATGGAATTCAAATAAAAATCTAAAGAGCACACGAAAAAGAAGATGAACTTTCCCTTATGCTCAAAGTGTGGAAAGAAACATGGAGGGAGTTGTCTTAAAGGGACAAGTAAATGTTTTAAATGTGGAAAGGAAGGTCATCGGGAATTTGAATGCCGTGATAATGGGAAGAAGATGTCTAATGATGCAAACAAAGGAAGGGATACACAGAATGAACCTACTACACTTCAATGTTTCAAGTGCAAGGAGATGGGGCATTATGACAATCAATGCCCAAATCCAAGGGTTGATGATGATGGTCGACGTCAACAAACTCTTAAGGCTAAAGACAAAGGAAAGTCACATGCAATTTCTATCAGCGATGTGGAGTACGATAACGATGTGGTGAAAGGTACACTTACCATCCACTCTAAAGTAGCAAATGTTTTATTTGATTCTGGATCCACCCACTCTTTTATTTCTAAAGAATTTTCTAAGGGTATCACCGTATTACCTCAACAATTAGATGTTGAGTTAGCTGTGACAACACCTAATGGCACATCAATCGCATCAAAAGTTTATAATTCTTCTCCGATCGAAGTTTGTGGGAAAGTGCTTCCTGCAAATCTTGTGATCCTTCCTTTAGTGGAATTTGATGTGATTCTTGGCATGGATTGGCTTTCTCTACATGGAGCTCATATCGACTACCAAAGAAGGGAAGTCACATTTCATATTTTGATCAATCTACGATCGTCTATCAATGCAAGGATGAACATAACCTTCCAGTGGAAATTTCTTCCATCTTATGGGTATTGATTCCACTAAATGAAGGTTATTTATCTCAAATGGTTGGTGAGAAACTCACGATTAAGAATATGCCCATTGTACGGGAGTTTGATGATGTCTTTCCGGAGGAATTACCGGGTCTTCCACCAAATCGTGAAGTTGAGTTTTCAATAGAGCTCGTACCGGGTGCTTTGCCTATTTCAAAGACACCTTATAGAATGGCCCCAATTGAGTTGCAGGAATTGAAGAAGCAACTCCAAGAGAATCTTGATAAGGGATTCATATGCCCTAGTGCGTCACCTTGGGGAGCACCTGTTCTATTTGTTAAGAAGAAAGATGGATCAATGAGACTCTGCATTGATTATCGAGAACTTAACAAGATCACTATCAAGAACAAATATCCTCTCCCACGCATTGATGACTTATTTGACCAACTACGCAGAGCTCAATACTTTTCCAAGATTGATCTTCATTCAGGGTATCATCAATTAAGGGTCAAAAGGGAGGATATACCAAAGACGGCTTTCCGTACAAGGTATGGACACTATGAATTTATAGTGATGCCATTTGGTCTTACTAATGCCCCTGCTATCTTCATGGATCTAATGAATAGAGTCTTTAGAGACTATCTTGATCAATTTGTGGTAGTCTTTATAGACGATATTCTTGTCTATTCAAAGAGGAAGGAAGAGCATGAAGATCACTTGAGAATTATATTGAAGACCCTGAGAAAGGAGAAGCTTTATGCCAAATTTACCAAGTGTGAATTTTGGCTTCAAAAAGTTGCATTTTTGGGTCATATAATCTCAAAAGAGGGGATATCTGTGGATCCAGCAAAAACAGAGGTTATCGAAAGACGGTCAAGACCAACAACAGTAACTGAGATCCGAAGTTTTCTTGGTTTGGCTGGATATTATCGACGTTTTGTAAAAGATTTTTCACGATTATCTAATCCACTCACCAAGTTGACTCGGAAAGGAGTTAAGTTTGTCTGGACAGAGGAATGTGAAGAGAATTTCAAGGAGTTGAAAAGAAGGTTATCCAGTGCACCTGTGCTCACACTGCCTTGTAGTGGAGAAAGGTTTGTGATCTACAGTGATGCATCCAAGAAGGGATTGGGGTGTGTTCTTATGCAAAATGATATGGTGATAGCTTATGCCTCACGACAGTTGAAAATCCATGAGCAAAATTACCCAACACATGATTTGGAGTTGGCTGCGGTAATCTTTGCATTAAAGATTTGGATGCATTACCTTTATGGTGAAAGGTGTGATATTTATACTGATCATAAAAGTTTAAAGTATATTTTCACACAAAAGGAGCTGAATATGCGTCAAAGAAGATGGTTGGAGCTGATTAAGGATTATGACTGCTCAATCCATTACCACCCTGGGAAAGCAAACAAGGTGGCAGATGCATTAAGTCGACAAGACCATGCTAGTTTATCCATGATGAGGATCACAAAAGATCCAATATTTATGGATTTACAAAGGATGGATCTTGGAATTATAATGGAAGGGGAAAATCTTATCTTTCTCAAATGAATGTTCAACCATCTATACATGTGAAGATTAAAGAGGCACAGAAAGAAGATGTCGAGTTACAAAAGAAGGTGAGAAATGTTCCTGAATTCAACCTTGATTGTGATGGGATAATAAAGTTCAGGAATCGGGTTTGCGTTCCTCCCATCCCCGAATTAAAGAATGAGCTGCTGGATGAGGCTCATAGTTCATCATTCTCTATTCATCCTGGAAGCACGAAGATGTATAGGGACCTGAAAGAGTACTTCTGGTGGGATGGCATGAAAAGAGATGTTGCTGAATATGTCTCTCGATGCTTGGTTTGTCAGCAAGTTAAAGCTGAGAGACAGAAGTCTAAGGGGATGTTACAACCATTACCCATACCCGAATGGAAATGGGAAAACATCACTATGGACTTTGTCACAGGACTTCCTAAAACATCCAAAGGCAATAATGCTATCTGGGTCATAGTTGATCGTCTTACAAAGTCTGCACACTTCATTGCTATTAGAGAGGATTTCCCTCTAGATCAGCTTGCCAGGATATATGTAAAGGAAGTGGTAAGATTGCATGGAGTACCACTTTCTATTATATCTGATCGAGATCCGAGATTTACCTCGAAGTTCTGGCGAAGTCTTCAGCATACTCTGGATACAGAGTTGAGTTTCAGCACTGCTTATCATCCCCAGACAGACGGTCAGTCTGAGAGAACAATTCAAACCCTAGAAGATATGTTGAGAGCTTGCTCTATGGATTTCAAAGGAGGTTGGGATCAACACCTACCTTTGGTGGAATTTTCTTATAATAATAGCTTTCACTCCAGTATTCAGATGGCTCCTTATGAAGCTCTCTATGGAAAGAAATGCAGGACTCCAACTTGCTGGGATGAAGTTGGGGAAAGAAAGCTATTAGGACCTGATCTCGTTGATGAAATGGCAGAAAAGGTTAGATCTATTCAACAACACATAAGAGCAGCTCAGAGTCGACAGAAAAGTTATGCCGACAACCGAAGAAAAGACCTAGAGTTTGAAGTGGGCGATAAAGTGTTCTTACGAATATCTCCCTGGAAGAGGGTTATGAGATTTGGAAAGAAGGGGAAGTTGAGCCCTAGATATATCGGTCCTTTCGAAATACTGGATCGTGTTGGGAAGGTAGCTTACCGATTGGCGCTTCCACCGAATCTCTCTCAAGTTCACGATGTGTTCCACGTATCTCTCCTGAGAAAGTACATACCAGATCCTTCACATGTACTCAGCTCAGAAGTTATACCGCTGGAGCAAGATCTTTCTTATGAAGAACAACCGATAGAGATTCTGGATCGTAGCGAAAAAGTCCTACGAAACAAGACCACTCGCTTGGTGAAGGTTTTATGGAGGAACCACCAACTTGAAGAAGCTACATGGGAGCTTGAGGATATGATGAGGGAGAAGTATCCTCATTTGTTTGTTACAAAGTGACGAATTTCGAGGGCGAAATTCTTTTTAAGGGGGGTAGAATGTAACACCCGAGACTTTTATGTTATATAAACCATCAAAGGAATCTTTTTCTACACAACACTTGCTTGGCTTGCTTTGCACGCAATCGCGACCTTCCTCGATAGCTTGCATCGTACGCAATACCGAGTATCACTAAACAACAATATGCTATTAAAACTAGCCGTTATGAATAGTAATAACCACTTTTTGAAATTTTATAAATTTTATTTTTCAAAATGGACTTCATTTTTGGACTCAGAATATCGAAATTAGCCTAGGGTGAAATTTTGGTATTTTTCTGAAAACTTTCAATTTTTGATGAATAGTGAAACCACTAAGTGGTAGGTTAAAAATTGAATTTTGCATAAAACTTAATTTTACCGCTTCTGTGAATGGAATTTCAAAAATCCGAGAGACACGGTTAATATCAAGGACTAAAATGTGGTTCAATGAGATGAAAATAATTTTTTTGTGAATAGTAACTTTTTACTATTTTTACCGCGGTTAATAGTAAATAGGGTAACTAAGGGTAAATATGATATCAATATTACCCTAACACATGTCCTAATTCTATTGGACAAGTGTAAATCGACCAAAAACAAACTTAGGAATACAATATGACCTTTTAGGCCCACTTGGATTAGATTAGGACATTTATTATTAATTTATTTAAAGAAGGGTTAAAATAGTTAAAATCAAAGTTTAATAAGTAAATAATTTTTAATATGGAGTTATACATAAGATAAATTCAATTGTAAATATTCATTAGAAAGATAAAACGATTTCCTACATGATGATATTTTATTTTTAATTTTTAGACATCAAATAATTTAATTTATTTATGACACAAAGATGATGCAGTAATTATCTTATTAATGAAATATTGACAAAATTGATAATATAAATACCAAAATAAATGTAATTTTAGACTTTTTATGAATTCCACTAATTTTATAGGTTACTATGATATATTAATGATGATTTAATCAACTTGGTTCGAACATATAATTCTGTTATGACTTTCACAAAAATCATATATCAAATAGTGTCAAAATTGACACAAAATAGTTTTTAAATAAAATATTATATTATTAATTTTTATTTTATTCCTAAAAATCTAAGGTTCGGCCAAATGACTTAGATAAGGATATATATATTTGTAATAAACAATTATGGGTTCGTTTGGCATGTTATAGTAAGTGTATTAACCATATAGTGAAAGAAAACAAAAAGACACGGTAAAAGTTAAATTAATTAACTTAGAGTTAAATCTAATTGATAAGGATAAAATAATACCCTAAACTTGTCTAAGTCCTATTGGTTGATAGGATTTCGACCCTTCCCCACTTTAGCTTCGAAATAAGACCCTTTGGAACCATTATAAACCGATTTTGACTTTAATATAAAATAATATTTTGAGATATTCCTAAGGTGCCCCTCTCCTCCCTTATAAAAGGGCACCTCCTCCCCCTCCTCCTCACACCAATTTGAGCACTCAAGCTCGGCCAACCCCTGCCATTTTCTCCTCTCCACTTCCCTAGAATAATCCTAGAGGTCCTGGTCTTCTCCAAAGACCAATCTTAGTTCCTTAAGTGGAGGATTCAAAGAGGCGTTCCAAAGAAGAGGTAATATCCATTACCGATCTTTTCAATTTCTTTCTTCTTCAACTTCTTCTTCATTAGTTGTTTCATGATAAAGTTATAACATCAGTATTACTTACATACTGATATGTTATTATAAATATTAAACAACCCTAATTCACCTTCTATCCATCCTACGGAAAAATGAAATCACCGCGCGTGCGTACGTACGGAATACCGTCTCCACGCCGTGGTGTAATCTATTTTCCACCATCACCTTACAAGGATGGGTATAATGGTGTAATGAGTAACTATATATGATTATTATGAATTAATATTGATACTGAAATAATATATATATACTCCAATACAATTCCACGATCATAGGAATAATATCAACACTCGTGCGTACGTACGGAATACCGTCTCCACGATGTGATGCGACTCGTTCTACATGATCTTCATTTCATAATGATTATATAAATGAATTGAATGAATGAATATGGTATATACTACACTAATACCATTCTGTAAATGAATTATCTATAACCTAAAGATAAGAATAAGAATTTATTCGACAAAACACGCATAAGAACAAAAAGTTATAAAGACCCGAGTAACAAGTAACAATGAAATATTACTAACAAGAAGCTAATAATATGACCATATATGATATCATATCAATATTTATGATTCTGGAATAAGTCAATAACATTATTTAAACCATTATACAGGAGATTCGGACACGAACAAAGCAAATCGGACCTAAGGTAAGGGAAATATCACAATCTCACTTTTATCCGAGATTGTTTTTACTTTGGTAATTACTGGGGTGTATTTTATCATCCACATCCATGTTCCCTCAATATGTAATATTATTTCCATAATTCTACAATATTTTATATCCAATTTTACCCTTCGGTGGGTTTTTAGTAAAAGATATGAAAGGAATCTTTTGTCGTTTTTCGTACGAGGTACTTTTTGACTTTTCCGACAAAAGTACGAAGAATGTTTTTTTAACTTATTCGGCATGAATGGATTTTTAAAACATTATTTCCAAGAAACTTCCTTTAGAAGTTTTCAAGTTTATTTTTAATCAACTTCTTTTATTTTAAAGTTGTATAACATGTTATGAAAGGAAAAATGTTTTTCAAGAAGAAAGGATATTTTCCTCAAGAATGGAGTTCAAGTGTTTTATCAAAATTATTTTCCATCTAAGATAATAAAGGGTTCTATTTTTATCCCTATTATTAAATTGATTTGATCATGTTGTGATGGAATTATTTTTATCTTATATGAATTGATTTATGATGTCATGATGTTTCAAGAATCCCATTTTTGTTACATGTGTTATGCGATGATGTATGTTTTATGATTATGTGGCACACATAAGAAAGGATTCATTATAAGATGGGTGGGACCTATATCTCCCTCCAATGCATTGGGTAATGATTTTATATCTCATGAGATAGACATGGCTGGAACGGAAGGTTATTTCGGTTCAGTGATACAGGACTGAAACGAGGAGTGAACTCGGTTCAGAAAGGGACTTTGTCCACTAAGATATTCTTGGCAATGAGTCATGACTGACAAGAAATGATTTTCCATGATTATGTGTGCATGCCACAAAGTTTCAAGTTTTATGTTATGATTATGGGGATCTCATTTTCACTTCTATGATTTATTCCATGTTAAGATATTATGATCTCTTTTGCAGGTTTTGATTTTCAAAAAGATATGAGATGATTTTTATTTCCTTTATTTGCCCTTGCTGAGCATTTGAGCTCACCCTTTTATGTTTTCTTTTCCCCAGGTCAGGAAGATGGATATTAAGTAGAATATGCTAAAAGGGACCCTAGATATGATGAAATAAATGGGAGACACTGTAGAAGATTTATGAACCAGTTGTTTATGTTTCCCAGTTTCTAAAGACACTATACCTATACGGTCCTTTGTGGTTTTGTCATATGTTGTAATAAGTGTGCTTAAATTTTGAAGTATTAACAATGTATGTAAAGTATGGGTCGTTATAACCTCGATAGAGGGATGGGTGTCTTGACACCCATCATTCACCCGTCAATTCTTTTGGATGGATGGGTACCCTGACTGAACATTCATGGTGTTCTCTGACGGATGTTGTGGCCCATCAGGTTGAAGGTACAATGAGTCTTTCATATGGACTTTGGGGGGGGGTGGTGGATGGAAATAGAGATAGCTGTGTTGGCACCTATCGTCTAGTCCTCCTCTCATATTTCAGTATGAGTTTTAGGAGTGTTATACTTTGGTTGTGTGGCCAGCACGACACACTTCATCATAGAGGGGGTGACACATCATCTTGGTGGTTTTGGCTACTGCATTTTAGGTTTGGTGGGGGGGGGGGGGTGATGAGACTTTCTGTCTTGATCTTACGTTGATTTTTGTCTCCTTTTGCCTCTTGGATTCTGGTTGGTCATGTCGCCTATTCCTCTAGATGAATTTCATTTCACTCTGTAATGGGTTCCTACTTCTTCCCTTCAAAAGGAGCTTATTTCTTGTTTAATAAACGGGGCATTGTCCCTTTTACCTTTAAAAAAACTTTAATTCAAATATTAGTGACCCAAGATTGATGTAAATGGATATTACATTTGTCTTGAAGAATACATAATACATAACACAATCATATTCCCAAATATAGTGTTACTTTAGTTTCTTTTAATCTCAAAACATAATCTTTTAACCATGGTGAAATATCTTCAATATCTCCTATAATGATATTCCCTTTTTTTTCCTACCTAAAACCATTCTTCATATCATGGGGAAAATAAAATAAAAAATGCTGGGATCAAATGATCATTAAGGGTAAAAATGAAGAAAATAAAACAAACCATATACATTTGAACATAAAAACATGAAAAACAGTTTAAAATCAAAATCATAAGTCATGAAATAAATCATGGACGTACATTAGGGATAGATCATAGAGAAACATTAATCATGAAAAAATACCAGGGGAATAAAACATGGAATTGTGGTAAACCATTACGCACATAATATGATTTCCATAGTTTCCTAGGAATTGATTCCAAGACCATCATAGTGGACGAAGACCATTATTGAATCGGGTTTACTTGTCGTTGCAGAGCGGTATTACTGAACCACATTTACATTCCGTTCTAGCCATGTCTGTCTCATGAGATATAAATCATTACCCAATACATTAGAGGGAGATATAGGTCTTACCCATCACATATTTAAATTATAATTAAATTTACCACAAACAATAAATCATTCTTCATAGAATATCCCATGAAACAAATTTTAATCTTAAACATCAATTCATCATAACATATTCCATATAATATTAATGGAAATCATATAATAATTACATCATAAAAAAAATCAATGTAAAAATCGGGAGAGATACATAACCATATATCCTCTCAGATGGAAAATTATTTTGATAAAATACCAGAACACAATTCTTGTGAAAAATATCATTTTCTTCAAAAACATTTACTTTTCACGAAAGGCCATGAAATTTTAAATGAAAATAATTTAGTGGAAAATAATCATGAAATAAGGTCTAGGGAGCTTCATGGAAATAATTCATTGTGAACCCATAAAAATACATTCATTATTTATAATTAAAACAAAAACATTATCCTCATTCTATTGCTAGAATAGTCAAAAAAGTAGATCATATGGTATGTAAAAGAAATTCTCGGTCCATACCATGTAATAAAAGTCAAAACGGGTAAAAATGAATTTAACATACACGGAATAATATTAAACATATTATGAAAATATTTTTTGAGAAAATGGTCATGGATGATAAATATAACTCTGGTAAATACTTACGTATAAACAATCTTGGATAAAAATGAGATTGAAAAATTATCCCTTAAATTTGATCTGATTTCTTCTACATGTGTCCAAAACTCATGTATAGTGGGTATAAACATATTATTATCTTTGAAAATAACCATTATTATATTTATGATATCATATATGGTTAACATACGACTTTATATTACCCGTTCATTTTTCAATTCCATGTTAATGTAACGTTTCTGGTAATAATCGTTTTAGTTATTGTATGTGTTTTTAATTATTATTAATGATATTATTATTTATATTTTAAAATAACTAATTTCTAAATGTAATAAATGATTTATATATTATATATTCAGTCTATAAATAAATAAATAAATATATAATATATAGATAAAATAAATTGAATATATCATTCATATAGATAGTTGGTTGTACGTACAAATTAATGCATTATTTTTTCTTTAATAAATAGAATCAAAATATGTTAATGATGTAACACCCCAAGCTTCTATGGTATGCTTCTCTTTTAATAATACAGTAGCGTGTGTTGTACGCAACTTCGACTTCAAACACACACCACGACCAATCAAAATAGCCGTTATGAATAGTAATACCCACTTCTTGAAATTTTATAAATTTTATCTCTCAATGTGGACTTCATTTTTGGATTCGGACAGTCGAAATTAGCCTAGGGTAAAATTTTGGTACTTTTCGGATAGCTCTCATATTTTGATGAATAGTGAAAATTACTAAATATTAATTAAAAACAACCTTTTTAATAAAAATAATTTATAGGGATAAATGATGAATTTGAGTGGTTTTGAAGTAAATTTAGAATATATTTTTACCATTTAATACAATTTTGGTCATTGGGAATAATTTCATAATTAAACCGGACATAAACAAGTATCAATCTTTTGATAGTTATTATATCTTAAAAACACGCTTTTTGTTTTGATAGCGGGAATTAATTTTAAATTAATTTCTGCCACTTCTGTGTTTTGAATTTGGAAAATGGATTCTATATTTGGAATTAGGATGTCCAAATTGATTAAATAGGTAACTTTTATTTTTAGATATTTTGAATAATTACTTCGGTAAATATTTTATTTACCATGGTTAAAGGGTAAATCCGGTAAATAAGGGTTAAAAAATAGTATTATAATAATACTAAATTACTCTAAAACGTGTCCTAACCTTATCGGTGGATACATGTCCGACCATGGTCATATTTGGGTCGATTTTGGGACCCCATGGAGCCACATTTAGGTGATAGGGACACTTTATTTTAATTGAGTAAAAATAAATACAAAAATTACATAAGCATATATCTTTTAGGAAAACAATTTTTAAATAAGTTTATGTATGTTAGAGTTTCGACTATAAATATTAATGAAAAAGATAAAAAGATTTCCTACATAATTGTATTTTATTTATAATTTTTAGACATTATATAATTTAATTTATTTATGACACAATGGTGACGCATTAATTACCTAATTAATGAAAAATTACAATAATTGATATTATAAATACCCAAATAATTGTAATTTGAGACTTTTTATAAATTACAATAATTTTATAGGATAATAAGACATGTTATAATTTATTTAATTAATGTTATTAGAAGTAATCATTTTGTTATGATTTTTAAAAAAATCAATTATTGAATAGTGTCAAATTTGACATAAAAGAGTTTTTAAAACAAATATTATATTATTAATTGATATTAAATTACTAAAAATATTACGATAGGACAAGAGACTTATATCCTAATAGGTGTATCATTAATGGACCACTAGGTTGTAGCTTGGATGTATATAGTATGTTTATTAAGCATATAATATAAAAATACAAAGAGACATTGTAAAAGTAAAACTAATTAACTAAGAGTTAATACTTAAAGATAAGGTTAATATAGTAACCCAAACCTGTCTAAATCCAATTTTTTGAGTGTTGTTTGACCTATCCCCACCTTAACCTTTAAATAATCCACTTTGGAGAAATTAGAAACCGATTATGAATTTATTATAAAATAATATTTCTAGCTTTTCCAAAGGTGCCCCTCACCCCTCTTATAAAAGGGAACTCCCCCTTCTCATTACTTCACACCTTCAAAGCCTTTTTTCTCAGCCAACCCCGGCCAAAATACTCTCTAAACTTACCTCAATACAGTCTAGATATCTTATTTTGATCAGAAAGACATATTAAGGAGCCCTTTTGGTCATATCAAAAGAAAGAACCCAAAAAAGAGGTAATGTTTTCACCACCATTTTTCAAGTTCATTTCTTCTTCAACTTACTCTTTCTTTGTTATTCCCATTATAAAATAATAAATACACTATCTCTTATATACTGTGATATTATTATAAATATGGTACAACCATATTCAGTATTCTATCCATCCTTTTAATGACATGTCACCATACGTGTGTATGTACGGCTTACCGTCTCCACGTCGTGGTGTAATTGTTATTCAATATATTATTATTTGGATGGGTATAATAATGATATTTAATTAATGTAAATCATAAATATAACATATTAATTATTCTGTATATATTATATATCATCCAATTATATATTATATTAATATCCAAAGAATGATATTTTCGGTCGTGCGTACGTAAAGATTACCCTCTCCACGACGCGATGAGATTCATTTCTAAGTTCACCATTCATTGACGATTATAAAAATATATATTAATAATAAGTATGTAATATATGACATAATAATTATACAGAATATATATATATATATATATACGTATTTATGTACTTACATATATCTTATTCAATACTATGTAAAAACGGAAACATCGTTTATGCGTACGTACGGACTACCGTCTCCATAAGTGGTGTTTTTCATTTCATATATACATCTATTACAAATTTTTATATTATATATATATATGATAAATAAATAATTTTTTATATTATGGAAGTATTTAAATCATGATCTATGTGATACAGTCAAGAGTAACAAGTTAAAACGCGTAAGACAAAGAAAGCGATTATTACCCGAAATATTAATATAACAGGGAAATTATTATTAAATGGGTAGTATAAAGTCATAAATGAATAATTTATGATATCATATATATTAATATCGTACAAGTATAATTTAATAACATAATATAGTCTTCATACAAGAGCCTAAACCTACCCTCGACTAAAGGAAAGTGCATGTTAAGTGGTTTTCATCTCACTCCTTATTCCCGTGAGATTCATGCCATATTGCCACTATTACCTTTTTTGTTGTGTATATACTGCCCATAATTATATTATTTGTGTAATAAACTTTATTTTCTGTGTATTTACATATTCATTGTATGATACCTCCTTCACGGGTTGTATATTTCATAAGTTACCAAACTGGTAAGGGTTAATTTTACAATCTCTTTATTATCCGAGGATGTTTTTACATAAGTATCTACTGGGACATATTTATTATCCATATCCATGTTTTATAAAAGAGTTTTGAAATGGATTATTTTAAGGGAATTTTTACTAAAACATCATTTCAAACATTTTAAATATTTATTCTTCCAAATCTTTCTCATTAATGTCCATGTATTTAAAATGGGTTTTTAGGGATTTATTTATATGGACATGAATGTTTTTAAAATGTTAATTTCTTTCAAAAGTTTCAAAGTGTTATGGGACAATTTGATTCAGAAATTTATTTAAATGAATTATTTTCCAAATTGTTTGACATTTAAATGTTTTCATGAAAAAGAGACATTTCTCTCAAATAGTTTTGATTTCATCTATGTCAACATCCTTCGATAAAGTTTACACTTGTCTGAAGTTGATATATTATGATACAAATCATTCATATTGTATTTAAGGTTTTGTGATATGTTTGACTATGGATGAGTTATATTTATTCCATTAATGGTGTATGATTAATGTTTTGGCATTTCTTATGCTAGTTTTAATACGAATTTTTATGTTATATTTCATCCTCTTTTTAAGATGAATGTGTTGGACTGGTATGTTCTGCGTTGGGGACCGGTAAAAGTAAGCCTTTAGGGTTGGTTTACGGTTACAGAAGACCCTCCAGGTTGGTGTCCGGTTATTAGAGGCACTCCGGGTTGGTGTCCGGTTATTAGAGGCACTCCAGGTTGGTTTCCGATTATTAGAGGCACTCCAGGTTGGTGTCTGGTTATTAGAGGCACTCCAGGTTAGTGTCCAATTATTAGAGGCACACCGGGTTGGAGTCCGGTTACAGAGGCTCTCCGGGTTGGGTTCCGGTTACAGTTATCCCTTAGGTCTTGGCACAAGGACATGACATAGAAATTAATGTTTGGAATTATGCATTCCATCATTATGAAAGTTGTTAGTGATATTGCTTGTGATTATTAGACTAGTAGAATATCCATGTGAATAATTAAATGACATTACTTCATTTATTTTTGACATATTATGATGATGTTCAAGTTTAAAAGGCTTTTGTTTTTGTTATACATTTCATTAAATGTTTAAGCTTATTTATGAATGTTTCCACTGTATTTTTATCCTTACTGAGCATCTGAGCTCACCCCTTTCTATGTTTTATTTTTCCCAGGATTCCAAGAAGTGTATAGTGATTGATATGTAGGGTTAAGCCAAGGGAATAATGGCGTTCATGAAGTATTATTTATGTTTTTTTGTATGTTATGAAGTGTAATGTATCCTTCATGTATGTAATCTATTTTCCAAGACTGCTTAACTGATCGGACCTTCGGGACATGATTCCTTGTAATCATGCCAATGTATTAAAATAAAGCACCGACTCTGGGTAACTGGGGTCGGGGCGTTACAGTTAGTATCAGAGGAAGTTTAGTAATAACTTTGGAAACTAGATTTAGATAAACTCTGATTAGAGAACATAGCCCTAAGATTGACTTTTAGGATTAGTATAGAAGAACTTACTATAATTTTGGTATTGTAGAGATTTTGTGAGTTTTCTGAGTAATATATCTCTGTATAGATACGACCAGGTAGAGGCGGCTCTGAAACAGATGTACCTAGGGGTAAAACCCAAAACCACTGCTTTGAGCTAGACTCGAACAGGAACTAGTGAATGAGAATGGGCCTTGTTCCACTCTTGGTTACGACACTCCCGAGGTATATGCTTAGGATAATTCTCATTTTCTTTACAAACCATTATAAAGGGCTTATGTGTATATACTTACTCAAAGAAAACAATTTTATGATTATGGATTATATCCATAAACTGTTTAATTTATGTTAAGTGTTTTAAAAGTTTGGGATCAGGTATTGTTATTCATAAACTAATCTAGTGAATGTCATTGTTTAGAAATGGTGCCCAGTAGAAGGGTTGAGAACTCCAGCAATACACATGATCCAAAGAGTAAGTAGGATCATATCTTTCATAGTCCAAAGACTGAATTAAGAAGGGAAATATTATCCCAAGTATTATCATCATATGAAGAACTAGTATCATGTGTTGATAAGATAAGTAAAGAAATCTTGGAGTCCTATGGATTTGAAGGGAATCCAGAGAAGGAAAGGATGGTAGAGAGAAGAACAGATAAAGGGAATAAGGTAAAGAAGGATTTTCCCACATGTGATTACTGTAGAAAGAATCACCTTGGAAAATTCTTGAAGGGAATGAAAGTATGTTATAAGTGTGGAGAAAAAGGACACCAAGTACATGACTACAAGGGTATGAAAAAGGTTTCAAATGTCCAATGCTTCATCTGCAAGGATTTTGGTCAATACATGAACTGATGTCCCAGTCATCAGACTATGCCGCAAATGATGCTATTAGATAATAATCAAGTTATGATACTACCAAAAATGAAGAGGAATGACTAGTGTTATTATGTTTTTATTTTGGAATTATTTCATTTAAGTGTTGTATCAATGATGTTTTGGAAATAAATAAGGATTTTACTACAGTAATATTTCATTGAGGATTTGAGATTTTATAGTACTAAGAAAAGTGACTCTACAACGAGTTAAACTTTTTGGAAATTACATAGAAAAAAGGATCTTCATTGTGTTTAAATTCCTGATAAATGTTGGACTGTGAGTTTGGATAGTAGTATTTTGGATAAGTCTATAGGTTGTAATGGATTAAGTTTGAAAGGTTATTATTTGATTTTTATAAAAGGACAACATGAGACCGTGTGACAACCTGTCGCATCAGAAAAAGCTGTGGGAATTGAACCCACAACTATAGTGTGATTGGGATTTATTGCCTACCACTGGACTACGTCAATTCCCTAGATTTTATAATGTAGTTTATTTTTTTAATGGGTCTGATATGTGAATTATACATTCATTATATTTTGAACCCTATACGATTAGGATAAATTGAGTATTTTTGAGTTGTCTTATGTTTTGCAGTGAAAGATGAGTTTGTTGTAGAAATTTATTAATGGATAAAACTCTAATTATAAAGTAAATATATCTCTTATGATCTTATCCAATCTCATAAATAAATTCATCAACATTAATAAAAGGAAATTTGAATAAAAATGTTGTCCTAGATGGTACCTTAGATAATCCCAAATTTATGGCTTTGGGATTGTTGGCCTTTTCATAGCCATATTCTCTACCACTGTCCATCAAATATTAATGATCATATTTCTCTTCCATATCCATGTTTTCCTACATGGAACCCAATTATGTGTTATTTTCGGTAACCTTCATACTTACCACTCTTTATTTTCAATAGAGGCCTCATTAATCCATTTTTCTGATGTGGGATTTCAACTAGGATATTTTGAAATGTCAACCCCAACTTTTCAATACCGAGTATAAATTTCGAGGATTAAATTAATTGAAGGAGGGGAGAATTTAACACCCCAAGATTCTATGGTATGTATCTCTTTGGATAATATAGTAGCATGTGTTGTACGCAACTTCGAGTTCTAACACACACCACGACCAATCAGAATAGCCGTTATGAATAGTAATACTCACTTTTTGGAATTTTATAAATTTTATCTCTCAAAATGGACATTATTTTTGGATTCGGAATATCAAAATTAGACTAGGGTGAAATTTTGGTACTTTTCGGATAAATCTCAAATTTTGATGAATAGTGAAAATTAATAAATTTTAATTAAAAACAACATTTTTAATCAAAATAATTAATAGTGATAAATTATGAATTTGAGTGGTTTTAAAGTATATTTAGAATATATTTTTACCATTTAGTACAATTTGGGTCATTGGACATAATTTCACAATTAAACTGCACATAAACAAGTATCAATCTTTTGATAGTTATTATATCTTAAAAAATGCTTTTTGTTTTGATAGCGGGAATTAATTTTAAATAAATTTTTCCACTTATGTGTTTTGAATTTGGAAAAATGGATTTCATATTTGAATCAGGATGTTCAAATTGTGTAAATAGGTAACTTTTATTTTTAGACATTTTGAATAATTACTTCGGTAAATATTTTATTTACCCTGGTTAAAGGGTAAATCCGGTAAATAAGGGTTAAAAAATAATATTATAATAATACTAAATTACTCTAAAACGTATCCTAAACCTATTGGGGGTTACATTTCCGACCATTGGCATATTTGGGCGATTTTGGGTTCCCATGAAGCCACTTGTAGTTGATAGGGACATATTATTTTAATTAAGTTAAAATAAATACAAAAATGGCATAAGCGTATATCTTTTAAAAAAACAATTTTTACATTGGGTTATTTATGTTGGATTTTCAACTATAAATAATCATTAGAAAGATAAAAACTATTACCTAAATAATGGTATTTTATTTATAATTTTTAGACATTATATAAGTTAATTTATCTATGAAACAATAGGGATGCAATAATTACCTAATTAATGAGAAATTAGAATAATTAATATTATAAATACCCAAATAAATATAATTTGAGAATTTTTATAAATAAAAATAATTTTCTAGGATACTATGAAATTTTATTCGTGATTTAATTAACTTTTTTTAGAAGTAATCAGTCTGTTATAAGTTTTTAAAAAATCATTTATTGAATAGTGGCAAAATTGACATAAAAGTGTTTTTAAAACAAATATTATATTATTAATTGATATTGAATTCCTAAAAATCTAAGGTTAGTAAAAGAGACTTATATAATGATAGGTGTCTCATTAGTGGACCACTTGGGGGTATCTTGAAAGTATATAGTAAGTTTATTAACCATATAATATATAGAAATACAAAGAGACATTGTAAAAGTGAAACTAATTAACTAAGAGTTAATACTTAATGATAAGGTTAGTAAAGTAACCCAAAACTATATAAATCATATTGGTTGAGTGGTTTTCTACCTATACCCACCTTAAAATTTAAATAATCCACTTTTGACCCATTAGAAACCGATTATGAAATTATTATAAAACAATATTTCTAACTTTTCCAAAAGTGCCTCTCACCCCTCTTATAAAAGGGCACTCTCCCTTCTCATTAATTCACAACATCAAAGCCTTTTGGATCATCCAAACCCTGACCAAATACTCTCTAAACTTCCCTAAATACAACCTAGAGGACTTATTTTGATCAGAACGAAAAACTAAGGAGCCCTTTTGATCAAATCAAAAGGAAGAACCCGAAGAAGAGGTAATGTTTTCAGCACCCATTTTCAAGTTCATTTCTTCTTCAACATATTTTTTCTTTCTATTCCCATACTAAAATAATAAATCCAATATATCCTATATAATTTGATATTATTATAAATATGGTACAACAATTTTTAGTATTCTATCCATCCTTTGAATGGCATGTCACTATACGTGCGTACGTACGGCTTACCGTCTCCACGCCGTGGTGTAATTGTTATTCAATATATTATTATTTGGATTGGTATAATAATGATGTGTAATTCATGTAAATAATAAATATAACATGATAATGATTCTGTATATATGATATATCAACCAATTATATATTATATTAATATCAAAATAATGATATTTTCGCTCGTGCGTATGTACGAATTACCCTCTCCACGAGGCGATGAGATTCATTTCCAGGTTCACCAATAATCGACGATTATAAAAATATATATTAATAATATGTATGTAATATATGACATAATAATTCTACCATAAATATATACATTTATATATATATAAGTATTTATGTACTTACATATATCTTAATCAATACTATGTAAAAACGGACAGAACATGTATGCGTATGTACGGACTACCGTCTCCATAAGAGGTGTTTTCCATTTCATATATACGTATATTATAAATTTTTATATTATAAATATATATGATAAAAAAATAATGTTTTATATTATTTAAGTATTTAAATCATGATCTATGTGATACAATCAAGAGTAACAAGTTAAAACACGTACGATAATGAAAACGATTATTACCCGAAATATTAATATAAATGGAATTTATTATTAAATGGGTAGTATAAAGAAATAAATGAATAATTTATGATATCATAAATATTAATATGGTTTTGGTATAATTTAATAACATACTATAGTCTTCATACAGGAGGCTAAACATACCCTCAACTAAAGGAAAGTTCAAGGTAAGGGGTTTTCATCTCACTCCTTATTCCCGTGAGATTCATGCCATATTTCCACTATTACCTTTTGTGTGGTGTATGTACTGCCTATAATTATATTCTTTGTGTAATACACTTTAATTTATGTGTATTTACATATTCATTGTGTGATACCTCTTTAATGGGTTGTATGTTTCGTAAGTTACCAAACTGGTTAGGGTTAATTTCACAATCTCTTTATTATCTGAGGTTGTTTTTACATAAGTATCTACTTGGACATATTTATTATCCATATCCATGTTTTATGAATGAGTTTTTAATGGGATTATTTTATGGGACTTTTTACTAAAACATCATGTCAAACGTTTTTAATATTTATTCTTCTAAATCTTTCTCATTAATGTCCATTTATTCAAAATGGGTTTTAGGGATTTATTTATATAGACATGAATGTTTTCAAAATGTTAATTCCTTTCAAAAGTTTCAAAGTGGTATGGGACACTTTGATTCAAAAATGTCTTTAAATGAATTCTTTTCCAAATTGTGTGACATTTAAATGTTTTCATGAAAAAGATATATTTCTCTCAAATAGTTTTGATTTCATCTATGTCAACATCCTTTGATAAAATTTACACTTGTTTGAAGTTGATATATTATGATACAAGTCTTCCATATTGTATTTAAGGTTTTGTTCTATGTTTGGCTATGGATGAGTTATCTTTATGCCATTAATGGCTTATGATTAATGTTTTGGCATTTATTATGCTAGTTTTAATACAAATGTTTATGTTATATTTCTTCATCTTTTTAAGATTAATGTGTTGGACTAGTACGTTCTGGGTTGGGGGATGATAAAAGTAAGCCCTCCTGGTTGGGGTACAGTTATAGCAGACCCTCCGGGTTGGTGTCTGGTTATAAGAGGAACTCCAGGTTGGTGTCTGGTTATTAGAGGCACTCTAGGTTGGTGTGCGGTTATTAGAGGCACTCCGGGTTGGTGTCCAGTTATTAGAGGCACTCCGGGTTGGTGTCCGGTTATTAGAGGCACTCCAGGTTGGAGTCCAGTTACAGAGGCTCTCCGAGTTGGGTTCCTGTTATAGTTTCCCTTAGGTCTTGGCACAAGGCCTTGACACAGAAATTATAGTTTGTCATTATGCATTCCATCATTATGAAAGTGGTTAGTGATATTGCTTGTGATTATTAGACTAGTCTAATATCCAAGTGAATAAGTAAATGGAATTACATCATTTTATTTTTTCCATATTATACCGATGTTCAAGGTTAAAAGGCTTTTGTTTTAGTTATACATTTCCTTAAATGTTTATGCTTATTTAGGAAAGTTTCCTCTATATTTTTATCCTTACTGATCATCTGAGCTCACCCCTTTCTATGTTTTATTTTTCCAGGATTCCAAGAATTTTATAGTGATTGATATGCAGGGTTATGCCAAGGGAATAATGGAATTAGTGAAGGATTATTTATATTGTTTTGTATGTTATAAAGTTTAATGTAACATTGATGTATGTAATCTATTTCCAAGACTATTAAATTTATCAGTCCTTCGGGACTTGATTCCTTGTAATCATGCCAATGTATTAAAATAATTCACTGACTATGGGTAACTAGGGTAGGGGCATTACAAATGAAATATATAAAAAAATATATAAAATAGATATTATTATTATGTCATATATTTCCTGATTATTTATTATATATACTTTATAATCATTCTTTAATGGTTAATGTAGAGAGTGAATTTCATCACGTCGTGGAGATGGTAAGCCGTATATATGAATGAGGGACAATATAGTTCCCATTATTGTTGAATGGTATTGAATTGGATGGGTTATAATATTGAAAAATAAGAATAATGTTATAATAATAATAGATAGTTATTATTTCTATCGTTATATATATCTAATTAATGTGGGGGTGAAGAACATATTACACCGCAACGTGGAGACGATATGTCCTACGTACGCACGCGCGGTGATTTTTTTTCGTAGGATGGATTGATGGTGAAATAGGGTTGTTTCATATTTTTAAAAACATATCTGTATATGAGTGATAATTAATTTTTTATTTTATAATGAAAAAACTAAATAATATAATGTATAAGAAGAAATACATTTGTAAGAATTGGTAGAAAAGATTATATTTTGTTGACATGCCTCCTTTAAATATCTCCTAGGGCATTATATTTGGTCTTTTGAGAAGACCATAACAACTAAAATGTTACTATGGATGTTTAGAAAATAAATTGGAAGGGGTTGAACAAGAATTAATGTTCAAAATTGAGTGAAGTGGAGAGGGAGGAGGTTTCCTTTTATAATAAAGGAGAGAGGCACGTCAGGAATATCCGAAAATATTAATTCATTATATATTAAATTTCAATTTAAAATGGGCCATATGTATTTAATTATATTATATGATGTGTTTTGTTCGAATACCCATCATTAAAAAACATTTAGGCAATTTTTGAATATTTTATTTATCATATATGTTTGGTTTAAACCATATTTTACCAATTTTAATCTTACCAAGATATCATGATATTTTCATATTGCTGGTTAATGTAATTAGAATATCATGTCAAACGACCCAAAAATGTTATTTAGGTAATATTTGGACATATATTAACCATTTTCCTGGATATTATATTTTTAGTAATTTAATATAATTTAACAAACTATTTTATGTTTTGTGTTGTGAATTATGCCAATTTTGGACACTATTCATACCTGACTTTTTAAAAACTCAAAAAAACCTGATTCCTATAAACCAACGGCATTAAATCATCACTAATATTTAAATGGAATCCATAATATTCATGGATGGAATCAAAATGTTAAAATTAAATTTATTTTAATGTTTATAAAATTATTTATTAGAATCATTTATTAACTAGTTAATCAATGCATCATAATTGTGTCATAAATAAATATATTTATATATTATCTAAAAATTATAAACAAATGCCAAATTTTTATGAAATATTTTTATGTTTCTTATTTACTATATATATACATAGATATCATTAATATAACACTTTATTAAAATTGATTTTATAAAAGGTATATGTTTTGGTTTTAAATATATTTATATTCAATTAATTCTCATAAAATTTCACTTTCACATCAAGTGAATCCTTGGGGTAGCCAAATCGACCCAAGGGTGGCCATGGTTAGAAATATCTCATAAAATATGATTAGTTCATGTGTTAGGGTATTTTAATATTAATATAATTTTACATTTTATGCTTATTAACGAGATTTGACTTTTAACCCTGATAAATAAAATAATTACTGAAGTTACTATTCATAATGTCCAAAATTAAATAGTACCTATTTACACAATGTGAAATATATCATTAGAAATATGGAATCCATTTTTTCAAATTCAAATCACAGAAGTTGTAGTAATTATTTTAAAATTAATTTGCATTGGAAAACCAAAAAGAGTGTTTTTAAGAAATAATAACTTTCAAAATATTAAAATGTTTTTTGTCTAATTTATATGTGAAATTACTTCCAATAATCAAAATAGGTTTAAATTATAAAAATATAATAAAATTAAATTTTAAAACTAACTTATAAAATACTCTAACTATATAAATAATTTAGATAAAAATGATGATTCGAATTAAAATGCAATATTTGTCCCTATTCATTAAAATTTTAATTTTCTTAGAAAATACCAAAAAATCTAAAAAATTATATTTTTAGGTATTTATTAAAAATAAGAAGTTTATTTTTTTTCAAATTTAACTTATAAAATATTCAAAAACTATGTTTAAAATATGTGCTCAATCAAAATTGTGTAAAACGGCATTTTAAAAAAAATACTTATTTTATACAAAAAATCTATTTTGTTATCAAATAATGTACTAGAAAATGTTTAATATGAATGATAATGTTATAAAAAATTAAAAATGTGGTTAAAAATATTAATAATGGCTAGCTTATATCCCATTAAATAATAATATTTTAATAATATATTATTGTTCTCTAAAACTCGGTATTGCATACGACGCAAACTATCGAGGATGGATGCTCTTGCTTATGACACATGCCAAGTTAATGTTTCATGTAGCGCAAGAAAAATATATACTCCATGTTGAGTAAAATAAATTCTATCAAACTAACATGAAATTGTGTGTAACAAAAGCCAAAAATGGAGTTCTGTATACTTCAAGGTAATACTGTGTAGCATATAGCCCAAAATATGGGTGTAGCGTACACCAAAATAAATAAAATAAATTAAAAATATTGCATATAATAAATTCCCGGGGTTTTACATGGTTCACTCCCTTGTCCATCAAAGTAGGATGATTTAACTCCTCATAACGTATTTGCAGTCATGGTTCACTCCAATGGCCATCTTAGTAGTCAAGGTTCATTCCCAATAACATCTTAGCTTATATCATGATATATATATCATTTCCAAATGAATTGGCAGGAAATATAGGTCCCCCCATCTCATAATTAAATTCTAAAAACATCTGCCACAAGTGAATAAATAATTATATCATAAACCATGAAGTTAATTGGATATAATAAACATGAAATCCTATAATAACCTATGAAAAAAGGAAGGTTTCATAATCATTTATCAAAAATAAAAACCCATAAAAGAAAAATGGATTTCATAAACATATAGCCCCTTGAAGAGAAAAAGGTTCCAAGAAGACCATGACATTAAGAATATCCCACTCATATAAATAATATGAACAAAACCATTAGATAATTTCATATATGGGCTTCGGTAATAGCAACAGATGTCATCTTAGTAGGAAAATATTTTTGAAATATCTTTCAACAACATTTCTTGAGGATAATATCATATCTTATTTTAAAAAAAGATTTTTAATACTTAAAACCATTTAAAAATAAATTTCTATGAAAATAACTTGAAAAAATATAAATAAAAAATGAAATAATTTTGAAATCCATTTTCATAGAGAACTTATAAAGTAAGCCTCATAACATTTTAAAATAATTTTTATTTTAAAACACTTTAAAAACATATAAAAATAGTTAAAAATTTTGACAAGCTTTTTACATTAAAAAAAGTGAAAGGATCTCTAAAATGTTTTTAAGCACATTTATTTGAAAATAATTTATACACTATCAAATAAAGCTTCAAAACATTTTGAAAATAATTTTCATCCAAATATTATAAAATAATCTAGAAAAAAATTTGAAAATAATTTTCCCTAAAATCATATAAAAGAAGCTTGAAAAAATTTGGAAAATTATTTTCCCAAATAATATATAAAAGAAACATGAAATCCTTTGGAAACCTTTTTCATTGGTAATAGCTTTTATAAAATTTCATTTATAAATAAACCTTTAAAATTGAAAATAAATCTTTAAAGGAATGATGATACATAAATACATGTCTTACGACGTAAAAAAATGTTCATTTACATAGTAAAAAGTTATAAAAAAGTCATTCTTCAGAAAGAGACAAGAATATTCCTTTGAAGTTAATGGTTAAAAAACTGGTATTTTTGTAATTGATATATGGTATTAGTAGAATAAACATGGAAACCCTTTTAGGGTACATAGTATTTGAAATGAGGAGAGGTTAATGATGATCTTTCTTAAAAAACTTATTAAATATCTAATTTACCAAAGAGTAAAAGTACGATATTGATACATGATTATAAAACTAAAAAACCTAGAGGAAGAAATTTCATTATTTTATTGAGATATGAATTTTA
Organism: Viscum album; assembly: GCA_963277665.1. Lineage (NCBI taxonomy): Eukaryota > Viridiplantae > Streptophyta > Magnoliopsida > Santalales > Viscaceae > Viscum > Viscum album. The sequence continues at coordinate 434,150,210 of OY728134.1, forward strand.
TTATTTCATAAATTGAACAATAAACATAATAAATTTTGAAAATAGAAAATATTGTCTAAATAAACTCTTATAACTAGGTAACATAGATCAGACACTCCATGTCAGAGAAGGAAATTAAGTGAATCTTTAAATATCATGGAAATAAATATTTTCATTATATATTATTTAAAATGGAATTATATACATCTCTAATGATCATTTAGTTCTATAAAAAACATGAGCCTCAAAGAAGGCAAATTGAGGCTAAACTATTTTACCGATTTGGTAACATTTTAAACATAAACCCCTAGAAGGAATGATCATAAAATGGATATATGAATACCCATAAATTTATTTTTAATATACATAAAAAACCATCAGGTTATGTATATACATAACACAATAGGAAAGTGTGGGGAACATTGAATTTATCTCACAGAAATAAAAAAGTGAGATGAAATCCCCTTACTTTGTGTCTCCACTCACATCATACTCATTTAAACCACCTCTATAAATAATATAAATTTTTTATAAATATTATAAATAATTATATTTATAAATATAATTTCATATATGATTTTATTATGACCTAATATTACATGCTTGATAACCATCTTATGTTATGGTTTCTTTTTTTGTAATGTTCGCTTTGTTTATCCTATGTGACTTAATTTGTTATATTGTAGGTCATTATACTTATATATTTATTTTAGAATGTAAAAAATGATTTAAATTTAATTTATATTAATTATTTTTGTATTACAATAATCTATATTATATATTTTTATGAAATAGAATACACCGTTCATGGAGATAGTATGATGTATGTATGTATAAATGCTATTTTTATTTAATTGTAGTGTTTAGTGAAAAAATGTAAAACAATATTTATATATATATATGTATAAATATATATAAATGTTAAATTATATTTATTATATCATATATATCATATATATTCACTGAATCCATCCTTAATATATTCAATGTAGTGGGTGAATGAATCACATCACTTTAACGGTGTTGTAATCCACGCTTCTTCAAACGAAATTATCCTATTAACAAAAAATGGAAAAAATATGTGTTGTAAAAGGAACAAATAATGTTAAATAAATACATAATGTAATATATATAATATATATATATTGTTTCCATCATAATTTCTACCATGAGAAGTGGTAAGGAAAATTTAACAATCATTGTTTAGTGGGGTGGTAGTTCTCCATACACGTATATAATATGTTCGTTAACCATTAGATAAAGGTGTGTTTATTTGTAGGTAAAACAATTCACATAAAACATCCTAGTATATTTAGGATATTGTTTTTGTTTATAAAATAATGTAATAAAGAGTCTGGAGGTTGGGGGGTAAGAAAATAAAATGAATTGAGAGAAGACATTACCTCTTAATATTGTAACTCCTTTTGGTTTGTGCCAAAAGAATTCCATTGATTCTGTTATGCCTATATAATGTCTTATATTTGGAGGGTTGGGATTATGGGAAGTGTATTGGTCAGATATTATCTAAAACTATGTGGTTTTATATGTGTGAAGTTGTGGGAGAGGTGGTGTCCTTTTATAGCGAAGGAAAAGGGCTGACATATAGTTTTTTAAAACAGGTTTGGTGTAGACATGGTTTTATTTAAAAAAGACATAAAAACACAATATTAATTTAAAATATAATGTTTAATATAGATATATAGAAATAAAATGTTCTTTTTATAAGTTAATATGTCATTTGGGCTACTATGATTAATGTTTAGTCTCCAATTAAGCTTAATTTGACCTTAATCGTTTTGAATAATTTTAATTACTTTTACAAATAATTTAGAAAAAAATAAACATGATATAATTAGAATATTAATATTAAACTTAATATAATATTTTATTTATGGTTTTAAAAATTAAGACAAAGAATCATAGAATTTATGATTAATGAAAATCTAGTAGATGAGACAAAATCATGGGGGTTTAAGGTAGAAAGATGTTTATAAATTTATTATGTATTTATACTCAATTTCATATTCAAGTTGATTAAAATGAACTAAATTATATTAATATATGTATAATCCATCTTATCTAACCATAAAAATAATATAATATAATTTAACATTAATAATTATTTAAACAAAAGATAGTTTTTATAATGCCTCAACCCCGTAATCTAGAAGCTGGTGCATTATTTTAATACATTGGCCTGATTAAAAAGTTTATGTCACGATGGACTGATCAGTTTAGTGGTCTTGGAAACAAGATACATACATAAGTTCAACATTACAACTTGAAAAGAAATAAACACTAATTTATTTCATTAGAAACATCCAAGATTCCAAGATTATTCCTGCAAGTCACTCAAAACTAACTTCTTCTTATAATGGGAAAATGAAACATATGAAAGGGGTGAGCTCAAATGCTCTATAACAGTAATAAATACAGCAGAATATAACATAAACATTAGGAAAAATGAATAATTGAAAACACATGACTTTAAAATTAATAAACATGAACTATCTATGGAAGGAATATGTGCTGAGTAAATAATATCATAATAAAACATAGTAATGGGTTTTATACTAGTCAAATAACCACTTGAAATATTAATAGAAAATCTCATAATGATATAATACATAATGCTGAATATCATAACCACAAAGTCAAGGCCTCATGCCAAGACTACAAATAAGACTTTTTCAAGGCATTATGCCAAGACACTAGTTTTTCTCATGAGACCTATCGATGCATCAAAGAGCTATAGTGGGATCCACCCATCACATACAATGTCCAAATCATTACTCATATGAAAATGTTGGAAGATAACATAAACATTCTTATTAAAACTAGCACACAAAATGTTGATGCATTATTCATAAACCATGAATGGTATAAAAATAGCACATCCAAAGTCCACCATAACTCATTAAATAAAATATGGAATATTATATTATCCTTAATCGAGAATAATTAAGGATATTGATATAGATTAAAATAATCAAAAAATCAATTTGGGAGAAATATCCCTCTTTTTCTTGAAAACATTTAAAAGTCTCACTATTTGTCAAGAAGTCGTTTAAAATAGATTTTGGAATCAAAGTGTCTCGTACCACTTTGATAATTTTAAAAGGGAATTTAATTTGAATACACTAATTTCCATATACGTAAATCCTTAAATCAATTTTTAATAAATGTACATTGATGAGAAATATTTATAATTATAAATTTTTAAAACATTTAAAAATGATATTTTAGTTAGAGTTTCGAACCAAATGAGAGATGATTGAATAAAAATAAATGAGGTAACAAAAACATAATAATATCATTATAATAATGTATTTCATGATATACTATGTCAAAGAATTGTATATACACCATATAAAAGTTAATTGGTGCATAACAACAAAGAAGTCTCAATGGAATTTAAATCGAGATAAGGACCCTTATAAAAACTATATCCTTAGGTTAAAGATAAATCAATGACATAATTAGGTGTGAAAAATATAAATACCCTAAATATTATTGGATATAAATTGTAAATAAATCATATGAAATTCACACATATTCTTATAAAACAACACCAATGACTTGGACGATTAACTCAATGAATGGAAATTGACTTAATATTGCTCTTATCAAGTTCATATCAATGAAATGAGAAAACACCAATGGACTGATTATGTGTATGAAGATTATATCCACAAAAATGGTAATGGAAATTACTAATTAAATAAAAAGGAGTGATTCCCTACAAAATAATGGAGTAAAATAGTCAGTGAAGTATGCGTAAATCCGAATGAGTGGAAATTGAAATATGAAATTCCCTTACCGATTTTGTATCTTATGAAACATACACCCCATGAAAGAAGGATCATACAATTATGAATTAAATAAAAATAAATTAAATTATATTACACAATTAATACAATTAAGGAAAGTAAATATTCCACACAAAAGGAAATAGTGGCCAATATTTCATGAATCTCACATGAATAAAAAGTGATTTGAAAAACCCTTACTTCGTTGTGATCAATCGAGTCATATGACCTAAAGTTAATAACCACCAAATTAATCACATAATACCATGAATATTAATATAGTCATTAGAATATATATAAAATGGTAGTACACAATAAACCAGATGCAATAAATAAGTGGTGAACAATGGAAATCTCATATAATTAAAAGTATGATAAGAAACCCCTTACCTCACGTCTAACTTGCATTGTATGTTCCTTGTTCATCATTAATAATAAAAATAATTTATTTTCTACTTGATTAAGAACATTTTTCATGTTTATTATTCCTTTTATATAACTTATTACCTTGCTATAACAACTTGTTATTTATTTGAGTTCGTATTGGATATTTTATCAGTGTGCGGAACTTGATTCAAAATGAACTTGTTATAATTACATCTTTTCCAAGTGGACAAAAGTTAATAATCTCCATTATGATATAAATGATTTATTTATCATATATATATAATATATATAGTATATATTTGTATTTATAATTGTACATAACATGTGGATATACTAAATGAAATGCACTATTCATGGAGACGGTAAGTCGTACGTACCCATGAACACAACATTCATTTCTATTTTTTATTTTAATGGAATTGAAACATAATTATACATAAGTATATTATAATTTCAGTATAATATCATATATAATTTCAATAACTCCATCCTTTATATGTACCACATATGGTATGAACAAGTCATATCACTTTGAGGGGGCGGTAGTTCGCATTTTCTCAAATAAAATTATCGCATTTACCCAAAATGGAAACCATAAAAGAATGATTTAAAAGAAAAAAACAAAAGTATAAAGAAAAAATAAACATAATATATATCCTATATAAACATAGTTCCATATTAATGGCCAACACGATAGGTGGTAGGAGATAATCGACCAATACTCGTTTCGTGAGGTGTTTGTTTTCCATCCATAGAAACAATATGTTCATCAACAATTAGATAGAGGTGTGTGTAATTTCAGTTATAATCCTTATCATAAAAAAATCCTAGTAAATTTAAGATACTGGTTTTGGTATAAAATAATGCAATAACAAGAGTTTAGTGGTTGTACTTGTAAAATAAACTAAACCAATTTAAGAGAAATTGTTACCATTAATTTGGGTAACTTTCTTTGGTTTGAACCAGAAGGACTTCTTGAAGTTCTTCTACATAAGATAAGGCTTCTAGGAGGAGGATATAGATCTTGAGAGATTATTTGTGTAGATTTTGGACAATCCATGAGTTTTGAGAGGAGTTTGGAATTGGTTATAAGTGGGGGCTTTTTGTAAGGGGGAGGATGGGCTCTTTAGGAAAATGTGAAAATATTATTTTATTATATAATTATATTCGGGTTTTAAAGGTACAAACCAAATTAAAGCCATATATAAGTTTAATAAATATCGATATAAAATAATAAAATAACAATTGGAAAATTATTGGATATTTGTATTAATATTTATAATCTTATTTATTTAAATAATTTATTAATGAGGTAAATACTACAACATTATTGTGTCATAATTAATTTAATTTTTTGATGTCTAAAAATTACACAAAAATACCATGATATCAGATATATTTTTATATTTACAATGAATATTTATAGTCTAAATGATAATATATATAACCCATTTTAAAATTAATTTACAATAAGATATTTGTTTTTGTCATTTTTGCCTTTACTTTATGTTAATTAATCTAAAGTTTCATTATCACTCCCATGTGGCTCAATGGGGTCCCAAAATCCACTAAAAGATGCCCATGGTCGTAAATGAATAAGACAATAAATTTAGGACAAGTGTTAAGGTCATTTGGTATTATAATAATATTCGTATTACCTTAAATTACCTTATTCACCCTTAACCGTGGTAAATTAAAGTAAAAAGTTTCTATTCACCAAAAATTATTTTCAACTTATTAATCAAAATTTTACTTGTTAATAACAACAATTTATGTCATATTTTTGAAATTAAATTCACAGAAGTGGTAAAATTTCATTTAAATGGAAAAGTCAGTTTTTTAACTACTACTAAGTGTTTCACAATTCATAAAAAGTTGATGTTTTTAAAAAAATTAAAAAAATTCTTCCTATGAAATATTTGGTATTCGAAATTACTAAATGATGTCTATTTTCCCAAATTCAAAACCTATAATTTGCATTAAATAATTTAAAATTAATTATCATTGTCAAAACAAATAGCGTGTTTTTATGAAACAATATCTATCAAAACATTGACACTTGTTTATGTCTAATTTCAACGTGAAACTAATTAAAATCACCACCATTAGATTAAATGGTAAAAATATAATATAATTTAACCTTAAAACAAATTATTATGATAATATAACCAAATAAATAAATTATATTAAATGGCACTTTTGAATTAAAATATAGTATTTTTCATTGTTCATAAAAAAATGAATTTTATCAGAAAAATACCAAAACATTACCCAAAGGAAGTTTTAATTTCATGATTCTAAAGAATAATTTTATTTTGTGAAATGGAACATATAAAAGCGAACAAAACTATATTAAATGAGGTTTCTCCATTAAAAGGTGGTAAATCAACCTTTTAAAGTTAATTTTGCTTAAAAGTAAATTCATTCACATTTTATTCCTCTAACTTTTATTAGATAAATGAAAAAACATTTAACATTCATATATAATCATTTTGTAGTAAGTTCTGTTAATTCCCACTATATCAATGTCTAGTTGTTAACTACCATTTAAAATAATTATATTATATTATTACTATTCAATGTATGATTTCAAAGAAACCCATTTTTACATATCAAGTAGGTCATCGAACAAAGTGTCACCTTTAAAGTATAACTAATATTTAGTTAAAAAATATTAATTAATATGAAAAATGTCATGTTATTTATTAAACAGGGATGTTACATCCTTCCCCCCTTTTGGGAATTGCATCCTCATAATTTTAAATTCAGGCTTGGATATAACATTAAAAGTCCCACATCAGAAAAGGGTCAGTAAAAATATCACATTAAAATAATGAAAGAAATGTAAAAAGGCCACCAAAGATAACCCATACTAGGATTCCATTTAGGAAAACACGGATTTGAAAGAAAAACTAAGTGTCATGTTCTGATGGAGAGGGATATAATACATGATCAGGAGAAAGTTAACAACAAGAAAACCACAAACCTGATGGGATAAACTATCATTAGTTTCCCAGTAGGAAAAGTAAACATATAACATTTTCTTTTGTTTTAAGTTCTATTTCTTAAAGATTAGGAATTTATTTATGAGATTGACTATGAACATAAAGAGATATACTTACTTTTTAAGTAGAGTTTCATTCATTAATAAATATCTACCACTAACTTATCGTTTTCTCAAACGATGATTATTCATGATGATTTGGTCACACCAGAAGATATAGAATCAACTTATAGAGAATTAAATTATCCACAAAGGATAAACAGTATATTTACCATGTCTTTAGAGATTAAGCACAACCAAAATGGTTAGTACAAGATCAGATGATCAAAAAAAAGGATAATCCTTTAGAGAAATAAATACTAATCTAAATTTGTAAAATTAAACAACGAATACCCCAAAGATAAATAAATACAATTAAATAAACAATGGTTCACAAAATACTTCAATATAATCCAATCTAATATTGAAACCCAAAGCATAGAAGAATTTTGTTATGTAGTCTTCCGCGTTAAATTGTAATACAAAATGACATCAACTACCCTTAAAATCACATACTCAAAAGTAATTTATCTAAACACATATTATCTATGATAGGTTAATCATTTCCATGAATAACCCAAAATATAGATAAAAATCCAACATTACGACTCAAATTAAATCCTATAGTTTTCATTTTTCCTTAGGTATATAGTGTTCCCAATAGAGCGAATGTATTCCAAAATAAAAATTATCACTTAATCAATGAATAATTTTAATATAAAAATGATATCCATTTGATAATACATAAGGACCCAAAACAACTTAATAAATTCATTTAACTAAAATGAATTTTCCACACTAACCGGGAACTTTATGTAGTCTTGTGGTAGGTGATAAATCATAATTGCACTCTAGTTATGGGTTTGATTCCCACATATATGTCTGATGCGATGGATTGTCACACGGTCTGCATGTTATCCATTTTCAAAAACTATATTTTATAAAATTACCAAAATGAGATAAATTCTTTAAAATAACCATAACATAATTTAACCACAAATGTTATATCATACCACAAATCTTTATTAAATAATTTAACAATGTGTAATTTCCTCAAACTCAATGATCATATAAAACCAAATGGTTATTTATAACTATATCCAAAAGATAAAAGATTATTCTTTCTCAAATATCATATTCACATGAAAAAATACAAGGTTATAAATACAAGATAAAAGTCTTCCAAAGTAATCCCATAAACAAGAGCACTAGTACTTTTAAACATTTTTTCATCCATTTATTTCCACATAGCTTTTTCCATGACCAAGAGGATATCCTATAGAATAGGGAATTCACTCGGGTAATTTCCAGGTCCCCTACATTTCCTTAAGATGATTGTAAATGGATTCATGGGACCATTTTTATTTTCTCCTATAGTACCCTTCATTTTTCCTCAGAAATACATTATTTTATGTCCTTATTTACCACACATAAATAATTTCTATGTTCAATTAAGACACCTTCCTATGTTTCTCCTTCTACATTTCCTGCATGATGGAAAATGAGGATTATTTTCTCAATGGTCTCCACTACTGGAGATCTTATCATTCACCACTTTTCTCTTCTTTGTTGAGTAAAGGAGGTGGTTGATATATATGTTGTTGATCATATTTTTTGGAAAACTGATTTGGCATGAACACGATATCTTTTACGCCTATCAATATTCCATTTTGTTTCTAATTTCCAACAATATTCCCACCTTATACATCATGCTCCATGGTACTATGAATTCCATGGATTCCATCCATTGACTAAAAACAGAAAGCATTGTGTGAGTAACAATAGTTATAAAATCGATTATAGAATACCATGACACCTTATTGTAAAATTAAAACACCTTAGGATTAACCAAGGTAATTTATTATCATCTTATATTAAAATCCTTCAAATCAGGTTGTAATGAAAATAAAAATTATCATAAGCATATCCCTCGGAAGTTTCGTAACCAAGAGTGCAGCAAGACCCATTGTCCTGTACTAGGATACCCCAGGTCAAGCCTAAAACTCCTTGTCAGAGTTTTCTCTCTTAGTAACATCTGTGCTAGAGACGCCTCTATCTGCTCATATCCAGATAAGGATGTATTGCTTGGAAAATACACAAAATATCTACTTTACCAAAATTTTAGGAAGTTATTCTATACTAATCATTATGTACTATCTTGTGGTGATGCACTCAAATCGTACTTTTCTAAATATTGTTTCAATGGATTGTACAAAACATCCTCTGATACCAAATGTAATGCCCCACCCCTAGAATCCAAGAGATGGTGAATTATTTTAATAAATTCTCATGACTATAAGGAATAAAGTCCCGATGGACCGATTAGTTTAGTAGTCATGGAAACAATATACACACATAAGTTCAACATTATAACTTTAAAAGAAAAACAATAGTAATTTATTCCATTATAAATATTCAAGAATCCAAGATTATTCCTATAAGTCACTCATGAATAACTTCTTCATATCATGGAAAAATGAGACATAAGAATGGGGTGAGCTCAAAAACTCAGTATGAGTAAGCAATATAGTGTAATATAACATACAAATTAGGCACATTGAATAATTGAAAACACATTCCTTTAAAAATAATATACAAGAAAACTTTATGGTAGAAATATGTTTTGAGTAAAGAATTCCATAATAAAAAATAGTCATGGGTATTCTAATAGTCGAATAAACACATGAAATATCAATATCTAATTTAATAATGATGGAATGCATAATGTGGGACATCATAACCACATAGTCAAGGCCCCTTGTTAAGAATACTAATAAGATTTTGTCAAGCCCTTGTGCGAAGACACTAGTTTTCATCATGAGACTGACTAATGAATCAGAGAGACATAGCAGGATCCACCCTTCACTTACTAAGTCCAATTCATTCCTTATATGAAAAGGATGAAACACAACATAAACATTCATATTAAAATTAGCATATAAAATGTCAATAATTTATCCATAAACTGTGAGTTGCATAAAAATACCACATCCACAGTCAAACATAATTAATTAAATACAATATGGAAAATTTTAATAACCTAAATTGAGAATAATGAAGGATATTGACATAGATGAAAATAATCATCAAAACTATTTGAGATAAAAATCACCCTTTTTCGTGAAAATATTTAAATTTCTTAAAATTTATCATGAAGTAATTTAAAATATATTTTTTAATTAAAGTGTCCCATACCACATTGAAACATTTAAAAGGGATTTTAATTTGAAGATATTAATGTCTATATAAATAAATCCTTAAAACGATTTTTAAAACATGAACATTGATGAGAATGGTTTAGAATAATAAATCATTAAAATATTAAAAAATGATATTTTAGTTAGAGTTTCTAACCAATTGAGAGATGCTTGAATACAAATATTTGAGGCAATGAAAACATTATAATATCATGAGAATAAAGTATTTCAGGATATAATATGTCAAAGGAATGTATATACAATATATAATAGTGAATTTTTGGATAACAATAAAAAAGTCACAAATAAATGTAAACTGAGATAAAGTCCCTTATAAAAACTGTATCCTTAGTTTATGGATAAATAAATGACCTAATTATGTGTTAAAAATATAATTAAACTCAATATTATTTGATATATAGTGTAAATAAATCATAGGACATTCATACATTTTCTCATAAAAACAACACCAATGACTTGGATGTTTAACTCAATGAATGGAAATTGAGTTAAGATTACTCTTATCAAGATCATATCAATGACTTGAGAAAATAAAAAGGGAGTGATTATTAGTATCAATAGTATACCCACACAAATGGTATTGGATACTAATACATAAATAATAAATATTTATTCCCCACATAATCTTGGAGTATAATAGTTAGTGATGTATGTGTAAATCTGAATGAGTGGAAATGGAAATTTGAAATTCCCATACCGATTTGGTAACTTATGAAACATATAAACCATTAAAGAAGGAAAATGAAATGATGATATAAATAGACATAAATTAATGTATATTAGAAAATGAATACATTCATTGAGAGTACATACACCACACAAAAGGAAATAGTGTCCAATATAGCTTGAATCTCTCATGAATAAAAAGTGAGATGAAAAATTCTTACATCATTGTGATTGATTGAGTGGTATGAACAAAAGTTAATAACCAAAAAATGAATCACAGAATACCATGAATATAAAAACAAATTATGATAATATATATCAAATTAATGTACAAAAGACACCACATGCAGCAAAATAAGTGGGGAATAATGGAAATCTCACAGAATTAAAAGTGAGATAAGAATACCTTTACCTCAAGTATGACTTGTCTTGTATGTTCCTTATTCCTCATAAATAATAAACATAAGTTAATTTATACTTGATTAAGAAATTTTTTTAAGTTAATTATTCCTTTTATATAACTTATTAACTTTCTATAACAATTAGTTAATTATTTTAGTTCATATTGGATATTTTATCGGTGTTCGGAACATGAGTCAAAATGAAGTTATTATAATAATAACATTTATATGTGGTAAAAGGTCAATTTTCTTCATAAAGATATAAATGATTTATATATCATATATATATTATATATCCAGTATACATATTTATTTATAACAATACATAACATTTGGAGATATGAAATGAAATGCACCGTTCATGGAGATGGTAAGTCGTACGTACGCATGAACGCTACTTGCATTTATATTTTGTATTTTAATGGAATTAAAACATAATGATACATAGATATATTATAATTCCAGTATAATATAATATATAATTTCAATAAATCCATTATATATATGTTCGACGTATGGTATGAATGAGTCATATCACTTTGAGGGGGAGGTAGTCTGCACTTCCCCAAATGAAATTATCACATTTACCCATTATGGAAACCATAAAGGTATGGATTAAAAGAAAAAAGCAGAAGCATAAAGAAAACATAAACAGAATATATATCATATATAAAAACATTTACATTTTAATGGACACCAGGATAGGTGGTTGCAGATAATCGAACAATCATCGTTTCGCGACGCGTTTGTTTTCCATCCAAAGAAATCGTATGTCCATCTCTCATTAGATGGAAGTGTTTGTTAGTGTAGTTCTAATCCTTCTCATAAAACCATCCTATTATTTTGATGTTACTATTTTTGGTATAAAAAAACTTAATAAAAAGAGTTCTGTTGTTTCACAAGTAAAATAAATGAATTTTTTTTAAGAGAAACGATTAGTTTTAATTTTGGTAACTCCCTTTGGTTTAAACAAAAAAGACTTCTTGATGTGAATTCTTCCTAAGGTAAATATTTTATAAGGATTTTAGGGATATTAAGAGCTTATTTAGGAAGGTTTTGGATGATCCGCGAGGCTTTAGTGGTGTGTGGAATTGGTTAGAAATGATGACTTTTTATAATTGGTAGGAGGGGCTCTTTAGGAAAATGTGAAAATATTATTTTATTATATAATGATATTTAGTTTCTAAAGGTCCCAAAATAATTAAAGTTGAATATAACATGACTAATGGTCGAATTAAAATCATCCATTAAGAATTTGGCAGGTTTTGGATATTTTTTTAAAATTTATAATATTATTTATTTAAATCATTTATTAATGAGATAAATACTACATCATTATTGATCCATAACTAATATAATTTATTTGATGTCTAAAAATTTAAAAAAACTACAATGATATAGGAAATATTTTTATCATTCCAATTAATATTTATATTCTAAATTATAATTTATATAACCCCGTGTAAAAATTAATTAACTAAATGATATTTTTTATGTCATTTTTGCCTTTACATTAAGTTAGTTAATCTCATGTGTCATTGTCACTCCCAAGTGGCTCAATGGGGTCCCAAAATCGACCCAAATATGACCAGGTTCGGAACTTACACAACCAATAAGATTAGGACACGTTTTATGGTATGTATTACATTATTATAATATTCTGTTTACCTTGAATTACCATATTTACCTTTAACCACGGTAAATAAAAGTTAAAAGATACTATTCACAAAAAATTATTTTAATTTTATTGAAAAACATATTACATGTCAATAACAACCATATATATCATATTTTTGAAATTCAATTAATAGATGAAGTAAAATTTCATTTAAATGAAAAATTAAGTTTTTAACAACTACTATGTGGTTTCACTATTCATAAAAAATTAATGTTTTTTAGAAAATACCAAAAAATAAGCCTATTCTCTATTGGTATTCCAAATTCCAAATTGATTTATTTTTTACCAAATTCAAAATATATAATTTTCATTAATTAATATAAAATTAATTCCCATTTTCAAAAAAATATCTTGATTTTATGAAACAATATCTATAAAAAGATTGACACATTTTATGTCCAATTTCAAAGTGAAATTAATTCTAATGACCACCATTAGATTATATGGTTATAATATAATTTAATTACACTTTATAACAAATTATTAAGATAAACTATCCATATAAAAAATTATCTTAAAAGGCACATTTGAATTAAAATATAGTATTTTTCACTATTTATCAAAAATGAATTTTTTCCGAAAAATAACAAAAATTTACCCAAAGTAAATTTTGAGGACCCAATTCTAAAAAATAATTTTATTTTGTGAAATAGAACATATAAAAGTTACCAAAACAAGATTTAATGAGGGGTCACCATTGAATGGTGGTAAATCAACCTTTTAATGTAAATTATGTTTAAAAGTTGTTTCTTTCACATTTTAATCCTCTAAATTTTATTGGGTAAATGTAAAAACATTTAAAAATATATATAATTATTTTCTAGTTAGTTATGTTCATTCCCACCATTACAACGACTAGGTGTTAACTACCATTTAAAATAATATTATTGTATTATTAGTGTGCAACTTAAGATTTTCAAGAAAACCATTGTTGCGTATCAGGTATTCCATGAAACATATTGTCCCCTTTAAAGTAGAATTAATATTTAGTTGTAATGGCTCGGACCCCTCCGGTCCATTCCTTGTTGAAATCGATGTGGTCAACACGACGTGCGTTATAATGATAAATTTTAATACTGATGATAACGTAAAAATATGTTAAATAATAATGATGATGACATAAATTGTGCGATTAATTAAACTAAAAAGAGAATAATCATGATTAAATGATTTAATGGGTGTTATTATTATTAATGATGTGAAGTGGGAAGGTGTGTGACCCATTATAGGTTGATAAATGAAACATGCGGTTGATTACTAATTGAGTAATTGTTGAAATTAAATTTGAATAATAATAATGGGTGTTGTGTTATTAATATTATTCATAATATTAATGAGAAATTAATAAAATGAGTTATGATATTTATTGCAAACAAATAAATGAAGATGCACAATGGAAGCATGGTGCTGCGTTAATAAAATTAAAGGTGAGTTCGTTATTATTATTATGTTAAATAATAATAATAATGGTGGTGTAAATATATGTTGGGTTTATTAAATTGAATGACTTAAATTTAATAAAAGTGGTTTCAATTTAATCAGTGTGAAATAAAAATAAATAGAATTAAATAAATAAATTGACGGATGTTACGTGACATTGATGTGGCATGGTCAGATTCAGATATCCAACGGGGTTGTTTAACGTGGTCAATGCAATGAGCATAAATATTATCATTATTAAAAATAATAATGGTGATGAGTTAATAAAATAAGTTGATGAATTGTTTTTATTATTGAAAAACAATAAATGACAATGATGGCGTAAAACTATGTGCGAGAGGTTAATGAAATTAGAGGTATTAAAAAGGGGTTGAATATTTAGTTATATTAATCTTGTTTTGTCGTGGATATGGTTTTAATTAAATGGAATGGTTTTAATTTAATATGAGAATAACCGTGGTAAACTAATTTATTGAGATTAAATTAGAACATTAATGATGGGTGTTATTATTAATAATAACATGGAAGAGTTAGATTGGAGAGAGAATGATATAATAGAAAATTGAGAAATAATAAAAGAAAAAAAAGGAAAGGCAATCAAGGAGGTGGGGCGTGATTGACATGGAGCCAAGGAGGCGCCACTTTTGTGGTGGCGTGGGTTTGAGGAGGTTCTTTTGTAAGTCATTATTTATATATATTATAATAATGATTATAAGGAATTAATGGGAATAAAATTAAAAGAGAAATAAATGTAAAAGGAGGGTGTGTTTGTTTATAACGTGAAAGAGACCAAATCACGATTGATTTGGAGTTATAAAAATAAATAAATAAGTAATTATAATAATAATAAAATAATAATAATATTATTTTGGGTGATCAAAACATAAAAAGTCTATAACTTCTTCATATGGTGTCGGAATGACGAACCGTCAGCGGTAGTGTAATCATGTAATTAAGACGGTCATTTTAAGACAAGTTATGGATACCTTTTTATGAGTTATGTCTCGAGTCAAAGAAACACACATATTAATAAAATTAATGTCTTTTTTTTAAAACGTGTGGAAACCGCGTGACGTGTCATGTGTTGACCAGTCAAAACACGTAACGGGTGTACAGTCACACCATGTATTCATCAATACACGCTGCATACTATTTTACCTATTCATTGGCTATATAAGAAAGGGTCGCGGATTATTTCCAGACCAATCGCTTCTTCTCCGCACGACGACACTCTTGGATGATCAAGAAGTATTCCTCCTCTAACTTCTTTGTCCGAGCTCCGAATTACGATCCGTCAGCGGCCACAGGATATTAGCGACAGGACGAAGCTTCTAAGCCCGGACTTGTCACCTTTCCGTACGGCCTTCCTTCTCCAGATTCCATCCTAGGAGGCGTTTGTCGGGTTTGGCGAAGGCGAAGGACACTGAAGGACGTCGTCGGAAGCGGCGTGATCGGGACCTTTTGAGGTAGGTATCTCACCTTTTTCTCTCTAATTTGTGTATCATGTGTGGCGGGTATCCTTTTGTTCTCATGAGAAATGGTTGAACCTTTAAATAAAGATAATAACTGGTTAAAGAATGGGGTTGGGAAGTTAGTGATTGTTGCTACCTTACTTTTTATATCCTGTGATATTATATTTTTGAATTGAATGAGCTTCTACCTACTAAAAATCACAGTTGTTGGGGGCCTTTTCTTACGGAATTAAATGTTGCCCTCTCCTTATGTATTTTCTTATGGATGGAAACTTCATGAAATTTGGAAATTGTTTAATCACGTAAAGTTTAATTTTTAAATGAAAATCTCGAACCCTTGTGTGATCACCCCGGTTGAACCAAAATGGAATAATGAACATGTTGGTGTTGGATTGGTTACGTGGCATGTGTTGGGGGTGTTTTGTGGGCTGTTGTGGTTTGGGAGAGCAGCGGGGCTGCAACGTTTGGGTGGTGATCTTATTGGAATGGTTGATGGTGGAAACGTGGAGGTGTGAAATGTTTTGTAAACGATGGGGTTAAAATGGGAAGTGGTTGGTTGTGGAAAATGCCTTTATTTATGAAAAGTGTTTTGATTATGAAAAGTATTTTGAAGTAAAAAGGTGTTTTCAAATGCGGGAATGTTTTGTGTGTGGAAAGGGTTTTATGTGTGGAACTTTGAAATAAATGAATGATGGAATGTTGTATGGTTGTGATAATATTTTATAAATGAAATGGCATGTGGTTGCTTGCGTTTTACCTAACCTTGGTTGTGGATGGTAGGGATATGTTTGTGAAAGGTTTTGTCTGGATGATAGTTTCCCAGTAGTAATAATTTGTTAAACCATTGCATGAAACATGAAAACCTAAATGGGGTTGGGGGATGATTGTTTGGTTGTTGATGCATGCTTCGTGGTAGTAGTGCCGAGGCACATGCTCAGTTTCTCTTTTTAAGAAGCCATAGGTTGGGCTGTGTGTTTGGTATATGTATATATATAATTGTATCTTTGTGTTTTGTCGCACCACACCCATGTTAAGCACCTAGTGCCGAACAGTCCCATTTTATGGGAGAGGGTGTTCCCCCTTAGTTACTAGCTCTTTCCTGCTCCTTCTTCCATAGGTTATGATGGCTTGAGGTGACCATACACCCAAGACTCTTCGGGTAGGTCTCGGAGGCTGTGATGGCTTGAGGCAACCTTTAGCCCAAGACTCTTCGGGCAGACTTACTGTTCCCAAGAACCTTCGGGATGAGGCCCAGGTGTCTGCGGGTGGGTTAGTGGTTGTGGCCCAGGTGTGTGCGGGCGAGATGCGTGGTTGTGAGGCCCAGGTGTGTGCGGGCGGGATGCGTGGTTTGGCCCAGGTGTGTGCGGGTGGGAAGAGTGTGGTAGCGTCAGGACGTTTTCCGTTAGGAAGAGCAGCATCTAATTAAGTGGGAAATGGTGCGGGTTACCCAATACTTTTGTTCTATATATATACTAAACTTGTTTGTGTTACTTGGTGAGTGTGACCAGTGAGGCTGGGTGGATAGTTTTTCTTTGTTAGTTTCTGGTTCTTCTGTTTTCTCACGGGACCTTAGGGTGTCTCCCCACTTGTGCATGAGAGATTTAGGTTTCCCTACTGAGTATACTTGTATGCTCACCCTACGTTTACATTCAGGTTTCCAGGAGGACTACCAGGGCCGTGCGGGACCCTACTAGTCGGGCAGTTGGAGTTGTTGCAGTTGTTGTTCTCTTGTTTTCTTTGGCATTGTACTTTTGAGTTTCCTTGTACTTGTACCTTGTTATAAAAATTGTTTAAACATGCATGTGGGCTTGGTTTGGGTTTATTTATATACACTTGTTCTTTTCCCTTTTTGGTTTTTGAGTTGTCTTATTTCCCGATCCAAAATAATAAAAAGGGTAATGCCTCCCATATTTGTGAAAACTCATACCCTTGGTGCTAGTCGCCAACCCGGGGCCTACTGGAGGCGGGACTCGGGGGTCATTATCTCCCTTTCACCATTGCCAGCTCAGGAGGGGCATCTTTGGTGGGAGGGGGTCGTGACAGAATGGTATCAGAGGCTGATGGTTGAGAGATAGGATGGAGTCTGGAGTTAGGCACAGTGAGGATTGCATGGGATGGTAGGGAAACAATGTTCGTTAATCTTGGTGCGTGACATAGGCCAGAGAAGACCGGCTAGGACACAGGATTTTAGGGCCCCCCGTGATCCGATGCAAGGACTCTGAGCCTACCGAACGACCAAGTGAGACTATATTGATTGCAGGGTAGAGACCCTAGGGAAGGTACATGCATCATCATGTTTGTGTTTTACTTGATTTGGGTGTTCTGGGAAAGAAATTGAAATAAAATGATAATTAAAACTTTGAGTTTTTCCTTACTACTTGGGCTTAGGCGATCCTTGTTTACCGTACATCTATGGAACTTGGACGTTAACAGAAATGCAGAGGAGTGGGATGCAGACAATTTCACGCAATAGAAGTGGCAACCCCAGCAAGGCGAAAGATCGAGAGAGATGTTTCATGTTTTACTTAAATGCTCTCGTTTATGTTTTGTTTAAATCTAGGACCATCACACTCAATTGTTGAAACTCATTCTCGCCCATGCTTTGGGCCTGGACCTTGTTTTCCATGAGTCTATAATTCTATGTTATTTCCCTCTTTCCTTTAAATGTGTGTGAAGAGTCCATACATGTGGGGAGAGGAGGACCTGATCCCTAATCGATATGCATTAATGTGGATGCGAATAAACCTGTGCAGGAGAGTCAGTGCTGCCTAAAGCGGATAATATCTCAACATGGGAGAAGGAATTCCTCAAGCCATGTGTTCGGGCAATTTATTGTTGTTGTGTATGGTGTTGGGGGTAGTGTAAGTTTGGAAAATCCTAATATATGGAAGTCGGAAGACCTAATTCCTAATCGAGACACATTAATGTGGATGCGATTAAACCCGTGAAGGCGAGTCAGTGCCGCCTAAAGTGGATAATATCTCGGTATGGGAGAAGGAATTCATAACTCATATAATTAGGGTTGTCGGTTATTTCCTGTTATGAAAAGAGCCCTGAGAGGTATCTTGCGGGGTGGTTGTTCGGATCCATTCTTTTTCAGGGTTGGTTTTTAATTCTCTAGGACGAGAATGTTTTGAGAGGTATCTGAGGTAATGGCCCGGACCCCTCCGGTCCATTCCTTGTTGAAATCGATGTGGTCAACACGACGTGCGTTATAATGATAAATTTTAATACTGATGATAACGTAAAAATATGTTAAATAATAATGATGATGACATAAATTGTGTGATTAATTAAACTAAAAAGAGAATAATCAGGATAAAATGATTTAATGGGTGTTATTATTATTAATGATGTGAAGTGGGAAGGTGTGTGACCCATTATAGGTTGATAAATGAAACATGCGTTTGATTACTAATTGAGTAATTGTTGAAATTAAATTTGAATAATAATAATGGGTGTTGTGTTATTAATATTATTCATAATATTAATGAGAAATTAATAAAATGAGTTATGATATTTATTGCAAACAAATAAATGAAGATTCACAATGGAATCATGGTGGTGCGTTAATAAAATTAAAGGTGAGTTTGTTATTATTATTATGTTAAATAATAATAATAATGGTGGTGTAAAAATATGTTGGGTTTATTAAATTGAATGACTTTAATTTAATAAAAGTGGTTTCAATTTAATCAGTGTGAAAAAAAATAAATAGAATTAAATAATTAAATTGACGGATGTTACGCGACATTGATGTGGCATGGTCACATTCGGATATCCAACGGGGTTGTTTAACGTGGTCAATGCGATGAGCATAAATATTATCATTATTAAAAATAATAATGGTGATGAGTTAATAAAATAAGTTGATGAATTGTTTTTATTATTGAAAAACAATAAATGACAATGATGGCGTAAAACTATGTGCGAGAGGTTAATGAAATTAAAGGTATTAAAAAGGGGTTGAATATTTAGTTATATTAATTTTGTTTTTTCGTGGATATGGTATTAATTAAATAGAATGGTTTTAATTTAATATGATAATAACCGTGGTAAAATAATTTAATGAGATTAAATTAGAACATTAATGATGGGTGTTATTATTAATAATAACATGGAAGAGTTAGATTGGAGAGAGAATGATATAATAGAAAATTGAGAAATAATAAAAGAAAAAAAAAGGAAAGGCAATCAAGGAGGTGGGGCGTGATTGACATGGAGCCATGGAGGCGCCACTTTTGTGGTGGCGTGGGTTTGAGGAGGTTCTTTTGTAAGTCATTATTATTATATATTATAATAATGATTATAAGGTATTAATGGGAATAAAATTAAAAGAGAAATAAATGTAAAAGGAGGGAGTGTTTGTTTCCAACGTGAAAGAGACCAAATCACAATTGATTTGGAGTTATAAAAATAAATAAATATGTAATTATAATAATAATAAAATAATAATATTATTATTTTGGGTGATCAAAACTTAAAAAGTCTATAACTTCTTCATATGGTGTCGGAATGACGAACCGTCAGCGGCAGTGTAATCCTGTAATTAAGATGGTCATTTTAAGACCAGTGATGGATACCTTTTTATGAGTTATGTCTCAGGTCAACGAAACACACATATTAATAAAATTAACGTCTTTTTTTAAAACGTGTGGAAACCGCGTGACATGTCATGTGTTGACCAGTCAAAACACGTAACGGGAGTACAGTCACACCGTGTATTCATCAATACACGCTGCATACTGTTTTACCTATTCGTTGGCAATATAAGAAAGGGTCGCAGATTATTTCTAGACCAATCGCTTCTTCTCCGCACGACGACACTCTTGGATGATCAAGAAGTCTTCATCCTCTAACTTCTTTGTCCGAGCTCCGAATTACGATCCGTCAGCAGCCACAGGATCGTAGCGATGGGACGAAGATTCTAAGCCCGGACTTGTCACCTTTCCTTCTGGCCTTCCTTCTCCAGCTTCCATCCTAGGAGGCATTTTTCGGGTTTGGCGAAGGCGGAGGACACCGAAGGACGTCGTCGGAAGCGGCGTGATCAGGACCTTTTGAGGTAGGGATCTCACCTTTATCTCTCTAATTTGTGTATCATGTCTGGCGGGTATCATTTTGTTCTCATGAGAAATGGTTGAACCTTTAAATAAAGATAATAACTGGTTAAATAATGGGGTTGGGAAGTTAGTGATTGTTGTTACCTTACTTTTTATATCCTGTGATATTATATTTGTGAATTGAATGAGCTTCTACCTACTGAAAATCACAGTTGTTGGGGGCCTTTGCTTACACAACTAAATGTTGCCCTCTCCTTCTGTATTTTCTTATGGATGGAAACTTCATGAAATGTGGAAATTGGTTAATCACGTAAAGTTGAATTTTTAAATGAAAATCTAGAACCCTTGTGTGATCACCCCGGTTGAACCAAAATGGAATAATGAACATGTGGGTGTTGGCTTGGTTACGTGGCATGTGTTGGGGGTGTTTTGTGGGCTGTTGTGTTTTTGGTGAGCAGCGGGGCTGTGACGTTTGGGTGGTGATCTTATTGGAATGGTTGATGGTGGAAACGTGGAGGTGTGAAATGTTTTGTAAACGATGGGGTTGAAATAGGAAGTGGTTGGTTGTGGAAAATGCCTTTATTTATGAAAAGTGTTTTGATTATGAAAAGTATTTTGAAGTAAAAAGGTGTTTTCAAATGCGGAAATGTTTTGTGTGTGGAAAGGGTTTTATGTGTGGAACATTGAAATAAATGAATGATGGAATGTTGTATGGTTGTGATAATCTTTTGTAAATGAAATGGCATGTGGTTGCTTGCGTTTTACCTAACCTTGGTTGTGGATGGCAGGGATATGTTTGTGAAAGGTTTTGTCTGGATGATAGTTGCCCAGTAGTAATAATTTGTTAAACCATTGCATGAAACATGAAAACCTAAATGGGGTTGGGGGATGATTGTTTGGTTGTTGATGCATGCTTCGTGGTAGGAGTGCCGAGGCACATGCTCAGTTTCGCTTTTTAAGAAGCCATAGGTTGGGCTGTGTGTTTGGTATATGAATATATATAATTGTATCTTTGTGTTTTGTCGCACCACACCCATGTCAAGCACCTAGTGCCGAACAGTCCCATTTTATGGGAGAGGGTGTTCCCCCTTAGTTACTAGCTCCTTCTTGCTCCTTCTTCCATTGGCTATGATGGCTTGAGGTGACCTTACACCCAAGACTCTTTGGGTAGGTCTCGGAGGCTGTGATGGCTTGAGGCGACCTTTAGCCCAAGACTCTTCGGGCAGGCTTACCGTTCCCAAGAACCTTCGGGATGAGGCCCAGGTGTCTTCGGTCGGGTTAGTGGTTGTGGCCTAGGTATGTGCGGGCGAGATGCGTGGTTGTGAGGCCCAGGTGTGTGCGGGCGGGAAGAGTGTGGTAGTGTCAGGATGTTTGCCGTTAGGAAGAGAAACATCTAATTAAGTGGGAAATGGTGCGGGGTACCCAATACTTTTGTTCTATATATATACTAAACTTGTTTTTGTTACTTGGTGAGTGTGACCAGTGAGGCTGGGTGGATAGTTTTTCCTTGTTAGTTTCTGGTTCTTTTGTTTTCTCACGGGACCTTAGGGTGTCTCCCCACTTGTGCACGAGAGCTTTAGGTTTCCCTACTGAGTATACTTGTATGCTCACCCTACGTTTACTTTCAGGTTTCCAGGAGGACTACCAGGGCCGTGCGGGACCCTACTAGTCGGGCAGTTGGAGTTGTTGGAGTTGTTGTTCTCTTGTTTTCTTTGGCATTGTACTTTTGAGCTTCCTTGTACTTGTACCTTGTTATAAAAATTGTTTAAACATGCATGTGGGCTTGGTTTGGGTTTATTTATATACACTTGTTCTTTTCCCTTTTTGGTGGTTGACATGTCCTATTTCCCGATCCAAAATAATAAAAAGGGTAATGCCTCCCATATTTGTGAAAACTCATACCCTTGGTGCTAGTCGCCAACCCGGGGCATACTGGAGGCGGGACTCGGGGGTCATTATCTCCCTTTCACCATTGCCAGCTCAGGAGGGGCATCTTTGGTGGGAGGGGGTCGTGACAGAATGGTATCAGAGGCTGATGGTTGAGAGATAGGATGGAGTCTGGAGTTAGGAACAGTGAGGATTTCATGGGATGGTAGGGAAACAGTGTTCGTTAATCTTGGGGTGTGACATAGGCCAGGGAAGACCGGCTAGGACACGAGATTTTAGGGCCCCCCGTGATCCGATGCAAGGACTCTGAGCCTACCGAACGACCAAGTGAGACTATATTGATTGCAGGGTAGAGACCCTAGGGAAGGTACATGCATCATTATGTTTGTGTTTTACTTGATTTGGGTGTTCTGGGAAAGAAATTGAAATAAAATGATAATTAAAACTTTGAGTTTTTCCTTACTACTTGGGCTTAGGCGATCCTTGTTTACCGTACATCTATGGCACTTGGACGTTAACAGAAATTCAGAGGAGTGGGACGCGGACAATTTCACGCAACAGAAGTGGAAAACCCAGCAAGGCGAAAGATCGAGAGAGATGTTTCATGTTTTACTTAAATGATCTCGTTTATTTTTTGTTTAAATCCAGGAGCATCACACTCAATTGTTGAAACTCATTCTCGCCCATGCTTTGGGCCTGGACCTTGTTTTCCATGAGTCTATAATGCTATGTTATTTCCCTCTTTCCTTTAAATGTGTGTGAAGAGTCCTTACATGTGGGGAGAGGAGGACCTGATCCCTAATCGAGACGCATTAATGTGGATGCGATTAAACCCGTGCAGGAGAGTCAGTGCCGCCTAAAGCGGATAATATCTTGACATGGGAGAAGGAATTCCTCAAGCCATGTGTTCATGAAATTTATTGTTGTTGTGTATGGTGTTGTGGGTAGTTTAAGTTTGGAAAATCCTAATATATGGAAGTCGGAAGACCTAATTCCTAATCGAGACGCATTAATGTGGATGCGATTAAACCCGTGAAGGCGAGTCAGTGCCGCCTAAAGTGGATAATATCTCGGTATGGGAGAAGGAATTCGTAACTCATATAATTAGGGTTGTCGGTTGTTTCCTGTTATGACAAGTGCCCTGAGAGGTATCTTGTGGGGTGGTTGTTCGGATCCATTCTTTTTCTGGGTTGGTTTTTAATTCTCTAGGACGAGAATGTTTTGAGAGGTATCTGATGTAATGGCCCGGACCCCTCCAGTCCATTCCTTGTTGAAATCGATGTGGTCAACACGACGTGCGTTATAATGATAAATTTTAATACTGATGATAACGTAAAAATATGTTAAATAATAATGATGATGACATAAATTGTGTGATTAATTAAACTAAAAAAAGAATAATCATGATAAAATGATTTAATGGGTGTTATTATTATTAATGATGTGAAGTGGGAAGGTGTGTGACCCATTATAGGTTGATAAATGAAACATGCGGTTGATTACTAATTGAGTAATTGTGGAAATTAAATTTGAATAATAATAATGGGTGTTGTGTTATTAATATTATTCACAATATTAATGAGAAATTAATAAAATGAGTTATGATATTTATTGCAAACAAATAAATGAAGATGCACAATGGAATCATGGTGGTGCGTTAATAAAATTAAAGGTGAGTTCGTTATTATTATTATGTTAAATAATAATAATAATGGTGGTGTAAAAATATGTTGGGTTTATTAAATTGAATGCCTTTAATTTAATAAAATTGGTTTCAATTTAATCAGTGTGAAATAAAAATAAATAGAATTAAATAATTAAATTGACGGATGTTACGCGACATTGATGTGGCATGGTCAGATTCAGATATCCAATGGGGTTGTTTAACGTGGTCAATGCGATGAGCATAAATATTATCATTATTAAAAATAATAATGGTGATGAGTTAATAAAATAAGTTGATGAATTGTTTTTATTATTGAAAAACAATAAATGACAATGATGGCGTAAAACTATGTGCGAGAGGTTAATGAAATTAAAGGTATTAAAAAGGGGTTGAATATTTAGTTACATTAATTTTGTTTTTTCGTGGATATGGTATTAATTAAATGGAATGGTTTTAATTTAATATGATAATAACCGTGGTAAACTAATTTAATGAGATTAAATTAGAACATTAATGATGGGTGTTATTATTAATAATAACATGGAAGAGTTAGATTGGAGAGAGAATGATATAATAGAAAATTGAGAAATAATAAAAGAAAAAAAGGAAAGGCAATCAAGGAGGTGGGGCGTGATTGACATGGAGCCATGGAGGCGCCACTTTTGTGGTGGCGTGGGTTTGAGGAGGTTCTTTTGTAAGTCATTATTATTATATATTATAATAATGATTATAAGGTATTAATGGGAATAAAATTAAAAGAGAAATAAATGTAAAAGGAGGGAGTATTTGTTTCCAACGTGAAAGAGACCAAATCACGATTGATTTGGAGTTATAAAAATAAATAAATAAGTAATTATAATAATAATAAAATAATAATATTATTATTTTGGGTGATCAAAACTTAAAAAGTCTATAACTTCTTCATATGGTGTCGGAATGACGAACTGTCAGCGGCAGTGTAATCCTGTAATTAAGACGGTCATTTTAAGACCAGTGATGGATACATTTTTATGAGTTATGTCTCGGGTCAACGAAACACACATATTAATAAAATTAACGTCCTTTTTTTAAAACGTGTGGAAACCGCGTGACATGTCGTGTGTTGACCAGTCAAAACACGTAACGAGTGTACAGTCACACCGTGTATTCATCAATACACGCTGCATACTGTTTTACCTATTCGTTGGCTATATAAGAAAGGGTCGCGGATTATTTCCAGACCAATCGCTTCTTCTCCGCACGACGACACTCTTGGATGATCAAGAAGTCTTCCTCCTCTAACTTCTTTGTCCGAGCTCCGAATTACGATCCGTCAGCGGCCATAGGATCGTAGCGACGAGACGAAGCTTATAAGCCCGGACTTGTCACCTTTCCTTCCGGTGTTCCTTCTCCAGCTTCCATCCTAGGAGGCGTTTGTCGGGTTTGGCGAAGGCGGAGGACACCGAAGGACGTCGTCGGAAGCGGCGTGATCGGGACCTTTTGAGGTAGGGATCTCACCTTTGTCTCTCTAATTTATGTATCATGTGTGGCAGGTATCCTTTTGTTCTCATGATAAATGGTTGAACCTTTAAATAAAGATAATAACTGGTTAAAGAATGGGGTTGGGAAGTTAGTGATTGTTGTTACCTTACTTTTTATATCCTGTGATATTATATTTGTGAATTGAATGAGCTTCTACCTACTGAAAATCACAGTCGTTGGGGGCCTTTGCATACGCAACTAAATGTTGCCATCTCCTTCTGTATTTTCTTATGGATGGAATCTTCATGAAATGTGGAAATTGGTTAATCACGTAAAGTTGAATTTTTAAAGGAAAATCTAGAACCCTTGTGTGATCACCCCGGTTGAACCAAAATGGAATAATGAACATGTGGGTGTTGGCTTGGTTACGTGGCATGTGTTGGGGGTGTTTTGTGGGCTGTTGTGGTTTGGGTGAGCAGCGGGGCTGCGACGTTTGGGTGGTGATCTTATTGGAATGGTTGATGGTGGAAACGTGGAGGTGTGAAATGTTTTGTAAACGATGGGGTTGAAATGGGAAGTGGTTGGTTGTGGAAAATGACTTTATTTATGAAAAGTGTTTTGATTATGAAAAGTATTTTGAAGTAAAAAAGGTTTTTTCAAATGAGGAAATGTTTTGTGTGTGGAAAGGGTTTTATGTGTGGAACATTGAAATAAATTAATGATGGAATGTTGTATGGTTGTGATAATATTTTGTAAATGAAATGGCATGTGGTTGCTTGCGTTTTACCTAACCTTGGTTGTGGATGGCAGGGATATGTTTGTGAAAGGTTTTGTCTGGATGATAGTTGCCCAGTAGTAATAATTTGTTAAACCATTGCATGAAACATGAAAACCTAAATGGGGTTGGGGGATGATTGTTTGGTTGTTGATGCATGCTTCGTGGTAGCAGTGCCGAGGCACATGCTCAGTTTCTCTTTTTAAGAAGCCATAGGTTGGGCTGTGTGTTTGGCATATGTATATATATAATTGTATCTTTGTGTTTTGTCGCACCACACCCATGTCAAGCACCTAGTGCCGAACACTCCCATTTTATGGGAGAGGGTGTTCCCCCTTAGTTACTAGCTCCTTCCTGCTCCTTCTTCCATAGGCTATGATGGCTTGAGGTGACCATACACCCAAGACACTTCGGGTAGGTCTCGGAGGCTGTGATGGCTTGAGGCGACCTTTAGCCCAAGACTCTTCGGGCAGGCTTACCATTCCCAAGAACCTTCGGGATGAGGCCCAGGTGTCTGCGGGCGGATTAGTGGTTGTGGCCCAGGTATGTGCGGGCGAGATGCGTGGTTGTGAGGCCCAGGTGTGTGCGGGCAGGATGCGTGGTTTGGCCCAGGTGTGTGCGGGCGGGAAGAGTGCGGTAGCGTCAGGACATTTTCCGTTAGGAAGAGCAGCATCTAATTAAGTGGGAAATGGTGCGGGGTACCCAATACTTTTGTTCTATATATATACTAAACTTGTTTGTGTTACTTGGTGAGTGTGACCAGTGAGGCTGGGTGGATAGTTTTTCCTTGTTAGTTTCTGGTTCTTCTGTTTTCTCACGGGACCTTAGGGTGTCTCCCCACTTGTGCACGAGAGCTTTAGGTTTCCCTACTGAGTATACTTGTATTCTCACCCTACGTTTACTTTCAGGTTTCGAGGAGGACTAACAGGGCCGTGCGGGACCCTACTAGTCGGGCAGTTGGAGTTGTTGCGGTTGTTGTTCTCTTGTTTTCTTTGGAATTGTACTTTTGAGCTTCCTTGTACTTGTACCTTGTTATAAAAATTGTTTAAACATGCATGTGGGCTTGGTTTGGGTTTATTTATATACACTTGTTCTTTTCCCTTTTTGGTGGTTGACTTGTCCTATTTCCCGATCCAAAATAATAAAAAGGGTAATGCCTCCCATATTTGTGAAAACTCATACCCTTGGGTCTAGTCGCCAACCCGGGGCCTACTGGAGGCGGCACTCGGGGGTCATTATCTCCCTTTCACCATTGCCAGCTCAGGAGGGGCATCTTTGGTGGGAGGGGGTCGTGACATTAGTTCACAAATATTAATAAATATGAAAAATGTCATGTTCTTTATTTACCTTGGTTGTTACTATTTTTAACTAAAAATGAGTATTTTTCAACATTGATAAAAATTGATGTTTCTTAGAAAAGCCAAAAATTAACCCTAATATAATTTCAATATTCTACATTTACGAATATTTTTAATTTATAATATTAAATTTTTAAATGGTTCTAAAGTTAATTTTTTTTTAAAAATTATTTATTTGATAAAATTATAATTTTAATCATAATACGATTTTAACAAAATTCATATATTTCATTAACAAATACTTAAATATATATAATAATTATAATAAATAATTTAAAAATAATAATAATAACAATAATTATTATTCATATTAACATGTTTAATTTCAATGTTATAATTATCTTATTTAAATAGTTATAATAATAAAATGATCCATCTTAGAACCATTTGTGTTGCGTGTAACGTATGCCAAGTCAGTTTTGCATGTATGTACCCGAACACAGTTTCCCGGAGCGGTGCCTTATTTTATAACCTTGGAATCTAAACACGTAATATGCTCCCCAAATTAACATTTAGTTTAGTAACATTGGAAACAAGATAAATACCTATGTTCAACATTACAACTCAAAATGAAATACATCATAAAAATTTTATTGGGAACATGAAAAACTATATGTTATCCCTTTATATCATCCATAATAAAACACATCATGTCCGTAAAAAATGAAACATAAGAAATGGTTGGGCTCAAACACTAAGTAAGGGAATGAAATATTGTGAATGATATCATAAATAGAATCATTTGGCATGGTGAAAAACAAAACACACATTCCTTTAACAATATACATGTACACATTATGGGAGGAATAAGAAACAAATAAATAATTCTATAATAAAACATAATAATGGGTATTGTATTAGTTGAATTCATAAATGAACTATCAATACTATTTTCATAATTAGGGAATGCATAATGTCGTACATCATAACATACCGTTAAGGTCTCATACCCAAACCATAAATAATTATTTTTTCAAAGCCTTAATCCAAGATTGTAGTTTTTCTCATGAGACCTACAGATGCATAGATGTGATATAGAAGGCCCCATCCATCACTTGTTAATTCCAATTCATTTCTCATATGAACAGGGATACACATAACCAACATATATATTCATAATGACACTAACATATGAAATGTAAATAACTTCCCCCAAAAAATATGCATAAACACTAACCATTTAGAGTAAATTAGAGAAAGATTTTAATATAGTACATCCATAGTAAAAATAATCATAAAACATTCAATTAAATATGGTTTATGATATCATACATAATAATCAATAAGAGTGTTGAAATAGATGAAGATACAATTTTACTTTGAAAAGAAGAGTTATTTTGGAAAAATCATTCTATAAAACCAGAAGTGATGTGAAATTGTATTTTAATAATAAAATTAGTGAATTTGTAAAGATAATGGTTTCTAATAAAATATTATATATTAACCAAGGAAATAGGTAAGTATATAATATATTCTGTTGAATATTTCTTGTATTCTGTGAAAAAACAATTACTGATCATTTTAAAACATTTAAATCCCCATAAATGAAACTCAGATTCTGGTTGGTTAAATTATATATAAAATTCTCAAATAATTTATAAGAAATACATATGTATAAAAAAAATTAATTGAGTTAAGTAGATAATAATATTAACTTGAATAAAAATGTAGGATCGGGAGGAAAACCCTTAACTTAAGTCTGAATGTATTCTGCACATGATCTTAATGACCCGAATAATAAAATTTAGTTTTATAAATAAATTAGTAAATAAACACCTCCAAATATTATTGATTTTTTATTACCTTATTTAGGTTATTTCATGGCCTATGAATAGGTAATGATTTTAAATTTCATTGTTTGGGAGTATTTTCTACTTTGGTTTTAATGATCGGTTTACTTCAATTCATGTGTGGATAAACATGTACAATGAGAACGGTTGACAATAATAGATGGTTTATGTAACTAGTGAATAAACATATTATTGCATGGTCATTAAAGATATTTGGTTATTTGTAGTGAATATGAATCGATATATAAATCTTTAATGATAATTCTTTGGGTTAACTGACGGTTTTTGTTCACAACGATGTAATTTTGATTTTTACATTTCTATGAGGTGTAAAAAATGATTCTAGAACCTTAAATAAGTTATAAATAATATATTATAGAATTTTTGTTACCATTATAATGCTTTAATTCCTATAATTGAAGATGGTAATAGAAATTGAAAACCTATAATCTGTGAATGTGATAAAATTACACATCTCAGATAGTATTTTTATTTCAAATGTAAAAGAAGGGTAAAAGAGGTATAATGAATATTTATTCATTTTTAATGAAAAAATTCCATTATATGTAAGGTAATGGAGTCATAAAAATATTTTTATGAACGTAGATGAGGAAATAATAATAAAACATTTGATCATAAAATAAATGTTTTGAAATATGAATTTGAAACATGAAGTAATCTTCCTTGAGAGCCCCTTAAGGAGAGTAGTTTTGGGCTTTTTATGAGACCAACAGATAATGTAAATGAGGGATGATATTGGGAAAACTTTTGAGAATAATTTAGAAAAGGAAAAATCCTTGAGATGATTTAAGAGAAGAGAGAGTGAGGGGATATGTTTATAGTGGAAGAGAGGAGGGTATTCCCATTATTTTACTCATTATATTATTATTTTTCCAAATACAACCAATAGTATTGACTCTTGTTATGAAGAATAGTAATATATTCATTTGAGTTCGATTAGAGTGTTCTTACATCATCCCTGATTCCAAGAATATTTAATTTAACTGATAATGAATATATACTTTAAATTATCAAATTTTATTATTCATAAAAATTCATGTATTTTAGAAAAATCCAAAAAATTCACAATAAACATTTTTAGACATGCAAAATTAAAAAATGAGATCCATTTTTTGAAAATAATTTTGTAAATATAATTATTTTAATTTTAATTTAAAATCAAAATTTTTCAGAAAATAACAATTTTAAAACTATAATTCGTTTTATATATCCTTGAAAATTTAATCAATATCTTATTATATTAACATATTATGATTAAATAATTATAAGGTTCATATTAGTATTCATATTAATATTAATAAGGGTGTGTTACTATTACCTAAAAAATATGCTTTTCTTATCAGACTCTAAATATCTTACTGAAGACAAACATGTATTTCAGTTTTTCAGAATTCTAATCACATAGGTTGAAAAATTATGTTTACTCGATAGGGTATGACACTTTTGAGTTTTGAAGAGAATCAATGTTTTATAAATTCAATATTATATTTATTTTGAAAATCTAGGAGTGTTACATTATCCCCTATTTACAAAAATGACTTCCTTGAAATTGCCTGAATGTTACCAAACAAAATGATTGGGGTTGTTCTTCATCCAAAGCTCCTTAAGCTCCCATGTTACCATTTCAATTTTATGATTTTTATAAATTATATTTACCAATTGAGTTTTCAAATTACTCAACACTTATTCTTTAGGGTCTAGAAACCAAATAGGTTATTCACAGTACGATAGGTCATGTTCCAATTATATGCCTTCATATGTGTGGAAATTCATTGGTTTTTGTATGTAAATTTTCAGAAATGATATATGGAACACATTTTGTACTTTAGAATTTCTAGGTGGCATGTCCAAATGATATAAAACATCTCCAATCCTCTCTCAAATTTCAAAAGGGAATATGTACATAAGGGTAAATTTCATTTTTTTTCTAAATCATATAACACCCTTCCAAAGAGATTCATTCAAGAAAACATGATAAAAAATATGAAACTCCAAATACATCCCTTGATTATTAGAATATGTATTCTCTCTGCATTGATATTCTTTGATGTGTAATTGAATAGTTTTAACTTTTCTATTGTTTACTCCACAAGATGTGGCCCAAGGATTCATTTCTCCAACTTCATCCCAACAAGTTTGGGTACGGCATCTCTTTCCCAACAATGCTTCATATTACTCCATTTGAATACTTTAATGGAACTATTAATATAGAAAAACTCCACTAAAGGAATGTAACGATCCCCAAAACATGGGATTTCAATTGATCATGATCTCATCATGACCTCTATGGTTTGAATCATTCTATCTAACCTCCCATCAGTTTGAGGGTGATATGAAATACTCAAACAAAGCTCAGTATCCAAATATTCATGAAGACTTTGTGACAATTTATATATAAATTGATGATCACAATCAGACACCATTGAAATGTGATCCATGTTGTTTTACATCTTCATTAATATAGAGTCTTGTAGGCCACTCTTGTGGCGAATCCTCCCTTATTGGGAGGAAATGTGCCTATTTTGGTAGTTGATCCTCAATTACCCATATTACATCATTCTTTATTAATTTTTTGGGTAATATTATGTAAAACTCCATGGTATTGTCATCCCATTTCCATGTTGGAAGTGGTAGTGGTTGGATAAATCATCTAAGATGGTGTTGTTTGGTCTTGACTTGTTAACAGACTAAACATCTTGATACATAATCAGCAATTTCCCTCTTCATGTTATCCCACCAAAACATTTCTTTCAAATAACTATACGTCTTATTGCTACCTGGGTGATAGAATAATTTGATCCATGAGAATCATCTAATAACTCTCTTTTCACCTTAGGTATACAGGGAACACACAGCCTCTTCCCAAATTTTATAATTCCTTCATTACACATGAAGTCATCCACCTTCCCATTTTTCATACCATTAATTTTAATTGGAATATTCTCTTCATCATACTATGATGATTTATTTCTTTCCAATATAGATGTTTGGGAATCCATTTGAAAAAGTATTAGTGTTTTACATTTTTTTTATAATTTTTATATCCATCCTCACTAGATATATGTACAGGGGATCATTGTAAATCACCATTTCTTAGAACTCCATGATCCTTCCTACTCAATGCATCCACAACATTGTTTTCCTTTCCTGCGAGGTAGAGTACATAACAATCATAATACCTGAGTTGTTCAATCCTTTTCCTTTTCCTAATGTTGAGTTATTTTAGTGAGATTATAAATTTTAGACTCTTTTTATAAATATATGTCTCACATTTTTCTCCAAAAAGACACTATCTCTATATCTTCAGAGATAATATTATCGTTGCTAACTTAAGATAATGAGTATGATAGTTTTATTCATGAATTTTTAATTTCTGTGACTCATAAGAATCATAATATCATCCTGCATTAGGACACAACCAATTCGTTTTATTGATACTTCACTATAGATCACAACCCTTTCATTCATTGATGGTAGAGTTAGGATCATAGAATTCAAGAATATTCTCTTCAATTCACAGAAATAGTCCTCATGTTATATTTTCCATATGGAACTTACCCCTTTACATGTAATCATCATCATTGGGTTGGAAAAATGTGTGAAGTTGTGAATTAAATGCAGATAATAACATACTAAACCAATTAAACTACATACCTATGTTATGTTTTTTGCAGTAGTATATTCTTATAGAGCTGTTGCCTTTATTGTATCTACGAATGTTACATCCTTATAAGCAATGTTTCCAAGAAAGTAAATTTATTAATGCCACAATTGAAACTTTATAAACATCCCATATTATTCATTTCTTCTAAGAGTGTTTAGAATAGTACATAAGTTATTTTCAAGATCATCATAGGTTTTGGAGTATACCAAGATATCATCAATAAATACCACCACAAAGTCATCAAGATATTCCTTGAAAACACTATTTATTGTATCCTTGAATATAAATAGTACATTAGTCAGTCCAAAAGGGATTATTATAAACCCAGAATTCCCTTACCTAGTTTTAAATATTGTCTTTGAAATATATTACTTCCTAACACGCAAATGATGATATCAGGAGTGAAGATAAATCATCCAAAATTATTGGGATCCATGAAGATGATCAAATAAATCATTAATACGAGGTAGGGGATAATGTTTCATTATAGTTATAGCATTGATCTCCATGTAGTCAATGCACAACCTTGTATATCCATATTTCTTCTTAACAAAAAAAGAGGCTCTCCATCTTAAAAACATGTGGGCGAACAAATCCTTTATCAATCAATAAATATAGTTGTATATTTAGTTCCACTAATTCCTTAGTGGTCATTATTTTTGCGGTCTTTGATATTGTCCTTGAATCAAAAATTATTTCAATGGAAAAATCAATTTCTTACTCTAGAGGATGATCAGGTAAATACTCTGGAAAGACATCAACATATTATTTCACAATAAAAATGTCCCCTATTTGAAAATTACATTCCTCACCCATAGTTATTGCATTCCCTTACTCCCCTGTAATTGAATTCATAAGAGAAAATGGGGGTAGACCAAGATGATTATTTGATGGTGATGTTTCTTCCCTGGAGATATGGGATTCTACATCGTCCTCAAAACTTCTAAACTCCTTGTCCTTGCAATAAATTATCACATTATGGTTTGAAATCCAATGTATAACTAGGATTATATCAAATTAAATCATGGTTGTGATAATAAGATCAGTAGATAAATCCAATTTATATTCCATAATGGGGAATTCCTAATGCAACATTGTGGCAATGATACTTCCCTTGATATTTTTTATTGACAAATCCCATACTAAATTGACTTGCAAAATTCTATTTTTATTGAAGAGGAGATATGAGAGAATTTTATGATCTAAAATCAAATAAATAATTGTCTATGTTTTAGGAAATGATTGAATTACCTTAAACTACATTGTTAGGAACATCAACATCTATAGTTGTGACCGCATAAGATTCCCCTCTCTCTATTGGCCTTATTTGTGGAACATTTTCCTGCTGCCTATAAAAATACATTTCATTATGTCCCCTCTCCCTGAAATTGTAGAATTGAACATTGGTAGCTTCATTATTCCCCTTTCAATATTGATTTATGTGGCCTTTTTTTTACAATTGTAACAAAACCCAATACCCTTTAAGAAAGTACCAGTGTGTCACATCCAAAAATTATCACAACGTGGAAGGCCAAATATTCCCTTCATCCCCATTTCATTATTTCCCTTTCCAGAGTTCTTAGCTACCTTATTATTCACTTTATTTCCCTTAATATCATATGAATTAGGGAATTCATTTTCTATCTTGATAGAAATTGTGACTATATGCTCAACTGATTGGAATCTTTGGGAGATTAGATCCAATCAGAGGAATGGTTTTAAACCATCAATGAATAAATCAATCTTGACCATGGATTATGTGTGTAGTCGATGACATTTCTTTCTATCCTTGTGAGATAACATCATACTTTGCAATATTCTAATCCTCTTTCTTACTCATATTCAAAAACTACATTTTCATATCTAATCTATGTTCATGAGGGAAGAATTTTTTTATGAATATTTCTTTAAAATACCCTCATTCCATCTCTTCTATTTCTTCATCCCCCTTTGTGTTATAGATTAAATACCACCGACGATATGAATCTCCAAATTGTTGATAAACTTTTATGACAACATTAAATCATTTGTTACATCCCAAAATTAAAAATATATTCTCTATTAAACTTATCCACTTCTCTAAAACAAATTGGATTGTATTCTAATATAATGATGGAGGATGTTGTTTCATAATGATATCTAACATAGCTCCCCCATATTGTGGATCTAGATGCTCCATATGGGTAGTGTTATTATTAATAACATGAGTATGTTGTCTCGTTATAGTTATGAGTTTCTCAACACCAGTCACAACACTAGAGCCAACAATATTATCTTGCATTGGAGGGAAATTCCTACACGTGACATGTGCGTTCATGCAGTTTTCTTTCCTTCCCCTATGTGCCATTTCTAAATAATGTCATAAAATATTATAGCTTTTGAATCATAATGTATAATATCAATATAGAAAAATACACAGCATAAATTAAAATTATATGCACAAATAATATTATAATCATAAACATGGTTTCTTTTAGAAAAAATTTACATTTAAATACATTGTATTGACATGAAAATAAAATGTGAATAATCCTAAGCATATCCCTGAGGAGTGTCAAATCAAGTGCATTGTAAAGCCTTTTATCTTGTACCAGGATAACCTGGGTTAAGCCCAATACTGCTTGTCAGATTTTTCACTCCTAGGTACATCATTTCCAGAACCACGTCAAATTGTAGTATCTAGAAAGGGATGCATTTTCTAAAAAGAAGAAAAAATATCTATTCCTTAAAATGTTTCCAGGATATTATTATATTTTTATCCTCTAATACTATCTTATGGTTTTGTTCCATAATATTTGTTTTCTTAATATAGTATCCATGGTTTTTATAGTACTTACTCTAATACCAACTGTAAGGACCTGACCCCAGTTTCATGGATCATGTTTCTTATTTTAATACATTGGAATATAAAAATTGTATATGCATCCCGAAGGACTGATTTTTTTAGTGAATTTTAAAACTAGACATATAAATAATTCAATTTTATAACATGAAATGAAATACATTATATAAGATTTATTGGGAACATCAAAAAATATAAGATTATCCCTACAGGTCATCCATAATAAAATTTTTCGTGTCCAATGAAAATTAATCTTTAGAAATGGGAGATCTCAAATGCTCAATAAGGGTAAAAATAATGTGAAAGATATCATAATCATAAAAATTATGCATGGTGAATATCTTGAAACACATGCCTTTAAAATTACAATTTAAAACATTATTTCCATAAGAAGATATGAATAAATAATACCATAATAAAGCATAATCATATGTATTATTCTATTTTAATAACCAAATGAACTATAAATGATATTACCATTATGAGGGAATTCATAATGTCAAAAAAAATAACCATGTTGTCAAGTCCTCATGCCAAGACCATAAATAATCATTTTTGAAAGGCCCTGGGCCAAAGTTGTAAACTGTCTCATGATACATACTAATGCATTGAGGGTTTATAGCGGGACCCACCCAACACATACAAAGTCCAATTCATTCCTCATGGAAATGAGGATAAACATAAAACCACATATACATTCATATTCAAAAAAACACATGAAATGTAAATAACATTACTCGAACTTTAAGCATAAATACCAAGAATTAAGAGTAAATTAGTGAATGGTTTTGAGACAGTACATCTATAGTAAAACTATTCATAAACCATTCAATTAAATATGGTTGATTATATCTTACATAAGAATCAACAAGTGTGTTAAAATAGATGAACATACAACATTGACTAGAAGAGTTCTTTTGGAAAAATCCTTTTATAAAACAAGAAGTGAAGTAAAATAGTATTTTCATTAAAAAATAGATATTTTGGAAATATAATGGGTTCTAAAAACAGGTTATAGAGTCCCCTTGGAAATAGTTATGGTTTTGATAAATTCCCTTGAATCTGGTTTTATTTAGGAAAGAAATTTTGAAAATGTCATTTTAAAACATATAAATCCCCATAAATAAAAGTATGATTATATTTAGTTAAAATATATATAACATTATAAATAATATATGATGAGTACATATGAAAAAAAATAATAATTTAATTGAGGTACATATACAATAAGTGTAACCCGAATGAAAATGAAGGTTCGGGTAGAAAACCCTTACCTTAAGTGTGAAGGTGTTCCTCACTTGATCTTAATCACTAGCATAATAAAATTTAGGTTAATAAAATAATTAGTCCATAACCTCATCTATATTTTAATAATTTATCATAACCATATTTATGTTCATTCTTCGCCTTTCTATGGGATAAAAGATTCAAATTCATTGTTAGGGATTTTATTCACCTTCAGTTTTCATTATCAATTTACTTTCATTCATGTACAGAAAAAAATGTAGAATGAGAATGGTTTTCTAAAATATATAATGTATTATATTAGTGAAAAACCATAATATTACATGGTCATAAAATTTATTTGGTTATTGGAAGTGAAGATGGATCATTATATAAAAAATTATTAAAAA
Source organism: Viscum album (assembly GCA_963277665.1). NCBI lineage: Eukaryota > Viridiplantae > Streptophyta > Magnoliopsida > Santalales > Viscaceae > Viscum > Viscum album. The sequence continues at coordinate 434,188,461 of OY728134.1, forward strand.
TTGTTTGGGTTAATTGTTGGTATTTGTTCACAACAAACAAATTTGGATTTATAAATAATTACCATTTTTACAAAAGGAATGAAAAACATCACATAAGTAATAATATATATATTATATTTTTTTCAACCATGAAAATGGTTTCATGTGTAGAATTTAATATGGTAATAGAAAAATGAAAACCTATCATCCTTGAATGGGATTAAATAACACATCTTAGATAGTGTTTTCAATTCTAGTATAAAAGAAGGGGAATGGAGAGATGATGAATAATTATTCCTTTATCGTAAAATTTTTTCACTACATGTAAGGTATTGGAGTCATCCAAACATGTGTATGAGAGGAGGCAAAGAAAGAAAAATAAAAGAAATCAAATTTAAATAAATAAAATGAAAAGATGAACTTACCTCTTGATGTAATCTACTTGGAGAGCCTCTTTAGGGGATATATTTGTGACTTTTTATGGGACCAAGGATATTTGGACGTTAGGGATGAGATTGGGAGAATATATGAGCTCAATTTAGGGAATATAAATGTATTGAGATGAGTAAATAGAAGATGGAGTGAGGGGGGTTTAAAGTGGAGGGGAGAAGGGTTTTAAAATTATTTTACTCATTATTTTATTATTTTACCAAAGACAACCAATAATGATGATTCTTATGAAAAATAATAATAATAATTGCATGTGAGTTTGAACCAAGTGTTATTACAAAATCAATGATTCTAGTAATAGTGAAATTAACCGATAATGTATATAAACGGAAAATTACCATATAATAATATTCACAAAAAAATTGAGTATTTCAGAAAAATTCAAAAAATTTGACCTAATTTATATATATATATATATATAATTAAAAAAATAAAATCCTTTTTTTGAAATTAATTTTCTAAACCAAGTTAATTTAATTATTAAATAAAATCATAATTTATTTGAAAAGAAATAATTTTAAAACTATATTTCATTTTATATATTCTTGAAGAAATAATCAAGATATAATTATCATTTAATAATATGATTTAAAATTCATAGGGGTCTTATTACTATTCATATTACTATTCATAAGGGTAAGCTACAATTCAACAAAGAAATTTTTTGTTTTATCAGACTCTAAATATCGTACTGAATGAAATCGTGTATGTCAGTGTCTTGAAGTTCAAATCACCGAGGAGGAAAAATTATGCTTATTGGATATGTTATAACAAAGTGGTTTTTGTAAGAGACTCAGTGTTTCATGAATTCAATACTAAATTTCTTTTTGATATATAAGGGTGCTACATTGTATGCATCACAGGTCAAGTTATTATTCCCAGTAGTGAAATACAATTCATATTTGCATGTTGTGCAAGACAAGTCAGTGTCGTGTAAAAGTAATGTTTGACTCAGTGTTTCAATATATATATATATATAAATATTTCTAATGTCATGTGGAATGATAAAATTCAAAAATATAATATAATTTGAAAAAATTCATAAAATCATGGGGTATTTCATTTTACCACATTAAAATGAATTTCCCCTTCAAAATTCATATGGGTTATCAAATTTTTAATACTAGAATGTATCATTCATAGATACCCACATTGTGAAAATGAATATAATTAAAAATAATTATTTTAAATATTTCTGTAATTAAAATATCATTTCTTATTTATACTTTTATCAATTTCAAATTCATCAATTACTTCATGTAATAGAAATCCAGAAATTAACTTTTTTGCCTGAAGTGATAAAGTACACTTTTAGCAGACCTTAAGACTTATAAAAGAATAAAATGTATAACTATTTATCCACTACTATTACTAAAAATTAATATTTCTAATACATTAATCTATTAATAAAATACGTAACACTATTGTTTCATAATAAATAATTACTCATCAAAAATAACTATACATTAACCTCGGCATTTAGTAGTCCAATGATACGTATGAAACCCTTACCATCCATCAATCATGGGTAACAGACCCATGACCTTTTCGTACATGATTGGTTTTCAATAAACATACATGGTGTCCTTTTAGAAAACCATAAAAATATAATTTATATAATATGATAGACATCCTTAAATTAAGGTTAATAAAAAAATAGCCTTTTAACCAAGGTCTTCAATACAATATCAATAAATAACTACATCCTCTAATGTTTATCAAAAATATTACAAGAATGGATAACCTTATATCCCTTATAAATGATGAAAATCCCAAACCATGGAAATAAAGTAATGAAGCTATCATAACATTTATGCCCCATATAACAAATGTAGCTATTGGTTGTCACATTCGAAACACGTGAATTCCCACAAGATAAATTCTATTGGAACACGGTAATTATCTAAATTGCCATAAATCCCTTTTGAAAAATATGCGTGGTTATTTATTCCATAGATTACTAGATATAATCCACAAATCCAATAAGTATTAAACTTCATCCATGATGTCATGAACTACTTGTTGACATGACATTAATCAGTTCTATGGTAATCAGTACCTTCCAATTTACTTATTCTTATCTCACATATCATTATCTAGACCACAGTATCATAACATAAAGAACATATTAAGGTTATCGTTCCCTTAATCATGTTTTTTCCATTTACATCACCCTACCTTTATATTTATTTTCTATTATATAAGAACCATTCAACATGTTATTTTATGTCAATAGTGAAAATCATAAACTCAACAAACCTTATATAGTTGACAGTTTATATAACAAACTTCTTGTTTCCAAATACATAAAACTTTCATCATCCCATTTAATCATTTTTTTCATTCTAATGGCTACCTCATCTTATTTCATATTACATCTCCCCATTCACATTTCATCTGTTGTCTCTTCATCATCAGTTATGTATCCATTAGTTTTATCATCTTGATGATCCTCTTTATGGTCTTTCACAATGGGAAATTGAGTTGTATAATGTCATTTTATTCCACACATAAAACACATAACCATTGATGATGTCTTATGGAGGCCAATATTGTTATGTATTTTTTTAATGGAACTATTCATTTTTCATTTACAATAACTTTCTTTGGGTCATTTTTTACCATTACCAAATCATCATCATTTTCCTATAAGACATTCACATAGGTGATTCTTTCCACATTCATAACATATATAGATGATAATATTTTTTCATCCATGACCTCCATGACCTAAACAATCATTGAACTCCTTTATTAAATTCCATGGTGAGTATTAGATTTTGTGATGTTGTATGTTGTTCATCATGTTCCATGAAAAATGAGGAGGCACGATCACATTATCCCTCACTACAATGATCATACCACATGACATCTCATTATGAAATCTTCCATCACATTAAACATTACTCTAGTTCCTTCTGATTACCTCCCTCGACCAAAACTAGAATAATATTGGGAGTGTTACTTATCATAGTAGAAAACCAAATAGTACTGAAATGGATTAGTTATAGGATGTATAAATCATGAAACCTTATTTAATATATGAAACCATAGGTTAAACTTAGGTTGTTCATAGCCAATATATATTTAAACCCTAAAATTTGGTTCATGAAGTGTTTGTGTTTTACCAATGAATATCCCCCAGGAGTTTCAAACCAAGTATATAGAAATGCCAATTTTTGTATACTGGATTACAAAAAGTTAGTACTAGAACATATTTGTAGATTTATTTCCCCTAGGTGCATCTATGATCGATCCACTTCTCCCTATAGTATCCAAGAAAGGATGTATTTCTAGGAATCCAGTAACTCAATTCTTTACCAAAACTCCATGACTTTTTCATTAACGTTAACTCATCCTTATACGTATCATTAGAGACATCTCTAAACATATCCTTATAAATACACATAGGGATATAACTAATTTTTTATCCTCCTAGATTCTAAAGGCTTACTAAACCTTTCATTATATACTAACTATAGAAACCAAATCATGACATACATGGATATTACATCATTTTAGATGAATATTCAGAATAATATAAAAATACATACATGAGGACCATAATAATTTAGTGTCCTTAGAAGCATAGAAACAACATATTCTATCTGGTAAAAAATCTTCAAAATCTCCCATAAATATCTCTTTAGTACTTATACATGGAACCATTCATCGTAACATGGGGAATGAAAACATAAGAAATGGGTGAGCTCAAATACATATTAAGTGTAAAAAATGGAGATATGTTGTAACACTCCAAGATTCCATGGTACGCTTCCCTTTGAATAATACAGAAGCGTGTGTTGTACGCATCTTTGTGTTCTAACACACACACCACAACCAATCAAACTAGCAATTATGAATAGTAATACCCACTTTTTGAAATTTTATAAATTTTATCTTTCAAAATGGGCTTCATTTTTGGATTTAGATTATCGAAATTAGCCTAGGGTGAAGTTTTGGTATTTTTCAGAAAACATTAAAATTTTGATGAATAGTGAAAAAACACTGAGTTATAGTTTAAAACCGAATTTTTATTTAACTAATTATTTATTTTATTTAAATTTAATTAAGGTCAAAATAGATACATAATACCTATATAAGTTCAATTTAATTCATTGGAGTTAGTTTATAATAATTTTAGATATATAAAAATGTTATTGAACTTTTCACCGTCTTTTACCCAACTCCTAGGAGAATTTGAAAATTCAAATAAAACTTAATTTTACCACTTCTATGAGTGGAATTTCCAAAATCTGAGAGACACGGTTAATATCAAGGAGTAACATGTGGTTCAATGAGATGAAAATAATATTTGGTGAATAGTAATTTTTTTTTATTTACCACGGTTAAAAGTAAATAGGTTAATTAATGGTAAAAATGATATTAATATTACCCTAACACATTTCATAATTCTATTGGACAAGTTTATCTTGACCAGAAACAACCTTAGGAATAAAATATTATCATTTAGGTCTACTTGGATTAGATTAGAACATTTATTATTATTTAATTCAAAGAAGAGTTAAAAGAGTTAAAATCAAAGTTTATTTACTAAATTTTTTTAATATAGGGTTATACATAAGATGAATTAGATTGTAAATAATCATTATAAATCTAAAAATATTTCATACACTATAAGGCCCCAGCCTTAAACCTTAAATAATATTTCATTAAATGAGTAATTCACATTGAGGATATTTTCAGGTTTAGAGTTTTTGAGAATTAGGATATAACTATTACATCTCAAAAGATTACAGAGTAGTCTCTTCTACTAACTTTCCATAAAATAAAAACTCTTAAAAAGAAACATGTCTAGTTCCATGTTTTACGTAGCATGACTTTCCCTTGATCCCATCCTTGACCCTATTCCATGCTAAGTCCTATGAAAAACATTTCAAAAAATTGGGATGAGCATAAAATGCTCAGTAAGGGATACACAATGAATGAAAACTATTTGTTTTTTTCAAAACAACAAGTAAACCATGTATACTTTATCAAAGTAATACATTTCACCTTTTCAAAGTAGTAAATCCTCTTTTCTGAATAAAAGTTCATTACTTACCCTTCTGTAACCAAAATATTACCATAAAACCCATATAAAGATCACATAACATATAAAGGTAACTTGGGATATAAAAATACTTAAGTGGAATAACCATAAGGTCGACTTCCACACATATCACTTAATGGAATAGCCATTCGGCCAACTTCCATACATACTTAATGGAATATCCATACAGCCGACTTCCATACCCAATGCATTGGAGGTTATAACGTAACCACCCGTCCTAGTATTCACGACACCACCCGTCATATGTTTTATCACGTAACCACTCGTAAAATGTCCAAGTACCAATATAAAGTCATAAAAAAAATATAATGGAAAGAAAACATTTCCACACTTTGATCACAATATATCACATAAATATATTGACATGACAAATCCATTATAAAAAAAAAATTCAATACCAAAATACATAAAAGAGTATATTGTATTTATTTCATTTTAAAAACATTACGGCTTGTTGAGGAAGCCAATGACCAAATAATACTCGCGGCGGCGGAAAAGGTCATTGTCACCGTGTACGTTAAATGAAACATTACTTTTTGTCATTTAGTAAAACACTTTGTAGAAAAAGATTCCTTTTGTATAAAAGTAAAAGTCAAAGGGGTTTATACACCGTATAGAAGAAAGTTGTGTATAAAACAAAATATGCCTCAATGAAAGGAGATTGAGACGAAGTCCCTTACAAAGATGGTATCCTTGGTTTAAGGATAAATCAATTGCAAAATTATGTGTGACAAACGAATACACAAAATATAAGTGAATATTAAGTGTAAAACAATCAGAGGTTATTCACACATATTCAATGAACGACATATTCAAGGAGTACAAGTTTATCCCAAAGAATCAAATTTGGGTTAAAAATTTCCCTTGCAAAAATTTGACAGCCTAACGGCGTCACTTCAAAATTTCCAAAATGGAATGATGAGAGATAAAAAAGGTATCTCATCACTTGGAAATAAAATTTACATCAATAAGGATATATGATAACATATCCCAACATAACAATATGTGAATTAAAAGACCCAACAAAAGAATTATTTTAAAAAGAGGAGGGTGAAAGGTTCCCTTACCGACATGGGCATCTTTCGAAACATACTCCCCATGGAAGAAAGACAATACACCATTGATGTAAATACTCATAAACGAAATTATATTACACAAAGAGTAGAATAATGGTCAGTACATACACCATTCAAAGGATATTTTGGTAAATGTAGCATAAATCTCACGGGAATAAAAGTGAGATAAAAAATCCCTTACGAAAACTCAGCAGCCTAACAGCGCCACTCAAAACTTCCAAAATGGATTGATGAGAGAAAATAAGGTCTCTCGCCATATAAAAATAAAATTTATAGTATGAGTAATATAAAATAACGTCCCAATCACAAGAATGATGATCTTAAAAGGAATGAAATAAAAGAGTGTACTTAAAAAGAAAGAGAGGAGTAGGATCCCTTAGCTCGGGTCTGACATGACTCGATTGTTCTTTAACATCCTGAATAATAAACTTGAGTTAATTTCTACTTGCTTAAGAACCTTTTTCAAGTTCATTATTCCTTTTATATCATTTATTGACATGTTATAAAAATTATGCAATAATTTAAGTTAATAATGTTTGTTTTGTCGATATTTATTTCTTAAGTCAAAAGTGAACTTCTTACAATTACATGTTGTTCGTGTGGTCAAAGGTTCAGTATATCCAGAATTGTATTCATCATGTATATATCATATATATCATATATATCCAGTATATTAATGCATTTATAATATTACATAACATTTAGAGTTATGAAATGAAATGCACCGTTCATGGAGACGGTAAGCCGTACGTACGCATGAACGCTACTTCGATTTCTATTTCATATTTAATGGAATTAAAACATTATTCTTACCTTAAACTACACTAATTACCTCTAATCGCGATTAAAAACTTAATAAGTTAATATTCACCAAAAAATTATTTTAATCCCATTGAACCACATTTTACTTCTTAATGACAACCATCTATGTCGGATTTTTGAAATTCAAAACACAATGATGGAAAAATTTCATTTAAACAGAAAATCAGTTTTTATAAGTACCACTAAGTGGTTTCACTATTCATCAAAAATTGATGTTTTTCAGAAAATTAACAAAATTTCACCCTAAACTCTATTTGATATTCCAAATTCAAAAATGATGTCTATTTTAAAAAATTCAGAACATATAAGTTACATTAATTAATTTAATTATTAATTCCCGCTGTCAAAACAAATAGCGTGTTTTTATGAAACAAAATGTATCAAAAGATTGACAATAGTTTAAGTCCGATGTCAAAGTGAAATTAATTCCAACGACCACTATTGGATTAAATGGTAAAAATATATTCTAATTTCACTTTAAAACCAATTTAAAATATAATCTAATCATATAAATAAATTAGATTAAAAGAGGTTTTGAATTAAAATACAACATTTTTCATTATTCATTAAAAATTGAACTTTTTTTGAAAAATACCAAAAATTTACGCAAAATAAACTTTGATGGCCCAATTCTAAAGAAGAATTTTATTTTGTCAAATATAACACATAAAATTGTCAAAAAGTGGATTTAAATGAGGTTCTCCATCAAAAGGCAGTTAATCGACCTTTTAAAGAATATTCGAATGTTTACGCTTACAATTGGATTCATTTTCATTTTTTAATCCTATAACATTTATTGTAAAAAGTAAAAATATTTGACAACATATATAATCATTTTGTATTTAGTTCTATTCATTCCCGCCATTACAACGGCTAGGCGTTAACTACTATTTAAAATAATATTATTTTATTATTAGAGTGAAACGTAAGATTCCCAAGAAACTCGTTGTTGTGTGTTGGGTACACCATCGAGAATAGCATCCCCTTTAAATTAATATTAATATTTTATTCAAAAATATGGATAAATATAAAAATGTCATATTATTTATTTACCTGGGGTGTTACATCCTTCCCCCCTTTTGGCAATTGCGTCCTCGCAATTTTAAAATTGGGCTTCGAAACATCCTTGAAAGTCCCACTTCGGAACAAGAGTCGGTAAAACAATCACTTTGAAATAATGAAAGATAAGTACAAAGGTCACCCGAGTTAACCCATACTAGGATTCCAAGTATGAAAATATGGACATGAAGGAAAAAACAAAGGGTCATGTTCTGATGGAGAGTGATAGTAAACATGTCTAGGAGAAAGTTAACCATAAGAGAATCACAAACTTGTGACGAGTTATACAGTATTCGATTCCCGAGTAGGAAAAGTTAACAGAGAACACATTTGTTTTAAGTTACTATTCATTGAAGAATTTATTTTTGATCTTAAGGAAACATACTTACTTGTCATGTTGACTTTCAACTTTTACTAGATTTCTTACACAAACTCATACTTTCCCCAAAAGAAGAGTATTTAGGAAGACTTATTCACATTAAGAGTACTATAATAAACTTCTAGAGAATCACCTAATCCAAAAAAGAGAACTATATACATCCCATGTCATTAGACCTTAACCAAAACCAAAACCAAAAAGGTTAGTACAATATCAGATAATCCAGAAAAGGATAACCCTTTATAAAAAGAAAATCTATTCTTAATCTCCAAAATTTGTCCAACAAAACCCAAAGTTCAATGAGGACCATTCGATAAAAAATTTGTCCATAAAACTCTTCAAAGTAAACCAATCTAGGATTGAAACCCAAATATTTGAAGGATTTAGTCACATAGTCTTCCAAGTTAAATCGTAACATTTATCTCCAAACAACATCAATTACTCTTAAAGTCTCGTATTGAAAAGTAATTAACCTAATGAAATATCCTCCCTGAGAGGTTAATCATTTCCATATATAACCCAAAATAAACTTTCTCTTGATTCCTAAAATCATCTAACTAAACAGAATTAGTCAAACTAACCAGGGACTTCACGTAGTCCAGTGGTAGGCGATAAATACCAGTCACACATTGGTTGTGGGTTCGATTCCCGCATCTTTGTCCGATGCGATGGGTTGTCACACGGTCTGTGTGTTGTCCTTTTTCCAAAACTATATAATTTTAAAACATTCCCCAAAACGAGATAAAATCTTCAAAAATGATCATAACATATTTTAACCTCAAGTTTATCTCATGCCTTTCATTTTCTAGCATATCATATAATAACCCATAATTACCTCAAAAGTAAGAATCATATAAACTCTAATGGTTACCTTTATAATTATTACCTGAACTTCCACATCGATTGGTCATCTCGTACATGATGTATTACCGAACATACCAAGGTTCAAGTGGTTGATCATGACTCCTTGATAGTTGGTTTAGAACAACCACGAGTTTCCTCATTGAATCCCCCATTTTATCTAATATCCTAATCAGAGAACCAGCACAGTTTCCTTCAAACCTGTTTCCTCTTTGGTGCCTGCTAGATCCATCCATTCACTAAAAACAGAAATGTCAGTGTGAGTATATCAACAAAACCATCTTGTACTAATGAGGAAGATAAACACTAATATATACTTACTCATTCACTTTATCTAAAACTACGACTCTTTCTGAAAGCCTAACCATTATGATAATGTCACTTATGCTTTGAGGATACCCTCACCTCTTAAGTTATCTAAACCGACCTTTGATACCAACTATAAGGCCCCAACCTTAAACCTTACTTAATATTGCATTAAATGAGTAATTCACATTGAGGATATTTTCAGGTTTAGAGTTTTAGAGAATTAGGACCTAACTATTACATCTCAAAAGATTACAACGTAGTTGCTTCTACTAAATTTCCTTAAAATAAAAACTCCTAAAAAGAAACAAGTCTAGTTCCATGTTTAAGTTAGAATGAATTTCCCTTGATCCCATCCTTGACCCTATTCCACTCTAAGTCCTGTGAAAAACATTTTAAAAACTTGGGATGAGCATAAAAAGCTCAGTAAGGGATACATAATGAATGAAAATAATTAGTTTTTTTCAAAACAACAAGTAAACCATGTATACTTAATCAAAGTAATACTTTTCCCCTTTTCAAAGTAGTAAAAACTCTTCGCTGAATAAAAGTTCATTACTTACCCTTCTGTAACCAAAATATTACCATAAAACCCATATAAAGATCACATAACATATAAAGGTAACTTGGGACATAAACATACTTAAGTGGAATAACCATAATGCTGACTTCCACACATATCACTTAATGGAACATCAATTCGGCCAACTTCCATACATACTTAATGGTATAACCATATGGCTGACTTCCATACCCAATGCATTGGAGGTTATAACATAACCACCCGTCCTGGTATTCACGGCACCACCCGTCATATGGTTTATCATGTAACCACTCGTAAAATGTCGAAGTACCAATATAAAGTCATAAATCAAATATAATGGAAAGAAAACATTTCCACACTTTAATCACAATATATCACAAAACAATATTGACATAACAAATCCATTATAAAAACCATTTTCAATACCAAAATACATAAAAGAGTATATAGTATTTATTTCATTTTAAAAACATTACGACTTGTTGAGGAAGCCAATGACCAAATAATACTCACAGCGGCGGAAAAGGTCGTTGTCACCGCGTACGTTAAAAGAAACTTTCCTTTTTGTCTTTTAGTAAAACGCTTCGTAGAAAAAAATTCCTTTTGTATAAAAGGAAAAGTCAAAGGGGTTTATACACCGTATAAAATAAAGTTGTGTATAAAATGAAATATTCCTCAATGAAATGAGATTGAGACGAAGTCCCTTACAAAGATGGTATCCATGGTTTAAGGATAAATCAATTGCATAATTATGTGTGACAAACGAATACACCAAATATAAGTGAATATTAAGTGTAAAAAAATCAAAGGGTATTCATACATATTCATATAATGACATATTCAAGGAGTACAAGTTTATCCCAAAGAATCAAATTTGGGTTAAAAAGTTCCCTTGCAAAAATTTGACAGCCTAACGGCGTCACTTCAAAATTTCCAAAATGGATTGATGAGAGATAAAAAAAGGTATCTCATCACTTGGACATAAAATTTACATCAATAAGGATATATGAGAACATATCCCAACATAACAATATGTGAATTAAAAGTCCCAACAAGTGAAGTCTTTTAAAAAGAGGAGGGTGAAAGGTTCCCTTAATGACTTGGGTATCTTTCGAAACATACACCCCATGGAAGAAGGACAATACATCATTGATGTAAATACTCATAAACGAATGTATATTATATAAAGAGTAGAATAATGGTCAGTACATAAACCATTCAAAGGAGATTGTGGAAAATGTAGCATAAATCTCACCGGAATAAAAGTGAGATGAAAAATCCCTTACGAAAACTCGGCAGCCAAACAGTGCCACTCAAAACTTCCAAAATGGATTGATTAGAGAAAATAAGGTCTCCGACCATTTAATCATAAAAATTACAGTATGAGTAATATAAAAGAACTTCCCAATCACAAAAAGGATGAGCTTAAAAGGAATGACCTAAAAGAGTGTACTTAAAAAGAAAGAGAGGAGTAGGATCCCTTACCACGGGTCCGACTTGACTCGACCGTTATTTAATGTCTTGAATAATAAACTTGAGTTAATTTCTACTTTCTTAAGAACCTTTTTCAAGTTCACTATTCCTTTTATATCATTTATTGACATGTTATAAACATTATGTAATCATTTAAGTTAATAATGTTTGTTTTGTCGATATTTGGTTCTTAAGTGAAAAGTGAACTTCTTACAATTACATGTTGTTCATGTGGTCAAAGGTTCATTATATCCAGAATTGTATTCATCATGTATATATCATATATATCATATACATCCTGTATATTCATGAATTTATAATATTCCATAACATTTAGAGTTAAGAAATGAAATGCACCGTTCATGGAGATGGTAAGCCGTACGTATGCATGAATGCTACTTCCATTTCTATTTTATATTTAATGGAATTAAAACATTATTCTTACCTTAAACTACACTAATTACCTCTAATCACGATTAAAAACTTAATAAGTTAAAATTCACCAAAAACTTATTTTAATTCCATTGAACCACATTTTACTTCTTAATGAAAACCATGTATGTCAGATTTTTGAAATTCAAAACACAATGATGGAAAATTTTTATTTAAATGGAAAATCAGTTTTTATAAGTACCATTTAGTGGTTTCACTATTAATCAAAAATTGAAGTTTTTCAGAAAATTACCAAAAGTTCACCCTAATCTATATTTGATATTTCGAATTAAAAAATGATGTCTATTTTACAAAATTCAGAACATATAAGTTGCATTAATTAATTTAATAATAAATTCTCGTTATCAAAAAAGTAGCGTGTTTTTATGAAACACAATTTATCAATAGATTGACACTAGTTTAAGTCCAATTTCAAAGTGAAATTAATTCCAATGAAGACTATTGGATTAAATGGTAAAAATATATTCTAATTTCACTTTAAAACCAATTCAAAAGATAATCTAATCATATAAATAAATTAGATTAAAAGAGGTTTTGAATTAAAATACAACATTTACAATATCCATTAAAAATTGATCTTTTTTTGAAAAATACCAAAAATTTACGCAAAGTAAACTTTGATGTCCTGATTCTAAAGAAGAATTTTATTTTGTCAAATATAACACATAAAATTGTCAAAAAGTGGATTTAAAAGAGGTTCACCATCAAAAGGTGGTTAATCGACCTTTTAAAGAATATTCAAATATTTACGCTTAAAATTGGATTCATTTTCATTTTTTAATCCACTAACATTTATTGTAAAAAGTAAAAATATTTGATAAAAATATATAATCATTTTGTAGTTAGTTCTGTTCATTCCCTCCATTACAACGGCTAGGCATTAACTACTATTTAAAATAATATTATTTTATTAGTAGAGTGCAACGTAAGATTTCCAAGAAACTCGTTGTTGCGTGTTGGGTATGCCATCGAGCAAAGCATCCCCTTTAAAGTAATTTTAATATTTTATTCACAAATATGGATAAATATAAAAATGTCATATTATTTATTTACCTGGGGTGTTACATACAAAATGGTTGTTTATTTATAATATTTAGACATTAAATAATTGAATTTATTTATGACACAATGGTGATGCAGTAATTACATAATTAATGAAATATTAAAATAATTGATATTATAAATATCAAAATAAATGTAATTTGAGACTTTTTATGAATTCAACTAATTATATAGGTTAATATGATATATTATAATTAGTTATATAAATTTTGGTTTAAGAAATAATGCTGTTATGAAATTATCAAAAAAAAAATACCCAATAGTGTCAAAATTGACATGAAAGAGATTTTAAAACAAATATTATATTATTAATTTATTTTCAATTCATAAAAATTTAAGGTTCGGCAAAGAGACTTATATAATGATATGTGTCTCATTAATGGAGCACTTGGGGGTCACTTGGAGGTATATAGTAAGTTTATAAACTATATAATATAAAAATACAAAGTGACATGGTAAATGTTAAACTAATTAACTAAGAGTTAAAACTAAAAGATAAGGTTAATATAGTGATCCAAACTTGTCTAAAACATATTGGTTGTGTGGTTTTCGTCCTATCCCCACCATAAACTTTAAATAATCCACTTTGGAGCCATTAGAAACCGAATATGAATTTATAATAAAATAATATTTCTAGCTTTTTCAAAGGTGCCCCTCACCCATCTTATAAAAGGGCACTCCCCCTTCTCACTAATTCACAGATTCAATGTCTTTTGGCTCAGAAAACCCCTTCCCAAATACTCTCTAAACTTCCCTCACTTAAATCTAGTGGCCTTAGTTTAATCAGAAAGCCAACCTAAGGAGCCCTTTTGATCAAATCAAAAGGAAGAACCCGAAGAAGATGTAATGTTTTCACCACCCTCTTTCAAGATCCTTTCTTCTTCAACTTATTCTTTCATTGTTATTCCCATTCTAAAATAATAACTCCAGTATATTATATATTCTGTGATATTATTATAAATATGTTACAACCATATTCAGTATTCTATTCATCCTTTGAATGACATTTCACCATATGTACGTATGTACGGCTTACGGTCTCCACGTCTTGGTGTAATTGTTATTCAATAAGTAATCATTTGGATGGGTATAATAATTATGTGTAATTGATTTAAATAATAAATATAACATGATAATGACTCTATATATATGATATAACATCCAATTATATATTATTTTAATATCAAAATAATGATATTGTCGCTCGTGCGTATGTACGGACTACCGTCTCCACGAACGCGATGAGATTAATTCTCCATCGTATCCATTTAAGTATAATTATAATTTGATGATTTAAAAATAATTTTTATGGACATGATATCAATCTGGATATTAATAAGATACAACTTATCCATAACACACATGGCTTATGTAACAAAACATATACGAGTAAGTTAACACCCGAAACGATGATAATACTAAGATATTATTAACAGAGAAATGTTAAAAGATCATATATGATATCATATTAATGTATATGATTATTTTATAATTTAATAACAATTATTTCACCATTATACAGGAGTTTAACCTACCCCCAACCATGTAAAAGTACAAGGTAAGGGTTATTCCATAATCTCTTAATTATCCGAAGTTGTTTATACATCACAATCAACTAGGACTTCTTTATCATCCACATCCATGTTCCTTAAAAATTTATTTCAAAACATTTTTAATATTTACTAGAATATGGGTTAAAGTAATTTATTCCATTTTTTAATTTTTTAGCAGAGGTTTATAAAGGAATCATTACATCATTTTCCAAACAAGTTCCTTTTTAACCTTTTCAACAGAATTAAGGTAAGAATGCTTTTTTAACATATACGGCAGGTGCGGCTATTTTATGCCATTATAAAATTTTAGAAGCTTCCCTTACAAGCTTATAAGGATATTTTCAAAGTAAATGTTTTATTTTATAATTATGTGACTTTTAATTGATTTAAATAAAATATAAATTTCTCTCAAATGGTTTTGATTTCATCTATCTCAACATCCTTTGATGGATTTTAAGCTTATTGGAAGTGGATTTATTATGATACAAAACTTCCATATTGTATTTAAGGTTTTGTGATATGTTTCACTATGGATGTGTAATTTTTATACCATTCATCATTTATGGATAAAGTATTGACATTTCATATTCTAGTTTTTATACGAATGATTATGTTATGTTTAAACCTGTTCATATGAGAAATGCATTGGACATAATAAGTGACGGGTGGAGCCTGCTATAGCTCCTCAATGCTTTGGTAGGTCTCATGAGACAAACTAGTGTCTTGTCACAAGGCCTTGACAAAATACTATTTTTAGTATTGGCACGAGGCCATGGCTATGTGCTTATGATAGTCTATCATTATGAATTCCATCATTATGAAAGTTGTTATTGATATTGCATGTGATTATTCGACTAGTAGAATATCCATGTGAATAATTATATGGAATTATTTCATTTTATTTCTTCCAAATTATGCTGAAGTTCAAGTTTTAAAAGGATTTTGTTTTAGTTATACATTTCCTTAAATGTTTATGTTTATTTATAATATTTTCCGCTATATTGTTATCCTTACTGGGCATTTGAGCTCACCCCTTTATATGTTTTATTTTTCCCATGATGTGAAGATGTATATTATGAATGACCTTCAGGGATAGTATGAGGGGATTAGATTGTGGACTATGGATACTATATTGTAGTAGTTTTCATTTTATGATGTAATGTAAACATTATGAATGTAACTAGTTATTGCAAGGCTACTAAACTAATCGGTCTTGCGAGACTTGATATTTATTGTGATAATTCAAATGTTATATAATAATACACCGACTCTGGGTAACTGGGGTTGGGGAATTACAGTTGGTATCAGAGAATATTTAGTACAAAACTTGGGAGCTAGATTTAGATAAACTCTGATTAGAGCCCATATCCCTAACATAGACTTTGAGGATTAGCATAGATGAACATCCTATAATTTTGGTATTGTAGATATTTTGTGAGTTATCTGAGTAATACATCTCTGTCTAGATATGAGCAGGTAGAGGCGGCTTTAGCACATATGTACCAAGGGGTAAAACCTGAAATTGTCGCTTTGAGCTAGACTTGAATGGGAACTGGTGCACGACAACGGGTCTTGATTTAGTCTTGGTTACGACACTCCTGGGGGATACGCTTACGATAAGTCTCATTTTCTTTACAAATCATTATGAATGGTTTATGAGTATATACTTACTCAAAGAAAACATTTTTATGTATATGGATTATATCCATAAGTACTTCAGTTTATGTTAAGTGTTTTATAAGTATGGAATTATGTATTTTTATTCATAAACTGATCTAGTTTATGCCATTGTTTAGAAAATGGTGCCTAGTGGAAGAAATGGAAACTTTATCAATGCACGCACTCCATATAGGGATTTCCCTCCTGCTCAAGATAATTATAGTGAAGCTGGTGATGCAACTGGTGCTGATCAGCTAATCACCATACTGGGAAAACTCCCTCAGGTTATTTATAATAACCTTACCTATATGGAGCACCCTGGTCTGCAGCGTGGAGGATCAATTTTAGATCGCTTCATGAGGCAACAACCACCAATGTTCAATGGGAGTAAAAATCCCTTAGTAGCTAAGCAATGGATAAATTCCATAGAGATTATATTTTATGTTTTGGGGAGTAGTGAAAGGGAAAATGTTATCATGGAAGTCTACCACCTCACTGGAGATGTTGATAACTGGTTTTCATTAATTCAAAACATGAAGGAAGATAATGAAGTATTAAATATAGAATGGAGGGAGTTCAAATATCTATTTTTAGAAAAATACTTTCCTCGTGACCATCGAGCATATATGGGAAGACAATTTCTGAGTCTCAGACAAAAGGAGGATGAGAATGTCGCAATGTATGAGGCTAACATTACAAGGTTAGAAAGTTATGCTGGTGATTATATATTTAAACCAATAAGTAAGATTGATCCTTTATTTTATGTGTTAAAACCATTTCTCCATCAAGCATTAGTCTCACAATCCTTCTCATCGTACGAAGACATTGTCTCATGTGTTGTCAAGACAGAAAAGTAATTCTCTAAGTCTTATGATGTTAAAGAAAAGAAAGAGAAGAAGAGATCTACTGATCAATCTAGGAATGGAAATAATGGGAAGTAGGAAAAATTTGAATATCCATCCTGCAGTAAATTTGGGATGAAACATCCTGATACTTTCTTAAAAATAATGGGAGTATGTTACAAGTGTGGTGAAAAAGGCCACCAAACTTGTGATTGCAAGGGGAAAAAGGAATCTACTGATGTCCAATGCTACAATTCCAGGGAGATGGGACATTATGAAAATGAATGTCCTAAGTGTCAGGGGAACTTACCTCATAAAAGGCCAAGGGATCAAGGCCAAGCTTATTTAATCACTTCTCTTGAGGTAGAAGATCCGAAAGACATGGTGGCAGGTAATTTAATGGGTTCCTCATGTTTAGAAAATGCATTATTTGATTCTGGGTCATCAAATTGTTTCATATCTTCCCAATTTGCTAAGAAAAATTAGCTATTTCCAATTTGATTTAACAAGGGAGTTGTCAGTTAAACCTCCTAAGGGAAGTATCATTGCAACAAAGTTTTGTGAATCAGTCCCCAATAGAAAACATAAATGTTCTTTATCTACTGATCTCATCATCATACCTATGATTGAGTTTGATATAATCCTTAGTATGGATTGGATTTCGGACTATGATGTGAATATTTACTATAAGAAAAAGGAGGTTATGATTGTTGATGATGATGATAAAGAACACCTTATAATTAGAGCAGAATCATCACCACCTAATTCTTCTCTAGATCCACCCCCAGTAGCTCAACTAAATTCAATTAATGGGGAGGAACATAATGAAATGACTGTGGGTGAGGAATGGAATGTTCAAATAGAGGATGTACCTATTGTGAAAGAATATGTAGATATGTTTCCGAAAGAATTACCAAGACATCCTCCAGAATGAGAATTTGAGTTTTCCATTGATGTAATTCTTGGATCAAGGCCTATATTGAAGACCCCTTATAGAATGGTCACTTTAGAATAATTTGAACTAAAGAAGAAACTAGAGTAATTGAGGAATAATGGATTTATTCACCCTAGTGTTTCTCCATGGGGAGCCCATGTTTTTTTTGTTAAAAAGAAAGAAGGATCTATGAGGTTATGTATTGACTACAGGGAGATGAATTCTATAACAATAAAGAACATGTATCCCCTACCTCACATTGATGATTTATTTGACCAACTGCATGGAGCTTAATACTTTTCAATGACTTTCCTTTGATCTGGATACCATCAGTTGTGTGTGAAGAAGGAAGAAATTCTGAAGACAACATTTCAAACAAGGTACAGGAATTACAAGTTTACGGTAATGCCATTTGGGCTAAATAATGCACCCTCTGTATTCATGGATCTAATAAATAGAGTTTTCAAGGAATATCTTGATGATTTTGTGGTGTTATTTATTGATGATATCTTGGTATACTCAAAAATCTGCGAAGATCATGAAAATCACTTGCGCATTATCCTGAAGACTCTGAGAAGACATGAATTATATGGGAAGTTTAGCAAGTGTGAATTCTAGATTCAAGAGATTTCCTTTTGTGGCCATATTTTCTCTTAAGATGGAATCTCTGTTGATCCTTCTATGACCAAGGCAATCCATGAATGGCCAGCACCTATGAGTATAAATGAGGTACGCTGTTTTATTGGTTTAGTAGGTTATTATCGACGTTTTTTCCAGAATTTTTCCTGATTGTCTAACCCATTAACAAAGCTCACACGTAAGGGGTTTAAATTTGTTTGGGCAAAAGAGTGTGAAAAATGTTTCCAAGAACCGAAGAGAAGATTAGTCAATTCCTCTATATTGACTCTACCATTAGGTAATGATGGGTTTGTTATTTATAGTGATGCATCGAAGAAAGGACATGGTTGTTTCCTTATGCATAATGATAGGGTTATTGCCTATGCATCACAACAGTTGAAAATTCATGAGCAAAACTATCCTACTCATGATCTCGAGTTAGAAGCTGTGATATTTTCTTTGAAGATATGGAGGCACTACCTCTATGTTGAAAATGTTAGATTTATTCAGATCACAAGATTTTTAAGTATATTTTCTCACAAAAACAACTCAACATGAGGCAAAGGAGATGTCTTTAATTACTCATGGATTATGATGGTATGATACACTACCACCCGGGGAAGGAAAATAATGTGGCAGATACTTTGAGCAGAAAAGATCATGGAGTTTTAACCAATATGAGAATTTAAAGGGATCCAATTTTCATGTATCTAGTGAAGATGGACATGGGAATAACCATGGAAGGTGAAACATCAGTGCTTTTTCAACTGTTTTCCAAACCATATTTACTAGAAAATATTAAGAGTTCTCAGACCGATGATGAAGAATTTCAAAAGAAGATTACAGCTGTGAATGATGGGATATTAAGAGACTTTGTGTATGAAGAAGGAATTTTGAAATTCGGGAGGAGACTTTGTGTTCCCGATATACCTGATTTAAAAAGTTAATTTTTAGATGATGCTCATAGTTCCAATTTTTCTATACACCCTAGGAAAACCAAAATGTATAGAGACTTGAAGGAACATTTTTTGTGGGACAACATGAAGATGGAGATTGCAGATTTTGTGTCAAGATGTATGGTTTGTCAATAAGTGAAAGCTGGAAGCAACAGCCTGGAGGAATCATGAAACCTCTTCCCATACCAGATTGGAAATGGTACAATATTACGACGGACTTCATCATGGAGCTACCAAAGGCTCCTATAAGGAATGATGCAATATTGGTCATTGTTGTCCATCTTACTAAGACAACACATTTTCTTTCTATAAGGGAAGATTTACCACTAGAACGTTTAGAAAGACTATATATTAATGATGTTGTGAGACATCAGGGAGTAACCCTATCAATTGTTTCTGATCGTGATCCCCATTTTACTTCAAGATTATGGAAGATTCTTTAGAAGGCCTTGGATACTGAACATCATTTGAGAACTGCCTACCACCCTCAAATAGATGGACAATCAGAATGGACTATTCAAACCTTTGAAGACATGTTGAGATCCTGCTCGCCTGACGTTCAGGGTATGTGGGATAAATATTTACCTCTGGTAGAATTTTTCTATAAAAATATCTTCCATTCGAGTATTCAGATGGAACCATATGAAGCGTTATATGGAAAGAGATGTCGCACAACAAGCTGTTGGGATAAAGTTGGTGAAAGAAAACTTGTAGGCCTAGAACTGGTGGAGGAAACGATGGAAAAGGTAAAGGTAATCCAGAACCACATCAAAGCTGATCAAAGTAGGTAGAAGAGATATACTGACAACCGAAGAAAGGATTTGGAATTTCAGGTGGGAGATCATTTTTTCTTGAAGGTATCTATATGGAAGGGAGTTATACGTTTTGGAAAGAAAGGTATATTGAGTCCCTGGTACATCGGTCCATTCGAAATTCTAGAATGAATTTGGACTGTAGCTTACCATTTGGCAATGCCGCCAAGTCTCTCCAAAGTTCACGATGTGTTCCATGTATCATTGTTGAGGAAATACATGCCTGACCCAACGCATGTACTCACCTATGAGGAATTAGACCTGGAACCCGATCTATCATATTTCTAAGAGCCCATCAGAATTCTTGATATGAGAGAACAGGTACTGAGAAACCGGACGACTCGTCTGGTAAAAGCTTTGTGGAGAAACCATAAGATGGAAGAGGCAATGTGGGAACCCGAGGAACTTAGGATAAAGAACCACCTGAGTCTTTTCATTCGGTAGTAATATAGAAATTTCGAGGATGAAATTATTTAAATAATGGGAGAATTTAACACACCAAGCTTCCACGGTATGCTTCCCATTAAATAATATAGTAGTGTGTGTTGTAAGCAACTACGAGATCTAACACACACACCACAACCAATCAAACTAGCCATTATGAATATTAATACCCACATTTTGAAATTTTATAAATTTTATCTTTTAAAATGGACTTCATTTTTGGATTTGGAATATTGAAATTAGACTAGGGTAAAATTTTGGTATTTTTCTGAAAACGGTCAAATTTGGATGAATTGTGAAAAAACACTGTGTTATAGTTTAAAATATAATTTTTATTTAAATAATTATTTATTTTATTTAAATTTTATTAAGGTCAAAATAGATACACAATAGCTATATATGTTCAATTTAATTCATTACAGTTAGTTTAGAATAATATTAGTTATATAAAAATGTTATTGAACTTTTCACCGTCTTTTACCCACCTCCTAGGAGAATTTGAAAATTTGCATAAAACATAATTTTACCGCTTCTGTGAGTGGAATTTCTAAAATCTGAGATACACAGATAATATCAAGGTGTAAAATTTGGTTCAATGAGATGAATTTTTTTGGTGAATAGTAACTTTTTTACTTTTATTTACCACGGTTAAAAGTAAATAGGGTAATTAAGGGTAAAAATGATATTAGTATTACCCTACCACATGTCCTAATTCTATTGGACATGTGTATCTCGACCAAAAACAACCTTAGGAATAAAATATTATCATTTAGGTCCACACGGATTAGATTAGGACATTTATTATTATTTAAATCAAAGAAGAGATAAAAGAGTTAAAAATCAATGTTTATTTACTAAAACATTTTTAATATAGGTTTATACAAAAGATAAATTCGATTGTAAATATTAATTATAAATATAAAAAGATTTCCTACATAATGATATTTTATAAATAATTTTTATAAATTAAATAATTTATTTTATTTTTGACATAATGGTGATGCAGTAATTACCTAATTAATGAAATAGTAAAATAATTGATATTATAAATATAAAAATACATATAATTTGAGTCTTTTTATGAAGTACACTAATTTTATAGGTTAATATGACATATTAGGATTGGTTATAAAAAAAAATTCGAATTAATAAAGCTGTTATAAAATTATCAAAAACAAAATACCCAATAGTGTCAAAATTGACATAAAAGAGTTTTTAAAACAAATATTATATAATTAATTAATATTTTATTCCTAAAAATCGAATTATAGGCTAATATTCATATATCATGGTAGTTGTATCATTAATGGACCACTTGGGGTCTCTTGGAGGTATATAGTATGTTTATTAACTATATAACATAAAAATACAAAGTGACATGATAAATGTTAAACTAATTAACTAAGAGTTAAAAATAAAATATAAGGTTAATATATTGGCCCAAACCTATCTAAAACCTATTGGGTGAGTGGATTTTGACCTATCCCCACCTTAACCTTTAAATAATACACTTTTGAGCCATTAGAAACCTAATATGCATTTATTATAAAAAAATATTTCTACCTTTTCCAAAGGTGGCCCTCACCCCTCTTATAAAAGGGAACTCACCCTTCTCACTAATTCACACTTTAAAAGCCCTTTGGATCGGTCAAAACCTACCCATATACTCTCTCAACTTCCCTCACTTCAACCTAGAGTCCTTAGTTTGATCAGAAATCCAACCTATGGAGCCATTTTGATCAAATAAAAATGGAGAACCCGAAGAAGAGGTAATGTTTTCACCGCCCTCTTTCAAGTTCTTTTCTTCTTCAACTTCTTATTTCTTTGTTATTCCATATATAAAATAATAATTCCAGTATCTTATATATACATTGATGTTATTATAAATATGGTACAACCATATTCATTATTCTATCCATCCATTTAATGACATGTCAACATACATGCCTTCGTACGGCTTACCGTCTCCACGTCGTGGTGTAATTGTCATTCAATAAATAATCATTTGGATGGGTATAATAATGATGTGTAATTCTAGTAAATAATAAATATAACATGATAATTATTTTGTATATATGATATACCATCCAATTATATATTATTTTAATATCAACAGAATGATATTTTCGCTCGTGCGTACGTACGGACTACCGTCTCCACAAACGCGATGATATTTATTCCTCATCGTATCCATTCAAGTATAATTATAATTTGATGAGTTATAAATAATGTTTAATGACATGATGTCATTATGGATATGAATAATATACAACCTATCCATAACAAACATGGCTTATGTAACAAAACTTATACGAGCATGTTACCACCCGAAACAACGATAATACTAAGATATTATTAACAATGCAATATTAAAAGATCATATATGATATCATATTAGTGTATATGATTCTTTTATAATTTAGTAAAAATTATTTTACCATTATACAGGAGTTTAACCTTCCCCCAACCAATGAAAAGTACAAGGTAAGGGTTACTTCACAATCTCTTCATTATCCGAGGTTGTTTATACGTAATAATCTATTGGGACTTCTTTATCATCCACATCCATGTTTCATAAAAATGTATATCTACACATTTTTTCAATTTACTATAATATGTTTTAAAGTCATTTATAAGCTTGTTTTACTTTTTATAAGAGGTTTATAAAGGAATCTTTCCATCACTTTCAAAACAAGGTCCTTTTTAACATTTTTGACAGAATTAGGGTAAGAATGTTTTTTTAACTTATACAGTGGGTGTGGCTATTTTCTGCCATTATAAAATCTTAGAAACATCTCATAGAAGCTTATAAGGATATTTTAAAAGTAAATGTTTTATTTTATAATTATGTGACTTTTAAATGATTAAGAAAAATATATATTTCTCTCAAATAGTTTCGATTTCATCTATGTCAACATACTTTGATGGATTTTAAGCTTATTTGAAGTTGATTTATAATGATACAAAACTACCATACTGTATGGAAGGTTTTTTGAAATGTTTGACTATGGATTATTTTTTTTATACCATTCATGGTTTATGGAAAAAGTATTCACATTTAGTATGCTAGTTTTAATACGAATGCTTATGTTATGTTTAAACCTGTTCATATGAGGAATGCATTGGACTTAATAAGTGACGGGTGGATCCCTCTATAACTCCTCGATGCATCGGTAGTTATAATGAGCCAAAAAAGTGTCTTGGCCCAAGGCCATGACAAAATATTATTTGTATTCTTGGCAGGAGGCCTTAGCTATGTGGTTATGATAGTCTGGAATTATGCATTCCATCATTATGAAAGTGGTTATTGATATTTCATGTGATTATTCGACTAGTATAATATCCATGTGAATCAGTATATGGAATTATTTCATTTTATTTCTTCCATATTATGCGGAAATTCATGTTTGAAAAGGATTTTGTTATAGTTATATATTTCTTTAAATGATTATTCTTATTTATGAATGATTCCACTATATTGTTATCTTTACTGGACATTTGAGCTCACCCCTTTCTATGTTTTGTTTATCCCAGGATGTGAAGAAGTATTTTATGAATGACCTGTAGGGATAGTATGAGGGGATAAGACTGTTGACTATGGAGTCTATATTGTTGTAGTTTTCATTTTATGATGTAATGTAAACATTATGAATGTATGTAGTTATTCCAAGGCTACTAAAATAATCAGTCTTTCGAGACTTGATTTTTCTTGTGATCATGCCAATGTTATGTAATAATGCACCGACTCTAGGTAACTGGGGTTGGGGCATTACATATGTAAGCCAATTAATCATCACAAGGGTATGTGAATATGATCATGAAAATATAAGATCATACCCTACATATAAAAGATCATATATAAGAATCATGCCATAATAATTGGTATCTCATTAGGCATAAATCTTAAGGAAATAAAGACCATAATCATTGAAATCATAACATTGGAATAACACATGGATTTCTGGAATAAATATAAAAATATAATATGATTTTTATAGATTTTAAGATATCTTTATGAAGTCCATCTTGGTAGTATAGGTTCACTCCCCATACTTCCTTTGTAGTCATGGTAAACACCCATGACCATTTTTGTAGCAAACTTTCTCTCCTCCTACCATATTGGTAGTCATAGATCACTCCCATGGCAATCATAATAGTCCTGGTTAATTCACAATACCATTTTTTATCTCATGAGATATAAAACATTACATAGTTCATTAGAGGGAGATATAGGTCCAACCTATCTCATAATGAAATCATACATACATGTTTCATAAGATCATAAATAATTATATCACAAACAAAGAAATGATTTAGGTATTATTAAAATGTAATCATATCATAACCTATGAAAAAAGGATGGTTACATAATATTCTCATAAAAAATCATAACCCTTGAAAGAGAAATGGATTTCATAAACATATGACCGATGGAAGAGAAACAATTTTTAGGTAGTCCATGACATTAAGAATAACCCATTCGTAGAAATAATAGGAATGTAACATTTAGACCACTTCATATAGGGGATTGGGTAACATCAACACATGTCATATTAAATGGAAAATAATTTTGAAAGATCATTCAATAGGTTTCTTGAGAAAAATATACTTTCGTCTTTTGAAAAGGATTTTTAGTAAATAAAACCATTCGAAAATAATTTTCTCTTAATATACCTTTAAAACATATAAAGAAAAATTGAAATTATTTTAAAAAAACCATTTCCTAGAAACCATATCAAATAAAACTCTAAATATTTTAAATTCATTTTAATTTTAATGCACATTGAAAACATGAAATTAAATCATTAAAATGTTATGAAGACCATTTTACATGAAAACATGTGAAAAGATATTGAAAGTGTTTTGATATACATTTATTTTTAAATAATTTAAAAAATAATAAATAAATATTGAAAACATTTTTGAAATATTTTTCCCTGAAAACGTATAAATGAAGACTGAAAATATATTAAAAATTATTTTCCTTGAAAACATATGAAATAAGCTTGAAACATTTTTGAAAATATGTTTCCTTGAAAATTTATAAAACAGTCCTGAATTCTTTTGGAAACCCATTTCTTTGAAAATATCATTTTGAAACATTCTCTTAATAATTAACATTAAAATATGAAAATAAATATTCAATGGATTGATGATGGAGAAATCTATATATGTCCTACGAGGTAAAAATAACATTTCTTTTTCATAGTATAAATGTTATAAAAATTTAATGTTCAGAAAGATATAATAATATTCCACTAAAGATCTTGGTAAAAGAGAAAAAATGCTAAAAAAATAATTATAATAGGATAATAGTAGAATATTCTTGGAAACCAGTATTAGATGACATGGTTTTCCGACTAAAGAGAAGGTAATGTTGAGTTTTCTTAAAATCACTTTCCTAACTATGTTATGTACCAAGGTGTTGATGTATGATAACTATACATGATTAAAGAATGAATAACCATAGGGGAAGAAATTTCATAAATATATTGATAGATGGTTTAAAATATTTCATCAATAAAAGCATAAATATTAACAATCGTGTAAATTGATGAGAATATCTCAATAAACTATTATAACTAGGTACTATTGGATTATACATTCCATGTAAGAAAATGAAATTAAATGAATCATAAAATATCATGTAAAAATTTATCTTCATGATATAAGATGTAAATTGAAATTATATGGACCTTGAAATGGAATTTAGATGTATAATAAAACATGAGTCTTAAAGAAAGAAAATTGAGAAAAAATTATTTTACCAAATCTATAATTTTTGGAACATAAACCAAATGAAAGAAAGATCATAAAAGGTATATCATAACACTAATATATGTATGTATAATAAACAAATAAAACATTAATTTTAATTACATACACCACACATTTTGAATCATTGGGGAACATAGCATGTATCTCACAGAAAAAAAAGTGAGATGAAATCCACATACATTGTGTCTGCACTATCATCGTACTCATTAATCCACATGTATAATAATTATAAATTTATTATAAGTTTCCAAAATAAACATATAATTATATATAATTCCATATATATTTTTATATTTACCTTAGATTACATACTTTTTAACCATCCTATGTTAAGGTTTCACTTCGAGTAGTATTCACTTTGTTTTTCATAAGTATCATGATTTGATATATTGTAGGTAATTATACTTATATGATGAATAATTAATGAAAATATGATATAAATATAATTTATATATATTATATTTCAATTAAAATAATGTATAGAATATATTTTATTGAAATAGAATACATCGTTCATGTAGTTAGTAGGTTGTACATTTTCCTGAACACTATTTCTGTTTAATGTTTATGTTGAGGGAAGCAATGTAAAATAAATATAAATATATATATGATAAATTATCTTAATTATATATTATATATCATATATATTCAGTAAATCCATTCCTAATACATTCCATGTAGTGTGTGAATGAATCTCATCACTTTGAGGGGGTGGAAGTCCACACTTTCTCAAATGAAATTATTATATTAACAAAAAATAGAAAATTAAACAATATGTGTAGTAAAAGGAACAAATTTGCATAAAAATATATAAAATATAACATATATGAATAGTGTTTCAATCATAATGTCCACCATGATATGTGGTATGGAATATTGAACAATCATTTTTTAGTGACGTGGTAGTTCACGATAAACTTAAATAGTATGTTTGTTGCCCATTACATGGAGGTTTGTGGTAGTTCATGCTGAACCATTAAAATATGAAAATCCTATTATATTTATTACATTTTTTCTTTCATTGATTATAGAGAGTGTAGGGGTGGATAAGGCAAATAAAAGTATGGAGTTGGGAGCATATATTACCTCTAAATCAGGTAACACTGTTAGGTTGTTACCGAAAGGCATCATTGGATTTCCTTTGTCCCAAGTGAAGGCCTATAGGAAGATGTCTGGGAAGTTTATATGTTTTTTTGGAAGATATATTATGATAAAAATTGGATTTAGCGGTGTGATTGTGTGGGAGATGTGGTGGCCTTTTAAAGTGTGGGAAAATGACTCACATAGAATTTTTGAAAACACGTTTTTTGTACACATGTTATTACCTAAACAAAGTCAGAAAGATTTGAAAAAATAATGTAAGTTTTATGAACGAAATAATTCCATCAAATTGGTTTTTATAGCTACTTAGGGCATTTTTTCCCTATGATTTATGCTTATTCCCTAATAAAACTTAATTTCACCTTAATCGTTTTGAATAATTTTAATCACTTATTCTAATCATTTTAGTGAAACAACAACATGATATAATTAGAATAAAAATATTATACAGATTAAATTGGTATATATCACTTTTTATGAATTAAATTTTTAATGTGAAAAAATAATATTAATGCTAATCAAGCAGATGAGATGAAAATACAATTTTTTTAATATTCAAAGAAGTTAAAAAGTTTATTATGTTTTTATATTCAATTTCGATGTGAAATTGATTTTAATGACATATATTATAATAATATATGTACACATTATCTAATTTTAACATTAAATAAATTTATAATATATGTTAACATAAATAATTATTTAATCTTAAAGGATGATTTTTACTAAAAAACCATTTCTCACTATTTAATAAATAATTCCATCTCTTAGAAAAATCCCAAAATTTCACCCTAAGATAATTTAAACATTATTAATTCAAAAATAATTTTTTAATAAAATTAAATTTCTAAATGTGTATAATATTAATTTTATTATTTAAAGTGAATTATTTGAGAAAATTGTATTTTTAATAATAATACTACATTATCAAAAATCATATCATTCATCACCAATATGTTTTATCGATATAAATTTTTTAAACAATATTATAAAACTATTTAAAATTGTTCCGATAATTATGTTTAGTGTATAATTTATAAATATTTCACTAAAATAATTATAACAATAAAATTATGTTTAATAATAACATCTTTGTTGTGTCTAACATTAAACATGTCGGTAATGTGTGTAGCACAACCTATTTTAGTGTTGTGTGAAAGGAATATTAGAATTAGTGTTTTAATATATATATTTATATATAACTATTATTAGTTCCATATGGAATAAAAAATATCAAAAAAGTAAATTAATTTGAAAAAAAACAATTCAGAAAATATCAGGGTGCTACAAATTACCACCTAAAACAGTGAATTTAACAAATAATTATTAATAAAATAGTGATAAATTAGAAGAATTAAATCATATATGATATGGGATCTATGATTATAGATCCTGAAGATATTTATAATAAACATATAATTATTATATAGGATATTTTGACACATAATAATGATGTTGAACTGGAGGTTAGGGTTTCTCTTCTTAGTTTTACTTCCGTGGGACATATTAATTAATAACAAATAATTATCTTATGTAGTTAATATACTTCCCTATTGATATTTTATAATATTAACCTATTTCCATTCATCCTATTTTATGTTTAATTAGATGTTATTTATTTCTTGGGTCTTATGATTAAATAATTACAAAAGTGGTCAGGGTTTATTTCACAATATCATAATTATTCATTATTAATAAACATTTTTCATGTAATACAACCATTTTCCACTCATTGGTGCATAAATTTATTAAAAAAATGTTTTTAAAATATAATATGATTTTATATCTCTCTTAAAACAAAATCCCATTTTCTACCAAAACACTATGTTCTAAAAATCGTAAAATGTTATTAAAATTAACCAAATGATATAATAAAGTCATTTTTATCCATGTTTTTCTTTTTATAATATTACTTGAAAGGATTCTTAAATTCATTTTTTAACCAATTCCATTTGTAATTTTACCAAACTTTTGAATGGAATTCTTATTTTAATGTTCATGACATGAATGGAATTTCCTACCTTCATGACCTCATAATGTTTTAAAGCATACTTTAGAATTCATAAAATTTATTTTTAAATAAATTTATTTACAAAAACATTTTGTGAACTTTTATTTTTAAAAATATCTTTAAAGGTAATAAGTCACTTACCTCACGAATTTTTTAATGAAATTTCAATTGTATTTCTATTTATCAATGACAAAAACCCTTTATTTTACTTATGATCCACTTGGGATGTATTTTATTTATGTAATCCTTATTATTTATTTGGATGTTTTATAATATTATTGAATAATGATGAACAATTTTATTTACATTCACTATATTACACTGTATATTTTATGATTATGTTTATTTCATTGGGAGTAATTTTTAATATTTCACATATAAGTTATTAAATACAAATATTAGTTTTTATTCTGTTTCACACCTAATATATGATAAATACATTATATCACTTGTGTAACAGTGGATCCCATAATTACATTTCACCTTGATTCATAAATAGGTATCAGGATACAAATAAGTTGGCCAAACTAAATGAGTGTATACCGTTATTTTTATACATTCTTGTAAAATGACTTAAAAATATAGTTACGATGGGTGAAATTATACACTCCCTCATCAATAATTTAGTAATTATTATTATCAATGTGGATTTAACTATGAAATATTTTCAAGATTCATTTTATTATTAGTTTATTTATTAAATGACATATGTTTCAGTTATTTACCTTTCAATACTTATCATGTATAATTTATTCATGATAGCATTCATTATATGAATTGAATTACTGAGCTTTTTTTGTCATACCTATTTTATGTTTTATTTTTACCCTAATACCAAGATTTGTTTTATGATTTATATACATGGAAACACTAAAGAGAAAAATGTTGTTCTCAAATAAAACAAATTTTTTAATTTTTATGTTTTCAATTGTAATAGTAACTTCAAGTACGTATCTAGTTTACTGGGACTACTAAACTATTTAGTCATTCAGTATAAAATTCTATCTATATTATTCCAATGTAATAATGTAACCTCTATATCTGGACTTCTTGGGTCGGGGTAGATATATTTTTTTTCCAAATTATGTTTAGTATAGACATTGGGATCTATATTTAAGAAAACGAAGATTATAGAGTATATCCATATGATTAACATCATTTATAAGTATATAATAACACATTATTTTTTTAAGATAGAGATTATATGGGTTTTCTAAGAAATAAATCCCTTTTGGGGTACTATAAGTGGACATTGTTCTAGAAAAAATGTACTTAATGGAAATAATATTGAAAAGGCATGTCATGGTTGAGTTGAGAATTACATGGTACATGACCAAAACCCTTATTGTGAACTTGGTTTGACCCCCATAGATGATATGATTAGTATAATTCATATTTTCTTAACAAATAATTATAATGAATTAGATATTTTTTATTATTTAGAAACAGTCCCAAAGAAACCATGTTTATGATTAATGGAATATTCATGAAAAATTGTATCAATTTATGTTACGTGATTCCCTATTTATAGAATTATTCATTATATTACATAATGTTATGATACAATCTA
This sequence comes from Viscum album, assembly GCA_963277665.1. Lineage (NCBI taxonomy): Eukaryota > Viridiplantae > Streptophyta > Magnoliopsida > Santalales > Viscaceae > Viscum > Viscum album. The sequence goes on from OY728134.1 coordinate 434,220,277, forward strand.
TTGTACTCTATTGTTTAGAAATGAAACCAAGAAGAATAAATTTGAACCACACCATTTTATATAATCTAAATAGAATGAATGGTCACTAATTTGATGGGGTCAAGTCACTATATTCAAGGGAACTAATATCCTAAATATTCTCACCATAAAAGGTTAGAGAATCATTTGATATCAAAATAGAGAAATTATTTTATATTAATTAATGATTAAAATGGATAAAAAATAAGAATATTATGCTAGATAGAAAATATATAATGGGAATTATAGAAAGAAGGGTTTTCCCACATGTGATAATCGGGGAAACTCCCATGTATTTGATTGGATGGAATAGAACTTTTATTTATGTTTAGAAAAAAAATTCATAAAGAGTTTCAAATCAAGCGTAAAAACAAAAACTTTTTTAAGTGTTTCAATTTTAAGGATATGTGGAACTTCAAAAACGAATTCCCAATCAGTTAAGAGAATATACCTCAAAATAATCTAATGGATAAAGGTAAATATTATGTTATTAATACACACAAGGTGCAATTATTACTGTTCTATTGTGTTTGGATTCTAGAATTATTTCATAGGATTATTTTATGAATTAAATTAATTTTATAATTATTCTGAAATATAAAATTATTATACTATGGTATTTTTTTAATTTTAATTAATATGTTGAATGGCACAAATGAAAAAGGAATGTGATTTAGTGGAAAGTTTTCCTTTTGGAAAACATATAATTCCAAAAAGAAACCCCTTAATATGAGCTTCAAATTCATATAAAAATGATAAATTTTTTTATGGGATAATACTAGTAACATTGAATCTGGTTTTCAATTTGATGGTTTGTGTTATCATTACTTGATTCAGAAACATGTTTGGTTTTATGGAATATAATTATGAATACAAGATTTTTTTGAAATAATAAATGTTTTAATTAATTTATTACTTTTATCAGGGTATTAAAATATTTTTAATGTGTCATTAATATCTATATTATGTTATTTGGGGAATCTAATGCTAATTTTGTCTTGTAATTTTTGTGACCTTTCTTTTAAATTTGGTCAAATGTATTTTTGACGAGTCTTAAAGTTAAAAATTTATGGAATTGATTAAGTTGAACTAGGGGTTATTGTTGTGGTATTAAGTATTAATTCATCACATTGAATATATTGTTATAACCATTTATGTTTTAGTAAAGCGATGAGGAACACCTTTTCATTATTTTATGGATATTATTATATATTTATTATTATTTCTAATGCTTAGATATGAAAATTCACCTTCAATACTAATCATTTGGATAAAAATATAATTTTTTAATATATTGAAGAAATGATAATTTTAATGTATGTATAATTCATTATATTTTTAGTTAATTAAATAATTACTTAACATTAGGAAAAGTATCATGAAACAAAAAAGTTATACAATTACATTCATATATGATGTATAAAATGGTATTTTAAATCATAAAAGTTTTATTTTTCTGAGGTTCATAGCTTTATATAGATCCTTATATTTACTGTGATCAATGATATCTATCACTCCCTATAACTATTTTTCTTTTTCTTCCATGTCCATATCTTGACATCCCACTATGGTTCTCTCAAGTAGAAACATAGTGATGTGGTTATTCTAGATGACCATGATACTTACATTTCTCACATATTACGTGGATTTTTTATTAACCATTCTCATGATGTGGGATTTTATGATATGTTTTTTCAAATTTCAGACCCCTTATTAATGAGATAAATTTTAAATTACATGACAAAATTTATTTAATGGGGTAGAATGTATGACCACAATATTCAAAAAGATAAAATATGTATTCGAAAGAATATATGAAAAGAAACACCAAGAATATGAGAGAATATAAATCCAAAATAAATTATTATATATTTATTTGTAAATAAATTCAATCTCTTTGATATCTTTCACTCTATGAAAGAACATGTTTGAACGAAATACAATACTTTATTAGAACAATATTATTTAAACATGGCTATCAAAACCTAACTATTGTGATGGAAGGAAGAAATATTAACAAATAAATTATAAAATTTATATGGGTAAAAGAATAATAAAATAAATTATCTTGTTATCTATTTGTTATAAATAAATTATGAGTCATTTAATAGAAAAATAAATTATTTCTAAAAAAATAGTATTAAAAAACTGTTTTTTCTCATCTTGCATTGTTATGTTAGAATAAATTTTTGAAAATTTTATAAAAATTATATGATAAAACATTATCAAGTTTTTAATTCATAATTTCATAATAAACTCAGGTTTATGTTTTGGATTTTTCAGAAAAGATTAAATTTTCAATGAATAGTGAAAATACCTATTCTTATTTAGAACATCATTTTTTGTTTAAATTATTTAAAAATAAAATTTCATTTTAAATATGTTTTAATGTTTCATTAGTTAAATAATGATACCATTTAACAAATTAATTACATCTAAAGTAATTTTATTTTGAATTTTGATGTTAATACACTCTATACTTGTGAGAATAATCCCTTTCAAAACTCACTCTTTCATCATGTTTGTGATTTAATTTTTAATTGGATTATACAAATTGTGTGAATTTATTTTGGTGTAATATATTAAAAAATATGAATAATCTTAATTTATATTATCTAATAAGTCCAAATTAATTTTAGACCATAATAAATAGTGAAAATCATAAATCTTATTTATCATAATTATAGTGAAAATGGGTTTATTATGGGTAAAACAGGAAGGATAACTATGATTTTTAATTCAAAAATAAATAAATACAAGTGTATGGAAATATATCAACCTTATAAAACACCAAGTTAAAATAAATGAACATTTTAAACAATTGGCCTTACGAATGACTAGCATTTTTTTTGTTAATTTACAAGTATGTTCCAAGAAAGACCCCTCTCACCACATATAAAAGGGAACTAAATTTCCTCAATTATTAACACATCTAAATAAAATTATCTCTAAAAAAATGAAGAAAATACACCCCCAACATCCATGGAAACATTATATAGGTACTTACTATAAAAAAATTTAAACCATATGGAATTTAATATGTCATCAAAAGGAGGTTCTTTTAAAAAAACATAATTGTCTTCAAAAAAACTTTCAGTTTACTTATTTTTTCAACAAATAAAAGTTATGTAATAACACATAAAATATAATTATATAATTATATAAAATATAATGATATGTTAATATATTAATTTATTAATATTCATCCATCTTAAACTCCATCAAATGGAAAATGAAACTGTCAATATTGTGTACAATGAACTATTGCCTCGAGAACCGATACAGTTTATTTTCCAGCACCACATTTCAAGGATGGATATAATTATATATATATAATATTTATATAATATTTCTGAAATTTTTATAGTTATTTAATTATTATATCAAATATAACTTCTTACTTTCTTTTATATAGAGGATACGATAACTTCATTCGTGTGTATGACAAAATACCGTCTCAGGAAGGGATGTGATTTATTTGTCACTTTTAATTTACATAGATAGTAGTAAGTATAATGTTACGGAATATGTTTTAAATATATTACCTAAATATTTTTCTAGATATATAATATCGCATATAACTTTTTAGCATCCAATCTGTTGGAAAGTAATAACATCGCTCATGCATATGTGTGGACTACCACCTCCACGAAACGATATGAAATATTATTCATTTTATTTTATATGAATTGTAATAAGGATTCTTTTAATTGATATAAATTATATATAAAAAATATTAATGTCTCCAGATAGGTTAATTGAATTTTTTTCCCTTTCGATAGATCCATTGAGAAAAATTAAAAAACGACCATGCAAGCTTACACAATATCATCTCCACGAACTGTGTAATCCCTAATCTATATTTAACAATATTATATTACATTAAATACATATATAATGACTATATATGATTTATATAATATGGGTAAATTTATTTATGTAACATAAATAGAGAAAAATTATATCTATGAAGTTACTGAACTAAGACATATATGAAAACAAAATCAATTACCACCCAAAACAATGAATTTATCAAATATTTTTTTATTAAAATGGTTATAAAAAACTATGATTAAATAATATATGGTTTCACATGTATGATTAATATTGTTTGATATATTTATAATAAACCTATACATGTTATTTATGAGTTTAGGAAACATATGAAGGATGTCGAACCTGATGTAAGGGTTTCTCATCTCTCTTTTACTTTAGTGAGATGTACACCATATTCACCAATTATTTATTTATTTCATGTATATAAAAATTATTTTTATATGAAACTACTTATATTAATGGTATTTAATGTTTCATTTTTATGGTATTCCTTTCGCGGGTCTTGTTATTTAAAAAATACAAAAGTTGTAATTTTTTACTTCACAGTCTCATCATTGTTTGTGATAGTTTTTTACAATGTTTAATATTATGTAATTATATGATATTTAAATATTGGACACAAAATATTTTATTCTACTAGAGTTATTCATAATTTTTTCGATTAATATTACAATTTTCCACTCATTAGTACTTAAAATGATTAAAAATTTGTTTTTTAATGAAATCTGATTTTATTTCATTCTTCGGTTGAAAACCTTTTTTCTTCCAAAAACGTTTTATCAAAAAAATAATCTTAATATTATCCAAATGATTTATTAAATAAATTTTGACCATGTTTAAATTTTTAGAATTTTTTTTTCAAAAAAACATTATTTCATTTTCTAAATAATTCTCGTTTTGATTTCGTGACAAAATTGAACGGAATGTTCGTTATAACTTGTAAAATATGACGATAATTTAATGGGGTCATGTAAAATCAATGTTTTAAATATTATTTTATAAGTCTTAAAAAGTTATTTTTGAATAAAGGTATATTCAAATTATTTTTTGAACAATTTAATAAGATATTAAAAGTTAAAAGGTTATTTTCCTCAATAATATTTAATGAATTTTTATGGTATTTTAATTCATTAGTGACAGAAATCCATTATTGTACTTATGATCTACTTGGTATCTGAGGTATTGATATCATAATTATTCTATATTTAGATGATTTATTTTTAGTTAGAGTAAGGATGTTAAATTTTATTTCCATTCACCATATTATTTTGGATGGTTTATTATTTTGTTTATTTTATTGGGGTAAGTATTAACATTTCATATGATAGTTTTTAAAAAAAACGATTATCATTATTATGATTCACCTATTTCAAAGGAATAATTCATCATACAAAATATGTGATGGGAGTGTCCCAAAATTACATTAACCCTCCATGCATTTACAGGTCACATGAGTCAAATAAGTAGGGAAAATTAAATAGGTTTATATCCATAGTTTTTTAATATCTTCTGAAAGGTCTTGACTGTATTTTTTAGATTTAAGAAATTATGAATTCCCTCATCATTAATTCATTTATTATTATACATGATATTTTCATGATGATATTATCCATATATTTATTTTATTATTTTATTATTAATTAATTTTCATGTGTTTTAGTTATTCACATTGCCATATTGATTATGCATTATTTATTCATAATAACATATTATATAAACATAACTCAACTGTTAATTTTAGATCACCATTTTATGATTTTTTCCCCTAGATGGAATGAAGATGTTTTATCATGCCCCTTCCAAATGGGCCCCTTTCCGTGACTCCCCAAGCATGCATCCCATAGACAAAGGGATGATGTCCAGCACCAAGTAGGCATCTCAGTAAAATGGATAGCTGTAACCTAAATTTTTAGTACACATGAACATATATCTAAGACCATATGATGTTGAAATATGAAACAACCGATAAACTATGCTTGAATATATCTAAATCCCACAACTAGAGTACTAATATAAGAAAGTGAAAGCATGCAATTAAAAATACAAGCCCACCAAAAATAGTCAGAATAAATTTCCAACATGATAGTGAACATGTTGACATCTATGAAGATACTATAGGAAAAAACCTAATTCATTTTATCTCGTTAAGCACCTCTTGTTCTTGGTTCCTCTTGGAATCCAAAAAAGGATTATTTTTCTCACAATACACAAAACATGCCATAAAATATCATGTTGGGGTGAGTATAAAAATACCTAGAAAGACACCCCCAACCCACAAATAATATAAAAAAGGGTAATATTCATCTATACGCATGTATTTGTACACAAGACCTACTAAAAGTGTATCTAGATGTACTCAACAAAGATAAACATTTTTAACTAATGACTTAACTATAACTCTATCATTGGATTCCCATTCGTAGGTTCTATATAACACTCAAAAAGAGAACAAACTCAACGAGTCAGATATCATTGATGATGTCTATGTAAGAGGTAGATCTCATCAAGTCTTCCTATTAGATGTATAAACTGTATTTATGAAGTGTTACACTAACCAGATAGGGATCACTCCCAATGCAATGGGGTATTATAACAACCAAATATGGATTAATCCTCTCATATGAGGATCGACACTCGTGTAGTGTTAGTTAAGAAGGTACTAATAACACCACCTATAGATATATGACGATTGAGGATCTCACTCAAAGCCTTACAAAAATATTCTAAAAACTCAATCTAAGATTTCCCGCTAAAGGGATATTTATCGAATGTGTTGGATGTGATTCCATACTAACCCAAAGGGAAAATATATTTGGCACACACCCTAAAGTAACATTTTCCAAGATAAAGAGGACAAGATACCCCGAAATTCTTTGAAGGAGTAAATATAAGTTACTATAAGTACATGGTATGTCCCATAAAAAATAACTCCTTATTTTTTAAACGGAATGTTTACATGATCGGGTGGAAGTACAAATCATTCTCATGCCTATGCACCTCTTCTCTTTTCCATGTACACCTCAATGTTGGGGTAAATATGTCCAAGTCATGTTTGTGTTGTTGTTCACAGCATGCCCGATCATGTTTAATCTTGGTCGTGTCCTTGTACCCTTCAAGAAACACAGTAAGCTAATCGGTAAAGGTTCATATTCTGTGTGGTACTTAACAACATCGTGAAACTCTATTCACCACATATAGGGATCCACATCTTATGTAGATCCACAGTATATGTGGTGTTGTTTTACATTTTCTATATATCCATATCTAGATTTTTCATTGACTCCCATGCCTCTAGCCACTAGTCAGGTCATCCTCCTTTCCAGAAAACATGAATATAGACTCTTCCCTCTATGTTGTGATAAAACAATGAGATATAACCCTTGAATCTGCTCAAAAAACATCCCCATACACCCAACAATCATAATTTGTCATAGAACAACAACAATTTATCAAAAATGTTTCGGATCTACTTCTAATTCCATCAACACATTGTCCACACATCATTACAATCATAGATCAATGATATAAAACTATTTCCCCAAGAAAAATCGGTGTGATGTTCAATTTGATAGTATATGTCGAATTGTTGACCAAAAGAAATTGATCATGATGAATGAAGAAATGAAGAATAAAAGTCCAATAAAAACATGAGTAAAAAATCATGGCCAATATTCACATTGGAAAAATTCATTTTCATCTGAATAATGAATGAATTGATAAACAATTATGCATAATGAAATTACAGAAATCCTAAATATTTCTTACCCGCACAAAGAATACCCACAATTCATGAATCAATTCATTATCTGATTGATTTTAGTTTTTCTTAGGAATAATAAAATATAAATAATTTAAAACAAACCAATTCCAAACCACATTTTTTATTAATAGATAATGAATAAATAATTTGAATCATTATAATAGGCAAGTTCCACTAATTTTGTCGCATTCTTGTCATTGATCATTGTTTCGACTATTTTTTTCTATGAGATGTCCTCTAATTCTCTCTCTAACAGTTCTCCAGGGCTCCATGTTTATGAAAATAACCCTATAATTCCATCATAATAATATTATTTAAGATGAAATTGGGTTACAACCTCAATAGATAAAATAAAATAACATTAACAATTATTTTATACATTTTTTAGTCATCCATACTATTTCAAGAATGACTTATTCCAACAATTTTTGTATCATTCCTAGGGTAAAAACCACCCTCTAATGTCAATGGTGTCAACTAATTTCTATTTAGTCCCACCATATAGATGTTATTGAATTTTTAAGAAAACCTAACACAAGATATATTTAGTATATACAATTTTTTGAAAAATATATCCTGAGAACAATGGGCTGTAGAATTTCTCCCTGTCACAGTGCTTGGATTCAAAAAATAATCCTTTCAATATCTGATAATAATATATAGAAATTTTAATTCATTATATTCTCCCTACATTGGGTCTTTATGTCTCGAAAAGCCAAAATAGTGGGCTATATAGAATCATGTGGGTACAATGAATGCATCTAAATCTCACACTCCCTGGTTCTATTCTAACATTTCATGTGCTTCCATCAGAAAAACACTAAAGGAATCACCAACCCATAATAAATCCTCTCATGCGTAACCTTAATTTATACTGAGTACCCAACAAAGTTTTCTCTATCCTCGATGTCCTACTCAACCGAGATGATAACATGTGATGATTTATTCATTTACCTCTTCAACTATGATAGTTAAAAGAGATTGTGTACCAAGTATAATTGTAGTGGTTTATCTAATAGTAATTCCACATCTCTAACTTAAATATTTACTTGCAAAGAGAAAATGAATCTCTGAGATAACATTCCACCATGGCCAAAAACCCACAATCCTCATCTAGTTCAAACGAATAAGACAACATTTCCTCCCTCATCAAACTATAAATGCCTCTATTTTTCTATTCATATATTACTTATGATAGCTATGTGTAGTTCTCATCCTCACATGAATGATTTTCTCCTTCTCCTCACTGGATCACACCCACTTTGCGACTATAAGTGCTAACTCTTCTAGGTATATCCAACAATGTGGAAACCTTTCAGATCATCCATAAAAGGCCTAGAAAAGTTCCATACCTCATGTTTATTGTTAGATTTATTTTTTTTGAAACTCAACCTATGGTAGTTAATCATCCCAACTATAGCTAATCTACAACATGAAACCTCGCATTATTTCCTCTAGTACAGGAATGGTCCACTCGGTTTGAACATCAATCTAGGGCTGGAAAGCCCGACACAAATGATACTATTTCCCAAAATCCTTTGGTAATATCTTCCATAACTGAGAATTTGAGTGAAAAGAATTTTCCAAAATGATCATTTATATATTTACAATGAGTCTGAATATCCCTTACACATATATGCATTCAATTATCTATATTAAACTCTTATCTTGAATAACTATTATGTGGGAAACTTTTTTGACCTAGTATACAATCTCCCAAATGGAATCATTTCTCCAAGACATACATGGTATGACCATCATGAGGTACATGGTTAACTCATCCCACATCCAATATGAAAAATCATGGGGTTGAGAAAACAAACTTGAACTTTTTCCTCAACCTACACATGCTGACAAGTAAGGAATTTAGAGATAAAATCTGTAACTCCCATCTTCATCACTAGAAAACAAAACTAACATCAGAGGTCCTGGTATATAATTTCCACAAATAGATTAACCTCCAAAATATATTTATAAAACTCTCTTAGAACCACATCCCACAACATCAATGGTACCATCGTTTATCCTCTAAGATGAACGGCACGCTCTCTACCATCATAAATCTCATCTTCAGCATGTCCAATGGATATCTAAGTACGTAGTGTCTCATAGTCGACATCCATAAGAAGTTCCTCAATTAATTATTATGAAAGAGGATGGGTAATAACCATTGGCTGAAGTTATGCACCTCTATCTCCCTAAAAAAAAGATAACTATAAGGAGGAAAACTACTCTTATGCCTTCATCGGTAAATGAAAATAGAATCTTTTGGTGAGGGAAACTACTACCACAACACCTTTCCAAAGAGTATAGGAAAATTTTTAAGTAATAATCGTAGAAAAACTATAGCCATCTCCAATGTCACAAGTAAATATTATTACGCTAGAAGACATACTTGATACTCGTTTTTTTAATAGTTGATAAACTGCTCACCAATTAGGTAGTGTTAGTAAATTTCTAATGTGAAGAATACTACAGATGACTTAAGGTCAAGGATTCTGTATTTATTATAATGTTTTCATAACCCATAAATATCCTCCTCATATCCTAAAAATATTATTGTGGCCTTTATATATACAAGATAGTCTTCCCATTTGATTTCAAATTTATCAAGGGAGCTAATATCCTAGAGAAATCAGGTATGAATATTTGGTAATGAATTATTTCCCAAGGAGGCTCCATACCTCCATTAGGATTTTAGGTGCATCCCAATCAAACACTATCTTGACCATTATTGGGTCTTTTTCAACTTCATCTATGAAGAAAAAATCTCCCAAAAAGTGGAACCCATGAATCTAGAACAAGAACATTAATTAATTAATGTAAAGATAGTTCTCTTGATGTATATCCCAGACCATCCCCATGTTTCTAACTTTCTCCTCCTCGGATGGTGAGAACACAAGGATATTGTCGATTAAGACTACCATGAACTAGTCTGATATGGGTTGGAAGATTTTGTTCATGTGTCCCATGAACACTAATGGGACATTATTCATTCTAAAAAACATAACCAAAACTCATAGTCTTTGTAGCAACATCTGAATGTTTTTTTCATTATATCCTCATATTATACTCATAACTGGTTATAGCCGGATCAGGGTTCAACCTTCAAGAAATGTTGTGCCCCTCTCAACAGGTCAATGAGGTCAACTATTTTTGTTAGTCGATACATGTTATTTATTGTCACTAGGTTAAAGAACTGATAGTCCCCACATTAACTCAAGATCTCCTCCACCTTTTTAGAAAACAAAACTAAGGATGCCCAAGCGGAAACATTGGGTTTAAAAAATCCATTTCTTTATAAGTCCTCTAACTATACCCTCATCTTGGGAATCTCTTCAGGATATACCTAATATGATGGTGAATATTTCATGTCCATACGGAGGTCTAGATCAACGATGAAGTTTAAATCTCAGTGGGGAGGTAATCTTAGAACATACTCATGAAATACGTAAACGTGATCCATCACCATAATAGAAAATTGAAAAATCATAAAATTCGCTACACCAATGTTCATGCTATCCATGTGGTGTGAAATTGGTTTCACCCTCTTGTACACAAGTCCTTCATACTATTCTAGGAAATTCTTCTTACCCGAAATGGAAAACATGGTTCAATCAGTTTGGAAACATTACATCCTCAACCTATAATAATCGATATAGTCATGAATTGTAGATAACCAAAACAAACATAAGATGGAGCCGTAAGGCTTGATTTTTTATACCAATAATTCCCAACAGAAGCTCTATCTTCCAAAAGTCAGGTCACATGGACAGCACAAATGTGTGATCACTGAGTCATCATTAGTAGAAGTCTCATAGAACAAGGATCTTTCCAAGGGATCAATCAGAATCGCTATGTCTTGAAATGGATATATGGTAAAAAATGGAAAGAATAGAACCAATTACTTTTATCGTGGTATCTTTAGTAGAAAAGAAAAAAATCATAACTTGTATCGTTCTCAAAGCCTCGGGGTCATAATCCATGACTACCTATAGCTTCACATACCCCTATCCTATAGCACCCTGAGACTAGTGTGGTCCACATGGGGGTGGTAGCCGTAAAAATTAAAACGGTTTACCAACACCAGCTACTCTCCAATATCTTGTTCCCCATCTAATGTCCTCTATAGTTTTCTTCTCCAACTATTATATTTGAATCAGTGGACCATCCAATTTCTTTTTACCAGATGTATGATGGGTCTGACAATTTCCTGAATGATGTATCATTCTCAAATAAGAGTAGAACCACCCCTCCCTGGGCTGATTGTAACCATCCTGTGTTCCATGAACTATAGATCCTATATCATGGTACCTCCCCCCAAAATGCCTCAGATTCCTAGTTCCTTGACACTTATGACAACTCCAAAATACTAAATCCATTTCCTGTATATTCCCACTATCAAAATCCATTTTCTACGTATTCTTAGCTAGAAAACACCAAACCACAAAATCTCACTCTAGAAACCCAGATTTTGAACAAATTCATATAGGTATAACATTATTTTTGATATATCTATGCATTCCTCAGTTGATGTCTCGATCCAGGAGGAACTGATCTAAAACTATATCCATTAAGTACTATGAGTGGTTGGTGAAACACAATGAATATGTGGACCAGTTATAACTATTGAAGAACCTAAATACATATAGTAATCAATGCAGCCAGAGAGAACATCTATCTAAAGGGGTGCTCAATGTTTTTACCAGATAGAGTTTCCTTTTCATATGACTGGGTATCTAAACCCCACCTAATTCATACATATCCATGGATAAGGCTCACTTCCAAGACCAGCATTTGATCTGCTCATGTCTTGACCATATGGAAAACTCATGTCACCGCCTAAATCAGGTCTTTAGGAACCTGTGCACTGGGCTTGAATCAGATCAAAATTCAGAGGGCGCTATTTAATTTAAAGTGTGGGTTTTACCCTAGGTGTGACATAAATTTTTTTACATATAGAGTTTTTGAAAAATACATAAAAGGTATAAAGTGAATAAAATAATTAAAAATTTATTCCAATTTATCTAGTGATGAAAAAACCAAATTTTTTCTATAATTATTTTATTCTGATGGACTTCCAATGATGAACATATAACCTTGGACTATTTAGAAATATTTTTGAGATAGTGTTGGAGGATCCCTCAAATTAATTACAACTAGATACATGATTTACAAGTAGTGTGTGCTAAAATCATATGATATCACCAATGACAATGATGTAACATCGTTCTTCATCATCGATTGATCCAAATCGTGGATGTGAATTTTTTTATTCTAATTTCATAACTTTTTTATATTCCAATGATGATCAGGAATCAATGAACTCATGAATTGATTAAATGATATTGCATATTGTGTGAGTGGTATGGGATTATTTAGGATTTGGGTATTTGATTTTTGATATATTATTTATCTAGATTTTCATCATTCTAATTGAAATGAGTCAAGGAAAATATAAACATTGGATGAGGTTCGTTCTTCATATTTTTTTTATGATTTTATTATCAATTTCATCATTCATCATGGGATATTTACAATGGATGATGGTTTGACATATACTAGAAAATTTAAATATTAAAAACTATTTAATAGATTTTTTTTTGATATTGTATATTTAGGCCCAGTGTGATGTGAGGATCAAGAAAAAATGGAATTGGAAGCAGATCAAATGGATTTTTGATACCTGATTAGTGTTATTTGATGCATTGTGGCTATTGGATGTATGAGGTTATTTTAGGAGAATTTTCAAGGGTTAGATCCTATTGTCTGACAATAGAATGTCCCAACAACTCTAGATTCATCTTCATCTGAAAGGCATGCGACTAGATTGGTGGATAGATGTGCAGGAGTAGACAAAGAATCATGATTTGGATTTCTATAAAATCCCAAATAACACATATTTTAATGATGAGTTATACATTATGTGGTTCCCTGTGAAAAATTATGGCTTCTACATAATGCTATTTATCATAAGACGTGTGACCCTACCACATGGAATGTGACCCATTCTCAGTTATCATAGCATGTACCTTAGAGTGTTCATGGATATGACCAGGAGTACATGGACATGGGAATGTTGTGTACTCCCACATGGACACAAAAATACGATATTTACATGGGAATATCTATGTACATGGACATGAGCATAAGTACATGATAATTGGAATGCCATGTACTTCCACATAGACATAGACACAAGATATTTACTTTTAAAAGTATTAAGGTCAATGGAACTCACCATGTACTCCTAGTACATTCCATGTAGTCCTTCAAATAATGCTTGGATCCCTTTTCTCCAAATATTATTTTTGATTTTATAAAAAACACTTTATGGAAAAGTGAGAACCACCATGCCCACAAAAGACACACATGAGCATGATGTGATTAAAACCCCACCTAATACTAGAGATGCACAAAAGGAGAATCAAAATAGCAACTGAAAACCAAAAACAAGATGACCAAAAAACATTATCAAGGCCGAACCGACAAAAAAGAACCACTAGAAAGTCAGAATATCGAATAGTAAGTCCATATCGAAACCATCAAACACATTACCCATCCTCAGGACACTACATTTTTGCTGCACCAGTGACCACCCATCCATGAAATTCAGCGCCGTAAGCCGGAATCCAGACTGCCTGAGCTTTGAGGGAGGGGTAGGGTCACAAGAGTGCTCAAGAATTAAATAACAAAATGGAAGGGATCTATTTTCACTACTAGGTAAAGATGAACTTGGAGCACTTATCCTCTGTATTATAGATAAATTTCATTAGGGATAATTCCCTATATTCTTTTCCTAAGGGTTAGTATAGAATCACTTCTTACCCAACAGATAGTGATCCCTTAAATATTAATTCTTAGATTAAGTTTCTGGAATTATCTCATGAGGCACAAATTGAGATACTTTGTCATGTTATTACTTTTTGTGGAGTTCTATTTATCATCTAGAACAACACTACATAGGTGTTGATCCACTACTTACCAGGATAATCCAGATTGAATTATTAATATACCTATTGGACTTTTTATTGTTCCCCATCTCAATAATGTATCTCTTTAGACATCGATTGTTTTCTTATAATTGTGATACTTTATGAGAACTACCTCTTGGATTGACATCATTAGTGTAATCTGAATCATGGAGTGTGTTCTCATATGGGAGTGCTATATGGAACCGTCGATCAGAAATCATAGACTAAAATTATAGTTTTGCATTGACTGTGACAATGTGTTTCTTTTAATTGTATATCTGTATATTCTAGTTATATTTCTTTATAGATATAAATTTGTAGAGTATATTTTTATCCTTTTTTATGTGATTTGTGTTTTTAGGGTGTCCTCCTATGTTTTTTTATTCATCAATGAATAGAATTTTATCACATGTTTCATTTCTTGTGTTAATGATTGACCCTTTTATAGAGTCCTAGAGGTAACCAAACTAGGTGGTTCTTAGTGATCTGAATAGACATGGGTGTTTATTTATGGTATCTTGACAACATTCCCAAACCTTACATTCAGGTTCGACATTTTCTCAATCACATTATGGTGGGATTTTATTTTTCCTTGTTTATATTCCAATAATTCGCATCATATATTAGTTGTGTATTTATATATATGAATTCATGGTTTATAAGTTGTTTTAAATTTCAAAATTTTTTGGGAATAGATATTTGTGTATTTGTATCATTAATTTAGGCTAAGGCCTCACATGATATTGATATTCCTACCTAGTGCAAGTAGCTAGCCCCAATTAGAGACATGATTGTGGAGTTATGGAATGGGCCCCATTGGACTGGGTCATGAAAAAGTGGTATCATGGAATTATTTTTATACCATTGGATCATAGTCAATGATATTGGTTTTGGGAAATAGTTTTAAGAGTTTCATGTTTTTCTTTTAGGTCATAAACTCCATTGTTGGTGTGGTGACCAAAATATCTATACACAAGGATGAAGATAAACTTTTTTTAAACATGGTATATGATGACTCTATTTGAAGTGAAAATAATGGTTCATGAATCATATAGGAATGTATTGTGGTTTTAATTTTCTTTATTGAGTTATCTCTCTATATATACTCATTTACTATGGTACATCCGGACTATTTCATAACGCATCTCCAATATATTCCAGGTTTGATTTAGTATATAGATCATGAGGATGATCCTGTCAGTGATGAGTCATAAATATAGAGAACTGTTCTTGAGGAGTAACCTCGATGTGGTTCACTATTTATACCACCACATTATGAAGAGTACATTATACCCGCAACACTATTAGATGAGGTGTTTAGGCCGAGAACACTTCCTGAGTTTCAATTGCTGAGACCCCTCCTGTTATGAGGTGAGTCTGACACACTAGTAGCTAAGGACCTCCATAAGTAAGAGACCTAGTATTTCATTATATTCCACACACATTCATATCAATTGGTGTTCATGCTGGAAAACATTCTTCATGAATTAGTAGGATGATGATAGGGTTTTATGACATAGTTATATGATGAGGTGACTTTATCATGGTCATAATTCAAGGAAATTTTGAAATAGGTTATATCTCTAGAAATTATGATAGATATATGTATTAATAAGATTATATAACCCCAACATGGTTGTACAAAATTAGTTGAGTTTTCATCTAGGATCACCAACCTCTCCACACACTCAATGGATATGGTTCGTGATTAATTCTTCCAGTAATGGACCACTAAGAAAGGAATGCGTAGAGACATAAGAATCGGGTTATACCTTTTTTATCTCTACTTATTCAGGATTATAGTGTGATCATTGGTGGTTGAGTGTTTCCAGATTGAGAAAATTCAGATAGTGGTTTCTAGCAATGGGAATGTAATGTACTGAACTCAGATGCCACTAAATAGTTCCCCATTCCAAATTGTCCATGTGGACTCAATCTTGTATCTATAATTTCCAATGGTCTCTAAATATTAGTGAGGGACAAAGTGTGTCTGTGGGGACAATATTCCCACATTGGAATATCAATAACATAAAACTAGAGTAAGCTGTAATTCTTATAGACAAGAAGTAAATAGTGAAATAGTGAAATGTAAGTAATTATAGAAGTCACATCATATAGTAAATGATGATATATGTCAAATTAATCAAATAAATTATTAAAAACAGATGTAAAATGAAGATATACAGTACATGGAACTAAAGTATAAAAATTCTAAAAAGTATCCAGCTAGCGTTGTGAGACTCAGCTCAGTCACCAGATCCCCTGCACATATAAATCAATCAAGAACCAACAGTAGAAAACATTCCTTTATCAATTACCATAATCATATAATCTATTTGAGTACCAATGGAATCATAAAAAACATGTGAGTATAAATCCTAGTATGCAACCACCCATGGTCTATGTCATCCAGCTAGTGAATATATATAATAGTGTGTGTAGGAATTAATTAAAACAATCAAGGAATTACACAAAATTAATCATCATATAATTCTATATTTTATTTTAATTTCCAATTCATTTAATAAAATTAATTTAAGAAATGTGTATCTAGATTATCAACCAGGATGGTGTCATTAAATCAAGTTTATTTAACAATTAAATATCATTTAATTTATTAGTCTCCATACATGAAAAAATCCCAATATACCCCATATAATATTAAGCCTAACTGATTCCTATGCCTTCCATCTAAATGGTATGAGTCAAAGACTAAACCCAGGATTGTTCTTTGTCATGGTAGACTCATCAAAATTAATTTCAATCATTAATCCATTTAGAACAAAACCTCATCTTTGGAATCTGGAAGATAGAATCCAAATGTCACACCTATTATGAAATAACCAACACTCTATGAGACCATCCATAGGGACAATCAAGAACCTATGTATTTTTATAGGTGTTTTATAAATTCCCATCCACTCGTGTATGTCCTTAACAGTCCATTAAGGGAGTATAATTATCAACCGTGGCATATATTTTCAAATTCCCTTTGATTCCATCCATGGAATTAACGTATTTATCCATGTACAACTCAACAAGTAATAGTTCATTCCCTCATGATTCCATCCTTGGTAGTTTATATCAGTAGTACAAGTATCAATCGAGCATAAGCATGATAAAATCCAAATGAGGCCATCCATGTCATTAATCATTTGAATCCATGTGTCACCTAAGGTATATAAAATTTAATACCAATTACTAATTTTATTAATAAAAAGGTTCATCACCATAATCATTCCAATTAAAACACATGTCAAAACGTGACTCAACATATTATCCAATCTTAGATTGTTTTATATTCAACTACCCATATGGGAATTATAATATAAAGACCAATTAATGATTAAAAAACAAATTTCAAATCAAGGGTAAAGGGTCATGGTCTTTCCATACCTTCTCTTGAATAAAACAATCTAAAATATATAACATAATAAATTTTACAATTGATTTAAAAATTCCAATTTAACCATTTAAACCCCATGGTACCAAAATGCCACACCTCAACGGTATCCAATATCAAAGGCCACCCTTGGTGGTCGATATATATAGAAAAAACATCCAAGGGGTGTTTCTAAATCATGGTCTAAAACCATTAACATTCATTGGAGGCCTCATTAATTGAGTAGCCCATGCCCAACAACACTATTAATGGTTTAAAATTAATTTAATTATGTGACTAGAAATTGGTCCCATGGAACAGTGACAAACATAAACACCATATTATTTAGTGAAAGGAATTAGACTACATAACATAGGAATGTAGTTAATTTCTCATCCACCATTAGTTCTTAATTTGACTCAGGATATGAGAAAATTGAATAATAGAAAAAGAAAATACTTATAGGTGAATTTATGTTGCACATAAACATTCCATCCAATTACAAATCAAATAAAGAAAAACTAAAAATTAATTGAGAACCCATCGATGTGGATCCAATGAGATGAATAGTTCTTAAATCGGATATTGTATGTAGGAGTTGCCTCAAATGAAAAATATTCACCTTTTAGAGATTCCAAGGGTTTGAGTTTTTTTTCATTTAATAAATTAGAATTTGGTTAAAATATTTTTTTAATTATGTTTAAAATCATAAAAATCACCCAAAATAAGTGGTTTCTTGGTTTATGTGCAATGTTTTACAATATGTGCACCAACTGGGACCAGTTAGCTGTAGAGTATGGGGTATCTTCAGGGTTTATCCACATGGTTTGGAAAAATGAGTAGGAATTTGAATTAAAATTCATGAATACATTTATCATAATTGTTACCTCTATTTTCATAGGTTTCTGAATGTGGATGTATACAATAGTACTATGGAATAAAATTAAATTCGTGAATAGAGTAGGTAGTTTTCTGCATGTAATTGTAGAATAAAGGTTTTTTCAAGATCATACCAATATGATTATTTTATTTCTCCAAAACTAGGAAATTAATTATACTCAAGACCATACTTCTATATATAGTAGTAAGATATTATTTGAAAACAAATTTAATCTATAAATCCATGAAATTATATTCCATGTATTGAAATAAATGTTTTCAAAATTTCTACATGATTCACATCCACTATAAAACCTAAATAATAATAAATAATCCTCACACTTAAATTAAAAAATAAAAAGGCATGTTATAAGGCTTTCTGACTAAAGATTGGGTGATTTTTATAGTAATATTCTCCAAATAAAAAATTTGTGGGTCATCAATATTAGGGAAGCAAGAATAATTAAAATAGTAAATTATTTAAAATTTTTAAATTAGAAAAACTCAACATATATCTTCCAATTAGAAAATTTCAATCAATTATAGTATACAAGGAGGAGTTCATACATAGAATATAGAAATACCTAAATGAAAATGTGAAAATAAAGAAATCAAGGAGATTAGAATGAAATTGTTTTATGTATTGGGTTACATGGAGTGGATAACAATAAATTCTATTTTTGAAATCTTGATAAATTAACATAAGAAAACTCAATTGATTTAACTATGTTACAAAAATACATCATTATTTATCATTGATGTTCCTAACAAAAAAATGTTATAACAATAATGATTGACTATAATAGAAACATAATAGCTTAATATTAATTATATAACACATATAATAATAACAAATAATGTGTTGTTGTACATAAAATAAAATATGTTATGAATGTTATTCTAAAGAATATAATAAATATTACCGAAGGATTCTTCCCATATAGGATTCAATTTCTTGAAAACCCATAAATACATCATTTTTCATCATATATTCCAAATAAAAAAATATCATATGCTAAAAATTATTGATTAATATAGAATAATAAGAGGCTACATAGAGACTTATTCTTTATAGACATTATTATACTATTCATAAACATAAATATCCATTAACATAATACAATGATCGTAAAGGACTAGTTCCTTTGGAATATTATGGTCATATGACCAAAAAGTTAAAATAAAAACAACTTATTTATTTAATTTTCCATAATGATACCATAAATCCATTTTATATCGTATATATATATATGTTGGATTACCTATGGAATTACAAATTAAAGGGGTTATCTAAAACATCCAATAAGTGAATAAACACGATAAGGATGCATAACAAGTTAGTAAAAAGTATAACATGATATCATAAAAAGAGAAGTAATAAGAGTAATAAAATGGTTCCATAACATATATATCATGGCATCATAATATCATGGATTTATAGGAAATTGGAAATTTCAAAAAAAAATGTTGTAAATATTAGTTAAAGATAACTTTGAAGTCAACAACACAAGGAGGAAAGATTACCATAATGAATTAGGTTCACTCTCAAATCCCATACATGAAATCCCATGATAATAAACCATTAAACAATGCATTTTATGAATGTAAAATTTTTAATCACCAATCACATTCATTATGCATGTCATATACTGGTGTCAATCAGATATTTTTGATTTATAACCCATACAAAAAGGAAAATAGACCAGGGGATTGGACCCTGCGACTGCCACCCCATTCCCCAACCCCCCTTACACCAAAGTTTCCTTATTGGTGAACATGATATCAATTAGTATTCATAATCATAATAATTACCCATGTAAATAAATTGGTTTCATAATCGTCTCTCTTAACATAATCAAAAGGAATTTGTTAAGTAAGGAATTAGAGAAATGGTAATAAGGAATATATTACCCAAAAAAAGGAATAGGAAAATGAGTTATAAATATAATTAATAAAAATATATACATATTTTATAAGCATTACATATCAGTGAAGATATTGATATAGTGATATAGAGAGGAATCATTAGAACCTGGAGAAAATTGTTAGTAAAAAATAAACCCTACATTGAGTATTTTCTTTCTTTGTATGTGTTCTAATATAATGTATAAATAAAATATATTTAAAATAAAATAATTTAAAAACAAAAATCATATTTATTATACCATATATGATATACTAAATCACTTTTATGACTCTTTTGATAACAATTCGTTGTTAAAATCGCATATCCGGTAACAATAGATTTTTTTTCTTATATGGTTTTATTTGTTATTTTTTTGAGATTTTACATTGATCATGGTTAGATAATATCCAGAATTTAAAACATTATATAAAAATCATATATATCCATAAAATATTTATTTATATGAATTCTTTAAATATAGAGGTATACAATTCATTACACCGATCATAGAGATGTTAGATTGTATGTATGAATGAATGTCATTTACATTTTCTCGATGGATGTAAAGAGAGGATGGTAAATAATAAATAATATATTAATATTAATTAATAATTCATATATATCACATATATTAATTATATTTATCTATATTAAATTTCATGAAATTAGTATATGAAAAAATAATTACATCGATTTCTAAGGCGGTAGTCCACCATACACAAGAACATCATTATCTTATCCCCACAAAATGAAAAGTAAGAAAGTATATGTGATATCCAGATTTTAATAATATATTAATTTCATAAATATCATATAAATATGATAAATCCATCATTATATACATAGTTTAATATAATTAATGGATGATGACTTTCATCGGTTCAGGAGGCAGTAGTCTAATATACACACGATTGATGGATTTGATTCCCATTTGATAGAATTGAAGATGAATATAGGTTATTAATTTAATATAAAAATATCTAAGTATATTTTAGAGACATATATTATCATATATCATGTTCTGATACATAATTTATTTAATAAAAATAATATATAAGATGAATAAGTTTAGTGAAGATAGTTGACCTCTCTTAACGAACCTCCTTTGGATATATTATTAAGGAAACTAGTGTTGGTATTTTGGGAGAACCATCACTTATAGAACATGTATAATGATTATTTAGAGTTTTATTTAGTTTTTTATAGAATATATTTACTTATAGTTGTGCTGATTTTATGGGAGGTAGTTTCCTTTTATAAGTGGGGAAAGGGGACCTGCTTGGAAACCACGTAGAAATTTCCTAGAAAAATCTAAAATGATAAATTCATTCCAAAGAAAAAATATTCCAAATGAGCATATATTATTTTTTTTATGGATATGGGTGAAATATTTCTAGTCAATAATAATTTTAAAATTTTAATTTGAAAAAGTACCCTTATCATTAATAGTTAAGCACTAAAATCTCTTTTTTACCTTAACTGTAGTAGTTTTTTTACCATTTTTACAACTAATTATTGTAAGAAATTTTGTTTTTAATATTATATAATATAAATAATTATTATTCAAAATATTTAAATTCAACTCCAAGAAGTGTCGATATATAACTTAAAATTGAACCTGCAGATGTGCCGAAGAAACGGTTTTTAATGAAATTTATTTTTCAAGGGAAAGATTATTTAATAGTAACTATATGAATCATAATATTAATTATATTAATTTAAAATAATAAATAAAAATATATATTATATAAATTTAATTGAAATAATTCTTCATTTTGGTTTATTTTAACAAACTAAAATGTAGAAAAATTAATCACTTTAAAAAAGATTTCATAAAAATAATTTTTTAAGCATAACAATAAACGAATAATAAAAAAAAGTGTTAAAATTATTTAATATCAATTAATAGTATTTAATATAATCAAATTATTATTATGATAATTTAACTACAATTAAAATAATAACTGTACTTAATTTAATAAAAAAATTGATAATTTTATCAAAATGACATTTTTCAATATCTATTGAAAAATAAATATTTTCTAAAAAATCACAAAAAATTCATCTTATGATAACATAGAAATGTGTATTTAAAATATGAAATAGGTTTTCTAAAAATTAAAATTAAAATTCTAAAAAAATATTTCTTCCCAAAAAGCAATTAAAATCATTTTTTATGGAATGATTTTTTTATGAATATATAA
Source organism: Viscum album (assembly GCA_963277665.1). Classification (NCBI taxonomy): domain Eukaryota; kingdom Viridiplantae; phylum Streptophyta; class Magnoliopsida; order Santalales; family Viscaceae; genus Viscum; species Viscum album. Next base: position 434,243,237 of record OY728134.1, read on the forward strand.
GCATTAAAAAAATTTAAGTAATACTTATCAATATCAATTTTTTACCTGAAAAAATAAAAATTATTTTTTAAAATGAGTTTATTATTGTTCATACCACCAATATAAATGTCTGGGTTATAAGGTATATTTTTAGATAATAATATTAATAAAAATTCTTGATTCATTATAACATTGTGTTGTGTGTAATGAAAACAATCCGAAAAAATCATAAAAAAGATGGTTTTAAATTATAAACCTTTAAAATTAATTTTATCATAAAAATTAAATTACATTGGTACAAAAAACTGAGGACACTTCTGCCTCATTATACCATTTGATTCCCATGTAGCTTCTTCAAGCTGGTGGTCTTGCCACAAAACAATGACCAGCTGAGTGGTATTGTTTTGTATAACATTCTGCATAGGATCCAAAATATATTCTACCTGTTCCTCATATGAAAGACCATGTTCCATTTGTATGACCTATGATTTTTTTACATGTGATGGTTTTGTTATGTACTTCATCAGGAGAGATAAAAGGAACAAATTGTAGACTTGAAGACAGTTTGGTTAAAGTTCCAATAGATATGTTACCATCCTGATACAATCAAGAATGTTAAAAGGACTGGTATAACAAGGACTTATTATTCTATTCTTTAAAAACAACATAAACATATTCCATGGATATATTCATAAAAACATGTTCCTGCCAAAATAAAATTCTAGATCATTTCAACACATATCAACATCACTTTTCATTCAACTTCATGCTACCCTTATGTGTTTCTAAATGTATATAACCTTATCAACAATTTAATTTACCAGATAAGGTTTCAATATAATTGTTTCTCCAACTTGTTCCATACATTTTTTAGTTCTAAACTTCATTATTAAATTTTATTCATAAGTAACCATCAAAATTCTTAATTCAAATCTATTTTTGTACAAAAATCAACTACAGGATGGTGTGGATCCAAACAACCTTTGAATTTTATCATACAAAATCAAAGAATATCCTATAGGGTTTTAATTTTTATCTCAAACTAACCATCTATTTGAGGATTATACTTAATTATAAAACTCAACTAAGTATCATTGGATTGTTGATGACTTTTCCAAAAAAATTAGTTAAACCATGAATCACTGTCAGATACAATGGTGTGTAGTACTGAATAGTCCTTATCAATTATTTAATGTATATATTGGAAATCTCGTCCAGAGATATGTCATAGTAGATGGTAATGAACGGTTCTGACATAATAATGTGTTCTACCATAACCCATATATCATTATTCCATTTTAATATTTTTTGGAGTCAAATGACAAAATCCATGGGGACGTTTTCTCATTTCTACTCTAGTATGGGTAATGTTTATAACGTCCCCTTATTCTTTTTTCTTTCAACCATTACTTTCTAACATACCATTCATCGAGATTTATATTCTCCAATACCTCTTATCATTCTATCCCACTATAAATACTCTTTAAATCATTATACATCGTCATAAATCCCGAACGAATAAGGAATGAATAACTATGAGCATCATCTAATAGCTTCTTATTTAATACTTGTATTAAGGGGAAACAAACATGATTAATGAACCTTATCATTCCTTCAAAATCAATGTTAAAATCAGGAATATTCCCCACCTTCTTCTATAGATCTACATCATCATTTTTACCTCTATAATTGTCACGTGGATAGATGGTAAGACACATTTTTGATAAAGACAATAATTATCTCCTCCCTTCATAAATATTGGATCTTTTCTTATCGTAATAACAGATAAGCTAGTTTGATCCTTCTCACCCAAAGATTCATCCATCTTTTTTTCTTTACTAGGGTGGTAATGTATTGAGCAGACATAATCTTTAATCATCTCCAACCATATACACTGGATCTTTTCAACCTCCTTCTATATTAATATATATGTGAGGCTCTTATGGTATGTATATATTTCACACATCTCCCCATAGAGATAGTGCATAAAAATTTTAAATGAAAATATCACTACAGCCCACTCCAGATCATGGATTGGATAGTTATTCTCATAAACATGTCACTACATTGAAGAATACAATATCACTTTATCATTTTTCAATAGTAAAAACCCCAAATAAATTTTTTTAATCATCATTTAAACCACAAAAGGTTCCCCACTTGAGGGAATCATAAGTAATAGAGTAGTGATAAGACTATTTTTCAAATAATTAAAAATTTACTTTCATTCACTGGTCCAGAATCATTTTACTCCCATATGAGTCATCTAGGTTTTCGGGTTTGGAAATCAGATGAGATATTTTAAAAATCCTCAACAAAACCAATATAGTCGAAGGAAAAATGGATCTTTATTAATGATGATAGTCTACGAAATTTATTAGTTTCCTTTATCAAATAAGAGCCCACATTTATCCCTTTTTTGGTTATTATGTTCCCCATTAATGATACTTACTATATCAAAGACTGACAGTTACTGTAAATATTATATATCTTATCCTTTATCATATCATTAGGAATAGTATTTAAATGATCACCTTGTGCCTCCCTACTCTTAGAATATATTATAATATCATCTATAAACACAAACACATATTTGTTAAAATAATACTTAAAGTCATTATTCATATAATACATAATTATGGATGGATTATTGGGGAGTCCAAAATAAATCACTATGATCTCATAGTTTTTATACCTTGATCAAAATGTAGTTTTAGGAATATCTTCATTAGTTACCCTTAGTTTGTTATATCCTGACCAAATATCCTCCTTAGAAAAATATCGATCGCCGCATATTTTATAGAATAAGTCATTTTTCCATTGTAGATGATACAATTTCTTTATAATGATTTTTTAGTAATTATAATCAATTTAGAGACACATAGACCCATATTGTTTCTTGATTAAGAGGACTGGTTCACCAAATAGTGTTGCACATAGGCATATAGACCATTTATCTAGATTTTACTGTATTTTCATTTTTATCTCCTCAAGATCAACAATGGTTATTCTATATGGAATCATATATATTGGTAAGGATATCAGTATAGTATTTGTTGAAAATCAAACATATAAGCTAGGTGGAAGACCATGAAAACCATTATAGATACATTAGTACAATCCTTAATAATGGTCATTTCTTGAAGATTTATATTTTTGTTTAATATTTTTCTTTTTAGAAATATATTATTTCCCATAAGGAAAGAATATCCATGCTTTATATGATGATACCAAAGAAGATTCATCATCCTTTCACTTTTATAAATCTAGTGGAAGGCTTTTGATTGGGAGGGTTATTTTATTCTCTCATTGTTTTATTTTGGCTCTATTTGGAAATAAAATCCGTGAAAAAAATTTAGTCAGATTACACTAAAAGAATTTTCAAAAGGATTTATGGGATGTTCAACCCAAAAATATTGATAGAGGATGAGTTATATTCTTAGGATGTTATAATTAATCTATTTTACATTTCACTAAAAACTTAACACCTTCCTTTTTATATAGATCTAGAATAGTTCTAAAAAACATTCATGATATGTAAAAATGGTTCGAAACATAATAAAAAGGTAAATTTTATATTCATGAATGATTGAATTGTGTCCTAATCACCACAACATTGTCCGGATCCACCTCTATGGTTTTGATGAAATAATCTCTCCATTGATCTCTATTCCTTTGATGATCTTTTCCTTGGTTTTTATAAAAAAAAAATTTCATACTGCATTGCATCACATAGTGTTCTAGTTCCTTGCCATTGTAACATTGGATAATGGGATAAGGTATTAATATAGATTTTATTTTGTTCTATATAATTAGTGGGATTCTCCTGTCAGAAATTGTTGTCTAGGTTCTCTTCCTTCTATGACTTCACGCAAATCATTCTACCCTTTTTTCAATTTCCAAGTTATATATTACCAAAACATTTCACAAGGTAGAAATTTTAATTCATTTTATCATTAGATTTCTCTATCATACCATTATAGTTAAACACCATTTTCTACTTCGTATTATCGTGAGATCCTTGATATTCACTGATCTGAACCTCTAATTTGAGGGAACAGTTGAAAATTTATTTATACATATTGATGTCTCAAATTATCAAATCTTTTCATAGAACACTATTTATCCAAAAAAATAATTGGTCAACATAATTTTTATGAGAGATGAAAAACATTGACTAGTATTCTCCATGACATGTGATGTTTTCTTCATATGCACCAATAGATTTATCATCATTTTTTTTGAGTCTAAGGAAGTCCATCTCTATTTTATATTTTAGAGTGCGAGGAAAAAAATTATAGAAAAAAATGGAATTACATAAACTCTATTTCATTAATATCTTCCGCAGGATTCATATTTTTTATCATCACCCATAAATTACTAGTGTGTCCCAGCATATGATAAAAAACTCGCACAACCTTCTCTTTCATATAGAATTAAAGGAAAAAAGTAAATATTTTCAACAGATTGAACCCATTCGTCATAAAATAATGGATTAAAAAATACATTGAGTGTTTTAGGCCTATTTCTCATAAAGGTTTCAATTTCAAACTTCCCTTTCCTGGTTGTATAATATTTTTCCTCTTAATTCAATTTTTGGTTAAAAAATGGTTAGCTACAGAAGTATTTTCATCAAGTTCCTGACTCCTGTTTATATTATGTTTTTCTTCTCATATAGACAGTCATCACATTTCCCCTCACCTTGTTTTTTTTTGTTATTTTATACTATTTCCATCCATTTGAATAAAATAAAGGATAATAAGTGATGATTATTTTTAAACTATTAACCACACATAGTAAACTATGAACATCAAAGGTATAATTGATAGCTAAAATATATTACATAACGTATAAATTTCTATGTTTCAAACTATTTTTTTTCCACAATCTACTTCCTAATATAAAATATTACTGGGAATTTTTTCCTTTTTTAAGGGTTTGGATATACTTCTTGAGTTTCCAAAGAATAAACCCTAAGAGTGCCAAACCAAGTATGCAGTAAGGTCTATTGTCATGTACTAGGTAATGCCTAAGTCAAGCCAGGTTCACCTTTTTCAGATTTATTTCCACTATTCACATTTGTTACATAATCACATATCCTTTTAGAATCTATATAGAGATGTAATTTCCTAGAAACCAGTCTCTCAATGAATCACCAAATTTCTAGGATATTTTATGATACATAGGCTTATCATTAAATTTATCCATATATTTATCCCTAGGTTTCCACTAAATGTTTCTCATCCTTGTGTAAAAATATTAACTAAACCATTTATCTTATAAAAACTAAGGAGAGCTATCTCTTTAAATCATATTATTACATGATTTTTTAAAACCAATTCCATTAATAAAATATAAGGATTGTAATGTCCTAGTGTCTGTGGAATACTAGGTAAATATTAAATAAATTTAAACTTCAACATTGAATCCTTATTTCTTTATCCATTATGGGATCCTAAATCCGTTTGGGCCCCAAAACATGTGTAGGATAATTGAGTGCATACATAAATAAATGGGTGAGTTAAAAAACACTATAAGGGAATAAAAATGATAAGGAATCATACCTTATTAGTCAATGGTATAACAAGATATCATAAAAAAATGTCACATGATTAATAAAATCATATAATAACATAAATAGAATATTATCATAAGATCATTGATTCATAATAATGGGATAATGACATACTATATTAAAATAATATATGTTATGGAGATCTTACAATAAAATATCACATGGTTGATAGAGTCCTATAATGGACATGGTTCACCATCCAATCCCATACTAAAATTCTAATGAGACTAAATCATTACACAATTTATTTAAGGGATATATAATATTTTTCCTACCATTCCATTTATTATGAATACCTCATAAGGATATCAATCATATGTAATAAACATTATAATTTTCCATGAAATGAAATGGGATGCACAGTCCTGTGTCATATCATAATCAATAGAGTATTCTAAATGAAGTAATTTTAGAAATGGTCATTGGGAATTTATTACCCAATATATGGAAAGGATATTGGGTTTGTTATGTATGTATGAGACATATATATATAATTTAGATTCATTTCTTTTCATTAAAAATTTAGAGATATTGTGAGTTTGAGTGAAAATGGTCATAACTAAAAGAAAATAGTGGGTTAAAAAACCCCTTAACATGCATGTTTTATTTATTAATATGTGTTATATGGTCCATTTTTATAATTATATATTTATTATAAATTAATTAAAAACAATGATCATATATTTTATACAATATATTATATACTTATATCCTTTTATTACATTTTTTATAACAATTTCTTGTTAAAACATGTTTCAATTAATAACTCCTTTGTTTTTAAAGTATGTATTGATCTTGTATTTTTAATTCAAATAACATTGATAGTTTTTAAAATCATATATTATATTTAAAACAGTTTATATGTATCTTAAATAATAATTAAATATGTATTTATCAAAATCATTAAATGTAATAGTTAAAAAATTCAGTACACAGTTCATAGAGACAGCAGACCGTACGTCGGCAAAAACATTGCTTACATTTTCTTAGTCGATAAATTGAAAGGAAGGTAAATTATATGTAACCTATAAATAATCATTAATATTCAATATATATAATAAATATTTATTAAATTTATCTTTATTTCCTTCAATGAAAATCGTATTTGAAAAATGAATCCCTTCGCTTTGTGAGATAATAGTTCACCGTACACACGAGCTGTGTTATCATATTCCCATGAAAGGGAAATTAATAATATATATGTGGTATTATTATTTGAGGATTATTTTAATGCTACAAATGTCATATAAATATTTTGAATCCAAAATTAAATCTATTCTTAAAAGGTGGTGATGGGAAACGAATTACATTTATTCGTGATGCAGTAGTCTGTCGTACACATGATCGATAGTTTTGTTTCCCATTCGATGGATGCATATATTTATTGTAATGTGTCAATTTTTTACATTTAAATATTTTTGATATATCTAATAATATTTTCGTTGTCCAGAATAGAAAATTCATTTGGTTTGGAGGCCCGGTGATCATGAAATTGAGATTTTAAAAATATTAAATATATTACAATCTAGTACACATATTGTTCCAAGAAAAGATTAATAAATCCAAGATGGACTCTTGTATTTGAAATATGATTGAATCATTGATTTAATAATATGAATTTCCCAAGGTATGATATAATATTTTTTCGACCTTGTGTATTTGTGTGAAATTCATCACATGGTAAAGTAATGAAATAAATAAATAAATTTTTTTTGGAAAAAAACTATGATCCACTATATAAAAATCATTATATATAATTTTAGGGGTTATCCACATAACCCTATTAATTTATAAAAGATCATATAGGAGTGTTGGTGATAATAGGATTCTGGATCTTCGGTCAAAGTGTTGTATAAATCTCAATTAATAACAGAACTTGTGGGTCTCAATGATGACTACAAGGCAAGATTATTATTAATTAGAAAATGATCCAAAATCTAGGTAGGATGTTTATTTTATGTTTATATATCCCCATTTATATTTTTATTATTTACATGAATCAATCAACTAATGAATTGATTCTCATATTGATTGTTTTGTGTTTATGGGGTAGTGTTTTTAGCAATTTTGGGGATTTCTCTTGCAGTTTAATTAATATATCTTCATTATTAATTATAAAAAAATAAATTTTGGACTAAAATAATGTTTTATGAGGTCCATTAATAATGTTTTTTATTTTTTTCAACCCCCACATTCATTTGTTCATACATTACAGGCATTCATTTTGGATCGTGGTTTAAAAAACAACAAATAATCAATAATTTCACACCCATTTCGTGGCATGAATAGATTAATATTATAGATATCGGTTTCTCAATTATTATGGGAATGATATAAAATGAAAATGAAATTTTATTTTTACTAGATTGGAGTTATTCTTGATGAGATTGACATGTGCTGACATGATGGCATCATGGGGTGGTTTCCTGTGAGAATCATATTGATGGATTCTAGTGATTTATGATGGAAAGACTTGGCTAGAATAGATTCATGTTTACTATATCAATTAATGGAATAATTTGGGGCTAGAGGAGTAGTTGAAACCATCTTATGGTTTTCGTGGATCTATAAAATCTCACATTACACAGCATGTTATCTACAATTCCACACTATGAGGGTCCACAATGACTGTTATAGGGTTTCCTTAGATAAGAATGCGCCACATGTCTTGTGACACAACTTGGATTCTCTTCATGTATTAGAGAATGTACAAGGAAATATACATAACCAGGTACCTGACACAACCAGAGTGCATATTATGAGACAAATACTTGTACAAGTCTTATCTAATTGGGTATGGCTTCAAGCATACGGGTATCGGAAAAGATACACGGGCATGAACATGGGATGGTCTAATATTAGGGGTACATACTATGAAATCAAAATACACACAATGAATATTAATAATGAAGGATTATTTGACTATATATTTTTAGCATGGATTAGGTTCCTTAGGTGTGGTTCCCTTGGTCAACTTCCATGAGTGGATTATGTGGAACTATGTCCTAATAATAGGATTGCGGTCCCCTCTATGGGACTCATTTCGGATCGATTATTCGTATCCCCATTTGAGGACTATATTTTTATCCCCTATCATCTTCTACCCGAGGTGGTGTTCATTGTATCGACATGACCGATAATACATGGCCATTGACAACCTATATGGGGATTTATTCTAGACTAGTTTAGTTGGAATTGATCTATTTCCATGGGAGTGATCCCCATATTTGTATCAATATCTTTAGACCTCTAACAATTACTTATTTAGGAAAATACCTTACAAGAATTAAATCTCATATGCATTCCATCTATGTTATCAGATTCACAGAGTGTGTTCTCTTGTGATAGTGTTACTACAGACACTGAAGAAAAACCCTAGGCTATAAATTTGGTTATAACCTTATATTGAGACTGAGTGTGTAATATGAGTATATATAGATGTCATCATTGTATGTATCATATCATTTTTACATGTCCTTATGATGAGATGAGTATTATATAGATTATTTATTCTTAGGGATTTCATGGTGTCCGACTAGATATTGTTATACTCAACCCTGTATGGGTTCTACCCACACATGTCAGGTATTATGCAGACAGAAGGATCCTCGAAGGGCTCCATGGTCATACAAGAGAGGACAGAGGTTAGTTTTGGGATAGATAGAACATGGTGTGTATCAGGAGTCAGTTTTTTTTACTATAGTCCCCTATTTCAATTAGTTTTTAATTATTACAGTTTTTGGTGTCCTTCAATTTTGATCTTATTTCAACCCATTATTTTTGTTATACTCTGATTAAGGGATTTTGAGATGGAAATTCATTGGTTATCAGTCATATTTTTTACATTTCATTATTTTATGTACTAGTATGTGTGTGTGAGTTCATATAGGTACCATAGGCTAAGGCCTCCCATGTGTGTGTTAGGCCTACTTAGTTCTGGTCGACATGGTGGGCTTGGGTTAGTCATACTCAACATACCCCCAAGGAAGTGTTCCCTTGTGGGTTGGATCATGAATGATTGGTATTAAAGGGTTTTCCGCTGGACCTTATTTTACATTTTACACATTCAAGCAATGATACTGGCCAGGATTTTATGGACATATTTTTACATTTATCATGTATTGATCACATGCCAACTGTCTAGTGTTGGTGTAGTAGACGATGTTTCCATTCACCCAGACTCTGATAACCTGCTTGTCAACTCAACACATATTGGAACTAATGTAAGGAAAAAATATTGATAAATTAATAATATAGGAATGGGTAGTGGTTTCGATTTCCTTCTTGAAATATCCCTCTTGGTACACTAATTTATTAGGGTATATCATGTTATTTGATGATGTCACTAAGATGATTTCAAATTAGGATTTTGTAGCAGGATCATAAATATTGTCCACATATGGACAAGGCTTTAATACATTGACTTGTTATAGAGGCGTATCATCTAGGATGTATATTGGACTTACCACAACTTTTCATGTAGCATATGGTACTCTTAGTTTCTATGAACGAGGTGTATAGGTTGAGTGTGCTTCATGAGTTTCACTGGTAGCGATCCCATAGGTTTTGGGGTGATCCAAACCTCCAAGAAGCTAATGTAAAGACCAGTAAATTTCAAGGAATTGTTTTTGAATTCTTTGGGATTTTATGAGTACGTAGTTTCTGACGACACCTGATTCTGAGGCCCGGTGTTCCCAGAATCAATTTCCAATGTTTAGCTCAGGTACATTTAATGAACGAATGGGTGGGTTTTGGTAAAATCTGAACCAGTTCTCAGACTCGAATTCGGAGGGCACCGCTGAACTCGCAGCGTCAGCATTTTCTTAAGGGGACTTTCACCTCCAATGTAGTCGGGGCGGTGTGGAAGTTAGTTTTTTTAAAATTCGTGGAATAAAAATAATTTTTTTTGTATTCTTTCTTTCTGAATTTTATATTTTTTTGAATTAATGAGGGGGCCCACCAACCACATTAATTCAATTTAACTCCTCCATTAATTAAATAAGGGTGGAGCTTATTAGATGAGGGGGATCCACTAGAGAAACCCCCCCCCCCCTCTTTCTCTTCTCCTCCTCCCTTCCTATACTTCCTTTTTCCATCATTGTTGCACTACCAAGGATCTCCTCTTCTGATGATCGAACAAGCGACATCAACTTCCGACAAAAACAAATGACTCCACTTCTCCGGAGATCATGTCATGAGGTAGGGGTTATTTTTGTTCAAGTTTCAATCATTGTTCTTCATTGCTAAAATATTGACCACTTGATACCGTCATAACGGGAGGAGATTGGACCGCACAAACACGGTCGATTATACTCCCCGTTTCTTGTTGATATTCGTTGACATTTGAGGTGAAGGCGGTGTGGTTCTATTTCACCGCCTGGGGACGACGAGGACTGTGACCGGATCGGGCCGCGGGGGCGGTGCGCAGCACTGTCGCGCTGCGCCGGTGAGGCTGAAGGAGGGTGCGGTAGGAGCGGGCCGCGACAGTACTGCACAGCCCCATAACGTCGTGCTGATGAGGCCAAAAGAGGCCGCAGCTAGGAGCCGACCGTGGCGGAGGTGCACGTCGCCAACGCGCCGCCCCGATGTGATGAGCCACGACCTTAGGGCGCGACAGACCAGCAAGGGGCGGCCGGCTGAGCCGACCACCGACGTTTCATGATGGTGGGACCCTTCTGGGTCCCACGGTGGCTCACAACCAGCCATCCATAAAGGCCGGCCATTACTAGGAAACTGAGGGGTGTAACCCCCCCTAGCAGGTTTTTAGGGCGGACCCCACGGGGTCCCCCATTTCCAAAACAAAGGGGCCACACCCCTTTGTGTCCCACTCAGCCAGCGTCGAGCTACAGCTGGCTTCCGAGCCGGGCTGCAGGCGGCACGGGCTGGGCTGGTCTTGCCATGCTAGGCCGGACCCAGACCTGGGTCGGGTCGAACCGGTTCAGGCTAACCCAGGGGGTATTGGGCCGGGTCGGACTAGGCCCAAACCCCATATTTGAGGACCCTCTTTAGTTAAACGCTTATATCATGGGCTACATACCTCCGATCGTTGAACTGTTAGTTTCATAGGTATCCTAGGATCGAGACAGTAGTATCGGTATATTACACTCATGGTTTCGGCGATGTTTGGGAAAGGCCAGGTTAGTTTGAACCCAAAACCAACCAGGCCCTTGTAGCGGAAACGCTTATAACTTAAGGACCAACCGTCCGAATGATGTGCTATCAATTAAGATAAATTTATCTTAGTGAGTTGGTTCTTTTGGATTAATCCACTTAAGGTTTGGACACAGTTGGAGTATGGTTAGGTTGGTTTTAGCTTAAAACCAACCAGGCCCCTGGGATGGAAAACCCGATATCTCTCAGACCAGGCGTCTGATTGACGTGACGTCTGTCACGTTGAGTTACTATTGATGAGACGGAACTTAGGGATACATCAAATCTAAACATTGTCAATGTTAATGTATTGACACTCTTGGCACATGGAGCGGACCCTCCCAGAATCGAGCGTGCTGTTTAAGGGAACCCTAGAGCTGGCTGCGACTACGATGACGATGACGATTGTACTTGGATCCTACGTGGGTTTCGCATCGAGGATTACAGTACATGGAACCTCCACTGTTTTGGTTGTGAGGATGACTGTACTAGGATCCTACGTGGGTTTGACAGTGATGGTTACTATACTAAGATCCTACGTGGGTTCGGCAACGACGACTTCTGTACTTGGATCCAACGTGGGTTCGGTAGGGGAGATGATTGAGAGGCTACATTTATCATCTTGACCCCTCTTCATGAGTAGTATACCTGTGTGAGCTGAGTCTTGACGTTCAATCAATATCATTGATATGATTGGCATTCCTCCCTGTGTGGTTTGGGTTGTGCTTTCCTGTGTGAATTGTGTTGTACTTGGGCTTTTGTATTGGAGCCGAATTGAAATTGATGACTTAGGTATATATACTGGCATATACCTAAGTAGAGTTGGTTGATACTTTGTGTTTGTATCTTTCCTAGGAAGTTTATCCTTTGTGGATTCTGGGACACCATCGGGGGTCCCGGGGTCCCTACTGAGTATTGTATACTCACCCCTGCACGGGCTATGCCCGCACTACATTGTGTTGGATACAAATGACGAACAACACTGATCGTGGTTGAGGCTTGTGGAGTGGGATGGTATCAGGTGGTGGACTATCAAAAGGGATGTACCCGGAGTAAACAGCCAGACCCTAGGAGATGAGGAGACCATATGTACCCACCCTTCAGGTGGGATAGCTGGAGGACGACATGGGGGTAGCTGATTTACTTTACTACTGCTGTACATTCTTTTTTAGTTGTACTGTACTTTCTGTTGGGATTGTATTCTGGCCCATTTACTTTTCATCACTTACTTCTGTACTCAGTTTACATAGTGTTTACTTCATCTTGCATACTCTGATATGTTTGTTTACTTATATAATGACAATTCCTTCCCTTTTATCGGGATTTACACCTTTGGTGCTAGTCGACATCCCCTGGACTATGGAAGGCAGACATGGGGTAGTCACCACATGGGCCCCAAGGATGGGTCGTGACAAATTGGTATCAGAGGAGTTGGTTCTAACACAGAAATTAGGACTCTGATAATTTTTTTCTATGAAGAAATAGTGTTCAGCATATTGAGTGCGGTTATTAGTACAGGGAGTCTAGTGTTGGTGCGGCGGCCGACATATCCACACAGTATGACCCTGAATTATGATTTCTGACTTAGTGCACAAAAACATTGATTGCATGTGTGTTTCAAAAGTATTCTTATTTATTACTTTGTGTCAGCTCACCAGTTATACTTTATTAACCGGGGCGCACCTGTTTCTTTTCAGGATGGCCCCATGATGGCATCCAGCTAGGGTTCCGAGCTTTGTGCGAGATGGCTTCCCACCGAGGGACGTGGCCTCAGTGCAGGGCCCCATTAAATCGGAGGCACCAATGACACATCTACCCGTGGTGCCACTGATAGCACCAACCCCAGTAGCAGAGAGTGCACGCCACCTGAGTGCGATGCATGAGTTTCAGCGTCAATGGCCAGCCAGGTTCCGCGGGAGACAGACCCTCAGTCAGCTGAGGATTAGCTTGAGTCTATTGTATGAGTCTTCAGATTAGTAGGGACACCATCTCACCCTAGTTTGATCCTTGCAGAGAGTCTCCTACACGCAACAACAGGTTGATGGTTGATGATGATGCTCCAGGTGCACGACGAGGCATCACTACTTTGGACGGACTTCGAGACCCTCTTGTGCTCGAAGTTCGTTCCAACCACCCTCCATGTGGTGCACATCCAGGAGTTACTATAGCTGTGGGAGGGCAACATGACATTATCCCAGTACTCTGTGAGATTTACCGACCTCTCGCGCTACTCCACAGACATGGTACAAGACCCATTTTTCTGAACCCGGAACTTCGAGCAGGGACTGTGGCATGAGATCAAGGCTTCGATGACCTCCCTCAGCATTCCGACGCAGGCATGAGTATTGGAGCGAGCCCTACTTGTGTATAGATTCCATTCTAAGCCTACGCCATCAGTGATGCCTACCGCAGGGCGACACGTAGCGGATTCTTCTGCAGCCGGCAGTAGACAGATGTCACAGAGGTCCAAGCAGACCAGTCCATCAGGTGGGAGACCTAAGGATACTGGTTCGGAGGTGCAGGGCACACACAGTAGAGCCAGCCATACGAGAGGCGGGAAGTGCGATGCATGAATAGGGTAGGGCCACATGGCTCGTGACTGCCTGACCTGCGATGCAGAGGAGAAACAGAAGGTTGAGGAACCACCCACACAGAGGCAGAGGTTCGACCATGGCGGTCCGCATGGAGCAGGAAGACGAGGCAGAGGAGCTGGCCATGTAGTGGGTGGTGGGAGACGTTTGGATGCTCTACCACCACCACCACCACCAAGAGGTCCACCCAGACCACAGGGATCTGACAGACAGAGGCAGGCTCAGCTTTCAGGCAGCGGAGGCTTACGACCACGACACACTTGAGATGATTTGAGGTACTATCTATGTCAACTCCACCCTTTCTGTAGTTCTTATAGACATAGGACCAAGTCATTCTTTTATTTTCACTGCCCTTTTCGGATCTCAGAGATTCCGATGGACCCGTTGGGTCGATCCTTATGGCTAGAGACTCCTACAGGAGTAGACTCGATTATTACGCACTAGTTCCGGTAGTGTGAGCTTACTCTACGAGTTGAGTGCTTCGGCTGGGATCTTCTTGTAGCAGCATCGAGGCCTTACAAAGTCATCTTGGGCATGGATTGGTTATCAACAGTCCATGCTCAGATCGATTGTATTAGGTGCAAAGTGCGGTGTCTCTGTAATGATGGGAGCATGTTCTCCTTCAGAGGCGAGAAGGGAGACTTTGCAGTGTTGGAAGGACTTACGCAGAGGAGAAGGCATCCGATCACCCATCAGTTGTCTAGTATCATCCTAGGAGCAGTTGATGTGCGGAGTCCGAGTTTTCTTGTAGTGGTGGATCACTATGCAGACCTTTTTCCTGACGATGTTCTAGGACAACCTCCTCACAGAGAGGTAGAATTCTACATTGACGTGTACCCCGGGATAGCCCATATATCTACTCTAGCATATCGGATGGCTCTCGTCGAGCTTTGAGAGCTGCAGGTATAGCTAGAGGACATGCAGGGAAAGGGATTCATCTGACCCAGTGTTTCACCCTGGGTTTCTCCAATTTTATTCTCCAAGAAGGTGTGTGTGAGCTTTCGACTATGTGTCAACTATCGTTGCCTGAATCAGGTGACTGTAAAGAACAAGTATCCACTTACAAGGATTAACGACCTCTTTGATCAGCTCAAGGGATCACAGTTTTTTTTCAAATATACACTTTAGGCCAGGCTATCATCATCTCAGAGTTCGTGACGAGGATGTGCAGAAGATGGCATTCAATTGTCGATATGGCCACTATGAGTTATTGGTTATGCCTTTTGGCATAACCAACGCTCCAGAAGTGTTCATGAGTCTCATGAATAGGATCTTCCAGTCTTACCTCGATCGATTTGTCATAGTCTTCATCGACGACATACTAATTTACTCAAATACTAAGGAGGAGCACGCCTACCACTTGCGGGTTGTACTGGACACACTCTGAGAGCACCAGATTTATGGTAAGATCTAGAAGTTTCAGTTCGGGGTTTGAGAGTTCCACTTCTTGGGGCATGTCATCTCTAAGGTGGGAGTTGCTGTGGATCCTACGATGATCGAGGCAGTACTTTATTGGGAGCCACCCATGAGCGTGATGAAGGTGCGGGGTTTCCTAGGTCTGGATGGGTACTATCGGAGATATGTACCAGGCTTCACCAGAGTTTCAACACCGCTTTCAGCGATGACGAAGAAGGGGAAACCCATCATGTGGTCAGATAGATGTCAGCAGAGATTCCAGGAGCTGAGGTAGAGATTGACCAGTGCATCCATCTTGAGGCTACCAGAGGAGGGTGTATGGTGTGCAGTTTACTGCAATGCATCAGGGACCAGACTCGGGTGTGTCCAAATACAGGTGCAGGCAGTGATCTCCTATGGTTCCCGACAGTTGAGCCAGCATGAGCAGAACTATTCTACCCATGACCTGGAGTTTGCAGCAGTGGTCTTCTACTTGGAGATGAGGCGACACTATCTTATGGGCAAGCAATTTATAGTCTACTCTGACCACCAGAGTCTCATCTATAGCTTCTCAAAAAAGGACCTGAATCTGAGGCATCAGCAATATATTGAGTTTTTCTAGGACTCTGACTTTGAGATAGTCTATACTCTTGGTAAGGGGAACGTAATAGATGATGTTCTCAGTAGGAGATCAAGTATTCAGCTACTTGGAGATGTGACAGATCAGTTAGCTGCATTGCAGATATCCTTCATTGATAGATATGCAGTAGCCTTTCTAGAATCGCTCATAGTCACTCCTTTAGTACTTTAGTAGGTCAGAGAGGCACAACGTGAGGATGTTGACTATGAGATATGACGTGCACATATATCCACAGGACATGCACCTGATAGATTTTCTGTAGGAGGAGATCACGTCATCCTCATCCGGGGACGTACCATGGTACCAGTTGCATTACAGGAGGAGGTTCTGAGGGATTTACACAAATCCCCATTGGTGGTACATCCAGGAGTAGAAAAGGTGTACTAGGATCTCAGACGACAACACTGGTGTCCTGGTATGAATAAGGCTGTGGCAGAGTTCGTTTCACGATGCCTCACCTGCCAGCAGGTGAAGGTAGTGCACTAGGTACCGGCAAGCTTGGTGCAACCCTTAGAGGTCCCAGGGTGGAAGTGGTACGGGATATCCATGGATTTCGTGATAGGGCTCCCTCTTACTTCCAGAGGACACGAATCCATATGGGTGATTGTCGAACGACTCACCAAGTCGGCCCACATCCTACTGATCAAAGAGCAGGGCTTAGTAGAGAGCTTGCAACACCTCTATATCCAGGATATGGTATGGCTTCATTGTCTGCCATCAACTATCATCTCCGATCAAAACACTCTCTTTACATCCCAACTTTGGAAGGGGTTACAAGACGCTTTTGGGACACAACTACGTCTAAGCACCACCTTCCATCCTCAGACGGATGTCCAGACATAGAGGACCATTCAGAATCTCGAGGACATGCTCCGTGCATGTGTCCTTGACATTGATAAAAGTTGGGAGGATCACCTACCCTTGGTGGAGTTTGTGTACAACAACAGCTACCACTCCACCATTGGGATGGAACCTTACGAGGCACTGTATGACCAACCTTGCAGATCACCTCTATGTTGGACTGACCCTGGGGAGTCAGCACTTGTAGGACCAAAGATAGTTCAGGATACGACGGAAAAGGTGCAGATCATTCAGGAGCAGATGAAGACTACACAGAGGAGATAGAAGTCCTATGCTGATAGGAGGCGGATACCACTAGAGTTCAAGGATGGCGACCACGTTTTCCTATGGGTCTCTCCTTGACGAGGTCTATGAATATTTGGTCAGGGCGTCAAGTTATCCTTGTGATTCATCAGACCATTCAAAGTCCTCAGTAGAGTTGGTGAGGTGGATTACTGGTTAGCCCTTCCACCTCAGTTGCAAATAGTGCAATAATTCTTCCACGTATCTTAGCTGAGGAGATACATGAACTACCCAAACCACATTATCATTCATTGGGAGATAGAAATCTATGAAGGGATGAATTTTGTGGAGGTCTATGTGGAGATCGAGGATCGACCGGAGCAGGTCCTATGTGGATGGTCGATTCCTCTGGTGCACATCCAGTGGAAGTATGGGAACCTCTCTGAGAGCACATGAGAGTGGGAGGCTCAGATGCGTGCATAGTATACTCATTTTTTTCTATATTTTATGATGTATCTTTACGGGGATGTAAATCCCTGAGGTTGGATTAGTGTAAAGACCCATAAATTTCAAGGAAATTATTTTTAATTCTTTGGGATTTTACGAGTACACAGTTTTTGACGTCACCTGATTCCGAGGCCTGGTGTGCCTGGAATCAATTTCCAAAGTTTAGCTTGGGTACATTCAGTGAACGAACGAGCGGGTTTTGGAAACATCTGAACCGGTGCTCGGAATCAAATTCTGAGGGCACTGTTGAACTCACAGCATCAATATTTGCTTAAGGGGACCTTCACCTCAAATGCAGTCGGGGAGGTGTGGATGTTAGTTTTTTAGACTTCGTGGAATAAAAATAAAATTTATTTTATTTTTATTCATTCTTTTTTAACATTATATTTGTTTGAATTAATGTGGGGGCCCACCACCCACATTAATTAAATGATACTCCTCCCTTAATTAAATAAGGGATTAGGTTATTATTTTAGGGGGATTCCACTTGGGAAATCCTCCCCTCTTTCTCTTCTCCTCCTCCCTTCCTCTACATCCTTTTTCCACCACTGTTGCACCACCAAAGGATTTCCTCTTCAGACGATCGAATAAGAGACATCACCACTCGATGACAACGAACGATGCCACTTATCCACAGATCACATCACGAGTTAGGGGTTATTTTTTTCATGTTTCAATCTTGGTTCTTCATTGCTAAAAGATCAGCCACTTGATACCGTCGTAATGGGAGGAGATCAGACTGCAAAACATGGCCGATTCTCCTCCCATTTCTCTTATTGATCTTCTTTGACATTTGATGTAAAGGTGGTGAGATGTATTTGCACCGTGCGGGGATAAAGAGGAACCCAGTCAGAGCAGGCCGCGGCTGTGGGGCACGACATAGTCGCGCAGTGCTGGGGATGCAAAAGGAGGCCGCGGTAAGAGCGGGGTGTGGCCGGAGCAAGCCACGGTAGTGAGGCGCGGCGCCGTCGTGCAGCGCCGGTGAGGCCAGAGGAGGCTGTGACCAGTAGAGGGCTGCGGCGGGGGTGCGCGGCACCAATACGCTGCGTCGGTGAGATGAGCCTCATCCTTAGGCCCCGGCGGACCAGCAGGGGCGACCGGCTGATCCGACCACCGGCGTATCCATGAGGTGGGATTGTTCTGGGTCCCGCTGTGGCTCACAACCAGCCGTCCATAAAGTTTGGCCATTAATAGGAAACTGGGGAGTGAAACCCCACTCCCCCAGACAGGTTTTTAGAGCGGACCCCATGGGGTCCGCCATTTCCAAGACAAAGGGGTCGCACCTCTTTCTGTCCCGCTCGCCAGTGCCGAGCCGCAGCCGGCTTCCTAGTCGGGCCGCACGGGTTGGGCCGACCATGCCCAGCTGGGCCACACCAACAGGTACGGGCCATGCCCAACCGGGCCAGACCCGGACCCGGGTCAGGTCGACCCGATTTGGGCCGATACAGGGGTTATTGGGATGGGTCGGACTGGGCCCAAACCCCTTATTTCCGGAAACTCTTTAGTTAAACACACATAACTTGGGCTACAGACCTCTGATCGATGCACCATTAGTTGTGTAGGAATCCTTGGATCGAGACAGTCATTTTGGTATATTACACTCAAGGTTTCGGGGATGATTGGGTATGAAAGGATTGGTTCTAACCCGAAACCAACCGGGCCCTTGGAGTGGAAACGCTTATAACATAAGGACCGGACGTCCGAATGACGTGCTGTCAATTACGTTGAATTCCACTTAGTGAGACAGTTATTTTGGATTACTCCACTTGAGGTTTGGATGCAGTTGGAGTATAGTCATGTTGGTTTTAGCTTAAAAACTAACCAGGCCCCTAGAACAGAAAAGACAATATCTCTCAGACCGGGCCTCTGATTGATGCCCCGTCTGTCACGTTTAGATCCTATTGATGAGACAGAACTTTGGGATACATCAAATCTAGACTTTTTTAAAGTTTACGTATCGACCCTCGTGGCTCGTGGAGTGGACCCTCCCGAAATCGAGCATGTTGTGTGAGAGAACCCTAGAGCTGCCTGCGACTGCGACGCCGATGACGATTGTACTTGGTTCCTATGTGGGTTCGGTAGTGAGGACGACTGCACATGGATCCTTCGTGGGTTCGACAGTGATGATGACTATACTAGGATCCTACGTGGGTTCGGCAACGATGACTTCTGTACTTGGATCCTACGTGGGTTCGTCCGGGGAGATGATTTAGAGGCTACATCTATCATCTCCACCCCTCATCATGTGTAGTATACTTGTGTGAGCTGAGTCTTGACATTCAGTCAATATCATCGATACGATTGACTTTCCATCCTATGTGGTTTGGGTTGTGCTTTCCTGTGGGGACTGGGTTATACTTGGGCTCGTGAGTTAGAGCCGAACTGGAATTGATTACATAGGTATATGTATGGGAATATACCAAAGTAATGTTGGTTGATACTTCGTGTTTGTATCTTTCCATTGGGGTTTATCTTTTGTGGATTCTGGGAGACTTTCGGGGGTCTCAGGGTGCCTACTGAGTATCGTATACTCACCCATGCATGGGCTATGCCCACACTATGTTGTGTTGTTTGCTGATGACAGAAAGTGTTGATCGTGGTTGAGGCTTGTGGAGCAGGACAATATCCGGTGGTGGACAATAAGGTGGGACGTATGCGGAGCAGACGGCTAGACCTGAGTAGCTGAAAAGACCATCTGTACCGACCTTTCAGGTGGGATAGCCAGAGGACAACTCAGTGTTTGCTGATTTACTTTACTACTGTTGTACTTTCTTTTCAGTTGTACTTTAATTTCTGTTGGGTTTGTATTCTGGCCCATTTACTTTTCAGCACTTACTTTTGTACACAGTTTACCTAGTCTTTACCTCAGCTTGTGTACTCTGTTGTGTTTGTTTACTTATATAATGGCAATTCCTTCCGTTTTATCAGGATTTACGCCTTTGGTGCTAGTCGCCAGCCCCTGGCCAATGGAAGGAGGGCTTGGGGAAGTCACGACAAGGGCCCCGAGGACGGGTCGTGATAGCTAAGCACCAGAATGTGGTATTGACTCATGTTTTTCATCTCATCAGTAAATTCATGTCTATATTGTGATCATACAGGTGAGTCTTCCCCATGGATCTATCTGATTATGGTGGTGCTTAGTTACTCAGTTTTATGTTGATGAAAATCTTTTTTGTTTCGAGTTTGAGTTATTTTCCAGAGAATAGTTTTATCTAGCTATGTCATGAGCTGTTTGAATTCAGTCACTTATATATATTTAGTAGGGTATTATTATAATTAAATTGTATGTCTCATGGTTTACTAACCTCTTGAGGTACACTATTAATAATTTGAATTTTCAGTTCCTCTGGGGATGGACCTTCGAGTGTGGATTACACATAGATAATTGGGAAACTTTGATACCTCTATGCATTCCTAACTATGTTGGATTACTTGATAAGGCCTTAGTGATACTAATATCCTTGGATGAGGATGCATAGAAAATTTGTACTAACAGTTGGAACACAAGGTTTAATTCTTCAGCAATATTTAGCTTATGGTAGACATAGGGATATAAACATTTGATCTGTTTCAAGAGTTAATACCAAAATATAGGGTCTATGTTTTAGTGTTTTTCATATGGTTCTAGTCAACCCAGAGAGAGGTGAGGCTACTCTTGTTATATTTGGTTATTTCTCAGGGGGGATTTTCCAACCCGTCGTACAATGGGAAGAGATACAGTGGATGTGCCACATATAGAAAGGGCATGGTTAGAGAAAAAAGTTAGGAAGGAGTGGAATATGTAGTCTAGGATAAAGGAGAGAAGATAGTGGCGGAAGATGGTATAAAATGTTGTCAACACCACCCCTAGGTGGTCCCCTCCATGCTCAGGGAGCTGGTGGTCATTAACAAGGTGAGCGGCAGGTAGTGGGTGATTATAACCAAGAGGCTCCAAGTATGATACAAGGTATGATCTATTTATTTTCTACCTTAACTACTATGTAGATAGAGACAAGTGAGAGTTAATACTGAATTTTTCATTTCTCTAGTCTGAGACCAAGTTATTCTATTGGAGGACTCTACTCCACTATTTTGATTAGAGACTCCTAATAGAGGTATCTCAAAAATCACAGTCTTTCACCGGTAGTGTGATCTAACTCTTAGTGAAGATATTATCCTATTTTATCTCTTTTTAGTAGTGATGAGGCCTTATGATATCATCATAATAATGTATTTCATATCCATATTTAATGATATATACTATTTTTGTTGAAGTATATTGTCTGTCTATCATGATGTGATAATCTTTTCTTTCATGGGAGAATTGAAATCCTTGGAAAAGTAGGAATGACTCTTTTGTTGGAGGGTGAAGAAAATTGCTAACCAGTTGACTAGGATGAATCATGGAGTAGTGGATACAATGGGATTCAAGTTTCCAACAATGTTAGTGAAGTATGAGGTAATCTTTCATAATGATGTACTAGGGTTACTTCCCCACTGCAATACTGACATTTGAATTCACGTATAGCTCTATGCATCCAGTATATCTACAGCAGGATATCATATGGATCATGCAGATCGTCATGAGATGAGGGTGTATTTGGAAGATTTTCATAGTTAGGGATTTGATCGACCATGTGTTTCTCCTTAGGAAACCACACTGTTTTTCACAAAGAAGGTTGACAGTAGCTTGATGTTATACAAGTATTATCATTTCTTATACCGTGTGACCATGAGGAAAATGTATTCACTACCGTAGATAGATAACTCATTTAATCTGTTGAGAGGGGAATGATAGTTCTCAAATATTAAACTCAGATCAGTCTATCACCAGCTACGAGAAAAAGACGATCATTTAATAAAGAAGAAATTATGATGCCATTGTGGTCAATATAAGTACATGGTGATTCCCTTCAACATTGTAAACACTTGTTCAGTGTTCATGTGTCTTGTGAATCATATCTTCTCTCAATTATTAAACTAGTTCATGGTAGACTTCATTGATGGTGTCACAGTGTTTTTGGTGTCCATGTTGGAGCATGCGACAATCTTTTTAATGGTCATGGACACAGTCATAGAGAAAAATATTTTTGGGAAGCAATAAAAAATCATTTCTATATTTAGGAGGTCTTCTTTCAAGGACATGTCATATTTTCTAATTTTGTAGTCTTGGGGATAATAGTGTTTGTGGTAGTGTTATCTTGGGTTCCACCAAAGAACATAATGGATATTTGGAGGTTCCATGGGCTAGAGATTTGTACCCTATTTTTTGTGGATATCAGCTCCCATTACATATTCGACATCGAAGCGGTATCCTTTTGTGTGGATGAAAAGGTGAGAAAAATATTTTCAAGAGTTGAGGAAGAGAATAACGAACACAAAAACCTTATGATTGTCCTAGGATAGTGTCAATTATATAGTATTCTATGATTCATTATGGACCATACATGGTAGTGATCTAATTCATATGAATGAGTTGATTTCTTATGGTTCACAACCTTTGATACCACATGAGATGATCTATGTGACACAAGTTCTTGAGTGGTCAAAAGTACTCTTTTAACTCAAGATATAGAAAAACTACTTTATTAATTAATTGTTTATCATCTATTCTGATAATAAGATTATCATGTATATCTTCTCTCAGAAGGATATCAACTTGAGAAAGATGTGATCGATATAGTTACTCCATGGTTATGACTTCAAGATATTCTATACTCATAATAAGGGTAACATGGTGGTAGTTTCACACAACATGTGATCTTGTGTATATTTTCTTACCAAGGCTTTGATGAAGTTAAACACATTATAGTTTTTCTTTATAGATGATGATAGTTTATCTTACCTCCACTCAATGGTTGTTACCCCACCTCTTATACATCATGTTTGGGGTTATCAACATGAAAACACTAACTTTGATTCCATGCATGCTCATTTATCCATTGTATAAACTCTTGATGGGTTTTTTTGAGTTTGGGGAGCATATTTTCTTTTTTAGAGGATAGAAGATAGAACCAATGACTTTACATAATGAGGTTGCGTGAAAGTTTTATATAACCTATTTAGTGGTATTTGTAGGTATGATGAAGATATACTAGGACCTATGGTGCTAGTTTTGGTGGCCTGACATGAAGAAGTTAGTTGTAGAGTGTGGATCTTGTTGCCCCACTTGTCATAACGTGAAGGTTGAGAAGTAATTTTTAGTGGTTTTAGCTAAACCCCTTGAGGATCCAGAGTTTTAGTGGGATGGTATATATATAAAAATTATTATGGGGCTACCACATATATTTATAGGACATGATTCTTCTAGGTTATTATATAATAACTCACCAAGTCATATGAATTCCTAGTTATCTTAGAGAGGTGTTTAATAGATAACATTGGGATGACAATAATTTTTCAGAAATAGTCTAACTCCATGGATATGAAATAACATTAATTTAAAAATGGGATTCTTAATTCATGAAACAACTAATGTGGGGATTGCAAAAAATACTTTTGGACTCAATTCTAATTGAGCATGGCATTCTGTTCCCAGACAAATGGCCATACTGGGTAGACCATTCAAATTTTTGAGGATATAATGTGGTCTTTCATGTTAGAACAAGAAATTGTTGGGTGGATAATCAACCCTTTGTGGAGTTTGTGTCTAATAATAGGTAACATTACACCATTGGCATGGCACTGTTTGAGGCCTTATACCAGTGACCATGCATTTCACTACTTTGTTGGACCGACCTAGGTGAGTCATCACTCATGGGAAAAAATTTGTTGTGGGATAAAATAGATAAGTTGTACATTATCTATGAGAGTATAAGGAGAAAAAAAGCCATCATAATTAATAAAAAGGCCAATTATAAAGTCCTTTTGGTATTAAGAAGGTAGACTATGTGTTTCCAAAGGTCTCACCTCGATGAGGATTGTAGAGATTTGGTTGGGATGGAATGTTATCTCCAAATTTAATTGGTTATTTATAGATACTAAAGAGGGTAGTAGAGTTGGAATAACAACTATATCTACCACCATAGTAAGACTGTGTATATGACGTCTTCAACATGTTGCATTTGAGTAGATATTTGTACCACCCATCACATGTTATTGACTAGGGTGAACTGGACATCGATGATGGAGCTACCATAGTAGAGTACCCTGTGGAGATCAAGGATCATTAGGATAATATCATATCTTGGTGAGATATTAATCTTGTTTGTTTATGATGGAAGCACATTAATCTATAAGAGAGAACCCGAGGGAATGAAACTTAGATTTGATGTCACTACCCACATCTTCGTAAGTAGTATTTTTCACTTTTTTGGATAAAAATACCTAAGATAGGGAGAAAGTATCATCAGTATTTTTTCCATGTAAATCTTTTTTAAAATATATAATACTATTTTTAGATCTAGGTTTTTAGAAAATGTGATACTCCAAGGTCTGGTGATCCCATAATTAATGTTTAAAAAATAATAATTATATTAATATCACATGCATGTAGTTTTCCTAAAAAAAGTGCAATGAATCCACAACAGAGTCTTGTATTAGAAATTTGATACCACCATTGTGTAAAGGAATTTTTTTCCCAAGTAATGGAATATTTTTTTCTCAGTTGTGAACATTTGTGAATAAATTATCATGGGAACAGATAATGAAATAAATTAATTAAATAGCTGTGTCTTAATGATTTTGATGCAACAACCTAAGATCATATATGTGATACTCATTATTGATAATTACCATGGTTGGAATCACAAACCAAGGTTTTCAGAGGAGAACATGGAGAAGATTTGTTGAGGGCGGGATCATAGATCTTTGATTGGATAACCACGCAGATCTCTAATGATAACACAACTTTTGGATCTCACCAGTTACTATGACTCATGAAAATTATTTATTATTTATTGATCTTAACCATATATATCAATTTAATTTTATGTGGATTTATCCTTGTTTTTTATTCTTATTATGAGCCTACATTATTTTAATAGAGAATTGATTCATGGAACGATCATATTGTCGATATGGATTTATTTTCATTGAATTTGGGGGATTTATATTAATGTTTAATTTATATATCTTCATTTTTCATTATAACAGTTTCCAATCAAGGATAACAAGAAAATATTATGTGGTATGTTCCTCGTGTTTCATTTATTTCTCCCATGTTTTTAATTCATTCATTAATGTCATTCATTTTTCTCAATGGTTTGACAAACACTGGATAATCAAAAATTTCACTGTAATTTCATAGAAAATTTGATTGATACATTGGATTTGTGTTCGTAGGGATTATGGGATCTATATTTGATGGAAGTTATGATGAATCAATACTAGATCATTGTTCATTGTGCATGGTTTGACATATGTTTAAGGGATAGAATGACTGGGATGTTTCCCATAAAATAAAGAAAATGGATTTTGATGAGTTATAATGGAAAGAATCAACTAGAACATATCTATATTTAATATCAAGATAAATGGTAGGATCTACATATGGATCAGTAGGCAATGATGTGTGAATTTTTAAAAAATATCTATTAAATCATGAATTACATGGTGTGTAATCTGGTATCCGATATTCTGTGGGGACCTAGTTGTTTCTATAGGATTTTTATAGAGAATAATGTATTGAATGTTGTGTACCATGGCCTGGAAGTTTAGTTTGTATGCATGTAAGATCACCAGAATAGACTTATCCAGGAACATGATGCAAGAAGGGTACAAAGGCTGATCCATTTACATAGAAATGGCCTATTTTACATGAATGTCTTGAATTACACAGGAATGTTTAGAGGTACATGTGCCCAAAAACATGAATGTACAAGATTAGAGGTATAAAACATGTACCCAATATACATACCGTGTGAATTTTTAGATAATTCTTGGATACCTTTGTCTCATTAGTGTGTACCATTTTCATTAAGGTGCATTCCCTCAACCCTCTTCTATGAGGGTATTTTGTATCAATACGTCCAAATCATATGTTTATAATCACCTCTAAGGGATTTTTTTTGGAAATATTTTTGGTATCCCTAGATGAGGATTGAAGTGGGATCTGGTATCATCATATTACCTAGGTGGGTTCTTGGTATCAATGCGACTAATACTACTTTCGCATTGATCCCCCACATAGTGAGTTACTTCAGACTGGGTTAATTGGTATTCCCCAATGGCCCTTGGTGTAATCCAAATATTTGTATCGATATATTCAGAATTAAGGTGTGTAATTTCATATAGAAAGAATCAAGGATCATGAAATATCAGATAGAAAAAAAAATGTTATCAGACTCAAATAGGGGTTTCTCTTTGGTGATTGTTTCTATAGAGTCTCTTGCATAATCCTTGGCTGGTAATGTGAATATGACCCTACATTTATACTGAGTGTATTATCATTTTATGTATGGTATTCTGTTGACATGACTTTTTGATGAGTTGAATATTATCTTGATTCCTTATTCTTACTGATTTCATGGAACCTTACTTTTTATTTTAATACTAAACCATGTGTATGCTCTACCAACACATTTTTTTTCTTATGTAGGTGACATGACGTTCAATTAGATAATTAGTGGTCTAGGAGAAAACAAAGACTATTTCTGTGCTAGACAGACTGTGGGGTGTACTAATAACAGCATTTTTATTTCATCAACATATTTATTTTAGGATGGAATTATGTATAATTTAATGGGGCTTGTATTTTTCCCTTATTATTTTCCAGTATTTATATTTAACATCAATTGTGGGATTTAGTTTTGTTCATGAATTGGGTATCATGGGTACTTTTAAATTTTAGACTTTTACAGTATTTTTGATGTGTTTTTTCATACAGGTACCCTATTATATGGCATAAAATGTTATTTTTATTCCAAATCGATGTCGTTCTCCATTACTTAGCCTATTTGAGGTGGACATTGCATAGCTACACTCGGCTTATTGTCACCCAGGATGGACTTGATGGGTCTGGTCATAACATGGATATTGGTTATTCCAATAATAATATAATATCTCATTATATGGAAGGCAGTGGTGGTATAATACATTAAGTGTTAATATTTAATTGAAGGTGTAAAAAAATGTAAAAAAAGATTATTTTTTAAGACAATTTACTACTCTTAGAAGAACCTCAAATGGATCTCTTCATAAGGATCTAATTTTTGCTCATTTTGGGGTACCAACACCTTATGAACAAGTCTAAGGATGTTCATGCTTTATTTTGGTAGGGTTTGAGTGAACTAGATGGACTAAGAGGTGTGATTATGTTAAGGGTGGTGTTACTCTTTTAATAGTGGGGAAAGCCGACCACCTTGGAAGCTACTTCAAATTTTCAAAAACATAATCCAATATGATTAATTAATTCCCAAACCAAAATCTTCCAAATGATATAATATTAAAATTTTGATAGCTAAGGTCTAAATATGGACATACAAATAAATTTTGACATTTTTAAGGGGAATAGTTACACTAATTATTTATTATTAAACCCCCGATAAACCCATTTTTTACATAACGATGACAATTAATTTTTATTACTATTCCTACTATTCATTGTATAAAAAATTTAAAAAGTCTATATTAAATAGTATAAATTATTATTATTCTAAATATATAATCCATTTATCGAAAATCAACTAAAAAAGTGGAAACTTTTAATTTAAAATAAGACCCACAGATGTGTTGAAAATGAGATTTTTCAGGAAATGAATTTTTCAAGAGAAAACCAATTTCATAATAACTCTAGGATTAGAAATATTCAATTTAAATATATAAAATATAGATATATAATATAGCCATTTAATTAAATTATTCATATTAAGGGGGTATTTTAATATATTAAAAGGGAGAAAAATTATAAACATTAAAATAGTTTTTAGAGAAATGTATTTTAAGCCTAAGAATAAACTTATACAAAAAAAATCCAATATAAATATCATTTAAATGAATATTATTTTGTTTAATATAACTAAATTATTAATCTGATAATTTTAATTAAAATTAATATATTAATAGTACATAATTTATTAAAATATAAATGAAAATTTTATAAAAAACTGTATTTTTTACTATTCATTAACACATTAACAATTTTCATAAAATTCACAAAATTTCACCGCAATCTTGTATTTAAATTTTGATTCCAAATATTTAGTTAATTTTCTAAAATATAATTTATAATATTTTAAAAATTAATTTTATTGTATGTTCACAAAAATAATCATTTCTTGAGGGTAAATTATTTCTGACGCATATAATGATTTACCAAAATCTAAGGACTTATTTATCAATATAAAATATTTTTCTAAAATATGTATAATTGTTTTAAAATATATTTTTATACATATTCAAGTGACAATGTTTACTAACTAGGTTATAATTGTCTTTTTTAAATAATAATTTTAACAGTATTTCATAGTTCGTTAAAAACTCTGCATTATGTGTAACCCAAGCTATATGGGAAAAAATTTCAATAAAATATTATGGTGAAACAGGCTATGATTAATTTATTAATTAATATTAGAATAATATATACTTTATTTCTATAAATAAAATAAATTATGTTAGAAATATTATTCTAGATAATACAAAAAAATTGTAAAAGGGTCTCCAAATGCATATTGCTTTTTATTCAAAAAATCAATTTCAACTATAGTAAAAAACATGGATAAAAACAAGAAAAATAAAGAAGGTATGACGAATTATAAAAATATAATTTAAATCTAATATTTAAATTATTGACCTGTGGAAAATTTAGTCAATGCTGATGGAATAGGTGAAAGAGTAGACTATGTGTGAACAAAACAGTGTAAAGATGAATATTTATAGACCTGAAAAGTGGACATAAGCCTGGGCACATGAATGGTATATGGATCAATAAATGTGGATTACATAGAGAACTATGAGAGTCCATTATATTTTTCATGCATGATTAACCTATGGGACTATTAATGACTAAATTGTAAATAAAAAAAATATTTTAACTGAAATATATAAAAATAGTTGATCCTAAAGGAGGATAAATTTTTGTTGAAACTAAAAGATAGTAATTTTCTTAATGAATATAAAATAAATATAAATAATATAAGTAATTTATTTGTTAAAAAATATTTTTTGACAAAACTTTTGACCTAAATGTAATATATATAATTTTTCAACCATTCTCTAAAAACACCTTACTGACATTTCTCATTATTGTATACATACAAAGAGAAAATCATTCATTGAGCAGATACCAATGTTATTGATTATGTAAAAAATGTCATAAAGAAGTATTTTATTTTTTGGTGACATATTCAATGAAATATTGAAAAATATTGAAATTAAAAATAAATAATCCATTAAATTGTATAGCTGATAATAAAAATTGATTTTGACTTTTGTATATGATATTAATATATGACATTATATCCAATCAAATAATTTATGTTGCTTCATTATTTCAAGGAAATGAAATTGGTATGGTGCATATACGTATTCTTTAATAATAGAATTAATATATATAAACATATACAGATATATATATATATATAGATATATTATGTATAATATTTATAATAATGTACATTGCTATATGGACAACATTTTTCTTTTGCGACTATATTAATTTCCATCATAATATCGCTTCTTTATAACTAAATGGTAATTGAAACTAGACCTATGACATCTTGGGAGGCATATTATGGTATCAAAATTATGAAATTTCAACTCGTTAACATATAATGTATTAGGAAAAAACTAAAACAATATACGAAATGGAATATAAATATAGATATATATATACATAGAGATAGTCAATTCACAGAAAATAGTTTCAACATCATAAAAAGACATTTTTAGTGAATCAGCTTATCATCCAATGATAATATAAATGAAAAATATATCATAGAATATGTTTCATTTATTCAATGTTTTATGGTGTGGGTTATATGGATACAAATAGATAGATAGTAAAAAAACAAAGTCAAAATGAAAAATATATATAGTAAAAAAAACTAATAATTTCAAATTCATAGTTGAATATGAATTTTTAATAATAGTGAAAAGTGAAATAATATTTAGAGTAAAAAAATAATATCTAGTACATAACATCATATCCATACAAATAATGTGGGTTGGTTAAATATTTCAATGCAATTTAATTGATATAGATCAAATACCTTTGATTTAATAACATTATATATATACATACCAATATATATATACATATAAAGTATAATATTGAGAATAATGTATAAACCTATATGTATAATATATTCCTTCTTCAAATATGTTAATTTCTTTTGTAATCGCACTTCTTGAAAATATAATGGTAATTTAAAAGAAACTAATAAATATATGGAGGTATATTATGATATCAAAATTACGATATTGAAAATTAAGAACATATAATTTATTAGAAAAAATAATGCAGGATATGAAATGAAATATAAATATAAATAAATATTCCTAGAGATTGTCGTTTCTCCAAAAAAAATTCAAAAACCTAAAGTGTTTTTTGAAGTGATTTTACTTATGTCCGAGTGAAAATATAAATATAAAAAATATCCAAGAATTTGTTTTATTTTGTTAAAAGTAATAGGGTATGGTGTATAATGATACCCTGAGACAGAAACATATGAGAAAATGTCAAATTTGAAATAAATAATAGTAATAAAATTATGAATTTTAAATGCAGTTAACCGTATGAAATTTTATGAAAATAGAAAAATAATATAAAATATAATGTATACAAACATAAAATTCACGATCATAGGGAAATTATAATAAAAGAAAAATGATTAACATATGTATATAAATGAATGTGTTGTTTATATTTAGTTATGAGTGTCATGTTAATTCTAGGTGTAATAATATTATTTTCAAGGTATTAATAAATTGAATATGTAATTAATATTGGTAGAGAATTTGAAAAATTAGTGAAAAGGAATTATGTAATTTTTAAACAACTTTATTTTAATTGAATATAGATGTCATAAAGGATGAATTATAAATGGGGAGTTGGTATTAACACAATAAGAAATAATAAATAAAATATATATAAATCATTAAAATAAAATGAATATCAAATGGTTCATGGTTCTCGATGAGGTATTGATTTTGAGCCTCACCGAGTTCTTCCCTACATTAGTGAGTTGAGTGTATTTTAATGTAATGGATCTCCCTTCCACAACAACAATGTGTGTGTGTGTGTAAATAAATATATATATATAATATTACATTTAATATTTATCTATTTTCACTGTTATTGTGATTAAATTAAAAGATGAAAGAACAGGAAGTAAAAGGGAAATCATCTAGGAAGGAAAATCATCCAAACAAACATGTTCCTCATCAGAAAGACCACCAGTCACCAAAAAATGAACTGCTCTATTCCCCACTCTTTTGATAATGAAGAAGGTACATGCTGAGAAGTGATAAAGGAGGGACAAAATCATTAGAATTTGAATTTGAAATAATTCTAAACGCCTATATGTCACATGGATAGCATTGAGAATAGGCATTTTGATTCAATAATGATAAATTTTGATCCGTTTTAAAAATTGAAGTTCATTTCAAGTAAATTACCTAGGAATAAACAACTAGGGGTCCCAAAAAGTCTAGATAAACGTATCTCTTTTTAAAATCAATTCAAAAAATATATTAAATGAAGTAATGAATAATTCAAATTACATATACATAATTATATATTTTTAAATATGGTATATGTAACATTATGTATATATATATGTAAATATAATATAAATATGATTTATACAACAGTGATATCATTAAAAATTGTTATCAATAACATTTTCATAATTATATATATATATGAATATTAAATTTATATCAATCAAATGATAAATAATATATTTATATATATTAATTTCAAAATGTATACATATATACATTATATTAATATTTTTTATGAATAATTATATTTATAAAAGAATATAAATTTATTTAAATATCTTATATGTTTGAATTTATATATATATATTAATAATAAATAATTTTTAATATAGACATAGATTTTATGTAGTTGTATTCATGTGTATCTATGCAGATGTATGTGTATATATATATTTATGTCTATGTATGTATTTGTATGCACATATATATATATATACATATTTGCTGTTTGGGTGTATATGATTTGTTTGTGTGCATGTTTATACAGATTTTTTATCTATGTTTATGTGTACAAGTATATATGAGTCTATGTGTATCTATGTGAATATGTACAAGTATTCATGTATTCTTAAGTGTATGTTTATGCATATGCATGTGTGTTCATGTACGTGTGTTTGTATATGTATGTGTGCATATGTATTTGTTTGTTTGTGTGTGTTTATGTGTGTATATATGTGTATGTATGAGTATGTTTATTTACTATGTGTTTGTAATTTTAGACATGTGTATCTGTCTGTGTATACATGTGTGTACTTGTGTGTGTAACTATATATATATGTCTGCATATGTATGTGTGTGTTTTGGTATGTGTATTTATATGTATGTGAACATATATTTCTATGCGTAAGTATGCATGTCTTTGTGTGTAACGAGTATGTTTGAAGATATTACCTTTAAAAGCGCTATAAACAACCTTCTTCCACAATAAAAAAGTATTGATGTTGTGAGACTCTTTAAATACCAATGGATTTTCTCTGTACTAAAAAAACACTGATAAATGGGCGCTTAATCTACACTAAATAAATGCACTAATAAATGAAGTCATTTATCAATGCTTTTTTAATGATGATAAATGGATTCCTTTATCTATTCTATTCTTAGCATTGATAAATTAAACCCCTTGACCGCTGTTCGTTTAAAGATCATTGGGGTTATTTTATAAGCACAATAAATAGTTTTGATAAAATTCATAATGTAGTAGTGTGATGCTAAAATTATAGTACACTGAAATAATGATTATGAAATTTAATTAAAATTTAATTAAAATCATAAATATAAGGGAAAAAAATTATATTACACACATTTCAAACATATGTTCTTACAATTACATTGTAACACACAATTTTCACCAACATCTACAAAATAAAAAATGCCAACACTCAGTTGTCTTTTACCCCTGACACCCTCAAAAAGGGCCTGATCAGGCAACCAATTTCCAAAAAAAAACCACCCATCTAGATAAAAATACTACACCTTCATAAAAAAGACTTCCAATATTCATAATACTATAATGAAATAATTTGAATATAAAAATGAAAAAATATAGAAATGAAATGTTAGTTTTAAAATGAAAGAATGAACTTCAAGTCATACAGGAAACATCGTATATCAGAGTAATTTGTGGTTAATTTTTATATGTCACAAATGATTTATGGATATTTTTTTTATGAACAATGATAATTCAATCATATTTAATTGGTTTCAATCCTGTGGAATTTTTTTTCAACTAAAGTATCAATTTTATGATAAAAACATACACTTCAGTAAATTCATGGAACAATAGGGGTTATATTAATATGTATTTTATATCCACACATTATAAATGATTTGTTAATTATTTTTATAATATATCAAAAAAATCCTGTAACATTTTCTTGGTATTATGAATGTGGTGATTTTTTGGAACTGAATTAACAATTTTAAATGAAAACACACATTTTGTGTCATATCGGTCAAACCATTTGTATGATTGATGTAAGGTTCATTCCTACACATCAAAAAACAACATAAGGAATTTTATAATAAGGTATCGAAATAATAAAGGTGTGTTTTATAGGTTTTTAGTGAGGGACACATGTTTGTAGATAAAATTTCATTTTTAAACGGAAAGTAGGGACTTTAATTCATATCAGTCAAACCATGTGCAAATTCACATGTGTGTAATTAATTAAAATATAAAATTACTCATGGATCATTATAATAAATTATCAAGATAATATAAGCTTGTTTTCTCAGTTTTCAATGAGCGAAACATGTTTTTAACCAAAATTATATTTTTATAATAAAACACACATTTTGATTCATATTATTTACACTATGTATATGATTGTGGTAAATATAATACATAAATTTCACATATTAAATATGTACTAATACCCTAAAGTATCAAAAAAGTGTGTTCTCTCAATTTTGATTATGTCACACATCTTTTTATCTAAAATATCATTTTTAAACTAAAACCAAACATCATGAGTCATACCAATTACA
This sequence comes from Viscum album, assembly GCA_963277665.1. Taxonomy (NCBI): domain Eukaryota; kingdom Viridiplantae; phylum Streptophyta; class Magnoliopsida; order Santalales; family Viscaceae; genus Viscum; species Viscum album. The sequence goes on from OY728134.1 coordinate 434,278,287, forward strand.
TTGGGTATCAAATTGAGGTGTGAATGATTCATACATGTCAAAAATGACTTCTATATTATGGTCTTAAATTATCAATACAATATGATTGTTTTTTATTGTCTTTGAGTATGTGACACATCTTTTGAACTAAAATATCAATTCTAAATAAAAGCATGCAATTTGAGTAATATCGGTCCCACCTTATGTTAAATTAATAATTGGTATATTCTTATATATAATTAATGACTTATAAATCATTTTTCAAAATTATAAAGACAATTTGAGTGTTTTTTCTTGGTTTTAACTGAATATAACTTGTTTAAAACTAAAATACCATTTTTAATTTGATAAAAATACACTTTTAGTTATATCGGTCACATCATGCATCAGATTGATGCGCGTGTACGTACTACGTGTCACAAATGTCATATGGGTCTTTTTTCCTAATGTATTAATAAATTAAATGCATGAATTTTTTATTTTCCCTATTTGAAACATGTTTTTAAATATAATATTATTTTAAAATGAAAACACATATTTTGATTCATATTGGTCACACCGTGTATCAGTATGAGTTATGCACGATTAATATATCTAAAAAATTACGTATGAATTAGTTTACTAATGTATGATCTTCAACTTATGATGATTTATGTTTTTATTTAATTTTTTTTAAATTAATAATATTTTAGTGAATTTACTCCCATGATTAGGAAATGTATCGAGTGATTCATTGGGGTTTGGTACATGGAAATGGAGGAAAAGTGGACATCAATTGCATGTTTCATGATTGATGTATGGTTTGTACTAACTTTTCCCCATAACCATGAATCCTTACCGAGGGACATTAATGGTTATAAAAGCATGTAATAAAGGCCTATGGATATTAGTTAATTTATTCCTTTAGACTTTGTTAAGTTCCAAATAAACACAATATTATTTAAACTATGAAGTTTTCCTGAAAAATCATGAAACTCATTTTACTCTTGGATAAAGGGAACCACACGATTGGTGAACCGTTTAGTAAATTGTGTGGAATATCCATGTCACTCTTAAAAAATATTGAAATTTATGATTTCAAATCCCAACCACTATTTGAGTTTCACCAAATTTCAACCCCATTTTCCCTCCAATATCAATAGTTTGGAACTAAATCCATTAATATCTCCATGGGTAGTTCTCCCACGATTATTAAGAATTCGGAGTGTTTTTTGTTCTGAATTAAATATCTAGGTGACTATTTGAGTCCTATTTAATTTAATTTCTAGAAGAACCATGATTGGTTGTTAACTTTTATTCCTAATTATATAAACCCTTGTTTATAAAAACAATTCTTTAGATTTTATATAATAAATAATTTAGTATGAACCGAGGACTAATTTTTAGTGAGTGATTTTCTATGAGCTTGAGGTAGGTGGTTTATAATATTTCTCCCATTGTCTTGATGTTTTTCATTATGTTTGTGTTGGTGTATTTTTATAACCAATTTTTGAATTTGTTTTCTTAATGAAAATATGTAATTTCATCACTAGTTCGATGGATGAAACCCTTCATAGAACTCATCAGGTCCATTTATGATTAATAGACTAGACCTACAGTCACCCATGTGGTATTCCAAACCCTTGTAAATTGTTATAGGACTTATTAAATAGAAAATATGTGGTTTTATAATATTACTCTATTTTTACATGTGTTATTCATGTTAATATGGTATAATGGTTGCTTTGATTAAAACAAAATGGATTAATATCTTATGAGATGATTGAGGGAAAATGGGTTATCTGGTTCAAGGAGGTAATCTAACATTGTTATGTAGTTTGAACTTACTTTTAAAGGGTTGAGTTTATGAATAAATGGTACAGTGGACTAGAATTGGAATTTAGTGTAAAGTGGAAAATGGAATGGAAAATTTAAATATTGATAAAATAAATGGTTCACCATTGCTATTAGTGTTCGTAAAAATTTCACTTATGATGAACTATAAAAGGTGATTAAAATGGTATGGTTGGGATGTTAGATTAAGGCTACTAGTTATAGAGTTGATAAAAATTAATAATCAAGGTCCCAATAAGGTATTTCATGAATTGAAAACTAGAATAATTCTCTAAGATCCAATGGATTGGCTAATAAAGAAGCGCCTAGACTGATGCTCCAAGTTACATAATTAAGAGGAACTGATAAAAGAATGTTCTGGGTGATTCAAACATTTAAACCCCTATCTTGGTTTATACATATGGCATAGAATGAAGTACGTTTGATGGGTTTGGGTTTCACTTGGTACCCAATGTCAAATGTGGTTAAATTGAATTATGTTGGAGAATGGAAGCTATTTAATTTATGCCTTATATTATTATTCTATTTTAAATCTATATAATCTATTGTAAGACTATATATTTCATTAGACACTATTGAGAGTTTCCTACTCTGTCTTACTCACTCATTTCAAGGGCCATCATTTGTACTCGAGCTTATTTAATGACTACTGGCTAGGATAAGGGAGCATGACCTATGAAAGATGGAAGATTTTGGATACGTGACAGATTGTGGTTGAGGGGAGTGGACTTATAATAGGGCCCTATTTTGGGTTTTTTATTGTGCCTCTTTTTGGGGTTTATTTGACACATTACACTTGTTTGGAAAGACATGTTCATTGTATCTTGATAGTTAGAATTTACTATGTATTGGAAGTTGATTAAAGATGAATTTTTATTTATAATCATTTCTTTGGTTATTTTTAACCTTGATTTTAGTTGTTTCCATACACTAGTAAAGCTTTTATAGTCTCATAATGTGACATATTAGACCCACACTGCTAGTTGAAAGCCTTTGGTGTATGGGGAGGCATACTTGAGGTCTTGTGGTGCATTCTCTTGGGGAACTAGTTTGGTTGAACCTAGGCCAGGAAATTAAAAATTGGTATCAGAGTGGGGATTTCATTTATATTGTATAATTATTTATGAATTTTATCCATGATAATATGATGTTCCATTTATTTTAAATGTTCTCTTGAATGGTATTTTCTAATCCATGTTCATGGAAAACCAATGTTCCTAGGGTGGAATTTTTTTAGGATGTTATCTTGTTATTATTAGATATTATTTCACCATGTGTGATTCACATGTTATGTGATGTTCCAATTTTCTATTATTTTACTCATGGGACACCATGGCATTTTATTTTATATGAATGTATAATTATAGGATCTTTGGGAGTTATGTGACATGTTTCATATTATGAATGATTGGAAGAGAACCTGGGTTATGGGAAAAAGAGGTAGTATGTCATGACCCATCCTCGGGGCCCGTGCCATGAGTACCCAAAGCCCGCCTTCCAAAGGCGAGGGGCTGGTGACTAGCACCAAAGATGTAAATCCTGATGACTGGGAAGGCATTGCCTTTATAAAAGTAAACAAAACACCACAAAGTACAAGAGGAAGTAAAACACTAAGTACAAAGAGATGTGCTGAAAAGTAAATGGGCCAGAATACAAACCCAACTGAATGTACAACTACAACTGAACAAAAGTACAACAGAAAAAGACAACAGCTGGAAGAACGGAAGCGGATCCTGGGACGTCCTCCTCGGATCCTACCTGAAGGGTAGGTACATATGGCGTAGCTCCTAGATCGTCCACCACGGATCCTACCTGAAGGGTAGGTACAGATAGAGTCCACATCACTCTCGCCTATCAACCTCCTCCGAGTGTCTTCTCTCCATGAAGTCCACTTCCGGATAATGACTCGTCGTGTAGTCCACCTCCGGGTATCATCCAGTCCTCGAACACTCATCCGCCGTCAGTACTGCCCGTCGTCTGCAACCAACACAACGAGGTGCGGGCATAGCCTGTGCAACAGTGAGTATAACGATACTTATTAAGGACCCCAAGACACTCAAGGTCTCACTAAAACCAACAAGGATAACCACAAAGAAGATCTCAACAGATTACCTCTACTTAGGTATATGCCCATACATATACCTAAGTTATCAAGTAACCCATCTCAATCATGACGAAACACAAAGATTACGAAATCAACGGATAACCACTACCCAGGTATATGCCCATACATATACCTAAGTTATCAAGTGACCCATCTCAATCAAGAGGTAAACACAAAGGTCATAGACTCAGCTCAAACCTGGATTTTCATTATCAAAATAGTAACTGCTGAAGAGCCCCGTCTCTGGAGTGTACAGTGGTTCTGTCACGACTCTGAGGTACTGCTCACTAACCTAAGACTGCTGAGGTACTCTTCTTGTCGAGTAACGCGGGTCTGCCACCTCACACAGTAGTGCTCCTCCGCCATGGGTCTGCCACCTCACAAAGTAGTGCTCCCCCTCATAGCCAAAGAGGCACTCCTCCGGTCGAGTACCGTGGGTCTTCCACCTCAAAAAGTAGTGCTCCTCCTCCATGGGTCTGCCACCTCACAAAGTAGTGCTCCCCATTGGGATATGCAAGTCACTCCGAATCGAATCGAACAAGTAGTAATCGGTCACAACCAGCTACACGGTCTCCTTACTCTGTATGCTCATCTCCGGGAGGCTCCGCTCCACGAGATACAGGTTGATACGCCAAGAATCACAAGTCCCACAAAGAAGTATCTCAATGGACCGCCTCGTCATAAGGGTCTCAACACAACAGACGGCGCGTCAGTCGGACGCCCGATCTGTGAGTTATTATCCTTTTATGCCCAGGGGCCTGGTTGGTTTCATGTGCGAACCATCCCGACCATATCTCAACTGTACCCCGAACTATAATAGGGTATACCCATAGGGACCTTTTCTCAATGTGATCACAAACGCCGCTGAAGGTTCGTCAAACGGATGTCCGATCTGAAAGATATCAGCTTTTCTGTTCCAGGGGCCCAGTTGGATTTCAGATACAATCCAACCCGGCCATACACCAACTGCATCCAAAACTTAGGAGAGGTATTCCAAAAGTTCTGTCTCATCAAAAGGAATTCAACAAGACAGAAGGCGCGTCAATCAGACGCCCGGTCTGTGAGTTATTGGATTTTTCGTTCTAGGGGCCCAATTGGTTTCATGAGCGAACCAGACCGACTACACTCCGACGGCGTCCGAAACTTGAGTGGAGTAAGCCAAAAGTTCCGTCTCATCATGTAGAAACCAACAAAGTCGACGACACGTCAATCAGACGTCCGTAACTCAAGATATAAGCGTTTCCGCTCAGAGGGCCCTGTTGGTTTCATATCCGAACCAACCCGGCCAAACCCAAAGTTCTTCGAAACCTAGAATGTAATATACCGAAACAACTGTCTAGATCCATGGATCGCATCGCAACTGACTGTGCTTCGATTGGAGGTCAGTATCCCATGTTATGGGCGAAAGACCGAAGAGTTCCGAAAACGGGGGTCTGGGCCCGGCCCGGCCCGGCCCAACCCCCCCTGGGTCGGACGAACTGGGTCTGAGTCCAGCCCATCTAGGTTGGGCCCGACCCGGCTTGCATGGCCCGGGCAACCGGCGAGTCTCACACTGGTGCGGCGCGACGGGTGCGGGGGGTTACAACCCCCCTGGTTGTCAACCTGGCACGGCTTAAAGCTGCGCCGCCTCAAACCCGTAACGGCCCGGCCATTCCGGTTCATGTCCCACCGACGCGGCTCAGCCGCGGCGGTTTGCTCCGGCGGTGCACTGCCGCCGCCTTCTGCGGACCACCAGACACGCTCCAGTGGTCCGTTTCTCCTGCCGCCTTCGTCAACAGTCCTCCCGGGACCCGATCTTTACTGCGAAGGAATTGAAATGCCATTTTGGCCTGATTCGTCATCACCCATCGATCCGAACTCAACGTTCAAAATGCACCGTCTTCATGGTTTTCCGGCGCGGCGCGACGGCGCCGAGCCCCTTCGCCGCGATCCGACTTCAACCACAGATTCGTTCGACCTCAAAGGCACGACGCGACGGTGCTGCTCTTCTTCATCGTGATTCTTTAATTCCTGCACGGTGCGACGACACTGCGTTTCATCCATTTCAAGCCTCGTAGATAACCAACAAAATAAAAGGGGAGGATGTTTGGCCGTGTTTGTGCGGTCCGACCTCCTCGGTTATTTTGATAACAGTTGGCCGTTGATATCGAAGAACGTCTAAAATTATTCACGACATGAAAACCAAACCCCTACCTTGCAAAGACGTCACACATCGTCGTGCTGTGGAAGAGGAAAGCGTCGCGGTGATCGGACGTCATGGAATATCAGTGCCGATTCTGTTGACGTCGGAGGGTGACTCGTCGTCAATGGTGACGTTCCCTGTGGTGGTGTCTCCTCCCTTGACGCGGAGGATGAAGAGGAGAAGGCACGTCATCGGTGATCACCCGATAAAGAATGCGGCGTCTCGCTTCCTTCGATGTGGAGAGAAGGTTCTAGATGAGATGACTTTCTTCGTCGAAGCTTCGGTGTTCTTCACGTTCTTCATCAAAGGAGATGAAGCGTTCTTCTTTGGAGGAGGAAGTTCTTCAAAACTCAAATGATCTCATCCCTTTCTCTTAACGCAACATTTCTAACCAAAATAAAATAAGGCTACACCTTATTTTATTTTCCCATGCCATGAATTCAAAATTACAAAATTCAGAACCAACACACTAAATTAATTGATCTTGAGTTGTCAAATTAATTAATGTTTAGGTGGCATGAATTAAAGTGGGAGATGAGGAGGAGAGGAGTCACTTAAGTTAAAGTGGAGCTACAATATTAAAGTGGGAGGTAAGTTATGGGAGGTCAAGGGGGTTATGGGAAGATCAAGTGGGGTTAGGGTCTCGTGTGGGCCCCACCACCCTCTTAACCTCTCATCGGTAGTTCCCTAACTTCCACTCAAAGGATATAACTACATTAAAGAATAAAAATTGTAACTCAATTTTTATTTTATCTTCCACAAATTTTTAACAACTCCTCCTGTGAAAACGCAACTCCGAAAAAGATTTTATTAATCAATTACCGGAGTTGCGAATCCATCGGTGCCCTCGGAATTCTATTTCAAGCACTGGTACAAATGTTAGAAAAACCCGCTCGTTCGTTCACTGAACGTACCCGAGCTAAACTTCGGAAATTGATTCCGGGCACACCGGGCCTCAGAATCAGGCACCGTCAGAAACTGCGTTCTTGTAAAATTCCAAAGAAAATTAAGAAAAACTTTTCCTTGAAATTTACGGGTCTTTACATTACTCCCACCTCAGGTCTTTACGTCCTCGTAAAGCTTTGACACAAACAAGGGTTACAAAAGCAGTATTGAGCACGCATCTGAGCCTTCTGCTCCCATGTGCTTACCTGGAGGTTCCTGTACTGCTAGTGAAAGTGCTCCCGAGGAATCGATGGTCCTAGTAGGACCTGCTCCTGTCGATCCTTGATCCCCACTGGAACCTCTGTGAAATACACCCCATCGCCATCGTCCAGCTCCCCATGGTCGATGATATGTGAAGGATCACGCACGTATCTCCTCAGTTGAGATACGTGGAAGTCGTCGTGCACCTGGTGCAACTGAGGTGGATGGGTCAAGTGGTAAACCACCCCGCCTACTGAGCTGAGGACCTTGGAATGGTCTAACGAGCCTCGTAGATAAATTGCCTCTTTGGCGATATCTCTATAATCATCGTCAAGGTGAGACCCGTATAAAGACATGATCATCATCCTCAAACTCTAGAGGTCTCCAATTCCTGTTTAGAATTGGAACTCAAAACTACTACTGCCACGAGGTTATGTTTGACCGACTCAAGAGTGATCGGTTGAACCCTCCTGTGCATGAGTTTATCATGTGCTGCCTAGGGTTTCCTTTTCGCCAACCAAGGAAAACCCATTCCGACGTCGTAGTTCAACCACAACCTTTTTTCTTAATACCTTCAATTTCTGTATGAACTGTGATTGCCCAGTCCATACTCAAACCAACGTCGTAAGTCCTCGACGCTGCCACCAAGAGATTCCAACCGAAACTCTTTCCTCGAGGGTCTGACCACACTGTCGGTGTATGTGTGATTATCGATTCTTCTCCCAAGGTATCTCCAGACGTGAGGGTCAAGTCTACATCTTACCGGAAACTCTAGGTCTGGGATAAGAATCGTGGAAGGAAGGAATTATTCATATTGACATCTGTTACTACGGCAACTAGTAGTGGATGCAGACTATCCCTTGAATCATTATTAGAGCCATTAGGTCACTCTCCCTGACCGCAAGCAGCTACTCTATTCTCCTTCCCTCCAGCTCCCTATGCCTGGCAGGGAAAACTAAGGTCGGTGGTTGTAGTATGTTTAAACGTACACCACCACATGCTTCATACCTAGCTCTGCTTTCACATCTTCTACTTCGCAAACTCATCTCTCCTTAAATATTCCGCTTCTTGATACATTTAACATGCCCGAGTCTCTAAGACTGGTGCCAGTTTTCAGTTTCTTACTGCAATGTGCAGTCTTCACCCACTCCTGGATGATCTGCACCATCTTTTCCTATGATCTGAAAGAGCTGCTAAAATTTCTCCTTTGCCGAAAAGAGAAACTCGGTCTCATCCCCTGGACGAACCATGCCCATTGCCTTATATAGTCAATCCTGAAATGAATTATGCATTCATGCCCTGGATGACGTCGTAAGGCCTTGACGTAACTACCAAGAGATACAACTGTCACTCTCGCCTCCAAGGGTTGAGTCACACTTTCGGCATTAGTGTGAGGTCACTGGGTCTCCTCCAGTAGATATCTCGAATGTGATGGTCATGTAAATAGTCTGAACCGGGACCACTCAGTATCAACCAAACAAAAGTACAGGAAAGAAAACATCACAAAGATAAGTGTCTTTTCATTATTGTAGCTCATAGTAAAAGGACATGAATACAATAACAACATGGAACTAGAAGTACAAGGGGCGTATCCACTCGTTCTTCTCCTGTCCACCTGCTCCCGGAGCTCTACTGCCTTGTCCAATGCTCGGCTGTTGCCCAAGCACTCACCGCTGCTTCTACCTCGGTGGCTCCTCCAACGCCTGCAGATCGACTGTGCGAGGAGTATGACAGTCACGTTCCATGTGACCCTTCCTGCTGCAAGAGAAACACTGTCCGTTTCTGGCACGCTTGGCCCTGACTCCACCCCGGGTTCCCCGCACTACTGATCCTATAACCCGAGGTCGCCCACCTGCTGGTCTGGTCCCCTTGGACCTCTTCATCATCTGTCTACTACCCACAGATGACTTGGCTACTGATCAAAAACCATGTGGCAAAGGCTGAAGCTCCTGTACACGATCGGGGTGTAGAGCTACTGGCACAAACTCCACCCGTAAGAAGGTCTCAATGTCTTCCCATGTGAAGGTAATCCCGTCACAAAACTGGAACAAGTGGCTCTACCACCTTCTTGCTGCTGCCTGAAGGAGGCTGGCAGCAAAGATCACCATGAAGTCTGCTGGCGTCCCCACTAGCCTGAAGACTCTCACCATAGCCTCCAGCCAATCCTCAGCCACTTGCGGGTCTGTCTCTCCCCGGAACTTGGGTGGCCTCCGGTGTTGGAACTCGTCCAGCGCGCTCAAGTGGCATGCATCGCCTACTGCTGGGGTGGTGGCATTGGTGGCCCAACGTATGGTAGTACCGCTAGTGCCTCAAATACAAGAGGGCCATGTACTGAAGCCTCGTCGCTCGGCAGGATATCAGTACGCACATCCCTCTAGGCTCTAGCTGGTCATCCATAAAGATGCATCCTGAAAGAAACAACGTGACATGGTCAAATGATTATACCGGGTGAGCTGACCTGGTTTGAGCTGATATTTAAAAGCTTCTGGAAACACACAAACAATCAAGGTTTTCATGCACAAAGACGGAAATCAGTTGTCAGGGTCCTGGTGTTTGGATACGTCGTCCGCCTGCACCAACACTGGACTCCCGGAACTGAAGACCACACTCGGTACCCTTAACACTATTGATTCACAGAAAGAAAATATCAGAGTTATATGTTCTATAGTATAACCGAATCCTCTGATACCAATTTGTCACGACCCGTCCTCAGGGTCCGTGCCGTGACTACCCCAAGCCCACCTCCCAAAGGCCAGGGGCTGGTGACTAGCACCAAAGATGTAAATACCGATGATTGGGAAGGAATTGCCTTCATAAAAGTAAACAAAACACCACAGAGTACAAGCGGAAGTAAAACACTAAGTACAAAGAGAAGTGCTGAAAAGTAAATGGGTCAGAATACAAACCCTACTGAAGGTAAAACTACAACTGAACAAAAGTACAACAGAAAAAGACAACAGCTGGAAGAACGGAAGGGGCTCCTGGGACATCCTCCTCGTAACCTACCTGAAGGGTAGGTACAGATGGCGCAGCTCCTGGATCGTCCACCACGGATCCTACCTGAATGGTAGGTACAGATAGCCTCCACATCTCTCACTCCTATCAACCTCCTCCGAGTGTCATCTCGCCGTGAAGTCCACCTCCGAATACTGACTCATTGTGTAGTCCACCTCCTGGTATCTTCCAGTCCTCGAACACTCGGCCTCCGTTAGCACTGCCCGTCATCTACAACCAACACAATGAGGTGCGGGCATAGCCCGTGCAGGGGTGAGTATAACGATACTCAGTAGGGACCCCGAGACCCTCAGGATCTCACTAAAACCAACAACGATAACCACAAAGAATATCTCAACAGATAACCTCTACTTAGGTATATGCCCATTATTATACCTAAGTTATCAAGTAACCCATCTCAATCCTGAGGAAACACAAAGATTATGAAATCAACGGATAACCACTACCCAGTTATATTCCCATACATATACCTAGTTATCAAGTGACCCATATCAATCAAGAGGTAAACACAAGGGTCATAGAATCAGCTCATACCAGGATTTTAATTATCAAAACTGTAAATGCTCAAAAGCACCATCTCTGGAGTGTACAGTGGTCCTGTCACAACTATGAGGTACTGCTCACTAACCTAATACTGCTGAGGTACTCCTCCTATCGAGTACCGCGGGTCTGCCACCACACACAGTAGTGCTCCTCCGCCATGGCTCTGCCACCTTACACAGTAGTGCTCCCCCTTAGAGCCTACAGAGGTACTCCTCCTGTCGAGTTCCGCGGGTCTACCACCTCACACAATAGTGCTCCTCCACCATGGGTCCGCCACCTCACAAAGTAGTGCTCCCCACTGGGCTATGCTAGTCACTCCGAATAAAATCGGACAAGTAGTCATCGGTCACAGCCAGCTACACGGTCTCCATACTCTGTATGCTTGTCTCTGGGAGGGTCAGCTCAACGAGCTACAGGTCGATACTCAAAGTATCTCAAGTCCCACGAAGAAGTATCTCAAAGGACCGCCACGTCGTAGGGGTCTCAACGCAACAGACGGCGCGTCAGTCGGACGCCTGGTCTTTGAGTTATTAGCTTTTTCATCCCAGGGGCCCGGTTGGTTTCGTGTGTGAACCAACCCAGCCGTATCTCAACTGTACCCCGAACTCTCATAGGGTATACCCATAGGGACAGTTTTTTAATGTGATCACCAACGCTGCTGATGGTTCATCAAACGGACGTCCGGTCTAAAAGATATCAGTTTTTCCGTTGCAGGGGTCCGGTTGGATTTCGGGTACAATCCAACCCGGCCATACTCCAACTGCATCCAAAACTCAGGCGAAGTATGCCAAAAGTTCTGTCTCATCAAGAGGAATTCAACGAGAAAGAAGGTGCGTCAATCGGACGCCCGGTCTATGAGTTATTGGCCTTTTCATTCCAGGGGCCCGGTTGGTTTCGTGAGCGAACCAACCCGACTACACTCTGACGACATCCAAAGCTCAAGCGGAGTAAGCCAAAAGTTCCGTCTCATCAAGAGGAAACCAAAACATTTGACGACACGTCAATCATATGTCCGGAACTCAAGATATAAGTGTTTCCGCTCCGAGGGCCCGGTTGGTTTCGTATCCAAACCAACCCGGTTGAACCCAAAGTTCTTCGAAACCTTGAGTGTAACATACCGAAACGACCGACACGATCTAAGGATCGCATCGAAACTGACTATGCGTCGATTGTAGGTCCGTAGCACATGTTATGGGAGAATTACCGAAGAGGTCTGAAAACGGGGGTCTAGGCCCGGCCCGTCCCGGCCCAACCCCCCCTGGGTCGGCCGAAGCGCGCCGACCCGAACCGGGTCCGGGTCCGGCCCAGCTGGGCGCCGCTCGGCCCGGCTACGCAGCCTGACCTGGCCTACGCAGCCCGGCCCGGCCTGCGCTGCCGGCTGGCCTCGCCCTTGTGTGGCGCGACGGGTGCGGGGGGTTACAAACCCCCCCAGTTGTCAACCTGGTGCAGCATAAAGCCGCGCCGCATCAAACCCGGAATGGCCCGGCCGTTCTGGTTCACGACCCACCGCTGCAGCTCAGCCGCGGTAGTTTGCTCCGGCGGCGTGCCGCCGCCGCCTTCTGCAGACCACCCGACATGCTCCGGTGGTCCGTTTCGCTTGCCGCCTTCGCAAATAGTCCTCCCGGGACCCGATTTTTACTGTGAAGGAATTGAAATTCTATTTCTTCCCGATTCATCGTCGCCCATCGATCCACACTCAACGTCCAAAACACACCGTCTTTGTTGTTTTCTGGCTTGGCACGATGGCGCCACGCCCATTCACCGCGACCCGACTTCGACCGCGGATTCGTTTGACCTCAAAGGCGCGGCGCGACGGCGCCATGCTTCTTTGTCGTGATTCTCTAAATTCCTGCATGGTGGGATGGAACTTCGTCACTTCCATTTCAAGCCACGTAGATAACCAACAAAATAAAAGGGGAGGAGGTTCGGCCGTGTTTGTGCGGTCCGACCTCCTCGGTTATTTTGATAGAAGGTGGCCGTTGATATCGAAGAACGTCTAAAATTATTCACGACATGAAAACCAAACCCCTACCTTGAAAAGACGTCACACGTCGTCGAGCCACAGAAGAGGCAAGCGTCGTGGTGATTGGATGTCGCAGAAGATCGATGCCGATTCCGTTGACGTCGGAGGGTGAGTCGTCGTCAATGGCGATGCTCCCCACGGTGGTGTCTCCTCCCTTGACACGGAGGAAGAAGATGAGAAGGCACATCATCGGTGATCGCCCGATGAAGAATGCGGCATCTCTCTTCCTTCGACGTGGAGATAAGGAGCATGATGAGATGAAGTTCTTCGTCGAAGCTTCGGTGTTCTTCACATTCTTCAACAAAGGATATGAAGCGTTCTTCTTCGGAGGAGGAAGTTATTCAGAACTCAAATGCTCTCTTCCCTTTCTCTTAAAACAACATTTCTATCCAAAATAAAATAAGGCTCCACCTTATTTTATTTACCCATGCCATGAATTTAAAATTGAAAAACTCAAAATCAACACACTAAATTAATTGATCTTCAGTTGTCAAATTAATTAATTTTTTGGTGGCATGATTTAAAGTGGGAGGTGAGGAGGAGAAGAGTCACTGAAGTTAATTTTGAGTTACAATATTAAAGTGGGAGGTGAGTTATGGGAGGTCAAGGTGGTTATGGGAAGACCAAGGGGGGTTAGGGTCTTATGTGGGCCCCACCACCCTCTTAAACTCTCATGGGTAGTTCCCTAACTTCCACTAAAAGGATATAACTACATTAATGAAATAAAAATTGTAACTCAATATTTATTTTATCATCCACAAATTTTTAACAACTCCTCCGGTGAAAATGAAACTCCGAAAAAGATTTTATTAAGCAATTACCAACGTTTCGAATCCATCGGTGCCCTCGGAATTCGATTTCGAGCACTGGTTCAAATGTTAGAAAAACCTGCTCGTTCGTTCACTGAACGTACCGAAGCTAAAATTTGAAAATTTATTCTGGGCACACCGGGCCTCAGAATCAAGAGCAGTTAGAAACTGCGTTCTTGTAAAATTCCAAAGAAAATTAAGAAAAAAATTTCCTTGAAATTTCCGGGTCTTTACATTACTCCTACCTCAGGGCTTTACATCCTCGTAATGCTTTAACACAAACAAGGGTTACAAAAGAGGTATTGAGCACGCATCTGAGCCTTCCGCTCCCATGAGCTTACCTGGAGGTTCCCGTACTGCTAGTGAAAGTTCTCCCGAGGAATCGACTATCCTTGTAGGACCCGCTCCTGTCGATCCTTGATCCCCACTGGAACCTCCGTCAAATACACCACATCTCCATCGTCCATCTCCCCATGGTCGATGATATGTGAAGGTTCACGCATGTATCTCCTCAGTTGAGATACGTGGAAGTCGTCGTGCACCTGGTGAAACTGAGGTGGATGGGTCAAGTGGTAAACCACCCCACCTACCTAGTTGCGGACCTGGGAATGGTCCACTGAACCTTAGAGATAACTTGTCTCCTTGTCCACATTTCCATAATCCTCGTTGATGTGAGACCCATATAAGGACGTGATCGTCATCCTCGAACTCTAGAGGTCTCCAATTCCTATTTCGAACTGGAACTCAAAACTAATTCTTCCATGAGGGTAGGATTGACCGTCTCAAGAGTGATCGGTCGCACCCTCCTGTGCATGAGTTAATCTTGTGCTGTCTGGGGTTTCCATTTCACCGACCAAGGAAAACCCATTTTGACTTCGTAGTTAAAGCACAACCTTTTTTCCAAATACCGTCAATTTTTTTATGAACTGTGATTTCCCATTCCATACTCAAACCAACATCGTAAGGCCTCGACGCTGGCACCAAGAGATTCCAACCGAAACTCTCACCTCGAGGGTCTGACCACACTGCCGGCTTAAGTGTGATTATCGAGTCTTCTCCCAAGGTATCTCCAGATGTGAGGGTCATGTATACGGATTACCAAAAACTCTAGGTCTGGGACAAGATTCATGGAAGGAAGGAATGATTCATATCGACGTCTGTTACTACGACAGATAGTAGTGGATACAGACTATCCCTTGAATCATTCATAGAGCCATTGGGTCACTCTCCCTGACTGCAAGCAGCTACTCTCTTCCCCTACCCTCCAGCTCCCTGAGCCTGGCGGGGATAACTAAGGTGGGTGGTTGTGGTATGTTTAAACGTACACCCCCATATGCTGCTTTCCTAGCTCTGCCTCCATGTTTGCTGCTTCGTAGACTCATCCCTCCTTAAGGCTTCCACTTCTTGAAACATTTAACATCCCAGAGTCTCTAAGACTGATGCCAGTATTCAGTTTCTTACTGAACTGTGTAGTCTTCACATTCTCCTAGATTATCTTCACCTTCATTGCCTATGATCTGAAAGAGCTGCTAAAATTTCTCCTTTGCTGAAAAGAGAAACTTGGTCTCATCCCCTGGACGAACCACACCCATTGCCTAATACAGTCAATCCTGACATGAATGACGCATTCATGCCATGTATGACATCGTAAGGCCTTGACGTAACTACCAAGAGAACCAACTGTCACTCTCGCCTCCAAGGATCGAGTCACACAGCCGGCATCAGTGTGAGGTCACTGGGTCTCCTCCAGTAGAAATCTCAAAAGTGAGGGTCAAGTCAATAGTCTTAACTGGGACCACTCAGTATCAACCAAACAAAATGACAGGAAAGAAAACATTACAAAGATAAGTGTCTTTTAATTATTGCAACTCATAGTACAAAGACACGAATACAACAAAAACATGGAACTAGAAGTACAAGGGACATATCCACTAGTTCTGATCCTGTACACCTGTTCCCGGAGCTATACTGCCTTGTCCACTGCTCGGCTGTTGCTCAATAACTTGCTGTTGCTTCTACCTCGGTGGATCCTCCAATGCCTACGGATCGACTGTGCGAGGAGTCAGACATTCACGTGCTATGTGACCCTTCATTCCGTAGGAGAAACACTATCTGTTTCTGGTACATCTGGCCCAGACTCCACCCTGGGTGCCCTGCACTACTGATCTTATAACCCGAGGTCTCCCACCTACTGGTCTTGTCCCCTTGTACCTATGCATTATCTGTCTACTGCCCACAGATGACTCGGCTACTGATCAAAAACCCTTCGTCAAAGGTAGAAGCTCATGTACACGCTCAGGGTATAGAGCTACTGGCACAAATTCCACCCTAAAGAAGGACTCGAAGTCTTCCCATGTGATGGTCATCCCATCGTAAAACTGGAACAAGTGGCTCCACCACCTTCCTACTGCTGCCTGAAGGAGGCTGGTAGCAAAGATCACCATGAAGTCTTATGGCATCCTCACTAGCCTGAAGACTCTCACCACAACCTCCAGCCAATCCTCAGCCGCCTGCGGGTCTGTCTTTCCCTGGAACCTGGGTGGCCTCCAGGGCTGGAACTTGTGCAGGGCGCTCAAGTGGCGTGCATCGCTTAATACTGGGGCTGGTGGCATTGGTGGCCCAACGTATTGTAGTACCACAGGTGACTCCGCTGGTGCCTCAACTGTAAGAGGGCCCTGTACCGAAGCCTCGTCGCTCAGCAGGCTGTCAGTACGCACATCCCTCTAGGCTCTATCTGGTCGTCCATAAAGAGGCATCTTGAAAGAAACAACATGACATGGTCAAATGATTATACCTGGTGAGATGACCTGGTTTCAGCTGACATTTAAAAACATCTGGAAACAGACACGCAATCAGTGTTTTCATGCACAAAGTCAGAAATCAGTTGCCAGGGTCCTCGTGTATGGATACGTCGGCCGCCTGCACCAACACTGGACTTCCTAAACTGAAGACCACACTCGGTACCCTTAACACTATTGCTTCACAGAAAGAAAAAATCAGAGTTATATGTTCTGCGGTAGAACCGAATCCTTTGATACCAATTTGTCACGACCCGTCCTCGGGGCCCGTGCCGTGACTACCCCAAGCCCGCCTTCCAAAGGCCAGGGGCTGGAGACTAGCACCAAAGACGTAAATCTCGATGACTGGGAAGGCATTTCCTTTATAAAATTAAACAAAACACCATAGAGTACAAGCGGAAGTAAAACACTAAGAACAAAGAGAAGTGATGAAAAGTAAATGGGCCAGAATACAAACCCAACTGAAGGTACAACTACAACTGAACAAAAGTAAAACAGAAAAAGTCAACAGCTGGAAGAACGGAAGCGGCTCCTGGGACGTCCTCCTTGGATACTACCTGAAGGGTAGGTACAGATGGCGCAGCTCCTAGATCGTCCACCACGGATCCTACCTGAAGGGTAGGTACAGATAGCCTCCATATCGCTCTCACCTTTCAACCTCCTCCGAGTGTCGTCTCGCCGTGAAGTCCACCTCCGGATACTGACTCATCGTGTATTCCACCTCCGGGTATCATCCAGTTCTCAAACACTCGGCCTCTATCCGAACTGCCCGTCATCTGCAACCAACACAACGAGGTGCGAGCATATCCCGTGTAGGGGTGAGTATAATGATACTAAGTAGGGACCCCGAGACCCTGAAGGTCTTACTAAAACCGACATGGGTAACCACAAATAAGATCTCAACAGATAACCACTACTTAGGTATATGCCCATACATATACCTATGTTATCATGTAACCCATCTCAATCATGAGGAAACACAATGATTATGAAATCAACGGATAATCACTACCCAGGTATATGCCCATACATATACCTAAGTTATCAGGTGACCCATCTCAATCACGAGGTAAAAACAAAGGTCATAGACTTAGCTCAAACAAGGATTTTCATTATCGAAATCGTAACTGATGAAGAGCCTCGTCTCTGGAGTGTACAATGGTCCTGTCACGACTCCGAGGTACTGCTCACTAACCTAAGACTGTTGAGGTACTCCTCCTGTTGAGTACCGCGGGTCCGCCACCTCACACTGTAGTGCTCCTCCACCTTGGGTCTACCACCTCACACAGTTGTGCTCCCCCTCATATCCTACATAAGAACTCCTCTAGTAGAGTACCACAGGTCTTCCACCTCACACATTAGTTCTCCTTCTCCATGAGTCTTCCACCTTACAAAGTAGTGCTCCCCACTGGGCTATGCTAGTCACTCCGAATCGAATCAGACAAACAGTCATTGGTCACAGCCAACTACACGGTCTCCGTACTCTGTATGCTCGTCTCCGGGAGGGTCCGCTCCATGAGTTACATGTCAATACTCCAAGTATCACATTTCCCACGAAGAAGTATCTCAATGGACCACCTCGTCGTAGGGGTCTCAACGCAACAGACGGTGCGTCAGTCGGACGCCCATTCTTTGAGTAATTAGCCTTTTCGTCCCATAGGCCCGGTTGGTTTCATGTGTGAACCAACCCAGCCGTATCTCAACTGTACCCCGAATTCTCATAGGGTATACCCATAGGGAGCGTTTCTCAATGTGATCACCAACGCCACTGACGGTTTGTCAAACCGACATCCGGTCTGAAAGATATCAACTTTTCCGTTCGAGGGGCCCGGTTGGATTTCGGGTACAATCCAATCTGGCCATACTCCAACTGGATTCAAAACTCAGGCGAAGTATGCCAAAAGTTCTGTCTCATCAAAAGGAATTCAACGAGATAGACGACGCGTCAATCGGATGCCCGGTCTGTGAGTTATTGGCTTTTTTGTTCCAGGGGCCCAGTTGGTTTCGTGAGCGAACCAACCCAACCAAACTCCAACAGTGTCCAAATCTCGAGCGGAGTAATCCAAAAGTTCCGTCACATCATGAGGAAACCAACAAAGTCGACGACACGTCAATCGGATGTCTGGAACTCTTGATATAAGCATTTCCGCTCTGAGGGCCCGGTTGGTTTCGTATCCGAACCAACCAGACCAAACCCAAAGTTCTCCGAAACCTTGAGTGTAACATAACGAAACGAACATCTCGATCCAATGATCGCATCGCAACTGATGGTGCGTCGATCGGAGGTCTGTAGCCCATGTTATGGGTGAAAGACCGAAGAGGTCCGAAAACAGGGGTCTGGGCCCAGCCTGGCCCGGCCCAACCCCCCTGGGTCGGCCGAACCGGGTCCGGGTCTGGCCCAGCTAGGCGTGGCCCGGCCCGGCTGCACGGCCCGGCTGCGCGGCCCGGCCCGGCCTGGGCAGCCGGCTGGCCTCGCACTGGCGTGGCGCGACGGGTGCGGGGGGTTACAATCCCCCCACCCCCGTTGTCAACCTGGCGCGACTTAAAGTCGCACCGCATCAAACCCAGAACAACCCGGCCGTTCCGGTTCATGTCCCACCACCGCGGCTCAGGCGCGGCGGTTTGCTCTGGCGGCGCGCCGCCGCCGCCTTCTGCGGACCACCGGACACGCTCCGGTGGTCCGTTTCACCAGCAACCTTCGCCAACAGTCCTCCTGGGACCCGATCATTACTTCAAATGAATTCAAACGCCATTTCGACTCAATTCGTCGTCGCCCGACGATCCGCACTCAACATTCAAAACATGCCGTCTTCGTGGTTTTCCGGCACGGCGTGACAGCACCGCGCCCCTTCGCTGTGGCCTGACTTCAACCACGGATTCGTTCGACCTCAAAGGCGCGACGCGACGACGCCATGCTCCTTCGTCGCGATTCTCTAAATTCCCGCACGGTGCGACGACACTGCGTCTCTTCCATTTCAATCCATGTAGATAACCAACAAAATAAAAGGGGAGGAGGTTCAGCCGTGATTGTGCGGTCCGACCTCCTCGGTTATTTTGATCCAGTTGGCCGTTGATATCGAAGAACGTCTAAAATTTTTCATGACATGAAAACCATAACCCTACCTTGCAAAGACGTCACACGTCCTCGATCCACGGAAGAGGCAAGCGTCACGGTGATCGGACATCGCGGAAGATCGGTGCCGATTTCGTTGACATCAGAGGGTGAGTCGTCGTCAATGGCGACGTTCCCCGCGGTGGTGTCTCCTCGCTTGATGCGGAGGAAGAAGAGGAGAAGGCACGTCGTCGGTGATTGCCCGAGGAAGAATGCGGCGTCTCACTTCCTTCGACATGGAGAGAAGGTGCAAGATTAGACAACGTTCTTCATCGAAGCTTCGGGGTTCTTCACATTCTTCAACAAAGGTGATGAAGTGTTCTTCTTCGGAG